>CP106720.1:61629906-71394906 GCA_025503065.1 Gossypium bickii
TGCGTTACGTGCATATATTAGTAGTGTGGTAGGAGGCCTTGGACACAATGCGAGACTACTCAGGGAAGATGGTGTGCTAAAAGCCCAGGACACTCTCTGTAGTAGTAGACAAACTTTATAAGAAGAGTACCCTAGAACTCAGGAGTGCGTATTTGTGGCGTCGATGGAACTACCTTTCGGAGAGTTGATTTGATCTTGGAATGGATTGGCTAGTTAAGTATCAGTGAATTTGGATTGCGTAGCGCGTAGATTATCTGCTTGGTGAGGGTGATGAAGTGGTTATGATAGGTGATAGAAGAATTACCTATCAATGTGGTGTCGGCCTTGAAGTAGGATGAATTAAGAAAGGTTGCGAGGCATATTTGGTTGGATCATGCTTTGGAAGCTAAAGTTGATAGTTGAGGTTGAGCGGTTGGGAATTTCTTGGCATTCGGAAGAACTTCAGTGCCTCCGGCAGGAAGTTGAATCGGTATTGACTTGCTACGGAGCCTTTGTGTCTATAGCACCATCTGAAGGGTGGCACCAAAGGAATGGTGGGTGAAGGCCCAGTCGAGAGCTCTTGGATAGAGTTCATTCGACCAAGCATATCTCAGTGGGCGCTGTGTTGTTCGTCGAAGAAGGGCGGTTCAATGCGGATGTGCATCGACTCCGTCGGTTAAACAAGTTGCGATCAAAACAAGTATCAGTTGCCTCGGATCGATGACTTGTTTGACCAATGAAGGAATGCGCGGTGTTTTGAAGATAGACGGCAGGTCGGGCTACCATCAACTAAAAGGTGAAGAAGTTGATGTCCTGAGCGGCATTGAACTTCGATATGGACATTCGAGTTTACGGTGATGCCATTTGGGTTGACCATGGCGGCATTTATGGACTTGATGAGCAGTATTTGATGCCTAGACAGTTCGTCGTAGTATTCATTAGCGACATCTTGGTGTACTACAAAGCGGAGGAGCATGCGAGCATTTGCGAATAGTGTTGCAAGTACTAAGGAGAAGCGATTATATGCCAAATTCGGTAAGTGTGAATTTTGGCTAAGAAATAGCTTTCTTAGGACATGTAGTATCCGCGGAAGGAATTAGAGTAGATCGTAAGATTGAGCGGTATTAGATTGGAAACCGCCTAGAGTCGAGTGGCGGAGATCAGAGTTTTGCAGGTCTAGCGGGGTCTTATCAGGTTTGTGGAAGGGTTTTCTCGATGCGGCCCACGTTGTGAAGCTACTAAGAAAGAGTCCATTTGTATGGTCGGGCGAGGAAAGCCGATGTTAGGAAAATTTTGTGAGCTCAGATTTTGGTGCGACGGAAGCGGGGAAGTTGTTCACGTTTATTGTGATCGTCTCATCTTGGTTTGGGATGTGTCTTTGATGTAGAGGAAGGTAGTGCCTATGCATCACGGCGATTAAGGCCACGCAGGTGAACTATCAACGCGACTTGAGTTAGTAATGCGGTTGTCTTCGCTCTACGAAAATATGGAACACTACCTTTATGGGAGAAGTCGATGGTTATCTGAGATCATAAAGTGCGAGTATCTCTTGACTCGGAGGATCTTAACTTGAGGCGGCGTCGGTGGATCGAACTTTTGAAGGATTACGATTGTTCAATGGATCATCGTAGGAAAAGAGCCAAGCGTGGTAGTGTAGCGTTGGTAGGAGTGGCGGACTTAAGAGCAATGTTTGCTCGGTTAAGTCTATATGATGATGGAAGTCTATTGGCGGAACTTGAGTTAAGCCAGCATGGATCGAGAGGTTAAGGAAGCGTTCGATGGATGAAGGGTTGAGCTAAGAGAGCACAAGTTCGGGATGGTGGTTTGGAAGGATATAACTTTCATCAGTGATGGGTATTATGCTTTCAAGGGCGGCGTGTACGAGGATGTGGAGTTGAGGCAAAGATTCTCCATGATGCTGCATGGCGGACCACTTACGCTATGCATCAGGGAGGAAGCAAGATGTATAGGGATCTTAGAGAAGCGGTTTTGGTGGCGGGTTAAAGCGTGGTAGCGATTTTGTTGGTAAGTGTCGACATCGTGGTGGTGAACATCGGTTCGTCGAGGGTTGGCTTGCGATGAAGATTCCCCAATGGAAGTGGGAGCGGATCACTATGGATTTTGTTAGTGGGCTACCCTTCCTTGATAAGAAAGGCGCGGTTTGGGTAATAGTAGGCCAGGTTAACTAAGTCGGCTCACTTCATACAGGTGAGGATGGATTTCTCTCTTGAAGCTAGCTAAAGGTACATGCGTCTCGGAGATAGTAAGATTGCATGAGGTTCCAACATCAATCATCTCGGATAGGATCGAGTTCACGTCAGGTTTTGGAAAGCCTTGCATCAAGCTATGGGCACGGTTGGATTTTAGTGCGCTTTCCATCAGATCGACGGACAATCGGAAAGGGTGATCTGATCTTGGAGGATATGTTAAGAGGTTGTGTCTTGGATTTCCAGTGGTAGTTGGGAGGAATTTCTAGTTAGCGAGTTACTTATAACATGACTACAGGCAAGTATCGGATGGCTCGTAGAAACCTTTGTATGGAAGGAAGTGTCATACTCAGACATGTTGGAGGAATTAGGTGAGCAGCAATTTGAGTCGGGTTGGTGGTGAGGCGGGGATAAAGTCAAGGTGATCGGTCGTCTTAGGAAGCATCGGATAGGCAAAAATCCTATCTTTGATTTGAAACTAAGGAGATGGAGTATGCGGTGGGAACAAGGTTTTTTGAAAGTGTCGCCTTGGAAAAGGTGTTAAGATTTGGGCGGAAAGAGAGCTAAGCCCGAGGTTTATCGGGCCATATACGGTGATTAGCGGGTAGGGCCGTAGCCTACAGTTGATTCGTGACCCGGAACGAGATCCATGATGTCTTTTATGTATCAATCTTGAGGCAGTATCGGTCGGACCGCCATACGTTGTGCGATGGCGAAAATAGGTAAACTGTTTATCTTTTGAAGAGGAACGAGTTCAAATCTTGGGCCAGAGATGTGAAGGTTCTACGTAGAAATCGATTGCTTGGTGAAAGTGCTATGGCGAAACCATGAGTAGAGGAAGTACGTGGGGCAGGGGATGTAATGAGGCAACAATACCCCCACTTTTCTAGTCAAGTAATTTGGGGCGGAAATTTATTTTAAGAAGTAGGCGTAACATCAGCAGGGGCCATTTGAAATTTCATTATTTTCTTATGTATGAACTACGGAAATATTATTTATGGAATAAGAGAGTTTAATTTAAGGCTTTAGGTTGGCTCGGTTTAAAAGAAAATTTAGTTTTAATGTAAAAGGAAAGGCCTCAACGAAGGGTGTTAAAAGAATAAGTGGGGATAATTTGACACTAAAAGCCCTTGGTAAAGTGGCAAAAAGCCCACAGGAGCTAGTGTGTGCCACAAAGGAAGGGAGAGCCTTGGTTGAGTCCAAAAATCCCTCTTTTGGCATTATAGTGGGGTGGCACATGTGGAGTTTTCTCTCTTTAATTATTTTTAGTGATAATATGAGCTTTAATTTCCTTAAAATTCTAAGGATAATATGTAGGATATTATTAAGATTAAAATAGATTATTAATTGGATATTATTGAGGATTATTATTAGATTAAGTTGAGATAATTGGCGGAGGAAAAAAATAGTTGGTGGCTAATTCAAATTATTTTGAATTAGTCAAATTAATGGCAAGAGCAATTTGTGGTATTTGCCGAAATTCAAACTCTTCTATGAAGAGTGGGCGGCAAAACAAGGAGGAGTCAAGATGCTTTATAAACCCCTCTATCACCATTGTTTCTCTTTTAGACTTTTACTGTGGTAGAATTTCTCCCTCCTCCTCGTTTTCTCTTTATTTTCTTTCTTAAACTCCTTGGCGAACCCTTCACATCTCCATTTCTTTATTCATAAACTAAGACTTATTCTCCTATACTCTCCTTGCAGAGCAAAATCCTCTTCTCTTATTTGGAATCTCTTTTGGCCGAATACCAGGTGGTTGGACCTCTTCAAGTTAACGGTTGTGGTGATTAGGTAAAGGTGAGTGGCTATAGCCAAATGTCAATTTCCTTATCTCTGTGCGATTTGGATTAAAGGAAAAAGCGAAAGTTGGCAGTACTAATGGTTGGCTAACCTTTCTATTGGCCGATTTCACCAGGACTCGGGATCTCAAGCGGTGAGATCGATCTTTCATTGACAAGCGGAATTTAGTAAGTATAGGTAAGGCTTATATTGGTGTTTAAAGCCAGAAGGCTATGGTTATTAGTGTTATTAATTGACCAAGTGTAGTTTGTAAACCAGTTACGAATTCGGACGCTAAGGCTAGTACTCAAAGTGATTTGGGTAAGGATTGGTACAAAGTATGATCCTTTAAATCTTTTGGTTTGGCGAATAGGCCATAATACTAACATTGATAGTTGGTAGAAATAGGGAAAGGACTTAGAGTGTGGCGATTGGTTTTAAGGATTTAAGACCATCGCGATAATAGTGTGTACATACACACCATATGATATATTAAGCGTGTTTAATATTGTGAATGCTCATTTATACTTATGTAGCATTGGAATTAATACCAACTCGGTATAAGTGGCGACTCGGTAAGTGCATTATTATAAATTTGCTATTTGGTGCTTTTGGTAAGCATGATGTATTGACACATGAAATTTAAGAATGTGATGGCATGAAACATATATATGTTTATCGTGTGGGATTGATGAGTGGAGAGCGGTGTATTCGTGCGGCGGGCACGATGTTTTGGTAACACACGTGACTATATGTCACGGAGGTTTAGTACCTCGGAGGTTTGGCACCTCAGCGGCGACTTATCCACGTGGTTAACACCAGTGGTTGGCCCACGAGATATGGGATTATTATGCGGTTTTGGCATCATCCGATGGGTTGGCCCATCACGGGTCCTGTCACGGACACCGCGCTTCTAGGGGTAGCATTGTGACTATATGTCACCAAAGGGTTTAGCACCACGGTGGTTTGGTACCACAGGTAGTATGCGTATGGTTGGCTAGGATGGGTACGATATTGTGCACATTAATTGTTACATGTTGTGTATGAAGTATTACTTAGTGGGAGAGAAAGGTTACATCTTGAGTCTTGGTGACTCACACTTACTCGCTAGCACTAGGGTGATATGGGCGCGGATGTGGGCGGATGGACTCGAGTGGCCATGCGGTGGACTTAGACTAAATGAACTTCAAATTTGGTTATTACATTTTATTAATCAGCTTATTTTATTTTTGATGTAATGGGGTTTCACCAGAACTTTAGCTTTAAAGTATCTTTCTCATATATTCGATATTTCTGCTTAAAACTATATTATTAAAATTAAATTAAAATCAGCATGTATTCCAAGTTAAAGCGAATTTGTTTTAATGATATATCTAGCAGCATGTTGGAATTTGTTTTATAACTACGAATTTAAAATGTTTTTTTAAATAAACACTAAAGTATGAATTTTTCTTTATCTTGTTATCAGAGATAATCCAAACCAGAAGCTTTCAACAAAAGCCAAACGGGTTTCCAAAATGGTTTTCAAAGCACTTTCTGCGTCAACGATCCAGTGATTACGACCATGTTGGTTCAGCCTGCCTGGGGTAGGGTTTGGAGTTGCCTAGTAGCTATTGCACATAATCTTACTTCAGACTTATTTATGTATAATCGATTAAATTAAGATAATGTGTAAAAATTATGCTTCGAATAAAGTAAGTATTTACATATGATATGTGAATAGAAGTTGTGGTAAGCTTTGTATAAACAAATGTGTGCCAAAGATAAGTATGATTTAATGAGTCAAGAGAGCCCATAAGTGACGCAATGTATTGAAATGGAGTTGTATTAGTTGTATATTATATTATTTTCAGGATAGATGACTTACTAAGCTTTTGGAAAGCAGCTACTCCCCATCATGTGTGTTTTCTATGCTTTATGCAGATGAGTGAAGCTATCGGAAGGCTCTAGAAACGCCGAGGACTGGGTCATCACACTTCTCAACTTATTTCATGGCAGTTATTTATTCCCGGAAATGTGTATAATTCAGATATGCAGTAATAACAGAGTTAAATATTTTTGTATATGAACATGATGTGAACTTTCATACATGTGATTTTGCCAAAGAATATGTAGTTTCAATAACACAACAATAGATATGATATGCAGATGTATGTTTTTGGGTATAGTTTGATAGTATATGAAATAATTGAGTCTGAGAGTAAAAAGAAACGATGAACTATGCTCAGGCAGAAAGTAGATTTGTTTCTTGTAATTTGAATGCGAATGGGAATTTGAATTTCAACTTAGAGATTGGATGTGTTATTTTGATGCGTTCTTAGTTGTTAATAATTGCATAGTTGAATTGGTAATTGAAAGCATATGTGCCAATCGAGGTAAATGGTGCTTAATTAGCATACTGCAACGGCTCATATTCCACATACTGTGATTGTGGCATGAGGCTGTGTTGCTCGGCAAATGAGATTAGAGAAGTCCCATCACCGCGGTAAGAGTGATACAGGCTTTAACCCCACTTAGATTCCCGCCCCGTACCGTGGCCTGGGGTTGCGATCGATCACGCAGGATGGAAACCCACGACAGTGCGGAAATTGGCCGCGGGGTACCGTGGTGCCGATCGGAACTATTGACCACGACGCACGTCAAATCGGTGTGTTTAGTGACTATGGATTATTGAGCACCGACCGCGAATCGCAAGACACACGGGCGTGCAACCCCTAAACTTAGTTAAGTTTTAAATTCACCGAGAATTTCTGTATGTGTTAGGTTTTAGCCCCAGGCCACATTCCCGAGCGATGTCTTAAGATCCTCAATGAACTGCGGCGGATACCATGGTCAGATTTCACGATACATTCTTCTGAATTATCACTGATAAAGTTTCCCGGAATGCGTGGTGTCTGCCAACCTAAATCACAGTGTGCAAATGCATACACGGATAGGGGCACAGAAGTTCCCTTTCACCATTGTAACAATTTACGTTATTTCAGTGCGGCGAGAAAGGTTGAAACAGGAATTTATGAGTAATGGGGACAGAGAATAAAGCGTTAGTCATAATTACTGAGTGGGAAAGACCAGCTTTTAAAATGAGATCTCTTTTGGTAAGTGATACTCGACCACCTTAAATCTCAGTTGCAAAAAGAGGAAAGCTGGCTTTGAGACTTAAGCTTTTCACTTTTCGCGTTTATTTAGATTTCCACAATAGCAACTTAGTTCGCCCGAGGGATATGGCGTTAAAAACTGCAACAACACTGATCATATTCTTCGTTTTGTATTAGGACTTTACATTACATACAATCGTGATATTATCCCACTTTTATGTGGATAGAAAGTGCATTTTCATTTCCGGGATTAGATATTTTTCTGCATGATCTATATATTGTTTACGGCTTCAATACGCGACATTTAAACGTTGCCATTTGTTATGGTTGACTAGCTAGAAATATGTTGAATAGTTTTTATCATTGGTGTGTAACGTGAATGAATGTATAAATATGACATGCCAATCCTGAATAATTAGAAACTATTTGATTTGATATATTTCAGATTTGATTTATTCATTTATAAATAAATGAATATAAATAAGTATGTAAAAACAATTTAAATATAAATTTATTAATATATTTATTTATTAATATACAAGAAAACAATTTTTACTGAAAATATTTTAAAGAAATACGCCAAACAACAAAAAATATTACTGCAATTAAGTATTCAATCAACGAGAGAGAAAAATAAATTATTTACAAAATAAATCATTTTTAGGAAAGGAATTTTCTCTCAGAAACATTTTCTTGCATGATAAATGGAAAAACAAACCCAATTAATATAAAGTACAGACTCAAATTCAACCTGGGCCCCAATCTTTGTCAGATCAACTTAATCCCAACCTTTATCGAAGAATATGAATTCATTGGGCAGTTAGATACAATTACAGAAAATCTTATCTCTCACCCTACAGATCAGACGAATGAAAGTAAATATATATGCTATTGCCCATCTAGAAGTCGTGATTACTATACTTCACTTCCTTCAAAATTTTTCTGGTTCTGCTCATTTTAATCTTAAAAACTTCATATTTCAGATCAAAAAAAAATCTAACTCACTTTCTATCTATATTTTCTCTTATAACAAAAGTTTGATCCACTTTCAAGTTTTCTAGTTCTAAAAGAAATCTATTTTGTTTTCTCTTTTCGGCCTCCTTCACTGGGTAAAAAAGTGGTTAAAGAGATGATCTGTCTTTACCTGTTTCTGAAGTTCTGATGCATGGAAGTTATTTGTCTCAACAATTTTCCAAGTTCATCAAACATCCTCTTCTATTTTAAATTACTTTTGTCTCTTTTCTTTACAGAACATGAAAGTATTGAAGTTGGCTCTCACATTGACACCCTGTAGTGTAATGTATTACTACTCGTTTTATGAACTTAAAATACTCATTTTAAAACCTAAACTCATTTCATCTGAGTTCCATTCAATTGTCCTTAAGTAGGAAGTGGGCTGAAGAGTTAGTTCAATTGGTTTGTATCCAGTTGCTCACTCCCAAACTCTAGTTTAATTGAGTTCCAGACAAACCCTATTTTTTCTTTTTAATTCTTCAATGTTATTGGGCTAGTTCTCAATATAATTATGTATGCTGTTAAAGGTTTGGTTTTTTTTTTTGTAGAGGGTGGTGCCCTTTATGAGTTTTTGGTCTGCTGTTTACTAACTCTCAGAAACATTGACGTTATATATAACATGTCTGATGATGCTCAAAACTCTTCAATTTTATGAACATATTTGGCTGTTGTTGCCTTCTAAACAGCAAAGACTGCTCTCATATAATTTCCATGTTACTTTGAAACGAATAATAATATTACAGTTTTCAAAGTACATATATCACAGTATAGCATGTAATATAAGTTAAACAGAAGTACTCATGTCAATCCCACATGACTGAACACAGAATATGGATATGACTCTTCAAAGGACTCTTCAAATACATGGAAAACTTAGAAAATTAAATATCATACTCTTGTTGGACACATCCATACTAGGGACCATACCCAACTGAAGTAACATAGCAAAGTATTTTTACTGTTGCCACTTTCTAAAAGCTACAAAATGTATGATCAGTTCTTGTAGCATGGCTGTGCAATTCTGCAGAAGTAGTGGATCTAGAGGTTAAACCTTATTCATCATAGACAAACCGCCACAGCTTTTCTTCCCTTGTCTTTTGCCTCGATCAATTGATAATTATTTAGCGTATTCAACATAGCATGTCAGTCTGAAGTTTTACCCTTTCTTTTTCAGTCTATGTAGTTACCTTTTCTATATTTTTTTTTGCAGAACACACAGATTAGAGGTCTGAAGATGATATGATGTTTTCCTGAAATCAGTACTATGTGCTTTTAGTTGAGTCAATTCTTCATCTAAATAAATGCATAAATTTGTAAACGGTGGAGGTGAGTCCAAATAGCATCTGCATTAAGAGTTTGTCAAACTGATGGTTGTGCCTGGTCTTTATCTTTTGATGTTAATCGTGAACTTTATTGTTCTAATCTGCCCTTTGTTGAATATCTATCACATAGGTGAATAGTTAGATTTGGAATTTTGATTTTATGTCAAAGGAGTATGCCATAATATTTGTGGTCGGTTACCGTAACTTCAGTGCAAGCTAATCCTAGCTTGTGTTAGTGTCTGATAAGCCAAGTGCTGTTACAGGCTCACATGATACACTTCCAGTTGTGTTTACTAGTTTACACTGCGCCTATTCACCTCATGTTTTGTTCCTTGAGGAAAAGTTAAAAAGATCATTTTTACGCTTTCCATAAGAATCATGATAGCTTTTTCTCTTACAGGAAATGAAAAGTTACTTGTAGAAAAGAAACATATAATTCAGAGTGCAGTTCAAATAACTCAATGTCAAATTCTTTAGGATGTGACTTACTGGATGGTTCTCAAGTAAGGATTAAATCTCGATTCTAAAAGTGTTAATATGAATATGCTTTCTTGATGTTGGAAAATAGATGTATTCTAACAATTTGTTGCAATGACTTAGAGTTATTATATATTTTCTTTTCCATTCTTTGAACATCTTCTGTATTAATAGATAGTTTTCATTATGAACGTTGCATGCATCTGCCGGTTGATTGTTTGTTTTCATCTTTCTTTATTTTCCGTAGAGGGAGCCAAGTGGAGCAATTTCCGTACATGCTACCATAACATGACTCCGTTTGGTTTCAAAGTGTCTTCCTCTTTCCATCCATAATGATAATCCTTCTTAAGTAAATAAAGGTGAAATAAAAGAGGAAAACCCCAATCAAGGAAGCTAGTTTGGTTTAAGGCAACTTGGTTTGGACTTGATCAGATATGAGCTTAACTATGCACAATATAATGACTGTTGTTCAATAAACTAGTGACGGACTAGTCACCCTACATGTGAAACTGATGGAATCATGCAACATGAGCATGTCTTGGAAGGTCATATTTCCATACCTATTTTCAAATGTGTTCGACATGGATGTTGAACAAAAGTCCTTCAACAAAATGAAGAGTTAGAACAAACATAGTTGGAAGGACAAAACAAATCAGAGTAACTTGTTCAACTATGGATTATGGATGTAAATGAGAGAAAAACCTCCCCCAGAAAGCAAGGAGATCGTTCTGCCACATAAGATCTTTTCTCCCCAAGAAAACGATGGCTAAAGAAGTCTTCCAACATTTATTGCTATTCGGACTTCTTACTATAATGCAATCTTTTGCTATTTACTGAATCATGTATTTATTGATGTTCAAATTACCTTGTCCGCTTAGCTGCTGTCATTGTAGTGGAAGCTTGCACTAGTAAACATTCATTTATGGAGTTATTTACAGAAAAATGAATATTGGAAGTTCTGTTGCCATTATTTATTACAATATTCCGTTACATCTTACAATAATGCAATTTTGTTATTTACTGAAAATTATTTGGTAATGTTCAAAATTACCTTGTGCATCTTTTGGCTGCAATTTTGTCATTGAGTGGAAGCTTGCACTAGTAACTGTTCATTTACAGAAATATTTCTACATTACCATTATTTGACTCATAGAACTTGCTGCTTTCTCATTCGTTTTGATTCTTGGATGGTATAGCCATGACTTTACAACTTTTAATGGCCAAATTTTTTTTGATTGTCATCACTGCAGCTGCAGGGTCATCAAGCTAAACCGATCAGGACTTTGTCGGCATTTTTTCTTACACAGAGACTAATCCAAATAGATTTTGCCAACACATTAATAAAGATGGTCCAAGACTTATTTCACATCTATTTCGGAATTTGGCTGTTAGAAGCTTACCTCTTGCATGCATATCTAATTTCCTTGAATAAACCGACGCCTCTAAGCTCTGAACATGTCCTTACCTTCGGTTCAAGATATTAGGTGGAATTTTTCCCGGATACTATATTTATTCAACATTCAACTGGACAAAAATATTAGCTACGTAAGTAAAATTTATCATCCTAGATCTTTTTGGGTTTGATTTGCATTCATGGTGCTTTTGTTGTTTCCAATGATCAATTTCTATGGCCAGTGGCGAGACTTAGTAATAAGGGCACTATTATTGACCAAAAGTCTGATGGTGATCAGTGCAAAACCGCCTATTCTACAGTTAAGAATGATCAGTTTATGCAACATTACCTCGGACATAGGTCATGTGTAGGCGAACCTCAACTATCTCACCAAATTTAGGTGTAACTGTTGGACGGGTATGTTCAATTTTTCAACACCGGAGACATGGTGTTAGGAGACTGTCAGTTTTAAGCTGTAGTATGATGTTTGGTTATTAATTATGACTGAGTAGTAATAAACAAAGTATGCTTCAAAGCCAATATTGGCTGAATGGTAATAAATTATGCCAAGCAACCAATCTTGATTCGTGTTGCTCGAACTTGGGTGTAAATGTCAGATACCTTAAAATTTTCTATTCTTTCCTGTGTATTCGGAGAGTTATAGAAAGGTTACATTTTCATCCTCATCTGGATATGTATCTGACATGGGTGTCGGACTTGCAAGTGAGAGTCTAAACAACATAGCTTTTGTTCCCATCTCGATCCACATGGACTTATAGTTCAGAATTTATGTTATAAGATTGAGTAATTCACTTGTTTCCCAACTTTTGTAGGTTTCTTTTGGCTCTCTTGTAGCATGCTTTTCATTCGTTGTTGTAGGTGGAATCCTCTTCTTCAGGTTTAGGTAATGCCACAATTAATCTTGAGTTTTTTTTAAATATTATTTTATATATAATTGCCCAGCATGTTATGGCAAATGCAATGTTAGTGTTTCTGAAGTTTTGTTATGTTTAATTTGCTGCAATAACTTCTATACTTCAGGACTATGTTTGCTTTTAGCCTCTCATTCAGTTTTATAATCTGATCAGTACTAAAGAGAAACAAAAGAAGATAGAAGGAAATTGTACCATATTATATTGTAATATTGTTTGTCTTGACATGGTACTTGGAAACTCCTATAGAGGATTTGTATGTGTGTGTGTGTGTGAAAATCATGCTAAAGGCAAGGTCAGTCAGGTTTTTGCAACAATTTTTGGGGTTGAGGTGAGGTGCATTGGAGACAAAATCTGCTCACCCTGTCTCTAGAATATTTAGTAAATTGCTCATTTAATTTGTTTATGCATATTATTTTATATATTTTACTTATAGCATCTAAGTCTTGTAAGACAACATATAATTGGTTTTGGATTGTTAAATTAGTATAACACAAAGTATTATCAAAATTTTGGGGTGGGCAGCATAATACAGATATTTTCTTTCTGGAGTCGGGGTTTGAGGGATAAAGTGTTAAATAAAATAAGTTTTGGGACAATTTAGGTATATATACATAAAAACTGGGTCAGGAGAGGCGAGCCAAAAACACCCTCCATCCCTGCTTGAAACCAAGAATTTCTTCTACCATTGTCACATCTTCTATTCATTTTAACTTCAATATATCTTGAATTTATCAAAGTTATAAGACTATGTGAAAGGTTGTATAATTGTAAGTATTTTTTGTGGTGAATGTTGTAATTAAGTTGTTTCTCATTGATTCAGCATCAGATTGTTCATCATTTTCCAACATTGTTGTATGTTCTAGCTGCCAATTTCCGTAACTCCATCATGGAAAATAGCTACAATGCTACTTTTGTTTGCTAATCTGGTAGCTATGACTTGAAAACCACAGGGTAAATCACAATCTCTCGAGGATTTGCTGGGGAAGCGTGGTCATGCTCTTATTTCATCTTCATCCCATTTAAGAGTATGTTATCCATTATGAATCTAATCATTTGGTTGCTTTAAGATATGATCAAATATGTTTTGCCTGTGTGATTACAAAATTTAATTCAAAAACATATTCATCTATTCAACTACAGCTACAGAACACGAACCTAACGTATTATTGGCTTTGTTCTTGCTATATGGGGATATTATTTTACTCTCGTTTGTTAAGCACAATGACAGAACAATTCGAGTAAGCACTTCTGTCTATAGCAATTTTTACCTTCACGCTTTTGTTTTTTTTTTTTTTTTTTTTTTTTTTTTGAGTGCTTGTATTATTTACTTAAGCTCATGGCATTTTGATTTCGGGCAACAGAACAACATGCAAAAAACTCGGGAAGGTGCACAAGTGCAAGTTTTGGAGAATGATCATATCATCATTTGTGGTGTAAACAGCCGCCTGGCTTTCATACTACAGCAGCTAAATAATTATCACACAAATTTGCCATATGCTTAGGTACTGCTACAGCCAGGTAAACTGTTATGCTGTTGTTTATGATACTCAGACTCAGGTCTGAGTGTCTGGTACAACTATATGTCCGGCATGGGTAGTTTTATTTTTTATAAAATATTCCATATATTGGAGAGTCCTTGGAAGGTCATATCTTGATACTTATGTCCAAAGATTTGTTAAACACGAAGTTCTTTAAAAAAGAAACGTAAGAGTTGGAGCGACATAGACTGCCACTTTTTTTTGTGTGTTCGTAATTATCGGTTTCTACTTGTATAATGCTCTATCAGGAGGCAAAGAATTCTTCTTTTGGCGGATCTCCCAAGGAAGCAAATAGACAAGGTGGCGGACAACATTGCCAAGGATCTTATTCATATTGATATCCTTTCAAAGAGGTATAGGAATGTTGTCCACTTTCCCCTAATTTACAAACCCCAACTAGTTTCCCTTTTATAGTCATTCCCAGTCCCAGATAAAATTTAGCTGTCATATCTTCTTTTAACTTCAGGCGAATTACTCACTTCTTTGCTAAATCTGTTAACTTTTGATCCCTTCTGGTTTTCACGAGATAAATAAAATTTCTAATTGTCATTAAGCTTCCATATTTTAAATATTAGTTCTACTTGTGCAGTTGTAGCCTTAGTTTGACTTTAAATCATTTGAAAGAGCAGCAGCTAATAAGGCACGCGCCATTATCATTCTTACGGTACAAAAGGAGACCAGTAATACTCTATCAACTTAAATGAAATATATTCTTTTGATGATCAGTCTCTTGTTAGTGTTACATTATCTCATTTCCTATTACTCCAAGATTATTTTAACTCTTGAATGCTGATTATGATGCAGAGTTTAGCCTTTTCACCCGATAATTTGTTTAGCCAAAATTTACTTAATAGTATTAGTTGTCAGAGTACTAGTAGTTTCTAAAATCAAACCTACACTGCAGTGATTGACCCTAAACTCGGACTTGAGGGTTTGGAACTACGTTACACGGACTTGGACTTATCAGATATGTTCAATTTTTTCTAAATTTGAACGTATTTGAAGACTCCCTTTTTGGTTGGGGTATATTCCCATACCTATGTCTGGATATGCAACAGATACAGGTACTTAAAAAAAAAAAAAAACAAAAATTTAGACTAGGAGGAACATAGGCTTTAAAAGCTGTGAATGCTGGAAAAGTTGCACACTGCATTGAGGAATGAAGTTAAGATAATAGCTGTAGCAGAAGCTATTAAGCTCTGCTATGCTTGTTTCTAGCAGATTCTTTTGCATGTTTGTTTCTAATTAGTGCATAATACAGACGACCTTCTTCAGGGGAAATTTAGTGACTACGGTTCCTTAACTGATTAGGTATGGAGTTGATACAGATGCGTTTCTCTCTGTACTAGCACTTCAACCTATTCCCAAGATGGAATCCATTCCAACGATTGTCGAGGTCTGCACATTTGCATCACCATAGGATCAAAATATTATTCTACTAAGATAAATCGAAGTTTAATTTGGCATTTTTTTTCCCCTGATGCAGGTTTCGATTCCAATACATGTGAGTCCTGAAGTCAATCTCTGACTGAAAGTAGAGCCGGTGGAAAATGTTTCTTCTAAACTATTTGTTCAATGTTCTCGCAAAGGGGCTCATAAAGATCTACAGGCACTTGCTTAATTACCAAAGTATGATATGAGTTCTTGTTGAGAACTTCTATTTTCCTGATGTCCAAAAGACAATTAAAGTTTAAATATTAAAATTCCCTGTTTATTGCTGCTTTAAATAATTTGGGATGGTTGTAAATCTAGATACCTTTTAAAACTAGGTAGTTCTCATTCTTGGTCAATAAAACCGTAAAGTGTTGGATAGATAATGTGACCATGATGGGGTATGTGCAACATTTAAGTCTTCTTTCCATGTCTCTTGAGGGTCATATCTATGTGCCCATGTTTAAAAATGTATCAATGTGTCAAATACAGATACTTAAAAACAATGGAGTCCAGGAAGAACATAGGCTTGACCTACAAAATGTCACCATTTCTAATAGTTTCTTCCTTAGGGTCTTTTCTATCGGGTAAATGATACTCTATGGGTCCATTTCTTGTTCTTCTTGTAGATTTCTACTGAAAAATAATTATATCATGATATTGCAGAAAATGTATTCACTCTTCACCATTTTCCTAGAGTCTAACGGGTTGACATATAGACAAAATACACAAGGGTTTCAAGAGGTAATGCTTTATGCTAAAACTCGGTATTTGTTGGTATGAAGAACTTCCATGCTATTGTCTTATGTTGGTTTCTTTTCAGGCAGTTGTTTGTGGTCTTTATCGGAATGGTAGGATATACTTCCACCCTGGAGATGATGAAGTTCTTCAGGAAATGGACAAAGTATGTAGACTATATGACTTTTTCAAACTTCCATCTTGATTTGTAACTTTTTAAGCTAGTTCCATAATTCGGCATCATAAAATGTTATTGTACAAAAATGTCAAGTTCTTGGGGCACTATTTAGAAGAGGAAATAGCCATTTTAATTCGAGAATATCTTGCTTGCTACACTAATATTGACTTTTCTACAATCCTATTGATAGTTTGGGTCTTGTAAACTTGAGTAAATCATTTAAGGTTTTCCATACTTATGAATGTATGCAACTATAGATAGTCTCACGAACTACTTGTGTCCTATGTTGCTCTGGCTTTTCCTTTTCTTTTAAGTACTTGTGTCTGACACCTAGTCTGAGGCTTATCTAGACATGGGTATGAAGATATGATCTTTCAATAACCCTCCAAATACACAGCCATCATGGAAAAAAATTGAGACATACCTTTATCCGCACATATCCGGGTCCAAGTAATGTAGCTTGTGTCCATTTCTTAACTTGGAGTAGTAATACAAGTACTTACCAAGATTTTGTTTGGAATAAATTGCTTTACCTAAATTTCAGGTCCATGCATCCTTCTTAATGCATTTCTCTTTTATTCATGCAGGTATTGTTAATTGCCCCTATTAACAGGACAGCAAAACAACAACTTGTAACCAACATGCAAAAAGCTTCAGAAGTTTCTTGAGAAATAATGTAGAGACCCCAACTCATGCTTTAGAATTGAGAAAAGAAACGAATGTTAAATATTGTGAAATGTACCAAGAAACGAGGATCAAAGGTACGTTTCCTAAGAAGATATAAGTTCCATAACTGATAGCATCTATTAAATGCTCCAAAAGACCAGTTACATGTTCTTTTGGTTTCAAGTAGGCATCAGACCAAAGTCTAGGGCCCAAAGAATGCATACTTTTGCTTGGGTGGCGACCAGATGTTGTTCAAATGATTGAAGAGTAATGATAATTATCTCGGGCTGGGAAGCATTGTGGTATGCTTTATCTTCTTTTTTCAGATTTGGCAAATCACGATTCCATAGTATCTTGTCTTGGGAATTGGATGCTTTTTCTTCTTCTGACATGTTATTTCTTCAACCTTAACTCTTGATGAAAAACAACTCCGATACATTTGCATCAGTTAAGTTTTAGATAATTCTAGGTTTAATACGCAATTTACAGGAAATATTATCAGACGTACTGTTAGAAGAAAGGAGGAAGAAAGGCAAGCTCCATGTCAGGTCAAAGAAAACTAAAAAATGTCGAGGTTATCCATAGGGTACGATCTTGTTCAGTCAATCATGTTGAACTTCTCAAGGTTTCTGCCTAATCAATTGTTCCATTTTTGTGCACTGCAGATCGGGAACCCAATGAACTATGATAACTTAGAGGAAACCATAATGGATATGCTAAAATTCTATAGAAAGAGGTCATATTCCTTTTTCTATTCTTGTGATTTCCGATAGAGAATGGCTTGGAGGTAATAATCTATGTTACTCAGGTTCTTCATTTTTCTTAAAGTATGGGATATGATCTTTGTGTCAGACATGTACTCATATCCGACACTCCCGCTGATGTCTGAGTAACAGAAGTAATGGTAACTGATAGAGAATGTTGTATTGTGTAACTAAATCTTCCGGCTAAGTATTTTTCTTTTTCAGATCCATCGAGGGCAGACAAAGCAATCATGTACTCACTTCTTCTTGCAGAAAACATTTGCAAACAAACTTGGAGGACGGTGCGTTTTTGTTCGATATAATGATAATGTCATTGTCATGAACTTTTGATTTCCGAAAGTTAAACTCAAGTAATAAGAGGATTGATTGTTCACGCAGGTGCAAAATCTAGTTGCGGAGATTGGCGACTCAAAATTGGGCAAACAAGTAACACATTTAAGCGATTTAAGAATTTCTTATAATATGATCATTGATTTTTAAGGTTTTGCACATATGGTTGATATCCCTCCGAACCTGCAGATTACAAGATTCAAACCAACCTTGACGTATATCGCAGCAGAGAGAAGTGATGAGTCTCGTAACAGCTCAAGGTCTCAAAGTTATATTGCTATAGCAGTATTTTACATTCGATGTGCTGTCTTAAGAAATGACTCTGTTTTGTGCATTGCAGTGGCGAACACAGCGAACTGAATGAGGTTTGGAAAGACATTTTGAATGCTGAAAGCGATGAAATATACATAAAGGTATCGAGTTCGGAACATGTTTGATTTGGGGATATTCAATTTTTTTCTAAGTCCTATTTGGAAGATCTTTGGAAGGTTATATTCTTACATTCATGTCCGAATATATATTGGGCATTGGTATCAAGAAAAACTAAAAGTTGAGTAACTCTCTTATTTTGTCGGTAAGGCACTGGAATCTCTGTTACCCTTTTAGGCTAGTTACTCAAGACTTTTCATTGTTTTTAAGTATTTGTGTTTGAGATTTATAATTGAGACATATTTGGACATGGATATGGTATTATGATCCTCCAAATATATGAAAACTTCAAAAAAACTGAGTATACTTGTTTTGGGATGGGTAACGCATCTTATTTGTCAGTATAGTGATTGAATCACCTTTTCATGTGATAATCCAGCATTTCTTGATGTCTCAGGTTACTTAACTATGTTTCTTGACAGGATATTGGCCTCTACATGAAAGAAGGAGAACCTGTCCTTCACGGAGCTATCGGAAAGGGCATGTTTAGTGCAAGAAGTTGCCATCGGATATATAAAGAACAACAAGAAGGTACAGTACACATCTACTAGCTACGTTAATCTAGACTTGAGATCAGTGTCTGATACTACGCTCTAAACAAGACACCTGGGCTCACAAGATACTTAGGTATGATTTGAAAGAAAGACAAAAGTTAAAACTCAAATCAATCATTGTCGATTGTAACTCGAGGTTGAGCAGTTGAGTGAGCTGAATTCAAATATCTAATGCTTGACTCCAGTAGCTTGTGAGCTTATTGAGTTTTTTTCGTTCTTATTTGAAAAAACTCAGGTAGAACTCGATCTCAAAGTGTAAAAATTGAGTTTGATGTCGAGCATAGATACGAATACTTTTAAGAAAAATAAAAAGTCCGACTAACACAGCTGCTAACTGAGATTTTTTTTAGTAGCTAATACATGATTTTGTTACAAATGCAGGTCATAAATCCAATTCCTAAAACAGAACCTTTGTCCTTTGAAATGACGGATTCGTTAATAGTGATATTGAGCTTGAAGGAGAGCAACCTATTGTTGTTTAAACTTTACCCATTTGTTGTTTAAAATTTCTTTAGTTCATTTATTTCCAATAAATTTTATGGTGTCGGCTTCATAACTCTTTGCATGGCTGAGTTGAATAAGAGATGGACAGAAATTAGCCAAAAGGTAAGTATTTTGAAGATTCATGCTCTACCCATTCGAGAATCGGACACTCTTCTGAACTGAATCGGCATATTAGTTCGGCATAAGGGTTGGATTGGTTGACCTCAAAATTGGTTGAACCAGTTGATAGGTAGTCTTTAATTTTCAAATATTTTTAATAATTTATCTAATTGAACTGGTTAGATCGGTCAAAATTGATTGAATCAGGAACTTGTGATTTGATCAATTCGACCACCGATTCAATTATGAAAACCTTGGAAGAGCTGATAAATATCAGTTCAGTTGTTAAAAATAGAATTAAATGATAAAGAAAAGGTTGGTTTATGTTAATTTTTATTATGATAATCAAGTTCTTAGATTTGAATTTTTAATTATTTTGGGTGTTTAGAATTCTAATTCTGTAGATATGTTAGTAGGCTAGTGTAATTTTTTATATCATATTTATTAGTGTAAATCGTAATTATAAAATTATATAAATTTAAATTTTAAAAAGATATTAGTTATTATAAAAGTTATTAATAATACTTGGGAGAAAAAAAATATGATAATATATATTACATAGTCCAGAAAAGTATTTAAAAATACAATTAATAAAAATTAATATTGTAAGCAATTTTATCTAATTACTCTAATTTTTTTTAGTTATTTTTCTCTAGTATTAAATATATATTTGTTATCAACCACTAGAGTTAGGTGAGATGGTAAAGGTTTTTTGTACCTTAACTACTGGTTAAGGGTTTGATCCTTACCTTAGGTATGAAGGAATTTTAAAATTCGTGATTAATATCTATTCCTTTAATATAAAAAATTATTATTTTAAACGAGATTAATAAAAATAACATTTATTATATTTCTAAAAATATATATTCTAAAAATAAAATACTATTATTATTGTGTAAAATTAACTTTTAAAATTAAATTATGTATGAAATGTTTTGAAAATTTTAGGTAATTAAATTGAGTATAATTATTTATAATTATCTGTATAATTACTTCAGTTTTCATTTTTCTATAAAATTGGAATGTAATTGAGATACTGAAATTGTAGTTAATTCAATAAAATTCACTAATTGCAGTGATTATCCCAATATTAAAAAAGAAAATTGTAATGTTTAGCTTCATTTGAAGGAAGTAGTGAGGAAAGTGAACTAAGTACTCCCAATGGCTTTTCTTACACGTCTATGTCTAGGAAAAATGATTTTTTTTCATGGGGGATTCTAGTCTATTGATAATGGTGCAAAGATGATGATGGAGACGGATATTTTTTTAATAATTTATATATTTTTACTTTTTTAATTTTTATTTGTATATTTTGGATTTTTAAATTATTTTTATCTTGATATATTTTTAATTTTGTTAATTCTTTGAAATTATAATTTTTTTATTTTCAGATTATGATGGGGTGCAATATTGCAATTACATGTCAAGACATCTTAACATTGTTATAAATTGTGAAGTTTAAAGGTAAAATTTTGTTTTATCTTTTTTTTAAATAAATTGAGTTTCTTTTTATAATTTTGAAATTATAATTTTTTTATTTTTTATAATTTTTAAATTTATCGATGTGACATTATGTAACGCCCTAAAATTTGTTAATTTCGACTTTTGTAAATTTGATATAAATGTGTGTCTGCTTTACTGGTTAAGTGTTCTAAGAGGTCTTAAGTTTAAACCCTGCCTTTAGTTAAATTTTGGTATTTTTTTGAATCAAGCCCTATCTCTAGTCAATAGGCTTTTAAGTAATTGTTTGTAAATATATAACAGAATTGGCTTGTTGGTTTGGTGGTTGAGTTGAGCGTTGAGATGTTGAGATGTTGAAGGACGTGTTTGAATCTTTGCATGAGCAAGGGGGTTGATTTTTGCTCAGTGGACTGTAGGAGTTTCAGTTTAGCCGAAATACTGAGGTGGTTGTGAATAGTGGGGATTGTGGGAGTGAAAGTAGGAGAGAATTTAGGGAATTGTGATCAGAATGTTAGTTTACTGATAATCTTTCTTTCTTTTTCAAAATCCTTTCCTCCCTTCTCCCATATTCAACTTTTGCTTTTCTTTCTTCCATCTTCTCATTGATTTCGTTTCTTTTTGTTAACTTTCATCGTCACCTTCGTAGTTCAATTTTCGTCACACGTTTCGGTAAGTGGGTTCTCGTGGTTTGTAAGTTGTGAATATTAAGTTTTTGATTGGGGTTATTGTCGCTTTAAGCATATTGTGAGATCTGCGAGGATCAAGGTTCTCCTCGTGTTGCTTCGTGATCGATTGATTCGAGGTGGTTAGGGTAAGTTTCACGCTTTAAGGATGAGTATCTCGATTTGGGTTCGGTTTTAGTTCGATTTCTAAGTGTTTAATTCAATGCTTTATTGGTCGATTATAGGTTCTAGAGTGCTTGGAAATGTTTCTACATCGAAATCGTATCAAGTGTGTACCTGTGCATGCAAAAATGAGGTTTCAAATAAAGCCAAAAACCTCACTATCGACGCCACACGGGCGTGTGGTCGCCCGTGTGGTAGGCCGTGTGATCGACTAGGCTAGGCCGTGCGCATAAGACGCGGCCGTGTGATGGCGCGTAGGGCCGTGGCGCGACAAATAGGCCTCATCGAATTGGGTCATGGGCCCACACGGGTAGTCCACACCGGCATTTGAGACTCGGGCAGGTTATGTGATCTACACGGCCAATGCAAATTTGTCAGATGGGCCACACTAGCGTGTGGGCCTCACATAGGCGTGTGAGTCGATTTTCACCGAATTGGTTACTAAGGTTGCACGGTCACCCAAGTCAATCGTGAACCTCATCGTAGGGTCGGTAAGCATTAGTTAGACCCCCAATTGTGTGAATCGTAGTGGTTGTTGGGTATATATTGAGCATGATAATAGTATGCATGTATACATTTCCGATTATATGTCATCGTATCATGAGATAGCATGTCATGCATTACATTGGGTCAGTTGATTTTATTTGAAAGAAGTGTATTGAAAGGCTCTTAAGCTTAATATATTGGCAAATTTCACCGCAAACTATTGTTTGTGCTTTGTATTCGGTACTACACCGGAGTGTGTGGATGGATGGGTTGATTTAATCCCCACACGGAGTGTAGGGTTGGACGAAGATGGTGTGTAGAGGTGGTTGGGTAGGATTTTGTTACCGAATACTTTGTATCTATTATCGGTAATCGTGATGGGCTTAGGCCCCAATGCATATCCGATCATCGAACCGAAATGGACTAAGGCCCAAATTACTATCCTGGAATTGGAATGGGCTTAGCCCGCATCGCATTTGATCAAGCATCGCTAAGTGATTGTGTGCATGTTTTCGTGGGGATTACACATCGAAGTTTACGTAAACTCACCCTTTCTGCTTAATATGTACAGTAATCCCCAAACTTGACGATCGATTGCAGAATAAGGACTCGACGGTAATGCCACACGTATTTTAAACCATTTTATATTGGGGCTTTTGATATTATTTCTTAATTATTTTCAGGTTATTTTTTATGTAAATTGGACTTTTTGACCGATTGTTTTTATTTTGATTTTAGACTATTTTTGTCGATTTAAAAACCGCACAAACTCAACGAACAAATGATTTTCTATAAAATAAAGGAATTTTTTTAAAATAGACTGATTTACCTAATTAACTCGCTTTTTTATAAAATAAATTATTTTTAAAGCTTCTGTAACGAGTTGTGTTTTAAAACAATCGATTAAATAAGTAAACGATTTTGGAGTCAACAGAAGTAAATAAATGAAAACAGTTTTATTGTAACAACTTAGTTTCAACATGCTATCATGTGACATCGTCAGATTCGGCCATAACATCTAGGTCGGGTTTGGGGTGTTACATTTAGTGGTATCAGAGTTAGGTTGCAAAACTCGGCTGTGGATTTAGGTTTAAAATTTGGTTTTTAAGAATTGATTTTTAACTGATTTGAAATGATATGACTGAGATTATGGTATACCGAGTCTCCGACGCCGATTCTGTAAGTATTTTGAAACTGATTTTTGCTTAAATTGAAAATGCTATGATATTCTGAAACTATTGTAGGTAGTAAACTTTTAAAATGCTCTAGTTAGTATATACTGTAAACTGTAGTTAAACCAAAACTATAGTAAACTACTAGAGAATATGACAAACGAAAACAAACTCTGGCACTGCTTTACATAAAATATTTGTTAATAAACACTGAAACTGGAACTGATTTATAAAACTTTTAATACAGATAAATTCGATTAGATATGAGCACACGAGGTATCTGCGAACGGGGTACTAGAGGCCGTAGAATAGTCCATAGAGGGGCTCGAGTTGAGTCATTGTCATCTAGCAGCATGTCTAATTTGGACACGAGTGAGACGCCAGTGTCGCCTGCTATTGAGATTGGGTCTCAGAGTCGATCAGCTGGGGACGACGTACTATCCCAAGCCATGCTAAGGATACCCGAGAGGTCGGGCCTAATCATCGATTTGGGGGCCGTGGGTCGACACGAACGACTCTGGTCTAATGGAGTGAACTTTTAGTGGTGTCACTAGGTCGCCCTAATGTGGCCGAATACTAGATTGAGGCCACGAAGAAGATCATGGATGATTTAGATTGCACCCCTGAGTAGAAATTAAAGGATGCAGTCTCACTGATACGGGATGAGGCCTACCAGTGGTGGCTAACTGTTAAGGAGGGCACTCACCAACGCCCGACCGGGAGTTCTTTAAGACTTTTTTCTAGGGGAAATATGTGGAGGCGAGCTACATGGATGCTCGTAAGAAGGAGTTCCTAAACCCTACTCAAGGAGATCGATCTGTGGCCGAATATGAGGCCGAATTCCTGCGACTGAGCCACTCTGCGCGAGGTATGGTGGCTACTGAGTATGAGCGATGTGTCCATTTTGAGAATAGCCTCAAGGATAATTTGAGAGTCCTGATAGCTCCGTAGAGGGAGCGTGATTTTTTTCATTGGTTGAGAAGGCGAAGATCGTCAAGGAGGTTAAGCGACCGAGCGCCAAAACCGTGACAGAGAGAGAGAGAGGTAAGAACAAGAAGGATTTGGAGCCCTCAAGTTCTATCACGTAAGCCTCAAGAAAAGACCGGACACTGATAGGCCGATTAGAGCCGACCCTTTGTTATCGCGCATCGGATCGCAGCCCATGTATCAATTGGTGTAGACGCTTATCGGGCGAGTGTTGAGGAGGACCTGAGCGTGTCTCGAGGTATGGATCATTAGGTCATTGCATTGGGGAGTGTCCGTTGAGGGCTGATCAGATGCAAGCTCAGGGTATTAGAACTGCACAACCATAGAGGGTAGCACAGCAGCCATCAAGAGGCCGTGGTCAGGCTAGGGGTGGTAACGGCATGGGCCGGTCGAGAAGTACTTGGGCACCTCTTTGCGGATAGACTGAGGCGAGGCAGTTTGCTTTAGTTTATGCTGTACATCGCCGTGAGGATAGAGTCGCTTCAGACGTTATCACTAGTACGTTCCTTATTTTTAATGTACCATATCTTGCATTGATAGACATAGGGTCTACTCACTCATACATAGCTAGTAACATATCTGAAAACTTGGGGATTTTGGTTGAGAGCACTACGAGTGAGGTTACTGTACTGAGTCCGTTGGGACAGTCTATAAGGGTTAATAAGCTATTCAGATATGTACAGTTAGAGGTTCAAGGGGCGATCTTCTTGGCTGACTTAATGAAGCTTCTGTTGGGGGAGTTCGACCTAATTCTGGGTATGGACTGGTTGGTCAAGCACCGTGTCAGTTTGGACTGTGCGACAAAGAGGGTCGTCTTAAGAACCGAAGAGGATAAAGAGGTAGTCATGATTAGAGAACGTCGGAATTATCTGGCTAATGTGATCTCTGCACTGGTGGCGAAGAAACTGGTTCGTAAGGCTTGTGAGGCATTCTTGGTTTAACGTAAGTGTTTCCGTTTCTGGGGACTCTACTATAAAGGATATCAGCACTGTAAGAGATTTTTCGGATGTCTTTCCTGAGGAGCTACTAGGTTTACTTCCGAGTCGAGAAGTAGAGTTTGGGATTGAACTTTTCCCCGGTACAACTCTCGTGTCTATCGCCTCCTAACGAATTGCTAAAAGAGCTACAGAGCTTAAGGCTCAGATTCAAGAGTTGTTAGATCGTGGGTTTATCCGCCTCTAGTGTCTCGCAGGGGAGCACCTAGACTATTTGTTAAGAAGAATGATGGATCCATGAGGATGTATATTGACTACCGACAACTAAATAAGTGACCATTAAGAGCAAGTATCCGTTATTGAGGATCGATGATTTGTTTGATCGCTTTTTAGAGGAGCTCAAAGATTCTTCAAGATTGACTTGCGCTCCGGGTATCATCGCTTTGAGGTTAAGGAAGTCGATGAGGCATAAGATGGCATTTAGAACTCGTTATGATCACTACGAGTTCCTAGTAATGCCATTTGACCGACTAATTTGGACCGACTAATGCAGTAGCTTTCATGGACTCGATGAACCGAGTGTTTTAGCGCTTATCTCGACCCGGTTTGTGATGATGTTCATCGACGACATATTGGTTTATTCGAGGACTAAGGATAGGCATGACGAGCACTTTAAGAATTTTCTACAGATTTTGGGGGAAAAGCAGCTCTATGCTAAGTTCAGCAAGTACGAGTTTTGGTTACAAGAAGTAACATTTTTGGGTTACGTGGTTTCACTGGAGAGGATTCGTGTCGATCCTCAAAAGATTGAGATCTGCATTGGATTAGAAATAGCCTAAGAATGTGTTTGAGATCCGCAGTTTTCTAGATCGCAGTTATTACCGATGGTTTGTGTAAGGTTTCATCGATTGCGCACCCTTTAACTAAGTCGCTACGTAAGGGTGTACCGCTTGTTTGGTCCTCGATGCAAGAAGAGAGCTTCGAGAAGCTCAAGATCAGATCGATCGAGGCTCTGCTCTAATAGAGCCTAAACTTGGAAAAAGGAGTTCACGGTTTATAGTGATGCATCACATGTCGATTTGGGATGTGTGTTGATACGGGATGGTAAGGTGGTAGCATCCGCGTCTCGCCGCCTTTAAAACACATGAGGTGAATTATCCAACGCATGACTTGGAGTTGGTCGTCATGGTGTTTGCACTGAAAATCTAGAGGCATTATCTATACAGTGAGAAGTGTATCATCTACACTGATCATAAGAGCCTCAAGTATCTCCTTACTCAGAAGGAGTTAAATCTTAGGCAGCATTGATAGATTGAGTCGCTTAAGGATTACGATCGTACCATTAAGTACCATCCAAGTAAGGCCAATGTGGTGGACGATGCATTAAGCCGTAGGGTTATGACAGAATCGAGAGCGATGTTCGCCGACTTTCCTTTGTTCGACGATGGAAGTTTGTTGGCCGAGTTGCAAGTCAAACCAACTTAGATCGAGTAAATTAAGGGTAAACAAATTGAAGGATGAGTCTTTGGGTCTTGCCCGACAGACAGTTAATAGTGGTAGCACTACGGACTTTGGGTTGAACTCGAGGGTGTGTTGTGTTCTCGAGGCCCGATATGTGTGCGAATGATTCTAATTTGAGGCGATCTATACTAATATAGGCGCATAGTAGCCCTTACACTATGCACCCTAGGGAATAAGATGTTCGAGATCTTTGAGAGTTGTATTGGTGGCCGAATTAAAGCAAGAGGTTATTGATTTTTGTGGCTAGATGTCCGACATGCCCGGCCGAGTTAAGGAGTGAGTATCGCTTACCTCGGGTTTGCTCTATGCATAGCTAAGATTTCGCTATGAAAATGGGAGCAAGTAACGATGGATTTCGTTAGTGGGTTGCCTTTGACACCCATTAAGAAAGATTCGGTGTGGGTCGTCGTGGATCGATTAACTAAGTCGACACACTTTATCCCAATTAGACATGATTATTCTTTGCAAAAACCGGTGAAGCTTTATATATTTCGAGATAGTGAGACTACATGGGGTACCGGTTTTGATCATCTCGATAGGGATCCTCGCTTCACGCCTCGATTTTGGAAAAAGCTACACGAGGCTCTAGGCTCAAGGTTGGACTTCAAGATGCGTTGCTCCATCCTCAAACCGATGGACAATCGGAGAGGGTGATTCGAGATATTGGAGGATATGTTGAGGAGTTGTTCTATCAATTTTCGAGGAAGTTGGGAGGAGTATTCGCCGCTAGTGGAGTTTACTTATAATAACAGCTTCCAATGAGTATTTAGATGGCACCTTACGAGGCTTTGTATGGTTGTAAGTGCTGTACTCCTTTGTGTTGGACTGAACTGGGTGAACATTGAGTATTGGGTCCTGAGTTGGTTTCTAAGACTGAGGATAAGGTCAGATTGATTCAGATCGATCAAAGTCGCACCGATGCAGTAAATCTTATGCGGATCTCAAGAAACGCTAGATTAAGACTTCTATGGAGGACTTCTTATTTCTCAAGGTCTCGCCATGAAAAAGATTATGAGGTTTGGTCGTAAGGGCAAGTTGAGCCTCAGGTTTATTGGATCTTTACCGTATTCTAAAGCGGCAGTGGGACCGATCGCTATCGCTTGGAGTTACCTCCAGAGTTAGACTATATTCACGATGTATTCCACGTCTCGATGTTGAGGCGCTACCACTCTGATCCCTTGCATATTGTTCCTGTTGAGGAGATTGAGGTTAGGCCAGACTTGACCTTTGAGGAAGAGTCGGTTTGGATTCTGGATTACGATGTAAAGGTTCTTCAGAGGAAGTCTATTCCATTAGTGAAAGTGCTGTGACGAAATCATAGCAGTAAGGAGGCCAAGTGGGAGCTTGAGGATGCAATGCGTCAGCAGTATCCTTATATGTTCTGATCAGGAAAATTTCGAGGTCGAAATTTCTTTTATGGGTGGAGTTGTAACGCCCAAAATTTGTTAATTTTGGCTTTTGTAAATTTGATACAAATGTGTGTCCGCTTTAGTGGTTAAGTGTTTTGGGAGTGTTTGAGAGGTCTTAAGTTTTTTTTTTGGTGAAAAGAAAACAAACTAAGGACTCCTAAGAGACATTAAAGGCTTTGTCATGTTGAAAAATCGTAGCCACCATTTCAGGTGGAGTTTCAAATATCTGGAGTGAATTTTACCAAGAAAGCCCATTCTTCGCCATTTGGTCAAGCAGATAAATTATTCTCCTGGGAATATGCTTGATTTCCCATTGGTCTTCGGGATAGCGTAAGTCTTTAACTCTCCCGATTAGCGTAATTCCAGAATCTGCCATATCCTCCGTGGACAAAATCCTTACCACTTCAAGGTTATCGGATCGAATTTTGACCCTCTTGTAACCTCTATTAATTAAAATGAACACACCATCCAGGATACCCCGAGTTCACTTCCAATGGTGAGCAATTTCCCATGTAAGCACCCAGCTGCCATCCCGATCCCGAACCACTCCACTGCCGCAAAGATTTCCTAATCTCTCACCACCGCTCCATCAGAGAATAAAAACACAATTTTCAAAACAATATCGTTGAAAACCTGTGGGAGTTACGTTGCTTAGGTCTCGTGATGAAGGCTTCAAAATTTTGTGCCCAATCGAGGAGGATTTAATAAGTTCGAGCGACGCCCAATCAATGTTTTGGAAGATGAAAAGATTCTGCTTTTTCCATAATCTCCAAACTAGTATCCCCAAAAGACACGACAAAGTGATTCATTTATCCTGCAACTTAAGATGACAAGAGAGATTAGTAGATAACCAATTTTGCATAGAGTCAAAAAGAACCTGGATTGTTTTTTGAGGAACTATGAGCATCCAAACTTCCTTGGCAATCGGGCAATCCAAAGGACATGCATGATATCTTCCAAGTCATGACCACAACGTGAATAGCATTGCTTTGTCCGAATCCTCTCCTAATCCTCTCTGAATTAGCGAGAACTCTCTGATTGGCCACAAGCCAAAGGAAAAGTCGGACTCTCTGAGGTCCTTGATACTTCCATATGATCTTCCAAATGTTATCTTTGGGTCTCCAAGTAATATCTATTAATGTCTTTTAAGCACTGTGAATAGAGAAAGATCCTAACTTGGTGAATGCCCAAATGATTTTATCCTATCCCCCATCAGGATGAGGCAGTGGAATACATAATATGCGCTTAATAGTGTCTTCGAGTAACCAAATGCTAAGCATATTAATATTCTAGGAACCTTCCTATAGGACCCAATCCTTTAAAGTACTATCCAAATTAGCCTACTATGTGCTGGGACATAAGACAACAGAGGCCCGACTTTAGGTATCCAATTGTCTTTCCATCCGCGAATAGTTTTACCATTCCCAACAGACCACAAGAGATTCTTACGAAGAAGAGGCCACGACTTAGAGAGAGATCTCCAAAGATGAGAGCGATGACTTCTATGAATAGACTCCCAGAATCGACTCTTCCACCATATTCGAACTGAGTACACGAACCCAAAGATCATCTTTCCGAGAGACAAGGTTAAAACCAATCTTCATGAGAAAAGACAAGGTTAAAACCAATCTTCATGAGAAAAGAAATATTATGGTCATGTAGATATCTAAAACCAAGCCTCCACAAAGTTCTCAGGCTAACATATGGACTCTCAACCAACCAATGATTTACCTATTGATCCTCCCCAAATAAATTATCTTGCAATCTTTTCTATCTCATCACGCACACCTTCGGGATTACTAAGGATCGCATAAAGTAGTTAGGAATGGCCAAGAGGGACCGATCGAAAGGAGGGTGATATGCCCCGCAAAGGAAAGTTTTCGAAAGCGTCCCAATTTTGAAGTTTGTTTTTAACCTTTTCAATCACGATCATGAAGAAGAGGTACTTTCAAGTATTTTCCAAGGTTAAGTACCTTCTGGAACCTAAAAAACTGACTGATCCGATCCCCTAAGCCAGTATCAACTTACTTTGAGAAAAACATATTACTCTTCCTTGAACTGATTTTATGACCAGAAAAGTTACAAAAACGTCTAAGAATATCTTTTAACACGTGCGCTTGGTCCATCTCTCGCTTTACCAAAAATAATAAGATCATCTGCAAAGAAAATGTGGGATAAATCCCGACTGATCTTGATAGCCTAATAGGTGCTATCTACCCTTTCTCATTTTATTCCCGATATAATTCTCTAACCATTCCATACAAAGTACAAAAAGAGAAAGGCGATAAAGGACACCTTTGCCGTATTCCTCTAACAGTTTAAACGACCTAGATGGTACTCCATTCCAAAGAATCTGATAGTGGAGGAGGAGATAGCATTCATGATGACCTTTCTAAGACCTCGGGGATTTCAAATGCATGACAAGCGACGATCAATGAATTCCCAACCGATCCTCGCATCATAAGCTTTCTCCAAGTCTAGCTTGATGGCCATCCAATTTTTGCCACCTTTTCTACTACGCATAGAGTGGATAACTTCCTAGGCAATGATGAGATTATCAGATATGTTCCTTTTCGCAATGAACCCTGCTTGTTCTGAAGAGATGAAATTCGGAAACACCACTTTGAATCTATTAGCGATCACTTTCATCACCATTTTATACAAAAATCGAACAAAGGCTGATTGGTCGAAATTGGCTAAAATATTCAGGATGATCCTTTTTTGGGATAAGCACAATAAGAGTGTTGTTAAGCTCTTCCTCGATTTTATTACCGGCAAAGATACCCTGTACCCACTCACAAGCCGCTCCTCCAACTAGATCCCATTGACTTTGGAAGAAATGTGCATAGTATCCATCACTCCCCGGAGCTTTAAGTGGAGCCATATCGAAGAGGGTTTTCTTAATCTCGTCGTTCAGAATCGGCTTTTTGAGAAAGTCAATATCCTGTTCCTTAAGGCTGGAAAAGATATTAAAAGGAATATCAGACATGGGCCTTGGGCATTCTCCATAGAGATCCTAAAAAAACTTGACGACTTCTTCCCTGAGAGTAGCCTGCTCTGAACACCACTCCCCATTGCTGATACATAAAGCCAAAATTCGATTAAATTTCCTCCTTTGCATTGTACGACTATGGAAGAATTTGGTGTTCCGGTCCCTAAATTGAAACAAATCACACCTGGTCTTTTGTCTCCATAATAGCTCCTCGTGATTAAGCATACTTTCCAACTCATCTTGGACCTCCATCTCCAAAGTTGCTAATCTTCTGGAATTCGACTGATCCAAGGCTTTTTGAATTATCCCAAGAGATTTCAGAAGTTATTTTTTTTGAGTGCCTATGTAGCCATAGATGGACCTGTTCCATTCTTTGACATGTGAGGTAAAATTAGATAAAGATTCAGCCATGTTACCTGAGTATCTCCATCTGTTTGAAACTAGGTCCTTAAAATTTGCGTGCTTTGTCCACCCTGCAAGGAAATGAAACGGTCTTCCTCTAGGGACGCTGAGCTTAGGATTAGTTTTGAAAAGAATAGGCCTATGATCTGATTTGATATAAGGAAGATGGTAAACGAGAGAATGACGAAGAGTAAATCCAAGCATCATTTGCAGAGCCCCCGCCCAATCGCTTCTGACGTATTTCCTCTTTGCCAAGTATAGGAAGGCCCTATAAATCCAAGATCCTGCAAATTACGAGAATCAACAAAGTTACCAAAAAATTTACACCTCTTACTGGTTAAATGATTGCTTTTTTATCCTCAGGAGAAAGAATAACATTGAAGTCACCCAAAACCATCCATGGCGAAGGTTTTTAGGATAAAGCCTCCATTAAATCATTCCAGAGTGATTTCCTTTTAGTTCTGTTAGGGCTACCATAGACAACAAAAATAAACAAACCATCATTAAAAGTAATGCCTTGAACACAAAGGAGCATGAATTGAGGATGATTATGAATGATACTCGATGAAGATATTATCCTTCCATCCAACCCATATGCCTCTTGAAAGTCCAATGTGCTCATGCGCAAAGAGAGTGTTCAAACTCCAATTTATCAATAATAGAATAGACTTTTTGACCACCGACTTCTGGGCTCGAAGAAGACACACAATGTCAAAGTTTATATTCATTATTATACTCACGTAAAGCTCGGAAAAATTTACTACTTGCACGCCCTGACAAATCCAAGAAAATATAGATAGATTAAAAATCATAAAAACTTAAACAAGAAAAATAAAGACACCCAAAAAGACAAATTCAAGGATCAAAGTAGAACCTATATAAGCAAACAAATTAAATTGCTTTACTAGATTTTGGGTCACGTGATTCGAGTCCGCTTTTTGAGAATGGAGACAGACTTGCCGCTTTAGAAACAGAATCGCTCAATGGAACTTAAGTGAAATTTTTAAATTTGAAATTATTCCCTTTCCATGCGAACTTTTAATAATTTTCCTAGTGGCCCGAAAACTCCCTTCCTTAGATCCCATTAATTTCCCTGATGTCCAATTTTTATTCACTTCATCAACTGGGCCTTTCTCTTTGAAGGAAACGACCGTGTGCTTATTACTATTTAGATCACCAAGAGGAACGACTGACTTAGCGCCGACATGCTTGGCATTAGCGTTCCAGATTTGTCTGCCATTACTTGTCCACCATTAGCATTTAATTCCTGGATATCAAAAATTGGATTAGTGCATGAATTTTGTAAAAACGACAAAGTACCATTATTCCCAAGTGAAATCGCAGTAGCATTAATCGGCTTGGAATTTAAAACAGGAACAGAAGGGTGTAAGAGGGTGCTCCCTATTCGATAAAGGATGAGTTTGCTTTTGGGCTTGACGGGCCTGCCACATTGCTGGACTGTGTTGCGATATTTGATGGACTTTTCAAAACTTTAGATGAAGATGGGTCACCGCTTCCACGTCTATTAACTTCATTAATAAATTTTTGGTCCGCTATTCCATTAGAGGAAGCCGAATGTTTAGAATTTATTGAAACATTTCCCAACACTCCATCAGCAATACCGTGCCTCCGTTGTGTGAAATATTAATGTTTCTAGGTCTGTCTCCGATAAAGTTGCCTTTGCTTCATTTCATGCAAAGCACTTTTGGATTGACTCAAATTTAGCTATTTCCTCCTCTCCCTATTCTTTTGCTCTGCTTTCTAAATCTCTATTATTCCCATATCCGCTAGAGCTTCAAAACCGAACTCAAATTTCTTTCCTTTATTATCTCGCTTGGAAAAATTGTTATCCAGAAATTTCGGATTTCTTTCGACCACCATCCACGATCCAAAAATTTCGCCTCGCCCTTTTCCTCCACTTCCGTCAAATTGACCGCCGATCGGGCTTTTTCCGGTGAGATATCTGCTTGCTCCAACCGACATAATTCCTTTGGTGGCCGCGTATTTTCCACAAGAGAAGCAAATCGCTGTAACGTCGTATTCAACCTTTTGTTTCTCGCCGCTACTGTAACTTGGCCACCAATGGCTTGTCTAAATTGATGTAGACGGCCATCCTAGCAAATCGCCTCTAGTTCTACTATCTCAGATTGAGGTTTAAACGAATAACTTTCCCTATAGTTATTCCTATTTCTTCAAGAATTTTCTTCTTGTATAGAAATCCCTAAGTCCTCGTAAACCGTATTCAGGCCGTAACCACGCTTGGATATGGTTGTAGTAGGTTAAACTCTTTTGTCCAAGGTTGGACGCTTAGATATTGGCCATATACCAGCCACGGCCCCCGAGTAAGTACTTTAGAATAGTCATCGATGGAGTGGAATTTAGCCAAGTAATACCCGCTCTCGATGTCCATGAGATGGAATGGCTTGGATGGACTCCATAAATCGTTGATTCGTAGAGAGAGCCTCATATCCGATATTCCTTCCGAGTAATTTAACAACCACCGTTAATTCCATTTCTTTGAAAAGAATTTGTTGAATCCTCTCCGAAATCAATGGCGGTGTATACCATTAACTATCGATCTTTGGATATCTCCTCAAGGAATTCGAGATCATCATTGTTGACGCTCCGCATGGATTCAACTCTTCCTCACTCGATGCGTCTGGATTAGTCCCTAGAGTTTATCCTTCCAGAAATCTTGGGGCTTGGAGCGGACTTAACTATCATATTCGTATTTGCCTCAGTTATATCTTCTTTAAACCGAAATTTCTTAGTGGTTCTATCATTCTCCATTCGAGGCCCATCACCATCGTCGACTTCTAGTTGAAGAATATTATCACCAAATTCCAGAGAATTTCTTTGCATTTTTTTTCAGGTTGCTAATGACAAGATATAAATTTGTGAAAGACTGAGAATTCCTTCTATTATTAAATTGAGAGGTAAAAGAAATTTGATATTTTAAGTAAAATCTCAGGTTTAAGTCTTTAGATTAAAAAATATGAAGAGAATTTTATTCTTTTGTTTAAGATCTAATGAGAGGTCCTAAGTTCAAACCCTATATTTGGCTAAATTTTGGTATTTTTCTAAATCAAGCCCTATCTCTGGTCTGTAGGCTTTTAAGTAATTGTTTGTAAGTATATAACAAAATGGGCCTGCTGGTCTGGTGGTTGAGTTAAGTGTTGGGATGTTGGAGGACTTGTGTTCAAATCCCTGCATGAGCAAGGGGGTTAATTTTTGCTCGGTGGACTGTAGGAGTTTCAGTTTAGCCGAAATAAATAGGGGGTTGTGAGTAGTGGGGATTGTGGGAGTGAAAGTAGAAGAGAATTTAGGGATTTGTGATCAGAATGTTAGTTTCCTGATAATCTTTCTTTCTTTTTCAAAATTTCGATGACTCTTGGGGAAAAGTCCTGACGTTTTCTTCCTTTTCTCCCTTCTCCCATATTCGACTTTTGCTCTTCTTTCTTCCATCTTCTCTTTGATTTTGTTTCTTTTTGTTGACTTTCACCGTCACATTTGTAGTTCGATTTTGGTCACATGTTTCGGTAAGTGGGTTCTCGTGGTTTGTAAGTTGTGAATATTAAGTTTTTAATTGGGGTTATTGTCGCTTTGGCATAGCATACTACGAGAATTAAGGTTTTCTCGTGGTCGTTTCATGATCGATCGATTTGAGGTGGTTGGGGTAAGTTTCGTTGCTTTAAGGATGAGTATCTCGATTTGGGTTTGGTTTTAGTTCGATTTCTAAGTGTTTAATTCAATACTTTATTGGTCGATTATAGGTTCCGGAGTGCTCGAAAGTGTTTCTACATCGAAATCGCACTGTGTGTGTGTATTAAAACGCAAAAATGAGGTTTCAAGTGAAAACCAAAAACCTCACTATCGACGCCACACATGGGCGTGTGGTCGCGCCAAATGTGGTAGGCCATGTGATGGGACATGGGCGCAGGATCGACGAGGCCGTGCCGTGCGCAAGATAAGACACACGGCCATGTAATGGCTAGGTAAGCCATGCGCGACACACAAAGTTCGATCGACTGGGCCGTGTGGGCCCACACAGCACCCACACGTGCATGTGGGATTTTGGGCCATGCCATGTGATCTATATGGCCAAGGTAAATTTGGACCGTGTGGGCCACATGAGCATGTGGGCCCACATGGGCGTGTGTGCCCATTTTCATCGATTGATTACTATGTTGCACTGGTCGCCCAAGTCGATCAGGAACCTTGTAGGTTGGTAAGCATTACTTAGACCCTAATTGTATGAACTAACTCGATTGTTGGATATATATTGAGCATGATAATAGTATGCATGTATACATTTATCGATTATATGTACCGGTATCATGAGGTAGCATGTCATGCATTGCATGGGGTCAGTTAATTTTATTTGGAGGAAGTGTACCAAAGGCTCTTAAGCCTATTATGCCGTGGCTTCACACCGCAAACTACTATTTGTGCCGCATTCAAGCATTACCCGGAGTGTAGGATGGTTAGGTTGATTTAATCCCAACATGGAGTGTAGGTTGGACTGAGATGGTGTGTAGAGGCTGGTTGGGTAGGACTTTGTTATCGAATATTGTGTATCTATTACTAGTAATCGTGATGGGCTTAGGCCCTAATGCATATCTGATATTGAAACTGAAATGGGCTAAGGCCCAAATTGCTATTGAAACTGGAATGGGCTTAGGCCCAGACCGCATTTGACTGCTTATTGCTAAGTGACTGTGTGCATGTTTTCTGTGGGGATTACACACTGAGTTTACGTAAACTCACCCCTTCTGTTTAATATGTACAAGTAATCCCCAAACTTGACGGATCAGTACAGCGGAGGACTCGACAGCAGCCACACGTATTTTAAACTGTTTTAATTTTAGTTTTGGTATTATTTCTTAATTATTTTCTGGGTTATTTTTTATGTAAATTAGACTTTTTGGACTATTGCTTTTATTTTGAATTTTAGATTGTTTTCGTGGATTTAAAAACTGCACAAACTCAACGAACAAATGATTTTCTCTAAAACAAAAGGGGTTTTCTAAAATGGACAGATTTACCTAATTAACTCGATTTTTCATAAAATAAATGATTTTTAAAGCTTCTACAACGAATTGTGTTTTAAAACAATCGATTAAATAAGTGATTTTGGAGTCAACAAGAGTAAATAAATGAAAATGATTTTATCGTAATAACTTAGTTTCAACACGCTATCATGTGACATCGCTTGATTCTCGCCATAACGCCTAGGCCGGGTTTGGGGTGTTACATGTTAACAATAAATGTGAAGGGTCAATTTGATCTAAAAAGATTAGTAGGGCCAAATTGATTAAATGTATAAAATAAAAACTAAATTTATTAGTATGCCTTACATATAAAACACGAAAATATACTTTTAATAGCACAATTTTAATAAATATATTATTTTGCTCCATCTACCATATAAAAATTATTTTTTTATAGGAGACCAATATACAATTTAAGATATACTATAAAAACTTCATTGATACTTTTACTTGTTATATAGTCTCTTTTTATTTGTTTTATTTTCTCTCACAGCTTAAAAATACCATGTTATCTTTAGTGGCAAAATAGAGCTCGTCTTGAAAACAAAATTGAAGTAAATATCACACTTATTTGAAGGTAAAGCAGAACTTGAGTACGTTGCTTAAGTGATATTATACTTGTAAGAATATTGTTTAAGGCTTAATTTGGTATTGCTGTTATGGTTGAGAAGTGCTTTTGAAAAACTCACGCTTGAAAAAAAATGTTTTGAAAGAGAGTTGTGAAAAATGTGATTTATTAATTTAAGGTATTGGGTATTGTTATTAAAATTACGGTGAAAAATTAAAATGTTCATGATGCCGGTTTTAAATGCTTTTTAATAATTAATAAATTATTTTTAAATTTAATTATACATAAAATATTTTAAAATTTTAAATTTTAAATCTAAAATATATTCCATTGTTGGGTTTTTTTTGGCACATCGAAATTTAACTTTGTTGACACAATTTTGTTAATAACACTTGGATGCACCCATTGTTGGCACGTGGCAATAGTAAGTATGTTGTTATTAATAGCATATTTTCAAAAAATTTAGGCTACTATTATTGTTGAATTTAATTGGCTCCATAATTACTTTTATGGAACATAAATCAATTAACTTTATCAGCAAATTTTCCGTTAAATAGTGAGGCCAAATGATATTATTATTCAAATCCTTTGATTTATTTGGCAATTTTTGGTTAATTTTTAGCTTTCCTTTAATTATATTCAACTATTCGATTAAATTATTTTTAGATAGTATTTGAAAAACTACCTAATAATTAAATTTGAGTGTAATTAATTAGTAATTATGTAATGTGACATGTTCGGGTAACTATTGTAATTGATGAGTCCCACTGAATTGGGTGTAATTTGAGCACCTAATTACACTTTTCAATTCTTAAACGAGGGGGTGAGAATTTGAGTAATTACACAAACAATTACATTCAAACCAATTTTTTAAAAAAATTATTTTTATACAACTTATAAAAATTATATTCTAAGCATGAATATGTATAAGTATTTGAGATGGTTATGGAATTTTTTTTATTATATTATAAATCTTAAAAAATATATGTTATAAAAATAATTTGTTTATTTTATAAAGCTATAAATAAAAAAATTGTATTATTTAAAATTAAAAATCTAAATTTATGACAAAAACATTATTATAAAAATAATTTATATGTTATAAAAGTGTTAGAATATATTTATTTATAAAAGTTATGGTCATGGACATAATTTATTTATGTGTCCATGCTATATATTATAAAATAATATACTTGAAATTTTTTATATTTTTTAGGCTTAATAATAAATTTGGTTACTAACATCCTGCATATTTTGTCAAAATGTCCCTAATTGTATTTTTTTACTTTTTGGCCAAACTTTCTTTTTTTTTTTTTTTTTCAATCTATTTTTTCTAATGACTTAATGAATAAATTCAAGGTTTCAATATTTCTTTTCTTTCAATAGGTTTCAATCTTTCATACGCTTGTTTATCAAAACCTTTTCTCGTTGAGTTTATTTTTTTAGATAATAATTACGTTTATTTTCTTTAAATTAAGAATTATTTTTAATTTAATGTATTATTTATTTGTTTTATTTTTTCACATGTAATTATCTTATTGGGTTATCTAAGTAATAAATTACATCTTATTAAAAATATTCCACATATGAAATTCCACATCATCCCCGTTAACTTTTTTAACAGTACTTTCATTAAATCTGTTAGAAAAAAACATATTGAAAAAAAGAACAAAGATTGATGGCCAAAAAAGACTCAAAAATACAGTTAGGGTCATTTTAACAAAACATGCAAACGCTAGTGGCCAAATTTGTCATTAAGCCTTTTTTTTTTTTAAGTTATGGAAAAAAATTGTATTATTTGTAAGAAGTGTTATGAAAGTTTTGGATAATTTATAAAACATTTTTATTAAAATTATATATTATATATTATTTTTTTTACTTAATTTACAAATTATAAAAAAGGATTTAACCTAATATAAGCTTTTCTCCAAATTAAGCTTTTATAATTAAAGCTATAGTTTATTTGGACTATGAACTCAAATTTTATAAGGTCAATGCTAATTATGCAGATAAAAAAGTTTTCTTGCACCGTATTTGAAACACCCCAAATCCGCCTAGAAGTTATGACCGAATCTAGAGAAATTACATGAACTCACTTGGAAAACTGATTTCAGTAACTATTTAGCAAATACAACTTTCACAAATAGTCATTAAAAAGCTAATTGTTCGCTTTCAAAAAACACTTAAGAAATTACTTAATTTGCAGCAGTAAAACCTTTTCCGAGTTTTGGTTTTGAAAATCAAGTTCGCTTTTGTCAACTTAAGTGATTTTGTAGTCTCATGTTAGAAAATATCAATTACTAATGAGTTAATCAAAAACCCAGAACAAATTCAGAAACATGTTACAAACCCAAAAGATCAAAACAAATAATTATGAAATTCACCATATTTATATTAAATGCAAAAACAATCCGAGCTCCCACACGTCATCCGGTCCTAAGTTAGAGGTTTACCTGAACAGAGAAAGATAAAACAAAGGGGGTGAGCTATGGAGCTTAGTGTACAATTAAACTCAAACAGAGATCAAACAAAACACAATATACAAATCAAAGTAACGTAGAGAATTTCATAACGATCATCTAACCAGAGCAGAACAAATCAGAGTATCATAGAGATTTTCATAACGATCGTATAACGTAACAAAAGATGTATGATTATGCCAATTCGGAAAACCAGATGCAAAGTTATCGTAAAACATCCTACCCAACTCCATTACACATCAAAATAGAGTTCCCCAGAACTCATCCAACCAAATCACACCATTAGATAATTGTGGACAGTGCCACTAGAATTGCAAACTAGCTGCTAAACAGAATTGTGGATAAACCACCAGATAGTTCAGATCATTAAACTGCTAGAAACTTCCTCCATTCACATCATCCTCAACCCCATGCAATGTATCATGGCATGCATATTCAGAATTAAAATGATAAGGATGTAAGAGACATGCCGCCGTATAATAATGTAAATAGAAAGCATGGGATTCCACACTTTGTAGAATAGATTGATCAAATCTTAATTAATCATATCAGATTTGCCTTGAAGTCACATGCATGGTTCCTTATTAGAATCAGTATCAGACACAACAACATATTCGGATATCACATGTTCTTATCCAGCTTCGTAACACATAAATGAATCATCAAAATTAACAAAGCACGTATCATACCTAAATAAGTTACATACCTTAAACATGTCCCAAAAAAAAACACAAGATATGCTAACAAATCATACTTACTTAACTTATATCATATCGTAAATACGCATAAATAACGGATTATTCATCAACAGATCATCAAAAATTAAGTTTTTTAGCTTGTTTCAGATCATACGGACCCCATGGAAGGTCTACATTTGATTCGAACAATGTTTACAGCCTTAGGAAAAAAAATTGATTTTTGGCCCACATGCCTATGTGGATTCACACTGCCTGGTACAAACCCGTGTGGCTCAAGTCAGAAAGTTACAGGGTCTAGGCACATGCTCGTGTCATTTGCCCGTGTGACTCACAATCAAAACAGTCTCTCATATGGCCTGGACACACACCCGTGTGACCCAAGTCAGAGAGTTACATAGCCTACCATACGGCCTGGCACACGGCCGTGCGGTGTCGACAGTCACAAATTTCGCCTTTCGCCATTTGCAAAATTCTCAATTTTTGTTACACACCTGGTTCGATTTTGACGTGGAAGAAACAAAGATGAATTGCGGACCCTAAAAACAACAATAATCAAACCTCAATCAAACAAGTTTTGTAACCATTTCACTAACAAACAGATTTACTACCAAAGTTTCGTCTAAATCTTTCGACACAAAGCCCAAATCGGACTTAAACGCTTACCGTCACTCGTATCCAACAATACAAGAACTTAAATCGGTAGAGAATCTTGATATGCAATCCCTTCACCTAAGAAAGAGAACCAACTGAACCCTCAAAATGAAATTGGACAAAATAAGCAAAACAATTTTAGTTTTAAAAATAACAAATGAGAGCTTAACATTAGTAGAAATTTGACAACAAACTTACGTTGTTAACCTTTCTATCGAAACAATGAAATATGCAATCTCTTCAACAAAGCCAGTTGCGAAGTTATCAAAAAGGAAAAAGAAAAAGAATCAAAAGAAGAAGAGAAGAACAGACATTTTTTGAAAAGGAGTTAGTTATTTTATTTTTAAAATAACTAAAATAAAATAGAACAATTTCACAAGGCAGCCTAAAAAATTATTTTTCTTATCGCTTTCGTAGAGACTCGAACACAAGAACAAAATGTATATAAAAACTTAAACATTAAACCAACAAACTCATTCTTAACATCAATTGGTCAAAAATATTATTTATGCTATACGATTAGGGATAGAGGTTAAGACAAAATTAACAAAAATTTCAAAGAAGAGATTTGAACACAAGACCTTAGGCACACATTTAAAGCACTTAGCCATTGAACCAAATCAAATTGCTTTGCAAAATTTTCAAAATTCTTACTCAAAATCAAGACATAACCACTCTTGGTTTCGTTAACCAAATTTCTTCTAACACGATTTTTGGGATGTTACAGTATTGTAGGGTATGATACCATTTGAGAGAATGGTGCTAGAGACGAACACTATAAACAACTCGCAAACTCTTTAATTTGAGATATTTAATACATTAAAATATAGTTGAGAAGACATTTATGTTGTTCTAAAAAGACATTTCTCATATTAACAAAATCACCTTAGTGAAGCATAAAAAATTAAGTTTGAGTTGTACTAGCATGTTATATATTTCATAACTTCAATCATCGAAGGAATTGAGACAATCCATACTTCAAAGATTACATGGGAAAATGAGATTTTGATAATTTTAATGATGCTGGTTCGAATGATAATGAACTCAGTCAATGACTAATATGTGATGATAATGAGCATGTGTTAAATATTAAAGAGGGAATAACCTAACAAATATGCACTAGAACAATTAGATAAAATTGCATATGATGTATACTTTTCTTGCTATTGTTATTAGTAATCATATTATCAACTACTTTTTTAGACTAACATAATATATATGATGATTTAATTTTAATATTCGTTACTTGTTTAGAAATTATTTTTATCATACTAATAATTTTTTTATAGTAACAAATATTTTTAAAAATATAAATTATGCAACTGTGTAATTATAACTTGTTCTACCGAACATAACATAGGGAATTACAATGTAATTACGTTTTGTCAACTAAACACGTCTAAAGAATTACAAAATTCTTTGTAATTACAAGATAATGTAATTACCACCTTAATAATTACACTTTCATTCAATTACTATGTGTTATCCAAACAGACCCTTAATATTTATTAAAAAGCAAAAAAAATCATTTTTTTAATTACAAAAATTATGTAGCACATATTTTCCCACTAATTATTAACTTACCAAAACTTTTAACAATTCACATCAATAATTGTGTTGTTATATTTTTTAAAAAATTATATTAAAAATAGTATGTAAACACACCATATAAAAATGATTGCGTGGTATTCAAAAGCATACAATTTATTTTGACCCTAAAACAATTATAAAATGGAGAACCACCCATCCTAAAAAAGAATTACAAATTCGGTTATTCTGAATCAGCTAAATAGAAAGTTGACCCTAAAACAATTATAAAATGGATAACGACCCATCATAAAAAAGAATTACAAATTCGGTTATTCTGAATCAGCTAAATAGAATGTTGATTATGATATTTATAATCATGTAAAGAGAAAGAAACGGATTGCAATAACGAGGTTAGTTTTTATAAAGTAAAAGTATAATACTAAAAATGGCCCCTAACGTTTGGCTGTTTGATCACTTTGGCTTTTTTATCCTTTTTATTGGAGCATTTTAACTCATAACATTTATTTATTTTTATCAAATTGATCTATTTTTAATGGACATGCTAATGTGGCTGTTAGTTGACTAACGGACAACATTAACCTGTGGTCCAAATGTAATTAAATGCTAATGTGGCACGATTTTGTCTTATATGCCACGTCATAAAATGATTTTAAAATTATTTAAAAAATAATAAAAAACCCCTTAAACACACACAGGCACAGATAAAACAATCTAAGAGCCCCTAAATAAAGAACCCTAAATCTCAAATCCTCCGCTTTTTCCATTGAAATTTTGCAAAAATCAAGCTTGAAATCTAGTGGGTCAGTGAAAGAATAAAAAATGTTGTTTAAAAATTATGGTTGGAAGCCATCAATGGAGAAGTTGCCTTATTTGAAGTTGGTTTCTTCATCACGAGGGAAGTTCATTTATGATGGAATGAAAATAACATGTTTTTGTAACAAGTTAGCTTCGAGAGAGACTTTATGGAGCGATTTAAACCCAGGCAAAAGGTATTATGGTTGCTCAGATTTTCGGGTAAGCATATATTAAGCAAATTTGTTTTAAGGTTCATATGAAATTGAGATTTTTTTTAGTTTGTTTGATTTTTGTGTTGATTAGACTAAATTGGTGCTACATTTCATCCTTGCATTAGATTTTTTAGTGAATTGTAGGCTGATGGATGTGAATTTTTTAAGTGGTTTGATGATAAGCTGTGTAACAGGACGAATGAAGCAATACGTGAATTACGTGATAGTGAAAAAATACTTGCAAAAGAGAAAATGAGACTTAGGAAGCAGATTATCAAGTGTGGGAGTCTATGTGGTAGTAAAAGCAGTAATGTTGAGATGTCTGAGAGTGGCAGTATGCAAAATGTGGGCAAGGAGAACGATTATAAACAAGTCAAAGATGATGTTGTGGATCACATTGAATTAAGGACAAAATTTAAAGGGTTGAAGCAAAAATGAAAATCATTCAAGAAAGAGAAAGAGTTTTATAAGAAAATGTTTATTTGCAGTGTATTATTTATCTTATGTTTCACATTATGTAGGAATTTTATAATTTGAAAAGTATGGTGTCATGTTCTTGTGTTTTGTATATCTAGTACCTTCAAACTTTGTTGTCGACATAAATTGTCACATTCAAATTGGTGTTTGTAGCTAATTTGAGGGAAGTATAATGAAAGGGAACAATTGGAGATAGAAGAGAATGTTACATGTACTAAAATATTGGATGTTTGACATTGTATGTCATGTACAAAATAGTTGTTTGTATGGGTAATTATAGGCACCATGAACAAAATTAACTAACAAAATGACCCTAAACCCACATAGTTGCCTATAGCAGTAATAGTATACCACATCAGTCTGTTACATATACCATCATTGTTATACCAACTTCAAGCAAGTCCTAGAAGCCTGAAATACAAAAAAAAAAAATATCTTATGCAACTATTACATGCAATGATAAACAAAACATATCTTAAGCAACTATTTCAATAAACAAACAAAAGGTTTAGTCAAAACAACATCTCAATTCATTTCTTCATATTCTTTGTTACAGTGGATTCTTGTGTGTTGATAAGATCTTGATATGCTATCCTTTTTTGGCTTCTATTTCTTGTACTCGTACCAGATTGAGAAAAAAATGCACAACCCCAAATTACATTAAAATATTTTGAAACTTGATAGTGAAAAAGTGTTTACGATATACCTGTGATCCAGTTATGTTAGGTTGATTACATGATCTTCTCATATGACCTTTACCACCATTTCTCAGATCTCATAATCAAACCAAATTTCTACCGAATTGTCCAGGCCTCACTTTTTCCAATTCATTTTTTGCTTTCCTTCTATTCTTCTTTGGCCTACTAGGCATTGTTTTCTTAACTAGTGGAAGCACATGCTCAACATCCAAACCTAGTATAAGCATGAACTTTTCTTTCCAACATCTTTTCAGTACTTCAAAACAAACATAATACCTCTTGAATGTGGTGGAGATTCAGGTGTTACTCTATTCACTGCCATATTTATAGTACTTCCAGGATTCTTTAGTCTCAACTCATCAGTATAATCCCACAGCATAGAAAATTCCTCTACAAAGTTTCTTACCAACTTATGCTTTACCATTTTCTTGGCCCTTCTACACCTTGCCATATTAACATTCACATTCATTTCTGAAGCTACATTTCTTTGTACCTCTCTCAGCTTCATTTCTGGGTGGTCCCTAGTAATAGCTTCAAAATGTTCTGCAATTACTTTTGCATTGAGCATTTTGTTTCTAAAACTAACACAACAAGCTTGTGCTTATCATGAAAACTTTTCATTTTTGCAGCACCTAGACATGCTACTCAGAACTTGCAAATATTCTCCATTTACACTTTTTAGATGCAATACATTTAACTCTAACCCTATTTGGTTCATTCTTGATTATCTTAAGTTCTCTTTTACAACATATATTGAATACTTACAAAATGCATATTTGAATTGTTCACCATCTTTAAATAGCATCCCAATACAGAAGTGTGAACTTGCTAAGTTTGGATTGTAAGCGGGGAACCTATTTCTTCTTCTCCAAGCATCATTATTATCGTCATCATCTAACCAAAGTGTGCTCCCATGATCATCTTAGGTTAACGTCAAAAATGTGTTGTTTATTCATTCATTATCCATGTTCAAAACATTATACGTTGCGGAAGCTTTTAAAAGTAATTTTCCAAATTAGTGTGTATTTGATAAAACATTTGTTTATTTTAAAAACTCGCGTTTTATCCAACTGCTAGTAGTTATAACATAAAAATCCCAACTTTAAACAAAAATCCTTACAGGCCATATTACATAAACTTTTTCCCAAATATAATTGAAGTCTTGAATAAAATTAATAGCCATAAAGGTTTAGAACTGTGGTCACTGCCGGGTCCTCCGCTGTACCGACCCATCTACTGCTGGGGATTAGCTGAACAAATTAAACAGAAAAGAGTAAATTTTTGCAACTCAGTGTGTAATCCCTACAAAAAACATACACACAATAAAATCAGATAATAGACATAATTTCACAGTTTGGGTCTGAGCCCTTTACAGAAACGGTGTGGACTTTAGCCCACTCAGATACAGAATCAGATATATTCTAGGGCCTTAGCCCATTTCAGATATAATAAGCAGGTCAGACAGAATAGCAGAATCCTACTCACCAGCCTCTACACACCAACTCCGTCCAACCCTACACAACATGTGGGGATAAAATCAACCCACCCATCCCTACACACCATGCTGTACCGAATGCGACACATAATCAGAAAGTTGCAACTAAGGTGCCAGATAACAGGCTTGAGATCCTTTCAGATACTTCCTCCGAATCATCAACCCACCCCGATGCGATGCAACATACATAATATGACATGCTTTTATGTAAATAACAATCCATACATTCAAATTAGTATACATGTTTAGTACAGATTTCACATAATCAAATCACAGAGCTATGAGTTTAAGTACTATTTACTGACCCTTATTTAGGTTTACAGTCGACTTGGGCGACCCGTGCAACCTTTCAGAACATTTCATTAAAATAAGCTCACACGCCCATGTGGCCTGCCCATGTGGGCCTACACGCCCGTGTGCCCACACGGCCCAAATGGTCGAGCCTGTGTGTTGTACACAGCTTTGCCCAGTCGTCACACGGTCGTGTCACTCGCGCATGGCTTGGCTCGTCGATCACACGACCATATGGTGCCTTACAGTCTCACACACAAGCGACCATGCGTCTGTATGGCGTCGACTGAGAGGTTTTTGGCTTGCGCTAAAACCTTATTTTCTGCATTTCCGGGTACACACTTGGTATTGTTTCGATGTTTAAGCAATCTATAGCCTTCTAGAACCTAAAACAGTATACCCAAGTCTCAAAATTAGCAACTAAATCTCAATTCATCAAAACCAAATCGAGCCAAACACACAAACTTACAGCAATCACACCAGTCTACTCGCATGAATCAACTCGTCGGAGAGGAAACTGCTACGCTACCATCCCCTATACACAACCAAATGTAACTTAAATCTTCAAAACCAAAAACTAAAGAACACCAACATGGCTTCACTAATCGATAACGCATGAAAATGAAAACCAAGGAGCAAGATGGACCAAACAAAAATAAGGGAAAGGGAAAAACCAATTGAAGTTTCGGCAAAGAACAAAGGGAAATTCAATGAGGAGAAAAGAAGAAGAAATAAAATTCGAGAGGGTGAGAAGGAGTGCCGAGTTTTACCAAATGACTCAACTAATCAGATACTAATAACTCCCCCTCTCATACTCCTTAATTCGCTCCTTCAAACACTCCACTATCAGCATTTAACTAAAACACAAACTTCTACATGACACTGGCAGCAAAATAGTTCCCTCACTCGCACAGGGATTCGAACTCCAGACCTCTAACAACCTCAACACTCCACTTAGCCACTAGACCAGCAGTCCCATTCTGTTAATTACTTACACACTTTTACTTATAAGCCTACTAACTAAAGATAAGGCTTTATTCATAAAAACCCAAAATTTACCCAAGTTGTGACTTAAACTTGGGACCTCCCACACACACCTAGAACACATAACCACTGAAGCATATACAGATTTGTGTCAAAATTACAAAAGCTGAAATTTAAGAAAAATCAGGGCGTTACAACTCTAACCCCTAAAAGAAAATTTCGTCCTCGAAATTTTCCCTGATCAGAAGAGGTGAGGATACTGCTGGCGCATCGAATCCTCCGGCTCCCAAGTGGCCTCATCAGTGATATGATTCTGCCATAGCACCTTTTCTAAGGGGGATAGATTTCCTCCGCAGAACCTTAATGTTGCGCTTCAGAATTTGAACCGGCTCCTTCTCAAATGTCAGATCTGGTCTAACCTCAACGTCCTCAATAGGAACAACATGCGTGGGATCAGAGCGGTAGCCTCTCAACATTGAGACGTGGAACACATCTTGTATGCGATCCAACTCTGGAGGAAGCTCCAACTGATATGCGACTCGCCCCACTCGTTTCAGAATACGGTACAGCCCAATAAATCGAGGGCTCAGCTTACCCTTGCGACCGATCCTCAAGACCTTCTTCCATGGCGAGACCTTAAGAAAGACTATGTCCCCCACAGAAAACTCAATATCCTTTCTCTTCAGATCAGCGTAGGACTTCTACCTATCAGATGCCGCTTTCAGTCAATCCTGCATCAATCAGACCTTATCTTCAGTTTCAGAAACCAATTCCGGACCCAGAACACGTCGCTTACCCAACTTAGTCCAACATAAAAGAGTGTGATACTTACGGCCATATAGGGCCTCGTACGGTGCCATCTGAATGCTAGACTGATAGTTGTTGTTATAGGCAAACTCTGCCAACGACAAATACTCTTCCCAACGGCCTCAAAAATCTATAACACAGCTCTTCAACATATCTTCCAGTACGTAAATCACCTTCTCCGACTGACCATCTGTCGAAAGCAGTTTTGAAGTCCAACCTTGAACCCAAAGCCTCGTGCAATTTCTTCCAAAACCAAGACGTGAAGTGAGGATCCCTATCGGAGATGATCGAGATAAGAACCCCATGCAGTCTCACAATTTTAGATATGTACAGCTTAGCTAACTTCTGGAGAGAAAAGTCCGTCCTGATCGAAATGAAATGAGCGAATTTGGTCAATCGACCCATGATGACCCAGACAAAATCCTTCTTAGTGGGTGTTAAAGGCAACCTACTAATGAAATCCATCGTTACTCGCTCCCATTTCCACATCGGAATCTTCACTGGCTGCAGCAACCCCGAAGGCAACTGATGCTTAGCCTTAACCTGCTGACAAGTCAAACAGTGAGCAATGAAATTCGTAACCTCACGCTTCAACCCTGGCCACCAATATAACTCTCGTAAATCTCGATACATTCTATTCCCTCCCGGATGCATAGCGTAAGGGCTACTATGCGCTTTCTTCAAAATCGATTGTCTCAAATCCTCCTCATTCAGTACACAGATTCAATCACGGAAACAAAGTATCCTATCACTGTTAATCTCAAAATCAGTAGTATCCCAATTCTCAACCTGACGAAACTGCAATTCAAGCAATTTATCCCCCATTTGTTTACCTCTGATCTGATCAATCCATACAGGCTTAACCTGAAGTTCCACTAACAAACTCCCATCGTCGAATAAACTGAGTGAACGAACATCACTCTCAGATCAGTTATAGCCCTACGGCTCAAAGCATCTGCCACCACATTAGCCTTACCAGATGGTACTCGATGGTGCAGTCATAATCCTTAAGCAGTTCAACCCATCTACGTTGCCTAAGGTTTAACTCCTTCTAAGTGAGGAGATACTTGAGGCTCTTGTATTAGTGTAGATAGTACACTTCTCACCATACATGAAGACTACCACTGCCAACTCTAAATCGTGCGTCGAATAGTTAGCCTCATGCGTCTTGAGCTGACGTGACGCATAAGCTACCACCTTACCATTCTGCATCAGTATGCAACCCAGACCCACTTGCCACGCATCATTGTATACAACAAAATCTTTTCCAGATTCAGGTTGTATCAGAACCTGAGCTTACTTCAAAACAGATTTGATCTTCTCGAAGCTCTCTTGTTACTTATCAGTCCAGACAAAGGGAACTCCTTTGCGCAGAAGCCTAGTCAATGGTGTTGTAATCAAAGAGAACCTTTCTACAAAGCATCAATAATAACCCGCTAGCCCCAGAAAGCAGCGGATTTCAAACACATTCTTTGGTTGTTTCCAACCCAACACAGCCTCAATCTTACGAGGATCAATACGAATCCCCTATGCAGAAACCACATTCCCCAAAAAGGTTACTTCTCGGAGCCAGAATTCACATTTACTGAACTTCTCATACAACTATTTCTCGCGAAGCATCGGTAATACTACTCAGAGATGCTCATCATGTTCGTCCTCAGCCTTCGAATACACCAAGATGTCGTCAATGAAGACTACCACGAACCGATCCAGATAGGGTTAGAACACTTGGTTCATCAGATCCATAAAAGCTGCTAGTGCATTCGTCAGTCTAAATGGATCACTAGGAACTCGTAATGGTCGTAACGAGTCCTAAATCCCGTCTTATGTACGTCAACCTCTATAACTTTCAACTGGTGATACCCTGATCGTAGATCAATCTTGGAGAAAATCGAAGCTCATCGGAACTGGTCAAACAGATCATCAATCCTCGGTATGGGGTACTTATTCTTGATGGTTAGCTTATTCAATTGACAGTAATCGATACACATACGCATGGATCCATCCTTCTTTTTCACAAATAGAACAGGTGCTCCCCACGGAGATGCACTGTGACGGATGAACCCATGATCCAGTAACTCTTGAATCTGAGCCTTAAGCTCTACAAGCTCCTTCGGGGCTATTCGGCAGGGTGCAATAGACATCGGAGCTGTACCCGGAATGAGCTTAATCCTAAATTTCACTTCTCAGTTTGGAGACAGACCCGATAGTTCCTCAGGGAAAACATCCAGAAAGTTTCTTACTGTTCTGATGTCCTTATTCAAAGAGTCTCTAGAATCAGAAACACTGATGTAGGCCAAGAATACCTCACATCCCTTTCGTACAAACTTTTCTACCACCAATGCAGAAATCACATTAGTCAGGTAGTCCCGACGTTCCCCAATCACCACTACCTCTTTGTCCTCATCGGTTCTCAAAACCACCCTTTTTAACGCACAGTCCAGACTTACACGGTGTTTGACCAGCCAGTCCATTCCCAAAATCAAATCGAACTCCCCGAACAAAAGTTCCATCAGATCAGCCAGAAATATTGTCCCTTGAACCTCCAACGGGATGTCTCTATATAGTTTACCCACTCGGATAGGCTGCCCTAATGGACTCATAACAGTTACTTCACTCGAAGTACTCTCAACTGGAATCGCTAAGTTTCAGACACAGGGCTAACTACGTAAGAGTGTGTAGAGCCTATGTCTATCAACGCAGTATAGGGTACATTAAAAATTAAGAATGTACCCGTAATGACGTCTGGAGCATCACCATCCTCTCAGTGACGTGCAGTATAAACCAGTGTAGGCTGCCTCACCTCAATCGGTCCTGCACCTCTGCCTGGTACTCTCTATCCTCTGCCTATGCCATTACCACCCCTGGCCTGTCTTCGGCCCCTAGGTGGTTACTGAACTACTCTCTGCGGCTGCCCAGCACCAGTACCCATAACTTGCACCTGATCAGTTCTCAACGGGAAATCCCAAACACGGTGCTCAGTCGACCCACATCTCAAACATGCCCCAGTCGTCCTCTAGCGCTCACCCAGATGGCGTATACCACAGTGCCCACAAAGCACCACTCTAGTAGGTACAACAAGAGGCCCCATCTCACTGGCCCATCAGATCTGGGCTTTTTCTTAGGCCTCATCACAGAATTCAAGGGTTCCGATTCACTCTTACTCTTTCCTTTCTCGCGGTTTTGGCGCTCAGCGCGCTTAACCTCCTCGGCAATCTTCGCCTTCTCTACTAAAGCAGAAAAATCACGCTCCCTCTGCGGAGATATCAGAATCCGTAAGTTGTCACTGAGTCCATCCTCAAAACGGACGCAACGCTCATACTCAGTCGCTATCATGCCCCAGGTATACCGGCTCAATCCCAGGAACTTGGCCTCATACTCAGCCACCGGACGGTCTCCCTTGGTGAGATTAAGGAACTCACGCCTCCTAGAATCAACGTAGCTGGCTCCTACGTACTTACTTTGGAACGTCATCCTAAAATAGTCCCATGTCAAACGGTCGGGCTGAGTGCCCACCTTACCAGTCAGCCACCACTGGTACACTTCGTCGCGAAGCAGAGAGACATCCCCCTTAAGCTTCTACTCCGCGGTAAAATCCAGATCGTCCATGATTCTTTCCGTGGCCTCCATCCAGTACTCGGTCACGTTAGGGGCGACTCTAGTGACACCCCTAAATAATTCAGCCCCATTGGATTGGAGTCATTCTGTAACCGATACTTGGCCCCCAAATCCAATGTTGGGCACAGCGACCCTCTTTAAAATCCATAGCATGGCTCAAGATAGTGCGTCATCCCCAGCCGCACGGTCATGAGACCCAGTCTTTGTAGCAAGTGAGATCGGCGTCTCGCTCGTATCCAGATTAGGCAGATTCCCAAATACTGAGGACCCAGCTCGAGCCCCTTACGGCCACTAGTACCCCGTCCACAGATACCTCGTGCGCTCATCTTAATTTCAGAATTTGTCTGTATTAACAGTTTTGTGCATTAGTTCCAGTTCTAATATTTGTTAACAGATGTTTTATGCAGAACAATATCAGAAGTTCAGAGTCCATTATCGCGAATTGCAGTTTTACTACGATATTCAATTTCACTACAGTTTTTAGTTTACACTACCTAGAGTGTTTTCAGTACAGTATACTACCTAAGGCTGTTTCAAGCATACAAACAGTATTTTCAGACAATTTAAACAGAATTCAGAACACTTATAGAATCGGCGGTGGAGACTCGGTATACCACATACTCAGTCAAAAATATTTTAAATCATAAAAAGATTATTTCGGAAAGCCCAATTTTAAAAACCCAAATCCACAGCCAAGTTTTTCAACCTGGCTCTAATACTACTAAATGTAACACCCCAAACCCGGCCTAGACGTTATGACCGAATCTGGGAAAGTCACATGATAGTGCTTTGGAAAACGTAATTACAATAAGGCCATTTTCGATATCTTAGGTTAACGTCAAAAACGTGTTGTTTATTCATTCATTATCCATGTTCAAAATATTATACGTTGCGGAAGCTTTTAAAAGCATTAATTTGTGTGTATTTGATAAAACATTTGTTTATTTTAAAAACTCGCATCTTATCCTACTGCTAGCAGTTATAACATAAAAATTCCAACTTTAAACAAAAATCTGTATAGGCCATATTACATAAACTTTTTCCCAAATATAATTAAAGCCATGAATAAAATTAATAGTTGTAAAGGTCTAGAACCGTGGTCACCGCCGAGTCCTCCGCTGCACCAACCCATCTACTACTTGGGATTACTTGAACAGATTAAAGAGAAAAGAGTGAGTTTTCGCAACTCAGAGTGTAATCCCCACAGAAAACATACACACAGTAAAATCAGATAACAGACATAATTTCACAGTTCGGGTTTGAGCACTTTACAGAAATGGTGTGGACTTTAGCCCACTCAGATACAGAATCAGATATGTTCTAGGGCCTTAGCCCATTTTAGATATAATAAGCAGACCAGACAGAATAGCAGAATCCTACCACCAACCTCTACACACCAACTCCGTCCAACCCTACACAATATGTAGGGATAAAATCAACCCACCCATCCCTACACACCATGCTGTACCGAATATGGCACATAATCAGAAAGTTGCAACTGAGCTGTCAAATAACAGGCTTGAGAGCCTTTCAGATACTTCCTCCAAATCATCAACCCACCTCGATGTAATACAACATACATAATATGACATGCTTTTATACAAATAACAGTCCATACATTCAAATCAGTATACATGTTCAGTACAGATTTCACATAATCAAATTATAGAGCTACGGGTCTAAGTACTGCTTACCGACCCTTAATTAAGTTCACAATCGAATGGGGCGACCCGTGCAACCTTTCAGAACATTTCATTAAAATAGGCTCACACACCCTTGTGGGTCAACACACTCGTGTGGCTCACACAGCCCAAAGTGGCCTATCCACACGGCCTAGCCCAGGATCCCACACGCCAGTGTGGCCCATACGGCCCAATTAGTCGAGCCTCTGTGTTGCACACGGCCTTGCCCAGCCGTTACACGGTCGTGTCACTCACGCACAGCCTGGCTCGTCGATCACACGGCCGTGTGGTGACTTACAGTCTTGTACAGGGCGACCACACGCCCGTGTGACGTCGACTGAGAGGTTTTCGACTTTCGCTGAAACCATGTTTTTTGCGTTTCCGGGTACACACCTGGAATTGTTTCGATGTTTAAGCAATCCATAGCCTTCTGGAACATAAAACAGTATACCTAAGTCTCAAAATTAGCAACTAAATCTCAATTCATCAAAACCAAATCAAGCCAAACGCACACACTTACCGCAATCACACTCGTCTACTCGCACGAATAAACTTGTCGGAGAGGAAACTGCTACGCTACCATCCCCTATACACAACCAACAGAACTTAAATCTTTAGAAACCAAAAACTAAAAGAACACCAACAGCTTTACTTACCGATAACGCACGAAAACGAAAATCGAAGAGCAAGATGGACCAAAACGAAAATAAGGGGAAGGGGAAAAACCAATTGAAATTTCGGCAGCAACAAATGGAAATTGAATGGGGAGAAAAGAAGAAGAAATAAAATTCAAGAGGGTGAGAGGGAGTTCAGAATTTTACCAAATGATTCAACTGATCAGATACTAATAACTCCCCCATTCCATACTCCTTAATTTGCTCCTTCAAACACTCCACTAGCAGCATTTAACTAAAACACAAACTCTTACACGACACTGGCAACAAAATAGTTCCCTCGCTCGCACAGGGATTCGAACTCCAGACCTCCAACAACCTCAACACTCCACTTAGCCACTAGACCAGCAGGCCATTCTGTTAATTACTTACACACTTTTACTTATAAGCCTACTAACGAAAGATAGGGCTTTATTTATAAAAACCCAAAATTTACCCAAGTTGTGACTTGAACTTGGGACCTCCCACACACACCCAGAACACATAACCACTGAAGCAGATACATATTTGTGTCAAAATTACAAAAGTTGGAATTTAAGAAAAATCGGGGCGTTACATTCACCACCTTCACCACCTTGATTACCATCACCAGAACCTTCAATAGATGCTACAGTTAACAGTAAATCATCAGCAACAAAAATAGTAGTGTCAATCTCATGCTCTACATGCAGGTCTATCTCCTTATGCTTAACCCAGTAGTTCAACATTTCAATAGTGCTACTATCATTCTACACAACCTTAAGGTTATCCTGCAAAGTCCCACTACCAAGTACATGGAAATAAATTAGCTACACTGTATTGAACACTAATCTTTTTTAACTATTTTACACAGCTCAAAATATAATACCGTATCTGGATACTCTTTAATCCTCATCATCTCTCCACCAAAATACCTAACGTGGGGATCACGTACAAATTTACCCCCTAACGTACAAGTTTATGTAGTATTCCTCCTCTACAAACATCTGCAGTTTAAACAATAAAAAAAAGGATATTACAAAAGTTAGAAAATAGTAAGATTCCATACTAACAGACAAACAAAGTGCAACTAAAAAAGGTGTAGACAAACAAAATATTAAATAATATAAACAATATAAAATGCATATAAGGTTAGATGATTTAATAATTATATAATCAAACCTTATAAATTTTAAATATATAATAACAAAACGACAACAAAAGAAGGAGAGACCATTTCAATAAGCCACCTACTAAACTCTGCCTAGAACTAATGCCCTCACCAACCAACATTATAACCCCCAAATAAAAATTATGCACTGAACCAAAAAGTATAATGAAACATGTAGATGTGTCAAATTTTAGGGTCAACCACTATCACTAACAAAATCGAAAACCCTAAACCAAGAAACCCAAAAACCAAAAAGTCCTCTTCTTTTCAATAACCAAATCGAAAACCCTAAACAAAAAAATCTAAAATACCCAAAATTCCTCTTCTAATTAGTAGCCAAATTAAAAATCCTAAACCAATATCTCAAAAATCAAAAACCTTAAATAAACCCCTCAAAATTAGAAACCCTAAACAAAAATCCCCAAATTCGACAACCTTGAACCAAAATCCCCAAACTCTAAAACCCTAAACCAAAATCGAAATAACATATATAACATTTTCAATATGAAACCTTTTAAAAACATGCCCCAAAATATCATCGAAAATTAAAATACGATTTTGCAACATGCTTCGGGTAATCTTCTTTCACACAATTTTTTTACTTTCTCGAGTTAGGGTTCAACTTCTGCTCTCTTTTTTTAGATTATCTAATCAAGTGTTTGTTTTTTAGGATCGACCTTCTCATTTCTAAAACGATTCAATGCCTGTGTGTTTTATGTTATTTGTTTTTAATTGTTTTTTCAATGAATAATTTTTTTTTATTTTAATTACATGTGAAATGTATTGGCGCTTAGTTGGAATAAAAAAAAATTTACATCAGCGCAGTTAGACAACTAACAGCCACGTCAGCATGTCCGTTAAAAATAGATCAATTTGACAAAAAATATACGTTAGGGGTTAAAGTGCTCCAAAGAAAAGATATGCCTAAGTGACCAAACAATCAAATGTTAAGGACTATTTTTAACATTATGCCTAAAAAAATCCAAGGTTTGAAGAATAATATTTACTTATAATAATAATTTTTTAAATATACCAACCTTAATTTTTAATTAGAATACTTCATAAGCATATACCAAATTTTCAAATAAATTATACATCATTTAAATTACATTATTTTATATAATTCATATATTGTTTCATATAATTCATACATTATTTTATACTATTTTATTTTTTAGAGAATATATATCGATTAAAAATATTAATCTTAAAGTTGATTGAGCCTTAGCTCAATTGCTATAGGCATTATTGCCAATGCAAGATGGTATGGGTTCGAGTGCGTTGAAGCGCATTATCCTCCTATTTATGGGTTGGGGAGGGACTATGCCTAATTTTAGATATTGTGTCAAAAATAGCAGATATGATTAGAACCTATAATATATATGGTTGGAATAGATTAAAATATAATTTTAACATTTTATATTCACTTTTAATTAAAATATTATTTAAAGTTATTTAGGTTTCAAGATTATATATTCTTATTTTAAGTATTGTAAAAGTTGAGCAATTTTAGAAAAATCATTGAATTCAATAATTATAATTATTTACATAATTAGTACCATAAGAAGTTTTTTGTTTGATTAATTACTTAATCAATAGTTTAAAATTTGAATTATTTTATAAAAAAAGATTTTACATGTTTTTTATTAAATGCAATATAGTCCAACTTTATAGTTAAGCAATTTAGTTTTTTTTTAATTCTTAATTTTCAGATTGAAATTTTTTTATGAAAAAAATATTAGGTACATGTGTTTGATTTTTTATGAAATTTTTTTATTCTTAATCTATTTTAATTCATACTTTTCAGTATAAAATAGTCGAATCACAGTTTGTCAATTGGGTATCAATTGTAAAGGCTTAATACAATATTAGGTACATGTGTTTGATTTTTTTTCTAATGTTACACATATATTTGGTAAAAGTTAAAGTAACGGTGTAAATTTTGTAGTATTTAATTTTGACTCTAGAAATGATTTGATGAAAATTCATAATTTACTACTAATATTAGTAATTAACTTTCATCTTATCAACTCTAAAATTCGAAAAAAAAAAAAATCAAAACTAAACACTATCAAATCATAAAGTAAGTAAAAGTTATTTAAAAACATATTATGTAAAAAATTTACAAAAACTATAAATTAATTTATAAAAAATTTATATAATTTTAAATTTTTACACAATATTTATATGATTTTAAATTTTTTATAGTGTACAATCTATAGTACTTTTACAAGATTAGATTATAGTATGTAAATAGTATATATTATACAATATTTTATATAGCATTAGAATACATCATTTTATATTATTTTTGAAAAGTACAAACTTTTTAAAAATACAAAAAATTTAATATACAATAATTAATATATACAATCAACCCATGCATTGCACGAGATTAAAAAATTAATAATTTAATATAATGATAAAAAAATATAAATTAATCTAAAATCTTAAATACATTTTAAAAAATTAATACAAATAAGAGTAGTTTGATAATTTTCATTTTAAAACGCAAAACCTAAAACACCTAAACCCTAACTTTTGCATTTGGGTAAAAAAATACTTTTCCACCTTAAAAGCATTGTCAAACGACCAATTCCTTAAGTTGATGGTTTAAGTCTTTATACTGCTAATTAATATCACATCCTATGGTAACACTTTTCCTTAAGACTTGGTTGTATTCTCTTATCACCACCAAGGGAGGTACCTCATTGTAAACCATATATGGCTTCGATAGATGCGAGGGACAAAACCTCAACATGAAGACAATGCATTTGTTTGTTAGAGGCTCGACTAGCTATTCAATGAACGACACTTTGAAAATTTCTCTAAAAAAAATTAACTCCTCAACAATTTTTTTTTCAAAAAAAACGGTTAGGTGATCATGAATTAAATTTTTTACCATGGATTTTTGTTTTCTAATCCCTAATTATCTATAAAAATAACATGAATTTAAATAATAAATATATTACAAGGTCTTAGGGTTTCAGTTGACATGACTACTTAATTTTTTGACATACAATATATTTATCCTAATGACACATGACAGCATAATCTACCTATATATCCAAATTTTTTTAAAAATAATAGAAAATAATATTTTAAAATTATAATATGTTTTTAAATTAATAAAAGATAATCTTAAAATTATAATAACTTTATCTTAATCATGATGGACATCCACTTAATAAGATATTCATAACACTCCCGTTTGGATGTCTATTGTAGATAATATGCCTCGTTAAAACCTTATTAGAAAAAACCTTGTGGCATAAATATCTAATGAAGGAAAAAAAGTACACAATCTATAATACGCATAATATGTTGCCTCATTAAAAACCTTACCAGGAAAACTTAAAGGGACAAAATCTCGATTAAGGAAAAAAGAGTGCAACGCGTATTTACTCTCCCTCATGAAAACATCACATGTTTTCTCATATTCTACATATTCAATCTTGAATACTAGTTTTTCAAGTGACTATTTAAATGTATTTGCTATGTATTTATATTACCATTTTTTTAAAAGTCATGAATGAGAGAAATTTGGATAAATATATTTTGATCAGTTCAGGAGATTCAACAATAATAATAACAAACTTTAATTATAATTCTTTTATAAAAACACAAATAGATATTTTGGATCATTTTATAATCCTCCTTTAACTATTCACTAAGTCAAATTTACCACATATGTTTTTAAATTAATAAAAGATAATCTTAAAATTATAATAACTAAATTTTACACCCCCTCTGCTTATCAACCATTAATTATAAATAAATTTATATTATTTTAATATCTATTCAAATAAATTAAGAAATATATTTGAATGAAATAATAAAAACAGAGAAATCAAAAATTAAAATAATATATAATTTGTCAGACCCTTTTAAATATTTCTAACGAATCTCTAAAAATAAATAATTTAAATAATACAAACAAACTCCCAAGTACTACAAATACAAAAAAAAAAAAATAAAAAAAAAATACAATTCAAAAAAATCTACATGACATGAATAAAAAGATAATATATATTAAATTATTAACTCATAATAAATTTATAGAAATTTATTCTTTTTAAAATTTAAAATTTTATTTTTTAAGCCAGACTTTGACTTTATTGAAAGTAACACTGGTTATTGATTATATTTTTTGAAATATGCTACTCAATTTTTTTTTCATACATTTTAATATTTTTGAAATATGATTATTGATTATATAAATTACACCCTCAGACAAATCTATAAATTACATATATTAATAATAAATTTTTAAATCTCATTTTTATATTTATTAATTCAACCTGATTGAAAAGAAAAATATATTTGTCCTAACAGCAACACAACTATCGCAACTCAAACTCAAATCACATCTAAAACAATAAACACCTTAACCATTAGACCAACAAACAAAATTCACAAACATTTACATTTTGAGCAGTGCTTAATCACCAAAGTCAATTATGTACTTTTTCCTTTCCTTTTATCGATTTAATAAAATAAAATAATCCTATTTTTATGGTATATTGAAGTTTCTATATTAGATTTTGTGTAATATTATCACTAATTAATTTTATTATTTCATTAAAAATATTATCTTTTTATTTTCTAATATTATTTATAAAAATTAAAAATCGATACATACAATAATCATGCATTACACCGGATAAAAAGCTCGAACAAATACCAATGCACAGTACTACATGAACTCAAAAATCCAAGGAGGTAAGTAACTTGTGAAGCTAAAATTTAACTATTTGATCCTATTGCTTGAGTAATATTTTCTCGTGTCTTATTGATAGGAATGTTGGGGTATTTATATATGCGGTTACAAGTCTATTACAGCTCATAGAGGGGCCCCACTACTTTGTCTTGATTCTATTGCCTCTGGTACTGACATTCTCTGTGAACTCCAGGCCTACTGGACACATGTCTGTGGAGTATGCAGTTATTTTTATTCCTAAGACTGATATCCTGTGTGGGCTCCATTCCTGTTGGACATATGTTTGGGTGGCCTGCGGGGCACACGGTCCGTTCTGTGCACTCCTTGGGTGAGTGCGAGCTGAGATCGTGGCCTTCCTTGGATTCCTGCGAGCTCAATCTGCGACCCGTGCTCACAGACCCCTTTTGTGAGTCATGTCTGCAAACTCTCATTGCGAGCTATATCTGCGAACTCGACTTGTTGTTCTCTTCAGATTCTCCTTATACTTAGTCTTCGAGTGGGATCTATCCGGGCCATGGGTCAAAAACCCAGATCCTTTCTAGGGCTAGAGTCGATGGCTACTGATGTATAACAATCTAGTCCCCCTCTAGTGGGCCTAAGGGGTGTTCTAAAGTGGCACTCCTTAGGCCCATCGTGTCAAACTTAAATGCAGCTTACTAGGTACACTGCAAGTTGTGATACACAACAGTTGTTTTGCCACGTGCACGTGCGGGTATCGAGTGTGTGTATCTGGTCGTTAAGAGTTGAAGCGTTTTTATTTGTCTGCCTTTGAGTTTTTGGTCTTCCTTGGTCATGTGAACTATCCAAAAGCGGGAAAGGAAATCCTTCTTTAAAAAGAGGACTTTCAATGCCCTAAATTTTAACACTTAAAATTTTCAAGAATATGATACAAAAGGTAATTCCCAAAAACACTTGCTCTTTGGTTTCTGTTTTTGTTTTCTTTTATCGATAGTATGGTGAGGATGAGAGGAACTGGTAACCGCATCGTCCCAGTCTATCCACCACGGGAACAACCGTCTTTAGTTTTGGTGACAGAGAAATCCTATGTTTGCACCACTAAACGGGAGAAGCTAGAACGAGTCTTGGCAGTGTGGGGAATAAAACTCCCCAACTTTGCGTATGAGTTCTCCTTTTCGAAGGGGTCACATCGATTGTGTGAGACCATCAAAGGTAGCTTATTGCTTCTGATGCACGCATTTGAGGCTAGGTTTCATTTGCCACTGCTGGTAGCTAATTATGATGTACTTCCTTGACTATAGTCAGTGTGGTGAGGTACTTATGCTCGCCATTTTTCAGCATTTGTAACAGTTGAATGGTCGTGATTTAGAGAATTTGTCCGGGTTCCACTACTTCTCCCCACGCAAAAATGTGCAAACAATCATTTGAAATCATTGTTCCAACCTTCACCTAACTTGGGGAAAGTACGTCTAAGTTCACAATTTGCTTGGCGAGGACTTTGGGTTCTCCATAAAATAGTCTTCACCTAATAAGGGTATGTGTGCATTTCAACGAAGCCTTGTATAGATGAAGTTGTTGGCTAGTTTTGAAGGCTTCGCGTTGGTCACCTGTTGATTCTGGAGACTCTCATCACAGGGAGGAGTTTCTTCAGATATTATTTAGAGGGTTTTAGCCCTAATGGGTGGAGGCTTGGTGACAACCAAGAGGTCGTTGTGTCAGTCGGTGCACTGTTTGAGGGTGCTACTTGGCCTCATGACTCATTTGATCAATTGGCTCAAATACTGCTGGGTTATATGTCGGAGCCCTTTAACTTCTTCAATCACTTTTGCCAAATGAAGCTTCATTTGTTTGCTTTTGCTGAGTTTGCACAAGGGGATTGTTGGGTCCGGTATTAATTTGTTAACTACTCCCACTGGTCATAAGGTTATTGCTGATGTAAGAATCGATCAGGGCTCCGAGGACACTTCAAGTGGGAGTGATAGCATATCTCGCGAGCTCAACGAGGTTATGGATATTGATTCATTGGTCAATGGGGTGCGTAAGAAGCGCAAGACCACCATGGGAGTTGTGCGTATTGGTTCTGCAAGTGAGGATGATAGGAATAGCGCACAATAGGAGCATCGTAGTATAAGGAGAGCAAATCCTGTTGGGGTTACTACTACTATTGTTAGCGCCTCAAGTCCTCTCAGTTTTCTACCAGCGAGCTTGTCATATGTTCCCCCTACTCGTTCACCAATCATCGTTGATGTGGATACCCCCTCCACTTGTTGTCGTGCTTCCCCCTCTGTACCTGTTGTTAGAGAAGCATCGATCGGGGGTAATAGAGGTTCATATTCTTGGCATGGGAACTCGAGCGCACATGGGTACCCTTATAACCCTGATGTCGCGACCCTCGGACGACAAGCTTTAGTGCCAGAGGCTGCTAGATCAAGTAGCACACAACTACCCCCAGTCTTAAGCCTATGCTCCTCTCTGCGATTCTTGCTTTTTGAGGCCAAAATAGTTGGATTGAGGTATGAAGAGGCCCGTCAAAGGGAGCTCGCGGATACTAAGATGGAGTTGGCAAGAGTTTGCGAGTAGCATTGCAAGATGATGGAGGAAAACAAGGTTATCATCAAGAAAAATGAAGATCTCACTGAGTGTTTGGCAATCGTTGAGACTAAAGCGGGGGGGTTAGAGCGTGAGGTGGTTGCAGAAAGGGAAAGCAAAGAAGCTTTGCAAGCTAAGTTAGATAGGCTTATAGACGAGCACGTAGCTGAAATGGATAGGATTATCCAGGAGTGCCAAGATCAAGCGATTAGCACGATTAGGGAGCAACTTCGAGTCTTGGTGGATTTTAAGGAAAAGACAGCCGAGAATGTTTTAAGTTCTATTTCGAAGCTGAAGATGAACATATTGCTCGATGCTTAGGTCGCTGGTGGTCCCTTGGATGTTCGTAAAGTAGATCTTGATGCTTTAGAGGGGATGGATATGAGTGAGCTAGGCTTTGATGTGCTATGTTCCTCGGGTGCTACGTAAGACTCCTTAGTTTCCTACTGGAAGAATTGAGGAGGACTTAATTGAGGATAACATTTTGCTCTCTTCTGCTGAAAATACGACCTCCCTTGTTGCTGTGATGATGTGGCCCCTATTGCTGGAAACGATGATGACGTAGCCCTTGCTGCTGGTAATGACGATATGGGTTAGGGCGCTAAAGGGGATATTGATGTACTTTAGCTTGTCTAATGCTCTGTACATCCTCCATTGAATAAAATGAGAATTTGTTTATATTATTGTAGTGTTGTTATTTTTCATTTTTTATATCATTTATACGACTTTATTATTATCGTAAAAATCTTAGATAATTTTGCAAAAGTCGTTAGTTGGGAACATTAATCCGCGAGCTGTTTTAAACTTGTAAAATTTTTGAAAGATAATCAGTTAGAGATGTGAATTCATGAGCTATTTTATACCTACGAAAATCTTGAAAGATAATCAGCTGGGAATGTGAATCCGCGAGCTATTTCATACTTAAGAAAATTTTGAAAGGTAACACAGTTGGGGATGTTAATTTGTAAGCTATTTTAGACTTGCAAAAATTTTAAAAGATAATCAGCTGAGCGTTTTCAACTCTTACTAACTATATTGGAAGCTCCGGCTCTTCGCTGGCAAGCCTTAGTATGATAGTTGGGAGCTTTGCTCTCGTTAACTCTGTTGGATGTCGCGGCTCTTCGCCTACAAGCCTTAATATAAAAACTGGGAGCTTTACTATGCTAATTGTGTTGGAAGCTGCGGCTCTTCACTGGCAAGCCTTAGTATGACAGCTGAGAGTTTTGCTATCGCTAACTGTGTTGGAGGCTACAGCTCTTCGCCTGTAAACCATAATATGACACCTGAGAGCTTTACTCTTGCTAATTGTGTTGGAGGTTGCAGCTCTTTGCCTACAAGCCTTAATATGAAAACTAGAAGCCTTACTCTCGCTAACTGTGTTGAAAATTACGGCTTTTCATCGGTGAGCATTAGTATGACAGTTGGAAGCTTTGCTAACTATGTTGGAGGCTGCGACTTTTTGCGTACGAGCCTTAATATAATAGCTAGGATTTTTGCTCTCGCTAACTGTGTTGGAAGCTGTGGCTCTTCGCCTATGAGCCTTAATATGATAGCTGGAAGCTTTGGTCTCGTTAATTGTGTTGGAGGATGTAGCTCTTCGCCTTCGAGCCTTAATATAACAACTAGGAGCTTTGCTCTCGCTAACTGTGTTGGAGGTTGTGACTCTTCGCCTGCGAGCCTTAATATGACAATTGAAAGCTTTACTCTCGCTAACTGTGTTGGAGGTTGCAACCTTCGCCTGTAAGCCTTAATATGACAACTGGGAACTTTGCTCTTGCTAACTGTGTTGTAGGCTGCGACTCTTCGCTTGCGAGCCTTAATATGATAGCTGAGAGCTTTGCTCTTGCTAATTGTGTTGGAGGTTGCGGCTCTTTGCTTGCAAATCTTAATTTGACACGAATATTGTTCAGGAAAATTTTTCATTCATAGGATAATGAGTTATACATAGTATTTTTTGAGATGTCGGGCATTTCAAGTGCGCGGTACAACTGTGCCCTCCATTCTTGCTAGCTTATATGATCCATAACCTATTTTTTCTATCACTTTGTATGACCATTCCCAATTTGGAGTCATTTTTCCTCGTTGAGAAGCAGGTAGACTAGCACCGGTATTTCTTAAGACAAGATCACCTACTTGGAACTGTTTGTTTCTAACTTTGAAATTATAGTAACGAGCTATTTGTTGGGCGCGCGTTGCGTTTCTAACTTCATCTATTTCTCTGAGTTCGTCAACCAAATTGAAGTTAAGCTTGAGAGCCTCCTAATTAGCTTCCTCCTCAAAGTACTATGTTTTTTGCGACCTTAAACCAATTTCTGCAGGAATTATTGTTTCTGCACCGTAGACAAGAAAGAAAGTTATTTCTCCTATTACAGTATGGGGTATAGTTCGTAAGACCCATAAAATTTCAGGCAGTTCTTCCAACCAAGCGCCCTTAGCTTCACCAATTTTTTTATTAAGAGTTGTTAGAATTTCGTTGTTTATCGCTTCTTCTTGCCCATTGATCTGTGGCATTTTTACTGAGCTTTGAGCTACAGCTATTTGGAGGTTAGCACTAAATGTTTTTAATTTTCCCTAAAACTACATGTCGTTGTTCGTAATGGTCGTGTGAGGTATCCTAAACCTACATATAAGCAATTTCCAAATGAAAGATTCCATTTGCTTTTCTGTGATGATTGCTAAAGCTTTAGCTTTAATTCATTTGGTGAAGTAGTCTACATCCACTACATCCACTGGTTGTCGCTAGACTTTGGCATTTCTCTGGTAGAAATCACATATGCGAACTAACTGGTGGGCGTTTTCTTAGACTATAAGCCAATAGTACCATTGTCTAAAGATTTTTTGTGTGAGTAATTTGCCTCTTAAGTGATCACCATAAATTCCCTTATGAATCTCTTTCATAACGTACTCCATTTTAGATGGCGATAGAAACTGCAATAGTGGATGCAAAAACCCTTTTGTATACAGTACACCCTTCAAAAGGGTGTATCTATTATATGCCCCCTAGGGAAGGTTTGAGGCTTATAAACCCCTGAATGCTACGCGAACTTACATCCTCAGCCAAGTGAAGAGCCTCGGAATCTTTCCTAAGCTACCTTCAATAAGGAGCATAGGGAAAAGGGTAAATTTGAGGGATCAATGTGCTTTCCACGATGATATGGGGCATAAGACTGATGATTGCTTGACACTAAAAGATGTAGAGGAAGTAGTCCAAAATGGCAAGCTCATAGAATACGTGAACCAGAGTGGTTCACAACAGGGTCAGAGCTCATACAGTGACCCCAAGGGCAAGCAAAAGGTTTGAGGAACCATCCATGTGATCGTAGAAATAGACAGCAAATGGGCAGGTCCCAACACAAAAAGAAGGGCACACATGAAAAGTGTGATGTCAATTAATGCTCCCAAGAGGTTGCGCCAATAGGAAAAATAGAGTATCAAGTTTAGTGGTGGCGATAAAGAGGGAAATGACCCAAAGGTGGTCTTGGCAACAGTCGTCGGTTTCGAGTCAAAAGAATACTTGTTGATAGTGAAAGTGTAGTGGAAGTGTTATCTTGGGAAGCATACCAAAAAATGGGATTAAAAGAACAAGCATTATCCAGAGTTAGTCCGTTGTACAGTTTTGCGAACCACCCAGTCGAGGTGAAAGGCTCAATCACCTCGCTAGTCACCTTGGGAGATGGCAAGCACACTACCACAGAGTATGTTCAGTTCTATGTGGTTGACCACTCAATTCCATACAATGCCATTTTCGAAAGACCGATAATGAGGATGGCAAGAATGGTGGTCACAACATTCTATAAGAAAATTAAGTTTCCCGACAAAGACTGGGATTGGATTTCTGTGATCTGGTCAGCGCATTGTGAGGCAGTGCCACATGTTATCTGTCAAGCAAGTGAGAGAACTTGCAGTTGAAGAGTAGAGTTTTCAAAAGGCTGAGTTAGCAAGTCAGGCTCTGGATTTGGATAGTCTTAACGTAAAAGATGAGCACAGGAGAAAAAAACCCGAAGCTGCGAAACATACTGGGACCCTGCAGCTATTTTGCAACAACAAATAGAGAATCATCAAAATTTCTTCAACATTGAAAGAAGAAAAGAAGAATATACTGGTCAGATGTTTAAAGAAAAATACAGATGTTTTTTCCTAGTTTGCAACGGACATGCCAGGCGTAGATCCTCAAGTAATTATACATAAGTTGAATGTCCTCTAGAGGCGTGGGTTAGCAACCTGGATCCTTTCTAGGGCTTGGGTCGGTGGCTACTAATGTATAACAATCTAATCCTCCATAGTGGGCCTAAGGGGTGTTATAAAGTGGCGCTCCTTAGGTCCAACGTGTCAAACCTAAATGCAGCTTGCTAAGTGCACTGCGAGCTATGATACACAATGATTATGTTGCCACGTACACGTACGGGTATCGAGTGTGCGTATCTGACCCTATGGCCCACTGGTCCTCCAATTTTTTTGTGTTTAGGGTCTCCACAAGAAATTTTTATATAATCTTGAAAGGACTCGCCTTCCTTCAACTTCACCAACATCAGGCTCATAGGCGTATTCATGACTGCCCTATGGGCTTTGAATCTGCCTAAGAACATTTGACCGAAATATGAGAAGTTTCGGACTGAACCTTGTGGGAGGGAGAGGTACCAGTCATTGGCACTTTTTTTGAGTGTTGTGGAAAAAGCTTTACATTCCGCTACATCCGATGCTCCCACCACATTCGTATTGTAACACCCCTCACCCGTATTCAACGCCGGAATAGGGTTACGGAGCATTACTGGACTTACAACACTTTTAAACATACATTTCATATACAATTCATCAAGTCAAATACAATTCAATCATAAATAATCATAGTGTCCCTTAAACGAGCTTATGAGGCCTTAAACATACATTGAGAGTGGTTCGGGACTAAACAGACAACTCAGGAATTTTTTGTGAAACTTAGAAATTTTTTTTTGCTTTAAACAGAGGACACACACCCGTGTGGCTAGGCCGTGTGTCTCACACACCACCAGACACACTAGTGTCATAGGCTGTGTGAACAGGGGGTACATACTGACTTGGGTCACACGGCCAACCACACGCCCTTGTGTCTAGCCCGTGTGCCCTTCGAAGTGGTCACACACGCCCGTGGGTCAGGCTGTGTGCTAGGCCATGTCAAACCTGTAAGGTATACTAACTTATGCAACACGGTCAAGTCACACATCCATATGCTAGGCCATGTGCCAATTAGGGGGTATATTGACTTGTACCACACGGCCGATCACACGCCCGTGTGTGAGACCCTGTGGGTCATACTGACTTCATTACAATTTCAACACCAGGGGACACACGGTCGTGTAAATTGACCGTTTGTCACACACGGCTGAGACACATGCCCTTGTCTCTGCCCGTGTGGACAAAAATAGGCTATTTACCAAGCCATTTTTTCCACCCATTTTGCACATACTTAAACCAACTCAAATGGTACCAATTCAAGATACAATAAGCAGCCAAATATCATCAACCAATATTCAATTCATACCATTTCATTACTAACCATACAAGTCACAATTTTTCATCTAACTATGTACCTAATTCACATATACAATTCAATTTACTTAACCATTCCAAACATGCATTATCATGTACCAAATCACAAATATAAAACTTCTCAAATATCAATTCTTTACCATTCAAATTACCTAACATCATTAAGCATCATAAACCCAAGTTTAAACGTACAATATAAGTCATATACCATAATCAAAACAATACCATTAGCTCATCTATATACATTATCAAATTCATTATCATAAGCCAACTCAAATGGGCCAAAATACATATTTATCAAACACACAAATATGACTCAAGCCTATACATGCAATATACCATATAAACACACTTCAAAAGTACCAAAATAGATGTCTGATAGTGCGATAAAGTCTCTGATGATTCTCAGTTCCGAGCTAGCTTCGATATACTACAAAACATATAAGAAAAATAAATAAAGCAAGCTATAAAGCTTAGTAAGTTCGTATGTAAATATGAAATAATTTCAATAATCATTAACACTTCAAAATGTATAACATAATTAACATTTAAAGCATTAATCAATGAACTAACATAAAGTTTAACCATATCATAACTCATAAATCCTCAACTTCTTTCAACTCGATACAAGAATAGTTTACAGTACATACTTGTACCGATACATATCTATTTACCACCAATTCTCTTACCAAATCAATTCGAGCTTCTAGATGCTTACGAAAAAAATACATCGATTTTTCGATGCTATAGTCCAACTATGGTTTTACACGTACATTGCCAAGGCCCTGCCGTGGACTTACATTCACATGCCATAACCCGGTTATGGTCTTATTATCCGATTTGCCATAGCACAACTATGGTCTTATTCAGCTACTCATATGCTTAAACCGTACATTTAAATTCAATATCTCCAAATTTAACTAATGGAATACATACAATCTCAATTATATCCATCAATTAAACAAATGAAAAATTAAGTTCAATTATACGAGCTTACCTCGTATACGGAAATGACGAAAAGGACCGACTATTCAATTACTTTGCTTTTTCCCCGATCTAAGTCCAAATTCCTCTTTTCTTGATCTATAGGTAATCAAAATTAGCTTATTTATTTCTCTATTTCTTCAATTCAATCCAATATATGCATTTGAGCTATTTTACACATTATCCCCTAAACTTTCACATTTTTTACAATTTAGTCCTTATTTCATAAAATCACAGATTAATGAAATTCACCATAGACCCATGCTAGCCGAATTACCATAGTGCTCCTATCAGTTCATATTTTTCATTTATTTCACATTTCAACCACACATTTTCAACATTTCACAATTTAGCCCCTAATTTGCATTTTCACCAAAAATCACTTAACAAAACTTGTTTAACTAACACCAAATATTCATAATCTATCAAGAAACTTCAAAATACACATGTATTCATCAATGGAATCATTCAAAATCTTTAACATTTTTGCAAAATGGTCCCTGGACTAGCTAGTACTAGTTGCAACGATCACAAAAACCTAGAAATCATTAAAAACCGAACAAAAATAGACTTACATGATTAAAGATTTATGGTCGAACCTTTGAAGATCTTTTAATGGTGTTTTGTTTCTTTATTTAAGCTAGATGAAGAAGAAAACAAGATGATATCTTGTTTTTCTTTAATTTAATTAATCATTTATACCAAATCACATTATTAACCTTTGTTATAATTCATTAAAAATCATTTAATCATGTCCAAGAATGTCCACTTACAATATTAATGGTATAATTACCACATAAGGACCTTTACTTTAAGGTTCTATAGCTACTAGACACCTTTAGCTATTAGAACTTAAGTTTTACGCTTTACGCGATTTAGTCGGTATGAAATGAGCAGATTTCATTAGTCGGTCAACGATAACCCAAATAGCATCTTTCTTTTTCAGAGTTAGGGGAAATCCAGACACAAAATCCATTGTAATTCTATCCCATTTCCACTCGGGAATCATCACAAGCTGTAATAAACCCGATGGTACTTGATGTTCAGCTTTGACTTGCTGACAAATCAAACATTTAGAAACAAATCTCTGAGATATCTCATTTCATGCCTTGCCACCAATAAAACTGTTTCTAATCGTTGTACATTTTGGTACTCCCCGGATGAACAGATACGCAATTATTGTGCGCTTCATACAAAATCTTCTGAATAAGCTCGAAATTTCTCGATACACAAATTCTACCTCGGAACATCAAACAATCATCAGATCTGATTTGGAACTCTGAATCAGAAGTCGACTCACACTGAACTCGTTTAACTTGTAATTCTTTATCACATTTCTGGGCTTCACCGATTTGCTAAAGAAATAACGATTTCACTTTTAATTCATCTAAAATAGACCCATCATCACAAATCATCAATTGGGTATTCATTTCTCGTAATGCAAACAACGACTTTCTACTCAAAGCATCTGCGACCACATTCACTTTCCCCGGATGATAATCAATCACCAATTCATAATCTTTTAGTAGCTCGAGCCATCTTCGTTGTCGCAAATTCAAATCTTTCTAAGTCATAATATACTTTAAACTCTTATGATCAGTAAAGATGTGGCATTTTTCACCATACAAATAATGACGCCAAATTTTCAATGCAAAAACTATAGCGACCAACTCTAAATCATGCATCAGATAATTCTTTTTCATGTGGTTTCAACTGTCTGGAAACATAAGCTATCATTTTTCCTTCTTCCATAAACACGCAACTCAAACCGTTCAATGACGCCTTACTGTAAATTACGAATTCTTTACTCCACTCAGGCTGTACTAAAACTGGTGCCTCTGTTAATAATGCTTTCAACTGTTTAAAACTTTGCTGACATTTTTCTGACCATTCGAATTTCACATCTTTCTGAAGCAGTCGTGTCATAGGTGTCGCAATCATTGAAAATCCTTTCAAGAACCTTTGGTAATAACCCGCTAAGCCCAGAAAACTACGGGCTTCAGACATATTTCTCGGAGGCTTCCAGTTAATAACTGCAGATATCTTGCTCGGATCAACTCGAATGCCATCAGCTGAAATGATATGCCCTAGAAATCCAATCTCTCGGAGCCAAAACTAACATTTACTGAACTTTGCAAACAATTACTTATCTCTTAAGGTTTGCAACACAATCTTCAAATGCTCAGCATGCTTAGACTCATCTCGTGAATAGATCAGAATGTCATCAATGAACACAACAACAAATCTATCTAAATATGGTCTAAAAATCTGATTCATCAAATCCATAAAAATGGCAGGAGCATTAGTTAGACCAAAAGGCGTAACAAGGAATTCATAGTGTCCGTACCTCGTTCTGAATGCAGTTTTCAGCACATCTGAGTCTTTAACTCGCAGCTGATAATATCCCGATCTCAAATCAATCTTTGAAAACACTGTTGCTGTAACACCCCTAACCCATATCCATCGTCGGACCAGGGTTAAAGGCGTTACTGGACAATCAGAAACTTTTACAGATATTTCATACATACATTCATCATTCACAATCAAAGGGTCCCTTATATTGGTCAATGAGACCTAAATCATGCTATAAGCCGAGTCAGGACTTAATCGGAACACATACAGAATTCTCGAAAAATTTAAGACTTTTCTAATTTTTAGGGGTTACACGCCCATGTGGGCAGGCAGTGTGCCTCCCACGGCTGCTAGACACACCCGTGTGTCCTCCCCGTGGTCGAAACTGACCTTTGCTCCATGGCCAACAAGCACGCCAGTGTACTTTGGCCGTGGTTGATCCTGTCAAAAATCACACGGCTACTAGGCACGTCCGTGTGCCAAGGCCGTGTACTCTTATGCTAGCTACTGACTTAGCCCCACGGTCACTAGGCACACCCGTGTGCCACAATCACGGTCACTAGGCACACCCGTGTGCCACAATCGTGTGAAATTATAGGCCATTTTCAAGGCCAAAATGCCACCCACTTGGGTCTTACCTACAAGCAATATTTACTAACACATTTCATGCATACTAGACAACCAAAATAACCATTCAATCTAAACATTCAATATCCATTTCAACCATGCCAACTTCCAAGACCAAAACATATATATATCAAGTATAATTCATCCAAATGCTTACCCAAAAACTTGACCAATTCATGTGCTTCAACCATACCAAGGTATACTTCATATATCACATTCATTTAAACATAATACCAACATATAACTAGCCAAATCACATGGCTAAATTCACTTCCTTTACAAATACAAAAGACTAGCCTAGACATGCCATATCTAGCAAAATATATATACAAAATGTACCATAAACAAGTTGAATAGTGTGATGACGATCCTTGACGGTCCCAAGCCTTCAGTAGCTTTGACGACCTATAAAAACAAAGAAAACACACACAGAGAGTAAGCTTTCTAAAATCTTAGTAAGTCATAATACAAATAAACTTAACATAAAAGGCATATATGCATATAGGTACATTGGCACATCTTAATTACTTAGCAAAATATCACATATATGCTTTGGTTCATGTACTTGGCCATATTTTCCACATTCATCGATTCAAAAGTCTTATATATACAAAGCTCTTTCATGCTTACTATCACATATCATAATGTTATCCCAATATACATAATCATCATAGTAAGATCACATAGATACTTACCTTATATACACACTTAGTGTATAAATCAACGTACCTGAAACGAATTCACTATTTGCATAGCCATTCATATCACAGACTTGCCCGTTGAACCGTAAGGAATCCAGTAGGATACTCAGAAAGCTCGGAATAGTCGTACAATGCCAACGTCCCAGACGAGGTCTTATATGCACTAAGATATCGATGCCACTGTCCTAGACAGGGTCTTACACAAATCGATACGATGTCGATGTCCCAGACATGGTCTTACACATAAAGATCATATCGATGCCAACGTCTCAGACGTGGTCTTACACGTAACGCTCATATCTATGCCTACGTCCTAGACGAGGTCTTACACGAAACCTCAAATCAACACCAACGTCCCAGACGTGGTCTTACATGATAAAAACAGAACAAATACCTATGTCATGACGTAGCTAATCCTATCTATTACTAGGTTCGTACGGGACTTCTCGGACATTGTCACTAAGTAATCCTTATCTCGGAATTCATGAACAAATCATATAATAAGTATTCATCGATAACAATAGTCATAAGAACACATAATTCAATACGAGTATGTTTATTTGCATAATGACTTACCTCGGATTCGATTTAACAGAGACGGAAACTGCTACTCGGTTACTTTCGTTTTCCCGTGATCTAAGTTCGTTTTCCTCGGTTCTTGATCTATACATATTCAGAATTAACTCTTTTATTCACTAGCTTATTCAATTAAATCCAAGGACACACATTTAGGGCCATTTGCAAATTAACCCTCACATTTGCACAATTTATCAATTTAGTCCATTTTTCTCAAAACATCAAATTCACAAAATCATTACACATCCAAGCTTAGCCGAATGCACATATATATCATACAAGCCCATATTTTCCATCAAATTTGCAATTTAGTCCTCAAAAATAATATTTTCTCAATTTAGCCCTAATTAGCTAAATTCATCAAAAATTTAAGAACAAAGTATGTTTATCTAGCTCAAATCTTTCATTTAACACCATAAATCATCACAAAGCTCAACATATCATCAATGGAACATTTCATGAAAAACATCAATTCATCAAATTGAGACATGGGCTTGATAGTAGACTAAGCAACAATCTCAAAAACATAAAAATCATCAAAAACCAAAGCAAAAACATACCTTAATTTGCAATAGAAAGGCCGAATACCCTAGCTAGATTTATTTCTTTTCTTTCCTTGCTTGTTTTGGTTAAGTGAAGAGAAATAAAAGATGAACACTTCATCTTTTTGTTTCTTTAATTTAATGCTAACAATTCATTTACTAAAATAGCCTTCATTCATACATTTCTAACATATAATTTACAAGGTCATTCATGACTTTAGCCGTCCACTAAACATGATAATGGCTTAATTGCCATATAAGGCCTCCACCTTCACAAAGCCACAACTCATTGATACCTTAACAAATAGCAAGCAACTTTCACATTTAATGCAATTCAATCCTTTTTGTTAAATTGAACACACAAACAGTCAAATTAACTTACGAAAATTTAACACATGCTTAAACACTCGTCAATGGCACAGAAAATAATATTAAGATATTATACAGACTCGGATTTGTGGTCTCGAAACTACTGTTCTGACTAGGGTACAAACCGGACTGTTACAGTTGCACCCTTCAACTGATTAAACAAATCGTCTATTCTCGGCAACGGATATTTATTCTTTATTGTAACCTTATTGAAATGACGATAGTCAATACACATTCTCATGGACTCGTCTTTCTTTTTAACAAATAATACTAGCGCACCCTAGAGCGAAAAAAACTCGGTCTTGCGAATCCTCTATCAGTTAGTTCTTGCAACTGAGCTATCAACTCTTATAATTTTGTCGGAGCCACTCTGTACGGAGCTATCGATATCGATAAAGTTCTCGGTACTAAATCAATAGGAAACTCAACCTTTCTTATCAGTCCAAGTAACTCTTCTGGAAACACATCTGGATACTCGCAAACAACTGGTACTGATTCAATCTTTGATTTTGACACTATTGTATCAAGTACATATGCAAGATATGCATCGTATCCCTTTTTCACATATTTTTGAGCTAACATCACTGAAACTACAGCTGGTAAACCACTCAAATCATTTGATTCAATTCGGAGAGTCTCATTATTCTGACACTTCAACTAATTTGTCTTTCATCTACAATTTACTACTACATTATGCAATGTCAACCATTTATAGCTAGAATAAAATCAAACTCGTCAAACGATAATAGCATCAAATCAGCCATAAAACAGTAACCCCGAGTCATAACGGACAATTCTTACAAACTTTGTCAACCAGGACATATTTGCCTAAGGGGTTCGACACTTTTATAACAAACTCAGTAGAATCAACAAGTAAATTCTTATTAGACACTAAGTTCACACATATATATGAATGAGTTGATCCGGGATCTATCAATGCAACTACATTAGTGTTATAAAGAGAGAATGTACCGGTAATAACTGTAATGGCCTAAATTCAAGATTATCGGAATAATGGTTTCGCAACCATAAATCCGATTTAAATAGAAATTTATTTCAATATGTTTGCATGAGTCTTTATATGATAGGAAATATTTTTATAAATATTTATAAAATGTTAGTAATGTGGTATTAAACTTTCGTTAGAAAATTTTAACGTTTGGGTAGGTAATTAAATGAAAAGGACTAAATTGAAATGAAAGTAAAAGTTGAATTATAGATTAAAAGAAATTATGAAGGACCAAAATGGCAATTATGCCATTTTATAAAGATATGGCGGTTTATTAAAGAAAATCTGAGAGTTTTTTTGTATATTATTATATTATATTATTATATTATTATATTATTATATTATTATATTATTATATTATTATATATAAAGAAAAGAGAAAAGAAACAAAAGGATAAAACAAAGGAAGAAACAGAGAGCAAACGTGAAGGGAGAAAGAAGAAGAGAAAAGAAAGAAAAAAAGGGATAATATAGTTTTTAAAACTTGGAGTTTAATTTGATCCGGAAAACTCAAATACAAAGCTAGATCGAGGAAAGGAAAAAGTCCCGGATTAGTAGATTTTATAAACGAACTAGTATCGAGTGTTAAAAGCTCGGAGGTCGGATCGGTGGGAGACTCATCACACTATCAACCCCAGTATTTCGATATTTTAAGAAACTTATTTTGGAAATCAATGGCATGTATAAGCTAATAAAATAAATGTTAATATGAAATGAATATAAGGTTAGCCACTGATATGGCTTATGTGTTGAAGTTATTTTATAAATATGCATGAATTTTATTTTGAAAATATGTTGAATTAGAATGGTTTCGGTTTCAAAAAAAAAATTATAAACTCCGGTAATGCCCCGTACCTTATTTTGACAACGAATACGGGTAGGGGTGTTACATTTGTTGGTATCAGAGCTACGGTTTAGTCAGTTCTAGGACCGATATAGTGAATACGGATTAGCTATACATGCCATTTAAATTATTTTTTTGATAGTGTGATATCTCCTGACCGCTTAAATTGTGTTTTCCTTATAGTAATGTCATCTGACCGAGCTCAATTTGAGGAAGCTGGGAGTCATGCTCCGGCTTCAATACAAAGAGAAGAAACTAGCAGTAGAAGGCCCGGTATAGAGGGTCAAGGGGAGGAGGCAAAAATAGCCTTCTTTCAAATGATGAATGAATGGTTTACCCAATATATAAGAACTAACCCTACCAAGGCAGCAAACTCAAGCTCCCCCTCCTGTTCCTCCACGGTTCCCGAGATTCCACAGGTATAGTGTAACCGAATCTGTCGTAAAAGGAAAAGCTCTCGTTGATAAAATCTGAAAATATGGGGCCGAAGAATTTCGAGCAAATATTGATGATGATCCCGAATGAGCTAAATTTTGGTTAGAAAATATTACTCGGGTTTTGGAGGAATTATCTTGCACACCGGAAGAATGTTTGAAATGTCTTTGTTTCAATCGCTAAAAGACACTGACTTATCATTGGTGGAATACTAAAGCTTCAGATTGTTCAGAAAGAAGAAATTACATGGGAATTCTTCGCATCGAGTTCAAAAAGAAATATATCACCAGAGATTCCTTGATCAAAAAGAAAAGAATTTCTTGAAGTAAACAGGCAATAGATCAAGATTCGAGTATGAAAGAGAATTTGTTCGGTTGAGTAAATATGCTCGAGAATGGGTACATCGGAAGTGAAATGTGCAAACGATTTGAAGAAGGGTTGAATGAAGAAATTAAGCTACTTGTTGGAATTCTTGAAATTCGAGAGTTTGCTACACTAGCGAACGAGCTTATAAAGCGTAAGAATGGAGCAAAGAAAAGAAACAGTGAGAGGAAGCTCGAATTTTTAGTAAAAGACCAATGGGAAAATCTCGGTTTTCGCTCCAAAGAAATTGAAGAAGTACCAGATCGTTTCTACCTCAACCACTTGGGTATTCGGATAGAGTGCGAGGTTCACACACGCACTAATTCAAGACCTTCCACTCCATCGGTGACCGGTGTTGGCAGTGTTGGTACCCCTAAGCCGAGATGCCAGTATTGTAATAAAGCTCATTTTGGTGAATGTCGATTTAAGAGTGGGGCTTGTTACTGATGTGGTTCTTTTGACCATTTCCTCAGAGATTGTCCAGAAAGAAGTGAAAAAGAAGTGAATATATATCGAAGCCAAGTAATCCATCTTTGAGGGTAGACCATCTCGACCATCCCAGGTAATGTTAGTGGTAGCCGAGGAGCTACAAAAGATACCGCAAGTAGGCACAGAGACACGAGCACCTCCTAGGACATATGTCATGCGTGCGGAGAAGATGCCTCAGACCCGATGTTATTACTGGTACATTTTCTTTACTTGAGACTGATATTACTGCATTGATTGATCCCGGTTCTACGCATTTATATATATGTGTAAAACTTGCATGCGTAAAAGATTTATCTGTTGAACCTACTGAATTTGCTGTTAAAGTCTCGAACCCCTTTGGCCAATCTATTTTGGTGGATAAAATTTGTAAAAATTGTCCACTAATGGTAAGAGGTTATTGTTTCCTGGCTGATTTGATGTTACTGCCATTTGATGAGTTTGATGTGATATTGGGCATGGATTGGTTAACTCAGCATGATGCAGTAGTAAACTGTAAACAAAAATATATTGTGTTGAAGTGTCAGAATGGTGAATTACTTGGTTAAATCGATCGCAGACAGGGATTATCGATGTGATTTCGATTATTCTTCGCTCGTAGGTATGTCAAAAAGGGTATGATGCTTTTCTTGCTTATGTATTAGATACCAAGGTATCTCGAGTCGAAGATTCAACCGAGTGCGGTGGTATGCGAATTTTCTCGATGTGTTTCGAGAAGAGTTACTGTGGTTGCCACGAGTAAAAGAAGTGGAATTTTCTATAGATTTGATTCCGAACTACTCCGATTTCCATAGCTCCGCATCGAATGGCTCCTACTGAAATTAAAGGAATTAAAGACACACGATTCAGGAACTTGTTGATAGAGGTTTTGTCCGATGAGTCATTCACCTTGGGGTGCTCCGGTTCTATTTGTGAAAAAGAAAGATGGGTCTTTGAGATTGTGTATTGACTATCGACAACTCAATAAGGTAACTATAAAGAATAAGTATCCGTTGCCGGATTGATGATTTGTTTGATCGGTTGAAAGGTGCTACTATATTTTCAAAGATTGACTCGATCGGGCTACTATCGATTCTGAGTAAAGGAGTCGATGTGCAAAAACGACTTTTTCGTGAGTGTGTACGGACATTATGAGTTTCGGTTATGCCGCTTGGGTTGACTAATGCACTGCAGTATTTATGGATCCGATGAATCGAATATTGCACTGCCGTGCTTAGACAGATTTATGGTAGTATTCATTGATGATATTTTGGTTTATTCTCGAGATGAAGAAGAACACACAGAACATTTGAGAATTGTGTTGCAAATTCTGCGAGAGAAACAGTTATATACTAAATTCAGTAAATGTGAATTTTGGCTTCGAGAAGTGGGTTTTCTTGGACATATTGTATCTGCTTTGAAGGCATCGGGGTAGATCCAAGTAAAATCTCACTATTGTCAATTGGAGTCCACCAAGATCGATCGAAGTTAGAAGTTTCTTGGGTTTAGCTGGTTATTATCGGAGATTTGTACAAGGATTCTCTATGATAGCTTCTCCGATGACTCGATTATTGCAGAAAGATGTAAAGTTCGAGTGGACTGATGAATGTCAATAGAGTTTCAACCGATTAAAAGATCTATTAACGAAAGCACTAGTATTAGTGCAGCCTGAACCGGGTAAGGAATTTGTTATTTACAGTTATGCCTCATTAAATGGTTTAGGTTGTGTCTTGATGCAAGAAGGTAAAGTAATAGCCTATGCTTCAAGACAACTTAAACCACATGAAAGAAATTATCCGGTACATGATCTTGAATTAGCTGCTATTATTTTTGCATTGAAGATATGGCGGCATTACTTGTACGGTGAGAAATGTCATATTTATACTGATCATAAAAGCTTGAAGTATTTGATGACACAGAAAGATCTGAATTTAAGGCAGCGCAGGTGGCTTGAATTGATAAAAGACTAAGATTTGATTATTGATTATCATCCAGGTAAGGCTAATGTTGTGGCTGATACTTTGAGTCGAAAATCTCTGTTTGCTTTACGAGTTATGAATACCCGATTGTCATTGACTAATGATGGTTCAATCATAGCTGAATTGAGAGCTAAACCGACATTTCTACAGCAAATATGTGAAGCTCAGAAGAATGATGAGAAGTTACAGGTTAAACGGGTACAATGTGAGTCGTCATCGATTCTGAATTTCAAATTGGGGTTGATGATTGTTTATTATTCAGAGGTAGGGTATGTGTACCCAAGAATTCGTGAGCTCATCTGTAAGATTTTACACGAGGCTCACAAAGTGGTACTATGTCCGTACATCCGGGAAGTAATAAAATGTATAATGATTTGAAAAAGATGTCTTGGTGGCGTGTATGAAACGTGATATTTACGAGTTTGTATCAAGATGTTTGATATGTCAACAAAGTTAAAGCGAGAACATCGTACCTTGGGGTTACTTGACCAATTACTATACCAGAATGGAAATGGGAAAGAATCACTATGGATTTTGTATCGGGGTTACCGTTGTCTCCGAGGAAAAAGATGCTATTTGGGTGATTGTTGACCGATTGACAAAGTCGCACACTTTATTCCAAAGACGTATGGATTATTCTTTAGATAAACTAATTTGAATTGTACATATCTCGAGATTGTCAAAGCTATATGGAGTGCCTATCTCCATTATATCGAGATAGAGATCCCCGATTTACGCCTCGTTTCGGGATAAATTGCAAGAAGCTTTGGGTACTCGGTTGTATTTTAGTATCTTTTGCATTTCATCCTCAGACAGATGGCCAATCTGAGCGTGTAATACAAGTATTGGAAGATATGCTTCGATGTTGTACACTAGAGTTTAAAGGTAATTGGGGAGGTATCTACCTTTGATTGAATTTGCTTACAACAAATGATTATCACCCAAGATTAAAATGGCTCCATATGAAGCTTTGTATGGTAGAAAATGTAGAACACCATTGTATTGGACAGAGCTCAGTGAAAAGAAGGTACATGGGGTTGATTTAATCCGGGAAACAAAAGAAAAAGTAAAGGTTATTCGGGATAGTTTAAAAGCAGCTTCCGATCGCCAAAAATCATATGCTGATCTTAAACGAAAAGAGATTGAATTTCAGGTCGGTGACAAGGTATTTCTAAAAGTGTCTCCTTGGAAGAAAGTTCTCCGTTCGGTCGAAAAGGTAAATTGAGTCCAAGATTTATCGGGCCATATGAGATCATAGAAAGAATTGGACCTGTCGCTTATCGGTTGGCATTACCACCAGAACTTGATAGAATCCATAATGTTTTTCATGTGTCTATGCTACGACGATATCGGTCAGATCCTTCACATGTTATTTCTCCGACAGAAGTGGAGATTCAACCGGATATGAGTTACAGTGAAGAACCAATCAAGATATTGGCACGGGAAACAAAGGAGCTTAGAAATAAAAAAATAAATTTGGTGAAGGTATTGTGGTAAAAACACGGGATCGAGGAAGCGACATGGGAACCGGAGGAGGCAATAAGGAAACAATATCCAAACCTCTTTACTGGTAAGATTTTCGAGGATGAAAATCCTTAAAAGGGGGGGAGAGTTGTAATGGCCTAAATTCAAGATTATTGGAATAATGGTTTCGCAACCATAAATCTGATTTAAATAGAAATTTATTTCAATATGTTTGCATGAGTCTTTATATGATAGGAAATATTTTTATAAATATTTATAAAATGTTAGTAATGTGGTATTAAACTTTCGTTAGAAAATTTTAACGTTTGGGTAGGTAATTAAATGAAAAGGACTACATTGAAATGAAAGTAAAAGTTGAATTATAGATTAAAAGAAATTATGAAGGACCAAAATGGCAATTATGCCATTTTGTAAAGATGAGGCGGTTTATTGAAGAAAATCTGAGATTTTTTTTGTATATTATTATATTATATTATTATATTATTATATTATTATATTATTATATTATTATATATAAAGAAAAGAGAAAAGAAACAAAAGGATAAAACAAAGGAAGAAACAGAGAGCAAACGTGAAGGGAGAAAGAAGAAGAGAAAAGAAAGAAAAAAAAGGGATAATATAGTTTTTAAAGCTTGGAGTTTAATTTGATCCGGAAAACTCAAATACAAAGCTAGATCGAGGAAAGGAAAAAGTCCCGGATTAGTAGATTTTATAAACGAACTAGTAGCGAGTGTTAAGAGCTCGGAGGTCGGATCGGTGGGAGACTCATCACACTATCAACCCCAGTATTTCGGTATTTTAAGAAACTTATTTTGGAAATCAATGGCATGTATAAGCTAATAAAATAAATGTTAATATGAAATGAATATAAGGTTAGCCACTGATATGGCTTATGTGTTGAAGTTATTTTATAAATATGCATGAATTTTATTTTGAAAATATGTTGAATTAGAATGGTTTCGGTTTCAAAAAAAAATTTGTAAACTCCGGTAATGCCCCGTACCTTATTCTGACAACGAATACGGGTAGGGGGTGTTACAATAACATCTGGAGATGACGCTTCTTTGCGAGCGCGAATAGCATAAGTTCTGGCAGGTGTTCTAGCCTCGGATCTCACAGCAGTATCTCGTGTTGCACCTCTACCACCACTCATATTTCCAACATTACGGAATGGTCTTCCTCTTGCAGTCGTGTTGCTTTGTCTTGCACTATGAGATTTATCTTTCTCATCTAACTCAGGACAATCTCGAATGAAGTGTTAGTGATAACCATATCTAAAACAAGCTTTATCATTCAGTCTACACTCTCTAAAATGTCGTTTTCCACATTGTCCACATTCAAGTTTATTCGATCTAACATTACCCACACTTGCCACTAGCATAGCTAGAGTTTTTGAACCCGTAAATTATTTCCCATGATCTCTATTAAAGTACTCCATAGATGTATTTGATCGACTATACGAATCTTGGGGTTTCTTTAATGAAGAATTATAGGGTTTATTCATCAATGTCTTTCTCGAATCTCTAGATTCAGAATCAGCCTTTCACTTTTCTTTTCCCTGTTCTTCAACTTTGCAGGCACGCTCAACTAACACAACAAATTCTCTTAAATCCAGTATCTCGACCAGAAGTTTAATATCTTCGTTCAACCCATCAACAAACCGCTTGCACATTATCTCTTCAGTCGAAACATACTTTCAAACATATTTACTTAACCGTACAAATTCTCTCTCGTACTCGGTTACAGTCATGCGGTCTTGTTTTAGTTCTAAAAGCTCTTTATGCTTTTGATCCAAAAATCGTTGACTTATGTACTTTTTTTGAAACTCAATCTGAAAGAACTCTCAGGTGACTCTCTCTTTCGACACCACAGATATTAATGTATTCCACCACTGGTATGCAGTGTCTCTCAAAAGGGATATAGCACACTTTAAACATTCAGTCGGTGTGCAGGAAAGTTCATCAAACACTTGGATCATATTTTCAAGCCAAAATTCGGCTCTCTCAAGATCATCATCAACATTTGTAACACCCCCTACCTGTATTCGTTGTTGGAATAGGGTACGAGGCATTACCAAAATTTACTAAACATTTTCGAATAATTCTGAGTCATTTATTATTTATATTCTGAAACTAATCATAACGTCCCTCTATTGGGCCCTCAAAGCCTAAAACATACATTAGGAACCAACCAGAATTAAATCGGGATCATAGGGAATTTTTCGCAAAATCCTAAAATTTTCCTACAGTGGTTAGCGTACTTTAATATTGACAAACTTATTTTCTCGACATGTCTCACTTGAATTTATTACTTGTCCTAATATACATAATTTTCCTTGTATCAATGTATCAAAGATAGTCTCATATTTACATGTCATGATACATATCATTCTCTTGTTGTTTCTTCGTGAATATAAATTATTCAATTCATTATGACAATATTTCATGTACCATCATTTTCATGAGTTTAGTGTATATTTATTCCAATAGTAGTTCAAATAGCAGTTCATAATCTTGAATATGCATAATTATCAAGCAAGTTTCACATACATGTATTTTCCATGTCATATTTCAATATATCAAATAATTATCATTTTTATGTATTTCAAGTTTAATTTCATGATTTCAAGTACTTGCCATTTTCTATATTTATCCCGTTGAATTTCTCAGAATTTCGATGGATTTCCAGTAGTACACTTATAGTGTACAATTCCGAGTCTGTCAATTCGTACACATATGGGTATACCCTTTTTCCAGATAGCACACTCCCGCGAATCTCATCCTTACAATGGGATTACAGATCGAGCTAAATCCCTATAAGAGAGCACACTCCATGAACCTCATTTCTTACAATGGGATTACCAATCCAAAGCTAAATCCCCTGTAACATATGCTCAAACAGTATTGTGGGGATTACCAATCCAGGCTAAATCCCCTGCAATGATAATTACTCTAATGAGCTTGGACCTGAATTACCAGTCCAGGCTAAATTCAGACCCTAATTCGGATTACCCGTTTGGGCTAAATCCATTTTCCACATATTCTTCAGGAGGGCTATATCAGGATCACTTGTGTGGGCTAGATCGTTTTCACACATATTCTTCGGGAGGGCTATATCAGGATAGGATCACTCGTCTGGGCTAGATCCATTTTCATCGTCAATTCTTTTTCAGAGATCCATCGAATTTTCCTTTCATTCAACCGGGATTTATTTTCCATTTTCATCAAGAATATCAATACTTCATCAATTATCATACAATAAACATCCAAATCATATTCACATCAATAAAAATATATTTCAAGTATTTAAGAATATAATTCAAGATACACGAACTTACCTTATTGCTTTTTCATGTTTACAGTTTCACTAATCCGATGTCTTTTCTTTTCCACGTTCAAGTCTCGTATTTAAGTTATCCGGATCTTTATATAAATAAATTTGATCATCATTTTCATTCATTTCATATTCTAATACATTTAATTAATGCTCTAGGCAAAATTACCATTTTGCCCCTAAGCTTTTAATTAATGACGATTTCATCCTTAGGTTTAGAAAAATAAAATTCTTGTAATTTAATCCTTGTTTCAAGCCTAATTATTCTCATATATATTGATAACAGCCCATGAATTCTATGAAATATCAGAATTTTCCATAATTTCAACATTTTCAATTTAATCCCTAAAACATGTTTTCACCCGATCTTAATCTAAATTAATAATTTCATTCAATTTTATAATTTAAATAATAAAATAATAATTTCATGCAAGTCATTTCTGACATTTTTACAAAATTTCCCATAAAGTTTTACTTTTATCCAATTTAGTCCCTGAGCCTAGAACATGCAAATTAGCCATGCTAGCTGAATATTCATATATATATTTTCCTCCTCCTCCTCTCCATTCCACATCCTTAATTTATATAACATGCTTATAAGTAACATTATCTATGACTTCACTCTTTACTCATAAATTTATTCAAAGTTGTCCATTTGCGTCATAGTCACTAAATTATTTATATCTTGAGCTAAAAAATTCCAATTTAAGATCCTCTAATTTTCCCTGAAACTAGACTCACAAATCTTCTTACCATAAAATTTTCATAATTTTTTGTTTAGCCAATAAGTACAGTTTATTGTTTAAAGTCACCCTTGTTCTGCTGTCTGACAGTTCCGACCCTTCTTCACTAAAAATTAATTATCTCCTCATACAAGATTCATATGACATTCCTGCTTGTTTTTCTTGAAAATAGACTTACTCGGGATTTTAAAAAATATAAATTTAAGCCCCTAATTATTTTCTCCAATTTTTATGATTTTCCAAAATCAGAATAGGGGAACCCGAAATCATACTAACCTTGTCTCACAAAACTTATTATATCTCATGAGTTACAATTCAATTGCTGACATAATTTATTCTATAAGAAATAGACTCAATAATGTTTAATTCCTTATTTTATTCATCCTCAACTTTGATTTCTAAAATTTTGGGTGATTTTTGAAAGTTAGACTACTGCTGTTGTCCAAAACTGTTTTAGTGCAAAATGTTAATTACCAAGTTTATAACACCTTTATTTCCTTTCTCTACAATATTTCCCATCACTTTCTCTTATTTTTCTTCACTAACATATCAAGAACATAAAACCTTATATAACAAAAACTCTATATTAACATCATTTCCATGTCTTTCCATAATATCAAACTTAAAAATATATTGAAATCTTGATGTTCTTACCTTATCTTATTAATTTTAATCTTTAACTTGATTTTCTCTCTCCTCCAGCTTCTATTTCTTGAATCAAACTTGATATTCTTGCTCCCCATAGTCTCCTTGTCATCTTTCTCTCTTGATGGCTATGAAAATTCTTTTGAATTCTAAGTGAAAATGGTGGATTTTTGGTGAAAGGACCAATTTGTAAAGAAAGCAAAACTTTCTTTCTTTCTCTCTTCTTCTCACGTTGGTGTATAGGAAAGATGATGATAATTCCTCATCTTTCCTTCCTTATATACCAAATAAATAATAATAAAGTAATAATAAAATATCTTATTAAAATATTAATAAAATAATATTTATCTAATTAAATAATTATAAAATATCATCAACATCATCATTACTTTCTAGATTTCTCTCTCTTCCAATTGACCATTTTGTTCTTTGTGATCTTTTAAAATTCCATCCTTGAATCATCACATAACTTGGTAAAATTATGATTTAGTCCCTCATAATTCTTTACCTATTCAATTTGGTCCTAATTCATCCATTTTCCTGAGTTTCTAGATCATTCCACCCTTAAAATATTTTCACTATTAGTCCTTCAACTTTTTCATATTTACACTTTAACCCCTCAAGTTTTAAATATTTACTCTTAGGCAACAAAACTTTTCTCACTTTTACCATTTAGTCATTTCTTGAATTAATATATCATAATATACTTCTCAATGTTGTCATAACTCTAAAATTTCCCTTTTTGTGGCTTTATTTCCTTATTTTACTATATCAAAGATAATATTTTACTGCAAAAATTTTCGAAGTATTACAACATTAGCCCTGAACTCTTCAGCCCCATGCTTACGAATTTTATCAACTGACGGCTTGTTCAATCGTATTCAATCAATAACTTGAGAAACTACAGGGATTGGTTGAGGATTTGGCGTGGGTAGAGGTTGTTGAGCAGCTGGATTTGTCCGGACATATTGAGTGAACCACTCGCTCATCATCTAGAAAAAGGCTTCTTTAGCCTTACCTCCGTGACAACTCGACACGGGTCTAAATTTGGAAGCTGCTGTCCCTTGAGCGGGAGCTGGCGCATTACTCTCAACTTCATCTGCTACAGCTTGTTCAGGATCCATTACTATACAAAACATAGTTTATAATGTCAAGGTTCATCACACTATCACAGTTTATATATATGACATGTATAGCTAGACTCACACACACGTTATGTTAGTCCTAGAATCGATTAAACCGTAGCTCTGATACTAATAAATGTAACACCCCTCACCTGTAACAGCCAGAATTAGACCCTAGTCGGAACGATGGTTTTATGACTTCAAATCCGAGTCTGAAAAATATTTAAAATTATTTTTAGTATTTATTATGTGTGAATTTGCTTTTGTGAAATTTTCGTATTTTAATTTCGTTGTTTGCGTGTTCGATTAAATAAAAGGACTTAACTGCGTAAAATATAAAATTGGCTAATTAATGTGTAAAGTGTTAACTTGCTAATGTCTTTATAATGTGAAATCCTTAATGGAAAATTAGACCATTAATAAAGATAGTGGACGGCATTATGTGTATATTGTATAGTTTTTTATATATATATATTATTCATAAAGGTTATAATATATAATATATATTATTATAAAGTTATTATAATAAAAAGACAAACAGAAGCCATGTTCATCTTTTATTTATGACCGAAACTAAGGAGAAGAAAAAGTTCAAGAGTTTTGAAGCATTCGGCCAAACTTTGAAGACAAATTGGTGAGTGGTTTTTGATTGGTATTTAATAATTTTTACGTTTTTGAGATCGTTGCTTCGAATACTACAAGACCCATGCTCTAATTTTTTATTTTGATGATGATTTTGAATTATGCCATTGTTGAAAGCTTGTGTATTTTGATGTTTGATGGTAGATTATGCATGTTAATGAGTAGAGAAACGATTTTTATTAAGTGATTTTCGGTGAAAACGAGTAAAATGAGCTAATTGGTAAAAGTTGTTATTGTTCAAATTATGTGTTATAGTAAGAATTTGAAGTTGCTATAGAAGGGAAAAATGTTCAGCATGTCATAAAACATAAGAAAAAGGAATAAATTTTAATTTTCGAGCCTAGGAGCAAAATTGTAATTATGCAAAAGTTTAGGGGTAAAATTGTAATTTTGCCAAAGTTTGAGTTAGGGACTGTTTTGAGTAGTATATTAATTAAATAAGTGAAATGTGATGTTTTAGATCCTGAAAAATGAGATTTGGACCTAGAACTGGAGGAAAATCGAAAAACGAGAAAGTTGGTAAAATGGTCGTTTTGGCATTTGAGGTAAGTTCGTGTGTTAATGATAATGCAACATCGTGCTTGAATTGTAATTTTCTATTGATATGGCATAAATTGTATGATTTAATATGTTTAGAAGAAGTTGATGTATGATATGAAAAATGTGATGTTTGTTGTGTTATGTGAAATTGAATGGCAAAATTAATGTTACATGAATTGAATGTTAAATTAATATTACATGGGTTGTATGAGTTGCTACACAGCTGTACCTGACGAGATTTCGGCAAGTAAGTTCATATGGTTGAGATTATATGTTTATTGGTGAATGATTGGATGATATAATGCGTTGCTAAATATGAATTTGCTGTGGGATTGTGAAAATTATGATAAAATGGAAGAATAAATGCGGTAATTCAAATTAGGAAAAACGCAGAATTGAGTACGTTCGTATCGTGACATGTGATGAATTGACGGAATAAGACCATGGTAAATCCATGGCAAAGTGTGAAATGTAGGTATGGTATCATCTATACTGATATGAAATGTAGGTATGGTATCATCCATACTGAGTTGTGAAATGTAGGTATGGTATTAACCATACTGAGATATGAAATGTAGGTATGGTATCATCCATACTGAGTTAAGAAATGTAGGTATGGTATTTCCATACCGAGTTGTGAAATGTAGGTATGGTATTTCAATGAGGAAAACCATACTGAGTTGTGAAACGTGGCACTGAGCAACGACGTACTCAAATTTGTAAGATGTTTCCTATTTTGATAATAAGTAATACAAAAGGAGTGAATCAAATGAAAGAGATTGAATGATTGTTAATGTTGAGCTCAACTATGTGTACAAGAGAGTTACGAAATGGTTTTGGTCACATGTATAGTACTAAGTGCAGGCTACTATGTGCACCAGATAGCTTCGGCTACAAGGGTGGTACCATGTGTAGGTCACCGTGTATCTGTTACCATTACGATGAGTTCAACGGGAAATTCACTAAGAGAAAATACATGTGATTGTATGATGACTAAGTGTAATTGAATACGATCATGTTATGAATAAGTGCAAGTATGAATGTGACCAATTGAGAAATGTGGCAAATGTACGTATGAACAATATGTTCAATATGTAATCGGAAATTGGCAAGATTGGTATAAGCAAGTGATGAACACAACTAAAGTGAAAGAGAGCAAAAATTTACAATAGAACTGCTTTGGACAGTAACAGTGATGTAAATTTAAAAAAATCACCAAAAATAGTAGAAATTGAATTATAAGTTGGATGAGATATTGATTTAAAGCTTATTGAGTCTATTTTCATATGAAAGAAATATAGCTAACAAATGATTCGTATATTTTGAGATATTTAAATTTCTGTGAGACTGGTTTAGAATGATTACGTGATCCCCTGTTCTGCATTTGAAAAATCATTAAAATTTGTACAAAAATAATTATGAGATATAATTTATATGCATGAAATCCTAAATGAGTCTAGTTTCAAATGAAAAAAACAAGGAGGCTATATAAATTCTGTACAAAGAGAAAATTGATTTATAGTGAAGAGAGGTCAGAATAGTTGAATAGTGAAACAGGGGAAACTTTAATGAATAAACTGTACTAATTGGCTAAGCCAAAAATTCTGAAAATTTTATGGTAAGAAGATAAATGAGTCTAGTTTCAGGGAAAATTAACGGATCTTAATTTGAAGTTCCGTAGCTCCAGATATAAATTATTTAATGACTATAACTCAAGAAAACAGCTTAACTAGAATTTGAATAAATAGAAAGAATATGAAAATAGCATGTTATCGTATTTCTTATTATTTCATGCAAGCTTACTAAGCGTAAAGCTTACTCCCTCCTTTCCATTTCTTTTAGTTTTGTCAGTCAGCTCAGGGTTGGAGATCGTCGGAGGCAGCATCACACTATCGAGTCATTATCCTAGGAGTATTGGCATGTGTATGTTAAATGTTTTCAAGTGAGTGGCATGTATAGGGACTTAGTTTTTCTATGATGGATGTTGTTGTGATTAGCCAAATGTATTGGCTTATATTGATTTGTTGATTATAGCCATGAGATGTGGCTTATAATGATTTTGGCTTGTAAGTCTATTTGTCCATGGTATGTGTTAATGTCTTGCTATGTGATATAAGTGATTAAATAGATGACAATGTCAAATGCATGTGTTTGAAAAGTTTTAAATTTTGGGCGAAATTTGGTAACCCGGTTTTGTATGATTGTGAATTTTAAGTCCGATAATGCCTCAAACCCTATTCTGGTGTTAGCTACGGGTGAAGGGTGTTATATTTAGTGGTATCAGAGCTATGGTTTAGTCGGTTCTCGGATTAACATAGCAAGTGTGAGAGTCTAGTTATACATGCCACCAATATGTGATAGTGTGATGCCTTCCAATGCGATTGAGGACAATCTTATTAAAAAAGAAGTGTTCTCCAACCGAGCTATATCTGACCATTTGATAGTGATACTGAAGTATTTGAATAAAGTGTAGCTATGATGAGTTAAACTCAGAAAAGTATGAATAAGAATTCGTAATGTGTATATGTGGTAATGTGTGAAATGAAAGTTTATGCAGTAATATATCTATTCATATTTTTCTGACCTTCACATACTATATCATGCTTGAAAAAAAATTTGTTTTAATTAGACAGATATGCTTTCCAACCGAGCTAAATTTCGATAGTATGGAATGTGTACTTAAATGTTAGAGTGAAAATATATTGGTGATGAGTTGACACTCGTAAAAGTATGGATCAAAGTGTATGACATTTTTGTTATTGATAAATGCTATAATGATATCTGTAAGATTTGGGTTGAATAAGCTCACGAGTGTGGAGTTACAGAAGTCCGTGTTTGGAAGATTAATAATGCGGTCAGAAAAGAGATTGAATCAACAAATGAAGACAATATTAAAAGAGATATTGGATAGTTCTAAAACTATTTAAATTATGTTAAGTCACGTTCTGAAGAAGTTAACTTCGATTAAATGACCTATTCGGTATGTTATCTAAAGAAAGTATTAACTAGAAGCTTATTTGGATTGATTTACATTATTGATGGGATAATATGAACTTAATGATGATGCAATTAGACAGTTGAATAATGTTTGAATTGTATTGATGATGGTGAGTGCGATGGTTATGTTACAAATGGCAGGCGATTATGATTTCTCCTGGGCATTCTATGTGTACATTTATCCTCGGAAGTATATGTGATCATTTAATTTCAAAAAAAAAAAGTAATCTTATCATATGAGAACATTAGCTAAACATATTAATAGACGAAAGCATCGGTGATCTGTTTGGGTTATGTTCGACATTGTTATGTCTTTCTCTGATAATTTATTCCATTGTGTGGATATAAAAGTCGACGGTAAAATCTGTATGAAGTTAATATTTTGTTTCTACTGGTTATTGTTCTGTTGAATATACGTGAATATTATATTGCTTCTGTTACTGAGGATTTCAATATTTATGAGTGACTTTGTTCTTCCTGGACATTTTCTAGGATAGCATTGAAATTGATATCGTTCTATATGGGTTGTAATTTTCAGATATCCTGTATAGCTCCATATACTGAAATCTCACTATTTCGGTTTTCTTATGATTCTATGTGATTATCTCGCAAGAGATCTCTATACGACAAAGATGACTATGTTTATTATAATTATAATTTTTGGCTTGAAATGTGAGAGTACAGTGGTACCAGTCCTCGAGTTATAGGAGTTGTATTTTTGCAGTGGTTGCTACTAAAATCATACTTGATTCTTTTCTGTGTTCAAATGCTTCCTTAATATTTGGGATAACATTTATTATAAGGTTGAGACAATTGTTCTTAGTAAGGCCCAATGATTTCTATTTGGTTAAGGTGATTTCAAAGTATAATTCAAAGTTTTGATGATTAATATATGAGACAAACTTCATTATAAACTCTTTTCTAGTTCTCGTGAAGGTTCAACATTGATAATAGTAAAAATGATAGAAGATCATTATAATCAGATAGTGATATGTGCAGGGTTATCCTTTTAATGAGAAGAAAAGATTATTTTGAAAAGACCAATTCAAAGTGGTTTAGTCGATTTGAATTATTCAATTGAAAAGATGATTGGGTTATTTTGTGTCACGAATCTTTCCATCCGTCTCGAAATAAACTTTGAATGTACATGTGTGAATTGAGGGATAGTCTGGAAGAAGAACTCGTATTCTTGAAGACTAGATACCAAATTATATCTATTGGAACAATTCTATCTAAGAAATATTGTGGTAAATTAAAGTTAGTTCGAATGTTGAAGCTTTCTTTTGCACAAAGATATTATCAACCTAAATGTCAGTTCTAGTTTCGTTTAAGTTGAATAAAGAGTTTATGATCTTCAATTATATGTTAATGAATGGTTTGAAGTGTGTTCTAATGAAAAAGTGTACAAAGATATATTGTGATTTCATATAGTTAAAGATGCATGAAAAGAGTTATGTGATATATATGTGATGACTATAAGAGTTTAAAATGTTTCAGGTCAGAGAAAGATCCGAACTTGGTACAGCAAAGTTATCTCGAATCATTGAAAAAAAAACTTTTGATTCTGAAAGTGATTTTTATCCGAGGAAATGATTATAGTTTCGGATGTTTTGAATGGGAAAGCTCTTGCGTGCTTTTTGAGCGATGAATATGTGATTGATCTTATCAAGTAATGAACGGTTGTTAGCTGAATTAGAGGCTAAATAAATGTTTATTTAGTAAAGTTGGGAAATTCAGAAATGTGTCAGTGAATTATAAGTTAAAAAAGGGGTTCAGCATAAATTGAATTTTGATTCAGAACTTCAGATATGGAATCGATGATTATTTGTTGCTTCGAGATAAAGTGTCTATACCGATAAGCTTTGAGATTGTATAACCATTGTTATAGGTGGTCCACAATGTCAATTAGTTTGATCGTACGAGAGTAACATGATGCACGACATTTCGAGATATGATATTGATGAATGAGTGTGAACTGTGATATTACTGACCTTGTTTATTATAGAAATAAAGTGTTGATGAATTTTGTATAGAGATTATCCTTATTATTGAAAGTGATAGAGTTATCTGTTCCTGAGATGATAAGTCTACATATGGTAACAATCAACATTATTTCAGATTGAGATCTGAAACTCATATTGTGATCTGGGGAAATTACGAGAATCTGTGAATATGAGATTGCATTGAAATCGAGAAATGTAATTCAAACTCTCAAAATATTTATTTGTCATTGTGTTTTAGAGTTTCAAAGTAACTAAAAAGATTATTGTTATAAGTAGTTACCGAACCTTGTTATTTTAGGATCGAGCTATGTGAGAAAATGATCCACTGGATTAATATCGTCAAAGAAATTAAGCGAGAAAATAAAAACATTTTTATACGATCATAAGCGGTCTCAACTAGAGATGATGTACAGCAATGAAAACTCGGATCGAAGCTATGTGTGAATTTGAAATGTATCGCATTTAAAGAAAATCCTTAATCTACACGCTCGTAAGATTTTCGGGGGCGAAAATCCCTAAGGGGGAGAGTTGTAATGATGTAATTACACCTAGTCGGAACGGTGGTTTTATGACTTCAAATCCGAAGTCTGAAAAATATTTTAAAACTATTTTCAGTATTTATTATGTGTGAATTTGCTTTTGTGAAATTTTCGTATTTTAATTTCGTTGTTTGCGTGTCCGATTAAATAAAAGGACTTAACCGCGTAAAATATAAAATTGGCTAATTAATGTGTAAAGTGCTAACTTGCTAATGTCTTTATAATGTGAAATCCTTAATGGAAAATTAGACCATTAATAAAGATAGTGGACGGCATTATGTGTATATTGTATAGTTTTTTTTATATATATATATATTATTCATAAAGGTTATAATATATAATATATATATTATTATAAAGTTATTATAATAAAAAGACAAACAGAAGCCATGTTCATCTTTTATTTATGACCGAAACTAAGGAGAAGAAAAAGTTCAAGAGTTTTGAAGCATTCGCCAAACTTTGAAGACAAATTGGTGAGTGGTTTTGATTGGTATTTAATAATTTTTACGTTTTTGAGATCGTTGCTTCGAATACTACAAGACCCATGCTCTAATTTTTTATTTTGATGATGATTTTGAATTATGCCATTGTTGAAAGCTTGTGTATTTTGATGTTTGATGGTAGATTATGCATGTTAATGAGTAGAGAAACGATTTTTATTAAGTGATTTTCGGTGAAAACGAGTAAAATGAGCTAATTGGTAAAAGTTGTTATTGTTCAAATTATGTGTTATAGTAAGAATTTGAAGTTGCTATAGAAGGGAAAAATGTTCAGCATGTCATAAAACATAAGAAAAAGGAATAAATTTTAATTTTCGAGCCTAGGAGCAAAATTGTAATTATGCAAAAGTTTAGGGGTAAAATTGTAATTTTGCCAAAGTTTGAGTTAGGGACTGTTTTGAGTAGTATATTAATTAAATAAGTGAAATGTGATGTTTTAGATCCTGAAAAACGAGATTTGGACCTAGAACTGGAGGAAAATCGAAAAACGAGAAAGTTGGTAAAATGGTCGTTTTGGCATTTGAGGTAAGTTCGTGTGTTAATGATAATGCAACATCGTGCTTGAATTGTAATTTTCTATTGATATGGCATAAATTGTATGATTTAATATGTTTAGAAGAAGTTGATGTATGATATGAAAAATGTGATGTTTGTTGTGTTATGTGAAATTGAATGGCAAAATTAATGTTACATGAATTGAATGTTAAATTAATATTACATGGGTTGTATGAGTTGTCGCACATTTGCATTTCGACGAGATTTTCGCAAATAAGTTCATATGGTTGAGATTACATGTTTATTGGTGAATGATTGGATGATATAATGCGTTGCTAAATATGAATTTGCTGTGGGATTATGAAAATTATGATAAAATGGAAGAATAAATGCGGTAATTCAAATTAGGAAAAACGCAGAATTGAGTACGTTGTGAGATGTGATGAATTGACGGAATAAGACCATGGTAAATCCATGGCAAAGTGTGAAATGTAGGTATGGTATCATCCATACTGAGATATGAAATGTAGGTATGGTATCATCCATACTGAGTTGTGAAATGTAGGTATGGTATTAACCATACTGAGATATGAAATGTAGGTATGGTATCATCCATACTGAGTTAAGAAATGTAGGTATGGTATTTCCATACCGAGTTGTGAAATGTAGGTATGGTATTTCAATGAGGAAAACCATACTGAGTTGTGAAACGTGGCACTGAGCAACGACGTACTCAAATTTGTAAGACGTTTCCTAATTTGATAATAAGTAATACAAAAGGAGTGAATCAAATGACAGAGATTGAATGATTGTTAATGTTGAGCTCAACTATGTGTACAAGAGAGTTACGAAATGGTTTTGGTCACATGTATAGTACTAAGTGCAGGCTACTATGTGCACCAGATAGCTTCGGCTACAAGGGTGGTACCATGTGTAGGTCACCGTGTATCTGTTACCATTACGATGAGTTCAACGGGAAATTGACTAAGAGAAAATACATGTGATTGTATGATGACTAAGTGTAATTGAATACGATCATGTTATGAATAAGTGCAAGTATGAATGTGACCAACTGAGAAATGTGGCAAATGTACGTATGAACAATATGTTCAATATGTAATCGGAAATTGGAAAGATTGGTATAAGCAAGTGATGAACACAACTAAAGTGAAAGAGAGCAAAAATTTACAATAGAACTGCTTTGGACAGTAACAGTGATATAAATTTAAAAAAATCATCAAAAATAGTAGAAATTGAATTATAAGTTGGATGAGATATTGATTTAAAGCTTATTGAGTCTATTTTCATATGAAAGAAATATAGCTAACAAATGATTCGTATATTTTGAGATATTTGAATTTCTGTGAGACTGGTTTAGAATGATTACGTGATCCCCTGTTCTGCATTTGAAAAATCATTAAAATTTGTAAAAAAATAATTATGAGATATAATTTATATGCATGAAATCCTAAATGAGTCTACTTTCAAATGAAAAAAACAAGGAGGCCATATAAATTCTGTACAAAGAGAAAATTGATTTATAGTGAAGAGAGGTCAGAATAGTTGAATAGTGAAACAGGGGAAACTTTAATGAATAAACTGTACTAATTGGCTAAGCCAAAAATTCTGAAAATTTTATGGTAAGAAGATAAATGAGTCTAGTTTCAGGAAAAATTAACGGATCTTAATTTGGAGTTCTGTAGCTCCATATATAAATTATTTAATGACTATGACTCAAGAAAACAGCTTAACTAGAATTTGAATAAATAGAAAGAATATGAAAATAGCATGTTATCGTATTGCTTATTATTTCATGCAAGCTTACTAAGCGTAAAGCTTACTCCCTCCTTTCCATTTCTTTTAGTTTTGTCAGTCAGCTCAGGGTTGGAGATCGTCGGAGGCAGCATCACACTATCGAGTCATTATCCTAGGAGTATTGGCATGTGTATGTTAAATGTTTTCAAGTGAGTGGCATGTATAGGGACTTAGTTTTTCTATGATGGATGTTGTTGTGATTAGCCAAATGTATTGGCTTATATTGATTTGTTGATTATAGCCATGAGATGTGGCTTATAATGATTTTGGCTTGTAAGTCTATTTGTCCATGGTATGTGTTAATGTCTTGCTATGTGATATAAGTGATTAAATAGATGACAATGTCAAATGCATGTGTTTGAAAAGTTTTAAATTTTGGGCGAAATTTGGTAACCCGGTTTTGTATGATTGTGAATTTTAAGTCCGATAATGCCTCAAACCCTATTCTGGTGTTAGATACGGGTGAAGGGTGTTACATCACCTGTATTCAACGCTGGAATAGGGTTACGGAGCATTACTGGACTTACAACACTTTTAAACATACATTTCATATACAATTCATCAAGTCAAATACAATTCAATCATAAATAATCATAGTGTCCCTTAAACGAGCCTACGAGGCCTTAAACATACATTGAGAGTGGTTCGGGACTAAACAGACAGCTCGAGAAATTTTTGTGAAACTTAGAATTTTTTTTTTGCTTTAAACAGAGGACACACAGCCAACCACACACCCGTGTGTCTAGCCCGTGTGCCATTCGAAGTGGCCACACACGCCCATGTGTCAGGCCATGTGCTAGGCTGTGTCAAACATGTAGGGTATATTGACTTATGCAACATGGCCAAGTCACACGCCCGTGTGCTAGGCCGTGTGCCAATTAAGGGGTATACTGACTTGTACCACACGGTCGATCACACGCCCGTGTGTGAGACCGTGTGGAGCATACTGGCTTCATTACAATTTCAACACTAGGGGACACACGGCTGTGTAACATGACCGTGTGTCACACACGGCTGAGACACACACTGGTGTCTCTGTCCGTGTGGACAAAAATAGGCTATTTACTAAGCCACTTTTGCCACCCATTTTGCACATACTTAAACCAACTTAAATGGTACCAATTCAAGATACAATAAGCAGCCAAATATCATCAACCAATATTCAATTCATTCCATTTCATTACTAACCATACAAGTCACAATTTGTCATCTAACTATGTACCTAATTCACATATACAATTCAATTTACTAAACCATTCCAAACTTGCATTATCATGTACCAATTCACAAATATAAAACTTCCCAAATATCAATTCTTTACCATTCAAATTACCTAACATCATTAAGCATCATAAACCCAACTTTAAATATACAATATAAGTCATATACCATAATCAAAACAATGCCATTGGCTCATCTATATACATTATCAAATTCATTATCATAAGCCAACTCAAAAAGGCCAAAATATATATTTATCAAACATACCAAAATGACTCAAGCCTATACATGCCATATACCATATATACATACTTCAAAAGTACCAAAATAGATGTCCGATAGTGTGATGAAGTCTCTGAGGATTCTCGATATCTGGCTAGTTTCGATATACTATAAAACATATAAGAAAAATAAACAAAGTAAGTTATAAAGCTTAGTAAGTTCGTATGTAAATATGAAATAATCTAAATAATCATTTACACTTCAAAATGTATAATATAATTAACATTTAAAGCATTAATCAATGAACTAACATAAATTTTAACCATATTGTAACTCATAAATCCTCAACTTCTTTCAACTCGATACACGAATAGTTTACAGTACATACCTGTACCGATACATATCTATTTACCACCAATTCTCTTACCAAATCAATTCGAGCTTATAGATGCTTATGAAACAAATACATCGATTTTCCGATGCCATAGTCCAACTATGGTCTTACACATACATTATTGAGGCCCTGTCGTGGTCTTACATTCACATGCCATAACCCGGTTATGGTCTTATTATCCTATTTTCCATAGCCCAACTATGGTCTTATTTAGCTACTCGTATGCTTAAACCATACATTTAAATTCAATATCTCCAAATTTAACTAATGGAATACATACAATCTAAATTATATCCATCAATTAAACAAATGCACAATTAAGTTCAATTATACGAACTTACCTCATATACGGAAATGACGAAACGGACCGACTATTCAATTATTTTGCTTTTTCCCCGATCTAAGTCTGAATTTCTCTTTTCTTGATCTATAAGTAATCAAAATCAGCTTATTTATTTCTCTATTTATTTAACTCAATCCAACATATGCATTTGATCTATTTTACACATTAGCCCCTAAACTTTCACAGTTTTTACAATTTAGTCCTTATTTCATAAAATCACAAATTAATGAAATTCACCATAGACCCATGCTAGCTAAATTACCATAGTGCCCCTATTAGTCCATATTTTTCATTTATTTCACATTTCAACCACACATTTTCAACATTTCACAATTTAGCCCCTAATTTACATTTTCACTAAAAATCACTTAACAAAACTTGTTTAACTAACACCAAATATTCATAATCTATCAAGAAACTTCAAAATACACATGTATTCATAAATGGAATCATTCAAAATCTTTAACAATTTTGCAAAATAGTCCATGGGCTAGCTAGTACTAGTTGCAACGATCACAAAAATATAGAAATCATTAAAAACCGAGCAAAAATGGACTTACATGCTTAAAGATTTATGGTCGAACCTTTGAAGCTCTTTTAATGGTGTTTTGTTTCCTAATTTCGGCTAGATGAAGAAGAAAACAAGATGATATCTTGTTTTTCTTTAATTTAATTCATCATTTTATACCAAATTACATTATTAACCTTTGTTATAATTCATTAAAAACCATTTAATCATGTCCAAAAATGTCCACTTACAATATTAATGGTATAATTACCACATAAGGACCTTTACTTTAAGGTTCTATAGCTATTAGACACCTTTAGCTAATTAGAACTCAAGTTTTACGTTTTACGCGATTTAGTCTTTTTTATCAAATTGACCATTCAAACGATAAAATTTCTTAACAAAATTTTCACACAATCACTCAATCATAATGTAAATATTAAAATAATAATAAAATAATAATTTCAACTTCAGATTTGTGGTCCCGAAACCACTATTCCGATTTGACCGAAAACGGGTTGTTACACATATAGTCGTTGTACTACATTAGGTGAGCTCGCGGGTCCCTTCTTCCCTCAAAACATATCTTTTGGGACCTTGAAGTCATGTAGTAAGCTTACTGTCGCGATCTTAATGACCAGTCGGTTATTGGAATAGAATAACCAGTCAATGTCTTGTGATTCAGGGTGTAACACCCACACGTCTCTTCGCAGCTCGTCTATCTTGCTTTGCCATTCTTTTTTTGGGGCTTCGTTCTGTGTGTTTACGTTGCCTTGGGAACTGGAGTTGTCAACGTGCATCTTCCTTCACAACTCCTTGTTTTGTTTCAACAACTCCTCGTCCTAAGTGGTCATCTGGTCCCTCATGAACTTCATTTGTTCCTAGATTGCCAAGAACTATTGGGGGTGCCTCTTGGTTGAAAGGAAGTGGCAGCCCCTGGTCGATTGAGAGGTTCAAATCCAAAAGAATGGAAGCTCCCTGATAAATCACATTGTCAAAGTTTTTCGGTCTGTCGGTGAACCATCCGACGAACAAATTTGTTTTATCATGCTGGGCACTAGAACCTAACGCTCTGGCCTGTCTTGATGATGAATTGATAAGGGGATTTTTACTCGAGTGAGCCATTTGTTTCCAAAAATGAAGAGACTTAATCAAACTTGAAAAAATCTAATGATCGGAAGTCTATCCACGCTCACTGCACCAATTGTTGAGTAATATTTTCTCGTGTCTTATTGAAATAAATGTTAGGGCATTTATACATACGGTTACAAGTACTATTACAACTTATAGTAGAGCCCCACTACTTTGTATTGATTCTATTGCCTCCGATACTGACATTCTATGTCTCTAGTACTCATTCACTGTGAACTCTAGGCTTACTGGACACGTGTTTATAGAGCACGTAGTCCTTTCTGTTTCTAGGGCTGATATCCTGATCGGGCTCTGTACCTGTTGGACACATGTCTGGGTTGCACATTCCTTGGGTGCATGTGAGCTGTGGCCGTATGTAACACCCCTAACCCATATCTGTCGCAGGAACAGGGTTAATGAGCATTACGGGAGTTACAGAACAAATACAATTAATTCATGTCAATTACTATTCATATAAGAATCATATTTAATCATATTGTCCCTTAAATGAATCCTTGAGGCCCAATTTATACATTTGAAACAAGTCGGGACTAAATCAGGAACTCAGAGAATTTTTCAAGAAATTTTAAAATTTTTCTTAGGTGTAGAGGACATACGCCCGTGTGGCTAGGCTGTGTGGCTCACACTGCCAAATGATATGCCTGTGTCCCAGACCGTGTGTGCATTCGATGTGAGGCACACGGCCATGTCCTAGCCTGCGTCCATACCCGTGTAACTCTCTGACTTGGGTCACACGGCCAACCACACATCTTTTCAATAATTAAGTGTAGGGGTCACACAGCCAAGTCACACGCCCATGTGCTAGGCCCTGTGACACACACGGCTGAGACACACGCCCGTGTCTCTGCCCGTGTGAGTCATTCGATGCATTGTTTTTCTCAAATTTTAAGATGCAGGAAACATAAAGCCAAACTACACACCTGTGCACATGACCGTGTATCACACACGGCTGAGACACACGCCCGTGTCTCTGCCCGTATGGACAAAATAAGGCAATTTCCAAGCCTTATTTCACACCCAAATTGCCTTCCACGTACAAAAACACTTAGATATGTTCACCAACCAATTCAAACCATTCAAGTCAAGCCAAATTCATGTATTAAGTATGACATAATATCACCTATATGCATATTGGACTTAATGCGTTAACTTAATTTAACCATCAATATAACGATATGCTTTGCATCACTTAACCATTTCAAACACATACCAAGCATGATAAAGCTACACACAAATATATATATTTACTTCAAAATATAACTATTGTAAGAGTATGCCCAAAGACCAATCATGAGATGGTTGTAATAACATACTTAATTTACCATGTTTATTAATATAAAGCGTTGTCATTATTATTTCAGTTTTTCTTTCTGTGTGTATAAATAAACTGTTTTATAATAATGTCCTAAGAATAATATGATTATTCTTAAAAGATCCTTAGTCGAGTATTATTGTTGACTAGGACAACAATAATGCATTAAGACTAACATGTAGTTGATTGATGATAAAGAGTTGTCATTGATGTGGATTGTCAAAATCAATGCGTGAATATGTGTGTTAGAGAACAACATATTGGATTGACCCGTTATGAGTATGTTTATTGGATTATTATGTAATTGTCACAACATTACTCATAGTGATTAATATGTATATGATCCTCAGACTTGAGATAATTATTATCTCAACATCGTGAGTTGTATATTTTTTGATACTGATCAAACGTACACCATAATTGGTTGTTCTATAAAGATCGATGTTGGATATACCACAATCTATGTAGAGGATATGGTTGATCAATATAGGATAAGTCCCTCCTACATAATGGGAGTAATATCTTAGGCCACTTGATTGAGTGAGACTAGAAATGCATGGCCATGCTCAAATAAGATGACATGAGATGTCATACTAATTTGTATATCATAGTCTACTCAAGATATCAAGAAACATGGGATGGACTATACAGTGTGACTATTCCATGACTTGTGTCCATTCCGAGAGATAAAGGACTTAAGGATTCATGTATGAAAGGTTAATCACAAAAAGTTATATGGAATCATGACTTCTTGTAACTTAGGTAGCAATGATGCATTGCTAGATGCCACTCATTGTTTGTGACATTAGAATCGTTCTATTATTATCGCTAACGTTGCAAGAACCTACTGTGGTCACACCCTATGGTTTAAATGAACGGAATAAAATATAATTGGTATTGTTTTTAGTTGTCACATGAATTAAATTAATTAAAGAATTAATTTAATTGGGCAATCAAATATTGAACATATTATATGTACAAGGATGTTGTACACATAATGACAACATAATTCTATTAATATATGAATTTGATTCATATATAAATTTAAATAAATATAGTTTACCGAAATCCTTATTATAATTAATGTAATTATAATTTTCGGATATAATTAATGTAATTATAATTTTCGGTTAAAAACTTTATTATATTTATTTAATCTTATGATACATTCAAGAGATACCAATTATAAAAGGGTATTAAAAGGATACCAAATAATGGGCCCAATAAAAAAAAATACCCATTATAAAAGGCCCAATTAAAAGGATACCCAATATAAAAGGTATTTAAAAGAGGCAAAGCTTATGTGAAAACCCTAAGAGATTGCTTGTTAGGTCTAGCAGCTGTCAAGCAAATAAACCTCCAAAATAGTTTTGGAGATTTCTTCCGTTCATAGTCAAACCGGGTGAATCACGTAGAGGCCGACATCGAAAAGGTTGTGGCTTGATTCGATAGTAGATCAAAACTCTTGTTGCCAAGGCGTCGCTGTCTACTCATTGAAGTTTTGGTAATTTTTGAAACCTTTATTTCACCCCGATTCGTTCCTCACACATGGATCCATGGTTTGGATCGCCGGATCTAATTTTATTCTGCTGCGCCATAGGGTATCGGCGTTCCAACAACTATTACAAGCCATTCCAATGGCTAGTTCCAACCAAAATATTTCTTCTTTATGCTTAACTTAGTTTATACATGCCATTATACCAAAAGTTAGCTTACTTTATATATCGAGAAGTCCAAGGGATAGTGTGATGTGTCTCTGACCAAATTCCAACCTTCACAGCTTCTGAGTACTATAAAACAGAGGAAGTAAAACAGAGTAAGTATATTATGCTTAGTAAGTTTGTATAACAGAAAATTAACTTACCAATCATTTACATTTAAGATAAGCATACAAAATTCATCCAAAGAAATTTGGCAATTTGCCTAAACACATATAATCTCAAGAAACTTGTTAGTCATGTATTACATGTAAATATCAAGAATCAATGATGAGCTCATCATATAATAACTTTCATATACATATGCTTTTCATATCATATTTCTATATAACATGTGCATTTCCATGACAAATCATCTTAAGCTCAGTTTAACCATGTCAAAACTTTGCCCGTTGAATTTATTTGAAATATCGATGGATACACATGTAGTACACTCGAAGTGTACAAAACTGTAATCTGTCAACCCATATTCAGGGGTATAATCAGGAAGCACTCTCTCGAGCCATATAGCAGGAAGCTCATGTGAGCCATGTAACAGGAAGCTTATCCGAGCTATAACAACAAACTCATAAGAGTTTAAAACAGGAAGCTCATTGAGCTTAACAGGTAACTTCGAAGAGTTATTATCAGGGAGCTCCGGATGGCCATATATCAGGAAGTTCAAGCGAGCCATATTAGGAAGCTTACAAAGAGCCTATGTAAGGACGCTCATAAAGAGCTGTGGTATGTCCACAATACATGCAGGATAAATACCGATCATATAACAGGACGCTCACAAAGAGCTGTAGAATATTCACAACACATGCAGGATCAATACCGATTGGGATGCTTGCATGAACCATGTAATGGGAAGCTCGAGAGGGCTTATAACATGATGCTCTTTCGAGCTATGGTGTGTCCGCAGCATATGCAATACAGGAAATCCTGTATCCATCGAATTTCATTTATTCAAACGAGACTTATTACTTATAAGGTATTATCGGACATATAATCAATCTCATACTTGAGACATTTATACAATTCATATATATAACATTCAATTCAAACATATTAATATACATAATTTAGTTACACGAACTTACCTCGTCACTTGCTCGTATATGATTTTCCACTAATCCGACACTTTTTCTTTTCCTCAATCTAACTCATTATTTGATCTTTTCAGATTTATATAAATGAATTTAACATCAATTTAACTCATTTCACACTCAATTCAATCTAGTTTATATCTTAGGCAAAAGTATCATTTTGCCCCTATACTTTTGATTAATTCCAATTTCGTCCCTAGGCTCGGAAAATGAAATTCATGCAATTTAATCCTTATTCCAAGCCTAGCCAAATTTTTCATATAACAGTTACAGCCGATGTAATTCATAAAATTTATAAAATTTCCATGAATTTTACATCTTTACAATTTAGTCCATAAATCACAATTTCATCGAAATTCACTTTACAAAAGTTGTTTATCTATCAACAACCTCTCATTTTCTACTATAAATTTCAAAATTTCAGAATACTCATCCATGAAAAACTTTTAATACTTTGATAACTTTACAAATTAATCCCCAAAATAGGTAGATTAGGTTACTACGATATCAAAAATATAAAAATTACTAAAAACGGGACAAGAATTCATACCTAATTGAACCAAAACAACTTGCTTGAGCTCACTTTCTCTTAGCTAGGGTTTCCATGTATTTTTAATTTGGGGATGAAGATGAAATAGATGATATTAGTTTATTATCATATTTAATTATTTCCATTTTTAATTTAGTCCTTTTCTTTTTTCTAATTTTCCATGGATGATTCATCATAAATATCTACTAACTCCATTTAATGGTCTAATTACCATATAAGGACCTCAAGTTTTGAATTCCATAGCTATTTACTACCTATAGCTACTAGAACTCAACTTTTGCATTTTATGCAATTTGGTCCTTTCTATAATTAAACATGAAATCGGTAAAATTTTCTTATCGAAATTTTCATACGCCTTTCCTATCATAATGCAAACCATGCAATAATATTAAAATAAATTTTCTTTCTGACTTGAATTTGTGGTCCCGAAACCACTGTTCTGATTTAACTAAAAACGGGTTGTTACACCGTGGCCTTCCCTAGATTCCTACAAGCTTGATCTGCAACCCGTGCTCGCTAACCCCTTTTGTGAGCAGTGTCCGCGAGCTATATTTGCGAACCCGCCTCGCAATCCTCTTGTGATTCTCCTTACACTTAATCTTCGAGTGGGATCTATCCGGGTCGTAGGTCGAAAATCCAGATCCTTTCTATGTCTCAGGTTGGTAGCTACTAATGTATAACAAAACATTATAACAGTATTATAAATTAAAGACAATATGTTTGTTTAAAATTATATTTTATTATAAAGAATTACTATATGATTAATAATTAAGTTAATTTTGATGAGTCGTTAATAATATGACGACAATATGATATGGTATGTTAATATTATTATGTTAGACAAAATTTTAAGTTAAATTATACAATTAATCTCTATATTTTTTTTCTCTTTTATCTTCTTTTTATTTAATTGTCTTCTTCTTCTTCTCTCTTTCTTATTTTTCTACTTTATTTTCATTATTACGCAAAATCAAAGGGCAATGAGATAATATTCCAAGAATCAGAACTTGAACCTCATATTTTTTGGTAATTCACATAAGTACTAATACCATTCCACATTATTTCTACAACGAAATCCAGTATACTCAGAAATAAAAGAAAAATAAATAAATTCACTCGAAAGGACTAATTACAATTTGAACTAAATATTAGTAATATGCTACGCCATATTATTGTTACACCAGTTTACCCTATAGTTAAAAACAAACAACGGGAAACCTCAAGGTCGTCAGTCGTCATCTCTTTAGCGAAAGAAACAAAAAAAAGAAAAAAAGGAATAAAGAATGGCACATGGTGGCTACGGTAAGCGGCGCGTGGCGGAGGGCAAGCGCGTAGGACGGCGATCAAAAGGACCTGGCCTAGACAAGAAACTAAAGCCTAAAGCCGTTTCTCTTAAGAACCAGATACGCTCCATTGAACGCATGCTACGAAAGGTATTCTTTATTCTTCATTCTTCATCTCAATTTTTTTTAATAAAAATTTTAATTTTCATTTAAGGGTTTTTAAGCTGTGCGATGAATTTCTCTGCTTTGTGTTTATTTAAGGATCTTCCTCCTGAAGTTAGAGAAGCTCAAGAGACGAAATTAGAAGGGCTTAAGAAACAACAAGAAATACATACCCGACTTGCTGTGGAACGAAAGCTATTCTTGCGTGATCGAAAGATTAAGTTTTTTGGTACAATCAAATAGTTACCATTATGTGTTCTTAGTTGTTGTCATGATTAGTTCATATTTGGAATGGATATTCATTCATAATTTACTTGAATTGTTATTGAAGAAAGAAGAAAGATTGAAAGGCGAATAAGGCGGTTGGAGAAGCAGCAACGGACTTCGCCAGGTCAGGCACAAGACATGGAAATTGCTGAACAGCTGTCTAAATTAAAAGAGGATCTTGAATATGTTAGGGTAAAGCTTGTAGCGTATTTAGTTCTCTTTGAATTTGCATTCTTGTTGATGAAAATTAGATGAGAGGAGTGTACTATGTTTCTTGAACTCTTTGTTTTTGCTTGAGTATCAGTGTCCAGCATTTATGTTTGATACAAATTCAAACATGGGTATCGGATTATGATCCTCTCATGTTGGGGTAAATAGGGTGTTTGTTATTTAACTGACTATTGCAACTTGAATTCAGCATATGTGCTAAATTATGAGAGGCTAAAATTTAGTATTTTATTTTTGAAATACAGTTTTTCCCCAAGACTGAGAAATATGTATCCTTATTTACGGGAGGTGATGGTTCGGACCTAATTGATAGGAGAAATAGATTGCGGAAGCAGATAAAAGCCAACTTAGTTGCTGCTGCTGCAAGCGGGAAAGATTTGGAAGGTACAGTCTTTCTTCACCATAGCAATATAATATTATGTGAAGTGATTTATTTTACTTGATTGCATGGTATGATGTAATTAGCTTTTTTAGAATAAAGGCATTCTTGTTCTTGATTGAGCTGGAACTCACATATGGCGAAGAAAACTCTTCTAATTGAATTTTGCATAGTAACAGGACTTTGTTGAATCTTTTTGAGCGTGCTTGTAGCTCAAAACTATGTATTAAGTCATGGATGTATCATGTGTTTTTGTATCGGGTGTTGTTTTACCTGCTTATGTTGTTTTTATTGACTTCTATTGTCATACTCAAAAGAATGACGTCTTTCATTTGGACTTCCCTTAACAGAGACAGGGAGTGAGGATGATGGGCTGTTGGATTTGAGCGATGATGATTTCTTTTTGACTGGAAGCTCGAGTGAGGAAGCTGATGCAGATGATGAATGGACAGAAAGTACAAGGTACGCATTGCATCTACGAGTTGAACTGCTCCATTGAACTTTGCTTCTTATCTTGATGGGAAGGGAAGCACGGACTTGGACACGCCCTTGACAAAGTGTTTATGCTTCATAGATGGAAAGTCTTAGTTGATGGTCTTTTTGTTCCTTCGTATTATTAGTACTGATATGACTGATATAACTGCCATTAGAACTTCGTTTTACATGAATATTGACTCATGGTCACTGTGGACCTTTACTCTGGTTAGTAGAAGCAGTAGGTTCTGTTTGTATGTAACTTCAGTCTTTCACTGCAAGTTTTTTGTAGCTATGTTACTTAGACTCGGGTGTGTCTGATATGGTTATGTATGCTACAGAGGTATATTGTTTATTTTCCAAGTGCTTTTTTGTGTATTTGGAGGGTCCTTGGAGGGTTAAATGGACTCGTATCCGAAAGTGTGTTAGACATGAGTACTTCAAAAAAATTTGCAAATTAAAGAGTTGGAGTAACTTAGTTTTGTAGTTGGTTAGAGTTGGGAATCTTTATTCTACCTCTTTTGTTGCAAGGAAAAGTGCAGTTAAACATATTTTGCTATTTCTGTGCAGGGAACGTGCTTCTGGCATAGCGGCGTCCGGCATGTCTAGCGATGAAAGGAATCAGGTTCAGAATCGAATAGAATTGTTGTGGTTTTAGGAAAATAATTTATTTTTAACTGTTTTAACATATTTGCGTTCCGTTTTTCTCTTGCATGCTGCAACTTATAACAGAAACAGGTATCTGCGAGAGCTTTAATGCCGCCTCCGAGGCCATCAAGTAATTCTTTTTCAAACTCAGTACGTGCAAAATCAAGGTTTGGATCTTCATCTAGCCGAAATTCATCAATACGAAGAACTGAAATGTCTATATCTAGCAACACTTCAAAAAGCAGTAGTTCTTCCTTTAAGGCAGGGGAATCCTCAAATTCAAAGACTGGAAACAATAGTAACTTAAGTTCCAATTCTGATGCTCGCAAACCTCGCAGAAAGAGGAGACCAAAAAAGAGAAAACAACAGGTTTGTTTATTGAAACTACAATTTAATTGTTTGTGACTTGCGTTGGTTTTTCTTTTTCCTTGCCATGATTCTTCAACTACTGATATCCAAAATCCACAGTTTCATAGTAATGCAGCTGGTCTTAATGGTTAAAGCTGGTTCAATTGCAGTTTTCCTTATCATTGTTACTTTTACTATTCCATGTCTGGTTGCACTATGCTGAGGTGTATTTGGACATGGATTTGGGATAATATCTTCTAAGGACCTTTCGAATACATGAAAATCTTGGAAAAAATTAAACATACCTGTGCCGGACATATATAGCAACGTATAATACTCTTGCTCTAGCCCGAGGAATATAGCTGACAGAGAAATTGCACATGTAGTCTGTATATATGTTTTCCATTGAGCTCTTCTGAGCTGAAATAATTTTTTACCCTATCTGAGCCCTTGAGATAAAATGAACAAATTTCAATTCTCTCCCTCAATTAGTTATATTAATTGTTGAAAAAATTGGAGAGAAACCATATCTTTACTGGTGAAACCATCTGTATTACTTTGAGTCGGGGTGTGAGTGTTGGATATGAGTACGTGTCTAAAAGGGTATTTTTGTATTTTCAAAATTTTCTGATGTATTGGATGGAGGGCCTTTGGAGGTCATATCCCTTGTGTGTCTTGAAGAAAAATATAGTGGGAGCAACATAGACTTTTTAACAATTTTTTTGTTAGTGATAAGAGATTTGAATCAATAATCTCATTGTACCATAAACCAAATATATATTTTTACTATTAAAATTAGCTTAGTTATATATTTAATGTCTTTGAATTGGAATCAGCCTATCATTGGAAATTGGAACATCGTATTGGCTATATTTTATTATAGATTTCTTGATTTTTTTTATTTTTTTTTTTGGAAATTATGGTTTGTTATTGCAGGCATGAAGTGAAGTCCGCTTTTGGTATAATATAGGGTCAATGGTGAACGTATGGGTGATACAGACAGATTTATAAGGAGGGGCCAGCTGCTGCCTCCAATTGAAATTTAAGAACTGTTTTTGTACTATTTTGTAATTTTCCCCCAATTCTAAGAATAGTTTTCCTGTGGTAATTAATTCATTATCTTATTTTAATTTTTTTTATAGATTTATATGTATATATTGGAAATGGCCAAAAGAGTTTGAGCTTTTGCACTCGAATAATATATAAATAAAATTAAAATAAAATGCGATATAAAACAATATATATATTAATGAGTCAAAATTTATACAACATGCGCCTTAAAAGTAATAAAACTATGTGAAATTTTATAATAATTTAACATGTTTATGCTATGTGAAATACTCAAATTGGATATGAAAATACGAATAATAAGATTTGCCATCATATTTAACTATTTAAATTTAGCATAATTATTTTAGAAGGTTATCTCCACATTTATATTTTGCTTTTTATTTTAAATTATGGTAATTTTGTAAAAGAGAATGAATGATATATATGGGTGAAAATAGATGATATATTTTTCAAATTTTAATATTTTATTATATAGAAGGTTTCAGAGACATCCATCAACAAAAATCATTTATATATATTTTTAATAAAATAAAGTTCTTTCCTAGATTATTAAATAATAATATAAGACAAGGTGACACATATTCCTTTAAAATGTATGAAAAAATATAAAATCTTTATTGATACTAATTATTAATTTTGAATGACAACTTTTTTATAATTTGTTGATGATGAGAATTGGAGTAAATTGATTTTGGCACCCTAATGAGTTAGATTGAATTTAGTTTTAAAATTCGAAAATCATTCTCATTTAATTAGTAAAACCGTTTAACTTTAAACTTGATTATTTATATTTAAATTGGAGTTGAATTTGGTCTGAGTTTCCTTTTAAATTTGTCTAATATTAATTAAACTTCTAAATTAAGTCATACTCTCGCTCTATGGCTTATGTTCAATTCAACATGACTAAACCCAAATAATTTACCCCTACTTTATAAATCACATGAACGTCTAAGTCATGCCTCCTAGTCTTGGCGCCATGAAATGAATCCCTCTTTGTCACGCCTCCTCAACAAAGCTCAATCTCTCAAATCCTTAAAATTTGTTCACGCCCGTCTCTTGGTCCATGGCTCTTTTGCCTTATCCCACCTTGTTCTAAACAAGCTCCTCAGGCTTTATGCCCGATTTGGTTCTATCCAATATGCTCACAAGTTGTTCGATCAAATTCCTCAACCAAATGCGTTTCTTTGGACTGCTTTGATTCATGGGTATGTTGAGAATCGGAACTACCTGGAAGCTTTGTCTTTGTTTTCAAAGATGCGGGAAGACTCTATTCTGCCTTTGAAGTTTACCTTGGCATCGGTTCTCAAGAGTTTAGCCAGGTTGGTGAGGGTTAAAGATGGGGAAGCGGTTTATGGGTTGGGGTTAAAATGTGGGTTTTGTTTCGATTTGATAATGCAAAATGCGGTGATTGATTTGTTCATGAGATGTGGGGAAGTTGATTTGGCAACAAGGGTATTCGATGAAATGGAGGAAAAAGATTTGGTTTCTTGGAATTCGATGATTTCGGGGTATGGAAATAATGGTAGAGTGAATCTTGCCCGGAAGTTATTCGACGAAATGCTTGAAAGAAATGTGATTTCTTGGACGAGCATGATTCAAGGATATTTCAAAGCTGGGGAGAAAGAAGAGGCTAAATTGCTTTTTGATAGAATGACTACCAAAGATTTAGCTTCATGGAATGTCATGGTTTCTGGATATATGGATGTTGGTGATGTTCATTCTGCCCAGTCTGTTTTTGAAGCAATGCCGGTTCGAGATGCCGGGACTTGGAATTTGATGATTTCCGGGTTTTGTAAAGCAGGGAAGATGGAAGTTGCGAAAGAATTTTTCGACAAAATGCCCAGTAAAAACTTTGCATCATGGACCATAATGATAGACGGATATGTCAAGGCAGGGGATGTTAGTAATGGTAGATGTTTGTTTGATCAAATGCCTGAGAAGAATCTGATCTCGTGGTCCACCATGATAGGAGGATATGCTCGGAACGCGCAACCTTGCAATGCTTTGGAATTGTATAAACAATACAAAAACCAAGGTATCGAACCAGATGAAACATTTGTGCTCGGAATCATTTCAGCTTGCTCGCAGTTAGGAATTCTAGATGCAGCTGAATCGATTATTAATGACTTCTCCGGACCACCACTTTTTTCGAGTTTACGAATTGTCACTAGTTTAATCGACATGTATGCAAAATGCGGAAATATTGCCAAGGCTTCACAAGTTTTTAAGATGGCTTATCATAAAGATTTGCTTTGTTGTAGTGTGATGATCACCGCCTTTGCAAATCATGGCATGGCTCAAGACGCCATTTCTTTGTTAGAGGAGATGCAAAGGACAAACATAAAACCAGACGGAGTCGCATTTCTCGGAGTTTTGACAGCTTGTAACCATGGTGGACTTGTTATTGAGGGCAGGAAGTACTTCAAACAAATGCAGGAAGAACACGGAATTCAGCCCTCCGAAAAACACTATGCATGTATGATTGATCTACTTGGTCGAGCAGGGTGCCTTGAAGAGGCATATAACCTTATAAGAAACATGCCGATTTCACCTAGCGCAGTCGTTTGGGGAGCTTTGCTTGCTGCTTGCCGGGTCCATTGCAATGTCAAGTTAGCTGAAATTGCTGCGGATGAGTTGTTTAAGATTGAGCCGGATAATTCAGGCAACTATATTCTCTTATCCAACATTTATGCTGATTCCAAAAGGTGGGATGGCGTTTCTAGGATTAGAGAAATTATTAGGAAGAAAGAAGTTAAGAAAAATAGAGCTTCTACTTGGATTGAATTGGGATCTGTTGTTCATGAATTTGTCACTGCAGATGCTTTGCATTTTGATTCTGAAAGAATATACTTCACCTTATATTTGATCAGTGAGGAAATGAAACTTTTGGGATCTGTGAGAGATTTAGAGAAAGAAGGATTAATAGTGTAAACGAGATATTTTTGCTCATATGTTAGGAGATCAACATGAAAAGAATTTGAATTTAGTTAAATCATTGTCGCTTAAGCTCAAGTTGAACTTGGTTGAAACTAGGACTATTCGTAGCAATAATTTATCTCATTGTTACAGGTGCAGGTGTTTTCTAAAACGTTAAATGATTGGTTATGAAATGTGCATCACACCCATGAATAAGGATTTAACTCTTAATTTGAATTTGAGTATCCAAATCAAGATAGTTTGTATTGTACTGATGAATTTGGATTACGAATATCAAAATAATGAAATTAAATAAGTCTCAAATATAAAATACTCATAAAAATTAAAATAAATGTCGGTAACATGGGTTCAAATTTCATCCTAAAATTTTTAGATACAAAAAATAAAATAAAATACTCATTAGCTATATAAATTATTCTTTTATAAGCTTCATAAATACAATCCATCTTTAAACGAGCAAAAAAACTTATTCCATAAATTAAATAATAAGATTATTCTTTCCATTCATATAGCAATTCATAATTCAGCAAATTCAAAATAAATAATAAATTTAAATTTAAAATATATTTATGTTTTTTGGGTACATATAAATAATTAAAATTTAAGTTAAAAATCATTTAAAATTTTTTAATACTGGCCGATATATTATATTTTTACGAGTACGAACGAAATCAAAGGTATGCTCTAATACAAATGACACTAACCGAAATCTACACTGAAATAAAATATAAATTTATTATTTCGATTTATAAAAGAAAAACGTTCCTACTAATATGAGCGATACCAAAACGATATCCACCATCAAAATGCTTTATTCATGTAGCTCACATGTCAATTGAGTTTTCTTCTAATATATATGTTTTAATTAGTATTGAAATTCTCAATTCAAATTTACACTTCAGCTTGACATAAATAATGAGTTTGGAGTTGAGCATGAATATCGAATTTCTTTTTAGATAAATAAGCCTAAACAAATAAACTCGAATAATTTAATTTTATTTTAAATTAAATTTAAGTTTTAAAAAGTAAAACTTAATTCAACTTGATCAAATTTCGAGCTTCAAAATTTAAATAAGCTTGAGATTTTTATACCTTTGAGGTATAGGAGAGGTAAAGATATGCATTAAATGGGTATTTTAGAAAGATAAAATAATAGAATATTTTAAAAATATAAAACAATAATTCTAAAGAGTGGAGGAGGGAGAACGAAGTAAGCATTAATTATTTTTACATAACCAAAAACTTGTTTAGCCACACATCCTATTTGTGATTTCTTCATTTTCTTTTACAAAGTTGCACTTGAAGCAACACACTATTGTATCTAATTTTGTATTTATGGCTACTTAATAGCAAAAAAAACAGCAACATTAAAATGCTTTTACTTAAATTTGAGGATACGTTTATATTTTTTTTTCAATTTGATCATGCTTTTTAAGTTAAATTTAATTTTTCATAATTTTTTACTTAAACGTTATGCACCGTCTTCATCCATAACTATTAACACCAACAACTCTTACTCTAAACTCCTTAATTTTCACATCCTCCATCTTCGTGCTATCGAACCAGGATTTTGTTGTAAAGCTACAATATGGCATTCCACATATTGGGTATTCAAAATCTCATCTTCATCTATACATTCCCCGTCATGCTTGCCCTCAAGCACAACCTCAAACACGACAAACTTGTTCTAGGCAACGACCTTAAGACATCAATTCTTCTCCTTTTCAATCTCATGCTGTAATTTTAACCCAACCTAAACATGGTGGTCATTAACGTTGAAAAAAGAGAAGCTGAATCTATGCAAGTTTTCTTCATAGTTTTTTTCCCTTTAAACTTTTTTATTTATAAAAGTATTATTTTGATAAATAGATTTCATGTTAACAAATAAGAAAAATAAATTCATCTATTTATAGATATTTTATAATTTTATATGTATTTTTTTTTATGAAATCTAATGTATTTTATCGAAAACTGAAGCTTTAAATATTCTTCATATTTTTAAAATTTTAAAATTTTAATTTTTAAGAATCAAGACTAAGTTAATGGTTAAATTTGTTGAATTTTTTAAATTTAAGACTAAATTAATAAAATCTGTAAATATTAAAAATTAAATTTGTTATTATACCAATAAAAGAATATCACCGTTAGTGATTTGGCATAAGAGTGAACGATAATGACTAAAATAAAAAATTTTAAACATGAGTGACTAAAACAAAATTACCTTAAAAGTTGGAAGACTATTTTTATGGTTTACCCTACAATATATCAATTTTTAAATATGATATAAATACTTTAATTACAATTAAAATTTATGTTAATATATTTTATTTACATATGACTTAAAAAACAACAATAAATAAAAATACATTAATTAAAAAAACTAAAGTAGTAAATTTATTTATCTTTTTAAGAATAGAAGGCAGGAATTGAAAACATTTGTATATTCGTATTGTAGTTGAGTTATTGTTATATAAAAGTGAAAACATTGTATCATATTTGAGTAACATTTTGGGGTACTGCCCAATCATACTTAGAAGTTAAAAGGGAATGAAGGTGGAGTAACATGCCCTTGGGCTAAGGCATTTCATTATATGATTATGGTACATAACAAATAATTCATTTCAATAGCGTGTCGTGGGTTCTTTAAAATCTAGAATTTCCTCACCAGAAAAAAACGTCACCGTCGGGCAATTCTCCTCCCTGCTCCCACTAACAATGCCTTTCCAATTATACCCGAATGGAGTCCAAAAGCCAGCGCTACGGTTCCACCTATGGCTATCCACTTCCAATCAAGCCCATTATCGTGCTCCCTCCTCATAACCATAGTTCGGTCCTTTTCATCTTCCACGGTAACAGGACGAAGAGAACCTGTGCTCTCATCAGGAGAAATTTTCGTAGTAATTCTTGCCATCTGTGCACATCTTGACAAGGAACTGTCTGTTTTCCTCGCATTCTGGTATGCCCTCATGCCTGAGTGCAATTTCTTTACAGTTCCCCACATCCCATGACGAACGCCCAATTTTGCTACATCTTTCGGGATCCCCATGTCTTCATAATGTACAAGAGCTACTTCACACGCAGTCATCTGTCCATCTCCTTTCCTGGACTCCACTGCATCACGAATTGAATAATAAAAATGAGACTGTTGATAACAGTGTCCAAAGTTTTGCTGCAATAATCGAGAGGTTGACTGAAAGGACTTACCTGCCCTGATAACCCAACTCGAAAAGTAAAGCTCCACACGTCTTGGCTTGTCACGCTTTTGCAAATCAGGATATGGCACTCCCTGAAACAATTTATAGCTTGTTTTAGCACCCTCATGCGGAAACCCACACTGGATTACATATAATAATCTATTTCTTTCCTCTACACAAACCATAATACACACACATGATATTAGAACAGGCTCAACAGACAGGGGTCATTCAAGCATCTTCAGAAGCTATGCTACTCAGACTCGGGTATGAGTATCTTAAAGTATGTGTTTGGCATAAGTATGTTCATATTTTTCCAAAAATTTTCATGTATTTAGAAGGTCATGGGAGGAATATACTATATATCTATTAGAATGGGTGTAAAACACAGATACTTGAAAAAAAAAAAAACAATTGAAACAACACAAGTTGAGAGTACACCAAGCGAATCATTAGATGCAGAGTCAATTCTATGCAAAAATTAGTTACTTGATGATCAAGATCAAGTGCAGCGCCTAATAAATACTAGTTGAAGTCATTTATTTAAGTATACTTAATTGTCATATAGAATTATTAGCCATGCTTACCACCGCCACAGACAATCACCTTAACACACCACTCTTCACTGTCCCTCCCCCACACCCTACCCACCCCTAATGCTCCTTCATAAATTAATATCACCAGACCCCTTCATAGCAATTCCAAATGAATATAGATTTACTGAAAATTAACAGATCAAACTAAACAATAGAATGTTAAGCCCTATGTTGCTCAGAGTCTGAGTGTTGGATGTGTTACACTGTCCAACATGGGTATGGTCAGATTTTTGAATTTTTTCTGTATTTGAAGGAACTTTGGAGGTCATATCCCCATCCCCATGTGTTGGACACCGGTACTGCAACAAAAATGAAGAGTTAGAGCAACATAGTTATAGCATGTACCTTTGTCACACAATGGTAAGCATTTCCAGCCTCCCATATTCTTCGAGCAATTATGTACTCACGATCACTGCAGAAAAAGGGGAACTGCCAGAAAGATGAAACAAGCCGAGATATGTGAGTCCATACAAAGTCTTAAATGCTTTAAAGCTTATTACTCCAAAAAAAAATCAGTAAAAATTATTATACAAACCATTCATTTCACCTACCTTTTTTATCCAGTGAACAATCATTGTCCCTGTACGAGGGCACTCCTCCAAAATTTTAACATATGAAAGCATAGTGTCCCACTTTGGTCGAAACTCATCATCCCAGAAGAAATCTCTGACCAACTCTGGAGTTGCATCGTCAAAGACAGTTCTACTACGATAAATTGCAGGGGCATTCTGTAAACAAAATCACGGTAAGTAATACATGTGGCCTACATGACCATCAGGTATCATGCAATGCATGATCAAACATGGAATTCCATCTAAGAAAAACAAAACAAAAAGAAATGGTAAAGTATCATTGTGAAGCCATTTGACATTTTCCATCCTCCGACCTAATAACCTCTGAAAATTCGATAAATAAAAGTGCTTAGGTTCAGCCCTAAATCAAATGCCACATGATAAAGAAATGTGATGCTGACAAGATCTACAAGCAATGCAAAATGCCGGAAACCATTCAAGATCACAGGAAAGAAAACTGCAGGGACATCCCAAATTTCCTCCAGTTCTCAATGAGAGAGAATGAAAAAGCATTACTAAATTTCTTCCCGAAACTATAACATTTTATGTGGCAAGTTTTTCCTTTAGACAAATCTACAAGTTCCATGGCAACTCAGTAAGATATCAAAGCAACTGTGAAAATATGATGTTCATAAGATATCAAAAGCCAGGCAGAATGCTCAGGGTCATTCAAGATCACAGGAAAGTAAACTGTGGGATTTCCCAATTTCACCCAAGCTCTCATTCTATCTTATAGGAGAGAGAGGAGAACCAAAAAATCAGAAAATTTATTCATAAAACTATAATGTTTATGTGGCAAGTTTTATTTATTAGAGTAAGACAGATCCTACAAGTTTCATGGCAACTCTCTATGATATTAGAAGTGCATCAATAATCAGAAACCTACCTCAGGCTCATGACGCCATGCTTGGTATGACATATTCGGGGTAGTCCTTTCCATCATATTTTGCCATTCCATCTCCCCTTCCTTGCCTTCGAGTAAATGTAAGAGGTGAGCCAAATCATTCTCAGTGACAATATCCTGTTGCCTATCTTCAACTTTAGTGGTGAGGCTGTAAAGAAATAGGTATCAATCATGAACAAGCTCATGCAAGAAACAGCATTAACCATACCAATAGTAACACAACAAGACTAATTACAGCAGGAAATAATATGCTTCCAACAGTGACATTGAAATTACTGCAAAAATATAAATTATATTTCAATAACTTCTTGAACAAGTAAAAAGAGCCAGAGCATTACAACCAAAACATGCATGCACTAGCAATAGCACGTAAGAGGGAAATTTTCTTTAGTTATATAGCCAAAGCATGTAAGGATATTTTCTTTTCAGCAAACAAGCTCTACAACTGACATCTCATAACTTTAAAGCTTGATTAGATAAATCTTTTGGCATTAAAAGTTTATCTAGATCAAAATATTTTCTTTTGGCATTAAACACATATAACTAAGATATCTACATTCAACACTGTTGTAGCAAAGTCATGAAACATGTTTCCAACATCCAAAATTTTTTTGACCTTAACTATGACTATTAAATAAATTTGTTATATAATTTTCAGGTTTTCCACATCAATACCACGATTAGTTTCATCTTGTATAGGCCGAACCATATATAAGCATTTTTCCCAACTATTTCCTTACAAGCTCAGTTTGCTCACTTCCCTATATCCTAAGGATGATGTTTAAATAACCCTGGAGCTTGACCAGATGGTACACACAGCTCCCCTAGAAGGAGAATTTTCCACAAGGCAGGGATTCTAGACCCCATTCCCCCTTACCAGGTGCGGGACATTAACCTGCCAGAGAACCTTAAAAGAAAGGTGATTCTAAAATATTTAACATAAGATGGATCACCAATTTCTAACCCTCTTAAGTCTTAGCAGTCCTTAATTATGATGAATTTCATGTAACCATCTTTGAGCCATGCTAAACATTACACTGCATACTTAATATTGACGCATATTGGACAGAATTCTCATAAAATTTGTCCCAAAAATTACCGTTAAACCATACTAGATTCAATAGATTAGCTAGGTTTTGACATTACTAACTTAAATTACACATCACCAGTCCTACTATTAGAGTATGCTTTAAGAGAAAAATAAATTCCTTTAACTAGTATATAACATTAGCTGAAGGAAAGTATCACCGGATGAACAGCCAGTCAATTTCTTCAACAATCCTGATTCCTAACCATAAGATCTATACAAATTCTTCACTTGCGTAACTCGCTATTGATGCTAATTACTAAAACTTCCATATTAATGACCAAAATGCGTTGACATGACTATATATTAAAGCTTCCGGTTTAACCTATAAACAATTTTCTCATAACCCCATTTTCATAATTAGGTCAATTTTTTAAAGTTCAATTAGAAAGCCTAATTCATATTTTACCATAATAGAAATCATATAAAATAAAATAAACGAACCAAGTTAAAGTTAAAGTTTTAATTACACAAATACAAAACCTAAAAAGTAAGTGTATATATATAACACTAACCTAACTGTACCAGCCGCTCCTTCAGGCGAAATCCTCACAGTAGGCGACGGAGATTGTGAAGGAACGGCCGAATTGGAAGTTTCAGCAGTCGATTTCCTGGCTCTCCCTTTAATAAAGTTGGAGAAAACCGTACGGCAAACAGAGAAAGCTGAAAGAGCAGTAAAGGCGAGCCAGAGTCGGCGAGCTCCGAAACCAGGAGGAGCAGTCCAGACGAACCGGAACTTAGATCGGAGACCTAGAAAAATCAAGCTGGTCCACCTAGGTCGCCAAGCCCAACCGATGAAGAGCCCGATCATCACGGCTAACCATATGGGCACCGCACATAACAAAATGTCGACGAATGTTTCGGTTATCGTAGGTTTCTTCAAGAATTCCATTAGATCGAAGAAAGATTCATCCATAGTATCGCCAGAATTCAAACAAATTTAGGATTTTTTAAATTTGAATCGGCGAGGTAGTAGAGGTTGATCACCCAGCCTTAACCGAAGATCCAGCGGACAACATTTTGTGGTTTCTTGGGGAAGAAAGAAGAAATACAAACAAGTTTTTTATTTTTCAAATTCAAGTCCAATATAAAAATCAGACCAATTTAATGCAACTCGAATATTCGATTTTTGTTACTTTTTACTACAATCGTGAAATCTGAGTTACAGCTAAGTACGGACAGCGATAAATAGCGACGGATTTGTGTATCCCATTTTTTGTTTAATTAGGATTTTGTGGATAACAATACATATCTATTTTATCTATTAGCGTAAAATAATATATTTTATTTAAATTTATTGAGTATAATTAAAATATATTAATTTATTGTAATTGAATTTTTTTAAATGATATTTAAAATAGTTTTTACAGATTCAACCTATAATTGAAGTAAAATAATAACTAATGATTTGCTTAGAAATCTATTTAAATAATAATTCTATTTTACATCAATAAACTTAACACAGCCTTTTTTTTAAATAAAATTAACATAAATTTTGTTTAAGTGAATTTTTTAACTAATAATGGTAAATTTTTAATTTTAATTTAATTATCACAATCTTTTTATTCTATATTTTATGCTTGGAAATCTATTCTAATAATTTTAATTTAAAATTAGCACAATTTTTTAATTAATAATTGTAACTTAAATTTTAATTATTTTTAAATGTGTAATTATCACAACTTTTATCAAATTGTAATAGTTTTTAAATGTATAATTATCATAACTTCTAATTTCATTTCAACTTTTTTAACTAATAATTCTAAATTTAATATTATCATTACATTTAGTAATTAGATGGAAAATAAAGATTATTCTCATCAATTCAATTTTTTTTCCAAACTCGTGCTTTTATATATAGTAGGTTCTATTGTCACGTGCATTGCATGTAGTTTTACACGTTTAATATTCAATCAATTTTTTAAATAATATATTTTAATTTTAATAATTAACGTAAAATGATATTTATTATTTAAATAATTGAATATAATTAAAATATATTAATTTATCAATTCAAATATTATAATAGAAAAGTTTCAAATCATAATTAAATTTTTTTTAATATATTCAACATACAATATAATTTTACTCTATGTAATCAATGCAAATTAACATTATTCAGAATAATTAACATAATTGACTCTAACATTAATTAATAATACTTAAAAATTTATTCAAATAATAACTCTATTTTACAATAATAAAATTTGAACCTACTCTGTATGCCAACTTCTTCAAATGGGGCATGGATAGAAAACTTTTAAATTTGGATCAAGGCTAATTCGAAGAATTATATCTACAGGGCTATATATAGAAAGGTCTTTAGGGCTTTTCAATAGGATGTATTTTTGTCTTAATTTATATGAAATGGTGGTTAAAACTTTTATCAAATGTTCATTTAGCACGAGCTTAAATATTCACTGTTGTCCCTTACCCTTAATATTGCATTAAAAAAAATGAATGTGTCCATTTATTATTTCCTAAAATTATATAACAATAGTCAAATATAAATTGGTGCCTAAACTTTTATGATGTCATTTGGTAATTTTAAATACTTTGTTTTGATTAAAATGTTAATATTAATTTTAAAAATGTCAATTTGTTAAATTCAAGTCCATGTAGGCTAAATTTCAAATATACAAAAAAATTCTGAAACTTTTATATTTTTACTCTATAAATTAGTTAAAAGATAAAAAAAACTAACCCAATGCCAACCATACTAGTATTACAGAAAATATTTTTTTATTTAAATTTAAGGCATATTGATAAATTTAGCCTTGAACATTTATATATTTTGTCAATTTGACTCTAATTATTTTTTGAGCTAAATTTGATTATTAACTCTCTTTTTTTAGAATAAAAAGTCAAATCGTATTTGTTTGAAAAATATATTGACTAAAACATTGTTTGATATGACCTTAACAAATAATTTTAAAATTATAAAAATAAAAAAAATTCAAAAAATATATAGAAAGTTCATTAAAAAGGTTAACATAAACTACAAATGGATTGTCATGCAAGGTATTATATTTAAAAATTTAACATTTGCATCAGGATTTCAATTAAAAAACAACAATTCAACACTTTTTGAAAATGTGATGATCAAATTGGATTATTTTTGAAAGGTCGGAGCTAAATTTAGCTAAAACAATAAAGACCAAATTGACAAGAAATATAAATGTTAAGGACTAAACTTATCATTATCTCAACTTTCACCTCAAGCATCTTACAGTATCTTCTACTGCGCCAAGAAAAAGAAGAAAGCCAAATTGTAGGAGTTCCATTATCTTTGAGATTGGATTCTCAAACATGATACAAAGTTTTCATAAATGCCAAAGTTGTTATTATTGAAAATATTGACAAAGAGGGCATTAACCAACCTATTAAAAACTACAATATACAACACATCAACGCAAAGACAACTTGGCCAAGGTTAGCGCTAATACCTTCACCCCATTTTCTATATCCTGAGGTGACGCATATTCTTCTGGCTTATGACTATATCCTGCAAATACCAATACAATTTAATCTGCTTTAAGTTTGTTCTCATGTTCATTAGCTCGAATGCAGTTCAACAATCTATGCACACCATGTTACTATACTTAAATGCTATGTACTTAATCTGAAATCTGATGCAGTATATGTTGTTGATAAATGAAATGCTTTTGCTGCTTTAGTTCTACTTAGCATTTTGTGCGACTATGTTGCCCTAACTTTTCATTTCTTGAAATACAAGATCGGAAAATATATAAGTGGATATGACAAAGACATGTTAATTGGACTGAATTATGAGTATCGAATATGGATTTGTGTTTGACACATGTATATTCATTTAAAGTTTTCAAATGTATTTGGAGGATCCTTGAAAGTTTTTATCACCAATATGAGTTAAACATAGAAAGATAGTTTGAGTAAAATGAAGAGTCGAAGCAACATAGCTAAAAACCCTCCAAATACATTAAAAAAACACTTAATCATATCCGACACTCGCATCCAAGTCCGAATAACATAGATATGTGATACTCTAATCACAATAATTTAGTTGATTTAAAAGGATTGGTAGAAAAAATTACATTGATTCTTAGGTGTAAGAGAACGCAGATCTTACCTTTGTAACATGGAATAAATATCATGCCCATTGGAGATATCCTGGATGAATTTGAAATCTGAATATCAGCATGTAATTATGGTATTTAATCATGATGACAATGCTGATGATTGTGAAATTGAGACTACATTGGCATGTTTAATTGTGTATTTACAGTAAAATTGTGCATATTATGACTAATCCCCTCGACAATTCCTTTCCCTTACAGTGAAAGTTAATATTTGGGAAAAGGATCCGAAATCTGAATTGGGAGCTTTTCTTCTCTATCCAGACATTCATGCATGTTCCTAGTTTATCAGGATGGGTTGGATGGAGAGAATTAGGGGTGTAAATGAGATATCTATGCTTGCAAGCTACTTGAGCTCGACCAGAAAAATAAAAATAAAAAAACTTGAATTTGGCTCAATCATTATTGAGTCAAGCTTAAGCTATTAAGCAAGCCAAATTCTAGTATCCTAATGTTTACTTGAATAGCTGGCAACCCTAATCACACAATTTTCTTTTAATTAGTATCAAAGAATATCAATTCAAGCTTGAGCACAAATAATCGAGCTTGAAGCCAAGCATGGTAACTGAGATAATTGTTTACAAGGTAAACAGGCCTAATAGAGCTGAACCTAACTGAGCTTCAAGAGAGAAACTTGATTGAGCTCTAACTGAGCTTCAAGCTTTGAATATTTAGTCGAGTTTGAGCTCGACTCGGCTCGGTTCGATTATACCCATAATGAGAATCCCAGCACTTTTCCAAGAGAACATCCCCTAGAGCCATCTAAAGATAGAATAGTCTAGCAAAATTCAGTAAGCCTAGCATTTGAAACAATTCAACATTTCAGGATTGAGTGTCCACGCTCCATTTATTCTCCTAGAATTTACAATCTAAACGACATCGAAACTGCATAGTTTATACGCTCATATAATTCTTCAAAATATTTGGTACCGGAACTTCAGCTCTATGCTAAACATAATAGTTTTGGAGCTTGCAAAAGATTTAGTTTCTAAATATTATTCCCTTACCTTGCCATAAACAGCGAGTCATGGTAAGCTCTGCTGATCATATACTTATACGTTAGGTTCAGCTCATCCGAGGAATCTACCACTGCTTTGATTACTGATCCGTTAGAATGAGCTGGTGGGTCCTGATTTATGATATTGAATTCTGATAAGGTGACCTTGCGCTTTTTGGCAATTGATTTTGCAGCTTTATGGATTTTATTAATAACAGCATTCCTAAAGCTTTCCTCGATATCTCGTACATCTACCAAAAAAAAAAGTAATAAGAAACGAAAACATATCTGATTATCAGATAATAATCCAGATATACAGCCCAGATTATCCAAGAGTGAGGTCAGGCAAATTTAAGAAGGGTTCTATCTTCTGTTACTAGGATTTGTGTAAAAGTGTTAGATACGAGTATGTGTCTGACACAAGTATATTCAAAATTTTAGAAGCTTTTCCATGTATTTGGAGGGTCATATATCACATCTAGATCCAAATGTGCATCAAAGACTGGTATCAGACATAGGTACTTCAAGAAAAATAAAGTTGGCGCAAAATAGGTTCTATCTTCATTGAAGTAGGCTTTTTTAACTTGGATTAAGCATGTGAGACAACTAAAGATTCTCATAGTAAACTTATGTTCTCTTGGAAGAATACTTGCTAACATGATACCATGTTGCTCCAATTCTTCATTTTTCCTGAAATAACCATCTTCAACACCAATGTCCAACGCATATATGAATATGAGAACCGGGATATGACCCTCCAAAGACCTTCCAAATATAAGAAAAAGATCTGAACATACCCGTGTTAGGCACAACCAAGTCCGATTAACATAGCATGATACTTACCAATTTCAAGGTGAGCTTTACTAGGGATGCTATTGATTGCTCCCGGGTAAAGCTCCAAAATCCCTAGAAAACAAAAATAATAAATTTATATTAGCTGGAAAAAAATCTATTCAGATGAAATTAAGGGAGCTTCGTTTAGTGCAGAAGAACTCTTTTAACGGAACATGAAAATATTTCCTTCAGATTTACCTACTGTACCAACAGTATCAAGTGATCCAGATTCCGTTACATGTTTCTCGATAGCTAACATTAACTCGGCAGCTGCCAGTCCAGCATCGTTTCTGCACTCAATAGTATACACACAGGTTATGGATCTTTTTACTTAATATGCATTCTAGAAAAAAGTATAATGAGGATGATCTAACAGAACCTGAATCTAATTTAACCAAACTACTCCGATCTTTGGATATAAATATATATATGAAATATGCTTTTTACAATCAGCATCAGTGAAACACGAAAGTTGCAGAAGTTGGCATTATTGTTATAAGAATGTCACTCTTATGTTGGACTAGGATGTTCAATTTTTTTTCCCAAGTTTTTTCATGTATTTGGAAGGTTATTGAAGGGTCATATTCCCGTACTCACTCCATATACGTGTAGGCACTAGTATTTCAAAGAAAATAGTCACTATCGGTAATATTAACCTGTCTGGCATCAAGACGCCACCTGCATGACCACCATTGCCTTCAAAATCTACTTTTATGCTTGCAGGGGCAGCGATGTTAGTAACTACGCCAATAGATATACCTGAAATAAAGAATCATATGGATAAGCCAATCCCAACACATTGTAAGAAAGAGAAAACTGTAACATTCATAAGCACGATACCTTCTTCTTCGAGAATCGGCGCTTGTTCTATATGCAACTCAACAAAAGCCGAGTAACTGTCATTCTTCAGAAACACACTGGATAAATCATCTTCACCTCTAGCATAACCAGCAGATCTTGCAGCTTCTAAGAACGATATGTTTTGACCATCAACTGTTGTCTTTAAAGCTTCAGCAAGTGCTTCACCGCCAGCCAATAAGCGGCTGCATGTTGACGAAATATATCAGAGACTTCAAACCCAAGTCAAGAAGTTACCCCTAGCTATGAGACATGTGATGAAGTTCTACTTTACTCGGACTCGAATGCGAGTGTCGGATACAAGTATGCTCAAATTTTTTAAGTTTTTTTTTCATGTATTTGGAGAGTCCTTGGAGGCTCATTCCCATACTCATAATGAAAGTGTCAATACAGGGGTCTGACATGGGTACTTCCAGAAAAATAAAAATTCAGAGAAACATAGTTTGAAGTGTAATAAACAAGTTAAATCTGCAAAAAAGAAAAGTCTGCTACTCAGTCATGCTAACCTTCCCAAACAGCCGATCCCAAAGCGCGTTGGCTCTTCTGAAGTGAATAAAATTATCTCCAATGACCTTTTAGGTTTGAACCCGGACCTGCAATAATCCATTTATCATGGACAAAAGTTTTAGCCACAATGCATTAACCTAGGCAAACAAAGATCTTAATCGAAAAGATATACAGTTATCAGAATGAAGATTATTTTGTTTTGGTAGAAAATGAATCAAATACTTTAAAAAGCAACATTAGATTAGGGTTTAAGGATATTATAGGTTTAAAACATTGTGACAAATCACAAACCGCTTTAGCGCGTTAATGGCTTCTATTGCACCTAAAACACCGACGACACCATCATACTTCCCGGAGTACGGAATAGCATCAATGTGAGAACCTGTTGCCACTGCAGTAAGCTCTGGTTCATAGCCATCCCTGCATTGTAAAAAGCATTCAAAGAACCAAAACAAAAGCAATGAACACATCATCCAAGAAATGAAGGTCTCAATATTAATGTAAGCTTGAAGACCAAATGCAAATCAGAAATAGTGAGAACAAGATGAAGAGCGGATATTAGAACAGTGACATTGCAGTGGCGTGAAGAAACCAAGAGTAAACTAAAATCAATCGCGAAGCTCTCAGATACACATGAAAACAACCAGTTATTTTTAAAATTCATATCCACTCCATCAATAATTAACATGAGGTTGGTGCAAAATCATCAACGAACTGTAACCGGATTAATCAAGATAAAGCACATTTGACATTCTGACCATAATAGTTAATCAGCAGAGAGAATTCAAACAAACAAATAAATGCCAGATATAACAACATATGTAACTTAAAAGCTGTTACTCAGACTTGGGTGTAAGTATCAGTTTTTTCATGTACTTGGTGTATCAGTTATTCAAACTCATACACATGTCCCTAAATGCATAGGACATAAGACTAGGATACAAATACTTCAAGAAAAATGAAGTCCAACATAGCTTCTTACAATAATACTGATGCAATCCCGTTTTGGAAATAATCAAACATCAATCACTCATTCGAGGTGGCATTAAAATTCTCAGCTGAAATCAATAATAACAAGAAGAATCTTAGTAAGATGGGACAATCAACAATCAAAAAAGAAGAACCTACCACCGACCGAAAATGTTCCCGACAACATCCTCTGTAACGGAAAGCCCAGCGAGTCCCATTAAATTTTTGACGTACCTGTAGTTAAATGTTGCAAAGAAAACATTATTGAACCTGAACGGATGCACAATTGTGCATCGTCCATGACAATACCAAATTCACTCAAACACTACAAAATTTACATCCACAACAACCATGGTGAATGAGACCGCAACCGCGTCTAGGATGAAACTCACTACCGCGTAGAAATATAGTTGTACATAGAACTCAACTAAACTCAATTCAACTACACTAAACTAAACAACTAGGTTTCCATTTTTCATTTCCTGAAATTTACAATTGATCCTAAAATCATTTAGAAGCAGTACCAACAAAATAAATAAATAAAAGTTGAGTCCTTTAATTAGACGAAAAACTAAATCCGCAATATTAGACCCGACACGATTAAGCAATAAGACATGAAAAAAATAACCCGAATACAGCTCTAATGTTTCAAAATCAACACAATACAAATTAATTTACCGAAAGTTATATAAAAGTACCTTAACCATGTTTGCGAAACGGCGAAATATACAAACAAGAATACACGAATTACCTGCGAGCCAATACATCATTCTCAGTGTAGAGAATCCTAGTTACTGATGGGGCAGGTGTATCCGAGAAAGTTGATAGCTCATCAATCTAAAGCACAAAAAAATTTCCCATTTTACAACATTAAACCCCCAAACACAAAAACCCATATTTCAAAAGATTTGAGGGGGATTAAAACAACCTGTTTTTGCAGAGCTTGAATATCAACTGAAAGTGAGCTTGAATTTGATGGTGTAAAAGTGTGTGATGATTCATCAACTGGGTACCCAGAGAAATCATGCATGGTTTTATATGTTGGATCATCATTGTGTTGAGTTGAGACTAAAGGAAAGGAATAAAGGAAGAAGAGGAAGAAGAGAGGGAGAAACTGAGAGACAGAGAATTTCCAAGACATTTTTTTTTCCGGTTTTCGTTGGAATATCTTTAATGATTAGTAATATGATAAGCTTATGGTATATTTGGGGAGTTTTTTATTGGAAAGAGAGCAGCTCAGCGGGAGAAGTGCAAGATGCAAATCCTACGTTGGTGTTTTTTGTTGTTTTGTGCTCAGCTGACTAATTTTATTACGTAAAACACAAACTGACAATTACAGACTAAAATAAAATATTAGTTAATATGTATATTGTCCTCAACTTGTACATTGTACTTTTCTTTTTTAGCTTAATTGATATTTGAATTTGCATTTATCAGGGAGTGAAGTCAGAAATTTTTGTTGGGGAAGGAATTAAATTATTTTTATCATAATAAAAATATAATTTTATTATTTTAATAGTTTATATATTTATAATTTTTAAAGTATTATTTTTAACGGATAAAATGTAATTTTATTATTATTAATTTAAAATTTTATAAATTATAAAAATACTTAAATAATTTTTTTTTTTCATTTTAGTGGGGCTAGTCCCTGGCTTCATCATTGTTTACCACACTTTAATACTTTTGTTTTGTAATAATGTCCATAAAATTTGATGACATGAAACTAACAACTAATAGAAAGTTGATATATGATAACTTTGTATCATAACACGTTACAAGTTCTAATAAAAATATTAATTTTTAAAAATATATAAATTTATAAAAATTATCTTACATGAAGGATGAATTCGGATAAATGAATAACTAGATTCAGAGTGATGAATTTGGACAACAAATTGACCCAATTCATTCTGCACTTACAGTTTAGGAATTTTGTATATTTCATTTTTTGCTTAATGGTTTAAAAGGCTTTCAAACTTTTTCGAAAAAATCAATTAAGCCATTGAGACCTTTTTGCACCAAATTGAATCCTTTAACTTACAAAACTAATCAAAAAGGCTCCATGTCAATGACAGAAATAAAAGTAAATAATTTAATTTTTTTAAAATAAAAAATTAAAAGGAATATTTAAATTTTCAGTAGAATAAACCTGAAAAAATGACAGTCCAAGATCATTTGTTTCAAAGTTTTTTCTAAAAAAATTAAAAATAATAATTTTTAAAATAATATTTTTAAAATTTATAAATTTGTAAAAAATTATTAAAAATTATAAAATATTAAATAAATTTTAATTTTTTAAAAATAATAAAAATCATTTAAAAGTCAAGTTCAAAATTATTTCGGACAACCATATGCCCAAATTCATTCAAAATGATTTTTCTAAATTACATAAAGTTTAAACATATTAAAAATTAATTTTCTTTAAAAATTTGATATGTGTATCAATGTTTTAATTCGGTTGGTAGCTTTTAGGATATATACGAAATAAATATTTTATAAAATAAATAAAAAATAATAATTTTAATTTTATTAATAGTATGTGTAAAGCTTTTTTTAATGCATGAATATATATAATTAAAATAGTGTATCAATTATTTTATTACATGTGTAGCCTAAAAGGTGTATCAATTATTTTTAGTCTAAAATTTTTAAATAATTGGGTATATTCATACATTAAAAAAAACTTTATACATAAGATTAATTAAATTAAAATTATTTTTATTTATTTTATAAAATATTTTTTATTTTTTATATATCCTAAGAGTTACAGATAGAATTAAAACATTGATACACATATCAAAATTTTAAAGAAAATTAATTTTTAATTTTTTTAAACTTTTTATAATTTGGAAAAATCTTTTGAACGAATCTGGACATAAAGGTGTCCAGATTCTTAACTTTTTAATGATTTTGATTATTTATTAAATTTTATTTAATATATTATAAATTTAATCATGTTTTGCAAATTTATAAAAACATTTTAAAAAAATAGCTTGTTTAAATTTTATTTTATTTTTAAAAAGTAAGCTTTAAAACGAATGAATCTCGACAATCATATGTCCAAGTTTATTCTAGTAAAAATTTAACTATTCATTTTATTTTTTAAATTTTTTTAAAAAATTGATTTTTTTTATTTTTGCTGACATGGAGTACCACATCAGTAACTGTCACTGACGTGGTCAAAGGGCCTATTTGGCCAGTTTTGTTAGTTTAAAGGCTCAATTGGGTGCAAAAAAGTCATAGGGGCTTAATTGATTTTTTTGAAAAAGTTCGAGGGCCTTTTAAACTATTAAGCATTTTTTTATAAAACATAAGCTTTTTATATTATTATTTTAAAGGTGTTATAAAATAAAGAGAGATGGAGAGAATAAAGAAAAAAACTATGAAAGTAATAAATAATATACTTTATTGATCAAAGGGATATTACAATGCTTCATCCGAGTCTCTATTTATAGGCATAAGAAATTAAGAAGTTTAAAAGAAGTAGAGTTTTAATTCTAATAACTATTAGAATTTAAAGTACATTCAAACTTTGTCTTGATCATGATGGACATTCACTTAATAATATATATATTCATAATGCTCCCCCTTGGATGTCCATTGGTAGATAATATGTATCGTTAAAACCTTATTAAGAAAAATCCTATGGGATAAAAACCTAATGAAGGAAAAAGAGTAAACAATCTATAATACGCATAATATGCTGCCTCATTAAAAATCTCCCCAGGAAAACCCAATGGGACAAAAACTTGATTAAGGGAAAAAGAGTGCAACGCGTATTTATTCCCCATCATGAAAACATCACAAATTTTCTCATATTCTACGTATTCAATCTTGAATACTAGTTTTTCAAATGACCATTTGAATGTATTTGCTAAGCATTTATATTACTATTCTTTTAAAAGTTATGAGTGAGAGAAATTTAAGGAAATATATTTTGATTCTTCAAGAGATTCAACAATAATTATAACAAACTTTAATCATGATTCTTTTATAAAAACACAAATAGGCATTTTGGATCATTTTATAATTCACATTCAACTACTATTCACTAAGTCAAATTTACCACATATGTTCAAATTATTTCAATTCATATAAATGAACAATTTCTCTGTAACACCCCAAACCCGGCCCATACGTCAGGACCAGATCCGGTATGCTACGGGTTTGATGTTAAAAACTTTTCGTTAAAAGGGCTTTGTAAAACTTAGTTCGTTTTAGTAGATATTTGTTAAATAGGTGGCACTTGTAGAAAATCTTTGTAATTTATCTTTTCAAATAAGTGTTATTTAAATAGTGTTTAGATATCCCATTTTTATTTCTGTAAAACATAAGTCTTTGATCATGAATAATAAAAACATAAACATTAACATATATCAACTTATATCCTAAGCTATGGAGGCCTTATTACATCCAATAATTCCAAAATTAAAACTTAAAATAAAATGGAAAGTGTAAAAACAAATAACTTGATGGCCCCTCGAGTCCGTCTCGGCTCCCATGTCCATGATTTACTACTCATCTGAAAGAGTAGAGAAAAATGAAAGGGGTGAGTCACCAAGACTCAGTGTGTAAATCCCGAAACACAATAACCTGAGGCCCATAAACACATTATGAGCCCTGGCCCATACATAAAGGCCCATCCTAGAATTCCATCCTCTACACACCAACCCGTACCAACCATCACACCTCGGGGATTTCTACAATCAACCCTCCATCCACTACACACCATAACGCACAGTGCATCGCCTATTCCTATTAATCAGGAATCATTAAACGTGGCATAGCCACCGATCACTATGTGACCTAACATTTGAAGTTGTGGTTTAACCACCGATCACCAAGTAACCTATCACGCACTTCCCTTTCATTATCATAATCCCACCCCATGCATACACACATGAAAAGTTGAATGCATCATACCATCTTTAAGAAAACAGGCTTTCATATATACATATCGATACACATAGAGATTTCTATGATCACGTACCTGGCGTCCTTTGCCTAACCCTTTTTCGGGTTTTATTCGACTGTCTACACAGCCTCTTTCCGGCTTTTTAGCCCATAACATATAAATTACAGTTAAAAAGTGTGTTAGAGATCTACACACCTGATTGTTGTTAGAACAAGACTTTCTACGTCGACGCTATCTGTAGCCGACACAACCGCTATCTGCCTAAGGTGTTGTTCAGAGGCTGGTAACAAAACATTAGGTTAAGGCACAACTAACAAAAAGGAAATGGTTGATCATCTTAAGGAGAATTGAAATCCTTACCTTGAAATCCCGAAAATTGATATGAGATTCAGGGGCTAGTGTTTCCGGCTTTTAGATCTAAGAGATCTACTTCAATTCCCGAATGTCGCCCAACAAGAGAATACATAAAACCATTAAACCATTAGCTTTTTAGTTTTGTCTTCCAAAACCTGAAAGAGAAAGTCAAGAGATGGAAAAATCGGTACTCACCTTTACATAAAGAATTCGACTACCCCTTAGAGATTTCGGCTTTTTGAGAAGATCAGAAGAAAAGTTGATAGGAAAGAGTCTATGTAGATTCGGCTTTTAATGGAGAAATCTGTAAAAGGGAATAGGGGTATTCGGCTATGGAGATGAGAAGGGAGTTCAGGGTTTCGGCTTTTGAAAGAAAAGATGTTTAGAAAATTGAGAGTTTTCGGCTTTTGAAGAAATCAAAAGAAAAGAAATTGCAGAGAATGATTGAGAGTTTTCGGCTTTTGTTGAGGTATTTTTTTTATGTAATTTGGGACTTTTGGACTGTTTTCCTTTAGTTTGGTTTTTAACTGTTTTCATGGACTTTTAAATTGCAAAACTCAACAAAAACTCGTGTTAATTAAAAATAACGTTTTTCCTAAACGCGAATGATTTTCTTAAAATATCACAGTTTTAAAAGCTTCCGCTACTGAATATGTTTTTAAACGAATCAAATTAATGAGAAAATAATTTTGAAATTTACGAGGGATAGATAGAAGTTGTTAAATAGAAACGGTCTTAACTTGATAAATTTGATTTCAAATCCCATTCTATCTGACATCACCACATTCGACCGTAACGTCTAGGCCGAGTTTGGGATGTTACATTTAGTGGTATCTGAGCCAGATTACAAAAATCGGCTGTGGATTTTAGGTTTTAAAACTTGGTTTTTAAAAAACTATTTTTAAATGATTTGACTGAGAATATGGTACACCGAGTCTCTGGCGCCGATCCTATAAGTATTCTGATAAACTGTTATGGTATTATAGATAGTTTGTTCTGAAAACACTCTAGTTAGTGTATACTGAAACTGTATTGAAATTGAAACTGATAGAGACTGTACTTACGAAAAAAACATCTGTTAATAAATATTGAAACTGTAATTGATTCATAAATTCGTAATACAGATAAATCTGAATAGAAATGAGCACAAAAAGTATCCGTGACGTGGTATTAGAGGCCAAGGTAAAGGCTGTAGGGGGCCTCGAGTTGGGTCCTCTTCTCCGGGCAGCATGCTGAACCTAGATACTAGTGAGACGCCGGTGTTACTTGCTACTAAGACTGGGTCTCAAGATCTCATGGCTGGGGACGACGCATTGTCCCAGGCTATGTTAAGGATATTAGAGAGGGTCACTGGCCCAACACTGGATTTGAGGGCTGAAGGTCGGTTACGGAACGACTCCGGTCCAATGGAGCTAAACTTTTTAGGGGTGTCACTAGAGTCGCCCCTAATGTAGTTGAGTACTGGATGGAGGCTACTGAGAGGATAATGGATGATTTAGATTGTACCCTTGAGAAGAAATTGAAGGGTACAGTCTCATTGCTTCGCGATGAGATCTATCAGTAGTGGCTGACCGTTAAGGAGGGCACTCAGCCCGATCGTCTGTCTTGGGAGTTCTTTAAGTCTACCTTCCAAGGGAAGTATGTGCGAGTAAGTTACATCGATACTCGTAGGCGTGAGTTTTTGAACCTCACTCAGGAAGACAGATCAATGGCCTAGTATAAGGCCGAATTTTTGAGACCGAGCCACTATCCGCAAGGTATGGTGGCGTCTGAGTATGAGAGATGTGTCTGTTTTGAGGACAGCCTTATGGATAATTTGAGGGTAATGATAGCTCCATAGAGGGAGCGAAAGTTCTCTGTTCTAGTAGAGAAGGTGAAGTCGCCGAAGAGGTTAAGCATGCTGAGTGCTAAAATAGAAATAGTGAGAAGGGTAAGAACAACAGGGATTTGGAGCCCTCGAGTTCAGTACAGAGGCCTAAGAAAAAAGGCTAGGACTAATGAGCCGATTAGAGCTGAGCCCCCTGTTACTTCTACTGGATTGCAACCATATAGAGATTATGGTAGACGCTATCTGGGCGAGTGTTGGAGGAGGACTGGGGCGTGTTTGAGGTATGGTTTATTAGAGCACCGCATTCGGGAGTATCCGCTGAGGGCTGATCAGGTGCAAGCTCCAGGTTTTGGTACTGTTCAGCCATAGAGGATAATTCAGCAGCCACCGAGGGGCCGTGGTCAGGCTAAGGGTAGTAATGGTATGGGCTGTGGACAGAGAGCACCAAGTAGAGGTGTTGGACAGACTGAGGCGAGGCAGCCTGCTCTTGTTTATGCTACTTGTAGCCGAGAGGACAAAGATGCTCCAGACGTCATTACCGATACGTTCTTAATTTATGATGTACCATACTTTGCTTTGATAGATATAGGTTCCACACATTCCTATGTAGCTAGCACTGTATCTGAAAACTTGGGTTTTTGATTGAAAGTACCTCTAATGAGGTTACTGTGCTGAGTCCACTGGGGCAATCGATTCGGGTTAGCAAACTGTATAGAGATGTTCCGCTAGAGGTTCAAGGTTCAGTGTTTCTGGCTAATCTGATAGAGCTTCCATTTGGTGAGTTCGACCTGATTCTGGGTATGGACTGGTTGGTCAAGCACCGTGTCAGTCTGGATTGTGCGACTAAGAGGGTCATCTTGAGAACTGAGGAGGATGATGAGGTAGTCATGATTGAAGAACGTCAGAATTATTTGACTAGTGTGATCTCTGTACTGGTGGCTGAGAAACTGGTTCGTAAGGGATGTGAGACATTCTTGGCTTATATTAGTGTTTCCGTTTCTAGGGACTCTTCTATAAAGGATATCAGTACTGTAAGAGATTTTCCAGACGTTTTTCCTGAGTAGCTACCAGGATTGCCTCTGAACCGGGAGGTTGAGTTTGGAACTGAGCTTCTTCTTGGCATAGCTCCGGTGTCCATCACTTCCTACCGTATGGCACCAAAGGAGCTTATAGAGCTTAAGGCTCAACTGCAGGAACTTTTGGACTATGGTGAGCACTGGTTTTGTTTGTTAAGAAGAAGGATGGGACCATGAGGATGTGCATTGACTCTCGACATTTGAATAAACTGACCATTAAGAATAAGTATCTGCTTCCGAGAATTAACGACTTGTTTGATCAGTTCAGTGGGGTTTCAGTATTTTCTAAGATCGATCTCCGTTCAGGGTACCATCAGTTGAGGGTTAAGAAGGTGGATGTACATAAGACCGCATTTAGGACTCGGTATAGGCACTACAATTTTCTAGTTTTGCCTTTTGGGTTGATGAATACACCAGCCGCATTTATGGATCTGATGAATCGGGTATTTCAGCCTTACTTGGACCGGTTCATCATGGTTTTCATCAACGACATCTTGGTTTACTCTAAGACTAAAGAGAAGCATGATGAGCATCTCAGAGTAGTGCTTCAGATTCTGCGTAAGAAGCAACTTTACGCTAAGCTAAGCAAGTGTGAGTTCTGGCTTCGTGAAGTAACTTTTTTAGGGCATGTAGTTTCTGCTGAGGGGATTCATGTTGATCTTTGAAAGATTGAGCCTGTGTTGGATTGGAAACAACCCAAGAATGTGTCTGAAATTCGCAGTTTTTTGGGTTTGGCGAGATATTATCATCGATTTGTCGAGGGGTTTTCTTTGATTGCAGCTCCCTTGACTAAGCTCCTGCGTAAGGGGGTGCTGTTTGTCTGGACTGATGCACAGTAAGAGAGCTTTGAGAAGCTCAAGACTATTCTGACTCAGGCTCCTATTCTGATTCAGCCTAAATTTGGGAAGGATTTTGTGGTATACAATGATGTGTCGCATGTCGGTTTGGAATGTGTTCTGATGCAGGATGGTAAGGTTGTAGCATATGCTCCTTATCAGCTCAAGACGCATGAGGCAAACTATCGACGCATGATTTGGAATTGGCTGCCGTAGTCATTGCTTTGAAAATTTGGAGGCACTATCTGTACGGTGAGATGTGTATTATCTACACTGATCACAAAAGCCTCAAGTACCTCCTGACATAGAAGAAGTTGAATCTTAGGTAGCGTAGATAGATTGAGCTGCTTAAAGACTCTGACTGTACTATTGAGTACCATCATGACAAGGCCAATGTGGTGGCTGATGCGTTGAGCCATAGAGCGATGATTGATCTGAGAGTGATGTTCAATCGACTTAGTTTGTTCAACGACGAAAGTTTGTTGGCTGAGCTATAGGTTAAACTGGCTTGGATAGAACAGATTCGGGATAGGCAGTTAGAGGATGAATCGTTGGGTCTTCGGTTCCGTCAGATTGAGAGTTGCAGCACTTCAGACTTTGGGCTAAATAATGAGGTACGTTGTTTCCATGGTCAGATTTATGTATCGAATAATACTGATCTGAGGCAGTCTATTCTGAGAGAAGCGCATAATAGCCCTTATGCTATGCACCCCGGTGGGAATAAGATGTACCGAGATATTTGAGAACTGTACTGGTGGCCAATATTGAAACGGGAGGTTACTGATTTTGTGGCACGATGTTTGACATGCCAGTAGGTTAAGACTGAGCATCAGTTACCTTCGGGTTTGCTGCAGCCAATTAAGATTCCGCTATGAAAGTGGGAGCGAGTAACGATGGACTTCGTTAGTGGGTTGCCTCTAACACCTATAAAGAAGGATTATGTTTGGTCATCGCGGATCAATTGACCAAGTCTGAGCACTTCATTCCGGTTAGGACCGACTATTCTTTTTAGAAGTTGGTGAAGCTCTACATTTCTGAGATAGTGAGGCTGCATGGGGATCCAATGTCGATTATTTCTGACAGAGATCCTTGCTTCACGTCTCTGTTCTGGAAAAAGTTACATGATGCTCTAGGTTCGAGATTAGATTCCAATACTATGTTCCATCCTCAGACCGATGGTCAATCTGAGAGGTGATTCAGATACTGGAGGATATGTTGAAGAGTTGTGTTATCTATTTTCGAGGCAGTTGAAAGGATTATCTGTCGTTAACCGAGTTCGCCTACAATAACAGTTTCCAGTCGAGCATTCAGATGGCACCTTACGAGGCTTTGTATGGTCGTAAGTGTCATAATCCTTTGTGATGGACTGAATTGGGCGAACGTCGAGTTTTGGGTCCTGAGTTGGCTTCTGAGACTGAGGATAATGTTTGACTAATTTGGGATCATCTGAAGACGGCTTCTCATAGACAGAAGTCTTATGCGGATCTGAAGAGACGTGATATTGAGTATTCTGTGAGGGACTTCATTTTTCTCAAGGTTTTCCTATGAAAGAAAGTTCTGAGATTCGGTCGTAAGGGCAAGTTGGGCCCTAGGTTCATCGGGCCATATCAGATTCTAAAGTATGTGGGACCAGTCGCTTATCACTTGGAGCTACCTCCAGAGTTAGACCGTATCCATGATGTCTTCCATGTCTCGATGTTGAGGTGATATCGGTCTGATCTATCTCACATCATTTCTGTTGAGGATATCGAGGTTAGACCAAACTTGACCTTTGAAGAAGAGCCGGTTCAGATCCTAGATCGAGATGTTAATGTCCTGCCGAAAAAGTCCATTCCATTAGTGAAGGTGCTGTGGCGGAATCATAGCACTGAGGAGGCTACGTGGGAGCCTGAGGACTCGATGCATCAACAGTATCCTCATTTATTCTAACCAAGTAAATTTCGAGGTCGAAATTTCTTTTAGGGGAAAGAGTTGTAATGCCCCAAAATTCTTATTTCTGTTTTTGTGAAAATGTGACACAAGTTTGTATCTGCCTCAGTGGTTAAGTGTTCTGGATGTGTGTGTGAGGTCCAAAGTTCAAGCCCTATCTTTGGAAAATTTTGGAATTTTTCTAACTTAAGCCTTCTATTTACTCAGTGGGCTTATATTGAATTAATTGTAGAATAATATCAACGTCACACGGGCGTATCATCACCCGTGTGGCAGGCCATGTGCGATAACACGGCCGTGTGATAGACGAAGGCCAGACAGTGTGCAAGACACGACCGTGTGATGGCCGGAGTGTGGCCGTGTGGGCCACACGGGCTAAACCGAACTGGGCGTGTGGGCCACACAAGCGTATAGGCCCACATAGACACGCCACACGGGTGTGTGATATTTAGGCCAGGCCGTGTGATCCACACGGGCAGGGCCAATTTGGGCGTGTGGGCCCACACGGGCAAATCACATGGGCGTGTGGGCCCATTTAGCTAAAATGTTTCCTAGAGTTGCACGGGTCACCCAAGTCGACTATGAACCTACTGTAGGGTCGGTAAGCACTACTTAGAACCTAAATCGTGTGACCTGAATATATATTGTATGTATTGAGCATGTTAAATATATGCATGTTTAGTGATCCGTATGTATGATTGATAACTGGATTTTAACATGTAAGCATGCATTTTTGTATGTCGGTAGTGAGCATGTTTAGTTGCACCTGCATTGGGGTGGGATGATTGATTATTGGAGGAAGTGTACTGAAAGACTTTCATGCCTATTATCTAGCAGCTCAGCTGCAATATTACTGATATGTGCCACATTCGATACGACTTGGTGTGTAGGGTTGGGTGGGTGTTTTAAACCCCACATGGTGTGTAGGGATGGTCAAAGATGGTGTGTAGAGGCTGGTGGGTAGGTTATTGATTTGTGTTACTATGTCCATACTGTATTTGAGATGGGCTATGGCTCTAATTTATATCAAATCAGATATCTGAATGGGCTAAGGCTTAAAGCGAGATTCAAATCTGTAATAGGCTTAGGCCTGCATCGCATTTGTTGATAACTATTGTTTGACTGTATGCATGTCTTTTGTGGGGATTACACATTGAGTTTACGTAAACTCACCCCTTTCTGTTTTATTTGTATAGGTAATCCCCAAACTTTGACAGATCGGTGCGATGGAGGACTCAGCGGTGACCACATGTATATCGAGCTGCTTAAAATTCATTTATGGTTTTTATTTCCTATTTTGTTAAGGTATTTTTGATGTAATTTGGGACTTTTGGACCGTTTGCCTTTATTTTGGATTTTAACTGTTTTCACGGGCTTTTAAACTGCAAAACTCAACGAAAACTCGTTTTAATTAAAAACAACATTTTTCCTAAATGAGAACGGTTTTCTTAAAATATCAGGGTTTTAAAAGCTTCCGCTACAGAATATGTTTTTAAACGAATCAAATTAACGAGAAAATAATTTTGAAATTTACAAGGGATAGATAGAAGCTGTTAAACGGAAACGGTCTTGATAAATTCGATTTCAAATCCCATTCCATATGACATCGCAAGGTTCGGCCATAACATCTAGGCCGGGTTTGGGGTATTACATTTTGCATCATAAGGAGCTAAAATATAAGCTCTTAAAGAGCTTTTTACAATTTGATGCAATATTAGCTCTTTAGGAGCATATAATCATTTTATTGTATAACCTTAATGAATGCTTAATTTATTTTAAATAAAATTTTATTTATTCATATAAAAATAAAATGAATAGGTATAAATAAAAAATATATTAAACGTAACAAATAATAAATTCATGTCACTAATAAATCATTGTGGTTAGATAATATATACTTTATATATCATACCACAACAAAATACAAAATATTATAATGTCAAATTAAAATAACTTTATAACTATAAAAGTTTAAACATAAATATTTTCAAACCTCCACCTCTTATGACATAATTTCATCTCAAATTTTACAATGTTATGAAATTATCACAGATAGGGTGAATATCCCAAAGTTCATAACAAGTAAGTATTTTTACTCACGTTCCGCAACAATCATATATCTTAATCAAAATCAAAATTAAACCAATCAATTCTATTAAAAATGAAAAATAAATTATCTCCACATAAAAATCTCAATAGCTAAATGTGTGAAGGGTTTTATAAATTCATATAGATATGGATAGTGAATTATATAAATTGAACTTTTTAATAGAAATCAAGTCAAATTTCAAAAGAAGTTGATTAGATTGACTTACGTTACCATGGATGAGAAGTAGTGATTATAAACATCCTTTGTAATGAAGAGAAAGAGATCATCTCCAAGCAAATATTAAAAAGTAAAATTTGAGAGTGGATCTTATTTCTCGATTTCATATAGGTAACGATATCAAATCTTTCACCATCTTTAAGAACAAAAAGTAAAATAAGTTAATCACAATATTGATAACATATAATGAAAGAAGAATGAAAAATAATAATCAGATATGAAAAATTAAATAAAAAAAAAACTTCCTGTAAAAACTTTGCATCTTGCCATCAAAGATATTGGAAATTATGGAAGATAAATTTGATCGCTGATAAAAGGAACTATCACTTTGAGCAAGATCGTGCTGATAACATGTTATAAAATAAAGAGAGATGGAGAGAATAAATAATACATAAAATATGAAAGCAATCGAGAATGTACTTTATTAATTAAAGAGATGATTACAATACTTCATCAGAGTCTCTATTTATAGGCATAAAAAGTATAAAAGAAGTAGAGATCTAATTCTAATAGTATTTAAAGTACATTAAAACTTTATTTTGATCATGATGGACATCCACTTAATAAAATATTTATAACAAAAAGGATTATTATTTGATACACTGACGGTGGAGTTTTTTTAACTCCACAAGCGAACTTAAGAATATGTTATGTGTTATTAATTGATATTTTAAAAAATAAAAACAAAATAAAAAGCTTCACCACTAATGTATCAAATAATAATCCTTATTTTAGATTATAAAATATATAAATCCAATTTTTAAATAATATATAAATTTATAAAATTTATTTCGCATCTAGAATAAATCTAGATAAATGGTTCTCCTTATTTAAATGAACCTGTATATCCATTTGTCCATATTTATTCTTGACTTGCTTTTTAGTCATTTTATATATTTTTAAATTCTTTAATAAAATATCAACTTTTTATATTATTAATTTTGAAATTAAAAATATATAAATTATTTTAATATATATAGCAATTTATAAAAAAATTATAAAATTTATTTCACATCCAAAATGAACTTGGTTATCTAAATTCTAATAAACTTGAACATTCATTTATCCAAATGGACTTGCCTTTTTTAGTAATTTCATATTTTTTAATTTCCTTTCTAAAATATCATATTTTTATATTATTATTTTGAAATTAAAAAATATACAAAATCTATTTGTAAATATATAAGTTTAATATATATATATATAAATTATTTCACATCCAAAATGAATATGGACAATGAATGTCTAATGAATGTCTAGATTCTGATGAATCTGAACATATCTTTGTCTGAATTCATTTCAAATGTGTTTTTAGTAATTTTATAAAAAATTAAAATTTAGACAAATGAAAATAATTATAAAATGAATCTAGACAAAAGGTCTCAATGTCAAATAATTGTTATAATCTTTTTTTATAAATTCATGTTTTATTTTATTGGAGTTTGCCACGTGTCGTGATATGAGGTTGCTACATGTCATCTTTTTATTGCTCGCCAATGTCACATCATCAACCTGTAATAACATTATTGCAGGGGTATCAAAGTGAGTGATAAAATCCTAGTTCAAGTATTCAATTAGGTCCAAAAATAAATTAGAATACTAACTAGGTACAATTGGATAAATTTAAGAGGCAAAATATATATTAACCAAAAAACATAACATAGAATATAAGGTTAACATATTATTTGATATCTAAGTTTGATTCATAGAATATAAGGTTAACATATTATTTGATATCTAAGTTTGATTTTAATATCAATTTGATAGTTAATATTTTTTTTTCACTATATTTAAATTCTCTTTCAGAAGTGAGTAACTAAATCAAATAATGTCAACTTATTTTATGTGGCTTGTTGAATATTTGACACATGACCATAATATTTATAAAAACATTTTTATGTGGCTCGATTAATATTTTCATGATTTTGATTTTGATTTTGAATTTGATTTTGATTTTGATTTAATATTTTGATTTTTTTTATTTTTGTAATTTTATTTTAATTTATAAAAAATCATATTGTTGTTTTTTATTTTTTAATAATTTTATACTTTTTTATATTTTGACAATGATGTTATTGTTGTCATATGTCAAAAATTCATTGAGTCACCCGAAAAAGTTAATATCATTTGGTCTAGGTACCAACTTATGCAATGGAAACCAAATATAGGTACTTAATTAGACAAAGAAAAATGGGTATTAAATTGCATATTGAAACCAAAATTAGGTGTCAATAGTATATTAACCACAAAATATAATATCTATGCTACTATTAGTCCTAAACTGAGACAATGTTATGAGTTAAATAAGTACCCAGTTAGGCATCTTTTTGGATGGAGAGTGAGATTAAAAAAAAATTATGGTGGTGACATCAATTACTATAGCCGTAAGATTAAGTATTGCAGCGATAAGATTAAAATAAGTGATGAGATAAATGTTTAGATTCAATTGCAGCAGTGACATTGAGGTGAATTATAATGAAAGAGGAAATTAATGTTAAGAACGCTAGAATAATATTTGTATTTGATGAAACCTATAACATAATAAAAAATTCAATAAATAATTAAATGTAACACCCCAAACCCGGCCTAGATGTTATGGCCGAATCTGGAGATGTCACATGATAGTGCTTTGGAAAACGTAATTACAATAAGGTCATTTTTGATATCTTAGGTTAGTGTAAAAAATGTGTCGCTTATTCATTCATTATCCATTTTCAAAACATTATACGTTGCGGAAGCTTTTAAAATAATTTGTGAATTCGTGTGTATTTGATAAAACACTTGTTTATTTTAAAACTCGCTTCTTATCCTACTACTAGAAGTTTATAAAATAAGAATCCCAAATTTTAAACAAAAATCCGTAAAGGCCATGTTACATAAAACACCCCAAATATAATCAGAACCATAAATAAAAGTAAAAATCGTTAAAGGTCCCGAATGGTCACCGCCGAGTCCTCCGCCGCACCGATCCATCTACTGCTAGGGATTACCTGAACAGATTAAACATAAAAGGGTGAGTTTTCGCAAACTCAGTGTGTAATCCCCACAGAAAACATATACACGGTAATATCAGATAACAGACATCAATTCACAGTTCGGGTCTGAGCCCATTACAGAAATGGTGTGGACTTTAGCCCATTCAGATACAGAATCAGATATGTTCTTGGGCCTTAACCCATTTCAGTCATAATAAGTAGATCAGACAGAATAGCAGAACCCTACCCACCAGCCTCTACACACCAACTCCGTCCAACCCTACACACCATGTGGGGATAAAATCAACCCATCCATCCCTACACACCATACTGTACTGAATACGGCACATAATCAGTAAGTTGCAGCTGAGCTGCCAGATAACATGTTTGAGAGCCTTCCAGATACTTCCTCCGAATCATCAATCGACCCCGATGCAATGCAACATACATAAAATGTCATGCTATTATGCAAACACAGTTCATACACTCAGATATCAGAATTCATGCTCAATACAGAAACCAGAAAGTCAAGTCGCATAATTAGGGGTCTAGGTAAAGCTTACCGACCCTACATTAGGTCGACAGTAGACTAAGGCAACCCGTGCAACCTTACAGAACATTACAGAAAATGGGCTCTCTCGCTCATGTGGCCTGCTCGTGTAGGCCCACACGGCCTAAATTGGCCTTGGTCGTATGGATCACATGGCCTGGCCCAGAATCCCACACGCCCGTATCGCCCACACGGCTCAATTGGTCGAGCTCGTGTGTCGCACACGGCTTTGCCAGCCGTCACACGGTCGTGTCACTCACTCACGGCCTGGCTCGTCGATCACACGGCCGTGTGGTGACTTACAGTCTTGCACATGGTCTACCACACGGGCGACCACATGCCCGTGTAGCGTCGACAGAGAGGTTTTTGGCTTTCGTAGAAACCCAGTTTTCTATGTTTTCGGGTACACACCTAGTATGTTTTCAACGGAAAAGCACCCCCGAGATCACCAGAACCTAAGATTGACCAATCAAACCCTGAATTAGTCTCTTGAATCGATATTAAATCAAAACATCTCGCAAAACACAACCCTTTGATTAACCACAAACCCTTACCTTAGCACGAACAACGATGCTTACGAAACAATTGAGGCACTGATTGCAAACCTCCAGCCCCTTGAATTCCCCCTAATCATAAACAAATTTCATTAAACCCAAAGTCATTAACCAACACAAGAATCGCACTCACAAACTTACCATAACGTGCAACGAACGGAAATAACGAAACTGAGGTGTGACAGCCGACAAACAAGAACCGAAAACAAGAGCAGGCGAAAAGAATAGCAAAAACAATAGGGAAACAGGCTACCAACGTTAGTTTCTTAGGAGAAGGGATGAAATTTTTGCAACCAGAAAATAACAAAAAGATATCTCCTTTTCTGATAACTCCCAAATCCCATATTTTTCTCCCACTACTTACACAATCTCAACCACCCACTACTCAGATGTTCACTACAACTCAAACTCTAGCTGGATGTTGTAGCAAAAATACTAACCCTTGCCAACACAGGGATTCGAACTCCAAACCACCAACATATTAACACTCCACTTAACCACCAGACCAACAGGCCCATTCTGTTAATTACTTACACACTTTTACTTATAAACCTCTAGAACCATAGATAGGGCTTTATTCATAAAAATACCAAATTTTGCTCAAGTCAAGGCTTGAACCCAAGACTTTTCAGACACTTCCAAAACACTTAACCACTGAAGCAAACACACATTTGTGTCACAAAATTACAAATGCCAAAATTAAGAAAATTGGGGCGTTACATTAAAGATATTAAAATTACTAAAATATAGATATATTATTTTAAATATTTTGATTAATTAATATATAATTATATTAAATAAATGAAAAATATTAAATATTTAAATCAAAATAATTAAAAAGATAAATTAAAAATAATTACAAAATTTAAAAAGGTTAATAAAACATAAATTGAAATTTTATAATAAGTGAATAAAGTGAAATTTAAGGCATGAATGAAATGAAACTTCAACTTTTAAAATAAAAAAAATGGTAAAACGTGAGCATGCCATGATAAAGAAAAGAAACCTAAATAATATAAAAATAATAATTACTTACAAAAAGGTATGGAAAACATATTAATTATGAAAATAGATATTCGTTACAGTGTTATGATAGTGTCGCCTGACAGATTGGCTGCACCAAACTGAAATATGATGACCTAAAATGTTAAGGGACTTGTAAATTTCCTGTTTTGGTTGGCAGCTGAAAAAAAAAAAGAAAGCTTTAAGTTGCGGCTTGGCGGCACCAACCTTTAAATGGGTAAACTGCTTCATAATTCCCCTTGTTTATTATTTTCTTTTCTTTTTTTTTTACCTTTATATTATAAAAAAAAGAACAGTACAGTGAGGAAAAAAAGAGGGCCTTACATTCTCAATGAAACACCCCACACCCGGCCCACGAGTCTGAACTGGATCTGGTATGTTCCTTAAGTAAACCGGTTTCAAAGTTCTTGTTACTTAGAGAAAATTTGTGTAATTTTTTTAAAATATTTCGTTTTGGGTTGGGCTTAGGTTGGAAACCCATTTATCTTATTTTAAAATCCAATTAAGTAAGGTGACAAAACAATTAGGGTTTATTTTTAAAGAAATAAATTTTTCTTAACTTTAATTGAAAATAATTCGTAACATAGTAATTAAAAATAAAAGTAAAGAAATGTATCTTATGGCCTTATTACAACAAGTAAAATCCCTAAATAAAATTATCAAATACTTAAATAAAATAAAACGTCCATATTGAATAATCTTCAAGCTGAGCATGGCCATCCCTAAGCTTCTGCCGAACCCGGTCCATTATTAATCGTCACCTGAAAAATAGTCCCACCATGGGGGTGAGTCAACAGACTCAATGTGTACACAACACTAAAATTCAATAGATCAGGCATACATTTTCATATCAAATACTTATTCATATAACAGATAAAAATGATGATGCAACCCAAACCCAAACCTAGGTGCCATCCGCTACACATCCCCGTACCAACACGCGCACACCGTGGGCTGCTAAGTCAACCCTCCATCCGCTACACACCATCGAAGGCGATCAGCTGCGATCGGCGTGCTCATCGCCCATATAAAATTCGTGGCATAGCCACGGATATAATTATGTCAAGAGACACGATTCGGATAATGTAACCGAAGTTACCACATTCAAATAATGTGACCGAAGTCACCACATTCAGATAGTGAGACCGTAGTCATCACATTCACTTCCCCTTTTTCATATATCCCGAATGACCCATATTATTCATATCGTGCATATCATACTTAAATTCACATTCTTATAAATTTTTCACATGTTATAAATAACATATTTCATAATCCTAGTGGAAGTAGGAAACGTGCACAGTACTTTGTACCACATTAGGTACTTTAGCCACATTCACATTCTTATACATTCATATATTAAATATTTGCCATATGACATATTAAAAGTTAGTATGGGTACACACACGATTCGCTTAACGAAGTCCTTGAAATCCGAAACCGATCTCACGATTTAGATCTTTAATGCCTATATTCGGTTAACATGGTAATCTTTAGCAAAGACCTATTTGGCTATAAACCAAATCCTAGTAGGATTTGTATTCTAAAAACTTACCTTTGATGCCGATTTGATGATTATTCAAATCCCGAAATAGATCCTTGCTTCCTTAATGCTGTCGAAAATCCTATAGACACATGTTAGATTGATTTCTAACCCTTAATCATCATTAAATGGCCTATGGCCGAATATTTATATGACTTACCTTGAGTCTTAGAAATCCCGAAACTTCGTTGTACTTCTCTTTGTAGTCGACAATTACTAGATCCCGAGGAAAACCTTCCAAATTTCGGCCATGGAATTCTAAAGGAGTTAGATTCCTATATTTCGGCTAAAGAGAGATTGAAAATCAAATAATAGTTGATCTTACCTTTTTGGATGAAATCGGCAACACCTTTCTGGCACAACAAAGATTCGGCTTTGGTAGAATTTCTGCTTTTGGTGCTATGAAGAATTCGGCTAGGTTGGATTGTGCTTTTGGTTTTGAATAAAAGAGAGAGGAGGCTAGGGAATTCGGCTAGACAAAAGAAAAGAGAAGAGAAGTGAAGAGAACCCTAAGAAATTTTGCGAGAGAGAAAGAGAAGGAAGAAAATTGATGAGTAGCCCTCCTTCCTTCCTTTTATAGACGAAATTATCATCTAAGGAGTCCCTTACTTGGCCACCACTCCTCTATCTGATAACTTTATCCTTTAATTATCATAAATAAAAGAGTTTAATCCAATATTTATCTCTTCTAAATAATCCAATTTAAAAAATTAAAAATCCTTTATTTTTCCCATTAATATAATAGAAATTTAAAGGGAATAAAACTCCCTTTTCTAGAAGCCTTGCCGTCCACTCAGTCTTACGGAAGCAAAAATAAAACTCCTTTTATTTGCTTCCCAAGTGACTCGAACCTGAGCCCATTCTTCTTGCATATGGCGCCATTTCCATAGGCCCTAAGTGGCATCTCCAGGCCACTTTTCCAAGCCTATTTGTGTGTCAAATTTCACAAACTTTTTCTTTTAAGGCCACCTTGCCTTAATTTCCTATTTTAGACCTTAAAACTCGACATTTCTAGGTCATTTCTAAGTTTCCAAAAATTTTCGATCGGCTATGTAAACTTGCCATTTCCTTACATTTCAAGTTTTTGAAATGTTTACTTTCCATTTTGAATCATTTTCTTACATTTTCAGTTTCCAAAAATGTTCATTTCCATTTTCATTTCCTTACATTTCTAGGTTTCCAAAAATGTTCATTTCCATTTTCATTTCCATGCATTTCTAGGTTTCCAAAAATATTAAAAATTTATTCATAGTACTTAAGACTTGTCATTTCGTACAATTAAACCGAAAATGCATAGGCCCTTTCCAGGATGTTACAGTTCTACCCCTTTAAAATAATTTCATCCTCGAAATTCCCTAACTAAAATAACTGAGGGTATTGCCGTTGCATTGTCTCTTCTGACTCCCACGAAGCTTCTTCCGATCCATGATTGCACCATAACACTTTGACTAGAGGAACTGACTTCCTTCGTAGTACTTTCACATCACATTCCAAGATCCGAATCCGCTCTTCCTCGTAGGATAAGTCTGGCCTTAGCTCCACCTCTTCAACAGGTACCACATGGGACGGATCCGATCGGTAGCATGGATACATAGAATACATCGTGCATCTGCTGCAACTCTGGTGGCAACTCCAATTGGTATGCCACTGGCCCAACTCGCTTCAGTACTCGATAGGGCCCTATAAACCTTGGGCTTAACTTCCCTTTGCGCCCAAATCTCATTACCTTCTTCCAAGGCGAGACTTTTAGAAACACTTGGTCTCCCACTTCAAACTCTATTTCCTTCCGCTTGAGGTCTGCGTACGACTTCTGCCTATCAGAGGCTTCCTTCAATCGTGCCCGAATTAACTCAACCTTCTCTTGAGTTTCTGCCACTAACTCTGGACCCAACACTCGACGTTCTCCTAACTCAGTCCAACAAGTAGGTGTTCTACACTTCCTACCATACAATGCCTCATATGGTGCCATCCGAATGCTAGCCTGATAGCTGTTGTTGTAGGCAAACTCAGCTAAAGGCAAGTAATCTTCCCAACTTCTTCGGAAATCCATCACACGACCTCTCAAAGATATCCTCCAACACTTGTATAACTTCGTTGCATCGCTCTCGTCGATTATGGATGAAAAGCCGTAGTGAAGTCCAACTTAGTGCCTAAAGCTTGAAGAAGTGCCTTCCAAAACCGAGACGTAAACCTTGGGTCTCTATCAGAGATGATCGATACTGGTACTCCATGTAACCTTACGATCTCCGCCACATATAACTTGGCTAACTTCTAAAGAGAATAGTCGACTCTCACCGGAATAAAGTGCGCGGATTTGGTCAAACGGTCCACTATCACCCATACCGAGTCCTTCTTAGTAGGCGTAAGGGGAAGCCTACTAACGAAGTCCATGGTAATTCTCTCTCACTTCTATTGTGGAATTTTGATTGGTTGAAGTAATCCCGATGGGACTTGGTGTTCAGCCTTAACTTGCTGACACGTCAGACATTTTCCCACGAATTCAGTAACTTCTTATTTAAGATTAGACCACCAAAATTGTTCCCTTAGCTCTCTATACAGCTTAATGCCTCCGGGATGCATAGCATAAGGGCTACTATGCGCTTCCCAAAGGATCCTTTATCTCAACTCCTGGTCCCTCGGCATACAGACCTTCCCTTTGTAGCACAATACTCCTTCATCATTGACGCCATAATCCTTTAATTCTCCGTTCTATACTTGCTGTAACTTAGCACTTAGGTCCTTATCAGCCAACTGTCCCTCTTTCACTTCCTTCAGCCATGTGGGCTTGACTTGCAACTCTGCCAACAGGCTTTCATCATCATACAAACTTATGTAAGCGAACATAGCCCTTAGATCCGACACAACCTTCCTACTTAGGGTATCAGCTACCACATTCGCCTTGCCCGGATGATATTCTATCGAACAATCGTAGTCCTTCAACAATTCCACCCACCTTCGTTGCCTTAAGTTCAACTCCTTCTGAGTCAACAAGTACTTAAGACTTTTGTGGTCTGTGTAGATAACTGACCTTTCTCCATAAAGGTAGTGCCTCCAAACCTTAAGGGCGAAAACCACTGCTGCTAGTTCTAAGTCATGAGTTGGGTAGTTAACCTCATGAGGCCTTAACTGCCGAGACGCATAAGCGACCACTTTTCCATCTTGCATTAGCACACAGCCTAACCCCGTATGTGAAGCGTCACAGTACACCACAAAATCTTTTCCTGCCTCCGGCTGAATTAACACTGGAGCTTTCGTCAACACCTTTTTAAGCTTTTCAAAGCTCTCCTGCTGCTTATTAGTCCATTCAAAGGGTACTTCCTTCCTTAGCAATTTTGTCAAAGGCGCGGCTATAGACGAGAACCCTTCCACAAACCTTCTGTAATAGCCTGCCAATCCTAAGAAACTCCAGATTTCAGCCACAGACCTAGGTGGTTTCCAATCCAACACTGCTTCGATCTTCCTAGGGTCTACTCTTGTTCCCTCTGCGGATACCACATGTCCTAAGAATGCCACCTCCTTAAGCTAAAATTCACACTTGCTGAATTTGGCATAAAGCTTCTTTTCCCTTAACAGTTGCAGCACAACTCGGAGATGTTCATCGTGCTCCTCTTCAGACTTAGAGTACACTAAGATATCATCGATGAACACAACGACGAACCTATCCAAATAGGGTTGAAAAACTCGATTCATCATGTCCATGAACGCGGCTGGAGCGTTCGTCAACCCAAACGGCATCACCACAAACTCAAAATGGCCATATCTTGTCCTAAAAGCGGTCTTATGGATATCAGCCTCCTTCACCTTCAGCTGATGATATCCCGACCTTAAGTCGATCTTTGAAAACACTGCGGCCCCTTTCAGCTGATCGAACAAGTCATCGATCCTTGGCAAAGGATACTTGTTCTTAATGGCCAGCTTATTCAACTGACGGTAATCTATGCACATACGCATAGTCCCGTCCTTTTTCTTCACAAATAGGACCGGTGCTCCCCATGGAGAAACACTGGGTCGGATGAACCCACGATCTAACAACTCTTAGATTTGAGCCTTGAGCTCCACTAACTCCTTTGGCGCCATTCGGTATGAAGCGATTGACATCCAAATTCCAGCTCCCTATCTGGGGGTATTCCTGGTAGTTCCTCCGGAAATACATCCTTAAAGTCCTTGACCGTTCTAACTCTGCTAACACCTTTTTCCTTTCCACCCAACGCACTTACGAAGGCTAGGAATGCCTTGCACCCTTTCTTAGCCATTTTCTCAGCCTTCAGTGCCGAAACTACGTTAGACAAGTAGTTCCTCCTTTCTCCAACCATTACTACTACTTCATCCTCTGAGGTCCTTAGTTCCATTCGTTTAGCAGCACAATCCAACACGGCTCGGTGTTCTACTAGCCAGTCCATTCCGAGTATAAGTTCAAACTCTCCGAAGGGTAACTCCATTAAGTCAGCATGAAAGTTCACTCCCTGAATCTCTAGGGGTACATTCTGAAAGATCTTATCTACCACTACAGTTTGGCCTAATTGGCTTACTACAGTCATCTGCCTATCAGAGAGTTCAGAGTCTAGGTCGAGTGTTTCCACTACACTACATGCAACATATGAATGGGTCAAGCCCACATCAATTAGAGCAAGATAGGGCTTGTCAAAAATAAAGAACGTACCGGTTATAACATCCGGCGCGTCACCATCCTCCCTTCGGCGAACCGCATAAACCAAACCCGGTTGTCTTGCCTCAAGATTAGCGACGCCCGGCCACTGTGTTCCCGGCCTCTGCCAAAGACAATTACATTGTGCGAACCACGACCCGTTGAGGCTGCTCATCGCCTCTACCCGACTGACGACTAACGATGCGAGTGCGATCGACTCTCATCTGGTTTCTTGGGACAATCCTTGAGCATATGTTCCTTGGACCCACACCGAAAACATCCTCCTATCTTTTTTCAGCACTCCCCTAAGTGCTTCTTTCCACAATGCTCACAAGAACGATACTGCCATCCTGTACCAGCTTGCTGATTTCGCGGCCCGTCAATTCTAGGCCTCTTATGAACCTTTCCAGATGGTCCAAAACCTCTTTTGGGCTTATTCCTATCCATAGCTTGCTTGGTAGAATCCTTAATTCCCTCGGCCACCTTGGCCTTTTAAGCCAAAGCAGAGAACTCCCGCTACTGATGCGGTGCTATCAACAGTCTCAGATCGTCCCTCAGTCCATCCTCAAAATGGACACAGCGCTCATGCTCAGTTGCCACTACTCCTCGAGCATAGCGACTCAACCTCGAGAATTCGACTTCATATTCCAATGCGGACTTGCTCCCTTGCACCGGCCCAGAAAAGCCTTCCTTTGCTCATCTGTATACTGGTTCCCACATATTTCTTTACGAAATGCCTCTTAACATATTCACACAGTCGGATCCTCACCGTGGCACCATCCCGACGATTAACCACCACCGATACGCTTCATCGGCGTGCGGTGCCACCATCCTTTCAACTTTTCCTCGTGGGTCGGATCAATCTCATCCATGATGCGCTCCGTTGCTCCGCCCGAAGACTTCCGGTATCTTGGGTGCCACCTCGAATACTCCTCGAAACATTTCCGCTCCATTAGCTCGGAGCCGTTTCGGCACAGACTTACGTGTTCGAATTTCCACTGCACGACCACCAATTCCAAAACTCGCGGCCACGACTGCGACACAAAGCATCTTCCCCGTCGAGCTTGTTGCTCAACACCAACAGCTGGGGGTGGTGGTGGCGGTGGTATCTCATTGTCAGAACCTTGACCCGATCTAACGGGTTCTGACACAGTTATCCTTCCTCTACCTCGTCCACGACGACCACGTCCTCTAGAGCTCATTTCTAACGTCGGAATCGATTAAGAAGTTTTATGAATTAGTCATTGTTCCACTTGTTTACCCGCGAAGGAGTTTTATGACAGAGTTTTTAGGAGTGGTTCTTTCGTGGTCACATAAACACACAGTCTTTTCATTCATTCATTCATCCATCAAACAAGTATGAACTTTCGTTCATTCGGAGAAACGTTGTAGTTTTCATCGTTGTTGTTTTTCCACTACTACTGAGGGTATTTTTCGTAATTTTGTCCCTGTGGTATTTTTCGTAAATTTTTCAAAAAAAAAAAAAAAGTTTCTTGGCGATTTTGTCAAAAAGTATTTTGGTAATTTTGAATTTCTGAGGTGTTTTGGAAAATTTGAAATCAGGGTATATTCGGTAATTTTTCACAAACCGGGATAAATTCGTAAAATCTAATAAATCAGGGATGTTTTGAAAGTTACAAAACTTTGAAGGTTCTTTTTGAGAATTGTACTTTCCAAAATGGTGATGTTACAAAAATTTTGGAAATCGGGGTCATTTTGGTAAATTTGTAAGTTAGGGGCAATTTTGTAATTTTCCAAAATCAAGGTATTTTGATATTTTTTTTTTCGGATTAGGGTTTTTGAGTGTTTATAAAATAATGAAATTTTGATAAAACTGTTGGGTAGTTGGTCATTTTATAAACCAAGGGCATTTTGGTAATTTTACCACTGAGGGTATTTTTGTAACTTTCATAAATCAAAAATTTTTCGGAAAGTTTTGTAAAGATAGTTTCCACAAATTAAAAGAGTGATTTTAAAGGTTTTAAAACTAGGGTTTTGTTGTTTTTCTTTTTTTTTTTAGAAAAAAACATGGCTAGTTCCCTTTCGGGTTTTAGTTATTGTGTTCAGCCTATGACCGAGCCCTCTTGGTCAGGGTGATCCAAAGCTATGCACCAGGCAGGATTCGAGTGGAGAGGAGGTGAGTCACGCGGACTGCTTAAATACCAAGCTCCTACCGAAACCATTCCTAGACATGCGCACAGAGGTTGCCACACCACTGAGCCCTCTGAGTTAGGGTGAACCGAAGCTACGCACCAGGTAGGATTCCTGCGAAGAGGAGGTGAGTCACTAGGACTGCTTAAATACCAAGCTCTTCCGGATCCAATCCTAGACATGCGCACAGGGGTTACCACACCCTAGCTCAGTGACTTAGCCATAGGTTTGTTTAGTGTATTAAGTCTTATGTGTTTGTGTTTGAGTAGACTAGTCCTAGGGTTCAAGCTCCTATCATGCTATTCTACGTTCCATTCCTTTTCTACCCTTCCACAATTCATAATTTACATAATCACCCAAATAGTTAGGGGTACTTACCTGGTGGACTGCGGGTCGGAGACTTAGGTGCCATGCTAGAAAACCTGTTTATTTCATAAAATCCTTTCAAAAAGCTTACTTGGCTCGATTTGAAAATGTTTTGGACTTTAGCCCACAGGCCGAGAGTTTTAAAACTGGGCTCTGATACCAAACTGAAACACCCCACACCTGGCCCACGAGCCTGAACCGGATCTGGTATGTTCCTTAAGTAAACCGGTTTCAAAGTTCTTGTTACTTAGAGAAAATTTGTGTAATTTTTTTAAAATATTTCGTTTTGGGTTGGGCTTAGGTTGGAAACCCATTTCTCTTATTTTAAAATCCAATTAAGTAAGGTGATAAAACAATTAGGGTTTATTTTTAAAGAAATAAATTTTTCTTAACTTTAATTGAAAATAATTCGTAACATAGTAATTAAAAATAAAAGTAAAGAAATGTATCTTATGGCCTTATTACAACAAGTAAAATCCCTAAATAAAATTATCAAATACTTAAATAAAATAAAACGTCCATATTGAATAATCTTCAAGTGAGCATGGCCATCCCTAAGCCTACTCACAACCAGGTCCATTATTGATCGTCACTGAAAAATAGTCCCACCATGGGGTGAGTCAATGACTCAATGTGTACACAACACTAAAATTCAATAGATCGGGCATACATTTTCATATCAAATACTTATTCATATAATGAGATAAAAATGATGATGCAACCCAAACCCAAACCTAGGTGCCATCCGCTACACATCCCCGTACCAACTCGCACACCGTAGGGGCTGCTAAGTCAACCCTCCATCCGCTACACACCATCAAAAGCGATCATTTGCGATCGGCGTGCTCATCGCCCATATAAAATTCGCGGCATAGCCACAGATATAATTGTGTCAAGAGACACCGATTTGGATAATGTAACGAAGTTACCACATTCAAATAATGTGACCGAAGTCACCACATTCAGATAGTGAGACCGTAGTCATCACATTCACTTCCCCTTTTTCATATATCCCGAATGACCCATATTATTCATATCGTGCATATCATACTTAAATTCACATTCTTATAAATTTTTCACATGTTATAAATAACATATTTCATAATCCTAGTGGAAGTAGGAAACGTACCTGAGTCCTTTGTACCACATTAGGGTACTTTAGCCACATTCACATTCTTATACATTCATATATTAAATATTTTCCATATGACATATTAAAAGTTAGTGTGGGTACACACCTGATTCGCTTAACGAAGTCCTTGAAATCCGAAAACCGATCTCACGATTTAGATCTTTAATGCCTATATTCGATTAACATGGTAATCTTTAGCAAAGACCTATTTGGCTATAAACCAAATCCTAGTAGGATTTGTATTCTAAAACTTACCTTTGATGCCGATTTGATGATTATTCAAATCCCAAAATAGATCCTTGCTTCCTTAATCTTTGTCAAAAATCCTATAGACACATGTTAGATTGATTTCTAACCCTTAATCATCATTAAATGGCCTCACGGTAGAATATTTATATGACTTACCTTGAGTCTTAGAAATCCCGAAACCGTTGTACTTCTCTTTGTAGTCGACAAACAATTAGATCCCGAGGAAAACCTTTCCAAATTTCGGCCATGGAATTCTAAAGGAGTTAGATTCCTATATTTCGGCTAAAGAGAGATTGAAAATCAAATAATAGTTGATCTTACCTTTTGGATGAAATTGGCAACACCCTTCCGCACAACAAAGATCTGGCTTTGGTGAACTCGCTTTTGGTGCTATGAAGAAATTCGGCTAGGTTGGATTGTGCTTTTGGTTTTGAATTAAAGAGAGAGGAGGCTAGGGAATTCGGCTAGACAAAAGAAAAGAGAAGAGAAGTGAAGAGAACCCTAAGAATTTCGGCAGAGAGAAAAGAGAAGGAAGAAAATTGATGAGTAGCCCTCCTTCCTTCCTTTTATAGACGAAATTATCATCTAAGGAGTCCCTTACTTGGCCACCACTCCTCTATCTGATAACTTTATCCTTTAATTATCATAAATAAAAGAGTTTAATCCAATATTTATCTCTTCTAAATAATCCAATTTAAAAAAATTAAAAATCCTTTATTTTTCCCATTAATAGCCGAAATTTAAAGGGAATAAAACTCCCTTTTTCTAGAAGCCTTGCCGTCCACTCCAGTCTTCTGGAAGCAAAAATAAAACTCCTTTTTATTTGCTTCCCAAGTGACTCGAACCTAGGCCCATTCTTCTTGCATATGGCGCCATTTCCATAGGCCCTAAGTGGCATCTCCAGGCCACTTTTCCAAGCCTATTTGTGTGTCAAATTTCACAAACTTTTTCTTTTAAGGCCACCTTGCCTTAATTTCCTATTTTAGACCTTAAAACTCGACATTTCTAGGTCATTTCTAAGTTTCCAAAAATTTTCGATCGGCTATGTAAACTTGCCATTTCCTTACATTTCCAAGTTTCCAGAAATGTTTACTTTCCACTTTTGAATCATTTCCTTACATTTCCAGGTTTCCAAAAATGTTCATTTCCATTTTCATTTCCTTACATTTCTAGGTTTCCAAAAATTTTCATTTCCATTTTCATTTCCATGCATTTCTAGGTTTCCAAAAATATTAAAAATTTATTCATAGTACTTAAGACTTGTCATTTCGTACAATTAAACCGAAAATGCATAGGCCCTTTCCAGGATGTTACACTCAATATTCCTTTCAGCTATTTCATAGAACAACTTTTTGCTAAGTTAAATTATTTGGAATAACCCTAATTCTTTCGTAATATACATTTTTGCCTCTTGTTCCAAGCACTCTCAAGCAAATCAGCTTTTCAAAGGCATAAACAGTGGTTGCAACATGCTAAAACACGTAGTGCCAAGCACAAAATCATGAAAGTAGGTTGAATTGCATGGAGTATGAAACTGTGAATTAGATATGAAGTATGGAGGGAATAAAAGAAAATAATAAATAAGAGGGGTTTATGAAATAATTTACCCATTTAAAGTTCAGGCGGCACCTTTAGGCTTTTCTTTTGGCTGCCAACCAAAACGATAAATTTACATATCAGGTTCCACAATATTTTAGGTCATCACATTTCAGTCTAGTGCCGCCAATTTATTAAGCGGCACTATTAAAACTCTGTAACCAATGCCTCTTTCGGAATTAATTTATTTTCCTTACCTTTTTCGTAATTAATTATTATTTTTATATTATTTGAATAAAAAATCCAAAAGAAAAGAAATTTGTATAAATGGTAAAAAAACCATTTGATGTTAGTGAAAGAAGATCAATGTAGTGAAAATGAAAGAAGATCAATGTAATGAAAATGAATTTGATTGCACAGTATAATGAATTATTCAATCCTCCAATTTTTAAAATAAATTATTTTAGTACTTCATTTAGTTTTTATCTTTTTTAGTTTTTGAATTTACATTATTGTCAAATCATTTTGTGGGGTGTGTTTCACATTTATCAAATAGTTTGCAAACACTTAACAAAGACAAAGGAAAAATAGGCACTCGATGTGGACACTGATGTCGTGACAAGGGGCAACGTCACGACGAGGGATGTCGGGACGTCGTGACAATGCGACGAGTTCTACAATTGACGTAGACGGTGACGTTGTGACGAGCATGTATGGGACGTCATGACAATAGGACGTATTCCTCAAGTAATACAGTCACGTTTTGATAGCCAAGCAAGACTTCTTCTCCCGATTGAACTCTGATTACTTGAAGGATATTTTAATCGTTTTAGCCCTTTAAACTTAGCCTATTTAAAGGGGCATTGTATCCTTATTTCGAAAAGACAATTAAAGATGATGTACTACATGGTTTTTTTTTTGGGCGACAAGATGTAGTCACATATGAGTTTTGGTGAGAGTTTTTGTGGTAACTATGGAGAGAATTTTGTACCCCTTTTGGGAGAATTCTATGAGAATTAAGGCTTTGTATTCAGGGTTTTGTGTAATTACGTTTAGTACATTTAGGGTTTTTTATCCAAATAATATAAAATAATTAAATAAATATTTAAACAGGATAAAGACAGTAATATTTAGGAATCTAAATAGGAACTATAGTAAAAAATCGGTGCCACCTGACTAATTGGCGGCATCCCTCTCCCTAGCCACCTGTCACATCAGCTTTTTTTTTAAAAAAAATTTTATGGGTGCCTCCTGGTTAATCGGCGACACCAGTATTGTACATATTTTGTAACACCCCAAACCCAGCCTAGACGTTATTGCCGAATCCGGAAGTGTCACATGAAATCGGTTGACAAACCATTGTCGTTAAGTTAAAACCTTTCCAATTCATTAGCCTTTAGAGTTATTAATAATTTCAAAGCTTTCTTTCATTTAATCATTTAGAGATAAAATGTGTTTGTAGTGGAAGCTTGTAAAAACGTTGTGTCCAGAAAATCCGTTCAAGATTTTAGAAAACCATCACAGTTATAAATAAGTAAAAACCAAAAACCAAAAAACAACGTCAAAATCCTAAAAGAATCCAGAGTCCCAGAGATTACAACCATAATGCAAAAACTTGACAACCCAAAAATAAAATAAAATAGTAAAATAGGTGGTCACCGTCGAGTCCTCCGCTGCACAGATCCGCCTAAGACTGTGGGTTACCTGTACAGTCAAACAAAAAAGGGGTGAGTTTACGTAAACTCAGTGTGTAACCTAGCAGAGTTAAGCATGTACATATACAAAATATCACAAATTAGATAGATTCACAATCGGGCCTGGGCCCATGTCAGATACAGTCACAGATTCAGGCATGAGCCCATTTCAGATACAGATGCAATTACAGATATGCAAATCAGATATCAAAATCCTACCCCATCCTCTACACACCATCTCCAACCATCCCTACACACCATGTGGGGTTTAAAACACCCACCCAGCCCTACACACCACGCTGTACCAATGCGGCACATATAAGATATAATGCAGCTGTGTTGCCAAATATTAGGCATAATCTGCCTTTTAGAACACTTCCTCCAATATACATTATCCCACCCCAATCACAGTAATAGAATATGCATACGAAATTAACAAATAAATCATGCTTAACATGCATTCATAACCAGATAACAGATAAAAAAACATAGGCATGCACATAACCATATTTGAGTCTAACAGATCATTTGGTTATAGGGTTAGATAGTATTTACCGACCACACGGTAGACCCACAGCCGATTAGGACGACCTGTGTGACCCTACGAAAAATTTTAGTAATATAGGCACGCCCAGGTTGGCCTTACCTGTATGGATCACACGGCCTGGCCCAATTACCACACGCCCAATTCGGTCTAGCCCGTGTGGCCCATACGGCCACACTCTAGCCATCACATGGTCGTGTCCTGCGCATGGCCTGGCCTTCATCGATCGCACGGCCGTGTCATCACACATGGCCTACCACACGACTGTGTGGCATTGACAATAGGGTTTTTTGGCTTTTTTCGGACCTCATTTTTTTGCGTTTCAGGTACACACCTGATATCGTTTTGATGTGAGAACACTCCCGAATCACACAACACCTAAAATTGACCAAAAACCATCAAATTAGTCACTTTATTTGACGCTAAACCGAACTACCCCAAAAACTATAACCTTTTAATCCATCAAAACTTTTACCTTCGAATCAGTAACAGAGATTCCGCAACCTTAATGCCTCGATTGAAGACCTTCAACCCCTTAATCTTCTCCTACACTAAATGAAACTTATTAATTAATGATTCAACAATCCCAAAGAGAACTACACCTACCAAACTTACCAGAAACGAAGGAAGCGCACCGAAGCAATAGACTATGGAAAATTGACACGATTAGAAAGCAAAGAAAACGGCGACAAGAAAAAGAAAGTAAAGAAAAGTGGTATAGAGTAGAAAGAAGAGGAACAACGTCAGATTTTTGGGAAAATTCTGGAAAAGAGAAATTTTGAAAAAAAAGAATAAAATCAAAATATTCCCAAATCCCCTTGTTTTACTCCCACTAACCCACTACTCAACCTCCTTAGAATTCCTGTTTGATCCAAACTCTCTCGGTCCAACGAGTAAAAATAAACTCTCGCACTCACGCAGAGGCTCGAACACGGAACCTCCACACAATACATAGACTCCTTACCACTCGAACCAACAGGCTCATTCTTATATGGTTTTACAATTAATTTAATATAAGCCCACTAAGCAAGTAAAAGGCTTAAGTCAGAAAAATTCCAAAATTTACCAAATACAAGGCTTGAACTTGGGACCTCTCACACACTCCTAAAACACTTAACCACTGAAGTAGATACACAGTTGTGTCACATTTTCACAAAAGTAGAGATAAGAATTTTGGTGCGTTACAACTCTACCCCTTAAAAAAAATTTTGACCTTGAAATTTACCTGATTAGAACAGATGAGGATACTGTTGACGCATCAAGTCCTTAGGCTCCTACGTGGCCTCCTCAATGCTATGATTCTGCCATAGCACCTTCATTAAATGAATGGAATTTTTTCGCCGAACCTTAACATCGCGATCCAAAATCTAAACTGGCTTCTCTTCAAAAGTTAGGTTCGGCCTAACGTCAATCTCCTTAACCGATACAACATGGGATGGGTCAGAATGGTACCGCCTCAACATCGAAACATGAAACATATCGTGAATACAGTCCAGTTCAGGGGGTAGCTCCAACTGATAAACAACTGGTCCAATATGTTTTAGAATCCGATACGGTCCTATGAACCTACGGCTCAACTTGCCCTTGCGACCGAATCTCAGAACTTTCTTCCATGGAGAAACCTTGAGAAAAACGAAGTCCCCCACAAAATACTCAATCTCTCACCTCTTCAGATCCGCATAAGACTTCTGTCTATCAGAAGCCGCCTTCAGACGATCCCGAATGAGTCGAACCTTATCCTCAGTCTTAGAAACCAACTCAGGACCCAAAACTCGACGTTTGCCCAACTCAGTCCAACACAAAGGAGTACAACACTTATGACCATACAAAATCTCATAAGGTGCCATCTGAATGCTAGCCTGGAAACTGTTATTGTAGGCGAACTCGGCTAGCAGCAGATAATCCTCCCAACTACCTCGAAAATCTATCGCACAACTCCGAAGTATATCTTCTAGTATTCGAATCACCCTTTCAGATTGACCATCGGTCTGAGGGTGGAATGCAATACTGAAGTCCAATCTCGACCCAGAGCTTCATGTAACTTTTTCTAGAACCAAGATGTAAAACGAGGATCTCTGTCAGAAATAATCGACAAAGGTACCCCATGCAGTCTAACTATCATGGAAATATACAACTTTGCTAGCTTCTGTAGAGAATAATCAGTTCGAACTGGAATGAAGTGAGCAGACTTGGTCAATTGATCTACGATGACCTAAACAGAATCCTTTCTAGTGGGTGTCAAGGGCAACCCACTAACGAAGTCCATAGTCACTCGTTCCCATTTTCATAAGGGAATCTTGATTGGCTGTAGCAAACCCGAAGGTAACTGATGCTCAGCCTTAACCTGCTGACAAGTCAAACAGCGTGCTACGAAATCGGTAACCTCACGTTTCAATCCCGGCCACCATTACAGTTCATGGAGATCTTGATACATTTTATTACTGTTGGGATGCATAGCATAAAGGCTACTATGCGCTTCCTTCAGAATAAACTTCTCAGATCAAATCATTCGGCATAGATCCGTCCTCAAAAACACAACACACCATCACTATTTAACCCAAAATTAACAGTAGTACCACTCTCTATCTGCCAAAACCTCAAGCTCAGAGACTCATCCCCTAACTGCTTATCTCAAATCTGCCCAATCCAAGTCGGCTTAACTTTCAACTCGGCTAATAGACTCCCATCATCGAACAGACTAAGGTGTGCAAACATCACCCTCAAATCAGACATCGCCCTATGACTTAGAGCATCAGCCACCACATTGGCCTTACCAGGATGATGCTTTATCGTGCAGTCGTAATCCTTGAGCAGCTCAATCCATCTACGCTGTCTAAGGTTCAACTCCTTCTAAGTAAGGAGATACTTGAGACTCTTGTGATCGGTGTAGATGATGCACCTCTCACTATACAGATAATGTCTCCAGATTTTCAACGCAAAGACCATCGCAACCAAATCGAGATCATGAGTCAGATAGTTCCCTTCATGTGTCTTAAGCTGATGGGACGCATAAGTCATAACCTTACCATCCTGCATAAGAACGCAACCCAAACCAACATGCGACGCATCATTGTAAACCATGACCCGATTCAGGCTGTATCAGCACAAGAGTCTGAGTTAAAACAGACTTGAGCTTCTCAAAGCTCTCTTGCAGTGCATTAGTCCAGACATAAGGGACACCCTTACGTAGAAGCTTAGTAAGAGAAGCTACAATCAAAGAGAACCCCTCGACAAGACAACGATAGTATCCTGCCAAAGCCAAAAAGCTACGGATCTCAGATACATTCTTAGGCTGTTTCCAATCCAGCACAACCTCAATGTTTTGAGGATCAACTCGAATCCTCTTTGCAGAAACCACGTACCCCGGAAAAGTTACTTCATGTAGCCAGGACTCACACTTGCTGAATTTAGCATACAACTACTTCTCATGCAGAATCTGAAGCACTACTCTAAGATGCTCATCATTAGTCTTAGAGTATACCAGAATGTCGTTGATGAGGACCACAACGAACTGATGATAAATGCGTCCAGTGCATGTCAACCCGAAAGGCATAACTAGGAACTCGTAATGTCCATAACGAGTCCTAAATGCCGTCTTATGCACATCCACTTCCTCAACCCTCAACTGATGATACCCTAAAAGAAGAACGATCTTATAGAACACAGAAGCCCCTCAGAACTAATCAAAAGTTGTAGATCTTTGGAAGCGGATACTTATTCTTAATGGTCAGCTTGTTCAACTACCGGTAATCGATACACATCCTCATGGTCCCATCCTTTTTATTAACAAATAGTACTGGTGCTCCCCACGGAGACACTGTAACATCCCGGTTTAGGGCCTAGTCAGAATAATGGTGCGAGACCATAAATCTGAAGTCTATGTATGAGTTTTTGAGGTTTATGTGATGTTTGCATGTTAGTGTGAAAGTTTCATGAAGCAATTTTGTGAAATTGCGATTGAATTGTCCAAAAGGGCTAAATTGCAAAAGTTGCAAGATGTGAGATTATAGAAGCTATTTCTGTGAAATGGCTTTAGAATATATATTAGAGGTCCTTAAATAGAAATTTTCCCAATTTTTAATTTTTGGACAAAATTGGGCATGGATGAGTTAAAATAGGAAGTTTATCAAAAAGGCATTTTGGTTATTTACCAATTAAATGATTAAAATGGGAGAAAAGATGACAAAATTCATCCATCTTCTTCTCCAAGGCTGCCGAAAATTGAGAGAGCCATTGTTAGGGTTCTTCGAATTTTTCAAGCTTGCTAGTAAGTGCATCCAAACTCCGTTTTTGATATTTTTCGTATTTTTGAAGTCCTAGTAGCATGAGTAAGCTATTTTTAGCTATTTGATGAGCTATGATGGATGTTTAAAAATGTTCCTATGTATGAGATGCATGTTTTTTGGCGTTTTATGGAAGAATATGAAAGCTTGATGTAGTAGAAACATCTTTTGCCAAGTGATTTTCCATGAAAATACATGTAGGGGCTAGTTTGTAAAAGTCTTGAGTTTAGTCATACATGTGTGATTTAGTGAGAACTGATGATAGCCTTATTTGAGTAAGTGATTCGGCTAAGCATGAAAGGCTAGAAAGTTGAATAAAAATCACTTTACGAGCCTTGGGGCAAAAGTATAATTATGAGAAAGATAAGGACAAAAGAGTAATTTTGTCAAAGTATGAGATAGGTGTCAATTTAGTCGATATGTGTATTGAATAAGCTGATTTATTCATTATAGATCAAGAAAGAAGAAACCCGGATCTAAACCGAGGCAAGAGCAATGAAACACCCCAAACGCGGCCCACGAGCCTGGACTGGATCTGGTATGTTCCTCGATGTAAACCGGTTCAAATTCGTTTGCACTTTGAAAAATCTTAAGTGATTTTGGGAGAAAGTTCGAATTGGGTTGGGCTTGAGTTGAAAACATGTTTATTTGATATTGAAAACCCTTTTTTTATTTCAGGTAGCAAAACATTTAGAGTTTATTTTAAATGAAATTAAGTTAATCTTTAATAAATAAAGTTTCGTAACATAATAAATAAACAGAAATAAAGATAGTTCAACTATGGCCTTATTACATCAAATAAACCCAAATAATTTAAAATACTTAAATAAAAATGAAGAGTCCACATAATAATTTCCTTGCTGGGCATGGCCACCACTAAGCTCCTGCCGACCCGGTCCATTACTGATCATCACCTGAAAAATGTTCCCACAACGGGATGAGTCAACAGACTCAATGTGTAACCAACACTAAAGTTAACAATTCAGGCTTACATAGTCATATCACATTTCAATACATATAACAGATAAAAATAATGATGCAACCCGAATCCAAACCTAGATGCCATCTGCTACACATCACCCGTACCAACCTGCACACCGTGGGGACTACTAAGTCAACCCTCCATCCGCTACACACCATCAAAGGTAGTCGTTGCAGTCGACGTGCTCATCGCCTTTATGAGTATTCGTGGTCTTAGGTCACCACACTCAGATATCGTGGTCTTAGGTCACCACATTCAGATATCGTGGTCTTAGGTCACCACATTCAGATCTCGTGGTCTTAGGTCACCACATTCAAATATCGTGGTCTTAGGTCACCACATTCACTTCCTCTTTTCAATAACCCATATGCCCCATATCATACATATTATGCATTAACATGCCAAATTTCACATTCTTATCACTTATCACATGTTAAATATAACATATTTCATAATCCTAGTAGGAGTAGGAAACGTACCTGAGTACTTTGTACCATATCATGGTACCTTAGCCACATTCTTACACTTTCATATAAACACATATATCGAGTTTAAGCCATAAATCTATTAAGATTAGTGTGGGGTACACACCTGATTCGCTTAACAAATTCACTGAAATCCCGAAAAGCTTGATCTAATGCCTTAGATCTTTAATTCCCTACATTCGGCCATCACTTTAAAAATTTAATGAAGACCATTCGGCCATAAAACCAAATCCTATTAGGATTGTTATTACTCGAAACTTACCTTGGTGCTGATTTCACTACTTAATCGAGTCCCGAAATCTTTGCTATGCTCCTTCTTGTATTCAGCCAAACACTAGATCTCTTCATAGGTTAGTTTTTGGTTTTTAGGATAATAAGAAACAACTCTTTAATCAACAAATAAGGCCTTGGCTGAATACCACATGTGCTTACCTTAGGTTTCTCAAATCCCAAAAGTGATTTCTTGGCTATGGAGTTGTCGAAACCTACACAGGTACATGTTAGATCCTCTCTAACATTTAAATACTAATAAGCGGCCCTTAGCCAAATCTGAAGACTTACCTTATATCCTTATGAATCTGAAATATCCCTCCTTGTAGTCGAGTGGTTGTAGAAACCCGAGAGATCCTTTGTTGATTCGGCCAAGAGACACAGATGGCATTAGAATCTTAATTTCGGTTTAAAGAAGAAAGAAAATAATAGCAATAGATCCTTATCCTTACTTGAAGAAGTCGACACTCTTATCCGGCAATACAAAGATTTGGCCTTGAGACTTGGAGAAAGAAAAGAGATGAAACTTACAAAGGTTCGCGACTAAGGTATTTTGATCTAAGAATTTCGAAAAGATGGGCCTTTGGGAGGGAGAGATTCGGCCTAAGTAGAATGGGACAAAAAGGTGAGAAGAGAAAGATGAAGAATTCGACAATGATTTCTTGAGTTTTTGGCTTGACAAAGTTTAAGAGAAAAGAGAATAATGGCAGAGAGAATTCGGCAGAGGCTTTCAAGAACAGAAAATAATGCAGAATAGCCTCCCTTTTCCTTTTATTGTCGAAATTACTAGGCCAAGACTCCCTTACTTGGCCATCACTCTTCTATTTTGATAGCTTTATCTCTTTAATTATCACCTATTCAATTTAATAAAACTTAATCCAATAATTATCTCTTATCTCTTAATAAAAATAATACTAATAATAATCCATCATTATCTATCTATTTGCCGAATTTTAAAGAGAATAAAACTCCTCTTTTAAGAGCCTTAATGCCGTCCACCTAACTGCTCCTTGTAGCAAAAATAAAATTCTTTATTTGCTTCCCATGCGACTCGATCCTTGGCCCATTTGCCTATGTATGTGGCGTCACTTGCTAGGCCCTTAAGTGGCGCCTTGTAGCCATTTTACCAAGGCTATTTGTATGTCATATTTCACATACATTTTCTCTTAAGACCACCTTACTTCATTTCCCTCTTTTAAACTTTAAACTTGACATTTCTAAAGCATTTCCTTACATTTCTAAGACATTTCCTTACATTTCCAAGACATTTCCTTACATTTCAAAGACATTTCCTTTCATTTCCAAGACAAGACATTTCCTTACATTTCCAAGTCATTTCCTTACATTTCCAAGACAAGACATTTCCTTACATTTCCAAGTCATTTCCTTACATTTCCAAGACAAGACATTTCCTTACATTTCCAAGTCATTTCCTTACATTTCCAAGATTCTAAAAATGCACACATCACATCCATAACACATAAGTCATACTAATGCATAGGCTATAATCCAGGATGTTACAAGCAATGTGGTGGAGTAGATTGCATATTTCTATACTTTTGAGTATCGAGGTACGTCTATGCATAAACAATGCATTCATACTCACAATTTGTTAATGCTAACTAGTGCGTAGCATGATTGGGAATGATTGAGAATTGATCGCTAAAATCAGAGTTTTAAAATTTATAAAAGAATGATCAAAACCTAAAAACTAACTCTGACAACGATTAAAGGCAAGTGTACCTATCGAACAGTAGTATAGCTTAGGCAAGACCGGATATCGAACCCAAAGGAACTAAGAGTACTAATACTAACTTTCTTTTTATTATTTAGCATTAAAAAAAGAGTGAAGTTGCTTTAAACTATATTGACAAAGACTAAACTAAGGACACAAAGAGAAAAAGGACGAATAGGAAAATAACTTGAAGGAAAACTCAGTTGATTACGACGATACCCTTAGGAAGAATCCACCTAGACTTCACTTGTTATCTGACCCTAAATTATATGATTTCTTTACTTAGCTTGATCCGTAAAACTCCCTAACTTATATTAAACCCCCTCTCAAGTAGGTTAATTAGCGGAACTCTCGTTCGCTTATAATAACCCCCTAGGATAGTAGTAACTCGATCAATGGACTCCCATATTAGGTTTCACCCTAATCCGGCAAAATCTCGTAACCCTATCTCTAGGCGTTTGATCAACTCCGCTTAATTATACTAGATCTACTATTAGGCAGGGTCTATTCCTCCTCCACCTAAGCACATTAGATTTGGATTAAGCAACATAATTAAGAACAAACTAAGCAATTATCATATAACTTAGAAATCAAATAACAAAATTCATCTAGGTTTCATCCCCTTCAGGTATCTGAAGGGATTAGTTCATAATGAATAAAAAGAACATCACAAGAGAAAAGATAAAACAAAACATAAGAAAACCCTAAAACCCTCTGAAGAAATTAAAGGAGAATTCTACCGTCTTGAGTATAATTCCGGCTTCTTAAGATGGATCAACTGGCTATCCTCGTGTTATTCGCTAACTCTAACCTTCTCGACTTGGCTCCTTGGCCTAGCTTTGACGCCTATTCAAAGGTGGTACTTAGGGGATATTTATAGGCTCTTGGAATGCGATTCTTTCTCCCTAAGTATCCTTTCCGACTGAAATTGCTCTTTCCAGCAACAGAGGCACGGCCATGGCACACGCCCGTGTGAATCGAGACCAGACCGTGTTCGGATTTCTAACTTGAGGAACGGTCGTGTGAGGTGGAGTTGAGGCTGTGCTCTAGGTGTTCGTCGAGGCACGGCCGTGTCAATTTCTTTCTAAGGCCCATTTACTCTATTTTGGGCTAGTTTTGTGTTCTTTTCATCCTCGAGTGCTTTCCTGGGTATAAAACATGAAAAGAAAGGATTACAAACACCTTTTTATATAAATCAAGGAATAAACCATCAAAAAGTAAGCTAAATGTGGGATTAAAATATGTTACTTTTACGATTTATCAAATACCCCCACACTTAAGCTTTTGCTTGTCCTCAAGCAATATTCTCAACTTACAATTAAAACGAACTTTCCATGATTCATAATTCTTATCAACAATGCCTTATCCTAATTCATAGATAGTTCATACATGGATAATTTGATTCAAAGAGTCCTAAAGATTCAAACGAGATAAGTCATGAGTTTGTACCTTGAAAAACATAGGTGTCTCCTTTCATTTAAATAACTACCTTTTCAATACAAAACCAACAATGATTGATATCCTCACTAAAGATTCACTCAAATCACTCTAAAGTTTTTAAGGTTCAGGAAAAAATTGCTTGTAAGTCGAACCTGAAAAGTTAATGCCATAGGCTTGCCTGAAAATCAAATCTCCACCACTGTAATATGAGATGACAAACAGATCAAAAGGTCTTTGTTAGGGTTGTAACGAGGCTAGGGTAAAAGGTGTGGTCACAGGCTGAAATTAGAAGGTTAGAATCGAGACCGAATTGACAATGACCTACCTAAATCTTTTTCGAAATGTTATAAATTGAAAAGTAATAAACCTACTAATACGAGCTTTTCTTTTGGAAATAGACTTTGATTATGTAAGCTCACTTTTGTACTTACTAATATTGAATACTTCAAAATTATTATTATTTTTTTAAGAATAAACTAAATACAAGATAAATTTAACTACCAGAATAATATACTTAGGTAACTAGCTCAAATCAAATCTTGATTAAGGGGTAGTCAAAAGAAAGGGTGATAACAAATACAAAGGGGCTTAGGGTTAATATTAGTAGGTGAGTCAATAAAAAAATGTTTGTTAGGATCAACAGGGTTCACTAGGGGTCAAATGTAAAGGTCGGCTATTTAATAGAGTGAGTGAGTTTAAACCTAGATGCCTTTATCATTTCTGTAAAATCAAATCAAAAGTGTGGTCTCAACATGTATAAACGAGGCAAGTTCTGGAATAACAGTTCATGGTTGACACACTCATAATTAGTAAAATGAGCATGAAAAAGAATATATGCTCTATAAGGCTCAAAATCTCAAAAAACTTATGGGTTTTTTGACATCATCCTTGTAAATTTCAAATTTCAAGGTAATATTCAAATTTAGATCAACAACATAGCAAAATTTTCCTTCCTGAAAAATAGACTTATCATGCTGGATTCTCTAGTAATCTTCAAATTAATTATCAATGTACAATTAAGTATGACTTATTCTAAAACATGTCAATAACAATCACAAATCATCAGAAATTTCATCCTAATTAGTAATATGACAATTTTACTTTAAAACAAGATTAAATTCAGGGACTTGAGAATAATGCAGAAAGTTAGGCATTTTTATCCTCAGAGTTTGAGAATAATGGAAAAAGTTAGGCATTTTCTCAGAATAACTATTCACCCCCACACTTAAGATGTACATTGCCCTCAATGTACAAACATAGATAATAACATTTAATGGATAAATCAAAAGAGAAGGGAAAGGAATTACTCCCTAAATTTTGGATGTTTTTCCCGGAGGAGTGTCTCTGGTGGCGGTGATGGTCGGTCCTGATGACGAACCTGCGCTAGATGAAGAAATTGGATAGTACACTGAGAAGTAGCTAGGATTTAATAAGACCTAATAAAAATAAACTAAATATAAAATTAAAGAAAAACAAACTAAAGGGAAGGAGACTAAGAGGAAAACTAAAATGAAAAGAAAATATTGATAGACTGTGAAGTCCTTATTGAAGGATGGTTCGCAAGGTGGGAATAAACACTAAGGTTGGGGATGTGATGGCGGTGGAGGAAGTGAAGAGGTTATTGTGGTGGTCGGCGTGATTCCTAAGCAGCCTGGCGAACCTGGCACCTTGGCCTATTGTTTGGATGAAGCGGCCGGTATGAACTCATGTTGATCGTTCTTTGTTGAGGAGCCTCTGCTTAGCTTCTTCTTCTTCTTCGACATGATTTTATGTGGCTCAAGGGTGTTAGAAATTTATGAAGTGCAAAATCTGTGAGGGACAAGAGTGAAAAGAAAAGAAAATAAAGATGAAACTAGATGGAGGGAAGAGGGAGAGTTGTGGGGTTTAAATGGGTGTGTAGATTTACACGGCCGCTTTGCCCGGCCGGGTGTTTGGGTGGGTTGTTACCTTATGCCCATGCTTCGAATCCTCACGCCCGTGTTCGATAAGTCAGTAGTTTTGCATGGTTTGTAGGCACGGGCGTGTTCTGCCCGTGGTGTGGAAGTTAGGAGCTTCACACGGTTGAGGGGCATGGCCGTGTCCTTCTGCCGGTGCCCGTGGGGAGGGTGGTTGGATCCGTGATGTTAGGGGGTGGTTGGACTGACTTGCACGGCCTCTACTCTGTCAGTGTGGCGATTTCGGTGGTCCAGACGGCCACGGACACGGTCGTGTGTAAGGCCGTGTAACCGGGAAAACCTATATTTTTTGTTAGTTTAAAAAGAAGAAAAAGAAAAATAAAAAAATAAATGTAAAAAGAAATAGGGTTAGTGCTCGGGTTGCCTCCCGAGAAGCGCTCGTTTATCGTCTTAAGCTAGACTTTCCTTGTATTTGAAAATTTTTAGGGTGGTTTAAAGGTTTGAATATCTTCCCTCATGCTTATGGTTTTATTCTCTTGACAAAGTTGAAGTCGAGAAGCGTTTACCTTGAAATTGCTGAATATCGGATTGCTTACCTCGACTATTCCTTGTTGGAAGATATCGTGTACCTTAAGAAGAAGTTCTCCCTTTGCCTTTAGGTCTGTTGTGGTGATGTGAGGATCGGCTTTGTCTAACATTACCTGGTCTCCTATTTTAAAGTGATTTGATGTCCTCACAAGCTCTTCTGGTGGTTCTTCTGGTTTTACTTCGTGTGATTTTGGTTCTTCCTCGTGTAACCCTAGTTTTTCCTTGAAGTGCATTTTCCACTCGTCTAAGTTATTAGATTGAATCCTTTGCCTCTCGTGAGTTATTTCTTTGTTGGCACTTAACTGAGGATCCGGTTCAATCGTTCCTTTTTTCTGTGGTTCCTGAAAAGAAGGTGTAATTGGATGGTCATCAAAAGAATTTTCTTTCTCACCTTGGTTCTTTAATGACCTGGCTGAGTTGAGAGCTTGAAGACTAATTGAGTCATCTCCTGCACAAAGTATGAGCTCGCCTGTGGCAACATCAATTTTAGTCTTGGCCGTTGCTAGGAAAGGTCTTCCTAAAATTAAGGGGATTGAAGTATCCTCATCCATGTCTAAAACAACAAAGTCTACTGGGAAAACAAATTTATCGATTTTTATAGGAACGTCTTCATTAATGCCCCTAGGAATTCTAACAGTTTTATCAGCTAATTGAATACTCATCCTAGTTTGTTTGGGCTTCCATAGACCTAGTCGTTTAAACAATGTATAAGGCATGACATTTATGCTTGCCCCTAAATCAGCAAACACATTATCAATATTTAAACTACCGATTAAACATGGAACTGTAAAACTCCCTGGATCTTTTTTCATTTGTGGTAGTCTATTTTGTAACATTGCTGAGCATGTTGCGTTCAGTTCCACGTGGTGCTCTTCATCTATTTTACGTTTGTTGGTCAAGAGCTGTCTTAAAATTTTCCTCAAATCTGGCATCTGAAAAAGAGCTTCAAGAAGAGGTAAGTTAATATGTAATTTTTTTAAAAGTTTAAGAAACTTACCGAATTATTCCTCTGAATCATCTCTTTTTAACGCTTCGAGATAACGTATACGAGGTTTGTACTCTTTGATTACCGGTTTCAACTTTTCTTGTGCTACCTCTGTTGTACCTTCGTCTACCTTACTTTCTGGAATTGGTTTGGGTCATCTAACTCCTCGCTGTCCTGAGCTGCAATGGCTTGAATTTGCTCCTTAGGGTTAATCTTAGTGTTACTTGGTAGACGTCCTTGCGATCATTCTGACATTAGCTTTGCGAGTTGTTCTACTGCGCTAGTTACTTCCTTGACTGACTTAGCAATTTCACTAATTCGGCTCTCGTTGCTTTTGATTGTTCTATCAGTTTCTTGAATACATTTCTCTATGTCTGCTGAGAACCTTGCCATCATCTCCTCGAGGGTAGGTTTCTTCTCTTGTGGATAAGGCTGATTTTGGAAGTTTTGAGGAAGTTTTTGCCTTTGATTTCCTTGATTGCCTTGACCTCCCCATGAAATATTTGGGTGGTTCCTCCAACCTGGATTGTAAGTGTTACTATAAGGATTATTATTGGATCGGAAATTATTACCTATATAGTTCATCTGTTCGCTCTCTGCTTCTGGTTGGTAGGGTGGGTACTCAGGATTCGCCACGGTTCCACTTATCTCAAGCTGCGTTGATAGCATGGTCATTGCATCGACTTTGAAGACTTCTGCCAATTTCGTCGGTTTGGTCCTTGAAGCTTGCCACTGATAATTATTTGATGACATCTCCTCAATGAACTCGTAGGCTGTGTCTGGAGTTTTGTTATTCAGGGTTCCACCGACTGCTAAATCAATCAGTCGGCTGAATCAATCATATACCAAAGGTCCTCTCGGGTTCCTTCTAGTCATAAACTAGAAGTTCTTGAAAAAAGGAGAAAGAAAGAAAAATTAGCAAAAATTAAAATTTAACCTAAAAACAAAAGAAATAAATTGTAAAAAATAAAATAACGGCTAAAGTAATAAAAATAGAGCTTTCTTAATATTTTAGTTCCCCAACAACGGTGCCAAAAACTTGATCGCTGAAATCAGAGTTTTAAAATTTATAAAAGAATGATCAAAACCTGAAAACTAACTCTGACAACGATTAAAGGTAAGTGTACCTATCGAACAGTAATATAGCTTAGGCAAGACCGGATATCGAACCCAAAGGAACTAAGAGTTCTAATACTAACTTTCTTTTTATTATTTATCCTTAAAAATAGAGTGCAGTTGCTTTAAACTATATTGACGAAGACTAAACTAAGGACACAAAGAGAAAAAGGACGAATAGGAAAATAACTTTGAAGGAAAACTCAGTTGATTACGATGATACTCTTAGGAAGAATCCACCTAGACTTCAGTTATTATCTGACCCTAAATTATATGATTTTTTTACTTAGCTTGATCCGTAAGACTCCCTAACCTATATGAAACCCTCTCTCGAGGCGAATAACGTCTAACCCTAGGTTAATTAGCGGAACTCTCGTTCGCTTATAATAACCCCCTGGGATAGTAGTAAATCGATCAATGGACTCCCATATTAGGTTTCACCCTAATCCGGTAAAATCTCGTAACCCTATCTCTAGGCGTTCGATCAACTCCACTTAATTATGTTAGATCTACTATTAGGCAGGGTCTATTCCTCCTCCACCTAAGCACATTAGATTTGGATTAAGCAACATAATTAAGAACAAACTAAGCAATTATCATATAACTTAGAAATCAAATAACAAAATTCATCTAGGTTTCATCCCCTTCAGGTATCTGAAGGGTTTAGTTCATAATGAATAAAAAGAACATCACAAGAGAAAAGATAAAACAAAACATAAGAAAACCCTAAAACCCCCTGAAGGAATTGAAGGAGAATTCTACCGTCTTGAGTATAATTCCGGCTTCTTAAGATGGATCAACTGGCTATCCTCACGTTATTCCCTAACTTTGACCTTCTCGGCTTGGCTCCTTGGCTTAGCTTTGACGCCTCTTCAAAGGTGGTACTTAGGGGATATATATAGGCTTTTGGAATGCAATTATTTCTCCCTAAGTATACTTTTCTGACTGAAATTGCTCTTTCCAGCAACAGAGGCACGGCCATGGCACACGCCCGTGTGAATCGAGACCAGACCGTGTTCAGATTTCTAACTTGAGGCACGACCGTGTGAGGGAGAGTTGAGGCCGTGCTCTAGGTGTTCGTTGGGGCACGGCCGTGTCAATTTCTTGCTAAGGCTTATTTACTCTGTTTTGGGCCCGTTTTGTGTTCTTTTCATCCTCGAGTGCTTTCCTGGGTATAAAACATGAAAAGAAAGGATTACAAACACCTTTTTATATAAATCAAGGAATAAACCATCAAAAAGTAAGCTAAATGTGGGATTAAAATATGTTACTTTTACGGTTTATCAAATACCCCCACACTTAAGCTTTTGCTTGTCCTCAAGTAAAATTCTCAACTTACAATTAAAACGAACTTTCCATGATTCATAATTCTTATCAACAATGCCTTATCCTAATTCATAGATAGTTCATACATGGATAATTTGATTCAAAGAGTCCTAAAGATTCAAACGAGATAAGTCATGAGTTTGTACCTCGAAAAACATAGGTGTCTCCCTTTATTTAAATAACTACCTTTGCAATCCAAAACCAACAATGATTGATATCCTCACTAAAGATTCACTCAAATCACTCTAAAGTGTTTAAGGTTCAGGAAAAAATCGCTCATAAGTCGAACCTTAAAAGTTAATCCCATAGGCTTGCCTGAAAATCAAATCTCCACCACTGTAATATGAGATGACAAACAGATCAAAAGGTCTTTGTTAGGGTTGTAACGAGGCTAGGGTAAAAGGTGTGGTCACAGGCTGAAATTAGAAGGTTAGAATCGAGATCAAATTGACAAGTACCTACCTAAAACTTTTCCGAAATGTTATAAATTGAAAAGTAATAAACCCACTAATACGAGCTTTTCTTTTAGAAATAGACTTTGATTGTGTAAGCTCACTTTTTATACTTACTAATATTGAATACTTCAAAATTATTATTATTTTTTAAGAATAAACTAAATACAAGATAAATTTAACTACCAGAATAATATACTTAGGTAACTAGCTCAAATCAAATCTCGATTAAGGGGTAGTTAAAAGAAAGGGTGATAACAAATACAAAGGGGCTTAGGGTTAATATTAGTAGGTGAGTCAATAAAAAAAAAGTTTGTTAGGATCAACGGGGTTCACTAGAGGTCGGCTATTTAGTGGAGTGAGTGAGTTTAAACCTAGATGCCTTTATCATTTCTGTAAAATCAAATCAAAAGTGTGGTCTCAACATGTATAAACGAGGCATGTTCTAGAATAACAGTTCATGGTTGACACACTCATAATTAGTAAAATGAGCATGAAAAAGAATATATGCTCTACAAGGCTCAAAATCTCAAAAAAATTATGGGTTTTTTGACATCATCCTTGTAAATTTCAAATTTCAAGGTAATATTCAAATTTAGATCAACAACATAGCAAAATTTTCCTTCCTGAAAAACAGACTTATCATGCTAGATTCTCTAGTAATCTTCAAATAATTATCAATGTACAATTAAGTATGACTTATTCTAAAACATGTCAATAACAATCACAAATCATCGGAAATTTCATCCTAATTAGTAATATGACAATTTTACTTTAAAACAAGATTAAATTCAGGGATTTGAGAACAATGCAGAAAGTTAGGCATTTTTATCCTCAGAGTTTGAGAATAATGGAAAAGGTTAGGCATTTTCTCAGAATAACTATTCACCCCCCACACTTAAGATGTACATTGCCCTCAATGTACAAACATAGATAATAACATTTAATGGATAAATCAAAAGAGAAGGGAAAGGAATTACTCCCTGAATTTTGGATGTTTTTCCCGGAGGAGAGTCTTTGGTGGAGGTGATGGTCGGTCTTGATGACGAACTTGCGCTAGATGAAGAAATTGGGTAGTGCACTGAGAAGTAGCCAGGATTTATTAAGACCTAATAAAAATAAACTAAATATAAAATTAAAGAAAAACAAACTAAAGGGAAGGAGACTAAGAGGAAAACTAAAATGAAAAGAAAATATTGATGGACTGTGAAGTCCTTATTGAAGGATGGTTCGCAAGGTGAGAATAAACACTAAGGTTGGGGATGTGATGGCAGTGGCGGAAGTGAAGAGGTTATCGTGGTGGTCGACGTGATTCCCAAGCAGCCTGGCGAACCTGGCACCTTGGCCTATTGTTTGGATGAAGCGGCCGGCATGAACTCATGTTGATTGTTCTTTGTTGAGGAGCCTCTGCTTAGCTTCTTCTTTTTCTTTGACATAATTTTGTGTCGCTCAAAGGTGTTAGAGATTTATGAAGTGCAAAATCTGAGAGGGACAAGAGTGAAAACAAAAGAAAATAAAGATGAAACTAGATGGAGCGAAGAGGGAGAGTTGTGGGGTTTAAATAGGGGTTCAGGTCTGATGCTTTCCCACAGCTGTGGTCCTGGGGTGTGTCGATTTACACGGCCGCCTTCCACGGCTGTGTGTTTGGGTGGGTTGTTACCTTATGCCCGTGCTTCGGATCCCCACGCCCATGTTCGATAAGTCAGTAGTTTTGCACGGTTTGTAGGCACGGGCGTGTTCTACCCGTGGTGTGGAAGTCAAGAGCTTCACATGGTTGAGGGGCACGGCCGTGCCCTTCTGTCAATGCCCGTGGGGAGGGTGGTTGGATCCGTGATGTTGGGGGGTTGGTTGGACTGACTTGCACGGCCTCTGCTCTGTCAGTGTGGAGATTTCGGTGGTCCAGACGGCTACGGACACGGCCGTGTGTAAGGCCGTGTGACCTGGAAAACCCGTATTTTTGGTTAGTTTAAAAAGAAGAATAATAAAAATAAAATTAAACGCAAATAAATGTAAAAAGAAATAGGGTTAGTGCTCGGGTTGCCTCCCGAGAAGCGCTAGTTTATAGTCTTAAGCTAGACATTCCTCGTATTTGAAAATTTTGAGGGAGGTTTAAAGGTTTGAATATCTTCCCTCATGCTTATGGTTTTATTCTCTTGACAAAGTTGAAGTCGAGAAGCGTTTACCTTGAAATTGCCGAATATCGGATTGCTTACCTCGACTATTCCTTGTGGGAAGATATCGTGTACCTTAAGAAGAAGTTCTCCCTTTGCCTTTAGGTCTATTGTGGTGATGTGAGGATCGGCTTTGTCTAACATTACCTGGTCTCCTATTTTCAAGTGATTTGATGTCCCCACGAGCTCTTCTGGTGGTTCCTCTGGTTTTACTTCGTGTGATTTTGGTTCTTCCTCGTATAACCCTAGTTTTTCCTTGAAGTGCATTTTCTACTCGTCTAAGTTATTAGATTGAATCCTTTGCCCCTCGTGAGTTATTTCTTTGTTGGCACTTAACTGAGGACCCGGTTCAATCGTTCCTTTTTTCTGTGGTTCCTGAAAGGAATGTGTAATTGGATGGTCATCAAAAGAATTTTCTTTCTCACCTTAGTTCTTTAATGACCTGGCTGAGTCGAGGGCTTGAAGACTAATTGAGTCGTCTCCTGCACAAAGTATGAGCTTGCCTATGGCAACATCAATTTTAGTCTTGGCAGTTGCTAGGAAAGGTCTTCCTAAAATTAAGGGGATTGAAGTATCCTCATCCATGTCGAAAACAACAAAGTCTACTGGGAAAACAAATTTATCGATTTTTACGGGAATGTCTTCATTAATGCCCCTAGAAATTCTAACAGTTTTATCAGCTAATTGAATACTCATCCTAGTTTGTTTGGGCTTTCGTAGACCTAGTCGTTTAAACAATGTATAAGGCATGACATTTATGCTTGCCCCTAAATCAGCAAACGCATTATCAATATTTAAACTACCGATTAAACATGGAACTGTAAAACTCCCTGGATCTTTTTGTTTTTGTGGTAGTCTATTTTGTAACATTGCTGAGCATGTTGCGTTCAGTTCCACGTGGTGCTCTTCATCTATTTTGCGTTTGTTGGTCAAGAGCTGTCTTAAAAATTTCCTCAAATCTGGCATCTGAAAAAGAGCTTCAAGAAGAGGTAAGTTAATTTGTAATTTCTTTAAAAGTTTAAGAAACTTACCGAATTGTTCCTCTGAATCGTCTCTTTTTAATGCTTCGGGATAAGGTATACGAGGTTTGTACTGCTTGATTACCGGTTTCGACTTTTCTTATGCTACCTCTGTTGTACCTTCGTCTACCTTACTTTCTGGAATTGGTTTGGTTTCATCTAACTCCTAGCTGTCCTGTGCTGCGATGGCTTGAATTTGCTCCTTAGGGTTAATCTTAGTGTTACTTGGTAGACGTCCTTGCGATCATTCTGACATTAGCTTTGCGAGTTGTTCTACTGCATTAGTTACTTCCTTGACCGACTTAGCAATTGCACTAATTCGGCTCTTGTTGCTTTTGATTGATCTATCAGTTTCTTGAATACGTTTCTCTGTGTCTGCTGAGAACCTTGCCATCATCTCCTCGAGGGTAGGTTTCTTCTCTTGTGGATAAGGCTGATTTTGGAAGTTTTGAGGAAGTTTTTGCCTTTGATTTCCTTGATTTCCTTGACCTCACCATGAAAAATTTGGGTGGTTCCTCCAACCTGGATTGTAAGTGTTACTATAAGGATTATTATTGGATCAGAAATTATTACCTATATAGTTCATCTGTTCGCTCTCTGCTTCCGGTTGGTAGGGTGGGTACTCAGGATTCACCACGGTTCCACTTGCGTCGCACTTTATGACTGGATGTGCCTGTGAAGAACACAAAGGATCAAGCTTTTTATTCATCATCTCAAGCTGCGTTGATAGCATGGTCATGGCATCGACATTGAAGACTCCTGCCGATTTCGTCGGTTTGGTCCTTGAAGCTTGCCACTGATAATTGTTTAATGACATCTCCTCAATGAACTCGTAGGCTGCGTCTGGAGTTTTGTTATTCAGGGTTCCACCGACGGCTAAATCAATCAGTCTGCTGAATCAATCATATACCAAAGGTCCTCTCGAGTTCCTTCTAGTCATAAACTAGAAGTTCCTGAAAAAAGGAGAAAGAAAGAAAAATTAGCAAAAATTAAAATTTAACCTAAAAAAAGAGAAATAAATTAAAAAATAAAATAACTAGCTAAAGTAATAAAAATAGAGCTTTCTTAATATTTTAGTTCCCTAAGAACGGCGCCAAAAACTTGATCATTTGAAATCGAGTTTTAAAATTTATAAAAGAATGATAAAAACCTGAAAACTAACTCTGACAACGATTAAAGGTAAGTGTACCTATCGAACAGTAGTATAGCTTAGGCAAGACCGGATATCGAACCCAAAGGAACTAAGAGTACTAATACTAACTTTCTTTTTATTATTTATCCTTAAAAATAGAGTGAAGTTGCTTTAAACTATATTGACGAAGACTAAACTAAGGACACAAAGAGAAAAAGGACGAATAGGAAAATAACTTTGAAGGAAAACTCAGTTGATTACGATGATACTCTTAGGAAGAATCCACCTAGACTTCAGTTATTATCTGACCCTAAATTATATGATTTTTTTACTTAGCTTGATCCGTAAGACTCCCTAACCTATATGAAACCCTCTCTCGAGGCGAATAACGTCTAACCCTAGGTTAATTAGCGGAACTCTCGCTCGCTTATAATAACCCACAGGATAGTAGTAAATCGATCAATGGACTCCCATATTAGGTTTCACCCTAATCCAAGCAAAATCTCGTAACCTATCTCTAGGCGTTTCGATCAACTCCGCTTAATTATGTTAGATCTACTATTAGGCGGTGGTCTATTCCTCCTCCACCTAAGCACATTAGATTTGGATTAAGCAACATAATTAAGAACAAACTAAGCAATTATCATATAACTTAGAAATCAAATAACAAAATTCATCTAGGTTTCATCCCTTCTGTGTATCCAAGGGTTTAGTTCATAATGAATAAAAAGAACATCACAAGAGAAAAGATAAAACAAAACATAAGAAAACCCTAAAACCCCCTGAAGGAATTGAAGGAGAATTTCGCTGTCTTGAGTTAATTTCGGCTTCTTGGGATGGATCAACTGGCTATCCTCGCGTTATTCCCTAACTCTGACCTTCTCGGCTTGGCTCCTTGGCCTAGCTTTGATGCCTCTTCAAAGGTGGTACTTAGAGGATATATATAGGCTCTTGGAATGCAATTCTTTCTCCCTTAGTATCCTTTTATGACTGAAATTGCTCTTTCCAGCAACAGAGGAACGGCCATGGCACACGCTCGTGTGAATCGAGACCAGACCGTGTTCAGATTTCTAACTTGAGGCACGGCTGTGTGAGGCGGAGTTGAGGTCGTGCTCTAGGTGTTCGTCGTGGCACGACCGTGTCAATTTCTTGTTAAGGCCCATTTACTCCTTTTTGGGCCCGTTTTGTGTTCTTTTCATCCTGGGTGCTTTCCTGGGTGTAAAACATGAAAAGAAAGGATTACAAACACCTTTTTATATAAATCAAGGAATAAACCATCAAAAATTAAGCTAAACGTGGGATTAAAGTATGTTACTTTTACGATTTATCAAGAATGATTGAGAACCTATATGGGATGAATGTGGTAGAATTTTTGAATGGATGTATGGTTAAGCAAGTAGAAATGTGAATGTGTAGTGAGAGTGCTAAATGGTGGGTTAAGTGCGATACCATCCTAAGGCATAATGATGATGAGCTGGCTATGTGCGATGCTATCGTTAGGTATATTATCTAGTGGGCTATGTGCGAAACCACTATGATTATCTTTGTGGTAGGCTTAGTGCAATACTACCTTATTAATTGATTGTGGTGGGCTAAGTACGAAACCACCGAGGAATTTGCTGTGTGGATTAGTTGTGTGGTTGTATTATTGAGTTAGTTAGCTGTGTGGATGAATTATCGAGAAATAATATTGTGTTGTATATCGTGTAAATGTGATATTGAATGTAGGGGTACATTTCAATGGTTATGATTATGTGACTCATGAGGTGTTGGAAATGTGGTAAGGGATAGAAAGAGTAAGCATAGTTGTACATTATATATTAGTATAATGCTAATTGTTGTTTAGCTTATACTATGATGCTTAATTGTTTATGTGTAAACTTACTAAGCTCAAAGCTTACTCCCTTTCTTTTCCCTTGTCTTATAGAGTAAAAGTGTTGAATCGAGATACGAGGATCAATTGGAAGATCGTCCATACTATCAGCACACTCTGGTACAGGAGACTCAATGTTTTGTATATGGTATGTATAGAGGCTAGATAAGTTAGTGAATTTTGTTGTAAATGGCTAGGATGTGTTAGCCCATATTTGGATAATCTATTTTGTATAATGCCATAGTTGCTGACTGTTATATTATATGAAAAGATGTAGTTATCCATGTGAGATTGTGATTTCATTTGAGTTGATTATGGATGTGTTGAATGAGTGCATGTTGTGTATGCTATAAGGGTGAGAAGGGCTTAGCAAATAGCTTTGTTCTTATCCATGTGGATAGACATACGGGCGTGTGTCTAGGCTATATGTGACACACGGTCAGCCCATGGGCGTGTGACTTGGCCGTGTGTCCCCTGCATGTTGAATTTTAAGTTAGATTTGGCCACGAGCTAGCCACACGGGCGTGTGTCTAGGCTCTAGGCCGTGTAAGTGAAGTCAGTGTTCACCACAGTTGGAGAGCATGGTTGTGTACCCTAGCCGTGGGACATTGGCAGAATGCTTGGGTTTTCATACACGGGTTGAAGGCATGGGCGTGTGTGTCTACACACGTGCGTGTCTCATCTTACACAGATGTGTGGGCCCTATATAAAAAAAATTAAAGATTCGAAAAAGCTCTGGAATAGTCCCGAGAGCCCTCGTGCTTATGAGTGAGGCCTTGTAAGTTAAAAATGAGGTTGTTGAGGTGACTTAAGAGAGTAGTCACGATGAGCCTAAGTGGCGATCATGAGGACTTTATTAAGGTAACACCTCGAGCCCGGTTCCTACGTAGAACACAGGCAAGGGGTGTTACAGACACACTCGAACGAATGAAACCACGATCCAACAACTCCTACAATTGAGCCTTAAGTTCTGCAAGCTCTTTCGGTTCCATTCGGTAGGGAGCAATAGACACCAGAGCTATACCCGGAAGAAGCTCGATCCCAAACTCAACCTTTCGATTTGGAGGAAATCTTGGTAACTCCTCAGGAAAAACATCCGGAAAATCCCTCATAGTTATGATATCCCCAATCGATTAGTTCCCAGAGGCAGTAGTACTGATGTAAGCCAAATATGGCTCGCACCCTTTCTGGACCAGTTTCTTAGCTACCAGTGCGAATATCACATGCAACAGATAATCCCGATGCTCTCCGATCACAACCACCTCTTCATCTTCCTCAGTTCTTATAACAACCCTCTTAGCCGCACAATTCACACTAACCCGATGCTTGACCAACCAGTCCATTTCCAGAATTATATCGAACTTACGGAAGCTCTATCAGATCCGCCAGAAAAACAGTTCCTTACACCACTAAGGGTACATCCCTATAGAGTTTTCTAACCAGAACAGATTGCCCTAACGGACTCTGAACAGTGACCTCACTCGTAGTGCTCTCAACCATAATCCTAGGTTTTTAGAAACTAAACTGGCTATACAGGAATGAGTAGATCCTATGTCTATCAGAGCAATGTAAGGTGCATCAAATATAAAGAACGTAACGGTGATGACGTCAGGAGCATCTTTGTCCTCTTGGTGATGTGCAGCATAAACCAAAGTAGGCTGTCTCACCTCAGTCTGACCAATACCTCTGCCCGGTGCTCTCTGTCCTCGACCCATACCATTACTACCTTTAGCCTGACCACGTCCCCTAGGCGGCTGTTGAACTACTCTCTGCGGATGCACGAAACCTGATGCCGGAGCTTGCACCTGATCAGCCCTCAATAGACACTTCTGAATGCGGTACTCTAAAGACTCACATCTCAAACAGGCCCCAATCCTCCTCCAGCACTCGCCCGGATGGCGTCTACCACAATCACTGCACGACTGTAACCCAGTAGGAGCAATAGAAGAAACATGGGCCTCCACTCTAACTAGCCCATCAGATCTGACCTTTTTTTAGGCCTCTGTACAGGATTCGAGGTCTAAGAATCCCTCTTATTCTTACCTCTCTCCCTATCTCTATTTTGGCGCTCAGCGCTTAACATCTTCGGCGATCTTCGCCTTCTCTACCAGAACAGAAATCTCACACTCCCATCTGCGGAGCAATCAAAACCCTCATATTATCTCTCAGTCCGTCTTCAAACTGAACACACCTCTCATACTCTGATTCCACCATACCTCGAGCATAGCAGCTCAGCCTCAGAAATTCGACCTCATACTCGACCACAGATCGGTCACCTTGCGTGAGGTTCAGAAACTCACGCCTGTGACCATCAATGTAGCTGGCTTCCACATATTTGCTCTGAAATGTAGTCTTAAAGAACTCCCAAGTCAAATGGTCAGACTAAGTACCCTCCTTAACAATTAACCACTACTGATATATTTCGTCGCGAAGCAAGGAGACTGCACTCTTCAATTTTTGCTCGGGGGTACAGTCCAACTCATCCATGATTCTCTCAGTGGCCTCCAACCAGTATTTAGCCACATTAGGGGTGACTCCTATGACACCCTTAAACAACTCAGCTCTATTAGACCGGAGTCGCTCAGTTACCGACCCTCGGCCCTCAGATCCAGAATTGGGCCCAGCAACCTTCTCTAATATCCTCAGCATGACTTGGGGCAGTGCGTCATCCCCAGTCGATTGACTCTGAGACCCAGTCTCAGTAGCAGGTTACACAGGTGTCTCACTAGTGTCCAGATTTGGCATGCTGCCCAGAGATGAGGATTCAGCTCGAGGCCCCCTACGGCCTCTACCTCTACCTCGACCTTGAATACCATGTCCGTAGATACCTCATGCGCTCATTGTGACTTAAAAGTTTTATCTACATTAAAAATTTTATACATCAGTTTCAATTATTTATTAGCAAATATTTTATGTAGTAAATATCAGAAGTTCAGTAATGTTTCCGAAGGTTTCAGTCTATATTTGCTTCACTACAATTTCAGAGAATACTAACTATAGTGCTTTCGGCGTATGCTATTTCCAGTATTTCAGAATAAACTATCTAAAGTTCAGAATACTTACAGGATTGGCGCCGGAGGCTCGACATACCACATACTTAATCAAAATATTTTTAAACAATTCGAAAACCAATTCTTTAAAACCTATTTTGGAACCTAAAATCTGCAACTCAGTTTTTATAATCTGGCTCTGATACCATTAAATGTAACACCCCAAACTCGGCTTAGATGTTATGACCGAATCCTGAAGCGTCACATGAAATGGGTTGACAAACCATTATCGTCAAATATATAACATAATCAAATGCTGATACAATTTTTTTCTTCGAAACAACCCTCAAATCATCACGTCAACGTAAAAAAAATCTATGTTATAAAATTGGAATAATTAACGGTGTTACTTATGGCACCCTAAAATTTTGGGGTTAGAAGTTTTGAGTTTTGTGGTTAGGGCCAGTGAGTAGGTTGTGCTATTGTGTTTATTTGCGCGTTTAAGTGATAGAATGAGCTTGCTGGTCTGGTGGTTAGTTGTGTGTTAGTGTGTCTCTAGGTCATGTGTTCGAATTTTTGTGCGTGTGTTCTGGAGAAATATTTTTATTTTGTTAAATAGTAGACTTGTTTTAAGTTTAAAAATAATTATTAGTTTTATTTTTATTAACTTATTTTGGTTACTACCTTCTTTTCACGTTCTCCTCTCCCTCTCCCTCTTTTTAGGTTTTCTTTTTTTGTTCTTTCTTCTTTTCTTTTTTGAAAATGGTTACTTTGTGGTTTTTGGAGAGCTTCGATTTCTTGGTCATCGAGTCGGGTTCTGGATGTCTCTGATCGTGAATTAGGTATGGGTTCAAACTCTTCAATTTCAATTTGTTGTTTCAATTGTGTGGTAGGTTTCGCTTCTAAGTTTCATAAAACGTGGTTTTCTATGGCATATTTCTGATCTATTAGAGTTTAGGGGGTATTAGGTATGTGAATTCACGGTTTGCAGTATGTTTCAAAGTGGTTTCGGGATAATATGGGAGACCACACGGGCATGTGCTAGTCCACATGGCCGTATGGAATTGAGGATTAGGGTTTTTGGATAGAAATTCATGCCACACAGCCTGGCCACACGGCCATGTGGCTGATTTGGGGAAATTAGTCGATTTTCACACGGTCGTATCCCCTGGGCACACGGGCGTGTGTGTTTGGGAATTAGTGATTTAGTGATTCGGTGCCACATGGCCCGGCCACACGGCTGTGTGGTAAATTTGGGAATTTAGGGTGTAACACTCTAAACCTGGCCTAGACGTTATGGCCGAATCCGGAGATATCACAAAGAATGGGTTTGAAAACTGAGTTGTTTTTATAAACCATTCAACTTTTATAACTCATATTCATTCATGATTATTATTGAAAACATCGTTTAATTAGTTCATTTGCCAAAACATAATTTACAGCGGAGGTTTAATAAAATCGATACATTTTGAAAATCCAGTTTGTATTTTTAGAAAATCTTTTATTTACGTAAAACCGTCGTTTTCATGAAACATTTTATCGAAGCATGTAAATTATCAAACAAACCAAATATCAACAGTTAAAAACCATACAGTCTAGAGAGTCCCAGAAATTACAAATTCTCAAATAAATCCAGAATTTTAAATAAACCATAAATTACTAAATTTAAACAGTTTAGGGTTGAGTGGTCACCGCTGAGTCTCCACCGCATCGATCCGCCTAATTCTGTGGATTACCTGAACATAATAGATAAACAGATGTGAGTTTTCGTAAACTTAAAGTGTAACCTAACAGAATTAGACATACAACTTATACAGAAGTCACATATACATTCAGATTCAGGTCAGACCCAAGTCCTTTACAGAAACATATAACAGAATCAGATGTGCAGAACCCTACCCCCATCCTCTACACACCATCTCCGACCATCCCAACACACCATGTGGGTTAAAAACACCCACCCATCCCTATACACCGTATTGTGTCATTACGACACGTATAAGATAATATGTAGCCAAGCTGCCAGAATATAGGTGAGGGAAGCCTTTCAAAACACTTCCTCTATATATACAATCCCATGCCAAAAAACTGATACAAAATATAGATTCAGATACATATATAACATGCTTATCATGCTTGTGTACAAATATAATATATACATATATCACAATAGTCAGATATGCATTAAAGTGTTCTACTCAAAACATACTATCAGAATATCAAATCACATAACCTAGGGTTTGATTAACCCTTACCGACCCTACTGTAGGCCCACAGTCGATCAGAACGACTCGTGCGACCCTAGGGAATGCTTCAGAAATTTGGGCTCACAGGCCTGTGTGGATTGCCCGTGTGGGCCCACATGCTCGTGTGACCTACATGCCCGCGTGACCCACACAGCTTGGCCCAAGCTCATACACCCGTGTGGCATGTCCGTGTTGACCCACACACCTGTGTGGCCTATACGACCAACTTGGCCTAGCCCTTGTGGCCCACACGGCCACACCCACACCACCACACGGCTGCGTCATGCACATGGCCATGCCTTCGTCAACCACACCATCGTGTCACGCATACAGCCAACCATACGGGCGACCACATGCCCGTGTGGCATCGATAGAACAATTTTTCAGTTTTTTTCGAAGTTCAATTTTCTGCGTTTCGGGTACACACCTAGTACGATTTTGATGCGGAAACATTTCCGAGACCACCAATACCTAAAATTAGAATACGCAACACCTTTTAGCAACCAAAATTGAGTTAACTAAAACTAAATCGATCAACGACCAAAAACTTACCACTGCAAAAACGATCACACGCAGAAAGCTAAACTATTGGAGTCACAACCACTGCCTCACCTCCTTCTCCTACGCCACAGAATTCATCTATTACTACCATTTATCGACTATCACTAAGATTGCCCACAAATCCAAAAAGCAATCGTTAACAAAAACCCGACTTCACTTACCAAACCGATTAATGAAACCAAAAATTATAGTAGCAACAATTGAACGAGCAAACAACAATAATCTCAAGAAGAATGAAAAGAAATCAAAAGTAGAAGATAAAGGAAGAGAGAAAAACGTTAGGAAGAGAAATTTTGGAAAAAATAAAACAAAAACTAAACAAAATAAAAAAATATGATAACCTCCCTAATTTTCCTCCCACTAACCCACTACCTCACACCCACCTCAGAATTTTAGCTCCATCAAAACTCTATGAGATGATTGAGCAAAAATTAACACCCTTACTAATGTAGGGATTCGAACATAAGACCTCTAACACACCAACTCCTTACTACTTGAACCGGCAGGCTCATTCTAATATGAAGTAGCAGACAATTTCATAAAAGCCCACTCAATAAGGGTAAGGCTTGGATCATAAAAATAACAAAATTTAGCAATGATGAGACTTGAACTGAAGACCTCTCAGCCACACCTAGAACACTTAACCACTGAAGCAGACAAATATTTGTGTCAAATATTTACAAATACAAAAATAAATTTTTCAGGGCATTATAACTCTACCCCCTAAAAGAAATTTCGACCTCGAAATTTACCTGATCAGAATAGAAGAGGACACTGCTGACGCATCGAGTCCTCAGGCTCCCACGTGGCTTCCTCAGTGCCATGATTCTCCCAGAAAACCTTAACTAACAGAATGGAATTTCTCCTCAGAACTTTAACATCTCAATCCAGAATTTGAACCGGCTCCTCCTCAAAAGTCAAGTCCGATCTAATTTTAATCTCCTCAACAGAAACAACGTGAGATGGATCAGACTGTATCACCTCAACATCGAGACGTGAAACACATCATAGATACGGTCCAACTCTGGAGGTAGCTCCAATTGTTAAGCGACCGGTCCCACACGCTTCAGAATCCAATACTACCCAATAAACTTAGGGCTCAACTTGCCCTTACGACCGAACCTCAGAACCTTCTTCCACCTTCAGACAATCCCGAATTAGTCTAACTTTATCCTTAGTCTTAGAAACCAATTTAGGACCCAAAACCCGATGCTCACCCAACTCAATCCAACATAACGGAGTACGACACTTACGACCATACAAAGCCTCGTAAGGTGCCATCTGGATGCTAGACTGGAAACTGTTATTGTAGACGAACACAACTAGCTGTAGATAATCCTCCCCACTACCTCGAAAATATATAACGCAACTTCGAAGCATATCCTCCAGTATCTGAATCTCGCTCTTAGATTGACCATTGGTCTGAGGATGGAACGCAGTATTGAAGTCCATTCTTGAACCCAGAGCCTCATGTAATTTCTTCCAAAATCGAGAAGTGAAATGAGGATCTCTATCAAAAATAATCAAAATAGGAACCTCATGCAGTCTTACAATCTCGGAGATATAAAGCTTCGCTAACTTCACGTCTGAATCGGAATAAAATGAGCGGACTTGGTCAATCGATCTACGATGACCCAAACAAAATTCTTCTTAGTGGGTGTCTAGGGAAACCCACTAACGAAGTCTATTGTCACTCGTTCTCATTTCCATAAGGGAATCTTAATGGGTTGGAGTAAACCCAAAGGCAACTAGTGCTCAGCCTTAACTTGCTGGCACGTTAGACAATGAGTAATGAAATCCGTAACCTCACGTTTTAAACCAGGCCACCAATACAGTTCACGAAAATCTCGATACATCTTATTACCACCAGGATGCATAACATAAGGGCTACTATGTACCTCCCTTAGAATCAACTACTTCAGATCAGAATCATTTGGCACATAAATCTGACCTTGAAAGCACAAAACTCCATCCTTATTTAGCCTAAAATCTGAAGTACTGCCACCCTTAACCTGACGAAATTGTAAACCCAGAGACTCATCCTCTAACTGTTTATCTTGAATCTGATCAATGCAAATCGGCTTAACTTGCAACTCGGCTAACAGACTCCCATCATCAAACAGACTAAGGGGAGCGAACATTGCCCTCAAATCAGTCATCACTCTAAAAATGAGAGCATCAGCCACCATATTAGCCTTACCAGGATGATACTCTATCGTGTAATCATAATCTTTGAGCCGCTCAATCCGTAGACGCTGTCTAAGATTCAACTCCTTCTGGGTAAAGAGATACTTGAAGCTCTTATGATCAGTGTAGATGATACACCTCTCACCGTACAAATAATGCCTCTAGATTTTTAACACAAAAACTACAGCAACAACCTCAAGATCATGTGTTGAATAATTCTCTTCATGCAACTTAAGTTGATTAGACGCATAAGCCAAAATTTTACCATCTTACATCAATACACATCCCAAACTGGCATGCAATGCATCATTGTAGACCACAAATTCTTTACCAGATTCAGACTGTATCAATATAGAAGCCTGAATCAGAACAGACTTGAGCTTCTCGAAGCTCGATTGCTACGCATTAGTCCAAACAAAAGGAACACTTTTGCGCAAAAGCTTAGTTAGAGGAGCTGCAATTAGAGAGAAACCCTCGACAAATCGCTGATAATAACCCGCAAGACCTAGAAAACTGCGGATCTCAGATACATTCTTAGGCTGTTTCCAATCAAGCACAGGCTCGGTCTTTCTCGAATCAACTCGGATCCCCTTAGTAGAAACCACATGCCCTAGAAAAGTTACCTCTCGCAACCAAAACTCACACTTGCTGAGATTAGCGTAGGGTTGTTTCTCTCAGAGTATTTGAAGTACTGATCGTTGTTTTATGCGATGTCAAAGTCTTAAAATTTATAAAGAGAATGATCGAACCTGGAAACTAACTATGACAAGGATTTGAGGCAAGCGCACCTATCTAACAGTAGTATAGTTAAGGCAACACTGGATTGTCGAACCCAAAGGAACTAAAAGTACTAATACTAACTTTCTTTTTATTATCTAGCCTAAAATAAAGGGAATTTGTTATTTAACTAAATTAACTAACTACTAAGCTAAAGACTCTAAGACAAAGAAGAATGAAATTGGGGAAAATGCTTGTGAGAGAAAACCAATTGACTAAGACAATACCCGAGGAATAATCCACCTAGACTTCACTTGACTAAGACAATACCCGAGAAATAATCCACCTAGACTTCACTTGTTATCTAACTCAGAACTAGACATTTATTCACTTGACTTGATCTGTAGGATTCCCTAACGTATATTAATCCCTCTCTCGAGGCGACTAATATTTAACCCTAAGTTAATTAGTTGAAATCTCTTTCTAATTAAAACCCCTAGAATTGCATTACTCGATCAATGGACTCCCATAATAGGTTTCACCCTAATCCGGTAAAATCTCGTCACCCAATCTCTAGGCGTATGATCAACTCCGCTTAATTATGCTAGATCTACTCTTAGGCAAGGACTTTTGCTCCTCCACCTAAGCACATCACACTTGAATTAATATCCCGAAAATATCAACACAAGAATTAAGAACACATAATTAAGAACAAGTCAAATATTTATCATATAGTTCAGCAAACGATAACAAGATTCATCTTAGGTTTCATCCCCTCAGGTATCTGAGGGTTTAGTTTATAATAATAAAAGAAAACATCTCAGAAGAAAAGATAAAACAAAACATAAGGAATCCCTAAAACCCCCTGAAGGAATTGAAGGAGAGATCCTCCATCTTGAGTATGATTCCAGCTTCTTGAGATGAATCAACTGGCTATCTTCGAGTAAATCCCCACAAATCTGCCCTCTTTGGCCTAGCTGGATGCCCCCTGACTAAAGCCCTGGCAGAAGGCTTCTGCCGAACTGCCCACTTAAGTTGCCCCCTAGGGTGTTTATATAGGTTTTGATATGCCTTACTTGGCCCCTAAGTATCCTAATCCAAGTGGAATTCCTACTAGGGTGTTTAAATAGACTTTGGAATGTGTTTCTTTGCCTTCAAGTATCCTATTCCGAGTGTAATCCCTCTTATTCACGTCAGGGGCACGCCCATGGAACACGTACTTGTGAATCGTGGCCAGGCCGTGTTCGAGTCTGTTGAATAAGGCACGACCATGTGGTCTTGGGCCCAAGCCGTGTTGATTTCTTTCTTTGGCCCATTTGGTCCATTCTTTTCATCCTCCTATAATCTCCTGAGTATAAAATATGAATTAAAAGGATTAAGAGCACCAAATTCCATAATTCAAGGGATAAATCATCCAAAAGCATACTAAATGTGGGATTAAAATATGTTACTATTACGGTTTATCAAATACCCCCACACTTAAGCTTCTGATTGTCCTCAAGCAAAATTCTCAACTCACAATTAAAATGAACTTTCTTCAATTCATGATATCCATCGATAATGATTCATCATAATTCATAGATAATTTATACATGGATAATTCAACTCAAAGAGTCCTAAAGATTCAAACAATCTAAGTCATACATTTGTAGCATAAAACATAGGTGTTTCCCTTCATCTAAATAATTACCACTGATTCAAAATGACAAGGGTTGACATCCTCACTAAAGACTCACTCAGATCACTTGAGGTGTTTTAAGGTTCAGGAAAAAGCACTCAAAAGTCAAACATGAAGAGTTAATCTCATTGGCTTTCATGAAAATCAAATCTTTACCACTATAATATGAGATGATACACAAATCAAAAGGTCTTTAATAGGGTTGTAACAGGGCTTGGGTTAAAGGTGTGGATAAAGGCTGAATTAGAGGGTTAGAATGAAGATTGAATTGACAAATTACCTAACCATAAACAATGAACTACTAATAAATAATTACATCAATTGAAAAATTGTAATACTAATACTAATAGTACGAGCTTCTTCTTCAGCAATTGGAATTTAAACGTATAAGCTCATTTAATCACATAACTAATAATGAATATGCTTCAATTTTTTTTAAGAACAAATCAAATACATAATAAAGGATGAATTTACTACTGAAATAAAGATCATAGTTAGGCAACTGATCAAATCAAATCTCGACAAAAAGGTAGAGTACAAAGGAATAGTAATAGTTAACCCCCCCACACTTAAGATGTACATTGTCCTCAATGTACAAAGATAGATAATAGCAAAATAATAAAATCATAAGATAGGGAGAGAAGTGAAACTTCCTGAATTTTGGACGGAGTCAATAAGAAGAAACCGGATAGGATTGGGCAGAGGTGAATGTGGGGGAGTGTCTTGAATCGTTTGAATTTGATTTCTCGAAGCAACTGACCTGATTTTATTGTATCCTAATCTAAATCTAAATGACATGAAGAATAAGAAGAAAATAATAATAAAAATAAAAATAAAAGTAAAAAAATGGAAAATGAAAGCAGAAAGATAATGGGAAAAGGAAAGGAAGAAGGGGGTTTAAATAGAGATGCGGCCCACGCCCGTGTTCCTTCTTGTGGTGCCTACACGACCACGGCCACGGCTGTATGCAAGGCCGTGTGGGTATGGAAACCTACGCCTAAATACGAAAAGAAATAAAACGAAACTAATTAGTAGAGTTAGTGCTCGGGTTGCCTCCCGAGAAGCGCTTGTTTAAAGTCTTGAGCTAGACTTACCTGTTATTCGCACAATCATGGTGGTTTGAGGAGGTGGAAATCCTTCTTCATGTGATCAATTCGGTTATTGATATAAAGTTTAATTCTAGTAGAGTTTACCTTAAAGGTGCTGATTTTAGGACTAGTTACCTCGACTGTTCCATCTGGGAAGATTTTGAGTACCTGATTTCATATCTTAAGCTAGGTTGTCCCATCATTAAGTTCGTCGTGGAGTTGCCTCATTTTTTGCTTCGTGTGTTTCTAGTTTCTCTTTGAAGTGTGTCTTACACTAGTCTAGTTCATCTATCCAAAGCCTTCGTTCCTCATGAATTTCTTCTTTATCGGCACGAGGTCTAGGAGCTGGCATCTGCGAAAGAGCTTTAAGAAACGGTAAGTTAATAAGAAACTTCTTTGGAGGTTTAAGAAATTTACCGAATTGTTCCTCTATGTGGTCTTTCTTTATCGCATTGGGGTATGGCACACAAGCTTGAAACTCTATAATTTTCGGGTTTGATAAATCTTGGCTTACCTCAACCTTACCTTCACTTACCACAGGCTCTTGCCTCGGGTCAGATTCAACTAACCTTTCACTGTTATGAGCTGTTACAGCTTGAATTTGCTCTTTTGGGTTAGTCTCAGTGTTGCTCGGCAAGCTTTCTTGTAGTTGTTTTGAGATCAGCTTAGCAAGCTGACTTAATTGATTCTTGATCCCTTGAATCGATGCTTCTTGATTTTCGAGTGCTATTTCAGTGTTTTGGAAACGAGTTTCTGACACCGCTATAAATTTTGTCAGCATCTCCTCAAGGTTCGGCTCCTGTTCTTGCTAGTGAAATGGTTGTTGAAAATCTGGAGGAAGTTGCGGTCTTTGACTACCTTGATCATCCCACGAGAAATTAGGATGGTACCTCCAACCTGCATTATAAGTGTTACTATAAAAATTATTTTGAGGTCTAGAATAGTTACCCATATAGTTGACTTGTTCACTTTCCATACCATGTCCGTAGGGTGGCTACTCAGGATTCACCACACCTCCACTTGTTTCGCACTGCATAACTGGATGTACCTATAAAGAACCACATAGACCGTAAATTTTCTTACTTAAAAGCTCTACCTTGTTTGATAGCATGGTTACTGGGTCGAGGTTGTAGATATCGGCTGCTTTTGTTGGCTTTGTCCTCATAACTTGCCACTGATAGTTATTCAGTGCCATCTCATCTATCTTCTAAAATCAAATAAAAAAAATTAGCAAAGTGAAACAAAATAAAAATAAAAATTGTAACATCCCGAAATTGGGCCTAGCAGGATTGGGCCCAATAGGCTTTGGGCGTAGTAGCGTTTAAAATTTTTGGAGAACAAGAGATCGGCTTAAGTGCAAGTTGGACCTATTAGATAAGTGATTTTAAAAGGTAGGGGCCTTCTATGAAGTCCCGGGATCAAACTTTGGCTTTAGGGAAATTTTGGTTTTAGGCGAGAAAAACCCTGGGAGTTAGTAGGTAGGCTTAAAGAATAAAATATGGAGGAAAATGACACAAGTAGAGTGTGTGGTGTAGTGGCAAAGTGACGCCACATAAGAGACAAGGGGGTGACGCCACAAGGAAGGAAGGAGGTCCAAGGTTCAAGTCTCGGCTCTTGCATTTTGGTTTTCTTTTTACATGGACCTTAGTACTTGGCTATAGATTTATATTTAGTTGCGCATGGTTTAAGACACAAGAGGAGCTTGTGGCCAAGTGGTTAGCAGTGTGGATTATGTTGAAGGGAGCCTGGGTTCGAATCTCATGAAAAGCAAGGGAGTATTTATTTTGCGAATTGGACGGCAAGAGTTTGAGTTGGATTTAAACTCTATTGACGAAGGGATCCCACATCGGAAAGACACAAAGAAGGAAGGTGAGTAGCTAGCTATATACAGAGCATTCTATGAGGAGAATGAATATACCTTGGTGGGCGTTTGGGCACAGGAGTGGTCGGAGTGCGGATTAGCACCAGATTCCTATCAAGTGTGTAACTCTCTCTACTTTAGTTGTAGAGCGGCAAATGCCGATATGTCGGTCACGGCAATAGTAGCCACACGAGCGTGCGAGCCCACGTGGGGCTTCGACGCGATAGTTGAGGCCATCAGTAGTATTCTTGTGGGTTGAGGCTGCTTGGACCGCGATGGGCCAAAGTGGGCCCAATGGGCCTATAGGCCCAATTGAATAAAATTGTATGATGGTGTAGTATATAGTGAACTAGACTAGGTGAATCTCATTTACGTGGCTAGATTTGTGTTAGGTGGGCCACACGAGCGTGTGGGCCCGAATGGGCTGATATCAGGTTTAAGGCCTAATAGTTCGGTACGACCGAAAATGGTAGTTGAGTCGCTCGAGGCGACATTGGGCCTTTGGAAAAGCCATACCAGGTGCGAAATTACTGATATACCCTTGGTAGGTAAATTACTGCTATACCCTTAGAGGTTGATTAGCTTGATTATGTCGTATTTGTTATTTTAATTATGATGGTAAGTCATTTCATACGTTATATCTGATATATGTTCTGCATACATGACATACCATATACACGAATTATTATGCCATATTGCATGGAATTGGGGTGTGATGTGAAGAGGGAGGAAACGTGATCTCTTTTAGACTGTCACCAGTGGTTTGGTACCACAAGTGGGTTGGCCCCACATATTATATTTTGTGACTAAGTCTCAGTGGTTTGGAACCACCGGTGGTTAGGTACCACATATATATTATTTCTGTAACTTGTCCCAGTGGTTTGGTACCACAGTGGGTTGGCCCCACGTATGGATATTAGGGATTGTCACCAGTGGTTAGGTACCACAAGTGGGTTGGCCCCACATATGATTATTTGTGACTTTTTTCACCAGTGGTTAGGTACCACAAGTGGGTTGGCCCCACATACTATTATTTGTGACTTTTGTCACCAGTGGTTTCGAACCACCAGTGGTTAGGTACCAACAGTGGCTAGGTGCCATAGATATTGGGTAGATTCCAGAGATATGGAGGATGGATAATAGGTTGGTTGGGCTGCATTACATACATACATAATATATATGAATTTGTGTGAGAGCCCAGAGCTCGTTTAAGATGGGGATTTACACACTGAGTCTCGGTGACTCACCCCTTTGCTTATTTTTCCAGGTAATCATTAGATCGCGGATTTGGGAGCTGAGGCGGACTTGTGGTGGCCATACAATGTTTTTCTCATAAACTCGTTCTCTTAGTTAAACTTATTTTTAATTGGGATTTTGTTATGTAATAAGGCCACTTTAACTGCATTTTTGATATTTTATTTGGTTTAGCTTTTAATATGATTGCTGCCTATTACTAGTAAATTTTTAATACGGAATTTTATTAAACCCGGAATAGATGTTCTCCAAAATGCTAATAAAGGATTACCAGCGAATAAATATTTAAACTCGAAAACTTTAACAAACGCGAAGTTTTTAAACAACCCTTTTCATGTGACATGCCAGATCCGGTCATAACTTCTAGGTCGGGTTTGGGGTGTTACAATTGTGGTATCAGAGCTTAGGTTCAAAAACTCGGCTGTGTGTTTGAGGTTCAAAAATGTATTCATAAGATGATTAGAGAATGGTTTAGAAAAAAAAAATATATCTGTTTTCTGGAAGTATGGCACCCGAGTCTTCGACACCAATCCGTACTGTAAGTTTCCTGATACTTTGCTTTGTTATATGCTGTATTTTTGGTATCTATTCTGTGTGTCTGGTTTGGATGTGATGTTCGGCTATAGAGTGGGTTGCGTATGAAATATTTGTCTGCTTTAATGGCTAGGTGTCTTTGAGTATGTGTAGGAGCTCTAAATTCTAGTTAAAAGTATATTATTGTTATTAAGATCAGAGTGCGCAGCGAGGGCGTAGTGTGGTAGGTTAGAATGTGTGACTGTTAGTTAGTTGGAAATTTTGAAGACGAAATTTCTTTAAGGAGGGTAGATTTGTAACATCTCGAAATTGGGCATAGTAGGATTGGGCCTAGTAGGATTGGGCCCAACGGGCTTTGGGCGTAGTAGCATTTAAAATATTTGGAGAATAAGAGATCGACTTAAGTGCAAGTTGGACCTATTAGATAAGTTGTTTTGGAAGGTTAAGGGGCTTCCATGAAGTCCCGGGATCAAACTTTGGCTTTAGGAAAATTTTGGTTTAGGCAAGAAAAACCCTGGGAGTTAGTAGGTAGGCTTTAAGAATAAAATATGGAGGAAAATGACACAAGTGGAGTGTGTGGTGTAGTGGCAAAGTGACACCACATAAGAGGCAAGAGGGTGACGCCACAAGGAAGGAAGAAGGTCCAAGGTTCAAGTCTTGGCTCTTGCATTTTGGTTTTCTTTTTACATGGACCTTAGTACTTGGCTATAGATTTATATTTAGTTGCGCATGGTTTAAGACACAAGAGGAGCTTGTGGCCAAGTGGTTAGCAGTGTGGATTATGTTGAAGGGAGCCTGGGTTCGAATCTCATGAAAAGCAAGGGAGTATTTATTTTGCGAATTGGACGGCAATAGTTTGAGTTGGATTTAAACTCTACTGACGAAGGGATCCAACATCGGAAAGATACAAAGAAGGAATGTGAGTAGCTAGCTATATATAGAGCATTCCATGAGGAGAGTGAATATACCATGGTGGGCGTTTGGGCACAGGAGTGGTCGGAGCGCGGATTAGCACCAGATTCCTATCAGGTGTGTAACTCTCTCTACTCTAGTTGTAGAGCGGCAAATGCCGAAGTACCGGTCACGGCAATAGTAGCCACACGAGCGTGCGAGCACGCGTGTGGGGCTTCAACGCGATAGTTGAGGCCATCAGTAGTATTCTTGAGGGTTGAGGCTGCTTGGGCCGCAATGGGCCGAAGTGGGCCCAATTGAATAAAATTGTATGATGGTGTACTATATAATGAACTAGACTAGGTGAGTCTCATATATGTGGCTAGATTTGTGTTAGGTGGGCCACATGAGCGTATGGCCCCCCGAATGGGCCGAAATCGGGTTTTAGGCCCAATAGTTCGGTACGATCGAAAATGGTAGTTGAGTCGCTCGAGGCGACTTTGGGCCTTCGTAAAGGCCATACCAGGTGCGGAATTACTGATACACCATTGGTAGGTAAATTACTGTTATACCCTTAGAGGTTGATTAGCTTGATTATGTCGTATTTGTTATTCTGATTATGATGGTAAGTCATTTCATATGTTATATCTGATATATGTTCTGCATACATGACATAACGCATACACGAATTATTATGCCATATTGCATGGAATTGGGTGTGATGTGAAGAGGGAGGAAACATGATCTCTTTTAGACTGTCACCGATGGTTTGGTACCACAAGTGGGTTCGCCCCACATATTATATTTTGTGACTAAGTCTCAGTGGTTTGGAACCACCGGTGGTTAGGTACCACATATATATTATTTCTGTGACTTGTCCCAGTGGTTTGGTACCATAGTGGGTTGGCCCCACGTATGGATATTAGGGATTGTCACCAGTGGTTGGGTACCACAAGTGGGTTGGCCCCACATATGATTATTTGTGACTTTTGTCACCAGTGTTTAGGTACCACAAGTGGGTTGGCCTCACATACTATTATTTGTGACTTTTGTCACCAGTGGTTTGGAACCACTAGTGGTTAGGTACCACCAGTTGCTAGGTGCCATAGATATTGGGTAGATTCCGGAGATATGGAGGATGGATAATAGGTTGGTTGGGCTGCATTACATACATACATAATATATATGAATTTGTGCGAGAGCCCAGAGCTCATTTAAGATGGGGATTTACACACTGAGTCTCGGTGACTCACCTCTTTGCTTATTTTTCCAGGTAATCATTAGATCGCAGATTTGGGAGCTAAGGCGGACTTGTGGTGGCCATACAATGTTTTTCTCGTAAACTCGTTCTCTTAGTTAAACTTATTTTTAATTTAGATTTTGTTATGTAATAAGGCCACTTTAACTGCATTTTTGGTATTTTATTTGGTTTAGCTTTTAATATGATTACTGCCTATTACTATTAAATGTTTAATACGTGATTTTCCTAAACCCTTAATAGTTGTTCTCCAAAATGTTAATAAATGATTACCAGCGAATAAATATTTAAACTCGAAAATTTTAACAAACACGCAGTTTTTAAACAACCCTTTTCATGTGACATGCCAGATCCGATCATAACTTCTAGGCCGGATTGGGGTGTTACAAAAATAATGGCTAAAGTAATAAAAATTAAGCTTTCTTACTATTTCAGTTCCCTGGCAACGGCGCCAAAAACTTGATCGTTGTTTTATGGATATCAAAGCCTTAAAATTTATAAAGAGAATGATCGAACCTGGAAACTAACTATGACAATGATTTGAGGCAAGCGCACCTATCGAACAGTAGTATAGTTAAGGCAAGACCGAATTGTCGATCCCAAAGGAACTAAAAGTACTAATACTAACTTTCTTTTTATTATCTAGCCTAAAATAAAGGGAATCTTTTATTTAATCTAAATTAACTAACTACTAAGCTAAAGACTCTAAGACAAAGAAGAATGAAATTGGGGAAAATGCTTGTGAGAGAAAACCAATTGACTAAGACAATACCCGAGGAAGAATCCACCTAGACTTCACTTGTTTTCTAACTCAGAACTAGATAATTTATTCACTTGACTTGATCCGTAGGATTCCCTAACGTATATTAATCCCTCTCTCGAGGCAACTAACGTCTATCCCTAGGTTAATTAATTGAAATCTCTTTCTAATTAAAACCCCTAGAATTGCATGAACTCGATTTATGGACTCCCATATTAGGTTTCACCCTAATCCGACAAAATCTTGTCACCCTATCTCTAGGCGTGTGATCAACTCCGCTTAATTATGCTAGATCTACTCTTAGGCAGGGACTTTTGCTCCTCCACCTAAGCACATCACACTTGAATTAATATCCCGGAAATATCAACACAAGAATTAAGAACACATAATTAAGAACAAGTCAAATATTTATCATATAGTTCAGCAAACGATAACAATATTCATCTTAGGTTTCATCCTCCTCAGGTATCTGAGGGTTTAGTTCATAATAATAAACGAAAACATCTCAGAAGAAAAGATAAAACAAAATATAAGAAATCCCAAAAACCCCCTGAAGGAATTGAATGAGAGATCCTCCGTCTTGAGTATGATTCCAGCTTCTTGAGATGAATCAACTGGCTATCTTCGAGTAAATCCCACAAATCTGCCCTCTTTGGCCTAGCTGGATGCCCCCTGACTAAAGCCCTGGTAGAAGGCTTCTGCCAAACTGACCGCTTAAGTTGCCCCCTAGGGTGTTTATATAGGTTTTGATATGCCTTACTTGGCCCTTAAGTATCCTAATCCAAGTGGAATTCCTACTAGGATGTTTAAATAGGCTTTGGAATGTGTTTCTTTGCCTCCAAGTATCCTATTCCGAGTGTAATCCTTCTTATTCATGTTAGGGACATGCCCATGGCACCCGCCCGTGTGAATCGTGGCCAGGCCGTGTTCGAGTCTGTTGAATGAGGCACGGCCGTGTGGTATTGGGCCCAGACCGTGTTGATTTTTTTCTTTGGCCCATTTGGTCCGTTTTAAGCCCTTTTTTCATTCTTTTCATCTTCCTATGCTATCTTGAGTATAAAACATGAATTAAAAGGATTAAGAGCACCAAATTCCATAATTCAAGGGATAAATCATCCAAAAGCATACTATATGTGGGATTAAAATATGTTACTATTACGATTTATCAAGTACTACTTTAAGATGCTCATCATGCTCATCCTCGATCTTAGAGTAAACCAAAATATTGTCGATAAAGACCACGACAAACTGATACAGATATGGCTGAAAGACTCAGTTCATCAGATCCATGAATGCAGCTGGAGCATTCTTCAGACCAAAATGCATAACTAGGAACTTGTAATGTCCATAACAAGTCCAAAATGCAATCTTATAAACATCGGCTTCCTTTACTCTCAACTGATGATACCCAAAACAAAGATCAATGTTTGAAAGTACAGAAGCCCCTCAGAACTGATCAAACAAATCATCAATCCTCGGAAGTGGATACTTATACTTCATGGTCAGTTTATTCAACTGCCAATAATCGATACATATCCTCATGGTGCCATCCTTTTTCTTCACAAATAGAACCGGTGCCCCCCATAGAGACACACTAGGGTGGATGAAACCACGATCCAAAAGTTCTTGAAGTTGAGCCTTAAGCTCTGTAAGCTCCTTCGGTGCCATACGGTAGGGAGCAATGGACACCGGAGCTGTACCTGATAGAAGCTCAATGCCGAACTCCTCGATTCAGAGGTAAACGCGATAACTCTTAAGGAAAGACATCCGAAAAATCCCTCACTGTTCTGATATCCCCAATAGAAGAGTCCTCAGAAACAGAAACACTGACGTAAGCCAAATAAGCCTCACACCCTTTCCGAACCAGTTTCTCAACCATAAGAGCGGAGATCACGTTTGACAGATAATCTCGACGCTCACCGATCACAACCACCTCCTTATCATCTTTGGTCCTTAGAACAACCCTCTTAGTCGCGCAGTCCAAACAAACTCGGTGCTCGACCAACCAGTCCATACCTAGAATTAAGTCGAACTCCCCAAACGGAAGCTTCATCTGATTTGCCAAAAATATAGCCCCTTATACCTCTAACAGAACATCTCTATAGAGTTTACTAACCTGAATAGATTGCCCCAACGGACTCAGTATAGTAATCTTACTAGAAGTGCTCTTAACGGAAATCCCCAGGTTTTCAGAAACAATATTAGCTACATAGGAGTGTGTAGAACCTATGTCTATCAAAGCTGTATAAGCTACATCGAAAATAAAGAATGTACCATTGATAACATTAGGAGTGTCTCTATCCTCTCGATGTCGAGTAGCATAAACCAACGTAGGCTGCCTCACATTAATCTAATTAGCACCTTTTCCCAGTGCTCTCTGTCCATGGCCCATACCATTACCACCCCTAGCCAGTCCACGACCCCTAGGTGGCTGCTGCACTGCCCTTTGAGGCTGTACAGAACCTGGTCTTGAATCTTGCATCTAATCTGCCTACTGTGGAGACTCCCTAATATGGTGCTCCAAAGATCCACACCTTAGACAAGCCCCTAACCTCCTCTAACACTCACCCGGATGGTGCCTACCATAATCCCCGCAAGGTTGAATCCCAGTAGGAGTAACAGGGACTCCCCCTCTAACTGGCCCATCAGGTCTGGCCCATTTCTTAGGCCTCTGAATAGAATTAGAGAGCTCTAAATCCCTCTTATTCTTGCCTCTCTCGTGGCCCCAATTTTGGCGCTCCACGCACTTAACCTCTCCGGCGATCTTTGCCTTCTTAACTAGAACTGCGAACTCTTGTTTCCTCTGTGGAGCAATCAGTACCCTCAAATTATCCCTCAAGCCATCCTCAAACCAGACGCACCTCTCTTACTCAGACGTCACCATGCCTTGAGCGTAGCGACTCAACCTCAGAAACTCGGCCACTGACCTATCACCCTGCGTGAGATTCATGAACTCACATCTACAAGTATCAATGTAGCTCACACCTACATATTTCCCTTGGAAAGCAATCTTGAAGAAATCCCAGTTCCGACGATCAGGCTGAGTATTGTCCTCAAGCAATAACCACATTGATATCCCTTGTCGCAAAGCAAAGAGACTGTACCCTTAAGTTTTTGCTTGGGAGTATAGTCTATGTCATTCATAATCCTCTCGGTGGCCTCCAACCAATACTCAGCCACAATAGGGGCGACTCTAGTGACACCCCTAAATAGCTCAGCTCTATTGGACCGGAGTCGTTCAGTTATCGACCCATGGCCCCCAGATCTAGAATCGAGTCCAGTGACCCTCTCTGATATCCTTAACATAGCTTGAGGTAGTGCGTCGTCCCCAGCTAAACGACTTTAAGACCCAGTCTCAGTAGCAGGTGAAACCTGTGTCTCACTCGTGTCCAAATTTGGCATACTGCCCAGAAAGAAAAACTCAGCTTGAGCTCCCCTACGGCCTCTACCGTGGCCACAAATACCACGTTCACGAGTTCCACAAGCGCTCATTGTGTATTTCAAATTTTATCTACATTATAAAGTTTTATGCATCAGTTCTAGTGTTTATTTGCGGATATTTTATGCGTAATTTATCAGAAGTTTAAAAATGTTTTCAAAGGTTTTAGTCTCTAACTATTTCAGTACAGTTTCAGAAAGTACTAACTACAATATTTTTAGAATATTCTATCAAAAATTCAAAGATACTTACAGGATCGGTGCCAAAAACTCGGTGTACCATATACTTCCTGAAATTACCCAAATTATTTGAAAATCAGTTCTTTTTTTTTGAAACACAATTTTGGAACCCAAAATTCACAAACCGCATTTTGTAACCTGGCTCTGATACTACTAAATATAACACCCCCAACTCGGCTTAGACGTTATAGCTGAATCTGAAGATATCACAAAGAGTTGGTTTAAAAATTAAGTTGTTTCGATAAACCATTCAACTTTTATAACTCATATTCATTCATGATTATTACTGAATACGTCGTTTAATTAGTTCATTTACCAAAACATAATTTACAATGAAGGTTTAATAAAATCGATACATTTTGGAAATCCGGTTTGTATTTTTAGAAAAACTTTTATTTGCGTAAAATCGTCATTTTCTTAAAACATTTTATTGAAGCATGCAAATTATCAAACAAACAAAAAATCAACAGTTAAAAACCATACAGTCCAGAGAGTCCCAGAAATTATAAACTCTCAAATGAATCTAGAATTTTAAATAAACCATAAATTACTAAATTTAAATAGTTTGCGATCGAGTGGTCACCGTTGAGTCTCCACCGCACCGATCCGTCTAAGCCTGCGGATTACCTGAACAGAACAAATAAACAAATGTGAGTTTTTGTAAACTCAGTGTGTAACCCAACAGAATTAGACATACAACTTATACAGAAATCACATATAAATTAAGATTCAGATCGGACCCAAGTCCTTTATATAAACAGATAACATATAATAGAATTAAATGTGCAGAATCCTACCCCCATCCTCTACACACCATCTCCGACCTTCCCGACACACTATGTGGGGTTAAAAACACCCACCCATCCCTACACACCGTATTGTGTCATTACGACACATATCAGATAATATGCAGCCAAGTTGCTAGAATATAGGCGAGGGTCGTCTTTCAGAACACTTTCTCCATATATACAATCCCACCTCAAAAATAGATACAAAATACAAATTCAGATACAGATATAACATGTTTATCATGCTTGTGTACAAATGTCAGATATATATATATCACAATAATCAGAAATGTATAAAAGTGTCCTACTCAGAACTCACTATTACAATATCAAATCACATAACCCAGGGTTTGATTAGCCCTTATCGACCCTACGATAGGCCCACAGTCGATCGGAATGACCCGTGTGAACCTAGGGAAAGTTTCAAAAATTTGTGCTCACATGCCCGTATGGATTGCTCGTGTGACCCACATGCCCAGACTGGCCTTGCCCATATAGCCCACACGGCTTGGCCCAAACCCATACACCCGTGTGGTATGTTCGTATGGACCCATACACCTGTGTAGCCCATACAGCCACACCCACACCACCACATGGCTGTGTCATGCGTACGACCGTACCTTCGTTAACCACACGGCCGTGTCACGCACATGGCACCCGTGTGGCGTTGACAGAACAGTTTTTTGGGTTTTGTCGAAGTTTAATTTTCTACGTTTCAAGTACACACCTGGTATGATTTTGATGCCAAAACACTCCCGAGACCATCAGCACCTAAAATCAGAATATCCAACACCTTTTAGCAACCAAAATTGAGTTAACAAAAACTAAACCGATCAACGACCAAAAGCTTACCACTGCAAAAACGATCACACAGAGAAAGCTAAATCGTTGGAGTCACAACCACTGGCCCACTGCCTCACTGCCTTCTCCTACACCACAGAATTCATCGATTACTACAATTTATCGGCTATCATTAAGATTGCCCATAAATCCAAACACCAATCGTTAACAAAAACCCGACTTCACTTACTAAACCAATTAACAAAACCAAGTATCGTAGTAGCAATAGTTGAACGAGCAAATAACAGTAATCTCAAGAAGAACGAAAAGAAATCGAAAGTGGAAGATAGGGGAAGAGAAAAAAAACAATAGGAAGAGATGTTTAGGGAAAAAGAAAACAAAAAACTAAACAAAATCAGAAATCTGATAACCTCCCTAATTTTCCTCCCACTAACCTACTAACGCACAACCACTTCAGAATTGTAACTCCACCAAAACTCTATCAAACGATTGAGCAAAAATTAACACCTTTGCTAACGCAAAGATTCAGACACAGGACTTCCAACACACCAACTCCTTACCACTTGAACCAGCAGGCTTATTCTGATATGAAGTAGCATACAATTTCATAAAAGCCCACTCAACAAGGGTAAGGCTTGGATCATAAAAATAATTTTTTTTGGCAAAGATGAGACTTGAACCCAAGACCTCTCAAACACACCTAGAATACTTAACCACTGAAGCAGACAGATATTTGTGTCAAATATTTACTGATACAGAAATAAATTTATCAGGGCGTTACATGGGGATCCCACACGGGCATGTGTTTTGGACACACGACCGTGTCTGGTGGGAACACGGGCGTGTAAGACTTTCACACGGTTGTGTTTGCCCTAAACTCTATTTTAGTACAAACAGACAGAGAGTTACACGACCTGATCTGACGGTTATGTCCCTAGGTTACATGAGCATGTGTGCCCCTCCACATGAACATGTTGACCTCCAACAGCCAAAGCATTTCCACACGGCTAGAGCACACGGTCGTGTGGCCCGACCTCGCCAAATTTTGTTCTGTGTCAAATTAAAGCTTGATTGTGATTCTGTATGTTTCAACTCCTAGCTAAGTCTTAGCAAGGGTGATTGGGACTTTGATTCGGCTTAGAGTGGTGTGTTTTATATAGATATACCTTTATTTAAGTAGATTGTTTGATTGTTACTTGAGGTTACTATGTAATTGATTCTGAATTTGGGTAAATGAATGTACGTATTTCTAGTTCTAAGTGATTGGTGTGTGAGTGTAACACCCCAAATTTTAGGGTTAGAAGTTTTGAGTTCTGTGGTTAGGGTCAGTGAGTAGGATGTGCTATTATGTTTAGTTGCGCGTTTAAATGATAGAATGAGCCTGCTGGTTCGAGTGGTAAGGGGGTTTGTTGTATTAGAGGTCACGTGTTTGAATCCTTGCATGTATGTTTTGGGGAAATATTTTTGTTAAAATTTGTTAAATATTTTGTTAAATGTTTTTATTAAGTATTTTTTTATTTTGGGGATTACTTTTTTCCTTTCTATTCAAGTTCTCCTCTCCCTTTCCCCTTTTTTTGTTTTCTGTTTTTTTCTCTTCTTTTCTCTTGCAAAAGGGGTTGTGTGGTGGTTTCGGAAGAGGTTTGATTTTTTGGTCTTTGAGTCAAGCTCTAGATGACTCCGTTTGTGAATCAGGTGTGGGATTCAAACCTCTTTTAATATACTTGCGAATTGTTGATTTATTGTGGAATTCGACAATCTTTTTGTATGTTTCGATAAATGAGCAATTGAGGCTCGTGTCATCTATAATCTCCTGAAATTTAGTGTGTTATGATTGGAGGTTGATTTAATGACTGAAAAAAATTTGATTTTTAGGCTATTTGTGGGTGTTTTTGTGGCCACACGGGCGTGTGCCGGTTCACACGGCCATGTGGAATTAGGAATTAGGATTGCTGGGCAAAATTTGGTGCCACACAGGCGTATGGACGATTTGGGGATTTTTTTCGATTTCCACATGGCCGTGTCCCCTGGGCACACAGAGGTGTGTTTGGGAATTAGTGATTTAGTGTTTTAGTGCTTCACGGCCTAGCCACACGGTCGTGTGGCTATTTTGGGGATTTAAGGATCCTACATGGGCGTCTGTTTTGGACACATGGCTGTGTCTGGTGGGCACACAGGCGTGTGAGACCCTCACACAGTTGTGTCAGCCATATAATCTAATTTAGTACATTTGGACAGTGAGATATATGGCCTATTCACACGGCCATGTCCCTGGCTCACACGGGCGTTTTGACCCCCATACGGCCTAGGTATTTCCACACGACTGGAGTACACGGCCTTGTGGTCCTAAGTCACCAATTTTAGGTTGTGTATGTATTTTTTTTATTATCTGAAAATGTGTCTGTGTATTCCGACCTTTGACTAGGCTTTAGCTAGGGTAATTAAGTCTCTATATTTATGGCTATGTGTAATTTGTGACTGTTGTGTGTGAGATGTCTGATTTCTGAACCTAGTTAGCTGGGTGTGTGTACGTATCTATCTCTTTTTAACTATCTGTTGATGTGTTCATTGTTTCTGTGAGGTTGTATGCATACATGCACTTGCATAAAGTAATTTCTAGGGTTGGATGCGAAGAGAAGGGAGATTGATACTGATCTAATCTGGTAGTTCTACTGTAATTTATTCGTACAACAGTTTACCACACTGTACCACATGTACGTTAGCTTTGCTGCGTACTATTATTTGATTTGGCAGTTTAAACTGTAACATGTCTGTACAGCGGACTACCGCATTGCACTGTACAACATTTACGCTAGCCCTGCTGCGTATTATTGCCTGAGTGGCTTAGTCCACATTCATGGTGTGTTGGGTTGGATGGGCCTTTCGAGGTCCTAATTGGTGTGATTAGTTGGGTGAGCTTTAACAGCTCTTTTGGGGTGTGATCAGGGGACGAAGAGGTGTGTTGGCTGATTGGCTGGGTTTTAGTACTTGACTGCATTCATGTGCATCTATTTGGGGTGTAAGATTATCTGACGTATTCTGTTTGTCTGAGCAACACTTGTGTTGAGTATTCTGTGTGTACTTGGTGTTCTCTAACTATTACATGTTGAGGTGTTGGTTCCGTGTTTGGTTTCTATTTCTGCATATATTTGTAAGTATGTTTTGCTATTGAACATCTGGGGTCTCTTTTGAAATCTGTTGTTAATCATTTTGAACTCACACTAAGCTTGTGTAGCTCACCCCCTCTAGTGTTTTCACCTTTCAGGTACACTTCTGTTTCATGTAGCTGGACTCAGTATGCGGAGGTTTGAGACGGTCTCGGTTAAAAATAATTTATCAGTTATCTTTTCAGTTTTCATTTTGATTTACCGATTTGATCTGTAGGGTTCTATAAAAACTGTGGTACAAGTTCTGTTTGGAAATTTTCACACTCAAATTTTATTTTGTTCATAAATTAAACTTAAGTGTAATTTTTCTAACTGAATTCTAAACAATTAAATGTTTTCGGCTCGTTGTGACACCTTGTTTTCTAAAATTTTCCACCGATTACTTCGGTGATCAATGTGACCTCCTTAATTCGGTCTAAACTTCTAGGCCGGGTTTTGGGCGTTACAGTGAGTGGTTGTGTGTGGTGCGCATTTTGTGACTATACGAGAATTCTATAATTGATTGACTGGAGTGAGTTTCTGTGTCCGAATGATTGTTTGGAAATTTTTTATTTTGATTTTGTACGCCTGTCTGCATACATACATTTGCATAAAACTTTTGAGGTTTGGTCTTGAAGAGAAGGAAGACTGTTCTGATCTGGTAGTTTAAACTGCAACATCCTTGTACAACAGTTTACTACATTACACTATACTGCATATACGCTAGCCTTAATGCGTATTATTATCTGAGTGGTTTAGTCCACAGGCATGGTGTGTAGGGTTGGATGGGCCTTTCGAGGTCCTAGTGGTGTGTTTGGTTGGATGAGCTTAAACAACTCTTTTGGGTTGTGATCGGGGGACGGAGAGGTGTTTTGGTTGGATGGGTGGTTTTTTTAATCACTTGACTGCATTCATATGTATTTGTTTGAGTGTTCAGGGTGCAAGGTTATTTGACTGTATTTTATCTTACTGAATAACACTTGTGATTGAGTGTCTGTTTGTGACGTGGTGTGTTTGAATGGTTACATTTTGTTGGGACATTGGTTGCAAGTTTACTTTCTAATTCTGTGTATATCTGTAAGTATGTTTTGCTATTGAATTAAGTTCCGTAATTCTGTTATTAGTCACGTGTCGGACTCACACTGAGCTTGTGTAGCTCACCCCTTTTAGTGTTTTCCCCTTTCAGGTACATTTACGTGTTCTGGTGCTGGACTCAGTATGCGGAGGTCTCGGGAGCGTCACGTTTTTAAAACTGGTTAATAAAGTGTTTTCTGTAAATCTGAGTTTTATGTAAACGATTTTGGACCGTAAGTTCTGTTTTAAATACTGTTTGTTTATCGGTTTGTTAAACTAAAATTTCCCACGATCACTTCAGTGATCAATGTGACTTCTGAAATTCGGTCTAACTTCTAGGCCGGGTTTTGGGGTGCTACATTACCTATTTCTACTACCAAATTACACAAAAGGACTAAATTTTAAATTCAAACATAATGGAAAGACCAAAACCATTTTTTTTCCTTTCTGGTGATGAAAGAATAATAGCAAGGGGTTAATTATTTGTACAATAATGGGCGGCACCCATAAATTTTTTTTTAAAAGCTGATGTGATCAGTGGTTGGGGAGAGGGATGCCGTCGGTTGGTCAGGCGACACCGATCTTTTATTGTAACTCCTGCCTAGATTCATAAATATTAATGATTTTATCCCATTTTAGTATTTATTTAATTATTTTATATTATTTGGGTAAAACCTTCGTACATTTAGGTTTATTTTCTTCATATTGCACTCTCGTTTGTTTACTCATTCAATAAAAAGCTAAAGCCTCTTTTGATTGTGATTTTTATCCTCTTCGAAGGAGTTTTCCACTTAAAGTTTGTGTTCAATCTTCTCTACCTTTTTTATTTCATTGTTTATACGGGTTAATCCCCAAAATATTCAAAATAGATGGAAAAATTAACGTATATTAATTTTGTTGATGTGGCAGCCATGTGACAATCCATATGTATGTCACATTAGCAATTGATTAATATTTTAAAAATTAATTATTTTTATAATTTTTATACTTTTTAATTTTCTAAAAAAATAATTTTTATATATTGTAATGCCCCAAAAATTTGAATGTTTGATTTTTGAATTCTATTGTAATTAAATTTTTGTATTTGTGGCTACGTGCTCTATGTATGTGTTTGAGGTCAGAGGTTCAAGTTGAGTTTTTAGAAAGTTTTGATCTTTTGTTTAAAATTAACCTCTACTCTTGAGCCATTGGCTTAAGTTTATTTCCTTGATAGTTTATGTCAAGAATGAGCTTGTTGGTTCACTGGTTAAACATTTGTTTACTCCTTGATCCTGTGTTCGAGTCTTTGCGCAATTAATAGAGAAATATATTTGTGTGTCGTTGGAACGACAGAAATGTGCAAGTGTACACAATCGAAACAAGTAATAAAGTGAAAAGTAAATGTCGAGTTATCGTACCCACATAGACCGTGAAAAGAATTATTTATGAATGCAATTTTAAAAACACTTTGGTGAAGAAAAATATATTGATTTGAGGAGGTGATTAAAAACTAAGATTTTAACTAAGTGAAATAAATAAAAATAAAATGTTCCAATGCACGATTTCAAAAGATGATTTTAATCAAAATGACATAATTGTGTTAGATTAATTACATTTCTTAAATTAGAATTATTAAACTCATGTTTATGTTGTTAAGAATAAATTCACGGCAACTCGGTAATTTGCTAACTTATGAACATACTTACTTACCAAAAATTTATTTATTTTTTGACTATATCTCTGTGTCAATTCAACATATTAAACAAATTTTAATAAGCAAATGTGTTAATGCACATATATACTTATGAAATTAAAATAATCTCTAGTACATATCTTTATGTCAATTCAAAAAATTAATTCAATCTCATAAGCACATAAAAGATTACGTGAGGTAACAATGTATTTCTACCTTAAAACAGTTTAATCACAATAATCTTGCAAGTAATGCAAGGCTAATGTATCGTTAGATACCGTTGCTAATTGAACCCTCAGCTATCTTAGATGATTAAACATGTACTGATTAAGTATTGTGTCAATTAATTACTATTTCAATCCGTTTAAATAATTAATTCATTAGTTACCTTACAATTGCAATGCAAGATTAACTTAGTCATGGTTTTACTTAATCAAAATAACAACACAAACACAATTTTCATAACTCAAGTAGACGAAATGCAATCAACCTAACACGAATTAAATTCAAGCCATATTACTTAAATTAAACAATTCAATATCACAAATATTCATAGACATGTTCATCATAACAACAACAAAATTAAAAGGATAGGGAACAAGAATCAAATATGGTGTTTTCTCCGTGGCTTGACTAGTTTGCTCCACTTCTCCTTCTCCACTTGTTCTTTTCGAACCGAGGCTTCTACGAACACTTGAATGCTACTCCAAATGGTGGTTGATTGACTCTTTTTCAAGAGGTGAAATCACCAAGGGAATAGGGGAAGAAAATGAAGAATACTGGAAGGGAATGAAGAGAGAAAAATGAGAGAGAACTGAAGAGATGAGAAGGGTTGAGATGTGTTTGAAATGAGCAGCCAAGGGGGTTAGGTAACACCCCTTACTCGTATCCGTCACCAGAATAGGGTACGAGGCATTACCGGACTTAATCACATATAACCGATCATTTCCGAGTCACAAATTTCCATTCAAATTTAAAACTTCTCATACATAATCATATTGTCCCTATTACGGGCCAACGGGGCCCAAAACATACTTTGGAAGTGGTCCGGAACTAAACCGAGAACTTTAAAATGCTTAGAAAATTGTACCACAAAACAAGGCCACACGCCCATGTGGCTTGGGACACGCCCCTATCCTCGACCTGTGCAACTCTCTATTTATGACGTCATCAACCATTTAGGGTCACACGGCCAAGTCACATGTCCGTGTGATAGGCCCGTGTGGCCATCCTTGTAGATGAAAGTTAGGCTATTTACCAAGCCTTTTTCCATCCAAAAGCTCTTTCACACTTATACCAAGTTTGTCAACACACACATGACATTTTTTTAGGCATCGCAATAACCACATCATGGCATTCGCACACCATTTATAAATCACATTCATCATGCACAACCACACACACACTTAACTAATCATAGCATATAACTTACTCAACCATTCACATTTAGTATTTTCCACACATAATTATCACACATTCACTCATCCAACCCAAACAAGCATGCACATCCATGTAATGCTTCATCATAGACTTATAACATAACAAATATTGGCCACATCAAATGGCCTTATACAACAACGACCTTCAATTAGCATAGGCCAATATTCTAGGCCAACTCATAATAACATGTACAAAAATGACCAAGCCCCTATACATGCCATAGACTTAAAAAGATAGAATAAAAAATCATCGATACCAATCCATAGCTTCTTAGTGTGATAGAATCTCCGACGATCTCCAACTCGAGATAGCATCTGCGACACTATAGGAAAAAAGAAATGAAGGGGTGTAAGCTATATAGCTTAGTAAGTTAGCATGTAAATAATAAGCAATTAATTAATATGTTTTTACCAATCCTCACAATATGTTCTCAAGATAATACAATCATAATTGCATATATTTGTACTATTTATTCATGTTCATCTCAAGTTGTCTACTGGAGTCACAGTCACTAAATTATTTATATCTTAAGCTAATAAACTCCAAATTAAGATCTGCTAATTTTCCTAAAACTAGACTCACATATATTTTTACCATAAAATTTTAAGAATTTTTGGTTTAGCCAATAAGTACATTTTATTCATTAAATTCTCCCCTATTCTGCTGTCTGATAGTTTCAACCCTTCTTCACTAAAAATTAATTATCTCTTTGTACGGGATTCAGATGATGTTTCTATTGAAGGTAGACTCATTAAGAAATTTAATAATATAAATTATAAACCATAATTATTTTTATACAATTTTTAGTTATTTTCCAAACCTGGAATAGGGGATTCTAAAATTATTCTGACCCTATCTCACAAAAATTCAAATATCTTAGAATATGAAATTCTTTCGCTTACACCGTTTCTTTTATGAGAAAATAGATTCTATAAGATTTAATTTCATATCTTATTCAACTTCTAATTCAATTTTCACCATTTTTGGTGAATTTTCAGAAACACATAACTGCTGCTGTCCCAAAACTGCTTTATTGCAAATTTTACTCTTTCATAATTTCTTTGTATTAACTTTCATAGTAACACTTACCCCATATCAAACTTACCAAAGTTCAATCACCTATCGAGCACATTGCCCATAAATTTACACACACATACCTGCACTTATTCATCACTTAGTCATATTCTTTTATACTTAGTCATTTCCCGTTGAACGCATCGGAATAATAACGGATACATGGAAATTTGCACATAAGTGCTACACTTGTAGCTGAAGATACTTCATATCACACTTTTCACATAGATTCACTCTCAAGCTAATCACATTCACGAGTCTGCTCACACAAGCTGTCAGGTATCCGCAACACATGCCAGAGTACCCAGCCACTGGTAGAACTTATAAGACTAGCACCCATTTCACATAGTCACAATCTCGGGTCTGCTCACACAAGTTATCGGTCATGACGAAACTACATGGTGCTACTTACACAAGCTGTCGAGTATCTGTAACACATGCCGGATAACTTAGCCACTGGTAGAATGTACGGACCAGCACCCGGATCACTTATTTCACTTAGATTTCACGTAGGTTTCTAGTGAACATGTCACTCGTATCCATTTTTATTCCTAAGGTTCAACCGGGAAATTTTTCACTTGTTGATATTTTTTCAATTACATCAAATATTCAGCCATAATTCATACCATTTATCAAAATATGAAAATGTAAGTAAAAACAATGCATTATTTGCATAGAAACTTACCTCGGTAGCATAATCGGTGAAAAGGACCTATTCGTCATATTCTTTGTTTTCCTCCATTCTAGGTCCGAACCTCATTTTCTTTGATTTATAATATCACATTTTGTCTACTTATTAGTCACATTAGTCAATGTGATCCAACAATCATATTATGGAAAAATTATGTTTTTACCCCTAAAGTTCATATATTTACACTTTTGCCCCTAGGCTCGTAAAATTATTTTCATTCAATTTATTTATATTTTAAGCCTAGCCGAACCATTTTCATAACTAAAAAAGCCCACAATTTCCACTAATTCACACTTTTATAACAAATTTTATAACTTTTCCAAATTAATCCTTTTTAGCATCTTTACCAAAAATCACTTAGTAAAAGTCATTTCTCTAACCATAAACATGCATAATCTACCTTTAAACATAAAACTACACACACATTCATCATGGGTAAAAACCCTAGACTTCAACCATATCTCAAACTATTGGTAGAAATAGATAGATCTTGTTACGAGGATTTCAAAAACGTAAAAATCATTAAATACGGGGCTAGAACGGACTTAAAATCGAGCTTGGAAGCTTGAAAAACCCTAGCCATGGTTTCTCCATGCAAGTTTCGGCCATGGGTTGAAGATGGACAAAAAATTGGCTTTTATTTTGTTTATTATGTCATTTAATCACTAAATGACCAAAATGCCCCTAACTTAAAAATAATCTATTTCACTTATTTCATATCCATTTTTGTCCAAAAAATTATCCAATGGTCTAATTACCATTTAAGGACCTCAAATTTAAAATTTCATAACAATTGGACACCTCTAACATGTAAAACTCAACTTTTTCACTTTTTACAATTTAGTCCTTTTGACTAAATTGAGTGCCCAAACGTCGAAATTTTCAATCAAATTTTTCACAAAATAATTTTGTGAAATTGCAGACCATAAAAATGTAATAAAAATAAATTTTTTCCCTCGCGAATTTGTGGTCCCGAAACCACTGTTCCGACTAGGCTCAAAATCATGCTGTTACAGGGTATTTATAGGTTGAGAAGGCTGCTAAAAATAGCCAATATCAGCAGCCAAAGACTCTCCCCATGGCCGGCCACACATGTGGCATGTTGGAAGATTTCAAACATGCTATTTTAAGGTAGGGGCAAATCTAGAAACACATAAATAATGGAGGGGTTTAAATGCAATTTGAAGGAGTATTCAAGGGTCATTTTGCAAGCCAAATAATCAGCCAAGCAAGGTGATTGGGTCAGCATGTGGGACATTTTTAGGCTGCCCAGTGCTCGGTTGGATCGGTTTTCTCGGTTCAGCTCAACTAGGCCCCTTTTCATAAATAATTAATAATAATTTATTTAACCCAAATTAAATTGGATTAAAATCAAAATTAATTATATTAGGAATTAATACACAAAATTTGGACTGTCTTAGGCTGAAAAAATTAATTCGCCTTGATGCTTCAAAATTGCTTCTCGGTTTTGTGCTTCTAGCAGTGTTTGCCAAGCCGTTTTTCGCCCTTTGTGCAAATCTGTCGAAAATAATCAAAATTAAATAAAATTTGATATAAAATTAATTAAAATTCAAAATCTTCATAATTTGGGTGCAATTTAATTATTTTATAATTATTATTTATTTTTCTACACGAATTTTACCAAAACTACATGAATTTGAGTTAAAAAGAGCATGAAAAAGTGTGTATATTTTCGTGTTTCCAGTCTTCTGTTAAATGTTGTGAATATTTTGTTAGTTTTATTTTTTTAAGTTAATTGACGTTCTTTCTTCCCTCTTTCCCTTTCCCTTTTCATTTTCTTTTACATTTTTATTCTTCTTTCTTTTCTTTTCTTTTCTTTCTCTTGTTGATTGCCTTGGTAACCTTGCTAGCGGGTTAAATCAAGGTCGTCGTGTTGTCCATTGTTTTGATTGAAAAGCTCTGCATAAGTTTCTTTTGATTTGTTTCTGTTTTCGTTTGTTTTCGTTGTTGCATTGTGAGTTTGAATGTTATTGGAAGGGTTTCTCGAGTTCTCGTTAATGGCTTGTTTTGCTTCCATTAGGCGAAGATCCTTAGAGGAGTGTTCCTCTGATAATTTAATTTCTGTTAGGGGCCGAATGATCGTTGGTAAGTGACTTTTTTGCATTTTGGGGTTTTTGTGTCGAAGTTTTTGACGTAGTTTAATTCGACTATAAATTAGAATCTTAGTTCAATTAAGTTCTTAATTGAGTTATTGAATGGTCGTTTTAGGCTTCGGAAGTCTTCTACATTGTTCCGACTTCGAAACTACTTCAGGTGCGTACCAAAAACCTGACTCTCTGCAAAACTACTTCATTTGCACCCTCACTGGCTTTATACCTTTAGATATTTGGACTACTGGTCCAAAAACTCCACAAATTTCATTGTACTTGAGTTGATTCTTTCTATTTTGACCAAATTATTCCATATCTATATTTCTCAATAGATTTATTCAAAATTCTCCGTTTATTTTATTATTTCAACAATAATATTGCATGCAAAACCATTTTCGACCAATTTTATTATAAGTTCGACATTTTCTGAAACTGACATAACTTATTGAGATATCTTATTTTCACTATTTTAGTCTTCAGTTTCAGGTACCTGAATCTCTTCTAGATTTTTTCTTAGTAGTTATGTCTTGGGTCTCTTCTAGAGCATCCACCTTCACTATATGACCATCGAGATTTATTATTTTCTTTTTTGAGAATTTTCATATTTGGAACTTGTAATGAGTTATCTTTGTTAAAATTATGGTTCAAATTACTCTCCCCTCTAACTCATTACAAGTTATTATTTTTCTTCCCCTAATGTTGGGAAAACTATCAAATCAAAATAGTAATCACAAATCATGTCATAATTGAATCTCCAATACATTTAAAACATATAACAATACAAGGAGACTCATAGTTAATATATATTCTCAACTTTCTTTGAGTATTCATTCATCTTTGTTATGGTGCAGCTGTAACACCCTAAACCTAACCTAGGAGTTTAGACCGAATCTTGGATGTTACATTGATCATCGAAGTGATCGTAGGTAAATTTGTACAAAATAAGTTATCCAACAAACTGAATCATTTAATCGCTTAAATTTATTCAGTAAAAATACAATTAAGGTTATACTAAAACCTGGATTAAATGATCGGATGAAAAGTTGAAACGGAGTTTGTACCACAGGTTTATTAAAATTTTATAGTCCAAAAACCAGATAATGAATAGAAACAAATTGATAATTTGTTCTTCTCCGAAACTGCCCGAGACCTCCGCATACCGAGCCCAGCGTTAAAATTCAAAAGAGGTACCTGAAAGGGAAACACTAAGAGGGGGTGAGCTACACGATCTCAGTGTGAGTTCGAATCAAGACTAAGAACAAAAATACAATATCCAATTCAATATTGATCAACTACAGATATATACTGAAACAGAAGGTAATTTTGAGATCAACGTCCCAAAGGAATGTAACGTTTCAAACACACACCACATCATACCCAGAACACTTAGTCATAAGTGTTTTTAGTCAGACAGAATACACTCAGATAGTCAAGCAACCAGAAAGCTCAAACAAATGCGTATAAAAAGCAGTCAAGCAATAAAACCCACCCATCCAACCAACACTCCTCTTCGTCCCTCGATCATACTCCATAAGAGCTAATTAAGTTCATCCAACCAAAACACACCACATAGGACCTCAAAAGGCCCATCCAACCCTACACACCATGTAAAGTCATTCCAGCTTGCCCGGCAACAATAACCTGCCACCTCGGGTTGCTCGGCAACGATGGCTTATCAATATGCAGTTACATTTCCAAATCATATAATGGTACGCAACAAAGCTGACGTTCGTTCCGTACAGTACGGTAAACTATTATACAAACAAGCTTGCAATTGAATTGCCGGATCAGATCAGAATCAGTCTCCCTTCTCTTTGCAATCCCACCCAAAACTTATGCAAGTGTATGTATGTAGACATTAACACAGAAAACAAAGAGCACATCCACAGATAGTCAGACAAAAATAGATATACACACACATACCCAATTAACCGGGTTTAGAGTCAGACATCTCACACAACAATTACAAATATCACACAAGCCGCAGCCCAAATAAAAGTCTTAATTACCCTTTCTAAGGCTTATCCAAGGGTTGAAACACACAGACACATCTTCATATAAAAAACACACACAACACCAAAACAAGTGCCTTAAGACCACACGCCCGTGTGCTCTGGCAGTGTGGAAAAGCCTAGACTGTGTGGGAGGTCAAAAGTCCGCGTGAAGAGGGGCACACGACCGTGTGGCCAAGGCACACGCCCGTGTGAAGAGAGGCACACGACCATGTGACTAAGGCACACGCCTGTGTGGCACCAAATCACTCAAACCCTAATTACCAAACTCACACGCCCATGTGCTCAGGGGTCATGACCGTGTGAAAATTGACAAAAATCCCCAAATGACCATACGGCCGTGTGGTGCCCAAAGCATCCCGAAAACCCTAATTCTCGAAAGCACACGGTCATGTGTATCGACACATGCACATGTGGCCACTCGTGTGGTCATGAAACCACACTAAAAATAGCCTTAAAAACGTGCTTTCAACCACAAAGCACTCTTCAGCCTTTGATAGTTTGAAAATATGACAAATCGTGCAAATTCTAAGCACTAGACAGTGATACAGCATCAGATTTAACAGGTTTCCAAACAATCACACACACAATGTCGACTTTTCATAAAGTCAAAAAAGAATTTGCATATAAAACATAAGAAGATACGAAACCCACACTTGACTTGACGATGGAGAAGCGAAGTTCTTCGATATCTACGCAGCAAAAACCTGTTTTCCCCAAGCAACCGATTCAAAAAAAAAAAGAAGAACGAAAAAGGAAAGAAACAGAGAGAAAAAGAGAAGAAGAGCGTTCAGGAGAAAGAAAAAAAATTTCCAAATTAATTTGATAAAAAAATATTAAATAATTATTATTACTAACTAAGAAAAAAAATAAAACAAAATAAAAAGGCTCTCCAAAAAGCGCACCCAAAGACTCGAACCTAGAACCTTGAGATACATTAACACACAATCTACCACCAGACCAGCAGGGCCATTTTGACACTTGCAAGCGCCACTAAACACAATAGCGCAACCTTTTCACTGACCCTAACCCCAAAAACCAAAAACTTCTAACCTCAAAATTCAGGGTGTTACAGCAGCAATTGGAACATATACGCACATACAAAAATTTAAATATGAGAAATATTAGCTCTTGACCAAAAATCAATTGTAATGGGGAGTATTTATAACTTATTGGCTTGATGCGTACAACACTTGTATCAACATAATCTTATGTTGAAATAGGAAGTTTACTTCTCATAAGTAATGATTTAGACATTAACCAGAGTCGTTCAATCAATAATTTATCTAAACCATTATACGCATTAATAACAAAATTTTACAAAAGTTTTTCAAACTCAATCAATAACAAACTGAGATATAAACTCATCAATATTAGCAAGATGAATTGTCTTAGTTGTATGATCTGAAATTATTTATTTAAACAAGCAATCTTACAAATGACATGTTGCAAGTTGGTAACACATATGTGATTATTTTGTAGATGCATCTACCAAAATCATATAATATTAAATCCATTACATGGTGGATGAATGGACCCATATCATTTCAAAAATGCAAGACATTAAATCTCAACTTTATCTAGTGAGTTTCTAACAATTAATGTTATCATTGAGAACAAGCAACAAATGAGAATTTCTTAAATTAAAGAATCTTCTGGTTCTTTAATGAATGTCCATATGAATTCTCAATTAATTTTCGCATCAAATATTGTAACGCCCCAAAATTTTAATTTTTGTTTTTGGATATACATGACACAAATCTGTATCTGCTTTAGTAGTTAAGTGTTCTGGGTATGTGTGAGAGGTCCCAATTTGAAGCCATGCCTTTGGAAAATTTTGAAATTTTTCTAAGTTAAGCTTCACTCTTGTTCAGTAGGCTTTTATTTAAATGTTTGTAAGTATACAATAGAATAGGTCTACTGGTCTGGTGGTTAAGTGGAGTGTTAGTATGCTGGAGGTCGTGGGTTCGAATCTCTACGTGGGCAAGGGAGAGTTATTTTTGCTCAGTTTCGTGACTAAGAGTTTGAGTTGTAATTGATAACTGAATAGTGGGTGGTTGAGATAATGTGGGTAGTGGGATTGAGTGAATCAGTTTCCCTAAAGTCCTCTTTGTAACCGACGTTAACTCCCTCTTCTACCAGTCTTTCTTTTCTTTGCTTTTCTTTTCCTCCATCTTTTTCTCTATAGCCAAATTTTTTCTTCTCTTTCCCCCACTCTTTTTGTTTCCTTTATTTTTTGCAAATCGTCTCTTTGGGTGAAAACGTCAATTTCATCTATTTTGGTAAGTTGGGTAAGCGTGTTTTAGTTTCGGTATTCTTGATTTGATAATTAATGGAATTATTTCATGTTTAGGAGACCCTTAGGCGATTGTGGGTTCCAATCGGTGCTGAGGAAGTGTGATTTCGTTATTATGCATTCAAGGTATGAGTTGTCGAAGATATTTGGGATTATCCGTTCTTAATAATTCGGTTTGGTATCAGTTTAAGTGATTGAAATTAGTTTTTGGATGGTCGAAAAAAGGTCTGGAGTGCTCAAGGATTGTTTTAGCTTCAATTGAAACCAGGTGTGTACCCGAAATGTAGAAAATGGGGTTCGGCGAAAAGCCAAAAAACCCTACTGTCGACGCCACACGGGAATGTGGTCGCCTGTGAGGTAGGCCGTGTGCCATAACAGGGGAGTGTGATCGACAGGGCCAGGCCATGCGCGCAAGACACAGTCGTGTGGTGGCCAGGTAGGCCGTGTACGACACACGAGCTAGACTACTTTGGGTCGTGTGGGCCCAAACATGTAGTCCATACGGGCAAGCCACATGGGCGTGTGAGCCCGTTTATATGAAAAGATTCCTAGGGATGCACAGGTCACCCAAGTCAACTGTGAACCTACTATAGGGTCAGTAAGCGTTACCTAGACCCCTAAATGAATGATCTGAGTGTATGTGATGCATGATAAATTATGAATGGTTACTGATGTATATATGTATATGTATGACTGATGGTTGAATAAAAGCATGACATATTGTAGGTTTGCATTGCATTGGGTTGGGATGATGATATTTGGAGGAAGTGTACTAAAAGGCTTTAAGCCTATTATCTGGCAGCTCAGCTGCAAACTACTGTTTTGTGCCGCATTCGGTACTACCTATAGTGTAGGGATAGGTGGGTTGATTTAATCCCCACATGGAGTGTAGGGTTGGACGGAGATGGTGTGTAGAGGCTGGTTGGGTAGGATTCTTTTACTGAATACTTTATATCTGTTACTGATACTGTGATGAGCTAAGGCCCTTGTGCATATTGATACTGATGCTGAGTTAGGCTAAGGCTAAACTATAATTGATACTGAAAAAGGGCTTAGGCCCAAGGCTGTTTTTGACGGTGCATTGTGTTTACTGTTGTTTGTTTTCTGGAGGATTACACACTGAGTTTATGATCATGTGTTAGAGTCTTAAAAATTTATATTAAGAATGATCGAGCCTAAAAACTAACTGTGACAACGATTGAGCCAAGTGCACCTATCGAACAGTAGTATAGTTAAGTGGCAAGACCAGATTGTTTAACCCAAAGGAACTAAAAGTGCTAATACTAACTTTCTTTCTATTATTTAGCCTAAAAATTAAGGGAATTATTAATTAATCTAAAATTAACTAACTATTAAGCTAAAGATGCTAAGACAAAGAGAATGAATTGGGGAAAATACTTGTGGGAAAAACCAATTGATTGAGACAATACCCGAGGAAGAATCCACCGAGACTTCACTTGTTATTTAACTCTGAACCAGACGATTTATTCACTTGACTTGATCCATGAAATTCCCTAATTTATATTAATACCTCTTTCGAGGCTACTAACGTCTAACCCTAGGTTGATTAATTGAAATCCCTTTCTAATTAAAACCCCTAGAATTACTGTAACACCCTAAACCCGGCCTAAACGTTATAACCGAATCTGGCATGTCATATAAAAGGGTTATTTAAAAACTGTGCGTTTGTTAAAAAGTTCGTATTCTTTTTAAAACTCCGCGTTTTGTGGTTTGTTTATAAAAGCCGATTCATTTAATGCCCACTTTACAAAGTTATTATTAATTTGAATAAAATTGTATTTGTTGTGAAAATCGAGTTTAAGTAATTTTGAATAAAAACGGTTTATTATCATTTCAGGAAAATCCCATATTGAACATTAAATAATAAACAGTAACCAAATTGAAAGCTAAAACCAAATAAAATACCAAAGGCTTATTACATATCAAAATCCCAAAATTAAAAGTAAGTTTAAATATAAGAAACGAGTTTATTTAGAGAAAACATTGCAGGCCACCACAAGTCCGCCTCGGCTCCCCAAATCCATGGCCTAATGATTACCAAACATTTAAAAGAGGGGGTGAGTTTACTGAAAACTCGGTGTGTTTCCTCACGAGTGATAATCGGGCCTAAGCCCACAAAAAAAGCGATTGGGCCTTAGCCCTCACAATAACATACTTGGTCGAAGCACACACACATAAATCAAATCGGGCCGTAGCCCTAATATCCTGAGATAGCAGATAACACATGCCAAATGATGCAAAACCCATTCTTTAGTCATATTCGGCCATAAGCCCATAACATAGCATATCGAACCATAGCATATTAAACCACATGTACATATAAGAATGACAATGCGATCCGAACCCACCTAGGTATCCATCCTCTACACACCACCCGTGCACGCCAATCACACCGTGGGATTACTAAATCGACCCTCCATCCGCTACACACCATCGGAAGCGCGATCGCTGCGATCAATCGCACATCGCTTCTTATAATCGTGGCATGGCCACCAGATAATGTGACAGAGTCACCAGATTCATAATATGTGACATAAGTCACCGGATAATGTGGTAAAAACCACCGGAACACTTCCCCTTTATCAATATCACCCATATGCCCATGCAACATACATATTATTCAGATATTATGCAAAGTGTCATGTATGCAAAACATATATCAAATATAAGAATAACATGAGTTACCATCATAATCAGATAGACATAAAACAACAAAATCAAGCTGATCAACCTCTAAGGGTATAATCGTAATTTTACCTACAAAGGGTATTTTTGTAATTTACCCACCAAGGGTATTTTCATAAATTTGCACCTGCAATGGCCTTTCTGAAGGCCTAATGTCGCCACTAATGACTCAGCTACCATTTCCGGTCATATCGGACGTTTAGGCCCAAAACCCAATTTCGGCCCATCCGGGCCCACACGCTCGTGTGGCCCACCTAGCACGAATCTAGCCACGTATATAAGTTCCACCTAGTCTAGTTCAACATATACTAACCAATCATACAATTTACTCATATGGGCCCACGGGCCTATTGGGCCCATTTCGGCCCATCGAGGCCCAAGCAGCTCCAACCCACACGAATACTACTGATGGCCTTAACTATCGCGTCGAAGCCCCACACGTGCGCTCGCACGCTCGTGTGGCTACTAATGTCGTGTGACCGACATTTCGGCATTTTGCTGCTCTACAACTAGAGTAGAGAAGTACACACACACACCTGATAGGAATCTGGTGCTATACCGCGCTGTGACCACTCCTGTGCCGAAACGCCCACCAAGGTATGTTAACTCTCCTCCTGGCATGCTCTTTATACAGCGAGCTCTTCACCTTCATTCTTTGTGTCTTTTCGATGTGGGATCCTTCACAAGAGAGTTTAAATTCAACTGAAACTCTTACCGTCCAATCCGCAAAATAAATACTCCCTTGCTTCTCATGAGATTCGAACCCAGGCTCCCTTGCAACAAAATCCAGGCCGCTAACCACTTGGCCACAAGCTCCTCTTGTATCTTAAACCATGCGCAACTAAATTTGAATCTATAGCCAAATACTAAAGTCTATTTAAAAAGAAAACTAAAATGCAAAATCCAAGACTTGAACCTTGGACCTCCTTCCTTCCTTGTGGCGTCAACCCCTTATCTCTTATGTGGCGTCACTTTGCCACTACACCACACACTCCACTTGTGTCCTTTTCCTCCCTATTTTATTCTTAAGGCCTACCTGCCAACTTCCAGGGTTTTTTCCACCTAAAACCAAAATTTCCCCAAAGCCAATATTTGATCCCGGGACTTCGTAGAAACCCTCTAACCTTCCAAAATCACTTATCCAATAGGTCTAACTTGCATTAATGCCGGTCCCAAAAATTTTAAACGCTACTACACCTAAGGCCCATTGGGCTCAATTCTCCTAGGCCCAATTTTGGGATGTTACAATTACATTAACTCGATCTATGGACTTCCATATTAGGTTTGACCCTAATCCGGTAGATTTTTGTCATCCTATTTCTAGGGTTGCGATCAACTCCACGTAATTATGCAAGATCTACTCTTAAACAGGGACTTTTGCTCCACTGCCTAAGCACATCAATACATGAATCAATATTCTAAAATATCAAATCAAGAATTAAGAACACATAATTAAGAACAAATCAAGTAATTATCATATAGTTCAGAAAACAATAACAAGATCCGTTTTAGGTTTCATCCCCCTTATGTATTTGAGGGTTTAGTTCATAATTGTAACAGTCCGATTTAGGGGCTAGTCGAAACAGTGATATCGGAATCACTAATTCGAGGTTAGATAAAATTCTTTTCATGTTATGTTATGTGTTATAACATGATTATAATGATGCATGAAAATTATGGTGCCTAAATTTTAGCGATTTCTAGCTAAATTGTGAAAAAGGACTAAATCGCATAAAGTGCGAAAGTTCTATTTTATTTCCTAGAGGTGCCAAATAGCTGTGGATATTTAATTGGAGGTCCCAAATGTGCAAATTATCCTTGTTTAAGTGAGTTGATCGGTCATAAAATACATAGGGGACAAGAGCATTTATTATGATGAATAATTAGTGATATTAGTTGGAAAAATAAATAAAATAAGATGATATAAGTAAAAGTTATCATCTTTTTATTTATCTTTCTTCTCCAACTGAAAATATCAGCCATGGGAGAGGTTTGAAAGCTTAAAATTTTAGCAAGCTTTACTCCATTCAAATAAGTCAATTTGATGTTTATTTTTGATGATTTTGGTATATTTGGAGTCCTCAAAGCTTAAGCTGGCTAATGAGAGGACTAGTTTTGTAACATCCTTAAAACAGGGTCTTTGCATTTTGTATGTGTGCATGTGTATAGTATGGTTGTCATGTTAGTTTGGGCTATTTTAGGGCCTAGGCATAAGCCAGGGGTAGGCCAGAGCCATAGCAAAAAATTTCTTTTTGATCACTTGGAAGGATAGAGCCGGATGGGGCAGGAGTTAAGGGAAGTTAGTGGTATTTTTTGACATAAGAATCCAAGTGGCAAAATGGCAAGGGAGGCGCCACTTAAGGAGCAAAGGAGTGACACCTCATGTGAGCTGGAGAACCTTGGTTCGAGCTATGGAAATCTCCTTTTTGCCTGTTCTTTTTGGGCTAGGACAAGGGAGAGTTGTGCTCAAGATGGACACTGGTGGATGAGTGTTGAAGGAGTCAACAGGATTTGAATGAGTGGAAGAGAGGAAATTTAGGGATTTGAATCATTCAAATAGATTTGAATGAGTGGTCAGGAGAAATTTGTGGAGATGGGCATGGGAGCTTAGAGTTGGCCGAATCCTGAACTCTGTATGGGAAATAGGGAATCAGTTTTGGATGCTAGTTAGAGGGGGTGGCCGAATGTGGTATCGGCTTTGGTGAGGTGTGGCATTCGGCTAGTTAGAAGGCACTTAGGGTCTTTTTCTTTTACTTCTTTTTGTGCCGAATTGAACCACTATCACATTTCACGTTGTGCACTTGTTTCTTCTTTTCTTTTCTCAATTACCCTTCTGCCAAAAAACACCTAAGCTACTCTCCTCTTTTCTCATCTTTTGACTATAGCCGAAACCCCTAGTGGATTCTCTTCTCTTTTCTTGTTGTGGTAGCCGAATCTTTATACCCCATCTTCCTCTCTTGTTTTCAAAAGCTGAATCACCCCTCTATTTTCTTGCGATTTCTTTTTCGTTCTCTTCCTTTGGCCATAGCCGGATTTCTCCTACTCTTTTCTCTCCATCTTTTTCCCAAAACTGAATCTTCACTTTCTTTTCTCATCCATCTTGTTATTCTTTTCAAAACTCCTTGAATCTCATCACTTTGGTTTAAGTCTTCTTTCAATCACTAAAAGCTGAAGATCGCATTTTCTATGGCTTTTAGCCGAAACCTCTTGGATCTTAGAATCATTTGGTGAGTTGTTTTTCCCGAAAATATTTGTTCTAGCCGCATCTATTGCTCATCACTTATTCATCTTTCTCTTTGATTTGCCGAATTTCCTCTCCTTCTGTACTAGTGCCGATTTCATTTGGAAGCTAATCGAATCTTCTGTTAAAGTTAGTAGTGATTGCTTTTGGATCTTTATTTTTCTCTTCCGGGTTTTCTTGCCAAGCCGAAGGCTACTTGGCTTCATGTGTAGGTGTTTGGCCGATTGTAGGTGGAAGGGTAGACGCATTCTTTTGGAGATCTCTGGGGTTCTGTTAGCCTGTGGATCACGACTAAAGCCTCGAAATAGTCAGTCTAGGTAAGGGCCTTGGCCTTAAGCGTTAAATATCATTAGTTATTTTCTCTGCTTTAATCCGAATTAATGACTAAGGTGTATTCATGGACTCGAATGCCAGCCAAGCGTTAGGAGGGGTTGGATCTGTGACCCCACCCTAAGTTCAAGAAGAGGGTCGTGGTTGCGCGTTCGCGATTGGCACACCGGGATGTGGCCGCATCCGAGCGAGTAGTAGGCAGATAGCGGTAGTGTCGCTTAACGGCGAGTGTCGACGTAGAGAGTGTCGTATTATGGGTAATCAGGTGTGTAACTCTTACACACTTCATGCGTTAATATGTTGTTATCTTACATATTGTCAAAAGCCGAAATAACTGTAGGAAACGATAAGTTACCCTTGTGGGTAAAAGGGAGGACTCCGAGTAAGTCAGCTTTGATTGGCTAACGATAAACGCCTCTATTAAATCTGCATATGCCATGTTGTATTATTTGTGAATGTTCAGCATGACTATTTTGCCCTGAAAAGCATGTTCATAAAAATGGGGGATGAGAGGAGGGGGAAGGTATGATTTCAGACTGTCACCAGTGGTTTTGTACCACACAGTGGGTTGGCCCCGCTTACTATGATATTGTGACTAAGTCTCAGTGGTTTGGCACCACCAGTGGTTTGGTACCACATATATTTTTGTGACTCATCCTAGTGGTCTAGAACCACAGTGGGTTGGCCCCACATATCGATATACGGGATTGTCATCAGTGGTTTGGTACCACAATGTGGGTTGGCCCCATACATGATTATTTGTGACTTCGGTCACCAGTGGTTTGGTACCACATATGTTATTTGTGACTTCGATCACCAGTGGTTTGGGACCACCAGTGATTTGGTACCACACGGGGTAGAATTGGGAGTTACGGATGGTTAGGTTTTGGGTTGCATGGCATACACATTCACTAATGAAACTGTGTAAGGGCTTAATATCTTCGGGATGGGGATTTATGCACTGAGTCTCTGTGACTCACCTCTTCCTTTACATTCTGCAGGTGATTCTTAGATCGTGGATATGCAGCCGGGACGGACTCGAGGTGGCCATGCACGATATTTTAGGTTATTGTTTTAAATTATTATTTCAGACTTAGTTTGCTTTAAATTTTGGGTTTTCGGTTTTGTAATAAGGCCACTAAATTTTACGTTTGGGATTATTTATCTTGTTGAATTTTCACTAAAGTTTGTTTAGTTATTAAACGACATGCCTAATGAACCTATAAAATGAATGTTTTCCAAAACATTTACAAATTATCAGGATTTTTTCAAAACTTTACCATCGGGTAACGCAAACATGTAGTAACAACAAGTTAACTCAATTTTCTTTGATTTTGGAACGGTTTTTAGCAATTTACTTAAAACAACTCGGCTTTCCATAAAATCAAAAGTTTTTCTTAAAATTAGAGACGACCACTTGTTTTCTAACAACGTCTTCTTTCTTATGACATACCAGATTCAGTCATAGTGTTTTGACCGGGTTTGGGGTATTACAATTTTGGTATCAGAGCCTAGTTCAAAAGCTCAACTGTGGGCCTGAGTCCCAAAATGTTTTCAATAGAGGATTTACGAAATGATTTCAATGGAAATGCATGTTTTGGGAAGCATGGCACCTGAGTCTCCGGCCCCAATCCGCAACTGTAAGTCCCCTAACTGTGGTTACTATTGTTTAAATATTTGTGATATGAATGCTAGTGATAGGAAATCACTTTAGACATTGAAACCTGTAGGATTGTGTGAACTTGCAAGAACAATCACTATAATACATTGTTCATAAAACTATGCTATAATAAATAGTGGAAGAAGGCTAATGCATTAAAATTCTTAAATCAGATTAATTTGGGAACGCTAGTCATGAGCACTCGAGGACGTGGGTGTAATACGCGTGGTCGTGGTAGAAGTAGGATGACTGTGTCAGAACCGATATAGTCTGGCCATGGGTCAGAGAATGAGGTACCACTGCCGCCAGCTGAGGGCACGGAGTTTCAAGGTCAGACGGGTGGTGATGAAGCGGTGTCACAGGCGATGCTGCGAGTTCTGGAGAGAGTAGCTGGAGCAGGTGGAGGAATAGGAGTCCGGAAATTGGTGTTCGAACGACTCCGAGCCAATGGGGAAGAGGTATTTAGGGGTGTTTCAGGTGTGGCTCCCAACACGGCTGAGTACTGGCTAGATGCGACCGAGCGCATAATGGAAGATTTGGACTTTACGGCTGAGGAGAAGTTGAAAGGGATAGTGTCTCTTCTCCGGGATAAGTCTTATCAGTGGTGGCTCACGTTCAGGGATGGTGCGATGGCCGATGATATCACTTGGGATTTCTTTAAGGCAGCTTATCAGAGGAAGTACGTCGGGTCTGGTTATATAGATGCGCAGCGTAAGGCATTCTTGAATTTGGTTCAGGGGAATAAGTCAGTATCTGAGTACGAGGCAGAATTTTTAAGGTTGAGCCGTTATGCTCGAGGTATCGTGGCTATGGAACACGGGCTAAGGGATGAGTTGCGGTTGTTGATTGCTCCATAGCGGGAGAGAAAATTTACTGTTTTGGTGGAGAAGGCCAAGATAGCTGAGGAGGTGAAGCAGTCGGTGAAACAGAATCAGGATAGAAATTGGAGTAAGAAGAGTTCCGGGTCATCAGGGTCTGCCGAGAATTCGCAGAAAAGGGCTAGATTTGGCGAGCCGAGTCAAGCTGCAAAGCCTGCTGCTACTACTCAGTGGCCGCCACGGTGTGCTCGATGTGGGAAGTCTCATTCGCGGGAGTGTTGGACAGGAAATAAAGGGTGCTTCGAGTGTGGGTCAACGGAGCATCGAGTAAGGGATTGTCCACGTAAGCTAGCTAGGATGCAGTCTAAGGGTCAGGGGCGTGTTCAGTTTAGAGGTGGTAGACAGCAACCACAGAGGGGTCGCGATTCGGCCAGGGGAGGTAATGGTTCTGGACGAGGCCGCGGAGCACCGGGCAGAGGTGCTAGGAGCTCAGAGGCAAAACAGTCTAGGTTGGTCTATGTTGCAAGGCGTCGAGAGGAGGGCGATGCACCAGACGTCATAACTGGTACGTTCTTAATTTTTGGATTGCATTATACTGCTTTGATAGATGTTGGATCGACGCACTCCTATATTGCTAGTAGTATAGTGGGAACTATGAACTTAGCTTACGAGACTTCTTCTAGGGAGATGACAGTAATTAGCCCTCTAGGTCACTCTGTAGAAGTAAACAAACTGTATAGGGATGTACCCCTAGAACTTCAAAGGGTAGTGTTTTCGGCTGATCTGATGGAACTGCCATTCGGGGAGTTCGATTTGATCTTAGGGATGGACTGGCTAGTGAGGTATCAAGCAAGTCTGGACTGTGCAGCCAAGCGCATGGTGTTGAGGTCTGTTGAGGGTGAAGAGGTGGTGATGATAGGCGATAGGAGGAATTATCTATCCAATGTAGTATCTGCTTTGAAGGCCGAGAAAATGGTGAGGAAGGGATGTGAGGCGTTTATGGTTCATGTTTGTGCATTGGAGGCCAATGAACCAACTGTAGGGAATGTCCGAACGGTGAAGGAATTTACTGATGTATTCCTAGAAGAGCTTCCGGGTCTGCCTTCGGAACGTGAAGTTGAGTTTGGTATAGATTTGTTACCCGGAACCGGGCCAGTGTCTATTGCCCCATATAGGATGGCGCCAAAGGAGTTGGTGGAACTGTAAGCACAGATTCAGGAGTTGCTAGATCGAGGTTTTATCCAGCCGAGTGTGTCACCTTGGGGAGCGCCTGTGCTTTTTGTTAAGAAGAAAGACGGAACAATGCTGATGTGTATAGACTACCGTCAGCTGAATAAGTTGACGATTAAGAACAAGTACCTATTGCCGAGGATAGACGATCTGTTTGACCAGCTTAAGGGAGCATCAGTTTTCTCTAAGATTGATTTGAGGTCAGGGTATCATCAACTTAAGGTAAAGGAGGCGGATATTCACAAGACGGTATTTCGTACTCGTTATGGTCACTACGAGTTTTTGGTAATGCCGTTTGGGTTGACAAACGCGCCGGCAGCTTTCATGGACATGATGAATTAGGTTTTTCAGCCGTACATGGATCGGTTCGTCGTAGTATTTATAGATGATATTTTGGTGTACTCAAAATCTGAGGAGGAGTATGATGTACATCTACGTGTGGTTTTGCAGATTCTGAGGGAGAAGCAGCTATTCGCAAAGTTTAGTAAGTGAGAGTTTTGGCTAAAAGAAGTAACCTTCTTGGGTCATGTGGTGTCAACTGAGGGGATTAGAGTAGACCCTCGAAAGATTGAGGCGGTATTGGACTGGAAACCACCTAAGTCTGTGGCGGAGATTCGGAGTTTTCTAGGTTTAGCAGGATATTACAGAAGGTTCGTGGAAGGGTTTTCTTTGATTGCAGCGCCATTAACCAAGTTACTGAGGAAAGGGGTTCCATTCGTATGGTCAGACAAACAGCAAGAAAGTTTTGATAGGTTAAAGAGGATTCTGACAGAAGCTCCAGTTTTGATTCAGCCTAAAGCGGGGAAGGAGTTTACGATCTATTGTGATGTGTCGCATACTGGTTTGGGATGTGTGCTGATACAAGAGGGGAAAGTAGTGGCGTATGCATCTCGACAGTTGAGACCTCACGAAGTGAATTACCGGCGCATGATCTGGAGTTGGCTGCAGTGGTTTTCGCTCTGAAAATTTAGAGGCATTACTTGTATGGGGAGAAGTCTATAGTCTATACGGATCACAAGAGTTTGAAATACCTCTTGACTCAGAAGGAATTGAATTTAAGGCAGCGAAGGTGGATCGAGTTGCTGAAGGATTACGACTGCTCGATTGAATACCATCCGGGTAAGGCTAACGTAGTAGCTGACACGTTGAGCCGCAAATTGGTAGCAGACTTGAGAGCAATGTTTGCCCACCTTAGTCTGTATGATGACGGGAGTTTACTAGCGGAACTACAAGTGAAGCCGACGTGGGTAAACCAGGTTAAGGAGAAGCAGCTAGTGGATGAAGACTTAAGTGCTCGATGTTTACAAGTACAGAATGGTGGATTAGAGGGGTATAGCTTGAGTAGCGATGGAGTGTTGTGTTTCTAAGGGAAAGTTTGCATGCCAAGGGATGTAGAGTTAAGGTGGAAGATTCTTCAGGAAGCTCATAGCAGCCCATACGCTATGCACCCTGGAGGTAGTAAGATGTACTGGGGTTTGCGGGAACAGTTTTGGTGGCCGGGTCTGAAGCGGGAAGTAACAAAATTTGTAAGTAAGTGTCTGACGTGTCAGCAAGTCAAAGCTGAACATCAATTACCTTCGGGTCTGTTGTAGCCAGTAAAGATTCCGCAGTGGAAGTAGGAAAGGATTACGATGGATGTTGTCAGTGGGCTACCCTTTATGCCTAGCAAGAAGGATTCGGTCTGGATGATTGTTGATCGTCTGACAAAGTCTGCTCACTTCATACCTGTGCGTATGGATTACTCACTTCAGAAGTTGGCTAAGTTGTATGTGGCGAAAATCGTGAGACTACATGGAGTGCCAGTGTCGATTATCTTAGATAGGGATCCTAGATTCACGTCAAGATTCTGGAAAGCGTTGCATCAGGCATTGGGTACAAGGTTGGATTTCAGTACAGCGTTTCATCCGCAGTCAGATAGGCAGTCGGAGAGGGTGATTCAGATCTTAGAAGATATGTTAAGGGGTTGTGTCTTGGATTTCAGAGGTAGTTGGGAAGAATTTCTACCATTGGCAGACTTCGCGTACAACAATAGTTATCAGGCAAGTATTCAGATGGCACCGTATAAAGCGTTATATGGACGGAAGTGTCATACCCCTACGTGTTGGACAGAGTTGGGTGAACGTCAGTTGTTGGGTCCAGAGTTAGTTGCTGGAACAGAAGATAAGGTTAAGCTGATTCGAGCTCGTCTAAAGAAAGCTTCAGATAGGCAGAAATCCTATGCCGATCTTAAGCGAAGGGATATAGAGTTTGCAGTGGGTGACAAGGTTTTCCTGAAGGTGTCGCCATGGAAGAAGGTGCTGAGATTTGGTCGGAAGGGCAAGCTGAGCCCTAGGTTTATCGGGCCTTATACGGTGTTGAAGCGTGTGGGACCAGTAGCTTATCAGCTCGAGTTACCATCAGAATTGAGTCAGATCCATAATGTATTTCATGTTTTCATGCTTAGACGCTATCGTTTGGATCCGTCTCATGTTGTGCCAGTAGAGGAGATTGAAGGGAACCCAGACTTGTCTTTTAAGGAGGAACCAGTGCAGATCTTGGATCGGGATGTTAAGGTATTGCGTAGAAAATTAGTTCCTTTGGTAAAGGTGTTATGGCGGAATCATAGAACGAAAAAGGCCACGTGGGAACCAGAGGATGAGATGCTGCAGCAACACCCTCAACTCTTCTGACCAGGTAATTTCGAGGCCAAAATTATTTTTAAGGGGGTAGAACTGTAACATCCTTAAAACGAGGTCTTTGCATTTTGTATGTGTGCATGTGTATAGTATGGTTGTCATGTTAGTTTAGGCTATTTTACGGTCTAGGCATAAGCCAGGGGTAGGCCAGAGCCATAGCAAAAATTTTCTTTTTGAGCATTTATAAGGATGGAGCCGGATGGGGCATGAGTTAAGGGAAGTTAGTGGTGCGTTTTGACACAAGAATCCAAGTGGCAAAGTGGCAAGGGAAGCGCCACTTAAGGAGCAAGGGAGTGACACCTCATGTGAGCTGGAGAACCTTGGTTTGAGCTGTGGAAATCTCCTTTCTGCCTGTTCTTTTTGGGCCAGGACAAGGAAGAGTTGTGCTCAAGATGGACACTGGTGGATGACTGTTGAAGGAGTCAACAGGATTTGAATGAGTGGAAGAGAGGAAATTTAGGGATTTGAATCATTCAAACAGATTTGAATGAGTGGTCAGGAGAAATTTGTGGAGATGGACATGGGAGCTTAGAGTTGGCCGAATCCTGAACTCTGTATGGGAAAGGGGGAATCGGTTTTGGATGCTAGTTAGAGGTGGTGGCCGAATGTGGTATCAGCTTTGGTGAGGTGTGGCATTCGGCTAGTTAGAAGGCACTTAGGGTCTTTTTCTTTTACTTCCTTTTGTGCCGAATTGAACCACTATCACATTTCACGTTGTGCACTTGTTTCTTCTTTTCTTTTCTCAATTACCCTTCTGCAGAAAAACACCTAAGCTACTCTCCTCTTTTCTCATCTTTTGACTATAGCCGAAACCCCTAGTGGATTCTCTTCTCTTTTCTTGTTGTGGTAGCCGAATCTTTCTACCCCATCTTCCTCTCTTGTTTTCAAAAGCTGAATCACCCCTCTATTTTCTTGCGATTTCTTTTTCGTTCTCTTCCTTTGGCCATAGCCGAATTTCTCCTACTCTTTTCTCTCCATCTTTTTCCCAAAACTGAATCTTCACTTTCTTTTCTCATCCATCTTGTTATTCTTTTCAAAACCCCTTGAATCTCATCACTTTGGTTTAAGTCTTCTTTCAATCACTAAAAGCCGAAGATCCCATTTTCTGTGGCTTTTAGTCGAAACCTCTTGGATCTTAGAATCATTTGGTAAGTTGTTTTTCCCGAAAAATATTTGTTCAAGCCGCATCTATTGCTCATCACTTATTCATCTTTCTCTCTGATTTGCCGAATTTCCTCTCCTTCTATGCTAGTGCCAATTTCATTTGAAGGCTAATCGAATCTTCTGTTAAGGTTAGTAGCGATTGCTTTTGGATCTTTATCTTTCTCTTCCAGGTTTTCTTGCCAAGCCGAAGGCTACTTGGCTTCATGTATAGGTGTTTGGCTGATTGTAGGTGGAAGGGTGGACGCATTTTTTTGGAGATCTCTAGGGTTCTGTTAGCCTGTGGATCACGGCTAAAGCCTCGAAATAGTCGGTCTAGGTAAGGGCCTTGGCCTTAAGCCTTAAATCTCATTAGTTGTTTTCTCTGCTTTAATCCGAACTAATGACTAAGGTGTATTCATGGACTCGAATGCCAGCCAAGCGTTAGGAGGGGTTGGATCTGTGACCCAGCCCCTAAGTTCAAGAAGAGGGCTGTGTCTGCGGTTCGCGATTGGCCACCGGGATGTGGGCCGGCATCTAAGCAGAGTAGTAGACAGATAGCGATAGTGTCGATTAACGACAGTGTCAACTTAGAGAGTGTCGTATTACAGGTAATCAGGTGTGTAACTCTTACACACTTCATGTGTTAATATGTTGTTATCTTACATGTTGCCAACAGCCGGAATAACTGTAGGAAATGATAAGTTACCCTTGTGGGTAAAAGCGAGGACTCCGGGTAAGTCCACTTTGATTGGCTAACGATAAATGCCTCTGTTAAATCTGCATATGCCATGTTGTATTATTTGTGAATGTTCAGTATTACTATTTTGCCCTGAAAAGCATGTTCATAAAAATGAGTGATGAGAGGAGGGGGAAGGTATGATTTTAGACTGTCACCAGTGGTTTGGTACCACACAGTGGGTTGGCCCCGCTTACTATGATATTGTGACTAAAGTCTCAGTGGTTTGGCACCACCAGTGGTTTGGTACCACATATATTTTTGTGACTCGTTCTAGTGGTCTGGAACCACAGTGGGTTGGCCCCACATATCGATATACGGGATTGTCATCAGTGGTTTGGTACCACAATGTGGCCCCACACATGATTATTTGTGACTTCGATCACCAGTGGTTTGGTACCACATATGTTATTTGTGACTTCGGTCACCAGTGGTTTTGGACCACCAGTGGTTTTGTACCACACGGGGTAGAATTGGGAGTTACGGATGGTTAGGTTTTGGGTTCCATGGCATACACATTCACTTATGAAACTGTGTAAGGGCTTAATATCTTCAGGATGGTGATTTATGCACTGAGTCTCGGTGAGTCACCCCTTCCTTTACATTTTGCAGGTGATTCTTAGATCGCGGATATGGAGCCGGGAGGACTCGAGGTGGCCATGCACGATATTTCGGGTTATTGTTTTAAATTATTATTTCGGACTTAGTTTGCTTTAAGTTTTGGGTTTTTAGTTTTGTAATAAGGCCACTAAATTTTACGTTTGGGATTATTTATCTGGTTGAATTTTCACTAAATTTTGTTTAGTTATTAAGCGACATGCCTAATGAACCTATAAACTGAATATTTTCTAAAACATTTACAAATTACCGGGATTTTTCCAAAACTTTACCATCGAGTAACGGCAAACATGTAGTAACAACAAGTTAACTCAATTTTCTTTGATTTTGGAACGGTTTTTAGTAATTTACTTAAAACAACTCGGCTTTCCATAAAATCAAAAGTATTTCTTAAAATTAGAGACGACCACTTGTTTTCCAACAACGTCTTCTTTCCTGTGACATACCAGATTCGGTCGTAGCGTTTTGACCGGGTTGGGGGTGTTACAAGTTTGCAATGTGGTTGAAAGTCAAAGAAGAGTTTATGTTGTTTGAAGAATATTTGTGGAAGAAAATGAATGATAGGATGTTGATAAACAACTTTTGTGAAAGGTGTTGTGATGAAAACAACTAATTGGGACTAAAATGCAAAAGTTGTAATTTGTTCATTAAGGCATGAAATAGATGGAATTATGGATAGTTGTAAGAGGATTAAATGTTCAGCTAGGCTTGTTTAACAGGAAAGTGTGATAAAAATTTATTTACGAGCTTAGGGGTAAAATCATAATTTTGCCAAAGTCTAGAGGCAAAATAGTCATTTATGTCTAAAGTGTATATTATGGTGTAATATGATTTATAAGTGATTAAATCAGTAAATTTCATTGTTCTAGATCAAAGAAAACGAGTTTCGGACCTAGAACGGATGAAAAGAGAAATGTGGGCAAAAAGTCCCTTTTTGGGCCTTTCAACATCGAGGTAAGTTCATGTACAAATGTTGCAATTACGTATGAGTTAATTTAATATTCCAATGTTTTATGGAATGTATAATACTCTATGAATGTATGAAATATCTTTTAATGGGAGGTTAAGAGAATTGAACCTAAGAGTAATGGGAAATGTATATAGCATGATATGATGATAATTATGGCCCCGTGTAAGACCATATTGGAATATGGATTTGGTATAAGAATTCGTGTAAGACCATGTTAGGGACATGGCATCGATATGTTAAAATAAGTAAGACCCTGTTAGAGTATTATGCTAATGGGATACTATGCGTATGAGACTCAATAGTGTTATCTAACAATTTGAGATGAATTCAATATATGATGAACCCCTAGTGGGTTATGTGTAATCAATACTCCTTAGTTGTATGAAATAAATTTATTAATGCATTGTGTGAATGCGAACAAGAATCATAGAAAGTTAAGTAAGAATAGAAATGTGTGAGGATATTCTCGGTTGAACATTTGAAATAAAGATATACATGTTGATTACCATCCATGAGTGTAAAATAACGGTGAGCTATGTGCGATATCACCTTATTGATGTTAATGATGGGCTAAGTACGATACCATCAATTATATTATTATCGGTGGGCTATGTGCGTTACCACTTGATTAATTAGTAATCGATGGGCTGTGTATAATACCATCACTTATAAATGATTGGTGAGCTAAGTTCGAAATCACCATAAGTATAAATGATTGGTGTGCTAAGTACGAAATCACCATAAGTGTGAATGATTGGTGGGCTGTGTGCGATACCACCCTACTAGAGATTCAATGGTGGGCTAAGTGCGAAACCATTGAGAGATTAGTAGTATGAATGACTCATTGAAAATGCTTGATATGTTGTTTATATGATCATGTGGTGATCAGTGCAGGAATGTATGCTAATTAAATGAGCAATTAGCTTGTGGCATGGTAAGAATGTGGTAAGAGGTAGAATGAGTAAGCTTCAAAAGTGGTTGAGTAAGTAACCATGAATTTATGAGAAAATTTATTATAATACCTTATGGTCATGGATATTCAATGAATATTAGAAATTGTCAGTTTTATACAGATGAACTTACTAAGCATATTTGCTTACTCCTTTTCTCTTTCCCATCCATTATAGGTTTTTAACTAGCTCGGGTTGGAGGCCACCAGATATGTTTTCACACTATCAAGTAGACTCCTGGTATGGTGTTTCGAGTTCTTATGAGTCATGGCATGTATAGGGATTCTTTTAAAGTTGATTAAATTCTAACTGATGTAGTCAAATTGTGTTGGCCTAAGAGAATTTATAGTTTGGTTGTGTATAGCCATCGATGATGGCTTAAGTTGTTGTAATTGTACTGGATATAGTTCTCCCTAGTGTATGGGATGAAGGCTTTATTTCTCCTTTGATTAAATGCCTTTAATTCAAGAGTTTTATTGAAGCTATGTGAAATTATGTGATGATATATGAATGCATGCATATAAGGGTGGTGGAAGACTTGGTAGATTACCTCTAAGTACCCCCATGGACGGACACACGGGCGTGTGTCTAGGCTGTGTGTCCCCTGCATCTCAGTGTCTTAAGTCAGAATAGACCCTGGGCTAACCACACGGCCGTTTGTTCAGGCCTTATGATAGCACATGGGCGTGTGCTTCAGACCATGTGAATAAGTCAGTATATCAAAGTATGACGCACGTGCTAGGGCTACGGGTGTGCCAAGGCCATGTGTGGTTTGTCAGTATCCACCACCGGTGGGAGACACGGGCATGTCTTAGGGATACACAGGCGTGTCCCAAGTTGCATGGGCGTGTGACCCCTATTTCGAGAGAAAGTTTCCAAATGGGTTTCGAAAGTTTTGGGACAAAAGTCTGAGGCCTCGTAGGCCCATGAAATGTATGATTTGACTAAGGAAGAGAATTTTTTTTAATTCGGAACGAAATTTTATAGCCCGTAAGTACATGTTTAAGAAAGATCAAGCATAGTAATGTCTCATATCCGGTCTTAGCCTCGGACTAGGGTATGGGGTGTTACAATAATTATAAAAGAATACATCTCAGAAGAAAATATAAAACAAAACATAAGGAAAACCCTAAAAGCCCCTGAAGGAATTTGAAGTGAAGATCCTCTGTTTTGAGTATAACTCCGGCTTCTTGAGATGAATCAACTTTCTTCAAGTAAATCCCACAATTCTAGCCTCTCTGGCTCGGCTCTTCGGCCTAACTGGACGCCCCCTGAAGGTTGGCCTCTAGGGTGTTTATATAGGCCTTTGGAATGGCTTTCTTGCCTCTAAGTACCCTAATTTGAGTGAAATTCAAACAGGTCACGTCAGGGACACGCCCATGGCACACACCCGTGTGAATCGTGGCCAGGCCTTGTTCGAGACTGTTAAGGAGGCACGGCCGTGTGGTCTTGGACCCAGGCCGTGTCGATTTCGTGATTTGGCCTATTTTCTCCATTTTGGCCCGTTTCTAGTTCTTTTCATCCTCCGGTGCTCTCCTAAGTATAAAACATGAAATTAAAGGATTAAGAGCACCAATGTCCACAATTCAAGGTTTAAATCATCCAAAAGTATGCTAAATGTGGGATTAAAATATGTATATATTATGATTTATTAGTTTACGTAAACTCACCCCTTTTTGTTTAATGTGCATAGGTAATCCCCAGATCTAAATGGATCGGTGCGGTGGAGGACTCGATGGTGACCATAGTTGTGGACTTTTACAATTTATAATTTATGATTTATGGTTTATTTAGATGTAATTTGGGGACCTTTGCTTAAATTTGGTTTTTATTTATTTTTATGGCTTTATAACTTCTAGACGTAGGAAAACTCGATTTTCAAAAAGGCAAAGTTTTCTCTAAACACAAGATTTACTCAAAAAGGTTTTAAAAGCTTCTGCAACAAATTATGTTTAAAACAACCGACTAAACGAGTAAGGATTTTGGAATTAATAAGAAATAAGAAAAGTAAGTAAATGGAAATGGATTTATCATAAAAACTTAGTTTTCAACACGCTATCATGTGACTTCGCCAAATTTGGCCGTAATGTCCAGGCCATATCATGTGAACTGCTATGCGCGAGGTATGGTGGCGGCTGAGTATGAGTGATGTCCGCTTTAAGGATGGGCTTAGGGATAATTTGAGAGTCCTGATAGCTCCGCAGAGGAGTGTGATTTTTCTTCACTGGTTGAGAAGGTGAAGATCGCCGAGGAGGTTAAGTGCACTGAGCCGCAAAACTGTGACAGAGAGAGAGGTAGGAACAAGAGGGATTTGGAGCCCTCGAGTTCTGTTCAGAGGCCTAAGAAAAAGGCCAGACTTAATGGGCCAATTAGAGTTGGACCCCTTGTTACTGCTACTGGACTGCAGCCATGTGTCGATCGTGGTAGACGCCATTAGGGCAAATGTTGGAAGAGGACTAGGGCTTGCTTGAGGTGTGGGTCATTGGAGCACCGCATTAGGGAGTGTTCGCTGAGGGCCGAGCAGATGCAAGCTCTGGGTACTGGTAATGCTTAGCCACGGAGGGTAGTCCAGCAGCCACCGAGAGGCTGTGGCCAGGCTAGAGGTGGTAATGGTATGGGTCGTGGACAGAGAGGACCGATCAGAGGTTCTAGAAAAACTAAGGCGAGGAAGCCTGCTTTAGTTTATGCTGCACATCGCCAAGAGGACAGAGATGCTCTAGATTTCATTACGGGTATGTTTCTAATTCTTGATGTACCATATCTTGCATTGATAAACATAGGGTCTACTCACTCATACATAGCTAGCAATATATCTAAAAACTTGGGGATGTCGGTTGAGAGCACTATGAGTGAGGTTACTGTACTGAGTCCGTTGGGACAGTCTATAAGGGTTAATAAGCTATTCTGAGATGTACCGTTAGAGGTTCAAGGGGCGATCTTCTTGGCTTACTTAATGGAGCTTCCCTTTGGGGAGTTCGACCTAATATTGGGAATGGACTGGTTGGTCAAGCATCGTGTCAGCTTGGACTGTACGACTAAGAGGGTTATATTGAGAACTGAGAAGGGTAATGAGGTAGTCATGATTGGAGAGCATTGGAATTACTTATCTAATGTAATTTCTGCACTAGTGGCTAAGAAACTGGTTCGCAAGGGTTGTGAGGCATATTTAACCTACGTAAGTGTTTTTGCTTCTAGGGACTCTACTGTAAAGGATATCTGCACTGTAAGGGATTTTCCAGATGTCTTCCCTGAGGAGCTACCAGGTTTACCTCTAAATCGAGAAGTGGAGTTTGGGATTGAGCTTTTCCCTAGTACAGCTCCAGTGTCTATTGCTCCCTACCGAATGGCATCGAAAGACCTTATGGAGCTTAAGGCTCATATTCAGGAGTTATTGGATCGTGGGTTCATCCGCCCTAGTGTGTCTTCATGGGGAGCACCAGTACTGTTTGTTAAGGAAAATAATGGATCCATGAGGATGTGTATTGACTACCAGCAAATAGTATTCGTTACTGAGGATCGATGACCTGTTTGACCAGTTTCGAGGAGCTTCGGTATTCTCTAAGATTGATCTCTGATCTGAGTACCATCAGTTGATGGTTAAGGAGGTTGATGTGCATAAGACGACATTTAGGACTCGTTATAGTCATTACGAGTTTCTAGTGATGCCATTTGGACTGACTAATGCACAGGCAACTTTCATAAATCTGATGAACCGAGTATTTCAGCCCTACCTGGACCGGTTTGTGGTGGTGTTCATTAAACACATATTGTTTTATTCGAAGACTAAGGATGAGCATGACGAGCACTTTAGGATTGTTCTTCAGATTTTGAGGGAAAAACAGCTCTATGCTAAGTTCAACAAGTGCGAGTTCTGGTTACGTGAAGTAACGTTTCTGGGTCATGTGGTGTCCGCTGAAGGGATTCGATTCGATCCTCAAAAGATTGAGGCTGTAGTGGATTGGAAACAACCTAGAATGTGTCTGAGATTTGTAGGTTTCTGGGTTTGGCAGGTTATTTTTGACGGTTTGTGGAAGGTTTCTCATTGATTGCAGCACCCTTAACTAAGCTGCTACGTAAGGGTGTACCGTTTGTCTAGACTGATGCAGAGCAAGAGAGCTTCGAGAAGCTCAAGACTGTTCTAACTGAGGCTCCTATTCTGATACAGCCTGAACCTAGAAAGGAGTTCACAGTTTATAGTGATGCATCACATGTCGGTTTGGGATGTGTGTTGATGTAGGATGGAAAGGTGGTAGCATATGTGTCTCGTCAGCTAAAAACACATGAGGCAAACTATCTGACGCATGATTTGGAGTTGGCCGTCGTGATCTTTACATTGTAAATTTGGAGGCACTATTTGTATGCTGAGAAGTGTATCATCTACACTAACCACAAATGCCTCAAGTACATCTTTACTCAAAAGGAGTTGAATATTAGGCAGCGCAAATGGGTTGAGCTGTTTAAGGATTACGACTGTACCATTGAGTACCATCTTGGCAAGGCCAATGTGGTGGCTGATGCATTGAGCCGTAGGGATATGACTGATCTGAGAGCGATGTTCGCTCTACTTAGCTTGTTCGACGATGGAAGTTTGTTAGATGAACTGCAAGTCAAAACAACTTGGATCGAGCAGATTAAGGGAAAACAATTGGAGGATGAGTCTCTGAGCTTGAGGTTTTGATAGATTGAGGGTGGTACTGCTACGTACTTTGGGTTGAACTCTGAGGGTGTGTTGTGTTTCCGAGGCTGGCCATGTATGCCAAATGATTTTGATTTGAGATAGTTGATTATGAGGGAGGCGTATAGTAGCCCTTATGCTATGCATCCCAGCGGTGATAAGATATACCGAGATTTTCGATAACTATACTGGTGGTCGGGGTTGAAACAGGAAGTTACTGATTTTGTGGCACGATGTCTGACATGCCAGCAGGTTAAAGCTGAGCATCAGTTACCTTTGGGTTTGCTGTAGCCGATTAAGATCCCGTTATGGAAGTGGGAACAAGTAACGATAGACTTCGTTAGTGAGTTGCCCTTAACACCCACTAAGAAGGATTCAGTATGGGTCATCGTGGATCGATTGACCAAGTTTGCACACTTCATCCCAGTTAGGACAGATTATTCTTTGTAGAAGCTGACAAAGCTTTATATTGCTGAGATAGTAAAACTGCATGGGGTACTGGTTTCGATCACCTCGCTTCACGTCTCGATTTTGGAAAAAGCTATATGAGGCTCTGGATTTAAGGTTGAACTTTAGTACGACGTTCCATCCTCAAACCGATGGTCAATTAGAGAAGGTGATTCAGATACTGGAGGATATGTTGTGGAGCTGTGCTATCGATTTCTAAGGCAGTTGGAAGGAGTATCTACCGCTAGCGGAGTTTGCTGATAATAACAATTTCCAGTCTAGAATTTAGATGGCACCTACGAGACTCTGTATGTTCATAAGTGTTACACTCCCTTATATTAGACTAAGTCGGGTGAATGACGTGTTCTGGGTCCTGAGTTGGTTTCTGAGACTAAGGATAAGGTCAGATTGATTCGAGATCGGCTGAAAGCGGCATCGACAGACATGAATCTTATGCGGATTTAAAGAGAAGCGAGATTGAGTATTCTGTGGGCACTTCGTATTTCTCAAGGTCTCGCCATGAAAAACAATTCTGAGGTTCGGTCGTAAGGGCAAGCTGAGCCCTAGGTTTATTGGGTCGTATCAGATTTTAAAATGAGTGAGACCGGTCACTTATCAGTTGGAGTTATCTTCAGAGTTAGACCGTATTCACAATGTGTTCTACGTTTCAATGTTGAGGCACTATCACTCTGATCCCACAAATATTGTCCTTGTTGAGGAGATTGAGGTTAGGCCAGACTTGACATTTGAGGAGGAGCAGGTTCATGTTCTGGATCGTGACGTTAAGTTCTGCGAAAGAAATCCATTCCACTGGTAAAGGTTTTGTGGCGAAATCATAGCACTGAAGAGGACACATGGGAACCTGAGGATTCAATGCATCAACAATATCCTCATCTGTTCTGATTAGGTAAATTTTGAGGCAAAAAGTTTCTTTTATGGGGTAGAATTGTAACACCCCAAAATTTTAATTTTTGTTTTTGGGTATACGTGACACAAATCTGTATCTACTTCAGTGGTTAAGTGTTCTGGGTATGTGTGAGAGGTCCCAAGTTCAAGCCATGCCTTTGGCAAATTTTGAAAATTTTCTAAGTTAAGCCTCACTCTTGTTCAGTAGGCTTTTATTTAAAATTTTGTAAGTATACAATAGAATGGACCTGCTGGTCTGGTGGTTAAGTGGAGTGTTAGTATGCTGGATGTCGTGGGTAAGAATCTCTTCGTATGCTGGATGTCGTGGGTACGAATCTCTCCGTGGACAAGGGAGAGTTATTTTTGCTAGGTTTGGTGACTGAGAGTTTGAGTTATAATTGATAACTGAATAGTGGGTGGTTGAGATAATGTGGGTAGTGGGATTGAGTGAATCAGTTTCCCCAAAGTCCTCTTTGTAATCGATGTTAACTCCCTTTTCTGCCAGTTTTTCTTTTCCTCCATCTTTTTCTCTATAGCTGAATTTTTTCTTCTCTTTCCCCAACTCTTTTTGTTTCCTTTATTTCTTGCAAATCGTCTCTTTGGGTGCAACCGTCGATTTCATCTATTTCAGTAAGTTGGGTAAGCGTGTTTTAGTTATGGAATTATTTCGTGTTTAGAAGACCCTTAGGCGGCTGTGGGTTCCAATCGGTGATGAGGAAGTGCAATTTCATTATTGTGCGTTCAAGGAATAAGTTGTTGAAAATATTTGGGATTGTCCGTTCTTAATAATTCAATTTGGTATGGGTTTAAGTGATTGAAATTGGTTTTTAGATGGTCAAAAATAGGTTCTGGAGTGCTCGGGGATCGTTTTAGCTTCAATTGAAACCAGGTGTGTACCCAAAACATAGAAAACTAGGTTCGGTGAAAAGCTGAAAAACCCCACTGTCGACGGCACACGGGCGTGTGGCTGCCTGTGTGGTAGGCCGTGTGCCATAACACGGGCATGTGATCGATGAGGCCAGGCCGTGCGCGTAAGACACAGTCGTGTGATGGCCAGGTAGTTCGTGTACGACACACAGGCTAGACTGATTTGGGCCGTGTGGGCCACATGGGCATGTGGGAATTATGGCTAGGCCGTGTGATCCACACGGGCCAAAGCCAATCTGGGCGTGTGGGCCTATACGGGCAAGCCACATGGGCGTGTGAGCCGGTTTATATGAAATGATTCCTAGGGATGCATGGGTCGCCCAAGTTGACTGTGAACCTACTGTAAGGTTGGTAAGCGTTACCTAGACCCCTAAATGAATGATCTGAGTGTATGTGATGCATGATAAATTATGCATGGTTACTGATGTATATATGTATATGTATGACTGGTGGTTGAATAAAAGCATGACATATTGTATGTTTGCATTGCATTTGGTTGGGATAATAATATTTGGAGAAAGTGTACTGAAAGGCTTTAAGCCTATTATTTGGCAGCTCAGCTGCAAACTACTCTTTTGGGCCACATTCGGTACTACCTAGAGTGTAGGGATGGGTGAGTTGATTTAATCCCCATATGGAGTGTAGGGTTGGACGGAGATGATGTGTAAAGGCTGGTTGGGTAGGAATTTTTACTTGAATCATTGCATATCATATCGATCATTGTGATGGGCTAAGGCCCTTGTGCATACTAATACTGATACTGAGTTGGGCTAAGGCCCTTGTGCATACTAATACTGATACTGAGTTGGGCTAAGGCCAAACTGTTACTAAACCTAAAAATAGCTTAGGCCTAAGACTATTTTTGACTGTGCACTGTGTTTATTGCTGTTTGTTTTCTATGGGATTACACACTGAGTTTACATAAACTCACCCCTCTTTGTTTAATGTGCACAGGTAATCCCCAGACCTAGACGGATCAGTGCGGTAGAGGACTCGATGGTGACCACAGTTTTGGACTTTTGCGATTTATAATTTATGGTTTATGGTTTATTTGGATGTAATTTGGGGACTTTTGCTTAAAATTGGTTTTTATTTATTTTTATAGATTGATAACTGCTAGACGTAGGAAAACTCGGTTTTCAAAAAGACAAAGTTTTGTCTAAACACACGATTTACTCAAAATGGTTTGAAAAGCTTCCGCAACGAATTATGTTTAAAACAACTGACTAAACGAGTAAGTAATTTGGAATTAAGAAGAGATAAGAAAAGTAAGTAAATGGAAATGGTTTTATTGTAGAAACTTAGTTTTCAACACGCTATAATGTGACTTTGCCAGATTCGGCCATAACGTCCAGGCCGAGTTTGGGGTGTTATATATATGATCTAGGATGGTCTAATTGGTCACACCAAGTAGTAAATGTATTTGCATTAATAAACTTCTGGTTTACTTTAATATGCGTTTCGATTTTACTAAATTGTAACAAATTGATACTTTTACTATCATTCTTTTTACTTTGTATCCACATATAATTACTATTGTGACATTTACTACTGGAAATGTCTAAATCATATGAAGTCTATAATGTCACTAAGTCAATAAATATAATTTCCAAATAATTATATGCAATATTCTCTTCAGGGAATATGCCAAAATCTTCAAATACAGGGCATTTGGTCTAGTGGTATGATTCTCACTTCGGGTGCAAGAGGTTCCGGGTTTGATTCAAAATACTTTTAAAACCCTTTTAACTAGAGTTTTGCATAATTAGTTAACTATCAAGAATAACTACCTAGTTCACGTATAGAAATAAGCCTATATTAAATATATTAATAAAAGTCACATCTCAAACATAAAAATATGACAGAGTAAAAAACTAACAATTTTTTTTCATAATAGTCATCATAAACATGCATGAAATTTAATTCAAAATCCAACCATTCATGCTCATAGAACTTTTCATTTACAATTGCTCATGTCATTTCTCTAAATAATTAACAAATGGAATAATATAAAACGTATGAACTACTACTTTTAACAATTCTTTGAACTAAAACAAATTCGAATAACCATAAAATTCATTGGTTTATTAAAACAATTTTGAGTACTAGATATATTTTAATCAAATATATTATTTAATTATAAAACCTACTATAGCAACATAAATAAATAAGATAATATTAATTTTCATGAACAAATGAAATGCTTAAAACAATATGTAACCCATGTAATCAAAACTTAAAAAGAAGACCACCAATATTTAAACCATATATCAAGTTGATTTAATATTTAAAGATGTACCTTTTTTTTCTATCTTGAGTCTTGACGATTTTATCAAGAAGTAAGAAAATTAAACTCCAATAGTAGACTTTGAATCCAATCAAAATCTATTAATAGCAAACTTTAAGAGTAGATATTATTTTCCAGGTGTACAACAGGTACATAATCAATGACTTTTCATACATAAGTTTTCTATCTTACAAGTTCTCATGAGTAATATTTTTTCAATTAATTTTAATTGAGAACTTATTTTAAATACTGTAGAGTTATACTCACAGTTTTTTATAAAAAAAATTGCAACTTCAGGTGCATCCAACCATAACGAGCTTTAGATAGAATTACCATATTCCATTGCTCATAAGTAGATCTTTCACAGTCAGATATGTTACTTTCAACCCTTTATGGGGATGATGACAAAATATCACAAAGATAGTCACAATCAATTTAATTTAATAATAAGAGTAATCAAGAACTCAATCATCCCTTTTTTCATCCTTTCAAAATAGATATTTATAGCAATAGTGATTCATATGAAATATAATCTTTTCTTTATTCACAATCTCAACATGATGTCCATTATAATGAATATCTTTTAAAACTAATACATTAACCTTCACAAATTTTTTGTTTTTTAGATATTGATATATTAGCTCTTCTGGAGCTTTCAACTAATTTTGTACTGTCAAATATTAGAATAATATTTGTTTGTTTTAATACCAAATTGGGGAAATATTTTCTATCTGTAATGATAGAATTCATTACTACATTCTCATATCATACCTAATAGAAACAAAATATTTGGGCATACGCCACCACATATGTGGCCAATAATGTTTCATATCACATTGATAACATAAGTTTTCTTTACCCTTTGAAGAGTTATCTTGAGAACTCTTACTGTTCTATTATTTATTATTATGTTCCACTTTTAGTGGTTCATGATTATATCTTTTATTTTCTTTATGTTTGCATTCACTTCGAGGAATGCAACAAATCTAGTAGGACATATTTTTAAACACCTCCATTGATTTTTTATTTCATAATCAATATCGTAAACATACGTGGATTTCAAATCAGAATCTATCTATTCATGTTTGTCATAATTAGTCCCAAATTATAATAAAATGATATAATAAATAAATCATAATAAAATATATCAGAAGATTTTTAACACCATCGTAGTCACATTGGCTATTATCACGAGCACTATTAGAGGTACTAAAATAACTATGCTTTCATAAGAACATATGTAACACCCCTAACCCGTATCCAACACCAGATTAGGGTTAAGAGGCATTACCGGTCGAATCATAATATTTAAACAACCATTTCTTACACATCATCATATCATAGTTAATCAATAACGCAAAGTCCCTTTAAAAGTTCTACGAGACCTTAAACATGCTTTAGAGAAGGTTCGGGACTAAACCGATCTCATACGAAAACTTTGCGGAACTTTGAAAATTTTTCTTTTAAAAAAGGTCACACGCCCGTGTGGCTAAGCCGTGTGCAACACTAACTTGGGTCACACGGCCTGTCACACGCCCGTGTGTCTGGCTAGTGCGCAACACTGACTTGAATCACACGGCCTATCACACGCCCATGTATTTGGCCCGTGTGCAAGTCTGACTTGCTTCAAATTGGGACATTGAAGGACACAGTCAAGACACATGCTTGTGTGCTCACCTGTGTGGGCAATTATAGGCCATTTACAAGGCCAAATTACCACCCATATTGAGTCATTCCTACAAACCTCATTCATTTCCATATATTCAATTCATGCCCAAATAATGGTCAAAACCCCACCAAAACATACACAATTCATGCTACAATAACCTCATTCATTTCCATAAACAATTCCAACTCAAAACATGTCCATTTTATGAACCAATTCCATGCCAAAACCATATGATTCACATATCATTTCAAACCATTTTAAACATGCAATATAATCACCATCTCAACTACCAAATCAAGTAGGAAACATACTACCTCTATTTCACTAAAGCATACTATAATGGCCAATCACACAAGACCACATATACACATCACATACACCATTTTCACATAGCAAAACATATACCAAAATCAATCCAAAGTCTCATCCATTATCAAGCCATATCACATGTCAAGATTTATACATCTCAAAACATTCCACAACCTCACTAGCCTATACATGCCATATACCATAAATAGAACTTCTAAAAGGTACCAAAATAGATGTCCGATAGTGTGATTGAGTCACTGACGATCCTCGAATCTGAGTTAGCTTTAATTACCACTGTAAAACAGAGAAAGACTTCACACAGTAAGCTTTTAAGCTTAGTAGGTTCGTAATATAACACAATTAACTCAACAATTTAAATTCAATACGCAAAATTAAGTAACACTTAGTTCCATTCACAACACTACTCAATCTCATCCATGGCTTTTACTCACTTTCATACCATATCTATAGTTTCATATACAAGCATTTATAATGCTACTCAATCCAACTCTTTTCATCATTCATTCACATAGTCTTCCCTCTATCTCATACAAAACATCATCAACCACATAGGTTCTGTACATACCTGTACCATCACGTATTTTTCTATCACATTTACCACTTCAATGCTCGATGCCGTAATTCATTTAATCCTCTTTAAGCGTTCGATGAACTCGCACACTTAGTGCCAATTAATTTGCCAAAGCTACAATAATATCACACACTTAGTGCCATCACATTAAACCAAATTTGTCTCGGTATCGCACATGTAGTACCAAATAATACAACCAATCCTTTCTTTATCTCGCACACTTAGTGCCATTCATTACTGTAACGATGCTATTTACGCACACTTAGTGCCTCATATCTTCGAACTCACATTTTTCATTATCAAACTCCACAATCACATTTCCATTCATTTCATCACATAAGAACATTATGTAAATAATACGTATTATATACGAACTTACCTTGAACGTAAAGACAATGATACTAGTCAATCAATCGAGAACTTTGTTCCTACCTCGATCTAAGCCTGAATTTCTCTTTTCTTGATCTATATGATATCAAATTCAACTCATTCAATCTCATCTTTACTCAATTCAATTCACAAACACACAATTAAGATATTTTGCACTTTAACCCTTATAATTTCACACTTTAGCATTTTAGTCCTTATTTCACAAATACATCAAATTCACAAAATCCAATTTAATCCATGCTTAGCCGATTTACCATAGTGCCCCTAGCAGCCCATACTTCACATTTATTTCACATTTCAACACAAAGTTTTCACATTTCTTAATTAAATCCCAAAAATGCATTATTACTCAAAATTACTTTAGAAAATATGTATATAAATCATCAAACACTTAGTTTTCATCATCAAACATCACAAAGCTCACAAAATCAACAATGGCGTAACTCAAAATCATTATCAATTTCATGAATTAGAACATGGGCTAGCTAGTACTCAAAGCCACTGTAACACCCCAAACCCGGCCAGGACGTTATGGTCGAATCTGGCGGCGTCACATGATGGTGCTTTAGAAATCTAACTACGTTAAAACCATTTTTAGGTATCTTTGGTTATCGTCACAATGTGTCGTGTATTTGTTTGTTATCCATTTTTAAAACGATTTGCAAGGTCGTACGTATTTTGATAAAATCTTTATTTACTTTGAAAACTCGCGTTTGTCCTACTGCTAGCAGTTTATAAAACAATAATTCCCAAGTTTTAAACAAAAATCCGAATGGCCTTATTACATAAAATTTACCCCAAATATAACCGCATCATAATTAAAAATAAACTGTAAATAAGTGTCCAGAACCGTGGTCACCGCCGAGTCTTCCGCCGCATATTGAAATATCAGAGAACATACATAAATTCATAGTTTGGGTCTAAGCCCATTGCAGAAATGGTGTGGACTTTTAGCCTACTCAGATACAGAAACAGACGTATTATAGGGCCTTGGCCCATTCCAGACAGAATATACAGAAAACAGAGTCCTACCCACCAGCCTTTACACACCAACTCCGTCCATCCCTACACACGATGTGGGGATTAAATCAACCCACCCAACCCTACACACCATGTTGTACCGAATGCGGTACATAATCAGAGATTTGCAGCTGAGTTGCCAGATAACAGGCTTAAGAGCCTTTTAGATACTTCCTCCAATCATAATCAACCCACCTTGATGCAATGCAACATACAAGAATGACATGCTATTATGCAATTAAAACTCATACATAAATATTTAGATCAGCATACATGCTCGGTATAGAAATCAGACAGATAGATCATTCATTTAGGGGTCTAAGTATTACTTACCGACCCTACGGTAGGTCCACAGTCCACTTGGGCTACCCGTGTAACCTTACAGAACATTTCAGAAATATGGGCTTACACGTCCATGTGGCCTACCCGTGTGGGCCACACGGACCAAATTGGCCTTGGTCGTGTGGATCACACGGCCTCACCTAGAATCCCACACGCCCGTGCGATCCACCCGTATAGGCCCACACGGCTGTGCGCTTCCGCATGGCCGGGCTCGTCAATCACACGGCCGTGTGGTGACTTATAATCTTGCACACGGCCTACCACACGCCCGTTTGACGTCCACAGAAAGGTTTTCGGCTTTTGCAGAAACGTAGTTTTCTGCGTTTTTGGGTACACACCTGGTACTGTTTCATTGCAAAATACTCCCGAGCGCTCTAACACCTAAAATTGACAACACGAACCCAAAATTAAACACTTAGAACGACATTAAATCGAACCAAAAGTGATGGACAACCCAGTTAAATCGACTAACATCTTACCTTAGGATGAGCAACGTTAATCCGCACTTTTAAAGCATCAATTGGGAAATCCTAGCACCTTGATCTTCTCCTAAACACAGGATACATTGCTTACTACCATAAACTAGCATTGCTAGTCCCTATCACAAGAAGAATGCCAAAACGAGATCACTTACAAGATGAAAAAGAGCCTCGAACGCAAGAGCAATGATTGACTGCGAAATTTGCCAGTGATAGAGAGAATAAAAAAATAAAAGAAATATCAAAAGAAGGAGAAGGAAAATCGATAGAAAGGGTAGAAGAAAACAACGTCAAAACATTCGAGAAGGTGAGGGAGGAAACCGAAATTACAGAAAGAAAAGAAATCAAAAGAGAAAATTTGATAACCCTCTATCCCAGCTTCCCTTACTTTTCTCTATCCAACTCCCCACTATTCAGCTTTTGAAACCAACTCAAACTCTTCGTCACCAATTCCAGCAAAAACAATCTCCCCTTGCCTAAGCAGAGATTCGAACTCACAACCTCCCACCCAACAACACTCTACCTAGCCACCAGACCAGCAGGCCAATTCTGTTAATTACTCACACACTTTAATTTAGAAGCCTATTCGCTAGAGTTTGGGCTTTATTCATAAAAATACCAAAATTTACCCAAGTTGAGACTTGAGCTTTGTACCTCCCACACACACCCATAACCCATAACCACTGAAGCAGACACTCCTACATGTCAAAATTACAAACGCCGAATTTAAAGAAAACCCGGGCGTTACAACTCTACCCCCTAAAAGAAAATTTCGTCCTCGAAATTTTACCTGATCAGAAAAGGTGAGGATATTGTTGACGCATCGAGTGCTCCGGCTCCTAAGTAGCCTCTTCAGTGCTATGATTTCTCCACAGTACCTTCACTAAAGGTATAGACTTCCTTGGAAGCAGTTTAATGTCGTGATCCAGGATCTGGACTGGTTCCTCCTCAAACATCAGATCTGGTCTAACCTTAATGTCCTTAATAGGAACCACATCTGTGGGATTAGAGCGGTAGCATCTCAACATTGAGACGTGGAACACATCATGAATGCGATTCAACTCTAGAGGAAGCTCCAACTGATATGGGATTGGCCCCACTCGCTTCAAAATACGGTACGACCCAATAAACCAAGGGCTCAGCCTACTCTTACGACCAAACCTCAAAACCTTCTTCCATGCCAAGACTTTAAGAAAAACTAAGTCCCCCACAGAATACTCAATATCCTTCATTTTTAAATCTGCATAGGACTTCTGCCAATCAGATGCCGCTTTCAGACGATCTCAAATCAATCGGACTTTATCTTCAGGTTTAAAAACCAATTCTGGACCTAGAACATGTCGCTCACCCAACTCAGTCCAACATAAGGGAGTGCGACACTTACGCCATACTCTGGGCCTCGCGATCGCGTGCCATCCGAATGCTAGACTCGATAGATAGGCCGTTGTTATAGGCAAACTCTGCCAATCGCAAATACTCCTCCCAACTGCCTTGGAAATCAATAACACAACTCCTCAACATATCTTCCAGTACTTGAATCACCCATTCCGACTAACCATCTATCTGAGGATGGAAAGCAGTACTGAAGTCCAACCTTGAACCTAGAGCCTCATGTAATTTCTTCCAGAACCGAGACGTGAAGCGAGGATTCCTATCGGAGATGATCGAGACAGGAACCCCAGGCAGTCTCACAATTTTAGACACATACAGCTTAGCCAATTTCTGGAGCGAAAAGTCCGTCCTGACCTGAATGAAGTGAACAGACTTGGTCAATCGATCCACGATGACCTAGACAGAATCCTTCTTAGTGGGTGTTAAGGGCAACCCGCTAACGAAGTCCATCATTACTCATTCTCATTTCCATATTGGAATCTTTACCGTTTGCAACAACCCCGAAGGCAACTGGTGCTCAGCCTTAACCTGCTGACAAGTCAGACAACGAGCAATGAAGTCAGTAACCTCTCGCTTTAACCCTAGCCACCAGTATAACTCTTGCAAATATCAGTACATCTTGTTCCCACCGGGATACATAGCATAAGGGCTACTATGCGCCTCTCTCAGAATCGGTTGTCTTAAATCCTCATCATTTGACACATAGATCCAATCGCGAAAACAAAGTACCACATCACTGTTAATCCTCAACTCGGTAGTATCTGCATTCTCAACCTGATGGAACCGTAACTCAAGCGATTTATCCCCATCTATTTACTCCTGATCTAAACAATCGATGTGGGCTTAACTTAAAGTTCTGCTAACAGACTTCCATCGTCGAATAAGCTGAGTCGAATGAACATCGCTCTCAGATCGGTCATAGCTTTACGGCTCAAAGCATCGGCCACCACATTAGCTTTACCAGGATGGTACTCGATGGTGCAATCATAATCCTTAAGCAGTTCAGCCCATCTACATTGCCTAAGATTTAACTCCTTCTGGGTGAGGAGATACTTGAGGCTTTTGTGATCAGTGTAGATAGTACACTTCTCACCATACAGATAGTGCCTCTAGATTTTCAGAGTGAATACCACCACTGCCAACTCCAAATCGTGCGTCGAATAGTTAGCCTCATGCGTCTTGACCTGACGAGACGTATAAGCTACCACTTTACCATCCTGCATCAAAATACAACCCAGACCTACATGCGATGCATCACTGTATACCACGAAATCCTTCCCAAATTCAGGTTGTATCAGAACTGGAGCCTGCGTCAAAACAGATTTAAACTTCTTGAAGCTCTCTTGTTGTTTATTAGGCCAGACAAAGGGAACTCCCTTACGCAGAAGCTTGGTCAATGGCGCTGCGATCAAAGAGAACCATTTTACGAAGCGTCGATAATAACCTACTAGCCCTAGAAAGCTGCAAATTTCAGACACATTCTTCAGTTGTTTCCAATCCAACACAGCCTCAATCTTACACGGATCAACATGAATCCCCTCCGCAGAAACTACATGCCCCAAAAAGGTTACTTCTTGGAGCCAGAATTCACACTTACTGAACTTCGCATACAACTGCTTCTCACGCAAAGTCTGTAATACCACTCGAAGATGCTCATCGTGTTCGTCCTCAGTTTTTGAATACACCAGAATGTTATCAATGAAGACTACCATGAACCAATCCAGATAGGTTGGAACACTCGGTTCATCAGATCCATAAAAGCTGCTGGTGCATTCGTCAGTCCAAATGGCATTACCAGGAACTCGTAATGTCCATAACGAGTCTTAAATGTTGTCTTATGCATATCGACCTCCTTAACCTTCAGTGGATGGTATCCAGATCGCAAATTGATCTTGGAGAAAATAGAATCCCCTCTGAACTGGTCAAATAAATCATTCATTTTTTGTAGCGGGTACTTGTTCTTAATGGTCAGCATATTCAATTGGCGGTAGTCGATACACATACGCATGGATCCATCCTTCTTTTCACAAACAGCACAGATGCTGCCCATGGAGACACACTAGGGCAGATGAAACCACGATCTGGTAACTCCTGAATTTTAGCCTTAAGCTTCACAAGCTCCTTCGGTGCCATTATACAAGGGGCGATAAACACCGGAGTTGTACTAGGAAAGAGCTCAATCCCAAACTCTACTTCGCGGTTCGAAGGCAGACCCAGTAATTCCTCAGGAAAAACATCTGAAAATTCCTTACGGTCCTGATGTCCTTAACGAAAGAGTCCACAGAATTTGAAACATTGATGTAGGCCAAGAATGCCTCACATCCTTTTCGTACCAACTTTTCTGCCACCAACGCAAAAATCACATTCGCCAGATAATCCCGACCTTCCTTAATCACCATTACCTTGTTATCCTTATCAGTTCTCAAAACCACCCTTTTCGTCGCACAGTCTAGACTTACTCGGTGCTTGACCATCCAGTCCATTCTCAGAATCAAATCGAACTCCTCGAATGGAAGTTCCATCAAATCTGCCAAAAATACTGACCCTTGAACCTCGAGTGCAACGTCTCTAAACAATTTACTAACCCGAATAGATTTCCCTAATAGACTCACAACGGTTATCTCGCTTGAAGTACTCTCAACCAGAATCCCCAAAGTTCCAGACACAGAGCTAGCCACGTAAGAGTGTGTTGAGCCTATGTCTATCAATGCAGTGTATGGTACATTAAAATTTAAAAACTTACCCGTAATGACATCTGGAGCATCACTATCCTCTCGGCGACGTGCAATATAAACCAGTACAGGCTGCCTCGCCTCAATCGGTCATGCACTTCTACCCGGTGCTATCTTTCCTCAGCCCATGCCATTACCACCCCTGGCTTGACCTCGGCCCCTAGGTGGCTGTTGAGCTACTCTCGGTGGCTGTGCAGTACAGTACTCGTAGCTTGCATCTGATCAGTCCTTAGTGGATAATCCCGGACACGATGCTCAGTCGACCCACATCTCAAACATGCCCCAGTCGTCCTCCAACACTCACCCGGATGGCATCTACCACAGTGCCCATACAGCGCCACCCCAGCAGGTACAAGAGGATGCCCAACTCTCACTGGCCCATCCGATCTTGCCTTTTTCTTAGGCCTCATCACAGAATTTGAGGGCTCCGATTGCCTCTTATTCCTTTCTTTCTCGCAGTTTTTGCGCTCAGCGCTTAACCTCATTGGCAATCTTCGCCTTATCCACCTAAGCAGAAAAATCACGCTACCTCTGCGGAGCTATCAGAACCCGTAAGCTTTCCCTGAGTCCATCCTCAAAACGGACGCATTGCTCATATTCAGTTGCCACCATGCCCCGGGCATAACGGCTCAGTCTCAGAAACTCAGCCTCATACTGGGCCACTAAACGGTCTCCCTGGGTGAGATTAGGAAACTCACACCTCCTAGTATCGATGTAGCTGGCTCCCACATACTTATTCTGGAAAGCTGTCTTAAAATAATCCCAAGTCAGACGGTCAGGCTGAGTGCCCTCTTTAATAGTCAGCCACCACTAGTAAGCCTCATCGCGAAGCAAGGAAATAGCCCCCTTAAACCCCTGCTCAACAGTAAAATCTAGATCATCCATAATTCTTTCCGTGGCCTCTATCCAATACTCGGCCATGCTAGGGGTGACTCCACTGACACCTCTAAATAACTCAGCCCCATTGGACCGAAGTCGTTTCATAACTGACCCTCGGCCCCCAGATCCAGTGTTAGGTCCAACGATCCTTTCTAAAATCCGTAACATGGCTCGGGATGGTGTGTCATCCCCAGCCTCATGATCATGAGACCCAGTCTCTATAGCAGGTGAGATTGGTGTCTCGCTCGTATCCAGATTGGGCAGGTTCTCAGATGCGGAGGACCCAGCTTGAGCCCCCCTACGGCCTCTACCACGGCCTCTAGTACCCCATCCGTGGATACCTCGTGCGGTCATCGTAAATTTGGAGTTTATTTGTATTAACAATTTTATGCATTAGTTTACCGTTCCAATATTTATTAACAAATGTTTTATGTAGAATAGTATCAGAAGTTCAGAGTTTGTTATCGCGTTTCTTAGTCTCACTATGATTTTTAATTTCGCTACAGTTTCCAATATACACTACCTAGAGTGTTTCAGTACAGTATACTACCTATTGGATGTTTCAAACATGTAAGTAGTATTTCAACAAATTTAAATAGAGTTCAAAACACTTACAGGACCGGCACTAGAGACTCGGTGTACCATATACTCAGTTCAAAAATATTTCAAATCATTAAAAAAATCATTTCGTAGAAACCAATTTTAAAAACCCAAATCCACAGCCGAGTTATGCAACTGGGCTCTGATACCACTAAATGTAACACCCCAAACCTAGCCTAGACGTTATGGCCGAATCTGGCGGCATCACATGATAGTGCTTTAGAAATCGTAACTGCGTTAAAACCATTTTTAGGTATTTTCGGTTATCGTCAAAATGTGTTGTGTATTTGTTCGTTATCCATTTTCAAAACTTTATACATTGCGGAAGCTTTTAAAACAATTTGCAAGGTCGTACATATTTTGATAAAATCTTTGTTTACTTTGAAAACTCGCGTTTGTCCTACTGCTAGCAGTTTATAAAATAATAATTCCCAAGTTTTAAACAAAAATCCGAATGGCCTTATTACATAAAATTTACCCTAAATATAACCAAATCATAATTAAAAATAAACCGTATATAAGTGTCCAGAACCATGGTCACCGTCGAGTCCTCCGCCATACCGATCCGTCTAATGCTGGGGATTACCTAAACAGATTAAATAGAAAAGGGTGAGTTTTCACAAACTCAGTGTGTAATCCAGACAGAAAACATGCACATTGAAATATTAGAAAACAAACATAAATTCACAATTCGGGTCTAAGCCCATTACAGAAACGGTGTGGACTTTTAGCCCACTCAAATATAGAAAAAGACGTATTATAGGGCCTTGGCCCATTCCAGACAGAATATACAGAAAACAGAGTCCTACCCACCAGCCTCTACACACCAACTCCGTCCAACCAAACAGAGTCCTACCCACCAACCTCTACACACCAACTCCGTCCAACCCTACACACCATGTTGTACTGAACGCGGCACATAATCAGAGATTTATAGCTGAGCTGCCAGATAACAGGCTTAAGAGCCTTTCAAATACTTCCTCCAATCATAATCAACCCACCCCGATGCAATGCAACATACAAGAATGACACACTATTATGTAATTAAAACTTATACATAAATATTCAGATCAGTATACATGCTTAGTATAGAAATCAGACAAATAGATCATTCATTTAGGGGTCTAAGTATTACTTACCGACCCTACAGTATGTCCACAGTCGACTTAGGCGACTCGTGTAACCTTACAGAACATTTCAGAAATATGGGCTTACACGCCCATGTGGCCTGCCCGTGTGGCCTACACGGCCCAATTGGTCGAGCCCATGTGTCACACACGGCCTCACTCGATCCTCACACAGCTATGCACTTGCGCATGGCCCGGCTCGTTAATCACACGGTCGTGTGTTGACTTACAGTCTTGCACACGACCTACCACACTGGCGACCACACGCCCATGTGGTGTCGAAAGAAAGGTTTTCGGCTTTCGCCCAAACCTCGTTTTCTGTGTTTTCGGGTACACACCTGGTATTGTTTCATTGTAAAACACTTTTGAGCGCTCCAATACCTAAAATTGACAACATGAACCTAGAATTAAACATTTAGAACGACATTAAATCAAACCAAAAGTGATGGAAACCCACTTAAATTGACTAACATCTTACCTTAGGTTGAGCAACGTTAGTCCGCACTTTTAAAACGTCGACTGGGAAACCCCATCACCTTGATCTTCTCCTAAACACAGGATACATCGTTTACTACCATAAACTAATATTACTAGTCCCTAAATCACAAGAAGAATGCCAAAAAAAGATCACTTACAAGATGAAAAGGAGCCTTGAACGCAAGAGCGATGATTGACTCCGAAAATTGCCAGTGATAGAGAGAATCAAAAATAAAAGAAATATCAAAGGAAGGAGAAGGAAAATCGGCAGAAAGGGGAAAAGAAAACAAAGTCAAAAATTTTGGGAAGGTGAGGGAGGAAACTGAAATTGTAGAAAAAAAAGAAATCAAAAGAGAAAATCTGATAACCCCCTATCCCAACTTCTCTTACTTTTCTCCATCCAACTCCCCACTACTCAGCTTTTGAAACTAACTCAAATACTTCGTCACCAATTCCAGCAAAAATAATCTCTCCTTGCCTAAGCAGAAATTTGAACTCACAACCTCCCACCCAACAACACTCCTCCTAGCCACCAGACCAACAGGCCCATTCTGTTAATTACTCAAACATTTTAATTTATAAGCCTATTCACCAGAGTTTGGGCTTTATTCATAAAAATACCAAAACTTACCCAAGTTGAAATGTAACATCCTGAATAATTGGGTCTGTGTATTTTATGTGTTTGAATGCTTAAAATATTAATTTGAGAATTTGAGGTACAATTGGGGCTCAAATTGGGCTGAGGCCTTGTTTTAAATATTTTGTTTAGACACTCTAGGGGCTTAAATTAAAGTTTTAGTAGTTTAATTGACATATTGGGCTTGAGGCCCAACAGTTAGGAGCACAGTAGAGGGAAGCTTTAGGAGGCGTCACTTGTGCATGAGGAAGGCCCAAATTTTGGCAGCTTGAAGCCCCAGTTTTTAGGGCTAAAATTTGACACTTAAATGGGTAAGGGGGGACGGCACAAGGCTATTTTTTTAGGAATTTTATTATATTTATTTTGTGGATAATAAGCAGATAAAGGCTATTATTTAGGGATTTAGTCTTTAAGGATAATAAGTAGATAAAGGCTATTTTTGAGGAGATAACAGATTAAGATAAGGGAAAAAGGATAGGAGCTATCATGTGTGGCAGTGTTGGCCAAAAATCAATCTCTGCTAAAGGGAGGAATCGATTTTCTATATAAAGAAGAGGTGTACCGAAATTTTGAAGCCTCTCTTTTATTTTCTTTTCTCATCTTTTTCCTCTCAAAAGCTGAAAGCCACCATTCTTTTTTTCTTCTCTTTGGCCGAATCTTTCTATCCATCCTTTGCTTATCTTTTAAAATCCTTTGTTCTTCCAAAAGCCGAAATCCCTAGTATCTCACCTCCTGAAGTTGCCGAATCTTCTTTAATGGAGTTTGCTTGTGCCGAAATCTGAAGGAAACAATAGGTAAGTATTGATTTCGCGATTTCATTGTTCTTTCGGCTTTTCAAAGTCCTTAGCTGAATGGCTATTGGAAACTAATCTTTTATTTCACACTTCTTTTCGGTATTCCGGGATTTGAAGAAGGAGGCCAATCGCATAGATCTCTAAGTTATAGAATCGTGTTACTTTCGAGATTTCAAGGTAAGAGGATTTGTTTATTTATATATATAAAATCGGGTAGAATACTAACCATGGCCGAATATAGGAGAGGCCTATTTTCGCAATTTTTTCGGCTTTTGAGCAAGGCTATAGATTGAGGATAATAGATCCGGATAGCAAGGACATCGATTAAGAATATTGGATTTCGCGATATCAGGTGTGTAATTCTCCACACCATCTAGATCTGTTTGATTAGTATATGATTATAAGTCTTATATGTTTTGATAAATGCCGAAATCCCGGCATAATGACGGAAACCCAAAGAGGGTAAAAGCAAATCACCAGGTTAGTGAATGTTCTGATTAAATGATTTAAGAATATTGATTATATGTGATTGCATGGGTTGGGTTGATGAAAGGACGAAGTTATATGTTGTAGTGGTTTTTACCGTGATCTGTTGTAGCGGTTCCTTACCGTGATCTGTTGTAGCGGCTTCTGACGTGATCTGTTGTAGTGGCTACGGCCATGATCTGATGATGAGCAGCACGACTGCCATCAAGGCGTGTAGTGGTGTGGGTTGATTGTAGAAATCCCCAATGGTTTGAATGGCTGGGATAAGGGGGTGTAGCGGATGGACATCTAGGATATGGGTTGGGCTTTGCATATTATTTTTGTTATTTATATTTTGATTGTTCTGTTTTATGGGGCTAAAGCCCAAATCTAATGGTGCATGAGGGTTGCACACTGAGTCTCGCGACTCACCCTTTAATATTAACCATCTCAAGTGACACTTAGGGCATCGGACCGGGCTGGAGAGGAGAGCAAGGTGGCCATGCGACAGAGCTTTGAGAATTCAGCAAAAAGACTTAGTCTAATATTTGATTTTCATTTAATTAATGGGTTCAAATTTCCTTGTAATAAGGCCATGGACCACTAGACTTCCATTTATGTTTTAGGATTTTGTTGGGCTTTTATCACTGGGTTTTAAGTTTTATGTTTTCAATTAAGTTAAGACCTGCATGAAATTTTGGTTTTTATTTAAAATCCACCAAGATAATTGGTAACTTAATATTTTATACTTTAATGAATTATTAAACTTTGGAAATAAAGGTGTAAACCTAGTAACTGTTTTCCAAAAATGCGACATGTTATGTAAAATCTCTTAAGTGACATACCAGATCTGGTTGTGGTGTTTGGGCCGAGTTTGGGGTGTTACAAATTGGTATCAGAGCCCAGTTCAAAACTCAGCTCTGGGGTTTTGGGCTCAAAATGTTTCTAAAAATGGGCTTTTGAAATATGGATGTTTTTAAGTGATACCAGGTCTGTTAGCTCGGCATGGCACCTGCGGCTCCAGCCCAAGTCCGCCAGGTAAGTATTCTAAACCATTGTGTGACATATATGTGGGCTTGATAGGCTTTATGGGACGTAGATTAGTTTAAATAGAATTTGATGGACTTTAAGCTTAGCTTAAACAACTCCTTAAATCTCATAAGACTTAATTTCACTAAACAAACCCATGAACAAGTCGCTGGGTTAGGGTGTGGCAACAGGCATACACATGTCTAGGATTGAATTCAGGGAGAGCTTGGTACTTAAGCAGTTCTAGTGACTTGCCTCCTCTTCGCTGGAATCCTACCTGGTGCGTAGTGACTGTTCATCTTAGCCATGAGGATTTGTTGATGGGCCAAAATCTATAATTAAAACCCGAAAGGGACCATCCACCCTATTTCGCAACCAAAATACCCCAAGTTTTGTAAAATTTCCAAAACACACTTGATTTGTGAACATTTCCAGAATACCCCAGAATTTTAAAACTACCCAAAATTTGTGAAATTACCGAAACACTCTGGTTGGCAAAATTTCCAAAATACCCTTGGGTTGTGAAAATTTCCAAAACAACTGTGATTTTATAAAATACCCATGTTTTGCAAATTTACCCGAAAACCCCAAGATTTACAAAAGTAACCCAATTTGTAAAATTAAATTTTCCAAAATACCCTTGCTTTACAAAAAAAACACACACACAACACACGACAACAACCAAAAACCCACAAACACCTGAACACTACTATTTTCCTTGAAATCAATTTCTCCAAGATACCCTTGTTTAAATATATATATGCCCCCTTAGTTTTGTAAAATTTTTGAGTTTTGTAAAAATTTTGAATATACCATTGATTTGTAAAAATTTCACAAAATATCCTTGATTTGTAAAATAACCAAATTACCCCTGATTCGTAAAATGGCCAAAGTACCCTGACTTGTAAGATAACCAAAATACCCCCGGATCACAAAATTATCGAAATACCCCTGGATTGCAAAAATTACCAAAATACCCTTATTTCATAAAATCAATAAGGAACTCTATTTTGAAAATTACAAAAATACCCCTATAGGATAAAATTACGAAAATGCCCCTAGGTAGTGTTATGTGATGAATGTGAGTTCATGGATGTTATATGTTTGTTAATGTGTGATGGTTGAATGTATGTGGTTTCTAGAATTAGGAGATAAACTTGAGACTGAAACTGTAGATAGGTTTGAATTCGAAAGAACTACTCTTAAACTACTGTACATAAAATTGTTCATGGGTAATCAGTGAAAGAAATTAATAATTCATAAAATTTCTAATCAGATAAACGCGAATCGGTAGAATGAGTACAAGGGGACGAGGACGCTCTAGATGCGAATACCGGTGATTACTCTACCATAGTATTCTAAGTGTTTCTTTTGGCTTTAGAATTAGAGTGCGCAGCGAAAGCATAGTGGTGAGACTTGGGTAGTACGATTAATAGTTAGTTGGAAATTTCGAGGATGAAATTTCTTTAAGGGGGTAGAACTGTAACATCCTGAATAATTGGGTCTGTACATTTTATGTGTTTGAATGCTCAAAATATTAATTTGAGAATTTGAGGTACAATTGGGGCTCAAATTGGGCTGAGGCCTTGTTTTAAATATTTTGTTTAGACACTCTAGGGGTTTAAATTAAAGTTTTAGTAGTTTAATTGACATATTGGGCTTGAGGCCCAATAGTTAGGAGCACAGTAGAGGGGAGCTTTAAGAGGCATCACTTGTGCATGAGGAAGGCCCAAATTTTGGCAGCTTGAAGCCCAAGTTTTTAGGGCTAAAATTTGACACTTAAATGGGTAAGGGGGGACGACACAAGGCTATTTTTTTGGGAATTTTATTATATTTATTTTATATGGATAATAAGTAGATAAAGGCTATTATTTAGGGATTTAGTCTTTAAGGATAATAAGCAGATAAAGGCTATTTTTGAGGAGATAACAGATTAAGATAAGGGAAAAGGGATAGGAGCTATCATGTGTGGCAGTGTTGGCCGAAAATCAATCTCTGCTAAAGGGAGGAATCGGTTTTCTATATAAAGAGGAGGTGTGCCGAAATTTTGAAGCCTCTCTTTTATTTTCTTTTCTCATCTTCTTCCTCTCAAAAGCCGAAAGCCACCATTCTTTTTCTCTTCTCTTTGGCCGAATCCTTCTATCCATCATTTGCTTATCTTTTAAAATCCTTTGTTCTTCCAAAAGCCGAAATCCCTAGGATCTCACCTCCTGAAGTTGCCGAATCTTCTTTAATGGAGTCTGCTTGTGCCGAAATCTGAAAGAAACAATAGGTAAGTATTGATTTCGGGATTTCATTGTTCTTTCGGCTTTTCAAAGTCCTTAGCCGAATGGCTATTGGAAACTAATCTTTTATTTCACACTTCTTTTCGGCATTCCAGGATTTGAAGAAGGAGGTCAATCGCATAGATCTCTAAGTTATAGAATCGTGTTACTTTTGAGATTTCAAGGTAAGAGGATTTGTTTATTTATATATATAAAATCGGGTAGAATACTAACCATGGCCGAATATAGGAGGCCTATTTTTATAATTTTTTTCGGCTTTTGAGCAAGGCTAGAGATTGAGGATAATAGATCCGGATAGCAAGGACATCGACTAAGAATATTGGATTTCGCGATATCAGGTGTGTAATTCTCCACACCATCTAGATCTGTTTGATTAGCATATGATTATAAGTCTTATATGTTTTGATAAATGCCGAAATCCCAGCATAATGACGGAAACCCAAAGAGGGTAAAAGCAAATCACCAGGTTAGTGAATGTTATGATTAAATGATTTAAGAATATTGATTATATGTGATAGCATGGGTTGGGTTGATGAAAGGAGGAAGTTATATGTTGTAGCAGTTTTTATCGTGATCTGTTGTAGCGGCTTCTACCGTGATCTGTTGTAGTGGCTATGGCCATGATCTGATGATGAGCAGCACGACTGCCATCAAGGCGTGTAGCGGTGTGGGCTGATTGTAGAAATCCCCAATGGTGTGAATGGCTGGTACGGGGGCGTGTAGCGGATAGACACCTAGGATATGGGTTGGGCTTTGCATATTATTTTTGTTATTTATATTTTGATTGTTCTGTTTTATGGGGCTAAAGCCCAAATCTAATGGTGCATGAGGGTTGCACATTAAGTCTCGCGACTCACCCTTTAATATTAACCATCTCAGGTGACACTTAGGGCATCGGACCGGGCTGGAAAGGAGAGCAAGGTGGCCATGCGACAGAGCTTTGAGAATTCAGCAAAAAGACTTAGTCTAATATTTGATTTTCATTTAATTAATGGGTTCAAATTTCCTTGTAATAAGGCCATGGGCCACTAGACTTCCATTTATGTTTTGGGATTTTGTTGGGCTTTTATCACTGGGTTTTAAGTTTTATGTTTTCAATTAAGTTAAGACCTGCATGAAATTTCAATTTTTATTTAAAATCCACCAAAATAATTGGTAACTTAATATTTTATACTTTAATGAATTATTAAACTTTCGAAATAAAGGTGTAGACCTAGTAACTGTTTTCCAAAAATACGACATGTTATGTAAAATCTCTTAAGTGACATACCAGATCCGGTCGTGGTATTTGGGTCGGGTTTGGGGTGTTACATGAAACTTGAGCTTTGGATCTCCCACACACACCCAGAACCCATAACCATTGAAGCAGACACTCCTACATGTCAAAATTACAAACGTCGAATTTAAAGAAAAACGAGGCGTTACAGCAACGATCACAAAAACGTAGAAATCATCAAAAATCGAGCAAAAATTGTACCTTAATCAAGCAATGTGTATGTCGAAATGGTCAAAGTTCTCAAGCCCTAATCTATTTTCTCAATTTCGGTGATGAAGCATGAAAGATGGCAACATTTTGGCTTTAATTTTATTTAATTAACCTTTAATAATAAAATACCAAAATTAACATTAATGACTTAATATTAATTCCTTCCACTTTAAGGCCATCTTTGTCCATTAACTTTTATAATGGCATAATAACAATATAAGGACCTTTCATTTAAGAAGCCATGTCAAATCGACACTTTTAACTACTAGCACACAACTTTTGCATTTTACGCGATTAGGTCATTTTTCACAAATCGACACACAAACGATAACATTTTCACACAGAACTTTCACACATACTTTATCACATGCCATAAACATCAAAAAATAATATTAAATTATTTTTTTGACTTCGGATTTGTAGTCCCAAAATCAGTGTTCCGACTAGGGTCTAAACTGGACTGTTACAACACTTATGATGCTCTAATAAATTATTTGTACTTTATAATTCAATCTAAAAGGTATAATCCAATCATTCATCAATAACAACAAAAAACAAAATCTCTTTAAAGGGACCAATATCCCAAAAACTTATATTTTGCGTAGACAATTAATATACATTTAAACAATCATTTAAAAATAATATATTATAAAGTTTTATTAGTAAACCATATGAACCCATCAATATTCAATAATATAACTTAATAATTTGATCAGACTTAAAACAAACAAAAATAATCATACCTCAAAAAAAAAAAAATAAAGCTCCTTACTAATTTAAATTGTGCTCTATAAATCCAAAATCTATGTTGAAATCAAAATTTTTTTCACCATCCAAAGCAACGGACTGCAGTATCCATCTTAGCGTTGAGCCTCTTAGCGTATACTCAAACCGTCCATTCAGAGTAATACTCTTTTACTAACTTTAATAAAAAGTAAAACAAGTTAATTAAAACAATCTCAATTTAATTTAACTTAATTGAAAATTAATCTAGATATAAAACACTAAATAGATAAAAACTTCCTGCAAAGAGTTGCAAACAGCAGCAGAAGAAAGGCAGCAAGTAATGGAGATTCAGGAAATTAAGCAATCAATTTGAATAACAACCAGTAGTAATAAATAGCCATTTGAAGAAGCAAATGAGCCAACGAAATAGAAAAATAAGAGTAATTTTAGTAGTCGGAGGCTGAATTTTGGTATTATGGATGAGGCTTAATTGTTTGCAAAGTTGCCGCTGATTTAATCCACAACTAAGATAATTAAAAGAGAATCATACTGATAACGTGTTATAAAATAAAAGATAGAGAATAAAGAACAAAGAAAATGAGAGACCAAAGAGAGAGGGTATTTTTATTGATCAATCGGGATCTTTACAAAGCTTCTCAAACATCTCTATTTATAGGTATAAGAAGTATGAATGAAGTAGAGATCTACTTCTAATAACTATTAGAATTTAAAATACATCAAAAACTTATCTTTATCTTGATGGACATCCACTTAATAAGATATTCATAACAATTATAAATATATTAATAATAAATGTTTTATACTATAAATGTTAAAATATGCCATAAGTCCATGTACTCTTCACAAATTTAGAATTTAGTTCATGTACTTTTATTTCTAAGAATTTAGTCTATCTACTTTTTAGATTTCAAAATTCAGATGCAGTTGTTAACAATATTATTTTTTTTTGTTAAATTTGTTGACATGACATTTTTAAATAAAAAAAATACTCATTTGGTATCCATGCAACTACAAACAAGATGTCGTAATGAACTTGAATTTAACAAAATAATTTTAATAGCATTAACGGTTTGACCTAAATATATATATATTACTAAATTTCAAAAAATAAAAGTATAGTGACTAAATTCCAAATTTACAAAGAATATAATGACTTATGACATATTTTAACCTTGTATTAAATATGAATATTTTAATTATATAAATATAAGTATTTATTTAAATCATGCTTAGCTTCATTTATCCCTCACAACTCTAATGTGTCAATATCCACTACCTTATATATGATATTTGCAATTTAAATTAAGTTTTAATTATGCAATATTTGTTATTAAGTCTATATATGACATTAATTATTATAAAATAATATTTTATTATAAAATTAATTTTGATTGTCAAAAAGAAATTGTACTATAATATTTTGTAACAAATATATTTATGTTGTGTTTATTTCACTACTAATAATTAAAAAAAAGATTTCAGGAAAATTTATCAAACAATAGAAAATATTTTACGTTAAAACATCCAAACACCAAAAAAAATATCTATTTTTCTAGAAAATGAATTAATTTTTTTCAGAAATCATTTTCTGAAAGTTGTTTTCAATGAAACAAACGCAACCTAAACTTACAAGGAGTACCTTACTTTCATGGATGATAAAAAAATATTATTTAAAAATCAATTTCAACATATTATTTCAAATGGAAAGCTTAGGGAGTGAGAAAAAATCGATTCGATTTGAAAAAAAAATTAATTTCCTTAAATTTCGAGTTAATCAAATTAATTTATTCAATTTCTTAATTCCCCTCAAATAAGTAATTGGTTTTTCGAGTTTGAGTTAAGTGAATTTTACAACTCGAATAATTCAAATAAAAAATGATAAGAACACCCTTGAGTCATTGACAGTTTTAAAAATGTGCAAATTTATTCCTCTCAAAAAAATTACTAAAATTCAAAATAATCTCTAAAATTTAAAATATTTATATTTCCCCAAAATATTATAAATATATAAATTAAAAAACTTAAAAATTATTAATAAATCTTAAAAATGCTAAATTATAGTTTTTTTTCTAAAATTCTAATATGATCAATTTAAGAAATTAAACGAGGAAATCATAAACCAAGTTTATCATATTAATTAATTAATTATTTTTCTTTTATTTTGTTTTGAAAGAGGTTCCAAATATATATGGTATTCATATTATTTAACTCAGAATTTAATCATATTGTCAACAAGAATTCAATATGGCCAATTTAATTTTTAAATTTAACTCAAACAATTTTATTCGACTCAAATCGAATTTCATTTCATTCAACTTAATTTGAAAAAAAAAATCAAATTGAGTTGAGATGATAAAATAAAACCATCAACTCGGCTAACTCGAAATTTTTTTACTCAATTCGACCGAATGCTCACCTTCAAAAAACTCTTTAAAGATAATCAATTCGATCGATGGCGTTTTTACTTATGTAAGTTTAGTATTTATTTTTTTATTAATAATATGTTTAGTTATTTGTTTTTTAAATCATTATTTTTATTTAGTTTTTCAATGTTATATTATATTTTATGTATCAAAATTTCATTGTCTGGTTTAATAATTTACTAACGGTGTTAATATTAGATACCATGATAAAACTCAAATTAATAATTTAAATACCACGTTGAATATTTTACGAAAGTAAAATATCAAATGTGAGATTATCTCAAAAAGTAAATATTGATTTAACAGCTTATATATATAATAAATCAAATAAATATATAAAGTAATAAATAAAAATAATCTCTGTGTTCTTGGTGCAATGGTAATTGTATCGTTCAAATAAATAAAAATAATATGTTAACTGTTAGATGTAACTACTTTTTGTTTTACCTTCATTTGCTTATCTAAGCCGGCACAAAAGATGGTAATAAAGGCGATGGCTCATAATAAAACGGCGCCGCAGGATGCTGCCATATCTTAAAAACAAGCTTCTTAGGGTCCGCCACCTTCTGCTCTTGACGCGATGGCTCTTCCCTTTTCTCAGTCATCCTTTGATCAAACGAGGGAGGCGAAGAAACTAGTGGCGATAATAAAGGTATAGCAACGTTCCTTGTCGAAACCTGATTAATCTGAATGGACGATGGAGCATGCCGTTGAAGTCGACTTGGTTGGCGCCGATCGGCGTCGACGACGGCGGGCAATTTACTCGGTGAACTCAACATTGAATGGAAGGTTTACAGAGATGGGAATTGATGGCTAGTTAGTAATGCGTAGGGAAGATTATATATGAAAATGGACCACGTGATGCGCACGTGAAAGGGGGTAATTTGTTTGCTTTCTAAAAACTTCTTGGCAATTTGTTGAATTTTTTTTCCCCTTTTGTTCGTCTTTTTGACTGAAATTTACGTTTTTATGGTTCGGTATTTTTGGTAGTATTAAATGAAAATTCTTTTGCCAAACTCAATAGTTTTTGTTTATTATTAGAGATTGTAACAGACTTAACGGATCAAATATTTACTTTCTTTTATATTTAAATTTAGATTTTTATGGTTGTGGATGAAAAAAAAAGTTAAAATTTTTGTTTTTAATTGGCATATTAGGTCGGTTGTTTTTTTTTTTTTTTGAAATTTAGGGAAATAGACTAATTATGGAGAAAAAGTGTGAAAGCGCGTCCAACTGTGTGTGTTTTCGGTACAGTTGGCAGAAAAGCGTGTCCAACACACACTCTCTCTTTGGCCTTTTTTAGGGTTAGGGTTTTATTTAGGTTAGGAATTAGAGTTTAGTATTTAGGATTTTAGAAATGAAATTGTGAAAGTTTATAGGTAGATTTGAGGGGCTGGGGATGTGATAATGCGTCTTAGAACATATACATTTCATATGTCATGCAGGGATAGGACCATTATGGAAGTCAAGTTTTGGGGTGACAGTGTCTGATACGATCATGGGTCGAAGTCTAAGTGGAGTTCCCTGTTGAAATTTGCGATGCTGTCACAAGTTCGAGTATAACTGGGGGCCAGTTAACAGTTATTATGCAGACACGAGTTCAAGCGTTTTGCATGCCCGCAAATGATGCCTTATATATATCATACATAAGATTGATGCCATAATCATAGGGAAAAGCAAAGAGCTTTCCAGTGCAATCACCGTAATTTTTTCTCTATTTACAAGTAGCTGGTATCTTTAACCTTTCATTCTTATTCGAAGGTTGACACCAAGGTGGACACAAGAGGGTTCTCAGGTGGAGAGCAGATGTTTTGACATAGTAGTGGTCAAACTTGGGTTAGCGCGACAACGATTGTAGTTATTAATGGATTATTTAATAATGGCAACCATTGTCGCCTTGAAAGGAGCATCAGCTTTATTAGATCGCAACAGCTATTGCCCGTCTAAAAGTCCTCTTGTGTCTATGGTAGTGTCAGCCTTCGTATAAGAAGGAAGGTTAAAGATATCGATTGTGTGAAAAATGGAGAAAAAAATTACGCCGATTATAGCAGGAAGCCCCACAGCTTTCCCTATGATTATGCCCTTAAACTTCTGTATGATATTTATAAGGAAACATCTTCGGGTATCCGAAAAGTTTGAGCTCATGCCCGTATAACGACCGTCAACTGGCTCCCCTGTTATACTCTAATCAATGACTTCATAAAAACCGTTGACTGAGACCTCTACGTAGACTTCCACACATGAACGTATAAAGAAAAATCACCCAGGAACCCGACTTCCATATGATAGGTTTTCGAGGTAATGGTCCATCTCGATAGGGTATATGAAATGTGTAACAACTCGTTTTTAGTCAAATCAGAACAGTGGTTTCAGGACCACAAATTCGAGGTTGAAATCATTATTTTAATATTTACAGCATGATAATATGTATGTGTGAAAGTTTCGTTTAGAAATTTTATCGTTTGAATGCTCAATTCAGTAAAAAGGACTAAATCACGTAAAGTGTAAAACTTATGTTCTATTAGTTAAAGGTATTTAATAGCTAAGGAATCTTAAATTAGAGGTCCTTATGTTTTAATTAGACCAAGATTAGTGTGAATGGAAAAAGATGGACATGATTAATGAATTTTAATGAATCAATAACAGGGTTAATTTGGTAATTTGCAAATATAAGTTAATTAAATAAAACAAACATAATTTTAAGGCTTCCATCTTTTTCTAGCCGAATTTAAAGAAAGAAAAAGACACCATTTTTGTGCTTTGAAGGTTTGGCCATGGTACCTTGAGCATATAATTGATTTTTGACTCCGTTTTTAATGATTTCTATGTTTTTAAGATCGTTGCAACTAGGTCTAGCTAGCTCAGAGACTAATTTGCAAAAATGTTAAAGGTTTAGGGTTTTACCATTGATGAATACATTTTTTTTGATGTTTGATGATAGATTATGAATGGTTGTTGATAGATAAATAAGTTTTATTAAGTGATTTTTAGTGAAAATGTAAATTAGGGATTAAATTGTGAAATGTAGAAACTTTGAGGTTAAAATGTGAAATAAATAGAAAATATGGGCTGCTAGGGACCTAATTGTTATTCTGCTAGCATGGGTTGTGGTTGAATTGCATGAGTTTGTGTTTTTATGAAATAAGGACTAAATTGTAAAAGATGTGAAACATTAGGGGCAATTGTGTAAAAATACCTTAAAGTGAATTTTGGACTAAATTGAATAGAGAGATGATTAAATAAGTTAATTTTGATTACATATAGATCAAGAAAAGTGAAACTTAAATCTAGATCGAGAGAAAAACAAAGTTCTCAGCTAAATGACTCGTTTCGTCGTTTTTACCTTCGAGGTAAGTTTCTATGTAATAAGTATTGTTATAATTATGCTTTAAATGTTTTGATATTGCATAAATTGTGTATATGAGACTACAATCGTGTTCAACGATGATTCGGCTAATTATGGGCACTTAGTGTGCGAAATCGAAATAGCTTCGGCTATATATTTGTAGCTTCCGCTATATATATATATTGACACTTAGTGTGTGAGATTGATACAGCTCTGACTATTTATTTGGCACTAAGTGTCTGAGATTCTCGAGTATCCAAAAATATTCCGAATGGTTTAACGGATATGTCAAAGATGTGAATGAGTATGAGTTAAATACAAGAAGGTACAGGTTTGTACATGAACCGAGTAATACACTGAAATGATGAAAAATTATGGAAATTACATCTAATTTTGTGGATGCAAATGTGGTAGGTTGATGATTCATTACGAGATATGTTATGTTATGTTTTTAGCTTAATTTGAGTATATATGATGAGTTGATATAAATGCTATACGAACTTACTAAGTTATAAAGCTTACTTTGTGTATTTCTCTGTGTTTGATAGTGAATTCAAAGCTAGCTCGGATTCGGGGATCGTCAAAGGCTTCGTCACACTATCCAACTATCACCTTGGTACTTTTAAGCTTATGATGTGGTTATATGGCATGTATAGGATTATGGTCATTTTGATATGTATTTTGGTAGTGAGTTTTTCCATTTGTGATGGCTTGTGAATGGTTATGTTTTGGTTTGTATATATAGCCATGAGACTTAGCTTAATTTGGATAGTTTGGTTATGTATATATATATGTATATATATATGTATATATATATATAAGTGTGCAAATGGCTTATGTTATGTTATTGAGGTTGGTTTTGTAATGTTATTGATAGTTGGTATTATAGATGTCAAATGGTTGATAATTGAGAAGTTATGTGCTTGTGAATTGGTGCATGATGATGCATGTTTGGAAAAGGTTTAATTAGTTGATTTGAATATGTGAAGTTGGTATGATTTGAAAGAGGAAAACATGAGATTATAAGCATGTTAGTTGTTGGTATTGAAATGGTATGTTTTATCCTTGATTGTGTTTAAATTGGATGCCTACTTATGCTATGAATGAGTACCATTTGAATTGTGTACTTGTGTAGCCTATTTTTGTCCACACGGCCAGAGACACGGGCGTGTGTCTCAGCCATGTGTGACACACGGTTATGTACACGGCCGTGTGTCCTTTGGTGTTGAATTAGAAATCAAGTCAGTATGCTCCACACAGTCTCACACACGGGCATGTGACTTGGCCGTGTGGCATAAGTTAGTATACCCTACAGGTTTGGCACGGCCTGGCACACGGGTGTATATGGCCATTTTTAGGGTACACGGGCTAGCTATACGGGCATGTGTGTTGGCCGTGTGACCCAAGTCAGAGAGTTACACGGGGTCGAACACGGGCTGGGATACGACCATGTGCTCCCATTTCGAATGTCCACACGGCTCATGACACGGGCGTGTTTGTTAGCCGTGTGAGACACACGGACGTGTGTCTCCTATTTTGAGAAAAATTTTATAAGTTCTCAAAAAGTTTTTGAAGTTATCGGTTTAGTCCCAAACCATTTCTAATGCATATTTAGGCTCGTATTAGAGACGATATGAATGTGTTGATTTATATTTTTGAATGGAAATTTGGAAATGCATGAGTAAATATATGTGTAAATGTGTTATAAGTTTGGTAATGCTCCGAAGCCCTATTTCGACATTGAATACGGGTGAGGGGTGTTACAAAATGTGTATCTCAGAGTGATATCGCATCACCGATGACTCAAGAATACGTCAAACAAGAAATTTTATTAGTGACGAAAATTTTTAACATTGAAGTGGGGAAGAAAATTGAGAGAGAGAGAAATATTGTAAAGTGGAGGGATGGATGCTGGAAGAGATGATAGGTTTAGGGATGATAGAGTATGGAGGGAGAACCCCCCTTTTATAAGCGTGGGGGAGGGGTGAGATTGTAAAGGAAAGAAACACCGTGGTTGAAAACGCATTGCAGGAAAGGAGTTTTCATCGAATATCTTAGAAACGTGCTTCAAATTTAACCCAGGATTCCCAGGGTCAGGGCACTTTTGGTGGAAATGGTAAGATAGCTCGTCTAGCTGGGTGAGCTTTCCTACTGACATGGTAGGAAACCGCACCTAGCTAGACTTGCTTTACTTGTATTTAGTGGAAAGCATGCCTCGTTAGCAGGAAAAATCGCCCAGTTGGACGACCTTTCTTATCATTTCCACCAAAAGTCTGCCAAAAGTTCCCTAACCTTAGGAATATTAGGTAAGATTTGAAACACATTTTAAAGCACTAAATATCCTTTGAAGCACACGTCTAATGAAATTAGTTGATGTTTGAAGCGTGTTTTCGAGCATAGAAGAGTGTTTCATTATTATTATTTGATGAAAGCACGTCTTTTGTAACACATTTTGAAGCACGCCTTCCTTCTCTCGTTCTTTTTTTGCTATTAAACTACTGAACTATTCAGAACATAGACATAAAACAAATTCATATAAAATATTGAAGAGTTGCACTACGAGTGTCGTCTGCATTTCTTTGGATAACCATCTGAAGATTTTTTTGTTCTAAATATCTAAATCGTTTTAAATTGAAATGAGTTGGCGAGTGAAATCCGTCATTTACTATGACGGTCAAATTTGTAATACAAACATCAGGGGTCGTATTTGTAAGAGCCCAATCTGTGGAATTGGCTTTCAACCGTACCATTCAATTGTGTGAGCTATAGACTAGAATCAGGAGGAAAGTTGGGGTTTCAAGCCAGGGAAGAATTTCGAGCTTACAATGTAGATATTTGGCATCAGTTGACCCCTTTATGTATGAGCTATTTGGTGTAAAACACGAGCTTGAGCTGGAGGCTATCATATCATCGCATCGCTCAAGTGGAAATGCTATAATAAAGTTATATATTGAGTTTTTCGAGGCTGATAGAGCTGGTCCATCTTCGACCATTGTTATGGCTAATGCGGGAATCGAAGTAGAAGTAGAAAGTCCTACTACATGGTTGTGCAGTGGGTTTACTGGTTTGTTACAAAGCTCCTATTATGATGTCCCCAAAGCACCAATGGGAAGATATTCTTCAATTTTAGGCACCAATTTGAACTTCGATGATCACTAGTAGTTGGGGTATGAGCATAACTCGAACCTCGACACCCGGGCACAAAATTTAGTTAGTGCATTTGATTTCAACTTCGGTGGTTCGATGTCTTGGGGCAGAAGCACTTATACTGGGTAGTCATCAACCTACTCCTGTTGAAAATCCAGTGCAGATTTTGTTGGGCACATAGGGTATAAAAGAACTGATGACTTCCTCCCTATGATCGAGTTCGGCGATGGTACATCGAACCCTTTGGTTGAAGATGATAATGAAGATGTAGCTGAGGAAGAAGATACAACGAAGGAAGAAGGGGCAGCAGATGTTGTTGACGGATCAAAATCAGACCTCGATCCAATTTTACAGCTCGATCAAGATGGTTTGGAAGTAGCACTTTTTTCTGAACCAGAGCATGTTCCAATTGAGCCAAAACATTGCAGTTTTGACAATCAAGGTTTTGACAATGCTTTGGATCTAGATGTACGATTTAAGGTTTATGAACCTCCACCCTGCATGACCAATACCGACCTCTGCATCGAGCGTGGTTTAAAATTCCAACAACTTTCGCATAGAACACTTGACCATGTAAGCTCATCGTCAAATGTCTAGGTATTGAAAGTTGGCACGAAGTATCCCAACAAAGATACATTCTTGCTACACTAAAGTGGTACAACTTCAAGAACGACATTAACTATCACATTAGAAAATCTCGTTTGGAGAAATTCGAGGGAAAGTGCGCAATGCGTGACGAGAGGTTCAAATGGAAAATTATTGAACCTTTTTGGAAGAAGATGGATTTTTGGATGACAAAGAAGTATTTCAGTCCATATACTTGTGTTACACCAGGTGCGTGATGCGATCACTCGATTTTCTGACATATTGTGACTTGATAGGGGTCTTCATTTTTGCCAATAACATAACTTTAACTTGTACATTAAAGGTGTAAGTCAACATCATCCGAGGCTAGTTTCCAACATGATATTTGACATAATTCTACCTATGGTGAAAGTGAGTCCCAAGATTCCTGTCTTGGTGTTGACTGCCAACAGTCGTAGCCAGAACAATTACACGCCGTCGTACTGTAAGGCATGAGTCGCAAAACAAAAGGCTATGGATAAGTTGCATCATGGCTGGGATAGGTCGTACAATGATTTGTGGCAATGGTGTCAAGTACTAGATTGTATTGACAACACTTGGCTATACGGGAGGTATGATCACCGATTGTTGATGGCCGGTGCCCAGGATGGTAATCAAAGGATTCTACCGATAATGTTTGCAATAAGTCCCTCCGACAAGGTAGATGATTGAGATTTCTTCCTTAATCTATTGCTCCGTCACATTTGCATGCAACCAGACATATGTGTTATATCTGACAAGGGACCTAGAATCTTGGCCGCTATTGAACGACATGGTAGCCTTTGGGATCGCATGTTTGAAAAATGGATTTGGAAAACGAAGTGGAAAATAAATTTAGGGAAAAACTAGAGTTTTAAAAATTTTTCCAAAGCAAGATTTTGTGTAACACCCCTTACCCGTATTCGACGCCAGAACTGGGTACAAGGCATTACCGGACTTAACTTACGTAAATCATACAAAATCAACCATAAATTTCTTTTGAACTTTAAAACTTTTCATTTATAATCATATAGTCCTTATTACGGGCCTACGAGACCCGAAACATACAAACAGAGTGAATCGGAACTGAACTTAAAGCTTACGAACACTTAATTTTTTTACTCAAAACAGGACCACAGACCTGTGTGTGAAAACCTTAACATTCTGTTTATGACGTCAGCAGGCATTTAGAGTCACACGGCCGGGTTACACGCTCGTGCGCTAGCCTGTGTGACGAATTTAATTTTCGCAATTAATGTGTAGACTTCACACGGCTGAGACACATGGCCGTGTCTCTCCCCGTGACTACTAGGGCATTCTGTATAGCTAAATTTGAATGCAGGGGACACATGGCCTATCAACACGTCCGTGTGTCTACCCATGTGGACCAATATAAGACTATTTACCAAGCCATTTGCCACCCTGAAAAGCAACCACACTTATACCATTTCAAGCAAAACATAGCCTAACACTGATGCACTTATAATATCTACAATCAAGACATCCACACCTTAACTCACATTACGTTCATCATGCATATACTTCACACATAACTCATTCAATTGCACAAGCTTGCACTTCATGAATTTCATCATCATTGAATATATATATAACGTAGCTAGTATTGGCCAATTCCAATGGCCATTTACAAAATGAATAAGTAACATTAATGACCAACACATTGGCCAAAAAATATGACATATGACAAAATGACCAAGTTCCTATACATGCCATACCCAAAATAATCAACTTTACTATACCCAAAAGAATATTTTGATAGTGTGAACTGAGCTCCGACGTCCCTCGATCCCCAAGCTAGCTTGGCGATACTACAAGAAAAGGGAAAAGAGTGGGAGTAAGCATAAAGCTTAGTAAGTCTGCATGTAATAAATAACAACATAAAGTCTTGTAATAATATCCACTTATTACATCATGAATTAACACAAGATTCTCAAGCAACATTGTCATGACTTACTCATGCTCACTCTTACCAACCACATATCACATGCCGTACTCATTTCTCGTGAGTTTCGCATATGTATCTGTAAGACTCCATATAACTGTAGCCCTTTTTCCATCTTTATCAAAAGCTTTAATACCTTACCTCATTGAACCACTTGGAATATCGAGGGATACTCGAAAATTGTCACACACATAATAAGATGCCAATGCCATATCCCAGATATGGTCTTACATGGAATCACGTGTCGATACTGATGTCATATCCTAGATATGGTCTTATACGGGATCTCATCGATGTCGAAGCCATATCCTAAATATGGTCTTACACAAGATCGTATGTCGATGCCATGTCCCAAACAAGCCATTCCTACCGAAGCCAGGTTCCAGACGTGGTCTTACACAGAATCACTATTCAATGTCGATGCCATATCCCAGATATGGTCTTACATGGGATCTCAATTAGGTGCCGAGGCCATATCCCAGACATGGTCTTATACGGGACCTTGTTAATCTAATGTCATGACGAGGGTATCTATTCCTAAGGTTCAACCGAGACTTCGTTATAGTAAAACTTCATCATTTTTTCATCAAGACCTCATTAACCAATTTCATAAAAGAATACATATTTCATGTAATATCAAGCATTTAAATACATACTAACATAATGTTGATTTATTACACACAAACTTACTTGGATACCAAAATATAGATAATTGTTCAATTTAGTCCACTACCTTGTTGTTTCCTTGGTTTCGATCGGGACTTCGTGTTTCTTGATTTATAATGAAAATTTCACTTATTTAATTATCACATTGACTAAAACAGTCCATGAATCACACTTTGGTAAAAATTATAATTTTGCCCCTAAACTTTTACATATTTGCAAAATGATCCCTAGGCTCGTATAATGAAATGTACTCATTTCCTTGGTTACCTAAGCCTAGTTGAACCTATCTTAAGCTTATAATAGCTCACACTTTCCTTCAAAACTGATTTTTACTACACATTTTATCACCTTTACAAATAGGTCTTTTTTTAGGGGTTTTCCATGAAAATCAATTAGAAAAAGATGTTCATCACACATCAAACTTTCATATTCCTCCACTAAACATCAAATACATGCATGTCATTCATGGGTAAATTTTTGAACATGAGCTCTATATTAAAATATGGCTAGAAATAGCTAAATCAAGCTACGAGGATCTCAAAAAATATGAAGAACATCAAAAACGAGGTTAGGATGCACTTACTTGGAGCTTGAAAATGAACAAAATCCTAGCTATGGCTTCTCCTCAAATTTTCGTCGCTTAGGGAAGAAGATGGACACCATTTTTGACTTATTTTTCCCTTTTTATTAATTATTAATTTATTAAACATATAACCAAAATGCCCTTAAGGTCCTTCCTTAAGATTCTTCCTTCCCATGTCCATTTTTGTCCAACCTAAGATATAGTGGTCTAATTACTAAATAAGGACCTCTAATAAAATTTCTAATGCTATCTAATACTTGAAACTTCTAGAATCTCATATTTTTCAATTCTTACAATTTAGTCCTAAATGATAAATTGGTCACTAAATCATAAAATTTCTTCATGAAATTTTCACAAAATCATGAAAACATGTCATAGACCTCATAATAATCATAAAACATATATTTCTAACTTGGATTTGTGGTCTCGCAACCACTATTCCGACTAGGCCCTAAATCGGGCTGTTACATTTTGATTGTGATATCTAAAGTAATAAACACTTAATCAAAATTGTACATTTTCAATTCATCTAGGATGAGTGCTGCGATCGAGTAGTCTTCTCCATTATCCTCAAGCTCACGTTTGCTAAGCGTGGGCTCGCTTTGAATCAGAAAATTTTTCACAAAAATTATCAGTAGGGTAATTTTGAAATTTCTCTAAACTTTTGGGTCAAGTTGTAAATAAAAAATATCTCTATAAATTTTCTGAAATAATATCTTCAGAGAATTTTTCCTCTACAACTTTCTCTTGAATTCAAGTGTGTAAATAATGACACAATGCTCTCTTTATATAGAGAGAATTTAGAGAGTTCAACTATAATTAAACTTAATCACTTTAATATTAAATTAATATAATATTTATCAAGATAAATATTAGATTAAATATAATATTAAATCTTATTAAAATAATACAATGTTTAATAAATTAAATTTAATATTAAGATAATCACTTTAATATTAAATTAATAAAATACTATTAAAATAAGTATTAAATTAAATTTAACATTAAACTATTAAAATAATTTTATTTTTGGAATAATTAATTTGAAATCAAATTCTCTGGTAGAGTCCTAATAGGAATATAACTCTTCCACTACTCAACCACCAATGACCAATCGCTGTCGGCCACCGGGATGACGCTGTCACAGCTACAAGCACCGTCGTGTCTAGTGATGTGGGTGCGACACCCGTATGGCAGCCTAAGCTGGTTTGGCTATTGCCAGTTTGGTTCAGATCAATGACGACCCGGCCGGTTTAGTCTAGCCACCAATTGGACTGTCAGCTCGGCTTCACATGCCGAGTCCTGTTCGACAAGTTTTTCGGTCTTGGTCTCGATTTTGGGCTTCCAGACCCAATTTACGATCTCATGTCCAATTTTCAAGTTCAATTACCCATTGGACTAATTGTTTGACTTGAAAATTAACTTCCAAAAATATCATATTAATTTTAATTGATTTGATTAATTTAATTTTACTTGATCAAAATTAATTATTCCAAAAATCACTTAGATTTTCCAAATTAAATTTTCAAGAAAATTCTCTAGTTGAACAATTCTCATGAACACCGAATTTAATTCTACATCGAATAAATCGAATCAATTAAATTATTCCCAAAGTTGTAGAATTTTCTTCTGATTCAAATGCAGTCTGATCGAGCTTTTGTTGAGCTAGTGGAGGGACCAATCTAAAATATACAATTAGGCTATAATGATTGCAATTATGTTTAGAAGTATCGTTCCGATAATTCACAATTCCTTAATCATGGAGTCAATCCACAAGAAGTACTAGGATTGAAAACTCCTTATTGTATACTATTTACGAAAGCAATTCATCCAACTCCTTTGTCCATTGGCCTCATCATTTGTGTGTTACCCTTATATGATATCTTTGATTCCTTTGAGTTAAATCCGTTCACTCAATACAATCCTATTTTATCTCATTTTCACCATTGTCTCTTCTTAATAATTAACATGATCACTGTCAACAAATGATTGTGATAAATTGCTTGTTCAAGAATAAGCAACCCATGGCCATGTTCCATATTTATCAATCCACACAATACCAATGAGAGGATATCATTAACTCTTTAATTGAGCTATGAATTCCACTATTTCTAATAAAGCCATGCCATATACAAGTCATGTACCCAACATACAAGCTATGGGCTTGATGATCTTTAGAGCATAAGCCTCCATTTATATCAAAGCACATGAGTTGGATACGCATGGTCAATGACTAAATTAGGATTTAAGTAAATCACACCATGAACGTCACAAGTGAATTAATTCACAAACAGATTCATAATTAACTCATCTTGGGTCTAGTCCAATGTATCATTCTACCAATGAATAAATATATTTTTCTACTCGTGGAGTCAACTGCTCTGGTAGCCAAGACTAGCCATCTCCCTAATTGGAATTGTAGACGACATAATAATCCTTCTTAGTATTTGAATCAAATGCTCACTTTGATTCTTTTACGAGATTAGAGGCTTATTTAGATTATCTACTGAAGTAAGTTGTCTTTTTCGCAATGTAAATGTTCTTTATAGTGCCATTAATCTTCAATTTGAACTTTAGACAATCAATGATCTAATATTTGCTTGTCTCAATTTCGCTATGTATACAAAATCTAAAAGACATAAATACAAAAGACATAATAGTGAAATGTGAAATTAACTTTATTTATTCATCGTTCAAATAAATAGAAAACAGTTACATGTTTACTACAATATGGGCATATTTCCCAAAAATTTCCCACTGGCCCTAGTGAAGTAAATGTGTCATGTTTCGCATCCCTATATCCTCGACGTGTTTGTTAAAACTCCTAGTTACAAGAATCTTAGTAAACAGATCCACAAGGTAACTTTTAGAAGCTATTTTCATCACATCTACAATTCCTTCGGCTACTGCCTCTCATATCAAGTGATACTTCCGATTAATGTGTTTCGTCCTTTTGTGACTTCTCATTTCCTTGGTATTTCCTATTACAGCAATGTTATCACAATACAATGTTATAGCTTTTTCCATACCAGGAATAACTTCATATTCGGTTAAGAACTTTCGAAGCCATTTTGCTTCTTTCGTTGCCTCAGAATCAGCCACATACTCGGTCTCTATAGTAAAGTTAGCAGTGCAAGTTTGTTTTACACTTCTCCATACTATGGATCATAGCCTAGAACAAATACATTTTCGGACGTTGATTTTCTCGAATCTTTATAAGTTTGGATGTTTGAGTCTGTGTATCCAATATGAGTAAGGTTCACCCTGGAGTACATAAGCATATAATTCCTGGTTCTTTAAAGATACCTTAATATATGCTTTATAGCTTGCTAATGACTGAAACCTAGATTCACCTGATATCGACTAACCATTCCTACTACAAAACCAATATTTGGACGTGTGCAAAGCATCACATACATAAGGTTTCCAACTACCGAAGCATATGGAAACTTTCTCATATGCTCTCGTTCTTCCACTGTCTTAGGACAATCATCTAAAGGAAGAGGAAAACCTGATGCAGTCGTCTAAATGCCTGGCTTTGCATCGGTCATTGTAAAACGTTCTAGTACTTTATCGATGTATGAAGCTTGAGATAGTGCTATTGTTTTATTCTTTTGATCCCTAAATATTCAAATTCCAATAATATAACTAGCTTTACCCAAGTCCTTCATGCTAAACTGTTGAGCTAACCACAGTTTAACCAATGATAATTCTCCTACATCATTTCTGATAAGTAGAATATCATCGACATACAAAAGGATGAAGACCATTTTTTTTCCTTTATATTCTTATAAACATAAAGTTCATCGGCGTTTTGCTCAAATCCAAAAGTCTTGATTGTTTGATCAAATCTTTTATTCCATGAGCGGGACACTTACTTAAGTCTATAAATGGATCTTAGCAGTTTGCAAACTTTCTACTCCTTTTCATTGACAACATAGTCAGTGGGTTGAGCCATGTAAATGGTCTCATTAAGATAGCTATTCAATAAAGCTGTCTTGAAATCCATTTGCCAGATCTCGTAATCAAGAGCAGTGGCAATGGATAAGAGTATGTTGATAGACTTGAGCATGACTACCAGAGAAAAGGTCTCATCGTAATTGATGCATTCTTTCTGTGTATAGCCTTCCCTACAAGTCTAACTTTGTGTGTTATTACTTTCCCTTTTGCATTTCTCTTCTTCTTGTAGATCCACTTACACCCTATGGGTTTTGTAACACCCCTAACCCGTATCCGTCACCGGAATTGGGTTACGAGGCATTACTAAACAAAGCACACATCCGAACAATTTTACATGTACACTTAATCAAGTCTTTTAAATCAATCAAATTTTAAATCATAACATAAACTCTTTACGAATCATTCCATATTATATAACGAACATATTGTAGTCACATAAATCATTAGCAAAAAAAAAAAAAAATCAAATAAATCAAAATTACCTTTTCATAATCGGCACATCATGCATTTTCATTCAATAACTTACGTTGACCGAATTTAATATGCTTACTATTATACCTTTATATACTACTTAGTCATTAAAACCCAAATAACAAAACCAATTTACTTAAAACACATATATCCTTTTAGTTTTATTATAACACGAGTCACTATTCAAATGGTCAAACCCAAATATAAGGACCGAATATAAATATGCTAATTCATATGTTTTAATAAATGTCTATTTTCATTCTACTAAATCACATCACACGCATTTAATATTGCATAGTACCGAACCAAAATATATCATTCCATAATTAACAATTTATAACAAACTCATCACTAATATATATATATAAATATAACATGAATTAATGTAACTATTCTTAAAACATCAATCATATCTAGTTCATTATGTATTTATCAAACACTTATTAACTAAATCATAAATCCATACCATATCATCAAAATTATGCCAACACATCACATAAATTCTTGGTTCATTCTCCATGATCGAATATCCAACAATTTATAACCATTACTTAAATTTAATATCATAGCCAAACACCTTCAATAATCACAAATGTCTTTAACATTTTACCATAATAAACTTATTCGATATCAAACATAATAAACATCAAACATTAGTAAACCATATCAACTTCATTTCATTTATATGCCATAACCGAATTCACTCATTTAAATACCAAATCACATAACAATATTTTAACAAAGCATATCAAAAAAGATTCACATATACTTACTCCATTACTAAGCCGAATCATATCATCAATTACATTAACAATTCAAACATATTTCAAGTACACCACATACATGTATAACATGCTTATTACTTAAATAACACATCCATTACTTACCTTATTGCCAAAACACATATCTAAACATCACATTATATATATATATATATATGATATTAGTTCCCAACTAAACTTAAACCATAATCCAGCATAATCGAATTCAAACATAGAAATTAAACACATTAAACATTTAGCCAAGAACATATATAACCAAGCTTAAACATAATGATCAAGCCATTTTCGCATGGCTTTAAATGTATACAATTACCAAATTCAACCAAGACAAATACTAGCCTATACATGCCATAGGTTCAAAATTCAAGCTTTAAAGGTATCAAAATAGCGATCGATAGTGTAATGAATTTCTCTAACAATCCCTGAGCTCGTACCAACTTCCAAAATCTATAAAACGAAGAGTAAACATACACACAGTAAGGTTTTGCCGCTTAGTAAGTCATAAGCATTGAAAACATTTAATTATATATTATAAATAATCTATTCATGACAAAATAAGTCATTATCAACTCAAGCACATTTCCAATTTAATTTCATATATCAAGACATATATGTTTCGTATAAATTCTACTTTGGTTGAATAATCAAATAAACATTAGTATAACTAACCATCACTTTCCTCAAAACATATACAATAAAAAGGCCGAATACATATATATTCAAATATACAATCACATAATTCATATTTCACATAACTTCATATCATCAATTCAAGTATACAACTTACCTCAATTTCATAACTTAATATGAATACATACTTGAGCATTTTTAACTTGGTTTTACACTCGATCTTAACTTATCATTGCCCGTTGAACCATTCAGAATTAAAAAGGATACTCAGATAGTCGGAAGGCTCGTACATTGCCAACGTCCAAGACGTGGTCTTACATGTAATCACATATCGATGCCATTATCCCAAACAGGGTCTTACATGTAAACACAAGTTGATGCCAACGTCCCAGACGTGGTCTTACACAAAAACACATATCGAAATCCTATGTTATGACAAATGTATCCTAGCTATTCCTAAGGTTCGTACGGGTCTTTCGGACATCAAATCTCGATCAAATCGAACTCGTAACTTAGCTTCCAAGCTCAATTTATATACGGCCAATACACATAATTATTCATAAAATTTCATTCAACATATAAAATTTATATATTTTCAAATTTAACAACATTTATATGCTTATAGACTTACCTCGGATATCGACGAACGGAATAAACGACTATTCGTTTATTTTTTATTTCCCTCGATCCAAATTCGTTTTCTTTGGTTCTTGATCTAAACATATTCAAATTAAACTTATTTAAACATAATTTTATTCAATTTAGTCTAAAAACACATAAATGGGAAAATTACCATTTTGCCCCTGACATTTTACACTTTTTGAAACTTAATCCCTATTGCATAAAACACAAAACATGCAAAATTTGCACACACCATGCTTAGGCCGAATGTTACCCATGATCATACAAGTCCATACATTTCATTTATTTCACATTTTAGTCCCTCAATTTATTATTTTTACAATTTAGTCCTAATTACTCAAAATCATCAAAATTTCCAATACAAAATATGTTAATTCAAAACATATCTTTCATAATCTATCATCTAACAACAAAAATCACATGAATTCATCAATAGCTCAACTCAAAATATTCATGAAAATCAAAAATTAAAGCATGGGTTTTGTACATTCCATAGCAACGATCTAAAAAACGTAAAAATTATCAAAACTCCGAACAAAACACATACCTAAATCAAGCTCCCAAGTGTGCCAAACCTTAAAGCCTTCAAATGTTTTCTTTTTCTTTGAGTTTCAGTTAAAAATGATGAGCACGCATGTGATTTTTGTTTTATGTTTTTATTATATTAACATAATTTACATATTTACTAAATTAACCTTATGAAGTTAATATAAAAACTTTATAATATATGTCTAATGCCGTCCATTCATATATGCAATGGCATATTTGCAACATAAAACCTCCATATTAAAAGAACAACCACTATTCAGTCCTTATAAAAGTAACCACTAAATTTTCATTTTATGCGATTTAATCCTTTTATTTAATCAAACACTCAAACAACAAAATTAAAGCACAAAATTTTCACACAATTAAATTTACACATAATAAACATAGAATATAATTTTAAATTATTTTTCTTACTCGGATCCGTGGTCTCAAAACCACCATTCCGAATAGGCTAAATCAGGTTGTTACAGGTTTAACCCCCATTGGTAAGCCTACAAGTTCCCACATCGTATTGGATTTCATAAAATCCATATCGACATCCATGGCCTATTTCTAGAGCTTGGAATGAACGTCCTACATAGCCTCCTCGTAAGTGAGTGGAACATCATCCTCATGGTTGGCTTCTATATTGTAAATACTACCATCATAGATGAAAAAGTCCAATTTCTTAGAAACTCTCCCACTACTATGGATTCCCCTATACTATTGATCGTTTGCAGGTCTTTCTACAACTTTCTCTAGAATTGAACACGGTGATTGTTCTACCACTCCTAAAAGTTTCTCGAGTACCAGTTTACTTCGAGGCTTAAAGTTATCCATGTAGCTTTCCTCAAGGAAAGTAACGATCATATTATCTTTCATATTGTAGAATAATCCTCTTTTTGTTCCTTTTGGATATCCTACAAACATGTACAATTCTATCCGTGCATCTAACTTCTTTGCATCCTTGTCCATAATGTTTGTTGGACAACCCCATATTCTAAAGTGATTTAGAGCGGGTTTCTTTCCATGCCACAATTCATAAGAGAAGACTTGGTTGACACATCATTCAGAATATAGCAAGCCTTTTGTATCGCATATCCCTAGAAGGAAGTAGTAAGTTGTGAATAGCTTAACACTGAACGACCCATGTTAAGGAAAGTTCTATTCCTTCTCTCAGTTATGCCATTCTGTTGTGGAGTGCCCAACACAGTCAATTGGGATAAAATCTCATTCTCTATGAGGTATCCTAAGAACTCATCGGACAGATATTCCCCATCTCAGTCAAATCGAAGATTATTTATGGATAAACCTAATTGCTTTTGCACTTCCACACGAAACTCTCAAAATATATCAAAGGTTTCGATTTTGTAGTGCATTAGATACACATATCCATATCAGGAATAGTCATCGATAAAAGCCACGTAATAATCATAATTTCCTCGGGTACTATGCTCATGGGACCACATACATCACTGTGCAAAAGTTCTAAAGGTTGGTTGGCCCTGTACCTTTCACATTATAAGACCTATTAGTTATTTTACCTTCCATGTAAGATTCACATTGTGGAAGACTAACTTCCTTAAGCATACTTAAGGGATCATCTTTTACGAGTCTAGTGATTTTTTCTTAGTTAATATGACCAAGTCTTAAGCGCCATAGGTACCCCTCATTAGAGTGAGAAGTTTTAAGATATTTATTCTCTATTTTGGTTTAAGCATCGAATAGTTATTTGGTTCGATAAAGTAGAGATTTTTTTCCATCCATTCATTACAAATTAAAGAACGATTTCTGTTAATAATAATCCCTTTATTGAATGTTATGGTATAACTGTCATAAAATAAACATGCTACAGAAATTAAATTCCTCTTAAAATGAGGTACATAAAACACATTCTTTAAAAAAATCTTCCTAAAATTATCGAAGTGTAAAATTACTTCTCCCACTGCTTCAACTAAAACATAGCTCCCATCTTCAGTCTGCAACAAGAGGCTCTTGTCATGCAGATTTTTCATTTTGCTAAACCCCTATAAAGAAACACATACATGGTTAGTGGCTCCAGAATCAATAACCCAGTTGTCAATTGATTCTTCCACTAAGCAAGCTTCAACCACAAGGAGTTTAATACCTTTGCCCTTTTTGGCTAGGTAATCCAAATACTCCTTGTAGTTTGATTTGAAATGCTCTCTCCTGTTGCAGAAGAAACATTTGATCTTTTTAGGATCTTTTGACTTCTTAGCCTTTTTCCTATCCGCATGAGGTGGAACTGAAGACTTAGTTGGTTTCTTGTTTCCCTTAGCTTATTGTTTCCCTTTAGAGGACGAGAGGCCCATAGCTAAGTTTGCCTCAAGTTTCTTGTAACGCCCTAAAAATGTAGGGTTTGTAATTTTGCATGATTTGGCTTAAATTCCATGTGTGCTTCAATGGATAAGTATTTGAGTGTATTTGGGGGTTTTTAGGAAGCCTGGGTTTCATGTCTACGCCTTGGAAAATTTTTAGTTTTTGCTCTTAAGTGGAATTGGCTGTTAGCAGTTAGGACTTATATATAAATGTTTGTGATTTTGTGTCACAAGATGAGCTTGTGGCTTGATGGTTGTGGCGTCACTAAGGTGGTAAGGGAATTGGAGTTCGAATCCCATGGCATGCAATAAGAAGATTTTATTTTACATCTCTGTGGCGTGAGAGGTAGAGTTGGAATCAAACTCTGCAGATGAGGTTGGTGACTTGATCAACAAATTTGAATGGGAGGCTAGGATCAAATTAAGGAGGAAACGGTGGAGAGGTTGAAGGAGTTGGGATATGGAGGAGTCTTGGCTGAATGGGAGAGCTTGAGTAGGGGGAATTTCGGCTAAGGGAGTCATTTGTGCATTTTCGGAAACCTTGTGAGAGAGTAGAAACCGAAAATCCTTTTTGCCGTTCCAGGTTTTCTTTTTGTACATTTTAGGATTTATTTCTTTTGTGGCATCTCGTGCAACATTTTTACCATTCGGGTCTTTTTCCCTTTCATCATTATTTCTCAATTGCTGCCACTCCTTGCCGAATAATCATTTTCTCCTTTCGGTTCCTCCTTTGGCCGAACTCTACTTCTTTTCCCTCTTGTTATTCTTTTCTTTTCTTTTCAAGATAGCCGAATATTATTCCCTCTTAAAACCTTGGTTCTTCTTATGTTGATCGAATCTATTAAGGCCTAAACACCTTCTTCTCTTTGTTCCTAACCGTTTCTTAATCTCTTCGATTTATTAGTAAGTGGTGACTTTAGCCGAATCTTGGTTGGCTTCCTTCTTTATACTTAGTTTTGTTTCTTTTGGGCTGAAAGGCTGTTTCCCCCAGTTGCCGTGGAGATAAAGTTTGAATGTTGCTAGGGACTCGTTTTCCTTAACCAAGGGGTAGGTCGATTACTTTTCACCTGCAAGAGATCTTTTGATTTGTGGTAAGTGCTTTAAGCCTAGTATAAATATATTCTTATGGGATGGTAGATTCTTATGAATCGGTTAACAGTTCTTGTGAAGGTAATAGCATTGAAAGGATACGTGGTTTCAGAACTAGAGGAGATTGCGGTTGTTGATTGGTAAGTAGCGTTAGTTTGATTAAAACATTTTCAATACTATAGTGATGGATTAACAAGGTTGGAGACTAATTGATGGGGCTGTTGTCATCATAGGTTTTTAATCTTGGAAGCGCTTCAAACTACCACCCATAACAGGTGTGTAATCGTATACCTAATGTTGTTTCTGTAAAAACGATGGATGAATGTGTGTATTCACACCCCTACGTAATTCTGAATCGACTAAAGTCGAAAAGCTGAAACTTCAACATCTGAGGGCTCACGAGCGTGCAAACGTTCGTAGGGACAAATCGAGCCACAATCATTGGCGATAGACCGTAGAGGCTGCCACAAACGTTCTCGTGGGCTTAGGCCGAAATGGGCCTCGTTGGCCTAAGATGGGCTCCACCTGGGTAAAACTCACGATAGTGACAAATAATGGATTGGGCTGCAAAGTTTGCAAAGCCATGACTGAAATTGGGCTGAATGGGCCACACGAGCGTGTGGGCCCACTTGGGTCAAATAGTGGGCTTTGGGCCCAATTACACTATTTTGGCCTTACAAGATATTCGAGTCATTTGAGACGACGGTAGGCCTTTGGAAAGCTCGTAAATTACCGAAATACCCTCGAAGGGCAAAATTATCGAAATACCCTCGAAGGGTAAAATTACTGAAATACCCTTGAAGGGTAAAATTACCAAAATACCCTCGAAAGGTGAAGTTATCGAAATAATCTCGAACCGTGAAGTTACCGAAATACCCTCGAAGGGTAAAGTTGCCGAAATACCCTTGAAGAGTAAAATTATCGAAATACTCTCGAAGGGTAAAATTATCGAAATACCTTCGAAGGGTGAAGCTACTGAAATACCCTCGAAGGGTGAAGTTACTGAGATACCCTCGTAGAGTAGAATTACCAAAATACCCTTGAGGGTTAAAAATTACCATTTTACCCCTAACCAAAAAATGACTGTTATACCCCTAGTGGTAGTTTAAATGATGTGTGTATGATATTTATATGACTGATTATGAATATGATGTACCGCATACATGTAATATTTATGACACGACATTCCACATTGGGGTTGGATTTCTAATTTGAAGGAAGTACTGTACTAGTGGCTCTGCCACGTTTTTACCGTTCTAGTGGCTTCGCCATGTATTTTGATTTTAGTGGCTTGGCCACGTTTACTATTATTAGCAGCTATGCTGCGATATTGGTGTGTTGGCTGGGTGGGTCGACTTGGTCCACACATGGTGTGTTGGTTGGTAAGGGTGGTGTCTTGATTGGACTGGGTTGGGTTGGATTGCATCTCTGTTCTGCACTGTTATGACTTTGGGCTTAGACCCACTCTGTTACTGTATAGGGCTCAAGCCCAGACTGATTTGTTACTCATGGTAGGGGATTACACACTGAGTTTTCGTAACTCACCCTTTTCTTTTAACTGTTCAGGAAATCCCCAGCCTTAGAGGATTTGGAGCTGTGGGGGACTCGGAGGTGGCCACACGTTCACAATTATTTTGATTTATACATAGTTTTATTTAAGTTATTTATTTTGGGGAGATAATTATGTAATAAGGCCATTTGAGGTTTTTAACTTTTTACGTTAACCTCTTAGATTAGGAAACACGAGTTTTCAAAATAATAACTATTTCCAAAGAAATCACACATTTTCAAATTTTAAAGTTTACATTTGGAAAAGCTTTTGTGATATTTAATCATGATTAATAAATGATATGACCAATAAGTGAATAACAAGTTTTGATTTTACAATCCCAATGTTTTCAAAAAGGATTTAAAATTTAGTAACAAAATTTTATCGACAAGCCCAATTTTCAAACGACACTTCGATGTGACATGTCAGATCCGGTCATAACGTCTAGGTCGAGTTTGGGGTGTTACATTTCTCCTGAATTGGCTTACCACCATTCAGCATCAACTCATAGGATTATAATTCCTTTATGAGCTAAGTCAAGGTAAGCATCTTGTTCCCCAAGTTGTAAGCGGACCTAAAACTAGCAAACTCATTGGTTAAGGATTTGAACACTATTTCAATTTGCATGTCCACGTCTAGTTCAACCCCATTGTCCTTCGCTTCCACAAAGAATCCCATAAGTTTAAGCATATGTTCTTTAATCGGAGTGTCAGTTTTCTATAGAGATTTCATCAAATTTGTAATTACAGATTGTCAAGCCAATGCGACTTGGCTTCCAAGCAAATCCTCTAAATTTGTCATGATCTCTTTGGTAGTACGAAAATTATCGTGTTGCTTTTGCAACACACTACTCATGCTTGCTAACATATAACATTAAGCAATTGAGTCAGAATCTCTCCAGTGATTTCTAGCTTTGGGCTGAGCTTTATGAGGGCATATGATGTCAAGAACGAATTTTTGTTTCTCACAGTTGAGATGTAACATCCTGCAACTGGGGTTGTTTGTATTTTATTTTATTTTAGTGATTGCCTGAGGAAACCTTATTTTTATTTTGGTGCGAACCTGGCCATAAGAAATAATTTGGTAGAGTGGTTGAGGCGCTAGGATGTTTAAATGGTGCGAGCAAGTCGGGGTTCGAGCCACTTTGAGTTCGCACTGGAAGTTTTAATTTTTGCGCTAAGTAGGGTGTTGGGCTAGGAAGGTTTAAGAATAAAATTTGTGAGCCTATAGCACAAAGGCGCCTTGGCCGAAGTGGCCAAGGGCGCCGCTGAAGGGAAAGCACAACGAGGTCCGGAGTTCGAGTCTTGTTGGGCGCATGAGCGCGTTTTAAATTTTTGTTTGGTGTTAAGGTGAAGGGAGCGATTGAGGGAGTGTTTAAAAGTTTTCGGGACGGGTCAATGTCATGAAAGGAACATTGGCCGAGTGGTTGGGGTGTGGGGTTTCTTCCTCACGTCTTGGGTTGAAACCCCGGGCAACAGATGGGTGTTTTGTTTTGGCCTCGGCATTAAATGTGTGAGGAGCTAGCGAAGGAGTATGTAAAAGAAATTCTCGTCGAGACATGGCATGAAAGTCTCGAGAGCGGAAATGGCAGTGGCGCTTGGGCATATTCCTTCAGTCCCGTGTTCGAGCCCAGAGTCGCACTTAGGGCGTTTTAAGTTTTTACTTGTAGCGCATAAGCTAAAGCGCCAATGAAGTAAGGATTAAAAGAAATTTCGATGGAATTATAGCATGAAATGCGCAATGGGCCGAGTGGTGGGGCATGGAGGGCTTTTCCCGTGTCTCGGGTTCGAGACACAGGGGCTATATACAGGTTTTATTTTGTTTTTGCCAACGTGGAAAAGGGTTGCATGGGACATGCATGCGTGAACAAAGTTTCATGGGGTGTTTGATACTTGTATTGTTATTTCTTTTTATTATTAGTTGAGTATGGGGAGTTGTTTTTATTTGGAAGCATGGTCATTAACCTTTTCTTTTTTATTTATTTTATTAAATGATGGGAGTGTTTTATTATATTAGTTTTATTATTATACTGTTATGTAGAAAACATGGGTAGTGATATATATATATTATTCTTCTTATTATTATTATTATTATTTGTATTAGGAAGTGTGGGTTTTATTTATTATTGCTCGGCTGCATGTGTATGGGGAGTTTTATTGTTGTGGCGGCATGGGCATTAATCTTTTTTTCTAAGGATGGGATGGATTTTGGAAGAAGGAATAAACAATAGGTTGTTTATTTCAATGGTGTGTAAGTGAAGCATGCCTTGGGGGAGTTGTTGGCCGGCCATAGGTTTGACAAAAGTAAAGCATGGCCGAATGGGGGCTTCCTCTAGGGAATAGCTTGGTCGGCCTTATGCAAGACAAGAGAGAAGCTTGGCCAAATTTCTTCAACATAATTTTGTTTCTTCCCATTGGGTATGGTAAGTGAAAGTGAAGGAGGTTGAAGGGCTTGAATAATCAGTTTCTTTTGGCAAAGAGGTGCCTAGACTTTGATTTGTTTTCTTCCTTTCCCAACTGTTCATGGCCGAATTAGGGACCCCATGAAGGTTGCTCAAGTTGCGGTTTTGAAGGAATGTTAAGGGATATTTTGGCTAGCTCATGTCCCTTTCTTCATCTTTCATTTTGATCAAATCGAAACCCTTCCTCCTCTTATGCTACTTTCGGTTTTACTTGAAGCATGCCATTGTTGCTATGGCCGAACCTCTTCTTCTAGTAGTCTCCTTGAGCTTGTAGTGGTAAGCATTATTTCGTTAAGGCAATCAAGTCTTTTCTTCTTTTTTTTTTTTTTTTTTTTTGGGATGGCCGAATATGCACAAAATCACAAATGGTTTTTCTTTTGTTGTAGCTAGTGACAAGGTGCATTAAGAGAGAGAGAGAAAGAGCCTTTCGTAAGTTTCAAGCCTACAAAGAAAGCCTTTAGGGTGTTCGGCCTTGGACAATCTCTCATAGTTTAGCTCAGAATCGATTTTAACAAGTGACCACTTCGGGATTTTGGTGAGGAAATAAATGTTTAAGCAAATCCACCACAAGCCATTCTTGGTATTTTTGAGTAACCGAATTTACACTTTGTGATTTTAGGGGGCAAATCGGCTAAGAAATCGAAGTTTTGGGATTTCGATCACGTTGGTTCGTGTTGATAAAGGTTCGGCCTAGAACCCTATTTTGGTTATGTTATGACCAATAACTTTGGATTGTTAGTCAATCAAAGGAACTCTTTAATAATAGTTTATGATGGTCGAACATAGGAACTATACGAGGACAAGTTCGGGACTTCTGTAATATCGCATAGACACGGGATTGCTAGTTAAATCTTCGATTAAATAGGTGTGTAAGCTCTTACACACTTTATTAGTATAAACTGTTATTTGATGATATTATAACCTCTCATGTGGTAACTTTGCCTAGTGGGCATAAGCTTGGTTTTCGGGTAAGTCCCCTATTACTCGATTTACGATATATGTTGTATATGCCATCATATGCTGTGAAATGCTATGCTATATACGATTGCATGATATATGGGATCATGATACTTGTGATGTGAGCATGATGATGGTGGGATTGATGAGAGGAGTAATAATCGTCGTCTCGCGCACACCGATGTTTTGGTAACACATTGTGACTACGGTCACCAGAGGTCAGTACCTCCGGAGGTTTGGCACCTCATAGCGTCTCGTCCCTGTGGCTTAGTACCACCGTGGGTTGGCCCCACATTTGAGATACGGGATCGACGCCAGTGATTTGGTATCACACGATGGGTTGGCCCCATCATTTGATTGTGACTTCGGGTCACGGTGGTTTGGCACCACCGGTGGTTTGGCACTACACGTATTGACGGATATCGTGACTATAAGTCACCAGTGGTTTGGCACCACCAGTGGTTTGGTACCACACGGGGTAGAAAAAGGAGCATGGATGGCTAGGTTGGGTTGCATAATTGCATGTCATGCTAATATCTTGTGTATGAGTGTTATTTCCGGGTTGGGGATTTATACACTGAGTCTTGGTGACTCACCCCCTTCCCATATCATCTTGCAGGTGAGTAGAGCGCGGATGCGGAGCCGAGGAGAGCTCGAGGAGGCCATGTTGGTTTTGTGGACTTGAAATTTTATTTTGCCCCATTTTAAGTTTACTATTCACTAAAATTCGATTGGGTTGTAATATGGCCGCTTATTATTATTTTGGACGTTTAAGTAGTTGCTTTACTTTATTACATAACTGATGAACTTATGAACTGTCAAGCAAATCGGTTAAAGATAACGTTTTCAAAATAAGTACTCGTAGGCGTTTTCAAAAATGTTATTATCGGGTAAGAAAATTTCCTAAGTTATTGATGACTCTAATGCTTTAAAACCTAAGTGATTAAATGGTTTCAAAGGAAAAAGGAAAAGTTTTCAACTCTATCGTATTTATCAAGCCAACCCATCTAAGTTTTAGCAAACACCATTTTATTACCCCATAATTTGAAAATTTCCATTGAACTTTTCAAACGTTTTTACTCCGTGACATACCGGATCCAGTCAAGGCTTGTGGGCGGGTTTGGGGTGTTACATTTTGTATCGAGCCCGGTTCAAAACTCTCTTGTGTGAGGGCCTAAAGCCTAAAAATGTTTTTCTAGATAGACTTTTGAAAACCTCTAGGAAAATGGTTTTGGTTGAACAACATGGCGTCGAGTCTCCGGCCCGATCCGCTCGTAAGTATCTCTAATTTATGTATGATTATCTCGTAAAGGGGTAGAAATGGGGACGTAGATAGTATAATAAGGTACGTGAACTTTAGGACTAGTTTACCCCAACAATCACATAAGATTTATAATTGCCTAATTAAACAAACCCATGACTAAGTCACCGAGTTAGGGTGTGGTAACCCTTATACGCATGTCAGGATTGGATCCGGAAGAGCTTGGTATTTAAGCGGTCCTAGTGACTCACCTCCTCTTTGGGAATTCTACACCAGTGCGTAGCAGGTTCACCCTAACCACGAGGACTTGTTCGTAGGCTAAATTCTATTATTAAAACCCGAAAAGGAATTAGCGCGTTTTGATAAAAACTCTAGTTTTAAAGACTTCCTCAAACTTGTGAGATTTATATTACAAAATTCTCTTGATATAGGGACATTTTAAAATACCCTTAGTGGTAAATTACAAAAATACCCCTAGTTTTAAAATCTACTAAGCTACCCCCAAAATTTTAACAAAATTTTCTTATTTTACCATACCCAAAATCCCTAATTTGCAAAATATCAAAAATGTCGATTTTGAAAAATTACGAAATTGCCCCTAATCTGTAAATTACCAAAATAACCCTTGATTTTTAAAGTTTTTGCAACACTACTAATTTGGGAAGACAATTTCTCAAAAAGAACCCCAAGTTTTGCAAATTTTTAAGTTTCCCTTGATTTATCAGATTTACAAACTTACTTTGTTTTATTACCAAAATACCCCTGTAGGGTAAATGACTAAAAATACCCCTGTTAGGAATTGGACAAAGAGGGTGATGGAATAAGTGGAAGTGTATCTTCGAATTACAATGAAGACTTGAAACTTGTTTGATCGAAAGAACAACTTCTTAACTTCGCCCATAAAATTCTTTGCTAATAATCAGTGGAATATTGGCTAATTCATAAAACTTTTTAAAATAGATTGCGCTATAAGAAATGAGCTCTAGAGGTCGCGGCCGTCGGGGGCGCAGAGAGAGACGGATGGCCATGTGAGAACCGATTAGGTCGGGCCAAGGATCGGATAATGAGATACCACCTCCACCACCACCCCCCAACTTTTGGTGATGGACATCGAGGATCGACGGGGTGAGTCGGTATCGCGAGCTATCTTTGCGTGTTTTAGAAATGATGGTTGAGACCAGTAGAGGTATAGGAGCTCGAAAGTCTGTATCTGAGCGGCTCCGATCCAACGGAGCTGAAGTATTTCGGGGTGTGTCAGGTGTCGCACCCAGTACCGCCGAATAATAGTTAGAATTGACCGAAAGGATCATGGACGATCTCGATTTAACAAATGAGGAGAAGCTGAAAGGAGCAGTGTCGCTCTTAAAAGACGAGTCATACCAGTGGTGGCTCACGGTTCGAGATGGTGCTACGGCAGATGACCTTACTTGAGAATACTTCAAAGCTACTTATCAGAAGAAGTATGTGGGCACCAGCTACACTGATACTCAGAGGAAAGCTTTTCTGGGACTGGTACAAGGAAATAAGTCGGTATCTAAGTATGAGGCTGAATTCCTGAGGCTGAGCCGCTATGCTCGGGGAGTTGTGTCAACTGAGCATGATCGTTGTGTCCGCTTCGAAGACGGACTTAGGGATGATTTAAGGTTGTTGATTGCTCGCATGAAAGTGCGCGGAATTTCTTCTGCTCGTAGAGAAGGCTAAGATAGCCGAAAAGGTCAGAGAGTCTGTGAGACAGAACTATGATAGGAGCAAGCAGAAAAGAGGTGTTGGGTCATCTGGATCGGGAAATAGTGCACAAAAGAGGGCCAGACAGAGTGGGCCGAATCAGGCTAGAAGGCCCATGGCTTCTAACCAGAGACCGGCTCAGTGTAATCGTTGTGGAAAGTCACATTGGGGAGGTTGTTGGACCGGTGAGAGGGGTTGCTTTGAATGTGGATCTTTGGATCATCGTGTAAGGGATTGTCCTCAGAAGATGGCAAGGAATCAGCCAGAGGGTCAGAATCGTGCTCCAGCAAGGAATGTGGGACCACCGCAGAGGGGTCGTGGTAATGGTAGAGGAGGCAATGGTCCTAATCGAGGTCGCGGAATTCAGGGCAGAGGAGCAGGCAACACCGAAGCTAGGCAGTCTAGCTTAGTCTACGCAGCGAGGCGTCGTGAGGAGGGTGACGCACCGGATGTCATCACCGGTACGTTCCTAATTTTTGGTCTTCCATATGTTGCATTAATTGATGTGGGTTCGACGCATTCATACATTGCTAGTAGTGTGGTAGAGACTTTGAACTTGGATTTTGAGGCGCTTACAGGGAGATGATCGTAATTAGCCCACTAGGACACTCTGTGGTAGTGAACAAGCTATATAGAGAGATATACCCTAGAACTCCAAAGGGTAGTGTTTGTGGTCGATCCGATGGAACCGCTGCCGTTTGGGAGTTCGATCTAATTCTTGAAATGGATTGGTGGTTAAGTATCGTCGGCAAGGTTGGATTGCTTATTGCTAAGCGCATGGTTCTAAAGACGGCTGAGGGTGATGAAGTGGTCATGATAGGTAACAGAAGAGACTATCTATCCAATGTAGTGTCTGCCTTGAAGGCCGAGAAAATGATCAGAAAAGGGTATGAGGCCTTGTTGGTTCGAATTTATGCCTTGGAGGCTAAGGAGTCAGCAGTTGAGAAGGTCCGAACTGTAAGGGAATTCGCTGATGTGTTTCCAGAAGAACTCCCGGGTCTGCCTCCAGATCGGGAAGTTGAGTTTGGTATAGACTTGTTGCCCGGAACGGCGCCTGTGTCTATAGCACCCTACCGAATGGCACCAAAGGAGTTGGTGGAGCTGAAGGCTCAAATTCAGGAACTCTTGGATAGAGGGTTCATCCGACCTAGTATATCTCCATGGGGAGCACCTGTGTTGTTTGTCAAGAAGAAAGATGGGTCAATGCGGATGTGTATCGACTACCGTCAGCTAAACAAGTTGACGATCAAAAACAAATATCCATTGCCTCGGATTGATGACCTGTTTGATCAGCTGAAGGGTGCATCGGTGTTCTCAAAGATAGATCTTAGGTCGGGCTATCATCAACTTAAGGTGAAGGAGGCTGATGTGCACAAAACGGCATTTCGTACCCGGTATGGGCATTACGAGTTCTTAGTGATGCCGTTTGGGTTGACCAATGCGCCAGCAACGTTCATGGACTTGATGAATAGGGTGTTTCAGCAATACTTAGATCAATTTGTCGTGGTGTTTATAGACGACATATTGGTTTACTCAAAGACGGAGGAGGAGCATGATAGGCATTTGCGCATAGTTCTACAAGTATTGAGGGAGAAGCAGTTGTATGCCAAATTCAGTAAGTGCGAATTTTGGCTTAGGGAAGTGACTTTCTTGGGACACGTGGTGTCAGTCGAAGGGATTAGAGTGGACCCTCGCAAGGTTGAAGCGGTGTTGGATTGGAAACCACCTAGGTCAGTGGCGAAAATTCGAAGTTTTCTGGGTCTGGCCGGGTACTATCGAAGATTCGTGGAAGGATTCTCTTTAATTGCAGCGCCGTTGACTAAGCTATTAAGAAAAGGAGTCCCATTTGTGCAGTCGAGAGAAACAAAGAAGAAAGTTTTGATAAGCTAAGAAAGATTCTCGACGGAAGCTCGGTGTTGGTACAAACTGAGGCGGGAAATTGTTCACTGATTTATTGTGATCGTCCCATAATGGTTTGGGATGTGTGTTGATGCAGGAAGGGAAGGTAGTGGCCTATGCATCCCGTATCACTAAGACCGCATGAGGTTAACTATCCGACTCATGACTTGGAGTTAGCGGCGATAGTCTTTGCTTTGAAAATATGGAGGCACTACTTATGCGGGGAGAAATCGATAGTCTACACGGATCACAAAAGTTTGAGGTATCTCTTGACTCGGAAGGACTAAAATTTGAGCAAGTGGCGATGGATTGAAGCTGTTGAAGGACTACGATCATTCAATTGAGTACCATCGAGCAAGGCTAACGTGGTGGCTGATGCGTTGAGCCGAAAGGTCGTGGACAGACTTAAGAGGCGATGTTTGCTCGTCTCGATCTATACGACGATGGAAGTCTTTTGGCAGAGTTGCAAGTTAAGCCAACCTGGATCGAGGAGATTAAAGAAAAGCAATTAGGGGATGACAGTTTAAATGCACGGAGGTTGCAAGTTCAAGGTGGTGGTTTAGAAGGGTATAGCTTGACTGGTGATGGTGTGTTGTGTTTTCAAGGGCAGCCTTGTATGCCGAATGATGTGGAATTGAGGCAAAGAATTCTTCAGGATGCACATAGCAGCCCATACGCTATGCATCCTGGAGGTAGCAAGATGTATGGAGATTTACTGAGGCGATTACGGTGGCTGTGGTTGAAGCGCGAGGTGGCGAATTCGTGGGAAGGTGTCTCACGTGTCAGCGAGTAAAGGCTGAACATCAGTTGCCATCAGGGTTACTTCAACTAGTGAAGATTCCTCAGTGGAAATGCGAGAGGATCACTATGGACTTCGTCAGTGGGCTACCCCTCACGCCCAGTAAGAAGGACGCAGTTTGGGTGATTGTGGACCGTTTGACCAAGTCGGCTCACTTCATACCGGTAAGGGTGGATTACTCACTTCAGAAGTTAGCTAAGTTGTATGTGGCGGAGATAGTGAGGTTGCACGGTGTGCCAGTGTCGATTATCTCAGACAGAGACCCCAAATTTACGTCGAGGTTTTGGAGAGCGCTACATCAGGCTTTGGGTACACGGTTGGATTTCAGTACAGCATTCCATCCACAATCTGACGGGCAGTCGGAAAGGGTTATTCAGATTTTAGAGGACATGTTAAGAGGCTGCATTTTGGACTTCAGAGGTAGTTGGGAAGAATTTTTGGCATTAGCTGAGTTCGCATACAACAATAGTTATCAGGCAAGCATTAAGATGGCACCATATGAAGCGTTGTATGGTAGGAGGTGTCGCACACCTACTTGTTGGACAGATTTGGGTGAGCGACGGATGTTAGGACCGGAATTGGTTGCAGAAACTGAGGATAAGGTGAAGAAGATCCAAGCTCGATTGAAAGAAGCCTCGGATAGGCAAAAGTCATATGCCGATCTCAAGCGAAGGGACATAGAGTTTGCCGTGGGAGATGAAGTTTTTCTGAAGGTCTCGCCATGGAAGAAAGTGTTAAGATTTGGGAAAAAGGGCAAGTTAAGTCCAAGGTTCATTGGACCGTTTAAGGTGTTGAGGCGAGTGGGACCAGTAGCTTATCAGCTCGAGTTGCCAGCAGAACTGAGTCAGATTCACGATGTGTTCCATGTCTCCATGCTTAGACGCTATCGTTCTGACCCATCACACGTCTTGGCTATTGAGAAAGTTGAGGTGAGTCCAGATTTGACGGTGGAAGAAGAACCTATGCAGATCCTAGATCGGGATGTAAAAGTCTTGCGTAGGAAGTCAGTTCCTTTAGTGAAGGTCCTATGGCGGAATCATGGCGTGGAGGAAGCTACGTGGGAGCCCGAGGATGCGATGCGGCAGCAATACCCCCAACTCTTTCGATCGGGTAATTTCGAGGACGAAATTATTTTTAAGGGGTAGAAGCGTAACATCCTCGCACTGGGGTTGTTTGTATTTTATTTTATTTTAGTGATTGCTCGAGAAACCTTATTTTTATTTTAGTGCGAACTTGGCCATAAGAAATAATTTGGTAGAGTGGTTGAGGCGCTAGGATATTTAAATGGTGCAAAGCAAGTCGGGGTTCGAGCCACCGAGTTCGTGCACTGGAAGTTTTAATTTTTGCGCTAAGTAGGGTGTTGGGCTAGGAAGGTTTAAGAATAAAATTTGTGAGCCTATAGCACAAAAGGCGCCTTGGCCGAGTGGTGGCCAAAGGCGCCGCTTGAAAAAGCTGCGACAACGAGGTCCGAGTTCGAGTCTTGTTGGGCGCGTGGCGTTTAAATTTTTGTTTGGTGTTAAGGTGAAGGGAGCGATTGAGGAGTGTTTAAAAGTTTTGGGACGGGTCAATGTCATGAAAGGAACATTGGCCGAGTGGTTGGGGTGTGGGGTTTCTTCCTCACGTCTTGGGTTCGAAACCCCGGGCAGCAGATGGGTGTTTTGTTTTTGGCCTCGGCATTAAATGTGTGAGGAGCTAGCGAAGGAGTATGTAAAAGAAATTCTCGTCGAGACATGGCATGAAAGTCTCGAGAGCGGAAATGGCGGGCGCTTGGGCATATTCCTTCAGTCCCGTGTTGAGCCCTAGAGTCGCACTTAGGGCGTTTTAAGTTTTTACTTGTAGCGCATAAGCTAAAGGCGCCAATGAAGTAAGGATTAAAAGAAATTTCGATGGAATTATAGCATGAAATGCGCAATGGGCCAGTGGTTGGGGCATGGAGGGCTTTTCTCCAGTCTCGGGTTCGAGACACGGGAGGCTATATACGGGTTTTGTTTTGTTTTTGCCAACGTGGAAAAGGGTTGCATGGGACATGCATGCGTGAACAAAGTTTCATGGGGTGTTTGATACTTGTATTGTTATTTCTTTTTATTATTAGTTGAGTATGGGGAGTTGTTTTTATTTGGAAGCATGGTCATTAACCTTTTTTTTTTTATTTATTTTATTAAATGATGGGAGTGTTTTATTATATTAGTTTTATTATTATATTGTTATGTAGAAAACATGGGTAGTGATATATATATTATTATTATTATTATTATTATTATTATTATTATTATTTGTATTAGGAAGTGTGGGTTTTATTTATTATTGCTCGGCTGCATGTGTATGGGGAGTTTTATTGTTGTGGCGGCATGGGCATTAATCTTTTTTTCTAAGGATGGGATGGATGATGGAAGAAGGAATAAACAATAGGTTGTTTATTTCAATGGTGTGTAAGTGAAGCATGCCTTGGGAGTTGTTGGCCGGCCATAGGTTTGACAAAAGTAAAGCATGGCCGAATGGGGGGCTTCCTCAGGGAATAGCTTAGTCGACCTTATGCAAGACAAGAGAGAAGCTTGGCCAAATTTCTTCAACATAATTTTGTTTCTTCCCATTGGGTATGGCCGAGTGAAGGAGGGTTGAAGGGCTTGAATAATCAGTTTCTTTTGGCAAAGAGGTGCCTAGACTTTGATTTGTTTTCTTCCTTTCCCAACTGTTCATGGCCGAATTTAGGACCCCATGAAGGTTGCTCAAGTTGCGGTTTTGAAGGAATGTTAAGGGATATTTCGGCTAGCTCATGTCCCTTTCTTCATCTTTCATTTTGATCAAATCGAAACCCCCTCCTCCTCTTATGCTACTTTCGGTTTTACTTCGAAGCATGCCATTGTTGCTATGGCCGAACCTCTTCTTCTAGTAGTCTCCTTGAGCTTGTAGTGGTAAGCATTATTTCGTTAAGGCAATCAAGTCTTTTCTTTTTTTTTTTTTTTTTTTGGGGATGGCCGAATATGCACAAAATCACAAATGGTTTTTCTTTTGTTGTAGCTAGTGACAAGGTGCATTAAGAGAGAGAGAGAAAGAGCCTTTCATAAGTTTCAAGCCTACAAAGAAAGCCTTTAGGGTGTTCGGCCTTGGACAATCTCTCATAGTTTCGCTCGTAGCTGATTTTAACAAGTGACCACTTCGGGATTTTGGTGAGGAAATAAATGTTTAAGCAAATCCGGCCACAAGCCATTCTTGGTATTTTTGAGTAACCGAATTTACACTGTGATTTTAGGGGGGGCAAATCGGCTAAGAAATCAGAAGTTTTCCGGATTTCGATCACGTTGGTTCGTGTTGATAAAGGTTCGGCCTAGAACCCTATTTTGGTTATGTTATGACCAATAACTTTGGATTGTTAGTCAATCAAAGGAACTCTTTAATAATAGTTTATGATGGTCGAACATAGGAACTATACGAGGACAAGTTCGGGACTTCTGTAATATCGCATAGACACGGGATTGCTAGTTAAATCTTCGATTAAATAGGTGTGTAAGCTCTTACACACTTTATTAGTATAAACTGTTATTTGATGATATTATAACCTCTCATGTGGTAACTTTGCCTGGTGGGCATAAGCTTGGTTTTCGGGTAAGTCCCATATTACTCGATTTACGATATATGTTGTATATGCCATCATATGCTGTGAAATGCTATGCTATATACGATTGCATGATATATGGGATCATGATACTTGTGATGTGAGCATGATGATGGTGGGATTGATGAGAGGGAGTAATAATCGTGTCGACGGACACCAGTGTTTTGGTAACACATTGTGACTACGGTCACGAGAGGTTTGGTACCTCGGAGGTTTGGCACCTCATAGCGTCTCGTCCACGTGGCTTAGTACCACCGTGGGTTGGCCCCACATTTGAGATCTGGGATCGGCGCCGGTGATTTGGTATCACACGATGGGTTGGCCCCATCATTTGATTGTGACTTCGGGTCACCAGTGGTTTGGCACCACCAGTGGTTTGGCACCACACGTATTGACGGATATCGTGACTATAAGTCACCAGTGGTTTGGCACCACCGGTGGTTTGGTACCACGGGGTAGAAAAAGGAGCATGGATGGCTAGGTTGGGTTGCATAATTGCATGTCATGCTAATATCTTGTGTATGAGTGTTATTTCCGGGTTGGGGATTTATACATCGAGTCTTGGTGACTCACCCCCTTCCCATATCATCTTGCGGTGAGTAGAGCGCGGATGCGGAGCCGAGGAAAGCTCGAGGCGGCCATATTGGTTTTGTGGACTTGAAATTTTATTTTGCCCCGTTTTAAGTTTACTATTCACTAAAATTTGATTGGGTTGTAATATGGCCGCTTATTATTATTTTGGACGTTTAAGTAGTTGCTTTACTTTATTACATAAGCGATGAACTTATGGTATCAAAACAAATCGGTTAAAGATAACGTTTTCAAAATAAGTACTCGTAGGCGTTTTCAAAAATGTTATTATCGGGTAACAAAATTTCCTAAGTTATTGATAACTCTAATGCTTTAAAACCTAAGTGATTAAATGGTTTCAAAGGAAAAAGGAAAAGTTTTCAACTCTATCGTATTTATCAAGCCAACCCATCTAAGTTTTAGCAAACACCATTTTATTACCCCCATAATTTGAAAATTTCCATTGAACTTTTCAAAACGTTTTTACTCCGTGACATACCAGATCCGGTCAAGGCTTGTGGGCCGGGTTTGGGGTGTTACATGAGAACTATCAGCAAGTTCTATTTCCATTCTCAAAAGTTATCCCCATTTAATTTATTCTCAATAAAAATGTTAATAAGAGGAGTAGGAGACATATTTGAACTGAAAAAAAATAAAGATTCACTAATTACTATCTTTGTATCAATCAAATATTTTTCATTTCAGCAGCATATTAAGAATGCAGTATGATGCATGCGTCTTGGATTAAAACCTTGAAAAAAAAATTGTTGCTTTGATCATTCTCACACCCATCAACCATGTCGCCTTGGGGGTCCCAGGGATCCCATGATTAACTAGCAAGAACATGGATTACATCCAATTAGTTTGTGAATCTTAATTCTCAAGATTCCACATGAACTAACACCCGTTTAATGTTTGACCATCATCTCTAGCTTAAAAATTGTTTCTTGGGAAACTATTTAATAATAGATGATCTTGAGTGTGTAACCATTAACTCAACACCCATTATAAACATGATTTCTTTTGTGAGGCATCTTGGGATAATCTATCCAAAAGTCATGTATGGCTAGTTATCCTTAAAAGGAAATCTCATCTAGTGAACCCACATGACAAAGTTTACCTTGGGGTGTGGCCAGGGTAGGAACTAGCTCAAAACTTTATCATGCTATCACTTAGGGACCATTAAATGGAGGCCGTAGGTTTTGTTCAAGGACCTTCTCGCACTCAATATTTTAAAAACATGCAAGGTTTTTTTTTTTATCCCAAATTTCAAGAATGATCATACAATAGTCTTAGTGGCATTCTTACCTAATCTAAATGAAATGCTTCCAATATATGCATGGCATGCTATGGCAATTTTATAATATCCATTCATAAGAATCAATCAATCTTAAAACAAATAATTTTGATTCTCCACAGTTTTTCTTTTAAGGGAAAAATTGAAAAAGTGAATGAGAATCGTGCACCAGGTAAGGTCCCAAGAAAGGGAGGGTAGTCAAATTTGATAACTAAAAAACCAAACCTTTCCTATCCAGAGCCAATCCTAGACATGCATTTTCTCATTACCATGCTTCTCACAATTATCGAATAATCTAAAGAAGTGAATAGAACAATACAACAAATATATTTTCTCATTACCACACTTTTTATTTTTAATCGATCAACTATAGTTCCTCTCATATATATATCTCACAATTATAACATTACATAATATTATAAACAATTATAAAAAAATATATAATGAGATAGGTAATTAAAATAAAATTGCCAGCCAAGGTTTCCATGATTCTATTTCTAGAAAATAAATGGAAAAATAAAATTACATGATTTTTCACCACAAGGCATTCCTTGGGTCTTCAACCGCCATCGTATCTTTTACTCGTCATGGACTCCTTTTGGAAAAATTACATTTAAGTCCTAAGTTCATTTCCGGCTCACAAGAATTCTATGAATTTTTTTTAAAAAAAAAGCCTTACATAGAGATGATAGTCTACGATCTATTTCCTAAGAACCACAACCTCAGTAAAAAACAATTATATGAAAAAATATATAATATCGCATCAATTCCCATATATAACTCAAAACATGCATAAGATCTAAAGAATGCCACTTTCTATGTAACCAAATCATTCATGAAGAATATAAATTTATTTTGATTATCTCTTTATACTTATAGATAGAACACAATGTAACACCCCAAACCCAGTCTAAACGCTACAACCGAACCTGGTATGTTACAGGGTGAAGTGAAAACGATTTGTTGTGACTGCTTTGGGAAAACCATAGTTTTGGAAACCTTTTTGTTAAGGCAAGTTTTGGAAAATAGTAGTTTGTAGCTTACGAAAAATTTCTGAGTTTAATTAATTGCTAATTTGTTAACTTTGTTAGCACTTGAGAAAAACGGCTGTTTTACGTCTCCTGTGTTTTGAAAGCTCCATTTAACAATTATGTTTAAATCGTATAATAACATCATGTCATAACTAAATACGAAAGGTTAAAACCAAACAGTTATTTAAGAGGCCTTATAACATCAACTGAAATCAACTAGAATTCTCAGATTAAAACAGTTTTAAGAAAGAATCTGAGTTTACGGAAATTATCAAACTATGGCCTCCATCCATGAGTCCGCCTCGGCTCCCAAGTCCACGTCTTACTGATCACCTGCAAGGTTAAGCAGAGGGGGTGAGTCACCGAGACTCAGTGTGTAAATCCCCTATAACACATAGTCGGCTTGAGACCCACAATCGCATATTGGGCCCTAGCCCACTCAAGATGACATACAAGTAGATGAATGCATCATGACCCAGCCCAAACCTAGTTTTCCATCCCGTACCAGCCAATCACACCGTGGGGATTTCTACAATCAACCATCCATCCGCTACACTCCATATGTGGCACCTAGCCACTGGTGATAGAGTCACAAAATATCATATGTGGGGCCAAACCACTAGTGACAATCCCTAATAATCATGCATGTGGGGCCCACCCACTATGGTACCAAACCACTGGGACAAGTCACAAAATCATATGTATGTGGTACCAAACCACTGATGGTTCCAAACCATTGAGACTTAGTCACGGAATCAAGAATGTGGGGCCAACCCATTTGTGGTACCAAACCACTAGTGATAGTCTTAAGCACTTCCCCTTCACAACATATCCAACCCATGCATAAAATATATAAACCAAATGAAAGTATCATGCTATTTAACGAACAGTATCATTATGGCATGCATACACATATTAACTCATGCATAACAACAGTGTACTTACCTGGTATTTCAACCATACCCATATAGGCATAACGACTATCCATCTAGTCACTTCGACTTTTCAGCCCCAAACGATTAGTATAACATATTAATATTAAAGTGTGAAGATTTACACACCTGATTACACACAGCACTATGCTATCTATGTCGACACTATCCCTAGCATAAACTATATGTATCTGCCTAGGTCTCTGCTCTGAAGCTGGCCCACAACCTAGTGGCCAATCTCGAACAGCTGACACCGCGCGCTTCTTGAACTTAGGGGCTGGGTTTACAGATCCAGCCCCTTCCTTCCTTGCTTGGCTAGGATTTGAGTCCATGAAAGAATCTTCGTCAATAGACCGGATTAAGGCATCGAAACAGAGAAAAGTAAGGATTTACACTTAATAAGTAAAGTTCCCTTACCTAGATTAATAGAATCCGAAGATTATAAGACTTGGAGTAAGACGTCGATTGAATACCTAACATAGATTGAAAGTGATGACCTTTTGGCCAAAAGAATAAACATGGACCCCTCTCACCACCATTCGGCCAACCATCAACACCAAATTAATACCTTTGGCCTACCAACCCCAATAGAAGAGAAAGAATAAAACGAACAACAAAGTGAGAAAGATCCTTTACCGAAACTGAAGGGTGCCAAACAGAATATATTCACTCTCTAATCAACAATGTCAACAGAAAGGGTGCCACTCCTGACAAGAGAGGTCCGGCCTTTAGAAGAAATAAAGAAGGAGTAAGAACCAATTGGATGCTTCGGCTTAAAGAAGAACCCGTGAAAAAAGGTGATGAGAAAATGAGAGGTATGTTTCGGAAATTGAAGAATTAAAAGAAAAGCTACCAAGATTCGGCTAGAGCAAAACAAAATCAAAATGAATGGTAGTGAATGATGGTTAGGTCAAGAAAAAGAAATGGGGTATGAGATTTGGCAATGACTATGGTAAAAGAGAATAAGATAAAAGAACCGAAAATGAAAATGAAAGAGCTCCAAATGGAGGCTTAGGAGTTTCAGCTTTGTATGACTATGAGAGAAAAGAATGGTTTCAGTTTGAAGTAAAACAAGTAAAGAAGAGAAGGAAAAGAGAAGAGGTCACAAGAGGAATGGTGAGGTAAAGAAAGATTCGGCCAATGAGAGGTAGTGAGAAAGATATGCTTTCGGCTTTCAGATGAAACCAATGAAAAGAAGAAAAATTTGAGAACAAGATAGGAGGGTTCGACTAATCAAAGAAATGGTTCAAAAGTTGACAAAAGAAAACTCCAAATGCCGAAAAGAAAAGAGCTTTCTATCCTGGCTACTAAACACTTCCAAAATTTAGGCACCTTGAGCACCAAAGTGCTTATGACTCTCATAGAAATTCGGCACACCCTAATCCAACTAAAATCGATTCCCACACTGCCTCCAAGCATTTGAAATTTGGCCACCACCTTCACCCCTTGCTCAATCCCTTGTTTTCCTCCTTAATTCACTCCTGATCACTTATTCTGAATATTTTGAATGATTCAAACTCCCCAAATAGCTCTACACCATTTGTTTGAATATTTTAACCAAGCCCTCCCTCTCTCCTCTAGAGTTTGAATACCATCGAACCACCTTCCTTGCCTGAGCCAAAAAATAATGCTCCCTTGCGCTACCTGAGAGATTCGAACCCTTTCCTTCATCTCTCTTTGTGACGCCACCTCCCTACATGCTAGGTGACGTCTTCTTGCCACCTTACCACTGCATTTCTTGTGTCAACAAACACAACCAATAAACCTTAAGTCCTGCTCCCAACCAGTTCCCTTCTTAACATGCCCCAAAATTCAAAATTTAGCCATGGTTCCGACTTGGCCCCAGGCCTTCCCAGAGACCCCAAACACACTCAAACAATACACATAGAATACCAGACACACAGACACAAGATAAATACAGAGACCTTAAATCCCGGATGTTATAGTTCTACCCCCATAAAGAAATTTCGACCTCGAAAATACCTGGTCAAAAGTGATGAGGGTATTGCTGCCGCATAACATCCTCTGGCTCCCACGTAGCCTCTTCTGAACTATGGTCCCGCCACAGTACTTTAACCAAAAGAACTGATTTCCTCTACAATACTTTGCTATCACGATCCAAGATCTGTACTGTTTCCTCCTCAAAGGATACATCCGGCTTTACTTCGATTTCCTCTACTAGCACAACATGGGATGGATCCGAACAATAGCACCTTAACATAGAAACATGAAATACATCATGAATCTAACTCAACTCCGAAGGTAGCTCGAGCTGATATGCTACTGGTCCCACACGTTTTAATACACGATAAGGCCCATTGAACCTGGGACTTAGCTTACCATTCTGTCCAAACCTTAGCACTTTTTTCCACGGTGAAACCTTTAAGAACACTTGGTCACCTACCTCAAATTCTATATCCTTACGCTTTAGATCAGCATAGGATTTCTACCTGTCCGACGCTTCCTTTAAACGAGCCTGAATTAGCTTAACCTTATCTTTCGTTTTTGAAACCAATTCTGGTCCCAACACTTGACGCTCGCTCAACTCTGTCCAACACGTAGGAGTACGACACTTCTGACCATATAACGCTTCATACAGTGCCATCTGAATACTCAATTGGTAGCTATTGTTATACGCGAATTTCGCTAACAGTAGAAATTCTTCCCAACTACCTCTGAAGTCTAAGACACAGCCCCTCAACATATCCTCTAGGATCTGAATTACTCTCTCTGACTGCCCATCAGACTGTCGATGAAACGCTGTACTGAAATCTAACTTTGTCCCCAACGCTTGATGCAATGCTTTCCAAAATCTTGACGTGAATTTCAGGTCTCTATCTGAGATGATGGACACTGGTACCCCATGCAATCTTACGATCTCTGCTACATACAACTTAGCCAATTTCTGGAGAGAGTAGTCAACCCGAACTGGTATGAAATGAGTAGACTTCGTCAATCGGTCAACAATTACCCATACTGAATCCTTTTTAGTAGGCGTAAGGGGTAGCCCACTAACAAAATCCATCATGACCCTCTCCCACTTCCACTGCGAAATCTTTAACAGCTGCAACAAACCTGACGGTAACTGATGTTCTACTTTCACCTGCTGGCATGTCGAACACTTACTTACAAATTCGGTTACTTCTCGCTTCAGACCCCACCACCAAAACTGTTCTCGCAAATCTCTATACATCTTACTCCTGCTAGGATGCATAGCATATGGGCTACTATGCGCTTCTTGAAGTATCAATTGCCTTAACTCAACATCCTTTGGCATGCAAACTTTTTTACGGAAACACAGAGCCCCCTCACTGTTCATACAGAAATCCTCTACCCCATCATTCCGAACTTGAAGTAGTCGAGCACTCAAGGCATCATCCAACAACTGCTTCTCTTTAATCTGACTAATCCAAGAAGGTTTCACTTGAAGCTCAGCTAATAGACTTCTATCATCGTACAAGCTGAGATGAGTGAACATTGCTCTCAAATTAGAGATCACCCTACGGCTTAATGCATCTGTCACCACGTTAGCTTTACCCAGATGGTATTCGATCGAACAATCATAATCCTTCAATAGCTCAATCCACCACCGTTGTCTCAAATTCAATTCCTTCTGGGTAAGAAGATACTTTAGGCTCTTATGATCTGCATAAATAACGGACTTCTCTCTATACAGATAATACCTCCAACTTTTCAAAGCAAACACTACTGCTGCTAATTCAAAATCATGTGCGGGGTAGTTTAACTCATGCGGTCTTAACTGTCGAGACGCATATGCCACAACCTTTCCGTCTTCCATTAGCACACATTCTAAACCCGTGTGCGAAGGATCACAGTAAAGCACGAACTCCTTTTCAGCCTCCGGCTGAATCAACACCAAAGCCTCCGTTAAAATTCCCTTTAGCCTTTCAAAACTCTCCTGTTGTTTATCAGACCAAAAGAACGGAACCCCTTTCCGAAGCAACTTGGCCAATGGTGCCGCAATGAAAGAAAACCCTTCAACAAATCTTTGGTAATATCCAGCAAGACCAAGAAAACTTCTGATTTCTGCCACCAACTTAGGTGGCTTCCAATCCAAGACAGCTTTAATTTTTCGGGGATCAACTCTAATTCCCTCTACCGACCCAACATGGCCCAGAAAAGTAACTTCGTTTAGCTAAAATTCACACTTACTGAATTTGGCGAACAATTGCTTCTCCCTCAGGATTTGTAAAACCACTCGAAGATGTGAATCGTGCTCGTCTTCTGCCTTTGAATAAACCAGAATATCGTCTATAAATACTACGACGAATCGGTCTAGATAGGGTTGGAAAACCCAGTTCATTATGTCCATAAACGCTGCTGGTGCATTGATCAACCCAAATGGCATTACTAGGAATTCGTAGTGGCCATAGCGAGTTCGAAATGCCGTCTTATGAATGTCTGCCTCCTTGGCTTTGAGCTAATGATAGCCTGACCGCAAATCTATCTTCGAAAAGACTGAAGCCCCCTTCAGTTGATCGAACAAGTCGTCGATTCTCGGCAACGGGTATTTGTTCTTGATGGTGAATTTGTTCAACTGACGATAGTCAATGTTCATACGCATTGATCCATCCTTCTTCTTAACGAATAACACCGGTGCTCCCATGGTGATACACTCGGTCGGATGAAACCTTGATCTAAAAGTTCTTAAATCTGGGCTTTCAATTTCACTAACTCCTTCGGTGCCATTTTATAAGGAGTGATAGATACAGGTGCTGTCCCTGGAAGAAGATCAATTCCAAATTCCACCTCACGATCTGGGGGTAGCCCTGGAAGCTCTTCTAGAAAAACATCAGAAAACTCCTTCACTATCCTAACATCCCCCACAGGTAATTTCTTGACCTCCAAAGCACAAACCAAAGCTATGAATGCCTCACATCCTTTTCTCATCATTCTTTCAGCCTTTAAAGCGGATACTAGATTAGAAAATAGTTCCTCCTTTCTCAAATTACCACCACCTCCTTGTCTTCAGGAGTCCTGACCACTATGCGCTTAGCAGCACAATCCAGATTTGTTCGAAACTTTACTAACCAGTCCATGCCTAAGATCAAGTCAAACTCCCCGAACGGTAGTTCCATCAGATCAGCCGGAAACACCACCCCTTGAACTTCTAGAGGCACATCCTTATAAAGCTTGTTTACCACTACAGATTGTCCTAGTGGGCTAATTACAGTCATCTCCCTAGAAGAAATCTCAGAGTCTATGCCTAAGGCTCCAGATGCCACACTAGCAACATAAGAATGTGTCGACCCTATATCAATCAGTGCAGTAAAAGGCAATCCAAAGATTAGAAACGTACCGGTTATGACATCCGATGCGTCACCTTCCTCTCGGCGTCTAGCTGCATAGACTAACCCTGGCTGTCTCGCATCAGTGCCCCCTGCACCTTTGCCTGGTGCTCCACGTCCACGACCAAAACCATTACCCCCCTGACCGGACCACGACCTCTCTGTGGTTGCTGACCAACTTTTCCTGACAGAACATAACCCTGACCCATTGGTTGTGCTCTGCCCCTCTCCTGTGGACAGTCCCTTATTCGGTGCTCTGTAGACCCACACTTGAAATAGCCTCTACTACCAGCCCAACACTCACCATAATGAAATTTATCACATCGAGCACACCTCGGAGGCCGACGATCCCCAACAGGTCTCACAACACGATTTGGCCCCTCAACCCTAGGTCTCTTCTGAAACCGCCCAACTGATCCTGACGATCCAAAATTCCTTTTATTTATCCTGACGATCCAAAATTCCTTTTATTTCTATTTCTATCCTGATTCTACTTTTCGGACTACTTCACCTCCTCGGCTATCTTAGCCTTTTCCACAAGAACAGCAAATTCCCTCTCTCGCTGTGGAACTATCAGCATTCGAAACTCATCTCTCAGCCCATCCTCAAGCCGAACACAACGTTCATTGTCTGTGGCCATAATATCCAGGGCATAACAGCTTAGACATAAGAATTTCGTCTCATACTCAGACACCGACTTACTCCCCTGAACCACATTTAAAAATGCCTTACGCTGCGCGTCCACATAACTTGATTTGACGTACTTCCTCTAGAATGCTATTTTAAAGAAATCCCAGGTGATATTATCAACCATCGTGCCATCCCTGACCGTGAGCCACCATTGATAGGCATCATCTCGAAGAAGAGACACGACTCCTTTCAACTTCTCCTCTGCCGTGAAGTCAAGATCATCCATTATACGCTCAACTACTTCTAACCAATATTCAGCTGCGTTGGGAGCTACACCAGAAATGCCCCTAAACATTTCCGCTCCATTGGCTCGGAGTCATTCAGACACAGATTTTCAAGCTCCGGTGCCTGTGCCTGCCCCGGAAACTCTCTCCAATACCAGTAACATCGCCTGAGACATTGCATCATCACCGGCCGTTTGATCCTGGAATTCTGCTTCCACAGCTGGTGGTACAGGCATCTCATTTCCTGACCCATGACCAAATCCCACTAGTTCCGACACAGCAATCCTGCCCCTACCACGACCACGCACACCACGTCCACGTCCCCTAGTGCTCAAGACTAACGTTTGCGACTTAATCTGATTAAAAGTTTTATGAGTTAGTATTTTTTTCACTGTTTAGCACCGAGTAGTTTTATGGAAAATAGTCTTAGAGAGTAGTTTTCGCTAGACACATTCAAAACGTTTCAGTCTCTAAAGTTCGGGTCTCTAAGAGCTAACAAACATACTCATTCATGCTAACAGTTATTTCATGCATACTCCATCAGTAATTTAGAACGCTTACCTGGGTGGATTGGGCGCCGACGGACTCGGATGCCATGTTCCAATCAAAATATTTCCAAAAATCATTTAGACCAACTTAATAAAACATCAGTGAACCCATTTTTACAGCCCGAGTTTTGCAACCTAGGCTCAGATACCAAAATTATAACACCTCAAACCCGGTCTAAACTCTGCGACCGAATCTGGTATGTTACAGGGTGAAGTGAAAACAATTTGTTGTGACTGCTTTGGGAAAACCATAGTTTTGGAAACCTTTTTGTTAAGGCGATGTTTTGGAAAATAGTGGTTTGTAGCTTACGAAAAATTTCTGAGTTTAATTAATTGCTAATTTGTTAACTTTGTTAGCACTTGAGAAAAATGGCTATTTTACTGCATCCTAGATTAGGGGTTATGCATTTAATGCATAATTCAAGTGATAGTAGGCTTGGAGTATGTTTGGATATATTTTAGGAGTTTTTAAGAACTTTAGGTGAAGGGGAAAAACTTTGGAAAATATTGGAATTTTAAGTGAAAAGGGGAAACTAGGCAAAGAGGCCTTAAAGGAAATTTTATGGAGTTTAGGACACAAGAAATCAATTGGCAAAGTGGCTTGGGGCGCTGAGGTGCAAGGGGGCTTCAGGAGGGAAGAGGGTCGAGTCTTGAGGGGAGCATGAGAGTGTTTTATTTTTGTAATTTTGCGTCAAGAAGGGAAGTTGGGCTAAGGAGGCTTTAAGGGAATTTGTGAGGGAATTTGGATATGAAAGTGAGCTGGGTAAAATGGCTGCAAGGTGCCACTTAAGGCCCTGGAAATGACGCCTTGAGCAGGGAGGTTCGAGCAGCGTGGGAAGCAAATGGGCATTTATTTTTGCGTCAAGAAGGAGCTTGACCAAGGAGGTCTTAAAAGAAATTGTGGGGAGTCTATGTCACGAAGGAGCTAGCAGCAAAGTGGCTGGTAGCGTGTGGTGTTTCCAGCAGGTCTCATGTTCGAGACTTGGGGGCAGCAGATGGGTGTTTTATTTTTGGCTTTTAACGTCAAGAGTGGAGAGAAGTGGGACGGCATGGAACTTTGGAAAGGATGGGATAAGCTTTGGATTTTCTCATTAAAATTCGGCTGGAGTAAGGATAATTGTTTTTATTTATTTAGATTTTTTTTATAGGTAGATAAGAGATGATTTGGGAGTTTGATAAGGGATTAATGATGGATAATTTTTATTTTATTAATTAAGGTGATAAAGGTGGATTTATTTTAAGTTGATAGATAGAAGATAATTATAGATTTATTTTATATATTTTGAATGTGTGTTCAAGAGTTATTATAGGAGAAGGAAGTGGAATTGGAGAGGAGGTAGGAGTGCCAAATTTGAGTAGTATAAATAGGGGTGCTCATCTTTTGGCAATTCTTTTCTTCATTTATTTTCTTGTTTTCGAAAATTCCCTTTCTATTTCTTTGAAAACCGAAACTTTGGTCACTTGGAACCTAGTTGCTTCTTGGCCGAACCTACTTCTTTGTCCCAAGCTTCTTCCTTTTTATTGTTAGCCGAACACATTATCATCATTTGATGAGCCATAACCGAATCTTGGTTTGAAACCGCTTATCACTTCTTTGCTTCTTTTGTTTGGCCGAACCTAGGAGGGTGATTCGGGGAATTAACCATTAAGGGGAAAGTAACGTGTAGTGGTAAGTATGCTTTCTTTATCTATCGGTTTCTCTTTGGTATGTCGAAACCAAATGTTGACCTTGGTTTCTAGGGGATGGCCGAATGTATGTAGAGCCTTAATATTGTGTTCTCCTTGTGTTTAGTCAAAGGAAGCGCTAAGGAGCCCTTTTGGAATTGAAGTGATTAAGGTAAGCAAGAATGTACCATTTGGCCAAGGGCCATGTTTTTAGTATTCTTGTGTTGGTCAATTCTAATAAGTTGTTAAGCAGGGATATTGGTAACTTCAAGAGCAAGCAAGTATTCGGGATTCAGGTAAGCTTGGTAAGTGGTGAGTAATATTCGGCCATAGGCCATATTTTGGTATAAGTGATGATCGATTTTGACTATGGTTATTTAGGGACAAGTCGACATAAGTAAGCAAGCTTTTGGGACTCAAGATTATTTTGGTAGGTATGTTAGATTATAGTCTATTCGATTAAGATATCGTTTTAACCGTTTGATTCTGATGAAGTGTTCTACGATGGATGCGAATGCCAGTCAATAGGGAAAAGGGAAAGTCCCTATCCCGAAGTTTAAGAAAAGATCTGTCTTGGAGGTTCGGGATTGGCCATCAGGGTGTGGGCCAGCGGCAGGAGAGAATTATAGGAAGATAGCCGTAGTATCTCTTAGTGATAGCATCGGGATCGAGAGCTTAGAACTTCAAGTGATCAGGTGTGTGATTAACCCACCGTTTTCTGGGTTTATGCTATATTTGTATGTGTTATGTTTATGGGTTAATCAGCACAGTGACAGTGATGCAATATGGACGCCCTAGAGGGGTATATCGAATACCAGGTCGGTGTTGATTATTGAAAGAATGTGAATGTGCCTATATGAATGAGATTGTATGTCTGAACAACCTGTACATGCATTATTATCATGACATTATTATATGCTGCATGTGCATGGGTGGGATATGATATGAAAGAAGGTACGGGTGTACTTCGAGTAAGTGGTTTGATGTTAGCCTTGAGCTACATCGTGGATTGACGTTGACAGAGGTTACATTGTGGATTAATTGCGATTTAGTTCGCGTGGCTTGATAAGTGGCTGTGTGCCTCATCGTGGTTGATAACGGCTATGTGCCATATCGTGGTTGATGAGTGACTATGTGTCCCATCGTGGTTTTGGTGTTAGCTACGGCTACATCGTGGATTGGCGCTGACTGAGGTCGCGTTGTAGATTTTTGTGCTTAATTGCACGTGGACGGCATTGATTGCCTTTTGGAATGAAAAGGAGAGGGTGATTTGATAATCTCCTGGTGTGTGGTGGCTGGATACCGGGGTGTGTAGAGGATGGACCCTAGGTTGGGTTGGGTGCACTTTGCATAATTTCAATGGACATGTGAATTATTGTGAAAATGGGCCAAGCCCAGTTGATATGTGGATTAATATGGAAATGGGCCAAGCCCAGTATATGAATATGGATCAGTGTGGAAATGGGCTAAGCCCGATATGTGGAAATTATGTGGTTAATTACCCTGTTACCTAATAAGTGATATGAATATGGGCCAAGCCCAGAATGTGTTATTATATGAATATGATATCCTGTTATCTGATATATGGGTTAATATGTGGTTAACATGTGGGTGGAATTCAGTGGATTAATTACACACTGAGTCTGTATGACTCACCCAATTTTTATTAAACATCACAGATGATTCGTGGTGATCGGACCGAGTTGGAGTGGATACGAGGTGGCCCATGCAGAAGACATTTTATCTATTTTATTCAGTTTATTATTGAATACTTTTGGTTAAATTATTTATTGTAATAAGGCCCAGTTAAAGTATTCGAGCATTTTTATTATGTTTAAGCTAGATGACAATTAAAATTATCATTTGGAAAATGACTTTTATTTTAGCAACTTACATCTTAAAAGCTTATAATAAAGTTTTAATTCGGATATTTTTATCAAGCTTATATTATTTAGAATTTTTAAATGGACATGGTTTTCAAATGACAACTAAATTTTCAAGATTTCACCACAAGTTAGATTTTCTTCAAACGCGTTTTTCATGATGACATACAGATCCGGGGCTTGTGGGGTAGGGTGCGGGGTGTTACTGATTTGTATATCGAGCCGGTTCAAAACTTGGCTTTGAGGTTTTGGGCCCGAAAACAGTTTTCAAAAATGGGCTTTTCACAAATATGGACTTTTAAGAAATTTTTCAGGTTATTCTGGCATGGCACCTGTACCTCCGACCCAAAGTCCACCAGGTAAGTACTTCTGACTTCTGGAATGATTTGAGCATGTGAACTGTATGGGCTTTTATGGGAACGTAGATTAGTAGATTAGGGCCGTTGAACCCTAGGACTAGTCTACTCAAACACAAGATTCATAAGACTTAAGGACCATTAAACAAACCTGTGATTAAGTCGCTGAGCTAGGGTGTGGTAACTGTTGTGCGCATGTCAGGAGTGGATTCGATGAAGAGCTTGGTATTTAAGCGGTCCCAAACGACTCACCTCCTCTTTACTCGAATCCTACCTGGTGCGTAGTAACCGTTCACCCTAACCAAGAGGACTTATTCACGGGCTAAACCGATCATTAAAACCCAAAAGGGACTAGCCATGCTGTTTTAAAAAAAAAACGCTAGTTTTTTTAAAACTATTTTGAAGACATTTCTCAAAATATTTTCGATTTACAAAATTACGAAAATACCCCTATGTTGTAAATTACCAAAATCCCTTGGTTTCTAAAATTTTCATATTACCCTCGACTTTTAAAATATTCTTACTTTACAAAAATATCAGAAAATTTTATTTTTGCAAAATGTAAAAATACCCTGATTTGGAAAATTTATGGAGATACCCCTGACTTACAAAATTTTCAAAATTACCCCGATTTCTGAAATTTCTACAACGCCGCTGATTTGGGAAACAAATTTTCAAAATAACCCCGAGATTTTGTAAATTTTGAAATATCGTTGATTGGTAAATATTTTTAAATTGACTCTGAGTTATTACCAAAATACCCCTATAGGACGAATGACGAAATTACCCCTAGGTTGGGAAAGGACTGAAATGACCATAGAAGTGTAGTGAATGAATGTGTCTCTGCTTATGAATGTGAATGTGATCCTCTGAGATAGATTAGTGAACTTGAACTGAACCTTTATTTGATCGAAAGAACTACTTCTAAATATCTCTTTTCATAAAATTGTTCGTGGTTAATAAGTGGAACAAAATTCTGATGCATAAAACTTTTTAATCAGATTAAATCGCGACGTTAGAAATGAGTTCTAGGGGACGTGGTCGTCGTGGACGCGGTAGAGGTCGAATGACGGTATCGAAACCGGTAAGGTCTGGCCACGGGTCAGAAAATGATGTGCCGCCGCCAGCGACGGGCGCGGGGGAGCAAGATCAGATAGGAGAAGATGGCGTGGTATCGCGGGCTATGTTGCGTGTGCTCGCGCGAGTGGCAGGAAATGGAGCTCGGAAGTCAGTATCGGAAAGGCTTAGGTCTAACGGGGCGGAAGTTTTTAGAGGAGTGTCTGGGGTGGCTCCGAATGTAGCGGAGTATTGGTTAGAGGCAATCGAAAGGATCATGGACGATTTGGACTGTACTACTGAGGAAAAGCTGAAAGGTGCTGTTTCGTTTCTCCGGGACGAAGCTTATCGATGGTGGCTCACTGTCAGACAAGGTGTCCCGACAGATCGATTGGATTGGGATTATTTTAAGGTTAAGTTTGAAGGAAAGTACGTTGGAGCTAGCTACTTAGACTCGCAGAGAAAGGCATTTCTAAACTTGGTACAAGGAAGTAAGTCGGTAACGGAGTATGAAGCTGAATTTGTGCGGTTAAGTCAGTACGCCAAGGGGATCGTAGCCACTGATTATGAAAGGTGTGTCTGATTCGAGGATGGGTTACGAAATGAGTTGCGAATGTTGATCGCTCCGCAGAGAGAAAGGGACTTCGCCATTCTAGTGGAGAAAGCTCGGATCGCTGAAGAAGTTAAGAAGACTGTAAGAGAGAACCGAGATAAGGAAAGGAACGGGAATAAGAGAAGTTTTGGACCGTCAGCATCATTTGTAGAGGTTCAGAAAAGACCAAGGATCGAGAAATTTATACGTGCACCAGTACCAGTTGCTGAGAATCGAAGTTGTCTATGTGCTTAGTGTGGGAGAGCTCACATAGGAGAATGTTGGGGGAATAGTAAGGAATGTTTCCGGTGTGGGTATAAGGCTCATTTGGTTAAGAAATGTCTGTAAGTGATGGATAGGGCTCGAGGCCAAGGTTGTGGAACACCCGGCAGAGGAGCTGAAGGTTCGGATGTGAGACAACCAAGGATGTGATAGCAGGTAAGTTCCTTGTTTTTGGAATATTATTTATTACTTTAGAGATAGTTCATTGTTGTATTGCTAGTGAATTGTATGAAACCTTGGATGTGAACTTTAAGATTGTGCCTAGAAGGCAAGATATTTTTATTAAGATCAGAGTACGCAGCGTAAGCGTAGTGTGATGAGTAGGATTGTTCAGCCGTTAGTTAGTAAGTAATTTCGAGGACGAAATTATTTTTTAGGAGGGTAGAACTGTAACATCCTAGATTAGGGGTTATGCATTTAATGCATAATTCAAGTGATAGTAGGCTTGGAGTGTGTTTGGATATATTTTAGGAGTTTTTGAGAACTTTAGGTGAACGGGAAAAACTTTGGAAAATATTGGTATTTTAAGTGAAAAGGGGAAACTAGGCAAAGGGGCCTTAAAGGAAATTTTGTGAAGTTTAGGACACAAGAAATCAATTGGCAAAGTGGCTTGGGGCACTGAGGTGCAAGGGGGCTTCAGAAGGGAAGAGGGTCAAGTCTTGAGGGCAGCATGAGAGTGTTTTATTTTTGTAATTTTGCGTCAAGAAGGGAAGTTGGGCTAAGGAGGCTTTAAGGGAATTTGTGAGGGAATTTGGACATGAAAGTGAGCTGGGTAAAGTGGCTGCAAGGCGCCACATAAGGCCCTGGAAATGACGCCTTGAGCAGGGAGGTTCGAGCAGTGTGGGAAGCAAATGGGCATTTATTTTTGTGTCAAGAAGGAGCTTGACCAAGGAGGTCTTAAAAGAAATTGTGGGGAGTCTATGTCACGAAGGAGCTAGCAGCAAAGTGGCTGGTAGCGTGTGGTGTTTCTAGCAGGTCTCATGTTCGAGACTTGGGGGCAGCAGATGGGTGTTTCATTTTTGGCTTTTGACGTCAAGAGTGGAGAGAAGTGGGATGGCATGGGACTTTGAAAAGGATGGGATAAGCTTTGGATTTTCTCATTAAAATTCGGCTAGAGTAAGGATAATTGTTTTTATTTATTTAGATTATTTTTTTATAGGTAGATAAGAGATGATTTAGGAGTTTGATAAGGGATTAATGATGGATAATTTTTATTTTATTAATTAAGGTGATAAAGGTGGATTTATTTTAAGTTGATAGATAGAAGATAATTATAGATTTATTTTATATATTTTGAATGTGTGTTCAAGAGTTATTATAGGAGAAGGAAGTGGAATTGGAGAGGAGGTAGGAGTGCCGAATTTGAGTAGTATAAATAGGGGTGCTCATCTTTTGGCAATTCTTTTCTCCATTTATTTTCTTGTTGCCGAAAATTCCCTTTCTATTTCTTTGAAAGCCGAAACTTTGGTCACTTGGAACCTAGTTGCTTCTTGGCCAAACCTACTTCTTTGTCTCAAGCTTCTTCCTTTTTATTGTTAGCCGAACACTCTATTATCATTTGATGAGCCATAGCCGAATCTTGGTTTGAAACCCCTTATCACTTCTTTGCTTCTTTTGTTTGGCCGAACCTAGGAGGGTGATTCGGGGAATTAACCATTAAGGGGAAAGTAACGTGTAGTGGTAAGTATGCTTTCTTTATCTATAGATTTTCTCATTGGTATGCAGAAACCAATTCTTGACCTTGGTTTCTAGGGGATGGCTGAATGTATGTAGAGCCTTAATATTGTGTTCTCCTTGTGTTTAGTCAAAAGAAGCGCTAAGGAGCCCTTTTGGAATTGAAGTGATTAAGGTAAGCAAGAATGTACCATTTGGCCAAGGGCCATGTTTTTAGTATTCTTGTGTTGGTCGATTCTAATAAGTTGTTAAGCAGGGATATTGGTAACTTCAAGAGCAAGCAAGTATTCGGGATTCAGGTAAGCTTGGTAAGTGGTGAGTAATATTCGGCCATAGGCCATATTTTGGTATAAGTGATGACCGATTTTGACTATGGTTATTTAGGGACAAGTCGACATAAGTAAGCAAGCTTTTGGGGACTCAAGATCATTTTGGTAGGTATGTTAGATTATAGTCTATACGATTAAGATCTCGTTTTAACCGTTTGATTCTGATGAAGTGTTCTACGATGGATGCGAATGCCAGTCAAGAGGGAAAAGGGAAAGTCCCTGTCCTGAAGTTTAAGAAAAGATCTGTCTTGGCGGTTCGGGATTGGCCACCGGGGTGTGGGCCAGTGGCAGGAGAGAATTATAGGCAGATAGCCGTAGTATCTCTTAGTAATAGCATCGGGATCGAGAGCTTAGAACTTCAAGTGATCAGGTGTGTGATTAACCCACCATTTTCCGGGTTTATGCTATATTTGTATGTGTTATGTTTATGGGTTAACCAGTGCAGTGACAGTGATGCGATATGGATACCCTAGAGGGGTATATCGAATACCAGGTCGGTGTTGATTATTGAAAGAATGTGAATGTGCCTATATGAATGAGATTGTATGTCTGAACAACCTGTACATGCATTATTATCATGACATTATTATATGTTGCATGTGCATGGGTGGGATATGATATGAAAGAAGGTACGGGTGTACTTTGAGTACGTGGTTTGATGTTAGCCTTGAGCTACATCGTGGATTGGCGTTGACTGAGGTCACGTTGTGGATTAATTGCGATTTAGTTCGCGTGGCTTGATGAGTGGCTGTGTGCCTCATCGTGGTTGATATCGGCTATGTGCCATATCGTGTTAATGAGTGACTATGTGTCCCATCGTGGTTTTGGTGTTAGCTACGGCTACATCGTGGATTGGCACTGACTGAGGTCGCGTTGTGGATTTTTGTGCTTAATTGCATGTGGACGGCATTGATTGCCTTTTGGAGTGAAAAGGAGAGGGTGATTTGATAATCCCCTGGTGTGTGGTGGCTGGATACGGGGGTGTGTAGAGGATGGACCCTAGGTTGGGTTGGGTGCACTTTGCATAATTTCAATGGACATGTGAATTATTGTGAAAATGGGCCAAGCCCAGTTGATATGTAGATTAATGTGGAAATGGGCCAAGCCCAGTATATGAATGTGGATCAGTGTGGAAATGGGCTAAGCCCGATATTTGGAAATTATGTGGTTAATTACCCTGTCACCTGATAAGTGATATGAATATGGGCCAAGCCCAGAATGTGTTATTATATGAATATGATATCCTGTTATCTGATATATGGGTTAATATGTGGTTAACATGTGGGTGGAATTTAGTGGATGAATTACACACTGAGTCTGTATGACTCACGCAATTTTTATTAAACATCGCAGATGATTCGTGGTGATCGGACCGGGTTGGAGTGGATACGAGGTGGCCCATGCAAAAGACATTTTATCTATTTTATTCAGTTTATTATTGAATACTTTTGGTTAAATTATTTATTGTAATAAGGCCCAGCTAAAGTATTCGAGCATTTTTATTATGTTTAAGCTAGATGACAATTAAAATTATCATTTGGAAAATGACTTTTATTTTAGCAACTTACATCTTAAAAGCTTATAATAAAGTTTTAATTCGGATATTTTTATCAAGCTTATATTATTTAGAATTTTTAAATGCACATGGTTTTCAAATGACAACTAAATTTTCAAGATTTCACCACAAGTTAGATTTTCTTCAAACGTTTTTCCGCAGTGACATACCAGATCCGGTCAGGGCTTGTGGGCCGGGTCTGGGGTGTTACATCTTGTGTTTTGAAAGCTCCATTTAACAATCATGTTTAAATCGTATAATAACATCATGTCATAACTAAATACGAAATGTTAAAACTAAATAGTTATTTAAGAGGCCTTATTACATCAATTGAAATAAACTAGAATTCCCAGATTAAAACAGTTTTAAGAAAGAAACTGAGTTTACGGAAATTATCAAATTATGGCCTCCATCCACGAGTCCGCCTCGGCTCTCAAGTCCATGTCTTACAGATCACCTGCAAGGTTAAGCAGAGGGGGTGAGTCACCAAGACTCAGTGTGTAAATCCCCTATAACAGATAGTCGGCTCGAGGCCCACAATCGCATATTGGGCCTTAGCCCACTCAAGATGACATACAAGTAGATGAATGCATCATGACCTAGCCCAAACCTAGTTTTCCTTCCTCTACATACCATCAGGTACTTTCCAATCACACCGTGGGGATTTCTACAATCAACCCTCCATCCGCTACACTTCATATGTGGCACCTAGCCACTGGTGACAGAGTCACAAAATATCATATGTGGGGCCAACCCACTTGTGGTACCAAACCACTAGTGACAATCCCTAATAATCATGCATGTGGGGCCAACCCACTATGGTACCAAACCACTGGGACAAGTCACGAAATCATATGTATGTGGTACCAAACCACTGGTGGTTCCAAACCACTGAGACTTAGTCATGGAATCCAGAATGTGGGGCCAACCCACTTGTGGTACCAAACCACTAGTGACAGTCTTAAGCACTTCCCCTTCACAACATATCTAACCCATGCATAACATATGAAAACCAAATGACAGTATCATGCTATTTAACGAACAGTATCATTATGGCATGCATACACATATTAACTCATGCATAACAATAGGGTACTTACCTGGTATTTCAACCATACCCATATAAGCATAACGACTATCCATCTAGTCACTTCGGCTTTTCAGCCCCAAACGATTAGTATCACATATTAATATTAAAGTGTGAAGATTTACACACCTGATTACACGCAGCACTATGTTATCTATGTCGACACTATCCCTAGCAAAAACTATCGCTATCTGCCTACGATTCTGCTCTGAATGAAACGCCCCATACCCAGCCCACGAGCCTAGACTGGATCTGGTATGTTCCTCAAGTAAACCAGTTCAAAGTTCTTTTGTTACTTTGGGAAAATAGTGTGTTTTGAAAGAAATATTGTTTTGGGTTGGGCTCGAGTAGAAAACAAAATCGTTTTATAATGAAAACCCTTTTAAATTTTAGGTGATAAAACATATATAATACATTTAAAGTAAATTACTTAATCTTGAACATAATAAAAATTTCGTAACATAATAAATAAAAACAGAAATAAAATAGTGCACTATGGCCTTATGGCCTTATTACATCAAGTAAACCAAAATAATTCGGAGTACTTAAAATTAATAGTCCATAAAATAAAAACTTCATGTTGAGCATGGCCACCACAAGTTCTGCCGTCCCGGTCCATTACTGTTCATCACCTGGAACATGGTCCCTCAACGGGGTGAGTCAACAGACTTAATATGTACACAACTCATAATAGAATCAGGCATAACAAATATTACACATTCATATCATAACATACAAATTATGATGCATTCCCAAACCCAAACCTAATAAGCCATCCACTACACTCCCCTGTACCAACCTGTACACCGTGAGGACTACTAAGTCGACCCTCCTTCCGCTACACTCCATATCGCGATATTAGGTCACCGCATTTGTGGTCTTAGGTCACCACATTCAGATATCGTGGTCTTAGGTCACCGATTCAGACATCGTGGTCTTAGGTCACCACATTCAGATACCACAGTCTTAGGTCACCGTGTTCGTGGTCTTAGGTCACCACATTCACTTCCCCTTTCAAAAACCCATATGCCCCATTTTGTAATATGCATTAATATGCCAAAGTTCACATTCTTATTCTCATGTTACAAATAACATATTTCATATTCCTAGTAGGAGTAGGAAACGTACCTGAGTACTTAATACCATAACATGGTACCTTAGCCACTTTCTTATTCTTAATATCACATATTTTAATTAGACATAGCCATAAAACTTATTAAGAATTAGTGTGGGGTACACACCTGATTAGCTTAACGAATTCCTTGAAATTCCGAAAAACCGATCTATGGCTTTAGATCCTAAATCCCTACATTTGGCCACATTTAGTATTTTAGGAAAAAGCCTATTCGGCTAATTTAATCAAATCCCGAAGGATTATCGTATCCACTTTCTTACCTTGCTGCCGATTTGATAGTTGATCAAATCCCAAAAACTTGTATTCTTCCCCTTTGAAATCGGCTAATCACTAGATCCCTTGAATCGATTAGTTTTCGGCTTTAAACACATAAAAATAGATCTAACGACTAAAATAGGCCTTGGCCGAATATTCATAGTCACTTACCTTAAGGATCTTAAATCCTGAAATTATCCCTTGGTTATAGCTTCTGTCGAAATCCCTAAAACCACATGTTAGATCAACTTCTAACCTTTAATCACAATCAATGGCCCTTGTCCGAATGACTTACCTTGATGGTCAAATCCCAAAGATCTTTTCCTTTATAGTCGACTGTGGCAAAAATCCTGAAAGAATCCTTCCAAATTTTGGCAAATAAGAATATTGATGGGATTAGTCCTAGATTTCGACAAATCTAAAAGAATAGAAATCAAAACTTGTTCTTACCCTTTCTTGGAGAAATCGACAGCACCTATGCTTGAAGCCCCTCAAAGATTCGGCTTTTGATGGATTGGAAAGAAAAGAAATTGGCTAATGGTGATATCTTGAATTTTCGGCTTTGGCTAACAAAAGAAGAAGAACAAACGCTCTAGGAAATTCGGCAGAGAGAAGGGTTGAGAGAAAGAATGATGAATGGCCCTCTTTTCCTTATATAGCCGAATTTACTAACTTAGAATCCCTTACTTGGCCATCACTCTTCTATTTTGATAGCTTTATCTCTTTAATTATCTCCTAAAATAAAGGATAATTCAGCAACTATCCTTACTTAGCCGAAATTATTAAACTCAAAGTCCCTTACTTGGCCATCACTTCTCCCTTATTTTCCTAATTAAAGAATAATTCCTCATTTATCTCTTGAAAATAATCTAAAATAAATCCATTATTTATCCGTTATTTATCCACTATTTATCTCTTAAAAATAAAAGAATAAAAGCTCCTAAATTATAGCCTTGTGCCGTCCGCCTCACTTCTTCTGGAAGCAAAATAAAATTTCTTTCATTTGCTTTCCCAGTGACTCGAACTCAGGCCCAATCCCCTTGCATGTGGTGCCATTTCCAGAGGCCCTAAGTGGCAGCTCCAGGCCACTTTTCCAAGCCTGTTTGCGTGTCAAATTTCACATACTTTTTCTCTTAAGGCCACCTGGCCTTAATTTCCTCTTTTAAACTTTAAAAATCGACATTTCTAAGTCATTTCTACGTTTCCAAAAATTTTTGTTTGTCTCTTTAAACTTGACATTTTCTTACATTTTCAAGTTTCCAGAAATGTTCACTTTCCACTTTTGAATCATTTCTAAATCATTTCCGGGTTTCCAAAAATGTTCATTTCTAAATCATTTCCATGCATTTCTAGGACATTTCCTTACATTTCCAAGACAAGACATTTCCTTACATTTCCAAGTCATTTCCTTACATTTCCAAGATTCTAAAAATGCACACATCACATCCATAACACATAAGACATACTAATGCATAGGCTATAATCCAGGATGTTACACTTCTACCCCCCTTAAAAATAATTTCGTCCTCGAAATTACTTGTCTAACTGCATTCCTACTCACCATACTACGCTTATGCTGCGCACTCTGATCTTAATAACACTATTATACTTCTTAGGCACAATCTCTAAGTTCACGTCCCCTAGAACTCATTTCTAACGCCGCGATTTAATCTGATTAAAAAGTTTTATGCATCAGAATTTTGTTCCACTTATTAACCGCGAACAATTTTATGAAATAAAGATATTTAGAAGTAGTTCTTTCGATCACACAAATTTCAGTTCAAGTTCACTACTCTAATTCAGAGAATCACATTCACATTCATCAACAAATTATGAACTTTCGTTCATTTAGAGAAACGTTGTAGTTTTCATTGTTATTGTTTCTCCACTACCCAGGGGTATTTTCGTAATTTGTTCTACAAGGGTATTTTCATAATTTTTCAAAATAAGGTTCCTTGGTAATTTTGTCAATAAGGGTATTTTGGTAATTTTGCATTCCCAGGGAAATTTTGAAAATTTTGAAAGCCGGGGGTATTTCGGTAATTTTAAAACTCAGGGGTATTTTGGTAATAAGCCAGGGTAAATTTGTAAAGCTTAATAATTCAGGGGTATTTCAAAATTTGTAAAACTGTGAGGATTCTTTTTGAGAATTTGTTTTCCAAAACGGTGATGTTGCAAAAATTTTGGAAATTAGGGTCATTTTGGTAATTTCGTACGTCAGGGGCAATTTCGTAATTTTTTTCCAAAATCAAGGTATTTTAATATTTGCAAAATAGGATTCTTGGGTGCTTTTGTAAAGTAAGGAAGATTTTATTGAAGTCAGGGTAGTACGGTAATTTTAGAAACCAGGGGCATTTTTGTAATTTCGCCACTAGGGGTATTTTGGTAATTTTTGTAAATTGGGAATATTTTGAAAACTTTCTAAAAATAAGTTTTTGTTACTATTCAAAGGGGTAAATTTGGGGATTTTAAAACTAGGGTTTCTATAAAAACATGGCTAGTCTTCGGGTTTTAGTTATTGGGTTTAGCCTATTAATAAGTCCTTATGGTTAGGGTGAACCGTAGCTACGCACCAGGTAGGATTCCTGCGAAGAGGAGGTGAGTCACTAGGACTGCTTAAGTACCAGGCTCTTCCGGATCCAATCCTAGAGATGCGCACGGTGATTGCCACACCCTAACTCGGCGACTTAACCGCAGGTTGGTTTAATTAGGCACTTAAGTCTTATGTGATTGTTGGGGTAACTAGTCCTAGGGTTCACATACTTAACAGTCTAATCTACGTTCCATTTCTACCCTTCTATAATTCATTCAATAATTCACACAGAGGATAGGGGTACTTACTTGGTGGACTGCGGGTCGGAGACTTAGGTGCCATGCCAAAAACCTGCTTCTTTTCAGAAATACTTCCATAAAACTCATTTGGGCTCGATTTGAAAATGTTTTGGGCCTTAGACCACAGGCCGAGAGTTTAAAACTGGGCTTTATACCAAACTGAAACACCCCATACCCAGCCCACGAGCCTGGACCAGATCTGGTATGTTCCTCAAGTAAACCAGTTCAAAGTTCTTTTGTTACTTTGGGAAAATAGTGTGTTTTGAAAGAAATATTGTTTTGGGTTGGGCTCGAGTAGAAAACAAAATCGTTTTATAATGAAAACCCTTTTAAATTTTAGGTGATAAAACATATAGAATACATTTAAAATAAATTACTTAATCTTTAACTTAATAAAAATTTCGTAACATAATAAATAAAAACAGAAATAAAATAGTGCATTATGGCCTTATGGCCTTATTACATCAAGTAAACCCAAATAATTCGGAGTATTTAAAATTAATAGTCCATAAAACATATTATGAAATAGTGTGGGGTACACACCTGATTCGCTTAACGAATTCCTTGAAATCCTGAAAAACTGATCTATCGCTTTAGATCCTAAATCCCTACATTTGGCCACATTTAGTATTTTAGGAAAAAGCCTATTCGGCTAATTTAATCAAATGCCGAAGGATTATCGTATCCACTTTCTTACCTTGCTGCCGATTTGATAATTAATCAAATTCCGGACACTTGTATTCTTCCCCTTTGAAATCGGCTAATCACTAGATCCCTTGAATCGGTTAGTTTTCGGCTTAAAACACATAAAAATAGATCTAACTACTAAAATAGGCCTTGGCCGAATATTCATAGTCACTTACCTTAAGGATCTTAAATCTCGAAATTATCCCTTGGTTATAGCTTCTGTCGAAATCCCTAAAACTACATGTTAGATCAACTTCTAACCTTTAATCACAATCAATGGCCCTTGGCCAAATGACTTACCTTGATGGTCAAATCCCGAAGATCTTTTCCTTTATAGTCGACTATGGCAAAAATCCCGAAAGAATCCTTCCAAATTTCGGCAAATAAGAATATTGATGGGATTAGTCCTAGATTTCGACAAATCTAAAAGAATAGAAATCAAAACTTGTTCTTACCCTTTCTTGGAGAAATCGACAAAGACCTATGCTTGAAGCCCTCAAAGATTCGGCTTTTGATGGATTGGAAAGAAAAAAAAATTGGCTAATGGTGATATCTTGAATTTTTGGCTTTGGCTAACAAAAAGAAGAAGAACAAATGCTCTAGGAAATTCTAAGTGAGGAGAAGGGTTGAGAGAAAGAATGATGAATGGCCCTCTTTTCCTTATATAGCCGAATTTACTAACTTAGAATCCCATACTTGGCCATCACTCTTCTATTTCGATAGCTTTATCTCTTTAATTATCTCCTAAAATAAAAGATAATTCAGCAGCTATCCTTACTTAGCCGAAATTATTAAACTCAAAGTCCCTTACTTGGCCATCACTTCTCCCTTATTTTCCTAATTAAAGAATAATTCCTCATTTATCTCTTGAAAATAATCTAAAATAAATCCATTATTTATCCCTTATTTATCCACTATTTATCTCTTAAAAATAAAAGAATAAAAGCTCCTAAATTATAACCTTGTGCCGTCCACCTCACTTCTTCTGGAAGCAAAATAAAATTTCTTTTATTTGCTTTCCCGTGACTCGAACTCAGGCCCAATCCCTTGCATGTGGCGCCATTTCCAGAGGCCCTAAGTGGCATCTCCAGAGCCACTTTTCCAAGCCTGTTTGCGTGTCAAATTTCACATACTTTTTCTCTTAAGGCCACACTGCCTTAATTTCTCTTTAAACTTTAAAAATCGACATTTCTAAGTCATTTCTAAGTTTCCAAAAATTTTCGTTTGCCTCTTTAAACTTGACATTTTCTTACATTTCCAAGTTTCCAGAAATGTTCACTTTCCACTTTTGAATCATTTCCAAATCATTTCCGGGTTTCCAAAAATGTTCATTTCTAAATCATTTCCATGCATTTCTAGGACATTTCCTTACATTTCCAAGACAAGACATTTCCTTACATTTCCAAGTCATTTCCTTACATTTCCAAGATTCTAAAAATGCACACATCACATCCATAACACATAAGACATACTAATGCATAGGCTATAATCCAGGATGTTACACTGAAGCTGGCCCACAACCTGGTGGCCAATCTCGAACAGCCGACACCGCGCACTTCTTGAACTTAGGGGCTGGGTTTACGGGTCCAACCCCTTCCTTTCTTGCTTGGCTAGCATTTGATTCCATGAAAGAATCTTGGACAATAAACCAGATTAAGGCATTGAAATAGAGAAAAATAAGGATTTACACTTAATAAGTAAAGTTCCCTTACCTAGATCGATAAAATTCGAAGATTATAAGACTTGAAGTAAGACGTCGATTGAATACCTATGCAATCAACAAATAAGAATCGGTTGGAAGGAACATAGATTGAAAGTGATGGCCGTTTGGCCAAAAGAATAAACATGGACCCCCTTTACCACCATTCGGCCAACCATCAACACCACATTAATACCTTTGGCCTACCAACCCCAAGAGAAGATAAAGAATAAAATGAACAACAAAGTGAGAAAGATCCCTTACCGAAACTGAAGGGTGCCAAACAGAAGTCTTCACTCTCTAATCAACAATGTCGACAGAAAGGGTGCCACTCCTTACAAGAGAGGTTCGGCCTTTAGAAGAAATAAAGAAGGAGTAAGAAGCAATTAGATGCTTCGACTTAAAGAAAAACCCGTGCCAAAAGGCGATGAGAAAATGAGAGGTAGGTTTCGACAATTGAAGAATCAAAAGAAAAGCTACCAAGATTCGACTAGAGCAAAACGAAATCAAAATGAATGGTAGTGAATGATGGTTCGGTCAAGAAAAAGAAATGGGGTATGAGATTCGGCAATGACTATGGTAAAAGAGAATAAGATGAAAGGACCGAAAATGAAAATGAAAGAACTCTAAATGGAGGCTTAGGAGTTTCGGCTTTGTATGACTATGAGAGAAAAGACTGGTTTCAGTTTGAAGTAAAACAAGTAAAGAAGAGAAGGAAAAGAGAAGAGGTCACAAGAGGAATGGTGAGGTAAAGAAAGATTCGGCCAAGGAGAGGAAGTGAGAAAGATGTGCTTTCGGCTTTCAGATGAAACCAATGAAAAGAAGAAAAATTTGAGAACAAGATAGGAGGGTTCGGCTAATCAAAGAAATGGTTCAAAAGTTGACAAAAGAAAACTCCAAATGCCAAAAAAAAAAGAGCTCTCTATCCTGGCTACTAAACACTTCCAAAATTTCGGCACCTTGAGCACCAAAGTGCCTATGACTCTCATAGAAATTCAGCACACCCTGATCCAGCTAAAACCGATTCCCACACTCCGCCCAAGCATTTGAAATTCGGCCACCACCTTCACCTCTTGCTCAATCCCTTGTTTTCCTCCTTAATTCACTCCTGATCACTTTTTCGAAATAGTTTGAATGGTTCAAACTCCCCAAATAGCTCTCCACCACTTGTTTGAATATTTTGACCAATTCCTCCCTCTCTCCTCCAGAGTTTGATTACCATCGAACAACCTTCCTTGCTTGAGCCAAAAAATAATGCTCCCTTGCGCTACCTAAGAGATTCGAGCCCTCTCCTTCATCTCTCTTTGTGACGCGACCTCCTTGCATGCTAGGTGGCGTCTCCTTGCCAGCTTACCACTGCATTTCTTGTGTCAACAAACATAACCAATAAACCTTAAGTCCTGCTCTCAACCAGTTCCCTTCCTAACATGCCCCAAAATTCAAAATTTAGCCATGGTTCTGACTTGACCCCAGGCCTTCCAAGAGACCCCAAACACACTCAAACAATACACATAGCATACCAGACACACAGACACAAGATAAATGCAGAGACCCCAAATCCCGGATGTTACACACAACCTAGCACTGTTACCAATTGTTGGAAAATCGAGTTTGGAAAACGTAGCAAAAAATAAATTTAGGGAAAAACCAGAGTTTTAATTTTTTTTTCAAAACAAGATCTTGGTTGTGATATCTAAATTAATAAACACTTAATCAAAATTGTACCTTTCTCGATTCGTCTAGGATGAGCACTTGAATCGAGTAGTCTTCTCTGTTATCCTCAAGCTCACGTGAGTGTAGGCTCACTTCGGATTAGAAATTTTTTCACAAAAATTACCAATAGATTAATTTTGCAATTTCTCTAAACTTTTGGGTCAAGTTGTAAATTAAAAAAATATCTATAGAGATTTTTTGGAATAATCTCTTTAGAGAGTTTTCTCTTTACAACTTTTTCTTGAATTCAAGTGTGTGTAAATAATGATCCAAGACTTTCTTTCTTTATATATGGAGAGTTTAGAGAGTTCAATTATGATTAAACTTAATCATTTTAATATTAAATTAATATAATATTTATAAAGATAAATATTAAATTTAATTAAATATTAAATATTATTAAAATAATAGAATGTTTACCTACAAGATAAACATTAAATTAAATTTAATATTAAGATAATCACTTTAATATTAAATTAATAAAATACTATTAAGAGAAGTATTAAATTTAATTTAATATTAAACTATTAAAGTAATATTATTTTTGAAATAATTATTCTGAAATCAAATTCTCTGGTAGAGTCCCAGTAGGAATATAACTCTTCCACTACTCAACCACCAACGACCAACCGTTGTCGGCCATCGGGACACCGTTGTCGCAACCACCAACACCACCGTGTCAAGTGATGCAGGTACGACACCCTTACGACACCTCGAATCGGTTCGGCTGTTGCTGGTTCGGTCAGGGTCAAAGATGACCCGATCGGTCCGGTCTAGCCACCGATTGGACTATCAACCTGGTTTCACATATTGGGCACGGTGTGACCGATTTTTGGGTCTTGGTCTTGATTTTAGGCTTCCGGGCCTAATTTAGTATCTTAGGTCCAATTTTCAAGTTCAGTTACCCATTGGGCCATTGTCTAACTTGAAAATTAACTTCTAAAAATATCATATTAATTTTAATTGATTTTATTAATTTAATTTTACTTGATCAAAATTAAGTTTTCCAAAAATCACTTAAATTTTCCAAATTAATTTTTCAAGAAAATTCTTTAATCAAATTCTCTAGTTGAACAAATCTCACGACCAATTAATTTAATTCCACATCGAACAAATCGACTCAATTAAATTCTTCCCAAAGTTGCAAAATTTTCTTCTGATTCAAATTCAGTCCAATCGAGCTTTTTTTTGAGCTAGCGGAGGGACCAATTGGACATATACAACTAGGCTCTAGTGATTGGAATTATGTCCAGAAGTATCGTTCTGATAATTCACAATTACTTAATCATGAAATCAGTCCACAAGAAGTACCATGATTGAAAACTCCTTATTGTATACTTTTTACAAAAGCAATTCATTCAATTGCTTTGTCCAATGACCTTGTCATGTGTGTGTTACCCTCATATGATATCCTTAACTCCTTTGAGTTAAATTCGGTCAGTAAATACAATCCTATTTTATCTCATTTTCACCATTTTGTCTTCTTAATGATTAATATGGTCACTGTCAACAAATGACTGTGATAAATTGCTCGTTCGAGAACAAGCAACCCGTGGCTACATTTCATATTTATCAATCTACACAATGCTAATGAGAGGATATCATTAACTCTTTAATTGAGTTATGAATTCCATTTTTGTTAGTAAATCCATGCCATACACAGGTCATGTACCTAACATATCGGCTATGGGCTTGATCATCTTTAATAAGCCTCCACTTATATCAAAGCACATGAGTTGCATACGCATGGTCAGTGACTAACTCAGGATTTAAGTAAATCACACCATGAACGTCACAAGTGAATTAATTCACAAACGGATTCATAATTAATTCATATTGGGTCTAGTCCAATGTATTATTCTACCAATGAATAAATAAATTTTTCTACTTGTGGAGTCAATTGCTATGGTAGCCAAGACTAGCCATCTCCTTAATTGGAATTGTAGATGACATAAGAATCCTTCTTAGTATTTGAATCAAATGCTCACTTTGGTTCTTTTACGATATTAGAGACTCATTTAGGTTATCTGCTGAAGTAAGTTGTCCTTCTTGCAATGTAAACGTTCTTTACAATACCACTTATCTGCAGTTTGAACTTTGGACAATCAATGAGGTTGTAACACCCCTTACCAGTATACTACGCTAGAACCGGGTACGAGGCATTACCAGACTTAACAATACATTCTACCAAATCCCGAGCCACAAAATTTCACTTATAATTTAAAATTTTACAAACACATGCATACACAAGCATTATAACTCCATGACCAATATGAGCCACAACTCGTGGCTAAATACAGAATAATCCTTATTACCGTTATGAAGCAATACATTTAATCAAATTAATTAATACATATGCAAATGACTTAGTCAAGCCCCTATACATGCCATAACTTAAATCATTTATAAATAAAGATACCCATAGATAGCTTGATAGTGTGAAGCGATCTCCGACGACCTCCAACCCGGGCTTGTTTAGTAGGACTCTGTAACATGGGAAAGAGAATGGGGTAAGCTTATAAAGCTTAGCAAGTTCACATGTAAAAATTTTAAGCATTAGCAATGAATTTAGCTTACTACTAAGCTGTCATAACTTGCATAAATAATGCTAAGTTCTTACTTTCCCAACATACTCATTTGTAGCCTTATCAAAGCCTCAACATGAAAAATCCTCACAACAAGTTCTCAAATTGATACAATCATTAAATCACATGCTTATACCTTATTACTCATGTTCACATTAATCTATCTACTTGAATCATTGTCACTAAATTATTTATTTCTTGAGCTACAGAGCTCCGAATTCCAAACCGCTAATTTTCCATAAAACTAGACTCACATATCTTCATACCATAAAATTTCCAGAATTTTTGGCTTAGCCAATTAGTACAGTTTATTCATTAAAATTTCCTCTATTTCACTGTTAGACTATTCTAATCACTTTTTACTACGAATAAATTTTCTCCTTGTACAGAATTCAAATGATGTTATAATTTATTTCATTTGGAACTAGACTAATTAATAATTTCAAGCATATAACTTATACCCCTTAATTATTTTTGTACAATTTTTAATGATTTTTCCAATGTAGAATAGGGGATCACGTAATCATTCTGAACCAATCCCACAAGAATTTAAATATCACAAAATATAAAAATCCTTTGTTTTCTATGTTTCTTTTATATGAAAATAGACTCAATAAGCTTTAAATCAATATCTCATCCAACTTATAATTCAATTTATACTATTTTGGTGATTTTTCAAATTCACATCACTGCTACTGTCCAAAACAGTTTTATTGTAAATTTTTGCTCTCACTCACTTTAGTTGTATTCGTTACTTACCTATAACAATCTTTCCAATTTCCAATTACATATCGAGCATATTGCTCATATGTTACACATGCATATACCTACACTTATCACTACAAGCCACACATAATTTCACTTAATCGATTTTCCCAGTGAACTTATCGGTAACCTTACCAAAGGCTCAGAATACAAAGGGCACCTTACTTAATAACTTTCTTACATACTTGCAACATTCTCATTTAACACATGAGTACTCTTTCATAATATAGGCATATTGCCAATCATGTCATAAAGTGTCACAAGCATAACTGAAAACTCATCAATTACTTGATAATCTTAATTACTTACGATCTCAATATTAAATAAGCCTTAAATGCATACCTGTACTCTTTCTTCATGTTCTAACCTTGTCATTTCTTTGACTTACTCTTTGGACTACTCGGGAACCTTTTCCTTTTTGAACTTACCATTGCCATGTCTTGACATGGTCTTACGTGGTATCCTTGCCTTATGAACTCACCAATGCCATGCCTTGGCATGGTCTTACATGGGACATTTGCCTTATAAATTCACCAATGCCATGTCTTGACATGGTCTTACATGATTTCCTTGCCTTATAGAACTTATCAATGCCATGCCTTGGCATGGTCTTACATGATATCCTTATCTTACCAAATGCCATGTTCCAAACGTGGTCTTACATTGTATCCTTGTCTTACCAAATGCCATGTTCCAAACATGGTCTTACATGGTATCCTTGTCTTAGTGCCAATGCCACATCTTGATGTGGTCTTACATGGAGTCCTTAATCAATGCCGATGCCATGTCTTGACATGGTCTTACATGGGATCCTTGCCTTACTAATGCCATATCTTGACATGGTTTTACATGGTATCCTTAACCGTCAATTCCTCCTTAAATGCCATGTTATGAACATGGAGTTTTCCATCAATTCTTCCTTAATTGCCATGGTATAGCCATGGACTTTGAGATATCAATGCCTTGTCAAGTCATAGCTGAAACATACTTGCTCAAATTCTCAAGGTTAGTCGCATAACTCAATAATAACATTACTAATAACAATAATTGCATAATAATAAAATGCTACTCAACTTACATACTTACATTCTAAATCTCATCATATCATCAACTTAACTTATTCTCATCAAACTATGCTAGTCAATACTTTCTTGTTATCATACAAAGCCATAATACAAAATATGGTCTAACATATAAATTATACAAGTTCTCTTTCCAATATCGAATTATTATCGAACATTAATCATTATATCTGAAACTCAATACTATAGTATTTATGGCCAAAATATCAATTTATCATTCGAATATGCATAATTAAATGCTTATTAAACATATGAACTTACCTCGATACCAAAACAGTCATTTTACCAACTTTCCTGATTTTTAATTTTTCTCTCGTTCTACGTCCAAATCTCGTTTTTCGGGGTCTAAGACATCACAATTCACTTATTTAATTAATGTACTACTCAAAACAGTCCCTAACTCGAACTTTGGAAAAATTACAATTTTGCCCCTAAACTTTTGCATAATTATGATTTTTCCCCTAGGCTCGAAAATTAAACTTCATCCCTTATTCTTATGTTTTATAACATGCCGATCATTTTTCCCTTCTATGGCAACATCAAATTCGTACTCTAACATGCACTTATATACATTAGGTATTTTTACCGATTATGTCATTTTACTCGTTTTCACTTAAAATCTCTTAGTAAAAGTTGTTTAACATAATTCTAAGGTTTATATTCTACCATAAAACATCAAAATAAACACATTTCACATGTGGGTATTTTTCCAAATATGAACCCTAGGTTAAATTATTGCTAGAATAAGCTAAATCAAGTTACCGGGACTCCAAAAACGTAAAGAACATGAAAAACGGGGCTAGAATGGACTTATCATGAAGCTTGGAAAGCTTGAAAATGCTATCCATGGCTTCCCACATGTTAAATTCGGCCTAAACTTGAAGATGGACAAATTTGGCATTTAAAATTTGTTTTTAATTCATTTAATTCACTAAATTACCAAAATGCCCCTTAAAAAAATCTTTTGAAACATACCCATCCATGTCCAGTTTTGTCCACCGACTTAACCAATGGACTAATTATCATTTAAGGACCTCCAATTTAAAATTTCATAACAATTGGACATGTCTAACATGTAGAATCAACTTTTGCACTTTTTACAATTTAGTCCTTTTGACTAAATTGAGTGCCTAAATGTCAAAATTTTCGAATAAGATTTTCATGATATCATTCCGTGAAATAGTAGACCATAAAAATATAAATAAAATAAATTTCTCCACGTCGAATTTGTGGTCCCGAAACCACTGTTCCGACTAAGCCCAAAATCGGGCTGTTACAGAGGTAATATTTGCTTGTCACAATTTCGCTATGCATGGAAAATATAAAAGACATAATAGTGAAATGTGAAATTAACTTTATTTGTTCATCATTCAAATAGAAAATAGTTACATGTTTACTACAATATGAACACATTTCCCAACATCGCACACACCACAAGTACTATATATGTAACACCCCAAACCGATCCTATAAGTTTAAGCCGAATCTGGACGAGCTACACCAACGTAGTAAAAATGTACTTCTTTTCAGAGTTTTAACTTTGAAAACCATAAATTCATTTTAGTCGATTTAAACGATTTTGTAGTTTCATTATAGACTTGGCAGATAATAACGAGATTATAAAAAGAAAAATAAGACAAGTCCAAAACAGATTACAAATCCAAAGGATTAAATTGTAGTTATCCCAATGCAAAACAATCTGAGCTCCCACACGTCGTTCGATCCTAAATCAGATGTCTTCCCTACAGATAAAAGTAAGACAAAAGGGTGAGTCACCAAGCACCGCGTATAACCAAACTCAAATACAAATAAACAGAGCGTAATATATAAATCGTAGTAACGCAAGCATTTGATAATAGTTGTATAATCAGTACGAAACAGATTTAAAGTATCACATAGATTATAACGGAGGTAGTACAATAGGACAAAGCAAAACAAAACAGAGAAGAACAACATAATTCAAATAGAACAGAATTGAATAGAGCAGAATAGAACGGAATGGAATAGAGCAGACCAGAGCAATGCTAAACCAAATAGAACGGGATAAAGCAAAACAGAGCACATATGTTTATGTAGATGCGAAAATTTTCAAACAGATCAGAATGTAGATTTATCAAAAAAATCCTAAATGTAACACGCCTTACCTGTATTCAATGACGGGACAGGGTACGAGGCATTACCGGACATAAACACAAGCAAACATACATTTCTGAGTCATAAATTTTCATCCAAATTAAAATGATTCATACACATTCATATCGTCTCTAAAACGAGCATACGAGGCTCAATACATGCTTTGGAAGTGGTTCGGGACTAAACCGAGAACTTTAGAAAATTTTTACAAAACTTAGAAATTTTTTCATGTTACAGGGCTCACACGCCTGTGTGGTCCAAGGGACACGCTCGTGTGACCCTTAGACATGCCCGTGCTACAGGCCGTGTTCAAAATAGGGTGCTCTCTGACTTGTGCCACACAGCCGTGCCACACTCCCGTGTGTTAGGCCATGTGGTCGATTTAATTTCCATAACTTTTCACAAAATAGGTGCAGACTTCACATGCCCGAGACACACGCCTGTGTCTCTGCCCGTGTGCTCAATTCTGGACATTCTATTTTGCATCAATTAAGGTGCAGGGGACACACGGCTGAAACACATGCCCTTGGGGCAAACCGTGTGTCACACACGGCCTAGACACACGCCCGTGTGTCTACCCGTGCGAACAAAAATAAGGCTATTTACTAAGCCATTTTGCCACCCTTACTTGCACCAATCTACATAACAACAAGCAATACCAATCCAAGCATATACATACAACCAAATTAGCCATAAACAAGATATCAATACATCATTTACACATACTAACATCTATCATGCATAAACAATACATATCCTCTTTTCCATTCATGCCAGTTTCATCTTCATGATAGGCATCATAACATAAACATACCACTGACTAATAAAATTAATATTAGCCAACTGCCAATGGACATATACAAAATGAATCATTAACCATTACAATGCCAACATATTTAGGCCAATCATTTGTGACACATGACAAAATGACCAAGTCCTTGTACATGCCATAACTCAAAATATTTGAATTCATTGGTAGCAAAATAATTATTGTAGATAGTGTGTATGGATCTCCCGAAAATCTCCAATCCCGAGCTGGCTTGGTTACACTATAAGGTAAAGGAAAGGAAAGGGAGTAATATTTATAGCTTAGTAAGTTCACATGCAAATAATAAGCAACATTAAACAACATTAAACATGAATATCATACAATTAGTATAACACAAGTTACATAATTGTCATCATAGGTTCATAAACATAACTTAATCATTCTTAATCTTACCAAGTGTTCATCACATACCGAGCTTATTCTTATGAGTTTTTCGTACATATATGTACCAATTCGTAACATATCGTACTCTTTCTCTTTAACATACCCGTTGAACACTTGGAATACAAATCGGATACACGGAAAGTCTTGCACATAAGTGCCACATACGTAGCCAATGCTACCTCATATCTCATAACACATAGGGGCTTACTCTTGAGCTAATCACGGGCCTGCTCACACAAGCTGTCAGTCAAGACGTAACTATGCAGTACTGCTCACACAAGCTGTTAGGTATCCGCAACACATGCCGGACTACCCAGCCACTAGTAGATGTACGAGACCAGCACCCAAATCACATAAATCACATATATCACATGGTTTCCTAGTGACATGTCACTCGTATCCTAATCTATTCCTAAGGTTCAAACAGGATTTCTCACTTGTCATTTCGTTGTCGAACATATCCACATTGTCATTAATAAAATTCATGCACATTGTCATTAATAAAATTCATGTATAATAAAACATATAAAAATACAAATATAACATTACCTTTATTTACACACGAACTTACCTCGTTACAAAATGGTAGAAAAGGATTTAATCGTCAAACACCTTATTCTTTCCCCAATCAAGGTCCGAACTTTTTTTTTCTTGATCTATAATAGCAAATTTAGCTTATTTAATATTCATATTACTCAAATCAGTCCAAACATTACCTTATGGAAAAATTACCTTTTTGCCCCTAAAGTTTTATATTTTTACAAATTAGTCCTTAGGCTCGTAAAATGAAATGTCTTCAATTTCTTGATAACCCAAGCCTAGCCGAACCAATTTCATGCTTATAGCAGCCCACATTTTCCATTAAATTATATTTTTACTACCCATTTTACAACTTTTTTACAATTAGGTCATTTTTAGGTATTTTCATGAAAAATCACTTAGTAAAAGTTGTCTATCACACATTAAACATGCATAATCTACCATTAAAAATCAAAATACACATATGTATAACATGGATAAAACCCTAGACCTCAATCATCTATCAAATTAGTGGTAAAAATAGATAGATCGAGTTATAATGACTTCAAAAATGTAAAGGGCATTAAAAATGGGGCTAGGATGTACTTACAATCAAGCTTGAAAGTGACCAAACCCTAACTATGGCTTCCCATCTAAATTTCGGCTATGTTGAGAAAGATGGACAAGGATTTTGGCTTGATTTTGCTTTTTAATTCATTTAATTACCAAATGACCAAAATGCCCTTCACTTAAAACTTTGAAATTTTATCTCACCATGTCCATTTCTGTCCACTAACTTAACAAATGGTCTAATTACCTTCTAAGGACCTTCAATTTAAAACTTCATAGCAATTAGACACCTCTAGCATGTAGAACTCAACTTTTGCACTTTTTACAATTTAGTCCTTTTTGCTAAATTGTGTGCTTAAACGTCAAAATTTTCAAACAAAATTTTCATGAAATCATTTCATAGAGCTGTAGACCATAAAAATATAAAAAAAATTTACTGTGTCAGATTTGTGGTCCCGAAACCACTGTTTCGACTAGACCCAAAATCAGGCTGTTACAACTCTTCCCCCTTATGGATTTTCGTCCCCGAAAATCTTACCAGAAAATAGGTTTGGGTACTGTTTTCACATAGCTTCCTCAGGTTCCCACATAGCCTCTTTGACTTTGTGTCGTTGCCACAAAACTTTAACCAGGGCTATGTCTTTATTTATCAACTATTTAGCTTCACGAGCCAAAATCTTGATCGGTTCTTCACCGTAAGTCATATCGGGTCGAATCTCAACCTCTATCGGAGAAATCACATGTGAAGGGTCTGATCGATAATGGCATAACATAGATACATAAAACACGTTGTGGATCCTTTCCAACTCTATTGGTAAAGCTAACCAATATGCCACCGGCCCTATTCTTTTAATAACCTCATATGGCCCAATTAAATGTGGACTTAACTTGCCTTTACGACCAAATCTCAGAATCTTCTTCCACGGAGATACTTTCAAGAATACTTTATCACCAATCTAAAATTCGATCTCTTTTCTTTTCAAATCCGCATACGACTTCTGTCGATCTGAAGCTGCCTTCAAACAGTCACTAATTACTTTCACTTTCTCTTCAGCCTCTCTAACCAAATTGACTCCATGTATCTATTTCTCACTAGGCTCAGTCCAATACAACAGAGTTTGACACTTGCGACCATACAATGCCTCATACGGTGCCATCTTTATACTCGACTGAAAACTATTGTTATAAGCAAATTTGACTAAAGGTAGATATTTTCCCAACTACCTTCGAATTCTAAAACACAACAACAAAGCATATCTTCGAGAACCTGAATCGTTCTCTCTGATTGACCATTGATTTACGGATGAAATGCGATACTAAAGTTCAACTTTGTACCCAAAGCTTCTTCCAACTTTTTCCAAAATCGAGATGTAAACCTCGGATCTCTATCCGAAATAATAGAAATAGGCACTTCGTACAATCTCACAATTCCAGCAATGTACAATTCAGCTAGCTTGTCAAGTGACTAATCGGTACATACCGGTGTAAAATGAGCTAATTTTGTCAATCTATCAACAACAACCCAGATGACATCTTTCTTTTTTGAAGTCAAAGGTAAACCCGTTACGAAATTCATCGTAATCCTATCCCATTTCCACTTGGGCACCATCACTGGCTAAAGTAAACCTGAAGGCACTTGGTGTTCTGCTTTCACTTGTTGAAAAAATAAAACATCTCGAAACAAACTCTGAAATATCTCATTTCATACCTGACCACCAATACAATTTCTTCAAATTATTATACATTTTGTACTACCCGGATGCACAGATAAACAACCATTATGTGCCTCATGAAGAATATTCTGAATAAGTTCATTACTTTTCGGTACACAAATTCTACCTTGGAACATCAAACAATCATCAGATCTGATATGAAAATCTGAATCACTACTCGATTCAAAATGAATTCTTTTGGTTTGCAAAACACTGTCACGTTTCTGAGCTTTGCAAATTTGTTGAAGGAATAACGGTCTAGCTCTCAACTCGGCTAGGATCGAACTATTTTCAGACAAAGTCAACCGTGTATTCATCACTCTCAAAGCAAACAAAGCCTTTCTACTCAACGTATCTACGACTACATTTGCCTTACCCGGGTGATAGTCAATCACTAGCTCATAATCCTTTAGTAACTCGAGCCATCTCCGTTGCCGCAAGTTTAAATCTTTCTGAGTCATCAAGTATTTTAAACTCTTATGATCAGTATAGATGTGGCATTTCTCACCGTACAAGTGATGACGCCAAAATTTCAAAGCAAAAACAATGGTGGCCAATTCCATATCATGCATCAGATAATTCTTCTTGTGCGGTTTCAACTGTCTCGAGGCATAAGCTATCACTTTTCCCTCTTGCATCAACACACGTCCTAATCCATTCAGTGACGTGTCACTATAAATTACGAACTCTTTTCCCAGTTCAGGTTGCACTAAAATCGGCGTCTCAGTCAATAATGTTTTCAACTTCTCAAAACTTTGCAGACATTTTTTTGACCATTCGAACTTAACATCTTTTTGCAACAACTTAGTCATAAGAGTAGTAATCACTGAAAATCCTTTGACAAACATCAGTAATAATCGGCTAAGCCCAAAAAGCTTCTGACCTCTGATACATTCTTCAGCGGTTTCCAATCAACAATTGTCGATATCTTACTTGGATCAACCCGAATACTGTCTCCAGAGACAATATGTCCCAAAAATCTGACTTCTAAGAGCCAGAACTCACTTTTGCTGAAATTAGCAAATAATTTTGTAACACCCCAAACCCGGCCCGTGCGTTACGAGCTGATTTGGTATGTCACACGAGCAAAACATGTTAAATCCTTTTTATTTGTACTAAAATAGGTATTGATTTGTTAAAATCAAGAAAACAAGTTTGACTTGAAATATTTGATAAAATTTCTACCAACCTCGAAGATTGATTGATAAATCAATAAATTTGAACTAGAGAATTTATAAACCGTGACTTTTGAAAACGACGTTGAAAATTCGAAAGGGAATCCGAGTCTTTTGAAAATAGCGTTAATAGTTCGAGAGGAAATATTCGAGTTAAAATATTTGTCAAAGTTTATTATAAAACCCTTTTTATTTATCCATTTAAAGAAATTGATTATTTTAGTTTTTAGAAAAATCTCAATTTGAAATACTTAAAGTAATAAAACAAAACAAAATTTAATCCAGAGGCCTTATGACAACATTTATCCCAAAATAGTAAAGTGAAAGGAAATAGAAACATAAAGTTCAAAATTAAAAACCATTTCTGAAATATGGCCTCCACCGAGTCATCCGTGGCCCCAAGTCCTCCTCACTGAGCATTACCTACAAGGGTAAAGAAAGGGGGTGAGTTACAAGAACTCAGTGTGAAATCCCCTTACCGTTATCCATTGGGCCGGAACCTAATTAGCAATATTTTGGGCCTAAGCCCATTTACAATAACAATAATGTATCAAATATAACATGTTATGAAATGCAATTCCCAAACCAATCTTAATAATCCATCCGCTACACACCACCCGTACCAACCAACACTCCTGTGGGTGATCTTTAATCAACCCACCCCGCCAACACACCAATCGCAGGCATTAAGCCATTTATAACAAATATAATTGTGGTCAAGCCATCAGATTAACAGAATTTACGTGGCATTGCCACTTTACAGATTTGTGGCAAAGCCACTAGAATTATGTAGCAGAGCTACTAGAACTTCTCTTCATCATTATCCCATCCCATGCAAATCTTGTATATAATGCATAACAAATCACAATATAACAACAGTAATTTATTCGGATATTTATTACAAAATTATGGCCCATTATCTCAATTAATCAAAAATGCCCATTAAGCAAAATATCAGATTTGGCCCATTTAGCAAAATATCAGATTGGCCTAATTTAGCAAAATATCAGATTGGCCCATTTAGCAAAATACCAGATTTGCCCATTTACCAAAATATCAGATTGGCCCATTTATCAATATGTCCTTTCGGCCTATAAGCAATTTCGTATTTTGGCCCTTTAGGGGCATTTCCATAATTCAGCCCGTAAGGGCAATTTCGATAAATCGGATCATTATAACACTTTGCATATCGGCCCATTAAGGCAATATAACAATTCGGCCCATTGGGGCATTTCGGTAAATCGAAAATTTTACCCACTAAGGGTAATACGATAAATTTCGCAAACTAGACTTAACTACTAATTTGGGCATAAAAATCGAAACTGTCTATCTACGTCATACTAACCAAATTGAATATAACTTGAGTTAGAAATCTCAAAATCTAAATCCTTAAATTTTCCTTGAAACTAGACTCGTATATCTTCTTACTACAATTTTTCCAAAATTTCTGGCTGTAACATCCTGAATTTATGGGCTTGTGCATTCGGTGTAATGTGTGTTTAAAATATTAATTTAAAGATTTGAGGTGCAAATTGGGCTCAGGAATGGGCTGAGACCTCAGTTAAAATATTCTGTTTGGGTATTATAAGGTTTAAAAGTAGGTATCTATGTTAAAAATGTCAAATTGGGCTTGGGGCCCAAAGATAGGAGGCGCCCCAAGGAAGGAAGAGGGTGGCGTCACTAGTGCTTAAGGAAAGCCCAAATTGTGGTTGCTTGAAGCCCAAGTTATAGGGCTAAATTTCGACACTTAAAAGAGTAAAGGGGGACGGCACAAGGCTATTATTTGGGGATTTATTTTATGTGGATAATAAGCAGATAAAGGCTATTTTTGAGGAGATAATAGATTAAGATAAGGGAAAAGATGAGAGCTCATCCAGGAGGCTTGAGTTGGCCGAAAATCAAACTCTGTGAAGGGGGGAAATCGGTTTACTATAGGCTAAGTGTGTGCCAAATTCTTCATTATGTCCTCTGAAAATTTCCTCAAGATTTCTCTCTTTTTCGATAAACTTGAACCATCTCTTCTCTTTTCTTTTTCTGACAGAAACCAAAACTTCTGTGGTCTCAATTGCCGAAACCCTGCTATTCTTTCTCTCTTTTCTTTTGGCCGAATCTCTCTACCAAGTCCTTGCTTGTATTTTTTTCTTATTTTCCAATTCCTTGTTCTTCTAAAAACCGAAATCACTAAGATCACACCTCCTGAAGTTGCCAAATTTTCTTCAGTAGAGTCTTCTTGTGCCGAATTTTGAAGGAAACAATAGGTAAGTGTCGATTTTGAGATTCCAATCTTTCTCCGGCTTTTAGAAACCCTAGCCGAATGGCTATATGGAAACTAATCTCGAGTTTTTTTCTTTTACGGCAGACCGGGATTTGAAGGAGATCTGAATCGCCAAGGTTTTTTGTAACAACCCAAACCCGGCCCAAACTTTATGGCCGAATTTAGTTTGTCACGGTGGAAAATATTTTTGAAAAATTCTTTTTTCTAAATCCATTTAAGTTGTCGAAAACCTCTCATTTGATTGTCTTGTGAAAACCATACTTCGTGTTTAATTGGGTAATTAATTAAGTCAAGTTATCATAAAATTCCAAATGTGCCCGATGGCACGATAAAACATTGTTCGTTTAAGGTTGGGAAAACATGTGTATTTAATCTAATATTAATAAAATAGTTTAAAACAGATTATCCAAAATATGTAAAGTAACAAAGTAGAGTATTAGGAGGCCTTATTACATCCGAAATAAAATTTAACCAACAGTAAAATAAAAATAACTAAAGTTTAAAGTTCATTTAAATCAAGTCCACTGCATGGCCACCTCGAGTCCATCCGGCTCCTTATCCGCGATCTACGTGTCACCTGAAAAATGTAAAGGAGAAGGTGAGTCACCAAGACTCAGTATGTAACCCTTCCCCCGAATTTAAGCAATTTCATACACAGATTATAATTAACAGTCATGTACCAAGGCATGCCCCAACCTAGCCATCCAAACGCCTTTGTCTACCCCGTGTGGTACCAAACCACTGGTGGTACCAAACCACTGGTGACATATAGTCACGAATGTGATGCCAAATCATTGGAGGTACCAAACCTCTGGTGTCCGTAGACACAATCAATTGATGGGGCCAACCCATCGTGTGATACCAAATCACTGGCGTCAATCCCTTAATATAGTGCGTGGGGCCAACCCACCGTGGTGCTAAACCACCGGGACGACGACGCGATAAGGTACCAAACCTCCGGAGGTGTCAAACCTCCGTGACCAGTAGTCACAATGTGGTGCCAAACCATCGGTGCCCGTCGCACACGAATATTACCGCCCTTCCACTCATCAATCCCACATCAAACAATTATATCACATATTTCATGCTACCATACATTTAATCACATGTATAGGATTTATCATCACCATATGCTACGATATCAAACATACCATGCTTCCCAAAAGCATCATGAAATATCTCACAATTGACAAGGACTTACGGATCCTTGCTTATACCATTCATGGTATTAATTCGTATCTACATAGATCCGGTTAGCACACCTATGATTTAGCACATTTAATTAATTATAAGTGTGTATGTACACACTGTCACCACGATAGTCCTAAATCCGAAAAGAGAAGTCGGCCACACCAAATCTCCCTACACCTATATTCGGCCAACCATAGGATTAGTACTATGGCCTATTCGGCCAACCAAAATAATCCAAAGGGTCATTTGTGATTCCGAATCCTTACCTTTTCCCTTTTTGCTACTAACTACGGCACACGATACACAGATCTGCTTTACCAAATAATCAGTCAAATGACACTGTCAATAGCCTTTGGCTTAATTAAATACCAACTAAATGAAATACTCTTACCACTACTTACCAAAATCGATTGCTAGAGATTAGGGCTTGGGTCGACTGCTTCACGATCCCGGAGTACCTAGCGGAGATTGATTACCAAAAGTGTTTAGAAGCCCTTTTCTGCCGAAATCAGCACTTATCCTTAATGAAAAATCGGCAAAGATCAATGAGGAGAAACCACAGAGTTTCGGCTATAAGTACTTACCCCTCCTTACAAACCGATTGGAGAAAATCTAATAGGAATCACCTTTCTTTGTGATATTCGGCCAAACAACTTCAAATAAGGAGAAAAGGAATTTCGGCCACTAGGTAAAGAGTGGGTTCGGCTAGAGGAAGAAAATAATAAAAGATAGGGGTTTCAGCTATGGTTGATTACAGTGCTCTCAAGGTTCGGCTTTGGTGTGAAAAAGTGGGAGAGAAGGAAGTGTGATTAGGAGTTTCGGCCAAAGAAAGAATGAAGAAAAAGATGTCAATGAAGATTTTTGGGAGAATGAATGAAATTGCAGAGAATTTCGGCAACTTGCAAAGATGGGGAAAAGAACAACAAGGTGATAGGTAGGTGTTTTTATAGGAACACGGCACCCCCCCTTTCAGCTTGCCGTCCACTCCTATTAACAAGGAGTTCGAATTCTAGCCAACTCTCCAAATTACTCTGAGCCACATATTTGAATTAATTCAAATTAATTTGAATTAATTACAAGGCTATTCTTCCTCTGCCAACTCTTATGAATTAATCCCATAATAATCTTCTTAATAATCCATTTTAATATCTCCATTTTAATATCCTTATTTATCTCTATTATCCTATTATCTAAATAAAGAGTTAAAAGAGAGAAAAACTCTCCCCTTTGTGCCGTCCATACAAAGAGCAAAAAAGAAAATTTTGTGACTCGAACCAAGGTTCTCCCTTATCCCTTGTGGCGTCACATGCAGCTTCTAAGTGGCCCTCTTTTTTCCACTTTTCCAAGGCTTACCTTGTGTCAAATAATCCCTTATTTATTCTTATAACCCCTTCTTGCTAGGGCTCCTTACCTTTAAAGTTCCCAAATACAATTTTCTTCTAAACCGAGCCTACCCAAGACTTTTAACTAAGCCTTATATTCCCATAATTAATACTATAGCAATTCAAACACAAGGAAAATCATTCAATCACAAATAGCCCCATTTTTAGAATGTTACATTTTTCACCGGTGGTGTTCAAACCATCCTACTTCCGGGATCTAATCAGGTTAGGTAAGGAGATTTGTTTATTCAAATATATAAAATCGGGTAGAACACTAACCATGGCCAAATATAGGAGAGGCCCTATTTTCACATCTTTCCGACTTTTTGAGCAAAGTTGTAGATCGGTTTAGCAAGGGCATCAACATTAATCAGGTGTGTAACTTCTCACACCATTAGATTGATTGCTAATATATATATATGTAATACATCGCTGCTATACTACTAAATGCCAGAAATCCCAAAGATAATGTTTGAAAACCGAGAAGGGTAAAGGCTAAATATCAGGTTAGTGATTTCTATCACTCAGCAGTGAATGTTCCTGTTAAAAACGATATGTTTTATATGTCGATCTCATGTATGCTTGGGGTTGGGTGATTGATGAAAGGGGAAGTGATATGTTCTGGTGGCTTATGCCATTTCAGCCTGGTGACTCTGTCAAAATCTCTGTTTCTGGTGGCTTTTGCCATTTCAGCCTGGTGACTTTGTCACAACTTTGACGATGAGCAGCTAACTGCAGCATGACTGCCATCGATGGTGTGTAGCGGTGTGGGTTGATTGTAGAAATCCCCAATGGCGTGTTTGGTAGGTAAGGGTGGTGTGTAGCGGATGGAAACATAGGATTGGGTTGGGTTTTATGTATGACATCTACTATGTTATGTTCTATATTATGATCTATGGGCTAAGGCCCAATCTGATGGTGCTCGAGGGTTGCACACTGAGTTTCGCGACTCACCCTATTATTTAACCATTTCAGGTAGCACCTAGTGCATCGGACCGGGCTGGAGAGGAGCGCAAGGTGGGCATGCAAGAGAGACATTTGGTCCGGCAGAAGAATTTACTTAGAATATTGTTTTTAATATTTTTAATTAGGTTTTAAGTTTCATTGTAATAAGGCTATGGGCTATTAGCTTTATTTTATTCCGGTTTTATTTTGGGCTTTTACTATTATTAGACGATTAAATTTTTCCTTTAATTAAGTTGAGGCATATGACAAATTCAGTTTCTATTTAAAATTCGCCAAGGCATTTTATAGCTTTACATCTTATATGACTTGATCAATTATTAAGTTTTCGGTATAAATATTTAAACCTGATAATTGTTTTCCAAAATGTGATATGTTTTTATAAAATTTCCTTAGTGACATACCAGATCTGGTTGTAGTGTTTGGGCCGGGTTTGGGGTGCTACAAATTGGTATCAGAGCCGGTTTAAAACTCAACTTTGGGGGTTTTGGGCTCAAAATGTTTTCTAAAAATAGGTTTTGAAACATCTATATGCATAAATCATACAAGAGGGTTTTCTCAGCATGGCACCTGCGTCTCCGGCCCAAGTCCGCCAGGTAAGTGTTCTGAACCTTTGTGTGATATACATGTGGGCTTGATGGGCTTTATGGGACGTAGACTACTTAGATTAGAACTTGATAGACTCTAGGCTTAGCTAAAACAACTCCTTAAATCCCATAAGACTTAATTTCACTAAATAAACCCGTGAACGAGTCACAAGATTAGGGTGTGGCAACAGGCATGTGCATATCTAGGATTGGATCCGGAAGAGCCTGGTACTTAAGCAGTCCTAGTGACTCACCTCCTCTTCGCTGGAATCCTACCTGGTGCATAGTGACTGTTCACCCTAGCCGCGAGGATTTGTTGATGGGCCAAAATCTATAACTAAAACCCGAAAGGGACCAGCCACCCTATTTTCACAAAATTGATAAAATATCCTTATTTTGAAAATTACCAAGATACCTATGATTTGCAAAGTCAACGGTTTTTTAAAAGGAAAAAAAAATAGAACACACAACATCAATCAGAAACTACAAACACTTGAGCGCCACTATTATTCTTTTGAAATCAAAATTTTCTAAGATACCCCGATTTTTAATAAAAAAACCTTTGTTTTGTAAAATTTTTGAAAAATTACCCCTGATTTGAAACATGACCAAAGTATCCTCGGTTTGTAAAATTACCAAATTACCTTGATTTGTAAAATGACTAAAACACCCTCGATTTACAAAATTACTGAAATACCCCAGATTGCAAAATTACCAAAATACCCTCATTTCACGAAATCACCACAGAACCCTATCTTTTGAAAAAATTTCAAAAATACCCCTGTAGGATAAATTACAAAAATACCCCTACGTAGTAAAATGACGGAAAAACCCTACACGAAGAATGTAGGCTCATGGATGTACTTGTATGCTAATGTTTGATGATTGAATGTGTGTGCTTCCTGGAATTAAGAAGTAAACTTGAGACTGAAACTGTAGATAGGTTCGAATTCGAAAGAACTATCTTTAAAACTTCTATTCATTAGACTGTCCGTGGTTAATCAGTGGGAAGAATTAATGATTCATAAAATTCTTAATCAGATAAACGCCAATTGGAATAATGAGTACAAAGGGTCGAGGACGTCCGCCGCGTGGACGCGGTAGGGGTAGAATGACTGTGTTCGAGCCAATAGGGTCTGGCCATGGGTCAGGAAATGAGATGTCGGATACACCGACTGTGGAAGGAGAATTTCGAGACCAGACAGCCGAAGATAATGTGGTATCTTAGGCGATGTTGCGGGTCCTTGAGAGAGTTACTGGGGTTGGTACGGCTTCAGGAGCTCGGAAATCAGTGTCTGAACGATTCTGAGCCAATAGAGCGGAGATGTTTAGGGGTGTTTCTGGTGTAGCCCCTAACACAGCTGAGTATTGGTTGGAAGCGACTGAGCGTATAATGGATGATTTAGATTTCACGGTGGAGGAGAAGTTGAAAGGGGTCGTGTCTCTTCTTCGAGATGAGGCCTATTAGTGGTGGATCACGATAAAGGAGGGTACTATCGTAGACCGTATTGACTGGGATTTCTTTAAGAAAGTATGTTGGGGCCAGCTCTGTGGATGCACAGAGGAAGGTATTCCTGAATTTGGTGCAGGAAAGTAAGTCCGTATCTGAATATGAGCAGAGTTTCTGCGCTTGAGCCGCTACGCTTGAGGAATGGTAGCAACTGAATATGAACGTTGTGTTCGGTTCGATGATGGATTGCGGAATGAGTTAAGGGTTTTGATAGCTCCGCAGCGAGAAAGAGACTTTGCTGTCCTGGTTGAGAAAGTTAAGATAGTTGAGGAGGTAAAACGGACTAAAAGACAGGAAAGAGATAAGGAGCGGGGAAGGAATAAGAGAAGTTTTGGGCAGTCAGTAACATCTAGGAATTTTCAGAAAAAGCCTAGGACTGATGGGCCAGCTCGTGCTCCGACGGGTCAGAATCGATCATGTAATTGGTACGGGAAAGCACATTCCGGGGAGTGTAAAAAAAGAACTGGTAGATGCTTCAAGGGTGGATCCACGGAGCATATGATTAAGGATCGCCCACGGAAGAATCAGTGCGGCTAGCTGAGGCGAGGTTACGATCGGTGGGGAGGTGGTCACCCCGATGCACGAGGGTCTCAGGCGTGTAGAGGAGGAAATAGGGCTGGTCGAGGTCGTGGGGCACCTGGTAGAGGTGTAGGTAATGTAGACGGAGGCAGCCGGGTCTAGTTTTTGCAGTTCATTGACAGGAGGATGGTGACACACAGACGTCATAACCGGTACGTTTCTTATTGCCGGTAACCCTTTTCTTTCCTTGATTGATATTGGGTCAACCCACTCTTATGTTGCATGTTCGGTATCTGAGACCCTAAGTATAGACTCTAAAATAACCACTAGGAAGATGACTGTGGTTAGTCCTCTAGGACAATCTAGGGTAGTGGACAAACTATTTAAGAATGTGCCGTTAGAGAATCAAGGGGTAGTGTTTTCGGCAAACTTAATGGAATTGCCATTTGGAGAGTTTGATCTTATCCTAGGGATGGATTGGTTGACTAAGCATCATGCCAAGTTGGATTGTGAGACTAAGCGTGTGGTGTTGAGTACCCCGGAAGGCGGGGAGGTGGTTGTCTTAGGGGAAAGATGGAACTATTTGTCCAACGCAGTATCAGCATTGAAGGCTGTTAAGATGATTCGGAAGGGATGCAATGCATTCCTAGCTTTTATTAGTGCTTTGGATGCTACGGAGGTGACTGTCGATGAGGTTCGAATGGTCAAGGATTTTGCAGATGTCATTCCGAAGGAGTTGCTAGGATTACCCCTGGATCGCGAAGTGGAGTTTGGAATAGAACTACTTCCTCCTTATCGAATGGCGTCGAAGGAGCTGGTGGAGCTTAAAGCTCAGATCCAGGAACTGCTGGATCGAGGGTTTATTCGACCGAGTGTGTCTCCATAGGGAGCGCCGGTCCTATTCATGAAAAAGAAGAACGGATCCATGCGTATGTGCATGGACTATCATAGAGTGAATAAGTTGACGATTAAGAATAAATACCCATTGCCAAGAATTGGTGACCTATTCGATCAGCTCAAAGGAGCTTCAGTTTTCTCTAAGATTGATCTAAGGTCGGGTTATCATCAGTTGAAGGTGAAGGAAGGGGACATCCATAAGACGGCGTTTCGAACACACTACGGTTATTAGAGTTCTTGGTAATGTCGTTCGGGTTGACGAATGCGCCAGCAGCCTTTATAGATATGATGAATCGAGTGTTCCAACCCTACCTTGATCGGTTCGTGGTGGTGTTCATCAATGACATCCTGGTTTATTCTAAGTCTGAGAAGGAACATGATGAACATCTTCGTGTAGTGTTGCAAACTTTGAGGGAGAAGTAGTTGTTTACGAAGTTCAGCAGGTGTGAGTTCTGGCTGAAGGAAGTGACTTTCTTAGGGCATGTGGTTTCTGCAGAGGGAATTAGGGTAGACCCTCGGAAGATAGAAACTATATTGGATTCGAAACCGTCAAAGTCTATGGTAGAGATTCGAAGTTTCTTAGGATTAGCGGGATATTATCGAAGGTTCGTTGAGGGGTTCTCGTTAATAGCGAAACCTTTAACTAAGTTGTTAAGGAAGGGAGTATCGTTTGTATGGACTGACAAACAGCAGGAGAACTTTGAGAAGCTGAAGAGAATCTTGACAGAAGCGCCAGTGTTAATTTAGCCAGAGGTGGGAAAAGAATTTACCGTCTACTGTGATGCATCACACACAGGATTAGGGTGTGTGTTGATGCAAGATGGAAAAGTTGTTGCATATGCGTCTCGACAGTTGAGACCGCATGAATTGAACTACCCTACGCATGATTTGGAGTTGGCGGTGGTAGTGTTTGCTCTGAAGATTTGGAGGCACTACTTGTACGGGGAGAAGTCGGTAATTTACACTGACCATAAAAGTCTGAAGTATCTCCTTACCCAGAAGGAGTTAAATTTAAGACAACGTAGGTGGATCGAGCTCTTGAAGGACTATGATTGCTCGATCGAATACCATCTGGGTAAGGTAAATGTGGTGGCAGATGCGTTAAGCCGTAAGGTAGTATCGGAACTAAGAGCGATGTTCGCCCATCTGAGTTTATTTGACGACGGGAGTTTGCTAGCTGAGTTGCAAGTAAAACCAACATGGGTGAGTCAGGTTAGAGAGAAATAGTTAATGGATGATGTCCTAAGTGCTCGACTCTTGCAAGTGCGGGATGGTGGAATGGAGGATTATAGTCTGAACAATGCTGGAGTTCTGTGTTTCCATGGGAAGGTTTGCATGCCAAAAGATGGGGAGTTAAGGCAGATGATTCTTCAGGAATCGCATAGTAGTCCTTATACTATGCATCCTGGAGGAGTTAAGATGTATCGGGATTTGCGAGAGCAATTCTGGTGGCCAGGTTTGAAGCGAGAAGTTACGAAATATGTGGGGAAGTGTTTGACGTGTCAGTAGGTCAAAGCTGAACACCAAGTGCCTTTGGGATTCTTGTAGCCGGTGAAGATTCCCCAATAGAAATGGGAAAGAATCACGATGGATTTTGTTAGTGGGTTACCCCTAACGCCCACTAAGAAGGATTCAATTTGGGTAATTGTGGATTAACTGACGAAATCTGCTCACTTCATACAGATCCGTGGTGACTACTCTTTGCAAAGGTTGGCTAAGTTGTACATGGCTGAGGTTATGAGATTACATGGTGTACCTGTGTCGATCATATTAGATAGAGACCCTAGGTTCACGTCACAATTCTAGAAGGCTCTTCATCAGGCAATGGGAACAAGGTTAGAATTTAGTACCACTTTTCACCCACAGACTGATGGTCAGTCTGAGAGGGTAATTCAGATCTTGGAGGATATGCTAACGGGTTGCATCATCGATTTTAGGGGTAGTTGGAAGGAGTATTTACCTTTGACAGAATTCACATACAATAATAGTTATCAAGCTAGTATTCAGATGGCGCCGTACGAAGCATTATATGGAAGGAGATGTCGTACCCCTACTTGTTGGACGGAATTAGGTGAACGTCAAGTGTTGGGTGCAAAACTAGTTTTGAAAACGGAGAAGAAAGTTAAGTTAATACGGGCTCGATTGAAGGAAGCGTCTGATCACCAGAAGTCTTATGCGGATTTAAAGCGGAAGGAGGTGGAATTTGTAGTAGGAGACCAAGTCTTTTTGAAGGTATCTCCATGGAAGAAGGTAATGAGGTTTGGATGGAAGGGTAAGCTAAGTCCCTGGTTTATTGGACCTTATCAGGTATTGGAACGCGTGGGGCTAGTGGCTTATCGTTTGGAGTTGCCTTCAGAATTGGAACAGATACATGACGTGTTTCATATCTCGATGCTGAGACGTTATCGATCTGATCCATCGCATGTGGTGCTGGTGGAAGAGATTGAAGTAAGGCCAGATTTATCCTTTGAGAAGGAACCCCTGCAAATCTTGGATCGAGACGTAAAAGTGTTAAGAAGGAAGTTCGTTCCTTTGGTCAAAGTTCTGTGGTGAAATCACGGCGCTGAGGAGGCGACGTGGGAACCAGAGGATGTTATACGACAACAGTATTCCCATCTCTTTTGATCAGGTAAATTTCGAGGCCAAAATTTATTTTAAGGGGGGTAAAACTGTAACATCCTGAATTTATGGGCTTGTGCATTCGGTGTAATGTGTGTTTAAAATATTAATTTAAAGATTTGAGGTGCAAATTGGGCTCGGGAATGGGTGAGACCTCGATTAAAATATTACATTTGGGTATTATAAGGTTTAAAAGTAGGTATCTATGTTAAAAATGTCAAATTGGGCTTGGGGCCCAAAGATAGGAGGCGCCCCAAGAAAGGAAGAGGGTGGCATCACTAGTGCCTGAGGAAGGCCCAAATTGTGGTTGCTTGAAGCCCAAGTTATAGGGCTAAATTTCGGCACTTAAAAGAGTAAGGGGGGACGGCACAAGGCTATTATTTAAGGATTTATTTTATGTGGATAATAAGCAGATAAAGGCTATTTTTGAGAAGATAATATATTAAGATAAGGGAAAAGATAAGAGCTCATCCAGGAGGCTTGAGTTGGCCGAAAATCAAACTCTGTGAAGGGGGAAATCGGTTTAGTATAGGCTAAGTGTGTACCGAATTCTTCATTATGTTCTCTGAAAATTTCCTCAAGATTTCTCTCTTTTTCGATAAACTTGAACCATCTCTTCTCTTTTTTTTTCTGACAGAAACCAAAACTTCTGTGGTCTCAATTATCGAAACCCTGCTATTCTTTCTCTTTTTTCTTTTGGCCGAATCTCTCTACCCATTCCTTACTTGTATTTTTTTCTTCTTTTCTAATTCCTTGTTCTTCTAAAAGCCGAAATCACTAAGATCACACCTCCTGAAGTTGCCAAATTTTCTTCAGTGGAGTCTGCTTGTGCCGAATTTTGAAGGAAACAATAGGTAAGTGTCGATTTTGAGATTCCAATCTTTCTCCAGCTTTTAGAAACCCTATCCGAATGGCTATATGGAAACTAATCTCGAGTTTTCTTTCTTTTGTGGCACACCAGGATTTGAAGAAGATCTCAATCGCCAAGGTTTTTCACCGGTAGTGTTCAAACCATCCTACTTCAGGGATCTAATCAGGTTAGGTAAGGAGATTTGTTTATTCAAATATATAAAATCGAGTAGAACACTAACCATGGCTGAATATAAGAGAGGCCCTATTTTCACATCTTTTCGGCTTTTTGAGCAAAGTTGTAGATCGGTTTAGCAAGGGCATCAACATTAATCAGGTGTGTAACTTCTCACACCATTAGATTGATTACTAATATATATATGTAATACATCTGCTATACTCTGTTAAATGCCGAAATCCCAGCATAACGTTTGAAAACCCGAGAAGGGTAAAGGCTAAATATCAGGTTAGTGATTTTTTCCACTCATCAGTGAATGTTCCTGTTAAAAACGATATGTTTTATATGTCGACCTCTATGTATGCTTGGGGTTAGGTGATTGATGAAAGGGGAAGTGATTTGTTCTGGTGGCTTATGCCATTTCAGCCTGGTGACTCTGTCACAATCTCTGTTTCTGGTGGCTTTTGCCATTTCAGCCCGGTGACTTTGTCACAACTTTGACGATGAGCAGCTAACTGCAGCATGACTGCCATCGATGGTGTGTAGCGGTGTGGGTTGATTGTAGAAATCCCCAATGGTGTGATTGGCAGGTAAGGGTGGTGTGTAGCGGATGGAAACCTAGGATTGGGTTGGGTTTTATGTATGACATCTACTATGTTATGTTCTGTAACACCCCAAACCCGGTCAACATGCTACGACCGAATTCGGCATGTCACAGGGAAAAAGTGCTTATAAAGAAAACAAGTTGGTGATTTAATTTTGTAAAGAAACGTTGTTGAAAACAGGTTGTCGTCTTTTATTTAAAAAAAAACCTTTTTATTTTCTAAAAAGCCGAGTTGGTTTGAGTGATGTAGCTAAAAACCCTTTCGAATTTAGTCTTTAAGGAAAATGTAGCTTTTAACGTATATCGTGTTAGCTAATTATCATAACTTGTTCGCCGTTACCCGATGGTAAAGTTTCAGAAAAACCCGATAAGTTATGAGAGTTTGGAAAACTTTCATTTTAAAGATTAGTTAGGCCTGCCGTTTGGTTTAACTTATACAAATTTAGTGAAAATTCAAAACAGATGAATAAACCCAAAATTAAAAACTAGTGGCCTTATTACAAACCCAAAAACCAAATTTAATAGCAGAGTAAAAACCGAAATAGTAATTTAAAACAAAACCCGAAAAAAGAATGCGCATGGCCACCTCGAGTCTGCCCCGGCTCCGCATCCGCGATCTACGAATCATCTGTAAAATGTAAAGGAATGGGTGAGTCACCGAGACTCAGTGTATAATTCCCCATCCCGAAGATATTAATGCTTTTGCACAATTTCGTAAGTCAATATGTATGTCATGCAACCCAAAACCTAACCATCCGAAACTCCTGAATCTACCCCGTGTGGTCAAAACCACTGGTGGTTAAAACCACTGTGACCGTAGTCACAAATAATATATGTGTGGTCAAAACCACTGGTGATCGTAGTCACAAATAATATGGGTGGGGCCAACCCACCTTGTGGTCAAAACCACTGGTGACAATCCCGTATATTGATACGTGGGGCCAAGCCACTGTGGTACCAAACCACTGGGACGAGTCACAGAGATAGAAACATGTGGTCAAAACCACTGGTGGTCAAAACCACTGAGACTTAGTCACAACAATAATATAGAAAGTGGGGCCAACCCACTGTGTGGTCAAAACCACTGGTGACAGTCTAGAATCATGTCTTCCCCCTCCTCTCATCATACCCAACCTTATGAACATACTTTTCATGGAATAGCAAACATGCTTAACATACTATCATCACATAGCATGGCATAAGCACATATTATAGAGGCATTTATCGCTAATCAATCAATAGTGGACTTAACTGAAGTCCTCGTTCTTACCCATAAAAGTAACATAACAGTTTCATCGGTAAATTCGGCTTTCGGCAACATACATGATAAACATATTAACTAATGAAATGTGTAAGAGTTACACACCTGATTACCCGTAATACGACGCTCTATACGTCGATACTGTCGTTAATCGACACTACCGCTATCTATCTACTACTTTGCTTAGATGCCGGCCCACACCCCGGTGGCCAATCGCGAATAGCCGACACTGCCCTCTTTTTGAACTTAGGGGCTGGGGTCTCAGATCTAACCCCACCTACCGCTTGGCTAACCTTTGAGTCTATAACACACCTTAGCCACTAACCCAGATTAAAGGAGAGAAATAATCGAAAGGAATTAACATTTAAGGCTAAGGCCCTTACCTAGATCGACAACCTTTGAAGCTCGTGATCTAAACCACTGATCTTACTAGATCCCGAGAGTCCAAACGAAACCGTCACCTCCCCCTACATCCGGCAAACAACACCATTAGGCCAAATAGCCATTCGGCTTTGGCATAAATCTCGGAAGAGATAACACAAGAAGATAATCCCCCTGAATTAATACCCTTCAACCCCTAAACAAATGCCGAAAAAACCCGAAATCGAGACACTGATCTACAAGAGACTAACGAGAATGAACAAGCACCCAAAGAGGGTTCGGCCAAAAGAACACAGGAATAATAAAGGAAGAACGGAGAGAAACAATGAGATCTAAGGGTTGAGATTTCGTCTTTGAGACCCAGAGAAGAGGAATAGATTTCGGCACTCAATCAACACTTAAAAGAAAGGCTTCAAGTAAAGGTACTTAGAATGATATGATCAATTGGCAAGATGAGAAGAAGAAGAAGAAAGAGTAATGGATGGGGGATTTGGCTTCCAAAGAGTGAAAAAGGTTGATAAGAAAGATAGGAGAATATGGTTTCGGCTAACACAGAATAAAGATGAAAAAGATGAAAAAAATGAAAAATGAGGGGTGGTAGATGAGATTTCGGCTCTTTAAGATATGACAAGAGAATGAATCGCAAAACGGTGAGTGGAGAGTATGGTAGGTTCGGCCAAACACAAAAGAAGTGAAAAGCAAAGAGAAGAAAAGATGGTTAGGAGAGGTTTCAGTTTTAGGGATTGAAGAGAAGAGAAGAGATATATGCTTTTCTAGTTTCGGGTATGGTCAAGAGATGAGAGAAAGAAGAATGCGGCTACGGCTTTGAAAGGAAAGAAAATGGGAAATCAACGCAAAGAAGATGGGACAATATGAGTTATTTGCCTCCCCTAACTAGCCGAATACACTCACACCCTAACGCACATTCGGCCACCTATCAACCTAGCACACCAAAGCCGAATATGTAAAGAACCCTCACCCAAATTTTGGCACACCCCTAAACACCCAAGAACCGAATGCTAAACCCCCTTCTAACTCCTCTCAAATGCGGCTACACATCCCATCTCCCCTCAAACACATGCCGTCCCTTCCATCCCTCCTTGAATTCCTCTCCTCCACTCATTCAAACCAATTTGAATGAGTCAAACTCCTACAATTTCTCCTTTCCACACATTTGAACTTGTTGACTTATTCAACATCTATCCATCAGAGTCCATCTTGAGCACATCTCCTCCAAGTCCTGGCGTCAAAAAGAATATGCAGAAAGGGATCTTCGCAGCTCGAACCAAGGCTCTCCCACTTGCATGTGGCGTCACTCTCCTTGTGCTTAAGTGGCGCCTCTCTTGCCACTTTACCACTGGGATACTTGTGTCAAAGCAGTCCAATAATTCCCCTTAACACCTAACTCACCCAGCTCCCTCTTCCAAGTACTCAAAACTAAAATTTTTGCTATGGCTCAGGCCTCCCCCAAGCTCATGCCTGGACCCCAAAACACCCTAGACTAGCACAACAACCATACTATCACACATGCACACATACCAAATGGAAGGACCCCAATTTAAGGATGTTACAGTTCTACCCCCTTAAAAATAATTTCAGCCTCGAAATTACCTGGTCAAAAGAGTTGAGGGTATTGCTGCCGCATTATATCCTCCGGCTCCCACGTGGCCCCTTTCGTTCCATGGTTCCGCCATAACACTTTTACCAAAGGAACTGATTTCCTACGCAAGACCTTGACATCTTGATCCAGAATCTGCACTGGTTCTTCCTCAAAAGGCAAATCTGGGCTCACCTCTATTTCTTCCAATGGCACAACATGCGATGGATCTGAGCGACAGCGTCCAAGCATGGAAACATGAAACACGTCGTGGATCTGACTCAACTCTGATGGTAGCTCAAGCTGATAAGCCACTGGTCCTACCCGCTTCAACACCCTATACGGCCCGATGAACCTAGGGCTCAGCTTGCCCTTCCTACCAAATCTCAACACTTTCTTCCACGACGACACCTTCAGGAAAACTTTGTCACCCACTGCAAACTCTACATCCCTCTGCTTGAGATCGGCATAAGACTTCTGCCTGTCCAGAGCTTCCTTCGGATGAGCTCGAATCACCCTAACCTTATCCTCTGTCTCAGCAACCAACTCTGGACCCAACATCTGACGTTCACTCAACTCTGTCCAACACGTAAGGGTACGACCCTTACGTCCGTATAATGCTTCATACTGTGCCATCTGGATACTGGCCTGATAACTATTGTTGTATGTGAACTCTGCCAGCGGTAGAAATTCTTCCCAACTACCTCTGAAATCAAAACACAACCCCTAAACATATCTTCCAAGATCTGAATCACCCTTTCTGATTGCCCATCCGACTGCGAATGAAATGCCATGCTGAAATCCAACCTTGTACCTAATGCCTGATGCAACGCTTTCCAAAACCTTGATGTGAATCTGGGATCCCTATCTGAAATAATCGACATTGGCACTCCATGTAACCTCACTATTTCCGCTACATACAACCTAGCCAACTTTTGGAGTGAGTAATCCACCCAAACCGGTATAAAATGAGCTGATTTTGTCAGACGATCAACAATCAACCAAGCTGAATCCTTCTTGCTAGACGTAAGGGGTAGCCCACTGACGAAATCCATCGTAATCCTTTCCCACTTCCACTGCAGAATCTTTACCGGCTGCAACAGACCTGATGGTAACTAATGTTCAGCTTTGACTTGCTAACACGCCATACACTTACTTACAAATTCTGTTACCTCTCGCTTTAGACCCGGCCACCAGAACTGTTCCCGCAAATCCCGATACATATTGCTCCCTTCAGGATGCATAGCATATGGGCTGCTATGAGCTTCCTGAAGAATCCTCTGCCTTAACTCAACGTCTTTCAGCATACAAACTTTCCCTTAGAAACACAACACTCCATCGTTGTTCAAGCTGTAACCCTCCAATCCCCCATTCTGCACTTGCAAATGTCGAGTACTTAAGTCTTCGTCCACTAGCTGTTTCTCCTTAACCTGATTTACCTACGTCGGCTTCACTTGCAATTCCGCTAACAGACTTCCATTAACATATAGACTAAGATGGGCAAACATTGCTCTTAAGTCCGCTACACCTTGCGGCTCAACGCGTCTGCCACAACGTTAGCCTTACCCGGATGGTATTCAATTGAGCAGTCGTAGTCCTTCAACAACTCGATCCATCTCAGCTGCCTTAAGTTCAATTCCTTCTAAGTCAAGAGGTACTTCAGGCTCTTGTGATCCGTGTAGACTATAGACTTCTCCCCATACAAGTAATGCCTCTAAATTTTCAAGGCGAAAACCACTGCAGCCAACTCCAGATCATGCGTTGGGTAGTTCACTTCATGAGGTCTCAACTGTCGAGACGCATACGCCACTACTTTCCCTTCTTGCATCAGTACACATCCTAAACCAGTATGCGACGCATCACAATACACAGTAAACTCTTTCCCTGCTTCAGGCTGAATCAAAACTGGAGCTTCTGTCAGAATCCTCCTTAACTTGTCAAAACTTTCCTGTTGCTTATCTGACCACACAAATGGAACCCCTTTCCATAGCAACTTGGTCAACGGCACTGCAATCAAAGAAAAACCTTCCACAAATCTTCTATTATATCCTGCCAAACCCAGAAAACTCCGAATCTCTGCTATAGACTTAGGTGGTTTCCAGTCCAATACTGCTTCAATCTTCCGAGGGTCCACTTTAATTCCCTCAGCTGACACCATATGACCCAAGAAGGTTACTTCTCTCAGCTAGAACTCGTACTTGCTAAACTTTACGAATAGTTGCTTCTCCCTCAAAATCTGTAAAACCACACGTAGATGCGCATCATGCTCCTCCTCAGATTTTGAGTACACCAATATGTCGTCTATAAACACCACGACGAATCGATCCAAGTACAGCTGAAACACCCAATTCATCATGTCCATGAACGCTGCCGGCGTATTGGTCAACCCGAATGGCATTACCAAGAACTTGTAGTGCCCATATCGAGTGCGAAACGCCATTTTACGGATATCAGCCTCCTTTACCTTAAGCTGATGATACCCTAACCTTAAATCAACCTTAGAGAAGACTGATGCACCCTTAAGTTGATCGAACAGATCGTCTATCCTCGGCAACGGGTACTTGTTCTTGATTGTCAACTTATTCAGCTGACGATAGTCTATACACATCCGCATTGTACCATCTTTCTTCTTAACAAAAAGTACAGACGCTCCCCAAGGCGGTACACTCGGCCGGATAAAACCCTGATCCAATAATTCCTGGATCTGTGCTTTCAATTGCACCAACTCCTTCGGCGCCATCCTATATGGAGCAATAGATACAGGCGCGGTTTCGGGTAACAGATCTATACCAAACTCAACTTCACGGTTCGGAGGCAGACCTGGAAGCTCTTCTGGGAATACATCGGTAAATTCCTTTACCGTTCGGACGTCCCCCACAGTTGATTCCTTGGCCTCCAATGCACAAACATGAACCATGACCGCCTTACAACCCTTCCTCACTATTTTCTCAGCCTTCAAAGTGGATACTACATTGGATAGATAATCCCTTCTATTACCTATCATCACCACCTCTTCACCCTCAATAGTTCTCAATACCATGCGCTTAGCTGTGCAGTCCAAACTTGCTTGGTACATCACTAGCCAGTCTATCCCAAGGATCAAATCGAACTTCCCGAATGGCAGTTCCATCAGATCGGCCAAGAACACTACCCCTTGAAGTTCTAGGGGTACATCCTTATAAAGTTTGTTTACCTCTACAGAGTGACCTAGAGGGCTAATTACTGTCATCTCCCTAGAAGAAATCTCATAGACTAGGTTCATAGTTCCCACTATACAACTGGCAACATAGGAATGCGTCGAACCGACATCTATCAAAGCAGTATAAGGCAGTCCAAAAATTAAGAACGTACCGATTATAACATCCGGTGCGTCGCCCTTCTCTCGACACCTCGCTGCGTAAACCAACCCAGGCTGTCTTGCCTCTGAGCCCCCAGTACCTCTGCCCGGTGCTCCACGGCCTCGTCCAGAACCATTACCTCCCCTGGCTGAACCGCGACCCCTCTGTGGTTGCTGACCATCCCTCCTGAACTGTGTACGGCCTTGACCCTCAGACTTGATCCTAGCTGACCTCTGCGGACAATCCCTTACTCGATGCCCCATTGACCCACACTTAAAACACCCTCTGTTTTCGGTCCAACACTCTCCCACATGAGACTTCCCACATCGAGCATACCATGATGGCCACTGAGTAGTAGCAGCAAGCTTTGCAGCTTGACTCGGCCCACTATATCTAGCCTTTTTTTGTAAATTCCCGACAGACCCTGATGACCCAGAACTCCTCTTATTCCAGTGTCTATCCTGATTCCGTCTCACCGATTGTTTTACTTCTTCAGCAATTTTGGCCTTCTCTACTAAGACCGCAAATTCTCTTTGCTGCTGTGGAGCAATCAACATTCGCAGCCCATCTCTCAATCCGTCCTCAAACCTGACACAGCGCTCGTGTTCCGTAGCCATGATACCCCGAGCATAACAACTTAATCGAAGAAACTCTGCCTCATACTCCGATACTGACTTACTCCCCTGGACCAAATTCAAGAACGCCTTACGCTGTGCATCAATGTAACTAGCCCCGACGTACTTCCTCTGATAAGTGGCCTTAAAGAAATCCCAGTGATGTCATCAGCCATTGCTCCATCCCTGACCGTGAGCCACCACTGATAGGACTCATCCCAGAGAAGAGACACTATCCCTTTCAGCTTCTCCTCAGCCGTAAAGTCCAAATCATCCATTATACGTTCTGTCGCATCCAGCCAATACTCAGCTGTATTGGGAGCCACACCAGATGCACCCCTGAATACATCTGCTCCATTAGCCTAGAGTCGTTCGGACACAGATTTTCGAGCTCCTGTTCCAACACCTGCACCCGCGACTCTCTCCAGAACCCGCAGCATCGCCTGCGACACCGTGTCATCACCACTCGTCTGACCTTGGAACTCCGCGGCCTTAGCTGGTGGCGGCGACACCTCGTTCTCTGACCCATGGCCAGACCCTACCGGTTCTGACACAGTCATCCTACCTCTACCACGACCACGCGTGTTACGCCCACGTCCTCAGGTGCTTATGACTACCGTTCACGATTTAATCTGATTTAAGAATTTTATGCATTAGATTTCTTCCATCATTATTACTGTACGCTTTATGAAACGATTTATTATAGGAATTGTTCTCGTATGTTCACATAATCCTATAGGTTTTAGTCTCTAGAGTAATTTCCTATTTCTAGCATTGATATCCCAGTCATTTAAACCATCACAACAGCAGTTAGGTGTACTTACCTGTGCGGATCGGTGCCGGAGACTCGGTGCCATGCTTTCCCAATTCATGCATTTTCCACCAAAGGCATTCCAGAACCCCTTTGTTAATACATTTTGGGCCTCGGGGCCACAGTCGAACTTTTGAACCAGGCTCTGATACCAAAATTGTAACACCCCAAACCCAGTCAACACGCTACGACCGAATTCGGCATGTCACGGGAAAAAACATTTTAAAAAAAAAACAAGTTGGTGATTTAATTTTGTAAAGAAACGTTGTTGAAAATAGGTTGTCGTCTTTTATTTTAAGAAAACCTTTTTATTTTCTGAAAAGCCGAGTTGGTTTGAGTGATGTAGCTAAAAACCATTTCGAATTTAGTCTTTAAAGAAAATGTAGCTTTTAACGTATATCTTGTTAGCTAATTATCATAACTTGTTCGCCGTTACCCGATGGAAAAGTTTCAGAAAAACCCGATAAGTTGTGAGAGTTTGGAAAACTTTCATTTTAAAGATTAGTTAGGCATGCCATTTGGTTTAACTTATACAAATTTAGTGAAAGTACAGAACAGATGAATAAACCCAAAATTAAAAACTAGTGGCCTTATTACATACCCAAAAACCAAATTTAATAGCAGAGTAAAAACCGAAATAGTAATTTAAAACAAAACTCGAAAAAAGAATGCGCATGGCCACCTCGAGTCCGCCCCGGCTCCGCTCTACGAATCATCTGCAAAATGTAAAGGAAAGGGTGAGTCACCGAAGATATTAATGCTCTTACACAATTTCATAAGTCGATAAGTATGTCATGCAACCCAAAACCTAACCATCCGAAACTCCTGAATCTACCTCATGTGGTCAAAACCACTGGTGGTCAAAACCACTGGTGACCGTAGTCAGAAATAATATGGGTGGGGCCAACCCACCTTGTGGTCAAAACCACTGGTGACAATCCCGTATATCGATATGTGGGGCCAACCTACTGTGGGGACGAGTCACAGAGATAGAAACATGTGGTCAAAACCACTGGTGGTCAAAACCACCGGTGGTCAAAACCACTGAGACTTAGTTATAATAATAATATAGAAAGCGGGGCCAACCCACTGTGTGGTCAAAACCATTGGTGATAGTCTAGAATCATGCCTTCCCCCTCCTTTCATCATACCCAACCTTATGAACATACTTTTCATGGCATAGCAAACAAGCTTAACATACTATCATCACATGACATGGCATATGCAAATATTATAGAGACATATATCGCTAATCAATCAATAGTGAACTTACCTGAAGTCCTCGTTCTTACCCATAAGAGTAACATAACAGTTTCATCTGTAAATCCAGTTTTTGGCAACATACATGATAAACATATTAACTAATGAAGTGTGTAAGAGTTACACACCTGATTACCCAAAATACGACGCTCTCTACGCTGATACTGTCGTTAATCAACACTACCGCTATCTGTCTACTGCTTTGCTCAGATGTCAGCCCACACACCGGTGGCCAATCGCGAACAGCTGACACTGCCCTCTTTTTGAACTTAGGGGCTGTGGTCTCAGATCTAACCCCACCTACCGCTTGGCTAGCGTTCGAGTCCATAACACACCTTAGTCACTAACCCAGATTAAAGCAGAGAAATAATCGAAAGGAATTAACACTTAAGGCGAAGGCCCCTACCTAGATCGACAACCTTTGAAGCTCATGATCTAAACCACAGATCTTACTAGATCCCCGAGAGTCCAAATGAAACTGTCACCTCCCCCTACATCTGGCAAACAACACCATTAGGCCAAATAGCCATTCGGCGTTGGCATAAATTCCAAAAGAGATAACACAAGAAGATAATCCCCTTACCTTAATACCCTTCAACCGCCAAACAAATGCCGAAGAAACGCGAAACCGAGCCACTGTTCTACAAGAGACGTACGAGAATGAACAAGCACCCAAAGAGGGTTCGGCCAAAAGAACACAAGAATAATAAAGGAAGAAAGGGGAGAAACAACGAGATCTTACCACTCTAAGGGTTGAGATTTCGGCTTTGAGACCCAGAGAAGAGGAATAGATTTTGGCACTCAATCAACACTTAAAAGAAAGGCTTCAAGTAAAGGTACTTAGAATGATATGATCAATCGGCAAGATGGGAAGAAGAAGAAAGAAAAATGGATGGGGAATTCGACTTCCAAAGAGTGAAAAAGGTTGATGAGAAAGATAGGAGAATATGGTTTCGGCTAACAGAGAATAAAGATGAAAAAGATGAAAAAAATGAAAAAGGAGGGGTGGTAAATGAGATTTCGGCTCTTTAAGATATGGAAAGAGAATGAATCGCAAAAGGGTGAGTGGAGAGTATAGTGGGTTCAGCCAAACACAAAAGAAGTGAAAAGCAAAGAGAAGAGAAGATGGTTAGGAGAGGTTTCGATTTTAGGGATTGAAGAGAAGAGAAGAGATATATGCTTTTCTAGTTTCGGGTATGGTTCAGAGATGAGAGAAAGAAGAATACGGCTATGGCTTTGAAAGGAAAGAAAATGGGAAATCAACGCAAAGAAGATGGGACAATATGAGTTATTTGCCTCCCTTAACTAGCCGAATACACTCACACCCTAACGCACATTCGGCCACCTATCAACCTAGCACACCAAAGCCGAATATGTAAAGAACCCTCACCCAAATTCCGGCACACCCCTAAACACCCAAGAACCGAATGCTCAACCCCCTTCTAACTCCTCTCTAATTCGGCTACACATCCCGTCTCCCCTCAAACACATGCCGTCCCTTCCATCCCTCCTTAAATTCCTCTCCTCCACTCATTCAAACCAATTTGAATGAGTCAAAATCCTACAATTTCTCCTCTCCACACATTTGAACTGGTTGACTTATTCAACATCTATCCATCAGAGTCCATCTTTAGCACATCTCCTCCAAGTCCTGGCGTCAAAAAGAATATGCAGAAAGGGATCTTCACAGCTCGAACCAAGGCTCTCCCACTTGCATGTGGCGTCACTCTCCTTGTGCTTAAGTGGCGCCTCCCTTGCCACTTTACCACTGGGATACTTGTGTCAAAGCTCTCCAATAATTCCCCTTAACACCTAACTCACCTAGCTCCCCCTTCCAAGTACTCAAAACGAAAATTTTTGCTATGGCTCAGGCCTCCCCCAAGCTCATGCCTGGACCCCAAAACACCCTAGACTAGCAACACAACCATACTATCACACATGCACACATAAAAAATGCAAGGACCCCGATTTAAGGATGTTACATGTTCTATATTCTGATTTGTGGGCTAAGGCCCAATCTGATGGTGCTCGAGGGTTGCACACTGAGTTTCGCGACTCACCCTAACCATTTCAGGTAGCACCTAGTGCATCAGACTGGGCTGGAGATGAGTGCAAGGTGGCCATGCGAGAGAGACATTTGGTCCAGCAGAAGAATTTACTTAGAATATTGTTTTTAATATTTTTAATTAATGGGTTTTAAGTTTCATTGTAATAAGGCTATGGGCCATTAGCTTTATTTTATTCCGGTTTTATTTTGGGCTTTTACGATTATCAGACGATTAAATTTTTCCTTTAATTAAGTTGAGGCATGTAACAAATTCAGTTTCTATTTAAAATTCACCAAGGCATTTTATAACTTTACATCTTATATGACTTGATCAATTATTAAGTTTTCGGTATAAATATTTAAACCTAATAATTATTTTACAAAATGTGATATGTTTTTATAAAATTTCCTTAGTGACATACCAGATCCAGTTGTAGTGTTTGGGCCGGGTTTGGGGTGTTACATTGGCTTAACCATTTAGTACAGTTTATTCCTTAAAGTTTCCCTTGTTTCACTGTCCAACAGTTCTGACCTCTCTTACCTTAATTTCAAATATCTCACTGTACGGTTTTTATATACTGCTCCCACTTCTTTCTATTGAAAATAGGCTCACTAAGGAATCTATACATATAAATTATAACCCATAATTCACTTTGTACAATTTTATATGATTTTTCCAAAATAGATCAGGGAACCACAAAGTCATTCAGAACCAGTCATTCAGAACCAGTCTCACCAAAATTCCTTTTCCTTCTCCGTTTCTTCCATATTAAAGTAGATATAGTAAGCTTTAATTTGATATCTTATTCACTTTCTAGTTCTCTTTCTCCTATTTTTCGTGATTTTTCAAAAACACGTCACTGCTTCTAACTGAAACTATTTTATTACAAAATATGATTTACCACTACGATCATATGCACGCCTGAGTGATTACGGATGCCGGTTTTCGGTTTTCTTCAGTATTTCGACCGATTCAAAGAATATTTCATACAAACTTTCAGAGAAGTGTGAGATTACATACCATTTCAGATGTGTATACGGAAGGTACGGGATTACACACCTTGATTAGGATTCCCTAAAGAACCACTCTTCATTGACCCACTATATCCGAAGGATTTGCAAAACGAATATATCGAGTGATTTCGTCCCTAAAACATAATCGATTAGTTGAAACTTCAATCCAATTTGCAACATAGCCAAATAGAGATATAGCGAAAAATCCAAAATGAACCCCCTTACCTTATTGATATTGGATCCAATTTCCATCGTTTGACTTCGGCTAGAACAATACACGATCTCCCACTTAAAGCACTACGAAAAAAGGGTGATTAAGACATGAAGAAGTGGAAGATAACACCATTTCGGTTAAGATCAAGAGTTACAACTGAATAGTGATAAATACCTATTCGGCTAGAAAGAAAAGAATATGAATGTAGAAAAGAATTCACTTACCGATTTAATCGAAGAAAAGAGTGTCAACCCAATTGAGAAAAATGATAAAGAAGAGATGAAGGTTTTGGCTATCAAGGAAGATGGACAAAAGATGAATATGTGACCAATCCAAAGAGAAGAAAGAAACAAAAGAGTTGCACTATTGTGCTAGAAGATTTCGGCAAGGAGAATAGCAATTTGGGAGAAAATGACACAAAGTTGCAAATAGGATTTTTGGCCAAAACAATACAAAGACCTTACCAAAAGCCAAAGTAAAATTTCAGCTACCTATCTACCCCCAAAATCGTCCACATGCATAGCCATAAGGGTCAAAATTTTGCCAACCATACTTTCCATAACATTCTCCATGAAATAAGCCACTTGTTCCCCTTACTTGCCTTTTCCTTTTGATTCCTTTCCCCAACCTTAACCTTTCCTTAATTCCTTAGCCACCCTACCAAAAATAAAGAATTCCAACTTGCCATATATACCTCTTGGCTGACACTTAAGGAAAGAGTGCAGAACTATTAGTCAAAATTTGCACACAATGGGATTTGAACCTCTTCCCTTAAAGTCCTTCATGTGGCATCATATCCTTTTTACCAATTGCTCATTTATGCTAACCATTTACTCACTTATTTCTATAAGCTTTAAGCTCACTTACTCTATCTCCTTAAAGACTTAAACACAAAATTTTACTAAGGCCCAACTTGAACCCGGAACTTCATAGAACCCCGTAACTTTCTAAAATCACCTTCCTAATAAGTCTAACTTGAAATAATGTCATTCTCTTGTTCTCAAAAATTTTAAATTCTCAAAAATTTTAAACATTCCTACGCCCAAGGCCCATTGGGCCCAATCCTACTAGGCCCAATTTTGGGATGTTACAAATTTCTTATCTCTCAAGGTCTGCAACACAATTCTTAAATGTTCGGCATGCTCAGACTCATCCTGAGAATAAATCAAAATGTCATTGATGAACACAACCACAAACATATCTAGGTACAGTCAGAAAATTTGATTCATCAAGTCCATAAAAATAGCAGGGCATTAGTTAATCCAAAAGGCATAACAAGAAATTCATAATGCCCGTACCTTGTCCTGAATGCAGTTTTTGGCACATTCGACTCTTTAACTCTTAACTGATAGTAGCCAGATCTCAAATTAATCTTCGAAAATATTGTTTCCCCTTTCAATTGGTCAAACAAGTCATCAATTCTTGGCAAAGGATACTTGTTCTTTATCACCTGGTTGAGCTATAGGTAATCAATATAAAGTCTCATGGATCCATCTTTCTTCTTGACAAATAACACCAGTGCACCTCATGGTGAAAATCTCGGTCTTGCAAAACCCTTATCCGTCAACTCTTGCAACTGAGCTTTCAATTCTTTCAATTTAGTTGGAGCAATCCTATATGGAGCAATCGATATCGGTGAAGTCCCTGGTACTAAACCACTACCAAATTCAACCTCTTTGTTCTGAGGTAACCCATGCAACTCCTCTGGAAACAAATCCAAATATTCACAAACTACCTGTACTAATTCAATATTTATTTCAGGCACTCTTGTTTTCAACACATAAGCTAGATAAGCTTCATAACCTTTCTTCACATATCTTTGGGCAATCATTAAAGAAATCACAACAAGTAACTCATCCGATTCATCTGAATTAGTTCAAAGAATTTCACCATTCTCACATTTCAATTCAATAATTTTTCGTCTACAATTCACTACAACATCATGCAGTGTCAACCAATCCATACCCAAAATGACATCAAACTCATCAAATGGCAACAATATTAGATCAGCCAGAAAATAGTAACCTCAAATCATCAATGGAAAATTCTTGCAAACTTTATCAATTAGCACATTTTTGCCTAAGGGGTTTGACACTTTAATCACAAATTCAGTAAACTCAATAGGCAAGTTCTTACTAGCTACCAATTTCATGCAAACATGAGAATGAGTCGATCCAGGATCGATCAATGTAATAACATTAGTATCATAGAGAGAAAAAGTACCAGTGATAACATCAGGAGATGTCGCTTCTTTGAGAGCATAGATAACATAGGTCTATCAGGTGCCTTAGCCTCAGATCTTACAACTGTATCTTTTGTCACACCTTTACTACTAGCTCCATTACTTGTGTTCCTTGGTGTTCTCCTTTCAGAGGTAGTGTTGCCCGATCTTGTAGTCTAAAACTAATCACTTTCAACCATCTCTGGGCAATCTTTAATAAAGTGGTCGTGGAAGCCACACTTAAAACAGGCCCGGTCATACATTCTACATTTTTCGGAGTGTCATCTGCCGCAGTGCTGACATTCGGGCCTACCAGACTTAGCTTTACCAACGCTCGCTACTGATGTAGTTTGGGCTTTAGAACCCGAGTATTGTTTTCCACGATCTCTGTTGGGATACCTAGCTGAAGCACTCGATCGAACATACAAATCCCTCGATTTCTTAGATTGAGATTGAAATGACTTACTCTTCGGCCTTTTTCTTACCTCTCTAGCCTCAGACTTAGCTTTCCTCTTCTCTTTGCTTAATTCTTCAGCCTTACAAGCTCGGTCAAATAGCACCACAAATTCCTTCAGCTCAAGAACTCCAACTAACAATTAGATATCCTCATTCAACCCATCTTCGAACACACTTTTAAGCGTACTTACTGAGTACGAGCGAGAGTCATTTCTGATCAATAAACCGTTGGCTGATATATTTCTTCCTAAACTCATCTTGGAAGAATTCCCAATTAACCCTCTCTCTAGGAACTACTGGCACAAGGGTTTTCCACCATTGGTATGCTGGATCTCTCAGAAGTGACACATCACATTTCAAACATTCATCCGTTTTGCATGGCAACTCATCAAATACCCTGATGGAGTTTTCGAGCCAAAACTCGGCTCTCTCGGGATCATCATCCACATTAGCTCTGAAATCTTTAGCCTCATGCTTTCAAATCTTATCGACTGGAGGCTTGTTCATTCTTACAAATTCCATACCTTGTGGAGCTATGGGAACCGGTTGAGGAATTGGTGGGGGTGGAGGAGGTTGGGCATTCGGATTTGTTCAAACAAACTCCGAATACCACTGGTTCATCATGTGGAGGAAGGCTTCCCTAGCCCTTTCTCCCTGACTAACCGTTGGAGGTCTACTATCAAATGACGCTGCCACTTTAATGGGATTGCTTTTTACTTCATTAGCTACAGCTCGGTTGGGATCCAATTACTATATGAAAACATAGTTCAAAATTGTCAGGAGTCAACACACTATCACAGGCCATATATGGCATGTATAGCTAGACTCTTACACACGCTATGTTAGTCTGAGAATAGGCTAAACCGTAGCTCTGATACCACTAAGTATAATAGCCCTTACCCATATTCAACACCGGGATAGGGTACGTGTAACACCCGTCACCCGTATTCACGGTCAGAATAGGGTTACTAGGTATTACTGACCAATACATATCATTTAACATACATTACTCATACATTTATGCGTCCATTCTCAAACATTATTCAATCATAATCACATTGTCCCTTATAGTGGCCTACGAGGCCTTAAAAATGCTTTAGAAGTGGTTCGGGACTAAACCGATAACATACGAAAATTTCAGAATACTTAGAAATTTTAAATCATATAAGGGTCACACGTCCGTGTGAACAGGCTGTGTTCCTCACACAGTTAGTAGACACACCAGTATCTTAGGCCGTGTGAAAACAAGGCATACATACTGACTTGCATCACATGGCCGAAGGCACGCCCGTGTGAAATCTGGAGATTATACTGACTGGGTCATACAGCCAACCACACGCCCGTGTGTCTAGCCCGTGTGCCTTACGAAATGGCAACACATGCCCATGTGCTAGGTCGTGTGCCATATAGAGGGTATACTGACTTATACCACACAGCCAGTCACACACCCATGTGTGAGACCGTGTGCAGCATACTTACGTCACTTCAATTTCAACACCAGGGGACACACGACGTGTAGCATGACCGTGTGTCACACACGGCTGAGACATATGCCCGTGTCTCTACCCATGTGGACAAAAATAGGCCATTTGCAAAGCCAATTTACCACCTTTTTTGCACATACTTACACAAGTTCAAATAGCATCATTTTGAGACACAATTATGCAGCCAATAGTCATTAACCAATACACAAACATACCTAATCCATTTCAACTAAATTCAATACTCAATTCCATACCATTTACCTATTCAAATACCAATCAATTTATCTTGCTTTACTAAGCATAATTCACATATATAATTCATCTAACTAAACCAATTCAAACATACATAATCAATTCAACTCCATTCATTCAAGATAGGTTTATTACCAAATATTAAAAGTAGAACTATTTGCACATTCATGAACATCATCAAATTCATCATTTTATGCCAACACAAATGGCCAAAATACACATCCATCAAATAAACCATTTTGACACAAGCCTATACATGCCATATACCATATATACATAGCTTCAAAAGTACCAAAAAAATGATCGATAGTGAGATGAAGTCTCTGACGATTCCCGGATCCGAGCTAGCTTCGTAGAACTATAAAACATAGAAACAATTAAACAATGTAAGGTTTAAGCTTAGTAAGTTCATATGTGAATGTAACACCCCTAACCTGTAACCATCGTCGGTCTAGGGTTAAGAGACGTTACCGGACATATCGGAACTTTTACAATCATTTCACAAACATAATACACCATCATCATATCAAAACAAATCATATACATAGAGTCCCTTTAAAAGGTTTACGAGACCTTAACATGCATTAGGAAGAGGTGGGGACTAAACCAAGAACATATAAAATTTTCTGAAAATCAAACATTTTTCAAAGTTACAGAGGTCACACGCCCGTGTGGGTAGGCCGTGTACCTCACACGGCATTAGACACACCCGTGTGTCTAGGCCATGGCAAAACAGGGTATACATACTGAATTTTCCACACGACCACCAGACACGCCTGTGTGCTTGACCCATGGGTAACACTGACTTAATTCGCATGGCCTATAACACGCCCATGTGTCTGGCCCGTGTGCGAGTCTGAATTGTTTCAAATTACAAACCTAAGAGACACGGTTAAGACACACGCCCATGTGCTCAACCGTGTGGGTAAATATAGGCCATTTACAAGGCCAATTTGCCACCCAAATTCTGGGTCAAACCTACAAGCATTCAACATGTCTCAATTCATAATCTAATAACAACCAAAAACATACCAAATCATGCACAAATTGACCCTTAACCACATCAATCATTTGCATATACAATTCTTACTCAAATATACCAATTCAAAGTATCAACTTTCCATCAAAAACATATAACTAATACTTCATCTAAACCATTTCAATTCATAGAAATTTCTCATCATTTAAATATCCAAAATCAACCATGAACTCACCTATTTGTGTACCATTTCATTTAGCCATTTATGAGCACATCATAACATACCAACTTATGCATCAATAAGCATAAATAAAACTCATTCATAAACACATCCATTAATAAGCCATATCACATGGCTATTTTTGCACATCTCAAAACATACTCTAATACTTCTAGCCTATACATGCCATACTTAAATATGTACATATTCAAAAGGTACCAAAATGTAGTTCGATAGTGTGGTGATCATCCACGACGATCCCTGAGCTTCCTGTAGCTTTAATAATCTATAAAACAATCAAACAAACACACACACACACAAAGTAAGCTTTTATAGCTTAGTAAGTCATAAGCAAATAATGAACAAATAAACATTTGCATTAAATTAACTAACCAAATCAAACAAATCTTAACCAATTGTACATTTAAATGCTTGCAACTCAAATATTATCACATTTACAATAACAATATAACATCAATGTTCAATTTCACATATACTCATAAGCACATATAAATTTATATTCTACCATGTCCAATTCATGTATTCATCATAAACATATACCTTGTTTTCATATACATATCACAAAGCACATACTTGAATCTTTTAGTTCATTTTCACATCTGATCTCATCTTAATAATGCTTGTTGAACCATTAGGAATTAATAAGGATACTCGGATAGTTGGAAGGCTCGTACAATACCAACGTCCCAGATGTGGTCTTACATGTGATCACACATCGATGCCACTGTCCCAGACAGGGTCTTACACGAATCAAATACGATGCCAATGTCCCAAACATGGTCTTACACATAAACATAAGTCGATGCCAACGTCCCAGACGTGGTCTTACATGAAAACACATATTGGAATCCTATGTCATGACATATGTATCCTAACTATTCCTAAGGTTCGTACGGGGCTTTTGGACGTCGTATCTCGATCATTTCAGGCTCGTAAATATTGCTCCCACGCTCAATTCATTTCAGCATAATAATTTACACAAATAATAATTCAATTCGGCACTATCAAAATGAATACAAAAGAATTGTCAACATTTATTTACTTATGAACTTACCTCGAATAACGACGGATGAAATCGACTACTCGACTACTTTCGACTTCCCCCGATCTAATTTCGTTTTCTTTTGTTCTTGATCTAAATAAATTCAAATTTAACTAATTTAATCACACATTCATCCAAAAACACATAAATGGGCCAATTACACTTTGCCCCTTCCATTTCACATTTTTCACAAATTAGTCCTTATTTCACAAAACACAAAATACACAAAATTTCACTAAAATCTAGTATAGTCGAATTTTCCTTTAGCTTATACAAGTCCATACATTTCTTTTATTTTACATTTTAGTCCCTCAATTTATTATTTTCACAATTTAGCCCAAATTACTCAAATTTATCAAAAATCCAAAGACAAAACATATTAATCTATCACATATCTTTTATTTTCCATCATCAATCAACAAAAACTACAAGCTATCATCAATGGCAAGATACAAAATCATCATTAAATTCAAAAATTAAAACATGGGCTTGATAGATTACTTAACAACGATTACAAAAACGTAAAAATTATCAAAAACTGAAACAAAAACATACCTTAATTAAGGTAAACCTAGGCCGAATGAAGCTTGTTCTTTTTCCTTCTTTTTTTCTTTCAATTTCGACAAGAGCAATATGATAATGGCCTATTTCTTTATGTTGTTTTATTTAATAAACATTCTTTAATCTTTTACTAAATTAACCTTTTAATTAACATATATATATACTAAGGCCATTATTGTCCATTATCATACAATATGGTTTAATTACCTCATAAAGCCACCATATTCACAAACCAACTCAATTAAACATATTAACATATAGAATGTCACTTTGGCATTTTACATGATTAAGTCCTTTTATCAAATTAAGCACAAAAACGGATAAATTAAATCACGAAAATTTCACACAAGTCAATTCACATACTAAAAAACACAAAAAATAATATTAAATATTTTTTGAATCGAATTTGTGGTCCCGAAACTACTATTTCGACTAGGGTATAAAGTAGACTATTACAGTGAACATGAAATAATCACAACAATCATATAACAATTCAAAATAGAAAATATCATTGACATTTACAGAATCAATTCATGAATTAACATAAAACTTATCCATGTCCTCATTCATGAGTTCGCAATTTCATCTATATCAACTTGAATAGTTTTTCGTACATACCTGTACCGATACATTTCTATTTCTCATCAATACTCTTATCAAACCACTCCTATTTACAAATGCTTTCGATACAAATTCGTTAATTTTTCCGATGCCATAGTCCAACTATGGTCTTTCACATACATTGCCAAGGCCTTGCCTTGGTCTTTCATTCACATGTCATAACCTGATATGGTCTTATTATTCGGTTGCCATAGCTTGACTATGGTCTTATTCGGCAGCTTGGCTTACTCAACTCGTACATTTCATTTAATATCTCAACATTCATCCGATAGAATAAATACTATCACAATTTCATCCATTCAATAAATAGATACACATTGAAGTTCAATTATACGAACTTACCTCGTATTCAAAATTGACGTATCGATCGATTACTTGATAACCTTACTTTTCCCCCAATCTAAATCTGAATTCTTTCTTTCTTGATCTTAATCAACTAGGAAAGCAATGGCCGAATAAAACCTAACAATGGCTTCTCCTATCTTCAACATTCATCTATTTGGAAGAAAGATGGACAAATATTCATTTTGTTTTTGTTTTATTAACCTTTATTATCAAATTACAAAACTAACCTTATAATAAAACATTTAATAACACATAAATATTGTCCATAAAAGTCCATTATCATTTAAAATGGTCTAATCACCATTTAAGGCCATCATATTTAAAAGACAAAGCAATTTGACACCTTTAACTAATAGAATGCAACTTTTGCATTTTACGCGATTTAGTCATTTTTATCAAATTAAACAATTAAATGATAAAATTAGCTCACTAAATTTTCACACATATCAAATAACATGCTGTAAACACATAAAATAATTTTTTGACATAGGATTTGTGGTTTCAAAACCACTATTTCGATTTAGTTAAAACCGGGCTATTACAACTCTCCCCCTTAGGGATTTTCATCAGCGAAAATCTTACTAGTAAATAGGTTCGGGTATTGTTTTCTCATAGTATTCTTGGGTTTCCATGTAGCTTATTCAACCCCGTGTTGATGCCATAATACTTTCACTAATGCGATTCTCTTATTTCTCAGCTCTTTGATCTCACGAGCTAAAATTCGAATCGGTTCTTCAGCATGTAACATATCTGACTGAATTTGAACCTCGGTCGGGGAAATGACGTGTGAAGGGTCGGATCGGTATCTTCGAAGCATCACCACATGAAACACATTATGTATTTTCTCTAACTCGGACGGTAAAGATAGTCGATATGCCACTGGTCCAACTCTCTCGATAGTCTCATACGGTCCGATGAATCGCGAACTCAATTTCCCTTTCCGACCAAATCGCAATAACTTTTTCCGTGGTGACTCTTTCAAAAACACTTTATCCCCAACCTAGAACTCAATATCTTTCCATTTCAGGTCTGCATATGATTTCTATCGATCTGGCACTGCTTTCAGACTATCACAAATTAGTTTCACTTTTTCTTTAGTCTCTCTGATCAGATCAACCCCGTGAATCTTATTTTCACTGAGCTCACTCAAATATAATGGTGTTCGACATTTACGACCTTATAAAGCTTCGTATGGTTCCATCTTTGTACTCAATCGAAAGCTATTATTGTAAGCAAATTCAATCAGTGGTAGATGTTTCTCCCAGCTACCCTCAAACTCAAGAATGCAACAATATAACGTATTCTCAAGTATCTGAATAACTCATTTGGATTGTTAATCTGTTTGAGGGTGAAACGCGGTGCTAAAATGTAGCTTTGTACCTATAGTTTCTTGCAATTTCTTCCAAAAGCGTGAAGTGAACCTCAGATCTCTATCTGAAACAATAGATAGTTCCACTCTGTGTAATCGAACAATCTTTGAGATATACAACTCAGCCAATTTATCAATTGAAAAATCTGTGTGTACATGAATAAAATGAGTCAATATCATTAATCTATCAACAACAACCCAGATCACATCTTTCTTTTTCAGAGATAAGGGCAAACCCGATACGAAATCCGTTGTCACTCTATCCCATTTCCACTCAGGAATCATTATAAGCTGTAATAAACCTGATGTAACACCCCAAACTCAGTCAAAACGCTACGACCGAATCTGGTTTGTCACAGTAAAGAAAACATTTTCGAAAATATGATGTTGTCTCACATTTTAAAAGAAAACTCTTAAAAATTGAGCTAAACCGAGTTAATTTAAGATGCTTTCTAAAACCATTTTGAAATCTTCTTTAAAGGAGTCCTAATTAACTTGTTAATGCTACAAGTTGGCTTATTTACCTGATGGTAAGATTTTGGAAAATCCTAAAAGTTTGTTTAAGTTGTGAAAACATTCATTTTATAGTTTCTTTCCTTGTTAATCTTACGTTAATGTTTATCATAAAATTCAAAGGCATTTGTCAAAATAAATAAAACCCAAAGCAACATTTAGATGGCCTTATTACATCACAGAAAATCCAAAATTTAAAAATAAAGTAAAACCAAAAGTTAACCATTTAAAAAAAAAAAACCAACTGTTGAGCATGGCCACCTTGAGTCCATCCCGGCTCCACAACCGCGATCTATGAATTATCTGCAAAATGTAAATGGAAGGGGTGAGTCACCGAGACTCAGTGTGTGAATCCCCATGCCAAAAATAACAAAACCCTTACAGAGTTGCATAAGCAAGTATGTATATCATGCAACCCAAGACCTAGCCATCCAGAACTCCAAATCCTACCCCGTGTGGTACCAAACCACTGGTGGTGCCAAACCACTAGTGACCCAAAGTCACAAAAAATATATATAAATGTGGTACCAAACCACTAGTGGTGCCAAACCATTGGTGACCCAAAGTCACAATTAAACATATGTGGGGCCAACCCACTTTGTGGTACCAAACCACTGGTGACAATCCCTTTTTAATGTAATATGTGTGGCCAACCCACTATGGTACTAAGCCACTGGGACGAGTCACAAAGATATCATATGTGGTGCCAAACCACTGGTGACCCAAAGTCACGAATAACATATGTGGTACCAAACCACTGGTGACCCAAAGTCACAAACAACATATCTTCCCCCTCCTCTCTTTATACCCATTTCAATGAACATGCTCTTACATACATTATTATCATGCTTTAGCAATTAACAACATACTGTAACATGGCATATACAAATTCAACAGAGGCAAATAACACTAGCCATCAGAATGGACTTACCCGGAGTCCTCGCTTTTACCCACAAGGGTAACATATCGATTTCCACAATTATTTTGGCTTTTAACGATACTCAAGTTATTAACATGGAATATGAAGCTTGTAAGAGATACACACTTGATTACTCGCAATACGATACTATCTACGCCGATACTATCGTTAATCGACACTACTGCAATCTGTCTACTATCTTGCTCAGATGCCGACCCACACCCAGGTGGCCAATCGCGAACAGCTGACACAGCCCTCTTCTTGAACTTAGGGGCTGGGGTCTCAGATCCAACCCCCCCAACGCTTGATTAGCCTTTGAATCCATAACACACCTTATCGCTAAGTCGGGTTAAAGCAGTGAAACAAATCATAAGAAACTAAAACCCGAAATTAAATCCCTTACCTAAATCGACAAGAACCCAAGGCTCTAAGCGTGACTCACAACTCGACGTAACCCGGAAATCTCCACAAGATGTCGTCAACACACCCCCTGCATTCAGCCAAGCATCAAATAACCTTGGATCTCTGCCTTCGGCATTTATCGCAATAAGAAATGTTGAAACAACAAAAACACTTACCACCCTAGCAGAATCGATAGGAAAAGATGACAAAACAACCACAGCGATCTACTGCACCCAAGAGTCTATGAACTAACACCTTCCTAGAATCGGCCAAACCCAAAAATGGGATTAAATCCCTTAGTCGACAACCAATAGAGAATAGAACTACAGAGAAAGAGATGAACAACACTTACCTCACTGCGAAAGAACCGAATGAGAAACTTAAATGGAGAAATAGATTCCAGCTTTAATAACACATAAAAGAAAGGCTTCAAGTAAAGGTGCTTAGAATGATATGAACAATCGGAAAATGAAAAGAAGAAGAAAGAAAGATGGATGGGGGATTCGGCTTCCAAAGAGTGAAAAGATGATGAGAAAAAATAGGAGAATGTAGTTTCGCTAACAACAGAATAAAAGTGAAAAAGATGGAAAAAGGAGAAGTGATATGTGAGGTTTTGGTTCTTATGGTTTTGGTAAGAGAATAAATTGCAACTATTGTATGGTGAGCAAGGTGGATTCCGCTAAGCACTAAAGAAGTAAAAACGAAAAGAAATGAGGAGAAGTTTAGGAGAGCATTTGGCTAAGGTATTTTGAGAGAAAAGGAAAAGAACAAAAATGCAAAGATGTGCAAATGTGGGAGTGGTTTTGGCACAATAGAAAATGAAAGAAAACTAAAGCCAAGAAGTGAGACACACACACCAAATGTCGAAAATACTACCCAAAGCAACCCAAATTCGACACACCCCCTCCCACTCTCCAAAACCGAATGCACATCATCCACCACTTCAAATTTCGGCTAACATACTTCCCCCAACACAATCCCTTCTTTTCCTTTTTACTTTTCTCTTGACCACCTATTCAAACGAATTTGAATAATTCAAACTCCACAAATTTCTCTCCATCTATTTTGAATCTGTTGAGTTCTTCCATCCTCATCCATCAGAGTCCAACCTGAGCACATTTCCCCCTTTGTCCAATCGTCAAAAAGAATAAGCAGAAAGGGACTCTTGCAACTCGAACCTAGGTCCTCTAGCATGCATGAGGCGTCACTCCCCTTGTGCCTAAGTAGCGCCTCCCTTGCCACTTTACCACTGGGATTCTTATGTCAACTTTTACCAACAACTTCATTTAACACCCAGCTCACATAGCTCCCCATTCCAAGTACCCAAAAATGAAAATTTTGCTATGACCCTGGCATACCCCCGACTCATGCCAGAACCCTAAAACACCCACAACTAGCATAACATTCACACTATCAACATGCAAACAATTAAATTGCAAAGGCCCCGATTTAAAGATGTTACACCTGACGGCACTTGATGCTTAGCTTTGACTTGCTGACAAATCAAACATTTCAAAACAAATTTTGAGATATCTCATTTCATGCCATGCCACCAATAAAACTATTTCAAATCATTATACATTTTCGTGCTTCCCGGATGCACTGATAAGCAACTACTATGTACTTCGTTTAGAATCCTCTGAATAAGTTCATAATTTCTTGGTACACATATTCTATCACAAAACATCAAACAATCATCAGGCCCTATAACTCAGAGTCCGAAGTCGACTCACACTGAGCTCGTTTTGCTTGCAATTCACTATCAAATTTTTGAGCCTCACAAATCTGCTGTAGAAATTACGGTCTCGTTTTCAACTCTGCTACTATCAAACCGTTATCAGACAAAGGTAATTGAGTTTTCAAAACTCGTAAAGCAAATAAAGACTTTGGCTCAAAGCATCAGTAACTACGTTTGCTTTCCTCGGATGATAATCAATCACTAATTCATAATCTTTTAGATATTCTAACCATCTTCGTTGTTGCAAATTCAATTCTTTCTGAGTCATCAGATATTTCAAACTTTTGTGATCGGTATAAATATGAAATTTCTCACCAAACAAATAATGATGCCAAATTTTCAATGCGAACACTATCACGGCTAACTCAAGATCATGCTTCAGATAATTCTTTTCGTGTCGTTTCAACTGTCTTGAGGGTTTTCTACCACCGATCACCATGTGACCAATCATGCTCTTCCCCTTCATTATCATAATCCCACCCCATGTATACACACATGAAAAATTGAAAACATCATATCAGCTTTAAGAGAAACAGGCTTTCATATATATATCGATACACATAGAGATTTCTATGATCACGTACCTGGCATCCTTTGCCTAACCCTTTTAGGGTTTTATGCAATTGTCTACACGGCCTCTTTCCGGCTTTTAGCCCATAACATATATTTAGTACAGATTACTATATAGCCTTTTTCCGGCTTTTAGCCTATAACATAGATTTAGTACAGATTAATTAGTGTGTTAGAGATCTACACACCTAATTACCATTAGAACAAGACTCTCTAAGTCGACGCTATCCGTAGCCAACCCAGCTGCTATCTGCCCTATGTGTTGTTCAGAGGCTTGAAATCCTGAAAAGTGATATGAGATTCAGGGACTAGTGTTTCCGGCTTTTAGATCTAAGAGATCTACTCACTAGAGAAGATTCGGCTACTTCCAGAGGATTCCGGCTTTTTGCGAAAATCAGGAAGAGAAGATGATTCGAAAAAATCTATAGAGATTCGGCTTTTAAATAAAGAAGAGAAAAGAATAATGGAGTTTTTGGCTTTCGACTTTTTAGAAGAAAGAAGAGAAGAGAATAATAGACTTTTCGATTTTTAGAAGAAAGAAGAGAATAATGGAGTTTTCGGCTTTCGGCTTTTTAGAAGAAAGAAGAGAAGAGAATAATGGAGTTTTCGGCTTTTAGAAGAAAGAAGAGAATAATGGAGTTTTCAGCTTTTAGTAGAAAGAAAAGAAAAGAATAATGGAGTTTTCGGCTTTTAGAAGAAAGAAGAGAAAGAAAAGATGAAAACCCTAAATGCCGAAAAATAAAGAAGAGAACCCTCCCTATTTATAGAAATTTCGGCACTTACCTATGAAAAACTGAAAGTGCCCTTCCTGATAACTAAAAATTAATCAAATAAAAAGGGAAAATTCGGCACCCCCTTTTCCATAAAGAAACCAATTTCTTCACTTCTCTAGGTGATGGAATTTCGGCCAACTCCTAGCCTTGTGGATAGCTCCTATCTTTTCTCCTTTTATCTTCCATATTATCAACTATATTATCTACATCATTTAATCCTCCTATTTTTGAGCCTTGTTGCTGTCCATTCCACCCAACCCTAATGCCAAAAATTAGCTATCTTAAATTAAAAGAGTTGGGCTCCATGAAACTTAAATTTGGGCCCATTACTCCCTTGTGTGTGGCGTCACCCCATGTCCCCTTACAGTGCTACCTATTGTTGGGCCACAAGCCCACGTTGGTATTTTAAACATAATTACCACATTTTAACTCTATAATGCCCAATCAGATAATTTAACCAAGGCCTCTGCCTAAGCCTAAGCCCAATTTGGACCCCTAACACTTAAATTAACTCATTACACATGTTCACCCATTAAACGCATAGGCCCAAAAATTCAGGACGTTACAAATGCCTTTTCCATTCATTTAGTCCTATTAAGCATGGGTATAGAATTTATATTAGTAGATATTGTGGCAGCAGAAGATGAATTAGCTTAATATAGAATAAAAAACAAGCTTAAATCAATATTCATGAGTAAACAATAAATTCAGGATAATGGCTAATCCCATCTCAAGAAACCAAACACAACATTAATATCAAGTCTTTGGACAACAATATTAACAGTAAGCGGTACTCTTGTTGTAGCAATCAGACATTGACAATAAATCATGTCAAACAATGAATTAATCTTTGGACTAACTTATTGCTCACATAAAATACCTTATAATTGTCACACATTTATCACCAAAGATGTCGTTGAAATTCTGCCAAATATTAACTTACCTTTGGGTCAATTAATAAATGCATGAATCACAAAAACATATAACCATCTTAATATTTCAAATAAACTAATCTACACAAAAGAGGTCACTTTGGCGGCATTTTGTTTCAACTAATTTATTTAAAATATTAGACATCCTTATTTAAAAGCCAAAATCTGAATTTATTTGTTTTAAAATATTTACCTTAATTTCATCTTTCAACATTGAAAGATAATTATATATATATCCAAAACATGCATTAAACCAATCAAAGCATGCATATATTATACAACAAAACATATATATGAATCAGTTTCTATATATATATATTTATATATATTTTTTTAAATAACAATCACATGCCTTGCAAATATCAAACTAGATTATGTTTATAAAATCTTAAAACCTTATTTAAAGAATCAAAACACAAAATTATCAAGAATCTCAAAGATTAAAATATCAAACCCATAAAGAATAAATTCTTTCTCAATGATTCAACATGACAAAGCTCGGATGCCACTTGTTAGATTTGTAAAATAAATCTAAAATAAAACTCAATAAACCAGGATCTATCATGTCAAATCATCAAAAATAAATGAAGAATAAAACTAGATGCGGAAGCATACTTGAATCCATGAATTCCTTGTAGTTTTACCGGATTTTTGGGATTTGATCTTCCAAATTAGCACACAAGAAATTCGGAGAATATTTGCTCTCTCATTCCTAATGATGGGACATTAGAAAAGATATCTTGTGTGTAATTTGGGGACCATAACCCTAATATTTATAATCTTAGCATATTAGTTCTAATCAAATCCTAATTAACCCATCATTAATTAGAATTTGATTAGAAGAGTATCTACACATATTTGACCCATACTTTATTTAATAATTAAAAGCCCAATAAAATTCTAACCAAATTAGATCACTTTTAATTTGGGCTAACCTATCATGATAGTAAATAATAACATGTAATTATCCTTATTATATATGTGATGTCCAAATTTTCCAACACGTGTAGAGTGTACCTCATATTTTGGAAGAAACAAAGCTGATGTCGAGATAAGGAAGGGTCGATGTCCCAACGACACGACACACGACGTCCCGATGATGCGATGCATGGCGTCCCGATGAGCCAAACGCGACGCCACAATGTGGCGACGTATTCTCTATGAAACCAAGGTTCTTCCACTAGTTAAACTCTAGTATCATTTCCCAGTCTAACTCTAATTATTCTATGGATGTTTTATCATAATTTCATACAAAATTCAACATATAAATAGGTCTTTTAGCAACCCTAGATAGTTTAGAAAAACAACAACAAAATTAGGAGAGAGTTTGTGGGAATTCTAGGGGAAACTTTGTATTTCGCATTCATGGATTGTTTGTTTCTCCATCTTATACTCCTCTTTCAATTTTTTTGTTAGTTTTACTGAAGTTTTCTTTGCATGTGGTTTTTTATCCTCTTCATAAGGGCTTTTCCACGTAAATATTTGTGTCCAATTTTCTCAGTTTTCATTTCGTGTTCGTTGCATAATTCAGGTTTGACCCAAAAAATTGATATCAGAGCTTGTTTCGATTTTCGCATTCAACTCGTTCAGAGATGGCAATAAGGTACGATATCGAGAAGTTCGATGGGATCACAAATTTCAGCTTGTGGCAAGTTCAAATGACGGTAATTCTGGTTTTGAAAGGTCTGAAAAAGGCTCGCGGATGTAAATTAGACAGAGTGGGAGGAGCTTGATGAGAAGGCACTGTCAACAATTCAATTGTTCATCATTAACAATGTACTGCAAGAGGTACTTACAGAGAAGACGACAACAACCTTGTAGAGGAAACTAGAAGCCCTTTATATGACAAAGTACCTCGCAAATCATTTGGTATTCAAACAACGATTATATACGTCTAGTATGGTAGAAGGTGAGTCTATTAGGGTTCACATCAATGAATTTGTAACTCTCCTAAATGACCTGAAGAATGTCAAGATCAACATAGACAATGAAGATTAGGCTATGTTATTACTATATTGTTTGCCCCCTTCATACAAAACTTTCAAAAAAACCTTGATTTCGGGTAGAGAGAGACTTTCTTTTGAGGACGTGAAGGGAAACCTTTTGAGTAAGGATAAACTGGATAATGAGTTAAGCTCAAAGAACAAGTTAGATGGGCAAGCCTCGGTTTAGATTGCAAGAGGAAGACAACAATTTAAGAATTTGGGTCAAAGAAGATTGAGGGCAAGATCAAAATCTAGAAACTGCAACAAGCAATGTGGCTATTGCAAAAAGATAGGGCACATAAAGATAGAATGTTACAAACTTCATAATAAAAATAAAAGGGCCACCGAAAATTACGAGAGAGGAAAGCAAAAAGCTGATGTAGTTGATGATAATGTAACCGAGGACAGAGGTGATGATTTGCTATTGGTATCAACGACCGAAAGGCCTGAGTTCACATCTGAGTGGATCTTGGATTCATGGTGTTCCTATCATGTATGTCCCAACAGAGATTGGTTCTCCACATACAGTTTGATTGAAGGTGGAGTTGTGCTTATGAGAAATAACTCACCCTGCAAAATAACTGGCATCTTTGAACCATTCAGATTAAGATGCATGATAGGATAATTAGAACGTTGTCAGATGTCAGACTTGTGCCTGATTTAAAGAGGAATCTCGTCTTTTTGGGTATCCTAGACTTAAATGGTTGCAAGATCATCATTGAGTCAAACGACTTAAAAGTATCTCATGGAACCCTTGTTTTGATGAGAGGGTAGAAAGTCCGCAGTCTTTACATTCTACACTGATATAAACATATTGGACATGAATTTATAAAGTATGTGAAATTATGCTTAATTATATGATTTTTTTACATAATTTATATTATTTTCATGTTAAATATTAATATGTGAATTTTCAGTATGCAGGACCATGGAAGATGTGATTAACATAAATGATGCATGGACATGCATACATCATTTCATTTGGATGGTAAGACCATGCAAAACTAGGGTCATAAAGGTGTTAGTTTGACCCAATAAAATATGTGCTAAAATATGGACATGTCTGATTAATTATTGGAATGAGAACCGTCCAATAAGGAGGAATTAAAGCCCAATTTCGGCACAAGCAAATGGCTACCTAAAAATAAGCTTTGGGATATTTTGTTGAAGGTCCCTGTAGTTGGAATGTAACACCCCCATCCCGTATCCGTTACCGGATTAGAGTTAAGGGCATTACCTAACAGATCGAAACTTGATCAGACAATTTCATAAATTAAACCATTATTTACAATCATAGTGTCCCTTCTGCAGGTCATCGAGACCTAAAACATGCTTTAAATAGAGTCAGGACTAAACTGGAACACATACAGAAATTCTCAGAAATTTTTAAACCTTTTAAGTTTTAGGGGTTACACGCCCGTGTGGGCAGGTCGTGTGCCTCCCACGGCTGCTAGACACGCCCATGTGTCTTCCCCGTGGTCGAATCTGACTTAACTCCACGGCCACTAAGCACGCCCGTGTACCTTGGCCGTGGTCAATCCTGACTAAACCACACGGCTGCCAGGCACGTCCGTGTACCAAGGCCGTGTACTCTTAATCAGCTACTGACTTAGTCCCACGGTCAATAGGCACGCCCGTGTGCCACAACCGTGTGGCAAAATAGGCCATTTGCATGACCAATATGCCACCCACATTAGGGTCATACCTACAAGAAAAATACAAATACATCTCATGCACATTTGACAACCAAGAACATATCAAAATAATCATCCAATATCTACATTCCAATCCAATTCTAATCATGCCAAATTTTCAAGACTAAAACTCATGTAAACACAAGCATAGTTCATCCATACACTCACCAAAAACTTAACCATTTCAAATACTATCAAACCATACCAAAACATGCACCATTTATCATATTCATTAAAACATATAGCCAACACCTAACTAGCCAAATCACATGGCTAAATTCACATCTCATTCTTATACAAATAACTAGCCTATACATGCCATATCTAGCTATATACATTTCCAAAATGTACCAAAACAAGTTGAGTAGTGTGATGACGATCCTTGACAGTCCCCGAGCCTTCAGTAGCTTTGACGATCTATAAAGCAGAATAAACACACTGATAAACTATAATATATACATATTTTAATCACACATTTAGCATACTTTTGGATGATTTATTCCTTGAATTGTGGAATTTGGTGCTCTTAATCCTTTAATTTCATGTTTTATACTTAGGAGGGTACCGGAGAATGAAAAGAACGAGAAACGGGCCTAAAACAGAGTAAATGGGCTACGAAATCGACACGGCCTAGGCCCAAGACCACACGGCCGTGCCTCATTAACAGACCCGACCACGGCCTGGATACGATTCACACGAGCGTGTGCCATGGGCGTGTCCCTGACGTGATCTGTTTGAATTCTATTCGGAATAGGGCACTTAAAGGCAAAGAAAGACATTCCAAAAGCCTATATAAACACCCTAAAGGCCAACCTTCAAGGGCGCGTCTAGTTAGGCCGAAGAGCCAAGCCAGAGAGGCAAGAATTGTGGGGTTTGCTCGAAGAAAGCCAGTTGATTCATCTCAAGAAGCCAAAATCATACTCAAGACGGAGATCTTCCTTTCAATTTCCTTTAGGGGGTTTTAGGGATTTTCTTATGTTTTATTTTATATTTTCTTCTGAGATGTATTCTTTTATCATTATGAACTAAACCCTCAAATACCTGAGGAGGATGATACCTAAGATAGATCTTGTTATTGTTTTCTGAACTATATGATAAATACTTGATTTGTTCTTAATTCTTATTTTAATATTTCAGGATATTGATTCAAGTATTGATGTCCTTAGGCAGAGGAGGAATAGACCCTGACTAAGAGTAGATCTAGCATAGTTAAGCGGAGTTGATCGCAACCCTAGAGATAGGATGACGAAAATCTGCCGGATTAGGGTCAAACCTAATATGGGAGTCCATAGATCGAGTTAATGCAATTCTAGGGGTTTTAATTAGAAAGAGATTTCAATTAATCAACCTAGGGTTAGACGTTAGTAGCCTCGAGAGAGGTATTAATATAAATTAGGGAATCCTACGGATCAAGTCAAGTGAATAAATCGTCTGGTTCAGAGTTCAATAGCAAGTGAAGTCTAGGTGGATTCTTCCTCGGGTATTGTCTTAATCAATTGGTTTTTTTCTCACAAGTATTTTCCCCAAATTCATTCTCTTTGCCTTAGCATCTTTAGCTTAGTAGTTAGTTAATTTTAGATTAAACAACAATTCACTTTTATTTTAGGCTAAATAATAAAAAGAAAGTTAGTATTAGTACTTTTGGTTCCTTTGGGTTCAACAATCCTGTCTTGCCACTAAGCTATACTACTGTTCGATAGGTGCACTTGCCTCAAACGTTGTCATAGTTAGTTTCTATAGGTGCAAATAAAAAGACTCCGACACATGATCACACGCACACATAGTAAGCTTTTAAAAGCTTAGTAAGCCAAAATACAAATAAACTTAACATGAATTGCACATAACTGAATTGATGTATTGACCATAAAGGTTAACATAACAATTTAATCTCATTCTTTCTTTAGCTCATTTGCTTAGCCATAACTTACCACATTCTCAACTCAATTACCTCATTTGCACATAGCTCATTTAAGCATAATTTCACATATTATCTCATCATCTCATTACATATATTCAATTTAGTAAGTTCCTATAGATACTTACCTTTCATACACACATTGTATACTTATCAAGCATACCTGAAACGGATAAACATTCACGTAATTGTTTATAGCTCAGAATTTCCGCTGAACCATTTGGAATCTAATAGGGTATACGGAATACTCAGAATAGTCGTACAATGCCAATGCCCCCAACGTGGTCTTACATGTAATCAGATGTCGATGCCACTGTCCCTAACGGGTCTTACACGAATTAATACGATGCCGATGTCCCAGACCTGGTCTTACACGTAAAGATCTTATCGATGCCAATATCCCAGACGTGGTCTTACACATAATCTCAAATCAATGCCAACGTCCCAGACGTGGTCTTACATGATGAAACAGAACAGATACCTATGTCATGACATAGCTAATCCTATCTATTCTTAGGTTCGTACGGGACTTATCGGACATTGCTACTATGCCGTTCTTATCTCGGAATTCATGTACACATCATTTCATAGTCACTCATCGTATTCAATAGTTATAAGGACATACACAATTCAATACAAATATGTTTATTTGCATAATGACTTACCTCGGATTCGATTTAACTGAACAGAAACGACTATTCGGTTACTTTCACTTTCCCGCGATGTAAGTCCGATTTCTTCGGCTCTTGACCTATACATATTCAAATTTAACTCTTTTATTAAATAATTTATTCAATTCAATCCAAATACACACTTTTAGGGTAATTTAAAAAGTAGCCCACACATTTGCACATTTATCAATTTAGTCCATTTTTCCTCAAAACATCAAATACACAAAATCATCACATACTCATGCTTAGCTGAATGCTTATGTAAATCATACAAGCCCATATTTTCCATCAAATTCACAATTTAGTCCCTCAAACTAACATTTTCTCAATTTAGCCCTATTTAGCTAAATTCATCAAAATTTCAAGAATAAAATATGTTCATCTTACACGTATCTTTCATTTAACAACTAAATTCATCATAAAGCTCACTAATTCATCCATGGCACAACTCACAAGTATCATTAATTCTTCAAATTACAACATGGACTTGATAGTAGACTAAGCAACAATCTCAAAAACATAAAAATCATCAAAATCTAAAGCCAAAACATACCTTAATTTTGCAATAAAAATGACCGAATGCCCTAGCAAGTTTTCTTCTTTTTCTTTCTTCAATGTTTCGGCCAAAAAGATGATAAAAACCATCTTTCAATTGTTTATTCTATTATAACATATAATTTATCCATTTACCAAATTAGCCATTTAATAAACATTTGAAGCAATGGTACAATAAGATCATATTTGTCCAACTACTATCCACTATTTTAAAAGTGGCTTAATAGCCATTTAAGGCCTTCCCATTAAGAAGCCATCTCAAATGGACACTTATACAAATATCATGCTAGTTTTGTATTTAATTCAATTCAATCTTTTTATCAAATTAAACATATAGACAGATAAATTATCTTACGGAAATTAAACACATGCTTAATCACTCATCAATGACATAGAAAATAATATTAAAATATTTCACTGACTCGGTTTTGTGGTCCCAAAACCACTGTTCCGACTAGGGTACAAACCGGACTATTACAATTCTCCCCCCTTAGGGATTTTCATCCTCAAAAATCTTACCGTTAAACAGATTCAGATATTGCTGTCTCATTGAATCTTCAGGCTCCCACATAGCCTCTTCTACCCTGTGTCGATTCCACATTACTTTCACTAATGGAATTTTCTTGTTTCTCAACTTTTTCACTTCATGAGCTAAGGTACGGATCGGTTCCTCTTCATATGTCATATCAGATCAGATTTCAATTTCAGACGGAACAATCACATGTGACGGATCGGATCGATATCTACGAAGCATCGAAACATGGAACACATTGTGTATCCTTTCTAGCTCAGGTGGCAAAAGCAATCTATACGTAACTGGCCCAATTCATTCAAGAATCTCATAAGGACTGATGAACCTCGGACTTAACTTGCCTTTACGTCCGAAACAGAGCACTTTCTTCCACGGAGACACTTTCAGAAATACTTTGTCACCGACCTCAAATTCTATATCTTTCCGTTTCAAATCTGCATAAGAATTTTGATGATCAGATGCTAATTTCAGACTATCTCAGATTATTTTTACTTTCTATTCTGTGTCTTTTATCAAATCAACCCCGTGTAGCTTATTTTCACTGAGCTCTGTCCAATACAGAGGTGTACGACATTTACGTCCATACAAAGCTTCATAAGGTGCCATCTTTATGCTCAACTAAAAACTATTATTATACGCAAATTCAATCAATGGCAGATACTGTTCCCACTTACCGTTAAACTTAAGAATGCAGCATCTCAACATATCCTTAAGAATTTAAATAATTCGTTCGAACTGACCATCTGTTTGCGGATGAAAAGCTGTACTGAAATGCAGTTTCGTGCCTAATGTTTCTTGTAGTTTCTTCCAAAAATGTGATGTGAATCTGGGATCTCTATTAGATACAATAAATAATGGCACCCCGTGCAATCTCACAATCTCAGAAATATAAAGCTCAACTAACTTATCAAGTGGATAGTCAGATCGTACCGGAATAAAATGGGCAGATTTTTTCAATTGATCAACTATGACCCAAATTGTATATTTCTTTCTCGGAGTCTGAGGCAAACCAAAAACAAAATCCATTGTCACTCTATCCCATTTCCACTCGAGAATCAGAATCGGTTGTAACAAACCAAACGGAACCTGATGTTCAGCTTTGACTTGCTGACAGACTAAACACTTCAAAACAAAATCAGAAGTATCTATTTTCATATCAGACCACCAATAATGTTGCTTCAGATCCTGATACATTTTAGTGCTTCCTGGATGAACAGATAGTTGACTATTATGAGCTTCATTTAGAATTAACTGTAATAACTCAGAGTTTCTCAGAACACATATACAATCTCGAAATCTCAAACAAACATCAACGACTTTAAATTCAGAATCAGAATTCAAATCACATTGAGCTTGTTTTGCTAATATCTCATTATCAACTTTCTGAGCATTACATACCTGTTGTAAGAACAATGGTTTTGCTTTCAATTCAGCTATCACTGAACTAACATCAGAGGGATCTAATTAAGCATTTAAAGCACATAATGCAAACAGTGATTTCCTACTCAATGCATCAGCAACGACATTTTCTTTACCCGGTGATAATCTATCACAAGCTCGTAGTCTTTCAACAACTCAAGCCATCTTCTCTGATGCAGATTCAAATCTTTCTGAGTCATCAGATATTTCAAACTTTTATGATTTGAAAACACGTGACATTTCTCACCAAACAGATAATGTCGCCAAATCTTTAATGCGAACACGATCGCAGCTAACTCGAGATCGTGTGTCTGATAGTTCTTCTCATAAGGTTTCAATTGTCTCGAGGCGTAAGCTATTACTTTGCCTTCTTGCATCAAAACATATCCCAAACCATTTAACGAAGCATCACTGTATATTATAAACTCTTTGCCTGATTCTGGTTGTATCAAGACTGAAGCTTCTGTCAAAAGGGCTTTCAACTGATCAAAGCTTTTCTGACACTTATCAGACCATTCAAATCTAACATCTTTTTGAAGTAATCGAGTCAACGGAGTAGCTATCATCGAAAAACCTTTTACAAATCTGTAGTAATAACTAGCAAGTCCCAGAAAGCTACAAAATTCAGACACATTTTTTGGAGGTTTCCAATCCAGAATAGCAGAAATTTTACTCGGATCAACTCATATTCCAGAGGCCGATAAAATATGTCCTAGAAAACTAACATCACGTAAACAGAACTCACATTTACTAAATTTCGCATACAATTGCTTTTCTCGCAAAGTTTGCAACACAATTTTCAAATGTTCAGCATGCTCATTTTCATCACTTGAATAGATCAAAATATCATCTATAAACACAACAACAAATTGATCGAGGTATGGTCTGAAAATTCTATTAATCAAATCCATAAAAATAGCAGGAGCATTGGTTAATCCAAATGGCATAACTAAAAACTCATAATGCCCGTGCCTCATTCTGAAGGCAGTTTTTGGAATGTCAGAATCTCTCACTCTCAACTGATAATATCCCAATCTCAGATCAATCTTAGAAAATACGGTAGCTCCTTTTAACTGATCAAACAAATCGTCAATCCTGGGCAACGAATATTTATTCTTTATGGTCACTTTGTTCAACTGACGGTAGTCAATGCACATTCTCATCATGCCATCTTTCATTTTCACAAATAGGACTGGAGCACCCCACGGTGAAAAACTCGGTCTGGTGAAACCTCTGTCACCTAAGTCTTGTAACTGTGACTTTAACTCTTTCAACTCTGTTGGTGCCATTCTATACGAAGCTATCGAAATAGGTGTCATACCAGGCAACAGATCAATACCAAATTCAACTTCACGAATTGGAGGCAAACCCAGTAATTTTTTAGGGAACACATCAGAATACTCACATACAACAGGCACTGATTCAATTTTCTTCTCAGACACTTTCGAATCAATCACATAAGCTAAATATGCGTCATACCCCTTTTTCAAATATCTTTGAGCTTTCACTACAGATATCATAGCAGGTAATCCATTCAAATCATTAGACTCAATCCTGACTATTTCATCATTCGGACATCTCAAATCAATAGTCTTTCTTTTACAGTTCACAACAGCATCATGCAATGTCAACCAGTCCATACCCAGAATTATATCAAACTCATCAAATGGTAGTAGCATCAGATAAGTAGGGAAACAGATATCTCGAAACATTAACGAGCAATTCTTACATACTTTGTCAACCAAGACACTTTTACATAAGGGGTTCGATACTTTTATAACAAACTCAGTAGACTCTACAAGCAAAGTTTTACTGATTACCATGTTCACGCATATATATCAATGTGTAGAACCAGGGTCTATTAATGCAATCACAGAAGTACCATAAAGTGTAAATGTACCCGTTATAACATTTGGAGAAGAAGCTTCCTCACGAGCTCAGATAGCATATGCTCTGACAGGTACTCTAGCTTCGGATCTTGTAACATTTTCTCTTGTAGTTCTCTGAATACCGCTAACATTTCTTACATTTCGTAAAGACCTACCCCTCGTTGTAGCATTATCAGATCTCATATTCTGAATAGTCTCTGGCTCAGCTGATTCTGGGCAATCTCGAATAACATGATCTAATGATCCACATCTAAAGCAAGCCCGGTCATTCAATCTACAACTTCCCGGATGCCTTTTTCCACAATGCTTACACTCGGGTCTTTCAGAACAAACATTTCCCACACTTGCTAATGAAGTTGTTGGGGTTTTGGAGCTCATTTGTGATTTAGCTTGATCTCTATTCGATTGTCCCAAATTAGCCTTTGAATGGCTATGCTCATCTCAAAATTTCTTCACAACAGGCTGAAATGATCTACTCTGAAATCTCTTTCTCACATCTATAGCTTCTTACTCAACTTTCTTTTTATCTTTCCCAATTGCCTCAGCTTTGCATGCTCGATCAACAAGTACAACAAACTCTTTTATTTCTAAGATCCCGACTAACAAACGGATATCTTTATTAAGGCCATCTTCAAATCTTTTTCACATTATTGCCTTAGTAGATACACATTCACGAGCATATTGACTCAGTCTGACAAACTCTCATTCATATTTCGTAACAGACATACGGCCCTACTTCAAGACCAAAAATTCCTTCCATTTCTGATTGATAAACCTCTCACTAATATATTTCTTCCAGAACTCAATCTGAAAGAAGTCTCATGTCACCCGTTCTTTTGGAGCAACAGAAATCAGAGTCTTCCACTACTGATAAGCTGCATCTCAAAGCAAGGATACAACACATTTTATACTTTCATATGGAGTTAAAGACATTTCTTCGAATACCCGTATAGTGTTTTCTAGCCAAAATTCAACTTTCTCAGCATCGTCATCACTGGTAGCCCTGAACTCTTTAGCCCCATGCTTATGGATTTTGTCAACCGGAGGCTTATTCAATAGATTTGGATGCATAATCGGTGGCACAACTGTAGTCTGAGAGGGATTAATTGGGGGCGATGGTTGTGAAACAGCCAGGTTATTTCTAACAAACTGAGTGAACCACTCACTCATCAAATTGGAAGAAAGCTTGTTTAGCCTCTCCCTCTTGACCACTCGTAGCCGGTCTCGAATTAGAGGGCGCAGTCCCTTGCACGGGGGCAGGTGTATTACTTTCTACATCGTCAGCTACTGCTCTTTCGGGATCCATTATTATACAAAAATCACATTTTACATATCAGGATTCATCACACTATCACAATTCAAATATATGGCATGTATTGCAAGACTCTAAGACGCTATGTTAGCCCGAGAATTGACTAAATCGTAGCTCTGATACCAATCATTCAATCGACTAAGCCAGATTAGGGTTAAGGGCATTACCTGACAGATTTAAACTTTATCAGACAATTTCATAAATTAAACCATCATTTACAATCATAGTATCCCTTCTGTAGGTCATCGAGACCTAAAACATGCTTTAAACAGAGTCGGGACTAAACCAGAACACATACAGAAATTCTCAGAAATTTTTAAACTTTCTAAGTTTCAGAGGTTACACGCCCGTGTAGGCAAGCCGTGTGCCTCCCACGGCTGCTAGACACGCCCATGTGTCTTCCCCGTGGTCGAATCTAACTTAACTCCACGGCCACCAAGCACGCCCGTGTATCTTGGCCGTGGTCAATCCTGACTAAACCACACGGCTACCAGGCAAGTTCGTGTGCCAAGGCTGTGTACTCTTAATCAGCTACTGACATAGTCCCACGGTCAATAGGCATGCCCGTGTGCCACAACCGTGTGGCAAAATAGGCCATTTGCAAGACCAATATGCCACCCACATTAGGGTCATACCTACAAGCAAAATACCAATACATCTTATGCACATTTGACAACCAAGAACATATCAAAATAATCATCCAATCTCTACATTCCAATCCAATTCTAATCATGCCAAATTTTCAAGACTAAAACTCATGTAAACACAAGCATAGTTCATCCATACACTCACCAAAAACTTAACCATTTCAAATACTATCAAACCATACCAAAACATGCGCCACTTATCATATTCAATAAAACATATAGCCAACTCCTAACTAGCCAAATCAGATGGCTAAGTTCACATCTCATTCTTATACAAATAACTAGCCTATACATGCCATATCTAGCTATATACATTTCCAAAATGTACCAAAACAAGTTGAGTAGTGTGATGACGATCCTCGATAGTCCTCGAGCCTTCAGTAGCTTTGACGATCTATAAAACAGAACTAACACACACATAGAGTAAGCTTCTAAAAGCTTAGTAAGCCAAAATACAAACAAACTTAACATGAATTGCACATAACTGAATTGATGTACTGACCATAAAGGTTCACATAACAAATTCATCCCATTCTTTCTTTAGCTCATTTGCTTAGCCATAACTTACCACATTCTCAACTCAATTACCTTATTTGCACATAGCTCATTTAAGCATAATTTCACATATAATCTCATCATTTCATTGCACATATTCAATTTAGTAAGTTCCTATAGATACTTACCTTTCATACACACCTTGCATACTTATCAAGCATACGTGAAACAGATAAACATTCACGTAATCGTTTATAGCTCGAAATTGCCTGCTGAACCATTTGGAATCTAATAGGGTATACAGAATACTCAGAATAGTCATACAATGCCAACATCCTAGACGTGTTATTACATCTAATCAGATGTCGATGCCACTGTCCCCGAAAGGGTCTTACACTAATTAATACAACACCAATGTCCTAGACATGGTCTTACACGTAAAGACCATATCGATGCCAACGTCCCAAACGTGGTCTTACACGTAATCTCAAATCAATGCTAACGTCCCAGACGTAGTCTTACATGAAAACAGAACAGATACCTATGTCATGACATAGCTAATCCTATCTATTCTTAGGTTCGTACGGGACTTATCGGACATTGCTACTATGTCGTTCTTATCTCGAAATTCATGTACACATCATTTCATAGTCACTAATCCTATTCAATAGTTATAAGGACATACGCAATTCAATACAAATATGTTTATTTGCATAATGACTTACCCCGGATTCGATTTAACTGAACAGAAACGGCTATTCGGTTACTTTCGCTTTCACGCGATCTAAGTCCGATTTCTTCTACTCTTGATCTATACATATTCAAATTTAACTCTTTTATTCAATAATTTATTCAATTCTATCCAAATACACACTTTTAGGGCAATTTACAAATTAGCCCTCACATTTGCACATTTAGCAATTTAGTCCAGTTTTCTCAAAACATCAAATACACAAAATCATGACATACTCATGCTTAGCGAATGCTTATGTATATCATACAAGCCCATATTTTCCATCAAATTCACAATTTAGTCCCTCAAACTAACATTTTCTCAATTTAGCCCTATTTAGCTAAATTCATCAAAATTTCAAGAATAAAATATGTTCATCTTACACGTATCTTTCATTTAACAACTAAATTCATCATAAAGCTCACTAATTCATCCATGGCACAGCTCACAAATATCATCAATTCTTCAAATTACAACATGGGCTTGATAGTAGACTAAGCAACAATCTCAAAAACATAAAAATCATCAAAATCTAAACCCAAAACATACCTTAATTTTGCAATAAAAATGACTGAATGCCTTAGCAAGTTCTCTTCTTTTTCTTTCTCAATGTTTCAGTCAAAAAGATGATAAAAACAATCTTTCAATTGTTTATTCTATTATAACATATAATTTATCCATTTACCAAATTAGCCATTTAATAAACATTTGAAGCAATGATACAATAAGGGTATATTTGTCCAACTACTATCCACTATTTTAAAAGTGGTTTAATAGCCATTGAAGGCCTTCCCATTAAAAAGCCATCTCAAATGGACACTTGTACAAATATCATGCTAGTTTTGCATTTAATGCAATTCAATCCTTTTATCAAATTAAACACATAGACAGATAAATTATCTTACGGAAATTAAACACATGCTTAATCACTCATCAATGACACAGAAAATAATATTAAAATTTTTCACTGACTCAGATTTATGGTTCTGAAACCATCATTCTGACTAGGGTACAATCCGGACTGTTACATGGAAGGATGTCAGAAATTAACACACAAGTTAACCCTTTGAAACGTCCACCTTATGGCTATTAATAACACTATTTTGAATTCAAAAACATGCAACCAAGTCATCCCCTTTTCCACAATTTGTGGCTGACAATGTATGAGAGAAAAGAGAGGGATTTTGAATTCTATTTTTAGAAAACTCTACCATTGCCTTCACCTATAAATACCACATACCTTTCCACTTCTCAAATCATCCCTTATCCCTTCATTCATAACACATCTCTCAACACTCATCTCTCATTCATTCTCTCTTCCATCTCCCTATTCTTTTCCCTTGTATAGCCATCCATCTCCTTTCCATTCTTTAGCCAACAAAGGCTTTGTCAAGATCTTTTTTTGGTCGGCCACCTTAGGAAACCCTTAGCAAAAGGAGCATCAAGTAGAACGGAGTAACTCATCAGTAAGAAATGGTCTGAAAGGCTGCTAAACTGAAATAGAGTTTACTATTTCCTCTTGTTATTTAATTTACTTATGTTTGCTATATGTTTATTATTTTTTACATCAACAATGATATTTTAAATCCTATTTTCCAAGATGATTATGTTAATTCAGTAAGGTTTATTTGATTCATGTTTAACATGTTTGTGCCTCAGTCGATCATGTTTTCAATTAAAATCAAGATGTATTTCATTCATACGTGATTGGATGCATTCAGATTAGCTAAGCGATCCTAACCAGATGGCAACTAGTAGAGGCATAATTGAAAAGTGCAATGCTCAATTTAGTCATTAAACTCGACTAAATTAAAGGTTCATAATATCTTTAGTTAGATCTATTATCTTGCATAGTTTTTAGGTTTATGTGATTAAACTATTGCAAATGTAAATGTCTCTGTGACCTCACATAAATACTAAGAAACCCTTAGTTTAATATGATCAGTAAAATGCATATTTCACCAAGTAAAAGATTCCAAGAGGACTTAATTTGATTTCCAAACTCATGAAAGATCGAGTTGCCATGAAATATTTTTCAAACATTGTTAAGCATGATGAAAATGAACTGAGTTGATTAATATAATTATCCTAGTCTATTTTATGTTGATTGTTTTTGTTGTTAAACCCATTCATTCATACATTTAGATAATTTGCATTTAGATTAAAATTGCATAAGGATCAATCTTTGCATCTAGTTAATTTAACTTAGTTTAAACATCACCATTCAAATTATTATGTTTTTATACCAAATAGTGAATTTATAATTTTAAAAATAATCGACTAATATACGCAATCCCTGTGGAGACGATAACTTATTTTACTTATTTATTACTTGAACGACTGTGTACACTTGCACAAACCACGTTACAGGACCAACAGTGTTCGGTTTGGAAACAATTATGGAAGCAAAGGCAAAATCGTTGCCATGTCATAATGAGGACTCTCTTGACATCATGACAACATGAAAAAATTTGCTCTTTCTGGATTTTGAATCAACCCACATATGGCACATGCAACTCAATCATATGAGTGAAAAAGGTATGATTATTTTGAGCAAAATAGGTCTTTTCACAGGCACCAAAGTTTGAAAGTTAGATTTCTACGAGCATTGTGTTTATGAGAAGCAAACTATAGTCAGCTTCGATTCAAAAGTACATAAGACAAAAGTGTCCCTCGACTACATTTATTTCAATTTATGGGGTCTGGCTCTAGCCGTCTCCAAAGGAGGTAATAGATATCTTCTAAATTTTATAGATGATCACTTTAGAAAAGTTTGGATATATTTCCTAAAGATCAACAATGAAGTCTTCGGGATGTTTAAGCATTGGAAGAACCTACTAAAGAAATGGACTGAGAAGTTTGTAAAGCGTTTCAGAATGAATAATAGGCTTGAATTTTGTTTAGCTGAGTTCAACGATTTCTACAAATGAGAAGGAACCGAGAGACATCGCACAGTTGTAGGTATCGTACAACTCCATTCTAAACGAATGAACATAACTTTACTCGAGAAAGCCCAAAGCATGCTTTCTAATGCAGGTTTAGAAAAGGCGTTTTGGGTCGAAGCAATTAACCTGGAAAGTTATTAAGTGAATCGATCTCCACATTAAGCCTTGGATGGAAAGGTTTTTGAGAGATTTGGTCAGGTAATCCTCCTAATTACTCAAACCTTGGTTATCCTGCTTATGCTCGAGTTAGTTAGAGAAAGATTGAACCAAGGGAGGTGAAATGTATTTTTCTAGGTTTTACAGCTGGGATAAAAGGTTACAAGTTATGGTGCCCAGAAATGACTAAGATCATTGTTAGCAGAGATGTTACATTTGATGAAACATCAATGATTATGTTAAAAAAGGGGGTCATCGGGTCAAAACAACACCGAAAAGTTGAGTGTTTTGAGCAAGGTAGAACTGAAAACAAAAATAGACAGTGACATCTCATTGTCACAAAACACAATGTCACAACATCACGACGAACAAGGGTGACGCTCTAACAATGAGAACCACCACGTCATGGTGTCGTATAAAAATTTTAAGTCTGATGTCTCTTCGATGTAGTAAAAGGTTTCTAAAGCCACTCAATTCAAAGACCCTTCAAGATTATAAGTTAGCCCGAGACAAAAAAATGCGAGAGATCAAACCACCACAAAAATATTATGAAGGAAATCTAGTGGCAAATGCTCTAAGCGTTGCAGAGAGCATCAATGCAGTCGAACTTTTGAATTATTCAGAGGCAGTTCAGGCTTCTAATTCCAGCAAGTGACTTGTTGCATGAAAGAAGAGATGGAGTCTCTTGAAAAGAATGAGACGTGGCAGCTGTTTAAGTCACCCACCGAAAAATAAAATAGTTAGTTGTAAGTGGGTGTTCAAAAAAAAAGGAGGGATCAGGTCAATGTGACACTAGATATAAGGCAAGGTTGGTCGCAAAAGGCTACAATCAAGTGGAGGGAGTTGATTTCCATGATGTTTCCTCTCCATTTGTGAAAGATACATCCATCCGGGCATTGTTAGCTCTTGTTACAGTATACAATCTCGAGTTAGAGCAGTTAGATGTAAAAACTACATTCTAGCCTAACCTGTCAAATAAGGGTTTATATTTAGTAGTTACATTCATATATATATAGCAATTTTTTAGCTTAGTTTTATCTCTTTCTCTCTTTATTACCTCCTCCTCGTAATTCTTCTCCCTTATCTCTAGAACATTATCTTCTTTCCATTTAAAGCAAAAAAAAAATGCAGATTTTAATTTTTGTTAGCTTTGTCACTGCTAGCCACTGTGGTCACCATTGCTGCCATGTTCTTACCTTGAAATTTTTGAAATTCCCTTTCATACTTTTTCCCAATCTCCATCATGCTAGTTATTTCTCTTATCTATCCTCAATCCACTTTCTCCCTCTTTTAATCCTTAACCCACTTTATCCCTCTTTTAATGGTGTTGTTCATGCTTGAAGATCTGCAACCCAAAAATTTTCATCAGTGGTTGTTGTTGTCATCACCTCATTAAGCTCCTTTGTCGATGTTCTTTATCATTTTTTCTGATTTTTATTTTTTTCATTCTTTTTTTATTTGATCTTTTAATTTGGTTGTCTAGTTGTTTTACCCATTTATGAGTTATTGGTGGCATTGAATTAACCATTTTGAATGAGGGGGCTATTATGGTTTCTCTTGTAATAGCATATTCCATGGAATATCATTCAATGACCAAACAAAAGAATATTACTCCTTCACTTAATAAGCCTGGAATGAATTTGCTATTACAATGAACCAAACATGTTGTTAATGTATGGGGCGTTATAATTTTTACTACACGATTTAGTCAAATATGCTAAAGGGGAGATTGTTAGTACATTGTAACTTGTGATACAAGTTGTACTCACATGACAATCCACAAGTTGTCCGTGCATTAATTTATTCGTTAATATTATTTTTGACTTTATATTTATCTTTATGTTTGTGATTATCTTATAAGAAAAAACATCAAAGAGTTCTACCTATGCATGAGACATGAAATGAAGATAGACCTTATAGATAATGTATTAAAAATACTTGAAGAAATTTTATTTAAAAAGCTTAAGATAAAATAAAGTTTGTAAACTTATTGTCTTACATTACACGGAAGAACTTTTGGGTTTGATCCAAGGAGATTTCACGCTCTATATATAAAGGATCTAATTCAATGAAAATGATGAATTAGAGCGTGCACGCACACACACACGAGAAGTTTTAATTTCGTGGAGAATTTCATGGTATTTTAGTGAATAAATATATTCATAATGAGGAGTTGTTATTAAGTGTATTTATTGTATTATACCTTTTAGTGTTTATTGTTTACTAACAGGTGATAAGTTGAAAATTAAGAGCTTTTAGTAGGAAAGATTCATTAAGGAGAATTTATACTAAATTTACTAAGATAAAGCTGAAATTATTTGGGGGTCAAGATAGATTGGACTTAAATCATTACTTATATTATAACTTTAGTAGTGAAAATCTTCTCTGGACAAAGCCCATCTAAATATATATTAAAGCAAGGTTCTTGTCACGCCCTGAAATAAAGGGGGTAAAAATGGATAAACATGAAATGAATTAGGCTTAATGACTAAGAGTTAAAGAGACCTCCCTAGAGACCCAAGTTCGAGCTCCCTTCCTTCTATTTTATTTTCAAAAACCTAGGGTAAAACCACACCCAAAATATAAACAGTAGGCGATAGGCCCAATGGTTAAGTGTTAGTCCCTTATCTTAGAGGTTCTAGGTTCGAGCCACTCCTTCCCCATTCATTTTTCCTTTTAAATTCAACAATAATGGGTAATTTGCTATGCTGGCCCTAGGTATTTAAACCACTTTTTTCCTAATTAGACTTGCACCTTGTTTACTTTTATATTTCTAATAGAATTTTGTTTCTCCCTCTCTATTTCTTCTCTTATTTTCTTTTTCTTTAAACCATATTTTCATCCTATTTCTGTTGATGATTTTGTTTTCCTGAATCAAATTATTCCCCTCGTTCAATCATTTTTTTTATCAGTTTTGTAATTTCCATCAATAACGTCTCAATCTTTGCGAAGAACGGTAAGTACAACTCATTTCGATTATTAGATCATGTATTTCTGTAATATTACTATCCGATGCTATCAAATGTTAATTTGATAATTTTTTTGTTGAAGGACTAGAATAAGGTGAATCAGACCAAAATCAAGCGTGAGGATTGTTGATCAGACTCGTGGTGAAAGGTGTGTGATCTTTACCAAGTGAATCAGTGGAAAATTGTGTGAAGATTACGGCCACATGGTCTCCCACACGGGTGTGTGGACCAAACAGTTGGACTACACGGCCATGTGCCCCTATAATGCTATGCTAGTTCGTGAACCACACGGCCACAACCCTTTCACACGGCTTGCCACACATCCGTGTACCTCTTGTAGGGTATTTTTAGCATTTTTCACATGGCCTGGCCACACAGCCGTGTGACCTTTGTTTTATAGTTTTACTCAAAATTTTATGAATTGTTCAGTTTAGTCCCTATATAGTCCCCGAATTGTTTTCAAAGGTTTTATTCACTCAATTGAGCCATTGATATTATAAATATGCTAGAATTTGTGAGTTGATCAATAAATTTCTACTGTTATAATGTATGATATGTGACTTTTACATGTCTAGTGTTACTGTATTTCTGATAAATTCATATTGTTAACACTGTGACTGTTAAACTAAAAACATGTGAAGCATGCCTACTACGACTATTGAACTGAATACATGTTAAGCAAGTCTATTGTTACTGTTAAATTGAATACATGCTAAACATGTCAACTATTACTGTATTGTACTATTTTTAGCATGCCATATTGCACTGCATAGGGTGTGATGATTGAGAGGAGGAAGTACTGACAGTTTAATAATCTACAAACACTGGTGGTTCATCCACAACATACTGGGGGTTTATCTACAAAACACTGGTGGTTCATCTACAACCTACTAGCAATTATCTGCAAGCTTTTTATTTAAAAACACTGGTGGTTTATCCACAAATTTTTACTGGAAGTTTATCTGCAAATTCATGGTGGTTCATCCACAAAATGGAGTGTTATCAGATGGATGAGTTTCAAGAAACTCTTACTGTGGTGTGTAGCAGAGTATAGGTAGGATATTTCCTGATATTCTTGCATTGTATTGACATTCATAAGCAAGCTCAAATAAACTGTAGAATCATGCTTTGTTATACGAATGTGATTGTTCTAAAAACTATTATTATGAATGTTTTATCCACTTTTTTGCTCTGGTTTCCTGGTGATTGGGCACACACTAAGCTCATAAGACTCACCCCCCTTAATTTCTATCTTTATAAATAACCAACCAGGTTAGGACGCAGACTCGGCATCCGAAAGGTCTTGACTTAAATTAATATTTTTATTAAAAGTATTTTAGACTTAGTATTATAAATTTTGTTATATGGAACTATAATTGTAACCTCCCCAACTAGGCCTAGAGGTTAGACCCGAATTCGAGAGATAACATCAGCCACCGAAATGACTTGAAAGAATTATCGAAGTTTTAAAAACATTTAATTATAAACATTTGTTTATTTTAGAAGGAAGTTTAGTCTCTTTTCAGAAAAACTCAGAAGTTAAAAAATGATTAAGTTTAACCTATTCATTATAACGGTGTTTACCATTGAAAACTTAGTTGAAAATCCGAATTAATTTCAAAACACATTTACAATTTAGCAACGAAAAAGTGATATTAACATAATTTTAATAAAAACCATGTTTCAAGCATAATTAAATAAAAATTCATATTTTAATAACCTAAATTATTTAAATGACATGCACGCCTAAGTACAAAATGTAAACTAAGTCCTATGCCACAATAATAATATAGTTTCAAATAACCAAAATTATAAAATAATCAGTCTAAAATACTTTTATAAAAAAAATCAATATTCCGAGCCGAGCCCTCCGAATGTCGAGTCTACGTCCTATCCTTCTGGGTTATTTATAAAGGAGGAAAAATAGAGGGAGTGAGCTATGAAAGCTTAGTGTGATTTCAATAACAGGAAAAAAAAAACTGTGAACAAAGCACATTAACAATTCTGAGACTAAACACAATCACAAGCACTTTAGATTAAGGGTTTTCACGTAAAACACTTAACTATAAATATCTCAGATTTCAGAATAATCATAATCGAAATTGTTACCGTTTTTTAGATTAACTAAGCGCAAGAACAATTGGTGTAATGATTAATCATACAGAAACACTAGTCATCAAACAATTCCCCATAGTAATTTCAAACATATCAATATTTCATATTACATGGCTTAAATCACATTTAGAAAATTTAGTATATCATATCAACATAATAGTTTTCACCATGTATATTCAAAAACACATATACCATATCATATCAGAAATTTCAAAATTTTAAGCACATGGTTTACGGATGCTAACAGATTCAGTTTGACAGATAAGATCCTACCCCATCGCTACAGACCATAAGAGTTCCCAAAACTCGTCCATCCCTACACACCGGTTTGTAGATAAACGACCATAAGATGCAGGTTAATATGCTACAAGATGATTATGAATACACAATATTTTTACAGATAAAAATTACTAGATAATATGTGGATGAACCACCAGATTTGTAGATTTATAATCTGCTAAAACTTCCTCTTTACAAAATGTCCCAACCCATGCAACAAAATATGACAAGATTAAAACAAATCATAACAGAGCTAATATTATGATTAAAAATAATCAAATATTGCAATAATAAATATGCTTTCAAACAATTAATTCAGTAGCAAACTCATATATTCTTCAAAGGTTCAACTTACCGGTGTCATAAGGCATGTTATACAAAAATCACAAGTATAGATACAATCAACATAATTAGTCACAATTTATGCAGTTTGGTATATATTTAATATTAATACAATCAATTAAAGCATGGATTCAAGCATTAATCATAGTACTAGGGACTTAATTGCATAAATTAAACACTAAAAATGTAACGCCTTGATAATTTATTTCTGTTTCTGTAAAATATAACACAACTGCGTATCTGCTTTATTGGTTAAGTGTTCTGGGCATGTGTGAGAGGTCCCAAGTTCAAGCCTTACCTTTAGCAAATTTTGGTTATTTTTGGATATAAGTCTTATCTTTATTCAGTGGGCTTATACTAAATTGCCTGTGAATTCATATCAGAATGAGCCTGCTAGTTCTGTATTTATTTTTGCTCAGTTGACCGATAGAGTTTCGATTAAATTTAAATGCTGAAGTGGTCGAAACTGTGTAGTTAATGGGAAGTTGGGGAAATATCCAATTGGATTTTATTTTTATTTCTTTTTCCCAAAAATCCCCTTTTTTTTTTTTTTTGATGTTCCCGTTCCCTTTCTCTCCTATTCAATTTTTCGTCTCTCACTTTCTATCACGATTTTCTCAATTCACTTCCTTTGGGTGATATCTGGCTGTGTTCGCTCGGTAAGTCTTTTTGTTAGAATTTTAGTGTTTTGGGCTAATTTTTAATAAGGGGGTTTGTTTTTGTTACTCTCAGTTTAGGAAAAAGATAAGATTTTGCTGGGGCTCCTGCAGTGATTTAAGTGTTCAGGATTTCTGTTCGATAAGGGTAAGTTTTCGCGTGCATTGCGTGATGTTGTAAGGCTTTGATTGTGAAATAATTTCTGTTGAGTTTTCGTTAGTGTTACTAAATTTAGGCTCTAGAATGTCGATTTTTAGGTCTTGGAAGGCTCGAGATAGTTTTTGTATCAAATCGATACCAGGTGTGTACTCGAAACAAAAAAATGAGGCTTCGATAAAAGCCAAAAAATTGTTCTGTCAACGCCATACGGGCGTGTGGTCACCCGTGTGGTTGGCCGTGTGCGAGACACGACCATTTGATCGACGAAGACATGGTTGTGCGTATGAAACGACTGTGTGGTGGCCAGAGTGTGGCCGTGTGAGCCACACGGGCTAGGCCAAGTTGGGCATATAAGCCACACAGGCGTTCCGCACAAGCGTATGGGTTTTTGGGCCAGGCCGTATGGGCCACACAGGCAAGGCCAATATGGGCGTGTGGGCCCACATGTTATTTTTGTAATTTTCCCTAGGGTCTCACAGGTCATTCCGATCAACTGTGGGTCTACTGTAAGGTCGATAAGGGCTAATTAAACCCCATTTTGTGTGTTATGATATTCTGATAAACTGAACTGAGTAGGATACTAAATGTATGCCTGACTATACTGTAATATGTATATATGTATATGTATATAATCATGTTGAGCATGTTTAATCTGTTATTTCTATATTTGTTATCCGTATTTGATTTCGGGTGGGATTTGTTATGAGGAGGAAGTGGTCTGTACAGTGATCATCACCTTTATTCTGGCAGCTTGGCTGCACATTATTTGATATTTGTCTAAATGGCACGATATGGTGTGTAGGGATGGGTGGGTGTTTTAACCCCGCATGGTGTGTTGGCATGGTCGGAGTTGGTGTGTAGAGGATGGGGATAGAATTCTGTACATCTTATTTCGTTGTTTGTATCAGATATGGGAATAAGGCCGATTCTGTCTCTGATTGTATGAGATATTTTTTATGTTTGCTTGTCTATTTTTGTTGGGTTACACACTGAGTTTACGTAAACTTACCTCTGTCATCTGTTCTGTTCAGGTAATCCACAAACCTAGGCGGATCAGTGCAGTGGAGACTCAGCGGTGACCACTAGACCATAAACTGTTTAATGTTATTAATTTTATGGTTTTATTTATGATTTTAGTTTTCTTTTGAGAGTCTGTAATTTTGGGGACTCTCTGGGCTTTATGGTTTTTAAATGTTGGTTTTGGTGTTTTTTTTAGTTTGCATGATTTGATAAGATGTGTTATGAATTTGGCGATTTTACACAAAAAGGGGGTTTTTCTTAAAATAACAAATCGGGTTTCTAAAACATAATGAATTTGTTAAACTTCCGCTGTAATAAGTGTTTTGACAAACTAATTAATTGAATAACGTTTTCAGTATATTCATGAATGAACCCGTGGTTTAAAAATTAAATGGTTTATCAAGTCGATACCGTTTTCAAAATCCATTCCTTGTGACATCACTCGTTCCCATTCCTTGTGGTGGCTGATGCTCTAAGTCATAGGGCGATAACAGATTTGAGAGCGATGTTCGCTCGAATTAGTTTGTTTGATGATGGGAGTCTATTAGCGGAGTTGCAAGTTAAGCCGACTTGGATTGATCAGATTCGAGATAAGCAGTTGGGGGATGAGTCTCTGGGTCTGTAGTTTCGTCAGATTGAGAGTGGCAGTACTTCAGATTTTAGGTTGAATAATGATGGTGTTCTGTGTTTTTGAGGTCGGATCTTTGTGCCAAATGACTCTGATTTAAGGCAATCAATTCTGAGGGAGGCGCATAGTAGCCCTTGTGCTATGTATCCCAGTGGTAATAAGATGCATCGGGATCTATGTAAACTGTACTGGTGGCAGGGTTTGAAGTGTGAGGTTACAAATTTTGTTGCTCATTGTTTAACGTGTGAACAAGTTAAGGCTGAGAATTAGTTGCCTTCGGATTTGTTACGGCCCGTTAGGATTCCCTTATAGAAATAGAAACGAGTGATGATGGACTTCGTCAGTGGGTTGCCCTTGACACCCACTAAGAAGGATTTTGTTTAGGTCATCGTGGATTGATTGACCAAGTCTGCTCACTTTATTCTAGTTCGGGCCAACTACTCTCTGCAGAAGTTAGCGAAGCTTTATATTTCCGAGATAGTTAGACTACATGGGGTTTCTGTTTCGATTATTTCTGATAGGGATCCGCGCTTTACTTCTCAGTTTTGAATGTAATATCCGGGACTTTGGGCTTGTGCATTACGGTTTAATTATATGAAGTAGCATGCCTATGTGTATTATAAATGTGTTTTATGAATTTTGAGAACCTTAGAATAAAAAAGAATCCCTTAGAAAATATTAAGTTTTAAATTTTCAAAGAGGGAGCTAAGCTTGATAGGCCTTAAGAAAATTAGTAGGGGAAAAATGACACAAAAATGGGCTTGTGTAAGTGGCTTGGAGGCGCCACTTAGGGCCTTGGTAGGTGACGCCATAAGCTGTGAGGAAGGGCTCAGGTTCGAGCAACGTGGGAAGCAAATGGGAGTTTTATTTTGCTGCAAGGAGAAGAGGTGTTCGACGGCAATGGGGCACTGAGTGGATGAGTATAGATCAAGTCAAATTCCTTTTAAAATTTCGGCTAAAGTGAAGGATAATTATTGATTTAGTTGAATTAATTTTAATTGAGTAAAGAAGAGAGAAAATAGGGGATTGGATAGAGGGAGTAAGAGTTGGCCGGCCAAGGGAGTCTTTGGCGGTAAATTCGGCCAAGTTAGTAAGGGAGGATAGCCGAATTTCACTAAGCATTCTAGCCTCCCTTTCGTTCACTCTTTTCTCTCCAAAGCTATCACTTTTCTCTTCTTTTTCTTTTATTTGTTCTAGCCAAAATCTTCTTCTCCCTGAAAACAACCATTGCCGATTCTTCCTAAGTCCCATACTCTTCCATTGACGTCGAATCTCCATCATCAACCTTTTCTTCTTCTGAAAGTTCACTCAAAAGCCGAATATTCAAAGTGGTTCTAGCCGATTGTTCAGTAGATCCAAAAGCCGAAACCTATCGATCACTACCTAGTCTATATTGCGAAATACCTCTGTGGATTTAAGGGTGCCGTCGACTACAGCATTAGAGGTAAGATCAAGTGGTATTTGATTTCTCTCCTTTTCTTTTAGATTAACCGAAACTAAGAATCTAACCCCATTAGTGTTCTTTGCCGAAACCTTGAAGGAGCTTGGGATTTCTATTATAGCCGATTTTAAGAAGGGATCTTTTGGGACTTTTAAAGATCAAAGGTAAGTCATGTGTGGTATTCAGCCAAGGGCCATTTATTGTGATTAAATGATTTGGATCTAACACAAGCCTATGGGAATTTCGACAGATACCACAACCAAGTAGCAATTTCGGGAGTTAAGATTCGCAAGGTAAGTGAACTTGAACAATCAGCCAAGGCCATATTTAGTAATTCAGATTTGTTTCTTATTCGTTCAAAAGCCGAAACTAACCAAGTCAGGTGATCTAGTGTTGGCCGATTGCAAGGACTAAGGATCTAGGGCTTTAGATCGGGATTTTTGGGATTTCAGTGAACTCGTTAAGTAAACCAGGTGTGTAGCCCCACACGAAATCTCAATAGATCTATGGTAATGTTTTAATATGTGTGTTAATAAGAATGTGAAAGATATGGCTTAATGTACCATTTAATGGTACGGCATATTCAGGTACGTTATTCTCCAATCCTATGTTAATAGTTATGAATATCTGTTATGGCACATATGTGAAATGGTTACGAATGTGGAATAAAGAATATGGCATGAGTTATGCATGATTTGTATGACATGGGGCAAATGGGTGATTATGAAAGGGGAAGTGATCTGGTGGTTTTTACCACAATATTTGGTGACTCATGTCACATAATCTGAATGTGGTGACTTATGTCACAAAATATTATCTGGTGGCTATGCCACAAAATTATAAGGGCGATGTGCAAGTCGTCTGCAGCGACTGCCTTCGATGATGTGTAGCGGATGGAGGGTCGATATAGTAATCCCCACGGTGTGATGGCAGGTACGGGTGATGTGTAGAGGATGGATATCTAGGTTTGGGTTTGGGATTGCATCATTACTTATATTTGCTATATCTATATGTATGATCTGATATGCCTAAATCAGTTGGGACCTAGTGTTGGTTATTATGCACTGAATCTGTTTGACTCACCCCGTTGTGGGATATCTTTTCAGGTGACACTCAGCAGATGGACTGGGTCGGCAGGAGCTTAGTGGTGGCCATGCTCAGCTCAACATTTGTTTTATTTGAACATTCTATATTTAAGTATTTTGGGATTGATTTCGGGTTTGTTTGATGTAATAAGGCCACTTAGTATTAAATTGTTTATGCATGCTTTTAATTTCTGTTAGGTTACAATTATTAAATAACTTTTCCTAAAGTACATATATAAATATTTTGACTCCCAATCGCAAACGATTTTCAATCTAAAGGTAAACTCTAAACCAAATCGGCAATTCTTTCAACTTAAGGTTTTGAAATATGAAAACGAGGTTTCATAAAATCCAAACATCAAGCAAAACATTGTTTTCGATTTTAAACCCAACACAAATACATTTTCCTTCAAAACCATTCAAATTTTCCAAGATAACAAACAAGTTTTGAACGGTTTTACTCAAAGAACATACCAGATCCGGTCGAGGCTCGTGGGCCGAGTTTGGGGTGTTTCAACTTGGTATCAGAGCCCAGTTGTAAACTCTCGGCCTTAGGTTTAAAGCCCATAACGTTTTCAAAATTAAGCCCAAATGAGTTTGTGAAAAATTTTGTGAATTGAGCAGGTTTTCTGGCATGGCACCTAAGTCTCTGACCTGAAGTCCACCAGGTAAGTACCCCTAACTGTTGTGTGGATTATTGTATGATCTGTATAAGGGTATAACAGGAACATAGATTAGTATATTAAGTTGCTGAACCCTAGGATTAGCTTACTCCAACACAGAATCACATAAAACTTAAAGCCTAATTACACAAACCTGTGACTAAGTCGCCGAGTTAGGGTGTGGCAACCATTGTGCGCATGTCTAGAATTGGATTTAGGAAGAGCCTGGTATTTAAGCAGTCCTAGTGACTCACCTCCTCTTTGCTCGAATCCTACCTGGTGCGTAGTGACGGTTTACCCTAACCAAAAGGACTTATTCATAGGCTAAATTCATTAATTAAAACCCGAAAGGGACTAGCCATACTTTCTATAAAAATCTTAGTTATTAAAATTTTTGAATTTCCCCTTTGAATTGTACAAACTATTTTATAAAATTTTTCCAAAATATTCCTGATTTACAAAATTACCTAAATACCCCTGGTTGTAAAATTACTGAAATGCCCTTGGTTTATAAAATTACCATACTACCTCAATTTCTACTAAGACACTCCTACTTTACAAAAATATCCAAAAACCCTATTTTGCAAAATATCAAGATACCCTAATTTGGAAATTTACCAAAATACCCCTGTAGGACAAATTACGAAAATACCCCTGGGATTAGAACAGACGAAAATATTCGAGTGATGAATGTGTGTAGTAGGTACTATCGAATGATTGTGTTTCTCTGAACTAGGGTAGGAAACTTGGAATGAAAACCTTGAAATGATCGAAAGAACTACTACTAAGCCTTTTTCATAAAATTGTTCGCGGATAATCAGTGGAACAAAATACTAATGCATAAAATTTCTTAAATCAGGTTAAAGTGCGATCGTAGAAATGAGTTCTAGGGGACGTGGTCGTAATGTACGAGGACGTGGTAGAGAGCGTAATGACCGTGAGACGGAACCCGTTAGGTAGGTCGGTCAAAGGTCCAAAATGAGGTACCACCACCCCCACCACCAACTGTTGGTGTTGAGCAGCAAGATCAGACGGGAGATGATGTAGTATCGCAGGTGGTACTGCGAGTTCTTGAGATAGTGGTTGGAGCAAGTGGAGGTATGGGAGCTCGAAAATCTATACCCGAGCGACTCCGAGCCAATGGAGCTGAGGTGTTCCGTGGCGTATCTAGTGTGGCACCCAGTACGGCTGAGTACTGGTTGGAGGCAATAGAGCGAATTATGGATGAGCTGGATCTGACTACTGAGAAGAAACTGAAAGGAATCGTGTCGCTACTTCGCGACGAGGCATATCAATAGTGGCTCACAGTTCTGGATGGTGCTACAACTGAGGATCTCACTTGGGAGTATGTTAAGGCAGCATATCAGAAGAAGTCTGTTGGTACCAGTTAGGCATTTCTGGGGCTGGTTTAAGGGAAAAAGTTCGTAGCGGAGTACGAGGCTGAATTCTTAAGGTTGAGCCGGTATGCTCGAGGAATTGTGGCTACGGAGCATGAATGATGTGTCTAGTTTGAAGACGGACTGAGGGATGACCTGAGGTTGTTAATAGCTCCACAGCAGGAGCGGGAGGTTGCTGTGTTGGTAGAAAAGGCTAAGGTTGCCGAAGGGATTAAGGACTCTGTAAGGCAGAATACGGACCGGAATAGGCAAAAGAGAGGTTTTAGATCGTCAGGGTCATCAAGGAATGTGCAAAAGAGGTCTGGAGTTGATGGGCCGCGAGGTCAGCAGGTTGTTTCAGGAGGGCAATATCGTACTTGTACTCAATATGGAAAGATGCACCTAGCAGAGTGTTGGAAAAAGACAGGAGGATACTTCAAGTGTGGGTCTAAGGAACACATGATTAAGGACTATCCTATAAAGATAGACGGGAGCCGACCAACAGGTCAGGGTTCTAATCAGGCTGGAAGAGGTGGACAGCAGCCTCAGCGGGGTCGTGGTTCGATTGGCAGAGGTAATAGTTCTGGACGAGGACGTGGAACACCAGGCCGAGGTGTTGGTAACTGCAGGCAAGGCAAACCGGTCCGTGTATGCGATTCGCCTTGAGAGAGGATGGAGACGCACCGGACGTCATAACCGGTACGTTCCTTATAGCTGGCAAGCCTTACTTTGTTTTAATTGAAGTTGGCTCGACCCATTCTTATGTTGCATGTAGTGTAGTTGAAACACTAGGCATAGCCTCTGAACTATCTGATAGGGAGATGACTGTAGTGAGCCCATTAGGTCAAACTGTGGTGGTGAATAAGATACTTCGGAGTGTATCGCTAGAGCTTTAGGGAGTGGTATTTCCTGCCAACTTAATGGAACTACCTTTTGGAGAATTTGATCTTATTCTTGGCATGGACTGGCTGGTGGAACATCGGGCTATATTGGATTGTGCAGCTAAGTGAATGGAGTTAAGGACTCCTAAGGACGAGGCGGTAATTATGATAGGAGAAAGAAGGAACTACTTGTCTAACGTAGTCTCTACTTTAAAGGCTGTTAAGATGGTACGGAAAGGGTGTGAGGCATTTTTGACCTTCATTAGTGTGTTGGATGCAAAAGAAGGGGGAGTTAGTAGAGTTAGAACCGTAAAAGAGTTTGTGGATGTCTTTCCGGAAGAGTTACCTGGAATACCCCCGGATAGGGAGGTGGAGTTCGGAATTGATTTTGCTGCGGAGTCTTCTCGTGTCAATGTGTCAATGCCCGCACAAAATGGTACCGAAGGAGTTGGTTGAGCTCAAGGCTCAAACCCAAGAGTTGCTTGATCGTAGGTTTATTCGACCCAGTGTGTCTCCATGGGGAGCACCGGTCTTGTTTGTGAAGAAGAAGGACGGAACTATGCGCATGTGCATAGATTATTGTCAGTTGAATAAGCTGACCATCAAGAACAAGTACCCTTTGCCGAGAATAGACGACTTGTTCGACCAGCTTAAGGGGGTAGCAGTGTTCTCAAAAATAGATCTAAGGTCTGGATATCATCAGCTTAAGGTGAAGGAGGCAGACATCTATAAGACAGCTTTTTGGACAAGATACGGGCATTATGAGTTCCTAGTAATGCCATTCGGATTGACGAACGCCCTAGCCGCATTCATGGATATGATAAACCGGGTTTTTCAACCTTATCTGGACAGGTTCGTCGTTGTGTTCATAGACGATATCCTAGTATATTCCAAGTTTGAGGAGGAACATGATAAGCATCTCCGGATTGTGTTGCAAGTATTAAGGGAGAAGAAGCTCTATGGCAAATTCAACAAGTGTGAATTTTGGCTGAAAGAGGTCGCATTCTTAGGGCATGTGGTGTCTGCAGAAGGAATAAAGGTGGATCCTAGGAAGATTGAGGCAGTGCTAGATTGGAAACCACCTAAGTCTGTGGCCGAGGTTCGTAGTTTCTTGGGATTAGCAGGCTACTACAGAAGGTTTGTAGAAGGTTTCTCATCAATAGCTGCACCTTTGACGAAGTTGTTGAGAAAGGAGGTACCTTTCGTATGGACCGGTAAGCAACAGGAGAGCTTTGAAAAGCTTAAGAGGGTTTTGACTGAAGCTCCGGTGTTGATTCAGCCTGAGGCAGGAAAGGATTTTGTGGTGTATTGTGACGCTTCCCACATAGGATTAGGATGTGTTCTAATGCAAGACGGGAAAGTAGTCGCTTATGCGTCTAGACAATTAAGGCCACATGAGGTTAACTACCCGACGCATGACTTGGAATTGGAGGCAGTGGTCTTTGCTCTTAAGGTATGGCGGCACTATTTGTATGGAGAAAAGTCAGTAATCTATACGGACCATAAGAGCCTTAAGTATCTGCTGACTCAGAAAGAGCTGAACCTAAGACAGCGAAGGTGGGTGGAGTTATTAAAGGACTACGATTGTTCCATAGAGTATCACCCGGGCAAGGCGAATGTGGTAGCAGATGCCCTAAGTCGAAAAGTAGTGTCGGATCTGAGGGCGATGTTTGCACATCTGAGCTTGTATGACGATGGAAGTTTGCTGGCAGAATTGCAAGTTAAGCCGATGTGGTTAAGCGAGGTGAAAAAGGACAGTTGGTAGATGATGATTTAAGTGCTAAGTTACGGCGAGTGCAGAATGGGGAGTTGGAAGATTATGGTATTAATGACGAGGGAGTACTGTGTCTCAAGGGTAAGGTTTGTCTGCCTAAGAATTAGGAGTTAAGGTAGAGAATTCTTTAGGAATCGCATAGTAGCCCTTATGCTATACATCCTGGAGGTAGTAAGATGTATAGAGATCTAAGGAAACGATTTTGGTGGCCTGGTCTTAAGCGAGAAGTTACCAAGTTTGTAGGGAAGTGCTTGACGTGTCAGCAAGTCAAGGCAGAACACCAAGTTGCGTCAGGATTGCTTCAGCCGATAAGGATTCCGCAGTGGAAGTGGGAGAGAATCACCATGGACTTCGTTAGTGGGCTTCCCCTTACGCCTACTAAGGACTCGGTATGGGTGATAGTGGATCGATTGACAAAGTCCGTGCATTTCGCGAGTTGACTATTCTTTGCAGAAGTTGGCGAAGTTGTATGTGGCAGAAATTATAAGGTTGCACGGAGTTCCAGTATCGATTATTTCAGATAGGGATCCAAGGTTTACGTCTTGGTTTTGGAAGGCACTACATTAAGCCTTGGGTACCAGATTGGATTTCTCTACGGCATTTCATCCACAGTCAGACGGCCAGTCTGAACAAGTAATCCAAGTGTTAGAGGATATGCTGAGGGGCTGTGTGATAAACTTTAGAGGAAGTTGGGAAGAATATTTGCCTTTAGTGGAATTTGCATACAATAACAGCTATCAAGCCAGTATTCGGATGGCACTGTATAAAGCGCTGTATGGACGGAAGTGTCGCACTCCTACGTGTTGGACGGAATTGGGGGAACGTCGAGTTTTGGGTCCAGAGATTGTGGCAGAATCTGAGGAGAAGGTTGAGGTAATTCGGGCACGGTTGAAGGAAGCATCTAATAGGCAAAAGTCGTACGCAGATTTTAGGCGGAAGGAAATAGAATTTGATGTGGGAAATCAAGTGTTTCTTAAAGTTTCACCTTGAAAAAGGGTGATGAGATTTGGTCGTAAAGGGAAGTTAAGCCCAAGGTTTATAGGACCTTATCGGGTGTTGAAGCGAGTTGGTCCAGTGGCATACCAATAAGAGTTGCCTCCGGAGCTGAAGCAAATGCACGACGTATTCTATGTTTCTATGCTACGTCATTATCGATCGGATCCATCTCACATAGTGCCAGTTGAGGAGGTAGAACTGAGATCAGATTTGTCCTACAAGGAGGAGCCGATCCAGATTTTGGAGCGAGATGTGAAAGTGTTACGGAGGAAATCAGTTCCTCTAGTTAAACTGTTATGGCGTAATCATGGATCGGAAGAAGCTTCGTGGGAACTGGAAGAAGCAATGCGATAGCAATACCCTCACTTATTTTAGCCAGGTAATTTCGAGGTCGAAATTATTTTAAGGGGGGTAGAACTGTATTATCTGGGACTTTGGGCTTGTGCATTATGGTTTAATTATATGAAGTAGCATGCCTATGTGTATTATAAATGTGTTTTATGAATTTTGAGAACCTTAGAATATAAAAGAATGCCTTAGAAAATATTAAGTTTTAAAGTTTCAAAGAGGGAGCTAAGCTTGATAGGCCTTAAGAAAATTAGTAGGGTAAAAATTACACAAAAATGGGCTTGTGTAAGTGGCTTGGAGGCGCCACTTAGGGCCTTGGTAGGTGACGCCATAAGCTGTGAGGAAGGGCTCAGGTTCGAGCAACGTGGGAAGCAAATGGGAGTTTTATTTTGCTGCAAGGAGAAGAGGTGTTGGACGGCAATGGGGCACTGAGTGGATGAGTATAGATCAAGTCAAATTCCTTTTAAAATTTCGGCTAAAGTGAAGGATAATTGATGATTTAGTTGAATTAATTTTAATTGAGTAAAGAAGAGAGAAAATAGGGGATTGGATAGAGGGAGTAGGAGTTGGCCGGCCAAGGGAGTCTTTGGTGGCAAATTGGGCCAAGTTAATAAGGGAGGATAGCCGAATTTCACTAAGCATTCTAGCCTCCCTTTCGTTCACTCTTTTCTCTCCAAAGCTATCACTTTTCTCTTCTTTTTCTTTTATTTGTTCTAGCTGAAATCTTCTTTTCCCTGAAGACCACCATTGTCGATTCTTCCTAAGTCCCATACTCTTCCATTGATGTCGAATCTTCATCATCAACTTTCTCTTCTTCTGAAAGTTCACTCAAAAGCCGAATATTCAAAGTGGTTCTAGCCGATTGTTCAGTAGATCCAAAAGCCGAAACCTATCGATCACTACCTAGTCTATATCGCCGAATACCTCTGTGGATTTAAGGGTGCTGTCGACTACAGCATTAGAGGTAAGATCAAGTGGTATTCGATTTCTCTCCTTTTCTTTTAGATTAACTGAAACTAAAAATCTAACCCCATTAGTGTTCTTGGTCGAAACCTTGAAGGAGCTTGGGATTTCTATTATAGCCGATTTCAAGAAGGGATCTTTTGGGACTTTTAAAGATCAAAGGTAAGTCATGTGTGGTATTCGACCAAGGGCCATTTATTGTGATTAAATGATTTGGATCTAACAAAAGCCTATGGGAATTTCGACAGATACCACAACCAAGTAGCAATTCTGGGAGTTAAGATTCGCAAGGTAAGTGAACTTGAACAATCGGCCAAGGCCATATTTAGTAATTCAGATCTGTTTCTTATTCGTTCAAAAGCCGAAACTAACCAAGTCAGGTGATCTAGTGTTGGCCGATTGCAAGGACTAAGGATCTAGGGCTTTAGATCGGGATTTTCGGGATTTCAGTGAACTCGTTAAGTAAACCAGGTGTGTAGCCCCACACGAAATCTCAATAGATCTATGGTAATGTTTTAATATGTGTGTTAATAAGAATGTGAAAGATATGGCTTAAGGTACCATTTAATGGTACGGCATATTCAGGTACGTTATTCTCCAAACCTATATTAATAGTTATGAATATCTGTTATGGCACATATGTGAAATGGTTACGAATGTGGAATAAAGAATATGGCATGAGTTATGCATGATTTGCATGACATGGGGCATATGGGTGATTATGAAAGGGGAAGTGATCTGGTGGTTTTTACCACAATATTTGGTGACTCATGTCACATAATCTGAATGTGGTGACTTATATCATAAAATATTATCTGGTGGCCATGCCACAAAATTATAAGGGCGATATGCAAGTCGTCTGCAGCGACTGCCTTCGATGATGTGTAGCGGATGGAGGGTCGATTTAGTAATCCCCACGGTGTGATGACAGGTACGGGTGATGTGTAGAGGATGGATATCTAGGTTTGGGTTCGGGATTGCATCATTACTTATATTTGCTATATGTATATGTATGATCTGATATGCCTAAATCAATTGGGACCTAGTGTTGGTTGTTATGCACTGAGTCTGTTTGACTCACCCCGTTGTGGGATATCTTTTCAGTGACACTCAGTAGATGGACCGGGTCGGCAGGAGCTTAGTGGTGGCCATGCTCAGCTCAAAATTTGTTTTATTTGAACATTCTATATTTAAGTATTTTGGGATTGATTTCGGGTTTGTTTGATGTAATAAGGCCACTTAGTATTAAACTGTTTATGCATGCTTTTAATTTCTGTTAGGTTACAATTATTAAATAACTTTTCCTAAAGTACATATATAAATATTTTGACTCCCAATCGCAAACGATTTTCAATCTAAAGGTAAACTCTAGACCAAATCTGCAATTCTTTCAACTTAAGCTTTTGAAATATGAAAACGAGGTTTCATAAAATCCAAACATCAAGCAAAACATTGTTTTTGATTTTAAACCCAATACAAATACATTTTCCTTCAAAACCATTCAAATTTTCCAAGATAACAAACAAGTTTTGAACGGTTTTACTCAAGGAACATACCAGATCCGGTCGAGGCTCGTGGGCCGGGTTTGGGGTGTTTCATTGAAAGAACATACACGAGGCTTTGGGTTCGAGATTGGACTTCAGTACTGCATTCCATCTTCAGACCGATGGTCAATCTGAGAGGGTGATTCAGATACTAGAGGATATACTTCGGAGCTATGTGATAGATTTATGAGGTAGTTGGGAAAATTATATATAGCTAGTTAAGTTCACCTACAATAACAGTTTCTAAGCTAGCATTCAAATGGAACCTTACAAGGCTTTATATGGTCATAACTGTCGTACTCAGCTATGTTGGACTGAGTTAAGTGAACGTCGAGTTTTAGGTCCTGAGTTGGTTTCTGAGACTGAAGATAAGGTTAGACTGATTCGGATCATCTGAAGGCAGCTTCTGATAGACAGAAATCTTATGCAGATCTGAAGAGGCATGATATTGAGTACTCTGTGGGGGACTTCATGTTTCTTAAGGTTCTTCCATGGAAGAAGGTTCTGAGATTCGGTCGCAAGGGTAAGTTGAGCCCTATGTTCATCGGGCCGTATCGGATTCTAAAGTGTGTGGGACCAGTTGCTTATCAGTTGGAGCTACCTCTAGAGTTAAACTGTATTCACAATGTGTTTCACGTCTCGATGTTGAGGCGGTATTGATCTAATCCATCTCATATAGTCTCTGTTGAGAAGATCGAGGTTAGACCGGACTTGACTTTTAAGGAGGAGCCAGTTCAAATTCTAGATCGAGATGTTAAGGTTCTCTGGAAAAAGTCTATACCATTGGTAAAGGTTATGTGGCGAAACCATAGCACTAAGGAGGCCACGTGGGAATCTAAGGACTTGATGCGTTAGCAGTATCCTTATCTCTTTTGATCAGGTAAATTTCGAGGTCGAAATTTCTTTTAGAGGGTAGAGTTGTAACGCCATGATAATTTATTTCTATTTCTGTAAAATCTGACACAGTTGTGTATCTACTTCATTGGTTAAGTGTTCTGAGTGTGTGTGTGAGGACCCAAGTTCAAGCCCTACCTTTAGCTATTCAGTGGGCTTATATTAAATTACATGTGAATTAATATCAGAATGAGGCTGCTGGTTCAAGTGGTAAGGGAGTCAATGCGTTGGAGGTTCTATATTCGAATCCCTGTGTGAGCGGGGGTATTTATTTCTACTCGGTTGACTGATAGAGTTTCGATTAAATTTAAATGCTAAAGTGGATGAGATTGTGTAGCTAGTGGGAAGTTGGGGAAATATCCAATTGGATTTTATTTTTATTTTTTTCCCAAAAATCCCTTTTCTTTTTTGACATTCTTGTTCCCTTTCTCTCAAGTTCAATTTTTCGTCTCTCCCTTTCTATCTCGATTTTCTCAATTCGCTTCCTTTGGGTGATTTTCGGCTGTGTTCATTCAGTGAGTCTTTTGGTTAGAATTTTAGTGTTTTGGGCTAAGTTTTAATAAGGGGGTTTGTTTTTGTTACTCTCGGTTTAGGCAAAGGACAAGGTTTAGCTGGGGCTCCTACAGCGATTTAAGTGTTCGGGGTTTCTGTTCGATAATGGTAAGTTTTTGCATGCGTTGTGTTATGTTGTAAGGCTTTGATTATGAAAATATTTCGGTGAGTTTTCATTAGTGTTACTAAATTTGGGCTTTGGAATGTTGATTTTTAGGTCTTAAAAGGGTCGGTATTATTTTCGCATCAAATCAAAACCTGGTGTGTATTCGAAACACAGAAAATGAGAATTCAACAAAAGCCGAAAAACTGTTATGTCGACACCACACGGGCGTGCGGTCACCCGTGTGGTTGGCCGTGTACAAGACACTGCCATGTGATCGACGAAGGCATGGTTATGCACATGACACGACCATCTGGTAGCCGGAGTGTGGCTGTGTGAGCCACACGGGCTAGGCCAAGTTGGGCATGTGGGCCCATACGGGTGTGTGGGTTTTTGGGCCAAGCCACGTGGGCCACACGGGCAAGGCCAATCTAGGTGTGTGGGCCACACAGGCATGTGGGCCCACACGAACATGTGGGCCCATATTTCTGTAATTTTCCCTAAGGTCGCACGGGTCGCTCCGATCGATTGTGGGTCTATCGTAAGGTCGGTAAGGGCTAATTAAACCCTATTTTGTGTGTTATGATATTCTGATAGATGAACTGAGTAGGATACTAAGTGTATGCCTGACTGTACTGCAATATGTATATCTGTATCTGGTATATAAGCATGTTGAGCATGTTTAATCTGTTATTTCTGTATTTGTTATCTGTGTCTGATTTAGGGTGGGATTTGTTTTGAGGAGGAAGTGATCTGTAAGGTGATCATCGCCTTTATTCTGGCAGCTTGGCTGCACATTATTTGACAAGTGTCTGAATGGAGCGATATGGTGTGTAGGGATGGGTGGGTGTTTTAACCCCACATGGTGTGTTGGGATTGTCAGAGTTGGTGTGTAGTGGATGGGGGTAGGATTCTATACATCTGATTCTGTTATCTATATCTGAGATGGGCCGATTCTGTATCTAATTGTATGAGACGTTTCTGTATGTTTGCTTGTCTATTTCTGTTGGGTTACACACGGAGTTTATGTAAACTCACCTCTGTTATCTGTTCTGTTCAGATAATCTACAGACTTTGGCGAATCGTTGCGACGGAGACTCAGCGGTGACCACTCGATCGTAAACTATTTAATGTTATTAATTTTATGATTTTATTTATGATTTTGGTTTTCTTTTGAGAGTTTTTAATTTTGGGGACTCTTTGGACTTTATGATTTTTACTTGTTGGTTTTGGTTTTTTTTAGTCTGCATGATTTGATAAGATGTGTTATGAATTTGACGATTTTACACAAGAAAGGGGTTTTCTAAAAATAACAAAATGGGTTTCTAAAACATAAAGAATTTGTTAAACTTCCGCTGTAATAAGTGTTTTGACAAACTAATTAATTGAATAACATTTTCAGCATATTCGTGAACGAACTCGTAGTTTAAAAATTCAATGGTTTATCAAGTTGACACCGTTTTCAAAACCCATTCCTTGTGACATCGCCAGATTCGGCCATAACGTCTAGGCCGGGTTCAAGGTGTTACAAAAAATAGTTTGGGAACCATTTAGGGACTAATATGCACAAAACATAAAATTTTCGGCAAAACTGTAAAATTTAAGGAACAGGGACAAATGGCCGTGTGGGTCACATAACCATTTGGGAGGGTCTATGTAACACCCCTCACCCGTATTCAACACCGAAATAGGGTTACAGAGCATTAATTGACTTACAATACATTTAAACAATACTTTTCTCATATATTCAATAAATACATACAATCATCATTCATTCTCAATCAATTTGTCCTTTATACGAGCCTACAAGGCCCTAAACATGCTTTGGGAATGGTTCGGGACTAAATCGATAACTCAAGAATCTTTTATGAAACTTCGAATTTTTTTCTCAAAACAGGGGACACACGACACGCCTATGTCACAGGCCGTGTGAACATTCAAAATGGGAGTACATGGTCGTGTCCCAGCCCGTATCTGACACAGTGTAACTCTCTAACTTGGGTCATACGGCCAACACACACGCCCGTGTGGCTAGCTCATATGACTAGCCCGTGTGCCTTAAAAATGGCCATACACGCCCGTGTGCCAGGCCGTGTCAAACCTGTAGAGTATATTGACTTATGCCACACGGCCAAGTCACACGCTCGTGTGTGAGGCCGTGTAGAGCATATTGACTGAATTTCTAAAACCACACCAGGGGGCACACGGTCATGTACTTGACCGTGTGTCACACACGGCTGAGACACACGCCCGTGTCTCTGACCGTGTGGACAAAAATAGGCTATTTACCAAGTCAACTTGCCACCCAAAAATACGTATACCTACACAACCAAAATGGCACCAAATCATAGCATAAATGAATATCCAATTTAGCCACAATCAAATCTAATTCATACCATTTCCAATTCTCACAACCAACATGCTTATAACCTCAAATCTTACTAAATCAAAACATGCCAAAATACATATACAAATCAACTAACATAACCTTTGCCAAACATATATCATTTTGTACCAATTCACAAACATGATTCATATCTAATACCAACCATTTAACATATACTATATCGATAACCACAGTCCTCATAATATAAACCATTCACATATCCATCCATGAACTCATATATCAATCACATATGCACAAATATTCACATCACTAAATCCACCAAATTAAGCCAACTCTCATGGCTATATTACAAACTAAAACATTTCTATTTACAAGCCATTTCATATGGCCAAAATCACTATCAACCCACAATCAAAATGACACAAAATACCTATACATGCCATATACTCAAAATACTAAAGTTCAAAGGTACCAAGTGATAGGTGGTAGTGTGAAACGATCTCCGAAGATCCTCGAATTTTAGCTGGCTTAGATATCACTATAAAACATAAGAAAAATTACAAAAAAGTAAGCTATAAAGCTTAGTAAGCTCGTATGAAATAACTTAATGCAATCACATGAATATAAATCATTAATTTGAATACATCAACATGTATCTTACATTAACTAACAAACCTTTCAAATACTCATTCACAAACTATATACTTTCATCATCATTTCTTCGATTCAATGGTAGAATAGTTTATACACATACATGTACCATCCCGTACAAATCCCATACACTTTCTCGTCTTCCATTTACCCATTGAACCATTCAGAATAGAAGTCGGATACTCAAGGATCTCACACGATAAGTACCTATACCATGGCCCGAAGCCAAATCGATTTATCTTGCACCCGAAGTGCTAATATCATGGCCCGAAGCTAAATCACTATATCCCCTAATGACATGTCACTAGCATCCTAAACTATTCCTAAGGTTCAACCGGGATTTCGAATGTCGAATCATCGTCGAATCTCTATCATTCATATCCATAGTCTCTTATTCACAATTTATGCAATATCAAAGCATATAAAACGCATTTGTATTGAAATTTATCACATACAAACTTACCTCGGTTACTAAAATGGCGAATCGAGTCAACTATTCTGTAACTTTATTCTTTCCCCGATCTAAGTTCCTTATTTCTCCTTTCTTGATCTAAATATATTCAAAATTGACTTATTTAATCATCTATTTATTCAATTCAATCCAAAATATATATTTGAGCTAATTTACACATTAGCCCCTAAACTTTCACATTTTATAATTTAGTTCTTATTACACAAAATAACAAAATCATGCAAATTTCAAAATTCCCATGCTTAGTCGAATTACACTTATGCCCCTAGCATCCCATATTTTTCATTTATTTCACATTTTAACCATTAACTTTACACATTTCTCAATTTAATCCCTATTTTGCATTTTCACTAAAAATCAAAACTTTTATATCTATCAACAAGCATTCATGATCTATCAAGAAACTTCAAAATACACATGTATTCATCAATTGAATCATTCAAAATCTATAAAAATTTTGCAAAATAGTCCCTGGGCTAGCTAGTACTAGTTGCAACGATCACAAAAACATAGAAATCATTAAAAACGAGACAAAACGGACTTACAATTGAGTCAAGAAGCTATGCTGAATATCAAGCCCTAACCATGGCTTTTTTCTTGGAATTTTCGATTGATAAAGAACATAAAAGATGATAGCTTTTGTGATTTTGCTATTTTACTTATTTAATTATCTAAATTACTAATTTAACCTTTGTTATAAAACTTAAAAATCATTTCATACTTGTCCATATTTTTCCACTCAAGCTAATAATGGTACAATTACTATTTAAACACCTTAAATTTAAGGTTCTATAGCTATTAAACACCTTTAGCTAATAGAACAACACTTTTGCACTTTACGCAATTTAGTCCTTTTCTCAAATTGACCAACCAAAAGATAAATTTACTTCACGAAACTTTCACGCATACATGCTATCATACTGTAAAAACTTAAATAATACTAAAATAAATATTTTGACTTCAAATTTGTGGTCTTGAAACCACTTTTTTGATTTGACCAAAAATGAGCTGTTACAGTCTAGGCCGTGTGGTTCACATGGTGGTGTGGCCAAGCTTTGTGGAAGGGTCCTAGTCGTATGGTCTGGGCTGGGTTCAATTTTGCTTTGATTTTCTGGTAAAAGAACACACACTTGACTTCCGGGGTCTCACATGACGGTCCTTAGTTGAAATCTGATTGGGGATACCTAAATGGGTCTTTCGATCGACAAAAATGCAAAAATTACTATTGATTTTCAAGATTTACCAAATTTTAGCAAGATTTTCGAGAAAACTCAAAAAAGATTCGAAATCAATTTGAAGTATTATCAAGAACGATGCTATTCCAGAATCCTAGGGTTCTATAGAATTAGAAACAAGATTTCTTACCGATATTGGCTCGTTAGAATAGAAATTGATTGTTTTTCGCTAAACTAATACGAAGAACAAATTGAACGGGGTGGAGTTGGCGTTTAGGATTTTAAAAATAAATTTCTAGCAAAAGAATATGAAAATTTATGAATAGGAAGAGTAAGAAATAAAAGATAAAAGATGTATTTAAAGAATAGAGAAAAGAAATTCTAAATAGGGTTGAAAAAGATAATAAAAATTCTATTATGATTAGGAATGGACTAAATGGCTAGGTTAAGCAAATTTTAGAAGGTTGATTTGGTAATTAAACCATTGTACTGAAATTAGTAAAAATGGAAAATAACTAGTGTGGTTTGAACTTTGGTGCCAGGGGAGTATACGCTAAGGCCTTACCTTTGAACCAACAGGCTCATTCTTGGTCATTTTCTACCACATTTAATACTTAAACTAGCTTGACTTTGTTCATTAACTGGTGAAAAACAAAACAGGAAAAATGCAAAGAGTGGGGCTTGAATATTAGTTCTCTAAGGGTTTTACAAGCTCTTAACCACTAATATTAGGGCTTAATTCATGATGATTATATAAATTCTAAACCTCTAATTTTTTGGGTGTTACCATAATGTTTTATTTGAGCTATGGCATGAGACTTAAGCTTTGGGTTTATTTGGCATGCATGACATTTAATTTACTATTAGGATTGTTGAAACATGGAACCAGTAACACCCCAAACCTGGCCCATACACCACGATCGGATCTGGCATGTCACTAAGAAGATTTAGTAAAACATGTCACATTTTTCGAAAAAACATTTGTCGAGTTTAAACATTTATACTAGGAAACTTAATAATTTAATAACATATAAGATATAAATTTTATATGATGCCTTTCTAAATTAAAAACCCAAAATTTAGTACATGCCTTAGTTTCAATTTTAATCAAATAATTCAAGAGTCTGAAAGTAAAGCCCAAAAACCGAAAATATAAAGCTAATGGCCCGTGGCCTTATTACAATGAAATAATAAACCAAGTTAACTAAAAGTATTAAGAATAAATAATTTCAATAAAGCCCTTTTTCTAAATTAATTAAAATCCTGCATGGCCACCTTGCACTACTCTCCAGCCCGATCCAATGCACTAAGTGTTACCTGAAAAATGTTAAAACAATGGGGTGAGTCACGAGACTCAGTGTGCAACCCTCTTACACCGTCAGATTGGGCCTTAGCCCCACAGAACAGATAATAGAGCATAATATATCACAAAATATGCAAAACCCAACCCAATCCTAGGTTTCCATCCGCTACACACCATCGATGGCAGTCACACTGCAGATAGCTGCTCATCATCAGATCATGGCAATAGCCACTACAACAGATCATGGCAAAGGCCACTACAACAGGTCACGGCAAAAGCTACTACAATAGATCACGGCAAAAATCGCTACAATAGAGCACGGCAAAAGTCGCTACAACAGATCACGGCAAAAGCCGCTACAACAGAACACTTCCCCTTTTATCAATCACCCAACCCCGTGCAACATAGAAATCGGCATACATTTTTATCATATCAATTCAATAGAAACATTCACTTTAGAATGACAGAGATCACTAACCTAGTGATTCGCCTTTACCGTTCTCGGGTTTTCAACAGTCACGCTGGTATTTCGGCATTTAACAGAATATACAAAATATAACAGGTTTATATGCATACTAATCAAGCAATCTAAATGGTGTGAGAGTGTTACACACCTGATAACACATAGTACTACTCTCTATGTTGATACCCTCACTAATCAGATCTACTGCCCTTTGTCTACAACTTTGCTCGAAAGCCGGAAGAACGCGAAGATAAGGCCTCTCCTATATTCGGCCAAGGGTTAGTGTTTACCTGAATTTACACGTTTAAATTAATAGATCTCCTTACCTTGAAATCCCGAAAGTGATACGATCCAAGGGCTACTGAACTCTAGCTTAGAAATCTAAGCGATTGAATCCCCTTCAAATCCCAGAATGCAGCAAACGATAGAAAACACCCGATTAGTTAACCATATAGCCATTCGGCTAAGATCTCTAAAAGCCGAAAAAGAATACACAAATTGACGTTTACCTCTACAGATGATTTCGGCTACCCCCTTGCAGAAAGATTCGGCAATCCCAGAAGAAGATCGAAGCGTAAAAGAGTATAGATCTAGGAATTTCAGCTTTTAAGAAAATCCTAAAAAGATGAACTAGATGTGTTTTTTGGCTTTTTAGAAGAATTGAATGAGGAGTTTCGACTTTTAGTGAATGGGAGAAGAATAACAATGGGGATCAGGAGATTCGGCTAAAAGGAAGTTTCAAAGAAAAAGAAAGAAAAGTTGAGGGAGGTGGTGATTTTCGGCTTTTGGAAGAGGAAAGATGAGAAAAGAAAACAAGTGGGATGGCCTTCAAATTTTCGGCACAGGAAGAGAAGAAAGAGTAGGGTTCTAATGCCAGAAATGATTAGCTATCCCCACTATTTATAGAAATTTTGGCACTTACCTGACCTTGCAGATAAATCCTATCTTTTCTCATTTATCTTAATCTACTAACTCATCCAGAAGATACTTAATTAGCTCCAACTCCTCCCTCTATTATCAGCTTATTATCCACATAATTTAAAACATAAAATCCCCTATTTTGTAGCCACATTCTCGTCCCCCCTAGCTCTCCTTGGGCTGCTGAAATTGGCCCAATTTCTTTGGCTCCAAGCGGCCACACTGAGGCCCTCTTCCTTTGCCTATTGGCGCCACTTATAGCTCCCTCCTACTGCGCCTCTTGTTCCTGGTCCACAAGCCCATCTTGCCTATTACACTCTTAATACTTTATTTAAACCCAATAGTCTCTAAACAAAATATTTAGCTAAGACCTCGGTCCATTCCTAAGCCCAATTTGCACCTCTAAACCTCAAATTAACATTTTAAGCATACAACACCAAATTGCATAGGCCCATTAATTCAGGATGTTACAGAACCTAATTTAATTTTGCATGATATCTGGTTTTCATTAGAACTATGTTAAATATCACTTTTCCACTGCATTACTAAGTGAATAGTCTTTGAAATACACATATAAAATTAAAATTCAACCTTTGAAAAAGTAAGCATTGAAATCACCTGGTTTTGAAAGAATTTGTACCTTTCAGAAATACACTAAGTTTTCTACTAAAGTAATCAAATGTTTTAAAAAGATTACTTTATAAACTATGACAATTGTACTAGGCCATTTAGGTGGCCAATGTAATATTCCTAATTCAAACCTAATGTCTAAGCTGGCTTGGGGAGGTTACATTTGTTGGTATCACAGCCAGTTTTACAAAATTCAAACTGTGGACTTTTTAATGAGTCTACATGCATATGATAAAAAAGGGTATTTTGGGAAAACCATGCCACAAACTTTTGAAAAATAATTTTCTTCAAAGAGATTAAATCTAAGACTCCGATGTTGATCCTAATTTAGTGACTGTTACTTCTGAAACTTTAGATAAATTGTAAACTTTAGACTGTAAATAGTCAGGAAAAATAGCTAATGCTTGAATTTTTTGTTTGAAAACTTTAAATATACATTAGATTTTAAATTTTCGAGAGTACATTATGAACACCCAAGGCAGACGTAATAGCGATAAGCCGCGTAGGGCTGCACCTATTGAGACGCCCACTATTCAGGGTAAAACCCTAATTTTTGAGGAGAAATACGTAGAGAATTCAACTACCAATGGTGGCAGAGGTTATGAGAATGAAGATGATGCAGTGTCACAAGCAATGCTGAGAGTTCTGTAGAGGGTTGTTGGAGCCCAGTGTAGATCTGCGAACCATGGATCTGTTACAGAAAGGCTTCAATCTAATGGGGCTGAAATATTTAGAGGTGTTGCTGGAATGACCCCTACTATAGATGAGTATTGGATGGAATCAACGGAAATATTTATGGAGGATCTGGATTTTACTCCATAACAAAAATTAAAGGGTATTGTGTCCTTATTAAGGGATGAGGCTTACCACTAGTGGCAGTCTATTTTGAGGGGCACACAGGCTGAATGTTTGACTTGAGGGTATTTTCAGGAGGCTTTCTAGAAGAATTATGTGGGCACATGGTATGTGGAGGTTGGTAGACTCAAGTTCATCGAGTTAAAGTAAGGGGACAAGACTGTGGTTGAATACAAGGCTGAATTTCTAACCCTCAGTCGCTATGCTCAGGGTATGGTTTCCACTAAGCAAGAAAAAGATGTGAAGTACGAGAATGGACTGTATTTCAACCTCAAAATATAGGTGGAACATGAAATATCAGAGAAAAGTAAGGTCCAGGTTAAGAGAGATTCTAGTTTCATTGGTTCGAATTCCCATCCCCTGAAACGAGCAAGAAAGGGCAAACCGTAGTAAGGGGTTGCTGTAGCTAACTCTGGGGGTAGGATTCCCAATTGTTCGTACTATGATAAGAGCTATTTGGGTTAGTGTTGGAAAAAGTTGGGTGCTTGTCTAAGGTGTGGGTTGGCTGAGCATAAGATTAAAAGTTGTCCTTGTTGGGTTGATCAGACTCAAGTTCCGGCCAAGAATCAGACCCAAAATCAAAGTTCGGGTCAATTATCTCTGAAGGGCCGAGGTCAAAATAAGGCTACTAATAATGTCACAAGTGGCAATTAGGGTACGAATCGAACTGAGGCTAGGCAGTCTACCCTTATTTACGCTTTAGAAGTTGTGAGGATAGAGATGTGTCTTACGTCATCACAGGTACCTTTACCATCCATACAGTTCCTTACTTTGCCTTGATAGATATATGATCTACCCATTCTTATGTTCGTGTGGTATGACTGGTAAACTAGGTATTGAGGTAGAGAAAATCACTACTAATGTTGTTGTAGTTAGCCCTTTAGGATAATCAGTTGTTGTAAATAAAATCTGTAGGAGATGTCCGTTGGAGGTTTAGGGGTAGTGTTTTTGTCGATCTTATAGAATTGTCTTTCAGTAAGTTTGATTTAATTCTAGGAATGAACTGGTCGATAGAACACCAAGTTAGTTTGGATTGTTCCTCTAAAAGAGTGACTTTGAAAATGGTAGAAGGTAGTGAGATCATTATCATTGGGGAATGACAAAAATATTTATCTAATGTGATCTCTGCAATGATAGCAGAGAAGTTGGTGCAAAAAGGGTGTAAGGCCTATCTATCCTATGTGTTGGATGTAAATGCTAGTAGCGCACTAGTAGATAGTATTCGAATAGTTAGGGAATTCTCAGATGTATTTCCCGAGGAATTACCAGGGTTACCTCCAAATTGTAAGGTAGAATTTGGAATTGAGTTGTTGCCTAAAACTGCTTCAATGTCCATTGCTCCCTAGCACATGACACCTAAGAAGCTTCAAGAATTAAAAATCCCACTTCAGGAGATTTTGGATCGTGAGTTTATTAAACCTAGTGTTTCTCCATGGGGAGCTTCAGTCCTATTTGTTAAGAAGAAAGATGGCTCCCTAAGGCTATGGATTGACTATCATCAGTTGAATAAATTGACTGTTAATAATAAATATGCTCTTCCTAAGATCGACGACTTATTTGATCAACTTTGAGATGCAACAGTGTTCTCTAAAATAGATCTAAAGCCTGGGTACTATCAACTAAAGGTAAAGGAGACGAATGTCCCTAAAACCGCATTTAAGACTCAATATGGTCATTACGAGTCCCTCGTGATGCCTTTTAGATTAACCAATGCTCTTTTTGCCTTCATGAATTTAATGAACCAAGTGTTCCAACCCTTCCTTCATCAGTTCGTCTTTGTGTTTACCAACGACATCTTAGTCTACTCAAAAACCAAAACTGAACACAATGAACATCTTAGGGTTGTTTTACAAACTCTCTACGAAAAGAAAGTTTATGCAAAACTAAGTAGATGTGAGTTCTGGCTTAAGTGAGTCATGGTTCTAGATTATGTGGTATCCGTTGAGGGTATTCGAGTAGATCTAAAAAAGATAAAGGCTATCCTAGACTGGAAACAACCCAAAAATGTTTTCAAAATCTAAAGTTTCCTTGTTTTAGGTGGATATTATTCGGAGATTTGTAGAAGGTTTCTCTCTGATATCTACTCCTCTAACTAAATTGTTGAGGAAGAATGCTCCGTTTAAATGAACGAATGATCAGCAAGCTAGATTTGAAAAGCTAAAATCGGTATTGACTCAAGCTCCCGTGTTGATTTAGCTTGAGTCGAGAAAGGAATATGTGGTATATAATGATGCATCTTACACTGACCTTGAATGTGTTTTGATAGAAGATGGAAAATTAGTTACCTATATGTCGAGGCAGTTGAAACAGCATGAGAGCAACTATCCGACTCATGATTTTGAGTTGGCTATCATGGTGTTTGCATTAAAAATTTGGAGGCACTACTTGTATGGTGAAAAGTGCTATATCTATATTGAACATAAGAGTATCAAGTATCTTCTTATCTAAAAAGAGTTGAACTTTAGGCAACGAAGGTGGATAAGGTTATTAAAAGACTGTGACTGTGCGATTGAATACCTCCCCGAAAAATCTAATGTAGTGGTGGATGCCATAAGTAGGAAACAAATGATTGACCTAAAAGCGAGTTTTGCTAGGCTGATTCTTGTAGATGATGGAATCATATTAACTGAATTGCAAGTGAAACCCACCTTTTTTAGTGAGATTAAGTATAAACAACCATTAGACGTGTTCTTATTGCCATGGATTAAGCAGGTGAAGGATGGCAAAACTGAGGATTTTAGGTTTAAAGCAAGTGGTATTCTGTGCTTCCAATGGAGGTATTGTGAGTCGAATAACAAGGATTTAAGACAATACATTCTTCAGGAAGCACATAGTAGCCTATATGTTAAGCGTCTTAGAGGAAATAAGATGTATCAAGATTTAAGGGAACTATACTGGTGGCATGGACTGAAATGAGAAGTGACAAATTATGATAACTCCATGGAAGTGGGAGTGAGTAACACCAGTTCCCTTTTGGCTTGTTACAATTGATTACGATAACTCAATGGAAGTGGGAGTGAGTAAAAATGGACTTCGTTAGTGGGTTACCCTTAACACCCATTAAGAAAGTTTCAATTTGGGTGGTAGTAGATCGGTTAACTAAGGCAACTCATTTTTTACCTGTTTGTACATAATATTCATCACAAAAGTTGGCTAAGTTATATATTTCAGAGATTGTGTGACTACATGGGGTACCGATATCAATTATTTTAGATCAAGATCCTCGTTTTACATTTTGGTTCTGGAAGAAGCTACTTGAGGAACTAGGTTCTTTTTTGGATTTTAGTAATACCTTCCATCCATAGACTGATAGACAATTCAAATAGGTTATTCAGATATTGGAAGATATGTTAAGGGGTTGTATTATCGATTTTTGTGTTAGCTGGGAGGAACACTTACCTCTAGCTAAATTTGCTTACAATAACAGCTTCCAGTCAAATATGTAGATATCACCTTATGAAGCTTTGTATGGTTGTAAGTATCAAACACCACAGTGTTGGACTGAACTTTTTGTGTCCCAAAGTAATATAGGAGTCTAAGGGGAAACTTAGATTAATCCAAGATAGAATGAAAGTGGCTTTGGATAGGTAGAATTTGTATGCAGACCTGAATACAATGTCAAAGATCAAGTCTTTCTAAAAGTGTCTCCGTGGTGGAAAGTGTTGAGGTTTAGATGAAAAAGCAAGTTAAGTCCTAGGTTCGTTGGACCTTACAAAATTCTTAAGAGAGTCGGTCTAGTGCCATACCAATTAGAATTATCTCCTAAACTGGACCGTATTCATGATGTATTCCTGGAACATCGAAAATCTGCAAGTGTACACAGTTGTGACAAGTAATAAAGTTATAAGTATAGAGTATCGTCTCCACAGGGACTGTAAAAGCAATTCTTTGTGAAAAATTTGACTTAAGCAAATTGGTGAGAAGATTTAAATTCAAAAGGAGTGAGCAATTATATAAACTAAAATTAACTAAATAATAAATTAAACTAAAGTTGTAAACATAAGGTAAAAGAATATTTTGAATAGTTTAATCAATATGACATAAATATGTTAGATTAATCTTGTTCTATGACTTATAATTATTAAAACAATGTTCATGATGTTACGGATAATTCCATGTCAACTTGGTTCTTCATTAACTGATGCAGCCATACTTATTAAATTATTAAACCTTTCTAGTATATTTCTATGTTAAATTGATTAAATAATTTTCATAAGCAGACATAAGATATAGTGAAGTAACAATATATTTCTACACTGAAACCTTTCTAGCATATTTCTTTTGGTTATGCAAGGCAATAATATCGATTAATACTATAAATCATTTAATCTAATTTATCCTAAAAAGATTAAACATGCACCAGTTATATAGTGTGCCAATTAATTATAATTTCAATCTAATTAAATAATTAACTCAATTGTCATCTCACAATTACAATGCAAGAATAACATAAATGTGCTTTTATCTAAATGAACAATTAACCAAGGCCTATAACATCAAAACATAATTGCAATAATTTAAGTGAACATAATGTGATCAATCTAACACAAACACAATTTAAGTCATTTTAATTAAATCAGAAGCATCAAAATAATTAGCAGACATGTTCATAATCTCAAAACAAATTAAAAAGAATAAAAAGAAAGGACTTAGAAGACTAATTCGATGTTTCTCCATAGTCAAACTAGTGTGCATCCCCTTTCTTCCTTCTGTTTTGTTCTACCGACTGATGCCTCCAAAGATGTTGAATGTTGCTGCTTCAAGGACTTGAAAAGCTCTTTTTCAAGAGGGAAGCAATTGAAAATGGGAAAGGAAAAAATAAGAGAGAAATTGGGAGAAGAGAGGGTGATAAAAATGGATGAGAGGTGAGTGAATTGCATGCTTTTGAATGGCAAAGAGGGTGACTATTTATAATAGCATGGGACGGCTAAAAATAGCATGGGAGATCCTTAATTTTCTCTTCCCTTGGCTGACCCTTGATTGTAGGATGAGGGGTTTGAATGGATTTGCTAAAAATAGTTAGGTGCTTGAAAATGGAAGGCTTGAAAAGTGGAAGGGTTGGAATGACTTTATAGAGAAGATTAGGGGTTGTTTTATAATTATTTTTAATTAGCTTTAGATGTTGATTTGGGCATGTGTTTGGACAATTTTGGGTTGCTTGTGGGCTAGTAATTCTTTCCCCTTTATTAGACACTTTGAGACTCTTTTTTTACATCAGACTGTAAATTCCATTAACCCAATTCTCAATTAGATCAAACGAACTTTTTAGGGTCCAAGAATGCTAATTTGGGCATTCAAGCCACTCCTTCCCCATTTATTTTTCCTTTTAAATTTTTCAATAATAGGTAATTTTTTATGCCGTCCCTAGGGCCTTTAAGCCCTAGGTATTTAAGCCACATTTTTCCTAATTAGACTTTGCACCTTGTTTTTTCTTTTCAATTTCTAATAGAATTTTGCTTCCCCCTTTCTATTTATTCTTTTTTCTTTACACCATATTTTCATCCTATTATTGTTTATTATTTTTCTTTCCCAAATAATATCATTCCTTTTAATCATTTTTCTATTAGTTTTGTACTTGCCATCAATAACATCCCAATCCTTGCCAAGAAATGGTAAGTGCACCTCATTTTGATAATTAGATCTCGTATTTATGTAATATTACTATTAGATGCTAATATTTTATTTGATTAATTAATCTTTTACAATTCTTGCCAAAGCCTTGATAATCTTGTCAAATCTTGATACTAAATGTTAATCCGTGCGAATTTGTTATTGAAGGACGGGAATTAGGTGAATCGAACCAAATTTAAGCGTGAGGAACGTCGATCATACCTGCAGTGAAAGGTGTGTATTCTTTACCAAGTGAATCGATGGAAAATTATATGAAGTTTAAGGCCACATGATCTCCCACATAGGCGTGTGGACCACACGACCATGTGCCCCTATAATTCTTAAGCTAGTTCGTGAACCACACGGCCACAACCCATCCACACGATCTGCCACACGGTCGTGTCCCTCTTGTAAGGTATTTTTAGCATATTTCACACGAACTCAATTTGTTACATGGCCTGGCTACATGACCGTGTAACCCTTCCACACGGTCTTAACCCTTTCACACAGCCTGGTCACATGACCGTGTGACCGCTATTTTACAATTTTGCCCAAAATTGTATGAATTGTTCAGTTTAGTCCCTATATAGTCCCCGAATTGTTTTTAGAGGTTTTATTCACTCAATTAAGTCCTTGTTATTAAGAATATGCTAGAATCTATGATTTGATGACTAAATTGCTACTATTATAATGTATGATATACGAATGTTACATGTCTACTGTCACTGTATTTCAAATAAACTAATATTGTTAACACTGTGACTATTGAATTGAAAGCATATGAAGCATGTCTATTGCAACTATTGAACTAAATATCTGTTAAGCATATATATTGTTACTGTTAAACTAAATACATGTTAAGCATATCTACTATTTTTGTACTATATTGTTTCTAGCATGCCATATTGCATAGCATGGGGTAAGACGATTGAAAGTAGGAAGTACTGGCAGTTTAATAATCTGCAAACACAGGAGATTCATCCACAACTTATTAGCAGTTTATCTATGTAACATCCCAAACTCGGCCTAGACATTATGGCCGAATCTGGCGATGTCATATGATAGTGCTTTAGAAATCGCAATGACGTTAAAACATTTCTCCGTTTGTACCACTTTTCATTATCTCATGCTACCTTCAAAAACGTGTCATTTGTTTCCAATCATTATCCATTTTCAAAACGCTATACTTTGCAGGAGCGTTTAAAATAGTTTGCGAATTTGTGTGTATTTTGATAAAATGTTAGTTTGTATTGAAAACTCGAGTTTTCCTACTGCTAGCAGTAAAACCATAAACGTTGCAAATCCCAAATTTAAGCAAAAATCCGTAATGGCCATAATTACATAAAACCTTTCTCAGATATAACCAAAACCATAATTAAGTGTGAAAACAGTGAATCTATCATGAAGCAGAAGCAGTGGTCACTATCGAGTCCTCCGCTGCACCGATCCGTCTAATGTTGGGGATTACTTGAACAGATCAAATAGAAAAAGGATGAGTTTTCGCAAACTCACTGTGCAATTCCCACAGAAAACATGCACACAGCATAATATCAAAAAACAGTTATATATTTATAGTTCGGGTCTGAGACCATTACAGAATCGGTGTGGACCGTAGCCCATTCAGATACAAAATAAGATACAGTTTAGGGCCTTAGCCCATCAGATATAACATGCGAAACAGAACAAAATATCAGAATCCTACCCACCAGCCTCTACATACCATCTCCAACCAACCCTACACACCATCTAGGGATAAAATCAACCCACCCATCCCTACACACCATGTGATGGTGGTCTGAAAGCTTTAACATTTATAAAAAGAATGATCGAGCCTAAAAACTAACTATCTCCACGATTAAAGCAAGCGCACCTATCGAACAGTAGTATAGCATAGTGGCAAGATCGAAATGTCAACGGAACCAAAAGTACTAGTACTAAATTTTTTTTATTATCTAGCCTAAAATAAAGAGGATTGATGTTTATCTAACTAATTACTAAACTAAGGATGCTAAGACACAGAGAATGAATTGGGAAAAATAATTTTGAGAAAACTAATTGATTAAGACAATACCCGAAGAAGAATCCACTTAGACTTCACTTTTTATTTAACTCTGAACCAGACGATTTATTCACTTGACTTGATCCGTAGGATTCCCTAATTTATATTAATACCTCTTTCGAGGCTACTAACGTCTAACCCTACGTTGATTAATTGAAATCTCTTTCTAATTAAAACCCCTAGTGTTGCATTAATTTGATCTATGGACTCCCATATTAGGTTTGACCCTAATCCGGTAGATTTTCGTCGTCCTATTTCTAGGAGTGCGATCAACTCCGCTTAACTATGCTAGATCTACTCTCAAACAGGGACTTTTGCTCCTCTGAATAAGCACATCAATACTTGAATCAATATCCTGAAATATTAAAGCAAGAATTAAGAACACATAATTAAGAACAAATAAAGTATTTATCATACAGTTCAGAAAACAATAACAAGATCCGTCTTAGGTTTCATCCCCCTCAGGTATTTGAGGGGTTTAGTTCATAATTATAAAAGAATACATCTCAGAAGAAATTAAATAGCAAAACATAAAGAAAACCCTAAAACCCCCTAAAGGAAATTGAAGGGAAGATCTTCAGTCTTGAGCGTGGTTCCTACTTCTAAGATAGATCAAATGGCTTTCTTGGAGTAATCCCCTGTATTCAACCCTCTCTGGCTTTGCTCCTGTCAAGAGCCCTGATAGAGGCCTTCTATCGAACTCTCAAACACCCCTCATAGGTTGCCCTCTATGGTGTTTATATAGGCTTTCAGAATGTCTTTCTTTGCCAATAAGTATCCTTTTCTGAGTGGAATTAAAATAGGTCACGACAAGGACACGCCCGTGTGGCACGCTCGTGTGAATCGAGCCTTGGGCCGTGTTTGAGCCTGCTAAAGTGGCACGGCCGTATGGTGACTCCAGGCCGTGCGGATTTCTTACTTTGGCCTATTTTCTCCGTTTTTGGGCCGTTTCTCGTTCTTTTCATCCTCTTATTCTCTCATAAGTATAAAGCATGAAATTAAAGGATTATGAGCATCAAATTCCAAAATTTAAGGGATAAATCGTCCAAAAGTATGCCAAATGTAGGATTAAAATATGTATAACAGTTTATCACCATGCTGTACCAAAATGCGGCACATAATCAGATAATTGCAGCTGAGCTACTAGATAACAGGCTTGATAGCCTTTCAGATACTTCCTCCAATATCATCAACCCACCCCAATGCAATACAGCATACAATCGATGTGTAATAGCCCGGTTTAGGCCCTAGTCAGAATATTGGTTGCGGGACCACAAATTCGAGGTCAGAAAAATATTTTAATATTATTTTTGGTGCTTATGATATGTGATTGAGCATGTGTGAAAGTTCTGTGTGAAAATTTTATCGTCTGTGTGTCGAATTATGAAAAAAGGACTTAATCGTATAAAATGCAAAAGCTATGTGCTGATTAATAAGTGCCTAATTGTTGATGACTTTATAATATGGTGGCTTTATGTTGCAAATTGGTCATTAGACCTTGGGATGGACGGTTAGGGACTTGATTTATATGGTTTACTTATTTAATTTTAAAGGTTAAAATAGTAAATAATATAATAACATGAATTAAATAAAACAAATGAAAAATGTTAGTGGATTGTTCATCCTTCATCCATCCTTGCTGAAATTTGGAAGAAAAGAAAAGAGAAAAAGCCACCTAGGGTTCGGCCATTGTTGATTTTAATCAAGGTATATTTTGAGCTCGATTTTTGATAATTTCTACGTTTTTGTAATCGTTGCTTCGTGTTCTTTCAAGCCCACGCTTTAATTTTAGAATTTGATGGTGATTTTGAGATATGCCATTGATGAATGTTTAATCTTTATGATAGTTGATTGTGAAATATGAAAGATATGTGAAAGATTGACATGTTTTGGATTTGATTTTTTGGTGAAATTGAGTAATTTGGACTAAGTTGTGAAAATAATATTTTGAGGGACTAAAATGTGAAATAAATGAAATATATGGGCTTGTATAAACATAAGGAGAATTCGGCTAGGCATGGGTGAAATGAAATTATGTGTATTTCGTGATTTTATGAAATAGGGACTAAAGTGTCAAAATGTGAAAATGTGAGGGCTATTTTGTAAAATGCCTTAAATATGTGTGTGTGGAATAAATTGAATGAATTGGTGATTGAATAAGTTAAATTTGAAAATGTATAGACCAAGAAAGGAGAAATTCGGATCGAGATCGAGGCAAAGACGAAGTACTAGATTAGTCGGCTAGTTTCGGTATTTCGAAGTCAGAGGTAAGTTCGGATATAGTACAAGTTGTTAAATTTATATCTATGTGATGTGAAATGAATGAATGTATAGTTATTGTATTAGAAATGATATATATGAGATTGAGAAATGTGGCACTAATTGTGCGTATTTGAAATCGAAATAGAGTTGAATAGCACTGTGTGTGCGAAGTAATGGAAGCTTCGGCTTTACTAACTGGCGCTGTGTGTGCGATACCGAATTGAGTTCAATTTTATGTTAAGGCACTAAGTGTATGATGTTATTTAAGCTTCGGCTATGAATTGGGCACTAAGTGTCCAATTGAATCGAAGAGATCCTACTGGTCTGGTGGTTAGTTGTGTGTTAGTGTTTCTTTGGGTCTCGTGTTTGAATCTCTGTGCAAGCAGGGGGAATTATTTTTGCTGCTAGTGTCATGTTGGAGTTTGAGTTTTAGTTAAATGCTGATAGTGGAGTGGCTGAGGGAGAAAATTAAGGAGAGTGGATGGGGGAGTTATCAGAATCTGATCAGTTGGTTTGGTTTGGAAAATTTGGCTATCTCTCTCTCCCTCTCAGTTTCGTTTCTCTCCTACTTGCTATTCATTTTTCTTACTCGAAACTCCTGTCAAAATTTTTGTTTCTTTCCCTTCTCGATTATGCAATTTTTCCCCCATCGGTGTACCTTTTAACTTCGTACGTTCTAGTAAGTGGAGTTTTGCTCTCTTTAACTTATGTTTTTCCAACTTTGATTTGGGGGTTTTGACGTTTGGCAGCAGCATCTCGTGTGGATTAAGGGTCTCATCGTGCAATTGCATAATTAACTGTTTCGAGGTTTTGGGGTAAGTTTTTCATCTCTTAAGGGATGCGCTTCTCGTTTCGGATTCAGTTTTGGTTCGATTGATTAAGTGATAAACTGAGTGAAATTGGTAAATTATAGGTTCTAGAGTGCTCGGGGGTTGTTTCAGCATCAATCAAAACCAGGTGTGTACCTGGAAACGTAGAAAATGAGGTTTCGGTGAAAGCCAAAAACCTCTCTGTCGACGCCACACAGGCGTGTGGCCGCTCATGTGGTAGCCCATGTGCGAAACTGTAAGTCACCACAAGGCCGTCTGATCGACGAGCCAGGCCGTGCACGAGTGACACGCCCTTGTACGACACACGGGCTTGACCAATTGGGTTGTGTGGGTCACACGGGCATGTGGGCCCATATAGGTAAACCACACGGGTGTGTGGGATTCTGGGCTAGGCCGTGTGATCCACACGACCGAGGTCAATTTGGGCCGGTGGGCCCACACAGACAGGCCACATGGGCGTGTGAGCCCATTTTTCTGAGAAGTTCTGTACGGTTGCACGGGTCGCCCTAGTTGACTGTGGACCTAATGTAAGGTCGGTAAGCTTTGCTTAGACCCCTATTTATGTGACTTGACTTTCTGGTTTTTGTATTGAGCATGTATTCTGGTATTAGAGTGTATGAACTGTGTTTGCATAATAGCATGACATTTTGTGTATGTTGCATTGCATCGAGGTGGGTTAATTTTATTTGGAGGAAGTATCTGAAAGGCTATTAAGCCTGTTATCTGGCAGCTCAGCTGTGATTATATGATTATGTGCCACATTCGGTACAGCATGGTTTCCAGGGATGGGTGGGTTGATTTTATCCCCACATGGTGTGTAGGGTTGGACGGAGTTGGTGTGCAGAGGCTGGTGGGTAGGACTCTGCTATTCTGTTCTGATCTGCATATTATGTCTGAAATGGGCTAAGGCCCTAGATTATATCTAATTCAGTATCTGAGTGGGCTAAAGTCCACATCGTTTCTGTAATGGGCTTAGACCCAAACTGTGAATTTATGTCTGTTTTCTGATATTACTGTATGTATGTTTTCTGTGGGGATTACACACTGAGTTTGCGAAAACTCACCCTTTTCTATTTAATTAGTCAAGTAATCCCCAGTAGTAGACAGATCGGCACGACAGAAGACTCGGTTGTGATCACGGTTCGGGACCTTTAACGATTTTTACTTTTATTTATGGTTCTGATTACATTTGAGGAGTTTTATATAACATGGCCTTTAGGGATTTTTGTTTAAAATTTGGGATTATTATTTTGTAAACTGCTAGCAGTAGGATATGTCGCGAGTTTTCAAAATAAACAAATGTTTTATCAAACACACACAAAATTGCAAATTATTTTAAAAGCTTCCGCAACATATAATGTTTTGAAAATGGATAATGAATGAATAAACAGCACATTTTTTACGGTAACCTAAGATATCGAAAATGGCCTTATTTTAACTACGTTTTCCAAAGCACTATCATGTGACATCGCCAGATTTGGGCATAACGTTTAGGTCGAGTTTGGGGTGTTACATAAACCTAGTTGTTTCTCCACTTTCGCACGAAAGTTTCACTTTTATAGTGCATCAAGTATACATACTCATATATGGAATAGTCATAAATAAAGGTTGCATAATACTCGTAACCACCTCTTGCACTAACACTCATGGGGTCACATACGTCAGTGTGCACAAGTTCTAGGGGTTTTCTGGCTTTAGTTCCTTTTGTATTAAAAGATCGCTTAGTCATCTTATCTTCCAAGCAAGATTCACATTGTGGAAGATCAACTTCTTTAAGCAAACTTAAGATTCTGTCTTTTACAAGTATAATGATTCTTTCTCGGTTAATATGAACAAGCTTGAAATGCCAAAGGTACACCTCATTAAAGTGAGAAGTTTTCAGTCTTTTATTTGATATTTCAGTTTCAAGCAGTGTGTACATCTTTGGTTTGATAAAATAGAGATTATTTAACATCCATCCATTATAGATAAGATTGAAATTTTTAAATATTGCAATTCCATTATTAAAATTCACGCCAAGTCATCTTTATATAAACATGCAATGGAAATTAAGTTTCTTTTGAAACTTGGTAAACAAAAAACGTCTTTTAAAATAATCTTCCTAAAATTATCAAAATAAAGATGTAAATCACCCACTGCTTCAGCTACCACACTTGTCTCATTCCCGGTCTGCAATGATAAGCTACTATCTCTAAGATCTTTAATCTCCTCGAACCTCAGCAGAGAAACATAAACATGATTAGTGGCTCCAAAATCACTGACCAGTGGTCTATTGAGTCTTCCACTAAACAAGCTTTTATTATTAAGAGTTCCATGCCTTTGTCTTTGGTAGCAAGATATTCTTTCCACTATTTACATTTTGCCTTGAAGTGCCCTTTCTTACTCTAGAAGAAGCATTTAAACTTAGATAAGTCTTTTGGCTTTCTATTTCTCTTCCTTTCCATTTGTGGTGGCCCAGAGACATTAGCCTAGCCATTCTTAGTGTTATTTCCCTTCCCTTTTGAAGAAGAAGCGATGACTATATCTTCTTATACTTTACAAACCAGCTGACCGCCGTTCAACATCAACTCATAGGATTGTAACTCCTTCATGAGTTGTGTAAGCATCAAGTTTTTGTTGCTAAGGTTTTATGGGGTCTTAAAACCAACAAAATCCTTAGAAGCTTTTGAACACCATCTCTGTTTGGGTGTTTTGGTCCAAATTGGCCTCATTGTCCATGACCTCGACAAAGTAGCCCATAAGAGTATTCATATTGTCTTTGATTGGAGTGTTGGGCTTTTGTTGGCCATTCATTAGCTAGTTATAGTATATTGTCAAGGCAAGGCAGTTTGGCCTCTAAACATGTCTTCTAACTTATCTAGAATCGCTTTAGCAGTCTTATATCTCTCCAGTTGCTTATATAGAGTGTTGGTCATGCTTGTTAACATATAGCAATGAGCTATCTCATCAGACTCGTCCTAGTGTTTTCTAGTCTCAACTTGAGAGGACGGAGGGCACTTAGTATCAAGATATGTTTTAAGTTTCTCAGAGATCAAGAAAATTATCAGGTTCTTTTTCTATTCCTTATAGTTGTTTCCATTTAGTTTCTTTTAAATGAGTATGTTCAATAAAAGAGTTGGTGCTATTTTCGAATTGAAACTAAAAACATTCACATATTAATATCTTTATATTAAGCAAATGCTTGAAAAAAAGTTTGCAACATTACAATATGCATTAATATGATGAATACGTCTTATATTTAACCTTGAAAACATTTGTAAGTCATTGCAATGATAATTCCCACACCCGTTGAATCAAGCCACTGTGGGGTTATCATAATCAAATAGTAAGTACATGGATTTCCATCCAATTAGTACATGAACTTAATACCCTAAGCATTCACACTTACTAATAATCATGTAATGTTTGACCATCATTCTAACTTAAGTAGAGCTCTACGAGGAGTTACTTAACCAGAAGATCTTGAGTGTATAACCATCAAGTCAACACCTATCGCATCATGCACCAAGTATCATGCTTTGACTAGTTGTCCTCTTTTAAAGATAGAGTTTCTTGACTTATCACATGATAATGTCTACCACAAGGACCAACCCAATTATCATTTGATCACAATAGAATTCTTCTTACTTCCAGGAAATCTCCTCAGTGAAATCCACATAGCAATTCTATCGTGGGGTAGTGCACTTGCCATGCCATCACAAGAGACCATTGATGGAGGTCGTAGGTCTTGTTTAAAGACCTTCACCCACTCAATATTTTAAAAAACATGCAAGGTTTTTATAATTTTTGGTTTTAATCATGTATGATCAATATATGCATGATAAGTACGTATGGCATTATTTCCTAAACTATGTGGCATGCTTTCTCATATATGCATGACATGCTATGGCAGTTTTATAATATTCACATTCAATTATTCACAAGATTCAATCAAACAATTTTGATTTTCCACAGTTTTTCTTTTAAGGGAAAAACTGAAGAAGTGAATATAAACCGTGCACCAAGTAGGTTCCCAGGAAAGGGAGGTGATTCGTATTTAACCACTTAAAAACCAAGTCTTTCCTTGCTAGATCCAATCCTAGACATGCACCTTCTCATTACCACACTTTCACAGTAATCGGATAACCTAAAGAAGTGAAAGGAGCAATACAAAACATGTATTTTCTCATTACCACATTCTTATCTTTAATAGATAAATTGTGGATCATCTTATACATATATAACACAATTATATCATAAATACTTATTAAACATATATATAAAGAGATGGGTAATAAAATAAAACTGCCAGCCAAGGTTTCCATGGTTCTATTTCTAGAAATTAAATGAAAAACAAAAAAAAATTACGTAATTTTTCACCATAAGGCATTCCTTGTGTCTTCAATCACCATCGCTCCATCTTCTCCTTATCACGGACTCCTTTTTGGAAAAATTACATTTATGTCCTATGTTTGTTTACGGCTCACAAGAATTTTATAAATAAAAGTTAATCCTCTATAGAGATGATAGTCCATGGTCTATTTCCTAAGAACCACAACCTTGGTAAAAAATAATAAATATGTAACAAATATATATAACATTGCATTCATTCACATACATTCCCTTAAACATGCAAATAATTACAAAAATGTCACATCTTATCAAATATTAATCAAACAAGATGAAGAGAGAGATTTAGTTTCAATTTACACCGTAAACATATCACAACCTGGTGCTCTTGATACCAATTATTGGAAAAAATCTAGTTTTATAACACCCCTCACCCGTATTCAACTCCAAAATAGGGTTACGGAGTATTACCGAACTTATAAAACAATTAAACATTCAACTCTGCATAAATTTTCACATTACAAGCAATCATCCATTAATTTCAATCACATGGTCCCTATTATGAGCCTACGAGGCCCTAAACATGGTTTAGGAGTGATTCGGGACTAAACCAATGACTCAAGTAACTTTCATGAAACTTTGAAATTTTTTCTCAAAACAGGGGACACACGCCTGTGTGGCTAGGCCGTGTGTCTCACACGGCCACCAAACACGCCCATGTCACAGGCCGTGTGGACATTCGAAATGGGAGCACATAGCCGTGTCTCAGCCCATGTCCAACCCCGTGTAACTCTCTGACTTAGGTCACACGATCAACACATATGCCCGTGTGGCTAGCCCATGTGCCCTAAGAATGGCCACACACGCCCATATGCCAGGCCGTGTACTATGCCATGCCAAACCTGTAGGGTATACTGACTTATGTCACACGGCCAAGTCATACACCAGTGTGTGAAGCCATGTGGAGCATACTGACTACATTTCAATTCTCGCACTGGGGACACACAAATCGTGTATTTGATCAGTATGTCACACCTGCAGGTGAGACACACGCGTGTGTCTCACAGGCGTGTGGACAAAAATAGGCTATTTACCAAGCCAATTTGCCATCCACTATTATGCTCACCTAAACAACCAAAATGGCACCAATCCATAGTATAAATAAACATCAAATTTAGCCACAATCAAGGCTAATACATACCATTTCCAATACTAGCAACCAATATGCTTATACCTCAAATTTTACTAAACCAAAACATACCACAATACATATACCAATCAACTAATTAAACCTTTACTTAACATACATCATTTTACACCAATTCACAAGCATGATACCAATTCCACAAACCTCATAATATAGGTAATTCACATATCCATCCATGAACAAAAAATATCAACCATATATGCACATATAAGCACATATAAGCACATAACCAAATTCACCAAACTAAGCCAAATCTCATGGCTATATTTACAAAACAAAACATATACATTTACAAACCATTACAAATGACCAAAATCATTATCAGCTCATAATCAAAATGACTCAAAATGCCTATACATGTCATATACTCAAAATACCAAAGTTCAAAGGTACTAAGTGATAGGTGGTAGTGTGAAACGATCTCTGACAATCCCTAAATCTGAGCTAGCTTCGATATCACTATAAAATACGAGAAAATGCACAAAGTAAGATATAAAGCTTAGTAAGCTCGTATGAAATAAACTTAATGCAATCACATAAATAGAATTCAATAATTTGAATACAACATGTAGCTTATATTAGCTAACAAACCTTTCAAATACCCATTCACAAAATTGTATACTTTCATCATCATTTTCTCGATTCAATGCTAAAATAGTTTATACACATACTTGTACCATCTCGTACAATTCTCATACACATTCTCGTCTTTCATTTACCAGTTGAACTGTTCGGAATAGAAGTCGGATACTCAAGGATCTCACACGATAAGTACCTACACCATGGCCCGTAGCCAAATCAAGGTAACTTATCAGAAATAATGATATCATGGCCCGAAGCCAAATCAGCCGATATGCATGGCCCGAAGCCAAATCGATTTATCTCGCACCCGAAGTGCTATATCATGGCCCGAAGCCAACTCACTGTATCCCCTAATGACATGTCACTAGCATCCTAAACTATTCCTAAGGTTCAACCGGGATTTCGAATATCGAATCGTCTTTGGATCACTATCGTTCATAACCATAGTCCCGTATTTGCAATTCATGCAATATCAAAGCATATAAAATACATTTGTATAGAAATTTATCACATATGAACTTACCTCGATTAAAAAACGATGAAATTATTGATTAATCGAGTACTTTATCTTTTCTCTGATCCAAGTTCGTATTTCTCCTTTCTTGATCTTAATTGACAAAAATTCTTTGGCCGAACCCTAGCGCTTTTTTTCTCAAAGAATCGGTTTGGTTTTCTCTTCTTGAAGAAGATGAATACAAAATATCCATTTTTTTATTTAATATTCATTTTAATTATCAATTACCATCTTAACCTTAATTATAAACCATTAATATCATCCAAATGATGTCCATTTATGTCCACTCATGCTATTAATGGTCTAATTACAACATAAGAATCTTTACTTTAAGGTTCTATAGCTATTAGATACTTTTAACTAATAAAACAACACTTTTGCACTTTATGCAATTTAGTCCTTTTTACCGAATTGAGCATTTAAACGATCAAATTTCTAAACGAAACTTTCACACAATCATATATTCAGGCTGTAAACCTTAAAATAATAATAAAATAAATATTTTGACATCAAATTTGTGGTCCCGAAACCACTGTTCTGATTTGACTAAAAATGGGTTGTTACAGGTTTAAAAACGGCTTTCTTGCATAGCGAGAAATTAAAATTTTGAAAATCAACCCGGTTCGTGATTTTTATGGCAATAAACCTTAATCAAATTCGTACATTTTTTTTGGCTTAATGGACGTTCGTTGTTCCCAGCTTTCAACCAAACAATCTTCTCCGCTATTTTCATACCAAGAACTATTTCGAGTCTGAGCTCGAACAAATTGAACCGAAACATAGAACTAGAAAAAGTTCTCTTCTTTTAGGGCAAAAACAGAAATTCTCTCTTTTTAATAGAAACCAGTAGAATTGTTATTCTGAAAAAGTATACGTAATAATTGAGAATAAATTATATCTATTTTTCGGCATAATAACAATATCTCAAAGTTGTGTTCATAGCTCTATCGATGCCATCTATTTATATGAAGAGAAGGTAGAGTCATTGTTGAGTTGCTGTGGTTTATTTCAAATAGGAAAACAACATCCTACTTATAATAAGATTAGGGTGGATAGTACACCCTAGTATTCCTACTAGGGTTGTCGCCCCCTTCATGTCCATAAAGGATTTTTAGGCCTCTCTCACATCAGGTCCAATTATGAGTATTTCCTAGGCCTTTTTAACCCAGTATTCTACAATGTGATCCAACTCGATTCAATTTTTATATTTCTCAAAATAAATTTAATAATTATATATAAAATAATTTTCTCATTCCTATTTTAACCCAAGTAAAATTTTTGACGATTTTACCCATGGTAATATTTTAACAATTTTGCCGCTGGTAAAATTTAGAGAAAATATGTTCAATATTTCACAACTCAACATGTTCACTGTGACCAATTTATTTATTTTCATTTTCTGGGCTTTAAAATAGTTTAAAAACATAAACTCATTCTTCCGATCATTTTTTAAGTAATCCATATAAGATTGCAAATGGATCATTTCCATTTTTGGAAACCTACATTCATTTCCAAATGATTCCATTTCTCCATTTCGAAGAAAACCATAATCATTACTAAATGTTTCTCATTTCTCTTTTCCTATTCATTCCGTTCATTTCTTTTCAAATACGCAATGCATTTTTTGTTTCAACGATCTAGCGGAGGGTTCGATTAGACATATATAGTTTAGGATTAGTTATTGTTTTAAGTAATATTATTTTGCATTAATTACATAAAATAAAATTACATTGTTTGTTGAATATGTTTAAAATGTTTTAATTATTATTTGAAATTTTTTTATTATAATATTTGAATTTAAAAATTAATATATTTTTATTATATTCGATAATACAACTAAGAAATATTCTTTGATGCTAATAGTTGTAATTAAAAATATAATATTTAAAAACTTAATTTAATATTAAATTCGTAAAATCATATCCGAATGTGACATTAAAAACTAGTAATTTAAATTGTAAAGTTCAAATATATGTTATATCAAATTTATTTTTGGTCTAATTTCGTGAATGATTCCTAAAGTTTTTTTATATCCATTTTTTCATCTAATTTTGTTATTAGTACAATATGATTTTAATTAATTTTAAATAATAGGCTTTCTAATATTATTTTTATTAGTAGAATATAATTTTTATTAATTCTAAATTGTAGTTTTTTAAAAAAAAAAATTGATAGCTACCATTAATTTTAAATCAACTTATTTTTCATTAAATTTTATTCAATTTTTAGTAAAATATAGAACTATTCGTCAAATATATGTTTATATTTTTTTTTAAAAGTTTTTTATTCATAAATTTTTATATCATTCAATATTATATATTGAATTTAAATCCTTACTATATTATGGTTCAAGTTTTTTATTTGGTTATTGAAAAAAAAATTATTTATTATAAAAATATAAGGAAATAATTTATATAAATTTATTTCAAAAAATGATAAAAATAATTTTTATTATAAATTTTGGAAATACACCTTTTTAAATAAAATATATCACAAACAGTTTTTTATTTAAACCAGTAAATAATTTATTACCAAATTATATTTAAAAAAATTTTATAAAAATGTTAACCAAATTTATTTTATTATAATTAAATTTTTTAAAATAATTTTTATTTCAAAAAAATTTGAAAAAATTTTTAAATTATTAAAAATCAATTTTTAAAATATAATTAAATTTTGAGGAAAAACACGTTTATTTGTTTTTGGGCAAATAGTGTTCAATAATAAACATCAAATTAATTAAATATTTAATTATTAAAAATTAGAATTTAATAAAAATTTAAATATATAAAAAAACTTTATTAAACTAAATAAAAAATTAATGAAATGTAAGAAATCTTTAAAAATTTTCTAATTTAATGTAAAAAAATTATTAAATATCTTTTTATAATTTAGGAAAAAATCTTTCAATTTTTTCTACAAAATTATTAGAATACAATTCAAATTTGTATATTAAACATTTGGTTGATTTAATTACTATTTCTAAAAAGTTTTAAAACGGTTATAAAATAAAGAAAGATAGAGAGAATAAAGAACAAAGAAAATATGAAAGCAATAGAGAATGCATTTTATTGATAAAAATGAATAATTACATTACTTCATCAGAGTCTCTATTTATAGGTATAATAAGTATAAAAGAAGTAGAGATCTAATTCTAATAATAACTAGAATTTAAAGTACATCCACTTTATCTTTATCATGATGGACATCCACTTAATAAGATATTCATAACACTCCCCCTTGGATTTCCATTGGTAGATAATGTGCCTTGTTAAAACCTTATTAGGAAAAACCTTGTGGGATAAAAAACCTAATGAAGAAAAAAGAGTACACATTTTTCTATTACAAGTTGCCTCGTTAAAAACCTTTACTAGGAAAACTCAATGGGACAAAACCTTAGTTAAAGGAAAATAGTACAACTTATTTTAGACTCCCCCTAATGGCAACATTACATCTTTGAGTCGACGCATTCCAATCTTGTGTAGTAGTCTTTCAAATGTTGAAGTTGGCAATGCCTTAGTAAAAAGATCTGCTAAATTTTCACTAGAACGAATTTGTTGAACATTTATATCACATTTTTTCTCAAGATCATGGGTGAAGAATAATTTTGGTGAAATATATTTCGTTCTGTCACCTTTGATATAACCACCCTTAAATTGAGCTATACATGTTGCATTATCTTCGTATAAGATAGTTGCATATTTTCTTGTAAAGGAAAATTACATATCTTCTGGATATGTTGGGTCAATAACCTTAGCCAAACACACTCTCGACTTGCCTCATGCATTGCAATTATTTCTACATGATTTGAAGAAGTAGCAGCTAATGTTTGCTTTTGAACGCCATGATATGGTAGTACCCCCACATGTATATAAATATGTTGTTTGAGATCGACCTTTATGTGGATCCGATAAGTATCTAGCATCAACATAGCTGGCTAATAGGGATTTTGAATTATTTGAATAAAATAACTCCATATCAATAGTCCTCCTGAGATATCTAAATACATGTTTAATTTCATTCCAATGTCTACGTGTTGGAGAAGAACTAAATCTTGCTAACAAGTTTATAGCGAAAGCTATATCAGGTCTTGTGTTGTTTGCAAGATACATCAATGCCCCTATGGCACTTAAATATGGTACTTCAGGCTCTTCACCATCCTCACAAGGACCAAATTGATCTTTATTCATATCTAACGATTGTACAACCATCAGAGTGTGTTTTATCCATGTAAAATTTCTTTAATATCTTTTCCGTGTAAGTTGATTGATGAACATGAATTCCATCTTTTAAATGCTCGATCCGTAAGCCAAGACAAAACTTTTTTTTTTCCAAGATCTTTCATCTCAAATTCTTTCTTTAGACAATTTATTGTATTTTGGAGCTCTTCAAGAGTTCCAATAATATTTAGATTATCAACATAAACAACAATTATCACAAAATTTCATCCAAACCTTTATATATAGAAACATAGACAAATTGGATCATTTTTGCAACTTTCTTTTAACAAGTATTCACTAAGACGATTGTACTATATATGTCTAGATTGTTTTAATTCATATAAACTTTTCTTTAATTTGATCGAATAATTTTCTCGAGAAAATCTATATCCTTTTGGGATTTTAAATCCTTTAGGGATTTTCATATAAATATCACTATCAAGTGTGCCATACAAATAGCTGTAACAACATCCATTAGATGCATGTCAAGTTTTTCACGTACTACTAGACTAATAAGATATCTAAACGTGATTGCATCCAACACAAGAGAATATGTCTCTTCGTAATCAATGCAGGGCCTTTGCGAAAATCCTTGTGCTACAAGTCGTGCATTATATCTTATGACTTCATTTTTTTTCATTTCGTTTTTGCACAAATACCCATTTATATCCTACTGGCTTTACACCTTTAGGTTTTTGGGCTACAGGTTCAAAAACCTCACATTTAATTAGAAAGTGAATTCAATTCTGCTTGAATTGCATCTTTCCATTTTGGTCAATCTTTTCTTTTTCTACATTCATCAATAGATTTAGGCTTAGGATCATCATTTTTTTCTACTTCAATAGCAACATTATATGCAAAATTATTGTCGACAACTATATTTTTCCGGTTCCATCTTTTCCCTAAAGTAACATAACTTATTGAGATCTCTTCATTATCATCATTTTCAGGTACATAAATCCCTTCTGGGGTTTTATGATTATAATTAGTTATATCTTTAGCCACTTCTTGGAAACTTGTCTCTATAATATAATCACCTTGAGTATTTGTTTCTTTCCTTTTACAAGGATTTTTTTATCTTTGGAACCAACAGGTCTTCCACGCTTCAGGCATGGATTACTTTCTTTTTCACTAATAGTTTGTCCTATTGTGATATCAATTCGTATTGGAGCATTTTCAGCTGGTATGAGAGATTTGTAATTCTCTTTAGGTCAGTAAATGAATCTGGCAATTGATTGGCGATGTTTTGCAAATGTACGATCATTTGAACTTTTTGTTCACATTGACTTGTACGAGGATCTAATTGAGATAATGATGATCCATTCCATGTAATTTCTTTTACCAGCTATATTTTCTCTCCCTCTAATGTTGGGAATATTATTTCATTAAAGTGACAATCAACAAATCGTGTAGTAAATAAATCTCCAGTTAGTGGTTCAACATACTTAATTATAGAAGGAGATTCATAATCAACATTTATTCCTAACCTCCTCTGAGGACTCGTCTTTGTTCATTGTGGTGGAGCGATTGGAACATATACTGCAACATCCAAAAATTTTAAGATGGAAAATATTTGGCTCCTGACCAAAAGCCAATTGCAATGGGGAGTATTTATTATAACTTGTTGGCCTAATGCGCATAAGTGCTGCTACATGCAAAATAATATATCCCTAAGCTGTAACAGGGAGCTTTGTTCTCATAAGTAATGACCTCGCTATTAGTTGGAGGCATTTGATAAATGATTCAGCTAAACCGTTTTGTGTGTGAACATGAGCTACAGGATGTTCAACTTTTATCCAAATTGACATGTAATAACCATTGAAAGCTTGAGATGTAAACTCACCAACATTATCAAGACGGATAGTTTTTTATTGCATAATCTGAAAATTGTGCTCTTAATCAAATTATTTGATCAAGTAGTCTTGCAAATGCCAGGTTGCTAGTCGATAATAAACATACGTGTAACCATCTACTAGATGCATCTATCAATACCATAAAATATCTAAATGTCTACATGGTGGATGAATAGGCCCACATATATCACCTTGAATATGTTCCAGAAATACGGGAGATTCAATCCCAACTTTAGCTGGTGATGGTCTAATAATCAGTTTACCTTGATAACAAGCATCACAAGAGAAATCTTTGAATTCAAAAATCTTCTGGCTCTTTAATGGGTGCCCAATTGAATTCTCAATTATTTTTGCATCATAATAGAACCGAGATGGCCTAACCGTTCATGTAAAATAGTAAAAGTATGTGGTTCTACAAACTTCTAGTTTGTAGTAACGTGTGCCTCAATTGCACTAATATGTGTATAATATAAACTTGATGAAAAAGTAGGTAGTCTTTCCAAAACATATTTATTTCCACATTCAGCATTTGTAATATATAGATATTTAATATTTTTCTGATTCATAATCTCAATATAATATCCATTAATACGAATATCTTTAAAACTTAATAAATTTCTTTGACACTTAGTGGAAAATAAAGTATCATCAATGAAAACTTTTGTACATTTAGGTAATAATATAATTGCTCTTCTGGAACCTTCAATAAGTTTTGAACTATCAAGGATTGTATTAATATGAGCATCACTTATTGTTAAATGAGGAAAATATGTTTTCTCTTTAAGTATCATATGTTGTAGTACTATCGGAAAACATATGTCTCCATTGATTTTAGATCCAACAAAATTTTGTTGATCATTCATATTCTTCATAAAAATAAATAAAATATAACATTAGAAACGTTGCAAATATTTATTAAATATGTATAACTTGCAAAATAAGTAAATAAATAAACAAACTTTTTTTTTTGAATCAAGAAAATGAACATATTTAAAATAACATAATAACACCTGTAACACTCCAAACCCGACCTAGACGTTATGGCCAAATCCGAAGGTGTCACAAAGAATGGGTTTTGATAACGAAATCTACACGTTAAAACCATTTCAGTTTTTCAATTCTTCTTTGCTTTTATCCATTGTCAAAACGTTTATTTAATTAATTAATCAATTTGCCTTAAAACGTGTTTTATAGCAGAAGCTTACAGAAAACATTGTATTTAAAGAAAGCAGTTCATATTTTTAGAAAACCTTTGTTTTAGTAAAAACCATAGTTTTAAGATATCAGTCGCGAATTAAGTACTAAATCGAAAATCCAAATCCAAAAGAAAATTAGCCAAAAGTCCAGAGAGTCTAATTATTACAAAAATCCAGAAATAATCCTTAAAATAAAAACCATAAACGTAATCAATTTACGAACTCGTGGTCACCGAGAGGCTCTGTCGTATCAATCCGCCTAAGTCTGTGTATTACCTGGACAGAACAGACAAACGAATCTGAGTTTTTGTAAACTCAGTGTGTAACCCAATAGAATTAAGCATGCAAACATACAGATACAGAGTCAGGCTCATGCCCTTTTTAGATACAGTAAATAGAATCAAATATACAGAATCCTATACCCGTCTTCTACAAACCAACTCTAACCATCCCATCATACCATGTGGGGTTAAAAACACCCACCCATCCCTACACACCATATCGTGCCATTAGGACACATGTCAGATAATGTGCAACCAAGTTGCCAGAATATAGACGATAATCACTGTATAGAATACTTCCTCGTCACATACAAATCCCACCCCACAATCATATACAGAAATAGATACAGAGTAACATACTAGACATGCTCAACATGCTTATGTACATATATCAGAATAATCAGACACGCATAGCATTCATACTCAAAATAGAATATCAGACTATTAGATTTACAGTTTTAAAGTTCGGTTAGCCCTTACCAACCCTACAGTAGGCCCACAGTCGATTGGAACGACCAGTACGACCCTAGGGAAATTTTTAGAAATATAGGCCCAAATGCCTGTGTGGCTTGCCTATGTAGGCCCACATGCCCGTGTAGCCCACATGCCCAGATTTCCCTTGCCCGTGTGGCCCACACGACCTGGCCAAAAATCCACATGCCCGTGTGGCCCATACACCCAACTTGGCCTAGCCCTTGTGGCCTACACGACCACACTCAGGCCACCACACGGCCGTGTCTTGCGCATGGCCATGCCTTCACTAATCACACGGTCGTGTCTCGCACACGACCAACCACACGCCCATGTGGCATTGACAAAACTATTTTTCAGCTTTTTCTGAAGCCTCGTTTTCTGTGTTTCAGGTACACACCTGCTACAATTTTGATACAAAAACACTCTCGAGACACCAGAACCTAAAATTGTCCAACAAGACACTAAATTAGATGTTTAAAATGATACTCAACCATACTATATCAAAAAGAACACCCCTTTTAATCTAACAAAACCCTTACCTTTGAACGAGCAACGACGATTTCGCATAACAAGAGCGCCGATTGGAAACCCCCAGCCCCTTAATCTTCTCCTAAGCACAAAACGAGCCCTATTAACCATCGATTCACAAACCAAAACAAAAACCACACTTACCTCACTTACTAGAAACGCAAAAAGATCACCAAAAAGCCAAAATAAGACGATTTGCGCAACGGAAGTTATAGAATCAAAAAATAAATGAAGACAAAGAAAAATTTGCAGAGAACCCGAAAAGGGAAGAGCAGAGACGTCAGAATTCTCTTGAAAGAGAGAGAAAATGTTTTTTGAAAAAAAAAATAAAAGATAATATCACAAAATCCCCCACATCTCTCCCGCTAACCCACTACACACAACTGCCACAGAAGTTAGGCTCAACCGAAACTCTATCAACTAACCGAGCAAAAATAATACCCACGCTCGCGCAAGGATTCGAACACAGGATCTCCAACTCACACTCAGAACACTTAGCCACTAAAGTAGATACACATTTTTGTGTCAAATATTTGCAGAAACAGGGATAAATTAATCAGGGCATTACAACTCTACCCCCTAAAAGAAATTTTGACCTCAAAATTTACCTGATCAAAATAGATGAGGATACTACTGACGCATCGAGTCCTTAGGTTTCCTCGTGGCTTCCTCAGCACCATGATTCCCCCACAGAACCTTCACTAATGGTATGGCCTTCCTCATCAGAACCTTAATATCAAGATCCAAACTCTGAACCGTCTCCTCCTCAAAACTGAAGTTCGGTCTAACCTTGATCTCCTCAACAGAGACAACGTGAGATGGATCAAACCGGTACCGCCTCAACATCGAGACGTGAAACACATCGTGGATACTGTCAAACTCTGGAGGTAACTCCAAATGGTAAGCAACCGGTCCCACACGCTTTAGAATTTGATACAGCCAAATAAACCTAGGGCTTAACTTGCACTTACGACTGAACCTCAGAACTTTCTTCCACGGAGAAACCTTAAGAAAGACGAAATCCCCCACAGAGTACTCAATATCACGCCTCTTCAGATCTGCATAAGAATTCTGTCTATCAGAAGCCGCCTTCAGACAATCCCGAATCAGTCTAACCTTATCTTCAGTCTCAAAAACCAACTTAAGACCTAAAACACGACGCTCACCCAACTCATTCCAACATAGCAGAGTACGACACGTACGACCATACAAAGCCTCATAAAGTGCCATCTGGATGCTTGCCTAGAAATTATTATTGTAAACGAACTCAGCTAACGGCAGATAATCCTCCCAACTCCCTCAAAAATCAATAACACAACTCTGAAGCATATCCTCCAGTATCTGAGTCACCCTCTCAGATTAAACATCAGTTTGAGGATGGAACGCAGTACTGAAATCCATTCTCAAACCCAAAGCCTCGGGTAATTTCTTCCAGAATCGAGAAGTGAAGCGAGGATCTCTATCAGAAATAATTGAAACAGGAACCCCATGCAGTCTTACTATCTTAGAAATGTAAGCTTCGCTAACTTCTGCAGAGAAAAGTACAGGAATAAAATGAGCGGACTTGGTCAATCGATCCACGATGACCAAACAGAACCCTTCTTAGTGGGGGTCAAAGGCAACCCACTAATGAAGTACATCGTCACTCATTCCTATTCCATAAGGGAATCTTAATAGGTTGTAGCAAACCCAAAGGCAACTGATGCTCAGCCTTAACTTGTTGACACGTCAGACAATGAGCAATGAAATTCGTAACCTCACGTTTCAAACCCGAACACCAACACAACTCACGAAGATCGCGATATATCTTATTACCACTGAGATGCATAGCATAAGGGCTACAATGCGCCTCCTTCAGAATTGACTGCCTCAAATTGAAATAATTCAACACACAGATCCGACCTTGAAAACACAAAATACCATCATTATTCAACCCAAAATCTGAAGTACTGCCACTCTCAACCTAACAAAAATCGCAAACCCAGAGACTCATCCCAACTGCTTAACTCGAATCTGATCAATCCAAGTTGGCTTAACTTGCAACTCTCCTAACAGACTCTCATCATCAAACAGACTAAGTCGAGCAAACATCGCTCTCAAATCAGTCATCGCCCTACGACTAAGAGCATCGGCCACCACATTGGTCTTACTAGGATGATACTCTATCGTGCAGTCATAATCTTTAAGAAGCTCAATCCATCGACGCTACCTAAAATTCAACTCCTTCTAGGTAAGGAGGTCAGTGTAGATAATACACCTCTCACCATACAGATAATGCCTCTAGATTTTCAATGCAAAAACCATCACAGCCAACTTTAGATCCGGCGTCAAATAATTCCCTTCATGTGTCTTAAGCTGACGGGACGCATAAGCCACAACCTTACCATCTTGCATCAGTACACATCCCAAACCAACGTGCGACGCATCACTGTACACCACAAACTCCTTCCTAAATTCAGGAAGTATTAGAACAGGAGCTTGAGTCAGAACAGACTTAAACTTCTCAAAACTCAATTGTTGCGCATTAGTCCAAACAAAAGGAACACCCTTATGCAGAAGCTTAGTCAAAAGAGCTGCAATAGAGAGAACCCCTCGACAAACCACCAATAATACCCCGCCAGGCCCAGAAAACTGCAGATTTCAGATACATTCTTAGGTGGTTTCCAATCAAGCACAACCTCAATATTTTTAGGATCAACTCAGATCCCCTCAGTAGAAACCACGTGCCCCAAAAAAGTTAGCTCTCGCAACCAGAACTTGTACTTGCTCAACTTAAAGTAAAGCTATTTTTCATGAAGAATCTGAAGAACTACTCTAAAATGCTCATCATGCTCATACCCAGTCTAAAAGTAAACTAGAATATCATCGATGAAGACCATGACGAACTGATCCAGATACAGCTGAAAGACTCGGTTCATCAGATCCATGAATACTGCCAGAGCATTCGTCAGACCAACAGGCATAACTAGGAACTCGTAGTGTACATAATGAGTCCTAAATCCAGTATTATGAATATTAGCTTCCTTAACTCTCAACTGGTGATACCCAAAATGAAGATCAATCTTCAAAAACATTGAAGCCCCACAGAACTGATCAAACAAATTATTGATCCTTGAAAGTGGATACTTATTCTTCACAGTCACCTTATTCAGTTGCCAATAATCGATGCACATCCTCATGGTGCCATCCTTTTTCTTCACAAACAGAAACGGTTCTCCCTACGGAGACACACTAGGGCGAATGAATCCATGATCCAAAAGCTCTTGAAGTTGAGCCTTAAGCTCTGTAAGCTACTTCGGTGCCATTTGGTAGGGAGCGATGGACACCGGAGCTGTACCTGGTAGAAGCTCAATCTCAAACTCAACTTCTCGATTAGGAGGTAAACTGGTAACTCCTCAAGAAACACATCTAAAAAATCCCTCACTATTTTGATATCCTCGACAGAAGAGTCCCCAAAAGCAGAAACACTGACGTAAACCAAATACACCTCACACCCTTTCCAAACCAGTTTCTCAGCCACAAGTACAGAGATCACGTTGGACAGATAATCTCGGCACTCACCTATCACAACCACTACTTTATCATCCTCAGTCCTCAGAACAACCCCTTATATGCACAATCCAAGATAACACGGTGCTCAACCAACCATTCCATACCTAGAATTAAGTCGAACTCCCCAAACGAAAGCTCCATCAAATTTTCCAGAAAAATAGCCCCTTGCACCACTAACGGAACATCCCTATAAAGCTTATTAACCCGAACAGAGTGCCCTAACAGGCTTGATACAGTGATCTCACTAGAAGTGCTCTCGACAGAAATTCCCAAGTTTTCAAATACAGAACTAGATACATAGGAGTGTGTAGAACCTATGTCTATCAAAGCAGTACATCAAAAATTAATAACGTACCGATGATATCATCTAGAGTATCCCTCTCCTCTCGGCGTCAAACAGCATAAACCAACGTAAGCTGCCACGCCTCAGTCTGACCAGCACCTTTACCCTGTGCTCTCTGTCCATGACCCATACCATTACCACCCCTAGCCGGTCCACGGCCCCTAGGTGGCTGCTGAACTGCCCTCTGAGGCTATACAGAACCCGGTCTCCAAGCTTGCATTTGATTTGCCCATAGTGGACACTCTCAAATCAGATGCTCCAAAGACCCGCACCTTAGACAAGCCCCAATCCTCTTCCAAGACTTGCCCGAATGGCGCTTACCATAGTTTCCATAAGGCTGAATCCCAATAGGAGCAACAAGAGCCCCTACTCTAACTAGCCTATCAGGTCTGACCTTTTTCTTAGGCCTCTGAATAGAACTAGAGGGCTCTGAATCCCTCTTATTCTTGCCTCTCTCTCGGTCCCTATTTTGGTACTCCACGCGCTTAACCTCTTAAGCAATCTTTTCCTTATCAACCTGAACTACAAACCTATGCTCTCTCTATGGAGTAATCAGAACCCTCAGACTGTCTCTCAAAACGTACACACTTCTCATACTCAGATGCCACCATGCCCTGAAGCGTAGCGGCTCAACCTCAGAAACTCGACCTCATACTCAGCCACTGATCTATTGCCTTGCGTGAGATTCATGAACTCGCGCCTACGAGCATCCATAGAGCTCGCCCCCACGTACTTAGTCTGGAAGGTGGTCTTCAAGAAATCCCAGTTCAAACGATCAGGCTGAGTACCTCCTCAACCATTAACCATCACTGATATGCCTCGTCGCGAAGCAAAGAGACTGCACCCTTCAGTTTCTGCTCAGGATTACAGTCTAAATCTTTCATAATCCTCTTAGTGGCCTCTAACCAATACTCAGCCACTGTAGGGGCAACTCCAGTGACACCCCTAAACAACTCAGCTCCATTAGACCGGAGTCGTTCAGTTACTGACCCTGGCCCCTAAATCCAGAATGGAGCCCAACGACCCTCTCTAATATCCTCAACATTGTCTGGGACAATGCGTCGTCCCTAGCCGAATAGCTTTGAGACCCAGTCTCAGTAGCCGGCTAAACTGGTGTCTCACTCGTATCTAGATTTGGCATACTGCCTAGAGAAGAAGACTCAGCTCAAGGCCCCTACGACCTCTACCACGGGCACGAACACTACGGCCGCCAATTCTACGAGCGCTCATTGTATAATTTGAATTTTATCTACATTATAAAATTTTGTGCATCAGTTCCAGTATTTATTAGCATATATTTTATGCATAAATTATCAGAAGTTCAAAAGTGTTTTCAGAGGTTTCAGTCTCTAGCTATTTCAGTACAGTTTCAGAAAGTGTTATCTATAGTATTTTCAAAATAGTTATATGTAAGTACAGAGATACTTATAGGATCGGCACCGGAGACTCGGTATACCACTTACTTTCTCAATTTATTCAAATCATTTAAAAAACCAGTTCTTTTTGAAACACAATTTTGGAACCCAAAATTTCATAACCCGAGTTTTACAACTTGGCTCTGATACCACTAAATGTAACAACCCAAATCCTGCCTAGATGTTATGGTCAAATCCAAAGGTGTCACAAAGAATGGGTTTTGATAATAAAATCTAAACGTTAAAACTATTTCAGCTTTTCAACTCTTATTTACATTTATCCATTGTCAAAATGTTTATTTAATTAATCAATTTGCCTTAAAACGTGTTTTATAGCGGAAGCTTACGGAAAGCATTGTATTTAAAGAAAGCGGTTCGTATTTTTAGAAAACCTTTGTTTTAGTAAAAAACCATAATTTTTAGATATCAATGCGACTTAAGTACTAAATCAAAAATCCAAATCTAAAAGAAAATCAGCCAAAAGTCCGGAGAGTCTAATTATTAAAAAAATCCAGAAATAATCCTTCGCACTGATCCACCTAAGTCTGTGGATTACCTGGACAGAACAGACAAACGGATGTTGGTTTTCGTAAACTCAATGTGTAACCTAACAAAATTAAGCATACAAACATACAGATACAGAGTCAGACTCATGCCCTTTTCAGATAGAGTAAATAGAATCAGATATACAGAATCCTATCCTCATCCTCTACACACCAACTCCGACCATCCCATCACACCATGTGGGGTTAAAAACACCCACCCATCCCTACACAATATTGTGTCATTACGACACATGTCAGACAATGTGCAGCCAAGCTGCCAAAATATAGGTGATGATCGCCGTACAGAATACTTCCTCCTTATATACAAATCCCACCCTACAATCATATACAAAAATAAATACAGAGTAATATACTAGACATGCTTAACATGCTTATGTACAGATATCAGAACATGCATAGAATTATCATACTCAGAACAGAATATCAGACTATTAGATCTACAGTTTTAGGGTTTGGTTAGCCCTTACCAACCCTACGGTAGGCCCACAGTAGATTGGAACGACCCATGTGACCCTAGGGAAATTTTCAGAAATATGGGCCCACATATCCATGTGGCACACACGCCCAGATTGGCCTTGCCCATGTGGCTAACATGGCCTAGCCCAAAATCCACACACCTGTGTGACATGCCCATGTGAGCCCACACACTCGTGTGGCCCACATGCCCAACTTGGTCGTGCCTTTGTGGCCCACATCGCCACACTCCGGCCACCACACGGTCGTAACATGCACACGACCATGCCTTCATCGATCACACAGTCGTGTCTCGCACACGAGCGACCACAAACACGTGTAGTGTTGACAAAACCATTTTTCAGCTTTTGCTGAAGCCTCATTTTCTGCGTTTCGGGTATACACCTACTACAATTTTGATGCTAAAACACTTTCGAGACACCAGAACCTAAAATTGTCCAATAAGACACCGAATTAGATGTTTAAAATGATATTAATCGTACTATATCGAAAAGAGCACCCTTTTCAATCTAACGAAATGTAACACCCCAAACCCGACTTAGAAGTTAGGCCCAAATCCAGCGTGCCACATCAAAGGCATAATTCAAACAATTTTGCTAATTAAAAATTTAAGGCCCAAAAGCTCAAAAGCCTTGAGTCATGTTAAGTAAATAAAAAAAACTCATTTTATAATTTTAAGTACTTTGGAAACCAAGTTTAAACGTAAGAAATTTACTCAGGTTTAATAATTAAGTAAGCAGTTGAAACAACAAAACCCAAAGTCTAAAGTCAAAACGGAGTACAAGGCCTTATTACATCCGACGAAAATAAGCAATTAAAGCTATGTCTTCTGAAACAATTAAATAAAATTTTAAACATCTTGTAGTGTGGCCATCTCCGAGTCCTCTCCCACATCGAGCCATTTACTGAGGATCACCTGAAATATTAAATAAAGGGTGCGAGTTTCGAAACTCAGTGTGTACAACCCTTGGCATTCAATTCAATATATAATTATCACATTGGCCTGAGCCCTATCAAAATCGGTGGTCTTGGGCCTTGGCTCACAAAGACCTCATATCATACCATATCATATCATATCATATCATATCATATGCAAAACAAGGCAATGCAAAACCCTCCCTAAAAATCCATCCGCTACACACCATTTCCCTTCCAACCCTACACACATGTGGGGATTTCTAAATCGACCCACCCATCCTCTACACACCAAAGGTACCACTCATAGCGGCACTACTCAAAGTTGCAGCAAAGCTGCTAATCACATAATGGGCTTAAAGCCACTAGTAGATCCATGGTCGTCAAGCGACTATGCGATCCTCAAATCTTCCTCTGTACCATAAGTCCCACCCATATGCATCCTAATCAGAATATATATGAATGCAATATGCACATGAGTAACATCCACAAAACTCATACTCATCACATAGGGGTATTTTCGTCATTTCACAACCCAAGGGTATTTCAATCTACTCTATAGAGGTATTTAGGTAATTTTGCAAAACTGAGGTACCTTGGGAATTTTGTAAATCAGGGATGTTTTGGTAATTCTGCAAACCAAGGGTATTTTGGTAATTTCACAATTTAGGGCTATTTTAGTGATTTAACAATCTAATAATGTTTTGGTAATTTTCAAACTAAGGGTATTTTGGTAATTTTTACAAATCCAGGGGTATTTGGTCCCTCTCGGGTTTTAGTTATGAACTTTGGCCCATTAACAAGTTCTTGCAGCTAAAGTGAACAAACATTATGCACCAGATAGGATTCTAGAGAAGAGGAGGTGGGCCGCTAGGGCCGCTTAAGTACCAAGCTCTCCCTAGATCCAATCCTAGACATGCTCATGCCCGTTACCACACTCTAACCTAGTGACTTGTCCACAGACATGTTTAATTATTAGAAAGTCTTATGCGATTTAAGAGTTGTTCAGTACTAAGCCTAAAGTCCATAAAACTCTAGCATACTAGCCTACGTCCCCATAAAGCCCATCAACCCATTTCACGTTTATATAACCTATAATGGCCACATCACATTCTTATGGCCCACTAGGCCCAAAAGAAATCCAGATCATGTAACATACATGCCTAACCCAATTCATATAATCAAATTAATCCATTTCATCAAACTTAGCCTCAGGGCCCACCGGGCCCATTTAGCCACTTTCAGCTTTTCAGCTTTTCGGTATTATCGATTTCGTGTGTGCATAGTGTTTGTACACATCTGGTTACAACGCATGCTGTAAACCCCTTAATCATGAACCTACAATAGTCACCACTTAACGATTAATCTTGGCTTAATACACACTTTATCAAAAATCGAAACCTCATCATAACCTTATTATGTGCCGCACGTTCTAGTAACCCTTCCTTAGCTACTATTCGCAAATATCCCTAAATCTGTACCCAAACATATATCATAAAAATCGAGTGACTCATTTTTCACATAAGTCACCCCTATAAGCCATACCTACATTCGGCCATCCATTAATCTATAACTGAGACGAGTACACTTACCACTTTGCTAACGATCCTTACCACGCTTGCGATCTCTGAACCCTACCATTGTTAACACCAGGTTAACGACAATGAGAAGTTAGATAGCCCTTCAGCTTTTACCAAACATACTAAAGGGAAAATTGACTAAGTACTTACCCAAGGAGTAATCAGTCCAGGAAGCTTTTGGCTTTTAAGACTAGTATGGTGACAGGAATAATTCGGCACCAATAGGAAGAGGAAGAGAAGAGTTGATTCGGCTAGAACCGAAGGTGAACCAAAAAGGAAATTTCAGAAAAAAGGGTATGGAGGATTCGGCTTCTGAACACTTAGAGAGAAAAAGGGTGTTTGGGCAGCTCACAAGTGAAGAATTCGGCTAGAGGGAAAAAATAAAATTTTAGCATTACCCTAGGAACCTAATTCGGCACCTATATATATAGCCCCTAGCTGAAACTTCCTTTCCCCCAGAGTCCAAATCGGCACCAATACATCCACCCCCAATCCCTATCTTTTCTCCCTTATCTTTACACTAAATTTCTCTCCTGAACACTCCCTTCCAGAATCCCCTCCAACGCCACCACCTTTTGTCCAGGTGCAAAAATAAAACTCCATAATTCACCCATCTTAGGCCTCGAACCTTGGACCTCTTTAACTGACACACACGCCACCCTATAGCTCCCTAAGTGATGCCACTTGCCATTGGACCACAAGCCCATTTGTGTCCTATTTTCTCTTAATCCACTTAAGAGGCCTAATGCTTAAGACTAGGGTCCACTAAAGCAACAAAAATAAATTTTTCCCTAAGGTCTTCCCTATCTCTAAGGCTTCAAATAATCCCTATGATGCCTTAAAATTAATATCCTAAGTGCTACTGAAAAGACCAACCTTAATGCATAGAAATTTGAAGTTTCGAGATTTTTGGGGCATTAAACGAAACCCTTACCTTTGAACGAGCAACGACGACTTCGTACAACAAGAACGCCAATTGGAAACCCCCAGCCTCTTAATCTTCTCCTAAGCACAAAATGAGCCCCATTAACCATCGATTCACAAACCAAAACAAAAACCACACGTACCACACTTGCCAGAAACGCACAAAGATCACCAAAAAGCCGAAAGAAGACGATTTGCACAAGAACAGAAGCAACAGAATCGAAGAACAAATGAAGGCAAAGAATAATTTGCAGAGATCCCCAAAAGGGAAAGTAGAAAAGTCAGAATTCTTTTGGAAAAGAGAGAAAACTTTTTTTGAAAATAAATAAATAAATAAAAGATAATATCACAAAATCACCCATATCTCTCCCACTAACCCACTACACACAACTACCATAAAATTTTGGCTCAATCGAAACACTATCAACTAACCGAGCAAAGCTAATACCCACGCTCGCGCTGGGATTCAAACACAGGACCTCCAACACACACTCAGAACACTTAGCCACTGAAGAAGATACACATTTTGTGTCAAAAATTTGCAGAACCAGGGATAAATTAATTAGGTCGTTACAACACCAACTTATTCTTTATGCAAGAAAATGAAACATACTTAAAAACAATATAATATTGTAACACCCCTTACCCGTGTTCAACACCGGAACTGGATACGAGGCATTACCGAACTTATCTTGCTTAAACAAACAACTTTGGGCTATAAATTTTCTTTCCAACATAAAACTTCTTATTCACATTCATAACATCCTTATTATGGGCCTACGAGGCCTTAAACATATACTGGGGATGCCTCGGGACCAAACCAGTAACTTTCAACACTTGGAAAATTTTGACATAAAATAGAGCCACACGCTCGTGTGAAGAGTGGGACACGCCCGCGTGGCATTTCACACGCCCGTGTTCCACACCCGTGGTCAACACTGACTTGCATCACATAGCCTATCACGTGCCCGTGTGCTTAGCCCATGGTCGACACTGACTTGCATCACACGGCCTATCGCACGCCCGTGTGCTTGGACCGTGTGGTGAATTAAATTCCAAATTCAAGTGCAGACTTCATACGGCCTAGGCACACGCCCATGTCCCTAGCCGTGTCTCACACATGGCTGAGACACACGGCTGTGTCTTTGCCCATATGTTTACTACTGCACATACTGACTTGTAAACTTGGCATGCAGGGGACACACGACCAATCAGCACGCCCATTTGAATGGCCGTGTGTCACACACGGCCTAGACACACGCCCGTGTGTCTGCCCATGTGGACAATTATAAAGCTATCTACCAAGCCAATTGCCATCCTAAAAAGCACCCACACTTATACCCTTCCAATGCAATACACAACCTGAAAATAGGGCACCTCAAATGCCCAAAAATCAACACATCCACACATAGGTTTTCACTAAATTCATCGAGTATATACTTTATTCATTACTCATCTAATCACACAAGCATTCACTTCATGAACTTCACCATCATTGAATATATATAAAACTTATCAAGTATTGGCCATCATCCAATGACCATTTGCAAAATGAATCGATTAACATTAGTAGACAACATTTTGGCTAACAAATATGACCTAACAAAAAGAACAAGTCCTATACATACCATATTCAAAATAAATCTAACTTTGTTATACCAAAGAGATGTCGATAGTGTGATTCTAAACTCCGACGTCCCACGATCCTCAAGTTATCTTGGCAATACTACAAGGAAAAGGGAAATTAAAGGGGTAAGCATATAGCTTAGTAAGTTTGCATGAAAATAAATAGCAACATTAAGCTCATTATGTCATCCATCCATGGCATTAGATAACCAAACAAAGCCTTAAGCACTTTGCCATAACTTACTTGTACTTGTTCTTGTCTATTACATACCATGCCACATACCATAAACATTTCTCGTGAATTACTCACAGGTACCTGTATTCACTCAATCACATAGCTTTAATGCTAATCTCATATCTATTTCCTGAACTTATCTATTTATCCTACTAATTCACTAGGGAGACTCAAATATGCATAATCATCATCATTAACATGATCACAAAGCCAATGCCACATCTCAAAACTGGTCTTACATGGGGTCACCTCTAAGTGCCGATGCCATATCCTAAACATACAGGATCTCTTATCAATTATCGATGCCACATCCCAGATATTATCTTATACAATTTTTCTTATTCAATGCCGATGCCATATCCAAAATATGGTCTTAAACGGGATCTCAACTCGGTGCCGAGGCCATATCCCAAATATGGTCTTACAAGGGACCTTATCCATCTCATGTCTCGATGATAGTATTCTCACAATTATTATAGTCCAATCGGGACTTCAACATCTCAACTTTCATCATCTTTCTCATTCAACACCATTACTCAATTTCATAGAATATCATGCATCATTATAATATCAAATATTCTCAAACATACTAGCATGAATGTTGAATTTATCAAATACAAACTTACTTCGGTTTCAAACTAGGCCACTTGTTGATTTAATCTGATACCTTGTCTTTTCCTCGTTCAAGGTTAATCCCTCGTTCTTCTTGATTTATATAGTAGCAATTTAGCTCATTTAATTATCACATTAACAAATGTATTTCAATAATCATACTTTGGCAAAATTACTATTTTGCCTTTAGACTTTCACAAAATAACCATTTTACCCCTAGGCTCGGAAATTAATTCTAATCAAATTTCTTTCTTTAACGAGCCTAGGTGAACATTTATCCTCTTATGGCAACCATTAAAACCCATTATTTCAGACATTTACCTAACATTTTACAACCTTTTCAAAAAGGTCGTTTTAGGTGTTTTCATGGTAACACCTTTCACAAAAGTTGTTCATCTAACAACTAAGACTCATTTTCTTCCTTAAACATGCAGCAAACAACTTAAAAGCTCACATGGAAAGACTCTAAACTTTCAACCATTTTTCAAAATAGTCCCCTCTTTAGAAAGCTTAAGCTTTAGGGGTTCCAAAAGTACAAATATTTTCAAGAAATAATCACCAGAACACTTACTTGTGAGGAGAAGAGTGTGCTGAAATTTTTGAGCTTTCAAACCGCTATTTTCTGCTAATTTTCAGTGGAGGAATGAATGAGAAAAGGTGATATCTTTTCTTTCTTTATTTTAATATAAAATCCCAATGTGGTCCACCTAATCCACCTACTTGACCAAATTTTGACCTCTATTGTCCCCTATGGCCGACCAACCATGATTGAAGGGGCTAATTGCCCTTTAAAGGCCTCTAAATATTATTCCATAGCTATTTTGCACTCTTAGCTTGTAATTTTTAACTTTCACACTTTTTGCGATTTAGTCCTTTTTCGCGATTAAGCATGAAACCGCTAAAATTAAAGCACTAAAATTTTCATGCACTTATATAATTATGCATTAACTCATAAAATAATATGAAAATAATTTGCTCTGACCTCAGATTAGTGGTTTCGAAACCACTGTTCTAACTAGCCCCTAAATCGGGCTGTTACAATTCTCCCCTTTAAGGATTTTCGTCCCCAAAAAATCTTACCAGTAAAAAGGTTGGGATATTGGTTTCTCATGGTCTCTTCCGGCTCCCATGTAGCCTCTTCTATTCCATCTCTCTACAATAGCACTTTAACAAGGGCTATACTTTTGTTTCTCAACTGTTTGACTTCTCGTGCCAAAATCTTAACCGGCTCCTCACCATAAGTCAAGTCCGGTTGAATTTCTACCTCTATTTGTACAATCATGTGTAAAGGGTCTGATCGGTATCGACACAACATGGACACATGAAAAACATCATGAATCTTTTCCAACTCAGATGGCAAGGCCAAACAGTAATCTACTAGCCCTATCCTCTCGGTAATCTCGTATGGACCGATAAAGCGCGGACTAAACTTGCCTTTCTGACCAAATCTGAGGACTTTCCTCCAGGGTGATACTTTTAGAAAGACTTTATCACCAACTTGGAACTCAATTTCTTTCCTTTTCAAATCCGAATAGGACTTTTGTCTATCTGAAGCCGCTTTTAAACATTCACGTATCACCTTTACTTTCTCTTCAGTTTCTCTGACCAAATCGACCCCATGAATCTGATTCTCTCTGAATTCTGTCCAATACAAGGGTGTTCGGCACTTACGCCCATACAATACCTCATAAGGTGCCATTTTCAAACTCGACTAAAAACTGTTGTTGTAGGCGAATTCCACCAACGGTAAGTATTTTTCCCAATTACCTTGGAATTCCAAAACACAATATCGAAGCATGTCTTCCAGTATTTGTATTACTCTCTCTGACTTCCCGTCGGTTTGCAGATGGAAAGCTATACTAAAACTCAATTTTGTGCCTAAAGCCTCTTGCAACTTTTTCCAAAATTGTGACGTGAATCTCGGATCTCTATCTAAAATAATCGAAAACGGTACTCCATGAAGTCTTACTATCTCTGACACATACAAATCCGCCAATTTATCAAGAGAATAATCGACTCGTACTGGTATAAAATGGGCTAACTTCGTAAGTCTATTGACTACAACCCATACAGCATCTTTCCTCCTTGGTGATAACGGTAAACCCGTCACGAAGTCCATAGTAATAGGGTCCCATTTCCACTCAGGAATCATAATAGGCTGAAGTAGACCCGGAGGCACTTGGTGTTCAGCCTTCACTTGTTGACAAATTAGGTATCTCGATACAAACTCAGAAATTTCTTTCTTCATACTCGGCCACCAATACCACTTCCTCGGGTCATTATACATCTTTGTGCTGCCTGGATGTGCAGACAAACATCCACTATGTGCTTCATGCAGTATCTTCCAAATAAGCTCATCATTTCTAGGTACACAGACCCTATTTCGAAACATCATGCATCTGTCAGGACTTACCCTAAGTCCGACTCGACATTTGACTCACATTGAACACTTTTGGCTTGTAAGTCGCTATCACCTTTCTGAGCTTCACAAATCTTTTGAAGAAACAATGGTCTAGCCCTCAGCTCAGCTAGAATAGAACCATCTTCTGAAAAAGCCATTCGTGTGTTCATGGCTCTCAGCGCAAACAAAGATTTTTTACTCAAGGTATCGGCGACCATTTTCGCCTTTCTTGAATGATAATCAATCACTATCTCATAGTCCTTTATTAGCTCTAACCATCTTCATTGCCTCAAATTCAATTCCTTTTGAGTTATCAAGTACTTTAAGCTCTTATGATCTGTAAACACTCGACACCTCTCACCATACAAATGGTGTCTCCAAATCTTTAGTGTAAATATGATTACGGCTAATTCTAAATCATGTGTTGGATAATTCTTCTCGTGCGACTTTAACTGTCTAGAAGTATATGATATCAACTTGCCCTCTTGCATAAGTACGCAACCCAATCCGTTCATGGATGCATCACTGTAAACCACAAATTCTTTTCCTGACCCAGGTTGCATTAAAACAGGGGCTTCAGTCAACAATACCTTTAGTCTCTCAAAACTTTGTTGGCATTTTTCTGTCTATTCAAACTTTACATCCTTTTGTAGCAACCTCATCATTGGAGTAGCTATCATAGAGAATCCTTTGAAAAAAGGTCAATAGTAGCCAGCTAGGCTCAGAAAACTCCTAACCTCAGTTACAATCCTTGGTGGCTTCCATTCCACAATCGCTGAGATCTTACTTGGGTCAACTCTAATCCCATCTCCCGAGACAATGTGCCCCAAAAATCCAACCTCCTTAAGCCAAAATTCACTTTTACTAAACTTGCCATATAACTTTTCATCTCTCAAATTTTGCAGAATTGTTCTCAAATGCTAAACATGCTCGTTCTCATCCCGAGAGTAGATTAGTATATCATCAATGAAGACCACAACAAATTTATCCAAATATGGCCGAAATATGCGATGCATCAAATCCATGAAGATTGTAGGGGCATTGGTTAAACCGAAAGGCATGACCAAAAATTTGTAGTGGCCATACCTTTTCTGAAATGTGGTTTTCGGCACATTTGAGTCCTTGACTCTCAACTGATAATATCTAGACCTCAAATCTATCTTGGAAAATACTGTGGCTCCTTTCAATTGATCAAACAAATCATCGATTCTTGGCAACGGGTACTTGTTCTTCACGGTTACCTTATTGAGCTGCCTATAATGTATACACAACCTCATGGAACCATCTTTCTTTTTCACAAATAAAATGGGAGCACCCCACGGCGAATAACTCGATCTTGCAAAGCCTTTGTCTGTCAAATCTCCTAATTGTGCTTTCAGTTATTTTAGCTTGGTTGGAGCTATCCTGTATGGGGTAATAGAAATAGAGGCGGTACCAGGAGCTAACTCGATCCCAAATTCAACCTCTCTAACCAGAGGTAACCTTGGCAATTCCTCCGGGAAAACATCTGGATACTCGCATACTATGGGTACCGACTCAATTTTCAACTCAGCCTCTTTAGCATTCATCACAAAAGCGAGGTAAGCTTCGTACTCCTTTCTTAAATACTTCTGAGTCAACAAAGAAGATATCACTACTGGCAATTTGTCTTGCTCATCTGATTCAATAGGATAAGACTCCCACTTTCACCTTTCAACTCAATAAATTTCTTCCCACAATTCACTATCACATCATAAGTAGCTAACCAATCCATCCCAAGGATGATATCAAATTTATCAAACGGTAATAACATAAGATTAGCCGGAAAGCAATGACCCCTAATCATCAAAGGGCAACCTTTATAGACTCTATCAACCAACACATATTTGCCTAGGGGATTTGACACTCTTATTACAAATTCAATAGACTCTATAGGCATGCTCATGCTAGAGACTAATTTTATGCAAATAAACGAGTGGGCAGATCCCAGATCAATTAAAGCTATAACACGAGTATCATAGAGAGAAAATGTACCCGTGATTACGTCAGGGGAGGATACCTCTTCGTGACCACGAATGGCATATGTTCTCGCCGGTGCTCTACCCTCAGCTCTTACAGTCTGCTCTCTAGAAGTATTCTTACTGCTCATTTCATTTCCCGGGTTTCTCTGTGATCTTCCTCTCATAGCATTTCCCTATCTTGCACCCTGAGGTTTCTCTCTCTTACATACTTTGGGGCAATCTCTAATAAAATGGTCTAGGGATCCACATTTGAAACAAGCTTTCTCATTCGCTCGACACTGTAACAGCCCGATTTTGGCCCTAATCGGAACGTTGGTTTCGGGACCACGAATCCAAGTTAGAAAAATATTTTTATATTATATTTGATATCTATAATATATGCTTGAGCATGTGCTAAAATATCATGGATTAATTTGTCTCTGTGTGTGTTTAATTTAAAGAAATGGACTAAATTGCATAAGTGCTAAAAGTAGCCTTATTGCTTGATTGAATGGTTAAATTAATGTGTCTTTATATATGGGAGGACTAATGTTGAAAATTGTCCATTTTTAATGGATAGTGGACGGTAACATGCAACTTTTTATAATAAAAATTATATGTTTATATTATATGTTATGTTAAAATATATTATATTATATTAAAAACATATTATAATAAAAACATAATAGAGAAAGTGCATGTTCATTTTTTATTTCCTCTTGTTATCACTGAAACTAAAGAGAAAACAAAAGAGAAAAACCTTCAAGGGTTTCGGCACTTCTCAAGCTAGATTAAGGTATGATTCGGTTTTAATTTTGATAATTTTTACGTTTTTGAGATCGTTGCTTAGTGTTTTAGTAAGCCCATGATTAAATTTGGAATTTGATGTGCATTTCATGAGTTGCCATTGAAGGGAGTTGGTTTTTTTGTTGTTTAATGATGATATATTAATTATATGTGTTGGATTATCAAGTTTAATCTTTGAATATTTGATGAAATGGAGTAATTTGGGTTAAATTGTAAAAATAAAATTGTTGGGAGGATTAAATTGCAAAATAAATGAATTGTATGGTCTTGTATAGGCATGAGCAGTATTCGGCCTTAAAGGAGTGAGTTCAAATATTGTGTATTTTGTGTTTTATGCAATAGGGACTAAATTGTAAAAATTGTAAATGTCAGGGGTAAAATGGTAATTTGCATAATTATGTGTTTTTGGATCAAATTGAATGAAAATATGTTTGAATGAGCTTAATTTGAAATTATTTAGATCAAAAGCAAAAAGAATCGGGATTGGATTGGGGAAAGGCAAAGTTAAACGAATAACCGGGAAAACCCTAATCCGTCGATTTCTGAGGTAAGTTTTTAAGCAATTGGGTTGAATTGAATTTTATTTTATAAGAAAGTATATATGTTAAATAAAAATAAGTATGCTAAATTAATTAAGGCCGAATGTGGCATTAGATATAGTATATGTTAGCCGAATATAAGGTTAATATATATTTACATATATGCTTTGATGTGTTTAAGATAAATGAGTACTTATAGACTGAGAGGTAGTTAGATATGGATCTTGTAATAGAAAATGGTTGTATTTGAATATGTGATTAGATGTGATTACTGAGTATGGTCGAATATGTTGGAAATTCATAGGAAGAATTGGTTGGTTTGAACATATGCATATATGAATGTTCATGTGAGTAAAAATGTGATTATATGTCTATATGGAAGAGGAATGATCAGGTTAATGCACTAAGTGTGCGAATTATAAAGTACCGAGCACTAAGTGTGCGAATTATAAAGTACCGAGCACTAAGTGTGCGAAATCGGTCGTAATGCACTAAGTGTGCGAATTATAAAGTACTGAGCACTAAGTGTGCAAAATCGGTCGATATGCACTAAGTGTGCGAATAAAATGAGAAACCGGCTGAAGGGCACTAAGTGTGCGATCAACTTTAATCTCAAAAGATTGAATTCGGTAAGTTGATACTATGAAATTTTACTATTCGAATTTAATTATATAAGTAAAGTGTTATTCGAATGGAATGTTATATTTGTTTTAGGTGTAATTTTAAATGATTGAGTTGGTATGAACTAGACCTTACTAGAATAATTAAAATGTTGTTTGGTTCACCAATGTGATTCGGTTATGTGAGATAATGTATCATGAGAATATGTTAATGGCTTGAAATTGAGTAGATGATTATGATTGAGGATGGAAATGTATTATTAAATGAGTAATGATAAATCCTTGTTTACTATTTTTGGTTTAAATCATTTTGAGTAACATTGATAATTTGTATTAGATTGCTTAAAACTTACTAAGCTATAATAGCTTATTTGGTGTGTTTGTTTGCATTGTTCCATAGATTTTGGAGTCTAAGCTCGAGCTCGGGGATCATCATCAAAGTCAACCACACTATCATCTACCTTTGGTACCTTTTTGTTAAGTTGAACTTTTGGAAATTATGGCATGTATAGGCTATTTTCTCTTTAAATTCTATTTTGTACATAATGTATATAAATGCCATGCGAATATGGCTTCTCTTCTATGCTTGGGTTAACTTGTTAATGCTTGTGGTGATGTATATGTTTGTGCATTTTCGATCTTGATATAAGCATATTTTGGTATGTATGCTTTGTGAATTTCAAAAAAGGGTAATTTATCTATACATTTCGAATAAACGTCTCATGATTGAAGTAGGTACAAATTGATGTTAATTTATTTAATTGAATATGGCTTAGTCATGCTTGAATTTGGATTTTAAAATTTGGGTATGTATGGATACATTTTGATCTTAACTTACAAGTTATTTCAAATTTTATTATGCGTGCTATCTTAATGAACAAGTTGAAATATGTTCATTTGTAAGTATTTGGTCATGGTATAGATTTAATTTGGAATTCATATTACATATTGGATGTATATATTTATATTCAGTTATGAGATTTGAAATGGGAAATTTTGTAGTGAATAATCAATTATGGTATGTATGTGATTAAATTATTATAGTATTTGATTGGTCTATGTTGAATAAGAGAAATATATATATATTCGGCCATAGTATACAAATTGACCAAATGAATAGTGTTTAGCTATTTGAATGTAAGTAGTTTTAATTGATGATAATGATATCATTTGTGATATGTTCGTTAATCGTGAAAGTATAGTTTGGTACGTATCAATTAATGAAGTAGTTTCTATAAGGTGCATTGACTTGTGGTTGGCAAAGTAATGCCCGAACCCTAATCCGGCGACGGACACAGGTTAGGGGTGTTACAGACACTCACCGGGATGATGTTTGCTACACTGTGGACATTCCGGTCTACTTGGCCGAGCGTTGCTAACGCTGGCAACTGATGTGGTCTGAGCTTTAGACCTCGAAAACTATTTACCTTTACTTCTACTTGAAAATCCAGCTGAGAAACAGCGAAATCCCTTGACTTCTTGGATAAAGATTGGAATGACTTGCCAATTTGTCTATTCCTCGAGTCACGAGACTCAATCTCAGCTTTTTTTTTTCTCTTTAACTAGTTCTTCAGCCTTACAGGCTCGATCTACTAGCACCACAAACTCTTTTAATTTGAGGACACCAACAAACAAACGAACATCCTCATTTCACCCATCTTTGAACCTTTTTTACATGATGGCTTCTGCCGATACGCACTCTCAGTACGTATTTGCTGAGTCTTACAAACTCACGTTCGTATTTCATCACCGTCATTCGGCCCTGCTTTAGCTCTAAGAACTCTTTTCTCTTCTAATCAATAAATCTTTGACTAATATACTTCTTCCGGAACTCTTCTTGGAAGAATTCCCAACTAACTCTCTCCCTTGGTACCACCGACACAAGGGTGTTCCACCACTGATAGGTCGAATCTCTCAAAAGAGATACCACACATTTCATGCACTCTTCAGGTGTGCATGATAACTCGTCGAATACTCGGATGGTATTCTCAAGCTAGAATTCCGCCCTCTCAGGATCGTCATCTTTACTAGCCTGAAATTCCTCTGCTCCTTGTTTCCAGATCTTATCGACCGAAGGCCTTTCTCTTCTTACTACCTTAACCACTTGAGGATCTACAGGAGTGGGATGAGGAATAGGTGTGGGTGGAGGGGGTTGAGCATTAGGATTTGCTCGAATGTACTCAGTGTACCAATTGCTCATCATCTAAAGAAAAGCTTCTCGAGCCTCTTCTCCTTGACCCATAGTCTCGAGTCTACTCTCTACTGGCGTGGTCCCTTGCGCGGGAGCTGGCTCATTACTTATAGCATCATCGACTGCAACTCAGTCGGGATCAGGATCCATTTACAATATAAAACACAATTCAAAATGTCAGGAGTCGTCACACTATCATTACACAAATACTCTTACTTATGGCATGTATAGCTAGACTCATACATACGCTACGTTAGTCCGAGAATCGACAAACCATAACTGTGATACCACTAAATGTAACAACCCTTACCCGTGTTCAACGCTGGAACTGGATACGAGGCATTATCGAACTTATCTTGCTTAAACATACAACTTTGGGCTATAAAATTTCTTTCTAACATAAAACTTCTTATTCACATTCATAACATCCTTATTATGGGCCTACGAGGCCTTAAACATATACTCGGGATGCCTCAGGACCAAATCGAAAACTTTCAAACACTTGAAAAATTTTGTCATGAAATAGGGCCACACGCCCGTGTGAAGAGTGGGACACGCCCGTGTGGCATTTCACACGCCTGTGTTTCACACCCGTGGTCGACACTAACTTGCATCACACGGCCTATCGCACGCCCATGTGCTTGGCCCGTGGTTGACACTGACTTGTATCACACGGCCTATCATACGCCCGTGTGCTTGGACCGTGTGGCGAATTAAATTCCAAATTCAGGTGCAGACTTCACACGGCCTGGGCACACGCCCATGTCCCTGGCCATGTCTCACACACGGTTGAGACACACGGTCGTGTCTCTGCCCGTGTGTTTACTACTAAGCATACTGACTTGTAAACTTGGCATGTAGGGGACACACGACCAATCAACACGCCCATGTGACACACGGCCTAGACACACGCCCGTGTGTCTGCCCGTGTGGACAATTATAAGGCTATCTACCAAGCCAATTGCCACCCTAAAAAGCACCCACACTTATACCCTTCCAATGCAGTTCACAACCTGACAATAAGGCAACTCAAATGCCCAAAAATTAAGACATCCACACATAGGTTTTCACTACATTCATCAAGCATATACTTTACTCATTACTCATCTAATCACACAAGCATTCACTTCATGAACTTCACCATCATTGAATATATATAAAACTTACCAAGTATTGGGCATCATCCAACGGCCATTTACAAAATGAATTGATTAACATTAGTAGCCAACATTTTGGCTAACAAATATGACATAACAAAAAGACCAAGTCCTATAAATGCCATACTCAAAATAAATTTAACTTTGTTATACCAAAAAGATGTCGATAGTGTGATTCCGAACTCTGACGTCCCACGATCCTCGAGTTATCTTGGCAATACTACAAGGAAAAGGGAAATGAGAGGGGTAAGCATATAGCTTAGTAAGTTTGCATGAAAATAAATAGCAACATTAAGCTCATTATGTCATCCATCCATGGCATTAGATAACCAAAAAAGCCTTAAGCACTTTGCCATAACTTACTCGTACTTGTTCTTGTATAATACATATCATGCACAGATCGTAAACATTTCTCGTGAATTATTCACAGGTACCTGTATTCACCCAATCACATAGCTTTAGTGCTAATCTCATTTCTATTTCCCAAACTTATCTATTTATCCCACTAATTCACTAGGGATACTCAAATATGCATATTCATTGTCATTAACATGATCACGAATCTAATGCCACATCCCAAAAGTGGTCTTACATGGGGTCACCTCTGAGTACCGATGCCATATCCCAAATATAGTCTTATATGGGATCTCTTATCAATTATCGATGCCACATTCTGGATATAGTCTTATACGATTTTTCTTATTCAATGCCGATGCCATATCCTGAATATGGTCTTATAAGGGATCTCAACTCGGTGCCAAGGCCATATCCCAAATATGGTCTTACACGGGACCTTATCCATCTCATGTCTCGATGATAGTATTCTCATAATTATTATAGTCCAATCGGGACTTCAACATCTCAACTTTCATCATCTTTCTCATTCAACACCATTACTCAATTTCATAGAATATCATGCATCATTATAATATCAAATATTCTCAAACATACTAGCATGAATGTTGAATTTATCACATACAAACTTACTTCGGTTTCAAACTAGGCCACTTGTTAATTTAATCTGATACCTTGTCTTTTCCTCGTTCAAGGTTAATCCCTCGTTCTTCTTGATCTATATAGTAGCAATTTAGCTCATTTAATTATCACATTAACAAATGTATTTCAATAATAATACTTTGGCAAAATTACTATTTTGCCTTTAGACTTTCACAAAATGAACGTTTTACCCCTAGGCTCGGAAATTAATTCTAATCAAATTTCTTTCTTTAACGAGCCTAGGTGAACATTTATTCCTCTTATGGAAACCTTCAAAACTCATTATTTCAGACATTTACCTTACATTTTACAACCTTTACAAAAAGGTCTTTTTAGGTGTTTTCATGGTAACACCTTTCACAAAAGTTGTTCTAACAACTAAGACTCATTTTCTTCCTTAAAAAATGCAGCAAACAAATTAAAATCTCATATGGAAAGACTCTAAACTTTCAACCATTATTCAAAATAATCCCCTCTTTAGAAAGCTTAAGCTTTAGGGGTTCCAAAAGTACAAATATTTTCAAGAAATGATCACCAGAACACTTACTAGTGAGGAGAAGAGTATGCTGAAATTTTTGAGCTTTCAAACCCCTATTTGTTGCTAATTTTTGGTGGAGGAATGCAGGAGAAAAGATGATATCTTTTCTTTCTTTATTTTAATATAAAATCCCAATTTAGGCCACCTAATCCACCTACTTGACCAAATTTTGACCTTTATTGTCCCCTATGGCCGACCAACCATGATTTAAGGGGCTAATTGCCCTTTAAAGACCTCCAAATATTATTCCATAGCTATTTGGCACCCTTAGCTTGTAATTTTGAAATTTTGCACTTTATGCGATTCAGTCCTTTTTCGCGATTGAGCATGAAATCGCTAAAATTAAAGCACTAAAATTTTCATTCACTTATATAATCATGCTCTAACTCATAAAATAACATGAAAATAATTTTCTCTGACTAGCCCCTAAATCAGGCTGTTACAAAAATGCTAAAATAACACCAACTTTTCTAATGATTCTCAAAGAAATCTATCACATCAAGTGAGTTATATTATTAAGGCCTTGAATTACATCACCCTCCTCTTTTACCTCCATTTAATCATTTTTGGATATAAAATTTGTCTCAATATTATTCTTCTTCCCTTTAATGGATGCTTGATCAAGTTTTACTAAATGTTCAGGTGTACGACATGTACGTGCCCAATGTCCCCTCATACCACATCAGTAACATAAATTCTCAATAACCTTTGAAGGATTATTTTGACCACATCTTTCTTGTCTTTCATTGCTATTCTTTTTCTGGTGGTTAGAAATATCACTATTATGAACACCATGATAGCGGTTACTAGTACGTCCTCGACCACGTCCCCTACTACGTCCACGACCATGACCACGATCGTGACTTTTATATTTTTCATTTCCATATTTATTGTGTACTGCAACATCCACTTTATGGAGTGGTGCAATACTAGTGGGACGAATTCCATGGTTTTTCATCAACAACTCATTATTTTGTTCAGCTACTAAAAGGCATGAAATTAATCCATAATATTTTTTAATATCTTTTTCATGGTATTGCTGATGGAGGAGCACATTAGTAGTATGAAAGGTTGAAAAGGTTTTCTCTAACAAATCCTTATCAGTTATGTTCTCTCCACATAATTTCAATTCAGAACTAATTTTGAAAAGTTCTGAATTGTATTCACTTACATTCTTAAAATCTTGCAATTGTAAGTGCATCCAATCATAACGAGCTTTGGGGAGGATCACTGTTTTCTGATGGTCAAATCTTTCTTTCAAATTTTTCCACAACTCAAGAGGGTCTTTCACAGTGAGATATTCCACTTTTAATTCTTCATGTAGATGATGACGAATGAAAATAATTGATTTTGCCTTGTCTTGGTTAGATGCTTCTTTATTTGCTACTATAGTATTCCCTAAACCTTTAGCATCTAAGTGAATTTCAACATCTAACACCCATGACAAATAATTTTTACCTGAGATGTTGAGGGTGGCAAATTCAAGTTTGGCAAGATTTGGCATTATAATCACTAAAAAATATATTAGTAAAATAATAGTAATCATATTATTTGTCAAATGTAATTATAATAATGTATTTAAGAAAAAAAGGAAATAACATAAAATAATTTGTGATATAAAATTTAGGATTACCTTAAGTCGATAGAGAAATTAAATTTGATTCCTCTCAAGAACTTTAAGCAAATCGCTGCAAAAGTTTGAACCCCTCTTTTTTCGTCAATTTTGGGTAGCCAAGCAACCAATTTGAATGTTAGGTTAGAAAAATAACGAAAGTAATTCAACAGGGGATAAAGCAATTGAGGTATGGGTTTCAAAATTTTTTGAGGATATCAAATGAAAAATAAGAATGAGGTGGGTTTAGAAAAAAAAATTGAGAATCATGCTGATAATGTATTATAAAATAAAGAAAGATAGAGAGAATAAAGAACAAATAAAATATGAAAGCAATAGGGAATGTAATTTATTGATAAAAAAGGGATAATTACAATGCTTCATCAGAGTCTCTATTTATAGGCATAAGAAATATAAAAGAATTAGAGATCTAATTCTAATAATTACTAGAATTTAAAGTACATCAAAACTTTATCTTTATCATTATGGACATCTACTTAATAAGATATTCATAACAAAAACAAAATTGTATTCTTTTTTTAAATGTAAACATTAGTTTCTTAAACTAATTTCACTTATTAATTTAAATATATTTTATTTATTGAATATTATTAATTTTTAATTGATTCTAATATCAATTATAAATTTGTTTAAAAGTAATTCTATTATTATGATTATTTTTAAATATTAAAAAAATAATAAAATTTTACATGAACTAATTTATTTAATTTTAATTATTAAGATAATAATTTCGTAAATAAATTAATTTTGAACTATAAAACCAATTTTATGTTGTTTTTTTTCTCTCATTATTCCTATTTGTGAAGGTACTTATATTATCAAATTATTACAACTTACCACCAGACATATATTTTAATATTATTAACTTAAATCTTCACTTAATTTTTCCTTAAACAAATTGTGATACATGCTGAACTTTTTTCATAAAACAATGGACATGCTGAACTTTAATTTATGTTTTCTATTTTATAGAAAGGAATAAATTATAGAGAACAAGATGTGATCTCTTTTGATCATATGTCAGGTTTGATTTAAAGTCACATGGAACCCAATCAGATTTCATAAATTTTCTATGTTATTTACATATGAAGATTAAATAATAATTAAAGTCAATGATGGCATGACCACACTTCAATATTGGTTTTAAACTCTAAACAATGCCCAACTATCTTTTATTAAATTTTGCACTTGAATTTTGTAAAATATTCTCTCACCAAGTTTTCTTTTTTATTTTTTCTTAAAACATTATCCCACAACTACAAATCATTATAACCTTATCATTTTAAGCTTAAAGTCCACAAAATCATAAAAATTTTTAAAAAATATTATTGATCTCAATGATTTGGTTAGGGTATTTGGTTTTGGATTTTTTTTATATTAATTTTAAGTTTTTAAGTTTTCATTATTTGGTAAAATTTTAAATCTTTTTCATAAATAATTTTTCAAGTAATTAAAAATATCCAACCTTTTATATGATTTATTTTAAAAAGAAATTTATATAGATTTTAAAGTTATATTCACTATTCTATATTTAAAGTAATATTTTAATTTTCCTTTCTGCAACTTTTGGGTAAAAGTTTGTGCTTATTTGATTTGAATGATGGATGAGGCTCCACTTATCATGCTATCTTATTGTTTGGTCAGTTTAATCATTCAGTAATTTTTGATACTTTAATTGTTTTCTTTACCCTGAAACAAAATCTACTTCAGTTACACATCATCATCAAATCAAACTTGGGGGTGTGACTAATGTTTTCTGTAAAAACAATTTCAATCTTTTTGGCTCATAAATTTTTGGTTTAAGATAAAGTTTTTTTTAATAATTTAAGTTGGTCCAAGTTAATATTTTCTATTACAATTTAATAAAATCATTTGAAATTACATCAGATACAAATATGACATTCCATGTCACGGTTCAAGTGTTTTTTTTATAATCCTTACCAACAACCAAAGCAATCATTTTCAACCCAAAGGATTAATACTGATTGTTTTGTGTTGCTGGAAAGAGTTTATTATTTGATTTCTTTGTTTTTAGTCAACTAATTTCAATTTAAGATTTTTTTTTTCTTCAATTTGATTTTTTTCGGTTGAAGATTTTAGTTAACTTTTTTAAATGCAATTTACTTTTTTTTTAAAAAACTCAAATTAACAATGGGATATTGAGTCTACCCAAATTTTAAATGTTTAAAAAATATAGAACTTAATAATATTATTAATTCTTACTTTCATAAGAAAAATAAAATACTTCTTATATCTTTTAATAAAATTTAAAAAGCCTATAAAGATTAAGATGCTATGAATGTTATTAGGTGGATGTTCATTAAAATCAACATTTCACCTTTCATCTTCTTGTAATTTTTTTTTTTATTTATGTATTAGAAAATGAAGAGTCTAATCACCCTATATATATATAAGATAGTACTATTTGTAATGATGATGGAAAAGAAGATAAATGCAATACAAATCTCCTTTTATTTTCATCTATTATTCTTGTGTCCTTTGTATTATTATTATTATTATTATTATTATTATTATTATTATTATTATTATTATTATTATTATTATTATTATTATAACACGTTATTAGCACGAGCTTGCCCTATAGTATTCAATATTCTATTGGAAAACAAGTAATATTGATGTACAACGCCCTTGTTGAAGCAACAATCCTAAGGTATTTGATTTTTTACGTGTGCTTGAAAGATTTTGAGATTTCAATATTTTTAATGAAAAAAAAAGTTAAAAATGATACTCTTTTTTTTTTGTATTTAAGTATGAATTTATGTTTTATATATTCCATGGTATGCTTGTTTATGATATAAGACTTTGAATAAGATTGAAGTATCAACAACTTCAATATTTTTATTAAATATGTATATCTTTCATAATATATGACATTATTATGATAACTACGTTGCCTATTAAATTTTTTCTAATAGAATCATACATGATTTGTGAGTATAAAATAATTTGACTTTTTATATAGACAAAGCAAAAACCATTGTTTTTGTCCAACATCATATACATGAAGGATTAAAAGTGGAATATCTAATTGCGAAAGATCCTCTTGGCTCTTGAATTGTGTAATAATGTGAAAGAATTATTTGACCATTAGAAAATGATAATACTCTCTAAAGCTTGTTATAATTGAAATATTTTATGTGCTCCTGCAGCAGTAATATTGTGAAAAAGGCTTTAAAAAGTATTTTAAAATGATCTCATGTCTTCTAGTGAAAAAGGCTTCATTCCCTGAAGTATATGTAACTGTTAGAATTAAGTGACCCGAATCCTTATTTAAATAAAATACAATGGTAAAATAAAATAAAAGAAGAATCCCTATAGAACTACACTTCTTTTATTTTATTTTAAATAAGGTTTTTTAAACCTTATTAAACTCCATCTATATTGATTAGAATAAGGAGTTTCAATCTTACTACACTCCTATTAGAATATGGCTTTACAAGCCTATAAATAGACATAGTCTATTCCTCTTGTAATTGATTCGAATTTGACATAGCCCGTGGTTTTCCCCGAAAGGGTTTCCACGTAAAATCTGTGTGTTCTTTTTTTTCTCTTTTCTTTGCGAAATATTTGTCATTACCGACATTATATTTTTCACAAATTGGTATCAGAGCTTCCGAGTTTTTCATCTCGATCACGGTAATGGCGTCTTTTAAATATGAAATTCCGTTGTTGGATCGCAACACCAGATTCGCATTGTAGCAGATAAAGATGTAGGCAGTTCTTGCACAGATGGATTTAGAGGAAGCCCTACTAGTAGTAGATAAGATGCCTTCGACATTGACGGAGGAAGAGAAGAAGCGCAAGGATCGAAAGGCGTTAACATAGTTACATCTGCATTTGTCTAATGAAATTTTACAGGATGTGATGAAGGAGAAGACTGCCGCAGCATTATGGAAGAGGCTAGAACAAATATGTATGTCGAAAACTCTAACTAGCAAGTTCTATATGAAGCAATATCTTTATGCTCATCGTTTGGAGGAAGGTGCGTTTGTGCACGAACACTTAACAGTGTTTAAAGAAATTCTCTCAAACTTGGAGGCCATAGAGGCTCAGTATGATAAGGAAGATCTAGGGTTGATTCTACTTTGTTCGTTGCCCCCGTTTTATTCAACCTTTAGAAACACGATTTTATATAGCCGCGAGTCTTTCACAGTTGATGAGGTTTATGATTCTTTGACCTCGTATAATAAGATGAAGCATCTTGTGATTAAAACTGACTCTCAGAGAGAGGGTCTCATTGTTCGTGGGAGACAAAATTGGAATGCTGATGATGATTGTGGAAGGACACAGGAACGGAATCCTCGCGGTAAATCTAAGGGTAGATCAAAGTCTTCAAACAGAAGTAAAACTTGTAACTTCTGCAAGAAGAAAGTGCACGTTAAATCTGAGTCCTATAAGCTACAGAACAAGATTAAAAGGGAGGCTACGAATCAAAAGGGAAAACAACCAGAAAATTCCGGTGAAGCTGATGTTGTAGAAGACTACACGACGGTGAACTTCTAGTCGCTTCGGTCAATAATTCTAAAGTGAGCGAGGAGTGGATACTTGATTCGGGTTGCACTTTCCACATGTATCCCAATCGAGATTGGTTTACAAATCACGAAACAGTGTCTGAAGGTGTTGTTTTGATGGGAAATAATACTTCGTGTAAAATCACAAGTGTTGGAACAATTAAAGTTAAGATGTTTGATGGAGTTGTCAGAATACTTAGTGACGTACGACATGTTCCAGAATTGAAGAGAAATTTAATTTCGTTAAGTACTCTTGATTCAAAAGGGTACAAATACACAGCTGAAAGTGGGATTTTGAAGATTTCCAAAGGTTCCTCGTTGTGATGAAAAGGCGAGAAAGAAGCGCCAAGTTTATATGTTTTGCGAGGTTCTCACTGTCATTGGTGATGCAGTTGTCGCTTTCTCTTCCTTGTCGGATGATGATATTACTAAACTTTGGCATATGCGCCTAGGGCATATGAGTGAGAATGGCATGGCAGAATTGAGCAAAAGAGGACTTCTTGATGGGCAAGGAACTTGCAAACTGAAGTTCTATGAGCACTGCGTTTTTGGGAAGCAAAAGAGAGTTCGATTCACCAGAGGAATCCATAACACGAAAGGAACATTGGAGTATATTCATTCTGATCTGTGGGGGCCATCAAGAGTGCCTTCGAGAGGTGGAGCTAATTATATGCTAACTTTTATTGATGGTTTTTCAAGACAAGTTTGGGCATTCTTCCTGAAGCAAAAAATAGATGTGTTTTTCGCATTTAAGTCTTGGAAAACTGTGATTGAAAAATAGACGGGGAAACAAATAAAATACCTTCGCATAGACAATGGCTTAGAGTTTTGTTCTGATAAGTTCAATAAACTGTGCAAGTCAAAAGGGATCGTGAGACACTTAACAGTTCGTCATACTCCACAGCAAAATGACGTTGTAGAACGAATGAACAGAACGATCATGGAGAAGGTTCGATGTATGTTGTCAAATGCCAGCTTACCAAAGTCATTTTAGGCCGAAGCAACCTCTATTGTATGTTTTTTGATCAACCGATCTCCATCCATTGCCATTGAGAAAAAGACTCCACAAGAGGTATGGTCTGGTAATCCTGCTAATTATTCTGATTTAAAGATCTTTGGATGTCCTGCATATGCTCATGTTGATAATGGAAAATTGGAACCGAGATCCATTAAATGTGTTTTTCTTGGTTATAAACCTGGTGTAAAAGGGTATAAGTTATGGTGTCCTGAAAACAGAAAAGTTGTGATTAGCAGAGATGTTGTTTTTGATGAAACTGCGATGATACCTAACTTATCTCTTAAAGTCTCTTCAAATGAAGAAAATAAAAAGTAGGTGGAGCATCAGATTAATACAGAGTCGACTCCTCAAGCCAATACAAAAATTGATAATAGAGTTGCTTTTTCACCACAATACTCTATCACAAAAAACAGAACTAGAAGAGAAATCAAACCTCCAAAGAAGTATGCCAAGGCTGATCTAGTTGCTTATGCTGTAAATGTGGCTGAAGATATAGATGCAAACCAAGAGCCGTCTAATTATTCTGAGGCGGTTAGCTGTGAAGACTAAGAAAAGTGGATGTTTGCTATGCTAGAGGAGATGGAATCACTCCATAAAAACAGAACATGGGATCTTATGAAACTTCCTAAAGGTAAAAAGGTTGTTCACTGTAAATGGGTATTTAAAAAGAAAGAAGAGACTCCAAGAGATGAAGAACCCAAATATAAAGTAAGGCTTGTTGCAAAAGGTTACAGTCAAATTCCAGGTGTGGACTTCACAGATGTGTTCTCCCCAGTTGTAAAGCGTAGTTCGATTCGAGCTTTGCTTGGTATTGTGGCCATGCATGATTTGGAGCTTGAGTAGTTAGATGTAAAAACTACATTTTTACATGGAGAACTTGAGGAAGATATTTACATGCAACAACCAGAGGGTTTCTGAAGATCGTAAAAGAGGACTATGTTTGCTTCTTTGAAAAAAGTCCCTTTACGATTTGAAACAGTCACCAAGACAATGGTACAAGAGGTTTGATTCTTTTATGACTTCTCATGATTTTAAAAGAAGTAGTTTTGACAGCTATGTTTACTTTAAGAAAAACAATAATGGTTCTTTTATGTATCTACTTCTTTATGTTGATGACATGTTGATAGCAGCAAAAGATAAAGGAGAGATAAGAAAGGTCAAAGCCCAACTAAGTGAAGAATTTGAGATGAAAGATTTGGGACCAGCAAAGAAGATACTTGGTATGGAGATTCTCAGAGATAGAAAAGCAAGTAAATTGTACCTAAGTCAGAAGGGGTACATTGAGAAAGTTCTTTGCAAGTTCAATATGCAGAGTGTTAAGCCTGTTAGTACTCCTTTAGCAGCCCATTTCAGACTTTCATCGGCTTTGTCTCCACAATCAGATGATGAGATTGAGTACATGTCACATGTTCCATACTCTAGTGCAGTGGGATCTCTCATGTATGCTATGGTTTGTTCACGTCCAGATTTATCATATGCAGTTAATGCAGTTAGCAGATACATAGCGAATCCCGGTAAAGAACATTAGAAAGCAGTTCAGTGGATTTTAAGATACTTACGAGGTACTACTGATGTTTGCTTATAGTTTGGAAGAACTAGATATGGAGTCATTGGGTATGTTGATGCTAATTTTGCTGGAGACCTTAATAGAAGAAGATCTCTCACTGGTTATGTCTTTACAATCGAAAGTTGTGCAATCAGTTGGAAAGCTAATTTGCAAACTACAGTCGCTTTGTCTACCACTGAAGCTAAGTACATGGCGATTACTGAGGCTTGTAAAGAAGCTATTTGGTTGAAGGGACTCTTTAGTGAGCTCAATGAAGACCTTCAAATCAGCATATTATTTTGTGACAGTCAGAGTTCCATCTTCCTTACAAAAGATCAAATGTTTCATGAGAGAACAAAACACATTGATGTTCGATATCATTTTGTTCGTGATATTATTGCTCGTGGTGATATTGTTGTGAGCAAAATTAGTACTCATGAAAATCCTACAGATATGATGACTAAGTCACTTCCTATAACCAAGTTTGAGCATTGCTTAGACTTGGTTGGTGTTCATTGTTGAAGTTAAACCTTTAAGGGGCTTTATGGAAGAGGTGGAGAACTTGTTCGTTGAGAGTTCGCGATGAAGAACTTGTTTATTGAGAATTCGTGTCAAGGTGGAGATTGTTAGAATTAAGTGACCCGAATCCTTATTTAAATAAAATACAATGGTAAAATAAAATAAAAGAAGAATCCCTATAGAACTACACTTCTTTTATTTTATTTTAAATAAGGTTTTTTTAAACCTTATTAAACTCCATCTATTTGATATTGATTAGAATAAGGAGTTTCAATCTTACTACACTCCTATTAGAATATAGCTTTACAAGCCTATAAATAGACATAGTCTATTCCTCTTGTAATTGATTCGAATTTGACATAGCCCGTGGTTTTTCCCTGAAAGGGTTTCCACGTAAAATCTGTGTGTTCTTTATTTTTTTTCTCTTTTCTTTGTGAAATATCTGTCATTACTGACGTTATATTTTTTACAGTAACAATACATAACAATTATGAAAAATTAAAATATAGAGATCATAGTTAACATGGTGGTTATAATAGTGGTACTTCTAACCTCTAGAAAAAGAATAATAAGGAAAAACAAGAGAATGGTGGTCAAAATATTTGAAGATTATTGAAAATTCATGCTACCAATGTGGTATGAAAATGCATCGATCACGTACTTGTCGTATGTTTAAGCATCTAGTAAAATTTTATCAAAGTATCCATTAAAACAATGAAATAATATTGAGACAAATTTCGTTATCCCAACATGATGAAATGGAGGAAAATTTTTCGGCAAAAGATGAAAATTTTCAATATGATGCTAAAGTTAACCATGCATACAAGGATGATTAATATGCTCTTAGTTTGTGTCAATTTTATTTTTGGGATCCAAGTATTGAAATTTGATTGTTTGATTTAAGAATCATTAGAATCAATGTCTACTTGATATTTGCTTGGGGATGATCTCTTTCTCTTCATTACAAATGATGCTTATAATTACTACTTCTGATCCATGGTAACCTATGTCCGTCTAATCACCTTCTTTTGAAATTTGATTTGATTTCTATTAAAAAGTTCAATTTATATAATTATTTATTCGTAACTCTATGAATTTATAAAACTCTTCACGCATTTAGTTATTGAGATTTTTATGTGGAGATAAATGTTTTTATTTTTTATTGGTTCATTTTTAATAGATTTGAATGGTTTAATTTTGATTTTGATTAAGATATATGATTATTGCAAAATGGGAGTAAAAGTACTTAATTGTCATGAACTTTGGGATATCCACCCTGTCCGAGTAGTTTCATGATTGAGGTGGAGGTTAGAACATGTTTATGTTTAAACCTTTATAGCTATAAAGTTACTTTAATTTGACCTTATAATATTTTGCATTTTGTTGTGTTATGGTATATATAAAAAAATATTATCTGACCATAGTGATTTATTAGTAACATGAATTTATTATTTGTTATGTTTAATATATGTTTTATTTATACCTATTCATTTTATTTTTATATGAATAATAAAGTTTTTGAATATCAGAAATTTTTATTATTCATATTGAAAAGATACAAAAATGTATATTATTTAAAATAAATAAGCATTCATTAAGGTTATATAATAAATTGATTACACTCATGTATTTGTATTATATATATTTCCCAAAGAAATACATTACACTTATATGAATGACATATGAGATAGTGAAAATAAGTTTATAGTGTTGGTATGACCGGTTAGACCATCCCGAGTCAATGATGATGCAAAACAATTTGCTGAAAATTTATATGATTTTATTGAAGAATTAGAAGTTATATTTTAATAATTTTCATCAATACGAATTCTTTGGAGAAAATATTGAACTAACACCAATTAAAGTTAGAGGTCGGTTGCATTTTTAGATGATAACCAAATAATATATGAGCTCATGTATCACATGTGTGGAACCCGAAGTTTGTGATATTATTTCTTAAAATAATTTGATTGTGCACAATCTCTATAGTATGCAAATTGTGCTAACAACGCTGGTGCATTATATCCCAAGCTTGATTTTCATAGTTTTAATTGGGATAATATTAAGTTGTCTATACCCATATATGTTATACTTAATTGTTAGCAAAGCTATGCCTCCATTTAATTGCTTAACCATTAATATAAGAATAGCTTTACAATAAGCATGTAATTTTATTTGCATCAAACCAACATGTAAGAAATATTTGTCTCATGAGAATTGACTTTCATTTATAAGCCCATAGATTTCATCTAAGAATATTTGGATGTGCAATATATATTTTATGTTCCACCATAATGCACTAAGATGAATAATCAAGTATGAAGTTGAGAAAAATTAGAATTTTCATTAGATGTTAATAGTTGAAAGGAGATATATTTATTATTTTGAAAAAATATTGTCATGTCGCAAATTTTCTTAGTATTAAAGGGAGACAAGTTAGTTAAATAATTATGTCATTACTTTTTGTCAGACATGTTTAGTGATCCTCACTAATATTATATGCACAAAATTAAAAGGATAAAATTATTTGTCAGACATGTTTAGTGATGACATTTAGGGATTGCATAGACTAGTTGATATATATATACCAGATAAAATGCTCCAAATAATTATTATATGTCCTAGAAGGATAATGTGGAAAAAATAAGTCTTGAGCATGCTAGAAGCATGATAAACCAGTCGATTCCATAAAACGAAAAATTCTTTAAAGAAAGGAGAAAAAAATGAAGATGGTCACATGCTAAAGGAGGTGGGTACTCAATGAAGAGACCCAAGGCATAACTTTTGATAAAACCCTAGAAGAGGTTTAGGTACCTAAAATTATGAATATAATGGGATTTTCTTAATCAGTTATGTCATAACTAATATGATGGAGCTGACAAAAGGAAATTATTGTCGATAATGATAATATACGTAAAACACTTCAATATTACGGAAAAGTGAGGATCTTGAATGAAAATATATTTGAAAGCATTGATATGGGAACAACTCATCAAAATAAAGAGGCACTTATATTATAACTTATGAAATGTATCTCGAACTTGAAGTCTAAACACCTAGAAGGTGTAAAGCCAAGGGGAGTACATGTTAGCATAATAGCGAAAAAAATACAAGTCATATTATATAGAATTGACTTGTAACAAGAACGTTCACAAGACACTAGGTTTTGGTTATGAAAAATGATTAATTTGTGGTGGATGCAAACACCAAATAAAGTTATTTATTTACGTCTAGTGAATTTGTATTCATTTGATATAAATTATTTGATAATATTGATGCTTGAAGCATAAAACTCGAGTTTCTTGATAAAATCATTAAATGTGTAACACCCCAAACCCGGCCCATGCGTTTCGACCAGATCCGGCGTATTATCGAACACATAACACTTCATCGCATTTTGAAAACACGAGTTAAATTAACTAAATTTGAATAAAGGAGAGATATTTTTTAGTGAAATTAATTAAATTAAATTAACACACCATCACTCGTTTACAGGTTTTGTTTAGTGAAATTAAATCTTATGGATTTTGAAGAGTGGTTTGTCTAAGCCCAGAGTCCATCAAGTTCTAATCTAGATAGTCTACGTCCCATAAAGCCCATTAAGCCCACATTTATATCACAATCGGGAGTTGAATACTTACAGGTGGATCGGGTCTTGAGTGAGACTCGAAGGCCATATCTTCATCCAAAACATTTTTTTATCAACTTTTTAAAACAGTACTAGACCCATTTCACAGTCCGAGTTTTGAACTGGGCTCTGATACTAAAATGTAACACCCCAAACCAGGCCTATGCGTTTCGACCAGATCCGGCATGTTATCGAACACATAACACTTCATCGCATTTTGAAAACACGAGTTAAATTAATTAAATTTGAATAAAGGAGAGATATTTTTGAAAATAAACCTCTTTGTATTTTTATTAATAAATGTAAATAAACCTTGTGGTATATTCATAAGTTGCATAACATAGAAAAACTCCTAAGTTGAATAAAAGCTAGGGGCCTTATTACATAACTGTTCCTCAAATAACAATAAAACAAACTTAAAGAAGTCCTAAAGAAAATACAATTTGTAGAAATATAACTTGATGGCCCCTCGAGTCTGTCCCGGCTCCCGTGTCTACGATCTACTGCTCATCTGGAGAGTAGAGAAAAGGAAAGTGTGAGTCACCAAGACTCAGTGTATAAATCTCGAATCACACAACGACCTGAGCCCACAAACACATTATGGACCCTGGCCCATAAGGCATCAATCATAATCATACATCAAAATAATAAATGATTAATAGCCCATCCCATCCTAGGGTTCCATCCTCTACACACCAACCCGTACCAACTATCACACCGTGGGGATTTCTACAATCAACCCTCCATCCGCTACACACCATAACGGCAGCCGAACTGCCTATTCCTGTTATTCAGGAATCATTAAACGTGGCTTAGCCACCGATCACTATGTGACATTGCAATTAAGTTATGTGGGTTTTCTACCACCGATCATCAAGTGACCTATCATACACTTCCCCTTCAATATCATCATTCCCACCCCATGCATACATACATAAAGAAAACATCATGCAGACTTATATATTTTTCGATACACATAGGGAGTTCTATGTTTACGTACCTGGCATCCTTGCCTAACCCTTTTAGAGTTCCATTCGACTGTTTGTACAGCCTCATTCCAGCTATTTAGCCCATAACATTTAAAAATAGTCATACATACAAAGTTTATTAGTAGTGTGTTGAGATCTACACACACGACACCGATAAAATGATGCTTTCTATATCGACGCTATCCTTAGTCGACACAACTACTATCTGCCTAAGGTGTTGTTCAGAAGCCGGTCCACAACCAATTGGCCAATCTCGAATGGCAGATACTGCTCTTTTCTTAAACTTAGGGATTTTCTCCTTTGCCTGATCCATATTTAATTCCATCACAAGTCCTTATCAGAACTACTATCACAATATTTAATCATTAATCCTCATTATAACATTAAGATCTTGTATATAATGATGAAATCTAATAGAAATCTAGGAAAATCTTCTTACCTTAAAAATCCCGAAAGTGGAGACTAGCTATTTTCGGCTTTTAGATCTAATTGACCAAGCTTCCTTCAAATCTCGAATTGCCTCCCATCATAAAACCATTAAACTATTAGCTTTCGGCTTTTACTTTTTAAAAATTGGGAATAGATCATGAAAACTAATCAAAAATCGACACTTACCTTAGCATAGGAGATTCGGCTATCACTAGAGAGAGGATTCGGCAATACCAATGGAAGATTTAAATGCCGGTAAGTGTAGAACTAATTCTCAAATAGGATGAATAGAAGAAAAGGCTATGGATGCTTCGGCTTTTTAGAGAAATCAGCACAAAGAGGAAAAAGTGGAGAAGAGTTTCGGCTTTTGAAGAAATTTGGAGAAAAGAAATTGGAGAGGGAGAGGCTAGGGAATTTCGGCACAATGGGAGAGGAATTTAGGGTTTTCAGTGTCAGAATCAAGGAGCTAGCCCCTCCCTATTTATAGATATTTCGGCACCTACTGCTAAAAACCGAAAACGCCCTTAAAATTCAAGCTAAAAGAGAGGGGAAATTCGACACCCTCTTTGCCATGCAGTAGCCGAATTTTACACTCCTCTAGGTGGTGGATTTTCGGCCAACACTTCCTTTGAAGATAAGCTCCTAACTTTTCTCCTTTTTATCTATGATATTATCACTTATAATATCCACATAATTTCTCATATTTTGAGCCTTGTAGCCGTCCACCTCTACTAACCCTAGTGCCAAAATTTAACTCACTTAAATTAAAAGATTTGGGCCTTATTAAACTTAATATTTGGGCCCCTAATTCCTTGTGTGTGGCGTCACCCTTATCTTCATTTAAAGTGCCAAAATTGGCCTAAAAACATGGGCTCCTTGCGACCCAAAACTTGTTCCTTTTTAATTGTTAATGATGCCACCTTAAAATAATTTAATCTGGGCCTTTGCCTAATTCTAAGCCCAAATTTAGACCCCTTTTACCTTAGTTAACATATTAAACATGTTCCTATACTAAACGCATAGACCTATTAATTCAGGATGTTACAAAATGTGACTATGATTTTGTTCAGGAGTTTTTATTAATTAATGTATTTATACATATAGGTTATTATCATCATTGCTGATATTAATGAATCAAATATCATTAGAGTTCGTGAAGAATTTCCAAGAGAAATAATTATTTGATAGATAAACTTTATAATGAAATTATATCTAAAAATTAAAATTTGTCTCAACGTGAAGATCGAGTGTTCAATAAGGACAAATTGTTACACAATGATATTATAAAGAATTGCTATTGAGTATCCAATAGTGTTTATATAACCAAAATTAATCAAACTAATTTTTCATGTAGATTGGAGATATTGAAAAGAAATACAAATGGTCAAACAATAATGTTATAGAATGGTAGTCCTGAAGTACCATTTTTTATGTGCCCAGTGCACTCATTGTATTGGTAATAGTGAATGATACAATACATCATGCTTTATAAAATTGTAGGTGATATCTAAAGCATGCGAATGCAATTTAATTTTGTTGCTATATTGATACACATCAACAAAATTTGTTGTATATGTTGATGATTTATTATTGATAAATAATATTGAATGACTCAATATTGAGTTATAAAATGATGTTCAAATAAGGGGAGCAAAATATGCATTGTTGTAACTATTGGGTCTGGTACCCTAAGTGTAGTATTTTCGTCTAAGTACACTTGTAATTTTTTCAAACAAACTAATTAATAAAATTATTCATGAATTAAATTAATATACTTTGTATTATTGTCCTTAAATGGTTTTTGCACGCAAAGCAAAATAAAAGCAAATGTTGCTCATTGGCTGTTTATTGTTTAACTAATACCAAGCAGTATTATGTGGTCGGATCGTAGTACAAAATAGAAGCAAATGTTTTTCAAATGGTTTTTGCACGAAAGATGCACATAGTGCAAAGCCTGTTGGCTAAATATTCTCCCCTGATAACATGTCAGTTTGCTCATAAGAACTCTCCAATCAATAACACGCAATATGCATATAATGCAAAGCCTCGTAGGCTAAATATTCTCCTCGATAACACGTCAGTTTGCTTATAAAAGTTTTCCAACCAATAACATGCTAGATGCACATAGTGCATAGCCAATAGGCTAAATATTCTCCATTGATAACACGTCAATTTGCTCATAAAAGCTTTCCAACTGATAACATGTCAAATCTTCGAAGAGATTAAATTGGAAATTTGTAACAAATGCAAGATTCCAGTAAACTTCAATAACTTCCTTCATCTTCATCACATCTCACTTCTTCCCTCATAATGCACATTTACCCCATTGGTATGCCAATTGTATCTTTCGTTCATTCGAGCAATATACACAACTAGACCCTCTTTTTACATTTAATGCCTTTCTCACTTTACTAATACAAGTGTACTAACATTTTAATTTTGCATTCACATTCAGACATATCATAAACAAATATAACTGATAACTCTTGAAAAGAGTTATATTTCATGCCTTTAGACCTAGTTAATTGCCTGTACTTAAGTACATTTAGTTGCACTTTAGGACATTTCATTAGTATTTTTCCTTAATCATTGCATTAGGAGCTTGGACTGTGTCTAAATTGTATTTGTTACTTTTAATTGCTTGTGGAAGGGTTGTATTTAGTGGATTTGCAAGGGTAGAATGAGGAACAAGGAATAAAGGAGTGAAGGTTTCTCGGGGCAAAACGATGGACAGTTTGCCAACTTGTATGCCGTGGCAATTCACGATTCCAAAAAGATGACTGAGTCAACAGTCAACGAGTACCAATTTCGGCCAACTCTACTTGTGCCAGATAAATCTGCCTAAAAAGAGGAGGAGATAAATCTTGGGTTATTGGTTTTATCTTAGAGAAAAAAGAATTTAAAAAGAAGAAAAAGATCATGAAATAATGAGTTGATAACCACCAATCAAATGGAAGGGATTTTTAAACCGAAAAGAATTTAAAAAGAGAAAATATAATTTTGGGTTGTTGGCTAATCCCTAGTACACTAGCTTATAAATAAGCCAAAGGAGGAAACCCTAAAACACAACTGAAAGCACAACAAAAAGAGAACAACAAGACAAGAATATCCTAAGGCAAGAGTAAGAAGGTTAGATTGAAAGAGGAAGTCATCCTCTTGGCTAGCACGGGGCACTGTGCTGTTGAAGTGTGGACCAACGGAAGTTGTTTTCCTGATGTTCTTCCGTTATTTCCTTGGTGATCTCTTGTGTACTTATTTGGTTGTAAATGATGGAGATGATTTGGAATTTTATTTCCCAATCGATGAGTTAAATCTCATCGGGTTAGGGTTATTTTGATGATACTTAACTATTTTAAGTTTCCACGGTATAAATCTGATTATTTTACTACCCATTCAATTGTTTAAATGCAATCCCTAGGAATAGTCGATGGCATATTATTCTTGTTAAGTTGACTTAATGTGAGAAATGTTAGATTAACTAATATTGAATGGCATGAGCAATATTTGAATGATGCTTGCATCATAAAGAAGGAATTACACAGGCTGTTGTAGTAAGACCCTGTATGAGCAGGGACAATAACTTGAGGTTTTACCCCTGAAAGTGGCAAGCCACTTTAGGACTCTTCTACACAGTAAGTTAATCAAGGATTTGCCATGGCATTATTGATAGTGAATGTTGATTCTGAATAATCCCAAACTACCGCATAAATATTATAGACACTATATCTTTATTCTTTACCGAAGTATCTTTGCCACAACATATTTAGTACTTATTTATTTATAAAATTTTTAGTACTTATTTATTTATAAAATATTTTCATATCACTCTCATATTCGCCATTACATTCCTACTATCACATTTGCGATAGCATTTCTGGTTATTTACTAATTTCATATATTACTCATCATTGCATATTTACCTTAGTTTGGCCATGACATTTCATTCAATTGTTTTGTCATAGCATTAACTTGACTTTATTAAAATAACTTGTCCAACTTTATGCCTCAATCCGATCCTCGTGGGAACGATACTCACTCATCACTTTATTACTTGAATTGATCTGTATACTTGCACAAAATTGCACACTATTTTACACGCGACAATAACACCCTATGAACTTACCTAGTACAGCAGTAAAATAGGATATCAGAGACTATTCTAGGAGTTTTCCTTTCCTTTTGTTATCAATAGATTGATTTGGTTCTTGATCTGTACATTAATACATTCAGTTCATCAATGACGATGCTTCAAACTTTAACAGTTTTGAAATTAAACATGTAGGTTAGCTAAATCAAGATACAAAGATCTTAAAAACATGAAACTGTTAGCTAAATCAAGATACAAAGATCTTAAAAACATGAAACTCGTGAAGAACAAGCTTTGGAAACACTTACATGCAAAGCCGATTAATCAAGATAGCTTAGAGCTTTTCTTTTCTCTACAGAGAACAATATTTTCAGTGAAGGAAGACGAGAATAAGACCCTTATTCCATCCACTTCAGCCTATAGCACCAAACAGTATAATTTTCATCATTCAATGAAAATTAACAGGTGTTTATCCCATACATTGACACAACCGAAAAAACATGCAGGAGTGATTAGACAAAATATTATCAGTGTTGCGACACCCACGTCAAATGTAGTTCTCTTCAAGGTTAGGTCGTCGTTGTCTCCCTACACCAACTCAAATACACTATGAGATTCACAATGGCACCATTTTGTCAATTTGGGCCTCAAAAGGAGTAAAACCAACTAAAAATGATTATTCATAGTGAAAAACTAAAAACTAATGGAAAGTATAGAAAAGACTCGTAAATTGTTCGAGAACAAACTCAATAAGTGTTCTAAAGAGCCTAATTTGACATATCAAATTCGACAGATTAGGGTCTATAGTTTTTTATGTGATTTCTTAAACTGGAATAGAACCTCGATAATATACTAACGAGACCGATACTCAAAGTTAGAAATTCACGTTTGCAACGGATCATCTTGAACAAGAACAAACGGATAAAAGGACCTTAATCTGAGGTGCTTGGAAGTTTTAAGGAACCAAGTTATATATGAACACGACTCGTTTAAACTTGACAAATACCCAAACCTTGGTATAATAAGGATTGGTGCCGCCACGCTTCGCAAAGGGATAAGAAGGGGAGTGAGTATGACAAGTGAACGTCACAAAATCGAAGTTTTGATAAGTTCGAAAGTTCAATGAAGAACCAAGAGATAAACTTTCACAATATGATTTGTATTCAAAAGTTTATTCATTAACCTTTACAAATGAAATGTCAAAGTTATTTATAGACTTAGTCACACCATTGGACACATTCGACTATTAATTTGTATACATGTCTGTGTGTCGTACCAAGGGCGAAGCCAGAACAAATTTTTAGGGGGGTCGAATGAAAATTTAATTTTTTATAGTCTATATCATTATAATTTTTAAAGGATTAAATCGAATTTCTATAATTTTAGGAGGGCCAAAGTATAATTTTACCTTTACTAATTTAAAATTTTTAAAAAAATTCAATGGCCTAAATATAAATTTTCCATTTTAGGGGGGCCATGGCCACTGCCAGCCCCCCTTGTATCCGCCTCTATGTCGTACAATGTATAGTGAAATACATGAACTTATGGGTGCAATGTATGACCAAATGGTCACATTCATCATCATTGGACGTTCATGAATCATTTGGGTGCTTGAAGAGACAATTCGTCCCCCTTTTAAAGTGCATGAATGGGCAAATTCATCCTTATTGTGTAGATACATGTATATTCACATTCAATGTTTGTGCATTTAATGATATGCTTCCCCCTAGTCGTACATGCATGTATAGTCTATGAATCTTTAAATAGGCACAACCTCTTCCTTTAAACACATCCATGCAAGGTAAAATAGTACCTTGAATCCATTCATGACAATTAGGCACATGTAACATTGCATTCGGTCATGGAATATGAATGGTCACTTAAGGTTTGATGAATGCATGAACTTGTAGGATCTTTGAATGTTGCTTGTGCATGAATCCAGACGAAATGGAAAGGGCCATATGATGCTTGAATGGCCAGCCAAATGTACCTAAAAATGGTATAAATAGAAGTGCCATTAGATCATTTCAGAACAAGGCAACAATTGAACTAACATAAGTGACAAGAAAAGACAATTAACACGTATATGACACTTTAACATAACTAAAACATATAAACGTGACTTCTACTAATATAAAACAAAATAACAACCATATTGTAAAACAAGACACACAACATAAGCATAAGTAACACGCACATACTCAAGCACACGAATAAAGACTAGCTAAGCTGCTGGCAAAATGAAATGCAATGCTCATTAAAGTATTAATAAAAGATAAAAAAGTGTTCTAAATAATTCAATGTGGTCAAGTGGGTAACCCAAGCCGACTTGGATGTTCATTCAACATGTGAACTATATGAACCATTCTTGGAACAACGTTCGACCCATCTTGAAGGTGACTAACTTGACCATTGTTCTAAAACCCACGAATCGTGCCATTGAGAGCTTCTCTAAATCGTTTAGCTCGAGCCCTTGTGATTGGCCTAATAGGCATTCGTAATGGATCTTGATCTTGTAAGGTCCTAGACATTCCTTGTGCAAATGAACCATTAACATTTGGCCCAATTTCAAATTTCAAAGACTCTTTGGAATTCAACACAGTGCTCGTGTCCATGATCACATCAGTTTTGGAGAGGAAATGGCGAGTCGACGATAGGAGAGGCATCGATGTGTCTTTAGATCAATCGTTGGTTCGGGGGCTGTCGGACTATGGCACTGTTACCATTTTTCGGAGTAATTAGATGAGTCCGTCTTTGTAAACTCAGAACATGAGATATAAAGGGAAGAACACATAGACAATTTCTAGGCCACCGCTTGAAGCCATTGCCATTTTAAAGAAAATAATTAACCTTGAGACTCGTACACTTATTTAAAAATTATTTTATTTAAATTCTTGAATACATAAATAGTATTTTAAGTGATTTGATAAAATTGGACACGTGGTGCATAATTATTGGTTAGATTGATAAAAGCTAATAGTGTATTACAGTTCCTTAAAAAGTACCATTTTAGCTTATAGTTGCCAATTTTAGGTTTTAATTAGGTTCAAAAAAGAATTTAAATACCATATAAGTAAAATTATCAAAGTTTATGTATCTCCCTATATAATAACCCTATGAAGTATGATGCCTGAATTGCATGCCTTTAAAAGATTTTTGTCTAGGACGAAAAGTTTGCTTCTTGAAGATATGGTTGAGAGTTGGAATATAGTAGTTAACTTTTATTATTATTATTATTATTATTATTTAATCTCTTGTATAAAAAAATATCTAATATATTTTTGAATAGAATTTAAAATTATAAATCATTTTAAATTTTATTGATATTAATAAAATTCTTTATCTTTGTTAATTTTTTTTTTAATCAAAAAAGACCATCACAGGTCTAATCTCCATAATCGCATCAAAAATTACAAAATCATGAATTTCCTGGGAACATTTTGAACATACTACCGCATTCAAATTTCAAAAAGTTGAACCAAAAGACCGGCAAAATAAAAAGCAAGAAAAATAAAAAATTAAATTAAAAACGGATCTCGTGATGGCTACGATCGTAAATTAAACTAAACTATAAGGAAATTGTGGTAACCAGTAACTGAACTCGCTCTCCACTTTCGTCCACGTCACCCCTTTCCATTTCTGGAACCAGTGAAACTGATTGGTTAAATCGACGTGTTTCCCACAGTATCTTCCGCGAGTGTTTAAACATTATCATACTCGCGCGAGTACGTCTTTTCTTCCACAGATCTTTCTCTACTCTCTCTATAAAAATCGCCGGCTGTCGGATTTTCTTTACTCTCTTGTCTCTGCTTCCCGACAGCAATTTCTTCTCATTTTCGTGAACATTTTTTTGAAGATTTTTTCTATATATTCTTTGAAGATATTAATCAGAAAAATGGCGCTGGTTTCTTTCATCGGAAGGGTTCTTTTTGCGTCAGTGTTCATACTCTCTGCTTGGCAAGAGTAAGCTTCATTTCCAGATCTGTAATTTCTTATTTGTGTTTTCTAATGTGGTTCTCGCGAAAAGAGTAAAAAGAAACGAGATAGTTTAGATCTTGATCTAGTTTTTCTGAACTTTTAAAAGTTTATTTATACTTTAATTAATGATGACTTCTTTCTTTTTTGATTTACATTTGGAAGACTGAGCAAATATATATTTCTACTATTTATACTTATTCAGTGTTTTTTTTTAATGTATATTCAATTTTGAGTCAAATGATGAATATATAGACTTAGCTCTTCATTAAGTCTAATAGTTAATTTGTTCAGGTTCAATGAATTTGGCGTCGATGGTGGTCCAGCGGTGAAGGAGCTGAGGCCAAAGTTCAACGTCTTCTCAAAGACTGTGTCGTCTCACACAGGGTTGCAAGTACCAGAATTTGATGTAAGAATTGCTATTCTTCGAGATTTTTTTTTAAAAAATATCATGCCTAAACTATCCGTAGTGCATTCAGTTCGGTTCTATAACTATCCGTAGTGCATTCAGTTCGGATCTATTTTAGTTTGGATATTATATATTTATTTGGTTCAATTTGATCTTTGTTCACTATTAAAAAAAACAATTATTTATATCAAATCGAATTTTTATTAATTTGTAATTATTTTCTAAGTTTTTATAATATGAAAATAAATATTTTATATTTAAGCTAATGATCATAGAAGTTTTTTTTTTTTTTAAATTTAAAAACTGATAAACTAAATCTATCTGAATAGGTGAAATTAGGTTCAGATCGATTCGATTATCTTGATATTTGATTCGTTTTTGTTTTTTTTTTTTTAAATTAAAATACTGTACTTTAACCCCCGATTTTTTTTTTTTTAAATAAATCCTATTCGAACCGTTATTACCTCTAAAACAAACCCTATTATTATACGGTTATATAAAGCTTTTCAAATGTCTTTTAACTCTTTGGGTTATTATTTACAGATCAAGTATGTAGTTGCTGCTGCTGTAGCCTTTAAAGGTGTTGGGAGTATTCTCTTTACCTTTGGCAGCACCATCGGAGCTTATCTTCTGGTATGTTTTTATACCCTACTTTTCCGGCTGTTCTTTTCTTTTGGTGCTACTGCTTATCTGGGGTTAAACTTAATATTCGAGATCACTTATTTAAGTGTAGTAAAAGTATGGAGGTGTTCTTAAAATTAAGTTTATAAAGTTTAAGGGCAGTATTATTATTTTAGCCCATAAAAAAAGCTTTTCTTTACAACATTAATTTAAGATTTTTTATTTTAATTAAATTATTTCAATTATTTAATTATTATTTTATTACATTTTAAAAACAAATGGCATAATCCAAAATTTGTAAAGATTTTTTTTTAAAAAATACATATCAATTTTTTAAGGTTGATTGTGGAATAAAAATATACATTGTCAGTCTAACAAATACTAATCCATTATTAAACGTGAAGTTTCACAAATATGTTTACAAAAATTAATTATATTTATATAGAGAGCTGGTAGTAGGTAGAACATTTATTATTATTATTATTATTATTATTCAAATTTGAATATGCACAATTGTTTTAAAATTAAAATTTGTTTAAGATCTGTTCTGACATTTGATTTAAGTAGCATTATTTGTTAGATATTTAAATTCATTAAATATATTTAAAACAAAGCAGATAACAAGTAGGTTTGGAGACTCATTATTTGCGATAAAGTAAAATAGACTCAATATAAGAAAGTTTATATTTATATCCGCTTTGAATTCATCCAAATAGTAATTAAAGGAAAAAGAAAATATCCATAGGTATTCAAATGAGTACGGTGTATTTTGAAATTCAAAGAAAATATCCATAGATATTCAAACGAGTACGGTGTATTTTGAAATTCAAATGATAACAACAATATACTTCGTTTGTAGGTTTTGCACCAACTCATTCTTACTCCCATTGTTTATGACTTCTACAATTACGACACGGAGAAGAAAGAATTTGGTCTTCTTTTTACGAAGTTCTCACAGGTTGGTATTTATATTTCCTCAAGGAATGAGAGTTGATGCATAAGGCATTTTATATTAATACAATTTTGATACGTATATTTGCGCCGTATTGTGTTTTAGTTATTTTATTATTTCTCTCGAATTCTGCATCGGTTTCTATTAAATGATAGTGGACAATAATTGGTAAATATACATTTTTATACTTGAATTTCGCTTCATGGTTCATGTTGGTACTTAAGGTTTTTTTTGTCCAATTAGGTATTTCAACTTGACTTTAAGGTTCAATTTAATACCTAAAGTATCTTTTGGTTCAATTAGAGTAGTTAAAATTATTACTTGGACTTGGCTTTTTACTCCAAGTTAGTACTTAGGTACCGGATTGAAACTTGAGGCCAAGTTTAGGCACTTAATTGAATAAAAAGGTTTTAAGTATCAATTTGAACGTTAAAGCCCAGTTAAGGTATTAAAATGTGTATTTACCCTAAACATTTGTCTACTTCCTTCACTTGCCATTCCTAGAGTCTAACTGTACATTTGTCATTTGATGAAATTTGCAATGAATAGTTTCTAAATGAATTTATTTTTCTTCTTAGAACTTGTCGCTGTTAGGGGCATTGCTGTTCTTCATTGGCATGAAGAACTCAATCCCCACAAGACATCTGAAGAAAAAGGCTCCGAAAACCAAAACAGTTTGAAGACGTAACACATCCGGTTAAAACCGAAGAGGGTCTGGTTTTTCTCGTTCGATCTTAATTTGTATACCTCGGTGAAACTAGATCTGTTTCTGTATGCTTGTATCAAGGCTTTGTTGTTCTTTCGAAGTTCATAGCTATTTAATTTGAGTTCCACAAAAGGATTTCATAATTTTGACCTTCAATCTGCTGTTTACCTTTTTGGATTTTGCCATTCTCATGGAACTTTTAATCATGGATTCATGTAATGGCATTCATTTCTTTAAATTTTCTTTAATGTTCGATTCCGTTCTAAACTCTGATCAACTTTTTTAAAAAATAAAATATTGTAAGCGCTTCTACATTGATACATAGGTTGTTTTCTTGACTACGATATATTACACCCAAAATTAGTCGATTTTAAAAAGTTATAAAATGATTTTTAATTATTTGAAAGTTTTTATTAAATCATTGAATTATATGAAATTTTTTATTTAAATGATTGGATTAATTTTTTTAAAAGAAATTTGGTTAGCAAGCTTCAAGTAAGGATTCAATGACATATTTTAAGTTTAAGTCAATTTGATGGTCATGGTTAAAAATATCAGAAAAATTGTTTGAATTTTAATTTATAGATTCGTGATATTAAAAGTTATTTTATTAAAAAAAAAAAACTTGACTGAAGAAACGAGGAAGGAAAGGTTTTGATTAGTGCAGGCAGTGCGGTAACAATTATTTTAATAGTTTAATGACTGAAGTGAAAATTTTTGAATGGTTAAATAATCATTTTAGGTAATTTTTTTGAAATTGGGTAATCAAAAAATAAACTTATTAATAATTTAGTGACATGAAATGTAATTTATTTTGGACTTTAATATATTAATTAAATAATTAAATATTATTTTTGAAAAACATTAATTAAATATAGATATGTGAATTTATTTCTCATAATATATAGTTTTTAGGCTTACCTTGAATAAATTAAGCATTGCAACGTTTATTGGTGGCAACAAAATTTAAGCAATAATTATGTAATAATTAAGATCTTTGGACAATGACTTGTGTGAGTTTAGTTTTATAAATGTGTTAACCATTAATATTTTACCTTAAACCTCTCAATTGTAACCTAAATTGTAACACTCTTTGCCCGACCCGGTCGTCGGGTTCAAGTTACAAGATGCCACAACTGTTGTTGGAGCAATGACAATCAATTGCAACATAATTTCTATTGATTCAACACATTATATTCATTAGACGTGATCATTACATCATTATCTCATAATATATTATCTTATCTAGGGTTTATATGAGCTTACAAAAGCTCTTTTCATAACTCGAGACCATTGAAGGACTAAACTGCAAAGTTTCAAAATGTTTCGGGCTGGAGTCACAACTTTAAGGGTACAATGTCGCGACTTCCAAAACAATAGGTTGGTAACACGACTTGAGGACTAAAATGGAAAGTTTACAAACTTTATTGAATTGGTATCATGACCTCAAATAGGGGATGTCGTGACGTTGAAAGGTGGTGTCGTGACATCTATAGGATGCTGTTGCACCTCTGTAAGTAGAATACAACGATTTCAATCCCTTTTGGTTTCAACCTATCATTTCACATAATATGCCAAAATTTGTGAATAAAATTTCATTCCAATTTCATCAAATCATCATATCATGCCAAACTATAACAAATTAAACTTATCACACTTTTGAAATCAAATGCTCAAATGGCACAAAACTCATGATCAAAATCTAGACATATCCAAGCCATTTACCAACCTTAACATACTGAGTTACCACATTTCCTATTTCAAACACATAAGGTTTATGTAAACCTTGAATTCAAGCATCAAAATATCATAGCATAATCAAACTAGACACAACTAAGGCATATATCAAGTTTAACTTGCAAACTAAACTTAACCATAAACACAACATTGACATTCACATTAAGGATGATCATTTACCTAACAAAATGATATGCCACAATATTAGGAACTAGAACAAACATATTTATACCATCTTGATGATTCTATGTTATCCACCCTGATTCGGCGTAGTGAATTTCGCAAGTTAGGGATCTACATATAGGAGAAACAACGATAAGTAAGCACTCAATGCTTAGTAAGTTCAAATGGAAATTACAACATTTACCTTGCTCATATATGAACATGTTATCTACCTAAGGTTAGGCAAACATTTAGCTAGCGCATGGCACTCTAAGTCACAACAAAACGTACATAAGAATCATAAGTATTCATAAGCATTAAACACTATAAACATAACTCATGTAACACCCCAAACCCGGTCAATACGCCATGACCGAATCTGGCATGCCACAGAGGAAAATATTTTGAAAAGAATCGAATTTAACAGATAAATTTTTAGTGAGAAACTCTTTGTAATTCTATATTTGTAGAAATCAGGTGTAAAATAAGTTAACACCGAAAATTTACTTGAAATTTCATAAATAAAAACTTTAAAACTTAGTCGATAAATCATAGGATAGAAAACATTTATATCTTTTAAGAAAAATCCGAATTATTACTTTGGAAACCGATTGCATTTAAGTATAGAAACTTGAATTTTGGAAATCACTTAAATTGTAGAAAACACTTAATTTATAATTTTGCCAACAAACAATTTGTATTACCCGATGGTAAGATTTTAAAACCATTGCGATTTTATAGTTTAGAAAACTTTGGGTTCAATTATTAAATTAACCAAGTAATTTATAAATCACATTTTAAAACATGTCCAAAACATATAAATAATCCAAAAACATAATTTAAAGAGGCCTTATTACAAATCCATAAAATATGAAAACCAAATAAAATAAGTACCCAAATGGAAGTTCATATAAAACCAACTTTTATTGCATGGCCTCCTCGAGTTCATCCGGCTCTCGTCCGCAATCTCACGAATCACACTGAAATGATAGGGAGAAGGTGAGTCACCAAGACTCGGTGCATAATCCCCTCTAGGGTAAATGCCACATACTTACACAAATTATAACAAAGCAACATATATGTATAATGCACCCAACCTAGCCATCCATAACTCCTTTTCTACCCCGTGTGGTACCAAACCACTGGTGGTGCCAAGCCACTGGTGTCTCAAAGACACAAATGTGATACCAAATCACTGGTGACCGTAGTCACAAATAATCCATCTGTGGGGCCAACCCACGTGTGATACCAAATCACTGGCGACGATCCCATATCTCAAAAGTGGGGTCAACCCACGGTGGTGTTAAACCACAGGGACAAGTCGCTATGAGGTGCCAAACCTCTGGTGTCCGAAGACACGAATGTGATACCAAATCACTGGTGGTGCCAAACCACTGGTGACCGAAGTCACAAATCATCAAGTTGTGGGGCCAACCCACGTGTGATACCAAATCACTGGCGACAATCCCATATCTCAAAAGTGGGGTCAACCCACGGTGGTGTTAACCACAGGGACGAGTCGCTATGAGGTCCCAAACCTCTGGTGTCCGAAGACACAAATGTGATACCAAATCACTAGAGGTGCCAAACCTCTGGTGTCCGAAGACACAATATCAATCTTCCCCCTCCTCTCATATTGCCCATACCAATGCAATAGATAGACAAATCATGTCAATATACTTTGATATAAATCACATAATGAAAATATCATAAATCGTAGATCATGATTTCAATCCACGTATATCAACAACATATAGATACGGACTTACCCGAATCCTCATTCATACCATCATAGTATCATATCAAGTTCTCATCGTATTTCCCACTTTGTTAATATGATTAGTAACTTAATATTATAAAAACATATACAAAACCGAGTTATAAAGTGTGTAAGATACACACCTTTCACCAAAAGCAAATACTAACGTCTGAAGATCCAATCTACCACACTAGATCACTTGTCCTACAATCGGCCAAATCACAATATTTTAAACAAAGGCCATTCGGCCAACATCATAACACTTTAATCCCAAAAACTTTAGTCTTTTCAAGAGAATGATGAATCGACAAGAATCCTTACCCTCTTGACTTACCAACCTTAGATTGCTAGAGAGATAGGGCTTAAATCGATTGCTTCCGAAATCCCAATGAGCCTAAATGAATAATCGAATCCTAAAAATGGTTAGAACCTTGTAACAAATGCCCATAGGTTCGGCCCTTGTCTGCAAGAAAAATAACATAGAAAAGAGAGAAAAAATGAAGGAAAAACGGTTATGAACACTTACCCTTTTTATCCAAAATCGATTGAAAAAACCAAAGAGAGTCTACCCTTGAATAATCGGCCAAACTAAAACTAAAAAGAAGCAGAAGATTCGGCTATTTGGTTATGAGAGAAGAAAACAATTGATTTGAGTCTAATAGGATATGAAATACGAAAGTAGAAGAGAAGATAAAATGAAAGAAAGAATTCGATTTTTAGCAACAATGGAAGAAAGAAAAATGAGTTTGGAGAAGAGAGAGATTCGGCCAAAAGGAAGAAAAAGAATAAGAGAGAAAATGGGGTTGAGAGATTCGGCCAACTCCTTGTTTGCCAAAAAGAAAAGTGCACAAAATGACAAAATGAACTTTTGGTTTCAAAAGCAAAGATGAAAGAAAGGAAATAGCATTTTTGGTTCAACAAAATGAAGGCTAAAACAAAAGCAAAATTTTCACAAATTGCACAATATACATTCGGCCAAGGTGGAAGTTTTTGGAGAGGAAAAACAAAAATGTAAAAAGATACACAAAAGAAAAATTGGCCAACTATCCCCCCAAGCTACCTATCAAAATTCGGCCACCCCCCCTAGCCTTACATGCCGTCCACATACATGCTCTAAAGGCCTAGGAATACTTTCCAAAACATCCTCCTAAAACCAAGCCTTATGTCTCCCCAACCTTCCATAACTTTAAGATTCTTATCCCCAATTTCATGCTTTCCTTAAACCAACATTCAACTTACCAAAAGATGAAAGTCCAACCTATCATAAACATAGGTTGACCGTCCATAAATGCTATGAAGAAAAAGAAAAATAAAAACCTCAAAATGCTTTCCATGCTACTCGAACCACTAACCTCAAGCAACCCTTCAAGCATCCTAACCACCTTGCCACTAACTCCTCTTGTGCTTTAATTAACACTTAAATTAACTTAAGTGCTAAGCTCACTTAATCCACTTCATTAAATAAACCATACTAAAAATTATTCTAACTTCCTAAATAAAATCAAGCCTTCACAAGACTATGCTAACACACAAAATTCATACCCGAGCCAACACAAATGATACTCAAATTTTGGGATGTTACAATTCTACCCCTCTTAAGAAAATTTCGTCCTCGAAATTACCTGCTCAAAAGAGTTGAGGATACTGCTGCCTCATCGCATCCTCTGGTTTCCACGTAGCTTCTTCTACGCCATGATTCCGCCATAAGACCTTCACTAAAGGAACTGTCTTCCTACGCAAAACTTTCACATCTCGATCTAGAATCTGCATAGGTTCCTCTTCCACCGTCAAATCTGGACTCACTTCTATTTCCTCTACTGCCACGACATGCGATGGATCAGAACGATAGCGTCTAAGCATGGATACATGGAATACATCGTGAATCTGACTCAATTCCGCTGGCAACTCAAGCTGATAAGCTACTGGTCCCACTCGTCTCAACACCTTAAACGGTCCAATGAACCTTGGACTTAACTTGCCTTTTCTTCCAAATCTTAACACTTTCTTCTATGGCGAGACCTTCAGAAAAACTTTGTCACCCACGGCAAACTCTATATCCCTCCGCTTGAGATCGACATACGACTTTTGCCTATCCGAAGCTTCCTTCAGACGAGCCTGAATCATCTTAACCTTATCCTCAGTCTCTGTAACCAACTCTGGTCCTAACATCTGACGCTCACCCAACTCTGTCCAGCAAGTAGGTGTGCGACACCTCCTACCATACAACGCCTCATATGGGGCCATCTTAATGCTTGCCTGATAACTATTGTTGTATGCGAACTCAGCTAACGGCACAAACTCTTCCCAGCTACCTCTGAAGTCCAAAACACATCCTCTCAACATATCCTCTAAAATCTGAATAACTCTTTCCGACTGCCCGTCAGACTGTGGATGAAATGCGATATTGAAATCCAACCGCGTACCCAAAGCCTGATGTAACGCTCTCCAAAACCTCGATGTAAATCTGGGATCTCTATCCGAGATGATCGACACAGGTACACTGTGCAACCTCACTATCTCAGCCACATACAACTTAGCTAACCTCTGAAGTGAATAATCCAACCTAACTGGAATGAAATGAGCTGACTTAGTCAGACGATCCACAATCACCCATACTGAGTCCTTCTTACTAGGCGTAAGAGGTAATCCACTGACAAAGTCCATAGTGATCCTCTCCCACTTCCACTGTGGAATCTTCACCGGCTGAAGTAACCTGCAGCAAATCGATGTTCAGCCTTGACTTGCTGACACGTCAGACATTTACCCACAACTCAGTTACCTCCCGCTTCAGACCTGGCCACCAAAACTGCTCTCTTAAATCCCGATACATCTTGCTACCTCCAGGATGCATAGTGTATGGGCTACTATGTGCGTCCCGAAGAATCCTTTGCCTCAACTCAACATCCTTCGGCATCCAAGCTCTCCCTTTAAAACACAATACTCCATCACTGGACAGACTATAATTCTCTAAACCACCATTCTGAACCCGCAACCTCCGATCATTCAAACCATCATCCTCTAACTGTTTCTCCTTGATCTGATCTAACCAAGTCGGCTTGACTTGCAATTCCGCTAAAAGACTCCCATCGTCATACAAGCTAAGACGAGCAAACATCGATCTTAAATCCGATACAACCTTACGGCTCAACGCGTCTGCCACCACGTTAGCCTTGCCGGGATGATACTCGATCGAACAGTCGTAGTCCTTCAACAACTCGATCCATCTACGCTGCCTCAAATTCAAGTCCTTCTGAGTCAAAAGATACTTAAGACTCTTGTGATCCGTGTAGGCTATCGACTTCTCTCCGTACAAATAGTGTCTCTATATCTTCAAAGCAAAAACCACAGCCGCTAATTCCAAGTCATGCGTCAGATAATAAACTTCATGTGGTCTCAACTATCGAGACGCATAAGCCACTACCTTCCCTTCCTGCATCAGCACACATCCCAAACCAGTATGTGATGCATCACAATAAACCGTGAATTTTTTGCCTGCCTCAGGTTGAATCAAAATCGGAGCTTCAGTCAAAATCTTCTTCAACTTGTCGAAACTTTCTTGTTACTTCTCGGTCCACACAAATGGAACTCCTTTCCTCAACAACTTGGTCATCGGTGCAGCGATCAAAGAAAATCCTTCCACAAATCTTCGATAGTACCCCGCCAGACCTAGGAAACTCTAAATCTCAGCCACTGACTTAGGCGGCTTCCAGTCCAACACCGCTTCGATCTTCCGAGGATCCACTCTAATCCCCTCGGCTGATACAACGTGACCCAAGAAAGTCACCTCCCTAAGCTAAAATTTGCACTTACTAAATTTGGCATACAGCTGCTTTTCCCTCAAAATCTGCAACACTACTCGCAAATGTGCATCATGCTCCTCCTCTGACTTCGAGTATATCAAAATATCGTCTATAAAAACCACAACAAACTGATCCAAAAACTGCTGGAATACCCGATTCATCATATACATGAATGCGTCGAACCCACATCAATCAAAGCAGTATATGGAACACCAAAGATTAAAAACGTACCGGTTATAACGTCCGGTGCGTCCCCCTCCTCACGACGTTTCGCAGCATACACCAAACCAGGCTGCCTTGCCTCAGTGTTGCTTGCACCTCTGCCCGATTCTCCGCGGCCTCGACCAAAACCATTACCACGACCTCTCTGCGGTGCTAGTCCCTCCTTTCTGAACTGAGCATGACCTTGACCCTCAGATTGATTCCTGGCTTGCTTACGGGGACAATCTCTCACAGATGATCCAGCGAGCCACACTCGAAACATCCTTTCCCTCCGGTCCAACATTCGCCCCAATGATACTTCCCACATCGGTTACACTGTGCTGGCCTCTGATTAGCAGTAACAGGCCTTCCAGATTGATTCGGCCCACTCTGCCTAACCCTCTTCTGAGCATTACCGGCTGACCCGGATGATCCATAACCTCTCTTATGCTTGTTCCGGTCGTAACTCTGCCTTGCAGATTCCTTGATTCCTTCGGCTATCTTAGCCTTTTCAACCAAAGCAGCGAACTCTCGCTCCTAATGTGGAGCAATCAGCAATCTCAGTTTGTCTTTCAAACCATCCTCAAATCGGACACAACGCTCGTGCTCCGAAGCCACAATACCTCCAGCATACCGACTCAATCTTAAGAACTCAGCCTTATACTCTGATACAGATTTACTCCCTTGGACCAAATTCAGAAATGCCTTACGCTGTGCATCAACGTAATTAGACCCAACATATTTCCGCTGATATGCTGCCTTGAAATAATCCCAAGTGAGATCCTCCGCTGCAACACCATTCCGTACCGTGAGCCACCACTGATATGACTCATCCCGAAGAAGCGATACAATCCCTTTCAGCTTTTCCTCCGTATTCAGATCCAGATCATCCATGATTCGCTCCGTCGCTTCTAACCAATATTCAGCCGAGCTGGGAGCTACACTCGAAACACCTCGAAATACCTCGGCTCCGTTGGCTCGGAGTCGCTCAGGTACAGATTTCCGAACTCCCGCTCCCCCACCTACTCCAGTTACCCTCTCAAGAACTCGTAGCATCGCCTGAGACACTGCGTCATCCCCCGTTTGATCCTGATGCTCAACTCCAACCGCTGGTGGTGGAACTGGTGGTACCTCATTCTCGGATCCTTGACCCAACCTCACTGGCTCAGACACAGCCATCCTACCTCGACCATGTCCACGCATAACACGACCTAGACCTCGAGTACTCATGTCTAACGTCTCTTCTTATCTAAGTTAAAAGTTTTATGCATTAGTCATTATTCCACTTTCTTTAAAGCACAGTTTTATGAAAAAATTTAATAAGAGGTTGTTTCGCAAGTACACAAAACCTAAAGTTTTGGGTCTCTAAAGTAGTTCCTACTACTATACAGTCATGCCAACATCATCATATCATCAAAATCAACAGTTTGATGTACTTACCAGGGCGGATCGGTGCCGGAGACTCGGTGCCATGCTTTTCCAACCATAAAATTTTAAACAATAGCATTTTAAAACCATACTTTAAAATATTTTGGGCCTCGGACCCACAGCCGAGCTTTTGAACTTGGCTCTGATACCAATTTGTAACACCCCAAACCCGGTCAATACGCCATGACCGAATCTGGCATGCCACAGAGGAAAATATTTTGAAAAGAATCGAATTTAATGAGATAAATTTTTAGTGAGAAACTCTTTGTAATTCTATATTTGTAGAAATCGGTGTAAAATAAGTTAACACCAGAAAATTTACTTGAAATTTCATAAATAAAAACTTTAAAACTTAGTCGATAAATCATAGGATAGAAAACATTTATATCTTTTAAGAAAAATCTGAATTATTACTTTGGAAACCGATTGCATTTGAGTATAGAAACTTGAATTTTGGAAATCACTTAAATTGTAGAAAACACTTAATTTATAATTTTGCCAACAAACAATTTGTATTCTGTGATGGTAAGATTTTAAAACCATTGCGATTTTATAGTTTAGAAAACTTTAGGTTCAATTATTAAATTAACCAAGTAATTTATAAATCACATTTTAAAACATGTCCAAAACATATAAATAATCCAAAAACATAATTTAAAGAGGCCTTATTACAAATCCATAAAATATGAAAACCAAATAAAATAAGTACCCAAATGGAAGTTCATATAAAACCAACTTTTATTGCATGGCCTCTCGAGTTCATCCAGGCTCCTCGTCCAGTAATCTCACGAATCACACGAAATGATAAAGGAGAAGGTGAGTCACCAATACTCGAGTGCATAATCCCCTCTAGGGTAAATGCCACATACTTACACAAATTATAACAAAGCAACATATATGTATAATGCACCCAACCTAGCCATCCATAACTCCTTTTCTACCCAGTGTGGTACCAAACCACTTTGGTGGTGCCAAACCACCGGTGTCTCAAAGACACAAATATGATACCAAATCTTTGGTGACCGTAGTCACAAATAATCCATCTGTGGGGCCAACGCGTGTGATACCAAATCACCGGCGGCGATCCCATATCTCAAAAGTGGGGTCAACCCACGGTGGTGTTAAACCACGGGGACAAGTCGCTATGAGGTGCCAAACCTCGGCGTCCGAAGACATGAATGTGATACCAAATCACTGGTGGTGCCAAACCACTGGTGACCGAAGTCACAAATCATCAAGTTATGGGGCCAACCCACGTGTGATACCAAATCACTGGCGACAATCCCATATCTCAAAAGTGGGGTCAACCCACGGTGGTGTTAACCACATGGACGAGTCGCTATAAGGTCCCAAACCTCTGGTGTTCGAAGACACAAATGTGATACCAAATCACTGGAGGTACCAAACCTCTGGTGTCCGAAGACACAATATCAATCTTTCCCCTCCTCTCATATTGCCCATACCAATGCAATAGATAGACAAATCATGTCAATATACTTTGATATAAATCACATAATGAAAATATCATAAATCGTAGATCATGATTTCAATCCACATATATCAACAACATATAGATACGGACTTACCCGAATCTTCATTCATACCATCATAGTATCATATTAAGATCTCATCGTATTTCCCACTTTGTTAATATGATTAGTAACTTAATATTATAAAAACATATACAAAACCGAGTTATAAAGTGTGTAAGATACACACCTTTCACCAAAAGCAAATACTAACGTCTGAAGATCCAATCTACCACACTAGATCACTTGTCCTACAATCGGCCAAATCACAATATTTTAAACAAAGGCCATTCGGCCAACATCATAACACTTTAATCCCAAAAACTTTAGTCTTTTCAAGAGAATGATGAATCGACAAGAATCCTTACCCCCTTGACTTACCAACCTTAGATTGCTAGAGAGATAGGGCTTAAATTGATTGCTTCTGAAATCCCAATGAGCCTAAATGAATAATCGAATCCTTAAAATGGTTAGAACCTTGCAACAAATGCCCATAGGTTCGGCCCTTGTCCGCAAGAAAAATAACATAGAAAAGAGAGAAAAAATGAAGGGAAAACGGTTATAAACACTTACCCTTTTTATCCAAAATCGATTGAAAAAACCAAAGAGAGTCTACCCTTGAATAATCGGCCAAGCTAAAACTAAAAGGAAGTAGAAGATTCAGCTATTTGGTTATGAGAGAAGAAAACAATTGATTTGAGTCTAATAGGATATGAAATACGAAAGTAGAAGAGAAGATAAAATGAAAGAAAGAATTCGATTTTTAGCAACAATGGAAGAAAGAAAAATGAGTTTGGAGTAGAGAGAGATTCGGCCAAAAGGAAGAAAAAGAATAAGAGAGAAAGTGGGGTTGAGAGATTCGGCCAACTCCTTGTTTGCCAAAAAGAAAAGTGCACAAAATAACAAAATGAACTTTTGGTTTCAAAAGCAAAGATGAAAGAAAGGAAATAGCATTTTTGGTTCAACAAAATGAAGGCTAAAACAAAAGCAAAATTTGCACAAATTGCACAATATACATTCGGCCAAGGTGGAAGTTTTTGGAGAGGAAAAATAAAAATGTAAAAAGATACACAAAAGAAAAATTGGCCAACTATCCCCCCAAGCTACCTATCAAAATTCGCCCCCCTAGCCTTTCATTCCGTCCACATATATGCTCTAAAGGCCTAGGAATACTTTCCAAAACATCCTCCTAAAACCAAGCCTTATGTCTCCCTAACCTTCCATAAGTTTAAGATTCTTATCCCCAATTTCATGCTTTCCTTAAACCAACATTCAACTTACCAAAAGATGAAAGTCCAACCTATCATAAACATAGGTTGACCGTCCATAAATGCTATGAAGAAAAAGAAAAAGAAAAACCTCAAAATGCTTTCCATGCTACTCGAACCACTAACCTCAGGCAACCCTTCAAGCATCCTAACCACCTTGCCACTAACTCCTCTTGTGCTTTAATTAACACTTAAATTAACTTAAGTGCTAAGCTCACTTAATCCACTTCATTAAATAAACCATACTAAAAATTATTCTAACTTCCTAAATTAAATCAAGCCTTCACAAGACTATGCTAACACACAAAATTCATACACGAGCCAACACAAATGATACTCAAATTTTGGGATGTTACAACTCAAACATCACTAATTTGCACTATTTCAAATAGGTTCTTCACCAATTCATATATTTTCATTAAGTCATTAATCCATGCTATTATCATTTTAGTCACATACCTTTTTTAACATATCAAATCCAGTTCATTTCCATTTTTCCATTTCAAAGTTCAATATTAACGTTTCTGTAACAGCCCGTTTTTGGATCAAATCGGAACAGTGGTTTCGGGACCATAAATTCGAAGTTGAAATGATTATTATATTATGATTTTATTGTTTACAACATGAATATATGATGATTTGGAATTTTCGTAAAGAAATTTTACCGTTTAAATGTTTAATTCGGTAAAAAGGTCTAAATCGCGTAAAGCGTGAAAGTTGAGTTCTGTTAGCTAAAAGTGTTTAAATACTATAGAATTTAAAGGAGGAAGTCCTTATGTGTTAATTAGTCCAATTATGAGATAGTGGCTGAAAATGGTTTGGCAATGTGGTAAATTGAATTAATTTTTAAGGTTAATTTTGGTATTTGACAAATAATGTTAATATTAATAAAACAACAAAAGCCACAATCTTTCTTCTTCAATTCTCCACCCAATTTTCATGCTAAGAATAGCCATGGAAGCTTGAGCATTCGGCCAATCTATTTTGGCCAATCAAGGTACGGTTTTTGTCCCATTTTTAATGATTTCTACGTTTTTGAGATCGTTGCAGCTTAATCTAGCTCGCCCGTACCTCCAATTTCAAAATTGTTAAAGTATTTGAATGTTGCCACTGTTGAATGTTTGAGTAATTTGATTATTCATGATAGATTTGGAAGGTTTAATGTTAGATTAATAGTTTTTGTAAAGTGATTTTTGACAAAAATGTCAAAAAGGGATTAAATTGAGAATTTGTAAAATTATGTGGGTAAAAGTGTGAATAAATTGAAAATATGGGCTGCCAGTATTATGTACTAAATTCGGTTAAGCATGGGTTGGCACTATATTGAATGAATTGTGATTTTATGTGATAAAGACTAAATTGCAAAAATGTGAAATAATAGGTGCAAAAATATAATTTTACTAAAATATGTAAATTGTGCTAAATTGAATGAAATGATGATTAAATTAGTAAATTTTGATATTATATAGATTGTGATAAATGAGATTTGGATCTAGAACGGGGGAAAACAAAGTATCGAATTAGTCGACCTAATCCGTCGTTACTGCGAACGAGGTAAGTTCGTATGTTTAATAAGCATTGAATTATATGTATAAATGCTATATTACTAAAATGAAATGTGAATGCTATTGAGTACAATACTACGGAAATGATTGACAGAGATTCGATACAGCGAAAGTTCCGTTTGAACCTTAGGAATAGATAGGATACAAATGTCATGACATTAGTTATTGATATTACAAGTAGGACCATATCTGGGATATGGAATCGATATGAGACTATGTAAGACCATAGCTGGGCTATTGGCATCGATATGAGATTACATGTAAGACCATATCTGGGATATGGTATTGGTACGGTACTGTGTGTACGAGATTTCTTAGTATCCTTTAGTATTCCAAATGGTTCAACAGGAAATGTTGACAAAACGTGGTTACAAGTGATGGTACGACTCAGTCAAGGTACTCGTGATAGAAAACGTCAAGTAAGTGTTAAAAGTGAATTTCATATAATGAGTAAGTGGAAAATTATGAGAATTCATTTGACTCAATGAAATGTATATAAATGTGATGGCTATTGAATTGAATATAGTCTATTTCTATTTGCTTATGCTTATGTAAATGTAAATGAATTAACAAGAAGTATTCAAATCATATAAGTATTGAAATGATTAGACTTGTGGAATTCTTGGTTAACCATGTGAAAGGATGCATGACATAAAGGTGGAATTATACAAGTTATATTATAGTTTCTATAGTGGCTTAAAATGTGTTTATTTGATGAGATGAGTTATTATCATACGAGCTTACTAAGCTTAATAGCTTACTTTATTTATTTTTTGTGTTTTATAGTGATATTGAAGGTAGCTCAGATTTGGGGATCGTCGGAGATCGCTTCACACTATCCACCTATATTTTGGTATATATGAACTTTGGTAATTTGAGTATATGCCATGTATAGGGACTTTGAGTCATTTTGGTCATATTTGGTAAAGACTTTGGCCAAATGAATTGGCTTGTTAATGTTTGTGGTTGGTATGCATATATAGCCATGTGTGATGGATCATTATGGTTTATTTGGTATGTTTGAATCATGAGGATATGTATATATGCTTATATCTTGTGTATATTGAGTTGGTTGCAATGATTGATGATAATAGGTACTATGAATGATAAATTAATGATTTGTGGAATTGGTAACATGCTAGTGAAATGGTACAAAATGATGCATGATTAGTAAATGTTTAACTAGATGATTTGTATATGTATTTTGTTATGTTTTGGTTGAGTAAAATTTGAGGTATAAGCATATTGGTGATTAGTATTGGAAATGGTATGAAATTGTTTTGAATGTGGTTAAAATGGATGTGCAATTGTGCTATTATTTGGTGCCATTTGAGCATGAATAGGTATGTGCATAATGGGTGGCAAATTGGCCTTAAAAATGGCCTATTTTTGTCCATACGGGCGTGTGCCTCAGCTGTGTGCGACACATGGTCATGCGACACGGCCGTGTGTCCCCTGGTGTTAAAATTTAAATGAAGTCAGTATGCTCCACACGGTCTCACACACGAGCGTGTGATCGGCCGTGTGGTACAAGTCAGTATACCTCCTAAATGGCACACGGCCTAGCACACGGGCGTGTGACTTGGCCGTGTTGCATAAGTCAGTATACCCTACAGGTTTGGCACAGCCTAATACACGGTTTGGCATATGGGCGTGTGTGGCCACTTCGAAGGGTACACGGGCTAGACACACGGGCGTGTGGTTGGCCATATGACCCAAGTCAGTATGTATGCCTTGTTTCCACACGGCCTGAGACACGAGTGTGTCTGGAGTCGTGTGAGGCACACAGCCTGTTCACACGGGCGTGTGACCCATGAATGTTTGAAATTTTTCTAAAATTCACGAAAATTTCCCAAGCTTCCGGTTTAGTCCCGAATAACTCCTAATGCATGTTTAAGGCCTCGTAGGCTATTATAAGGAACAAATTGATTGAGACTGAATGATGATTGTATGATTTGATTGAATGCATGAGAAAAGTACAAATATATGTGTTATAAGTCCCGTAATGCTCCGTAACCCTATTCTGTCGTTGAATATGAGTGAGGGGTGTTACATTTATTGGTAGCAGAGCTACGGTTTAGTCGATTCTAGGACTAACGTAGCATATGTGAAAGTCTAGCTATACATGCCATATATAAACTATGATAGTGTGATCTCTCCCGACACTGATGAGATTTGTTTTAATTAGACAGAGGTGTTTTCCAACCGAGCTAGTTCTGATAATACTGAAAATGATACTCAAGCATCTGAGTAAAAATGTGTCTATGATGAGCTGAAACTCATAAAGGTATGAATAAAAGTTCTTAATATTGTGTTGATGATAAATGTTGTATTATATGTGTGTATATATGAGAGTTAAATTTGAGGCTTTACCACCCTCACCCCCTTTTCAGTATAGTGTTACAATGAAATTGGTAAGATTTAGATTGAATAAGCTCACAAGTGTGGAATTACAGAGATACGTGATTGAAGAATTAATACTGTGGTCAGATAAGAGAATGAGTCAACAGTAAAGACAATAGTAGAAGAGATATCGAATCGTTTTGAAGGCTATCTGGATTATGCAAAGTGACTATCAAATAAGAAGATGACTTCGATGAAACAAAATATTCAGGTATGATATCTAAAGAATGTATTAATTGGAACTTCTACTTAATTGATTTCTGTTAGTGATGGGATAAAGAGGAATCAATAATGACAGAATTAGACAGTGGAATAATGTTTGAATCGTAAAGATATCTGAGTACAACAGTATAGTTGAATAGCTTATAAGACAGTGGAATAATGTTTGAATCGTAAAGATATCTAAGTACAACAGTATAGCCGAATAGCTTATAATGATCTCTTTTGGATATTCTATGTGATGAATTATTCTCAGAGGTATATGTGGCTATTTACTTTCAAATGAAACTTTTATTGTGAGAACGTTAGCTAAACATACTGATAAACAAAAGCATTGTTAGTCTGTTTGGGTTATGATGGTCATTGCTCTATCTTTCCCTGGTATTCTAATCTATTGTGTTGATAAATAAAAAAGTCGACGGTAAAATCCGTATGATACTAGTATTCTATTTCTACTGGTTATGGTTTTGTTGACTATACATGAAGATTATATTGCTCCTGTCACAGTTGATTTCAGTGCTTATGAGTGATGTTTTCTTCTGGGATTTCTCTAGGATATCATTAAGATCCTTATCACTCTATATGGATTGTAATTTTCAGAAATTTTGTATAGTTTCATACTTTGAGATTTCGCTACCTCATTTTTATTATGATTCTATGTGATTATCTGCAAGAGATATTCTTTTGACAGAGATGAATATATTTATTATGATTATAATTTCTTGTTTGATTATGGGAGTACAGTGGTATTGTCATCAGATTTATAGAGGTTATGTTTTTATATTAACAGCTAGGATATTATCTATTTATACGGTTGAGATGTCGATTTTATTATGGCAAAATGATTTTTTATCTAACGGAGGTGGCTTCAGTATAGTACAACGCTTCGATAATTAATAGTTGAGATAGCTTTATTATATAATACTTTCTAGTTTTCTTGAAAAGGAGATGACATCATCAAACGCATAGACGATAGAAGATCAAGTTCAAATCTGTATAATATTTATCATTTCCAGGTAAATCTTGATATATGTCAATGAGAAAAGATGGAATGTTATGCCATATTAAAGTTATGCGGTTTTTAAGATCTTTGATTAGTATCCTGAAGAAATTGCGATAAATAGTATGTCTGAATTATCCTAACAACAAGAAGAAAGGTTTTCTTTGAAAAGTATTTGTTTGATAGCCAAGATCGATTCAGTTGTTTAGTTTGACTGGGTTATTTGTTTGAAAGGTTAACTAAGTTATATGTGTTTGAGTTTATTCTTGGGTCCGGAAATAAATTTTGTGCGTTCATGGGTAAATAGATGAATAGTCTAAATGAAGAATTTATATTTTAGAAGACATGGTACAGAATTATATCTATCGGAACAGTTCTATTTGAGAAATATTATTGTAAATATATGTTAATAAAGTTATAAATAGTTGAAAACACTATTAGCTGAAGCATCAGTTTTGGTTCAGCCTGAATCGAGTACAGAGTTTATGATTTTCAGTCATACGTCATTGAATGGTTTGGAGTGTGTTTTAGTACAAGAATGTATAGTGATGGCTTATGCTTCCATACAATTAAAGTTGCATGAAAAGAGTTATTCAACGCGTGAATTAGAAATGGTTAACATTTTAATTGCATTGAATAGTTAGCGACTGTAATTGTTGGTGAGTAATGTAATCTAATTGATGACTGCAAGAGTTTAAAATATTTGATGTTACAGAGAGATATGGATTTGAGACAGCAAAGATGGCTTAAACAGTTGAAAGATTTTGAGTCAGTAATTGGTTATCATCCTGGACAAACGATTATAGTCACGAATATTTTGAATAAGAAATCTTTGTGTGCTTTACAAGCGATGAATACGTGAATGATCTTATCGGATGGTGGATAGATATTAGATGAGTTAAAAGCTAATTTGATGTTTATTCTGCGATTTTGTGAAGCTCAGAAATGTATCAGTGAATTGCAAGTTAAAAGAGTTCAACGTGAATTGACTTCTGATTTAGAGCTTCAGATTGGGACCGGTGATTATTTGTTGTTTTGGGACAGAGTTCACGTACCGAGAAATCCAGAGATTTAATAACAATTGTTACATCTAGCTCACAGTGGTAATTATCTATTCATTTGGTGAATACTAAGATGTAAAATAATCTGAGACAGTTTTGCTGGTGAATGAGTATGAAACGTGATACTTCTGAATTGTATCCAAATGTCTAATTTATCAACAGGTTAAAGCAGATTATCAAGTACCTTCGGGACTGTTACAGTCTGTGTTATTATCTAAGTGGAGATAAAATAGAATTTCATTGGATTGGGACTGATGATTATTTGTTGTTTTGGGACAAAGTTCGCGTACCGAGAAATCCAGAGATTTAACAACAATTGTTACATCTAGCTCACCGTGGTAATTATCTATTCATTTGGTGAATACTAATATGTAAAATAATCTGAGACAGTTTTGCTGGTGAATGAGTATGAAACGTGATACTTCTGAATTGTATCTAAATGTCTAATTTATCAACAGGTTAAAGCAGATTATCAAGTACCTTCGGGACTGTTACAGTCTGTGTTATTATCTGAGTGGAGATAAAATAGAATTTCATTGGATTTTGTAAAATGAAGATGTAATTTGAACTATAGTTGATTGTTGAAGAAGGCTATACATTTTATCTCAATGTGTATAATTCATCTCTTGATAGACTAGCTAAGTTATACATTTATGAAATTGTTAGTTTTTACAGAGTGCCAGTCTCCATTATTTCGGATAGAGATCCGAGATTTATATTGTGTTTCTAAAGACAACTACTGTAAATGTTGGGTATGAGGTTGCATTGTAACACCGTAATTCATTCTCCAATTGATGGATAATGAGGAAGTGGTTTAGATTCTCGAAGATACGATTTGTTACTATATTTTAGAATGTGAAAGCAATTAAGAAAGATAATTATTGTTGGTTGAGTTTGAACACATGGTATTGTATGAAGTAATGTATGATTTGCAATTACTGAACTCCGTTATTATTGGATCGAGCTTTGTGAGAAAAAGATTCACGGGATTGTTTGCAACAGAGAAATTGAAGAGAAAGTGAAAGTAATTCGTAACAGTTAGAAAGTAGTTTTAGATTGATAGAAAACATATGCAGACTTGATACGTAAAAGCATTGAATTTCAGTTAGTGAACTGAGTATTTGTGAAAGTATTGTTATGAGAATGGAATTTCTCAAATTAGCTATAAAGAGAAGTTGAGTTTTTGATTCATCGGGTAGTATGAGATTATTGAGAAAATAAAGCCAATGGCTTATTCAACTTATATTATTATCAGAACTTGACACGATTCATAATGTGTTTCTTATATCTATGATGTGATGATTCAGATAAAACCCTTTATGTATATAATATCTCTTTTAGAAGTTGAAACTCAGCTTGATATAACGTATAGCGAAGGATGGATCAGAATCTTAGCTCGTGAGATTAAAGAGTTGGGAAATCCAAGTATAACACCCTTTAACCCTATATCGTTGCCGGAACAGGGTTAAGAGGCATTACCGGACATATCAGACTATTTACAAATAATTCTTAAAAAAAATCATATTATAATATTATTATAAATTCATTTAAAAATTTGTTGTTAATTGACTTCATTCATTTTTATTTTTTTATTAAAAAATTCAATATAACCCCTTTATAAATATTTAACCTTCCCTGCAAGTTTCAAATCGCAACCAAACCAAAATCCAAGAATTCAATCAATACAAATTTCATATTTAATCGTATTTAAATTTTATCTATAACATTAATTTTATAATTTTATTCTATAAGCATTTATTTTACTAATAAAATTTAACTTATAATTTTATTTATTTCATTCTAAATTTTTAGTACCAATTATATCATGTATATCATATAAAATTTCATACCATTTCATTAGTTTTAAACACCAAAATACCAAATACCATTCTATACAACAAAAGTCATGCAACATTTTAAAGTGACCAAAATAACACCTATGTATATGCCACTTTTACCAAAAGAAGAATACATCACCGAGTTTTGTGCTGGAGTTGGGATCGCCTTGGATGCTGAACCAGGACGTTGAACACCTATTAACCTGCGCACGGAAATAACCGTACGTTGAGTATACATATACTCAGTGGTATTACCATAATTCAAATTATAATCATAATAATCATATCATTAAATCATATAACTTTAATTTTACTAAACCAAATCAAACATAAGTTTGTCATTCTCAATATATTCATACAATTCAATTTTAGCTATTCAACAATTGAAATAATACACATTCATATTAAGCCATTACCCATCTCATGAACCAATGGTTCATGCTTTCCATTCTCATACTCATATTCAAATCACATTTTTCAATTCATGTTCTATTTTCACATTTCTTTCAATGGCTGAACCATTTCATTTTATTCAATTTAACCTTTTCTTTAGTTACCCCTATTAACAGACTCGGACTTTAGCGGATACACGGATTCCAACCCAAACATACCAATACGACACATTGTGCCTAAAACGGTACATAGTACCTTATCAGTATACGACACATAAGTGCCTGAAACGACACACGAGGTGCCTAATACGACACACTAGGTGCCTGAAATACGACACATAAAGTGCCTGATATACGACACATAAAGTGCCTGATCGGCAAAGCCGATAAATCCCGTACTCTTCCAAATCCTATGGCATGCCAATTATATCCGACTTAGCCCGACTAGTTAACAGGGTATTTCAATTCTCAATTTCATTTTCATTTTCATAACAAATTCAATTTCAATATCAATTACACTTTTCCCATCACCAACCACAATATAATTCAATACTAACACATATTTCTCAATCAGTTCAATTTTTCAAATTCAATTCAATATAGTCACTTACCTTATTATTTACTTACCACACACATAATTTAAATTTAACATTAAATTTGAATTATAGTAATACAAACCCAAATTTGCTCGATTATTCCTCGATAACCTTCTCCTTCCCTTTGTGTGTTGATGCCTCGAGTTCCTTGTTTGTAACACCCTAACCCATGTCCGTCGCCGAATTAAGGTTACGAGGCATTACTTATCCAATCACAGGTCCCCACACTCAAATGAATCTTATTACAATTAATACATAATCAAAACATACTATTTTAAACAAATAAGTTACCACCAAACATTATCATTAGCATCTTTTAAAACCAATTCCATTCAAATAGCAAAATCACTATTCACTAGGTCATTTAAAAGTAAAGGCCGAATAGGTATAGTGCACTTGTTCATTCATTCTATTGCTATTATCATCCATACATTCAAACATATATCATTCCTGAACATATACATTACATTCGATCATTTCAATATCACATATAATTATATCATTGTCCTATCTATTCATCTCACAATCGAATATACCATAAATAAAAATATCAAACCAACTTATTTATCTCAAAAATTTCTTATCACATTCTGCTATGTTCATTACATATATATATATCTTCCATAATATGCACATCTTAACAAGATATTACATCTATGATTTCACCATATATAACACATGGCCGAATATAATATATATCTCAAAGGGAGAATCTAAGCTCCAACTAAAACAAATCATGGTCGAATATCTACAAATAAGTACACATTAAATTGCTCATTAATATATCACCTTTGATAATCACATACACAAAAATGTGACCTATTCCATTCATGTCTAGTCACTTTGGCACATTCAAATAATTATGCCATAAACATTTTTATCAACCCAATGTCTTATACCATAATCAACCAATTCTATGAGCTCAAAAATTCTCATATAATATATTATGAAATAACTTTCAAACTAGGCTTTTAATAAATATACTAATATACTCAAATAATAATTCCATATTTAAACATGATCAAACCAACTCAAACATAAAAGCATAGCCATTTTCGCATGGCATATACATATATATAAATATGATTCGAACACAACCCAAGAAATATTGCCTATACATGCCATATGTTTCAAAAGGGGTACAACTTATAGAATACCGAAGATAGATGATAGTGCGAATGACTTTGACGAAGATCCCCGAGCACGAGCTAGCCTTCAAGATCTATACAATAGTCAAACAAACACACATACGGTAAGCTAATATAGCTTAGTAAGTTTTAAGCAATGGTAAAAATTATACAATTAATCAATAAACAATTTAATTAATCCAATATGATCAATAACGAATTCATAAGTACAAATATGCATAACTTGTCACTATTCAACAACCACCATATCTAATATATCTCAAAATCGAATACTCAAGTACTATTTATCCATTTCGAATAAGCTCAAAGTTTAACATTCACATCTTATTTCTATATTTTCGTAACAAAAGTAACTTAACTCACTAGTGCCTGGTTATTAAGCTATCATGCAACATTTACTCATGTATCATTTCTCTTTTATCTCCCTTCATTAGTTTATGTCCCTGAAGTCTCTGTAATCCCGCACACATAGCGCAAATTACGTAACGTATCACACAATTAGTGCCGTTACTTGAGAAAGAGCACACATAGTGCCATTTAATAGTAATGTATCGCACACTTAGTGCCATTACTTATTATTTCGCACACACAGTGCCATTTAGCAGTAATGTATCATGCACTTAGTGCCATTACTTATTATTCTGCACACACAGTGCCATTTAACAATACTGTATCGCACACTTAGTGCCATTACTTATTATTCCGCACACACGATGCCATTTAACCGATTTCACACACACAGTGCTCGGTATTTTAGTTCGCACACTTAGTGCCCTTTAACAGACCTTTCCTTTGCTCTTCAAAACATATATAATTCCATTCTCAATTATACATACTCAATTTACTTTTTTTTTATAGCATACATCCATCTCTCATTTCATAATCATATATAACTACCTCTTTACAAATGCTTATATGCATGTAACTCATTTAATCAACAATTACACACACACACACACACACACACACACACACACACATATATATATATTTATATTTATATTTATATACACATCAACTTAACATTTGGCTATTATATATACATTTCATTTCGTCTCATGATACATTCGGTAATAGGGGAATTATCATGCTTATAATTTATTTTCATATGCACATTAGTATATATCAATTTCATTTCATCCAACTGCTTAAAAACTTACCTCAGAAATCGACGAATTAGGGTTTCTTGGCTACTCGTTCAATTTCGCTTTTCCCCGGTCCTACCCTGTGTCTCTATGTTCTTGATCTAAATAAATTCCAAATTTAAGCTTATTCAATATATTTTCATTCAATTTAATACAAAAATCACATAAATGGGCAAATTACCATTTTACCTCTGATATTTACAAATTTTACAATTTAGTCCCTATTGTACAAAGCACAAAATACACATAATTTGAAATTACTCCTCTAGGGCCGAATACTACCCATGCCCATACAAAACCGTAAAATTCATTTATTTCACATTTGGACCCTTCAATTTACAAATTTCTCAATTTAGTCCTATTTACTCAAAATTATCAAAATTTCCAATACAAAACATGTTAATCTAAAACATATCTTTAAAACAAAATCATCAAACATCATAAATCACAAGCCTTCATCAATGGCTGAGCATAATTTCAAATACAAAACATGTTAATCTAAAACATATCTTTAAAACAAAATCATCAAACATCATAAATCACAAGCCTTCATCAATGGCCGAACATCACTCATGCATTAATAACAAAAATTATAACATGGGTCGGATAGTATTCGAAGCAACGATCTCAAAAATATAAAAATTATCAAAAACTGAGCTAAAACTCACCTTGAATCAAGCTAATCCATGGCCGAACTTAGCTTGGATTTTCTTGCTTTTGTTTCTCCTTATTTTGGCACCAAGAATAAAAAGATGGACATGAAAAATGTTTTTTTCTCCTTTTGTTTTATTATAATGCCTTTTTAATGTTTATTTTATCATTAATATATTTTAACATATAAAACAATTATACATTATATATATTAAGTCACATTGCCGTCCACTACTCTTATATAAAGGTCAAATTGCAACTTTAATACTCATGCAAAAGAAGGCAACTCAATTTAGCCACCTAATTTAATAAATGGTTACTTTTACAACTTACGCGATTTAGCCCTTTTCGTTAAATTGAACACATAAACGGTCAAAGTAATTCACGAAGATTTTTACACATGCACACTCATGAATCATAGTCATCAAATATAATATAAAAATATTCTATTGACTCGGATTTGTGGTCCCGAAACCACTAGTTCCAATTAGGGTCAAACTCGGGCTGTTACAACTCTCCCCCCTTAAGGGATTTTCGTCCCCGAAAATCTTACCAGTGAATAAATATGGGTAGCATTTTTTCATTGATTCCTCGAGTTCCCAGGTCGCTTCCTCAACCCGTATATATTGTTTTCACTTAGCTCGGTCCAATATAGAGGTGTACGACATTTAAAACCGTACAAAGCTTCATAAGGTGCCATTTTGATACTTAATTGAAAGCTGTTATTGTACGCAAATTCAATCAAAGGTAAGTATCGTTCCCTCGTACCCTCAAACTCAAGAACGCAACATCTCAACATATCCTCGAGTATCTGAATAACACGTTCGGATTGACCATTCGACTGAGGGTGAAAAGCAGTGTTGAAATGCAATTTGGTACCTAGAGCATCTTACAATTTTTTCCAAAACCGCGATGTAAACCTCGGATCTCTATCCGAAACAATAGAAATGGGTACCCTGTGCAATCGTACGATCTGAAATATTTATAACTCAGGTAGCTTATCAAGTGAAAAATCTGTACGTACCGGAATGAAATGGGCCAATTTCGTCAATCTATCAACAATAACCCAGATTGAGTCTTTCTTACTCAGCGTAAATAGCAACCCAGATACGAAATCCATCGTGACTCGATCCCATTTCCACTCAGGTATCATAATAGGTTGGAGTAGTCTTGATGGTACCTGATGCTCGGCTTTCACTTGTTGACATAATAAACACTTCGACACATAGTCTGAAATATCTCGTTTCATACCTTGCCACTAGTGATGCTGTGTCAGGTCGTTATACATCTTCGTACTACCCAGATGGATCGACAATTTACTATTATGAGCTTCATCACAAATCATTCGAATCAACTCAGGGTTCTTAGGCACATATATCCGGTTCTTAAACCGTAGACATCCCTCAGCATCTATCTGAAAATCTGAATCAGTTCTTGAGCCATATTGACTCCTTTTACCTATTAAATCATTATCAACCTTTTGAGCTTCTTGAATCTGTTGTACAAACAATGGTCTCGCTTTCAATTCTGCAATAATCACACCATCATCATTCATAGCTATATCCGCATTCATTGCACGTAGAACAAATACTGACTTTCGACTAAGTGCGTCAGCCACCACATTAGCATTCCTCCGGTGATAATCAATCACAAGCTCGAAATCTTTTAATAGCTCTAACTATCGTCGTTATATCAAATTCAGATCCTTCTGAGTAATTAAATATTTTAGACTCTTGTGATCCGAATAGACATGAAATCTTTCACCAAATAGATAATGACGCCATATTTTCAAAGCAAAAACTATAGTGGCCAACTCAAGGTCGTGCGTCGGATAGTTCTTTTTGTGCGGCTTCAACTGTGTTGAGGCGTAGGCTACAACTTTACCCTTCTGCATCAAAACACAGCCCAATCCATTTAAAGATGCATCGCTGAAAATATCGAACTCCTTTCCCGACTCTGGCTGAACAAGTACTGGAGCTTCTGTTAGTAAAGTTTTTATCTGATCAAAACTCTTCTGGCACCTTTCTGACCACTCAAATTTAATATCTTTCTGTAATAGCTTTGTCATCGGTGTAGCTATCATAGAAAACCCTTTCACGAAGCGTCTATAATATCCAGCAAGTCCCAGAAAGCTAGAACCTTAGAAACATTCCGCGGGGTTTTCCAATCAAGTATAGTCGAGACTTTACTAGGGGCAACTCGAATGCCCGATGCCGAAACAACATGCCCCAGGAAACTGACTTCATTCAACCAAAACTCACATTTGCTGAATTTCACATACTACTGCTTATCACGCAAAATCTGTAACACAAGTCTCAAATGCTCAGCATGCTCAGTTTTGTCACGTGAATAGATCAATATGTCATCTATGAATACAACCACAAACCGATCTAAATACAGTCTGAATACCCGATTCATCAGATCCATGAAAATAGCAGGGGCATTAGTGAGTCCGAATGGCATCACTAAAAAACTCATAATGGTCGTATCTTGTCCAAAAAGTAGTCTTTGGTATATCCGAGTCTCAAACTCGCAATTGATGGTAACCTGATCTCAGATCAATTTTCGAAAATACCGAAGCTCCCTTAGGCTGATCAAATAAATCATCAATATATGGTAACAGATATTTGTTCTTTACAGTCATTTTATTGAGTTGTCAATAATCGATGCACATTCTTAAAGTTCCGTCCTTCTTTTTCACAAATAGGACTGGCGCACCCCAGGGTGAGAAACTCGGTCGAGTAAAACCTCTATCTGATAATTCTTGCAACTGAGCCTTCAATTCTTTTAATTCGGTTGGTGCCATTCTATACGGAGCTATCAAAATCGGAGTTGTCCCTAGCAATAGCTCGATACTAAACTCTACCTCCCGAACAGGTGGCAATCCTGGCAATTTCTCTGAGAACACATCCGGATACTCACAAACAACTGGTACAGATTCAATCTTCTTTTCAGTTACCTTGCTGTCAATCACAAATGCAAGATAAACTTCGCAACCCTTTCTCAAATACTATCGAGCCAACATCGAAGATATCACAGCTAGTAGCCCGTTCAAATCCACAAATTCAATTCGAATTACCTCGTTATTCTGACACCTCAAATCAATTGTCTTTTGTCTACAATTCATTATTGCGTCGTGTACAATTAACCAATCTATACCGATGATATTATCGAACTCTTCAAATGGTAGCAACATCAAATTGACCGAAAAACATGAGTCTCGAATCATTAAAGGGCAATCCTTGCACACTCTATCAACTAGCACACACCAACCCAGGGGGTTTGAAACCCGAATCACAAACTCAGTAGACTCAATAGGTAGAGTCTTGCTAGATACTAATGTTTCACACACATATGAATGAGTTGAACCGGAATCAATCAGAGCAATTACACTAGTATCAAAGAGAGTGAATATACCGGTGATAACATCTGGAGATGAACCCTCCTCTCTGGCACAAATGGCATAAGCTCTAACTGATGTATAGGCCTCTGATCGAATAACCGCATCTGAAGTCCCCCTCTGAGCACCACTCCTACCTCCCACATTATGAGGGTCTACCTCTAGCTGCAGTGCTGCTCGGTCTCATACTTTGAGCAATAACCCTTTTCAGCTGTCTCCGGGCAATCCCGAATGAAATGATCCTACGCACCACACTTGTAACAAGTGCGATTATTAGATTTACCCCAACACTCACCAAAATGCCGTTTACCGCACTGTTGACACTCAGGCCTATTCGGTCGGGTATTGCCAACACTAGCAACTGATGTAGCCCGGTAACTCACTGATGGTCGTTCTTGTATAGAGATCCCTGTGTTAGGTTTGAACCGACTACTATCATTCTTGAACTTCTTTGTTGACACTTGAGGAAATTTATCCGTAGATCTCTTTTAGAAATCTCTAGCTCCAAACTCGGCTTTTCGCTTTTCTTTCCCTAACTCTTCGGCTTTACAAACTCGCTCAACAAGTACTACGAACTCGTTTATTTCAAGGATGCCAACCAAAAGTTTTATATCTTTGTTTAGTCCTTCTTCGAATCTCTGGCACATAGCAGCGTCAGATGAAACATGCTAATAAGCATAGCGACTAAGCCTCACAAACTTGCGCTCGTATTCAGATACGGTCATACGGCCCTGTTTAAGCTCGAGAAATTCTTTGCGTTTAGAGTCTATGAATCGCTGACTAATGTATTTCTTACGGAATTCCGTTTGAAAGAAATCCCAGGTAACTCATTCATTTGGAACAACTGATATGAGATTATTCCACCAATAGTAGGCAGAATCCCGTAATAAAGATATGGTGCATTTCAGGCACTCATCAGGTGTGCACGATAGCTCATCAAAAACACGAATGGTATTATCGAGCCAAAATTCATCTTGCTCAGCATCATCATCATCTTCAGCTCTAAACTCTTGAGCCCCTGTTTTCTAATTCGGTCAACCGGAGGCTTGCTTGCCCTCTCAAGATTTATGATCGGGGGTACCACCAGTACTACAGGGGGAGTGTTCTAATTCAGGGGTTATTGAACAGCCAGATTGGCTCGAATATACTGACTAAACCAATCATTCATCATGCTATAGAAGGCTTGTTTAGCCCCCTCATCGGGATTACTCGCAGCTGATCGAGATTCCTCCGGCGTGGTCCCTAGCGTGGGAGAAGGCACCACGCTCTAGACATCCTCAGCTATAGCTTGCTTGGGATCAAGATCCATTTATGATATGACAGAAATAAACACATTTCACTGTCAGAAGTCATCACACTATCACATTATAAAATATGGCATGTATAGCTAGACTCACACACGCTACTTTAGTCTGAGAACCGACTAAACCATAACTCTGATACCAATCAAATGTAACACCCCTAACCCATATCCGTCGCCGGATTAGGGTTACGAGGCATTACTTATCCAATCACAAGTCCCCATATTCAAATGAATCTTATTACAATAATTAATACATAATCAAAACATACTATTTTAAACAAATAAGTTACCACCAAACATTATCACTAGCATCTTTTAAAACCAATTCCATTCAAATAGCAAAATCACTATTCGCTAGGTCATTTAAAAGTAAAGGCCGAATAGGTATAGTGCACTTGTTCATTCATTCTATTGCTATTATCATCCATATATTCAAACATATATCATTCCTGAACATATACATTACTTTCGATCATTTCAATATCACATACAATTATATCACTGTCCTATCTACTCATCTCACAATCGAATATACCATAAATAAAAATATCAAACCAACTTATTTATCTCAAAAATTTCTTATCACATTCTGCTATGTTCATTACATATATATATCTTCCAGAATATGCACATCTTAACAAGATATTACATCTATGATTTCACCATATATAACACATGGCCGAATATAATATATATCTCAAAGGGAGAATCTAAGCTCCAACTAAAACAAATCATGGTCGAATATCTACAAATAAGTACACATTAAATTGCTCATTAATATATCACCTTTGATAATCACATACACAAAAATGTGACCTATTCCATTCATGTCTAATCACTTTGGCACATTCAAATAATTATGCCACAAACATTTTTATCAACCCAATGTCTTATACCATAATCAACCAATTCTATGAGCTCAAAAATTCTCATATAACATATTATGAAATAACTTTCAAACTAGGCTTTGAATAAATATACTAATATACTCAAATAATAATTTCATATTTAAACATGATCAAACCAATTCAAACATAAAAGCATAGCCATTTTCGCATGGCATATACATATATATAAATATGATTCGAACACAACCCAAGAAATATTGCCTATACATGCCATGTGTTTCAAAAGGGGTACAACTTATAGAATACCGAAGATAGATTATAGTGCGAATGACTTTGACGAAGATCCCCGAGCACGAGTTAGCCTTCAAGATCTATACAATAGTTAAAACAAACACACATGCGGTAAGCTAATTTAGCTTAGTAAGTTTTAAGCATGATCAATAACGAATTGATAAGTACAAATATGCAGAGCTTGTAACTATTCAACAACCACCATATCTAATATATCTCAAAACTGAATACTCAAGTACTATTTATCCATTTCGAATAAGCTCAAAGTTTAACATTCACATCTTATTTCTATATTTTCGTAACAACAGTAACTTACCTCACTAGTACTTGGTGTAAGCAAGTTATACCGAGATCTACGTGAATCGTACTGGTGGCCAGGACTTAAGCATGAGGTTACCGATTTTGTAAATAAGTGTTTGACATGCCAGCAAGTGAAGGCAGAGCATCAACTGCCTTCTGGATTATTGCAACCTGTTAAGATTCCACTCTGGAAATGGGAGAGGGTAACCATGGACTTTGTTAGTGGGCTACCCCTAACGCCTATAAAGAAAGATTCGGTTTGGGTTATTGTTGATCGGCTGACTAAATCTGTCCACTTCATACCAGTTCGCACCGATTACTCGTTATGGAAGTTGGAAAAGTTGTATGTGGTGAAAATTGTAAGACTACATGGAGTGCCAGTGTCTATCATTTCGGATAGGGATCTTAGATTCACATCTCGATTCTAGAGAATGTTACATGAAGCTTTGGGTACAAGGTTAGATTTCAGCACGACATTTCATCCTCAGACTGATGGGTAGTCAGAGAGGGTAATATAAATTTAAGAAGACATGCTAAGAAGCTGTGTGATTGATTTCAAGGGCAGTTGGGAAGACTATTTTCCATTAGTAGAATTTGCTTACAACAACAGCTACCAATCCAGTATTCTGATGGCACCGTACAAAGTGCTATATGGTCGTAAGTGTCGTACCCCTACTTGTTGGACAGAACTGGGTGAGCAGTGAATATTGAGGCCGAAATTTGTTACTGAAACCGAGGAGAAAGTACAATTGATCCGGGGGCAGTTGAAAGAAGCATCTGATAGGCAGAATTCATACGCTGATTTAAAGCATAAAGAGATTGAATACTCGATGGGAGATTTTGTTTTCTTAAAAGTTTCACCATGGAAGAAGATTCTGAGATTTGGGCGGGAGGGCAAGTTGAGCCCTAGATTTATCGGACCTTATCGGATAGTAAAGCGTGTGGGACCGGTCGCCTATCAGCTAGAACTGCCTCCTGAGTTAAATCATGTACATAATGTATTCCACTGAGGTGATACCATTCTGATCCTTCTCATATAGTACCGGTGGAGGAGATCGAGGTAAGACCTAATTTGACCTTTGAGGAAGAACCAATGCAGATATTGGATCGTGATATTAGGGTGCTGAGAAGGAAATTTGTTTCATTAGTCAAGGTGCTTTGGCGCAATCACGGTTCATAGGAAGCCACGTGGGAGCCTGAGGAGACGATGCGATAGCAATGCCCTCATCTCTTTTGATCAGGTAAATTTCGAGGTCGAAAGTTCTTTAAGAAGGTAGAGTTGTAACGTCCCAAAAATTAAGGGTTGTAATTTTTGCATAATTTCATGTTGTGCTTGCTCAGCTAGCTATTTGAGTGTATTTGGGGTTCTAGAGAGGCCTGGGTTCGAGTCGGAGCCTTGGAAAAATTTTAGTTTTTGGCTTTAAGAGGAGAGGGTTGGTTGAAGTTGGACTTAAGTAAATTTGTGTGTGTTTTACTAACACAAGATGAGCTTGTAGCTCAATGGCAGTGGCGTCGTTGGGAAGGCTTGGAGAGTGGGGTTTGAATCCAACAAGTTGCAAATAGAGGCTTTTATTTTGTGACTTGAGAGCGGAGAAAGCAGAGTTCGGATCAAACTCGTCAAGGGGAGTTGGAGACTTGGTCAAATTAATTCAAACAGAAGGTTGGGAGCTATTCTAGGAGGATTCGGTAGAGAGAATCAAGGGATGGATGAGTGTGCAAGTGTTGGCCAAATGTGGGAAAGTGGTGATAGGGAATTTCGGCCAACGGTGGTCTTTTGGATGTGCATATTTGGTTTGTGTTTAGGGAAGTGCCGAATTTTCTCTGAATTTTCTTGGGGAAGTGTTTGTATTTTAGCACTTTTGGATGTTTTAGGTCGTTTCTTTTCATTATGGACATATGTCGAATTCACCTTTTCTTTATCTTTTCTTTCTTATTCATTTCTCTTGCTAAGTGCCAATTGATAAGCCTCTACCTTCACTTTCATTTCTTCCCTCTTTCCGTCATACTTGTTGTTTTGTTTGCTCACCCCAAAGCCAAACATTCACTTTCTTTTTTCGGTTCCTCTTTAGCCAAACATCCAACCCTTCTCTTTCTCTCATTCTTCTCTTGGCATTGCAAAGCTAATCAAACAGTAAGCCTTGACTCTTTGTGTAGGCCGAATCCTCTAGTGTATGGATATTTTCTTCTTGTTGGTTCAAACTACTTCTGAATCTCTTTCGCTTGTTGGTAAGTTATGGCTACGGTTGAATATGGGTGGTTTTCTCTCTTTATCGTTTTGAGTTCTTTGGGGTCGAAAGGTCTTTTATTTTGTTGCCTTGGAGCAACGTTTCTAACATGTTCTTATCACTAAGGGACTCGGTTCTTTAATCAGGAGGTGTAAGCCGAATACTCTCCCATAGCAAGGAGTCTGTCATTCTCGGGTAAGTAAAGTCAATAGGTAAAAGTATTTCTATATTTTGGATTATCAAGGGTGAAGACTAACTAATGGTCAATTATTATCTTAGGTGCCTTGGAAAGTGTCTCGAACCATAATCCATAACAGGTGTGTAATCTCACACCTTTGTTTAATCTGATAGTGCAATGTTCTGTGAATCGGCTAATATTGAAACACTAAAAAATTAGAGTATCAAAAACCGAGATCACTCGAGCGTGTGAGCGCTCGTAGAGATAAACCAAGCCACTAGTTATGGCGATAGACTGTTGGGAGTGTCACAAACCCTCTCGTGGGACTGAGGCAATAATGGGCCCTGTTGGGCCAAAGTGGGTTAAGTGGGCCCAATGGGTTAACGGGCCCACATGAGCGAAATCGATAGTAAGCACCAGATGAGTGATGCAACTACAAAGTTTGTAAAACCGAGACCAAAAATGAGCTAAATGGGCCACATGAGCGTGTGGGCCTGTTTGGGCTGAAATTGGACTTTAGGCCCATTGACACTGATAAACCGTAAAAGTAACATATTTTAGTCCCACATTTAACATACTTTTGGATGATTTATCCATTGATTTATGTAAAAAGGTGCTCTTAATCCTTTCTTTTCATGTTTTATACTCAGGAAAGCACAGGAGGATGGAAAGAACGAGAAACAGGCTTAAAACAGACCAAATTGGGCCAAGAGAGAAATCGACACGGCCTGGACTTAAGCCCACACGACCGTGTTTCCTTGAGAGACCAGAACACAGCCCGATAACGATTTACACAGGCGTTTCACCTCATTAAAAGTCCGAACAAGGCCTGGCCACAATTCACACGGGCGTGTGCCATGGCCGTGTCCCTCTCTTGGAGAAGAGCAATTCTACTCGGAAAAGGATACTTAGGGGCAAAGAAACCTATTTCAAAAGCCTATATAAACACCCTAAGTGTATCCTTAAAGGGGGGCGGTTAGCTAGGCCAAGAAGCCGAGCCGAAAAGGTCAGATTTGTGGAAAACATTCGAAGATAGCCAGTTGATCCATCTCAAGAAGCCGAAATTCTACTCAAGACGGAGGATCTCTCCTTCAATTCCTTCAGGGGGTTTTAGGGATTTCTTATGTGTAACATCTCGAAATTGGGCCTAATAGGATTGGGCCCAATGGGCTTTGGGCGTAGGAGTGTTTAAAAATTTGAGAACAAGAGAAAGACATTAATTCAAGTTGGACTTATTAAGAAGGTGATTTTAGAAAATTATGGGGTTCTATGAAGTTCCGAGTTCAAGTTGGGCCTTAGTAAGATTTTGTGTTTAAGCCTATTAAGGAGAGATAGTAAGTGGCATCAAGGCTTATGGAAATAAAAGAGTAAATTGCTAGCATAAATTGAGCATATGGTAAAGAGGTTATGGCGCCACATGAAGTACCTTGAGGGAGAGGTTCAAATCCCATTGTGTGCAAATTTTGACTATTATTTTTGCATTCTTTCCTTAAGTGTCGGCCAAGCATGTAAGTATGGCAAGGTGGACTTTTTACTTTTGGCAAGATGGCTAAGGAGAATAGGAAAGTATGAAGGTGAGGAAAGAAATCAAGAAAAAGGGGAAAGTAGGGGGAACAAGTGGCCTTTTTCAAGTGAAATGTTATGGAAAGTATGGTTGGCTAATTTTGACCATTTTGATCATGAATGTGGAAGGTTTTGGGTGTAAGAAGGGTAGCCGAATTTTTGTTAGTGTTTTGGTAGAAACTTTGGTGCTTCGTTGGTCAAAATTCTTTCTTGCATTTTTATGCCATTTCTCTCAAATTTCTTCTCATCTTTGCTGAAACTTCAAGCCATCAGTGAGCATTTCTTTTCTTCAATTCTTTCTTGTTGCCGTAGGTACCAAACCATTGAGACCAAACTATTTTCATTCATCTTCTCTTGAAAACCGAAAATTGATAAGCACCCCTTCTCAACCTTTCTTTTCTTTTCACGAAATTCTCCAACTCTACTATCTTTTTCCTCTAATCCATACCCTCATAACCGAAACTATTCTTGTTCATTTTCTTCCATAGCTGAAACTCACAATCCACAATCACTCCTTCATAATTTCTTTCTCATTTGAGGTGACATTCCTTCTTCGATTAAATCGGTAAGTGAATTCTTTTCTATGATCATAATTTTTTCTCTTTAGCCGAATAAGTATTTATCACTATTCAGTTGTAAATCGTAATCGTAACCGAAAATGGTGTTATCCTCCACTTCTTCATGTCTTAATCACTCTCTTTTCATAGTGCTTTAAGTGGGAGACCGTGTATTGTTCTAGCTGAAGTCAAACGGTGGAAATTGGATCCAATATCGATAAGGTAAGGGGGTTCATTTTTGGATTTTTTGTTATATCTCTATTTGGCTATGTTGCAAATCGGATTGAAGTTTCGACTAATCGACTATATGTTTTAAGGAAAAATCACTCGATATATTTCTACCTTTGGATTAGTGGTAAGTGATTCAAGTGTAAGTGATACGAAATCTTTTTGAAATCCGAGGCTAACTTTTGGTTGGTATTGTTCTAGGTCAACAACGAGTGGTTCGTTAGGAAATCGAAATCAGGTGTGTAATACCGTACCTTCCGAATACATATTTGAAATGGTGTGTAATATCACACTACTCTGAAAGTTTGTATGAAATATTCTATGAATCGGTTGAAATACCGAAGAAAACCGAAAATCGGCATCCGTGATCACTCAGGAGTTCGTATGATCGTAGTGGTAATCGTATTTTGTAATAAAATAGTTTCAGTTAGAAGCAGTAATGTATTTTTGAAAAATCAAGAAAAATAGGAGAAAGGGAATTGGAAAGTGAATAAGATATCGAATTAAATCTTAGTGTATCTACTTTAATATGGAAGAAACGGAGAAGGAAAAGGATTTTTATATTCTGAGATATATTAATTTTAGTGAGACTGGTTCTGATTGACTTTGTGCTTCCCTGATCTGTTTTGGAAAAATCATATAAAATTTTAAAAAGTGAATTATGGATTATAATTTATATGTATGGATTACTTAGTGAGCCTATTTTCATTAGAAACAAGTGGGAACAATATATAAAAACCGTACAGTGAGATATTTGAAATTAAGGTAAGAGAGGTCAGAATTGTTGGACAGTGAAACAAGGGAAATTTAAGGAATAAACTGTACTAAATGGTTAAGCCAAAAATTCTAGAAAAATTGTAGTAAGAATATATATGAGTCTAGTTTCAAGGAAAATTTACGGATTTAGATTTCGAGATTTCTAACTCAAGTTATAGTCAATTTAGTCAGTATGACGCAGATGGACAGTTTTAAATTGTTATGCCCAAATTAGTAGTTAAGTCTGGATTGCGAAATTACCGAATTACCTTTAGTGGGTAAATTACCGAATTATGAAATTGCCCTTACGGGCCGAATTATGGAAATGCCCCTAAAGGGCCGAAATACGAAATTGCTTATGGGCCGAATGGACATATTCATTAATGGATCAATCTGATATTTTGCAAAATGGGCCAATCTGATATTTTGATTAATGGGCCAAATCGATATATTTGCTATGTGGGCCAAATTGATATATTTGCTATGTGGGCCAAATTGATATATGATTATGTGGGACGATTGATAATTTGCTATATGGGCCGATTGATAATCTGCTATATAGGCCAATTTGAAATAAATTGCGAAATGGGCCAAGATGATATTTTGCTTAATTGGCCAACTTGATAAATTGTTATAATGGGCCATAAATTTTGTAAGAAGTATCTGAATACATTGTTGTGAATTGTTATGCATTATATACATGTTTTGCATGGGATGAGATAATGATGAAGAGAAGTTCTGGTAGCTCTGCTACATAAATCTGGTGGCTCTGCCACAAATCTGAAAAATGGCAATGCCATGCAAATTCTGCTAATCTGGTGGCTTGTCCACAAGTTTGATATAAATGGCTTAATGCCTACGTTTGGTGTGTTGGCGGGGTGGGTTGACTAAAGATCACCCACAGGTGTGTTGGTTGGTACGGGTGGTGTGTAGCGGATGGAAAACTAGGTTGGGTTTGGGAATTGCATATCATACGCATATTATATATATGATACATTTATATTATTGTAAACGGGCCTTGGCCCAAATAATTGCTTAATGGATTTTGGCCCAGTGAACAACGGTAAGTGGGTTACACATTGAGTTCTTGTAACTCACCCCCCTTCTCTTAACCCTTTCAGGTAAAGCTCAGTAACGTGGACTTGGGCCGTGGATGACTCGGTGGAGGCCATACTTCAGAAATGGTTTATTTGGACTTTAGAATTCTTTCTCGTTTATTTTATTACTTTACTATTTTGGGTTAAATGTTGTAATAAGGCCTCTGGACTATTTTGATTTTGCTTTATGGGTGGGATGTTTTTATTATTTTTCTTAAATTGTTTAAGAAGGGAATTTTCTGAAAACGTAAATAATGGTTTCCAAAATCGAATAACAAATGAATTTTCAAAATAAACTTTTACAAATATTTTTAACACGGATATTTTCTCTCGAACTATTAACGCTATTTTCAAAAGACTCGGATTCGTTTTCAAATTTTCAACATCGTTTTCCAAAGTTGCGTTTTATAAGATCATTAGTTCAAATTTATTGAATTATCAATCAATCTTCAAGGTTAGTAGTATTTTATCAAATATTTCAAATCAAACTTGTTTTCTTGATTTTAACAAAGCAATACCTATTTTTTTTTTAAAAAAAGGGTTTAACATGTTTTGCTTGTGTGACATACCAAATCCGCTCATAATGCATGGGCCGAGTTTGGGGTGTTACATTATGTTGTGTTTTATCTTTCCCTCTGAGATGTTTTCCTTTATAGTTATGAACTAAACCCTTCAGATACCTGAAGGGGATGAAACCTAAGACGGATCTTGTTATTGTTTTCTGAACTATATGATAAATACTTGATTTGTTCTTAATTATGTGTTCTTAACTCTTGTGTTGATATTTCCGGGATATTGATTCAAGTAGGGTGTGCTTAGGTGGAGGAGCAAAAGTCCCTGCCTAAGAGTAGATCTAGCATAATTAAGCGGAGTTGATCGCACGCCTAGAGATAGGGTGAAAAGATTTTGCCGGATTAGGGTGAAACCTAATATGGGAGTCCATAGATCGAGTTAATGCGATTCTAGGGGTTTTAATTAGAAAGAGATTTCAATTAATCAACCTAGGGTTAGACACTATTCGCCTTGAGAGAGGGTTTAATATAAATTAGGGAATCTTACGGATCAAGTCAAGTGAATAAATCGTCTGATTCAGTGTTAGATAACAAGTGAAGTCTAGGTGGATTCTTCCTAAGGGTATCGTCTTAATCAACTGAGTTTTTCCAATAGTATTTCCCCAATTCATTCTTTTTTGTCTTTGCATCTTCAGCTTAATAATTAGTTAAATTTAGATTAAACAACAAACTTCACTTATTTTAGGTTAGATAATGAAAAGAAAGTTAGTATTAGTACTTTTAGTTCCTTTGGGTTCGACAATTCGGTCTTGCCTAAGTGATGCTACTATTCGATAGGTGCACTTGCCTTAAGTCATTGTCAGAGTTAGTTTCCAGGTTCGATCATTCTCATCTATAAATTTAAAACTCTAAAAAATAAACGATCAAGGTTTTGGCGCCATTGCCGGGGAACTAAAATATTAAGAAAACTCTATTTTTATTACTCTAACCACTCTTTTTATTTTTATTTTTATTTTCCGCAATTCACTCTTATTTTTATTTTTTGTTTTGTTTTTAACTTTGCTAAATTTTCTTTCTTTCTGTTCTTAACAGGTACCTCTAGTTTATGACTAGAAGGAACCCGAGAGGACCACTAGTATACGACAGTGATATTGAAGTTACCGCTCGCAGGAATCGCAGAGAAATTAGGCGAGCCCTAAATTACACAGAAGAAGATCGAGAAAGCAAATCCAATCCTACTGAAGGGATTGACGAGAACAATCCACCACCACAAGATGTGGCAGACAATAATGCTCCGCGTACTATGTATGATTATGCTAAACCTCTTTTAACAGGAGCAGAATCAAGCATTGTTAGGCCTGCTATAGCTGCTAATAATTTTGAATTAAAGCCTAACACTATACAAATGATTCAACAATTTGCTCAATTTGATGGTTTACAAGACGAAGACCTAAATGCTCATATAGCTAATTTTTTAGAGTTCTGTGATACCTTTAAAATAAATGGCGTTTCTGATGATGCCATATGTCTTCGTTTATTTTCCTTTTCATTGAGGAATAAAGCCAAACAGTAGTTAAAATCGTTACCACGAGGGTCAATCACTACATGAGATCAAATGACCGAAAATTTTTTATTAAAATATTTCCCACCGGCCAAAATGGCTAAATTACGGAATGATATCTCTTCTTTTGTGCAGATGGATTTAGAGACATTATACAACGCATGGGAGAGAAATAAGGATCTCTTGAGAAGGTGTCCGCACCATGGTTTACCTTTGTGGCTCCAAGTCCAAACTTTCTATAACGGTGTAAACCCCTCAACGAGGCAACTAATTGACTCAGCCACCGGTGGAACCCTGAACAACAAAACTCCTGAAGTAGCCTACGAGTTTATCGAAGAGATGTCACTGAATAACTATTAGTGGCAGGTTACAAGGACAAAACTAACAAAATCAGCCGGAGTTTACAACCTCGATTTAGTAACCATGCTATCAACACAGGTAGAGTTGATGAATAAAAAGCTTGATAGTTTGTGTTCTTCGCAAGTACATCCAGTAATACAGTGAGGCGCAAGTGGAACTATGGCGAATCCTGAGTACCCACCCTACCAACCGGGCACAGAAAGCGAACATATGAACTATATAGGTAATAATTTCAGATCTAATAATAACACTTTAGTAATACTTATAATCCAGGTTGGAAGAACCACCCAAATTTTTCATGGGGAGGTCAAGGAAATCAAGGAAATCAAAGACAACAACCTCCCCAAAATTTCCAAAATTAGCCCCATCCACAGGAAAAGAGGCCGAACCTCGAAGAGATGCTGACGAAATTCATGGCAGCAACAGAAACCCGTCTCCAAAAAACTGAGACAACGCTCGATAATCAACAAGCATCAATCGAAGGGATCGAGAACCAAGTCGGGGAACTTACTAAGTCAGTTGGACAACTTACTAAGATAGTTTCTAAAATTCGATCAGAGATTTCCGAACGACCGCAAGGGCGTCTACCAAGCAACACTAAGATTAACCCAAAGGAGTAAATCCAAGCCATCACAGCTCATGATAGTATAGTGATAGATGCACCCAATGCAATACAAGAAAACGAGGTAGAAGAAGGTAAAGTTGAGGTAACACAAGAAAAGGCAAAATCGATAATCAAGAAGTACCAACCTCCCATTCCTTATCCCGAAGTGATGAAAAGAGACGATATAGAGGAACAGTTCGGTAAGTTTCTTAAACTTTTAAAGAAATTACATATCAACTTACCTCTTCTTGAAGCTCTTTCGCAGATGCCAGATTCGAGGAAATTTTTAAAACAACTCTTGACAAACAAACGTAAGATAGACGAGGAGCCACATGTGGAATTAAACGCAGTATGCTCAGCAATGTTACAGAATAGACTACCGCGAAAGTTAAAAGATCCAGGGAGTTTTACAATTCCATGCTTAATTGGTAGTTTAACTATTGATAATGCCTTAGCTGATTTAGGGGCAAGAATAAATGTCATGACTTATAAAATGTTTAAACAATTAGGTCTGGGAAAACCTAAACAAACTAGGATGAGCATTCAATTAGCTGATAAAATTGTTAGAATTCCTAGGGGTATTATCGAAGATGTTCTTGTAAAAATTGATAAATTCGTTTTCCCAGTAGATTTTGTTGTATTATACATGGATGAGGATAATTCGATTCCCCTAATTTTAGGAAGACCCTTTTTAGCAAATGCTAGAACAAAAATTGATGTTGGCACAGGAGAACTCATCTTTCGTGTAGGTGACGAATCAATCAGTTTACAAGCTCTTGACTCGGCCAGGACAACAATTAATGAAGGTAAGAAAGTAAATAACCAAGTTGTTCAACTTTCATCGCAGAAAACACTACAAGATTACAAACCTGAGCTGAATGATGGACCCCATGCCAACAAAGAAGAATTACATAAGGAATGAAGCTTAGGATGGACAAACTAGAGGAGTGGAAAACAAAATACAAAGAAGCACCGGAACCACATGAAGTAAAACCGAAGGAGCCCCCAGAAGAGCTCATAGGAACAACAAACCACTTCAAAATAAGAGACCAGATACTGTTAGATAAAGCAGATCCTCGCATCGCCACACCATACCTAAACACGAACAAAGAAATTCCTCTTGAGGTACACAATATTTTCCCATACGGAACAATTGAGGTAAGCAATCCGATATTCGGCACTTTTAAGTTAAACGCTTCTCGACTTAAACTTTATCAAGAAAATAGAACTGATTGCATGAAGGAAGATATTCAAACTTTTAAACCACCCAAATTTTTGCAAATACGAGGAAAGTCTAGCTTAAGACTTTAAACGAGCGCTTCTCGGGAGGCAACCCGAGCACTAACCCAATTTACTTTCGCATTTATTTTCATTTTATTTTATTTTCTTCTCTTCATCTTAAACACTTAGTTTTAAACTAACCAAAAGTGCAGATTTCCAGGCCACACGGTCTTGCATATACGTAGTGTGGCCGCAGTAGTGTAAAGATCTGACATCTGCATCGACAATGGTAGAAGAGGTACAAGTCAGAAAGAATCAAATCTTCGAGTCACAGACTCCAACCACCACCACACGGGCGCCGAAAAAATCCCACGACCGTGCGACGCGGTCGTGGTCGACACTGACTTCTCAAAAACGGGCGTGGCATTCTAAAAAATGGGCGTGGATGAACCAACACGCCTAGACACACGGCCGTGGACAGTCGTGTGAATCAAAACGCCCACGGTACACGGGCGTGTGACTGTACCTGACTTGGAATTCTATTTAAACCACCCACCCCTCTCTCTTCTCACCTATTTCTCACCATTCTTCCTCCCTTACACCCTCCATTCTCAGAATTCTTTGTTTCCATAGCATGCTTCTCAAACTTTTGGCCATGTCGAAGAAGCGGAAGGATCCAAGTACAGTCTCCCTCATGGAGACCGATATACATAAGTTCATGCCGACCGCTTCATTCATTCGACAAGCCAAGGGTTTTTGAGACCATTTATCTTTTGTTTCACTTTTATCTTTTCCTCTATTTTCCTTCTCTTTGACTATCTTATGCTTAATTTAGTTTATTTTATTTTAGTTTCTTAGTGTCAGGTTCTAAAGGCTGCTTGGGAATCACGTCACTTCCGCCACCGCCAGCACCTCCACAGCCTTAGAAGTCACACCTACCTCGCGAACCATCTACCAATAAAGATTCTCAAGCCCCTTTATCTGTTAGCCTTAGTTTAATTACATTTTTATTTTCTTTCTCTTTATCTTTCTTGTCTTTATTTATATGTTTAGTTTATTTTAAATGTGTCTTAATAACTCCTGGCTAATTCTCTACGAGCTCCTCAATTTCTTCATCTAGCGCAGAGCTCAGTAGCAGAAACCACCCCTATCGACTTCCAACTCCAGGAAACCATCCAAATTCAGTAAATTTTACCTCTCCCTCTGTCTTAATATGCATATCTATCTTTGTACATTGAGGGCAATGTACATCTTAAGTGTGGGGGGGTGAATAGTTATTTTGAGAAAATGCCTAACTTTTTGCATTATTCTCAAATACCTGAATTATACCTTGTCTTGAAATAAGTTTCTCACATTATAATTAGAATGAAATTTCCCCTGATTTATGATTTTTATTGATATGTTTTTGAGTAATCCATAGTTAATTGTGCATTGATGATAAAATTTGAAGAATACTAGAGAATCAAGCATGAAAAGTCTAATTTTTCAGAATTAAAATTTTTAGGTTGTCTACCTGAATCTAAATGTTATCTTGAAATTTGAAATTTACGAGGTTGATATCAAACACCCATAATTTTTTGTGAGATTTTGAGCCTTATAGAGCGTATATCCTTTTTCATGCTCACCTTTTGTTTATGAGTGTGTCAACATTGAACCATTATTCTAGAACTTGCCTTGATTATACATGTTGAGTCCACATCTATGATTTGATATACCGAGATGATAAAGGCACCTAGGTTTTAACCCACTTACTCCACCAAAAAGCCTACCTTCATAATTAACCCCTAATGAACCTCGTTGATCCTAACAACCCTTTTTATTGACTCACCAGTCAATATCAACCCAAAACCCTTTGTATTTGTTATCACCTTTCCTTTTAACTACCCTTATATCGAGATTTGATTTGATTAGTTACCTAATTATATTATTTCAGTTGTTGAATTTATCATTTATTATTTGATTTGTTCTTAAAAAAAAATCGAAGGATATTCAGTATTAGTATTATGAAAAATGAGCTTATACAGTTAAAGTCTATTTATCAAAAGAAAAGCTCATATTATTAGGGTTATTACTTTTCAGTTGATGTAATTATTTATTATTGTCTCAGTATTTCTAGATAGGTAACTTGTCAATTCAATCTCAACTCTAACCTTCTAATTCAACCTTTATCCACACCTTTAACCCTAGCCCCGTGACAACCCTGTTAAAGACCTTTTGATCTGTTTATAATCTCATTTTACAGTGGTGGAGATTTGATTTTCAGGCAAGCCTATGGGATTAACTTTTTAGGTTCGACTTATGAGTGCTCTTTTCCTGAACCTTAAACACTTCGAGTGATTTGAGTGAACCTTTTGTGAGGATGTCAATCCTTGTCGGTTTTGAATTAAAGGTAATTATTTAGATAAGGGGAGACACCTATGTTTTCGTGATACAAATGTATGACTTATATTGTTTGAATCTTTAGGACTCTTTGAGTTAAATTATCCATGTATAAATTATCTATGAATTATGATGAGACATTTTCGATAGGAATATTGAATTATGGAAAGTTCGTTTTAATTGTAAGTTGAGAATTTTGCTTGAGGACAAGCAAAAGCTTAAGTGTGGGGGTATGTGATAAACCGTAAAAGTAACATATTTTAGTCCCACATTTAACATACTTTTGGATGATTTATCCCTTGATTTATGTAAAAAGGTGCTCTTAATCCTTTCTTTTCATCAGGAAAGCACCAGAGGATGGAAAGAACGAGAAACGGGCTTAAAACGAACCAAATTGGGCCAAGAGAGAAATTGACACGGCCTGAACTTAAGCCCACACGGCCGTGCTTCCTTGAGAGACTAGAACACGACACGATAATGATTTACACGAGCATGTCACCTCATTAAAAGTCCGAACACAGCCTGGCCACGATTCACACGGGCGTGTGCCATGGCCGTTTCCTTGTCGTGGAGAAGAGCAATTCTACTCGGAAAAGGATACTTAGGGGTAAAGAAACCTATTTCAAAAGCCTATATAAACACCCTAAGTGTATCCTTAAAGGGGGCGGTTTGCTAGGCCAAGGAGCCGAGCCGAAAAGGTCAGATTTGTGGAAAACATTCAAAGATAGCCAGTTGATCCATCTCAAGAAGCCGAAATTCTACTCAAGACGGAGGATCTCTCCTTCAATTCCTTCAGAGTGTTTTAGGGGTTTATTATGTTTTGTTTTATCTTTTCTTCTGAGATGTTTTCCTTTATAGTTATGAACTAAACCCTTCTGATACCTGAAGGGGATGAAACCTAAGACGGATCATGTTATTGTTTTCTAAACTATATGATAAATACTTGATTTGTTCTTAATTATGTGTTCTTAATTCTTGTGTTGATATTTCTGGGATATTGATTCAAGTAGGATGTGCTTAGGTGGAGGAGCAAAAGTCCCTGCCTAAGAGTAGATCTAGCATAATTAAGCGGAGTTGATCGCACGCCTAGAGATACGGTGACGAGATTTTGCCGGATTAGGGTGAAACCTAATATGGGAGTCTATAGATCGAGTTAATACGATTCTAGGGGTTTTAATTAGAAAGAGATTTCAATTAATCAACCTAAGGTTAGACGTTATTCGCCTCGAGAGAGGGTTTAATATAAATTAGGGAATCTTACGAATCAAGTCAAGTGAATAAATCGTCTGATTCAGTTTTAGATAACAAGTGAAGTCTAAGTGGATTCTTCCTAAGGGTATCCTCTTAATCAACTAAGTTTTTCCAACAGTATTTCCCCAATTCATTTTTTTTTTGTCTTTGCGTCTTCAGCTTAGTAGTTAGTTAATTTAGATTAAACAACAAACTTCACTTATTTTAGGTTAGATAATAAAAAGAAAGTTAGTATTAGTACTTTTAGTTCCATTGGGTTTGACAATTCGGTCTTGCCTAAGCTATACTACTGTTCGATAGGTGCACTTGCTTTAAGTCGTTGTCAGAGTTAGTTTCCAGGTTCGATCATTCTCATTTATAAATTTAAAACTCTGAAAGATAAATGATCATGCACGGTTTGACCAGAAATGGAACCTGTGTCGCCCGAGGCGATAGTCGGCCTCTAGAAAGGCCGTAGAGGAGTAAATTACTAAAATACCCTTAGTGGGTATGCTATCGAAATACCCTTAGTGGGTAAATTACCGAGATACCCTCGATGGGTAAATTACCGAAATACCTCAAGGTGTGGAATTACCGTTTTACCCCTAAACGACAAAATGATCGTTATACCCTTAGTGGTAGTTTAAACAATGATTTTGTGATTTTTTTTATATATCTGTATATGATCATAATACACTGCATACATAACATATTGTATTGGGTTGGGTTTGTTGATTGGAGGAAGTACCGTTTTAGTGGCATCGCCACATATTCTTATTTTAGTGGCTCAGCCACATATACCGTTATTAGCAGCTTGGCTGCATTATTGGAAAGTTTGGCTGGGTGGGTTAACATGGTCCCTACATGGAGAGATTCGTTGGTACGGGTGGAGAGTTTGGTTGGAATGGGTTGGGTACATGTTCATTGCATTGATATGTTTATAGGGCTTAGGCCCAGACCGTTACTGAATCGGGCTTAGGCCCAGACTGATACCGTATAGGCGCAGGCCCAGACTATGACCGTTATAGTGGATTACACACTAAGTTATCGTAACTCACCCTTTTCCTTTAACTGTGCAGGTAACACCAAGCTTTAGGGGATTTGGAGTCGCGGAGGACTCGGAAGTGGCTACACGACTGACTTACTTTAAAGCAGAACTTAGCAACTTGGTTTCTACTTTATTTTAAATTTTTGGGTTAATATTTTATGTAATAAGGCCATTGGGATTTTTATTTTAACTTTTATTTGGTATTTCTTTTAATCACAAACTGTTAACCTATTAAACACGGGTTTTCTAAAACAATAACTACTGTTCTCAAAACCTCACGTATCCGCAACTTTATTTTAAGTCAGACTTTTGCAACAAACATAGTTTTTGAAAATAATAATGTTTTTGCAATAAAATAACTTTGAGCAAATCTCGTTGTTGTAAGCAACAAAATTTGGGATCTTTAAACGGTATAAAGTTGTAAATTGAGGAAGGGTTTTTGTTGAACGCATAGTTTTTAAATAACCTTATGGTGTGACATGCTGGATCCGGCCATAACATCTAGGCCGGGTTTGGGGTGTTACACGAACCACTTCTAAAGCATGTTTAAGGCCTCGTAGGCTCTTAATAGGGACAAATTGATTGAGATTGAATGATGAATGATTAAATTGAATTATCGTATGTTAAATAGTTTTTTAATTGTTTCGTAAGTCAAGTAATGCTCTGTAACCTAATTTTGGCGTTGAATACGGTGAAGGGTGTTATAGTAAGAGGTTTCAATTTTCGCTTAATCATGAGATTTCGGTTTACTTGGTAACTAAGAACGTGAGGATGTTTGATGAGTTAGTTGAGAGAGCTAAGGCAGTTGAGAACACTTCGGCTGAGTTGTCTCGTTCTGGGGTTACTGAGTCAAGAGGACTTTTGATGGTACATCTGGTCAATCGCCTAAGAGAGGGCGTGATAGTCAAAGTTTTGGTAGGGGTGCGAGATAATCGAGTGTGTCTCCATAGGGTGCATTGGTTTTATTTGTGAAGAAGAAGGATGCTATGATGAGGATGTGTATTGATTATAGGCAGTTGAACAAGTTGACTATTAAGAAGAAGTATCTTTTTCCTCAAATTGATGACTTTCATGATATTCGCACTGTTAGGGATTTTCCTAACATATTTCCTAAAGAGCTGTCGAGTTTACCACTGGAACGAGAAGTTGAGTTTGGAATTTAGCTTTATCCTAGTACCGTACCAGTTTCCATTGCGCCCTATCATATGGCACCAAAAGAGCTCAAGGAGTTGAAGATTAAGTTGCAAGAGTTGCTTGATAAAAGGTTTATTCGACCTAGTGTATCTCCTTGGGGTGCACCGATTATGTTTGCGTAGAAGAAAGATGGTACGATACGAACGTGTATTGATTATAGGTAGTTGAACAAGTTGACTATTAAGAATAAGTATCCTTTTCCTTGAATTGATAACTTGTTTGATCAGTTTTGAGGTGCAACGGTGTTTATTAAGATTGATTTAAGATCTGGGTATGTCAATTGAAGGTAAAGGAATCTGATGTGTTGAAAACTGGTTTTAGGACTTGGCATTATGAGTTTTTGGTCATGCTGTTCAGTTTAACTAATGTCCCTACTGTGTTCATGGATTTGATGAACCGAGTATTCCATTCGTACTTGGATTAATTTGTGGTTGTCTTCATAAATGATATTTTGGTGTATTCTCGTTCTAAGGAAGATCATGACACGCATTTAAAGGTTGTGTTGCAGATTCTGAAAGATTAGAAGTTGTAAGCAAAGTTGAGTAAGTGTGAATTTTGCCTTAAAAGAAGTGGCATTCTTAGGTCATGTTATGTCAACAGAAGGGATTGGAGTGGATCCAAAGAAGATTGAGACGATCTTAGAGTGGAAGCCGTCTAGGAGTGTTATGGAAGTTCAAAATTTCTTGGGTTTGGCTAGCTATTATTGTAGATCCGTTGAAGGGTTTTCCTTTAATTACTGCACCCTTAACGAAACTACTTCAGAAAGATGTGGTGTTTGAATGGACTGGTAAAAGGTAGAAAAGTTTTGAATAGCTTAAAATGGTTTTGTTTGAGGTACTTGTGTTGGTTCAACTAGAGCCTGGGAAAGATTTTGTGGTTTATAGTGATGCTTCATATTCGAGACTTGGTTGTGTGTTGATGGAAGAGGGTAACATTGTGGCTTATGCCTTGAGATAGTTGAAGACGCTTGAGCGCAATTATCCTACTAATGATTTGGAGTTAGTTGATTTGGTATTCGCACTTAAGATTTTGCGTCATTACTTGTATGGAGAGAAGTGTATCATTTATACGGACCATAAGAGCCTTAAGTACCTCCTCACCCAAAAGAAGTTGAATTTAAGGCAAAAGTGTTCGATTGTGCTGCTAAAGGATTATGATTGTGTGGTAGAGTATCATCCTAGCAAAGTGAATGTTATTGCTGATAATTTGAGTGGAAAGTCAATGATAGAATTGAGAGCTATGTTTGCGCGCTTGAGTTTAGCTGCTGCTGGTGGTTTGTTAGCTGAACTTCAAGTGAGGCTAACTTTGTCACAACAGATTAAGGAGAAATAGTTGTTAGATGGGGATTTGTTAAAGATGATTCAGTAGGTTGAGCAAGGTGTTAAGGGAGATTTTAATGTTGACAGTGATGGTGTTTTGAACTTTCGAGGTAGGTTATGTGTGCCACAAGATGTAGATTTGAGGCAAGTGATTCTTATTGAGGCGCATAGTAGCCTTTACACTATGCATCCTAGTAGTGGTAAGATGTATAATGATCTTAGAGAGATTTATTGGTGGCCTAGTTTGAAGCGTGATGTTAAGGATTTTGTAACTCGATGTTTGGTTTGTCAGAGTGTAAAGACTGAGCATCAGATTCCTTCAAGTTTGTTACAATCGATTACGATTCCTAGATGGAAGTGGGAAAGGATCAATATGGAATATTTTTTGGGTTTTCCTTTGACTTTGACAAGGAAGGATGCAGTGTGGGTAATAGTTGATCGATTTTTGAAGAGTGCGTATTTCTTGACAGTGTGTACTAACTATTCTTTACAGAAGTTAGTAGAATTGTATATCGCTAAAATTTCTCATCTTCATGGAGTTCCAGTTTCTATTATCTATGATAGGGACTCGCGATTTACTTTAAGGTTTTGGAATAGTTTGCAAGAAGCTTTGGGGTTGAAGCTTAGTTTCAGTATGACTTATCACCCTAAAATTGATGGTCAATCCGAGAGGGTAATTCAAGTTTTAGAGGATATATTGCGAAGCTGTGTGATCATTGGTAGTTGGGAGTAGTATTTTCCGTTATCAGAGTTTGCTTACAACAATAATTTTCAAGAGAGTATTCTTATGGCATCGCTTGAAGCGTTGTATGGTAAGAAGTGTAGAACTCCTTTGTGTTAGACAGAATTGGATGAGAAGCGAGTTTTTGGATCGAATTTAATTCGTGAGGCTGAAAAGAAGGTTAAGTTTATTTGTGAAAGGTTGAAAGCAGCGTTCGATAGGGATAAATCTTATGCGGATTTGAAACGTCAAGATATCGAGTTTCAAGTTGGCGATAAGGTGTTCTTGAAATTTTAACCTTGGAAGAAGGTTTTGAAGTTTGGAAGGAAGGGTAAATTGAGTCCAAGTTATGTTGGACCTTATAAAGTTGTTGAGAGGATTGGTTCAGTAGCTTATCGAATCAAGTCGCCGCTAGAACTTTAGCAAATTCACGATGTTTTTCATGTGTCTATTTTATGGAAGTATCGTTTAGATCTGTCGCATATTGTGCTAGTAGAGGAGATTGAAGTTTGAACTGGTCTTACCAATAAGGAATAACCAATTGAGATTCTAGCTCGTGAAGAGAAGGTTTTGCGAAATAAGAGAGTTTTTTTGGTTATGGTTTTGTGGCGTAACCACAAGATAGAAGAGGTTACTAGGGAAGCCGAAAATGCATTGAGGCAACAATATTCTTATTTGTTTAGCTTAAGTAAATTTCAAGGAAAAAATTCTTTTTAGAGGGGGAGAGTTGTCACACCCCAAAATTGGGCCAAGGAGTTTTAGGGGGTATTTTAGGAATTTTAGCTTTAATGAGTTCAGGAATTTCGTAAGCATGGTAATCGTAAATGTTTTTGTCTGTGGCATTTTGAAAGTTAAACCAATTTATGAAAATAATACTGAAAAGGATTTTAATTTTGAAATAAGAACTAATTTGTAAAAAGGTCAAAACTTTATGTGTTTATGAAGCAGTTTTACCAAATTTTAAAAATACAACCTAAAAGCATCCCTCACCTACAGAATTCACGTTAACTCTTCTTCTTTGCTAGTTTATGCCATCCCTTGCTCTCCCAACCTCTCATCTTCGATTTTCTTTGTTAAATCTTCATCCTTTGGATTCCTATCATCACCCAGGTCAATAATCTACATAATATTTCAAGAAAACACCCCAAAATCTCATTGATTTCATCATCTTCCTCACTTGTGGGTTTTCTCAAATTCACATCAAAAGTTCATTTTTCTTCCATCAAAGGTAATCATTTGTCTTCTATTAGTTTTACATATTATCTAGTCATTAAAATTGAATTTTTAATCATTAAATTGCATGTTTTGGTTAAAAGCCAAAAATTAAGTTGTTAATGGTGGATTTAGGATTTTTTAGTAAAAACATGATTTCAAAGTGTTATTCAATTAGTTTTGACATGATTAGAAGGTTTCTAAACTGATTTTAATGTTTTGTTAAGGATTTAATAAATTCTAAAATTTTAATACGATGAATTGAGTAGATTTATGTAGTTTAAAAGTCAAGAATTAGTCATAAGTGATTAAATAGATGAATATAATTCATTTTAGGCAAAAAGATTAAGTATAGACTGAGATATTTGGAATTTAAGTTTGCTATGTCGAAAGTTTCGGTTACTTTAAAAGTTAGCTTAGGCTTATGTCTTTGATTGCTTGAGTGGAGTCCTTATCTAATTTTTGAATGTGTTGTATGATTTGTTATGTTAAAGCTTTAGATTCATTAAGACCATCTACAAGTTAAGGAAAGGCTAGTTTTGGCTTTCGACATTTCGACGAAAGTGTAATTGGTGAGTGTTTGGAATCACTGCTTGTAGACATGATGCAATACATTATTTTGGGAATTTAGTTGTATCCTAAACCCCTATTCGAAATTCCGAGTGTAAGCTTTCTTGTACTCATATTTAGCTTGTGAAATATGTGTTTGTGTTATTGTGAAGATGTGGATTGAGATGAAATGCTATTACATGTGTTATGCATTCATGATTACTATTGTGAATGTGTATATGTAGGCATGCCATACATGCTAATTGATAGTGATAATAATGTGCTAATGAAGCAACTATGCAGTGATAGTGAGCAGATAACTGGTAAGTAATATGTGTGGTTAGTAATGGATATTTTGGCCTTGTGAACTTTGAGACCGTTGGATATAGTTTGCATGCCATAGGATTGTGAGTACTCATTTATAGGTGTTATATGATTTAAGCGCTGAGGCCCTAGGACAAGTTGAAGAGATAAGGGAAGATAAGTTAAGCTACATTCAGTGGGACGTGTTTGGTGTGATGGAGAGTGTTAGCTATATGCTTCAGTTTTTGGGATATGTTTGACTCTATGAGTCATTCGGTGTGTTGGATATTCGTGTATCCGATGTATGGTGGTAGTGCCCACTTTTATGTTTTTATAGGTCAAGTGCCAAATTATCTTTAAATATGATTCTAAGTATTGTGATGTATGCATGAAAGTGAATGTGATAACTACGTATATGGACCATTAGATATGCATGAATAAGTAAAATAGAACACTAAAGTTGGAACTATTAAGATTATGTCATATGATTGTTTCGATAATGCTTCATGAAATGTTCCCATGGTAGTTATTCTAGGCATTCATTGAGCTTGTTAAGCTCACCCACTCCTTTTAAACCATTGCAGATTAGTAGCATTCCGGTGTGAGCGATGTGGTTTTCGTGGGCTGATCCAAGCAAGTCCATTTTCTCTATTTCGTTGGTGTTTACTAATTATTTATGTTTTGGGAAATAAAGGCAATGTGGTAAACCTTTTTGATGGTATTTGCGATGATAATTGGACATTTTCATAGAGTATTTGCTCTTAAGATTTAGAGATTTGAATCATGATATGTGATTATTTCTCGAACTTATTTTTGATGTTCGAGACTATTATTATGGCCGTTTTGACGTTTGTTTGATTGGGTAAATGACGCATGATGAATAGACTTATATTGGAATGGTTAGTATGCTTAAATATGTTAAGTTTTTATGGTCTGGAGTAGAGGTACCGATATTCGTGTGTAAAAATGATACCTCTAAGATATTTCGATGTGTAGAAAGTTAGAACCGTACTTTGGTATCGATACAATATCACGAGTATCAGTAATCAGGGTAAAATAACCAATACTTTTTCAAAGGTACCGCGACTATTTCTGGACTTTTAATTTTAGACGGGAAACAAAATGCTATTTTGGTATCGATTTTAAAAATCAGTATCGATACTGTGTAAGGAGAATATCAATACCTATGTGCCAGTATTGATACCTACGTACTTGTATAGGAATTTTTTCCAAGTTGTTCTAATACATGCTCAAGTGTTAGCAAAAGCTTAATTAAAGTATGCGTAGCAAGTTGTAAAGATAATTAAGGATTTTTTTGACTTAAAACTTATGCAAATGTTAAAATAGAGGATGTTCCATTAATAATGAGCCATTTTGTACTTGTGTATTGTAAGACAGTGGTGTGGCATCCTGATATTTGGGCTTGGCAACCGGGTTGGGTCTAGGGTGTTACACATGTGGGTATTTGAAATCGGGCCACATGGTCGTGTTGCAGGTCGTGTGCCAAACCTTGTGTGCATCCGATGTTCGATCACATGATTGTGTCATAGGTCGTGTGCCAAACCGTGTTACATACTTGTAACACCCCAAAATAAGGCTTAGTAGTTTTAGGGGTATTCTAGAAATTTTAGCTTTAGAGTGTTCAGGATTTTGTGACAATATTTATAGGTAATGTTTTAGATTATGGTTTTTAAAAAATCAAATCATTTTTTAAAATAGCGTTTTAGGAACCTATAATTTTAGAAAAAGGACTGATTTGTAACAAGGTCAAAATTGTGAGCATTTATGCTGTAGTTTTACTAAATTTTAAAATTGAACCTTAAAACCCCACATACAACTTGTTTTCATGATAGTTTTGTCCTTCACATTGTTTGTGTCGTCCCTTGTTTGAAAAAGCCTCTCCTAGTCGATTTTTTATTTCCAAGCTCCATACTATTGAATTCTTTCACTTTTCCAACATTAAACCTTTATAATATTTCCAGAAAACACCCAAAAATAGGTTTTCTAGATTTTTGACAAAAGCTTCGATTTTCTTTCATCGAAGGTAACCATTCATCTACCCATTAGGTTTTAATGTTATTAGACCTTTGAAATTGAGTTTTGAGTTATTAAATTGCATGTTTTAAGTAAAAGCCGAAAATAGAGTCGTTAATGATGGATTTTGGGATTTTGAGTAAAAACGTGGTTTTAAAGTATTTTTAAATTAGTTTTGATATGATTAGTAGGTTTCTAAATTGAGTTTAAAGTTTTGTTAAAAAATTATAATGTTTTAATGAAATTTTTTGAAAATAGTCATATACATGTTGAAAATGTCGATCCCATGAATTGAGTAGTTTTGTATAGTTTAAAGGTTGAGAATTAGTCGTAGATGAATTCCAGGATGAACAGAATTGATTTTAGGCAAAAAAATTAAGTATAGACTAAGATATTTGGAATTCAAGTTCGCTATGTTAAAGGTTTCAGTTCCATGAGAACATAGCTTAGGCTTATGTTTTTTATTGCTTGTGGTAAGTCCTTAGCTGATTTTTGAATGTATTCTTGTTTGAATTGTTTGTTGAAGTTCCAGATTCGCTAGGACCATCTACAAGCTAGGAAATGCTATTTTGAGATTTCGGCATTTCGGTGAAAATGTATTGGTGAGTGTTTGGAATAATTGCTTGTAAACACGATTCAATGCGTCCATTGGGAATTTAGTAGTAGTGTAAACCCCTACTCTAAATTTCGAGTGTAAGCTTCCTTGTGATCATGTTTATCTTGTGGAATATGCTTGTGTTATTATGAAAATGTTAACTAAAATCAGATGCTATATATGTTTTATCTGTTCATGATTATTGTTGTGAAAGAGTATATGTAAGCATGTCATACATGTTAAGTGATAGTGATAATATTGATGCTAATGTGATGTGATAGTAAACGGAAATCGGTAAGTAATATATGTGTTTAAATACGAACATTTGGCCTTATGATTCTTGAGACCATTGGATATAATTGGCATGCCATAGGATTGAGAGTACTCACCTATATGTATATGTGATTTGGGTGTTAAGGCCCTGGGACATGTTTGGAGAGATAAGGGAATGTGAGCTAAGCTCCATTCAACGGTACATGTTTGGTGTGTTGGAGAGTGTTAGCTTTATGCTTCACTTTCAGGATATGTTTAACTGTATAAGTCTATATGGTGTGTTGGAGATCTGTGTATCCAACAAGAAGTGACAGTGCCTACTTTTACATTTCATCGCTCAAGTGCCAAATTATCTGTAAATATGTTGGTATGTATTGAGATGTATGTATGAAAATGTATGTGATGTGATAAACCGTAATTATAACATATTTTAATCCCACATTTAGTATGCTTTTGGATGATTTATCCTTTGATTTAGGTAAAAAGGTGCTCTTAATCCTTTCTTTTCATGTCTTATACCCAGGAAAGCACCTGAGGATGAAAAGAACGTAAAATGGGCCCAAAACGGAGTAAATGGGCCATATCACGAAATCGACATGGCCTGGCCCAAGTCCCACACGGCCGTGCCTCGTCGATCACCTAGAGCACGGCCTCAACCCCGACTTACACGGCCGTGCCTCAAAGTAGAAATCTGAACACGGCTTAAAGTCGAGCCACATGAGCGTGTGCCATGGCCGTGCCTCTGTCGCTGGAATGAGCAATTTCAATCGGAAAAGGATACTTAGGGAGAAAGAATCGCATTCTAAAGAGCCTATATATATATATCTCCTAAGTGCCATCTTAGAGGGGGCATCGAGCTAGGCCAAGGAGCCAAGCCGGAAAGGTCAGAATTGTGGGAATCGCTTGAAGTTAGCCAGTTGATCCATCCCAAGAAGCTGGAATTATACTCAAGACGACAGAATTCTCCTTCAATTCATTCAGGGAGTTTTAGGGATTTCTTATGTTTTGTTTTATCTTTTCTCTTGAGATGTTTTCTTATTTAGCTATGAACTAAACCCCTCAGATACCTGAAGGGGACGAAACCTAGATGAATCTTGTTATTTGATTTTTTGAATTATATGATAAATACTTAGTTTGTTCTTAATTATGCATGCTTAATCCAAATCTGATGTGCTTAGGTGGAGGAGGAATAGACCCAGCTTAATAGTAGATCTAGCGTAATTAAGCGGAGTTAATCGAACGCCTAGAGATAGGGTTACGAGATTTTACCGGATTAGGGTGAAACCAAATATGGGAATCCATAGATCGATTTACTGCTATTCTAGGGGGTTATTATAAGAGAATGAGAGTTCCACTAATTAACCTAGGGTTAGACGTTATTCGCCTCGAGAGAGGGTTTAATATACGTTAGGGAGTCCTACGGATCAAGCTAAGTAAATAAATCATATGATTCAGGGTTAGATAACAAGTGAAGTCTAGGTGGATTCTTCCTGAGGGTATCATCGTGATCAATTGAGTTTTTCTTCAAGTTATTTCCCAATTCGTTCTTTTTGTCTTTGTCCTTAGCTTAGTCGTCGTTAAATTTAGATTTAAAGCAACTTCAGTTTATTTTTAAGGCTAAATAATAAAAAGAAAGTTAGTATTAGTACTTTTAGTTCCTTTGGGTTCGACAATCCGGTCTTGCCTAAGCTATACTACTGTTCGATAGGTACACTTCCCTTTAATCATTTTCAGAGTTAGTTTCCAGGTTCGATCATTCTCTTTTATAAATTTTAAAGCTCACGATTTTTGATCAAGTTTTTTACTATTTGTTTAGGGAACTAAAATATTAAGAAAACTCTATTTTTATTACTTTAGCCATTATTTTTATTTTCAGCAAATTATTCTTATTTTTAGGTTAATTTTTAATTTTGCTAACTTTTCTTTCTTTCTTTTCTTTCCAGGTACCTATAGTTTATGACTAGGAGGAACCCGAGAGGACCTTTAGTATACGACAGTGATATTGAAACAACCGCTCGTAGGAATCGCCGAGAAATCAGGCGAGCCCTGAATTACATAGAGGAAAATCAAGAAGTCAAATCTAATCCTACTGAAGGGATGGATGAGATTAATCCACCACCACACGGTGTGGGGGAACGCAATGTTCCACGTACAATGTTTAATTATGCTAAACCGCATTTAACAGGAGCGAAATCGAGTATTGTTAGGCCCACTATAGCTGCTAATTTTGAATTAAAGCCTAACACAATACAGATGATTCAACAGTTTGTTCAATTTGATGTTTTGTAGGACGAAGAGCCAAATACTTATATAGCTAACTTCTTAGAGTTCTGTGATACCTTTAAAATAAATGGCGTTTTTGATGATGCCATACGTCTTCGGTTATCCCCCTTTTCATTAAAGAATAAAGCCAAACAGTGGTTAAACTCGTTACCACGAGGGTCAATCACTACATGGGAGCAAATGACCGAAAAGTTTTTATTAAAATATTTCCCACCGGCCAAAACGACAAAATTAAGGAATGATATCTCTTCTTTTGTGCAGATGGATTTAGAGACGTTATACGACGCATGGGAGAGATACAAGGATCTCTTGAGAAGGTGTCCACACCACGGTTTACCCTTGTGGCTACAAGTCCAAACATTCTACAACGGTGTGAATCCTTTAACGAGGCAACTAATCGACTCAGCCGCCGGTGGAACCCTGAACAACAAAACTCCTGAAGCAGCATACGAGTTCAATGAAGAGATGTCATTGAATAATTATCAGTGGCAAGTTACAAGGACAAAACCAACAAAATCAGCTGGAGTTTTCAACATTGATGCAATAACCATGCTATCAAACCAGATAGAATTGATGAATAAAAAGATTGATAATTTGTGTTCTTCGTAGGCACATCCAGTTATACAGTGCGACGAAAGTGGAACAGTGGCGAATCCTGAGTACCCACCCTACCAACCAGGAGCAGAGAATGAACAGATGAACTATATAGGTAACAATTTTAGATCTAATAATAATCCATATAGTAATACTTACAATCCAGGTTGGAGGAACCACCCAAATTTTTCATGGGGAGGCCAAGGAAATCAAGGAAATCAAAGACAACAACCTCCTCAGAACTTCCAAAATCAGCCCTATCCACAAGAGAAGAAACCAACCCTCGAAGAGATGCTGACAAAATTCACGGCAGACACGGAAAAATGTCTACAAGATAACGAGAGAACCCTTAAAGATCAACGGGCATCAGTTGAAAAATTTACTGAGTCATTTGGGAAACTCACTAAGACGGTAGCACGTGGAAGGGGAACTCATATCGAGTATTCGGGGCCTCGAAAGGCAATTAGTTCACGGACTGCCTCCTCAACTCAATGAAGGAGAGTATGAGAACATAGTAAGACAAAATTTGAATAGGGCAATGAGCATTCGCTATTTCCAAAGTGCACTAGACTTTGAACAGTTCGACATAACAATCATGGAACTGAAAGAAAATTTACAGAATAAGCTTTTTAACATATTATTAAGTGAACCTGATGCGCGCCTTACCGAAATTCTCTCTAAGTCACCGTTTCATGAAAAAAACATAAGATCTCAATTGATCTCAATCAATGGTTTCTTTTTCATTCCGCCCGACTGAAAAATGGAATTCTTGTACCATTTTTTTATCTTTAGAAAGAGTCTTTCTCCGTGGAAAGCATATAATATAAAGTACCAAACAGCCCGAGGAGTAGGCTTCCCGATGCGAAACTCCATTCCTTAGGTTCGGAGGTTAATAGGTTCGTAGGAGGAGCCTTATGTCGTAGGCCCTTGCCTAGTAGATAAGAAAAGATGTTCCGCATCGGGGAGGAGGAGTAGGCTAAGATCAGATCAAGAGCTTCAATAGCAAAGAGGAGGCCCCTTCCATACCCACAGCCCTCCTTGGTGCTCCGCCAAGGTACCAGCATGTGATTGGTGCATGATTTCCATCGCTTCATCACCTGATACACATCTCAACTGAATTCCCGATAAGCCTCTTTTGAATAGCTTACTACCATTCACGATATACCTTTTGGCCATCTTCTTTAGCTTATTCGCTTCGTATCTATCATCCGGTAAGGTTCTATCAGATACTCGATATATGGCTATCTCCAATCCACTACATTGATAAAGGCACATTCTGCTCTATCGGGCATCCATGTACATTTTAGACAAGCCTCTTCTGCGAAAGGGAGGCTGTGAGTCACTTGGGCTACGGATTTGTCGGTTGGTTGATTCTCGAAATCACCTTTTGATAACTTGGTAAAAAAAGGCCCTCGGGTCCCGACCCACAAATGAATAGGAAGCGAGGCGAGGGTCTTTCATTAAAGGGGAAAAGAGGGGTGGGCTTTGTTCTGGGGGGGCCGCCTTTCGCAGCTTTAGAAAGGAAAGAATTGTTGAAAGTCACTCTCTCTAACCTTTTCTATCTATCTTTAGAAGTAGGGCGAGAGAAAGTCAATATGATATTTGCGTTGGTTTTTCCAACGAAACTAAGCACTTTTTTGTTTTTTTTCATTCGGAAGGCTCAGTCCCCCACTCTGACTTCAATGATGGAAAAAACCTCTGCACTCCAGCGCTCCAATGAACAATAGTTCCCCGCCTTACTATATATAGAATAGTGGTCGATCCCTCGGGAATTACATTCGTAACTTAATGTTATGTTCACGCAATGATTCCAAAAGTACTACCTGTTTGTAGTCCATGTGCTGGGGAGCATACTTGACGGGGAGATAGACACAGCGGTAGATAGATCCCCACTTCGATTCTCGCCCCGTTAGCATCTCCGATCCGAGATAAGGATTACTCGTTAGGTCTTTTCGACCGGAGCCTACGGTAATAGACCTACTTACCTTGCTTGTGGACCACCATGCGGAGCTAACCCTTGTTCTATTAGTTTGGTGGTTGCTACCAAGAGGATTTCTTTATGCCCATCAAAGGACCTTGAGATGCTAATCCACGAAAAATGATACGAGAAATTCGAAAGAACTCATATACGAAATGAGGGCGACCCGTGGAAATACACCGGTTTCTTACTCGTGCAAAGGAACTATTTCTTGGAAACTTGGACAACTTATAACGATGTTTGTCCCGCATATCACTAGGAAGATCGGGATCTTTACAAAAGGCTTTATAAAGCGTTCGTCTCAATTCATATTTAGCCGCGAGCAATCTACATTTGTGATCTCGTATAATTTGCTTCTCCGACATCTTACTGAGTTTCCCCCTCATCTTTTGGCAAAAAGCCGCTCCATGGTGGCTTTATCTCATGTCTATCTCATAATTATTCGATTCCGTCTGAATTTGCTCCACCTGCTCCTCCTTCTCCTTCGTAACCTTCATTGTCGTTGGTCCTTCTGCACTGCTCTTGATACGTCACCGTACCTTTTCAATGAAATCTGTGCCTTCGTTGAAAAAGTATTTTTCGCAGGCTATGGGATTCGAACCCAATTCTTCCACGACCCCCCACGAATCAATCAAAAACCTACTTATCAAATACGAGCCGGTACGTACTTATCAATGAAAATTTTACTATTTATAGGCCGGAACCGTAGCCAATGAGTCTGCTCCACTCTTCTTTGTTCTGCACCACTTGGCTATAGCTATTTCCCCACCTAGGATCCCCAAAAATAGCATAATATATAATATAATAAAGTGAAAGATCGATTATTCTGAAGACCGGATCGAGGAAGGTAATGGGACAATCAAAGAAAGAAGCTCGCTTAAAAGCACCTGGTCCAAGCTAAGCGCATCGATGAGGAAGAGAGAGACCACCAATGCAAGTGGATCGACTTAAGCATCGATTTGAAGGCGACAACATGAAGCATGAAAATAGAGCGACCACTTTTCTCGTTAATAATGTTACAAGCAACAACGAGAAAATACACTCTTGGATGCATGCATGCCCCTATCCCCACCCATCGCCCTAATCTTGGCTTGAAGTATCCAACCCGATCTTGGCTTGGAGTATCCAAGTAGCACTAAAATGAAAAAGCAAACTATTGGAATTCTTGGGCTTAGCCTTTGAATTGCCCTGGATCAGTCCTATACTAGGTCACAATCAACCCATAACTTAAAATAAAAGAAAAAGATCGAAGTCGAGAAGCTCATCGCTCATGCTTCTAATCTGTGAAATACGGTCAGAAATTTTTCTTAAAGAAACAGAACAGGTAAAAGCAGTCACACTAAGAAGTGGAAAAGAATTAGTCGAACCAAAGAAGCAAATCCCATACGAAGATAACAAAGCAAGCGATAAGGGGATTGAGGATATAAATCCAATACGTAACGAGAGAAAACCACCAATCCTATATCCAGAAAAGTTAACGAAGGAACAAATTGATGCCCAATACGGTAAGTTTCTTGAACTTTTTAAACAAATACATATTAACTTACCTTTTGTTGAAGCCATTTCACAGATGCTGAAATACGCAAAATTCCTAAAGGAACTCCTGACCAATAAAAGGAAACTTGAAGAAGTGTCGGCGATGGAACTCAATGAAGAATGCTCAGCCATCCTCCAAAACAAGTTACCAACCAAATTAAAAGACCCAGGAAGTTTTACTATCCCTTGTTTAATTGGTAGTTTGAATATTACGAAAGCATTAGCTGATCTAGGCGCCAGTATTAATTTAATGCCTTACAAAATGTTTAAACAACTAGATCTTGGGGAACCAAAACCCACTAGGATGAGTATTCAGTTAGTAGATAGATCTATTAAACATCCTAGAGGAGTTATCGAAAATATCTTGGGTAAGTCCTGTACAGGTAGTTCCAAAGAAAGGAGGAATGACGGTAGTTCCCAATGAAAGGAATGAGTTAATCCCCATAAGAACAGTTACAGGTTGGAGAGTTTGTATAGACTATAGAAAGCTGAACGATGCCACCAGAAAAGATCACTTTCCTTTGCCCTTCATAGATCAAATGTTAGAAAGACTATCCGGGCATATGTACTACTGTTTCTTAGACGGACCCTCCGGCTACTTCGAAATCCCCATAGCTCCTGAAGATCAAGAAAAGACAACATTTACATGCCCATATAGTACGTTTGCTTATCGTAGAATGCCTTTTGGATTATGTAATGCTCCTGCTACTTTTCAGCGTTGCATGTTGGCAATCTTTGACGAACTCGTGGAAGACATCATGGAGGTATTTATGGATGATTTCTTGATTTTCGTTAACTCTTTCCATCTTTGCCTTAAAAATTTAAAACAAGTCTTAATGAGATGTAAGGAAACAAACCTTGTTTTAAATTGGGAAAAATGTCATTTTATGGTTAGAGAAGGAATTGTGTTAGGACATAAGATTTCTAGTAAAGGGATTGAGGTAGATAAAGCAAAGGTTGAAACCATAGAAAAACTACCTCCACTTAATTCTGTCAAGGCTATTAGAAGCTCTTTAGGACATGCAGGGTTCTATAGAAGATTTATTAAAGATTTTTCTAAAATAGCTAAGCCTTTGACAAAATTACTAGAAAAAGATGCTCCTTTCGATTTCAATCAGGAATGTTTAGATGCATTGAATGTCCTTAAGGATAAATTAATAAATGCTCCGATTATAATTGCACCTGATTGGAACTTACCCTTTGAACTAATGTGTGATGCAAGTGATTTTGCGAAAGAGGTGCGATTTTGGGACAACGACGAGACAAGCATTTTTCACCAATTTACTACGCTAGCTAGTAGCAGAACATTTAACACCCGCACAAGAAAACTACACCACCACAGAGAAAGAATTGCTAGCTGTAGTTTTTGCTTTTGATAAATTTAGACAATATCTAATATTGTCTAAAGTTGTCGTTTACACTAACCATTTAGCTCTTCGTTATCTTTTAAACAAACCTGATGCAAAACCCAAACTCATACGATGGATTTTACTCTTACAGGAATTTGACTTGGAAATTCATGATAAGAAGGGAGCTGAGAATCTTGCAGCAGATCACCTTTCTAGACTCGAAAATCCACACACCAAAGAGCTCGATGAAAGTGAAATAAATGATTCCTTTCCCGAAGAACAACTATTCTTTATAACGCATTCTGAGGTACCATGGTTTGCAAATATTGCTATTCTTTGCTGATGTGAAAAATTATTTTTGGGAAGACCCCTTTCTTTTCCGCATATGTGTAGATCAGATAATCCGAAGATGTGTTACAAAAGCAGAAGCAAGCAAAATCCTGGAACATTGCCCTTCAGGACCTTCAGGAGGACACTACGGTGGTATTAAGACAGCACACAAAATACTCGAATCAGGTTTTTATTGGCCCACTCTATTTAAAGATGCCAACAGGTATGTTACCTCGTGTGATAGATGTCAAAGAATAGGTAATATTTCTGAACGTGATGAAATGCCCCAAACATATATGTTGTCATGTGAAATATTTTATGTATGGGGTAATGATTTCATGGGACCATTCCCTATTTCGTTTGGAAACAAGTACATCCTAGTGGCAGTTGATTACATGTCAAAATGGGTAGAGGCAGAAGCTTTACCTACCAATGATGCTAGGGTAGTAGTTAAATTTCTCAAGAAACTATTTTCCCGATTTGGAACACCTAGAGCCATCATTAGTGATAGGGGTACTCATTTCTGTAATACTCAATTTAAAAAAGTTTTAAAGAAATATGGAGTATACCACAGGATAGCCACCCCATATCACCCTCAAACCAGTGGGCAAGTTGAGGTAGCAAATCGAGAACTTAAGTGCATCCTAGAAAAAACAGTTGAATCAAATTGAAAAGATTTGGCATTAAGAGTAGATGATGCTTTATGGGCCTATAGAACAGCATTTAAAACACCTCTAGGGATATCCCCATACAAACTTGTATACGGGAAAAGCTGTCATTACCATTTGAATTAGAACACAAAGCTTTTTGGGTAATAAAGTTTTTGAATTCTGATCTCAAAATTGCAGGAACGAAAAGAATGATGCAGATGAACGAGCTGGACGAATGGAGAACTAAAGCTTACTAGAATTCAAAATTATACAAGGAGGCAACGAAGCGACGCCATGATGCTCGTCTCAAGAGATCAAAACAATTCGAAGTAGGGGACTTGGTCCTACTATACAACTCAAGGCTTAAATTATTTCTTGGGAAGCTGAAATCAAGATGGTCAGGCCCGTTCATGATCAAAACAATTTTTCCATATGGCACAATTGAGGTAACTCACCCCACTAAGGGCACATTCAAGGTAAACAGTCACCGACTTAAAATTTATAATGGTACAGATTTTAGAGATATGAGAGAGGAGCTTCTACTCCATGAACTGTCTTTTAGGACCGAAAACAGGGAAAGTCTAGCTTAAGACTATAAACAAGCGCGTCTTGGGAGGCAACTCAAGCACTAACTCACTAACATTTTATCTTTATTTAACTTCTAACTCCACACTAAAATCTGTCTAATATATGTGCAGGTTTTCAAACACGGCCTGGCATACGGGCGTGCCAATGGCCGTGTGCAAGACAGGGGACGAACCACGGGTGTGCTAGTAGTCATGCACAAACAGGGAAAATTTTATTGTCCAAACACGGGCTGCAATACCGGTCCACGCCCGTGCTTATCTAACCATGCGAGGTCACTGACTTATCGAGCACCATCTGAACACGCCCGTGCCGCATAACCGTGTGAAGATACTGACTTACCATACACGGGCTGAACATGCCCGTGCCCAATAACCATGAGGCCATACTGACTTATCCAACACGGGCATGCCGATGTACCCACGGCCGTGCCAAAAATCCTGAAACGCGCCCAAAATCTGGAAATCGCGAAGAACACGGCCACTTTAAAATAGGACACGGGCGTGGCACCTGCCCATGTTCACTCCCCTATTTAAGCAACTTTAACCATCGCCTTCCCCAAATTAACCCTAAAAAAATTCTACAGCCTTTTTATCTCTATTTCCAGCCACTCACGACCCCAACCTCTAAAAACACCTCTTAACCTCTATTTTTCTCCAAACCCCTTGCAAAACCGCACAACACGCCCACGCCACAACCGTTTTGCAGCAGCCCACGCCCACACCACCACCGTGCACCCGCAGAAAAACGCAGCACCACCGTGTTTAGCCCGTGCTCTATCGATAACCACCACCATCACCCCTGGTTCCCTCCATTATTTCGCTTTTCTTAACTAATTCTTTGATAGAATTTATTTGCTATGCTTATGATGACTTCTATTGTTGGTATCAAATATTAGTTAGGTTCTTTAGAATGAAACATTACCTATTTTTGCATGATAACTAGTTTCTTTTCAAAAAAACTTAGTACTAATTATTCTTTCTTTGCAACTACATTGTTACATTGAACATTTTTTTTCTTTTGATATTCATTAGTTAGACTTGGCTGCTCATAAATTTGAATAATTGTGTTTAGCCTTTAAATATATCGGGTCTAGATGAAATTACTTAATTGGATGCAAACATTACGTCTATATTTTTAGGTACAATGTCGTCATCTAGAGGAAAAAGATCAACAGCCCCGAGCACTAAAAAGAGAAAAGGGCCTGGATCATCTTCCACAAGTTCTTCTTCGGAGCTTCGACACCCATTCCTCAGATTCTCTCAAGTAGCTCAGGAAGAGCATTACAAAACAATCTGAGACAGACACATCGGCACCGGTAGGTGCATCAATTGGCCAGCAGTAGAACAAGTAGGGCTTGCATCCGATATTCGAGCCTTCCTCTCGACTGACCCATGGGAGTAGTTATTCTCAATCAATGAGCCCACTTACTTGCAGCTCACACAATAATTCTGCACCACTTTCACATTGCAGACTGTGATGGCACAATTCGACGATCCGGGTACCATCCAATTCCGCCTAGGACAAACGGTGCGTCGATTGAGGGTACCGCAATTCGGTTCGGTACTAGGACTTTCTACAGGAATTCATAGAAGCTAACCCGCTATCCGAGTTGAACCGAGAGCTCCACTGTACCCCCTCTAATGCTGGCATAACTTAAAACCCATCACAAATGTCTACGACCCCAGTTGCTCAAAGGCAATAGCCTTTCTGCTTCCCCTACGATATATCCACGCCATCCTTGCCCATACCATCACAGGTCGCTGAGAGAGCACCGGCGTGGTAAACAAACACGATGTTTACTACCTATCGTGCATGTCTAAAGGGCATGTTTTCGACTTGGCTTACTTCATCATCTGTGCAATTCAACACCAGACAGAGCCGCACAGGAAGGGGATCTTATCGATGGGATCGTACATCACAAGGCTGGCTCGATACTTTGGCCTCCTCCACACTGAGGCACAGACCACTTCCCTCACACTGTTAGGCAAAATGGTACCTCAAGGCATCCAGACGATGCTGCACATGAGAATGATTAAACAATGTCAAGGGACCAACCCCCTTCAGTACCAAATAGTGACACACACAGACGAGGGGGAGCCCGAGGACAATACTGATGATGTTCCACCACCATCACAGGAGGCACCGAGTCCGAGCCAGCGACCAGTCCGTACAACACCCTCATTAGCAGACATCTCTGCACGGCTCGACTAGTTCGAGCTGTATTTTGCTGAAAATTCTCGACGTCTTGATGGGATAGAGGCTACACTTCAATAGATATACTAGCACCTCCACATCTCATCAGCAGAACCACCGTAGGACCCGGCCGATGATGAGGACCTTTGAGTCCCTTTATCTAGTTTTTCTTTTCTTATTTTTAAGTTTTTATTTTTATTTATTTTCTCGTTATTTTAATTTATTTTAAATTTGAACATTTTCCTTATACATTGACAACTTTTTGTAATCATCATCAACATCTAACTTTCGAGTATTCCTAACATTTATTTAATTGCGCCCCCAAAAGATTTCTAACTGATGACTTAGCAGTTTCAAAAACATCACTAGGAGCAATAAACCACTACACAAGTCATCAGAAAAACGACCTCTATCATCCTCCAAGGAAATCAGCCATTAATTCAGGGAGTGCCACTTCCTCCCCTCTCTTAAAATTTTGCATATTAATGTCATTTTCTATCTTTGTACATTGAGGGCAATGTACAACTTAAGTGTGGGGGGTAAATCCCTGATTTAATCTTATTCTTAAGTAATTTTCTCATATTACTAATTAGGATGAAATTTCTGATGGTTTATGATTTTTATTGACATGTTTTACAATAAGTCATAGTTAATTGTGCATTGATGATTAAATTTGAAGAATACTAGGGAATCAAGCATGATAAGTCTAATTTTCAAAAATTCAAAATTTTAGGTTGTTGACCTAAGTTTGAATATTACTTTGAAGTTTGAAATTTACAAGTATAATGTCAAAACACCCATAATTTTGTGAGATTTTGAACCTTATAGAGCATAATTCTTTTTCGTGCTCTTTTTTTTTTGAGTGTGTCAACCATGAATTGTTATTCTAGAACTTGCCTTGATTATATATGTCAAGACCATAGTTATGATTTGATACACAGAGATGATAAAGGCACTTAGGTTTTAACCCACTTACTCCACTAAAAAGCCTACCTTCACAATTAACCCCTAGTGAACCCCGTTGAGCCTAACAACCCTTTTCATTGACTCACCCACTAATAGACCAAAACCTTTTATATTTGTTATCACTCTTCCTTTTGACTACCCTTTAATCGAGATATGATTTGATTAAGGTTTTATTATTAAAAGTTGAAATTATCTTTAATTAGTTTGTTCTTAAAAAAAATCAAAGTATAGTCAATATTAGTATTATAAAGAGTGAGCTTATACAAGATAAAAGTCTAAATTTCAAAAGAAAAAAAGCTCGTATTAGTAGGTTTATTACTATTTTTAGTTGATGTAATTATTATCTCAGAAATTTTTAGGTAGGTGCTTGACAATTCAATCTCGATTCTAACCTTCTAATTTCAGCCTTTATCCACACCTTTAACCCTACCCCGTTACAACCCTAACAAAGACCTTCTGATCTGTTTATCATATCATTTTACAGTGGTAGAGATTTGATTTTCAGGCAAGCCTATGGGATTAACTTTTCAGGTTCGACTTATGAGTACTTAATTTTGACCCTTAAACACTTTTTGAGTGATTTGAGTGAATCTTTTGTGAGGATGTCAATCCTTGCAGGTTTCGAATTAAAGGTAATTATTTAGGTGAAGGGGAACACCTATGTTTTCATGCTACAAATGTATGACTTATCTTGTTTGAAACTTTAGGACTCTTTGAGTTAAATTATCCATGTATAAATTATCTATGAATTAGGAGAAGACATTGTCAGTAGGAATTATAAATTATGGAAAGTTCGTTTTAATTGTAAGTTGAGAATTTTGCTTGAGGACAAGCAAAAGATTTAGTGTGGGGGTATTTGATAAACCGTAATTATAACATATTTTAATCCCACATTTAGTATGCTTTTGGATGATTTATCCCTTGATTTATGTAAAAAGGTGCTCTTAATCCTTTCTTTTCAAGTCTTATACCCAGGAAAGCACTCGAGGATGAAAAGAACATAAAACGGGCCCAAAACGGAGTAAATGGGCCATATCACGAAATCAACACGACCTGGCCCAAGTCCCACACGGCCGTGCCTCACCGATCACCTAGAGCACGGCCTCAACCCCGACTTACACGGTCGTGCCTCAAAGTAGAAATTCAAACATGGCTTGAAGTCGAGCCACACGGGCGTGTGCCATGGCCGTGCCTCTGTCGCTGGAATGAGCAATTTCAGTCGGAAAAGGATACTTAGAGAGAAAGAATCACATTCCAAAGAGCCTATATATATCCCCTAAGTGCCATCTTAGAAGGGGCGTCGAGCTAGGCCAAGGAGTCAAGCCGGAAAGGTCAGAATTGTGGGAATCGCTTGAAGTTAGCCAGTTGATCTATCCCAAGAAGCCGGAATTGTACTCAAGACGGCGGAATTCTCCTTCAATTCCTTCAGGAAGTTTTAGGGATTTCTTATATTTTGTTTTATCTTTTCTCTTGAGATGTTTTCTTATTTAGTTATAAACTAAACCCCTCAGATACCTGAAGGGGATGAAACCTAGATGAATCTTGTTATTTGATTTTTGAATTATATGATAGATACTTAGTTTGTTCTTAATTATGCATGCTTAATCCAAATCTGCTGTGCTTAGGTGGAGGAGGAATAGACCCTGCTTAAGAGTAGATCTAGCGTAATTAAGCGGAGTTGATCAAACGCCTAGAGATAGGGTTACGAGATTTTGCCAGATTAGGGTGAAACCTATTATGGGAATCCATAGATTGATTTACTGCTATTCTAGGGGGTTATTATAAGAGAATGAGAGTTCCACTAATTAACCTAGGGTTAGACGTTATTCGCCTCGAGAGAGGGTTTAATATACGTTAGGGAGTCCTACGGATCAAGCTAAGTAAATAAATCATATGATCCAGGGTCAGATAACAAGTGAAGTCTAGGTGGATTCCCTGAGGGTATCATCGTGATCAATTGATTCTTCAAGTTATTTCCCAATTCGTTCTTTTTGTCTTTATCCTTAGCTTAGTCATCGTTAAATTTTGATTTAAAGCAACTTCACTTTATTTTTAAGGCTAAATAATAACAAGAAAGTTAGTATTAGTACTTTTATTTCCTTTGGGTTTGACAATCCGGTCTTGCCTAAGCTATACTACTGTTCGATAGGTACACTTGCCTTTAATCGTTGTCAGAGTTAGTTTCCAGGTTCGATCATTCTCTTTTATAAATTTTAAAGCTCTGATTTCAGTGATCATGATGACTTAGTAAATAAACTGTTAAACGTGCATGAGTAAGTGAAATATGTCAATAAAGTTGAGACCATCCTAATTGTGCTATGTATGTGTTCCACTAATGCTTGATGACGTGTTTGCGTGGTACTTGATCTAGGCATTCACTGAGCTTGTAAAGCTCACCCGCTCTTTTTTTAAAACCTTTATAGATTAGTTGTGTGCCAGTGTGAGCGGTGTGGTTGCGAGGGGTGATCCAAGCAAGTCCATTTCCATTTTTCCATAAGTGTTATTGTTATTTGTTTATGTTTTGGGAATAAGGAGATATGGTAGAATTTTATTGGTATTTGTCATAATGTTTTCGGATGCTTCCTGTAACACTCTAAACCTGGCCTAGATGTTATGGCTGAACCAATAGAAGTCACAGAGAATGGGTTTAGTTGCGTAAAATCATTACAGTTACTTAACTCATGTACTTTATATCCATTTCGAAAACGTTAATTAATGAGTTTAGTTGTCAAAACCTATTTTACAGCGGAAGTCTAACAAAACCGATACATTTTGAAATTTGATTCGTATTTTTAGGAAAACCTCTCTTTGCGTAAAATCGTCAATTTCATAAAACAATTTAACCAAGCATGGAGAAAATCAGCAAACCAAAATCAACAGTTTAAAACCAAAAAGTCAAGAGAGTACCAAAAATTACAACTTTCAAAATGTATACCGAAAACATAAATAAAAACCATAAATTGCTAAGTTTAAACAATTTATGGTCGAGGGGTCATCGTTGAGTCTCTGTCACATCGATCTACCTAAGTCTATGGATTACCTGACAAAACAGACAACAGATGTGAGTTTACGAAAACTCAGTGTGTAACCCATCAGAATTAAGCATACGGTTTAAAACAGAGTCAGAAACAGATACAATTTTAGAATCGGATTCAAATCCAAATTCAGATTCAGATTACCGAAACAGATATGCATAAATCCTACCCCCATCCTGTACACACTATCTCTGACCATTCCAACACACCATGTGGGGTTTAAAACACCCACCCATCCCTACACACCACATTGCGCCATTAAGACACATATCAGAATATATGTAGCCAAGCTGCCAGAATATAGGCGATTACCGCCAAGCAGGATACTTCCTCCTTATATACCAATCCCACCATAATAACAGATGTAGAAATCAGATACAGATATGACAGATTTAACATGCTCAACGTGCATATATACGAGATACGGATATCATTATATGATGCGATCGAGCATACATTCAAGCATCCTACTCGGATCGATACCATCGAATATCATAGCATACAAATTAGGGTTTAACTAGCCCTTACCGACCCTACAGTACGCCCACAGTCGATTGGAATGACCCGTGCAGCCCTAGGGAAAATTTTTGAATTATGGTCCCACATGCTTGTGTGGGCCCACACGCCCATATTTGGCCTTGCCCGTCTGGCCGACACGGCCTAGCCCAGTAACTCACACGCCTGTGTGGCCCATACGCCCAACTTGGCTTGGCCCATGTTGCCTACATGGCCGTGTGCTGTGCACAGCCATGCCTTCGTTGACGACACGGCCGTGCCTAGCACACGGCCATCCACAAGGGCGACCACACACCCATGTGGTATTGATAGAGCAGTTTTTTGGCTTTTTTTGAAACCTCGATTTCTGTGTTTCGGGTACACACCTGGTACGAATCTGATGTTGAATCACTCCCAAAGTGAACAACACCTAATAACAACAACAATATTACCCACAATTACTTAAACTTTCCGAAGCCAACCGAAACACCTCTTGGCCATAACTTGAAAACACAACCGAAACTACTCTCCAATGATTCAAAAACTTACCTTCTGCAACAGCAACCACAATATTTCACTACACCACCGAAGGATCTTGATTTTCCTGAAGAACACCTACCAACATGGTTTACTGGATTAACTCAAAATACCAAAAAGAAACAAAAATAAAAAAGGAACTCTCAATACACCAACACAAACCCTTACCTTCAAAAGTGAATGGCATAACCGAGAAGAGAAACACCATGTTTGGAAGTGGCAAAAATTCGATAGGGAAAACTAAACAGAGAAACTTCAAAAATCTTTTTGGAAAAGAGAGAAAAACATTTTTCTTTTTTTTAAATAAAATATAATAAGAGATAATATCCCCAAATCCCTCATATCTCTCCCACTAACCCCACTACACACAACTACCCCAGACGTTTTGCTGAATTGAAACTATATCAGGTGACTGAGCAAAAAATAATACCCACGCTCGCGCAGGGATTCAAACATAGGACCTCCAACATACTAACTCCCTTACCACTTGAACCAGAAGGCTCATTCTAATATGAATTTACAAATAATTTAATATAAGCCCACTGAACAAGATAAGGCTTGATTCCAAAAATCACAAAATTAACCAATCTAGAATTGAACCCAAGACCTCATACACACACCCAAAACACTTAACCACTAAAGCAAATACGCATTTGTGTTAAATATTTACAGAAATAGAGATAACTTATCTTGGGCATTACAACTCTACCCCTCTAAAAGAAATTTCGACCTCGAAATTTACTTGATCAGAACAGATGAGGATACTGCTAACGCATCAAGTCCTCAGGCCCCCACTCGGCTTCCTCAATGTCGTGATTCTGCCACAGAACCTTTACTAAAGGAATGGACTTTCTCCTCAGAACCTTAACGTCTTGATCCAAAATTTGAACTGTCTCCTCCTCAAAAGTCAAGTTTGGTCTAACCTTGATCTCCTCAACAGAGACTACGTGAGATGGATCAAACTGATATCAACTCAACATCGAGACGTGAAACACATCGTAGATATGGTCTAACTCTGGAGGTAGCTCCAACTGATAAGCGACCGATCCCACACGCTTTAGAATCTGATACGGCCCAATAAACATTGGGCTAAACTTGCCTTTACGACCGAATCTCAGAAATTTCTTCCATAGAGAAACCTTAAGAAACAGGAAGTCCCCCACAGAGTACTCAATATCTCTCTTCTTCAGATCTACATAAGACTTCTGCCTATCAGAAGCCACCTTCAGACGATCCCCAATTAGTCTAACCTTGTCTTTGATCTCAGAAACCAATTCAGGACCCAAAACTCAACGCTCACCCAACTCAATGCAACATAACAGAGTACGAAACTTACTACCACACAAAGCCTCGTAAGGTGGTATCTGAATGCCAGCCTGGAAACTGTTATTATAGGCGAACTCAGGCAGTGGCAGATAATCCTTCCAACTACCTCAAAAATCAATGACACAACTCTCAATCCTCTAGTATCTGAATCGCCTTCTTAGATTAACCATCAGACTAAGGATGGAACGCAGTACTGAAGTCTAATCTCGAACCTAGAGCCTCATGCAATTTTTTCCAAAACTGAGAAGTGAAGCGAGGATCTCTATTAGAAATAATTGACACAGGAACCCCATGCAGTCTAATTCTCTCGGGGATATAGAGCTTCGCTAACTTCTGCAGAGAATAATTGGTCTGAACAGGAATGAAGTGAGCATATTTAGTCAATCAATCCATGATGACCCAAACAGAATCTTTCTTAGTGGGTGTCAAGGGCAACCCACTAACAAAATCCATCGTCACTTATTCCCATTTCCGTAAGGGTATCTTAACGGGTTGGACCAAACCTGATGGCAACTGGTGCTCAGCCTTAACTTTCTGGCACGTCAGACAACAAGCAATGAAATCCATAACCTCACTCTTCAAACCCTGCCATCAGTACAACTCACGAAGATCGCGATACATCTTATTAGCACCGGGGTACATAGTATAAAGGCTACTCTGTGCCTCCCTCAGAATTGACTGCCTCAAATCAGAATCATTCGGCACACAGATTTGACCTCGAAAACACATAACACTATCATTACTCAATCCAAAATTTGAAGTATTGCCACTCTCAATATGATGAAACTGCAAACCCAAAGACTCATCCCCTAACTACTTATCTCGAATCTGATCAATCCAAGTCGGCTTAACTTGCAACTCGGGTAACAGACTCCCATCATCAAACAGACTAAGTCGAGTGAATATCGCTCTCAAATCAGTCATCGCTCTTCGACTTAGAGCATCGGCCACCACATTGGCCTTACTAGGATGATACTCTATCGTGCAATCATAATCTTTGAGCAGCTCAATCCAACGGCGCTACCTAAGATTCAACTTCTTCTGGGTAATGAAGTACTTGAGGCTCTTATGATCAGTGTAGATAACACACCTCTCACCATACAGATAATGCCTCCAGATTTCTAATGCAAATACTACCGCGACCAACTCCAAATCATAAGTCAGATAATTCCCCTCGTGTGTCTTAAGCTAACGGGATGCATAAGCCACAACCTTACCATCCTGCGTCAGAACACAACCCAAACCAACATGCGACGCATCACTGTATACAACAAACTTTTTTCCAAACCTTACCAACTGATCTTCTCAATTGCGTATCAGTCCAAATGAAAGGAGCTCCCTTGCGTAGAAGCTTAGTCAACGGAGCAACGATCAGAGAGAACCCCTAGACAAACCGTCGATAATAACCCGCTAGACCCAGAAAACTACGAATTTCAGACATGTTCTTAGGCTGTTTCCAATCAAGCACAACTTCTATCTTCCTCGGATCAACATGGATCCCCTCAACAGAAACCACATGCCGCAGAAAAGTCACTTCACGCAACCAAAACTCACATTTACTCAACTTAGTGTATAGCTGTTTCTCACGTAGAATCTAAAGCACTACTCTAATATGCTCATCATGTTTATCCTCGGTCTTAGAGTATACCATAATATCGTCGATAAAGGCCACGATGAACAAATCCAGATATGGCTGAAATACTCGATTCATCAAATCCATGAATGCAGCCAGAGCATTTTTCAGACCAAAAGGCATAACAAGGAACTCGTAGTGCCCACAATGAGTCCTCAATGCAGTCTTATGAACATCCACCTCCCTAACCCTCAACTGATGATAGCCATAACGAAGGTTAATCTTCGAAAACACCGAAGCCCATCGAAACTGATCAAACAAGTCATCGATCATCAGAAGTGGATACTTATTCTTCATGTCAATTGTTCAATTACCAATAATCGATGCACATACTCATGGTCCCATCCTTCTTCTTAACAAACAGAACTGGTGCTCCTCATGGAGACTGATAAACCATAATTTATACATATTTTAACCCCATGCTTGGCTTATTTTTGGATGAATTTTTATTAAATTTGATGAGTCCGATGCTCCTAATCTTTTAATTTCATGTTCTATACTCAGGAGAGCTTAGGGAGTCGAAAACATCAAGAAACGGGCCAAAAAAGGGAAAAATAGGCCAACCTAGGAAATCAGCACGGCCTGGACCATTGAACACGGCCGTGTATTACGAGCAGGATCAAACACGGCCTTGAATGTTGCACACGGGCAGACCACACAACCATGTATGGCGAGTAGAAGCGAGCAAGGCTAAAGCCATCGAACACGGGCGTGTCCTTGCCGATACTAGGTTTAATCCTATTCGGAAAAGGTTACTTGTAGGCCAAGAAAGGCGTTCCAAAGCCTATATAAACACCCTAGGGGGTAACATAAAAGAGGATTCGAGTAGAAGGCAGAAAACTCCAAGACAGCCGTCGGGAACAGCTTAGGAGAAGGATCTCCATCAAGACTGAATATCTCACATCAAGTTCTTTAGAAGTTTTTGGGTTTACTTATGTTTTGTTGTTTTCCCTATTTTATGATGTTTCTCTCTATTAGCATGAACTAAACCCCTTAAGTACCTAAAGGGATGAAACCTTAGATAGATCTTATTATTGTTTGATTTATATCGAATGCGCTTATTCAGTGGAGCAAAAGTCCCTGTTTAAGAGAGATCAACACAATTAAGCGGAGTTGATTGCAACCCTAGAAATAGGGCAACGAAAATCTGCCGGATTAGAGTCAAATCTAATAAGGGAATCCATAGATCGAGTTATTGAGACAATAAGGGGTTTTAATTAGAAAGAGATTTCAATTAATCAACCTAGAGTCAGTTGTTTTTAGTCTTGAAAGAGATATGAACATAAAACAGGGATTTCTACGGATTAAGTCAAGTGAATAAATCATATGAATCAAAAGTAATAAGTGAATTCTAGGTGGATTCTTCCTTAGGTATTGCCTTTATCATATAAGTTTTCTTAAAGTATTTTCCTAACTCCTTCGTTATCGTGTTTAATTAGTTTTAGTTTAAAAGAAATCACTCCAATACTTAGGCAGGATAATAAAAAGATAGTAATTACTAGTACTCTTGGTCCTTGTGGATACGATATTACCAGTCTTACCATAACTATACTATTGAACGGTAGGTGCGCTTACCTTTATTGTGATCATAGTTAGTTTTAGACACATCAAGTTTTTGGCGCCGTTGTCGGGGACTAAGATATTACGAAAACTAAATTTTTATTACTTTAGCCATTTTATTTATTTGCAATTTATTTTAACTTTGCTAATTTTTATTTTATTTGCTTCTGGCAGGTAATTTTAGTTTATGACTAGAAGAAACCCGTCAGTACCCTTAATTTTTGACAATGAGATAGAACATACCGCTCGCAGAAACCGAAGAGAAATAAGGCGAAGCCTACAATACATAGAAGAAGAGTAAGAAGACGAAACCAATACTACCGAAGAGATGGCTGATAATAATCCGTTACCTTCTATGGTTGCCGTAAACCCGGTGAATCAAAATCTTGCTCCTCGTACTATGTATGTTTATGCTAAACCTAATTTAACAGGAACCAAATCAAGTATTGTTAGACCCGCTATTGCTACAAATAATTTTGAACTGAAACCTAACACTATACAGATGATTCAGTAGTTTGTTCAGTTTGATGGTTTGTAGGATGAATATCCAAACAATCACTTGGCGAACTTTCTAGAATTTTGTGACACTTTCAGAATTAATGGCGTTTCTGATGATGCTATTCGCCTTCAGTTGTTTCCCTTCTCATTGAGAAAAAAAGCTAAATAGTGGTTGAACTCGTTACCACGAGGATCAATCACTACATGGGACCAAATGACCGAAAAATTTTTATTAAAATATTATTCGCCGGCTAAAACGGCTAAGCTGAGGAATGATATTTCTTCTTTTGTGCAGACGGATCTAGAAACGCTCTACGATGCATGGGAGAGATATAAGGATCTACTGAGAAGATGCCCTCACCATGGGTTACCTTTGTGGCTACCGGTTCAAACCTTTTACAATGGTGTGAACCCCTCAACTAGGCAATTGATTGATTCAGCCGCCGGTGGAACCCTAAATAACAAGACCCCCTAAAACGACTTATGAGTTTATAGAGGAGATGGCACTGAATAACTATCAGTGGCAAGTTATGAGGACAAAGCCAACAAAAGCCCCCAGTGTTTTCAACCTCGACGTAGTGACCATGCTATCAAATCAGGTAGAACTGTTGAATAAAAAGATTGATGGTTTGTATGGTTCTTCGCAGGTGCATCTAGTGATGCAGTGCGATACAAATGGAGGAGGGATGAACAATACAGAATACCTACCCTACAACCCTGGCATAGAAAACGAATAGATGAACTATATGGATAACAATTCTAAACCTCAAAATAACCCTTATAGTAATACTTACAATCCAGGTTGGAGGAACCACCCAAACGTTTCATGGGGTGGCCAAGGAAATCAGAGACACCAACCCCCTTCAGGCTTCCAATAGCAACCCTACCCACAAGAGAAAAAGTCAAACCTTGAGATGCTAACAAAATTTATCGCGGTGTTATAAATCCATTTCTAAAACATCGAAACAACATTCAAAAATCAGTAAGCTTCGATTCAAAGGCTCGAGAACCAATTAGGATAACTTGCTAAGCTCATATCTAAACGGCCATAAGGCAGCTTGCCAAGCAACACTGAAACTAACCCAAAGGACCAAATTCATGCCATTATTGCTCATGATAGTGAAGGCTTAGATGAGCTAAAATTAAGGCAAGAGAATGTTGTAGAAGAAGGTGAGGTTGAGATAAGCCATGAAAAACCAAAACTGGTAAGTATAGAATACCAACCTCGTGTGCCATATCCCAATGCGACAAAGAAAGACCGCACAGATGAACAATTCAGTAAATTCCTTGAACTCTTAAAGAAATTACATATTAACTTACCGTTTATTGAAGCTCTTTCGTAGATGCCCAATTCAAAAAAAAAATTAAAAGAGCTTTTGACAAACAAACGGAAGTTAGATGAGGCGTCGCATGTGGAGCTAAATGCAGTGTGCTCAGCAATCTTACAAAATAGACTGCCACAAAAGTTAAAAGATCCAGGGAGTTTTACGATTCCTTGCTTAATTGGTGGTTTATCTGTTAATAATGCTTTAGCAGATTTAGGGGCAACCATAAATGTTATGCCTTATAAAATGTTTAAACAGCTAGGTCTAGGGAAACCCAAACAAACTAGGATGAGCATTAATTGGCTGATAAAACTATTAGAGTTCCTAGGGGTATAATTGAAGATGTCCTAGTAAAAATTGATAAATCCATATTCCCAATAGACTTTGTTGTTTTAGACATGGATGAGGATAACAATGTTCCTTTAATTTTAGGAAGACCTTTTTTAGAAACTGCTAAAACTAGAATTAATGTTGGTACAGGTGAACTCATACTTCGTGTAGGTGACGAAACGATCACTCTTTAGGCTCTTGACTCGGCTAGGACATCGAGTAATAAAGGTGAGAACATAAATTCTATTAATGACCATGTGGTTCAACCTTCTTTTCAAGAAGCACCACGAAATTACACAACTGAGCCATATCCTAGACCTCCTGCCAACAAAGAAATAACTCATGAGGAGCGAAGGCTTCAAATCGATGAACTAGACGAGTTGAATACACATGTCAAGGAGAAACCAAGAACACATGACTCAAAACCGAGGCAACTCTATAACAAACTTAAAGATGAAGAAAACTACTTCAAGGTTGGAGACCGAGTTCTAATGGATAATACAGATCCCCGTATTGCCACTTCTGAACCTAATAGAATAACTCCTTTCATGGAACTTAATACTTTCCCATACGGTACAGTTGAGGTAACTCATTCTCAATTTGGTACCTTCAAGGTAAATCGTACTCGTCTAAAACCTTATTTTAATACAATTGATAGCAGGAATGAGGAGTTTCAATTGCTCAAACCACTATGATTATGCAAATGAAAGGTAAGTCTAGCTTAAGAGTTTAAACGAGCGCTTCTCAGGAGGTAACCCGAGCACTAACCCCATTAATTTTCATATTTTTAGCACCTAACTAAAAACTAACAAAATTAATAAAATGCAGATTTCCCTACCACACGACCTTGCACACGGGTGTGGTCGTGGCCATGTGGATACATAGAATACTCACATCGGCGTGTCAGAGACCGTGCGAACCAAGGATAATAAATTTCCCCAAAACAGGGCTGCGATAAAATGCCATGGCCGTGCGATACGCCCATGGTCGACATTGAGTAAAAGACACGGACGTGCAACACGCCCATGCCCAGAAACCATGGCTGAAACTGAGAAAGACACACGGGTGTACGACAAGGCCGTGCACTAAGCCGTGGTCGACACTGATCAATCAACATGGACGTGGAAACCTCTACAGGACCGTAGGAGAAAAAAACAAAGCACAACACGGCCGTGCGACACGGTCGTATGACCTAACACGCCCAGGGCACATGGGCATGGGAAGCAACCAGGTGCCCTGATTTCTATTTAAATCCCCTTCTTCTTACTTTCTTCCCCAATTTTTCTTCTCCCAACCCCTAGCCACCACACCATTTTCTTTTCCCATTATCTTCCTCTCTTTATTTTCTTTTCCCCCTTTCCCTTATTCTTTTCTTTACACTACCACCACACAAACCACCATCCTTGCCACCGTACACAATGACTAATACTAGAGGCAAGACCAAAGCCACCATCCCCATACGAGACCAATCTACATAAGTTCATGCCGGCCGCTTCATTGACTCAACAAGACAAGGACCTTGGAGTCCATTTATTTTTTTCTTTTATTTTCATTTTTAAATTATCTTTCTTGTCTTTAATTTATATTATTATATTTTGATTTCCTTAATTTAGGTTCAAGGGGCTGTTAAGGAATGACCACACCTCCACCTTCATCTATGCCCAACTTATCGTTTCTTTTCCTTGACTCCATCCAAAATTCAAGAAGTTCACTTCTCTCCCTATCTTATGATTTTCTATATTGTCGATATCTATTTTTGGACATTGAGAACAATATACATTTTAAGTGTGGGGAGGTGTCAACAATACTGAATTATGTCTTGTTCTTAAGTAATTTTCTCATATTACTATTAGAATGAAACTTCAATTAATTTATGATTTTCATTAATATGTTTTAGATTAAGTCATAGGTAATTATGCATTGATGGTTTAAACTTTAAGACATTAGAGAATCAAGCATGATAAGTCTATTTTCCGTAGTTAAAATTTTTTATTAGGTTGTTTCCCTAAATTTAAATGTTACGTTGAAGTTTGAAATCTGCAAGAATGAAATCAAAAACCATAAATTTTGTGAGTCTTTGAGCCTTTTAGAGCATATATATTTCTTGCTCACTTTATTGATTATGAGTGTGTCAATATTGATTTGTTATTCTAGAACTTGCTTTGATTATACATGTCGAAACCACACCCTTGATTTGATATACTGAGATGATAAAGGCACCTAGGTTTTAACCCACTTAATCTACCAAAAAGCCTACCTCCATAATTAACCCCTAGTGAACCCTTTTGATCCTAATAAACCGTTTCTTGACTTAACCATTAATATTAACCCAAAACCAAATTTTTACTTCTCCTACTGTGACTCTCCTTATGTCGAGATTTGATTTGATCAATTGCCTGACTATTTTTTTATGTTAGTTGTTAAATTCTTTCTTATTATTGTATGTTCTTATTCTAAAAAAAATTGAAAATTTATCTATTATTAGTTCTATATTATTGAGCTTAAGCAATTAATTTCACATTTTGAGAAGAAGCTCATTTTATTTGATGTAATTATTAATTATTAGTTCATTGTTTCTAGTTAGGTAAATTATCAATTCGATCTCGATTCTTACCCTCTAATTTAGCCTTTATCCACACCTTTAACCCAAGCCCCATTACAACCCTTTTTAAAGACCTTTTGATTTGTGTATCATCTCATTCTATAATGGTGGAGATTTGATTTTCAAGCAAGCCTATGGGATTAACTTTTCATGTTTGACTTATGAGTGCTTAATTTGAACCTTAAAACACTTTGAGTGACTTGAGTGAATCTTTAGTGAGGATGTCAATTCTTGTCGATTTTGAATTAAAGGTAATTATTTAGATAAGGGGAAACACATATGTTTTTGTGCTATAAAAATATATGACTTAGATTGTTTGAATCTTTAGGACTCTTTTAGTTAAATTATCAATGTATGAATTATCTATGAATTATGATGAAACATTATTAATTAGAATTATAAGTCGAGGAAGTTAATTTTAATTTTGGGTTAAGGATTTTGCTTGAGGACAAGCAAAGGCTTAAGTGTGGGGATATTTGCTAAACCAGAATTTATACATATTTTAACCCCATGCTTGGCTTATTTTTGGATGAATTTTTATTAGATTTGATGAATTTGATGCTCCTAATCCTTTAATTTCATCTTTTATACTCAAGAGAGCTTAGGGAGTCGAAAAGATCAAAAAACGGGCCAAAAAGGGGCAAAATGGGCCCACCTAGGAAATCAACACGGCCTGGACCATTGAACATGGTCGTGTGTTACGAGCAGGATCAAACACGGCCTGGAATGTTGCACATGGGCAGACCACACGGTCGTGTATGGCAAGCAGAAGCAAGTGATCATTGTTTTATGCGATGTCAAAGTCTTAAAATTTATATAAAGAATGATCGAACCTGGAAACTAACTATGACAACGATTTGAGGCAAGCGTACCTATCGAACGGTAGTATAGTTAAGGGAAGACCGAATTGTCAAACCCAAAGGAACTAAAAGTAATAATACTAACTTTCTTTTTATTATCTAGCCTAAGAATTAAAGGAATTTTTATCTAATCTAAAATTAACTATCAACTAAGCTAAAGATGCAAAGACAAAGAGAATGAATTTGGGAAAAATACTTTGGAAAAAACCAATTGATTAAGACAATACCCGAAGAAGAATCCACCTAGACTTCACTTGTTATCTAACTCTGAACCAGACATTTATTCATTTGACTTGATCCGTAGGATTCCCTAAGTTATATTAATCCCTCTCTCGAGGCGACTAACGTCTAACCCTAGGTTGATTAATTGAAATCTCTTTCTAATTAAAACCCCTAGAATTGCATTAACTCGATCTATGGACTCCCATATTAGGTTTGACCCTAATCCGGCAGATTTTCGTTACCCTATCTCTAGACGCGCGAGCAACTCTGCTTAACTATGCTAGATCTACTCTTAGACAGGGACTTTTGCTCCTCCACCTAAGCACATCACTTGAATTAATATCTCGGAAATATCAATACAAGAATTAAGAACACATAATTAAGAACAAGTCAAATATTTATCATATAGTTCAGCAAACGATAACAAGATTCATCTTAGGTTTCATCCCCCTCAAGTATCTGAGGGTTTAGTTCATAATAATAAAAGAAAACATCTCAAAAGAAAAGATAAAACAAAACATAAGAAATCCCTAAAACCCCCTGAAGGAATTGAAGGAAAGATCCTCCATATTGAGTATAACTCCGGCTTCTTGAGATGGATCAACTAGCTTTCTTCGAGCAAATCCCCACAAATCTGCCCTCTTTGGCCTAGCTGGACGCCCCCTGACTAAAGCCTTGGGTTCCCCCTTTTTAGGTCATACTTAGGGTGTTTATATAGGCTTTTGAATGTGTTTCTTCGCCTCTAAGTATCCTAATCTGAGTGAAATTTCTCTTTGTCACAGCAGGGACACGCCCATGGCACATGCCCGTGTGAATCATGGCCAGGCCGTATGGTCTTGGGCCCAGGCAGTGTTGATTTCGTGATATGGCCCATTTACTCCGTTTTAGGCCCGTTTCTCGTTCTTTTCATCATCCGGTGCTCTTCTGAGTACAAAACATGAAAACAAAGGATTAAGAGCACCAAATTACACAATTCAAGGAATAAATCATCCAAAAATATGGTAAATATGGGCTTTTGTTATAATTATGGTTTATCAAATACCCCCACACTTAAGGTTTTGCTTGTCCTCAAGCAAAATTCTCAACTTACAATTAAAATGAACTTCCCTGATTCATAATATTCATCAATAGTGTTTCATCATAATTCAAAGATAATTCATACATTAATAATTTAACTCAAAGGGTCCTAAAGATTCAAACAATCAAAGTCATACATTTATAGCCTGAAAACATTAGGTGTTTCCCCTTACCTAATTAATTACCTCTGATTCAGAATTGACAAGAGTTGACATCCTCACTAAAGATTCACTTAAATCACTCAAAGTGTTTAAGGGTCGAAATTAAGCACTCAAAAGTCAAACATGAAGAGTTAATCCCATAGGCTTGCATGAAAATCAAATCTCCACATCTATAATATGAGATGATACACAGATCAAAAGGTTTTTAATAGGGTTGTAACGGGGCTTGGGTTAAAGATGTGGATAAAGGCTGAATTTAGAGGGCCAGAATCAAGATTGACCTGACAAATTACCTGACTAGAGATATCGAACTGATAATAATTACATAAATTGAAAACTTGTACTACTAATAATACTCTAATATGAGCTTCTTCTTCAAAAATTAGAATTTAACGTATAGGTTCACCTTATCACAAAACTAATAGTGAATATTCTTCTATTTTTTTTAAAAAAAAACAAACAATTAGAATAGATTTAATAATTGAAATAGATAACATAGTCAGGCAACTGATCAAATCAAATCTCGACATAAGGGTAGTCAAAAGGAATGGTGATAACAAATACAAAGGGTTTTGGGTTAATATTAGCTGGTGAGTCAATAAAAAGGGTTGTTAGAATCAACGGGGTTCGCTAGGGGTTAATTATGAAGGTAGGCTTTTTAGTGGAGTAAGTGGGTTAAAACCTAGGTGCCTTTATCATCTCCGTATATCAAATCAAAGGTGTGGTCTCGACATGCATAATCGATGCAAGTTCTAGAATAACAAATCAATGTTGACACACTCATAATCAATAAAGTGAGCAAGAAAAAGAATATATGCTCTAAAAGGCTCAACATCTTACAAAAATTATGGTTATTTGATGTCAACCTCATAAATTTCAAACTTCAAGGAAATAATTAGATTCAGGTAGACAACCTAACTACAATTTTAATTTTTGAAAATAGACTCATCATGCTTGATTCTCTAGTCTCTTAAAATTTAAATCATCAGTGCACAATTATCAATGATTTATTCCGAAACATATCAACAAAAATCATGAATCACGGGGAATTTCATTCTAATTAGTAATATGAGAAAATTACTTTAAGACATCATTCATGGCCTAATTCAGGGATTTGAGAATAATGAAGAAAGTTAGGCACTTTCTCGAAATAAATATTCACCCCCCACACTTAAGATGTACATTGCCCTTAATGTAAAAATATGTATATGAAATTTAAGAGAAAGGGAGATGTGAAACTTCCTGAATTTGGATGGTTTCCTTGAGTTAGGAGTCCCGATGAGTGTTGGCTGCTACCGAGCTTTGTGCTAGATGAAGAAATTGGGAAGCTCGTAGAGAATTAGCCAGGAATTAATAATAATAATAATTCAAAATATACTAAATATATATTTAAAGACAAGAAAGATAAAGAGAAAGAAAATAGAAAGTAAAATACAATTAAAGTAAAAGATGAATAGACCGAAGAGTCCTTATTGTTAGATGGTTCGCAAGGTGGGTGTGATCTCTAAGGCTGTCGAGGTGCTGGCGGTGGCCGAAGTGGCATGATTCCCAAAAACCCTTTAGAACCTAAAACAAAGAAACTAAGATAAAATAAACTAATTTAAGCATAAGAGAGTCAAAGAGAAGGAAAATAAAGAAAACAATAAAAGAAAGATAACGACTAAATGGCCTTAAAGACCCTTGGCTTGTCGAGAGAATGAAGCGGCTGGCATGACCTTATGTAGATCGATCTCCCATGGGGAGACTGTGCTTGGCTCCTTCTGCTTCTTCGACATAGATGTGGTGTAGCTCAAGAGTTAGATGAAGGACTAAACAGGAAGAGTATGGAAGGGGAGGGGTCTGAAGGATGGGGTGAAGGAAAAGAGATGGGAGTAGGTGAGAAGAAGAAGGGGTGGGGTGGGTTAAATAAAATTTTGTGGCCTGGTGCTTTCCCATGCCCATATACCATGGGCGTGCCAAGTCACACGGCTATCTCGCACGGCCGTGTTGTGCGTCATTCGTTTTCTCCATGCCCATGTTCAGGTCACCACGCCCATGTATGACCTAACAGTGTCGGCCACGGCCACATCGCACGGCCGTGGCGTGGTAGTTGGAGTCCGTTATTTGAAGATATGATTTATTCTGACTCGTATCGTCTCTGCCATGTCAGTACGAAGATTCGGTGTATCCACACGGCCACGGCCATGTGGCTTGAAAATCTGCACTTTTGGTTAGCTTATAATTAGATGCTAAAGTAGAAATAAAAATAAAGGAATGTATAGTGTTAGTGCTTGAGTTGCCTCCCGAGAAGCGCTCGTTTATAGTCTTAAGCTAGACTTCCCTCTCATTTGCCTAATCATGGTGGTTTGAAAAGTTGAATATCTTCTCTTATGCTATCTGCCTTACTAACAGTATATAGTTCAAGTCGAGTAGCTTTTATTTTAAAAGTTCCGAAGATAGGATTACTTACCTCGACTGTTCCATATGGAAAAACAATGATCACCTTAAAAGGGATTTCTTTGTTTGTATTGGGGTCAGAAGGAGATATTCATGGGTTTGCTTTATTAACAATACCTGATCTCCAATTTTGAACTTGTCTGTCTCATAGAGTGGCTTTGGTTCTGCTTCATGTGTCCCTAGTTTTTCTTTGAGATGCGTCTTCCACTCTTCTAGTTCATCGATGTGAATCCCTTGTTCCTCATGAGTTATTTCTTTGTTGGCACGAAGTCTAGGATCGGGTTTACTTGTGTTCTTTTGTGGTGCTTCTTGAAAAGAAGGGTTAACCGAATAGTTATCAATAGAATTTACTTTCTCACCTTGATTATTTGATGTCCTAGCTGAATCGAGAGCTTGAAGAGTGACTGTCTCGTCACCTACACAGAGTATGAGCTCACCTGCGTCGACATCAATTTTAGTCTTGGCAGCTGCTAAGAATGGTCTTCCTAGAATTAGGGGGATCGTGTTGTCCTCATCCATGTCTAAAACAACAAAGTCTACTAAGAATACGAATTTATCAATTTTTACTAGCACATCTTCAATTATACCCCTAGGAATTCTAATAGTTTATCAGCTAATTGAATACTCATCCTAGTTTGTTTGGGTTTCCCTAGACCTAGTTGTTTAAACATTTTATAAGGCATGACATTTATGCTTGCCCCTAGATCAGCTAACGCATTATCAATAGATAAACTACCAATAATGCATGGAATCATAAAACTCCCTGGATCTTTTAGTTTTCGTGGTAGTCTATTTTGCAACATTGTTGAACACACTGCGTTCAGTTCCACATGCGATTCTTCGTCTATCTTCCACTTATTTGTTAATAGCTTTTTTAGAAATTTTCTAGAATCTGGCATCTGTGAAAGAGCTTCAAGAAACGGTAAGTTTATATGTAATTTCTTTAAAAGTTTAAGAAACTTACCGAACTATTTCTCTGTTTTGTCTTTTGTTATCGCTTCGGGATATGGTATGCGAGGTTGGTACTCTTTGATTACCAGTTTTGGCTTATTATTTACCTCAACCTTACCTTCTTCTTCCATATTCTTTTGCCTTAAATTGGGCTCGTCTAACCCTTCACTATCCTGAGCTGTTATGGCTTGAATTTGCTCCTTTGGGTTAGTTTCGGTGTTGCTTGGTAAGCTTCCCTGTGGTCTTTCAGGGATCAGCTTAACAAGTTGCCCTAACTGATTCTCGATCCCTTGAATCGATGCTTGTTAATTTTTAAGTGCTGTTTTAGTGTTTTGGAGACGAGTGTCTGTCGCCGTCATGAATTTCGTTAGCATCTCCTCAAGGTTCGGTTTCTTTTCCTGTGGGTAGGGCTGTTGTTGGAAGTTTTGGGATGGTTGTTTCCTTTGATTTCCTTGACCACCCCATGAGAAATTGGGGTGGTTCTTCCAACCTGGATTATAAGTATTACTATAAGGATTATTGTTAGATCGGAAATTGTTACCCTTATAGTTCATTTGTTCGCTCTCTATGCCCTGTTAATATGATGGGTACTCAGGATTCGCCACGCCTCCACTTGTCTCACATTGCATGACCGGATGTACCTGTGAAGAACACAAACTATCAATCTTTTTATGTAACATATCTACCTTATTTGATAGTGAGGTTACTACGTCGAGGTTGAAAAATCTGGCTGCTTTGGCTGGCCTTGTCCTTGTAACTTGCCACTGATAGTTATTCAATGACATCTCCTCTATAAACTCGTAGGCTACTTCAGGAGTTTTGTTATCCAGAGTTCCGCTGGCTGCTGAATCGATTAATTGTCTTGTTGAAGGATTCACACCGTTGTAGAAAGTTTGGACCTGTAGCCACAAAGGTAATCTGTGGTGTGGGCACCTCCTCAACAAATCTTTGTATCTCTCCCATGCATCATAAAGTGTCTCTAAATCCATCTGCACAAAAGAAGATATATCATTCCTTAACTTGGCCGTTTTGGCTGGCGAAAAATATTTTAATAAAAAATTTTCGGTCATTTGGTCCCATGTAGTGATTGACCCTCGTGGAAGAGAATGCAACCACTGTTTGGCTTTATTCCTCAAAGAAAAGGGAAATAACCGAAGATGGATGGCATCATCAGTAACACCATTTATCTTGAAAGTGTTGCAAAATTCTAGGAAATTTGCCAAGTTATTATTTGGATCTTCATCCTGCAAACCATCAAACTGAACAAACTGTTGTATAATCTGTATAGTGTTAGGTTTCAATTCAAGATTATTTGCGACAATAGCAGGTCTAACAATACTTGACTCAGTTCCTGTTAAATTAGGTTTAGCATAATCATACATAGTTCGAGGAGCATGATGTTCGGCCGCCTCTGGAGGTAGCGGATTATTCTCAGCCATCTCTTCGGTGGTATTGATTTCGGCTTCTTACTCTTCTTCTATGTAGCTTAAGCTTCACCTTCTTTCTCTACGATTTCTGTGAACTTTACTTTCAATATCACTATTGTAAAGTACGGGTCCTATCAAGTTCCTTCTAGTCATAAACTAGAGGTACCTGAAAGGGGCAAAAGAAGGAAGAAAACTAAGCGTTCTTAATATTTTAGTTCCCCGGCAACAGCGCCAAAAACTTGATTGTTGTTTTATGCGATGTCAAAGTCTTAAAATTTATATAAAGAATGATCGAACCTGGAAACTAACTATGACAACGATTTGAGGCAAGCGCACCTATCGAACAGTAGTATAGTTAAGGCAAGACCGGATTGTCGAACCCAAAAGAACCAAAAGTACTAATACTAACTTTCTTTTTATTATCTAGCCTAAGAATTAAGGGAATTTTTATCTAATCTAAAATTAACTAACAACTAAGCTAAAGATGCAAAGACAAAGAAAATAACTTTGGGAAAAATACTTTGGAAAAAACCAATTGATTAAGACAATACCCGAGAAAGAATCCACCTAGACTTCACTTGTTATCTAACTCTGAACCAGACGATTTATTCATTTGACTTGATCCGTAGGTTTCCCTAAGTTATATTAATCCCTCCCTCGAGGCGACTAACGTCTAACCCTATGTTGATTAATTGAAATCTCTTTCTAATTAAAATCCCTAGAATTGCATTAAATCGATCTATGGACTCCCATATTAGGTTTGACCCTAATTTGGCAGATTTTCGTTACCCTATCTCTAGATGCGTGAGCAACTCTGCTTAACTATGCTAGATCTACTCTTAGACAGGGACTTTTGCTCCTCCAGCTAAGCACATCACACTTGAACTAATATCCCAAAAATATCAACACAAGAATTAAGAACACATAATTAAGAACAAGTTAAATATTTATCATATAGTTCAGCAAACGATAACAAGATTCATCTTAGGTTTCATCCCCCTCAGGTATCTGAGGGTTTAGTTCATAACAATAAAAGAAAACATCTCAGAAGAAAAGATAAAACAAAACATAAGAAATCCCTAAAACCCCCTGAAGGAATTGAAGGAGAGATCCTCCGTCTTGAGTATAACTCCGGCTTCTTGAGATGGATCAACTGGCTTTCTTTGAGTAAATCCCCACAAATCTGCCCTCTTTGGCCTAACTGGACGCCCCCTGACTAAAGCCTTGGGTTCCCCCTTTTTAGGTCATACTTAAGGTGTTTATATAGGCTTCTAAATGTGTTTCTTCGCCTCTAAGTATCCTAAACCGAGTGAAATTTCTCTTTGTCACGGCAGGGACACGCCCACGGCACACGCCTGTGTGAATCGTGGCCAGGCCGTGTTCGAGACTGTTGAATGAGGCACGGCTATGTGGTCTTAGGCCCAGGCCGTGTTGATCTCGTGATATGGCCCATTTATTCTATTTTAGGCCCGTTTCTCGTTCTTTTTATCATCTGGTGCTCGTCTGAGTATAAAACATGAAAACAAAGGATTAAGAGCGCCAAATTACACAATTCAAGGATAAATCATCCAAAAATATGCTAAATGTGGGCTTAAAATATGTTACTATTACGGTTTATCAGCGAGCACGGCCTAAGGCCATCGAACACGGGCGTGTCCCTACCGATCCTAGGTTTAATCCTATTGGAAAAAGGTTGCTTGTGGGCTAAGAAAGGCGTTCCAAATCCTATATAAACACCCTAGGGGGTAACCTAAAAGAAGACGCCGAGTAGAAGGCAGAAAATACTCCAAGACAGCCGTCGGGAACAACTTAGGAGAAGGATCTCCATCAAGACTGAAGATCTCCCATCAAGTTCTTTAGAAGTTTTTGGGTTTTCTTATGTTTTGTTGTTTTCCCTATTTTATGATGTTTCCCTCTATTAGTATGAACTAAACCCCTTAAATACCTAAAGTGATAAAGCCTAAGACAGATCTTATTATTGTTTGATTTATAAGATAAATACTTGTTCTTATTCTTAATTGTGAGTTTTTATTCTTATTTTGATAATTCAGGTTATTGATTCAAAATCGAATGTGCTTATTTAGTAGAGCAAAAGTCCCTGTTTAAGAGAAGATCAACACAATTAAGCGGAGTTGATTGCAACCCTAGAAATAGAGGCGATTTAAAATCGCTGATTAGAGTCAAATCTAATAAGGGAATCCATAGATCAAGCTAATGCGACAATAGGGGTTTTAATTAGAAAGAGATTTCAATTAATCAACCTAGAGTCAGTTGTTTTTAGTCTTGAAAGAGATATTAACATAAAACAGGGATTTCTACGGATTAAGTCAAGTGAATAAATCATATGAATCAAAAGTAATAAGTGAATTATAAGTGGATTCTTCCTTAGGTATTGCCTTTATCATATAAGTTGTCTTAAAGTATTTTCCTAATTCTTTCGTTGTCGTGTTTAATTAGTTTTAGTTTAAAAGAAATCACTCCAATACTTAGGCTAGATAATAAAAAGATAGTATTTACTAGCACTCTTGGTCCTTATGGATACAGTATTACCGGTCTTACCATAACTATACTATTGAACGATAGGTGCGCTTGCCTTTATTGTGATCATAGTTAGTTTTAGACACATCAGAGACACACTAGGACGGATGAAACCACGATCCAGAAGCTCCTAAAGTTGGGCCTTAAGCTTTGTAAGCTCCTTCGGTGCCATTCGGCAGGGAGCGATGGACACCGGAGCTGTACCCGGTAAAAGCTCAATTCCAAACTCAACTTCTTGATTAGGAGGTAAACCCGGTAACTCCTCAGGAAAGACATCCGGAAAATCCTCACTTTTTTAATATCCCCAACAGAAGAGTCCCAAAGCGGAAACACTAACGTAAGCCAAATATGGCTCACACCCTTTCCGATCCAGTTTCTCAGCCACAAAAGTAAAGATCACATTGGATAAATAATCTCAACGCTCACCGATCACAACCACCTCTATATCATCATTGGTCCTCAAAATGACCCTATTAGATGCGCGTCCAAACTGACTAGGTTCTTAACCAGCCAATCCATACTCAAGATCAATTCTAATTCCCCAAATGAAAGCTCTATCAGATCTGCCAGAAATACCGCCCCTTGCAGCTCTAATGGAACATCCCTATAAAGTTTACTAACCCGAACAGACGGCCCCAACAGACTCAATACAATAACCTCACTAGCAGTGCTCTCAAAAGAAATCCCCAAGGTTTCAAATACAGTACTAGCTACATAAGAGTGCGTAGAACATATATCTATTAGAGTAGTATAAGGTACATCAAATATAAAGAACGTACCAGTGATCACATCTGGAGCATCTTTTCCCCTCGACGTCGTGTAGTATACACCAATGTAGGCTGCCTCGCCTCTGTCTGATGAACACCTCTGCCAGGTGCACTCTGTCCACGACCTATACCATTACCACCCCTAGTCGATCCACGGCCCCTAGTTGGCTACTAAACTGGCCTCTGAGGCTGCAGATATCCCGATACTGAAGCTTGCATCTGATATGCCCGCTGTGGACACTCTCTAATACAGTGCTCCAGATACCCACACCTCAGACAAGACCCTATCCTCCTCCAACACTCACCCAGATAGTTCCTACCACAATCTCCACACGGCTGAATCCTAATTGGAGCAATAGGAGCCCCCACTCTAACAGGCCCATCAGGTCTAGCCTTTTTCTTAGGCTTCAGAACAAAACTAGAGGGCTTCAAGTCCTTTTTGTTCTTACCCCTCTCTAGATCCCTATTCTAGCACTCCACGCACTTAACATCCTCGGCGATCTTTGCCTTCTCAACCAGACCCGCAAACTCTCACTTCCTCTATGGAGCAATCAGTACCCTCAGATTATTCGTTAATCCATCCTCAAACTAGACACGCCTCTCATACTCAGACGTCACCATGCCTCGAGCGTAGCGACTCAACCTCAAAAACTCGGCCTCATACTCATACACAAATCTATTACCTTGCGTAAGATTCATGAACTCACGCCTACGAGCATCAATATAGCTCACTCCCATATACTTACTCTAGAAGGTGGTCTTAAAGTAATCCCAGTTCTGACGGTTAGGCTGAGTACCCTCCACAACTGTCAACCACCACTGATAAGCTTCATCGCGAAGCAAAAAAACTGCACCCTTCAGTTTCTGCTTGAGAGCACAGTCTAGATCATTCATGATCTTCTCGGTGGCCTCTAACCAATACTTGGCCACATTAGAGGCGACTTTAGTGACACCCTAAAGAACTCAACACCATTAGACCAGAGTAGTTTAATTACCGACCATCAGCCCCCAACCCCAAAATGGGGTCTAGCAACCCTCTCCAAAATCCTCAACATGGCTTGGGATAGTGTGTCGTCCCCAGCCAAACGGCTTTGAGACCTAGTCTCAGTAGGAAGTGAAATTGGTGTCTCACTCTTATCTAAATTCGGCATACTACCTAGAGAGGAAGACTCAGCTCAAGCCCCCTACGGCCTCTACCACGCCTCGAATACCACGTCTGCAAGTTCCATGAGCGCTCATCGTAAATTTGAGTTTTAATCTACGTTGTAAACTTTTATGCATCAATTCCGGTATTTATTAGTAGATGTTTTAGGCATAAATTCTCAGAAGTTCAAACTTGTTTCCAAAGGTTTCAGTTTCTAACTACTCAGTACAGTTTTAGAAAATACTAACTACAGTGTTTTCAGAGTTTTCTATCAAAATTCAGAAATACTTACAGGAACGGCACCGGAGACTCGGTGTAGCACATACTTTCCCAAATTATCCAAAAATATTTGAAAACCAATTTTTTTCGAAATGTAGTTTTGGAACCTAAAATTCACAATCGAGTTTTGTAACCTGGCTTTGATACCACTAAATATAACACTCTAAACCTAGCCTAGACGTTATAGCTGAATCCGGAGAAGTCACGGAGAATGGGTTTAGTTGCATAAAATCATTCTAGTTACTTAACTCATGTATTTTATATCCATTTCAAAAATGTTAATTAATGAGTTTAGTTGTCAAAACCTATTTTACAGCGGAAGTCTAACAAAATCGATACATTTAGAAATTCAATTCGTATTTTTAAGAAAACCTCTCGTTCCATAAAACCAAACCTCTCTTTCTACAAAATCGTCAATTTCATAAAACAATTAAACCAAGCATGCAGAAAAAATCAGCAAACCAAAATCAATAGTTTAAAACCAAAAAGTCCAAAGAGTCCCAAAAATTACAACTCTCAAAATTTATATCGTAAACATAAATAAAAACCATAAATTGCTAAGTTTAAACAATTTACGGTCGAGTGGTCACCGTTGAGTCTCTGCCGCACCGATCTGCCTAAGTATAACAGCCCATTTTTAGTGAAATTGGAACAGTGGTTTCGGGACCACAAATTTAAGCCAAAAATAAAATTTATTTTTTATATTTTTGCACGGTTAGTATTTTGATAGGAAAGTCATAAGAAAACTCTAATAAGAAAATTTTATCAATTTTGTGCTTAATTACAGATAGGACCAAATTGCATAAAATGTAAAAGTTGGATTCTAGTAGCTAGAAGGATCAAATAGCTATAGAATTCAAAACTTGAGGTCCTATATGGTAACTAGACCATTAAAGAAAAGTTAGTAGATATTTTTGGTGATTCATCCATGGAAAAATTAGAAAAGGTTAAGGACTAAATTGGAAACTAAAATAATTAAAAGATAAATTAATAAATAAGAAATATCATCATATTATTATCATCTTCATCCCAAAATACATGGAAACCTTAGAAGAGAGAGAAGAAACTAATCAAGGTTAATTGGGTAAGTATTCTTGTCCCGTTTTTACTATTTTTATATTTTTGAGATCGAGATAACCTAATCTATCTAGATTGGAGATCAATTTGAAAAGTTATCAAAGTATAGAATTTTTACCATGGATGAATATGCTGAAAATTTGAAATTTATGGTAGAAAATGAAAGGTTGTTGATAAATAAACAACTTTTACAGAGTGAATTTTGATGAAATTGTGATTTAGGGACTAAATTGTAAAGATGTGAAAATTGAAAAAAAATTCTAAATTTTATATAATACATGTGCCGTAAATTTTATATTAAAATTTCGGTTAGGCTTGGAATAATGAGTAGATTGCATGAATTTCATTTTCCGAGCCTAGGGACGAAATTGGAATTTATGAAAAGTTTAGAGGCAAAATGGTTATTTTTCCTAAGGTGTAAATTGAGTTCAGTAGAATATGAAATGTGAGAAATTGATGATTAAATTCATTTATATAGATCCGGATAACACAAATTCATAGCTAGATTGAGGAAAAGAGAAAGTTTCGGATTAGTTGATTTTCTTATACGAACTATTATCGAGGTAAGTTCGTGTAACTTATTTATGTATATTAACATGTTGGAATTGAATGTTATATTTAATTTGAATATGTGAATATATGAATGTTATAAATATATGAATGGTCACATGATAGAAAAGGTCATTAAAATGTTAAGTTCCGTTTGAACAATGAAATCGATGGAGACATGTGATTTCCCGTACATGAATGTGATTCAGCATATGTTGCAGAAGGGATTTAACTAAGACGAGTGATCTCGACATAGCCTCTCGAGCATCCTGTTATATAGTTCCTTCGAGCATCCTGATCGGTAGTGATTTAGCATGTGTTGCACACTACCGTAGATCTTTGTGAGCGTCCTGACACATGCTTCGTTCGGTTGTGATACGGCATATAATGCGAACACAAACACAGCTCTTCATGAGCGTCTTATTAAGCTTGCTTGAACTCTCTGGTACCTTATCATAAGCTCCCTGATATTATCTCCTCAGAGATATCTGAAAGGCTCTATGAGCTTCCTGAGTAAAAACTCTTATGAGTTTCTTGATTAGCTCGGATAAGTGTCATGTTACATGATTACATGGCTCATTTGAGCATCTTGACAAGTGGCTCGAGAGTATGCTCCCTGAATAAGAATTGACGGTTGATAGATATGTACACCTTGAGTGTACTATTTGAGTATCCATCGATATTTCAATAATTCAACGGATAACACTCTTGACATGAGAAAAATGATGAGATAAAAAGAAATATGCCCTGAATGTTTTTGAATTATTTGATGAAGGATTATATGATGAGCTCATCTATGTTTATTTAATATTTAAATGTATTATATGACTAACTTGCTTGATTGAGTATATGTGTTTTGGTAAACATGTCAAAATGATGAAAGCATGTTAATTTTATACTTAATATTGTTAAATGTGATTGGTGAGTTTCAATTCCTGTTATACGAACTTACTAAGCATATAATGCTTACTAGGTTTTATTTTCTCTGTTTTATAGCGCTCGGAAGCTCACGAAGGTTGGAGATCGGTTGGAGCATCATCACACTATCCACTAGCTTGTTTTGGTATAAATAGTAACCTCATTTTGGTATAATGGCATGTATAGGTAACTTGACCTTTGATGGCATATGAATATGGTTTGTAAACTAGCTATTGAAACGGCTAGTAATGTTTTGTTTGGTATAATCTTAAGGTTTTATTAAATCAAATACCTATGTGTTAAGTTTACTAAATATGATTGATCAAGTTATGCTTAATCTATAAGTTAAACAAAGGTAAGATTATAATCACAAGTGCATATGATAAAATATCATATTAGATGTTAGAATTGGCTTGGATTTAATGCTTGGATTTGCTAGTATATACTTGTAAGTGTCGGTGTAGGTTATTTGCAAATTTGGGTGAGAAATAAAACTAGGAAATGGCTTTATTTTGTCCAGACGGGTAGACACACGAGCATGTGTCTTGACCGTGTGTGACACACAGGCGTATGTCTTAACCATGTGTGACACACAGCCTAGCACATAGGCATGCGGTTTGGCCGTGTGTCTCTTGCATCTTAAAATTGAGAAACAGAATGCTCAGAATTAAGCACACAGGTAGAGACATGGCGTCTGTCTCAACTGTATGTGCAACATGGCCTAGAACACGGGCGTGTGTCTTAGCCATGTGAACCCTACACCTAATTTTTTAAAATTAAATTGATCACATGGCCTACTCATACAGGTGTGTGACTGGCCGTGTGGCACAAGTCAGAGAGGTACATGGGGTTGAACACAGCCTGCATCACGGGCGTGTCCCTGTACCACATGGGCGTGTGTGCCCTGCATCTAGGAAAGTTTTAGATTTTGCGAAAATTTCTCTGAGTTTCCGATTTAGTCCCGACTCGATTCAAATACTCATATCGTGCCTCGAGGGCCCATTTAAGTAACGTTATGAATAATATTGGAAAATGAATAGTAATTAACATGAATTATTTGTAAATGTTTTGAAAACACCAAATATGCTTCGTAACCCTGTTCAGGCAATGGACACGGGTTAGGGGTGTTACATTAAGTCTGTGGGTTACCTGAAAAAAAGACAACAGATGTGAGTTTACGAAAACTCAATGTGTAACCAATCAGAATTAAGCATACAAACATACAAAATTATATGCATAGTCAGAAACAAATGCAATTTTTGATTTAGATTCGGATTCGGGTTCAGATCCATATACAGATTTAGATTCAGATTTAGATATGCATAAATCTTACCCCCCATCCTCTACACACCTTCCCCGACCATCTCATCACACCATGTGGGGTTTAAAACACCCACCTATCCCTACACACCACATTATGTCATTAAGACACATATCAGATTAAATGTAGCCAAACTGCCAGAATATAGGCGATTACCGCCGAGAAGAATACTTCCTCCTCATATTCCAATCCCACCCTAATAACATATACAAAAATTAGATACAGATATGACAGATTTAACATGCTCAACGTGCATATATACAAATATCAGATATACGTATAGCAGTACAGTCAGGCATACATTTAGCATCCTACTCAGATCAGTCTATCAGAATATCATAGCATACAAATTAGGGTTTACTAGCCCTTACTGACCCTACAATAGGCCTACAGTCGATCGAAATGACCCGTGAGGCCCTAGGAAAAATTTTAGAATTATGGGCCCACATGTCTGTGTGCACCCACAAGCCCATGTTTGGCCTTGCCCGTATGGCCCACATGGCCTGACCCAGAAACCTACACGCCCGTGTTGGCCCACACACCCAACTTGGCCTGGCCATTGTAGCCCACACGACCACACTCGAGCCCATGCCCTCATCGACCACACAGCCATATCTCGCACACGGCAATCCATATGGGCGACCACACGCCCGTGTGGCGTCGACTGAGTAGTTTTTTGGCTTTTACCGGAACCTCAATTTCTGCATTTCGGGTACACACCTGGTATGAATTTGATGCGAAATTACTCCCAAAGTGAACAACACCTAATAACAACAACAAGATTACCCATGATTACTTAAACCTTCAGAAACCAACCGAAAGACCTCTTGACCATAACTCGAAAACACAACCGAAACTACTCTCCAATGATTCAAAAACTTACCTTCTGTAACAGCAACCATGATATTTCACTATACCGTCGAAGGATCTCGATTTTCCTGAAGAACACCGACTAACACAGTTTACTGGATTAACTTGAAATACCAAAAATAAACAAAAATAAAAAAGAAACTTTCAATACACCAACACAAACCCTTACCTTCAAAAACGAATGGCAGAACCTAGAAGAGAAACACCACGTTTGAAAGTGGCAAAAATTCGATAAGAAAAAATGAACACAGAAACGTTAGAAATCTTTTTGGAAGAAAGAGAAAAATGTTTTTCTTTTTTTTTAATAAAATAAAATAAAAGATCCCCAAATCCCTCATATCTCTCCCACTAACCCCACTACACACAACTACCCCAAAAGTTTGGCTCCATCGAAACTCTATCAGGCGATTGAGCAAAAAATAATACCCACGCTCGCGCAGGGATTCAAACATAGGACCTCCAACACACTAACTCCCCTACCACTCAAACTAGCAGGCTCATTCTGATATGAATTTACAGATAATTTAATAGAAGCCCACTGAACAAGATAAGACTTGATTCCAAAAATCAAAAAATTAACCAATCTGGGACTTGAACCCAAGACCTCATACACACACCCAGAACACTTAACCACTGAAACAAATGCACATTTGTGTTAAATATTTACAGAAACAGAGATAAATTATTCAAGGCATTACATTTCCATTGACTCTTTGATCTTAGGATTATGAGATTTGTTTCGTATTATGTTGATTATTATTTGGACCTAATTTCAATGTTTGAAACCACTATTATGGATGATTTGATGTTTATTTAAAATAGGAATGGATGCATGTTGAATAGATTTTGTGTTGAAATGGTCGGTAGGCTTATATGTGGTGCATTTTATAGGTCTAAAGTAGAGGTAACGATATTTGTGTGTTAAAAATGGCACCTCTATGATTTTGAAATGTGTAGGAAGTTAGAATCGTAATTTAGTATCGATATCGTATCACGAGTATCGATACTCGAGATAATTTTACCGATACTTTTTGAAGAGTATAGATATTTTCTTGAATTTGATTTTAGCCGAGAAATAGAATGTCGATTTGGTACCAATTTTTCATATAGTATCGATATCGGTTAAGGAAAACATTGATACCCATGTTCCAGTATCAATATCTACGTACTTGTTTTAGAAATTTTGCTAAATGAACCCTATGCATGTTTAATTATAATTATAAGTTCAATTGAAGTATGTTAGGCTTGTTCTAATGATGAATGATATGTGTTTGTCTTTATATTCGTACGAATGCTAAATAGAAAGAATGATTGCTTATTAATCTTACATGTTATGCACATGGTGTGAGACGGTGGTGTGGCATCCTGATATTCGGGCTCGATGACCGAGCCGGATATAGAGTGTTACATTCGGAGATATCAAAGCCCTTGGTTCAATAACGCTTGGGCCCAAGAGATTTTTGTGTGGTGGGGTTTCGAAACCCACGTGTCTAAATTTCTCTGCTTTCTTGGAATTGTTAATATAAATTTGTTTGAACTGTATGAGATTATTTGAAATGTTCTAATTGAATTGAATTGCATGTGTGGTAGGAATGAGAACACATTTCCTTAAATCTTGAATTTTGCTTGTAGGAACGAGACTTGTATCATTTCCCACCACTCACATCTATTCTTGTTTGTTTGTATACTAGATTATTATATATGTATCCTAGACGTGTTAATATCTAAGAAACAACAACACAACAAAATTATAATCGAAAATATAAGAAAAAGTCATACATAACGAGATTTAAGAAAAAAAAAAAATCCAGGCTTTGAATCTGATATAGAAGGTAGAGAATTATTGACACTATAAATAGTATCAAACTATTTATAATAGATGAAAAACCGAATACTCTATTACCTTCTTTGGCTTATTTATTAGAAACACATTAGAAAATGAAAATCTATAAAAGTGTAGCTTTTTTCCTAGCTTTTTTTTTTTGTCTAATTTTTACTAGCTTTTATGGCAGGTAAAATAATGCATCAGATCATAGAGGAAATGACCAAAGGGGGGCACTCAAGTGGGGCGTATTTCCAAATGCCAATTATACAAATTGAGATTAGCAAATAATAATTCCAGTGGTAACTAAACGTGGGAAGCAATACCTACCATAGCTTTTTTTTTTTTTTTTTGTCGCAGACAATGTCAACAATATAAACACAAATTGCATACTCTTTTCACATGCAACAGCTAAGTAACTTATGATGAGAGATTAAGACAAATAAGTTAATTAAACAACAAACAAACACATTAACACCCAAATCAATCTCCATCTCATTTCTCTCTTACTATGCTTTTTTATCATCATCATCACAATTTTAAACTGTCACAAGGGAAGGTGCCCCTCACAAAAGAACCTCGACGGTGGGCACCAACATGACTTCTTTAAGACGATATATGGAACCGAGCACCCTACCGGTCTTCTATCTAAACACAAATGATAAAAAATTAAGGTCAATACTATCCCAAGGTATAGTCAAGTCAATCACAGATGAGAAAGAGAAGGATGAAGCAAAGGAAAAGAAAATTAAGAAGGCAGAACACTTAATATGCACAATACTATAACAGTTTAGCTCTAAAACAGTTGTCTACAACAAATAGCTTAGCTTGGCAAGCGTAGAAGCTGGGCGAAGCAGTAACGAAACTCAGGTGGACGGTGGTCATGCAAATAGGTGAGGGATGGTCGAACGGGAGACAGATGTTAGTGGATGAGGCAGACGCGAGGGTGGAACTGATGAAGAAGAAGATGGGGGAAACATTCAAGGAGTTTTTTTTTGGACTATTTTGATTTGGGGGTAAAGAGTGAGTGGGGCAAATGAAATGAAGGAGGGGGGAAAGTAGAAAAGTTTGGGAATAAAAATGTAAAATAATAAAATTAAATAATAATATAAATTTTGTAACACCCTAAAACAGAGTCTAGGATTTTTAGGGATATTTTAGGGATTTTAGTTTTAGAGTGTTTGGAATTTTGTGACATGGTTTATCGATAATTTTTTTTACTATAGTTTTTAGAAAATTAAATCAATTTAAGAAAATGAGTTTCAAATACCTTTAATTTTGGAAAATTGACTGATTTGTAATAGATAAAATATGAGCATTTATGTTGCAGTTTTACCAATGTTTAAAAATTAATCTATTTTCCCCCTTCATTTTTATAAAGCCCACGTTAGATTTCTCCCATGTATTGTTTGTGTCGACCCTTTGTTCTCCCAACTCCCCCATTCAATTTTGGTTTTCAAATCCTAATTCCTTTTTATTTCTATTATCTCTTAAGTTATAAATCTCTATCGAACTTAAGAAAAACACCCAAAAACATCATAGTTTTCTCCATTGTCAAGCTTTCAGGCTTTTCAGGTTTTCGATCAAACGTTCGATTTTCGATCATATAAGATAACGATTCAACTCTTAAATAGTTTTAAATGTTATTTAGTCTTTAAAACCAAGTTTTTAGCCATTAAATCGCATGCTTTGAATAAAAGCCGAAAATTTGCTCATTAATGGTGGATTTTGGGATTTTAAGTAAAAATGTGGTTTCAAAGTATTTTTCAATCCTAAATAGTTTTAAATGTTATTTAGTCTTTAAAACCAAGTTTTTAGCCATTAAATCGCATGTTTTTCTTCTAAAATTGTCTTTTGGAAACATCACATTAGAATTAAATGTGTTTAAACCTGCTGAAGATTCTAATTTACATGAAGTGGAATTCTTTGAAAAACTTGTCCATAAGCAGTTCATCAATTCCAAATTATTCAATCCTTTGGAAAATTATTTAACTGAATTTGAAATTGATGAAAAAATAAAAAAATCCATGCATTAATTCTATGTTAAATTCTTTTCAAGGACAAGATAAGAACTTTTATTGGAAAAAAAAGTTTGAGGAACATCCAACAACTACAGATGTTTTAGCACATCAGTTGATCAACCACCCAAGCTTGATTTGAAACAACTACCATGTGATCTGAAATATTCATTTTTGGGTGAGAATAACTTTTCCAGTCATAATTTCTCAAAATTTGATGCACACCAAGAAGGTAATCTACTGAGAATTTTGAAAATGCATAAAAATACATTAGGATGGACCATAACTGACATAAAAAGAATTAACCCATTGATTTGCACACAACATTTATTTAGAGGAAAATGCTAAACCCTCTAAACAAATGCAACGAATTCTTAATCCTAATATGAAAGAAGTGGTGAAAAATGGAGTCATTAACCTTTTGGATAATCGAATCATTTATCCTATTTTTGACAACAAATGGGTAAGTCCTACCCAAGTTGTACCCAAGAAATCTGGGGTTACTATAGTCAAAAATGAAAATAATGAATTGATCCCAACTAGGACTATTATTGGTTAGCGTATGTGCATTGACTATAGGAAACTTAATTCAATGACTAGAAAAGATCATTTCCCTTTACCTTTCATGGATCAAATCTTAGAAAGAGTTGCGAGGCATGAATTTTATTGTTTTCTAGATGGATATTCTGGGTATAAGCAAATTGCAATTTCACTTGAGGATCAAGAGAAAACCACTTTTACATGTCCCTTTGGCACTTTTGCATATCGAAGGAATCCTTTTGGATTATGTAATGCACAGCCACATTTCAAAGATGCATGCTTACAATTTTTAGTGATATAGTGAACGCATTTTAGAAGTCTTCATAGATGATTTTTCTTTTTTTGGTGATTCATTTGATGATTGCTTATCCAATTTAGAAAAGGTTTTAATCAGGTTTAAAGAAACAAAATATTGTTCTTAATTGGGAAAAATGTCATTTTATTGTCTCTAAAGGAATTGTTTTGGGACACATAGTTCCTGTAACATCCCAAACATGGCCTGGAAGTTATGGCCAAATCTGGCGATGTCACATGGTAGTGTGACAGAAAATCGTTCTTAAAACATCTCCGTTTAGAAATCCTCATTATCCTTTTATTACTCTAAAATAGGGATTCTAATTCAATCGTTAGTTTTCAAAACATTATACGCTGCGAAAGCTTTTTAAACAGTTTGTATCCTTGTGGGTATTTCGTAAAAACACATGCATTTCTTTTAAAAACCCGTGTTTTACCTACTTTTAGCAGACATAACAGAAAACAGAATAAAATCCAAATTTTAGGTAAAAATCCATAGAGGCTATTATTACAGAAAAATACCCCAAATAAGACTAAAAATCGTAAATAAGTAGCAAATAACAAAAGAGTCGTGTGGCCACCTCTGAGTCCTCCGCTGCACCGATCTACTTAAGTCCAGGGATTACCTGTACAGATTAAACAGAAGGGGTGAGTTTACATAAACTCAGTGTGTAATCCCCATGCAAACAAACAGACAATAACAGATAATCTCAGTTCGGGCACAAGCCCTTTCAATTTCAGTATCAGTATCAGGTTAGGCCTTAGCCCATTTCGATGCTGATGTGAAATGATATGTGATATGCAATCAGAAAATCCTACCCAACTAGCCTCTACACTCCATCTCCGTCCAACCCTACACTCCATGTGGGGATATAATCAACCCACCCATCCCTACACTCCAAGTAGTACCGGTTGCGACACTAAATAGTAGTTTGCAGCTGAGCTACCAGTAAGTTAGGCTCGAAGCCTTTCAGTACACTTCTTCTAGTCAATGTCAATCCCCAACCCAATGCAATGCATCATACAGTTATGTCATTCCCAATCATAGTATATCACATTTATATAGTACAATACAAACAGCATGCTCAATATACAGTCATTCAATTAAGAGTCTAGGTAATCTTACCGACCCTACAGTAGGTTCACAGTCGTCTCGGGCGACCCGTGCAACCTTAGCAGTAAATCAATAAAAATGGGCTCACACGCCCACGTTGTCTGCCCGTGTTGGCCCACACACCCGTGTGGCCCACATGGCCCAAATCGGTCTTGGCCGTGTGGATCACAAGGCCTAGCCCAGAATCCCACATGCCCGTGTAGACTTACATGCCCATGTGGCCCACACGGCCCAAATGGTTGAGCATGTGTCTCGCACACGGCCTTGCTCGACTGTCACACGGCCGTGTTGTGGCTTACAGTCTTGCACACAGCCTACCACACGGACTACCACACGCCCGTGTGGCATCGACAGAGAGCATTTTTGGGTTTTCACCGAGATGCATTTTCAGTGGTTTGGGTACACACTTGGTTCAATTTTAATGTTGAAACACTCCCTAAGCCTGAAAACCTATCAGAGAAGTATTCAAAATCGATTTAGCTGACTAATTAACGAGTTTTCCAAAAATAACTTATCAACAGTAACTCGACTCACCACCGACGAAGACTTCCCGTCAACACCGTTTAAATAAGAAATACGAAATTCACTTATCAGAGCCTCCTCCTATGCCATTACCAGCAAAAGAAAACATTAGTACTCAATCGTTAAGAAATTCATGGCAGAAAAGAATGAGAACTTACTGAAACCGCGCAGGACCGATTATCAATGCTAAAAAGAAAGGAAGATTTATGGAAAATGAATAGGAAAAAGGGAGAGGGGTGATTCAAAGGGAATTTTGGAAGGGAGAATGGAAAGGAAAAACGTGCAGATTTTGGGGGAAAAGAGAAGACTGACAGAATATACGATAACCACCCTCAATCCCTTGTTTTTCTCCTAAAAACCGTCCACTACACTCCCACTACCCCTCAAAAACTTAGTATTTTACTACACTTCAAACTCTTCCCCACAATCTAACTAAGAGCCTACTGTCTAAAGATAGGGCTTTATTCAAAGAAAAACAAAAATTTTGCCCAAGCCAAGGCTTGAACCCAAGACTTCTCAGACACTCCCAAAGCACTTAACCACTGAAGCAGATACACAATTGTGTAACAAATTTTCAAAACCTGAAATTAAGAAAAATTGGGCCGTTACAGTTCCTTCAAAAGGGATTGAGGTAGATAAGTCAAAAATTGAGTTAATTTCCAATTTGCCAACACCAAAAACTAAAAAGGACAGTAGGTTATTTTTAGGACATGTAGAATTTTATAGGAGATTTATAAAAAAATTTAGTGATATATCTAGGCCTTTGTGCAATCTCTGATTAAAGGATAGTGTGTTTGAATGGACTGAAGAGTGTGAAATGACTTTTGGAAAACTTAACAATATGCTTACTTCTGCTCCTATTATGAAACCCTCTGATTGGTCTTTACCATTTGAAGTAATATGTGATTCTAGTGATTACGCTATTGGTGTTGTGTTAGGATAAAGGAAAGGTAAGAAACCATATGTCATTTATTATGCAAGTAAAACTTTAAATAGTGCTCAAATGAATTATTCTACTACTGAAAAATAATTACTTGTAGTAGTTTTTGCATTGGAAAAATTTAGATATTACCTTGTTGGATCATCTATTGTTGTCTTTAGTGATCATGCAACTTTAAAATATCTTCTCTCCAAAAAGGATGCCAAACCCAGGTTGATTAGGTGGGTTCTTCTTCTTCAAGAATTCGACATCACCATTCAAGATAATAAAGGAGTAGAAAATGTTGTGGCTAACCATTTGTCAAGACTTGTTTATGATAAATCTTTTGAAACTTCCCCAATTAATGATAGTTTTCCTAATGAATAAATTTTTAATATCTCTGTTATACCATGGTTTGCTGACACTGCTTGTAACACCCCAAACCGACCTAGACGTTATGGCCGAATCCAGAGATGTCACAAAGAATGGGTTTGAAATCGATCTCTACATGTTGAAACCATTTTATTTCTAAAACTCCTATTTGCCTTTATCCATTGTCAGAACATTTATTCAATTACTTAATTAGTCTTAAATCGTGTTTAATAGTAGAAGCTTATGAAAATGTTGTATTTCAAGAAATTAGTTCGTATTCTTAGAAAAACCATTTGTTTTAGTAGAAACCATAGTTTTCAGATATTAGTTGCATATTAAATACTAAAACAGAATTCCAAATCCAAAAAGAAAACCAACCAAAAACTCCGAAGAGTCCAATTGTTACAAAAATCCAAGAAAATCTTTAAAATAAAATCGTAAACATAACCAGTTTTTGAACACGTGGTCACCGAGAGGCTCCGCCGCACCGATCTGACTAAGTTTGTGGATTACCTAACAAAACAGACAATAAATGTGAGTTTACGAAAACTCAGTGTGTAACCCAGCAGAATTAAGCATACAAACATACAGAATTATATGCACAGTCAAATACCGATACCGATTTAGTTTCAATTTTAGATTCAAATAACAGATTCAATTTCAGATATACAAAATCCTACCCACATCCTTTACACACCAACTCCATCCATCCCATCACACCATGTGGGGTTAAAAACACCCACCCATCCCTACACACCACATTGTGCCATTAAGACACATAACAGAATATATGCAGTCAAGTTGCTAGAATATAGGTGATCAACGTTGAACAAAATACTTCCTCCTTATATACAAATCCCACCCCAATAACAGATACAGAAAATTAAATACAGTTATAATAGATTACACATGCTCAACATGATTATATATAGATAACAGTTATACGTATGACAATACAGTCAGGCACACATATAACATCCTACTCAGATCAACCTATCAAAATATCATAGCATACAACTAGGAGTTTAATAGCCCTTACCGACCCTACAGTAGGCCCACAATCGATTGGAGCGACCTGTACGACCCTAGGGAAATTTTCAGCATTATGGGCCCACATGCCCGTATGAGTTACCCGTGTAGGCCCACACGCCCAGATTGGCCTCGCCCGTGTAGCCCACACGGCCTGGCCCAAAATCCATACGCCTATGTGGCATCGACAGAACAGTTTTTCAGCTTTTGCCAAAGTCTCGTTTTTTGCGTTTTAGGTACACACCTGATTCGTTCAAGAAGCTACAGCAAATCCCGAGCCCTTTGAAACCTAATAAACAGAATCCAATTGACCAATTAGAAACCAATTCACGAATCGACATAAAACCCAAAATGACGCACAACACTTACCGATAATGCACCCAACACTAACGCAATTTAAAACTGCCAGAATAAGAAATCACTGTTCTCACCCTTCTCCTACTTCACAGATTTACAAAAATCAAACTCCCTATAACATCAAGTACGCTACTATGGAGAGAAGATACCAACGTAGCTTATTGAAAACAGACAAAGAGTACCAAAAATTGAAATACAATGCGAGAATTGAACCAAAATTTCGAACAGATTAGAAAGAGGAAGAAACAAAGGAAAGGGAAAAAACTCACGTCAGAACTTTTTCCTTTAGAAGAGAGAAGGAAATTTTTTTTGAAAAAAACAATTAAAATCAGATAACTCCAAAAATCCCTCAAATTACTCCCCACTAACCCACTAATAATCCACTTCTCAGAATCCAACTCCATTAGGACTCTAACAGGAAACCGAGCAAAAATAAAATACACACGAATGCACAGGGTTTTATACACAGGACCTCCAACACACCAGTTCCCCTACCACTCGAACCAGCAGACTCATTCTACTATAGATTTACAGAAAATTTTATATAAGCCCACCTGTCAAGGATAAGGCTTGATCCAAAAAAATAACAAAATTAACAAAGGTGGGACCTGAACCCAAGTCCTCTAACACACACCCAGAACACTAAACCACTAAAGCAGATACACAATTGTGTCAGATATTCACAAAAGCAAAAATATATTTTTCAGGGCGCTACATTGTTAATTTTCTTACGACAAGAAAAATTCCTTCTTAGTGGAGTTTACAAGATAAAAGGAAATATTTTTCTGACGTAAAAAATTTTATTGGGATGATTTATATTTATTCAAATACTGCCCTGACCAAATTTTTCGAAGATGCATACCTGACAATGAGGTACATAGTGTCATTAATTTTTTTTCATTTTGAGGCATGTGGTGGTCATTTTTCATTCAATAAAATTGCTACAAAAATTTTACAAGGTGGATTTTATTCGCCAACCTTATTCAAGGACACTTATAATTTTTGCAAATCATGTGAAAATTTCCAAAAATATGGATCCATTTCAAAACGAAACATGATGCCTTTGAATCCAATTTTCGTGATTAAATTTTTTTTACTGTTGGGGTATTAACTTCATGAGACCTTTTCCATCATTGTTTGGTTTCTTATACATTTTGGTTGTAACATATTATGTTTCAAAATGGATAGCGGCAATTCCTTGTTGAAATAATGATTACAAAACAATGATTAAGTTTTTTAAAACAAAATACTTTAAGTAGATTTGGGATTATTCGATCTATTATAAGTGATGGGGTTACAAAACAAAATACTGTAACACCCCAAAATTTGGGGTTAGAAGTTTTGAGATTTGTTAGTAGGGTCAATGGCTAGATCGAACAATTGGGTTTGTTGCTATGTTTTATGTTAGAATGGGTCTGCTGGTCTAGTGGTTGGTTGTGTGTTAGTTTGCCTCTAAGTTCTGGGTTCGAATCCTCATGTGTGTCTGAGGAATTAATTTTATTTGATTTTTGTTTTTATTATTTTATGTTTTATATGTATATATTTTTTATCATATTTATTTGATGGTATTTTTATTTTTGGAAGAAAAAGAAGGTTGTTTCTTAAAAAAATCTCTTATCACGTTCTTCTCTTCTCTCTTTACATTTTTTTTCTTTTTCAATTTCCCTTGATTTTCTTGTTGCTCCTTCTGCTTTGTCTTCTGTCAAGAGAGCTTTGTTCTCGAGTGTTCTGCTTGATTGGTTCCGAAATTGGGTATCTGAATCGGCTTGGTGGAGCGAGTCGAACAATTCTGGGAGTTTAAATCACGATTTCAAGTGTGGGTTCAGAAACTTTCCTTTCATTATTGAAATTCTATTTTGGATCCGTGAATTTCGACACATTTTGTGTGTTTTTGAAATTGACCAATCGAAGTGTTGATTATGATAGAATTGCTTGAAATTCTAAGTGTTTTTGGAGTATTTCTATAATATAAAGGGCTGGGGATCATTTCAGCATCAAAGGCACGTTTTGCAGCCTGTTTTGGTATGGTTGCGTGACAACACAAGTGGCCACACGGGCGTTTGCCCCAACCTGGGTGGTTCACACGGTAGTGTGGTTGATTTAGGGAAATTAGTCGATTTTCACACAGTCATGTCCCTTGGGTACACAACCATGTGCGTTTGGAAATTTAGGGTTTTTGATGAATTTTGGTGCCACACAGCCTGGCCACATGCGCATGTGTCCCACACGGGCGTGCGAGATCTCCACATGGCCATGTCTCTTCTGCTCTTAATTTTTAGCATTTCTTGTAACGACCGAAAATCTGTGGGCACTGGAAAAGTGTGTTATCGGGCCTCCGTCTCAGTAAATCAAGTTAGTAAATAATTATTAGGAGTATTTATGAGTCTAATAGTGCGTTTAATTAGATTTTTATTTAGTGAATTTAGCTTAATTTAAAGTAATTAAGAAAAAAGATCAAATTGAATAAAGCGTGAAAGTCTAATTATAAATTAAAAGAAAGTAAAAAGGGCTAAAATGGCAATTAAGCCATTTATATGAAATGAGGCGGCATATATGCATTAAAATCTAAGATTTTATTTAAGTTATATATAAATATTATATATATAATTATTAACCATTATTATCGTTTTATATCATTTTTATTACTATTATTAAATAAAGTAAATAGTAGACAATTGTATGGTAATAAAATATACATGTGTAAAAATTATATTTGTACATTTGTAAACTAAAAACTTAAATTACTTATAATTTAACTATGAAAATATTTTATAATTATTAATTGTATTAATTATAATATGAGATTTTTAGTTGATAAATAAATTAGATTTATGCCAAATGTATGGTGATGATAAAATACATGTGTAATATTTGTATTTATACACTTGTAAAATATTTATATATTTTCTTAAATAATAAGTAAAAAAATATTTGTATATTAATTATATTATAATATTTTTATATGATAAATAAATTAAAAATATAAAAAATGTAGGATAATGATATAATACATGTGTAAGTATATATAATATTACATTTGTAAAATATTCATTTGTTATTAAATGAGATATTTATAATATAATTATTAAGTAATTAAAATAAAATAAAGCAAATAAATGAAACTAAAGAAATAAAAGAAAGAATAAAGAAACAAAATAAAAAGAAAGGAGAAAGAACAGAGAACGAAACGAAAACAGGGGAAGAAAAAAAGAAAGAAAAGAAAAGGGAAAAATTGGGATTTTAAAGCTTCAAGTTTAATTGGTAAGCTAAATTTAGCCCTTTTCTCTTAATTTTGATATTTTAGAAGCTTTAAAACAAAGTTTTGTTGAAATCTAGTGGAGGTTATAGAAGTTCATAGGTTTTTGAGTAAGGTTTATGTTGAACAAATGATAGAATTGGGGGTTTATTTGATAGAAATTTTGATTGGAATTGAATAAAGGATTGAATTGTAAATTAATCATAAGTTTTGAGTTTTAGGGATTAAATTGAAATAAATTCGAAATTATGAAAATATGATAACAAATTCGAAATTAGATAGTTAAATGTGAGTTTGGCAAGAAAAATACATAGGTTTAGTTAGGATTATATTAGAATTAAAGTAAAAGTTAGATAAAAATTTTAGCAATTAAATTGTGTTGTGTTAATGATTGTGAAATTATATTAATTGTTCGTAGTTAATATCGAGCCTAAAGCATCGACCTAAAAAGGAAAAGAAAAGATTGTTGAGGAGTAAATGCGTATTCCGGGTTTGTATTACTATAACTCAAACTATTTATTAAATGTTATATTGAATTTGTAATCATGGGACATTTAAGATAAGGTAAGTAATAATATTTGAAATTAAGTAAGAATATGTGTGAATATTGAATAATATGTGAATTGATATAATAGATGTTTTGAATTGATCAAGAATTTGAAATTGTTGTGGAAATAAATTCGAAATTGGAAAAGTAAAATAACACTCTATTAACTTGTCGGACTAGATTTGATACAAATGGCATGCTATTGGATTCGTGATGTGATGAGGAGATTTGTAGCTCGGCTGAGAAGATGATTATGTTATATATGCTTTGGTTTATCCGAAGAGCATTTAATGCCTTACTGGTGTGTTTGGGAGGTTATATTATACTGGTGTGTTTGGGAGGATTTCATTATTCTGGTGTGTTTAGGTTGGATATTGACCAAGCAACCCAAGCGATGTTACGGATTCTGGAAAGGGTTGCTGGAGCGAGTACTTGGTCAGTGGCCCGAGGGTCAATTTCTGAGCGACTCCGGTCAAACGGGGCGAAAATCTTCAGGGGCATCTCTGGTGTAGCCCAAAATGTAGCAGAATACTGGTTGAAGGCGGTTGAGCGAATAATGGATGACCTTGACTGCACGGTAGAGCAAAAGCTGAAAAGAGCAGTGTCCTTACTGCGAGATGAGGCATATCAATGGTGGCTTACCGTGAGGGAAGGCACGCAAGCTGACCGTGTGACCTGGGACTTCTTTATGGCAGCCTTTCAAGGAAAATATGTCGGGACAAGTTATGTGGATGCCTGGAGAAAGGAATTTCTGAATCTGGTTCAGGGGAATAAGTCTATAGCGGAGTATAAGGCGAAGTTCCTGCGATTAAGTTGGTATGCTCGGGGCATCGTCGCGATTGAGTATAAGCACTATGTGCGGTTTGAGGATGGTCTTTGGGATGAGCTGCGGGTACTGATAGCCTTGTAGAGGGAAAGAGACTTCGCTGCCCTGGTTGAGAAAGCTAAGATTGCTGAGGATGTGAAACGTTCAGAGCGTCAAAACCGTGAGTAGGATAGGAGCAGAGGTAAAAGGAATTTTGGGCCTTCAAGTTCTTCTGGTGGGCCTAAGAAGAGGCTTAGGTTTGATGGGCCAGCCCGAGCTGGGGTTTCTAATATTGCAGTCAGACTGTAGCCTTGCACTGATTGTGAGAGATCTCATTTGGGAGAGTGCTGGAAAAGAACTGGGGCGTATTTTAGATGTGGCTCTAGGGATCATCAGGTTAGAGCGTCACTCAGAGGCCGTTCGGATGCGATTGCAGTCGGGGTTATGTGCGACTGGAGGAGAGGTGGTCAAGCGACCACCGAGAGAGGCGTGGTCCACCCAGAGGGAAATGGGTTTGGACGAGGTCGAGGAGCGCCGGGTAAAGGTGCTGGTAATACAGAGGTGAGACGGCCAGGGTTGGTTTATGCTGCTCAGCGTCGAGAGGATGGCGACGCACTTGATATCATAACTGGTACATTCCTCATTCATGATTTGCCATTTACAGCTTTAATTGATATTGGGTCTTCACACTCGTATGTTGCTTGTAATGTGTCGGGAACATTGGGTATACAGTTTGAACTTGCTGATAGGGAATTGTCTGTGATTAGTCCATTGGGATAGTCGGTTAGAGTGCATAAACTATTTAGAGATGTGGCTCTAGAGGTCCAAGGGGTTGTCTTTTCGGCGGATTTGATGGAACTGTCGTTTGGTGAGTTCGATCTCATTTTGGGCATGGATTGATTAGTGAAACACCGTGCGAATCTGGATTGCGCTGCTAAGTATATGGTATTGAAGTCTTCAGGGGTTGAGGAGGTGGTTGTGATAGGGGAGCGAATGGATTATTTATCTAATGTGATCTCCGCATTAAGGGTTGAGAAACTGGTTCGGAAGGGGTGCGAGGCGTTCCTAGCTTATGTCAGCACATTTGATGTTAAGGGACCGTCTGTTGAGAATGTTAGGACTGTAAAGAAGTTTCCGGATGTATTTCCTGAAGAGCTTTCAGGGTTACTGCCAAATCGTGAAGTCAAATTCGGCATTGAGCTCCTACCGGGAACAGCTCCGGTGTCCATCGCCCCTTATAGGATGGCACTGAAGGAACTGGTAGAATTAAAGTCTCAGATCCAATAACTACTGGATCGAGGATTTATTCGACCGAGTGTGTCTCATTGGAGAGCACCGGTATTGTTCGTGAAGAAGAAGGATGGGTCAATGCGCATTTGTATAGATTTTCGTTAATTGAATAAACTGAAGATTAAGACCAAGTACCCTTTACCAAGAATAGACGATCTGTTTGATCAGCTGCGAGAAGCCGCGGTTTTCTCCAAGATAGATCTTAGATCGGGGTATCATCAGTTAAGGGTTAAGAAGGCAGATGTGTACAAGACTGCATTCCGAACTCATTATGGACATTACGAGTTTCTGGTCATGCCGTTTGGGTTAACGAATGCACCAGCTGCTTTCATGGATATGATGAATCAGGTCTTCTAACCTTACTTAGACCGGTTCGTGGTGGTATTCATAGATGATATTCTGGTGTATTCAAGAACTGAGGAGGAGCATAATTCACATCTCCGGGTTGTTCTGCAAATATTGAGGGAGAAGCAGCTTTATGCCAAATTCAGTAAGTGCGAGTTTTGGCTGAAAGAGGTCAAATTTTTTGGGCATATTGTGTCTGCTGAGGGGATTAGGGTTGATCCGCGAAAAGTTAAGGCCGTATTAGATTGGATGCCACTGAAGTCGGTATCTGAGATTCGAAGTTTTTTGGGTCTGGCGGGGTATTATAGACGGTTCGTTGAGAGGTTTTCACTGATTGCTGCACCCCTAACTATGTTACTACGTAAAAGAGTACCGTTTGTTTGGGCTGATAAATAGCAGGAGAGTTTTGAGAAACTGAAGAAGATTCTGACTGAAGCCTCGGTACTAATTCAGCCAGAGACTGGAAAGGAATTCATTGTTTACGGTGTACGACGGGTTGTGTGCTGATGCAAGAGGGTAAAGTGGTGGAATATGCGTCCCATCAACTTAGGCCACACGAGGTGAATTATCCTATTCATGACCTGGAATTAGCTACGGTGGTATTCTCACTAAATATTTGGAGACACTACCTGTACAGGGAGAAGTAGATCATTTATACCGATTATAAAAGTCTTAAGTACCTCCTTACTCAGAAGGAGTTGAACCTTAGGCAACGAAGATGGATAGAGATGCTTAAGGATTATGATTGCTCAATCGAGTATCATCCGGGAAAAGCCAACGTGGTAGCAGACGCACTGAGTCGTAAGGTGGTATCTGATTTAAGAGCAATGTTTGCTCGTCTCAGCCTATTTGAGGATGGTAGTTTGTTAAACCGACTTGGATTGGTCAGATTAAAGAGAAACAGATGTTGGATAAGTCATTGGTTCCTCGGTTTCAACAGGTAAAGAAGGGAGAGACTGAGGATTTTGGATTGAATAGTAAAGGAGTGTTATGTTTCCGAGGAAGAGTCTGTGTACCGAGGGATGCGAAGTTAAGACAGTCTATTCTGCGGGAGGCGTATAGTAGCCCATACGCTATGCATCCTGGTGGAAATAAGTTATACCGAGATCTGCGTGAATTATACTGGTGGCCAGGACTTAAGCGTGAGGTTACTGATTTTGTAAGTAAGTGTTTGACATGCCAGCAAGTGAAGGTTGAGCATCAACTGCCTTCTGGATTACTGCAACCTATTAGAATCCCACTCTGGAAGTGGGAGAGAATAACCATGGATTTTGTTAATGGGCTACCCCTGACGCCTACTAAGAAAGATTCGGTATGGGTAATTTTTGATCGGCTGACTAAGTCTGCCCACTTCATATCGATTCACACTGACTATTCGTTGCAGAAGTTGGCAAAGCTGTATATGGCGAAAATTGTGAGGTTACATGGGGTACCAGTGTTTATCATCTCGGACAGGGACCCCAGACCACATCCCGATTCTGGAGAGTGTTACATGAAGCTTTGGGTACAAGGTTAGATTTTAGCACAGTATTTCATCCGCAAACTGATGGTCAGTCAGAGAGGGTAATACAGATTTTGGAGGACATGTTGAGAAGCTGTGTGATCGATTTCAAGGGCAGTTGGGAAGATTACCTGCCACTAGTAGAATTTGCTTATAACAACAGCTACCAATCCAGTATTTAGATGGCACCATACGAGGCGTTATAAGGTCGTAGGTGTCGTACTCCTACTTGTTGGAAAGAATTGGGCGAGCGACGACTATTGGGATCAGAATTAGTCTCTAAAACGGAGGAGAAAGTGAAATTGATTTGTAAACGGTTAAAAGAAGCATCTGATAGGCAGAAGTCGTATGCTGATTTAAAACGTAAAGAGATTGAGTATGCAGTAGGAGATTATGTTTTCTTAAAGGTCTCACCATGGAAGAAGATTTTGAGATTTGGACGAAAGGGCAAGCTGAGCCCCAGATTCATTGGACCTTATCGGATATTAAAGCGTGTAGGACCAGTCGCCTATCAGCTTGAGCTGCCTCCTGAGTTAAATCGTATACATAATATATTCCACATTTCTATGCTGAGACGATACCATTCTAATCCTTCTCATATAGTACCGGTGGAAGAGATCGAGGTAAGATCTAATCTGACTTTTGAGGAAGAACAGTGCAGATATTGGGTCGTGATGTTAAGGTGCTAAAAAGGAAATCTGTTCCGTTAGTCAATATGATATGGCGTAATCAGAGTTCAGAGGAAGCCATGTGGGAGCTTGAGGAGGCGATGGGACAGCAATACCCTCATCTCTTTTGATCAGGTAAATTTCGAGGCCAAAATTTCTTTAACGACGGTAGATTGTAACAACCCAAAAATTAGGGGTTGTGGTTTCTGTTTAATTTTATGTTGTGCTTGCTCAATTGGCTATTTGAGTGCGTTTGAGGGTTCTGGGGAGGCCTGGGTTCGAGTCGGAGCCTTGGAAGAATTTTAGTTTTTGACCCTTTAGTGGAGAGGGCTGTTGGCAGTAGGGCTTAAGTAAATATGAGTGTGTTTTAGAAACACAAGTTGAGTATTTAGTGTGGTGGTGTGGCGTCAAGTGGAGAGCAATGAGGAGAGGGGTTTGTATCTCATAATTTGCAAATGGAGACTTTTATTTTGTGTCAAGTGAATGGAGGAAGCAGAGTTCAGATCAAACTCTTCAAGGGGTGTTGGAGACTTGGTCAAATAATTCAAATGGATGAAGGAGAGCAAAATTAGGAGGAAAAAGTGGAGAGAATCAAGGGATGGAAGAGTGTGCTAGTGTTGGTCGAATGTGGGGAAGTGGTGATAGGGAATTTCGGCTGTGGTTGGGCATCTGAGTGTGCATATTTGGTTTGGAAAGGGGAGTATGTGCCGAATTTCTTTTGGATTCTTGTTGAAGTTTTACATTTTGGGTATACTTTTTAGCATTTCGATTCTTTTCTCCATATTGTTCTTTTACCGAATTCTCAGTTTCCTATTGATTCCTCTTTTTCTTTTCATTAGTACTTTGCTGCCAAATCCCATCTTCCTTTGGTCCTCTTTTGGACAAATGCACATTTTCTTTTCCACTTATTTTCTCTTCCTCTCTTTTTGCTTAGCTAAAGTCAAATTCAATCTCCTCTCTTCCTCTCGTAAGTTTTTTTTTTGTACTCTTCTAGTTGGTCGAACCTACCTTCTCTCGACGTCTTGCTGTTGTTCTTTAAGTTGATTATATCGAGATCAATCTCTTCTTATCTTCCTCTTGTAGTCACATCTCTAAGACAGTACTCAAAGGAATCTATTTTGTCGAATCTAAGGAGTAAGTATATCAGTGTTCTTTCAATCAATTTTGTAGGGGTTGTCATTTGTGCCTCTAATGTCGTATCTTTCGCATCTTCTGTGGTTTGATATGGTTGATATGTAGGTTCACTCGAGGGTAGGAAGAGACAAGCGTTTTGAAGCAGACGTTTCGTACTCATAGCCTTAATCTGGTAGGTGTTCTTGCTTTGTGTTCATCAAGGGTGGACTTGAACCACATGTTATTCTATCTCTTTTAAAGAAGGGGTTTATATCGCAGAGTTTATTCAAGAATTCTTAATACTTATTGGAAATCAGAAAAGGCTTAGCAACTCGGCAAAATCAATGTAGGAGTAGGTGTGGTTTCGGTTTGTGGAGTTTGGGAGGATAACTCTCTTAACGGTTTGGCTAACTTTTGATCTTGTCTAACGTAGGGTCGGTGCTAATGGATTGGCAGCACGCTTGTGATCAAGGTGTGTAGTCTCACACCTCTGTTTAATCTGCTATTGCTATGATCTGTGAATCGGCTAAAAGCCGAAATACCGAAAAGCTGGAATACCGACAACTGAGATCACTTGAGCGTGCAAGCTCTCGTAGGGATAAACCAAGCCACTAGTGATGGCGATAGATCGTTGGGAGTGTCACGAACGCTCTCGTGGAACTGAGGCCATAATGGGCCTTGTTGAGCCGAAGCGGGCCAAATGGGCCCAATGGGTTAACGGGCCCATATGAGTGAAAACGATGAAAAGTGTCAGTTGATTGATGTGACTGCAAGGTCCGCAGAACTGAGACTGAAAGCGAACAGAATGAGCCACACATGTGTGTGGGCCAGTATGGGCCGAAATTGGGTTTTAGGTCCAATAGCACTGTATTGACCAGAAATGGAAACTAAGTCGCTCGAGCCTACAGTAGGCCTTCGGAAAGGCCGTTGTAGGGGTAAAATTACCAAAATACCCTCGGTGGGTAAATTATCGAAATATCCTTAGTGGGTAAATTACTGAAATACCCTTGATGGGTAAATTACTAAAATACCCCCAGGGGTAAAATTACCGTTTTACCCTCAAATGACTGATTTACCCTTAGTGGTAGGATCATTGATGTATGAGTAGTAACTAGATGATTGATATCTACAATGATGCACTGTTTACATGATTTAATGATGACATGGCATATTGCATGGGTTGGGTTATGGTTTTGGAGATAGCACTGTACCTATGGCTCTACCACGTTATACTGATTTAGTGGCTTTTGCGACGTTATACCTATTTAGTGGCTCAGCCACATATACTGTTATTAGCAGCTAGTATATGTTATCAGTGTGCTGGTTGGGTGGGTTGACTTGATCCCCACAGGTGTGATGGTTGGTACGGGTGGTGTGCTGGTTGGACTAGGTTGGGTAGAAATTTGTTTTGCATATCATAGGGCTTCGGCCCAGACTGTTACTGAATAGGGCTTCGGCCCAAACCGCTACTGAATAGGGCTTAAGCCCTGATTGATACTGAATAGGGCTTAGGCCCAGATTGATACTGTATGGGCTTGGGCCCAAACCATGAGTGTAATAAGGGGATTACACACTGAGTTCTCGTAACTCACCCTTTCTCTTTAACTGTGCTGGTAATCCGCAGCCTTAGAGGATTTGGAGCTGCGAGGAACTCGGAGGTGGCCACACATCCATTATGTTCATGGGTTAAATTTAATGATTTCATTTTAGTTTATTTTACTTTGGGTTGATAATTTTTGTAATAAGGCCATTGGAATCATTTTAACTTTAATTTGGTATTTCCTTATAGCCTATTAATTTACTAAACACGGGTTTTAAAACAATAACTAATGTTTTTTAAAATACCACATTTCCGCAACTATTTGAAACAAACATTCGTAACAGACAAAGCTTTGAAAGCAAAATAATAAATGCATAATAATTTTTTACAAAAGGAAATTATTTTGAGTAAAACTTGTTTTGTTAATAAGTAACGAAGATCGGGATTTTTAAATGGTAGAAAGTTTTGATTCGTAGATAAGTTTTCCAACGAACGCAAAGTTTTCAAACAACACCTGATGTGGCACGCTAGATCCAGTCACATGAACGTAATTACCTGACGCACGACTTGGAGCTAGCTGTAGTAATTTTTGCTTTAAAGATCTAGAGACATGACTTATATGGTGAAAAATGCTACATTTACACAGATCATAAAAGTCTTAAATATCTTCTTTCGTAGAAGGAGTTGAATTTAAGACAAAGACGGTGGATCAAATTTCTAGTAGATTATGGTTGTGTTATAGAATATCATCCAGGAAAAGCAAATGTGGTAGCTGATGCCTTTGAGCGAGAAAAAGTCTTTATTGAATTCTGAGCAATGTTCGCTTCAATTTCAAGTATTAATGAAGATGGAAGCTTGTTAGCTGAGTTAAGGGTTAAACTAATGATGTTAGATCAGATTAGAGTAGCTCATATGGATGATGAAAAATTATTAAAGAAAAGAGAAATGGTTCAGAATGGTACAGCCGAGAGTTTTAGTATTGATAAGCATGATTGTTTGAGGTTTCAAAATCGGATTTGTGTTCCACCTACTTCTGAATTAAAAAAAAAATTGATTCTTCAAGAAGCAGACGATGGAACTTTTGCATTGCATCCGAGTGGAACAAAAATGTATCATGATTTACGAGAGCTTTATTAGTGGCCAGGGATGAAGAAAGATATAGTTGAATATGTCAGTAAATGTTTGACTTGTCAACGAGTAAAGGCAAAACATCAGGTACCGACAGGGTTACTTCAACCTATTAATATTCCCGAATGGAAATGGGACATTATTACTATAGATTTTGTTACGGGATTGCCACTGTCGGCGAGCAAAAAGAATACCATTTGGGTGATAGTTGATCGGCTTACTAAGTCTGCTCATTTTATAGTAGTCAGGACTGATTGGTCTCTACAGAAGTTTGCTGAAGTTTATATTCGAGAAATTGTGAGACTGCATGGTATTCCAGTGTCTATAATTTCCGACCGGGATCCACGATTTACATCGAGATTTTGGAGGCGGTTACATGATTGTTTGGGTACTCGGCTTAATTTTAGTACTGCATTTCATCTACAAACTGACGGGCAATCAGAACGGGTAATTCAAATTTTAGAAGATATGCTTCGGGCTTGCATTATTGACTTTGAATCAGGTTGGGAACGATATTTACCATTAACAGAATTTGTTTATAATAATAGTTTTCAATCCAATATTTAGATGGCTCCATATGAAGCATTATATGGTCGAAGATGTCGATCACCAGTATGTTGGACAGAGTTGAATGAGAAAATGATAGTTGGACCGGAATTAATTTAGGAGATAGAAGAAATAGTTAAAAAGATCAGAGACAGGTTCAAAGTAGCTTTTGATAGACAAAAGTCTTATGCAGATCTGAAGCGGCGGGATATAGAGTATTATATAGGTGATAAAGTGTTTTTAAAAGTATCGCCTTGGAAGAAAGTTTTTAGATTTGGTCGTAAAGGAAAATTAAGTCCTCGTTATATTGGGCCGTATGAAGTAGTTGAAAGAATCGGACCGGTTGCCTATCGACTAGCTTTACCTCCGGAATTACAGAAAATTCATTATGCTTCTCATGTTTCTATGTTACGAATGTATCGATCAGATCCATCTCATATTATTTCTACTGAAGACATTGAGATTAGACCGGATTTGTCATATGAAGAAGAGCCAGTTCAAATACTAGCTCGAAAAGTGAAAGAATTAAGAAACAAACGGGTCCCTCTGGTAAAAGTACTGTGGAAAAGCCATAGTGTGGAAGAAGCAACATGGGAACCGGAGGAAACTATGAAAGCACAGTATCCTCACCTATTCTCAGGTAAATTTCGAGGACAAAATTATTTTAAAGGGGGGAGAAATGTAACGACCCAAAATCTGTGGGCACCGGAAAAGTATGTTATCGGGCCTCCGTCTTAGTAAATCGAGTTAGTAAATAATTATTAGGAGTAATTATGAGTCTAATAGTGTGTTTAATTAGATTTTTATTTAGTGAATTTAGCTTAATTTAAAGTAATTAGGAAAAAAGATCAAATTGAATAAAGAGTGAAAGTCTAATTATAGATTAAAAGAAAGTAAAAAGGGCTAAAATGGGAATTAAGCCATTTATATGAAATGAGGCGGCATATATGCATTAAAATCTAAGATTTTATTTAAGTTATATATAAATATTATATATATAATTATTAACCATTATTATCGTTTTATATCATTTTTATTACTATTATTAAATAAAGTAAATAGTAGACAATTGTATGGTAATAAAATATACATGTGTAAAAATTATATTTGTACATTTGTAAACTAAAAACTTAAATTACTTATAATTTAACTATGACAATATTTTATAATTATTAATTGTATTAATTATAATATGAGATTTTTAGTTGATAAGTAAATTAGATTTATGCCGAATGTATGGTGATGATAAAATACATGTGTAATATTTGTATTTATACACTTGTAAAATATTTATATATTTTCTTAAATAATAAGTAAAAAAAATTTGTATATTAATTATATTATAATATTTTTATATGATAAATAAATTAAAAATATAAAAAATGTAGGATAATGATATAATACATGTGTAAGTATATATAATATTACATTTGTAAAATATTCATTTGTTATTAAATAAGATATTTATAATATAATTATTAAGTAATTAAAATAAAATAAAGCAAATAAATGAAACTAAAGAAATAAAAGAAAGAATAAAGAAACAAAAGAAAAAGAAAGGAGAAAGAACAGAGAACGAAACGAAAACAGGGGAAGAAAAAAAAGAAAGAAAAGAAAAGGGGAAAATTGGGATTTTAAAGCTTCAAGTTTAATTAGTAAGCTAAATTTAGCCCTTTTCTCTTAATTTTGATATTTTAGAAGCTTTAAAACAAAATTTTGTTGAAATTAAGTGGAGGTTATGGAAGTTCATAGGGTTTTGAGTAAGGTTTATGTTGAACAAATGATAGAATTGGGGGTTTATTTGATAGAAATTTTGATTGGAATTGAATAAAGGATTGAATTGTAAATTAAGCTATAAGTTTTGAGTTTTAGGGATTAAATTGAAATAAATTCGAAATAATGAAAATATGATAAAAATTAGATAGTTAAATGTGAGTTTGGCAAGAAATTGAGTAGCAAAAAGGTATGAATTGAGAAAGAAAAATATATAGGTTTAGTTAGGATTAAATTAGATTTAAAGTAAAAGTTAGATAAAATTTTCAGCAATTAAATTGTGTCGTGTTAATGATTGTGAAATTATTTTAATTGTTCGTAGCTAATATCGAGCCTGAAGCATTGGCCCAAAAAGGAAAAGAAAAGATCGTTGAGGAGTAAACGCGTATTCCGGGTTTGTATTACTATAACTCAAACTATTTATTAAATGCTATATTGAATTTGTAATCATGGGACATTTAAGATAAGGTAAGTAATAATATTTGAAATTAAGTAAGAATATGTGTGAATATTGAATTATATGTGAATTGATATAATAGATGCTTTGAATTGATCAAGTATTTGAAATTGTTGTGGAAATAAATTCGAAATTGGAAAAGTAAAATAATACCCTATTAACTTGTCGGACTAGATTTGATACAAATGGCATGCTATTGGATTTGTGATGTGATGAGGAGATTTGTAGCTCGGCTGAGAAGATAATTCTGTTATATATGCTTCGGTTTATCCGAAGAGACATTTTATGCCTTACTGGTGTGTTTGGGAGGTTATATTCTACAGGTGTGTTTGGGAGGACTTCATTATTCTGGTGTCTTTAGGTTGAATATTTTGGTGTGTTTGGGTGGAATCTGTGTATCTGTCAGAGTCCGAGCCTTATTAATAGGGTAAATAATAGAATGAAATTTTGAAAATGAAATTAATTGTTTTGGCACTATTGAAAAGTATGAGAAAGAATGTATGAGTTAAAATTATGAATTGAGTTAGTATGTGAAAAATGAAATATAAATTTAAGATTTATGAATTAATATAATTGTATATAATTAATTTAAATGGTTATAAAGTTTATGGTTAATGTTTGTAATTTTTTTTAATGTTAAAAAGTTTTGATTTATAGTAATACCACTGAGTATGAAATACTCACCATACAGTTGTTTCCGTGCGCAGGTCATTAGAGTTTCGGATCTGGACAGCATCCAAAACAAACCCGACTTCAACAAGAAGATTCTGGTGATGAATTTCTTCCTTTTGTTAAGTGGCATGTACCAGGTAGTTGTATATGAATTATATATATTTAAGTTAAATGATTTTGGTTGTATATAAATGATTATAATGTTTTGGATAAGGAATATGATATAAAGTTATAAAATGGTAAATTTGGTATTAAATAATTGAAATGAAATAATAGTTATTAATTATACATATATACTAACATGTTATATTGTTTAAACTAAGGTATTAAATTATTATTTTGATATAAATTGGATGTATTTGAATATACCTAATCATTGGTTGAAATATTGCTATTGGATTGTTTCGGTTTGAAATTTACAGGGGGTTATATGTAAAAATAAGTAGAAATGCTGTCGAAATTTTTATAAAAATAATAATAATAAAATAAAAAATACGAAAAGTTTCCAGAGAATTCGAACAACTTCTATTTCACTTTTAATTTACGTTTTGGCTACAAGTGTCTATTATTGGGACTTAATTATTAAATTATACTATGACTGTTATTTTATTTGTGAATATTTCGTAAGTTGTCTGATATGTCTGGTAATGCCTTGTAACCCTATTCCGGTGACGGTTTGGGGTTAAGGGGTGTTACATTTCTGGACAGTGTTACAGGGGCTGCTCACACGAGCGTTTGCCCCATCCACACGGGCGTGTGTGGCCTTCACACGGGCGTATATGTCCTTCACATGGGCATGTAGACCCCCACATGGCTTGGGCATTTCCACACAGTCGAGGAGCACGGCCATATGGCCATACCTCGCCAAATTTTTGCACTGTGTTGATTTATAACCTGTTTGTGGTTCTATGTGTTCCAACCCTTGGCTAGGTCTTAGTAAGGGTAGTCGGGACCCTGTTTTAACTCAGACATATCTGTTATATGCAATTGTTGCATTTGTTATGTGACTCGTTAATGTGATATTGCCTAATAAATGAGTATATGCTTCAGTGGTTAAGTGATGTGCGTGTGTGTGTTTGTGACTGTCTGGAAATTGTGTGCATTGATTCTATAATTGATTGACTGGTTACGAGCTTTTGCGTCTGCGTAATTAACAGTGTTTGGAGTGCATTATTGCATTTGCATTATGATTTTGGGTTTGGGATATGAAAAGAAGGAAGTCTGATCTGATTTGGCAGTTTCAACTGCAATACGTCTCAGATGTGAGAGCCACCGCACAAGACGATACTTACGGCAAATTCTCACCGCATACATCGTTATTTACGTGACTTTGTTCCACATGTGTGGTGTGTAGGGTTGGATGGGCCTTTCGAGATCCTATGTGGTGTGCAGGGCTGGTTGAGCATCTTATTGCTCATTTGTGGTGTGAATGAGGGACGAAGAGGTGTTTGGCTGGATGGGTGGGTTTCATGTTGATGCCTTTTTTCCGTATTTTGCCTATCTGTCTAATTGTGAGATTAGCGGTATATAAATCGTCGTATTCAATACTGATGTGTCTGTTCTGATTGTGATGATTATTTTGATATCAGATTACCATTGTGAAATTTTTTATTGTGGCACTTGATTTTTGTTTTTCTGTCATTTTAATCTCACACTGAGCTCGTATAACTCACCCCCTCTCAGTTTCTGTTTCTGTAGCCGGACTTGGTGTGCGAAGATCTCTGAAGTGTCACGTTTTTAAAACTGGTTATTAAATTGTTTTCTGTAAATTTGACTTTTATTTAAACTGTTTGGACTGTAAGTTTTGTTTTAAATATTGTGGTATGAAATTTTGTGTTAAATGCAAGTAGACGTTATTTGAATTGAACAAACTGTATTTTGAAATGTCGGGATTTCATAACTGAAAATTTTTACGTAACATAAATATTGTTTGTTTTCTCATTTTTTAATCTTAAATTTACCTACGATCACTTCGGTGATCAATGTAACCTCCAGGATTTGGTCTCGACTTATAGGCCAGGTTTTGGGCGTTACATTTAATGGTATCAGAGCCAGGTATGTAAAAACTCGACCTGTATTTTTACATATCCATGTATGCGCATGTTCGTTTAAAAAAACGTTTTGATAAACCATACCACAGTATTTTGAAATGATATGTATTTCACTGATTTTGAGGAGATAAAATGTCAGAGACTCCGATGCTAGTCCAAGGTAAAATTTTGAAACTGTAAGACTAGAGATGTAGATTTTCGTTTTATTTTGTGTTTATTTTCTAAAAATGTAGATACTTTAAGTTAGTCACAAGATCGATATGGATTCTAATGGTAAGCATGATCGTGAGGGTCAATCTGGTGAGACTCTCGAAGATCCGTTTGCTAATCAGAGACGTGAGTTTGTTCAGGAGTCAGAAGTCAACACGTTTTTGCCAACCTCGAGTAGCGATAACCCCGGAGGTTAGTACCGAGCCGTTGACTCGGGTGGTGAGAGAGGTGTTAGAGAAAGTCTTCGAGGCTAGTTTAGAGAGGAATAGAGAGTTAATTCAAGGTAGGTGTGTGGATTGTGGGAAGAAAAGGGATCGTAGTCCTTTGAGGTTGGAGCCTCAATCCGCAAAGCGTATAAGAACGCAGTTAGGTGTTAGTAAAGGTTATGCGAATGGTTCTGGTAATGAGGCGAGCGTATCGGTTTGTGGGCACTGTAAGAAGCGCCATTCGGGCAACTGTTGGAAGAAGTTGGAAGCATGTCTTAGATGCGGGTCAACGGAGCATCGAATTCGGGAGTGTCCGCGATGATATTGTGACAGGTATGGGTTGTAGGTTGTTGTGACTCTGTGTGTTATTTATTTGAATGACATTGACTGCTTATTCATTGGATAGCGTTTGTGTTTGTGATGAACAAATGTGTATCTTCTTTAGTGGCTAAGTGTTCTCGTTGTATGTGAGGTCTTGAGTTCAAGTCTAGTGTGGTAGCGCTTCGGGACTACAGTGCGCAGCGAGAGCGTAGTGGTATAGCTTGTGTTATACCATTGTTCTGTTAGTTGGAAATTTCAGGGACGAAATTTCTTTAATGAGGGGTGAGTTGTAACACCCCGAAATTTAGGGTTAGAAGCTTTGAGATTTGTTAGTAGGGTCAGTGGCTAGATCAGACAATTGGGTTTGTTGCTATGTTTTATGTCAGAATGGGTCTGCTAGTCTAGTGGTTGGTTGTGTTAGTTTGCCTCTAGGTTTTGGGTTCGAATCCTCATATATGTTTGAAGAATTAATTTTATTTGAGTTTTTTTTATTTTATGTTTTATATGTATATATTTTATATGTTATTTATTTGATGGTATTTTTATTTTTGGAAAAAAAATAGATTGTTTCTAAAAAAATCTCTTCTCACGTTCTTCTCTTCTCGCTTCATATTTTTTCTTTTTCAATTTCCTTTGATTTTCTTTTTGCTTCTTCTGCTTTGTCGTCTGTCATAAGAGCTTTGTTCTAGAGTGTTCTACTTGATTGGTTTCAAAATTGGGTCTCTAAATCAACTTGATGGAGCAAGTCGAACAATTCTAGGTGTTTAAACCGCGATTTCAGGTGTGGGTTCAAAAACTTTCATTTCATTATTGAAATTCTATTTTGGATCCTTGAATTTCGACACATTTTGTGTGTTTTTTAAATTGACCAATCGAAGCGTTAATTATGATGGAATTGCTTAAAATTCTGAGTGTTTTTGGTGTATTTCTATATTATTTAGGGTTGGGGATCGTTTTAGAATCAAATGCACGTTTTGCAACCTGTTTCGGTGTGGTTTCATCACCACACAGGTGGCCATACAAGCGTGTGCCCCAACATGGGTCGTTCATACGGCCGTGTAGATTTGGGAATTAGGGTTTCCGGGTAGGATTAGGTGCCACACGGCCGTGTGGCTGATTTGGGGAAATTAGTCGATTTTTATATGGCCATGTCCCCTGGGTACACAGGTGTATGCGTTTAGGAATTTAGGGTTTTTAATGAATTTTGGTGCCACACGACCTGGCCACACGGGCATGTGTCCCACATGGGCGTATGAGATCTCCACATAGTCGTGTCTGCTCTGTTCTTAATTTTTAACATTTCTGGACAGTGAGTTACACGAGCTGCTCACACGAGCATGTGCCCCATCCACATGGGTGTGTGTGGCCTTCACATGGGTGTGTAGACCCCCACACAGCTTGGGCATTTCCACACGGCCATGTGATCCTACCTAACCAAATTTTTACACTATGTTGATTTATGACCTGTTTGTGGTTCTGTGTGTTTCGACCTTTGGTTAGGTCTTAGTAAGGGTAGTCGAGACCCTGTTTTGACTCAGACATATCTGTTATATGCAATCGTTGCATTAGTTAGGTGACTCGTTAATATGATATTGCCTAATAAATGAGTATATGCTTCAGTGGTTAAGTGATGTGGGTGTGTATGTGACTGTCTGGAAATTGTGTGGATCTATTCTATAATTGATTGACTGATTACGAGCTTCTGCGTCTGTGTAATTGAAAGTGTTTGGTTTGCATTCTTACATTTACATTATGATTTCAGGTTTGGGATATGAAGAGAAGGAAGTCTGATCTGATTTGGCTGTTTCAACTGCAATACGTCTGTATAGCGGTTCACCATACATTACAATACTTCTGGCAGCTCAGCTGTATACTGTTATTTACGTGACTTTTTTCCACATGTTTGGTGTGTATGGTTGGATGGGCCTTTCGAGATCCTATGTGGTGTGCAGGGCTAGTTGAGCATCTTATAGCTCATTTATAGTGTGAATGGGGGACGAAGAGGTGTTTGGCTAGATGGGTGGGTTTCATGTTGATGCATTTGTTCCGCATTTTGTCTGTTTGTCTGATTGCGAGATTAGCGGTATATAAATTGTCGTATTCAATACTGATGTGTCTGTTCTAGTTGTGATGATTATTTGGATATCAGATTGCCATTGTGATATTTTTTATTGTGGCACTTGATTTTTGTTTTTCTATCATTTCGATCTCACACTTAGCTCGTATAACTCACCCCCTCTCAGTTTATCCTTTTGTAGGTACTCTCGTTTTCTATTTCTGTAGCTGGACTCAGTATGCGGAGTGTAACAGCCCAATTTTGGGGCTTGTTTGAACAGTGGTTTTGGGACCACTAATCTGAGGTTGAAAAAAATTATTTTGGTATTATTTTATGTGTTATGGCATAAATATATGGCTATAGAAAATTTTGGTGCTTTAATTTTAGCAATTTTATGCTTAATTGTGAAAAAGGACTAAATTGCATAAAGTGCGAAAGTTCTATTATGCAAGGTAGAGGTGTCTAATAGCCATAGAATATTAAATTGGAGGTCCTTAAAGTGCAATTAGCTAATTGGAGTGTGTTGGCCGGCCATAGTGACTAGGGAGACAAGGACATTTAATTTTGGTCAAATTTGGTGGAATTAGGTGATAAGAAAATGAATAAAATAAGATAAAAAGGAGAAATATCATCTTTTACTATTCATGCATCTTCTCTACCAAAAATTGAAGAGAATTAGAGGATTTAGAGCTCAAAACTTTCAGCCAAGCTATCTCCTTGCAAGTAAGTGGTTTTAGAGGTCTTTCTTGATGATTTTTGTACTTTTGGAACCTCCAAAGCTTAAGCTAGCTAATGAGCAGATTATTTTGCAAAATGGTTGAAAGTTTAGGGACTTGCCATGATAGTGTTTATGTTGTTTGCTGAGTTTTTACGGAAGAAAATGAATATTAGTGAGTTAAGGAACAACTTTTGTGAAAGGTGTTACCATGAAAACACCTACATGGGACTAAGTTGTAAAGGTTGTAATTTAGTAATAAATGCATGAAATAGTTGGATTTGTGAGTAGTTGTAAGAGAAACAAATGTTCATCTAGGCTTGTCTAATGAGAAAATATGATGAAAAATGATTTACGAGCCTAGGGGCAAAATCGTAATTTTCCCAAAGTACAAGGGCAAAATGGTTATTTTTGCCTAAGTAGAGAATTTGATGTATCATGATTTATAAGATGATTGAATGAATGAATTTTGTTATTATAGATCAAGAAGAGCACGGAATAAACCTTGACCGAGGAAAAGGCAATGTTACGGACTAAATCGTTGATCAATACATTTTGCATCGAGGTAAGTTTATGTGTAAACGATGCATCTTTATTATACAAGTTGTTGTTTATTGGTGCATTGTATGAATGAGATCAATTATGATTGAGAATGATTGGATTCAATAGATAATGTGTAATTCTTGTTTGAACCTTGAAATAGCTATGTAAGTGCGGAGAAGTATCCGTAATAATCATTTGGTGGGCTATGTGCGATACCACCGTAATTAATTCTTTTGGTGGGCTGTATGCGATACCACCTCTTTACTTATTCACGATGGGCTGTGTGCGATACCATCGTTTATATTATCATTTGGTGGGCTATGTGCGATACCACCCTATTATAATTTAATGGTGGGCTATGTTCGAAACCACTGAGTGTTTGGTATTATTTCAAATGGATCATTGAGAAATTTCTTAAGTGCTATTTCATATGACTTTGTGGTGATAAGTGCAGGGATGTATGTTAATAAATGTGAGCATTATGCTTGTTATATGGTTGGAATGTGGTAAGAGATGAAATGAGTAAGCATGATTATGGATTATGGATTGCTTTTCGCTTAGTATGAATGCTATTATATGATTAGCATATGTTATGATGTTTATTGTTTACATGTAAACTTACTAAGCTTAAAGCTTACTCCCTTTCTTTCCCCTTGTTTTATAGTGTCAAAGAGTCGGGTCGGGACACAAAGTTAATTAGAAGATCACTCACACTATCAGCTCATCTCGGTATATCTAGACTTAACATTTTGAATATGGCATGTATAAGGGCTAGACTAGGTGAATTGTTTTGTTATTTTGGCCAAGTGTGTATTGGCTCCTTTAAAGATGAACTCTTTTGTATACTGCCATAGTTGATGGCTCATTATGACTAATTTATGAAAAGATGAGGTTATTCATGAAAGTGTATGTTGCAAAAATTGACTTGCTTGGTGATTTGTTGAATGGAATTATTTTGTGTGAGCTAGAGTGACAAAAAGAGCTTGGCAAATAGCATTGTTCATGTCCACACGGGTAGGCAAACGACATGTGTCCAGGCCGTGTGAGACACACGGTCAGTCCCATGGGTGTGTGACCAGGCCGTGTGTCCCTTGCAAGTTAGTATTGCAACTTAGTGTCAACCACGGGCTAGCCACACGGGCGTGTGCCTTGGCCATGTGTCCCTTATGAGGTTGTTGACGTCACAAATAGAATACCCAGGTTTTTACACACGAGCGAGGACACGGGTGTGTCTAGGCCTTGTGGAGCACACGGGCCAAGAACACGAGCATGTGTCCGGCCGTGTAAAAACCTTTGTAGGTTCGAAATGAAAATAAATCCCACATAGGCTAGGGAAATGGACATGTGTGACCACACGGCCTGCCCACACGGGCGTGTCCCATTACACACGGGCGTGTGGCCCCTGTTTAGACAAAAAAATTTATGTGCACAAAAGTTCCCGGTTAGGTTCCAAAAAACTCCGTATGCAAGTTTAAGGCCTCATAGGCCCTTAATGAGAATGTTTTGGTTGTAAATGGAGAGTTTTTAGTTGGAATAAAATTTCATAGTCTAAAGTTGTATGACCAAGTGAGTTAAGTCCGATAATGACTCGTACCCGATTCCGGCGTAGAATGCGGGTAAGGGGTGTTGCACGGAGATCTCGGAAGTGTCACGTTTTTAAAACTGGTTAATAAAGTGTTTTCTGTAAATTTGAGTTTTATTTAAACTGTTTGGACTGTAAGTTTTGTTTTAAATATTGTGGTATGAAATTTTGTGTTAAATGCAAGTAGGCGTTACTTGAATTGAACAAACTGTATTTTGAGATGTCGGGATTTGATAACTAAAAATTTTTACATAACCTAAATATTGTTTGTTTTCTCATTTGTTGATCCTAAATTTACCTACGATCACTTCGGTATCAATGTAACCTTCGGGATTCAGCCTAGACTTTTAGGCCAGGTTTTAGAGCGTTATATTTAGTGGTATCAGAGCCAGATTTGCAAAAACTCAGCCTGTATTTTTATGTATCTGTGTGCGCATGTGTTCGTCTGAAAAAAAGTTTTCATAAACCATACCACAGTATTTTGAAATGATTTGTATTTCACTGATCTTGAGGAGATAAAATGTCTGAGACTCCAATGCTGGTCTAGGGTGAAATTTTGAAACTGTAAGATTAGAAATATAGATTTTCGTATTTATTTTGTGTTTATTTTCTGAAAAATGTAGATACTCTAAGTTAGTCACAAGATCGATATGGATTCTGATGGCAAGCATGATCGTGAGGGTCAATCTGGTGAGACTCTCGAACAGCCATTTACTTCTCCAAGACATGAGTTTGTTCAGGAGTTAGAAGTCAATATGGTTCCGCCAACTTCGAGTAGCGATAACCCTGAAGGTTAGTACCGAGGCATTGACTCGGATGGTGAGAGAGGTGTTAGAGAAAATCTTCGATGCTAGTTTAGAGAGGAATAGAGAGTTAGTTCAAGGTAGGTGTGTGGATTGTGGGAAGAAAATGGATCATAGTCATTTGAGGTTAGAACATCAGTCCACAAAGCGTATAAGAACGCAGTTGGGTGTTAGTAAAGGTTGTGCGAATGGTTCTAGTAATGAGGCGAACGTATCGGTTTATGAGCAATGTAAGAAGCGCCATTCGGGTGACTGCTAAAAGAAGTTGGGAGCGTGTCTTAGATGCGGATCAATGGAGCATCGAATTTGGGAGTGTCCACGGCGATATTGAGACAGGTATGGTTGTAGGTTGTTGTGACTCTGTGTGTTATTTATTTGAATAACATTAATTTCTTATTCATTGGATAGCGTTTGTGTCTGTGATGAACAAATGTGTATCTTCTTTAGTGGCTAAGTGTTCTCGTTGTGTGTGAAGTCTTAAGTTCAAGTCTAGTGTGGTAGCGCTTCGGGACTAGAGTGCGCAACAGGAGCGTAGTGGTGTAGCTTGTGTTATACCATTATTTTGTTAGTTGGAAATTTTGGGGACAAAATTTCTTTAAGGAGGGGTGAGTTGTAACACCCCGAAATTTGGGGTTAAAAGTTTTGAGATTTGTTAGTAGGGTCAGTAGCTAGATCGGACAATTGGGTTTGTTGCTGTGTTTTATGTCAGGATGGGCCTGCTAGTCTAGTGGTTAGTTATGTTAGTTTGCCTCTGGGTTCTGGGTTTTGGGTTCGAATCCTCATTTGTGTTTGAGGAATTAATTTTATTTGAGTTTTGTTTTTTTATTTTATGTTTTATATGTATATTTTTTTATGTTATTTATTTGATGGTATTTTTATTTTTGGAGAAAAAAAAGAGGTTGTTTCTAAAAAAAATCTCTTCTCACATTTTTCTCTTCCCTCTTCACATTTTTTTTCTTTTTCAATTTCCTTTGATTTTCTTTTTGCTTCTTCTGCTTTGTCATCTGTCATAAGAGCTTTGTTCTCAAGTGTTTTGTTTGATTTGTTCCAAAATTGGGTCTTAAAATCAACTTGATGGAGCGAGTCGAACAATTCTGGGTGTTTAAATGGCGACTTCAGGTGTGGGTTTGGAAACTTTCCTTTCATTATTGAAATTATGTTTTGGATCCATGAATTTCGACACATTTTGTGTGTTTTTGAAATTGATCAATCGAAGTGTTAATTGTGATGGAATTGCTTGAAATTCTAAGTATTTTTGGTGTATTTCTATATTATTGAGGGTTGAGGATCGTTTCAGCATCAAAGGCACATTTTGTAGCCTATTTCGGTGTGGTTTCGTGACCACGGGGGTGGCCACACGGGCTTGTGCCCTAACATGGGTGGTTCACACGGCCGTGTAGATTTGGGAATTAGGGTTTCCGGGTAGGATTAGGTGCCACACGACCTGGCCACACAGCCATTTGGCTGATTTGGGGAAATTAGTCGATTTTCACACGGCCATGTCCCTTGGGTACACGACCATGTGCGTTTGGAAATTTAGGGTTTTTGATGAATTTTTATGCTACACGACCTTGCCATACGAGTGTGTGAGATCTCCCCACGACTATGTCTCATCTGTTCTTAATTTTTAGCATTTTTGGACAGTGAGTTACACGGGCTGCTCACACGGGCATGTGCTCCATCCACATGGGCATGTGTGGCCTTCACACGAGCATGTGTAGCCTTCGCATGGGCGTGTAGACCCCCACACGGCCTGGGCATTTCCACACGGCCATATGGTCCTACCTCGCCAAATTTTTGCACTCTGTTGATTTATGACCTGTTTGTGGTTCTGTGTGTTCCGACCCTTGGATAGGTCTTAGTAAGGGTAGTCGGGACTCTGTTTTGACTCAAACATATCTTTCATATGCAATCATTACATTAGTTAGATGACTCGTTAATGTGATATTGCGTAATAAATGATTATATGCTTCAGTGGTTAAGTGATGTGGGTGTGTGTGTGACTGTCTGGAAATTGTGTGCATCGATTCTATAATTGATTGACTGGTTACGAGCTTCTGCGTCTGTGTAATTGACAGCTTTTGGTGTGCATTCTTACATTTGCATTATGATTTCGGGTTTGGGATATGAAAAGAAGGAAGTCTGATCTAATTTGGCAGTTTTAACTGCAATATGTCTATATAGCGGTTTACCGCACAGTACGATACTTTTGGCAGCTCAGATGCATACTATTATTTACGTAACTTTGTTCCACATGTGTGGTGTGTAGGGTTGGATGGGCTTTTCGAGGTCCTATGTGATGTGCAGGGCTGGTTGAGGTTCTTATTGCTCATTTGTGGTGTGAATGGGGGACGAAGAGGTGTTTGGCTGGATGAGTGGGTTTCATGTTGATGTATTTGTTTCGCATTTTTTCTATTTGTTTGATTGTGAGATTAGCAATATATAAATCGTCGTATTCAGTACTAATGTGTCTGTTCTGGTTGTGATGATTATTTTGATATCAAATTGCCATTGTGATATTTTTTTTTATTGTGGCACTTGATTTTTGTTTTTCTGTCGTTTCGATCTCACACTGAGCTCATGTAGCTCACCCCCTCTCAGTTTATCCCTTTGCAGGTACTCTCATTTTCTGTTTCTGTAGCTGGACTTGGTGTGCAGAGATCTTGGAAGTGTCACGTTTTTAAAACTTGTTATTAAAGTGTTTTCTGTAAATTTGTGTTTTATTTAAACTGTTTGGACTGTAAGTTTTGTTTTAAATATTGTGGTATGAAATTTTGTGTTAAATGCAAGTAGACATTATTTGAATTGAACAAACTGTACTTTGAGATGTCGGGATTTGTTAACTAAAAATTTTTACGTAACCTAAATATTGTTTGTTTTCTCATTTGTTGATCCTAAATTTACCTACGATCACTTCGGTGATCAATGTAACCTTCAGGATTCGGTCTAGACTTCTAGGCCGAATTTTGGGGCGCTACAGGCACACATTTTTACAACAAAATTTTTGAATCATTACTAAAGAAATATACCATTACACACAAAGTTGCAACCCCTTATCACCCTCAGAAAAATGGACAAGTAGTACTTGCAAATAAGGAGATTAAAAACATTTTGGAAAAAATGGTTAACCTATCTCACAAAGATTGGTCTCTAAGACTTAATGATGCATTATAGGCTTACTAAACTGCTTTCAAAACACCATTAAGCATGTCTCCCTATAGATTAGTTTATGGAAAACCTCGTCATTTACCTATGGAAATTGAACATAGGCAATTAAAATGCTTAACTCCAATCTTGATGATACTTCTAAGTTGTGAAAGTTGCAAATGAATGAACTTGAAGAACTTAAAAATGATGCTTATGAGAATTCAAAAATAAATAAGGAAAGAACCAAATCTTTTCATGACAAGATTGAAACACCCCACACCGGGCCCATGAGCCTGGACTGGATCTGGTATGTTCCTCGAAGTAAACCGGTTAAAAATTCTTTTGTTCCTTCGGAAAATATTGTGTTTTTAAAGGAAATATTGTTTTGGGTTGGGCTTGAGTCAAAAACCCATTTATCTTATTTTAAAATCCAATTAGTGAAGGTTACAAAACAATTAGAGTTTATTTTTAAAGAAATAAATTTTACTTAACTTTAATTGAAAATAATTCGTAACATAATAATTAGAAATAAAAGTAAAGAAATGTAACTTATGGCCTTATTACATCAAGTAAAATCCCAAAATAAAATTCTAAAATACTTAAATAAAATTAAATATCCATATTGAATAAAACTTCAACCTGAGCATGGCCATCCCTAAGCTTCTGCCGAACCCGGTCCATTATTGATTGTCACCTGAAAAATAGTCCCACAATGGGGTGAGTCAAACAGACTCAATGTGTACAGGACACTAAATCATAATAGAATTAGGCATACAAGAGTTACACATTCAAAACAGAGAATACAAGTTATGATGCATTCCCAAACCCAAACCTAATTGTCCATCTGCTACACACCCCCATACCTGCCAGTCACACCGTGGGGACTACTAAGTCGACCCTCCTTCCGCTACACACCAAATTGCGGTCTTAGGTCACCGCATTCGTGGTCTTAGGTCACCACGTTTAGATTACTGTGGTCTTAGGTCACCACTTTTCAGATTTCACGGTCTTAGGTCACCGTGTTCGTGGTCTTAGGTCACCACATTCACTTCCCCTTTTTCATATAACCCGAATGCCCCATATTATTCATATTATGCATATCATACTTAAATTCACATTCATGTCACTTTTCACATGTTAAATATAACGTATTTCGTAATCCTAGTAGGAGTAGGAAACGTACCTGAGTACTTTGTACCATAACATGGTACATTAGCCACATTCTTATATTTTCATATTAGAACATATAACAAGTTTAAGCCATACATCGTATTAAAAGATAGTGTGGGGTACATACCTGATTCGCTTAGCAAATTCTTTGAGATCTCGAAATCTGATCTACCGCTTAGATCCTTAATCCCTACATTTGATTAATCACTTTAAAAAGCCATTCAGCCATAAATCCAAATCCTAGTAGGATTAGTATACTTAAACTTACCTTGTTGCCGATTTCACTATAAATCAAATCTCGAAAACTTTGTAGTATTCCTTTCTTAAAAATCGGCTAGCCACCAAATCATTTAACTAGGTCAGTTTTCGGCTTTTGAATAAATAGGAAATAATTCTAAATACCAAAAATAAGCCTTGGCCGAATACTTCATATGCTTACCTTGTGGATTTTAAATCCCGAAACTTACCGAATAACTAGGGAACACGTGGCCTATGGTGTACCTTCGGGAAAAGAACTTCTCCTTCCTTATAAATCCTGGAAGATCTCTTCAAAGTTTCGGCAACAAGATATTAATGGGGTTAGTCCTAGATTTCGGCAAATCTTAAAAGAAAAAGGATGAAACCGAATGAGACCTTACCCTTACTTGAAGAAATCGATTGCACCTTCATTTCAATCTTCAGAGATTCGGCTATGGCTAGATGATGATCTCACAACTTTTGGCTTTTGGAGGGATTAGATAAGGAAGAATAAAGATGGAGGATTCGGCTAGAACACAAGGTATTTCGGCTTGGCAAAAATAAAAGAAGAAGAAGATTTGGTGAAGAGAATTCGGCAGAGGCTTTCAAAGAACAGAAAATAATGCAGAATGGCCTCTCTTTTCCTTTTATAGCCGAAATTACTAAGCTAGAGTCCCTTACTTGGCCACCACTCTTCTATTTTGATAGCTTTATCCCTTTAATTATCACTTTATTCAAATTAAAAGAATTTAATCCAACAATTATCTCTTGAAAATAATCCAAATTAAATCCTTTATTTATCACCTTATTAATCGAATATTAAAGAGAATAAAACTCCTCCTTTCTAGAAGGCTTGTGCCGTCCACCTCAGAGCTTCTGGAAGCAAAATAAAACTTCTTTTATTTGCTTCCCAAGTGACTCGAACTCAGGCCCAACACCTTGCATGTGGCGCCATTTCCATAGGCCCTAAGTGACATCTTCAGGCCACTTTTCCAAGCCTGTTTGTGTGTCAAATTTCACAAACTTTTTCTTTTAAGGCCACCTTGCCTTAATTTTCTCTTTTAAACTTTAAAACTCGACATTTCTAAGTCATTTCTAAGTTTTCTAAAATTTTCGTTCGGCTCTGTAAACTTGACATTTTCTTACATTTCCAAGTTTCCAGAAATGTTCATTTTCCTCTTTTGAATCATTTCCTTACATTTCCAGGTTTCCAAAAATGTTCAAAATTTATTCTTAATACCTAAAACATGTCACTTCGTACAATTAAATCGAAAATGCGTAGGCCCTTTTCAGGATGTTACAAAGATGGTGTTAAGAAAGACATTTGATGTTGGACAAAAGGTTTTGCTCTATAACCTGGAAAACCAAGATCAAGGCGGAGTAGTCCATTTGTTATAAAGGATGTGTACCCTCATAGGGCAGACATTGAGAATCCAAAGAATGGTAATGTATTCAAGGTTAATGGACAAAGACTCAAATTATTCCTAGAAAATAAATTTGCTCAAGATGAAATTCTTTATCTTTCCCATCCTTGTTACAATAATGTTTAGGTGTAAATATATATTTTACTAATTAGGAATTCATATTATTATAAATATTGTTATCATTATTATTGTTACTATTTATTTCAATTCCCTTTTGTTTTTTTGTTTTGTTTTGTTTTTTTTACCCTGGTTAAATAGCGTAAAATGGTACTCTGTGGCTTTATAGTCGGTCCCATCAACTACCCATAAAACTGATACAATATATTCTTACTTTCAAATTTTCTCTAATTCAAATCCTTGTACTCTTCTCTCTCATCTCATTTTCTTTGCTTTCAAAGTACTCTAATTTTTTTCTCAAACTTTCTTTGTTTTCAAAATGGATAACGTTGTTTCAAAGTTGCACACATAATTTTATTGTCTCCCCAAAAATATGATAGTAAAGCTTTACAAGGTTAGATGAGAGATTAAGGATGCTCATGCTTAAGGGAATGCCTATAGACATTCGAGTGATCATTGAAGGAAAGGTATGATTTGAAGAATATCTTCCTGTTTTGCATTTACCTGGCACAAGTAGGAGCAATTATGCAAGAAAGCGAAGAGCAAAGCACCTTGGAGTGGTTTGTCACAAGTGTGCCAGATGGACCTATAACGATCAGTGTTGATCTATTAAGATGGCATCAGTTAATAGAGAAGATGAAATAATATTCATTAATGACGGATTGTGTAAGGAGAATTTTGGAGATATCCAAATTTCTCTTGAGACCCATCCTAGTGGAGCTGTGCAAAAAGAAATTCTTAATTTATGGTCTCAATTCTAATATGAATAGGATCGTCTTGGGAACCTGATGATAAAATACCTTGTTTGCCAATTTATACGAAAATTGGATTAGGGATTGTTGGAAATTATAGATTGCAAATTTAATTTTTGGAGAGCACTTATTCGATTTTGGAAATTGATAATTTATCTCAAAAGATACATTTAGAAAGTGATAATTTATCATTCAATGGATACATTTTCATGGGACATATTTCTTAGAAGAAATATGTCCAACATGAAAGGTTGTGATTCTTCAAATTAGTATCCTTTGAGTGCATATAAAAGTTAGGTAATTCCTCGATTTTGCTAACCAAAGAAAATTCAAAACTTCATTGTACCCCAAAAAGTCCTTTGTCTTAACCCTCAAGAAACTTTGTGTGGGGGCAAACAGTTCTCTTTGGAAAGCGTCATCCGCTCCTCAAAGTATACTGTTTGTTTCCATATAAGTCTCTGATTCTATCGTCCAACATAAAACTCTAGTTAAATAATCATTAACTTTACATCTCAAAAAATTATAAAAAATTATATATAAAAAATTTTAAAATTATAAAAAATTAAAAACTATAAAATTTATAAAATAAATTTTAAACCTTAAAATCTAAGAAAACCTTAAACCATAACCCTAATTTAAAAAAAAACCTTAACCCTAAATAAAACATTACACATGAAAAACGCTTTCACTTGACAACGTTTTCAAGTGAAAAGCAAAGAAATGCTTCCAGGTGGAAGCGTTTTCTTGCACATATGCTGAAAATGCTTCCACATGGATGCGCTTTTCTGTATTTCACCTAAAAACACTACCAAGTGGAAGCGTTTTCGAAAATTGGATTATTCCCATAATTTTTCAAGAAAATAGCCTAAACATGTAAAAAAATTTATTATTTTTGACATTTTTAGGATATTTCATTTCCAACCCTATACATTTTATAAATATTTATTAGCAATTTTTATTTTTCAAAAATGTTTAAAATTCATTAAAGCAGTGCACCACACAAATATAATAACTAATTATTATCTAAACCTAAATGATTACAACTATTATTTACAAATTTTAAAATAGAAGTTTTTATTAATTTTAATTTACAATCCCACATAAAAAGATTTGCTTAAAAAATAACTTTTTTTAACAATTCAATCAAATATTAAATGTGTGTTTTTTTCCTCAAGTTGTTTCCTTTGATGGAAGTTCTCTTTTAATTTTAACTTAACTCTAGATTTTTATTGTTGTCATATTTTTTTATCTTTTAGGATCGAAAATGTGCATTTTCCTTTTTTGTTTATTCATTCTATTTTTAAAATGATAAATATATATTTTGGTATGTAAATTTGGTCTTAAGGTTTAAATTAGTATTTAAGATTATTTTTTTTTGGTCCAATTAGGTATCTAAAACTAGCTTCAAGGTTTAATTTGGTAGCTCAATTTTTTTTGGTCCACTTAAATACCTAGACTTAGCTTTTTGGTTCAAAATGATACTTGAACTTGATTTTGTAGCTCAATTTTGTTCACTCAATTTTTATCTTTCGTTTGAGATTTTGTGTTGAAATTCTTCTACGTGACTTTGGTTTGGATGCTAATTAAAGCGATTTGATTCGGTTTAATCATTTGATTTGGTCAATGTAATGTCATTTTTAGGTCCCGAAATCATCTATGTTGCTTCTATGTCAAAACCGTATAGGGTAAGAAAAACTTGAATTTTTACGAACGTCGGAAGTCGGAATCCATGGTTGTCGATGCCACATGGCCGTGTGTCAGGTTGTGTGAGCCACATGGTCATGTGGTAGGTGCAACTAACTATTTGGAATTAGAGTCACACGGGCCAGAGACAAGGGCGTGTGTTCAGGTCGTCTAACTCACTATTTTGGAATTAGAGTCACATGGGCTAGAGACATGTGCATGTGCTAGTATGTGTGGACCACACAGGCCAGCCACCCAGGCCATATGAATCCATATGAATATGTGGACCAAAAATCAAGATTTGTTCCTTAGGGTCGTAATCATCATTCGAGTCGAACATGGGCCTATTGTAGGACCTATATGATCTAGAACAAGCTATAAAACTTTATAATCGATGATCAGTTGATGTATAATCCATTATCTACACGTATGTTTGATATAATATAAGCTAAGTATGATCTGTTAGCGTATAAGGTGTTTTTGTTGAGACGTGTTTAAGGTATGTAATTTATTTAGGTATGATCTGTGCTTTGTTAATTTTGATGATTCGTTTCTGTGTTACTGAGTTGGATGAGAACACGTAATATCCGAATATCTTGTTGTGTCTGGTACCGGTTGTGATATGTAACCATGCATGTGACTTCATGGCAGATATGATATGATTCATTAAGATTTGATCAATTTGTCCTGTAAAGCATGGAATCCCATGCCTTCTGTTTCTATTATTGTACGACAGCATGTTGTACATGCTTATCATTTTGATTCTGAATATGCATGTTGTGACACACAGTATGGGGTTTGGGATGATGTGAAAGGAGAAAGTTTATTGGCAATGTAGTGATCTGCATTATCTGGTGGGTTATCCATAATTATGTTTGGCAGCTTCTCTGCAGTTATAGTGGCTTGACCACATATATTTGATCTGGCAATTTTAACTGCAACTATGGTGGCAGTGTCAACAATTATTTGTTGGTGTGATTTGGTTGGATGAGTTATAGGAACTCTATTTTGGTACGTAGTGGAGTTGGGTAGGATGTTTTCTAATAATCTGTATCCTGATTTTCCAAAAAACACCGCATTAGCGTAATCATATATCTTCTATTCTATTATACAATTGTTATGAAAAACTTTGTGATAATCTAATTTGTTCCACTCTGATTTTATGATTGATACGAAATTCTCTGCCTCTCTGACTTGCATATTGTGTTTTGTTCATCTCCTTTTGAGTTTAGTTATACATTGAGCTTCATAGTTCACTCCTTTGTTTTATCTTTGTCTGTTGAGAGCTCAGATATTTTCGTCCGTAATGTAAATATGGTGATTTTCATTATTATTTGTTTTGAACTTTTGGGTCCGTAATCTGTAACATGTTTTGAACTTGTTTTAGGTTTTTGTTTATTCATCGATAACTGATATTTTTAAGCGTGAAACTACAAAATTACTCAAGTTAACAAAATGAATTTTGGTTTTCAAAAGTAAAACTCTGAAAAGATTTTCTGCTGCAATTTAAGTAGTTTCCTAAGTGTTTTCTGTAAATGAACAGATAGTTTTTCAATGGTTGTTTTCCATTTTTGTATTTGCTAAATATTTATTGGGAATAATTTTTCAAACTAGTCAACTAATCTCTTTAGATTCGGCCACAACTTCTAAGTCAGGTTGCAAAACTCGGGTAATGGCTTTTGGGTTCAAAAATCTCCCTGAAAATTGTTTTAAGTACAATGAACTTCTGATTGACTTCGATATTTTAGTTTATGAAAAGTGTGTGTTTAGATTTTGATTATTTTCTAGTTTATAGAAAAAGAATAAGAGACTTTGACGCCGATCTTATAATTACCTTTACTTTAGTTATACTAGATAAACTAGCAAAACTTTAGTGCTAGGATTACTCTATCTTAGCTAAAGACTATGGAAATTATGTGAATGATATTAATGTATCATTTTTAAATTTTATTATATCATTTACATGCATATAAATATGTATTAATAGATATTTGTAGATAAATAGAATGATGCAACATAGAGTTCAATATTAATGTTCCTTTTAATATCAAACATTGCATTTGAATTTGCAAATATAATTGTGAATTAAGCATTGATTTAATGAAAAGTTAAGGTCTTAATTCTTTATCTCAGTTAAAATCTTATAGTACATAAATATTATGCATTGATTTTTAGTATGCATTTTATTTTGTTTTAAATTTTATTATGTGAGAATTTTTTTTTAGATGTATTCCAATTTTTAATCTATTCAATTTTTACATCAGGATAATTATAGTATTTGATTTTGATTTTGATTTTGATTTTGATTATTAGAATTTATTGATTATCATTTTAATTATAACTTTAAATAATATATGTAGAGGCCCATTTTTGCCTAGACTTGGAATAAAACCCAATAAAAATAAAATAATAAAATGTCCAGCACTGTCCATGTACAGTCCAAAACCAATAAGCCCAACAGACTACCCAGCAACCCAATTGCAGACCCATTAACCCAGACCTAAATTAAACCAACCCCCTAAACAGGCCTGACCCAAACTCGCATATGGCCCAAGTAGGCCCAAAAGCTTGCGGACGCAAGAAACCCTAGGTTTCCATTGCGCCGCAAGCGTCGCAAGCAGGAACCCAATCGTCGCGCCACAGCCACCAACCCTCGTGCCCTCGATAGCGCCGAAATCCTCGCGAACTGCGCACCACCAAATCGCGCAACAGTTAGCGCGCTTAGCCACCATCGAGATCTCCGCTCCTGCACAGAAAAGGAAAGAACAGCGAGCAAATATGGCAAAAATACATATATTTCCTTTTTTCATTTTTCTCTTTTGGGTTATAAAAACCCATCAAAAACTTGTAATAAGGGATAGACACATAGAGAAACAAAAAATATACAAAAATAAAAAGAACAAATCTTCGCAATACAGAGGTGATTTTATTTCGCATTCTTTTTATTTTTTTACATATATGCATATTTTTAATAAAAAATGGATAAAAGGAATTTACCTTTCGATTCGCGCCCGAAAAATGAAATTTTTGCCCACCAGCCATGGAGGCGCGTGGAACGCGTAGCGCGGAGATTCGGTGACTGACTCAGAACAGAGGATGGAGGATTTTCAGAGAATTTTTCTGAAGTTTTTTTAAAAACACAGTTTTAAAATGATATTTAGCCTTTTTTTAAACTTATATAGCCATGATAAAACGGCATCATTTTCGCTTAAATTAATAAGCGCAAAACGACGTCGCTCAGGGTAAGGATCCGCGCATTGACCCGAAAAATCGGGGAGGATCCGCGTGTTTTTGTTAAATGGTTTAATTGCCTTTTCGGTCCTTCCGCAAAATTTTTAATTTTAATTTAGTCCAAATTGCATTTTTATTTTGCTATTAAATTAGCCCTAAAGCTTATTTTTGTTCCAATTTAGTCCCTCGGGCTCTTTGAAGGCTAAATCAGAACGTTGTCATTTTAAAATTTGGCATAATTGCCACTTTGGCCCTTGTAGTTTAACATGTATTTTGATTTAGTCCCTTTTTATATCTGTTTTAATTGTTATTTAACCCCTTATATTTATTTAATCCTGAATTCTTTATTCTTTATTTATTTTTTTTAAGTTAAATTATTCTATTGTTATATTGAAATGTTTTATCATATTAAAATTTTTAGATTTTATTTGTATATTAATCTATTAACAGTATAAATTTATATATATATTTTTTACATATTATCTTTATATGTACATTATTAATACTATGAATTATTTTATGTGGTTTAATATTATTTATACTATATATTATTAGTATATTATTTATTATATTACTTTTTTAAAATTTTTATATTATATAGTATTTTGTTATGTTATATATTATTTCTAAAATCTTATTTTTTATTTAATGTTTAAACATATTATTCCTTTTTTTTATTTGATTTTGTTATTTCGTGAAAATATCAATTATTGCTATTTATTTTAAATTACATGTTTATTTATTTATATTCATTAGAGCGTTTATTATTGTTTAGCATAGTTCATTATATATTTATGTTGTATTATTCTTTTGTTGTTAGATAATTTGTAATTATGTAGAATTGCTATTAAATATATATGTTGTAATGTATTCATGCAAAATCTTATCCAAACCATTTTATGAAAATACCCTTTTTGAATTAAAGCATTTTATTCAAATAGTTTTAAAGTACATGATGATATCTAATGTTTAGGGACTTCGAGAAGAATTGTGCCTTAACTTACTGGGTTTCGATTTTTCTCGTAGAACTTAAGGTATTAGATATCTCTTTACTTTCAAAATCGAGATTTACAAATTTTAAGTATAAAAAAACCTATTCTTGGGAATTCAAAACGTTGTGTCCTAACTTACTGGATATGATGTTTTGTTTCTTGAGGTAGGAATTTTCTAAACTAAAGACGTGCCTAGTTTCGAAGTCATGAGATGCTATATCCTAACTTACTGGGTATGGTGTTTTATTTCTTTGAGATAGGTAAGTCTAGTTTTTTTTTTTTAAATGACCATTTTCTAAAATTTTTCAAAGTTTCAACATTAAGACATGATTTTATCGATTAGGTACCAATTTTTGGGCGTTATGAGGGTACTAATCCTTCCTCATACGTAACCGACTCCCAAACCTATTTTTGTTTTTCGTGGACCAAAATTAGTATTTTAAAATAAAACCTTTTTTTAAATGTGATCCAATCACACCTAAGTAAAAAGGAATTAGTGGCGACTCCCATTTTTATTTTTTAAAAGCCGATCCCCGTTTTTTAAATCAATTTTTAAAAAGGTTTCGACAATATATATAATTCAATCATATATGTACTATATTCACAACGTGAATAAATAAAATATGTAACAAAATTATAAAAAATAGATTTAAATCAAATGAAATTTTGATTGAAATAATAAAGTTAAAAGACATTGAAAATTATGATGCTTTAGCTTTGAATTTCTCGATGTGTATGTATTTTTTTTAGATTTTATATAAAAATATATAAAACAATCCTTAAAATAATATTTATAACTTTATAAAAATAATAAAATTTAATAATATATTATATAGATACATATGTTTATATCTTTAATAATTTCACATCTAAGTTGATTTGAGTTGTGGAAAATAAAAAACACCAACATTTAACTTGACGTTGCCGAAAAATTAAGATTTGTTTAACTAGATTGTTTGAACAAATTATTTAAACATCAACATTGAATAGCTTTAATTCCAATATATATATTTTTTTTTAATTTTTTGAAATCGAATATACTAAATATCTCTAATCCTAACAATGCATATTTCTACCCAAGTCACGATCTTTAAATCCAAAAAGAAAAAAACAAAAGAAAGAGGCGTGACGCTAAAGCTAACTTATCTGATCTTTATCTTCATAATAAATGTAGATAACCAGAGTTGTTATAAAAGAAAGAAGATAATCAGTGTGTTAGAGACACTCAAGGCTCAAAACAAACGTCAAAGCTCTTGAAAATGGCTGAAATAAACTCAGAACCAGCTGAGCAATCCATTTACAATCGTATAAACGAATTGAAGGCTTTCGATGAAACAAAATCAGGAGTGAAAGGGCTCGTAGATTCAGGTTTATCAAAGATTCCGACCATTTTCATCAACGAAGAGTACAAGCTTGAGAGAAACAACAACATCCATAACCAGAAATCTGGAAGCTCCACCAAAAATGGCGGAATCCCGATCATAGACTTGACCGGCGTCGACGATGATCCAAATTTACGTCGCGAAATAGTGAAGAAAGTTGGAGAAGCTTGCGAGAAATGGGGTTTCTTTCAAATTATCAGCCATGGGATTCCGGTGACGACTTTGGATGAAATGATAGATGGGATTCGGAGGTTTCATGAACAAGATAAGGAAGCTAAGAAAGAGTTTTATTCTCGAGATATAACCAGGAAAGTGTATTATAATAGTAATTTCGATCTTTATTTGGCTGAAGCAACCAATTGGAGGGATACTTTGAGTTGCGTTATGGCACCTCGTGGACCTCTTCCTCAACAACTGCCTGCTGTTTGCAGGTAATTCTTTTTTATTATTATTGACGTGTTCCATTGTTGCATTTCGTTAAAACTCATATACGAAGCCAACTCAATTTGCAGAGATATATTCATAGAATATTCAAACAAAGTGATGAAATTAGGGCATACTTTGTTGGAATTGTTCTCGGAAGCTTTGGGCCTGAACCGGAGTTATTTGGAAGATATTGGGTGCGGTGAGGGACTGTTTGTGATGGGCCATTACTACCCACCGTGCCCTGAACCGGACTTGACATTGGGCACCAGCAGTCACACCGATAGCGGCTTCTTCACCATACTTTTACAAGATCAAATCGGCGGACTTCAAGTCCGTCATCAAAATCAATGGCTTGATGTTAATTCTATACATGGAGCTCTTGTTGTAAATCTGGCCGATATGATGCAGGCAAATCCACCTTACCTTTAACCTTAATATGACAATTACTGTATTTTTGTCTGTATTAATTATAATTAAGGCTTTGAATATTCATTTTTTCAGATTTTAAGATAAGAGTTATGATTTTCAGGAATTTTAAAATACATAATTTGATGTATATTTAACCTTCATACTTAAGTCTAAGTTAGTTATGTTTGTATAAACTTTTCTTATATTCTATTATATAGATTTTGAGACGTTTATATATAATGTACATTTTAGTTTTAACATTCAATGCATTCTTTTAATTGTCTATTTAATCCATTGATTCTATTGAATTTTTTTTTTTAAAAAAAAACATTAACTTTATATTACTTTTGACATTCAATAGATTCTAGATTATTTTGATTTTAGAAAGTGAATATTTTTTTAACATTTTCTTATATCTATTTTAATTGTTTTTTAACTTTTATGCAGTTAATATCCAATGACAAATTTATAAGTGTCCATCATAGAGTGCTTGCTAATACAAAAGGTCCAAGAGTTTCAGTAGCAAGTTTCTTTAGAACACATCTTCCACCAGAGAATGCTTCGAGGCTTTATGGACCAATTAAGGAATTGATATCTCAAGAAAACCCTCCACTTTACAGGGAAACTACTACCAAAGACTTCGTGTCAAACTACTACTCCAAAGGGCTTGATTGTAAAACTCTTCAATACCTTAAGTTATGAGTTGCTCATGAACCTAATTGAAGTATTTTCGAGCTTATTTCTATCTTTTGTCGAGTTCTATGTTTTAAAGTTATAATTACTTGAACTTGTGTTTACATTATAGGACATTCACCGGGGCTTGTTGCACCTTCATTAGCCTAGTTTGTATAGTCGATGCCACGTTCTCTCTTGAGGCGTTTTTCTTGCCCCTTGTCACAACGCATTGATTCTCCATCATGCCTTCTTTTCATTACCAAATAATGCCTCTAGATCCCAAGCTTCTTCATTGTTGGAAGTAATAATATTACTTTCCATAGGCTTTTTCTTCGACCAGCAAGCTCTTGACATGTAGCCCTTTTCCCACAATTATAAAAATTTCCTTCAAAATTTTTATTGTTGTTGTGGTTGTTCAAAACTCCCCCTTCATGAATGCTCCTTTTGCCTTGATAACCTTTTGACTTGTAATCATTTTTCTTGGACCCGCCAATATCATGCAGTTTAAATTTCCTTTTGCCATTTTCTAACATAGGGTGCCTCTTCTTCATTCTTTAGCAAGACTCCTCCAATTTGTTTAGCTAATGCTTTTTTACCAGCTAACAAATTTTCAAATTCGACAAGTGATGGTTGATTTTACCATCCTTATATAGCACCAAGAAAACTCCTATATTTTAGCTTCAACTAATGAATGATGATTCATTTCGTTCTAGTATCACTTATAGAAGCTTTAGGATCCAACTCAGAAATCTCTCGACATAACATCTTTACTTTGTGGAAATATTGTGTTATTGACATATTTCTTTATGCCACTAACAACATTTCACTATTTAGAAGTTGGAGCTTTATATCATTTTTTTAGAAAACGACTTGGCGAGTGTATCCCAAGCTCCTTCAGAGTTTTGGCATCACGTATGTCCTTTAACACATCCTCCTCGACTGTTGTTTTTAAGGTGAACATTACCTCACCAGCTTTTATTTTCCCATTTTTTTTAATCTGTCACTTGTATCCTCAGCTTCCAGTTGTGTCACTTCATTATCGTTAGCAACCTCTCAAAGGTCTTGTCCTTGCATATAAGACATTATGCAAGTTGACCAAGTATTGTACTTGCTTTTATTAAGCTTCTTCATTCTGACAACTTGTAAGTCTGTCGTCGTATCAAAAATCATTCTCACTATTGAATACCTAAATTTATAGTGAAAGTAGTTTGTGAACAATGCGTCAGGTAAGTTCCCAAAAAAAGAGAGGTTAGTCACAATGGTCACTTTTAAGTATTAAGTCTTTCCTTAGCCAGAACCTTTCCTAGACATGCAATTTTACACTAGCACACTTCCCTCCAACATCTAAGAAACCAAGGATAATCTTCAAGTAGCTATGAAATTTCTTTTCTGATATGGAAGATCAAACAATGTTGCAACCATGAAGCATACTAAATGAATTTTCACTCCTCCAACCAAGCTTTCAAGCTTTGATGTTAATTGTAGAACACTCACGCCCATGACACCAATAAACTAATATTTAACTACACCTCCCAACACTCCAAATAAGAAAATAACGGAGGAATTATAAGAAACCAAATAGAAAAGTCGATATTTAATTTTGGTGCAAATAATACTTACAACATAGATCTTTATATGCCCAAAGTCTCGTCTTTATATAGACTCGAATAATCATATTGCATTTTATTCCTAAGTGATGTAGGATTCATTCCCCTACTTATGTAAGACTAAGTTTAACCTTAATAACTAAAAACTAAACACAAAAGTAACTTTGTACAATAATAAACACAAACAAGAAATATAAAATTAACTAATAATCCCCCCCCCCAAAAAAAATAATATTTATGATTTGGTTTTAAAATTTTTAATTTTACTATTTATATTTTATTTAAAATGTACTTTTAAAAAATTAATTTAAATATTTAATTTTTATATTAAAACATATAATTATTTCATATATTAATATTAAAGTATTTAATATATCTAAGACTATAAAAAATTTAAGTTGGTGAGGAAACGAGAAGACAATCTAATTATATTATAAACTATAAATTTTATTTTCATCTATATTCATATCTAAATTTATACATAATATGAAAAATATATAGAAATGAAAATTATTAAATTATTTAAAAATAATAATTAATTTGAATTAATATAGTAAATTCAAAATTATGTCAGCAATATTATTTATAATATTATTTAATGGATAAATTTTCTATAAAAAATTCCCTCAATCATAATAATACTAACCAATTTACACCCGCGAAAGAATCTATAACTTATAACTTTTTTTACCATAAGTTAATAAACAACACCTTAATATTATTAGCTCATGATCAATTATATAAATATATATATATATGTATGTATAAAATAAATAACCCAAAATATTATTTAAACATACGAGAACAATTAACATCCTTTTTTTTTGATAAAAAACGACCCAAAGGGTCACTTCATTTTATTGCATCATCCAAAATACACTTATGGAGCTCAACCGGATAATCAACGTTAAAGCTCATAGTACACTGATTATTAATAGCAAGCTTACACAAAATGTCGGCTGCCTTGTTACTTGACCGAGGCACCCAATTAAACGAAAAAAATAGGAAAAAATCAGCTAAGGAGAATAGACGCCGCATGCTAGAACCCATAACAGTCAAATCACTCTCCCTCTTTTTGAAACGGTTCACCAAACTTGCACAGTCGGTTTCAAAAGCCACTTTCTTCCAATGATGCAGGCGAGCAAATCTGATACTCTCTTCAAAAGCTTGCATCTCAGCCCACTCGGCATTTCTGGCGTTGTCCAGCAAACCCATCAAACCGCCGACCACAAAACCGTCATGGTCTCTCGCCAGCACACCGTAGCTCGCCTTACTGTCCTGGAGCGATGCATCAAAGTTGATTTTAATTTCTCCAGGCTCGGGTTTTTTCCACCCCTTCTCCACTTCCGCGATCGGCAGCAACGGTCTCCCAACTAAGTTGAAGATTCTAAAGTCATGGCTCAAGCTAGACGCTCTCTCCCACGTTATTCTGGCGTCTTCATCCGCTCCCCGAAAGACCCGGTTGTTTCGGCTGTTCCACACATTCCAAAGTACAGTAATAAAATCAGCCATTGCCTGGCCATCCAACAGTCTCATCGCCTCCTCAAGCCAATCAATACAGAAAGAGAAATCCTCATTCAGCAGCCTGTCGTTCAACCCTCCGTACTCCAGCACGGCCTTCGCTCTTGGGCAGTTTCTCATCGCATGAAGGAGAGTTTCCTTAGCCGTCCCGCATCTCGGACAGGAATTATCAAAACCGCTTCGAATCCCAGCAATCTTCTCGTAGGTGGGCAGAGTGTCGTGGCCCAGCTTCCAGGTGAATTTGTTCACATGAAGAGAAAAAGGGATAAAATATGTGAACAAATTCAACCAACGACTAAATGAAATTACGTGCTCAACGAGTGAACTGAAATGAACTAAGGATTAAACAGTAAAATTGTCAAACTTTGATGGGCCCAAACCGAAAATAAGCCATGAACTTCAAAATATACATATCCCCGCATGTTTGATTCAGAATAGGCGGTAACTTTTCTCCAATCCCATTTCACTAAAATATAATTAAGAGTTAACTATATCATTAGTCACTAAATTATAGATAAGTTTTCGTTTTGGTCACTTACTAAAAACAGTTACAATTGAGTCATTGAATTTTTTGAAAATCTTCTTTTAAGTCACTGGACAATTGAAAAGTTTTTATTTAAGTCACTATATTGTTAAGCTTTTTTAATAAAAAAGTTCTTGCAATAAGCTCCAAGTGACGATTCGACGTTGGTGTCGCGACCTTGCCAACAGAATTCTCCCAAATTTGTCTAGCGGCATTGGTGTCGTGACTCTGGCTCCTTGAATAATTGGGATCTTTCTACAGTGGTGAGTGTCCTCGATGTCACGACTTCAGCATCATAATGTCGTGACCTTACCACTTGGTGTTGCGGCACCCAGACATTTGTGTCACGACTCTGTTTTTCAATTGGTTTGCTCATTTTCGATTAGACTAAAGACATGTTTAGGTTCGTGTAATAATATAAGTTGTATTTTCGTATTACGATCCGACCACATAATATCGCTTAGTATTAGTTAAACATTAGACAACTAATGAGCTAATATTTGTTTCTATTTTGCTTTACATGCAAAAACCACATGATGACTGTAACGACCCAAAATCCGTGGGCACCGATAGTGTGTTATCGGGCCTCCATCTCGGTAAACCGAGTTAGTAATAATTATTAGGAGCAATTATGAGTCTAATAGTGTGTTTAATTATATTTTTATTTAGTGAATTTAGCTTAATTTAAAGTAATTAGGAAAAAGGATCGAATTGAATAAAGAGTGAAAGTCTAATTATAGATTAAAAGAAAGTAAAAAGGGCTAAAATGGCAATTAAGCCATTTAGCATAAGTTGAGGCGGCATATGAAATAAAAATCTAAGATTTTTACTTAGATTTTAAAATATAGAATATATATATTAGTAATAAATTATAATAAATTGATTTAAAATAATTATATTAATTAATATTATATTAAATAAACTAAATAAATGACAAATGTATGGTAAAGATTAAAGACAAGTGTAATAGTAATAATTATATAGGTACACTTGTAATAAAAAAATAAGCATTGCTTAAATAATAAGTAAAAGATTTTTTATATTATATATTACTATTATTATTAGTTAAAATAAAAGAAATAAAGTGAAGTAAGTAAAATAAAAGAAACAAAAGAAGAACAAAAAAGAAACAGAGAAACAAAACCATTCGAAAACAACGGAGGGAGAGAAGAAAAGAAAAGATAAGGGAGAAATAGGGATTTTAAAGCTTAGAGTTTAATTGATAAGTCAATTAAGTCTTATTCTCTTAATTTTGATGTTTTAGAAGCTTTAAAGCAAGATTTTGTTGAAACTAAGTTGATATTTTGAGAGTTTATAGGTTTTTCAAATATAGTTGATGTTGAAGAAAAAGATGAATTAGGGATTAAATTGAAATGTAAGTTATAAATCTTGTGTTATAAGGATTAATTTGGAAGAAATTATAAATTAGAGTTTTATTATGAATATTAGATAGTCAAGTTGAATATGGAAGGAATTTAAGTAGAAACAAAGCATGAATTAAGTTAAGAAAATTAGTAAACTTAATTAGGATTAAATTATAAAATAAGTTATAAAAATAAAATAGTTTTGGGACAGCAGCAGTAGAGTAACTTTGAAAAATCACCAAAAATGGTAGAAATGGAATTAGAAGTTGAGTGAGATATGAAATTAAAGCTTATTAAGTCTATTTTTATATGAAAGAAATAGAGAAAGCAAAGAAATTCTGTATTTTGAGATATTTAGATTTTTGTGGGACTGGTTCACAGTGATTTCGAGATCCCCTGTTCTGACTTGGAAAAATCATTAAAAATTTTACAAAAATAATTTTGGGACATAATTTATATGGTTAGACTCCTTAATGAGTCTATTTTAGAAGAAACAAACCATAACATCATTTGAATTCTGTACAAAAAGATAATTAATCTTAGCAAAGAATGGTCGGAACTGTCAGACAACAGAACAGGGTAATTTTAAAGAATAAACTGTACTTATTGGTTGAATCAAACATTCTGAAAATTTTATGGCTAGAAGATACGTGAGTCTAGTTTCATAAAAATTTACGGATCTTAATTTGGAATTCTGTAACTCAAAATATAAACAATTTAGTGACAATGACCTAGGTAGATAGCCTTGACAGAATATATAAGTAAATAGTAGAATTATATATTATGGATGTGGAATGAAATGGAAGAGTAGGAATTGAATAAAAATTCAATTAATTATTACATTAATGCTGTAATTAATAATGTAAATTTTTATTATTATTTTTTTCGTAGCTAACAAGGAAAACGAGGCATCAGCATCCAAGGGAAAAGAAAAAATCGTTGAGGAGTAAACTCGTATTTTGGGTTTGTATTACTATAACTCAAACTATTTATTAAATGTATATTGAATTTATAGTATATGTAGCGACCTAAAATTTGTTACGGGCGCTAATTGAGAGAATTATTGAAAATTTGAAAACAGAGTTTCAATTTTATTTAAAAAAAGGGAGTCGCCACCGATCCTTTTTCCTAGGTGTGATCGGACACCTAATAAATCCTCTTTTTAAAAGAAAAATTATTTTGTGAATTTTCTAAAAAAAAAGGGCTGAGTTTAGGTCTACGTCAAAATTCTAGAGAAAGATAGGGTTCGGGAGTCGGTTACGCGCGAGGAAGGTATTAACACCCTCGCGACGCCCAAAATTGGTATCTCGTTAAACGCGTGGTCTTAATTTTCAAAAAAATACGAGTTCAATTTAATATTTAATCGTGATCCGATTGAAGCACGAGAATTTTTGAAAACACGAAATTTTTTTGAAACACGAAATTTTTTGAAAACACGAAAATTTTGAAACACGAGAATTTTTTTAAAACACGAAAATTTTGAAACACGAAAATTTTTGAAACTCAAAAATTTTTTGAAAGTACGAAAATTTTGAAATACAAGAATTTTTGAAAACACGAAAATTTTTGAAACACGAATTTTTTTTTGATAAATCACATATTAAAGTATTATACAATTTAAAAATAATATTTTGATAATTTACAAATAACCACAAAAATAAAGATTTTTATTTTTTAAAAAAAAACTCGAAAATTTTTGTATTTTTCAATTTTTCAAAAGGGTGTATCGTATTTAACACGAACCGATAATATTCACCCAACATAGCGATGAGATCAACGATTTAGTGTCAAATCGATACGTTGCCTCTCTTTTTTTATGAATTTATTAAAAATTAAAATTTATAACTAAAATCACACAATAATACTTCAAAAAAAAGGTTAAAAATGTTAAATTAATTGAAATAAGATTACATTAAAATATGGGCTAAATGAATAAATAAAAAAATGTGTCAAGAAATATACCAAAGCCCAAAACGATGGGCTGATGAAGTCAACTCGTTTACTCCCTTTGGGCTGCTGAAATATGGAATGGGCCTGCACTGTTATTGGGCTGCTGCTGCTGTTGCTTGGGAAGTGGGCTGGTGCTTGGGCTTGGGATGTAGGCCAACTTACAAATTTTCTTTTGGGCTGTTTCTTGTTATTTCTTTTTCTTTTTTAGTCTCAACAACATGTAAAAAAAAGAAGCAAGGAGCAGCAGACGTTAGCTATGGTGGTGTTAACGCCGGCGATGGTTCGCGCGGTGGTGATGGGGGGTTTGTTAGGGAAGTTTTGATTCGAATGGGTGGTGAAAGAAAGGTTTGTTTTTGATATTCTGGAACCATCACCGAGAAGAAAAAAAATAGTTTATGGAAATCAGGATTGAATACCAAAGAGGATGGCCGATTGGAGCCCACAAAGCCGTCGAGAGAGATTGCAGCCGGAGGGATTTCCCCCCTTTTGTTTTTCCGATTGCTGAAGTATTTGGGCTGATTTCTTTTTGGGAATTTTTTTCAAAAATTCTTCCCCCCGTTTTGGTGTGATTTCTTCTTTTTATGCCTTCATTTTTTGCCTTTTTTTCTCTATGTTTGCAGGTAGTGGTTGAAGGAAGGAGTGACCACCCATGCTGGTGGCCGGAAAATCCGGGAATTAGGTGTCCTAAATCACGTAATCTGTCAGAAGGACCAGATTGAAATCATAGAAAAACTTGTGGGGTTGAAACATAATTTCAAGAAAGTATTAGGGTCAAAATGTAATTTTAGAAAAGTTTTGGGGTTAAAAATGTAATTGTAGAAAAGTTTAGGGGTCAAATTGTACTTTTGGAAAAATTTAGGGGTCAAATTGTAATTTTGAAAAAGTTGAAGGGTCAAAATGTAATTTTGAAAAAGTTAAGGGGTTAAAATGTAATTTTGATTTTTTTGTATTTTTCAAATTTTTTTAATTTTAAAACTAAACTCGAAATCAAGCCGGACAAAATTTAATGCTTACAGCTGCCCCTCTTTGCTCATCGCTGTGAAACAGGGATAGAGCAAAGACTTAAAAGCATTAAGTTTTGTTCGATTGTCCAATCCTTATTCTTTATTTTTTTATTGAAAAAAAGGAATCAAAAATAGCTTAACTCACCTCTCGCAATATGAGTTGACTTTTTTTTTTGAAAAAAATAGAAATTGAAAAATACCTCAGCGTGTGACCTGAGGCTCAACTCACCTCTCGCAATATGAGTTGATTTTTTTGAAAAACGGAAATTGAAAAATACCTCGGTGCGTGACTCGAGGCTCAACTCACCTCTTGCAATATGAGTTGATTTTTTTGGAAAAATACAGAATTTGAAAATACCTCGGCGTGTGACCCTAGGCTCAACTCACGTCCGGCAATATGAGTTGATTTTTTTATTTATTTTTTTTTAAAATCAGAATTTCAAAACATATCATCTGGTGGAACTCGGATGTCTCATTTTTCCTTGATTCAATATAGCTATTATCAACATCTCTTGCTCTACCGGAGTACCTGTATATGTCATGCATGATATTATCATGATATGCACGTCTTTGTCTTAAATGCTTTTATGCCTACATGATTATGCCATGCGCCTTGGGCTTCTTTGTCACATATCCCTTTTCGTTACGATTTTCGCGATGACCTCCATTCATTGCTTCGGTTCTTGACTTTCCTTTCAGGTTTTGTGCCCGTCCTCAAGCTTTACGAGTAATCTGGGCTTCTTGTATATCACCCTTTTGCCCCCTGTTGAACTTTGTCCTTGCTTTGAGTCTCTTTTACTTACCAAATTCTCATCCAGGTAATGCTCAACATTCTTTTTGTTTAGAGTATGTCATTTCACTATTTATTATTTAAATGAACCAAACATGATATGCTTGACAATGGCACAGTAGGTACGAAAGAAATACCTCACATTCATATTTATTTCAAAAGCAACAAGCAAAGAAAATTGACAATGAACAGTTCAATAAAGAAAACATTATAAAGAAAGGAAAGCAGATTCAATTGTCACAAATGCTGTAGATATCCAACGCATGAACTTCTCCACGTTTCTTCATCCTAGACCTTTTCGAGCAAAGCTTCTTGTGTAGAAGATTTCGAGCTTCCGAGAATGCTTCAAATATTGTAATCTCGCCATTTGACTCCCTGTTCAAATCGCCTTGCTCTTTAAGCCCAAATCTGCTTCATTAGGACGACCTTTCGAGTTTTTATCCTAATCCTTTTTGTTTATCAAAACGCCATTTTTTGGGTTTTCATCTTGATCTCTCTTTCTTTTCTTTTCTCTTTTTTTTTATCAAGACGCCCTTTTCGGGTTTTCATCTTGATCTTTTTTTTTAGGCATAGTACTTTTTCACAGCATCTGAGTTCACTGGATTAGGTAACTCTTTCCCATCTATCTCAGTGAGAATCAAAGCTCCACCCGAGAAAGCCTTCTTTACGACGTATGGCCCTTCCCAATTTGGTGCCCATTTTCCTCGAAAATCTTTTTGTATTGGGAGAATCTTTCTCAGTACGAGTTCTCCCTCGCGGAATTCTCTTGGCCGCACCTTCTTGTCATGGGCCGTGATCATTCTCTTCTGGTACATCTGTCCATGATAGATTGCCTTCAAGCGTTTTTCTTCGATAAGATTGAGCTGGTCATATCGAGCTCGAACCCATTCTGATTCTTCTAGTTTCGACTCCATTAAGACTCATAGAGAGGGGATCTCAACTTCGATGGGCAGCACGGCTTCCATTCCATAGACCAGAGAGAAAGGATTGCCCTCGTAGATGTCCGCACAGATGTACGATATGCATAGAAAGCGAATGGTAGCTTCTCGTGCCAGTCTTTATATGTCTCGGTCATTTTCCCAATAATCCTCTTAATTATTTTGTTAGACGCTTCTACTGCTCCGTTCATCTTTGGGCGATAGGGTGAGGAATTATGATGCTTTATTTGAAATTGCTCGCACACTTCTTTCATCATCTTGCTGTTCAGATTTAAAGCATTATCTGAAATGATCCTCTCAAGCACACGGTATCGACATATGATTTCCTTTTTTAAGAACCTGCAAACTGCAGTCTTCGTTACATTAGCAAACGAAGCGGCTTCTACCCATTTTGTGAAGTAATCTATGACCACAAAAATGAATCGGTGTCCATTAGAAGCTTTTGGGGAAATTGGCCCTATAACATCCATGCCCCACATAGGAAAAGGCCACGGAGAAGTCATGACATGAAGGGGCGAAGGGGCTGCATGAATTTTATCGCCGTAAACTTGACATTTGTGGCACTTTCGTGCGTAACTAATATAGTCGTTTTCCATCGCCAGCCAGTATTAACCGAGTCTCATAATCTGCCTAGCCATAGTGAAACCATTGGCATGCGTCCCACAAATTCTTTCATGGACATCTTCAAGTATTTTCCTGGCTTCAACAGTATCCACGCATCTCAAGAGCACTTGATGAGAGGAAAAGAATAGGGTTCCAAATGCCGGAATTGATGAGCTATCCCCTCTATTTAAAGAGAATTTCGGCATCCCCCCTAGAGTTGGAAATTCGGCCACCACTGTGCTTAGCAGATAATTCCTAAACTTCCTCCCTTATCTTTATCAGAACTCACATCCAAAAGAGTCCTACATCACACCACTACCTCCCCCTTTATCAACATAATATCCTCTTAATTAAACATTAAAAATTCCCTAAACTTTAGCCTTGTTGTCGTCCCCCTCTTAGTCCCCTTATAAGTGCCGAATTTAGCCCAATTTTATGGGCTCCAAACGGCCACAAATTGGGCCTCTTCCCTTGCTTAGTGATGCCACCTATAACTCCCCTTTACTGCGCCCCTTGTTATTGGACCACAAGCCCAATTTGTTAACTTAAACATAAATACCACCTTTTAAACCCTATAGTGCCCAAACAAAAATTTCACCAAGGCCTTGACCACATCCTGAGCCCAATTTGGACCCCTAACAGTTAAATTAACTCATTACACATATTCACCCATTAAACGCATAGGCCCAAAAATTCAGGATGTTACAAAGAGCAGCAGACGTTAGCTATGGTGGTGTTAACGCCGGTGATGGTTCGCGCGGTGGTGATGGGGGGTTTGTTAGGGAAGTTTTGATTCGAATGGGTGGTGAAAGAAAGGTTTATTTTTTATATTCTGGAACCATCACCGAGAAGAAAAAAAATAGTTTATGGAAATCAGGATTGAATACCAAAGAGGATGGCCGATCGGAACCCACAAAGCCATCGAGAGAGATTGTAACCGGAGGGATTTTCCCCCCTTTTGTTTTTCCGATTGTTGAAGTATTTGGGCTAATTTCTTTTTGGGAATTTTTTTCAAAAATTCTTCCCCCCGTTTTGGTGTGATTTCTTCTTTTTATGCCTTCATTTTTGCCTTTTTTTCTCTGTGTTTGCAGGTAGTGGCTGAAGGAAGGAGTGACCACCCATGTTGGTGGCCGGAAAATTCGGGAATTAGGTGTCCTAAATCATGTAATCTGTCAGAAGGACCAGATTGAAATTGTAGAAAAACTTGTGGGGTCAAAACATAATTTCAAGAAAGTATCAATATCAAAATGTAATTTGAGAAAAGTTTTAGGGTCAAAATGTAATTTTAGAAAATTTTAGGGGTTAAATTGTAATTTTAAAAAAGTTTAGGGTCAAATTGTAATTTTGGAAAAGTTAAGAGGTCAAAATATAATTTTGAAAAAGTTGAGGGTTAAAATGTAATTTTGATTTTTTTGTATTTTTCAATTTTTTTGTTTAATTTTTGAAAATTAAACTTGAAATCGAGCCGGGTAAAATTTAATGCTTACAGTATATGTTATTGAGTAATTAAGATAAGGTAAGTAATAATATTTGAAATTAAGTAAGAATATGTGTGAATATTGAATTATATGTGAATTGATATAATAGATGGTTTGAATTAATTGAATATTTGAAATTGTTGTGGAAATGAATTCGAAATTGGAAAGTAAAATAATACCCTATTAACTTGTCGGACTAGATTTGATACAAATGGCATGCCATTGGATTTGTGATGTGATGAGGAGATTTGGAGCTCGGCTGAGAAGATAATTCTATTATTATATGCTTCGGTTAATCCGAAGAGGCACTTAATGCCTTATTGGTGTGTTTGGGAGGATATGATATACTAGTGTGTTTGGGAGGCTATGTTATACTGGCGTGTTTGGGAGGATTTCATTATTCTGGTGTGTTTGGGTTGAATACTTTGGTGTGTTTGGGTGGAATCTGCGTATCTATCAGAGTCCGAGCCATGTTAATAGAGTAAATAATTGAAATGAAACTTTGAAAATGACATTGATTTATTTGGCTCTATCGAAAGATATGTGAAAGAATGTATGAGTTAAATTATGGATTGAATTAGTATGTGAAAAATGAAATGTGAATTTAAGACTTATGAAGTGTTTAAATGATTTATAAAGCTTATGGTTGATGTTTGTAATTTATTAATGTTAAATAGTTTGGTTTATAGTAATACCACTGAGTATGAAATACTCAGCGTACGGTTGTTTCCGTGTGCAGGTCATTAGAGTTTCGGATCCGGTCTAGCATCCAAAACAAACCCGACTGCAACAAGAAAATTTTGTTGATGAATTTCTTCTTTTTGTTAAGTGGCATGTACTAGGTAGTTGTATATGAATTATATATATAAGTTAAATGATTTTGGTTGTATATAAATGATTATAATGTTTTGGATGAGAAATATGATATAAAGTTATAAAATGGTAAATTTGGTATTGAATATTTGAAATGAAATAAAAGTTATTAATTATACATATATACTAACATGTTATATTGTTTAAACTAAGGTATTAAATTATTATTTTGATATAAATTGGATGTATTTGAATATACCTAATCATTGGTTGAAATATTGCTATTGGACTGTTTCGATTTGAAATTTGCAGGGTTTTATGTAAAAATAAGTAGAAATGCTATCGAAATCTTTATAGGATTAAATAATAAAATAATAAAATAATAATAATAATAATAATAATAATATGAAAAATTTTCGGAGAATTCGAACAGGTTTTGTTCACTTTTAATTTGCGTTTTGGCTACGAGCATCTATTATTGGGACTTAATTACTAAATTATACTATGAACGTTATTTTATTTGTGAATTATTTGGAAGTTGTCTGATATGTCCGGTAATGCCTCGTAACCCTGTTTCAGCTACGGTTTAGGGTTAAGGGGTGTTACAATGACCATATACAAAAGGTATTAATGTAATCATGAATAATTTTATTATCCAATCTGTTCAAAAATATTACAAGTGTACATAGACGAAAATATTACACTTAGGGCACCAGATCCATCAGAATAGGATGCTTTATAAACCCCATACATAAGTTTGAGATCATAATCATAGAGAAAGAAAAAGGGGTTCACTAGTATAATCAACTTATTCTTTTTTTTCAATCAAAGTAGTATACTTAACCTTATTGTCCCAATTCTATAATAGATTTGGGTGCAAGAAGACTTTCAGGGGGAGAAGTCACTGTGACAGTGGAGAAAAGCTGAAATGCAACTCTGGGGTGACAACGGTTGTTGTGATTAAAGAAATCATTAATAGCTACAAACGTTTTTGCCTCGACTCGAGTTTCAGCTTTTTCTCCACCGTCATAGTCACTCCTCCCTGAAAGTCTTCTTGCCGCCACCTTTGGCACAGGTTTCGGACAATGAGGTTAAAAATACTACTTTGATGGATAAAAGGAATAAGTTAAAAATATTAGTGAGCCCTCCTTTTTTTTTTCCTATGATTATGATCTTAAACTTACGTATGGGGTTTATAAAGTATCCTCTTCTGGTGGCATGAAACTTGAACCCATGACTACATAGCACCGTCAACTGGGGGCCCAAATTATACTCGAACCTGTGACTGCATAACCACCGTCAACTGAGAGCCGTAGTTATACTTTTACTTGTGACTATATAACCACTGTGAATTGGGAGCCCGAGTTGTAATGCAATATGCACTCTCTATAGGGAAAATGAAATGTGTAGGTCTTCGAGCACCATCACAAAACTGTGAACTCAAACATAACTTAAAACTATCACAATTTCTCCCTAAAACACAAACATGAATAAATATTTTTCCCCAAATTTTTAACTATTGAGTATGCCTCCTATTTCAGTCAAATTTGAGAGATAATCTCTCAATTAAACTCTGTTTATTTGTTTCAGTCGAACTCTGATTAGTCTAGATTATTTTATTATTATTGGACCTACGAATTTAGTCTATAAATGGGCTCTTTTACAACCTTAAAAAACACACCCATTAAATATTAGAACTCACAATACTTCTGGAGAATTTTGTGTTTATATTTTGAGGGTTCTTTGTTTTCGGGTTTTAGGGTTCAGTTTTTATCTCCATCTTTTGTACTCTTCATTCTTTTTCCATTATAGTAAGATTATCTTTGCCTGTCGTTTTTATCCTCTTTGGAGGGCGTTTTTAACGTTAAATTTGTGTGTTCAATTTCTCAATTTCTTCTGCTATTTTTATTTGTTCGTTGCTTAATAGGGTCGATCCCCAACAAGTGGTATCAGAGCTAGTTTAATTTTCGTAGACCAGCTTGTTCAAAGATGGTAACAACAAGGTTTGACATTGAAAAGTTCGATGGCGTCACAAATTAAAATTTGTTGCAAGTTGATAGCAATTCTAGTTCTGACCGGCCTTAAAAAGGTCGTTATAAGAAAAAAGCTTAAGAATCTAAATCAGACATAATTGGAAGAGCTTGATGAAAAAACTCTATCTGCAATCCAATTGTATCTCGTGAATAGGGTATTGCAGGAGGTATTGATGGATGAAATCTCATCTGCCTTATGGAAAAGGTTAGAAACTCTTTATGCGACTAAGTCTCTGGCTAACCGTTTAGTGTTGAAACAACATCTATTTACGTTTTGCATGAATGAAAGTGAGCTTCTTGGAGATCACATTAGTCAATTTATTACTCTTTTGAATAATTTAAAGAATGTTGAGGTTAAGATTGACGATAAAGATCAGGATATACTATTATTGTACTCTTTACTCTTTTCATACAAATCTTTTAGGGAGACCCTAATTTATGGTAGAGACAGACTCTCGTTCAAGGATGCGAATGGTCATTTATTGAGTAAAGACAAACTCAGCAATGAGTTTAGTTCGAATAGTAAGGCAGATAGGCAAGCTTCTATTTTGGTAGCATCAAAGAAGCGAGACAAAAGGTGTCACTATTGTAAGAAGTTAGGTTATGTCAAAGTAGATTGTTATAAACTGTGAAATAAAAGGGTTGTTGAGAGTAACAAGGAATATGTAGTTGGTGCTAATTTGGTCGATGAAAGCAATGATGATTTCTTGTTAGTGTCAACAAGCGATAGCTCTTAGCTTACGTCCGAGTGGGTTCTAGATTCGAGATGTTCTTTCCACATGTGTCCTAACATAGAATGGTTCTCCACATACAGTTCGGTTGAAGGTGGACTTGTGCACATGGGAAACAATTTATCTAGTAAGGTAATCGATATTGGTACTTTTAAAATTAGGATGCACGATGGGACGATTGGAGCATTCTCAGATGTCATGTATAAACTTGATTTACAAAAAAATCTCATCTTATTGAGTATTTTTTACTCGAAAGGTTGCAGAATCAACATTGAGTCGAGTGGTATTAAGATGTCTCGTAGGGCTCTCATTTTGTTAAAAGGTCAAAGGACCGGCAACCTTTATATTCTAGAAGATCCTATAGTGACCAATGAAATCGACGTCCCCCGTCCGTTACGGAGTCTAAGTCAACTCGTTTGGAGCGGAGACAACTTGGTCATAGGAGGGAAAAAGGTTTGACTGTTTCGTTGAAGAAAGGTTTTCTTTTGGATGTAGATTATGAAAAGTAAGGGCACTGTGTTCGTGAAAATCAAACCCGGGTTAGTTTTGGTTTGGTAGTGCACAAGTCAAAGGCTAGAAGTCTTCCAACTTCCAAGCATAGATTCAACTCAGTTAATTCTCTACATAGTTTAAGATAGGCCCGTGGCGTGCTTTGGCAAAGATGACGTTGTGGAAATATGAGTCAAGCTGGAGATTTGTTGAGTATATCTCATATTTCAGTTAAATTTGAGAGATAATCTCCCAGTTAAATTTTATTTATTTGTTTCAGTCGAACTCTGATTAGTCTAAATTATTTTATTATTTTACCTACGAATTTAGCCTATAAATACACTATTTTACAACATTAGAAAACACACCCATTAACTATAAAAACTCACAACACTTTTGGAGAATTTTGTGTTTACGTTTTGAGGTTTTTTTGTTTTCGGGTTTCGGGGTTTAGTTTTTATCTCCATATTTTGTACTATTCGTTCTTTTGCCATTATAGTAAAATTATCTTTACCCGTGGTTTTTTATCCTCTCTGGAGGAGTTTTTCCATGTTAAATTTGTGTGTCTAATTTCTTAATTTATTTCGCTATTTTTATTTGTCCATTGCTTAATCGAGTCGATCCCCAACACCCAACACAAAAAAAAAATGGAAAGAAGAAAATGCGACCTGCTAAAAGCGTTTTCTGTTTCTCTCTCCAAAATTGGCCTATTCCCTTAAATTTGAGAAAAATAGCCTAAATCCCTAATTAAGTTTTAAAAACTGCATTTTTTGCTAATTTCCCCTTCAAATGTTGTTTATAATTTTTTTAAAATTTTATAATATTTCTTTTAATGTCATTATTTTTTTTAGCATTATCATTTATAATATTATTAAATGAATAAATTTTCCATAAATAATTCCCTCAATCATAATAATACGAACCAATTGACAAAGACAAGAGAATCTACAACTTAGAATTTTTTTAACCATAAGTTAATAAACAACACCTTAATATTATTAGCTCATAATCACCTGTATATATGTAAAAATTAAAAATTATTTAAACACAGGAGAACAATTAACATCCATTGAACAGAAAAAAGGATAAAATATGTTAACCAGATTCAAGGAAAGACGAATGAAAGTATGTGCTCAACGAGTGAAGTGAAACACATTGAGCAATAAAATTATGATGAGCCCAAAAATTATTTAGTTGTTGGATGAAGAAGCCATCTATTTTGGTGGGAGGACCTCTTCTATTCAGACAATGAGTCCACTTAAGTGAAACTATTATTGTTTGTTTGTTTTTACTATTATAGTGATGCGGAAACCAAAAGTTACTTTGTTGTGTCGCATTCAACTTGATTGAATTAGATACAATAGAATTTAATAATAATAAATAGATATAATAATAAGAGAGGTTGGAAAGGTTTAGGTAAATGTATTTTCATGAGATTGATGGGGTGTAAGATTTATTATAAATTTTGATTATATTTATTTTTTATATATATTGTTTGGAATTATTCATATTTCCTCTCAAATTTTTAAATAGAAAGATAATATATTTCAACATATTCGAATCTATATTATTTTATATTGGTAATAATATTAACACTAATTAAATTAAGATTCAATCCACTTTATAATTATATTTTTAAATGTAATAAGATAAAATTAAAATATTGTTGGTTTTAATACTATTATATCATACCGAAATCAAAAGTTACCGCGTCACATTCAGCTTGATTGAATTAGATACTCTAGAATTCAATAATGTTAATGAATTAGATATAAAAATAAGAGAGGTCGAAGGCTTTAGGAAAAGTCCAAAAGTAAATAATGCATTTCCGCGAGATAAATAGAGTATGAATTCATTATAAGTTTTGATCATATCTGTATTTTTATATATAATGTTTGAAATTATTCATAATTCTTTTTCAACCATTAAATAGAAAGACAATATATTTCGATGCACTTACACTCACATTCTCTTATATCGACAATAATATTAATATAAATTAAATTAAAACTTACCCGACTTTATAATTATATTTTTAAAGGTAATAAGACAAAGTTGAATTATTGTTGGTTTTAATAATATTATATCATACTGAAATCAAAAGTTAACGTGTCACATTCAATTTGATTGAGGTGGATACTCTAGAATTTAATAATGTTAATAAATAAATATAAAAATAAGAGAGGTTGGAGGCCTTAGCAAAAGTCCAAAAATAATAAATGCATTTCCATATGGGGTGCAGGGCTTTTCACGTCACCAGCAATGCCCTTTTGTAACGATTATTAAATTTATAATAAGACAAAGCCAAAATTTAGAATAAGACAAAACACAAGTTGTTGCGTCACATTCACCTTCATTGAATTAAATACTAAACAATTCAACAATAATAATTGAATAGTTGAATTTTGAGTTATTTAAATTGAGTTATTTAATTTTTTTAATTAATTTTAATAAGTAATTTAAGTTTCGAGTTTAAATCGTTTTAAATTTTATAATTCAAATAATTCGAATAATTCAAATAACAAATTGGTGTAAATATCTTTTTGGTTCTTGTCAATTTTGAAAATGAACAAATCGATCTCTCTCAATAACAACAAAAAAAAAACCAAAATAATTTTTAAAATTCAAAATATTTATAAAAATTTCAAAATTTATCTTTTTAAAATATATATATATTTCTAAAAAAATTCTAAAGAATATATAAAAAAAGGTTAAAATTTTTAAAAATTTCTAAACCAATAATTTTGAGATCTAAATAAGTTAATTAATAATTCAAATATATCATAGTAAAGTATCTTCTTTTTTAAAATAATAATTTTCTAAAAATGTTTTTACTTATTTAAATAAGTTATGTTATTTAAAAAATATCTTAAGATTTAAAACCATGCTAATTGCATTGGTAAAAACTTAAATTTACTATTCAACCAAAACTTTATTTTAAATATTTTAATTTTATTATGCACACTTTATTATTTGTATCAATTGAGTTTGTGTCACAAGTCAATTTGGCACCAACTCAATTAGAGAAATTACAAAAATATCCTTTCATAATTAAAATAAGTTAAATCATTTGACGGTACTTTAGTCCTTTTATTGTAACAAAAATGAATAAAAATATGCATATGGTGGGAATTGAACCCATGCTAATTGAATTAGTAAAATTTTAAATTTACCACTCAACCAAAACTTCATCTTAATATTTATTGTATGCTATTATCATGTTCATCTATTGTATATCTATACTATTATTTATTGTATGTTATTTTGAAACATAAATATGTGTTTTAAATATATAATTTCTACATGCATACGCGTGCGATAAAGATTCTAATATAAATAATGTACCTTACCTTTCATTATAAAAGAACATGTGTGAATTCGTAGGGTACTAATCTTTTTATATAATTAAAATTTTACATATCTATACTATTATTTAAGCTTATGACTAAGTCGATATCACGAGTCAACCAAGCATCAACTTGGTTAGGTAAATTATAAAAATGTTTTTCATATTTAAAATAAGTTATATTATTCTAAGTTACTTTAGTCTTTTTATTTTAAAAAAAAAAAGATGCTTATAGTGAGATTTAAACTAATGCTAATTGCGTTGTAAAAATTTAAATATACCACTCATTCAAAGCTTCATTTTAAATTTTTTTTATGTATTTTAATTTTATTTTGTACACTTTATTACATCCATCAATTGTATATCTATAAAATTATTTAATTCCTTGACTTAGTTGGTGTCACGAGTCAATCAGGCACCAACTTGATTAAAGAAATTACGGAAATATCATTTCGTAATTAAAATAAGTTATATTATCTCAGGGTGCTTTAGTTTTTTTATTTTAACAAAAAAAAACATATTGTGGTATTGAACCCACACCAATTGAATTTGTAATAAAATCTTAAACTTACTACTTAACCAAAACTTCATATTAATTTATAGATTTTAATTTTATTATGCAACACTTTATCACCTCCATCAATTGTATATCTATACTATTATTTATGTATGTTATTTTAAAACATAAATATGTATTGTAAATACATAGTTTCCACACACATTCGCGTGTGATAGAGTTTCTAATATTTATTAGAATAATTATAATGATTGCAATTATTTCTTTATTAATTAAAATACATTTTTGTATAAAAAAAGGTCACCAAATGATAAATCCTTAAAACTAAAATTTAACTTTTATTTTTTTGGTAAATAAAGATAAATAAATTCAAAGAACTAATTACAGTTAGTCTGATGAAAGCCTATATAACTTCTAATTTTCGGCGTACAGCATCTTCAAACGTAGATCGAACAATATTCATAAAATATTTATGTATAGCAAATTTGATCCCTAAATTATGTGCAATTTGTTTGATCCCCAAATAAAATTATGTGAATTTTTCTCAATTTCCTTGCATACTGAAATTGAAATACGAGCAATATTCATACAATAGTTAGGTATAGTACGTAGTACCAATTTAACAAGAGTGAGCTTTCCTACCATTGAAAGTCTTCAAGCATCCCAACCATTTATCTTGGCACGAACTTTGTCAACCACAAATTGGAATGTGTCAATTGGGACCCGTTTGTGAAAAATCGACATTCCAAGAAAAAATAAACTTTGTTGGTCGTTGTTGGAGAGTGTGTGTGAAAACGCGCCCAGCTGGACATGTTCTACCTTTAAATTACAATTTCTGTCTGTTTTAATATAATTAGTTTATTTGATCAGACGGTTAAATGTTAGTGATTTTGTTCTTGAGTCTCAAGTTTGGTTCCTCTCCTACTCATATTTATATAATTTTTTATTTCATGTTGTTTTAAGCTTATTCTTTTTTTATTTTTAATGAATGTTTTTAACATATCAACTTTTTTGGTTAAATAATAATGATTTTATCATTGAGCCCCAAATTCAATTTGTGACGCCCCAAAATTTGAATGTTTACTTGTGGGATTTTGTAATAATTAAGTCTCTGTATATGTAATTATATGCTTTGTTTATGTGTTTAAGTTTAGGAGTTCGAGTTGCGTATTTAGAAGTTTTGCTAATTCAATTTTAATTAATCTATGCTCTTGCTGATTCACTTATTGGCTTAGCATTTATGTACCCTATGGTCTTGTGTTCAAGTCTTTGCAAAAGCGAAGCGGGGATTTATTTTTGCTGCTTTGCAGAATTAATTTGGATATCTTTTTTTTTTCTAAAGTTATTTATTTTTATTTTTTCTTTCTTTCCCTTTTCTTTTTTATCCTTCTCCCTCTTTCATTCCTTTTTATCTTTTCTTCTTTTCTTTTTCCTTTCATTTTCTTTTCTTTGGGTTGCTGTTATAGTTTCGGTGTGTGTGATTGGGTAAGTACGCATTTCACTATTTCCGATTGAAAGGTTAATTGGGTGAATTTTAAATTCTGTTAAACGGTTGTTTTGTTCATTTCTATCGGAGTTGTTTTCAACTCGAATTGTTTAAGCTTTCTTTTAAGAGATCATTTGGTTTCTTTTTAGACAAGGATATCGAAAGCAACAATCCTCGACGCACTAACTCGAGTAATTGCTATTGGTTTTTGTCGGCAAGTCTGGACTTGTTGAAGGTTTTGCGTCGAAACTTTCGATATAGTTTTTGAGCGTGATTGTGCATTGTTGCCAATTAAGTTATTTAATTGAGTTATTGAATGGTCGTTTTTAGGCTTCGAGAGTCTTTTATGTTGTTCCTGCTTCGAAACTACTTCAAATGCTTACCGAAAATCTAACTCTCTGCGAAATTTGGATGCCAGAAACCATGACTGTCAACGCCACACACACGGTGTGTGTGTCGCGGTGGTAGGTCGTAGTAACCCACGTGTCACGATCAGTATGTTAGGCCGTGTGGCACGTCGTGTGACTCACTGTTTTTATTAGAGACCACACGGGCCAGAGACACGGGCATGTGTCCCTGTCATGTGACACACTGTTGTTATTAGAGACCACACAAGCTAGAGACATAGGCGTGTGTCCAGGCCGTGTGACTCACTGTTTGTGATCTAAGACCACACGGGCAGATGACACGGGCGTATGCCAAGCCGTTTGGGGCCATGTAGGCTAGTCATTTAGGTCGTGCAATTTATCCATGTGAAACCATACGTAGATCGTAAGCATACGTAGGCCGTAAGCATAGCGGATGGGGGTAGAAAAAACTACGTATGTTTCTAATTTGTTCTGTATCTAAACTTAAATTGTTCTGCCATTCACCTAATTTGTTAAGACCATACTGAGTATCCTCTGCTTCTGATTTGAACATGTGTTTAGGAATTTACTATTATAGTTATACTTCTAGTTGAATTTATATCGGTTACATATTGAGTTCTCGACTTATTTTGTTGTTGACAGGTAACTCACAATCTTGATCGGGCTACGTAATGGAAGCTCGGTCAATCTGCTTTATCACCCTTTTTATACTATCAGTAATTTCAGTATTTTCTTCGTATTATGACTTTTTAATATTGTTGAATTATCAACTGGGTTTTTATGATTGTTATTATCTGTCAAACGATTTCTAACTGTGTTTATAAAAGTTGGTTTTTCCTAATAACGTTAATTTCAAGCTTGGTCTTAACGTCTAGGCCGGGTTTGTGGTGTCCTCTTCTAATCACATTTGTAATTTTTATTTCATGTTGTTTCAGATTTTTTTTATTTTTAATTAATAAATATATTTGTTTTCAAATTTTTACTTTTTAATTCATCTTTTTAATTAATATCTATTTTATTCATAAAATCAAATAATTATTACAAATGTAATTATTTTTAGTAAATATAATTTTTATATGTGTAATATTTATTTTTTCAATCCATACAATTAGTAAATTTTAGTATTATATATTTTTGTATGTGTATTTAAAATATTTTACATATAAACATAATGATATTTGAAATAATTAATTGAAATATTTCACATATAAAAATATTTGAAATATCAAACTCACAACATAGATGAAAAAACGATGATATTTGAAATATTTTACATATAAAAATAATAATTATATTTGAAATAATTATTCTATTTTATAATATTAGAAATCAACATACCCACAATATACATGGAGAAAGCAAATATTTTACATATAAATATTATATATAAAGAAAAATATATCAGAAAAATTAGTTAAAGTTTATATTATATATAAAGAAATTATTAATTTTAAATATTTTTAATATAATGATATATGTAAAAAAATATGTATTTTTATTATAAAATTACATATTTATTTTTTGATTTTATGGATAAAAGAGTTATTAATTAAAAAGAAAAACCATAACCTTTTAGAAGATTCATTTTCATTTATTAAATTAACATTTTTATATAAACTTATACAATGTGTAACACCTCAAACTCGGCCTAGACATTATGGTCAAATCTGAAGTTGTTACATAGAACGGTTGACAATTTAACTTTCGTATATTTTAAAAATCGACATGAACTCTTAAAATCCCGGATCATTCGAAAACATATCTTATTTAACTATTTTATTGAAAACGTTGTTTGTTTATATTTCCTAAAAACTTATAATTTTGTAGCGAAACTCTTTAAAAGTTATATTTTTGAAAACACAATTTGTTATTTGAAACCTCTTGTTTTTGCAGAAAACAATCGTTGTAGATAAATCGTTTAATCAATTTAATACGGAAAACGGAAAATAATGTTCAAAACCCAAAATAGTCCAAAAAGTCCAGTCAGTCCAAAATTTACAAAAAAAAAAAAAACACTTTAACCCAAAATAAATTAATTATAGTAATCAACCTGAATGAAAAAACTTTTTATAACCGATCTCCATTGCACCGACCCGCCTAAGTCTGAGGATTAACTGAAAATATCAAACAAACGAAAAGTGAGTTTTCACAACTCAATGTGTAACAAATAACTTAACTATAAATTTATACAAGACAGATTTTACAGAAACAAAATCATATTAGAGCAGACATGCTTTCCTACCCCCATCCGCTACACACCATCTCTGACCATCCCAGCACACCATATGGGGTATGAAACACCCATCCAACCCTACACACCACTTAGTGACATTAAGACACTTTTCAAAATCTTTGCAACTGTGCTGCCAGTATAATGGGCGAGATTTTGCCTCTCACAGAAACACTTTCTCCACATATTATAACCCGTTCCAGATGCAAATATAATCAGAACAAAAAATTATATATGTTATAGTTATAGATGCATGTCATAACAGATAACCTATTACAAGGTTAATGTATCATATGTTACCTCAAATACATATACATATAACAAAAGTATACTAATAAATGACCAAATTCCATGTTTTATATATTATTTAATCACATACTGACCCCACGGAAGGCCCATGATCAATCGAAATAATGTGTACGGCCTTGGGAAAATTTTTTAAATATAGGGCCCGCATGCCCTTGTAGCCCACATGGCCTCACACATGCCTGTGTGATCCACACAGCCCAAATGACCCAGATCGTGTGTCACTCACGATCCAGCATTTGGCCTGTCACACGGCCATGTGTCGCATACGACCTACCACACGGCCTGACACATGGCCGTGTATGGCCGTGTAGTGTCGATAGTATTATTTTTTTGGCTTTCGATGTTTACTAATTTTCGACTTTCTTGTTACACATCCAATCGAAACTCTGATGCACGCTTAAACACATATACTCTAGTACCTAAATTAACAAAAAACACATATCAACAACAGAGATTTTCCAATCTAAACAACTAATTCTAACAAATACTACAACGAACAATATCACAACCAAAACAATCGAACCTCAACAATAGCAAATCACTCACCTCCTGTCAAAACAGCAGCTTGAACAAATCCGACTCGTCAGAGAACCTACTATCACTCGACCCCCTCCTAAACAAAACATACATAAAAATCAAATTTCCAAACAGCTCCCTTCGTAACAATCATCAAAAGAACACCCCCAAAATATAAATCCAAGAACAGAACTTAAATCTTACCTACACTATAAGACCACCCAATAGGGAAATAATAGAACAAAAATTAAAGAACGAAGATTATGAGCAGCCTTGGCTTGGCACTAGGTAAAATTCTAAAATCAAAATCGCAAAAGAAAATTGGAGAGAAGAAGTCAACAAGAACGACAATAAGAGACAAAAAAAAACATGAAAAACAAATTGAAATAAGAATGAGGGTTTTTAGGAACCACTAAGGAATAAAACCATAATAACATCTCACTTTTAACCACCTTCCACAAATCAAAATCCCAAATTGACCCCACTTCTACTAACTAAACTACCCACGCAAGAAGCAAAATAAATAAACCCACAAGCTCATGCAGAGTTTCAAACCCATGACCTCACCCTCTTATTCAAGGCCTTTAACCACTAAAACAAATATTTAGTTATTGAATAAATATAACAAATCAAATACTTGAATTTTTGGGACGTCACAACTCTACCCTTTAAAAGAAATTTTAACTTTGAAATTTACCTGACTCAAACAGATGTAGATATTGCCAACAAAATGATTCTCAGATTCCCAAGTGGCTTCCTCTATGCCATGATTTCGTCACAGAACCTTAACTAATAGAATAGATTTTCTCTTCAAGATCGTAACGCCTCAATCTAGAATCTAAACTGGCTTTTCCTCAAACGTCATATTCGGTCTAACCTTAATCTTTTAAAAAAAACAATATGAGACGGGTCAAACCGATACCGCATTGACATGAAAACATGGAACACATCATGAATACGGTCCAACTCTGGAGGTAGCTCTAATTGATAGATGACTGGAGCCACACGTTCTAGAATCTAATACGACCAAATGAATCTAGGGTTCAACTTGCCCTTACATCCAAAACGTAGAACCTTCTTCCATGGGGATACCTTAAGGAAAACATAATCACCTATAGAATACTCGATGTCCCTCTTTTTTAGATCCACATAAGATTTTTTTTCTATCAAAAGCAGCCTTAAGACGATCCCGAATAAGTCTAACTTTATCCTCAGTCTCAGAAACTAACTAAGAACCCAAAACCCGTCGCTCACCCAATTCAGTCCAACATAACGGAGTACGACACTTACAACCATACGGAGCCTCGTAAGATGCCATCTGAATTCTAGACTGGAAACTATTATTGTAGGCAAACTCAAATAACGATAGAAACTCCTTCTAAGTACCTTGAAAATTGATCACATAACTCCAAAGCATATCCTCTAGTATCTAAATCACCCTCTCGGATTGACCATCGATATGAGGATGAAACATAGTATTGAAGTCTAATCTTGAACCCAGAACATCGTGAAGCTTCCTTCAAAACTGAGAAGTGAAGCGACGATCTTTATTAGAAATAATCGAGATTGGAACCCTATGAAGTCTCACGATCTCAAAAATATAAAAATTGGCCAACTTCTGAATGGGGTAATTTGTCCTAACAGGAATGAAATGGGCAGACTTGGTCAACTGATCTGCGATGACACATACTGAATCCTTCTTAGTGGGTGTTAAGGGCAACCCACTAACGAAATTCACAGTTACTTGTTCCCATTTCCATAGGAGAACCTTAATAGGATGAAGCAAACCCAAGGGCAATTGATGCTCAGCCTTAACTTGTTGGCACGTTAGACAATGAGAAACAAAATATGTTACATTTCGTTTCAACCCAGGCCACAAGGATAACTCACGCAATTCATGATAATCTTGTTTTTGTCATGATACATAGCATAAGGGCTACTATGTGCTTTCCCGTAGAATGGACTGCCTCAAATTAAATTGTTAGGCACACTAACCCATCCTCAGAAACATAGAACCCCATCATTGTTCAACCCAAAATCAGACGTACAACCATCCTTCAGCTAACAGAATCGCAGAACCAAAGAATCATCCATCATCCACCAATTGCTTAACCTGAATCTGCTCAATCCAAGTCAGCTTAACTTATAACTCAGTTAACAAACTCCCATCATCAAACAAACTTAGGCGAGCAAACATCGCCTTTAAATCTAACATTACTTTACGAATAAGAGCATCGGCCACCACATTGGATTTACCAAGATGATACTCAATAGTATAGTCATAGTCCTTAAGCAACTCAATCCATTTATATTGCCTAAGGTTTAACTCCTTCTGAGTAAGGAGATACGTAAGGCTCTTGTGATCGGAGTAAATAATACACTTTTCACCAAACAAATAATGTCTCTATATTTTTAAAGTGAAAACAACCATGGCTAACTCAAGATCGTGCGTAGGGTAGTTGTCTTCATGAGACTTAAACTGTCGGAATGCATAAGCCACTACCTTGCCATCTTATATCAGAACACAACCCAAACTCACTTGAGATACGTCACTATATACCACGAATTCCTTACCGGATTCAAGCTGTATCAGAATATAGGCCTAAGTCAAAATGAATTGAGCTTCTCAAAACTCAATTGTTGCCTATCAGTTCGGACAAATGGGGTATTCTTACGCAAGAGTTTAGTCAGATGAGCTGCAATTAATGAGAACCCCTTGACAAATCTTCGATAATAACCTACTAGTCGAAGAAAACTGAGGATCTCAAAAAAATTTCTAGGTTGTTTCCACTCAAGCATAGCCTTAATTTTCTTAGGATCAACTCGAATCCCCTCAGCAGAAGCACATGACCTAGAAAAGTTACCTCCTTTAACCAAAATTCGCACCTACTCAACTTAGCGTAGAGCTGTTTCTCATGAAGTATCTGAAGAACTACTCTAAAGTACCTATCATGATCATTCTCAATCTTAGGGTATATCATAATGTCATCGATAAAGACCACGACAAATTGATCCAAATACGATTGGAAAACTCGATTCATAAGATCTATGAATGCAGTCAGAGCATTCGTCAAACCAAAGGGCATAATGAATTAGTAGTGCTCATAACGAGTCCTAAAAGTAGTATTATGAACGTCGATCTTCTTAACCTTAAGCTAATGGTACGTAGAACGGAGATCTATCTTGGAAAACACAGAAACCCTACAGAACTGGTCAAATAAATCATCGATTCTCGAAAGTGGGTACTTATTCTTTACCGTTAGCTTATTTAGCTGATAGGAGTCGATACATATCCTTATAGTACCACCTTTCTTTTCTTCAAAAAAGAACCGGTGCCCCACATGAAGACACACTAGGATGAATAAATCATCGATCGAGGAGCTCCTGAAGCTGAGTCTTTATTTCCATAAGCTCCTTTGGTGCCATATGGTAAGGAGCAATGGACAGCAGAGCTGTACCCAGTAAAAGCTCGATATCAAACTCGTCCTCCCAACTCAGAGGCAAACCTAGTAATTTCTACGAAAAAAATGTCTAAAAAATCCTTAACCATTCAAATATTCCCAACAGATGAATCCATAGAAGTAAAATTACACACATAGGTCAGAAATGCTTCACACCCTTTACAAACTAACTTTTCGGCCACAAGAGCGGAGATTACATTAGATAAATAATCTCGATGCTCACCTATCATAATAACTTCCACAACATTCTCTGATCTTAGAACTACCCTCTTAGCAGCACAATTCAAACTGACTCGACGCTCCATGAGCCAGTCCATTCCCAGAATCAGATCGAATTCCCCAAATGGTAGCTCCATCAGATTAGCCGGAAACACCACCCTTTGTATATCCAACGGTATATTCCTATATAGTCTATTAACTCGAACTGATTGATCCAACGGACTAAGTATAGTAATCTCTCCAAAAGTGCTTTCAAGAGAAATCCCCAAATTTACAGAAATAGAACTAGCTACATAGAAATGTGTTGATCCTATATCTATCGATACAAAATAGAGAGCAGTATAAATAAAAAACGTACCAGTAATAACATCTACGACATCTCTGTCCTCACGACATCTAGCAACATAAACCAACTTAAGCTGCCTCGCCTCAATCTAGTTAGCACTTCTGTCCGATACTCTCTGACTTCTACCCATACTATTACCACCCTTGGTCGGACCACAACCTCTAAGTGGCTGCCGAATTGCCCACTGAGGCTGAACATATCCTGGAGCTATAGCTTGCATTTGATCAGAATGCTATAGACAATCCATGATGTGAAGCTCTATCGACCCACATCGCAGACATGCTCCTAACCTCCTCCAACATTTGCCCGGATGGTGTCTACCACAATCCTTACATGGTTGAGCAATGGCAGGAGCAACTGGAACCTCAATTCTTTGAGGCCCATCAGATCTGACCCCCTTTTTAGGCCTCTGAACAGAACTAGAATGCTCTGAATCTATCTTCTTTTTACCCATCTCACACTTCCTATTTTTGCACTAAATGCGCTTAACATCCTCAGTAATTCTCTCATTGTCCACCCAGACGGTGAAAACTTACTTCCTCTGTAAAGCTATCAGAACTCTCAGAGTATCCTTTAATCCTTCCTCGAAACAAATACACTTATCATAATCGATTGATACCATCCCACAAGCATATCAACTCAATCTCAGAAATTCAGCCTCATATTTGGCTACAGTCCTATCTCCCTGAGTAAAGCTCATAAACTCATGTCTACGAGCATCCACATAACTCACCCCCACATATTTACTCTGAAAAGTGCTCTTAAACTAATCCCAAGTAATCTGATCCGGTTGAGCACCCTCCTCGATCGTTAACCACCATTGATATATCTCATCGCAAATCAGAGATACTGCACTCTTCAATTTCTGCTTAGGGGTGCAGTTGATGTCATTCATAATCCTCTTTCTGGCCTCCAACCAATATTCGGCCACATCCAGGGTGACTCTTGTGACGCCCCTAAATAATTTAGCATCGTTAGACCAGAGTCGTTCAGTTACAGATCCACGGATCCCAGAACCAGAATGGGGGCCAACGACTCTTTCTAAAACTCTCAGCATGGCTTTAGACAATACGCCATCCCTAGTTGAGCGACTTCGAGACTCGGTCTCAGTAGTAGGTGTAACCGGTGTCCCACTCGTATCCAAATTGGACATGCTACCCATTGAGGACGACTCAGCTCGAGCCCTTCTATGACGCCTACCACGCCTATAGGTACCGCTCCCACGTGATCCACAAGTGCGCATCATATTTATAAATTATATACATTATGAAGTTTTATGTATTAGTTCCAGTATATATTAACAAATATTTTTTGCTTCAAAATAGTTATCAGAAGAAATTTCAGAAATTTTAGAAATGTTTCAATCTTTAACTATCTTAGTACAGTTTTTAATCATTTCAGAGTTTTCTAAACTAAAGTGTTTCCAAGTCAAAAGTACATATAGGATCGGCGCCGAAAACTACATACTTCACAAAATTATTTTTCAGATTCATGCATAAATAAACTATATGTGAACAAACAGTTTTCACAAAAACAATTTGGAACTAGAAAACTCACAGCTTGAGTTTTGCAACCTGCCTCTGATACCACTAAATGTAACACCCCAAACCCGACCTAAACGTTATGGCCAAATCTGAAGTTGTTACATAGAACGGTTAACAATTTAACTTTCGTATATTTTGAAAATCGGAATGAACTCTTAAAATCCTGGATCATTCGAAAACATATCTTATTTAACCATTTTATTGAAAACATTGTTTGTTTATATTTCCTAAAAACTTCTAATTTTACAGCGGAACTCTTTAAAATTTGTATTTTTGAAAAAAAAATTGTTATTTGAAACCTCTTGTTTTTTGCAGAAAATAATTGTTGTAGATAAATCGTTTAAGCAGTTTAATATGGAAAACAAAAAATAACATTCAAAACCCAAAATAGTCCAAAAAGTCCAGTCAGTCCAAATGATACGGGCACGCCCCGTCATGAACTGAGTTCGAGTCGAGACCCGATGGTGTTACCTCAAGGACCGGTTACGAGAGCTCGTGCGAAACAATTTAAAGAAGCATTTGGGGTTTTAGTTCAGCAAGCTTGGGACGACACTAAAGCTAGCTCGAATTCTACTGCAAGCTCATGTCGCATACTCCTACGAGCTCACGTTCATGAAGAGCACCATATGGCCATTCAGCCTTAGCTAATTACTTAGTTGAAAATAATAAATAAAAGTTGGACAAATTGATTAAAAAAAATGGAATAAACAAATCAATGAGCAAGCAAATAAAACAAAAGATCATGATTAAGCCATATTTCCATGTTTTATGCTTGGACAAAAAAAATCATGATTGGGCATATTAAGCATGGTGGGAGGACGGCAAGGGGAAACAAAAATTGTTGGATTAGTGCAAGCAAATAGAACAAAAGATCATGATTAAGTCATATTTCCATGTTTTATGCTTGGACAAAAGATCATGATTGGGCATATTATTTTTATTTTTTATGGACGGCTAATGCCCAAAATTGCTGCATGTTTTGTGGAAGACTTTCGGCTTTCTAATGAAAATTACTAAGCCGAATTTATGGGGGGTAAACAAGGATATAAATATTTGTTATTTGTCATTGTAAAAGGAGAATTTGTTTTGAATGAAATATCTAAACTCTGTCGAAATTGTAAGAAACTTTCTCCAATTTCGTTTAAGGATTCGTTGGCTTATCTAGTGAGCTAATGGCGTCAACCTATTCTTTGATCAACTTCTATATACCGAGGTTCCTGTCGTATTTTGATAGCGGGTCGAGGTCCCATTCCCATCCAAAACCGAGCCTTAAGAACGTATAAGTAATCTAGGTCGATACCTTTCGGTATTGGTTCTTACTTGTTTTCTTAAGCCTTAAATTAAAATTTTCCTTCTTCTAAACCCGAGTTAATTTCGAACCACCCGTACTTCAAATTAAAAGATCTTCATACATTCTTCCCTAAAATTATACTCTTTTTTTTTATATCTATTCTTCGCCTATTTTCAATTTTTGTATTTCTTGTTTACGATCAGGCAACTAAGCATATATCTCGATTTCATCTTGAGATCGGGACTATATCACCAAAATTTACAAAAACACTTTATCCCAAATTAAATTAATTATAATAATCAAGTTGAACAAAAAAAAATTATAATCGATCTCCGTCGTACCGACCGAATTAAGCCTGAGGATTACCTGAAAATATCAGACAAATGGAAAGTGAGCTTTCGAAACTTAGTGTGTAACAAATAACTTAACCATAAATTTATACAAGACAGATTTTACAGAAATAGAATCATAACAGAGAAGACATGCTTTAATACCCCTATCCGCTACACACCATCTCCGACCATCCCAACACACCATATGGGGTATGAAACACCCATCCAACCCTACACACCATTTAGTGACATTAAGACACTTTTCAGAATCTTTGCAATTGTGCTGCTAGTATAATGAGCGAGATTTCGCCTCTTACAGAAACACTTCCTCCATATAATATAACCCGTCCCCGATGGAGATATAATTAGAACAAAAAATTATACATGCTATAGTTATACATGCATATCATAACAGATAGCCTATTACAAGGTTAATGTATCATATGTTATCTCAAATACACATACTGACCCTACGGAAGGTCCACAATTGATCAGAACGATGTGTACAGCCCTAGGGAAAATTTTGAAATTTTGGGCCTACACGCCATGTGGCCCACACAGCTCAAATGTCCAGCCCGTGTGGCCCACACGGCCTCACAAACACCCGTATGGCCCATACGCCTGTGTGATCCACACGGCCCAAATGGCCCAGACCGTGTGTCACTCATGGTCCAACATACGGCCTGTCACACAGCTGTGTGCTGCACACGGCCTGACACATGGTAGTATGGCGTCGACAGTGTTATTTTTCGACTTTCGCCGTTTATTGATTTTCCGATTTCTCGTTACACACCCGATCGAAACTCTGATGCACGCTCGAACACGTATATTCTAGTACCTAAATTAACAAAATATACGAATCAACAATAGAGATTTCCCAATCTAAACAATTAATTCTAACAAATCCTACAATGAACAATATCACAACTCCCTTCGTAACAACCATAAAAAAAAACACCCCCAAAATATAAATCCAAGAACAGAACTTAAATCTTACCTACACTATGAGACCACCCAAGAGGGAAATAACAGAACAAAAATAAAAAAGTGAAGATTATGAGCAGCCTTGGCTTGGCACTAGGTAAAATCCCAAAATCAAAATCGCAAAAGAAAATTGGAGAGAAGAAGTCAAGAAGAACGTCAGTAAGAGAGAAAGAAAGAAAAAACATGAAAAACAAATTGAAATAAGAATGAGGGATTTTAGGAGACTATTAAGAAATAAAATGAGAATAACATCCCACTTTTAATCACCTCCCACAAATCAGAATCCCAATTTGACCCCACTTCTACTAATGAACCACCCACACAAGAAACAAAATAAATAAACCGACAAGCTCATGCAAAGTTTAAAGCCCATGACCTCACCCTTTTATTCAAGGCCTTTAACCACTAAAATAGATATTTAATTATTGACTAAATCTAATAAATTAAATACTTGAATTTTTGGGACGTCACACAAAGGCAAGTAAATTTGTTTTTATTTTCATAATTAATTTTTTTAAATATTGTTGTAATTTATTATTAGTTTGTATAATAAAAAATTACAACCATTTTTTATTTTTATCAGGTTTAAGCAACCATTTTTGGAAACACTAAGTTATGTAAAAATAATTAGATGTTATATTTGTTGTATTAGATAATATTTTCTATTTATTAATGTTATCAAATATTTTAATTAATTTATCTTAGAATTAATCATATTTTATATTTTAATGTGTGTGTTCTTTTTAGAATTTCATAAAATAAACTAGAAAAAAGTTCGATACTTAAATGAAAAACAGATGGCATATTTTCATCATAAACCCCTTTGCATTTTTAAGTGTTTTTAAAAGGTGTTCCACCTTTCAAATTTGCCTTATAAGTCCATTAGGTCTTACAGTTCTTAATAATAGAAAAATTACTTTATAAATTAATAATTCGATGCCTATGAATTTCTAACTTTCTTTCATTTTAAAAAGCGTGTTTTGTTATTTTGTTTTCAATTCAATTTAAATGTTATTTTTATGTTATTAGAGTTACCACATTTGTTTTTATATTTTTTTTCCGAATAATGTATTTCTCCTCTTATTAGCCAACGCCATCTAATAGTAGATTTTAATATTTATTCATAAAATTAAAATTAGCATAAAAATTATTAACATTTATAATGATATTAATATTTTTAATATATTATATTTTGATCTTAATTTATATTGTTCATTATACAATTTTTCATGTATAAAAAAATTTACTTAAAAAAACTAAAATTTTGGAATACTGACAAAATTTGTTCCTTTTCTGGACTATAAACTTCTAATTTTAGTTTTTTTTTTCTTTTAGAATGACTATAAATATCAAACATTGAAATTTTTTTAACAAAAATTTTAACAAATAAATATTAGAGTTTAGGATTTAACAAATAAATTTTGAAGTTGGTAAACTCAACGGTTGATGTTAAAGTCTGTATTGTTTATTACTATAAATGATAAAAACATAATAGTTATATATAATTTTTAAAATTATTCATGCATCGATCAATGAATAACATTTTGATCGATATGATTGAAATTTTTCGAAATAAATTGATGCAATTGATATAAGTCAAAATTTTCATCGTTGCGAAATAGAGACTAAATTAAATCTATTTCATATAATTATTTTAATATTCAAATCCTTTTATTATCTACATTAATTTTTATTATTATTGAAATTTTAATTTTTTTTATTACCATATGATCATGTTGGTGCTTATAAACATAGGTGAACAGTGAGTTAGAGACTGTCAAAAGTCAACTCTCGAAAATGACAGAAAGAAGCATAGAATGAACTGAAGCATTTGATTACAATCGGAAAAACGAGTTGGTTGAAACGAAATCAAAAGTTATTAGGTATAGGTAACATCAATACACTTTACATATGAAATACGTTAATATAAAAAATAGAGAAATAATTAAAAAAAAAGAGAGAAAAACACGAAGTCTGCCTTTTGGCACGTTTTTTTTTGTCTGCCTTTTGGCACGTTTTTTTTGAGTTCTAATCTTTTACTTCGTCTTTCATCAATCCCCTGCCTCTTTCTACTACTGGCTGCTGTTTTGATTGGGAGCAATTATTCGTGAACCTATGGAAGAAGATCTGGCGAACCTGAGTCTTATTGATGATGAAGAAGCGTTCCATGAGGAAAAAGCGGTGGTGGAACATTCCTTCCAATGCTGCTTGGTAGGCCGATGCCTAACGGACAGTATTGTCAATTTTCCATCACTTCGAAACACCATGGCTGATCTTTGGCACCCCCTTGGCGGTATTTGTATTACATATCTTGGAGACAAAAAGTACTTTTTCCAATTTTTTCATGAGGTCGACATCCAAAGGGTTATTGATGGCACGCCGTGGTTCTTCAACAACCATCTGCTTATACTACAACGAATTCCATATGGAACAAAACCATCAGAATTGTTGTTAAATTCTACAGATTTCTGGGTGCAGATCCACGAACTGCCCACAGGGCTGATGATGGAAGCGATGGCTAAACAGTTTGGTGATTTCTGTGGAAAATTTAAAGAGTATGATTCTGCTTCTCTGGCTTCGGGCTACAAGAACTATATACGGATCCGGGTGTGCGTAGATGTTTCTGTCCCTTTGAAACGCAAGAAAAAATACAGATTGGGAATTCTATGGTCGTTTATGCACGTTTTAAATACGAAAAGCTTAGTTTATTTTGTTTTATCTGTGGAAAATTAGGACATGGGGAAAGCTATTGCCCTTGTCGGTTGAGAATTGATCCATCAAAAATTGTCTTTGGCTGGGACCTGTCAATACGGGAGGAACTAAGATGGCTGAATATGGTGGCAAGCTGGTGGTTGCGCGATGCAGATGGTGCACAGTTTGCTGTTGGAAGTTTGGAAACTCACAATCATGGTAACTCATTAAATGCAGAGAAAGTAATGGGCAGAAAAGGGGAAGAAAATCTCGAGATTCCAATTTTAAATCCCAAACAAAATCCACCAGATTCCAATCACAAATTTATCACAAATGGGAATATTCAAAGGCGTTATTGGAGTAAGGAGGAATTGATTATGAATGGTATGATGAGTGGGCCCATGGGAATGGTATTGGAGGAGGAAAATGACCCAATTGCATTGGTGGAGGGTAAGAAACGTCAACGGACTGTAACAGGCCCATTTGATCTATTGGGTTCAGAAGTTGGACCTGATTCTTTGGTTTTATCGGCTAGTTCTGGTGCACAGAGCAGCCGGGAGCTATGAAGATCCTAAGCTGGAATGTTCGTGGTTTGGGGAGACCACGGACTGTCAAAAGGCTCAAGAATAGACTGCGAGCCATTAATCCCCGAATTTTGTTTCTAATCGAAACAAAATTGTGTGATAAGAAGATGGAGTTGGTCAGGCTGAAGTGTGGTTTTGAAAATGGAATCAATATTGGGGCGATAGGTACCAAAGGGAGATTGTCTTTGGGCTGGAAAGGGAAATCTTTGATTACTCTTAAGAGTTTCTCTTCCTACAATATTCATGTTGAAGTTGAGGATGAAGAGTGTGATGCTAAATGGCGTCTTACAGGTTTCTATGGAAGTCCGGAGGAATGTCACAGAGCTGGGTCTTGGAATCTGCTGAGACAGTTAAACCACGATCACAACATTCCTTGGGTTGTTTTGGGGGATTTTAATGAAATTACAAATTCCTTCGAGAAAGAAGGCGGGCGTCTTCGTTCAGAACGTCAGATGATGGATTTCCGCATGGCTCTAGAGGATTGCAATCTAAACGACCTAGGATTCACTGGCCGATGGTTCACATGGGAAAGAGGTAGATTTATTACCACTAATATAAGAGAACGATTGAACCGAGGAGTTGCTACGTTAAAATGGATGGAGTTATTTCCAGGCTATCAGATCGAACACTTAAGTCATTCTTTTTCCGATCATTGTCCTATCCTACTAAAAACCTTGGGTGAGAGATGGGAGGATCAAAGATACAATGCAAAGATGTTTCAGTTTGAGGCTAAATGGTGCTTGGATAGTTCCTTTGAGGACATGATTCAGAAATGGTGGGATGAGACTAATGGGAGCATGCCGCACAAATTAGAGAGCTTGAGTCGCCAAATGCAGAGTTGGAGTAAAATAAAGCGTAGAGACGAGACGAAAAACTGAGTTGGTTTAGAAGAAAGATTGAGCTATCTCTTTAATCAGAACATTTCAGATGAAAATTTAGCTGAAATTGCAGAGGTTCAACTGGGACTTAATTTGGAGGCTGACAAAGAAGAATTATTTTGGGAACAGCGGGCTCGTGTTAACTGGTTGAAGAATGGTGATCGGAATACCAGCTTTTTTCATAAAACCGCCAACCAACGTCAGTTCCGTGGCCGAATTTCTGAGTTGCATAGTGAAAACGGTGATAGATACACATCGTCGGATGACATTCTAAAGCTTGCTAAGAATTATTTTGAGAATCTTTTTACTGCGTCGGAGATGAGTTCAGACGAGCATTTGTTTAGACTTATTAATAAAAAAGTTACTGATTGTATGAATGATTGTTTACTTCAACGTTTCACAGAGGATGATATCTCTTATGCAATAAAGACGATGACACCTTTGAAAGCTCCAAAGGTGGATGGTTTCCCTGCATTATTTTTTCAAAGATATTGGCACATTGTTGGACCAGATGTATCCCGTTATTGTCTTGGTATTTTGAATGGCCAATTGGAAGTAGGAGAAATCAATAAAACTCGCATTGTATTGATTCCTAAAGTTGATAAGCCAATGAATATGTCCCAATTCAGACCTATAAGCCTTTGTAACATTGTTTACAAAATAGTTGTGAAAGTCCTGGTTAATCGCATGAGTAGTATATTGGGAGACTGCATTAATGAGGTTCAAGGAGCATTTATCCCTGGGCAACTTATTTCAAATAATGTTCTGATTGCATATGAGGTTCTTCATTCGCTCAAGATGAAAAAGAGAGGCAAAAGAGGAAATTTCGCTCTAAAGTTAGACATGAGCAAAGCATATGACCGTGTCGAATGAGATTTTCTGGCAGGGATGATGAATCATTTAGGATTTCATGATGATTGGATTGTCCTTATTATGAGATGTGTATGCTCGGTTTCTTATTCTGTTTGTCTAAATGGCAGGAATAGTGAATGGTTTTTTCTCTCACGAGGATTGAGACAAGGCGACCCCCTCAGCCCTTATCTATTTTTGATCTGTGCTGAAGGTTTCTCCACGCTCCTCCAAGACGCTAAACAGAAAGGTTATATGGCAGGTGCACCTATTGGAGGGAAAGATTTTCTGTTAATCACTTATTTTTTGCTGATGATTGCATCCTTTTTGGAGATGCCTCGGGTAAAGGGGCCAGAGTGGTCCGTGATATTATACAGGATTATGAGATGATTTCTGGGCAGCGGGTGAACTATGATAAGTCATTAATTTATTTTGAAGCTAATGTGGAGAATGAGATCAAGGCAGATATCATAAATTTGCTGGGGGTTTGGATGGCTTCGAGCCCTGAGAAGTACTTAGGATTACCTATGATGGTTAGAAGAAGGAAAACATTGGCTTTTGCAAATTTTGTTGATAGATTCAGAAAACGTGTTGAAGGATAGAGCTTTCGTTATTTGTCAATAGGGGGTAAGGAAGTTTTTATTAAATCGGTTTTACAGGCAACACCCATTTATGCTATGCAATGTTTTCTTTTCCCTAAAGGTTTGTGTTGTAAGCTTGAAAGTATTATGAACAATTTCTGGTGGTCTAATAACAAAACTCTAAAGGGAATCTACTGGAGCTGCTGGGAAACGCTTTGCAAACCGAAGTGCGAGGGTGGAATCGGTTTTAAAAATTTGTTTTTGTTTAATAAAGCATTATTGGCAAAACAAGTTTGGCGAATTTTAACTTAACCTCAATGCCTGTTAGCTAGAGTTTTAAAAGCCCGTTATTTTTCATTTTCAGATATATTATCAGCGAAAGTTGGATCTTACCCATATCTTACCTGGAGAAGTATATATAACGCTCGAGAACTGATTGATGAAGGGGTGCTGTGGAGAGTGGGCACGGATGATCGTATTAACATCTGGAATGATCCCTGGTTACCTGGAAGAGAGAACAACAGAATTGTTGATCAGGATGATAGAACTATGTGGACAACAGTCAATCAGCTTATTGAGGATATAACTGGTACCTGGAATAGGGATCTAATTAACCACTTGTTTGATGAGAATACAGCAACTCGCATTCTTGCTATCCCTATCTCTGGGGGTAGATCGGATGACTTCCTTGCTTGGAAACATGAAGGATTCGGAGAGTATACAGTGAAAAATGGATACAGAGTTTTAAATACAAATTGTTGGCAAACTAATATAGACAGAGATTCTAATGAAGATGGCTACAAAGATTTTTACAATGATTTATGGTCACTCACCATTCCAGAAAAGATTAAAATACATATTTGGAGAACGTTTAATGATATGTTATCACACTCCAGTAACTTGGCGAGAAGAACTTTGAATGTGGATGTTGTTTGTCCGCTTTGTAAGGCAGGAGGGGAAGATCTTGATCATTTGCTATGGTCTTGTGGCATTTTACAATGTGTGTAGTCTTTTTTGCAGGTGGAGGTCCAGTCTTTTGAAGAGTCGTTGTGTTGTAAACAAAGATTTGCTAAAACTTTCATTGCAGCAAACGAGCATAAAAAACGTTTAATTGCAATATATTTATGGTGTGTATGGTTCAGAAGGAATAAATTAATCCATGAAGGGGTGAAATTCTCAATGCAGGAGATGATAGGTTTTCTTTATGGTTATATTCAAGAACTCAATCTATGTATGGAGAACCTTCGGCCATCACGCAAAATCATGACGAAGGTTCTTTGGAGACCTCCCGATAATGGTTTTATTAAACTTAATTTTGATGCTTCTTTTCAGAAAAACGACAGATTAGCCATAGTTGCAGTTGTTGCCAGAGACTCAATGGAAGAAATTATAGGGGCAGAAACTTATCTGATTGAAGGAGTAGCAGACTCATTTGTAGCGGAAGCAAGGGCATGTGAAAGGGCTCTTCTATTTGCGACAAAAATGGGTTTTCGGCGTTTGATTGTTAAAGGTGATTCCCTGACAATTATCAAAAGCATCAAGAAGAACAGATCTGACAGATCGGTAATTAGGTCGATTACTCAACATATTGTTCAGATGGGTTTATGCTTTGAAGAGATCTCTTACCTTTTTGCGCCTCGAACGATCAACGGAGTGGCTCACACTTTGGCACTAGAAGGTAGACGGACTAAGTTCTATGGTTGCTGGGTTAACGGAGTACCAGATTCCGTATTGATGCTTGCAAGGAAGGATCGCTTGGCTTGGAGTCTGGTCCGCTGAAGTTTTTTGGATTGGAATTTGGAGAAGGTTCTTTGAATCTCTAAATCGGTTTCTAAGCAGTTGCTCTTCCTCTTATTTTGGTTCTGCAAATGGAGAGCATTTTTGGGGCTGATATTTTGGCAGATGAATCGGTGTGGTAGCTGGCTCCCTGAAGTCTATTTGGTTTTGACATTTTCTTTTTTGGGTTTTGTTCCGTGCAAGCTATTTTTTTTCTGTTTCTGATTTTGTTTTGTCTTTTCAGTTACAGACTTTAATTATGTTGCTTTTTTGTTGGAGCCAATTACAGCAATAAATATATCAGTCTTTTAATTCAAAAAAAAATAGAGAAATAACACGTGCTAAAAATATTATAAGTCATCAACAAGTGTCGGGTGAAGTAACAAAGTATATTGCACTTTTAAGGAAATAATAAAGTTCAAACTTTAAAGACAATATTGTTGAAAAGAGTAATCACGAACCTTGAAAATGAACCGTAAAATAAACATGAAAAAAAATATTAAAAAACATTTATAAGTGGGACAACTCATAAAAAATCACAAAAAAAAAAGTGAGACAAGATATTCACAAAAGATGTAACACCTTAAACACGACCTAGACATTATCGCCAAACCTAGAGATGTTACTGCAAGGCATTTGAAAATCCAAAAATTGTTTGACTTGTAAGAATGACTTTAATTAAAATCTAGTTTATTCACAAAAGATATTCACAAAAAACATTTATAAGTGGGACAACTCATAAAAAATCACAAAAAAAAAAGTGAGACAAGATATTCACAAAAGATGTAACACCTTAAACACGACCTAGACATTATTGCCAAACCTAGAGATGTTACTGCAAGGCATTTGAAAATCCAAAAATTGTTTGACTTGTAAGAATGAATTTAATTAAAATCCAGTTTATTAGAAGACATTTATTCCTTATCCATTTTGGTAAAACCGTTGATTATTTATACTTTTAAAACATTTAGGTTCATAGCGAAGTACTTGTTCTAACTCGATTTTGCAAATTCGATTTGTTGTTGAAAAATGCGATGTTTTGCAGATATGATTAAAATCATCTAAAAACATTGAAACGAATTAAATACGAAAATAAAAATTCCAAACTTTAAAACAGTCTAGAATAATCCAAAATACTGAAACAAAATAAACTAGGTTTTAATTAGTGTAGAATTAAAACGTTTAACCGAGCTTTCGTCATATTGATCTGTCCTAAGTCTGGGGATTACCTGAAGGTAACAAACAAACAATAATGAGCTTCGAAGCTCAATGTGTAACATATATTAAAATCAACAGATATTAATAAGACATATATACAAAACGAAAACCGTATCAGAACATATCAGAGGCAGATTTACAATCCTACCTCTATCCACTACACATCATCTCCGACCATCCCAACACACAATATAATGCATTAAATACCTATCCAGTCCTACATACTGCTTAGTGTCGGTATGACACTTTTCAGAATATTTGCAGCTTAGCTGCCAGGTTATTAGGCGATTTATCACCAAATACATATATACATATAGCCATGCCACCAGATACGACATATAATTAAACTGTCTACACTTTCTCCATAACACAAATCTCGGCCCAATGCACATACACAAATAACGGATGTCAGAATACAAATATCATACATACTCTTATACAGATATAGATCGTGCTTACAAACATCATATTATACATATCATATTTTAGTTCATACTGAGTGCATAACATAATAATCAAGCATACTTATATCATATTTATCACATCAAAACATCAGATATCATGATTTATAAACTAATTTGTATAGTACAGACCCTACGGAAGGCTCACGTTCGACTCGTACAATGAATACAACTCGAGGGAAAAAATCAGATCGTGTGTCTCACACGGTCCAGCACACAGCCATGTGTCACACATGGCGAACCATATGGCCTAGCACACGACTGTGTGGCATCGACAGTCTTAATTTTTGACTTTTGTCGTTTGCTATTTTTTCAGGTTCGTTACACACCTTGATTGATTATAACGTAAAATCAACAATCGAGTACCCCTACACGTAAATCGACAGTAACACAACTAATTTTAGTATCGATTCGCAAAATTAAACAAAAATAGTTCACCACGAATTCATTCAATCCTCCAAGAACACATTCGTACACTCATCGATAAACGAGCCAGCAACAACACGAAGCTTATGTCACTAGTGGAACACCTAACGCCTCTCGATCTTCCTCTAAAATGTATCGAATTAATTAGATTACAAAAACACATATTTTAGCACCACAAAGCTCGTTTTCAGTGAAATCAGAACAGTGGTTTCAGGACCACAAATCCGACTTCGTAAGAAAAATTATTTTAAAATTATTTTATGGTCTACCGTATGATAGGAATATCGTATAAAAATTTCGTTAAGAAAATTTTATAGATTACATGTTTAATTGATAAAAGGACCAAATTGCATGAAATGCAAAAGTTGAGTTCTAGGAGCTATAAGTATCAAATAGATAGAGAATTCAAAATTGGAGGTCCTTATATGGAAAATAGACCAGCAAGAGGAGTTAGTAGATAAGTTTGATGATTCATCCGTGGAAAATTAGAAAAAGAAAAGGATAAAATTAGAAAGATGATAAATAATAAAATAAAGAAAATATAATCATTTTATCATCATCTTTCCCAAATAAAATATAGAAAATCTAGCCATGGAGAATTGAAGAAAGAGAAAACTTATTTGGTCTAATTAGGTGAGTATTCAAGTCATATTTTTAGTAATTTTTATATTTTCGAGATCATAATAGCTTAATTTGGCTATCTCGGGGATTAATTTGTAAAGTTATTAAAGTACTAGGTTTTTTCAATTGATGAATATGCATGAATTATGAAATTTATGGTAGAAAATGAGAGGTTGTTGATAGATAAACAACTTTTGTAAAGTGAAATTTTCATGAAATTGTGACTTAGGGACTAAATTGTAAAGATGTAAAAATCATGGAAAATTTCTGAATTTTATGAATTACATGGGCTGCAAATGTTATATGTAAAAATCAGTTAGGCTTGAAATAAGGATTAAATTGCATGAACTTTATTTTTCGAGCCTAGGGATGAAATTGTCATTAATTAAAAGTATACGGGCAAAAAGGTACTTCTGCCTAAAATGTGAATTGGATTGAGTAGAGTATGAATTGTATTAAATTGAGCTAAATTTACTCGTATAGATCCGGATAGACTACGGAGCTAGATCTAGGTAAAGAGAAAGTATCGGATTAGTAGATTACAGATACACGAATACTTGTCGAGGTAAGTTCGTGTAACTAACTTGTATATTTATATGGTTGAAATGAATTGTATGTAAGTGATTGTAAATGCTATGTATATGAAATTGATTACATATCCGACAATACTCGAAAAATGGTAAGTCCCGTTTGAATAAATGAAATTCGAAGGATACAGGATTCTCAAATTGGTTGTGGTCCTGCATGTGTTGCGGACACACCATAGCTCGAAAGAGTGTCTCGTTATTAGCCCTCTCGAGCTTCCTGTTATATGGTTCTTGCTAGCTTCCCGTTAATAGCTCTTCAGAACATCCTGATTTGGTTATGATTCTGCATGTGTTGTAGACACACCACAACTCTTATGAGGGTCCTGATATATGGCTCTTTGTGAGCTTCCCGATTAAAGGCTCTTTGTAAGCTTCCTGATATGGCTCACTTGAACTTCCTAATATATGGCTATTCGAAGCTTCCCGATTAATGGCTCTTCGGAGCTACCCGTTATTTGCTCGCATGAGCTTCCTGATTATGGCTCTTATGAGCTTCCCGTTATACAGCCCGGATAAGCTTCCCGTTACGTGACTCACATGAGCTTCTTGTTATATGGCTCAAGAGAGGGCTTCCTAATCATGTGCTCTAATGAGTACCCTCGAATATGAATTGATGGACTTCAGATTCGTACACTTCATGTGTACTACCCTTGTATCTATCGAGATTTTATATGGTTCAACGGGCAAAGTTCTGAACTGAGATAATATGGATTCGGAATGGATTATTACCTGAATGTATCTGAAATGCATGGAAATGGTTTGTATATGTTATATGATAATTCTGTTATTATGAGCTCATATATGTTCCTTGATACCTCTATGAAATACATGACTAACATGTTTGATGAGGATATTTATTTATGTTATTAGCCAAATTGCTTTGGATATATTGTGTGTGCTTACTTTAATGAAATTGAACGGTAAGTTAACTTCCTGTTATACGAACTTACTAAGAATTTTAATGTTTACTTTGTTCTATTTCCTCTGTTTTATAGTAATTTGAAAGCTTGTTGGATTGGAAGCTTGACGGAGATATCACACACTATCCATTGGCTTGTTTCGGTAAATATATAGTAAACTACATTTTGGTTATAATGGCATGTATAGGCTAAATTTGGTCAATAATGGCATGTAAATATTGAGTTGAATATAGCCATTGACACAGGGGCGAAGGCAGGGGGGCTGGCATGGGCCTCGGCCTCCCTAAAATGTAAAATTGCTATTTAGGCTCTTAGAATTTTTTAAAAATTTTAAATTAGTAAAGGTAAAATTACACTTTGGCCCCCCTAAAATTATAAAAATTTAATTTAATCCTTTACAAAATAAAAATATATAAACTATAAAAAATTAAAATTTTATCCGCCCCTAAAAAATTGTTCTGGCTTCGCCCCTGCATTGACATGGCTTGTGGTTGATATAGTTTGATATCTATATATATATATATATATATACATATAAGTTCTTAATATGTTTGATAAGGATTGAAAAGGGTAATATGTTTGATAAGGATTGAAAAGGGTGAATGATAGAAATTCACATAGGCATATTGAGGAGTGATTTGAGATAACATGATTAATTAACCACCTCTCACAAATCAGAATCCCAAATTGACCACACTTCAACCACCTCCCACAAATCAGAATCCTAAATTGACCCCACTTCTACAAATTGAACTACCCACGCAAGAAACAAAATAAATTATGCAAAGTTTCAAACCCTTGACCTCACCTTTCTATTTAAGGACTTTAACCATTAAAGTAGATATTTAGTTATTGACTAAAAATCTAATAAATCAAATATTTGAATTTTTGGGACGTCACGGCAAGTAATTTTGTTTTTATTTTCAAATTTAATTAGTTTTTTTTAAATTGTGCTAATTCATTATTAGTTTATATAATAAAAAATTACAACCATTTTTCATTTTTATCAGGTTTAAGCAACCATTTTTGGAAACACTAAGCTATGTAAAAATAATTAGATGCTATATTTGTTGTATTAGATAATATTTTCTATTTATTAATGTTATCAAATATTTTAATTAATTTATCTTACAATTAATCATATTTTATATTTTAATATGTGTGTATGTGTGTTTTTAGAATTTCATAAAATAAACTAGAAAAAAGTTCGATACTTAAATGAAAAACAGATGGTATATTTTCATCATAAAGCCCTTTGCATTTTTAAGTGTTTTTAAAAGGTGTTCCACTTTTTAAATTTGCCTTATAAGTCCATTTGGTCTTACATTTCTTAATAATAGAAAAATTACTTTATAAATTAATAATTCAATGCCTATGAATTTCTAACTTCCTTTCATTTTAAAAAGGGTGTTGTATTATTTCGTTTGCAATTCAATTTAAATGTTATTTTTATGTTATTAAAGTTACCACATTTTTTTTATTTTTCCCAATTAATGTATTTCTCCTCTTATTTAGCCAACGCAATCTAATAGTATATTTTAATATTTATTCATAAAATTAAAATTAGCATAAAATTTATTAACATTTATAATGATATTAATATTTTTAATATATTATATTTTCATCTTAATTTATATTGTTCATAATTAATTTTTCATGTAAATTTTTTAAAAAAATTACTTAAAAAATTAAAAATTTGGAACACTGGCAATATTTGTTCCTTTTCTGGACCATAAACTTTTAATTTTAGTTTTTTTTCCTTTTAGAATCACTATAAATATCAAACATTGAAAAATTTTTACAAAAAATTTAACAAATAAATTTTAAAATTTAGGGTATAACAAATAAATTTTAAAGTTGGTAAACTCAACCGTTAAAGTTTGTCTTGTTTATTACTATAAATGGTAAAAACATATCAATTTTATATAATTTTTAACATTATTCATGCATCGATCAGTGTACAATGTTTTGATTGATATGATTAAAATTTTTCGAAACAAATCGGTACAATTATTTTAAGTCAAAATTTTTATCGTTGTGAGATAGAGACTAAGTTAAATCTATTTCATATAATTATTTTAATATTCAAATTCTTTTATTATCTACATTAATTTTTTTTTATTATTGAATTTTTAAATTTTTTATTACCATATGATCATATTGGTGCTTATAAATATAGGTAATCAATATCTTTTCGGAAAGACATGAAATTACTGTTATATATCCATCCATATTCAATCTATTTTCTAACTCTAATTAAATTATTTAAAAAACATAAGTGATAAGTAATTTATATGATTTTGAAATTAATAGTTTTTTGTTTACAAATTATTTTTTCCATAATTTGTTGCCTTATCATTTATAAAATTTTGATATTATTAAAAAAATTCAATAAACAATTTCATTCCTAATAAAAATTAAAATACAATCATATTAGAAAGTTAAATTCGAGGTTCAGAATTGTCCTTTCCAACAATATTGTCTCCAAGGCTCAAACATTATTCTTCTCTTAAAAGTGTAACGTACATTGCCACTGTACCTCAATATTGGTTGATATTTAATTTTTATTTCAATTACTTAAGTTTTTAAATAATTTAATTAGAGTTGGAGAATAAATTGAATATGGATAAGTGTATAATAATAATTTGATTTGTTTAACATTTGGAGATTTGGTGATGCTAAGAAATTTCTAAGATAAATGAAAGTAAAATTGGGTTTAATATATTAATTTTTAAGCACCATTAAAATAAGAAAAGAAAGAGGCAGCTTTTTCTTTTCATAACAACTATATATAGATAGTCAGGGTGTCAAAGATTCTCAAAAGCCAAAATCCTTGAACATGGCAGAAATAAGCTTAGAACGAGCTCAAGAATCCATTGTCAATCGACAACAGGAATTGAAAGCTTTCGATGAAACAAAATCAGGAGTAAAAGCGCTGGTAGATTCGGGCTTGTCAAAGATTCCAACGATTTTCATCGACGAACAATACAAGCTTGAGAGAAACAACGTCCACAACCAGAAACCTGGAAGCCCCACCAACAATGACGGAATCCCAATCATAAACTTGACCGGCGTCGACGATGATCCAAATTTACGTCGCGAAATAGTGAAGAAAGTTGGAGAAGCTTGCGAAAAATGGGGTTTCTTTCAAGTTATCAACCGTGGGATTCCGTTGGCGACTATGGATGACATGATAAATGGGGTTCGCAGGTTTCATAGACGAAGCTAAGAAAGAGATTTATTCTCGAGATTATTCCAAGAAAGTGTATTATAACAGTAACATCGATCTTTACAAGGCGGAAGCAACCAATTGGAGGGATACTCTGTGTTGTGTTATGGCACCTCGCCACCCTCTTCCTCAAGAACTGCCTGCAATTTGCAGGTAAGTAGTAAATATAACCTCTATTATCAATGTTCGGAATGAATTAATTAAGCTTAATTGGAGCAAATGTTGCTAGGAATATAGATCAGTCGCGTATGATATGAAGGAAATTAAAACGTAAATAGCTACTTGTATGAAACATATTTTGATACGATGATATTTTTTGCAAAAATCATATCTGAAGCTAACTTCATCCGCAGAGATATAATGATAGAATATTCAAGCAAAATGATGAAATTACGGCAGACTTTGTTAGAATTGATGTCGGAAGCCTTGGGTCTGAATCGGAGTTATATATTTGGAAGATATTGGGTGCGGTGAGGGAATGTTTGTGAAAGGCCATTACTATCCACCGTGCCCTGAACCGGACTTGACATTGGGCACCAGCAGTCACACCGATACCGGCTTCTGCACCGTAGTTTTACAAGATGAAATCGGCGGACTTCAAACCCTCCATCAAAATCAATGGCTTGATATTAATCCTTTCCGTGGAGCTCTTGTTGTAAATTTGGGCGATATGATGCAGGCAAGCCCACCTTAACTTTAACCCTAATATCATAATTTAGGTATTTTATTGCTATATATATGTATTATATTATAAAGTCTAAGATCGAGCATAACATATTTATATTATTGACATTTCACTTATTAAATTTATACTTTTTTAAAATTATATAATAAATTATCTCAATAATTTTTAATTTTAATTATTTAATATTTTGTTAATAAATTCAGTTTAAATCATCTCAATAGTTAACCATTTTAAAATAAATTCACGTTAAACACTTGTGATTTTAAAATAAGCACGATATACAACTAAAAACTAACCTGAATTCAAATAAAACAATAGAAGATATTTACATTATAAAAAACACACGCGATTAAATATTAAAAACACACAAATTTTATTTACTTCTATTATTTTAAAAAAAATAGAAAATAATTGAATCTCATGTTATGACATAATGGTCAGGGTGTTCACCATCCTAGGTGTGATCTGGATTCGAGTTGCACTAATTACATTTATTTTTCGGGCTTTGTCATGGTATTGTAATTCATCAATAAAAATAGATATTACTAATGAGTAAACCTCTAGCACATTTTTCTTCCTTTGGAATGAAATTCAAATTTAGAGAGACAAATAAAACGAATTTTATCTTCCTATATTGCGTATGTATATATAATTTAAATAGAAAAAAACAGAATAGAAATATAGAGTTTTGCATTTTTCTATATCTCCCGAAAATTCTATTTTTACTAATAATCCCTGTTCTTGGATCGGATTCTAACGAATCGAATCGAATCTTTCTACAATTTGTAACAATTTCTTTCTTTATTAAATTCAAAAATTCAAAATAGAAGACAAGAACAATAGAATAATAAGAAAAGTAAGAATAAAGTAAGATAATAAAGAAATATTTGATTTAAAAAGATGGGCTACATTATTTGAGATAAATATAAAATATTCAAATAAAAAAAATGCCATCTCTATAAGATTTTAAATTATATTTGATTTGGAAAGATGGGCTACATTATTTGAGATAAATATAAAATATTCAAATAAAAAACAAATGTGATCTCTATAAGATTTTAAATTATATTTTGATTTTAGATTTTAGATTTAATTTTAGTTAATTTGATTATATAGTTGGTTTTTTTTAAAAAAATATATATATACAAAATGACTCAGTTCTTAAATTTTTTATATATCCCAATTTATTTAATTTTCTTATCTTTAATTAGATTTTTTTAAATATCATTATAATTTTATCATACTAGAGATAATGTCAAAAAAATAAATTCTGAATATTATAAAAAATATCATATTTGCATCGTTATTTATTTATTTTAACTAATATACTTTTCCATTAATTAATTTATTCATTTTAATATTTAGATTAAAGTTAAAAAATTTCTTACATAATTTAATTGAAATAACTTTTTATTGCTCCTTTGAAAATATAGTTTAAAGTTCAAAATTAAAAAATATTGATCATAAGCCAGGGGTTGGTAGGGACCCCGGCCCCCTAAAATAGAAAATTTTTCATTTAGGTCCTTTAATTTTTTTAAAATTTTAAATTAATAAAGATAAAATTGTACTTTGACCTCCCTAAAATGATAAAAGTTCGATTTAATCTTTTAAAAATTATAAAGATATATGCTATTCAAATGATGAAATTACATTTCTACTATCGTAAAAATTAAAATTTAATTTTGACCTTCTACCTTCACCCCTGATCATAAAATAAAAAATATAATTTAAAATCCTTTTATGAAAATCCATAAGTATTTGGGTGATGATGGATGGGGCTTTCTGGTCTCCTGTTTTTTCTCAAACCATTTCTCTCATTCTTAGCCTGAGGAAAAGAAAAATCCAAATCTATTGCCATTTGTGAGCCTGAACATGGAGACATTTGAAGTATATATAGCAATTCTTGTCTCTAAAGCTATATAAAACAAAAATTATTTCCGGTGGAGATTTCAGACACGACACATTCAAAACAAAACCCATCAGCCGCAGTGATCAAAACCTAATATTAAAAATATTTTTAATGTTTGTCATAAAGATGAACACTATTATCAAAAAATAAATATTTATTTCATAATTATAATTATCAAAATGATTACTTACTTTATATTTGAAATCTAAGTTCATATATCTTATTTATTATATTGCATTAACTTGTGTTTAATATAAAATAAATTTAATAACAATTAATTTATTTTCCCTCAAAATTGGTTTTTTAAATTTTTAAAAACTGTTATGTCATTTAAATTATTTTATGTAATAATTTTTAAATATTTCACTTCCACTTAAAACACTATTCATATTAAAAAAAATTTATGAATTATTTTTTATTTTTTAAATAAGTCAAATATATGCTATTTAAAAAATTATTTTGAACCATCAAAATATATTATTCAAAATTTTATTTCTAAAATTAAAAATTATTAGATATATATAATATGATTTATAAGATTAAAATTTTAAAAATAAAATTTATTTTAAACTTTATTATAATAATTTTATCTTTCAAATTTCCTTCCTCCATAAATTATATTCATAACCTTACAAATATATTATATTTTAAAAACTTAAAGTATATTTTTTTAATTTGGTTAATATTGTTTTATTAATAATTTTATTTAATATATCGTTATTTAAATAAAAATTTTATGAAACATATGAGCAACATATGCATCACACGGCCGGGATAAAAAATTACTATATTATATTTCGAAAAATTAAGTATATTTTTTAATATTAATATTTTATCAATAATTTTATTTAATATATTGTTATTTAAATAATAATTTTATAAAACACGCAAGCAACTGTGAATCACACGAGATAGAAAATTAATATATTATATTTCAAAAACTTGAGTAAATTTTAAATTTTGATTATATCTTTTAAATATTGTTTAATCAATAATTTTATTTAATATATCATTATTTAAATAATAATTTTATAAAACACATTGACAGTCCATGCATCAGACGGGATAAAAAATTGATTATTATATTTGAAGCTTTAAATATTCATTTTTTTCTAAAATGTTTGTCGGACATACATATATAATATGTGATTTTCAGGGGTACTAACTACATAAAAAGCTTAGAAAGTTTAATCATATCCATGTTGAACACATCTATATCCATCTTTCACACTCAAGAAGCAATATAGGGTTAAGTTAATCATGTTTGTGTATACTTTTTCATGTTGTACTATATAGGTTTTGAGATCTTCATATAGTGTCTATGTTATTTTTGTGTCGTGTTATGTTTTTTAAGTTGTGTTCAATAATACTTTTATTAAATTTGATTAACAAAAGATATGTAATTATCAGCTGTGACATAATTATATGATGTGAGCATGATACGAATACATGAGTATCTTATATAAGGTATTAGTTTGTAATGTTAATAATCTCACACTACTAACAACCAATTTTTTATAATTTGGGTAATTAAATTTGTTAGAGTTGTATGATCTAAATTATAAGAGATTGTTTGCTAGTCAAGATAAACAAAATATATTTTCTTTCTATAAGATTTAGTATTTATTAGTATAATATATTTAATATTTATTAGCATAATATATTTGACATTGATTAAAATTAAGGTTTTTCAACCTATAAATAAATGTAGTCGAAACTCTTTTTCAATCATTCGAATTCAACATTAGTGAATTTTCTTCTCCATGTCCGTGATTTTTTCCCGAAACAATTTCTAAGTAAAATCTGTGTGTTCTATATTTTTCTTTACATTCTTTTTACATTGTCATTATCAACATTCAAATTTTTAATAAAATTGGATTCTTTTTACATTGTCATTATCAACATTCAAATTTTTAATAAAATTGGATGCTTAACTCACTAAATAGCTGGGCTTACTTATTCAACTTTATAAATATATGGTTAAAAATAGACACTAAAATTTGAGTTTGGTGGTGTGATAATTTTTTTATATATAATTGAACTACTTGAATCAAGCATTACTTTAAATCTAAGCATTAAAATGTTTGAATTTGGTTAGCTCCATGTTTCGAATTACTCAAACTTCCTCCAACAATGTCTAAATTAATTTACAAATTTCTCATTCCTTCTTCATAGTCAGTGATTATGGGTTATTTTGAGTTAATTTTTTTAACATTTAATGCATTGATTTTATTAAACTAATAGTTTTTTTTTTCATATTCTAACATTTAATGTATTGATTCTATTGAATTTTTTTAAAAAAATGTTAATTGTAATTTTCTTTTAACATTTAATTGATGGATAAATATCTTATATACAGACAGTAGAGTAAAAAAAAAAAAATTTCTACAAGCTAAATTGATACCATTTGATTTTAAAGTATAATAAAATAATAAGTAGCATTTAAAAAAGACATTTGGCATCATTTTAGACCAGTTTATAGAATTTTTAACTTCAGTAGGGACAAAATAATTACTCTTAATTGATTATGGATTATTTTCAGTCTAAGAAGTTTTTTTTAACAATTTTCAAATATCTATTATAATTTTTTTTTTTTTTTTGCAGTTAATAAGCAATGACAAATTTGTAAGAATTGAGCATAGAGTGCTTGCTAATAAAAAAGGTCCAAGAATTTCAGTAGCAAGTTTCCTTAGAACACAACTTCCACCAGAGAATACCTCGAGGCTTTATGGACCAATCAAGGAGTTGACATCTCAAGAAAACCCTCCACTTTATAAGGAGACTACTATGAGAGACTTTGTGTCAAACTACTGCTCGAAAGCAATTCATTGCAAATCTCTCCAATACCTTAGGTTACGAGGTGTTGGTGAACTTAATCTAAGTTTATTTGCATCTTTCAAGTGCCAGATCATTTTGGAACTAATTGAGTCCAAAATTTTAGTTCAATAAAGCAGTGAAATGAACTATGTATATGTAGATTATTGTGCTGCTTGTAAACTTAATCGAACTACTTTTTAAGTTGATTTCCATATTTCAAGTGCCAAATCATTTTGGAACTATTTGAGTCCAAAACTTTAGTTCAATAAGGCAATGAAATGAATCATGTATTTATAGAGTATTGAGTTGCTTTGTGATCTTAATTATATTTTTAGCTCATGTTGGCCAAATTTTATATTTCAAAGTTACAATTACTTGGACTTCTTTTTAGTCTTAGTTGCACAATTTAAAAGGTTGTTAGGGATTTTAGTCCTCCTAAAATAATCCTATAAATATATAGTAAAATTATAAATTGTGTCCCCAAATGATAATATTTTTGAGTCCATCCTGAGAGTGGAACATCTTCAAACTCTTTTGAAAACCATTTTATTATATTACTTTTTAAAACAACTAAAACATTGGAAAAAGGACCATCTCATGCATAAGCACAGGTTTTAAGTTTGGGGTCAAACCTACTCTTGAAAATCATTTTATCATAATAACTCGTTTTTAAAATTTAAAGCACGTCAAAATTGGCCGCCCCACATATATGCAATACTCTAACCCTTTTGAAAATTACTTCTAGGCATAGCTTTTAACGTTTATATTTTTGTATCTTTAACACTAATTTTTTCTTTTTACTACTTTCACTTTCAATCTTTAAATTTTTGTTATATTGTTTAGCTTTAAATGAAAAAGTTGATTGGATTACTAAAATTTTTATGACATTAATGTGGAAGCCTATTTGATAATCCAATTATACTTCACTACTAACATGAATATTTTTAAAAATATATATGATTTTTTTTTATAATTTGTTGATATTTTTAATAACTTTTATTTTTTTTAAATTGTTTTGAATTACTAGTGAACTACCACACGAGTTGTCATTTTAGTTTCGTTAAAATTTTTATAATCTATTCAACTTTTCCATATGATAAAAGAAGGCCAAAATAATAATATAAAAAAAAAGTAAACTTTAAGAGGTTAAATTTATTATAATGCCATAATCTTATTATAATTTAGAAAAATAAAACCTAAACTATTTGAAAATTTAATAAAGGGATAATATATATATATATATATATATATATTGCTTTGAACTTGACAACTAGGTTCAATTTGGTACTTATACTTTTTTTAGTCCACTTTAACACTTCAACTTCACAACTTGGTTCATTTTGGTTAGGGATGGCAACGGGTTGAATATCTGCAAATTTTAAATTATCTAAATCTAAATCCACAAATCTACCAAAAATCCGAATCTAGAAATTATTTAGATTTTAATATCCAAATATAAATTCAAATTAAATCTCTATCCATTAGATTTCCGAGTCAACATTGATTACAAAATATATAGTTTTACTTCTTGCAAGATTCCAACACATAACCTTTAATAACTAAAGCTATGTTTTAACTAAAAAAAAATAATCCTCAATTTTGTTTAAAGTTTATACTAACCAATGAATGACATATAAATATCAATAAATTAAATATAATAATTAATAATAAATTTAAATATGTGTAAAAAAAATTTATTAAAAAATTATATCTCATTTAACATCTTATTCTTTTAAATCTCATGTAACTTTTCTTAAATCATATTCTTTTTTCTATTTGTAAACCCAACTAAACAATAAGATGGAGTCATTTGAATTTCTAGATTTGTGATTATCCCTTTTATTATTTGATCAATTTAATTAGTTAACATTTTTTTAAAAAAAAGTTAATTAATATTTATATTATTAAAATAAATATTATGATATGAATTTATTTTGTAACGTGACATAATTCTATTCAAGGGTGAAGCCAAAATATTTTTTTTAGGGGGGTCCAAATTAAATTGTAATTTTTACGATGGTAGAATGTAATTTTTAAAAGATTAAATAAAAAATTTATTATTTTTAGGGGGCAAAGTACAATTTAGAATTTTAAGGGGGCCTAAATGGAAAATTTTCCATTTTAGGGGGACCGCGGCCCCTGCTAGCCCCCTAGATTCGCCCTTGATTATATTTAGTACATATTATATTATATAAAATAGTATACATACACGTTTAAGGAAATATAATATATTGAATGTTATATAATTAAATTATGAATGTAAAATAATTATTATAATGTTATGATATTACTATGTGTATTCTTCTATTAATAATATGCAACTTAAACCTTAATATATTGTAATACCCCGGAATTTGGGGTTAGAAGTTTTGAGGTTGTGGTTAGGATCATTGAATAGGTCGAGCACTTAAGTGGGTTTTCGCATTTTAATATTAGAATGAGCCGACTGGTTCGGTGGTGGTGAGTGTGTTAATTTACCTTTGGGTTCCAAGTTTGAGTCCTCACATGTGTTTTGAAGAATTAATTTATTTTAGTTTTATTTTTTTTAATTTTTAAAGATTTACTTTTAAAAATTAAAAGAGGAGTTTTTTTTTTTTTTTAGTTTTCACGTTGTTCTTCATTTTTCTTTTTCTTCCCCATTGTTCCTCTTTTTATTTATGTTCTTTCCAAATTTCAGTTCTTTTGATTTCTTGTTTCTTTCGTTTTACACTCACGTTACGTGTTGTCTGTCAAGACTAATCATCCTTGTGTGTTTTGTTTTATCAGAGGTGAAGTGGGTAAGTTTTGTTCATGAGGGTTTATGATAGAATTGCTTCTGTTTCTATTATTTGTTAATTGAAGTTCTTATAGTTTAAGTTTATGTGTGAAATTGAGGTTTCTGAACAGTTCGGTGAAAGCGAATCGATTGATCCTTGCTGTTTGATATCGCGTTCTAAGGTGTGTGTTCTAAAACGGTTTAACTTCTGTATCGAATTACGGTGGAATTCGATAGTGTCTTATATGTTTCTGAAATTGGTTATTTGAAGTATCGTATTGTTACTGAATTGCATGAAATTCTATATGTTTTGGCATAATTCTAGGTTTCTAAAGGATGGGGATCGTTTCGGAGTCAAAAACACGAATTTTATGTTGTTTCAATACGATTTCATGACCACACGAGTGGCCACACCGGCGTGTGCCACACATGGGCGGTCCACACGGCCATGTGCAATTGGAAAATTAAGGTTTTCGATGGTTTTTGGTTCCACACGGCCAAGCCACACAGGCGTGTGTACCCATACAGGCATGTGAGTACTCCACAAGGCCGTGTCTCCTTTGCTCTTTATTTTTGGCACTTTTAGACAGTGAGTTACACGGGCTGCTCACACGGGCGTGTATGGCCTTCACATGGGCATATAGACCCCAACATGGCCGGGGCACACGACCATGTGGCCCTATTTTGCAGAATTTTTGTTTTGAGTCATAAATTGTCGGTTTTATGTTTTTGTGTAATCCAACCCTCATTCAAGCCTCGGTAAGTGGGTTTGAGACTCAATTTAATTTGGTTCATGTATATATATGCATTTATGGGCTTTAATTTTATTGCTCGTTTATGTGATGAATAAGTATGAGTTTATTATTGTTGTTGTAACTGAATATTAGAATATAAGTGTAATCAAATATGAATATGTTCAAACTGGAAATGTTAATGTTTGTTTCTGTATATTGTCGGTGTAATGTGTGCATTGTTGCATAGCATGAAAAATTTTGGGATCTGGTTATGAAGAGAAGGAAGACAGACTTAGCAGTTTTAACTGTGATACTTTTGTACATCAGTTTACCGCACTCTTATATAAGTATATCGGCTCAATTGTATACAGTTACTCAAGTGGCATAGTTCCACATTGTGGTGTGTAGGGTGGACGAATCTATTATGGTTCTATGTGGTGTGCATGGTGAACGGGCCTACCATAGCCCTTATGTGGTGTGCTGGATGCACGAAGTGGTGTTTGGTTGGTGGGGTGGGATTTTGACTTGTGCATTCGTTCGCATCTGAATATGCGTCTGTTTGTCAAGACATTTTGTCTGGTTGTGTAAACCTTTGGTTATTAATAATATAGTTAATGTCATGTAATATGTTCTGATTATTGCGTATGATTGAAATATCATTTTTGTGGTTTGATATTGTATTTGTCATACCGATTGAGACTTTCATAAGTGATATTTTTATACATATGCTTGTCTGAAGTATTTATTATGTCACTCCGTCTTTTGCCATCTGGTTCATGTTTTGGACTCACACTGAGCTTATGTAGCTCATCTCTGTAGTGTTTTTCCTTTTAGGTACATTCTATGTTTTGGAGCTAGACTCGGTATACCGGAGGTCTCAGAAAGATATGGTTTGATTCGGTTTAAGTAAAATCTCATAAGTTTTATACGGTTAATTTTAAGTCGGTTTGTAAAACGATTATATAAACTGTAGTACAAGTTTTTATGTTGGACTTTCGTAAGGTGTTATTTGGACTAAACTTTAGAAACTGTGGATTTTATTTCCAAATCTTTGACGCCGGTTTAATATTGTTTCAAACATAATGAACAAAAAGGTTTTCTTGGTTTGAATTAAAATTTTTGTTTCCACCACTTTTGGTGGCCAATGTAACCTCCAAGATTCGGTCAAAACTTCTAGGTTGGGTTTTGGGGTGTTACATATATAAATACTTGTATATAGGCTACACTCCTCTATTACATAAGCTAGACTCACTCCGACAAAAAAGATTTCTTTTACTGATCAATCCTAATTTCAAATAAATCACTCTTTCTCATTTGTTTTTATTTTCTTACCTTCTTTATTAGTAAAGGGGATCCTTAAGAAAGTTTTTGCCCAATCCAATAGAATTTGGTATATGGCAATGTTATTTCCAACCAACATGCCAAATGGAATTTGATATGTAACCCTGTAATAAAGAATGAGTGCATAATAGGATCGTAAGTTTGTCTAAGTTGTAGATTTGACTTAGGGCTCTAAACGATCAGAAAGAAACTTGGATTTTGACCTGAAACACAAACAAATTCAAGTCAATTCTAAGAATTTAAAAATTAAAGGAAGCTATTAAAATAGAAAATTAATATAGAAAAACGATGAAATAAATCAAAGGTTTGAATAATTAAATAGGAACAAAACAGAATAAAGATGAAAATAAAGAAGATAGATGGAAAAGATGAATATGGTATATAGAAGTTCTAAGGAGCCTTGGAAAAAAGCTAAATCCACAACCCCTTCAAACAACTCCAATTTCTCCTCCAAGAAATAAAACTTAGTAAGAAAAAGCTTGAAGATAATCCTCACAATCTGGCAAGTTGTAAAATTTAACATATAGATTATGACATATAAGCTAATGATATCATGTAACTTTTTGTTAATGTATGAACATTATGTTTGGATGTAAAATATAATTCTCAAGTTATTTATTACTTGTAACATTTTACTTTTTAGTTTAGAAGATAATTAAATTATTTAATAACAATAACAATAATTATTTACCTAAAAAAATTATATTAAGGGTACTTTAGTCATTTCAGCCTTTTTTCTTATGCTATTACAACATCTATTACATCTAACTAAATACAAAAATACTATTACAGCTCTATTCTATTATAGTTTTATTTCATTATATTCTTATTCCCTTCACCCCAACCAAACATAGTGTAAATATCTGTACATGATAAACCCCTTATTCCAAAATATTCCAAGTTAAACACAAAATATTATTTACATAGTTAGTTCTATTAATCTTCTTGGGGCAATTTACCCACCTATACCAAAAAATAAAAAATTTTACGGAAAAGGGCCGGAATTGGGAAAAATTACGGAAAAGGTCGAATCCCCAAAAACGCGCCACGTAAGCGCGTTTTGGGGGGCGGGAGAAACAAAAAGCGCCTGCTTTGGGCGGCGTTTTTGTGTCGCGTCATCCAAAAACGCGCCCACGTGGACGCGCTTGCCGGCGTGGACAAAAACGCGCCCAGCAGGCGCTTTTGGTCCTTACCATCGTGTTGAATTTTTGGACCAATAGTCTCTCGGCAAAATAATTTTGAGAGACGTTTTCAACAAACACGGCCAAAAAAAGGCATGCGATCGGAAAACGCTTCACCACCGTGGGCGGCGTTTTTGCTCTGATGAGTCTACGGAGAAATAATTTTGAGGACGTTTCAATAAACAAGTACAAAAACGCCCAAGCAGGGCGCCGTGTCGGCATGCGTAATGAAAACGCCCCACGTGGACGCGCCTTTGCTCTGATAGCCTCAGACAAAATTAGGCTATAAATCGGTGAAAATTCATTCTCGTTGGAAGAAAGGGAAATTGAGGCAAAGGAAAAAATTGAAAATGAGTGAGCGATATTAATCTTTGTTATTTACTACGACGGTGAAGTTCGTGACATCGAAAATGGCGTTGTTTTCTTATCGGAGAACACAATACGATCGAGTTTTAATCGAACATCGATTTGGTTGAACTTCGCAAAAGAATTAGGCGTAAAATATTTGGAACAACGCCAATGAAAGTTCGATGTGTATTAAGTATAGGTTTTGCGCTTGGTTGATCCGGTGAGATATGAGTCGTTCGACATCAAAGGTGCTCGGGGCTTTGAGGCAATGGTGGAGACTCATATTGCGGTGGATCACCCTATATGGAGGTATATGTAGAATTTTCATCTCTAAGTGATCTTTGTCTGCGACCTCGACATGTCCGTCGTTCGAGGGGAATACACGACCCCAAGCCGACACTCTGTAAGTGGGAGGCCAAACACGTATGCCCGTGTGCGGTGGTAGTATGGAAAACATAACTCGCGCGCACGACACTCGGTCGGTGGATGGGACATGCATATCCGTCGATCGGACGTCCGATGATAGAAATACGTCATCGGGGACGTCGTCAAGTTCTAGTGGTTGGCAATCCACATACGATTGGAATCATGACGAAAGATGTTTAAGGAGGATGATGAACTCCGACGACATCCACCGGCGAGGGCCCTCGTTTGTTGCGCAGGTTATGGAGGGTCGGACGATGAATCCGATGTGGATCCACCTCGAGAGCGAGGCCCGACGCGCGCGAAGTTGGATTATTTTTCAACGGAGCCCGTTCCAATTGTACCGAAAAGCGTTGAGGCGGTTCGCACGAAGAAGAAGAAGATCCGCTATTCGTATGCATTTCGCCTCCAGCCCACATGCATAATGTCGATCTATCTCATGATGATGCATTGGAGTTTCTGAACTAACACACCGGACGCGTGGCGGACCGCATGAGATACATCGTTTGATTAATTTAATTAGAAGTTGGTAACCAGTTTGCGAACAAGAATAATTTTCTTGTTGCATTGAAACAGTACAGCATTAAGAACGGGGTTAACTACACGGTGGTTAAATCGAAGCTCGATAAGTTCGAGGCGAAGTGTGCAGTGCAAGATGGCACATGTCAATGGAAAATCATGGCGTCGTTGAAGAAAAAGACAGGTTGTGGGAGATTAAAAAGTACAAAGGTCGACATACATGTCTTAGTGCATGATACCACTATGTGTTCGGTGATTTGAACAATGATAATAATATGTAATATTGCATTGTTTAACGTACTTCGTTGTGTGTGTAACACAAGATCATCCGAGGATGGATTCAAAGATGTTGGCTGACATGATAATCCCGATGTTGAAGGCCGATCCAAATACTACGGTGCCGACCTTAATTGGCAGTATTCGTAGCCAATTGGGGTACACGCCCTCTTACAGAAAGGCTTGGATAGCCAAGCAGAAGGCGTTAGAAAAGTTTACGGTGGGTGGGACACTTCATATAATGAAGTGTGGCGGTGGTGTCAGTCTTTGGATAGATATGTCCTCGAGCGAGCATGACGGACCTTGAAACGGAACTGCGATTACAACGATCATCCGCCTCCGTGGATGCGCGTGTTCAAGCGTCCTGTTTCGGACATTTAAGCAATGCCGAGATGCCTTTAAATACTGTAAGCCATTGGTACAAATTGACGGTACCTTTATGTATGGTAGATATACCCATCGGCTATTGCTAGCTGTGGCACAAGACGGATGTGGGAGAATCCTTCCGATTGCATTCGCAATAACACCGGGAGAGTCAGCTGATGATTGGGACTTCTTCCTAAGTAGGTTAAGGAGGCATGTTTGCCCCGAACGACATATGCGTTATATCGGATCGGGGCCTGGAATACTTGCGGCAATAGAACGCCAGAGGAAGCGTATGGCATCACACACACCATCGATATTGCCGAGGCATGTCGCATCCAACTACTACGCAACATCGATCTAAAAAAATGAGAGACGACAAGTGATCGATATGGGTATGAAATATCTATTAATACAATTTCTTTTGAAAAATTCAATTTATTTGCAATTGAAGAGTGGTATGTAATATTAGCTATCAACGATATTGGCGTGGTATGAGATCAATAAAGACCGTTTCGAGGAGATCTTTGGCGATTGCGCTCGAGATAACGCAGAAAGGCGCAAGATACTGTGCAACATTCCTTTGGAGCAGTGGACACAAGCATATGATGGCGCCTACGATATGGGCATATGACCACAAACCTTGCCGAATGCATAAACTCGCATTCGAAAGGAACCCGTCATCCGCCGATTACATCGATCGTGCGAGAGACATATTTTCGGTTAAGCGGCACTATTTCCGAAGAGAAGCGGCGATTTATAGAGGCGATGGAAGGAGGCCATGTATGGAGCCGAAGGTCTTGCAAGAAATCAATCGTGGGAAGGCACGGGCGAACACCATGCACACGGTGTGTCACGATCGCGACAACCTATGGTTTCGTGTCACGAGTTTGACAGCATCGAACCAAGGTATTGTTGGCGGCCATTATCGTGTACACTTGACAAATAGGACTCGCGATCGTGGAAATTTGATGCGCCGTTACCCATGCGCCCATGTTCTTGCGGCTTGTCAGAATCTCCGTCTTGATCCAATGAGATATGTCGACGAAGTGTATAAATTACAAAACATGTACAACGTGTGGAGACACGTATTCCCACCAGTCCCAGATGAACGTAAGTGGCCCTTGGTATCGCTTGCACCGTATAAGCTATTGCCGGATAGACAATTGAGGCGCAAACCAAAAGGTCGACCTTGCTCGTCTAGAATACGCAACAATATGGATATCCGAGAAACAAGCAACCAAAGTTGGTTGTGCGGATGGTGTAGGAACCCGGGGCATACATCTCGCTCGTGTCCAAGTCGGAATAGTTGACCGTGTTCTTAGGTGTGTACAAGGAAACATTAATTACAAAAAAATCAATTCTATTTTGTCAAATTTTATTAAATATATTAAACATTAATTACAAAAAAAAATCAATTCTATTTTGTCAAATTTTATTAAAATAAGTAAAACAAATTAAAAAAATTAAATTACAAGGAAACATTAATTACAAAAAAATTAATTCTATTTTGTCAAATTTTATTAAATATATTAAACATTAATTACAAAAAAAAATCAATTCTATTTTGTCAAATTTTATTAAAATAAGTAAAACAAATTAAAAAATTAAATTACAAGGAAACATTAATTACAAAAAAATCAATTCTATTTTGTCAAATTTTATTAAATATATTAAACATTAATTACAAAAAAATCAATTCTATTTTGTCAAATTTTATTAAAATAAGTAAAACAAATTAAAAAATTAAATTACAAGGAAACATTAATTACAAAAAAATCAATTCTATTTTGTCAAATTTTATTAAATATATTAAACATTAATTACAAAAAAATCAATTCTATTTTGTCAAATTTTATTAAAATAAGTAAAACAAATTAAAAAAATTAAATTACAAGGAAACATTAATTAAAAAAATCAATCCTATTTTGTCAAATTTTATTAAATATATTAAACATTAATTACAAAAAAACTTAATTAAAAATTCTACTGCGATCTTGGGGTGGGAACCAAAGTGCCACACGAGGCGGCCGATTCTGTATTTGGATTCCTCTCCTTCTTACGGCTTCCCGCGGGTTGTGGAACCTCGGGCGGGAATCGATTCCTCGGCGATGGGTCAGTTCGGATGTTGCGATGGTGACCCACTGACGATAAAATATTGACGCCGAGGTGTTTGCATAAACCACGGCGGGGTGATCAGATCCCATCCGAGCGAGCTGGCGAGAAAAAGTGCTTCCGATGCCGCCTCCTCGAACCCACATGCGACGTCGGCCTCACCATCGGATGGCCAGGGAAGTAGTCGAGAACGGGCTCGAACCCGCCATGCGATCCAACTCGGGCTAGGAATAGGAAATAAACATATATGGGTTAGGATGATACATATAAGGGGGAAGTGCATTTTGGCATGAGCGGTAGATCTTTGTGATGGGCCGGTGTTGTCGGTTGAACCGATGGGCCCGGTGGATGTGTAGGCGCCGTTGTTGGGCCCGGTGGATCGTGTGTCGGCGGTGATGATTGCCCCGCTCATCACCCCTTCTCTCCTTGGGTGTAAAGGGCCTCGGCGTTCCTTCGCGCTCTCGGTTGTCGCCGCTCTCTTCTTCCGGACAATAGATATGGCTTGCCATGGATCCTAAACCATGGCATGTACTCCGCACGCATGCTAACTCCGAAACGACTATCGGTTCTCGGTCAGGTATATAGTCATATCGGTTCTCCCACGTCTCGATATGTTCTGACCAAAATCTTGCCCAATTCGTATGTGTTTGCCGTAAGTCTACTTTGTGCTCATCATCGAGCACCTCCGGTGGTCGAGAATCCGTTGCGAAATCCAAATTGCCGCATAACCCGATCCGCTGGTGCATCTCCACGGTCGAGTAGGTGATCAATGGGACCTTTACGTGCCAACCGTTCGGATTTTGGAGGAACTCCTCGGAATATCGCACGCAATTTACGGGTCGTAAATGCGGTGTCCATTCAAACTTTACGAAAATTTTAGACATATACCTCATATTAGACACTACATCACGAAATACTAAATTATAATAACAAATTTGAAACTTACTTGTGATTCCGACCTTTGGTCCAACAGAGCCGTATATCCTCAAGCGATTTTGGTATTCCAACATGATTCGCGGATGGTTCCACCTAATTAAATAATATTTTAGCATGCAATTATACTATAAATCTACGAAATAATTGTAAAATATAATATTAAATTTACCTCGTTATCAGTGGGAATGAATATGGGTGGTCGAGTCGAGGGCGTAAAAATGGAAATCGATACCATGCCCATGACTGCAGCAATGATATGCAACCTCGATTTTTGCTTTACTCAAGACCGCCGCTTCAAGCACATCTCCCGGTACAACCTCGACAAAGACGGCAGACTTCAACTCAATTCACCCGGTTGCTCTCAAGTCAACAAGTTTCGTGAGCCATCTCTCGGTGGACGAGGTTTCTAGAGAGGTCCGGCATCAGATAACCTCCAATTATTTGAAGAATGTATGCTCGAGCATACCGTATTCTTTCTACTTCGGTCGAATCCTCTTGCAGCTCTGGGAATGTGTCTCGTAACCACGCCAAATCGATCCGAGCTCCTCGAATTCTATCCGGAATGGCACCTAGAAGCTCGTAGCATACGCCCTCCAATCGGTAGATGTTGTGGACCCGGTGATCACCGAATTCGCCCACCGGTAATCCCAAGCGCAACTGAACATCTTCAGAGTGATTGTACACTCTCCGCACGCAGATGGAAAGTGTGAGTCTCGGGTCTCCACCTCTCAATCAACGCTACGATCAAAGCGGCTCCAACTTGAACCCTCGGCCTATCGTGGCCACATGCCAAAAACCCGCTTCCCGCAGTAATTCTCGATCAACGGCGATGGGGATCATGCATGTTGCGAATATAACATTCCAACACCCGATCTATGCATTGTTTAAAAATCATAAAATTCAAAATTAATTAAAATTACATAATTGGATAAAAATTAAATAATATTGCAAAATTAAAATTAAAACTTACCATTTTTATTTGCTCAAATAACAATGTGCTTCTCGCCTAGGCGAAGTAATTCCCGACCATTGTAATCGGCTTTAAAATTTTCCGATAAAAATATCTTAAAAAAATTAAGGGCTTTTTCGTAATTAGTAAAGGACTATTTTGAAATTTGAGCGTTAATTTCAAGGACCTTGAGAGAAAATTTAGAGAAAATTGAGAGAAAATTGAGAGAAAATTGAGAGAAAATTGAGAAAGGATTGAAATGTGAAGAATAAAGGGTGGGGTTTTTATAGTTTTTTTTTTTCGACTAGTTGGGGAGCCAGCGGTCAAAAAATTTGACCGTTGGGACCAAAACGCGCGCCTGCTGGGACGCGTTTTTGTCCACGTCGGCAAGCAGCGCCGCCCACGGGACGCGTTTTTGGATGGCGTGGACAAAAAAAGCGTCGGCGCGTTTTGTCCTCCCCCCAAAACGCGCTTACGTGGCCGCGTTTTTTGGGGATCGGCCCTTTTCCGTAATTTTTCCCAATTCCGGCCCTTTTCCGTAAATTTTTTTATTTTTTGGTATAGGTGGGTAAATTGCCCAATCTTCTTGTCTTAAGCCTTAAGCTAACCACTTCTTTAATGCTTCTAAGAATCTCCTCTTCATTACAAACCAAACCCCTAAACTGTCTTTTATTTCTTTCTCTCCAAATAGCATCATGCTAATTTTGGAATGATTGAAACCAGAGCTTTATCTTTGAGTTTGCTACAAATCCAGCCAAATTCAAGTTGCCAATTTAACATAGTCCTTTCAACATTGCATAAAACCAAAACTTGTTCCCTCACTCTTTGTAAATGCACATTGTGCAAAAATATGATCCGTATTTTCAATCTCATAATGTCAAAACAAGCAATGACCATCAATACTCATTCCCCTCCATATAAACTTTTCCTTGGTTGGAAGTCTATCTAGAATTTCCATCCAAGTGATGAAAGAATGTTTTGGAATATGTAGAGGAAACCCAACAATCCTATGCCATACAAACTTCTCAACTTTAGGCCTGATCACTCTCCAAATTTCGAGAACAATGACCTTCCTCCCATTTAAGTCAAAATTTCCCAACACAGCTGCTTTTTCCTCTCTAAGTTTTAGAATTTCCTCTAACTCCAAAAAATGTTTCTTTTCAATAGAACCTATCTCAAAGAATACTTTTTAAGCAAGTACTCTTCGATCCAAGCAATCCAAAGAGATCCATGTCTTGCCAAAATGTTTTCTTATATGTTGGGTAATACAAGCTTTATTCCAACTCTCAAGGTCCTTCAGTCCAAGTCCACCCTCTTCTTTAGGAAGACAAATCTTCTTCCAACTCACCCTTGCCCCTTTAGCTGAGCCTTCATAACCCTTCCAGAAAACTAGAACACATTTGGTTGATCTTTTTAAGAATTTCTTTAGGTAAAATGAAGTGCCTACACCAAAAATTTTGAATCTGAATGATAATAGATTGAACCAATTGCATTCTCCCATCAAAACTCAATTGTTTCAGTCTTAAAGTAGATATCTTAGACCTGATTCTCTCCAACAAAGGCAAGCAATCTTTCTTTGGAAGTCTCCTAGTAACTATTGGAATACCAAGATATCTCACTGGCAACTGCTCAATTCTGAAACTAGTGGAACTTTCAATTAGATTGCGTTCTTCTTGTGACACACCTGCTATAAAAATCTCAGTTTTTTCAACATTTAACTGAAGCCCAGAAAGTTGATAAAAAATAGAAAGAATACTCCAAATACCTATCACAGAATCTGCTTTACCCTTGCAAAAGATAAGCAAATCATCTTCAAAGCACAGATGAGTCAATTGAATGCGACGACATTTTGGATGAAAACTGAACACTCCTTCCTTTGCTCCCAAATCCAATAGTTTCAAGATGATATTCATGGTAAAGAAAAATAGGTATGGATCACCCTGCCTAATTGTTGCGAGATAACCAACCATGCATTGACAAACACACATGGAGAACAACACAAATGGTGAACAGTCTAATTAGCGAACACATATGGCGGACAGTTCTAGCTCTAAGTTACATGACGGACAGTCCGAGCATAAGAAGGCTTGTGGACTATCAATATGCTAACTGTCATGCGAAGAACTTTTATACGATAGGCTTGGCGGATTGTTTAAGCACATTGGTGAACTGTCTAACTGCAAGCATATCTGCGGACAGTCTAAATGCGAGCAGCCCAGCGATAAAGTGAACTGAGAAATGAAGTGCTAGTTGTCTTCTTAAAGCAGAAAATCGATGTTTTGGTTTAATCTTTTGTTCAGTTCTTATTTTAAGATACTTAGGGACAAACTAAGTTAGTAATGACTTGATGTGTTTAGGTGCTGATTTCGTAATCAGTTTGTGTACAAATTAAATTTTCTTATTTCCAATATATTAGTTGGATTAGTGATATGTTTGGAAAACAAAAAGATATATATTGTAATTTTCTGAAATGAAATATAGTGTTGAGAATCAGTTCATCTTGCTAGTTCATTGTCTCGTTTTCTTTCTTAGTCTCAAAACACCAAGAATAAACCTCAACTCAATGAATCAAAGCCTTCTTCAAGTCAACTTTTAAGGCACATCTAGCTGAAATTTTACCTCTGCCATACGCTCTAAACTCATGAGCTAAAAGAGAATTATCAGATATGCTCCTCCCTTTTCCAAAAGCACTCTGGCGTGGTGAGATTAAATTAGGCAGAAGAGGTGTCAACCTTCTCACAAGGATCTTAGTTACACACTTGTAATTAACTGAGCAGCAAGAAATGGGCTTGAAGTCAGCAACATTACTAGGTTTCTGCCCCTTGGGAATAAGCATCAAGGTTGTTGTATTGAAAGCAGGAAGCATTTCAGAGCTTTAAAAGAAGTATTGAACTGCAGCAAAAACATCCTCTCAAACTACAGATCGTGCACTCTTAAAGAAGTGAGGGGTATAACCATCAGGTCCTGGAGATTTTCCACTACCCTGCTCAAAAATTGCACTCTTAGCTTCTTCCATGGTCACTGGTTTCACCAAATGCTGTTTACCTTCCTCATGCACAGAACATTGCAGAAGATCCTTAAACAGAACACTTATTTTTCCATGAATAAATTTGTTAGTCATTTAGTGGTAGTTGACAATAGTTAAAAGTTAGTAAGTATTATGTTATTTTAGTCATTTTAAAATCCCTGTCATATCTTAATACAAAGTAACTCCAAACAGATAAATAAAATATGGCTGCTAGCTTTACAAGAGATTCCAGCACCCAAACTCCAACTACTTATGACAGATTCCAAGAACTCAAAGCCTTTGACGACTCTAAGTCAGGAGTCAAAGGTCTCGTCGATGCCGGAATAACCAAAATTCCCCGGATTTTCTGCCGGCCGAAGGTGGAGGACCATGATTCCGTCAAGCCAATCCCAACCGAGTTCACGATTCCAGTGATTGACCTTGAAAACATTAAAACCCGGTCCGATGAGGTGGTGGAAGGAATCCGGAAGGCGGGTGGGGAGGTTGGGTTCTTCCAGGTGGTCAATCATGGGGTGCCCCAAAGTGTGTTGGAAGAGATGTTGGCGGCGGCGCGTGGGTTTCACGAGCTTCCAACCGAAGTAAAGAAATCGTATTATACTAGGGAGAAAACGAAAAAGGTTATATATGGAAGTAACTTTGATTTATATGAGTCGAGATTTGCAAATTGGAGGGACACTTTGTTTTGTGCTATGGGACCTGAACCTCTTCATCCTCAACAATTGCCTCTTGTTTGCAGGTACTCAAATCCCTAATATTTAAGCCTAACCCATCGAATGTTGTTAATATTTTCATATTTTGCAGAGATATAACAATGGAGTACTCGAAACAGATTCATAAACTAGGAACAACTTTATTTAAGTTACTATCTAAGGCAATTGGGCTAACTCCCGACCACCTCATAGGGTTGGATTGTTCGAAGGGGCATTGTCTTTTGAGTCATTTTTACCCGGCATGTCCTGAACCTAAACTCACTCTGGGAACTACAGAGCACTCTGATCCTGATTTCCTCACCATCTTACTTCAAGATCATATTGGTGGACTCCAAGTTTTTCATCAAAATTAGTGGTTTGATGTTCCTTTTCTGGCTGGGGCTTTGGTTGTTAACATTGGAGATCTCTAACAGGTATGTTATGTTGCTTCAAAGATTGAATATACCTGTGCGGAATACATACATTTATTGAATATTCATACTCGATTCCTAGTAACTTAGATGTCATGCATTTGTGATCCTCCAAATACTTTTTGATCGTATGTTGTTGCAGATTATATCAAATGACAAACTGAAAAGTGTGGAACATCAGGTATTGGCAAATGAGAAAGGCCACAGAGTGTCAGTGGCATGCTTTTTCACTCCACATTTGTATCCTTCAACCAGGATCTATGGACCAATTAAGGAATTATTGTCGAAAGAAAACCCTCCATTGTACCGTGAGACCACAGTTGAAGACTTCATTAGTTACTATGATTCCAAAGGACTTGATGAGAAATCTGCACTTGCACACTTCAAGTTGCAACCTTAGCTCTCCATCACTCTTCAGCTTCCTAAGGATCTAAACCGCTTTGCACAAGGGTTTTGTGCCACTGAATATATAAAGCCTTTGAGAGAAATGATGCAAATAATAACAGTTACCATGTATTTATATAACTTCTAATTGGATCTTTTTAGTTATCAACTTTTTCTTTTAACTTACAAACTGATTAGCCAAATCAAGTATTAAAATATTTGATTATTTAAACTATTCAAATTCTTCTATACTGAACTGAAATAACTCATAAATCAAGAATTAGACGGTCATTATGAAATTTTGGGATTTGATTTTTTTTGAAAAATGTTCTTGACACCGATTCAAACCGAATTCTACAGCACAACCAAATATGCTTATGTATCTGAACTGAACATTAAGGTTCAACTCGGTTTGCTCGGTTATTTCGCTGAACAAATTCACAAAAAAATATTAGCTTTATTGAGCAGGAAGTTTATAGACTTTCATTTCTGTAACTCTGTGTTTGAGTTTGAAGATCATTATTTGGACAAGTTGTGAATCAGCTTAGAACATTTACCACAGAAGTGAGGAAATGTTCAAATTACATGAGCTTCATTCTTAAGCTTGTCAATCAGCTCATCGACAGACGAGAGTATCACTCCAGCTTTTCTCTTGGGCGGTTCAGTGACTTGAACAACCTCTAAATCAGATTTGATTTCGACATTCAACTCTTCCGGAGTATACTTCTTTATCGGCTTTGATTTCGCCTTCATTATGTTGGGAAGCGTTGCATACCTTGGCTGGTTCAGTCTTAAATCAGTGCTGCATATCACAGAAAACTTGAAATGAGAATCCAGAAGACTGCCTATCATAAAAACTGTATTAAATTATCCAAAGCAATTCTTTATGTTGAACCGGACTCTTCATTTTTCAAAAAATATCCGTGCCTGACACCTTTGTATGATACATTCAGACATGAGTATGGGCCTACGGAGGTAGGATCCTCTAATGATAAGGAAAAACTTAGAAAAAAATTATTAACATACCCATACTTGAGACTTGCCTCGAGTCCAGAAAACATAGGTACACATACGGTACCAATGGAAGTATATATTATAGACAGAGCAATTAAAAAGTTCCCATTATTGTCTTATTAAGCCGGTGCATTGTGCACAACTTTGTTACTTGAACTCAGGTGCCAACATTAGATATGAGCATGTATTCAACACAGGCACATTCGAATTTTTTATTTTTATATTTTTCATGTATTTGAAGGATCTTTGGAGGGTCATATCCTCATTACCCATGTCCAAATACATATTGGACACGGGTGTAGAACACGTGTACTTCAAACAAAATGAAGAGTCCCAAGAACATAGATGCATGGTGTAAAAGATCATAAGTTTACCACAACTGAACCACGAACGTTCAAGATCAGACTTACAAACTTAGCATAGACCCCCAACAGATAAGTCAGTCACGAATCCAGGTGTTAGACATATACCCATATCCAACACCTATTCTAATAGTATAACAGTTAACAATTAACATGCTTACTCTCACTAACTAGTAACCAACAAATTTTGGTATGATTTGTCACCAGAGTAGCTTTAACGTGCCAGAGACAAATGACAAACTTCAGATTAGTGATTACTTATAATAAACATGAAAAGTTGATCAGATTAGGTACTTACGTTATCACAGCAGGTAAGTCTAAACAGAGTGTTTCAAGACCACCATCCACCTCTCTATCTACAGTTGCCACCTGTTTCTCCTTGTCCAACACAACCTACTAAAAACACAGCAGTCAAGACCACAAAAACATTTGACATGCTACCATAGATGTTAGATACTTATTTTGCCCTAACTCTTCATTTAAAAACAAAAATTTGAATAACCCCTGTTTGTCACATATTTGGACATCCTCCAAGGACCCTCTGAATAGATGGAAATCTTTAAATAAATTGAGCATACCTGTGTCTAACACTCACATCCGAGTCCAAATAACATAAATACAAAAAAAGTAAAGAAAAGAACAAAACCCACAGACATTTTAATACCCCTAACAGCCAATCTCAAATTTTCTTCTTATGACCTTTGGTCAGTACTAGCTCATTTTACTTGGACTCAGGTGCAAGTGTTGCATATGAATGTGTCTGACAAGGGTATGTTCACTTTTTTCCATGAATTTTAAAGGTCATTGGAGGATCATATCCTCATACACATGTCATACACGTGAGCTTCAAGAAGAAAAGGAAAGAAAGGCAAGGGTTTTAGTTTCTAATTAACCAAATGTGATTTTACATCCAAGAAAAAGCAATACTAGTTCTGCTAAAGCTTTATATGAACTATGAAGACATATGTTATGAACCAAAAGAAAAGATAAAATGCAAAGTAGTAAATAGCAATAGAAAGGTAGTTCCCAAATAAGATGACTGTTGAACTGACCTTTGAAGCAAATGTTCCTTGAGGCCACCCGAGTAGCGCAGCTATCATTTGCCCTGTTTGATTACAGTCGTCATCGATTGCCTACATAGAATCAGGATAATAAGAACGTCATTTTCTATATAACTTCCTCCCACAAAAGAGGTAGTAAAAGAAGAAAAAGGAAGTCAGTTCCGCTTAAAAACAATAAATATACAATGAAAGATTAACATGTCAAAGATCTGGTAAATTTAACTGTGGCATACTCGTTTAAGGCTGAAACGTAGAGAAAAACTTCAGCACAAAACTCTCTTGTCGATGAAATAGACACCCAAATGCCTCTTTTCAAGTAAGAAACTTTGAAAATGTAAAATAGCTAAATGTGATTATCATAAGATGGAATTGGGTAATCTTTTCTGGAGAAAACTCCGATAAGATGAGAACGTTTTGAATAATTTAACTCAGATCATGACCAGACTTATCAGAAGGCAAAAGAGCAATACATTAAAACAGGAAACACCATTCTTATTCAGTTTACTCAATGTTCTGGGTAATTATCAAAAGGGAAATGTTAACCGTTAAGGCAATGATTATAGAAAGTGTAATTTAATGAATTACATTTTGTGAACCCAGGAAAAAAAATGGGAATAAAATCCTAATCCTTAACTAGTGCCTGCACTGGTTATCCGAACTCATCATTTGAAACAGGAAAAAAACCATATAAATACTCCAACTCTTCATTTTCGGGACATAGGTATGAAGATAATCCACCGAAGACTTCCCAAATACATGAACAAACTTAGAAAAATTAAACATATTAGTGTTGGACGTATACTAGTATCCAATACGTGCACCCAAGAATCTGAGTAACATAGTCCTATATCCTTTAAATCTGCAATAACATTCAAAATCTCTTTCATTAAAGGTTAAACAAAAATCAGCATTTACATAATCAATCATCACTTTCAGCTCCATCTAATATAAAATGGACAACTACACTGTTATATAAACCATTTCATCAAACACTTGGAAGATCAAAACTTCCCACAACTATAAAACAATCCAATGTAACCAACACCTTCAGATTATGTTGCTCTGATTCTTTATTTTTCTTGAAGTACCCATATCAGATGTTAGAAGGACATATTTTCCAAGATGTCCACGAAAATACTTTGAAAAAATTTAAGAAGCATACTCATGCAAGATAATTTACCTATATCCCATGTAACCAACACCTTTAAATTACCCTCAAAACCAAACATTTCAGGATCTTTAAGCAAAAAACACCCTTAAAAAGAAAGACAACTAAGGGGAAAAACGAACTTTCACCTAAATTTAAAACAATCCCAAGTAACCACGACATTTAAGCTACTCACAGAACCAAACATTTCAGAATCTTTAAGCAAGAACATCCTTAAATTGAAAAGTAAGATAAAAAACCAAACCTGCTTTCCAAGAATGAGCAACCCAGGATTCTCAACCTCAACAAGCTTCTTCAAAACCTTAGCAACACTGAGAGGAACCAAATCACGAGCAGCTTCGACATGGATCCCTCTATCAGCACCCATAGCCAGACCCGTTCGAAGCGTATCGACGCAGTTCGAAGGTCCCATGGTGACTGCAACGACCTCCTTAGCCAACCCAGATTCCTTAATTTTCAAAGCCTCTTCTAAAGCTATCTCGCAAAATGGATTCATCGACATCTTCACATTCTGCGTTTCAACCCCACTCTACCCCAAAAAAGAAAAAAAAAACATTTTTGTGGAAATTGTCATAAATTGATTTAAGGTTTAAAACCATGGGTCTCCATTGTTATTTACCTTATCGGGCTTGATTCTGATCTTAACGGCATAATCAACGACTCGCTTTACGGCTACCATTATCTTCATGGTTGGCAGTTCTTTGTCTTACGTCTTACAGTCGTTTTGGTCTTTGAAATTGGAGCTTTGGTAATGGAAGTTGAGACGTAGAGAACTTAATAAATTGTTTTGGCACACCTGTCTATATTTGAATAAACAATGATAAAGGGAAAGAAGAGACGAATGACAAGAAAGGAAAAATATATTAAATTTTATAAATAATAAAAAATCATTGAGATAAATAATATAGATATTCGTTCAAAAAATAACTCATAATTTTAATTTTTTTTTAATTTTAGTATATTATATATATTTAATGTGTTATTATTATCAATTAGTTTTAAGTTATATATTTCATTATTTATTATATATTATGTCGAAACTATTTTTTTGTTTGGAAAAATGGGCCGACTTTAAAAGAAAACGGAGTCGCCACCAATCTTTTTTTCAAATGCGATTGGGTCACTTTAGAAAACATTTTGGTCTACGAATTTTAAGAAAAAGGGCTCGGGAGTCGGTTACGCACGAGGAAGGATTAGCACCCTCGCAACGCCCAAAATTGGTACCGTATTGATTGATTAATGTCCTTAATATCGAAAATTAGAAAAGATTTTAAAATATGAATCTTTAAGAATATGGATAACTCGCATTGGATATCGAAACTCTCTTATTTCGAAAAGCTGAAATACCACATCCAGCACGATAGTACACGATGTTTCAAACTTTCGATACCAAGATCATTTCATGATTTCCAAAATTCATGTCTTGCAATTTGAAAAGGGTATTTCACTATTTGGCCAAACTAAAAACCGAAACCCAGCACGATTGGGCACGATTCCTTGAATTTCCAATCATGACATATTGCCTTTATTTAAGAAAATCCAGTCAAAATCTCTGAAAGATGTTTGGTCATTTGGACGAATAGAAAATCGAGACCCAGCACGATTGGGCACGAATCTCTCGAACTTCCAAACACGAAACATTGCCTTATTTTCAAAAACACAATAAAAAATCTTTAAAGGATATTTAGTGACCTAGACGAACAAAAAATCGAAATCCAGCACGATTGAGCACGATCTCTGGAACCTCCCAAACACGAAATATTACCTTTGTGAAAACCTTTTATGAGTTTGTGAAACAAAGCAAAAATGAAAACAGGGAAATGTAAACGGGATTAATAAGGAATAATAATAATGAACACCAAAAGGGAAAATAAACAATAATATTATAATAATAAAAATAACATGTAACCAATAAAACAAATGATAATAATAATACCACTAATGAAATTAATGAATATAGTAAAAAGGTAATAATACTAAAATATAAACATGATAATAGAATAGTAACAACAATAAGCAAAAACATATATCAATAAAAAAATAATAGTAATAATATTAGAATAAAAATAAAAAAATAATAGTAAAAATATCAATAATAAAAAATATAATAATATACCAAAAAGAAATAAGCAAAATAGTATGCATAAAGTTATAGTACATGGAATAGAAAATATATAATTATAATAAGAGTATTAAATAATAATAAAAGTAAAGATAATAACAAATATAGTCGTAATAATAATGGATATAAAAAAGTAAATATAACAATAATAATAAATATAACAATATATATAAATAATAGTGGTAATAATGAAAATAATAATCATAATAAAAAACACTAATAAATATAATAACAAATATAATGATAATAAGTATAATGACGGTAAGTAATTATAATATATAATAATACTAATGATAGTAACCGTAATAATAAGATTAACATAATAATAATAATAATAATATGCATAAAAAAGCAATAAAGATATTCAAAATAATTAACTTAATGGTAAAATTGCAAAAACAGTAAAAAAGAACTAAATTGAAGCAAAAACAGAAAGTTTGGGCCAAATTTAAAAAAAAAACGGAATAGGGCAAAATTGCGATGTGCGCGCAACCTGGAGGGGCCAGAATAGCAGTTAACTCCTCCCTGAACCGGTGCGTTTGAAAGTGGGTTAAATTGAAATGCCAGATTAAAATTAGAGTGAGATTAAAAAAATGAAATTGGACACAATTGAAACGGGGCGCCAGAAGGGAGGGCCAAAGGCGCAGTTTACCCATCAGGGGTAAAAGCGCACTAACTCCCCCCAACAAACGGTGACATTTTTTTAATGCTTAAAAATTAAAAGGCCATTTTCTTTCATTTCCTTTGACAGATTCAGTTTAACAAAACAAAAGACCCTTTCACTTCTACTCTTTCGTCACAAAACAGAAAGCCAAAATACCCCACCCCTCCATGCGCCGCCGGGACACCACCAATCAGGCGTCTGGTCATCCGCAAGAATGAAAACCCGGTAAGTTTCCTCTTTATTTCTTTATTTAGAACCCTTGTATCTTAACATAGACGAAAAACAAGAAATAGATAAAGAAGAACTTGAAAGATTCGAAAATAAAACAAAAGTAAAAGAGAAACCTCTCTTTGTTTTCGATTCTGTAGTTGTAGAAAACAACTAATGTATGCCTTTGTGTGTATAAATCTCTCGAAAAAAAGAATGAAAAATCGTATACTCTCTGTTTCTCCTGTTAAAAAAAAAAAAATCAGATCCCCTTTTACATTTGATTCTTTCCCTTTTTATAGCCTAAAAAAAAACCCCCAAAATAGAGTCTCATCCCAACTACAATCCCTCTTCCGTGTTGTATTGCTTCCTGCTTTGTAGGTTCGACTACCGGAGGCGTAGAGGCACACGATACGGATGGCGTGGTGACGTGGCTCGATGGACTATTGGCGGCACGAGGCTACTGTGGCTAGGGTTTCCTTTTAATTTCTGTTTTTTGTTAAATCTTTGGGCTAAAAATTTGGGCTTGTTTATTGGACTATTTTTTTACTTTTGGACTTTGATCTGTTTGGTATTGGGCCTGGGCAACCAAAATTGGGCTCTACATGTTATTTTTAAATACATATTTACATCTTATATTTGTTATTTTCACACGCACACGTGATATAAATTTTATGATATATTTGTAAGGTCCAATTTTTGCCCGGGGCCAATTAACAAAACCAGAAACCCAAAATAAAATAAAATAATTAAACAGTCCAGATCATTTACAACATCAAGTCCAATTTACAAACCCTAACCATAAGTCCAAAATACAAAAACCTTAAGACCCAAAATTACAAGGCCCAAATGGCCCAAAAATTTAAAAATTCTCAGCCAAACTAAGAAATCCTAGGGTTTCCTCTTGCACCGCAACTCTTACGTACAGCCTCTAGCGTCGCACCCCCTGCTACTCGTACCTTTACGTGCCAGCATGCCATTCCACCAAAACGGCACCTGCAAACGAGACAAAAACACAACAGACAGAGGCAAAAAAATAATAAATATTGTATTTCTTCATGGCTATATAAGCCAAGAAAACCAAATGTAATTCTCTCTGGACATTTTTAATACAACAAAAAGGATTCAAATATACAAACAATAAAAAACAATAAGCATTTGAAGAAGAGAAAAACAAGCAAACAAGCCAAGGTCCTTTTATTTTTTTTTCCTCTTTTATTTTCCTTTTTCGAAACAAACAGACCTATCTATTCCTTTTTATTTCCCCCTTTACATAACTATTTATATATAAAAGAATATATCAAAAAAGAAAAAAGAAACTTATCTTTTTTTCACCTAAAAACACGACTTTTGGTCTCCCCGCTGCCGTAGACGGTGGCACCGGCGATTGGCCAGACCCTCAAGCCTGCAGAGAGAGCAAGGGGGGAGAATTTTGTTTTTTGGAGAAATGAGAGAAAATGAAATTTTTAAATTTTTTTTTTACTTTTAAGGCCCATCAAACGGCGTCGTTTTGGGCTGGCCATAATAGCCCTAAAATGACGTCGTTTTGCCCCTAACCGACCCGATCCGACCCGACCCAGCCTAGGATCCACGTGTTTTTAAGCGGAAAGGGTTATTTACGCCTTTAGCTCTTCTGCTTTTTTTATTGTTTCGCAATTAAGTTTATTTTATTTTTTATTTTTTGCCCATAATTTATTTTGATTTCCAATCTGGTCCATTGAAGCTGCGCGTTTTGGAGGGTGAGGAGTATTTCCCCTTTTGGTCCCTCCTCGTTATTCGCGCATGCAATTTGGTCCTTTTTCTTTTTATTTATTTCTGATTTGCCCCAAATTTATGTTTAAAAGTTCAATTTAGTCCTTTTATTTATTTATTGCTATTTTATTATTAAATTAGTTGATTTAACATTATTATTGTTATCGTTATTACTATTATTATTACTATTATTATTGCTATTATTATTATTATTATTATATTTTTCTTTTTGTGTTTATTTACTTATTATTTTTATTTTTGGCTTGTTTATTTTATTTTATTTTATTTTTTGTCCTTATTATTGTTATTCACACTAACGCATTTATTATTCTTTCGTTATGCATATTTGTATCATCATTTTTTTTACATCTTACTACCAATTTACGTTACTTTAATCTTTATCCGGTACATCAAATTTTTAAAATAAACAATATATCATACTTTGAGATTCGAAAGGTCATACCCTAATTTACGGGGTTTCGACTTTCTCGATAAATCCAAATAAATGAACTTTTTTACGTGAATCTTGAATAATCTCGAAAATTACGAAAAGATCATATTCTAACTCACGGAATATGATTTCTTTTTAAAATCGAGATAATTGAATACCTTTCAAAATAAATAAATTTTTTGGTATTTATTCTCGTATCGGGAATTTAAGACATTGTGTCCTAACTTACGGGACGTAATTCTTTTTTTCGATTAACGTGAAATATGCCCTGGTCTCGAAAAATTTTCAATTTTATAACAAAGGATCGTATTTTAAAATTTCTTCAAATTTTTAATTTTCGACACTAAAGACATCAATTAATCAACTAGGTACCAATTTTGGGCGTATTGAGGGTGCTAATCCTTCTTCGTGCGTAACCGATTCTCTAACATATTTTCTGGATTTCGTAGACAAAAATCATCATTTTAGTAAATTAAAATTTTTATTAAAATGATTGCATTATGAGGTGACCCGATCACACCTCATAAAAAAATGATTAGAGGCGACTCTTGTTTTTCGTTTTCATTTTCAAAATCAAAGTTGACCTCGTTTTTCAAAAAAATAGTTTCGGCAGCTTGGCGACTCCGCTGGGGACCCTCACGAGAGTCAAGCTGCAAAATAATTATTTTCTGTCCTTTTGTTAAAAATTAGAAATCCGATTTAAAATTACGATCTTTTCATTTCATTTTCGTGGTTTGCGTCATTTGATATGTTTGCTTTTAGTTCGAGTCTTTTGGTATACTTTCACGCACCATATTGCATACTCGCTCGATTTTACCCCTCTTAAGTGGGAGCGAGAAGTTATTCCTTCGTGAGGTCTTCACCCCGTATAGGATAGTGGATTGCTTTCGAGATCCATCCGTACCTATGTCTTCGTGAGATTTTCATCTCCGTATAGCTATAGGGAAATGTATTCCCCTAAACTGAACTCGGTCCATATGAGCCTATGATGGGTGAGGATCGAGGAATCTGCTAGTTCGGGTACCTTTACTTTAGAACCAAACCGCATATAGCTAGCTTTAAGAGTTCACCCTAGGTAGAACCACTCTAAATCCTAGTGGTCACCCAAATAAGTGCTCTGTTTGTCATTTATGTATTTGTACTAACGTGTTTCGGTTATGATTGCATTGCATTTTCATCATAGAAAAGAGGTGTTGATGCACGTTCAGTTGCTAAATAGAGAGCTTGTCATAAAAATGAATTTCTTGATAAAGTGGAAGACAATACAGCCGTCTGAAAATGGTCTGAGAAAACGCAAGAGAAGAGTGATAGTCTAACGGAGGAGTACACGACTTTGCTTCGTTGTCCAAAAATTCAAGCTGACAAATATTATTCAAGAGTTGACAACGTCCTGACTTTTTTTAAAGAAGCTAACAAGCCTCTCGGGGATGAGTGAGCAATAGGTTGCAGCCCGGATCAAGCAAAAAGGAGCTAGTAGAGGCATCCATTGGAAATTTCATGAGATTTGATCTTAACATCCGGATATGAAGAAAAGGATCGAGGTCTTCGCCTAGAGTATGAGGGTGAGGCCGTATATGTATCCGTTTTATGTAAAGAAATTTGTTTTCTAGAAAAGTTGTCCTAATATAATTGAATAAGAATCAGCACCTCTTTTTGCATTCATTTCATGCATTAGCATTGCATTACATCATGTGCAATAAGACTCACAAAAGACCCTAAAATCGTGGCAGTTACCCTGGAATATCATTACGGTACACAAAGAAAGACTAAAGCCATGAACCAAAGGTTGGAAAGATTGGAACAAATGCAAAGAGAGATGCAGGATCAACTGCAAATATAAATGCAAGAACAGTTGGCCAAAATCCAACAGGATATGAAGGATCAGATGTTAGAATACCAAAAAAACATGATGAGCCAGTTAACGCGGTTGCTGGCTGGGGGGCTAGAAAAAGGAAAGAGCCCTGTGATCAATACTAGAGATGACAATGAGGACCTTGATTATCCTCCAGGCTTCACCCCAACGAACACCCAAGCACAACCATAAAGGGTGTCCGTCAACATCAGACCTCAATATCAGACCGGTTATTCGACACCAATGAACTTCCCAACGGGTTTAGGCTCCAACCCTGAAGACAATCCAGCAAATCCCATTGTCCCTGACCTTGATGATATAGCGGAAATGGGAAAGGCGAGAGTGGAGCTCCCAAAGCAACTGGAAGACAGATGCAAATGGCTAGAGGAGAAATTCAAGGCGTTGGAAAGCGCTGATTACCATTGTGGAATTTATGCTAAGGAATTGAGCCTGGTCCCAGATCTAGTGCTCCCTCCAAAGTTCAAAATGCCAGAATTTGAAAATATAACAGGACCATTTGCGCTGAGGCTCACATTACAATATTCTATCGGAGGATGACCGGATATGTCAGTAATGATCAGTTATTGATTCATTGTTTCCAAGACAGCTTGACTGGGACTGCGGCCAAATGGTACAATCAACTAAATTGTGCCCAAATTTATTCATGGAAGGACCTGGCACAGGCCTTCATGAAACAATATGGGCACATGACAGATATGGCGCTTGACAGAATCACGTTACAAAATATGGAGAAAAAGTCAAATGAAAGTTTCAGGCAATATGCTCAAAGGTGGAGAGAAGTCGCCACGCAAGTCCAACCACTACTGCTGGAAAAAGAAACAACCATGCTCTTCATTTATACCCTGAAGGCATCTTTTACCAATCATATGCTGGGAAGCGCAACGAAAAGTTTCTCAGACATAGTGATGTTTGGCGAAATGATAGAGAATGCAATAAGGTGTGAAAAAATAAAGGCCGGGGAAAACATAAAGAGGTCGACCCCAAGAAAAAAGAGAAAATGAGGTGAATAATGTGAGCATTTATAACAGAGGTTATTCAAAACCAATCACCGTGAACCAACCGAGAACGGTAGCTACTGGCCACCAAGACAAGAGTCCAACACAAGGTAAAATACGGAGAAACTCCAGTTTACGCCTATTCCAATGACGTATAGGGAGTTGTACCAAAGTTTATTTGATGTTCATGTTATATCCCTCTTCTACCTAAAACCAATGCAACCCCCAAACCCCAAATGGTACGACGCAAATGCCCAATGCGAATACCATGCGGGAATCACGGGACACTCGATTGAAAACTGCACCGCTTTCAAAAAGTTAGTCGAAGGGCTCATCAAAATGGGCAGTGTAAAATTCAATGATCCATCTGGGTCAGAAAATCCGTTACCCAACCATACTGATAATGAGGTAAATGTGATAGTCAAAAATACGAGGAAGAAAATCAAGATGAATATGGAAAAAGTGAAAACCCCGTTGAGAGAAGTTTAGAAGAAAATGGTAGAAAGAGGGTTAATCACACATGACTCGAGGGACTGATCCCGAGAAGCAAGGAACTATTGTGAGTTCCATGATAAGAGGGTCATGAGATTCAAAAGTGCAATGAATTCAAAGCCTTGGTGCAATACCTGATGAATAATAAGGAGCTGAAAATCTTTGAATATACTGAAGGCCCGAAAGGAATGTTCAGAAATTGGAGCATCAATGTTATATCCGAAGAAGGAATGGGAAGAGAAAACTTATCGGGCATCCGCCCTTATGAGACTGGATATGTTCTGAACAACTGGACTGTGGAAGAGATTCCTGTAGTTTTTAGAGCTGATTCAGAGTAATGTTCAAAACACGCTTGTTGCTTTAAGCCTAGAAGCAATAAGATTTCATTTGTGAAATAGGCTCATGTCTAACATCTTTATTTCAATAAAAAATGCATTTTTTATCACTCTGAACAAATATTCTTTTATTCTTTCATTTCATTCATAATCACACCATACAAATAGCTATTCTTAGATTCATTTGTTCTTTGGATATTTCTTCGTGCCTACAACGTCTCTAGATATCAACGACATGAGCAATGCTGCTACTGACCCAGAATCTCCTTTTGAGCGAGACATGTGTCTAGAAAGATCTCAGGATTTTGAAGACGATAGAGACTGCAACTTATCTCCAGATTTGTTAAGGATGGTAGAACAAGAAGAGAAACAGATTCTACCTCACAAAGAGATGGTAGATATTATGATCTTGGAAGAAGGAAAAAAAGTGAAAATTGGAACTTGTATAGCTGAAGAAATATAGCAAGACATCATTGAGTTACTTCAAGAATTCAAAGACGTCTTCGCATGGTCGTACCAAGATATGCCCGGGTTAAGCACTGATATTGTGGTACACTGCCTCCCCATAAAAAAGGAGTGCAAGCCAGTTCAGCAGAAGCTCCGAAGGATGAGGCCCGATGTTGTGATAAAAATAAAAGAAGAGGTCAAGAAGCAATTCGATGATAGGTTCTTACAAGTGGTCAAATACTCAGAATGGGTAGCCAATATCGTCTCCGTCCTTAAGAAAGAGGGAAAGTTACGAATGTGGGTAGATTACAGAGACTTAAATAAGCCAGCCCAAAAGACAATTTCCCATTGCCTCACATTGACACCTTAGTGGATAATACGGTAGGTTACTCACTGTTCTCCTTCATTGATGGCTTCTCTGGATACAACCAGATAAAAATACATCCTGAAGACATGGAAAAATCCACATTGGTGACCCTGTGGGGAACATTTTGCTATAAGGTGATGCCATTTGGATTAAAAAATGCAGGAGCAACGTATCAAAAAGCCATGGTAACCTTGTTTCATGACATGATACACAAGAAAATCGAGGTTTACATTGATGATATGATTGCAAAGTCTCGAACGAAAAAGGAGCATGTACAAGTCCTAAGGAAGTTGTTCTTAAGGTTGAGAAAGTTCCAGTTAAAGCTCAATCCAGCAAAGTGTACCTTCGGAGTTAGGTCTGGAAAGCTGCTAGGATTCGTAGTCAGTGAAAAGGGAATTGAGATCAACCTTGACAAAGTCAAGGCTATACAAGGATTGCCCCCACCGCGCACTCAAAAAGAAGTTCGAGGTTTCCTAGGAAGACTAAATTACATTGCCCGGTTCATTTCACAACTAACTGAGAAATGTGACCCCATATTCCTTCTTCTTAAGAAACACAATCCAGGCGTATGAGATGATAAATGCCAGAAAACTTTTGACAAGATAAAACAGTACATGTCTAATGCCCAGTGCTGTCACCACCAAGTCCAAATAGGCCACTGATACTGTATTTGACAGTATTTGACAATTCTATGAGATGTGTGTTTGGCCAACACGATGAGACAAGAAAGAAAGAAATCGCTATATACTACCTCAACAAGAAATTCATGAAGTGTGAAATGAGATATTCAACAATTGAGAAATTATGTTGTGCATTGATCTGGACAACTCGGAGATTTAGGCAGCACATGTTGTACCATACGACTTGGCTAATCTCGAAACTAGACCCTTTAAAATATATGATGGAGTCGCCTGCTTTAAATGGAAAGATGACCATATGGCAAATTTTGCTTTTCGAGTTTGACATAGTCTATGTGAACCAGAAGGCTGTGAAAGGGAGCGCAATAGCAGATTTTCTAGCCAGTAGAGCTCTAGAAAATTACGAGCCTTTGAACTTTGATTTCCCTAATGAAGATCTAATGTATGTGGAAACTACCGAAGAAGACGCTCGAAAAGATCGTCCTTGGAAACTAAACTTCGACGGAGTATCAAATACTGTTTGTAACGGAATCAGGGCAGTACTGATATCCCCAAATTGAGATCATTATCCATTTACTTGCAAATTGGATTTTGATTGCACAAATAATATGGTAGAGTACGAAGCATGTATCATGAGAATCCGTGCAGCCATAGATCATAGAGTCAAATGCTAGAGGTGTATGGGGATTATGCACTAGTGATCTATCAACTCAAAGGTGAATGGGAAACAAGATACCCCAAATTGATCAATTATCGAAAGCTAGTTCTGGAATTACTTGAGGAGTTTGATGATATCACCTTCTGTTACCTCCCGCGAGATGAAAACCAGATGGCTGACGCCTTGGCTACATTAGCTTTTATGATCAGAGTAAATAAACAAGAGGATGTGAAGCCTATCCAAATGAGTATTTACGAGGCTCCGGCTCATTGCTACAACATCAACGAAGAGGAAGAAAAAGATTATCATCCTTGGTATCACGATATACTGCGATATGTGAAAAATCATGAATACCCTGATCAAGCAACTGAGAATGATAAAAGGACTTTTGAGAAGACTGGCCAGTGACTACGTCTTAGATGGGGATATCCTATACAAAAGAAGAAAGGATCAGGTGTTATTAAGATGTGTGGATGCTGTTGAGGATAAGAAAATCCTAGAAGAAGTCCATGAGGGTGTCTACGGAACATATGCTAATGGTTTTACAATGGCCAGGCAAATCATGAGGTTTGGGTATTATTGGTCCACCATAGAAAGGGATTGCATAAATTATGCCAAGAAGTGCCATAAGTGCCAAATTTATGGGGACAAGATTCATGTGCCTCCTTCACCTCTTCATGTTATGACTTCTCCATGGCCTTTATCTATGTGGAACATAGACGTCATTGGACCAATCTCACTGAAAGCCTTTAACGGGCATCGATTCATCTTTGTAGTCATTGATTACTTCACCAAGTGGGTAGAGGTTGCTTTATATGCCAATATCACCAAGTCAATAGTCAACAAGTTCTTAAAGAGGGAGATCATATGCCAATATGGAATGCCATTAAGGATTATATCAGACAATACATTGAACTTGAACAACAGTACGATAGTAGAGGTCTGCAGTCAGTTCAAAATTAAACACCACAACTCGTCACCATATCGCCCAAAACTGAATGGTGCAGTTGAGGCGGTTAATAAGAATATCAAGAAGATTGTGGGAAAGATGATTGAGACTTATAAAGATTGGTATGAGAAGTTACCATTTGCTCTTTATACTTGTCGAACGTTAGTCAGGACCTCTATCGGAACAACTTCTTTCTCATTGGTCTATGGAATGGAAGCAGTGTTACCCATCGAAGTTGAAATTCCTTCTCTTCGATTCTTGCCAGAGCTAAAGTTGGATGAAGCAGAATGGATCCAATCCCAATATGATCCGCTAAGTTTGATCAAAGAGAAGAGGCTAAAAGCTATCCGTCATGGTCAAATGTACCAGAAACGAATAATACGAGCTTAGAATAAAAAGGTTCGCCCTAGAGAATTCCTTGAGGGGGACTTGGTATTGAAGAAGATCCTACCCCTACAAAAGGATTTCAGAGGAAAGTGGATGCCAAATCGGAAAGGACCTTACGTGGTAAGAAAGGCCTTTTCTGGAGAAGCGTTGATATTAACTGAAAAGGATGGCAAGACTTTGCCTAATCCAGTGAATTCAGACACAGTCAAGAAGTACTTCTCTTAAAATAAAATAAAAAGGAGAGGCTAAGGCGAAAACATGCAAAAGGCGCTTTGAAACCAATGGGGTTTTGAATTGAAAACTCGTGAAAAGGCAATTCAAATTTTGATCAAATGTGGGGCATGCGGTAGTCTTGCTATGCTTGAATTAACGAAGAGGAGGTATGTTACATCTTGGGGCATCGACAAAGTACTCTAGATCTCCTAAACATATGTTGAGCTCAAAATAGTCTTCAGGAAGTTCGTACAGAGAAGCTCAGGCTGCAATATCTGGGGCACCTATTTTTTTTCCCTTCACCTATTTTGTATTCTAGCAATGTTTGCTTTCTTTAATTAATCCATTCTTTTCAGATTTTGTTCCTAATAAATTTCAGTTTTGTCCATCATTATGATCCTTTTCAAGCATTTTGCATTGAAATAACGATTAATGGACTAATAATACTTTCACAAAAGGAGTTCTGCATTTTACTCTGGAAGATTCTAAATAGTACAAGAACCTAAGACATGACTATTATTTAGAACTCACCAAGCCTAAGGGTTGGAAATATTTGAGAAAAAAGAGTCTAAATTTTGACTATCTCTTTGGATTTTCTGTCAAAGATATCAGCTGAACAAGAAGATAGGATATTACGTCAGTGATACAACATTGATAAACAACGAGTAATGACAACCTAAGCATTAGAAATGGATCATTCTTGCAAAATGGCATTATGTATTCATGCAAATATCATTCATATATGTCTAATTAGGAGCATTTGATTCATTCTGATCATGACATCCTAATTGCTTGGCATAAATGGGCCCATGAAATGGATTCTACAGGTCATGTTCCCTAGAAAATGGTGTAACATATCAGAAAATCCATAAATCCTATACCTTTGAAGTTGTAGTAGGTCGGATCAAGTCTACCATGGCAAATCTTATCTCTCTGAAGTTGCAGTGGAGCAGGTTGAAGATAGCAGATCTTATTTCCCTGAAGTTGCAGTGGAATAGATTTAAGCTACAAGTTGCAAATCCCATACCCATGAAGTTGCAGTGGGAAGGATTGAAGTTATTATGGCAAGCCTTATCTCCTTAAAGTTGCAGTGGAATAAATGAGTATATTACCACAAATCTTATCTCCCTAAAGTTGCAGTGGAGCAGGGTGAAGATAGCAAATCTTATTTCCCTGAAGTTGCAGTGGAACAGGCCTTATCTCCCTGAAGTTGCAGTGGAGCAGACTGAAGATAGCAAATCTTATCTCCTTGAAGTTGTAGTGGAGCAGATTGAAACTACAAGTCTAAACTCCTTGAATTAGATCGAAGCACTAGTTCATATGCCCCTAAAGATGCAGTGGGATGGAATGAAGCTACTCGAAAAAGAGAGGCACCAAAACAAGTAGCAACCTAGCGAGGCCGGGCAAAATTGGTCCTTTGAAAGTCTTTGCTCCATTCCCGTTATACGACAATGAGCAAAGAGGGGCAGCTGTAAGGCCCAATTTTTGCCCAAGCCCAATTAACAAAACCAATAACCCAAAATAAAACAAAATAATTAAACAGTCCAGACCATTTACAACATCAAGTCCAATTTACAAACCCAAACCATAAGTCCAAAATACAAAAACCCTAAGACCCAAAATTACAAAGACCAAATGGCCGAAAAACTTAAACATTCTCAGCCAAACTAAGAAACCCTAGAGTTTCCTCTTGCGTCGCAACTCCCACGTATAGCCTCCACTGTCGCACCCTGCTACTTGTACCTTCGCATGCCAGCATGCCACTCCACTAAAATAGTACCTGAAAATGAAACAAAAACACAACAGACAAAGGCAAAAAAATAAGAAATATTGTATTTCTTCATGGCTATATAAGCCAAGAAAACCGAATGTAATTCTCTCTGGACATTTTTTAATACAACAAAAAGGATTCAAATATATAAACAATAAAAAACAGCAAGCATTTGAAGAAGAGAAAAACAAGCAAACGAGCCATGGTCCTTTTATTTTTTTTTCTCTTTTATTTTCCTTTTCCGAAACAAACAGACCTATCTATTTCTTTTTATTTCTCCCTTTACATAACTATTTATATATAAAAGAATATATCAAAAAAGAAAAAAGAAAAATATCTTTTTTCACTGAAAAATACGACTTTTGGTCTTCTCACTGCTTGTAGTGAGGCGTGTATTGTATCGACAAGAATTTGGCCTGACCTTCAGGCTTGCAGAGAGAGCAGGGGGAGAATTTTGTTTTTTGGAGAAATGAGAGAAAATGATTTTTTTTAAAATTTTTTTTACTTTTATAGGCCCATTAAACGGCAATGTTTTAGGCTAGCCATAATAGCCCTAAAACGATGTCGTTTTGCGCCTTTAGCCCTTCCACTTTTTTATTGTTTCACAATTAAGTTTATTTTATTTTTTAATTTTTGCCCATAATTTATTTTGATTTCCAATCTGGTCCATTGAAGCTGCGCGTTTTGGAGGGTGGGGAGTATTTCCCCTTTTGGTCCCTCCTCGTTATTCATGCATGCAATTTGGTCCGTTTCCTTTTTATTTATTTCTGATTTGCCCCAAATTTTTGTTTAAAAGTTTAATTTAGTCCTTTTTTTATTTCTATTTTATTATTAAATTAGTTGATTTAACATTATTATTATTATTATTACTATTATTATTACTACTACTATTATTATTGCTATTATTATTATTACTATTATAATTATATTTTCTTTTTGTGTTTATTTACTTATTTTTTTTTCTTTTTGGCTTGTTTATTTTATTTTATTTTATTTTTCGTCCTTATTATTGTTATTCACACTAACGCATTTATTATTCTTTCGTTATGCATATTTGTACCATTTTTTTACATCTTACTACCAATTTATGTTACTTTAATCTTTATCCGATACATCAAATTTTTAAAACAAGCAATATACCGTAGTTTGAGATTCGAAAGGTTGTACACTAACTTACGAGGTTTCGACTTTCTCAATAAATCCAAATAAACAAACTTTTTTACGTAAATCTTGAATAATCTTGGGAATTATGAAAAGATCGTATTCTAACTCACGGAATATGATTTGTTTCTAAAATCGAGATAATCAAATAACTTTCAAAATAAATAAATTTTTCGGCGTTTATTCTTGTATCGAAAATTTAAGACATTGTGTCCTAACTTGCAGGACATAATTCTTTTTCTCGATTAACGTGAAATATGCCTTGTTCTCGAAAAAATTTCAATTTTATAATAAGGGATCGTATTTTAAAATTTCTTCAAATTTTCTATTTTTGACACTAAAGACATCAATTAATAAACTAGGTACCAATTTTGGGCGTATCGAGGGTGCTAATCCTTCCTCGTCCGTAACCGACTCCCGAACCCTTTTTTTGGATTTCGTAGACCAAAAATCGTCGTTTTAGTATATTAAAATTTTTATTAAAATGATTGAATTACGAGGTGACCCGATCACACCTCATAAAAAAGGATTGGTGGCGACTCCCGTTTTTCGTTTTCATTTTAAAAATCAAAGTCTACCCTTTTTTTTAAAAAAAATGGTTTCAACAATATTTATGTGTTTAAAATTTGATAGTCTATATGATTTTTCTTATAATAGCAATATAGCTACAATATATGCTCTAATAGTTACATTACCATTCCTTAACTTTGCAAAATAATGATACAGAATTAGTATTTAGTATGACATATCAATGTATGAGCCAAAAATGTTATATTTTTTAGACTCACTTAAAGTTCACCAATCACTTCAAATAAGATGGGTATTCAACCACCCCAAATAGGCAATCTAATCAAAATATAAACAAGCTTGCTCAATATACCCTCTTAAGATGGGTATTCAACCACCTCAAATAGGCAATCTAATCAAAATATAAACAAGCTTGCTCAATATGCCCTCTAATGTATTATAAAGACTATTTTACTAAACAAAAAAACAAAAGTTCATTTCTAACTTTATTTACGAAAATAGGTCACTTATAACTTTATTTACCGGAATGGGCCAAAAAACCTAAAATGCGCTTACATTGAAGCATTTTAAGGGGAAATTTTAGAAAAGCGTGCTGACAGGGATGCACTTTTGCCCATGCTTAGACTAAATTTTCAAAAAAGATCATTTTTTTAAAATATTATAAAAATATACCAATTTTTTGAAAAGTTATGAGAATAAGCCTTTATAAAGACCCAAAGTGTCAGTACCATTTTTTTATGTGTCGCCAATTAATGTGGAAATAAAACTTACAAAACAGATCTTTATATAGACCCAAAATCTCATTTCCCTTTTTTTTTTAAAGTAATGTGGGATGTGAGATATGTGTATATATAGACTCATGAACAGGTTTGCAGCTTGTTCCTAGACAATGTGGGATTCCTTCCTCTTTTAACTAACAACATAAAATTAAAGGCTACACTATATTTTTCTATTTTTTTATTTAGAGTTTAAATTTTTTTACAAAAAGGTGACATTTGTTACATTATAAATAAAATTTTTAAACTCTATAAGTAAAAAAAAGTTATAAAATTTAAAATGAGTATGGTAAAATATTAAAAACATAAATATTTAAAAAATTACTAACAGTTGAGTGATCATTTTGTAAGCTTTATAATTCGATAGCCAAAAAATCATAGTTAAGTGACTACTAGAGCTGAGCATGGTAGGGCCACCATTACTTGTCAAGCCCGCTTGAAAAATGGGCGGGTTTGGGTGAAAATATAGGCGAAAAATGGGCTTGGACAGAGAAAATTAGGCCGTTTAAAAATGGGCGGGCCTCGAGTAAGAACTTTTGGCGGCCCGCATTGTACCTACCGAAATATATATTAAATAATTTACGTTATTTTTCTGCATTTCTTCTTTGTGTTTTTATCTTCATTTCATCGCTATTTTTATGTTATTTTTCACATTTCTTCTTTGTATTTTGATCTTTGTTTATTGCTATTTTTATGTTTGTTTCTTCTTTGTTTCGTTATTTTTTATCTTTGGCAGCCTTGTTTTGTTCTTTGTTTGATCTTTGTTTTAGTCTTTGTTTGATCTTTGTTTGATCTTTGTTTTGGTGCTATTTTGGTGATGTTTTATTGATCTTTTACGGTATGTTATTGTTCTGTTATCATTTTTAATATTATTTTGATATTGTAGAATTTTTATTTTATTATTATAGTAAATTTTGTGCAGTGATTTTCATTTGTACAATGAACCTTAAAAATAAAAAAATACATCTTTGGGCATCATCAACCACTAAAAACTCAAAGAATTAGTAGAAAAATTTTAATATTTTTTATTTTTAGTATCATTTTTATTTGTTTCTTGTTTTAATATTTATTTTTATTTTTTTAAATGTATTTAATTTATTATATTTTATTTTTAATAAAATAAATTAAAATTTTAATATTAGCAGGGTAGGAGCTCGGGTAGGCTCGCCTACCAATTTTATGCGGGCGGAACTGGACAAATTTTCAGTGCCCATATTTGGGCAGGGCAGGCCCGCCTGTGCAGACTGACGTGAAAATTTTTTTGGGCCCGACCCGAACCCGGCCCGGCCCGGCCCATGCACACCTCTAGTGACTACTAATGTCTGGACGTGTGCAAAGCATCACATACATAAGGCTTCTAACTGTCGAAGTATATGAAACCTTACTCATATGCTCTCTTTCTTCCGCTGCCTTAGGACAATCATCTAAAGAAAGATGAAAACCTAATGCAGTCGGCTGAACGTCTGGCTTCGTATCGATCATTACAAAACGTTCCAGTACCTTATCGATGTATGAAACTTAAGATAGAGTTATTGTTTTATTCTTTCGATCCCTAAGGATTCAAATTCGAAGAATGTAATGCCACAGTTTTGCTTAATTTCGGCTTTTGTAATTTTGGCATGAATGAGTGTCTGCTTCAGTGGTTATGTGTTCTGGGTGTGTGTGGGATGTCCCAAGTTCAAGCTTCAACTTGGGTAAATTTTGGTATTTTTATGAATAAAGGCCAAACATTGGTTAGTAGGCTTTTAAGTAAAAGTGTGTAGGTAATTAACAGAATGGGCCTGCTGGTCTGGTGGCTAAATAAAGTGTTGAGGTTGTTGGAGGTTGGGAGTTCGAATCCTTGCATAGGCAAGGGATGTATTTTTGCTGCCAGTACTGTGTAGGTGTTTGTGTTAGACTAAAAATCTGATAGTAAGGAGAGATTTGGGGAGATGATAGGGGGAATATCAGAAAATCTGTTTACTTTTCCTCTCCCTCTCGAATTCGCCTCTCCTTTTTACTATTCAACTTGTCTTTCTCAAAAACCCCTGCCGAAATTTTGTTCTTTTTCCTTCCTCGATTATGCAATTTCGCCCCCATCGGTGTACCTTTTGACTTCTTAGGTTCTGGTAAGTGGCATTTTGCTCTCTTTAACTTATATTTTCCAACCTTAATTTGGGGGGTTTGACGTTTGGCAGCAGCATCTAGCGTGGATTAAGGGTCTCATCGTGCAATTGTATAATCAACTGTTTCGAGGTGTTGGGTAAGTTTTCGTCACTTAAAGGATGTTCTTCTCGTTCCAGATTCAGTTTTAGTTTGATTGATTAAGTGATAAACTGAGTGAAATTGGTAAACTGTAGGTTCTGGAGTGCTCGGGGGTTCTCTTAGAATCAATCAAAACCAGGTGTGTTCCTGAAAATGTAGAAAACGAGGTTTCAGCGAAAGCCAAAAACCTTACTGTGGATGCCACACGGACGTGTGGTCACCTGTGTGGTAGGCCGTGTGCAGGACTGTAAGTCACCATACCATCGTGTGATCGACGAGCCCGGTCATGTGCAACACACAGGCTCGACCAATTAGGTCGTGTGGGCCATACGGGTGTGTGGGATTCTGAGCCAGGACATGTGGTCCACACGACCAAGGCCAATTTGGGCCGTGTAGGGCCACACGGGTAGGCCACATGGGCTTGTGAGCCCATCTTTCTAAAAAACTCTGTAAGGTTGTACGGGTCGCCCAAGTAGTCTGTGGACCTACTGTAGGGCTGATCTCTGTACTAAGCATGTATGCTGATTTGAATATATGAGTTTTATTTGCATAATAGCATGTCACTCTTGTATGTTACATTGCATCGGGGTGGGTGGATTATGATTGGAGGAAGTATCTGAAAGGTTCTTAAGCCTGTTATCTGGTAGCTCAGCTGCAAATTTTTGATGATGTGTCGTATTTGGTACACCATGGTGTGTAGGGCTAGGTGGGTTGATTTTATCCCCACATAGTGTGTTAGGTTGGACGGAGTTGGTTTGTAGAGGCTAGTAGGTAGGACTCTGTTTTCTGCATATTCTGTCTGAAATGGGCTAAGGCCCTGTAATCTGTCTGATTCTGTATCTGAGTGGGCTAAAGTCCACATCGTTTCTGTAATGGGCTCAGACCTGAACTGTGAACATCATGTCTGTTATATGATATATCTGTTTGTATGATTTCTGTGGGGATTACACACTGAGTTTGTGAAAACTCACCATTTTCTATTTAATCTGTTCAGGTAATCCCTAGCAGTAGACGGATTGGTGCGGCGGAGGACTCGGTGGTGACCACGATTCTGGATTCCTATTTTACGGTTTCATTTTTATTTATGGTTTGATTATATCTGGGTAAATGTTATGTAATAAGGCCATTCAGAGTTTTGTTTAAAATTTGGGATTTTCATTTATAAACTACTAGCAGTAGAACAAGACGCGAATTTTCAAAATAAAAAGAGGTTTTATGAAATACACACGAACTTGCAAATTATTTTAAAAGCTTCCGCAACATATAACATTTTGAAAATGGATAATGAATAATTAAATGACACGTTTTGACGAAAGCCTAAGCTATTTACAAATGGTTTTAACGTAGTTAAGTGTTCCAAAGCAATATCAATTAAGTGTTCCAAAGCAATATCATGTGACGCCGCCAGATTCGGTCATAACTAGAGGTGATCATGGGCCGGGCCGGGCCCAGACAAAATTTTAGGCCCGTTTTTTAGGCCCGTGCCCGGCCTAGCCCGAAATATGGGCCTAAAAATTTGTCCAAGCCCAACCCAAAAGAAAATTGATAAACCCGAGGCCGACCCATATTAATTTTTTTAGCTTTTTTCATTAAATAAAAAAATTTAAAACAAATATTAAAACAAAAAAATAAATAAAAAATATGTAAATTTAAAAAGTATATTTGATTAAAAATAAAATATATATTTAATATATAATTCGGGCCGGGCTCGGGCCAACAAAGTTTTACTCGAGGCCCGGCCTATTTTTTAAACGGGCCTCGTTTTTTCCGAAACCTATATTTTGGGCCTATATTTTTACCCGAACCCTCCCATTTTTCAGGCGGGCCGTCGGGCCGGGCCGGGTAGCCCAACCCATGATCACCTATAGTCATAACGTCTAGGCCAAGTTTGGGGTGTTACATTTAGTGGTATCAGAGCCTGGTTGTAGAACTCGACCGTGGATTTAGGTTTTTAAATTGGTTTTTTCGAGACGATTTTTAAATGATTCGAAATATTTTTGAACTGAGTATGTGGTACACCGAGTCTCCGGCGCCGATATCGTAAGTGTTCTGATCTTTGTTAAATTTGTTTGAAATACTACTTGTATGCTTGAAACAGCCTTAGGTAGTATATTGTACTGGAAACACTTTAGGTAGTGTAAATTGAAAACTGTAGCGAAACTGAATATCGTAGTAAAACTGCGATTCACGATAACGAACTCTGAACTTCTGATACTATTCTGCATAAAACATTTGTTAATAAATATTAAAACTATAACTAACGCATAAAACTGTTAATACAAATAAATTCTTAAATTACGATGAGTGCACGAGGTATCCGTGGACGGTGTACTAGAGGCCGTGGAAGAGGCCGTAGGGGGGCTCGAGCTGGGTCATCTGTATCTGAGAATTTGCCTAATCTAGATACGAGCGACACGCCAATCTCACCTGCTACAGAGACTAGGTCTCATGATCGTGAGGCTGGGGATGACGCACTATCCCAAGCCATGTTACAGATTTTAGAAAAGGTTGCTAGACCCAATACTGGATCTAGGGGCCGTAGGTCAGTTATAGAATGACTCAGGTCCAATGGGGTTGAATTATTCAGGGGTGTCACAGGAGTCGCCCCTAGCGTGGCCGAGTATTGGATGGAGGCCACGGAAAGAATTATGGACGATTTGGATTTTATGCTGAGCAGAAGCTTAAGGGGGTTGTTTCCCTGCTACTCGACGAGGCTTACCAGTGGTGCCTGACTGTTAAGGAGGGCATCAGTCTAACGGTCTGACTTGGGATTATTTTAAGACGACTTTCCAGAATAAGTATGTGAAAACCAACTACATCGATGCTAGAAGGCGTGAGTATCTTAATCTCACATAGGGAGACCGTTCAGTGGCTGAGTATGAGGCCGAGTTTCTGAGACTGAGCCGTTATACCCGGGGCATAGTGGCGACTGAATATGAACGATGGGTCCGTTTCGAGGATGGACTCAGGGATAGCCTACGGGTTCTGATAGCTACGCAAAAGGAGCGTGATTTTTCTACTCAAGAAAGGAAGGAATAAGAGGGAATCGGAGCCCTCGAATTCTGTGATGAGGCCTAAGAAAAAGGCCAAACTGGATGGGCCAGTGAGATTTGGGCCTCCTGTTGCACCTGCTGAGGTGGCACTATATAGGCACTGTGGTAGACGCCATCCGGGCGAGTGTTGGAGGACGACTGGGGCATGTTTGAGATATGGGTCGACTGAGCATCGTGTCCGGGATTGTCGCGAGGATCGATCATATGCAAAGCTGCGAGTATTGTGCATCTGCTGACCACCCAGCGATTGCTCGCTGACCATTTTAGGGCCGAGGTTAGGCCAGGGGTAGTAATGGCATAGGACGAAGACAGAGAGCATCGGACAGAGGTGCAGGACCGACTAAGGAGAGGCAACCTGCACTGGCTTATGCTGCACATCACCGAGAGGATGGGGATGCTCCGGACGTCATTATGGGTACGTTTTTAATTTTTAATGTACTATACACTGTAATGATAGAGATAGGCTCACACACTCTTACGTAGCTAGCTTTGTGTCTGAAACCTTGGAGATTTCAGTTGAGAGTTCTTTGAGTGAGATAACTGTTATGAGTTCATTGGGGCAATCTATCTGGGTTAGTAAATTGTTTAGAGACGTTCCGCTAGAGGTTCAAGGGATAGTATTTCTAGCTGATCTGATGAAGCTTCCATTTGGGGAGTTCGATTTGATTCTGGAAATGGACTGGCTAGTCAAGCATCGGGTGAGTCTAGACTGTGCTACAAAAAAGGTTATTCTGAGAACCGAGGAGGATAACGAGGTAGTGGTGATTGGAGAATGTCAGGATTATCTAGCGAATATGATTTCTACGTTGGTGGTAGAAAAGTTGGTACGAAGAAGATGTGAGGTATTCTTGACTTACATTAGTGTTTCGAATTCTATGGATTCTTCGACTAGGGACATCAGAACCGTAAGAGACTTTTCAGATTTTTTTCCTCAGGAACTACAGGGTCTGCCTCCAAGTCGAGAGGTAGAGTTTGGAATTGAGCTCTTTCCTAATACAGCTCCAATGTCCATCACCCCTTTTAGAATAGCACCGAAGGAGCTTGTGAAGCTTAAGGCTCAAATTCAACAGTTACTGGATCGTGGGTTCATCCGCCCTAGTGTGTCTCCATAGGGAGCACCTATGCTGTTTGTGAAAAAGAAGGATGGATCCATGTGTATGTGTATCGATTACCACCAATTGAATAATTTGACCATTAAGAAGATGTACCCATTACCGAGAATAGATGATTCATTTGACCAGTTCAGAGGGGCTTTTGTGTTTTCCAAGACCGGTCTATGATCGAGAAGACATTACGAGTTCTTACTAATGCCATTTGGACTGACTAATGCACCAACAACTTTTACGGATCTAATGAACTGAGTGTTCCAGCCCTATCTAGGTCGGTTCGTGGTAGTCTTCATTGATGATATTCTAGTGTATTTGAAGACCAAGGACGAGCACGATAAGCATCTCCAAGTGGTATTACAGATGCTTCGCGAGAAACAGTTGTATGCGAAGTTCAGTAAGTGTGAATTCTGGCTCTGAAATGTAACCTTTCTAGGGCATGTAGTTTTTGCGAAAGGGATTCGTGTTGATCCGCGTAAGATTGAGGCTGTGTTGGATTGGAAACAGCTGAAGAATGTGTCTGAAATCCGCAGCTTTCTGAGGTTGGCGAGTTATTATCAATGCTTTGTAGAAGGGTTCTCTTTGATCGCAGCACCATTGACCAAGCTTCTACGCAAGGGAGTTCACTTTGTCTAGACTGATAAGCAAAAAGAGAGCTTTGAAAAGCTTAAATCTATTTGACTCAAGCTCCGGTTCTGATACAGCTTGAATCTGGGAAGGATTTCATCGTATACAGTGACACGTCGCATCTGGGTCTGGGTTGCTTTCTGATGCAGGATGGTAAAGTGGTAGCTTATGCGTCTTTGCAGCTCAAGACGCATGAGACTAACTATCTGACGCACGATCTAGAATTGGCCGTGGTTTTCTTCGCTCTAAAAATCTAGAGGCACTATCTGTACGGTGAGAAGTGTACTATCTACATTGATCACAAAAGCCTCAAGTATCTATTCACTCAAAAGGAGTTAAATCTTAGGCAGCGTAGATGGGTTGAACTGCTTAAGGATTATGATTGCACCATCGAGTACCACCCTGGTAAGACTAATGTGGTGGAAGACGCTTTGAGCCATAGGGCTATGACCGATTTGAGAGCGATGTTTGCTCGACTCAGCTTATTCGACGATGAGAGTCTGTTAGTGGAATTCTAGGTTAAGCCTACGTGGATTGAGCAGATCCGGAGTAAACAGTTGGTGGATGAGTTATTTGAGTTGTGGTTCCGTCAGATTGAGAATGGGGATACTACAGATTTTAAAATTAACAGTGATACGATACTTTATTTTCGCGGTTGGATCTGTGTGCCAAATGACAAGGATTTAAGACAGTCGAATCTGAAGGAGGCGCATAGTAGCCCTTACGCTATGCATCCTGGAGGGAATAAAATATACTGAGATTTACGAGTATTGTATTGGTGGCCAGGGTTATGTGTTTTGGGTGTGTGTGAGAGGTCCCAATTTCAAGCCTCAACTTGGGTAAATTTTGGTATTTTTATGAATAAAGCCCAAACTTTGGTTAGTAGGCTTTTAAGTAAAAGTGTGTAGGTAATTAACAGAATGGGTCTGCTGGTCTGGTGGCTAAATAGAGTGTTGAGGTTGTTGGAGGTTGGGAGTTCGAATCCTTGCGTAGGGAAGGGATGTATTTTTGCTGCCAGTACCGTGTAGGTGTTTGTGTTGGACTAAGAATCTGATAGTAAGGAGAGATTTGGGGAGATGATAGGGGGAATATCAGAAAATCTGTTTACTTTTCCTCTCTCTCTCCAATCCGTCTCTCTCCTTTTTGCTATTCAACTTGTCTTTCTCAAAAACCCCTCCCAAAATTTTGTTATTTTCCCTTCCTCGATTATGCAATTTCGCCTCTATTGGTGTACCTTTTGACTTCGTAGGTTCTGGTAAGTGAGGTTTTGCTCTCTTTAACTTATGTTTTTCCAAGCTTGATTTGGGGGTTTTGACGTTTGGCAGCAGCATCTCGCGTGGATTAAGGGTCCTATCGTGCAAGTGTATAATGAACTGTTTCGAGGTGTTGGGGTAAGTTTTCGTCGTTTAAAGGATGTTTTTCTTGTTTCGGATTCAGTTTTAGTTCGATTGATTAAGTGATAAACTGAGTGAAATTGGTAAACTGTAGGTTCTGGAGTGTTCAGGGGTTGTCTTAGCACCATTCGAAACCAGGTGAGTACCAAAAAATGCAAAAAATGAGGTTTCGGCAAAAATTGAAAACCTTATTGTCGACGCCACACGGGCATGCGGTCGCCCATGTGGTAGGCCATGTGCAGGACTGTAAGTTACCACATGGCTGTGTGATCGATGAGCCCGGCCGTGTGGGCCACACTGGCGTGTGGGATTCTGGGCCAGGATCACACGGCCAATGCCAATTTGGGCCGTGTGGGGCCACACGGGCATGTGAGCCCATCTTTTGGAAAAACTCTGTAAGGTTTCACGGGTCGCCCAAGTCGACTGTGGACCTACCGTAGGCTCGGTAAGCAATACTTAGACCCCTAACTAAATGATATGTCTGTCTGATCTCTGTACTAAGCATGTATGCTGATTTGAATATATGAGTTTTATTTGCATAATAGCATGTCATTCTTGTATGTTGCATTGTATCGGGGTGGTTGGATTATGATTGGAGGAAGTATCAGAAAGGCTCTTAAGCCTGTTATCTGGCAGCTCAGCTGCAAATTTCTGATTATGTGCTGTATTCGGTACACTATGGTGTGTAGCGCTGGGTGGGTTGATTTTATCCCCACGTGATGTGTAGGGTTGGATGAAGTTGGTGTGTAGAGGCTGGTGGGTAGGACTCTATTTTCTGCATATTCTGTCTGAAATGGCCTAAGGCCCTATAATATGTCTGATTCTATATCTAAATAGGCTAAGGTCTGCACCGTTTCTGTAATGGGTTCAGACCCGAACTGTGAACATCATGTCTGTTATCTGATATTGATAAGCCATAATTTGCACATATTTTAACCCCATACTTGGCTTAATTTTGGATGATTTTCTATTGAATCTGATGAATTCGATGCTCCTAATCTCTTAATTTCATGTTTTATACTCAGGAGAGCTTAAGAAGTCGAAAAGAACGAGAAACAGGCTAAAAGGGACAAAATGCGCCTACACGGCCTAGACCACTGCACACGGCTGGACCACATGGCCGTGTGTGACAAGCAGGATCAAACACGGCCTAGACTATTGACCACAAGTGTGTCACACGGGCGTGTCTCTGCCAAAACCAGGATAAATTCTATTCGGAATAGGATACTTGTGGGCCAATAAAGGTATTCCAAAAGCCTATATAAACACCCTGGGGGCAACCTAAAAGACACGTGGAGGGGACGTCGAGTAGAAGGCAGAAGATACTCCAAGATAGCCATCGGGAACAGCTTAGGAGAAAGATCTCCATTAAGACTGAAGATCTCCTATCAACTTCTCTTGAAGTTTTTGGATTTTCTTGTGTTTTGTTGTTTTCTCTATTTTAAGATGTTGCCCTCTATCAGTATGAACTAAATCCCTTAAATACTTGAGGGGATGAAACCTAAGACGAATCTTATTATTGTTTGATTTATAAGATAAATACTTGTACTTATTCTTAATTGTGAGTTCTTATTCTTGTTTTAATAATTCAGGTTATTGATTCAAGCTGAATGTGCTTATTCAGTGGAGGAAAAGTCCCTATTTAAGAGTAGATCAACACAATCAAGCGGATTTGACTGCAACCTTAGAAATAGGGCGACGAAAATCTGCCGGATTAGAGTCAAATCTAATAAGGGGATCCATTTATCGAGTTAATGCGACAATAGGGGTTTTAATTAGAAAGAAATTTCAATTAATCAACCTAGAGTCAGTTGTTTTTAGTTTTAAAAGAAATATTAACATAATTCAGGGATTTATACGGATTAAGTTAAGTGGATAAATCATATGAATGAAAAGTAATAAGTGAAGTCTAGGTGGATTCTTCCTTAGGTATTGCCTTTATCATATAAGTTGTCTAAAAGTATTTTCCCAATTCACTCTCTGTCACGTTCATAATCATTTAGTTAGTTAAATAAATCCCCTTAATTGTTAGCTAGATAATAAAAAGATAGTTAATACTAGTAATTTTAGTCCTTGAGGATATGATATTCTGGACTCACCACAACTATACTACTCTTCGATAGGTACGCTTGCCTTTGTCGAAATATTAGTTAGTTTTGAGACCATCAAGTTTTTGGCGCCGTTGCCAGGGACTAAGATATTAGGAAAACTAAATTTTTATTACTTTAGCCATTTTATTTATTTGCAATTTATTTTTATTTTATTTTAACTTTGGTAATTTTTCTTTTATTTGTTTCTGGCAGGAACTTTTAGTTTATGACTAGAAGGAACCCGTCAGGACCATTACTTTTTGACAGTGATATAGAAGGTACCGTTCGCAGAAATTGTAGTGAAATAAGGCGAAGCCTATAATACATAGAAGAAGAGCAAGAGGACGATACTAATGCTACCAAAGAGATGGCTGATAATAATCTGCTACCTTCTGTGGTTCCCGCAAATCTGGTGAATCAAATCCTGCTCCTCATACTATGTATGATTATGCTAAACCTAATTTAATAGCAACTAAATCAAGTATTGTTAGACCTGTTATTGCTGCAAATAATTTTGAACTGAAACCTAACACTATTCAGATGATTCAACAGTTTGTTCAGTTTGATGGTTTGCAGGATGAGGATCCAAACAATCATTTGACAAATTTTCTGGAAATTTGCGATACTTTCAAAATCAATGGCGTTTCGGATGATGCCATTCACCTTCGGTTGTTTCCCTTCTCGTTGAGAAACAAAGGTAAACAGTGGTTGAACTCGTTACCATGAAGATCAATCACTACATGGGAACAAATGACTGAAAAATTTATGTTAAAATATTTTTCGCCGGCTAAAACAGCTAAGTTGAGGAATAATATATCTTCTTTTGTGCAGATGGATATAAAGACACTTTACGATACATGGGAGATATACAAGGATTTACTAAGAAGGTGCCTTCACCATAGGTTACCCTTGTGGCTACAGGTTCAAACCTTTTACAACGGTGTGAACCCCTTAACTAGGCAGTTGATTGATTCAGTCGCCGGTGGAAGCCTAAATAACAAAACCCCTGAAGTGGCTTATGAGTTTATAGATGAGATCTCACTGAATAACTATCAGTGGCAAGTTACAAGGACAAAGCCAACAAAGGCCGCTAGTGTTGTCAACCTCGACGTAGTAATCATGCTATCAAATCAGGTAGAACTTTTAAGTAAGAAAATTGATGGTTTGTATGGTTCTTCGCAGGTACATTCAGTGATGCAGTGCAATACAAATGGAGGAGGAATGAATAATACAGAATATCCATCCTACAACCCTGGCATAGAAAGCGAACAGATGAACTATATGGGTAATAATTCTAGACCTCAAAATAACCCTTATAGTAACACTTATAATCTAGGTTGGAGGAACCACCCCAATTTCTCATGGGGTGGCCAAGGAAATCAGAAACAACAACCTCTTCCAGGCTTTCAACAACAACCCTACCCAAAAGAGAAGAAGCCGGACCTTGAGGAGATGCTAACAAAATTTATCGCGGTGTTAGAAACTCATTTCCAAAACACCGAAACAACACTCAAAAAACAGTAAGCATCGATTCAAGGGCTTGAGAACCAATTAGGACAACTTGCTAAACTGTTCTCTTAACGACCACAAGGAAGCTTACCAAGTAACACTAAAACTAACCCCAAGGAGAAACTTCATACCATTACCGCTCACGATAGTAAAGGGGTAGATGAACCAAAATTGAGGCAAGAGAATGTGGCAGAGGAAGGTAAGGTTGAGGTAAGCCATGATAAACCAAAACCGGTAATTATAGAATACCAACCTCGTGTGCCATACCTCAATGCGACAAAGAAAGACCGCACAGACAAACAATTCGGTAAATTTCTTAAACTCTTAAATAAATTACATATGAACTTACCGTTTCTTGAAGCTCTTTCGCAGATGCCCGATTCAAGAAAATTTTTAAAAGAGCTTTTGACAAACAAATGGAAGTTAGACGATACGTCACATGTAGAGCTAAATGCAATGTGCTCAGCAATTTTACAAAATAAATTACCACGAATGTTAAAAGATCTAGGGAGTTTTACAATTTCGTGCTTAATTGGTAGTTTATCTGTTAATAATGCTTTAGCTAATTTAGGGTCAAGCATCAATGTCATGCCTTATGAAATGTTTAAATAGCTAGGTCTTGGGGAACCCAAACAAACTAGGATAAGCATCCAATTAGCTGATAAAACCATTAAAGTTCCTAGGGGTATAATTGAGGATGTGCTAGTGAAAATTGACAAATTCATATTCCCAGTAGACTTTGTTATTTTAGATATGAATGAGGATAGTAATGTTCCTTTAATATTAGGACGACCCTTTTTAGCAACTGCTAGGACCATTATCGATGTTGATACAGGGGAAGTAACACTTCGTGTAGGTGATGACATGATTAAACTCAAAGCACGTGATTCTGATAGAATATCTAATGATCAAGAGAATACAAGTCCTGTTAATATAAATAAACTTAACGTTCAATCTTCTTTGCAGGAAATCTCTCGAGAAATGATAACAGAGCCAGGGTCTAGTGTTCATATTGAGAATAAAACTGTTCAGAGGAACGAAGATTACAAATCGATGAACTTGATGAATGGCGGATACTCGAAAAACACGATGAATCAAAGCAACTCCATGTCAAACTTAAGGATGAGACAAACCAATTTAAGATCGGGGATCAGGTACTGTTGGATAAAACAGACCCTCTAATCGCCACTTCAGACCTTAATGCAAATGAAGCGATTCCTTTCACGGTACTTAATATCTTCACATACGGTACAGTCGAGGTAACTAATCCTAATTTTGACACTTTTAAGGTAAACACCACTCGACTCGAACTATATATCGATAATCGAACTGATAGCAAGAGAAAGGAGTTTCAACTCCTCAAACCACCACGATTAGGTGAATGAAAGGTAAGTCTAGCTTAAGACTTTAAACGAGCACTTCTCGGGAAGCACCCCGAGCACTAGCTTCACTAATGTCATATTTTTTATATCTAGCACCTAACTACAAACTAACCAAATAAATAAAAAGTAGGTTTCCCTACCACACGACCTTGCACACGGGCGTGGCCGTGGCCGTGTGGACACCACGAGTAGGTACATCAGCATGGACAACAATTTTCCCAAAACACCGGCTGTGATAAAATGACACGGTCGTGTGATACGGCCGTGGTTGACACTGAGAAAGTAATATGAGTGTGTGACACGCCCATGTCCCTAGGCCGTGGTCGACACTGATTAATCAACATGGGCGTGGCAACCTCTACACAGGCGTGGGAGAAACGAATGAAACACCACACGGACGTGCGATACGGCCGTGTGACCTAACATGCCCATGGCACACGGGCGTGGGCAGTAACCAGGCCCCTGATTCCTATTTAAAACCCCCCTTCTTCTCACTTTCTTCCCAAATTCTTTTTCTCCCAAACCTTAACCACCACACCCCTTTCTTTTTCTATTATCTTTCTCCTTTCATTTTCCTTTCCATCTTTTCTCCCAAACCTTAACCACCACACCCCTTTCTTTTTCTATTATCTTTCTCCTTTCATTTTCCTTTCCATCTTTCCCTCATTCTTTCTTTACACCACCATCCCCATGTCGAAGAAGCGAAAGGACCCTAGCACAGTTTCCCGTACAAGACCGATCTATATAAGTTCATGTCAGCTGCTTCATTAACTCGAAAGGACAAGGACCTTTGAATCCATTTATTTTTTTCTTTTTCTTTTATTTTCATTTTTAAATTCTCTCCCTTTATCTTTCTTGTCTTTAATTTATATTATTATATTTTGATTTCTTTAATTTAGGTTCAAAGGGCTATTAAGGAATGGCCACACCTCCACCGGAGTATCCACCTCCGTGTTCATCTTTGCCTAACTTACTGTTTCTTTTCCTTGACTCCATCCAAAATTCAAGAAGTTCACTTCTCTCCCTATCTTATGATTCTATATATTGTAGATATCTATCTTTGTACATTGAGGACAATGTACGTCTTAAGTGTGGGGAGGTGTCAACAATACTGAATTATATATTGTTCTTAAGTAATTTTCTCATATTACTATTAGAATGAAACTTCTATTGATTTATGATTTTCATTTATATGTTTCGGATTAATTCATAGGTAATTGTGCATTGATGGTTTAAACTTTAAGACATTAGAGAATCAAGCATGATAAGTCTATTTTCAGAATTAAAAATTTTATTAGGTTATTTCTCTAATCTTAAATACTACTTTGAAGTTTGAAATCTACAAGGTTGACATCAAAAACCATAATTTTTGTGAGATTTTGAACCTTTAAGAGCATATATTTTTCTTGCTCACTTTATTGATTATGAGTGTGTCAACATTGATTTGTTATTCTAGAACTTGTTTCGATTATACATGTCGAGACTACATTTTTTATTTGATATACTGAGATGATAAAGGCACCTAGGTTTTAACCCACTCACTCCACAAAAAGCCTACCTCCATAATTAACCCTAGTGAACCATTTTGATCCTAATAAATTGTTTCTTGACTTAACCATTAATATTAATCCAAAACCAAAATTTTAATTCCCCTAATCTTTTGATGTCCCTTTTGTCGAGATTTGAATTGAGCAGTTGCTTAACTATGTTCTCTATTTTAGTTGATAAAGTTCTTTCTTATCATTGTATGTTCTTATTCTTAAAAAAAATTGAAGATTTATTCATTATTAGTGGTTATGAGCTTAAATTGTTAATTTCATATCTTTAGAAGAAGCTCGTGTTATTTAGTGATAAGTTTTCAATCAACATAATTATTCATTATTAGTTATTTTCCTAGTTAGGAAAATGGTAAATTTGATCTCGATTCTAACCTTCTAATTCAGCCTATATCCACACCTTTAACCCAAGCCCCATTACAACCCTTTAAAGACCTTTTGATTTGTGTATCATCTCATTTTATAGTGGTGGAGATTTGATTTTCATGCAAGCCTATGGGATTAACTCTTCATGTTTGACTTTTGAGTGCTTAATTTGAACCCTAAACACCTTGAGTGATTTGAGTGAATCTTTAGTGAGAATGTCAATTCTTGTCGGTTTTGAATCAGAGGTAATTATTTAGGTAGGGGAAACACCTATATTTTCGTGCTATAAATATTTATAACTTAGATTGTTTGAATAATTAGGACTCTTTTAGTTAAATCATCAATGTGTGAATTATTTATGAAATATGATGAAACATTATTGATAAGAATTATAAATTGAGGAAGTTAATTTTAATGGTGAGTTGAGGATTTTGCTTGAGGACAAACAAAGGCTTAAGTGTGGGGATATTTGATAAACCATAATTTGCACATATTTTAACCCCATGCTTGGCTTAATTTTGGATGATTTTCCATTGAATTTGATGAATTCGATGCTCCTAATCTCTTAATTTCATGTTTTATACTCAGGAGAGCTTAGGGAGTCGAAAAGAATGAGAAACGGGCCAAAAAGGGACAAAATGGGCCTGCACGACCTGGACCACTGAACACTGGCAGACCACACGGTCGTGTATGACAAGCAGGATCAAACACAACCTGGACTATCGACCACGGGCGTGTCCTTGCCGAAACCAGGATGAATTCTATTCGAAATAGGATACTTGTGGGCCAAGAAAGGCATTCCAAAAGCCTATATAAACACCCTAGGGGGCAACCAAAAAGACACGTGGAGGGGACGTCGAGTAGAAGGCAGAAGATACTCCAAGATAGCCATCGGGAACAGCTTAGGAGAAGGATCTCCATCAAGACTGAAGATCTCCTATCAATTTCTCTTGAAGTTTTTGGGTTTTCTTATGTATTGTTGTCTTCTCTATTTTAAGATGTTCCCCTCTATCAGTATGAACTAAATCCCTTAAATACCTGAGGGGATGAAACCTAAGACGAATCTTATTATTGTTTGATTTATAAGATAAATACTTGTTCTTATTCTTAATTGTGAGTTCTTATTCTTGTTTTGATGATTCAGGTTATTGATTCAATTCGAATGTGCTTATTCAGTGGAGCAAAACTTCCTGTTTAAGAGTAGATCAACACAATTAAGCGGAGTTAATTGCAACCCTAGAAATAGGGCAACAAAAATCTACCGGATTAGAGTCAAATCTAATAAAGGGATCCATAAATCGAGTTAATGCGACAATAGGGGTTTTAATTAGAAAGAGATTTCAATTAATCAACCTAGAGTCAGTTGTTTTTAGTCTTGAAAGAGATATTAACATAATTCAGGGATTTCTACGGATTAAGTCAAGTGAATAAATCATATGAATCAAAAGTAATAAGTGAAGTCTAGGTGGATTCTTCCTTAGGTATTGCCTTTATCATATAAGTTGTCTAAAAGTATTTTTCCAATTCACTATCTGTCACGTTCATAGTCATTTAGTTAGTTAATTTTAGATTAAAAGTAAATCCCCTTAATTGTTAGGCTTGTTAATAAAAAGATAGTTAATATTAGTAATTTTATTCCTTGAGGATACGATATTCCGGACTCACCACAACTATACTACTGTTCGATAGGTGCGCTTGCCTTTGTCAAAATATTAGTTAGTTTTGAGACTATCAGATATTTCTGTTTGTATAATTTCTGTGGGGATTACACACTGAGTTTGCGAAAACTCACCCTTTTTTGTTTAATCTGTTCAGGTAATCCCCAACAGCAGACAGATCGGTGCGGCGGAGGACTCGGCGATGACCACAGTTCTGGATTCCTATTTTACGGTTTCATTTTTTTTATGGTTTGATTATATCTGGGTAAATGTTATGTAATAAGGCCATTCGAATTTTTTTTTAAAATTTGGGATTTTTATTTATAAATTGCTAGCAGTAGAACAAGTCACGAATTTTCAAAATAAACAGAGGTTTTATCGAATACACACGAACTTGCAAATTATTTTAAAAGCTTCTACAACATATAACATTTTGAAAATGGATAATGAATAATTAAATGACGCATTTTGATGAAAGCCTAAGATATTTACAAATGGTTTTAACGTAGTTAAGTGTTCCAAAGCACTATCATTTGACGCCACCAGATTCGGCCATAACGTCTAGGCCGAGTTTGGGGTGTTACAAAGAATATAACTAGCTTTACTCAAGTCCTTTATACTAAATTGTTGAGCTAACCACAGTTTAACCGATGACAATTCTTCTACATCATTTCTGATAAGTAGAATATCATCGACATACAAAATGAGGAAGACCACCTTTATGTCCTTTATAAACACAAGGTCCATTAGCATTTTGCTCAAATCCAAAAATCTTGATCGTTTGATAAAATATTTTATTCTATGAGCGGGACGCCTGCTTAAGTCTATAAATGGATCTTAGTAGTTTCCAAACTTTTTGCTCATTTCCTTTGACAACATAGCTAGTGGGTTGAGCCATGTAAATAGTCTCATCAAGATAGCCATTCAAGAATGCTATTTTGACATCCATTTTCCAGATCTCGTAATCAAGAGTAGCGGCAATGGATAAGAGTATGCGGATAGACTTGAGCATGGCTACAGGAGAAAAGGTCTCATCGTAATTGATGCCTTCTTTCTATGTGCAGCATTTCCCTACAAGTATAATTTTGTGTGCTTCCACTTTCCCTTCCGCATTTCTCTTCTTCTTGTAGATCTACTTATACCCTATGAGTTTAATTCTAATTAGTAAGTCTATAAGTTCTTACACTGTATTGGATTTCATAGAATCGATCTCGGCATCCCTGGCCTGTTTTTAGAGCTTGGAATCAATATCCTACATAGCCTCCTCGTAAGTGAGTGGATCGTCATCTTTAGGAGAAAAGGTCTCATCGTAATTGATGCCTTCTTTCTGTGTGTAGCATTTCCCTACAAGTATAATTTTGTATGTTTCCACTTCCCCTTCTGCATTTCTCTTCTTCTTGTAGATCTACTTATACCCTATGAGTTTAATTCTAATTAGTAAGTCTATAAGTTCTTACACTGTATTGGATTTCATAGAATCGATCTCCGCATCCATGGCCTGTTTTTAGAGCTTCGAATCAATGTCCTGCATAGCCTTCTTGTAAGTGAGTGGATCGTCATCTTCAGGATTGGCTTTCGTATTATAAATAATACCATCATAGATGAAGGAATTCGGTTTCCTAGAAATTCTCTCATTACGACGGATTCCCCTATGCCGTTGATCCTTTGCAAGTCTTTCTAAAACTTTCTCAAATATTGAATTTGGTGATTGTTTTACCACTCCCAAAAATTTTTCAGGTACCACTTTACTTCGAGGGTTAAAGTTATCCATGTAGCTTTCCTCGAGAAAAGTAACATGAGTAGAAACTTTAATCATATTATCTTTCAAATTGTAGAATAATCCTCCTTTTGTCCCTTGTGGATATCCTACAAATATGCACAATTTTGTCCGTGCATCCAACTTCTATGCATCTTTATCCAGAACGTGTGCTGGACAAGCCCATATTCTAAAGTGATTTAAAGCGGGTTTCTTTTCATGCCACAGTTCATAAAATGTCTTACAAGTAGACTTGGTTGGCAAATCATTCAAAATATAGCAAGCTATTTGTATCACATATCCTCAGAATGAAGTAGGAAGTTGTAAATAGCTTAACAATAAACGAAGCATGTCAAAGAAGGTTCTATTCCTTCTCTCAGATATACCATTCTGTTGTGGAGTGTCTGGCACAGTCAACTGGGATAAAATCTCATTCTCTATGAGGTATCTTAAGAACTCATCAAACAATTATTCCTCACATCGGTCAGACCGAAGATTTTTTATGGATAAACCTAATTACTTTTTCGCTTCTGCACGGAACTCTCGAAATTTATCAATGGTTCCACTTTTGCGGTGCATTAGATACACATATTCATATCGAGAATAGTAGTCGATAAAAGTCACGTAATAATCTTAACTTCCTTAGGCACTAATACTCATGGGACCACATACATCAATGTGCACAAGTTCTAAAGGTTGGTTGGCCCTTATACCTTTCGCATTAAAAGACCTTTTAGTCATTTTAGCTTCTAAGTAAGATTCACATTATTGAAAACTAACTTCCTTAAGCATACTTAAGAGAGCATATTTCACGAGTCTAGTGATTCTTTCTTGGTTAATATAACTAAGTCTTAAGTGTCATAGGTACCCCTCATTAGAGTGAGAAGTTTTAAGCTTTTTATTCACTATTTCAGTTTCAAATATTGAGTAGTTATTTGGTTTTATAAAGTAAAGATTGTTTTCCATCCATCCATTATAGATTAAAGAACAATTTTGTGAATAGCAATCCTTTTATTGAATGTCGCGGTATAACTGTCATAAAATAAACATGCTATAAAAATTAAATTCCTTTTAAAATGAAGTACATAAAACATGTTCTTTAAAACAATCTTCCTAAAATTATCAAAGTGTAAAATAACTTCCCCCACTACTTCGGCTGAAACATAGCTCCCATTTCTGATTCACAATGAGAGGCTCTTGTCACTAAAACTTCTCATTTCGCTGAACCCTTGTAAAAAAACGTACACATGGTTAGTGGCTCTGGAATCAATAAACCAGTTGTCAATTGTTTCTTCCACTAAGCAAGCTTCAACCACAAAGAGTTCCATACCTTTTCCCTTTTTAGCTAGGTAATCCAAATACTCATTGTAGTTTGATTTGAAATGTTCTTTCCTGTTGCAGAAGAAATATTTGATCTTTTTAGGATCTTTTGACTTCTTAGTCTTTTTCCTATCCACACGAGGTAGAACCAAAGACTTAGCCAGTTTCTTCTTTCCCTTAGCTTTCTGCTTCCCCTTAGAGGACAAGGGGCCCACGACTAAGTTTGCTTTAGGTTTCTCCTGAACTGACTTACCACCATTCAGAATCAACTCATAGGATTGTAATTCCTTCATAAGTTGAGTCAAGGTAAGTGTCTTATTCCCCAAGTTGTAAGCAACCCTAAAACCAACAAACTTATTGGTTAAGGATTTGAACACTATTTTAATCCGAGTGTTCACGTCTAGTTCAACCCCATTGCCCTCCGCTTCCACAAAGAATCCCATAAGCTTAATCATATTTTCTTTGATTGTAGTGTCAGTGTTCTGTTGAGAATTCATCAAATTTGTATTTGCGAATTGTCGAGCCAATGCGACTTGGCCTCCGAGCAAATCCTCCAAATTTGTCATGATCTATTTGGTAGTACGAAAATTTTCATATTACTTTTGCAACACAATACTCATGCTCGCTAACATATAACATTGAGCAATCGATTCAAAATCTCTCCAGTGATTTCTCACTTTGGGCTAAGCTTTAGGAGGGTACGTTTCGTCAAGAACGAATTTGTATTTCTCACAATTGAGTACAATCAGCATGTTTCATTTCCATTCTCGAAAGTTATCCCCATTTAATTTATTCTCAGTACAAATGCTAATAAGAGGGGTAGGAGACATATTTGAATTGAAAAAAAAAAGATTCACGAATTACTATCTTTGTATTAAGCAAATATTTTTCATTTCAGCAACATATCAAGAATGCAGTATGATGTATACATCTTGTATTAAAACCTTGAAAATTTTTTTTTTCATTGCTACGGTCATTTCTCACACCCATCAACCATGTTGCCTTAAGGTCCCACGATTAACTAGTAAGAATATGGATTTCATCCAATCAGTTCATGAATCTTAATTCTCAAGACTCCACATGAACTAACGATCGTTTAACATTTGGCCATCATCTCTAGCATAAATATAGTTTCTTGGGAAACTGTTTAATAAGAGATGATCTTGAGTGTGTAACCATTGACTCAACACTCATCATAAACATGCTCTCATTTGTGAGTCATCTTGGGACAATCTCTCTGAAATTCATGCATAGCTAGTTGTCCTTAAAAGGAAATATCATCTAGTGGACCCACATGACAAAGTGTACCTTGGGGTGTGGCCATGGTAGGAACCGGCTCGAAACTTTATCATGCTATCACTTAGGGACCATCAATGGAAACTGTAGGTCTTGCTCAAGAATGATCATACAATAGTCTTAGTGACATTCTTACCTAATCTAAATGACATGCTTTCAATATATGAATGGCATGCTATGACAATTTTATAATATTCACATTCATTCACAAGAACCAATCAATCACAAAAATAAACAATTTTGATTCTCCACAATTTTTCTTTTAAAGGAAAAAAACGAAGAAATGACTGTGAACTGTGCACCAGGTAGGGTCCCAGGAAATGGAGGTAAGTAAATTTGATTGTTTAAAAACCAAGTCTTTCCTAGCTAGAGCCAATCCTAGACATGCACCTTCTCATTACCACACTTCTCACAGTTATCGAATAACCTAAAAAAGTGAATGGAACAATACAATACATGTATTTTCTCATTACCACACTTCTTAGTTTTTAAACAATCAACTCTGGGTCATCTCATATATATATATCAAAATTATAACATTACATAATATATATTATAAACAATTATAAAACAAATATATAATGAGATAGGTAATTAAAATAAAATTATCAGCCAAGGTTTCCATGGTTCTATTTCTAGAAAATAAAATTACATTTAAGTCCTATGTTTATTTCCGGCTCACAAGAATTTATAAATTAAAAAAAATAGTCCTACATGGAGATAATAGTTCACGATCTATTTTCTAAGAACCACAACTTCGGTAATAAAAATAATAATTATATAAAAAATATATAATATCACATCTGTTCTCATATATAACTCAAAACAAGTATAAGGTCTAAAGAATATCACTTTCTATGTAATCAAATTATTGAAGAAGAAGAGAAATTTATTTTGATTATCTGTTTATACTTATAGATAGAACATAACCTGGCTCTGATACCAATTATTGAAAAAAATGTGTTTGAAAGACTAAGTGAAAAATAAATTTAGGGAAAACATAGTTTTAAAAAAAATTTCAAAACAAGATCTTGGTTGTGATATCTAAAATAATAAACACTTAATTAAAATTCTACCTTTTTTATTCATTTAGGATGAACACTTCGACCGAATAGTATTCTCTGTTATCCTCAAGCTTACGTTTGTCGAGTGTGGGCTCGCTTCGAATCAAAAAAATTTTCACAAAAATTACTAGTGGGTAAATTTCACAATTTCTCTAAACTTTTGGGTCAGGTTATAAATTAGAAAAATGCCTCTAGAAATTTTCTAAAATGATCTCTTCAGACAATTTTCTCTCTACAACTTTCTTTTAAATTCAAGTGTGTGTAAAATGGTGACTCAATGCTCTCTTTATATAGGGAGAGTTTAGAGTGTTCAACTATGATTAAACTTAATCACGTTAATATTAAATTAATATAATATTTATCTTGATAAATATTTTAATATTAAATTATTAAAAATAATATTATTTTTGGAATAGTTAATCGGAAATCAAATTCTTTGGTAGAGTCCTAGTAGGAATGTAACTCTTCCACTGCATAACCACCAAAGACCAACCACCGTTAGCCACCGGAACGCCTCCATCGTAGTCACTAGCACTGCTGTGTCTAGTGATGCAGCTGCAACACCTTTACTATCAGTTCGGTCCGGGTCAGTGACGACCCGACCCGACCAGTCCGATCTAGCCACCGGTTGGATCGTCTGCCCGGTTTCACATATCGAGCCCGGTTCAACCAATTTTTGGATCTTGGTCTCAATTTTGGGCTCCCGGGTCCAATTTGCGATCTCAGGTACAATTTTCAAGTTCAATTATCAATTGGGCCAATTGTCTGACTTGAAAATTAATTTTCAAAAATATTATATTAATTTTAATTAATTTGATTGATTTAATTTTACCTGATCAAAATTAATTTTTTTCAAAAATCACTTAGATTTTCCAAATTAATTTTTCAAGAAAATTTTTTAATCAAATTCTCTAGTTAAATAATTCTCACGATCACCTAATTTAATTCCACATCGACTAAATTGACTCAATTAAATTATTTTCAAAGTCATAGAATTTTCTTCTAATTCAAATGTAATTTGATCGAGCTTTTGTTGAGCTAGTAGAGAGACCAATCAGACATGTACAATTAGGCTCTAGTAATTGCAATTATGTTTAGAAGCGTCGCTTTGATAATTCGCAATTACTTAATCATGGATTGAATCCACAAGAGGTACCATGATTGAAAGCTCTTTTGTATACTTTTTACAAAAATAATTCATCCAACTGCTTTGTCCAATGACGTCATGTGTGTGTTACCCTCATGATATCCTTGATTCCTTTGAGTTAAATCCGTTCACTCAATGCAATCTTATTTTATCTCATTGTCTCCATTGTGTCTTCTTAATGATTAATATGATCAATGTTAACAAATGATTGTGATAAATTGCTCGTTTGAGAACAAACAACCCGTGGCCACGTTCCATATTTATCAATCCACACAATACCAGTGAGAGGATATCATTAATTCTTTAATTAAGCTATGAATTCCATTGTTGCTAATAAATTAATGTCATACACAAGTCATGTACCCAACATACTGACTAAGCATAAGCCTCCACTTATATCAAAGCACATGAGTTGCATACACATGGTTAGTGACTAACTCAAGATTTAGGTAAATCACACCATGAACGTCACAAGTGAATTAATTCACAAACGGATGCAGAATTAACTCATCTTAGGTTCAGTCCAATGTATCATTCTACCAATGAATACATCTATGTCTCTACTCGTGGAGTCAACTACTTCGATAGCCAAGACTAGTCATCTCCCTAATTGGAATTGTAGACGACGTAATAATCCTTCTCAGTATTTGAATCAAATGTTCATTTTGATTCTTTTATGCAATTACAGACTCATTTAGATTATTTACTAAAGTAAGTTGTCTTTCTCGTAATGTAAACGTTCTTATAATGTCACTTATCTTTAGTTTGAACTTAGACAATCAATGAGATATATTTGTTTGTCACAATTTCGCTATGCATGCAAAATATAAAAGATAGAAATACAAAAGACATAATAGTGAAATGTGAAATTAATTTTATTTATTTATTCATCGTTTAAATAAATAGAAAACAGTTACATGTTTACTACAATATGGACACATTTCCCAACAATCTTGAATGGGTAATTCTATTACAAAGTCGAGGGTGTGATAGGGTGTTGATCCAATCTGAAAATCTAGAGGTGATTAAAACAATTCAAGAAGGTGTTTTAGCTTTTTTAAATTCCTTTTTGATCAAAAGGATTATTCAGATCTTACAACATATAAGATAGTGACATATAAGACATGTCCAAAGAAAGAATAATCTAGTTGTAGATCGTTTAAGTAAAATTGCCATCGGACAAAGAGGTAGATGTGTGGATGTTTGCTGGAGCTCATTCGAAACTTTTAATAGCTTTACAGTATGATGGAGCTAGTGTTTTTGTGGTCTTGATTTAATTTCTTTTGTTTTTATCTATAAAAAAAAAACAAACTAAAAGAATATATTAACTTTAACAATTACGGTAAGTGGCAGCCATGAGGTAGATGTAAATGTAAATCACAAGAATTATAGTTTTTTACTACATTAATTTAAATATGTCGAAAAATAATTTATGATTATGAAACAAAATTTTGAAACGAAAATGATGGGTGTTTATTTATTAGGGTGTAAAAACTTTTTCAACTCCTGTTTTTTTTTTTTTTCATTTAATTAGGTATTTGAAGTTTGGTCTTTAAAATTTTACAAAAAAAGTAATTAAATCCCTTCCAATTTTTTTATATTTAATCGGGCATTTAAACTGCCAAAATACATCAAAAAAGTCCTCAAACTTTTCAAAAAAAAAAAAAGAATTAAGCTCCTGTTCTTTTTTTGCACAATTGAGTAACTGTCAAAATGTATCAAAAAAGCCAGGGGAGGATCTAATGGAGGCTGGCATGGGTCCCAACTCTCCCTAAAATGAATTTTTTTTATTTAAGCCCTTTATAATTTATAAAATTTTAATTTAGTAATGGAAAAATTGCACTTTGGCCCCTCTAAAAATAAGAAAAATTTGATTTAATCATCTAAAAATTATAAAGATATATGTTATTAAAATGAAAAAATTACATTTTTACTGTCATAAAAATATATAATTTAATCTTGACCTCCCCCAAAAAAGAATTTTTAACTTCGCCCTTGCTCCCTCCAAGTCTTATTTCTGGACCCGCCACTAAAAAAGGCCTTTTGACCATTAAAGTTAACTGCACCTAATTTTTTTCAGTTAAAGTCATCACGTATCACAACCACAGCATAACATGTGACAAAAATGATAAAAATAAAAATCAATAAATTTTATAAAAATTATTAAATTTAATAAATAAATATAAAATTTATTAAAAATCGTAAAAATTATAAAAATTGTAAAATTTTATAATAATCATAAAGATTATAAAATATATAGAAATATAGAAAAAATTTATAAAAATTTTATAAAGTCGTATGGAAATTATAAAAATGTAAAGAAATATAAAATTCGTAAAAAAAATTACAAAAATTATCATACCAAAAGAATCATTCTATAACTGTTAAAGTTGATGGCCAAAGGGCCTTTTTCAGAGGCGGATCCATAAATACGACTTAACGGGGTAAGGGCAAAGTTAGAAATATTTTGGGGGGTGCGGAATTAGATTATATATTTTTATGATAGTAAAAATATAATTTCTTCATTTTAATTGTCTATATCTTTATAATTTTTAGAAGATTAAATCAAATTTTTATTATTTTGGGGGGGGGCAAAGTGTAATTTTACCATTAGTAATTTAAAATTTTATAAATTATAAAGGGCCTAAATGAAATTTTTTTTTCATTTTAGGGGGGTCAGGGCCCCTGCCAACCCCCTATATCTGCCCTTGGCCTTTTTGATGCATTTTGACAATTCAAGTATTCAATTGAGTGCAAAAAAAAAAAAAACAAAAGGGCTTAATTTTAATTTTTTTTAAGTTTGAGGGCATTTTTTTTATGCATTTTGGTACTTCAAGTACCCAATTGAGTGCAAAATAAAAATAAAAAAGGGGGCTTAATTGCTTTTTTTTTTAAAATTTTAAGGGTCTTTTTGGTACACTTTAAAAATTTAAGTATTCAATTGAGTGAAAAAAGTAGGGAGATAATGACTTTTTTTGAAAAAAAAAATAAAGAGTTTTTACACTTTATTTATTTGGGCCAATTTTAATTTATTTGGGTTAGTTTGAAGTTTGGATTTAGTTAGTATATAATTTATGGGTTGGGTTGGTCTACATAATGCTATTGGGTTAAATATTTATATTTTATAAATATTTTAAATTTTAAAAAAAAAATCATCTATTATAAGTTAGTTAAAATGGTCTGTTTGGTTATACATCTAATTTGGGGTTAGTATTAGATTAAATTGAGTTGATTCAAGTGAAAAAATTTTGAGTTAATCGAGTTGATAAATCCTATTTTATCACCTTAACTCGATTTGAATTATTTACGAATCAAGTCGAGTGAAATGAAATTCAAATTGAGTCAATTGGAGAGAAATTGTTCGAGTAAAATTAAAAAATTAAACATGTCAAATTAAAATCTTGTTACAGTATGACTAATAACTAAGTTCACATTAGAGCACATAATGAAACCACATCTATTTGAAAACTTTTTCAAAGTAAAAAAAAAAAAAAAAAAAGAAGAAAGATACTTTAGGTCTCAAAATTATTGTTTTAGAAAATTTTTAACTTTTTTATATATTGTTTAGATTTTTTTAAAAAATTTATAATTTTTTAAAAATATAAAGTTTGGAATTTTTATAAATATTTTAAATTTTGAAAATCATTTTAAAAATTTGAAAATATTGTAATTTTAGTTGAAAGAGACCAATTTACTTATTTTCAAAATTGACAAGGACCAAAGAAATATTTACACTAATCTTTTATTTTAATTATTCGAATTATAAAATTTAATTCAACAGAAACTTGAAACTCAAATAGTTTAAAAACTTTAAGTATTTGGACAAGATATGTCTTAAAGTACGAAGAGTTTTGGACAATCAATCTAATTCGAAGAATTATTTTAATATTAATTTTTAAAAATTATAAAAATAATATATTTATATAAAAATAATTTTAATAATTTTATTGTTTTTGGAATGGTGAAACAAGCTACCAGGGTTGGTTAGGGCTTCACGAAAATGAGCTTAGCCAAGGAATTAGGACTCTTTTAGGTGGGAGGTGAAATATGTTCCAGTGTGATTAAAAACAACGATAGTGATAAGATTAATTATTTTAGTGTGATTTTGGATATTATAACTTTAAAATTAAAATTAATGGTGAGATATGTGCTTGTGTTTTGTCGTAGTGATGGTGGTAAAATGAATTATAATAGAAGGATAAAATGAACACTAACGACATTAGAATAATGTATTTGTGTAATGAAATTTATAACATACTGGAAAATTTAATAAATAATTAAAATATTAAATTTACTAAAACATAAGTACATTATTTATATATTTTTTAAATATTTTGATTAATTAATATATAATTATATAAATTTATTTATTATATTAAATGAAATAAAAATATTGAAAACCTATTGAAAATTGAAATAATAAACAATTAAATATGCTAATTGTAAAAAAAAATGCATACTGAATTTGATAAACGATAATATATTAAATTAATAAAGTTATTTGAAAATTTTAAATTAAAAAACAAGATCAAAACTCGATTCAACTCGAAAAACTTAAAAAAAAATGAATTTTGAGTTAATTGAATCGAGTTATTCGATTTTTTTTAGTCAACTCGAATAAATAATTTTAGTTTCGAGTACGAGTCGAGTTGAATTTTACAATTCAAATAACTCGAATAATTTGAATAACTCAAATAACAAACTGGTGTTGTAACAACCCGGTTTTCAGTGGTGTTGGAAATGACGATTTCGGAACCACATTTACGTGGTCTGAGCCCGTAAATATTAGGTTAGTATTAAATTTTATTAAAGTTTGGTCCCTTAATTTTGTTGAATTGATAGTTAATTAAGTTACATGGACTAAAGTGTAAAAGTTAATCGTTATAGTTTTTTAATTAACCAAAGGACCAAATAAGGAATTATGTAACATTTGCATTATGCCTTAGAGCTAAGTACAGTGCTATGTCGGGTTACGAATATTAGAGAATTTTAGAAATAGACTAAATAAAATTTTTTGAGTGTTAGTATATGTGCGATTTGTGCTTATGTGCGAACCTTCTCTATAAGTAACCTTATACGAATAGAAAAGGAAGTGTTAGAGACTACTTAAGGTAGTCATAATGGAAAGTTTTGGATAGGATGGTAGTAGACAAACTATTCTCAGATGAAAATGAATGTATTTTGGCGTTATGCCATATTTCAACCTTCATAATGATCATTGCGTTTTCTTTTTATTGCACCAAAAGACAAAGAGAAGTATGATACTTGTATTCGTCAAATATCGTTAATTTGTTCGCTATTATCTCCTATTTTATTTTCTAAAATGCTGGAAACCTCAAACTTCATTCTTGAAAGATCATTGCAAACTCTTTTTATTTCCTTGGTTATAATTCGAATTCTTTGCTTGCCAAACATTCTTTAAGTTCTTTGGTTGTTACCCCTTTACCAACAAGACATGAAATCTTTAAGTATTGGTTTCGCAAGTCCAATTGTCTTTCCAGTAACACTACAGTTCACCTACTGACCCGTCAGACTAGGGGCATTACAAAGCGAATCGTTCAAAGCTCACATATATCCCGTATTCATAACAATAGCTTTTTGATCGTTTTAAGTCTAGTTTTGTGGCATGCATATAAGTGTTATGTATTTGTTAACCTTGAATGATAGCATTGCTTGGAATATATTTTATGCATGACTTTGCATAATGGTAATGCTTGTTGTGAATTGATAGTGATAAAAATGATATTTGGTTAATGGTTTGACATGTATACCTTAACAAAGGAATGATATATCTAAAGGTTGTTTAGATGTTATAAGGTGATGTGAGGATGAATGTCGTGATTTGTACTTGTTTTGGTATGTGTATGGAATGTTTTAATGTAGGTAAACTGGCCAATTGTGCTCAAAATATAAAGGTTATATGGTAGTTTTGATATAGGTACCAGATGGTATTTTACCTTACATAAGGACTTAGTGGACTGCTTTCAGTATCTCAGAACCAAGCCTTGGATACTGTGATACCCTTTTCTTATATTTTGGATTTTTTTCAGTTTAGTCCTAATTTGACTTCGGGATAGTATTGAGCTTCCGTAAGCTCGAGTAAGACCCGGAAATGATTGTGTAGCATATTTTGAAATTGATTAACACTTAATCATACGTATAAATGCTTGTATGTTGCTTTATTGATTGTAGCTGCTCTAGCAACAAATGTGGCATCCTACAGCTTAGACCCGACGATAGGGTTGGATGAGGGGTGTTACAGGTTTAAAAACCCTTTGGTCGCTGTCAATTTTTTTTTTTTTTGACACAATGCCTAGAACTACCCATAGCCCTTCCCCAACCCATAAATAAGAGGGTAATACGCTTCAACACACTCGAACCCACATCCCCCCACATCGACAACAATGCTCATCCCAGTTCAGCTAAGACTGAATTCGCTAGTCCCTGGCAATTTTGAAAATGAACAAATTGGTCTGTAACGCCCTGAATTTTGGGCCTAGATGAATTGGGCTTTAGGTTTTGGGTCTCATAATTTTTTTTAAGCAAGAAAATGACAAATGACATGTTGGCTTTAAGGGTTTAATAAACTTGGAGTGTCTAGGAGTGTTGGAGAAATTCTGGGTTCGAACTTTGAGGAGAAGGAATTTTTAATTAATTATTAAAGGAACCAAGGCGGTGAGTAGATGGGCTTTTGAATAAAAATAGGGAAAATGGCATCAAAGAGCCTTGTGGTGGAGTGGCTAAGTGACGCCACTTAAGGTATAGGAAGGTGGCGTTATGGGCTAGCAAGGAGATCCTAGGTTCGAATCCTAGTTTAGTATTTTTTTAGGAGTTTAATTTTGGCCTTCTAGAAGGTTGGAAGTGTGTGATGATGGACTCTAAGGAGAGTGACCAGAAGAGAAAATTTAGGAAAATGATTGGGGAGTTATCAGGGAGAAAAACGAGGAGATGAGATGGGGAAGAGTTGGAGCCGATTGGGACTTTGGGGGGTAGGCAGAGTTTCGGTTTTGTGTATAAATAGGGGATGCCGAATTCCCTCTGTGCTATTTCGGCAATTGGAATTCCCTTTGTGCTATTTCGGCAACTATAGTGCTCTGCCAAATTTTCCTTCACTTTTTCTATTCTAAACCTCGCCTCTTCCTTATGTGTTTTCTTTTCTTCTAAAGCCTTAAATCGAATATCATTCTCTTCTTTCTTCATTGCTTGTGCCGTCCCACCTTCATCTCAATTGTTGGGGATCAAATATTCGTGACTTCAAAAGCCGAAAACCTTTGCTCTTGGAGTCGATTTCTTCATCGCCCCAAACCTTGTGACGAATACTCTAGTGATCGAATCTCTGTCGTGCTGTTATCATTCCTTTGATTTTTGGTGGATCGAATCTTGGAAAAATCGAAATCAAGCTTGGATCTACAAGTCTCTGTCGAAAAGCTATCCATACGTTTCGGCTTTTGGGTAAGTGTTCTTGATTTTGGGGTAAGTTGGCCGAATAGTCTATAGTAAGGGAAAGGGTGACTTAAGTGGATACAAGTCACCTATTATTTTGTCTTTAATGATTAAGATTGATGCAGATTTAGGGGATGTTCTTGAGTAGTAGCTAAAGAAGGGCTATTAGGACTGGTGGCACACGGTAAGGTTAAGGTAAGGCTTCGGTTTTTGGTAAATATTGTGATTAAATGTGTGATTGATTGGAGCTTGGTATTGGTTGTAGGTTCAAGGCTGAGGATAGTGTAACACGTCTCATTTACTAGGTGTGTACATACACTTCACACACGACAAATCGGCAAAAGCCGAAATCCCAAAAAATCGGAATGTCGAAAAGCCAAAAAGCCGAAAGGTTGGCACCGGCAACCGCACAAGCATACGAACATTCGTGTGGGAACACCGATACGACTACCGGAACCAAGAGAACGATCTCATGGTCTCTGACCACTGTTTGGCCAACCGGGCCAGAAGGGGTTAAATGGGCATGCCGAGCTCGTGGGCCCAAATCGGCATGAATTGATATATGTGAAATTGAATGATGGATTGATATGGATGGTTGTATGATTTGATTATGATCGGGCCTAATGGGCTACATGTACATGATTGGGCTTAATGGGCTATATGGACATGATTGGCTCAGTGGGCCTTATGGGATTTTAGAAATGCATGTTAGGGTTTTAATGGACTCTAGGCTTAGTTCTGATGAATTCTTAAATAGCATAAAACTTAATTTAATAATCAAACATGTCTTTGGATAAGTCGCTAGGGTAGAGTGTGACAATGGACATATGCATGTCTAGGATTGGATCTAGGGAGCGCTTTGTACTTAAGCGGTCCTAGTAACCCACCTACTCTTCTCTGGAATCCTACCTGGTGCATAATGTCTGTTCACTTTAGCCAAGGAGGACATGTTGACAGGCCAAAAGTTCGTAATTTAAAACCCATACTGTTAAGAATCACTGAAATACCCCTGAATTGCAAAATTACAGAAATACCTCTGAATTGTAAAATTACCGAAATGCCCTTGATTTGTGAAATGACTAAAATGCCCTTATGTGTTGAATGTAAGATTTATGGATGTTACATGTACATTTGCTGCATTCATATGATATTCTGTTTAGGATGCATATGGATGAGAATTATGGAACGGAGGAAGTATATGAGGATCGCATGGTTGCTTGACAACTGTGGATCCACCGATGGCTTTCTAAGCCTATTATATGATAAGCAGCTTTGCTGCAATGTTAGGTAGTGCCGCAACCGGGCTTCTATTGAAGTGTATCGGATGGGTGGGTCGATTTAGAAATCCCCACAGAAGTGTTTCGGTTGGACGGAGACGAAGTGTACCAGATGGATTATTTGGGGAGGGTTTACATTGCATTGCATGTATGATATTATTATGTTATTATTATGATATGTATGTTGTTTGTTTGACGAGGGTCGTACACACTGAGTTTTCGAAAACTCACTCCCTCTTTTATTTTTCACAGGTGATCCTCAGTAGGCGGTTTGACGGATGGAAGGACTTAGAGGTGGCCAACTAGCAAGACGATTAGACTTGTTTTCTTAGCATCTAAATTCTAGATTTTAAGTTATTTTATTTCGGATTGTAATAAGGTTTCCCTGTAGTTATTATTCCATTACTTCCACTATTCATTGTAATTTTGAAACGGAACCTAGATTTATTTCTTTTAAGCATAATTCAAGGTTTTTTTGAAAATAATTGTGTTTTAAGAAAGAGCTTCCGCTGTCAAAGGAAATTTTTACATAGAACAAGGAAATGGTTTTTGGCTACACCTCGTTTTGAAAGCAAACTGGATTTTACTTAACCTTTTTCTAGAAGGGTTTTCAATGAAAACAATGTTTTCACAAAAACACTTCAATGTGACACGCCGGATTCGGGCCTAACTTCTAGGCCGGGTCTAAGGGTGTTACATGGTCACTCTTAACAAAAATTACAAAAAAAAATCAAAATATTTATAAAGATTTCAAATTTTATATTTTTAAAAAAATTATAGAAATTCTTAAAAAATAAAAAATTCTAAAGAATATATAAAAAAGTTAAAAAAATTAAAAATTTTCTAAAATAATAATTTTTGTAACATAAATAAGTAAATTAATTATTTAAGTTTATCATGCAAAAATATCTTCTTCTTTTTTTCCTGTTATTTTACTTTGAAAAAGCTTTCAAATATATATTGTTTCAAATTTATATGCTCTAACCTTGAATTAGTTATATTGTAACAATATTTTAGTTTGACATATTTAATTTTTAATTTAAACCGAATAATTTTACTTGATTCGAATTTCATTTTACTTGAACCGATTCAAAAAAAATTCAAATCGAGTAAGAATAATAAAATGAGACTCGTCAACTCGATTAACTCATAACTTTTTCACTCAATTTGATCGAATGTTCACCCCTACATTCAGTGTGTGTTTGATAAACCATTAAATTTTTTTATTTCAACATTTAATATTTTAAATGTGTTTGATAATCATTTTAATTGTTTACTTAATATAAAATTTTCAATAAAAAGTGTTGAATAAGATAAATAGTAGGTTACTTATCTCTTAAGGTAGAAAATATTAAGTTAATTTTATTCATTAAAAAATTGAAATATATAATTTTTTTTGTTAAAAGAATTTAGATATTCAAATTACTATATTTAATTTTTCATCCAAAATAATACAAAATATTATATTAATATGTAAAATTAAAAATAAATAATTTATTAAAAATTAATATTTATATTTATCAAATAGTACTTACATTTACTAATTTATCAATAATTTTTAATATAAATTTAGTATTTATAAAATTTAACCGTAAAAATTTAATTTTTAATTTTTTAGCACTTAAATTTTCAATTTATCAAACACACCTTTAATATAAAATAAAAAAATAAATGGACAGAGAAAAACTATTGCACTGAAGCATCGATGCGTAAGGCTTTCTTTATTTATTTTTAGAATGAGAGTAATACAATTTAAATTTGTACTAAATAATTGTTTAATAAAAGCTTTGATTATCATTTTATACAAATTAAGATAATCTATAGGAGTTTATCAAAAAATTAATCGATTACTTTTTAAAGAGGTGAATAATGTAGGAATTAAATGTCTGGCGAGAGGAGGTAAATAACCTGTGAAAATAAACGTCCGTCTTCTTAGGTTAGAAAGCAGTCAATAGTGAATAAAACAATGAATTTATTGCTCTTAATAAGGACCTAAAAGTTTGACATTGATCTCCACCATCAGCAATGAATATATTTTTTACTTTTGATCCAAGCTTTCATGAGCTTAATTTTCTAACGTTGGATACTGTACAATTATATTATATAAATATAATTTTAAATAAAATAAAACATGGTAATATGAAAATTTATAAGGCATAAGTTTTTAAGCTTTAAAAGTGATTTATTATAAAAATATTTTAACTTCAATTGTAACACGAGAAAAATAGAAATTTTTTTAAAAAAATACTGGAATTATGAACAATAATAATACAAAGACATGACATATAGTACAAAGAATAAATAAATCACTATAAATTAAAAGAAAAAAATGTTTTCTTTGAAAAGAAAGTGAACAGAACAAAATCACAAAAATATGGACAAAATAAAACCATGATAATGTGGATTGAAATTAAAAACAAAATAAAACTATGAAAATAATGTTAATGAAATCGTGACCAACAACCAACGCGAAAGTTGACAGTGCAGTCAACAAAGCAAATATTTAATTTGAAAAAATTGAATGACTATAATTTAGTACAACTATAATTTAAATTATTAGATTCTTTTATTTATTTTTAGTACAATTATAATTTAAACCCAAACTATTTATTTTTATTGTCATATGATCTTTGAACTTAATGGCTTGGTGAATGCAATTTTATAAGGTTAAAACTTAAAAGGCAGCAAAAATTTTCGTGGGTAAATAAACTGCCAGCCTATGAAAGAAGGTAATAAAGTGGGGAAATTTATGAGTATTTTATACAATAAATATAATATATGGAGGTAAAATTAGACTCAATTTGAGATAAAAATTAATTACTCAAATTAGTTTAATAGGACTTGTTTATTCATAGATAAAAATTTGATTATTTGTTTTTGAATTCAAGCTTGGATTAAAAATTTCAACGCTAATTACAAGTTACATAAAAAAAAAAGAAATTTAATTAGTTTAAAGAGTTATTCGAATAAAACTTTAGAATACTTGAAACTGGATTGCTCAATAATTTAAGTTGTTTGAGATTTGTTTCAAGCTGCAGTAGCAAATTGCAAGTGAGGCTCAAATCAATTAGATGTAATCAGATTTATAGAAATAGAACGTGTTCAATAGTTTCTATATCATTGTGACACACCTATGACATTTTTCATCTTTGATGCATCTTCTCCTCTTCAAGTTTTGTTTCATTTCATGGGCATTTGAGACTGTTCTCTCTACTTCCAACATTAATGTTGCTGCTACTTTCTCAATTTACTGTCTTAACTGTAGTATATTCATTCGTACATTTGTAATTTTTTCGAATAGATTGGTTAATAATCAAATTCATTAATTACATTAATATATTTTGCATGATTTTCCTCATATGATTTGAATGCAAAACAAAATAGAAGCAAATGTTGCTCATTGGTTGTCTAATGTTTAAACTAATACTAAGCGATATTAGTGATCGGATCATAATACAGAAAGACAACTTATATTAGTAAACAAACCTAAACATGTCCTTAGTCTAATAAAAAATGAGAACACCAATTGAAAGACTAATATGTTGTAACACCCCTTACCCGTATTCTACCCTAGAACCGGGTACGAGGCATTACTAGGTTTAACTTGCTTGAACATACGACCTTGGGCTTTAAAAATTTCATTTCCAACTTAAAAGTTAACATTCATACGCAAAAAATCCTTATTATGGGCCTATGAGGCCATAAACTTGCATACGGAGGGTTTCGGAATTAAACTGGAAACTTTTGTGCACTTAAATTTTTTTTGCCTAAATAGGGGCCACATGCCCGTGTGAAGTGGGACACGCCCGTGTAGGCAGGTCGTGTGGTCACACACGCCCATGTCCCTAGCCTATGTGGAATTTATTTTCTAATTTGAACCTACAGGGGTTTTCACACGCCCATGTTATATCCCGTGTGCCAAAACCATGACATTCTTTTTATGACATCATCACTTCACTATTGTCACATGGCCGAGGCACACGCCCGTGTCCTTAGACCATGTGTTGAATTAAATTCCAAATTTTAGGTGCAGACTTCACACGGCCTAGGCACACGCCCATGTTTATGGCGGTGCCTCCCACACGGCTGAGACACACGGCCGTGTCTCTGCCCGTGTGTTTACTACTGAGCATACTGACTTGTAAATCTAGCTTGCAAGGAGACACACGGTTGATCAACACGCCCATGAGGCTGACCGTGTATCACACACGCCCGTGTGTCTTCCCGTATGGACATTAAAAAGGCTATATTCCAAGCCAAATGCCACCCTACATAGCAACCATACTTATATCATCTCATTACAACATAACTCATGACTCTAAGGCACTTCAAAGAACTCAAGTCAAAGCATCCGCACAAGCATAAACTTCATAATTCATCATCAATAAATATATATAAACTTGTCAAGTATCGACCCAATTCCAATGGCCACTTACAAAGTGAATTTGATGACATAAATAGCCAACACTTTGGCTAACAAATACGACATAACAAAATACCCAAGTCCTATACATGCCATACTCAAAATAAATCTAACTTTGTTATACCAAAGAGATGTCGATAGTGTGATTTTCGAACTCCGACGTCCCACGATCCTCGAGTCATCTTGGCAATAATACAAAGAAAAAGGAAATCAGAGGGGTAAGCATAAAGCTTAGTAAGTTTGCATGAAAATAAATAGTAACAATAAGCTCATAATGACATCAATCCATGGCATTAGATAACCACACAAAGTCATAAGCACTTTGCCATAACTTACTCGTACTTGTTCTTATCTAGAACATACCATGCCACATATTGTAAACATTCCTCGTGAATTACTCACGGGTACCTGTATTCACCCAATCACATGGCTTTAGTACTAAATCTCATTTCTATCTCCAGGCTTATCTATTTATCCCGCTAAATCATTAGGAATATTCAAAGATGCATATTCATTGTCATTACATAAACACGAAGCCAATGCCACATCCCAGATGCGGTCTTACAGGGGGTCACTTCTGAGTGCTGATGCCATATCCCAGATATGGTATTATACGGAATCTCACAACAAGTATCGATGCCATATCCCGGATATGGTCTTATACAATTCTCATATTCAATGCCGAAGCCATATCCCAGATATGGTCTTATACGGGATCTCCATTTGGTGCTGATGCCATGTCCTCGACATGGTCTTACACGGGACCGTATCATTATCCATCTCATGTCTCGGTGATAGAAATTTCACATTTATTATAGACCCATTGGGACTTCAACATTTCAACTTTTATCATCTTTCTCATTCAACACCAATACTCAATTTCATAGAATATCATGCATCATTATAATATCAAACATTCTCAAATATGCTAGCATAAATGTTGAATTTATCACATACAAACTTATCTCGATTTCAAAATAAGCTAGATCGTCGATCTAGTCCGATACTTTGTTCTTTCCCCGGTTGAGGTAAATTCTTGGTTCTTCTTGATCTATAATAGCAAATTAGCTCATTTAATTATCACATTAATAAATGCATTTTAATAATCATGCTTTGGCAAAATTATTATTTTGCCCTTAGACTTTTGCAAAATAACCATTTTACCCCTAAGCTCGGAAATCAATTCTAATCAAATTTCTCTCTTTAACGACCTAGTTGAACATTTATTTCTCTTATGGCTACCATCAAAACTCAACATTTCACACATTTACTACGTATTTTACAACTTTTACAAAAAGGCCCTTTTAGGTGTTTTCTTGGTAACACCTTTTAAAAGTTGTTCATCTAACAACTAAAACCCGTTTTCTTCCATAAAAATGCAGCAAACAACTTAAAAGCTTTCATGGCAAAACTCTAAACTCTTCACCATTTAACAAAATAGTCCCCTCTTTAGAAAACTTAAGTTTTAGGGGTTCCAAAAGTATAACTTTTATCAAGAAATGATCACTAGAACACTTACTTGTAAAGAGAAGAGTGTTGTAACACCCTTAACCTGTATCCGTCGTCGAATTAAGGTTACTGGCATTACTAAACCATACACAAGTCAATGTACCTTACAAGAACTATTACTTTGATAAATGCGAACCAATTCATACTATCATGAATAATCAAGTATATTTCATCTAATATCAAAAACATTAACTTATATATATCATGAAAAATTTCATTAGCATCAACTAAGGACTAATAACAAATAATTAGCAAATCACTATTCATTTGGTCATAAAAAAACAAGGGCCGATTAGGCATATAGTACTTATTCATTTAGTTCATTTCTGTTATCAACGATACATTTAAACATATATCATTTCCGAACATAGGTATCACTTTTAAATATGTGCATTTTTCATTTCATTACCACATACGATTATGTCATAGACCAATATACTTATTCCACATTCGATTATGCCATAGATATAAATTTAAAACCAACTATATATCGCGTAATTTCTTGTCACATTCAGCAATGTACATTATGCATATGTATATATATATATTTATCATGAATACATCTTATCTAGTTATTACATCAATGATTTAGCCTTTTAAAACTCTTGGCCGATCATACAATATCACTCAAAGAAAGAATTTAAACTCCAAACTAAAATAAGCCATGACCAAATGTCCACAAATGAGTACATTTCTATTTGTTTATTAAAGTATCTCCTTTAGTACACACATACACAAAATGCAACTTATTTCATCCATGTCTAGTCACTTCGATACATTCAAATAACTATGCCAAAATAATTTATCGACCCCGTGACATATATATATACCATAATCAACCAATTTCTAGAAACTCAAAACTCACATATACCTATTATGAAATAGTTTCCAAACTAGGCATTTAATATATACATACTAATACATTTAAATAGTAAATCCCTAATTTAACAAGTTCAACCCAAACTCAAATAAAAAAACATAGCCATTTTTGCATGGCATGTGTATACATATATATTTACACATCTTTCAAACACAACCCAAAGGACATAGTCTATACATGCCATAAGTTTCAAAAGAGACATAGCTTATAGAATACCAAAGATAGATGATAGTGCGATTGACTTTGACGAAAATCCCCGAGCACGAGCTAGCCTTCAAGATTTATATAATAGTCAAACAAACACACGAACGGTAAGCTAATTTAGCTTAGTAAGTTATAAGAAAAAGATATTATGAACAATAAACCATTATACAAATTTTGTTAAATTCAACTTAATCAGAAATGAAATGGTAACAACAAATCATATAGCATATTACCCTTCAACCAAACTATGATCATTAGATCTCCAAAACCAACTAATCACATGCCCTATATCCAATTCGAATAATCTCAAGGATCAATAAATACATCACATTTTATAATTTAGTATACAAGAACAATTTACCTCATTTGTACCAAGTAATTCAACTACCATGCATTACTTACCTACATGTCACTTTTGATTACCTTCATTCATTGATTCATGTTCTTGAGAGGTCCGATAATCCGCACACACAGTGCAACTCATGTAACGTATCGCACATTTAGTGTCGTTACTTGTAAAAGAGTACACATAGTACCATTCGACAGTAATGTATCACACACATAGTGCCATTACTATTTAATCCGCATACATAGTGCCTTTTAGCAGTAATGTATCACACACATAGTGCCATTACTATTTAATTCGCACACATAGTGCCTTTTAGCAGTAATGTATCGCACACATAGTTCCATTACTATTTAATCTGCACACATAGTGCCATTTAACCGATTTCGCACACACAGTGCTCGGTACTTTAGTTCGCATACAGAGTGCCCTTCAACTGAACCTTTCTTTGCTTAACAACCACTTATAATTTCAATCTCATGCATATTTACACATATTCAAATACCCAACAACAACTCAATTTCCTTACATCAAACCATTTCATTCGGCAAATTAGATTTCAATATGCTTAATTCAATTTATCAATGGTTATACATATATACATATTCATAATAACCACATTCAGTTAACACACTTAAAATTTCCCATGTCTCATTTGGCATCTTGACCTACCATCACATTCGGCCACACTCATTTATACACATAGTTACTTATTCAATTACAACCTTCATCTATTTCAAGGTCCACATTTAACTACTATTCAATCCATAAACATTCATCCAATTCAAGTATATTAAATTTCATACATAAATCAAACACATAATTCGGCTAATATATATATTTATATATATTGCCCAATATCACATTCGGCCTTAAATTATTTAAATAAGCTGCATTCTATTTTACATATATACATTAATGTTGACTGAATAAAATTCAATTCAACCAAATTGCTTATAAACTTACCTTGGAAATCGACGGATTAAGCTTCCCGGCTATTCGTTTAACTTTGTTTTTTCCCGATCCAATCCCGTTTCCTTTTATTCTTGATCTAAATAATTCCAAATTGAGCTCATCCAAATTTATTTTCATTCAATTTAATAAAAAATCACATAATTATTCAAATTACTATTTTACCCCTAACATTTACAATTTTTACAATTTGGTCCCTATTGCACAAAACACAAAAATATCAAAAATTTAACCACACTTATTGAGGGCCGAATACTTATAGTCCCTACATAAACTCACTCCTTTCATTTATCTTGCCATTTAGTCCTTACAAGAATTTTATTTTTATAATGTAATCCATATAGTTCTAAAGATAATCTTGTTAATCTAGCATGTCTATAACATATTCTATCATTAAATAACACAAACATCAAATTTCCATCAATGGCCATACACGAATTACACAACCAAATCAAAAATTCAAGTATGGGCTAGCTAAATTACATGGCAACGATCTCAAAAACGTTAAAATTAACAAAAACCGAGCTCAATTACTAACCTTAATTTAACATGCAAGAGCCGAATGTTTTATGACCTTGAGTTCTTTTCTCTTTTTAGCTTCGGTGATGAAGAAAGGAAAGATGAAAGATGAACATGCATTTTTTTTTTTATGTTTTTATTATTTTAAGTTTATAATATAAAACATATATTAATATAACCTTAATATATAAAAACAAATACAAAATACATCATATCATCATAATGCCGCCCACTAACATGAGATTTGGTTAATTTGCAACTTAAGTGCTCATACAAAAGAAGACAAAGCGATTTTGCCACTTAATTTAATAATTGGCTACTTTTACCACTTATGCGATTTAGTTCGTTTTCTAAAATTAAACATCCAAACAGATAAATTAGTCTACGATATTTTAACACATGCTCAAACACATAACACAGATATGAAAAATGTAAAAATTATTAAAAACCGGGCTAAACACTTACCTTAATTAAACTCAAGCATGGCCGAATCGAGCTAAACCTTTTTCTTTCTCTTTTCTTTTATTTTCGGTCAAAGCTAGAAGCAGATGAACATTTTTTTTTTCATCTTTTATCTATTATATTATTATAACATATATTCAGTTATTTCATTATAATATAAAATAAAACAATCAAAATCAATCACTATTACATGCATAATCATGACCATCCACTATCTCCATTTTATGGTCAATTTGTAACTCTAAACCTCCAATTTATAAAGACATCATCAATTCGGTACTTACACATTTAACCACCAAATTTTCTTTTTATGCGATTAAGCCATTTTTCACAATTAAGCACTAAAACGATCAAATTTTAATACGAACTTTTCACACACACCAATTCACATATAATGAGCATATAAAATAATATTAAAATATTTTTTTCCAACTCGGATTCGTGGTCCTGAAACCACCATTCCGATTAGAGTCAAAATTGGGCTGTTACAAGTGTGATGAAATTTTTGAAGTTTTCCAACCCCTATTTGCTGCTAATTTTCGGTGGAGGGATGAAGGAGAGAAGATGATATCTTTTCTTTCTTTCTTTTAATATAAAATCCCAATTTAGTCCACCTAACACACCCACTTGACCAAATTTTGACCTCTTTTGTCCCCTATGGCCGGCCAACCTTTATTTAAGGGGCTAATTGCCCTTTAAAGACCTCCAATTAATATTCTATGGCTATTAGGTACCTTTAGCTTGAAATTTTAAATTCACACTTTATACGATTTAGTCCTTTTTCGCGATTTAGTTTGAAATCGCTAAAATTAAAGCACCAAAATTTGCATGTACTTATACAATCATACTCTAACTCATAAAATATCATGAAAATAATTTTCTCTAACCTCGGATTAGTGGTTCCGAACCATTTTTTCGACTATCCCCTAAATCGGGCTGTTACAATTCTCCCTCTTAAGGATTTTCGTCCTCGAAAATCTTACCGGTAAAAAGGTTGGGATACTGGTTTCTCATAGCCTCCTCGGGCTCCCATGTTGTCTCTTCTATTCCATGTCACTACCATAGTAGGCTATACTTTTGTTCCTCAACTGTTTGACCTCTCGCACAAAGATTTTAATCGGCTCATCGCCATAAGTCAAGTCCGGTTGAATTTCTACCTCTAGTAGTACTATCACATGTGAAGGGTCTGAATGGTATCGTCGCAACATGGATACGTGGAAAACATCATGAATCTTTTCCAGCTCAGGTGGCAAGACCAAACGATAAGCTACTGGTCCTATCCTCTTGGTAACTTTATAAGATCTGGTAAAGTGCGGACTCAACTTGCCTTTCTGGCCAAATCTGAAGACTTTCTTCCATGGTGACAATATCAGAAACACTTTATCACTGACTTGGAACTCAATCTCTTTCCTTTTTAAATCTGAATAGGATTTTTTTCTATCTGAGGCCGCTTTCAGACATTCACGTATCACCTTTACTTTCTCTTCAGTTTCCCTAACCAAATCAACCCCGTGAATCTGGTTCTCTCTAAGTTCTGTCCAATACAAGGGCGTTCAGCACTTACGCCCATACAATGCCTCGTAAGGCGCCATCTTCAAACTTGACTGAAAACTGTCGTTGTAGGCGAATTCTACCAACAATAAGTATTTTTCCCAATTACCTTGGAATTCTAAAACACAACATCGAAGCATGTCTTCCAGTATCTGTATTACTCTCTATGACTGCCTGCCGGTTTGCGGATGGAAAGTTGTACTGAAACTCAATTTTGTGCCTAAAGCTTTTTGTAACTTTTTCCAAAATTGTGACGTGAATCTCGGATCTCTATCCGAAATAATCAACAATGGTACTCCATGAAGTCTCACTATCTCTGACACATAAAATTCTGCAATCGAGAGAATAATCAAATCGTACTGGTATTAAATGGGCTGACTTCGTAAGTCTATCGACTACCACACATACAACATCTTTCTTTTTCGGCATTAACGGTAAATCGTCAGGAAGTCCATAGTAATACGGTCCCACTTCCACTCGGGAACCTTAATGGGCTGAAGTAGACCCGAAGGTACTTGGTGTTCAATCTTCACTTGTTGACAAATTAGGCATATCGATACAAAATCAAAAATGTCTTTCTTTATATTCGGCCACCAATACCATTTCTTCAAGTCATTGTACATCTTCGAGCTACCTGGGTGCACAGTTAAACATTCGCTATGTGCTTCATACAAAATCTTTCGAATAAGTTCATCATTTCTGGGTACACAGACCCTATCTCAAAACATCAAACATCCTTCAGGACTTACCCGAAAGTCTGACTCAACATTTGACTCACATAGAACTCTTTTGGCTTGTAAGTCGCTATCACCTTTCTGAGCTTCACAAATCTCTTGGAGAAATAATGGTCTACCCCTCAACTCAGCTAAAATAGAATCACCTTTCTGAGCTTCACAAATCTCTTAGAGAAATAATGGTCTACCCCTCAACTCAGCTAAAATAGAACCATCATTTAACAAGGCCATCCGTGTATTCATGGCTCTCAGCGGAAACAAGGATTTTCTGCTCAAAGCATCGGCAACCACGTTCGGCTTTCCCGGATGGTAGTTAATCACTAACTCATAATCCTTGATTAGCTCTAACCATCTTCGTTGCCTCAAATTCAATTCCTTTTGAGTCATCAAGTGTTTTAGGCTTTTATGGTCGGTGAATATCCGACACTTTTCACCATATAAATGGTGTCTCTATATCTTTAATGCAAACACAATGGTAGCTAACTCCAAATCATGAATTGGGTAATTCTTCTCGTGCGGCTTTAATTGTCTAGAAGCATATGCAATCACCTTGCCCTCTTGCATAAGTACACAACCCAATCCATTCATGGATGCATCACTATAAACTACAAATTCTCTTCCTGGTTCGGGTTGAACCAAAACAGGAGCCTTAGTCAACAACGCCTTTAGTTTCTCGAAACTCTGTTGGCATTTTTCTGTCCAATCAAACTTCACATCTTTTTGCAATAGTCTCGTCATTGGAGTAGTTATCATGGAAAACCCCTTGACAAAATGCCTATAATAGTCGACTAGGCCCAGAAAACTCCTTACTTTAGTTACGCTCCTTGGCGGTTTCCATTCAACAATCACTGAAATCTTACTCAGGTCGACTCTAATTCCATCTCCCGAGATAATGTGCCCCAAAAATCCAACTTCCTTAAGCTAAAATTCACTTTTACTAAACTTGGCATACAATTGTTTATCTCTCAAAATTTGCAGAACCTTTCTCAAATGCTCAGCATGTTCGTTCTCATCTCGAGAGTAGATCAGTATATCATCAATGAAGACTACGAAAAATTTATCCAAATATGGCCGAAAAATGCAATTAATCAAATCCATGAAAACGGCTGGGGCATTTGTTAAGCCAAAAGGCATGACCAAAAATTCATAGTGGTCATACCTCGTCCAAAATACAGTTTTCGATACGTTCGAGTCCTTGACTCTCAACTGATAGTACCTGAACCTCAAGTCTATCTTGAAAAACACCGTGGCTCCCTTCAATTGGTCAAATAGATCATCAATTCTTGGCAACGGGTACTTGTTCTTCACAGTTACTTTGTTGAGTTGCCGATAATATATGCATAACCTCATAGAACCATCTTTTTTCTTCACAAATAATACGTGAGCTCTCCACGAAGAAAAACTTGGTCTTGCGAAGCCTTTATCCGTTAGTTCTTGCAACTGTGCTTTCTATTCTTTTAGCTCAGTTGGAGCCATTCTCTACGGAGCAATAGAAATGAGGGCAATACCCGGAGCTAACTCAATCTCAAATTCAATCCCTCTAACCGGAGGTAGCCCTAGCAATTCTTCTGGAAAACGTCAGGATATTCACATACTATGGGCACTGATTCGATTCTTAACTCTGTTTCTCTCGTATTCATCACAAAGGCAATGTAAGCTTCGTACCCTTTCCTTAAATACTTTTGAGTCAACAAGGAAGATATCACTACTGGTGATCTGTCTTGTTTATCTGATTCAACACGAATAAAATCCCCACTTTCACATTTTAACTCAATAAACTTCTTTCCACAATTTACAATCACATCATGAGTAACTAGCCAATCCATCCCAATGATGACATCGAACACATAAAATGGTAATAACATGATATTAGCAGGAAAACAATGACCCCTAATCATCAAAGGGCAACCTTTACATACTCGATCAACTAACACATATTTGCCTAGGGGATTTGACAGTCTTATTACAAATTTAATAGACTCTATAGGCATGCTTATGCTAGAGACTAATTTCATGCAAATATACGAGTGAGTAGATCCCGCATCAATTAAAGCTATAACACGAATATCATAGAAAGAAAATGTACCCGTGATTACGTCAGGGGAGGATGCCTCTTCGCAAGCACGAATGGCATATGTTCTCGCCGGTGCTCTACCCTCAACACTTGTAGTCTGCTCTCTAGATGAATTATTGTTACCCATATCATTTCCCGAGTTTCTCTGTGGTCTTCCTCTAGCAGTACTTCCTGGTCTTGCATTCTAAGACTTCTTTTTCTTGCCCGTCTTGGGGCAATCTCTAATAAAATGGTCTAGAGACCCACACTTGAAACAAGCCTTCTCGCTTGCTCTGCACTCACCGGAATGACGTTTGCCACACTGCGGGCATTCTGGTCTACTCGGTCGAATGTTGCCAACACTAGCAACTGATGTGGTCTGAGCCTTAGACCATGAGAACTGTTTGCCTTTACTTCTACTTAAAAATCCAGCTGAGGTGGCTGACCGGACAACAAAGTCTCTTGACTTCTTGGATAAGGATTGGAATGACTTGCCCATTTGTCTCTTCTTCGAGTCGCGAGACTCAATCTCAGCTTTCTTTTTCTCTTTGGCCAACTCTTTAGCCTTACAGGCTCTATCTACTAACACCACAAATTCTTTTAGTTCAAAGACTACAACATATAAACGGATATCTTCATTTAACCCATCCTCGAACCTTTTGCACATGATAGCTTCGATAAACACGCACTCCCGGGCATACTTATTAAGCTTGATAAATTCACGTTCGTATTCAGTCACCGTCATTCGACCCTGCTTTAACTCCAGAAACTCTTTTCTTTTCTGGTCGATGAATTTCTAACTAATATACTTTTTTCGAAACTCCTCTTGGAAGAATTCCCAGTTAATTCTCTCCCTTGGTACCACTAACACAAGGGTATTCCACCACTGGTAGGCTGAATCTCTCAAGAGAGATACCACACACTTCATGCACTCATCAAGCGTGTATGACAACTCATCGAATACCTTGATGGTACTCCCAAGCCAGAATTCTTCCCTTTCTGGGTCATCGTCTTTACTAGCCTGAAATTCTATTGTTCCTTGTTTCCCGATCTTATCGACCGGAGGCCTTTCTCTTTTTACTACCTCAACCACTTGAGGAGCTACAGGAGCAGGCTGAGGAATAGGTGGGGGTAAAGGGGGTTGAGCTTTAGGGTTCGCTCAAATGTACTCAGAGTACCAATTGCTCATTATAAGGAGAAAGCCTTCTCGAGCCTCTTATCCCTGACCCATAGTCTTGGGTCTACTCTCTACTGACGCGGTCCTTTACACGGGAGCCGGCGCATTACTTGCAGCATCATCGGCTACAGCTCGGTCAGGATCAGGAGCCATTTACTCTATAAAAACACAATTCAAATAGTCAGGAGTCGCCACACTATCATTACACAATTACTCTTACGTATGGCATATATAGCTAGACTAATACATACGCTACGTTAGTCCGAGAATCGACTAAATCGTAGCTCTAATACCACTAGATGTAACACCCCTTACCCGTATTCTACCTCAGAACCGAGTACGAGGCATTACCAGGTTTAACTTGCTTGAACATATGACCTTGGGCTTTAAAATTTTCATTTACAACTTAAAACTTCTCATTCATACGCAAAATATCCTTATTATAGGCCTACGAGGCCTCAAACTTGCATACGGAGGGCTTAAGAATTGAACCGAAAACTTTTATTCACTTAAAAGTTTTTGCCTAAACAGGGGCCACACGCCCGAGTGAAATGGGACACGCCCGTGTAGGCAGACCGTGTGGTCACACACGCCCATGTCCCTAGCCCGTGTGGAATTTATTTTCTAATTTGAACCTACAAGGGTTTTCACACGGCCGGACACACGTCCGTGTCCCTCACACAGCCTCGACAGGCCCGTGTCATAGCACGTGTGCCAAAACCAAAGCATTTCGTTAATGACGTCATCACATCACTATGGTCACACGGCCAAGGCACACGTCGGTGTCCTTAGACCGTGTGTCGAATTAAATTCTAAATTTTAGGTGTAAACTTTATACGGCTTAGGCACACGCCCATGTTTATGGTCGTGCCTCCCACATGGCTGAGACACACTGCCGTGTCTCTACCTATGTGTTTACTACTGAGCATACTGACTTGTAAACCTAGCTTGTAATGAGACACACAGTCAATCAACACGCCCATAAGGCTGATCGTGTGTCACACACGGCCTAGACACACGCCCATGTATCTACCCGTTTGGATATTAAAAAGGCTATATTCCAATCTAAATGCCACCCTACATAGCAACCATACTTATATCATCTCATTACAACATAACTCATGACTCTAAGGCACTTCCAAGAACTCAAGTCAAAGCATCCACACAAACATAAACTTCATAATTCATCATCAATAAATATATATAAACTTGTCAAGTATCGACCCAATTCCAATGGCCACTTACAAAGTGAATTTGATGATATAAATAGCCAACACTTTGGCTAACAAATACGACATAACAAAATACTCAAGTCCTATACATGCCATACTCAAAATAAATCTAACTTTGTTATACCAAAGAGATGTCGATAGTGTGATTTCCGAACTCCGACGTCCCACGACCTTCGAGTTATCTTGGCAATACTATAACGAAAAGGGAAATGAGAGGGGTAAGCATAAAGCTTAGTAAGTTTGCATGAAAATAAATAGTAACAATAAGCTCATAATGACATCAATCCATGGCATTAGATAACCACACAAAGTCATAAGCACTTTGTCATAACTTACTCGTACTTGTTCTTATCTAGAACATACCATGCCACATATCGTAAACATTCCTCATGAATTACTCACAGGTACCTGTATCCACTCAATCACATAGCTTTAGTACTAAATCTCATTTCTATCTCCAAGCTTATCTATTTATCTCGCTAAATCACTAGGAATATTCAAAGGTGCATATTCATCGTCATTACACAAACACGAAGCCAATGCCACATCTCAGATGTGGTCTTACATGGGGTCACTTCTGATGACGATGCCATACCCCAAATATGGTCTTATACGGAATCTCACAACAAGTATCGATGCCATATCTCGGATATGGTCTTATACGATTCTCATATTCAATGCCGAAACCATATCCCAAATATGGTCTTATACAGGATCTCCATTAGGTACCGAGGCCATGTCCCCGACATGGTCTTACACGGGACCTTATCATTATCCATCTCATGTCTCGGTGATAGTAATTTCACATTTATTATAGATCCATTGGGACTCCAACATCTCAACTTTTATCATCTTTCTCATTCAACACCAATACTCAATTTCATAGAATATCATACATCATTATAATATCAAACATTCTCAAATATGCTAGCATAAATGTTGAATTTATCACATACAAACTTACCTCGATTTCAAAATAAGCTAGACCGTCGATCTAGTCCGATACTTTGTTCTTTCCCTGGTCGAGGTAAATTCTTCGTTCTTCTTGATCTATAATAGCAAATTAGTTCATTTAATTATCACATTAATAAATGCATTTCAATAATCATGCTTTGGCCAAATTACTATTTTGCCCTTAAACTTTTACACAATGACCATTCTACCCCTAGGCTCAGAAATCAAATCTAATCAAATTTCTCTCTTTAACGAGCCTAGGTGAATATTTATTTCTCTTATGGCTACCATCAAAACCCAGCATTTCACACATTTACTACATATTTTACAACCTTTACAAAAAGGTCCTTTTAGGTGTTTCCTTGGTAACACCTTTCACAAAAGTTGTTCATCTAACAACTAAGACCCATTTTCTTCCATAAAAATGCAACAAACAACTTAAAAGCTTTCATGGAAAAACTCTAAACTCTTCACCATTTAACAAAATAGTCCCTTCTTTAGAAAGTTTAAGCTTTAGGGGTTCCAAAAGTACAACTTTTATTAAGAAATGATTACTAGAACACTTACTTGTAAAGAGAAGAGTGTGCTGAAATTTTTGAAGTTTTCCAACCCCTATTTGCTGCTAATTTTCGGTGGAGGGATGAAGGATAGAAGATGATATATTTTCTTTCTTTATTTTAATATAAAATCTTAATTTAGTCCACCTAACACACCTACTTGACCAAATTTTGACCTCTTTTGTCCCCTATGGCCGACCAACCTTCATTTAAGGGGCTAACTTCCCTTTAAAGACCTCCAATTAATATTCTATGGCTATTAGGTACCTTTACCTTGAAATTTTAAACTTTCGCACTTTATGCGATTTAGTTCTTTTTCGCGATTTAGCATGAAATCGCTAAAATTAAAGCACCAAAATTTTCATGTACTTATACAATCATACTTTAACTCATAAATATCATGAAAATAATTTTCTCTAACCTCGATTAGCGGTTCTGAACCACTATTTTGACTAGCCCCTAAATCGGGCTGTTACATATGTCGTCTATCAAGTCCAATTACAGAGATGCTTAGTCTTAGGCATCAGAGTGGACGACTCCAGAAGATAAAAACATAGATGTGACTGACTGAACTGATAGTATATCGGACTAGACCCAAAAAGAATAGATCTTGAATTCGTTTATGAATTTATTCACTTCTGACATTCATAGTGTGGCATATCTAAATTTTGAGTAGATGGCGGGCTATATATGCGTGACTCGTATACTTTGATATAAGTAAAAGCCTGAGTTCTAATACATAAGGAACCGAAAGCTCATGCATTATGTGTATGACTTTTGCAATATGTAGCGTCATTCACAATAGTGAAATTCATAGTTCCAAACATGGGTAAATGATATCCTCTCATTGGCATTACATTGTTGATTAAAAGTAAACGTGGCCACGGGTCGTTCTCTTTATGATGAATGATTTGATTACTATTTGATAGGAATTGACTTTTCATAAAGGAATATGTAACGGTTACCATGAGATAAAATAGAATTATATTGGGAGAACGGATATTATCCCAAAGAGATTAAGGAAATCCTATGACGGTAACACATTTATGACAAGGTCATTGGACAAGCACTAATTGAGTTGCTTTTGTAATGGTATGTTGTTGGGGAGAGCTTAATCACGATACTATAGTGGAATAAATTCGTGACTAAATAAGTTTATAATTAATAGGTGAAAAGTTGGAACTTAATTATAAATCATTTTTGCCTCAATTGCATATGTCTAATCGATCCCTCCACTAGCTCGTTGAAACTAGAAATGAATTGCATGTTGATCAAATGAATAGTAATGGTGAAATGGAGAAATAAGAAACATTTGGAAATGATTTTCTCCAAAAATGAAAATAAAAATGGAGAAATAGAATAATTTGGAAATGAATGTGGTTTTCTCCAAAATGAAAATAAAAAATGACCTTAAAAATGAATTTATGTTTTTCGAATTAAATGAAGTTCGAAAATGGAAATAAATCATTTGGTCATGATGAATAGTTAAATGTAGAAGTATTAAATATATTTTCACATAGATTCTTTTACAGTAAAGTCGTCAGGATATTAACGGAATTAAAATTAGATTGAGAAAATTATTTAGTTGAAAATATATTAAAGTTTGTTTTTTTTTTTTGGGAAATAGAAAAACAAATATTGGGTTGGATCAAATTATAAAGTATTGAGTTAAAAACCCGAGAAGTACTTGTAATTGGACCTGATATGGAAGAGTTCCAAAAGCCCTTTATGTTATAAGGTAGGATGGCAAACCCTAGTATTATTAACTAGGGTTGTCGCCCCGTACATCCTAGTTAGACTAGAAGTTCGTTTTTCTAGTTGAAATAAAGTTCTATAATTCAACAATGGTTTTACGTTCTCTCCCTATAAATAAATGATATTATTAGGGCTATTTACACAACTTTAAGATATTGTTACTCTGCCGAAAAATAGAAAGAATTTATTCTTAACTATTAAATCTATTTTTTTTGAAATAACAATTCTGTCAGTTTCTATTTGAGAAGAGATTTTTTTATTTTCACACTAAAAAAACTATTTCTAGTTCTGTGTTTTGGTTCAATTTGTTTGAGCCTACACTCAAAGCAATTCGTGGTACGAGAATAGCGGAAAAGATCATTTGGTTGAAAGTCGGGAACGACAAGAATCCGTCCATCCGAAAACACATATACGATTTTGATATAGCGTTTATTGCTATAAATATTACAAACCGGGTTGATTTTCAAAATTTTTATTTTCCACTGTGCAAGAAAACTGTTTTCGAACAAGGTTTTTTTCAACAATTGATATCAAAGCCAGGCTGTGTTATGTTTATAATGTAAACTGAGACCAAAATTCTCTCTCCTTCATGTATGATTATATTTGATAAGATGTGACATTCTTGTAATTGTATGCATGCTTAGGGGAATGCATGTGAATGAATGTATGATATTATTTTATTATTATGGATGATAAAATATTTTGTCAAAGTTGTGATTTCTATAAATTTAAATGTAATTTATTGTTATCTCGGGTATGTATATTTTAGATCATGAGCTATCATCTCCACGCAAAGTTTTATTTTATTATTTATATAGAATAAAATATGTGAGCCAGAAACAAACATAGGAATATGTAACTTAAATTTTTCCAGCAAAACCCGAGAAACCGAGATGCATCCAGACCGATTGAGACAACATAAACTCGACCCAACCAAATCAACAAGTGATTGGCCGTGGTCTGGCAGTCGACAACGATGATGACATAAAAACGATAGCAGAACTAAGACAACGAAAGAAATGTGAACCAGTATCGCAGCAGAAGTCCGTGGTGACAAAATTGAAGACCCAAAGTATGCTTTGGGGTGAATTTTGTAATTTTGCAAAAAAAATTTCTAAGATGAAATCATGAAAACTTTGGTTGGTTAGAGTCATTTAATTTTATGCTTTTATATAAGCATGATGATATTTATATGACTGCAAATATACATTCATACATATATGAGATAAGCATGCCATATAAATTATAAAAAAATGTCATATGTACTTGTCATGCATATATTGATCATTCATGATTGAAACTGGACATTAAAAACCTTATATATTTTTTAAAGTATTGAGCGGGAGAAAATTTTTAAACAAGACCCAAAGTCTCTATCAATAGTCTCTTATGATGGCATAATAATCTAACTAAACCGTAATAGGATTGTCATGTAAATCTCAGAAGAAAATTCCTGAAAGTAAGTATACTCTCTTCTATTCCTATGATGATTGGACCGTGGTAGGTATTATCATATATTATATTAAGCTAATTGTATATATCTGAAACTGTTTCCTTAAATTCTTAATCAACTTCAAGGAAAAAAAATCTTAATCAGATTACGTGTTTGAACTTGATTCATGTAATGTATTATAATGTAAATTAAAAATAGTCAGAACAATATAAAATATCAATTATTTATTTTATATAATTTTAAACTTAAAATATAAATACCATTACCGCAATCATAGATATTAAATACATCTATAATCACTCTACCTATTTGATATTTGTTAATTGTTTTTTTAATATTTTAATATGCATTTGACATGTGAACAATAAATAATAATCTATAAATATCTACCTTAAATATTGGAAAGGGATAAATCTTAAAATTATACATAAATTTTAATTTAATGTGTAATTGTATATATGAACTTTAATTTGGTGCAATTATACACATGAAACTCTAATTGTGGTTTAAATGTATACTTGAAACTTTAATTTTAATTTAATCATACATATTTAAAGAAATAAATATATTCAATTTATTTTTATATTGAATAAATATAATTATCTTCGTATGCAATATATAAACATTAAGTGTACGTTTGGTTCATTGTAATGGAATAGGGCTGTAATTGAATAGAACTGTAATTGAATAGTGCTGTAATCGGTAATTCAAATGTTTGGTTGAATAGAATGGAATAGAACTATAATAGTATTTTTATGTTTAGTTGAATGGAATAATGTTGCAATAGCATAAGGAAAAAAACTAAAATGACCAGAATACCCTTAGCAGAATTGTTTTTAGGTAGATGATTATTGTTGTTGTTATTAAATTTTAATAAGATTATTATTAAAAATAATTTAATAAAAATAATAAATAATTTAACCGCATTCTAACATAATTATTATTAAATATAATTTAATAAAATAACATATAATTTAATAAAATTCTTAATATAATTATTATTATATGAATTAAAAAATCATAATATATAATACTATAAAAATAATATATAATCTACTTTATTATATTTAAACTGTAATACATATTTAATGTGCTAAAATATCATTAGTGAAACAAATAAATTAATTATTCTACAATAAAAAATAAAATATTAGAAGTAATAAATAACTTGAGAATTATATTTCACATCCAAACATAATATTCATGTATTAACAAAAAGTTACATGATTTCATTAGTTTATATGTCATAATCCATATGTTATAAAATTTTACAACCTAAAAAGGTTACAACATTGTAATGACATTCTATCATGTCATTATACCATCCAAATATTACAAACACAAAAGGTTACCAAAATATCATCAACACAACCATGATTTTTAATGGTCAGGAAGAAATCTTTTGACCCATTCCAATCGCATAGCAGAAGGTAAACTAAAGAAAATGAGTATTTGTGTTGGGTGATCTAGAATTTTGCTCAATGTGCGATAGAGCTCATCCTCAGTTAAACCTTCTACTTCACATAATGTTGGATATAATTTCAGAGCACTTTCTTGAATGGTCATTTCTGACTTTTGTTGAATTAGTACTTCGGAAGCAATACTCTTACTGATTTCAAGGCCAACGGTCTGTATATTTTCCTCCAATAAAGTGGCAGCATCATTACATGAAGTAGAAGAATCACTTGCATCAGAAATCTTTTTTTTTTTCTTCTTTGATAATGTGGAATCACCTTGGTTTCTAGCTGGTTGTGATTGTGTAGTTGAAAGATCCATGTCATCTAAAGAAACATCAGCTTCGCATACATGGAAATCGTTTCTTTCTTCATGAGTATTTGTAGCAGCTACATCCTCAACATCTATTTCTTCGATAATATCAGCGGTTGTTTGAGCATCTTTCCCAATGGCTCAATCTTTTGCGTAGATGGCAGTAAGTTGGTCAAAATAAGGGAAACTTCGATGTCTGAATTGTGCGGCTTCTTTATAACTCTATAAAAATGAGAAATTCATATTAGATATAAGTTTGGTCAAAATAAGATAATAAAAACTTGAAATAATTCTTACATTTATATATGAGTTCCACACCACATATTCAGCAACAACAAGTTGCCTATGCTCATCCTAACCCAAGCCGCTATTGTTTTTTCCACTAAGCATGTCATAAACGATTGACCAATCCCTTTTCAATGTCCTAATCCTCGATTCAAGATTAGATTTAGCCTTCAACATGGCATTGGGTAAAACTTTTTCTAACATTTTTTCCAACTCATTTAAATAGCCGTCTTTGAATCTCGTATATGCATTAAAGGTTCCAACATTGTGCAAGTCGACTATACAAGCAACCAATGCAGCATCTTCTTCTGGAACCCATTTCCTTTTGGTTCCTCGAGAATTTTGGGAAGAAACACTTGATTGTGAAAAACCTGACATAACTATCTTAAGAAAAATGAAAATGAAAATTAAGTTCAATATTATGCATCAAAAGGTCAACACTTTATAAAATTATAACACATGATGAATCAAAAGAAAATAAATTATCATTCAACAAGTCTAGTACAATACAAAAAAAAAACCAATTCAAACACCACCAAAGTTTCATAAACTAGATACATAAAATAACATAAACAACTTAACATTTACTATTTTTACCCTAAACCTAACTAATTTCTAGATGCTTGCCATTCATTGAACATTTGGTTGGCTAGTTCCATCCTCCAAGTAGCTCATGCATCCGATGGATGAATATTTACGATATTCGGTTCATCGTCATCTATCACATTACTAGGTAATCCTTCTCCCAACTCCGCTTCAATAGGATCAAGACTCATATAGATACGAATAAAATTATGGAGCAAACAACATGCAATAATGATTCTATTGTGCACCCTCACAGGATAGAATGATGGAGTCCTATATTCCCCATCTAAGTTTTAATAACCCAAAACATCTATCAATAACATTACGCGCTGAAGCATGTTTCATATTGAAAAATTCTTCCGGAGTACTTGGCTGGTAACACTTATGCCACTCATTCAAATGATATCTTTGTCCTTTAAATGGCGCAAGAAATCCCTCACAATTTGTGTATCCTACATCAACTAGATAATAACAACCTATAAAAAGAAAGTATTTATCATGGTTAATTTTCCAAAAAAGTATGATATTAAAAATTAATTCAAATTTCTCTAGTTTTGCACTTTACCATTAGGAACTTTTAGTCCATGTCTCCTACTAATGACATCTCGAAGTACTTGTCCATCAGCAACAGAACCTTCCCAACCAGGAAGAACATAAAAAAATTGCATATCAGGTGTACAAACACCTAACATATTTGTTGCTATGTCACCTTTTCGCGTTCGATATCTAGGTTTATCAACTGTTGGAACCTTAATCTTGATGTGGGTTCCATCTAAAGCACCTAAGAAATTCTACATCACATGTATAAAACCTCGTGTTAGGATACTATATTTAAATCTAAATGGACTAAATTATGTACGAGCTATATATAGAACTCACTCCAATACCGTGAACCATTTCCACCTTGGGTCTGTAGAATTAGCTGTAATTGGCACTGCGTTTTTAAATAACACATCTTGTAAGCGTATGACAGCATTTAAAACATTGTGAAATGATCTGCTAACGGTTTCCCTGGACCTATTAAATTGATGCTTAATAACTCAATTTTTAAGGTGATGAGAAATGATACGTAAAAGCATTGCCACTTGCTCATCAACACGCATGTTCCTTGACGACTTCAATCCCCCTAAAGTTTGTAACATCTCACATAGTTTAAAAAAGGTAATCCTATTCAACCTAACTTGTTCAATACAGGTCTCGACACTAGCATATACAAGTCTTATCACATAATCTCGTTTTGCATAAAAATCTAAAATATAGGATCTAATCTTTGGTCTATAAGTATGTAGGCTACGGATGGCACCCAATGTAACTAAGAACTAACTCGCAACTGTACACATTTGCAACCATATTGTAATAGCAAGACCAATTCTTTTACGCCTCTCACTTTGTACTATTAAAGGTAGACTAGCCATTGCTGCAAGATATTAAAGTTTACATATCTTCAAATTGTAGTAAAAGGGTCACATTTCTCTAATACTAATTTAAATAACAGTAAAACAAAATTAAAGAATTTAATTGCCAAAGAACTTACAGTGATTTAGTGAATACAAGTTGCTTAACTTTGGGTGGAGGAAGCAATCAAACAAGCCAAATAAGAAGAGGAAGCGATAACAAACTGTCAAAGAAAAATGAACAATACATATTAATAATCTTTACAAAGCACAAAATAAATATTACAGCTAAATACAAGGGTTTATTTAGAATCTTTAAAAAAAATACATAAATATTACAGCTAAATACAAGGGTTTATTAAGAAAAATGAACAATACATATTAAGAATCTTTAAAAAAAATACAAAATAAATTCACTACTTTATCCTACAATGTGCTTGTTTTATGTTTTTATCCGTTTTTTGTGTCGTTTGTATTTCAATTATTTGGTGAATAAATAATTATTTCAATTATTTCACCAAAATAAATTATTTGGCTTCAAACATTCAAAACTTGCAATTAATTATCATTAATGTAGGTTGATTGAATGAAAATTTGACTTATGATTTTCCTGTGTTCTGAATGCAATTTTTCTTTCTTTAAAAAAAAAAGGTAGATATGTAAGATGATTTGTTTGAGATAAGTTGCTATCATGAACTGATATATAGCTATCCATCCACGGGTTGATTAGTCTACCAATAAAACCAGTGTTTCAAAGCCTCCCCATCTGAATATGGTGAAGAAACAGTGTTTAAACTCCATGTGAATGTATTAAATTTTAGCTAACAAAGTCACAAGCATTACTATCATGCACTAAAGCATTACTATCATGCACTAACATACTACTGAGCCAAAAACTGTTCACACCAATAGCCCTTGCACTGCAAAAGTTGCTGCTGAAGGCTCCGCACAAGTTCCTGAAGTCTCTGAATGTTCTTCTCTTGTGATAAGATGATATGCAACAAGTGAAATATTAGAAGTTAATCACAAGTAAAATAGCTGGAAAAAGATATGTATCATGCCAAAAACATACCTTCATTATAGTTTCCCTTTTCCCAGTAGCATATTGTAAAGGAAATAGCAATGCTCATTCATGGATAAGTGAATATGTGGGACTAGAACACCATAATTAGTTTCAAAATGAAATCAAGACTATCCAACAGATGTGACAATAGATAAAAGCAAGAATTTTATCAACAGAAATGGAACGTGCTATGTCATATTGTTCATAAAAAAGATTTTGTCTTCTTATATTTAATAAATAAATGAACCATGGATAGAAAGTTTTAAGCAGGAAAATATTTTATTTTTAGTACAAGCAAGCAATTATATTACGGGGACCAAACCCTGTACCTCATGCCAATCAAATTGAAACCAACTAACCATGCAAATAGCAAATTCATCCAAAGTTTCAAACCCTAATTAATTACTGTAATAGAAAGAGCACTGAGGAATATTCAAAGTAAAAAAAAAAAAACAAAAATAGAAACTATAAATTAAATTTAAAAGCTGTAAATAGCGTAGTGGTGATGGTGGTGGTCTTAAACATCAGTTGATTCTATTCACTATTTTTCAGCAACAAAATACCAATCAAATTAATGAATAAGCATGCATGATCCAAGTCCAACATTGAATTTAATTAATGCTCAACTGCAAGTTTTAAAATATTGGGTATTTGAAGTTGAAAATCTTAGCAAGTACTTGAATACAAATTCTGGGTTTTATTTAATAAAAATTATTTTCTTCATTTCAAACATAATATAAGGTAATTTATCAAATCTATAATTAAATTTCAAGAATTTCTTGATTGGACTAATTCAGATCCTAATAAACAAGTGTGTAGGCAATTCGTGGGCATTTTTCATTCGTGTCAAGCATACAAATAGCAACTAATACCCAAAGTTTCAAACCAGAATTAATTACTGTGATAGAAAGAACACTGAAACACTGCTGATAAAAAAGGGTATTATGAAATTATCTACTGTTGGAATATTCAAAGTAAAAAAAAAAAAAATAAGAAAATGGAAGTATAAATTAGATTTGAGGGCTGGAAACTGCATGGTGATGGCGGTGGTTTAAAGCATCTGTTGATTCTACTATACCAATCAAATTAATGGATAAGCATGCATGATCCAAGTCCAATATTGAATTTAATTAATGCTCAAGCACAAGTTTTAAAATTTTGGGTATTTGAAGTTGAAAATCTTAGCAAGTACTTAAATGCAAATTCTGGGTTTTATTTAATTAAAATGAAAATGACTATATATAAATAATTAGAGTAAATTAACAAGTTTACCGGTACTTTTTATAGTCTTTTCATCTATATCACAATGAAAGTGATTCCAGCTATTCCACCTGCAAACAATGATAAAATTAATCGCCTTTTTTATTTTTTTATAAAATAAAAAGTGAAAGAATTGATACCTCATTGGAAGGGTACGAGCAACCCCATTGGCAATGAACATACCCATGAATTCTATGCTTGCTATGTCACACTATGAAGATGAAAACAAAGATGATAACTTGAGATTGAAAGTTTCAGAAATGGAGAAGATACTTGAGGAAACTACGGAAGAACTAACACAGAAGAAGGCTGAATGGCAGAACCTAATCAAGGAAAATGAGGAGATGGTAAATCACTGCAGATCAATGGCTGAAGATAAAGATGGGCTGCAGAAGGAAATTCTGGAGGCAAAGAGAACTCTCAATGATTTGAGGGCTAAAATGGTACATGAAACAAATCTTGTAATAACCGAACAAGATCCCTTCCTATCTTCAAACAAAGTTGAAACTAATCCCTCAACATTTTGACACAAAACTCGATCTCCATCTGCCTCAACATCTCTAGTTTCAAATTATTCGATACCCTACAATGATCAGCTAATAAACGAAGAAATGTATATAGTGCACTGGTCAAAACTATAGGCTTTTCTTGTAACAAACAATCCCATTTACTTAAACAAAGACTCACTAACTCGAAACATAACCAAAGATTCCCATCACTAAAATCACCACCAACAATTTGCCTCATTAAACACACTATCAAACTATCAATTCCTGTAGCAGAAACATCAATCATTTCTTTAGTAACCCAAATTAATTGTTCCTTTACCGAATCAACAAGCTTTCTATACAATTCATTAACAATTTCAACAAGTAAACCTAAAAACAGCTTATACCCATCAATTACAATAGCATGTAAGTGCTCAATATGAATTTTAGTGAAATAGGGTTCGATTAAAATACCATAGAGAATAGCTTGATTAAGTAGAGTGTATTCTTGGGGATCTGAGATAGTTAACGAAAAGGGGGGGGTCTTAATTTCGATTGAAGAAGGTCAAAAGCTTGCCTTAGAGAGAGTTCTAGCTGACTGTGAGCTTCATAGGATGAGACTCTAATCAGTTGCGAAGCCATTAAGAGTAGTTTTCATTAAGACAAAAGAAAAACTTAATACCTTGTCAGCGAACTGCTTCACTCGATTCAGCACCGATTTAACATATGGGTGTTGGATTTTCTCAAGAAAACTGAGAAATCTGGATTTCAAGCTTCATTTTTGTTGAGAGGAAATTGAAATCGTTAACCCTGATTTCAACCGGAGCTTGAGGATAAATTTGTGGAGCCTAAGAGGAGCTAGAATCGATGGAATTCGTCGGTAGGTAAGATTTTGGTGGCTTTTAATTTGAAATTGAATCGGGGTTTAGGCTTGGATAGGGTTGGTGAGGATGCTTTAGACGTGAAAAAGAGGGAGAAGGTTGGAAGGAAATGAGAATCAGACGTGAAAAAAGAAGAAAATGCTCAGATGTGAGAAAGAAATGAGAAGGGTAAAGTTAAAAATTTTTCACACTGATTTGGTATTCCATGGAGGGAGTGCTGAATTGTAAACGGCAGTTTTGCCTTGAAAAAGGCTGTATGGAATCGGGCTGTAATAGCCCATTACAGCCAACCAAACAATAGAATAGGGATGGCCCACTGAATTCAGCTATAATGGCTTAGCATTACAGCCAACCAAGCATACTGTAAATGATGTCATATCAATAATTGTGTTAATAGTTTATGAGAATTGGATCAAATCAAAATTTTATGTATAAAATTGTACAAAATTAAAGTTCATGTATACAATTATACATTAAACTATAATTTATGTATAATTTGGGGATTTATCCCAATTAAAAAAGATAAGGGTAAACTACAAAAATAGTCACTTTTGTTTACCTTAGGTTACATTTTAGTCACTTATGTTTGAAATATTATGCTTTAGTTACTTACTGATAAAGGATGAGTGTGGATGAATGCAAAAGTAGATCATAAAGTTTGTTCAAGTTCTAGACGAATGTAAATTGGAACGAGAATTATTATTAACTCAAAAAACATAAATCAATTGTATATGTAGAAGGGTGAACGTCTATGCTAATTATAGGCCAACAAAATAAGTTTTTCTAACCCTAATGGAATAACTAACATGACAACTCATCAAAAAAAAAATCTAAGTGTAGACTTTAATGGTAATTCAGCCAAATGAATTAAATGGGCTCATTGGACTAAATTCTTCCATGATCATCCACCTATTAAAATAAAATTAGACCTATAGTTTAAATATTTTACAAATTGGGCCACTTTGATAATTTGGCCTGATATTCAATTAAATTAGTTTTCAAACTTCAGGATGAGCTTGTAGACATCTTAATGGGTCATTTTTCAAGAACTTGGTCTTGTGATCCGTTTGCTCTCGAAATTGGCTGGTTCAAGCCCGTACATGAAATCCAATGCATTGGCTATAAGATTTGGTTTCTTGGACCAAGATTTCCAAAATTTGAAATGTTGATTTTCTTGATTCTTGAAATTGTTCGAAACAGCAAAGACCAATATTCGGTTTCTTGATTTTCTTGAAAACAATAAAGTGAATTTTGATTTTCTTTTTCAATCATGTGTGCAGCTAGGGCCTTAGTAACGAAATCTTGGATGGTCCCATTCAATCTTGCTTGGATTTGTTTAGCTTTCAACCTCGTTATTGGGTCTTGAGGAAATTTGAGCCCATCACATTCATGAGCCTGATTTTGGGCCTTGCGACTCGTATCACTTTTGTTATTGCGTTGTAACATTTTAACCACTAAGTCGTTAATTGCCATTAACGATGTAATGGTAAGTTGACGTAGCACGTTAAATTATTATTTCAAACAAAAATTTTAGGTAATTTATACAATCGGTCCCCATATTTTTTCGTTTTGAGCAATTTAATTTTTTAATTTATGTTCTTTTAACTTTCCTTTTTTTTCCTCCATTCTCTTCCGCTTCTCTCTTTGTTTTCCTCCCTTCTCCATTTCTTTTAACGTAGTTTTTTTTTTTTTTTATGTTTTTCATTTGTTAAAACTAGTCCTACTACTTTTATTTTTTTTTGAACAATTTAATTTTTTCGAGTGAGGCGAGCTTGTGGACTAGTTTTAACAAATGGAAAATATAGAAAAACTACGTTAAAAGAAATGAAGAAAGGAGGAGAACAAAGGGAGAAATAGAATAAAATGGAAAAAAAGTTAAAAGAACTTAAAAGAATAAAAAATAAATTGTTCAAAACGAAAAAATATGGGGATCGATTGTATAAATTAACCTAAAATTTTCATTTGAAATGATGATTTAATGTGCCACATAAGCTTATCGTTATACCGTTAACAATAATTAGCGGTTCAGTGGCTAAAATATTACAACATGATAATATAAGTGACTAAAACATAATATTTCAAATATAAATAACTAAAATTGTAACTAAAATAAATAAAAATGAATAATTTATAATTTAGTCTAAAGATAATGAATTATCTAATCATCATTTTTAATTATTAAGTGGAGGTTGAAATTCCAAGGGAGCAATTCATTTATGAAATAGGAGCGAAAGTTGGCATACCTACGTAATGTATGGCTTTAGAAATGTGTGAACTGACGTTATTGGATGGTTGACAGGTGACAGCTGGATATCCCTATCAATTTGCCGCAAATAATGATTTGAGTCATGTCTATCCATTGGTTTTCATTAAGAGAAATACGGCTTTAAATCTAATCATGTAGTTAAGCAATCTATTGTTTATGGTCTGACCAAATTAAATTTGTAATTAATTAATCAAGGTAAAACCCTCATGATCAATCAAAAAGTCAAACACTTAGAAAGCAAAGCCTGTTTCATGCACTCAACGCATCAATTTGTATTATAATAGTACCCAAACCTCTCTTTTGGTATTATTAAGACTTGTAACAAAATTATTTTTAAGCATAGTTGGTCTTGGGATTTTATCTTTTATTTCAGTCAAGAATTGTATACACTTTGTAAAAGGAAATTTTTGAAAGAATAAGAGGTATGAGATTTAATCATCTTAATCCCTGCCCTATAGCATATAAGACTTGAGTGTCTCCCTTAAGTAGTGACCTATATGTTATGTGTAGGGATTCAAACCCCATCAAGAGTGAAGACGCTCATTTCTTCTTAGTGAATAGTCGTACGTCCATGTATGATTTATTCCGTCGAGGCATTTATTTTCTATGAACTGTACATGTCTCTCAATAGAAATAAAAAATAAAACCTCAACATCATCTGAAAATAATATCAATCATTATTAAGAAACTAACTAATTACCTAATAAATAACACTTTAAAAATTGACCCAATAATAATATATGAAAATAAGGGGTGGGTTATCCATCTCAAGATCTAAATTTTAAATTTCTTAAATATCTATTAAAGAAACGCATAGGTTGAAAACAAGAAAATAATTAAATACCAGAATTTAAAAATGAAATATACTAAATATAGATTTAAAAAATAAAAAGTACGTTATTAAATATTAAATTAAAAATTTACAGAGAATAACTTTAGATATTATTAAGGGTTGAAAGAAAGGGACACCTAAACAATATGGAGTAATCAATAGAATATAATATTTTCACCACATTGATTGAAAAAAAACAAGCATAATAATTTATTTAGTGCTTCAATTTTATAAAATAAAAAAAATTCATTATAATCATTTATTTATTTTTTATTTTTTTAGTCTTTAAATTTGTATTTTTTATCAATTCACTTCAAAATCGAAGAAAAGTTAACATTTATTAATTTTGCTAACGTGGTATACACATGAATTTTCATGTGGATGATATGATACATCATCATTTAATTAATTTTTTAAAATTTTAAAAATTCAAAAAAATATAAAAAATATTTTAAAAATTTAAAAATCATTAAAATTATCAAAAAATGTAACAAATATTTGTTAATATTTTTAAATTTTGAAAAATTAATTAAATATTGATGTGTCATCCACGTGGTAATCCATGTGTATGCCACATCAGCAAAGTTAACAAACATTAATTTTTTAATCTATTTTAAGGTGAATTGACAAAAAAATACAAGTTTAAGAGCTAAAAGAGAGAAAATAAACAAAGGACTAAAGTAACTTTTTTGTAAAGTTAAATGGTGAAATAAGGGATTATGCCCAAAGAAAATGGAGAAAGAAAAATTCCAACATGTTGCAATAACTAAGTCAAAGGCCATCAAATTCACACTCCCAACAACCAAAGTCGGCTTCTTTTTCACATTTAGATTAATTGGATTGAGCACAAGTCTACTAGACTAGTAGGCCTATAAATTAATAAGTTTGAATCACTGTTTATTTGTTTGCTTTTTAAATTTATTAGTGTTTAATTTGTATAATTCAGTAATTGAGTTTCACACTTCTTTCTAATGTAATATCTATATTATTTTTTTGGTTCAATCTGATACTTATATTTGATAAAAATTATATATTTTGATATCTAATGGTAACGGTGTTAATTTTTTAGTGTTTGATTCGGGTTTTAGTGTTGATTTGATAAAAGTACATAATTAACTAATAATATTAGCAATTAAATTTCATCAAATCAACCTTAAAATTAGACTATATTTGACAAATTAAACGCAAAATTAAACATATTCACGATTAACTCTAATTTTATTCTATTAACAAAATCATGAAAATTCGAACCTAATAAAACTAGTAATTAAATTTTATCAAATAAACCCTAAAGCTCAAATTAAATACTAAGAAGTTAACATGATTAACTTTGGATATCAAAATATATAACTTTTGTTACATACAAGTACTAGATCGGACCAAAAAATAATACATATATCACAATAAGAACAAGTGTCAAACTCAGGTATCAAATGATATATTAAAACATTTTACCTATTATATTAATAAATATATAATTAAATGTGTTCACGAACATGCTCGTGAACTCGTTTAACTATATGTTCACAAACAATTAAAAATCTAATCAGGAATAATAAAAAACATAAATATTTTTTTAAATATAAAGTAATAAAATATTAATAATTATATTATAAATAAATACAAGTAGCACACAAGCAATAGTAATATTGTTAATTGTACTATAATAAAAAATAAATGAGCTTAGTATAGTTAAGTAAAAGAGTTTTGAATAAATATAAAGAATGTAAATAAATTGAATATATTTTGTTTAAATAGCTTAAATTAAAGTTATTTTTGATAAATTGAAAAATTAAGTGATGAATTTAAGTTATAAAATATGTTTGGTACTTTATTTGAAATTAAATAATAAATATAATTATATTATTTGATAAAGAATAATATAATCTCAAACGGGATAAAATAACAATTGAATTTATTATCTATTATAGTTGTAAATACCTATATACGGAGATGGGGAGAGATTGTGGGAGGTTCTCAAGTAAAATCTTAAAAATGTAGTTTGTATATTTTTTTAAGTTTTTAAAATTATGACTAAATTAGAAAAATTGTAATGTTAAGGGTAAATATTTTTTAAAATTTATGACTAGATTGAGACGATATGTAAAAGTCGAGAGATAAATAAATTATTAGACCAATTTTTGAACTACTATATTACCCTTTTGTCAAACACTTAACAGAATTTAATGAAAAAGGACCAAAAAACCCTAATTAATTGATTGACTAATTTAAAACATCTGATAATTGAGTGATAAAAAAGAATTAATCATAATTGAGGGCCTTACTAAAAAAGAGAGATAACAGAATGGGCAAATCAATTTAGTCACAATGCATTTTGTTTTATCAATGAATGAAGTTGACTTACAAAAATGTCAAAAATTCATGATGTGCTTGATTTCATCACCTATCACTTCTATTGCTAGTAATGAATATATTTTTGTACGTCCACTCTTACTATAAAAAGAAATAGATTTTATTTACCATGTGCTTATTTATTTATAATTAAACTGTAATATTTCAAAATTTTAGTTTTCAAGTGTTATATATCAATGATCACAAAGTTGAAATTCAGATGAGATTTGAGTTGCCTACCCACAACCTGGATAGGCCCCATCAGGTGGACATGCACAAGGCGTGCAGCAAGAGGACAACAGAGGTAACTCGCAGTATCAGCTCACACATGCCAAGGAGAGTCCGCGGTCTCAGTTCGCCATACCTAAGGAGCATGCGTGTGGGGGACCACGAAGTCTGGCAGGCGACCCAAAATGATACACGTGTCCAGTATATCCAAAATAGGCTTAGAGTGTCAGTCCTATGAATAGTGGGATCGAGTCCATGAACAGTGGAGTCAAATAATGAATAATGAGGATATCTATAAATGCTCGAATGTTCCCTTTAATGAGACACGAGATAAAAATTATTCAACACTAAGAAAGACCAAATATTTTAAGGTGAATTAAGTATTTGGACAGAAAGTATGAATAATGAAATTTGATAAAGATTAAATCTTAATTTATAGAAGTTGGAAGACTAAAAATGTAACTTTACCATTTTAGGGAAGGTGAAATCAAATGAATAATTTTTCACATTGATGAGTTTTTCACCTGTAAAGTTCACTTTCATCGTCTATGAGAATTTACATTGATGATTTGTTCTCATCAGTATCTTTTTACTCAAAAAGATAGAAAAAAATTGCAAAATATAAAAATAAAAATAAAAATTGTGAGAAAGAAGAGGATTTATTTTACATTTATATTTTTTCTTCTGTAATTACAATTAAAAATGAATTTTTTAATCATTAGATTCCTCAAAATATTTAGATTTATTCAAAATTAAAATAAAGGTGATTGTGTTAGATATAAATTGTTTTAGGTTAAATTATGGCTATGATTATTTTATTATTTTTAATTTAAGATTTATTATTTACATTTTAATTTAACATAATTAGTCCCTATATTTTTACAATATCATTAATTAATCTAAATAATTGACACTTGTAATAATCCATATTAGGGGTGAGCAAAACTCGATTCGATTCGAAAAAATCGAAAAAAAATTCGAATTTCGAGTTAAACGAATCGAGTTATTCGAGCTAATCGAGTTATTCGAGTCAACTCGATTTTTTCTTTTCAAATTTCGAGTTCGAATCGAGTTGAGTTTTCGAATTCGAATAACTCGAATAATTCGAATAACTCGAATAATTCAAATAATTCGAATATCAAACTATAATATTTTACATTTTTACCCCAAACTCCCAAACCTTTTTACTTTTCCCTCAAAACTTTTACTCCTTCCCACTTTCCCCCCAAAACTTTTACTCCCCTCCCCTCCCAACCCCCCAATCTACCCAAAATCCATTTCCCACCAAAATTTTACTCTCCCATTTACTTTTTCTCAAAATTTTACTCCCAAAAATCCTCAAAACTTTTATTTTCCCCAAAATTTTTACTCCCTCCACTTTTCCCCTAAAACTTTTACTCCCTTCCCATCTCACCTCCCATCTACCCCAAACCCATCCCCCCTCCAATTTTTTTTTAATATTTTCCCTTCAAAATTTTACTCCCCCTATTTATTTTCCCTCAAACTTTTATTCTCCAAAACTTTTTATTTTCCCCCTAAACTTTTACTTCTCACCCTTTACTCTCAAATAAAAAATCAAAATTATCCAAAAAAAATCACTATATATAAATAGTAATAATTTTATTTATATCTACTATTTTAATAATTAAATTTCACATTTTATATTATTTATATTATTGAATTGTTTAGTCATATTGAATATTTATATTAAAATTGAATTATTAATTATGCCATAAAAAATTCGTGTTAAAATTTTATATTGGTATCAATTTCACATTTTATCTTTAAAATAATTTTTATTAAAAAATCACATTTTTACATTTAATATATTTTTTAATTCCAAAATACATAGTGACAAGAATCTGAAGATAATTAAAAGAACTAAGCAAGCAAAGAAGCTAACCCGTATATAAAAGATTAATAAATAAATTATTTGGTGATGAAAGTTAATAAAAAAATTTGGTTAAGATGGACAAATTTTATTACGATGGGTGATAATGGTTACAAGGACCCAAAATTATTTTTTAAATTTTAACTCGAACAAATATATTCGATTCGATTCGATTCGAATTCCATCTCACTCGACTCGATTCGAGAAAATTTCAAATCAAACTAGGATGATAAAATATGATTCGTCAACTCGATTAACTCGAAATTTTTTTATTCGATTCGATCGAACGCTCACCCCTAATCCATATCATAGAATATATATATATACGTGCATTCTAACTTATCATGTATAGATAGTATTTTTTTCTGTGTGCGCGTGCATGCCACATGATATAAAGTGTTTTGAACAAAAAAACCGAAATAGTTGAGGACAATAGCTATTTGAGCTAATTAATTTCATTGTAAAAATAGAAAATTAAATAATATCAAATTAAAATATAAATATTAAATTTCAAATGTGATTATAATAGAGAGATCAAAATTAAAAATTTACAATAATAATGAAAAAAAAGGAAAGAGTAGTGAAATGTGTGGAAGGGAAGATTAAATCTCAAATGTGATAATAGTAGAAAGATCAAAATTGAAAATTTATCTAAAAGGTTGAGCCTTCCTTTTATATATAGAAATATATAAAAATTAAATATCAGATACAATGATAGTAAACAGATAAAAATTAAAAAATTTAGCAGAGAAATATGTGATGTAGGGCTTTGCTTTTATTAGATAAAGATTAAATATCAAATATGATTATAATAATAATAAAAAAGTGGTGTAGGAAGGCTTCCTTTTATATATAAGTATAGATGCTTAATATCTCAATGGTGAGGATGAGAAGAGGGTTGACTTTGAGAAAAAAACAAATAAAAATAGAATAGAAAAGGGTATATCCTTGATTAGATGCCATATAGCATGTGCAGTTTAAAAGCCCACCACCTTTCTCACATCTTTGCATTCACCATTTCCACTGCTTCCTCTCTTTCCATTCTTCACTGCAATACTGTTTGAAGAGAAACAGGTCAGTCTTATAAGTTTCCATATATATTATGTCATTAATAATGAAAACACACCCACTATTGCATTTTAAATCCCAATTAAAACTAGCTTATGTACTGCTACTTCAATTTTATTTAACTTTTTTATTTTTATTTTTCATAATTATATATGTTTCCATTAATTAATTTATGTTTAGCAGTAGTTTTCCATCTCTATCCCAAAACTAGTATGGTATTATACCAAAATTTATATATTTTCTAATTAAATTTAATAAAACTTTTATTACTTAATTTAAATTTAGGTCAGGTAGAACCAACACATCATATATGTTACAAAACTATAAATATTTGGGTTCCTAATATCATTTTTATGTCTGATTTTGACTCATAAAGTCTTACCATTTTGTCTCATAAATCTGGAAATTTTAAGGTGGTACAATAGAGTTGTTGATGAGGCACGCAATAGTACATATGGGCTCGAATTGTATTTTTTTCTCTTCCACTTAAAAAATAGTAAATTTGTCTTTATATATTAAATTAAAAAGTAAAGTAGTTATTTTATTAAAAATTTTATTCATTTCTTCTATTAAAATTTTATCTTTGTACGTTGACATGAAATACACGTGGTATGCAAAATGTAAGTGTCTGATTATTTTGTTAATCACACAAGTCTTTAACAATAGAAATTTATGAAAATTTTAACCGAAAAGACTAGTTTATTCTTTAATTTAATGTGTATGGAGTAATTTATTCAGTTTTTATTAAAAAGAATTAAGTATAATCTAACTCTTTGTATCATACTTTTATTGAAAGCTTTAACTTATGTAATTGCATGAGGTCTGAATAGAAGCCATCTTGTTCGAATTTGAATTTAAGGGTTGGATATGAGAATGTATACGTCATATATATATTATATTTAAAAAGGTTTTAATCATATATTATAGGTATATCCAAATATGGGTGGGATACAAAGTTTTGAATAAAGATATTTCATTTGAAAAGAAATAGTACTATAATAATAAATTTAGCCTTTAATGTTTTTTTTTGTCTTTTTTATCATAATTTTTTTTCTTGGATTATTTTAGCTCTTAAAATTTAAAATTTAGTCAAATTGATTTTTAACAAAAAGCTAATGAACTATTAAATTTTTATTGGTATTGAAGTGACAGTTCACACGTACTTCATCTGAAAATTTTAAATTATATTTATGTATATTTTGAACTTTCATGAAATGCGCGTGGGTACTATGTGATTATCATTAAAATTTTAATGGTCCAACTAACTTTTTTGTTAAACAATAATTTGATTAAATTATGAGAGTTAGGCACCAAAATGATATAAAGAAAAGTAGGGCGAAAATAAATAAATATTGAAGGTTAAATTTATTATTATGCTTTTATATAAATGTTAAAATATGCTATATTAGTTTTTGTACTTTGACAAAATTTGAGACTTAGTGAACTTAGCCTAGTGGCCAGGGTGTTTATCGCCCTAAGTGTGGCTTGGGTTTGAATCGTGCTAGTCACATTGTTGTTAAGGTTTTACCTTCCTCTTATAATTCTCCAAAAAAAAAAAAAAGGATTTAGTCCTTGTGCTTAAAAAGTTAAAAATTAAACCTTCTTATTTTTTATTTAAAAATCTCTTCTACACATTAAAATCATAAATATTTCTGTCAAAGTTTGTGAGCTTAGAGTTTTGATTAGGTTATCCTCATATAGCATGACATATGATTAACAGAAAATAAACATGATAAGTTGACGATTTTTCACAAAAACCACCAAAAACGGTAATAATTGAAATAGAATTTTCAAATTAAAAAAAATAGAAAAATTGAATAAGGATTAAATCTCAGATTTGGTTACAGTATAGGGAGTAACCTGGTGACTACCAACGTTGATCTAAGTAGTTTTTATTATTATTTGTCTTTTTGTTGAAGAAGTTAAAAGGCGTTCATTATTTGATTTAGAATTAATTGATGGAAATTGAAGTCAGTCAATTACATTATTTTCAATCAACAGTAGTCAACGGTTTTATTATGGATTAATTAGATTGAATCAAATAAACATAATGCTTTTCTATATTAATAAAATCTATTTGCTCAGAACTTTTTTATAGAGTTGAGTGCCTGACTTATGATATTTATTTGAATTTTAAAAAGATATAAATTTAATGTAATTAATTTTCGTTATTTGGAATTTTCAATGATAAAATTAATCAAAACAATTTAATTACCACACTCGTTTACTTAATAAAAAATCAAATGATATTTTAATTTAAATGTTAAAATAAAAAAAGGAAAAGACGAGTAAACCAACAAGTCTAAAGGCATAAAATCAGGGGTGAAGACAGAAAATATTTTTAATTGATTGAAATTAAATTGTAATTTTTATTATAGTAAAAATATCATTTTTAAAAGATTAAATTAAAATTTTCTTATTTTTAGAGGGAGCCAAAATTACAATTTTAGTTTTACTATTTTAAAACTTAGAAAAAAAGTAAGAAAATTTTTCATGTCAGTCCCTAGATTGGCGATTGAATAAAACATAGAAAGACCCAACCATGGCCTTGGCATTAGCCATCCTGTTGAAATCGAAATCAGCATCTCAAAGACTTCTCCTTGATACCATCAACAAACAGTAGTAATGAACATCCTTTTGCAGCACACTTTATAGCTATGGAGCATTAATAAGAAAAAGAATCAGCTATCATTGCAACAACGACATATCAACTCCTTTAAACATCTCCAGATTCTTAAAATAAATACCACCTTTTAAAATCAATTTCGCCAAAACACCAAAAACCACCTAAATCAATTAAACCCATAATAACCACCTATGACCCTCTCTCTTGCTCAAGCATCATCAACTCAGAAATTATGACATCATCTGAGCAGCTAGCTTTAAGGCCTAAGCTCTTACATAAACGCCATGCTTCCGCAGCTTCTTTGTAACTCATCCATTTTCTGTTGATGAGGCTCGCATCTGATAATGACTTGTTGATTATTATTGTTATTATTATTATATTGTTATTATTATTATACTAAGTTGATACCGTGATTTTGCAAGGTGCAGCTATGGCTAGAGAACAGTTAGGAGTGCTGAATGCACTCGATGCAGCCAAGACTCAGTGGTATCATTTCACCGCCATTGTTATCGCAGGGATGGGATTTTTCACCGACGCTTACGATCTCTTTTGCATCTCTTTGGTCACCAAATTACTCGGTCGTATATATTACCATGTCGATGGTGCACCCAAGCCCGGTACCCTGCCTCCCAACGTTGCTGCCGCTGTCAATGGTGTTGCTTTAGTCGGCACATTAGTTGGCCAACTGTTTTTCGGGTGGCTCGGCGACAAAATGGGCCGGAAAAAAGTCTATGGTCTCACTTTGATTCTCATGGTTGTTAGCTCTATTGCCTCTGGCTTGTCATTTGGAAGCAGTGCTAAAGGTGTTATAGCTACCCTTTGTTTCTTCCGTTTTTGGCTCGGTTTCGGCATTGGTGGTGACTACCCTCTTTCGGCTACGATTATGTCCGAATACGCCAACAAAAAAACTCGCGGAGCGTTTATCGCGGCGGTGTTCGCAATGCAAGGGTTCGGGATTTTAGGTGGTGGTATTGTGGGACTTATTGTGTCTTCTGCATTTGACCATGCATATAAGGCACCTGCTTATTCAGTGGATGCGGTAGCCTCGACTGTGCCACAGGCTGACTATGTTTGGCGCATAATTTTGATGTTCGGTGCAATCCCGGCTGCTCTTACTTACTATTGGCGAATGAAGATGCCGGAAACCGCTCGGTTTACGGCCCTTGTTGCAAAGAACGCAAAACAGGCTGCGGCGGACATGTCGAAAGTGTTGAATATGGATCTCGAAGCCGAGGAAGATAAGGTCATAAAGATATCGACAGATCGAACAAATTCCTTCGGCTTGTTCTCCAGGCAATTCTTGAAACGCCACGGACTTCATTTGCTGGGAACTACAAGCACTTGGTTCTTATTAGACATTGCATTTTACAGCCAAAACCTATTCCAAAAGGACATCTTCTCGGCCATTGGATGGATTCCTAAGGCCGCAAGCATGAATGCGATCCACGAAGTGTACAAGATCGCCAGAGCTCAAACATTGATCGCTCTATGCAGTACGGTTCCTGGGTATTGGTTCACGGTGGCATTGATCGATATCATGGGACGATTTGCGATTCAATTGATGGGATTTTTCTTCATGACCGTCTTCATGTTTGCTCTTGCAATTCCATATCATCATTGGACATTGGAACCTAATAGAATTGGGTTTGTGATCATGTATTCGCTCACCTTCTTTTTTGCCAATTTTGGACCCAATGCTACAACATTTGTTGTGCCAGCTGAGATCTTCCCTGCAAGATTGCGATCAACGTGTCACGGAATATCGGCTGCTGCCGGGAAAGCCGGGGCCATCGTCGGGGCATTTGGATTCTTATATGCGGCTCAAAGCACTGATCCGGCCACGACCGATGCTGGCTACCCACCAGGCATCGGTATCCGATACTCACTTATCATGCTCGGGGTCATCAATTTCTTCGGAATGCTATTCACTCTACTGGTGCCAGAATCAAAGGGCAAATCACTTGAGGAACTAACAGGTGAAAATGGAGACGAAAATGATGAAAAACAGATTCAAATGGATCCTTCAAGGACTGTTCCCATCTGATTTTCACCACTAATTTGAAGTTCTTATCAAGTTTCATGTTGTTTCCTAGTTACTTTTGTATCTTTTTCTGTTGGTTTTATGTTCAAATATATTATATTGTGTGTATGTTTGCTTTCACTCGGGTTATCGGGTATGTTCATTTTCTTTTAATTTTCATTTAGGTGAATGGTCCTTGGAAGAATATATCTCTATACTTATCTAAGGCGGTTCCACTTATTCATACCATCAGGCGTCTATTATAGAATTCACTCAACTTGATAGTACCCATTTTTAGAATGTCCACTACCAAAGTCACTGAATGAATAAGTCGCCAACCCCTAAAATGGACCATGTAATATACTTTATCCGCTGGATTACAGGGCATTTTACATGTATATATACATAGAATATAATATTGTGTATTGATTTATATATATATTTTTTATGATATTCCATGTCTGATACTAAATTTTTAAATAAATAAATATATGTTTCATTGTATGGCAATTAGTAATTGTTCAATCTAATCTGAATTCAAGATAACCTTTATCATGAGTAAGATTTCTATTGCTCGAATCTATCGAAATGAGAGTTGCACCCTATGTTGCCTTGTGAACTTTCAGATTTCAAGTTTGAATGCCACTTTGTATAAAATATGTTATGTTTGAGTTCTCTGTTAATATTTATTATGGGTTATGTTCCATCATATTGAACTCTATATAGATTTACTTTCATATAGATTTAGATATATTATAATAATTTGATAACACTTTATAATAATTAATTCTAATTATAGTTATCTGAATATGTTTTTTTTAACTGTAATTATGGCTATATGACTTCCAAAAAGAAGTTATATATATTAATTGAAATATATATTATGGTTAACATATTATTATATTAAAATATAATGTAACTTATAATTTAATTTACTAATAATTAAAATGATTTTATAACTAATTAGGGTTTATTACTTTGAATTGAACATTATTAAATATAAATATTGAAGATAGAATCAAGTTATCATTTTATTTAAATTCATTTAATAAAAAAATTAAGAGGATTAGTGGATTTTTCGAACTTTTAAGGGATAAGTGGGTAATTTTTAAATTATAAAAGGGTAGGTAGACTTTTTTTATCAAAGTTTAAAGGGATTAAAAAATTATTTGATACATCGTCAATAGAGTTTTTAAAATTCTACAAGCAGGTTGAAGGTTCGACAAGTATATTATAGGTGTAGTAAAAAAATAATAATTATATAAATAAATGTGACACTTGTTACACCCTCAACTCGTTTGTAGCATCTAAAACTCTTTACTAACATTGTATCAAATAATTACCAAAATGTTTTAATCAAAAGTACGAGACAAAAAGTAAAATGTAAAAAATAAAATAAAAATCAAGCATCTTGTTGAGCTTTGTCTAAGCCCAAAATATATTTTCAAATGAGAAATTAATATATCTTATATTATATTATATTTTTAAAATTATTGATAAATGATAATTATTCGAAATTTTGATAGATAAAATTATAAAATAATTTTATACAATATTAATGTATTATATTGAAAATAATTTTTTGGTAAGATTATGGTGAAAATTATGGTAGTATGATATATTTATATCGCATATATAATCAAACCAATAATTTAATATGTACTATTTTAGAAATATGAGTCATTTGTCTGCCCTCTCTGGCGCGTCTCTTTTCTTGGTCTTTGTTCTTGTTGAAAGTGGAGTGGTGGCGGTGCAACCCCAGATTGTAGGATCTCTTGTCTAGCATAGCGGTACTTTAGAATGGGATTTACGCCTGAAATCAATGGAAGACGAATTAGCAGAGTTAACACTCAATGAAGAAGAAGATGCAATCCTACAAGTCCAAATAGAATCGAATATAGAAAGAGGAGAGGAGGTCTTCAGGTTAGTAGGGTGTTTTTAACTGCTAGTATTATTCATTTTCCTACAATGAAAAACACTATGGAAAATCTTTGGCACCTTGTTAGGGGTGTTCATATTCGAGATCTGGGTGAAAAAAGATTTTTGTTCCAATTCTATCATGTTATGGATTTGGATAGGGTGTTGAAGGGGTTTCCATGGACATTTAATAATCATTTGCTAGTATTACATAAGTTACAGTGGGGAGAAGATCCTCTCAAAATACCATTATTCATGGCACCTTTTTGGGTCCAGATATATGACGTCCCCATTGGCTTTTTTTCAGAAAATTTGGCAGTACAGTTGGGTAACTTTGTAGGAGAATTTATTGAGTATGATGGATCGAATCTGGGAAAAGGAAACAGGAATTATATGCGGGTAAGAGTTAGGATTGATGTGTGATGATTGTTAAAAAGGAGAAAACAAATTCTGTTATGTGGGAATTGTACCTATGTAAGGATTAGGTATGAACGATTGTCCCTTTTCTATTTTTACTATAGTCGATTGGGGCATAATGATTCCTTTTGTGAAGTAAAGATGGAGCTAGGGTGGAAGTAACTAAGATGGGTTGGGATTTATCACTACGAGCTCAGTCACGGAGGGCTGCAGCAATGAACAGTGTGTGGTTGAGAGAAGAAGGGGATGGGAAACCGAAAGGTGACGGCGAAGGTACTTTTATGAATAGGAGTAATTTACGAACTGGTGAAAATAAAACAGCGGGATATGGACAGTCCTTTGATCCAGTCTTGGGTTTCAGTTTGGAAGGCCGAAAGAATTTAGGAAATCACAAAGGGAAAAACTCAATGTCAGATAAAGCTTTAACTGATATGGAGCACGATCTGGAGGACAGTGTTCTGATCGGTGAAGAAGGGAAGAAACGGGCTAGATGGGAGATGGAGGGTGCGATAGTATTGGGAAATGAGAATTCTCCGGAAGGGTAAGAATAGGAGATTGTTGGAGGTCAATCACTTTGTATCGGCGGCTGCCAAGAGGCAAGCTGACCGGGCGTAATGAAACTGTTAAGCTGGAATGTTCATGGAATGGGGAGTCCGCGGGTAATTCAGAGACTTTGGTATATGCTAAAGTTACAGAATCCCCAAATGGTCTTTTTCATGGAGACGAAGATATGCAGAAGTCAAATGGAAAGGATTCGCTATAGTTGTCGGTATGTTAATGGGATTGAAGTTGATCCAGAAGGTACTAGAGGAGGATTATGTTTGGCGTGGAAACCTGAGGTGTGTGTCACGCTTCGACAATACTCGAAAAGGCATATTGATGTGGTGGTAGATGATAATGATGTAAGAGGTACATGGAGGTTTACCGACTTTTATGGGTCCCTATATGTACATGATAGAAATAATTCCTGGGTTGCGTTGAGGAACTTATACACTGGAGAGTGGTTTCTGTGGTTTGTTTGCGGGGATTTCAATGAAATAATGTACGGATTTGAAAAGAAGGGAGGGTTACCTAGAGACGAAAGAATAATGGAGTTATTCTGCACTGTTCTAACAAATTGCAGCCTAGTAGATGTAGGGTTTTCTAGGAGATGGTTTAGATGGGAGAGGGGAAATTTACCTGAGACAAACATATGCAAGAGGCTTGATAGAGGCGTTGCAAATGAAGAATGGATGGCCATGTTCCCTGAGGTAACTATCCAACACCTTACTCATTCTTTCTTTGATCACTGCCCCCTTTTAGTTATACAAAAAAGGCAGAACAATGGGTGAAGGAGAAAGCTTTCAGATTTGAAGCTTGGTGGACAGTGGAAGAGTCATTCGATGAAGAAGTCAAAAGCATTTGGGGGTCATCATCAGGTAACTTGATGCAGAAATTAGATAAGCTAAAGCACGATTTGAGGAGTTGGGCTACTCGGACTCAAGCTGACCAGAAGAAGCGAAAGATATTTCTTACAGAAAGGTTATCAGAATTCTTAGTAGCTGAAAGAGATTATCCTAATTTGGCTGAGTTGATTGACACAAAAATTCAACTAAACCTTGAAATAGACAAGGATGAACGCTACTGGGAACAAAGAGTGCGTACAAATTGGCTAAAATATGGCGATAGGAACACTGCTTTCTTTCATAGTCAAGCCACGCATCAGAGAAGGGGAAATCTGATTCATAAATTGCAAAATGAGGAAGGAAGAGAAACAGAGATCATCCACGATATAGAAGGCATTGCGAGATCCTATTTTCAAAATTTATTTATGTCAGAAGAAAGGGGAAGTTGCAATCATTTGCTACTGGGAATTGATAGATGTATATCTAAGGAGGACAATCAATTTCTTATGGCACTCTACACAAAGAAAGAGATTAAAGTAGCAGTGTTTGAGATGAGACCCAGAAAAGGCCTAGGGGAAGATGGATTACCGGTTTTATTTTATCAAAGTGTTGGCACATTGTTGGAGATGATGTTATCAAATTCTGCTTACAAATCCTGAATGAGGATAAAGGTTTCAAATAGGTAAATTTTACACATATTGTACTCATTCCAAATGTTGCTAACCCTGTTAATATGAAGCAATTTAGACCAATCGGCCTATGTAATGTGATTTATAAAATTATGATAAAAGCTATTGCTAATAGGATCAGAGGAGTTATTGAGAAATTTATTGATGTGGTTTAGAGTGCTTTTGTACCAGGGAGATTGATTTCGGATAATGTTCTTCTTGCTTACGAAATTCTTCACACATTGAAACAGAAGAGAGTGGGGCAAAAATGTTTTATGGCAGTAAAGCTCGACATGAGTAAAACATACGATAGAGTTGAGTGGAAATTTATAAAAGAAATAATGACTCGAATGGGCTTCGCCTTTAATTGGATTGAAATTATTATGGAGTGCATAAATTATGTTTCTTATTCGGTAATAGTAAACAAATTTAAATGGGAGAACTTTCAACCTTCAAGGGGGCTGCGTCAAGGGGATCCGCTTAGCCCTTTTATGTTTCTTATATGTGGGGAAGGCTTATCATGTCTAATGTGTCTTGCAATGAGCGAAGGGCTGTTAAGAGGAGTAAAAGGTAGTAGGAGTGGTCCGCATGTATCACATTTACTATTTGCAGATGACTATATTTTATTTAGTGAAGCGACTAGTAGAGGAGCTAATGTTTTAAAAGAAATTCTCAGAAAGTACAGAATGTGTTCAGGGAAGTGCATTAATTTCGACAAATCAATTGTCTTTTTTAGCAAGAACACATCTGAAGTTGAGAGAAGAGTGGTGGTCAATATATTGGGCGTGCAAAGTTCGAATGACCCGGAGCATTACCTAGGGTTGCCTAACATGGTAGGCAGGAAGAAAAGGGAGTCGTTCCAGATTTTAAAAGATCGAATCAAGCAGCGAATTGATCACTGGAGTACGAGACATTTATCGCAAGGAGGGAAGGAAGTATTTATTAAGTCTATTTTACAAGCCATCCCAACTTACACAATGGCCTGTTTCCTTTTACCTAAGACGTTATGTGTTGAGATTGAGAATATTATTGCTAAGTTTTGGTGGCAAAAGGGACACGGAAAAAGGGGTATACACTGGTGTGCATAGAGGAACCTTTTTATTTTGAAAGAACATGGAGGTCTCAAATTTTGAAATATTAGCCAATTTAACATCGCTATGTTAGCTAAGCAAGGTTGGCGCCTCATTACTTATCCGAATTTCTTATTAGCGAGAGTTCTTAAAGCCAAGTATTATCCACATTCAGACTTTTTTAATGCACAATTAGGTAACTTACCTTCACTTACCTGGAAGAGTGTCTGGGCTGCAAAAGGTTTGTTACAAAGTGGGATGAGTTGGAGAGTAAGACGGGGAACTGGAATTTCAATTTAGGATGATCATTGGATATCAGGAAAGGATGTAGATGATTGGAGCCACAGAAACGATAATGAAGTTAAGTTAGTTTCTGACTTAGTTGATGCTACAAATAATTTGTGGAAGATAGATCTAGTGAAAAGTACCTTTCCAGCAGATATTGCTCAAAAGATGTTACAAATCCCTTTGGCGAAAACCCCAGGCGTTGATTTTTAGGTGTGGAAGGGAGAGCTTTCTGGTTAGTTTTCGGTCAGAAGTGCCTACAAACTATTACAAAACACTAGCTCGGATCCTAACAACTTATTAATACAGGCCAATTTGAAAAACTTCTACAAACAACTATGGAATTTACAGCTACCCTCAAATATTACGATTACAGTTTGGAGAGCATTATGAAACTATATACCTACTTTATTCAATCTAAGATCTAAACGAGTAGCCGATAATATTGTATGTCCTCGTCGCAGATCGGAGGAAGAGGATATACCCCATGTCTTTCGGTACTGTCCTGCAGTAATAGAGATTTGGCAAATGTTAGACCTTTCTTGGGTTAATAACTCTATGATTCAAAGTTTTTGGGATTGGCTCACCTGGATTTTCAAGAGGAGTACTCACAAACAATGTCGATAGTTTTGTTGTGGAATATGGTTCCTGTGGGGATCGAGAAACAAGCTCATGCATGAAAGAAAAATAGAGTCAGGAAGGAAGTTGTCACTAAAAGTTCAAAGGTATTTGGCCGAGCTTGATGGCCTGACAGAAAGAAGGAATACCTTGAACACAGTTAGAAGTGCAAATCAGCGAGATAAAAGTTCCAGGGTGACGATTCATTTTGATGCAGCAAATCGATGGCGGGTTTGGTGGTTTGGGATCAGACGAGAGTACTCCTAACTACGAAGACTGTTTTGAATTCAAATGTTTCATCTTCTTTTGCAGCAGAAGCTTATGTCAGACTTCATGCGGTCAAACTAGGAATCTCTATGTGAATACACTCAGTTACGATAAAGGGGGATTCACGCACAATCATAAAGAAATGCCAAACAATGACGCAAGATAAGCCAGTTATAGGAGCAATCATCAGTGATATTCAAAGAAAGTCGAAGTATTTTCAAGAAATCAGGTTTCAATTTTTTAACAGAACCGAGAACGTTTTGGCCTACAAAATTGCAGAAGAAGCTCTAAGAAGGGAAGAGGAAACGCACTTGGACAGAGAGGCACTGCACTGCCTTCATTTGAGTCCGGAGGGAAGATGGAGAAGGCTCCCAGATTGAGAATTGCCTTGTGAAAGAAGAAGGGGAACATATAGCACATTTTGGAAGAAACGAAACGGCTATCAACTGAAGTAGATGGGACAATTGGATATAAAAGGACGTTGGAAAATGGTGTTCAACTGCAGTTTGAATCGACTAGAAATTATTACCTTAGGTGTAACACCCCTAACCTATATCCGTCGCTGGACTGGGTTACGAGGCATTACCAATCTCAACCCAACCCATAATAAGCATTTATAAACATAAATCACGCTTCTTTATCACATGTTCGTATCAAATGAGCTACACTCACTTGGCTAACAATTTATGAAATCATTTCCAAGTATACTTCAATTATAAAACATTATATCATAGGTAGTTAAAATTTTAATGATAAATAAAATTATACTCACTTTCACATGTACATACCAAAAATCAACAATTACCATTTCCTTCATAAGTCATTGTAAAACATTATATAGCAATTATCTCACATATAAGTAGTTAACTAACCATTTACCTAAAAAAATTAATACATCCACCAAGTACACGATCACATTATACCCAAATTAGTAAAGCAACTCATATAGCCGAACATACCCAAGGTATTACATAATCAATAATATAAATCTAAAGCACATTTCATCAATAATGTGCATAACCTTCCACGGCAATTATACATTTATTCCTATCCCGAATTAACTACTAAAACACATTACACACATTATCAATATAATAATTCAAACCAAGGCCGAATCACATAGTCACTTGCATCTTCAAATTAGACATGTTTTAAGCTTACTAAGAGAGCTATTTATAAGCCATACGTGTCTTACACAATCAATATATATATAATTCAAAACACCATTCATACATATCAGGTTTATAATATAACCAAGAATCAAACCAACTCGTTCTATTTTATAAGTACAAATGCCGAATCAAAACATATGATTTGCACATATTATACATTGTACTAAAATGTCAATCAAAAGCCAACTTACTACTTATCAATTCGGCTAGCAAAATTATTTCTAAGACACTCCATTTGATTGTGAATTAAAAACCAAACCTATATAGCAAATTCATATTCAATACATATACCGCAACTCACTCATACCAATACACATTTTTAAGTCCTCTATAATACTTTACATTGCCAAGGCAAATATCCATCCATTATACCATAAGACATACTTCCAGACAATTTTAGACCATGATCGAATACACACATAAATCATAATATTATAAGTAAGCCATTTTCGCATGGCTTAAATATATACATATCCCAAAACAATCTTTTCAAAATATGACTTAGTCTATACATGCCATAGTTTCAAAAATTCAGTTTATTAAATACCAAAATTTGTCGATAGTGTGATAAACTTTAATGATGATCCCCGAGCTCGAAACTTGTCTCTCAAAATCTATAAAACAATGCAATTAAACACACACAGTAAGCTATTATAGCTTAGTAAGTTATAAGCAATCATATAACAATACCTTAAACATTATAAAGAAATTTTATACATTTCAAGACCATTAAACCGAATGATCCAATCATCAATAATAGGCTTCACATAAGTCTATTATCCATTCCTAACTTTAATACAAATGCATACTAAATTATCACTTTTCATAACTCCAAAAGCCAAATGCTCATACATTTAATAATTAATTTCATATGCATATTCCACTTACCAAATTTATACTTACAATTCGAGTAATAACTTCTCATGATACCAAACTTGCCGAACTCAATCTTAGATTAAAGTTTAATCATACCTTTAAGGCGCGTTAATCGATCTCGCACACTTAGTGCTCGGGAGTTCAATTCGCACGCCTAGTGCTCTTTATCCGATTTCGCACACTTAGTGCTCGAAAGATCAACACGCACACTTAGTGCTCTTTGTCCGATTTCGCACACTTAGTGCTCGGAAATTACATTCGCACACTTAATGCCTTTTTTCTCAAATTTTTACTCCTCATTCATACAACACATCTAAACTTAACTTCAAATATATATATATAAATACATATACATATTTACATTTTCAAATCAATTCGTTGATCTCATAAAAACATCAATCCATTCGGCAATATCTAATACATCATTAAATAATTTCAATTCAACTTAATTGCTTAAAAACTTACTTCGGAAATCGACAGATTAGGTTTTCCCGGCTATTCGTTCAACTTTGCTTTTCCCCGATCCAATCCCGATTCTTTTTGTTCTTGATCTGAATAATTTCAAATTAAGCTCATTTAACATTTTTCTCATTCAATTTAATCCAAAAACACATAATCGAGAAAATTACAATTTTACCCCTAACATTTACAATTTTTACAATTTAGTCCCTATTGCATAAAACACAAAATACTCAAAATTTAGCCACACTTCTTTAGGGCCGAATCTTCATCATCCTATAATAAGCTCATACAATTCATTTATTTTGCATTTTAGTCCTTCAAAAATTTATTTTTGCAATTTAATCCAAATCACTTAATTTCATCCAAAATTCAAGAACAACACTTGCTAATTTATCACATATAATTAATATTTCATCATTAAACAACAAGAATATCAAGTTTCCTTCGATGGCATCTCACGAAAAACACAACCAATTCACAAATTTAAACATGGGCTAGTTAAAACTCAAAGCAACGATCTTAAAAACGTAAAAATTATTAAAAACCGAGCTAAATACTTACCTTAATCAAGCTCAAGTAAGGCCGAATGGAGCTAGGTTTTCTTTTCTTTTTCTTTGGCTAACTTTTGGTCATTTGAGGAAGAAAGATGAACAATTTTCATCTTTTATTTACTATAGTATTTTATCAAATTTAATTAATACATTAATAATAAAACATAATAAAATAAAATTCCAATAACTATTAGATGCAAATGATGACCGGCACTAAGCTTGAGTTTTGGCTAAATTGCACTATTAATACTTCAATTTAAGAAACCACCTTCAATTTAGTACTTACACATTTAACCACCAAATTTTCTTTTTATGCAATTAAGCACTTTTTCGTAATTAAGCACTAAAACGATCAAATTTTAATACGAAATTTTCTCACACACCAATTCACACATAATGAGCATAGAAAATAATACTAAAATATTTTTTTCAACTCGGATTCGTGGTCCCAAAACCACCATTCCGGTTAGGGTCAAAATCGGGCTATTACACTAGGTTTTCTGTTTTCGTAGCCTTAAATGTTTGTCTTTCCCTAGGTTTTTCTTTTTGGTTCTTTATTTTTCTTTAATGGTTCGGCTGGAAATATACCCAGCAGGCCCATTTTCAACTTTTAACCTAACTTTTGTTTTATAGTTTATTTTAATAAATGGCTAGTCGATTTTATTTAAAAATTAATAATTTAATATGTACTATATTTAAGTACATATATTTCTCATATGTAAGTGGTTTAGAATATGGAAATGCATCAATCATAGCTTGAATCTCTAAAATAGTGGATGAAATATGCTCTTTACTATGAGCTGTCAATCTCTTAGTAGGCATGGAGCATTTGCATTCCTACCTTGTTACTTGGTAGGAATTGTTCCATTACATTCAACCATCGGGGCAACTTTTTATATGATTTATCAGGGTCGCTGAACAGTTCATTCATAGCATTCTATTTTACATGCCACACTTTAGTGTAAGCTTCGAATGTCAATGATGAAGACTGAGATTGGTATCCTTGGATTTGCTTGCATCAATGGCATTATGCAGTCAAATAATGTTGGAATTCTATTTTCGATGATCTTGCGTTCTATGTCCAACAATGCATGTATAAGGACTGTCATACTTTCGGATCTCCTATATCTGCTTCTTTTTCCTAAATGATGTCGTAATCCTCCAATTACACTTATTACCATACTGTACGCACTTGCCAGCATATTTACAAAATTCTAGATGTTGTTTTGCTGATATCACAGCATCTTTGGATGATTCAAATAACCAAGAAGAATAATTCATATGCCTTGGTATTTTATGAGGTAATTCCAGAAATTCTAACACATATATTTTGTCAATGACAATATTGTGCATATGGATGGAGGTTCATGCGACGGTAGATTGCAACTTCTTCCACCAATTGTATCGGCAATACTTTTTTTTAGAATCACGGTTGCCTTTTGGAGCAACCTCGGGCTCAAAAAATAAACCTGTCTCCTCAAATGGTTCTTCAGCAGGTTCACCATCAACTGTATAATAACCAAAATTAGCACCAATTTTTGAATAATATACCCCATCGAACGTCCTTACTATGCTGTACGAGTGAGAGTAAACATCATTAACCACCGACAACCCTATGTTCAAATCAAAATATGGAAGAATTGCTCCCTATGAAACTTGATGGGTTCTTTACATACAAGTTAGAAGCAATCACCGTTGGCTTATAGAATGTCTCTCCGAAGTTGTTGATGGGATCTCCGTATATGAGTTAGCAGCAGTCCTAATAGAATGTTGAGACACTTCAAATAGCACCCCAATTTCAGTGTCATGTGTTGTGATAAATAATCATGAAAATTCTATTATTCATCTCATACGCTAAAAGTTGTACAATATTACATAAAAGCAAGCATTTGATCAAATTTCAAACATTATTATAAAATCATACGAAATTATTCTAACATGATAAATTTATGTTATAAATAAAACTAACAACATCTCATCTTCAAATATGCTAGAATTATTTTAAAAAATAACATAACACTGTATATATTTGTATCAATTGCAAAACTAGCAAACAAATACGAAAATATTATCATGTACATAACTAATATGTATATTTTGACAAAATACATCACTAATATATGAAAAAAAATATTGGGTATATTTTTTGGACATTAAAGTAATATAAAAAAACTAACAATTACTTCATTATTAATTACTTACTTTAACTTTCAAAATGCAATTGTGCTCTAAATACAAACTTCAACTTCCAAATTAAAAAAAAAAAATCATCCAAGTTATTTCGAGGCATAAGAATATGAACAAATTAATAATAATAACTAATTTGTTACATTTTAAAATATGTATAAAAAATTTACTTCAACTCCCCAATTGCAAATTGTGCTCCAGTTATGAACTTCAACTTTCTTTTTTCAGAATTTACGAATTTCAACTTTCAAAAAAAAAAATGGAGGTGGTTTTTCATAGAGAAACAATATGGGAAAATTGAAGATTTGACATTTTGATTTACAAGTGAATAAAGTCGGATTTGAAATAAAAAGTTTAAAATATGCTATTAGTTTATGTAATTGTATAGAACTCGATATTTAGTCCTTATATTTTAAAAGTTTTATTTTTTCAATTTAAAAATCTCAATTCAATTATTGTTTTTGTCGGTAGAATCTTTCAAAATTTGTCACCTCATTATGTTTATTTCCTATCAATCATATACCATGTCATATAACGACAACATAATCAAAATTCTAAGTTCACAATTTTTTATAGAAAATACTTACAAATTTACTAACTGGACTAAGAATTTTAAATAAAAAAAGCATAGAGATTAAAGCTTAAATCTTGTCAAAGTACGGGACTAACAACATATATTGACCAAAAAAAATTATAGCGTCAAAAACTATTATACAAAACTAAGCGTCAATATTTTTTCAAAAAAAGTTTAGAAAACACCAACTTTTCTCGAGAATAATATAGGAAAAAGAATTGATTACTGGAATAATATGGGGCTTTTCTTATGAAAATAATATGAAATCTACGTGGAAATCCCAAATCGGCATGGCAATTGACGATTTGGAATTGAAACTGTTGCAACCGTTGTGTCAGAATCTAACTGGGCACCTCAAAAGCCCAAATTGGCAACTGATATATTGATTTGGGGTTCTCATAGGTTCTCATGTCGGTGCAAGTGTAGTAGAGATTTCTTGCTATCTAGGAAGGCAAAATCAACCGCCGACATGCCAATTAGGGCTTTTGAGTTTGTAGAGATTCTGTGTTCCCTTACCGTCCGACATGACTAAAGGTCGGGAACCTGAGACCTACCACAAGCAGGGGTGTTTAAAAACCCCAAAATTTTGGGAAGAAAGTGCTTCGAAGTGAAAAAAAAAAAATTGTGAGTTAAGAGAGTTGAAAAAAAAATCTATTTGATAACGGAGTTACCAAATTTGTTAAAAGACAGTTCTATTTAGAGAAGGAGAATTACTACTCCGAGGTGTCGAAAACTAGCCATTAATTATTTGGTAATAATTAATTTTTAATTATGCATAGATTTAAATTGTAAATGTTTTTACTCTTTTTTCAAGGAAAAGAAATTTATTTTCGTATAAAATATAAGAAATGGTAAATGATTTTTTGACTGTAAATGTTTTATATTTTTTTCAGCAAAAAAAAATTATTAAGGTAAAAAAATGGAAAATTGTAAATGTTATTTTGGCTTTTTTCGGAATAATATAGAAAAAAATTAATATACCTGAACATTATGAAAATTTTTAAATCTTATACATCATTAGTGGGTTATTATAAAATTAATTGGTTGAAATAATATTTTTTCTCAAGATCAAATTTAGAAGAGGCAAACTTCGAGAAAAAAAAGTAAAAAAAAAACTTTATAATGTAATTATATTATAGTTATACATTTTACGAATAGAGTAAATGACATTATGTGATTTTTTTTGTGACTGAGATAGTAGGGTTTAAAATTTATGAAATATGATTAATTTGAAATGGTTAGATGGTTTAGGGTTTATATTGTAATAAATACAATGATTAACAAATGTCTTGTGTAGAGAAAAAATGCCAAGATTATTTGAATTGTGAAAAAGATCAAAACTGAACAACAACGAGAGGATGTTGACATTTTGGTAGAGAAATTAAGAAATTGTAGAATAGACCTGAACAATAACTGCATTGTTGCCCAAATATTTGCTGTGAACCTCATTGTGCAGGAGTAAATTTGGTCATATTATCCTGGTCATAAGTGAGAAGTAGACCTATTCATGGGTAGGACCACCTGCCCGGCCCAAAGGCCCGCCCGAAATATGGGAGGGCTTGGGCAAAATATAGGCCCGAAAAATGGGCTTGGACAAAAAAATAAAGCCCGTTTAAAAAACGATTAGGGCCTCGGGTAAGGCATTTTTGGCCCGAGCCCGGCCCGAATTTACTAAATGACAAAAAAATCTATTTTTTAATATTATTTTCTTATTGTTTTCTCTCTATTTTATTAGCATTTTACTATTATGTTGCTACTATGTTGCTACTATATTATGCATAGATTTAAATTGTAAATGTTTTTACTCTTTTTTCAAGGAAAAGAAATTTATTTTTATATAAAATATAAGAAATGGTAAATGATTTTTTATTGTAAATGTTTTATATTTTTTTAAGCAAAAAGAAAATTATTAAGGTAAAAAAATGGAAAATTGTAAATGTTATTTTGGCTTTTTTTTTGGGGAATAATATAGAAAAAAAATTAATATACCTAAATATTATGAAAATTTTTAAATCTTATGCATCATTAGTGGGTTATTATGAAATTAATTGGTTGAAATAAATTTTTTTTTCTCGAGATCAAATTTAGAAGAGGCAAGCTTCGAGAAAAAAAGGTAAAAAAAATTTTATAATGTAATTATATTATAGTTATACAGTTTACAAATAGAGTAAATGACATTATGTGATTTTTTTGTGACATGAGATAGTAGGGTTTAAAATTTATGAAATATGATTAATTTGAAATGGTTAGATAGTTTAGGGTTTATATTGTAATAAATACAGTGATTAACAAATGTCTAGTGTAGAGAAAAATGGCCAAGATTATTTGAACTGCAAAAAAGATCAAAATTGAACAACAACGAGAGGATGTTGACATTTTGGTAGAGAAATTAAGAAATTGTAGAATAGACCTGAACAATAACTCCATTATTTCCCAAATATTTTCTGTGAACCTCATTATGCAGGAGTAAATTTGGTCATATTATCCTGGTCATAAGTGAGAAGTAAACCTATTCATGGGTAGGACCACCCGCTTGGCCCAAAAGCCCGCCCGAAATGTGGGAGGGTTTGGGCAAAAATATAGGTTTTAAAAGGGGTTGGACAAAAAATAAAACCCGTTTAAAAAACGGTTAGGGCCTCGGGTAAGGCATTTTTGGCCCGAGCTCGGCCCGAATTTACTAAATGACAAAAAAAAATCTATTTCTTTTAATATTATTTTCTTATTGTTTTCTCCCTATTTTACTAGCATTTTACTATTATGTTGCTACTATTTTGTTGTTATTGTTTGGATATTGTATAAAACTTATTTTATTGTTAATTTTGTTATTATTTGAAAGACATCTGTTAATTTTGTTATTATTTTAGAGGCATTTGCTTGTTAAGTTGCATCTATCTTAGTGTTATTTAAGTATACATATTTTTTAAATTTTATTTTCAATTTGTTAGGAAATATTTATTTTGATGTTTTTAGTATTTTTAATGTACTATATATATTTTAAAATTGTATAAAAAATAATATAAAAATTAATATGTGTAACACCCCAAACCCAGCCCAGACGTTATGGTCGAATCTGGCGGCGTCACATTGAAGGTGAATCATAAAATCCGAAGTTGATGTAAAACCTTGAAGTCATTTGAGGAGTTCTTAGTTTAAAACATTTGCCAGTGATAACTTAATGTTATGTTCAAATTCTTTTGGTATATTAGGGTTTGATTAAAAACTTTATGTAGGAATCTTTAAACTTGTTACTTAAACTTTCAAAATACAGTGGAAGCTTTTCTTTAAAAAGGTTTATGTATTTACGATTGGTTTGTAAAACGTTGTTTTCCTTTTTAAAACTCGAGACCTAAAACTAGAAGTTATGCAATCAACACAATAAAATCCCAAAATTTAAAACAAAACCAGAGATAGGCCTTATTGCAACAAAACCTAAATTAAAGAAAACATAATTAAAAATAAAGAAAATTAAAAACACGAAAATACAACTGTTCGTAGTGTGGGCACCTCCGAGTCCCCCAGTACGTCGAATCGCCTCACTAGGGATTACTTGAAAAATTAAAAAGAGGGGTGAGTTTGCGAAAATTCAGTGTGTACAACCCCAACAATCAAATAACATACATCACATCTATCTGGGCCTAAGCCCATTACAGTAGAGGTGGCAATTGGGCCTTAGCCCCCATCAACCTTGGTTGGGCTTGAGCCCATATCAAAAGACACATATCTGGGCCTAAGCCCATCACAATATCAGAATCAGTATATGCAATGCATAAATACCTAAACCAACCCTGAACTCCGTCTTCTGTCCAACCTTACACTCCTGTGGGGATTAAATTGACTCACCCATCCCTACACTCCTTATATAGCACCGGTGGCGGCACTAACCAATATTGCAGCAGAGCTGCCAATCACATAATCGGCTTAAAACCATCGGTGGGTCCACAGTTGTCTCGTGCGTCCCGTGCGATCCTCACATATCAATCACTTCTTCCAATACAAGATCCCATCCCCATGCAACAAAATATCACTATGAATGAGAACATATCATCAAATGGCATACAAGATCAGTCATGTATCATATAGGGGTATTTTAGACATTTTGCCCTTTAGGGGCATAACGGTCATTTCCCATATTAGGGTCTAAGTATGTGTATCAACTTATCACTAGGTTCACAGTCGATCCGCACGACTTATGCAACCTTTAGCAAACAAAAGGTACAGTTGGGCCCAAAGCCCAAAGTATGGCCCAAGTGGGGCCCATATGCTCGTGTGGCCCGCTAAGCCCAAAACTGCCCTTAGCCATGTGAACGACATGGTCGAGCTCATTATTTCACAAAAGTTCATGAAGTTGGCCCATTAGGCCCACACGGCCCATTTCAGCCTATTTGACCCAAAAGCGGCCCAAGACCATGAGACCGCTCATGGTGGCCTCCGTCATTATATCGAATTTCTCACACGAGCGTTTGTGTGCTCGTATGGTAACCGTTGCTGTATTTTCAACTTTTCGATTTTTTGACATTTTGGCATTTGCCGATCTACAGTTGGAGTGGTGTGTGTACACACATGTTTGCGAACACTTGCAAAAACTCTTGAGCACCAACCTACATTCATCACATTTCTCCATCAGTCCCCTTTTGAACAAGACCAATACTTAATAAATCTTTTCATTATTATACTAATCAAAGAGACTCTAAACCCCTACCTTAATCAATCAACAAAAGGCCACACTCCTATTCTGTTGCCAGAGATTATCTACTAGGCCTTAGGGAAACCCTGCATAAGAATCGGATCTTATCAAACACCCATTCAAACGAATAGTTTAAGCTAAACGAGTCATCACTTACTGACAGCGCAAAATCAATAGTTGAAAAGAAAAAAGTAATTGGCCTACACCCCCTTTCAGGGCCGAAACCGAAAGTACTAAGAATGATGGAGATAAAATAGGGCAACGGTACTCCTATTTGAAAATGGCAGAAAACATATAATGTTAGAAGAAGAAAGGGCCCTTAACGTTAAGGAGAAACCAGAAGAAAAACCACGAGCACTTACCCTTTTTGTCTGAAGACTTTTGTAAGCCAATACGATAATACCACTAAGAGAACAGGAGAATATTCGGCCAAGTATCCTAAAAGATAAGGACGAAGAACAGAGTTCAGTATTCGACAATGATTAGAGAAAAATGTAAAAAACTATTGAAAGGAGAGGAGAATGAGAATGGAGGAGATGAGAAGAGAAGAGTAAAGATTCGGCCAGAGAATGTGGAGAGATTAAGAGCACTCAGAGAGTATAGGTTAAGGACAGAAAGAGTAGGAACAGAGTTTGGCTTTGGCACATAAAGGGATTGAAACAAAGTAAGGCTAAGAATAAAAATGTCTATTCGGCCAAAGAACAAAAATGACAACCAAAATCGACTAGAAGAGAAAAGAAGAGGCTAGAGACCATAATCCCAAAATCCCAACAGAATACCGAATATGCACAAAGAGCAGTCGTCACTTTGCCCACTCCCAAAAGATCCCAACTTTCCCTTCAATCGAAACTAATGCAAGATTAGAGATTCAATTCGGCTACACAACTTCCAACATCAAATCCCTTATTATCTCCCAAATTCTCTCCACCAAATCCACACCAACCTCCATCCAAATCCACTCTTTTTCCTCCTTGAATTTCTCCATGACTCATTCAAATTCCAACCTGTAGAGTTCTAGTCAAAGTCCACTTCTCATGTAGTAAGGAAGTAAAATAAATTCTCCCTTGCCACTTAATCATGCCACTGCCACTGGACCAACAGGCTCTTTGTGTCATAAATTCACCATAATTATTCTTAAGGCCTCCAGGCCAAAATCAAGGTTCACTTAAGGGAAAAACTAAAATTTTGCTAGAGCCTAGGTTTGATCCCAGGACTTCTCAGACACTCCTAAACACTCCAAATCACTTATCCACTGAAGCAAACCATCATTTATGTCATTTTCTTACACACGTAAAAAAAATTTATGTGTTCCCATGCTCAAGACCTATTTCCTTCTAGGCCCAAATTTGGGATGTTACAATATGGGCGGGCCGGGTCGGGCTTGGGTAAAATTTTAGGCTCATTTTTTGGGCCTGGGCCTAGCAAACGAGCCTAAATTTTTAGTTGAGCTGGCCCGACCCATGCACACCTCTAGTGAGAAGTTCAAAAGTAATCAGTTTATAAGAGAAGCATTTATATATGTAGAATATAAAGTTAGGTTGGATAGGTGTTGGTTGATGGTATCTATCAACGAAAAAAATAGAAGAAAATTGTATGAGATCTTAATCAAAGAATTTGTGAAGGGCATCGCGAAAAATGGTGCAAAGAGAACTTCCTAGTTGATTGCAGGTAACCATATTTGTAGGACAAATCCATATCCTCCTTATTTTCCATAGATGAGGAATTTAGATATAGGTGGGTTTCCGGATAATTTTATCGACATAATTCTTAAGCTTTGTAAGGAGATTAAACCAAAGAAGGATGGAGGTGCATAGGGTTATGGGTTTATAAAATTAGGGTTTATGTTTGAAATGTATTATCTTGTATCAAAATATTTGTCTTTATTATTGTATGAAGTTGGTACTTTTATAATATGATAAGGAAATTGTATGGAAGTTTTAATATCAAGTTTCATTTTTTAATTATATTGTATTAAAAATAGCCAACTTGTTTGTTAATTCAACCAAACTTAAAATATGAAAGGTATTAGGGTTTAAGGTTTGTTAACAACTATATTAATTTAAATTGCAGTTATATTATGAACAACCAGCTCGCAACATTCGTCTACTATGATTGCCAAATTATGGATTCTAATGTTGGTGTAAATTTTGAATCCAACCATCATGTAAGCGTAACATTTACCAATTCTGCGACACTCGATGAAATAAAAACAATGACTGGCCAATATCTCGTCGTTTTGGAAGTGCTATTTCAAAACTGTATTATAAATTTCCTATGGCCTCCAATCATTGGATGTATAAAATATTGGAACTTTCTAGTGATGAGGATGTCGAGGCAATGGTATTTGCACATACCAACTTCAAGGACCTTCATGTTGTCGAGTTGTATGCAGAGTTACATGAAAATAATCCTGCTCGTAAGGTATACACTCAATCATTGTCATCAACAACTCCAGTAACTGATACTACTCTTATAAATCAATGAGCTCCACATTTTAACCTAAACATTGATGAAGCTATGTTCTTCATGGGTAGACGATCATCTACATTTCAGCATGAGTTTGACTTAAATGTTGGATTTGAATGTTGTAGTGATTATGGAGCCACATCGTCATATGTTAGCAACACGTTCAATTATCCAACACAAACTGTGGTTACTGATATACAACCATTAGTTGTTGGTTTTTAGCACAACTTTGGGTTACCAGATGTACAAGGTGAAAGACTCAAGGAGGAGGAGGTCCTAAATGCTCATGTGGATGAATTCAGTGATTGATTTCGACGAAGTTGTTGATGACGATGTAATGAAAATTTAATTCATGAATACGATGACTTCCACAACCCTACAAGCATGGCGGTGGCATGGTGATCAAATTCGATCCTAATAACCATTTAGTGAATGTCAACCCCAACACTGCCCATGCACTTGAGTTTCCAGAATACCCGTAATTTTGCCACTCCATCAGGTGTTGGATGATGAGGAATTGGAAAAGCTCAGAGTTGGGTTAGAATACGATGACAAGGAAAGTTGTGTTGCTACAGTAAATTAGTACAACTTAAAGATGTTCGTCAACTACAAATTCACAATGTCAAATCCCACACTATATGTGGGAGAGTGTTGGAATGAATCCGAAGGTTGTAGGTTGAGGGTCAAGACATCTTTTGTGAATAAATCATAAGTGTGAGAGACTCGAAAGTATGAAGGCCCCCACACTTGTAGTACGACATGGTTGACTTAAGATTATCTAAAGTTAGATGCCAAGTTGATCAATCACTGAATCAAGCCTTTAGTTGAGGCAAAACCCACTATTTTGATTATTGGGTTGGTGGCATCTATGCAAACCCATTATCGGTACAATGTTTCATATTGAAAAGCATGATGTGCTAAACAAATTACCATGAAAGAGTTGTACGGTGATTGGGATAAATCATACAATGAGCTTCAATATTGGATGACAATAATACAGTAGTATGTCCCTGGAACTGTGATCAGGATGTAGATTATGAATACGTACAACCAGGATGGCAAAGAAATGCTAAGGTCTCAAATCTTCCATTGACTGTTCTGGACATTCGAACCTTCCCTTTTTGTAAGCCCATATTTCAGGTTGAAGGTACTTGGCTCTACGGAAAATATAAGTAGTATTTCTTATAGCCATTGAATAGGATGGGAATCGAAACATTTTTTCGATCACCTTTTCCATTGTAGATAAAGAAAACATGAAGTTGTAAGAGTTTTTCTGTAACACCCGGGTATCTTTATTACCCCAAAATCTAAGGAAAGTTAAGACTAAATTGAAAGGATTAGTAAATTTTCAGACTCCACTAAGAAATTTAGAAATTTTAGTGGCTGAATTTTGATTAGTTGGATCTCAACCCTGGTTCGGTTAGGATGGAACCAACTGGTTCCAAAGCGGGAGACAAAATGATTAAGGATGAATGGTAGAAACGGTCAGAGAAATTGTGGTAAAGATGTATATATATAATAGTGTGTGGAAACAAAATTTTCTCAATTTTTTTATCAAAATTTCACTCTAAAATATCATCTTCTTCAGTCACTCTGAAAAAAAAATGAGGATTTAGCTGAAGGAAGCTCTACATGCCGCAATAATCATTTGAATTCAAGTCTGGTAGTAGAGAAATTGAGGAACTGATAAACTTCCTTACCCCTCTAAACACGTGGATTAAAAGAAGAAGTAATGTAAGAACTCTTGAAAGCTTTTGTACAACTATGGATTCTAGGTTTTATGGGTTGAACACCTTTAGTTTAACCGATAAATGGTTTTCATGCTTAGCTGTCAGGACAAAGGAGGCTCTGACATACAAGACAAAGGATAAATGGATTTGTTATTGTTGATGACTATTTTAGATATAAATGGGTTTTGTTTTTGTTTTCAAAAGATGAAGCTTTAGAAAAATTTATTACTTTTTGTAAAATGATTCAAAACCAAGTGGGATATTCAATTTCAAATGTAAGAAGTGATCATGGAAAAGAATTTGAAAACTTTGGCTTTGATAATTTTTGTAAAGAACATGGTATTAGTCACAATTTTTTGGCACCTAAAACCCCTCAACAAAATAGAGTTGTTGAGAGGAAAAATAGGACCTTAGAGGAAATGGCTAGAACCATGTTATGTGAAAATAATTTGCCAAGATATTTTTGACAGTAGCCATAAACACTTATTGCTATATTATAAATAGAGCTATGGTTAAGCCTATTTTAAAGAAAACTATTTATGAACTTTTTAAAGGAAGAAAGCCTAACATAAGCCACTTTTATCCTTTTGGCTGCAAATGTTTTGTTTTGAATAATAAAAAAGAAAATTTAGGAAAATTTGATGCCAAAAGTGATGAAGGTATTTTTCTTGATTATTCCACAAATTCTATATTCTAAAGCTTATAGAATTTTTAACAAGAGAACCATTGTTGTAGAAGAATCTATACATGTTATTATTTATGAATCTAACTCTCCTTTTAGAAAGGAATCTATTGATTTTGATGATGTAAAAATATATCAAGTTGAGTAAAATCAAGCATCACATGAAGATCAAGGCGTAAGTGAGTTGGTTCAAGAACTCAAAATTGATTAACTTCGAGAACCAACTCACGTTGAAAGAGAATCTACCCACCCAAGAGAGTTTTCATATGTTAAGGATGGACACATAATTGATGATCCATCTAAAGCAGTAATTACTATATCTTCAATTAGAAATACTTGTAATTATGATGCTTTCATTTCTTGCATAGAACCTTAAAACATTGATGATGTTTTAAATGATGAATTTTGGATAATGGCTATGCAAGAAAAATTAAATCAATTTGAAAGAAATCAAGTATGGAATTTAGTTGATAGACCTAGTGATCATCCAACTATAGGAACTAAATGGGTCTTTAGAAATAAACTTGATGAAAATGGTAACATTGTTAGAAACAATGCTAGATTAGTTGCCAAAAGATATAGCCAAGAGAAAGGTATAAACTATGATGAAACTTATGCACCAGTAGCTAGGTTAGAAGCCATTAGGATGTTATTAGCTTTTACACGTTCAAACAATTTCAAACTTTTTCAAATGGATGTCAAAAGTGCATTTTTAAATGGTTTCATAAATGAAGAAATTTATGTTGAACAACCTCCCGGTTTTGAAAATCCAAAATTTTCAAATCATGTCTTCAAATTGTCCGAAGCTCTATATAGTTTAAAATAAGCTCCTAGACTTGGTATGAAAGGCTTTCCAAATTTTAATTGACAATGGCTTTAGAAGAAGCAAAGTAGACACCACTTTGTTCATAAAACTTAAAGACAAAGACATTTTAGTAGTACAAATATATGTTGATGATATTATATTTGGTGCTACTAATGAACTTCTTTGTCAAGAATTTTCTAAGATTATGCAAGGTCAATTTGAGATGAGCTTGATGGGTGAGTGATAACTGATAAAACTAACATATTTTAATCTCATTCTTAATACATTGTTTGATAATTATTTATGAAAATTGGTGAATTTGATACTTCTAATCCTTTTAATTCATGTTCTTATACTTGGGTGAGCATTTAGGAGTAAAAGGAGTGAAAACCGAACAAACAGAGCAGATTTTAGGAGCCACATACGCTGGGCACACGCCTATGTGACCCACATGGGCTGGACACGCTTCTATGTGCCAGCACAAGTCAATTTTGCACCATGCTTCCCAAATATGTGGAAAAACACGATTTTTAGGCTTTCTAAGCATTCTAATGTCTATAAATACCAATTAGAAGAAGATATATGGGAGCCATTAGAGAAGATCGAAGAAAACACTCGAATAACACCATCAAAGCCAACTCGAAAGCGGATCTCCATCAAGATTGAAGATCTCCTTTTAATTTCTTCTAAAGTATTTATGATTTTCTTTGTTTCTTGTGGTTTTCTAACGTTGAGATGATTTTATTCAGGACTATGAACTAATTCCTTAGATACCTAAGGAGGATGAAACCTATGACAAATTCTATTATTTAATTTCTGTTTTACATGATAAATACTTGATTCTTGTTCTCAATTATGTGTGCTTATTTCTTGTTTTAATATTTTTGGGATATTAATTCATATTTAATGTGCTTAATTCAGTGGAGCAAAAGCCTCTATTTAAGAGTAGATCTAGCATAATTGAGTGGAGTTGCATGCAATCCTAGAAATAAGACGACATAAATCTACAGGATTAGAGTCAAATCCAATAGGAGAATCCATAAATCGAGTTAATGCGACAATATGGATTTTAATTAGAAAGAGATTTCAATTAATCATCCTAGAGTCAGTTGCTTTTACTCTCAAAAGAGATATTAGCATAATTTAGGGATTTCTACGGATCAAGACACCAAGTGAATAAATCGTTTAAATCAGATTAATAATAATAGAATGAGTCTAGGTGGATTCTTTCCTGGGTATTGTCTCTCTCATTGGTTAATATTTGATTATTTCCTTGATTCATTCTCTGTTGCATTCTTAGTTAAATTAGTTTAGTAATTTTAGCTTTCAAACCCATCACTCCAAATTGTCGGCTGAATAATAAGAAAACGGTAATTACTAATACTTTTAGTTCTTGTGGAAATGATATCTTTACTGATCATAGCTATACTATTGTTCGATAGATGCGCATGCCTTTGTTGTATTTATAGTTAGTTTTGTGACTATCAAGCTTTTGGCGCTGTTGCCAGGGACTAAAATATTATGAACACTTTATTTTTATTAATTTAGCCATTTTTATATATTTTTGTTTTTAGTTTAATTTTTACCTTCTTATTTTTCTTTTACTTGCTTCTGGCAGGTTCCTTTAGTTTATGACTATAAAAAACCCATGGGGACCATTACTGTTTGATAGTGAAATTGAAAGTACAGCTCATAGAAATCGTAAAGACGCAAGACAAAGTCGACAAAATTTAGTAGACGAACAAGAGGACATTATTATTACTGAGGAGATGGATGATAATCAGAACATTCAACTACCTCCTGCAGCAGCTTCTATTCCATGTACTATGTACAATTATGCCAAGCCCACTCTAATTGGGGCTGAATCAAGTATTGTGTGACTCACCATTGCTACAAATAGTTTCGAACTGAAGCCAAAAACAATTCAAATGGTACAACAATTTATGCAATTTGATAGTTTGCAAGATGAATATCCAAATATTCATTTGACAAATTTCTTCAAAATCTGCGACACTTTCAAGATAAATGGAGCCACTGATGACGCCAGTCCTTTACAGCTATTCCATTTCTCGTTGAGGAACAAAGCTAAACAGTGATTAAATTCTTTACCACGAGGTTCCATCACTACATGAGCTCAAATGACCAAAAAGTTTCTACTAAAATACTTTCCACCAGCTAAGACAGCCAAGTTGAGGAACAATATTTCTTCCTTCGTTCAATCGATTTAGAGAAGTTATACAATGCATGAGAGAGGTAAAAGGACTTATTGAGAAGGTGCCCTCACCATGGGTTACCCTTATGGTTACAAGTTCAAACCTTATACAATGGATTGAATCCCTTAACGAGGCAGTTAGTTGACGCAGAAGCCGGTGGAACCTTAAAGAATAAAACACTCAAAGCAACTTATGAATTTATTGAGGAGATGACACTAAATAATTATCAGTGGCAAGCCATGAGGACAAAGCCTGAAAGCAGCTGTTGTTTTTAATTTAGATGCTGTCATCATGTTATCGAATCAGGTAGATTTTCTTAATAAGAAAATTAATGATTTATATATTTCTACGCAGTTACATCCGGTGATGCAATGCAATACAAATAGAGGTGGAATGAACAATCCAGAATGTTTACCCTTTGGTCCTAGCATAGAGAACGAGCAAGTCAATTATATGGGTAATAATTCTAGGTCTCAAAATAACCCTTATAGTAATAACTATAATGCATGTTGGAGGAACCATCCCAATTTCTCTTGGGGTGGTCAAAGAAATCTGATAGCACAACCCCCTCCGGGCTTCCAACAACCACCTTATCATCAAGATAAGAAGTTGAACCTTGAGAAGATATTGAAAAAGTTTATCTTGGTTTTAGAAACTCGTTTCCAAAACACACTGAAAAATCAACAAGATCGATTCAAGGTCTTGAAATTCAAATCGGTCAACTTGCTAAATTAATCTCAGAAAGACCACAAGGTAGTTTGCCTAGCAATATTGAAACTAACCCAAGGGAGTAACTTCATACAATTACTGTTCGAGATGAAGAAGGGTTAGTTTAATTTGAACAAGAATCGAGAGAAAAAATTATGGTGAAAAACGATAAGGTTGAGGTAAGCCAGAAAGAGAAAAAGCTAGTTGCCAAAGAATATAAACATCGAGTTCTATATCCCAATGCGACGAAGAGAGACCACACAAACAAACAATTTGGTAAATTTCTTAAACTCCTGAAAAGATTACATATTAACTTACCGTTTGTTGAAGCTCTTTCGCAGATGCCCAATTATGTCAAATTTTTAAAGGAGCTGTTGGCAAACAAATGGAAGTTTGACGATTCGTCGACTGTGGAACTCAATGCAGTTTGCTCGACCATCTTACAAAATAAATTACTCAACAAACTAAAAGATCTAGGGAGTTTTACTATTTCTTGTTTAATTGGTAGTTTAAATATTGATAATGCCTTGGTTGATTTAGGGGCTAGTATTAATGCCATGCCCTATAAAAATGTTTAAATAACTAGGTCTTGGGAAACCCAAGCAAACTAGGATGAGTATTCAATTAGCGGATAGAATCATTAGATATCTTACGGGTGTTATTAATGATGTGCTTATTAAAATCGATAAATTCATATTCCCTGATGACTTTTTGTGTTGGACATGGATGAGGGTGGTGAGGTACCTTTAATTTTAGGACGACCCTTTTTAGCAACTGCTAGGACTATAATAGATGTTGGCACGAATGAACTTGCACTTCGTGTAGGTGACGAAACGATTACTCTCTAAGCTCGTGATTCTGTAAGAACATCTAGTGATCAGGATGATTTTAAATCTTCAGTTAATGTTAGTGATCATGTGGCTCAACCTTCTTTGCAGAAAACCCCTTTAAAAAATGTATTGGAGCCACGTTTTAGTCAATGCGACAGAAACATAATGACTTATGAAGAATAAATACTACAAATCGATAACTAGATAAATGACAAACACATGTTAAGAAGAAACTGAGAAAACACGATGAAGAGCAAAAGCGACCCCATAATGAGCATATGAATGGGACGACCAAATTTAAGGTTGGGAACAAGGTACTGCTAGACAAAACAGATCCACAAATTGCCCCTTCGGAGCTTGATGCAAACGAATCAAACCCATTTATGGTACTGAACGTCTTCCCCTACGGTACAGTCGAGGTAACTCATTCTGAATTTAGCACATTTAAGGTAAACAATACTCGACTTAGACCTTATCTTGGTAGAATAATTGATAGCGAGAAAGAGGAGCCTCGGCTCCACGAACCACCGTAACTGTGCGTACAAGGTAAGTCGAGTTTAGACTCTAAATAAGCACTTCTCGGGAGGCAAACTGAGTGTCTAACATTCTGTTAATTCTTTTAACTTTATTTCATGTTATTTTCAAATTAATTAAATTAAATTTAAAAATTTTAAAAATATTTTGATACACACGGGCGTGTCCCAGGCCATGGGTACAATGGGGTATTCGACAGTGAGTTACACGGCTTGATGACATGGCCATGTGACCCACACGGCCTAGACACACGAGCGTGTCCTTGGCCATGAGTCCTGGGACTTAATTTTCCCAAAATTCGATGTTTACATGGCCTAAGATAGTCCACACGACCATGTCCTAGGCCGTGTGAGCACTGGAGCTAATTTTCTCAACTTAATTTCAAGTCAGTGAGTTACACAGGCAAGAGACACGGCCATATGCGAGACACAGCCGGGACACACGGGCGTGGAAGAAGCGAAGGAGATGACACATGGCCTGGACACATGGATGTGTCTGAGGCCGTGTAAAGAATGGGCTCACATTTCACATTACACATTGGCTAAGGGAGTCACACACAACTGTGTAGCCCAACATAGGCCTTCACACGATTGTGTCACCCTTTTAAAGCAAACCCTAATTTTTATTTTTCTATTTTGTCTTGTTCTCCCTCTAACCTAGCCGCCACTCACCTAGGATCCCTCCCTCATTTACCAATCTGATCACCAGCCATGCGACCAGCCCCTCCTCCGTACCCTGCACCACCACGCAACCTCCCTTCTTCCTATGCAACCAACCCCAACCCCACTCATACTTCCTCCCTTCTTTCCCCTTTCCTCTTCTTTGTTTTCCCCAACAGCCCAAACCCTTTTCCCTCTGACCAGCCCTCACCCCGTCCTCTCCTCTCCTCTTCCACATCGCACCACCACGAGCCCCCTCTTTCCCGCATGTTGACCACCGCGCAAACCTCTGGGCACCGTCTCACCATCAGTCCTCCCTATTTCCTTTTTTTTAATTCTTTATTATTTTATTATTTTCTTTAATTTATTTATTTATTTTATTATTCTACTTTTTTATTTAATTTATTTATTCCATTTAATAATTTTATTATTGTTTGATTATATTTTTTCCTGCTACCTTAGTTAATTATTTTATGATTATTTTTAGTTTAATACATTATTGTTTTTATATGTTATTTGTCTCTTCTTTTTTTTTTTCTACTTAGTATTATTTCTGTCATTTGTTTTTTGTGTTTCTTGAGTATTAGTTATTTTCTTAATAGACATTGTTAGTTTTTATTTCACTTTATTTTTAGTATTAAGTTATCATTGTTTTTATCATGTTACTTGTTGGTGAATTTACTCTTGGGTTAGTAGCTCAGTATTGTGGTTTAGGTTTTCACTTTGTTTCGGTCTCTGTCATGTCATCTGTTGGACTTATTATTTATTCTTTTTATTTTGTTATTACTTTTTACTTTTCTTTTAGCAGTTATTCAATTATTTTGCCGATCAGTGTGCAGTCTTATGATTTCATTTTAGTTTGATTCAATTTTTGATTTGATTAAGTTTTATGATGTTGAGTTATGCTTTGACTTAGTTCTTATGCTGACATTTAGCTATTATTTATTCTTTTTAGGCACTATGACAAACACTAAAGGCAAGTCCAAGGTTGTCGTTTCAACTTTGAAAAAGCAGAAGACTCCAGGCATGGCATCATCGTTGAGCGCTTCCGTTGATGCCTGCCACTCTTATCTTCGATTTCCACAGGGTCCCCAAGAGGATTTATATTAGCATCTTCAATTGAGGCAATTCATATTAGGTTGTTGTATTGATTGGGCTGCTTTAGAGCAGGTCCAGTTAGCTGATCATGTCCGCGCCATCATTGTTACGCCTCCTTGGGACCAGTTCTTTTCCATCATCGAGCCCACATGCTCGGAGCTGACTTTAGAGTTTTGTTCGACATTTATCCTACAGCAGATGATGACGACCAGTGATGAGTCGGGCATCATTACCTTTAGACTCGATGGTATGACGCGACATATGAGTGTCCTTGAGTTCAGAGTTGCATTGGGACTTTACACTACAGAGTTTATGAGTGCTGAGGGTTCCTTCGATTATACTGGCACATCCACTACTCGTCATCTCTTTGTTGGGTAGATCTTATGGTGAGCACGATACCTTATGACCCGAGTCGATCAAAGGCGACTTCTCTTCCTTCGGCCTTACGCTACATTCATGCCACCTTGGCTCACACATTGATCGGTATGAGGGAGAGCACTAGATTTGTCGGTACAATCGACGCATATTTTTTGTAGAGCTTGGCCAGGGGGCAGACATTTGATATTGCCTATTTCATCGTCCTAGCTGTTCGTCATCAGACAGAGCGCAGTAGAAGGAGCCCTATCTGTTTAGGCTTTTACGTGACTTGACTCGCACATCACTTCGATCTATTCGACACACCGGAGCAGTCATCCTCCCGTACATTAGTTGGACAAATATCTCCACAAGGATTCTCGAGTATGACTCACATGAAGATGATCGAGCGATTTCGTGGAGTGGATCCTCCCCAATACTATCTTATTCTTACCCTCAGAATGAGCAATGGGACTTTGTTGATGATGTCCCTGTCCACCACGAGGTTCCACCTTCGAGTCACGGTCTTACTTCTTCTGCTGCCACCTTAGAGGACCTTTCCAAGCGGTTCACTCGCTCTGAGCAACACTGCTTTTAGAGGTTCGATAGTATTGACGCGACTTTGCAGTAGATCTATCAGCACCTCCATATATGTTCTCCCACACCGGCGACTCACGATACTAATGCCTCTGACGATGAGGATAATTGATTTTATTTGTTTTATTTTTATTTTTATTTTTATTTTTATTTTTATTTTTATGGTTGTTTCTAATTAAGTTGTAACCTTTTAATCTTCTTCACTATTTGTGTTTATTTTCTTATTAGTTTGCTCGGAATCATGCACTACATTTAGATTTGCCTACAATTCTGCTTTTCACCATTCTAGTGATTTCTTCCAATATTTAGGGCAGTTTCAGTTTTCTCCCTCTCTTATGATATTTTGCTTATACTGTGGTTATATCTATTTGTACATTGAGGATAATGTACATCTTAAGTGTGGGGAGGTTATTTATATAATTATTAGAAAGTCCCTGAATTATGTCTTGTATTTAAGTACTTTTCTCATACTTACATTAGAATAATTTTTTGTCGATTTGGGATTTTTGTTTATGTGTTTTGGATTAATTTGTAGATATTTATGCTTTGGTTGATTTGAACTTTAAGACATGAGAGAATCAAGTATGATAAGTTATTTTTCAGAATTAAAAAAATTTTAGTTTGTTTCTCTAAATTGAAGTTTTATCTTGAAGTTTGAGATTTGCAAGTTTAACATCAAAACCATGATTTTTTGAGAGATTTTGAACCTTTAGAGCATATATTTTTCGTGTTTATTCTATTATTGGTTATGAGTGTGTCAACTTGATTTGTTATTCTAGAACTTGCTTCTATTATCCATGTCGAGACCACAGCTTTAATTTGATATACTGAGATGATAAATGCATTTAGGTTTTAACTCATTTATCCTATAAAATGCATACATTTTTAATTAACCCTTAGTGGACCCGGTTGAGCCTAACATACCGTTTCTTGATTAACTCATTAATGTTAACCCATTACTCATTTTCTTTGTTGCGACTTTTTCCCCGTTTTATTGATTCTTTTTTTGTCGAGATTTGATTTGATTAGTTTCCTAACTATGCTCTTCTGTTTGATTTGCTGAATTATTTCTTCTTTTTCTAGAAAGAAAAAAAATTGAAAAAAATAAAAAATCGAAAAAAATATTTATTTATTGATTATTATTTAGTTCCATGTTGATTGAGCTTGAACAGTTGAATTCATATTTTGAGAAGAAGCTCGTTTTTATTCTTGAATAGTTCTTGATTGGTACACTTATTTTTAATTTAGCATTTTTTTTTATTTTTTCTAATTTGGTAATTCATCAACTCGATCTCGATTATAACCAACTTTTCTGGCCTTTATCCACACCCTTAATCTAAGCCCCATTACAACCTCTTAAAGACCTTTTGATTAGTGTTTCATATCATTTTATAATGATGGAGATTTGATTTTCAAGCAAGCCTATGGTAATGACATTTATTGTTTGACTTTCGAGTGCATATTGTTGAACCTTAAACACTTTAAGTACTTGAGTGAATCTTTAGTGAGGATGTCAATTCTTGTTAATTTTGAATTAAAGGTAAATACTTAAATAAGGGGAGACACCTATGTTTTTGTGTTTAAAAATGTTAGCTTGGATTGTTTGAGACTTTAGTATCCTTTTAGTTGACTTGCCAATGCATGATTATTTGTGAATTATTTTGAGACATTATTGATGGGAATTACAAGTTGAGAAATATTAACTTAAATGTGAGTTAAGGATTTTGCTTGAGGACAAGAAAACGCTTAAGTGTGGGGATATTTGATAAATGATAAAACTAACATATTTTAATCTCATTCTTTATTCGTTGTAGGATGATTATTTATACAAATTGGTGAATTTGATACTCCTAATCCTTTTAATTCATGTTCTTGTACTTAAGTGAGCATTTGGGAGCAAAATGAGCGAAAATCGGAGAAGAAAAGCATATTTTAGGAGCCACAGGGGCTGGGCACACACCCATGTGACCTATACGGGCTGGACACACGCCCATGTGCCAGCACATGTCAATGTCGCACCCTACTTCCCAAATACATAAAAAAACACAATTTTTAGGCTTTATGAGCATTCTAAAATCTATAATTACCAATTAGAAAAAGATATCTGGGAGCCATTAGAGAAGATCAAAGAAAACACTCGAAGAACACTATTAGAGCCAACTCGAAAGCGGATCTCCATTAAGATTGGAGATCTTCTTTTAATTTCTTATGAAAATTTTATGAGTTTCTTTGATTCTTGTGGTTTTTCTGACTTTGAGATTTTTTATTCAGGATTATGAACTAATTCCCTAGATACCTAGGGAGGATGAAACTTATGACAAATTCTATTATTTAATTTCTGTTTTACATGATAAATACTTGATTCTTGTTCTCAATTTTTTGTGCTTATTTGTTGTTTTAATATTTCCAGGATATTAATCAATGTTTAATGTGCTTAATTTAGTGGAGCAAAAGTCCATATTTAAGAGTAGATCTAGCATAATTGAATGGAGTTGCATGATTTCTAAAAATAGGACGACATAAATCTGCTAGATTAGAGTCAAATCTAATAGGAGAATCCATAAATCAAGTTAATGCGACAATATGAGTTTTAATTAGAAAGAGATTTCAATTAAGCAACCTAGAGTCAGTTGCTTTTACTCTCGAAAGAGATATTAGCATAATTTAGGGATTTTTATGGATCAAGACACCAAGTGAATAAATCGTTTAAATCAGATTAATAATAATAAAATAAGTCTAGGTGGATTCTTTCTTGGGTAGTGTCTCTCTCATTGGTTAATATTTGATTATTTCCTTGATTCATTCTCTGTTGCGTTCTTAGTTAAATTAGTTTACCATCACTCCAAATTGTCGACTGAATAATAAGAAAACGGTAATTACTAATACTTTTAGTCCTTGTGGATACGATATCTTTACTCAATGTAGCTATACTATTATTCGATTGGTGCGCGTGCCTTTGTTGTATTTATAATTAGTTTTGTGACTATAAGTGAGCTCAACTTCTTTTTGGGGCTCCAAATCAAGCAAATTCATAATGGCATCTTCATCAATCAAGCCAAATACATCAAGGAAATGCTCAAGAAATTTAAAATGGAGGACTTGAAGCCTCAATCAACACCAATGAGCACTTCAACAACGCTTGATAAAGATAAAGGAGGTAAATGTGTTGACACTAAACTTTATAGGTCTAATCATTTCCTAATGAGTCACATTTACAAGTCATTAAGAGAATCTTTAGGTACCTTAAGGACACTCCGAACCTAGGAATTTGGTATCCCAAAGATTTATCATTTAGTTTGCATGCTTACTCCGATGCGGATTTTGGAGAATGCAAGTTAGATAGAAAAAGCACTTTCGGAACATGTCAATTCTTAGGAAACATGTTTGTTTCTTGGTTCTCTATGAAACAAAATAGTGTAGCTTTGTCCACAATCGAAGCGGAATATGTTGTCGTAGGCAGTTGTTGTGCTCAAATTCTTTGGATGAAGTAACAATTAGTTGACTATGGAATTGATATGGATCACATTCCTATAAGGTGTGATAACACTAGTGCTATTTATTTTACCAAAAATCTCATCCAACACTCTAGAACAAAGCACATAGAAATAAGATACCATTTCATTAGAGATCATGTGCAAAGAGGTGACATAGTACCAGAGTTTGTAGATACTTTGCATCAACTAGTCGATATTTTTACAAAGCTGTTGGACAGATTTTGGATAATTAGGGGAGAGTTAGGACTAATGAACATGCCTTCATAAGCTTCTTGTATAATCTTTTTGACATTCTTGGACACTTGTTTTGTTCTATGCATGCTTTGTGTACATTACTTGACTATACTTGTAAACTTGTAAATTCATTATTTCTCTTTTTTCTTTTTTTGCATGGTTACTATGTGATATAATTAAGTTAGATAGTATTTTAAATCATAGATAAAAATTTGAGAATGTTAGTAAATGTATTTTTCACCTTTTGATTGCATTCAAGCATGTTTTCTTGATTTTCTTGTAGATATTTGTTTAAACATGGTATTATATGGTTTTACATGTGTTATTTTTGTACCTTTTTTCATGTATTTTTTTCATTTTTCATTTGTTTCTATTTTTATTCTTATGTCTCCAAATGTTTAAGTATTGTGCACTTATTCCCCTAATTTTTCAAGCATGCTTTCTTTTTTATATTACAAAAAGGGGAGAAAAATGCAAATTTTGCATAATATAATTTTCAACTTAATCCTAAAGCCAAAATCTTTAAGTTGGAAATTTAAATGAAATGACGTCTTAAATATTTTTTTCAAAAAAAGAGCTTATTTTGAAAATAATGTTTACGATAAGGGGAGTTAGCAAATTTTTTTCAATATGTTTTTGTTATATCAAAAAGGGGGAGATTGTTAGCTCTAGTTTTTCAAGTATTTTGATATAACAAAAAGTATATTAAAAATTCCCTACTTAAATCTGCAAAAATTGTTTATAAGTCCTTAAAATTATTTCCAAAGTGTTGGACAAAATAAATTGTTAGAAGGCCTTGATTAACTTATTTTTTAACGAGTTTTTGAAGTCTGAAGGACTTCTATTGTTACTTAGGTGGACAAGTATCGGTAGAACTTAAGATGAAAAGACCTTGAAAAGGCTACAAAAATTCTACTGATAGAATTAGGAGTTCGACTAATACAACCTGGACTTCTATCGGTAGAACGCACTCCAGTAAGCAAGGTAGTTTTGGCCTGGGACTTCTATTGATACTCTGGTTCGATCCACCGATACAACCAAATGCTACTGATACCTTGAGGACTTCTACTGAAACAAATCAAGTCAGTAGCCAAAATTCAACATCTCCTGCATTTCTACTGATACCTTGAGGACTTCTACTGAAACAAGTCAAGTCAGTAGCCAAAGTTCAGCATCCCCTGCACTTCTACCGATACTTTAATGGGTTCTACCGATACCAAATGAAACCCTCAGAGTTCTACCAGTACAAGATAATACCGATAGAACAAGCCCAACGATCATATTTTGGAAAGACTTCTATCGATACAAATTTCCTTCATCGATACAACAAAGCTGTAGGCTACATTTAATGCTGATTTTTGTAGTTGCAACGACTCCTTTTTGTTTCTAACGGCTACAAACGTCTACATGTTGTTAGAGGACTTAAATACAATGTCAAGGCTCCTCATTGAAGCCAAAAAAGACAAGAAACAAGTGTCCAACTTCCAAGAACTCAATTTTCAATCTTTCTCAATTTTCTGCTAAACATTTCTTGTATACACTTGTGGGTTAAATTTTCTATCATTCTTTCAAGTGTTGTAACTTTGTGTGAGAGTGTTTAATTGTTGATTATCTACCTTTTAAAGATATCATCTTATTCATCATTAAAAATGTCAAACCACTTGCTTCAAGCAAAATAAAAAGAAACCCATAATCAATCATTCTAACAAAACTCATGCAATTTTTTGTCGATTGAGCCCTTTTATCACCCATCCAGCGACAGTGGAAGAAAAGATAAAAGGACCAGTGACATGTTGGTTCGAAGCATTGTCTATTGATATTTCTAGATTTTGTATTTGAAAAACTCATCTCAATCTTTGTTGGAAGAAGCCATAGATGTCGACGTTGTATTTCAAGATTTTAGACTTAGAATATCACTGACAACGTGATTGGAAGAAATCACCAGCACCAACGCTAGTAATGATATCTACTAGAGATAGAAGAAAAGAGAACTTTGTTTATTTTTAGAAAAAGACAATTTAAAACTTAATATGGTTTTTTATTTGTAAAAACAAGACCTTTATAATATTACATACATTTTATTTTTAAATAAATTTCTATAAGTTTGTATATATATTTTTTATTTTTTTAAAAAAATTAAATAATAAATGATATAATATGCACGTGAACTGCCACGTGAATAAAGTTAACGTTTCTTTTTTATCCATTCATTTTGTCGTTCATTTTGGGTACTCGACATTAGTTCAAAGACTAAAATCACAAACTGTTTGTTATTTTGTAAATGTTGGAAACTAAATTTACTAAATATTTTATATGGACGATCAAATTGATAAAATGTGTAAACATTAGAGGACTAAAACTGTTATTAGACCAAATCAGACTTCTATTAATATTTAAACTGCTCTCAACCTTCAGTGACGAAGATATTTGATTTTGTGACCAAAATAAAAAATAAAAGTTCAGTGACTATTTCTCGTACTTTACCCTATATTTTAAAATCAAAAAGACCCATATATTAATCACACCAAACCATTATCACCCTTAGAAACTTTTATATTTCAATTAATTAGAAAAGTTTCAGATGAAAAGCACAAGAGATTGAAATACCATTCCACGAATAAGAGTCAATATCCATAATAATCACACTCCTTTTCACCTGAGAAGCATCATGGCAATGAGAAGTCCAAAGTCCCAACATAACTCCCATGTTCCAACCCTGATCCTCCTCCTAATCAGCCTTCTCAGGCTTATTTAATGATAACGACATACTATGTCAGAGACCGGTAACTCGACTTAATTCTGCAATTTAATTGAACCATAAAACAACCCTAAAGGTACCATTAGGAAGTTTTCCTAAGCATGTGAATTCCAGGAGTGGACGCTTAATGTGCACGCTCCCTAATCACCTCGAGATCCATTTCAGTCGGGTCGGTTGCCTGGATTTCGTAATGGATGCCCTCCAATTCCCTTCGGAACCTGTCCTTCGATGTTGCATAGAGCATCTTGGAACGGATCCTCGAAACAGAAGGAGACCTGCAGAAGAACAAGGTGAAACCAATGTGATGAGCAGAAAAGCTCCAACGAGTCAATGACAAGAAACTAAAACTAATCCCATGATTTTCACACTCAAAGAACTTGAGTTTCTGAACCTTAAACAGAAAGCAAAGCAAAATACTTGACTTAATATTACAAAGCTTTGTACTTCAAATGCAGCCCAAATTAATGGAATGGGATTACTTTGCAATTGAAAGAGAAAACTGACCATGCAATAAAAAAGATCTTGCTCTTCTGACAATTCTCGGAAGTCACAAAATCAAAGTCATAAACTGCATAGCGGCAATCACTCTCCGGCAATGAGGCTGCAAAATCATCATAGCTCTCTGTCGGACCACCAGTCTTTTCAACTATGACCTCCTTTTTCTTCTCATCAATCTTGAAGATAACATATCGGAACACCTTCTTCCTCTGCAGTTCCAGGTACGTGCTTTTGCTGTGCTCAGCCACTCCCATGCCCGACGATGCATTTCCCTGAGAAGCCAGAAACAAATGCTCAATGTTTAATGGTTACTCCAACCAAAATTGATTAGTATTGTCTTCTTATATTAGAGAAAAATCATTCCATTTTTAAGCAAAAAAAGAAAACTTCGTTCAATAAATCCAAAAACCTTAGCTTTGGCATCAAATACAAACCCGTATCTGACACTAGAATCTAACATAATTCAACATCCCAATCTAGGTTCAAATCATAATGCCCATATATTTACAACAAGATACAGAGCTAGTATTGTAATTGAAGAAGAAAATGCACAATAAAAATGAAAGTGTAAAACAAATCTGATCTAATACTCCACTATTTCATGAACTCAAACATGAAAAACGAATCCAAGAACAGAATCTAAAAGCTAAGATCTAACTAGCCAATGGAAGATTCAATCTTACAAACACATAGGGAAAAAAAACCAATAAACTATAACAAAAATAGAAGCTGCCCATAGATTAAAAATCTCAACTTTGTTTAAGTTTCAGCGAGGAAAAACAAAAATCAACTCATTTTTAGCTAAAACAAAGAAACTGAAAAGAACCCAAACTGAACCAGATCTTAATTAATGGAACTGTAAAACAAATCTAAGCTAATAATCCATTATTCCATGAACCCAAAAATGCAAGAACTAAAACTAAAAGCTAAGATCTAACTAGCCAATGGAAGATTCAATCTTAGAAAAAGTAAAAATAAAATATGAACAAAATAGAAGATACCCATATAATAAAAACCTCAACTTCGTTTAAATTTCAGGGTGGAAAAACAAAAATTCAACTTAATTTAAGCTAAACCAAAGAAAACAAAAAGAACTCAAACTGAATCAGATGTAAAACAATGAAAAGAAAGAGAGACATACTCCTCTAAAAGACATAGTTGCTTCAAATGAAGATATTGGGAGAATGAAGAGAAAAAGAGTTCTTATGGAGAGAAAATAAGGGGAAAAAGCAGCCACCAAAAAGGAGAAATGGAAAGAAAATTTTTGAAACTATTTTGACAATTTAATTAAAAAATCAGGATTTTTTTATTCTGATTCTTTTGAGATAAATATGGTAATTAAAGCATATCTGTGCGTGTTTTGAGAGGCAAGGAAGGAGGCGCGTGGTGTTCGATTCTTTTCTTACAATGACGCATCATCTTCTTTGCGGAGGTAGCCGTTTATCATTTGGCTTTTCAATCTTTTAATTTCATTTAGGCATAATTGAAAAAAAGCCCTCAACCTTTGGGGGCTTTTGGATATATGCCCCTAAGCTTTTTTTTTCTGATTTCGACCCTTAATGTAACATATTTTTCAGACATCAACCTAGTTGAAACGGTAACCATCAGCTGACCGTTAGTCAATAGCCGATCAAAAATATTGGTTATGTGGTGTTCCAGTTGATTGATGATGTGGCAGACATTTAAATAATAACGTTGACGTGGCAAAAAAAATAAACAAATTTAATAAACATAAAATAAAAACCCCTAAATCCCTCAAATGACTCAAACCCTCAAATTTGAAACTCTCCTTAAGTACTAAAATTCCCAATTCATCAAATTCCCCAAATCGTGAAACCTCCAAATGGTGAAACCCTCAAATCCATAACATCCGAAATCTTTGTTGAATCTCTAAAATCTTCAGCAATTTCCTTTTTGAATCACTGATTGAAGGATTTTTCAACATCTTTAATCTCTTAGAACCAAATTGTGAAATCCCTAATCATTTCATAAATTTTTATTTTTCTTCATTGTCTTTTAAAATCATGGATTCACAGAGTTCGAATAGTCAGTATGGAGGTTGGGTAACACATGGTTTGAATGGTTCGAAGAAAAAATCGTCATATGCAAATATTGTTACTTTATCGCGGAGGGAGTATGTCTACGATGGACCAACAGTAATAATGTCACTGCAATAAGTTAGCTCCAAGAGACAATTCATGGAGCGATTTAAATCCGAGGAGGAGATTTTATGATTGTTCAGATTTTCGGGTAAGTGAAGATTTTTTATTTGCAAATTGAGCTTGAGTTCAATTTTGATGATTTCATAAATCTCATAATTTGTTTTATTTTCAATTTGGATTATTTCAATTTGTTTGAATTGAAGTTTGTTTGTAGGACGATGGTTGTGATTTCTTCAAGTGGTACGATGGGAAAATGTGTGACAATGCGACTGACTTACTGCGTCAATTGTATGACAATGAATGAAATCTTTTGAAGGATAATTTAGCACTTAGAAAAAATGTTATGGATTTGGTTGCATTTTATGGTAACCATAATGGTGGCAGTAGTGCTGTTGACATTGAAGTTGAAGGAGGTATATCAGTTTGTGGTGTTGAAGGAGAAGTAGCATTAAGGAAGAAAATGTTGACCGTGAAGCAAAATATTAAAGTTATCGAGAAAGAAAAGTCAATGTATAAGATATTACTTTTTACTCTATGTTATGTATTGTATGCATCACCATAGGTTGCTTTTTTGGCAATAGTGGTAAGAGGCATATGCAGCTAGTAGTTGCAAATGTTGATTGAATGTAAAATGATCCAACATATGTTTGTTTATGTTTGGAACTAATGACCAATTTTGGTTGTTTTTTATGTAATCTAACATTATGCTTGAAAGTAATGACCAATATTGGTTGTTTATGCCTAATTTAAGTTAGCTTAGTAAATAATGCAGTGACAATAAACATAAGACTGAAAAGACAAATTTGACCATTTAAGCATATGATTTCCTCATTGCAATTTGGATAAATATACTTTACAAAAGCATATGATTAGCCTATACACCATTCACGCTATACTAGCCAAAAACTAGAATGTGAGTGAACTATACATGAACCATAAAAAAAAACCAATATATTGGTTTTCAATACAACAAAATAACATTCAACATTAGTGTATTCCAAAACCAGAATGTTGTAGGCTCAAAATGTGACTGCCATCTTGTGTTGTAGGCCAAGCTAGTTTTGGCACATATAACCAGCATATGAAATGCAAATAGATAAATGAAATTATGGCACCCTGGATAAAATGATTTGCTTGACAAAAGAACTTCGCAGACAGAAAACTGTTGCAATAAGAGACTTGTGTTGTATGACCTATTTGCAGAAGGTTATGTGTACAATCATGAAGGGAATTATGGCATGATTTAGCATACAACATAAAGAAAAGGATAGCATCCCCAATTCCAGAGAAAACACAACAGATATATATAATGAAGCTGCATTTTTTCCATGTAAGATTGCACAAGTCCAATAGCAAGTTATTACTGTGAATTACAAGACAAACAACAGAAGTCATTCAAAACAAAATAACTATGATTTACTCATGTTTCCTGCAACTGATTCTTGTGTTTCCAGATGGTCAAGAGGAGCCTTTCGCTTGTTATTTAGCAACTTGGGTGTTGAAAAAGTTTTTCCACTACCATCTTGGCATGAAGTTGTCGTTATGCTCCTTGTGGTTCTACCAGACTACAAGAGTATTTTATATTAATATTAAAATAATATACAATGTTTGATCAATAGTAAAAGGAAGAAATTCAGATAAAATATTTGCTTTCCCTTAGATTTATCTGAGGTAGTTGACCTTTTAATGGGATATTTCCCCTTTTGTTTGGGTGGTTGTGCATCTTGCTGCAAAAAATAGACTATAATCATTGGTTAGACAAAATAAAATAAAAAATTTACTCAATATATATAATTGAAAAACAACACTGTACTTGTTTTGAATTTGTGCACGACCGCTTGTTATGGCCATGTTGGCCACATTGAGTACATATCATGAGTAGACCTTTCCTACTCAAGTGGCCAAGCTTCAATTTTTTTGGTTCATCTTTGGCCATCCTCCTATTCTTTTTGGGCCTCCCAGGCATTTTCCTTTCAATAAGAGGTAGCACTGACTCAATACCAGTTTTTTCTCAATCATGTAGCCCATTTATGGGCTGCATTGGAAAAGAGTAAGCTTTCTTGTAGGTATCAATGTGATAACCTTCATGCAGATATTCATCTGGTTGAAGCCCTAAGTGATACATGGCAGCACATGCATGGGAACATGGAATCCCACTAATCTGCCAACTTCTACAACTACATATCCTTTGACTTAGGTCCATTGTATATTGATAACTTCCTTTCCTCAACTCACATCCACTTTCACCATTTCATATCAGTTGTCACTCCACACAGTCCTTCTTATTGGCATCAAACTTAGCTTTCACCAATGGACCATAATTTTGCTTCTATACATTACATAACTTTTTTTTTTGTACTGTCCTAGTCATCATCTTGGTCCTAATATCCTCAAGCATTCTGATATTGCTTTTGAACCTAGCTTCAACAATGTTTGAATTGAATGCTTCACACAAATTGTTGTCAACTATATTTGATTTACAAGTAGTCCTCAAAAATGCCCTAGTCCACATCTTTGGAGAGTTTTTCATCAAATTATCGTGAGCATCCTTACCTTTCTTCTCCAATGCTGAACATAGATCCTCCCACTCCCTCTCAGTTGTGCACTTCACAATCTGCCAGAAATCACACTCATAAGATTTCCCTAACTTCCTCCCTAACCAATTTGCAAACATGTACCTCGCACAATTCCTATGCTCCACCCTTGGCAGTATGTTAGAAATTGCAATCTCAAGGCCCTAATTCAAAATAACGAACCAGATAGATTGATAGAAAAAATTAGTTTAATACAAATAACATAATAAAAAAATACCAAACTTAAATTTGCATATTCACTAACCTTTTGTTGGTCACTAGTAATTGTGTACCCATACATATCTTCCAAGCCCAAATCAATTGATAGGAGATTGAGAAACCAGGCTCATGAATCGGTGCACTCCACTTCAACCACAACTCATGCAATATGGAACATCTGGTTGTTTGCATCCTTTCCAACAGCTATGAGAAATTCACTCTTACATGGGCCTTTTAGGAAGCAACCATCTAGCCTAATGAGTGGTCTACACCCCGCTTTCCAGCCTCTCTTTAGTGCATCAAAGCACACATAATACCTCTTAAAATGAGGAAGAGAGTCTGTTGTCACCCTTTGAACAACCACTTTTATTGTACTTCCTGGCATCTTTAACCTTAACTCATGAGTATAGTTCCATAATAGGCCAAATTCCTCCTTATGATTCCCAACCATTTTCTCCTTCACTATTTTCTTTGATCTATAACAATAGTCCATGGTCACATTTACATGTATCTCAGAAGAACATCTTCTTTGAATTTCCCTCAGCTTCATCTTAGGGTGATCCTTGATAGTTACTTCAAAATGTTGGGCAATCATAGCAGCAGTCATCATTTTGTTATTAAAACTAACCGAACAATGGTGCTAATCCTGAAACATCTTTATTTACAAGCATTTCGCAATAAGACTGTAGCTAGTTCTAATTCTCCATGGACAATTAGGGGAAGCAATGCACCTCACAACAACCCTTTTCAGTTCATTTTTAATAAACTTCAGTTGTCTTCTACATTTTTTGGAGTACTTTCGAATTGCACTCTTAAACTGTTTGCTATCCTTAAATAACATTCCCAAACTAAATTTTAACTTATCACTGTATAAGGGAAACTTGTTCCTCCTCCTCTCACCATCTTCATGTTCTTTATCTTCATCGGACCCAACCAAGCTTCCATGTTCATTTGAGTCTAGAGATGAACATAAGACGGGCCGGGCCGAGCTCAACTAAAAATTTAGGCCTATTTGCTAGGCCCAGGCCCGGCCCGACCCAAAAAATGGGCCTAAAATTTTACTCAAGCCCGACCCGAATAAAAATGCTAAAACTCGGGTCCGACCCAACCGGCCTATATTAATTTTTATATTATTTTTATATAATTTTAAAATATATATAATACATCAAAAATACTAAAAACATCAAAATAAATATTTCTAAAATAAATTTTAAAAAAAATATGTTTACTTAAATAACACTAAGATAGATGCAACTTAACAAGCAAATGGCTCTAAAATAATAACAAAATTAACAAATATCTTTAAAATAATAAAATTAACAATAAAATAAGTTATATACAATATCCAAACAATAACAACAAAATAGTAGCAACATAATAGTAAAATCATAGCAAAATAGGGAGAAAAAATATTAAAAAACAACAAATTTTTTTGTCATTTAGTGAATTCGGGCCTAGCCTGGGCCAAAAAGCCTACCCAAGGCCCGGCCTATTTTTTAAACAGGTTTTATTTTTTTTGTCCAAGCCCATTTTTTGGGCCTATATTTTTTCCCAAACCCTCCTACATTTCGGGCGAGCCTTCGGGCCGGGTCGGGTGGCCCGACCCATGAGCAGGTCTATCTGAGTCCCATACCTCAGTCTCATTCCCATCCTCCTTTTCTCCACTACTTGCAGCAGCAACATTATCCACTCCATCCAATGTTGCAAAATCACCAGCATATTCATCAGCAGCAACTTCAATATCATTATCCTCTCCAACAGTAGACCCTAAACTAATCTTTCCACCACTTTCCACACCATCATACTCATCTACCTCAATACCAGTAGCAGACACACCCTCCTCATCAACTTGTACCCCTCTTACATTATCCTCCCCAACAGATTCTACCCTTTCCAGATCACCTTCACCATAAGATTCTACCCCTTCATCATCACCTTCCCCATCAACTTCTACCCCTTTAACATCACCCTCTTCAACAGTCAATAGAAACATTTTGCCTATAATTATAGGGTTATCAACCTCATGTTTGACATATAGGTCAATCTCTTTAAACTTGAACTAAAGTCTAACATAGCTATAGTGGAAGTGTCATCATATCCCTTAGATTATTTTGTAACCCTACTGTACCAGGCTCATGAAAATATATTAACATGACAGTGTTAAATCCTAACCCAATTTTCACTATTTTACATAATCCAAAATAAGATATTGTGTCTGGGTCCTCTTTAAGCCTAATCACTTCCCTACCTACATATCTAACATATGGGTCCTTTACAAAGTGCCCACCCACGTGCAAAATAATATAATATTCCTCATCTGATGACATCTGCAAAGAATAAACAAACAGTTTTCTAAGTAAAAAACATTCAAAAAGAACAAACTCACTACCTACATCGGGACTACTTCTTTGAATACAATACAAAATAGTAACACGTGTCTACAATTTTAACATCATCTTTTTGCTTGGGTAACAAATATCAACAACATCGGGACCATTGTCGCATCACAAAACGACAAAACAAACCCTACATTGTGGCACTGAAATTGCAATAATAAATCACAAATGACTATCTACAATTTTAACAACAGCTTTATGAACAACATTGGGACCATTGTCGCATCACAAATCGACAAAACAAACCCTATATTGTGGCACTGAAATTGCAATAATAAATCACAAATAACCAACAAACCAAACCAAAAATGAAATTTATTTTTCCAACAAACCAAATAAGAAAGCACCTACCTTTCCATTTTGGGTTACGGAAACTGCTCACAATTGTTAAAGCTTTTTCGTTCCTAAAAGTTTTAGGGATTCAACTATTTGGTTTGTAAAAGTTTTAGGGATTTCAAGAATATTTTGAAATGCTAACGATTTAGGTATTTCAAGATTTAGGGATTTTAAGATTTTAGGGATTCAACGAAGATTTTGAATGTTATGGTTTTGGGGATTTCACGGTTTAGGAGTTTCATGATTTGGGGAACTTGACAAGTTGGGGATTTTAGAATTTGGGAAAAAAGTATCCAATTTGGGGGTTTGAGATGATTTGGGAGATTTAGGGTTTTTTATGTTTATTAAATTTGTTTAATTTTTTTGCCATGTCAGCGTTATTATTTAAATGTCTACCACATCATCAGTCAACTAGAACGCCACATAGACCAATTTTTTTGACCAGCTATTGACTAACGGTCAACTGACGGTTACCGTTTCAACTGGATTGATGTCTAAAAAATTTGTTACGTTGAGGGCCGAAATAAAAAAAAAAGTTAAGGGATTATATCCAAAAGCCCCCAAAAGTTAAGGGTTTTTTTTTTGAATTATGCCTTTCATTTATGACATTTAAAAGGGGATTTTTAAATAAAAATCTTATGGTACATCTTCTTTTCTTCTAAATATCAATTTGTTTAACATTTCACTTTTTTTCTACCCAACAAAAATAATATCATTTGTATTCAAATGAAACATATTTAGGGTGAGTTTAGATGGGTAGTGGGGTGCGGTGTAGTGCGTTTAGCTTATTTTTTGTCTCACGCTACAATATCGCTACAGTATCTTAATCTCACCATCACTGTTGTTTTTACACTAACTGCGGGTAAACGCACTGCCTATCCAAACTCACCCTAAATATGTTTTATTTGAATAAAAAAATCAAATTATATTAGCTCCTTGTAGTAAGATTAAAAACAACGATAACGGTAAGATTGGGTATTATAGCAATAAGATTTAAACAAATGGTAGAATTAGTATTTAGATTCAAACGTAGTTGTAACGATGTAATGACAATAAAAATGACTATTATAGACATTAGTTTCAAATATTCTTATAATATAATAAATAATTAAAATCCATATCTATACTAAATAATAAAATATAAATTACAATTATATTTTTAAATTTATAATTAAAAACATTAATATCATATTTATTTTTTAAAAAATAAGAGCATTATATAATAACATAATTTATAATATATTTCCTTTTTTAAAGAATATATTTACTTTTTATAATTATTAAATTTATATTTATATAAGATGTTTAATTTGTACAAAACTCATGTTTTTATAACTATTAATTAGGCTTTTTTTATCTGTATAATACAAATTAAAAAATTAAATATTGAAATGATATGTCAATACCATTATTTACCAAAACTTGAAAATTATACCAAGGGTAAAGCGAGAGAGATGGGCGGCACTCATTTTATTTTGACACAATAATTGAAACATCATTACAAAATAATGTATTTTTTTATAAAAAAAAATTAAAGGGTGGAGGGGAAGAGATGGGCAGCACTAGTATAACAAAAATACAATACAGTTTATTATATGAATACAAGTAATAGTAAAAAGTAATAGTAACATAAACTGGCGTTGGGACTTGTTGCTGCAGGGGTGGAGGGTTGACCATCGGCAGCACGAGGCTGGTGGAGGGCTTACAGCAGGCAGCACCACCAGTAATGTGGCCACTCGGTCACAAGGCTGTAAAAAAAATAGATGTTATTTTTTATAATTTATGCATGCATATATAAGACCGGTTGGATTGAAAGAAGAAAAAAAAGTTGAGTTTGGCTGAAAATGGTGAAACAGAAAAGAGGAAGAAGGTAAGTTTATATGTGAATTTTGTTTTTTTGTTTTTGATTTGTTTATTTTATAAATGGTTGTGTTGATTTTTTTTTTTTATTTTGTAGAAAGGGAGTTTTTGAAAGAAAGTCAAGTATGTTTATATTTTTTTTCTTAATATTTTTTTAATTTAAATGTAAATTGTTGGAATAGATCGCAAATTAATTATTCATGAGCATTATTAAAATTAAAAGTGATGATTTATCATCTTAGAAATTTAATTATTCATAAGCACTATTTAAGTTAAAAGTGATGATTTATTATCCAATAGATATATTTCCATGGGACATGTTTCTCTCAAGAAGTATGTCCAATATGAAGAGTTGTGGCTCTTCAAAATTGTATTTATTGAGTGCATATAAATAGAGGCATTATGGTGCTCACAAAATATACAATTACAATCAATCTTATTTTTAGAAACTAGAGTAAGAGTTAAGGAATTCCTGGATTTTGCTAATCAAAGGAAATTTAAAACTTCATTGTATCACGGGAGGACCTTTGTCTTAACCCTCCAGCAACTTTGTGTGGGGACAAATAGTTCTCTTTGGAAAGCGTCATCCGCGCCTCGAAGTGTACTGTTTATTTTCATATAGTTTCTAATTCTATCGTCTCCACTCAAATCTCCAACATAAATAACGACAGAGAGAGGATTAGTTTAATTTTTGTTGATAATTTGTTTTGTAAAGAGGGTGTTTTTTTACATTAATTTTTTTTGTTTTTTATGTACTTAATACATGGTCCCATTGTGTTGAAATCATCCATGTTATTTTTTTATGCTATTTACTTAACTAGTATAAAGATGATTACTATGTCCAAGAATGTGATCTGAAATTTTATTTGTAATTATTATGTATTTGTTTGTTAACTTTATTATCTAAAAAATACAAAAAAAAATTAATTAATAACTCAAATGGTATGTCCTTGAGATTATTTATCAAAATGGTACGTTTGGTACAAATGAAGTACCGAAATGGGTCTTTTGCTACAAAAATAAATACCGAAATGGGTTATTTGCTTCAATTTTTTACGATGATTCATTTTGATATTTAATTATTTTTTTGGATTATTGTTGTAAAAGAACTACATTTTACAAAGGTTGAATATTTGTTACGTAATAAAATTTAATTATTTTTTTGGGATTATTGTGGTAAAAGAACTACATTTTACAAATGTTGAATATTCGTTTTTTTGGATTATTGTGATAAAAGAACTACATTTTACAAATGTTAAATATCTGTTACGTAATAAAATTTAATTACTTTTTTGGGATTATTGTTGGAAAAGAATTACATTTTACAAATGTTGAATATATGTTACGTAATAAAAATTTTGTTATTGGGATAAAAAAATTAAAAAAAATAAATAAATGAGATGGTTTTGAAAAAATATGTGTAAAAATATTATTATTCTTCAAAAAAAATTAGAAATTCTTCAAATTACGTTGTTATTGATTTTTTTTATATATGTAAAAATATAAGTAATTCTTCAAAAAATAACAAAATGGTACAAAATTTATTTTCGTTATTTGTTAAGGCGATGATTAATTTTTTTGCCTGAAATTGCAATTATCGGAATGGCTTCTTTGATAGAAACGGATCACACATCAAATATGATTGATTTATTGGTAATAAAATTGTTATTTGTTATTCAGGGGTCACCTTATAAGCTTGCACGTAATTTTTTTATGTAATTGGTATACATTAACTATTACGGTTGAATATGTGGTCAGGGTGAGCTTCATTATTGCGTACTGAGAGGTCGTGTTAATGATGTGGGTTATTTGTAGGATGAATGTATTATGTCATACTTGGAGGCATCTGGATTTGGATCGGTGGCATTGATCCGCATGTTTGATTTGAAGTACAACTTGATCTCCACGTTGGTCAAGCGGTGGTGCCTGGAGACCCACACCTTTCATTTGTCATGTGGGGAGTGCACCATCACTCTAGAAGATGTTGTACTGCAATTGGGGCTCCCCATCAACGATTATGCGGTCACAGGTTTTAGTACACTTCTAACCCGGAGACCCTTTGTTATGACTTACTAGGGCGTTTGCTCGATGTTGATGAGGATAAATTAACAACTTTGAGATTTTCAAGGTTGAAGGCGAATTTTGAGTATTTACCAAATAATGTCACTAAGTGGGATTTGATGTGTGCCACTCAAGTGTATATAATGCATATCATAGGGGGTGTACTCATGCCATATGCAAATAACAACAAGGTTTACTTGATGTATTTGCCCTTGTTGTAGGATTTATATGCTCCCCGTTCGTATAGTTGAGGCTCAGCAATACTAGCTACATTGTATCGCAAACTTTGTCGAACAACAAAGCACCATGCCGTGGACATAGGCGGTTGTCTGGTATTGCTACAATCCTGGGCACTTTACAGGATACTATTATTAGCATCAGTTAAGTGTCAAACATATGTCTTCCCACTCGTCAATAGGTGATAAAATTTAACCATAACAACAAGATTTTTGCTTTGTCCAATATGGAAATTTATTCTAACAAGTTTAAATTTTTCATAGATGGAGTACTTCTTCGGGTATTGGAAGATCATATATGCTTCCCATATATCGACAAATGATCGAAACATACGCTGGGCCCAGGGTAATTTTTTTAAAATTCAATACATGTTATTAATTGTGTTACTACTTTCATGTTATTTTAATCGTGTTTCTACCTCCATGTTATTAATTGTACAATTCATCTGGATACTGTGCTTGTTACTGGACATTGCGTAAGTCATTCCCCCGTCTGCTCACATTCACTCACACTTGTGGTGCATTAACGTACCATTACTGAATTTCCAAATGGTCGAGTGGTATAATGGGAATCAAGTATTACGACAATTCGGGTGCGTCCGGTAAATTCCAGATCCTCCATGGAGTTTGTGGGCTATACACAAAATTAACAAAAGGGGCAAACACGACAAGAATTGGGCATTGGAGCCTGAATAATTTATTATATTGTGGAACAACTGGATGGGGCGGAGACCTCCGATGAATTATGCATTTGGTTTACGCCTCTCATAGGAGTACATTGTCTAGTACATGGCATGTGGGAAACCTTTTTTATTTGGTGGGCAAATGATGCTAATCCCTCACACATGGAAAGAGTAGGGCACCTCTCCCACCGCGTGTGAAAAGATCCTCCTACACCCAAATCGGAGCTCGCACCTGAACCAAAGCCTGAACTGGACCCCGTCCATGAACGATCTTATTGACATTCTGGGGGTAGTTCTTATCATCTAGACTTAGGCTCGATAATTGTTTTTCAGGCTCGTCAGGCTATGCATATCAGACAGAGATTCTCGGTTCCAGTTCAAATCATCTGAATCTAAGATCATCGATGATGTTTCATACCTTCAGCCTGAACCCACCCCAGTACTTAACCCCTCCAGGAAAAATCTTCGAGACATGCGATTTCTCGAATATGTTTAGCATATCCCAAGGTTTGTCGATGGATGTCCTGATAATCTAAAATTAATTTGTTTAAGTATTAAAAACATTTAAAACATATGTTGAAACTAGATTTTACAAATTTTCACAACTTGTTTCTGCCAGCCTGCATTCCTGTAGCCTCGATGGAAGTTAGAGGCGATGTGATGGATGCAATAAATAGATCTCTACGGAACACCAGTACACCTAATCATAGAAATTATTCTCTTCCCTTTGTCAGATATGATGCAAATATTATCCTCCCTAACTACATACGTTCGCAAGTTCGTTAAGGAAGAATTCTCATGATTTCAGGTTCTCATTATCCATGATGGCAAACACTATCAGGAGCAAGTTTCCGTTCTTGTCTTGAGTAGCTGTAATAAGTAGGATCTGCATATATTTTCCGTATAGCCAGGTTTCATCAACCTACACAATTTGCTTGCAGTGGGGAAATGCTCGCACGCATAGATCGAACGTCCAAAACATCCGTCGGAAAACTCTTCTTCTCGATTGTAGTTGGTCGTCTGGGCCGTAATAAGGTCGTGTCTACTACTTCATGATAGTCCCTGGCACGTACTTAGCATAGCGACTATCTACCCATATATCTCATTGTACGACGCATCCCAATCTCCGTGTAACTACTCCATAGCCATCTGTTTAGATATCCATGCTTTTTGGTATGACACTCGATACTAAAATCACTCTTGCATTTCAAAAATTAGTATAGAAATAGGAATGGTCGGTATGTCCTTCATCATTGGCATTATGCATGTGTAGGTAGTTTTGGAATCAAGTTTACAATGATCTTGCGTCATACGTGTTGAAGTGCATGTGTGAAGCACAACAAATTTTCGAATATCCCACATTTGCTACCTCTGGATAAATGCGAATCATACCGCCAATTGTAGCCTTCTGTTGACCTCCAACACTCCCCAATATACAATGCCGATTTAGACACAATGTCTTTGTAGTCAATCGACACATTTATGATATACCGCTTAATAACAAATACACATTCTTCCTTGGTTGCTAATTTTTGGCCTACAAACAACTCCTCACGTTCAAAATCTGTGACCAACCGATAAGCAGATAGTATATTGGGGTACTCTAGGAACTCAAACACATGCGTCGCAACGGGATCTATGATTGACATGTATGCCCCAGGATCATTGCTTGTCATAATGCCTTGATTTGGGTTCCCAACTGAAGACGCATTAACAATTTCATTGTCATTCGCACATTCGTCATTGATATCATCTGGAACCTCATCTTGATCGATATCACTATAATCTTCAACCTCATGATCAGAAGAACCATTATTATTATATACATCATTATTATCCGCATCAGTCTCAATCACCACTAGATGTATTTGCAAATGGAGATCCGAGTTAAGGTTTTTATACGCAAGTGGAACATTAAGATAAATGACAATACCGTGTACAATCGATCGCCCATCAACATACGCTATCGGAACCACCGTACACAGATCTTGAACTCCACGTTCTACACCTAATGGAGTGGAATCTTCAGCTGGCTCCACATCAACTAACTCAGCAAATAATTGAATTTAATCAGTTTGCCGACTCTGATCCCGACAATGAAGTGCGACCATTGTCTCCATGTTATCATTGTCTACAAGTTCCATCTCGATGAATTTTTTGGGATCTGTTGAAACTAGAAATTTGTAGAATAGTCTCGAGATCCTTCCACAATGTCTAACAATTTTTTCACTGATCCTCTCTTTCATATCATCAATCGAGACATTTCTATTAAATCTTATTGCTATTTGTTAGCGACAATCAAATATACATCCAACTGTTGTTGTCAAAATTTCTCCATCAAAATAAACGCATACGAAAAATTAATTATCCATCTTCAATAATAATTCTATAAAAATAATTAAATTTCTAAATGTTTTATTTAAAAAATTGAAAAAAAAACTTTATAGATATATTAACCTTGAATCATTCTTTACTTTCTCCTCTTCTATAACCAAATTTGTTTCCCTTCTACTCTTATCCTTTAACAACGTTAAGAAAACACTGTATTTAAAAGGTTTAAAATCCATTGTCGCCTCTCTCACAGCCTCCACCAATGTCGCCTCTCTCTCTGTAACTCCCCGGTTTTTACTTAATTTCGGCTTTTGTAATTTTGGCATGAATGAGTTTTTGCTTCAGTGGTTATTTCTGCTGGGTGTGTGTGGGAGGTTTCAAGTTCAAGTCTCAACTTGAGTGAATTTTGGTATTTTTATGAATAAAGCCCAAACTCTGGTTAGTAGGCTTATAAGTTAAAGTGTGTAAGTAATTAACAGAATGGGCCTGCTGATCTGGTGGTTAAGTAGAGTGTTGGAGATGTTGGTGGTCTTGAGTTCAAATCCCTACGTGAGCATTATTTTTGCCTGTCACATTCAGAGTGTTTGTGTTCGACTGAAAATCTGATAGTAGGCAGAAAATTAAGGGGAGAGATTAGGGGGTTAGCAGATTTTTTTTTCAAAATTCTAGGCTATCACTCATTCCCAAAATTTCCTGACGCCATTCTTCTTCTCCTCCCCGCCTTGCTGCCGATTTTTTTTACTCTTCCTTTCCTACTCTCTCCGTTTTCTTTTACAAATAATCCCGTTGTGTGCAACTGTTATTCTACATGTTCGGTAAGTTTTGCTTAAGTTTATCTTGACTATGATCGTGGATAAGTGACTTAAGAAAAGCGATTATTTTAATTGTTATGAATCAATCAAGTGACTGAATATCGTTCTCAATCGATGAGTTAAGCGCGTGGAATTCTCGTTTCGATTGAAGGTAAGGTTTCGTTAATTAGGGATGGACGCCTCATTTCAATTCCATTTAAATCTCAGTTATGTTACTAAAATTGGGGCTTTGATTTGTCAAATATAGGTTTTGGAGTGCTTGAGAGTCATTTTAGCTTCAATCGAAACCAGGTGTGTACCCGAAAATACAAAAAATAAGGTTTCAATGAAACCCGAAAACCATTCTGTCGACGCCGCACGGGCGTGTGGTCGCCCATGTGGTAGGCCGTGTGCAAGACTATAAGTCACCACACGGCCGTGTAAGGGCCGAGTGAAGCAGTGTGCGACACACGGGCTTGACCAATTGGGTCGTGTGGGCCACAGAGGCGTGTGGGATTCTGGGCCAGGCTGTGTGATCCACACGGCCAAGGCCAATTTGGGCCGTGTGGGCCCACATGGGCGTGTTAGCCCATTTTTCTGATAAACTCTGTAAGGTTGCACGGGTCGCCCAAGTCGACTGTGGACCTACCGTAGGGTCGGTAAACAATACTTAGACCCCTAACTAAATGCTCTGTCTGTTTGATTTTTGTACTAAGCATGTATGCTGATTTGAATATATGAGATTTATCTGCATAATAGCATGTCATTCTTGTATGTTACATTGCATCAGGGTGGGTGGATTATGATTGGAGGAAGTATCTGAAAGGCTCTTAAGCTTGTTATCTAGCAGCTCAGTTGCAAATTTCTGATTATGTGCCGTATTCGGTACACCATGGTGTGTAGGGCTAGGTGGGTTGATTTTATCCCCACATGGTGTGTAGGGTTAGACGGAGTTAGTGTGTAGAGGCTAGTGGGTAGGACTCTGTTTCTGCATATTCTGTCTGAAATGGGCTAAGGCCCGGTAATATGTCTGATTCAGTATCTGAGTGGGCTAAGGTCCACACTGTTTCTGTAATGGGTTCAGACCCGAACTGTGAACATTATGTCTGTTATCTGATATTTCTGTTTGTATGATTTCGGTGGAGATTACACACTGAGTTTGCGAAAACTCACCTTTTTCTATTTAATTTGTTTAGGTAATCCCCAGTAGTAGACGGATTGGTGCGGCAGAGGACTCGGCGGTGACCACGATTCTGGATTCCTATCTTACTATTTCATTTTTATTTATGGTTTAATTTTATCTGGGTAAATATTATGTAATAAGGCCATTCAGAGTTTTGTTTAAAATTTGAGATTTTTATTTATAAACTGCTAGCAGTAGAACAAGACGCGAATTTTCAAAATAAATAGAGGTTTTATCAAATACACACGAACTTGAAAATTATTTTAAAAGCTTCCACAACATATAAACGTTTTGGAAATGGATAATGAATAATTAAAGAAACGTTTTGACGAAAGCCTAAGATACTTACAAATGGTTTTAACGTAGTTAAGTTTTCCAAAGCACTATCATGTGACGCCGCCAGATTCGGCCATAACGTCTAGGTCGGGTTTGCGGTGTTACACTCTCACCCTCCACTGCCACTAATGTCGCCTCTCTCTCACCCTCTACTTACCCAATGCCGCCTTTTTCTCACCCTTCACCATTTAGATCGTATTCTTGCACCAAAGAATACTAATATCACCCATCTCTTTCCCTCCACCCTCAAAAAATATTTTTTTATACTGGTGCTGCTCATCTCTCTCTCCCTCCACCCTTAAAAAATAATTTTTGTTATACTGGTGTCACCCATCTCTCCCTCTCCACCCTTAAAAATATTAAAAAAAAAACACACATCATTTTGTAATGATGTTTCAATTATTGTGTCAGAAATAAAATGGGTGCCACCCATCTCTCTCTCTTCACCCCTTGGTACTGTTTCAAACATATCATTTTGGTAAATAATGATATTGGCATACCATTTAAGTATTTAATTTTTTATTTGTATTATACAGGTATAGACCTGTCCATGGGTTGGAAAATCTAGCTCGATCCGAAGGCCCGTCCGAAAAGTAGGAGGGTTTGGTAAAAATATAGGCCTGAAAAATGGGCTTGGGCAAAAAAATAAGACCCATTTAGAAAACAAGTCGGGCCTCGGGTAAGGCTTTTTTGGCCCAAGCCCGGCCCAACCCGAATATGAAAAAAATTGTTTTTTTCTTTTTGCTTTTTTATTATTTTCTTATTGTTTTTTTTTCACTATTTTGTTACCATTTCACAATTATGTTGTTACTATTTTGTTGTTAATATTTGGATTTTGTATAACTCTTATTTTATTGTTAATTTTTTTACTATTTTAAAGGCATTTCACATTTGCTTGTTAAGTTGCATTTATTTAGGTATACATATTTTTTTTTTCTAAATTTATTTTCAATTTTTTGAGAAATATTATTTTAATATTTTTAGTATTTTTGATGTATCATATTTTGTAAAAATAATAATATAAAAAAATTTAATACGGGCAAGCCGGGTCGGGCTTGAGTTTTAGTATTTTTATTCGGGTCGAGCTTGGGTAAAATTTTAGGCCCATTTTTTAGCCGGGCCGAGCTTGATCCTAGCAAACGAGTCTAAATTTTTGTTAGGCCGACCCATAGACACCGCTATACAAGTAAAAAAGCCTATTAATAACATCTATAGTTTTATTTTATATTTATATTAAAGTAGAATAAAAAGGTTAAAGTAGGAAAAAGATTTCCACAATAGGAGCTTTTACATTACTAGACTATTTAGTTGTAGTTGAAAAACGCTAATCTGAGAAAATCTCACCTCACTCGTGTTATTCGAAACCAACCAATGCTTCAATGAGGAGAGTTTTTGCTTTGAAAGTTGTGAAATATAGTATCCAAAAGGACCTTAAATGGATGAATAAGATTCGATTTGGAAAAAAAATTAAATTATTTAAGTAATTCGGTTTTTCAAATCAATTCGAATAAGTAATTTGATTTTTTGAGTTTGAGTCACGTTGAATTTTATAACTCAAAAATTTTGAATAATAAAATGGTGTAACTACCCCTTCAATTCTTGTCAATTTCGAAAATAAGTAAATTGGTCCCTCTTAACAAAAATTTTAAAAAATCAAAATAACTTTCAAAATTTCAAGATATTTGTAAAAAATTCCAAATTTTCATAAAAAATTATTTAAAATTATAAAGATTCAAAAAAAATTCTAAAAAATATATAAAGACATTAAATTTAAAAAATAAAAATTCCAAAATAATAATTTTGAAGAGTTTAGCAAATAATTGTCAAGGCTTCTTTTTTTCCTATTATTTGAAAAATTATTAGCTAGAGATCATTCATATTGTACCAGTTATGATCCCCAATCAATAATATAAGTTAGTTGGTAAAATTTTTAATGAAATGTAAAAAATATACTTACGTGGCATTATATTATTGGCTAGAGAATATAACTGACGTGGTAAAAAGAGTCTATCTAATAATTTCTTCTTACTTTAAAAGAGTTTTCAAATTTACGTGCTTTAACTTAAAATTAATTATATTGTAACAAAATTTTAAATTGATATGTTTAATTTATTTTGTTTAATTCAAATGATTTCACTCGATACGAATCGATTTCCCTTTAAAATTAAGAACAGTGAAATATTACAACTCAACAAGCAAAACTAGACAAATACTAACAGTTAAATGAAGGTAAAGAAGACCATCCCTGTGGAGAATGAGCATCAACGAGGATGGAGGTTTGTTAACCTAACCTTCAGGCTCCAATTCATCCCTGTAACATTTCACCAGCCAATCAACAGCTTTGTTAACAGATCTCCTAACTAGAGAAATACAACTTTTACACATTTCTTCTTCAAGCAATCAAAGTTGTCCAAAATAGGTTCAATCTTCCCTTTTCTATTAGAAGGGTACTTTTTAAGTTCCTCTACTATCATCGAAGAATCGGATTCCACATTTTGAAAGTTTTTCTGTAAGCAAACTATAGCCCTTCTTTCAATGCAAGAGCCTCTACAAACAATGCACCATCCACAAAAACATTCTTCCCTCACGTCCTGAGAAGCATTCCTTGCCACAATCTCAATAGCCCATCTTTCACTGGACTTCTTGTATGCACCATCATAGTGTATCTTGACCTATCCTTCCTAAGGTGGAAACCAATTTACATGATCCGCAATAGCAACCTTAGTTGCTCGATCCCTGTTTAATCTCTTTCTGTTTTATATTTAGAACTAAAAGCACTGAAAGAAAGACAAATTACATAGTAGATACCGCATATATATCATGTTGTAAAATACTCCTAACAGATACCGATGGCTTGTCCAAAACTTGGAGTACTCAATAATCGAAAACCTTGTTCAACTTGGCCATATGATCTGCCGCCTGATTCGAGAGCCGGTTGACATGTGCCAGATCAACCTCCTATTGCAGCTTCAACAACTCAACAATATGTTAAGTAGCCTTAGACCTCCTCCAGATATATCACCATTATTAACTGAATCACCACCTCACTATCGCATTCCGCCCATACCCCATGCCAGTCGGAGCCCATCCACACGCCCTAGAGCTCAGCTTGGGTCACCCAGCATATCCCTAAATCTCAATAGTAGCCAGCTACCCATTGCCCATCATGATTCCTAATGACTCCCCCCTTTTCTGCCCATTCTGACACTGAATGTACAGAGCCATCCGAATTAACAGTCACCTAGCCTTCTGCTGGAGGTTCCCAAGCAACACGACGCACATAAAAGACTAGTGGAGAGTCCTCATAGCCTAGGAGCGTCGAATGTGAGATGCCCAAGCCCAGCTATGCCCAAGAATGGTATCAATGTTTCAAAGTGAATGACGAAAAATATAATTATACCGATTCTTCCACAGCTTCCAACAAACAATACCAAAGGGAGTCCTCCACTCCACCTCTGAAGAAATAAGATCCTGACCCTTGCTGATATTAAACAGTAACCAAGACTCAAAATGTGAATTAAAAAAAAAAAACTATCTTATCAACGGGCACTATTTTAGACCACACCGACCTGGCTACCATGCAGTTCCGATAACATGAGAGATATCTTCATCAGGGAAACCACATAGCTGACAGCCAACGTCCAATGCTAACCCACTTTTGACCCTTTCATTATTGGTGAGAAACCGATCACGCAAGACTAGCCGAAGGAAATTTCTAACCCTTTGCGGCACTTTCAACTTCCAAACTAGATCCCACTGGGAGCCCACTTGGATTTTGATAGATGGTAATATGTGTCACAAATAGAAAAGTCCATTATTAGCTCCAGGTTGGGCGGAGGAATGGCTCTGTAGAATGCTCTCCACATCCAACAGACTCACAACTGGACCATAGCCAATTTCCTTGTGGATCAACCATCTCACAGACAAGTACATCACTATTCATAGGCACATCTCTAGTACGGGAAATGAGCGTGTCAATCTCTGAGACCCAATTATCCTTCCAAAACCGCACCTATCAACCATCACCCACCACCCAAATAAGATTCTCCTTTAAAGAACCCCAAACCTTGGCAAGCGATCTCTACATATAAGAACTCTTCAAACAACAAATATTATCCAGGCAACCAACACCAACTTTATATTTACTTTTGAGTATTCTAACCCAGAGGGCATCAGGAGTATTAATAATATTGAACCCAATCTTAAGGAGAAATGACTCATTTTGTCTAACTATAACTCCAAATAATTTCAAATCTGTCTTCTTGAAAATAAATTCACACATGCGTTTCCATATATACCAGTAGACCATGACTACTTCAATCCTATCCTCATCTTGTAGCTCATTGCTAGACCGTAAATCCAAGAGCCATTTTCTAAAATGCACCACCTTATTCTTCTCAACCCTTAAATCATGACATCCTTGGATTATTATTTTTTTCAGCAATTGCTTTGCTATTGAAATTGATTACTATATATATTGCAAGAAGATGTTTTTAATATATAGTAGGATAGAACTTACATCTATAGTTTACAGACGTAACAAATTATTTTAATTAAAATAATTATAATTTTAGATTTTAATTAACCCTTAAGTTGAGTGCTAAGGATTCACCTTCATGTACACGAATCGATTCCCTAGTAATTAATCCATAAGCTTACACAGTTCAATCACAAAAGTATATCAACAGAAAAGAAGTTTTGTAGTTGAGAAGTTATTTAAAAACCATGCAAGCTAAAGCTACAAGTAAAACAAGTTTGAGACATCAATAATAGATGAAGAAGAAATTTTTCATGGGGATTACAGTTTGACGCAGTTGTAATCTATTATGGCCTCTTTAAGCTTCCACCTTCTTTTAACATTCAACCTCGTTGACTGAGGGCAAGAGATTCGGAGCTTTTGATGTCGACGTTGGCGATGATGTCCCCGATCCGCCCGATGATCCCCTTGATTTCTTTTTCCGAGGTTTTTTGAGGACTTCAGTTGGGTCCTGGCAAGATGATTCGCTGTCCCGAATCGAGTTCTTGGTCCTCTGTACTTCTTGACCGGGGCATTCTGCCGTCGAATTGTTTGCCAAACGATTTTGCTTGGACTTCTTGCTAGCTTTAGGAGAACCTTTAGGAGAGTCAGTTTCGACCGCTGGCTTCCGATGTTTCTTCCTTTGCTTCTCACTACCATTAGGTGGCAACGAGTTTGGATTTCCTGCATGAATGAAAATAATTTTAAAATTTTTTATTTTTTTATTTCTATTTATCTTTAAAAGGTCACATCCAATTCATATAAATTTTGAATCTCGTAATTCCTGTCTTTGTTATTATTAGTTGTAATCGAGTCATGCTAAACTTGAACAGTGAAAATTTTGAGTTTGAAATGTTACTCGAATTTGATCCAATATTATTATAAAAATTTGAGTTTAGCTTGAAATCAAATTCTGCTTTAATTGAGCGTATTTAGAATATTTTTTCTTAGGAGAACTCTTGGCATTTGCGTTATATTTCCTGGGAGCATAATGCAGTTGCTAATTACTTGGTAAAAGGAGCTTTAACTTCTAAAGTTGATTTGTAATTTTTTTATTTTTCCCCTTTTATGGTTCGAAATTTTGTAGAGGACGATCAGGTTAAAGGTTTTTTTTTTCTGCTCGTATGGATGTAACTAATTAGTTGGCCCTTTTGTTTCTTTTTACCAAAAAAAAAAAAAAATCAAACTATTTAAGCTCCTTTCGATTTAAACTTGTTTACATTAATTATATATATACTCGATCTCATTCTTATACAATTTAAAAAAAGAATTTAAAATGACAATTTAAGATTTGAGTTTTTAGTGTATGTATATAAAGGGTAAAGTAGTGAATTAACATTAAAATTTATTATAAATAAAAAATTATTAGGGTTAGAAGTTGTTGAAATCAAGTATTAATATAACTTATTAGTATAAATATGTGATTTATTTTTTATGAGAAAAAATGATATTTTATATATAAGATTTAAAAATAAACACCTTACTTTGTGGCTGATGAAATAGAATCTTATCAAATCTTGGATTTTGGATTCGTTTGAATTGTGTGTTTAAAAGTGAATGATTATTAATATTGTGGTTAAAAAATAAAAAAGGGAACAAACCTGACGCTGAAGGATTCACTTCTAGATTGCCATTTAAAGCATCTGCCGAGAATTTTGGAGCAGAAGTAAACTCATTCATCTGCAAGGATTTTATAAAAAATAATTATTAACCTAAAAATTGATGTTAATAAAATTTTAAACAAGTTATTTACCGTAAGTAAGTAATTAGATTGAATAAAATCATTAAAAATATTAAAAATTGATTAAAGTATCAAACTTATACCCATATGTTGGACTACATGTTGGTATTAATTAAAATGGATTGTAACACATTGAAAGACATTACAATTTTTTATTAAAATGAAATTTAAATTATTTTATACTAATTTAGGGTTGAAATAATACGTATAAATTAATACAATTATTAATATCGATATAATATTAACAATCATATATCTAACCATTATTTTTTATAGTATTTTAAAATTAGAGGTTAGTATTCTCACACACATAATAGGGACATAATCACATTACATACGTACACGTTACAATCAAAGGGAGTTGTCCAAATAAAAGCTTACCACTTGCTCTCCATAAATTCAAACCCGAGTGAATTTTATAAGTGAACATCCCTTCACTTTCAGACCAATTACGAAACTTTTATAACCATTATTTAAATCTGTGCTAAATAACAATTAAAGAAAGGAAAGGAAAATTTTGACATCATACCCAAGAAGGCTTGGTGGCAGAAGGACCATCCATACCAATATGGGCAACATGTTTTACATCTGTAGGAGGTCCTATTTGCATTTCTGGTTTTTTATCTACTGCAAAAATTGTCAAAATAATATTTAAGGGAAAAAATGTGGTAAAGTGATATAATATAATTGGTAAAAAGAAATATTTTCATAAGAAAAAAGGGTTATGAAAAAAACTTAATTTGGGTACTCACCAAACATATGGGTAAAGTATTTTAAGCTTTTCAAAAGACCATTCATTTTGCTTGTCAGTAATGGTGGATCCTTTTGCAATACAAATATGAAATTAATCTTCCTTCCCAAGGTAGAAGAAGAGGCTTGTTTTCTCCCAAGCGACGGAAAAGGAAATCAAGAATATATTCCAAAGTCTGGTTTTGGCACGTCACATATAAAAAAAAAAAAAACATAAATTGCAATTAAAAATAATATGTATATTATGTTAGAATTGGTATAAATATTTACATACAAGGAAAACTGCAAAAGCTGATCACGAAAGAGCTTTTACTTCCTCTTCAAAAATCTTGAATCTCTATCATGAATACCAACATTTTGTTAAATTAGATAGATATTGTCAATGAAAATCGAATGTTGATTTCGAAGTTTTGTCTAGCTCATTTGAGTAATTGTCTAAGGGATAAAAAAGTTTTTTATCTTTTAAAATGTAAAAATTATAAGTAATAGTTTAAAAATGACTTTTTTAAAAAATTATAAAATTATTAATTGGTAAAATTGAATTTTAACTCTTATCAACATCTGTAGCTTAATCCTAATTCCAAATAAATAAAAAAGAAAAAATCTCGACTTCCAAGATCGAACATGTAAGAATTAACATCTCTTATACCAAAAGTTTACTTCCTATTTGAAAGCAAGCATTTGGTTAAAGAAATAAAAAGAAATTGTGGCTAAAAATCAATTTATGAAATAGAAATTTAAATAATTATATTTAAAATGTTAGATGAAAGTAAGTTATGTTTTATAAATAAAATAAAAAGACAAATAAATTAGGAACAATACCTCTAAAATGAAACAAAAATGATTCCATGTGTAAGAGAAAAATGAAGCGAGATTGAGAGAAAAAAAAAAAAAAAAAAAAAGAAAAGAAAAGGTTCAACTTCTTCAATTCTTGATTGTAGCTTGTAAAGGAATTTCAATTTTATTCATTGCATCAATCAAGAACAGAGAAGTTGACCGAATTTTCAGTTGGAAAAAGGTTAAAGCTGAATAAGACTATTTTTATGTTTATATTTATAGCTCTTTTCTTAATAAATGGGTTGAGGGGGAAACGGTTAAAGAATGAACGGTAAACATATACATATCGTAATCTTATTACACATTTTTAATTGAGTGGTTGCAATTTTAAGGCGGTTGTTTTTTGGTTCAAAGTTAGATTTAGTATATATGGTGTGAATCTGTGTTGGAGGATCTCAATGATTTGATTTTAATCCTCATTTCTCTTATCTCCTCAACCAATTACTTAATTCTATCCTCATTCTATACATGCTACTCTAACCACTCTATTTTAGGTTTTCATAATACTACCACTACCATCTAAACATATCTTGTTAATATAGTATTTGTCATCCTTAAAGGTTATATTTGTTTCATCACTTCTTTTTCATTTCCATAATTCATATAATATCTTTAAAGATATCATTGATTCTTTAATTGAACTATGATTTTACTATCTATAAGTAAAGTTATATCATGTGTAAGTCATTTACCCTACGTATCAACCTTTTGCTTACTCTTTTTAGATGCTTTTGTTTTCAATACATTAGGGTATACAAGTTACATGCACATACACATAGTCATTTACTTACTCAAAAATAAGATAAGTCACATGTTGATAAAGTGATACAACAAGGAAGGAGTAGGGAGGAGGATGCACTGATGTTGATGGAGACCGATTCACGTAGTCAGGGTGGAGAGGTGGAGATTACAAAGAGTGGAGGTGGAGAAAGTCTTGAAGGTTGAGTGCTAAGGGTAGATTGACAAAGTGCAGGCCAATATGCTAGAGAATCAATCTTTTTTTTTTTTTTCATCTTCAGAAGTATTTATAGGCAAGGTCCTGTGCAAGATGGTGTTAATGTTTTGGACCCGCCATCAAGTCATCATTGTAGGATGTGTGGGGCAAATGTCTTCAATGAGACGAGGATGTCTATGACAGGACAAATTCTATCCTTCATTTTGATTTGGCAATACGGAGCAGTTGAACCTATGTGAGGTTTGGTGACCAAAGAGATCATGTTCTTACTAGAAGGTCGGGTGCCTGGAGGTACGGATGGTTACCTTCTACTCGTCCAGGTGGTTAGACTGCACCTCTTCTCGGTGACATTACGATTTGTAGTAGGTAGGGTGCATCCCTCGGATGGCCCTTTGATTTGCCACGTGTCCCCATTCATAGGGGACGTATAACAATATTCCCCCCTTCAAGTCAAAACAATGGTTATAAAGTGACATCTCTTGAGACAAGTTGTTCTCGTACCTCCCGTTAACACCTCATCAGCAAATGATATCTCCCAATAATATTATGCCATGTAAACACTTTTTTATGCATCAACCTTCTTTTTCATTTTCAATCTAATCCCATTCTGCCTCTTTCTAGTTAATTGTAATTGATTTTGAAAGAAAGAATTTATAAGAAAATAGATGCATGATATGCTATATTAACAAAATTTTAAAGTTATTCATGTGTCAAAATTTTAAGCCATTCAGTGGTGAAGCTAAAGGGCTGGTAGGGGGTCCCGGGTCCTCCTTAAATGAAAAATTTTCATTTAAGTTTCTTTATAATTTATAAAATTTTATATTAATAATGGTAACATTACACTTTTGACCCCCCAAATGATAAAAATTTGATTTAATTCTTTAAAAATTATAAAGATATAAACTATTAAAATGGTGAAATAATATTTTTACTATAATAAAAATATACAATCCAATTTCAACCATTTCAAAAAAGAATTTCTGACTTCGTCCTAAAAGCCATTGACACAGAAAATTTTCATTTTCTGGAAACGTGGACTTTAAATATTATATACAAAAATATAAGATGTAGTTAATCATCATGATGATCAAAGTAACAAGCGAATAATGACTTAAAAATCTTTAAACTTGCCAAACAATTAAATTCAGTGTCGAGCTTAACTTTGTAGCATAATCTATTGTTTAGTTTTGTAAAGAGCAAATAAACAAAGGACAACCTCTAAATTATAATTACACCTGTTATTAAGGAAATTAAAGTGACAAGACACTTACAAAAATGCATTGATGATATCTTCTGAAATTGCCTCATGCAAACTGCTAAAAACAATTCTATATATAGAATTTGATACTATGGACTTCCCACTGTATAGTTAAATTCGCTCCTAAACCATATTTTAATTTTAATATTTTATTAAAAGTTAAAATATGGCGTTAATCTTTATATTTTGGTAAAATTTAAGATTTAGTCTCTACTAATGGCGTAATAGGTGGCTAATAGGAGCCCCGACCCTCTAAAATGAAAAGTTTTCTATTTAGGCCATTTTTAAAATTTTTTTAAAAAAATTTAAATTAGTAAATGTAAAATTACACTTTCGTCTCTTAAAAATGATGAAATTGTATTTTTATTATGTAAAAATTAAAATTTAATTTGGCCCCTCTAAAATTTTTTTTACCTTTGCTCCTAGTCTCTATACTTAAAAAGTTAAAAATGGTATTTTTTTTATTTAAAAATTCTAGTTCAATTATTAATATGGTAATTATTTTCATTTTTCTATCAAAATTTGTCAATTTGACATGTTGATTAAGCTATTCTCATGTGATGTGATATATGATTGAAAGAAATAAAGATACTAAGTTGACAAATTTTAACAAAAAAGACTGAAGACAATAATGTTTGGACTAAGATTTTTTAAATTAAAAAAGTAGAAAGATTGAATTTTCAACTTTTAAAATATAAAAATTAAATATCAAATTCTGTAAAAGTACAGGGACTAACAGCATATTTTAATGTTTATTAACAATATTTATTCTGTCAAATAGCAATATAGGTTAGATAAAATTGACCCGAACCTAAAGCCCATCATCACTAGAAAGAAAGGATAGATCCAACGGTTATAAACAACCTGTAAAAGTACCATATAATAAAACCCTAACTTCTCAAAACCCTCTGCACATTTCTTCTTCCGCCGCTCAATCTCTCCTTTTAGCTCACAACACTCTTCACGCTGTGTAAAAATGGTGAGTTTTTCTTCAATCTCTAACGCCGCCCTTTTTACTCTCTTCACTCTTTGATTTTTATTTTCTTTTTTTTTTCTTTTTTGTGTGTGCAGCCGTTCAAAAGGTACGTTGAGATCGGGAGAGTCGCTCTCGTTAACTACGGCAAAGACTACGGCAAGCTCGTCGTCATCGTCGATGTTGTTGACCAGAACAGAGTATGTAATTTTATTTAATTTTTATGTATTTATTTCATCTATGGTAATGAAAAGGAAATTTAGTTTTTAAGTAGGATTAGTTGTTTCCTTCCTGGTGAGATTGATTTGGAAAATAGGTTCTATGTTTGAAAGGTTAGGACCAAGTTTGTAATCGAGCTAAATCCGAGTTCAAATTGTAAGAATCTCAAGCTTAAATCGGAATTTGAGGTTTTAAGCTCGAGTCGAGTTTGATCTAGCTTTAATTGTAGATGTTGAGCTTGATACATGATAACCATTCAATTGTTTGACTTCAATGTCAATTATTCCAACTTTCGAAACAAATTAAAATGAAGAAGTTAACGACTACTAGTATATCTCATTTACGCCCTTAGTTAGGACTATATCTGCCTCCATACGTGTTTAATATGTGCCAACATTATGATACAAATTAAAATGAAAAAGTTTAATTTGTTGACCTGTTTCTGTTTTGCCTTGGTTGTTACTTGTGATACTATTGTATATGCATACCATGGGATGATATTGAGTTAGTAAATGTGTTAAATGTGCAAGTTTAGTCGTGAACTTTGTTGAAGAGGACTAATATGGATATGCTAATAAGTTGTGTAAAACTTGAATGGAGCTTTTTTTCGTGTCTCATCATCGCAGGCTCTAGTTGATGCCCCAGATATGGTGAGGGGCCAAATGAACTTTAAGAGGCTTCAATTGACTGATTTCAAAATTGACATTCCTCGTGTTCCAAAGAAGAAGACACTGATTGAAGCAATGGAAAAAGCTGGTAAGAAAATCTATTCTTGTCTGCCAGTGTTGTTTTCACTTTCCATTTTTGTTGAAACAATTGTGTCTAACGTTTGTATCCTTTGCATATTTGGACATGAGTTGGTGATTTGATTTGCCCAAAAGTTTAAAAATACATAGAAAGCTTGGAAAAATTTGAACAGACTCGTGTTGGAAACATCCGTTTTTGACATTTTTATTCAAGTCCAAGTAACATAGCTTTTTCTTTTCTTTTTGTTCTTATTGGAATGGAAGATGTTAAAAATAAGTGGGAGAATAGCTCATGGGGTAAAAAGCTGATTGTTCAAAAGAAGAGAGCATCTCTCAATGACTTCGACCGATTCAAGATCATGTTGGCCAAGATCAAGGTTAGTTATTGGAACCTGTAGAGTGTTTAGTTGTTTGTTTGATGTTAGCTACTCTTGAGTAAAGGGAAATCGAGTCATGCATAGCCGATATTAAGCTACAAGAAACTTGAGATCAAGCTTAACATAAGCTCGATCGAGTTTTTTGCTTTTAGAACTTGAGATCGGTTTAAAAAAAATTGAAATGCCAAGCTTACTCAATTAGGCTTGATTAAATTTATTTATTACTCTGAAAATATAGCTTTATTCTCTTTCTCAATTTCAAACTCGATTATTTATACTTGAGCTTGAACTTGAGGTTTATCAATATTAATTTAAAAAAAAAAACGTGGGTTAGGCTTATGAGCTAATAAAAGAACTCAAGCATCAGGATACACACAAGTCCGGCTCAGTAAATAGCTCAAATCAATAGTTACTTAACCACATTCATTTCTTTTTTGTTTTTTCCAATTAAACCCGAATAACTTGGAAGCACTAGTATCTTGTTTCTGTTATTATCTAGGCTCTGAACCAAAAATGGCTATGATATGATTTTGCAGAAAGCTGGAGTTGTCAGGCAAGAGCTTGCTAAGTTGAAAAAGGAGAATGCGTCTTGAAGTGATTCAGAAGATTTTGAGTATTTTGCTAATTTTGTCTTCAAATATTCTACATTTTGTTTTTTTGTATGTTTTTGTCTAAGAAAGGATTAAAAAGAATCAATTGGGGGCACTTTCCTTAGTAGATGCAACATTTGATTTCGGAGGTTATGCCTGTCTCAGTTTTTAGTTCAATTAGTTGAACCGGCCAATTGACTAAATCGATTAATCGATGGATTTGATCCGATAATTTAAACCATGTACATAGTAAAACTATGAGATGACAAAAACCCTGAGCCCCTATCACCTCTGGTGATACGGGTATCAGCATCAACAAAGGTAACATCGAATTCCCCGCTCACCGTATTAGATGGTGGCCTCAATGCATCTAGTGATCGAGGTTACACTGTTCTCTCATATGTTATTTTCATCTTCGTCAAAACACAGCATTTTTATTGATCACGTTACAACAGTTTATTTTAATTTGTATATCATTCATCCCACCACAACATATCAAACTCCATTTTACTTTGATTTTAAGGATGAAGATGCGATCCTTTAATAACTTGAAAAAGAAAAAATGAGTGAGCACTCACCATTACCAAGACTTCCGTGTGATTGTTACCTGCACATGATGTTCAATTTTCTCTTTTAAGGTTTTTTCGTATGTACAAGTTTGACTTGAGGTCAAATCCATATGTTGAACATGGGTATAAAAGAGAAAAATAAAAAAAAATTGAAATAATATAAAATAGTATATCCATTTTCGACACTAACCCAAATTTGAGTGGCGATGATGAAACTCAAAATAGGAGAAATAACTAACCTAGGATTTCAAATTTGTGGGCGAAGGTGGCGGTGACTTCAAGTGGAGGCACAGGCCAAGGAGCTCCCAATTCAAGTTCCACTATCATCAAAATCTTTGTTCAATTGAAGCATTTTTTTGAATTTTTAGGTTATAAGCTTCACATACAAATCCCAAAGAATTAGTCAGAAAAAAAAAAAATCAATGTTCATAAATATCTGAGTACCCGCTATCAATAGCCATTTTTATTTAAGAGCCCCAAATAAACAACCATAACAATGTAACAATTGTGTGGCCAAGTATTATGGGGAGTAATCTTCCGGTCTGAGGTCCCGGATGGCTTCCATAGAGTTCGAGATGAGAATGCACTGCTGTATATTAGTTTTCATCTCCCTTGCAGCTTATCGAGATCAACTGATAAGTCCACCAGTCCAGCAACGGCTTCAAGTTCCTTGGCAGCGTCATCGGGCTTTAGGAGATCATCTTATTTGCAGCAAAAAAGAAAATGTTATTGTTAGATTGTTGGTGGTCTAAATTTTTAATTGATAAAATTTTAGATATATATTTTAAAAGCTTAGAAGTTGTTTTTAAAATATATTTTATAAATAACTAAGTTTAAAGTTTCTTTACTTGGATATAGTAAAATTTTTAATATTTATCGTGATATTTTTTTTTTTGAAAAGTTAAAATATGTTTAGGATTAACTTTGATAATACTGTGAATACTGTGTTTGATTATCCGGTATCGTTTAAGAGCGGCATCTGATCGATAGAAGTCTTGTTCTAACTTGTAGAGGAAGGATATAGAGTTCAGTGTTGGTGATCGAGTCTTCCTTAAGGTTTTGTCTTAGAAGAAAGTGTTGAGGCTTGGCCGCAAGAGAAAGTTAAGTCAGAGGTTCATTGGACCCTATTGTATCGTTAAGAGAGCTGGACCAGTGGCATATCAGCGAGAGTTACCTCCAAAGTTGGATCGTATTCATGACGTTTTCCACGTGTCCATGTTGAGACGATACAAGTTCCTTTAATTATATTTTGTTTTGAAGCTTTCACTACTATATTAGAATTAGAGTAATTATAGTGCATGTAAAACAAATCAATGTATCTACATTCAATGATGATATTTGAGTTTTTCAATTGTAGTTAACATACGAAGATCTCGATATCCATGTGAGTTGAGTTGCGTGTAATATGTAGAGTTAAACCTAATAAATAGAAACAAATCTTGACACCCATTGGTATAAAGTTCTTCTTTAATTAATATTTTAACCATTTGGAAAACCTATTGTTAATAAATATGTTCAATGAAGCTCAACCCCGATGATTGTCTAGTTTAATTTAATTTTAATTTTCACTTTTTACCGTAAACCTAACCCTCATAAATATTATTAGGGAATGCCGGGATTTTAGAGTGTTTATGGTTGGGCCAAGAGGGTCTTTTAACGCCTTTTTTTTTTTTTCCTATAAGAGTTATTTCTTATTTCACAAATACTTGCCATAGTAAGGAAAAAGGGTGAACAAACACATTTGGGGAGTGTAATACAACGAAGAGTTGTATGCTGCGTTTGGGAAGGATGAATCGCTTCCGAAAAGGAATCTATTGATTCTCTCCCAATTGGTTGGACTGTAGGTGTGATGATTTACTTCACGGGCGAGGTTTCTGGTTCAAGTCCAGGATGGCCCAATTGCTCCAAAGAAAAGAATAGAAGAGGCATCTAACTCCTTCATGTATGCTCCACTTGGCTCGGGGGATATACCTTAGTTAGTAGGGCTCTGCTCTAACAATTAGGTCGTTGCGATTACGGATTGGGTGTCTAATTGTCCAAACAGTAATGATAGTATCTTGTACTTGAATCAGTGACTCACTTTTTCTAAGTAATGGAGAAGAGGATCAAAACATGCCACTGAAAGACTCTATCGAGACAAAGATGTGTTGTCAAGAACATATAAGAGGTAAGATGGACGGTTGGTCAGATCTAGTATAGATCGTACATGGACGGTAGTTGGAGTCAGCGGCTCACCTAGGTTTCCTATCTGGGATTCTTGAGGAAGAGGATCAAGTTGGCCCTTGTGAACAGCTTAATGCATTATCCCTTGTTAGAGTATGCCTAAAAACTAATCATGAGATGATTGTAACCATATTCTCATTTTACCTTGTTCATTAATATAAGATATTACCATTATTATTTCAGTTTCTTTTTTTGTGTATATAAATAAACTGAATTGTAATAAAGTCCTAAGAAAATATGATTATTGTTAAAAAGGTCCTTAGTCAAGTATTATTGTGGGCTTGGATAACAATAATGCATTGGGACTAATGTGTAGTTGATTGATGACAAAGAATTGCCATTGACATAGGGATATCAAAATCAATACATTAGTATGTGCTAGAGAACAACATATTTAATTAACTCGCTATGAGTATGTTTCTTAGATTATTATGTAATAGTCACAATATTACTCATAGTGATAACTATGTATATGAACCTCAGACTTGAGATCATCATTTTCCCAACATCGTGAGTTGTATATTTTGATACAGTCAAAATGTCTACCGTAACAGGTTTTACTATAAATACTTATGTTGGATATACCATAATCCATGTAGTGAGATATGGTTGATCAAAATAGGATTTATCTCTCCTACATAATGGGAGCAATATCTCAGGCCTCTTGATGGAGTGAGATTAGAAATGCAAGACCATACTCGAATAAGTTGATATGGGATATCACACTTATTTGCTTATTGTAGTTTGCTCAAAAAATCAAGAAATATGAGATTGGATTATACAAGTGTGACCATTTCATGACTTGTGTCCAATCTAGATATTAATGATAAAAGGATATAATATATGAAAAGATTATCACAGAAAGGTTATGTCAAATCACAACTTCTTCTAATTTGGGTGGTAATGATGCATTGCTAGATGCCACTCATTGATTGTAATGTTAGAAATGTTCTAGTATTACTACTAACGTTACAAGAGCCTAGAGGGTCACACCCTATAGTTGAAACGAACTGAATCCAAATAAATTTTGTCAAAACCATTTTTATAAGCTTTGAAAAACGGGGATCGACTTTAAAAACGAAAATGGAGTTACCACCAATCTTTTTTCGAGGTGTGATCGGGTCACCTTGAAATTGATCATTTTAATAATTTTTTTTTGATTTATTAAAACAATGATTTTGGTCTACGAAATTCAAGAAAACGGGTTTGGGAGTCGGTTAAGTACGAAGAAGGATTAGCACCCTCGTAAGGCCCAAAATTGGTACCGGATTGATTAGTTATTGTCCTAATGTCGAAAATTCAAAAAGATTTGAAAACATGATTTCTTTAAAAACTTGAACAATTTGAGTTGGAACTTGAGATTCCTTTGTTCCGAAAGAATACAAACATCACATCCAGCATGTTAGGACATGATGTTTTAAACCCTCGTAACCAAAATCATCTCATGATTTACAAAATTCATTAAAAGGATATTTAGTTGTTTAGTCAAACAGTAAAATCAGTAACCAAAGACACGTTAGGGCACTATTTCCCGAATTTCTAAACACAAAACATTGCCTTATTTAAGAAAAACTTTGAATAAAAAGGTATAAGGGATAACTTATAATAAATATATAATATACCATTTAAAAATAGATAATATACATATTTTAAATAAACAATATATGAAAATTTTTGCCTTAATAATAAAACAATTTAGATGATGTACAACATACAAATTTTCAAATAATACATAATATGATTAAAGTTAAATAATATATAATGCATATATAATATATAACAAATAAAAATAATAATATATATGATAAAACAATTTAATGTAAATAGGGAAAAGAAAAAAAAAATTTAAAATTAAAATAAATGAATAAATAATGATTAAACAATTAAATGGATAAATAAAAAAAGGTTTAAAAAAATGCATAAGTCAACCTAACTCCCACAATATGAGGATTCAACGAAATTCCTCTACCAAAATCTAACTCGAGCAGAAGCAACTCAAAAAAGAAACGAAGATGAGTGAAGTACAAAATATGAACAAGCCACAGAAAATAAGAACGCAAAAGAGAGAGAAATTTGAGTGAATGCTCTCAAGAATTTTTATTACTCCAAGCTCATGTGTCTTTTACAATGAAGGGAGAGGCCTCTATTTATAGTTGAGCCTCCCCCAAATCCAACGGTACAGATCAATTACATCAACGGCTAAGATTAAATGGTATCTACAAATTAAATCTCTAAGATTACAAAATCATATCTTCTAAGATTACATACCATATCTTCTAAGATTGCATATCATATCTAAGATTTGCATATCATATCTAAGATTGCATATCATATCTTCTAAGATTGCATACCATACCTTCTAGGATTGCATATCATATCTAAGATTGCATATCCTTGAAGATTGTGTTCCCATATATGTCAAGCTTGTAGATGAACCTTCAATCTTTTCAAGTAATGGGCCATTCCGATCGGGCCAAATGATATATTTTGGACTGGACTTGGACTTTGTTTTATTATTTTGGGTTTATTATTTTTTGTATGGGCCTGGGCTAAATTGGCCTATTACAGCTACCCCTCTTTGCTTATTGTCGTGTAACGAGAATGGAGCAAAGACTATAAAAGGACCAATTTTGTCCGGTCTTGCCGAGCCTTAACTTCTTGATCATCATCTTCTTCAAGTAGTCTCTAACCCAACTGCAACTTCAAAGAGATTGAACCTGTAGCTTTAATCTTATTGTCGTAACCATTTTTTGACAAAACGGGAATCGGCTTTTTAAAAATAGGGAGTCGCCACCGATCTTTTTGGTGTGATCGGGTCACCTTTGTTTTAATAAAACATTTTGATTTACTAAAACAGAGCTTTTGGTCCACGAGTGTTCGAGAAAATAGGTTCGGGAGTCGGTTACGTGCAAGGAAGGATTAGCACCCTCACAACGCCCAAAATCGGTACCAAATTGATTGATGTTGTCCCAATGTTGAAAACTTGAAACATTTATGGTCAAAAACTTTTAAGAGAAAAGGTTGATTAAATTGGAATTGAATCTCAAGATTAACTCGTTTCAAAGGGATAAAAATATCATACCCAGCACGTTAGGATATAACACATTTACACTCTGACACCGAGACCATCTTTGATTTTCAAAACATGTAAAGAAGGGTACTTGGGTATTTAGCTGAACAAAAAATCGACACCCAGCACGTTAGGATGTAATTTTCCACGCCTCTAAACATACAAATATTACCTTATTTTTTAAAACCTTTAAAATAAACGATTTTAAAATTGGCTTAAAATGTGTTTGTTTGGTTTATTTGGATGGACAAATTTTCATAAATAAGTTGGAGATTTTATCCTCAATACAATAATAAAGCAAAAAGTATAATTGTGCATACAAAATGATAATATATGGTAATAATGAAGACATAAAAAGAACAAATTAAGGTTCGTATAATGGTGACATGGTATGAAAATAGCAATAATCATGGAATAATAATATATGAATATGAAATTATATAGTGAACTATAATAATACGACTATACAGATGAATGAATTATGGCACCTGCAAAAGAAATAACTAAATAATACACATCATCTAAGACAAATAACATTAATAAACAAAAACAGACGAATTAAACAATTTAAAGAGGAATGATACGTAAGTCAACTTAAAATAATTCGCGAACCATTTAAATAAAGAAAACATAGTATAATAAACTAATATGTATAAAATGATTTAAAGTAATGTTAAAGTTTGAAACAAATAATATCTAAAAGGAAGCTTAATATGCATAATATACGAAATTGTAAGAGTGATTTAAAGCATATAACATAATATTTAAAATGAATCGAATATAAAATAGTTTAGACCAAATAATACATAGAATATTCTTAAAATAGAAACTATATGTGTATCAAAATCTAGAATAAACAATATATGTATATATATAGTCCTAATAAAAATAGTGTACAAGGATCCAAAATAATAATAATAATAAAAATAGTACACAAGAGAAAATAAGTATATAAACTGTTTAAACAGATTGATGGTTGGATTGAAATCAGAATAAGAATTAAGGGGGGCTAAAACTGCAACGAATTAAAATGAAAAGGAGATTAAGGACTAAAACGTGAGGCGCATCACATGGGAGGGACTGGTCGTGCGATTTGACCTTATATCCGAAACGCGCCGTTTTAGTAAGGATTAAAATGGAAGCGAACTAAAATACGTGGGAAAATTTAAGAGAAAAGGGAAAGAACTGCAATTGGGACTTGATCGAATCATCGCAAACAGGGAAGGGCTGACACAGTAAATAATCCCTTTAAACCCAAACACGCGGACCCTCCGGGTCACCAGTCGGGTTACGCGCGGATCCAACCCTCCTTAAACGGTACCGTTTTATATTTTGTTTAAATAAAAAAAACAATCGTTTTAAAATCATTTTTCATCTTTCTGAAAACAAAATTGAAGCTTCCTTTCCCCTGTTCTGCTAGGGCTTCGTCCTTAGCCCCCGAACGTCGCTAGACCCGCCGCGAGGCTACCGCGAGCAAGGTTCGAACCAGGTAAAGCACTCGATTCCTTTTTTTGATCTATCCCTATTAAAAGTATATGTGGCGTATATAAAAATGTGGGTATATATGCGAAAGTGATTTGAAGAGAGAAGCGTAAAGCGAAGTGTGGAAGAAACCGAATCAACCTTTTTAATCTTTTTGGTTTCTGATTGCCTTCTTTTAGTTCGTAAAAAAAAACAGAATACAAGACTTGCTGCGATTTGATTAGAGCCGTCTTTCAAAAGACTTTGCTTTCTATCCTTGTATTTTTTTATGCATTCGGGGCAGAAGAGGGGAAACCGAAACGTCTCCCCCTTTCTTTTATAACCGATTTACAGGTTGCTCTCTTTGCTTCGTTCTCTGTTGCCGTGTATTCTCCTTGCAGGGTATGGGGCGATGCATGCGGGTGTGAGCGTTTGGTCGAGGTGCGATAGTGGCGGACGGCAGACGAGGAAGCCTGGGAACTTGAATCGTCAAGAGCGGGGTAGCCGAAACGCGTGGTGGTCAGAAGTGCATGGGCGCATTGGGAAGCTCCAAACATCAGAAGGCGTGGGGAGCTGGAGCAACGCGCGGGGAAGCTGGAGAGGCGCGTGCGTGTGGGGGACGTGCGGCGGCGCTGGAGACAGGAAAACCTTGGGCTTCTGTTTAGTGGGTCCCTGAATTTGGGCTGGCTATTCGGGCTTTGTAATTGGGCTTCTGTATTGGATTTCTGTTTTTGGGTTTTTGTAATTTTGTAAATAGACTGTTTTATTTTTGGACTATTGGGTTTATTTTGGTGTATTTTGTTTATTGGGCTGGGCAAATTTGGTTATTACACTTATTCTACTGCAACTTCAGGGAGATAAGACCTGCTATTGTAGATTTAATCCATCCTACTGTAACTTCAGGAAAGTGAGACTAGTATCTTTGATCTTGCTTCACTGCAATATTCAGGAAGACAAGATTTGCTATTTTTTTGATCTGCTCATTTGCAAACTCGTGGAGGCAAGCTAATATATTCGATCGCTTCTCGCAACTTCGTGGAAGATAAGATCTCGCTATCTTTAGTCTGCTCTGCTGCAACTTTAGGGAGGCAGGCTAATATCTTCGATCTGCTTCCTGCAACTTTAGGAAGATAAGATCTGTTGTCTTGATACCGCTCCATTTGCAAACTCGGGAGGCAAAGCTAATATCTTCGATCCGCTTCTCGCAACTTCGGGAAGATAAGATCTCATTGTCTTGATCCGCTCCTCATTTGCAAACTCGTGGAGGCAAGCTAATATCTTCGATTTGCTTTCTCGCAACTTTAGGAAGATAAGATCTGCTTGATTGATGCCGCTTGGCCAGAACTTTAGGGAGGCAGGCTAATATCTTCGATCTACTTCCTACAACTTCAGGAAGATAAGATTTGTTGTCTTCAGTCTGCTCTGCTGTAACTTCAAGGAGGCAGGCTAATATCTTCGATCTGCTTCCTGCAACTTCAGAAAGATAAGATCTGTTGTCTTCAGTCTGCTCCTCTGCAACTTCAAGGAGGCAAGGTCGACATTTTTTGATCCGCTCGCAACTTCGTAAAGATAAGATCACGCGCTATCTTGATCCGCTCCATTGCCGATACATGGAGATAAGACTTACTGTCTTTGATCTGCTCCACTCTTGCTCAGTGGAGATAAGATCTAATATCTTCAGTCTGCTCCATTGCCGATACATGGAGATAAGACTTGCTATCTTCGATCTGCCCCACTCCTGCTCAGTGGAGATAAGATCTGCTATCTTCAGTTTGCTCCATTGCCGATACATGGAGATAAGACTTACCGTCTTCCATATGTTCCACTCTTGTTCAGTGGAGATAAGATCTGATATCTTTAGTCTGCTCTATTGCCGATACATGGAGATAAGACTTGCTGTCTTCGATCTGCTCCACTCCTGCTCAGTGGAGATAAAATATAATATCTTTAGTCTGCTCCATTGTCGATACATGGAGATAAGACTTGCTGTATTCGATCTGCCCCACTCCTGCTAAGTGGAGATAAGATTTGCTATCTTCAGTTTACTCCATTGCCGATACATGGAGATAAGACTTGTTGTCTTCGATCTGCTCTACTCCTGCTTAGTGGAGATAAAATCTGCTATCTTCAGTCTACTTCCCTGCTACATCAAGAAGATAAGACTATAATCTCTCCTCTTCTGCTTAGTAGAGATAAAATCTACTATCTTCAGTCTACTTCCTTGCTACATCAGGAAGATAAGACTATAATCTTTAGCTTGATCCCTTGCTACCTCAGGAAGATAAGGCTAGTGGCTAAAATCTGCTCCCTTGCTGCATCAGGAAGATAAGATTCGCCAAATTCGATTTGCTCCGCTGCCGCTTAGGGAGATAAGATCTACAATTTCTAGTCTGCTCCCTTGCTATATCAGGAAAATGATACTACAAACTTCAACTTGCTCCTTTGTTACCTCAGGGAGATAAGGTTGATGGCTTGAATCTGCTCCATTGCCGATACATGGAGATAAGATTTTCCAAATTCGATCGACTCCGCTACTACTCAGGGAGATAAGATCTGTGATCTTCAGTCTGCGTCCTTGCTACCTTCAGGAAGATGAGACTACAAACTTCAACCTGCTCCCTTGCTACATCAGGGAGATAAAGTTGGTGGCTTGAATCTGCTCCATTGCCGATACATGGAGATAAGATTCGCCAAATTCGATCTGCTCCGCTACCGCTTAGGGAGATAAAGATCTGTGAATTCACCGATGTTGCTACACCATCCTCTGTAGACTCGGTTTTATATGCTTATATTTATGCCAAATGATTAGGATACTATTATGCTCCTAACTAAATGTATTATGAACGACATTTGCATGAATGTAGAATGTCATGAGAATGATCCCATTTTTAATGTATAATGATTAGAATGCAATGATCGAAATGAATCTAATACTCCTAACTAAATGATATTAGGGATGACATTAGCATGAATGCAGAATGTCATGAGAATGTTCTCCTCTATCTTTTTTTTTATTCATGTACAACAATTAGGACACAATGATTGGAATGAATCAAATGCTCCTAATTGGAAGTGTATGAATGATATTTACATAAATGCATGAGAATGATCCCTTTTTAATGTTTGGGTTGTCCCTACTCATAGTTCATCAAGGTTCTATCATTGATGCGTTATCATGCTTTCTCGTTCAACTAGTATCTTTGACAAGAAACCTAAAGAAATGATCATATTCTGCTCAGCAAGCTAGCCCCGTTGTAATTTCAGAGTCCCTTCCACTGTACCTTCTGGGATTTAAAGTTTGTACCTCCTACAGCAACTTCAGGAGAATAACATTTAGTTTCTTTCATCCATCCTATTACCACTCAGAGGTATGAAATTTGTATCATCTTCAATCAAGTTGATCTGTTACACCATTCCCTGGGTGTAATGGCCCGATGTATGCATCTAAAATTTGCATGAATGCAAAGTAGCATTTTTCTTTTCCCGAGAATAATCCTCTTTTACACTTGGGTTAACATTGTTCGTCATTTATCGAGATGGTATCACCGAAAAAAATATCTTATCCAATAAAAATTCGAAGAGATAATCATCTTTCAATGTTTCCAACCCTTAGACTTGATGAGTTCTAAACAATAGTCCTGTTTCAGATTCTCATATTATTTAGAAACTTCTAGAGTAATATGCGAAACTCCTTTTATGAAAGTATTATTAGTCCATTAATCATTATTTCAATATAAAATGCTTGAAAAAGATCACAACAATGGACGAGAAAGACATTAATTAAGAGCATAGCTCGAAACAAATAAGTTAATTAAAGATAACCAAGGCAATAAGAAAATTGATTGGGGTATATCTTGAAAAGAAAAAAGTAATTAAAGATAGCAAATTCAAAATGGGTAAGACAGAAGCTAGGTGCCCCAGATATCGCAGCCTGAGCTTCTCTGTACAAACTTCTTGAGGATCATTTTAAGCTCAATACATGTTTAGAGGATCTGGAGTACTTTGTCAATGCCCCAAGACGTAGCATACTTCCTCATTATTAATTCAGGCATAGCAAAACTACTACATGCCCTATCTTTGATCAAAATTTGAGCTGCCCTTTTCGGGTTTTCAGCTTAAAACCCATTTGGTCTCAAAGCGCCCTTTGCGGGTTTTCGCCTTGGCCTCTCCTTTTTGTTTTTAAATTTGAATTTGATCTCAAGGCGCCCTTTTCCGGTTTTCACCTTAGCATTTCCTCTTTTTTTTTTTATTTCAAGGCGCCCTTTGCGGGTTTTCCCCTTGGTCTTTCCTCTTTCAGGTAAAATACTTCTTGACTGAACCTAAATTCACCGAATTGGGCAAGTGTTCGCCATTCGTCTCGGTCGATATCAATGCTCCTCTAGAACAAGTCCCTCGTTACTACATAAGGTCCTTCCCAGTTTGACATCTATTTTCCTTTGAAGTTCTTTTGTATGAGAAGAATCATTCTTAATGCCAGGTCCCTATCATGAAATTCTTTTGGGAAAACCTTTTATCATAAGCTTGTATCATCCATTTTTGGTACATTCGACCATAAATACTTTCAATCAAACTTACTAGAGGCATTCTGCTTCATCCAATTCAATCAAAGCTTGGAGAAAAGGAATCTTAACCTCCCACAATTGCTTCCCTTTCATAAACCAATAGGAAAAATGTTGCCCCGGTGAAGGTCCCGACCATTGTTCAAGAAACAAAGAGGGTAAATGGTGACTTCTTTATGCCAACCTTTACAAATCTCAATCATTTTTCCATGATCATTATTTTGTTTTTTTCTTTTTGACTGCCTTTGTTGCTCTATGATATGGCGTCTGATCTTTGAACAGACTACAAACTTTTGACATTGTCTTTTTTGGCATTCTTTGTCGGTGCCTGATCTTTTTTTTTTTTTGAGAAATTGATGACTATTGACTTTGTAACATTGGCATATGAAGCTACTTTCACCCTCTTAGTGAAGTAAACGATGACTATGACGATGAATTGATATCGACTAAAAGCTTTTGACGAGATTAGCCCCGTAATGTTCACTCCCCACATATAGAAAATCTTATGATTATCTTGGCTATTGTAGAACCATCATCATGTTCTTTAAATACCCTTATGGATCTCTTTTAAGATTATCCCAAGCGTGTCTTGATATGATCATGCGAAAACATCTTTGAATTCTTGAAAATAACTCAATGATGTCTTGTTTTATTTCTGTGGTGAGCTGGGCTTCGATCTTCACCTCTTTTTTAGGCTCATAATATCCGCTGACCCTTTGTGGAGTAAAGTCTGTTTTTCATCTTGTTTCACCATTCTTAACAAATCAGAAGATATGTTACAATCTCTGTCATCTTCAAAGTCCTGAGATTCTTCTAGACACATATCTTATTCGAAAGGAGACTCTGAGTCAGTAGCAGCATTGCTCACATCATTTATATTTGGTGACCTATTGTAGGTTCGAAGGAAGATTCCAAAGAATAAATGATTCAAAGAATGATTATTTATATGGTTATGAATAAAAAATGAAAGAATACTTGAAAGAAAGTCCGAAGAAAGAAAAAAAACTAAGAGCAATTGTTTGTACAATATGAAATGGAAAAAATAAAAGAATATTTGCTCCAAAAGATGCATTTTATTGAAATAAAAATTCAGACACGGGCCTGTTTCACAAAAGGATTCTTATTGCCTCTAAGCTTAAGGCAACAATCGTGTTTTGAATATTACCCTAGCTTAGTCTTAAAATTACAAGGATCTCTTCCACAGTTCCATTGTTTAAAATCTTCCCAAGTATGTAAGGGCTTGGAAACTTTGTTCCCTGGTTCCTTCTCCGCTATATCTAAATCAGGGATAACAAGATTAGCAGGGTTATCTCCTGGGTTAGATTCTGAGCCAACTTGGAAATTCATGGGTACCCCAGTATCAGCTTGACCTTGCTGATGCCTAATTGCAACAGATGGCTTTTGAGAATACACCTCAGGTTGTATCTGTACATGTGGTGAGGTAAAACCTAGAGGATAGTCTTAATTATCCTCTCCAGCATTAGTCATGGAGCATTTTCCCTTGTCTATTGCCCCATTCAGTAGCTGAGTCATTTGAGCCACCATATTTCTTTGGGCTTCCATCATTTGTTCCCTCATATCTTGCTGGATCTTTACCAACTGCTCTTGCAGCTAGTCTTGCATGTCTCTTTGGAACTGTTCGAGTCATTGATCCATTTTTTTTGTCTTAGCACTTGTACCGTAACGGTGTTTTAGTTTCTAGATTAATATTCTCTCTTTCTCTTTTTCCTAAAATAAGTTCAACTAATTAGGGTCCCTCTATGGATTTTAATGCATATGATGCAATGCAATGCAGATGCATTAAATGAATGCAAAAGAAAGAGAGGCATTGATTCTGAATTCAATTCCATTAGAAAAACTTCTCTAGAAAGTAAATTTCTTTACATAAAATGGATTACATATGCGGCATTGCCCTCATATTCCAAGCCAAACATCAATCCCCTTCTTCGCAAAGGTCAAATCTTGCAAACTTCTAATAGATGCCTCCACTAGCTCCTTTTTACTTGATCTGGGCTGTGACTCACTGCTTACTTATTTCCATAATGCTCGTTAGTCTCTTCAAGAAAGCCAAGATGTGGTGATTCTCGAATAGTCTTTGTCATCTTGAATCCTTGGGTAATAAAGTCTTGTATTCTTTCACGGACTATCAGCCTTCTCTCACTGTGTTTACTTGGACCATATTCGGGCGACCGTATTATAATCCACGTTATCAAGAAATCCATTTTCTCATGACAAACTCTTCTACTTAGTAATCGAATTTGAATCAACACCTTTTTTCTATGATGTGGATGCAATGCAATCAAAACAAAAGAGAACACGTTAGCACAAAAGAGAACACGTTAGCACAAAAGAAATAACAAAATAGGGCACCTATCTGGGTGACCCCTAGGGTTCAATATAGCTCTATCTAGGGTTGGCTCTTAAGGATCACTATATGTGGCTTAGTTCTAAAGGGAAAGTACCTGAACCAGCAGATTCCTCAATCCTCACCCATTATAGGCTCATATGGATCGAGTTCAGTTCAGGGGAATACATTTCCCTTTGGTCATGCGGAGGTGAAAACCTCACGAAGACATAGGTACAGATGTATCTCGAAAGCAGTCCACTAGCCCATGCGGAGGTGAAAACCTCACGAAGGCATAGTTTCTCACTCCCACTTAAAAGGGTGTGACCACAACGGTCATGCAATGCAATGCAGAAATACTTTTCAAGATTAAAACAACATGCAATAAAAAGGATCATAATTTTTCAAATCAGATTTTCAAATTTAAACAAAAAGACAGGAAATAATCAATTTTACGGCTTGACTCTCTTATTGTCCCCAGTGGAGTCGCCAAGCTGTCGAAACCATTTTTATAAGCTTTGAAAAAATGGGGATCGAATTTAAAAACGAAAATGGAGTCGCCACTAATCTTTTTTCGAGGTGTGATCGGGTCACCTTGAAATTGATCATTTTAATAATTTTTTTTGATTTATTAAAACAATGATTTTGGTCTACGAAATTCAAGAAAACGGGTTCGGGTGTTGGTTACGTACGAGGAAGGATTAGCACCCTCATAACGCCCAAAATTGGTACCGGATTGATTAGTTTTGTCCTAATGTCGAAAATTCGAAAAGATTTGAAAACATGATTTCTTTAAAAACTTGAACAATTTGAGTTGGAACTTGAGATTCCTTTGTTCCGAAAGAATACAAACATCACATCCAGCACATTAGGACATGATGTTTTAAACCCTCGTAACCGAAATCATCTCATGATTTACAAAATTCATTAGAAGGATATTTAGTTGTTTAGTCAAACGGAAAATCGTAACCCAGCACGTTAGGGCACTATTTCCCAAATTTCTAAACACAAAACATTGCCTTATTTAAGAAAAACTTTGAATAAAAAGGTATAAGGGATAACTTATAATAAGTATATAATATACCATTTAAAAATAGATAATATACATATTTTAAATAAACAATATATGGAAAATTTTGCCTTAATAATAAAACAATTTAGATGATGTACAACATACAAATTTTCAAATAATACATAATGCATAGATAATATATAACAAATAATAATAATATATATGATAAAACAATTTAATGTAAATAGGGAAAAGCAAAAAAAAAATTTAAAAATTAAAAAAAATGAATAAATAATGGTTAAGCAATTAAATGGATAAATAAAAAAAAGGTTTAAAAAAACGCATAAGTCAACCTAACTCCCGCAATATGAGGATTCAACGAAATTCCTCTACCAAAATCTAACTCGAACAGAAGCAACTCAAAAAAGAAACGAAGATGAGTGAAGTACAAAATATGAATAAGCCACAGAAAATAAGAATGCAAAAGAGAGAGAAATTTGAGTGAATGCTCTGAAGAATTTTTATTACTCCAAACTCATGTGTCTTTTACAATGAAGGGAGAGGCCTCTATTTATAGTTGAGTCTCCCCCCAAATCCAACGGTACAGATTAATTACATTAACGACTAAGATTAAAAGGTATCTACAAATTAAATCTCTAAGATTACAAAATCATATCTTCTAAGATTGCATATCATATCTAAGATTTGCATATCATATCTAAGATTGCATATCATATCTTCTAAGATTGCATACCATATCTTTTAGGATTGCATATCGTATCTAAGATTGCATATCCTTGAAGATTGTGTTTTCATATATGTCAAGTTTGTAGATGGACCTTCAATCATTTCAAGTAATGGGTCATTCCGATCGGGCAAAATGATATATTTTGGATTGGACTTGAACTTTGTTTTATTATTTTGGGTTAATTATTTTTTGCATGGGCCCGGGCTAAATTGGCCTATTACACATTTGATATTATATTTAGTTGTCACATGAATTAAATTAAACACATTAATTTAATTTGAGAAGAAGTTTCTCTAAACAAATAACAAAATCTAACATCAAATCATCTTATATAATATGTTAGTCCAAGAAAGTATTCAATAATACGATTACTAGTAAAATTAACAAGAAAAATAAACATCCTATGCAGTTTCATGTAGTTTGTCTAGTATTCTAAATTTATTGGGTTATTCACTCTCTAACATTAAACATATACTCTTTGTTATCGTCGGTTGGTTCTTGATTAAATATAAAATAAGAAATACTATGTACTTTAATTAAATTTAGTAGAAATAAACCATAATATATACTATATAATTTAGTTAATTATTGAGTAGGTCAAAATACATAAAAAAAATTTTCTCTTATCAATAAAAAATTTAAATTATATAAACGTAGCATATAATTATATTTTAAAAATAATATATATCTTAAAGTTAATTAATATTATTATATAAAAATAACTTTTGAAATATAAATAGTGTACAAGCATGCTTAAAAGGCTATAAGGTGATGGATTTAAGTTTAATTGTTCGGCAATTATTTGCACAAGACTCACTAATTATAATTATAGTGATTGTCACAAATGTGTAATTATACATCCAAATTTAATTATTAACTTTTTAAACCCATCCTTAAAATAAAAACATTTTTTTCTTCATTTTTTTAGTAAAACATATTTCTTTAATGTTTTTATTTTAAGGAAAAAAAAACGAAAACGGTCTATGTTTCCGAAAACCCAACGCAACTTAAATTTTTTAAATTTTTTAAAAAAATTTAGAATAAGATGTGCACAAAGACTATTAGGGGCAACTTTAGCCATAAGTTTTTCTAGAGAGAAAAAAATAAAGTCAATTTTGAGTCAGCCAAACTTGGGTGAGATTGTATGATATTGACATCATCCATAAATCCAACCTGAACCCAGATTGGGCAATGAACACTTTTAGATCATACACTAATTTTAATACATAAATCCAATTCGAATCTGGGTTAAGCCATGAACACCTCAAAATCATAAATCAATTATGTGTCCAAGAACAGCTTGAAAACACCAAACATAATGCTCATAGTAATAATGCGCTTCAATATGTCCAAGAACACATCAGAGAGCTTAATGTTTTCAAGATTTATATACATTCATTGTTTTTTTCTACCTCATGTTTTCTCGGCGACGAACATAGCGAGTACGATCATTGTATCTTGGTCTGTCTTGGGCTCTCTGGGGCTGTGGTTCAACCCTCCTTTGTCGTTCAGGTGATCTTTGAACAATCTCGCCATTAACAAACAACTCAGCTGCAAATGTTTAACCCAACATAAACCATAGATCTATGGGATTTACAATGTGAAGCAAAATGAACCAGATGCGGTACAAGAATAACAACTGCAGAAGATTAAACTCAAAAAGTACCATAGATAAAAAGTCCATGTCTAATTTATTCGACTATTGCCTTTCTGAGAAAGACAAACTGATCTATTAACAAAGATTATCATGAAAACCGTAGAACTAGGGAAAAAGCAAAATTTTATGTATCTTCTTCGAGAAATCTGCAATGCTGAAAATTCAAGCAAAGAAGAGTACCAAGAGGACTTCAATGTGAGTCCATTAGCATTCAAAGCTACACATTGCCAGCTAGCCAAGATGGACTGAGATAAATGGTTTACGAGCTCTTAAACAGATTGTTTATGTTTCAAATAAGGAGACATGCATGCCATTCAAGGAAAAGGATAATATGCAACTTCGAGTTGTCAATTATATCCTTTATGGAAATCGAAAACCAAATCCGAGAATTTCTAACACAAGTATTCAACTAACTCATACTTGTTTAGGGTTGAATCAGGACCAAGGCAACAAAATTTTTCCTGCCAAAGTGGTCTCTGCTTCTTTTGTTGAAGGACAAATAGTCAAAATCAAGATTTCCTAAGAACTAACCTAGTGAAATCTCATATTATCAGAAAACTAAATGATCCATTGGTCTTGGGATTGATTTCTGATAATAGGTCAGATCGTACCAAGAAAAATCGGCTTTATTCATTATTCCTACAATCATTTAACCAAATTTATGTAACTATCCATACAATCTTGAACTGAAAGAAGGACTAACACTTAACCATCAAACTCGAGAAAATGCTTATATACCTATAAGATCGACATGGATATTGTCAAATGCTTAAATCAATGCACATGTCCACAGTTAATCAAGCAATTTATGCGAATATTATTTTGAGTTTTGGTGAAACTATTTATTCCCTGAAAGGCTTACCCCCATAGTCCTTGTATTCGGGATCGACATATGAATCCGGAAGAACGAAGAGAACACCAGGCAATCCTGTTAACAAGAAAAGAACACAAATTTAATTATTATAGAACATTAACATCGATCAAAAATCAATCCACTGATTCAAGGATCACCCAAAATCAATACCTTCTAGCTTATTCGAGGTTTCTTCATCGATTTCACAGCCGAATCCGAAATACCTCTCACAGGAAACGTTGTAAATTTTCTTCTTAGCTTCTTCCTCACTAACACAGGGTAATAACAAATAACTCAAAGATGGTTATCTTCAAAAACAAAAACAAAAACAAAATAATGCATTCAATATCAAAGAAATTTAAATCCTGAAATGAAACTATATTACATAATCAATCCTACTAAAGAATCAATTAAAAAAAAAACCCAGGAGATTATTTACTTTCCAATCTTAAGCCCTCACATTCCCCCACATTTTCTCAGCATCCAAACACCCAAAAATCCACCAAAAGATTGAAAAAAATTACCTGCCAACAACTTTGGCAAGGGTTTTAATATAGCAATCAATCATTTCCTGCTTAGTAGCTCCTTCGCCACCGGGCTTATCCATAACAATAAGCCAATGCTCGTAATCACACCCAGGAAAAAGCGGGGCCATTTCAGTGGGCGGTCGGTCACTGAAGTTTGACCCCGACTTCAGAGGGGAATAAGCCGAGTTTCCGGAGCGGTTGGCGCTGCATCGGATGGAGGTGAAGCGAGTATGGTCGACAGGTAGAAACCGGACGGCGTGAGAAACAGGGAAAAGAGGGCGACGGGAGAAGAAGAGAGAAGGTACAGGAGGGGGGTGGGTGATGGAGGTGGTGGAGTAGAGGCGCTTGGAGGGGAGGAAGGAGAAAGTGAGGCGGCGCGTTAGGATGGACGTCGCGGCGCGTGATATAATCTGTGCCATTTTGAGAGATTCTTGTAGTACAAGTGAAAAAGAGTGCGAGGGTTTATGGATTAGAAAGTTGGAGCTTGATTGTTACTTATTTTTGGGTAAACTACACCTAACTTACTAAATTGTTAGCAAGATTTCATTTAGCTTTAAAAAAATATAAAATAGTCATTAAATTATTTAAAAGTTTTCATATAAATCATCGGAATATTAAAATCCTACTGTTCACGTTACTTACACCAATCAAAAGTTATCATTTCCCTTCTCTTCTATAGTTCAGTTTTTTTATGAAGCAACTTTGAACGTTACAAATTTGTAAACTAAAATCCAAACAACTTTTTTCTCCGATCGCCGACACTGCTCTCAGATTGCCTTGGATCTAAGTTTTGTTTCTCTACTTATTGATGGATATTGATCTACCGTATTGATCGTCAAATCGTCACTTGGAGCTCATTAATCATACTTTAAAAAAAAAACTTAATAGCCTAGTGACTTAAATAGAAACTTTCAAGTAATTCAATCACAAAATGAAAACTTTCGAATAATTTAGTGATAATTTTATTACTATTTGAAATTGAATAATAAAAATGTTTAATGATGTTGGATATAATTTTCTCTTTATTTATCTACTTATTTATTTAAAAAGGTATAGAATTTTTTATAAAAATTAATTAAGTCCTAAAAAAAAGAGTTGTTATGTATATCTCCATAACTTCATAAAAAAAAGGTGCCCTAAAAAATTTGTTACTTAAATCTCCGTTGTTAAAAATTCCACCCCAATATTGTATAAAAAATTCCTTAAAAAAATCACTGGCATCATCAAATTAATTTTTATTACTATTTTTAACTCTAAAATTAACCTATTTTTTAATAAAATTCTAAAACTTTAAAGATGTACTTGGCTGGATAAAAAAATAGAAAGATGAAAATAAAGAATGAAAAAGTAAAAAAAGAGTAAATAAATTTTGAGTATACTTGGTAGGAATAAAATGACTAAATTACCTAAAAAGGCCATTTTTATGCATATTTACGGAAATGGGCCGATTATTACATTATTTATCGGAAATGGCCGTTTTTTGCAAAACACAATTACAAAGCCGCGTTTTAGGGGGGAAAACCAGAAAATCGCTCCCTTGAGGAAGCGTTTTCCTCCACGTCAGCAAAACGCGCTTACGTGGAAGCGTTTTGCTGATGTGGCAAAAACGCTTCCTCAAGGGAGTGATTTTTTCCGTGTTTTTAGATGTTAGAGATATTTGCATGTTTAGTCCCTATGGTTTTTTAGGGTTAGGGGTTTGGTAAAATAAGTTAGGGCTTAGTATTTAGGTTTTTGGTAAAACAATATAGGTTAGAGTTTTTAAAAATAAATCAAGATTTAGTATTATTTTATAAAAATTATTTAAATTAGGGTAATGATTTTAAAATAAATTAAGTTAGGGTTTTAAATATATTAAACATGGTTTAAAATAAATTAAATTAGGGTTTTGGGTTTAATAAATTAGGGTTTATGTTTTTTAAATAGATTAAGTAAATTAGGGTTCTAGGGTTTTAAATAAATTAAGTTAGGATTTAAAATAAATTAAGTTAGGGTTATGGGTTTATTAAATTAGGGTTTAGGGTTAAAGAATAGATTAAGTAAATTAGGGTTTTAGGGTTTTAAATAAATTAAATTAGGGTTTAAAATAAATTAAGTTAGGGTGTAGGGTTTAGAATTAAAATTAAGTAAATTAGGGTTTAGGGTTTTTTAAATAAAATTGTGTTTATTTTTTAACAAAATTGACTATTTTTACCCTGAAAAAATGATTTTGAGAAGACGTTTCTTAAAAAATAGTGTCAAATACGCTTCAAGCATGATGCACTGTCAGTAAAAATACAGAAAAAAGCTACCACGTGGACTCTCTTTTGCCACAGTAGTTCCTGAAAAATAATTTTGAAAAGACGTTTCTGAATAAATAGTGTCAAAAACGCTTCAAGCAGGATGCACTGTCAGCAAAAATACAGAAAAAGCTCCCACGTGGACGCTCTTTTGCTACAGTAGTTTCTGAAAAAATAATTTTGAGAAGACGTTTCTGAATAAATAGTGTCAAAAATGCTTCAAGCAGGATGCACTGTCAGCAAAATTTCTGAAAAAAGCTCCTACGTGGACGCTCTTTTTCTACAGCAGTTCTTGAAAAAATAATTTTGAGAAGATGTTTCTGAACAAATAGTGTCAAAAACGCTTCAAACAGGATGCATTATCAGCAAAATTTATGAAAAAAACTCCCACGTGGACACTCTTTTTCTACAGTAGTTCATGCTTGGCCTTAGGCTATAAATTAGACAAATATCAGTCTCAAGTTGCATAAGTTTTAGCAAGAAAAATCAGAGAGGCTAAGCGTAATAGAAATTGAAGATGAGTGAATGTATTAATGCTGTTATTTGTTATGATGGTGAGGTCCGTGACACCGAGAACGGCATTGTTTTTTTTATTAGAGAACACAACGCAAATTGCTTTTAACCAGAGTATAGATTTTACAAAATTTCGTAAAAGAATTAGGCGCAAAATCTTCGGAACGACGCCAAGTAGGGTTTCTTCTATTAAGTATCGATTTTGTGCTTCGATTGATCCCGTGACATATGACTCATTTGTTATCAAAGGTGTTTGTAGCTTTAAGGCAATGGTGTAGACTCATCTCACTAGTGGATCACCCTATATTGAGTTATATGTTCAAATTTCATCGCCAAATGAAACATTTGTGACTTCAACATCAACTACTATTCGAGAGGAATACACGACCCCTAGCCGACACTCCATTAGTGGGAGGCAGAACACGAAAGCGCCCGTGTTTGGTGGTAGTATGGAAAACACAACTCCTGCACGACACTCGGTTAGTGGATGGAAAATGCACATCAGTGGGTTGATGTTCGATGTTAGAAATACGTATTGGGGAACGACATCAACTTCTAGTGGTTGGCAATCTACATAGGATTGGGGACGTTACAAAACGTCCACAAGAAGGGATGATGTACTCCCTACGACGTCCACCGGCGAGGGGACCTCGTACGTTGCAGATGATGGTGGGTTGGATGATGAGTCTGATGTGGATCCACCTCGAGAGTCCAGCCCCGATGGTTCAGAAGTTGCATTATTTTCTGAACCAGAGCCTGTTCCATCCGAAGCTGCAAACGTTGAAGAGGGATCAGATGAAGAAGAAGAAGATCCGCGACTAGAAAGTTGGAGCTTTGAAACAACATATCATCAATCACGGGGTTAACTACAATGTGGTTAAATCTAAATCTAAAAAGTTCAAGGCCAAGTGTGCAGTGCAAGACGATACATGTTCATGGAAAATAATGACTTCTTTAAGGAAAAAGATAGGCTTGTAGGAGATAAAAAAGTACAAAGGTCCACATACCTGTGTTACCGGTACAGTATCACTGGGTGTTTAAGGTTTTGAATACTAATGTTATTACTTAATATTGCATTATTTATCGTACTTCGTTGACAAGTGTTTCACAAGATCATCGCAAGAGGATTCAGACATGATAGCTAGCTTAATACTATCGAGTTTAAAGGTGGATCCCAGAACTTCTGTGTCATGTATAATTTTCAATATTCGTAGCCAAATGAGGTACACGTCCTCTTACCGCAAGGCTTGGATAGCTAAGCAAAAGGCATTGAAAAAAATGCATAGTGGGTAGGATGCTTCATATAATGAGGTTTGGCAATGGTGTCAAGTGCCGGAGAGGTACGTCCCAGGTTGCATAACAGACCTTGAAACGGTCCCTGCGTACTACAACGATCGATTGCTCCATGGATGCCAAGTGTTCAAACGATCGTTCTGGAGCTTTAAGCAATGTCGGGATTCATTTGTGTACTGCAAGCCATTGGTACAAATTGACAGTACGTTTATGTATGGTAGATATACGCATCGACTATTGCTAGCTATGGCATAGGATGGCGGTGGGAGAATTCTCCCAATTACGTTTGCAATAACACCGGGAGAGTCAGCTGATGATTGAGATTTCTTTCTTTCTAGGTTAATGTGGCTTGTATGCCCCCAACCTGATATCTACGTTATATCAGATTGGATCACTGGAATTCTAGCCGCAATTGAGCGACATGGAAGCCTATGGGATCGCACACACCATCGGTATTGTCTAAGGTACATTGTGTCCAACTACTACGGGCAATATCGGTCTACGATTGAACGAAAGCAAATAACCAACATGGGTATTTAATCTTTATTAATATACTTTTGGTTGTAATATTCAATTTATTCTGAATGGAATATTGGTATGTAATTTTTGCTATCAACTTATATTGGCAGGGTACGAGATCAATAAGGACTGTTTTCATGAGATGTTGGTGATTTTGTATTCAGTTAATGATCAAGGCGCAGACTACCTCTGTAACATACCCTTCGAACAGTGGACACAAGCGTACGACGGCGGCTTACGATATGGTCATATGACCACAAACCTGGCTGAATGCATAAATTCTATTCTAAAAGGAACGCGTCATTTGCCGATAACCTCGGTTGTGCGAGAGACATATTTTCATTTGGTGGTACTAATTCCAAAGCGAGTAATGAGTTATAAAGGCCAAATGCAGGGAGGCCATGTATGGTTATGGAATATATTGTAAGAAACTAACAAGGCGAAGGCGCGGCCAACACGATGTACATTGTATGTCACGATCGTGACAATCTATGGTTTTGTGTGACAGAGTTTGACAGATCGACCCAATGTATTACCAGCGGGCAATATCGTATACACCTGATAAATAGGACTTGTGACTATAGGACGTTTGACGCACTTCGTTATCCATGAGTTCATGCAATTACAGCTTGTCAGAATCTCCGTTTGGATCCCAAGAGATATGTCGACGAAGTGTACAAAGTAGAAAACATGTACAATATGTGGAGACACGTATTCCCACTGGTCCCAGATGAACATAAGTGGCCGTCCGTATCGCTTGCCCTGTTCGAGTTGTTACCGGATAGAGAATTGCGTCGCAAATCAAAAGGTCAACCTTGCTCGAGTAGAATACGTAATAATATGTATATCCAGGAAAGAACAAACTAACAGAAGTTGTGTGGATGGTGTAGGAACCCAGGTCATACAATTCGATCATGTCCAAACTGAAATAGTTGACAATTATTGTAATGAAACAATGTTGCATTATTTCTATTCCACCTTATTCAAAAGAACTTATATTTTATTAAAATTATAAAATAAAAAATTAATTTACTATTAAAATATAAAAAAATAACTTCTTTTTGATTAAATGAAACAATATAGAAATAACTTCTACAAATATATTAAAAACAAATCAATGTATATGCAGGTTGGAATCAGTACCACATGGGAGTGGACGACGATTATGCGTTGGATTCCTTCTTGGTTGCTCCGGCGGGGGTTGTGGTTGCTCCGGTTGTGAGTGTTGAGAGGATGACCCACCTTGGTAGAATAAAGAATGTGGAGGTGTTTACATCACCCACGGTGGAGGTGTTTGAATCCTATAAGGCAATGGGGAATGGTAATGAGATGAGCTCCCCGACGGTGCCTCGTGCGATCCCTCCGGTGATGATGGCCTATATATCATCGGTTGAGTTGGAGTCATCGGGAAAGGAGATGCACCGGGCCATGCATTCCAACTTGGTATAGGACTAGGAAAAGGAAACATATATGGGTTAGGATACATATAAGGGATAGGATACACACCTGGCATAATCTGAAGCGGTTGTGATATGGGTGTCGTAGGTTGAGGCATTGGGCTCGGTGATTGTATGGGCACTGTTGATGGGCCAAGTGATTGTGTGGGCACTGTTGATGGGCTCGTGCTGTCATCCCTTCTCCTTAGATTTAAAGGGCCCCGTCATTCCCTTTCCACATGGATTTGCCGACACCTCTGCTCTTCCGACAGTAAATATGGCTTGCCATGGATTGTAAACCATGGCATGTAATCCGGGGTGCACGCTAACTCTGAGACGATAATCGGTTCGCGATCAGGTATATGATCGTACTAGTTTTCCCAAATTTTGATATATTCCGACCAAAATAACGACCAATTCGTATTCGTTTGCCGTAAGTCGATTTTGTGCTGCTCATCGAGCACATCAGGTTCCTCAGGAATCAGTTGTCGGAATCCAAATTGTCACAACACTTTATCCATCTAATGCATCTCGACAGTAGTATAGTTGACTAATGGGACCTTAACATGCCAAATGTTCAAATTTTGAAAGAATTCTTCAGGAATTACTACCTGTATTGCCGGATCCTCGTTTGGTATCCATTGAAACTATATGAACAGGATAAAAATATTAGTTATATACATAATACTAAATACTAAATACTAAATATGAAACGACTATTTTTTGTATATATATTTTATTTAAAACTTACTTGCGCTTCCAACCGTTGGTCTAATAGAAGCCGTATATCTTCAAGAGCGGTAGGTATTCTAACATAACTCGTCGGATGGTTCCACCTAATTAAATAAATTTTCAGCATACAATTTTATTTTAAATCTATGGAATAATTGTAAAATCAAATAAAAATTTTACCTTATTATGAGTGAGAATGTATATGGGTGGTTCACTCGAGGACGTAAAAATGGAAAGTGAAACCGAGCCCATGATTGTAGTAGTGATAGACAACCTCTAATTTTTGGTTTATTTGGTGGTGTTGCCCCGCACATCTCTCGGTAGAATGTTGCCAACACGACAAACCCCCAACTAAGTTCGCCAACTGCTCTAAAATCAACGAGTTTCAGCAGCCACCTCAGATGTACGAGGTTTCGTGACAAGTCTAGCATCAGATAACCTTCAATCATCTTAAGGCTATATGCCCGAGCATATCGTATTCTTTCTAATTCAGTCAAATCATTCCCCAACTCTGGGAATGTGTCTCATAACCAGCCCATTTCGATCCGACCTTCGTAAACATTATTTGGAATCACACCCAAAAGATCGTAGCATATGGCTTCCCAATCAGCAGATTGAACGGACCCGGGAGTGCGACCCCATCCATCAACAATCCTAATAGTAACTAGACGTCCTCCAAAGTGATAGTACACTCTCTGCATGGAAGATGGAATGTGTGCATCTCTTGTCTCCACCTCTCTAAATGCGTTGATGAGTTTCGGGTCCAACTTGCACCCTCAGCCTGTAGTGGCTGCGTGCTAAAAAACTGCTTCCCTCAAGTAATTTTCTATCAATGGTGATGGCAGACCAGATATGTTACAAATATAACATTGTAACATCTGATCTACAGACTGTTATAAAAAATTATAAAATACAAATTAATTAAAATTACATAAATGAAAAAAAATTAAATAATATTCAAAAATTAAAATTACATAAATGAAAAAAATATTAAATAATATTCAAAATTTAAAATAAATCGTTACCATTTTCATTTGTATGACGGAGATATGTTTATGATCGAGATGAATTAATCCCCCGGCCATTGCTAACACGATCAAATATTTTTGATGTTATTAAAAAAATAATACTAATTTAGAAAAAAATAAAAGTAAATAACTACTTATAAAGAGCTTTGAGAAATTTAATAAGAAATTTAAGAGCTCTAGGAAGAAATTGTAGAGAATTTTTGATAAATTGTTAAGAAATTTTGTGTGAAAATAATAGAAGGGGAGGGGGTTTTTATAGTTTTTTTTTTGACTGTTGGAACCCCACAACGGTAAAAAAAAATTTAGCCATTGGGGTTGAAAATCTGCTAGCAAAGCATGCCCCCAAGGGAGCGTTTTTTGCCACATCAGCAAAACGCACTGACGTGGAAGCGTTTTGCTGACGTGGCAAAAACTGCTCCCTTAGGGGCACGCTTTGCTGGCACTTTCCCCTTAAAACGCGGCCATGTAGGCGCGTTTAGCAAAAAATGGCCCTTTCCGGTAAATAAAGTTTTAATCGGCCCATTTTCGTAAATTTTCTTGGAAATGAGACTTTTTGGGTAATTTAGTCGAATAAAAGTGAGAGAAAAAATTAGGAAAGACGATCATTTTTCATCCCAAAGCATAAAAACCAATCCTTCTAAATTGAAATTATGAGAGTAAAGAAAATGAGAGAGATGTGATTATTAGTTCAAAATTATGCATTTTCAAATGTTTTATTTTCTTTCCTTTAATTTTTCATCCCAACCAAGTAATGTGTTTTTCCTACCAAGCACACTTATGGAAAGAAAATTTATATTTTTCATCTTTATATTTTTCTATCCCTTCAATTTTTCATCTTTCTAATTTTCTCTTCACTCTACTAATCAAAGTCTAAATCTTACGCCCTAAAATCTTATACCCTAAAACCTTAAATCCTAGATCTCTTTAGACCCTAAACTCTGATATAACTTTTTTCCTTAAAATCATAAATTTTAAAATTCTAACCCACCATACCATAAATTATAAATCTAGTTGAAAAAAACAATAAACCTTACATTGCTATTACTATTTCTTAATTTTATTTAATTTTTTACATTAATTTTTTTAATTAGTCAACAATAATTAAGGTTAAAATACTATTAAGGATAATTGATATAGTATTAGAAAGTGTGTGATATTAATTAGAAATTCTTTAAAAAAAATGAAGTAACACATATTTATTGAATGCCTAAAAAAAAACTTTTTAGAATCATCCTAATATAATTTAAACTTAATACATAAATCAACATTAGTTAAAACTCTATTAAAACTTAATCAATGTACTTTTTTAACAAATAATAAATAAAATAAGAAAACTCACAAGTCAACAATATTCTTACCTAATGTATTTCCTCTTGAATTACAAAAGCAAAGGTTACAACGATTAAGAGAATTATTGGGTCGTGGTCCCATTATGTGGGAGCCCATTTTCGTGTGCCCTACACATATATGTTGTGGGGGTTGCTAAAAAAAAAGAGAGAGTTAGTTTTCTTTTGACGTGCAGGCAAAAATCAAAGAAAAAAGAAAAGTGGGTAAGAAAAAACATTATTTTTTTATACACAGACTAGCTTTCATATTCTCTTCGATCAAAGGTCTGTTTGGTGTCTGTTGGAGCTGATTTTTTTATAGTAGCTAGTAGACTTGAAGAGTTTTGATGTGTACGGTCCGATTTTCGTTTGGGGTACTGTAGCTTTAAGTTTTCAGCTTTCAAAGTTAGTCTCTTTTTGGTAATATTCTCAACTTTTCTCTTAAAGTTTGGTTGAGATTATTTGTTAATAGCATTTTTTAAGTTGGATACTCTTTATGGTAGTTTGGTTGTGATATTGTAGCAAGATTATGATAATAGTGGAATTTTTGGTGGACTTTCAAGCCTCGTGGTTTTTACCCTTTGCATTAAAGGGGTTTTCCACGTAAAATTGTATGTCTCAATCTTATTATTTTTTCTTATGGTTTGTGGTTGATTTGCATTGATTGTTGATATGTTATGTTATTGGGTTTGCCATATACTAAATTAATTTATTGAGAGTGAAAGAACACTAATTGTGCTTTCACGTTATTTCGTCGGGTTTGGTTTTGTCCTAACAAACTAGTATTAAGAGCTTGGTTCTCGTGTTTGGTAATCCTGAAAATTAGCATTAGTAAGATAATTATGTTGAATGGCACAAATTATCAACTTTGGCAGAACAAAATGAAGGATATTTTGTTTGTGAAGGCTTTGCATCTTTCTGTCGTTATTACTCAAAAACCCAAGTCAAAAATTGATGAGGAGTGGAAATTTAAGCCTCAGTAGGTGTGCAGTTTTATTCGAAAATTTGTTGAAGAGTGTCTATAACCACATTGATCAAGTTACACAAGTAGGCACATTATGGAACAAGCTTGAAAACTTATATGTTTCGAAGTTCAACAATAACACGTTATACATGCTTAAGAGAATGACGACATTGAGTTATAAGGAAAGGACTTCTATAGCTGACCACTTAAATGAGTTTCAAGGTTTGTTGACTTAACTACTTGTTATGGGAATTAAAGCTGATGGTGAGATTACGGGGCTTTGGTTGCTTGCTATTTACCGGATTCTTGGGAAACATTTCGAGTTTCGCTCATTAATGTTGCTCCAAAGGGAACTATGACCTTGGAAATTACTAAAAGTGGTGTGTTGAATGAAGAGGTGAAAAGAAGTTCTTAAAGTTCCTCATCATAATTTGAGGTTCTAGTTACTAAAAGTAGGGGGAAAAGCAAAGAGAAAGATGAAAAGGGTAGAGATAAAAGCTGAAGCAAGTCTAGATCAAGATATAGGAATCTTGGGTGTCATCATTGCGGTAAGAAAGGCCATATCAAGAAGTATTGCTACAAGTGGAAAAGAGACAATAGATGTGGTGGTGATAAATAAGAGAGAAAGGGATAATGTGAAATTTGAACGTGTTATTGCCACTACTACTAATGATCTATTAGTCCTTTGTGATGAGAATTTCAGCAACCTAGCATGAGACAAGAATAATTGAGTGATAGAACCTAGTGCTTCGCTTCATGTCACGTCACAGAAGGAGTTCTTCGCATTTTATACTCTTGGTGATTTTGGGGTACTAAAGATGGATAATGATGGCTTGGTACAGGTTGTCAGCATGAGAGATGTTAGTTTCATCACTAATAATGGAAAAATGTTAAGCATGCACTAGATATTCGTTTGAATTTGATTTCTGTAGGAAAGCTTGATGATGATGGCTTTTGTAACACTTTCAACATGGGCCAAAGGAAATTGACTAGAGGCTCCTTGGTTGTGGCTTTAGGGAAGAAGATTTCAAACTTGTATTTGATGCATCTTCAACTTTTTGTGAAAGAATGTAACATCCAAAGATAGGGGCTGGAAATTTTGGTATCGGCAATGAGGGTTCACCAATGTTTCGGCTAACTAGGGTTCGCCAGTTAAGTTACGAATTAGGGATTCACCAAATGGAATTCAACAAAAGGTTTGCTAAGAGAATATCAGTAAGGAGTTACTAGAAATTTGGTGAAGCAATATACGCCAAAAGATGCGGTAATAGGGTTCTCCAGTTTTATTGCAGGTTGTGTTCACCAATTGAGTTGCGAACTGAGGGTTCACCAGTCAAAGTCAAGTCAGACCAAAAATTAGGAAATAAAGATATGGTGTATCAAGGAATACTTTTCGTGCACGTAATCTTCTTCTAAATCGAATAGGGTTTCCTAAGTTAAGTAGGGTATCCTAGGATCATTAAGTCACTCAGTGCCTATAAGTTCAACCCTTATTCCATGAAAATTCTCTCATCGATATTCTGTTGTCAAGATTTTGTTTTGAACCAAGTTCGTTGAAACTAAGGTAAGCCTCTGTCCTGTTAGGGTTGAATGTCCAATAATCTAGGTTCACTTGCATGTGTGAATTTTGTAAGTTTTGTCTGTTTTAGTAATTTATGTGTTTATGTATGTTGCGAACCAACTGAACCATCTACCAAAAAGGATAAAGGTAAAGCAAAACTCATTTAAATTCTCAACTTTATCAGTGAGTGGTTAAGAATTTCCATAAGTGTGCTAACTATCATTTTTTCAGTATGAATGCTCAGGGTTTGTAACTGGTGTGCGATCTGTTATGTTTTCCAAGAACTTTCTTTTTGAAACTATACTCTATTTTTAAAGTTCTAATATTCTATTTTCAAGATATGTTTCCAAGTTATGTTTTCAAGCTATGTTTTAAAAGTATGATTTACGTGTGCTATTATGCGAGCCTATGTTTTAAAAGTATAATTTTATAAGCTATGTTTTGTGAGCTCTTTATGCGAGCTCTATGTGATAAGTTTCTTTGCGAGCCCTTATGTTGGATATATATTTGTATAATAAAGGATCGTGAGTACTCACCTATAAATTCTATTATTTTTTGGCGTTAAGGCCCTGGGACATGTGGAGAGATAAGGGAATGTCGAGCTATGCTCCATTCAATGGGAAATTTTGGCATATAGGAGAGTGTTTAGATTTATGCTACACTTATGGAACATATTAAGGAATTTTTGAGTCATTCTGAGGTGTTATGAGGAGATCTCCATATCCAAAAGATTCTGATAAGAAAAGTGTGTTAAAACAAGTGCGAAAACATATTTTGTGTTCCTCAGCCATTATGATAAGACAAGTATGTGAGCATGTTTCATGCTATATAAGTTTCATTTTCAAACAAGAATAAGCTAAGTTTTTAAGTATGATTTTCAGTAAGTACATGTGAAACTGTTTTTACAAACTTATGTTTTCTAACAAGCAGGATCTGCGAACTAGGTCTCGTACCTTCACTGTGAACCCAACACGCCATACAATTTTTTAGACTAAGTATTCTTTCTATTTTAAAATTCGTATTTTAATCATACTCTGTTGGTTCCTGATTATTCATTGAGTTTGCAATGAACTTGCCCACTCCTTTCTTACTTCACAGGGTAAGTAGGTCACAGATGGAAGTGGCAAGGCTCACCCCTGAATAGATGTTGGCGAACTTGGAAAAAGGTGATGGGGTTTTATTTATGTGGGTTTAGATTTATCCTAATTTGATTATGGTATTGGAATAATTTCTTTGAAAGTTTAAGTTTATTTTCATTCTGTGAACCCTACAACTAAACCTCTGTTATTAATTTCTTCTCTATATGAATAAAGTTTGATGTTTCTTTATTTCTCCATGCATTCGTACCATGTTGTGTCCTTTCAATAATGCTAAAGTATGTATTAACATTAAATACGAGCCACTTTTATTATAAAGTATTATTGTTCTACGACCCTTGTGTGAATGACTTATCTGCTTGCGACCCCAACATGCATTTGAACCTTAGTGGCATTAAAAATTCGATATAGCGAACCCTATCAAATTGTGAGAACCTTTGTATGAGTAAACTCTTTTGTTGCGAAGCCATTTGCATGTGAACCCATGATGTTTTCTTTAAGTGCGAAGTTAAGAGTTATGTGAATTGTTGTTATATTGTGAACCTCTGTGTTGTGTGATCCTTAATACTTACTTCTAAGTACTTGAATTTATGTTTGAGTGTGCTAAAATACTTTGCTTATTTCTTTCATGTGAACCATTAAGTTTAATTTTTTAAACGACATGCAAACCCTACATTTATTTATTTGATAAGCTCGCATGTTCTACATTCCATGTATGATATTATTCCACTGTTATGTTATAACTTAGTGCTTTATATGTCACATATTTGTGGTGTGTTGGAAGTTAGGTTGGGAGTTAACGAAAGTCACTTTGGTGGCTAATGTAGCTCACCAAATTTGGGTCAAACCTACTCGGTCGGGTTTGGGGTGTTACAAAGAAAATTGTGCAAGAACTCAACTTTTCTCAAGAGAGATATGTATTGTTTTGTGACAGCCAAAGTGCTATTAATCTTGGTAGGAATTCGACTTTTCAAGCTCGGTGTAAACATATTGATGTGAGGTATCATTGGATATAAGAAGTTCTTGAGGCTAAATTGTTAGAGCTTGAGAAAATTCACTTTAATGATAATGGTATAGATATGTTGACCAAGGCCTTACCAAGAGGGAAGTCTGAAGCTTGTTTTTTTATCATTGATATGATGAACATCCCCACATAGTGGGAGGGGGAGATTTGTTGGACAGTGGGTGGTCCCACTATGTTGGAGTTGTAACACCCCATACTTGACTCGATTGTTGGATCCGAGCTATAAGGTGCCACATTCGTTGTCAAAGAAACTATTTTTATTTATTTTTGGGTCTTATATAAGCTTATGAAAGCTCTAATGTTAACCCGAGATCGAATCAGAACTAAACTGTAAGATTTTCGAAAGTTCAAGTTGACGTCGTGATAACAGTGGTTCCTCGTCATGACACAACATACTGTTTTAGGGCTCGTCTTGATGAATCATACTTGATTTTAAGTCATGGCATGGTAGCCTGATCTCATTGCAACGTCACTCATTTGATGTCAAGACTTCACGTACTATTTCTACAATTTCCAATGATATCAACTTGCAACTTCTCCAATCAATCTCTAAGTTCAAACAATTCATAATCAACCAACATATGCAATTCTCTAGCATCAATTCATGCACTTTAATACCTTATTCAATATTATACCAATGCATCATCAAATATAAGCTAACCATCTAGAGTAATTCATTCAAAACATATTCATTCATACCTAAATTTACCATGGCCATTAACATTACTACATAACATACCATTAAGACCATATATACCTAGGATTTATCAACATATTGTAATTATTTGACCAAATTTACACCTTTAAGTCCTACCTCTAAAGAATACATGAACTTAGAAGCAAACACATTGACTCAAATTAGGTACATGCCAAACTTAGGATAAAATAGGATATGTAAAAACTTTATTGAGTTGAGAATCGATTACTGGATGCTGGGTCAACTGCTCAAACTTTCAGAATCTACTTTATTTTTGTACGGAGAAAAAAAACCGTACACTAAGCTAATATGCTCAGTGGTAAGTCTATGATTCAAGACAATATAACAAGCTTATGCAAAATGCACACATTCAATTTCTAACCTAATCTCATGCCAATTCATTTCAAACATTTTCTATTTCACATAGTCATGCTTATACCTCTCTTACTAGAAAATTCATTTACATATACATGCAAAAAAGAAAAAAAAAATCATTTCCGAGTCTATAAGATCATCATTGTTTGATTAACCCCTAGGGCTCGTCTTAATCCATTTCACATGTTTTCGTATATCATAATTCAATCTCCATTCATCTCATATATCATTTAGCTAGTTCATATGTTTTTAACCCTAGTAACCTAACATCGACTCATAACGGATACGCGAATCTGTCACTTCGGGTGCTCGACAACGATGAAGTTATAGATGTACATAATACCACCCCGAATTGCTCCAAAATTATGGCTTTCTCAATTTGATTAATCTATTACCTCGGGTTTCCCATCAACAATGGTTTTCAATCAATAATCTAACGTTATGGCATGCCAACTATATCTGACTCGGTCCAAATAGCTAATAGGGTAACCAATTTCCAATTCATTACATTTAGATCAATTCATATTCTTTTATTCTCAATTTATCATCAAACCATCAATTTATCATATAACACAACATGCTTCAACTCAATTTCATACAAATTATCAAATATCAATCATATCATAAAATTTCTAATCTATTCAATTTAGTCATTGTCTTGGTAATCAATCTTAATTACATCAATTCAACTCAATTAATCACCAATAACTCACATTAAACTCCATATAATGCAAAATGACATGAACATGCAGAAAATAAATGGTTACCAAATCATAAAAATACAAACATAATTTTCGAGCTATTCATCGCTGATTTTCAATTTTCCTTTCCCTCTCGACGGTTCCGTGTAACAACCTAATTTTTAGTGGTGCCAAAAATAAAGGTTTTTAAACCCCGTTCTTCGATGATTGAGTCTGTAAATATTATTAATTAATATTTACGAGTTAATTATAGTATTATATTGAATTTTGGTCTGACGAATTTGTTAATCGGATAGTTAGTTAAGGTACATGTGTAGCGACCCTAAAGTCAGTGGTGTTGGAGGTAACGAGACCTTATTTTCTTAAACTGAGCTCCGTAAATATTTTTATTATATATTTACGGAGTTACTGTTTAGGTGAATTGAATTTTGGATAGGTATTTTTGTCAAATTAGTGATTAATTAAGGTATAAACACTAAATCGTAAAAATGGTAACAGTTAATTGCTATGGAATTTTAATTAATTAAAGAATCAATTGAGTATTGTGGCTCTTTTTAATTTAGTAAACGATGGTGGATGACAACTTTCATCCACAAAATTAGTTTATTGTCATTAGCATTTTTTAATTAGGCTTAATTAAATAAAGTGTAATTAATTAGTTTTAATAATAAGTATATAAGTGAAAATAAAAAGAAAAAATGACTATTTCATGTTCAACTTCTTCCTACTGGAAAAAAAGAAGGGTTTTATGCTTTCAACATTCGGTCCTTCATTTTTGGTAAGTTTTCAAGTTTGTTTCTTGTAATTTGTATATTTTTGAGGTCTCGGGAACTTGATTTAGCTAACTCAGGTATCAATTTGTAAACCTGTTAAAGTTTACAAAAGCTTCCATTGTTGAATCTTGAAGTTTTTGGTACTAAATTGTTAAATTTTAAGCTAAGATTTGAAAAATAACTAGTTTGTAAAGTAAAAATTGTTAGTTTTGAACTCAGGGACTAAAATTTCAAATTAGGTGTGAAATTTTTATGAATATAGTTATTAGAGGTCTGTAGAAGGATGTAATTGATTTTTTTTCAAAATCAAGACTCAAATTTGAAAGTTATAGCTATTTCGATTTTAGGGACTAAATTGAATAAAATGAAAAACTTTAGGGGAATCTAAAAAATGAAATTGAATTTATATATGCTTATAATAGGCTGTTATAAGAGGTCTATAATTGATAAATTGAAACAAATTATTATAGATGGGGAATTGAATAAATCGGAGAATAATTAAGGAAAATGTAAAATTGCGGATTAGTCTCTAACACCTTATCAGTTGTTGTTTTTGCTAGGTAAGTACATATAAGACTTACTTATTTAATTCATGATATGTTTGTATTATATTGTTTACTTATTAGTTTAAACTGTTATGTAATTTTGATGAAATTGTCATCTAAAGGACTAAATCGTAAAGAACGAATGATATTATTACCACAAATAATATATGATGCATTGAATGGAATTGAAATGTATGTATGGATGGATGTTATGAGATGATGGCATTACAGGGTTAAGAATGTATATGGATTGTAATTCGAAATGTGAAAAGTGAGTATACGGTTTTAGGGTTTGAAATGATATAGAAATGGTAATGGTGCTCATGTGAACTTAATAAACAATTAGGATATAAATTGCATGCCATTAGGGTTTAGAAAAGAAATTGGGTGTTATTTAGGGGATTTTGTATCGATGGCTAAAATCCAACATTTTTTGCGAATTCTTGACAACTCGAGTGAGTAGCATCGAATAAAGTTGTAAAGATAAACTTGACCTATAGCTTAAGTGAGCAACCCAAATATCACAACTTGTGTGAGCAAATTCAAATATCATAACTCGTGTGAGAAAATCAAATAATTATTTACCGATGGCTGAGATCCAACACATGTTGCTGATTCTCAACAGCTTGAGGAGCAACATTGAATAAACCTTGTATAAACAAACCAACTCTACAGTTTGTAGAAGTAAATCATTCTCGTGTATCCGAGTTCAGTTTACTTTAGTTCTCCGGGCGAACGACAGAAATGAAAAAGGTACTAAATGGAAATGTAATGCTCAGAATGAATATATATATATATGTTACAAGTTGGATTTTATTTAGTGGTATATGTTTCATGATGGAATGTTATATCATTGTATGAATGTGTTATAAGCTTATGACATGTGATTGAACTAACTTATTTAAGAATTAGTTGAATGCACATGAAGTGTAGGATACCAAAGGATTGCTATGTTTTTATCTATTATTTCAATTGCTAAATTGTTGTCATGTCAAGGTAAATTAAGTAAATTTCATATGGACTTACTAAGTATTTAAAATGCTTAGATGTCGTCTCTTTTTTCCTTGTAGATAGTCAATTTTGCGGAACGCGTCGATTGGATCACCACAATGCTCACACTATCTATCATCAATTTGGTAGACATTTATTTCTTTAAATCTCAATTATTTGGCATGTACATAGGTGTTTAAAACATGAGTTTAATTGGAAATGATAGTTTGGTTTGAATCATGGTTAATGGTTGATCTTTGATAAAATTGTTGCCTATATGTATATGTGTTTGGTTGATAACATGTTTGGAATTTTGAATGACCACTTTGAATGTGGAATTATTTGTCAAATGATGGTTTAGCATGAACAAAAGCATGGTGGTATAAATGAAGTATGAATAGGCTAAATTGGTAGGTGTAGTGCCAAATATTTGTGGCATATTTGATTGATTGAACTTAGAAATGGTTAAATGATTGTTTTGGATGGTACTTTGGTTGGTTCTATGCAGGAATAAGGGTGCAATTATGCTCCAAATAGATCAATGGCATTGGTAGCTTGAAATAGGTATCAAATGACCTAAAATGTACCAAAAATAGAGTCCTCGTCGAAACGAGCAACTCTCCTCGTCGCAACATCGGCCAACAGATTGTGACTTCCCGATGTTGAGTGCCCGAATGTTGCAACGTGACCAAATATTTGGCTATGTCACGACATGGAGGAGGTGACGTCATGACGTCAGCTCTGAATTTTTAGAACTTTGCAATTCGATCTTATTTCAGCTCGGGCCAAAAAAAGAGCTTTCGTAAGCTTGACTAAGACTCGAATTTAATTATATATCATAATATCTAAATGTCTATGACCTGATTGAATATTTTAAGGATTATTTATGATATGCTTGATCTGAAAATTTGAAAATGTTGCAAATTAATCCTTGTTCAATTCTAGGTTAAGTATAGAGCATATGTAAGCTCCTATAAGACCCGCAAAAGGTCGTATTTGGTGATTATGAACTGAATTTGACTATGATTGTATGATTTGTCTTTAATTTAAATATTAATTGTCCGTATTTGTTCTGGCAACGATTGTAGCATCCCGTAAATCGGACTCGGCGATCGGGTTGGGTAAGGTTGTTACATTCCATGTCAACGTTAGCTAAATAAAACCATAAAACAAATAATATTATCAAAATCCATTCAAATCAAAATCAATCACAAAATCAAGCATATTTTATAATTTATTCAATTTAGTCCCTAAATTCGGGACAAACATAACTTTCAATCCAAAACGTCGGATTGAAATTCGATTTCACAATTACTCATTAAGGACCTCCTATATCTTATTCATATAGCAATTTCACGTCAGTTTTCCATTTTAGTCAATTTGAAACCTAAAGTACGAAACTAACAATTAGGCTTTACAATTTAGTCATTTTCTTAAACTAAGCTTAATTTCTATTTATTTAACACCTAAAACATTCAATTCTCAACAATATAATCTCATCAAAACTTTACTAATTGATCAAATTGATCCTTGGGTTAGCTTAATCAAGCTTCCAAAATAAAATAAAAATCTATAAAAATCAAAGAAAAATGACTAGAGACTTACTTGAAATTGAAGCTAAAAGCTTGGAAACCCTTTAATGGGATTTTTAGTTCTTGTTATTTTCTTATATTCAATTGGATAAATGATTTTATCTCTCTTCCCAGTTGAAATCTCACTTTTATAATGAGATTAATTTGTAATTTAAGTTAATTAATCTTAATTTAATCAAATAAACCTTAATTTGTTTAAGATAATGGACAATTAATCTTATGCTCACTAAATCACATTTAAATATTGTAACACCCATAACCCATACCCATCGCTGGATTAGGGTTACTGCATATTACCCTACAATCCAGAACAATCAATAACAGATAGCAATAAGTTTACCAAATTAATTAACAGAATTTCAAAAATAATTCATATTGGAGTAACACATACATTTATGGGCCTTAAATCGAGTTTTCATGGCTTTAAAAATAGTTTAGGAACAATTAGGGACCAATTCAAAGCAAATCAGCAAGTTTAGGGAAAAACTAAAAAAAATTGAAAACAGAGGTCACACGGCCATGTGACTAGGCCATGTGACATAGCCCAGGCCGTATGGTGTAGGCACGACCGTTTTCCTAACCGTGTGACAGATTGTGCATCTTTTGAAACAATTCCACACGGTCGTGTTGCAAGTCGTGTGCTAGCCTATGTTCAATTCGATGTTGGGTCACAAAGCCGTGTCATAGGCCGTGTGCTAGACCGTGCTCGAAATTATTTTGATGTGAAAACGGAACCTAACACGTTCAATGCACATGCCGGTGTGGTTTGTCCGTGTGGATTACCCGTGTGTGACACACGGCTGTGTGACAGCCCGTGTCCCAGGCTGTATGTGCCCGAAGATATCCCAAAACATGCTCATTTCATATACAAATGCTTGAGTACTTAATTATACACTTACACACATGTTCACAAGACTTTAGAATACATTTTAATCTACTCAAATCAAGTTAAACAACCAACCCATGTGCCTAACCAATGAGCCATCGTTGATACCACATTTCAATCACATAATAAATCCATTATCAAGCTAAACTTTCAAGCCATAAATGCATACTAACCCTAATAAAAAACTTACCAATTCATGCTTGATTAGCATCAACCACTCATGCCTTAACAAGAATTAAACATACATGCCTCAAATAGCTACTTAACACAACAATAATACAAGTACATCAAACTACCACATATGCGTTTAAAACTATCACCAAAACATTCACCATTAGCCTATTACATGCCATATAAGCCAAGGTTATACTCAAAGTCTACCAAAAGATCCTCGGATAGTGTGATTCTTTGAGTTGATCTAATCCCCCGACTTCCCCAAAACGAATCAGACTAATCTGTAACAACGTCAACGTATAAGGACTATTCTGCAACTTCTCTAATCCTCAATTTTCAACCCATTCTTGATCTGGAATAATAATTTCATTCAATTCACTAATTCCAATAGAAAAATCAAATCATTTTATGCAATTAAGTCCTTTTTGACATTTTTACAAAATTACTCCCAATATTTCATTTATTTACCAATTTTACCAATTTTCAGCCGAATTCAAGCTTAGCTAAATTTTTTAGGACCCTTATATAGTCCATATTTATTGTTATTACACAAGTACATGTAATTTTACTATTTCACATTTTAGTTCTTAAACATCAAAATTACCAAAAACTACATTACAAAATAGTCATATTTGGCAATCAGGTTTAATAATCTACCATTAAACTTCAAGAACACACTAAAATCATTAGTGGCATAATCCACAATGTTTAAAAGTTTTACAAATTAGTCATCGGGTTAGCTAAATCAAGCTAATATGAGCTCAAAAACATAAAAATTACTAAAAATGGGCAAAATTTGATTTTCAAAAAGGAGATTAAAGCTTGAACAAAGCTTTCCCAACCCTAAAAATGGCTATTCAGGTTTCTTCCATGAAGAAGAAAAGAAAATGTTCATATTATCATTTAATTTCTTTAATTTTAACTTAAATTTTAACTATTTACTAAATTACCCTTTTTATAACAACTTATAAAATTACTAAATCATGTCCATATATGTCCAAAATATAAGTATATGGTTTAATTACCATATAAGGAGGGTTTAATTGCACAATTAGTCCTTCAATTATTTTAAATTATTAGTTAATTAAACTTTATTTCAATTTAACCCTAAATTAGTTAGGACTAAATGAGAAAATGGCTCAAAAGCTAGTGGACTAATCATATTCACCATTGCTTGGGCTTTTTGACCATGGTTTAGTCACTGTTTTGGTCCCTTTACTATTTTAAATTTATAGTGATTAACTTTTACCTCTTTTACAATTTAATCCTTTTACCTTAATTAAGCAAGCAATTGTCAAAATTACCGGACTAAACTTCAATTCACCTATAATATGACTCTATAAATATTTAATAAAAAATTCATGAATCGGTTTACAAAAACGGGGTCCCGATACCTAATTTTCTAAAACCACTTGACTTCCGGAACAACCACTCATACTAACCATTAATTGAATCAGTTAAAATTCATCAAACCAAAAGTCAATATAAATTTATTATTGACTCGTATAATGTAAATACTAAATATACGAACTTACTCGTCAGATTTGTGATCCCGAAACCATTGTTTCTGACACCACTGAAAAACGGGCTGTTACAACTCTCCCCATTTAGGAAATTTTGTTCTCGAAATTCTTACCTCAAAATCCAGAAGTAAATCTTGGATTGGTATCACAAATAATAAACAATGGCACTCCATGCGATCTAACAATTTTTGACACGTATGACACGTATCACAAATAATACAAGAGGTTGTAGGGCCACTGAATTGGCTCGCACCAGTTCTATGAACCACTGACTCATTAAATCAAAAAGACACTTTGATTTTACTATCAAACATTTGCAAAACTGGTAAACTATAATTTACTTCCAGTTTAGAAGTCGGGATTTTACCATTTATGTCATCAAGTTCAGTATGATCAAATTCTATTAACATTCATAAATCTGTAAGAAAAACAGAGGTTAGATTGGATTAATCAATATCACACTATCTCAGGTTTATATGACATGTAATTTTTAGACTTCAGATACACTACATTCAGTTTGAGAATAGACTAAATCGTAGCTTCGATACAACTAAATGTAATACCCATAACCTGTACCCGTCGCCGAATTAGGGTTACGACATATTACAGTATAATCAGAACAATCAATAATAGATAGCATCAAGTTTACCAAATTAATTAACATAATTTCATAAATAATTCATATTGGAGTAATACATACATTTATGGGCCTTAAATCGAGTTTATGTGGCCTTAAAAATAGTTTAGGAACAATCAGGGACCAATTCAAAGCAAATCAGGAAGTTTAAGGAAAAACTAAAAATTTTCAAAATAGGGGTCACACAGTCATGTGACTAGGCCATGTGACATAGCCCAGGCCATGCCGTGAAGGGGCACGACTGTGTGGCTAATTGTGTGACATACCATGTACCTTTCGAAACAATTCCACACAACCGTGTCATAAGCCGTGTGCTAGCCCGTGTTCAATTAGATGTTGGGTCACACGGCCGTGTTGCAGGCTATGTGCTAGACCGTGCTTGAAACTGTTTTGATGTGAAACTGCACCTAACACGTTTAGAGCACATGCTCGTGTGGGTTGCCCGTGTGTGACACACGGTCGTGTGATAGCCCGTGTCCCAGGCCGTGTGTGCCCGAAGATATCCCAAAACATGCTCATTTCATATACAAATGCTTAAGTACTTAATTATACACTTATGCACATGTTCATAAGACTTTAGAATGCATTTTAAACTACTCAAATCAAGTTAAACAACCAACCTATGTGCCTAACCAATGTGCTATAATTGATACCACATTTCAATCACATAATAAATCCATTATCAAACTAAACTTTCAAGCCATAAATGCATACCAACCCTAATGACAAAACTTACCAATTCATGCTTGATTAGAATCAACCATTTATGCCTTAACAAGAATTAAACATACATGCCTCAAATAGCTATTTAGCACAACAACAATACAAGTACATCAAACTACCACATATGCGTTTAAAACTATCACCAAAACATTCACTAGTAGCCTATTACATGCCATATAAGCCAAGGTTATACTCAAAGTCTACCAAAAGATCCTCAGATAGTGTGATTCTTCGAGTTGATTCGATCTCCCGACTTCCCCAAAATGAATCAAACTAATCTGCAACAATGTCAAAGTACATGACTATTTTGCAGCTTCTCTATACCTCAATTTTCAACCCATTCTTGATCTAGAATAATAATTTCATTCAATTCACTAATTCCAATAGAAAAATCAACTCATTTTATGAAATTAAGTCCTTTTTGATATTTTTACAAAATTACGCCTAATATTTCATTTTTTTATGATTTAGTCCATAAGCTCAAACATGCAATTTTACCAATTTTCAACCGAATTCAAGCTTGGCCGAATTTTTTGGGACCCTAATAGAGTCCATATTTATTTTTATTACACAAGAAGTACATGTAATTTTGCTATTTCACATTTTAGTCCTTAAACATCAAAATTACCAAAAACTACTTTACAAAATAGTCATATTTGGTAATCAAGTTTTATAATCTACAATTAAACTTCAAGAACACACTAAAATCATTAGTGGCATAATCAACAACGTTTAACAGTTTTACAAATTAGTCCCTGTGTTAGCTAAATCAAGTTAATACGAGCTCAAAAACATAAAATTACTAAAAACGGGCGAAATTTCACTTACTAAATTAAAGCTTGATCGAAGCTTTTCCAACCCTAAAAATGGCTATTCAGGTTTTCTTCCACGAAGAAGAAAAGAAAATGTTCATATTATCATTTAATTTCTTTAATTTTAACTTAAATTTTAATTATTTACTAAATTACCCTTTTTATTACAACTTATAAAATTACTAAATCATGTCCATATATGTCCATAATATAAGTACATGGTTTAATTATCATCTAAGGAGGATTTAATTGCAACTTATAAAATTTTAACTATTTACTAAATTACCCTTTTTATTACAACTTATAAAATTACTAAATCATGTCCATATATGTCCTTCAATTATTTTAAATTATTAGTTAATTAAACTTTATTTCAATTTAACCCTGAACTAATTAAGACTAAATGAGCGAATGGCCCAAAAGCTAGTGGATTAATCATATCCACCACCACTTGGACTTTTTGACCATGGTTTAATCACCGTTTTGGTCCCTTTACTATTTTAAATTTATAATGACTAACTTTTACCTCTTTTACAATTTAATCATTTTACCTTAATTAAGCAACCAATCGTCAAAATTATCAGACTAAACTTCAATTCACCTATATTATGACTCTGTGAATATTTAATAAAAATATTCATAAGCTCTGTTTAGTGAAATGGGGTACTGATACCTAATTTTTGAAACCACTTGACTTCTAGAACAGCCACTCATACTAACCATTAATTCAATTAGTTAAAATCCATCAAATCAAAATCCAATATAAAATGATTATTGACTCGTGTAATTTAAATACTAATTATATGAACTTACTCGTCGAATTTGTGGTCCCGAAACTATTGTTTTCGACACCACTGAAAAACGGGTTGTTACAACCATGGTTTAATTGATGTTTTGAACCTTTGGTTAATTGCAATTTAAGTCCCTAAATCATTTCCTAATTAAAAATCTATAGCGATTAGACTTTACAATTTAGTCCTTGGGCCCTAATTAACCACAATTTCAACCAAATTGACCATCCAAAATTTAATTCATCTATATAAAAACTTCATAAAATTCTTTATTTAATATTTATAGACTCGATTTACGGAAATAGAATCCCAAAATAAAAAAATTCGATACAACCGAAAACTGAGTCATTACAAGAGCCCACTTCCATATGTGCCTTACACATATATGTTGTGGGGGTTGCTAAAAATAAGGTGTTTGTTTTCTTTTGGTGTGTCGAAAAAAAATCAAAGAAAAAGAGGAAAGTAGGAGAGAAAAAAAAACTATGTTTTATACATAGACCAACCTTCGTATTCTCTTCGATCAGAGGTCCATCAAATGTCTGTTGGAGCTGATTTTTCTATGGTAGCTAGTAGCCTCAAATATTTTTAATATGTACGATCCTGTTTTTTGTTCAGGGTACTGTAGTTTCAGGTTTTTTGCTTTCAAAGTCACCTTGTTTTGGTGATATTCTTAACTTTTCTCTTAAAGTTTGCTTGAGTTATTTGTTAATAGTCTTGTTTGAGTTGTATACTATTTATGGTGGCTTGGTTGAGATATTTTAGCATGACTTTGATTATATTGGAATTTGGTAGACTTTCAAGTCCTATGGTTTTTTACCCATCGCTTTAAATGTGTTTTCCACGTAAAATTGCATGTCTTGATTTTTATTATTTTTGCTTGTGATATTATAGTTGATTTGTATCAATTGTTGATTTATTGCGTTATTGAATTTGTCATAATTACCGAATTGATTTATTAGGAGTGAAAGAACACCGATTATGCTTTCGCATTGTTTCATTGGGTTCAATTTTATCTTAAAAAGAACAACATAAGCCAAGTAAAAAACCCCATAATACCAACAACCATGTCGAACAAAATCCTTTTTTCATACTCGTAATCACCAATTATCTCCCCAAAACCCAATCAATATTTCTACTGCTGTTGTCATTGTTCGTTGATTTGGAATTTGAATAATTATATGAAAGTTTAAAAATTAAACAAAAGTATATAACAAGGAAATGAAAAGATTAAGGGTGTGTGGTGGGATGGAAAAGTAAAAGGATGAAATGATGGAGTGGAAAAGTTGAAAGAAAAATAAATTTTGAGCATGCTTGATTGGAAAAAAAAAAGTGAGGGGAAAGAAAATACGAGAGATGATTATTTTTCACCATAATGCATAAAAATCAATCTTTCAGAGTGGAATGATGAGAGGAGAGAAAATGAGAGAGATGTGTATATTAGTTCAAAAGTATACATTTTTCAAATGTTTTACTTTTTTCCTTTTAATTTTCAACTCTACTTGGATGGACAAAAACTTACTTTTTCTTTTCATTTTTCATTTTTTTTACCAAGCACACTTATGAAAAGAAAAAATATATTTTCTCTTTCTATTTTTCTATCCATTCAATTTTTCATCTTTCTAATTTTCTTTCCATCCTACCAAGTAAAACCTAAATCATGCAAATTTCTGATTCCACCGTGAATATGTTTGGTGGTAATTACTACATCAAAAAGTAATAAAATATACGAAGGAAAAAATCAATACCTCGAATAAAGGTAGCCAACATCCTTTTTTCTTTTAAAAATTTGTTTTCGAATGAACCCTGAGCTAAATTGTTGAAACTTGCGGTTGTCCAAATGTTTGACTTCTAATGGTAATCTGCACTTGAAACTTAGCAAAACTTTCGTAAGGTTAATGTCCACTTGACCGAGATAATGCTAACTATTTGATTGCGAGGATCTACCTCTTCGTTTTCATTCTCTTAAACTAAAACGATGAAATCAAGCAAAACTATGAAAGCAAATCTTACTCAAAAGTGGTAAGTGGCTAACAGAGAAAACAAGAAAAAATTAACCCTTAAACTTACACAATCCTTGAAACTTTTGAAGATTTTCAATTTATTCCCTCTCGTTTTAATTTTCAAAATTCACTAGTGTGTGACCCAGTAAACTCTAAATTATGTTGGCAACAAATATAATCTATTTTAATTAAGTTTATAGATTATGAGTGTGACATTCCACACCCGATTTGGTCGTTAGATCCGATTGCGAGGCACCACATTCATTGTTGAAAAAACAAATATAATCTCATTGACCATGGGATAATCTCCTATTCATATGGGTTGTAATATTGGTTTTGATAATATTGGCCACGCTTCTCATAGTTGACCTTGTTAACTTGCATTTTTAAGATATACTAGGCTAATTGAATCATTACGTTTTGTCCAAATTCTTGTAAACAGTGTTAATTTTTATAACAATTAAGTTATACAAGATGTTGGGGGTGACTACAATGATGGTACACACCATAGTTGAGTAGTGTGGGTTTTATACCTCTCTCATGGAGTAGGGGTATTAAAAAGTGAAGGAAGGCTTGGAGTGGATTCCTTATTGTATGATTGTGTCTTTGATAAAATCTAATTTACATCTATGTTAATGTATGGTTTGAATATGATATTTTTGAAGTTAGATGAAAATATTTATAAGATTGAATCTGATGTAACAGGTATCACGATGATGCCAACATGTTGAATCGAAAATTTAATATGATTTTATGAAACATAGCCAAGGGTGTATTCCACTACAAAATTTTGAGAAATCGATTTTAATTTGTAGTCCTAAATTCATCCACTGCGCATCTCAACAATTCATGCCATAATTCCGGCTAAACGCACAAGCCCAAACATAAAATATTGCGCTGTGATAGCACCGTTATTTGAATATTTCATCTGAAATTTTCTTTTTTCTTTTATATATATTTAAAAATATTTGAAAAACATACAAATATATTAACATGGTTTTGATTTTAAAACCGAGATTTATTTTGTATAAATTATGTGTGAATTTTTATATAAATTTTGTTTTGATTCAAATATTTTATATATAAAAAGTCAAATATATTTTGTAATGATAAATTCTAATTTTTTAAATGTGAATTATTTTTTTTACCGTCAACTAATTTAAAGAAAATATATTAATGTATACATTCAAGTTAATATATAAAATATAGATATCAAATATGAATATTTGAAACAAATGAAAAATACAGATAAGATATACAAGGTAATTACTTAGCTACTCCCATTAGATCAAAATAAAAAAATATATTTCAAGTTTGATACTTTTCTTGCAATTAATAAGCCAAGGGAGGATCCAAATGTGTAAAAATTATGTTTCGGTATTGATTTAACCAGTTGAATGTTATATTCGAAAATAAATATATGTACTTTATTAAACTAAACCAATTCTCGCTGATTTTAATTTCTTTTCATTGTTATCCATTCAGCCTTTTTGCCAAATGTTAATTTAGAAGAACGAAAATGGCATGAGAGGCATGCAAATGTCTTTGCCTCAGTGAGATTTCCTTGCATGGCTGCCACGCAATTTTATTATATTCATATTAGAAATAGATGCTTTATTTACCATTATTTATAGTGAAGAAGTTTCAGAGAGCCTAAAAACAAGGGAAAAAATAGTGAGGAAACTGAGGAAAAAAGAACAAACTAGTTAAGAGCAATGGAAGATGATGCAATGGCAACGGAGGCTCCTTTAGCACCAGTCACTTATGGAAGGAGAGTCCGAAATGACTTGGAAGATAAACTTCCTAAACCTTGTAAGCTTTTGGTCTCAATTCTTTTAGATTTTCAATTCTCAAAATAAAACCCAAGCACTTATCATTGAATTAATGAATGAAATATTTCTAAATTGAGTAAAAATTATTATACTTGAATTCATAATGAGTTTTTGAAGGAATGACGACACCTGTGTTTGAGATCAGATATGGCGAGAGCTTTGGTGGCTCCGGATGTCGATCACCCGAACGGAACGCCGGGCCATTACCATAACGGAATGAGTGTTCTTCAACAACATGCGGCATATTTCGACCAGGACGATAATGGAATCATTTATCCTTGGGAGACTTACGCCGGTACGATTCTTTCTCGAATTTGTGTATATATGCTTATAATTTTCGAATACTGTTCGTACGACTAATTAAAAATGATATTTCAATTTGGATCCTGAAACAGGTTGTCGAGCCATGGGATTTAATCCAATTGCCTCTCTTTTTTTCACCATTCTTATTAATGGATCTATGAGCTATCCTACACTTCCAGTGAGTTTCCTTTGCTACCATGTTGGATTTCACTCTCATACTTAACCCAATTTGGCTCCTCTCGTCATGCATATATTTTAATCACAATTCACTTGATTTTCACAATTACATGAGTTCTACATGTGTCTTACATCTTATGAAGATAGTAATGGACCATGGTAATGGAGTGGATCTTAACTTCACCATTTGACATCAAAGTAAGTTCTGAGTGTTGAAATCAAAATTTCATTTAGGTGAAAGTACAATGGCCTCTAGTTCATTAAATTGTATTGTGCTCTTTGATTTAATATCTGTACTTTGAATTTTTAAAATTTCATTCATTCGTTACCAGAAATTGATGTGGTTTACAAGAAAGTAACACTAACTTATCTTGTTTGATGTACAAGAAAAATTTTAACAGTAAATTTTTACAGAAGAACAAATTTGTTTTTTTAATGTAATGTTTTGTCCAATTTTTTAGTAGAGGTACCTCCAAGGCCAAAATGAGTATGTACTCCTCTTTTAAATTTTTTCATATATTTACTATTAAAGTATGAAATGGTCAATATTTGTTTTGCAGGGATGGTTACCTTCACCGTTCTTCCCAATATACGTCTACAACATACACAAAGCCAAGCATGGTAGCGACTCGGGTATTTATGATAATGAAGGGAGGTAATTGAGCATTCCTTTGGTCATCACATACCCTATTTTTCTATGACAAACGAAATACGAAATTAATGAAACAGATAAAATTTTGGTCATAATATGTTCGCTTCCATATTGCAGGTTTACTCCTGCAAACATCGAAAGCATGTTTAGCAAATACGCGCGTACGGTACCTGACAAATTCACATTGGGAGAACTTTGGAAAATGACTGAGGGGAACCGAGACGCATTCGACCTCTTCGGCTGGTTTGTTCCTTCGTAACCCTTTTTCTTTTTTGATTTTGACTCACTAGTATTGTGTTGATCATTGAAAGCAAATGTAGGCTTGCCGGTAAGTTCGAGTGGGGTGTTCTATATGTTCTGGCACGGGATGAGGATGGTATGTTGTCGAAAGAAGCAGTACGAAGATGTTTTGATGGGAGCTTGTTCGAGTATTGTGCAAGAATGAACATGGGTAGGCATGGGAAAGTGGCTTAGAGTTGGTGTTTATGCTCCAACTTCTCTATGTATAGCCCAGTCTGCATTTGCATGATGTGGTGTTTACGTTGTATTTGGTAGCTTTATTTCGATGGTTTATATTTAGATTTGGATTTGGCATTTAATGTGCGTGTAGTTGTGTGCCAATGAGCTTATGTTATTTGTTGGTTATGATTTGGGTACTTGAATCTGGTTTTTCTGGACATCGGTTCGTTTCTTTTTTCTATTGGAATTCAAAATAAAAGTTTCCTATGTTGCTTTTACCTATCAAAGGATAGAAGTGGATCTCTTTGAAGTAAAAGAAATTACGGCCCTTCAAAGCGTATTGGCTTTGTGCTCTTAACAGCGTTGTAGTTCGTGGATAAGTGTATAATATTCAATGCACTAGCTTCTATCTCTTTTTGGGAAGGGAGAGTCACTTTCATAGCTGTAAAATTAATGTTCTTTCGTTTATCGCATGTAAATTTTTTATCTGAAAGTTTCTTTCTTTTTTTTTGGTATTTGAAGTTGGTAGAAATTTCAAAAATAAATTGAACTTGCAATCTTAATCATTTTTAACATTCAATGGTACTGGATAAAATATACTTTCAATATTAGAATCAATTTATCTGTATTTCATTTAAAATATTTTTATTTAAATTAGATAGTATTTTTTTTTGATAAATTTAACTAATTACAAGTCTTTTTTCAAATGCAAAGAAAATGGTTAATACTAGGATTTTGTTACAAAATTTAGAGTAATTCATGACAATGAAGCTACTCAGGAAACTTGGTTACTCTTTAATGTCGATTCTTGCACTTTAACTTTAACTTTAAAATATTCTTTTTCATTCAGTTCATGGAGAACATCCATGTCTGGAGTAATTTTTATGTTGCCTTCAAAATTGTCTTTGTTACTTGGAATGTTGTAGATAGGATGTTAAAGAATTGAAGCATTGCCAATCGAAGAAAAAGATTAGTCCAAGCAAGCAGCTATGAGTGAGACTACCATGCCAAATATGCAACAAATTTACTTAAATATCCTACTGAGCAACTACTTTCAGAATCTTGTGTGTAAAGATCCCATATTATTTAGTAAATACACAATAAATTGAGACAAAATTTAGATTGTGAAAGCCTTTGAGCATCATTTAACAGTCAGTCCATTGCCAATTTTCTATAGAAGAAAAGGACCTCTAGGTCCACCAGGTCGCTCTCGTCTCTCATCTCAGAACTGAACGAACATGTAATGACGAAGGTTGAAAATAGAGATACAGATGACCCAGATTTGTTGGTAATGCAAATAAATATTATTTTGGCTTTCAAACTATTTTCGGTGGGAAAAATCTTCTGCTATTTGTGGAAACTGATACTGCCATTTTATTATTTTATCTTTTTATAAATACCAGGTTAACTCTTTACATTTTTTAACAACAAGAAGCAATTTTTCTTTATAACTTTCCTGTTTTTTTTTTTCAGAGCTTTTGTTTTTTGATACCGACTTTGTTGTGAAAAGAGTAATATCAATTTTGGTCTACCTTTTTATTCGGGTGTATGAATATTGAAGTATTATGTTAACTTAGAGATTAGAACAGATTTGCTTCTAAGGTACCACGGCATAGTGATTTTTTTACTATTTATGTTCAATTGATTTTTTTTTTTGTCATTGTTAACTATTTTCATTTTGCAGTACTATATTTTTTTATTTAAAAGCAAATCCTCAACTATTGTTTAAACATGTCTGTCATGATGAACAAATTCATAACCACTGCGAACAACGAGGACAACATTTTGAACTAGATTTTGGGTGCCCACAGAATATGACCTTTACTGTTACTTGGGCATAAGCAGTACATCATCTTCCAATGCTTACCATGATGGGGGAGGAAAAATACATCAAAGTCGGTCTATTGATTAGCGTATGTAGGACGATATGACATCTTCGACTCTTGAGAAATTGCGCTAGTAAACAATAAAGGAAAAAATAAGATTATGGTGTTTTTTTAAATTATTTTCCTTTAATATTTTGTTGGGCACAATTGTAGTGATATATTGAGTTATTAAATTTCATTAGAAAGAGGTTCTGTCTGGGAGATTGGGTTTTAAACGGGACCGTCTGTGACCTATCCAATTTTTCTTTGGAATTGAACCTAGTGTGGTTTTTTAGTACAACAATTTATTCTCTTTTGCCCTATTTGCATAACAGACAATATCAAAGTCGAAGGTTACTCAAAGCATGCTCTATGGTGTGGGTTGAACTGATTTTCCACATTAGAAAAGATTTGTTGTGCGGAAGCGTGTAAAAGAGAAATTATTGTACTGAAAAATCACACTAAGTTCAATTCCTAGGAAAGAGAGGTGGATCACAAGGATCACTTAAGTACCAAGTCTTTCCTAGCCAGAATATCTCTCTCTCGTAATTTAATAGCACAATAAATCACTACGATCACACTCACAAAATATACAATAAACAATAAAGAACACTAGAATTTTAACGAGGTTTAGCAAATTTTGCCTACATCCTCGGGCAATACCAAATATATTTCACTCCAAAATACAAGTGAAAATTTACAAATAAGGAGAGAGAACAATACCTTAAGTAGAGAAGGACAAATGTGGGATGAAGAAAATGAGAAATGTTTAGACCTATTTATAGTTGGAGTTCAGGGATCAACTTGCAAAGTCCCTATACAATTAGGGACCAAAATTACAATTATCCCATGCCAAATGTCAACCTAGCTTTTGGTGCCTTAAATTTTCTAATTTCCGGTGCCAACTTTCTGACACCCATATCATTGAAAAGTAAAAGACATGGGTAGCTGCTAATAATCTCCACCTTGAAGATTTGATTAGGATAATCTTATCTTCACATAATTCTTTCTGCCCTTGATAACAATACTTGATAGTGCCTTATTCAACAGTTACATTTGCAGGATATTGATCAAGTTCGAACAATGTTCGAACTTGGTTGCTGTTACCACCTTGGTTATCATATCTGCGGGATTACTGCAGTCTTAATCTTCTGAAGACGAATTTTTCCCTCATCAATAATTTCTCGCACAAAATGGAATCGTACGTTGATATGCTTTGTACGTGCATGATAGACTTGATTCTTTGCTAAATGAATAGCACTTTGACTATCACAATACACATTAATATGCTCTTGAACCAATCCCAAGGTTTTTACCATACCTTGTAACCAAATAGCTTTCATTACAGCATCTGTTACAGCCATGTATTCGGCTTATGTGGTTGACAACATAATTGTAGACTGTAGTGTAGACTTCCAACTTATTGGTCCTCCAACAAGTGTAAACACATAACAGGTGGTTGATCTTCGTTTGTCCAAATCACCAGCATAGTCAGAATTAACGTACTCAATAACACCTTTACCAAGTGTATTATCCTGCTTGAATAGTAATCCAACATCCACGGTCTTCTGAATATACCGTAGAATCCATTTCACAACTTGCCAATGTCCTTTTCCAGGATTATGCATATACCTGCTCACTATACTAACTGCCTCTGAAATGTCGGGTCTTGTACACACCATTGCATACATCAAGCTACCCACTACATTAGAATACAGAACTTGCAACATGTATTCTCGTTCCATATTCGTTGAAGAAGATAGTTGTGCAGAAAGCTTAGAATGATAAGCCAACGGGGTACTTACAAGTTTTGTCTGCTCCTTCATGCCAAACTGCTGTAGTACCTTCTTCAAATACTGCTTCTAAGACAAGCTCACTATACCAAGAATCTTCTTAGCTTCACCTAGATCTTTCATCTCAAACTCGAGATTTAGTTGAGTCTTCAATCTCTCAATCTCAACTTTGCTATTAGATGCTATCAGCATATCATCAACATATAAGAGCAAGTATATGAAAATTCCTTCTTGTAGCTTCTGAAAATACACGCAATGATTAAATTTACTTATTGTGTACCTTTGCCCTTTCATGAACTGATCAAATCGCCTGTACCACTGCTTCGGAGATTATTTCAATCCATAAAGCGACTTTGTTAGTTTCCAAACCCAATTTTATTTACCAACAACCTTGAATCTATCTGGCTGAGTCATATAGATTTTCTGTTCCAAATCACCGTGTAAAAACGCAGTCTTTACATCAAGTTGAACTAGTTCAAGATCATATTGCGCAACCAAGGCTAGTAAAATTCGAATAGACGAATGCTTCACAACTGGAGAAAACACTTCATTGTAGTCTATTCATTCTTTCTGAGCATAACCCTTTGCTACCAATCTAGCCTTGTATCAAATTTCATTTTTACTAGGAAATCCTTCCTTCTTTGCATATACCCATTTGCATCCAATTTTGTTCTTTCCCTTGGGCAGTGTCACCAACTCCCAAGTCCTATTTTTATGAAGAAATTGCATTACTTCATTCATGGCTTGCTTCCACTTTACACCATCAGAGTTACTTGTTGCTTCTGTGTAAGTAGAAGGAACATCATCATCTGTAATTAGATGTGCATAAGCCACTATATCATCAAAACGAGCAAGCTTACGCATCTCTCTTCTTGGCCTCCTATATGCAATTGAATCTTGTTGCTATAGAAATTCTTGGGTCGAAACTTCTTCATCATTTGTCCCTCCAATATTAGCTGGATCATCATTAACCTTTTCAAGCTCCACCTGCTGCAAAGTACTAGTGGTTTTGTCATCCTTTTGTGAATCATTGTACTTTAACATGATTGATTCATCAAAAGTCACATCTTTACTAAAAACAATCTTCCTTGTATCGGGGCACCAGAGATGGTATCCTATTACTCCACCAGTTATACCTAAGAATAATGCTTTCTTTGCTCCTAGGTCTAACTTAGATTCTTTTACATGATAATATGCAATGGATCCAAAAACATGTAAAGAATCATAATTAGTAGTAGATTTACCAGTCCACATCTCCATAGGAGTTTTTCCATTTATTGCAGCTGATGGTAGACGGTTAATTAGATGGCATGCATATGTAACTGCCTCAGCCCAAAATTACTTGCCCAATCCAGCAGTTGACAACATATATTGAACTTTCTCCAGTATAGTCTGATTCATATGTTCTGTCACTCCATTCTGCTGTAGTGTATCCTGAACAGTGAAGTGTTGCACAATGCCTTCATCTTGACATACTTGTAAAAATGGGTTCTTTTTGTACTCAGTGCCATTATCTAGTTGAAGTCGTTTGACCTTTCGACCAGTCTGAGTTTCCACCATCTTATTCCATTTTAGAAATGTATCCAAAACTTCACTTTTTCTTTTCATCAGATACACCCATACTTTTCTTGAATAATCATCAAAAAAAGTAACAAAATAGTGCATACCTCCCAAAGAAGCCCCTTTGGTAGGTCCCCACACATCACTGTGAACGTAGTCTAGAATTCCTTTCATTTTGTGAATTGCTGAACCAAATTTTACCCTCATCTGCTTGCTCACAACACAATGTTCATTCCAATTTACAAGAATTTGCACCTTTCAACAAGCCTTGCTTCGCCAAAGTCTGCAAAACTTTTTCACCAGCATGTCCCAATAGCATATGCCATAACCTGGTAGCCTCTGAATCTACATCTTTCGCAGAAACTATTGATGTTGATCCAATAACTGTACTTCTATTTAAATAGTACAATTTATTCCTTCTTATGCCTTTCATCACCGTCAATACCCCGGCTACTACCTTTAGTAATCCATCTCTTAAAGTGATTGTGAGCCCTTTAGATTCTAGGACCTCTAATTAGATGATATTTTTCTTCAAGCTAGGTATGTAACGAACATCTGTCAAGACTTGGATTGAGTCGTCATGATTCTTCAATTGGATTGTACCCACTCCCATTGTCTTACAAGCACTGTCATTGCCCATAAAAACAACTCCACCTTCTATTCTTTAAGACTAGAAAACCAGTCCTTATTAGGACACATATGGTAAGTACACCCCGAATCGAAAATCCACTGATCCATATGACATGCCATTGCCATGCTAACCAAGCTAAAGTCTGACTTTTCATCATACTCCACTACACATACATCAGAAATAACCTTGCCCTTTTGTAACTTAGGGCAATTCTTTTTCCAATGCCCTTTCTCACGATAAAAAGCACATTCATCTTTGGTAGTCTCCCTTTGGACTTACTCCTTCTACCAGGTTTGTTGCTGTGTGAACAACCTCTTACTGTTAAGACTTTTACAGTTGTATCTCTGTGACCTCTTTTATCTTTCTTTTGAGTCTCAGATCTATACAACGCACTACAGACTGCATAAAATGTGATCGTGTCCTTCCCATGAAGCAATGTGGTGGTAAGATGATCATATTCATCAAGAAGGGAATTCAACAATAATAATGCCTTGTCTTCATGTTCAAATTTCTTACCCAAATTTAGCAAGTCTGCTAAAATTTTATTGAATGAGTTCACATGATCATTCATCGACATACTAGGTGCATACGTGAATCGATAAAGTTTCTTTTTTATATAAAGCCTATTTCAAGACTTTTTGTTAGAAACTTTTCTTTCAGTGTATCCCATAACTTCTTCGCTGATGTCTCCCTCATGACATAGTACTTCTGCTCTTTGGCCAAACATAGGCGGATTGTACCACACGCCTGTCTATTAATCTCTGCCCGCTCCTTGTCATCCATCTTGTTAGGTTTTTCCTTAAGGGCTATATCTAGCTCTTGTTGACATAAGACATCCAGGATCTCACATTGCCACATACCAAGATTATTGGTACCATTAAATTTCTCTATTTCAAATTTTACATTGGTCATAGTATTCTTTGCTGATAACGATGCCTATGCCATTTTTTTCTCAATCCCAACTACTGTATACATGAACAGTATCGTCTACGCGAATAGTTTTGTGGATGAACAATACCGTATACGAAAATAGTATCGTAAACAGACGTATTCCTCAAGTATGAATCTAGCTATGATACCAATTGTTGCGCGGAAACGTGTGAAAGAGTAAAATTATTGTACTAAAAAATCACACTAAGTTCAATTCTAGGAAAGAGAGGTGGATTATGAGGATCACTTAAGTACCAGGTTTCCTAGCCAGAATATCCCTCTATCGAAATTTAATAGCACAATAAATCACTACAATCACACTCACAAAATATGCAAAATAAACAATAAAGAACACCGGAATTTTAACGAGGTTCAGCAAATTTTTCCTACTTTCTCGGGCACTACCAAATATATTTCACTCCAAAATACAAGTGAAAATTTACAAATAAAGAGAAAGAACAATGCCTTAAGTAGAGCATGAAAAATGTGGGATGAAGAAAATGAGAAATGGTTAGGCCTATTTATAGTTGGGGTTTAGGGATCAACTTGCAAAGTCTCTATACAATTAGGGACCAAAATTGCAATCATCCCATGCCAAATTTTAATCCAGCTTTCGGTGCCTTAAATTTTTTGATTTCCGGTGCCAACTTTCTGACACCCATATCATTGAAAAGTTAAAGACATGGGTAGCTACTAATAAGATTTTCTTGGGCATATTGAAAGACTATGGTTGACATGGTGGACAATCTAAGAACTCCAACATCGTCCATATGTGTGAGACCAACATTAGCAAATAAGCGGTTGGTAGTGGAGATCTTTGATGGAATGAGTCATTTCGGTATGTGGCAAAGTGACGTTCTAAATGCTCTCTTTCAGCAAGGTCAGGGCATTGTCATTAATGAGAAAAAACTAGATGATATGGAGGAGAAATATTGGAAGACTGTCAATCATTTGGCATGTGGTATAATTAATAACATGGATAATGATAAGCAATATAATACATTAATTCAATATGGGTATTGTGCAAGAATGGACATGGGTAGGCATGGGAAAGTGGCTTAGAGTTGGTGTTTATGCTCCAACTTCCCTATGTATAGCCTAGTCTGCATTTGCATGATGTGGTGTTTATCTTGTATTTGGTAGCTTTATTTCGATGGTTTATGTTTAGTTTTGGTTTGGCATTTGCCAATGAGCTTATGCTGTTTGTTGATTATGATCTAGGTACTTGAATCTAGTTTTTCTGGTCATCGGTTCGTTTCTTTTTTCTTTTTGTATCTCTTTTAAGGGAGAATTGGAGTTCAAAATAAAAGTTTCCTATGTTTCTTTTACCTATCAAAGGATAGAGGTGGATTTGTTTGAAGTACAATAAACTAGGGCCTTTCAAAACGTATTGGCTTTGTGCTCTTAACAACGTCGTAGTTCGTAGAGAAGTGTATAATATTCAATGCACTAGATTCTGTCTCTTTTTGGGAAGGGACCGTCACTTTCATACCTATAAAATTGATGTTCTTTCGTTTATCGCATGTAAATTTTTTATCTAAAATTTTCTTTTTTTGGTATTTGAATGTTTGGTAGAAATTTCAAAAATAAATTAAATTTACAGTCTTAATCATTTTTAACATTCAATGGTACTCAATAAAATATACTTTCAAAATTCTTTATTAGAATCAATTTATCTGTATTTCATTTAAAAATTTTATTTAAATTAAACGATATTTTTTTGATAAATTTAACTAATTACAAGCTTTTTTTTAATGCAAAGAAAATGGTTAAAAGTAGGATTTTGTTACAAAATTAGAGTAATTCATGACAATGAAGCTACTCTTCAACTTTAACTTTAAAATATTCTTTTTCATTCAGTTCATGAAGAACATCCATGTGTGGAGTAATTTTGATGTTGCCTTCAAAATTGCCTTAGTTACTTGGAATGTTATAGATAGGATGTTAAAGAATAGAAGCATTGCCACTCGAAGAAAAAGATAAGCCCAAGCAAGCAGCCATGAGTGAGACTACAATGCCAAATATGCAACAAATTTACTTACACGTCCTAGTGAGCAACTACTTTCAGAATCTTGTGTGTAAAGATCCCATACTATTTAGATTCGTCTGATCATAAATACACAATTACTTGAGACAAAATTTAGATTGGGAAAACCTTTAAGCATCATTTAACATCATTCCATTGCCAATTTTCTATAGAAGAAATGGACCTTTAGTAATGTTACAAAGTTTCTATGGACGTACCCTAGGAGAACTCTCTCGCGTCTCTCATCTCTTAGCACTCAACGACTTGGATCTCCCATTGTCGGGAGATTGAACATGTAATGACGAAGGTTGAAAATAGAGATATAGCTAACCTTGGTAATGCAAATAAATATTATTTTGGCTTTTAGAATATTTTTAGTTGGGGAAAATCTTCTGACAATATTAATGTTATGCTATTTTTAGAAACTGATACTGTTATTTTATTATTTTATCTTTTTACAAAACAATATAAGTACAAGGTCAATTCTTATTCTTTACATTTTTCAACAACAAGAAGCAATTTTTTCTCTCATAACTTGTTTGTTTCTGTCAAAGCTTTTAGTTTTTGATTCTGATTCCTTTGTGAGAAGAGTAATATCAGTTTTGTTTTACTTTATTCAGGTGTATGAATATTGAAGTATTATGTTAACTTAGGGATCAAGACAGATTTGCTTCTAAGGTAGTGCTTCTTCCACTGCACAATGATTCTTTTATTATTTACGCTCAATTGGTTTTTTTCTATCAGTGCTAATGGTTTTCATTTTGTGTAGTATATTTTTATTTAGATGTAAATCCCCAAATACTGTTGAAACATGTTTATCATGATGAACAAGTTCATAACTGATTGTGAACAACGAGGATGACATTTTGAACCAGATTTTGGCTGTTCACAGGATATGACCCCTACTGTTACTCGAGCATATAGTAATCCATCGTTTTCCAATGCTCACCATGATGGGGGAGAAAAAATACATTGAAGTCAGTCTGTTGATTAGCGTATGTAGGATGATATGACATCTCCAACTCTCGAGAAACTGCGCCAACAAACAATGAAAGAAAAACCAAAGAATAAGAGTCCGGTGTTCTTTATTGTTTTCTTTCAATATTTTTTTGGGCACAATTGTAGTGATATATTGTGCTACTAAATTACATTGGTGGGAGATTCCGTCTAGGAGATTGGGTTTTAAGTGGGACTGTCTATAACCCATCCAATCTTTCCTTGGAATTGAACCTAGTGTGGTTTTTTAGTACAATAATTTACTCTCTTTTACCCCGTTTGTACAACAAACGATATCAAAGCCAAAGGTTACTTGAAGTATGCTCTATGGTCCAGATTGAAATGACCTTTCACATCAGAAAAGATTTTATTGGGCATATTGAAAGACTATGGTTGATACGTGGACAATCCAAGAGCTCCAATATCGTCTATGTATGTGAGACCAACATTAGCAAATAAGTGGTTGGTAGTGGAGATCTTCGATGGCATGGGTCATTTCGATATGTGGCAAAGTGAAGTTCTAGATACTTTCTTTCAGCATGGTTTAGACATTGCCATTGCTGAGAAGAAACCAGATGATATAAAGGAGAAAGATTAGAAGGCTGTTAATCGTTTGGCATGTGGTATAAATAATAATATGTATAATGGTAAGTAAAATAATACATTGATTCAATATGAGCATACATAAGACTTTGATGATAATTTTGAAATAACTAATAACGATATGGATGATCTGAAAATAGCTGCTACTTTGAGATCACTAGGTTGGGTTGAGTCCAAATGAAGGCATGATGCCCCAGTCTACTCTTGCTAACAAGGAGATCTACATGGAGCAAGTGAAGTGTCCTCTTAAGTAGTGTTAGAGCGATTGCAAGCTTCATCTATGTTGGCCAGTGGGTCATTGCATTCAAGATGGGCTTGGAAAGTCTAGAGAGATTGAGTGGTCAAAGAACCACTTGAGATTGTGGCATGATAAGCTAATATTGTAATTTGTGTTGTGCAAGTCAGCAAACCTATTGAGTCAAACAAGGCAAAAGCAAGACTTGATTTTGAGCCGAAATGGTTCGGAAGATTATTGAGTTTGAGTTGGACGGAGGACCATGAGTGGATTGTTGGATCCTTGTGTTTTGGATAGGGCTTATGATGCCCTTATCCATGATGAGCTACTAATACATGAGATTTGTGGACCTAGACTAAAGTGTCACCAAGTTTTGAGCCAAAGTAGATTGGAGATCATCGAGTCTGAGAGCTTGAACAAGAGAACAAGGGGGGATGTCTTGTTCAGGTAACCTATGAGGTTTTGCAGAGAAATGAGCGACGTGCCAGAGTTTGTGTGTATGATCTTCAAAGTTCAAGATTGAGATTGAGATCGATCTAGTATGATGATGTTGTATGTGTTGTGGTTAGCCAAGATGGCCACACCCAATGGGGTGACTATGGAGGGGCCGAGAGAGTCTAAGCTATGGATGCCTAATGTGTGTGAATTTCCCATGTTGAGAATTTTAGTGTTGGTGCTGCAAAGGGCGGCAGAGGGATGCTACAAGAGTGCAATTGGTGCCACATCCAGAGGGATGCAATTTTGAGTATCAAAGACATGGTAATATTTAGTCAACAAAGGGTCATACCATTAATGGTTCCTCAAGGTTGTATAATTTGATGATTATGTGTTATGGCATTGAGTCCGAGTGTTTGATAAATGAATGAACATAGATGAAACTACACCAGTGATTGAGATGAGACGAAGTTTGAGTGTATGTCTGATGTTGGTTGAATGGATATAACTTTAGGCATTGAATGCCCAATATGGACTTGGGAGTAAAATGTCAACTCGATGCAATAAAGTTACTAAAGGTGTGGCTTCATGTCAATGAGGGTATCAGCATAGTAAGTGGGGGAGAGTGTCACAGTCCGCAAGTTACCGTGCTAGTTATCAAGTTTGAGCCTTCCCCAAATGGTCTTGAGTGAAGTTAAAGTAAATGATCATTTACCTTACTTCTTTCAGTGATTGAGAAATATAACTCTTGATTGGGTCAGGCAAGAGGCCGAGTGGCTTAGGAATCTATTTGGAAATATTCTTTTATGGGAGTATGGAGTACTTGCTTTGAAGTACGTGAGGTCTAAAAGGAACCTAGTTGATCCATTAACCAAAGGGTTAAGTAGGAAAATGGTTTTTAATTGTCAAGGGTATGGGTCGTAAGCCTAATGGTTGAACAATTCAAGGTGGATACCCAACTCAATTTTCTAAGTTCAATGTGGTTAAACAAAACCATGGAAAGGCTCATAGTGTACAATTTACCTATCCTTATAGTGAACGATGTACATCCATAAGGTTGAGTTCTTACTTTTAATGAATTAATATCCTAGAGTTTGGGTGGTCCTAATGAGACGGACTTGATGAATTCACCAACATGTGAGGTTGAGTTTCTTAATTTTAATGAGTTCATATCCTAAAGTTTGGGCAGTCCTATTGAGATGGACTTCATGAATTCATCGAACTTAAATTTGAAAGGATAAGCTTAATAAATTCTCTTAATGATTTCATAGTTTTGATTCGGGTGGTCTATATTGAGATAGACTTGATGAAATCACCTACATAAGTGTGAAGAACTAGCCACCTTCTATAAAAGACATTCAACAGTCTTTTTAGAGGACTTACCAGCAACCCGAGGTATATTGGCTAAAACTTGTTGATATATCGTGGAACATCAATTCGATTGGAAATTAGTCATGTATCATGAGTTAACCCTATTTTAACAAGTTCAAGATTATTTCATTTGTTAAAGAGAAGAATCACTCATTTCACTACGTACTAGTTCAAATCCACAAGATACTGGTGCTTAAGTGACTAATTTCGTTGTTTCTCTTCTCACGTTTTACCTTTTCTCATGTTGGTAATGTAAAAAAAATATTTTTTTTTGTTTTTCAGAATATTTTCGGTTGAGGAAAATCCTCTAACTGTTGTAGAATATTAATCTTCTGCTATTTTCGGAAACTAACATTGCTATTTTATCATTTTGCCCTTTCAGAAAACAATATAAATATCAGGTCATTCTTTATATTTTTAACAACAACAAGCAATCTTTTCTTCCACAGCTAGTTAGTTTCTTTTAGAGCCTTTTTTTTCCGAATGCTTTGTAAGAAGAACTATACCAATTGTGTTCCACATTTTTTATACGGGTATATGAATATTGGAGTATTGTGTTAACCTTGGGGGCGATGTTCACTACATGATTACACTGACCAGGATGGATTTGCTTTTAAGGCAGTGGTTCTTCCACGGCACAATAAATCTTTTATTCTTTACGCTCAATTGATTTTTTTTCAGTGCTAACTATTTTCGTTTTGTAGTAGTATATTTCTAATAGGATCTAGTGAATGAAAGTGTGGCTAACCAAAGTTAACCAAAAACATCCTTTAGAGACACTTTAATAGGAAATACTAGTTTTGATGGCAAACATGATATCTTAGAGCAGAATTTTGATCTAACTAACAATGATATGGAATTTATCAAGGATGGTTCTCAGATCATATTCATGATTGGATTAACAAAAAAATGAAGACTTTTGCGATTGTGAAATTGTTGGGATACTCGATAGAATACAAGGCATTGGATCATTAACTTATGGAAGCTTAGTGGATCATCCTAACAGATTAATTTAAACTAATTCCGTTAAGTAGAAAGGAGGATCTTGATAAAGCTCTGACTGAGGAACTGCGGCAGATCCTTAAACACTACTTGATAGTTCAACCTTGGAGTCGTGACTTTTCGACAAGTAATAATCTTCCATAGAGGGCAGTGGTGTAGTTGAGATTTCCTGAGTTACCCTTTAAATACTACACAAAAGCCTTTTACATGCATTTGCTAGAGACTTGGGACAGGTAATAATCTTCCATTGAAAGTAGTGGTGTAGTTGAGATTTCCTGAATTACCCTTTAAATACTACATAAAAAGTATTTTATGGAAACTAGAGAACTTGAAGAAATTGTGAAAAAAAGCCGTCTTCCAATCTAGTTCAATTGTGGAGAAAAAGTCAAAAGTCATGTCTAAAGAAAGCTACATTTTGATCCAAATCAACTGAAGAAAGGAGGTCTAGACTCGTTTCAAGAGCAAGTCAACACGACCTTTGAAGCAATCCTCATCCATCTAAGATCAAGTCATACGACCCTTGGTTCAAACCCAAACCAAATAGAGGAACCAAAAGAGATTTTCTTTGTATTCAAGAAATTTCTAGACTCAACTTTCGATCTGAAATTTTGTGTACACTTGATAAGTGTACACATTTCTTACATTTTATGGACGTATGTTTAGTATTTTACACGATCCTTAAGTAAATTTTTGTATATTAGCTGTTGATGCATGTTTCGATTCTCATTTGCATTCATATATCTTTTTAATAATTTTACTTTATTTTTATGTGTTTTTGGATAATTGGATTTTAATTGAGCATTTTTCAGACTTAGAATAGGTCTATGGAAGCTTGAAGCCCAACTTTGAAGTCCATTGGAGCTTTAGACGAAGAAACAAGACAATGTGTGGTCAAAATCAAGAAGTTTGGAGCCTTAGCACAAAAACCCGACACCCTAGTGTGCGAGTAGCAGTGCCCTTGCCCTACCTCAGTGCCCTAGTGCGAGAACAACACCAAGTACGTTGGCACCCCAACATCGTTCTTCATGAGCTCCTACGCCGCACATTGGCACCCTAGCACTATGTTGGATTTGATGCCCTAAGTGTAGTACTTTCATCAATATACACTTGTAATTTTTTCAAATAGATTGGTTAATAAAATAAATTCATCAATTAAATTAATATACTTTGTATAAATTGTCTTCAAATGGTTTTTGTACATAAAGCAAAATGGAAGCAAAGTTTTGTACATAAAGCAAAATGGAAGAAAATGTTGCTCACTAGTTGTCTAATGTTTAAATAATACTAGGTAGTATTATGTGGTCAGATCATGATACAAAAAGATAACTTATATTAGTAGATGGACGTAAACATGTCCTTAGTTTAATCGAAAATGAGCAAACTGGTTGAAAGACTAATATGTCGTCTATCAAGTCTAATTGGGGAGATGTCTTGTCCTGGGCATCTGAGCGAATGGCTTCGAAAAGATAGAGATATAGATTAATTGATTGGACTGGCAGTACATTGGACTGGACCTAAGCAGAATAGATCTTGAATCTATTTATGGATTTATCCACTTGTGATGTTCATAGTTTGACACACCTAAATCCTAAGTGGATGGTGGACTATGTATGCTTGACGTGTACACTTTGATGTAAGTAAAAACATGAATTTAAATAGATAAGGAACTAAAAGCTAGTGCATTGGGTGTACTACTTCTACAGCCCGAGACATAGGTAAATGATATCCTCTCATTGGCATTACATAGTTGATAAAAGTAAATGTGGCCACAGGTTATTCATCTTTGTGATGAATGAATTGATTACTATTTAATGGTAAATGACTTTTCATGAAGGAAGATGTAATGATTATCATGAGATAAAATAAGATCATATTGGGAGAACGAATATTATCCCAAAGAGATCAAGGATATCCTATGAGGGTAACACACTTATGACAAGGTCATTAGACAAGCACTGAGTAGTTGTTTTCGTAATGGTATGTCTTTAGGGAGAGCTTAGTCACAATACTATAGTGGAATGACTTCATGGCTAAATGATTTTATAATTAATAGGCAAAAAGCCGAAACTTAATTATAAATCATTTGAGCCAAAATTACATATGTACAATCGGTCCATCCATTAGCTCATTGAAACGTGAAATGAATTGCGTGTTTGAATAAAAATGAACAGAATAAATAGAAATAGAGAAATGGAAAACGTTCAAAAATGATTATGATTTTCTCCGAAATGGAGAAATGAAATCATTTGGAAATAAATGTGTTTTTCTCAAAATGGAAATGAAAATGAGAAATGATTCATTTGCAAATGTAGAAGAATTAGTTAAAAATGATCGGGAGAATGAGTTTATGTTTTTGAGATATTTGAAAGCTAGAAAATGAAAATAAACCATTCGATCATAGTGAACAAGTTGAATGGTGAAATATTAAATATAATTTTTTAGAAATTTTACTAAGGGTAAAATTGTCATAATTTTATCGGGGGTAAAATTGGTATGAGAAAATTATTTAATATAAATATTGAAGTTCATTTTTAGGGAATAGAAAAAATTATTGGGTTGGATCAAATTATAAAGTATTAGGTTAAAAGCTCGGAAAGTACTTGTAATTGGACCCGATATGGAAAAGGCCCAAAAGCCCCTTATGTTAATAGGGTGGATGACTAACCCTAGTTAATATTGGTTAAGGTTGCCACCACCAATACTCTTAACTAGACATGGAGTTCATTTTTCTAGTTAAAATAAATTTCTCTAATTCAACAAGGGTTTTACCTTCTCTCCCTATAAATAGATGGCACCGGTAGAGCTATTTACACAATTTCAAGATATTGTTATTCTATTGAAAACTAGAGAGAATTTATTCTTGACTATTAAACAAAATTTTCCAAAATTATAATTCTATTGGTTTTTATTAAAGAAGAGAGAATTTTCATTTTCACCCAAAAAAGGAAAAGAAAACTTTTTCTAGTTCTCTGTTTTGATTCAACTGGTTCGAGCTCACACATGAAGCAGTTCTTGGTACGAGAATATTGAAGAAGATTGATTGGTTGAAAGTTGGAAAACATCAAGGATCTGCTTATTCGAAAACACATGTATGATTTCAGTCTAAGGTTTATTGCTATAAATATCACAAACTGGGTCGATTTTCAAAATTTTAATTTTTTGCTGTGCAAGAAAACTGTTTTCAAACTGGATTTTTTTTCCAACACACTAGTTATGCCATTTCAACTTAAAACTTTGGATTTTGACTGGGTTATAACGGTGTTTTGGTCTTTTGAGAGATTTATGACTTCAAGTAAGTTTTAGTAACCTATTTAGGTAAACTAAACCGTATAAATACGACATTTTTAGTGGGTGTTAGGACTTTTGACAAATTTTGGACTTGATTGATTGATTATTGCATTATTCCAACTTTATGACTTTCTAAACTCTCTTTTCTAGTCAAAGGTTAATTATAACGACCTGGTTTCCAGTGGTGTCAGAAATTACGGTTTCGAAATTCAATTTTTTTAAACCTTGTTCATAAATATTAATATTTAATATTTACTCTAGTATAAAAATATATTAAAATTCTAGTAATTTTTGTTTAATTGATAGTTAATTAAAGTACAAGTGTAATGATCTTAAAGTCTGTGGTATTGAAAAATGTGGGTTCAGAACCCTATTTTTTGATTTTTGAGACCATAAATATTATTATTTAATATTTACCAAGTTAGTATAAAGTTTAATGTAACGCCCTAAAAATCATTAATATTTATTTTTGTACGTTTGTGGCACAAATGTCTATCTGCTTCAGTGGTTATGTGTTCTGAGAGTGTCTGAGAAGTCTTGGGTTCAAGCCTTAGCTTGGGAAAATTTTTGTTTTTATTTGAATGAACCCCTATCTTTAGATAGTAGGCTTATAAATAAATACTGGTAAAATATATCAGAATGGGCCTGCTGGTCTAATGGTTGAGTGAAGTGTTAATGTTGCTAGGGGTCTGGAGTTCGAATCTCTGCGTGATTAAAAGGGGATTTATTTTTACTGCTTGGCCGTGGAAGAGTTGTGGTTGACTGAAATTCTGAGTGTTTGAGGAGTGTGGGGGATGTGTGGCCGATTTTTAGGAGGAAATACTGGGATTGGGGAGTGATTTTTGGAGAAAAAGGGTGGGATAGAGAGAATATCCGTTTTTGATTTAATTGTTTTCCAATTTCAGTTTCATTTGGCTTCCAAAAAAAAAAAACCTCTGCCAAATTTTCTCTCTTCCCCTCTTCTTTTCTGCCAAAAAAAAAACCTATTGATGGGTCGATAAGCTTACTTGGACCCCTAATTGACTGAATGACTGTTATGCCCCTGTGTGATATTTACATATATGTACATGTAAGGCTATATTTTAGCATGCCATGTAGACAGTACTGAATACATACACGATACTATGATATGACATGACACAATTTGTAATGCCCTGGAAATTTAAAACCTTGAATTCTGCTTGTTCTGTCACAATTGCATGTTTGGTGTGTTGATTAGGTGATTTATGAGTGTTTGGGAGTGTCTGAGAAGTCCTGGGTTCAAGTCCTGATCTATGATTTTTTTTTTTTTGAACCTTAATGATAGCTTGTAGGCTTTAAAATAAATTGTGGCAGAATTATGTCACAAAGAGATTGTGGTCTAGTGGCAATGTGGCATGTTGTGTAACTGTGAGGTTTGAGGTTCAAGTCTTGGGGTGTGCAATGAGGGGATTTAGTTTTTGTTGATTTGTGCACCTAAAGTTTATGGTGTAGTAGAACTTTGATGGATGAGAGATTGGAGGGATTTGAGGAGTTGATTATGGAGAAAATTGAGGAGGATATTAAGGAGTGGATTATGGAGGGATTTGGGGGAAGAAATTTAGGAGTTTGAATTGGAGAAGGTTGGTGCCGAAAATTTTCTTTGAGAGATAAGAGTGTTTGGTTTTGGTTACTTTGGGTGTTGAAGCCGAAATCATCAGTAGGCAGTTGGGGTTACTCTTTTATTTCGTGTGTTTTGCGTTTTGGTTCTTTTCTCTCGACCCTCTTTTAGTGTGCAGTGTTTCTTCCTACTTTAAAACATTTCTTCCACACTTTACCTATTCGGAGGTTTTCTCTTAGGTCGAATTGTGCTCCTTTTCCTCTCAACTTCTGTCGACTACCATTTCTCCATTCGATTTTTGCTCATAGTCGAACCTCCTCACTTTATTTTCTTTATTCTTGTTCGTCGTCCCTCTTTTTTTTCATTGTCCTTCATCTTGGCCGAACAGAGTTCTTTTCCCTTCTTCAGCATTTCTTTTCATTCGTTTGCCGCTCATAGCTGATTGTTCCTTTTTCTTCTTAATTCCTTTCGATTCTTCCTACTGCGCGATGTTGGCCGAATGCTTCTATGCCTACTACTGGTGTCAGGGATTGTTTTTACAAAGGTGTTACCAAATCTACAGGTATCCTTATGTTTGTTCTTTTTAGTTTTTCGACCATTTTAGTATGTGTTCATTCGATTCTTTGGGTTTGGTTTTGGAAGCTGAATGTGTTACTCTTATGACTTCTAATTGCGAATCTTTTTTTTCGCAATGGGTTTGAGGGACTTTCAGTGAAGTGAAGAAGCAGTTACGTTTGGGAAGCAATCACAATCCATATCTCCGTTACGCAATAGGTAAATGGTTACCTTCACTCTTTTAAGAATAGGCCGAATGTACCATTTGTCCCTATGTTACAAAATATGTGCATTTAAGCCACAATGGTGAGTGATTAATTTTGTAAGATCTGTTACATTATAGATTTGTGATAAGGGCGTGAACCGATTGGGGTCAGCGATCTTGGAGGGATCAAGGCCATTCGTTCAGACAAGGTAAGGAATGAGTATTCTGGATTATGTGTTAATGTGATAAACCCTGTTGGACAGCTGACTAACGAATTATTCTGATTGGGTTGTAGGTTGGATACGAGTAGGTTAATCGCGCATTTCTCAAACAGGTGTGTTTTCACACTGTATAGACTATAACGGCAAAAGTCGAAATGCCGAAATGTCGAGAAGCTGAAAGATTGGGCTTTTGGCTACATAGGCATGCAAAGATACATGTGATCAGCCGAGCCCATGAAATGTGGGCCTACATCGAGAAACGGCCACCATGTGCGATTTTATGGGCTTGGGTTGAAATGGGCCATATGGGCCCAATAGGACCGTGGGCCCGTACGAGTGAAACTTACCGTTAGGTAGGTATTAATAGCCTAGCTGCGACGCACACATGGCTTAGGCCAATTTTGGGCTTGGTGGGCCACACGGTCGTGTGGGCTCATATGGGCCTCATTGATGGGCTTGGGCCTAATTCCATTGTCTGCGTTATTATGGTCGCATGAGTCGCTCGAGACGACCGTGGGCTTACTGATGGGACTAAGTACTCTTAGTCCCAAACTGATAAAAATGACTGAAATACCCCTATGAGGTAAAATGACCAAAATACCCCCATAGGTAAAATGTCTGTTTTGACCCTATATGATGTATGGATGATTATGTATGACATGAGATGACATATATATATTGTTATTATCTGAATACATGCATAACATTATGATATAGCATGTCACTGATGTATGTTGCATTGCATGGGGGTTGGGTATATATGATTGGAGGAAGTGTACTGTTCTGGCAGCTCTGCTGCATATTTCTATTTAGTGCCGCATCGGTACAATTATTTGAAGTGTAGGGATGGGTGGGTCGATATTATATCCCCACATGGAGTGTAGGGTTGGACGCAGATAGAGTGTAGAGGCCGGATGGGTAGGATTCTTGCATGCCTGATTATTCTGTTACTGTACTGATTTGGGCTAAGGCCCACACTGCTTCTATTCTGAAACGGGCTTAGGCTTAGACTATCCCTGTTACTGAAATGGGCTCTGTCCCAGATTGTTTTTGTATGTTACTGTTATTATTATTGGGATTACACACTAAGTTTCCGTAAGCTCACCCAACTGTTTTACTGTACAGGTAATCCCCAAGCAGAGACGGTTCGATGTTGCGAGGGACTTGGAGACGGCCACACATTTAAAATTACTTTGGATTTGATTTACCTTAATTATTATTTTATATTGGGTTTGTAATAAGGCCTTTACTTAACTTTTAAACTTAAATTCTAGGTTTACTTAATTACATTTTGAAGCTGATAGAACTAGGGCGCGGTTTTCTTAAAAGATATTTGTTTTTGAAAATATCACGGCTTTACAATAATTAATTTAAAAAGTAAGCTTCTGCAGTGATCAAGTTTTCAGATGTAACTACAATTTTATTTTGAATAAATAACTTAAAAAGGGCTTAATGAGTTTTAACTAAGGTGGTTATTTCAACAAGTTTTATGTGAACTACATTTCTAAAATTGCACTTCAATGTGGCACTGCCAAATTCAGCCATAACGTCTAGGCCGGGTTTGGGGTGTTACATTTAGTGGTATTAGAGCCAGGTTGCAAAACTCGGCTATGGAATCGATTTTTTGAAAAATTCAAATTTTTGAAAATTTTTTCCAAGAATTGATGATATTTTGAAATATTGTTACTGGAAGTGTCGTTCACTGAGTCTCCGGCGCCAAATCTGTAAGTATTTTAATTGTCGTTGTCTGTTTAAAATTGCAATACTAGGGATACTCTAGTTATGAGACTGTACTGAAATACCATAAAGAGATTAAACTGAAACTGTATCAAACTAAAAATTGTAGTGAGACCTCGATCTGTGAAAACAAAATTTAACCTACTATTTATCATAAAAAGTCTGCTAATAATTATTGGAACTTTAAACTAATGTGCTAAAAATTTCTAAAATAGATAATACGTGAATTGATATGAGCGCTAGAGGTACTCATGGAAGGGTTACAAGAGGTCGCGGCAGAGGCCGCAGAGGTGCTAGGGCTGGGTCCTCAACATCTGATCACTTGCCTAATTTAGAAACCAGTGCGACATCGACCTCACTGTGGATCGAGACCGGGTCGGACAATCGAGCGGTGAGAGAATGGCGCGACCGCTCCCAAGCAATGCTCCATATTTTGGAAAGGGTTGTTGGGACTAATACTATTACTGCGGGCCGAGGGTCGGTTACGGAACGACTCAGGTCGAATATAGTAGAGGTCTTCAAGGGTGTTTCTGGGGTGGCCCCTAGTGTGGTTGAATACTGGTTGGAGGCCACAGAAAGAATTATGGATGACCTCGACTGCACCTTTGAACAAAAATTGAAGGATGACGTGCCCCTGTTGAGAGAGGAAGCCTATCAGTGGTGGCTGACAATAAAAGAAGGTTCCCCGTCAGACCGATTGACCTGGGAATTCTTCAAGTCCACGTTTCAAGGAAAGTATGTGGGTGCCAGCTATGTCAATGCTTGTAGGAAAGAATTTTTGAATTTGGTTCAAGGAGACAGAACGGTGGTTGAGTACGAGGCAGAATTCTTGTGACTTAGCCAGTATGCTCTAGGGATAGTAGCAACAGAGTACGAGCACTGTGTTTGATTTGAGGACGACCTCAGGGACAATCTCCGGGTGTTGATAGCTCCACAGAGGGAGCAAGACTTTGTTGCGTTGGTAGAGAAAGTTAAGATCGCTGAAGAGGTAAAGCACACAGAGCGCCAAAATCGTGAGAAAGATAAAGGGAAAAATAGAAGGGATGCAAAGCCCACCAGTTTCGTTCAGAGGCCTAGGAAAAGGGCCAGGGTTTATGGGCCAGTCAGAGCTGGGCCTCCTGTTGTTGCTACTAGGGAGCATGTAACAGCCTGATTTTGGGGCTAGTCGGAACAGTGGTTTTGAGACCACTAATCTGAGGTTGAGGAAAATTATTTTGATATTATTTTATGTGTCGTAACATGTTTATAGGGATGCATGAGAATTTTGGTACCTTAATTTTAACGATTTATTGCATAATTGCGGAAAAGGACTAAATTGCATAAAGTGCGAACGTTCTATTTTACAAGGTAGAGGTGTCTAATAGCCATAGAATATTAAATTGAATGTCCTTAAAGTGCAATTAGGCCATATTGAGGTTGTTGTCTGGCCATAGAAAGCTAGGGGGACAAGAGCATTAATTTTAGTCAAATTTGGTGACATTAAGTGATAAAAGATGAATAAAAAAATGCTAAAAAGGAAAGATATCATCTTTCATTATTCACTCTTCACCTCCACCAAAAATTTAAAGCTTAGAGGGGTTTTGAATGCTTTAAAATTTCAGCCAAGTTATCTCCTTACAAGTATGTGATTTTAGAGGTCTTTCTTAGTGATTTTTGTGTTTTTGGAATCCCCAAAGCTTAAGTTATCTAATGAGGGGACTAAATTGCAATATGGTGGGAAGTCTAAGGACTTGCCATTAAAGTATTTGTGTTTTTAACTGAGTTTTTATTTAAGAAAATGAATGTTAGAGAGATGAGAAACAACTTTTGTGAAAGGTGTTTGCATGAAAACACCTAAATAGGACTTAAATGCAAAGAATGAATTTGTGTCATAAATACATGAAATGGTGAGAATGGTGAGTAGTTGTAAGAGAAATAAATGTTCAACTAGACTTTTTTATTGAGAAAATATGTTGAAAAATAAATTACGAGCCTAGGGGCAAAATCCTAATTTTGCCATAGTAAAAGGGCAAAATGGTCATTTTTGCCAAGTATAGATTTTGATGTATTATGATCATAGGATGATCTAAACAAATTGAATTTCATTGTTATAGATCAAGAAGAGTGCGAAATCAACCTTGACCGTGGAAAAGACAAGGTGACGGATTAAATCGTTAGTTAACACTTTGTGCACCGAGGTAAGTTTATGTGTAAACAATGCATATTTGTGTAAACATTTTGTTGCTAATTAGTGTATGCCATGATTGAGAACATGTGTGGTTCAAATGGATTGAATGTGGTAGTCATTGAATAATTACTGTGTGAACGATGAAATAGTCATATAAATGTGTAATGACGACACTTGTTGGTGGGCTAAGTGTGATACCACCTTGTTGCTTAATTATGATGGGCTATGTGCTATACCATCATCTATTCATCATTTCGTGGGCTATGTGCGGTACCACCGTAACTAATCTTTTTGGTTGGCTATGTGCAATACCACTGTAACTAATCTTTTTGGTGGGCTATGTGCGATACCACCCTAATAAAGGCTGTTGGTGGGCTAAGTGCGAAACCACCAAGTAATTTGACTATGAGTAATGGAATTAGAGATAGTGATGTGTTGTATTATGTGACTTTGTGATGCTAAGTGCAGGGGAACCTGTTAATAAATGTATGCATTAAGCTTGTGATATGGTTGGAATGTGGGAATGGAGAGAATGAGTAAGCATGATCATGAATGTAGATTGTTTCTTACTTAGTATGTAATGTTATGTAATTGTTTAATACATGTTATAATGTTATATTGTTTACATGTAAACTTACTAAGCTTAAAGCTTACTCCCCCTTCTCTTTTTCCCTTGTTTTATAGAGTTTAAGAGCCAAGCCGAGATACGAAGATATTCAGAAAATTGCCCACACTATCAGCTTACCTCGGTATACCTAGACTTAATAATTTTGTACATGGCATGTATAGGGGCTAGACTAGTTAGGATATTTTGTCATTTTGGCCAAAATGTATTGGCCCTTGTTAAGATAACTATTTTGTATATTGCCATGGTTGATGGCTCACCTTATCATTTATGAAATTACAAAATTATCTATGGAAGTTCATATTGAAATTATGAGATGTTTATTAGTATGTTGAATGGGTTCATGTAGTGTAAGCTATAGGGGTGCAAAGAGCTTGGCAAACGGCCTTGTTCTTGTCCACATGGGTAGGCACACAGGCGTGTGTCTAGGCCGTGTGTGACACACGATCAAGCCATGGGCGTGTGCCCAGGTCGTGTGAAGTATGTCTCTTGAAATTGGAATTTGAATTGTCACACGGTTGAAGCACACGGGCGTGCCCAGGCCGTGTGGATTAATCAGAGGCGACCACGGTCCAGCCATATGTGCATGTGTCCAGGTCGTGCGACTCAAGTCAGTGTCAACCACGGGCGTTGAACACGGTCTTATGGATGATATAAGGGCGTGTCATCTAGTCCATGGGCGTGTGACCCCTGTTTAGGTGACATTTTTCTAAACGTGTCAAAGTTTCCGATTTATGTCCAATATTTTCCGGTGGTTAGAACAGGGCCCTATAGGCCCATTATAAAGGAGTTAGATGAAAGATTGAAAATCTTTGAATTTGGAAATGAAATTGCTAACTCAAAGTTATATGACCAAGTAAGTCGAGTCAGGTAATGCCTCGTGCCCAATTCCGGTACAAGATTCGGGTAAGGGGTGTTACAGAGCAACCTTGTGCTGAATGTGGAAAGATCCACTTTGGGGAATGCTGGAAAAGGATTGGAGCTTGCTTAGATGCGGATCGATAGAGCACCGTATTAGGGAGTGCCCACGGAGATCAGTTCAGATGCAGGCTACTGGAGTGGGTAATGTACAGCCACTGAAGGGTGGTCAGCAGCCACCGAGGGGCCGTGGTCAGGCTAGAGGTGGAACTGGTATGGTCCGTGGTCAAGGAGTGATCGTGTCTGAGAGTTTTAATATTTATATAATGAATGATCGAGCTTAGAAACTAACTATCACCATGATTGAGGCAAGCGCACCTATCAAACAGTAGCAGAGCTTAGTGGTAAGACCAGAATGTTGAACCCAAGGGAACCAAAACAGTAGCATAGCTTAGTGGCAAGGGAACCACGATTGATGTTTATCTAGCTAATTCCTAAGCTAAGGATGCCAAGACACAGAGAATGAATTGGAAAAATACTTTTGAGAAAATCAATTGATTAAGACAATACTCGAGGAAGAATCCACCTTGACTTCACTTCTTATTTAACTATGAACCAGATGATTTATTAACTTAACTTGATCCGTAGGATTCCCTAATTTATATTAATACCTAACCCTAGGTTGATTAATTGAAATCTCTTTCTAATTAAAACCCTTAGTGTTGCATTAACTCGATTCATGGACGCCCATATTAGGTTTGACCCAAATCCGACAGATTTTTGTCGTCCTATCTTTAAGAGTGCAATCAACTCCACTTAATTATGCTAGATCTACTCTTAAACAAGGACTTTTGCTCATCTAAATAAGCACATCAATACTTGAATCAATATCCTGAAATATTTAAGCAAGACTTAAGAACACATAATTAAGAACAAATCAAGTATTTATCATACAGTTCAGAAAATAATAACAAGATCCATCTTAGGTTTCATCCCCCTTTGGTATTTGAGGGTTTAGTTCATGTTTATAAAAGAATACATCTCAGAAGAAGTTAAGTAACAAAACATAAAGAAAAACCCTAAAACCCCCTGAAGGAAATTGAAGGGAAAATCCTCAGTCTTGAGCGTGATTCCAGCTTCTGAGATGGATCAACTGATTTTCTTTGAGTAATTCCCTAATTTCAGTCCTCTCTGGCTTTGCTCTCCTGTCAAAAGCCCTGACAGAGGCCTTCTGTCGAACTCTTCTTTTAGGTTGCCCTCTAGGGTGTTTATATAGGCTTTTGGGATGCCTTACTTGGCCCATAAGTATCCTAATCCGAATAGAATTCGTCCTTATTTCGGCAGGGACACGCTCGTGGTCGATAGCCCAGGCCGTGTTAGATCTGGCTTGCCACACACGGTCGTGCGGTCCACCCGTGTGCGGTGGTCCAGGCCGTGTAGTCCCATTTTGTCTCTTTTTGGCCCGTTTCTCATTCTTTTCGACTCCCTAAGCTCTCCTGAATATAAATCATGAAATTAAGAGATTAGGAGCATCGAATTCAACAATTTTAATCTAAATTCATCCAAAAGTAAGCTAAGCATGAGGTTAAAATATGTGTAAATTATGGTTTATCAAGAAGCACCTGGTCGAGGTGCTGGTCCTGCAGAGGCGAGGCGGCCAGCTTTGGTGTATGCTGTACGACGGTGAGAAGAGGGTGATGCACCAGATGTGATAACCGGTACGTTCCTTATTCATAGTTTGCCTTATACTGCACTAGTTGATGTGAGGTCCACGCACTCATATGTTGCATGCACTGTGTCTGAGACCTTGGGTGTGATGTTTGAAACCACTGCTAGTGAGGTTACTGTGTTGAGTCCTTTAGGATAGTCAATGAGTGAGAACAAACTGTATAAAGAGGTACCTTTGGACGTCCAGGGAACAACCTTTCTAGCGGATATAATGGAACTTCCCTTTGGTGAGTTTGACTTAATTTTGGGAATGGACTGGCTAGTTAGGCAGCAAGTGACTCTGGATTGTGCTGCTAAGCGGGTAGTATTAAAGACTGCAGAGGGTAATTAAGTAGTAGTTATTGGGGAATGCCGTGATTATTTATCAAATGTGATTTCCGCATTAAGAGCCGAGAAATTGGTTCGTAAGGGGTGTGAAGCATATTTAGCTTATGTCAGTAATTCAGATTCTGAGGGACCTTTTGTTAAGGATTTGAGAACTGCTAAAGATTTTTCTAATGTGTTTCTGGATGAGCTACCGGGATTACCGCCAAACCGTGAATTCGAATTCGGGATTGAGCTCTTACCTAGTACAACTCCCGTGTCCATTGCCCCTTATAGAATGGCACCGAATGAGCTTGTTGAACTCAAAACTCAAATTCAAGAATTACTAGATCGATGATTCATACGACCTAGTGTGTCTCTATGGGGAGCGCCTGTCTTATTAGTGAAGAAGAAGGACAGAACTATGCGCATGTGCATTGACTACCGACAATTGAACAAACTAACTATCAAGAATAAGTACCCCCTACCATGGATAGATGATCTATTCAATCAACTTCGAGGAGCTTCGATCCTTTCCAAGATATATCTTCGATCTGGGTATCATCAACTTAAAGTGAAAGAGGTAGATGTGTACAAAACGGTGTTTCAGATTCGTTATGGGCACTACGAGTTCCTTGTGATGCTGTTTGCGCTAACAAATACACCAGCTGCTTTTATGGATTTAATGAACCTTTATACCAGTCCGTACTGATTACTCGTTGCAGAAGCTGGCTAAGTTGTACGTATCAGAGATTGTGAGATTGCATGGGATGCCAGTTTCCATCATATCAGACAGACATCCTCGATTCACGTCTCGATTTTAGAAAAAAAGTTACACGAAGCACTGGGTACAAGGTTAGACTTCAGTACTGCGTTCCACCCTCAGTCAGATGGTCAGTCAGAGAGGGTGAATCAGATATTGGAGGACATGTTGATGGGTTGTGTAATTGATTTTCGAGACAGCTGGGAGGACTATTTGCCGTTGGTAGAGGTCGCATATAACAATAGTTATCAATCCAGCATTCAGATGGCACCGTACGAGGCATTATATGGTAGTAGGTGTCGTAGTCCTACGTGTTGGACTGAATTGGGTGAGCGGCACGTTTTGGGGCCTGAGTTGGTGTCTGATACCAAGGATAAGGTGAAACTGATTTGAGACCAGTTGAAGGAAGCATCTGATAGGAAAAAGTCTTACATAGACCTTAAATGCCATGAGGTTAAGTATTTTGTGGAGGACTACATGTTTCTCAAGGTCTCCTCATGTAAGAAAGTGTTGAGATTTGGACAGAAGGGTAAGTTGAGCCCTAGATTCATTGGGCCTTACCGTGTACTGAAGCGCGTGGGACCGGTTGCCTACCAGCTTGATTTGCCTCTAGAGTTGGATAGAATTCATGATGTATTCCACGTTTCCATGCTGAGGCGTTACCGTTCTGATCCCACGCATATTGTTCTAGTCAAGGAGATTGAGGTTAGGCCTGATCTGACCTTCGAGGAGGAACCAGTGCAGATATTGGATCGTGATGTTAAAGTTCTACGAAGGAAGTCTATCCCACTGGTGAAAGTGCTGTGGCGTAATCATGGTTCAGAGGAAGCGACGTGGGAACCAGAGGAGGCGATGTGACAGCAATACCCTCACCTATTCTGACCAGGTAAATTTCGAGGCCGAACTTTCTTTTAGGATGGTAGAGTTGTAATGCCCTGAAAATTTAAAACCTTGAATTCTACTTGTTCTGTCATAATTGCATGTTTGGTGTGTTGGTTAGGTGATTTAGGAGTGTTTGGGAGTGTCTGAGAAGTCCTGGGTTCAAGCCCTGGCTTTTGCAAAATCTATGATATTTTTTTTATAAACCTTGATGATAGCTTGTAGGCTTTAAAATAAATTGTGGCGGAATTCTGTCACAAAGAGAGTTTGTGGTCTAGTGGCAAGGTGGCGTGTTATATAACTGTGAGGTCTGAGGTTCAAGTCTTGGGGTGTGCAATGAGGGGATTTAATTTTTGTTGATCTGTGTGGCAAGAGTTTGTGGTGCAGTAGAACTCTGATGGATGAGAGGTTGGAGGGATTTGAGGAGTTGATTATGGAGAAAATTGAGGAGGATATCAAGGAGTGGATTATGGGGGGATTTGGGGGAGGAAATTTAGGAATTTGAATTGGAGAAGGTTGGTGCCAAAAATTTTCTTTGAGCGACGGGAGTGTTCGGTTTTGGTTACTTTGGGTGCTAAAGCTGAAATCATCAGTAGGCAGTTGAGGTTACTCTTTTCTTTCATGTGTTTTGGTTCTTTTCTCTCGACCCTCTTTTGGTGTACAGTGTTTCTTCCTACTTTAAAACATTTCTTCCACACTTTACCTATTCGGAGGTTTTCTCTTAGGTCGAATTGTGCTCCTTTTCCTCTCAACTTCTATCGACTACCATTTCTCCATTCGATTTTTGCTCATAGCCGAACCTCCTCACTTTATTTTCTTTATTCTTGTTTGCTGTCCCTCTGTTTTTTTTTTTTCACTCTCCTTCATTTTGGCCAAACAGAGTTTTTTTCCATTCTTCAACATTTCTTTTCATTTGGTTGCAGCTCATAGCTGATTGTTCCTTTTTCTTCTTAATTTCTTTCGATTCTTCCTACTCGGTAGTGTTGGCAGAATGCTTCTATTCTAACTACTGGTGTCGAGGATTATTTTTGCAAGGGTGTTATCAAATCGACAGGTATCCTTATGTTTGTTCTTTTTAGTTTTTCGACCATTTTAATATGTGTTCGTTCGGTTCTTTGGGTTTGTTTTTGGAAGCTGATGGAGCTCGAAACTAACTATTATTTCGACAAAGGCAAGTGCACCTATCGAACAGTAGTATAGCTGTGGTGAGTCCGGAATATCGTATCCTCAAGGACCAAGAGTACTAGTATTAACTATTTTTTATTATCTAGCTTAATAATTAAGGGAATTTGGTTTTAATCTAACAGTAACTAACTAATTTAATTAACTATGAAAGCGACAGAGAGCGAATTGGGAAAAATATTTTTGGACAACTTATATGAGATAGGCAATACCTAAGGAAGAATTCACCTAGACTTCACTTATTACTTTTGATTCATGCGATTTATTTACTTGGCTTAATCTGTAGAAATCCCTAAATTATATTAATACCTCTTTCGAGGCTACTAACAACTGACTCTAGGTTGATTAATTGAAATCTCTTTCTAATTAAAACTCCTATTGTCGCATTAATTCGGTCTATGGATTCCCTTATTAGGTTTGACCCTAATCCGACAGATTTTCGTCACCCTATTTCTAGGGTTGCAATCAACTCCGCTTAATTGTGCTGATCTACTCTTAAACCGGGACTTTTGTTCCACTAAATAAGCACATTCGACTTGAATCAATAACCTGAATTATCAAAACAAGAATAAGAACTCACAATTAAGAATAAACACAAGTATTTATCTCATAAATCAAATAATAATAAGATTCGTCTTAGGTTTCATCCCCTTAGATATCTAAGGGATTTAGTTCGTACTAAAAAGGGAAACATCATAAAAGAGGAAAAACAAAAAACATAAGAAAACCCAAAAAACTCTTAAAGAACTTGATGGGAGATCCTCAGTCTTGATGGAGATCCTTCTCTTAAGCTATTTCCGACGACTGTCTTGGAGTATTTTCTCCTTCTACTCGGCGTCTATTCGATGTCCTCTCGACCTCTCCTTTTAGGTTGCCCCATAGTGTGTTTATATAGGCTTCGAGATGCCTTTCTTGGCCCACAAGTATCCTATTCCGAATAGAATTCATCATTATTTCGGCAGGGACACACCTGTGTGACATGCCCGTGGTCGATAGTCCAGGCCGTGGTTGATTCTACTCGCCGCACACGGCCGTGTGACACGCCCGTGGTCAATACTCCAGGCTATGGTTAATCCTTGCTCGAAACACATGGCCGTGTCTAATGGTCCAAGCCGTGTTGATTTCCTAGGTAAGTCCATTTTTCCTCTTTTTGGCCCATTTTTCGTCCTTTTCGACTTCCTAAGCTCTCCTGAGTATAAAACATGAAATTACGAGATTAGGAGCATCAAATTCATCAAATTCCATGGAAAACCATCCAAAAGTAAGCTAAGCATGAGGTTAAAATATGTGTAAATTATAGTTTATCAGAAGCCAAATATGTTACTCTTATGACTTCTAACTGCGAATCTTTTCTTTTTCGCGATGGGTTCGAGGGACTTTCAGTGAAGTGAAGAAGCACTTATGTTTGGGAAGCAATCACAATCCATATCTCCGATACGCAATAGGTAAATGGTTACCTTCATTCTTTTAAGAATGGGTCGAATGTGTGATTTGTCCCTATATCACAATATATGTGGATTTAAGCCACAATGGTGAATGATTAATTTTGTAAGACCTGTTACATTACAGATTTGAGATAAAGGCGTGAACCGATTGGGGTCAGCGATCTTGGAGGGATTAAGACCGTTCGTTCAGACAAGGTAAGGAATGAGTATTTTGGATTATGTGTTAAAGTAATTAACCCTATTGGACAGCTGGCTAACGAATTAATCTGATTGGGTTGTAGGTTGGATACGAGTAGGTTAATCGCGCATTTCGTAAACAGGTGTGTTTTCACACTGTATAGACTATAACGGCAAAAGCCAAAATGCCGAAATGCCGAAAAGTTGAGAGGCCGAAAGATTGGGTTTTTGGCCACATGGGCACGCGAATGCACATGTGATCAGCCGAGCCCACGAAATGTGGGCCTACATTGAGAAACGGCCACCATGAGCGATTTCGTGGGTGTGGGCCAAAATGGGCCATATAGGCCCGTGGGCCCGTACGAGTGAAACTTACCATTAGATGGGTACTACTAGCCTGGCTGCGATACACACATGGCTTAGGCCAATTTTGGGCTTAGTGGGCCACACAATCATGTGGGCCCACACGGGCCTACTTGATGGGCTTGGGCCCAATTCTACTGTCTGCGCTATTATGGTCGCATGAGTCGCTCGAGACGATCGTGGGCTTACTGATGGGCCTAAGAGTACTTAGGCCCAAACCGATAAAAGTGACTGAAATACCCCTAAGGGGTAAAATGACCAAAATAGCCCCATAGGTAAAATGTCTGTTTTGACCCTATATGATGTATGGATGATTATGTATGCCATGAGATGACATATATATATATGGTTACGATCTGAATACATGCATAACATTATGATATAGCATGTTACTGATGTATGTTGCATTGCATGAGGGTTGGGTATATATGATTGGAGGAAGTGTACTGTTCGGTAGCTCTGCTGCATATCTCTGATGGCTTTTAGCCTATTGTACTGGAAGCTCTGCTGCATATTTCTGTTTAGTGTCGCATCGGTACAATTATTTGGAGTGTAGGGATGGGTGGGTCGATGTTATATCCCCACATGGAGTGTAGGGTTGGATGGAGATAGAGTGTAGAGGCTGGATGGGTAGGATTCTTGCATGCTTGATTATTCTATTACTGTACTGATTTGGGCTAAGGCCTACACTGCTTCTGTTCTGAAACTGGATTAGGCCCAGACTGTCCCTGTTACTAAAATGGGCTCAGACCCAGACTGTTTTTGTATGTTATTGTTATTATTATTGGGATTACACACTGAGTTTTCATAAACTCACCCAACTATTGTACTGTGCAGGTAATCCCCAAGCATAGACAGTTCGGTGCTGCGAGGGACTTGGAGACGGCCACACATTTAAAATTACTTTGGATTTGATTTACCTTAATTATTATTTTATATTGGGTTTGTAATAAGGCCTTTACTTAACTTTTAAACTTAAATTCTGGGTTTACTTAATTACATTTTGAAGCTGATAGAACTAGGGCGCAGTTTTCTTAAAAGATATCTATTTTCGAAAACATCACGTCTTTACAACAATTAATTTAAAAAGTAAGCTTCCGCAATGATCAAGTTTTCAGATGTAACTACAATTTTGTTTTGAATAAATAACTTAAAAAGGGCTTAATGAGTTTTAACTAAGAGGGCTATTTCAACAAGTTTTATGAGAACTACGTTTCCAAAATTGCACTTCAATGTGGCACTGCCAGATTCGGCCGTAACGTCTGGGCCGGGTTTGGGGTGTTACACGATTATATGATACATTGTATGGGGATGGGTTGCTATTGGTCGGAGGAAGTGTACTGAAAGGCTTCGAGCCTAAATTACTGGCAGCCCAGCTGCATATCACTATTTAGTGCCGCATTCGGTACTCTCTCGAGTGTAGGGATGGGTGGTTTGATTATATCCCCACATGGAGTGTAGGGTTGGACGGAGGTGGAGTGTAGAGGCTGGATGGTAAGGACTTGTATACTGTTCATATGTTACTGCAGTGATTAATGTTACTATAATGGGCCAAGGCCCAAGCACATGATTGTTCTATACTGAGATGGGCCAAAGCCCAAAACTAATATTGTCACTGATACTGAAAAAGGGCTTAGGCCCAGACTGTATTTTTTTCTGTCCGTTTGCTATTACGACGTTACACACTGAGTTTTTGTAAACTCACCCATCTATTTTGACTATACAGGTAATCCCCAGTCATAGGCGGATCGATGCAACGGAGGTCTCGGCGGTGGCTACACGACACGACCAATCTAATGCGATTTAGTATTTTATGATTTCAACTTAATTTTGGGGGTATTTTATTGTTATAACGGCCTTTGGATTTATATTTTTAATTTGGGATTTTATTGTTGTTTTGATTTATAACTGCTAGCAGTAGGATAAGACGCGAGTTTTCAAAAAGAAAAATGTTTTAGCAAAAATACCACGAATACCCAACCTATTCAAAAGCTTCCGCAATAAATGACATTTTGAAAATTAATAACGTTTTAAAAGTGAATAATTTTTTTGATAATGACTCACGTTTTGAAAATGAATGACACGTCTTGGAATCATCATAGAATGACACAAATAGGTTAAACAGAAAAGGGGTTTTCATTGATATCACACTTTACGAAAAACACTTCAATATGACATCGCGAGATTCGGCCATAACGTCCATGCTGGGTTTGGGGTGTTACATTTAATTAAAATTTGGTCCCTTAATTTTGTCAATTAGATAGTTCAGGTATAAGGACTAAATTATAATTACTGTAAAATTTAATTGCTATTTATTTGTATTAGTTAAAAGGACTTGAAAGGTAATTATTCAAGGATTTAAGTGGAAATTGTCCACTTTTAAAGAATAGTGGATGGTTGGTGATTAAATTTAAAGAAAATACATGTTTTACTAATTTTAAATTATTAATAAATATAAAACATAAAATAAATGACCATCTTCTCTTTTTGCTTCTTTCCACTGGTTTTACGCAAAAGAAAACACAAGGAAGCCATTTATGAAGCTTCATGTTTGGCCTTCTTGCATGGTAAGCCAATTGATGGATTATCTGAGATCTTTTAATAAAGATTTTGAAAAAGATGAAAATAAAACTAGAATTTTCGGTAATAAAACCGAAAATATAGTTACAAATGAAATAAAAACTGAAAAATCTAGGAGAATCATCTACTCAATCTGTCCCACATAGAATAGATGATTTAAATAAAAGATATGTTGCTCAAGGAGGAATGTATTTAGATTTAACTAATATTCCTATTGCAGACTATGAAAAAACCATAGATGACTGGGCACAATCTATGACTATTGTTGTAAACAACAACAATATGCGGTCAAAAGAAAAAATTTTAAACTACTTTGTTGGAACATTTCAAGGAGATGTTCTACAATTTCTAAGAAGATGGGAAGAATCTGATTTTTATTTATTTTTTCTATCATTTCATCAGAAAAGTCTTTTTCTTCTCCAATTAGATTTCCTAATTTTATATCTTGTTGTTCAAATTTAGGAATTTCTTCTAATTGATTATTAGAACTGTTTCCTATATTAAACATAAATATATATTCTTCTTCATTTGTATCAGAATCTGTTTTTTATATTAATTCATATAATATTTCTTTAGGATTTATTTCCTCTTCATAACATATTTCTAAGTCTTTTTCTTCAAGTGTTTTAATCATTTTCTTTGCACTTTTTCCTTTGTTAGGACAATTTGGTGCTATGTGACCTTCTTCATCACATATAAAACATTTACATATTGTTTTTTAGGTTTTTTTTTTTTAAAGTTTTTCTTCTAACAAATCTTTTCTTTTTATTATAACCAGTATATTTTTTATTTCCTGGTTTCCATCTAACTAATTTATATCTTCTATTTTTCTTTTTATATCTTTTATAAGTAGTAGGACGTACTGATTTACATCCAAATTCCCATTCATTTTCTTTTACGTATATTTTATGTTTTTGTAATCATAGAAGCTTGGTTTAGCTAACCCAAGTGTTATTTTTCAAAACTGTTAAAGATTCTATAGGTTACCAATGATGAATGTTGATGAATTTGGTGTTAAATGGTAGGATTTGAAGCTTAAATATGAAAAAGGACTAATTTGTAAAGTAAAAATTATTAATTTTGAATATAGGGACTAAAGTGCAATAATTTGGAAATTGATGATAATTTTCTATAAATATGAATAATAGAGGACCGTAGAAGGATGAAATTGAGATCGGTTTCAAAATCGAAGCTTAAATTTGAAAGTTATGGTAATTTCGGTTTTATGGACTACATTAAATAAAATGCAAAACTTTAGGGGCATTTGAATTACAAAATTGAACTGATGTATACTCATAATAGGATATTATAAACTGTTTGGAATTGATTAATTAAAATGAATTATCGTTTAGATTGGGAATTGAATCAAGTCGAGGATAATCGGCGAAAAGGCAAAATTGTCGATTAGTCCTTACGACTCAACATGTCTGCTGATTTTGTCAGGTAAGTTCATATGTTATAATTATATTTAAATTGTTATGTATTCAAATTATGAATATGTGTATATTTGATTAAAAATCTGAATTATTTACAATTTGGTACAAAAATGTGTGATATGGACTAAATCATAAAGAAATGATAAATTGAATATGAAAAATTGCATTTTGAGATATATTATGAATTGATATTGGATTATGACTGATCGAATAGTGTTGGTATGAATTTGATTGGTTATTGGAATAGAGGATTCAATTGAATAATTTGCAAAATATGTATGACTTTGTAATTGAATGTGATTTGAATAGAATTTTGATATATACCATTATTGAATTATTATTCATAGCTAAGAACGATGCAAGATCGTTGAAAGGGGAAAGGAAGGAGAGAGTCAATGACGGGTGACGCGAGCTTTCAATTTGCATTTCTTTAACCCAAAACTAATACATTGCGGTGCCAGATGAGATACAGGTTGACTAAACCGAGTATTCATTCTAAGAATCTGAGTAAGGCTAAGAGGATTCTATTAATGCGATTTGGCTATAGGGTAAATTGGATATTTATTGTAATAGTATACAATAGAGCATGTACCTAGTGGAGTCATTTTAATATTTTGATATGTTTGAGATCATAATTGAAATGGTATAAGGTTGAGTTGTGATGTATAAAATTTTGTATGCATATTAGCAAATATGGTAAGTTAAACTTTGGATTTTTTGAATGACTACTTTTTAATCTGAGTGACCAAGCTTAAGTGTTGATATTAATATGGTTGTTTGGTATGAAAATGTGATGGAACAATGCGAGTTAATGGTATGTTTGAATGTGACATAAGATGTTCAAATAGGTGAAATGCTTGGTACAAAATGAGACATTTTACTTTGATGTTATATTTGAACGATATAAGTATGGTGCATATAAGTGATTACTTTGGCATTGTGTTTGTTGAAGGTTGAAGCATGAATGGTATATTTTGATTGTAAATTGGTTGAGTTTGACATGTTTATATGAATGATGAACTATGTTTGCTTAGTTGATGAGTACATAGGTTTTTATGTTTAGAAATACGACAATTTCATTTAGAATGATTTGAATGATCTTATAGTTGTTCAAATGAATGTTTTGATTCATGTTTTGGTAAGGCTTAATGTAAGCAAAATTGTGCATTTGGTCAATAAGCAGGCTATTGATTGAGTTTGGTATTATGTAGGCATTAATGGTATGCTTTACACCACACGACCATGTGCCAAACACGGGCTGTTGACACAGCTATGTTTCTACTGGATAATAGGTAATAATAAAAGTACACGATTCCCAATTGTCACATGGGCTAGCCACATGACCTTGTGAGTATTGTAGATATTAATCATTTAGTTTTCATACGACTTCAGTTTGTTAGACGGCCCAGCCACACGATCGTGTGACATTTGTTGAATATTTGCAATTTGACCCACACGGTCTCAGTGAGTTACACGGTCTGAATACACGGTCGTGTGACTCAAGTTACAGCTTGTTACATGGCATTGACACACGGCCGTGTGACGCTTGATTTGCACATTTACCCTTCTTTATGTAAAGGTTTCAAAATAGTCCTTGTTCGATTCTGGGTCAATTTTAGTGCTTTTGTAAACTCAATTTTAAACCCGATTTTGTTTGCAAAGCATGGTTTGTGTGAATTTATGTTGTTATTAAATGTTTAATTGAAATTTTGATTTCAGATCTTCTTATTACTATTCTGTTAATGGTTATAACATCCTATAGCTCGGGTCCGGTGATCGGACAGTGATGGGTGTTATAGTGAATATATGTATCACAAATGGTATGAGTTTAGATTAGGAATGGAATGGTTATATTTTGGTGTTTAAACATGGCTACTTGTACACGAATTATAAATGGTTTCAAACTTGGTATGTTATGCTAAGATACTAGTTATCTTGATGAATTAATTACAATTGCACATGATTTTGTATAAAATACAATATCTAATAAGTTATAGTATTTGAGCTTCTGTAAACTTGTACTAAACCTTGAAATGATTGTATATTAATTGAAACGAAAGAGTTAGGAGATATTATAAGTGGTAAATTGGAAAAATAGGGCTAATAAGGGCATACTTTGATAATGATATGATTAAAACTATTATTATAATAAGTCTGATGAAATGTCTATATTTTTAATGTTTGAAGTGGGAAAGATTGTTGTTAGTTTTCCACACTTAATATGTTTATATTGAAAAAGTAAAGTTTGGTAACTCCAAGTTATATGAATATGATATATATGAGTATATAGACAGACATGTTACTTTCTTTAGAATTGTTAATGCTAATTTACATACTTAAATTATAGAAACGCCATTGAGTATTTTACTTAGCGTACAATTTGTTCTCCCTATGCGCATGTTAGATGAATTTGAGATTTCCGAACGTCGACCTTAGCATCCAATTCACAATCCCGGTCTCAGCAATGTTCGTTTGTTTCCAACTTTATTTATATTTGGCATGTAGCTGATAGGTTAGGTTTTGTGGTAGTTGAATGATGTTATAATCAAATGTTATATCTTATAACCTAGTAATAATATATATATGGTGGAATTTTTGTTTGTTATTAGGTACATATATATGAATGAAATATGGATTTACTTTAGTATGATTAAGGAATGTATATTCGATTGATAATTATCATTCAATTATATTTTTAATTGTGAATAGATTGTAGTTGCTTCGATAATGAATGTAACACTATAGCTCGAACCCGATGATTGGGTCGAGTGAAGGGTGTTACATTAATTGAAGTTTGATTCAATAAATTCATGAGAGTTATTTTAGCTTTAATTCTTCTTTTTTCTTTGGTATTCATGCATCTTTTGTTATAATTATAATTGTTTAGGTCTATTGAATGTTTCGCTAGTATTTGATAGCTTAGAATGGTTTCCTCGTTAATTAGATTCATTAAATATGTAATTGTTTAATTCATTCTAATATTAGTGAAAAATTGCATAACTCATTTTATGTCGTAGTTTATGATTACGTGGTGTGGATGTCTGAGCTAGCTTAAATAAACCCCGTCAAGGTGAGTCTGTTGGTTAGAATTAGGCATCTCTTGTTCCTAATGCTGCCGGTAAGTTATATCTTGGACGTTGAGTTACAAGGTTTGTTTATTGATTAGGGAAGTAATTTCAAACAAGCTGCCTCTTGGTTATTCAACAAGTAAGGAGTGTAACAGCCCGGTTTTGACCCTAATCAGAAAAGTGGTTTCAGGACCACAAATCCGAGTCTGAAAAATATTTTAAAATTGTTTTGCATGTTTATTATGTGTGAATTTGTTGGTGTTAAATTTTCGTGACTTAATTTTGTCGTTTAAGTGTCCGATTAAATAAAAGGACTTAATCGCGTAAAATGTAAAAGTTACAAACTAAAGTGTAAAGTGCCAATTTGATATTGGCTTTTTAATATGGGGTCCTTAAAGGGCAATTAGCCCATTTTAAAAGTTAGTGGATGGCATATGTCAAGACTAACCTTATTATTATTGTTTTATATATTAAAATATAAAGGTTATTTAAGTAATTTATGAAATAAGTTAATAATAGTAAAAACAAGTCATGAAATAACATTTTTATGTTCATCTTGTTGGTGTCGAAAGTGAAGAAAAAGAAAAGAATTAAAACCTAGCTAAGTTCGGCCATCTCCAAGCTTGATTAAAGGTCCGTTTTTGTTCGGTTTTTGATAATTTTTATGTTTTTGAGATCGTTGCTTTGTGTACTTCAAAACCCATGTCTCAATTTGTGATTTTGATGATAATTTTTTGTTTTTGATGATACCTTGTGGTTTTTGATGTTTGATGATGAAATATGAATTATATGTGTTAGATTAACAAGTTTTGTCTTTGAATTTTTGATGAAATTGAGTAATTAGGACTAAATTGCAAAAATAAATTTTTAAGGGTCTAAAATGCAAAATTAATGAATTATATGGGCTTGTCTATACATGGGTAATATTCGGCCTAGCTTGGGTATGGAGAAATTTGGTGTATTTTGTATTTTGTGCAATAGGGACTAAACTGTAAAAATTGTAAATGTCAGGGGTAAAATGGTAATTTACCCATTTATGTGTTTTTATACTAAATTGAATGAAAATATGTTTGAATGAGCTTAATTTGAACATGTTTAGATCAAGAATTAAAGAAATTAGATTTAGATCGGGGAAAGACAAAAGTGGTTGAATAGCCGATTTCGTAGTCGTCGACACCTGAGGTAAGTCAATAAGCATTTAAATGTTGATAAATCAATGAGTATATATTTATTATGAAATGATTTAAATTATTTGAATTTTAATTGTGTATGGCCGAATGTGAATGTTACTAATTGACTAAATTCCGAGCTTGATTCGATTGAGATTCAACGTCCGTAAGCCCCGTACGAACCTTAGGAATAGATAGGATACATATGTCATGACATAGGATATCCGTTATGTGTTCCGTTATGTGTTACCGAGTAAGACCACGTCTGGGACGTTGGCATCGATTTATGTTTACGTGTAAGACCCTGTCTGGGACAGTGGCATCGATATGTGATTACATGTAAGACCATGTCTAGGACGTTGGCATTGTACGAGCTTCCGACTATCTGCGTATTCTTTTTAATTCCGAATGGTTCAACGGGCATGTGTAAGTGAATGCCAATATATAATTCGAATTAAAAGAACTCAGGTATGTTTATAAACTGTGTTGTGAAAAGTAAGGTAAGATGTGTAGTTCGTTGCACAAAAATCTAATTTTTGAGCACGTGATATATATATATTTCTAATTTGATGTATTCGGCCAAGTTTGGTTAAATGTGGTTTGTTATTAAACTTTAGTAAGTATTTGTGTATGTGGATTATTTAAAGTGCTTGTTATGATTTTGTGTAATTGATATTGTTAAATTGGTTGTTATTAACTTGCTTATGACTTACTAAGCTTAAATAGCTTACTTTGTGTTTTTCCGTCTACCTCTATTTTATAGATTTTGGATAGGTTACGAGCTCGGGGATCGTCAGCAAGACTTATCACACTATCGACAGCTTACTTTGGTATTTTGGTTATGTTAATCACGAATATATGGCATGTATAGCTTAGAAATTAAAAAAAGTTGAAGGTGAATTAAATACCTATGTATGTAAATAATAGCCATGCGAAAATGGCTTATCTTCTTTTGATTTAGTTTGATATCTATGCTTATGGTTGGTAATGCTCATTAAAGATGAGTTGATATTATGCATAATTGGTATGGCATAAGTTTATAATAGGTAAGTAATTGTGATGGTTATAATTTGGACATATTGAAATTGGTTGGGTGATTAGTACATGTATACTTATTATGCTTTGGATGATGGATTGATTTAGTTATGAAATGAACTAAAACTGAATGTATACTTACATATATTTAGAACGTTGTTAAGTGAAATGTATGTGCATAAAAATTTTAGTAAGTGTATATATATACTTGTATTGTGTGACTTGGTTTTGGTGATATAAAGGTTCGAATATAGTAAATAGGTAAGAAGTTTTGTTTAGTGATTGAATCTTTAGTATGTTGGTTTAAATTGATGATGTTAACTATGCATATTCGGTTATGATATAAACTTGTGATAGATAATAAAATGTGGTGCAATTGAATTTGATTTATGTTAGGTTATGAAATTTGTTATTGGTAATGGTAAGAATTTAAATAGGAAATTATGTATGTATGTATGTATAAATGTATTCGGCTTTACTTGATATATATATATAATAGTTTCTAATGATTTGTTCTTTATGTAATAGTTAAGAGATTTTAGAAATAATGTCTAAATCAAAACCATGGCAGGTGAATTAGGTATGTATGAATTAATAAAGTTTTACGAGTAGAGACTTGGGATGAATTAAAATGATTAAGCATATGGTGTGTTTGGTATTTATTTAGCAAATGAAATTGAATTATTGGATGTCTTATTGCATGATAGGTATAAGCTGATTATATGTTCGAACATGAATAGGTTATTATGATTCGGTTGTAACAAAAATATATACAACTATATTTTATTTGGATGATTCAGGATACATATACGAATTTGGTATGTTATGTATTGATCACTTTCATTCATAGATGTATAATGTGGTTACAGAAATATGTGACAGGTGTGAGATATATTAATATCATTGTTATACTTATTTTAGATGTAATGTGATAAGTTTTAAATAAAAAAATATATATGCCTGTTTTGAGTTGTATTTTCTTCGGTAATGCCTCGAAACCCTAGTTCGGCGACGGATACGGGTTAGGGTGTTACAAGGAGAGATTGGCTGCCCGATGTTGAGTTAGCAACTAGAACTAATTTATTAAAGGCATTTATGTTATCACTACGTCCATGATCGAATCTATGAATCAAATGGAGATTTTACATTTACCTAGAGCTCCTCACCATTAATTTTCCCATGACTTCTAATTATTGATTGCTTCATTTTAAGTTTTCAATTTAAAATTTGGTTTTTAATTTAATTTAAGTTTTAATTTCATGAAATCCCCCGCCTCTTTATTTACTTTACTTGTTTTTGTTTAAGGAATAAAATTATTATTAATATTTGTGGATACGACCCTACTTACCGCTTTTTCTTAATCTGGGTAGGTTTTGGTGAGTGTACTTGAGATGTCCCTCTATTATAGGGACCTAAACAAATTCATCCTTCTACTATTAAATAGATAAATTTAGTCATTGTACTATAAAAAAGAAGCAAATACGACCAAATTGAAATAGAATTAACATTTACAGTTAAAAAAAATCTATTTAACGGAGTTAATATTTTTGAAGTTTCTATTATTTTGTAAATGAAATCTTTTGTTTGGAATTGAATTGCAATTAAAAAGTAATTTTCAAGACATTTTTTATACAATAAATGTTAACTCTGTTACAAATTGGACTTATTTGATTCTTTTTTAATACGGGGACTAAATTGATCCATTTAATAACAGAAGACTAATTTGATCCAATCCCTATAATATAGGGACCTCTCAGGTACTTTAACTGTCATATTTTTGTAGGTCTCGATAGCTTATCAAATTTTGGCGTTATTGCCGGGTATTGATGTTAATAATTTTATTTCTTATATATTTTTCTTTAATTCTTGTTTTAGTTTGTATTTCACTTTATGCCCCGATCTTTGTGTAAATGTGAACTTGTGTACGATCTAGAAATTGAAAGAACAATAAATTGAGAAAGGAAACTAAAATCAACACTAATCACTTTGCTTTGTTTGGTTACTAGTGTAATAACATGAGGAAAAATCTTATTTATTACCTATGTATTGCAATAGTTAGTACAAATTTGAACTCGAAGCTAGAAAGATAAGTGAAAACTCATGTAAAAAATAAGACCTCTTCAAAATAAGCAAAAATTATTCTTCTCTTTGCTAAAACAAGTCATGAGGGTGGCTAAATATTATCAATTGAATTAGTTTATTGCTAACTCATTACTAAAGCACGCGTAAAAAGTAATACTCTAAATTGAACATAGCCTAAGTATATATTTTTATGATATTATCTACATTTGTTTTACAATCTATGTTTGGAATTGGTGGTTGCCCCTCCCAACAATGTCATATTTAATGTTCGAACTTGCATCTTTCCTTGAAAATGCAGTGTGCCTTACCACTGTACCTAATAGTTCTTGATATAAATACATTATTTAATAGTAAAATAAAATTTCTCTCTTCATACAAATATATAAAAACTAAAGTAAATTTTTTAGACAAAAAATATGAACACAAATATACAATATCTTTTATTATTTTCCTTTCTTATTCCTTTCCCTCTCTTTTTATTTTAATTATATTCTCAGATGTATTTTGTAAAATTTTGAAATTTGGTCTTTTGATTTTAATTTCAATAATTCAGCTCCTCTATGATTGATTTAAAAATTAAAATTCAATTGATAACACTTTTATTAGACTTTTGTTGATTTTTGAATATGCGGCATTTTAATATTTAAAGGTTTGATTTTAAAATTAAATTTTAATTTGATAACTTATTTTTAAATTTATAGAAGTCAATTAACAATGTTATTAATTAAACTTGATTTTTTAAATCAAATAAGTAGAGAGACTAAATTTAAAATTAAAAGCAAGTAGAATGGCTAAATTCTAAAAGTTTAAAAAGTACATGGGCTGACAAATAATTGGACTTTTTTTGGCCCTTACTTTCCCATCCACCCAGACGAGAAGGAAAAAAAACAATAAAATGCAAACGTGTTTGCATTTAGATGTCGAACTTCAACGTAGTCTATACGTATTGTTTTAATATATAAATATAGATAATAATTATTGCTTTTGTTCAGTAATTAACTTTTGGTTTTGAAATTAAAGAAAATTAAAGGTAGAATGATGAAGAAAGAAATATAAGATACAAATTTTGAGAATAGCTATTCTTGTATTATTTTGAAGTTGCGTTCATCCATCTACGCATAGATGAATTGCACATAGAATTTATAAAACTTAATAAATTCATGGGAGAGGGTGATAAACCATAGAATATTCATATTTTAACCCCATGCCTGGCTTAATTTTGGATAAATTTTCATTAGATTTGATGAATTCGATGCTCCTAATCCTTTAATTTCATGTTTTACACTCAGGAGAGCTTAGGGAGTCGAAAAGAACGAGAAACGAACCAAAAAGGGACAAAATGGCCTACCTCGGAAATCAACACGGCCTGGATTGTCGCACACGGGTAGACCACACGGCCGTGTGTGACGAGCAGAATCGAGCACGGCCAAAGCTCTTGCACACGGGCGTGTCCCTGCCGAACCCAAGTCTAATTCTATTTGGAAAAGGCTACTTGTGGCCAAGAAAGGTGTTCCAAAGCCTATATAAACTCCCTATGGGAGGACCTAAAAGGACACGCAGAGTAGAAGGCAGAAAATACTCGAAGATAGCCATCGGGAGCAACTTGGGAGAAGGATCTCCATCAAGACTGAAGATCTCCTATCAATTTCTCTTGAAGTTTTTGGGTTTTCTTATGTTTTGTAGTTTTCCTTATTTTAAGATGTTTCCCTCTATCAGTATGAACTAAATCCCTTAAATACCTGAGGGGATGAAATCTAATACGGATCTTATTATTATTTGATTTATAAGATAAATACTTGTTCTTATTCTTAATTGTGAGTTCTTATTCTTTTCTTAATAATTCAGGTTATTGATTCAAGTCGAATGTGCTTATTCAGAAGAGCAAAAGTCCTTGTTTAAGAGTAGATCAACACAATTAAGCGTAGTTGATTGCAACCCTAGAAATAGGATGACATAAATCTGCCGGATTAGAGTCAAATCTAATAAAGGAATCCATAGATCGAGTTAATGTGACAATAGGGGTTTTAATTAGAAAGAGATTTCAATTAATCAACCTAGAGTCAGTTGTTTTTAGTCTCGAAAGAGATATTAACATAATTTAGGAATTTCTACAGATTAAGTCAAGTGAATAAATCATATGAATCAGAAGTAATAAGTGAAGTCTAGGTAGATTCTTCCTTGGGTATTGCCTTTCTCATAAAGTCGTCTAAAAGTATTTTCCCAATTTATTCTCTGTCGTGCTTTTAATTAATTTTAGTTTAAAAGAAATCACTCCAATTCTTAGGCTAGATAATAGAAAGATAGTAATTACTAGTACTCTTGGTCCTTGTGGATACGATATTTCCGATCTTACCATAACTATACTATTAAACGATAGGTGCGATTGCCTTTATTGTGGTCATAGTTAGTCAACGACACATCAAGTTTTTGGCGCCGTTGCTGGGGACTAAGATATTAGGAGCACTAAATTTTTATTACTTTAGCCATTTTTATCTTATTGCAATTTATTTTTATTTATACTTTTCTAATTTTACACTTTCTTTGCTTTTGGCAGGAGTCTTTAGTTTATAACTAGAAGAAATCTGTCAGGGCCATTGCTTTACGACAGTGAGATAGAGAGCACCGCTCGTAGAAACCAAAGAGAGATAAGGCAAAGTGTACAATACATAGAGGAAGAGCAAGAGAACGATAATAATACTACCGAGGAGATGGCTAATAATAATCTGCTACCTCCTGTGGTTGCCGCAAATCCGGTGAATCAAAATCTTGCTCCTCGAACTATGTATGATTATGCTAAGCCTACTTTAACAGGAACTGAATCAAGTATTGTTAGACTTGCTATTGCTGCAAATAATTTTGAACTGAAACCTAACACTATTCAGATGATTCAGCAGTTTGTTCAGTTTGATGGTTTGCAGGATGAGGATCCAAACAAGCACTTGGCAAATTTTCTAGAATTCTGCGACACTTTCAAAATTAATGGCGTTTCTGATGATGCCATTAGCCTGCAGCTGTTTCCCTTCTCATTGAGGAACAAAGCTAAACAGTGGTTGAACTCGTTACCACGAGGATCAATCACTACATGGGAACAAATGACCAAAAAGTTTTTGATAAAATATTTTCTGCCGGCTAAAATGGCTAAGTTGAGGAATAATATCTCTTCTTTTATGCATATGGATTTAGAAACACTTTACGATGCATAGGAGAGATACAAGGATCTACTAAGAAGATGCCCTTACCATGTGTTACCATTATGGCTACAGGTTCAAACCTTTTACAACGGTTTGAACCCCTCAACTAGACAACTGATTGATGCAGCCGCCGGTGGAACCCTAAATAACAAAACCCCTGAAGCGGTTTATGAGTTTATAGAAGAAATGTCACCGAATAACTATCAGTGGCAAATTATGAGAACAAAGATGACAAAAGCCTCTAGTGTTTTTAACCTCGACGCAGTCACCATGCTATCAAATCAGGTAGAGCTTTTAAGTAAAAAGATTGATGGTTTGTGTGGTTCTTCGCAAGTACATCCAGTGATGCAGTACGATACAAATAGAGGAGGGACGAACAATATAGAATATCCATCCTACAACCCTGGCATAGAAAGCGAACAGATAAACTATATGAGTAATAATTCTAGACCTCAGAATAATCCCTATAGTAACACTTACAATCCAGGTTGGAGGAACCGCCCAAACTTCTCATGGGGTGGTCAAGGAAATCAGAGACAACAACCCCCTCCAGGCTTTCAACAACAGCCCTACCCACAGGAGAAGAAGCCGAACCTTGAAGAGATGCTAACAAAATTTATCTCGGTGTTAGAAACTCATTTTCAAAAGCCGAGACAACACTTAAAAACCAACAGGCATTGATTCAAGGGCTTGAAAACCAAATAGGTCAACTTGCTAAGCTGATTTCTGAACGACCGTAAGGTAGCTTGCCAAGCAACATAGAAACTAACCTAAAGGAGCAACTTCATGCCATTATTGTTCACGATAGTGAAGGGTTAGACGCACCAAAATCGAGGCAAGAAAACGTGGTAGATAAAAGTAAGGTTGAGGTAAGCCATGATAAACCAAAACTGGTAAATATAGAATACAAACCTTGGGTGTCATACCCCAATGCGACAATTAAAGACCACACAGATGAACAATTCGGTAAATTTCTTAAACTTTTAAAGAAATTACATATTAACTTATCGATTATTGAAGCTCTTTCGTAGATGCCCAATTCAGTAAAATTTTTAAAAGAGCTTTTGGCAAACAAACGAAAGTTAGACGATACGTCACATGTGGAGCTAAATGTAGTGTGCTCAGCAATTTTGTAGAATAAACTACCCCGCAAATTAAAAGATCCAGGGAGTTTTACGATTCCTTGCTTAATTGGTGGTTTATCTGTTATTAATGCTTTAGTTGATATAGGGGCAAGTATCAATGTTATGCCCTATAAAATGTTTAAACAACTAGGTCTTGGGAAACCTAAACAAACTAGGATGAGCATTCAATTGGCTGATAAAACCATTAGATTTTCTAGACGTATAATTGAAGATGTGCTAGTCAAAATTGATAAATTCATATTTCCAGTAGACTTTTTTGTTTTAGACATGGATGAAGGTAGTGACATTCCCTTAATTCTAGAACGACCCTTTTTAGCAACTGCTAGGACCATTATTGATGTTGATACAGGGGAATTAATACTTCGTGTAGGTGATGGCATGATTAAACTCCAAGCACGTGATTTTGTCAGAATATCTAGTGATCAAGATAATACAAGTCCTGTTAATGTAAGTGAACTTAATGTTCAATCTTGTTTGTAAGAAATCCCTCGGGAAAAGATGACAGAGCCATGGTCTAGCTCTCATATTGAGAACAGAACTGTTAATGAGAAACGAAGAATCCAGATCGAGGAAATAGATGAATGGCGAACACAAATTAAGGAGAAATTGAAAGTACATGATGAACCAAAGCAAAGCCATGACGACCCTAAAAATAAAACGAGCCAAATTAAGGTTGGAGACCGAGTGTTAATGGATAATGCAGATCCTCGTATTGCCACTTCTGAACCTAATGGAACAACCCCTTTTACGGTACTTAATATTTTCCCATATGGTACAATCGAGGTAACTCATTCCAAATTTGGCACTTTCAAGATAAATAGTACTCGTCTAAAACCTTATTTTAACAAAATTGATAGCAAGAATGAGAAATTTCAACTCCTCGAACCATCATGATTGTATGAAAACAAGGTAAGTCTAGCTTAAGACCTTAAACGAGTGCTTCTTGGGAGGCAACCCGATTCCATAATTTCGATTTTTAGCACCTAACTAAAAACTAACCAAATTAATAGGCGCAGGTTTCCTTACTCACACAGCCTTACACACGGGCGTGGCCATGGCTGTGTGGACACCACAACTAGATACATCGGCGTGGCAGAGACCATGCGAAAATAGGACGAAAGTTTTCCTAAAACACGGGATGCGATAAACCAACACGGGCGTGCTCTAAGATCGTGGGCGATACTGAGTAAATGACACGGGCGAGCGACACACCCATGCCCAGAAACCGTGGCTAAAACTGAGAGAGTTACACGGGTGCACGACACGCCTGTGCTATTGGCCGTGGTCGACACTGATTAAGTAACACGGGCATGTGAACCTCTACACGAGCGCGGGAGAAAAAAATAAAGCATCACACGACCGTGCGATTCAGCCATGTGACCCAACACAACCAGGGAACATGAGCGTGGGCCAAAACTCAAACACGCCCTAAACCAACATTTACGAAACACACAGGTTGAACATAGGGCATATGGGCGTGGGCCTCGATCGTGTCCCCCAATCCCTATTTAAACCCCCTTTTCCTGTTCACTTTCTTCCCCAAATCTTCTCCCCTTGAACCGTAGCCACTGCACCCATTTCCGGCCATCGCCCCCTCCTCCACTTTCTTCCTTCCTCCTTTCTTCTCCGACCCGAAACCCCCTTTTTCCCTCTTCTTTTCCCCTTATTTTTTTGTCATATTTATTTTTCTTATCTTTATTTTATTTATTATTTTATTATTCTAATTATTCCATTTAGATTTAGCTTATGATTATGACTATTTTCCATTTTTTACTAATTCTGAGTAGGTTTATTTTTAGCATTTGAGGATCCTTTTATTTCATGTGTTAAGGGTACCATAAGTTAGTATTTTTTTTTATTGTTAATATATCTGCTATGTTGGGAATATACTGTTATTTAGGACAATTTCAATATTACTTATGGTCATGTAGGCTGCTTCATTAACTCGATTTCAAAAGGGTCCAGGTGCTATCGGAGTATCATCCCCCACCTTCACCCCTAATTCATCAGGCTTTTTTTTCACGGATTCCATCCAAAATTCAGGAAGTTTCACATCTCTCCCTATCTTATGATTTTCTTACTATATTTTCATTATCTATCTTTGTACATTGAGGATAATGTACATTTTAAGTGTGGGGAGATTAATTATATCATTATCAAAAAATCCCTGAATTATGTCTTGTTCTTAATTAATGTTCTCATATTACTATTAGAATAAATTTCTATTGACTTATGATTTCTATTGATATGTTTTGGATTAAGTCATAGGTAATTATGCATTGATCATTTATACTTTAAGACATTAGAGAATCAAGCATGATAAGTCTATTTTTAGAATTAAAAAAATTATTAGGTTGTTTCCCTAAATTTAAATATTACTTTGAAGTTTGAAATTTGCAAGGTTGACATCAAAAACCATAAATTTTGTGAGACTTTGAGCCTTTTAGAGCATATATTTCTTGCTCACCTTATTGTTGGGGTTATGAGTGTGTCAATAATGATTTGTCATTCTAGAACTTGCTTCGATTATGCATATCGAGACCACACTTTTAATTTGATATACTGAAATGATAAAGGCACCTAGGTTTTAACCCACTTATTCCATTAAAAACCTACCTTCATAATTAACCCCTAGTGAAACCCTTTTATCCTAATAAATCGTTTCTTGACTCACCCATTAATATTAACCCAAAACCCAATTTTATTGACTTCCCTTTTATCGAGATTTGATTTGATAAGTTGCCTAACTATATTCTTTATTTCAGTTGTTAAAGTCGTCTTATTATACGTGAAAAAAAGTTGGAAATTTATTCATTATTAGCTCTATGAGCTTAAACGGTTAATTTCACATCTTTAGAAGAAGCTCGTGTTATTAGTGATAATTTTTCAATTGAGAAAATTATTCAGTATTAGTTTATTTTTCTAGTTAGGTAAATTGTTGATTCAATCTCTATTCTAACCCTCTAATTCAGCCTTTATCCACACCTCTAAACCAAGCCCTATTACAACCCTTTTTAAGACCTTTTGATTTGTGTATCATATCATTTCATAGAGGTGGAGATTTGATTTTTGTGCAACCCTATGGTAATAAATTCTCATATTTGACTTTTGAGTGCTTAATTTGAACCTTAAACACTTTGAGTGATTTGAATGAATCTTTAGCGAGGATGTCAATTCTTGTCGGTTATAGATCAAAGGTAATTATTTAGATAAGGGGAAACACCTATATTTTCGTGCTACAAAAAATTGTGACTTCGATTGTTTGAATCTTTAAGGACTCTTTTAGTTAAATTACCAATGTATAAATTATCTGTGAATTATGATGAGACATTATTGATTAGGATTATGAATTGAGGAAGTTTAATTTTAATTGTTGGTTGAGGATTTTTCTTGAGGACAAGCAAATGCTTAAGTGTGGGGATATTTGATAAACCATAGAATATATATATTTTAACCCCATGCTTGGCTTATTTTTGGATTTTTTTCATTTGATTTGATGAATTCGATGCTCCTAATCCTTTAATTTCATGTTTTACACTCAGGAGAGCTCAGGGAGTCGAAAAGAACGAGAAACGGGCCAAGAAGGGACAAAATGGGCCTACCTCAGAAATTAACATGGCTTGGATTGTCGCACACGGGCAGACCACACAACCGTGTGTGACGAGCAGAATCGAGCAAGGCCAAAGCTCTTGCACACGGGCGTGTCCCTGCCGAACCCAAGTCTAATTCTATTCAAAAAAGGCTACTTGTGGGCCAAGAAAGGTGTTCCAAAGCCTATATAAACTCCCTAGGGGAGAACCTAAAAGGACACGCAGAGTAGAAGGAAGAAAATACTCGAAGACAGCCATCGAGAGCAGCTTGGGAGAAGGATCTCCATCAAGACTGAAGATCTCTTATCAATTTCTCTTGAAGTTTTTGGGTTTTCTTATGTTTTGTAATTTTCCTTATTTTAAGATGTTTCTCTCTATCCGTATGAACTAAATCCCTTAAATACCTGAGGGGATGAAACCTAAGACAGATCTTATTATTATTTGATTTATAAGATAAATACTTGTTCTTATTCTTAATTGTGAGTTCTTATTCTTGTCTTAATAATTCAGGTTATTGATTCAAGTCGAATGTGCTTATTCAGAGGAGCAAAAGTCCTTGTTTAAGAGTAGATCAACACAATTAAGCAGAGTTGATTGCAACCCTAGAAATAGGATGACAGAAATCTATCGAATTAGAGTCAAATCTAATAAGGGAATCCATAGATCGAGTTAATGCGACAATAAGGGTTTTAATTAGAAAGAGATTTTAACTAATCAACCTAGAGTCAATTGTTTTTAGTCTCGAAAGAGATATTAACATAATTTAGGGATTTCTACGGATTAAGTCAAGTGAATAAATCATATGAATCAGAAGTAATAAGTGAAGTCTAGGTGGATTCTTCCTTGGGTATTGCCTCTCTCATAAAGTTGTCTAAAAGTATTTTCCCAATTCATTCTCTGTCGTGCTTTTAATTAATTTTAGTTTAAAAGAAATCACTCCAATTCTTAGTCTAGATAATAGAAAGATAGTAATTACTAGTACTCTTGGTCCTTGTGGATACGATATTTCCGATCTTACCATAACTATACTATTAAACGATAGGTGTGCTTGCCTTTATTGTGGTCATAGTTAGTTAGAGACACATCAGAGGGGGTTGGAGAATCATACGAAAAATTAATAATAGAATTCTTTGGATTACTATCTATAAAAATATGCTCATTAAAACCTTATTAAAAAAATTATGTGAATAAAAATCTAATGAAGGAAAAAGAGTACACGAACTTTTATTGTAAGTTTTCTAATTAAAAAGGTTTATTACAAAAACTCAATGGGATAAATCCTTGGTTAAAATAAAAGAGTACAACATGTCTTTAACTCCTCTAATAAGACCATCACTTAACATCTTCGAGTCTACACATTCCAATTTTGTAGACTAATCTTTCAAATGTTGCAATTGGTAATGTCTTAGTCAAAAAAAATTGCTAAATTATCACTAGAACAAATTTGTTAAACTTCTATATCACATTTATTTTTTAAATCAGAAGTGAGGAATAATTTTGGGTGAAATATGTATTGTTTCATCTCCTTGTTAGGGTTTGATAGTCTGTTTTTAGGTGTTTGGATAATAAATCTCATTTCTTTAGGGATATTTATTTGTTTGATTTATTCAAAGTTGTTGAGTGATGGACTTCTTTTCTTTCTCTTTTCAATTGTGATGTACGACTATAAAAAGCCAATTTCTCCTTCAATAATGGATATTCAATTCTTTCCAAAATTCTCTTTACCTTACATTTTATATCAACGCTTCCTCATAGGACCTGATTGGTTTAGAAGTAGTAGCTCTCTACGTAATATTTTAGGTGATTGAAGATGGCACCAGAAAGTTCACTTGTGCAGCCTGCTATTCCAAAATTTGATGGACATTATGACCATTGGGCAATGATCATGGAAAACTTTCTGCAATCAAAGTAATATTAGATCATAATGGAAAATGGGGTACCTGCACAAGTAGAAGGTAGAGCCCTAACAGAGGCAGAGAAGAAATAGGTTGAGGATTAGAAGCTGGAAGATTTGAAGGAAAAGAACTATCTATTTGAAGCATTAGATCGTTCAATCCTTGAGACAATCCTTAATAAAGATACATCAAAAAGTATACGGGATTCTATGAAATAGAAATTTCAAGGTGCAACAAGAGTAAAACATGCACACTTACAAGCTCTGCAAAAGAATTTGAGATTCTTGAAATGAAGACTGATGAATCTGTCAATGAATATTTTGCTCAAACTCTCGCAATAGTAAACAAGATGAAAACAAATGGTGAGAACAAGACAAATGCTAAAGTGATCTAAAAAAATTCGAGATCAATGACTTCCAAGTTTAACTATGTTATGTGTTCCATTGAGGAATCTAAAGAAAGAAGCATCTTGACTATTGATGAATTACAGAGCAGCTTATTGATGCATGAGCAACACATCAATATGAGTTTTTTAGCTGAAGAAGCACAAGTGTTGAAGATTTCTTTTGGGGAATAGTTTGGTTCAAGAGGTCGAGGTCAATGTGGTTATAGAGGAAGAGTAAGGGGGAGAGGCAGACAGAGTCTTGATAAAGCCACTATGGAATGCTACAAATGTCACAAATTAGGACATTTTCAATGGAAATGCTCAAGCAAAGAGGTAAACTATGCAGAAACTCAGGAAGAAATATTGTTGATGGCATTTTTGGATGGAAAGGATGTTAATAAAGAGGATGCATGGTTCCTTGATTCGGGATGCAGCAATCATATGTGTGGAAAGAATGAATATTTCATCAATTATAATGAAAATTATAAAGATACGGTGAAACTACGCAACAACACAAGCTTGGCTACAACAGGAAAGGACAATGTAAGAATACTAGTGGATAGAGTGATGCAAATCATAACATGAGTTTTTTATGTGCCAGAATTGAAGAATGATTTGCTTAGTGTGGGGCAGTTGCAAGAGAAGGGGCTGGTTGTTCTATTTCAACATGATAGATGCAGGGTATATCACTTTGAGAAATGGTTGATCATGGATACAAATATGGCTGCAAATCAAATGTTCAAGCTACATGTTGCTACTGCACTACCTATTTGTTTCAGCACAACCACAGAAGAAAAGGTTTAGCAGCTCTAGCATTGCAAATATGGGCACTTGAGAGGTCTGAAAACACTTCAACAGAAGAAGATGGTCAATGGCTTACCAGAAGTCAGGTTTTCATCAGAGCTTTGAAAGGAATGTATGGTGGGAAAGCAGCACAGAACACCATTTCCAATGAAAAGCACTTGGAGGGCGACACAAATTCTTCAATTAATTCATGCTAATATCTGTGGACCAATCTGTAACAGCCCGATTTTGGGGCTAGTCGGAATAGTGGTTTCGAGACCACTAAACCAAGGTCGAAGAAAATTATTTTAACATTGTTTTATGTGTTGTAGCATAATTATATGGATGCATGAAATTTTTAGTGCTTTAATTTAAGTGATAACATGCTTAATTTTGAGAAATGACTAAATCGCATAAAGTGCGAAAGTTCTATTTTATAAGGTAGAGGTACCTAATAGCTATAGAATGTCATTTTGAGGTTTTTAAAGTGCAATTAGGCCATTTATCTAGTGATGGCTGACCATATAGGAGCTAGGGAGACAAGATTTTAATGTTGGTCAAATTTGGTGGATCTTAGATGATAAAAATCAATAAAATAAGATGAATAAAGATGTTATCATCTTTTCACTATTCCTCCACCTTCATCCACTGAAAAATGAAGAAAAATAGGGGTTTTTAAGCTCAAAACTTTCAGCCAACATATTCCCTAGAAAGTAAGTGATTTTGAGGTTTTTCTTAATGGTTCTTGTACTTTTGGAGTCCCCAAAGCTTAAGCTAGCTAATGAGGAGACTAATTTGTAAAATGGTTGAAAGTCTAGGGACTTTCCATGAGAGATTATATGTGATTAGCTGAGTTTTTATGGAAGAAAATGAATATTAGGAAGATAAGAAACAACTTTTGTGAAAGGTGTTAGCATGAAAACACCTAAACAGGACTTAAATGCAAAGAGTGAATTTGTGTCATAAATGCATGAAATGGTTAGAATGGTGAGTAGTTGTAAGAGAAATAAATGTTCAGCCAGGATTTTTTTATTGAGAAAATGTGTTGAAAACGAGCCTAGGGGAAAAATCGTAATTTTGCCATATTACAAGGGCAAAATGGTCATTTTTTCCCAAGAGATTTTGATGCATTATGATCATAGATTTTGATGCAAGCATGGTAACGCCTCATGCCCAATTCCAGCATAGAATACGGGCAAGGGGTGTTACATTTAGTAGTATTAGAGCTATGGTTTAGTCGATTCTCAAACTACCGTAGCGTGTGTAAGAGTCTAGCTATACATACCATAAGAGTATAATGATAGTGTGGTGGCTCTGATGATTCTAAACTTTGTTTTTATGTAGTATATGGATCCTGATCAATCGGTTGCTGATGATGCAGCTAGTAATACGACTCTCGCGCAGGGACCGCGCGCGCATGCAGTGGACTCGAGATCAGGGTCGTGGAGAAGAGGCTCGGGAAGCCTTTCTCCAAATAATGAGTAACTGGTACACGGAATATGTGCGAGCGAACCTTAATGCTCAACCTCCTCTACCTCCTCCTATACCTCAGCCAGTTCCTGTAGCTCCCCAAGGTATAGAATTGGTGTGGACAACTAAGCCCCCGGTAGACAAAATTCAGAAGCAATGGGCTAAGGACTTTCGAGCTAATATAGATGATGACCCTGAGTGGGTAGAGTTCTGGCTTGAGAACTCAATGAGAGTATTTGATGAATTCTCATGTACATCTGAAAAGAGTTTAAAGTATGCTGTGTCCTTGCTAAGAGACTCGGCATACCATTGGTGGAAAACATTGACATCAGTGGTTCCAAAGGAGAGAGCGACGTAGGACTTTTTTTTTTGGAAGAGTTCCGGAAGAAGTATATAAGTCAACAATTTGTGTACCAGAAACGAAAGGAGTTCCTTGAGTTAAAGCAAGGAAAAATGACTGTGGCGGAATATGAGCGCAAATTTGTTAGGCTTAGTAAATACGCGCAAGAGTGCGTGTCCACGGAAGCCATTTTATGCAAGAGATTTGAAGATGGGCTGAATGAGGATATCAGACTTCTAGTCGGGATTTTAAAACTAAAAAAATTTGTGGTATTGGTGAACAGGGCTAGTAAGGCCAAAGAATTGAGTAAGGAAAAAAGGAAAGCCGTGAGTGATGCCTGAGATGCAAGAAAAAGGCCGATGAATAAATCCTACCAAGCTCAATCGAAGAGGTCCAAGGAAGTGAACCCTCGGACGACTACATCAGTCGGGTATTTGCAAAGAGAACGAGGTAACACGTACTCAGGTTCAAGAGTTTGGGCCACCTCGATGGAAAGTGTGGGCAATCCAAAGTCCAAACCGGAGTGCTCAAGTTGTTGAAAACATCACACCGGGGAGTGTTAGAGAAATGATCGAAATTGTTATAAGTGTGGATCACCCGACCATTTCATCCGAAACTGCCCTGAGAGGGATGACAAGGAAAAGAAGTAAGAGGTAAGATCAAGTAGTGCATCTTCTAGGGGTAGGCCACAAAAGAACCCGGGAGGTGGGACTAGTGGTAGAGGTACATCACAAGACTCTACTGTGAGGCCAGAGGGCCAGGTGCCGACAAGGACTTATGCTATTCTCGCTCAAGAAGAGGCATTATCGCCAGATGTAATAACGGGTACATTTTCTCTTCATGACACCTTTGTTATTTCTTTGATTGACCCGGGGTCAAACCATTCTTATATTTGTAAGAGATTGGCATCTAGTTTGAGTCTGATTGTTGAATTTACGAAATTTGTAGTAAAGGTGTCAAACCCGTTAGGTAAACATGTGTTAGTTGACAAGGTGTGTAGGAACTATCCTTTGACAATTAGGGGTCATTGTTTTCCGGCAAACCTTATGTTGTTACCATTTGATGAATTTGATTTGATTCTTGGTATGGATTGTTTGACTACCCATAGTGTCGTAGTGAACTGTGGTAGTAAATTTATTGAATTGAAATATGAAAATGGAGATGTTATTCGGGTTGAATCAGGTGAGTCAGATAGTTTACCGGTGATGATTTCTTCCATGGTGGCTGAGAAATATATAAGAAAAGGGTGCGAGTCGTATCTCGCTTTGTGTTAAATACTCAAGAGTCTGAAGTAAAGGTTGAAATAGTACAGGTTGTATGCGAGTATTTGGATGTATTTCTGGAAGAGTTACCCGCACTACCCCTAGTTAGAAAGGTCGAGTTTGGAATTGAGTTAATTTCGGGAACGGCACCTATTTCGATTGCTCCGTATAGGATGGCCCCACTAGAGTTGAAAGAATTGAAGGTTCAGTTACAAGAGTTAACGGATAAGGGTTTTGCAAGACCGAGCTATTCACTACGGGGTGCTCCAGTACTTTTTGTAAAGAAGAAAGATGGATCGATGAGATTGTGTATAGACTATAGACAGCTCAACAAAGTAACTGTAAAGAACAAGTATCCTTTAGCAAGGATAGATGATCTATTTGATCAGCTAAATGGAGTTATGATGTTCTCCAAGATTGATCTGAGGTCCGGTTATTACCAGTTAAGAGTTAAGGAGCAAGATGTGTCGAAAACGGCATTTCAGACGAGGTATGGCCATTATGAGTTTCTGTTCATGCCGTTTGGTTTAACGAATGCTCCTGCAGTTTTTATGGACTTAATGAATCGTGTCTTTCGACCATATTTGGACAAGTTTATGGTTATCTTCATTGATGAAATATTGATTTATTCTCGAGATGAGAGTGAACATGCAGAGCATCTGAGAACGGTCTTACAGACTTTAAGAGACAAGCAGTTATATGCTAAATTTAGTAAGAGTGAGTTTTGGCTCCAAGAGGTCAGATTTTTAGGAGACATTGTGTCGGGTGATGGTATTAGAGTTGATCCTGGAAAAATCTTGGCTATTGTGGAGTGGAAACCGCCGAGGAACATGTCAGAAGTCAGAAGCTTTTTGGGTTTAGCGGGGTACTATAGATGGTTTGTGAAGGGGTTCTCCATGATTGTTACCCCGATGACGAAACTGTTGCACAAAGATGTCAAGTTTGAATAGACTGAGAAATGTCAACAAAGTTTTGAGAGATTGAAAACATTGTTGACTGAAGCGCCGATTTTGGTTCAACCTGAGTCAGGGAAAGAGTTTGTGGTCTACAGTGACGCGTCGTTAAATGATCTCGACTGTGTATTGATGCAAGAGGGTAAGGTATTCGCTTACGCCTCGAGACAATTAAAACCACATGAAAAGAATTATCCAACTCATGACTTGGAGTTGGCTACAATTATTTTCGTGTTAAAGATTTGGAGACATTATTTGTATGGTGAGAAGTGTCAAATCTTCACAGACCATAAGAGCTTGAAGTACTTGATGGATCAAAAGGATTTAAATTTGCGACAACGGTGGTGGCTTGAATTATTGAAGGACTATGAGCTAGTAATCGATTACCATCCGGGGAAAGCGAATGTGGTTGCGGATGCCTTGAGTAGGAAATCCTTGTATGCTTTGAGAGCTATGAACATGAGCTTAGCATGGTTTAATGATGGTGCTGTACTAGCCGTGTCGAGGGCTAGACCACTATTTCTTCAACAGATATGTGAGGTTCAAAGGAATGATAGTGAGATACAAGCTAAGAAAGCTAAGTGTGAATCGGGAAATGATTCTGATTTTTGACTGGGTTCGGATGATTGTTTAATGTTTCATGATAGAATTTGTGTACCAAGAGATGATGAATTGATTTGGAAGATATTAAATAAAGCACACAGTAGTTATTTGTCAGTACATCCGGGCAGTATGAAAATGTACAATAATCTGAAGAAATTTTATTGGTGGTCGAGAATGAAAAGGGACATCTCTGAGTTTGTGACAAGATGTTTAATTTGTCAACAAGTAAAGGCTGAACATCAAGTGCCTTCGGGATTGCTTCAGCCAGTGATGGTTCCCGAGTGGAAGTGGGATCGGATCATCGTGAATTTTGTGACGGGATTGCCTATGACTCCAAAAAAGAAAGATGTTGTGTGGGTTGTCGTTGATAGACTAACGAAGTCAGCTCATTTTCTACCAGTGCGTGTTGATTATTCACTGGATAAGTTGGCCGAGTTGTATATTACGGATGTGGTGAGGTTGCATGGAGTACCCGTATCAATTATCTCGAATAGAGATCCAAGATTCACTTCGAGGTTTTAGAAGAAATTACAGGAAGCCTTGGGTACAAGGTTAAATTTTAGTATTGCATTCCATCCTTAAACTGACGGCTAATCTAAAAGGGTAATTCAAGTTCTCGAAGATATGCTCCGAAGCTTTGTGTTAGAATTCGAAGGTAGTTGGGAAAGATACCAAGAATTTGCTTACAACAACAGTTATCATTTGAGTATACGGATGGCACCGTATGAAGCATTGTAGGTCATAAATGTCGGACTCCTTTGTATTGGACCAAGCTGAGTGAGAAGCAAATTCATGGGGTTGATCTGGTTAAAGAGACCGAGGAAAAAGTTAAAGTGATTCGGAATAGTTTGAAAGCTGCTTCAGACCGACAAAAGTCGTATGCAAATTTAAAAAGAAAGGAAATCGAGTTTAAAGTGGGCGACAAGGTATTTTTAAAAGTGTCTATGTGGAAGAAAATATTGAGATTTGGTAAAAAAGGGAAATTGAGTCCGCAGTTCATAGGGCCGTATAAGATTACCGAAAAGATTGGGCCAGTGGCATACCGGTTGCCTTTACCGGTAGAGTTACAGAAAATATATAATGTGTTTCATGTATCGATTTTAAGACGATATTGCTCCGACCCTTCACATGTGATTCCTCCAATAGAAATCGAGATTCGACCGGATATGACATATGAGGAGGAGCCGATTAAAATCTTGGCTCGAGAAGTGAAACAATTGAGGAATAAGGACATAGCCTTAGTAAAATTGTTATGGCAAAAACACGATGTAAAAGAGGCCACGTGGGAACCGGAAGAAGCCATGAGAGAGCAATATCCAAACCTCTTTACCGGTAAGATTTTCGAGGGCGAAAATCTCTAAAGGGGGGAGAGTTGTAACAGCCCGATTTTGGGGCTAGTCGGAATAGTGATTTCGAGACCACTAAACTGAGGTCGAAGAAAATTATTTTGACGTTGTTTTATGTGTTGTAGCATAATTATATGGATGCATGAAATTTTTGGTGCTTTAATTTAAGTGATAACATGCTTGATCTTGAGAAAGGACTAAATCGCATAAAGTGCGAAAGTTCTATTTTATAAGGTAGAGTTACCTAATAGCTATAGAATGTAATTTGGAGGTTTTTAAAGTGCAATTAGGTCATTTATCTAGTTATGACCGGCCATATAGGAGCTAGGGAGACAATATTTTAATTTTGGTCAAATTTGGTGGATATTAGGTGATAAAAATAAATAAAATAAGATGAATAAAGATGTTATCATCTTTTCACTATTCCTCCACCTTCATCCACTTAAAACTGAAGAAAAATAGGGGCTTTGAAGCTCAAAACTTTCGGCCAACATATTCCCTAGAAAGTAAGTGATTTTGAGGTTTCTCTTAATACTTTTTGTACTTTTGGAGTCCCCAAAGCTTAAGCTAGCTAATGAGGGGACTAATTTGTAATATGGTTGAAAGTATAGGGACTTTCCATGAGAGATTATATGTGATTAGCTGAGTTTTTATGGAAGAAAATGAATGTTAGAAAGATAAGAAACAATTTATGTGAAAGGTGTTAGCATGAAAACACCTAAATAGGACTTAAATGCAAAGAGTGAATTTGTGTCATAAATGCATGAAATGGTTGGAATGGTGAGTAGTTGTAAGAAAACTAAATGTTCAGCCAGGCTTTTTTTATTGAGAAAATGTGTTGAAAAATAATTTACGAGCCTAAGGGCAAAATCATAATTTTGCCATAGTACAAGGGTAAAATGGTCATTTTTGCCCAAGTATATATTTTGATCCATTATGATCCTAGAATGATCTAAATGAATGAATTTCATTGTTATAGATCAAGAAGAACACGGAATCAATCTTGACCGTGGAAAGGGCAAGGTGACGGATTAAACCATTAGTTGACGCGTTTTGCACCGATGTAAGTTTATGTGTAAACAATGCATTTTATATATATATACATATACATTTTTGTTGCTAACTAGTGTATAACACATTTGAGAACATGTATGATTCAAGTGAATTTAATGTGGTAGTTATTGAATAACTCTAGCATGAATGAATGGAATGGATATGTAACTGTGTTATATCAATACTTGATGGTGGGCTAAGTGCGATACCACCTTAATACTTAAATTACGATGGGCTACATGCGATACCATCATCTATTTATCATTTGGTGGGCTATGTGCGATACCACCGTATCTAACCCCTTGGTGGGCTATGTGCGATACCACCCCAAATAAATATGATGGTGGGCTAAGTACGGAACCACTGAGTAATTTGATTATAATTAGTTGATTATGAGATTGTGATGTGTTGTATTATATGACGTTGTGGCGTTAAGCGTAGGAAAGCCTACTGATGAATGTGTGCATTAAGCTTCTGATATGGTTGGAATGTGGAATTGATTGGAATAAGTAAGCATGGTTATGAATGTGGAGTGTTTCTTCCTCAGTATATGATGCTATATAGTTGTTTAGCACATACTATAATGTTATATTGCTTACATGTAAACTTACTAAGCTTTAAGCTTACTCCCCTTTTCTTTTCCCTTATTATATAGAGTTTAAGAGTCGAGCCGGGATACGTGGATAACCAATAGATCACCCACACTATCAGCTCAATTCGGTATATCTAGACTTAGTGATTTTGTATATGGCATGTATAGGGGCTAGACTAGTTAGATTATTTTGTTATTTTGGCCAAAATGTGTTGGCCCCCTTATTAAGATATCCATTTTGTATAATGCCATGGTTGATGGCTCACTTTATCATTTATGAAAATATGAAGTTATTCATGGAAGTTTATATCACAATTATGAGTTGTTTATTAGTATGTTGAATGGATTCATGTGGTGTAGGCTAGAGGGGTGCAAAGGGCTTGGTAGATAGCCTGCTAATTGTCCACATAGGCAGACACACGGGCGTGGGTCTAGACCATGTGGGAGGCACGACTAGCACATGGGCGTATACCCAGGCCGTGTGAAGTCTGCACCTTGCACTTGGAATTTATATCGCCACACAGTTGGAGCACACGGACGTGTGTATATGCCGTGTGGACAAGACAGAATTCCAAGGTTTGGCACATAGGCCAGGACCACGGGCGTGCCGAGGCCGTGCGAAATTAGTCAGTGTCGACTACGGGCGTCGAACACGGGCGTGTGAGATGATACACGGGCATGTCATCTCCCCCACGGGCGTGTGGCCCCTGTTTAGGTAAAATTTTTCTTAAGTGCGTAAAAGTTTCCAAATTATCTTCAAAACCTTTTAGATGCATGTTTAGGGCCTCGTAGGTCCATTATAAGGATGATAGACATATGAATGGAAAAGTTTTAATTTGAAATGAGTTTGATAACCCAAAGTTGTATGATAATGGAAGTTAAGTATGGTAACGCCTCATACCCGATTCCGGCGTAGAATACGGGCAAGGGGTGTTACACAATCAAACCTGCTTCAAAAAGTAGAAAAAGGTACCTGATTAACTTTATTGATGACTTTAGTAGAAAAACTTGGGTTTATTTTTCGAACAGAAAAAACAGAGGCTTTTGTTATTTTTCAAAATTTAGAATTTGTCTTCAGAAAGAATCAGATTCGGTTATCAAATATTTGCGAATTAATCGTGGAGGAATTTAAATCACATGAATTCACAAAATTTTGTGATAATGGCATTCAAAAAGAATTGAGAACTGTATATACGCCGTAGAAAAACAAAGTAGCGGAACGCAAGAACAGAACCATTATGAGGAGCATGCTTTCTACAAAGAATATTTTGAAAACCTTCTAACCTGAAGCAGTCAATTGGACAATAAATGTTCTGAATCGAAGCCTAACTTTTGCTGTCAAAGATCAGACACCAGAAGAAGCATGGAGCGGAGTTAAACCCTTAGTTGAGTATTTTCGTGTTTTTGGTTACATCTCTCATGTTCATGTGTTTGATTCTAAAATAACCAAATTAGATGATAAAAGCATGATGTGTGTTCTATTTAGGGTTAGTAAGGAGTCAAAGACTTATAGACTTTAGAATTCAAACTCAAAAAAAGTTATAATAAGTAGAGATGTTGTGTTCAAGGAAGATAAGGCATGAGATTGGGATGAAAGGTATGAAAACACTACTATGTGTGACTTAGAATAGGGAGATCAGGAAAATGCAATGACTAGAATTAATGAGACTAAAGAGGAAGGTGAATCTGAAGTTGATGTAGACATAAAGAATCCTTTCTATGATGTTTCAACTGGAGATGATGCTTCTAGTACGATGAAAAGAGAAACAGGGCACCACCAGCTTGGATTAGAGATTATGAGACTGGAGAAAGGCTTTCTGAAGAAGATAATGAAGCTTATTTTGTGATGTCTATAATTGACAATCCTGTTCAGTTTGAAGAAGCTGTTAAAAGTGAAAAATAGAGGAGAGTAATGGATGCAGAAATGAAGTCAATGTAAAAAAATAATACATGGGAATTGACAGAATTACCAAAGGGAGCAAAGAAGGTAAGAGTGAAATGAGTTTATAAAACCAAATTTAATGAGATTAGAAACGTGGATAAATACAATGCTAGTCTTGTTGTGAAGGGGTATTCACAACAGTATGGAGTAGATTATACTGAAGTATTTGCCCCTGTTGCTTGTATGGAAACAATTTGATTGGTTGTAGCATTTGCAGCTCAAAGGGGTTAGACTAACTACCAACTAGATGTGAAATCAACATCTTTGCATGCTGAATTAACTGAAAATGTTTTTGTGGGGTAGCCAAGTGGTTAGTTCAGTTGGGAAATGAGAGGAATGTGTATAAACTAAAGAAGCATTTTATAGACTTAAGCAAGCTCCACTTGCTTGGTATAGTTGAATAGATGCTTACTTCATGAAGGAAGGATTTGAGAAATGCGATTATGAACATACTTTGTTCATACAAAGGCTATACATGAAAATGGTAATTGTTAGTTTGTATGTTGATGATCTCATTATCTCTGGTAATGATGAACATATGATAATTGAGTTTAGAAATTCTGTAAAGAATGAATTTGACGTGACAGATCTTGGGAGGATGAGGTATTTTCTTGGTATTGAAGTGTTGCAAAAATCTGATGGCATTTTTATCAATAAAAATAAGTATGCATCAGAGGTGCTGAAACGTTTCAGAATGGATAAGAGTAATTTTTTTTTCAGGTTCCATTAGTCCTTGGATTCAAGCTTTCAATGGATGAAGATGGAGTTGAAGTGGATAAGACTTACAACAAGCAAGTTGTTGGCAGTCTTATGTATCTTACTGCAACACGACCAGACATGATGTTTATGGTGAGTCTTGCTAGTAGATACATGGAAAATGATAGTGAGCTACATTTGCAGGTGGTGAAACGAGCTTTGAGATACTTGAAGGGTACCACTAAGTTTGGAATCTTTTATAAGAAGGGAGGAGAATATGAACTTGTTGCTTATACTGATAGCGACTATGCTAAAGATATAGAAGATAGAAAGAGTACCTCTGGTTATGTGTTTTTATTAAGCTCAGAAGTAATTTCATGGTCTTCTAAAAAGCAACTAATAGTTAGTTTGTCCACAACAGAAGTTGAATTTGTTGCTGCAACATCATGTACATTTCAAACAGTATGGTTACAAAGGGTGATGGGTGTCGAAACCACCAAATATAAATTCCTAAGACAAAATAACAATATTTAGCAATATAGAGCAATAGGGTCGAATCCACAGGGACTGGCTATTTAATTTTGCCTTTTTCTATGACCAGAATCGATGTCGCAGTCACAGTTGTGCCCACAACCTACGTGTAGAAATGCCAAAAATAAAAATAAAAATGGGGGTTTAAATTGGTTAAGAAAATAAAAGAATAAAATACGAAAGATAAAATAAAACAGATTCAAAAATGTAAAAAAATAAATAAATTTAAGAAAATAAAATAAATGGATAAATAAAAAAAATTTTTAAGCTTAGCCTTAGCCTCGGTGTACTCTAATCTTTAATCGATCCTTGAAATAGATTTTCCCTTCCAAGTAATAAGCTGATTACAGCGACCAAGAATGTCCCGATCGCCAACTTTTCCTATGTAGTCAATCTCGGTACGACCTGCAAACTGACTCTTGCCAAATTTCTAACTGCAATACACGTGTTCACAATTTAAGATTTCGACAACCTTGCGATTTGAAAAGCCCAACTCGAATGAACGACCTCAACCGAGTGGGCCGTTTAAATCCGATCTCTATCTCCCTTGACGAAATTCAACTGGCTTTTCCCACCTAGACAAACCAAATTGTTCGTGGGAATTTGAATACAGAACAGCCGATTCGTCTTCTCAACTATATGCCTAACAACTCCAACCCAACATCCACTTTTTGAATCGAATTTGGATCAACTCTAAGGGACGAATTTGTACTATCACATATACTAGATATATAGAAAATACTGTGTTGAGAGGTTTTTTGAGCGGGCTCGTAACTCACGATTATTTTATTGAAGTAATTTCCGAGCTAAAGCTAAAAGAGGTTTAGTTAATCATGGAAAAAGTTCTGCTTTGAAAATAGATTTGTGGAATTGTGGAAAGTGGGAAGGGAAAGGGCCTTGGAAGATAATTAAACCAAAAGTTGAAAGTAAAGAAAAAAGATGAAAAATGAAACAACATAATAGAAAGGTTGACATAGGAAGGGAGAAAAAAATAGAGAAATTATTAAATGCGAAAGGCAAAGTGTGTATTCAATTGGCTGTAGCCACTAGGTATTTATACACCCTTTTAGTGTTAAAATTTAGCTAGATTTTTTTTTAAATATTATCACTAAATAATTCTAAATATTATCACTAAATAATTCAAATTTTAAAATCAAATTTAACCTAGAATTTAAACTAATTACAAAATTGTAACAATATCAAAAATCCTTCAATCTTTATCCAATCACTTTTAAAAAAAAATCTTCAACCCTTTAATTTTTATCTAGTCATCTTTGAGTCTTCAATCTTTCAATCAAACCCTCCTCTTTGCTTTTTGTTCCAATTTAGCCCCTTTTTGTAATAGTTTGAATTCAACACACCAACTTCATTCCTAATAAGGAAAATCCAAATTTAATAGCATTTTATCCTATAATTAGCCAAAAATAAATACATTAAAAATACAGATTTATCTTACTATCAAATTCCCCCTACTTAGCCGATACTTTTCCTCAAGCATGATAACTGCTAAAAATAATTCGTCAATCCCTTTCAAAATCAAAACCCCCTTTCCTAGTTAAGCATACTTCAAACAATTAGGTGAATAAAAAATAAACAATTGCTAAACTCAATCAATAAGCATTTTATAAAATCTCGAACGGTATGTCAAATTCAACTATTTCTCTAGATTTAGGCTTAATCAAACATGCGAAACAATCATATCCAATATATACTTTCATTTATATATTTATTTTATTTTATTATTATTTCTTTATCTATTTATTTTCAAACGTAGTCAAGTATTTTGACGCGAAGTGAGATGACAACCCAAGCACCTCACCCCGGTTACTCAACTCGACACGTTCTCTTTATTTAATTTTTATTTTTAATGAATTCGAGACATAATCGAACCTTTTGACGCGAAACGAGATGACAACCCAAACACCTCATCTCAGTTACTCAATTTCACATGTCCCTAATCAATCTATTTTTCCTTTCTTAAGGCAGCTCAGTTAGCGGAGTGTTACAAGATTCGGCTCATCACCAAACCTTCTGACGTGAAATGAGATGACAATCGAAGTACCTCATCCCGGTTATTCAACTTGGTCACATTTTTGAATCTTCACTCTTAACCAAGCTATTAGCAAACTTATTTATTTAAATGGGTACTTTCATTAGGCAAGTTCAACAAAACCAACAATTTTCATGAAATCTTGACTAAGGCATCACATTTTCAATTCTACAAAATATTAATTGATCAAGCAAGCAATAGTTACTCATGATTCACCCACTTATTTAGGTAAACTAAACATAAGAATTAGAGGTTTATTTCTAAAATGAATTAAAAAAATTATTCTTAGCAAAACACATGCAAAAAGAAAGTATGGCATGATCCAAAATTCCCCCTACTTAGCCCATATTGCCCTTAATATACAATTTTAAAACAATAATGAATAGAAGGGTCAAGTGTACTCCTCGTTTATATTCAATGGGTTGAAGGACGGTGGGACGGATCACTTTGTAGCATGTTGAGGATGCTTGAGATGTTGGCTTCCATTGTTTCAAGACGAGCTTCAATACGATGAAGTCGTTCATCTAAACTAAATGATGGTTGCTCATCTTGTTCTCTAGTAGCTGGATCGTGTCTTCTTCAAAAGACTTTATTGCTTTGCGCGGTTCGTGTACCTGAAATATAACACGAGAAAATGTATTAAACAATATTTTATTTAATTATCAAATTAAACTAGAATTTAAAATTAAATTAAATAAATAAAAATAAATATGGGTTGCCTCTCATAAAGCATTTTTGTTTAACGTTATTAGCTCGACGACATGAGTATTATTCGTTTAGTTCCTCGAGAATTAATTTATCCATTACAAACAGTTGAAAGTTCTCATAGAAAGATTTCAACCTTTGTTCTTTGACCTTGAAGCATTTTTTGGATTCCTTCATCATCGGTGGATTGAAACATATTCAAGCTTCTCCGCTCGGGTTTTCCTTTTCCTCTATCTGAACCTTTAAATGTTCCGGTAACGGTTTGAGTTTCAATTTTGGGGCCTGTGAAATGGAATGCAAAAGTTTAGTTTGAAAATGAGACAATTAAAATTCTTACCTTGACTTTTGGGAAACTGTGGTGTCTCCATAAAAACAACAGTTTCACGAATTGGCTCTTTAAATGTCATTAATTCCTCCAGTTTATCCATTGTATTGAGGTCTAAATTCCTACAAAGCACAGTTTGTAACCCATCCTCTTCATCATACTCAAAATGAAATTTCGTTAGTGGTTCAATAATATCAACAGTAGAAAGTCGACATTGTACTAGGTTGGCCCATCGCCTCATAAATATTAAATTTTACCACCTCACCGTCAAATTCCATACTGAGGGTTCCACTTCGAACATCAATATTTGTACGTCGGTACTTAGGAATGGTCTCCCGAGTAAAATATCAAAAGCATTTTTTGAGTAGTCGCTCTCCATATCGATGATGTAAAAGTTTGCAGGAAAATTTAGTTCATTTACCTTTACGAGAACATCTTCCAGCACCCTTCTGGATACACACATGACCTATGTGCCAATTGAATAATCACCCCTGTTTCTTTTAAATGATCCGTGTTTAGCAATTTAAAAATAGATAAAGGCATTACATTAATAGATGCTCCCAAATGACACATGGCTTTCTTTATGCTAATATTACCTATTTTGCAGGATATAGAAAACATACATTGGTCCTTACACTTAGGCAGGATTTTCCCTTGTAGCACTGTAGAAACATTTTCTCCCACATTCATCCATTCGTTTCCTTGGAGCTTCTTTTTGCTAATACATAGTTCTTTCAAAAATTTTGCGTAGAGTGGAACCTGTTTAATTGCATCAAGTAAAGGAATATTAATTTTTACCTTTTAGAATGTTTCAAGGATTTCTTTTTCCTCTTGTTGCTTTTTAACTTGGGTGAGCTTTCCAGGATATGAGGGAGGTACAACAAATGGTTTATGAGGTGCCGGCTCAGTGGGAGCTGCTGGTTTGGCTTTCTGTTCAACGTCATGCTCACGACTCGTGCCAGGCACTAGTTCTATCTATGTTCCATCTTTTATAGTCACAGCACTTGCATTTTGACATGGGTTTGGCTTGGTTTGAGATGACAATTTTCCTTGTTCTCTAAACGACTAACCATAACTACTAGCTTACTTATTTGCTGATCTAGTTCTTGGAAATGTGCTTCATTCTTTTGTTGGAACTTTTTGGTGCTAACAGCTTGCCTTTCTACTATGGTTTCGAGAGATGACTTTGGAGGTTGATACTGTTGAGGCGGAGGTGGCCTTGGTTGATATGGTTGATTGTATCGAGGGTTTGATCCATAGCTTAGATCTGGGTGATCCCTCTGCCCCACATTGTATTTGTTCGAATATGGATAATAGCGCCTTTGAAGTGGCCCTGGGAAGTTCCCAATGGCATCTACTTGTGCAGTTGTGTCCTCAAGTAAAATAGGGCACGAGTCGGTAGGATGATTAGGCTTAGCATAAATTCCACATAACCTAGTTGGGTTCGATTTTACTGCAAGCATACTTTTAACTACATTTGTAAGTTCATCAATCTTATTTATTATGGAAGGAGTACATAGCTCATGAACTCTTTTCTTAGGTTCTATAGGTGGTCGATACTATTGAGAATTTGCAGCCATGGTCGAAATTAATTCCCTAGCTCTTAGAGGAGTCATGTTTACAAGCGCTCTTCCACTAACGGCATCAATCATCTTCATTTCTATTTGGAGTAACCCATCGTAGAAATACTATAAGAGCGACTGTTCAGACAGGCCATGTTGTGGCTAACTTGTGCACAATTTCTTGTATCGTTCCCAATATTGGTAGAGTGATTCTGCTTCTTTTTGTTGTAATTCGACTATACTCCTCCTTAATTTGGTTGCTTGAGCTGCTGAGAAAAACCTGTCAAGAATAATCGAGACATATTAGTCCAAGTATTAACAGATCCTGGAGGTAAATAAAACAACCATTCTCTAACAGAGTCGGCTAATTGAAAAGGAAAAGCTCGTAGTTTTATTTGATCCTCAGTTACTCCTTCTGTTTTCATGCTCAGACAAACCATGTGGAACTCTTTCAGATGAGTATGAGGGTTCTCATTTTTCAAAGCGCGGAAAGTAGGTAATAAATGTATCAATCCTGACTTTAACTCAAAAGGTGTTTCACCTACCGTAGCAGTTATTGTTCATCTGGTGCAGTTGCAAGTTGGTGTATAGTTTGATCTACCATGTCATCTGAATCTTCGGATGAGTAAATATCTTCAGTGTAAGATCCTTCTTCAAAGTCAGGTTGTGGTTGTTTATCACCCCTAATAGCTTCTCTTTGAAGTGTTAGAGCCAACTTTTCTATTTCCGGTTCAAATGCTAGAGTCCCCGATTCCGAACTTGTCATAAAGAAAACAAACAAAAATTAGAAATTTTCACCAATTCTCGAAAACGGCACCAAAATTTGATGGGCGTCGAAACTACCAAATATAAATTCCTACGACAAAATAACAGTATTTGGGAGTATAGAGCAGTAGGGTCGAATCTACAAGGACTGGCTATCTAATTTCGCCTTTTTTCGTGACCAGAATCGATGTCGCAGTCACAGTCGTGCCCACGACTTATGTGTAGAAATGCTAAAAATAAAAATAAAAATGGGGGTTTAAATTGGTTAAGATAATAAAAGAAGAAAATAAGAAAACTAAAATAAAACAGATTCAAAAATGTAAAAAATAAAATAAATTTAAGAAAATAAAATAAATGGATAAATAAAATATTTTTTAAGCTTAACCTTAGCCTCGGTGTACTCCAATCTTGAATCGATCATTAAAATAGATTTTCCCTTTAAGTTGGTTATAGCGACCAACAACGTCTCGATCGCCAACTTTTCCTTATGTAGCCAATCTGCCAATCCCGATACGACCTGCAAACTAACTCTTGCCAAATTTCTAACTGCAATACGTGTTCGCAATTTAAAATTTTGACAGCCTTGCGATTTGAAAAGCCCAACTCGAATCAACGGCCTCAACCGAGTGGGTCGTTTAAATCCAATCTCTATCTCCCTTGACAGAATCCAACTGGCTTTTCCCACCTAGACACCCCAATTGTTCGCGAGAATTTGAATACAGCATGGCCCATTCATCTTCCCAATTGTACGCTTAACAACTCCAACCCAACGTGCACTTTTTGAATTGAAGCTGAATCAACTTTTAGGGACGAATTTGTACTATCTCATATACCGGAGAGATAGAAAATATTGTTAGGAGGTTTTTTGAGCGGGCTCGTATCTCACGATTATTTTATTGAAGTAATTTCTGGGCTAAAGCTAAAAAGGGTTTAGTTAATCATAAAAAAAAGTCATGCTTTGGAAATAGATTTGTGGAATTGTGGAAAGTGGGAAGGGAAAGGGCCTTGGAAGATAATTAAACCAAAAGTTGAAAGTAAAGAGAAAAAAAAGAGAGAATGAAACAACATAATATAAATGTGACAGAGGAAGGGAGAAAAAAAGTAGAGAATTTATTAAATGCGATGTATTCAATTGGCTGTAGCCTGATAAACCGTAAAAGTAACATATTTTAAACCCACATTTAGTATGCTTTTGGATGATTTATCCCTTGATTTATGTAAAAAGGTGCTTTTAATCCTTTCTTTTCATGTCTTATATCCAGGAAAGCACCCGAGGATGAAAAGAACATAAAACGGGCCCAAAACGGAGTAAATGGGCCATATCAAGCAAATCGACACGGCCTGGCCCAAAGACCACACGGTCGTGCCTTGTTGAGCATCTAGAACACGGCCTCTCCCCTAATTTACACGGCCTACTTCAAAGTAGAAATCCGAACACGGCTTGAAGTCGAGCCACACGGGCGTGTGTCATGGCTGTGCCTCTGTCGCTGGAATGAGCAATTTCAGTCGGAAAAGGATACTTAGGGAGAAAGAATTGCATTCTAAAGAGCCTATATATATCCCCTAAGTGCCAACATTCAAGGGGAGTGGAGCTAGGCTAAGGAGCCAAGCCGGAAAGGTCAGAATTGTGGGAATCGCTTGAAGTTAGCCAGTTGATCCATCCCAAGAAGCCGGAGTTATACTCAAGACGGCGAAATTCTCCTTCAATTCTTTCAGGGAGTTTTAGGGATTTCTTATGTTTTGTTTTATCTTTTCTCTTGAGATGTTTTCTTTCTTAGTTATGAACTAAACCCCTCAGATACCTAAAGGGGATGAAACCTAGATGAATCTTGTTATTTGATTTCTGAATTTTATGATAAATACTTAGTTTGTTCTTAATTATGCATGCTTAATCCAAATCTGATGTGCTTAGGTAGAGGAGGAATAGACCCTGCTTAAGAGTAGATCTAGCGTAATTAAGCGGAGTTGATCGAACGCCTAGAGATAGGGTTACGAGATTTTTCCGGATTAGGGTGAAACCTAATATGGGAATCCATAGATCGATTTACTGCTATTCTAGGGGGTTATTATAAGAGAATGAGAGTTCCACTAATTAAACTAGGGTTAGACGTTATTCGTCTCGAGAGAGGGTTTAGCATAGGTTAGGGAGTCCTACGGGTCAAGCTAAGTAAATAAATCATATAATTCAGGGTTAGATAACAAGTGAAGTCTAGGTGGATTCTTCCTGAGGGTATCGTCGTGATCAATTGAGTTTTTCTTCAAGTTATTTCCCAATTCGTTCTTTTTGTCTTAGTGTCCTTAGCTTAGTCGTCGTTAATTTAGATTAAAGCAAACTTCACTTTATTTTTAAGGCTAAATAATAAAAAGAAAGTTAGTATTAATACTTTTAGTTCCTTTGGGTTCGATAATCCGGTCTTGCCTAAGCTATACTACTGTTCGATAGGTACACTTGCCTTTAATCGTTGTCAGAGTTAGTTTCCAGGTTCGATCATTCTTTTATAAATTTTAAAGCTATGATTTCACCGATCATAGCCACTAGGTATTTTTATACACACTTTTAGTGCTAAAATTTAGCTAGATTTTTCCTAAATATTATCACTAAATAATCCTAAATATTATCACTAAATAATTCTAAAATTATCACTAAATAATTAAAATTTTAAAAATCAAATTTAAACTAGAATTTAAACTAATTACAAAATTGTAACAATATAAAAAATCATTCAATCTTTATCCAGCCACTTTAAAAAAAAATCTTCAACCGTTCAATTTTTATCCAATCATCTTTGAATCTTCAATCTTTCAATCAGGCCCTGCTCTTTGCTTTTTGTTCCAATTTAGCCCCTTTTTGTAATAGTTTGAATTCAGCACACCAACTTCATTCCTGATACGAAAAATTCAAATTTAATAACATTTTATCTGATAATTAGCCAAAAATAAATACATTAAAAATATGAATTTATCTTGCTATCAAAGGGTGTTGGTGAAATTGGACAAGAATCATGAGAAATTGATCACTATTTTTTGTGATAATAGCTCAGCAATCAAGCTCTCCAAAAATCCAGTATTGCATGGTCGCAAAAAACATATTGATGTGCGTTTTCATTTCCTTTGAGACCTGACAAAGTCTAACAGCATTAAACTAGTGCATTGTAATTCACAGGATCAGCTAGTAGATGTGATGACCAAACCTCTTAAGCTGAATCAATATTGTAAGTTGAGAAGATTCTTGGGTGTCTGTGCACAAGCTGACATAAACTAAATGCTTAGAGCATTTTTAGTTTAAGGGAGGAATTGTTAAGATTTGGTAATCTGTTTTTTAAGTTGTTTGGATAATAAATCCGGTTTCTTAAGGGATATTTATTTGTTTGATTTATTCAAAGTTGTTGGGTCATGGAATCCTGTTCTTTCTCTTTTTAGTTGTGATGTTAGCTATAAAAAGTCATTTTCTCCTTCAATAATAGATATTTAGTTCTTTTCAAAATTTTCTTTACATTACACTCCTTTGATATATCTTCCTTTTAATAGAGCTATAAATGTTGCATTATTTTCATATAAGATAATTGACACATTTTTTTGTAAAGATAACTACAAATCTTTTGGATATGTTTATTAGCCTTAACCAAACACATTATTGGGTAACCTCGTGCATTACAATTTTTACTGTATGATTGAAGAGGTTACAACTTATATTTGTTTTTATAGAATGTCATTATATGATTGTATCTCCGCACATAAATAAGAGAGAACTTAAATTCTTTAAGATTTTATTTTGTAGATAGATTTGAATATAAATCATTTATGTAATTTAATTTATATCATTGGATGTAAGAAAAACTCAACTAAAAATAAGTGTCTTCCACCTCATTTTATATCTTATACCATTCTTTGTTGAATTATTACAATTGAAAGCATTTACTCACATAGCTATCTTTTGCATTCTTTCTTGAATTTCTTCTAGTATCAATGCCTTAAAAAGTTGTCTTTGAAATACTCAAATTGAAGATTCCTACTTAAACAATTTGAAACAAATTCATTCCCTAGGCCAAAGCTCGAGCCTATGACACACGCGCTGGTTGTAGTTTCTGCATCTGACCACCTACCCAAATATCACCCCAGAGCATAATTTGTGAACCATTCCCAACTCTTCAGTATAACCCAGTTTCCAAAATATCCTTAACATCCTCAAATACATCGCCATGGACAGGAAGGTGCCAAGCCCAAATAAACTTTTTGCCCAGAGTAATACCTCATACTTAAAATAAGTTCAGTTTATCTTCTCGAAATGGATGCCTTCTGTCTTTCGTCTTTGCGATTGGGACAGATAGAATTGCTGATGGCTTTGACAAATGATTTCTTGGCAGTGCTTATCGGAATGTCTTAATTAGAAGAATATTGTGTATTTTATTCACTAAATTCTTGGAATTCATATTTCTCTAATTTGGTTTTTCATTTAAATTAATATAAAAATAATTTTCAAAACAATATAAATTCAAAATTATTTATTGAAATAATATAAAAATTACAATGGAAGTGAGAGTCAGCACACACGAAACAAATGGATTTATTTTATCACATTCACGTAAGAAAATATTTTGTTTTAAAGTAATATATTTATAAAAGTATATTCATAAATAATTATTTGATGGAGTAGCAAAAGTTTTTTATATGAATATAGTGGTCGTGTTTGATTCTCAAATAACAATTTAGAATTATTTTATTTGAAAACTATATGAAAAGATAAAAATATCTTTATAATAATATTAATTATCTTTTAAAATAAAAATATTTTAATAATTTTATATCTGAATTGGTGTCGAGTTAGCTAATGATATCAACTCAATAACTATATACTTTACATATAGTATAGATTTTACTTGACAAGTACGTATTAATTTCAAAAGCAAACAGAAATAAAATATTTTTTAGAAGAGTAATCATAAATTTAAAAAAAAAATCGTAAATAAAAGATACCATAATTCAAAAAAGAAAAGAAAGCATATATTATTTTAAGCTGAAATTTACATGCTATATCATGACAATACACGATGATAACTAGCTATCATGACAGACAAATTGATCAACTATCTTTAAAGCGTATTTATAGGGAGGGCATGAACAACTTTCATTAGCAAGAAACTTCTTTAATTTTTTTTTTTAAACATTAAAAAGAGTTGAGACGAAGATAATATGTTTTCAATTCGTGTTAAATGAGTATCATCATTTTACATTCCGATTCTCAATTTCGAAATTGAGAAAAGTTTAAATTTTTTTTTCTAAATAATTTCATTATATGTTTTAATCACATCAGTTCTATTTTATACAATGCTTAGAATTATCCATAGCCCTCCCCAACCTATAAATAGGAGGGTAATGCGCTTCAAAGCACTCAAACCTGCATCCTCTTGACAACAATACTCATGCCAATCGAACTATGACTCAATCGGCCTCTTTTACCAATATCTTTATTACTATTACAAATTGATTTAAAACTGGGACACATGTCAAATTGTTGTCACTAAAACATTCATGCATACAAGACAATATGGATAATGATTAATGCATGTAAAATAAAACATAGTAAGAACGAAATGATGATGAAATCAGATCAAAAGGATTGGATTTGGAGGGCAGGCGGGTGTACAGTGTCTTGGTTTATATAAGAAGAGCAAGAAAAATAGCAATTAGAGAAAGATGGATATTGCAACAGAGGCACCCAAAGCACCATTGACAAGTGAAAGGAAGGTTAGAGCAGACCTTGAAGAATATATACCCAAACCCTGTAATTCTTTATACTCTTTTCTTTTCTTTGTTCTTTGTTCCAACAGCTCCATATGATGTTTTTTTTTTTTTTTTTTTTTTTTTTTTTTTGACAAACATATATGAAATGTTGGATCAGATTTGGCAAGGGCATTGGCTGCTCCAGATGTGGAACATCCACATGGAACACCAGGGCATGACAACCATGGAATGAGTGTTCTTCAGCAACATGTTTCCTTTTTTGATCAAGATAAAGATGGGATTGTTTATCCTTGGGAAACCTACACAGGTTAATATATATTTTTTCAAGTTCCAATCTTTTTCTCCAACTTATTTTCATTTTTTTATGAAAAATATTTATGTATACTACAGCTATGAGAAATCTTGGTTTCAATCCATTTTCAAGCTTTTTTATTGCAATCTGTATCACTGTGGGAATGAGTTATCAAACTCTCCCGGTAAGTTATTCTACTCCCTTGTATTCCTTTCCAGGGCAAATCTATGAGAATCGAAATTTAATTTTTTTTATTTTTTACTTCTTTTTACAAATTCTTTAATTTTAAGAGGACTAAATTAAAAAAAATTATTTTGAGAGTCCAAATTATAATTTCACTATATATTAATTTTTCATTTTGGGTCCAGACACCCTACCTCCCTCCCTTGAATTCACCTCTGTTCCTTTCTATAAACCATACACATAGCTGTAAATATTGAATATGGATACCACATCTCATGTCTCAATATTTTTTTTTATTTTTAAATTCCATATATTTAAGTGATCATAACCTTATACTCATATTTGGAGGTGACAATCCACGGGTTTAACCAAATTTAGGTAAAATCATTTTAAATTTAAATTATTTCAAATTTTAATTAATTTATTCTTTCAACATACATAAAATATATTAATATTTAATTAATTTATCCATAACATTTTTATAAAATAATAATTACAATTTAATTATTTTTTTTTAACATTAAATTTTTCCTTGGGTCAATCTTGGGTTTGGTTTTTTTTTTTTTTTTTTTTTTTTTAATTTTTCAAGTTTGGTTGATTCCAATCTCGGATTATTTCAACTTCAGCCCATTTTGAAGTAGAGATTTTGGGTTCGTATTTTTTTACTTTTTGATCAAATTAAGTTTGAGCGGATTCAGACTTGACTTTTTTTGGAGTTAATTTTGAAGTCACATATTCTCATCTTTGTATATGCACCAGATGCAAGTGGGGCCTTGCCCCCTGGTCAAATGAAAAGTTTTAATTAATATTGCTCTTCAAGTATTAAATTTTAATTTTAAGCCTAATAAATGAAAAAAAACTATAATTTTGGTTCTTTTTAAAAATTAAAAATATAATATAATCTTTTTTAGACTAAAATTTTTTTATCTTTAGCACTTTAAAATTTTAAATTTTATGTCGACTCTTTTGATAAAGTTTCTGGCTTCGCTCCTGACTAGACTGGATATTTCAAAAAAAAAATAAAATACAATAATACAAAGTTGATATTGCTTTCACAAATTTGACAGGGATGGCTACCAAATCTATATTTTCCCATATACATAGATAGAATACACAAATGCAAGCATGGTAGTGATTCTTCAACATTTGACAATGAAGGAAGGTAATTAGCATATCATATTGGAATCATTAAAAATATTATGAAACAAAATACTTTTGACCTTTGTTATGCAATGAATGTGATCTTTTCAGGTTTATGCCAATGAACTTTGAGAATATATTCAGTAAATATGCTCGAACTGTGCCCGACAAGTTATCATTCGGAGAAGTGTGGCACATGACTGAGGCTAATCGAAACTCATATGATTTCATTGGCTGGTATTTTCAATCACCCCTTTCTTTGAATTTCGTGTTTTTAATCCAATAAATGCTTTGTTTCCTGAGATATTTGAACTGTTTGCAGGCTAATGACAAAGGCAGAATGGATGCTTCTGTATCTGCTTGCAACGGATGAAAATGGTTATCTATCAAAAGAAGCTGTCAGGGGATGTTTTGATGGGAGTTTGTTCGAGTATGTTGCCAAAATGAACAAGGCTGGGAAGAATAAGGTTTACTGAGTGCAGGTTGCTAGTTTAAAATATATGCATTGCTTTTGTTATCAAATAAAGTTGTTTGCAGATGTTACATTTTTCTGTCAAAAGTAATGTTACAACAATTGTCTGGATAGAACAATGAAATAAATTAAAACTGGAAAACAAAAGTGTAACATGAAATCAAGATTGTTGTACACAATTCTAAAAATAAAGCTTTGTTCGTGGGTGTGCAATCGTTTGCACTCACTCTGTTATTATGTAAAATTAGGATGCTTTTAATCATTAATTCTAATAACTATTTGATATGATAGGCTACTAATTTTAGTAAATTTTATTTCAGGTTTAATTTATGTCACGAATATGTTAGAACTTAAGCCAATTTTGTGCAATTGCATGGGAAATATTCAACTTGGTATGGAGCACAAGTTGGTTGACGCACTTGATGAAAGATGGATGCATAAGATTAGTAGTTCTTTTGTATTGGGATTTTTTATTTTATTATATTAGGTGATTTAGTTAATTTAGGTTATTATTATCTTTTGTTTTATTTTATTTTAGGATTTTTATCATTTTAATTATTATATTTTGTATCTTCTCTTAGACATGAATTATTTTTCTTCCTTTGTTTAATACAATTTTGACTTTCTCTTAACTATGAGTAGTTTATTTTTTCTGGCCAATGGTAAATAAAAGCTGAATTTTATTATAATTGTGAGATTTAAAAAAGTTTTCATTCTGTTCTTATTTACTCTTATTTGCTTATTGTATGAGAAAGGTAAAATTGTCATTTATTATTGTTCTTAGTATTGTTCCGAGTAAGCCCCTTGTTTGGTATTTAGAAAATAAATAATTAATTAGAGTAATTAGATATGTAATTGTCTTTTTATTCTAATAATTATAGCAAGTTAGCATAGTTCGATATAGAAAAAATTTGGGTTATATTATTGGAATGAGTGATCTAATTTAAAACAATCATGTGGTTGAGTTTATTAATTAGAGTCAGGTCTTTTTAATTCATAAGGTTGCCGGTGAATTAAATCTTAAGAGTGTCTCTTAGGGTTGTTCGCTTGGTAATGGGTACTATAACAAAAATACTTTAAGCAACACCCTCTTAAACAACAAATTTTGTTGCATGAGAGTTTATGCAATAATTTTGTGACCGTTGTGTGTGTGGTCGTTGCCTAAACTTAAAAGCAACGTTTATTTCATTTCAAATAGCGATTTATTTTAAAGTTTTCATGGAAATTTTAGGTAACGTCGTTTTATTTTTAAATGCAACATTTATTTGGCAAAAAAAAAGGCAACATTATAGGGAATTAATTTGTGTATGCAAGGAACAAGTAAATGTAATAAAATCATGAAGATTGAACACACAAATTTTACATGGAAAATTTCCTCAAAAGAGGATGAAAAATCACGGGCAAAAGGAGATTTCACTAAAATAAAGGAGAGTACGAAAGATGGAGAGAATTAAAGGAAAACCCGAAACTAAGGCCTATTTATAGGCTGAAATTCATAACATATATGACTATAACAACCCTTGGTTAATCAAAGTTTAAGTGGGAAACTAAAAAACAGAATTTAATTAGGAGAAGAAAGCCAAGAAAACTTGGACTGCACGTCACCACGTCGTGACGTGGCTTGATATGTCGTCAAGACTTGAAGGATCGTCGCATCATCGGGACAAAGTTTTGTTTCTCATCGGGACGAGATGACCATTGTGTCGTAGAGATGAAAGAGTGTTGTTCGCCAGGACGTCGCATACTGTTTGGTCAAAATAAGACGCATTCTCCCACAAATCTCTACATTGACTCGTATTTGGACTAACTCCCTTGCCAAGCCCTATTATGGGCCTAATTTGATATTCATTGGTTACTCAGCAAGTCCAAGCAATGCTCGAACTTTGAAATTGGAAGGTTCTTTGTCAACATGTCGGTTGGATTGTGTTATATGCCAATTTTTAAAATCTGAACATCCCCTTGAATGATCACCTATCGAACAAAGTGATAACGAATGTATATGTACTTCGTCCTTTCGTAATGCATTTGATCTTTGGTGAGATGTATGACACTTTCATTATCACAATATACGACAACTGCCCCTTTTTCACTTACCAGTTCACTAAACAGGCCCCTTAACCAAATTGCTTTTTTTACTGCTTTTGTAATCTCCATGTATTCCGCTTTAGTAGTCAACAAAGCTACTGTAGCTTTAAGTGTCTCTTTCCAACTAATTGCACAATTCCCTAAAGCAAATAGGTAACTTGTGAGATACCTTCTCCGATCTAAGTTTCCCGCATAATCAGAATCAACATATCCGACTAAACCCTTTTTATTTCTTTTGAACTCTAAGAACATGTTAGAAGTACCCTACAAATATCTGAAAATTCACTTCACTGCATGCCAATGTAACTTACAAAGATTGACCATGTATCTGTAACACCCCTAACCCGTATCTGTCGTCTGAATAGGGTTACGGAGCATTACCGTACAAACAGAACATTTAAACACACATTTCATACATTATCATAATAATAATCATTCATTTACATACATATTGTCCCCAAATCGAGCCCTCAAGGCCTCAAATATACCTTAGGAACAAATTGGGACTAAACTAAAATCATTTGGAAAGTCTAAGAAAAAGATGCAAAAATTTGAATATGGGGTCACACGACCGTGTGCCTTACACGGCTAAGTCACACGCCCGTGTCTCAAGCCGTGTAACCTTCGAACTAGGGACACACAGCCGTGTCACACATCCGTGTGCCAGGCCATGTAACTCTCAAAATTGCCCCACATACCTATATGTTAGGCCGTGTAACTCATTGACTTGCACACAAAAGAACCTTCAGGAGACACACGGCTGTGTCGCCAGGCCGTGTGTCAAACACGGTTGAGTCAAGCACCCGTGTCTCTGGCCGTGTGAACCTAAAATGCATTAAAAACAAGCCATTCTCAACACTATAACATGCATAATCATTTAAACAATTGGTGCACACTTACAAAGCATCAAAACATACCTAAAATATGCATATATAAGCCATTCCAAAAAGTCATATTTTAACTAACTAATATGCCAATCAAAGGTACCTCAAAAGGAATCATTAAAACTTACTTAATCATGTCAAATTTGGCTAATTTCAAACATAAAGATCTAATTCAATACTTTTCAAAACATGCCATATCTTGGCCATGAGCATACCAATTCAAAACATACCATTAAGTCATTCACACCTATTATAAAAGTGACAAAAAAATATCTGTTAAAGCAAAAATTGTAACCTATTATGCATACATGACACCAAAACACAAACACATTTAACTACTAGTTACATATTCATCAAAAGATTATTCTAAAACATCCAACACATTCCAACCACAATTTCCACCTAGCTAAGTTTATACATGCTACTACCCTAGGAGATACCCCAAAAAAAAAAAAAAAACTACCAACTCCAATGGATAGTTTGAGCTGTTGGTTTGATCTGTCCCAAATGTCGGCAACGATGATCTACAAAACAATTCATAAGAACAAATAAGCTTATAGAGCTTAGTAAGAACATAGTATATCATTTAATCTAAATTAATTAAATACAATTCATATACTATTTGATTCAAAGATATCAGAGCGTAAATAGGGCACTAAAGTGCATTTAAGGGTACCGAAGTAAAAACAGGGGCATGTATGTGCAATTCAAGGGTATCGAAGTACAAACATGGGCATATATGTGCAATTCAGGGGTACCGAAGTACAAATAGGGGCACGTATATGTAATTTAGGGGTACCGAAGTACAAGCATAGGCATGTATGTACAATTCAGTAATCTTTGAAAAACATAATAATAAAAGCATCGTAATATAAATACACAAAAAGAAACTTGTTTACATATTGAAATACTACGAACTTACCTCAACGACTAAGGCGTAGAATTAAACTAGTTATTCTGAAGCCTTTGCTTTGCCTCGATCTAGGTCCTTACATGGTCTATCTATATCTAAATAGACAAATTTAATCCATTTAATACTTTAAGCATTCAATTTAGTCCACATTTCATAATTATGTAAAATTTACTATTTTGCCCCTAAAATTTTAACTTTTCACAATTTAGTCCCTAAGCTCATAAATTGAAATCTAAGCATTTTAATCCTCTATTCAAGCTAACCGAACTTATTAGGGACTTATAAAAACCCATAAAAACCAGCATTTCATAAATTTTCCATGAACTTTTACTATTTTTACAAATAAATCCCTAAATGCTCATTTCATCAAAATTCACTTTACAAAACTTGTTTATTTATCAACAAGGACTCATAATCTATCATTAAACATCAAGAATCACACAACAACATTCATGGCATAACCCTCAATATTTAACAATTTTGCAAATTGATCCCCAGACTAGCTAGATTAAGCTAAAACAACTTTAAAAACATTAAAAATCATTTAAAATGGGCTTAAAAATCATACCATGCAAGCAAGGTAGCTTGACTGAACCTTCAAACCTCAACAATGGAGTTTATTTTTGATGGAGAATTAAACTAAAGAAGATGATACAATTGTTTTACCTAATTTTACTTTAACATAATTATTAAATTACCTTAATAACCTTGCTAATTAACTAAATAAAATACCAAATTCATGCCCATCTTTGTCCACTAACATTATGAATGGTATCATTACCATTTAAGTCCATTTACTTCCACTCACATAGTCATTTAGCCCTTTTAATTAATGGAACTCTACTTTTATACTTTTTACGATTTAATCATTTTCACTTAATTAATCATGCAAACATCAAAATTTCTTAACGAAATTTTAATACAACATTACTAACATCCAATAGATATTAAAATAATAATAAAATAAAAATTTATTCATCAAATTTGTGGTCCCAAAATCACTGTTTCAATTTCACTTAAAACGGGCTGTTTCAGTATCAACTAACACTAACAACATGTGAAATATCGAGACAAGTGCATACCATTGCATAAATCAAACTTCCGACTGTGCTTGAGTAAGGTACTTTTGACATGCACCTTTCATTTTCTTCATAGCGTGAAGAATTTGAAATTGAGAGTTTAAAGTGTGCAGCTAAAGGAGTACTTACCAATTTTGAATACTACATCTCAAATCACTCAAGTATCTTCATGATGTACCTTTGTTGCCATTTCGACAAAATAGAGAGGCCTATTATCAATTAGTCCAAAAAAAAATTTCTACTAAAAAGTATTTTTATAAAAAAGTTGATTTCAACTGGAAATAAATTTCATTTATTTTTCGAATTTTTTTAAATTATTTTATTCCAGTTTGAATAGTTTTTTGAAAAATAATTTTACAAAAAAAATATTTTTTGAAAAATAAATAAAATTTATTTCTAGTTGGAATCAGCTGTCTTACAAAAATACTTTTTAGTAAAAAAAACATTTTGGACTAATTGGTAAGAGGCCTCTCTATTTGTTTTGTTGAAGGGAAATAAAAAGAAATAATAAACAAGAAGGGTTTATGAACCAATTTATCCTATTTGAAGTTTGGTGTCGCCAAGCTATCAGGTGGCACCCTTAAAGCTTTTTAATCAAAATGATAAATTTACATATTAGGTCCCTAAATATTTTTTATCATCATATTTCAATTCGGTGCTGCAGATTGACTAGGCGACAGCCATAAAAAATTATTTTAAAAAAAAACTTGATGTGACCAGTGGCTAGGGAGAGGAGTGCTACTGGTAGTCAGGTGATACCAATTTTTTGCTATAGCTCGTGCTTAGATTCATAAATATTACTGTTTTTATCTCATTTTAATATTTATTTAATTATTTTATATTATTTGAATAAAAAAAACCCATTTCTTTTTGTCTGTTTTAGGAAAAAGGTATCCAAAGAAGAATACAAAAAACCTAAAAACAAGGAATGCAATTTCTATTTTTTTATTTTTTATTTTTTTACACTCAAACCCTTCTTTCCCAACCTCCAGGATAAGATAACAAGCAGGCAAAGATAAGGCATCCATTCCCCATTTATAATATTTTAGATTTTTTATTTTTCAAGAATTATTTCATATTTGGTTGGAATTATAATTTTTATATATGATATTTAATTTTTTTAATTTTAATTTATCTATTTATGTCAACAATAAAAGGTTGAGAGCAATTTTTTAAAAATAAGAGTATAATGCCAAATTGAATAAAGAAATTAAGGTAGTGGGTTAAATTTATTATTATGCTTTATATATTAGCACATTTGTAAATTTATGTCAACTTTTGATTTTCATATAATACTCACATAAAACCATGCCATTTTAATTAATGGATTTCATGTCTATCATTTTTTAGTCAAGATTAAAATTTCAAAATTTGAAAAGTATTAAGTGTTAAAATGATCAAATTGAATAAAAGGGACTAAGTCTACAACTTATACATGGTACCAGACTAATAGTAAAATTTAAGTTAATAGACTTAATTGTTATTGTTTGAGTTAATACTGAAATTTTAAAATATGAAAATACATAAACTAAAATTGACCTAATTAGAACTAATATATAATATAGAGACTGATAAAAGAATTTGACCTAATATAACAAAGGTTAAAATGTGGTTGAAGTCTTTATTCTCTAAGGTTGAAATGGTATTATTTGGGCCTTGTGGGGGGATAAAAAGGCCGAAAGAAATTTGCCATTCTCATTTGGTAATATTAAATAATTTAACTTCAAAATATGGTATTGACTTGATATGAAGTTATGAAACCAATCATATTATTTTCTAATACTAAAAGGAAAGATGCTAAATCTTAGATTATATGTAGTTTTGGGGTTTAGACTTACTTTTTCAGGTAATGAGGAGTTTCGATATTAATTATTTTCAAAGTTTATATTCATATTGATTTTTACATTAATAGTATAATTAATAATATAAATACAGATTTTCAAAATTATTTATATAAGTAATAATGGTTTTGGTTATTTGATGTAAATATTGGATTGGTGGCAAAGTTGAACTCCTAAAATCCTTTCCTGATTGAAAGTGAAATGACTTGAAATTAAAGAAAGTGAGATAAGCATAGTGATGGTCCCCTTGTTGTCTCATTAGTTTGCTTAGGAAGCACACCAAATGCCACCATTAGAATCCCACAGCATGTGAGCCTCACTCCAAATTGTGACGCATTGCCTTTCCTCTAATTCTCTCCCACACCACATTTCTAGAGTAGGTCCGCCTCTGCTTTATCCAACTACTGCTTTCACATGCTTTTTACTAAATTAATTTCAAGGTTTTCAAAATTAGATTAATATTCGAATAGGTCATCAATTTATTTTTAACTGATTTGATTAGTTTGCTTGGTTTAATTAAATAAATTATTAAATTTTTTGTAAAAATATATAATTACAGGTTAATTAGTTCAACTCCTCTCTTTGAATCAATATCTCGACTACTTTTCAATCCAGCCAGTTCAGTCCAATTATAAGAACAGTGATTAATATATTTTTATTAATTAGTTTCCAGTACTCTTATTATCCTTAACAGTAAAATTTCCATTGAATCATATCGATTATCAAAGATGTTTTTTTTACCAAAAGTGTTACTTAAATTATCAAGTTCATCTCATTTTACCTCAAAATATAATATTAACATATAAGAATGTGCTATTCAACATCATGTATTTTTTTTTAATTGAGAAAAATTGATAGGGCTAACGGTTTAGGGTTTAGATATTAAATTTAAATACCTAATGTAAAATAGGTGGTATAATTTGAAAATTAATTTAATTGTTAAATCCTATTGTTGAACTTACAGATCCAAATTTGATATAAAGTATGAATAAATCAATATGTCTAATCATATAAATTTTAAATACATATTAATAATGAAAAAATTAATAATGGAATACGATACGGATATCCATTTTGTTTATTTCTCACGTTCAAATTTCAATCATCAAAAATATTTTAATTTAAAAAAAATTAATATAATAAATGCAGCATTCACATTTTTTTAGTTGTAAACTAAATACATATTCAAGTATATTTATTCAACATTTTTGGGCTCTATATTTTGGCCAAATTTTGTAAAAGGGTCTTTTTTTTTTTATATTTAATTGTTTAGGATAATTTTTTTTTATATTTATTAGAATAAGTTGATTTCGGTGGGAGTATGCGAAAACGTGTCTAGCAAGGCGTTCTTTCAGCCACCTTCTAACTTTTTTATAAATCATATTTTTTGGTTAGATAGTTAAATGTTAGTATTTTTATCCTTAAGTCTTAGGCTCGATTTTTATTTTACATACATTTGTATTTTTTATTTCACATTGCCTCAAGTTTTTTTTTAATTAGTATTTTTAACATATCAGTTCTTTTGGCTAGATGGTTAGATAATTGCAATTATATCTTTAAGTCCCAAGTTTTATTATTTTTATAAGCATATTAATGTATTTTTTATTTCATGTAGTTTCAAACTTTTTTTTTATTTTTAATTCATCTTTTTAATTAATTACTCTTTTATTTATAAAATAAAATAATGATTGCAAATATCATTATTTTTAGTAAATATAAATTTTAATTAATTATTTCAAATATCATTATGTTTATATGTGAAATATTTCAAATACACATACAAAAATATATAATACGAAAATTTACTTCATTCATGATATGTTTATAGTCATGTAACACATATGCAAAATATTTTATAACATAATGATATTTGAAATAATTAATTGACATTTATATTTACTAAAACTAATTATATTTGCAATTGTTATTTAATTTTTATCAATTAAAAAGATGAATTAAAAATAAAAAAAATTTATAAATGATATACTAATTAATTAAAAATAAAAAAACTTGAAATGTTATGAAATAAAAAATACATTAATATGCTTATAAAAATAATGGAAGGATATAATTACAATTATCTAACCATCTAATTAAAGGAGTTAATATTTTAAAAAATAATAATTAAAAATATAGAAAGCTTAAAGTAATCTGAAATAAAAAATATAAATGTAAGTAAGAGAGGAATCAAACCCGAGTCTCAAGAATAAAAATACTAATATTTAATCATCGAACTGAAGGGATGATTTGTCAAAAAAGTCAGAAGGTGGCTGAAAGCGCACCCTATTGAACGCTTTTTCGCATTGTTTCTCCAAAATCGACCTATTCCAATAAATATAAAAAAAAAAAAAAAACTAGCCCAAACATTAAAACTTATTTAAAAATTGACATTTCTTCGTAATTTAGCCCTATATTTTAGTAAATTTTGGACATATTCATGGAATGCACGTTTCCCTAATTTGGTTGAAAGCGAAATTAATTTAAAATAAATTTCTTTGATATTGAATTATTCAAGTGGAGAGGTTTTGGATCTTAAATAAAATTTTTAAGTGTTGTAATTTAATTGTATATTTTTATTAGAGTTAAAATATAATTTTATTATATTTTAATAATTTAAATCTTTATAATCTTTTAAAAATTAAAATAAGATTTAGTATATATTTAAAATTTTATAAAAATATCATTAAAAAATGTAGAGACATGTGAAATTGTTGTAACAAAAGCAATGGTGCATATAAGACAATGTGGATAATGCATGTGAAAATTGAAGTAATGGCGAAATCTGATTTAACAGAAACCGCTAACTTGGACTTTTCATTTACTTGTCCCGTTCAATAACTCTATTATTAGCATTCCACTCACTGTTTCACAAATCCTATTTTTTGCTCTTTCAAGGAAAAAGAGATACACATAATAATACTTACAAAAAATAATAAATGAAATGATTAAAGACTTTCTATATAAGGAGAGATAGCTTCATCTTTTATAACAAAACTCAAAACTGAAAAAAAAAAAAAAGAGAGGATGGATGTTGCAACAGAGGCACCCAAAGCTCCATTGACAAGTGAAAGGAAGGTTCGAACAGACCTTGAAGAACACATACCTAAACCCTGTAATTCTTTCTTCTCTTCTTTGTTCCAACAGCTCCATATGATGTTTGTTTTTTTTGATAAATATATATGAAATGTTGGATCAGATTTGGCAAGGGCATTTGCTAATCCAGATGCTGAACATCCACATGGAACACCAGGACGTGACAACCATGGAATGACTGCTCTTCAGCAACACGTTTCCTTTTTTGATCAAGATAAAGATGGAATTGTTCATCCTTGGGAGACCTACAGAGGTTTTATTTTTTCCAATCTTTTCTTTCCAATTTCTTTTTTTACTCATTTTTTTGACAAATTTTATGTATAATACAGGTATGAGAAATCTTGGTTTCAATCCAATTTCGAGCCTTGTTATTGCAATTGCCATCAATGTGGCATTGAGTTATTGGACTCTCCCTGTAAGTTATTCTGCAACATTGGATCCCTTTCTATTAAAATACACGCATACTATAATAAAAATATCATGGAGGTTCTTATGTCATAGGGCTAGAACTTTAATTTGGTAAATCGCACAGTTTTAGGCGATTTCTTTAATTCAAATTTGCTTAAGTCAGCCTAATTCTCTAAAAATAAGAATTTTCATAGAAATTCTCTAAGGCACCTCAGTAAAGCAGAAGCAAACTCGAAACAGAAAGAAGCTACAAACGAATAGAAAAATTATAGAAAAATAGCACACATCAAGTGTTTGAGTAAATGCTCTCAAAAGTATTCAATTACTTTAAAAGTTTACAACTGAGTGATTACAAATGAGAGGAAAGACCTCTATTTATAGTTGAGCTCCCCCAGATCCAACGATACAGATCGAATTACATCAATGGCTAAAATTAATGTCTATCTAAAGATTTTAAACTCTGCACATTTTTATCCCTTAAAATTTACAAAATAAGATTCCTAAGGTTGCTAATATGACATTCACAAATTTGACAGGGATGGCTACCAAATCTATATTTTCCCATATGCATAGATAGAATACATAAATGCAAGCATGGAAGTGACTCTTCAACATATGACACTGAAGGAAGGTAATTAGCATATAACATTTGAATCACTAAAAACATTAAATAAAAAAACTATTTTAATCTTTCACAAGCAAATGAATGTGATGTTTTCAGGTATATGCCAATGAACTTTGAGAGTATTTTTAGCAAGTACGCTCGAACTGTGCCGGACAAGTTAACATTGGGGGAACTATGGCACATGACTGAGGCTAATCGAAACTCATATGATTTCATTGGCTGGTATTTCAATCACCCTTTTCTTTGAATTCCGTGTGCTTTCTATTCATTAAAAAAAAATGGAATTGGTTTGCAGGATAATATCGAAGGGAGAATGGATACTTTTGTATATAATTGCCAAGGATGAAAATGGTTATCTAACAAAAGAAGCAGTAAGGGGATGTTTTGATGGGAGTTTGTTTGAGTATATTGCCAAAATGAAGGGTGGCAAGGTTCACTGACTGAGGTTGCTGGTTTAAAATATATGTGTTGTTTTTGGTTGGTCAAATAAAGCTTGAATTAAAATAAAGATTTGTTTTTTTTTTTTTTTTTTTTTTTTTTTTTTTTTTTTGAGTTTTGAAATTTCTATTCACAGGTGAAGCCATAGATGTATAGATTTAAAGTAAAATTGAAAAACTTAATAAAGACATAAAATACATTTTATGTGATTTTCATTATAAAATAATTTATTAATATTAAAAATAATTCAAACTTTGGATAAGCAAATTTTTATGCTATTAAAGTTTTGCTTGATTTGATAATAAAAAAATTTTAATTTAGTGGGGATCAAATTATATAAATTTATTTTAAACCAGATTTCGATAAAAATAATAAGTTCATATTTCAAGTTAGGTTGGGTTTGAAGAAAAGAGATAAATAAGAATACATTGATTAAATTCGGCTCGAATCGATCCATGAATAAGTCGAAGTTCATGTATTAATTAGATCTTAAAAAAAGTTTAAGTATTAACTAGATATAAATTGTTAAACTTAGGGACTAAAATATATAGTAACCCTTTCGACTAAAACCTCAATCGGATGTTTTATTATTATTAGGGACTCAATTGATTATTCATTTATTACGAGAGTTTGTTTTACCATTTAAGCATAATAAGTAAAAGGATAAATAATAATAAAAAGTAGTAGGAAAAGTGACTCGTGAAAGTCAAAAGAGTACCAAACTCAGTCCAAGGGAAAATGCAACAAAGTAGGCCATCAAGAGGAGGGGCTACAATGTTATTGGAATCAGACCAGATTAGTTTAGATAAAGAAATTGAATCAATCTTTAAGTTAATTGCTCAAAAACAATAAAAATAAAAAACAAGACAAAAAAAAAATGGTAGTTGAACCAATTTATATATTTTAACTTATTTATTAAATATAATATTTTTTAATATTTTATTTCATTTTTGTTAAATGGGCTATCAGTTAAATGTAAAATGGTGACCTGATCAATTTAAACACTGATTCAGTTTTTAAAATATTAGAGGAGGAATTAAAGAATGTGGGTTTGCTCAGGAACAATCCAATAGTCATTTTGGGGTCTTGCATTGGGCTTTTCTTTTATTTCAAATTAAGGTCTGGATGAAGATATACAGACAGTTATTTATCCATATATATTTTATATTAGGGTAAATTATATCATTAGTTATTAAATTATAATTTTTTTAAATTTTTTATAAAAGGTTTATTTTTAAAAAATAAAAATAAAAATGAAAATAGATATTAGCTTTTTTTTTTAAAAATGTAAAAATTACCAACTTCTCTTTCATCTTAGTTTTCAATTTCCTTTTGTCTATTTTAGGGGAAAAAAAAGTATCCAAAGAAGAATACAAGAAACCTTAAAACAAGAAATGCAATTTCCTTTTTTACATTCAAACCCTTCTACCCCAACCTCCAGGATAAGATAACAGGCAGGCAAAGATAAGGCATCCATTCCCCTTTTATAATATTTTAGATTTTCTATTTTTATTATTCAAGAATTATTTCATATTTTTTTGGAATTATAATTTTTATGTATGATTTTTAAATTTTTTTATAATTTAAATTTATTTACTAATGCCAGCAATAAAAGGTTGAGAGCTAATTTTCTTTAAATAAGAGTATAAGGTCAAATTGAATAAAGAAATTAAAGTAGTGGGTTAAATTTATTATTATGCCTTGCATATTAGTACACCTGTAAATTTATGTCAATTTTCTATTTTCATATAATACTCACATAAAACCATGTCATTTTAATTAATGGATTTCATGTCTATCATTTTTTTGTCAAGATTAAAATTTTAAAATTTGAAAAGTATTAAGTGTTAAAATGATCAAATTGGATAAAAGGGACTAAATCTACAACTTATACATAGTGCGAGACTAATAATAAAATTTAACTTAACAGAATTAATTGTTATTGTTTGGGTTAATATTGAAATTTTAAAATTTAAAAATTCATAAACTAAATTTGACCTAATTAGAGTACAAAGTTTAGATCCACAACTTATATATAGTACAGAGGCTAATAAAAGAATTTGACCAAAAATAACAAAAGTTAAAATGTGGTCCAAGTCCTTGTCCTCTTCGTACATTTGGGATTTAGTTCCTCTAGTTTTTAAATTTAAAAATGCAAGTCTAATTATTAACACGTTTAAAATTCTGTTGTTAAATTCAGGTTTATTACAGTGTTATTTTTCCATTACATAGTTGCCAATAACTATTTTTTTATTTCAAAATGTTACACCAACAAATGTAACAGAAGAATTTCAACGATATTGAAAATTAGAATTAAAATTTAAAATCTGAAAAAATAAAAAGACTAAATTTCCTAAAATAAAAATAAATAGACTAAATTTGGATATAAAAAAATACAATGACTTGAACCATATTTTAAACCTATTAAAAATACTAGCATATTTAATTTTTCGACACCTGGACAAATATAGGCCATACTGAACACAAGACAAATTGGAAATGATTTCGGTATTGTTTGGGCCCTGGGGAAAAAAGCCCAAAAGAATTTTGTCATTTTCAAAATATGATATCAAGTTATGAAACCAAAAGAGGATTATGTTATAATAAGAATGCTAAATCTTAGATTATATGTACTTTACGTTCGGTTTTGGGGTTTAAACTTACTTTTTCAAGTAAAAAGGAGTTTTCATATTGATTATTTTTAAAGTCTTCTATAAATTATATTCATATTGATTTCAGTATAACTAAAATATAAATACAAACAAAAATTTTGAACTAATAAAGTCAAATTATTTAACAATTTATAATCAAATTATTACAACACAAACATATTAAGAATTAGAAAAACCTACATAAAATTAACTAAAACCCCTCATATTAAACTTAAATTTTGATGTCAAGAAACGCAAATCATTTAATACTACATTTGTGTATAGTATAAAATATCTTTGAATTCATACAAATTGGACTTTGGTTAGGATTTATATGATATATATTGGAGCTGGGATTTATTATTATCACCTTTCAATTTATTTCCTAAAATTATTATTTTAAAAAAAATTTAAAATTTAACTTTATTTATATATTTTTTAGATTTTTTAAAAAATTTTAGATTTTTATAAATATGTTGAATTTTAAAAATTATTTTAAATTTTTGAAAATCATTTTTATTTTTATTTTTCAATTTTTGTTGAGAGACCAATTTGCTCATTTTCAAAATTGGCAGGGATCAAAAGGGTATTTATACCAATTTGTTATTTAAATGATTCGAATGGTAAAATTCAACTCGTTTCGAACTTGAAATTCAAATTACTTATTCTAATTGATTCGAATAATTCAATTTAATTCGTAATTAACTCAATCGTGCATATAAGACAATATGGATTATGCATGTGAAAATTGAAGCAATAATAAAATGATTTAAGCAATGCTGAATTGGCTAAAAAAAAAAAAAAGAGTCGGTTAACCTTAGAAAACGAATAAGAAACGTGTTGGCAGGTAAACCCTTTAATTGGTGCTTCAAAGTTGAAACTTGAAAGTAATAGTAATGGTAGGCAATCGTTTATTAATGAGTAGGGCATGGTTCGGTTTCTTTTGTCTTAAGTAATATTATGAGAAGACTTTCTATATAAGGAGAGACAGCTTCATCGTTTATAACAAATCTCACCCACCGGAAAGAAAAGGATAGATATTGCAACAGACAATGGGGGAGCTTAGTAGATAAAATTTTTGCAAAGTTAATCTTTCGTAGATATACTACGGTCCTCCTAAAAATATAAGTAGACCTTTTAAGGTTTAAGATTTTTGTAATTTCCATCTTTGTATATATGCTATAGCCCTCCCAAAAATATAAGTAGCACCTTCAATATTTTTATAGTATTAAAAATAATATTAAAAAAACTATTCTTGATAAAATAAAGGGAAAATCTTGTTCACTTTATTTAAAATTATGTCAAATTATAGCCTGTGAATACTGCTTCTTTTGAATCGATTGTTTGTATGTTTAAATCAATTGTCATGTTGTAATACTACTTCTTTTGAATCAATTGTTTATATGTTTAAATCGATTGTTATGGTGGAATACTGTTTCTTCTTCTTTTGAATCGATTGTTTATATGTTTAAATTGATTGTTATGTTAGAATATTGCTTTTTTTGAATCAATTGTTTATATGTTTAAATTGATTCTTATGTTGGAATACTGCTTCTTTTGAATCAAATGTTATGTTGGAATACTACTTCTTTCAAATCGATTGTTTATATATTTAAATTGATTGTTACGTAGCACGTCTAATTTTAGCTTGCTCCTTAAAATTAACATCCTAGCGTTGCCACTTGCAATATACACATCCAAAGCTCCATTGACAAGTGAAAAGAAGGTTCGAATAGACCTTAAAAGAGAACATACCCAAACCTTGTGATTCCTTTCTCTCTTCTTTTTCTTCTTTGTTCCAACAGCTCCATATGATTATTCTTTTTTTTTTTTGACAAATATATATGATATGTTGGATCAGATTTGGCAAGGGCATTGGCTAATCCAAATGTGAAACATCCACATGGAACCCCAGGACATGACAACCACGGAATGAGTGTTCTTCAGTAACATGTTTCCTTTTTTATCAAGATAAAGATGGAATTGTTTATCCTTGGGAAACCTACACAGGGTTTTTTTATCAACAATTTATTTTAGTTTTTTTATGGTTTACACGTTTTGAAAAAAATTATGGTGAAAACAAAAAGGTATGAGAAATCGTGGTTTCAGTGGATTCGAAAGCTTAGAAATCGTGGTTTCAGTGGATTCGAAACCTTTTTTTTTTTTTTTTGGCATTAATCGTCATCAATGTGGGATTGACTTGCTGACCGTCACTAGACATACGAACGTCTAGACTAGAAATATTGCAACAAAAAGATATAAAATAAAACAACAGTGTCTGCAAGTATACGGCTCAAATTGTAATATAATAAAATTTATAACGAAACATTTCGAGAAGTATTCCGAGGATCGTACCAAAAAGAGGTTGATTAAATTAAAATTACTTTCTACAATAACAAAGCTAAACAATACTAATCTAGACTTATAATATGATAAGTAGAAATAAAATTTAGTGAAAAAAATAACATAAGACTAACAAAAATAAATTAACAATCGAAATTAACTCAAATAACAAGTAGAAGATTAACTCACGTCAGTGTTCATAATTAACTATAAAACTCAAGTTTTAATGAATTAGCTAATAATTAACTAGTTATTACCTCTTAGCCTCTAACTAATTAATTAATCTATAGAAACCACTTATCTTTCCACCTTGCAGTTTAAACCATATTAAACTAAGAGGTGCTCGATAAACTATTCTATCAACCTCATTTACCTATATTACTTCCCAAGGTCATCAATTCTAGGGTTTAAGCATACATAATTTAAGTTAAATAATTCTATAGCAAACCCTAATTTTTTAGTTAATTAATCACACCTTCAATGGTTAATCTCCCTACTCATGAATCTAGATGCAAAATTCCCTAAGTTTAATTAAACATGCAAAGCACGAATCAAGCTAAAGAGAATGGAAAAGGGAAATTGATATGTTTCGATATCGGATGCGCTTGGAAGCCAAAAATCCTTAAACAGTTGTTGAGATAGCACCGATTGCAAATGAAAACCAAATAAAAAAAATTATAGATTACTAAGAAACGAAAGCTTGGATCAAAATCAAATCCAAGTCTGAAAACAATACTAAAAATTCTGTCAAATCTCAAACTAAATTGAAACTAAAACTAAAAATCCTAAAAACTATTCTCAAAATGGTCTCCTCAATTAAGCCTAAATATTACTATATATAGTCTAATGTTTCTGACCCTCCTAGGTCAGTTAAAGCTGATAAAAATAAATTAAATATGTTGTGTAGATGAAAACACCCTTGGCAGTATTTTGGCCCTCGTTGAACCAATGTCACGACATTGGATATGGGTGTCACGAAATTGAACATCGAATGGGACTTTTGATAGCTCGAAGTTGGGTGTTGTGACTTTGCATGCTGTTGTTGCGGCACTGAAGTCATTCTTTGTGTTCCTTGGCTTGAAATGACTTCTTGCACACTTAATTAGCTCATTAGTCCTACCCTCGACCTGAATTGGCCTAATGGGTCATCGAAACACCAAAACTTGCATAAAAACGCTTATTTCACTAAATTTAAACGTAAAATACTAAATTAGAAAACTAATAAAAATAGTATGAAATTTCTCTAAAACAAGCTCATTAAGTGCCGGAAAGAACCTAATTTGCCATAACGAATTGTGGCAAGTCAAACTCCCCCACACTTAACTCGTTGCTTGTTCGCAATCAAACAAGACAAACATACAACGAAAACAACAGAAAATAATCAAGACTATACTTGAGCATGATTCATACACGAAATTAGTTTGGGACATGACAAATAAGAGAGTTTGGCTAAATATGCAAACTAGATATATAAACGATTCATGATTTTTAACCTCAACCATGTTAGTTCATTAAGTTCCACAGTAAATAAGTTAAAGTTAGTTAAGCATATGCTTCCATCAAAATGAATACACGAGTACAACATCTAAGTTCGAAGAATACATGTAATTAGAATCCCAAGTACTCAGTTTAACTTTCATCCATGTTTTGAACTCTAGTATAGTACTAACAAGTATAAGCAACTCAATGAGTATTCGTGCAAATATGAGTAAAAATATCTCAAGTACTCATACTCTTTATTGGATTTTTTGTTCTCTCTTCACTCACATTGCTTTTAGCCGTTCAATAGTTTTATAACTCTCACTCTACTTTTAACCCTCTAAATGCTTTTGTTCTTTCATTAATTTTCATTTAATTCTATACTTGCACGAATTCTATACTCACTATACTCTACTATTTCAATATCCATGGATTCAAATAACTGAGTTATGAAATTCGAACAACCTGTAATTCAAGCAAGCATACATGCCTTAGCGTGTATAATTTTATCATTTGGTATGCTTAAATACTTTTTCCTATTTACAGTTTGATAGATTAAACTAACTAGTCTAAAATTAAATCATCGAAAATCCTCTATTATTAGGCTAAATTTACAGTTTATACAAACAACCTATCACATGTTTGTTAGCTCAGAAAGATAAACTTGAAATCGCTGATAGGGAGGTTGAATTGTCCTTTGAGAACTTGTGGTGGAAGCAATGAAAAATATGCAACAAAGAACACAATGATTTATAGTGGCTCAACCCCAATTGCCTACTCCACTACCTTAGCTTACCACAACTAAAGATTTTCCCAAATTTACTAATTTGGCAACCTTTAAGGATAAGGTTTAACCTTACAATCTCTCTTAAGATTTATGATCCAAAATATTAAGATACAACTCCCTTAAGGTTTCTACCCAAACCTTAAGAATTAACCCTCTCTCATAGAGAAACAAATAAGGAAACAAAGAAACAATCATTACATGATTAGGATGTTTGCCAATTAAGTACAAATACAAAGAAGAACACTTAAGCAAAATGAATACAATGAAAGCTCGCAAGTATTTATAAGAAAAGGTATGAAAGAATTAAGTTCTAGGTTGTTTTGATTGATCTTTAAGCTTTGCATATGTTTCTTCTTGTTGCTAAACTTTTGGAAGATGATATTTATACCCTCTAATTGATTTCCAATTGTTGTGATTGTTGTAGAAGTGAATGTAGCCGTTGGAGATGAAATACTAGGTCATTAAGTTCACTTACAACAACAAGTATCGGTATCTACTAAAAGGATATCGATATTTTTTTTGCAATTAATGCTGATTTCAGTGACCGTTGGAGCAAGAATATCGATACATTAGGAAATACATCGATGCCTTAGGAAAAGTATCGATACCTACCAGGGTTTGAAAATGGTAGAATGTCAATTTGGTATCGATTATCAGAGGGATATCGATATCTTGTAAAATATCGATACTTAGACAAAAAGTACTTTTTGTCCTGGAGCAATTCTAACTTGTTTGAAAATGGTTAAAACATATTTGAACAATTGAAACCATTTCACCTTGATTTTTATGAAATTGCTCAACTTTAATTTTATTCAAAAACATTTTAATTTTTTATATCAAAAATATTATCCAATACGGCTTAGTTTAACAATCTCCCCCTTTTTGATATAACAAGACATTTTGTAAATTTGTTTTTGAATAGGTTGATCCCCCTTAATAAAAGTCATTTTCAATTTAAGCATTAACTAAAAACAAGTCTATCTAAAACAAAAAAATAAGTAAAAGAAAAAAATCATCCAAGTTTAAAATTAATTACAAACCCCCCAAAAAATTCAAATGAAATGCCAAATTAATCGAAATCAGGTTTCAACACTTCGCCCATCTTCACCTTCCCCTTGTCACGTCTTATAGTAGTCTTTGTGGCCTTCCTACTCGCAATTTAGGTTGGGCTATGTCGGCTCGGCCTGTGTAAATGTACACCTTTTGTCAGATGTCATTCTAGTTAGTTCCTCCTCAAAGTCGTAAATATGGGGATACTCTTCTCCTTCATCCTCTCCTTCCTTGTCATATTCTTATTCACTCTCCTCCTCATCCTTCTCGGATTGCTCATTGTACGGAATGGGTTCATATTTGTTCGGTAGAGGATTTGACACTCGAATGTCAAACATCTCTACATAGTCCATACCAATTGATTTCATTTCTTGCATCGATCTAATAACCCATTCCATATCGGGCAGATCACCCAACCTTGTCTTTGCTTAGCCTTTGTTTTACCTTTGCGTTTGAGGGATGGTGGAACGTCCATCTTGTTCTTTCGACACTAGTTCCATTCTGTTATTTGTTTTCGTTGAAATTCGCCATAGTTGGTGTACATTGAATTTTCAATGATGCTTTTTGTCGACTTCATGAATTGTTCTATGGCGGACATTGGGACCTTGGCACTTTTACATAAGGTTGTCACTAGGTGCAAGAAATAAATCATGACCTTCTTGCCACTGATACACGTCATCATGGACTGATTGATCCATTTTCTCATGCAAATCTATCATTTCTACAAAATAGCATCAAGCAAAATCACTCTAAAAGTGTTTACGTTAAACATGTTTTAGGATAGCAAAATTCGAGTGCAGATGAACAGCATCCACATTTTTGCAATTGAGTACATTATTGTTTGATTAAATTTCAATGGGAGATTACTACTGGGTTGGTGAGTCCACTCACCTCACCCCTCAGTAAGGTATTTTATGATTTGATCCATATCAATATCCCTATAGTAATTTAAATCAACATTGTCAAGAAAATCGGAGGCATAGTATAGAGCATCGTAAAAACTGTAGATTTCTCAGGGAGTGACAAGCACTTGCTTACTCCTTACCGTGACATATGTGTAAACTTCACTCGGTAGTTTATTATTTTCCCTTTCTTTTAGGGAAGTATAAAATTTGTAAACTACTGAATTGATCACCGATTCATTTAAGGTTGAACAAAATATCCTCTAATGATGAATGTGGACAAACCCCCAAATTTCATCGCACATGGTCATTGATGGGTCGAACCTCTATTCCTGTATAAATGTTCAACCTTGAAGTTCTAAGAAGTATTTTTCAACCTCTTGGTTTCAACCTCTTGGTTATGAAACCTATTGGAATCGACATCCATCGATGAATCATTGGTTGTAGTTCGCCTAATTTTTCTAGGTCCCATGGCAATACTATGAACTTTTAATCAGGCAAAAAATATGAACAAACAATGAAATTAGAATGCCTAACCTCACTTGTAGACGTATTTGAACGTGCTAGCTAAATTGACTATTGTAGACATGATGTGTAATACCGATAAAACAATGAGATAACCAAAGACAGAAAAAATTGTAGCAAAACAAGAGAGAAAAGAAATAAATAAATAAAAAGAAATCTTGAAAACTAAAGAAAATAAGGAGGGAAGGGCGTTTGGCAGCTACTAATGTTGTTTTATGGGTGTAGTATGGTGCAAAGTATGTTTAATTAGAGGTTTTAGGGTTAAAAGATAATGGGTTTTAAAGAAAAACCCAGTGGGTCGTGTGACAATTCCGAGTATTAAGTTGCAGACTCACGTAGTGTTACGACACTGGGTATGGGTATTATGACACCGAACTTTGAATTGCCAGAATTTTAATTCGTGATGCTTTATCACGACACTGATATCTTATATCATGACACTACCTGTGTTTTCAAAATATTTTGCTTCGAAATGTGATGTCGCAACACCGAGGTTCGGTGTCACGACACTGCCTCTGCATTCTCAAAATCTATCACTTCGAAGTGTAAGGTTGTAACACAAGGGTTCGATGTCGCGACACTGCCCTTAAATTTTCAAAAACTTTTTCGGGGGCATGTCAGACTATTCTGTGTTAGATCTGGTGCCCTGAGTGTAGTATTTTCATCTAAGTACACTTGTAATTTTTTTGAACAGATTGGTTAATAAAATTATTCATGAACTACATTAATACTTTGTAAATTATCCTCACATGGTTTTTTCATCAAAGCAAATGTTGCTCATTGGTTGTCTAATGTTTAACTAATACTGTAATACCTTATACTCGATTCGAGAGTTTACCTGAGCGAGAAGGCATTACAATATTAAAACTTTATCATTAAGGCAACATGATCAAATTATTCATATAATATTAAATTACAACCATTTTCCACGTCTTACAAGCATGTCAAAACCTAAATCGAGCTTAGGGAACATTTAAATTAACTCAGGATTAAATTTGGATTAAATTGAAACAAATATAAAATTTTGACTAAAAGTGGGTATAAGGGTCACATGGCGGTGTGAAAAAGGCCAGCCCGTGCGGCCCCAAACATGCTCGTGTGGCTACCCACATACTCTTATGAGTACTCCACACGCCTATGTGCTCAGACCGTATTCAGCTTGAAATAAGGTCACACGGTCGTGTCTCTAGGCAATGTAACTCTCTGCCACGTCAATCTACTAGAACACGGCCTGATCTTGATTCACACGATCGTGCCTCATTAAAGAAATTCGAACACGGCTTAAAGACTTGTCACACGGGCATGTTCCATGGCCGTGTCCCTGTCATGGCATTGAACAATTTCATTCGGGAAAGGATACTTGGAGGCAAAGAAACACATTCCAAAGCCTATTCAAACACCCTAGTAGGAATTCAACTTAAATTAGGATACTTAGGGGCCAAGTAAGGCATCACAAAGTCTATATAAACACCCAAGGGGGCAACTTGAAAAGGGAGTTCGGCAGAAGCCGGAACGGGCTGTTAGCTAGGCCAAAGAGCTAAGCGGAAAAGGTCAGATTTGTGGGAAATCACTCGAAGATAGCCAGTTGATCCATCTCAAGAAGCATTGAACAATTTCATTCGGAAAATGATACTTGGAGGCAAAGAAATACATTCCAAAGCCTATTCAAACACCCTAGTAGGAATTCTACTTAAATTGGGATACTTAGGGCCAAGTAAGGTATCACAAAATTTATATAAACACCCAAGGGGGCAACTTGAAAAGGGAGTTCGGCAGAAGCCGGAACAGGGGGTTAGCTAGGCCAAAGAGTTGAGCCGAAAAGGTCAGATTTGTGGGAAATCACTCGAAGATAGCCAGTTGATCCATCTCAAGAAGCCGGAATCATACTCAAGACGGCGGATCTCTCCTTCAATTCCTTCAGGGGGTTTTAGGGATTTCTTATGTTTTGTTTTATCTTTTCTTCTAAGATGTTTTCTTTTATAGATAAGAACTAAACCCTTCAGATACCTGAAGGGGATGAAACCTAAGACGGATCTTGTTATCATTTTCTGAACCATATGATAAATACTTGATTTGTTCTAAATTATGTGTGCTTAATTCTTGTTTTGATATTTCGCGGATATTGATTCAAGTTTGATGTGCTTAGGTGGTGGAGCAAAAGTCCCTGCCTATTCATAGATCTAGCATAATTACAACGGAGTTGTTCGCTCGCCTAGAGATAGGGTGACGAAACTTTGCCGGATTAGGGTGAAACCTAATATGGGAATCCATAGATCGAGTTAATGCGATTCTAGGGGGTTTTAATTAGAAAGAGATTTCAATTAATCAACCTAGGGTTAGTCGTTATTCGCTTCGAGAGAGGGTCTAATGTACATTAGGGAGTCCTACGGATCAAGTCAAGTGAATAAATCGTCTGGTTCAGTGTTAGATAACAAGTGAAGTCTAGGTGGATTCTTCCTAAAGGTATCGTCTTAATCAACTGAGTTTTCCTCAAGTTATTTTCCCTAATTCGTTCTTTTTTCTTTGCGTCTTAGCTTAGTAGTTAGATAAATTTAGATTAAACAACAACTTCACCTTATTTTAGGCTAGATAATAAAAAGAAAGTTAGTATTAGTACTTTTAGTTCCTTTGGGTTCGACATTCCGGTCCTGCCTAAGCTATACTACTGTTCGATAGGTGCACTTGCCTTAAGTCGTTGTCAGAGTTAGTTTCTAGGTTCGATTATTCTCTTTTTATAAATTTTAAGACTCGACAACCACGATCACTGTGTAAGGAGGGCACACGCTGTGTGATAGCCCATGTCCTAGGCCGTGTGCAGCCAAGTAACTTCACTTTCAAGCCAAAACAACCACCATTACTTATACACCGAGCCATACCATTTACAACCAAATTCACCTATACAACACACTCAAAAAACATACCTAAAAACAACCAAAACATGCCAAATCATGAACAACCTATGTGCCTAACCAATAAGCCTTCATTGGAACCTCAATTCAAACATCAATTCTAACCATAAACAATGATCGTAATCACATATTTCATGCTAGCTTAAACATACCAACTCCTTTACAACCATTCTACCAAGCAACATATTCTTACTCATGCTCACATAATGACCATTTCCATTTCACAATAATTCTCAAAGATAGCTACATATAACTATTGTAAAATACCATTTACATCAACCAAGTACCAAAATGACAGTTACAAGCTACCATTTCAACAAAAGTTATTTATCAACTAAGGCTTATATATATATATACATGGATACCCTAATTACATGCCACTTCAAACCAACCCAAAATGAACAAAATGACTACCAAAAATATAATGGATAGTGTGTGATCTTCTGAGCTGATCAAATTAACGTCACGATTCCAACAAACCTACAAAATTAAATCAAACGAAGTAAACTCAAGTAAAGTTTACTAAATTTGTGAAATTAACTTGTTATACTCAACAATTTAAATAAAATGATGCAAGAATATATCATGAGGTCAATGATCATAATTCACGTATCTCAAACAACCAAGATAATTTAACCTATAATATCCACAGCATTAAAACCACCAATTCATGAACTGATACATCATATATAAGATCATATGGCCCGAGAATATTCTTAATTTCATCAGATGCTTGAAATAGTATTTTCCCGTACAAGTTACCTGATACGACATACCAGTACAAAGCTTGCTAGGCTCGAGGCCTGATAGAATACACCAGCACGAAGCCTGCTAGGCTCAAGGCCCGATACGATACATCCAATACAACTCAATTGCATTGTTAATTTCCATCAACCAACATTCCAGAATTACAAACAAAACAACTATTAGAGTAATACAAATATTAAGGAATTTAATTATAACATAATTTTATAATATAAACTTACCTGTGTAGTAACTACCGATATTCAATGATGATTATTCGACTGTCTTTCCCTTTGCACGAGTATCGGCCAATCTACCCATTTGTCCCCAACTTTTACCTTTTGTACAGTTTAATCCCTAAAACCAAAACTTCTAGTTTAACACAATTTAACCCCATCCAAGCTTAATTGAACTACCTAAGGACTATGTTCAGTCCATAACTTTTGAAACATCACAAATTTCTCATGCAAAAATTATTATTTTATCAATTTAGTCCCTAAACTTAAACTAACTAAAATCACTTTACAAAATAGTCATATCTAACATTCAAGCTCAATAATCTATCATTCAACACCAAGAACACTCAATATCATCAATGTAGAGTTTGTAAACATTGGAAAATTTCAAAAGTTAGTCCCTAGATTAACTAGCTTTAGCTACATCGATCTCAAGAACATAAAAATAATGAAAACGGGTAGGAAAAACACTTACATGTACTAGGAATAAGCTTGACCGAACCTTAGTTTCTCATAGCTATAGAGTTTCAAGTTTTTCTTTGTCCAAAATAAGGAATATGATGTTTGTTTAATTTTTTATTATCTTATTGATCACTAGGAACATGAACTAGGAAAACACTATGGCTCCTTTCAATTGATCAAACAAATTGTCGATCCTTGGCAAAGGATACTTGTTCTTCACAGTCACCTTGTTGAGCTATCGATAATCTATACACAATCTCATCGACCATCTGTCTTTTTCACAAAAAGTACGGGAGCACCCCACGGAGAATAACTCAGTCTTGCGAAACCTTTATCCATTAACTCTTGCAACTGGATTTTCAGCTCCTTTAACTTCGTCGGGGCCATCCTATACGGAGCAATCAAAATAGGTGTCGTACCAGGGACCAATTCAATACCAAACTCGACTTCTCTAGTCGGAGGCAATCCAGGTAACTTCTTCGGGAACACGTCCGGGTACTCACATACCACAGGCACTAATTCTATCTTTACTTCTGACACTTGAGTATTCAACACAAATGCAAGATAAGACTCATACCCTTTTCTTATACATTTCTCAGCCGCCAAAGAAGAAATCAATATAGAAAAGCTATCCGATTCACCTGATTCAACTCGAAGGATATCCTTATTTTCACATTTTAGTTCAATAAAATTTCTCCTACAATTTACTATCACATCATAAGCTGCTAACCAGTCCATACCAAGAATCACATTATATTCATCAAACGGTAGCAACATAAGATTAGCCGGAAAATAATGACCTCTAATTGTCAAGGGACAATTTCTACACACTTGGTCAACTAGCACATGCTTGCCTAACGATTTGACACTTTTATGACAATTTATGTAGACTCAATAGGCATATTCATGCTAGACACCAATTTCATACAAACATAGGAATGGGTAGACCCCAGATCAATCAAAGCAACAACAGAAATATCGTGAAGAGAAAAAGTACCCGTAATCACATCTGGTGACGATGCCTCTTTGCGAGCGAGAATGGCATAAATTCTAGCAGGCGCTCGGCCTTCGGACCTCACGGCGGGATCTCTAGGCGCACCTCTACCTCTGCTGCTAGCCCCATTTCCCGGATTTTTTTGTGGTCTACCTGTAGAAGGAGCAGTACTAGCTCGTACATCTTGCTTTCTATCTTTCTCATCCATCTCAGGACAATTTTGAGTGAAATGGTCTAATGAACCACACTTGAAACAGCCTCTTTCATTTCCTCGACACTCACTAAAATTTCATCTACCACACTGCGAACACTCCGGTTTATTAGGTCGAGCACTACCAACACTCGCAATAGAAGTGGTCTAAGCCTTAGATGCCAAATACTGCTTACTCCTATTTCTATTCGAGAATCCCACTAAAGCATTTGATCGGGTAGTGAACTCTCTTGATTTCTTGGATGAGGGCTGAAATGATTTCCCCAACTATCTTGAGTCATGAGACTCAATATCGGCTTTCCTTTTCTCCTTAGCCAATTCCTCGGCCTTACTAGAACAACAAACTCCTTCAGCTCTAGAATATAAACAAGCAATCGAATGTCTTTGTTCAATTCGTCCTCAAATCTCTTGCACATGATGGCTTCGGTGGATACGCACTCCCTAGCGTATTTGCTGAGTCTCACGAACTCATGCTCATACTCGGTTACTTTTGTTCGGCCTTGCTTCAATTCTAGAAATTCCTTCCTTTTCTGGTCTATGAAATATACTTTTTACGAAACTCTTCTTGGAAGAATTCCCACGGTATCCTTTCCCTTGGTACAACCGACACAAAGGTGTTCCACCATTGGTAGGTCGAGTCTCGTAAAAGAGACACCACATACTGCATGCACTCCTCAAATGTGCAAGACAACTCGTCGAATACCCTAATGGTATTTTCTAGCCAGAACTCTGCCCTCTCTGGGTTATCATCTATATTCGCTCGAAATTCTTCGGCCCATTGCTTTCGAATTCTATCTACCAGAGGTTTTTCCCTTCTAATCATCTCCGCCACTTGGGGAGCTACAGGGGCATACTGGGGAATTGGAGGGGGTGGAGGAGGTAGAGTGTTCGGATTCGCACGAACAAACTTCGTATACCAAGCATTCATCATATGGAGGTAGGCTTCTCTAGGCCCTCCACCCTGACTCAGTGTCACAGGCCCACTATTAACTGGAGCGGTCCCTTCTGTAGGAGCCGGCACATTACTTTCGACATCATCCGCCATTACTCTATCGGGATCCATTTACTATGTAAAAAAGCATTTTTAATTTGTCAAGAGTCATCACATTGTCATAATTCATATATGGCATGTATGGCTAGACTCGTACTCATGTTAGATTAGTTCTAGAATCGACTAAACCATAACTTTAATACCACTAAATGTGACACCCCTTACCCGCATTTAACATCAGAACAGTGTATGAGGCGTTACCTCGCTCAAACACGTACTAGTATACATTTCCAAATCATAAAAGTTCGTCCAAATTTAAAACTTTTCAAACTTACACATAACGTCCTTAATATGAGCCTATGAGGCCCAATACATACTTTAGAAATGGTTCGGTACCAAACCAGGCACTTTAGAAGCTTTTGGAAAATTTCACTAAAAATAGGGGCACACGCTCGTGTGGCAAGGGACACGCTTGTGTGAACAGATCGTGTGGTAACACACACCCATGTCTCTAGCTGTGTGGATTTATTTTTCAAATTCGAACCTACAGGGGTTTTCACATGGCCTGGAACATGCCCGTGTCCATGGCCCGTGTCCCTCACACGGCCATGACACGCTTGTGTGTAAAAAGCTTGACATTCTGTTTCTTACGTTAGTAACTCAATAAAGTCACACGGCCAGAGCACACGCCCGTGTTCTTAGGCCGTGTGGCGAATTAAATTCCTAAAATCAAGTGTAAACTTCACACGGCCTGAGCACATGCCCATGCTTAGGCTGTGTCTTCCACACGGTTGAGACACACGACCGTGTCTCAGCCTGTGTGAGTACTACTGGGCATTCTGTTTTGCCAACTTAGGGTGTAGGGGAACACACGACCAATCTACATGCCCATGGGGCAAACCGTGTGTCACACACGGCCTAGACACACGCCTGTGTATCTACTCGTATGGACAAAAACAAGGCTATTTACCAAACCCTTTTTGCCACCCCTACTTGCACCAACATAAACCACATCAATTAACCTACTCATTCATGCATTAACCTACCAATTACTCAACCATGTTTTTTGCACATTCATGAAAAACATCATCATTTTCATATATCAACAACAAATATTAGCCATCATCCATGGCCTTATACAAAATGAATTCCTCTTTAAGACAAGCCAACACATTTGGCCAAATCAATATGAAACTTAACAAAGACTAAGTCCCTATACATTCCATACTCAAAAAGGATAATTCTAGCTATACCAAATGTTTGGTTTGATAGTGTGATTAAGCCTCCGATGTTCTTTGATCCCGAGCTAACTTGGCGACACTATAAGAAAATGGAAAAGAGAGAGAGTAAGCATAAAGCTTAGTATGTTGCATGAAAATAATTAACAACAATTACCATGCACTATCATACTCATAACATATTATAAACTTGTACGTAATTCTTGAATGAATAAAGGCATAACTTACTCATTTTCACCCTTACTAATCATACAACACAATTCGAGCTCATTTCTCATGAATTTCATATAGGTACCTGTATCACTTACAACATGATCATAACTTTTCTCACTTTTGGCACAATCTCTAAATTACCCGTTGAACACATTGGAATACCAAAGGATACCCCACAAGCCTTACACAAGAGGGTAATATGCCGATGCCATGTCCCAGACATGGTCTTACACTAGCTCTCATCTCAATGCCGATGCCATGTCCCAGACATGGTCTTACACTAGCGCACATATCAACTCAAATGTCATGGCTTGAGTATCCAATTTATTCCTAAAGTTCAACTGGGAATATATCACATCAACTTTCATCATGCTTATTCATAGCAATAATCATACAATTTATGCAATATCAATTTCTTAATGCATAAATACAATAACGATGTATTATTTACGTACAACGTACCTCGATATACAAAATTTGGGCGACTAGATTGAGTTAATCTACTAGCTTGGCTTTTCCCTGGTCTAGGTCCGGACTCTGTTTTTCTTGATCTAAAATGACAAATTCACTTATTTAATCATCACATATTCCAAGGCATTCCAAAATTTCTATTTTGGAAAAATTACCGTTTTGCCCCTATACTTTCACAAAATTACGATTTTACCCCTAGGCTCGTAAATAGATTTTCATCGAATTTCCTCATTAACCAAGCCTAGTCGAATCTTTTTTAAGCTTATAGCAACTCACAAATCTAATTATTTCATACACTTACCACTATTTTACAACCTTTACAAAAAGATCCTTTTTAAGTGTTTTCATGGAAACTCCTTTCACAAAAGTTGTTTATTTAACAACCATGTTTTATTTTTTTCCATAAAAATTCAGCAAACAACACTAATGTTCTCATGGAAAAACCCTAGAATCTCAACCATTTTGCAAAATAGTCCCCTCATTAGCTAGCTTGAGCTACAAGGGTTCTAAAAACACAAAAATCATCAAAAATGGCCATCAAAATGACTTACTTGAAAGGGTTTAAGTTGCTGAAAATTTTCAAGCTTAAATGGCTTTTTTTCTTGGGAAAAATCAGTGGAGAAGAGAAAATGGAAAAGATGATATCCTTTTTCTCTTTATTTTATGTTTATTAATCAATTAAGTTACCAAATACGATTTAGTCCTTTTTCGCAATTAAGCATGCAATCGCTAAAATTAATTCACCAAAATTTTCATGCACTCATATAATCATGCTATAACACATAAAATAATACGAAAAATAATTTTACCCAACCTCGGATTAGTGGTTCCAAAACCACTATTCCAACTAGCCCCAAAATCGGGCTGTTACATTATAGTGGAATGACTTAGTGACTAAATGTGTTTATAATTAATAGGTGAAAAGCCAGAACTTAATTATAAATCAGTTGAGCCTCAACTACATATGTCCAATCGGTCTCTCCGCTAGCTCGTTGAAACCAGAAATGAATTGCATGTTTGAATAAAAATGAACGAAATAAATAGAAAAAGAAAAATGAGAAATATATAAGATTACTTAAAAATTATGAAAGAATGAATTTATGTTTTTGAACTGTTTTGAAGCTCAAAAATGAAAATAAATCATTCAGTCATAGTGAACATGTTGAGTTGTGACATATTGAATGAATTTTGTTGAAATTTTACTGGGGGTAAAATTGTTAAAATTTTATTAGAGTAAAATTGAGATGAGAAAATTATTTAATATGTAAATATTAAAGTTTATTCTAGGAAATATAAAAATTGAATCTGGTTGATCACATTATGGAGTACTAGGTCAAAAAGGCCTAGGAAGTACTCGTAATTGGACCCAATGTGAGAGAGGCCCAAAACCCCTCATATAACATGAATGGGACGACTACCCTAGTAGAAAAACAAGGGTGAGTCGTTCACTCCTCTCTTACTCTAAGTAAGACGTTGTTTTTCTACTTCAAATAAACCTCTACAAATCTACAAGGATTCTATCTTCTCTTCCTATGAATAGATGACACCAGTAGAATCTGAATAACTCATTTAGACTGTCTATCGGTCTGAGAATGGTGCACAGTACTAAAATCTAATCGAGTGTCCAATGCCTCGTGAAGCTTCTTCCATAACCGAGAAGTAAAACATGGGTCTTTATCAGAGATGATCAATACCGAAACTTCGTGTAATATTACAATTTCAGAGACATACAGCTTAGCTAGCTTCTGTAACGAATAGTCTGTCTTGACAAGTAGGAAATTAGTAGACTTGGTCAATCGATCCACTATGACCCAAACAGAATCTTTCTTAGTGAGTGTCAGAGGCAATCTGCTAACAAAATCCATAGTCACACGCTCCCACTTCTAAAGGGGAATCTTAACCAGTTGTAGCAGACCTAAAGGCAGTTTGAGCTCAGCCTTTACCTGCTGGCATGTTAGACAATAAGAAAAAAAGTCAACTACCTCTCGGTTCAAACTAGGCCACTAGTAAAGCTCTTGGAGACCCTTTTACATTTTATTTTTACCGGGATGCATAGTATAAAGGCTACTATGTGCTTCTCACAAAATCGACTACCTCAATTCAGCATCGTTAGGCACACAGATCCAACCTTTGAAACACAAAACCCTGTAATCATTCAACCCAAAATCGAAAGTCCCACCATCTTCAACCTATCGAAACCGCGAAACCAAAGACTCATCACTTAACTGTTTAACTGTAATATGATAAATCTAGGTTGGTTTAAACTGCAACTCGGCCAATAACTATCATTGTCGAAAACACTCAAGCAAGCAAACATCACTCTACAATTAAGAGCATTGGCCACAACATTGGCCTTACTGGGATGATACTTTATAGTGGCGTCGTAATCCTTAAGCAAATCAACCTATCTACGTTGCTTGAGGTTCAACTCTTTCTGAGTCAATAAATACTTGAGGCTCTTGTGATCGGTGTAAATGATACATCTCTCACCATACAAATAATACCTCTATATTTTTTAGAGTGAAGACAACCGCAGCCAATTCAAGGTCGTGCTTGGGATAATTTCCATTGTGTGACTTAAGCTGTTGCAATGCATAGTTTCCCAATTTGACATGCGAAACATATTTGTAAACTATGAACTCTTACTAGATTCAGTCTGTACTAGAATAGGTGCTTGAGTTAAAATATAATTGAGCTTCTCAAAGCTCGCTTGTTTCTCTTTAGACCACACGAAAGGCGCATTCTTACACAACAACTTAGTCAGGAAGCTGCAATAAGTGAGAACCCCTAAACAAACCTCCGGTAGTAACCCGCTAAACCTAGAAAACTCCAAATCTCAGACACATTCCTCAGTTGTTTCCATTCTATCTTAGCCTCAACATTTTTAGGATCAACTCGGATCCCTTAAGAAAAAACAACATGTCCCAAAATGGTAACCTTTCACAAATAGAACTCGCGTTTACTCAACTTAGTGTAGAGCTATTTCTTACGAAGTATCTGCAGAACTACTCTAAGATGCTCATCATGCTCACTCTCAGTTTTAGAGTATATTAGAATATCATTGATGAAGGCCATGATGAACTGATCCAGATACGAATGAAATACCTAATTAATTAGATCCATAAACGTAGTCGGAGCATTCGTCAAATTGAAGGGCATAACCAGGAACACATAGTATTTGTAACGAGTCCTAAAAGTAGTCATATACACATCAGTCTCTTTAACCTTGAGCTTATGGTACCCAGAACGAAGATCGATCTTCGAGAATACAAATACCCCATGGAACTTATCAAACAGGTCATCGATCCTCAAAAGCGGATACCTATTATTTACCATAAACTTATTTAGTTGATGATAATCCACACATATTCTCATCGTGCTGCCCTTTTTCTTTACAAATAGAATCGGTGCTCCTTACACACTCGACCTAATGAACCCTCGATTGAGAAGTTCTTGAAGATGAGCCTTTAATTCCATAAGCTCTTTTAGTGCCAGCGATAAGGAGTAATGGACACAGGAGCGATACATGGAAGAAGTTCAATACCAAACTTAACCTCCCTATCCGGAGGTATCCTTGGTAACTTCTCAGGAAAGATATCCGAAAAATCCTTTACAGTCTGAATATCTTTAATAGAAGGTTTTGTAGGACCAGAGTCAGACACAAATGCCAGATATGCCTTACAAGCTTTCCAAGCTAACTTTTCGGGTACCAGAGTGGAGATCACATTAGAGAGGTAATCTCAATGCTTGCCAATCATAAAAATCTCAGTATCATAATCATGTCTCGGGGTTACCCTCTTAGAGGCACAATCCAAATAGAATCGATGTTCCACGAGCCAATTCATTCTTTAAATCAGATTAAACTCTCCAAACAATAACTCCATCATATTAGCCGAAAACATAACACCCTGAATATCTAACGGAACCCTTCTATAAACTTTATTAACCTAGACCGACTAACCGATAGGACTAATCATAGAAATCTTTCTAGCAGTACTCTTAGTAGATATATCCAAATTCACAAAAATAGTACTAGCTACAAATGAGTCTGTAGAACCAATGTCCATCAAAGCAAAATACGGTGCAAAATGAATAAAGAACGTACGTGCTATAATGTTGGCATCGTCTCTGTTCTCCCAGCGCCTCACCTCATATACAAAAGCAGGCTGTCGTGCTTCAGTCTGAATCGTACTTATGCCCGAGGCTCTTTGACCCATGTCAGAACCATTACCATCCCTGGTCGTACCACGACCCCTAGATGGATATTATGCTGCCCTCAGAGGCTGAACCGGACCCAGAGCTAGAGCTTGTGTAAGAGCTTGCACCTGATTGGATCGAAGAAGATAGTTCCTAATGTCGTGCTCCATCGACTCATATCATAGAAAACCTCCCAACCTCCTTCAGGACTCGCCTGAATGGCGTCTACCACAGTCACTATAGGTCTGAATTTTAATCGGTGCAGCTGGTGCCTCAGCCCTCGGAAGTCGATCAAACCTGGTATGTTTCTTAGGGCACTGAATAGAACTAGAGGGACCTGAATCCTTCTTAAGTTTACTTTGACCCTTCTCCCAATCTCTTCGCTTGTACTTAGTACGCTTGACCTCCTCATCTATCTTCGCCTTGTCAACTAAGGTCTCGAACACTTGCTCCCTCTGAGAAGCTATTAGAACCCTCAAATCATATCTTAGTCTGTGCTCAAATCGAATAATCTTATCATAATCATTTGAAACCAAACTACAAGCATACCTACTCACTCTCAAAAACTCGACCACAAACCTCTCACCCTAAACTAGGCACATAAACTCGCGTCTACGAACCTCCACATAACTTGCCCCAACATACTTACTCTGGAAGGCTTTCCTGAATAAATCTCATGTGATGTGTTTGGGCTGGGTACCCTCCTCAACTGTTAACCACCACTGGTATGCCTCATCTTGGAGCAAAGACATTGCACCTCTCAATTTCTATGCAGGAGTGCAGTCAATATCATTCATGATGGGCTCGGTGGACTCTAACCAATACTTGGCCATTGTTGGGGCGACTCTAGTGATGCCCTTGAAAACCTCAGCACTGTTCGACCGGAGTCATTTAGTAACTGACGCTCGACTTCCAGATCCAAAATGGGTCATAGTGACCCTCTCTAAAACATGAAGCATGGCTTGGGATAGTGTGTTGTCCCCAGTCATCGGAGTCTGAGACTCCGTCTTAGCAGTAGTAATACCAAAAGTCTCGTTGGTATCTAGATTGGGGATATTGCCCATTAAGGAAAACTCAGCTCAGTGCCCACAAGAACCACGTCCACGACTACCGCGTGAACTCATAATCTCAACCTTTCTACAAATATCAAAATTTTACAAATCAATTCCTAGTTTTTATCAAATGTCTTATTTCACATTTCATATCACAATCTCTAACTAAAGCAAACAAGTTTAATCACTATAGTGTTTTCCAGCTAAATAGTATAGCTAAAGAAGAAGTACTTACAGGTTCAACATATGAGACTCAGTCTTTCATAAAATAAAATTTTAGAATTAACCAAATAACTGTTTTTATTCAAAACACTTTTCATAAAAACAGGAGCCCAAAAAACATAGCCAGAGTTTGGCAACCTGGCTCTAATAACACTAAATGTAACACCCCAGACTTGGCCAGAACGTTATGGCCGAATATGGAAAGCTATATTAAACCACTTCTGGAGAGTCAAACTTTTAATAATAAAAATTGAAACCTTTTAAAGCCGTTTACAAAATCATAAACAAACCATAAAATCCAATCTTTAAAAGTAGAAATATTATAAATTCATAAAAACAATAAAGTAACCAAATGGACATAATCGAGCTCCTACTATGCCGACCCGCCTAAGTCTATGGGTTACTTGAAATTCAATCAAACAGATGAAATGAGTTTACATACTCAATGTACAGTTTAAGTATTCAATTAGTAGAAACTAGACATGTATTCGGTTTCACAGTATTCAGATAATTCTCAAAGTTAGGTAAGAAACAGTAATAAGATATATCAGATGTAGATACGGATCATATCAGATACAGATGTAGATTTCCTACCCAATCCTTTACACACCATCTATGTCTATCCCTACACACCAAATAGGGTGTCAAGTACCCATCCATCCCTACACACTCCATAGTGATTGTATGTCACGCTTAGAATTTTGCAAACTAGTTGCCAGATCGAAGTGCGATAAATCTCCAAAATAAGATATGTATATATGGATTAGCCACCAAAATCGCTAGATAATTAAACTATCCACACTTCCTCCTTTATTACAAATCTAGCCCCAATGCAAATGCATAATTAACAGATATCATATACGCGTACACAGTGATACAGATTCAGTCGTTACAGATCACACCTGCTTATCAAATAACACATCATATGAATGTTCAAATAACAGATTTTCCAATAACAAATCATCAAATAATGAGTTTTAAAACTTAATTCATATCATACGGACCATATAGAAAGTCCACGTTTGATTCGAATGATGTTTATGGCCCTAGGGAAAAATTCTGATTTTTGGCCCACATGCCTTGGATGACTAGCCTGTGTGATTCACACGTTCGTGTGGCTCATCACAGTGCCTCACATGGCCACACGACTGTGTGACCCAACTCAGAGAGTTACAAGATCTGGCACATGGCCTGATACATACCCGTGTGACCCAAATCAGAGAGTTATATGGTCTAGACACATGCCCGTGTCATTCGTCAGTATGACTCACAATTAAAGCAGTACCTCACATGACCTGGACACACACCCGTGTCGCATGCCTGTGTGACCCAAGTTAGAGAGTTACACGGATTGGCACACAGCCATCTAGCGTCGACAACTATGGATTCCAGCTTTCGCCGTTCACAGAAAACTCAGTTTTCTTTACACACCTGGGATAGATTCGATGTAGAAGTAGCATAAGTGACTCCGAAACCTAAAACGGTAAACTAATGACCGAGTGAACCATTATTCCCTAAGCAAAATGCTCGAATTAACGCACAAAATTTACTTACATAAAAAAGCTTCGAGGCAAAACCCCAAACTCAAAAATCAACACCTGCCTTCGCACAATACTACAAATTCACAAACCTAATGCATTGGGGGATTGTTATCCTTAAAATCTTTGCCTAGAAACATACCAATAAAACACTTAAACAGAAAATTCAAGCAAATTAAGCAGAAAACCCATTTTGACATAAATGAACGAGAGGGAACGTTACAGAATTTCAACCACAAAACTTACGCAATTAACCTTTCATTCAAAATACAATGAACTATGCAACTTCCCCGAAAAACAACAACAACATTTTAATGGAAGAAATCAAAGAACAGGCAACAGAGAGGAACAATGGGGTGCAAAAACAAAAGAAGAAAAAAAGAAAAGAAAACGTAAAAAGAAAAAGGATAAGAAGAAGAAAACCATTTAATAAATTTTTTAAGTAGTAAAAACAAATGCATTCCCTCTTCGCTTACGCAGAAACTTGAACACAAGACCTAAGAGTATATAGAAGGTTAAACATTAAACCAACAGAATCATTCTTGACACAAGTTAACGCAGAAATAAAATTAAGTCGAAAGTTCATGGATAAGGGCTAAGTCAAAACAAATATTAAAACTGCAAAAAGGTAGACTTGAACACCCGATCTCAAACACATAATTAAGGCCCTAACCACTTAAACAAATACTTAATTATTGACAGAATTAACAAACAAGCGTTCAAAGTTTGGGGCGTTACATTTGTCATGCTTCTAACATGCCCAAGACTTATTTTTATCACATTGTCCTTCTGGGACATATAATTATTTGGAGCATTTTAGCTGGTATATGTATCAGCTATTATATGCAATCTCTAAATATCATCACTAAACATGTTTGAAAAATAATTTTATCATTCAATCTTTATGTACATAATATTAGTAAGGATCACAAAAAAAATGATGACATAATAATTTAACCAATTTGTCTCCCCTTAATACTAAGAAAATTTGTTACATGAAAATACTTTTTCAAAATTATAAATATATATCCCTTAAACTTTTTCACATCTAATAAAAATTCTAAATTTTATCAATTTCATACTTAATGATCCATCTTAATGCGTTATGGTGGAACAAAAAATAGATATTGCACATCCAAATATTTGTAGATGAAGTCTATTATTTTATAAATGAAAATCGATTCTCATGAGACAAATATTTCTTACATGTTGACCTTGATGCAAATAATGCATGCTTATTGTAAAGCTATTCTTATATTAATGGTTAAGCAATTAAATGGAGGCATAGTTTTGCTAGCCATTAAGTATAATATATATAGGCATAAACAACTCAATATTATCCCAGATAAAACTACAAAAATCAAGCTTGGGATATAGTTCACCAGTGTTGTTAGCACAAATTGCGTACTATAGAGATTTGCACTGTAACAGCCCGATTTTGACCCTAATAAGAATAGTGGTTTCGGGACCACATATCCGAGTCCAAAAAATATTTTAAAAATTATTTTCAATGTTTATTATGTGTGAACTTTCTTGTGTTAAATTTTCGTGTTTTAATTTCGTTGTTTGAGTGTCCGATTAAATTAAAGGGCTTAATCGCGTGAAATAAAAATTTGATGGTTAGTTGTGAAAGTGCCTAATTGTTGTTGTATTTTTAATATGGAGGATTTATGTTGCAATTAGGCCATTTTATTAAGTAGTGGACAGCAACATGCTTATATTATATGTTTTTATATGTTAATTTTATAAGTTAAAAAATTATATTAATATAATATAATGTTATAATATAATAAACAAAACATAAAATGAAAGCCATTATCTTCCATTTTTGACCAAAACAAAGAAAATAAAAGAAAGAAACTATGGCTAGGGTATTCAGCCATAACCAGGCTTGATTAAGCTATGTAACTACCTCAGTTTTTGATAATTTCTACGTTTTTGTAATCATTACTTCGAATGCTACAAGACCCATGCTTGAATTTTTGAAATTGATGATGATTTTTTGTTATGCCATTTATGGTAGTTTGTGATTTTTGTTGTTTGATGATAGAATATGGAAGATATGTTTTGAATTAACATGTTTTGTCTTTGGATTTTTGATAATTTTGAGTAATTTGGACTAAATTGAGAAAATAAATTTTTGAGGGACTAAAATGTGAAAAAAATGAAATATATGGACTTGTATAATGCTTGTGAATATTCAGCCTAACTATAGTATGTGTAAATTTTGTGTATTTTGTGTTTTATGCAATAGGGACTAAATTGCAAAAAGTGTGAAATATCAGGGGCAAAATGGTAATTTGCCCATTTATGTGTTTTTGGATTAAATTGAATGAATATGTGGTTAAATTAGTTAAATTTGAATTTATTTAGATCAAGAACAGAAGAAAACGGAATTAAATCGGGGGAAGTCAAAAGTAGTCGAGTAGTCGATTGCGTCCATCGATATCCGAGGTAAGTCAATAAGCATATAAATGTCGTTAAATTTGATAATATATAATATTTACATGATGAATGGAATTTTTGTGAATTTATTTGTGTATGGCCAAATATGTATTGAGCAAATGAGCTATGTTTCGAGTTCGATTCGATCGAGATTCAACATCCGAAAGTCTCGTACGAACCCTAGGAATAAATAGGATACGTATGTCATGACATAGGATTTTCTATATGTGTTATCGTGTAAGACCACATTTGGGACGTTGGCAACGACTTGTTTTTACGTGTAAGACCATATCTGGGACATTGGCATCATATTTGATTTGTGTAAGACCCTGTTTGGGATAGTGGCATCGATATATGATTACATGTAAGACCACGTCTGGGACGTTGGCATTGTACAAGCTTCTGACTATCCGCGTATCCTTTTTAATTCCGAACGGCTCAACGGGCAATGTGAAGTAAAGACCAAATGTGTAATTGAATTACAGGTTCAGGTATGTGTTAGTTATTTGTTTATATGGAAACAAGGTAAGTTGGTTAATTGAAATGATAAAATGTTAAGTGAATTATGAGATAGATTATACGAGCATTACTTATTCAGCCTTGTGAAGTTAATTTGTGTATTCGTTTATATAATATTTATGTGTGAAAGTAAAATGTGATCTTGGTACTAAATGATAATTGTGCTTAATATTTTGGGTAATTGGCCTTGTTAATCTAATGTTATTATGAAAGTGTTTATATATATGCTTTTGCTTATGACTTACTAAGCTTAAATAGCTTACTGTGTGTGTATTCTTGTTTACCTCTATTTTATAGATTTTGGAGTCACGTTACGAGCTCGGGGATCATCAGCAAAGCTTATCACACTATCGACTGTTTCTTTCGGTATTTTACTAAGTTGAATTTGGGCTTATGGAATGTATAGCATAGATGAAATGTTTATGTTTGATTTTTGGGCATATATATATGCGAAAATGGCTTAATCTTGATATTTAGGGCTTATGTGAATTCGGTCATGGCATTTGCTTATTATGGAAGTATATTTCATGGTGTGTTTATGCTTGGTGTTTGGTTATATGGTTTGATTGATAATTGAGTTAATTGATAGTTGTGTAATTTTGATCATGGTATTTGTATGATTTGGTAAGTAAGTCTCATGATATGTATGAATGGTGTTTTGGGTTATATATCTTGGTTGTATAAAGATATATATGACTTATAAATAGCTCTTTTAGTAAGCTTGAAACATGTTTGGATTTGTATATGTAATCGGTTATATGATTCGACTTAGAAATGAAGTAAAGGAATGGGATTGTAAAATGATTAATTGTGTTGGTTGGAAATGGTAAGATTCATAAGTTTTTGATTTAGAAACGGAGAACATATGTGTATGAGCATATTTGGCTTTGGCATAAAATTCATATTGGTAAGTTTGTAATATATATATATATATGGAGTGTACTTAAAACATGTTTGATTTGAAGATGTAAGTGGCTATAAGATTCAGTTTTAGTATATATATTATATTGATGAGCATGTATTGTGTCTCAATAGATATAATGGTATATTCGGTTAAAGCTTGGAACTCATAATGATATATATGTGTTTTTGGTGAATATCATGGAAACATAAATATGCTATGGTTTGAGAGTTATACAATGACCGAATATGCATTACTTAGCTTTGTAGTGATAATCAAATATGGATGTTTGAAAATGGCTTAAATGATATGGTCATTTATACATGAAATTCATAATAAGAAAAGATGTATGTTTGATTTAAGTGTATATAGTTATTTTCCAATGGTTTTATGACTAGGAAAAAGTAAGTTTGCTATTTGTTATATAAGTGAAATTGGAACTAAAGAATGTTTTAATATATGTTTGAAATGAGATAGATATATGTTCGCATATGCCTAGGTTAGTTGAATTAGTTTGTAATGTCAAAGTATGCAACTTTATTTTGCTTGAATGGTTCAGTATATGTAATTTGATTTGATTACAAAGCATACAAATTTCGTATACTATAAATTGTACTATGTGATCATAAAGGTTTAATGTGACTACAGTGTTATGCGCATGTTATAATAATATCAGAGGTATATATGGCCATATTATAATGTTGCATATGTGATTAAATTTTTAAGTTGAATACATATTAGTTCGAGTTTGATAATTAAGGAACATGTTCATTTGTTTTGATGTAAGTTCGAATTGAATTAATTGGAAATTTTGAAAAGTGCTGATTTGTAAGTTATGATTAGTAAGATATGATTGATTTGAATTTGGAATTATGATGTATGTTTATAAATTTTAAATAATTGATTTGTGGATAGTTAAGTTTTTGATAATGTTATAAAGGTATCGTTATTCTTTAGTGCATAAAGAGCATTTAATGATTAAGCTAAATTATGCTGTATCTGATAATGCTTCGTAGCCCCATTTTGGCGACGGATACGGGTTAGGGGTTTACATGCACAATTAAATTATTTCAAGAAATAATATCACAAACTTCGGGTTGCACACATGTGATACATAAGCTCATATATTATTTGGTTATCATCCAAAAATACAACCTGTAACGCGTCAACTTTTTATTCATGCTTTTGTAAAAATTTGGCACAACTATGTATCTACTTTAGTGGTTAAGTGTTTTGGGTGTGTGTGAGAGGTCCCAAGTTTATGCCTTACCTTGAGAAAAATTTTTTATTTTTGAAATTAAGCCCTACCCTTAGTGAGTGGGTTTATTTTTAATTGTTGCTATTGGATATCAGAATGAGCCTGCTGGTTAGAGTGGAGAAGGAGTCAGTGTGTTGGAGGTCCTGTGTTCGAATCTTTGCGGTAGCAAGGGGGTTATATTTTTACTCTGTTAACAGATAGAGTTTCGATGGAGTTGGGATTCTGAGTGGTTGCTGGTTAGTGTGTTAGTGGAGAGAAATTAGGGATTTTTGCTAGCAGTTTTCTTTTTCCCCAAAAAATTCTTTTCTCTCTGGCATTTTCTCTTTGCTTTCCCACTTTCGATTTTTTGGCTTCTTATTTTTTATTCTCAGTAAAGTTTTCCTTTCTAACTGTGGTATGTCGACGTTTCGTTTTCCCCCATGCTGTTGAGTAGGTAAAGGTTTCGATTTGTTCTAGAGATAATTTTGTTTTTGCGTTAGTTTCTATTAGTAAAATCGTGGGGTTGGTTTTTCTTTGGTTGTTTTGGTGTAGGAGAAGGCTGTGAACAGTGAGTCTTTGCACCAATTGCTCGAACGATTTAAGTGGGTGTTTGTGTCATCGGTAAGTTTTGAGCATTACTTCGGGTTTTGTAGCGATTCGTAAAATTGACTGCTAAAACGGCTGTTGGGTGCTTTTTTCTTAGGTTCCAAGGCCTCGGGTGTGATTTCACACTAAATTGATACCAAGTGTGTACCCGAAACGTAGAAAATAAATTTTCGGCAAAAGTCGAAAATTGTCACTGTTGACGCCATGTGGTAGGCTGTGTGAGAGGACACGTCGTGTGATCAATGAAGGCATGGCCGTATGCAGCGCACGACCGTAGGGGCCACATAGGCGAGACCAAGCTAGGCGTGTGGGCCACACGGGCATGTTGACTATTGGGCCAGGCCGTGTGGGCCACACAGGCAAGGCCAATCTGGGCGTGTGGGCCACACGGGCATGTGGGTCCATTATACTGAGAATTTTTGTAGGGTCGCACGGGTCATCCTAAATAATTGTGGGCCTACCGTAGAGTAGGTAAGGCCTATCTAAACCCTGAAAACTGAAGATCTGTTGTTCTGTTTTGTGTACATAGGCATGACTAATTTATCTGTGGAATGTATCGGTATATGCATGCTATATCCGTACGTAAGCATATGATCATTGTTAATCTGTATGTCTGAAACTGAATATTTTGTATCTGATATTGGGGTTGGGATGATATATATATATATGAAGGAAGTTTTCTGAAAGGTGTTTTTCGCAAATATTTTGGCAGCTTGGCTGCGCTTAATTTGTTATGTGCCGCATTGGTACAATGTAGTATATAGGCTGGGTGGGTGTTTTAAAACCCACATGGTGTGTAGGGATGATCGGAGATGGTGTGTAGAGGATGGGGGTAAGATTCTGATATCTGATTTGTTTATCTATATCTGTATCTGACATGGACCAGTTCTGAATTTGAATCTGTCTCATTTATGATATTTTGTGTGTGTGCATGCTTAATTCTGTTGGGTTACACACTGAGTTTACGTAAACTCACCCATTATCTATCTATTCTAAACAGGTAATCCACAGAGTTAGGCAGATCGATGTAACGGAGGACTCGACGGTGACCACTTGCCATAGAACTGTTTTATTTTGCTTTATGATTTTATTTAAGTTTTAGTATTTGTTATTGGAGAGTTTGTAATTTCTAGGAGTCTCTGAATTGTAATTTCTGAGAGTCTCTGGACTGTATGAACTTTAACTGTGTTTTGGTTTTATTGCTTGTTTTATGCATGCTTTAACAAAATGATTTCTCTTAAAACGACGGGTTACTTAAACAAGGTTTTCTAAATCACGAACTGTATTGCTTAAACATCACGGTTTTTTACAAGTTTTCGCACTAAAGGATTTTAAGGTAAAAGAAAAAATGTTTTGAAATAAATGAAAGCAAATAAGGTTTATAAACTTAAGGTTTTTATCGAGTTAGCTTTGTTTTCAAACCATTCCACGTGATATCACCAGATTCAGCCATAACGTTTAGGCCAGTTTTGGGGTGTTACATTTGGTATCAGAGCCAGGTTACAAAAATTGATTGTGGATTTTGGGTTCTAAAATATGTTTAAAGAATTGGTTTTCAAATGGTTTAAAAATATTTTGATTAAGTATGTGGTACACCGAGTGTCCGGCGCTGATCCTGTAAGTATTCTAAACTTTAGGTAGTTTATTTTGAAATACTGTAAATAACATACTCTAAAAATACTATAGTTATCTCTGAAACTTTAGTGAAACAAATAGAGACTGAAACCTTTGGAAACATTACTGAACTTCTGATATTTACTACATAAAACATTTGTTAATAAATATTAAACTGATGCATAAAGCTCTTAATGTAGATAAGCTCGAATAGACAATGAGTGCACGATGTATCCATGGACATGGTACTCGAGGCCGTGGTTGTGGCCGTAGAGGGGTTCGATCTGAGTCATCATCTCTAGGCAGTATGCCAAATCTAGACCCTAATGAGACACCTGTGTCACCTGCTACTGAGACTGGGTCTCAGAGTCGTTCGGATGGGGATGACACACTGTCCCAAGCTATACTGAGGATATTGGAGAGGGTCACTGGACCCAATTCTGGATCTGGGGGCCAAGGGTCGGTAACTGAGTGACTCTGGCCTAATGAAGCTGAGTTGTTTAGGGGTGTCACAAGAGTCGCACTAATGCGGCTGAGTATTGGTTGGAGGCGACTGAAAAGATTATGGGTGTCACAAGAGGTTGCAGCCTTGTGGTAATTGTGGAAGGCGCCATCCCGGCGAGTGTTGGAGGAAGATTGGGGCCTATCTGAGATGCGAATCTTTAGAGCATCGTATCAGAGACGGTCCATAGCGGGCAGATTAGACTTAGACTCTGGGTTTTGCGCAGCCTCATAGGGTAGTTCAGTAGCCACCTAGGGGCTGTGGTCAGGCCAGGAGTGGTAATGGTATGGTTCGAGGGTAGAGAGCACCGGACAGAGGTGCTGGTCAGATTAAGGAGAGGCAGCCTGCTTTAGTTTATCCTGCACGACACTGAGAGGATAGAAATGCTCCTGACGTCATCACTGGTATGTTCTTTATATTTGATGTACCTTACTTGGCTTTGATAGACATAGGGTCTTGATATGCCATAAAAGTAACATATTTTATTCCCATTCTTGATGTGTTTTTGGATGATTTATTATATAATTTAATGAATTTGATGCTCCTAGTCCTTTAATTTCATGTTTTTATACTTAGGAGAGCATAGGGGAGCAAAAGGAGTAGAAAACGGGCCAAAATCAGACAAAACGAGATACTTTCAGGATCCACACGACCTGGACGTTACCACATAGGCTGAGCACACGCCTGTGTGGACCACACGGGCTGGCCACACGCCCATGTGCCAGCCCATGTCAATTTCGAACTCTGTTTCCTTAACACGCGGAAAAAACCAATTTTTAGGGTTTCTGAGCATTTTAAAGTTTATAAATACACACAAGAAGAGGATCTAAGGGGGAGGTAGAGACAAACGAAAAATTTACTCGAATAACGTCAACGGATTCAACTCAGAAGCAGGATCTCCTTCAAGACTGAAGATATTCATTCAATTTCTCTAGAAGTTTTTGGGTTTCTTTATGTTTTGTTGTTTTCCTAATTTTGGGATGTTTTCCTTACAAATTATGAACTAAATTTCCTAGATACCTAGGGAAGATGAAACCTATGATGGATCTTGTTATTTAATTTTTTGAATTACATGATAAATATTTGTTTTCTTGATCTCAATTGTGTGTGCTTATCCCATGTTTCAATGTTTTCAGGATATTAATGCATGATTGATGTGCTTATTTAGTGGAGAAAAAGTCCCTCTTTAAGAGTTGATCTGGCATAATTGAGTGGAATTTCATGCAATCCTAGAAATAGACGTCATAAATCTACTAGATTAGAGTCAACTATAATAGGGGAGTCCAGAGATCGAGTTAATGCGACAATAGGGGTTTTAATTAGAAAGAGATTTCAATTAATCAACCTAGAGTTAGTTATTTTTACTCTCGAAAGAGATATTAATATAATTTAGGGATTTCTATGGATCAAGGCAAGTGAATAAATCATTTATTTCAGATTCAGAATAATAAGTGAAGTCTAGGTGGATTCTTTCCTGGGTATTATCTTTATCATTGGTTTATTCGATTATTTTCTTACTTTATTCTCTATTGCATCCTTAGTAATTAGTTAAATTTTATATTAAAAACAACCTTTCAATTCAAAGGCTAGATAATAAAAAGATAGTAAGTACTAGTACTTTTAGTCACCGTGGATACGATATCCTCGACTCACCATAGCTATACTACTATTTGATAGGTGCGCTTGCCTTTATCGTGATTTTAGTTTAGTTAGTGCTAGTGAATCACATCATCAAGTTTCTGGCACCGTTGCCGGGGACTAGAATATTAGGAACACTTAATTTTTATTACTTTGGCCATTTTTATTTTATTTTTGTTTTTTAATTTAATTCTATTTACTAATTTTTCTTTTTGTTTACTTCTAGTAGGTTCTTTTAGTATAGGACTAGAAGAAACTCGTCAGGACCTCTCGTATTTGATAGTGAGATTGAAAGTACAGCTCACAGAAATCGTAGAGAAGTGAGGCAGAGTTGACCAATTACAGTAGAAGAGCAAGAGGAAATTTTTGTTATTACTGAGGAGATGGCTGAAAATCAGAATAATCAACTACCTCCTGTAGTTGCCGCAAATCTTGTTCCTCGTACAATGTACGATTATGCCAAGCCTAATTTAACTGGGGCTGAATCGAGTATTGTTAGACCTGCTATTGCTACAATTATTTTTGAACTGAAACCTAACACTATTCAAATGATTCAACAGTTTGTTCAGTTTGATGGTTTGCAGGACGAAGACCCAAATACTCATTTGGCTATTTTCCTAGAATTCTGTGACATTTTTAAGATAAATGGTGTTTTTTACGATGCCATTTAGCTATGGTTGCTTCTGTTCTCATTGAGAAATAAGGCTAAATAGTGGTTGAACTCCCTACCGCGAGGATATATTACTACATGGGAACAAATGACTGAAAAGTCTTGTTGAAGTACTTTCCACCGGCTAAGACAACCAAGCTGAGGAATGATATCTCCTCCTTTGTATAGATGGACTTAGAAACCTTATATGATGTACGGGAGAGGTATAAGGACTTACTGAGAAGGTGCCCTCACCATGGGTTACCTCTATGGCCACAGGTTTAGACTTTCTACAACGGTTTGAACCCCTCAACTAGGAAACTAATAGATGCAGCCACCGGTGGAACTTTGAATAACAAAACACCTGAAGCGGCGTTTGAGTTTATAGAGGAGATGTCACTGAATAATTATCAGTGGCAAGTCATGAGAACAAAGCCAATGAAAGCAGCCGGTGTTTTTAACATTGATGCGGTCACCTTGTTATCAAATCAGGTAGAACTTTTGAGTAAAAAGATTGTGGTTTATATGGTTCTATGCAAGTACATCCGGCGATGCAGTATGATTCAAATGGACAAGGGATGAAGAATTCAGAATGTCTGTCCTACAACCCTAGCACAGAGAATGAACAAGTCAACTAAATGGGTAATAATTCTAGACCTCAGAATAATCCCTATAGTAACACTTATAATGCAGGTTGGAGGAACCATCCCAATTTCTCGTGGGGTGATCAAGGAAATCAAAGAAAACAACCCCCTCCAAGCTTCCAACAACAACCTTACCCTCAAGAAAAGAAGCCGAACCTTGAGGAGATGTTGACGAAATTTATTTTGGTGTCAGAGAGCCATTTCTAAAACACTGAAATAGCACTCAAAAATCAACAAGCGTCGATTCAAGGGCTTGAGGATCAAATCGGTCAATTGGCAAAGATGATTTCAAAATGACCACAAGGTAGCTTGCCAAGCAATGCCGAAACTAACCCAAAAGAGCAACTTCATGCCATTACTGTTCGAACTGAAGAAGGGTTAGTTGAATCTGAATCTAAACCAAGGCAAGAAACTGTGGTAAGTCAAGGTAAAGTTGAGGTAATCCACAGTGAACAAAAACTGGTAGGTAAGGAGTATAAACTCGTGTACCATATCCAAATCCGACTAGGGAAGACTACACAAACGAACAATTTGGTAAATTTCTTAAAAATCTTAAAAATTTACATATCAACTTACCATTTATTGAAGCTCTTTCGCAGATGCCCAATTTAGCAAAAATTTTTAAAGGAGCTTTTAGCAAATAAGCGAAAGTTAGATGATTCGTTGCACGTGGAGCTAAATGTAGTTTGCTCAGCTATCTTACAGAATAAACTACCTAATAAGTTGAAAGATACAGGGAGTTTTACTATTCCTTGTTTAATTGGTAGTTTGAATGTTGATAATGCTTTAGCTGATTTAGGGGCGAGTATTAATGTCATGCCCTATAAAATGTTTAGACAACTAGGTCTTGGGAAACCCAAACAAACTAGGATTAGCATTGAATTGGCAGATAAAACTATTAGATTTCCTAGGGGTATTGTTGAAAACGTGCTAGTTAAAATTGATAAATTTATATTCCTAATTGAATTTTTTATTCTAGACATGGATGAGGATAATGACGCACCTTTAATTTTAGGACGACCCTTTTTAGAAACTGCTAGAACTATCATAGATGTTGGTACAAGTGAGTTAATACTTCGTGTAGGTGATGACATGATTAAACTCTAAGCTCGTGATTCTGCTAGGATATCTAGTGATTGAGATGATATTACGAGTTCTGTTAATGTTAATAACCTTGTGGCTCAACATTCTTTGCAGGAAACACCTAGGAAAAATGTGATAGAGCCACGGTTCAGTTTTTATGACAAAAACAGAACAAATCATGAAGGAAGAAGACTACAAATCGATGAACTAGAGGAATGGCGGTCACATGTCAAGGAGAAATCGAGAATACACCATGAAAAACCAAAGTAACTCCATGACAAGCTTAAGGATGGGACGAATCAATTTAAGGTTGGAGATCAGGTGTTATTAGATGAAACCAACCCTTGAATAACCATTTCAGAGCTTAACGCAAATGGGACGTCTCCTTTTACGGTACCCAATGTCTTCCCATACGGTATAATTGAGGTAACTGATTCTCATTTCGGTACTTTTAAGGTAAACATTACTCGACTTAAACCTTATTTGAATAAAAGAATTGACAGTGAGAAAAAGGAGTCTCAACTTCGCGAACCACCATGACCGTGTGAATACGAGGTAAGTCGAGCTTAGACTTTAAATAAGCGCTTCTCAGGAGGAAACCCAAGCATTAACATTCCTAATTTACTAATTTTAACTCATGATCTTTTTAAAATTTATTAATTTTAAAAAAATGGTTTTAAAAACCCACACGGCCTGGACACACGGACGTGTCCTAGGCCGTGTGGATCTTTTGACTTAGTTTTAAATTTTGAAGAAAATCGACAGTGAGTTACACGGCCTGGCGACACGACCGTGTAAACTACATGGCCAGGACACACGAGTATGTCCTTGGCCGTGTGGAGCCCGGGACTTAATTTTTCCAAAAATCGATAGAGACATGGGCTAAAATAGTCCACACGGGCGTGTGACACGAGCGTGTAAAACCTGGAGCTTAATTTTTCAAATTTAAAACAAGTCAGAGAGTTACACGGGCAAGGCACACGGCTATGTGGGAAGCCACACGGGTGTGTGGAAGGTCACACAGGCGTGGGAAAAGCGAACGATATTGCACACGGCTGTGTGATCTACACGGCCCGGACACACGGGTGTGTTTAAGGCTGTGTTAGAATTATGCTTGAATTTTTAACGTACACAGGCGTGTGGGCGGTCACATGAGCATGGGAGAAGTGAAGAAGATTGCACACGGCCATGTGAACCACATGGTCTGGACACACGAGCGTGTTTGCAACCGTGTGAAGACTGGGATTTAGGTTTTTAATCAACAGGGGCTAAACAGTGGCCACACGAGCATGTGACATGGCTGTGTGGTCCAACACGAGCCTCACACGATCGTTTCTCTTTTAACCCCTAAACCCTAATTTTCTTTTTATTTTTCTTGTTTTGTCTTCTTCCTACCCACTTAACCTTAGCCACCAATTCCCCTTAACCTAATTGCACCCCTCTATCCGGCCACCGTTCACCGCCACCTCTCCGGCCACCATCGTTCCTTTACCCCTCACCTCTTCTTTCTTCTTATCCTTCCACCATGCACACAAAACCACCCAACTCCCAGCTCCAACAGCCCCCTTACCCTTTCCCACCTTACTCGTTCCAGACCAGCCTTTCCCTCCCATCTTCCCTTCTTTCTCAAGCCTGCACCAGCCACCAAGCAGCCCCATTCCCTTAACTCCGCGCATATCCCCCCACCCTTCCCCTTTTCACATGAACGACAAGACCGACCCGACCCATGATAATACTCTAGAATAACGTATTTTTATGTATTAATTATGTGTTTATTCTGAGTATGATCCTGCTAATTTGAGCTATTTATGATCTTTCATATCATATGGACTAAATTGGAGGCATAAGCGAAATTAAAGGCTAAAAGCGTGAATTTAGAGATAAAATGGGCCAATGTGTGACACAGGGAAAAATTGGTGCCAAAAGTGCAAGCATGAGGAGCACAAGGGTTGAAATGCAAAAAGAAGAGATTTTATTCTATCAGATTCTACTTTAATTATATTAGGATAATTAATATTAAGATAATTATTAAGGATTATTTAATTTTAGGATTTCATTTTATTTATCTTCAATTAAATGTATTTATCTTTTGGGAGTTTAAGTAGGATTAGACTATCTCTCCTGGTTAAATAGGGGGTGAAGTAAATCAAAATGCATCCATCTTTTTCTGTAAACACTCTCTCCTCAAAATTCTAGGCTTTTGTTCTTTCCATATTTTCTTTCAATAAAATTGCCTTTTCCATTTTTATAATTATTTTCTTTTACACCACAACCATGAGCCACTAAACCCATCTAGCCAAAGGTTGTCAATGTTCCCCAAAAAAGGGTTCTTGAGACTTAGAATCCGTACTTAGCCTTCTCACCAAGTATTCATCGTTTCTCCGCACTACGTGGCTGACGCTTCCGTCCATGTCCCTTAAGAACTAAACTTTTCAACGTATGCAAAGGCGGCCGCTTTGTATGTTTTGGAAGGATTGCACAGTCGGTTTGTTACCTTTCTACGTCAGAGGTTGGCGAGCCCAAGAGACAAAATAGCGTGGGATTCGCCATTGAGAAGTGTTGATCTAGCATAGACGATCCCACAAAAGCGATTACAGGCTAGAGTCAGGTTCCCTAAATTCGTAAGTCTAAATTCTTCGAGCTGGTGGTTGTAGGCGTCCTCTTCCATTATAACTTGCTTACTTGGTTTGAGAAGGGTCATCTACAAGTCGAGGATTGAGCCCAAGGCGAATCTAGGCAACTGGAGGCTGGAATCTTGCCACATAAGAAACTCTTTATTTTCTCAACTCTGTTTATTTTTATTTTTGTTTTAATTCTCGTAATCACAATTTCAGTCAACTTTAAATTCTACTTTTATTTTGTTTTAGATCAGCTTTTAATTAAGTTTTTATTTTTATTTTTCAAGAACGTAGGTTTTCTTGGGCAAGATTTTGCCCAGGATTTCACGAAACAGGATATTTTGCAAACCAGTCCTTGAGGATTTGACTCTACTTCCATTTTACTATTTTCTTTCATTATTTATTAGGGGTAGGATATTTTTGGTGCTCTCAAGGACCGCATCAAATTTTGCCGTCGCTGCCGGGGACTGGCGACGTACTAATCTTATTTTTTTGTTACTCTTGCGTTCGATTCTAAAATAGAGAAGACTGTTAGAGCCAATCGCAAGGAAACAAAACTAAGGAAAGAGCAGTCACCGGTGGTTGGGACTCAAAGTAACCCACCGCCAAAAATCGAAGTCGACAAAGTTGAGTCTAGGGTTAACGAAATCCCTGCTCAAGAAATTAAAAGCGAAAAAGTAGAAGTCGACTCTCCTAAAGAAGTGCTTGAAACTAGGGTTAACAGAAAACCAAGTTTAGCACAACAACCAATGGCTCAGACAATTCGGCAACTGGCCGAAGCTCCGGCAGAACAACTGCCACTATGCATCGCATATCCTACTATGGTTTAGTCCAACTACTGCCAACTTTTCGTGGGTTGCAAAACAAAAATCCCCACAAGCATTTGAAAGAGTTTCATATGGTTTGTCTTAGCATTAAACCTCAGGGGGTAACTGAAGATCAAATTAAATTACGTGCTTTCCCCTTTTCTTTAGCAGATTCTACTAAGGAATGGTTATTTTATTTACCCCCTGGACTATTACAACTTAGGCTAATTTATCTCGTTTATTTCTCAACAGGTTTCTTCCAGCATCCAGAGCAGCTGAGCTAAGAAGAGAGATCGTTGGAATAAGGGAAAAAGAAGCAGAGTCTCTTTATGACTATTGGGAGTGGTTTAAGAAATTGTATGCAAGCTGCCCACAACATGCTATAACGGAGCAATCTCTCGTCCAATACTTTTATGAAGGCTTGAAACCCATGGAGATGAATATGGTAGACGCCGCTAGTGGAGGAGCGTTGGTCAACATGACTCCCCAACAAGCAAGGGACTTAATCTCCACAATGGCTGCAAATTCTCAGCAATTCTGAGCCAATACTGAACCCCGTAGAAGGGTTCACCAGCTAAGTAATTCAACCTTAGAGGATAAAGTTGATAGACTTACTAATATGATGAATTCTATTATTGCAGAAAAAGCAAAGACAGCCTGGTTGTGCAGAATATGTGCTACGCCTATGCATATCCTAGTTTGTATGATGATACCATGGCTCATTTAGATGCTGTGGGAAATTTCCCTAGGCCACCACAAAGGCGATACGACCCCTATGCTAAGACCTACAACCTAGGGTGGAGGGACCATCCTAACTTGAGTTATGGGACCAATCCACGAAATATCAAGCCATACCAAAATCAATTCCCGCAATAGCCGCAAGGCTCAGGTAATTCTCTAGAAGCTCTAGTCAATAAGTTAGCAGCTAATGTTCTTGATTTTCAACAAAAAATCGAGGTATCCATAAGAGAGTTGACCACGTCAATTGAGAAATTAAACTCTAAAAGAAAGCTATCGTCACAAACAGAACCAAACCCAAGACAAAATGCAAATGCAGTGACATTGCGCAGTAGGAAGGTACTGGAATCAATTCCTGACAGGAATCTTGGCCAAGAAATCACCCAAGAAAAACCCAAAAAAGACAAACAGGTACGACCGAAACCTCCATTACCTAAAATTTAACCTCCATTTCCAGAACGTTTTAACCAATGTCCAAGAGGTAAAGAGGACAAGGAGATCCTCGAAACATTTAGGAATGTCGAAATCAACATTCCGCTGTTGAATGCCATCAAGCAAATTCTGAGGTATGCTAAATTTCTTAAAGAGCTTTGCACCAACAAGCGAAAATTTACAGGTAATGAAAGGGTGAATGTCAGTGAGAATATATCCACAGTGTTACAGCGAAAAATGCTGGCAAAATGTAAGGATAGGGGCATGTTTGCAATACCATGCAAAATAGGCCATTTGGGAATTAAGAAGGCTATGTGTGATCTAGGGGCCTCTATAAATGTAATGCCATATTCTATTTATGAATCACTTAACGTGGGTTTTTTGACAATAGGTGTTATCATTCAGTTGGCAGATAGGTCTGTTGTGCATCCAGAAGGAGTCTTTGAGGATGTTTTGGTAAAAGTTAACGAGCTTATTTTCCCTGCAGATTTTTATGTGATTAAAATGGAGGAGGACAACACTCCTGGATCTTTAGACCTCTTGCTGTGTCGACTTTTCCTTAGTACAGTTAGTACTAAAATTGACGTTCAAAGTGGAACTTTCACGATGGAGTTTGATGGGGAAATCTTAAAGTTTAATGTCTACAACGCCATTAGCCATCCAAGCGAAATCTTGAGCGTAAATCGCATCGACATAATTGAATCTTTAGTGGAAGAGAATTTTGAGTCAATTTATAGAGATAATTCTGAACTTGATGAATTTGAATCTGTTAATGAGTTATTATCTCCAAATACTAAACTTTTACCTTCTGTTATACAGGCACCAGAGTTGGAGTTGAAACCACTTCCTGAGCATCTGAAATATGCATTTTTGGGGAAGGGTAATACCCTACCAGTCATAGTCTCCAATAAATTCTCCATGCACGAAAAAGAAAGTTTGGTTGATGTACTAAAAACTCATAAGGAGGGGATTGACTGGACCATTGCAGACTTAAAAGGGATAAGCCTTTTGACATGCACACACAGGATCTACTTGGAGGAAAACATGAAACCAAAGCGAGAGGCGCAAAGACAACTAAATCCGAATATGATAGAGGTAGTAAAAAAGGAAATAATCAAGCTTCTGGACGCTGACGTAATTTACCTCATTTCTGACAGTAGATGGGTAAGTCCGGTACAAGTCCTGCCCAAGAAAACGGGCGTGACAGTAAAGAAAAATGCTAAAGGTGATTTGGTACCTACCCAAGTACAAAAGGGGTGGCGCGTCTACATTGATTACAGGAAGTTGAACTCTTATACTAGAAAAGGTCATTTCCCTCTTCCTTTTATAGATCAAATGCTTGAAAGATTAGCCGGAAAAACTCACTTTTGTTTGATGGATACTCAGGTTTCTTTCAAATTCCAGTCGCACCGGAGGACCAGGAAAAGAGCACTATTACGTGCCAATTTGGTACATTCGCATACAGAAGGATGCCATTTTGTCTTTGTAATGTGCCGACCACCTTCCAGAGATGCATGATGAGTAATTTTTTTGAATATGTGGAAAAAATTATCGAAGTTCTTATAGACGATTTTACTGTATATGGAAATTGTTTTGATGAATGCCTTAAAAACCTAACGATAATTTTGAGTAGGTGCATTGAATTTAATCTTGTCTTGAATTATGAAAAGTGTCACTTTATGGTAGACAAGGGTTTAATTTTGGGTCATGTAGTTTCATCTAAGGGAATTGAGGTCGATAAGGCCAAAATTGACATTATAAATTCTTTGCCTTATCCCTCCACTATAAGGGAAATTCGTTCTTTCCTTAGCCATGCAAGGTTTTATAGGCGCTTTATAGAGAACTTCTCGAAAGTAGCTGAACCACTGTGCGAATTGTTGGATAAGGATAAGAAATTTGAGTTTGGCCCAAAATGTAGGAGGCTTTTGACACGTGATAAACCGTAATATAAACATATTTTAATCCCACATTTAGCATACTTTTGGATGATTTAAGCCTTGAATTGTGGAATTTGGTGCTCTTAATCCTTTGTTTTCATGTTTTATATTCAGGAGAGCACCAGAGGATGAAAAGAACAAGAAACGGGCCTAAAACAGAGTAAACGGGCCAAAGCATGAAATCAACACGGCTTGGGCCCAAGACCACATGGCTGTGCCTCATTAGCAGACCCGAATACGGCCTGGCCACGATTCACACGGGCGTGTGCCATGGGCATCTCCCTGTCGTGACAAAGAAGAATTTCATTAGGATTAAGGTACTTAGAGGCAAAGAAAGTCATTCCAAAAGCCTATATAAACACCCTATAGGCCAACCTTCGGGGGGTCTAGTTAGGTATCCAGTTAGGCCGAAGAGCCAAGTCAGAGAGGCTAGAATTGTGGAATTTACTCGACGAAAGCCTGTTGATTCATCTCAAGAAGCTGGAGTTATACTCAAGACGGAATATCTTCCCTTCAATTTCCTTCAAGGGGTTTTAGGGTTTTTCTTATGTTTTGTTTTATATTTTCTTCTGAGATGTATTCTTTTATTATTATGAACTAAACCCCTCAAATACCTGAAGGGGATGAAACCTAAGACAGATCTTGTTATTGTTTCCTAAACTATATGATAAATATTTGATTTGTTCTTAATTATGTGTTCTTAATTCTTGCTTTGATATTTCATGATATTAATTCAAGTATTGATGGGCTTAGGCAGTGGAGCAAAAGTCTTTGCTTAAGAGTAGATCTAGCATAATTAAGCGGAGTTGATCGCAACCCTAGACATAGGATGACGAAAATTTTCCGGATTAGGGTCAAACCTAATATGGGAGTCTATAGATCGAGTTAATGCAATTCTAGGGGTTTTAATTAGAAAGAGATTTCAATTAATTAACCTAGGGTTGGACGTTAGTAGCCTCGAGAGAGGTATTAATATACATTAGGGAATCCTACGGATCACGTCAAGTGAATAAATCATCTGGTTTAGAGTTAAATAACAAGTGAAGTCTAGGTGGATTCTTCCTCGGGTATTGTCTTAATCAATTGGTTTTTACCACAAATATTTTCCCCAATTTATTCTCTTTGTCTTTGCATCTTTAGCTTAGTTTTTAGTTAATTTTAGATTAAATAACAATTCTCTTAATTCTTAGGCTAAATAATAAAAAGAAAGTTAGTATTAGTACTTTTGGTTCCATTGGGTTCGACAATCCGATCTTGCCACTAAACTATACTACTGTTCGGTAGGTGCGCTTGCCTCAATCGTTGTTACAGTTAGTTTCTAGGCTCGATCATTATTTTTATAAATTTTTAAGACTCTGACATAACGATCAAGTTTTTGGCACTGCTGCCGGGGAATTAAAATATTAAGAACGCTCAATTTTTATTACTTTAGCCATTTTTATTTTTGCAATTTATTTTTATTTTTATTTTTATTTTAACTTTGTTAATTTTCCTTCTTTTTGTTCTTAGCAGGTATCTTTAGTTTATGACTAGAAGGAACTCGACAGGACCCCTGATTTATGACAGTGATATTGAAGGTACTGTTCGCAGAAATTGTAAAGAAATAAGGCGAAGCTTAGATTACATAGAAGAAGAGCAAGAAATTGAAACCAATACCATCGAAGAGATGGCTGAGAATAATCCGATACCTCCGGTGGTGGCCGAACATCATGCTCATCGAACTATGTATGATTATGCTAAACCTAATTTAACAGGAACTAAGTCAAGTATTGTTAGACCTACTATTGCTGCTAATAATTTTGAACTGAAACCTAACACAATTCAGATGATACAGCTATTTGTTCAGTTTGATGGTTTCCAAGATGAAGATCCAAACAATCACTTGGCGAATTTCCTAGAATTTTGCGATACCTTCAAAATAAATGGCGTTTCTGATGATGCCATTCGTCTTCGGTTATTTCCCTTTTCTTTGAGGAATAAAGCTAAAAAGTGGTTGCATTCTCTTCCACGATGATCAATCACTACATGGGATCAAATGACCGAAAATTTTTTTATTAAAATATTTTTCGCCGGCTAAAACAGCCAAATTAAAGAATGATATCTCTTCTTTTGTGCAGATGGATTTAGGGACACTTTATGATGCATGGGAGAGATACAAAGATCTATTGAGAAGGTGCCCCCACCATGGATTACCCTTGTGGCTACAGGTCCAAACTTTTTACAACGGTGTGAACCCCTCAACTAGGCAATTAATCGATCCAGCCGCTGGCGGAACATTGAACAACAAAACACCTGAGGCTGCCTACGAATTTATTGAAGAGATGTCACTGAATAACTATCAGTGGCAAGTTACAAGGACAAAGCCAACAAAAGTAGCCAGTGTTTTCAACCTCGATGTAGTAACCATGCTATCAAACCAGGTGGAACTGTTAAATAAAAAGATTGATGGCGTATGTGATTCTTTACAAGTACATCCAGTCATGCAGTGCGATACGAATAGAGGAGGGATGAGCAATACAGAATATCCACCTTACAACCCGAGCGCTGAGAACGAGCAAGTTCACTATATGGGTAACAATTTTAAATCTCAAAATAACCCTTATAGTAATACTTATAATCCAAGTTGGAGGAACCACCCCAATTTTTCATGGGGTGGTCAAGAAAATCAGAGACAACAACCCCCTCTAAACTTCCAACAATAGCCCTACCCACAGGAAAAGAAGCCGAACCTTGAGGAGATGCTGACAAAATTCATCGCGGTGTCAGAAAATCGTTTCCAAAACACCGAGAAAACACTTAAAAATCAACAAGCATCAATTCAAGGGATCGAGAAACAATTAGGGCAACTCGCTAAGCTAATCTCTGAAAGACCACAAGGAAGCTTGCTAAGCAACACTGAGACTAACCTAAAGGAGCAACTTCAAGCCATAATAGGTCAAGATAGTGTAGGGTTAGATGAGCCTATGGTAAGCCAAGAGAATGCGGTAAGGGAAGGTAAAGATGAGGTAAACCATGATAAGCCAAAACCGGTAATTAAAGAGTACCAACCTTGTATACCGTACCCCGATGCGATGAAGAAGGACAACACAGACGAACAATTCGGTAAATTTCTTAAACTTTTAAAGAAATTACATATTAACTTACTGTTTTTTGAAGCTCTTTCACAGATGCCAGATTCAAGGAAATTTTTAAAAGAGTTTTTGACAAACAAACGGAAGTTAGACGATACGTTGCAAGTGGAGCTAAACGCAGTGTGCCCAGCAATTCTACGAAATAAACTACCATGTGAGCTCACATTTCATGTACTGTCAGATGCAACCGACCTTCGAATAGCCACTTCAGAGCTTAATACAAATGGTGCGACTCCTTTTTCGACATGTAAGGTCTTTCCATACGGAACGGTCGAGGTAACACATTCTAATTTCGGCACTTTTGAGGAAAATATTACCCGGATCAAATCGTATGTTGATAGAATTGATAGTAAAAAAAAGGAGTTTCGACTCCGTGAATCACCATGGCCATACGAATAACAGGTAAGTCTAGCTCAAGACTTTAAATGAGCGTTTCTCGGGAGGCAACCCTAGCACTAACCCCACTAACGTCCATATTTTTGAATTTTAGCATCTAACTAAAAACTAACAAAAATTTTTAGGTGTAGGTTTCCCTATCACACGGCCTTACACAGGGGTGTGTGGCCGTGTGGACACCACGAATAGGTACATGGGCGTGGCGAAGATCGTGTAGAAACATGATGAAAATGTTTCCCAAGACATGGGCTCCGACTAAATGCCACGACCGTGCGACGTAGCCGTGGTCGAAACTGCCTTTAACACGGGCTGAGATAAATCCACATGGCCGTGTGAGGCGGCCATGGTAGACATTTTCAGCTTTTTCACATATCACCGCCACCAGACCTCGAGATTACTCTGATGATGTGGACCTTTGAGGCTTTTTCTTTTCTTTATTTTTATTTTTATTTTAGTTCATTTTCTTTTATTATTAAACTCTTTAAATTTGTATAATTTGATTTCTTTTATCTCTGGCTGTTTAATTCTTGAGTAACTATAACAAACGTCCATTAAATAAGAACTCCCAAAAAACTTTACTGATGACTTCGCAGTCTAAAAAGGTTTAAAGTGCCACTCAAGGGACAACACACTGTAACACCCCTAACTCGTATCTGTCGTCGGACTAGAGTTACGAGGCATTACAGGACAATGCACTTTTCAGCATGGTCATATATTGTAATTCATGCACAATGCCATATCAACTTCTTTACCATACAGTCATTCGATTCAATTATGCACAAAGTGTTATTAACTCCTTTACAATCAATTTTAAACTTGAATAGTAACCGTCTACTCAATCATATAAATCACATTAAGTCATATGAAACACATGACCAACAAAATCATATCATGCTTATTGAACTCTTTCACATATACAGAACATTTTTTATTAATTTACCTTATTAGTATCATTTATCAATTCACATTCCAAACCAAACTAGCATACCTGAAAATCACGTCTTACATAACATAAATTCCATATTCAAACTAACTAACGTATATCAAGTCATATAACACATGCTTCATTGAATCTATGTTCGATTCAAAAGACCTTCACCTTCATGGCATTCAAATGCTCAATTTACAACCAAGCATATATCATTAGATAACATATACTGAGCATATGTCAAAACATCTATTTCATTAGCTGAATAGCAGCATATCAATTCATAATTTATGCACCTACGCATATTAAAATCAAACGAACTACATGTACCTAGCCATTCATTTCAATAAACATTCGGCTAGCACATTAACTTATAAAATTTATGCCCATTACAACAAAATAAAATTTGGTCATTCAAACATATACCTATTCAGTCATATCACATGGTTTCATTTTCAATAACATAAAAGATAATAACTAACATCATTTTAAGACCAAATATGTCTCTACTCACATTACGAATTTATGCGCATATGACATAACAATTTAAACCACTTCTTTTCTAATATCCAAACTATAACATATCATGTCTATTTCGCATACTATAATCATGTCTAAACATCGCCCTTACAACATCAAATAAGTCATATAAAGCCATCCTAAATACCAACAATTTAAACATACTATATATATACTTGCCATCACAAACCGAATTTAAAAAAAAAAACAACCCACAAATGATTATCTAATAAACATATACGTATTTTAACTATGTTTAGTCAAATATAATTAGGCATTTGTATAGCCTAATTCTTATCTCACAAAATGATCAAAACAAATACACACATATATGACCTGAATATTACTTAATCAAAATATCATGTACGATAACTTAAACATGCATCCATCATTTACTTTATTATTGAAGCCGAATAATACCAATTCACAAATGCAAAATGTAGCATGTATCAATCTTACCAAAATGAGCCAATTATAAGCCATATATATCACTACTCAATGTTGAATTTATATAACCAAACACCACATGTTTAAATACCATAAAGACATACTTCCAAAATAGACTTATAGCAAAACCGAAAATATACCAACATTAACATTACAATCAAGCCATTTTCGCATGGCTATACATACGCAAATCAGAATAAACCATATTAAAACTAGCCTATACATGCCACATAACCAAAACTCAAAGATTTTATTTCCCGAAACAATAACCGGATAGTGTGATAAGGCCTCCTGCGACTTCCAACCCGAGCAAATCTCTGAAAATCTTCCAACCAGAGTAAGCTTTGAAAGCTTAGTAAGCTTGTATCTTAATAAACTTAACATAACAAAATAATTTCAATTCAATGTCATAAGCATAATATGCTATCTCACATACTAAAACACAACTTATCTCAAGTTTATAATATGATTTCATATCAAATCATCACAATTCGATAATATATTTACTTACTAACTTTAGCTTTCACAAGCTTATTCAATTCGATTCTCATATAACATTCAATTCCCACTTCCATAGCCAAATGATTACATTTTGGGAAATAACGTATTTAATCATATATCTTTTTCATAAGTATCTCATATCATTATTTATACTCAAATTCACATTTCAACCATATAGCATCCAACAATTTCACATATGCAACTTATTAAATCACATTTTATTCATTTGTTCATGTTTCAAATGCACATATTCACATTTCTTTTTCGTATACATCACATAACATTCTTTGTATATATACTAACCTTTCATTTTCAAACATATTATATATTTTCAACGTACCTGAATTGAAATGTCATTCACTTAACCATTTATTTCTCGGAATGCCCGTTGAACTGTTCGGAATAAATAAGGATACTCGGATAGCTCGAAAAGTTCATACAATGCTAACGTCCAAGACGTGGTCTTTCATGTAATTAAATATCGACGCCACTGTCCCAGACAGGGTCTTACATGAAATCATATACGATGCCGATGTCCCAGACATAGTATTACACGTAATCTCTGATCGATGCCAGTGTCCCAGACACGGTCTTACACGATATCACAAATCGTTGCCAACGTCCCAGATGTGGTCTTACACAAAATCATATCTCGAAATCCTATGTCATGACACATGTATCCTCTACTATTCATAGGGTTCGAACAGGGCTTTTCGGTAGTCGTCGCGTTATCGGAAATTTCTCGTATTCATATATCCTACTTCTCGAATAATTCAATATCATAATAACATATATATATAACTTATTTAAAATACATACATTTGCATTACCATTCGACATTGAATTCAATCATACAAATAATATGCATTTATAACATAAATTTTTAATGTTTATTAAAATAGGAACTTACCTCATTCGCAGTAACGACAAATTAAGTCGACTAATCTGATACTTTGATTTTCCCTCGATCTAAATCCGAATTCCACTTTTGCCAATCTATTTGATATCAAAATTAACTTACTTATTCAACATTTCATTCTATTTTCATCCAAGAACATATAAATGGGCAATTTGCATTTTAGCCCCTAACATTTCACATTTTTACACTTTAATCCTTATTACACAAATACATAAAATTCACAAAATTACTAAATACCCATGCTAGACGAATTCTCTTTATTGCTATAAAAGCCCATATTTTTTATTTATTTCACATTTCTACCACAATATGTTCATATTTCACAATTTAGTCCAAAATTGACATTTTTATCAAAAATCACTTTATAAAAAATGAAAATCTAACATCAAAAATTCATATTTCATCAAAAACTATCAAATATCTCAAGTATTCAATAATGGCAATTCACAAATTCTTTAACATTTTTAGAAACGGAGGTACGGGTTAGCTAGATTACGAAGCAATGATCTAAAAAATGTAGAAATTATTAAAAACCGAGTAAAAACCTTACCTATTTGAGCAAAAACACCATAGTCGAATGTCAAGCTCTTCCATGGCTGTTTTAAACCCCATTTTCGGTTGTAAAAAAATGAATGGAAGATGATACTATTTGGCTTTTTTTTTATTTATTATTAACTTTAATTACCTTTTTACCTTTTTACCTTTAAAAACATTAATAATTACACCAAATGCCACTCCTCTAACATCCACTATCTCATAAATGGGCTATTTGCCACATAAGGACCTTCACTTTTAAGTTCTATAGCTATTTGACACCTTTAGCTTATAGAACCCAACTTTTACGCTTTACGTGATTTAGTCCTTTTTACCGAATTAACCACTTAAACGATAAAATTTCTTTACAAAAATTTCACACAACTCTAATATCATGCTGTAAATATTAAAATAATAAAAAAAATAAAATTTTCAATGTCAGATTGTGGTCCTGAAACCACTGTTCTGATTATCCCTAAAAACAGGCTGTTACATACACCACTGAAGTATTCTCCACCACATTCACCTATGGCTAGTCATCATGTTCATCATTGATCCTCCAAGGGTTTCATCCAAAATTCAGGAAGTTTCACTTCTCCCTCTTATGATATCATGCTATTAATCTCTAGATATATATATCTTTGTACATTGAGGGCAATGTACATCTTAAGTGTGGGGGGTAACTATAGTATTATTTGAAAATCCCTGAATTATATCTTGTTCTTAATAATTTTCTCATACTATGATTAGAGTGAATTTCTTTTGATTTATGATTTTTATTGATATATTTTGGATGAAGTCATTGATAATTGTGCAATGATGATTTAAACTTTATGAGACTAGAGAATCAAGCACGATAAGTCTATTTTCAAAAAATTAAAATTTTGTTAGGTTTTCTACATAAATCTAATTATTACCTTGAAATTTGAAATTTACAAGGTTGATATCAAAAACCCATGATTTTTGTGAGATTTTGAGCCTTTTAGAGCATACAAGATTGATATCAAAAACCCATGATAAGTCTATTTGCAGCCGCTTTGTATGTTTTGGAAGGATTGCACAGTCGATTCGTTAACTTACTGTGTCAGAGGTTGGCGAGCCCAAGAGACAAAATGGCGTGGGATTCGCCATTGAGAAGTGTTGATCTAGCATAGACGATCCCACAAAAGCGATTGCAGGCTAGAGTCAGGTTCCCTAAATTCGTAAGTCTAAATTCTTGGAGCTGGTGGTCGTAGGTGTCCTCTTCCATTATAACTTTCTTACTTGGTTTGAGAAGGGTCATCTAAAAGCTGAGGATTGAGCCCAAGGAAAATCTAGGCAACTGGAGGCTGGAATCTAGCCACATAAGAAACTCTTTATTTTCTCAACTCTGTTTATTTTTATTTTTGTTTTAATTCTCGTAATCACAATTTTAGTCAACTTTAAATTCTGCTTTTATTTTCTTTTAGATCAACTTTTAATTCATTTTTTTATTTTTCAGGAACGCAGGTTTTCTTGGGCAACATTATGCCCAGGATTTCATGAAATAGGATATTTTGCAAACCAGTCCCTGAGGATTTGACCTTACTTCCCTTTTCTATTTTCTTTCATTATTTATTAGGGATAGGATATTTTTGGTGCTCTCAACGATCGCATCAACCCACCTCCATTAGGCCATCGTCCCCTGTCGTTCGACCCGCGCCCCACCGACCACCGCCTCCTTATCCGTCGATTATTCATTTTTTCCCTTTTGCCCCTCCCTTTTCTTTAATTAATTAATTATTTATTTATTTTTTATTATTATTCTTACTATGTTATTTCTGCATTATTTCTTATTCTTTTTATTGTTATTAGTTATTTACATTTTCTTTTCGGACTATATTGTTGCTTATTTGACTTTTATTCTTTAGAAAATCATTCATTCTTTATGATTATTATTGTTGCTATTTTAATTTATGTGTATAACCACTATTATGATGCATTCTTAGTTTTTTTTTATTCCCTGACTCACTGTTTTTTACTTTATTAGGCTGAGTGTTGCATTCTTTGTTCCTTGTATTAGGATTATTTATTTGTTTATTTCTTCTTTTTAGTGCTCTTGCTTTCAGATTGACCTGGTTCTTTATGGTTTTAGAAGTAATTTTTATTTAGGACTACTTGAATTTTTCTTCTCAACTCTAGTTTGCCTATTTGTTTGGTGATGCTTTGTTGATTGACGAATTCCTTTACTTCTTCAGGCACATCATGACAAACACTTGTGGAAAGACTAAGACCGCCGTCCCCGTTTTGAAAAAGCAGAAGGACCCCGGTTCTACCTCCTCCTCGAGCACATCCACCGAGGCTCGCCATCCTTATCTTCGATTTGCTACAGGCCCACAAGAGGACTTATACCAGCTCCATCGAGTACGACCTCTTAGTCTAGGCCGCTGCATTGATTGGGCCGTGTTGGAGCAGGTTCGAATCGTTGATGACGTGCGCACCATTCTTACCACAGCTTTGTGGGAGAGATTCTTCAACATCACCGAGCCCACCTATACGGAGCTCACCTTTGAGATCTGTGCTACATTTTCAGTCTAGCAAGTCATGACGGTTCATGACTAGCCAGGCACCATCACCTTTCGCCTTGGTGGGTTGGTGCGACATATGAGCGTCCCAGATTTCGGAGCTGCTATGGGACAGACACAGAAGAGTTCATGAGCGCCGGCACATCCATTACTCACCATCGCGTTGTTGGACCGATCATTTCTGTAGCCAGACACCATATGATGCAAGTCACTCGAAGGCGACTTCTCTCTCTCCAGCTTTACGGTACATTCACGCACTCCTCACTCACACCTTGACAGGACAGAGAGAGAGCGCTGGAGTTGTTAGCACGCACGACGCATACTTTCTCTGGAGCATGGCCCAAGGCCATATTATTGATTTGGCGTACTTCATCGCTTTATCTTTCCGCCATCAGGTTGATCCCCACAAGAGGGGCCCCATCTGCTTAGGCCACAAGATTTGGCGTACTATGATTATCCATTTTTGTACATTGAGGACAATGTACATCTTAAGTGTGGGGAGCTTATTTATATGATTATTAGAAAATCCCTATATTATATCTTATGTTCAAGTAAATTTCTCATTTTACTATTAGAATGAATTTTTATCGATTTATAATTTTTATTGATATGTTTTAGATTAAATTCATAGGTAATTGTGCATTGATTGTTTAGACTTTAAGACATTAGAGAAACAAGCATGATAAGTCTATTTTCAGAATTAAAAATTGTTAGGTTGTTTCCCTGAATTGAGGTATTATCTTGAAGTTTGAGATTTGCAAGATTGACATCAAAAACCATTATTTTTTTGAGATTTTGAGCCTTTAGAGCATATATTCTTCTTGCTCACTTTATTATTGGTCATGAGTGTGTCAATATTGATTTTTTATTCTAAAACTTACTTCGATTATGCATGTCGAGACCACACCTTTGATTTGATATACTGAGATGATAAAGACACCTATGTTTTAACCCACTTATCCCAAAAAGCCTACCTTCATAATTAACCCTTAGTGAAATCTTTTGAGCCTAATAAATTGTTTTTTGATCTACCCTTAATATTAACCCATAACTCATTCTTTTTGATTCATTAAGAATTTTTCCTATTTTATTGACTCCCTTTTTATCGAGATTTGATTTGGTTAGTTGCCTAACTAAGTTCTTTTGTTCAGTTGTTAAATTATCTCTTATTATCTTTATGCTCAAAAAAAAAAAGAGAGAATGGAAAAAAATTATTATTATATTCATTTACATTTATATTTATTGATTATTACATAGTTATATGTCGATTGAGCTTGAACAGTTATATTCATATTTTGAGAAGAAGCTCATGTATTCTTTAATAATTTCGATTGATGTAATTATTCAACATTAGTTTATTTTTCTAGTTAGGTAATTTATCAATTCAATCTCGATTCTAATCCTCCTTTTCAGCCTTTATCCTCACCTTTAACCAAGCCCTATTATAACCCTTTAGACTTTTTGGTTTGTGTATCATGTCATTTTATAATGGTGGTGATTTAATTTTCATGCAAGCCTATGGTAATGACTTTTCATGTTTGACTTTTGGGTGCTTAATTTTTGAACCTTAAACACTTTGAGTGCTTTGAGTGCTTTTAGTGAATCTTTAGTGAGGATGTCAATTCTTGTCGGCTTTGTATTAAAGGTAATTACTTAGATAAGGGGAAATATTTATATTTTCATGCTTTAAAAATGTGTGACTTGGATTGTTTGAATCTTTAGTACTCTTTTAGTTGAATTATCAATGTATGATTATTTGTGAATTATGAAAAAACATTATTGATGAGAATTATAAATTGTGAAAGTTTAATTTTTAATTTTGAGTTGAGGATTTTGCTTGAGGACAAGCAAACGCTTAAGTGTGGGGATATTTGATAAGCCATAAAAGTAACATATTTTATTCCCATTCTTAATGCGTTTTTGGATGATTTATTATATAATTTAGTGAATTTGATGCTCCTAATCCTTTTAGGATTCACACGGCCTGGCCATTACCACACGGGCTGGCCACAAGCCCATGTGCCAGCCCGTGTCAATTTCAAACCCTGCCTAACACGCGGAAAAAGCCAATTTTTAGGGTTTCTGAGCATTCTAAAGTTTATAAATACGCACTAGAAGAGGATCTAAGGGGGATGCAGAGAAGAACGAAGAATTTACTCGAAGAACGTCAACAGATTCAACTCAGAAGCAGAATCTCCTTCAAGACTGAAGGTTTTCATTCAATTTCTCTAGAAGTTTTTGGGTTTCTTCATGTTTTGTTGTTTTTCTAATTTTGAGATGTCTTCCTTACAAATTATGAACTAAATTCCCTAGATACCTAGGGAAGATGAAACCTATGATGGATCTTGTTATTTAATTTTTTGAATTACATGACAAATACTTATTTTCTTGATATCAATTATGTATGCTTATCCCATGTTTTAATGTTTTCAGGATATTAATTCATGATTGATGTGCTTATTCAGTGGAGCAAAAGTTCCTATTTAAGAGTAGATTTGGCATAATTGAGTGGAGTTGCATGCAATCCTAGAAATAGGACAACATAAATCTACTGTATTAGAGTCAAATCTAATAGGGGAGTCCATAGATCGAGTTAATACGACAATATAGGTTTTAATTAGAAAGAGATTTCAATTAATCAACCTAGAGTCAGCTATTTTTACTTTCGAAAGAGATACTAATATAATTTAGGGATTTCTATAGATCAAGGCAAGTGAATAAATCATTTAGTTATAGATTCAGAATAATAAGTGAAACCTAGGTGGATTCTTTCCTGGGTATTGTCTTTATCATTGGTTTATTCGATTATTTTCTTACTTTATTCTCTGTTGCATCCTTAGTAATTAGTTAAATTTTAGATTAAAAACAACCCTTCAATTTAAAGGCTAGATAATAAAAAGATAGTAAGTACTAGTACTTTTAGTTCTCGTGGATGCTATATCCCCTACTCACCATAGTTATACTACTGCTCTATAGGTGCACTTGCCTTTATCGTGATTTTAGTTTAGTTAGTGTTAGTGAATCACATCATCAGGTCTACTCACTCATATATAGCTAGTATTGTATCTGAAACGTTGGGGATTTCTGTGAAGAGCACTTCTAGTGAGGTTACTGTATTAAGTCTGTTGGGGTAGTCTGTTTGGGTTAAGAAACTCTATAGGGATGTTCCGTTAGAGGTGCAAGGGACTGTTTTTTTGGAAAATATGATGGAGCTTCTGTTTGGGGAGTTCGTCCTAATTCTGGGTATGAACTGGTTGGTGGAGCACCGAGTCAGTTTGGACTACACATCTAATAGGGTCATTCTGAGGACCAAGGATGATGTGGAGGTGGTTATGATTGGTGAGCGTCGAGACTATCTGTTACATGTGATCCCTGCACTAGTAGCTAAGAAACTGGTCCAGAAAAGTTGTGAGGCGTACTTGGCCTATGTAAGTGTTTCTGATTCTTGGGACTCTTCTGTTGGGAATATTAGAATAGTAAAGGATTTTTCAAACGTTTTTCTTGAGGAGTTACTGGGATTACCTCCCAATCGGGAAGCGAAGTTTGGGATTGAGCTTCTTTTAGGTACGGCTCCGGTGTCCATTGTCCCCTACCGTATGGCACTGAAAGAGCTTACTAAGCTTAAGGCCCAACTGCAAGAGCTTCTGGATCATGGTTTCATTCGTTCTAGTGTGTCTCCGTGGAAAACAACAATGCTATTTTTTAAGAAGAAAGATGAGACCATGAGGATGTGCATCTACTATCGACAGTTGAACAGACTGACTGTAAAGAATAAGTATCCACTTTCGAGGATCAATGACTTGTTTGATCAGTTCCGAGGGGCTTCTTTATTCTCCAAGATTGATCTTCGATTGGGGTATCATCAGTTGAGGGTTAAGGAGGCTGATGTTCATAATACCGCATTTAGGACTCGTTATGGACATTACGAGTTCCTAGTTATGCCTGTTGGTTTGACGAATGCACCGGCTGCATTCATAGATCTGATGAATCGAGTATTTTAGCCCTATGTGGATCAGTTTATTGTGGTATTCATCGACGATATTCTGGTTTACTCTTAGACTAAGGAGGAGCATGATGAGCATCTTAGTGTAGTGCTTCAGATTCTACGTGAGAAGCAGCTTTACGCTAAGTTAAGCAAGTGTGAGTTCTGGCTGCGTGAAGTAACTTTTTTGGGTCACGTGGTTTCTGCTGAGGGGATTCGTGCTGATCCTCGAAAAATCAAGGTTGTGTTGGATTGAAAATAGCCTAAGAATGTATCTGAGATCCGTAGCTTTTTAGGTTTGGCTGGATACTTTCAGCATTTTGTTGAAGGGTTCTATTTGATTGCTGTACCGTTGACTAAGCTTCTACGTAAAGGTGTTCTATTTTTTTGGACTGAAGCGCAGTAATCGAGCTTGGAGAAGCTCAAAACTATTTTGACTCAGGCTCCTGTTCTGATACAGCTTGAATCTAAAAAGGAGTTTGTAGTATACAGTATTGCGTCACATGTAGGCTTGGGTTGCATTCTGATGCAGGATGGTAAGGTTATGGCTTATGCGTCCCGTCAGCTTAAGACACATGAAGGGAACTATCCGACGCATGATCTTGAGTTGGCTGTAATAGTCTTTGCTTTGAAAATCTGGAGACAGTATTTGTATGGTGAGAGGTGTATCATCTACACCGATCTCAAAAGCATCAAGTATCTCCTTACTCAGAAGGAGTTGAATCTTAGACAACATCGATGGATTGAGCTGCTCAAAGATTATGATTGCACCATCGAGTATCATCTTGGTAAGGCCAATGTGGTGGCTGACGCTCTAAGACAAAGAGCGATGTCTGATTTGAGGGCGATGTTTGCCCGCCTTAGTCTGTTTGATGATGGGATTATGTTAGCTGAGTTGCAGGTTAAACCAACTTGGATTGAGCATATTCGAGATAAACAGTTAGTGGATGAGACTCTGGGTTTATGGTTTCGTCAGATTGAGAGTGGTACTACTTCCGAATTTGGGTTAAATAGTGATAGTGTTCTGTGTTTTCAAGGTGGATTTGTGTGCCAAATGATTCGGATCTGAGAGAGTCGATTTTGAGGGAGGCGCATAGTAGCCCTTATGCCATACATCCTAGCGGTAATAAGATGTATCGCGACCTCCGTGAGTTGTACTGGTGGCAGGGTTTGAAGTGTGAAGTTACCAATTTCGTTGCTCGTTGTTTGACATGTCAACAGGTTAAGGCTGAGCATCAGTTGCCTTCGGGTTTGTTGCAGTCAGTTAAGATTCTCTTATAGAAGTGGGAACGAGTGACGATGGATTTTGTTAATGGGTTGCTCTTAACACCCACAAAGAAGGATTCTATTTGGGTCGTCGTGGATCGATTGACCAAGTTTGCTCACTTCATTCTGGTTCGAACTGATTATTCTCTGCAGAAGCTAGCGAAGTTGTATATTTTCGAGATAGTTAGATTGCATGGGTACCTGTTTCGATTATTTCTGACAGAGATCCTCGTTTTACATCTCGGTTCTTGAAGAAGTTACATGAGGCTCTGGGTTCGAGATTGGACTTCAGTATTGCGTTCCATCCTCGGACAGATGGTCAATCTGAGAGGGTGATTCAGATATTGGAGGATATGCTTCGGAGTTATGTGATTGATTTTCGAGGTAGTTGGGATTATCTGCCGCTAGCTGAGTTCGCCTACAATAACAGCTTCCAGTCTAGCATCCAGATAGCACCTTACGAGGCTCTGTATGGTCGTAAGTGTCGTACTCAACTATGCTGGATTGAGTTGGGTGAGCGTCAAGTTCTGGGTCCTAAGCTGGTTTCTAAGACAGAGGACAAGGTTTGATTGATTCAGAACCGTTGAAAACGGCTTCTGATAGGCAAAAATTGTATGTAAATCTGAAGAGACGTGAGATTGGGTACTCTGTGGGGGATTTTGTATTCCTTAAGGTCTATCCATGGAAGAAAGTTCTAAGGTTTGGTCGTAAGGGCAAGTTGAGCCCTAGGTTCATTGAGCTGTATCGGATTCTGAAACGAGTGGGACCGGTTGCTTACCAATCGGAGCTACCTCCAGAGTTAGACTGTATTCATGATGTGTTTCACGTCTCGATATTGAAGCGGTACCAATCTGATCCATCTCACATATCTCCATTGAGGATATCGAGGTTAGGCTGAATTTGACCCTTGAGGAGGAGTCGATTCAGATTCTGGAGCGAGACGTTCAGGTTCTAAGGAGGAAGTCCATTCCATTAGTAAATGTTATGTGGTGGAATCATATCACTGAAGAGGCCACGTGAGAACCTGAAGATTCGATGCGTGAGCAGTATCCTCATCTGTTCTGATCAGGTAAATTTCAAAGTTGAAATTTCTTTTAAGGGGTAGAGTTGGAACGCCCCAACTTTTTATTCCTGCTTTTGTAAAAATTTGACACAACTGTGTATCTGCTTCAGTGGTTAAGTGTTCTGGGTGTGTGTGTGAGGTCCCAAGTTCAAGCCTTACCTTGAGCAAAATTTGTTATTTTTGGAATTAAGCTTTACCCTTAGTGAGTGGGTTTATTTTTAATTGTTGCTATTGGATATCAGAATGAGCCTGCTGGTTAGAGTGGAGAAGGAGTCAGTGTGTTAGAGGTCCTGTGTTCGAATCTTTGCGTTAGCAAGGGGGTTATATTTTTGCTCTTTAACTGATAGAGTTCCAGTGGAGTTGGGATTTTGAGTGGTTGCCGGTTAGTGGGTTAGTGGAGAGAAATTAGGGATTTTTGCTAGCAGTTTTCTTTTTCCCAAAAAAATTATTTTCTCTATGGCATTTTCTCTCTGCTTTTCCACTTCCGATTTTTCGGCTTCCTATTTTTTATTCTCATTAAAATTTTCCTTCCTAACTATGTTACGTCGACGTTTCATTTTCCTCAGTGCTATTGAGTAGGTAAAGGTTTCAATTTGTTCTCGAGATAATTTTGTTTTTGCGTTAGTTTCTATTAGTAAAATCGTGAGGCTGATTTTTCTGCGGTTGTTTTGGGTGTAGGAGAAGGCTTTGAATAGTGAGTCTTCTCATTGGTTGCTCGAACGATTTAAGTGGGTGTTTTTTTCGCCGATAAGTTTTGAGCGTTACTTCGGGTTTCGTAGCGATTCAAAAAATTGACTGCTAAAACGATTGTTGGGTGCTTTTTTTTTTCTTAGGTTTCAAAGCCTCGGATGTGATTTCGCATCAAATCGATACCAGGTGTGTACTCAAAACGCAAAAAATGAGTTTTTGATAAAAAACGAAAAAGGCCACTATCGACACCACACGGGCATGTGGTCACCCATATAGTAGGCGGTGTGAGAGAACATGCCGTGTGATCGACGAAGGCATGACCGTACGCAGTGCACGGCTGTATGGGCCACACGGGCTAGACCAAGCTAGACGTGTGGGCTACACGGGCATGTAGGCCCACACGGGCATGACACACGGGCGTGTCGACTATTGGGCCAGGCCGTGTGGGCCACACGGGCAAGGCCAATCTAGACATGTGGGCCCACACAGGCATGTGGGCCCATTATACTGGGATTTTTTGTAGGGTCATACGGGTTGTCCTAAACAACTGTGGGCCTACTGTAGGGTTGGTAAGGCCTATCTAAACCCTGAAAACTAAATATTGTTGTTCTGTTTGTGTACATAGGCATGACTGATTTATCTGTTGAATGTATCGGTATATGCATGTTATATTCGTACGTAACCATATGAGCACGGTTAATCTGTATGTTTGAAACTGAATATTCTGTATCTGATATTGGGGTTGGGATGATATATATACATGGAGGAAGTGTTCTGAAAGGCGTTTATCGCCTATATTCTGGCAGCTTGGCTGCGCTTAATATGTTATGTGCTGCATCGGTACAATGTGGTGTGTAGGGTTGGGTGGGTGTTTTAAACCCAACATGGTGTGTAGGGATGGTCGGAGATGATGTGTAGAGGATGGAGGTAGGATTCTGATATCTGATTTGCATATCTGTATCTGTATCTAACATGGGCCAGGCCCGAATCTGAATCTGTCTCATTTGTGATATTCTGTGTGTGTGCATGCTTAATTCTGTTGGGTTACACACTGAGTTTACGTAAACTCACCCCTCATCTATCTGTTTTGTACAGGTAATCCACAGAGTTAGGCAGATTGGTGCAGTGGAAGACTCGACGGTGACCACTCGCCATAGAACTGTTTTATTTTGCTTTATGATTTTATTTAAGTTTTCAATATTTGTTTTTGGAGAATTTGTAATTTCTGGGACTCTCTGGACTGTATGGACTTTAACTATGGTTTTGGTTTTGTTGCTTGTTTTATGCATGCTTTAACAAAATGATTTCTTTTAAAACGATGGGTTACTTAAACAAGGTTTTCTAAATCACGAACTGTATTGCTTAAACACCACGATTTTTAACAAGTTTCCACACTAAAGGATTTTAAGGCAAAAGAATAAATGTTTTGAAATAAATAAAAGCAAATAAGGGTTTATAAGCTTAAGGTTTTTATCGAGTTAGCTTTGTTTTCAAACCCATTCCATGTGGTATCACCAGATTCAGCCATAACGTCTAAGCCGAGTTTGGGGTGTTACACAACCGACTCTAACTTTAGCTGGTGTTAGCTCAATATGTTGTCAAAATAATTAGTATTGATGAAAATTATTAAAATACAACTTCTAATTCTTCAATAAAATCATATAAATTTTCATCAAATTGTTTTGCATCATCATTGACTCGAGATGGTCTAACCGGTCATACCAACACTATGAACTTCTTTTCAATATCTCATATGTCAATCATATATGTGTAATGTATTCCTTCGGAAATATTTATCATATAAAAAAACGAGTATCTCATGTCATTTCTATCCATGGTTTTAATGTAAAACACATAAAGGTTACCTTCAGCATATATCTTCTTGATCTAAAAATAATAATATAATGTTTTACAAAATTTTGCATCATAAGGAGGTGCAAAATTAGCTCTTCTAGAGCTTTGACAATCTAATGCAATATTAATTAACTCTTCAAGAGCATGTAATAAAATATTATTTTATCATATAACATTAGTAAATGTGTAATTTATTTTTAAAAAAATATATGCAGTTTTGCAATTTTTTTCAACATGGATGATAAAAATTTCATATCTTAAAAAAACATTTATTTATTCATATGAAAGAAAAAAATATTTTTATATAAATAATAAGTATAAATAAAACATATATTAAACATAGCAACTAATAAGTTAATGTCACTAATCAATCACGTTAAGAAGCATGCAGTTAGGTAAATTGTTTTATATGCCATAACACAATAAAATACAAAATATTATAATGTCACAATATGATATTAAAGTTACAACTATAGAGGTTTAAAATTAAAATTTTTTAACCTCCACCTCTTGTAGCATAAATTCAATTCAAATTTTATTATCATGCATTATGAAACATCTCTTTTTCTTTATAAAACTTGCAAAATTTAATGTTTTAGACATGTTAAAGGTATGTACACAATGCATTCATATTTAATATTTATTAACATCATCCCTTTTTTTTTTTAACCTTATACTTTTTATAATGTCATATAAACTGTGATGATTGATAATTTCATTGTCATTCATTTTATCTAGTATCCACATATAAGCAATATTATGGCATTTACTTCTAGAAATGTCTAAACCAATGAGAGGTCCATAATATCATTATTTCAATAAAAGAAATATATATATTTTAAAAAGTATATGCAATATTCACTTCAGGGAAAATGTCGAAATTTTCAAATAGCCAAATTGGGTCCAATGATCAAAAGTGATTATAGAATTTATTATATTTATAGCAAACATTCACTTTAAGGAATGTATAAGAAATAATTCAGAAAATAATGTAAACTTATCTCATATTTTTTGCCAATAAGATCATAAGGTATTATCCGCTCCAAATAATGATTAATTTGTATAAACCATTAATCATTTTGTTTCAGGAATAAACATATTTAGCAACATTTTGGACTATCCATCTTCCGCTTATGTATTTGTCAATAACAACAATAAGTTCCATTTACTTCTAGAAATGAATAAACAATATAATTTGTTAACAAAGCCAATAAAGCCATCATTGTTTGCAAATTTACTTCAATATCATTGTGATAAATCAAATGTGTCTATACATTGTTCCCTTTTCTTTCTAATCATACCTTCACAAAATATTCAACCAATATGCATGTGTCAAATGATCCTTGAGTATCACATAAATTTTTTCATTAAAATTATTATAATCACTATAGTTAAAGTGATTATTATACCCATACTAGCCCATCAAAGACCATGCTCACAACCACAATTGCAACTTTGTCATTTTTAAGATTGATTATGCAATGCTACATTCACCTTAGGGAACAAAACTGATCTAATGAGAATTTCTTTTTTCATTATCATAATTTTCTTACAAAAATTCATGATTAATATGATTATATAGTTCTCAAGTATGTATAGGTTTGAAGTCCAAACTAATCATTGCATATAATAGACATTTACAATAGACAAGAATAGATAAGAACAATCATATAATTTAATCAAAATTAAAACTAAACCAATAAATTATATAAAAATTAACAAATATATATATATCCACATAGAAAGTACAACAAATAAACTTGAGAAAGGATTTACAAATAGAGAATTATATAAATTGAACTTAAGAGAAATCAAATCAAATTTTTAAAATAAATTATTATACTTACTTAGGTAATTGTGGATGAGAAGTAGAAACTATAAGCATTCTTTGCAGTGAAGAGAACGTGATCATCCCCAAACAAATCTCGAGCAACCACTCACAATTTTTTTTAACCAAATAATTAAATTTTAATACTTGAAGCCCAACAAAATTTTGGCGTAAACTAAGGACCTATGACTCTTGAATAAAATCGTGTTGATAACGTATTATAAAATAGTAATAAATAATACAAAGAACACGAGTAATAGACGAGAATAAGAGGGATTTTTATTGCATTTCTCTTCTTTTCTATAATCATTACAAGTAGTATACTCCTATATATATATATATATATAGGGAGATTAGACTCCTTATTTTCTAATACATAAATAGGAACAGGGTTACAAGAATATAAATGTGAAAGGTTGAACATTCACTTAATAGCATTCATAACAACATATATTTTATAATTAAATTTATTTATATATTTATAATTAAACTTAAATATTGTATATTTATTTTTAAACTACACTTTGGACCAAAATCCAATCTGTATAGAATGTATTTATCAAATTAGATGAGTAAATTGGCCCTTGGGCAAGCCAGTGAGAATGTATTTATCTAAAGGACATAAACTGCCAAAAATGTTTTTTTTTTTTTTTTAAGAAACTAATCTTCCACCACTAGTTTAGGATTGTATCCAATTGAAATTGATACTTACATATCTACAGAAATTACATTTTTATTCACTAACTATAACATTCTAACTTTGGTCATTTGTATACCATAGGACCCTATATTTTCTTCTTTATTAAAAAGCTAACTTAGAACACTGGTGTTACAAAATTGTTTAATGAAACCTATATATTCAAAGCCAAGATTGGATTGAGTAATTGTATTTCAAACTGTTCACTCCACTAATATCAGCAAATATATCTGAGGAGTCGACCATTTCTTCCTTTTCTTTCACCACAACCTATAGGGAAATGAAAGCAAAAGTATCAATACATGTTGTAAGGGAGAAAAGCTTGAAACGTCGTAAGGAAAAAAAAACAGGGGACTTACATCAGCTTCTTCGTGATTGCTATAAGCTTGCCTGGGGGTACCCCCACAATCATCATTCTTCGCAAATCTTCCTCGCACACGTGGTCGGCTGTCAGCTAGGGTTTTTCGACAAGCGTACTGCAGATTTTATTGTAATATTAATATTTTAATATGCCAACTAATTTTTATATACAAGATTATCATACATCCACCATATGAGTGAAAATAATATCTAACTAATTTAGAAGAAATTGTTCTAAAAATCTTAAATTTGGCAATTATTTTTACTCGAGGGCTTGAACTTTTTTTTTATTCAAGTTAATTCTTGAACTTGAAAATTATTTTTATATTGGAACCTATTTTTTTGTTCAAGCTAATTCTCAATATTTCTTTAAAAACCCTAAAGTTCAAGCCATAATGTGAGAACAATTGTAAAATTTATGGACAAAGTTAGATAAAAAAAATTCAGGCTCCAACTTTGGAACAATCACCTAGTTCGAGCTCTAATATAGGAATAATTATCAAGTTTAAAAATTAACTTGCATAAAAAAAATTTACATCTAAATATAAAAATAATTGTCAAGTTCAAATCCAATATAATGATTTAACCCTAAAATAATATGTGTCTAGTACAAATGTCCACTCCATTTTCCACATCATTTAAAAAATAATAATATACTTTGTACCAAACATGTATCAACATTCAACATATATGAATCCAAAAACATAGTCTATATATATATTGATTGAGATGGATTAAAAGAAAGAACCTTGATTTTTTTGCTGAAGTTCCTCTCTTTCCTTTTCTTCATGTACCTCTGAATCTTCTCTTTTCTTTGTTGAACCGAAAGTTTTCCAACTTTGTTACGACTTGAGTCTTCCAAACTCGACATCTCCGATGCCAATGGAGCCGAGCCCACAACGCCTCCCATTAGTTGTTGGTTCTCACTTCTAAGGGTCTTTCACAACAATAAAATAAGATTTGTCATTTTCATGTTTTTTCATAATGCAGAATCTAGGATTTAATATTAAGTGTCGAATTATATTTTATCTTCTTTATTCAAAAAAATAAATAAATTAGCCCATACATTAAATCAAAAAGTAAATTGATTCTTCTTATAATTTTTTTTTATTTCTACAAATAAAAATTGATTCATGTATGTCAACATAAGGTGCATTCTTATTTGGTTATTAAGAGGTATATCAGTTTTTAACGGTAGAAATGTATGAATTTTTTAACAAAAAAATTAGTTGTTTTTAACTGTAAAAATGTATGAATTTTTTAACAAAAAAAATTAGTTTACTCTTTGATTTAATATATAAAAATTAATTTACCATTTTTTATTAAAAGAAAAAATCGCTATCTAATTCTTAATAAAGGTGCCTACATGTTATTTTTATCCAAAATTTATCCAACATTGAAAGCTAAGTACCTGTATGTCTCCAGGGTTAAATATGCATTGCACTGAATCTGGGCAGAAAAGTCCACCATTATCACCTTGAAATTCCAAGTTCTGAGCTTGCGATTCAGACCCCATAAGAAAGCTCCCAGTGAAAATCCCAGAACTATCAACCGATAACGCAGGCATGAAATTAGCCATTGTTGAAGCACCAAAAAATGAGCAAGAAGGAGATGAAGGGTTTAAAGAAGGCACAGTAGACAAACAATCTTCTTCGAAAACATGCGTAAATGGGGGCCCCGAAAGTGGTCCAACAAGGTCTGCAGTAGTTTCACATAACTGGTTTTGGGATTGAACTAAAGATAGATGATCGATTTGATCTTGTTGAGCTAGAAATTGAGGGATGGAAAAAGAAGGAGATTGAGAAAAGTCTATGGAAGCTGAAATATCATCTTCGATTTCGTCGGGTGAATCAAATATTACGGAAAGATTGTCGGTGGCGGTGTTGTTGTAGTTAGCGGAGGATGTCGCGGTGGTGGTGGTGGTCGTCGTCGTCGTCGTGCTGGTGGTTGTAGGGGCAATTGGGTTAGTATTTCCTGTAATGTCATGGTGTCCGTTGTTGAGTTGTTCAATATCTAGTGGTATAGTAAGATTATTGCCAAACGAAGAGTTCTGATCTTGGTAACAACAATTAGAAGTAACCTCAGAGTTTTGCAAGGCTTCTGAGAAAAGATCGGCATCGGAAAAATAGAAAAACGGAACGTTGGTTGGACTCGATATATCATCCTGTAAGAAATTGACCCAATGAAACCCCATGTTAAGATAAATCTTGAGAACATGTTATAATAACTTATACAATGCTTGTGCAACATATGTAATGCTTGATAATAGTCACTTTTCAATTACCGCCTCTTAAAATGATTACATAAATAAACTGTACTGAAATTTAAATTTATATTTAAGTAAAACTTATACAATAATTCTACAGGCTCAAGATTAATTATCAACTATGGGTTCCTCAATCATTCTTAAGAGGTGGCAATCAAACCCTAACTTTTACAATTCTTCTATTTAAAATGTTCATGCAAGTAGTTCATATTTTCGTATCATTGGGTTTGAATCTGATTCTATCTATCTAAAGAGAATTTAGGTTTAAAACTATAAAAATTAAAAACTAAAAATTAAAATAAAAGGAATTATTTGTAAACATTAAGAAAGTCGAAGAATTACAATGGAAAGCTGCTCGGATGAATGAATCATGTCGTGCGACATGGTTTGTTTCTTTCAAAGAACTTGATCAAAAGTTCCCTTGAAGTAATGGCAAATATGGTGCTTTATTATTTCGGAATTACACCCTAAAAAAATGAAGATGAAAAAGACAAATATGTTTGAAAGTGAACAAAACAAAAGAGGTTTTTACTTTGTTGAAAACAAATTTACTGTTTATTGTTTTCTTAACTTTGGGTGTATTTAATATTTAAAAGGAACAGGGAAAAAACGTTGTGAAATAGCAAAGAAAATGGGAGTTTTGGGGTGTCAAAACTTAGTTATATATAGATGAGTTTTGGGGTTTAGTCAACACGAAAATTGCGATGATCCATAGGTTTTTAATTGCTGCCCAGGCGCCATTTTATTAAACTTGATTAATATCCATGTATTCCTCGTGTTTTATCAATATTTTATAATATAAATTTATACCCTATTTTTCATATGTTTATAACAAATGACTGTTATTTATTTTGGGGGTTAATTAGCCAAGCTAAAATTTACTTCACCAAGCCTTTACCCATTTCTTCGGTATTTCTTTGATTTCTTAACTGAAAACTTCCCCTATTAACCTTTTTTGCTTCTAAATTCTACGCTACATAGTAAACAAGTCATGGGACAACCTCAAATTTACTACAATCACGTCACAGTAAAAATGAATAAATTTATTACTTTTTTTAATATTTAAATTTTAATTCTTATACTTCTATTTAACAATTCAACATGAATTTTGAAATCTAAAAAGAAAATGAGTTAAATTTCTAAAAAAATATAGAGAGAGACTAAATTTCAAGTTTTTGAAGAGTATAGGAACTTATAACATATTTAAACACCATAGAAAATAGGTTTTTGATACCAACAACTGGACTTCTTCCTCATGCCTGAATAGGATTGATTTTAGATCATAAAACAAATTATAACACCTCTGATTATGCAAAAAAAAAAAAAAAAAAAAAAACTAAGCATTTGATACCAGAGATGTTTATATCTTCAATCACAATTTGAATCTTTTTCCTTATTTAGAATGGGTTGGAAGTACTTTTCTTGATTAAAATTTATATTTTTATAATTAATTTTAAAATAATTTTTTTTAATGAAAGGTAATTAAAAATGTCATGTAAACATACATCCTCGTGTAGATTGAGTTTATTAAGTCGGATGAATAACATAAGAAAATTTGAGTTTTAAGTAAGAAAATTAAAGTTTAAATACTTGAGTCTTGAAAATATTTTTCTTCAAGTTTTCAAAATTTCCTTTAAGATGCAACAAGTCATAAACAATAAAAAAAAATCGAAGTAGCAAAAATGACATTATTGAGTCTGATATAAACGCTGCATTTTTTTCATTGAAATATGTCCCAAAGTTTTTACCTTACTCCACAAGCTATATTTTTTCAAAACAAGAAAGTTATGTTACTCTAATAAAACAATTCAAATGAAAAACTAAAGTTTTATTATGTCAAAAATAAAATAATAATTATATATATATAACTATTACACTACTAAATTCAAATTCAAGTGTCCATATTTTCAGTGTTATTTTAAGAGATTATTTAAAAATCATTTATAATTTTTTTTAAAACATGTTTTTAGATTTATTTGAGAAACTTTAGTAATAATATTATTTTTAATATCATTTTTCTTTTATTATTTAATTTTAAATTAATATATTTAAAATTTGGATCCAATGCAAACGTATGTAACTATTTTTTTAAAGGATAAAAACCATTTATTAATAAAACCAAGATGAAAATTGGAAAATATCAAAGAAGAGAAGGCTCAATTAAAACCCAAGTCCATGAACTTACTCTATACGCTTAATCTCGTCTTTTTTCTTCATTGGTACTTGGGCCACTATCAAATATAACACGACTTACATCAATCGGTGAGTTACCTTATTAGCAATCATTCTAGTCCATTGAAAAGACAAATGTTGAAATTGTAACTTCATTGACAAACAATCCTACAAAACTAAACCAAATTCAGAAGGAAAATAGGTCTGAAGTTGAAGTATATCGTTGGTAATGCAAATAGTTGTTAATGGGTTTATCTCACATTAGTTAAGTGCAAGTTATTAAGAGAGTTTTTATATAGTTTTACTTTTTGCTTTCATTTAGTAATTGGGCCATAGGCCTATAACACGTGTGTGTCACTACTTGCTCGTGTCGTGTATTTTTTTTTGAATAAAAATTTTATTATTTTTTCGAAAAATAATATCTTTAAACAATTGTATTTATTTTTTCCATTTTTACTATTCCAAAAAATCTAAAACTGATATATTTTTAGCTGTTGGGCACGAAAATAATGGGAGTGTTTCAAAACTATTTTCTGCATTTTTACTCTTTTGCCTCTGTCTATTTTCCGTTTTGCCCTTTCGTTTCTAGTATAAATAGAGGGTTGATTTCCTCATTTTTCACATAGAATAGAAAACACAATGCTCTCTGAAATACACATTTTTCCCCTTCCTTTCTTTCTGATTTCCTTATAAACTTTGTTAGTTTCCCCCTAAATCACTTTAGAGAAAAATTATGTCTAGGAGTTTGGGTTTTAAGCGGGATCAACTGTGACCCCTCCAAATTTTCCTGAGAATTGATCCTACTGTGATTTCCCTAAGAAGAACAACACCAATCGAGTTCCATTTTCCTTATTTGGGTGTACGAATATCGAAGCACTGTGTTAACTTTGGGGGACGACGTCCACTACACGATTACACCAGTCAGGGCAAATTTGTTACTAAGGCAGTGGGTTTACCATGGCGCAATAAATTTCTGATTTCTTAATTCTCCAGTCAATGCTAACAGATTTGTTTTGCAGTAGCTTATTTTCCAACAATTTAGAAATGAATACTTGAAAGTATGGGAGTGCCTAGAAAAAGCAGGCTTACCTTCTTTTAAACAGAACACTATTGGATCTAAAACTGTTGTTATTGTTTTTGTTGGTTATGCTCTGAACAATACTGCATATAGATTTATGTCTTTGCATGATTCTTCCATACGTGAATCTAGAGATGTTGTTTTCTTTGAAATTATTTTCCTTCTAAAGAAATCTGATATAAATCTCGATACACAGTTAGACGAGCATGTTTCTTCTTCTAGTACACATAATAGAGATATTCTTAATGATGATGTAGAACCTAGGAGAAGTAAAAGACAAAAGACGACCACTTGTTTCGGACATGATTTTCTTACTTCTTTTATAACTGAAGTTAATGATTTAGACTTATCAAATGATTCTATTGCTCATGCATTTTTTATAGATGATAATCTAAAAACCTATCATGAAGCCATAAATTCAATAGATGCTAGTTTTTTTTAAAGATGCTATTAATAATGAGCTTGAATCCATTATATTTAATCACACTTGGGAATTAGTACACTTGCCTAAATGTTTTAAACCTATTAGTAATACACGGGTCTTTAGAAAGAAACTTAGACTAGATGGGTCAATACAAAAGTATAAGGCAAGACTAGTGGTTAAAGAGTTTATACAGAAATTTAGAGTAGATTATTTTGATACATACTCTCCTGTGACTAAGATCTCTACCATTCGTGTTTTATTTGCTTTAGCTTCCATTCATAATTTGTTGGTACATTATATGGATGTAAAGATAGATTTCTTGAATAATCATTTGGATAAGGAGATCTATATGGAGCAACCTCCAAGATTTGTGGCACCTGGTATGGAAGATAAAGCTTGCAGACTCAAAAAATTCTCTGTACGATCTCAAACAAGCTCCAAAATGATGGTATGAAAAATTTCATTAAACTATTCTTAGTTTTGGTTTTATAGTTAATGGTGCAGATGCATGTGTGTATTCTAAAATGTTTGGTTCTGATTGTGTCATCATAAGTCTGTATGTAGATAACACGTTAATTTTTAGTTCCAATATAGAAGCCATTAATAAAACAAAGAATTTCTTATATACAAAATTTGAAATGGCTAATTTGGGAGAGGTAGATGTAATCATAGGAGTTAAGGTTACAAAATCAGAAAATGGATTTTCATCAAATCAACCTTACTATATAGAGAAAGTGTTAAAAATGTTTAATAGTTTTGATGTAATCCCTGTGAGAACTCCTTATGAATCTAGCATATAACTGTTAAGGAATAGAGGAAATAGTGTTTCTCAATTAGAGTATGCTAAGATTATTGGAAGGCTTATGTTCTTGATGAACTACACTCGACCGGGCATTGCTTATGTGGTTAGTAGACTAAGTATATATACTCATAATCCAAGAAATGAGCATTGAAATGCTTTAAAACGTTTGCTTAAATACCTTAAAGGTACTATTGTAACAACCCATTTCTCTGTATTGTCGGAACAGTGGTTTTGGGTCCACAAATCTGATGTGTGGGTCTGTAAATATTACTATTTGATATTTACGAGTCATATATAGTGTAATTATAAAATTTGATTTAATGCTTTATGTTAAATGAAAGAATAATTAGGTTCAAATGGTATGTCCCTAAAGTTAAGTGGTTTTAAAAAATGAGGTATCGGGACCTCGTTTCTATAAATCAAGCCGTAAATATTTTATTAAATATTTATGGAGTGTTATTAAAGTCATTTAAGTTTCGTTAAGAAATTTTGAAGTTTTAATGGTTAATTAAGTAAAAAGGACTAAATCGTAAAAGTTATAAAAGTTGAGTTCTATTAGTTAAAGGGGTCAAATGGCTATGGAATTATAAACTAATGGACTTATGTGGTAATTTTACCATTTGAGGAGTTAATGGACAAATGTGGACTTGAATTTGATGTTTTGTTTAGTTAATAACTAAGGTTAAAATGGTAATTTAATAAATAAACTAAAACAAAAGAAATTAAAAGATGGTATCATCTTTATTGTTGTCTTCTCCACCATTTTTTAGGGAAAAGAAATAGCCATTTTAGGGCTTAAAATTTTGGCTAGCTAAGGTACTTGCATGGCATGTGATTTCAGTCTCGTTTTTAATGAATTTTATGTTTTTGAGATTGTTTTAACTTAATCTAGCTAGCCCACAGGTTAGTTTGTAAAATTGTTAAAAGTTAAAGGACTTTCTATGGATTTTTTTGAATATTTTTTATGGTATTTGATAGATTATTAATCTTTGTTGTAAAATAAACATGTTTTGTTAAGTGATTTTTGGCGAAAAGGGCAATTAGGGATTAAATTGTTAAAAATGTGAAACTATCAGTTTTATTGTGAAATATTGGTAATAATGGGTTTTTTCAAGGTCCCTTGTAACATTGGTAAGTTGGATTTGGGCTAAAATGAATTATATTCAAGTTATGGGCTTAAGGACTAAATTGTGAAAAGTTAAAATGTTAGGGGCAAATTTGTAATTTTGAAAAAATATGAACTATGGATTAAATTGAATACTAGAAGTACTTAATTGATTGAAATTATCTATTTAAATCAAGATAAACCATATTCAGACTTAAATCGAGAGAAAAGCTAAAGCTTCAGATTAGTTCGATTCTACTACTTCTACGCCCTAGTTATCAAAGTAAGTTCGTGTGAACTATAATTGTTTTAATGTTATCTAAATTGATTGTTTACTATATATTTTTTTAATGTAAATGAATCAATATATGAATGTATTCATACTATAACAAATTGACGGATATTGAGTCCTGGGTGAACCTTAAGAATTCTTAGGATACAAATGACATGTCATTAGGGATTGATGTTTAGAGTGCTGGTCTTGAATGTCCTACCGATAGCTAAGGTCCTACATTTATTGCGAATTTTTTACAGCTCGTGTGAGCAGCATCGTGTAGCTTACATTTCGACCCACAGCTCATGTGAGCAGGCCCATGTCACAACTCATGTGAGTAATGATGTAAAGGAAAGGTTACATTGATATGTAATGGCACACTATGTGTGAGCTTTCTCAAGTATCTGATGTAATTCTAGATGGTTCAATGGGTAAGAAAAGGGAATGAAATGGTAAGTTTACGATTGGGATGTAACATGATGTTATAAAAAGATTGATGAGTTAAATGATGTACTTATATATATAGGAAATCTACTTATGCTATGGATAAACTCATTTATATCATGGACAAGTGCACTAACTTGTGAATTGATGATGTTGTTTAGGCTTATGCTAAGCTTTTGGAATGGAATGGTAAGTAAGTAAATAGAATGGTTCATAATCTTATGAAAAGGTTGATGAATATGTTATGTATCTTATGAAAGCCACTTATGTTATAAATGAACATATGTATGATGTTGATGAACTTACTAACTTGTGAGTTTGATGGTGTTTCAATAGGCTTATACTAAGATTGTGTCATTGGTAATAGTTTGTGCTTAATCTATGAATTGTATTAATAAAGTGGTAAGTTATGTTTAAGTTTGTATGAGCTTACTAAGCACTCATTGCTTATGTAATTACTTTCCATTGTTCTACAGATTATTGGAAGCTCGATTGGTTGGAAGTTTGTCTGAGACCTATCACTCTAATTTGGTAGATTTTGTGGCCAAGGTTAATAATGGCATGTATAGGTTGTCTTGTAATGGTATTTTGAGAATGTGTTAATAGTGATTTGGCTTTGAAGTTTATGTTTGGTTTGGTATACCTTAATGCCTTACCAAGCTATGTTATTTTGAGTCACTTTTGAGTACTTACAAATAAGGTTCTTTTGGTATGTTGATGATGGCTTGAAAATGGTCAATTTGTGACATGTTTTAGCACATATTTGAATCAGGTCTTTATGCACGAATTGAGGTAATGTTAACATGTTTAGGTAAATGATGTTTTGATAATATTGTGTTGCCTTTGAATGGCTTATGGTTAGGTGACTTAGGAGGAGTGAAATGGCATGTTTATGTATGTTTGAATGATGTGTGAATCCCTTGAATGTGTGTCTAAATGGTTTGAATGACTAGGTATGAATTGGACCTGTAATGACTTGATTTTAGGTAAATTTTAGGTTCACACGACCTAGGACATGGGCCATCACACGGCCTAGTGACATGACCATGTGTCATATTGAATTTCTTAGTGTTTCAAGTCAGTGAGTTGCACGGCCTAACACACGGGTGTGTGTGGCAATTTAAAGAGTTATACGGCCTAGCACACGGGTGTGTGACACGACCGTGTGACCCTACTTAGTGAGTTACACGGGTGAGGACACCGGCTGGGACACAGCCGTGTGTGCCTTGTTCGAATGTTACACGGCCTGGACTATGTCACACGGCCATGTAACCCCTATTTTCCAATTTTTGCATCTTTTTCTTAAAAATTCTGTTTTGTTTCAAATTAGTCCCAAATTGCTTCAAAGCTATTTTAGGGCCTTAAAGGCTCGATTAAGGGACAAAATGCATGAGATTGATTTTTTTTTATAATATGAGTTTAATTTATTTAAATATTGTGATGTTAAATGTTTCTAATTGTACCGTAATGCTTTGTAACCTTAATCTGGCGACGGAGATAGGTTAGAGGTGTTACAACTATATCTTGGGAATTCAAATTTTTTGGGTACCATGAAGTCCTTGAAGGCTATTATGATGCAAATTGGGTAACTAATATTGATGAGGTAAGCTCTACAAGTGGGTATGTCTTTACTTTAGGTGGAGTAACCATTTCATGGAAGTATGCTAAATAGACTTGTATTGCTTGCTCCACGATGGAGTCAGTGTTTATAGCTCTTGACTTAGCCGGGTAAGAGGCCGAGTGGTTTAGGAATCTACTTGCAAAGATTCCTTTATGGGAAAAACTATTACCTTTCCATATATTTATTATGTGAGTCGCAAGCAGCAACTTATGTTGTTAAGTATCAATCTTACAATGGTAAGAAAATACATATTCGAATAGGATATGAATCTGTGTGACATTTAATAAACAATGAAGTATTTGCTTTGGAGTACGTGAGGTCTGAATGGAACCTAGCTGATCCACTAACTAAAGAGTTAAGTAGGAAAATGGTTCTTGATTCGTCGAGGGGCATGGGTCTTAAGCCCAGTGGTTGAGGAATCCATAGTGGATACCTAACTTAGTTTTTAAGTTCAATGTGGTCACAAAATCATGGAAAGACTCATAGTGTACATTTTACCTATCCCTATGGCGAATGATGTACATGTGTAAGGATGATTTTTTACTCTTAATGAATTCATAGCCTAGAAATTGGGTGGTCCTATTGAAACAGACTTCATGAGTTCACCAACTTGAGAGGTTGAGTTTATTACTCTTAATGAGTTCATACCCTAGAGTTTGGGTGTTCCTATTGAGATGGACTTGATGAAATCATCGAACTTAAATTTGAGAGGATAAGCTTAATGAAAACTCTTAATGATTTCATAGACCTGATTTGGGTGGTTTATATTGAGATAGACTTTATGAAATCAACTACGTAAGTGTGAAAGACTAGCCACCTTCTATGAAAAACATTTTGGGCAGTTTTTCTAGAGCGCTTACCAGCATCGCGAGGTACATTAGCTAAAAATTGTTGAGTTATCGTAGAATATCAATTGGATCTTAGATTAGTTATATGTCATAAGTTAACTCCTATCTTAACAATTTTAAGATTCGTTTACTTGTTAAAGAGAAGAATCACTTATTTCACTATGTACTAGTCCAAATCCACAAGATACTAGTGCTTAAGCAACTAATTTTATTGTTCTTCTAACGTTTTAACTTAAAAAACTCTACTTTTTCTGGTGTTTACAAAATCTCTGTAATAGTCCGGTTTAAACCCTAGTTGGAATAGTGGTTTCAGGACCACAAATCCGAGTCAAAAAAATATGTTAACATTATTTTCTGAGTCTACAGCATGTGAATTAGTATGTGTGAGATTTTTGTGATTTAATTTGATCATTTGTGTGCTTAATATGAGAAAAGGATTAAATTGCATAAAAGGTAAAAGTGGCCTTCTAATTGAATAAGTGTCGAATTGTTATTGTCTTTATTATGAGAAGTCCTTAAGAGGTTATTATGCCATTAATATGTTAAAACATTAATGACCAACCATTATATGTGTTATTATATGTTAATTAAAAAGGATAAATAGGTAAATTGGTTATAAAGTTATATTAAATAAAAACAAACATTAAAAGATGATGATTATCATCTTGTTTTGCCGAAAGTGAAGGAAGAAAAGTTAGGTCTTTGCATTTTTAATATTCGGCACTCATTTAGCTTGATTCAAGGTATGTTTTGCTTCGGTTTTTGATAATTTCTACATTTTTGTAATCGTTGCTTAGTGTTCTTCAAAACCCATGCTTCAATTTTGTGAATTGATGATGATTTTGAAATGTGCTATTGATGAACTCATAAGTTTTGTGATGTTTGAAGATGAATTATGAAAGATATGTGATAGATTAACATAGTTTGTCTTTGGATTTTTGATGAATTTGAGTAATTTGGATTAAATTGAGAAAATAATTTTTTGAGGGACTAAAATGTGAAATAAATGAAATGTATGGATTGGTATGATCATAGTGAACATTTGGCTAAGCATGGGTAATATGAAATTATGTGTATTTTGTGATTTTATGAAATAAGGACTAAAATGTCAAAATGTGAAAAAATAGGGGCTAATTTGTAAATTACCCTAAATATGTGTTTTTGGATTGAATTGAATGATTTGGTGAATAAATAGGTTAAATTTGAATATGTATAGATCAAGAACTGAAGAAAACGGATTTAGATCGAGAAAAGTCGAAAGTAATTGAATAGTCAAATCCGTTCGTTTACTCAAATCTGGGGTAAGTCGATATACAAATAAATGTGTTTGAATTGAGTTATTTATGCATCTATGAAATTTAGATTGCGATGAATATGCTCGATATGTTATGTACATGAAATCCGAGGAAGTATCGACAAGGTATCAATGTCCGAGAAGTCCCGTACGAACCTTGGAATAGATAGGATTACATATGTCATGACATAGGTTTTCGATTTTTGATATCGTGTAAGACCACGTTTGGGACGTTGGCGTCGATTTGAGAATTATGTGTAAGACCATGTCTGGGACATTGGCATCGTATTTGATTCGTGTAAGACCCTGTCTGGGACATTGGCATCGTATTTGATTCGTGTAAGACCCTGTCTGGGACAATGGCATCGATATCTGAGTACATGTAAGACCACGTCTGGGACGTTGGCATTGTACGGCTATTCCGAGCATTCTGAGTATCCTATTTAGTTCCGAACGGTTCAACGGACAAGTCCGCGAAATGGATGACTATGTGAAATGTATTGTTTCAGGTACGTTTGATGTGTATGCTTTGTATAAGCATGAAAGGTGAGTAAATATGTAGATTGATACATTAAATAAAAGATGATATATGTATGTTTGAGTTATGAGCAAAAGAGTTGTTCGAGATATGATATGTTGGTAAGCAATGACAAATTGATTGAGCCAAAGAGAAATTTATGAGTTTGAAATGAAGATACGTTAATGAACTTGATTTGTTATGCTTATAAATTATTATTTGATAAATTTATTTGTATATGGCTTACTAAGCTTCTGAAAGCTTACTTTGTGTGTGTTTGCTTTGTTTTATAGATAGTCGAAGCTACGAAACGCTCGGGAATCGTCGAGGATCATCACCACACTATCAATCTCTACTTTGGTACTTTTGAATATGCATATAGTTAAATATGGCATGTATAGGCTAGTTGTTTTGGAATATGTTTGAGATATGTACATAGCATGGTTGTGTTATGAATGAGTAGCCATGTTATATGATGCCTTTTTTGGTAAAGTTTGATGGTTAGTGAAATGTTCATAATAATGGTAAGCTTGTTGATGCTAAGTAAGTATATATTTGATGAATAGTTGTTATATAGATAAAATAGATTTGTGATGAATTATACTTGGAAATGTATGTGATTGGATTGAACCAAATGGCTTATAAGTTGGTTTGATTGTTAAGCTCATAAGTGGTTAGAAATGATGTACATTTTGGTATGTTTTGGTTGCCTTTGATGCTTGGATTGATGCTTAATTGTGCTTGTAGGAATGACCCAAAGTGTGGGTGGCATTTTGGCCTTGCAAATGGTTTATATTTGCCCACATGGTTGAGCACACGGGTGTGTAGCTCGACCGTGTCCCTCGTGGTTGCATTACCAAAACAAGTTAGACTCAACCACGGGCTAGACACACGGGTGTGTGACTGGCCCTGTGGTGCAAGTCAGTAGTGACCATGGGTGAGGCACACAGGCATGTCCATGGCCCTGTTTTGACACGGCTTAGACACACGGACGTGTCTGAGGCTGTGGGAGGCACACGGCCTGCCCACACGGGCGTGTGACCTCTGTAACTTAGAAAAAATTTAAAATTTTTGAGAATTTTCGTATGTGTTCAGTTTAGTCCCGGCCCTATTCTAAAGCATGTTTAAGGTCTCGTTGACCTATTCTAGGGACACTTTGATTTGATTCGTTGAATAATATTATGAAATGTCTGTAAAAGGTTCTGTTTTGTCCGATAATGCCTTTAACCCTAGACCGACGATGGTTACGGGTTAGAGGTGTTACAATCTCCAAATTACTTTGCATTAGTTAGGGATTGTTAGTAATGCAAAGGGTTATTATTAGTGGGTATATCCCATATTAGTTAAGTACAAGCTATCAAGAGAGCTTTATACAGCGTTACTTCTCGCTCTCATTGAGTAATTGGGTTATAAGCCTATCACATGCGTGTGTCGCTACCGCCGATCCGTTCCTGTCCGTGTCTTGGACACATACTGCATGTATATCTTTCTAGAAAAAAAATTTATTTTTTTTGGAAAAAATATCTTTAAACAATTTTAATTTTTCCAGTTTTACTGTTCTAAAAAATCTGGTACTGATATATTTTTGGTTGTTGGGCGCGGAAATAGTGGGATAGTTTCAAAATTGTTCTTGCTTTTTTTACTCTTTCCCCTGCCTATTAATCATTTTGTCCTTCCATTTCTAGTATAAATAGAGGGTTGATTTCCTCATTTTCACATAGAACAGAAACCACACGCTCTCTAAAAAACACTTGTCTCATCTTCCTTTCTTTTTGATTTTGTAACACGCCAAACCCGACCGTATAATAGGATTCGATATGGTGTGTCACTACTTAAAATCAAATTAATTTTAAAACATTTTGACTAAAGCTATATATAATTCTCACAAAGTTATAAATATAAAACTTATATTAGTTGTTACTTTACCACAATTTGAATGAAAAACATTAACAAATTAAAAATAATGTACAAGCCATATGGCATATAAGTTCGGATATACTAACTTCATTAAACAAACTATATTAATTTAAAACTAAAATTAATACTTAATAGAAATCTCATAAAAACTGAGTTTTGTCAAAATAGAACTTCTTTGTACAAATTATTTCCAAATACACCTATGCGCCACCCCCACTAGTCATGTATGATATGAAACAAAGCAGTCAGCTCACAATAGTAGTAGCACTCTGGCATAGTCCTTCCAACAAAGTCTTCCTTCAATTAGGAAGTCCGAGAAGGAAAAGGTAACAAAGTAAGTTCATACGAACTTAGTGAGTTCCAAAGAGAAATTATACATAACATTACTGATAGCATATTTGAACCTTTTTTAAGGATTTACACACTATTTCAACATCTATTCCAATGTCTATCCCAACATTTATGAATGCAGAATGAGAAACATGTAAATAACTTAGAGGGTAACCTAGGGTTCATTAGTAATTACCAGTGAGATGGTATTAATGTAGAAGTTAGATGAATACTGCGAACTAATCTTCTATAATTCAATGTAACAGATTAAACTAGTTTTCGCACTTGAGGAGCTTGCATACAAGCACTTTCATTATGTTTTAACTAAGTTTTCATAGTTTCATTTACATTCAATAAAAAGTGTGATTTGTGTCTTTTATTGACCTTAGAGCTAAATAAGGCCTACGGTGAGCTAATATACAGTGTGAGTGTGTAGGTGACCATTAAAGGGCGTACAAACTAAATACTAGTAGTTGTGTTGCAACATGGGGAGATTGATGTCGCAACATAGAGAGTAGAGTACAAGAATTCTGAGACTGCCTTCGGTGTCGTGACATAGCCTGTAACACCCTTTACCCGTATTCAACATTGGAATAGGGTACGAGGCATTACCGGACTCACATCACAAGCAATCACACAATTTCAAGTCATAAAATTTGCGTCCAAAATAAGACCATTCATATTCAATCATGAAGTCCCTATTACAGGCCTACGAAGCCCAAAAAATGTATCGAAAGTGGTTTGGGAGTAAACCGAGAACTCAGGAAACTTTTACAAAACTTAGAAAATTTTTGCTAGGAGTAGGGCTCACAGGCCCGCGTGACCTTAGGACACTCCTGTGCTTTAGACCGTGTTTAATTTAGGGCTGCTCTTTGACTTGTGCCACACGGCCATGTCACATACCCGTGTGTTAGGCCGTGTAGCACACACGGCTGAGACAGACACCCGTGTGCTAAATTTTGGACATTCTGTTTTGCAACAATTAAGGTGCAGGGGACACACGGCCAGATCACATGCCCGTGGGGCAGACTGTGTGTCACACACGGCCTAGACACACGCCTGTGTGTCTACCCGTGTGGACAAAAACAAGGCTATTTACCAAGCCATTTTGCCACCCTTACTTGCACACACCTACACAACATCACATGACAGAAATTCAAGCATATAAATGCAACCAAACAACCACAACCAAGACAATAACATGTCATTCTTATACCATCATTTATCATGCTTAAAACATCATACCTAGCCCATTAAAAACAAACTAATTTCACATTCACAAGAGGGCATTAACATGCGAATATATTTATAATCAGCATAAGCCATCATTCATGGCTATATATAAGATGAAGCATTAACATTTACAAGCCAACATATATGGCCAAATTCATCATAACACATATAATAATTTGACCTAGTCCCTATACATGCCATAGACTTAAAATACTTGAATTCATTTATACCCAAAATGACAGCTTGATAGTGTGATAGGATCTCCGACGATTTCCAACCCGAGCTGGCTCGATGACACTATAAAACATAGGAAAGGAAGGGAGTAAGCTATATTATATAGCTTAGTAAGTTCATATGCAAATAATACAAAACATTATTAATACACTTGACATACAAATAACTTAACAAATATTAACATAAATGTCATTAAAAATTCATAAACACAACTTACTCAATCCCAATCTTACCAACATCTCATCATATAAATAACATAACATATTTCAAACATATTTCAAATTAAATGTCATTAAACTTCATGAGTATAATTTACTCAATCACATTCTTGCCTATAGCTCATCATACGAATAACATAACATATATCAACATAAGTGTCATTAAACTTCATGAGTATAATTTACTCTATCACATTCTTGCCTATAGCTCATCATACGAATAACTTAATGAATATCAACATAAATGTCATTAAAACTTCATAAATGTCACATGAACATAAATGTCATTTAATATCAACATAAATGTCATTTAAGCTTCATAAGCACAATTTACTCAATCACAATCTTACCAATTGTTCACCATATACTAAGTTAATTTTCTTTGAGTTTTACGTACATACCTGTACCATCTCATAACATATTCACATACTTTCTCATCTTTGACATACCCATTGAACTACTTGGAATACTATCGGATACACGAAAATCTTTGCACATAAGTGCCACATATGTAGCTAATGCTACCATAAATCTCATAACACATATAAGCTCGCTTTCAAGCTATCCAGGGCTTGCTCACATAGGCTGTCAGTCGAGACGTAGCTACGCGGTGCTGCTCACACAAGCTGTCAGGTATCCGCAACATATGCAGTATACCCAGCCACTGGTAGGACGTACAAGACCAGCACCTGGGACACATAAATCACATAATTACATGGGTTCCTAGTGACATGTCACTTGTATCCTAATCTATTCCTAAGGTTCAACCGAGATTTACTCGCTCGTTGAAACTTTGATGAATACTTCCATAGAGTCAATCACAATTCATACAACTTTAAGGCATTTAAAACATAAATATAACAATGCATTATTTACATATGAACTTACCTCGGCATAAAAATGGCAAAAAGGACTAAATCGTCAAATACTCATTTTCCCTCGTTCTAGGTTCGAACCTCATTTTTCTTGATCTATAGTATCACATTTAACTTATTCAATCATTATACTATTTAAATTAGCCCAAAATCATATTATGGAAAAAATTACATTTTTGCCCCTAAACTTTTGACATTTTACATTTTAGTCCTTAGGCTCGTAAAATGATTTTCATTCAATTTCATTACACCCAAGCCTAGCCAAACCTATATCATGCTCATAGAGTCCACATTTTTCATTTATTCACACTTTTACTACTCATTTTACAACTTTTACAAACAAGTTCTTATTAACATTTTTACTGAAAATCACTTAGCAAAAGTCGTTTAACAATAACAAAACATGTATTTTCTACCATAAAACATTAAAATACATACATGTTCAACATGGGTAAAATTTTAGACCTTGACATCTCTTCAAATTGATGGTAGAAATTAATAGATCGAGTTACAAAGACTTTAAAAATGTAAAGAGCATTAAAAATGGGGCACGAATGGACTTATAATCAAGCTTGGAAGTGGCCAAACCTTAGCTATGGCTTCTCTTGAGAAATTCGACTATAACATGAAGAAGATGAATGAAATTTTGGCTTATTTTGCCTTTTTAATTCTTTTAATAACCAAATTACTAAAATGCCCTTAATGAAAAACTTTAGAAACATACCAAACCATGTCCATTTTTGTCCACCAACTTAACCAATGGTCTAATTACCATTTAAAGACCTCTAATTTAAAATTTCATAGCAATTGGACACCTTTAGCATATAGAATTCAAGTTTTGCACTTTTTGCAATTTAGGCCCCAGACTGCATTTGACTGATAATTGTTGTCTGACTGTATGCATGTCTTCTGTGGGGATTACACACTGATTTCATGTAAACTCACCCCTTTCTATTTTATCTGTACATGTAATCCCCAGACTTAGACGGATTGTTGCGATGGAGGACTCAATGGTGACCACATGTCAAGTGAACGGTTTTAATTTCATTTATGGTTGTATTTCCTATTTGCTTTCTGGGGTATTTTTGATGTAATTTGGGACTTTTGGACTGGTTGCTTTTGTTTTGGATTTTAACCATTTTCATGAACTTCTAAACTGCAAAACTCAACGAAAACTAGATTTAGTTGAAAACATCATTTTCCTAAGCACGAACAGTTTTCTTTAAATATCACGGTTTTAAACGCTTCTGTTATAGAACTTTATTTTAAGCAAACCAAATTAATGAGAGTGTGATTTTGAAAGTAACGAGAGATTAACAGAAGATAATAAACGAAAATGATTTTAACTTGAAAAATTCACTTTCAAATCCCATTCCATGTGACATCGTCATATTCGGCCATAATGTCTCGGTCGGGTTTGGGGTGTTACATTTAATGGTATTAGAGACAGGTTGCAAAACTCGGCTGTGGATTTTGGGTTTTTAAAACTTGGTTTTTAAAGAACTAATTTTTAATGATTTGACTGAAAATGTGGTACACCGAGTCTCCGGCGCTGATCTTGTAAGTATTCTGATAAACTGTTATGATATTATAGATAGTCTGTTCTGAAAACACTCTAATTAGTGTATAGTGAAACTGAAACTGATAGAGACTGTAATTGTGAAAAACAAACTCTAAATTTATGATACTGCTTACATAAAACATCTGTTAATAAATATTGAAACTGTAATTGATTCATAAAATTCGTAATATAGATAAATTCGAATAGACATGAGTGCACGAGTTATCCATGAACGTGGTACTGAAGGCCGAGGTAGAGGCCGTAGGGGAGCTTGAGCTGAGCCATCTTCTCTGGGCAGCATGCTGAACCTAAATACAAATAAGACGCCGGTGTCACCTGTTACTGAGACTGGATTTCAATATCACATGGCTGGGAATGATGTCTTGTCCCAGGCTATGTTAAGGATACTGGAGAGGGTTGTTGGGCCAAATATTGGATTGGGGGCCGAGGGTCGGTTACAGAACGACTACGGTTCAATGGAGTTGAACTTTTAGGGGTTTCACTAGAGTCACCCCTAATGTGGCTGAGTACTGGATGGAGGCTACTGAGAGGATAATGGATGATTTAGATTGTACCACTGAGCAAAAATTGAAGGTTGCAGTCCCATTACTTTGCGATGAGGCCTATTAGTGGTGGTTGACTGTTAAGGAGGGCACTAAGCCCGATCGCCTTTCTTGGGAGTTCTTTAAGTTAGCCTTCCAAGGAAAGTATATGGGAGCAAGTTACACCGATGATCGTAGGCGTGAGTTTCTAAACCTCACTCAGGGAGACCGATCAGTGGCTGAGTATGAGGCTGAATTTCTGAGACTGAGCTGCTATGCGTGAGGTATGGTGGCGACTGAATATGAGATATGTGTCTATTTTAAGGACAGTCTTAGGGATAATCTAAGGGTACTGATAGCTCCGCAAAGGGAGCGAGAGCTTTCCATTTTGGTAGAGTAGGCGAAGATCTCCGAAGAGGTTAAGCATGTTGAGCACCAAAATAGAGATCGTGAGAGGGGTAAGAACAAGAGGGATTCAGAGCCCTCAAGTTCGGTGTAGAGGCCTAAGAAAAAGGCCAGGACTGATGGACTGGTTAGAGCTAGGCCCCCTGTTGCTCCGACTAGATTGCAGCCGTATGGAGATTGTGGTAGACGCCATTAGGGCGAGTGTTGGAGGAGGACTGGGGCGTGATTGAGGTGTGGGTCATTAGAGCACCGCATTCGAGAGTGTCCGCTGAGAGCCGATCAGGTGCAACTTCGGGTTTTGGTATTGCGCAGCCACAGAGGGTAGTTCAGCAACCACCGAGGGGCCATGGTCAGGCTAGGGGTGGTAACGGTATGGGTCGTGGAAAGAGAGCACCAAGCAAAGGTGCTGGACAGACTGAGGCGAGGCAGCCTGTTTTGTTTATGCTACTCGTCACTGAGAGGACAAAGATGCTCCAAATGTCATTACCGATACATTCTTAATTTATGATGTACCTTATGTTGCTTTGATAGACATAGGTTCCACACAGTCCAATGTAGCTAGCATTGTGTCGAAGAACTTGGGGAGTTTGGTTGAAAGTACTTCTAGTGAGGTGACTATGCTGAGTCCACTGGGGCAATCAATTCGAGTTAGCAAACTATATAGAGATGTTCTGCTAGAGGTTCAAGGGTCGGTATTTTTGGCTAATCTGATGGAGCTTTTATTTAGGGAGTTCGACTTGATTCTAGTGATAAACCGTAAAAGTAACAAATTTAAGCCCACATTTAGCATGCTTTTGGATGATTTAAGCCTTGAATTATGTAATTTGGAGCTATTAATCCTTTGTTTTTCATGTTTTACACTCAGGAGAGCATTGGATGATGAAAAGAACGAAAAATGGGCCCAAAATAGAGTAAATGGGCCATATCACGAAATCCACACGGCCTGGGCCTAAGCCACACGACCGTGCCTCATTCAAAAGTCTCAAACACGGCCTGGCAACGACTTACATGAGTGTGTGCCATGGGTGTGTCCCTGCTGCGGTCAAGAGGAGTTTTACTCGAATTTGGATACTTGAAGGCAAAGAAACATATTCCAAAGCCTATTCAAACACCCTAGTAGGAATTCTACTTGAATTAGGATACTTAGGGGCTAAGTAAGGCATCTCAAAGTCTATAAAAACACCCAATGGGGCAACTTGAAGGGAGAGTTCGGCAAAAGCCTTCTGCCAGGGCTTTTGTTGAGAGAACCTAAGGCTTTAGTCAGGGGGCGTCCAGCTAGGCCAAAGAGGGCAGATTTGTGGAGAATTCCTCAAAGATAACCAGTTGATCCATCTCAAGAATCCAGAATCATACTCAAGACAGAGGATCTCTCCTTCAATTCCTTCAGGGGTTTTAGGGATTTCTTATTTTTTGTTTTATATTTTCTTTTGAGATGTTTTCTTTTATTATTATGAACTAAACCCTCAGATACCTGAGGGGGATGGAACCTAAGATGCGTTTGCGGAACTATATGATAAATATTTGACTTGTTCTTAATTATGTGTTCTTAATTCTTATTTTGATATTTTCGGGATATTAATTCAAGTGTGATGTGCTTAGGTGGAGAAGCAAAAGTCCCTGCTTAAGAGTAGATCTAGCATAATTAAGTGGTTTTGATCGCGTGCGTAGAGATAGGGTGACGAGATTTTACTGGATTAGGGTGAAACCTATTATGGGAGTCCATAGATCGAGTTAATGCGATTCTAGGGGTTTTAATTAGAAAGATATTTCAATTAATCAACCTAGGGTTAGATGTTAGTCGCCTCGAGAGAGGGATTAATATAACTTAGGGAATCTTACGGATCAACTCAAATGAATAAATCGTCTTGTTCAGAGTTAAATAACAAGTGAAGTCTAGGTGGATTCTTCCTTGGGTGTCGTTTTAATCAATTGGTTTTTCTTCCAAGTTATTTTCCCAAATCCATTCTTCTTTGTCTTAGAGTCTTTAGTTTATTAGTTAGTTAATTTAGATTAGATAAACAATTCATTCAATTCTTAGGCTAAATAATAAAAAGAGAGTTAGTATTAGTACTTTTGGTTCCTTTGGGTTCGACATTCCGGTCTTGCCTAAACTATAGATATGATGAAAAAAAGTTTGATGGTTTGTATAGTCTCTCGCAGGTACACCCAATAATGCAATATGACTCGAATCTAGGAGGCGTGGCGAATCCTGAGTACCCGTCCTACGGATATGGCATGGAGAACGAACAAGTCCACTATATGGGTAACTACTCTAGACCTCAAAATAATTTTTATGGTAACACTTATAATGCAGGTTGGAGGTACCATCCCAATTTCTCGTGGGATGATCAAAGTAGCCAAAGATCAGAACTTCCTCCACATTTTCAACAACCACCTCACAACAAGAAGAGGAGTTGAACCTTGAGGAGATGCTGACAAAATTTATAGCGGCATCAGAAAAACATTTCCAAGATATAGAAACACGTTTCCAAAAGATAGAAACGAAACCTGAGGCATCAACACAGGAGATCAAGGATCAGTTTGGTCAGCTTACTAAGCTGATCTCAGAACAACTACAAGAAAGCTTGCCAAGCAACACTGAAACTAACCCAAAAGAGCAAATTCAAGCCGTAACAGCTCATAACAGTGAAAGGTTAATGGAATCTGACCCAAGGCAAGAGCCTGTGGTAAGTGAAAGTAAGGTTGAGGTAAGCCATGATTTACCAAACCCGGTGATTACAGAGTACCAACCCCGTGTGCCATACCCCGATGCGACAAAGAAAGACCACACGGAGGAACAACTCGGTAAGTCACTTAAACTTTCAAAGAAATTTTATATTAACTTGCCATTTCTTAAAGCTCTTTCGCAGATGCCAGATCCTAGACCTCGTGTCGATAAAGAAGAAATTCCTGAGGAATGAAGGCTTTGGATCGATGAACTAGACGAATGGAAGACACACTTCAAGGAAAGACTAAAAACACACGAAGCAAAAACGAGGCAACTCCACAATGAACTTAATAATGGGACAACCCAGCTTAAGATAGAAGATCATGTACTCAAAATCTTCCCAGATGGAACGGTCGAGGTAACACATTCTAATTTCGGCACTTTTGAGGAAAACATTACTCAACTTAAATTTTATATTAATAACGGAATTGATCGCATGAGAAAGGATTTTCACCTCCTCAAACCACCATGACCATACGAATGAGAGGTAAAGTCTAGCTTAAGACTATAAACGAGCGCTTCTCGGGAGGCAACCCGAGCACTAACCTCATTAATTTTTACATTTTTTATTTTTTACTTTTATTTTTCCTTTTAGCACCTAACTATAAACTAACCAAAGTACAGATTTCCATACCACACGGCCTTGCACACGTCCGTGGCCGTGGCCGTGTGACCATCACAGGAAGGTACAAGGCGGGGCCAACTACCAGATCCATAATTTCTATTTAACCCCCTTCTTCCCTTCCTTTTTCCTGTTATCTTTCTTCTTTTATTTTCCATTATTTACTTTTATTTTTATTTTTATTTTTATTTTTTTATTTTTTATTTTCTTTATTATCCTTTTCTTATTCTTCGTACCATTTAGATTTAGCTTTTGGATACAATAAAATTAGGACAGCTGCTTCGAGGACTCAATTTCAAACGGTTTGAGACGCTTCCCCACGTTCACCTCCAATCCTATCAGGTTTCTTTTCATTGACTTCATCCAAAATTTAGGAAGTTTCACTTCTCTCCCCATCTTACGATTTTATTATTATTTTGATATTATCTATCTTTATACATTGAGGACAATTGACACTTAAGTGTGGGGGGTTAACTATAGTATTATTTGAAAATCCCTGAATTATGCCTTGTTCTAAAGTAAGTTTCTCATATTATGATTAGAATGAAATTTCCCTGATTGATGATTTTTATTGATATGTTTTGGATTAAGTCATTGATAATTATGCATTGATGATTAAATTTGAAGGATACTAGAGAATCAAGCATGATAAGTCTATTTTCAAAAATTAAAATTTTGTTAGGTTGTCTACCTAAGTCTAATTATTACCTTGAAGTTTGAAATTTACAAGATTGACATGAAAAACCCATAATTTTTTGTGAGATTTTGAGCCTTTTAAAGCATACATTCTTTCGTGCTCACTTTTTATTATGAGTGTGTCAATATTGATTTGTTATTCTAGAACTTGCATCTATTATACATGTCGAGACCACACCTTTGATTTGATATACAGAGATGACAAAGGCACCTAGGTTTTAACCCACTCACTTCACTAAACGCCTACCTTCATAATTAACCCCTAATGAACCTTGTTTAATCCTAACAAACCTTTTTATTAACTCCTACTAATATTAACTTAAAACCCTTTGTATTTGTTATCACCATTCCTTTTGACTACCCTTATATCGAGATTTGATTTGATTAGTTACCTAATTATATTATTTCAGTAGTTAAATTCATCCTTTATTATGTAATGACTTGTTCTTAAAAAAAATCGAAGTATATTCATTATTAGTTCTACGTTAGCTGAGCTTATACATGTAAATTCAAAATCTCGAAGAAAAAGCTCGTATTATTAGTTTTCAATTGATGTAATTATTTAGGAGTAGTCATATTTTTAGTTAGGTAATTTTTTAAGTCAATCTCGATTCTAACCCTCTAATTCAGTCTTTATCCACACCTTTAACCCAAGCCCTGTTACAACCCTGTTAAAGACCTTTTGATTTGTGTATCATCTCATATTATAGTGGTGGGGATTTGATTTTCATGCAAGCCTATGGGATTAACTTTTCATGTTTGACTATTGAGTGCTTAACTTTGAACCTTAAACACTTTGAGTGATTTGAGTGAATCTTTAGTGAGGATGTCAATTCTTGTCGATTTTGAATCAGAGGTAATTATTTAGGTAAGGGGAAACACCTAATGTTTTCAGGCTATAAATGTATAACTTTGATTGTTTGAACCTTTAGAACTCTTTTAGTTGAATTATCCATATATGAATTATCTTTGAATTATGATGAAACATTATTGATAAATATTATTAATCAAGGAAGTTTGTTTTAATTAAGAGTTGAGAATTTTACTTGAGGATAAGCACAAGCTTAAGTGTGAGGGTATTTGATAAACCGTAAAAGTAACATATTTTAAGCCCACATTTAGCATGCTTTTGGATGATTTAAGCCTTAGATTATGTAATTTGGTGCTCTTAATCTTTTGTTTTCATGTTTTACACTCAGGAGAGCACCGGATGATGAAAAGAACAGAAAATGGGCCTAAAACGGAGTAGATGGGCCATATCACGAAATCCACACGACCTAGCCTAAGCCACATAGCCGTGCCTCACTCAACAGTCTCGAACACGGCCTGGCCACGACTTACACGAGCGTGTGCCATAGGCGTGTCCCTGCCGCGGCCAAGAGGAGTTTTACTCGGATTTGGATACTTGGAGGCAAAGAAACACATTCCAAAGCCTATTCAAACACCCTAGTAGGAATTCTACTTGAATTACGATACTTAGTGGCCAAGTAAGGCATCTCAAAGTCTATATAAACACCCAATGGGGTAACTTGAAGGGGGAGTTCGGCAGAAGCCTTCTACTAGGGCTTTTGTCGAGAGAACCTAAGGCTTTAGTTAGGGGGCATCCAGCTAGGCCAAAGAGGGCAGATTTGTGGAGAATTCCTCGAAGATAGCTAGCTGATCCATCTCAAGAAGCCGGAATCATACTCAAGATGGAGGATCTCTCCTTCAATTCCTTCAGGGGTTTTAGGGATTTCTTATGTTTCGTTTTATCTTTTCAGTTGAGATGTTTTCTTTTATTATTATGAACTAAACCTTTAGATACCTGAGGGGGATGAAACCTAAGATGAATCTTGTTATCGTTTGCTAAACTATATGATAAATATTTGACTTGTTCTTAATTATGTGTTTTTAATTCTTGTTTTGATATTTCCGGGATATAAATTCAATTGTGATGTGCTTAGGTGGAGGAGCAAAAGTCCCTGCCTAAGAGTAGATCTAGCATAATTAAGCGGAGTTGATCGCGCGCTTAGAGATAGGGTGATGAGATTTTACCGGATTAGGGTGAAACCTAATATGGGAGTTCATAGATCGAGTTAATGCGATTCTAGGGGTTTTAATTAGAAAGAGATTTCAATTAATCAACCTAGGGTTAGACGTTAGTCGCCTCGAGAGAGGGATTAATATAACTTAGGGAATCTTACGGATCAAGTCAAATGAATAAATCGTCTTGTTCAGAGTTAGATAACAAGCGAAGTCTAGGTGGATTCTTTTTTAGGTGTCGTTTTAATCAATTAGTTTTTCTTCCAAGTTATTTTCCCAAATTCATTCTTCTTTGTCTTAGAGTCTTTAGTTTAGTAGTTAGTTAATTTAGATTAGATAAACAATTCATTCAATTCTTAGGCTAAATAATAAAAAAGAGAGTTAGCATTAGTACTTTTGGTTCCTTTGGGTTCGACATTTCAATCTTGCCTAAACTATACTACTGTTCGATAGGTGTGCTTGCCTCAAATCGTTGTCATAGTTAGTTTCCCGGTTCGATCATTATTTATATAAATTTTAAGACTTTGACATTGCATAAAACAACGATCATCTAAGTATGGACTGGTTGGTCAAGCACCGTGTCAGTGTGGACTGTGCAATCAAGAGGGTCAGCTTGAGAACTGAGGAGGATGATGAGGTAGTCATGATTAGAGAACGTCGAAATTATTTGATTAGTGTGATCTTTGCACTGGTGGCTGAGAAACTGGTTAGTAAAGGTTGTGAGGCGTTCTTGGCCTCTATTAGTGTTTCCGGCTCTGAGAACTCTACTGTAAAGGATATCAGCACTGTAAGGGATTTTTCAGACGTCTTTCCTGAAGAGTTAATAGGTTTACCTATGAATCGAGAAGTGGAATTTGGGATTGAGCTTCTCCCTGGTATAGCTCTCGTGTCTATCGCCCCCTATCGAATGGGACCGAAGGAGCTTATGGAGCTTAAGGCTAAACTGCAGAAGTTGTTGGACCGTGGCTTCAGTCGTCCCAGTGTGTCTCCGTGGGGAGCACCAGTCTTGTTTGTTAAGAAGAAGAATGGGACCATGAGGATGTGTCTAGACAATTTGCAGTTGAACAAGCTGACCGTTAAGAGCAAGTATCCACTTTCGAGGATCTACAACTTATTTAATCAGTTTCGAGCGGCTTCTATATTCTCTAAGATTGATCTCCAGTGAGGGTATCATCATTTGAGGGTTAAGGATGTGGATATTCATAAAACTGCTTTTAGGACTCGTTATAGGCACTAGAGTTCCTAGTTATGCCTTTCAGGTTCACGAATGCACCACCCGTATTTATGGATCTGATGAACCTAGTATTTCAGCCTTATTTAGATTAGTTCGTCGTGATCTTCATCGATGACATTTTGGTATACTCTAAAACTGATGATGAGCAACTTAGAATTGTGCTTCAGATTCTACGTGAGAAATAGCTCTATGCTAAATTCAGTAAGTGTGAGTTCTAGCTTAGTGAAGTCACTTTCCTGGGGCACGTAGTGTCTGGTGAGGGGATCCGAGTCGATCCCAGGAAGATTGAGGTTGTACTAGATTGGAAACAGCTTAAGAATGTGTCTGAGATCCGTAATTTTTTGGGCCTGACAGGTTATTATCGATGGTTTGTGGAAGGTTTCTCACTGGTTGCAGCGCCCTTAACTAAGCTGCTAAGGAAGGGTGTTCCGTTTTTCTGGACTAATGTGCAGCAAGAGAGCTTCGAGAAGCTCAAGACTGTTTTGACTGAGGCTCCTGTTCTAATACAGCCTGAATCTGGTAAGGAGTTTGTAGTGTACAGCGATGCGTCACATGTGGGCTTGGGTTGTGTTCTGATGCAAGATGGTAAGGTTGTGGCATATGCGTCTCGTCAGCTCAAGACGCATGAGGCAAACTATCCGACGCATGATTTTTAATTGGCCACGTAGTCATTGCTTTGAAATTTTGGAGGCACTATCTGTATGGTGAGAGGTGTATCATCTACACTGATCACAAGAGCCTCAAGGATCTCCTTTCTCAAAAGGAGTTGAACCTTAGGCAACGTCATTGGATTGAGCTACTCAAAGACTATGACTTTACCATTGAGTACCATCCTTGCAAGGCCAATGTGGTGGCTGATGCGTTGAGCCGTAGGGCGATGATTGATCTGATAGTGATATTTGCTCGACTTAGTTTGTTCAACGACAGGGGTTTGTTGGCTGAGCTGCAGGTTAAATCGACTTGGATAAAACAGATTCGAGTTAGGCAGTTAGAGGATAAATCGTTGGGTCTTCGATTCCATCAGATTGAGAGTGGCAGCACTATGGACTTTGGGCTGAATAATGATGGGGTACTCTGTTTTCGTGGTCGGATTTATGTACCGAATGATACTGATCTGAGACAGTCTATTCTGTGAGAGGCGCATAGTAGCCCTTATACTATGCATCCCAGTGGGAATAAGATGTATCAAGATCTTTGAGAACTGCACTGGTGGTCGGGATTAAAATAGGAGGTTATTGATTTCCTGGCACGATGTCTGACATGCCAGCAGGTTAAGGCTCATCAGTTACCTTCGGGTTTGCTGCAGTCGGTTAAGATTCCACTATGGAAGTGGGAGCGAGTAACGATGTACTTCGTTAGTGGGTTGCCTCTGACACCCACAAAGAATGATTATGTTTGGGTCATCGTGGATCGATTAACTAAGTCTGCACACTTCATTCCGGTTAAGATCGACTATACCCTTTAGAAGTTGGTGAAGCTTTACATTTCTAAGATAGCGAGACTGCATGGGGTTCCAGTGTTGATTATTTCTGACAGAGATCCTCGCTTCATGTCTCGGTTCTGGAAAAAGTTACATGAGGCTCTAGGTTCAAGATTGGACTTCAGTACTGCATTCCATCCTCAGACCGATGGTCAATCTGAAAGGGTGATTCAAATATTGGAGGATATGTTGAGGAGTTGTGTTATCGATTTTCGAGCCAATTGGGAGGATTATTTGCCGTTAGCCGAGTTCGCCTACAATAAAAGTTTCCAATCGAGCATTCAAATGACACCTTACGAGGCTCTGTATGGTCGTAAGTGTCTTACTCCCCTATGTTGGAATGAGTTGGGTAAACATCGAATTTTGGGTCCTGAGTTGGTTTCTGAGACTAAGGATAAAGTTCGATTAATTTGGGATCGTCTGAAGGCTGCTTCTAACAGAAATAAGTCTTACGCTGATCTGAAAAGACTTGAGATTGAGTATTCTGTGGGGGACTTCATGTTTCTTAAGGTGAAGGTTCTGAGGTTCGGTCGCAATGGCAAGTTGAGCCCTAGGTTTATTGGGCCTTATTGAATTCTGAAGCGAGTGGGACCGGTTACTTATCAGGTGGAGTTACCTACAGAACTAGACTGTATTCATGACGTACTCCATGTCTCGGTGTTGAGGCGTTACTGCTCTGATCCTACTCATATAGTCCCTATTGATGAGATTGAGGTTAGGCCACATTTGACTTGGGAGGAGGAGCCAATTCAGATTCTCGATCGCAGTGTAAAGGTTCTTCAAAAGAAGTCTATCCCTTTTGTGAAGGTGCTGTGGTAGAATCACAGCACTGAGGAGGCCATGTGGGAGCTTGAGGATGCGATGCGTCAGCAGTATCCTCATCTATTCTGATTAGGTAAATTTTGAGGTTGAAATTTCTTTTAAGGGGTAGAGTTGTAACGCCCCAAATTTGATATTTCTATTTTTGTGAATATTGGACAAGTTATCTGTCTGCTTCAGTGGTTAAGTGTTCTGGGAGTGTGTGAAAGGTCCCAATTTCAAGCCTTGCATTTGGCAAATTTTGGTATTTTCTGACTTAAGCCTTATACTTGGTCAGCGGGCTTATATTAAATTATTTGTAAAACCATATCAGAATGGGCCTGCTGATCTGGTGGTTAAGTTGAGTGTTTGTTTGCTGAAGGTCTTGTGTTTAGATCCCTGCGCGAGCATGGGAGTTTATTTTTGTTCGTATGACCAAGAGAGTTTCAGTCAAATAGGAATTCTGAGTAGTGGGTTAGTAGAGATAATTAAGGGGTTTGGAAAGTTATCAGGTTTTGTTTTTGTTTTTGTTTTATTCTTTTTTTTTTTGAAACTTCGGCTTCCCTGTCCCAAAATTTTGACGTTATTCAAAATTTCCTTTTCTTTGTATACTGTTTCCTTCCTCCACTCTTTCAATTTTCGTTTTGCCTTATTCTTGTTCAACGATTGAATTCACTACTTCGGTAAGTGTAGTTTTGTCTTTATCTTATCGTTCCATAGTTGGTTTTCTGAAAGAGGGCTGTTTGTTTTTGGTTCTTTTGATTAGGTGAAGATCAAGCAGCAATTAGTGTTTTTGCAGAGATTTGAATGTTTGGGATTTCGGTTCGTTGTCGGTAAATGACTGAGTTCATTATTTGATATTCTAAGGTTTCGTTATGAAATATTCCCGAGTTAGTTTTTGTTTGTGCTACTAAATTTGGACTTTTCTAATGTCAATTATAGGTTCTGGAGATCTCAGGATTGCAATATTGGTGAAAACAAACCAAGCGTGTACCCGAAAACGTAGAAAATAGGATTCAGCAAAAGCTGAAATTGCAAACTGTCGACACCACACGGGCTTGTGGTCGCCCGTGTGGTAGGCCGTATGCGATGACATGGCCGTGTGATCGACCAGGCCAGGCCGTGCATAAGACACAGCCGTGTGATGGTCGGAGTGTGGCCATATGGGCCACACGGGCTAAACAAATCTGGGCGTGTGGGCCCACACGGGCGTGTGATAACTGCGCCAGGTCGTGTGTTCCACACGGCTAGGCCAATCTGGACATATGGGCCACACGAGAAAACTACATAGGTGTATGGGCCCATTTAGCTAAAATGTTTCCTAGGTTGCGTAAGACACGGCCGTATGATGGCCGGGGTGTGGCTGTGTGGGCCACACAGGGTAAACCAAGCAGGTCTGTGATAATTGGGCCAAGCCATGTGATCTACACGGGCTAGACCAATCTAGGTGTGTGGGCCACACGGGAAAACCACATGGGCGTGTGGGGCCATGATAAACCGTAAAAGTAACATATTTTAGGCCCATATTTAGCATGCTTTTGGTTGATTTAAGTCCTGGATTATGTAATTTGGTGCTCTTAATCCTTTATTTTCATGTTTTATACTCATGACAAAAAGAATAGAAAACGGGCCCAAAACAGAGTAAATGGGCCATATCACGAAATCCACACGGCCTGGCCCAAGACCACACGGCCGTGCCCCATTCAACAGGTTCAAACACGGCCTGGCCACGACTTACACGGGCGTGTACCATGGGCATGTCCTTGTCACAGGAAAGAAGAGTTTCACTCGAATTTGGATACTTAAGGGCAAAGAAACATATTCAGATGCCTATATAAACACCCTAAGTATGACCAGAAAGGGGGGACCCAAGGCTTTAGTCAGGGGGCGTCCGACTAGGCCACAGAAGGCAGATTTGTGCAGATTTACTCGAAGATAGCCAGTTGATCCATCTCAAGAAGCCGGAATCATACTCAAGACGGAGGATCTCTCCTTTAATTCCTTCAGGGGGTGTTAGGGATTTCTTATGTTTTGTTTTATCTTTTCTACTGAGATGTTTTCTTTTATTGTTATGAACTAAACCCTCAGATACCTGAGGGGGATGAAACCTAAGATGAATCTTGTTATTGTTTGCTGAACTATGTGATAAATATTTGACTTGTTCTTAATTATGTGTTCTTAGTTCTTGTGTTGATATTTCCGGGATATTAATTCAAGTGTGATGTGATTAGGTGGAGGAGCAAAAGTCCCTGCCTAAGAGTAGATCTAGCATAATTAAGCAGAGTTGATCGCGCGCCTAGAGATAGGGTGACGAGATTTTGCCGGATTAGGGTGAAACCTAATATGAGAGTCCATAGATTGAGTTAATGCGATTCTAGAGGTTTTAATTAGAAAGAGATTTCAATTAATCAACCTAGGGTTAGACATTGGTCGCCTCGAGAGAGGGATTAATATAACTTAGGGAATCTTACGGATCAAGTCAAGTGAATAAATCGTCTGGTTCAGAGTTAGATAACAAGTGAAGTCTAGGTGGATTCTTCCTTGGGTATCGTCTTAATCAATTGGCTTTTCCTCAAAGTTATTTTCCCAAATTCATTCTTCTTTGTCTTAGAGTCTTTAGTTTAGTTGTTAGTTAATTTTAGATTAGATAAAAATCACTTTAATTCTTAGGCTAAATAATAAAAAGAGAGTTAGTATTAGTACTTTTGGTTCCTTTGGGTTCAACATTTCGGTCTTGCCTTAACTATACTACTGTTCGATAGGTATGCTTGCCTCAAATCATTGTCATAGTTAGTTTCCAGGTTTGATCATTCTTTTTATAAATTTTAAGACTTTGACATCGCGAAAACAATGATCAAGTTGAGTGGCAATGATATAGAATTTTATGTACTTCATCTTCTACCACGCATCTCCTGATCATTTGATCTGCACACTTTTTAAACAAGTATGGTTCTTCCTAGAAATAGTACTTCACATAATGAAAAAACTTTTTCTTTTGATGATACGTCTAATCAATCAGTATCAAACCACAAGTTAAATAGTTAGCAATATCAGCAAACCAAGGGGTATTATTGACATGATTTACCTTCAGTATGTGTTCATCTAAAAATGTCTCCTGAATGGGTATAAGTGGAGAATTCCCTTCTTGCGGCTCCAATCTGGACAAGTGGTCTGCTACTTGGTTTTCTACTGCCTTTCAATTTTGAATTTCTATATCGAACTCTTGAAGTAGAAGTACCCATCGGATCAGTCTCGGCTTAGCGTCTTTCTTTGCAAGTAAATACTTAAATGCCGAGTGGTCCGTATAGACAGTCACTTTAGTACCTATAAGATAAGATCAAAACTTGTCAAAAGCAAACACAATAGCAAGTAACTCTTTCTCTATTATCGTATAATTCAGTTGAGCTCTTGTCAGAGTCCTAGTAGATAGGATGAAAAACTTTGTTCCTTCGCTGGCCCATGACAGCTCCTATCACGAAGTCACTTGCGGTACACATCAATTCAAATGGAAAATCCGAGTCTGGTATGATGATTATGGGTGCCAAAACTAATCAACTCTTCAAATCTTTGAAAGCTCTTAAGAACTCCTCATCAAATTTGAACGTCGTGTTCTTCTCCAATAATTTGCATAAGAGTTTAGCAATTTTGGAGAAGTCCTTGATAAATCTTCGATAGAAACCGGCGTGGCCCAAAAATCACCTAACGCTCTACACAGATGTTGGAGGTTGGAGTTTCTTAATAACGTCTACCTTTTCTTTAACTACCTCGATTCCATGTCTCGATATCCGATGCCCTAGAACAATACCTTTTCGTACCATGAAATAACACTTTTCTCAGTCGAGTACGAGGTTTGTTTCTTCGCATCGCCTTAGTACCTTGGATAGATTGGCTAGACAATCATCATATGTATCTCCAAATACTGAAAAACCATCCATAAAGACTTCTAAGTATTTCTCAACCATATCAGTAAAAATAGACATCATACATCTTTGAAATGTAACAAGTGCATTACATAAACCAAATGGCATGCGTCTAAATGCGAATGTACTGTACGGGCAAGTGAATGTTATCTTGTGTTGATCTTTCGGTGCTACTATAATCTGATTATAGCCCAAGTACCCATCAAGAAAATAGTAATAGTCTCACCTCGCGAGTCTATCCAGCATCTGGTCCAAAAATGGCAACGGAAAGTGATCTTTCCTAGTCGTATTGTTTAGCTTCCGGTAATTGATGCAAATTTCCATCCCGTAACTATTTTAGTCGGTATCAACCCATTATTCTCGTTCTCAATGACCGTAATACCTTCTTTCTTTGGCACGCACTGGACCAGACTTACCCATTAACTGTCTAAGATGGGGTAAATTATACCCGTATCTAACCACTTGATGATTTTTTTCTTTATCACGTCCTTCATGATGGGGTTCAATCTTCATTGTCCAAAAATCGTCCCTTTCTCACCATCTTGTAGAATGATCTTGTGCATGTATATAGACCGACTAATGCCGCGAATATTGGCTATAGTCCATCTGATAGCCTTCTTGAATTGTTACTAAGATGAGTTTCTCTTCTTGCTCAACGGTTAATTCCACTAAAACAATCACAGGCAAAGTAGAAGCATTACCTAAATAAGCATATTTTAATTATGAGGGAAGTACCTTCAGTTCTAATTTAGGTGGCTCCTCGATTAACACTTTTGGTTGGGCATAATTTCTATTCTCTAACTCCAAAGATTCAAAATGGGATTGTGGATTAAATCCCCTTTGATTAGCTTCTAGCAAAGCTGAGTATTCATCCTCCTCTTCATCATTTGGAAGATCTGATGTCAAAATTTGTTTAAATGGGTCCTCAACATAGTTGAGTTCCTTTTCCATGATTAATTCCTCTAAATCAGACACTATAGAACAATCATCAATTGTGTCAAGAAATCACATAGACTTAAAAATATTAAATGTTACCTGATCGTCCTGAACAAGCATAGTAAGCTCGCCCTTCTACACATCAATAAAGGTCCTTTTAGTTGCTAGAAAAGGCCTTCCTAGGATGATTGGCACTTCTTTGTCTGCTTCAAAGTCTAGAATAACAAAGTCAGCATGAAAAATAAATTTGTCTACACGTACCAATACATCATCGATTTTTCCTTCTGGATGTACTAAAGATCGATCTGCCAATTGAATTGTAATTGTAGTAGGTCTAAATTTACCTATCCCCAACTTCCTAAATATTGACATGGGCATCAGGTTGATACTCACACCCAGATCACATAGTGCCTTACCACAATATGTTGCTCCAATGTTGCAAGGTATGGTAAAAGGATCTTTCAACTTTGGGGGTAGTTTGTCTTGAAGATATGCACTGCATTCCTTTGTCAGGGCTACGGTCTCAAATTCTCCAAGTCTTCATTTTTTTTACAGGATATCCTTCATGAATTTGGCATAGTTTGGAATTTGTTTAAGTTCTTCAACCAATGGGATGTTGAGATGAATTTGCTTGAGTACGTCCAAGAACTTCTTGAATTGAACTTCCTACTTCTGCTTTTGAAGTCTTTGAGGGTATCGTGGTGGAGGATTCTTTACTGAAACTGGTTGATTCGTCTTTTGTGGCAATTCTGTATCTAACGAAGTTGTTATTTATCAGAATTAGCTAGTTCAGAAGTTACCTTATTGGATTTTGCAGATTTAGGTTCTGGTAAAACTGAAATTTCAACACTCGGTTGAACTTCTTCTGAGTCTTGAGCATTAGCTGGCTCCTTTTCAACTTCAAGTGTGTTGGGCTCTAATGTTTTTCCACTCTGCAATATCAATGCTTTACAATGCTCCTTCCTTGAATTCCTCAGAGTCTCCGTATCACTAGGTAAACCACCTTGTGGTCAGTTTTTGAGTTCAGTTGCAAGTTGGCCAATTTGGTTTTCCAGGTTTTTCACTGTAGCTGCTTGGCTTTGGATTAAGGCATCATTCTTGGCTATGCATGCCTTCAACAAGTTTTCTAAGCCATTGGATGATTCAGCTTGAGGTTGTTTCTGACCTTGTTGGGTAGAAATAGATGGCTGGGTTGGTCTAGGTTAGGCGTATGTGTTACTAGGTCCAGCCCCTTGGTTACTCCAAGAGAAATTAAGGTGGTTTCGCCACGATGGGTTATAGGAATTGGATTGTAATCCTTGCCTTACTTGGTTTTGGTTCTGGTTACTCATGTAATACACGGATTCTGGGTTCGATGGACATTCTTCGAATAGATGTCCTTCCCCATAATAGACATAGCTACGTTTTCAAATCGATTCGATGGCTGTGCTATAAAACTATTAAACCCATTAGTGGTAAAATTTTTAAGCATTGAGGATATTGAGGATACCTGAGATGCGAGTGAAGTAAGAGCGTCTACTTCATGTATTCCAGCGACTCATCTTCCGGACGTTGCTCGATTGGTTGGCCGTTGATAATTGTTACTGGCAATCCTCTCGATGATTTCATAAGTCTCATTGTAAGACTTAGAAAGGAGAGCACTGTTAGCAGAAGCGTCCACTACCATCCTCGTGTGAGCATTGAGACCACTACAAAACGTCTCAAGTTGGATGCAATGTGGGATTCCATGATGAGGGCACTTCCTTAATAATTCTTTGTACCTTTCCCATGCCTCATATAAGGACTCATCATCTATTTGTTGGAAAGCGGTGATCTCGTTCCTTAACTTAGCATTCTTGCTAGGTGGGAAATACTTCATGAGGAATCTTTCTGCTAACTCTTGCCATGTGGAAGTTGAATTTGGTGGCAATAAGTTCAACTAGGCTCAAGCTCTATCCCTTACGGAATATGAGAATAGCTTCAATCGTAGTGCATCTTTGGGTACTCCAGCTAACTTGAAAGAATCGCTCACCTCCATAAATAGTCTTAAGTGCAGGTGAGGATCTCCGGTAGGCATTCCATTGAATGGGCCCACTGTCTGAAGCATTTGGAACATGACCGGTTTCAGCTCGAATTGTTGTTCCTCGATTTCAGGTCTCCTAATACCTGGATTAATATCATAAAACATTGGCATGACATACTGTCTTAGAGCTCTATCCCTATCTTCAACAATCAGGATAGGATTTTGAGCAGGGTTTGCTTCGTTTCCTTGATTCAGATTTTTGAAGTTCATCTTTTCGGTCCTTCTCTGACTTGCTTGTCTTTGTTCTATTGAAAAGTTCTTTCGATCTCAGGGTCTATGGGGAGTAAATCGATAATTCGGTCAATACTCATAAAAACCTGAAATAAACACAGAAAAATTAAATAAGTTAAATTTGAACAGAAAAATAAACCAAAATGAAAAATTAACAAATTCACAAATAATGACTTTTTAAAACAGTCCCCAACAACGGCGCCAAAAACTTAGAATGACGGAAATGTGCAAGTGTACACAATCCCAATAAGTAATAAATATTTTGATTTGAAAAACTGATTAAAAACTAGGATTTTAACAAAGTAAAATAAATAAAAATAAAATAAAAGTTCCAATGCACAATTTCAAAAGATGATTTTAATCAAGATGACATAATTATTTAATTAATTACATTTCTTAACTTAGAATTATTAAACTCATGTTCATGTTGTTGCGAATAAATTCACGGCAACTCAGTAATTTGCTAACTTATGAACATACTTACCTACCAAAATCCATTTATCTCTTGACCATATCTCTATGTCAATTCAATTGATTAAACAAATTTTAATAAGCAAATGTGTTAATGCACATACATACTTATGAAATTAAAATAATCTCTTGTACATATCTCTACGCCAATTCAAACAATTAATTTAATCTCATAAGCACATAAAAGATTACGTGAAGTAACAATGTATTTCTACCTTGAAACAGTTTAATCACAATAATCTTGCAAGTTATGCATGGCTAATGTATCATTAGATACCATTGCTAATTTAACCCTCAGCTACCTTAGATGATTAAACATGTACTGATTAAGTATTGTATCAATTAAGTACAATTTCAATCCGTTTAAATAATTAATTCATTAGTTACCTGACAATTGTAATGCAAGAATAACTTAGTCATGGTTTTACTTAATCAAACATCTTACCGAGGCCTATAACAACACAAAAACAATTTTAATAAATTAAGTAGACGAGATGCAATCAACCTAACATGAATTAAATTTAAGCCATATTCATTAAATTAAACATATCAACATCACAAATATTCATAGACATGTTCACCATAACAATAATAAAATTAAAAGGATAGGAAACAAGAATCAAATCCGGTATTTTCTTCGTGGCTTAACTAGTTTGCTGCACTCCTCCTTTTCTGCCTGTTCTTGTCGAACCGAGGCTTCTACAAACACTTGAATACTGCTCCAAATGGTAGTTGATTGACTCTTTTTCAAGAGGTGAAATCTGCAAGGGAATGAGGAAGAAAATGAAGAACAGTGAAGAGAGAAAAATGAGAGACATGTAACACCCCAAACCTAGCCTAAATATTATAACTGAATCTGGCGATGTCATACGGAAAGTGTTTTTAAAAAAATGAGTTATCAAGTAAAAACCTTTCCAGTTATTAACTTTTATTTTGTCTAGAAAACGCAAATTCATCGTTAAGTTAAAAGGGTCCTTTTTATTTTGTGAAAGCTTTGGAAAATATCTTATTCTAGAAATCTGTCTCTGATTCCGAAAACCTTTCGTTTTTAGTGAAAAATCAAGTTATGTTGAGTTTACAATTTAAATATCCATAAATTATAAAACAGTTAAATTCTCAAATTAAAACCAAAAAGTCCAGCATCCCAAAAATTACAACCAAAATCATGAACTAAAAATTAAAACAGAAAACCAGCGAAAGCATTTCAAAAGTTTTACGTGTGGCCACCGTCGAGTCCTCTGCTACACCGATCCACCTAGCATTGGGGATTACCTGGAAAGATTAAATAGAAAAGAGTAAGTTTCGCAACTCAGTGTGTAATCCCCACAGACATCATACATATCAAAACTCATCAAAAGTCAGAAATAACAGTTTGGGGCAGAAGCCCATTACAGAATCAGTTTGGGGCTCAGCCCATTCAGATGCAAAATCAGATATAGATTAGGGCCTTAGCCCAACCAAAATGCAGAATCAAATATATATAAGGGCCTTAGCCCAATCAGATACAAAATGCAGATCAGTATATCAAAATCCTACCCACCAGCCTCTACACACCATCTCCGTTTAGCCCTACACACCACGTGGGGATAAAATCTACCCACCCATCCCTACACACCATATTGTACCAAAATACGGCACATGAACAGAATAATGCAGCTGAGCTGCCAGATATCAGGCTTAAGAGCCTTTCAGAACACTTCCTCCGAAAACATCAACCCTACCTCGATGCAATATAACATACCAATATAACATGCAAATAACCTAACATACATTCAGTTCAGTATAGATATCCCATAGTCAGATCACATAAATAGGGGTTTAAATAATGCTTACCAGCCCTACAGTAGGTCCACAGTCGACTTGGGCGACTCGTGCAACCTTAAAGCGCCTTTCAGAAAAATGGGCTCACACGCCCATGTGGCCTACCCGTGTGGGACCACACGCCCGTGTGGCCCACTCGGCCCAAATTAGCCTTGGCCGTGTGCATCACACGGCCTGGCCCAGAATCCCACACACTCGTGTGGGCCCACACGGCTCAATTGATCGAGTCCGTGTGTTGCACACGGCCTCATCTGGCCATCACACGGCCGTGTCATATGCGCATGGCCTGGCTCACTGATCACACGCCCTTGTGGTGTCGACATAATTATTTTTTGGCTTCCATCGATTCTCGTTTTTTGTGTTTTTGGGTACACACCTGTTATTGATTCGAGCTAACACAATCCCGAGCACTTCAGAACCTATCATCGATGATTCAAAATCTAAATTCAGTGATTTTAAAGAAACCTAAACGAGATTATAACAAGATAGTCGACTTCCATTCACCAAACCTTACCTCCGTTCAGACTACAAGAACTTCGCACCCTTAAAACGAAAATGGCCGATCTCCAGCCCCTTAAACTTCACCTAAGATAGAAATGCGGCCCATTAGCCGACAGTATATTAATCAAACAAGGTTTGGTCAGAACCAACTTACCAACAATGTACAGAGCCACGGAGTCGATGGAACTCGACTTGATTAACAAACAAATAGAAAAACTAAAAGGGAAAAACGGGGAGAGGGAACAGCAAAGGAAAGAAGAAGAAGATAAAACCTGACAGCGTAGGGAAGAGGAAAAAAAAGATGCCAGGTTTTTTCTGCAGGAAGAATTCTAAATGAGGGAATGAGTTTCACAAAGACCCCACTACATCCACAACCTTATTTTTCTCCCTCAAATCCTACTAACCACCCATTACTCGGAGTCCAAACTAATTCAAACTCCAGCCAAACCACATAGCAAAAAAACTACATCCCTTGCCAATGTGAAGAATCAAACCCAAGACCTCCAGCATAATAACACACCACTTAACCATCAGACCAGTAGGCCAATTCTGATATAAAATTACTAACAATTACTTAAAAGCCTACTGACAAAATATAGGGCTTTATTCAAAAAAATACCAAAATTTACCAAAGTTGTGGCTTGAACTTGGGACCTCACATACATACCCAGAACACATAACCATTGAAGCAGACAGATACTTGTGTCAATGAATTACAGAAACATATTTAAAAACTTAGGGCATTACAACTCTACACCCTAAAAGAAAATTTCATCCTCGAAATTTTACCTGATCAGAAAAGGTGAGGATACTGCTGACGCATCGAATCCTCTGGCTCCCAAGTGGCCTCCTCAGTGCTATGATTCTGCCACAACACTTTCACTAGGGGGATAGATTTCCTTCGTAGAACCTTAATTTCGCAATCTAAAATCTAAATCGGCTCTTCCTCAAACGTCAGTTCTGGCCTCACCACTATCTCTTCAATAGGAACAACATGTATGGGATCACAGCGGTAGCATCTTAACATTGAGACGTGGAACACATCATGAATGCAATCCAACTCTGGAGGAAGCTTCAACTGATATATGACTGGCCCCACTCATTTCAGAATACGTTACGGCCTAACAAACCGAAGGCTCAGCTTACTCTTGCGACTGAACCTCAAGACCTTCTTCCATGGTGAGACTTTGAGAAAAACTAAGTCCCCCACTGAATACTCAATATCCTTCCTCTTCAGATCAGCATAGGACTTCTGCCTATCAGATGTCACTTTCAGTTGATCTCAAATCAATCGGGCCTTATCTTCAGTTTCAGAAACCAATTCTGGACTCAGACCACGTCGCTCACCCAACTCAGTCCAACATAAGGGACTGCGGCACTGACGACCATACAGGGCCTCGTAAGGTACCATCTGAATGCTAGACTGATAGCTATTGTTGTAGGCGAACTCTACCAAAGGCAAATACTCCTCCCAATTGCCTTGAAAATCTATAACACAACTCCTCAACATATCATCCAGTACTTGAATCACCCTCTCCGACTAACCATCTGTCTGAGGATGGAAAGTAGTACTGAAGTCCAACCTTGAATCCAGAGCCTCAAGCAATTTCTTTCAGAACCGATACGTGAAGCGAGGATCCCTATCGGAGATGATCAAGATAGGAACCCAGTGCAGTCTCACTATTTCAGATATATATAGTTTAGCCAAATTTTGGATAGAAAAGTCCGTCCTGGCCAGAATGAAGTTAGCAGACTTGGTCAATCGATCTAGGATGACCTAGACAGAATCCTTCTTAGTGGGTGTTAAAGGCAACCTACTAACAAAGTCCATCGTTACTCGTTCCCATTTTCACATTAGTATCTTTACTGACTGCAACAACCTCGAAGGCAGCTAATGCTCAGCCTTAACCTGCTGACAAGTCAAACAGCGAGCAACGAAGTCAGTAACCTCACGCTTCAACCCTGGCCACCAGTACAACTCTCGGAGATCTTGGTACTTCTTGTTCCCACTGGGATGCATAGCATAGGGACTACTATGCGCCTCCCTCAAAATAGACTGTCGCAACTCCTCATCACTCGGCACACAAATTCGACCACGGAAACAAAGTACCCTATCACTGTTAATCTCAAAATCAGTAGCATCACCAGTCTCAACCTGACGGAAAGGTAACTAAGAGACTTATCCCCCATCTGTTTACCTCTAATCTGATCAATCCATGTAGGCTTAACCTGAAGTTCCGCTAATAGACTTCCATCATCGAATAAACTGAGTCGAGCGAACATCGCTCTCAGATCGGTCATAGCCATATGGCTCAAAGCACTTGCCACCACGTTGACCTTACTAGGATGGTACTCGATAGTGCAATCATAATTCTTCTACACTGCCTAAGGTTTAACTCCTTCTGAGTGAGGAGATATTTAAGGCTTTTATGATCACTGTAGATAGTACACTTCTCACCATACAGGTAGTGCCTCCAAATCTTTAAAGCGAAGACTACAATAGCCAGTTCCAAATCATGAGTAGGATAGTTTACCTCATGCGTCTTAAGCTGACTTGATGCATAAGCTACAACCTTACTATCCTGCATCAGTACGCAATCCAAACCCATGTGCGACGTATCATTGTATACGATGAAAACCTTCCCAGATTCAAGTTGTATTAAAATTGGAGCCTAAGTCAAAATAGATTTGAGCTTTTTGAAGCTCTCTTGATGCTTATCAGTCTAGACAAAGGGAACTCACTTGCGCAGAAGCTTGATTAACGGTGCTACGATCAAGGAGAACCCTTCCACGAAGCGTCGATAATAACCCGCCAGCCCAAAAAAGCTGCGAATTTCAGACACATTCTTCGGCTGTTTCCAATCCAAAAAAGCCTCAATCTTACGAGGATCAACACGAATCCCCTCTGCAGAAACCACATGTCTCAAAAAGTTTATTTCTTGGAACCAGAACTCACGCTTACTGAACTTCACATATTACTGTTTCTCATGAAGAGTCTGTAGTACCATTCTGAGATGCTTATCATGCTTGTCCTTAGTCTTAGAATACACTAGGATATCATCGATAAATACCACCACAAATTGGTCTAGATAAGGTTGGAACACACAGTTCATCAAATCCATAAATGCCACTGGTGCATTGGTCAACCCAAAAGGCATAACCAGGAACTCGTAATGTCCATAACGAGTCCTAAATGTCGTCGTATGCAAATCATCTTCCTTAACTCTCAATTGATGATATCCTAAACATAGATCAATCTTGGAAAACACAGAACCCCCTCTGAACTGGTCGAATAGATCATCTATCCTCGGAAGTGGGTACTTATTCTTGATTGTCAATTTGTTCAACTGCCGATAATCGATGCACATCCGCATTGTCCCATCTTTTTTCTTAACAAACAGTACCGACACTCCGCATGGAGACACACTTGGACGGATGAACCCACGATCTAGCAGTTCTTGAATTTGAGCCTTAAGCTCTGTAAGCTCCTTCGGTGCTATTCGGTAAGGCGCAATAAACACTAGAGGTGTACCCGGAGTGAATTCAATCCCAAATTCAACTTCTCGGCTCGGAGGCAAACCTGGTAGCTCCTCAGGAAAAATATCCGGAAAGTCCCTTACGATTCTGATGTCCTTAATCGAAAGGTCCCCAGAGTCAGAAATACTGATGTAGGCCAAGAATGCCTCAGACCGTTTTCTTACTAACATTTTTGCCACCAACGCAGAAATCACATTAGTAAGATAGTCTCCTTGTTCCCCAATCACAACTTCCTCGCTGTCCTCCTCGACCCTCAAAACAACCCTTTTTGTCGCACAATCCAAACTTACCCGGTGTTTAACCAGCTACTCCATTCCTAGAATCAAATCGAACTCCCCAAATGGAAGCTCCATCAGATGAGCCATAAATACTATCCCTTGAACCTCTAACGGGACGTCTCTAAATAATGTACTCACTCAGATAGACTGCCCCAACAGACTCACAACGGTTACCTCACTAGAAGTACTCTCAACAGGAATCCCCAAGGTTTCAGACACAGTACTGGCTACATAAGAGTGTGAAGAGCCTATGTCTATCAATGCCAAATAAGGTACATTATAAATTAAAAACGTACCCGTGATGACGTCTGGAGCATCTCGGTCCTCACGACGACGGGCAGCATAAACCAGTGAGGGCTGCCTCACCTCAGTCGATCTAGCACCTCTGCCCGATGCTCTCTATCCTCAGCCCATGCCATTACCACCCCTGGCCTGACCTCGACCCCTAGATGGCTGCTGAACTACTCTCTATGGCTGCACAGCACCAGTAACCAAATCTTGCATCTGATCAGTTCTCAACGGACAATTCTGAACACGGTGCTCAGTCAACCTACATCTCAAACATGCCTCAGTCGTCCTCTAATACTCGCTTGGATGGTGTCTACCATAGTGCCCACACGGTAAAAGCCCAGTAGGTGCAACAGGAGGCCCAACTCTTACTGGCCCATCAGATCTGACCTTTTTTTTAGGCCTCATCACAGAACTCGAGGGCTCCAATTCCCTCTTATTCTTTCCTCTCTCTCAGTTTTGGCACTCAACGCCATTAACTTACTCAGCGATCTTCTCCTTCTCAACTAGTGTAGCAAACTCACGCTCCCTCTGTAACACCCCAAACCCGGCCTAGAAGTTAAGCCTGAATCTAGCCTGTCACATTGAAGTGTTTCTCGAAAATCGTGTTTTTATTTGCGTTCGTTTATTTTCAAAATGTGGTTTATATAAAAACTATTCCCTTTTCAAATTGTTATTAATCACTTAGTAAAATCTTTTTCAATTGCGAAAGCTTAATTAAAATAAATGATTTATGGAAACATGATATTTAAAAATTGAGTTGCAGAAGCATTTTGAAACATTGCGAAACGTAGTGTTTTAAAGACAGTTATCGTTTTAGAAATCGTATTCCACTTTTAGCAGTTATAAAACATTATAAATAAATATCACAAATAATAAGTTAAAATAGAGAGGCCTTATTACAACCCAAATCAAAATATTTAAAAGTAAATAATCACAACAGCAAGCATAAGCAGTGTGTGGTCTTCTCTGAGTCCCTCGCAGCTCCGATCTGTCTAAGACTGGGGATTACCTGCACAGTTAAAAACGAGGTGAGTTTACAAAAACTCAGTGTGTAATCCCCTTACTAGAGTAACAGTCAGTATACAGAAATAGAAACCGAACCAGTTTGGGCCAAAGCCCTTTAATCGTAACAGTACAGTCCAGATCAAAGCATACGTGGGCCAAAGCCTACTACAATAACATTCGCATCACAGCCCATAACAGAATTAATTAGGCCTAGCCCACACCAATAACTGAATAAGTGGGCCTCAACCAGTACAGTAACAGATCTCATAATAGATATGCAATAATATAAGGATGTATCCCACCCCGATCCAACCAACACACCATCCGTACCAATCCTACACTTACGTGGGGATAAAATCGACCCACCCAGCCAACACACCAATGTTAGCACCAATTGCAACCCTAACTGAAATCGCAACAAAGCTGCTAGTATATAAATGTGGCTCTAAGCCTTCAGTAGTGGTATTATAATTAGCACAAAGCCATCAGTAACTATATTATGTTTGGCACATAGTCATTAGCAATGGTAATATAATCGACACATAGCCTTGGGTAAATATGATCGACACACAGTCATCGATATATATGTTAGGCACATAGCCACGGGTAAATACAATTGGCACAAAGCCATAATCAAGATGGCACAGAGCCATATTTAGGTTGGCACAGAGCCATAATCAGATTACACGGCTTTAAGCCGTCTATCGGTCCACAGTCGTCTCATGCGAACCGTGCGACCTTAACAGATCAATACTGGATCCACAGTCGTCATGCGACCCGTGCGACCCTATCAGAACTTATTCTGTATCAATGTCCCAACCCCATGCAATATGTCATGTATGTCATGCTCAATCATTACACGTGTATGCAAAATGGCCATGCTCGGTAACAGTCATTTACACACATATTAAAAGCATATCAGTCACACGACCACAGCCAAATCAGTTAAAACACAGTCATACATTCACAGTTAAATAAGTCATAGTCCTAATCAGTCAGTTACCCGCAAGGGAAAAATAGTCATTTTACCCTATAAGGGTATTTCGGTAACTTACCCTTTAGGGGTATTTCGGTAATTCTACCCTATAGGGGTATTTTGGTAAGTTTGCAAATTGGGGGTATTTCGGTAATTTTACAAATCGGGGGTATTTCAATAATTTTACGAATTGGGGGTATTTTGGTAATTTTAAAAATCGATGGTATTTCGAAAATTTTACAATTCGAGGGTATTTATGTAATTTCACAAATCAAGGGTATTTCGATAATTTTGCAAACTGGGGGTATTTCGGTAATTTTGTAAATTAGGGGTATTTCAATAATTTTACAAATCGAGGGTACTTCAATAATTTTGAAAATTAGGGGTATTTCGGTAATTTTACAAATTGAGGGTATTTTGGTAACTTTACATATTGAGGGTATTTCAGTAATTTCATAAATTGAGGGTATTTTGGTAATTTTGTGAATCGAGGGTATTTTGGTAATTTTACAAATCAGGGTCTCAGCAACCCAATAGAAGTTCCACCGTTGCCTCGAGCGACTTGAGTAACCTAAATAGTCACAATCGTGTAAATGGGCCTAAGGCCCATTCTCGGCCCAAGTGGGCCCACTCACTCGTGTGGCCCATTCAGCCCAAAATCATATGCGACTATGTGTACACCATAGCCTGGTTCCTTTTTAGTCACCTACCGCAGATTTCATCCGTGTGGGCCCCACGAGCCCCTTAGGCCCACACGGCCCATTCCAGCCCAACGAGGCCCAGAACTACCTAATTCATGTGCGTAACATGACAAGTCTATCTATGTCCCACTTAATAGTGAAGTTTACCCACGCGGGCCAATACGGCTCATACCGCCCATTTCAGCCCAAGCCTATGAGATCGCTCATTGCGGCCCTCCTCGTTGTACGCCCACGTTTCGTGAGCTCGGTTGATCACATGAGCATTCGCACACTCATGTGGCCCAAAAGCTCAATCCTTCCGCTTTTCAACTTTTGCTGATCTACAGACCAATCAATGTAGAATACATACTTTCGGCTTTTCAGCCGATCATCAACAGAGCACAAAGTTACACACCTATTGGTCAAAGACAATGACCGATTGGAAGAGAGGGAGCATGAAGGTTCGACAAAGGTAAAGAATAATTAAGGGAAGAAATAATCGGCAATAGCAACCTACTCAAAAGATGCCAGAGTATTCTGCCAAGAAAAGGGAAAACAATTGGCCTCCAAGGGAGCACAAGACAAGAAAGAAGAGAATAAAAGAATAAGTTGCACCAAAAGTCAGCTAACAATTAATGGTAAAAAAGAAAAGACTCAGTTGAAGAAAACGCAAAGGACAATTCTAGCACCAAAGAACAAAAGAGCCGAATTTGGAAAAAAAAAAGTAAAATTCGGCAATGCCCCCTTATTAATCCCCGAAGCCGACGATGAGAAAAACCTTCCTAGCCAAATTTTCCTAAGCTTCCTATACCAATTCGACACAAACCCTCATCAATTCAAACTCTACCTTTTTCTCCATAAATCACTCCCTTAATTCTCCCCTAAAATCTCTCCACATTTTCCTCCTCCAAATCCCTAACAACCATCATCCATATCCCATGATACTTACCCCCTTTTACCAAGTCCACAACCACTCCAAAGAGTTTGAATCCACCACAACTCTTGCCATCCATGCTGTAAAATAAAACCTCCCTTTCTCCTCAAGAGACTTGAACCTCAGACCACAAGCTTCACTCCCCATGCCACTTGCCACTAAGCCACAAGCTCCTCTTATGTCACAATTTAGTCTTAATTACTTAAAAGGCTTGCAACCAGGAGGCATGATTCCCCTAATGCTAAAAATAAAAAAATTCCCATATGATATGGCTAGAACCCAGGACTTCCTAGAAGCCCCATAACCTTCCAAAATCACTCACCCAACAGATCCTTCATGCAAAAGTGTCATTTTCTTGTTCTCAAAAATTTTAAACACTCCCATGCCCAAGGCCCAAGGCCCAATTCTACTAGGCCCAAAAATCTAGGGCGTTACACCCTCTGTAAAGCTATCAGAACTCGCAAACTGTCCCTGAGGCCATCCTCGAAGTGGACACATCTCTCATATTTGGTCGCCACCATGCCACGCGCATATCGGCTCAATCTCATAAACTCGACCTCATACTCGACCGTTGTACGGTCTTCCTGGGTGAGATTAAGGAACCTACGTCTCCTAGCGTCAATGTAACTGGTTCCTACATACTTACTTTGGTAAGCCATCTTAAAGTAATCCCAAGTCAATCGGTCGAGCTGAGTGCCCTCCTTAACCGTCAGCCACCACTGGTAAGCTTTATCGTGAAGCAGAGAAACAGCCCCCTTAAGCTTTTGCTTGGCGGTAAACTCCAGGTCGTCCATAATCCTCTCCGTAGCCTCCATCCAATATTCGACTACATTAGGGGCAACTCTAGTGACACCCCTAAATAATTCAACCCTATTGGACCAGAGTCATTCCGTAACCGACCCTCGGCCCCCAGATCCAGTGTTGGGCCTAGCGACCCTCTCCAATATCCTCAGCATGGCCTGGGACAGTGCGTCGTCCCCAGCCATGCGATCTTGAGACCTAGTCTCTGTCGCAGGTGATACCGGTGTCTCACTAGTATCTAGATTAGGCAGATTTCCAGATGATGATGACCCAACTTGAGCCCCTCTACGGCCTCTACCACGGCCTCTAGTACTCCGTCCGCGGATACCTCGTGTGCTCATCGTAAATTTGGAGTTTATCTATATTAATAGTTTTATGCATTAGTTACAGTTTTGATATTTATTAACAGATATTTTATGCAAAACAGTATCCGAAGTTTAGAGTTTGTTATCGCGAGACTCAGTCTCACTACAGTTTTCAGTTTACATTACCTAGAGTGTTTTCAGTACAGTATACTACCTATTGGCTGTTTCAAGCATGCTAGTAGTATTTTTAAAGAAATCTAAACAAAATTTCTAAACACTTACGGGATCGGTGCCGAAGACTCGGTGTACCACATACCTAGTCCAAAAAATATATCAAATCACTGAAAAATCGTTTCTTTAAAACCAATCTTTAAAATTGAATCCACAGTCGAGTTTTGTAACCTGACTCTGATACCACTAAATGTAACACCCCAAACTTGGCCTAAAAGTTATGGCCGAATCTGGCGATGTCACATGGAAAGTTTTTTTAAAAAAACGAGTTGTCAAGTAAAAACCGTTCCAGTTATTAACTTTTATTTTCTCCGAAAAATGCAAATTCATTGTTAAGTTAAAAGGGTCCTTCTTCTTTAGTGAAAGCTTTGGAAAATATCTTATTTTAAAAAACTATCTCTGATTCTGAAAATCCTTCATTTTTAGTGAAAAATCAAGTTTTGTTGAGCTTGCAGTTTAAATATCCATAAATTATAAAACGGTTAAATTCCCAAATTAAAACCAAAAAGTCCAGCATCCCAAAAATTACAACCAAAATCATGAACTAAAAATTAAAATAGAAAACCAACGGAAGCATTTCAAAAGTTTTACGTGTGGCCACCGTCGAGTCCTCCGCTACACCAATCCACCTAGCGCTGAAGATTACCTGGACAGATTAAACAGAAAAGAGTAAGTTTCGCAACTCAATATGTAATCCCCACAGACATCATACATATCAAACACTCATCAGAAGTCAAAAATAACAGCCTGGGGCAGAAGCCCATTACAGAACCAGTTCGGCCCTCAGCCCATTCAGATGCAAAATCAGATATAGATTACGGCCTTAGCCCAATCGGATGAATAATCAAATATATACAAGGGCCTTAGCCCAACCGGATATAGAATGCAGATCAGTATATCAAAATCCTACCCACCAGCCTCTACACACCATCTCCATCCAGCCCTACACACCACGTGGGGATAAAATCAACCCCCATCGCTACACACCATATTGTACCAAAATGTAGCACATGAACAGAATAATGCAGCTGAGTTGCCAGATATCAGGCTTAAGAGCCTTTCAGAACACTTCCTCCAAATAACACCAACCCCATCCCGATGCAATGCAACATACCAATATTACATGCAAACATGCAAATAACCTAACATACTTTTAGTTCAGTATAGATATCATATAGTCAGATCACATAAATAGGGGTCTAAATAACGCTTACCGACCCTACAGTAGGTCCGAGTCGACTTGGGCGACCCATGCAACCTTACAGCACCTTTTAGAAAAATGGGCTCACACGCCCATGTAGCTTGCCCGTGTGGCCCACTTGGCCCAAATTGGCCTTAGCCGTGTAGATCACACAGCCTGGCCCAGAATCTCACACTCCCGTGTGGTTTGTCTGTGTGGGCCCACACGTCTGTCATGTGTGAACGGCCTTGCTCGTCTATCACACGACTGTGTACAGCCACATGGCCTAGCAGACGAGCGACCACATACCCGTGTACAGCCACACGGCCTACCACATGGGTGACTACACGCTCGTGTGGCGTCGACAGAATCGTTTTTCGGCTTCCACCAATTCTCGTTTTCTGTGTTGTCGGGTACACACCTGGTATTGATTTGAGCTAATGCAACCCCGAGCACTTCAGAACCTATCATTGATGATCCAAAATCTAAATTTAGTGATTTTAATAAAACCTAAACGAGATTATAACAAGATAGTCGACTTCTATTCATCAAACCTTACCTCCGTTCGGACAACAAGAACTTTGCACCCTTAAAACAAAAATGGCCGATCTCCAGCCCCTTAAACTTTACCTAAGACAGAAACGCACCCCATTAGCCGACGGTACATTAATCAAACAAGGTTTGGTCAGAACCAACTTACCAACAATGCATAAAGCCATGGAGTCGACGGAACTCGGCTTGATTAACAAACAAATAGAAAAATAAAAAGGGAAAAATAGGGAGAGGGAACAACAAAGGAAAGAAGAAGAAGAAAAAAACCAACAGCGTAGGGAAGAGGAAAAAAAAAGATGACAGGTTTTTTTTACAGGTGATAAATAGTAAAAGCAACATATTTTAATCCCACATTTAGCATACTTTTGGATGATTTATCCTTTGATTTATGTAAAAAGGTGCTCTTAATCCTTTCTTTTCATATTTTATACTCAGGAAAGCAACCAAGGATGAAAAGAACGAGAAACGAGCTTAAAACGGACCAAATTGGGCCAAGAGAAAAATTGACACGGCCTCGCCCAAAGACCACACGGCCGTGCCTCATTAAAAGTTTGAACATGGCCTAGCAACGATTCACACGGGCGTGAGCCATGGCCGTGTCCCTTTCATTGGAAAGAGCAATTTCATTCGGGAAAGGATACTTGGAGGCAAAGAAACACATTCCAAAGCCTATTCAAACACCCTAGTAGAAATTCTACTTAAATTAGGATTCTTAGGGGCCAAGTAAGGCATCTCAAAGTTTATATAAACACCTAATGGGGCAACTTGAAAGGGAGAGTTCGGGAAAAGCCGAAACCGGGGGTTAGCTAGGCCAAGGAGCCAAGCCGAAAAGGTTAGAATTGTGGGAAATCACTCGAAGATAGCCAGTTGATCCATCTCAAGAAGCCGGAATTCTACTCAAGACAGCGGATCTCTCCTTCAATTTCTTCAGGGAGTTTTAGAAATTTCTTATGTTTTGTTTTATCTTTAGTTTTAGGAATTTCTTATGTTCTGTTTTATCTTTTCTCTTGAGAAGTTTTCTTTATTTGTTATGAACTAAACCCTTCAGATACCTGAAGGGGATGAAACCTATGATGGATCTTGTTATTGTTTTCTGAATTATATGATAAATACTTAGTTTGTTCTTAATTATGTGAGCTTAATCTAAATTTGATGTGCTTAGGTGGAGGAGAAATAAACCCTGCCTAAGAGTAGATCTAGCATAATTAAGCGGAGTTGATCGCACGCCTAGAGATAGGGTGACGAGATTTTTTCGGATTAGGGTGAAACCTAATATGGGAGTCCATAGATCGATTTACTGCTATTCTAGGGGGTTATTATAAGAGAAAGAGATTTCCACTAATTAACCTAGGATTAGACGTTATTCGCCTCGAAAGAGGGTTTAATATACGTTAGGGAGTCTTACGGATCAAACTAAGTGAATAAATCATATGGTTCAGTGTTAAATAACAAGTAAAGTCTAGGTGGATTCTTCCTGAGGGTATCGTCTTAATCAACTGAGTTTTTCCTAAAGTTATTTTCCCAATTCGTTCTTTTTGTCTTTGTGTCTTTAGCTTAGTAGTTTGTTAAATTTAGAGTAAATAAACAACTTCATTTATTTTAGGCTAAATAATGAAAAGAAAGTTAGTATTAGTACTTTTAGTTCATGTGGGTTTGACAATCTGGTCTTGCCTAAGCTATACTACTGTTCGATAGGTACACTTGCTTTTAATCGTTGTCAGATTTAGTTTCCAGGTTCAATCATTCTCTTTTATAAATTTTAAAACTCGACAAAACAACGATCAACAGGAAGAATTTTGAAGTAGGGAATGAGTTTCACAAAGACCCCACGACATCTACAACCTTATTTTTCTCCCTTAAATCCTACTAACCACCCACTACTCGGAGTCCAAACTAATTCAAAATCCAGCCGAACCACATAGCAAAAAAACTACATCCCTTGTCAACACGAAGAATAGAACCCAAGGCCTCCAGCATAATAGCACACCACTTAACCATCAGACCAGCAAGCTCATTCTAATATAGAATTACTAACAATTACTTAAAAGCCTACTGACAAGAGATAGGGCTTTATTCAAAAAAAATACCAAAATTTACCTAAGTTGTGACTTGATCTTGGGACCTCACACACACATCCAGAACACATAACCACTAAAGCAGACAGATACTTGTGCCAATGAATTACAGAAACATATTTAAAAACTTGGGGCGTTACAAGAGAAGTGAAGAGATGAGAAGGGTTGAGATGTGTTTGAAGTGACCAGCCAAAGGGGTATTTATAGGTTGAGAAGGCTGCTAAAAATAGCCAAAATCAACAGCCAAAGACTCCCACCACGGCCGGCCACACATGTGGCATGTTTTAAGATTTCAAACATGGTATTTTAAGGTAGGGGCAAATCTAGAAAGGCATAAATAGTGGAGGGGTTTGAATGCAATTTGAAGGAGTCTTCAATGACCATTTTGCAAGCAAAATAATCAGCCAAGCAAGCTGATTGGGTCAGCATGAGGTACGGTTTTTGGCCTGCCCAATGCTTGGTTGGATCGATTTTCTCGGTTCAGCTCAACTGGGCCCTTTGTCATAATTAATTTACAATAATTTGTTTAACCCAAATTAAATTGGATTAAAATTAAAATTAATTATATTATGAATTAATACACATAATTTGGACTTTCTTAGGCTGAAAAATTAATTCGCCTTGATGCTTCAAAATTACTTCTCGGTTTTGCGCTTCTAGCAGTGTCTGCTGAGCCATTTTTCGCCCTTTGCGCAAATCTGTCAAAAATAATCAAAATTAATCAAAATTTGATAGAAAATTAATTAAAATTCAATGTGTTTATAATTTGAGTTTAATTTAATTATTTTATAATAATTTTATATTTTTCGACAAGAATTTTATCTAAACTGCATGAATTTGAGTTAAAAAGGGCATGAAAAAGTGTGTATATTTTTGTGTTTCCAACAAACAATTTTTAATACTACATAGAAAACAAAAGGAAGAAGGGAGGAAAAGAGGACTCGAGGAGGGAGATGAATAAGTCTCTTAAAAAAAATTACAATACATATATACATTAGGAAAATTTATGTTTGGATTATTTTATTTTAGGAAAGTTAATTGATTTTTTTAGGATATTGTAATTAGTAATAATTATAGTAATATTAGAATTATACAAGTATATTTTTATAATTTTTTGTGTAAAATCCCCACATGAAAGAAGCACAACCAATTCGAGCTTACAACAAACAAAGGATGAAGTACCCACCATTAACCAATAGAACTACTACGATCAAGAGAGTAACTTCTTTCTTTATTTTTTTAGAACTACACAATGAGGACAATGTGTTATCTAAAGTGTGGGGGGTAACATAGAATATTTGTTACAATTTTTATGTTTTTCTTTTATTTTTTATTGTTAATTGTGTGCTTGAGGTTGTAGAAATACAAGTGAGTGGTTAAGAGCATGTATATAGGTTGATTGTATTCACGATAAATTTGGCATGATAGTAAATGATTTTAAATTTTTTATTATTAGACTACTAAAATCTATATATTACACTTTAAATAGGCATTGAGCAATTGAATGTACCAAATGAGATAGAGAATAAAGGGAAACGAGCACGCTAGTATGTATGATAGATTGTTTATTTTGTGATTTTTGGTTGATTAAATTTGTGAATATTGAGATACATATGGATGACCTAAGGCATTATTTGGTATACACCCAGAGCCAAAAAGCTAACCCTATTTATTCATCTTTAATACGTATATTTGAGCCAGAAAACACTTCTTGATGAACCTTCATGCAAAACCTGAGCCAAAAACATTAATTTGTATTTGTCCTTTTTCTTTGGTTCTAAAATGCATGACTATAAATGTCTAGCCATGCATATTAAGGGCTAAGTAGATATATCATAACAAATTTTGTAAAAACAAAGTGAAATAGGAAAGATCGATGTGATATAATAATTATAGGTTAGTCTATAAAGCGTGAAACAAAAGAAAATTTCAAAACGAAAATCAAAACGAGTAGAAAAAGTACTTGAAAAGAAAAAGCATTTATGAGTGAGATGTATTAAAAAAGACAAAGGTGACAAAGTCTCAAAAATAGGAAAACTCATTCATTAGTGCAAAAAAACTCGTAAGCTAGCCATAATTGTTGTATTACGCTGCGATTTCCTATGTGGAGAAATAAGAAAGATAAGAGAAGGAGAAATAAGGCGGTGAGCGGCTAAGGATCACTAAAGGGGGAAGAATAGGGAACAATACGATGTGCCAAACTATTTTCATGCTTGAAACCATTTTCATGCTTACCATTCTTGAATTCCATACCTGTCCTAAGCCTCAAAACGTTACAAGCCGAAAAACCCTATGCGACCTTGATAGACTTCTTCACGAATTAACATCATATTGAATAATCACATTTACGACTATTTGTATTCTATTAGGATAATCAAATTAACTGTATGGATCCATACATTTGAAAACCTTAATGTTTGTATGCTTTGTAATATATTGAACTTAAGTGTTTAATATCAAGAGTAGTAAGTCAACTATATATCATGTCAAGATTATGTGTAAATATTAAATGCCTATTTATGTACTTTGAAACCAACATTTTTACTATATTTGCTCAAGGGACGTCTTTTAATTTAATATCTTTTGTTTGTCTTGCTTGAGGACAAGCAACAACTTAAGTGTGGAATGTTTGATCTGCTGTAATTTGATGTACCAGATTAAACTAGCTTTCACACTTGAGGAGATTGAATACAAGCAGTTTTATTATGTTTTAACTAAATTTTCATAGTTATATTTACATTCAATAAAAGAGTGTGATTTTAGTCTTTTATTGACCTTAGGGTTCGAATAAGGCCTAAGGGTGAGCTAATATACTTTGTGAGTGTGCAGGAGAGCATTAGAGGGTGTACAAACTCAATATTGGTCGCTGTGTTGCAACACGAGGAGTTTGATATAGCATCATAAGGAGCGGGGTACAAGAATTCTGAGACAGCCTTCGATGTCGTGACACAGCCAAGGGATGTTGCGACACACCCTTAAAGTCACTTTGAAGCTAAGAACATTGCCTTCAATGTTGCAACACAGGTACTAGGGTGTCTTGGTCTGCACAATCAAATGATTAATACAAGAGCATCAGCTGACCTAGGGTTGAGGATGACGACAACCCTAAGTTTATAAATAGGCTCATTTAACACTTGTTAGAGACAACTCTTGATACTTGAGAATTTTCTTTGTAATTTCAGTTTTTAGTTTTTTTTCCTTTTCTTAAGTTTTAGGTTATTTCTAGTTTTTATCTTTGTGTTTTTCGGGAGATCTGATTTGTAGAATCGATCAACTATTTGTGGATTCTACACTTCATTCAATACAATTCAAGATTCTCTTAAACCTTTTTCTCTTGATTCATTATTAATGTTTATTTTTAGTATCAAGTTTATTGTGTTTATGAAATCCATGAGGAACTAATCCTCTTATGGGGGATTAGCTAGTAGAGGTATAACTAATTAATTGTTGTGTAGGGCTTTCTTAGCAGATCAGATGTTTGGGAGAGGAAAAACTTAAACCCTGGGCTTGACAACCCTAGGAAATCATTTAGGTGGGAATTAACCCAAAATTTGTATGGTCTATCCGTGAATGCCTTAGCCTCGAACCAGCCTGGACTGTGAGGTCAAAAGATAAGTAGTTCTTGCTGACTCGTCATTTTAGTGGAAGATAGAGAGATTCTGCTAGGATGATGACTAATTGATTGAATAGAAGTTCGAAGCAACTGTTGGTTATGATTACCAAAGCAAGCTAATCGCCCATGCTAAGATCTTATTTGATTTACATAATTTGTTTCCCAAAGTCTCTTTATTTATGTTATTTTCTTTATTGTTATAAACCCCCCCAAAAAATCTTTCTTTACATTTATTCGTAATATAATTTATTTAAAATACTAATTAGATCTATTTGTGTTTAGATTAGGATTAATTCAGTACTCGCCTCCCTTGGGTATAATCCTCAAAATATCATTTAATTTGTTGTAACTATATTACAACTTGAATCGTATACTTGCGGATACCACTTTTTTCATATCTTTTGTACAGGTGGACGTTAGTACGTCCAGAGCCACTCACAAACCTTACTTCGAAGAGGATTTCTGAACTTGGGTTTTTAAATAGTTTTTAGAGGAAATTAAGGAAGAATTAGAAAATGTAAAAGTGTTCAGCAAGACCACCACTATCCTTATACACTTAAGCTCAGAGACAAGGATTAGTGGAAAAATCAGATAATTTCGCTAACTCTCTTGATTCCCGTGATTAAGTGCACTTAACATAATTTAAGTCTTATCATCTACATTAGTCTAGTTCCGTTCTAACTAAATCTCATCTTAACTAACCAAATTATCATTCTTAAAATAATAAACAAATCTAAACAACAGCAAACTTAACGAGTTCGCCTAAAGCATCTGAGTTGGGCAAATACTTAACAGAAGAGTCCGCCAAACCATAAAACCCGCCAAAACTAAGAGTTCTCCAAATGGCATAATACACATAATTATATATTTAGCGAAGACAAACATTTTAATTAGTCATATCTATCCTTATTTTACCAACTAAACGCCAAACAGTAACTATATACAGAGATTTCGTCAGGCAAGCTATTACAATTCTCCCCTACCATCAGATAAAGATGGAGATGATCGAATAGGATAGATGTGGGATGAGAAGAATAACTTCATGGTGAAATCAACGTACTGGAGCTTGAATTAGAATTTGCAAGAATTTGACGGTGTCAGTTGGACCACAATATAGAAGTCGCGCAGGCCGCAAAGGTTTAAGAATTTTCTCTAGTTGATGTGTAAAGGTAAATTGTTAACCAACCTAGAGTGTGAGTTAGAAGATGTTTGACAACAATTTCTAGCTGCCCATGGTGTCCTAATGTGGAGGAAAGAATTGATCATGTTTTACATAATTGTCTTATGCTTTAGGTGTTTGGATAAATATGGTGGAACCGGATAAAGTTCAAGAGTTTTTGGCATTTGATACGAGAAGCTGGATTATGGAAAATCTTAACGACCCACTTGGTTTTCAAATGAGCCAAATTGGGATGATATTTTTGCCTTCTTTTGTTGGGAGATACCGTTCTAAGCATATTTTTGAACCGTATGTTTTTAAATAAGGTGTGTTGGAATGGAGTAAACAACAGCGTAATGATTTCCTCGACGCATTACAAAGTAACAAACTTGGTGATAGAATTTGAAGACGTTTAGTAAAATTGGTGTTGGTCACCCCCGCCCATTGACTGGTGCAAACTAAAATCGGATGCGGCTGTGAGGATTTTTTATGGTCGAGCAGTGGCAGAAGGCGTAATTCAGGATGACAGATGCTACTGGGTGAATAGGTTAATGAAAAGCATTAGAGTATGCTCCGCCCTTGATGTGAAGTTATGGGGCATATATTAGAGACTTAGAATAGCTTGGTAGCTGGGTATTAAGCAACTAGTCGTGAGTCTGATAATATGTGTCTTGTGCATATGCTATTCAGGGATGATGGCCATGGAGACATGGTCCTTATGCGAAGAATTCGCTTGCTGTAGCAACTCGATTGGACTGTTAGGGTGCAGCATACCTATCGGCAATGTATACTATTGTAGTTGATGCACTAGCAAATACTACAATGGAAGGCCCTTTGGGACTGATAACCCTTCGATCACCACCAGATGTGGTTTTGCAAGCATTACATCATGATGATAATCGAATACGAAAGCGTAGGCTCTGTTTTGGTTAAGTAGCGATTATTTCTATTTTTGTTTCATTTTCCTTCAAATAAAAAAATTTAATGTGTGAGATTAAAATTATATTATATATATAAAGATAATATCAACATATTGGTAACCTAATCTATAAGTAGAAATTTATTTATTCTTAGTTTATATGTCAAAAATAAAAATATATATTTTATAATTAATTTTTTTTTATAAATACTAATTGCTACTAATCAAACCGGTTCAGTTTAACACAAATCCTGACTTAACAAATAATATAACTCGTATCTATTTGAGAAATTAAGATAATGAAAATTGATTAATTAAGCATTAATATTTTGTATTATCTAAGTTTTTCATAGTTTTAAATATATAAAATCAATAATATAATATAATATTATTTATTTATTTATTTATTTATTTATTTATTTATAATGTTTTCATTATCAATGTAATAGAAATTATCACTTAATTAAACTTCGGATCCAAATTAAATTACACTTTATTTTATATTCATATCACTTAATTAATGTTATAGATATATACCAATTAAAACTAATTTTGAGCGCTATAAATATATGCATTAGCAATGTATTTTCATTCAAAATAACAATTAAAGAATTACTGGAAAAATCATATTTTAACATTATTTAATAGGCTTTTTTTCCATCACCAAAAAAGTATCATTTTCATCTTTATTTGATATATTTAGTTATTATTATTTGATACTCGATATTAGTAATTATATGTTATTTTAAAAAATTTTACATAATTATAACACCTTATACCTGACCCAATCATTGAGTCTAGATATCAAATGTCACAAACGACTCGAATAACCTAAAAAAATTTCTAGAATAATTCTAAGCATTTTGACGTTGTCAAACTACAGAATATAACATCAGCTAAAATCCACATCAACCAAGAAATAATTTTTTACAAATTTACTGCCTTATCAAATCTAGCAGTATTTACATTTCCAAATTAAGACTTTTAAATTGATACATCCAACCTAATCCTCGAGGTGTGGCCTCTAAAGGAGCTCCTCTATACACATGAATGACTTCCACGCCCATCCCTCAAAACTGGCGGTGTTTGGCTTGGTCCTTCCACTCGATCCTCGATTCAAACATTTATCCTACAATTAAGTAGTAAATTCATAAGTTCAAATGAACTTAGTGAGATTCTGCGAAATAGTGCATCAACAATATTTTGTACTCTTCAAAAAATAAAATTTAAGGTAGTGATTTCAAACTACTTGTCTATCATTGGCATTCCACATATTTATTGGGATGGTCGACACCTTGCCCTTTTTTTATGCTCGTCGCTAGCAGGCTTTTCCACTATTTTAGACATAAATGTGTCCTTCGACAACAATGATTCCCTATGGTCTTGGCCTTATTCCGTCTCATCCCAGATCCTTTTTTACTTTAGCAAGCTTAATCGTACAATTGTATATATAGTTCATTGACTACCACTAGTTGTCTTTCAATTATTCTCACCTCAGCTTCAAATCCTTACCCTGATCCGTTCATCCCATACTAGACTAAACTTAGGATTTTCCACCTTACTTTTATGAATGACTAATTTTTATTTAGCCTTATCGTAATCCATCTTCAAGGGAGGACACTTTATCTTATCCTAATTCATAGTTTTAAACATGACAGTAAGCTATTTGAATAGACGCCCCCTTTTCCTAGTGGGTTTGTACCTTGCAATGTAGTCCTAAGATATTGGTTTTCCTTAGTCCAATCTTCTAAGAAATTGATTTAATAGATAGCTCCCCACAAACTGTCTCTTCCACTACTTCTTGACGGACTGTCCGCCCAAGGTAGCCTTTGGCAGACTTCCATGTCTGATAACCCCTGTGGACTACCGTGTATTACAATGTCCTAGTCATACGTCCTCTTTCTCTTTAGATCTCTGGTGGACTTTACCAGTCAGACCGTTTGGGCGATCATCGCCTTAAAGTGAACCCTGGTGGACTTACCCGTCTTTGGTTGTCTTTTTACCCCTAGACCCTTAGGTTTAGATTCCACTTAATCATCTCAGTATCACCCCCCAATGCTAGTTTACTCATCAAACACCGATGGACTTATACCAGTGGATTACTTCATACCTCAAATAAAGTATCCCTTCTATCTCCTCAGCCTTGTTAAGATCGCATATACCAATTCCTTTCTTCGTTGAAATTTGGCAGATTCTCTCATTAACAAGCTTACCCATATTCTCAGACACTTTTACAAGCTTTCTTTGTCTTCATAGTTTGGTTATTTCTTTTACTTTCCCATTTACACATGTTCTCAAATGCACCATATTCATCCGATCATGCTAATCGCCGAGTGAGTAATACAATGATCTTCATTTTCTTGCCCTGTCAGCTTTCTAGTTCACCATCCTGGCGGACTTTATCTGTTGCCGTAGCCCAAATATGAACCCATGTTTAATGTCCTGGCGGACTCAATATGTTTCCATAGCCCAGTTATGATCTTACAGCATATGAACCCATTTTTACTTTCCTAGCAAACTCTCGATTCCGAGGACTCAATAAACCTCTTCCAAGGTGTTGCCCCAAAGGACCAGTCGATAACTGTTGTTGGGGTATTGCCCCATAGAGTCGATATATCATATTCACGACGTCGCTCTAGCAAGCCAGCCGATACCATTCCGCAATGTTACCATACTCCCTTAAATCCCCTTATCAATCCATCCATTCCTCCATTTTGACAACTATTCCTAACATCATCTACCTCGTCAAGGTAAGTTCCCTTCGTACTCCTCATACGATGTAAACATGCATTTCTTGCATAACATTCAAAACACTAACACTTTAGTGGGTACGCCGTATTCTAATAAGACCATACACCAGCACATTTTACATACAAAGAGAATAGAAGCAATCATTCATTTATTTACACAGCCTTATACATGCTTGATTTGCTCAATCACCAAAATCATGTACAACTATAGATTTCAAACTACACCTAGAATAATCATTTAAAAAGAACATGTCAACAGCACAACAAACATCATCCAAGGAGAAAGAAAAGAGTACAAAAACTCACATTGCTTCCTTTATCTTTGTCAACTTAGCTTGTCCAAATGCCAAAGCCTCATTCATCCTAGCAGCTAAGCATGACAACCATTTATCAGTTAAATTGAATGTATTCAAACCTTAAAATTTTAGAATCCATAATTATGCAAAAACTTTTCGAGAATTCTCATTTCTCTTTCCTCTAATCCACCAGTACAGGAGGCTTAGGAGCTTACCAGCGTATCAAATTCTCTTCTTCCCATACTTGAATCTCACGTGTACTGACCCTATGCAAAGCTTCCTTGAATTTCTTTTTCTTCCTCTTCAGAGTAACTGAAGAAGACATTACAGACGAAAGGGAGATTACCAATTAATTCAGGAGAATTCTTTCCCCTCCACACATATATATCCAAATTTTACACGATCTTCTTAGTCTATTTTAGTCATTCATTTCTAATTACTTTATTTCTCACTTAGGAGATTTGGTTTCAATCTAACTAAACCAAAATTGAGATCCAACTATCCACAATTCAACCACTAAAATTTCTAAATTCCCCAGTAGAACCCGCCAATTCACCATTCCATTCAATTAGATCCTAATTTTCTTTTATTTCGAGACATAAGAGAAAATCAGGTGTGACAACTCCCCCACCCTTAAAGAAAATTTCATCCTCAAAATTTCTTATCTTGACTATCTCTATAAACAGACTCTTGGTAATTTTGTCTTTATTAGATAACTTATTTTTTTTTCATAAAGTTGGGCACCTCTACTCTTCCCTAATACCTTAGCATCATTTACTTTATCTCTAATTCACCTTAAACTCATCCCGCTGGAATGGCGGTTCTATTTTTATTCCATGCATAGTGAACAATTGTATAAGGATATCTTTGCTATTATTCAAGTGGAGTCCCAGGCTTACACTTATGCCAAAACATACCCAAAGCAAAAGTTATTTAACTGATTCTACACTAACTTACATGTATTTGAAAGATATTTGAAGGGCGGCTTACTTTGGCGGATCTTCTCGCTTCCCTAGTTATCAAGGGGGTTTAGGAAAAACACTTCCCTTGATCAACATGTGCCAAATGTAGGTTCGGGGACCTAAACAATTTATTACTTTTTGAATTCAAGCTTCCCTTGGATGCTTGGTTATTTAATTCGAGACCTTAAGAAATCCTTTCATCTAAAATCGTTTGAGGTTCCTTTAGAACCCACAGTCTTATTTCTTCTATACCATTCTTCTTCCTTCGATTCATTTACCAAAGTTAATCTTCCTCCGTGAACACCTTCCAGTTTCTAAGTAATCTTTCATTTTCTTTTCTTTTCTTTCTTCTTACTTCCATATCATTATGTTTGGGATGGCATCGGGGTTCTGGTCATCGGAGTCAAAGGGGTTACCAAATAATTTCAATGGATGCAAATAATAGGGATTCCCTGCCCCAAGAAACTAGCACTTCAGCGAAAACACCATTGTATAATTGCTTGATTACCCAAGAGAAGATGGTAAATCATTTGGTAGCTCGTGCTATTCAATTACTCAACTTCGCATATCACTTCAAGATTGTCACTGAGGAGAGATGTTTGAGTGATTCCAGCGAGGGTCTCATTCAGCCCTTTTACCTGTTAAAGGTTGCCTTCCATCTTTCACTACACCATTCTTTCGCATAGACCTTAAAGAATATAGGTTTGCACCGAGGCAATTGACTGGTCTATCTTGGTGGACCCTGATGGCGTATTTCCTGCACTGTAGCAGACGAAATAAGCCCAATACTTGGCATTTTCTAGCGCTTTTGAAGGTCCTAACTCAGAATATTGGGAAATGTGCTCATATTGTAGTAAACATGTAACTATTTTCTATTTATTTGAACAATGAATAAATAAATAAAGTTAATTTCACATTTCACTATTATGTCTTTTGTATTTCCGTCTTTTATATTTTGCATGCATAGCGAAATTGTGACAAGCAAATAGTAGCTCATTCATTGTCAAAGTTCAAACTGAAGATAAGTGGCATTGTAAGAACGTTTACATTGCGAGAAAGACAACTTACTTCAATAGATAATCTAAATAAGTTTGTAATACCATAAAAGAATCAAAGTGAGCATTTGATTCAAATACTGAGAAGGATTATTATGCCATCTACAATTCCAATTGGGGAGATGGCTAGTCTTGGCTATCGGAGTAGTTGACTCTACGGGTAGAGACATAGATGTATTCATTGGTAGAATGATGTATTAGACTGGATCCAAGATGAATTAATTATGAATCAGTTTTTGAATTAATTAACTTGTGACATTCATGGTATGATTTACCTAAATCTTGAGTTAATCACTGACCATGTGTGTGCAACTCATGTGTTTTGATATAAGTAGAGGCTTAAAGATGATCGAGCCCATAGCTGGTATGTTGGGTACATGACTTGTGTATGGTATGGCTTTACAAACAATAGTGGAATTCATAGCTCAATTAAAGAGTTAATGATATCTTCTCATTGGCATTGTGTCGATTGATAAATATGGAACGTAGCCATGGGTTGCTCGTTCTCGAACGAGCAATTTATCACAGTCATTTGTTGACAGTGGTCATATTAATCATTAAGAAGATACAATGGTGACAATGAGATAAAATAGGATTATATTGAGTGAACGGATTTAACTCAAAGGAATCAAGGATATCATATGAGGGTAACACACACATGACGAGGTCATTGGACAAAGTAGTTGGATGAATTACTTTCGTAAAGAGTATACAATAAGGATTTTTTTAATTATGGCTTCTTGTGGACTGACTTCATGATTAAGTAATTGCAAGTTATCAAAACAATGATTCTAGACATAATTACAATTACTAGAGCCTAATTGTATATGTCTGATTGGTCTATCCGCTAGCTCAACAAAAGCTCAATCAGGCTGCATTTGAATCGGAAGAAAATTCTACGACTTTAGAAATAAATTAGTTGAGTCGATTTATTCGATGTGGATTTAAATTAGGTGGTCGTGAATATTGTTCAACTAGAGAATTTGATTAAAGAATTTTCTTGAAAAATTAATTTAGAAAATCTAAGTGATCTTTGAAAAAATTAATTTTGATCAAGTAAAACAAAAATAAACAAATTAATTAAAATTAATATGATATTTTTGGAAATTAATTTTCAAGTTAAAAAACTGTTGAACTTGAAAATTAGACTTGAGATCGTAATTTGGGCCTGAGAGCCTAAAACCAAGACCAAGACCCAAAAACTGGTTGAACCGGGCTCGGTATGTGAAACCGGGTTGACGGTCCAACCGGTGGCTAGATCGGACCAGTCGGGTCGTCACTGACTTGGACCGAACTGGCTCAGGGTATCGTAAAGGTCTCGTACCTACATCATCGGGCATAGTGGTACCGATAACTACGACAGTGGCATCCCGATGGCCGATGGCAGGCGGTCTTCGGTGGTTGAGCAATGGAAGAGTTACACTACTATTGGGACTCAACCAGAGAATTTAATTTCAATTAACTATTTCAAAAATAATATTATTTTAATAGTTTAATATTAAATTTTTAATACTTATCTTAATAGTATTTTATTAATTTAATATTAAAGTGATTATCTTAATATTAAATTTAATTTCATGTTTATCTTGTAGATAAACATTTTATTATTTTAATAAGATTTAATTTTTAATGTAATATAATATTTATCAAGATTATATTAATTTAATATTAAATTGATTAAGTTAAATTATAGTTGAACCAACTCTCTAAACTCTCCCTATAGAAAGAGAGCATTGGGTCATTATTTGACACAAACTTGAATTCAAGAGAAAGTTGTATATAGAAAATTCTTTGAAGAGATTATTTCATAAAACTTCTAGAGATATTTTTTTGATTTACAACTTAACCCAAAAGTTTATAGAAATTACGACATTACCCAATTGGTATTTTTTGTGAAAAAATTTCTGATTTGAAGCAAGCCCACACTCGGTAGACATGAGCTTGAGGATAACGAAGAAGAATACTAGGTCGAAGCGCTCATCCTAGACAAATCGAAAAGGTACAATTCTGATTAAGTGTTTGTTACTTTAGATATTACAACCAAGATCTTGTTTTGCAAACATTTTTAAAACTTTGTTTCCCCTAAATTTATTTTCTGCTCCGTTTTTCAAACCCGTTTTTTCTTACACAGAGGCATTCAGCTGGAATGGTCCTTTACAGTGTATGTCAGGGCCGCAAACCCATACTCAAAGGTTGGGCTCCAAATCTTCGCTTGGATCAAAATAAATTCATTTTGGTCAATAACAAACTCACCAGCGAGTTTGGGTTCCCCATGAGATGGTCAATTCCTAATAAGTCAATTTTTCTCCAGGCGCAATCTTTAGACACCGAGATTGCTTTGGCACAAGTTGAAAGGCTAAATCCTGGGTGCACTTTGGAGTTAAGAAGGCTCCTCACAGTTAGAAAGATATTATGCTTCTGTTTGGAGGGAAGGAGTCAAAATGGTTGGCGGGCATCTGATCTTTATCTTAGTGTAACTCCCAAGATGGTTCAATTCGTTGAAGAGGCGTGGTCGTTCAGGGATAATAACGAGTTAGCTTGGGCTTTAACTAGAAATTGAGGGAGCCCATTGATTTCTTTTACACTGTCTACAATATTCTTCCCGGCCACTAGCTTTCCTCAACTCTGGGATTCATGGGTGAGTCATTAGGTAGAGATTTAGTTGAAAAAGTTGCCTTAACTACATATGTTTAATTAATCCCTCTGCTAACTCATTGAAACTAGAAATGAATCGTGTGTTTGAATAGAAATGAATGGAATGAATAGGAAAAGAGAAATGGGAAACATTTATGAATGATTATGGTTTTCTTCGAAATGGAAAAATGAAATCATTTAGAAATGAATGTAGGTTTCCAAAAATGGAAATGGAAATGAAAAGGGAAATGATCCATTTGCAATCCTATATGGATTACTTAAAAAATGATTGGAATAATGAGTTTATATTTTTGGACTGTTTTGAATCCTGAAAATGAAAATAAACCATTCAGTCATGGTGAACATGTTGAGTTGTGAAATATTGAACATATTTTTTTGAAATTTTACTAGGGGTAAAATCGTTAAAATTTTGCTATGGGCAAAATAGGGATAAGAAAATTATTTTATATATAAACATTAAAGTTTATTTTGGGAAATAGAGAAACCGAATCGGGTTGGATTACATTACAGAGTACGGGGTTAAAAAGGCTTAGGAAGTACTCGTAATTAGACCCAATGTGTGAGAGACCCAAAAACCCATCATGGACATGAAGGAGGCAGCAACCCTAGTAGGAATACTAGGGTGTGCCATCCGCCCTAGTCCTATTCTAAGTAAGATGTTATTTTTCTATTTGAAATAAACTGCTACATCTCAACAAGGGTTCTACCTTCTCTTCCTATAAATAAATGGCACCGGTTGAGCTATACACACAACTTTGAGATATTGTTATTCTACTGAAAACTAGAGAGAATTTATTATCAACTATTACATATATTTTTCCGGAATAAAAATTCTATCGATTTCTTTTAAGAAGAGAGAATTTTTGTTTTCACCCTAAAAGGAGAGAACTTTTTCTAATTCTATGTTTTAATTCAATTGGTTCGAGTCCAAGTTTTGTTGAGAAGATTGTTTTGTTGAAAGTTGAGAACAACGAATGTCCACTAAGCTGAAAACACAAGTACAAATTGGTTAAGGTTTATTGCTATAAATATCACAAACCGGGTTAATTTTCAAAATTTTAATTTTTCGTTGTGCAAGAAAACCTTTTTCAAACCGAGATTTTCCTAACAGAGGTAACCAATGAGGAGCAATTCAAGATCAAACTCGACAAAACCCTCATTATCAACCTCCACCACTACAACAACGTATCGTGAGTAATGACCATGCTGCCTGAGGTCACAAATTCGATCGACTAGAGGGACAGATGGAAACCATGAAGACGGACATTCGACAAGTCCAAACTATGTGGACAACTGGAATCCTGAATGGTTAGCCTATGTGACCAAATGAGCCAATTTATGACAATGTTTCAAAAACAAAATGGTGAAAGTCTCCCTAACAACATGGAGAACAACCCTTGGAGAAATAGAAAGGAGCATGCAATGGTAATCGCTTTAAGATAAGCAAGGCATTAAAGTCGTTGATCATACCCATCCATGAAGAGGAGAAATTTTTGACAACGTCGATGAAACCACAGAGGAGGAGGAAGAAGCCGAAGACAAAAAGCCAATTGAGGAGGTAGCAGAATCGGTGCCTGATCTAAAGATGTCAAACCCGAACATTGGAAAGGTCCTATTCTTGATAAGATTAGAGGACAAGAAAAAGAGGGACGAGGTAGATTTTATAAATTTTCTTAATTTATTTAAATCGCTCAATGTCAATTTACCGCTATTAGATATGCCAAATATTTGAAGGAAATCATGAAATGGCATAGAAAAATGAAAAAGGGCGAGCAAATTGACATTAATGCCTCATGTAACAAGCTAATTGCAAACAACATACTCTCGAAGTTAAAAGGTTCGGGTAGTTGTACAATCCCAATAGAGATAGTGGATCGATATTTTAGCAAAGCCCTTTGCGACTCAGGGGCTAGCATAAACTTAAAGTCCCTATCGATCTATTAGACACTCAGACTTAGTGATCTAAAAAACACATCAATAACACTACAACTTACTAATAGATCCTTAGTAAACTCGAAAGGTGTACTTGAGGATGTATTGGTTAAGATACAAAGATTCATAATCCCCGTCAACTTTATAATCCTCGACTTCGAGGAAGATAGAGAAATTCCCATTCTGTTGGGTAGGCCATTTCTGGCCACTTTTAAGTTGACAATAGACCTCAAGAGAAACGAGTTAATAATAAAAATCGATGAAAAAATATAAGTGCTCAAATGCGGCCGCGATTCTTAAAGTGAAGGATTAGTTAGGGTAGTGTTATCATTTATTTAATTTAACCCCTAATAGTCTCAACCAAGGGTATTTTTCAAATTTTGTTAGTGTAGGCCCTCATAAGATGAGAGAACGAAACAAATGGTGAGACTTTGATGGAAGAAAGAGAAATTGGAAGAGCCGATACTAGCAAGATCGACAGCTGAAGTCGATAATGAAGTTCAAGGAGTTACCAAACAAGTCTGATAGCACAACATAAAGTTTAAGCCATCCAAGTTAATTTTTAAATATCATATACTAATTTGTTTTTTATGTGTGATATTAGGAATTTAGTTAGTTAAGCTATGTTAGAATTAGAAGGAACCAGGTTTCTGGTAACAATGGAGGAGCTAGACACTAGTAGGGCCCATATAAAAGCAATCGAGAATCCTCTACAAGTCCTAAAAAACCAAATCGAAGCTATGTCGCACCATATTTTACCTATTGTGTGACAAAACTTCAAAGTTAATAGAAATAGGGGAGCAACAAGCATTGTGTCGTGCCATGCACTCTTATGGCGCAACACATAAGCCATTTGCGGAAAATTTTCAATTTTGGTTTGACGCTATCTTCAAAGATATTGGCCAAGGTTGTACGAAAAATTCAACCTTAGAATACCTCAATATAATGTCTTTATCAACAACCAACACCCCCTAAGACACTGACCTCAAATATTCTCCCAAATATAGTCGTCTACCCCTACCAAGCCTAAAAAAGTTATTTCTGAAATAACATCGAATAGAAGCAAGACGAAGCACAGACGGAAAATCTGAGCCATTCAAACCACATATTGATGCAGTTCAAGCAAGAAGTAGTGTATCCTAACCACTGAAGCAAACATTAGAAGAAACGATCATACGAATACAACAACATTTGGAATATCAAGCTGCATGTAATCAAGAGCGTGAGAAGTTACCAACCCGAGAAGCTAAGAAATATGAAATTAAAAATTTCCAATGGCCACAGCCAGCCCCTAGAGGAAACCACTCAAAGGCCGTCAAGCCCACGAGTTAATGGAAAGCTAGCGACAAAAATGAAGATGAAGCTACATTAAGGGAAGACGACATTCAAGCACATCTTGAATATACAATGCATGGTATTGGCTACATCAAGCCAATTGTGAAACACTACACTAGAAGATATGGCATAAAAACCACCCCGTGGACAGCACCATACCCACAGCTGTTTAACAACATGGCTGTGGACGGGAATGCGACAAACCAGAGGAAGAGCGAAATTGAAAAATCAACATCAAGCAATAGACATAATATAGCGCAAGGTAACGCTATTCGAGATAATAACCTAAGGGAATCAGCAACAAGGAAGCAAAACAATGGCACATCAACCATAAACAAAAGTAATAAAGTCTATCACATCCAACAAAAAGAAGAGGAGAATTTGGAAGCTAGTGGTGGAGTCAAATCCTAATTCTGACTAATTATGAACAATTTATTCAGGATTTTGAACTTTATTTTTGGATGATTTTTAATTTTTGAATTAGTTTTAATTACTTAGGATTTAGTATTTTTTATATATGTTTGTGTGCTTTTATTTTTCTTTGTAGGAACCCTACAACTTTTTATGGCATTACCATTAAAAGCCAAAACCAAAAGGACTAGTCCCACCAATTGCGATACACTTATCACGTCAATCGGGTAACCTCTTTCCTTTATATTTTAAATTGCACATTAGGGACAATGTGCCGAATAAACTATGGGGTGACTTAGAAATTTTATATAAAAAAATTTTAATATTTTATTTTCCTTGTTTTAGTGTTAAATTTTTAATTTTCTTTTTAATTGCATGTTTGTATGTGAGCTTGTAGAATTACAAGTGATTGATTAGGAGCATATACCTAGGTTGTTTTTCTAAATTGTAAATTTAGCTTGAAATTAAATAGTTTAGGTTGTTTATATTTAGATTAATTAGTTCATTTCATTAAACTATAAAAAGGTAAAAGAGATTAAATATACCAAGTGATAAGGGTAAATAGTTTATTGAACTAATCTGCCTAAGTGTAAATAACATTGAATTATTTAAGTTTCTACCTAGAATTATGTATTTAAGCAAATTCCACTATTGTCGATGCTCCGATCCAATCGTGTGTATTAAACCTGCTCAAGTATATTTTATTTTCATGTTTATTTCTTATTTTTCATTTTAGTTTATTTTCAGTTTTTATTTTTGGGTAGTTTGCTTAAGGACAAGCAAAGACTTAAGTGTGGGGGTATTTGACCTGCCATCAAATATAATAGTTAATTCGGGTCAATTTTGTACTTAAGGAGCTTTTTTTCTAAACAATTTAGGATTTTATTTTACGTTTTCAGTAATTAGGCCTTAGGATAAAAAGTTAATAAAATAAGTGTTTTAAACACATTTTGTACGTGTTGAGACCCAATAGGCAGACACGGGCCATAGGTTGTGTTAATTTCAATTGAATGTGTAGGATGGAGATATAAAGGCCCAATTGACATGGAAGCAAAAGTCGACTGATGCATAAGCTTCCAGGGATGTCAAAGCACCAAAGGAATTACACAAGGAAGGAATTTGGCATCGTTCCGCTCTACGTCAAAGGTGTGGCACGACATAAGGCTAACGTGCTACCCAAGTATTTCGCAGTTATTTTCGTTCATGCAATCAGACTTATACGAAGACCTAGGACGTGTCGAAGACCGAATTTGGGCTTCCAAAACCTCTATAAATATGACATTATGGGTTCAATGTAATCAATTCGTCCTAGACACCTTCAAAAACCCTCGTAGTTTAGAATTAGTTTTCTTTTCTTTTCTTTCTGGCTTCTTAAATATTTTCTTGTTTTTTCTTTTTGAATCAATTTTGATTCAAGGATTTTCTTTTTTAATTAAAGTATTTAGTTTATATTTTCCTTTGCATTCGTTTTATTTCGTTATTTCAATTGAGAGATTTGCTATTCCGTTTCCCATTCGATATTCAATCCATAATTATTCAAATCTCCTTTCTTCTCTAAATCAATCGTGTTTCTCACATGGTTTATTCAATGGAGTTGAGATTATGAATAGCATGGGTGGCTAAATCTCTTAGGAGAGATTAACGAGTGGATAGGGATGTGATTAACAAAGGATCTTGGGATTTCTCGAGATGGATTAGTTGGTATAAATTATGTGTGCTTAAACCGTTAGGCTTGACAACCTTAATAAGTTATCATAGGGTAGACAAGGTCGAAAGATAAGTCGAACTGAGTAAATCGTAATTTATCCTGGTTGAGAAAGTGAGATTGGGAGATAAGTGAGTATCAACCAATCGATTAAGTTAATTAGAAGTCAGAAGGTAATAATTGTTTAATCGGTGATTAATCCAGTCTAGACCCCTAATTCAAAGTTAGTTCCAAACCCTAAAGTGAGCTAATCTTTGATTAGCTCATCGATTTATTTCGTTTGTTTATTTTATTTATTTATTTCTTTTCATTAGTTAATTATTTTTATTTCTCTAATCTATTTTATGGTCCATTTTAATATAGGAATTAACTATTACTACTTAAACTTATTATTGTAAAAAGGTTTTTTTTTATTTATTTCATCCTCTTTTGGTTTTGATCCTTAGAATACTTTTGGTATTTCATTGTGTAACTATATTAAAATTTGACTCGTGCACTTGCAGACATCGTCGTTCTTAATTCTTATATTTTGATGTTATATTTATTCTAGAAACGATAACTTGTTTATAGGCAGCCAACCAGTTCCACCAATCGTATGAAGTCTCCATCCAACAAACTACTGAGCAACCTCTCGTTGATAAGGAATAAATTCAGAGGGGGAATAATGAGGCCTTGGAGAAGTATAAGGTGGACCCCCAAAAAGTCAAGTAAACCTCAACTGCATGCGTCAACTTACCAACATGAACCTTGGCTTCAACGTTTTCAATCCCTCAGGAGCTAGCCGGGAGGAATTTCAAAAGGAGTGGAAAGAATCTAGGGAACTCTTTCATGCTCAAGAGTTGGAAGTGTTTGACCTTGATTCTCCAAAAGAGTCCACTTTAGGGAAGAATTAAAACTTTCATTGTATCTTTTAATACCCCTCATTATAAAGATTACCTTTATTTTGTTTATTCTTATATCGCATTATGCTTCATTATCTTTCCTTCCACTATGATGCGCCCAACGCCGGCTTCCAATGATTCACACAACTGCACTTCCATAGGGCATATAAATTTTATAGTAACCTGAGGAACTAAGCCAAAACAAATCGTAGCATGAATACAAGGGTTATACATTAATTTTCTATGTCCAGAGGATCGGCTAATCCAAAACTCTATTACTGAATGTCACCAAGTCTGGGCATCGAATGTCACAAATGACCCAAATAACCTAAAAAAATTTCTAGAATGATTCTTTCAAGTATTTTGACGTCGTCAAACTACATAATATAACTTTAGCTTTAATCCACATCAACTAATAAATGAATTTCTACAAATTTACTTCCTTATCGAATCTAGCAGTATTTACATTTCCAAATTAAGACTTTTAAACTGATACATCCAACCTAATTCCTAAGGTGTGGCCTCTAAGGGAGCCCCTCTGTACACATGAATAACTTCCATGCCCATCCCTCAAAACTGACGGTGTTTGGCTTGGTCCCTTCACCCGATCCTTGAGTCAAACATTTCTTCTGCAAATTAAATAGTAAATTCATAGGTCCAAATGAACTTAGTGAGATTCTATGAAATAATGCAACAACAATATTTTGTAATCTTCAAGAAATAAAATTTATGACAGAGATTTCAAACTCCCTATCTATCATTGGCATTCCGTAGATTTACTGGCATGGTCGACACCTTGCCCTTTTTCTGATGCTTACCGCTAGCGAGCTTTTCAACTATTTTAGACGTAAATGCATCCTTTAACGACAATGATTCCCTATGGTATTGCCTTATTCCGTCTCATCCCAGATCCCTTTTTACTTTAGCAAGAATAACTGTACACTTGGATATATAGTTCGTTGACTACCATTAGTTGTCTTTCAATTATGCTCACCTCAACTTTGGATTCCTACCTTGATCTATTCATCCCATACTAGACTAAACTTAGGATTTTCCACCTTACTCTTATGAATCCATACTTTTTATTTAGCCTTATCGTGGTCCATCTTAAAGAGAGGACACTTTCTCTTGTCCTAATTCACAATTCTAAACATAATGGTAAGCTGTCTGAATAGACCCCCCTTTTCCTGGTGGATTCGTATCTCAAAATGCATCCCTAAGATATTGGTTCTCCTTAGTCTGATCTTCTAAGAAATCTAATTTAATAGATAGCTCTCAACAAACTATCTATTCCGCTACTTCCTGACGAATTGTCTGCCCAAGGTAGCCTTAGCAGACTTCCTCATCTAATAGCCCTTGTGGACTATCTTGCATTACATAGTCCTAGTCATACATCCTCTTTCTTTGTAGATCTCTAATGGGCTCTACCGGTCAAACCATTTGGGCGACCATCGCCTCAAAGTGAACCTTGGTGGACTTACCCATCTCTAGCTGCCTTTTACCCGCAAACCCTTAGGTTTAGATTCCATTTGATTATCTCATTATCACCCTCAATACTGGTTTACTCACCAAGCACCGGTGAACTTATACTAGTGGATTACTTCATACCTCGAATAAGGTATCCCTTCTTTCTCCTCTGTCTTGTTAAGATCACATATACCAATTCCTTTCTCTGAAAAAATTTGGTAGTTTCTCTCATTAACAGGTTTACCCACATTATCAGACACTTCTACCAGCTTTTCTTGTATTTGTAGTTTGGTTGTTTCTTTTACTTTCCCATTAACCTAAGTTTTCAGACATGCCGCATTCATCCAATCATGCTACTCGTCGCACAATTATTGCAATGATCTTCATTTCCTTGCCCTATCAGCTTCCTGGTTCACCATCTTGGCAAACAATCTATCGCTAATCTGCCACCAATTAATATGGCAAATTAGGCTTTTTTGACGTACTTAAAGAGCTTTTCCTCGAGCAAAATAGTGTCTTTAATGTAGTTTTTCATTATTTTAGATTTTTAGTTAATAAGTGGAAATGTCTCATTTTAGCCCATTTTAAAACTCAAATTGGCCAATAGCCCATTGGGAGGATTAATGTGTGATTGAATGATGTAGGGACGTGCTGAAGATTGAAAATGAGTGAGAACGACACCAAGGCAAAGGGTATCGCGATATCCACACCTTGGAATTACGACACCTCCAATAGTTTGGAAGAGAGAGACTCTCTTCAGTGGTATCGTGATATCCTTTTTAGGTATCCCAATATCCACCCTTCAAAGGAGACCCCAAGGCTTGACACTACCCAAGGTGTCGCGATATACACTTCTGGGTATCACAACACTACCTTCGTTAGAGAGACAAACTAGGACAAAAAGGGGTAGTTTTTGTCCACCCAGTCTACAAATCATCCAAGGCCCATGTAGGAGTATTTTTGAAACAAAAAGTCATCAGAAGACATCTTAAAACAGTCAAAATTTATTGAAAAAGAGAGATACATGCATTAGCTTAGTTTTAGGTTTAGTTTTCTCTATATTTTTCTAGAGTTTTCATTTTCTCATCTTCTACCACAGTTTAAAGTTTATTTTTCTACATTTACTTCTTGTTCTTGATGTTCTTAGTGTTAGTTAGCTTAGTTATTCTTGTAGCTAAGGTTTATTTACACTTCAGTCCATATATCTTGATTTCAAGACACTTAAAGCTTTAGTTTAATGTATTTTGGTTTATTTTACTTTAAATTTGTTAAAGCTTGTTCTTTTATGTATATTGCTTCAGATTTTCTAGTTAAATGCTTTTAGTTTCATGTTGTTTACATTTTCTTGCATAAAAATCCTAACTTTGATATTTTTCTTAAGTTTTACTTTTATGACTGCTTTGTTTTCCATTTCCATGTTCATTTCTTTTACTTTCAGCATGAGTAGCTAAACCTCAAAGGAGGTTGGTTGACGAAGATATGGGTAAACTAAAACCTTTGGACAAAGGACTAAATTGTAATACATTGGACTAAATAGAATAGACCTAAAAACATAGGAAGTGACACCCCTAAGGAAATATCTAGGCATGTGAGACCGGAAGGTAATCTTATCGTGCACCCGTTGATTAGTCTCGGATTAACCAGTGAGATCGGAAGATAATAAGTCGATAAAATTGAGATCGGAAGATAAAATGGAGCTACTTAGTAATTTACGCGATCTAAGTCCCTTGTTCAAGGATCGATAAACCACATCGAAGTTAACCAACCACCATTAGTTATTTATTGGATAGTTCTTTAGTTTAACACTCCTTGCAATTTAGTCCTTAGAGTAGCATATTTAATTTTCTTGTAACTTTACGTTGTTATGAATTGTCGTACTATAAAATTGTATTAGTAGCCACTTAGACTCTATTGTGTATGCTAGCTATCGTTCAATCGCCAACTCCCTTAGGTTCAATCTTTAAAATACCCTGGTGTTTCATTGTAACGCTATAAATATTACAACTGATCTATACGCTTGCAATAAAATTGGGCTTTAAAATTTGTTTTATAAATTCATTATTTTATTACTCATGTACGACATCGGTCAAGTTGTTGGCACCATTGTCAGGGAGATGGTGTGAGATTGAGAAATTTTTAGTGTACAGTTTAGGTAAAGATAAGTAGCAAAAGTAGGATTTATGAATACAACCTTGTTTTCTATTTGTTTTTATTTTTTTATCATAAATTTTAATTAATTTTCTTCACTCACTTGTGCTTTTAGGAGGCATTGTATGACTTGAACCAGTAACGATGTTTTACCATTAGAGTCAAAACCAAAACGTATCATCACAACGTGAGAAGGGCATAACACCCTAAAAGCGTCCTGTTTCCATAGAGAGAGCAACCTATCGAAAATCCACAATGAGAGATTCGGCAATCACCACACCTACCCATAGAGCAACAAACTTTGCGTGACTACACGATGCCCAGCTTAGATGTTGTTCGAGGTAGAATAAATCATAATTAATGCTAACAACTTCTAAATCAAATCAGCCATGATCCAAATGATACAATCAAACCTTCAATTTTAAGGGTCAATGAATGAGGATCCAAATCAACACCTTAAGTAGTTTCTAACCATTTGTGATACTTTCAAGTATAATAGGGTATTCAATGATGCTATCTGTCTTCGGTTATTCCCTTTTTCTCTTACTGGTGATGCCTTTATGTGGTTAGATTTGCAGCCGGTAGATTCTATCAACACTTGGGACAAGCTAACAAGCAAATTTTTGGCAAAGTATTTTCCCTTGAGCAAGACCATGAAACTTCGTATGGATTAAAAATTTTTGGTAATTGGAATAAGGGTCATTATATGAGGCATAGGAACGATTTAAGTTGATGTTGCACAAGTATCCATACCATGGTTTACAAGATTGGCTGCAACTTCAAGTCTTCTATAATGGACTTGATGGAAACTTACGCCCTAGTCTTGATGGAGCATCCATAGGACCATTCATGTCAAAGACCTATGCCGAGGCTTGTCAACTTAATAAGGACATGGGGATGAACTCTTATATGTGGTAGGCTGAGCAGTTCACATATCAGGCCAAACAATCGGCAGGAAACACTATGGGTAGCAAGGAAAAGTATCAACAAGTCCTTGAAAAACTTAATCAATTGGAGATGAGTGTGGCCAAGGCGCAAGTCCAAAAACAACCCAATCTAACCCATTTTAATACAAGACAGGATGATGAGAGCAATCATATGGAGGCTAACTATGTAGGGAATAGAGGATATAACCCTTACTCCAACACCTATAACCCGGAATGTCGTGACCATCCTAACCTTGGGTGGGGAAGGAATCAAGTGGGACCTTCAAAACAAAGGAACCAAAACCTTGATCCTCTAAAACCCAATGCACCATATCAACCTCCATTACCTTTTATCGCTCATGTACGATGTCAGTCAGTCACCATAGCCCAGCTATGGTCTTACACAGTACGAACTCATGTTTAATGTTCTGGCGAAATCCATATGTTGCCATAGCCCAGCTATTGTCTTACACCATATTAACCCATATTTACTGTTCTAGCAAACTCTCAATTCCAAGGAATCAATAAATGAAACACCCCAAACCCGGCCCACGAGCTTTGACCAGATTTGGTATGTTCCTCAAGAAAACCGGTTTCAAATTCTTTTGTTACTTAGAAAAAACTTGTGCGATTAAAAAAAAATATTGTTTGGGTTGGGCTTCTGTTGAAACAGACTCGATTTTATTTTTGGAAACCCCTTCTTAATATTAAGTGATAAAACAATTAGGATTTAGTTTAAAGAAATTTTTACTTAAACTTTAATAAATAAGGTTCCTAAACATAATAAATAATAATAAATGTAAAATGATTCAACTATGGCCTTATGGCCTTATTACAACAAATAATTTCCAAATAATTCAAGTACTAAAAAACAAAACTAATAGTTCCATAAAAATAAAGACTTCATGTTGAGCATGGCCACCACAAGTTTTGCCATCCCGGTCCATCACTGCTCATCACCTGAAACATGGTCCCAGAACGGGGTGAGTCAAACAGACTCAATGTGTACACGACACCAAATCATAATAGAATTAGGCATACAAGAGTTACTCATTCAAAACATAGCATACAAATTATGATGCATTCCGAAACCCAAACCTAATTGTCCATCCGCTACACACCCCCCTACCTGCCAGTCACACCGTGAGGACTACTAAGTCGACCCTCCTTCCGCTACACTCCAAATTGCAGTCTTAGGTCACCGCATTTACTGTGGTCTTAGGTCACCACTTTGAGACATCGTGGTCTTAGGTCACCACTTTCGAGATATCACGGTCTTAGGTCACCGTGTTGTGGTGGTCTTAGGTCACCACATTCACTTCCCCTTTCAAAACAAACCCATATGCCCCATATAATAATAAAATGCATAAATATGCCAGAGTTCACATTCTTATTCTTATTCTCATGTTACAATTAACATATTTCATATTCCTAGTAGGAGTAGGAAACGTACCTGAGTACTTAGTACCATAACATGGTACCTTAGCCACTTTCTTATTCTTAATATCACATATTTTAATTAGACATAGCCATAAAACTTATTATGAAATAGTGTGGGGTACACACCTGATTCGCTTAAAATTTCCTTGAGATCCCGAAAAGCTTGATCTAATGCTTAGATCCTTAATCCCTACATTGATTTATCACTTATTACCTTAATAAAAAGCCATTCGGCCAAAATTCCAAATCCTAGTAGGATTAGTATTCTTACCTTCTTTGCCGATTGGAACACCAACAAATCCGAAAGCTGTTCCTTGTTTCCCTAGGAATGTCGAAATCCCTAAAACCTTACGTTAGACTTAATCTTAATCATCGAAACATAAATCAAGGCCTTTGACCAAATATTCACATGTCTTACCTTAATCTTAAAAATCCCGAATACTCCTCCTTTTTGTCGACTACTCTGATAATCCTGAAAGATCCTTCCATATTCGGCAACCATAATATGTATAGGGTTAGATTATCTCTCGGCTAATCTAAAAGAAAAGAATGGAAATCAAACTTGTTCTTACCTTTGAAGAAATCAACAGCACCTATGCTTGAAGCCCTTCCAAGATTCGGCTTTTGAATGGATTGGTAAGAAGAAATAGGAAGAAAAGAAAACTTGAGAATTTTGACAATGGTGGACTATAGATTCGGCTTGACAAAAGAAAAAGAGAAGAGAAGAGAAGAGAGCACTCAGAAATTCGGTAAAAAGAAGAGGAGGAAGAAAAATTGATGAGTAGCCCTATTTTCTTCCTTTTATAGCCGAAACTACTACTCAGAATCCCTTACTTGGCCACCACTCTTCTTTATTGATAAGTTTATCTCCTTAATTTAAAATAATTAGAAAATAATCCTTTATTATCTCTTCAAAAATAATCCAAATTAAATCCCTTATTTATCACCTTATTAATCGAATATTTATGAAAATAAAACTCCTCCTTTCTAGAAGGCTTGTGCCGTCCACCTCAGGCTTCTGGAAGCAAAAATAAAACTTCTTTTATTTGCTTCCCAAGTGACTCAAACTCAGGCCCATCACCTTGCATGTGGCGCCATTTCTAGAGACCCTAAGTGGCATCTTCAGGCCACTTTTCTAAGCCTATTTGTGTGTCAAATTTCACCAACTTTTTCTTTTAAGGCCACCTTGCCTTAATTTCCTCTTTTAAACTTTAAAATTCGACATTTCTAAGTCATTTCTAAGTTTCCTAAAATTTTCGTTCAGCTCTTTAAACTTGACATTTCCTTACATTTCCAAGTTTCCAGAAATGTTCACTTTCCATTTTTGAATCATTTCCAAATCATTTCCTTACTTTTCCTAGTTTCCAAAAATGTTCACCTTCCATTTTTAAACTTAACATTTCCATACATTTTTAGGTTTCCAAAAATGTTCATTTCCAAATCATTTTCATTCATTTCTGTGTTTCCAAAAATATTCAAAATTTATTCTTAGTACATAAAACATGTCACTTCGTACAATTAAACCGAAAATGCATAGGCCCTTTCCAGGATGTTACAGTTCTACCCCCCTTAAAAATAATTTCGTCCTCGAAATTACTTACTAACGAATAATTGTACATCTTAACTCACCGCACTACGCTTATGCTGCGCACTCTGATCTTAATTGAACCATCATACTTCCTAGGCACAATCTCTAAGTTCACGTCCCCTAGAACTCATTTCTAACGCCGCAATTTAATCTGATTAAAAAGTTTTATGCATCAGAATTTTGTTCCACTTAATTACCCGCGAAGGAGTTTTATGACAAGAGTTTTAGGAGTGGTTCTTTCGTATTCATACATGCACACAGTGTTTCATTCATTCATACATCCATCAGACAATTATGAACCTTCGTTCATTCAGAGAAACATTGTAGTTTTCATTGTTGTTGTTTTTCCACTACTCAGGGGTATTTTTGTAATTTGTCCTACAGGGGTATTTTCATAATTTTTCAAAAGGAAAAAGTTCCTTGGTGATTTTGTCAAAAAGTATTTTGGAAATTTTGAATTTCCCAGGGTATTTTGGAAAAATTTTGAAATCCGGGGGTATTTCGGTAATTTTAGACCTCGGGGCAAATTTGTAAAATTTAATAAATCAGAGATATTTCAAAAGTTGCAAAACTTTGAGGTTTTTTGAGAATTGTATTTTCCAAAGCGGTGATGTTGCAAAAAAATTTGGAAATCGGGGTCATTTTGGTAATTTTGTAAGTTAGAAGCGATTTTGTAATTTTCCAAAATCAAGGTATTTTTGATAGTTTGCAAATTAGGGTTTTTGAACATTTATAAAATAATGAAATTTTGATAAAACTATTGAGTAATTTGACATTTTGTAAATCAAGGGCATTTTGGTAATTTTACCACTGGGGTATTTTTGTAATTTCATAAATCGAAAATTTTTGAAAAATTTTGTAAAAATAGTTCTCACAAATTGAAAAGGTAATTTTAAGAGTTTTAAAACTAGGGTTTTTATAAAACGCTGGTGGTTCCTTTCGGGTTTTAGTTATTGTGTTTAGCTTTATGATCGAGTCCTCTTGGTTAGGGTGAACAGAAGCTCTACGCACGGGTAGGATTCTGCGAAGAGGAGGTGAGTCACTAGGATCGCTTAAGTACGTGCTCTTAGGATCCAATCCTAGACATGCGCACAATGGTTACCACACCCTAACTCTGGCGTCTTAGTCATAGGTTTGTTTAATGGTCCTTAAGTCTTATACAATAGTTGGGGTAGACTAGTCCTAGGGCTCAAGTACCTATCATGCTATTCTACGTTCCATTCCACTTCTACCCTTCTATAATTCATACCAGAATTCACACAGAGGATAGGGTACTTACCGGTGGGTGGATCATGGTGGAGACTTGGGTGCCATGCGAAAAAAACTCGCTTATTTTCGTAAATACATCCATAAACTCACTTGGCTCGATTGGAAAATGTTTTGGGCCTTATCCCACAGGTCGAGAGTTTTAAAATTGGGCTCTGATACCAAACTGAAACACCCCAAACCCGGCCCACGAGCTTTGACCAGATTTGGTATGTTCCTCAAGAAAACCGGTTTCAAATTCTTTTGTTACTTAGAGAAAACTTGTGCGATTAAAAAAAATATTGTTTGGGTTGGGCTTCTGTTGAAACAGACTCGATTTTATTTTTGGAAAGCCCTTTTTAATATTAAGTAATAAAACAATTAGGATTTAGTTTAAAGAAATTTTTACTTAAACTTTAATAAATAAAGTTCCTAAACATAATAAATAATAATAAATGTAAAATGATTCAACTATGGCCTTATGGCCTTATTACAACAAATAATTTCCAAATAATTCAAGTACTAAAAAAAAACTAATAGTTCCATAAAAATAAAGACTTCATGTTGAGCATGGCCACCACAAGTTCTGCCGTCCCGGTCCATCACTGCTCATCACCTAAAACATGGTCCCACAACGGGGTGAGTCAAACAGACTCAATGTGTACACGACACCAAGTCATAATAGAATTAGGCATACAAGAGTTACTCATTCAAAACATAGCATACAAATTATGATGCATTCCCAAACCCAAACCTAATTGTCCATCAGCTACACAACCCCGCACTCGCGGTCCACACCGTGTGGGACTACTAAGTCAACCCCGCTTGCTTACACTCCAAATTGCGGTCTTAGGTCACCGCATTTCATCGTGGTCTTAGGTCACCACTTTCAGATTACTGTGGTCTTAGGTCACCACTTTCAGATATCACGGTCTTAGGTCACCGTGTTCGTGGTCTTAGGTCACCACATTCACTTCCCCTTTCAAAATAAACCCATATGCCCCATATAATAATAAAATGCATAAATATGCCAGAGTTCACATTCTTATTCTTATTCTCATGTTACAATTAACATATTTCATATTCCTAGTAGGAGTAGGAAACGTACCTGAGTACTTAGTACCATAACATGGTACCTTAGCCACTTTCTTATTCTTAATATCACATATTTTAATTAGACATAGCCATAAAACTTATTATGAAATAGTGTGGGGTATACACCTGATTCGCTTAAAATTTCCTTGAGATCCCGAAAAGCTTGATCTAATGCTTAGATCCCTAATCCCTACATTGATTTATCACTTATTACCTTAATAAAAAGCCATTCGGCCAAAATTCCAAATCCTAGTAGGATTAGTATTCTTACCTTGTTGCCGATTGGAACACCAACAAATCCCGAAACTGTTCCTTGTTTCCCTAGGAATGTCGAAATCCCTAAAACCTTACGTTAGACTTAATCTTAATCATCGAAACATAAATCAAGGCCTTTGACCGAATATTCACATGTCTTACCTTAATCTTAAAAATCCCGAATACTCCTCCTTTTTGTCGACTACTCTGATAATCCCGAAAGATCCTTCCATATTCGGCAACCATAATATGTATGGGGTTAGATTATCTCTCAGCTAATCTAAAAGAAAAGAATGGAAATCAAACTTGTTCTTACCTTTGAAGAAATCAACAGCACCTACGCTTGAAGCCCTTCCAAGATTCGGCTTTTGAATGGATTGGTAAGAAGAAATAGGAAGAAAAGAAAACTTGAGAATTTTGACAATGGTGGACTATAGATTCGGCTTGACAAAAGAAAAAGAGAAGAGAAGAGAAGAGAGCACTCAGAAATTCGGCAAAAAGAAGAGGAGGAAGAAAAATTGATGAGTAGCCCTATTTTCTTCCTTTTATAGCCGAAACTACTACTCAGAATCCCTTACTTGGCCACCACTCTTCTTTATTGATAAGTTTAGCTCCTTAATTTAAAATAATTAGAGAATAATCCTTTATTATCTCTTCAAAAATAATCCAAATTAAATCCCTTATTTATCACCTTATTAATCGAATATTTATGAAAATAAAACTCCTCCTTTCTAGAAGGCTTGTGCCGTCCACCTCAGGCTTCTGGAAGCAAAAATAAAACTTCCTTTATTTGCTTCCCAAGTGACTCGAACTCAGGCCCATCACCTTGCATGTGGTGCCATTTCTAGAGACCCTAAGTGGCATCTTCAGGCCACTTTTCCAAGCCTATTTGTGTGTCAAATTTCACCAACTTTTTCTTTTAAGGCCACCTTGCCTTAATTTCCTCTTTTAAACTTTAAAACTCGACATTTCTAAGTCATTTCTAAGTTTCCTAAAATTTTCTTTTGGATTTTTAAACTTGACATTTCCTTACATTTCCAAGTTTCCAGAAATGTTCACTTTCCATTTTTGAATCATTTCCAAATCATTTCCTTACTTTTCCTAGTTTCCAAAAATGTTCACCTTCCATTTTTAAACTTAACATTTCCATACATTTTTAGGTTTCCAAAAATGTTCATTTCCAAATCATTTTCATTCATTTCTGGGTTTCCAAAAATATTCAAAATTTATTCTTAGTACATAAATCATGTCACTTCGTACAATTAAACCGAAAATGCATAGGCCCTTTCCAGGATTTTACAATAAACCTCTTCTGATGTGTTGTCCTGAAGGACCTATAAACCGTTTCCTCTGTGTTGCCCCGAAGGACCAGTAAACAACCATCGTTACGATTTTGCTCCATATAGTTTATATACCGTCATCACGGTGTTTCTCTAGCGATCCAGTCAATACTATTCCACAATGCCGCCAAACTCCCATGAATCCCCTTATCAATCCACACATTCCTCCATTCTACCAATTATTCCTAATTTCATCTACCCCATCGAGGTAAGTTCCTTCTATCCTCCTCATACGATATAACATGCATTTCTTGCATAACATTCAAAACACTAACACTGTAGGGGGTACATCATATTCTAACACGACAATAGACAAACATATTGCACATACATAGAGTATACAAGCAATTATTCATTATTTTCTACAGCCTTATACATGTTTGATTTGCTCAATCACTAAAATCATGTACAACTATGGATTTCAGACTATACCCAGAACAATCATCTAAATAGAACATGTCAACAGCACAACAAACATCATTTAAGGGAAAGAAGAGAGTATAGAAACTCGCATTGCTTCTTTTATCCTCGTCAGCTTAGCTTGTCCAAATGCCAGAGCCTCCTTCGTCTTGGCAGCTAAGCATGACAATCATTTTTCAGTTAAATTGAAGGTATTCAAACCTTAAAAATTTATAATTCATAATTATATAGAAACTTTTTGAGAATTCACTTCTCTTTCCTCTAATACACGAGTAGAGGGAGGCTTAGAGGTTTACCAACTTATCAAATTTTCTTTTTTCCAGACTCAAATATCATATTTACTGACTGATGCAAAGCTTTCTAGAATTTTTTCTTCTTCCTCTTTAGAGTAACCGGAGAAGAGGTTATAGACAAGAGGGAGATTACCAGTTAATTCAAGAGAATTATTTCCTCTCTGCACATATATATCCAAATTTTGCAATGTCTCTTTAATCCATTTTAGTCATTCATTGCTAATTATTCTATCTCCCACTAAGGAGATAATCGGTTTCAATCTAACTAAACCAGAATTGAGATCCAACTATCCACAATTCATCCCCTAAAATTTTTGAATTTCCTAGTAGAGCCTACCAATTCACCATTCCATTCAATTAGATCCTACATGATGTTTGGTTGGCTGTCATACTAAGCCATTACAGCTGAATTCAGTGGGCCCCTCACTAAAATTTTGTTTGGTTGGGTGTAACAGGATATTGCAGCCTCATTCAATACGACCTTATTCAAGGCAAAGTGTCGTTTACAATTCTGCACTCTCCCTACAGAATAGGGATTCAATGAATGGGTGGGTGAAAATTTAAATTAGACTTTCAACTTTACCCTTCTCTTTCTCACGTATGAAGTAATTCCTTCTTTTTTTTCATTCTTCTTCCCGTTTTCTTCCAACCTTGTCTCCTTCTTTTTCATACTTCTATCCTCACCAACTCTTTTCCCTTTGACAAACCCTAACAAGGCCTTCAATTAAGAATCATTTTTCTAACTCCAACCTTCAACAAGGTTTTCGATTGAGGTGGAAACTTGAGAAGAGAAACAATCGGCAGTCCTCCCTCAAGTAACTCTTCTATTTCCTTTTTTTTTCTAATTTTTTTTTAAATTAGTAGAAATATCTCTTTCATGGTGTTTCTTTTTTTCACTTGTCAGTGTTAATTTTTCTTGCCCTTCCCCCAACCCAAAACCAAACCCCACTCCCTCCTCAACTCCTGCTGTAGAAGGGAGATTAGATTATACTAAATTGAATGAGTGACTTAATAACATATATTTGAAGGTTGTTGGAGAAACAAACAAATGAAAAGGAATATTGTTGTCCTGTGGTTATTAGGTTAGGTTAGATTTTTTTTTTTTTTGAAGCATGATTTTAGGAACATAAACTTTTGAATTCTGAAGTAACTGTGACCCCCTAATTCGCAGGTCCTATGGAGATGCCAAACCAAAACTTAGTTAAAAACCCATTTGACAAATTAAGGCAGTTCTTCAACGGAGTTCACTTTTTTCAACTTTGTCTATAATTAAAAATATATTAATGACAGAAAGCTTTTTGACCAAATTAGAAACTCAAATAAATATAAATGCAAAAAGAGCTTTGGCGGTCAAATTGGCTATGGGTAATAGGGATTTCTTTTCCCTACAAGAATGGATTCAATCATGAATATTAGCTTTATGGTTAATGTGATACTAAATATGTTTTTGTTAAGGAAAGGCAATAACATTGGATATTGGAGTGAAGTTGGTTTGCACTCACTCTGAAGTTGTGTCACATTCTATTTTTATATGTATTTTGTTTTCTTATATGAATAAGAATGGTTTTTTTGGGGGGGGGGCAATCAATTAAGCATTACTGCATGCTGCAGCAAAAGGGAGGGTAAGCATGAAAAATGAATTCCACTAGGAAAGTGGGTGGAATCCAACTGCCTCCTATGTATCAAAAACTCAAAAAATCACCATCATTTTGTTTTAGAAGATAATGTGAATGAAATGCCAACTGAACTACTCAAAGCTGATTTTTCTTTCTTCTTTTAGGGGAGGGGGGTTATTGGAATTGGATACTTGCACTCCTAAAATCATATTGGTCTACTTCATCATCATCAATTTCCTATTTGTTTCTCCCACTTTTTTTCCACCTTTTGTTTTTTTATATTATCTTCAAACTCTATCTCTCATACTTGGATTAGAATGTTTTGAAAGCCTGTTGTTAATATAGGAGTAAGAACTTTTCGATTAAAGTTGATACAGAATTTAAGGAAATTTTAGCATATTGGTGCCAATTTTTTAAATACTATTTTTGTTCATTTTTTTACCATGTAATCTTATTTTTTTTCCATGTTTTATCGGTGTTGCGTGTTTGCACTACTTGCTTGAGTTATTTTAGTTTAGTCATATGCTAGATGAGTATGCTTTAATTGTTCAACATTATGTAAAATATGTGTTATTTTTAGTTTTATTGGTTTCATGTTTTCCATTCATTTTACCTTTGGTTTTTTGTTAAGTTTATTTTTATTTGGATTTTTTAGTTGGAACCATTATGTGTTAAATATTTATCCTCTTGAAATAATGGAATGGTTTGTGTGTTTTAGCTAAAGGAGTGGTTGAAGGTAGCAATATGAAGGGGAAAAATATCACTCAAGGGCGTGCTTAGGTAACAATACCCTCCCAATGTCTTTGTTGTAAGTTGATTATGTGTTCAACTTTGGAAAGATGAAATTTGTTAATGGAAAAGGAGGCTGCCAAGGTAAAGAGCAGCACACCGTCGTAGGCTACCAAATGCCAAGAGTCAACAACAACAAATATCTCCATTGGGATGAATACACCATTACTCTTTTCTAGTAATACGGGAAAGACAATATATACATGTTAAACTACATTTACAATTCAGATTTGATCTTATTACTTTAAACAAGAACATTTTGGTTATATTTAATTTTCGATATGTTTTTATTTTCGATATGTTTCATTTAAAACTATTTTAATCTTTGAATATATTTTTAAACTATTTTTATTTTCGATATCTTTAATTTATGTTATATTTAATTTTTGTCTTTAAACAATGTTTTATATTACTTATATTGTTTGATTAAAAATTATAATTAACACTACAAACATATTTTATTTCAAAAAAAAGAAAACTTTATCTACAATTGTTAATATAGTGTATTTAATTTAGTATATTTTTAAACTAAATTTTTAAAATTAATAATAGAACTCATTACTTTTAATAGGAGAGTTGAACTTCTTTTATTCAAATATAAAAATTATCTCAACAAACGAAACAAAAAAAAAATGTAAAATGCTACAAACAAATTATGCTATGATAAGAATGTAATGTATATGGATTTTAGATTTTATTTAAATAAAAATAATAATTGAATATTATAAAATACATAATTTCTAAGATATTTAACACACTATATACTTATAATCGAATTGAGTTAATACAAAATAAAAGAAATTAAGACCTTATTTTCTTTTCTCATTAAGATTATTAAATTCATATCTTTTTCTTTTTACTAATTTTAACTATATTTACAAAATAATATATATTTTTCTATTCACAATTATTAATTCATATAAAACATTAGTTAATTACAATGTGAGGATGAATACAAACTTTTTAAAAGGTAAATTAAAGATCGAATATTTTAAAAAATTTCATATAATATATGTATATTTCTGTAGAACTAGAAACTATGTTATTTGGATGTGGAAGTATTAAATGGGTATTCTTTTTAAAAATAATTATTAAACGTCAGTCATGAATTAATCAAATCCACAAAAACACATTCTTTTCTTTTCTTTCTTTTTTTTTTTCTTTTTTGGGTGATTGATAAAGAAATGAATTTCAAGTTTTTTTACTTGCAAAGATAGTTGTAATTTTTATTTTGTACTTTGTAAAGATTATTAATATGTATTGTTCATTTTTCTTTGATAGTGTGTTATTGCTTCCTCTTCTTCTTTGGTTTATTTGATTGCTTCCTCCACCCACAGTTGAGCGTCTTGTATTCACTGAATCACTGTAAGTTCTTTGGCAATTAAATTCTTTGATTTTGTTTTACTGTTATTGAAATTAGTATTGGAGAAATGTGACCCTTTTACTACGATTTGAAGATATGTAACACTTTAATATCTTGCAGTAATGGCTCGTCTTCCTTTAATAGTACAAAGTGTGAGGCGTAAAAGAATTGGTCTTGCATTGACAATATGGTTGCAAATGTGCACAATTGCAAGTTGGTTCTTAGTTATATTGGGTGCCATCCATAGCCTACATACTTATAGGCCAAGGATTAGATCTTATATTTTAGATTTTTATGCAAAACGAGATTATGTGAAAAGACTTGTATATGCTAGTGACGAGACCTGTATTGATCAAGTTAGGATTAATAGAATTACCTTTTTTAAATTATGTGAGATGTTACAAATTTTAAGGGGATTGAAGTCGTCAAGGAACATGCTTGTTGATGAACAAGTGGCGATGTTTTTACATATCATTTTTCATCACCTTAAAAATCGAGTTATCAAGCATCACTTTAATAGGTTAGGGGAAACCATCAGCAGATTATTTCACAATGTTTTAAATGTTGTCGTATGCTTACAAGATGTATTCTACAGACCTATGGTGGAAATGGTTCAAGGTACTGGAGTGAGTTCTATATATAGCTCGTACATAATTTAGTTGACTTAGATTTAAATATAGTATCCTAACTCGAGGTTTTATACATGTGATGTAGAATTACTTAGGTGCTTTAGATGGAACCTACATCAAGATTAGGGTTCCAACAATTGATAAACCTAGATATCGAACGCGAAAAGGTGACATAGCAACAAATATGTTAGGTGTTTGTACACCTGATATGCATTTTGTTTATGTTCTTCCTGGTTGGGAAGGTTCTGTTGCTGATGGATGGGTTCTTCGAGATGCCATTAGTAGGAGACATGGACTAAAAGTTCCTCATGGTAAAGTGCAAAATTAGATGACTTTGAAATAATCTTTAAGATGATACTTTTTGGGAAATTAACCATGACAAATAGTTTTTTTTTTTTATAGGTTGTTATTTTCTAGTTTATGCTGGATACACAAATTGTAAGGGATTTATTGCACCTTTTAGAGGAAAAAGATATCATTTGAATGAGTGGCGTCAGGGTTACCAGCCAAGTACTCCGGAAGAATTTTTCAATATGAAACATGCTTCAGCACGTAATGTTATTGAAAGATGTTTTGGGTTATTAAAACTTAGATGGGGAATACTTAGGAGTCCATCATTCTATCCTGTGAGAATGTACAATAGAATCATTATTGCATGTTGTTTGCTCCATAATTTTATTCGAACTTATATGAGTCTTGATCCTATTGAAGCGGAGTTGGGAGAAGGATTACCTAGTAATGTGATAGATGACGATGAATCGAATATCGTAAATATTCATCCATCGGATGCATGGGCTACTTGGAGGATGGAACTAGCCAACCAAATGTTCAATGAATGGCAAACATCTAGAAATTAGTTAGGTTTAGGGAAAAATAGTAAACGTTAATTTGTTTATGTTATTTCATGTATCTAGTTTATGAAACTTTGGTAGTGTTTGAATTGTTTTTTGTATTGTACTAGACTTGTTGAATTATAATTTATTTTCTTTTGATTTATCATGTGTTATAATTTTATAAAGTATTGACTTTTTGATTCATAATATTGAACTTATTTTTAATTTTTTTCTTAAGATAATTATGTTAGGTTTTTCACAATCAAGTGTTTCTTCCCAAAATTCTCGAGGAACCAAAAGGAAATGGGTTCCAGAATAAGATGCTGCGTTGGTTGCATGTATGGTCGACTTGCACAATGTTGGAAACTTTAATGCTGATATGGGATTCAAAGCCGGTTATTTAAATGAGTTGGAAAAAATGTTAGAAAAAGTTTTACCCAATGCCATGTTGAAGGCTAAATCTAATCTTGAATCGAGGATTAGGACATTGAAAAGGGATTGGTCAATCATTTATGACATGCTCAGTGGAAAAAATAATAGCGGTTTTGGTTGGGATGAGCATAGGCAGGTTGTTGTTGCTGAAGATGCGGTGTGGAACTCATATATAAATGTAAGAATTATTTCAAGTCTTTATTATCTTATTTTGACCAAATTTATATCTAAAATGAATTCCTCATTTTTATAGAGTCATAAAGAAGCTGTTCAATTCAAACATCGTAGTTTCATTTATTATGACCAACTTACTGCCATCTACGCAAAGGTCGAGTCACTGGGAAAGATGCTCAAACAGCCGTTGATATTATTGAAGAAATAGATGTTAAGGATGTAGCTACTACAAATACTCATGAAGAAAGAAACTATTTCCGTGGATGCGAAGCTGATGTTTCTTTGGATGACATGGATCTTTTAGCTACACAACCTCAACCAACTATAAACCAAGGTGATTCCACATCTTCAAAGAAGAAGAAAAAGATTTCTGATGCAAGTGATTATATTTCTTCTACTTCATTTAATGATGCTGCCACTTTATTGGTGGAAAACATACGGACCGTTGACGTTGAAATCAGTAGGAGTATTGCCTCCGAAGTGCTAATTCAATAAAAGTCAGAAATGACCATTCAAGAAAGTGCTCTAAAATTATATCCAATATTATGTGAAGTAGAAGGTTTAACTGAGGATGAGCGCTATCGCGCATTAAGCAAAATTCCAAATCATCCAACGCAAATGCTTATTTTCTTTAGTTTACCTTCTTCTATGCGATTGGAATGGGTCAAGAGATTTCTTGCTGACCATTAAAAATCATGGTTGTGTTGATGATATTTTGGTAACTTTTTGTGTTTTTAATATTTGGATGGTATAATGACATGATAGAATGTCATTACAATGTTGTAACTTTTTTAGGTTGTAAAATTTTATAACATATGGATTATGCCATATAAACTAATGAAATCATGCAACTTTTTGTTAATATATGAATATTATGTTTGGATGTGAAATATAATTCTCATGTTATTTATTACTTCTATTATTTTGTTTTTTATTGTAGAATAATTAAATTATTTGTTTCACTAATGATATTTTAGCACATTAAATATGTATTGCAGTTTAAAAATAATAAAAAAATAATAAAGTAGATTATATATTATGATTTTTTAATTCATATAATAATAATTATATTAAGAATTTTATTAAATTATATATTAGTTTATTAAAGTAGCTCTATTCAATTACAGCACTATTCCATTAAAGTGAACCAAACGTACCCCTAACTTTCCTTTAATTTTGGGACATAAAAGAAAATCAGGTGTGACATAATTATGTGTGAATGTTGTTCACCATTGTGTTATGAAATATTATGTCATAGAAAATGAAGTATTAAAGTAATGGTTCTTTGTAGGTAAAATTTTTATTCATATTTGAGTGACACATTTTATCTAATTACTTAATAAAATATTATCAATTATTTCTTCCTTTTTTTATTTTCATTACTTTTAAAATATTATTTTATTCACTCAACTGTTTTTTTTTTAATTAATAGACTCTTATCATAAATTAAACCAATTCTCATTTAATTAGTAAATATATTGTTTTTAAAATTATAAAAATATACTAATTAATAAATTTAAAAAATAACACAAAATGACTTGAAAACTAATTTTTATTTGCAACTATAAGGAATATGTTTGATGATGCCAAGTACATCTCATTTTTCTAAAAAAAATTAATAATTTTTAATTCTTTTATGTAAAGATAATATAAAAGTATGAAAAGACAAAATTATAATTATAATAATATTAATTATAATTTAAAAGAATGAATATCTTTATAATTTCATAACTAATCTAATGACTCAATTAAAGGTGATACTAACTTAATAAAATATTTAAATATAAGTATTATATACTACAGCAAAATAGGTTTTTAGTTGCGTTTCTAGTGGCGTTTAGACAAAAAGACCGCTATAGATCGAGAAGCGCGCTATAGATCGAGTATTAGCTGCGCTTTTTAGGAAATGGTGCACAGCTTTAGTGGCATTAGCGGCGCTTTTTAAAAAACGCCGCTAAAGATCCTGCATTAGCGACGCTTTTTGAAAAATAATTAGCGACGTTTTTTAAAAGCGTCACTATAGAACGACTTTTAGCGGCACTTTTTTTGAAAAACCACGCTATAGATTGGGCTTTAGCGGCGAAAATCATTTTATCTGTCTCCATAAACGCCGTTAGTGGCCTTTTTGTGGTAAAACGCCGAAAATTGTAATATGAAAGCGGTGAAAATCCACCGATGAAAATCGAACCACAAAGCAGCTCGCGACTCCATCAGCATATCTGACAGCAAGCAGATTCCCAAAACAAATACTAGAAACCCTACTCCCAAATAGAAGTTTGATTGAGCTCTCTCATGGCGTTTTCTACCAGTCTCCTCTACAAATCTCGCCAGTTCTTTCGTCTTCACTCCAGATTTCCATTTATTCCAATGGAGCGTAAAGCAGGTTACCAATCCAACTTCAGTGACTCACTCCAGAAGTTCAAGTCCCACCTCTCCGCTTCCGACTTCGTCGCGGTTTCGCTCCAGAATACCGGTTCTTTCTCCGCTCCTTGGAACCGAGTCTCCTCCTTCGACTTGCCGGAAACCGCTTACCTCAAGGTCCATCGCGCCGCCTAACGCTTCCAGCTCCTTCAGTTCACCATCTGCCCCTTTACCATATCTGGCTCCAAAGTCACTGCCCACCCGTCAGTTCTCAACCTTTTATTCATATAATGATTCATTTTATCTTTGAAAAAATAATAATAGTCAGTAAATTTCTGTTAAAATTTGAAAAACATTCGGTTAATTTGAATTTTTTTTTTCAGGATTATCATTTGTAAATTAAAGGTAATTTGGAAAATTAGAAGTTAAAATTTTAGTTCTGGGGAATTTCAGAATTACATTACGGGGTGAAATTTTAGGTTGAAAGAATTAGCAATTATTTGTAAGAATTAAGTTGCAGCTTTCGTTTTTTTTTTTTTTTAATTGTCATTGCAGGTATAATTTCCATTTGTTCCCAAGGGATGAATTAAACATTGGGATGCCTTCTTACAGTTTTTCATGCCAAAAGTGGGAAAAAGTTTCCTCCATATAACAAGACTAAGAAGAATTAATGGACTTCATGAATGCTTTTTCTTTCAAGGCAGGCATTTCATGTACATTGTTGATATATATAAGATACGAGAGAATCTAGCTAATATTGTGGCGCTATCAAAGTTATTTGGTTTTGAGATAATTGGCATCAGGAATGGTTGGTCATTAGCAGAGATTTGTGGTTAAAGGTAATTACAAATTGGTTTCATAATTTCATTGATGGTTCATGTTAAAGTGGTTATCAGCTGGAGCAAGAATGGGTTTAGAGCCATTAAAGCACTAGTGCTGATGCATGTGCTTGAAGAACTGGCTGTAAGTAGTTTCAATGCTGGAAAACTAGTTGGGATGTAGTAGTTGAAAATGGATTTAGCCAAACATAGAATAGCATGGTTGCGTCGCATGTCCACTATTTTCTAATTTTCTTCTTGAGTTCAAATTCATAAATTGCATAATAATCTTTAATTTCTAGTAGTTATTTCAGATTGATCTGCATTTTTATATTTTCAAATGTAATCAACTTATTGAAAACTTACAGTCTGATCATTTTAGTACGGGTCTAATGTGGTTAGTGTTAAGACTTTTAGGTGGGATTTACTTGACAGTCCCACATGATAACTAAGACATATAATGATCCAGTGCAGATACTACAAGGCTTTTGCAGCTTTAGCTGGTTGCAATTTAGCTCTGGCAGCAGCAGCTGCAGCTCTTTGTGCTTATATTGCTCCAGCAGTAGCAGGTTCTGGTATTCCTGAAGTGAAAGCCTATCTCAATGGCGTGGATGGTCATTCGATACTGGCTCCAAGTACTCTCTTTGTAAAGGTGAATGGCATTGGTAGTTTAAACAATATTTAGCAAGCTTCTTTTGCCTTTTATCTTTACCATTGCCTCCTGTGCTTTTGATACTGGTTTGCAACTTTTGTATATTTAGCAAGCTTCCAGGTCTCATGTCTCATGTCCCAACCAGTGTTAGCTCTTTCGGTTACTACTCTTACCTTTATTTCCTTACCTTCCACACGCACAGTACCCATTTCAAAAGTCCTTTCATTTTTTAAGGTTTTTTGTTTTCCTTCCATCACCAAGAGAGAAAAGAAAAGATGACCCTTTTTCATTTACAAAGTCCTCAGCCATGTTTCTTGCCCCCAAGAATTTCCAGGCTGACTCAAACCTCTTCTTCTTCAACAAGGTACTTTTCCATGTTCAAGAATCTTTCTTTTTCTTTTTTTCTTTTTGAACATGAATTAATGAACTTAAGCTTCTGATGTGATTGGAGTTCTGGTAGTAATCCATTGGTGATCCTACGAGTTTAAAACATTCATTTTTCTCTAAATCTTTATGTTGATGGTCTCAAAGATTAAAGTCAACTCCTTTGTATGATTATTTATGTTTTGTTTAGGGGCGAAGCCAGAACAATTTTGTAGGGGGGCCGGATAAAATTTTAATTTTTTATAGTTTATATCTTTATAATTTGTAAAGGATTAAATTGAATTTTTATAATTTTAGGGAGGCCAAAGTTCAATTTTATCTTTACTAATTTAAAATTTTTAAAAAATTCTAAGGGCCTAAATAGCAATTTTACATTTTAGGGGGGGCCGGGCCCATGCCACCCCCTGGCTTCGCCCCTGGTTTTGTTCTTGGGTTGTTCTGTGTGATCTGCCTTGGACCAAGTTTGCTAAATCCCCTAAGCATTGACATTTTATGCACTATCATGGCTGCAGTATTACATATAATAGTTAATCAACTAGCTGAAGAGAGGGGTGACTAGTGAGCAGGGATTTTTATTTCTTAATCTTAGTAGTGAATGCTTCCTGATCTGACATTTCTTCTTTTTGACTATTTATAACTCAAAGGAGGAAGCTTATTTAGTGGGGTTCTGAATGCGGTTGTGGGATTAATTTCAAGAAGTTGAAACCTGTACTGAAAAAGTGTTGTTACAGCACTGGGATTAAAAAGCATCAATATTTTGACTGTTGCACTTTCTCAGAACTGTTGATGCGAAACATCCTTACAATGCTGATTTTTTCTTGAAGCATCTATGGTATCCATGCCACTTCTGTAATTAGTGATTTGAGTTTAAACTGTTTGGTCAAAGGAAAAAAAAAAAAGAAGAAAGCTTTTTCATTTCATTTTCTTCACTTGTCTTTTTGTCGGATCAATCAGATAATTATTTATTTCCAAAGTATGGTTTGTGGTTTCAAACAGAACATTTGCCTTGAAGGGTTGCCTTTGCATTTTCATTTAATGTAGTTCGTTGTAGGAGAGCTCAGCTGCATGACTAAAATAAAAAAGATGTTTGGATTAAGCATATGATGTTCTTGAATTTTGTTTTAGAACACAAGGCACAAGAGGCTCAAACAATATGATACTTCTCCAGAAATCAATGCCATGCAGCTATTGGTGGAACAATTCTTCACCTAACAATGCTCCTAACCGTATACACAAAGGAGGTGAGTCCTACATCTGCCTTAAGAGTTTGTCAAATCGATACCTATGTTCAGTTTATCAACAAGTAATTAATCTTTATCTTTTGATGTTACTGTTTTAATCAATCTGTTAAATTTCTGTCACATAGGTAAATTTGGAATTTGGGATAGTTAGATTAATTGAGTCCGCATAACATGATTACTCATTTTAGTTATTTTGTAGTTGTGCAAGCTAATCCAAACTTGTTTGATAAGAATGTTAAATGGGTCAATCTATTTTGGCCTCAACAATATGAAGGTAAATCAACCTGTTAACTTTGTGCCTGGTTCAACTTATGATATGAGCAATTGTTATCCATGTTGGCTTGGGAACAGCTACAGAAAAACAGTAGGTTATGAAGAAGAAATATGCTAGTTGGTGTTTTACGAGACCATTTTTACACTTTGAATTCCTTTTGAGTTTATATTTACGACGGTTGGTGGCCTCATGTTCATCTCTTTTCATAGCATGTTAGAATCTCTTCTCTTCTTCTTTTTTTTTTTCTTTAAAAAATTCAATATATTTTCATGTTTCAAAAGAAATATGATAGCTTCCCTTCTCCAGGAAAATGGAAACTTTCTAGTCAAAACGCAACAGATAAGTTGGAGTGTGTTTCAAATAATTCAAATGTCAAATTCTTTAGGATTCATCTACAGAATAGTTCTCAGGTCAGCCTTATATCCTGGATTCCAAAAGTGTTAACGTGGATTTTCTTTCTTGATGTTATAAATATATATGTTATTCAATAATTTTTTTAAAGGACCTGGATTTATGGTATATAGTTCCCTTTCCACTCATTTCTTCTACGTTAATTGTTACTATGAGTGTTGTATGCATATGCTGTTTTTCTTTCGTCTTTCTTTATTTTCCAGGGGGAGCTGGATTCAGTCATTCTTAATACTCGTGCTGCCTAATCTTTTGTGTGCATGTTAGTGTCTGTAATATGACAAATATAGTTTCACTCACATCAATCAGTATCAATATGATAGAGTAATAGAACAGATCTTAAACTCAGTAGGGATTGCGTTATCAGGTTGCTTACTGATTTTCTTTTCATATTGCATCTTATATTGTTTTGTAATTGGGATGCTTGTTAATATTGATAGTAATTGGAGAATTTCAACTGATTTGCTAATTGCAAAGGTCTTTGTCAATTTGGGTTCCATTACAATTCACGGTCAATACTTCGGAGTCTCTTTCGTTCTCACTGTCAAAGCAAGCGGTGGTACCGGCACCGGCTCCTCATTCACCTCTGTTCTCACCGCTCAGATTCCTTCTAGTCTCCCCGTTCATTCTCATTTCGGTCTCACCGTTCTGCCTTCCTCTTTCAGATTCACTAAGGTATTCTTTGATTTAGGCTTCAACCTCCTTGGATTTTTTGGGTTTAGGGTTAATTTTTGTGGATATTTATTTTTATTTATTCTCATTATAATTACTACTTAATTTTTGTGTGTTTTTAAAAAATATATATACTGATTGGAGACCACTTGTTTTACCTTTGTTTCTCTTTACTGCATAATGCTTTAGTTTGCATGGTGCCTTTAGTTTTAGTGAATTTTAAAACGTTAAAGAAAGTCAACGGGATAATTAACCAAAGCTTCGTTACATCTATGCTTGTTTAATTTCACTTTTATGAATGTTGGGACTGGAGAATTTTAGCATATGGTAGGGTTTATGGCTTTATGAACTTATGCTTTTAGGTACTGCACGTTCATTTTCATTGGTTTGTTTGATTTTGAGGCAAATCAAAGAATTAAAAACTCCAATGAGATGAATGTTTAGTTTTAAAAAAAAAAAAAAAAGTTGTGAATTGAACTCCAATGAGATGAATGTTTGGTTTGGGGGCATAATTAAACTTTACAGTTGAGGCTGACATGATTCTCTCTTTGTAACAGGTCAATGAGTTCAAGTCTATAGAAAAGATTAAAATTTTCAATACAAACAATGTGCAAGTCATATTGCCTTAACATGTTAGAACTGTCTATTTGGCTTAGTACTAACAGTCAATGTTACAGGTGGGTCAACCTGAATGCTATCAAGAGGCTTGTGGAAGCTGATGCACTCAAGATGGAGATCATTCCAAACCCGGAGGTTTGTATCTCTTTCTTACTATGTCGTCTCTGGTGGATTTCTGATTTCTAAACTATAAAATTGGCTGCAGGAGGTCAATGGAATCAAGGTTCTTCAACTGGAAACTGTAGCTGGTGCAGCAATTAGGGTATAAAATTGTACCAATTATGGTTATGATATATTAAAATGTAAAAAGGTCTGTCTAACCATGTGTTTTCCTTATGTGATTAAGTTCATTGATCATGCTATTGGCATCAATGTCCCTCGATCGCGATTCCTTATGTCTTGTTCATGAATTTTCATCTTAATACATCTTCAAATAAAATTATATATTTCTAAATTGGATTTGTGGCGTTTTTATAATATTTTAATTTTTTTTATTTTTCATGACTTAAAAAATGCCGCTAAAAGTCATGTTCTTTAGCGGCGTTTGTGGAGAAAGCGTTGCTAAAGGCCATGTTTTTTAGTGGCGTTTTTTACATAAACGCCGCAAAATTTAGCGACATTGTTTATAGCGGCGTTTTTTGCGGCGTTTTTACTAAAGGCCTAAAAAACGCCGCTAAAAGTCTGTTTTGCTGTAGTAAATCTTATCACATGTATGCATGTAAAAATCACAAATGTAGAGCAATTGATAAAAGTAATAAAGTGTGCATGATTAAAATTTAAATGTATAAATATATCAAAAATAGAGCTTTAGTTGAATGGTAAATTGATTTGGGATTAAATCCAACTATAGGAATATTATTATTATTTTAATAAAAAGATTAAAATATTTTCAAATAATATAACTTAGTTTAATTACAAAAAGACATTGTTGTAATTTAACAATTGAATTGGTGACCCAATTGAGAGTGACACAAATTCAATAAAATAATTAAATAATAAAACGGATTCAAAAATCTATTAATCTACCTTTAAAAGGATTCATGTATCTTTAAATAATAGAATTTTAGAGTTTTCAATTCATTAACTCATTTGTAATATTGAATAGATTTTGATATTGGGCAAACATTTTTATTTAATTCAAATTTAATGTAAATAACAAATGAATTGGAATTTAAAAATGATAAATCTAGATATTACAAAAGAAAAGAATGCAGATGTTCCACACACAAACAGCATCACCATTACTATTCAGAAACCTCCATAACAACCAACCAGCAATTTGCCCATCACCTTCAAAGTACTTTCTACACAATACTTACATATGTGCTAAAAATCCCATCTTTCTTTTAGTAATTGCTTTCAGTTTAAGGTATTTCTATATGCATGCTTGAATCCCCAAAGCTGCACCATTCCAAATGCACACAATCAATACCATCTAACACAAAGACTTGAAACAACAAAAGGAAAACTAGGTTTTGATATAATTATCGAACCGATTAGATCATTAATTTTTTATATAATTATTATTTTTATCTAATCCAATTTTAACAACTTTGATCAGGAAAAAACTAAATTTACCTCCACATTCTTTGGTTCAAATTCCTCGTTATGAGCCAAACACTTGTTTCCAAATGTTTCACAGGGTCCACTAGTTCCATTTAATCTGATGCAAAAAATAAATGTTTAAGAATTTTCAAAGGTATCTCAATAGTGATATCAAAATATACCTCTAACACAAAAAATTCAAAGAAATAATTGAAAAAGGAGCAACATACAGATCTCCATCCAAGCACAAAGCAAAGTTGACACCCCCACCAAGTGCTAACAAGTCATTCAAACACATATAATAATAACGATTGGCACCTGTTTTGATAAATCACAAACAAGTCAGAGCCTGTAACTGTAGTAGCGGGCAAATATTCAATTTTTTCAAGGTCTTTGAATGAACATATCGTTGTGCTTATGTTTATGTATGTGTAAGATATTAATAAACAAAATGAAGAATCATATAAATACATAGCATATTTGGGGGTCCACATTGTAGATGAAAATTGGTTAGATTTGTGTTGACTACATTATCTAAGAAATAAAATACATAAAATGCTTTGTCAATTTGTATTACCGGTTGGTCTGAATAGCCTTGGTACACCGTATATGGATGTAAATACAAACGTCTGGTTTGTTCCCTGTCACATACAACTAATCATTTTAAATCATTTAAGTGTGTCATGTCAAACTAATATATCAATTTTTTAAATATAAGTTTCACAATAATTATATTAGCAACAACAAATTCTAAATAAAAATACTAAATTTTTAATTAACATTTAAGAAATTTAAGATTATAAATACAACCAATCATAATTTCTTTAATTATTTATATCAATCATTGTCAACTTATGCACCACAGATAGTGTTGCTCCTGTGATTTGAACCCTGGACACGACATAAGTTTGTGGTAAATATCTTAGTACCCCTAGGAGAAGAGCAATAGATTGAATAAATTTAGTTTGCTAGTTTAAAATGTTGGTGTTGAACTTGTTTGCAATTTTTTTTTTTTTTTTTTTTTTTTTTTTTGGCTGCATGCGGAAGGAAACTTTAAGAGTGCAATTGGTATAATGGACTATTATGGATTTTTTAAAGAATTTAATTGATTGAAATGTAAATTCAATATTTGATATGTAAAAATTGGTTTACTTTCTTTAGAATATAACATTTTCTTGAGAGCTATTTTCGGTGATTCCCTGAAGAATTACTTTTTCATGTAAATGGAAGGTAAAAAGGAAACTACTAGGACAAAACTAACCATTTTTTGTGTTTAGGGTATTGACTTCTTCATCATATATAAAGGACATGACTGCTACTTATGATTCCCTTAAATCAAAGCTCCTCCAATCTAATTGCATCAACATGCATAAGGAGATAAAAAGGATTTTTCAAGATCAAATCTCAATGACATTTTAAGCAAGCTGCATCTATCCAAGATCAAATATAGATGATTTTTAGATCTAGTAAAAAATTTGTTTGTATTCTAAAAATTGCAACTCAAATTCCATAAATAAAATACTTTAATTTATCTTTAAATTTTCAAATCTTATTTGGATTGAGAATATTGATAGAAGCATAAATACATGTAGGAAATCCGAAAAATAAGGAGGAAGAAAGCGAACTTGATATTTTCTCCTTGGAGTGGGTATCAAAGGGCATTCTAGCATTGCACCGAAGATAGCTCCTTCCCTATCTCCAGTAATCTATAATTCATACAACACCATCCAATTAATTCCAACTTAACAGTGAGTTTGAGATGCAATCCTAATTATATATTTATGTAAAAGGGAAATTCTTGAATATTATAGTACTTGAGAAATGAACATACCAGCAAAGAGGGACCAGGAAGCTCAGTGCTGTTACGAATAAGTGTACGGAGTGATATTCCATGTTTCCACGTACTGCCCTTCATTTGAATCAGTTGTTACCAAATCAAAAACCACACCGCTTTTGAAATTTGATTTACCAACCTTTTTTGGAAGACTTACCTATACAGCAACACCCATTGACAACCCTTAACAATATTGGGAAGCGAAGACCCCAGGAATCCGAACAATTCACAGTTAATAAACACCGATTCATCTGAAAGATTTAGCGACCCCTTCACGGGACTCAATTGCTCCCCCGCTTCTTGAAACTCATCCGAATCGCTGCTGCTGCCGCCACCGCCGCCTGGGCTAATCATTTGCTGCTTATTCTCAAACTCTGTCCAGATACTCTTCTTATCTTCGCAAACCTTTTTCAAATCTTCGCTGACATAGGTAATGGTGTATTCTTTACAGCTATCTAAGGATTCATCTTCCAAATGGAGTTTCTGGTTCCTCCATCGATCAGGAAGGGAACCGATTGGCTTGATGTCAACGTTTCCATGACCGTTGGATTTGGGCTTATCATCATCATCATCATCATCATCATCTATGCTTGCTGATGGGATTATGTAAGAAAATAGTGAAGACAGTGAATTTAACCCTTTCGAATACCAACTTCCCTACAATTTCGAAAAGCTTCGTTTTACCAAATCAACCCAACAACCAAAAAAATATACTCGAACTGAAATTCATACGTAAAATCTATAAATAAATGACAATAATCTATTATATACTATGAAATATATTTTTTTTATATAAAAAAATTTGTTTAAAAACAAAAACACCTTCACAATAATGTTTATCCTCTTATAAAAGGAAAGGGTTTTTCTAATCGGTTAGCTGAATTAAAATTTAGTTGAAGGATGATACAAGATCTGATAATGGGTAGTGCTATCCATCCAGGATTAGAAGCTTGTTTAAAAAGTGAGAGGGTTTGTGTAAAATTATAGGTTTAAATAGGTTTAGACAAAAAATAAGCCATGTTTTTTAAATGGATCAGACCTTATGTAGGGTTTTTTGGCTCAACTTGAATAAACTATTTTGTTATTATTTCGCTACTGTTTTATTATTGTTTACCTGTCATTTCGTTATTATATTATTACTATTTTATTGTTATTATTTTTATATTGTATAACCCTTATTTTATTATTAATTTTGCTACTATCTTAGAGCTATAAGTTGTAACTATCTTAGTATTATTTAAATATGAATATTTTTACATATATTTTTAATTTGTTGAGAAATATTTATTTTAATATTTTTAGTGTATTTGATGTATTATATTTTTAAATTTATTTTTATATAAAAAAATAATCTAGAAAATTTTAATATATGCAGGTCAAGTCGAACTCGAGTTTAACATTTTTAATCTAGACCATTTTTTAAGTCAGTTCGAGCTCAAGCCTAAAAAACGGACCTAAAATTTTATATCAGCTCGCTCTAAATCCGACTCGATTAACCCATAATCATATCTAGAGCTCACCAACTCAACAAACCCCATAAAGGAGTTCACATATGTATAAAATTGAATTTTATATAAGGATTAATTTTACATATTTTCGGAACTTTGTTAATTTATTATTATTTTAATGGTTTTTTTCTCACTCCAATCTTTACTCAAATCTATCTTACCCTAAAAAAAAAATAAACAACTTCGACCTAATCTAAAATTTTGCATAACATTTTATATGCTCATTTCTAAACCAAATATATGTAGCAAAATGTTATAAAATTAAAAATTATAAAAATATTTATAAAATGAACAATTATGTTTTTTTATTCATTTCTACTGTTCTTTTCCTTATTTTCATGATTTTTTCTATATATATATATATTAATTTTTAAGAATTTATCAATTTTTTTATTTTTAATAGTTGAGCCTAAAACCGATGATCTAATTGGTTCAGTTATTAGAACATTGAGATTTGAATTACTTAAATCTTCTTTTGAATTTTTTTTCCCAAATTCTACAATTATTAATTGAGATATAATTTAACAAGAAAATGTAGTTTTCGAAAAGGGAATTACCTGATAGAGTTGAAGTTGAGGTGGAGAAGAAGGCGAAGGCGAAGGTGAAGGCGAAGGTGAAGGTGAATCTGAAAATAAATGTGAAAGACTCCCCGCTGTTTTATCTTTAAATTTATTCATTCTTTTTCAATTCATTCACTTTTGCTTTTTAAGCACAAATAAATGAATTCCTTATATGTGGAAATTGAATTAAAAAAAATTAGTTTTCTTTTTGCTTTCTAATTTTTGGAGTAGTAGATCCGTGAGAAAAGGAGGAAATTCATCTCGACTATTAATTAAATACTTGTCTTCACCTAATTACTATAATAACATTAAAATTAATAATTCATTTATCTTTATTCTTCAATTGAGTCGAAATTAGAACGTCCTTATTCGTCATATTCCGTGGTCGCAAAATATAGTAGTTGATCATATGGCCAAGTGTATGGTGACTAATTCCACACAAATTCATTGGTTTGAAGAACCACCGCAATCAGCTACAAGTTTAATTGAGACGAATTATGTTCTTGCTTTGAGCCACTAGTATAATTTTTTGAGTTTTTCGCTTTAAGTTGTCTTTTTTCTACCAAAAAAAAAAAGAAAATTAAGAATTGTTTCTCCATTCTTTAAATTAATAATTTAAGAAATAACTTATGACCATGAAATTCTACTTTAATAAAAAAAAGTTCAAAGATATATTATTAGTCACTCTACTTCTATATAATTTGAGATTTAATCTCTGTATTTAAAAAAAAAAAATTCAATCATCATGCTTTTTCAATTTAAATCCTAATCCAATCATTATCATTGTTGCTAGTTTTCTATGTAACATATTTGTTTTCTGTTAATCATATGATACATCACATTAAGAATTGACAATATTTTACGGAAACTTTTTGCAATTTTAATAATTAGATTGAGATTTTTAAATTAAGGAAGTAGGAAGACTTAATGTTTAACTTTTTAAATACAAGAATTAAATCTCAAATTTTACCAAAATACAGGACTAACAACATAATTAACCTAATATAAACCCAACATTTTACACTTTATCAAAACACCATTTTTAGTCTTCTTCTTTCCTCAACCCACAGTTTCTATACTATTAATATTTTAAGAATTCAGTTGTTAAGCTTATTAAAATACTTGTACTTGTCATGCGTGTAAAATTTTGAATCAGTTCTATATTTTTATCATATTGATTTAAAATATTGTTTATATTAATATATATTTAACACTTGAATTTTTTTTACATAAAACAAATAGGAAAAAAATTTTAATTTATGTCAAACTTGAAATGCATGATATATATGAATGGAACATAAAATCTAATAATTAGGTTATTAAAATATTAATAATATAAAAAATTATGAAAATTACTTTATTTTTTCAAAGCAATCAAGCTTAAAAACACTTATATGGACTTTCATTTATATATATAAACTGTAAAATGATTAAATATATATTAGTAGATTGAGGGTTGGTTCGATTGACATTGACATTATTGTTAATATAGGGGGACATAGGTTTGAGTATGCTGAAGTATATTAGTCTCCTATTTATAAATTAGGGAGGGACTATAAGTAATTTTAAGCATTGTGTCAAAAAAAAATCTACACTAATATGTACCCTATTCCACACTAACTTGAAGCTAAATAGCATAGATGCACTAATAACTTTTATTTAGTTGGGTAAAAGGATTTTTTTTTAGTTTTTCTTTTAATTTTATTATAAAGAAAATTTATCATTCCCGAAAAAATAGAGTAAATTAATCTATGTTAAATTTGAAAGTGAGCAACAATGTTCACTTTTTTCGTCAACTTATCTTTCTTTTATAGGTATAATAATAAATTTAGTCCTCAATATTTACACATTCTATCAATTTAGTCTTGGTAATTTAAAAAAATCAACAAATTTAACTCTTAACATTTGCACTTATTCCTTATTCTAAAAAATTAGAAATAGAAAATATATAGAAAATATAAAAAATAAAATAAAATTAGATATATTAGCGATAATTTGATCAAGCTTATGGATTCCACAAACAAAATCTAAAGCAAAAGCTAATTATAAGGTGTTGATCTTGGAAAACTAGGCATTGTAACACAATAAACTTTCATTTCTATTTTAATAATAAAATTAAAAATAAAAAAAATAAAGGTAAGCATGGGATATGAAATGGTAGTGTTAAGGATGAAAGTTGAGCAACATGTTTGGTTTAAGAATATTATATAAAATTGAGGTATGAGGTTTGCCTATTTTTCTATAATTCAACTCGTAAAAATACCTTATTTCCCAACATCTCACGACGTGTGTTGATAATTCCTTTTTATTTTCCCAACATCTTTTATTTTATTTAGGGTTTGGATTTTCATTATTGGATGGGGATAGATTATCAGTTGCAATTATTTATAGTTCGGAGAAAAATTAATTTAGTATTGAGGTTGAAAAATATTGTAGAAAAATACTTTTAAAAACATTTGATAGTGTTTACTGTTACTTTAAAAGTATTTTTGAAGAAATAAAATTTCTATTTTAAATATGAAATAGAAAATTTTAAATTAGGAGATAAAAAAAAGTAATTTCATTAAAAATAAACATACATCTCTCTCAAAAAAAAAAAACATACATGTATCTAAATCTCATCACACTGAATCCAAGTTCGGATGTATATGTAAAAGTAATTTAAATTACACACAAAATGTGATAAGATCATGTTGTCTACTGCAAAAACTCTCTTGGATCAGTGATATAACCAGTCAAAGCTGAAGCAGCGGCAGTGTATGGGGAAGCAAGATATATCTGCCCTTCCTTATGCCCCATCCGACCAGGAAAGTTTCTATTTGTTGTTGACACACAAACCTGTATGCTTCATCTTATTAAAATCATTGCATATCAACAAACCAGATGGTTTACATTATTAAACCCGGAATTTGATCCAATTTAGCGGTGTAAAACAAGACATTCATGTTTGCAAGTTATTTGGATTTGACTGGAGAAAGAAATTGAATTTGACTCCATCATTGTCTATTCAAACTCAAGCTCGAACTCAAGCTATCAAGCAAATCAAGTTTCAAATATCCTAATCCTTGACTTAAGTAACAAGTTGATCGAGTTTTTTTTAATTTATACATTTTTTTAGTTTTCAATTCTACCTCAAGCTTGAGCTTGAACCCAAATGACAATGCTTGAATTCAAGCACAGGAATCGAGCTCATGCATTTGCTAGGTACAGAAGCCTAATCAAACGAGCTCATACTTTTACAAGGTAAACAGGTCTCAAATAGCTCAACCTTTACCTTGAATAGAGCTCAGACTTTAAAAGCAAAACTTCATCAAATTCAAGTGGAGCTCAAGAATATAATAACTTGAGCTCCACTCAACTCGATAACACCTCTAATCCATTTGAGTCAGGCTTGGACTAACCCTGACTAGTCCATTTTACTTTTACTATTAAAAGTCTAATTCAGACTGGACCAAACCAACCCAAATTAAAATTCACCATGTCCAAACCTAAATCGAAACAGAGTTTATCTTGTCAGAGAGATGGTTCAATCCTAGGACAAGTCTAGCCCAGACAAGACAGTCAAATAGTTCAACTAATAATCCAACCAATCCGGTTCAGTTTTTTTCAACCATGATGGTAGGGGGAAAGACTACTTGCCTGAGCTTCGTTCATGCGAGCATATGTGTCCTTAGGGCCACCCATACAAGCAGCACAACTAGGGCTTGCTGGTGTGTCACAACCAGCTTCTTCGAATATTTGAGAGCAAGTCTTGCCACCAGATCCTGGTACAATGAGAGTATATATATCCACCCATACCTGCAAATTTACCATGTTTAACAATCATATTAGCAAGTTTAATGATTTTTTTTTAAAATATTAAAAACCTATGTTATTCGGCTTGGAGTGTCATATGTATTTGAAACAAAGTTTTTCTATGTATTTTGAGGATCGTTGACAGATCATATTCTTAAGGATCGCAAAAAATTTTGAAATTGTTAAACTCTAACTCGTCCCAATCTTTGCTAGTATTAGTTTTGTAAACATTAGATAATATCAAATATTATGTAAAACTTCGAAGTGAATCAAGATGGGATCAAGAAAATCTTTTCAATGATGGGTTAGGTGAGGCTAAAATATTAAATAAAATTCAGGGCAAGGTGAGAAAAAAAAATTCTCTACCTGATTCTATTGTCATCCCTAAATTCATATTCTCATACTCATATCTAAACATACATCAGGCATAGATATCAAATATGAATATTTTATTTAAAAAAGTCAGAATAACATAGTTGACAATAAAACTTCATGTACCTTTTGTGTAGCAGGGACAAGGAATGTGGGGACTTTCACCTTTTTTCCCTGTATTTTTCAAGCAAATTACAAATCATAAACAGGGTTATGAAGTATATAACAACTAGCCAACTCTACAAAGCATGGACACATAATAAGATGGGAATTTTCCAACATTCAGAATATGGGTGTGGCAGAACAGGCAATAAAACTTCAAATTTTGGATAATAATTCATTACGCAACACGTATTTTTCCATGTCAGATCATTTCTTGGTTATGTTTTGATCGTGTCTACTTTAACGTAATGTGTCCGACATGTTGGAATTATGTCTAAAATATTAAAAAGAAAATGGAGATAGATGGAATCTTACAGAAGCTAAGAAGAGCTTGGCAGCAGCAAGAAAATCTTGTGTTTTGCCACCAGTACATGATCCAATATAAACCCTGTCAATTTTGATATCTTTGCATTCTCTTGCCAAAGCACGATTATCTGGAGAATGTGGCTGCAAATTTTGCTCCATTGTTTACTCAATACACAAAAAAGAATATATATATATATTAAACCAGCCATCTTTTATGATATAAACTTTGATTATATTTTCGGGTTTGATTTTAAATGTCAGATATGAGTATATACTTAATGCGGACATGTTTTTCCTTTGAGGATCATATCTCTATTGAATATTTTTAAATACGTCAGACAGTGAAAAATTGGAGAAACATGACACCTAGGCTTAATATACACTCACCTTAGCTACTAAGGGCTCCAATTTTGAGATGTCAAATCTAAACTCGGAATGAAAACTGAAAGCCAGAGTATAAATATTTAGATACTTGTTGCGGAAGTCATATCCTCATATCCATATTTAAAAATAGGTCAAATATGAATATCGAATATTTTCACTTTAAGAAAAATATAGAGTAGGAATATACAGAGACTAAGACCGTTGATTCATGTTAAAGTTTAAAAAAGAAAAAAAAAAAAAACATAAGAAAGTTAAATAAAATCAACAAAGTAATTTATAAACATACCTTGCTAGTGCATCACTGTAAACTGGTTCATAAGGCACAGATGTTTTATCCTGCGTAAATTAAAAAGATGCAACTCCATAAGCCAAGGTATTGTCTATATGCTATCCATATTAAATTCAAAATTATTGTGTGTCCAGCACGAATATATATATTAACTAAAATTTTGCATTAAATATTGGTGGTGTGAAAGAGACTTGAAAAAGACTCACCTCAAGGTACTTAAATGTAGTACTGTCTGCAGCAACGACACCGTTCTTTCCACCAGCCTCAATAACCATATTGCATAATGTCATCCGTTCTTCCATCTAAACCAGTAACAAAGATAATAAGAAAATAATGGTTAGATTCATATTCCAACTGAGAAAACATTTGGATCAATTTCAACAAATATCACTTACATTTAAACTCTCAATCGTTGTGCCAACAAACTCCATGGATTTATACGTAGCACCAGCTACTGATATTTCACCTATGATCTACAAAACAATATACCATTTTATATTTTGTTCAATACTAGATATGTAGTTAACACGGTTTCACGTATTTGGAAGTCATTGAAATATATGATTACTTTAAAAATATTGAAAGTCGGAACAACATAGAAATAACTTTTCTAAGAAACTAAAAATGTTAACTTGCCTGCAAAATCAAATCCTTAGCAAGCAAATAGTCAGGCATTTCACCATCCATCACAAATCTCAAAGTTTGTGGCACCTGAAATTGTCATGCAACAAAACCACACTTAATTACAGTGCTAAACATTTCATTATAGAGCTACTAAGAAATTAACAACTTAGTATAGGTATGCATCTCATACAGATATGGTTTGTTTTATTGAAGTTTTTTCATATATAAAACTATATCAAACATGAATGTCAAACAAACTCATACCTTGAGCAGAAGTGCCCCAGTGCCTAATACAAAACCAGCTTCTGTATTTCCAATGCCTGTAGCAAACTGACCAAATGCTCCAGCAGTACAGGTGTGAGAATCTGTCCCTAACAAAATCTGAAGGCAGGAGCACACTAAGTTATTGGGATTCGGATGGAGTTTTGGACATGGATACGTGTCCGATATGAGCATGCTCAATTTTTCTAGTTTTTTTTTTTTTTTTTTTCATGTATTTGTAAGGGTTTAAGACGGTTATGTATCCCCATACTTATGTCATATGAACCGAACAAAAGTGTCACATATGAATTCTTACTCAGATTCGGATAGACTGTCAATACATGAATTTGTATGTTCAGTTCTTCTGAGTCTTTTTCATGCATTTGTAAGTTGTAGGAGTGTTATGGTTTTATGCTAGTACAAGTGTCATATACCAATATTTATTAAGAAAAAGTCAAAGCAACATTGAGTCATATATGAAATAGAATATTAATCATTTTAACAATCTTAGTAAAAAAAATGATTACCTCTCCAGGCCTGCAATGACCTTCTTGAGCAAGTGCAATATGGCATACACCTTTGTAGTCGGGATTAGCCTGGCAATAATATGACATAGAAATCGAGTTTTAGCGTCAATAACCAGGGCATATATATATATATATATGGAAATGTATTGTGTTCATTGATAGTGGAGTTTTGGAGTTTTTAAACTTTACAAGCAAGATTGAGGTGGTGCCAATTGTCGTATATGGTATGGTAAAATATTAAAGAAAATAAATGTATAAAAGAAATGAGATACATGACAAATTTTTTATTTTGCTTGTGAAATTAAAAAACTACACTCTCAATATATCAAATATTATATATATTTATATATTCTAAATTTCAGCGAAAAAAAAGTATAAACCTACAAACTCATATGTGAATATTAGATAAAGGTAGAAGTGTTCATAGGCTGGGTTGAGACTAGAGTTTCAAAAAAATTTCAGGCCTGAGCCCGAGCCTAGCCTGCTCAAGCTAACCTAAATGACAAATTCACTATTTAAAAATTTATTTTTTATTTAAATTTACTTATAAAGATATATAAATATTAATATAAAATTATTTTTTACATTTTATTAATTATAAACATTAAAATGGCCGGCCCAAGTTTGAAGAATACAAACCCAAGCCCGGCTCAAAGCAAGATGGACCAACCAGTCCTTGAACACCTCTAGATACGAGCATATTTTTGTATAGTTAAAACTTTCTAAATCTTTTCAAGTTTTTGGAGGATTCTTATATATCATCATATCCATGTGTTGGATACAAGTGTTAGACAAGAATACTTTGAAAAAAATAAAAAAATAATGTGTGAGCAAACATACTCCCGAACACTCAAAATAATAGAGTATAAAATGGAAATACACTGTTATGCTACTGGAAATCAAGTTTAAATGTTTGAAATGAGTATGTATATGATATGGGTACATTCAATTTTTTATGTATTTAGAATACATTTAGAAAATTATATTTTTATATCCATATTCAATTATGGATCGAATAAAAATATCAGAAATAAGTACTCTAAGAAATTAATATTAGATGGAGAAGAACATAAGAGTCAAAGAGTCATACCTTAAAATTACTAAGATCAGTAATATCATAAAAGTACTTTATATTTTGGTCCAGAGAAAACTCCCTCAAGATATCCACATTACGATTGGCACGTTCATCACTTGTGAATATATAGTGGTCTGGTATAACCACCACCTTTTCACGATCCCAAATCTTCAATATATGCAATAACACTATGATAGTTAATGAACTAAACCCGAACGACTATATATTTTTTTTTAATTCAGGTGTGATTATCAGATATGACTCTGTATTTGAATGATGGTTGAAAGTTTATATTCTCGAACTCATGTTTGGACATATATCAAAAACGAATACCCATAGGAGAAACCACAAAAATCAATTTCACATCTTGAACTGTAACTATGGCCTGCTGAAAAGAAGCTTATTGCGATGGATGTAGCAATGGTGACTTCATTAATTAGATACGAACTAATTCAAGTATACATATATAAATCAGCAAAAAAAAAAAAAAAAAAAGTAAAAATAAAAGTAGGAATAATTATAAATGTACCTTAGCATTTTCACCAAATTCTTTCCGAAAGATACCAATGGAACCAGGACCACTTATATCATTAGTCATGAAAACATCAACATTCACCCAAACGTTGTCGCCTCCTTTCACCTCTGCTTTCTCCGCCCCGTTTGCAAGTATCTTCTCTGTCATCGTCATTGGACTCTTCATCTGAAATCCAAATGGAATATATGAAAAACGTTGACAAAATTCCCAAATTCAATCAAAATATATGTAGATCAATGGTTTTTTTTTTTAAAAAAAAAAAAGCAGTAACTGAGCCAGTGGTGGCTGGTTTTCTCTCTGATTGTCGCGTCGCCATTGCCATCGAAATGTTGTTGGAAATGGGTTTCGTGCATTTGTAAATGGAGAGTTGTGAAGTTGAAGGGACGACTGAGAGGCTTTTATCTTTCTGTTCAATAATTAACAATAAGAAAATCAAACTGTTAGATATGGTTACTCGGACTTGTCCGTCACAATAAAAGAAACAGAGAGCTGAAAAATACTGACCTTGTTAATGATCAAAGAAGAAGTGGGGTGTGCAAAAACAACCGAAGACGCCATGATGAGTTGCTTCAAAAGAATGGTAAAGAAGATGATGGCTTTTTATTATCTTCTTTTAGACATTTAGTCAAACACGGCTTTGACAGAGTTAAAATCACTTGATGATCTCTTATTTCGGAAATAAGTTTGATGAACAGGGCTATGAATATTTTAAGTACAATGAAAAATTCGACTTGAACTTGAATCACCATTGATGCTGACAAGCTTTTTCATCGTACACATGTTTTAATGTACGGTGAACACAAATATCGATTTTGAAAAACTTGAGCAGCACGACAACAAAAATCAACTTGTGCGAGATATACTCAGCCGCCACTATTTAATGATTGGGTAAAAACACTTTTTTAATCCCTCTCCATTTTTATATTAATTAAATTAGTCCCTTTCAAAAATAACAATTAATCACAATAATAATGTTTTTAATTTTTTATTAATATAATAAAAATTTCAATTCTAAAACATTTGATCATTTGAGTAATGATTAATTGTTGTTAATTACCCACTTGTTTACTTGAAACAAAACCAAGAAAATTTTAAAAATTTTGCCACGATTTAATAGGGTATCTATATTTTAAAAATATCTAATGTGGTACTTGAACTATTAATTTGTGTATTATTTGGCACCTGTACTTTCATAAAATGTCTAATGTGATACTTGTACATTAAAAATGTACAATGTGGCACCAGAACTATCAATTTGTGTATTATTTAGTACTTATAATTTCATAAAATGTCCACGATGATACTTATACTTTGAAAATATCCAATGGATTATGGTAGCTGAAGTTAAAACCTTTATTAAATGCTAAACCAACCAATAAAAATTCAAGACACGAAATTTGTTTTCTAAATCACTAATTTCACATGAATAATATAATATTATATGAAAAAAATAAATAAAACAAAAAAATTTATATTAAATTAAAAAAATCAAATAATTAAATTTAAATCAACATAAGTCTAAACTTTAAAAAAACACAAACTTTTAACTCAAAATTTCTTCAACTTCTTAAACATATTTATACAAGCCAAAGTTTCGCAAAATTTATGATTTTTATTTACCTTGTTGAACTTGAATGAGAGGTTAAATAAATTGATTTTGACAACCATTTCAGTTTTTTTGTTTTATTTATCATATAATGTTATATTATTTATGTGGAATTGATAATTTAAAAAAAAAAATACACGTGTGAAATTTTTATTGGTTAATTTAACATTTATTATAGGTGTTAACTCTCGTACCATAATAATACACAGATTGATAATTCAAATACCACATTAAATATTTTCAAGGTATAAGTATCACATTGGACATTTTATAAAAATACAAGTAACAAATAATACACAAATTGATAGTTTAAGTACCACATTAGATATTTTTAAAGTATAAGTACCACATTAGACATTTTATGAAAGAACAAATACCAAATAATACATAAATTGATAGTTTTAAGTATCATATTGGACATTTTCAAAGTACAAATATCACATTGGGCATTTTATAAAAGTACAAGTACCAAATGTCACCTTATTTCATTTAAAATGGGAAATCCAGAAATTGTTATTCCGAGCTATATAAAAACCGAACCATCCGAAACTATTATAATACTAGTACAGTTTGGCTTTAAGTACGCATCGATACGACTGATATCGGTACACTAGTCACTATGATCCTAGTCCTCACTATTGCATGCTACTAAAGAACGATCTCATTTTTGAAACCTAAGAAACAGTTGTTCAAAAATTCTGCATTACATTATAAGATACAAAACAAAATCTTAACACAATCAACACAAAAACTCCCTAGGATCTGTGACATAACCGGTCAAAGCCGATGCAGCTGCTGTATACGGAGAAGCAAGATATATCTGGCCTTCCTTGTGCCCCATTCGACCCGGGAAGTTCCTGTTAGTTGTCGAGACACAGACCTGCAGAAAACGCCATTTTCGTGGAAATATATCCATAAATTCTATTCAAAACGGAAAACTACAGATGACATCTTGTATGCTCTCAAAAGTTCCAAGCCAGGGAAAATATGGCTAATTACCTTGGGCTCGTTCATCCGAGCATATGTGTCTTTAGGACCACCCAAACAAGCGCCGCAGCTAGGGCTTGCAGGTGTATCACAACCGGCTTCTTCAAATATCTGCGAGCATGTCTTCCCACCAGATCCAGGTACCGGAAGAGTATATATGTCCATCCAAACCTGCCGAGTTTTACTATGTTAAACATACATTCTTTTATTGTTTACTTTTTTCTCAATTATATTTGAGAACTGAATGACAGTTTAACATTAATGCAACCAAATCATACCTTTTGCGTCGCAGGGACAAGGAATGTGGGAACTTTGACCTTCTTGCCCTGCAGTTCAAGAAATTAAAGTGTTTAAGCCTATGAAAGTCGCAACTTAATATCAATTCTTGTAAATAAAATACACGGTAATATTGAAGTTCTTATACTCTCTCATCTTAACTCTAACCCTTATTCACAGGAATTTCAGTCTCAATTTATTCCGGCAAGTATATCAAACAGGACCATATTCTTATTGGCCATGTTGCTCGAACTTGGGCATTCACAGATACGTGTCCGACTAAAGACATTCAATTACTCGAACTTTTTTTCATGTATTTTGGAGGACTTTTGGAGCTTTATATTGCTATACCTATGTGCCAATATGCATCAGATATTAAGTGCCAGATATGTGTGAGTCAAACATTGATGCTTAAAAAAAATGAAGAACCGGAGTAATATGACTTACTGAAGCTAGAAAGACTTTAGCAGCAGCAAGAAAATCTTCCGTTTTTCCACCAGTACAAGATCCGATATACACTCTGTCGATTTTAACATCTTTGCATTCCCTAGCCAAAGCTCGGTTATCAGGAGAGTGTGGCTGCAAAATATATTTAACAATTTACTCTAAACAAACATACACAGAAAAAGATAAAGAAGATTAGGGAATCGAAAATCAACTGTCGTGAGATAATAGAGTTAAAGACAGCAGAGGTGGATATCAAAAACAAGAGTTATCACTTGATACAAGCACCAACCTTAGCTACCAAGGGCTCCAATTTCGAGATATCGAATCTGTACTCAGAAAGAAAACTGAAAGACAAGATGAAAATATATAAGTTCATCTTGTTTAGTTCCAAGCATGAAATTACAAGAAAGAACTCGACTAAACTCAAAATTACACCCATTTATCGATTAAGAAAACATGAAAAAGATAAAACCAATATCATATTTCCATTAGAAATATCATTATATATGAGGGAATGTTAACTTAAAGAAGAATGAGACCACCCCTGACCAACCAAAATGAACCAATAGTAGAGAACACCATAAAAATAAGAACTTGATATCTTGATTAACCATTTAATTGTAAAACCTACCTTGCTTGTGCATCACTGTAAACTGGTTCATATGGCACCGATGTTTTATCCTGTGCAAAGAAAGATATAATCTATCAATGTCTTTGTGCAATAGTAAATGTCGATCAAAGCAGGGAATCAGAACCAAGTGCTCTTGGTTTTACCTCAAGGTACTTAAATGTAGTACTATCAGCGGGAACAACACCGTTCTTTCCACCAGCTTCAACAACCATATTGCATAAGGTCATCCGTTCTTCCATCTACAGAAAAACAACAAACTGGAAAAATTAAGTTCATGATTTCTTCCAGCAAGAAAATAATAAACAAAGAAGATTTTTAAAGGGCTGAATCTTATAACAGAGATAAATTATTTAAAGTTCACTTACGTTTAAACTTTCCACAGTTGTTCCCACAAACTCCATTGATTTATATGTTGCACCAGCTACAGATATTTCACCAATGATCTGCAAAATGGCAACCATTTAATTCGAAACAGCACAGAAAGTTATTCTATGACCCTATGTTACTTAGACACGGGTGTAAATATCAAACACAATGGGAATATGTCCTACAAGGGTATGTTCAATTTTAATTTTCAAGATTTCCATGTATTTGAAGATCCATTAGAGGATCATATCCTCGTATCCATGTTTGGATATGCATCTAACATAAATGTTAGACATGGATACTTCAAAAATGGAAGAGTCAAAGCAACATAGCAATGACCTACTAATATAACACAAAGAAGAGTTATATCCCCCATGAGAACACAGTTATGCTTCAAGCATATCAAAATGGAAAATTGCCACAAAACATCTGATCTTACCTGCAAAATCAAATCCTTTGCAAGCAAATAATGAGGCATTTCACCATCCATCACAAATCTCAAAGTCGGTGGCACCTGCAATAAAGCATGAAAGAAAACCATATATAAGTTTTGATACTTGGACTCAGGTGTGAGTGTCCAAAACAGGTATGTGCCCAACACGGAGTATGTTCAATTTTATTACAAGGTTTTCAATGTGGATCCTTGAGGGCCATATACCCATACTCATGTTAGGATATGTGTCAGAAAAGGGTGTTGGAGATGGGTTCTTCAAGAAAAATAAAGGGTCAGAATAACTTAGAATTTAAGTACTAAACCACCTAATCAATTCACAAGAAAAGGCTAAGATAGCCGTCAGATCAAATTCTACACACATGAAGTCAGATCAAATTCTACACACATGAAGTAAACCCACTCATCAAGCCAGTAAAACTTCTGGGTGCTAAGAAGAGCTAGAACCTTAAACCCTCTCATTCTGTAAAAAAAGGTCAATAATCCTATGGGGAAGCATGACACTAAGAAGTAAATACAAAGTCCAATTAAGAAAGAAAATTTTACAAAGTTATAACACTCATAGGATACCAAATGAATCAAAGAACGTGGAAAACAGGATTTGGGCACATTTAATCAAGTGGAACATTAAGCCATTATTGATGAACCTTTAGAAGAACCTTCCCAGTGCCCAATACAAAACCTGCATCCGTATTTCCAATTCCTGTAGCAAATTGACCGAATGCTCCTGCAGTACATGTGTGAGAATCTGTTCCCAACAAAACCTGAAGGCACCAATAAAGAACTTAAGAGCAGTTCGTGAACATAAATCATAAGTTAAATTTTACATTTCAGCAATTCTGGTAAAAAATTGATACCTCTCCAGGCCTACAGTGACCTTCTTGGGCAAGTGCAACATGGCATACACCTTTGTAATCCGGGTTTGCCTACAATGTTATGAATTAGAATTCGGTTTTATGTCAATAAACAGAGAATATACCATGAGTTCGTAGGAAACAAATTACAAAATAAAGAGCACCATACCTTGAAATTACTAAGATCTTTAATATCGTAAAAGTACTTTATATTTTGCTCGCCGCAAAAATCCCTCAAAATATCCACATTACGATTTGCACGTTCATCACTAGTGAATATATAATGGTCAGGTATGATAACAATCTTTTCACGGTCCCAAACCTTCAATAGCAAAATTCCAATACATGGACAGTCAGTGAATTCAGCCACTGGAACTGACTACCAATGCAATACTCAAATTACCAAGCTAAAGGAAATTAGAAGTATTTTATCCGAAAAGTAAATAAAAGAAACCACCAAAATCAGTTTCCAATCTCTAAGAATATCCCATTAAAAAGAAACTTACAGCATTGACATAGCTACTGTTAATGAATCACAAAATTTGATTTCAAAATGCTATGAAAAAAAAAGGTAATTAAATTCTAAAATAAATCACCAAGATTAAAACCTCACTTATATGCCAAAAGATAAGCTAAGTGAAAATAAAACAAAAATACAAAATTAAGCCCGCCAATCAAATACCTTTGCCTTTTCACCAAATTCTTTCTTGAAGATACCAATGGAACCCGGACCACAAACATCATGAGTCATCAAGATATCAACATTAATCCAAGCATTATCACCTGGACTCAACTGTTGTTTCTCAGAGGCTCTTGCAAGAATCTTCTCTGTCATTGTCATTCCTGTCTTCACCTGGAAAATGGGGATTTGAGGATTTCAAAAAATAGTGGAAGTTGTAATGATAAAAACATTCATGATTATTTCTCTTTCTCAAACTCATTGATTTGCTGGATGACTATCTAGTAGTAAATTTGAAACTCCAATAGATGTTTGGGAATTTGGAATTCATGTTTTTATATCTTTCGAATATATAATCCTTTTGAATTTCAACTAATTTTAACATAATCTATACATATTATCTCACATTTGATACAACAGATGAAATGATTAGGTAGTTTTTGGAAACTTAGATATCGAAAAATGGATTTTGATTCCGCAAACAGTATAATTTGTATGTTAAAACACATACAAATGTAGCATTCATCATTATTTTCTCATGGATTTGTTAGATGCCATTTATTACAGTATTTGATGAATTTAGAACTCCAAAATTTTCTGGAATTTGGAATTCATGTGTTTTATACATATCAAAATATATAATCATATTGAACCTCAATTAACCCATACAGTTTATACATATCTTCTTAACAATTATGTAACAAATAAAACCCAAACCCAGATTTTTCAAATTCATGTTCCCAAATACAGCATTTAACAATCAATAAAAATGAAATCAACAAAAAAAAAAAAAAAAAAAAAAGAGGGAAAAAGGAACTAACAGAGCCAGTGGTATATGTTTTACGCTCAGATTGCTGGGGTGCCATGACTGAGACGATTTTCTTCGAAACTTGTTTCTTACATTTATGAAAAGCAACCTGAGATTCCAAACAAAACCAAGAAAAAGGGGGTTTTGTTAATTAATCAAAAGAATCAAACAACAATCAAAATCAAGAACATGGGTGTGATGGAAATCACTGACCTTCTTGAGGAAAGAAGAAGTAGGAGAGGAAACCAAAGAGGATGCCATAAGATTTCAGCTCTTCAAGTAAATCAAGAGCAGAAATGTAAAAAAAAAAAAAAAAAAGGGATAAAGGAAACACAAAAGTGAAGACCAATGGAAGCAGGGAAATGCAGAGCAAAGTATACGTGGAGGAGATGCTGCAAGAGAAGGGTGGCAACTGGCAATGGCGTGTGGTCATTAGTTAATTTATTCAAATGGGTCCCAACCACTTAAAATTTGAGTCCTTTCTTTCTCTTCTCCAGCAAAAACCAAATTCGGACACATTAGGAAAGCACTTTTGGATCACAATATAATAATGGCTTATATAATTATTATTTAGTCCGTCTCATAATCTCATTCTACTTTGATTTTGGAACCCTTAAAAATATCAAATATAATGTGAATTAAGAGTTAAATTATATTTTATTCTTTAAAAAAATTAGTCTTTATATATTATACTAAAAAATAAATTAATTTTTTTGTTAAAAATTGATCTTTGTACGTTCGAATAAAGTACATATGGCATGTCACGTCACATGTAATTGTCTGATTATTTTATCAGTCATACTCTTTTTTAACAATTAAAATAAATAGTTTTTTTAACAGAAATGGCTAATTTACTCTTTAATCTAATATACAATAACTAATTTACATATTTTTTTGAGTAAATAGGCCAAAATACAATTTAACTTTTAGTACAAGGTCTTCCATGATACTTTTATTATCCAATTACACTTTTCAATTATTATAGAAAGATGAGAATTACATTTATTGCAAACAACTATTGATTACCCTATGCATGATTTTTGTGTCAAAAGCACTTTTAAACCCATAAACAAAATGTTAAACAGGTAGTTTTTTAAGCCAAAAGTGCTTTTGAATTCGAACATAAAAATATTTTTTTTCTGGCTTTTAGGTTTGGAAAAAATATTTTTAAAGTTAATTGACATTTTTAACCCTTATTTATAATTTAATGTATTTTATGTAATATTTATATTGGATATTTAATCATTTTCCTATTGAAATTTATTTCAAATATATAAATTATATATTTAAATTCGTAATGGTTATATTTTAATATTTAAAAATAGAGTTTAGATATTTTAATTGATTTTTAAAATAATTAATATTATTAATAATTTTAAAAATAAATTTACAAATTTATTCCAAAAGTACTTTTCAAAATTAATGCTAGACTAGCTTGCATGATTTAAGTTTAAGAAATTATTTTTATATAAGTTTATAAAAATTATTTTATAAAATAATAAAAAAATATTTTTTAATACATATATTTTTTAAAATATATACAATTATATATTTATTATTGGATTGAAAATGTTTTGCTATTAGACACTATTAGCTTTGATTTTCAATTGTTTTGATATAACAAATTTAATCATAAAATTTCTTATTCAAATTTCCATAAATTTAATTATAAAATTCCTCAAAAAAAATTCTAAATTACTTAAACTTTCTATGAAAAATTTTGAGAATCCCCAAGTCCTTTAAAATGTTTCTAAGTCACATTTTTAAGGTTTCAAGTCTTGTCTCAAGATGGATCAGCATCAAAGCAAAAAATGCTTGAAAAGAACCTTGTCTCAAGACAAAAGTTAACCGGTCAACATCTAAGCTCAGGTTTGCTTCAAGGGAGTCTTGTCTCGAGAGATATAGCATATTGTCTCGAGACCTCTGGCTCCAACGATCATATTTTTGTTCTTCCTATCTGGAGACAAAGGGTTTATGTCTCGAGACATAATGTTGCAAGTTACATTAAATGTGCAAAATAAATACTCCCAACAGTTAGAAACTCCCTCCAACAGCTCTAAACGTCTATAATTTAATGGAAGGATATAAATATCATTCAAGAACACTTATAGGAATATAAGAAACAAGTACACAAAGATCAATAGCTCAATTTCAATCATTCCTATAAATATCATTCAAGAACACTCATACGAATATAAGAAACAAGAACACAAAGATCAATAGCTCAATTTCAATCATTCCTCATTATTATTCTCATTTTCTCTTGGACACACTTGTGAGTTTATTTGTAATTCATTCTTTCAAGTGTTGTAATGTCCATCAACCTTTTAAAGGTGATAATCCTTTCCAAACTTTATTTCTCATTTTTTTTTGAGGATTTACTTAATGTTTTGGGTAGAAAACCTTAAAGGGGAAGCGATCCTATCTTGCATTGTCAAAAGATAGAGATTGCAAAGGTTAAACTATCCTTAAAAGGTTCAAATCTAGTGAATTGAAGAAATCCTTAATTGTGATAAGCTAAGGTAATAGAGTAGACAATTGGAGTCAAACCATTATAAATTCTTAAATCTCCATTTTTTGTAGACTTACTCGTGGGTCGGGTCGCCCGTCCAAGTCCAAAGGCCCACTCAAAAAATGAGAGGGTTTGAACAAAAATGTAAGGCTCAAAAATGGGATTGGGTAAAATTTAAGGCCCATTTTCTATTTGGATCGGGCCTTGGGCAATATTTTTTAGCTTGAGTCCAAACTAACCCAGCCCGAACATATTATCTCATAAAAATAATATTAATTATTTATGTTAAATATTAAATCACTAACCCAATAACAATTAAACTCATTACCCAAAACCTAAAAAAACTTACCCAACTAAATAATCCAACCCAAAATATAAAATTTTAAAATTTATATTTAATACAATAAAATATCTACTATATTTATTTGTGCTTTTTAATACAATAAAACATTTATTATATTTATGGTAATATTTTTCTAATACAAATACTTTTTTTTAATATTTTCTTATATATATAATCGGGCTGTATCAACCATACCATATTAGATTCATGTTATATCAAAATAACCTTACCATTTGGACCATTCCTCACATGCATCATAACCACCTAAATGACACAAACCAACCATTTACAAATGGTACCAAACAACCAACATTTATATACCATATTTACATCATGCACGTTTAGTTCAAAGCCTTTCCAAAGTAAACCATATCTTGACCATGTTGAGATCAATTTATCACATACCACTTTGGCCATTTAAAGATACATTAACACATACCAAATTTGGTCATTCCAAAACATGCATCAATTTGACCATATTAACAACAGCCAACAAGACATCAATAATACAATAAGTACATCAATTCCAAGGCAACATTACATGCCATAAACATCAACTAAACATTAGACATAAGTCTACCTATACATGTCATTATAACCATGACCAAATCATCAAATCCTACAGATATAATTGTTGGATAGTGTGTTAGATCTCCGACGAGCTTTCAACCCAATCGAGCTTCCAATAATTTATAAAGTAAAAGAAGTATAACTACGTAAACAATGTATGCTTAGTAAGTTCATATAAACTTTAAGCATAATAATCCATTTCAATAATAAACTTTATAGAATAAACATAAATCTATGCCAATGCCATAAGATTCATAAATCGATATGGTCATCAACTCACAAATGAGTAAGTTCATTAATGTCACATACATTTATCATTCATAACATGATAGGATTTTATGGGACTTAATAGATAATCTTCAACTTTTCTATAAGATAATACACTTTTCAATCTACTTTCTTTTCATTCTGTTCTTGTAACATCCTGAATTAGGGGTTGTCAAAAATTTAAATATTTTCCCATGGGTGTGCCTGAAGAATTAAACTCTATGATTTATTTGGCGTGTTCTAGGGTCTAGAATTAAACCCGAGAGTTAGGCCCGACCTAGTGTTAAAATAATTTCTTTGGGCGAAATATGACAAAGAAATGGGCTTGGTACAATTGGCACAGTGTGCGCTAAGGGTGAGACAAAGGAGGATTGGGTTCGAGCTGCAAAGACATCACTTTGATTTTATTTTTCGTCAACTGGGGAAACTGAGCTAGGTATGCCTTAAAAATAAATGGCAAGGGTAAGGGACATGAAAGTCCAGGTGGTAAAGTGGCTCCCATGCGCCACTTAGGAGTTAGAAAGGAAGAAGGGCGCAAGTTCGAATAGCAGCAGCAGCAGGTTGCGATTTTATTTTAATTTTGGGTGATGGGCTTAAGTAAGAAGGCCTTATAATTAAATATTGTGGTTATTTGACATGAAAGTCAATTTGGAAAAAGTGGCCTAGGCGTTGGAAGTAAGAGTGGTGTGTGAGTGGGGTCGTAGATTCGATCCAAAGGAAGGCGCAAAGGTGTTTTTATTTTTATTTTTAGCGCTATAGCTTAAGGGGGGCCAAGGAAAGTAAGGTTTAAAAGAAAATTTGATAGGATTATAGCATGAATTGCACAAAGGTCAGACTGGCTGGGGGCTGGGAGAGTTCTCTCCAGGTCTCGGGTTCGAGACCAAATGATTGGGGTTTTGTTTTTGGTTTTTCTTTTTGCCTACGTGGGAAGACGTGCGCATGTGCCATGCGCGCATGAAGGCATATTGTTTTCATTCTTTTATATTATTAGCATTTTAATTGTATTAAAGTAGGGGAGTGTTATTTTTTTTGGAAGATTAGGATAAGCTTAGCATTTGTTTTTGATTTTGTATTCGGCTAGAGTGGAGGACAAATATTAGTGTTTCATTTTTTTTATATTGAAAAGGTGATATTGGAGAGGAGTGGACGGCTTGGTGGCTAAGCATGGGATTTTATTGTTGTTATTTTATTTTTATTATATGTTATAGGAAATTGGGATTGGAAGATGGGGAGTTTTATATTATTATTATTTTATGTGTGGTGATGGAGTAGTGATAATATATTTATTATTATTATTATTATTATTTTGGTAGTAATGAGAGCCATGATTAAACAATGTATAATTTTCATGGATGAGTCTTGGCGTGGGGAGAGGAGAAGGTACAAGCATTAGTTTATATTTTTACAATGTTGAAGGGGTGATAATGGATTAAGTGGGATATTAGCAGGGGATAATTGATGTGTTTTATTATTATTTTTGAGTAAGAGTCAAGAGGAAATATAGGCACTTGGTTTATTCTATTATTTTCAAATGGTTGGCAGGGAGGATATTAAGGAATTTAACTAATTCAAATTAGTTGGAATTAGTGGTCTTGTGCTTTGGCCGAATTTTGGAGTCTTTAAGGTGGGAGTGCCGAATTATCTTAGTCCTTTACTTGATAATATTCGGCTAGCACATATCAAAGAAACCAAAAACTTTTTCCTTCATTAAACATGAGCCGAATGTTCTTAAGATTCTCGAGCTTTTATTTTCTTTACTCAAATACTTTTCTTCCTTCTTGGTTAGTAGCCGAATTGCTCAAAAACGTAGGAGCAAGAATATTGTGGGTAGCCGATTGGTTTCTCCAGGATTTAGGGATAACGTTGGTGATGTGTGTGTACATACACACTTTATAACTAATTAATGTGCTAAGTATTTTTGTGTATGTGAAATTGGATTTGTGTAGATTCGGATTTAATACCATAAATGGTATAAGCAAGGATTGTGTAAGTCTTTATTGTTACGAGCTTATTTTTTTGTGATGCTTTTGGGAAGCATGACATATTTATTTTATGTGGCATATGATATTTGGTGATGATAAATTCGGTGTATATTATTAAATAAACGTATTGGCATAATATCATTAAATGCATATTATTGATTGATGTGGGATTAAACGAGTAGAGGGGGAAGTAATATTTGTGTCGACGGACACCAGTGGTTTGGTACCACATTGTGACTTCAGTTACCAGAGGTTTGGCACCTCATAGCGTCTCGTCCCTGTGGTTAACACCACCGTGGGTTGACCCCACATTTGAGATATGGGATCGACGCCAGTGATTTGGTATCACACGATGGGTTGGCCCCATCAATCGATTTGTGTCTTCGGACACCAGAGGTTTGGCACCTCCAGTGATTTGGCATTACATCTGTGACTATAAGTCACCAGTGGTTTGGCACCACCAGTGGTTTGGTACCACACGGGGTAGACAAAGGCATTTGGATGGTTAGGTTGGGTGCATGATTTAGTGCATGTTAATTTGTTATAAAATGTGTATGATGTTGCAATTAACCGGGGGAAGGGTTACACATTGAGTCTTGGTGACTCACCTTCTCCTTTAACATTTTTCAGATGACTCGTAGATCGCGGATGAGGAGCCGGATGGACTCGAGGTGGCCATGCAGTGGAATTTAGTATAAATGAACTTCAAATTTTAGTTTATCTTATTTTATCGTTGGTTAAATTTTACTTCAGTTGTAATAAGGTCTCCAAAGATTATATTTTATTTATTTTACCAGTTTGAATAACTTATTAAAACTATTTTAATGATATCAAAATAAGTACACATGTTTTCTTATACTTAAAAAAAAAAAATGTTTTATCGTGCCATCGGGTACATTTGAAATCTATAACAACTTGACTTAATAAATTTTCAAATAAAACCAAGTATGGTTTTCTTTATACACCTCAATTGTTTTAACGAGACTATCTTTTATCAAAAAGTTAAATCGGCTTAAAAGGATTTCCAAAATATTTTCTCTGTAGTATACCAAATTCGGTCGTAATGTTTGGGCCGGGTTTGGGGTGTTACAGTTCTCAATGCTTATAATAAGCCTAAACAACATTATCAATTCCCGACTCAATGTATTTATCCATGATATAGGTATATTCATCCATTGCATACATAAATTTCTCACATATAGTACATTATTCAAACTCATTACTCTCTTTTCATCAAATTTCATGTCAACTATGAATTTACCATTTCATTACCTTTCTTCACCCGTTTCATGTGCATAACACACAAGATATATGCATAATATCAACCATGACTACAAACTAGTGCATTTAAACATAGCTCTTTTGGAATCAACTACATAATCAACCATTGCATAAGAAATTACATACTTTGATTTATTCCACCTTTTCATGGACATAAGCACATTACCAATTGAGCACTTACCGTTTCAGTGTATTTCATTAAGATTTAACATGATATAATTCAATCATAAACTTGGCACAAGCCTAAGCACCAACAACAACACATGTTAGCATAATTGAATATAATTCATGTGAACTTAACATAGATAACCATTATACTTGAGCATGATCCAATTGGATTTATCATCCTTCATAATGTATCATGTTTTTCTATGTATCATCATTTCAATAAGTTTCATACACACATGTCTTGGTTCATATTGAACACTTACCATTTCATTTGCATAACACAAAAGACATAAACATAACATTTATCATAGTCACAAGCTAGTGATTAAATACATAACTTAGCAATATCATTACATGCTAAGATATGGTACATACACATAACATCACTTAAATCATACCTTTCATAATCATGAATATTCATACTTTGATCATTGATACATCATACCTTTCCATATTTTTCATAGTGAAGTCAATCAGAACCCTTACCGGAGCTCACACAAGTCTGCTAAACGATGGTCGAAACCATCCCTTTTCTTTAATCGATGGTTGAAACCTTCCCCTTTCATATTCGATGAACATTGTAAAGACGATTGAAACCCCGGTACACGTTTCATATTGTGTCATTGTCCAACTATGGTCTTACATGTGCACTGCCAAGGCCTTGCCATGGTCTTACGCTCATAGTGCCATAACCCGATTATGGTCTTATCATTAGAATGCCATAACTCAGCTATGGTCTTACATATATATATACACTGCCATGGTCCAACCATGGTCTTCCATCTGAAAAACTACCATAGCCTAGCTATGGTCTTACGTAAACATTTCCATGGTCCAACCATGGTTTAGTACATTTTTATATTATGTTGCCATAGTGTCTTTCAACCCTGGTTTTATTCGTTTCCTTCAAGCTGACAAATTTGATTCACATATATACACAAATAGATAATGATTTATCAAAATAGTAATTAATTGTGCTAACCAAGTTACGAACTTACCTGGCTAAATTGCAAAAATGACAAAGTTCAGGGGTATTTTGGTAATTTTTCATTCTCTTCTACTTTCCACTCGATCTTGATCTAAATTAATAATTTTATTCAATCTATTAATTTAAATAGTAAAAAAAATATTTTATGCAACTTAGTCATTTTTGAAATTTTTATAAAATTACCCCTAAAATTTTACTTTTATTCAATTTAGTCCTTGAGCCTAAAACATGCAAATTAGCCATTTTTATTGAATTTTTACACTAGCTGAATATTCATAACCTCCCTTTCAGCCAATCTTTGCAACAATTTCACATTAAATCCTTATACTTTTATTATTTTAGCAATTTAGTCCCTAACCGATAAATTCATCAAAAATCACTTAACAAAATACTTTTAAATAACAAATAATATTTCAAATTCATCATTTAACATAAAAAAAAATTCACTAGATTCATCAATGGCAACATTCAAAATCTTTAACAATTTCAAAATCGAAGGTACAGGCTAACTGAACCTAGTTGCAACGATATCAAAAACATCAAAATAACTAAAAACCGGGTAAGAATCACTTACCATGCAAGAGAAAATCACCATGGCCGAAAGATTCATCCTTAAATCCATGGTATTCGGTTCCAAAAATAGAATAAAGATGATGAATATTCACTTACGATTTATTTTTATTATGTTTTCATTATTATATTAACCTTTTATTTTATTTTATTAATAAAATAACATATAAAACATTATAATTAAAAGAAATTAAAGCATCCAACCATCCCAATATCTTTAGGATGGCTAATTTACTCAAAAAGGTCATCCAATTATTATACTTTAACCAATTAACACCTTTAAATTAATAGCGATTGACTTTTTTCAACTTTTACTATTTAGTCCTTTTCGCTTAATTAACTATCGAAACGTTAAAATTTTTCAATGAAAATTTAATACCACATTAATGACATTCTGTAAATATTTACAAAAATATTTACAACTCGGTTTATAGAAACGAGGTCCCGATACCTCATTTTCTAAAACCACTTGACCTTAGGGCCTTACCACTTGAACTTAATAAATCGCTTATATAACATAAATTTTCAAATCGAAAACCTTTTTAAAACTATATTTGACTCATAAATATTAAATAATAATATTTACGAACTTACTTGTCAGATTTAGTGGCCCCGAAACCACTATTTTCAACAATACTAAAAAACGAGCTATTATACATTTTGTGAGTGTTGTGACCTATTAAGCCGACACGGTCCTTAGGTAGTGCTAATTTGTGTAATTGAGTGTGTAGGATGATGAATTATAGGCCTAATTGACATAGGAGCAAGGGACGAATGATGCACAAGCTTCCTGAGCTGCTAAAGCACGACACGAACCAATGAGGCATAAATTTGTTGTCATGTCGCGCCATAAACCTTGTATGGCGCGACATAGGGTTGACATGGTGTCCAAGTATTTTAGGGATATTTTTGTCCACCTAATCAACTTTATACGAAAACCTAGGACGTCCCGAAGACCTAATTCGAGCTGTCAACACTCCTATAAATAAAATCCTAGGTGTTAGATGTAACTAAATCATCTTAGATACCTTCAAACCCTCGTAGTTTAGAAGTAGGATAAAAGTTAATTTTAATTTGTTTCATAAACTCTTTGTTTTTCTCTCTTGGAATCAGTTTCAATCCAAGAGTTCTTTTATTTAATTAAAGTATTTCAGTTATTTCTCTTTCACAAGCGACAATATTTGATTATTCCAATCAAGATATTCGTTACTCTGTGCTCTACTTGATATCAAAATCAGGATTAATATTTTAATCTTTTTTCTCTTTTCAATTTAATCATGTTATTTACATGTTTTATTCAATTGATATTAAGATTATGAATAATATGAGTGACTAAATTCCTTAGGGGAGATTAACGAGTGGATGAGGATGTGATTAACGGAGGATTTAGGGTTTCTTGAGAGAATTAGTTGGTATAAATTATCGTTTATAAGTTTCACCGAGTAAATCATAGTTTATCCTGGTTAAGAAAGTAATCATAGGTTAAACGAGATCAGGAGATAAGTTTCACCAAGTAAATCATAGTTTATCCTGGTTGAGAAAGTGATGTCGGAAGATAATCTAATATCAACCAATCGATTAATCAGTTAGAGGCTGGGAGCTATTAATTGGTTAATTGATAACTAATCCACCCTAAAACCCTAATATGAATTTTACAAACCCCTGAAATGAATTAATCTTCCTAATCAGTTTTATCAATTTAGTCATTTGTCTATTTTCTTGTTTATTTATTTTAGAGTTTTAATTTTCATTATTCATCTATTTTATGATCTATCGTAATATAGGATTTAATTACTACTATTTAGACTTTTTATTGTAAAGAGATTTTCTATAGATTTATTCCATCCTCCTTTGGGTACGATCTTCGGAATACTTTCTTGTGTTCCGTTGTACACATATACTATATTACAATTTGACCTATATACTTGCTGATACTGTCGATTTAATTTCTTAAATTTGTGGTGTGATATTTTTACTATAAACGATAACACGTTTATAGATAGTCACTTGTTGGTATAATCGAAGTAAAGGTTGTGCTCAGCACTCATCAGAATATTCGAATGAAATTGCGCCCAATGCTCATCGACATATAGTTGAAATAACCCGTACTCAATCTATCATATTACATGCCAACTATATCTGACTCTACTCGAACAGTTAATAGGGAATCAATTTTCCGATTTTGTCATATGGTTCAATTCTCATTATATCGTTCTCAATTCATCATCAATTTCTCCATTTCAGCATATCATATAACATGCGTCAACCCAATTCCATATCTAATAACATATATCAATTAATTCATGTAGTTTTTATTCTATTCAATTTAGTCCATTATCTTGATATTCACTCTCAAACATAGCAATTCAATTCAATTCAAATACTCATTGTTAACTCACCTCAATGTCATATTATGAAAAATATCACAAATATGCAACAATTAAAATGATCCTAAGTTTTCTGAGTCACTCGTCGACAACTTTTATTTTTCCTTTCCCTTTAAAAGGTTCTATGTCAACATTAGCTACATACAATCACAAAAGATATAAAATTATCAATTTTCCATCCAATTTACATTCAATTACAAAGAAAAACATATTTCCAATTTAGTCCCTAAACCCGAGACAAGCATAACTTTGAATCTAAAGCTTCGAATTAAAATCTGATTTCATATTTACTCATTAGGGACCTTTTACTTTCTATTCCTAATTAATCTCATAACAATTTTACATTTTATTCAATTTGGTCCTAATATGACCAAGCTTACAATCAAGCTTGTTAAGCATTACAATTTTGTCCTTTTCATAATCTAAACTTAATTTCTATCAATTTTAAGTCTAATTCATCCAATTCTCAGCAATTACAATTTATCAAAATTTCAAAAATTGAACAATTTGATACATGGGCTGGCTAAATTAAACTCTCATGATCATAAATCTATAAAAATCAAAGAAAAATGGCTTAGGGACTTAGTTAAAATAGTTATCGATTGCTTGAGGGTTTTTAAAGCTTTTTTTTCTCAAAAAAAATGGTGTACGGTGGAACTTGGGAATATGATGATGTTTTTTCATCTTTCCACTAACTTTTTACTTATATAGTTTAATTAGTGTTTAGTTAATTAATTTAATCGTGATTAGTTTACTTTAATCATTATTTAATTAAGTTTAATGTCATCTAACATCATCATCCATTATCCACCATTAAAAATCGATTTATTAACCGTTTTCGTTCCTTGGATAACTCTATCTAGGTCCTCAAGTCTTTTTATAATTAAAAATTTATAGCAATTAAAATTTTACAATTTAGTCCCTAGGCCTTAATTAACCACATTTTTAGCTAAATTACTTAACTGAATTTTAATATATCAATATAATAACTTCGTAACTATCCATATTTAATATTTATGAGCTCGGTTTATGTAAACGAGATTCTGAAACCGCATTTCTCATCACCACTGGAAATTGGTCATTACACATCTAGTGTTTCATTTTTCTCTCATTCACAAGTGTGTTAGAGTTCTTGACAGCAAGTCACTCCTCTTCATTTGGTGGATTCTGATTTCACTCTGATTTTGCAATCATCCACATTGTTTGATAAGCGGTTCATGGAATATGCGGGTTGACTTGTGGAACAATGGCTTGTCCAGTGGAAAGGCTATCCGGAATCAACTACTACTTGGGAAGACCAAACTCACATGCTGCAGGTATTGTTATGAGTGGTGCGAAGCAACAAGCTGCCACGGTTGTGCAAGATGCTGGGAGGGGGAATTAACAGATGAAGTAAAGCATGAAGGCAATATACTTGGACCAAATAGGCCTGCTTAACAACGCCAATTACCCAAGAAGTAGAAGGATTTTGTGATGAATTAAACGTCAGCCTGAGTGTAACTGATTGGAGAATAAAACAACTTACAATAGAAAAGTTAGTTATGCAATTGGTTATTTTTTAATGTAATTCTCTGTTTTCTCATCCTCTTCTTCTTGTTGAGTATAAAGAATTATTAAGGAATTGTTCTTAAAATTTTCATTGTTGAGCTTCTAAATTCCAGTGAGCACTTCACTTGAATCGCTAGATCCACAAATTTTGAGTTCAACTAGTTGAACCAACCTACTTTAACATAATAATGCTTGTCTATTTTTATTACTTAACACCATTTTTCATACCTAATATTATTGTGCAACTTTTTCAAATATTATATGTTCCGACCGGTAACTCCACCCTTGGGCTTGTATACTTATTAAGGATGGATTTTCTTTTCTTTTCTTTTTTTAGTATAACAAATGAATCAAGATTGAGCTCAACCATAAGAGATGAAATTAGCTGCTGCTGTGAAGGCTCATCTAGCTACTTGTTTTCTAGGAGTAGATCTATGGAGAAGGAGCAACTAACTTGTGGTAAATTCGAGTTATGGAGACTTTGTATAGTGTATTGATTCCCTCCCCAATTTTGCATGTCTTCAACAATGATGTTTAAATCGAATTGAATCAGTTGGACCGAAAATTGGGTCCAGAGAATAGTTTTGAATTGGTTAGATCAGGAACTGGTACGGATCGGTTGAATTGACTAAAAAAATCGGTAGAATCAGTTGAATTGAATTTTTTTAATTTTAATATTTTTAATTTTTAAATTTTTAATAATTTTTAATCGGACTGATCAAACCGGTTGAACCAAAAAACTAATGGCCCGACCGATTTGACCACCATTCTAATTTTAAAAACATTAGTCTTTACCCATCAAACATATGTCTCGTCTAGTGAAAATGCCTTTCCAATCTAAATAATCATTTTCAAATTACACATGTTCAAAGCTAGTAATAAGGTTTTTTTTCCTTTTTCTTTACTTGAGGGGCTTAAAAAAACCTCTGGGTTCTCGAGATAGCATAATAAGTTTTGAGCATATTTTTTTAACGACTTTGCATGTTTGGCTATTTGCTTTTGAAAAAAATGTAGCAATCATAAGTAGAAAAAGTGATGGTTTATCAAAGCATTTTATCTTGAAATCTTGATCCTCTCGATATGTTTTTCTATTTATACTTTGGTGAGCAAAAAGGACAACTCGTATTAATTAAAAATATTTATTATTGGAAGGGACAATCACGAGTCTCTAACATAAAATATAAAACAAACATGAACAATACCAAAATAGAATATCCATTAAGTTTCAATCCATCGTAACTCTATAAATAAATATTTTTATAAATATCATGTTGAAGATGGAGCAAGTTGAGTTTTCTTTTGAAAAAATCAAGTATCATATCGATAAAAATTTGTCCAATCTTACCACTGATATACATAGTAAATAATCTTGTTTTTAAGTTATAATTTTTATAACTTTAATATAATTACAAATTTATAACATATAGTTTAATTTTATAAACATTTTATTTTATTTATTACGTAAGCTTAATTTATAATATTAACTAACATATTTGGTTTAATTTTTGAAAAAAAATAATATAATATAATATAAATCTTTACAAGATTGAAGTTGGAATTAAGGATTAAAATATTAAATAAATTTCAAAATGGAATTGATTTAGAAAAAGACGCTTTTCGGAATATAAGTTGAAAACTTTCAGTTATTCAAACAAAACCGACTTTTTATTTAATTTATGATAATTTTAATTTTTTATGATATAAAAAATGATAATATTTATATATTTTTATAATTAAACAATAACATTTTACTTGGTTAACCAAATCTCATGAAAAGATGAAATAAAAAAAGTTTCAAAGAACGTGAGCGGCAGGATTCAAACCTGCGCGGGCAGAGCCCACATGATTTCTAGTCATGCCCGATAACCACTCCGGCACGCCCACTTAATTGTTTGCTTAGCAGCTTAGTGTTTTATGTTAGTTTGGTAAGCTTTTCAAGTTGAGTATAAAAAATATCTGATTTTGAATCACTTTCGTTACTCTAAAACTTGATTCCATGATAAAAACCAAATTCAAATCTTCGGTAAAAGTATCATGAATCTCCCAATTAGATTACATCTTGTTTTTTTTATTTGTAAAATAAGATACGTTGGTTCATATACATTAAATTAAAAAGTAAATTGGTCATTTTTATTAAAAATTTCATCTACTATTAAAAATTAGTTTGGCTAACAGAATAACCAAATAGTTACACATGATATCACGTGTATCTCATTCTAACATACAAATACCAGTTTTTAACAGTAAAAATGAATAGAATTTTTAATAGAATGATCAATTTGCTCTTTAATCTAACATGGACTAATTTGCTTACTTTTTAAGTAGATAGAACAAAATACAATTTGTCTTCTAATACAAGGGTTTCCATGATACTTTTACGTTAAATATTATAGAGTTGAACTTGTCTCTCAGTTTAAATTTGGATTTTACTTTTAACCAAGAGTAATACAATATTGTCATTTTTGTTTTCCATATTCGTAGGTTGTATTATTTTGAATTAGAGATGTCATGAGTCGGGTTGAGTCTAAGTATAATATTAACTTACTTCATGCTTACTCAAGCCTGGCCTGCTTGAAATATAAGTCTAAAATTTTGTCCAAACTCGTTTATATTTACAAAAGACTAACCCAAGCCCATTTTAGACCCACACATATTAATTTTTAATTTTTTTAAAAAATATTTATATTATTTTAATTCAATATTTAATATTTAATTTTTTTATTGATTTTTTTATATAGTCATCTTAACATTATTTTAATATTTACATTAGAGTCATATTATATATTTAGTATAGATTTATTTTTTATTTATTATAAATTATATAATATATAAAAATATTATAATATAAAGTATTATGAACTTAAAATAGGGTCAAATCGGGCCGGACTCGAACCTTAAATGTTCAAGCCCGAGCCCGGCCCATATTTAAACAAGCCTAGTATTTTTGCCTAAGATCATTTTTTAGACCTAATATTTTTACTCAAACCCTCTTAAATTTTAAATGAATCTTCAAACTTGAGCGAGTTACCAACCAATTAACAACTCTATTTTGAATTTATCAACATATTCTCCTATTAATATAATTAGTTTAAACTCATGCTATGCAGGAGATTTTATCTGATTAAAGGTTTCACATTCGAATTATTAATGAGTCACTTAGTCATGGGTTAAGTTCCTATTAAAGACTTGTTTAATCTCTCACCTAAACCCTCAAGTTCTAGCTACCCTGCAATTTAATTTCTTGTACTAAACTTGATAACTTATCTAATTAATTATTTAATAATTCTATTTTCTAATTCCATATTTGTCACGTAAACTTCCCGATTAATATTTCTATATTGGCTTGATTTAAGAAATTTGATCTCGAAATTGAATTTTCAGATACCAGCTAAAATTAAGTCATTATAGGTGTGTTTTAATTTAATATTTTTTACCTCATTCGTGCATGTTTCACTCTTGAACTCAAATGAATTTACCTTTTGTAACACCCTATTACCCAACGCAGTCGCCAGGTCCAAGCAACGGGATGACACATTCGTTGCCGAAGCAACTGTGATCAATTCACAATTTAATTATAAAATTTATATAATAATTATATGACAATAAACATTCTTTAATCATACTAAAGAAAATCAACATTTGTTTTATAAAAGCACCTAATAAAATACCATAAATCCAATATATATATATTTCTACTAGAATATAAGTTATAACATTTAATTAAAACATCATTCAACAACCACAAAACTTAATCAATTAGGTACAAGCCAACCATAAGTAACATTTGAAACAACAACCATGTTGAGACCAAGACTGCAGATTGGATGTTGAGGTTGTGAAAAATATAACGTCGTAATGACAAATATTTCGCAAAGAAAATAAAAATAAAAATAAAGAACACACACATTTTACGTGGAAACCCTTTCGAGGAAAAACCATGGGCAGAGGAGAAGAAAATTCACTATGTCGAATTCGAATCAATTACAAGAGGAATAGACTATGTCTATTTATAGGCTTGTAAAGCCATATTCTAATAGGAGTGTAGTAAGATTGAAACTCCTTATTCTAATCAATATCAAATAGATGGAGTTTAATAAGGTTTAAAAAACCTTATTTAAAATAAAATAAAAGAAGCGTAGTTCTATAGGGATTCTTCTTTTATTTTATTTTACCACTGTATTTTATTTAAATAAGGATTCGGGTCACTTAATTCTAACAATCTCCACATTGACACGAATTCTCAATAAACAAGTTCTTCATCGCAAACTCTCCACGAACAAGTTCTCCACCTCTTCCATAAAACCTCTTAAGGGTTTAACTTCAACAATGAACACCAACCAAGTCTAAGCAATGCTTAAACTTGGTTATAGGAAGTGACTTAGTCATCATATCTGCAGGATTTTCATGAGTACTAATTTTGCTCACAACAATATCACCACGAGCAATAATATCACGAACAAAATGATATCGAACATCAATGCATTTTGTTCTCTCATGAAACATTTGATCTTTTGTAAGGAAGATGGCACTGATCGTGTCACAAAAATATCGTGGCTTGATTTGAAGGTCTTCATTGAGCTCACTAAAGAGTCCCTTCAACCAAATAGCTTCTTTACAAGCCTCGGTAATTGCCATGTACTCAACTTCAGTGGTAGACAAAGCGACTGCAGTTTGCAAAGTAGCTTTCCAACTGATTGCACAACCTCCGATTGTAAAGACATAACTAGTGAGAGATCTTCTTCTATCAAGGTCTCCAAAAAAATTAGCACCAACATACCCAATGACTCCATATCTAGTTCTTCCAAACTGTAAGCAAACATCAGTAGTACTTCGTAAGTATCTTAAAATCCACTGAACTGCTTTCCAATGTTCTTTACCGGGATTCGCCATGTATCTGCTAACTGCACTGACTACATATGATAAATCTGGATGTGAACAAACCATAGCACACATGAGAGATCCCACTGAACTAGAGTATGGAACATGTGACATGTACTCAATCTCATCATCTGATTGTGGAGACAAAGCCGATGAAAGTTTGAAATGGGCTGCTAAAGGAGTGCTAACAGGCTTAGCACTCTGCATATTGAACCTGCAAAGAACTTTCTCAATGTACCCCTTCTGACTTAGGTACAATTTACTTGCTTTTCTATCTCTGAGAATCTCCATACCAAGTATCTTCTTTGCTGGTCCCAAATCTTTCATCTCAAATTCTTCACTTAGTTGGGCTTTGACCTTTTTTTATCTCTCCTTTATCTTTTGCTGCTATCAACATGTCATCAACATAAAGAAGTAGATACACAAAAGAACCATCAATTTTTTTCTTAAAGTAAACACAACTGTCAAAACTACTTCTTTTAAAATCATGAGCAGTTATAAAAGAATCAAACCTCTTGTACCACTGTCTTGGTGACTGTTTCAAACCGTAAAGGGACTTTTTCAGCAAGCAAACATAGTCCTCTTTTTCTGAGACTGTAAAACCCTCTAGTTGTTCTATGTAAATCTCTTCCTCAAGTTCTCCATGTAAAAATGTAGTTTTTACATCTAACTGCAATCATGCATGGCCACAATACCAAGCAAAGCTCGAATCGAACTATGCTTTACAACTGGGGAGAACACATCTGTGAAGTCCACTCTTGGAATTTGACTGTAACCTTTTGCAATAAGCCTTGCTTTATATCTGGGTTCTTCAACTCTTGGAGTCCCTTCTTTCTTTTTAAACGCCCATTTACAATGAACAACCTTTTTACCTTTAGGAAGTTTCACAAGATCCCATGTTCTATTTTTATGGAGTGATTCCATCTCCTCTTGTATAGCAAACATCCACTTTTCTGAGCCTTCACAGCTAACCGCTTCAGAATAATTAGATGGCTCTTGGTTTGCATCTATATCTTCAGCCACATTTAAAGCATAAGCAACTATATCAGCCTCGGCATACTTCTTTGAAGGTTTGATTTCTCTTCTAGTTCTGTTTTTGGCGATAGAGTATTGTGGTGAAGAAGCAACTCTATTCTCAATTTTTGTACTGGCTTGAGGAGTCGACTCTGTATTAATCTAATGCTCCATCTGCTTTTGATTTTCTTTATTGGAAGAGCCTTTAAAAGATAAGTTAGGTATCATAGCAGTTTCATCAAAAACAACATCTCTGCTAATCACAACTTTTCTATTTTCAGGACACCATAACTTATAACCTTTTACACCAGCTTTATAACCAAGAAAAACACATTTAATGGATCTCGGTTCCAATTTTTCATTATCAACATGAGCATACGCAGGACATCCAAAGATCTTTAAATCAGAATAATTAGCAGGATTACCAGACCATACCTCTTGTGGAGTCTTTTTCTCAATGGCAATTGATGGAGATCGGTTGATCAAAAAACATACAGTAGAGGCTGCTTCGGCCCAAAATGACTTTGGTAAGTTGGCATTTGACAACATACATCAAACCTTCTCCATGATCGTTCTGTTCATTCGTTCTGCAACGCTGTTTTGCTGTAGAGTATGACGAACTGTCAAATGTCTCACGATCTCTTCTGACTTGCACAGTTTATTGAACTCATCAGAACAAAACTCTAAGCCATTGTCTGTACGGAGGTATTTTATTTGTTTTCCCGTCTGTTTTTCAATCATAGTTTTCCAAGACTTAAATGCAAAAAACACATCGCTTTTCTGCTTCAGGAAGAATGCCCAAACTTTTTTGGAAAAATCATCAATAAAAGTTAGCATATAATTAGCTCCACCTCTCGAAGGCACTCTTGATGGCCCCCACAGATTAGAATGAATATACTCCAACATTCACTTCATGTTATGGATTCCTCTGGTGAATCGAACTCTCTTTTACTTCCCAAAAATGTAGTGCTCACAGAACTTCAGTTTGCAAATTCCTTGCCTATCAAGAAGTCCTCTTTTGCCCAATTATGCCATGCCATTCTCACTCATATGCCCTAAGCACATATGCCAAAGTTTAGTAATATCATCATTTGACAAGGAAGAGGAAGCGACAGCTGCATCACCAAGAACAGTAGAACCCTGCAAAACATATAACTTGGCAGTCTTTCTCTGCCTTTTAATCACAACGAGGGAACCTTTGGAAATCTTCAAAATCTCACTTTCACCTGTATATTTGTACCCTTCTGAATCAAGAGTACTTAACGAAATTAAATTTCTCTTCAATTATGGAATATGTCATACATCGCTAAGTATTCTGACAACTCTATCAAACATCTTAACTTTAATTGTTCCAACACCTGCGATTTTACACGAAGCATTATTTCCTATCAAAACAACACCTTCAAACACTGTTTCGTAATTTGTAAACCAATCTTGATTGGGACACATGTGGAAGGTACAACCCGAATCAAGTATTCACTCCTCGCTCACTTTAGAATTGTTGACAGAAGCGACTAGAAGTTCACCATCGTTGTAGTCTTCTACAACATCAGCTTCACTGAAATTTTCTGGTTGTTTTCCCTTTTGATTCGCAGCCTCCCTTTTAATCTTGTTCTGTAGCTTATAGCACTCAGATTTAATGTGTCATTTCTTCTTGCAAAAGTTACAATTTTTACCTCTGTTTAAAGACTTTGATCTACCCTTAGATTTATCGCGAGGATTCTGATCTTGTGTCCTTCCACGATCATCATCAATATTCCGATCTTGTCTCCCACAAATAATGAGGCCCTCTCCTTGAGAGTCAGTTTTAACCAAAAGATGTTTCATCTTATCATACGAGGTCAAAGAATCATAAAACTCATCAACTATGAGAGACTCGCGGCTATATAAAATCGTGTCTCTAAAGGTTGAATAAGACGGGGGCAATAAACAAAGTAGAATCAACCCTAGATCTTTCTTATCATACTGAACCTCCATGGCTTCCAAGTTTGAGAGAATTTCTTTAAACACTGTTAAGTGTTCGTGCAAAGACGCACCTTCCTCCAAACGATGAGCATAAAGACGTTGCTTTATATGCAACTTGCTAGTTAGAGTTTTTGACATACATATTTGTTCTAGCCTCTTCCATAATGCAGCGGCGGTCTTCTCCTTCATCACATCCTGCAAAATTTCGTTAGGCAAATGCAGATGTAACTGTGTTAACGCCTTTCGATCCTTGCGCTTCTTTTCTTCCTCCGTCAATGTCGAAGGCATCTTATCTACCCCTAGTAGGGCTTCCTCTAAATCCATATGTGCAAGAACTGCCTGCATCTTTATCTGCCACATGGTGAATCTGATGTTGCGATCCAACAGCGGAATTTCATACTTCAAAGACGCCATTACTGTGATCGAGATGAAAAACCCGGAAGCTCGAATACCAATTTGTGAAAAATATAACGTCGGTAATGACAAACATTTCGCAAAAAAATAAAAATAAAAATAAAGAACACACACATTTTACGTGGAAACCCTTTCAGAGAAAAACCACGGGCAGAGGAGAAGAAAATTCACTATGTCGAATTCGAATCAATTACAAGAGGAATAGACTATGTCTATTTATAGGCTTGTAAAACCATATTCTAATAGGAGTGTAGTAAGATTGAAACTCCTTATTCTAATCAATATTAAATAGATGGAGTTTAATAAGGTTTAAAAAACCTTATTTAAAATAAAATAAAAGAAGTTTAGTTCTATAGGGATTCTTCTTTTATTTTATTTTACCATTTTATTTTATTTAAATAAGGATTCGAGTCACTTAATTCTAACAGAGGTCGATGCACATAAATCTTGCATTAAATCTAACCTGCGCATGGGAAAAACAATCCATATGCTGAGTAAAGCATTCAATAATATTTCTATAATTTAAAAATATATTATTAACATTAACAGTTCTAATCTAAGTAAATATGTATATCTTTATCCACATATATACCATTTACTTATAAATTGAAGTTACCAAGCTTAACATTCTTGATATAAACATGTTAGGTAAACAAAACTTGTAACATCCCTCGCTCGATCTAGTCACTGACCCGAGCTATAGGATACTTCAACGATTCAACTTGTAGTTAGGTACTCTACCAAGAGCTCGCATCTACACATCATACCAAGTCAGTTCACATATAACACGTAACGACCTAATAATCAAGGGTGTCGAAAAGTGTATTACTGGGACTCCGTTCCCGTAAACTGGACTTGTAAATATTTACAAAGTTAGTTGTGTAGCTAATTAATTTTTGAATTAGTAAATATTGTGAAATTAGGAGTTATTAAGGTACAGGGATTAAATCGCGTAAAGATTAAAAGTTGAATTATAAATTAAAATAAACTAAAGTGGCTAAAGTAGCAATTAAACTATTTAATAAATGGTTGTGTATAGGTGGCTGAATATGGTTAAGTGTAAATGCATGTGTGTATATATATATTTATATATGTTATATTATAAAGTTAGTAATAATAATAAATAAAATGAAAACAAATTAAATGAAATAGAAATGAAAGTGGATGCATGCAAATTAAACAAAAGAAATAAATAAATAAAAAGGAGAAGAGAACGCACGACACTAGGGGTTTGGAAGTTCAAGCTCAAATTGGTTAGTGCAATTCAGTCCATATACTTGTAATTTTTATATTTTTGAAATCCCGGTACCTGGGGCTACCTTACCCATGTTGTAATTTTTAGTATTGTTCAAGATTTTAGATGTTGACATTGTTGAATAGTTTAAGTATTAGGGATTAAATAGATAGATTTTTAAGTTGGAAATGGAAAATGACTAAATTGTGGAATTAATTGTTGATTTTGCATAATAGGGACTAAATTGTAAAAAATTTAAAATTAAAGGGTCTAATTGAAAAACAATAAGCTAAATGTGGTCTAGAGTGAAATTAGTATAAAAATATGAAGTTAAATGTGAAGGTTAAAATTAGTTACGGTTTAGGGACTAAATTGAAGAATAAGCAAAATATAGTGTGAAAATTTAAAATTTAATGTGAAATTGAAATGTGTAATATTAATGTGATTTAATTGTTTTATTCCGTAGCTAATGTAGTACCGGAATCCTCGAGTAAAAAGGGGAAGGAAAAAATCGACGTCGAATAACTCAGAATTCATTGTTTGTGTTTCTATAATTCGAACTAAGTTATAAATTATTATATTTTGAATAGTTACATATGGTAAGCATTTGAGGTGAGTACTTTTGCACTTTGAAATTGAATTGAATTCATAGTCGATGGAAATGGATTGATTCGGTAAATTATGAATTTATTGAATATATATAGAGATTGAATTGAATATATATTTATATGTGATAATTTGTATATATGTCAAATTGAGACATTGGTTGTATTGAAAGTGAAATGAAACCCTATTAACTGTATTGAGTTGAGTCGGATATAGATGGCATGCCATAGGATAGAAAGAGTTCAGGGATTTCTTTGACCTCGAGTCGATGAGGCACTGGGTGCCAATTTGCTTCGGTTTAACCGATGAGACACTGGGTGTCAATTTATATAGTGTTGGGCACAATTATTACTTCGGATTTATTCGATGAGGCACTGGGTGCCAAATTGGTGTGTTGGTTGGATCTGTGTATCCGTCCGAGTCCGAGTCGTGTTAATAGGGGAAAGTAGAATAATAATTTTATGTGATTGATATGATAAATGAATATGAGATGAGAAAATATTGAAATGGAAAATATAAGAAATGATTATGAGATGAGAAATGAAATATGAAATGATGAATTGAGATGTGAAACTTGAATGAATTTAAGTATTGATCAAAGATATGAATCATGCTATTGCATGAGATGATGTATTCAAATGTTAATGAAATGCCATTAATATATACTTATATATTTGAACATGTGAAAATCTTAGTAGATGTGAATAAGGAAAGAGCAAAAATTATACTATTGAATTGAAACACATGAACATAGCTTTCTTGTTGCATTCCGCATTTTAAATACTTATATCAAGTTTATATTATTTGGATTATAGAAATACCACTGAGTTTTACTCAACGTGTGGTTTTGTTTTTCGTACACAGGCTAGGTACTGTTGATTTATCGCCAACTCAGCATCAAATCACAAATCTCGATCTCAAGTGTGGTGATATCTTATTTTGTAATGGCATGTACCTAGGGAGTCTTTTGTTGATATTTTTTATAAGGTGTTGTTATCTTAGTTGCTAGTGAAATGGTGGTTAAATGTGTATATGGTTGTGGTTGAGGCTATGTTGGTATGTTAGCCTAGTTTATATTTTGGTATGTGATAGTTTAAAATTTGGTAGCTTAGCATAATGCTTGGTATGTGCTTAGCTTCAAATTTGGTAACTTTAGAAGTTGAAAGTTAGTTCAAATATGGTAAATGTGATATGAATGAAAGTCTTGAATGTTTGATGTGTTGTTGATGTTTTTGAACATATAAAATGTGGTACCAATGAGGGTGCATTGATTAGGCGTATTAGGTGATGAATTTGGTGTATCTTGGGAATGTTTAATCGTGTTTTGAGTAGGTTAATTGATTGGTAATCGTTAGTGCCCAAGTAAATAGGAAATGATAAACTTGAGTTTTAAGGTACTTTTAAGTGTACATGGCCTGGGCAAACAGGCATTGATCACACACGGGCAACACACATGGGTGTGTAACCCAAGTCTGTGAGTTACATGGGCCAGGACACGGGCTGGGACACTGCTATGTGTCCCAACTTCAAGAGTCACACGGCTTGGGACATTCAATACGACCTCGGGCATTCCACACGACCTGGCCATATGGGCGTGTGTTCCTATTTTGATTGTTAGACTGCCTGAGACAAGGACGTGTGTCTCAGCCGTGTGAGGCACACGGCCTGACCACACGGGTGTGTGACCCCTGTATCAAAATTTTTGTAATTATTTCCTAAACTTCTAGAATTATTTCAAATTAGTCCCTGCCTATTTTTGAACTACTTTTAGGGTCCCATAGACTCGTAATAGGGGCTGTAAGAGTAACTTTTACTTTGAATTGGAATAGATCAACAAACCTATATTAGGTGCATTCTACTAACATTATCAAAGATAAATTAAAAAGATAATCGTAGTCCGAGTATGGACCAATACTCTGATGCTAATAATTGGAACAGTCTTGTATGTATTCAAATTCTGACATTCAAGAAGGGGTAAATAGTGATAAGAGTGTAGACAGTGGAAGACTAAGTTTAGCAATGTATAAATAGTGATAAGAGTGTAGACAATGAAAGACCAAGTTTAGCATTGCATAGCATGAATCATTATTAGATTGTATAATATTCTAGTATGGTATGATTTGATTGTTGTGTCCTACCCCTGTATATTTTATTGTTAAAGGTTAGCTTATATGTTGATTATGATTGATTAATTGTTTGATTTGTTAGTAATGCTCATGACCCCAAATCTGACAACGGAAAGGGATTAGAGTTGTTACATAACAACTTTAATGAATTAGTTTGCACACACTTGACAAAGCTAGTTCGTGTATACATGACAAAACCAGTTAGCACATGACTACTTACAAAATTAGTTCACACTTACATTATAGTGACAGTTCGTGCCTTGACACAACTTGCCCATGTACACGGTCCACACATTGACTCAATTCGCATATAAACCTAGTTTGTGTAACATCCGCAAGGTACATACAAATATAGAAAAAATTTATTCCATCATTGATTCAAGGTACAAATTCATGCATAAATTAATATTCAATTAAAAGCCTTAAACAAGCTTACGAGTGCTTTGGAGTTATCCCGAGCTTGTAAGAGGACCAAACGGAATTTTTTTTAAAATTCAAGTGTAGGTATTGATACTAAGGCCAGGTACCGATACCAAATTGGCATTCTGTCATTTTTAAAATACTGTTCATTTGGTAAAGTACTGATACCTCAAACCAATCCCAAATGGCCAAAAATCATATGTTTTTAGTACTTTTCATACCCCAAACTCAAACCCATTGCAACTAGTGTCTTAGACACCTAAAACCTGCATAAAATCGTCTTAAAGCATACATAAAAATTCCTATTTGGATAACCTAATAATCAACTAACCAATGTACCTCAAAGGCACCAATTCACAACAACTTTAATGTACCATTTTAATTAATTAACCATCCTATTTGGATAACCTAATAATCAACTAACCAATGTACCTCAAAGGCACCAATTCACAACAACTTTAACATACCATTTTAATTAATTAACCATCCAATTCTTTAATTCATTCATGCTCAGTCATGTAGCTTAGAAATCGACATGTATATATACCACAACATGATAATAACTTGTGCATATTCAACATTTGTCAATTACATTATAGACTCAATATCAACTAAGTTCCCAACAAAACAAAGCATAACAAGATAATATGTCATCTCTTAAATGCATGCCACACATAACCAAGTTCAAACGATTATAAATCTATCAAAATTTTCCATTCAAATGGTATATGTGCCATTTAACAAGCTATCATCACATACACATATTCATATATCTTTTACAATTTTAAAAGTAATCATTCATCAAGGTTCCAACCAAAAATATCATCCCAAAATAAATATTATATATTTGCCCTACATACATACCATATTTGACCTACAACATTTTCATCTATATAATCGTTCCAACTCACCTAACTTAATAAGGCACCAATTATTTATACCACATTTCCATTCAAAACTTATATAATTCTAGCATATCATCTACTAATATTAAACATATAATCAATTTAAGCCAACATCCATGTACCTATTCATACTTGTCATACAATTCATAATTTATGATTTAGTCCTTTATAAGCCAATATCACAAAGTTATAATTAATATAACAAATAAACATTAAATATAATCAAACATATCATAAAATTTACATAGTAAGTTCCATATGAACTTACCAGACAAAACAACTACCAGCAAGACATCGATGACTAATCTGTAATTTTTCCTTTTTCGTGATTATCTTTCGATTGGTTCAATTTCCAATCTAAATAATAATTCATGTCAATTTATCAATTCCAAATACCTTATAACAGCCTATGTCAAGCATGTATCAATTCGATTTCATTTTTTGGATGTCCCCTAAAGTTTTACATTTTATTCAATTTAGTCCTTAAAATCGGGACTAGCCTAACTTTTAATTTAGAACTCAAATTTCAATCTGATTTCACTATAGTCCATTTAGGAGCTCCTATTTTTTATTTATACGACCAATTTCACAATTTATCCATTTTAATCCCTATTGAACAACATTATCTATTAACTTTACAATTTAGTCTTTTTTTCACTTCTAAGATTAAAATCTATTAATTTAATACCTAAAACTTCAAGAAATCATCACTGGAATCTTTCCAAAACTTTAACGGTTTTGAAAAATAACAACGGGTCAGCTATATTAAGTTCCCATGATCTCAAAAACATAAAAATTATAAGAAAATGACTAAATTGCACTAACCGATTAAAGCTTTAAAATCTCAAAACCTTAGGGCCGAATGTATTCTTCTTCTTTTTTTCTCTTTCATTCCACCATGTATTGTTATTTTAACCATTTATCATTTTTTTTTCAAAATTATAATGAATTTAATCCACTTACCGTCCATCTTATATATAAGATGGTATAATTGCCATTTAGATGCTTAATACTTTTTTTATTAAGAAAATCCTTAACGATTGAACTTTTACTGCTTTTACAATTTAGTCCCTATACCTTAATTAATCACTAATTTAATAAAATTACTTATCCAAAATTCAATTCACTTCTAATATAATTCCCTAAATATTTACGATCTCGATTTATGGAAACGTTGCCCTGAAATCAAATTTTTCAACACCATCGACTTTAGGATCAATACATGTGTACTTTAATTAGCTATCCCGTAACGCCCCAAAATTTTTATTCTTGTTTCTGTTAAAATGTGACACAAATGTGTATCTGCTTCAATGGTTAAGTGTTCTAGGTGTGTGTGTGAGGTCTCAAGTTCAAGCCTTATCTTAGGTGAATTTTTATCTTTTTTTGAATAAAGCCTTAACCTTGCTCAAAGGGTTTAAGTTTAATTATTTATAGGTATATAATAGAATGGGCATGTTGGTCTGGTGGTTAAGATGTGTGTTGGTGTGTTGGAGACCTGGAGTTTGCATCCCTGCTTGAGCATAGGTGTTATTTTTGCGCAGTGATGGACAAGAATTTTGGCTGAGTGGGGATTCTGGAGTGGTTGTAGGTTAGTGGGATTAGGGGGAGTAAATTAAGGGATTGTAGAGATTTTTGGGGATTATTTTCCTTTGTTTAAATTTTCTCTTTCATCTAAAGAAGAATCTAACGTCAAACTTTTTGGTTGTTTTTCTTTTGCTTTCTCTAACGTGAAATTTGCCCTTGCCTTTCATTTTGGCAATCGGTGGAATTCCCTTTTGTTCTTCGTGCTATTCTTATATTTTGGTGCTTGCCGTGGGGTTTAGGTAAGGGCTCAATTTCATTTTGATTTTCGACAACTGCTGGATTTTTCGTCCTTTGTAATGTGATTTTGGCACGATTACAGGTTGATTCTTGCAGTATTTCTAGCATAGGTGAAGGTGGTGGAGAAAGAAACGCGTTTTGACGAGTGAACCGTGTTATTATCTGTGCTAGTCGTCGGTAAGTGTTGTGCGTTAATTCAGGATTTGGTATCGTTTCCTAATTGATTACTAATTGGGTATCTGAACACTATGTTTTAGGTTTTGAAGGTCTCGAGAGTGGTTTTTACAGCGAATCGATATCAGGTGGGTTCCCGAAACGCAGAAATTGAACTTTCGGCAAAAGCCGATAAAGGCCACTGTCGACGCCACATGGGCGTGTAGTCACCCATATGGCAAGTCGTGTAGGATAACACGGCTATATGATCGATGAAGGCCAGGCCATGCGAAAGACATGGTAGTGTGATGGCCGGGGCCACACGAGTTAAATCAAACTGGGCATGTGGGCTACACGGGCGTGTGATATCTGGGCCAGGCCGTGTGATCCACATGGGTAAGGCCAATATGGGCATGTGGGCCCATACGGGCAAACCACATGGGCATGTGGGCCCATTTAGCTAAAATGTTTCCCAGGGTTGCATGGGTCGCCCAAGTCAATTGTGAACCTACTGTAGGATAGGTAAGCGCTACTTAGACCCTAAACTGTGTGACCTAAATATATAATGTATGTATTTAGCATGTTAAATTGATGCATGTTTACTGATCCGTATGTATGAATGATAACTGGATTTTAGTATGTAAGCATGTATTTCTGAATGTCCGCTTTGAGCATGTTTAGTTGCACCTGCATTGGGGTGGGATGATTTATTATTGGAGGAAGTGTACTAAAAGGCTTTCATGCCTATTATGTGACAACTCAGCTGCAATATTACTGATATGTACCGCATTCAGTACGACTTAGTATGTAGGGTTGGGTGGGTGTTTGAAACCCCACATGGTGTGTAGGGATGGCCAAAGATGGTGTGTAGGGATGGCCGAAGATGGTGTGTAGAGGCTGGTGGGTGGGATACTGATTTCTGCTACTGTGTGCATACTATATCTGAGATGGGCTAAGGCCTTAAATTATGTCTGAAACTGTATCTGAATGGGCTAAGGCCTAAACTGTATCTGAATCTGTAATGGGCTTAGGCCCCAGACTACATTTGACTGATAACTGTTTTTTGACTGTATGCATGTCTTCTGTGGAGATTACATACTGAGTTTACGTAAACTCACCCCTTTCTATTTTATCTGTATAGGTAATGCTCAGGCTTAGACAGATCGGTGCGGCGGAGGACTTAGTGGTGACCACCTGTCTATTGAACTACTTTAAATTCATTTATGGTTTTTATTTCCTATTTTGTTTGAGGTATTTTTGGTGTAATTCGGGACTTTTGGACTGTTTGCCTTTATTTTGGATTTCAATTGTTTTTATGGACTTTTAAACTGTAAACTCAACAAAAACTCAGTTTAATTAAAAACAACATTTTTCTAAACGTGAACAGTTTTCTTTAAATATCACGGTTTTAAAAGCTTCCACTACAGAATATGTTTTAAACGAATTAAATTAATGAGAAAATAATTTTGAAATTGACGAGGGATAAATAGAAGCTAATAAACGGAAACGGTCTTAACTTGATAAATTAGATTTCAAATCTCATTCCATGTGACATCGCCAGATTCGACCATACGTCTAGGTCGGGTTTAAGGTGTTACATTTAGTGGGATCAGAGTCAGGTTGCAAAACTCGGTTGTGGATTTTGGGTTTTAAAGCTTGGTTCTTAAAGAACTGATTTACAAATTATTTGAAATGATTTGACTGAGAATGTGGTACACCGAGTCTCTGGCGCTGATCCTGTAAGTATTCTGATAAACTGTTATGGTATTACAGATAGTCTGTTCTGAAAATACTCTAGTTTGTGTGTACTAAAACTGTAGTGAAACTGAAACTGATAGAGATTGTACTTGTGAAAAACAAACTCTGAATTTATGATACTGCTTACATAAAACATCTGTTAATAAATATTGAAACTGTATCTGATTCATAAAATTCGTAATACAGATAAATCTGAATAGACATGAGCGCACGAGGTATCTGCGGGCGTGATACTAGAGGCCGAGGTAGAGGCCGTAGGGGGCCTCGAGTTGAGTCTTCTTCTCTGGGCAGCATGCCGAACCTAGATACGAGTGAGTCACCGGTGTCATCTGCTACTGAGATTGGGTCTCAAGATCGTATGGCTAGGGACGACGCACTGTCTCAGGCTATGTTAAGGATACTGAAGAGGGTCGTTGGGCCCAACACTGGATCTGAGGGCCGATGGTCGGTTACGGAACTATTCCGGTCCAATGGAGCTGAACTTTTTAGAGGTGTCATTGGAGTCGCCCCTAATGTGGCTGAGTATTGGATGGAGGCTACTGAGAGGATAATGGATGATTTAGACTATACCCCTGAGCAGAAATTAAAGGGTGTAGTCTCGTTACTTCGCAATGTGGCCTATCAGTAGTGGCTGACCATTAAAGAGAGCACTCAGCTCAATCGTCTGTCTTGGGTGTTCTTTAAGTTTGCCTTCCAAGGGAAGCATATATGAGCAAGTTACATCGATGCTTGTAGGTGTGAGTTTCTGAACCTCACTCAGGGAGACCGATTAGTGGCTGAGTATAAGGCTAAATTTTTTAGACTGAGCCATTATGCGTGAGGTATGGTGACGTCTGAATATGAGAGATGTGTCTATTTTGATGGCGGCCTTAGGGATAATCTGAGGGTACTGATAGCTCCATAGAGGGAGCGAGAGTTCTCCGTTCTGGTAGAGAAGGCGAAGATCACCGAAGAGGTTAAGCGTGTTGAGCGTCAAAATATAGATCGTGAGAGGGGTAAGAACAAGAGGGATTCAGAGCCCTCGAGTTCAGTACAGAGGTATAAGAAAAAGGCCAGGACTAATGGGATGGTTAGAGTTGGGTCCCTGTCGCTCCTACCGGATTGCAGTCGTGTGGAGATTGTAGTAGACGCCATTAGGGCGAGTGTTAAAGGAGGACTAGGGTGTGTTTTGAGGTGTGGGTCATTAGAGCACTGCATTCGAGAGTGTCCGCTGAGGGTCGATCAGGTGCAAGTTCCGAGTTCTAGTACTACACAGCTATAAAGGGTAGTTCAGCAGCCACCGATGGGCCATGGCTAGGCTAGAGGTGATAACAATATAAGTCGTGGACAGAGAGCACCAGGGAGAAATACTGAACAAACTGAGGCGAGGCAGCCTGCTATTGTTTATACTGCTCGTAGTTGAGAGGACCGAGATACTCGTAGTTATGCCTTTTGATTTGACGAATGCCCCGGTCGCATTCATAGATCTGATGAACCGAGTGTTTCAACCCTATCTTAACTAGTTCATCGTAGTTTTCATCGACGACATTTTAGTATACTCTAAGACCATGATGAACATCTTAGGGTGGTGCTTCAGACTTTGCGAGAAAAACAACTTTATGCTAAATTCAGTAAGTGTGAGTTCTGGCTTCGTGAAGTGACTTTTCTGGGGCATGTAGTGTCTTCTGAGAGGATCCGAGTCGATCCTAGGAAGATTGAGGCTGTACTAGATTGGAAACAGCCTAAAAACGTGTCTGAGATCTGCAGTTTTTTGGGTCTAGCGAGTTATTATTGGCGGTTTGTGGAAGGTTTCTCACTAATTGCAGCGCCCTTAACTAAGCTGTTACGTAAGGGTGTTCTATTTTTCTGGACTGATGTGCAGCAGGAGAGCTCAAAACTGTTCTGACAGAGGCTCCTGTTCTAATATAGCCTAAACCTAGGAAAAAGATTGTGGTTTACAGTGACGCATCGCATGTGGGCTTGGATTGTGTTCAGATGTAGGATGGTAAGGTTGTGGCATATGCGTTTCGTCAGCTTAAGACGCATGAGGTAAACTGTCCGACGCGTGATTTGGAATTGGCCGCCGTAGTCTTTGCTTTGAAAATCTGGAGGCACTATCTATATAGTGAGAGGTGTATTATCTACACTGATCACAAAAGCCTCAAGTACCTCCTGACTCAGAAGGAGTTGAATCTTAGGCAGCGTAGATGGATTGAGCTGCTTAAGGACTATGACCGTACTATTGAGTACCATTCTATTAAAGCCAATGTGGTGGCTAATGCGTTGAGCTGTAGAGTGATGACTGATCTGAGAATGATGTTCGCTCGACTCAGTTTGTTCGACGATAGAAGTTTATTGGTTGAGCTGCAGGTTAAGCAAACTTGGATAGAATAGATTCGAGATAGGCAGTTAGAGGATGAATCATTGGGTTTTCGATTCCGTCAGATTGAGAGTGGTAGCATTATGGACTTTGGGCTGAATAATGATGGGGTATTCTGTTTCCGTGGTCGGATCTGAGTACCGAATGATACTGATCTGAGGCAGTCTATTTTGAGAGAGGCGTATAGTAGCCCTTATGCTATGTATCCCAGTGAGAATAAGATGTACCGAGATCTTCAAGAACTGCACTGATGGCCGGGATTAAAATAGGAGGTTCTTGATTTTGTGGCACGATGTCTGACATGCGAGCAGGTTAAGGTTGAGTATCAGATACCTTCGGGTTTGCTACAGCCGGTTAAGATTCTGCTATAGAAGTGTGAGCGAGTAACGATAGACTTCGTTAGTGGGTTGCCTCTAACACCCACAAAGAAGGATTTAGTTTGGATCATCATGGATCGATTGACCAAGTCTGCGTATTTTATTCCGGTTAGGACCGACTATTTACTTCAGAAGTTGGTGAAGCTCTACATTTCTGAGATAGTGAGACTGCATGGGGTACCGGTCATAATCATTTATGATAGGATCGTCATTTCACGTCTCAATTCTAGAAAAAGTTACATGAGGCTCTGGTTCGAGATTAGATTTCAGTACTGCATTCTATCCTCAGACTAATGGTCAATCTGAGAGGGTGATTCAGATACTGGAGGATATGTTGAGGAGTTGTGTTATCGATTTTCGAGGCAGTTGAGAGGATTATCCGCCGTTACTAGAGTTCGCCTACAATAATAGTTTCCAGTCGATTATTAAGATGGCATCTTACGAGGTTCTGTATGGTCGTAAGTGTCGTACTCCTTTGTGTTGGACTGAGTTGGGCGAACGTCGAGTTTTGGGTCCTGAGTTGGTTTTTGAGACTGAGGATAAGGTTCAACTGATTCGAGATCATCTGAAGGTAGCTTCTGATAGACAAAAGTCTTATGCGGATCTGAAGAGGCATGATATTGAATATTCTGTAGAGGACTGCGTGTTTCTCAAGGTCTCACCATGGAAGAAGGTTCTGAGGTTCGATCGCAAGGGTAAATTTAGCTCTATGTTTATTGAGCCTTACCGAATTCTTAAGCAAGTGAGACTGGTCGCTTATCAGTTAGAGTTACCTCTAGAGCTAGACCGCATTCATGACGTATTCCACGTCTCGATGTTGAGGCGTTACCGCCCTGATCTTACTCATATTGTCCCTATTGATGAAATTTAGGTTAGGCTAGATTTGACCTTCGAGGAGGAGCCGGTTTAGATTCTGGATCGTGATGTAAAGGTTCTTCGAAAGACGTCTATCCCTTTAGTGAATGTGCTGTGGCTGAATCATAGTACTGAAGAAGCCACATGGGAGCCTGAGGGTGTGATGCGTCAGCAGTATCCTCATCTTTTCTGATTAGGTAAATTTCGATGCCGAAATTTTCTTTTAGGGGGTAGGGTTGTAACGCCCCAAAATTCTTATTCTTGTTTCTGTTAAAATGTGACACAAATGTGCATCTGCTTCAGTGGTTTAAGTGTTCTGGGTGTGTGTGGGAGGTCCCAAGTCCAAGCCTTATCTTGGGTGAATTTTTGTCTTTTTTTGAATAAAGCCTTAACCTTGCTCAAAGGGTTTAAGTTTAATTATTTATAGGTATATAACAGAATGGGCCTATTAGTCTGATGGTTAAGATGTAATGTTGGTGTGTTGGAGGTCTTGAGTTCGAATCCCTACTTAAGCATAGGTGTTATTTTTGCGAGGTGATGGACAAGAATTTCGGCTGAGTGGGGATTCTGGAGTGGTTGTAGGTTAGTGGGATTAGGAGGAGTAAATTAAGGGATTGTAGAGATTTTTGGGGAATATTTTTCTCTGTTCAAATTTTCTCTTTTATCTAAAGAAGAATTTGACGTCAAACTTTTTAGTTGTTTTTCTTTTGCTCTCTCTAACGTGAACCTTGCTTTTGCTTTTCATTTTGGCAATCGGTGGAATTCCCTTTTGTTCTTTGTGCTATTCTCGTGTTCTGGTGCTTGCCGTGAGGTTTAGGTAAGGGGGTCAATTTCGTTTTGATTTTCGGTAACTATTCGATTTACCATCCTTTGTAATGTGATTTTGGCACTATTAGAGGTTGATTCCTGCAGTATTTCTGGTATAGGTGAAGGTGGTGGAGAAAGAAACGCGTTTTGACGAGTGAATCGTGTTATTATCTATACTAGTCATCGGTAAGTATTGTGCGTTAATTCGAGATTTGGTATCTTTTCCTAATTGATTGCTAATTGGGCATTTGAACATTATGTTTTAGGTCTTGAAGGTCTCGGGAGTGGTTTTTACAGCTAATTGATACCAGGTATGTACCCGAAATGCAGAAATAGAGCTTTTGACAAAAGCCAAAAAAGGCTATTGTCGATGCCACACAGGCGTGTGGTCACCCGTGTGGCAAGCCGTGTGATCGACGAAGGTCAAGCCGTGCACAAGACACAGCCGTGTGATGGCCGTGGTGTGGCCGTATGGGCCACACGGGCTAAACCGAACTAGATGTGTATCTAAAACTATATCTGAATGGGCTAAGGCCTAAACTGTATCTGAATCTGTAATGGGCTTAGGCCCCAGACTGCATTTGACTGATAACTGTTTTTTGACTGTATGCATGTCTTTTGTGAGGATTACACACTGAGTTTACGTAAACTCACTCCTTTCTATTTTATCTGTACAGGTAATCCCCAGACTTAGACGGATCAGTGCGGCGGAGGACTCAGCAGTGACCACATGTCTATTGAACTGCTTCAAATTCATTTATGGTTTTTATTTCCTATTTTGTTTGAGGTATTTTTGATGTAATTTGAGACTTTTGGACTGTTTGCCTTTATTTGGATTTTAACTGTTTTCATGGACTTTTAAACTGCAAAACTCAACGAAAACTCGGTTTAATTAAAAACAACATTTTTCCTAAATGCGAACGGTTTTCTTTAAATATCAAGGTTTTAAAAGCTTCCGGTACAGAATATATTTTTAAACTAATCAAATTAACGAGAAAATAATTTTGAAATTGACGAGGGACAAATAGAAGCTAATAAACGGAAACGGTCTTAACTTGATAATTTTGATTTCAAATCCTATTCCATATGACATCGCCAGATTCAGCCATAACGTCTAGGCCGGGTTTGGGGTGTTACATACCCAATTAACAAAATTTCAGTTCGTTACACCATGAGTTTGTATTAGTAGTTATCAAGCCAAACTCGAACAGCTTGAGCTATCAATTAAGCCAAATTCGAGTATCATAATGTTCTATTCAAACAACTCGCGAGCCTAATTGAATTTTTATTTTGATATATTTTTATTGTAACGACCTGAAATTTACGGGTATCGAAAAAGTGCATTTTTAGGTCTCTATTTACGAAGTTAGTTGTGTGGTTAATTAGGTTTTGGTTAGGTGAATTAACTTGAATTGAGGGTAATTAGGTATAAGGATTAAATTGAATAAAGCGTGAAAGCTTAATTATAGAATAGAAATAAGTCAAGGGACTAAATAAGTAAATAGACCAAAAGATGACAAATGTATGGAAAATATAATCCCATGTGTATGTATAATATACATATATTTATTTATATTAAACATATACTTAATATTTAAGAATATATAAAATATTATTATTATATTATATTATATTATTATAATTAAATAAAGTAAATAAAGAAACAAAAAGAATGAAAAAGAAACAGAATTGAAAACGAAACAAAGAAGGAGAAAGGAGAAAGAAAAGGAAAAGGAAAAATTAGGGTTTTAAGGTTCAAACTCAAATTGGTAAGTCAATTTAATCCATTTTCTTGTAATTTTGATGTTTTTAGAATCCTAGAATACAATACTACTTGATTTATGTTGAGATTTTAGAAGTTAGTGGATTTTTAGATGTTGTTTATGTTGAATAAATTGAAGTATTAGGGGTTAAATTGATAGAATTTCAAGTTAGAATTGAGAAAAGGCTTGAATTGTAAAATAAATCATAAGTTTTAAGTAATAGAGACTAAATTGAGAGAATTTTGAAATTAGGGTTTTATGGTGAAATTAGGGAGTTGAAATTAGATTAAAGTGGAAATTAGAATTAGTTTTGTAAGAAAAAGAGTTATTTTGATTTAAGGATTAAATTGGAATTTAGGCAAAAGTTGTGTATAAATTGAAATATTCAATGTTAAATTGTGTTGTACTGATGATTTTCAATTATTTGAATTCCGTAGCAAACGTTGAGCTGGAGACCTTGGCTAGGAAACGAAAAGACAAAGTCAACTAGGATTAGCTCGGAAACAACTGTTTGTATTTCTATAATCTGAATTTAATAATTAATTATTAAATTTATTACTTAATGTGTATAGTAAGTAAATAGAGGTAAGTAATTGTTATTATGATATTGAATTGAATGGAATTGAATTTTATGAGCATATGTGAATAGTTGAATTGAAATTATGAGAATTTGTGATTGGTGTAAATTTTGAATGAAATTGAATTGAGAAATTAGAATTGAAAACCCTATTAACTGTATCGGGCTGAGTCGGATATAGTTGGCATGCCATAGAATTGGAAGAGTTCAGGGATACTTCGACTTCGAGTCGATGAGACACTGGATGTTAAACTATTGCTTCGGATAAATTTGAGCTACTGGGTACCAATTTACTTCGGCAAGGCCGATGAGACACTGGGTGTCAACTTTTTACTTCGAATTATCCGATGAGGCAGTGGGTGCCATACTGGTGTGTTTTGGTTGGATCCGTGTATCCGCCAAAGTCCGAGTCGTGTTAATAGGGGTAAATAAATGAATTGGCAATAAAATTTATATTGAATGATGTTGAATGTGAATTTGAAATTGGGCATTGAATTGAATTGTATAAGTGCAATACATGAACCAATGGTTCATGAAAAGAGTATTATTATTGCCAAATGATATGTGAATTCAAAGTGAGAAAAGCTATTTGAAATAGATATTGATGAGAATTAAATGTGTGATAAATGATTTATATGTGAATTGATTAATTGAATGGATTTGGAATTGTATGAATTAAATGTGCATGTTTAATTATTTTGTTTTAAAGTATTCGGATTATAGAAATACCACTGAGTTTATACTCAGCATATGGTTGTTTTCCATGCGCAGGTTAGGTTAAAGTCAGATTGTTGAATCAGCATCCAAAGCCGATCCCGAACTCAAAGTTGTGAAGTATAGTTCTTTTGGTAATGGCATGTACCTAAGTAGCCATATGTATGTCATTTTGAGAAATGGTTGTAAGTGATGATATAAGATGATAATAGTTGGTTATATGTATAAGTATATGAGTTATATTGAAATTATAAAATGGTATATTTTGGTTGAAGTATGAATGAATTTAACATATGCAAATTTTAGGTTGAAATTTGGTATAAAGTTTGAATTGGTTTAAATGAAATTAAATGAATTGAGTTAGTAAGCATTTGTAAAATACCTATGATAATATGTTGGTTAGATCATTAGGTTGATTGTTTAAACATGAATTAGATGTATTTGATTGTGATTGGGATTGGTTGAACAATTGATTTTTTTAGTTGCTTGTTGTTCAAGATTTGCAGGGTTGGTAAATTTGATGTTTAAGGCTCATTTTGAGTCCACACGGCCTGAAACATGGGCGTGTGACCAGACTGTATGAGACACACGGCTTGCACATGGGCGTGTGGATAGGCCGTGTGTCCCCTGCATCTTAAAAATTTAAAACAGAATGCTCAGGTATTACCACACGGGCAGAGACACGGGTGTGTGTCTCAGCCGTGTTAAGCACACGGCCTAGCACATAGGCGTGTGACTTGGCCGTGTAAGGTAAGTTAGGGAGTTACACAGGTTAGAACACGGCCTAAAGTACGGGTGTGTTTAGGGTCACACAGGCATGTCACTGGGCCACACGGGCGTGTCACTGGGCTACACGGGCGTGTGAGCCTGTACTTAGGAATAATTTTGAAATTTCACGAAAAATTTTCTAGACTTCCGATTAAGTCCCGATTTGTTTCTAACACATGATTTGGGCCTCGATGGCTCAATAAAGGGACATTATAATGAAATTATGATGTGTATGTTATATTATTATATGATTATTCGTATTTGTTCTGCAATGTCCGGTAATACTCCGTAACCCTGTTCCGGCGATGGATAAAGGTTAAGGGGTGTTACATTTATATTATGAAATTACATTTTTCCCTTATTACATAGAAGGAGCTTAACTGTGAATAAACTTAATCAAGCTCGAATTTGAACTTGAATATAAATATTTGATAAACACATTTAATCCAGCTTGAGCTTAGAAATTAATGATAAATCGAGTTTGAGATAAATATTAAGCTGTTAGTTTCACATTCAGCTCAAACTCAAGATTCTCATTATTCAACTTTGGCTGGATTTGATTAAGGGCTAGTTTAGCATTGCTTTTAAAAAGTGTTGTGGAAAAGTGATTTTGAGAAGTGCTTTTGAAAAGTTTGGTTTAAGATTTAAGTGTTTAGTATTGCTGTCAAAAAGTATTTTTGAGAAATAAAATGTCTATTTTAGACATGATGTTATAAAGTAATAAACATGAATTTAAATAATGTTCAAATTAGTTAATATTATGATATCTTTATAAGAATATAAAAAATAATTTATTATAATTTGTTGTTAATATTTTAATATATGAAATATAAATTTTAAATATTTTTTTTAAAAATTAATATTAATTATTTATAAAATTTAATTCGAATATATAAACTATATTTTAAATAATAAAATATAACCAATAAAAATTTAAAAGTATAATATTATATATAAAATAAATTTTAACAGGAAAATAATTACATACAAAATATAAATATTATATAAAATATATTATAAGGGTTAAAACTGTCATTTGGTCCAAAAACACTTTTGTCAATAGCAAAAGCTAAAAAGAAACTGTTTTTGCTTTTAAGTTTAAAAGCACTTTTCAAGAATACTTCTGACTCTAAAAATTATTTGTTTAGCATTACTTCTTGCTTGAAAAGTACTTTTAAAAAATAATGCTAAACAAAGCCTAAGTCAAATTAAGAAACCTTGGTTTTTTTTTTTTTTTTAATGTATGGTAATAAACTACAAGCCTCGATGGAGGGTGCTAAATGGATACCCAATTTTTTTATTTTTTATTTTTTATTTTTTTTTTGCATTTCCATGTTTAGGCCCAAATCGGGCCAACCTAAAGCTCAATTAAATATATTAAAAGTTTTTTTTGGAATAAAGTAATATTTAGTCTCGAAATTGATATTTTTTTCATTTAGTACTTAGAACTTTTTTCTTCCATATTAGTTTTAAAATTGTCTCTAAATTTAAATTCTATTAAAATTTGATGATGTAATACTGCCTTAAAGTGCCATGTCTTTATCTAAAAAATTCAAAGATAAATTATATAAAATCTAAAAAAACAGGGGTGAGTTCGGTTCGATTCAATCAAGTTCTTTTAGATATATTGAACTATCCTCGGTTTTTCGTATAAATGTTGAGGTTTAAATTTTTGGATTTATTTTAAGCTTTTGGACATTATTTATAAAAGTTTCAAAACAATTTTATAAGGCTTAATTTAGTACCTGAACTTAACACTTTTTCTTAAATTAGTATCTAAACTTGACACTTTTACATAAGTTGGTACTTAAACTTTTTGGGGGTCCATTTGGTACCTAAACTTGACTCTTTTTCCTAATTTGATACCTAATCTTTTTTTGTTCGATTTGGTACTTGTCAAATGTTTTACAAATTACTCTAATTTCTAACAATGTTATTTTTTTTATGAGGTAGCAAAAATAATCTATGTATAACCGACATGTGACAACTGATATGATTTTTTTTTGTATTTTATATATTCAATTACTTTTAGTTTTATTTATTTATTTAATTATTTTATTAATTGAAAATAATGAATTTATTTTAATTTGGGATTTTAAATTTTTTTTCTTATTTAATAATAATTCGTTAAGTATAGCTCAATACCTATTTTTTTAAACATGCATTTCCTCTAATACTGACAATATTTTTGTAGCAAACAAAAAAAAATAATAAAAATTAACACCGCTAGTGTTTTGCATAATTTGTATTACATTTAATAAATTTAGGTATCAAATTGAACCTAAAAGAATTTAGGTACCAAATTAGGAAAAAAAATGTCAAGTTTAGGTACAAAATTGGACCTCGAAAAAATTTTCAAGTACCAAATTAGGCAAAAAAAAAAAGTTTAGGTGCCAAATTAAGAAAAAAGTGTTAAGTTCAGATACCAAATGTTACATAAGCCTTTTTATAAATATTTTTAAAAAAATAATTTTTCTAAGTAATCAATAAATAATCAATAGATCTTATTTAAAAATATATATTTTTATATAGCATTTTTAAGTTACTTTTACTATTTTAAATATAAAACATTTTTTACATCATAATAAATTTAAATTAAAAACTAAATAAAAAGATAGAATTTGGTTCAGTTTGGATAATCGAGATTTTTTAACTTGTATTAAAAAATAGTTCAAACACCTTAGTTTGGTTCATTTATCGTATTTAAAAATAGTTCAAACACCTTAGTTTGGTTCATTTATCTATTTTTCCAATTTTTCTTAGGATAAGTTACATAGTTAATCACTAGTTAATCACTCAAGTTTTATAAGTTTTTATTTTGAGCACTGAAAATATAAAAAAAATTACATTTTAGGCATCGCTGTTAACGATCGTGTTCATTTTGGTCACTCGCCGTTATTTTGGGGGTTAGGTAATGCTATTTTATTCTTATTTTAGTCACCCAATTTTTGTAAGTTTTTATTTTGGTTATTCATTTCCTTTTTAGAATTAATTTTATTTTTAAAAAGTTGATTTTTTTACAAGGAATTGAGTTATTCAATTGTGGACCTTATAACTCAATTCCCTGTAGAAACCCAAATATTTCACTTTTTATTGGAAAAACTAAAATAATTATAAAAAGATAAAGAAAATTAAAAAGATAGAATGATTTTTCCGGTAAAAACTAAGTTTTCCCCTATAAAAACCCAAGTTCTTTCGAGAAAAAAAATTAAAAAGATAAAATGGTTTTTCCTTGTAAAATTTTTTATTTTTTCCTTTAAAATTAAAATTAATTCTTAAAAAATGAAAAAAATAAAGAAAATTAAAAAGACAAAAGAATTTTTTCGTGTAAAAACTCAAGCTTTTTCTATAAAATCCCAAGTAACTCCCTGTAAAACACTAAAACCCCAATTTTTTCTTTTACCGGAAAAATTAAAATTAATTCTAAAAAAGGAAAAAAAAAGTAAAAATTTAAAAGCATAAAATGAGTTACCAAAATGAAAATTGAATTAATGGCAAGCGACCGAAATTAAAACGATTGTTGCCTAGAATGTAAGATGTTATGAAAATTAGAAGACTAATTGTGTAGTTTACCCTTTTTCCCCTAGAACCATGAACAAATCACCAACTCAAATATTCTAGCTTACCTAATTGATTATTTCCTTAAACAAATTTAGCTTTCGGTTAATTAATGATAATTATATTTATCAAATTTGATATAGCTGTACTTCACAATTAACGATCCATAAACAAAGGGCCAAACCCAATCTTGAATCTTAATATAATATTGATAATCCATGTGACAATGATTCTAACCTTACTATTTTATTTTTGTCATAAAAAAAATTGTCTTGTCCAAATATAATTGGCTGACAACAATCCTAGGTTTGGAGAGGGTAAATTCCACCTAAGGTCACTAAACTATTAGTAAATTTTTTCTTTTGGTCACTCACCTTTAAAAAGTTACAAAATGATCATTAAACTATTCAAAAAATTTTCATTGAAGTCACTGGGATGCTAAGCTCTTGCCTTTAAAAAGTTCAACTAGCAAGTTCCAAGCGACGATTCGATGATCAGTATGGTGGATTAGAGCCCACTGACAAGTAGAAAAATATACCTTAGATCCAAGTCGATCTGGCGGTTGGTGTCGAAGATCGGAGAAGAATGTTGATTTGATTTTGGTTCACAGATTTGTGACGTTCAAAACTATTTTATAAATAGAAACTGAACTATAGAAGAGAAGGAGAAGGGGAGCTTTGGATTGATACAGGTGGTGCAAACAATAAAGCCATATAATAGCAATTTTAACAACACAATGACTTAAATGAATATTTTCAAATAGTTCAACAACTATTTTGTAACCTTTTGAATTTAAGTTACCAAAACATAAGCTTACTAATAATTTAGTGACCTTAAGTATAATTTATCCCATATAAATTTATGTTACACAACTTGAATATAGGATGTTTGACATAAATTTACATGCTAAAATTTTATTTTATTTATATTATATATATTCATTAAATTTAAGTAACAATGATTTTATTAATTAAGAATATCTTTAAATTGAATTGAATTAAATTAAAATTAAAATTATCTTATTCGAATTTAGATCAGAATTTTGAGCTAGACAAATTACTTGGTATATGTATTTATCTAATTTGATTGAATTTAGAAGAATTATTTTGCCAAATTATAGGGTTTCTAGAAAAAGCAAAGCTAAAACATTCCCCTCCAATGAAGTTGTATTTTTTTTAAAGCAAAAAGCAAAAAGGATGAGTTTAATTAATGTTGCTTAAGAAGCCCAGATCCTAAACCTTTGTAATCTCTTGGAAAAGACATTAAAAGGTAAAATACAAACACAAAATATTACACTTTTACCATTTTAAAAATTTTTAATTATTAATTTTTTGGCCTTATGTGAAAAGGAAAAAAAATGTTCAGAATTTGAACTTTAGATTGATGTCAATCAAAAGTTAAAAATAGCATAAATTTTAGGCATCATGTTTACATCTTGGCCAAATTCAGAAACTTTTTCTTTTAGGGAAAAGTGGAATTAAGTTAGTATAATTTTATAAAAGCTCAAATATAATTTTACTATTTTAGTAGTTTATATATTTATAATTCTTAAAGGATTAAATTAAAATTTTATCATTTTTGAGGGGTTAAAGTAAAATTTTATCATGTACTAATTTAAAACTTCATAAATTTTTGAAGACCAAATTTTAATTTTCCAATTTTAGGGAGGTTGAGGCCCTTGCCCCCTATTTACTCATACTTCATGTTATTTGAAAGGAATTTTTATGATATTTTAAATTTTTTTGTTGAATTTTGAATATTTTTATAATTTTTAAATTATTTGTTGATGTGTCATATAAGACAAATAGTATCATATTAGTATGAAGTATAATATGGACCGCCATTAGAGTTGTCACAACAACATCAGTAAAATATAATGTTTTAATAAGCATTCCCATTAAAAAAAAACAAATTGACTCTTTTTTTTAAAAGGCTAATGATCAAATTTAGCTAAAAAAATTGATAAAAATTATAAATATTAAGAACTAAATTTGATATTACATTTAGAATTTATTACTACATCAATAATTTAATAATTAAATCACTAGTTATAATTTATTTAATCGGTTTGTAAAGTATTTAACTCTTAAATTTCACTCTAAAAATAATAAAATCAAACCCTAACAATTATGGATATTAAAAATTAAATAATTTAAATATATTAACGACATAAATGCCCATATTTTATCTAACAAGTTGCATTTTATGATTTATTCATGTAAAAATTTTATATTTTTAAATTTAAATAATTAAAGATATTTTATTTATTTATTTTATAATAATTTTATTTGTTATACGATACCTAAATTATTCGTAATCCTCCTTAATCCCTAAAATAAAAAATATAAAAATATATTTAAACTAGCATATTTTAAATTATTATAACAACAATAAATACCATTATTAATATAATACAAATTAAAAATTTAAAAATTTAAATATAATATTCTCAATTGATATAATACAAATACCCTTATGAATGATTTTGATTATTAATTATTAAAATATAATACATTTGAACAAACATTACGTTATACGTGGCATAAGCCTATGAGATTCTTGTTTCCCTTTGTTCCTCTTTAGCATCAAAAGCAAATATATGCTAATTGGATAATAAATTAAAACATGCCACCTACTTCCTTGATGAGTGGCTTTAAAATCAAATCAATAAAATCTTTTAGAAGTCAAAATTTTATATCAACAAAGTTGAATTTGAGTATTTAAATTCGAGTTTTACTCTTTAAAATGATTGTATCAAATAGAAACGCCACCTCATCTTATATTATTTATAAATTATTTAATGTCATTTCAATATCTTTTTTTATGTCATTGACACATCATTTTGGTAATTATTTTTAACCTCAACCTTGGACCCTCGATCTTGAACCTTGAAACCTTGGACTTTAGACCTTGGACCCTAAATCCAGGGTGTAGGGTCGAGGGTCCAGATTCAAGGGTCTAGGGTTCAAGGTCCAAGATTTAGGGTCGAGAGTTCAAGGTTTAGGGTCCAAGGTTCAAGGTCGAAGGTCCAGGGTTGAGGTTAAAGAAAATTACCAAAATTATGTGTTAATGATGAGAAAGGATTTTATGAAACTGTGATTCCACGCCATCCCTATCCCAGTTTCATACAATCATTTCTCGTCAATAACATAAAAAAAATGTTAAAATGACATTAAATAATTGATAAGGGTATAGGATATTGTGGCATTTCTATTTCATACAATCTTTTTCCCTAAAAATTATGTGTGAGTTAAATATATTTTTTTAATTTAGAACGTATTTATGAATATAATAAGATTTCAACTATAAAAAATATTGACAATTAAATACAAAATATTAACATATCACAACCTATATCACAAAAAAGATTTCTTATTATCACCCATGCCATTGCTATATTAGTTAACCACTTATGATGGATTTCAAATCTTTTGTCAATATTCAGACTTCATACAGCCCCTTCAAGGGTATGCAAAGGGTTGACAGGGTTTAACTCTCGCTAGGGCAGAGCCAAAAAATTTTTTTGGGGCAGAATTAAATTGTATATTTTTACAATAATAAAAATATAATTTCACTTTTTTAATAGATGATCTTTATCATTTTTAAAGGAATAAATCAAATTTTTATTATTTTTGGGGGCCAAAGTTTAATTTTACCATTACTAATATAAAATTTTATAAATTATAAAATGTCTAACTGGAAAATTTCCCATTTTAGGGTAACCGATGCTCCTGTTTGCCCCCTTGGCTCAACCACTGACTCTCACTTATTAATTTTTTTAAAATTTTTTATAAAATTATAAATCAAAATATTAATAAAATTACACTATAACTTCTTTCTAAAATTTATAATTCTATTTTTCCTTAAAACAATTTTTTGGTTTCATCTTAAGCTTCTTTTCGTTTTTTATTAATTTTTTTTTAAGTTATTGACACTTAAAAGTGAAATAATAGTAAAAACTCTTTTTGATCACAGCGGTTCAGGCCATGCCATTCCCCATCTGTAACGCCCCAAAATATAGGTATTCATTTTTTGTATGTTTGTAAAATAAATTCATGTTTGCTTCAGTGGTTAAGTGATTTGGGTGTGTTTGGGAGTGTCTGAGAAGTCTTGGGTTCAAGCCTTGGCTTGTGCAAAAAATTTTGTTTTTAGGGAATAAACCCTTGCCTATAGTTAGTAGGCTTTTAAATTATTGTGGGTAAAAGCAAGACATAAAAAGCCTGCTGGTCTAGGGGGTAAGTGGCGTGTTACCCATGCCTGAAGACTGGTGTTCGAATCTTGGTGGGAGCAGTGGAGTATTTATTTTGCTGCTGTGTTGTGGAGGTATTGGAGTTTGACTGAAACACTAAAGTGGTTGAGGGGAGGTGTGATCAGGTGGAGAGATTTGATGAGGGATTTTAGGAGAAAATCAAGGGAGATGAGGGGAGAGGGAGAGTTGTGCCAAAAATGGACTCTGACACTCAAGAAATTCGGCCAGAGAGGTATACTCCACATTTCGGGTTTCTCTGTGCATTTGGTGACTTCTCCCTTTTTGCTTGAGTGTCGTATGTGGTAGGGGTGTTTGCATATTCGTCCGTTTCACTTTTGACAACTTTTTCTTTGGCCAGATATACCTTTTCTCTTCTTGTCATCTCCTTTTCTCTCTTTTTCCTGCTGTTGGCCGAATACACCCTCTTCCTCTCATTGCCTCTTCTTCGTTCTTTTCCCAAATATTTGTGGTCTTGTGGTCTCTCTCTTTGGACTTCCCAAGATATTACTCTTCTAAAAAAGGTGAGCAAACGGTTTCCTTTTCCCTTGGTCGAATATTCCCCTTTTTTCACCCTTCCCCTTTCATTTCTTTTTAATGATTCATTTCTTTCCCTTGCAGTTGACTGTTTTCCCCTTCTCTGTTGTTCTGGTTATCATTCTCTATTTGCCGATAAAGTTCTTACACTTTGAAGTGGGAACTCTTCTCGCGTTGTGGGTAAGTGGATCATGTTTATTGAACCGCCCTCGGTATTGGGGTCTTGATTAAATCGCAGTGTTACAATTAATAAATATGTTTAATATTCGGCTTTTAAGTTGGTAATTGGGGAATCTTTGTTGATTGTGATGACAGCCGAAAGTTTGGAGCGAAAGGTTGTGCTGGTGCCGAGTTGTTAAGGGCAGCGCTGAGTGTTCGTAAGGTAAGAGTTCTGTTAAGGTGTTAAAATGATGTCTTCCGATTTTAGTTAATTGGTTATTGATTGAGGTGTATAATAAAGTGCTATATTGGTCAATTGATAGGTCTTGGGTGCTCAGGAGTGCTTTTGTAAAGAATCGGAACCAGGTGTGTGTAAACACTGCTCAAGCTGTGTAATTCACATGGCCAAGACCGTTTCTGGGCTATGTAGGCCACACGGGCGTGTGGGCACACATTATGGGCCTGGGGCCCATTTTTACTAATTGACTGTTAAGGTTGCACGGGTCGCCCGGGACGACTGTGGACCTACTGATGGGTCAGTAAGTAGACCTAGACCCCCAACCTGATATGAAATGACTGTTATGCCCCTATAACTTAAAATGACTATTATGCCCCTATGATATAATATGATTGTATGCCTTATGTTATGTATGAATTTATATGAGCATGTTATGATATATATATGTTGCATACATGTGTGATATGTTGCATGGGGATAGGATTATTATGATTGGAGGAAGTGTACTGTACTGGCAGCTCTGCTGCAAATACTGTTTAGTGCCGCAACCGGTGCTAATTTTGGAGTGTAGGGATAGGTGGGTGATTTTATCCCCACATGGAGTGTTGGACTGGACGGAGTGGAGTGTAGAGGCTGGTTGGGTAGGATTTCTGATTGCATGACTGAACTGTACTGTCACTGTAATGGGCTAAGGCCTACACTGATATTGATACTAATACTGTAATGGGCTAAGACCCACACTGATACTGAGACTATAATGGGCTAAGGCCCAATTGAACTGAACTGTGATTGATTTGGGCTTAGGCCCAGATTGTAATTGCATTGGCTATTTGCCTATATGGGGTTACACACTGAGTTTTCGTAAACTCACCCCTCTGTTTATCTGTGTAGGTAATCCCCAGTCTTAGGGACTGGTGCTGCGAGGGACTCGGAGGTAGCCACACAACCGCACCTGTTTCTATATTCGATTTTTATTTGAAATAATTTTATTTGGGTATTTGGTTTGTAATAAGGCCTTTTTAAATTTTTAACTTTTAATTTGGGATTTTAATTATTTAAATTCATACTGATAGTAGTAGGACGCGGATTTTCAAAAGATGAAGGCTTTTCAAAACACCACGTTTTCGTAAAATACTATAAAAGCTTCCGCATCAAACATTGTTTTAAAGTATAGTAATAAACTCATACGATCAACTTTCTGCTAGAAACAACTGGAGTTTTAAAATGAACAAGATACCCCAAAATTTCCGATAAGATCATAAACAAGAGTTAGTAATAGAACGGGTTTTCCAATGAAACTACATTTTCGAAAAACACTTCAATGTGATATCGCTAGATCCGGACATAACGTCTAGGCTGGGTTTGGGGTGTTACATCATTCCTCCTCCCTCACATTGTATTTGATAAAAAGAATAAGGTTAAAATCATAAAAAAAGCCCTCAAAATATATTACTTTATTTAAGTAAACTCTTATACCGTTATTACGATCAAATAAATGCTCAAACAACCCTTAACTATTATCTTTTTATCCAAATAAGTCCTTAAGTTTTAATTACCCCTAAACAAACTCTTTACTTAAATCAACAATTTATTTAATATAAAGACTTATTTAGATACAAATCAAAACATATGGGGTTTAACTAAACTTATAAAATTCAGACTTTTTAATATTCTAACATGATTATAACACTACAAAATACACAAACACAACATCCTAGGTAACAAATTAAAAAATAAGATAGGGTCTCTTTACTGCATGTATAAATATGTGAAACACCAACCCTAGTAGGCATATATTTGAAGAAAAAAAACCAAAAAGCCCCCAAAAAAAAAAAAAAAAACCTTCACTTTAAAGCATTTTTTAAAGGGTTCTCTTAGCATTTAAAAAAGAAAGAAAGATGTCTTGGGCAATGATGGGAGAACAGTTTAGTTGGGGTGTTATTGAAGAAGAAGGGTGGAGGAAAGGTCCTTGGACTGCTGAAGAAGATAGGCTTCTTACTGAATATGTTAGATTACATGGTGAAGGCAGATGGAACTCTGTCGCTAGGCTTGCTGGTAAGCTTATATGTATGTATTCACAAATGTTATTCAGTTCGTAGTATAGAGCTAACATGATATTTATAAGAAAAAGTACGGTTAGAATTCAATAAGAAAGCTGTGCTAAAGGCAAAATTATTTATTAAATAGAAATGAAATAATTTTGTTGTTTATAATAACATCTGTTTAGGGTTAAAAAGGAATGGGAAGAGTTGCAGGCTAAGGTGGGTAAATTATTTAAGGCCAGACCTTAAAAGGGGCCAAATAACCCCTCATGAAGAGAGTATAATTCTTGAGCTACATGCAAGATGGGGAAACAGGTAATGATTTTAATATATAAATTCGTTCGGATTAATTTTTCTTGAAGTATTCGTATTTAATATTCGTATTTGAACAAAATTTTTAAGGTGGTCAACCATAGCAAGAAGCTTGCCAGGAAGAACTGACAATGAGATAAAGAACTACTGGAGGACTCATTTCAAGAAAAAGGCTAAACTATCACCGGATAACTCCGATCAGGCAAAAGCTCGAACACTTAAAAGGCAACATTTTCAACAGCAACTTCTACAACAAAAACAACAGCAGCAGTACTTACAGTTGAATGAATCCGACATGAAAAGGATGATGTCTTTACTGGAAGAAACTGAACCCAAAGCTCCATATATGCCACAGCTGCGACAAGAAATGGGGGCGGCTACTTCATGCCCCAACATGGTGGAAGAACAAAGCTTGTTTTATCCCATGGGTAATGGCAATGAGACATCGAACGAGGATGTTGTTTGGGATGGATTATGGAACTTGGATGATTATCAATGGAAGTTATGGTGCAGTAAGCCAAGCTAAAGCTGGTGTGAGAAACGCCATGGTTCCTACAAGATTACCTAGTTTTAGTCAAATAAGAAAGGGTCTTAAACCTGAAGTTTTGATTATGATGTATTATCCTACCAATAAAAATGATCCAATTCTGCATTGAATAAACAGAATTTGAAGCTAGGCGAGCATGTGCTATTGCACATCCACCAACTCTTAATCTTCAATGCAGGTCAAGTTTAAATAATCTACTTTTAATTTTATTTCAATTTAATTAAATATTTTTTTAAATATTTTTATTTTAAAAATAGAAAAATGGTATCTAAGGTCCATCAAAATATTTTTATTATCCATTAGGTTACCAAATTATAATAAAATATTATTATATCAAAATATTTTAAATATCTTTTTTTTTTTGAAATTACTTAAAAGATAAGAAATTATTATTATTATATTAAAATTTTAAATTTAAATATCTAAAAAAATTATTTAAATAGATTAAATTTTTTTGTTAGAAGAATAAATCATAGATAATTAAGGGTTAAATTATTATTTGGGGCTTGAACTTAGTAATTATTTTTATATTATGATTAAAACTTTTTTTTTGTTAAAGTTAGGTCCTGGACTTGCAATTGTTCTCACATTTGGGTTAAACTAAGCAATTTTTTTCACATTGAGACTTGAATTTTTTTTCTCCAAGTTAGCCCCTGAACTTGGCAATTTTTTGATAATGTATCATCATATAATTCACTGATGATATATATAGTTATATACAATTGGTCGATCAAAATATTAATAAAAAGGGGTAAATTCCTAGTTGGTCACCCAACTTTTAGGGTGCTTTCATTTTGGTCAACCAAAATAAAATCTTTGCAATTTCGTCACCCAATTTTTAGAGCGTTTTCATTTTAGTCACCTAAGTATTAAATCTCTAATGACGATTAGCTATACACACACATCATGTTTACACTTTCATTTTGGTCACCAAATTCCAGATCGCTTTCATTTTGGTCACCCAAAAAATATCTTTTTTTAAGTGTTGATTGGAGTAAAAAAAATAATGATTAAAGTGAAAAAGTGGTAGAAACAAAAGTAGTACACAAAAATTGTCAATTTTTTCTTATTTATCCTATTACTAAAAATTCTAAGTTTTATTTTTTAATATTGAAATTTTAAACTTCCCAACTTCCAAACATCAAAATAAATTAAATAAACTGTTGAAATTTTTTTATCTCTTAATAATGTCAACCGATTTGTTACTATAATATTAAAATAATTAATTTAAAATCTTTTTAAATTTTTAAATTTTATTTTACGTTTCCAAATTATCCTTAACGAAATCAACTTAAATAATACATATTTAATAATTATTTACAAAACTTAAATTTCTTTTAATTATATAATCTCAAATGTTCAATGGTAAGTTAAAAGCAAAAGGCAAAAAATCCTTGCAATTAATTAAATTAATTGCTTGTTCTTTGTTTAGATAATGAAGTGATGAAAAAAATTATGAGTTTTGTTTCGCATGAAAGATAAAATTAATTAGTTAAATTAATTGCAAGGATTTTTTTTATTTACTTTTAGCTTAGTATGGAAGATTCAAGATTGTATAATTAAAATAAATTTGGGTTCGTATAGGGATGAACGTTCGATCGAATCAAGTCAAATCGAATAAAAAAATTTCGAGTTAATCAAGTTGGCGTGTCATATTTTATCATCCTAACACGTTTTGATTTTTTTTTTCAAATTGAGTCAAGTGAAATAAACTTCAACTTGAGTCGAATCGAGTGAAATTGTTCGAGTTAAATTACAAAATTAAACATGTCAAATTAAAATCTTGTTATAGTATAACTAATTTCATGTTAGAGCACATTGTCGAAACCATTTTTTTGTTTGGAAAAATAGGATCGACTTTTAAAAACGAAAATGGAGTCGCCACCAATCCCTTTTTGAGGTGTGATCGGATCACCTTAAGTTTGATCGTTAAAACATTTTGATTTATTAAAACGATGACTTTGATCCACAAAAATCAAGAAAATAGGTTCGGGAGTCGGTTACGTACGAGGAAGGATTAGCACCCTCGTAACGCCTAAAATTGGTACCGAATTGATTAATTAATGTCTTAATGTAGAAAATTTGAAAAGATTTTAAAATACGATCCTTTTTTTGTTAAAGAAAACTTGAATAAATTAAACCGGATGCCGAGACCCGCTTATTTCGAAAGAATAAAATATCATACCTAGTGAGTTAGGATACGACATTTCGAATCCTCGAAACTACGCTTGTCTTTTGACATTCAAAACTCGTACATTTAAAATCAAGCAGGATAATCGGTTATTTGGGTCAGATGAAAAATCGAAGGCCAGTAAGTTAGGGCACAATTTCTCAAGATTCCAAATACAGAATGTAGCCTTTATTTTTTTTAGAAATCCTCACCTCCGGATAACGAAATGTCACATCTAGTGAGTTAGGACACAACACTTTCGAATTCCCGATAATGAGTAATTTATATAACTTATAAGTTTTGATTTTAAAAATAATTAGTTCTTTAGACTCGATGGGAAAAATCGAAACCCAGTAAGTTAGGGTACGATTTCTTTCGAATCTTAGAACACGAAGTAATTGCTTATTTCAAAAATTAGATAAAATATGATATGATTTCACGATAAGATGTAAAATGAACTACAATGCTAATTTGTATAACGAAATAATGATGATGACCATAACAATAGTAAAAATAAAAATAAAAATAAAATAAGAACTAAAACGAATAATTTATGTAAAATAATAAGTAAAAATAATAAAATAAGAAACAAAAACAAAATATAATAATAAATCAATAAAATAAATACCATGTGCAATAGTTTAAAGATAATAAAATGACAATAGTAGTAAAAAAAATACAATAATAATAAATTATAATAAAAAGATGTTAAAAAATAAATAAAAATAGTAAAAATAAATAAATAAGAGTGATAATCATCTTCATAATAATAGTAATAATAGTAATGACAATAGTAATAAAAGTAATAGTAAGAATAAAAATAGTATTAGTAATAATAAAATAATAGTAATAATATTAAAATTAATAGTAGTAAAATTAAAAAATAATAGTAGTAAAAATAGAAATAATAATACTAGTAATGTTAAAACTAATATAATATTAATATTAATAAAAATAATAATGGTAATAACAAGATGTTAATAATAGTAATACTAAAATAATAATAATAATAATAATAATAATAATAATAATAATAATAATAATAATAATAATAAGAAAAAGAAGAAGAAGAAGAAGAAGAAGAAGAAGAAGAAGAAGAAGAAGAAGAAGAAGAAGAAGAATAACAATATTAATAATAAGAAAAGTAATAATAATAATAGATACAGTAATAATAATATTAAATAATAATAATAATAATAAAATAATGACAATAATAACAAAATAATAAAAGGAAATAAGAAAAAGGACTAAATTAAACTTAATATAAAAATTTGGGGTGAATCTAAAATAAAAAAATAAAAAAGGACCTATTTGAATGCGCGAATAACATAGAGGGACTAAAGGGGAAAATATTCCCTCCCTCCAAAACGTTGCGTTTCAAAAGGGACTTAAATGAAATCAAAACAAAACTTAAGGGCAAAATAAAAAATAAAAGAAAACTTATGCAAAGCCAACAAAAAGCGGAAGGACCTTTTCAGCAAATAGCCCATTTCACAGAAACGCATGGATCCTCCCTGGGTCTGGTCAACGCGCGGATCTAGTGGCCTTAAACGACGCCGTTTTGGCGTTTAAAATCCTGGTGCAAAACGGCACCGTTTTTATTCTGTATATAAGGCTAATTTTTTTAAAAAAAAATCATTCCTCACCAAAGTTCAAAAAAAAAAAAAAACAGAAAAGGGCTTCCCTTTTTCTCTCTGGGGTAACCCAGATTCTGGCCACGGAGACCACCGGAGATCGTCGCCGCCGGCCACCGTGTACGTTTTTCTTCTTTTTTTATATATATATTTTAATATGTATATATATGCAGTTAAAGAGGAAAAAAAGAATAAATCTTCTTATGTATGAACAATTTCAAAATAAAAAGAATAAAAATAAAAGAAAATATATAAACCTTGGCTGATTTCTGTATTGATTTTGTATGCGTATTGTGTAAAAATGTAGAGGAGAGTACAATAATTTTTCTTTCGGATTTTATAGCCAAAATCCAAAAAATAAAATAAAATGATAAAACAAAATACAATTATTTGCAGTCAATCTTTTGCTTTCTGTTTTCGTTTCTCTTGGCAAGTGAAATCGTTGGGTGTGGGGTGGCCCGAGTGACGTGGCTGCTGTGACGTGTGAGAGCTGCTCGCGGGAGAGGCCCCAAAAGGTTCTAGGGTTTTTGGAACCCTAGCCTGCTTTGGGTCTTTTGGGCCTCGTAATGTCTTGGGCTAAAACTTGGGCTTCGGGTTTGGGCTATTATTAAAAAAAACTGTTTATTGGACTATTATTTTTTTGTAAATTTTGTTTTTTATTCTGTTTTTGGTTTGGTTAATTGATACTGGCCTGCTATTATTTTTGGTTAATGGGCCCGGGTGAAATAGGCCCGTCATAGCTGCCTCTTTTTGCTCATTGTCGTGTTACGAGAATAGAGCAAAGACTTCAAAAAAGGCCAATTTTGCCCGGTCTTGCCGAATCTTGACTTCTTTCAGTGTTTTTCTTCTTTGAGTAGCTTCATTCCATCCCAACTACATCTTCAAGGGCATAGGAACTAGCGCTTCGATTCAATTCAAGGATATTAGACTTGTAACTTCAGGGAGATAAGGTCAGTGGCTTCAATATGCTCCACTGCTACCTCGGGAAGATAAGATTCACCATCTACAATCTTCAATCTGTTCCCTTGCTACCACTGGAAGATAAGACTACAAACTTCAGTCTGCTCCCTTGCTACCTTAGGGAGATAAGGCTGGTGGCTAAAATCTGCTCCCCTGCTACCTCGGGGAGATAAGATTCACCGTCTTCGATTTGCTCCACTGCTATCTCAGGGAGACAAAATCTACAATCTTCAGTCTGCTCCCTTGCTACCTCAGGAAGATAAGACTACAAACTTCAGCCTGCTCCCTTGCTACCTTAGGGAGATAATGCTGTGGCTAAAATCTACTCCCCTGCTACCTCGGGAAGATAAGATCCGCCGTCTTCGATTTGCTCCACTGCTATCTCAGAGAGACAAAATCTACAATTTTCAGTCTGCTTCCTTGCTACCTCAGGAAGATAAGACTATAATTTTTAACCTGCTCCCTTGCTACATCAGAGAGATAAGGCCAGTGGCTAAAATTTGCTCCCCTGCTACTTCGGGAAGATAAGATTTGCCATCTTCGATCTGCCCCACTGTTATCTCGAGGAGACAAGATCTACCATTTTTAGTCTGCTCCCTTGTTACATCAGGAAGATAAGACTATAGTCTTCAGCCTGCTCCCTTGCTACCTCAGGGAGATAAGGCTGGTGGCTAAAATCTGCTCCCCTGCTACCTCGGGAAGATAAGATTCACCGTCTTCGATTTGCTCCACTGCTATCTCAGGGAGACAAAATCTATAATCTTCAGTCTGCTTCCTTGCTACCTCAGAAAGATAAGACTCTAAACTTCAGCATGCTCCCTTGCTACCTCAGGAGATAAGACTGGTGGCTAAAATCTGCTCCCCTGCTATCTCGGGAAGATAAGATTCGTCGTCTTCGATTTGCTCTACTGCTATCTCAGAGAGACAAAATCTACAATTTTCAGTCTGTTTCCTTGCTACCTCAGGAAGATAAGGCTACAATTTTTAACTTGCTCCCTTGCTACATCAGAGAGATAAGGCCAATGGCTAAAATCTGCTCCTCTGCTACTTCGGAATGATAAGATTCGCCATCTTCGATCTGCCCCACTGCTATCTCGAGGAGACAAGATCTACCATTTTTAGTCTACTCCCTTGCTACCTCAGGAAGATAAGACTACAGGGAGATAAGGCTGGTGGCTAAAATCTGCTTTCCTGCTACCTCGCAAAGATAATATTCGCCATCTTCGATCTGCTCCATTACTGCTTAGGGAGATAAGATCTGTGATTTCACCGATGTTACTAAACCGTCCTTTGGGGACATGTCCTGCAAACTCGATTTCATATGCTTATGTTTATGCCAAATGATTAGGATGCTATGATCAGAAAGAATCAAATGCTCCTAACTGAGTGTATTATGGATGACATTTGCATGAATACAGAATGTCATAAGAATGATCCCTTTTTTATATGTACAATGATTAGGATACAATGATCGAAATGAATCAAATACTCTTAACTAAATGATATTATGGATGACATTTGCATGAATGTCAAATGTTATGAGAATGATCCTTTTTTTTTATGTACAATGATTAGGATACAATGATCGAAATGAATCAAATGCTCCTAACTGGATGACATTTGCATGAATGCAGAATGTTATGAGAATGATCTTTTTTAAATGTATAATGATTAGGATGCAATGATCGGAATGAATCAAATACTCCTAACTAAATTTGTTTTGCATAAATGCAGAATTTCATAAGAATGATCCCTTTTTAAATGCTTAGGGTTGTCATTGCTCGTTGTTCTTCCATGTTGTATCACTTGACGTAATATCCTATCTTCTTATTCAAATGATATTTTTGACAGAAAGTCCAAAAAAAAAAGATCACTGTTTAGAGTTTCCTTCTCAAATATTTCCAACCTTTAGGCTTGGTGAGTTCTAAATAAAAGTCATGTTTCAGGTTCTCGTATTATTTAGAAGTTCCCAGAGTAATATGCAAAACTCTTTTTGTGAAAGTATTATCAATCCATTAATCATTACTTCAATACAAATGTTTGAAAATGATCATAATGATGGACAAAAAATGGAATTTATCAGAAGCGAAATCTGAAAAGAATAGGTTAATTAAAGAAAGCAAACATTGCTAGAATACGAAATGATGAGGGGAAAAGATAGGTGCCCCAGATATCGCAGCCTAAGCTTCTCTGTACGGACTTTCTAAAGACCAATTTAAGCTCAATATGTGTTTAGGAGTCAAGAGTACTCTGTTGATGCCTTAAGATGTAACATCTCTCCCTCCTCTTAATTCAGGTATAGCAAGATCACCGCATGCCCCATTACAATCTGATCATAATTTGAGCCGCCCTTTTCGGGTTTTCGACTCAAAACCCTTTTGGTCTCAATGTGCCCTTTGCGGATTTTCACCTTGACCTCTCCTTTTTTTTTTGAACAAAGCCTCAAAGCGCCCTTTGCAGGTTTTCACTTTGGCCTCTTTTCCTCTTCAAGAATAATACTTTTTGACTGAATCTCAATTTACAAGATTGGACAAGTTTTTCCCATCCATTTCGACCAAGATTAGTGCTCCTCCGGAGAAAGCCTTTTTAACCACATAAGGTCCTTTCCAATTTGGCATCCATTTCCCTCTGAAATCCTTTTGTATGAGGAGGATCTTTTTCAAAACTAAGTCTCCCTCGTGAAATTCTCTTGGGCGAACCTTTTTGTCTTAAGCTCACATCATTCACTTTTGGTACATCTGACCATGACGGATAACCCTTAGCATTCTTTCCTCAATCAAGTTCAACTGATTGTATCGAGACTAGATCCATTCTACTTCATCTAACTTTAGCTCTAACAAGACTCGAAGGGAGGGCATCTCTACTTCAATGGGTAACACTACCTCCATTCTATAGAACAATGAGAAAGGAGTTGTCCCAGTAGAGGTCCTGACTGATGTTCGATAAGCATAGAGAGCAAATGGTAACTTCTCGTGCCAATCTTAATAAGTTTCAGCTATTTTCCCCACAATTTTCTTAATGTTTTTATTAGCTGCTTCTACTGCATCATTCATTTTTGGACGATACAGGGATGAATTGTGGTGCCTGATCCTGAATTGACTGTAGACTTTCGCGATCGTACTGTTGTTCAAGTTTAATGCATTGTCAGATATGATCCTCTCAGGTATTCCATATCGACATATGATTTTTGTTTAGGAATCTGCTGACTGCTACCTTAGTAACACTGGCATATGAAACAGCCTCTACCCATTTGGTGAAATAGTCGATGACTACAAAGATTAACCGATACCCGTTTGAAGCTTTTGGAGAGATCGGCCCGATAACGTCCATGCCCTACATGGAGAAAGGCCATGGGGAAGTCATAACATACAAAGGCGAAGGAGGTACATGAATTTTGTCTCCATAAATCTGGCATTTGTGACATGTCTTAGCATAATTGATGCAGTCTCCTTCTATGGTAGACCAATAGTATCCAAATCTCATAATTTGTCTAGCCATTGTGAAACCATTAGCATGTGTTCCACAAACACTTTTGTGGACTTCTTTTAGAATTTTCTTAGCTTCAACAGCGTCCACACATCTCAACAATACTTGATTCTTTCTTCTTTTCTATAGGATCTCCCCGTCTAAGACATAGTCACAGGCTAGTCTTCTCAACGTCCTCTTATCGTTCTCGGTTGCTTGTTCAGAGTATTTACGATTTCTCACGTATCGTAATATATCTTGGTACCAGGGGTGATCATCTCTTTCTTCTTCCTCCTTATTGTAACAATAAGCTGGGGTCTCATAAATACTCATTTGAATGGGTTTCACATCCTCTTGTTTGCTCACTTTGATCATGGAAGCCAGAGTAGCCAAAGCATCTACCTTCTGGTTTTCCTCTCGTGGGAGATATTGAAAGTAATGTCATCAAACTCCTCAATTAACCCCATAACTATCCTTTGGTAATTGATCAATTTGGGGTCTCTTGTCTTCCATTCACCCTTCAGTTGGTAGATCACCAGTGCAAAATCTCCATATACTTCCAACCCTTTAATTTTGCGTTCTATGGTTGCCCGGAGTCCCATGATGCATGCTTTGTATTCTGCCATGTTATTTGTACAATCAAAATCCAACTTGCATGTGAACGGATGATGATCTCCGTTTAGGGATATTAAAACTGCCCCAATTCCATTACCTACAGCATTTGATGCTCCGTCGAAGTTCAATTTCCAAAGATGATCTTTTGTAGCGTCTTCTTCAATAGCTGCTACATACATTAATTCTTCATTTGGGAAGTCAAAGTTTAAGGGCTCATAATCTTCTAGAGCTTTGTTGGCCAGAAAATCTGCTACTGCACTTCTTTTCACAGTTTTTTGGCTCACATAAACTATGTCGAATTTAGAGAGGAGAATTTGCTATCTAGCCATCCTTCCATTCAAAGCAGTTGATTCCATCATATACTTTAGTGGGTCCAACTTCGAGATTAGCCATGTCGTGTGGTATAGCATGTATTGCCTCAACCTTCGAGTTGTCCAAATCAAAGCACAACACAATTTCTCAATCGGCGAATATCTCATTTCACACTCAGTGAACTTCTTACTGAGGTAATATATCATCTTTTCCCTTCTTCCTGAATCATCTTGTTGACCCAACACATATCCCATATAGTTGTTAAACACTGTCAAATACAGGATTAATGGCCTATCTTGGCAAGGAGGTGACAATACTAGAGGACTTGAAAGTACTGTTTGACTTTATCAAAACCATTCTGGCATTCATCATCCCACACACCTGGATTGTGTTTCTTCAGAAGACGAAATATGGGATCACATTTCTCGGTTAACTGTGAAATGAACCAAGTAATGTAATTTAATCTTCCCAGGAAACCTCGAACTTCTTTTTGAGTGCACGGTGGAGGCAATTCCTGTATAGCCCAGACTTTGTCTGAGTCAATCTCGATTCCCTTCTCACTGATTATGAAGTCTAACAATTTTCCCGATCTAGCTCCAAATGTGTATTTTGTGGGGGTTGAGCTTTAACTGGAATTTCCTCAGTCTTAAGAACAACTTCCTCAAAACTTGGATATGTTTAACTTCTATTCGGGACTTTGCAATCATATCATCGACATAAACTTCGATCTTTTTGTGCATCATATCATGGAATAAGGTCACCATGGCCTTTTGATATGTCGCTCCTGTATTTTTAAACTCGAATGGCATCACCTTATAACAAAATGTACCCCACAAGGTTACGAAAGTGGTCTTTTCCATGTCTTCGGGATGTATTTTTATCTGATTGTATCCGGAGAAGCCATCCATGAAGGAAAACAACAAAAAGCCTGTCGTATTGTCTACTAAAGTGTCAATGTGATGCAAGGAGAAATTGTCTTTCGGGCTGGCCTTATTTAAATCTCTGTAATCTACACACATTCGTACCTTCCCATCTTTCTTAGGGACAGACACAATGTTGGCTACACATTCTGAGTATTTGACTTCCTGCAAAAATTCGACATCAAACTACTTTTTGACTTCCTCTTTTATTTTCAGCACAATGTCTGGCCTCATTCTTCGGAGCTTCTACTGAAACGGTTTGCAATCCTTTTTTATGGGAAGGCGGTGTACAATGATGTCAGTACTTAACCCTGGCATGTCTTGGTATGACCATGCGAAGATATCTTTGAATTCTTGAAGTAACTCTACGAGATCTCGCTTCATTTTTTCAGTTATGCACGTTCCAATTTTCACTACTTTTCCCTCTTCCAAGGTCACAATCTCTAGTGTTTTTTCATGAGGTAGAATTTGCTTTTCCTCTTTTTTTACCATTCTTAACAAGTCCGGAGATAAACCACAGTCTATGTCATTTTCAAAGTCCTGGGATCCATCTAAACACATGTCTTGCTTAAAAGGAGATTCTAAATCGTATCTGCGTTACTCATGTCATTGATATTCGGAGACCTGTTGTAGGTACAAAAGAATATACAAAGAATGAATGAATTTGAGAATAACTATTTGTACGGTATGCTTATGAATAAAATGAAAGAATGATTCAGAACAAAGGTTCAATGAAAAAACAATAAAAGAATCAAAAATAAAACAATCTAAAAGAATGAGAAGATATTTATTTAAAATGATCTCAAGTATGTATTTCATAATGATGTTTAGACATAAGCCTATTTCACAAAAGAATTCTTATTGCTTCTAGGCTTAAAACAACAAGTGTGTTCGGAACATTACTCTGAGTAAGCTCTAAAAACTACATGAATTTCTTCTGTAGTCCAATTATTCAGAACACTCCCAGGCTCATAAGGGCGGATATCTGACAAGGTCCCCCTTTAGTGGTTTCTTTACATATGGCATTGATATAAACATTTTTCAATCTTTCTTCAATGTCTTTTTCCTCTAGCGTCTTTTGTTCAGGATGAATAATCTTTCCTGATACAAAAGTCTTGGAGATGTGAGGAATTATCATGGATTCCTATTTGATTTCCTCACCACTCATGCGTGCCCTTCTTCTTTCCTGCATTTTTTCTAATTCCTTCTTTCTTTGTCTCACATCTGGATTGAACCCTAAACCAAAGTAGTCATATTTTTCTTTCAGCATAGGCACCTCAATTCTTCCTTGAAGACGCCTCCCAAGTCCCTTTCCTGGTAAAGCTCCCTTTTCAACCATCAATTGTAGACCCATCCTTGTATTTTTGGATATTTTCGGCACCGGAATCTTGCTCCCCTCAGTGGTGAATGTCGCATTTACAAATTTTAAAGATCGAAATGAACATTCGATTGCTTCGTCATCTGTCTCCAAATATGGCGCATCACTGGTTACAGTTACAATGATATCTTCTTCAGCATTTACCGTTATCAACCGACCCTCTGATACTAACTTCAACTTCTGATATAACGATGAAGATAACTCTCCTGCCAAATGTATCCAAGGTCTCCCTAACAGGCAGTTATATGAGGGCTTAATATCCATCACTAAAAAGTCCACCTCATATGTAGTTGAGCCAATCAACAAAGGTATTTCTATTCTTCCCATGACTCTTCTTTCTATGCTATCGAATGCCTGCACTATATTCTGACACTCCTACATGTACGAGCTATCTACGGGTAATCTATTCAGTGTAGACAAAGGTAATACATTCAATGCCGACTCATTATGTATCAAAACTCCCGGTAATATGTATCATTTACATTTGGTGGTTATGTGCAAGGCTTTAGTAGATTCCGTACCTCCTGAGGGTATTTCGTCATCGTTAAAAAAGATGAAATTATCAGCACTTATGTTATTAACCAGCCGATCCAGTTTATTGACAGAGATATCATTAGTAACATACGTCTCATTTAGCATCTTCATCAATGCGCTTTGATGTACCTCTGAACTTAGGAGCAAAGCTAGTATAGATATACGAGCTGGCTGTTTATGCAATTGTTCCACCGCACAATACTCGTTATGCTTTAAAAATTTCAAGAATTCCTTATCTTCCTCCTCATTTACTGGTTCATTAATAGGCAACTCAGGTTTGACTATTTTTCCTTTCTTTTGTTCCATTGTCGGAGCTTTTCCTTTTACAGGTTCTGTTCGGGCATTTACCAAATCATAGCGTCTTCTCCTACGTGTGTAAGAACCTATATTTTGATCCTCAGTGCTCTCTTTTCCCGAGACTGTCACATTACAATTGTAATTTCAAGGCACTGGTTTCTGAATTATAATCTTCGGTGTCTGAATCCCTTCTTCATTTTTGGGACGTGAAATAATGATTGTAAGGCCAATTTTTAAGATCCCGGGGCCCAATACAAATCTAAGCCCAAAAAGCCCAAAATATAAAAAGCAAGAAGCCCTAGCCTTGTCCCGTGCTCAGCGCCGCATGCCCCAACAGCCTTCTTCGCAACGTGCGCAACTTCAACACTGGCTCGTGCCCATTTACCTACGAGAAAAAGGGAACACAATAGCACAACAGCACAACAAAATACAGGACTAGAGTTTTAGTTTTTGGGGGAATTCCGAAGAGACTATAAAAGCCTTCGAAAATCATCGTAAAGAGGGGACTTTTTTTTACACGATTCACATAAGAAAGAAGGCAATAGAGCATACTTTTGCAAAGAAACAGAGATCAATATCAAGGAGAAAGGTTTTTATTATTTGTTTTTCTTTTTTTTTTTCTTTATTTTGGAACGACCATCTTGTTATTTTGCTTTGGTTATTATTATTTTTTCCTTTTAAACTACACGATATATAATATACAAAGATCAGATTTTTGTTGTGAAAAAAACACACCTTGTTTTAAAATACCAGCCACTGCGTGTGGGAAGACCGAAGGTCAGCTGGGGAAAGATACGAGAAGTGGCTGATCATTTGCAAACCTTAGCTGTTCAAGCTGATGTGTTAAGTGTAATATATGAGTCAGAGTCAGATAGGGGCCGAGAGTTAGCCTCACTTCTTAAGAAAGTTCAAACTTTGGGCATAAGGGCTAGGTCGTATATGTGACTCTGTTTTATGTAAAGGATTTTGTTTTTTAAATAAGTTTTCTATAAGAAATTGAACCAGAATTGACACCTTTTTGCATTCATTCATTTACATTGCATTTCATGCATTGGCATTGCATCGCATCATGAGCATTAAAATATCACAAAATAGCCCTATTAACTAAACATCATATTATAGTTATCCTGGAACACCACTACTACACACGAAGGAAAACAAAAACCATGGATCAAAAGTTGGAAAGGTTGGAGCAGATGCAGAAAGAGATGCAAGACCAGTTGCAGACTCAGATGCAAGAGCAGTTGGCCAAAATCCAACAAGACGTGAGGGATCAAATGCTGGAATCCCAGAGAAGTATGATGATCCAGTTAACGCATTTGTTGACTGAAGCACAGGATAAAGGAAAAGGCCCTATGGTCGATGTTGGAGATGAAAATGAAAATTCTGCTTATCCGCTAGGCCTAGCCCCGGTAAATTCTCAAGCGCAACCTCCGAGAGTGTCTGTTAATATCAGACCTCAGTATCAAACCAGTGCCTCAGCACCGGTAAACTTCCCAACAGGCTCGAGCTCTAACCCTGGAGACAATTTGGCAAAGATCATGGTCCCTGATTTCGACGATGCAGTAGAGGCGGAGAAAGTGAAGGCGGAGTTCCCAAAGGAGTTTAAGGATCGCTGCAAATGGCTGGAGGAGAAGTTTAAAGCATTGGAAAGTGCTGATTACCAATGCGAGGTGGATGCTAGGAAGCTGAGTCTAGTCCCAAATCTGGTACTTCCTCCGAAGTTCAAGATGCCGAAGTTTGAAAAGTACAATGGGACCAGCTGCCCTGAGGCCCATATTACCATGTTTTGTCAGAAAATAGCGAGATATGTCAACAACGACCAGTTGTTGATCCATTATTTCCAGGATAGTCTAACTGGAACTGCAGCAAAGTGGTACAATCAACTCAATTGTACTCAAATCAAATCGTAGAAAGATTTGGCACAGGCCTTCATGAAGCATTACGACCATGTGACTGATATAGCACCTGATAGGATCACGTTGCAAAACATGGAGAAGAAGTCAGGTGAGAGTTTCAGAAAGTACGCCTAAAGGTGGAGGGAGGTCGCTACGCAAGTCCAGCCACCGCTATTGGAAAAAGAAATGACCTTGCTCTTCATAAATACCTTGAAAGCATCTTTCATCAATTATATGTTGGGGAGCGCGACTAAGAGTTTCGCGGACATAGTGATGTCTGGCAAAATGATAGAGAACGCGATAAGGTGTGGGAAAATTGAAGCTGGAGAGAGTATGAGAAAAACGGCTCCAAAGAAAAGGGAGAATGAAGTGGGTAATATAAGCTCGGGTTATCCCAAACCATTACTATTAATCAACCAAGAGTAGTGACTGCGGGCCAGCAGGCCCCACCAAGACAAGAGCCCACCACGAGGCAGAAGACCGAGAAGTTGCAGTTTACTCCCATACTTGTGACGTATAAGGAGTTGTGTAAGACTTTGTTCGATGCGCACGCCGTAGCCCCGTTCTACTTGAAGCCGTTACAACCTCCGTATCCCAAGTGGTATGACACAAACGCTCAATGTGAATACCACGCGGATGTAGTAGGTCACTCGATAGAAAATTGTACTTGATTCAAAAGGCTAGTTGAAAGACTTATCAAGGCCGGGGTGGTAGAGTTCAATGACGCTCCTGGGGGAGGAAATTCATTACCCAATTATACGGATAAGGGGGTAAACGCTATAGTTGAGAACAGGGGGAGAAGAATCAAGTAGGAAGTTGCTGAGGTTAGAACCCCATTGAGGGAAGTTTGAGAAGCGATGCAGAAAATGGGGTTAGTTCTGCAAGAGAATGTGAACAGATCTCGAGATGGAAGGAACTGCTGTAAGTTTCATGACAAGGAAGGCCATGAGATCCAGCAGTGCAACAAATTTAGAACCTTAGTACAAGGGTTAATGGATAATAAAGAGTTAGAGTTCTTTGGCTTTTCCGAAGAAGAGGATGTATGCGCCACGGAGGGGGGTTTGCAGAAAGGATCCCTAAAGTCAATCACCCAATAGTGATTATCACACAGCCAAGGGTTGACAAGGCCGTAGCGAAAATAGCACCGAAGGTCGAAATTAAAAAACCTGTGACTTCTCATTATAAGGATACACCGAGGGTTGTAATCAAAAAACCCGTAACTTCTCCTTATAGGGATACACAGAGGATTGTAATTCAAAAACCCGTGACTTTTCCTTATAAAGATGACAAGAGGGTACCGTGGAACTACAATTGCACTGTGTGTGAGCTTTCCGGGAAAGTGAGTTCACCAAAGACACCCAACCTGTAAGTGAGTCCTCTATGATGAAAAGGGAGACGAGAAGATGAGGGCCACCGGTTAATGAACGAAGAATGAGAGAATGAATTTGGGAGTTTCTAAAATTCACAAGCACGCGAGTGAAGTACAAGATGTTGTGGAACGATTACACAAGCACCAAAGACGCATATCAGTGATGGCCTTGCTTTTAAACTCAGAAGGACACCGTAGTGCGCTGATAAAAGCGCTAAACCAGATTTATGTTGCTGATGACATTTCAGTAAGCAAGTTAGACCGCCTTGTTGGTAATATAAGCGTAGAAAATTTCATCTCTTTCAGTGATGATGAAATTCACCCAGGAGGCATGGGATCCACCACGGCTTTGTATATCACTACCCGATGTAAAGGGTACACATTACCGGGGGTATTAATTGATAACGGGTCGGTATTGAATGTTTTGCCTTTGTCTACACTGAATAGGTTACCTATAGATAGCTCTCATATGAAATCATGCCGAATATAGTGAGAGCATTTGACGGCACTGAAAGGAAAGTAATGGGAAAGATTGAGATACCTCTCCTTATCGGGCCAAATACATACGAGGTAGACTTCCTCGTGATGGACATCAAGCCCTCGTATAATTGTCTATTGGGGAGGCCCTGGATCCATTCAGTAGGAGCCGTACCATCATTATTGCACCAAAAGTTAAAGTTGGTGACAGAGGGCCAGTTAAATACTATAAATACAGAGGAGGACATCATCGCATCCGTTACCAGTGATGCACCATACATTGAAAATGATATTGAGGCGTTAGAATGCTCTTTTCGATCGCTGGAGTTCATAAATGCGACTTTCATCAATGAAGAAAGCAAGATCTCGGCGCCCAAAATCTCTGGAGCAACAAGAATAGGCCTAAAACTGATAGTAGGAAAAGGAGCATTGCCTAGGAAGGGACTCGGAAAATATCTCCAGGGGCCGGTCGGAGTGTTAGGATTGGTTGACAAGCATGATCGTTTTGGGCTGGGGCATAGGCTAGATGCCAGATGGAGAAAGGAAGAGCTGGAGAGGAAACGTGAAAGACGAAGGGCACGACTGAATAGTGTAGAGATCGAGTGGGTCCAATGACCTTTCCGCATCTACCTAATATTTCGTGTTGGGGGGAATTATCCATTCGGGACTGAAGAACGTGAATAAGGAAACAATTGGGGATATGAAGGGAGCTTTTAACATTAATGCTGTGTCTGAGGAAAGTTCGAGGAGAGGAAATTTGGTGGGTATTCGCCCCTACGAGCCTGGAGGTGTTCTGGACAACTGGACTGCAGAAGAAATTCCTGTAGTTTTTAAGACTAAAACAGAGTAATGTTCAAAACACACTTGTTGTTTCAAGCCTAGGGACAACGAGAATCTTTTGTGAAATAGGCTCATGTTTAAGCATCTTTACTTTCAATAAAAGTGCATTTTCCTGTCATACCGTGCAGTTATTCTTTTGTTTCTTTTCCATTCCATTCATAATCATAGCACATAAATAAGTCATTCTTAAATTAATTTTCATTGAATACTCTTTCATACCTACCATAGGTCCCCAAATATCGATGTCATGAACAATGCTGTTACGGACTCAGAATTTCCTGATGAGCAAGACATGTACCTGGAAGGGCCTCAGGACATTACAGATGACGAAGATTGCAGTGTATCCTCAGATTTGTTAAGGATGGTAGAGCAAGAAGAAAAGCTGATTCTACCTCACAAAGAGACAATGGAGAATGTGACTCTGGAGGAAGGGAAAGAGGTGAAAATTGGAACCCTCATCACCAAGGAAACAAGGCAGGACCTCATTAGACTTCTGTTAGAGTTCAAAGATGTCTTCGCATTGACATATCAGGACATGCCTGGGTTGAGCACTGATATTGCGGTACATCGTATCCCCATAAAGGAAGAATGTAAACCGGTTTAACAAAAGCTCCGAAGGATGAGACCCGATGTTGCGGTGAAAATTAGAGAGGAGGTCAAGAAACAATTTGACGTTGGGTTCTTACGAGTTGTGAATTACTCAGAATGGGTAGCCAATGTCGTCCCCGCTCCTAAGAATGATGGAAAAGTACAGATGTGTGTCGACTACAGGGACTTAAACAAGGCTAGCCTAAAGGATAACTTCCTACTGCCTCACATCGACCCTTTGGTGGATAACACGGTAGGATATTTGTTGTTCTCTTTCATGGATGGTTTTTCTGGATTCAACCAGATTAAGATGCATCCTGAAGACATGGTAAAAACCACATTCATAACCTTGTGGGGAACTTTTTGCTACAAAGTAATGCCATTCGGGTTAAAAATGCGGGAGCCACATACTAAATGGCCATGGTAACCTTGTTTCATGACCTGATGCATAAGGAGATCGAGGTCTACGTTGACGACATGATCGCAAAGTCCTGAACAGAAGATGAGCATGTACAGGTTCTGAGGAAGCTATTCTTGAGGTTGAGAAAATTTCAGCTGAAACTCAATCCAACCAAATGCACTTTCGGGGCTAGGTCAAGGAAACTGCTTGGTTTCGTAGTCAGTAAAAGAGGGATTGAGGTCGACCCGGATAAAGTCAGGGCTGTACAAGAATTGCTTCCGCCACACACTCAGAAGGAGGTTCGAGGTTTTCTAGGAAGGCTGAATTACATTGCCCATTTTATTTCACAATTGACTGAGAAGTGTGACCCCATATTTCGTCTTTTTAAGAAACACAATCCAGGCGTTTGGGACGATGAATGCCAGAAGGCATTTGACAAGATCAAACAATATTTGTCTAATGCGCCAGTGCTAATGCCCCCTAGTCCTGACAGGCCATTGATCTTGTCTTTGACGGTATTCGACAATTCAATGGGGTGTGTGCTCGGCCAACATGATGAAATAGGGAAGAAAGAAAAGGCGATATATTACCTCAGTAAGAAATTCACTGAGTGTGAAATGAGATACTTGCCAATTGAGAAATTATGCTGTGCCTTGGTCTGGACAACTCGGAAGTTGAGACAGTACATGCTGTATCACACGACTTGGTTAATCTCTAAATTAGACCCTCTCAAGTACATGATGGAGTCAACCGCTCTGAATGAAAGAATGGCCCGATAGCAAATTTTGCTATCTGAATTTGACATAGTCTATGTGAGCCAGAAGGCTGTAAAGGGGAGTGCAATAGCGGATTTTCTAGCCAGTAGAGCGCTAGACGATTATGAGCCCTTGAACTTTGATTTTCCAAATGAAGATTTGATGTTTGTAGCAACTACTGAAGAAGACATCTTAGAAGATCGTCTTTGAAAGTTAAACTTTGATGGAGCGTCAAACACCGTTGGTAATGGGGTTGGGGCAGTCTTGGTATCCCCAAATGGATAACATTATCCATTCACTTGCAAGTTGGACTTCGATTGCACAAACAACATGGCAGAATACGAAGCATGCATCATGGGAATCCGAGCTGCCATAGACCACAAAGTCAAGTGGCTAGAAGTATATGGAGACTCTGCGTTGGTAATATATCAGCTCAGAGGAGAATGGGAAATAAGAGATCCCAAGTTAATCAGTTACCGAAAGTTAGTTCTGGAGCTAATTGAGGAGTTTGATGACATCACATTCTTTTACCTCTCGCGTGATGAAAACCAGATGGCTGACGCCTTGGCCACCTTAGCTTCTATGGTCAGGGTAAATGATCAAGAGGGTATGAAGCCTATCCAAATGAGTATCTGTGAGACTCCGGCTCACTGCTGTAATATCAACGAAGAAGAGGAGAGAGATGATCATCCTTGGTATCATGATATTCTGCAGTACGTGAAGAGCCGTGAATATCCTAATTAAGCAACAGGAAATGACAGGAGAACATTGAGAAGACTAGCCAATAACTATGTCTTAGACAGAGAGATCCTGTATAAAAAGAGAAAAGATCAGGTGTTGTTAAGATGTGTATATGCTGTCGAGGCTAGGAAAATCCTGGAGGAAGTCCACGAAGGTGTCTGTGGGACGCATGCCAACGGGTTTACAATGGCTAGACAAATCATGAGATTCGGGTATTACTGGTCCACGATGGAAGGAGACTGCATCCGTTATGCCAAGAAGTGCCACAAGTGCCAGATTTATGGAGACAAGATACATGTGCCTCATTCACCTCTTCATGTTATGACTTCGCTGTGGCCTTTCTCAATGTGGGGCATGGACGTCATTGGGTCGATCTCACCAAAAGCTTCTAATGGACATCATTTCATCTTCGTGGTCATTGATTACTTTACCAAATGGGTAGAGGCAGCTTCATATGCCAATGTCACGAAGACGGTGGTTAGCAAGTTTTTGAAGAAAGAGATCATATGTCGCTACGGTATGCCGGAAAGGATCGTATCTGACAATGCTTTAAACTTGAACAATAGCACGATAGCGGAAGTCTACAGACAGTTCAACATTAAGCGCCATAACTCATCGCCATGCCGCCCGAAAATAAATGGTGCTGTTGAGGCAGCTAATAAAAATATTAAAAAGATTATGAGGAAAATGGCTGAAACCTACAAGGATTGGCATGAAAAGTTACCGCTTGCCCTTTATACTTACCGAACATCTGTGAGAACCTCTACTGGGGCAACACCTTTCTCATTGGTTTGTGGGATGGAGGCAGTCTTGCCTATTGAAGTTGAAATCCCTTCACTCCGGGTTTTGTCAGAGCTGAAGATGGACGAAGTAGAATGGGTTCAATCTTGATATGATCAATTGAATTTCATTGAGGAAAAGAGGTTAAGAGCCATTCGCCACAGTCAACTGTACCAGAAGCGAATGATGCGGGCTTACAATAAGAAGGTCCGCCCCAGAGTATTCCATGAAGGAGATTTGGTGTTGAAACAGATCCTCCCTATGCAAAAAGACTTCAGGGGAGAGTGGATGCCTAATTGGGAAGGACCTTATGTTGTAAAGATGGCTTTTTCTGGAGGAGCTCTGATACTAGCCGGGATGGATGGTAAAAGTCTGCCAAATCCAATTAATGCAGATTCAGTCAAGAAGTACTTCGCATGAAAATGGGCCAACATGAAAACCCGCAAAGGGCATCTTGAGTTCAAAAAAAAAAAAACGGAGAGGCCAAGGTGAAAACCCACAAAGGGCACTTTGAGACCAAAGAAACTTTGAATTGAAAACCCGTAAAAGGGCGATTCAAATGTTTTGAAGAAATGGGGCATGCGCTAGCCATCCTATACCTGAATTTACAATGAGGAGATATGCTTCATTTTCGGGGCATTAGCAAAGTACTGCAAGTCTCCTAGATATATGTTGAGTTTAGAGCTTCAAGGAGTACGTACAGAGAAGCTCAAGCTGTGATATTTGGGGCATCAATGCCATTCTTAATTGTTTTGTCCCTTAGTGGAATTTGTTTTCCTGGTTCAATCCATTCCTCACGGGTTTTTATCCCTAGTAAATTTCAGTTTTATTCATTTCTATAGTCTTTTTCCAAGCATTTCACATTGAAGTAATGATTACTGAACTAATAATACTTTCACAAAAGAATTTTTGTGTATTATTCTGAAAGTTTCTAAATAATACAAGAATCTGAAACAGGACAACTATTTAGAACTCACCAGGCTTAAGGGGCTTGGAACCCCTGAAATAAGAGTCTAAGCAGTGACAACATCTTCAGATTCTATGTTAGAAATATCAACAGAACAAGAAGGCATACAACGGGATATTACCCTAACAAGCAGCGAGCAATGATAACCCAATAGTTAAAAATTGGATCATACTCATGACATTTTGCATGCATCCATACATTCATAGTACATATGGTTAGGAGCATTTTCATGTCATCCTAATCATCTAACATAAGCATAGATCTCATGAAGTCAATGCTACAAATAGGTTCCCTAGAGGACAATGTAGCAAAATTGATGGGAGTTACAGAAGATTACAGATCTTATCTCTACTGAGCAGGAGTAGAGCAGATCAAAAGCAGCAGATCTTATCTCCACTGAGCAGGAGTGGAGCAGATCAAATATTATAGCCTTATCTCCACTGAGCAGGAGTGGGGCAGGCTAAAAATAGCTGATCTTATCTCTACGAAAGAGGAGTAGAAGATCGTCAGAAAGCAGATTTTATCTCCAGCGGCGAGTGGAGCAGATCAAAGATCATAGCCTTATCTCCACTGAGCAGGAGTGGAGCGGGCTAAAAATAGCATATCTTATCTCTACTGAGCAGGAGTAGAGTAGATCGAAAGTAGCAGATCTTATCTCTACTGAGCAAGAGTGGAGCAGATCGAAGATTATAGCCTTATCTCCACTGAGCAGGAGTGGAGCAGGCTGAAAGAAAGAACAGATCTTATCTTCACTGAGTAGGAGTGGAGCAGATCGAATATAGCAAGTCTTATCTCCATGTATCGACAATGGAGCAGATCGAAGATCATAGCCTTATCTTCACTGAGCAGGAGTGGAGCAGGCTGAAAGAACAGATCTTATCTCTATTGAGCAGGAGTAGAGCAAATCGAAAACAACAGATCTTATCTCCACTGAGCAGGAATGGAGCAGATCGAAGATCATAGCCTTATCTCCACTGAGCAGGAGTGGAGCAGGCTAAAAATAGCAGATCTTATCTCTAGTGAGTAGGAGTAGAGCAGATCGAGGACAATGAGCTTTAATTCCCTAAGCAGTGGGGTAACAAGCTGGAAAATACAGATCTTATCTCCACTGAACAGGAGTGGAGCATATCGAAGATCCCAGCCTTATCTTCACTGAGTAGGAGTGGAGCAGGCTAAAAATAGCAGATCTTATCTCCACTGAGCAGGAGTGGAGTAGGTCGAGGATTATAGCCTTATCTCCACTAAGCAGGAGTGGAATAGGCTGAAAGAAAGTGGATCTTATCTCTACTGAGCAGGAGTAGAGTAGATCGAAGACAGTAGATCCTATCTCCACTGAGCAGGAGTGGAGCGGATCGAAGATGACGAATCTTATCTTAATGTATCGGCAATGGAACAGATTCAAACCATGAGCCTTAACCCCCTAAGAAGTAGGGTAACAGGTCGAAAATTATAAGTCTTAATTCCCTAAGCAGTAGGGTGACAGATCGAATACGACGAGCCTTAGCCCCCTAAGTAGTAGGGTAACAGGCTAAAAAAATAACAGATCTTATCTCTACTGAGCAGTAGTGGAGCAGATCGAAACAAAATTCCTAAACCCTTGAAGATGCAGTGGACAGAATGAAGCATCAAGAGGTCAAGATTCAACAAAAGGGGCAAAATTGGCCTTTTTAAGTCTTTGCTCTATTCTCGTTACACGACAATGAGCAAAGAGGGGCAGCTATAAGGCCAAATTTTAAGATCCCGGGACCCAATACAAATCTAAGCCCGAAAAGCCCAAAATATAAAAAGCAAGAGGCCCTAGTCTTGTCCCGTGCTCAGCGCCGCATGCCCCAGCAGCCCTCTCCGCAACGTGCGCAACTTCAACACCGGCTCGTGCCCACGTACCTGTGAGAAAAAGGGAACACAATAGCACAACAAAATACATGACTAGAGTTTTAGTTTTTAGGGGAATTCCGAAGAGACTATAAAAGCCTTCGAAAATCATTGTAAATGGGGGACTTTGTTTTTACACGATTCACATAAGAAAGAAGGCAATAGAGCATACTTTAGCAAAGAAACAGAAATCAATATCGAGGAGAAAGGTTTTTATTTTTTTCTCTTCATTTTGGAACGACCATCTTGTTATTTTGCTTTGGTTATTATTTTTTTCCTTTTAAACTACACGATATATAATATACAAAGATCAGATTTTTGTTGTGAAAAAAACATACCTTGTTTTAAAATACCAGCCACCGCGTGTGGGAAGACCAAAGGTCAGCTGGGGAAAACCTGCAGAGAGAACAGAGAAAGTTTTCTGTTTGTTTCGTTTTTGAAGGGAAATGGAAGAACTTTGTTTCTTTCTAAAGGCAATTGCTGCAAAGGAAAGAGTTTTAACCCTTATAAAAAACGGTGCCATTAAAGGGAGGGGAAAGGCCCCACGTGACCACTTACTTATGCAGGTGGATTTGTGCATTCTCACCTTTAATGGGCAAATTGCGCCTTCGATCCCCCCGTTTGCGCCATTGTTTTAATCACATCCCATTCCTTTTTTTTTTTTTACTTTTAAATTCGGTCCCAAATTTGGGCCCTCATTACACTTTAGTCCGTTTTCAGGTGCAGTGTTTGGGAACCTGGAGTAATTGCGTTTCAGGCCCCTCTATGTTGCGCACGCCTTATGATTTAGCCCTTTTGCCTTCATTTGTTTTTAAATTTGGCCCAAATTTTTTGTTTTGATCCAAGTTGATCCCTTTCCAATTATTTTACTATTTCACCCTTTAAAGTAATCATTTTTGAATATTTTATTATCCGTATTTTATATATTATTAATAATTATATTTATTATTCTCATTCTTATTAATACTATTTTTATTTTATTATTAATATATCGTTATTTTTATGAACTATACTTGGTATTATCATATCTATTGTTATACTATTGTATTACTAACATTTTTTATTTATTACTTTTATTATTTTATATTTTATTATATATTATTATATCATTATTTTTATTATCACTACTATATTATATATTACTATTATATTTCTATTATATTTACTATTATATATATATATTCTTTTTATTTTTTATTATTTATCAAATGTTTTATTTTCTTTTACTTCTACTATTTCATTAGTACTATTATTTTATTGTTTTCTTATTATGTTTATTTTGGATTATTATTATTCTTTTTATCTAGTACTATTATTGCTATACTACACTTATTATTATTATTTATCATTATATTACTTCATTACTAATATCTTTCTTTATTATTTTTATTTTCTTTTACATACTATTATATCTATTATCACATATATCATGGTTTGCTTTAATTGTTTATTTATATATATTTTTTTATATCTACTATTTTATTACTATCAGTATACCTTTATTTCTTTTACTATTATTCTTTATTAAGGTTAATATTATCACCATGACTTTTATATTCATTATTAATTATTTATTATTAGTGTTATATTACATTAGCAGTACTATTATTATTTATTTCCCCCTTTTGGGTGCATTATTGTTATTTCCTATTAATCGTGTCTACATTTCCACGTATTTATTTTTGGTTTCTTTCAAAAACTTAAAAAAAATGTTTCACAAAGGTAGTTTTGTGTGTTTGAAAGTTCGGGAAATCGTGCTCAATCGTGCTGGGCTTCGATTTTTTCGTTCGTCTAGATCACTAAATATCCTTTAAAGATTTCAATCGTATTTTTTGAAAATAAGGCATTATTTCGTGTTTGGAAGTTCGAGAAATTCGTGCCCAATCGTGTTGGGTTTCGATTTTCTGTTCATCTAAACAACTAGATATCCTTCACAGATTTTTTTATCTTATTTCTTAAATAAAGGCAATATTTCATGATTGGAAATCCAAGGAATCGTACCCAATCGTGCTGGGTTTCGGCTTTTAGTTTAGCCAAATAGTGAAATACCCTTTTCAAATTGCAATACATGTATTTTGGAAATCATGAAATGATATTGGTATCGAGGGTTGAAGCATCGTGTCCTATCGTGATGGATGTGGTATTTCAACTTTTTCGGAACAAGAGAGTTTCGATATCCAATGCGAGTCATCCAAACATTTTTTTCCATATTTTAAAATATTTTTTAATTTTCGATATTAAGGACATTAATCAATCAATACGGTACCAATTTTGGGCGTTGCGAGGGGCTAATCCTTCCTCGTGCGTAACCGACTATCGAGCCCGTTTTCTTAAAATTTGTAGACCAAAATATTTTCTAAAGTGACCCAATCACACTTTAAAAAAAAGATTGGTGGCAACTCCATCTTTTTAAAGTCGGCCCATTTTTCCAAACAAAAAATGGTTTCGACAATGATCATAGGATAATTGACTTTTGAACCCTTCTTCGTTAATTCTGACGTGCATATACACTCTTCCTCTTTAGCCTCTTCATAAAATTCTATCTCCTTGTTGTCCATCATGCCCTGAATCAAAGCTTTGAACTCCTTAGATTCTTGAATTCTATGCCCCATTTCATGATGAAACTCACAATAGCTTCCTATCTCATCGTAACTTCCTTCTGGATTCGACATAACTAACCCCCTTTTTGCCATTTCCTTCCAAACCCATTTCAAAGGAGTTTTTACCACTGCGATATCAGTCTTGATTTTTCTCCCTGCCTTTTCATCAATCACATTTACTCCACCATCAATGTGATTGGGTAGCGGATTGTCGGTATTTGGTGCATCATCAAATTTTACAATGCTTATTTTAATAAGTCTTTCAACGACTTTCTTAAAGGCAGTGCAATTTTCTATTGAATGCCTCGAATATCCCGCATCGTACCATTTGGGGTATAGGGGCTATAATGGTGTTAGGTAAAAAGGAGACACCACGTGTGCGTCAAACAGGCTCTGATATAGCTCTCGGTACGACATTGGGATAGGAGTAAACTAAAGTTTTTGTGTATTCGTCCTTTGGTTAGATTCCTACATTGGAGGAGTCTGAAGGCTAGTGGTTATCGTCCTTGGTGGATCAATGGTAATTTGCTTTGAGTAGCCCTTGCTTTATGTTCCCACATTGTTTACCTCATTTTCTTTCTTTCTTGGGATTGATCTTTTGGCACTTTCCCCCGCATCTATTTTACCGCTCCTTACAGCATTCTCAATCATTTCACCGGACATCACTATGTTCGAGAAACTCCTTGTGGCGCTCCTCAACATATGGTTGATAAATGGGGCTTTCAATGTATTGATGAAAATCATTATAGTTTCTTTCTCTAGAATAGGTGGCTGGACTTGTATGGCAACTTCCCTCCATCTTTGGGCGTATTGCCTAAAGCTTTCATTCTGCTTCTTCTCCATATTCTGTAGTGTAATCCTATCAGTTGTCATGCCCGTTACATGACTTTACTGCTTCATAAAAGCTTGTGCTAAGTCTTTCCATGAATTGACCTGGGCACGACTTAACTGATTGTACCATTTGGCTGCTGACCCGATTAGACTATCCTGGAAGCAGTGGATCAGTAGTTGATCATTGTTGACGTATCCTGTCATCTTTCGATAGAACATGGTTATGTGAGCTTCGGGGCAACTAGTCCCATTGTATTTTTCAAACTCCGGAGTTTTAAACTTCAGAGGGAGCACCAAATTTGGGACCAAAATTAGGTCCTTGGCATCAATTCTACAATGGTAATCAGCATTTTTCATTGCTCTAAATTTTTCTTCTAACCACCTGCACCTGTCCTAAAGTTGTTTCGGCAGTTCCCTTTTGCTTTTCCCATTTCTGTCACATCATCCAAATCGGGGACTACTGGGTTGGTTGGGCTATTCCCTGAGTTAGAGCCTGATCCTGCTTGGAAATTCATTGGCATCGAAACACCCTCCTGAAATTGTTGAGGTTTAATTGTGACTGACGCTCTTCGAGGATACACTTTAGAATGGGTTGGCGTAAAACCTAGAGGATAAAGTGGCTCCTCATTATCTTCTTCAGTGTTAACCATGAGGGTCTTTCCTTTGTCTATTCCTCTTGCCAGTAATTGAGTGAATTGAGACATCATATTTTTTTGTGATTCCATCATCCGGTCCATCATATCTTGTTGGATCTTAGCCAGCTGCTCTTGCATTTGCAATTGAAGTTTATCTTGTATCTCCCTTTGGAGTTGTTCAAGTTTTTCTAATCTATGATCCATATCTTTTGTCTTGGTTCGGGTACCGTAGGGATGTTTTGTTTTGATAGTGTCCAGGTTAATGCTGAAATAATTTCAACCAATCAGGGTCTTCCCATGAAATCTAATGCATATGATGTAATGCCATGTGAATGCATGAAATGAATGCAAAAAGGTGTCGATTCTGATTCAATTTCCGTTAGAAAACTTTACTAGAGGGCAAAATTCTTTACATGAAACAGATTACAAATATACAAACAACTGTATTGTCTTCCGTTTTATCAAGAAATTCATTCTCCATGACAAACTCTCTAATTTAATAATCGAACATGAATCGACACTCTTTTAGGTATGAAATGATATGTGATGTAATCATAGCCAAGACAAAATGAAACACATTAGTATAAGGTAAAAGCAAGCAAAAAAGAAACAAGTAGGACACTTATTCTGGCGACCACTATGGTTTATCGCGGTACTATCTATGGTGGGCCTTTAGGGTCTTCTATATGCGGTTTAGTTCTAAAGTTGAGGTACCCGAACCAGCAGATTCCTCGATTCTCACCCATTATAGGCTCATACGGACCGAGTTCAGTTCAGGGGAATACATTTTCCTATGGTTACACGGAGATGAAAACCTCACGAAGACATAGGTACAGATGTATCCCGAAAGCTATCCACTATCTTACACGGAGGTGAAAACCTCACGAAATAGTAGCTTCTCACTCTCACTTAAAAGGGTAAGACCAAAAATAGTCTTTATGCAATATGATGCGAGACTTAAACCATAGTAATCATAACAATACGAACAAACACGATAATAGGATCGTAATTTTTCAAATTAGATTTTCTATTTTTGACAACAAGACAGAAAATAATCAAGTTTACGGCTCGACTCTCTAGTGTCCCCAGTGGAGTCGCCAAGCTGTCGAAATCATTTTTTTGTTTGGAAAAATGGGATCGACTTTTAAAACGAAAATGGAGTCGCCACTAATCCCTTTTTGAGGTGTGATCGGATCACCTTAAGTTTGATCGTTAAAATATTTTGATTTATTAAAACGATGACTTTGGTCCAAAAAAATCGAGAAAACAGGTTCCAGAGTCGATTACGTACGAGGAAGGATTAGCACCCTCGTAACACCCAAAATTGGTATCGAATTGATTAATTTATGTCTTAATGTAGAAAATTTGAAAAGATTTTAAAATACGATCCTTTTTTTGTTAAAGAAAACTTGAATAAATTAAATCGGATGACGACACCCGCTTATTTTGAAAGAATAAAATATCATATCTAGTGAGTTAGGATACGACATTTCCAATCCTCGAAACTACGCTTGTCTTTTGACATTCAAAACTCGTACATTTAAAATCAAGCAGGATAATCGGTTATTTGGGTCAGATGAAAATCGAAGGCCAGTAAGTTAGGGCACAATTTCTCAAGATTCCAAATACAGAATGTAGCCTTTATTTTTTTAGAAATCCTCACCTCGGGATAACAAAATGTCACATCCAGTGAGTTAGGACACAACACTTTCGAATTCCCGATAATGAGTACTTTACATAACTTATAAGTTTTGATTTTAAAAATAATTAGTTCTTTAGACTTGATGGGAAAAATCGAAACCCAGTAAGTTAGGGTACGATTTCTTTCGAATCTTAGAACACGAAGTAATTGCTTATTTCAAAAATTAGATAAAATATGATATGATTTCACGATAAGATGTAAAATGAACTACAATACTAATTTGTATAACGAAATAATGATGATGACCATAACAATAGTAAAAATAAAAATAAAAATAAAATAAGAACTAAAACGAATAATTTATGTAAAATCATAAGTAAAAATGACAAAATAAGAAACAAAAACAAAATATAATAATAAATCAATAAAATAAATACCATGTGCAATAGTTTAAAGATAATAAAATGACAATAGTAGTAAAAAAATACAATAATAATAAATTATAATAAAAAGATGTTAAAAAATAAATAAAAATAGTAAAAATAAATAAATAAGAGTGATAATCATCATCATCATCATAATAATAATAGTAATGACAATAGTAATAAAAGTAATAGTAAGAATAAAAATAGTATTAGTAATAATAAAATAATAGTAATAATATTAAAATTAATAGTGGTAAAATAAAAAAATAATAGTAGTAAAAATAGAAATAATAATACTAGTAATGTTAAAAGTAATAATAATAATATTAATAAAAATAATAATGGTAATAACAAGATGTTAATAATAGTAATACTAAAATAGTAGTAGTAATAATAATAATAATAATAATAATAAAAGTAATAATAATAATAAATACAGTAATAATAATATTAAAATAATAATAATAATAAAATAATGACAATAATAGCAAAATAAGAAAAGGAAATAAGAAAAAGGACTAAATTAAACTTAATATAAAAATTTGGGACGAATCTAAAAAAAAAAGGACATATTTGAATGCGCGAATAACATAGAGGGACTGAAGGGGAAAATATTCCCTCCCTCCAAACGCTGCGTTTCAAAAGGGACTTAAATGAAATCAAAACAAAACTTAAGGGCAAAATTAAAAAAGAAAACTTAATTGCAAAGCCAACAAAAAGCGGAAGGACAGATTCAGCAAATAGCCCATTTCACAGAAACGCACGGATCCTCCCCGGGTCGGGTCAATGTGCGGATCTAGTGGCTTTAAACGACGCCGTTTTGGCGTTTTAAATCCTGGTGCAAAATGACACTGTTTTTATTCTGTATATAAGGCTAATTTTTTTTTTTTTTAAAAATCATTCCTCACCGAAGTTAAAAAAAAAAAACAGAAAAGGGTTTCCCCTTTTCTCTTTGGGGTAACCCAGATTCTAGCCACGGAGACCACCGGAGATCTTCGCCGCCGGCCACCGTACATGGTTGCCGGAACTCCAAAAGATACGTTTTTCTTCTCTCTTTTTTTATATTTTAATATGTATATATATGCAGTTAAAGAGGAAAAAAAGAATAAATCTTCTTATGTATGAACAATTTCGAAATAAAAAGAATAAAAATAAAAGAAAATATATAAACCTTGGTTGACTTCTGTATTGATTTTGTATGCGTATTGTGTAAAAATGTAGAGGAGAGTACAATGATTTTTCTTTCGGATTTTATAGCCAAAATCCAAAAAATAAAATAAAATGATAAAACAAAATACAATTATTTGCTGTCAATCTTTTGCTTTTTGTTTTCGCTTCTCTTCGTAGGTGAAATCGTTGGGCGTGGCGTGGCTTGAGTGACGTGGCTGCTGTGGCGTGTGGGAGCTGCTCGTGGGAGAGGCGCCAGAAGGTTCTAGGGTTTCTGGAACCCTAGCCTGCTTTGGGTCTTTTGGGCCTCATAATGTATTGGACTAAAACTTGGGCTTCGGATTTGGGCTATTATTAAAAAAAAATTGTTTATTGGATTATTATTTTTTTGTAAATTTGGTTTTTTATTCTGTTTTTTGGTTTGGTTAATTGGTACTGGCCTATTATTATTTTTGGTTAATGGGCTCGAGTGAAATAGGCCCGTTACACACATAAATTTGAAAAAATATTTAAAGCAAAAAAATAATAAAAATAAGATACTTTAGTATAATAAACTTGAATCATTAATTAACTTATTTATGTCCCAAAATTATTATTTTAAATTTCTTTATATATTTGAAAGAATTCTTTCATTTTAAAAAAAAAATAAATTTTGAAATTTTTATAAATATTTCAAATTTTTGAAAAAAAAAATTTGAATTTTTTTTTTATAAGTTTTGTTGGGAGAGAGATCAATTTGCTCATTTTCAAAGTAGGCAGGGACTAAAGGGGTATTTACACCAATTCTGTTATTCGAACTTGAAACTCGAATTACTTATTCGAACTGACTTGAATACTTAGACAATTATTAAAGATGAATTATTTGAGTTGATTTTAATTTGGAAACATAAAATAAAATTTAAAATTTTAAAAGGAGATTAAATTAATTAATTTTAATATTATAGTAATAAATTGATAGACACTATCAATAGATAATTTTTTCAATAATTTATTTAATTTGATTTTGATGTTTTGAAATTTAAACTTTCAATATTTAAAAAAAAAATAGAACTTTTGGCAAGGGAGTAAACAAGTAATTATTGACAAATTTTTAATTCATTATTTTCGTTTCTACCATTTTATCACTTTAATCCTTAAATTTTTTTTGTTACCTTGATCAATACTTAAAAAGAAAAGAATTTTTTGGTGACAAAAAAGAAAACGACCTAGAAGTTGGTTAACCAAAATGAAAGTATAAATATGATGTAGTGTACATAGTTAACTGTTGTTAAAGATTTAACACTTGAGTAACTAAAACAAAAATTCCTTAAAAGTTATGTAATAAAATAAAAACGTCGTAAAAATTGATGAGTGAGTGAATAATTAGTTTACCCAATAAAAAAAAATACATGAACACACGTATCTTATGGGTTTAAAGAAATAGTTAAAAACAAGTAGAATTGGGTGTTGTGGGTTTTTTTGGTTGGGTCTTAAGTCACATTCAAAATAAAAGGTTAGAATCCAACTTATATATAAAGTGTTGCATTAATCGTTAGTGAATCGTATTAGAATTAGATTCTCTATTTGATTACCTTAATCTCCTATGTTCTTTTCTTAATTTCCTTTGTCGCTTCTTACAAATTTACTTTATTATGTTGTCGTGTTGTTAGTTATATAAATAAGGTTACTTAAACCTGATTAATATATAATTATATAAATTAATCCATTATTGAATAGTGAAATCAATCTTAATTTGATTGGTATTTATATTATTGTAAGAATTTAAAATATGCGTGAATTCTAATGAAACATAATTTATTATCTATTAAATTAATTCGAACGGTCAAGTGAGCCGTCGAAGTTTTATTTTAATAAATATATTTATTAATTTTTAATTATTATTAAAAAATTAATGTAAGTTGGAGCTTCTTTGAAGTTAGATTAATAATACTCGAGAAAAAGAAGACAATTTGAAGTTAGATGGATTCCATTGCTCATTCCTTTTCCAAAGAATATCCATAATGGTGGAAGTTGCATTCCTTTCTCTCTGCCTATAAAGTCTCTAACAAAAAAAGTTAAAATAATTAATTAGACCATTAGAAAAAAAATTACAAAAATCATTTAAAATGTTTGGTTAATAAAACCTTCGTGTTTCATCATTAATCAACATTGACATAATTTTGAAAAGCGGATAAATATTATGATGTTTGTCACATGAATATATATTTTAAAAATTAAAAATCTTTAAAAGTTATTGAAGATTGTTAAAAATGCATGCACAAAACGAATTTAGACAAATAAATATCTAACCTCATTTGAATATGGATATCCATTTATCCAAATTCATTCCGGATGTGACTTAAAATATTATAAAATTTATTAAATATTATAAAAATTATTTTAAAAAATTCCAAAATGGAATTTGTCATAAATATATGTATAAATATTACTTATACATATGTATATTCAAATTTGTGTTGACATTTTGTGGCACCACCTATTACAGCATGAGTTTGGAAAAAATTGAACTGACGAAAATACTCTTTATTTTCTATTATATTACTAAATTAACTTTAAATATAATTATAGTTTAATTTATATTTATTAGTTAAAAAAGTTGTATTAATTTTAAAATTGAGTTATTACTTGAATAGAACTCTAAGCATAAAATATATGAAAAATATGATAATTATAATTTAATTTACAATTATTAGTTAAAAAATTTTGGTGTAAAAAAGTTGTGTTAATTTTTTTTTAAAAAAAATTGTTAAGTTTATTAAAGTAAATTAAAGTTATTACTTGAATAGAATCAATATTTTTTAAACCGGACTGGTGGTTGAATCGATCAGGCCACTGATTCATTAGTTTGATTGGTACAATTACAAATTATTAAAAATTCAAAAAAATTAATTTCTTAAAAAAAAAATCTCGATTCAATCGGTTCATACCGGTTCCTGGTCTAACCAATTCAAAGCCACTCTCCAAACTAGTACCCTAGCCAGTTCCCGATCCAACTAGTTTAGTCCGGTTCAAACAACATTGAATAGAACTCTAAGCATATTAATTATCAATTAATTAAATTAGAATCATATAGCAATTAAAATATAAGTTTAGCTTTATAAATAACATTCAATATTAGACATATTCAATCAAGTAGTATCTAAGAAAAATTATCAGTAAAAAATGGAGATTATTAGCATTAATAAGTTAGAATTATATAAAAAAATGGAGTATTAAATCAATGGTTCTTTGAAGAGGCAATATCAAATCATAGGTACCAGAAAGTGATTAAAGATTATTTTAATTGATGATGAGTTAATATAATATTATGATATATGTTTTTAGATTTTTCAGTGAGTTGTTTATATAATGTGAAGCAAACACTTAAAATTGTTGTTACTATCTATCCATTATTCATTTGGTGCATGTGAAAAATTTTGTGGGTTTGTTTTGACAAGAAAGTCAAATTTCAACAATTATTTTTAATCATTATTATTAAATGTGTTTATTAATTTAGTGCAAATATTTTTCATCTTTATCATGAATTATTATAATTTTTTAAGCCTGAATATACCAAGAGAGGGGTGAATTGGTATTTTAAAATCTCTTCAAACTACACCAAAATAAAAGAGAAAGGATGAATAACTTGAACACTAGTGGTTCACCCCCAATTGCCTACTGGTGTTACGGGGCTAGAACTTTAGTCTTACAATCTATGCAGCCTTAGGCGATTTCTTGGTTTCAAATCCACCTAAGTCAGTTTAACTCTCGCAATGTGAGAATTCTCACTAGAAATTCTCCAAGGCACCAAAAAATAAAACGGAAGCAACTCAAAACGAAAGAGCAATGAAAGAATAGAAAATGCCACAAGAAAGTAAAGCACGCCAAGTGCTTGAGTAAATTTTATCAAAGTATTCTATTACTCCAAAAAGAATACAGAGAATGGGATGATTACAGATGAAGGGAAGTGTCTCTGTTTATAGTTGAGTTCCCCTTGATCCAACAATACAGATTGAGTTACATTGATGATCAAGATTAGAGCCTTTCTACAATTGAGAGTCTTAAGGGATTTAAACTCTATACATCTTTATCCCTTAGGGTTTACATTAATTACCTTGGTAATTCTAGTTTTATACTAGGCCATCAAGGCTTCAAGTAGATAAGTTTCTCCATGGGTTCCATGAATTTGGCCAGTTCATGTGGGTCAATGAGCCCCATTTAATAAGTTGACCTCCATAGGACGTTCTATGTACAATGGTCACAGGTTTTGATCCGCGGCCTATGACATTCTCCCCTACCTATTCTCGCGATGCCCTCATCGCGTCCTCAGGATGACACTAGTTTGACTCGACCCAGAACGATCTCAATGCCTAGGCTGAATCCTAACTCGTCTTTCTATTGAGTAATTTTGCCCCTTGAAACATTTTCCTCGGCTTATGTCTCTATCGTCACCTAACTCGAATTGTATTTCTCTCTTGTACACCTCAATCGTAAGATAAGTTACCACCTCTCTTACTTGCCCCCATTGTGACTTGCCTCGATTGGAATCCTCTTGATCCACATGAAAAGACTTTGACACACTCACATTGAACACCGGGTTAACCTTAAGTTTGCCTTTGACTCTGGTTTGTAAGCCTTTTGGTTTACCAACTTCAGAACTCTAAAAGGGCCTCTGTGACTTTACCAAGCCAATGGTAAGTCAATATGTAAAACACTAGATAAGTGTTTGAGATGTACCTCACTCATAGCACTTACTCGATTTAGCTACCCAATTTGCATCATTACTTTCCCCCCAAAGTATTGGTTTGCTGCCCCTCTAGCATTTCCAAGGGGGTCTTTATAGCATTCTGATCTACCGAGTCAATGTTCCTTCCACAATGAACATCCTCGACTAGCTAGATTGTCGACAGTACCTTGGTTCCACCTTTCTCATCACCACTCATTGGTACCACGCATTGTTGTTAATGAGTATCCAAGATACAAATGCAATCAGAAAAAGGAACCAACAAAACATTAATCCAATCAAGGAAATTCAAGACAAGAATAAAGTCGTAATCATCTAAGTGAATTACCTCAAAGTCTTTATTGCCTTTTCATTGACCGATCTGTAGCTTAACTATTTGTGCTACTCTCACAGTTACAACCTCTTTGGAATTAACCATCTTGATCTTCTTAGTTGATTTGCTAACCGAGAGAACAATTTTACCCATGGTTTTCTCCAATATAAACAAGTTAGATTCCCCCGTATTGACAAGAGCACTCCTTCTTCGGCATGCGATGTTGATGTCCACAAACATCAACCCTTTTTCCTTGCAATCTGTAACAACCCTAACCCGTCTTCGTTGCTAGATTTGGGTTACGAATCAATACAGTACAAATCAAAACATTTAACATACAATAGAAACAATCACGCAATTTAATTATAATAAAAATACATTAACGGGCTTTAAATTAAGCTTATGAGACCCTAAAAATAGTTTGAAAATGTTCAAGGGTCATTTTGAAACAAAATAGAAAAATTAAAAAAAAAACTTGAAAATAAAGGTCACACGACTGTGTGAGCATTCGATGTGTGGACACACGGCCATGTCCCAACCCGTATAAGTATTCGAAATAGGGCCACACGGCCATGTCGTACACCGTGTGCCAGATCGTGTTACATACTGACTTGAAACACATGGCTATTTGGGTTGACCGTGAGTGGCACAAGGTCGTGTGATAGACTATTTCCCAGGCTGTGTCTACATAAGTTTCCCCAAAACAAGCCAAATCATGCACACCAAGACACATCAATCCCACATGTATTCAAATGTCCAAAACACCATCAAACACACTTCAAAACAAACCAAATCAACCATCTTATCAACCTAACCAATATGCCATCAAAAGGCACCACAATTCATACATCAAAATCAATCCAACCAACATCTCATGTTCATTAATTAAGCACATATCAACCATACCTATAACACCTCTAACCCGTCACTGTCATCAAATTAGGGTTACGAAGTATTACTAATCAATCAAAAACATTTGGACATTATATCAGTCAATATTATAATCACAATATATAACATTCATACGCATGCATAATGTCCCTAATCGAGCCCTCGAGGCCTTAAAAATAGCTTAGAAACAATTCGGGACCAATTTGAATCAATTTAGAAAGATTTGGGAAAAGTAGTAAAATTTAAAAACAGGGGACACACGGTCGTGTGTCTTACACGACTAAGAGACACACCCGTGTCTTAGACCGTGTAACCTTCGAACTAGGGACACATGATTGTGTCCCAGCTAGTGTTCTCACCCGTGTAACTCTGTGAGTAGGGTCACACGGTCGTGTCACACGCCCTTGTGCTAGGCCGTGCAACTCACTGACTTGCATACAAAAGACCATCAGGTGTCACACAGCCATGTCATAAGGCCATGTGCCTCACACGGTCACGCACCCGTGTCTCAGGCTGTATGAGCCCAAATTTACCTATTTCTTGCTTAACTTCACTCCCTTATGGAATAGGTACTTACACACTTTCAAATACATACATGGGAGGTGCAATTCAACTTTAAACATTCTCAAACATGATAATATACCCATTCTTAACTTGTAACCACAACACAATTGTCTCTTTAAACATACATCCATTTCATTACAAGCATTAAGGTAACCTATAGCATACCGTTTCATACTATAACCTATCAAACATATTTAAGTAACAAGTAGGAAATCACAAGTTGATCAAGGGCACAACATGTCACAACATTCTACTCAAAAGCTAGGCATTTGATGTATCAATACATAGGGTCCTAATACATGCCATATACCAAAATCGAGAAATTAAGTCTACCAAGATTCTCAGATAGTGTGATTCTTAACGTTGACCCGATCTTCTTAACCTTGAAAATGTGATATACAAAATGAACAAATTTAGAGGTAAGCATAAATGAAGCTTAGTAAGTCCGTTTAGAAATTCATAAACTTTTCAATCCAACATAGATTTAATCAACTTAAGTATAAAGATTTCCATTATACACAGTTTATAACAGTAATCACAACCAATTCAGTAGTTTTGTAACACCCCTTACCCGTATGCAAGCCAGAACAGGGTTTGAGGCATTACCTAACTAATCTTGCTTAAACATCTCAAACAGAGTTGTAAAATCTTGTTTAAACCCATCACTTGCATATATTCGGCTTAGGAGGCCCAAAACATACTTCCGAGAGGTATCGAAGCTATTCCGGAAACTTTTACAAGTTTGAGAAACTTTCCAACAAAACAGGGGCCACACGCCCGTGTTGGTCTAGGGACACGCCCATGTTGCCCTAAGGCATGCTCGTGTCTTTCACCCGTGGTCAATACTGACTAATTTTGCACAGCCTTGACACGCCCGGGGCCCTGGCCCGTGTGCCTTACCTTAGCATTCTGACTTATCCACACAACCACCAGACACACCCGTGTGCCACGGCCGTGTAAAAGTGGGCTAGCTACTGACTTGGCCACACGGCCACCAAGCGCACCCATGTAACCTGCCCAGGCACACTTCGAAGTGACCCTTGAGCCCCTCGACAGAGACACACACCCGTATCCCTTTGGCTGTGCACCCAAAAATAGGCCATTTACAAGGCCAAAATGCCACCCTACATTGAACACATGGATACACCAACTCAATACAACATAATTTATAGTCTTAAGGCATATTTAAAATCTCAATTTAACATCCATATATAAGTGCACACACTTTCAGGGGAAATCAGTTTCATTAAACATAAGAATTTGCCAAGTATCGACCTAACTTAATAGACTATTACAAAAAAAAGGCTTCAATACTTTACAAAGCCAACACTTTGGCCAACAATTACGACCTAACAAAATACTCGAGTCCTATACATGCCGTACTCAAAATAAGTCTAAATTGTTATACCAAAGTGATGTCGATAGTGTGATTTTCGAACTCCTACGTCCACGATACTCGAGTTATCTCGGTAATACTACAAGAAAAAAGGGCAATGAAAGGGGTAAGCATAAAGCTTAGTAAGTTTGCATGGAAATAAATAGCAGTTGGAAGCTTATAATATAATCTATCCATGGCATTAACTAACCATACAAAAGTCATAGGCTCCTTTCCGTACTTACTTACAATTGCCCTTATTTAGCACATACCGTGCTACGCATCGTAATTGTTTCTTCGTGACTCATTCACGAGTACCTGTATTCACTCATTCACATGACTTTAGTACAATTCTCATTTCTACTTCTAAACTCATTTACTTTTCCCATTAATCACTACAGATAGTCAAAGACATATTTTAATTGTCATTCATGTGGGTACGAAGCCAATGCCACATCCCAGAAGTGGTCTTATATGGAGTCACTTCGGAATGCCAATGCCATATCCCGGATACGGTATTATATGGAGTCACTTCGGAATGCCAATGCCATATCCCGGATATGGACTTATATGGAGTTTCACATCAAAGTATCGATGCCATATCCCGGATACGGTCTTATATGATTCTTATAATTCATTGCCGAAGCCATATCTCGGATATGGTCTTATACGAGATCTCAACTTGGTGCTGAGACCATGTCCCAGACATGGTCTTATACGGGACCTTATCTATTTCATATCTCGACGATAGTAATTTCATATTCAATATAGTCCACTAGGACTTCTACATCTTATTCAACATTAACTACTCAATTTAGCAGAGCATCATGCGTCAATATGATACAAAGCATTTTCAATTATGCTAACATAAATGTTGCATTAATCACATACAAACTTACATCGATTTCAAAATGAGTTAACTCGTCGGTTTAGTCCAAGGCTTTGTTCTTTCCCCGATCGAGGTGGATTCTCGGTTCTTATTGCTCTATAATAGCAATTTAGCTCATTTTAATCACCACATTAATAAAAGCATTTCAATAATCATGCTTAGGCAAAATTACTATTTCACCCATAGACTTTGGCAAAATAACCATTTTGCCCCTAGGTTCGGAAATTAATTCTAATCACATTTTTACCTTCAACAAGCCTAGGTGAACATTTAATACTCTTATAGCCATCATCAAAACTCAACATTCCACATAATTACTACAAATTTGTAACCTTTTCATCAAAGTCCAATTAGGTGTTTACAAGATAACACCTTTCACAAAAGTTGTTCATCTAACAACTAAGACTCAATTTCTTCCATAAAAATGCAGCAAACAACTTAAAACCTCACATGGAAAAACTTTAAACTCTTCACCATTTTACAAAATAGTCCCCTCTTTAGAAAGCTTAAGCTTTAGGGGTCTCAAAAGTACAACTATTTTTAAGAAAAGATCACTAGAACACTTACTATTTTCAAGAAAAGATCACTAGAACACTTACTTGTGAAGAGAAGAGTGTGCTGAAAATTTTTGAGTTCTAAAAGCCCTTGTTTGCTAAAAATTTTGGTGGAGGAAGATGATAAAAGTTGGATATCATCTTTTCTTTATTCTAATATTAAACTATCAATTTAATCCACCAAACATCACCAACTTTGACCAACTTGGTCAATTCTTGTCCCCTAGGGTAGTCTATGGTCGGCCAAGCCTTTTCAAAGGGCTAAATTTCCTTTTAAAGACCTCAAATTAATAATCTATGGCTATTTGGTACCTTTAGCCTATAGGATGGAATTTTTGCACTTTATGCGATTTAGTCCTTTTTCGCGATTAAACATGAAATCACTAAAATTAAAGTACCAAAATTTTCATGTACGTATACCATCATGCTCTGACTCATAAAATGACATAAAAATAAATTTCTCTAATCTTGGATTAGTGATCCCGAGATCACTGTTCTGACTAACCCCTAAATCGGACTGTTACAAGTTTAGTATACTCAGTGAGCATGACTCTATTGAACTTTTCATCAGTATATCCGTAGATTTCTACTCATTTGGGTTTCACTCAGTATAATAGTAGAATTTTTTTGATTTAAACATCAATCAGTAAAACAAAAAGATTTACTCAGTTAAGCTTCATTTAGTATAACGATATGATTTGCTCGATTGAGTTTCATTCAGTATAGTAGTAAGATTTGGCTTGATAGAATGTATTTTCAGTATATGAAACAATGTTTGTTAACAACATGTTAACAAGAACGTAAGCATTTAGGAGTATAATTAAACATATGAACTTACTGGACTGATTTGCAGGTGATTCCAGAATACAAGTACTATTCCGCGGTTTTCCCTTTTCCACAATTATCAGCACGTTCTTGATCTAACAATAATAATTTCATTCCATCAATTAGAATAACAACACAATTTGATCCTTTCATGCAACTAAATATTTTTTGGTAAATTACCTATTTGCCCCTTAACTTTCCATCTTATTTAATTCAATCCTTAACCCCTAATCGTGCAATTTACTCATTTTTCCTAAACACTCATAATACCCAAATACTCCATAACTTCATATAAATCCCTATTTGCAATTATTTCACCTCAAGTTCATGCAATTTATCATTTAATCAATTTAGTCCCTAAACATCAAAGTCATCAAAAAAATTACTTTTCAAAATATTCTAATATATCATCAAAGCTCTATATTTCATCAAAAACATTAAGAAATAGCCTCATTCATCAATGAAAAATTTTATAACATCTAACAGTTTCACAAATTGGTCCTCGATTTAAATAGAACAAACTGATACGAACTCAAAAATATAAAAATTACTAAAAACGGGCATCAATACACTTACCAAATCAAAGTTTAAAATTCAAAGTTGAAAACCCTAGATTTTCCTTTCTTTTTCATGGAAAAGATGAGGGAAAAATACCCAAAAACTAATTTAATTATGGAAAATGGCCAATTTCAAAAATATTTACGGAAAAGGGCCGTTTCCACCCAAAACGCGTCCACGTCAGCACGTTTTGGGGGGAAACGGCAGTAAAGTGAGCCCCTAGGGTCGCGCTTTGCTGCTGAATCACCAGAAAAATGTTCTGACGTGGACGCGTTTTTGCCCACCCCCCGGTCCAATTACAGTATGATATTCTAAGGTTTCTGGGCTAGGGTAAAAATATATTTAAGGTTTTGGGCAAAATATATTAGCCCAATAAATTAATTAAATTTTGTGACAGTTGTATCTGGCAAAATAATTTTGAGAAGATGTTTCTAAACAAACAGTGGCCAAAAACGCTTCAAGAAGGATGCACTGTCAGCAGGAGTACTGAAAAGAGTTCTCACGTGGACACTCTTTTACTACAGTAGTCTCGGAAAAAATTAATTTAAGAAGACGTTTCAACAAACAAGCGATGGCAAAACGCTTCCAGCGAGGTGTGCCTTGTCGGTAGGAGTCCGAAAATAGCTCTCATGTGGACGCTTTTGCTCTGATAGTCTCGGTAAAATTATTTTGAGAAGATGTTTCTAAACAAACTTGAGAGCAAAACGCTCCGGCAGGTGCACTGTCGATAGAAATCACCGAAAAGAGCTCCCACATGGACGCGCTCTTTTGCTCTGATGAGTCTCTGGCAAAATTAGACTATAAATCAGCCAAATTTCATTCTCAGGTTGCTTAAGGGAAACTGAGGCAAAAGAAAAAAAAAACTGAAAATGAGTGAACGTATTAATGCTGTTCTTTACTACGATGGTGAGGTTTGTGACACCGAAAATGGTGTTGTTTTCTTATCGGAGAACACAGCGTGACTAAGTTTTAATCAGAACATCGATTTGGTAGAACTTCGCAAAAGAATTGGAGTAAAATATTCGAAACAACGCCAATGAAAGTTCAGTCTATTAAATATAGATTTTACGCTTCGGTTGATCCGGTGAGATATGACTCATTCAACATCAAAGGTCCTCGGAGCTTTGAGGCAATGGTGGAGACTCATCTTGCCAGTGGATCAACCTATCTCGAGGTATATGTACAATTTTCATCTTCAAGTGATCTTTCTGCGACCTCAACATCTACTGCTGTTTGAGGGGAATACACGACCCTAAGTCGACACTCTGTTAGTGGGAGGCGAAACACGGAAGCGTCCGTGTTCGGTGATAGTATAGAAAACATAACCCCTGCACGACACTCGGTTGGTGGATGGGACATGCATATCCGTCCTTCGACGTCCGATAATAGAAATACGTATTGGGGGACGTCATCAACTTCTAGTGGTTGGCAATTCACATATGATTGAGAATGTTATGAAAGATGTTTAAGGAGGGATAATGTACTCCCAACGACATCCACCGACGAGGGGCCCTCGTTTGTTGCAGGTTATGGAGGGTCGGACGATGAATCCGATGTGGATCCACCTCGGGAGCCCGGGCCCGATGGTGCAGAAGTTGGATTATTTTCTAAACGGGAGCCTGTTCCAATTGTATCTGAAGATGTTGAGGGTGGTTCAGACGAAGAAGAAGAAGATCCACTATTCAGGGCGTACTCGCCTCCAGCCCACATGCATAATGTCGATCTATCTCAAGATGATACATTGGAGTTTCCTGAACTACCACACCGGACGCTTGACCGTACAACTTCTTCGTTGGATTCGGAAAAATTAGAAGTTGGTAACCAGTTTTCCAACAAGAATACTTTTCTTGCTGTATTGAAACAATACAGCCTCAGGAACGGGGTTAACTACAACGTGGTTAAATCCAAGCTCGATAAGTACGAGGCGAAATGTGCAGTGCAAGACGGTACATGTTCATGGAAAATCATGGCGTCGTTGAGGAAAAGGATAGGCTTGTGGGAGATCAAAAAGTACAAAGGTCCACATACATGTCTTGTCGGTACAGTACCACTATGTGTTCAATGTTTTTGAATAATACTAATATTATGTAATGTTGCATTATTTAACGTACTTCGTTGACAGGTGTTATACAAGATCATCCGAAGATGGATTCAGACATGTTGGCTGACTTAATAATCCCGACGGTGAAGGCCGATCCCAAGACTACAGTGCTGGCCTTAATTGGCAATATTCATAGCCAATTGGGGTACACGCCCTCTTACAGAAAGGCTTGGATAGCCAAGCAGAAGGCGTTAGAAAAGTTGCATGGTCGGTGGGACGCTTCATATAATGAAGTGTGGCAGTGGTATCAGGTGCTGGAGAGATATATCTTAGGCAGCATAACAGACCTTGAAACGGAACAAGCGTACTACAACGATCGTTTGCTCCGTGGATGCGCAGTGTTCAAGCGTCTGTTCTGGACATTTAAGCAATGCCGAGATGCTTTTATATACTGCTAGCCATTGGTACAAATTGACGGTACTTTTATGTATGATAGATATACGCATCAGCTATTGCTAGCTGTGGCACAAGACGGCTGTAGGAGAATTCTTTCGATTGCGTTCGCAATAACATCGGGGGAGTCAGCTGATGACTAGGACTTCTTCCTATCTAAGTTAAGGAGGCATGTCTGCCCCCAACCTGATATATACGTTATATCGGATCGGGGCCCTAGAATACTAGCTGCAACAGAACGCCAGGGAAGCATGTGGCATCGCACACGCCATCGATATTGCCTAAGGCATGTTACATCCAACTACTATGGGCAACATCGATCTAAAAATCAGTGATGACAAGTGACCAATATGGGTATGAAATATCTATTAATATAATTTCGTTTGTAATATTCAATTTATTCTCAATTGAAGAGTGGTATGTAATATACGCTATCAACGTATATTGGTAGGGTACGAGATCAATAAGGACCGTTTTCAGGAGATGTTGGCGAGTTTGTGCTCAGATAACGACGAAGGCTCAAACTACCTGTGCAATATTCCTTTTGAACAGTGGAAATAAGCATACGACGGTGGCCTATGATATGGTCATATGACCACAAACCTGGCAGAATGCATAAATTCTGTTCTAAAAGGAACTCGTCATCTGCCGACTATATCGGTTGTGCGAGAGACATATTTTCGTTTAGCGACACTATTTCCGAAGCGAGCAGCAAGTTATAGAGGGCAGATGCAAGGAGGCCATGTATGGAGCCCGAAGGTCTTGCAAGAAATAAACAGGAGGAAGGCACGAGCCAACACCATGCATACAGTGTGTCACGATCGCGGCAGACTATGGTTTCGTGTCACGGAGTTTGACAGACCGAACCAAGGTATTGTTGGTGAGCAGTATCGTGTACACTTGACAAATAGGACCTGCGACTGTGGGATATTTGATGCACTTTGTTACCTATGCGCTCATGTACTTGCGGCTCCGTCTTGATCCCATGAGCTACGTCGACGAAGTGTATAAATTAGAAAACATGTACAACGTGTGGAGACAAGTATTCCTACCAGTCCCAGATGAACGTAAGTGGCCGTCGGTATCACTTGCACCGTATAAGCTGTTGCCGGATAGACAATTGAGGCGCAAACCAACAGGTCGACCTTGCTCGAGTAGAATATGCAACAATATGGATATCCGAGAAACGAGCAACCAAAGTAGGCTGTGCGGATGGTATAGCAACCCAGGGCATACATCTCGTTCGTGTCCAAATCAGAACCGTGTTCTTAGCGTTTTTGTCTCTTGGTGGCTATGTAATTTCTATTTTTTTGATGAAAACGGTGAACTTTTGTACAAGAACTTTTATTTTATTCAAGTTATTAAAATTAAATTACAAAATTACAAAAAATTAAATTACAATAAATAATAAAAAACTGTTATTTTATTAAATATATTAAAACTAAAGTACAATAAAAAAAAATTAAACCATTTCTATTTTATTAAAGATATTAAAATTAAATTACATTAAAATAAATAAAAATAACTTTTTCTTTTATTAAAAAAATTAAAATTAAATTACATATAAAAATAAACAACTTCTATTTTATTGAAGATATTAAAATTAAACTACAAACACAAATAAAAAATAACTTTTATTTTATTAAAAAAATAAAAAAAATTATATTACAATTAAAAAATAAAAAAGCCGGTCCGAATCAGTGTTGATGCCGGTCGGAATCAGTGCCACACGGGGGTGGTCGGCGGTTACGCGCTGGATTCCTCCTTCCTCTAGCTTCCGGCGGGGGTCGTGGAACCTCGGGCAGGGATTCGGGTTCCTCCAGCAGAGGGTCTGGTTCTGGGTGTTGCGAAGATAACCGACCTTGATAAATTAACGACCCCAGAGGTGTTTGCATAAACCACGGCGAGGGTGTTTGAATCCCGTATGGCGAAGGAACCTGGTAGAAAGAAGTGCTCCCCAACGGCGCCTCCTCTGATCCCACACGCGACGATGGCCTCAAGATCGGCTGGCCAGTGAGAGTAGTCAGGAACGGACTCGAACCCGGCCATACATTCCAACCTGGGGTCGGACTGGGAAAAGGAAACATATATGGGTTAGAATACATATAAGGGGTAGGGTACACACCTGGCATGAAGGGTAAAGTCTGTGATGTCGGTGTCGTAAATTACCGAATCTGATGGGCTCGGTGGATGTGTTTCGTATTTGTTGATGGCCGAATCTCATCACCCCTTCTCCTTGAATTTAAAGGGCCCCGATGTTCCCTTCGTTCACAAAGTTGCCGTCGCCTCTCTTCTTCCGACAACAGATACGACTTACCATGGATCCTAAACCATGGCATGTATTCCGGCACGCACGCTAACTTAGGAACGATGATCGGTTCCCAGATAGGTAAATAAACATACCGGTTCTCCCACGTCTCGATATGTGATATGTGCTAACCAAAATCTTGGCCAATTCGTGTGCAGCTGCCGTAAGTCCACTTTGTGCTTATCATCGAGCACCTCAGGTGGCAAAGAAATCGGTTGCCAGAATCCAAATTATCGTAGAACCCAATCTGACTGGTGCATCTCCACGGTCGCATAGGTGATCAATGAGACCTTCACGTGCCAACTGATTGGATTTTGGAAGAACTCCTCCGGAATTACTGCCCGAATTTTCGGATCCTCGTACGGTGTCCATTGAAACTATATTAACATTACCAAAATATTAGTTATATACATAATAGTAGACACTAAATACGAAATACTAAATTATAAATACGAAATTTGAAACTTACTTGTGATTCTGACCGTTGGTCCAATAGAAGCCGTATATCTTCAAGCGAGGTAGGTATTCCAACATGACTCGCCGAATGGTTCCACCTAATTAAATAAATTTTTAGCATACAATTATACTATAAATCTACGAAATAATTGTAAAATATAACATTAAATTTACCTCGTTATCAGTGGGAATAAATATGGGTGGTCGAGTCAAGGACGTAAAAATGGAAATCGAAACCATGCCCATGACTGCAGTAGCGATAGGCAACCTCTGATTTTCACTTTACTCGGCCGCGTCGCCCCGTACATCTCCTGATACAACCTCGATAGCACGGCAAACCCCCCCAACTCAATTCACCGTCTGCTCTGAAATCAAAAAGTTTCAGCAGCCATCTCAGGTGTACGAGGTTTCTAGAAAGGTCCGGCATCAGATAGCCTCCAATTATCTGAAGAATGTATGCCCGAGCATATCGTATTCTTTCTATTTCGGTCGAACCCTTATTCGGCTCCGGGAATGTGTCTCGTAACCAGGCCATCTCGATCCGAGCTCCTTGACTTTTATCCGGAATGACACCCAGAAGCTCGTAGCATATGGCTCCCCAATCACCAGAAGTTGCAAACCTGGTGACTACCGACTCGTCCACCGGCAATCCCAACTACAACTGCACATCTTCCAGAGTGATGGTACACTCTCCGCATGAAAGATGGAAAGTGTGCGTCTCGGGTCTCCACCTCTCTATCAACACACTGATCAAAGGCAGTTCCAACTTGAACCCCCGGCCTATCGTGGCTACGTGCCAAAAACCCGCTTCCCGCAGGTAATTCTCGATCAACGGCGATGGGGGACCATGCATGTTGCGAATATAACATTCCAACATCCGATCTACAGACTGTTTAAAAAATTATAAAATAAAAATTAATTAAAATTGCATAGACCTAAAAAATATTAAATAAATATTGAAAAATTAAAATTAAAAACTTACCATTTTCAATTGCTCGACGGAGATGTGCTTGCTGTCTAGACAAAGTAATTCCTCGGCCATTTGTAATACGATCAAAAATTTTAAAAGTTTCAAAAAAATATATTAAAAAAATTAAAAAGGGCTTTTTTGTAAATATTAAAGGACTATTTTGAAATTTTAGAGAAAGTTTGAAGGACTTAAAGAGAATTTTGAGAGGAATTTGATAGGAATTTGAGAGAAGAATGAGTAAGAATTAAAGTGTGAAAAAAATAAAAGGGTTGGGAGAGTTTTTATAGGTTTTTTTTTACCGTTGGGCCCCCAACGGTCAAAAAAATTGGCCTTTTTTTTTTACCGTTGCAGGGCTAAAGCGCATCCCCAGGGGCACGCTTTGTTGCCGTTTCACCCTAAAATGTGCTGACGTGGACGCGTTTTGAGGTGAAACGGCCCTTTTCCGTAATTATTTTTGGAATTGGCCCTTTTCCGTAATTAAATTATTTTTTAGGTATTTTTGGGTATTTTACCTAGAAGATGAAGACAAAATGAAAATTTTATTTAAATTTTAGGTTGAATTTAATATATATATATACATATGGCCTATTTGTAAATACTTCAACTTTCTTAATTAAGCTTTAATAATCATAATTAAGCCTAACTAAATCACTTTATTAAAAATAACCTCATTAAATCCTACTAACTAATTTTTTTCATGGTTAAATTGTTCATTTAGTCCCTTTAATTTAACTACTCAACCTTTGCAGTTTTTACAATTCAGTCCTTTTTACTTATTAAACTATCCAAACAAATAAATTTCTCAACCAAAATTTAATGACTCTAGAAACCTCATAAATAGGCTAATTAAATAATATTCACAAAGTATTTTTTTTGGAATTATGGTCTCGAAACTACTATTTTCGACACCACTGAAAATCGGGCTATTACAATATCCAAAACCATTTCAAACATATATGTCGTTCAACCATGGTTTACCTATCATCACAAGGCATGCATAAGCATTCAACAACATATCAATATACACCATTAACTATAAACATTAATGCATACATAAGCTTGGCACCATTCAAACATACCAAATTGCTAAACTAAAATCAAGCCCTATTACATGCCATTTATAACCTTAAACCAAAAGAACCGAAATCTACCGAAATGATGATTGGATAGTGTGATTGTGCTCTGACATAATTCCAACCGACTGAGCTTCCGATGATCTACAAAACAATGAAAAATAACTATATAAGCAACTAGTTTTTAGTAAGCTCGTGTAAAGGAAACTTAAACTTACCGAACATAAAACAATTAAACCATTCAGCATTGCTCATTAGATCATCTGGATATTTTTCTTTCCTATCCACAACACTTCACATAGTTAGTATATACATTTGAGAACATATCAACCAAAGAAACATGACACATATCATGTAAATGATTTTAATATATAAGTCATCTATCATATAATCCATTTGTTACCTTTTCCATCCAATTATACATATTACATTTTCTATTCCATATTCTCAATAACATAGCTCATTTCATATATGTAACTTTTCGTTTTAAACCTTAATTTTCCTTTGAACCAAATAGAATAACATCGGATACTCGGGAAATGCTCACACAAAGTGTGACTTTACATGCAGTTGTAATCGTATCTATAATGCTCACACAAATTATGGGTCGGGATGTTAGCTACACGATGCTGCTCACACGAATTGCGAAGAATCCACAACAAATGTAGGACCTCAGCCATCGATAGGACATATATAATTATCACGACCACCTAATTTAATTCCACATCGAATAAATCGACTCAATTAAATTATTCCCGAAGTCATACAATTTTCTTCTAATTCAATATAGTTCAATCGAGCTTTTGTTGAGCTAGTGAAGGGGCCAACTAGACATATGCAATTAGGTTCTAGTGATTGCAATTATGTCCAAAAGCATCATTCTTATAATTTAGAATTAGTTAATCATGGAGTTAATCCACAAGAAGTACCATGATTGAAAACTCCTTATTCTATACTCTTTACGGAAGAATTCATCCAACTGCTTTGTCCAATGACCTCGTCATGTGTATGTTACCCTCATATGATATCATTAATTCCTTTGAGTTAAATCCGTTCACTCAATACAAGCCTATTTTATCTCATTGTCACCATTGTGTCTTCTTAATGATTAATATGGTCAATATCAACAAATGGCTGAGATAAATTACTTATTCGAGAACAAGTAAACCGTGGCCACATTTCATATTTATCAATCCACACAATGCTAATGAGAAGATATCATTAACTCTTTAATTGAGCTATGAATTCCATTATTGCTAGTAAAGCCATGTCAGTTACAAATCTTGTACCCAACATACCGGCTACAGGCTCAATCACCTTTACAGCATAAGCCTCCACTTGTATCAAAGCACATGAGTTGCATACGCAGGGTCAGTGACTAACTCAGGATTTAGGTAAATCACACCATGAATGTCACAAGTGAATTAACTCACAAATGGATTCAAAATTAATTCATCCTAGGTCCAATCCAATGTATCATTCTACCAATGAATACATTTATGTCTCTACTCGTAGAGTCAACTGCTCCGATAGTCAAGACTAGCCATATCCCAAATTGAAATTGTAGACGACATAATAATCTTTCTCAGTATTTGAATCAAATGCTCACTTTGATTCTTTTTTGGGATTACGGACTCATTTAGATTACTTACTAAAGTAAGTTGATTTCTCGCAATGTAAATGTTCTTTATAATGCCACTTATCTTCAGTTTGAACTTTAGGCAATCAATAAGCACATTTCCCAACAATTACATCTTTACTACAATATGGGCACATTTCTTAATAGACATATCATTTCGCTAAACCCCTGTAAAGAAACACACACATGATTAGTGGCTCCAGAATCAATAACCAGTTGTCAATTGATTCTTTCACTAAGCAAGCTTCAACTACAAAGAGTTCCATATTTTACCTTTTTCGGCTAGGTAATCCAAATACTCCTTATAGTTTGATCTGAAATGACCTTTCCTATTGTAGAAGAAATATTTGATCTTTTTAGGATCTTTTGACATCTTAGCCTTCTTGCTATTCACACGAGGTGGAACCTAAGACTTAGTCTGTTTCTTCTTTCCTTTAGTTTTTTGCTTCCCCATAGGGGACGAGGGGCCCACAACTAAATTTGCCTTAGGTTTCTCCTAAATTGGCTTACCACCATTTAGCATCAACTCATAGGATTGTAATTCTTTCATGAGCTGAGTAATTGGTAAACATATTGATAGGTGTGGTTAGAAACATTGAAAAAGGTATCGAATGGATCAATTTTACCAAAAATAAAGTCATCCCGATGACATTTCTTCCTTGTCACAATACCGATCGACAGTAAGTGATGTCGTGATGTCAAGTAGGCTAACATCATAATGTGACAAACTTTTTGGCAATGTTGGCCCTATAGTTTTGAAACTTTGCGATTTGGTCCTATTTTGTGCTCAGGTTAACAAAAGAGATTTTGTAAGCTCGATTAAGTCTCGCTTTTGATTGTTTAACCAATAAATGAATATGTTTGGCATTAGATTACATATGTATGTGAATATTTTACTTTGATTTGACTGTAGTTGCTTCGGCAATGAATGTGACATCCTATAACTCGGACTCGACGATCGGGGCAGGCGAGGAGTGTTACAATTCTAATTCAAAAATGTCCTTTCATATGAAACCAACCATGGAAGCTTGAAGATGAAGATGAAAGAGTGAGAAAGCATCACTTTGTGAAGAAAATAGTTAAGAAATTAAGGTAAGTAGTTTAAATTATCATGTTATATTTATTTAAGTGTTTAATTCGATGAGATATTATAAGAACTAATCTTGTTTAATTATTTTTTATGTCTAAGTAAATAAAATATTATGTTTATGTATGAAATGAATGATTTTTTTGAATAATTTGTTGAATGATTTTAAGTGAATAATTGAAAGTATAAAAGTGTGAGTGTTTTTACTAAGAATATTTTAAGTTGGGATTAATTACTTTGAATGATGGAATTGTGTATTTATTATGTTGAAAGTGATAAATATTTATTTTGGATATTATTTGGATGAGTAAGTTAAAAAATGATTTGTTAAGTGATTAAATTGATAAAAATTAAAGTAATGACCGAATTGTAAAATTTTGAATTCTAAGGGTTGAGTAATGAAATTTGAAAGTTGATGTCGTAACTAAATTATATGGTTATGAAATATGAAAGATTGGAAAGTTGAACATAAAATAGTAAAGTTTGAAACCATAGGGACTAAATTGTAAAGATCTCACAGCATGAGTTTTAGGACTAATTTATATGAATTGAGAATTTGCAATTTTGAAAAGAGAATATGAAAGTTTAATGGTTTGAAAATCAGGGACTAATTTGTGGAAATTTTGACAATTTTAGTTGTAGGGACTAAATTGTAAAATTTGGATATTTTAGAAAAGGGATTGTTTTGCAGAACTGTTCATACTGAGATTTGGGATTGAACTATAAAATAAGAACATTTGATCTTCAAGGACTGAATTGTAAAACTGTGTAAATTTGGGATTTCAAGGACTAAATCATAAAAACTGTAAAATTTGAATTTCAGGTTGTTTTGCATATTTTATAAAATCTAAATTATAGAGATTGTTTTGTAAATTTTGAAACATTTAAGTATAATTATGGACATAATAATTATATACTTGATTCTATGAAATATTTGATAAATAATCATGAATGAAATTAAATAGTAGAAATTTGAAATTGGTTAGTTAGATTGTTGTTATTTGTATGTGATTTGGAATATTTCTTTGAGTTGTGTATAAAAATTTGTGAAAAATTAGTTTGAATAAGTAAAATTAAATTTTTAAGGCAATGAAATAAGCTCAGATGGTGGATATATGTATAAATTTTGATATAAAACATGAATGAATTTCGAAAGTTGAAATTGGGTCCAATAATAGTAAATTAAGTTTCTAAATATTATGAAAAGTTATGAAAATTTTAATGCGACATATCTTATCTAGGTCTGTTATCGGATCGAGTAATGGGTGTTATCGTATGTATTGACACATCTACAAAAAATAGTTGTTAGTGATTGTTTTGACAATAACGTACCGATGCATAGAACTATGTATTGATACATGCAAGAAATGTATCGATACATCTAAGAAATGTACCGACACCTTACCCACAATTTGAGTTCTGAGATTACTGACTTTGTATGTTTGGATACATATAATAAAAGTATCGAAACATTGTTTCAGACTTGCATAAAATCAATTTCAAACACTTAAAAACACTTTAGCATTTACTCAAAAACATTTAGATAAGTAAAAAACATATTAGAAACATGTTTCTGTGTATTTTTTAAGTTTTTAAAATATTTTAGAAATGTTTGAACACTAAATGATTTAGTTAATAAAATATATAAATTTTATTTTAAATGTTGTTATAGAAACTTGGCATATCAAAACTAACATAATTTAGTGTATATACATTTCTTTTAGCTTTTTTTAGGTGAAATGGTAAAAAAAAAAAAAGAGTAAAATTGAAAAGGAAAATCAAGACCAAATTACAAAATATTTAAATGTTGAATGTTAATTTTGTTATATCAAGACTAAATTAATGCAATATATAAATATTAAAGACTAAAATTACTATTATACTAATTTTAAAAGTTATCATATAATCTTCTCATCAACCTTTGTTGAAAAAGATAAAAACAAAAATTCAAATAATTAAATGAATATTTTATAAATTTTTATAGTTGAATAATTAGATTAGCACAACTGAAGTTTACTTATTAATAATAAAAAGTGGTCAAAAAGAAAAATTATTTTTTCTCACCGTTTATCTCTCCCGTACACACGTCCTTAAACCGACAGGCAGTGGCATCATCACCCGTCCTACTTCCCCTCAACCGCTTCCTCGTGTCTCCCTTTCTTGGCATCCCAAAAAGACAAAAGCCCGACAAATTTGGACACGTGATATTTAATAACCACGCGTCTCAACCTCATTTGCTATCCTTTTTAAATCCTTCAATCCACAAATCAATCTCACCGTCCACCCTCACTTAAATCGAGCAATCGTAACAGTAGCCTCCTAGATTCCTGTTCCTTCCGCCACGTAGATTATAGGATCAATTGCATTTTAAAAATAGATTAAAGGTTAGTTCAAAAAGACAAAAAACTAAAGGTCTAATTGTAGAATTTCATCCCTCCACTTTGTCATAATTAAGAATTCAGTCTTTCTACTTTGATTTATCAAATTTTAATTTCATATTTTATGAGAATTCAAAAGTTACATTAGTTGTTGGTAAACACATAAATTGAATAATTTATTATATATAAATTATTAAATAATTTTCTTTTCCAATTTCTTACATATAAATTGCTAAGCTACTAATTTCTAGGACAATAAATTCATGAAAAAGTTTAACAATGATATCCAATGACTTCTCAATTTTCGTAAAGTATGATAGGATCAAATTCTAACAAATTAAAAAATAAAGGATTAGGTTTTTAACTATTTTAAAATAGAAGGATGAAATTCAAAATTAAACCATCACTTTAATCTCATTTCTATAAAAATGAGTCGATCTGAATCTCTTCTTTGATTTAACGTTCCGCTCACCTTCAAAGCATCCCTCGAAAACGGTTTCTTTGACGAACATAGTCTCCTTTTTTTCCTTCTCATTCAGTCACTTCAATCGAAGAAAAAAAATGGCAATGAATTTGGGACACCAGATTGGAACTCTTTCCGGCAAACAAATTCCGACGGAATTCGCCGCCGGAGAACAACCATCATCAACAACAGCGAGTCCATCGGCAGTTTGGAAATCACCCGCCGGGAATCTCCGATCCAATAGCCCACAAGAAAATGCATCCCCACCTATGTTAACACCGCCACTGACTCCGAACACCGCCGGGGAGTGGTCGTATTTGATCAACCTCCCAATGCTGCGTCCGGATCTTTCAGTAGCATGCCAGGCATTCGCGACGTCGTCGCCGCTGGAGATGACGGTGGAAGAGGTGGCGGGGACGGCTGAGTGCACAGATGGCGGTAGGAAGGATGAGAAGAAAGGAGTGTCAGTGTTCGTGATGATGCCGTTGGATAGCGTGACGAATGGGAACACGGTCAATAGGAAGAAGGCAATGAATGCTAGTCTTCACGCTTTGAAAAGCGCGGGTGTGGAGGGGATAATGATTGACGTTTGGTGGGGACTGGTGGAGAGGGAGGCGCCGGGTGCTTACAATTGGGGTGGTTACACCGAGCTCCTCGACATGGCCAAGAAACATGGCCTCAAAGTCCAGGCCGTCATGTCGTTCCATCAGTGCGGCGGCAACGTCGGTGACTCTTGCACGTCCGTATTTTTTCTTCCTTCCCCTCCCATTTTCATTTATAAAATTACCGAATTATTTTTTGAAAAATAATTAGTTTTGATCTTTTTGGCAGTATTCCATTGCCAAAATGGGTAAGGGAAGAGATGGAGAAAGATTCAGACCTTGCATACACAGATCAATGGGGAAGAAGGAATTACGAATACGTTTCACTGGGTTGCGATTCTCTACTGGTCTTGAAAGGCCGGTCTCCGGTTCAATGTTACGCTGATTTCATGCGTGCCTTTAAGGACAACTTCAAACATCTACTTGGTGACACCATTGTGGTATTTAATTTCACTACTTTTTCATCATCCTTTAGATCCCTTTTGTTTATACTGTTAAAACCAATATTAACAGAGTTGTGGTGGTTATTCATCTTATCATCTAACTATGAGTTGGGGTTCAATATTCACTCATAGGAATGAAGTTACCTGTTGGTATTAGTCGGAATGAAGTTATCTGTTGGAATTAGTCAATGCTACAAGATGGTGGACATCCTGATTTCGAAAAAAAACATATTAAAGAATTAGCAATAGATATTGCGGGATGTGGTGATGTCTGTTCTGTTTGCATATTGCATATATTAACTTTTTGATATTTATTATTTTAATTTCTTTTATTTTTATGGCTATTTGATTTGGATATTCGAATTCTTCGAATTTAGCTATTTGAATTTATTTTTTTTTTGCTTTACATTTAAAAATTGCCGAAATTCACTAATATTTGATTAAATTAGGTGCTAAATATATTAGATTAGGTGCTAAATAGTTGTTTTTCTCAACAGGAAATTCAAGTGGGAATGGGTCCGGCAGGTGAGCTTCGGTATCCTTCATACCCTGAGGAAAATGGGATATGGAAGTTCCCTGGAATTGGAGCCTTCCAATGCTATGATAAGGTACTTTTAATATCATTTGGTTTCAAATACTTGTCTTGAATACGGATATGTGTTTTGACATAAATCGTTCAACTACTCATAATATTTGTATAAATTTATTTGATTGATCGTATTGTCGTATCAATATCTAAACATGTATTAGACAGAGCAACATAGGCAGGGATATCTCTTTTACCTATATCAGCTCCCAAGTTGCCTCTTTCTTCATGTATTTGAATGATTGTATCCTTATAGCAATGTTCGGAGATATTTTGGATGGAGCAACATAAGCAATGATCTCTTTTATATCTAATATCAGCTCTCATGTTGCTACTTTCATGTTATTCAAAAAATTTATATTTTTGAATGATTATTTCTTCGTATCAATGTCCAAAATTGGGTCGGATAGAGCTACATAAGCTACGGTCTCTTTATATGTATATATTAGCTCGCGGGTTGCTGCTTTCTGTGTTTCTTGACCAAGGTTGGATGTTGTATAATGCAGTATATGCTTAGCAGCCTAAAAGCTGCCGCAGAAGCAGCAGGTAAGCCAGAATGGGGTAGCACAGGCCCGACTGATGCTGGTCACTACAATAGTTGGCCTGAAGATACGCCATTTTTCAAGAAAGATGGTGGTGGTTGGAACAGCCAGTATGGTGAATTCTTTCTTTCATGGTATTCTCAAACTCTAATTGAACACGGTGACCGAATTCTGTCTTCCGCATCCTCCATTTTTGAAGCTACAGGAGTGAAGATCTCTGTAAAAGTTGCCGGTATTCACTGGCACTATGGAAGTCGATCACATGCTGCCGAGCTCACTGCAGGGTACTACAACACAAGGTTCCGAGACGGCTACCTCCCGGTGGCTCAAATGGTAGCTCGATATGGTGCTGTTTTCAATTTCACTTGTATAGAAATGCGAGATCATGAGCAGCCACAAGATGCCCTATGTGCACCGGAGAACCTAGTTCGACAAGTGGGTTTAGCTACCAAAGAAGCACAAGTTCCACTTGCTGGGGAGAATGCATTGCCCCGATATGACGAATCGGCGCATGAGCAGATCTTAAAAGCATCATCATTGAATATTGATGGATCCTCAAATGATAGGGAGATGTGTGCGTTTACATACTTGAGGATGAACCCGTCACTCTTTCAGCCGGACAACTGGAGACGGTTTGTAGCTTTCGTGAAGAAGATGAACGAAGGAAAAGACAGCCGTCGGTGTTGGGAGCAAGTGGAGAGGGAAGCTGAACATTTTGTTAATGTCACCGAGCCTTTCGTTCAAGAGGCTGCCCTTGCCCTCATGCCTTGACCAAGGAGATAATTTTTGTCCGACAAAGTAGCTTATAAGTATAATCGTATAGTTCAATTTTCACTCTAATATATATTAAGCATGTAAATTCATCCCACATCGAATACGAAGAGGAAACAAAGAAAAAAATATCTTTTTTTTTTCCCTGTCGGCATGTAAACGGGTCTATTAGACGTCCCACCAGATTTTTTATGACGAGAATAGCCCCGAGGCACTATCCTCTAGTTTTTTTGGTTTACTGTCTTATTGTCACAAAACATGTTGTATAAGAGTTCGATGTAATTTGCATAAAATTTGCAAGTCTTTCAAATTTTTGGGTATTTGATTAAATGTAATTTGTTTTAAATAGTTTCTCTTATTTATATATATATATATATATATATATATATAAATTTATACTATTAAAGACGATTTATATTGAATGCTCACTCCCGAATCTAAAAATCTAGCTAAATGAAAACAATGTCAAATAAACCAACATGGATAAGATCAAAGAGATTATTATAAGGCTACATTATGGTTATATGTTGATGATTATACCATGAAGATTTGCCACTCACATCCTCAACCTTCTTGTCCGGAAAGGATAAAACATGAAAGCTGTTTGTATTGGCACTCATGAGCCTCTCACCATTGGGTATATTCTAATATCACCTAGCAGATCAACAATTTCCAAAATATAAGCAGCAAATTAGTTATGTCAAAAGAGCCACCGACAAGTAAAACAACAATTTACATGAACTAGTAGAGAACATAACTGGAAAAGATGCAACAAGTTTATCATATTAAGCTCCTATCACTACCCCCAAGTTCTTCGAATTTCATTAGCACTCGATATTGCAAATTCAAGTCTGAAAGAAGCCATTGGGTGAAACGAGGGTCTCCAAGTCGGTATCTGCTACAAAACCATCCCCTGTCTGAATGACATCGATTATTAAGTACTTATAACTATTGTCTTTCAAGTTGTACAACAACAGTTTTTCCATCAACATTCAGCAAGGCTTCTCCGTTCTGTGTCAACCATAGTGGCTTCAAGCATACATATGAGAGGCTAAGTGAAAGAATGTACCAAAAACAACTATGAACAGAGAACAAAAGAGAGACTATATCTGATTTATCATTAAAGAATAGAGAAAAAAAACATTTCCATTCTCATACGGTGAATGACATGTTTTATATAGAGAAAAATAGCAGCAACTGCTGCTAACAAATTCTAAACTGTAAAGAACTAGGTAAAACTAACACTGAAATTAATTTTGTGTTTTGAGAAAAATAGAAGAGAAAATTACAACTAAAATGAACTCTATTTCTAACTTCTTAATCTCATTTCTGACTTTCTCTTCTTTGATGAGAGCTTATATAAGCTTTACTAACAGCTTTGAAACTGATCAACAACTTACTAACCTCTATAACGGACTAACTGACTTTCTTGAACTAACTAACAGCTAGCAACTCACTAGCTATGTGACTCTTAACATTCACCCAGCTTCTCTGCGGGTAAGACCCGAAGAAGAGCACGAAAACGCGCAAAATATGCTGCTGACAGTGGCTTGGTAAGAATATCAGCGACTTGGTCACAGGCCGGAACCTCGCCTACCATAACAGACCCATCTGCTACTTTCTCGCAAACAAAAAACAGATCCAGCTCAACATGCTTGAACTTGGAATGTAGAACAAGGTTAGCTGCTATAGCTACTGTACCGGAGCTATCACACCAAACCGTAAGAGTATCATCTGGCTTGACCTGAAGTTCTTGAAGCAACGAAAGTAGCCAGGAAACTTCACTAGCAGCTACTGCAAGACTTCGATATTCTGCTTCAGCAGTGGACCGAGCGACCATTTGTTGTTTCTTAGACCCCCAAGAAATAAGGGTGGATCCAAAATAAACACAGAATCCGAAAGTTGACTGACGATCATCAAAATCGAGCCCCCAATTGGCGTCTGCATATGCACTCAAGGACAACTGAGTTGAGGGCCGAAAAATAATCCCAAAATCAATGGTACCACATAGGTATCGCAAAATGCGTTTTAGAGCTGCCATGTGAACATTGGTAGGACTATGCATAAATTGACATATCCGGTTCACAGCTTAAGCAATATTAGGACGAGTAAGCACCATGTACTGAAGCGCTCCTGCAAGGCTTCTATACTTAGTTGGATCTGCTAAACTTTCACCATCGTTCTTGGATACGGTGGAAGAGCTTACCATCTGTGTGTAGACACTCTTTGCATTTGACATTGACGCTAGATCAAGAATATCCCGTATGTATTTTTTTGGCTCAAGTGAAGACGCCCTGAGGTGTTCCGACTGACTTCGATCCTAAGAAAATAATGTAGATCACCCATATACCTGAGCAAGAATTCATCGTTTAACAATCGAACAAACTGATCAATTTTAATAGGCAGGTTTCTAGTAATAATAATGTCATCGACATACACCAGGACATAGAGAATGGAGTTAGATTGGATTTGAACAAATAAAGATGCATCAGACTTTGAAACGATGAATCCAACATAGATAAGGAACTGCTTTAGCTTTTCAAACTAGGCACGAAGCGTTTGACGGAGGCCATATAAGGCTTTCTTTAGGCGACACACAAGCGGCTTGCCAGACGAATCAGACTGAACATAGCCCGGAGGTTGTTGCATAAACACTTCAGTATGCAACTTCCCATTTAAAAAGGAATTGTTCACATCGACCTGTCGAAGCTACCATCCTCTAGACACGGAAATGGATAGAATAATAAGAATAGTAGCAGGCTTGACAACTGGACTAAATGTTTCCTTGAATTCACAACCAGGCACCTGATAACAGCCTTTGGCTACAAATCTGGCCTTTCGCCAAGCAATAGTACTTCCTCTTAACCTTGAACAACCACTTGCACCCAATGATTTTGCGATTTGACGGAAGAGGAACAAGTTTCCATGTAGAGTTGTGATTAAGGGCATCATACTCAACCTGGGCTGCAGCACGCCACTCAGCAGAAGATAACGCCTCCTTTATTGTAGAAAGCTTTATAGCTTCAACGGTCATAGCCTTGGGTTTGAAAACTCCAGCCTTAGCTCAAGTCACCATCGGATGAGTGTTAGTGTTTTCAGGAAGTCTGGGTAAACTATCAACCACGCCAGCAAATGGAGAAGTCACCATCGGATGTGTGTCAACATTTTCCACAAGTGGGGTTGAATCAACATTACCACCAGCAGTTGAAGAACTTGACTCATGCAGATTGGTAGGGCCAGTCGGAATCGAGTCAGACGAAGATGACGCATTTCTAGCTGATGACGAGCTAGGAAAATTTAACGATTCTGTTAAAGGCTCCACTGGGCAGGTGGAGATTTTTCGAACGAGGGGAATGGTCGTGGAAACTGGTTCCCCATACTTTAAATCCGAGCTCTTGAATTTATCGTTAGCCGAGAAAAATTTCCCTTCATAAAAAATATGTCTTGACACAACAACCTTACCGCTCAGAAGAAGACATTGATAACCTTTGTGTTGAGTATTGTAGACCCAAAAAATAGAAGGCTGTGATTTAAATTCCAGCTTGTGTGTTGTATATGGACGTAGGTAAAGGTAGCAGCATCAGCCAAAAACTTGTAGATGATCATAGGTTGGATCATGACCATACAGAGCCGCAAAGGGAAACTTTCCTTATAGAATTGTAGTGGGTAGACGATTGATGAGATGTACCACACAGTAAAAGGCGTATCCCAAGTACTCCAAGGATAAATTTGCTTGAGCTAATAAAATGATGCCCATTTCCACAATGTGGCGATGTTTGCGTTCAGTAACTCCGTTCTGTTCAGAGGTATAATGACAAGTTAATCGGTGAACAATTCCTTGTGATGCCAGGACAGACGTAAATACCCGGTACTCTTCACCCCAGTCACTCTGAAATTGTTTTATGGACTTGCCGAATTACGTCTTGATTAGTTGCTGGAAGCGAACGAAACATTCCAAAACCTAAGACTTTTGATTTAGAAGATAAAGTCATGCAAATCTAGTACATGCATCAATAAACGACACATAGTACCATTTGTTGTCATATGCTACGGCCCCGGGACCCCAAAAATCAAATACAATTAATTCAAATGGTTGATATTCTATTGTAGACATAGAAAAAGGTAATTTATGTGACTTTCTTTTTTGACACACAGTGCAGATACGACCAGCATACTCTTTATTAATTTTGACATTACATTTTTCTAAGACATTCTGAAGAACAGAAACAGATGGGTGACTGAGGCGATTATGCCACAGATCAAACACAGAACTTTGCACAACTTTATTTTGAACCTTTATATGAGCAGTGAATGGAGCTTCAGCAGGCATCGGGAAATGATATAACCCTTCACGTATGTGGCCCTTCAGCAGGATCTCCCCCGTCTTTATGTCCTTAATAACACAATATGTAGGTTGAAACTAAAAAAATACTTCAATATCATTAGCAATCTGGGACATCGACAAGAGATTCTTTCGTATACTTGGCACACACAAAACATTGGATAAACGTAACAATCTAGATGGAGTGGGTAAAACACCATTACCGATTGACAAAATCTGAGCTGGGTTGCCATTAACCATTAAAAGAGAAGACGTACCTGAGTACGGTATGGTGTCACGAAGTGCTATCCGATCCCGGCAAACATGATGACTTGCACTAGAATTAGGGTACCAAGACATAGAACCGACAGGCACGGGAATATACGAATCATTACTACCATTATTAGAACCGACTTGAGCAGTATTAATGTGAGATTTTGATGTGTTGGAGTAATCAGAAGCATGTAAATCACCTAGCTGAGGAAGCCCAATGCACAGATTTGAGCTTGAATACACCGGGGCTCGTGGTTTCGTGTGCCACGAAATCGAATCATCACCACTCGGCCTTGTATTGCTCGGCCCATTGTCACATGGCCTTTGTGCAAATTGCGTCCCATTATGCGGAAATTGCTCCCCAATTTCAAGCCCATATTCAGGCCTAAATTGGCCAAAATCACGCCCAATATTAGATGGCCCCTTCGGCCTGGGCAAGTTAGAAGGAGCCACTTGTGGCCCACGTGCCAAATGGCCATAATAGCAGTCAGCCATGCCAGGTTGTTCCACACCAAACTAATATAAACTAGTATTAAAATGATTTTGACCAGAGTTATTTTGACCAAAATTAGGATAAGGGCTCACCCTTGAATACTTGACGTGATGAAGCCCCCAATCAACACCGGCACCTGCACATCTCCCAGAGAAACCACTATCAACATCCACACACGCCGGATTTACATCGAATCGAGGCCCACGTGACATGATCGGACCTTCTTGGTATACCACCAAAGGAGTCGATAGTGGGAGATCGGAGTCTTTGTGATAACGGTAGTAACACCGTTGAGCAAGATATCCAAATCTACTGCTGATTTGACACTGAATCTGAGGCCGAAACGACTGCCTACGGCCACAAGGAGACGATTGACCGCCACAAAAAGAAATTTCCACCGCTGGCAATGGCGCGGGCTCAACAAGATTGGCATGGAGCAAAATTTCTTGAATCGCCCGATTGTGTCTGGTTTCACACTCCACAAGAGTATTAACAAGGCGAGAAAATGAGAGGAGACCATTTGACAAAAATGCCGATGAAACAACAGACTCAAACTCCGTCAGCAGTCCGGCAACCATAATTTCAACTTTTTCTTCTTCCGAGATGTAAGAACCTGAGGTCTCCAACAAAGCACAGAGGTTTTTGATTCTAGCAACATAAGTTTTAATATTCATGTTACCTTTTTTTAATAAGTGTAGTTCATGTCGCAGACGCGATTGTTTGGCCCCTGTGTCGGCCGCGAAGAGATCCGTCATCATGAGCCAAACGTCGCACGCTGACTTAGCATCTGTGAAGGACGACAGAAGTGGTGCACTGATCGTGGAAAGAAGCTACGATGTTAAGAACCGGTCTTGCTGTTTGAAGACTTAAGCCAAAGGATTCGACACTAACGATCCGTCTAGACTTGGAACAAAGCGAGCCGGTAGAGGTAAGGTGCCATCAAGTAGGCCAAGAAGGTCATATCTATCAATGATTAACTTGATTTATTGCTGCCACTACATGTAGGTCTCGTTAGAGAGTTTAACAACATCATGTCGAGGAAACAACGTTACCACACGTTCACCACTGAACGGTGCAAGGCTCAGCTCAACCGAGGCAGAATCAGTAGAATTTACGGTGGCCATACGTCCAAGATCAGCCGGCGACTGATACCATATAAAGAACTAGGTAAAACTAACACTGAAATTGATTTTACGTTTTAAGAAAAATAGAAAAGAAAATTACAACTAAAATGAACTCTGTTTCTAACTTCTTAATCTCATTTCTAACTTTCTCTTCTTTGATGAGAACTTATATAAGCTTTACTAATAGCTTCGAAACTGATCTGCAACTTACTAACCTCTGTAACAGACTAATTGACTTTCTTGAACTAACTAACAGCTAGCAACTCACTAGCTATGTGAATCTTAACATAAACAAACTAATTACTCCAATTGGCTCTTAGTTACTCTAATAATCACCCATCACCCATGTCTTTTAACATTAAGTTTGCTCTGTAACTGAAAAAAATGTGGAGGATAACGACTTGGTTAGTATGTTAGCAACCTGATCAAAAGTTGGAACTTCACTTACAACAAGTTTCCCGTCATCAACTTTCTTACGAAAAAAGAATAAATCAAGCTCAACGTATTTGAATTTCGAGTGAAGAACTAGATTAGCTGAAACAACGTTGTCACTTGAATTGTCACACCAAATAACAGATTTGTTGTCTAGAACCATGTGAAGCTCACTCAACAATGACTTAAGCCATGTAAGGTCAGCAACAACTGCAACAATACTCCTATATTCGGCCTTTACTGTCGACCAGACACAACCTGCTGCTTTTTAGAACACCAAGAGACAAGATTACCACCAAAAAACACACAATACCCTATTGTGGACTGATAATCATCAAAATCAAGACCCCAATTTGCATCAACATATGCAACCAAATCAGTCGAGGCATGCATGAACTAACAAATGAGATTGACAACATAAGCAATGTTAGGGCGAGTGAGTACCATATATTGTAATGCCCCAACAATGTTTTGATACTCATGCGGATTTCAAATGCTCCTCCCATATGTTTAGACAACTGACAATAACTAAACATAAGTGTAAGAACTCCTTTTGCATTCTCCATACAGCATTGCTCCAACAAGTCAAGCACATACTTCTGCTGACTTAGATGTAGCCTACCACCATCGAGATGAGTAACTTCAATGCCTAAGAAATAATGAAGAAGTCTCATATCTTTGAGTGAAAACTTAAAGTACAACATACTAACAAACCCATCAATTTATGTATCCGATTTATCAGTAATGACTATATCATCCAATAAACCAATACATATATGTGACATGTGTTAGTAACCCGAACAAACAAAGAAGCATCAGATTTAGAAAGCGCAAACCCAATAGAAATAAAAAATGCATTCAACTTGTCAAACCACGCTCTCGAAGCCTGTAATAACCTATACAAAGCTTTATTCAATTGACAAAAAAGTTGTTGACCATTAGCATCTTTCTGAACATAAATAAGAGGTTGTTGCATGTAACACCCTTTGCCCATGTTCAAAGCCGGGACCGGGTTTAAGGCATTACCTAACTTATCTCGCTTAAACATCTAAAATAGGGTTATAACCTTTCATTTAAATCCATCACTAGCTCATTCTTAGTCCACAAGGCCCTAAACATACCTCCGAGAGGTTTCTGAATCTATCCGAGAACTTTTACGAGCTTAGAAAACTTTTCTTCAAAACAGGGGTCACACTCCCGTATTGGTCTAAGGGCACGCCCCTGTGCCCCTAAGACATGCCCGTGTCTTCCACCCGTGGTCGATCCTGACCAATTTCACACGGCCGGACACACATCCGTGTCCCTGGCCCGTATCCCTCAAACTGTCTTGACACACTCGTGTCTTAGCCCGTGTGCCAAAACCTTGGCATTCTGACTATGACGTCATCAACTCACTATGGTCATACGGCCAAGGCACACACCCGTGTCCTTAGCCTGTATGTCGAATTAAATTCCACAATTAATGTGCAGACTTCACACGGCTTGGGCACACGCCCATGTCTTGGGCCGTGCCTCCCATACGGTTGAGACACACGGCCATGTCTCTGCCCGTGTGGTTACTACAAGGCTTACTGGCTTGCAATTCTAACATGCAAGGGGACACACAGTCGATCCACACGCCCATAAGGCTGACCGTGTGTCTACTTGTGTAGACAATTAAATGGCTATCTACCAAGCCCTTTGCCACCCTAAGTTGCACACACACATACTCCAATTCAAGTCAACATAACTTAAAACCCAAAGGCACATCCAAGAACTCAATTCAAAACATCAAGACATACACATAGGCATATGCTTCAAGAATTTCATCTTCATTCAAACAATAGGATTTGCCAAGTATTGGTCTAACTTAAGACCATTTACAAAATAACTTTAGTAACATACATAGCCAACACTTTGGCTAACAATTACAACTTAACAAAATACTTGAGTCCTATACATGCCATACTCAAAATAAGTCTAAATTGTTATACCAAAGTGATGTCAATAGTGTGATTTCTGAACGCTGACGTTCCACATTCCTTGAGTTATCTTGGCAATACTACAAGGAGAAAAGGGCAATGAAAGGGGTAAGCATAAAGCTTAGTAAGTTTGCATGGAAATAAATAGCAACAATAAGCTCATAATATAATCCATCCATGTCATTAACTAACCATACACAAGTCATAGGCTTCTTGCCATAATTACTACAATTGCCCTTATTTGGCACATACCGTGCCACACATCGTAATCGTTTCTTCTTGACTCATTCACGAGTACGTGTATTCACTCATTCACATAACTTTAGTATAATTCTCATTTTTACTTCTAAACTCATCTACTTATCCTATTAATCACTAGGGATAGTCAAAGACGCATACTCATCATCATTAATGTAGGTACAAAGCCAATGACACATCCCTGAGATGGTCTACATGGAGTCACTTTTAAATGCCAATGCCATATCTCGGATAAGGTCTTATATGGACTTTCACATTTAATATCGATGCCATTCTCAGATATGGTCTTATATGATTCTCATATTCATTACCGAAGCCGTATCCTGGATATGGTCTTATAGGGGATCTCAACTCGGTGCTAAGGCCATGTCTTGGACATGGTTTTATACGGGAACTTATCTATTTCATATCTCGATGATAGCCTTTTCATATTCATTATAATCCACTAGGACTTCAACATCATATTCAACATCGATCACTTAATTTAGTAGAGTATCATGCATCAATATGATACCAAGCATTCTCAATTATGCTAACATGAATGTTGCATTAATCACATACAAACTTACCTCGTTTTCAAAATGAGCCAACTCATCGGTCTAGTCCAAGACTTTGTTCTTTCCCCGATCGAGACGGATTCTCGATTCTTCTTGCTCTATTATAGCAATTTAGCTCATTTTAATCACTACATTAATAAAAGAATTTCAATAATCATGCTTAGGCAAAATTACTCTTTTGCCCCTAGACTTTGGCAAAATGATCATTTTGCCCCTAGGCTCGAAAATTAATTCTAATCACATTTCTACCTTCAACAAGCCTAGGTGAACATTTAACACTCTTATATCTATCATCAAAACTCAACATTTCACATAATTACTGCAAATTTGTAACATTTTCATAAAGGTCCAATTAGGTGTTTTCAAGACAACACATTTCACAAAAGTTGTTCATCTAACAACTAAGACTCAATTTCTTCCATAAAAATACAGCAAATAACAATGATAGCTCTCATGGAAAAACTCTAAACTTTTCACCATATTGCACAATAGTCCCCTCATTTGAAAGCTTAAGCTTTAGGTGTCTCAAAAGTACAACTATTTTCAAGAAATGATCACTAGAACACTTACTAGGATGGATGAGAGCTTGCTAAAAATTTTGAGCTTTTATATCTCTATTTTGCTTGCTAATTTCGGTGGAGAAAGATGTAGAGAAAGATGATATCTTCTCTTTCTTTCTTCTAATATTAAACTAGTCAAATTGGTCACCAACTATCACTAACTTTGACCAAATTTTTGTCCATCTTTGTCTCCTATGTAGTCTATGGTCAGCCAAGCAATTATTGGGGGTCTGATTGCCTTTTAAAGAGCTCCAATTATCAATCTATGGCTATTTGGTACCTTTAGCCTATAGAATGGAACTTTTGCACTTAATGCGATTTAGTCCTTTTTCGTGATTAAACATGAAATCGCTAAAATTAAAGTACCAAAATTCTCATGTACATATACCATCATACTCTGACTCATAAAATGACATGAAAATAAATTTCTCAAATCTCGGATTAGTGATCCCGAGATCACTGTTCCGACTAGCCCCTAAATCGGGCTGTTACATTGCATGTATACCTCTTCAATTAAATCACATTAAGAAAAGTGTTGTTCACATCCACTTGACGCAACTATCAAGGTTTTGTAAAAATAATAGAAAAAATTGTACAAATCGTAGTCGATTTAATCACTAGACTAAATGTTTCTAAAAAATCACAACCAAGAACTTAAGAACACCCTTTTCTAACTAATCTTCCCATTCGTCGAGCCACAGTACCATCAGGATTACGTTTCACCTTAAATATCCACTTATAGCCAATAACTTTGCGACCAGGAGGTTACAGATTAAAGTCCAAGTATTGTTGCAGATCAAAGCATCAGATTCCTCTTGAGCAGCTTTCCTCCATTCATTACTAACAAAAGCCTTCTCCATATTATGAGGTTCACGTTTATTACAGTTAAGACTTTTGGTTTTAAAATACCTACTTTCGACTGGGTAACCATAGGATGAGTATTGATGGAAAGAACCAGTGGTAGTGAAAAATAGCATCATCATGAACAATAAGAGTTGGAACCTCAAGTGTAGGAGAACATGAACTAAACCTATCATCATGTGTAATACCACCAATCTCTATAAACGGACTAGTAGTTGAGGAAGAAGAATCAAGAGAACACCCTAATGATTGAATAAGAAGCACAACAGGAGATGTTGAAACTTGAGTTCCTGAATGAGATGACAAGACACCATATGACTTAGGCATAGAACGAGGATATACCACAGGAACACATGTGGTAACACAATCTAAATCCGAAGGTGAACAAGTAACACTAGTTGACAGTGCAAACAAAAATCGGTTCTCATCAAACACCACACGATGCAAAACAAACACTTGACCATTAGCAGCAAGACATTGATAACCCTTGTGTTCTGAACTCTAACTTGTGACAATTGAACGGTCATAAGTACAACAAAACCTAAATCCCCGAATATAAACGTAATCAGGATGATTACCATAAAGAATAGAGTAAGGCAACTGATCTTTGAAAACCAGAGTAGGCAAGCGGTTGATCAAATGGATAACACATGAAAAAGAATACCATCAACACTTCATTGGCAAGTGAGCCTGAGCAAGTAATGTAAGACAAACCTCAACCCCATGACGGTGCTTTCGTTCAACAATACCATTCTTTTTTGATATGTGCGAACAAATGACCTGATGAATGATGCCATGTTGAGTAATATAAGAAGTGAAAGACCAAAATTCACCACCCCGATCACTCTGGAATTGCTTGATGTTTTTGTGAAATTGCACCTTAACAAACTTCTGAAAATACATAAAATAATCAATAGCTTGGAGTTTCTTTTTAAGAAGATACAACCAAGTAAATCGACTGTGCACATCCACAAATGTAACACAATACCAATTCGACTCAGAATCCACAAGAGCCGATCCCCATAAATCAGAAACCATAAGATCAAAAGGATTATTATAAATAGTAGTAGAAGCTAAAAAATGGAAGCTTATGAGACTTCCCTCGATGACACGCAGAACAAACATGCTGCAGATTATTATTAGTAACATAAATATCACAAAATTTTAAGGCAGATCTTAGGACCTGAGATGATGGGTGCCCAAGTCGTTGATGCCACAACTCAAATGTACTATAAAAAGTAGAGATAGAACTATTCTCTAACTCGGTATTATTTAAGCACAAGTCTGGATCACGAATGGACTTCGAAGCAATAGAGGAAAATACTAGAGAAAATCCATACAACCTATCATGTGTGTGGCCGTGAAGCAATATTTCCTTGGTTTGAATATCTTTTACAAGACAATGAAAAGGATGAAATGCAAAAAAAAAAATAATGCACATGCGACACATTCGTCAAAGGCAACCGTGTGGTTGATTTAAATTTAGTACTATGACCTAAATGTGCAATATTAGCTCGTGTACCATCTCTTATGAGTAAGGGTGTCATAGTTGAGTATTCACTGGTACCATACAACAAAGAAGCATCATTATAGACATGATTTGTTGCCTCAGAATTAGGATATCAAGTTGTAACAGTGGGTTTGTTGCTATCCAAAAAAGAATGCATAGAAGTAGGTTGGATTGAACCAGATTTTGAAAGAACATGAGAACTAACAGGTTGTCTATGAGAATTAAGCGAAGACCCAAGTGAAATTTGAGATGAGCCATAAACATTTGAATAAGGTGGGCCTATGTGAGTAGCTGTCAAATTTGAAAATCCATACGAGCCCATGTGAGTAGCTGTTACACTTGAAAAACTATACGCTTGGGCCTATGTGATAGGAGTGGCTACAAAGACATGATTGGCATACATTATAGGCCTGGTCTAAACTAATGGGCCATGTGAGTAACAGATTGCATCATTAGGGTTATACCCAAAACCAAACCCTTTCTCTGTCGGCAAAGAGTCACCAAAAGACCGATCAAACCAGGAATAGCATTTTTGAGCAACATGTCCTAATCGGCCACATAGTTGATATTGTGGGCGACCACAACCATGATAGGAAGCTCGACCACGGGGTGAAAGTTCTGACGAATAGGACTTGATCGAGGAACTCTGTTCTACCGGAGAAGACCCAAACGGAGCAGACTGTTGAATCAGATTTGCCTAAACTAAAACCTCAACTACAAATTGTTTCTGTCGATTCTCACACTCAAGAAGCATGCTGGTAAAACAATCCAAAGGAAGAAACTCAGAACCAGATGAGGAAAGTGTCAAGACTAAGTCGAACTCCATTGAAAAACCAACAAAGATGACGCTCACTTATTCTTCATCAAGAACATCATGACTGAAAGCACTCAAAAAGATTACAAGTGGCCTTTATTTTGGCCAAATACTCCTTCACAGTCAGGTGACCTTTCTTCAGAGAATGACACGAGTGCCTTAAGTGAGACACCATGGTGTTTGACGTCACCACAAATAGAAGACAAGCCTTGCTCCAAATAGCATAAGTCGTGGTGGTGCCTATAAAGTAAGGTAAGAAATCAGTAATGATAGTAGATAACAATCAAGAAGCCAAAAATTTATCTTATTGATGATAAGTAGTGAAATCAGAATTCAAAACCAACTTCCCTTCTTTATCAGGGACAACCGGAGGAGGAGTAACCACTGTGTCAGTGATAAAGTCGGTTAGTCCATAACCATCAACAATAAGACTAACCTAATGCTTCCACTGAACAAATTTGCTTTTTTAAAACTTTGTTATATCATGATGAGGAAACGAGTGAATGGCTCGAAACGCAGTGCCTCCCTATGAGAAACAAGAAGTCAAAAACTACTGAGTAGGGATTGAAACATCAGAATCCTCAATCTAGTCCGCGATCCACCCACACCATACTCAATTATCATGTAAAAATCATCGTACATCAGATGGCGGTTATGAAGCACACAAAGGCAACCATTAATAACTCTTACCACGAACACACATGTAGAACCAACAATGTCAGGTGCTGGCATGTCTTAAAAAGGGATTTGATATAAGAGAAAGTCATTGTTTTAAGACACACTTGTATTGGCAAAGCGTTTTGACAACTAATCTTGAAAGGATTTCCACCATGATTTCTTAGGGAAGAATGGGGATTTCAGCTCATTCCCCTACAACTAGTGACTACTACTGAAATCATTGTTCTTTTCTCATGATTTTGATTGCTTTAAAGAATCGATTTTATGAAAAAATTGAATATCGAAGAAAAAGAGAGATGCAATGACTCAAAGAGGAGAGAAAATGGATTTGAGCAATTTTACTTTCTTGAAAAATGATAAATATTGAATTTTCATATTCGTGTTTTTGAATTATTCATTTCCTGCACAAAATTAAGACCATGTTTGATTGAGCTATGGATTCAACAGGCCCACCACTTTACATACGTTTGGTTCACTGTGATTACCTGTTACGTTGTTACATGCTCTCTATTACTCAAAAACGTCGAATGCTATTATTTACCTCTACCTCTGAATAGAAAAAAGAAAAAAAAATATCTTTTTCAATCTTTCCCAACAAGCAAATCCCTAACTCTCTCAACTCTATTTCAATCTCATCAATATAAAACCAACAAATCTCTTTCTTGAAAAGTTTTATTTCTCTTACAATGTTGGAATTTTGTTTGTTTGTTTGTTTCTTTTTTGCACTTTGTCTGGTATGTCTCGCTTTCTTTCATTGTTTATTTTAATTGTTTCAATTTGATTTTAGATTTTTTTTCCTGTTTTTTAAATTCCCTTGCAGGCTTCAATTTTCTGTTACTAAAAAAATTACAAGTATTTATTCGAATTTTGTTGGCTTTCTTTTTGTTAAAAGATTATTTTGCACTTTCCACTTATGAATCTAAACCATTCATGAATCTAAAGAATTTAACTAGTTGTGTTAAGTAAATTGAGTCTGTCTTTTTTAAGTTTATTGTAAGATATATAAGTGTGTTGAAGAAAGTTGTGGATGTAAGGAAACATAAAAAGAAATTGTCTCCTTAATATCAAATCTAGTTTTTCATGTTGGTAAAACTGTAACACCCCTTACCTGTATTCAATGCCGGAATAGGGTACGAGACATTACTAGACTTATACGCAAACAATCATACAGCTCTGACGCTTAACTCTCCTTCCAAATTTAAAACTTTTATTAACACCTCTTAAACCTGTCTACAAGACCTAAATCACAGTTTAGGAATGGTTCGGAATCAAATCAAACTCTTTTGAAACTTTCTGGAATACCTTATAAAATTTTCTTAAAACAGTCCACACGCTCGTATGGAAGAAGGGACACGCCCGTGTGATATATCACATGCCCGTGTTCCACACCCATGGTCGACATTGACTTGCATCACACGGCCCGTCACATGTCCATGTGCCTGGCCTGTGGTCGACACTGACTTGCATCACACGGCCAGTCACACGCCCGTGTCCTTTGACTGTGTGGCTAATTAAATTCCAAATTTAGGTGCAGACTTCGCATGGCTTGGGCACACGCCCATGTCCATGGCCGTGCCTTCCACACGGCTGAGACACACAGCCGTGTCTTTGCCCGTGTGTTTACTACTGAGCATACTGACTTGTAAAATTAACATGCAGGAGACAAACGGCCTAACCACATGCCCATGAGGCTGGCCATGTGTCACACACGGCCTAGACATACGCCCGTGTGTCTACCCCTGTGGACAAGAACAAGGCTATTTGCCAAGCTCTTTTTATCACCCTAACTCATACAATCATAAATCTCATTCAATCATCAACCCATTCATAGATACTTAACCAAGCAACCCAATCCTGCACCATACACATTCATGAATAACTTAATCTTTTTATAGATTAATAATAATGAGCCATCAATTATGGCCTTATACAAAAGAGTTCATCTCAAAAGAACCAACACACTTGGCCAAAACAATAATTCATTTACCAAGTCTAGCCCCTATACATGCCATACTCAAAATGCTAAGTCTAAATATACTAAGATGTGCTGATAGTGTGGGTGATCTTCCGATTATCTTCGTATCCCGAGCTGGCTCTTTGACACTATAAAACAAGGGAAAAGAAAAGGGAGTAAGCTTTAAGCTTAGTAAGTCTACATGTAAACAATAAGCATCATACCATATGCCAAGCAATCACAAACATTACATATTATGTAATAACAATTCACATCTTCATAATCATGCTTACTCATCTCATATCTTACCACATCCCAAACACCTCTCATATATATATTGCTCATATTCATTCGCACATATTTCCTGCACTCATCATCACAAAGCCACATGAAATATTTACTTAGACAAGTTTCTCGATGAACCTTTCAGAATAATACTAGGTACCCGGTGGTTTCGCACACAGCCCACCATTAATCAATAACAGGATGGTATCGCACATAGCCCACCAACAGGAATAATTACGGTGGTTTCGTACATAGCCCACCAAATAATAATATAAACGATGGTATCGCACACAGCCCATTGTGAATAAATAATAAGGTGGTATCGCACACAACCCACTAACAATGATAATTACGGTGGTATCGCACACAACCCACCAACAAGAATAATTACGGATATTTTTTCGTATTTACATTTCTATTTCAAGGTTCATACGAGAATTACTCACTATCTATCAATTTCAATCAATCTCACTAATAATTGATCTCATTCATTCAATGCATCAATAGGTAACAACATATATATTAAAGATGTATCGTTTACATATAAACTTACCTCGGTGCAAAATGTGTTAATTGACGATTTAAACCGTAACCTTGCCTTTTCCACGGTCAAGGTTGTTTTCGCGTTCTTGATCTATAATAATAACATTTACTCATTTAAACACTACATAACTCATGATACATCAAAATTTCTATTTAGGCAAAAATGATAATTTTGCCCTTATACCTTGGCAAAATTATGATTTTACCCCTAGGCTCGTAAATCATATTTCATCACATTTTCTCATTAAACAAGCCTAGCTGAATATTTATTTCTCTTACAACAATTCATAAAACCAATCATTTCATGCATTTATTACTCAATTTCAACCTTTACAAATAAGTCCCTTTTTAGGTGTTTTCATGGTAACACCTTTCACAAAAGTTATTCCTTAACCCACCAACATTCATTTTCTTCCATAAAAACTCAGTAAACAAAATAAACATTCTCATGGAAAATCCCTAAACTTTCCACCATTTTGCAAAATAGTCCCCTTATTAGCTAGTTTAAGTTTTGGAGGTTCCAAAAGTACAAAAATTATTAAGAAAAACCTCTAAAGTCACTTATCTGTAAAAAAAATAGCTTAGCTGAAAGTTTGAGCTCCAAAAACTCTATTTTCTCTTCAAATTTTAGGTGGAACAAGAAAGGTGAATAGTGAAATATGATATCTCCTTCCTTTATCTTATTTTATTCATTTTTTAGTCACCTAATTTCACCAAATGTTTTACCAAAATTAATGCCTTTGTCCCCCTTGGCTGGCCATCACTCTTAGGGTGGTCTATTTGCACTTTAAAGACCTCCAATTTAATATTTCACAACTATTAAACACTCCTAGCTTGTAAAATGATGCGATTTAGTCCTTTTTCGCAATTAAGCATGAAATCGCTAAAATTAAGGCACCAAATTTTTTATGCATCCTTATAACCATGCTATAACACATAAAATAATATTAAAAATAATTTTCTTCAACCTTGTATTAATGGTCCCGAAACCACTGTTCCGACTAGCCCCAAAATCGGGCTGTTACAAAAACAACCAAGAAAGAATACTCAGAGAAGAATAAATGACAGAATAGAAAATGCACTATTTATTTTTTAATGAAAAAGAGCAAAGTACATGGTTTAAATAATGCTAGTGGTAACTAAAAAAGCTAAAAATTAGGAACACTAACCCATGATCAAATTTGGTGCTAGATAAAACTTACAACTAAACAACCAAATCAGAATAAGATTTTCTTAATACCCACTAACTGATAAAGATAAAAACATATACTAATTATAGCAGTAAATAACATTTTGAATCATTATTTTTTTAACACTTCCCCTTTGATTCAAAATCACATACTCCAAGCTGTGATTTGAAAAAATGATGCTTGGCCTGAGTAAGAGACTTTGTAAATATATTAGCCATCTGTTCATTTGTGCTGCAAAATTTCAGTACTATATCACCTATAGGCCTTCGAATAAAATGATGTTGTACATCAATATGCTTAGTCCTTCCATGAAAAGCAGGATTCTTTGTCATTGCAATTGTGGATCGATTGTCACAAAAGATTTCAGTTGCTTCTTTTTGCTCAAGACTAAAATCACTAAGAAGTTTTCTCAGTCATAAAGCTTGTCGTCGTGCATTCTTTATTCTTCTTTGCATATTCGCGCTTGGATGATGATAAAGCTATTGTTTATTGCTTCTTTGAACTCCATGTTACTTCTCCAGAACCAAAGCTAAAAACATTGCCAGAAGTGCTTTTTCGATCATCTAAACAACCTGCCCAATCACTATCAGTGAAACCAATTAATTTGAAATTTGATAATTTGCAATACCAAATACCAAAATTCACAGTTCCTGCAACATAACGAAGGATTCTTTTTGCTGCTCCGAAGTGTTATTTTGTAGGAATTTGCATAAATCTGGACACAACACTAACACAAAAGCAATATCGGGCTTGGTGTGTGTAAGATAATTCAAACCACCAATTAAACTTCTGAACAATGTTGAATTAACTTTGTCAGTCCCATTTTCATGCTGCAACTTTTCATTGATGTTCATTGGTGTGGATGTCACTTCATAATCCACCATGTCAAACTTATTTAAAAGATCTGCATCATATTTCTTTTGGCATACAAAAATTCTATCATCACCCTGCATAACTTGAAGTCCCAGAAACTATTGCAACATGCCTAAATCTGTCATCTCAAAATTTTTCACCATACATGACTTAAAATCATCAATTAACAACTTTCAGGAACCTAGATTGGCCTCTACGTTTGCTACTGCCACGACTACGTCCATGAAAGTCATGCCTGCCTTTAGAGGATTCTTCCTTCACTTGAAAAGCTTTTTCCTCAGAATTTTCATGAGACCTGTTAAGTCTAGCTTCATGGGCTAACAAAGAACTCATCAATTCATCAAAAGTATAAGTGGACAAGTCCTTCGTTTCTTCAATTGCAGCAACAACATGATCAAACTTTGATGTTAAGCTTCTTAGCACCTTGCTCACAACAATTTCATTACTCAAAATTTCAACATAAGATCGCATTAGATTAACAATCCTAGAGACTCTAGACAAGAATTCTTGCACTGATTCTTTGTCTTTCATAATTGAAGTCTCAAAATCACGACGAAGAGTTTGTAATTTTATAGTTATTACCTTCTTGTCACCCAAATATTCTTGTTTCAAAATCTCCCATGCTTGTTTGGAGGTGTCTGCTGCTGAAATTCGAGAAAATATGTCATCCTCAAGTGCTGACTGAATAAGCATTAGTGCTTTTGCATCCTTCTTGCGATTTTCTTTTAATCATTGGTTAGGCTCTGCTGATGTCGGATCAGGCTCTTCATTCCCCTGTTCCACCAAGTCCCATAGTTCTTGAGACTTGAACATTGTTTTCATCTTGAGACTCCAAAGATGATATTTTTCACCTTTGAAAATTGGGATTAGCAGTTGTGCTACTGGGTTGGTTCCACTATTCGCCATGAATCACTCAATTTGGGATCGAAACCTGATTTATTGATACCACAAATGTTGCTAAAACAACCAAGAAAGAATGCTCAGAGAGGAGTAAATGACAGAATAGAAAATGCACTTTTTATTTTTCAATGAAAAAGAACAGAGTACATGGTTTAAATAATGCTAGTGATAACTAAAAAAGCTAAAACTTACGAACACTAACCCATGATCGGATTTGGTGCCAGATAAACTAACAACTAAACAACCAAATCAAAGTAAGATTTTCTTAATACACACTAACTGATAAAGATAAAAACATATACTAATTATAACAGTAAATAACATTTTGAATCATTATTTTTTCAACACTTCAGATATTTATAAACTTTGGTATGCTATCCTCTATTTTTTCCAACAAATTTGGTATTAGAGCTTCGATTTGTATGAGAACAAGTGGCCAGCCCTTTTTGGTTTTTCAATCTTGCTCTTTTTAAGAGGCGAACAAACTCATCAGGCGTGGAACCTTCTTCGTCAATGTCCTCATCATGTGCATTGCTTTTTTTAAGGTTCTGGCATCCTGCTGTCCTCCTCCTCAAATATAGCATCAGCAAGAACTCTATAATTCTCTGATTCAATTAGCTCCCAATTTTTGTCATACAGCTTCAGAAGCTTCTTCAATTCTAGTTTCACTTTTTCCTCACTAATTCCTATTTCTTTCATCATGCGGAAGGCTTGCACAGCTCTGGGGTTTGGTGTCATAATGCTTTATCAGCTATCACCTTGCAAACACAGCTATTTTTACCAGAAATTTTCGGTGTGACAGTGACCTTAGCGTTGGAAAGGTAAAAAATTGGAAAACTTAAGGTACTTTTTTGGTTTTTTTTTTTTTTTTTTAAAGTAAGAGTGTATGAGAATATGATGTGAAAAAAAGGATATTCATTCCATATGGAGTACCTCTTCCCTTCTCCATCTCTAGAATTCTCTCCAACACTTGTATACTTTATCTGGGTTTTTCTTTGCTCCGCTTGTATGTGATTAAGGTTTGGATCTTTGTATGTTACTTTGATTGGTTTGGGTAATGGTAATCGTAAAAGTTAAACTTTCCAATATCATCATTTTATTTGTTTGATAATATCTCGCCTTCCAACCACACCATAAAGCCTGCAGTTCTTCAAAGTAAATAGCAGTGAACTCTTTTAGCTGCTTTTTTAACTACACCATAGTTATATTCATTTATTTTTTAGTCATCATGTTCTATTATTAACACTTATGTTAATTAACTTTAACTTGATGACTCCTTTTAATAATATTCTTATATAAAAACCAGATATTCAATGTTTTTTCCATATGTAATGTATTCATAACATGAAGACTAAAGCAGCATCCAAATTTTAAACAAATATGAAAGATAATTATCATGTAAAGTTACTTGCAGATTCTTTGATAGATACGAACTATGGTTATTTGGAAGAAAAGTCAAAAGTAGAACCATTGGTGTTAACTGTGAACAACCAGAAAGGTCCACTTTCTTGGAATATTCGGTCAATCAAATCTTGAGATGATTATGTCACCCCCTCCTAAAACATTTATCGATCCTTTTGGTGTAACTTTCATTTAGTTCAAAAATTGAGTCAACACTCTCATTTGCAAGCTCAAAAAAACTGCTACAACTTCTTTTCCCTGCAGCAAACCATAATGGCAAAAGGTTAATCTGGTTGCATGGAAGCCAAAAATGAAAAGGAAAACATGTGGCTATTGTAGCATGTTAAGATGACCATAAAGTAAAGCATATACCCTTTTTCAATTGTTTGTTTGAATTACTTGTGAGAGTTTCTGCATTTCTTAATTAATAGCTACAACAATCACCAAATATCTCATTCAATTGTTGCAGTCTTTACTCTCAAGTATGTGGACGTGTAACAATGAACTATTAATAGTATGGTTACAGATGTGTAATATAGCGAGTTGTTTATAGCATGTAAGTATCTCATAGGAGGTTGTAATTTCTTGTAGAGACTATAGAGGTTGAGCTGAATTCTAATGAAGACTGTGTCTGCAAATTTATTAAGATTTTTCTCTTCATATCTAATTATTTATCCATTTCATTTCTTTTTTGTTATGCATATATTTTTAAATGATGAAGTCTGTATTGTCTTGGGACCTTTGCTCGCAAAATTGTCAACTGAAATTGTGCTTTAATTGTACCTAATTCAAAGGATTAAAAACTCTAAATTTTATAGGAATAATTGGAACAAAATATTGTATCAATTAAATTAATAAACTGGACTACTTCAATATAAAAGATAAATTTTGAATGGGTATAGTGGATGGTAACATCTTACTGCACACGTATTCCACAACTTTTATCCCAAGCATGCATGGTTCATGCAAGTTGTCTTATTCTTATTATCGATAAACATTAAAAATTATTTATTAAAAGATATAATCATCATTTTTTATTTTATTTTTATTAAAAAAAATCCATTAAGGGACATATAGCTGATTTTGAGTATTTTAAAATTTAGAGTTTTTACTCTTTTAAGAAATCTATTAAAGGGTAAATTTTTCATTTGAGCAAGTTTCTTTTCTACTAAACCAAGCACATGAATGCTACTATAATATCCATCCCATTCCATCCAACCAAACTACTTTATACCTATTTTATTCCATTACAACTCTATTTCATACCGACATATAGTCATTTTATTACAGTTCTATTCATTCTAGCGAATCAAACGCAGTGTAAGTTTTTACGATCAGACCCATGATTGAAATGGTTAAACCATTGATACTCGATTCTTGATTCGATTGATTTGATTGATTTGTTTGGTTCAATAAAATAAATTATTTAAAAATTAAAAATATAAAAAAATCGATTTAACCTCTTTTTTAATTCGATTCAATTGTTGATTCATATTAATTAGCGAATTAACCGATCCAACTACTTTATTTTGAGCCAATACTCCAACTAATTTTCGATCCTGACACACTTATCCAATACCTAAAACAATGCTTTTGATGATGAAACTCAAATGGAGCCCAATCTCGTTTAACTCAACTTAAATTATTATAGAATAGTGTTTGCTTGGTTGGGTAAATAAATATTTCTCTAAATTGCTATGAATTAAAAATAGTATTAGGTAAGAGAATATAAGAAATGTAAAAAACAGTAGGAAAAAAGGTTTTCGTACATAAAATTAGTGTCCAAAATGTACCAAAAGTGGTTTTGGATAGTAAAATGTCTAATTAACCCTTATAGTAAATTAAAATTTAAAATTGGAAATTTTTTTTATCATTCAAATATGTAATTATTGTATATAATTTAAAGAAAAAATATTAAAAATAAATACTTGGAAGAAAATGTGTTGAGATTAGAGCATTCACTCTTAATGTCATGTTAAGATTAAACTTTGGTACTCAATGTTATTACTCAATTAGGATCCACACAAAATGAAGGTTCCAATCGAATAATCTAGCAATTTACGTCCATTAATTAAGCATATGAATCCATAAGTAAAGGTATGTCCATTAAAAGAGTGTCCAATAAGTCGAAGAGTTTATAAAATGAATCCATAAGCAAAAGATGGTGCAATATGAAAGTTCAACTGTTTAAGTGCAGTCCAAAAATAAAACATATAATATTATAATCATTTCATAACTTCAAAGCTTATAAAAAAAGATTTCAAATATTTATTATGTTAATTTTCATGTGTCAACAACAAACCAAGGTTAATTTATTCAAGCATTTATTGTGTCAACTGTTGTCTAAAACAAATAAAAAATCTTACTTTACAAGTATAATTACGACAACTGATTGAAAATCAATTTTAGCTCAAATGATAAGTATGGAATTTACCTTAATATTTGCCAAGAGTCTCACCCTTTCGCCTCAGCATTGAAAACTTAGAAAAGCATAACAAAATTAAACAATTCAAACTTAGATGAAAAAGATATATTAGATGTAAGAAACTTGAGATTTTACATGAATAAAGAAAGAAAAAAAATACTAACAAGAAATGATCTTGATCTCCACTCCAAGATGCCTCCCATTCTGAAAAATAAATGCTACTTATAGAGGTTTGGGAGGAGGAAAATGATAATGCCAAAGACTTGATAGTAATAAATTGCTAGATCCAACTTCTTTTTCATTTTTTGGAATTATTTTTCACATGTTATTTGATGACTTCTTTTGTTCAAATTAACGACTCCCAATTGAAAAAGTCAAAGAAAATTGATTGAATATCTACATATTGTAGAAGATATAATCCAAACGCGAAAATGCGTCAAAATTGTTCATTAATGTGAAACTTGTAGGATTTCTTCTTGATGCATTTTGATATTGGTATTCCAATATTTGAGTAGATGTTCAACTTCTCTTTTTGATGATATAAAGTACACTCGAAATGGAGTCCAAGAATTTGAGAAATGATTGAAATAGTAAGAAGTGTTTCGGTTAGAAGTTTTAAATATGTCCAAATTACAAATTTTAAATTTTTGAGCATTAAACTATCACTCATCATCTAAATGCGTGAACAATATTAAAACACACAATATTTACAATACAAATATAAAAAAAAGTCAAATCACCTAAAATAAATTTAAAATATATAAAACACTCACTAAAGAAATGTAAACAAAATATACCTCAAATAATATGAGTGATGAACAAAATATACATAAAATGTAGTAAAGCCTTGCTTGGAAAAGCTCTCAAGCAAGCAAACAATGATACCAGAATCTTTTATTTTTAATTTTCATTTATCAATTTTTCTTCTTACGCTTAAGTTACATTACTTCTCAAAAGTATTTTTAGACCAAAAATACTTTTGAGCAAAAATTACAATTTTTTACTTCTACTTTTGATTAAAAAAATGATTTTGCAAAGTATTTTTTATCTCAAAAGCATTTTTAAAAAACTTAAAACATCTTATTTAATAATGCTTTTATGTGAAAAGTGCATTTTAGAAATAATGGTAAACTGATTCTTAGTAATCCCTCATCTTTTTCGTTTACCTTTACTCACTCTTTTTAATTATCTTTTCTCTCTCACCATTTTTACTTTCTGTTGTGGGTGTAAAGGGAAATAAATGAATTTGATAAAGTGATACTAATGATGGACGAGAGCAATGGAGGATTAGTGAAAGGAAAATGTAAAAAAAATAATAATAATAAGAATAACAAATTTTAACTATTTTATATTTATCTTAAATAATATATTATATTAAAAAAAACAAAAAAGAAGATAAATAACATAATTGTCATGTGTCATTACACTAGTTATGTCATGTACAAGTAAATTAAGCTTCCACGTCTACGGAGAGTTTGAAACTATATATATATATATATATATTATACAAGTTGTATATCAAATAATTACTCTTTATTAAAATAATTATAATGATTCAAATTATTTCTTTATTGCTAGAGTTGTATGGCCTGAATCCTTGTTAAAATAAAATACATTTCTTTTATTTGAATAAAGTTTTTCAACCTTTAAATAGGTGTAGTCGAAACTACTCTTATATCATTCGATTTTTCAACATTAGTGAATTTTTTTCTCCTCTACCCGTGATTTTTTCTCAAAAGGGTTTCCACGTAAAATCTGTGTTTTATTTTTCTTTTCTTATTGCTTTGCAATTGTTCTATATTACCATTATCAACGTTCAGCTGTTAACATTTACTTGTAAGTCAAACTATAGGTGGATAAAAAATTAAAATTTAGCTTGAGGTTTCATTAATAGAAGTTTAGTTTCTTGAACTTGGAAATTTTATATTAATCAATTAATTCAATCAATATATTTCTACTTGAGAGAGAAAGTAATTGCAAAATATAACAAAAATATGCATAAAATTAGTTGAGAATACGTTTACCTTTTTATAATTACAGTTAAAAATAAAAATTTTCATAATTAGATTGTTGGAAATATTTAAATTTATTAAAAATTTTCAAATAAAATAAAGATGATAACGTTGGTATAGATTATTTTAGATTAAATTATGGTTGCAAATCCTCTATTATGTTTAGATTTAGATTTAATATCTACACTTTAATTTGAAATAATTTTATCCACCTATTTTTATAGTGTTGTAAGTTAATCAAATAGTTAACACCTTTAACTATTTTAATTAAAATGTTGAGACAAAATTTTAAAAAAAATACCCATTTTAACTTATCATGTCGAGACATATTGTTTTTACGTGTTAGAAAAGTGTCTTAAAGAAAATTTTATGTAGATTTGAAAGTAAAAAAAGTTGACGGGAATTAGAAGGTGGAACCAATTTGGGAAGACATCATATGTAAATGTAAGAACAACTTCAAGGCTTTGGTATGGTCAGATAAAGAAACAACAAGATTGCTTTATAGTTTACGTTTTGTTGTGTTGTCTTTGTCTCATGTATCGAAGAAAAAAATCCTTAATGACTTTCTTTTAAAAATAGTTTCTTAATGAATAGAAAATATGCCCAATAAAATCTCATTCCCAAGACCAAGTAATTCCCATGCACGCTGTGAATATTGGCTTCTCTTACCTACTTTTATGTCTTTGTGGGGTGGGATAAGTTAGATAAATAAGTTATCAATAACATATATTAATCCTTGTTGAGGGGTCCATTTTTTGGAGATGTATTTAAAGTTTCATCTGCTGGGTAATCCATCCTCTAACCAATTCAATAAAGTTTTGCCCAGTTCCTGAGTCAGTCGGTTCAAAACCCTTCTCCAAACCAATACTTTAACCGATTCCGTTATTATTTAACCGCTTTTGTGGCATTCGATATAATTTGTTAAAAATTTAGAAGTTAGATTAGGTTATTTTAATATTTGATTAGAGTAACATAACAATGTATTTTTAATAAGTCGAACATATATATTTGTACGAAACTCAGATTGGAGGTGAAGCACAAATAATTAAATTTGAAATCAGATTCTTTTTATATGAAATTAAGCTTGAATTTTAAAAGATAGAATTCCAACTCCTTTAAAAAATAAAGAGTAGAAGTATAATGCAAAAATCATAGCCAGTGAACAACGGAGATTTGGGGGTTCAAATGAAATCAAAATTACTAAAGATAACATTAATCTCATGGCTATTATTATAAACCAATGAGAAGATCATCAATCAAAGGGTACAAAATTTCAGACATTAAAGATAATCCCTAACACCAAATTACAATCTCAGGTCTTACTAGACCTAGTGTACATCCATTTTCAAAGAGCTTATCGACAACTCCAAAGTATATATGGATGAAATCTTCGTGTTGACAACTATTTCTTATCTATCTATAGTCCAAACCTTCAATGGGGTATGCTTCCGTATCATTCCATAGAAGAAGGATCCGTCCGATCCAAAAAACGCTTACTAGAGCTGCTGTGATTCTTTGCCAACAGAAGAACATGAAGATGAAGATGAGAAAAAACGATATGCATTCCACTGTAAGTCTGCCAATGGAGGAAACAAGTTCTAACATATGTTCTTCCGACTCTTTGTTTTTTTCTTGAAGTACCAGTGTCTAACACCTATGTCCGACACTTATTCAGAGATGGGTATAAGGTATGATCGACAAATATATGATATTTCAACTAAAGGATCAATAGAAGACAATATCAGCTAAAACACTTACTATAAGGTTACCTTATGGTTACATGCTGAAGATATATACCATGAAGGTTTGCCACTCACATCCTCAACCTTCCATGAAAACTTAACAGCTCAATTGGTATTCCATGTTGCTCGGACTCCAACGAGTTTATCATATTAAGCTCTTACCACTTGTCCCCAAGTTCCCAAATTTCCTGATACTGCTAGTTCAAGTCCGACAGAAGCCATTGGGTGAAACGAGGGTCTCCAAGTAGGTATCAGCTTCAAAACCATCCCCTGCCGGAATGCCATCGACCACTAAGTACCTATAACTATCGTCTTCCAAGTTGTACAGCAACAGTTTTCCATCAACATCCAGCAGGGCTTCTCTGTTCTGCGCCAAACACAACGGCTTCATACATATGTATGAGAGACTGAGGGTTAATTTAGTCCATGATTCACCCACACCATACTCAGTCATCACCCAAAAATCATTGTGCATCTGATTGCGGCTATGGAGCACACACAGGCAACCATTAAGAACCCCAACCACGAACTCAAAGCTAGTATCAACAATGTCAGGCGCCGGCATATCCGAAAACACCTCTTCTTCCAAACTAAAAGCAGCAACCACACACCTACAATCCACCCCATCTTTGAAACCAACCATCCAGTGAATAGTTCCATTAAGAAGCACTCCGGATTCAGACACATTAACCACATATGGAAAACTACAAACAATCCTCCAAGAATCAGTTCTCAATGAGTAAACACAAACAGTTCCACAACCTACTTTCACTACCTTATAATCATCATTAACAAAATCGTAACCGAAACCATAAACACTCCAACCGTTCGGAACGAAACCCGAAGGTGGGTCTGGGATTCTCTTGGATTCTCTAGTGGAAGGATTAAACAAAAAAAGGGTATCTTCATCTGGGGCAATACAAACCAAACCATTACAAGAACCTAAGATATCAACCCAATTCCTTTGGTTCACACAAAATGGCAAATTTAACTTCACCATTACTGGAAATTCATCATTACCTTCTTCACTTCTTTCACAATACAGAAAACCATCTCTGGCAGAATCCAATAACTCGGCTAATCCATTTGGCTTGTCTTTCAAGGGATAATCAAGCTCTAAAGCTACCAAATTCTCATCAAAACTACCATTTCTACCAATTGATTCATATTCAAGAGAGTACAAATTGTGTGAGGAAATGATTACTCTTTTTCTCTGAGAATAAAAACTATCATTACTAACGGTTTTTTTGAGGTGGGATTTGGCTAAAAGGGGATCTGATATAAGAGAAAGCCATTGTTTTGAGACACACCTGAATTGGCAAAGCGATTTGACGGGTAATCTTGAAAGGATTTCCACCATGATTTCTTGGGGAAGAAGAGGGATTTCAGCTTCAACTGGTGATTGCTGCTGAATTCTTCTTTCTTTATTCATGATTTCAATTGCTCTAAAGAAACAGTTTTGATGGAAAATATTGAATACCCAAAAGGGGAAATAATTAGAAAAGACAGATGAAATGAAGCGAAGTAGATAAAAAAGGAGAGCAATTGGATTTTGAGCAAATTTGGGAAAATTTTTGAGTCAAGTCGACACCTGATGGACTTAACTCAGCCCCGACCCCACTTTAAATGATAATTTTTTATTTTGCACCTTTTATGTTTATGAATTTCAATTTTCCTCACAAAATTATCACTTTTGGTCCTCAAACTCGATTTATTATTCACTATGCCAAATTTTTATTATTTTTAAAATCTGATACGACAAATATATTGTAATAACCCAATTTTATCCGGGCCCGATAAACCCAAAAAAATTAAAACTAAATAAAAAAACATTAATAAAAGTCCAAAACTTACCGTCCATCTTTTACATAATAGCAGGCCCAAAACCGTAGCCCAAATACTAAACCTCAGGCCCAATTAGCCTAAAAACTTAAACCGAATCAAAAAAGCAAAAAAACCCTAGGCAAAAACCCTTTGTACCGCAACAGCCATTCGAGCCTCCACACCACGTCAGCTCCTCCGTATGGCCTCCGTACCCGCGAAAAGGACAATAACAGCAGCAAAGAAAACAAACAAATATTGTATATTTTTTATTTCAACATTTTCGGCTATAAAACCAAAAAGAATTCCATTATAACATTTTTTTAGAGTCGAAATCAATACAAAAAAAATCAGAGAACAAAGCAACAAAGGTTTCTTTCTTTTTGTTTTTCTCCTCGAAACTGCTTATACATACATAAAGATTTTTGTTTTTATTTATAAAATATATGTATTAAAATAGAGTAAAAAAGGAAAAAACTCTCACAGGAAGAGTTTGTGATACAAGGCGGCTGGTGGTCTTTGGTGATCAGATGAGCGGACTGCTTGGCCGAGAGAAGGATGCTGGCAGAAAAGAACCCTCCCCCTTTCGTTTTTTTTACAAAACAGCAGAAATGAGGTTTTCAAAAAAAAATTCCCTTTTATAAGTTTTCGGAACGATGTCGTTTGGGGCCCGTTTCAGTGGCCTCAAAACGGCGTCGTTTTGGCAATGACCCTCGTGCTAACCCGACCCGGTCTTAGGATCCGCCGTTTTTTAATAGAGGGGTTAATTGCACTTTTAGCCCCTCCATTTTTTATGGTTTTGCAATCAAGTCTTTCTTATCTTTAATTTGTACCCCATGATTTGTTTCGATTTCAATTAGGTCCATAATCGAGTGACGTCGTTTTGGAAGGCAGGGATTAATTTCCCTTTTGGTCCCTCTCTGTTATTCGTGAGTTCAATGTGGTCCTTTTCTTTTTATTTATTTTGGATTTGCCCCTAAATTTCTGTTTTAAGTTCAAATTAATCCTTTTTATTATTTTTGCTATTAAATTAATTAATTTTAATTATCATTATTATTATTTTTTTTATTACTACCACTATTATTATTATATTATTATTAAATTGATATATTTAATATTTAATATTTAATTTTTATTTTTTTATTTTTTTATAGATTTTACTTATTTCTTTTTTATTTTATTATTATCACTTTCATTATGATATTTTATTCATCATTTATATTTTTTTATATATGTTTTCAAATGTTAGATTATTTATTTCATTATTTTTGTTATTATTAACATATTATTATTATTTTCATTATTTTGACCTAAATTCTATATTAGTTTTACTAATTAATTAATTTATACTATTTTACTTATAAAATACTTAAATCTAATATCATATATTTTTTTATTTACTCACTTATTTATTTATCTCATTAATTGTTTATTATTTATATATATATGTATATATTTTTTACTCTTTTATTTTTTTATTTTTCTTCTTGAATTTCTAAATAGGCTCGTTCTCGGTTTATGTGTTTTTTATTATCATTATTATTTGTTTCGTTGTTAATACTATTATCAGCATTAATTGTCATTATTATCATTGCTAATATCATTTTTTAGTAATGTTGTTATGGCATGCATATTTGTTATTTATTATTATCATGATCCTTATGCTTTATTAGTTTACTAAAGTTATGTCGCATAATTGTTCTTTAAATATGAGATTTTCATGTTTAGCCATACCTGGATATGAGATTTTTGTTTTAAAATAAGCAAATATTTCGCGTTTTAAGATTTGAAAGAAATTGTGCCCTAACTTACTGGGTTTCGATTTTTCTCATCGAGTCTAAAGAACCAATTATTTTTAAATCAAAGCATATAAGTTTAAATAAAAACTTATTCTCGAGAATTCAAAAATATTGTGTCCTAACTCACTGGATGTGACATTTTGTTATCTCGGGGTAAGGATTTCTAAAAGCAAATGCAATATTCTGTATTTGGAATTTTGAGAAATTGTGCCCTAACTTACTGGGTTTCGATTTTTCATTTGACCCAAATAGGCGAATATCCTTCTTAAATTTAAATGCACGAGTTTTAAAAGTTAAAAGATAAGCTTAGTTTCGAGGATTCGAAATATCGTATCTTAACTCACTGGGTGTGACGTTTTACTTCTTCGAAATAAGAGGGTCTTAGCATTCAATTTAATTTATTCAAGTTTTTCTTTAAACAAAGAGGATCTATTTTAAATCTTTTCAAATTTTCAACATTAAGACGTTAATTAATAAATTCAGTACCAATTTTGGGCGTCACGAGGGTGTTAATCCTTCCTCGTGCGTAATTGACTCCTAAACCTGTTTTCTCGAATTTTGTAGGCCAAAATCATCGTTTTAATAAGTCAAAATGTTTTAACGATCAATCTCAAGGTGACCCGATCACACCTCAAAAAGGATTGGTGGCGACTCCATTTCCGTTTTTAAAGTCGACCCCGTTTTTCAACAAGAAAAAAAATAGTTTCGACATATATTACCACATGTGTAATGTTATGTTAATGTTAACTTTTTACTTTCATATTTTACTTACAAAAAATCAATTAATAGTGTTGTTTGCATTAAAATTAAATGTGAAAAATAAAACTACTAATAAAAATCCAATTAAATAATATGAACAAAATTTACAACTTTATGCATACAGTGAAATTTAACCAAATAGATTTAATTGATACTATCTAAATATTAAAATTTCAAAATTCAAAAAGTAGAATGATTAAAATTAACAAGTTAAAAGTGTAGTTTGCATTTAGTGTTATGTTATTTTATTTTTTATTTTCAATAAATGTAAACTTATGTTGTGTAATTATTTTTATTTTCAAAAATTGAAATATATTTAAATGCACAATTATTATGTTTTTTTTAATAATTTCACTATAAGTTTTGATCATATCTATTCCTTTTGACACAATGCGTTGATCTACCCATAATCCATCCCCAATCTATAAATAAGAAGATAATGCGCTTCAACGTACTCAAACTCACATTCTCCTGCATCGGTAATAATGTCCACTCCAATCGAACTAAGATTCAAGCTAAACTATTACGTTTGGTTGCATCTGATAGCAAGATAAATTCGTATTTTTAATATATTTATTTTTGGCTAATTATGGAATAAAATGCTATTAAATTTGGATTTTTCTTATCAAGAATGAAGTTGGTGTGCTGAATTCAAACTCTTACAAAAAAGGACTAAATTGGAACAAAAAGCAAAGAGGAGGGCTTGATTGAAAGATTGAAGATTCAAAAGGTGACTAGATAAAGATTGAAGGATTTTTTATATTGTTACAACTCTATAATTAGTTTAAATTTAATCTCTAGTTTAAATTTTATTTTTAAATTTTGAATTATTTAGTGATAATATTTAGAATTATTTAGTGATAATATTTAGGAAAAATCTAACTAAATTTTAGCACTACAGCCAATTGAACACACACCTTTGCCTTTGGCATTCAATCAAATTCCTTATCTTTCTTTCCCTTCCTGTGTCAGTTTTCTATGCTGTTGTTTCATTCCTTTTTTTGTTCTTTAACTTTTAGCTTTTTGGTTTAATTACCTTCCAAGGCCCTTTCCCTTTCTATCCTCCATAACTCCACAAAATCAATTTCAAAGTATGATTTTTTCCATGATTAACTAATTCTTTTTTAGCCTTAGCCCAGTTATCTCTTCGACAAAGTAATCATGAGATATAAACCCATACTAAATACTTTGCAATTCAATATTCGCTATCTTTTCGGTATATGGGATAGTACAAATTCGTCCCTCAAAGTTGATTCGATTTCAATTCAAAAAGTGCGCGTTGGGTTGGAATCGTTTGGCGTACAGTTGGAAAGTTGAGTCGGCGATGCTGTATTCAAAATCCCGCAAACAAATTGGCATGTTCAATTGGAAAAAGCTAGTCGGGTTCCGTCAAGGGAGACAGTGATCAGATTTAAACGACCCACACGGTTGAGGCCGTTAATTCGAGTTGGGCTTTTCAGATCACACTGATGTCGAAGTCTTAAATTACGGGTACATACCATGTAGTTGGAAATTCAACAAGGGTCGATTTGCAGGTGATACCAAGATTGATTACGAGAGGAAGAGTTGGCAGTTTGAGGGATCCCCGATTGCTATAACCAGTTTATCGCTTGGAAGGGAAAATCTGTTTCAAGGATCGATTCAAGATTGGAGTACACCTAGGCTAAGGCTAAGCTTAAAAAAATATTTTATTTATCCATTTATTTTATTTTCTTAAATTTATTTTTGCATTTTCAAATTTTTTATTTTATTTTATTTTATTTTTCGTATTTCCTTATTTTATTATCTTAATCAATTTTAAACCCCCTATTTTTATTTTTATTTTCAGCATTTCTATGCACAGGTCGTGGGTACGACTGTGACTATGACATCAATTCTGGTTATGGAAAAAAGTGAAATTAGATAGCCAGTCCCTTTGGATTCGACTCTACTGCTCTATACTGCTAATTACTATTATTTTCTCATAGGAATTTATATTTGGTGGTTTCGACACCCATCAAATTTTAGCGCCGTTGCCGAGAATTGGTAAAAGTTTCTAATTTTTGTTTGTTTTCTTTATGACTAGGTCGAAATCGAGGACTCTAGCATTTGAATCAGAAATAGAAAAGTTGGCTCAAACACTTCGAAGAGAAGCTATGCGACGCGGTAAACAACCACAACCTGACTTTGAAGAAGGATCTTACACTGAAGATATTTACTCATCTGAAGATTCAGATGATATGGCAGATCAAACTATACGCCAACTTACAGTTGCACCGGATGAACAAAACCGCTATGCATAACTTATCCGACGGGCAAAAACCGTTCGAGTTGAAGTCGGGATTAATACATTTATTGCCTACTTTCGCCGGTTCGAAAAATGAGAACCCCCATACTCATCTGAAAGAGTTCCATATGGTTTGTATAAGCATGAAATCAGAAGGAATAACTGATAATCAAATAAAACTACAAGCTTTTCCTTTTTCATTCGTTGACTCTGCTAGAAAATGGCTATTTTATTTACCTTCGGGATCTGTTAATACTTGGATTGATATGTCTCGATTATTTCTTGACAGGTTTTTCCCAGTAGCTCGAGCAGCCTAATTAAGGAGGTGTACAGTTGGAATACAACAAAAAGAAGCAGAACCATTATATGAATATTAGGAACAATACAAGAAGTTGTGCGCAAGTTGCCCACAACATGGCATGTTTAACATCACTCTTACAGTACTTCTACGAGGGGTTACTCCCAATGGAAATGAAGATGATTAATGCCGCTAGTGGAGGGGCTCTTGTGAACATGACTCCCAAAGAGCTAGGGAATTAATTTCGACTATGGTTGTAAATTCTCAACAGTATAGACTACTTATAGGACCTACGAGAAGGGTTAATAAGCTAAGTGCTCCTTCTATTGTAAATAAAATTGATGAACTTAATAATATGGTTAAAAATATGCTTGCAGAACAGACGAACCCAGCTCGGTTGTGCCTTGATCATCCTACCGAATCGTACCCAATTTTATTTGAAGACACAACTGCACAAGTAGATGTCGTTGGGAAACCAGGGCCAGCTCAAAGGCGTTACGAACCATATTCAAACACATACAATGCAGGGTGAAGGGAGCACCCAAACCTGAGCTATGGATCAAACCCTTAATACAATCAACCATATCAACCGAGACCACCTACACCTCAACAGTATCAACCTCAAAAGTCATCTCTTGAAGCCATAGTATAGAGGTTAGTCGTTAGCACCGAAAAGTTCCAACAAAAAACTGAAGCACATTTCCAAGAATTAGATCAGCAAATAAGTAATCTAGCACTTACATTTAGTTGTTTGGAGAACCAAGGAAAATTTCTATCTCAAACCGAGCTGAACCCACGTTAAAATGTGAGTGATGTGACCGTAAAAGATGGAAAAGAGTCAAAACTAGTGCCTGGCACAAGTCGTGACCACGACGTTGAACAGGAAACTGAACCAGCAACTCCCACTTGTACAGCACCTCATAAACCATTTGTTGTACCTTCCCCATACCCTGGAAGGCTCGCCCAAGTTAAAAAGGAACGTGAGGAAAAAGAAATCCTTGAGACATTCCGGAAGGTAGAAATTAATAATCCTTTACTTGATGCAATTAAGAGGGTTCCACGCTATGGAAAGTTTTTGAAAGAATTGTGCACCGGCAAAAAGAAACTCCAAGGAAATGAATGGGTAAATGTGGGGGAAAACGTTTCTGCAGTACAACAAAGAAAAATTCCACTTAAGTGTAAGGACCAAGGTATGTTTTCTATATCCTGCAAAATAGGAAATATTGGTATAAAGAAAGTCATGTGTGATTTGGGAACATTTATTAATGTAATGCCTTTATCTATTTTTAAATTGCTAAACTCAGGTCCTTTGAAAAAAAAATAGGGGTGATTATTCAATTGGCAGACAAGTCATGCGTATATCTAGAAGGGGTGCTGGAAGATGTTCTCGTAAAGGTAAATGAATTAATTTTTCCTGCAAACTTTTACATCATCTATATGGAAGACAACCACTCAAAAAACGCTTCTGATATTCTACTTGGGAGGCCATTCCTAAGTACCACACGTACAAAGATTGATGTTCGTAATGGAACCCTCACTATGGAATTCGACGGTGAGGTGGTAAAATTTAATGTTTATGAGGCGATGGGGCAGCCCAACACAATGTCGAATATTTATAGTGTTGATATTATTGAGCCACTAACGAAATTTCATTTTGAGTATCATGAAGAGGATGGGTTACAAACTGTACTTTACAAGAGTTTAAACCTTGATACGGTGGATAAATTGGAGGAGTTAATGATGTTCAAAGAACTGATTCGTGAAACCGTTATTCTATTGGAGACTCCACAATTTCCTAGAAGTCAAGGTAAATATTTTGAACTTTCTCCTTCTAAAACTAAACTCTTGCCTTCTATTTTGCAGGCTTCGGAACTAGAACTCAAACCGTTATCGAAACATTTAAGGATTTCGATAGAGAAAAAGGCAAACTTAAACAGAGAAGCTCAAAGACGCCTTATTCCACCAATAATTGAGGAATCCAGGAAGTGCTTCAAGAAAATGAGAAAAGGTTGAAACATTTCTACAAGAACTTCCAAGTGCACATAATGAAAGAATTAATTCTTGATAAACCAAACGAATAACACTCAGGTCGTTGAGCTAATGGCGTTAAACAAAAGCTCTTTATGGGAGGTAACCCACATTTATTTTTTATTTATTTTCATTTATTTAATTTAATTTTAAATTCTAGTTTAGTTTGAGAATTAAATAAAGTATCATTTTAATCCGTTTGTATGTTATTTACCAGGAACATGGACGAAGACAGTCATTTTTTATGAGATCAGAATTAATTCGTGGCATGATCACGCCCTGTCAAATTTCAGTGTTACCATTTGTTGAAACATACACCCAGAACCCAACCGACCAGCATCGACCAAAACCAACCTAAACTGCCCAAACCACCTTCTGCCAAATTAAGACAGGGAGTACACTTGACCCTTCTATTCATTATTGTTTTAAAATTGCATATTGAGGGCAATGTGGGCTAAGTAGGGGGGTTCGTAGGACGTGCCATGCTATTTCTTTTTTGAATGTTTTCGCTAAATAATTCCTTAATTTGTTTCAAAAATAAACCTCTAATTCTTATGTTTAGTTTATTTAAACAAGTGGGTGAATCATGAATAACTATTGCTTGCTTGATCAATAAATATTTTGTAGAATTGAAAATGTTATGCCTTAGTCAATATTTCATGAAAATTGTTGGTTTTATTAAACTTGCCTAATGAAAGTACTCGTTTTAAATGAATTTGCTAATAGCTTGGTTAAGAGTGAAGATTCAAAAATGTGACCAAGTTGAGTAACCGGGATGAGGTGCTTGGGTTGTCATCTCGTTTCGCGTCAAAAGGTTTGGTGACGAGCCGAAGCTTGTAGCACTCTGCTAATCGAGTTGCCTTAGTAAATAAATCGATTAGGGAAATGTGAAATTGAGTAACCGGGATGAGGTGCTTGGGTTGTCATCTCGTTTCGCGTCAAAAGGTTTGATTATGTCTTGAATTCGTTAGAAATAAATAACTAAGGAGAACGTGTCGGGTTGAGTAACCGGGGTGAGGTGCTTGGGTTGTCATCTCACTTCGCGTCAAAAGACTTGACTATGTTTGAAAACAAAAGAATAAATAATAATAAAATTGATAAAAATATATATTGGATATGATCGTTTTGCATGTTTGATTAAACTTAAATCTAGTGAAATAGTTGAATTTGGCATTACGTTCAAGATTTTATAAAATGCTTAGTGATTGAGTTTAACAATTGTTTATTTTTTATTCACCTAATTGTTTGAAGTATGCTTGACTAGGAAAGGGGGTTTTGATTTTGAAAGGGATTGACGAATTATTTTTAGTGGATATCATACTTGAGGACAAACATCGGCTAAGTAGGGGAAATTTGATAGCAAAATAAATTCGTATTTTTAATATATTTATTTTTGACTAATTATGGAATAAAATGCTATTAAATTTGGATTTTTCTTATCAAGAATGAAGTTGGTGTGCTGAACTCAAACTCTTACAAAAAGGGGGCTAAATTGGAACAAAATGTAAAAAGGATGGCTTAATTGAAAGATTGAAGATTCAAAAAGTGGCTGATTAAAGATTGAAGGATTTTTGATATTGTTACAACTCTATAATTAGTTTAAATTTTATTTTTAAATTTTGTATTATTTAGTGATAATATTTAGAATTATTTAGTGATAATATTTAATAATAATATTTAAGATTATTTATTGATAATATTTAAAAAAAATCTAACTAAATTTTGTAGCACTAAAAATGTATATAAATACCTTATGGCTACGGTCAATTGAAGACACAAATTTGCCTTTAGCATTCTATAAAATTCATTATTTTTCTTTCTCATCCTGCGTCAGTTTTCTATACTGTTTCATTCTCTCTTTTTTCCTTTAACTTTTAGCTTTTTAGTTTAATTACCTTCTAAGACCCTTTCCCTTTCCATCTTCCACAATTCCACAAAATCACTTTCAAAGCATGATTTTTTTCATAATTAACTAAACCTTTTTTAGCCTTAGCCCGGTTATCTATTTGACAAAGTAATCTTGAGATATGAACCCACACTAAATACTTTGCAATTCGGTATTCGCTACCTCTCCGGTGTATCGGATAGTACAAATTCGTCCCTCAAAGTTGATTCAATCTCAATTCAAAAAGTGCGCGTTGGGTTGGAATTGTTTGGTGTATAGTTAGAAAGTTGAGTCAGTGGTGCTATATTCAAAATCCCGCAAACAAATTGGCATGTTCAATTGGAAAAAGCTAATTGGATTCCGTCAAGGGAGATAGTGATTGGATTTGAACGACCCACACAGTTGAGGCCGTTAATTCGAGTTGGGCTTTTTAGATCACAAGGCTGTTGAAGTCTTAAATTACGGGTACGCGCCACGTAGTTGGAAATTCGACAAGGGTCGATTTGTAGTTGATACCAGGATCGATTACAAGAGGAAGAGTTGGCAGTTAGAGGGATACTTGATTGCTATAACCAGCTTATCGCTTGGAAGGGAAAATTTGTTTCAAGGATAAGATTGGAGTACACCGAGGCTAATGCTAAGCTTAAAAAATATTTTATTTAACCATTTATTTTATTTTATTTTATTTTTCGTATTTCATTATTTTATTATCTTAATCAAATTTAAACCCCCTATTTTTATTTTTTATTTTCAACATTTCTACACATAGGTCGTGGGCACGACTGTGACCGCAACAATGATTCTGGTCACGGAAAAAGGCGAAATTAGATAGTCAGTCCCTGTGGATTCAACTCTATTTCTCTATACTGCTAATTACTATTATTTTGTCATAGGAATTTATATTTAGTGGTTTCAACGCCTATCAGCATCTTAAATATTAAAAAAATTAAAATTTCAAGTTAATAAATTATTAATAGTTTAAATAGCTCAACAAAATAAAAATTATTATGTTATTTTTAATTTAAACTTATTTTGATCATTTAATTAAATCATATTTTTTAATATTTTAATTATGATTGATTAAAATAATAGAGTATTTCAATTATTAATTTTTTTATTGTGTTTAGTCACTAAAAAAAGTAAAACTATACAAAGGCAACAAAAATAGATTGTTTATAAAATACAGACATTAATAGAAAACATTTTTAATATTTGAATTTTTTTAAAAAAATGAAATTGTTAATAATGGAAAACAAGTGATTGGATTCAATAATTAAATTAAATGAAAGAAGAAAAAATATGTAATAAAAAAGGTAAATAATATATAAAAGATCATAGCCAAACATCAATGGAGATATGAGAAGAGTAAATGTAAGGGAATTTATTTATTAATCAACACAATGTCTAAAATTATAAATTCAATCTAAAACATAATTAAAAGAAGATTAGAAATTCTTGATGCACTTTTTGTAGCAGTATTTCACATATGCAGCTTCTTTCTTCTTATCTGCAAATAATAGAATTTGTATCAGAATTTAATGAAAATAATATTTGATAAAAATAACAAAAGAATATAGATTATTTTTACCAGATTTGAAGTTATTGGGCATGGATTCTGCACAACGATCGGTACAAGTGTAGATGAGATCTGCATAATGGTATAAGCATCTTAACTTGCAAACTTTGTTGCATAAGTTGTGAAGAATTGGAATTTCTTGTTTTAGGCATTTCGTCGAACACTTCAATTTACAAGTGTTGTCTGGATTCGGTTTTGGAGGATGTGGAGCTTCTACAGGTGACGGTGCTGGTGACGATACTTCTAGTGGTGATGGTGCCGGTGATTTGATTCTATGGTTTGGATTTATTTCAAAAGGTAGATTGGTGGATTCAAAATTTTGAGTTTCGAATGAATCATGAGGAAGATCAGATTGAGAAAGCAAAGATGTTTCTTCAGGATTTACCTCGTGAAAGTAATGGGATTGGGGCTCATAAACTTGAGATTCTGAAAGCAATGAATTTTCATCGAAATTTTGAGCAAATTCAGATTCGTAATCAAAGGGGAAGAAACCATTGACTTGAACTGCAATAAGAACAAGCACAATAGTGACTAAACTCACACTTGAAAATCTCTTATTCATTGCTTCAAAATGATTCAAGCTTTGGATGAAAAATGTAAACAAAAAACCAAGAAATTTATAGGCATCAAATGCATTGAAATTTCTTCCATTAATTGCTCCAAAATTACTAATTACCAACTGATTGGTTCTAAAATAATGAAGAAATCTCTGAAGTTGAAATTGTTTACTTGTGAATATGTCATTTGATTGGTTTTTCATGATGATTTTAGTTATGGTAATTAGAGTAAAAAATGTTTATAAAATTTAATATTTTATTTTTTGAATTTTTGAATGGCAGCATCCTATTTGTTTTATTTAATTCGATTTTTATTGCGTTTAAAAAAACATAAAAAAATTCATTTATATTAACTTTCTTTTAAAAAAACTCAAATTTTCAATTTTTTATTTAAATTAAATCCGAGCATAAATAAGTTGGCAACTCAATCAAAAGAAATGAAGCAATCAATTAAATCATTGATTAACTCTTTCCACTTTCTAAGCCTATCACTATTTCTTAGGGGAGATTTTAAACTTTAAAAAATTATTTTAAAACAACCTCATCCAGTAATTTCATTTTCCTCCGAGAATTAATTTACTCATAATATCCATTTTATTTGAAATAATTTTAATTTTACCAACTCCAGAGATTCATTCAATATTTTTAAAATTTTAACTTTACACTCTCTTTTTTAACAAATTATTTAATGATTAATAGTTATGATACACTTTCTTATCCCTCATTTGTCAAGCAATCCATCCCATGCTTAACTTTACATACATTCAAATATTTCGATTTAGGTTCAAACTCAAAGAATAACTCGATATTTTAAAATTTTGAATAAATGATAATAATGATTTTCATTCTTTGATCTCCGGCACTATAAAGACACATAGAGAGAAGATCAACATGTAAACAATTGATATTAGGTTCTTTTGTTGGTCGAGCTTTCTATGAGATTAAAATTTTTATAGAAATCGTATCCAAAATGTTTGAAAAAGTACAATAAATACATGATCTGACCTCAACATTTACAGGTGTGGACAATGTATTTCATAAATACACATGATGAGTTGACCTTATATTGATCTTGACACTTATGAGTATTGAAGTCAATCTTATTTAACCATGATTCCCACAAAAATCTTGTCCTTAAATTTATACTTATTTGACTTTGATATACCATCCTCAACACCCACAAAAGTTGAAATTAGTGTAAATTTTCATAATAAAATCCAAAAATTATTTCATTCTCAAAATTTATCCTCTCAACCTTAAACAATTTACAGAATTTATCATGTTTGTATATTTCCATTGTTAAGATATCAGTGTTTTAATATTTAGAATTATAATAATTTATTTCGCCCTTCAACTTTACAAAAAAAAAAAGTTATTTTATTTTTATCAAATAACCTTAAAATATATGAAAAAGATCAACATTTTTAATTTTGTTGATGTTGCATACATGTAAATTGCCACGAAGATGACATGTCAACATTTAATTATTTTTTAAAATTTTAAAAATTTAAATAATTATAAAAAAATATTTTTAAAAAGTAAAAATTATAAAAATATTCTTATTATTATTTAAATTAATTAAATGTGAACATGTCATCCAATGTAATCCACGTTATTAAATACAATATTAAAATAATATTAAAAACATTTAAGGATAACTTTTAGATACAAGACAATATATTTATTTTTAATATTAAATTCGAGCATTTTAGTTATAAATTTAAATTTAAATAAAATAAATTTTACGAGGTAATAAAATAGATTGAGTTTAAATTCAATTAGTATGTGTATTATTACCTATGCATTGAAGTAGATATATAATAAAATATAAAGAAGATATAATATAAAATTCAAACCAATGTGATTGAAAAGATTTAAGGGTTGAAAACAAAATAAAAACGATTGTAAATAAAATTATATCACATATTATAAATCAAAGATAAATGCAATGGATTTTATTTAATAATGAACAAATTTTCTAACATTATAAATAAAATCTAAAATATTAAAAAGAAAAGGCCTAGAAATTCTTGGTGCATTTTTTGTAGCAGTATTTCACATATGCAGCTTCTTTCTTCTCATCTGCAAATAATAGAATTTGTATCAGAATTTAATGAAAATAATATTTGATAATTAAAAAACAAAAACAAAAGATTACAGATTCTTTTTACCAGATTTGAAGGTATTGGGCATGGATTCTGCACAACGATTAGTACAAGTGTAGATGAGATCCGCATAATGGTATAAGCATCTTAACTTGCAGACTCTGCAGCATAAGTTGTGAAGAATTGGAATTTCTTGTTTTAGGCATTTCGTCGAACACTTCAATTTACAAATGTTGTCTGGATTCGGTTTTGGAGGATGTGGAGCTTCTACAGGCGACGGTGCCGGTGAGGGCACTTCTACAGGTGACGGTGCTGGTGATGACACTTGTACAGGTGATGGAGATGGTGATTTGATTCTATGGTTTGCATTTATTTCAAAAGGAAATTGTTGAGTTTCGAAAGGTAGATTGGTGGATTCAAAATTTTGAGTTTGAAATGAATCATGAGGAAGTTCAGACTGTGAAAGCAAAGATGTTTCTTCAGGATTTACCTCGTGAAAGTATTGGGATTGGGGCTCATAAACTTGAGATTCTGAAAACAATGAATATTCATCGGAATTTGATGGAAAATTTTGGAAATCTAAAGAATTTTGAGCAAATTCAGATTCGTAATCGAAAGGGAAGAAACCATTGACTTGAACTGCGATAAGAACGAGCAAAACAACGATTAAACTCACTCTCGAAAATCTCTTGTTCATAGTTTCCATTGCTTCAAAAATATTCAAGCTTTTGATGTAAAATGTAACAAAAAATAAAGAAATTTATAGGCTTCGAATGCATTGAAATTTCTTCCACTAATTGCTCCAAAATTGCTAATTACCAAGTGATTGATTCTAAAATAATGAAGAAATCTCTCAAGTGATTGATTCTTTATTTTTATATACACTTAAAAATTAGATTCTATACCTTCTTTTATTTGTGCATTTTTATTTATTTATTATTATTGTCATTATTATTTTATTTTTATTCTTTTATTCTTGTTATTTATTATTTCTTTTATTATTTTTGGCACTTTCATGTCGTACATATTTATCTTTTTAAGCATGCATTTTCCTTCTCTTTTTTTTTTTTAAGTTACCTTATCTATTTTATTATTATTATGATATGATTATTAATAATATTATTATTATTATAATTACATTATTGTTATTTTAGTATTCTTTTATTTATTTATTATTTATATTCTAATATTATACCCATATAGCCATTTTATATTATTTCATTATCACTATATCATATATTGTGTTTAAATATACTTATCTATTTTTATATTATACCCGAATAAGTTAAATGCTCATCACTTTAAATTTTACGTTCGTTTTTGCACAATGAATAAAAAAGGAAACTTTTTAAATCGAGGCAATGTTCATTATTTTTGGAATTAGAAGAGTCGTATTCCTAACTTACGGAATATGACTTCTTTCTAAAACCGAAATAGTCGAATATCTATTTTAAAAATAAAAAAACGAGATTTAAGTAATGAACAAATGGTGTTTATTATTGTCTTCGAGGATTTAAGGCTTTGTGTCCTAACTTACGGGACATGATCCTTTCTTCTCGATTAACCTAAAATAAGCCATTTTTCGCGAAAATTAATTTAATTAAGTAATGTCTTAATACAAAAAATGATCGTGTTTTAAATTCTCTTCAACTTTTCAATTCTCGATACTAAGACATCAAGTAATCTACTAGGTACCAATTTTGGGCATCACGAGGGTGCTAATCCTTCCTCATGTGTAACCGATTCCTGAACCCATTTCCTGGATTTTGTAAACCAAAAAGTATCGTTTTAATAAGTCTAACATTTTATTAAAATGAGTTTTGAGGTGATCCAATCACACCTAAATAAAAAGGATTGGTGGCGACTCCATCTTCATTTTCGTTTTTTTTAAATAAAAAGTCGATCTCAAAAAAGGTTTCGACAGCTTGGTGACTTCATTAGGGACAAATAAGAGAGTCAAGCCGCGAGTTGATTACTTCTGGTCTTTTTGTCGAAAATTGATAATTTAGTTTAAATTTACGATCCCTTTATTGCATTTCATCCTTCATGTTTTGTCTTTGATATCTCAGGTTATATAGTGATCTAGTATATCTGTTTTACTGATTCGAAAGTTTCTTTTTGTATGTTTTCCGCATATTGCATTGCACAATTGTTCCATTTTGCCCTTCTTAAGTAGAAGTGAGAAACTATTCCTTTGTGATGTCTTCACCTCCGTATAGGATAGTGGATCGCTTTCGGGATACATCCGTACCTATGTCTTCGTGAGATATTCATCTCCATATAGCCATAGGAAAATGTATTCCCCTGAACTGAACTTGGTCCATATGAGCCTATAATGGGTGAGGATAGAGGAATCTGCTAGTTCAGGTACCCTTACATTAGAATCGAACCGCATATAATGAGCCCTAAGAACGTACCCTATGTAGAACCATACCAAACCTCTAGTGGTCACCTGAATAGGTGTTCTATTTATTATTTCTTGCTTTGAATTCTAGTTTTGTATGAAATGTACTGACTTGTTTCATTTTGTTTTGGCTATGATTGCATTGCATTTTCATCATAGAAAAGGGTGTTGATTCACGTTCAATTGCTAAATAGAGAACTTGTCGTGGAAAATGAATTTCTTAATAAAGTGAAAGACAATGCGGTCGTCGGGATATGGTCCGAGAAAACACAACAAGAGAAGGGCGACAGCTTGATGAAAGGATATATATCAGAATTATGGGATTTCACTCGCATCAGTGTGACTCAAAATAACCTTCAAGAGTTGAAAGAAATATGGGACCAATGGGATGACGAAACCATATAGTTATTCTACCGTGACTATGGTGATTTGCCTTATTTACTCGATATCAAAGTGGATAAGCACTTATTTTGAGCTCTGGCCCAATATTGGAATCCCGTCTATAGCTGTTTTACTTTTGGGAAAGTAGATTTGGTGCCCATCGTAGAAGAGTGCACAACTCTGCTCCATTGCCCGAGGATCCAAGCCGATAAAGCTTATTCTAGAGTCGCCAGCGTCCCAACTTAAAGAGGCTAATGAGTATAATTGGGATGAGCGAGCAATGGGTTGCGGCTCAGATTAAACAAAAGAGAGATAGTAAATGTATCCCTTGGAAAAGTTTACGGGATTGGATCTTGGCACATCCGAATACGAAGAAAAGAGTTGAGTCTTCACATTGAGTATCTACCGGTTGGTCATTTTTCCCAAAGTACTAGGGCACATAGATGATGCAGTTTTAGATCTATTTGACCGACTCGACAAAAATGTCACACCCTCCCAGCAATTTTGGCCAAAACTTTCAGATCTCTAAGTACATGCCGGAGAGCGGGTGAAAGAAGATTTATCGGGTGCGCGCAACTCTTGCTAGCTTGGTTTTATAGCCAATTTTGGAAGGTCGAAAAGGTCTCTTATCGAGTATTCTTTGAGAACTATTCTCTATTGAAGGAATTCTTGGCTACCCTTAGGCGAGATGACATTTCCGAAGAAAAGTGGATGGTAATTCTCCAGAATCTCCAGGACGAAGATGTTGAATGGGAGGCCCCTTAGATGATCACTGATGAAATTTTGTACTGATATGGAGACTTCAATTGGGTCCCTCTACTCGGGATATGGGGAGCCATTGGATATGCCCCTCTACTTGTATTGAGGCAGTATAGGTCGAGGCAGTTTACACCAACAACGCAAGGGTTGGCTCAGTATGCGTTTGCATACAAAGATGATAATTACAAGAAAAAGGTTCACGAAATATCAAACGCTTGGAACCAAACTCACAAAATGAAAAGACTTGCCGCAAATCCCATGATGACCCTCGGATATGATTGGTGGTGGGGTAAAAGAGTCAATGTCAATGTCATTGTGTCAAGTCAAGAAAATAATTGGCCAATAGAAGAACACTTACAAGTGATCTCGTCTGAGTTGGAGATCTTAAAGCAAGAGTTTGAAAAGAGGAGTTCGGAGTTGGGGAAAAAGATAGAACAGTTGGAAGAGAAAAAGATTCAGCTAAGATTAGACGTCGATGTCAAGAAGCTAGAAGCCGAGAAAATGAGAAAAGGAAAAAATAAAGCTGAAGAAGATTTGGACAGTTTAAAAACATATTATAAGAAGTTGTGTTTGTCGATGAGGACTGCCGGGTTGGGTAAGACATCAGGATAATGGCGGCAAGAAATCCAAGAAGAAAATATTAGAGCTGATCAGTGGGAAAGGAAATTTCAAGGTGCTCGAGTTCTAGAAGATGCTCTAGAAAGAGATTTGTTAGAAAGTCAAAATGAAAAGGTTGGGTTGAGAGCCCGGGTGGAAGAATTAGAAAGATCACTACATCAATATTGTAGTCGCAAGCCTGCAATTGAGTTGAAAATAAGCCTAAATAAGATTGAAGAGTTGAAGGGAAAGATAGGAGAGCTCGAGGCCGCATTGCAAAATTGTAAACTTCAAGTTGAGCTTCTTGAAACGAACAATGAACACTGGAAAGAGCAACTCCAACGCTCTCTAGGTCAGATTAGGGATAGAGATCACATCATGGGTGAAGCTGTGACTCAAGTACGAGAAGCAGCCGACCATTTGCAAACCCTAGCAGTTCAAGCTGACATGCTAAGCTTAAAATACGAATCAAAATTAGATCAGGGCTAAGAATTAGCTTGGCTTCTTAGGAAAGTCAAGGATTTGAGTATTAGGACAAGGCTGTATATGTAAAATATATCCATTTTATGTAAAGAGATATGTTTTCTAGTAAAGTTGTTCTAATATAATTGAACTAGAATCAATACCTCTTTTTGCATTCATTTCATTCATCAGTATTACATTTCATCATATGCATTAAACTTCATAAAAAGACCCTAATTAATCGAAATTATGTCAGGTACCCTGGAAACCAACAAGAATATGCCAACTGAATATCGTTATGGTACCGCGCCAAAACCAAAGCCGTGGATCAAAGATTAGAGAGATTAGAACAAATTCAGAAAGACATGCAAAATCAATTGCAAGTGCAGCTGTAGGAACAATTAGCTAAGGTACGGTAAGACATGAGGGATCAAATACACGAATCCCAATGAAGTATGATAAGCCAATTGACCCAATTGCTGGCCGGAGGGATTGAAAAAGGGAAAAGTACTGTGATTAACTCTGAGGATGATAATGAAGACCCTACATACCCCCTAAGCTTTACCCTAGTGACTGTCCAAGCCCAACCAGATACAAATCCATGAAGGGTATCCGTTACCATAAGATGTCAACAATATCAAGTCAGCACCTTAGCACCGGCGAATTATCCAACAGGTTCAGGTTCCAATCCTGGGGATAATCCAACCAACCTAGTTGTTCCCGGTTTGGACTACATGGCCAAAATGGATAAAGCAAGGGTAGAATTGCCAAAACAGCTAGAAGATCAGTGCAAGTGGTTGGAGGAGAAATTCAGAGCTATGGAGAGTGTTGACTACCTTTGCGGGGTTGAAGCTAAGGAGTTGAGCTTAGTCCTAGATCTAGTGCTCCCATAAAAATTCAAAACTCTAGAGTTCGAAAAATATAATAGAACTAGTTGTCCTAAAGCCCATATCACAATGTTCTATCGAAGAATGATAGGATACATCAATAACGACCAATTGTTAATCCACTACTTCTAGGATAGTTAGGTTGGGTTAGCTGCCAAGTGGTACAACCAGCTAAGTCGTGGACTTTCATGAAACAATATAGCCATGTGACTGACATGATACCCGATAAAATTACGCTACAAAACATGAAGAAGAAAAAAGTGAAAGTTTTAGACAATATGCTCAGAAATGGAAAGAGGTAGCAACGCAAGTTCAACCACCTCTTTTGGAGAAATAGATAACAATAATTTTCATAAACACTCTGAAAACCCCATTCATTAACCATATGTTGGGAAGTGCTACCAAAAGCTTCTCAGATATAGTAATGTCCAGAGAAATGATTGAAAATGCAGTAAGGAGTGGAAACATAGACGCGAGGGAAATGCTAAAACATTAGCCCCGAGAAAGAATGAAAATAAAGTAAACACCGCGAGTGTGTATAATAAAAGTTATTCAAAATCGGTCACTGTAGGTCATCCAAGAACCCTAACAACCAGCCATCAATGCCCATCAAGGTAAGAATCTAACTCAAGGCCAAATACGGAAAAAACTCCAATTCACATCTATCCCGATGATATACAGAAAGTTATATCAGAATTTGTTCGACATGCATGTGGTATCCCTGTTTTACTTAAAACCCATGCAACCTCTGTTCCCCAAATAATGTGATGCGAATGTTCAATATGAGTACCACACAGGAATAACGGGACACTCAATTGAGAACTGTATTGCATTTAAAAAGTTTATTGAAAGGTTCATCAAGACGAGGATTGTAAGGTTCAATGATCTATCAGGACTTAATATGACAGGAAATCTGTTACCCAGTCATTCAGACTAAGGGGTAAACGCGATACTTGAGAGTGGAGGAAAGAGAACCAAAACCAATGTTGCGCAAGTAAAAACCCCACTAAAATGGGTTTGGCAAAAAATATAGACGTGGGATTAATCATTTAAGATTCAGAAGGGATGCCCAAAGTAATGAGGAGCTACAGTGAGTTCCACACCGAAGAAGGTCATGAAATACAGGAGTGCGCTGAGTTTAGAGCTCTAGTGCAAAGTTTGATGGATAACAAAGAATTGGAATTCTTTGAAGATGTTAAGGGCTTAGAAGGAGGAGATTTTTGCGCCTCAAAGGAAGGATCAACGGATAAAGTCTACAAGGTCAATCACTTAGTGGTGATTATTTCACAACCAAGAAGTAATGAAATGGGATCACAAGCTGTGCTAAGAGTCATAATTCAGAAACTCGTGGCTTTTCCCTATAAGGATAACAAAAAGGTTCCATGGATTATGACTACAACGTGATGATCCAAAGAGAGGAAAACTCGGTTGGCACTTTAGAAGAGGGCTAGGATATTGGTTTCTTCACGCACAGTAGGAGGCGCTATGACCCTGCAAGTGCAAGAACCGAGCCCGTTAAAGGAAAAACCCTGGTAGTTGAACATAATAAAGAAAAGACAGCTAGATTTGAATCACCTGTTAATGAGCCAGTAATTGAGAACGAGGCTAAGGAATTCTTGAAATTCTTGAAGCATAGCGAGTATAGTGTTGTAGAACAACTACCCAAACAACCAGCTCGCATATCAGTACTAGCCTTGCTCTTGAGCTTAGAGACACATCGTAGCGCATTGATGAAGGTGTTGAATGAAACTTATGTCGCTAATGATATCTCTGTTATCATGCTAGACCGTATGGTTAACAAGCTGAGTGCTGACAATTTCATCTTTTTCAATGACGATGAAATACCTCTAGGGGGCATGGGATCCATGAAGGCTCTATACATCACTACCCACTGCAAATGATATACATTGCCAGGGGTGTTAATCGATAATGGATCTCCACTAAACGTCTTGCCTCTATCCATACTGAATAGATTGCTAGTGGATAGCTCTCATATGAAGACGTGCCAAAATATAGTGAGAGTATTCGATGGTACAGAAAGGAAGGTGATGGGGACGATTGAAATACCTCTCTTAATTGGTCCGAACACATATGAGGTAGAATTTTTGGTGATGGATATCAAGCCCTCTTATAATTGCTTGTTGGGTAGGCCCTGGATTCATTCAGTTGGGGCAGTGCTGTCGTCACTACACCAAAAACTAAAGTTGGTAACGGAGGGTCGACTGGTGACGATAAACGCTGAAGAGGATATCATTGCATCTGTAACTAGTGACGCACCATACATAAGAGCAGATGATGAGGCAATAGAATATTCTTTTCAATCACTAGAATTTTTTAATGCAATTTTCACTGTCGAAAAAAACAAGATCCAGTGCCAAAAAATCTAAAACCACGAGGATGGGTCTGCAGTTGACGGTTGGAAAAGAAGTCTTACATGGAAGATGACTTAGAAAATACCTTTAAGGAAGAGTCGAGGCACTAATGCTGATGGACAAACAAAATCGCTTTGGCTTAGAATACAAGCCAAATGCGAGACAAAATATGAAAGAGTTGGAAAATAACCAAGAAAGGTGAAGAGCGCAACTAAGTGGAGGAGAGGTCAAGTGGGAACCGATGACCTTTCCCCATATATCCAAAACATTCGTGTCAGGATAAATCATTTATCCTGAATGAAAGATGTCAGAAAAAGAAAGCCTAGAAGGAATATTGGAAAATCTGAGCATCAACGCCATATCCGAAGAAGGAATTGGGGAGAACCTATCAAGCATTTGTCATTATATCCTCGGAAGTGTTCTGAACAATTGGACTGCGGAAGAAATCCCTGTAATTTTTAGAACTAATTCAGAGTAATGTTCAAAATACACTTATTACTTTAAGCCTGAGAGTAATAAGAATCCTTTTGTGAAAAATGTATATGTCCACTATTTTTATTTCAATAAAAATGCATCTTTATATCTCATTTTGGCAAATATTGTTTTATTTTTTTCATTTCATTTATAGTTATACCACACAAATAATTATTCTTAGATTCAATTATTTTTTGGGTCTTCCTTTATTTCTATAACAGGTCTCCAGATATCAATGATACAAGCGATGCTGCTGCTAACTTAGAGTCTCCTTTTGAGCAGGATATGTGTCCAAAGGAACCTCGGGACTTTGAAGATGATCGAGATTGTAACATGTCTCCTAATTTGTTAAGGATGGTAGAACAAGATGAGAAACAAATCCTACCTTATAAAGAGTCAATAGAAATTGTGAGTTTGGGAGATAAACAAGAAAAGAAAGAGGTGAAGATCGAGGCTTGCATCACTACCGAGACAAAGCGAGATCTTATTGAATTACTCCAAGAATTCAAAAATGTTTTCCCATGGTCGTATCAAGACATGCCTGGTCTAAGTACTGATATTGTGGTAGACCGATTTCCCATAATGGAAGAATGTAAGCCGATCCAACAGAAACTCTGAAGGATGAGGCCCAATGTCCTGCTAAAAATAAAAGAAGAGGTTAAGAAACAATTCGAAGCTGGCTTCATACAAGTATTTAAATACTCAGAATGGGTAGCCAATATAGTCCCCATCCTTAAGAAAGATGAGAAAGTACGAATTTGTGTAGACTACAGGGATTTAAACAAAGCCAACCCAAAAGACAATTTCCTGTTGCCTTACATTGACACATTAGTGGACAATACGACAGGATACTCACTGTTCTCCTTCATAGATGGCTTCTCCGGATATAACCAGATTAAGATGCATCCTGAAGATATGGAAAAAACCACATTTGTAACCATGTAGGGAACATTTTGCTATAAAATGATGCCATTCGGACTGAAAAATGCGGGAGTGACATATTAAAGAGCCATGGTAACTTTGTTTCATGTCGACGGTATAATCGCAAAATCCCGAACAGAAAAATAGCATATACAAGTCCTGAGCAAACTATTCTTGAGGTTGAGAAAATTTCAGCTAAAACTCAATCCAGTAAAATGTACCTTCAGGGCTAGGTCGAGAAAATTACTAGGATTCATAGTTAGCGAAAAGGGGATCAAGATAGACCCGGATAAAGTCAAGACTATACAGGAGTTGCCTCCGTCGCGTATTTAAAAGGAGGTCCGGGGTTTCTTAAGGAGATTAAATTACATCGCCCGATTCATTTCACAACTAACTGAGAAATGCGACCCCATATTTTGTCTCCTTAAGAAACATAATCCAGGTGTATGGGGTGAGGAATGCCAGAAAACCTTTGACAAGGTCAAACATTACCTGTCCAATGCCCAGTGTTGATGCCGCCTAGTCCAAATAAGTCACTGATACTTTACTTGGCAGTATTTGGGAATTCTATGGGATATGTGCTTAGCCAACACAATGAGTTAGGAAGGAAAGAAAGAGCGATATACTACCTCAGTAAAAAGTTCACTGAATGTGAGACAAGATATTCGCCAATTGAGAAGCTATGTTGCGCCTCGATCTGGACAACCTGGAGACTAAGACAGTACATGTTGTACTATACAACTTGGCAAATCTAAAAAATGGACCCTCTAAAGTACATGATGGAGTCGACTGCTCTAAATGGAAGAAAAGGTTGATGGGAAATTCTACTTTTCGAATTTGATATAGTCTATATGAACCAGAAGGCAGTAAAAGGGAGTACAATAGTAGATTTTCTAGCCAGTAGAGCTCTAGAAAATTACAAGCCTTTGAATTTTGATTTTCCAAACGAAAATCTGATGTATGTTGCGACTAGTGAAGAAAGTTCTTGAGAAAAACATCCCTGGAAACTAAATTTTGATAGGGCTTCAAACACTATAGGTAACGGAATCGGGGCAGTCCTGGTATCCCCAAACGGATATCATTATCCCTTTACTAGTAAATTGGATTTTGATTGTACAAACAATATGGCAGAATACGAAGCATGTATCATGGGTATCTGTGCAGCCATAGAACACAAGATTAAAGTACTGGAGGTATATGGGGATTCTGTATTAGTGATCTATCAATTCAAAGGTGAATGAGAGATAAGAGATCCTAAATTGATCAATTATCGAAGGCTGGTTCTTGAGTGAATTAATGAGTTTGATGATATCACCTTATGCTACCTCTCGCGAGATGAAAATTAAATGGCTGACGCCCTGGCTACTTTGGCTTCTATGGTTAAAGTTGTAAAACCTATCCAAATGTGTGTTTATGAGGCTTCAGCTCATTGTTACAACATCGAGGAAGAAGAAAAAGATGATCACCTTTGGTATCACAATATATTGCGATATGTGAAGAATCGTTGAGAAGACTAGACAATGACTATGTCTTAGATGGGGAGATCCTATACAAAAAGAGGAATGATCAGGTGTTATTAAGATGTGTGGACGCTGTTGAGGCCAAGAAAATCTTGGAAGAAGTCTATGAGGGTGTTTACTGAACACATGCTAATGGTTTTACAATAGCCAAACAAATAATAAGATTCGAGTATTATTGGTCCACCATGGAAGGGGATTGTATTAGTTACACCAAGAGATGTCATAAATGTTAAATTTGTAGAGACAAAATTCATGTGCCTCCTTCACCTCTTCATGTTATGACTTCTCCATGGCCTTTCTCTATGTGAGGTATGGATTTCATTAGGCTGATCTCGCTAAAAGCTTCTAATGGACATTGATTCATCTTTGTGGTCATCGATTACTTCACCAAGTGGGTAGAGGCCGTTTCATATGCTAATTTCACAAAGTCGACAGTTAGCAGATTCTTGAAGAAAGAGATCATATGTTGGTATGGAATGCCAAAAAGGATTATATCTAACAATACACTGAATTTGGACAACAAAACGATAACGGAGGTCTGTAGTCAATTCAAGATCAAACATCGCAACCCGTCACCATATCTCCCAAAAATCAATGGTGCAGTGGAGGCAGCCAATAAGAACATTAAGAAGATTGTGGGGAAAATGTCTGAGACTTATAAAGACTGGCATGAGAAGTTACCATTTGCCCTTTATGCTTATCGAACGTCTGTCAGAACCTCTATCGGGGCAACACCTTTCTCATTAGTTTATGGAATGGAAGCGGTTTTGCCCATTGAAGTTGAGATTCTTTCTCTTTGAGTTTTGTTAGAGTTGAAGTTAGATGAAGCAGAATGGACCCAGTCTCGATATGATCAGTTGAACTTGATTGAAGAGAAAAGGTTGAAAGCTATCCATCATGGCCAGATGTACCAAAAACAAATAATACGAGCTTACGACAAAAAGGTTCGCCCTAGAGAATTTTATGAGGGGGACCTGGTATTGAAAAAGATCCTGTCAATACAAAACGACTTTAGAGGGAAATAGATGCCAAACTGGGAAGGAGCTTATGTGGTAAAGAAGGCCTTTTCTGGAGGAGAGTTGATTTTGATTGAGATGGTAAAAACTTACCTAATCCTGTGAATTCAGATTCAATCAAGAAATATTTCACCTAAAAAAAGGGGGAGAGGCCAAGGCGAAAACTCGTAAAGGGCACTTTGAGACCAAAGGGGTTTTGAGTTGAAAACCCAGGAAAAGGCAGCTCAAATTTGGATTGAAGATTGAACATGTGATGGTCGGGTCTTCTCAGAAGGAGATATGTTACATCTTGGGGCATCTACAAAGTACTCTAGATCTCCTAAACACATATCATGCTCAAAATGGTCCTCAAGAAGTTTGTGTAGAGAAGTTCATGCTGTGATATTTAGGGCACCTAATTTCATCTTACTCATTTTGTATTTTAGCAACGTTTGCTATTTTGATTAATTTATTCACTTCGAGCTTTTCTCCCAATAAATTTCAATCTTGTTCATTGTACAACATTTTTCAAGCATTTTTACATTGAAATGACGATTAATGGACTAACAATATTCAAGTAAAATGATTTCTGCATATTACTCTGAAAGGTTTTCTAAATAGTGCAAGAACCTGAAACAGGATCACTAGTTAGAACTAACCAAATTTAAATGTGGGAAATATTTGGGGACGAATAGTCTAAATTGTGATTATTTCTTTGGGTTTTCTGTCAAAGATACCAGACCTGAATTAAAAGGCATGGTAACACATCAGTGATGGAATCTTAATGAATAACGAGCAATGTCAACCTAAGCATTAAAAAGTGGATCATTTTCGAAAAATGACATTTGCATTCATGCAAATATCATTCATATACATCTAATTAGGAGCATTTAATTCATTCTGATCGTAACATCCTAATCATTTGGCATAAGTATAGGCCTATGAAATGGATTCTACAGGTCATGTTTCCCAGAGAACGGCGTAACAGATCAATGAAACTACCGATCCTATACTTCTGTAATTATAGTGGAATGGATTGAATCTACCATAGCGAATCTTATCTCCCTGAAGTTGCAATAGAGTAGATTAAAGCTATAAATCTAATCTGCCTAAAGTTGCAGTAGAGCAGATTGAAGCCACAAGTCTTATCTTTCTGAAGTTGCAGTGGAGCAGATTGAGGCCACAAGTCTTATTTCCCTAAAGTTGCAGTGGAACATATTAAAGCTACAAGTTGCAAATCTTTTCTCCCTGAAGTTGCAGTGGAGCATATACAAGTTACAAATCTTATCTCCCTAAAGTTGCAGTGGATCAGATTGAAGTTACAAGTCTTATCTCCCTGAAGTTGTAGTGGAGTAGATTGAACCTAAATCCTATACCTCTGAAGTTGCATGTAACACCCCTAACCCTAACCATCACCGGTTTAGGGTAAAGAGGTATTACCAGACAATCGAAAACTTTTACAAACATTTCAAACATAATTCGACAAATCACATCAAAATGTCCCTTAAATAGGTCTTCGAGACCTTAAACATGCTTTAAAATAGGGCGGGACTAAACCGAACACATACAGAAATTCTTGGAAATTTAAAATTTTTTTCAAAGTTACAGAGGTCACACGCCCGTGTATGCAAGCCGTGTGCCTTACACGGCCTCAAACACGCCTGTGTGTCTAAGCCGTGTCAAAACAGGGCATACATACTGACTTGTCCACATGGCCGTGGACACGCCCGTGTGCCTCACCCATGGTCGCTACTGACTTGCACCACACGGCCAGTCACACGCTCGTGTGTCTTACCCATGGTCGAATTTGACTTGTTTTGAATTGCAACCTCGAAGGACAAGATCGAGCCACACGCCCTTGTGCTCAACCGTGTGGGCAATTATAGGCCATTTTCAAGGCTAAAATGCCTCCAACAGTATGGGCTATACCTACAAGCATCATACCAATACAATTCATGCCAAAATAACCAACTTTTTCAAGCATCCAAAAGCATCTTAAGCACAACATCTTATACAACAATTAGCTCAATCTATTCACCATCATTTCTAAATAAAATGCATCACAAACATACCATTTCCTTATAGCAACCGTTCATCCAAAATATGCTTACCATGCATAAATGAACTTACCATTATTTTGACCCTTTCTTAACCATAGAACCATACCAAAACCAAACATCATATAGCATGACTATTCATTCATAACACAACTCTTTATCTAGCCATATCATATAGCCATGTACATATATCAACATATCCCAAAACAATTAGCCTATACATGCCATATTTAGTTATATACCCATTCAAAAGTACCAAAATAGAGATTGATAATATGGTGATGATCCTCGATGATTCCCGACCCTTTCGTAGCTTTGATGATCTGAAAAATAGAGTAAATACACACAAAGTAAGCTTTCCATAAGCTTAGTAAGCCATATACAAATAAACATAACATAAAATGCACATAATCATATAGATACAATGTCATTAATATTTCTCATTTGCAATTTTATAACAAGATCTTTAACTCATTGGTTTGGCCATAAATTGCCAACATATCACATCTCAAAACATCACTTATGCTCATAGCACATTTAAACATATACCACATATTATCTTATCAAATCCATACACATATTCACTTTGGTAAGTTCATATATACACTTACCTTTCATACACATACATAGTGTACCTTTCAAACGTACCTGACTTGTTTATACATTTCACATATCCTTTCGTTTTCTTGGAATTTCTCGTTGAACCGTTCAGAATCAAATAGGATACTTAGAATGCTTGAATAGTCATACAATGCCAGCGTCCCAGACGTGGTCTTACATGTAACCAAATATCGATGCCACTGTCCCAGATAGGGTCTTACACGAATCAATACGATGCCAATGTCCCAGACCTGGTCTTACATGTAAATCTCATATCGATGCCAATGTCTCGAATGTGGTCTTACACGAAATTTCGAATCAATGCCAACGTCTTAGACGTGGTCTTACATGATATCACATATCAGAAACCTATGTCATAACATATGTGATCCTATCTATTCTTAGGTTCGTACGGGACTTTCTCAGATGTTGACACTATGTCGATACTATCCCGGATTTCACGTACTCCTCATCTCGTACACATTCATCATTATGAATTTTCTTATAAACATACTTCTATTAATGTAAATATGTTTATTTGTATATAAACTTACCTCAGATTCGGATAAACGAAAACGAACTCGGCTATTCAATCACTTTCGACTTTCCACAATCTAAATCCATTTTCTTCGGTTCTTGATCTATACATATTCAAATTTAACTTATTTATTCACTAATTCATTCAATTCAATCCAAAAACACATATTTAGGGCAATTTACAAATTAGCCCTCACATTTTCACATTTTTCCATTTTAGTCCATATTTCACAAAATCACAAAATACACAAAATCTCAATACACCCATGCTTAGCCGAATTCTCAATAGGTCCCTAGCAACCCATATTTTTCATTTATTTCACAATTTAATCCCTCAAAATATTATTTTCTCAATTTAATCCAAAATACTCAAAATCACCAAAAACTCAAAGACAAACTATGTTAATCAAACACATATCTTTCATAATTCATCATCAAACATCACAAAACTCATGAATTCATCAATAGAACTTTTCAAAATATTCATCAATTTACAAAATTAAAGCATAGGTTTTGAAGAACACAAAGCAACGATTACAAAAACGTAGAAATTATCAAAAACCGAAGCAAAACATACCTTGAATTAAGAGCTTTATGGCCGAATATTTTGAAGAACTTAAACCTTATTTTCTTTTCTATTTTTGGTGATAGATGGATGAACAATCCACTACCATCTTTCATTTATTTTTATTATAACATTTATTATAACAATTACTATTTTGACCCTCATAATTTTAATGCATCAACCTTTTAACTAATGACTATAACCGTCCATACCAATATAAAATGGTCAAATTTCTATTTAAGGACTTCACCTTTAATAAGCCATATCAAATCAACACATTAACATATGAATTGCCACCTTTACCTTTTTCACAATTTAGTCATTTTCTCAAATTAAACACACAAACGATAAAATTAATTCACGAAACTTTAACACATGCTTAACCACATACAGTAAACATAGAAAATAATATTAAAATACTTTTTTAACTCAGATTTGTGGTCCCGAAACCACTATTTCAACTAGGGCCTAAACCGGATTGTTACATTATAGTAGGTGAGATTAAATCTACCATAGCAAATCTTATCTCCTTGAAGTGGCAGTGGAACAGATTGAAGCTACGAGTCTCATCTCCTTGAAGTTGCAGCGAAGTAGATTAAAACTACACTTTCTATACCCCTAAAGTTGCAGTGGGTTAGAATGAGGCTACTTAAAGAAGAGAAGCACCAAAGAAGTCGAGATTCGGCAAGACCAGACAAAATTGGTCCTTCTTAAAGTCTTTGCTCCATTCTTGTTACACGATAACGAGCAAAGAAGGGCAGCTGTAAGGACCCAATTTTGTCCGGCCCAAACAGAAACCAAATGAAAAAATAAATAAAACCAAATAAATAAAAATTCCAATTACATGCCAGCCCAAATTACAAGCCCTAATTTAAACAAAACCCACTACCCAAATTACAAGTCCAACAGCTAAAGAAACCCTAAGGCCCACTATCTAAAAGCTTTCAGAAACCCTAGGGTTCCTAGCGCCGCACCCCTTTCGCAGGTACGCCACCCGATGCTTCTCATTCTGAGGTTTGACGCGCCTCTGCCGCCCTTGCACCAAAATGGCGAAGGCAAGGGTCTCCGTCCCACCGTTGACCGCGTACTGTCACCTACAAAGAAAAAGAACGAAAGGACAGCAAATGTAGAAACAACAAAAACAAATAGTAAAATAAAAAAAATGGGGATAAACGATGTTATAAATCGGCTATAAAAGCCATAACAACCATCATGTATCTTTTACAAAGAAATACGAAACCAATAAAAAAACAATAATACAAAAAAAAGAACATATTCAAAAGGTAGATTTTTATTCAACATTTATTTTCTCAAAAATATAAAAAAAAAGAAATAAAACAAAAAGCCCTTACCCATCTTGTTGCGCCGTCGCTGTGGGTGGGCAGGTTTGTCATCCTCAAGGAGAAACGATCCATTTTCGACGTGGAGGAGCCCTTGATTCCCTCAGGATTCACCTGGGCTCCGTCGGAGGAGAAGGCGTGAGAGAGATATGCCTAGAAGGCTGAAAGCCTCTTTTCTCTTTTTGTTTTTTTTTTTTTAAAATACAGAGTAAACCACCCTGTAATCTAGTCTTCTTTTTTTAAAAAAATAAAAAAATAAACTTTTTAAACTCCGACCACTGGAGGTGACGGTCGCGGTCATCGATGACCGGTGGCCATGGTGGAAGTCTGTCGTCCCTTTGGCCAAACAAGAGAAAAACCAAGAGAAAAAAAAGGAGCTCTTAAATTTTTTTTAAAAAAACCCTAAACAGAATAATTTTTTTTAAGAATTTTTGGCTTATATAGGCGGGGCTAAATGACGTCGTTTTGGCCGATGTTCGTAAGTCTCAAAACGGCGTCGTTTTGACTCTTAACCCGACCCGAGTACCTTAGGATCCGCGTGTTTTTGTGACTAGGGTATAATTGCTACCCTGGTCCTTCCGCTTTTTAGGTGGTTTTCAATACAGTTCTTCGTATGTTGACCCTATGGGGAATGACGCTTGTCCTGGAGTTTTGGGATAATTTCTCATTTAGTCCTTGTTTCTTTTCGTGCATTTCATTTTGGTCATTTATTCCGTTTTATTAGTTTATTTTTTATTTTTTACAATTTATACCCCTAATTTCATTTAAATTTCAATTTAATCCTTGTTTATTTAACTTCAAACATTTTACAAACTGTTATTTATTTATTTATTACTTCTTTATTTTTATATATACTTAAAAATTAGATTGTATACATTCTTTTATTTGTGCATTTTTATTTATTTATTATTATTGTCATTATTATTTTTTTTATTCTTTTGTTCTTGTTATTTTATTATTTATTTTATTATTTTTGGCACTTTCATATCATACATATTTATCTTTTTAATCATGCATCTTCCATTTTTTTTTAAGTTACCTTATCTATTTTATTATTATTATATGATTATTAATAATATTATTATTATAATTACATTATTGTTATTATAGTTTTCCTTTATTTATTAATTATTTATCATTCTAATATTATACCCATATAGCCATTTTATATTATTTCATTATCACTATATCATACATTGTGTTTAAATATGCTTATCCATTTTTATATTATGCCCGAATAAGTTAAATGCACATCACTTTAAATGTTACGTTCGTTTTTGCACGATGCATAAAAAAGGAAACTTTTTAAATCGAGGCAATATTCATTATTTTTGGAATTAGAAGAGTCGTATTCCTAACTTACGGAATATTTATTTGTGCATTTTTAAACCGAAATAGTCCAATATCTATTTTAAAAATAAAAAAATGAGATTTAAGTAATGAACAAATGATGTTTATTCTTATCTTCGAGGATTTAAGGCTTTGTGTCCTAACTTACGGGACATGATCCTTTCTTCTCGATTAACCTGAAATAAGCCCTTTTTTCATGAAAATTAATTTAATTAAGTAATGTCTTAATACAAAAAGGGATCGTGTTTTAAATTCTCTTCAAATTTTCAATTCTCGATGGGCGTCAAGAGGGTGCTAATCCTTCCTCGCGCGTATCTGACTCCCGAACTCATTTCCTGGATTTTGTAAACCAAAAAGTATCGTTTTAATAAGTCTAGCATTTTATTAAAATGAGTTTTGAGGTGATTCAATCACACCTAAATAAAAAGGATTGGTGGAGACTCCATCTCCATTTTCGTTTTTTTAAATAAAAAGTCGATCTCAACAAAAACTTTGACATTAGTTATTTTGACCTTTTTTTTGTTAGAAATTTAATTTCAGGGTAAATGATATTTTTACTATAAAAAGAGTTATTATGACCATTTATGTTTGTTAGAATTACTTAAGATTTTAGTGTAAAAAATTTGGTTACAAAAAATTAAATAATTGTGACTATTTAATTTTGGAACAATTGTTTACAATTTTTGTGTTGAAAATTTGGTCATAAAAAAAGTTGAATACATGCGATCATTTATTACTGTTACAATTATTTATAATTTTAGTGTCGACAATTTGGTTGCAAAAACTTAATATTTGTGACTATTTTTGTGTCACAATTGCTTAAATTTTAGTGACAAAAATATGACCGACCATTTTATAACATTGGTCACAAATACAATAGTGACAGAGGTACTTGTGACGACAAGTGATGACTTTAGATTTGGTCGCTATAAATTATAGTGACTAGTTTTAATAACAATAATGACCAATTTTTTCCTCCACTAAAAATGGTATTTCTTGTGGTGGTTGCATGAAAGATGAGGATAAACTACAATCACGATTACTTTAAAATAGAGTTTGTTCGATTTTGGTCATTCTAATTTTTTTCTTAATTTAGTCACCCTATTTAAGATAATTATTTGAATTAACTATTGCCATTAAAAAATCGTTAATTCACTAACGGAGTGCTGATGTGACACACTAACCCGTTAATTGCCAATACGTGACATTTATTTACTTCTGATTAAACCTAAAAGTTTCTCTATAATTAGTCTAAAACACTTTTTTTTTTGGTTCTTTCACTTTTCTCACTTTTTTTGGGTTTTACGGTGCTGGGATTTTAACCCGTTGTTTCACCATTGTTGTTTCTAGGCATGGTTGTAGAGATCCAATTTCGCCCGGGCTCATACTACAAACAAATAAAACAAAAATTAAACCAAAAAATAAAGTCCAAGTCAGAAAGCAGTCCATTTACAATATGACCTAATGGCCCAAATAAATAAAAAACTCTGATGGCCCAAATGGCCCACAAACCTAAACATCTTTAGTAAAAAAAACCCTAGACTCCTCTGCGCGCCGCACTCCCTCCTCGTGCCTCCGCAGCGCGCACGTCGCCCTAGGCCTGGCACCTTGGTCGTTTTGCCCCAAAATAGCAAAGGTCAGCCTTTCCCTCCTCCGTTGACCTCGCCAAAACCTGCAAAAAAGAACAAAGAAAGAAGACAGAGCAGAAAAGGCAGAAATAGCAGAGAAAACAGTAGCAAGCAGAATAAAAAAAAACAATATATTGTATCATTTGGCTATAAAAGCCATGGATAATTTATCTATTAAAAAGAGGAAAAAAATACGAGAAAAAGCATCAAAGTTCAAAAGAAAAAAAGAGGTAGCATTTTATTTTTATTTTCGAACTAAAATAAAAAAAACTAAAAATCAGAATTTTACCTGCCGTTTTGGCCTTCTATCGCAGTCGGAGATCCTCTCTGGCACCTAAAATCAAGTACCCATTAGGGTCCAATTTGGGATTTTGGCGAAACGATCGTGAGCGGCGGTTGTATAAAAAACTGAAAGGTCTCTTGATTTCTTTTCTTTTCTTTTTCTTTTTCTTTCCTTCTCTCTTTTTCGAATTTTGGTGGGTTATTTGAGTATTTTACCCTCAGATCTAGGCTTGGGAAGGCGAAGGGCTTAAAAAAAAAGATTTTTTTGTTTTTCGGCCATCGTGGACGGCAGCGCTGTCGCCGATGGCCGACGGTCCGACGACCAGAGCCTTTGCCGGAGTTACACCGGCTTAGGGGGTAAGAGAGTTTGAGAGAGTTTTTTTTTTTTTTTTTGAAAGGAGGATGAAATGAAATTTTTGAAGTTTTTTTTTTTGCTTAAATAGACTCCTAAAACGACGCCGTTTTAGGGCTGGCTTCAATAGCTCCAATACGATATCATTTTGACGTGACCTGCACGCCGACCAGACCCGTTCCTGAGAATCCATGTGTTTTCAAAAAAGGGTATATTTGTGCAATCAGTCCTTCCGCTTTTACAGCGCGTTTCAATTTAGTCCTATCCCATTTTTTATTTTTTTAAAATTTACCACAAACTTTTAGTTTTGTTTCAATTTGGTCCTTAAACCGTTTTAGTGGGTAAGCACTTGAAACGGTGTCGTTTTGGGTTGACCTATGGTCCGACCCGACTCGCTCCTAAGGATCCGCGTGTTTTCTTAGCGCATGGGTTATTTGCATATTAGGCCCTTCTGCTTTTGTAGCCCGTTTCAATTTAGTCCTTTTTCATTTTGTTCTTTAAATTTCACCCTATAATTTTATTTTTATTTCATTTTAACCCCTTTAAGGAACGACGCCGTTTTGAGGACAGGGGATAATTTCCCAATTGGTCTCCCCTCTTTCGTGTGTGTTCCATTTTGGCCCGTACTTCTCCCTTTTCTTTTTGTTTATTCGAAATTTATCCCTCCTATTTTATTTAAATGTCGATTTAGCCCTTATTTATTTAATTTGGACTCTTCCTAAATTATTTATTTTTATGATTTTTTTTTTACTTTTCATATTTTATTTATTTTTTTCTATTATTTATTTTACTTTATTTTTTTGGGTCTATTCTTATATTTATTGCACTTTTTATTTATTTATTTTGGCCTTTTTATATTATTATCATTATCATTATTACTGTTTTTATTTTATTTTTTATATAGTATTATTATTATCACTATTATCATTTTCATTATTATTATTGTTCTAGTATGCATATTATCGTCATTTTTTATTATCATCATATTTTATGCTTTATTAGTTTATGTTACATCATCATTCGTTAAACATGAGATTTTCACGTTTTAGCCATTTTTTTATATACCATACTCGAATAAACTAAATACATATTGTTTAAATACTACATTTGATGTTATTCATAAAAAAGGAAAGTTTTCAAAATAAGGCAATATTCTGTGTTTGGAAACTCGAGAAAGTCATGTCCTAACTTACGAGGTTTCGATTTTTCTCGTTGGGTCTAAATAACCGACTATCCTTTTAAAATTAAAACACGTGAAATTTCAAATAAAAAAAAAAACAAAGGCAAACTTATTCTCAAAGATTCGAAGTGTTGTGTTCTAACTTCCGGGACGTGACATTTTGTTGCCTCGAGATAAGAAGGTCTTTAATATACTTTTCGATTTATTCAAGCAATTTTTTTTAAGTAAACATAATATTAATACAATGAGGGATCATATTTTAAACTCTTTTCAAGTTTTCAATTTCCGACATTAAAACATTAATTAATCAACTAGGTACCAATTTTGAGTGTTGCGAGGGTGCTAATCCTTCCTCGTGCGTAACTAACTCCTGAACTCATTCTCGAAGTTTATAAACCAAAAAAATCATTATTTTAGTAAACCAAACCATCTATGAAAACCATAAAATTACGAGGTAATCCGATCGCACCTCATAAAAAAATGATTGGTGGCGACTCCCGTTTTCATTTTTTTAACAAAAAGTTGACTTAAAAAAAAAAGAAGTTTCGACACTGGTCTTAGTGCTTTAAAGATGATATGAAGTTTTACATAAAGGATTTATTAATAAGAATGAAAATTGGGGATAAAGAGATGAAAAAGCAAGCATTGGGTAATTTATATAAAGTTATGGTTGAAGATGAGAGGTATGTTAAACTTATAATAGAAATTTGTGATATTGTGAATGTTTTAGTACAATTTCTTGATTCCTCAGATATGGAAATTCAACAAGACAGCTTCAAATATTGTGAATTTGATCTCTAGGCTTGATTTGTACATGGGTTTTTGGTTAAAGCCGAGATTATCAAAACTTCAATTTCATGTTGCTATTCACGTGTGGAGAGTGGGTTTTGACATGAAAATAGTTGCCATACATCTATTATCGAGAAAATAGTGAAAGACATGATTAAAAGGAAGAATGAAAAAATAATGAAGTCAATCGATGAAAAAAAGGCTCATTTGTCATCTTAAAAACCAAAACAAGAAAAAGTAGCAGAGAAGAGAAAGAACTAGAAAAGAATAAAAACCAAGTGTTCTAGACCAATTATAAAGAGACCCTTAGCTTTATTTAAAAGTATAAAAAGAAAATAGCCACATGTCATTCACTTAATGGGCTAACATGCCATATCAGCAACTCGTTAGTGGATAAATGTATTTTTTAGCTACCGGGGAACTTAAACAAAAGCGACTATCGTTGTTATCGGAACCCAAGAAGAAGATCAATAAACCGGACGAAGAAGAGCTTGAAAAGGTAACAAAAAGGTATAAACTTAAACAAAAGAGACCATTGTCTTCATCAGAACTTGAAAAGGAGAACGGTAAACCCGAAGAAGATCTTGAAAAGGTGACAGAAAGGTACATTCTTAAACAAAAATGGCTATCGTCTTCATCAGAACCTGAAAGGGAGATCAGTAAACCTGAATAAGAAGAGCTTGAAAAGGTAACAAAAAGGTATAAACTTAAATGAAAGCGACTATCGTCTTTATTGAAACCCGATCGAAAAGAAGACCGATAAACCCAAAGAAGAGCTTTAAAAGGTGGCAGAAAGCTATAAACTTAAACGAAAATGACCATCAACTTCATTGAAACCCGAAAAGGAGATTGATAAATCCGAAGAAGAGCTCGAAAATGTGACAAAAAGCTATCATCTTCTACGGGAAAATCTATTAGGAGCTTACAATACTGGGATTAATGAAGTTGGGAGACAAGTGATGAATTTTAGTTGTTTTTCAAAATGTTCATATGATACCCATCAACAGAGATTACGAAACAAGCAATAAAAATGAATGAGAAATGATACTTTAGACTAATTATAGAGATGTACTTAACTTTAATCAAAATTAAAAGAAATGTTACGTCAGCAATCTATTAGTAGATTAACGGAGTTTTTAATTACAGTAATCGATTCGAGTAATCATCTTAATTAAACTGGTTAAATAGACAAAAAAATTTAGAGTAACTAAATTAGAAAAATGTGTAGTTTATTCTTTATTTTTCTTTCATATTAATGCTTAAACTATTATTTTGTATAGGTTAACCTCGGAAAATACAAAACAATAAAAACATAAAAGGTGGTATCGTCAACCTCGATATTTTATAAGAAAACTTGAGATAAAATGCTTATTTAAATATTAAAATATATAAAAAAAACTAGAAAAAATAAAATAAATATAATTCTAGGGCTGAATTTAAAATATGAATAAAGTCTGTAAGTGTTCTATTTTTTACAGTTTGTAATGCTAAACACAAATTTATAGGATCTGATAGGAATGATTAGAAATTATTTTCAAATCAGAAATGGATGGAGACAGTGTAAAATATATATTTCAGGGGCGTTGTGAGAAAAATTACAATGAATTATAAATTTTTGAGGTTATATTATAATGTATTTTACAAAATTTTAAGGGTTTAGATAATGATTTTACCATTTTTGGGAGAAAACAAAAAGGGTAAACAACACTCATAGTTGCTCTAAAATAGAGTTTGTCTTATTATGGTCACTTTAAAATTATTTTCTCAATTTAGTCATTTTTTTTGTGATAATGAAAATTAAAACAAATACAAATTACAAAAGATAGTTCGCTCCCCCTAGTGGGGATACTTTATAAATTCATATTTCGTGGCTTCCGCCACATGCCAGCTTGACCAGGTTACCAGTCTCCTGGTTGTCCCCTCTAGAAATATGCGAAATACTCCAATGATCAAACTATGATAATAACTAAAAAACCCTCCTTATCAAGGTAGAGTTAGGTCCCCCCTATGACTCTTTTGAATAACCTTAGCAGCCTCAAGGCTATCGGTTTGGATTCTCACGTGATCATAGCCCCCATCAATTAAAATGCTTAAACCATTCAAGATTTCTCAAAGGTCAGCATCAAACATTGAACAACTCTCCAATAATCTATTAAAACCAATAATCCACTCTCCATTATGATTTCTTACAATACTGCCACCTTTTTCAAGCTCTTTTTTGGGTTTCTTCCTTTTGCTACTGATTTTAGATTTCGATGATGGCCATTTTTGTCAAAGTTTATAACTTTCTTTCACTTTTTCCTTTTCAGATTCCAATGATGATGATGGTGATGATAGTGGTCGATTTATATTCATATAGAACTCCAAAAGATTAGGAAATTCTTAGCTATGTAAAGTTAGGCATAAGAGAATGACAACAAATAAATAAATAAAAATGTGTTTTGGATTAGTTAGAGAGCTCTCTTGCTTTAGGCAAAAAAAAAAAATGCCATGTCACCAATTTATTAGTAGGTTAATGAAAATTTTTACTACAGTGACCAATTCGAGCAATTATCTTATTTAGAGTAATTATCTTATTTAGAGTGGCCAAAATAAAAATAACTCTATTTTAGGGTGATCTGTTGTGTAGTTTACCCAAAAATAAATTTAAGTACCAACATAATGAAATGGAAATAGCTCAGGGCCTATATTGTAAATTAACTTTTTTTTTTCTAACGATAGAAATATTTTCCCTGCAAATTATTCCCCTAAAACCCTTTGCCCATAAGCGCAGCAGAAATTCTCCCATCTGAAATTCTTAGCAATCTCAATCTTCATAATGTAAATCAATTGGGGCTTCCATTTCATCTTCCAAGGAATTCGAAATCGCGTTCCTCAGTAAGTTTAATCCATTTTATTTTCAGTTTTTGACCTTAAATCCTCTATCTTTTTCTTAAATCAAAACTACCCACTGATGAAATCAGGTCAAAAAGCTGGTACTCCATGGCTAAAGCTTCATCATTTATCGTAAATTTCCTTAGGCTAAACCCTAGAACTGGTCCAAACCCTAATACCCAAATCAGAAATCTCACTATAGAATCCAAAGAAACTAGTTTTATCGTTAAGGAATTTGTAGAGAATCAAAAACCATGTGAAGAACAGTTGAATGATTCTGTAAGGCAATCTAATTTAGACATTGTCAAACAAGTTTGCAAGATTACTAGAACAGTTCCTAGATGGGAGGAAACACTGGTTTCACATTTCCCCTCTTTTAATTTTTCGGAACCCTGGTTTTTCCGAGAGCTTTTGAGACAGCAAGATAATGTGTTTTTCTCTCTGCGTTTCTTTCATTGGCTGCGGTCTGAATACGAGTTTTCACCAGACTTTGATTCGTGTAATATGCTCTTTGATAAGCTTGTGGAGGCTAAGGCTTCCAAAGCAGCAAGAAATTTTCTCCAACAGACCGGTTTTGAGCCCAAGCCAAGTTCTTTAGAACTTTACTTAAGATGCCTTTGTGAAAATGAATCGGTTGAAGAAGCTGTTGATGTGTTCTCGATCTTGAGTGAGATCGGTCATCATCCATCAATAGAGACGTGGAATTTCGCATTATCGGCTTGTCTTAAGGTTGGTAGGAATGATCTTATGTGGAAATTGTATCAGGATATGGTAGAATCCGGTATTGGGGTCACTATTGATGTTGGGACCCTTGGATGTTTGGTTCAAGCCTTTTGTATAGATGGGAAAGCTTCGAAAGGTTACAAAATTCTTCAGCAAAATTTGGCTGATGGGTTGGTGCCGGATATGGTTGCTTTTCACAAATTGATTGCGGCTTTCTGTAAGATGAAGGATTATGGTAGAGTATCTCAACTTCTTCACACAATGATTGCTACAGATCGTGCTCCCAATATCTATACATATCAGGAAGTCATCAATGGGCTCTGTAAGAACAGAAAGTGGTTGGAAGGTTTCCGGATTTTCAACGATCTCAAGGATAGAGGGTATTCTCCGGATAGGGTCATGTATACAACAATAATTCATGGGCTATGTAAGATTGGGGAGCTCAGGGAAGCCAGAAAGCTTTGGTTTGAGATGATTAATAAGGGAATGGTTCCAAATGAATACACTTATAATGCACTGCTTTATGGTCTTTATAAGGCCCATAACCTTAAAGAGGCTGAGAGACTATATAAGGAGATGCTCGAAAAAGGTTATGGTGAAATGACCGTAAGTTACAATACCATGATAGCAGGGTTATGTTCACATGGGAAGACGGATGAAGCTTATCGTTTATTTGAAGAAATGCCTCGAAAGGGTGTTGTTCGTGATTTGATCACGTTCAACAATCTGATCCGGGGCTTTTGCATGGAAGGAAAAGTCTTTGAGAGTCTAAATCTGCTTCATGAACTCTTAGCACAGGGTTTACAGCCATCTGCTTCATCGTATACCCCTATTATAAAATGCCTATGTCAAGCCGGTCATATCGAAGAAGCTGAAAGTTTGTTAAATGACATGCAGAGTCAAGGTCTAGAACCGAAAGATTGTACTCGCAATCACTTAATTTTTGGATTATGCAAGCAAGGACATGTTGCAGAAGGAATGGAACGGTTCAAAGAGATGCTGGAGAATCAACTCAAACCGCAAAAGAAGACTTTCGAGAAACTGGTTCAATCTCTCTCGGAAAGTGATAGGTTGGATGATTCTTTACTTGTTCTAGATTTTATGTTTAGATTAGGTTATGCACTTAAAACAAGCATATGCCATTCTATTGTTACCAAGTTTTGCCAAAGGAATACTCATCTGGTTGAATCATGTTTAAGTGAGGTCCTAGAAACAAATTAAGCAAAGCATTTCTACTTATTCATTTATCTCATGTTACTTAAAACTCGGAGGTGACTGTTGGATACGATCAGCCATGTACGAATGTGCTATCGGCCATGGGTACTTTTTAGGGAAAATGAAGAGCTGTACCTTGTATTTTTCTTTAATAATGAAATGACAATTCGAGTTGGTTCAGGGTGAACACTTTTCATGAAAATTTACAAGTCAACTCTTTAAATATATCATTTAAAATTAAAATAGAATTATTAGTCATTTAAATAATTCTATTTTCTTTCTTTCTCTTTATGTCCATGTTACAATCCATTTTTAAGGTTGGTGATTGCCCCTAAACATCAACAAATAAGTCAATTAACGCATAGAAATTTAGAACAAGGCTAAAGCATAACAAACAAGATTCTTTTTCTTTTAACGATAATTACAAACAAAACAAGATTAAATTAAAAATAAAAATAAAAGTTATAAGTTCCTAATCAAATTAATTGATTTAAAAAAAAAATTCATAGTTGATATCAAACTTGAATAATAATAATTTTATTTGTTTTAGATGGAATAAAAAATCCTCTTTATCTTATATTAAAAAATTATTTTTCCTTGATATAAAATATATTTATCATTATGTTTAACTAAAAAAGAATTTTATTAAATAAAATAATAAATAAAATTTGGATAAATTTAAGATGAATGAATTTTGTTAATTTCATCTAATTCGGAATTTTAATTAAATTAGAAGTCAACCTGTGGTCCCCACTGTACCAACTATTTTGATTGGCTACCTTATACTATATAATTAAATCCCCCGGTAGTTTTCCCACAGTTTCTTTCTACCGCTCTCATTTTCCGGGTAAACATACAGCGAAAAAGAAAAAATCGAAGAGAGAGAAAAAATGTTTGTATACGATCCCGTAAGCCACTCGAGTGCCAACAAGGCGGATGAGATAGATCTAGAATCAGGGGAGACTTTGTACCCGGGACTCAGCTACGGCGAGAACCAACTCCGGTGGGGTTTTATCCGCAAGGTTTACGGCATCTTGGCGGCGCAGCTGGTTCTAACCACCGTGGTCTCCGCCTTCGTGGTTCTTTCGGATCCGGTCAACGAGCTCCTTCGTGGAAATTCTGGCCTCTTGCTCTTCCTCTGTTTAATCCCCTTCGTCTGTAAAGTCCTTCCCTTTTTTTTTCTAAATTTTTTTTGTTCAATTTTGATTCTTTCTTTATGCGCTTTAATTCTGCTGAATTTTAAATTGTGCAGCAAATATTTTTAGGTCTCTTTTGAATAGTATATATATGTTATATAGCTGTTAATTAGGGCATTTTTATTGTTTATTATGAATTTAATCTCTGCAAGTGTTAGATTAAGGTCAGATTTGTTAATAAATCGTATCTTAGACTTGAATTTTCAACGTAATTCTTTTATGAAGTCATCTTTGTTTGGATGAACAAAATATTGGGCTACTGAAGTTGTAGAATATAATTGAAGGTTAAAATATGCCATTAGTCCTTGAGATTTCTAGTTGAATCATAATATTATTAGTATTTTTTGTCAAAAATTTGCCATTTTGGCTGTCATATGACTTGTTATGATGGAAATGAATATGCTAAGTTGACAATTTTTTTATAGAAACTATTAACCGCGTAATTATTGGACTCGGATTTTCAAATTGAAAAAGAAAGAGGTTATAAAGTACAGAGACTAAATTTCAAATTCTGTAGAAGTACAGGAACTAACAGCATATTTTAACCATAATTGAAACATATGACGCCTAACCTAAAAATATGAGAAACTTAGAAAGAAAATTGAGTCAAGTGTGAGGTGCTTGGTGTTTAAACAATATTCTGAAGTATATGACTGAGTGAAGGATTTGACAAACATATTGTTCCCAAACAAGATTAGTATTCTATTGTTGTGTATATATATAGATTCTATCTGTTCTTGGCTTTATTCGGATTCATTTCATGTAGAATTTATGAATTTAGAACTTTTAGCTGCCTCATTTTGTTTAGAAAATAATCTAAGGATTGAGTAAAGGATTTGACAGAAGCTTTGTTCCCTAAACAAGGATGGTGTTCTGCAATATTCTCCATATATCTATTCTAGTTGCTTTTGCCTTTATTCTGATTCTTTTCATGGGGAATTTATGGGTTTAGAATCTCATTTTGCGCCAGTTATGTCACATTAGGTTTTTAATATGACAGTATGTGGTGTCCCTTAACCATTTTACTAATACTGGAGATCTTTGTGTTCCTTTTTTTATATTTTGTATGTCTGAATAGGATAAAGAGATTTTTTGAATTAATATTTTGAAATAAAAATAAATATGGAAAGCTAATGAATAATATCCTTTTGTCTTAGTTTTTCTTACTTTGTTGCATTCCTATGATAATCTTACCTTTGTGTGAACCAGTTAACTGGTTGCAGTTGGTAACAATAATATTGCCTTCTGAACTGTCCCATAATGTACACCAGTTTGCCTTTCTCTTGGTTTGGTTACATTGGAAGTTCTTAGTTCGTCTAATAATTTCATAAACTAACCTTCAGATTTGGTACTGAATACCTTCTTCAATGGCCTCTTTTTCTTTCTGATAAAATCGGTAACATTGGCCTCCAACTCTTGTAGTAATTGAAATCTTAGTTATCTTAACCCCATGTTGATCTGACTTTACATTTTGCTTGAAGTACTCATGTCCAACACAATATTCAAACATGGATGTGGGGATTTGACCTTCTAAGGATCTTGCAGATACATGGAAAAATTTGGAAAAAACTAAGCCTTCACTGAAGATTGTACGGAATTCTGTTTGATCCATTGTGTCACATTTCTCTGATTAATCTTAATTTTAAAACCTAATCCATGCAGTGTTATGGCCCTTGCACGTTTATCACCAAAAGCACCCTGTGAACTTGGTTATCCTCGGCCTCTTCACCGTGTCATTGAGTCTCACAGTTGGTGTGAGCTGTGCAAATACCGATGGTTAGTATCTTGGTGCTTGTCGTTAAACATCCTCGGTCTGGTTATAAATCGAGAATTATACTAACCATCCACTTTTATATACTTTCAGGAAGAATCGTGCTTGAAGCGCTAATTTTGACAGCTGCTGTGGTTGCATCTCTTACTGGCTACACTTTCTGGGCATCGAAGAAGGGCAAGGACTTCAGCTATCTCGGACCGATTTTGTTCACCAGCCTTATTATCCTCGTCTTAACTGGTCTAATCCAGGTGAAATGTCGCAGTTAACGCTATATGATTACTCATGGCTCCACCTACTTGTATATAGGATTTATCAGACTTAGTATATGTGTTCTGTTATTATGCAGATGTTCTTCCCGCTCGGCCCAACATCTACTGCTGTATATGGTGGAATTAGTGCGTTGATTTTCTGTGGGTACATAGTATATGACACCGACAACCTGATCAAACGCTTCACATATGATGATTACATATTGGCCTCCGCCACTCTTTATTTGGACATCCTGAATTTGTTCATTTCCATTTTACGTGTTCTGAGATCTGGGGATAACTAGTTATACAATATTTCTCACAAGGCCGGTCGGAAAGATTTCAAGGTATGGCGATCAAGTTATTGTCTGATGGATAGGAAAAATATTAGTCTATATAGTATATTTGCTGGACTTGGCAAATACTTTATTCGTACCGTATTTGTGTATTTTCTCATGTTATAATCATGTTCTATTTACTTATTTGATATTGTGTAATCATGTTGCTAGATCTAATCTTTTCTTGTGGTGTTTTACCAGCCACTAAGCTGGTTGCACAAATTTGCGGTTCTTTCTAATGAAACATGAACATGCATCTAAGTTCTCTTATATATATATATAGGTTGAAATTGAATTCTAGTATTACAGTTTCTTTTTCTTTATTTTCAAATATTGAAAAGGATATATTAATTATAATTAAAATCAATATATTATTTTAGGAGAATGATTCACTTTTACTAACATAAAACTAAATTAATTTTACTTAAATAATTTTTTTATACTATTAATATTTTAATAATCCAATTGTTGAATTTGTTAATATAATTGTATAAATAATAGTCTTAATATGTTTTTAAAGCTTAAAAGTTTTCCTTATAAAATAGATGTTTTTAATTTACTCAAAATTTAATATGGATATTCATTTTGTATAAAATTTTAAATTGTATAAATTTTACCATCAATCAACTTTTTCTTACATAGTATTGTTTTTCTTAGATGAAATTCTGTTAATTTTAATCTTAAATTTCAAAATGACTATTTTATTTCATGAAAAAGTTTATGAACTTTTAACCTAAAAATTAATCTTGGAAACCATCAAATTTACGCTCATTCCATCTCATGCTTTAAACGCTAGGCCTTGTGTTCCCACCATGCAAGCCCTTGTTGGTGCCAAGACATATGGTCCAAGCCTCCACTATCTTGCTCAAATCAGACATGCCGGCAGCTTAACCCCGATTTCACCGCCCACCTTCTTCCTCTCCTTTTCTCCCCTCAATCTCCAACCCTACCACCAGTCGAGAGTATTTGAAACTTCAACAGCACTTCATCAGGAAAGTTAAAGGAATTGCGGCCTTGCAGCTTTTGGCTGCCGCTGATGTTTTCTTCACAGTTTCTTCTTAATAATCCTAATCTTTGTATAGGTCTTTGCTACATTGTCATAACTCATAATCGTATTTAAGATGTTTTATATAGATTTTAACATATTAATAACATGTTTGTATATTCAGGTGGTATCCATGTCATTCATGTAGTGTTCTAATTATTTTTACCTACCATATCTGATATTATAGGTTCTAGTTTGCAGCAATTCCACCATAACATAGAAGTTAAAAGAACTTCCACACCAAACATTTTTTACTTTGTTAGGGGAAAAACAATGCTTCAATTCTACTACAAACCCTAGATCCAGATACTGAACTCAGTCATACACCACTAGCATGACACGAGTTTGCAGATGATTCATACAATCACCCTTTCAATCAATCACACGGCAATCAAGTCTACTCATCAGTTCTTCTTCACACTTTTGTACGAAAATATCATAATTCATGGATAGTCCTAACAAGATATTAGAATTAGAAGGCCTTACTATTTCTTGTATATTTATCTTATATCCAACCTCTGATTATCCTTAGTTGCGGCCCTTTTTTCCTCAGCAAGCAGTTCCAGCCACCACAGAATTTAGCATTTAACTGAACGAGAAGAGGAAGCTAGGATTTAAGACTTTGCAACCGGGATACTTTTTCAATTTCCTTGATAATTAGCTCTTTTTCCTCTTCGAATTGCTCATCTTCCGCACCTGCAAGGACCATGATTTCTTAAGAGAAGCAAAAGAATAACAAGAAGCATGGTTTCAATATGTTTACTCAAATTCGAGTGTCCAACACAGTTATGTTCAAGATTTTCCATACCAATAGTCATGTCCAAACTCGTTACAGGTAGGGGTATTTCAAGAAAATAAAGAATGATAGATAGCAACATAGATCTGGAGTCGTTTGTTCAGAACCATGTTGCTATGACTATTTTTGTTTAAGTACTCATGTCTGGCACATGGATACAAGAATATGACCTCCAAATACATAGAAAAATTAAGAAAATCATACCATAGTCATGACATAGTCATGACAGTGATGGACACCTCTAAATCAGAGTAACATAAGTTCATACAATGTAAAGGTTCAGACAAAGTAATAGCGAAAAGAATAAATACCTTTCCCTGAGAGGCTATTAAGCAGTTCCAACAATTTCTCATGGTTTTTTGCCAAAATGATCTTTATCTCTCTTGGCTTGTTAGGATTAGCAACAAAAACCTGCATGTGAATAAACAAAGATTTAAAAAAACATAAATCAGAAGCTTATTTGTCTTTTTATTTTAGGTGTCAGCTAACTGAACAAACCACTGTAACCAATCAAATTCAGCTCATTCGGTTTGTTTAGTTTTGGTTCTATTTGTGGTTAAATAATTTAGGATGTGTTGGATAAAGTTAAGAAAATTTTCAGCATTTAATTTTTTAATTGTGTTTGACAACTGTATTAGGTTTTTACTTGATATAGAAATTTCAACTAAAAAAATGTTGAATATGATAAGCAAACTCTTTATTTATGTTAAATAATGAAATTTTCGAAATTATTATGTTTAACTTTATCCAAAACCATCATAGGATTAAAATTATGAAATAAATAATTATTAAAATTTAAGGTTTACTATTATCTAACAGTATAAAAATATTCCGTACTTAATTATAATATAAATTCAGTACTTAATTTTTCAACACTTACTTTTTATTTTTAATTTTAATTTATCAAACACTAGTTCAGTTTTAACCTATGTTACTCTAACTCATCATTTTTCTTTAAGTACCCAACCATTACTCAGACATGGATATCGGAATATGACATTCAAAAGGACCTTACAAATACATAAAACTCTTGAAAAACTTGTGGTCATATCAGATACATACCTGTCTGATACACCCAAGTCTAAGTAAGATAGGTTTTAACATGTTTATTCAATCTGTTAGCAGTTTTCTTATTTCCAGTTGAAATCGATAATTAAAAAATAATTATATTTTTTATTCAAACATTCCTAAACTCAATTAACATTATTGAACCCAACCCAACAAACTGATTAATTTCGGTTCAATTATTCCAGTTTATCTCTCGTATCTCAGTCGGTTTTTAAATTTTATTCATTTTTAGAATTTTGGGTAAAGGCTGATGCACGTCAATAAGAGAGACAAAGAGAGATCACCTTGAAAATGTGGAAAGCAGAAATCTGAATGTTTTTGCTTGAATCCTGCATCGAAACAAAAGAGCAGAAAATGAAATGCTGATTTGAGGCATTTAATGTACCAAGGAAACCCAAATGTGGAACATCATATCAGATATGCAAATAACAACTTACTTGGATTCCGGTGTTAGTGTCAGATTCAGGTATGTTCAATTTTTTCTAGGTTTTCGCATGTACTAAAAGGGTTCTTGGAGGATAATATCCACATCTAGAATACAGGTGTGGGACACGGATGCTTCAAGAAAATTGAACAGTAGGAGCAACATAAAGTAAAAACAGAGAGCTCAAAAGGTTCCACTAGGTCCAATCTATTCAAAGTTGAAAGACCAAAATAATAATTAATAAGTTAAAGCCATTCCCACAAACAAAAACATCATCCTGCCCTCCCGGTCTATGTTACCCCTGTTGTTCATGTATCTTTATGCATCCATGTTCAACACCTTGTCCGACACATATATGGACATGGGCATAAGAGTTTGATCTTCCAAACATATGGAAAAACTTGAAAATTTTGAGCATACCCGTATCCCATACTCTCAAGCTCAAGTAACATCAGAACTGCTGATGGATGGCTCAAATCAATGAATACCAACCAGATCATAGAGAAGCTAAAGTTAGAATGTACCCTCAGCAATGTCATCATGATTTTCAAGTATCGAACTTCTAAAATGTAGCGCTTCATTATCTGCACATTTGGAGCCTCCAAAAGAAAGTCCGATAGAAGCTAAACCAAAAAAATTGCAGCATTAACAATCAAAATATTAACAGAACAAAACTGGAACGAAAGGAGAGAGAGGCAAAACCAACCTTTAAAGATTGCCTTCTTGTGACATAATTAGAAGAGGTCAGGAGTTTTTCATAGAGATCAAAGAACTGAAACAACAATATCGCATTAGATAAGCAAAAAGAGAAAGGGAAAACAAATAATTCAACGAACTTTAGAAAAGATCCACACCAATTCATCACAAGTAGTCGCAGTTGAGCCTTACCAGAAATGTAAATACAATATAAAACAATCCCTAAGATATTTTTAAGCTGAGCAGGTGATATAAGATGAACAATTCAATCAACATAAAGTCCTAAAGCAAAATTGCACTCCGGCAAGACCATTCAGAGTCTGCATTAGATACAAAGGGAGTTTCCGAGTGCCAGACACAGCAGAATACATTTCTGACACGTGAGGACAAGTAGTATACCATAGACAGTCAAAACATGATTAAATCATGAACGGACACTCCCAGATACCTCCAGACACACAAGGAAGCTTTCCTCTTTCTTTCTTTCTTTCTTTTTTTTTTTTTTTTTTTTTTTTTTGCATTTTCTCGCAAATACAGAATCAATAATGAGTAATTTGGTTATAATGAGTTTTTAAGGTTCAAGTTTTTATATTCAAAAAGAATTTTAAAAATTTAGAAGCTATTTGTATAGTAGTATTAAATTGAAAAGCACCAATTTTACTTTTCTGTTATATATATTGTTGTGTCCTGCCTTATCCATATCCTAATTTTTTTTTTTTTTAATTTCATCTTCAAGTTGTACCCGTTTTACATGTCCGTGTCCATGCTTCTAGGATTAAACAGTATGTAAATGTACCTCATCATAATGACCAGTCAAATATTCAGCTACCAATGATGCATGTTTTGTAAGAATATCCTGAGAATATTCAATCACACACACATAAGACAAAGAAAACATAACCCGTAAATGTATTTAGTTAATCTAAAGTAATGTAAGACTCAGAAACTAACAAATCTGACCTTAAAGGTTGAAAATGCATCAGAAGCAACATCAAAGTTGGGCAACTCCACAAATTTGAAGAACAGCACAAAGCTAGCAGAATTTAATATGTATCTGAAAAAGCACTACAAAATTTAACTGGTGAAAAAGTGAAACTTGCTTTTTCAGTTAAGAAATTTTGCATCAAAAACACAAATTTGAAATGAAGAAAGTGCCCAAGAAGCCAATTTCTTGGTCCTCTAGTTTACTTGGACTAGCTAATAGACTCAAACCAGCTAAGGGTTTGACAACTAACAAAAGCAGCGTCACCTTTGTTACTAGGACTTAAGTGAATCTTGGACACTTGTAGATTTAAAAAAAAAAAAAAAATGAATTTAAAATGAAGAAAATGTCCAAGCAGCCAATTCTGAATCCTCTAGTTCGCTTGGACTAGCTCGTAGAAACAGAAAAGGGTGAGTCTCAGACACTAATACATGTACGATACAGGCATATTCAACTTTTTCTAAGATTTCTATGCATTTGGAGGGTCCTTTAAGAACCATATCCTCAAACCTGTGTTCAAACATATGTTAAGAGGCAGGTGCCAAACACAGATACTTTAATGAAAAAAGAAAAGTTGGCAACATAGTAGAACTAAAACAGTTAATCGGCTGTCCCTTGCCAGTCTCTATAGCTCACTAGTTCCTGAGTTCTCCAATATCCAAGGTTATTTTACGAGATAACTTCATAACATGCTTTACAGTTAATCTTTTAAAGCAGCTCAATTTAGAATATATCAATAAGTTTATCTTTGGGAACCAAATATCAAGTTAAAGTCGTCATAAGATACTGAAAGAGGAGATTACTCAGACAACTAAGAACTTGAGTTATATGTGAATGTTCAGCTGAAGGAAACATATTACATGCACGTCCCGGTTCTCCACTACCTCAACCCTAAAATCATAGTTGGAAACTATTTTAAACTGGAGTGTAAATGTCAGACAACAGTATGTGTCCAACATGGGTATGTTCAATTTTTTCAATGATTTCCATGTATTTGGAGGGTGCTTGGAGGACTATATTCCTATATACATGTCCGGATATGCACTGGAAGCAGATACTTAAATCATATGAAAAGAACAAGGATGAGGACATTGATTGCAATCAATGCAACATGCAAAGCTCACCATAAGTTTAGATGAAATAGAATACAATTAAAAGAATAGCATTTATATGCTAAAAGAAACATATTTCCTTTTCAGAAATATTATACAATGATCATTGAGGATGAAGTGACATTTTTAATCAAGCATCATTTTAGCAACAACGTTAAGTACTTCAATCATACAAAAGAATAGTCATAAAGTTCGAATGTCTTACTGTGCAAGTGACGGAAATTTGATGCACTCCCTCAACATATTTCCACAATTTAAAGCTATTTCCTTGTTATCATAGCTGCTTGCAAAAACAGAAATAAGACTTAATACACCCAACTTTAATGATTCAAAAGCACATATGACTTGGGCCATGTTATTTCAGTATAAATACTGGTCGATACTTTTAAACAAGTATTATGCATATTTAATAAGCAAGATAGTGGTTATTCAAACTTGAGCACATAAATATGTTTAACTTTTTATAAGTTTTGCCATGCATCTAGAGGGCCCTTGGAGGACCAAAACTCCATACCAATGTCTAAATATGTGTCAGACATAGGTACTTTAAGAGAAATGAAGGATCAGAGCAACATAGACAGACAACATACCATAGGGATTTTCAAGCTGTAAAAAGGCATGCACATAGATAAATGTTATGACATTCATAACCTTACCAAACTACAAGAAAGTCGAGTAACTCCAAATGTTTCTCAATGTATTCCACACAGCAATATTTGGAATCAACTTGTTGCTTCAACAATATGGACCAACAGTGGACTAAATCTTTTCTTGCCTGGAAAACATATACTACATTAGCATGCTTATGGAATAACAGATATGAGCGACAACAGTAAAAATATCAAGAATAGAACTTACTTCCCATCCCAGTATCGGTAACTTGTGAACAACAAGGGAAATAACATCCTCTTTAGAAATTTCAAGTGCCAACTGTGAGACCTGCTCGACATTCGGTTCAACCTCACCATCCCCAGAAAGCATGCATCTCATTGTCACAAAATTTTTTTCAACTTCTTCCATAGCCTAAGAACAATAAAAAACAAAACCATCAATATCCAAGTTCTCAAACATATAATCGGTAATTAACAAAGTACTTGAATACACGACTGCAGTCCATTGTTGGTTTCATTTCTTAACATAAACCTCATCCGAAACAAAATCCCAACATTTTATTCAATCTGCATTGCATCGTAAAGCAGGTTAAAATGGCGTCAATCACGTGAGACAACACTAGAAGACGTAGACACCAAGCAAGCATTGCCCTTTTAGGCTCCAAAAGTAGAACTTGAACATTCCACTTGGAGGTTTCAAGTTTGAAGCTCTCAAAAAAGGCAATGTACTCTTCATTTCTTAAAGTGCATGTATCCCACATTTGAGTCTGGCGCATTCCCAGATATGGGAACCCCCAACTACATGGAAAAACTTAGACGAAAATTGAGCATACATCCGAAACTCGAACTTGAGTCCGAGTAATATGGCTTAGTATTATTATTACAACAAATGAAGCATTAGCCATTTTGTTTATATTTCAACGAATGAAATTTACATGCATTTCACGAGAGTAGAGGAAACAAGGGGCTCCAAACATAAGAGAAGAACAGCACAGTAAACGGTATATAATTTTAAGAAAAAAAATCCCAAACAACCAGCAAAAACAATGCCAAAACCATAAGCAAATGAAATAATTCCTAAAACCCATTTCATAATTACAATATTAAAACAAATCTAAGACTCACCCACTTAATCCAAATCCAAGAAAAAATGAAAGAAAGAATTAAATTACATCAAATATCAAGCACAAAATTAAAAAAATATATATATTCTTTAACCTTTTCAAGGGCTTTAACTTCAGCAACGGTTTTGGTGTCGAGTGCATTAAGGCTGTCTTTGATCGCTTTGGCAACCTCTGGTGGGGTTTTCGGCCTCGACGGCTTGAAGAATGAGAAAGACATATCGATTAAATGTTGCAATGATATGATTTTTACCCAAAATTCAATAATCTCTCGATTTCGCTTTGATTAAGGATTTGTAGATTGAGAAATGATAAAAAGATCCGTTGATCTGTTGTTGATCATTGAGACTTTTCACATTTTTTTTCTCGGGAAAATTTGGGTATTTCTTTTTTCAATGGGAATTTAGAAAATATATAAATTGCTGGAAAAATGTTTCATTTCAAGGAGAAATGTCAAACGGGTCCAACCCGACAGTAATTCTATTTCGATATATAATATTTTATTTTTAATTATTTTTATATTAAATTTAAAAATCCACAAACCCTTATTTTTATAAAATAAAAATAAAAATGAATAAAATAATATTTTACCATTTTTATAAATAGTTTCTAGATTTTTTTTGGTACATCATCAAGAAAAAATATTTATAACTAGGAGAAACTAATGAAAGTTTTCGAATCACATATTGTCGTTGTTTCTCTTCTTAGTATGTGATTGTGGTTGTGATCAATAGTGACAAATTGGAGGAGATTCTGGATGTCTTTAAATATTGATTGAAATTTTCATCTTATTTTGGTGCGTCAAAAAATTATGTCGATTTATTTCTTATCTCTACTCAACAACCTACAAGAAGAAATATTGAGATAATAAAAAAGTAGCGCAAAGGGTAAGAATTCTAACTTGAAACTTGCTAGCAAACATGAAGCTTTGAATGGACAGCAAGTGGAATTCATTAGAGTTTTGAACAATAGTTGCTCACCCAGTCATATCTATTTTGTTGATTTTTAATAATGTTTAACGATATAGACCATTTGGAGAAGTGGTCACCAAGACTAAGAGAAAGTTGATTCCTTAATTGAAAAGTCTAAGAACAATGAGTAGGATAGATGTTGTGAACCGAAAGGTATAATAGATATGAAATTTTACATTAAGGGTGCGTTTGTTTGGGGTAAAATATTTTCTAAAAAAGATTTTCAGCCTTTTTTAGTGTTTGTTTAGCTGAAAATATTTTCCTAAAGTAAAATCAATTACGAAATATGGGAAAAGGAGCTCTTTAATTTTGGAAAATGTCTTACCGTTTCTAATTCGGTAAGACATTTTCAGGAAAATTAGCAGCCGATCTTCCCTTTCCCTTTAACCAAAACCCTTAGAAAGAAAAGAAATGGCGAGCAGTTCGGTGAATTTGGAAGAAATATCCTCCGAATCTCTGATGAATGAGCTTCTCAGCTGTATGAAGTGCGCCCCCAAACCCGAGAAACGCCTCATCCTCATTGGTTCTCTTTTTTTTCCCCTTTTTTTTTTTACTCTCGCTTTATTTTTATTTTTGCAATTTGGATTGATTTTTTTTATTTTTTCAATTCTTTCTCTGAATTTTTTTCTAGTAATAACATGGAAAATGGAATTTTCAGATCCTGGAGTTTGTTGAAGTTTGTTCATGTCATATTTTTTTTAGATCCTCATTGCTTAGCTATTGTTTCTCAGGGAGAACTTGTTTCTGATGACCTGGTTGTTGGCATTATCGATGAAGCGATGAAGAAACCTTCATGTAAAAAAGGTTTCATTCTTGATGGGTTTCCCAAGACTGTAGCACAAGCACAAAAGGTGATACTTTGTCTATAATCTTTACACTTGCACCCGCCTTCCCTAATCAAAGAACCTTGAATTTTCTTAATATAGAACATGCTTCTAATACAGACCATATCCTTGAGCTTATACACAGATGTAGAAACTTGAAGGTTATGAATTTGTAGATCATATGGGGTTTAGTAACAAATAGTAAACCAGACCAAGTATGAGGACTAGTAAGGCCTAAAAATAGGCCTTGCAATTTGGCAGTTACATTGCAGTTGCTTTGTGGATAGCTACTCTAGTTTGATAACAGGGGGTTAGTTTTGTTGCCTATCTTCTAGGTTTCCATTACATAATTGTTAAAGTGAAGTTTCATTTCCCTTAAATATTTTTCAATGGATGTTGATGAGGCGGTACGTTACTTCTCTCATGCTTGTGGTCCTTTTGGTATTAATTTTTATAACTTTTGAATATCTGTTTGTTTTCAACTGAGCAGGTTTGTCTTTATATTTCCATGCACCTATTTTATTTATAGAATACTAAAGTGCTGCTGCTTTCTTATTTTTAAATGTTTTTTGTGCAATTTAGATGGACATATGTCTATATATATTCTCACTATGATTATTGCAATTGCCTTGTGTTTATATCCGAGCTTATCCCTACATGTAAGTACAGCGGGTATGCATGTGTTTTTCTTTCGCTAGTGTTGTTTTAATACATTGTTTTCAATTAGTTTTTGACTTAATACATTGTTTTCAATTAGTTTTTGACATTTCATTTTTTTGCTTGATGATGTGAAATGATGAATTTATAAATGGGTGTTTGATTCAGGTTTATGACAAATGACTTGTTGGGCGCAGATGCTTTTTTTGTGGTTCCGTGATTGCACGAATGCGGACTATATATACTGGCTTGATGAATGCATTAGTTGGGCTCTTCTGACCACTTCTCTTGATTTGCTCCTTTAAGATGTTTGTTTTTGAGTGCCGGTTGGCAAAACATGCGATCTAGACTAGTTTTTCTGTGTTCTGTTAGGAACTCTTGTTCCAGTGGTACCTTTTAGTTATTAGTATATTTTTTTAATAATATAGTGATGGTTTTTTGCCTATTCTTGTCGGTATCTGAGGTTGTTACTGCATCTCTTCTACTTGGAAGTTTATTTTTTTCTTGGTTGATATCACTGTTCTTATTGATTTTCTATTAGGTACTCTGCTGGACTATACTAAAAACAGACATGCAGCTTATTTTTTGAAGTTAAATGTAGTTATTTATTTTGCTATATAAATTAATGAGTTGTAGAGAATCTCTCTCCCAGAAAAGTGTTACTGGACTGTTTTTTTTTTTTTTTTGCATAAAGTCGTAACACTAATTTCTAATGTCAACTTTTGTTTTCTTGTTACACTTCTACTGTACTTGGCTTAATTACGTGTTAAAGTTGCCACCCAAAGATGACTTCAAGCTTATTGTGTCATCAAATTATCATATCAATACGAGAGTTTTGGTAGTGTTGGACTCTCCTCTCCACCTGATACTTGACTGATGTACCTTTTTTCTCCAAGTGGAGTATTTCTTTTCTCCTTGTTGTGTATAAAATTTGTAGAATGCCCAAATATCATGGACTTCTTGGGTGGGTTCTTGTTTCGGTTATGAATCTAATGATGTGAGAGCAAGTATTTCATTAAGCATACGAGTAAATTGTCAGTTGCTTCTTGATCTGGTGTTGCTATATGTTGAGTGTTGGTGTACTTAATCAGCAGTTTGCTTGTATACTCTGTAGTTTTTTCCTATTTTTTGGACTTGCACATGGACTCTTTATGTGTACCACTTCATTGGCAACATAAACAAAGTCCCTCTCTCCTAGCTTTATGTTTTTTATCCATTGCAATTGTTGGGGTGGTGTCTTTGTTTTTTATTTTTTTTTAACACAATTACAAATAATTTATTTGACTTTGATTGTTTTTAATTTATGACTGTTAACATTGTAGCTTAATAATTGAGTATTATTATATATTTAATTTGATTTATTTATTTATAAATAAATCATTACAATATATTTAGAAACAATTTAAAATATAAAAATTTATTAATATTTATATAAATTTATTAATATATGTAAAAACAACTTTTCCAGAAAATATTTTCAGGAAATCTGCCAAACAACAGAAAATATTTTACACAGATTCATCCAAACACCAGAAAATATTTTCAGTAAATCATTTTCCAGAAATCATTTTCCGAAAAATATTTTACTGGCAAACAAACAGACCCTAAATGTTACTCACCGATCACTATGTCCTTAAAAAGGGGGTAAATTACACCACTAGTCAGTAAACTATGGGTAAGTTTTTATTTTAGTCATTAGACTGTTAAAATTGATGTTATATGTCTTTTTCTGTTTGCAGTACTTGCACCAATAGAAATCACTCTTTCCTCTTCTCTTCTAGAGTTTATTTTTTCATGAAATAACTTTGGACATCACAAATCTACAACCAAAATTCAAACAACTTTTTTCTCCAATCTTCAACACTGGCTATTAAATCAACTTGGATCTTAGGTATGTTCTTCTACTCGTCGATGGGTATTGATCCATTATACTGATCGTTGAATCATTTCTTGGAGCTCACTGGCAGAACTTTTTTTTTAAATAAAAAATTAACAGCCCAGTGACTTAAATAAAAAACTTTTGAATAGTTTAGTGACTTAAATGAAAATCTTTGAATAATTCAATGACCAAATTGCAACTTTTTTTAGTTAAATGACCAAAACAAAAATTTGCCCATAGTTCAATGACTAATGATGTAGTTTACCCAATAGAAAAGTGTATCTAAGAAAAACATAATGATAAATATTTTTTAATGAAAATAATTATTTGTTTTAAAAATAAATGGTGTAAATTTTTTTGGAAGTATTATTAAAAATAAGTTTATATATATGCCTTGTAATTTTTTTGGCATAATGACTTATTTGGCCCTCTAACTTTATAAAAAAGTCATTTTATCTCTCCATTTAATTTTCGCCTCTTTTAGCCTTTAAACTTATGTTATTTGTCAAATCACCCCAAAATGAATAAAAAAGTTAACATCTGTTGACTTTGCTGATGTGGCATACATGTGAATTGCCACGTGTATGTCATGTCAACAACTAATTAATTTTTTAAAAATTTAAGAATTCAAAGAAAATCATAACACTCTTGACATTAGGCCAACAGGTTGTGTAACACCCAATATTCAACCTGATTGTCAGGTCCAAGCTATAGTGTGTCATATTCGTTTCCGAAGCAACTACAATGTAACGACCTAAAATTTACGGTTATCAGAAAATGTATTTTTGGATATCTGTTTTCGTGAAACGAATTCATAAATATTTATTAAAAATATTTACGAAGTTAGTTGTGTGGTTAATTAGCTTTTGGCTAGGTGAATTAGTTTGAATTGAGGGTAACTAGGTGTAAGGACTAAATTGAATGAAGGGTAAAAGTTTAATTATAGAATAGAGAAAATTTAAGGGACTAAATTAGCAATTAAGCCATAAGTGACAAGTGTGTGGTAATAGTGAAATACATGTGGTAAAATAAAATACATATATTTAAATAATAATTATCTATTTACTTATTATTTAAGTAAATGTTATATTATATTATATTATATTATATTATATTATATTATATTATAATTAAAGAATAAAAGAAATAAAATAGAAAAGGAAAAGAAACAAAGAAACGAAACAGAGAAAGAATAGAAAGAAAAAGAAAAGAGAAAGAAAAGAAGGAGAATTAGGGATTTTAGGGTTCAAATTCAAATTGGTAAGTCAATTTAGTCAATTTTTTGAAATTTTGATGTTTTTAGAATCCTAGAACAAAATACTACTTGATTTATGTTGAAATTTTAGAACTTAGTGAATTTTTAGAAGTTGTTCATGTTGAATAAATTAAAGTACTAGGGGTTAAATTGATAGAATTTCAAGTTAGAAGTGAAAAAGGGATTGAATTGTAAAACAAATTATAAGTTTTGAAATAATAGGGATTAAATTGTAAAATTTTAAAATTAGGGTTTTATGGTAAAATTAGTCTAAAGTGGAAATTGAATAAGATATGGAATTAGTTTTGTAAGAAAAAGAGTTAGTTTTGATTTAAGGATTAAATTAGAATTTATGCAAAAGTTGAGAATAAATTTAAATATTCAATGTGAATGGTGTGTATTGATGATTTAAAATTGTTTTAATTTAATAGCTAACGTTTAGCCGGAGACCTTGGCTAAGAAAGGAAAAGACAAGATTAACGATGAGTAACTCGAGAATTACGGTTTGTATTTCTATAATTCGAAGCTAATTATTAATTGTCGTATTTATTACATATATGGGAAGTGGAATTGAGGTGAATATTAGTATTGAATTGTATTGAATTGAATTGAATTGAATTGAATTGAATTGAATTGAATTGAATTGAATTGAATTATGAGTATATGTGTGATTATTTGAAATGTGTATTGATTGGAAATTGAAAAGTGATTTGAAAATCCTATTAACTGTATCGGGCTGAGTCGGATATAGTTGGCATGCCATAGGATTGAAAGAGTTTAGAGATACTTCGACTTCGAGTCGATGAGACACTGTGTGTCAAATTATTACTTCGGATAAATTCGATGAGGTACTGGGTACCAACTTACTTTGGTATGGCCAATGAGACACTAGATGTCAACTTATTACTTCGAATTATCCGATGAGGCACTAGGTGCCATACTGGTGTATTTTAGTTGGATCTGTGTATACATCAAAGTTTGAGTCCTATTAATAGGGGTAAATAAATGATTTGGAAATATGAATGATATTGGATGATTTTGAACATGAATTGGATTGGAATATTAAATTGAGCTATGAAATTAAAATGGTTCAGTTATGAAATTAAAATGTATGAACTAATGGGTTCATGAAATGGATATTGATATAGTGAAATGATATGTGTATCTTATTGAGAAAAGTTATTTGAATATCAATTATGAGATTGAAATAGTAAGAGATGAGAATTGAAAGTGTTATGAAATTAATTATTTGTTTGAATGATTTTTTTTATGTGTTTAGATATAAATATTATAGTTTTTTTTGTTTAATAAGTATTCGGATTACAGAAATACCACTGAGTGTATACTCAGCGTACGGTTTGTTTTCCATGCGCAGGTTAGGTTAAAGTCAAATCGTTGAATCAGCATCCAAAATTGATCCCGAACTCAAAGTGGTGAAGTATATTTCTTTTGCTTGTAATGGCATGTACCTAGGGTGTTGAAGTTGTCATTTTGGGAAAAAGATTGTAAATATGTTATAAAATGATATTAGTTATTTATAAACATGAATACATGTGTGTTATGTTGAGGTTATAAAATATTATGTTTAAGTAAATGCATAAGGGAATAGGAAATAGGTAGTTTTGGGGTGAAATTGACATAATTCTAGAAATGGCTTGAATGATAATTTGTTGAATTGTTTTAATAATATTAGTAAGATATTTAAGAGAATTTATTGATTAGGCACTTAGAATGTTTATTTTGACAAGTTTTAGAGGTGTTTAAATGTGTTTTGGATTGGTTGAATAATTGGATTTTGAATTGCTTGTTGTTTTAGATTTGCAGGGTTGGTAAACTTGATGTTTAAGGTTCATTTTGAGTCCACACGGCCTGGCACACGGGCGCGTAACCAGACCGTGTGAGACACACGACTTACACATGAGCGTGTGGATAGGCCGTGTGTCCCCTGTATCTTAAAAATTTAAAACAGAATGCTCAGGAAATTGCACACAGGCAGAGACACGGGGGTGTGTCTCAGCCGTGTGAGGCACACGGGTGTGTGGCTGGCCGTGTGACCTAAGTCAGAGAGTTACACGAGGTTGAACACGGCCTGAAGCACGGGCGTGTTTAGAGTCACACGGGCGTGTCCCTGGGCCACATAGGCGTGTGAGCCTTGTATTTAGGAAAAATTTTGAAATTTCACGAAAAATTTTTTGAACTTCCGATTAAGTCCCAATTTGTTTCTAACACGTGATTTAGGTATCGAGGGTTCAATAAAAGGACATTCTAATTAAATTATGATGTCTATGTTATATTATTACATGATTGTTCATATTTAATCTAAATGTACGATAATACTCCATAACCCTATTTTGGCAACGGATAAGGGTTAAGGGGTGTTACATTTAGTGGTATTAGAGCTATTAAGGTTAGCCGATTCTCGGACTAAATCAAGCTCGGAACTGAGTCTAAAGGTACATGCCATAATAGAGTCGGATTGAGTCGGGATTTGGATGCTGAAATATTTGTTTGTTTCTGTTTTATAGTTAAAGGTGTTGGGTGAATATAATGCTGCTACTGATCAAGAAATGTATACGGGAGACATGAATCTTATGAATTAGATGAAACAGAGTCAGGAACATCGAGTGTAAACCCAGTAGGTAATCAACCACCTAATGTTGAAAGAGGTAATGTTAGAGAAAGAGATAATTCAGAATTACTTAGAGTTATAGTTGATGCTCTTCAACGAGTAGAAGAAACTGCAACTGTAACGACATCTACTCCTACTACCCTACGAGCCCTGATTAAAGAACTGCGTAAGGATGGTGCAAATGAATTTCTAGGTTTAAAAGGGGTTGATCCTTCTACAGCCGAAAATTGGATGGAATCTATAAAAAGAATTTTACAGTAACTTGAATGTACTCCCCGATAAAGTTTATTATGTGCTGTTTCTTTACTTTAAGGAGAAGCCTATGTTTGGTGGGAATCGATAACTCGACATGTACCGGCAGAACAGAAAAACTAAGATTTCTTTCAAAAAGAATTTCAGAAGAAGTATGTGGGTGAATTATACATTGATGACAGAAAACAAGAGTTCTTGATGTTAAAACAAGGTGAGATGTCAGTAGTTGACTGTAAACGGGAATTGTCGCGACTCAATAGATATGCAGCTGAATTTGTGCCAACTGAAGCTGTCAGTTGCAAGCGATTTTTACGGGGTCTACGTGATGAATTAAGGGTACAATTGGTATCACATAGAATTACAGAATTTATGGATTTGGTTGAGAGGGAAAAGATGGTTGAACAAGTACCAGGTCTTGACAAAAAGCCTGAAAATACTCGTCCGATTGGGAAACGTACTGGAGCTACTAGTTCAAACCCGCAACCCAAAAGATCCAAAGAATCCCGTGGTAGCTGGAGATAGAGTTTTAGATTAGATAGGGATGATAGAAACCGTGGAAGGTAGATGAAAATTTCTACTGGTAATGTACGAGGTCCATCTCGGGATACTGAAATTTCAGATTGTGAACATTGCGGGAAAAAGCATCGAGGTGAGTGTTGGAAATTGACTCAATGCTATTTCTGTTGTGGATCTACAGAGCATGTCATTAGAGATTGTCTGAAAAATGATAATGCTACACCAGTTACATCGCAGAGATCTATACCTACTTCTAAAGGTTGAGGATCAAGCAGAAGTGGTTTATTTTCCTAAGGTGGTGCTAGAAGAGTAAGTGATATTGCTATTCAACAATCAGAGGCTAGAGTACCGGCTCAAGCTTATGTTGTACAGACTCGTGAAAAGGGTGATGCACATGATGTGGTGACAAGTATATTTTTATTGCATTTAGAACATGTTTATGCTTTAATAGATCTAAGATCTTCACATTTATATGTTAATAAAAAATTGGTTGAGTCGGGAAATTTAAAATCTGAGATGTCTAGAGTATCAATAATAGTGTCTAGTCCATTGGGGCAAATTGTACTAGTGGTTCAACTGTGTAGGAGGTGTCCGTTAATGATACAGAATAGAATCTTCTCTGTTGAATTATTGATAATGCCATTTGGTGACTTTGACATAATACTGGGAATGGATTGGCTTTCCGAACATGGGGTGGTTTTATATTGTTACAAAAAGAAGTTTATTGTTCAAAGTGAAAACGGGGATAAGATTAAAGTGAATGGTATTCAAACCAGTGGGTCGACTCGTATTATTTTAGCAATTTAGGCTAATAAACTTCTTCATCAGGGTTGTGCAGCTTTTCTGGCATATGTTATTAATTCAGATTCTGTTGAAAGTCAATGCAGTAAAATCAGAACTGTTTGTGAATTTCCTGATGTACTTCCTCAAGAATTACCGGGATTACCACCAGATCGGGAGGTCAAATTTACAATAGAAGTTTATCTAGTACAGCTCCAATATCAATACCCCCATATCATTTTTCACCTACAAAGTTAAAAGAATTGAAAGTGCAGTTGCAGGATTTATTAGATCGAGGATTTATACGTCCTAGTATTTCACCTTGGAGAGCTCCAGTGTTGTTTGTTAAAAAGAAATACGGTTCAATGCAGTTTTCTATTGATTATCGACAATTGAATAAGGTGACGATTAAGAACCGATATCTATTACCTCGTGTTGGTGATCTATTTGATCAGTTGAAAGAAGCTTTTGTCTTTTCAAAGATTGATTTGAGATCGGGTTACTACCAGTTGAAGGTGAAAGAAAGTGATGTCCCGAAGACAGCATTTCGTACACGGTATGGTCATTATGAATTCTTAGTAATGCCTTTTGGATTGACTAATGCTCCAACCGCTTTTATGATCTTATGAACTATATTTTTCAACCGTAGCTGGATTAGTTTGTGGTGGTTTTTATTGATGATATTCTAGTCTATTCGAAGTCAGAATTTGAACATAAGCAACACCTCTGAATTGTTTTGCAAATATTATGGGAGAAACAGTTATACGAGAAACTTAGCAAATGTAAATTCTGGTTATCAGAGGTTGTATTTTTGGGACATGTTGTTTCGGTAGAAGGAATTAGAGTTGATCCAAAGAAGATTGAAGCAATTGTTCAGTGGAAAGCACCGAGAAATGTGTCAGAGGTACATAGTTTCCTTAGATTGGCTGATTACTACTGAAGATTTGTAAATGGATTTTCAAAGATAGCTTTGTCGATGACAAAGTTGTTCCAAAAGAATGTTTTGTTTGTTTGGGATGATTAGTGTCAGGAAAGTTTTGAGAAATTGAAATAAATGTTGACTGAAGCACCGGTTTTAACTTTACCAGAGTCGGGAAATGACTTTTTTATTTATAGTGATGCTTCTTTGAATGGTCTCGGGTGTGTTTTGATGCAAGATGGAAAGGTTATAGCTTATGCATCTCGTCAATTGAAACCGCATGAGCGTAATTATCCGACGCACGATCTGGAACTGGCTGCTGTGATTTTTACACTAAAAATCTGGAGACATTACTTGTATGGTGAGAAATGTTATATTTATATCGATCATAAAAGTCTCAAATATCTATTATCTCAAAATGAGTTAAACTTGAAAAAGCATCGTTGGATAGAGCTATTAAAAGATTATGATTGTGTTATTGATTATCACCTGGGTAAAGCTAATGTTGTAGCTAATGCATTGAGTAGAAAAGCAACAATTGAATTACGAGCAAAGTTTGCACAGCTCAGTATCAATGATGATGGAAGCTTATTGGCTGAGTTAAGAATCAAACCAGTGATTTTTGATCGAATCAAGTCAGAACAGTTAGAAGATAACAAGTTGATAAAGAAAAGAGAAATGGTTCAGAATGGCATGTTAAAGAATTTCAGCATTGGCGAGCATGGTTATTTGAGATTCCATAATCGGATTTGTGTACCAGATGTTTCAGAACTAAAAGAGTTGATACTTCGTGAAGCACATGACAGTCCTTTTGCACTGCATCTAGGAGGAACGAAAATGTACCATAATCTAATGGAATTTTATTGGTGGCTAGGTATGAAACGAGATATAGTTGAGTATGTGGCTAAATGCTTGACTTGTCAATGAGTTAAGGTAGAGCATCAGGTTCCTACTAGACTACTTCAACCTATTAACATTCCTGAATGGAAATGGGATTGTATTACAATGGATTTTGTAACAGGGTTACCATTGTCGGCAAGTAAGAAAAATGCAATTTGGGTGATTGTTGATCGGCTTACAAAATCAGCTTATTTTATAACAGTTAGAACTGATTGGTCACTCCAGAAACTTGCTGAAGTTTACATTCGGGAAATTGTGAGATTGCATGGTATTCCTGTATCAATAATCTCTGATCGGGACCCAAGGTTCACATCGAGATTTTGGAGGCAATCGCATGAAATACTTGGTACATGACTCAACTTCAGCACAGCTTTCCATCCGTAAACTTAAGGACAATATAAGCGTGTTATTCAGATTTTGGAAGATATGCTTCGTGCTTGTGTCATTGATTTTGAATCAGGTTGGGAACATTATTTACCTTTGGTTGAGTTTATATATAATAATAGTTTCCAATCGAGTATTCAAATGGCTCCGTACCTATGTGTTGGATAGAATTGAATGAAAGAAAAATGATTGGGCCGGAATTAATTCAAGAAATAGAGGACATTGTTAAGAAGATTCGAGATAGACTGAAGGAAACTTTTGACAGACAGAAATCGTATGCAGATTTGAAACATCGAGACATTGAGTATTCTGTTGGTGATAAGGTATTCCTTAAAGTATCGCCTTGGAAGAAAATTTTAAGATTTGGTCGAAAGGGAAAGTTGAGTCCTCGTTTTATTGGGCCGTATGAAATTGTAGAAAGAGTTGGGCCAGTTTCCTACCGTTTAGCTTTGCCTCCGGAATTATAGAAGATTCATGATGTTTTTTCATGTTTCAATGCTCAAAAAATGTAGATTAGATCCCTCTCATGTTATTTCGACAGAAGATATAGAAGTTCGACCTGATTTGTCATATGAAAAAAAGCCGATTGAGATTTTAGCTCGAGAAGTAAAAGAGTTGCGTAATAAACAGGTTCCATTAGTAAAAGTGCTATGGCGAAGTCATAGTATCGAAGAAGTAACTTAGGAACCGGAAGAAACTATGAGATCTCAGTACCCTCACCTTTTTTCAGGTAAATTTTGAGGACAAAATTTATTAAGGGGGAGAAATGTAACGACCCAAAATTTACAGTTATCGGAAAGTGTATTTTCGAGTCTCTGTTTTAGTGAAACGGATTCGTAAATATTTATTAAAAATATTTACGAAGTTAGTTGTGTGGTTAATTAGCTTTTGGCTAGGTGAATTAGTTTGAATTAAGGGTAACTAAGTGTAAGGACTAAATTGAATAAAGGGTGAAAGTTTAATTATAGAATAGAGAAAAATTCAAGGGACTAAATTAGCAATTAAGTCATAAGTGACAAGTGTGTGGTAATAGTGAAATACATGTGGTAAAATAAAATACATATATTTAAATAATAATTATCTATTTACTTATTATTTAAGTAAATGTTATAAAATATAATTATATTATATTATATTATACTATAATTAAAGAATAAAAGAAATAAAATAGAAAAGGAAAAGAAACAAAGAAACAAAACAGAGAAAGAGGAGAAAGAAAAGAAGGAGAATTAGGGATTTTAGGGTTCAAATTCAAATTGGTAAGTCAATTTAGTCCATTTTCTTGAAATTTTGATGTTTTTAGAATCCTAGAACAAAATACAACTTGATTTATCTTGAAATTTTAGAAGTTAGTGAATTTTTAGAAGTTGTTCATGTTGAATAAATTGAAGTATTAGGGGTTAAATTGATAAAATTTCAAGTTAGAAGTGAAAAATGGATTGAATTGTAAAACAAATTATAAGTTTTGAAATAATAGGGATTAAATTGTAAAATTTCAAAATTAGGGTTTTATGGTGAAATTAGTCTAAAGTAGAAATTGAGTAAGATATGGAATTAGTTTTCTAAGGAAAAGAGTTAGTTTTGATTTAAGGATTAAATTAGAATTTATGCAAAAGTTGAGAATAAATTTAAATATTCAATGTGAATTGTGTGTATTGATAATTTTAAATTGTTTTGATTCTGTAGCTAAAGTTGAGCTGAAGACCTCGGCAAAGAAAGGAAAAGACAAGATAAACGAGGAGTAGCTCGAGAATTATTATTTGTATTTCTATAATCCGAAGCTAATTATTAATTGTCATATTTATTATATATATGGTAAGTGGAATTGATGTGAGTATTGATATTGAATTGTATTGAATTGAATTGAATTGAATTATGAATTGTATTGTATTGAATTGAATTGAATTATGAGTATCTGTGTGATTATTTGAAATGTGTAATGATTAGAAATTGAAAAGTGATTTGAAAACCCTATTAACTGTATCGGGTTGAGTCAAATATAGTTGGCATGCCATAGGATTGGAAGAGTTCAGGGATTCTTCGACTTCGAGCCGATGAGACACTAGGTGTCAAATTATTACTTCGGATAAATTCGATGAGGTACTGGGTACCAACTTACTTCGGCATGGCCGTTGAGACACTGAGTGTCAACTTATTACTTCGAATTATCTGATGAGAAATTGGGTGCCATACTGTTGTGTTTTGGTTGGTCTGTGTATCCGCCAAAGTCTGAGTCCTGTTAATAGGGGTAAATAAATGATTTGGCAATATGAACGATATTGGATGATTTTGAACATGAATTGGATTGGAATATTGAATTGAGTTATGAAATTGAAATGTATGAACCAATGGGTTCATGAAATGGATATTGATATAGTGAAATGATATGTGTACCCTATTGAGAAAAGTTATTTGAATATCAATTATGAGATTGAAATAGTAAGAGATGAGAATTGAAAGTGTTATGAAATTAATTATTTGTTTGAATGATTTTTTTATGTGTGTTTAGATATATAAATATTATAAATTTTTTTGTTTAATAAATATTCGGATTATAGAAATACCACTGAGTGTATACTCAGCGTACGGTTTGTTTTCCGTGCGCAGGTTAGGTTAAAGTCAGATCGTTGAATCAGCATCCAAAGCCGATCCCGAACTCAAAGTGCTGAAGTATATTTATTTTGTTTGTAATGGCATGTACCTAGGATGTTGAAGTTGTCATTTTGGGAAAAAGATTGCAATTATGTTATAAAATGATATTAGTTATTTATAAACATGAATACATGTGTGTTATGTTGAGGTTATAAAATAGTATGTTTAAGTAAATGCATAAGTGAGTATGAAATAGGTAGTTTTGGGGTGAAATTGACATAATTCTAGAAATGGCTTGAATGATAATTTGTTGAATTGTTTTAATAATATGAGTAAGATATTTAAGAGAATTCATTGATTAGGCACTTAGAATGTCTATTTTGACAAGTTTTAGAGGTGTTTAAATATGTTTTTGGATTGGTTGAATAATTGGATTTTGAATTGCTTGTTGTTTAAGATTTGCAGGGTTGGTAAACTTGATGTTTAAGGTTCATTTTGAGTCCACACGGCCTGGCACACGGGCATGTGACCAGACCGTGTGAGACACACGGCTTACACATGAGCGTGTGGATAGGCCGTGTGTCCCCTGCATCTTAAAAATTTAAAACAGAATGCTCAGGAAATTGCACACAGGCAGAGACACGGGCATGTGTCTCAGCCGTGTGAGGCATACGGCCTAGCACACGGGCATGTGGCTGGCCGTGTGGCCCAAGTCAGAGAGTTACACGGGGTTGAACATGGCTTGAAGCACGGGCATTTTTAGGGTCACACAGGCGTGTCCCTGGGCCACACGGGCGCGTGAGCCTTGTATTTAGGAAAAATTTTGAAATTTCACGAAAAATTATCTGAACTTTCGATTAAGTCCCAATTTGTTTCTAACACGTGATTTGGGCCTCGAGGGCTTAATAAAGGGACATTATAATTAAATTATGATGTGTATGTTATATTATTACATGATTGTTCATATTTAATCTGAAATGTTCGGTAATGCTCCATAACCCTGTTACAGCGACGGATAAGGGTTAATGGGTGTTACATACAATCAATTCATAATTAAATTTATACCGTTGATATAATAATTATCAAATAAATATACATTCCTTATTTATACATACACCTAATAAAATACAACAAATTCTCTATATATTACAACTAAAATATAAAATATAACAACATTCAACTACCATAAAACCTAACCTATTAGGTACATGTCAAATATAAGTAACGTTGAAACTAATAATATAGTCGAGATCGAGATTGTGGATTGGATGCTGAGGTCAATGCTCACAAATGTTGCATTAAATGAAACTTGTGCATGGGGAAAACAATCCATTTGTTGAGTAAAGCATTCAATGGTATTTCAATAATTTAAGAAGATAACCTTAGAGTTAACAGTCCTAATCTAAGTAAATATGTATATCAATATACACATGTCTACCATATACTTATAAATTAAAGTTACCAAGTTTAACATTCTCGATATGAACATGATAACTATACAAAACTAACACTTCTTCCTAATTCAATACAGTTTACAGGGACAATTCATTATACCTATAACAATAATAATTTTAAACTAATAAATATTTAAACAGGCCTTTATCAGTCTCATTTCCAATTTACCACTTCTAATACCTCCTAGTTCATTCGTTTCAAATATTATACAACCATTTTTAGATTTGATACCATCTACAATTCATGTCTCTTTAGCAATTTTTAACTCGAAACAGAAACACAATTATTACCAAATCGGGAATCGGTCTTTACATAACATCCTTCATGTAATACCCCTCACTTGGCCTAGTTGCCAGATCTTAGCTGCGGAATGCTACTATAGTTAACAGAGAAAACACATACAAGTCATATCAATCAATTCAATTTATATTTCTAATTGTTTCATAATTTCATATACAGTTGAATTAACAAACAAATCTAAGGCCTAATTGAGTTTACGAATGTTATTAAATTGACTCATATATGAAGAAGGACTACTATGAAAACATTCCAAGATTTATGTATAGGTATCGATACCTAAACCAAGTACCGATACTGTTTCTAGCTTCGGATTCTCAAAAAAATTAAGTTATAAGCAAAGGGTATCAATACATAGTTCAATGTACTTCTTTATAGGTACTGATACATTACCTTGGTATTGATACCAAATTGGCATTCTGCCATTTTTAAAATATTGTTTATTTGTTAAAGAACCGATACTATAGCTAAAGGTATCGTTACTTCCTAGCTAAGGTTCAAAAATACAACATTTATGTACCTTTTTATGCACAAACCCAAAATCTCACTTTCATGGTACATTATGCACACTTAATTCTTAGACAAAGACATATGAAACATAAAATACTACCACATCTTAATCACATTCAATCGTTTATACCAACATGTCTCAAATGGCACCAAAGCATATAACATTTACCTATAACAATTATGCCAATTAAACCATGCCAATTCCAACACTAATTCATTTATCTTTCAACCACTCTTGCAACTAACTAAATACAAGATCATCAAACCATTAAACATTAAATAAGTACATTGCCAAGCAATCAATCCATCCAACTCAACCATAGATCTTCTCAAGTCAATTCAAATTCAAATAGACAACCTTGGATACCATTAACACATATCACCTCATGGTATTAACTATTAAACATATACCATTTACAATTTACTACACAAGTTCACATTCAAATAAAAATTCCCAAACCGACTAAACGTTACACAACAACATAATAGCTCCTAAGTTCATGCCAAATATAACCAAGCTAAACATAATCAAAAGACTACCAAATTTACCATTCAAGTGATACCTATGCCATTTAACAAGCTACCATCACATACACATCTTCATATATCCTTACCATTTCAAACATAAACATTCATCAAAGTTTAAATCAAAACTATCATCCAAAATGAATATATATATTTAGCTCTATATACATCCTATATCTAATCTTGCAACGTTCTCAACCATTCTCATTTGTATAAATCAAACACAATAAGGCACAAATTATTTATGTCATATTTCCATTACAAACTTTTATATATTTCTATACAATTTATAATTTATGAATTAGTCATTTATCAGCCAATATCATATAACATTTACCTATAAAAATTATGCCAATTAAACCATGCCAATTCCAACGCTAATTCATTCATCTTTCAACCACTCTTGCAACTAACTAAATACAAGATCATCAAACCATTAAACATTAAATAAGTACATTGCCAAGCAATCAATCCATCCAACTCAACCATAGATCTTCTCAAGTCAATTCAAATTCAAATAGACAACCTTGGATACCATTAACACATATCACCTCATGGTATTAACTATTAAACATATACGATTTACAATTTACTACACAAGTTCACATTCAAATAAAAATTCCCAAACCGACTAAACGTTACACAACAACATAATAGCTCCTAAGTTCATGCCACATATAACCAAGCTAAACATAATCAAAAGACTACCAAATTTACCATTCAAGTGATACCTATGCCATTTAACAAGCTACCATCACATACACATCTTCATATATCCTTACCATTTCAAAAGTAAACATTCATCAAAGTTTAAATCAAAACTATCATCCAAAATGAATATATATATTTAGCCCTATATACATCCTATATCTAATCTTGCAACGTTCGCAACCATTCTCATTTGTATAAATCAAACACAATAAGACACAAATTATTTATGTCATATTTCCATTACAAACTTTTATATATTTCTATACAATTTATAATTTATGAATTAGTCACTTATCAGCCAATATCATCAAAATTATAATTAATCTAACTAGTAAACATTACATAAAATCAAACATTTCATAAAATTTACACACTAAGTTTCATAGGAATTTACCTTACTAGAACGACAACAGTCAAGGTGTCAGGGACTACTCCGCAATTTTTTCTATTCCTTAAATATCTTCCGGTTGATGTAAATATCAGTCTATATTATATTTCAAATCAATTTATTAATCTATAATATCTTATGGAATCTAATTGTATGCATATGACATTTTACTTTTAATTTAGAAAAGTTTCCTAAATTTTTGTATTTTATTCAATTTAGTCCGTAAAACTGAAATTGTCATAACTTTCAAATTTGAGCCTTGATTTCGAAACCGATCTTAATTTCATCCTTCCACAGCCTTCTATTATCAATATTTACAAAAATTTCATGCTAATTTTGAAATATTCTCATTTTAGTCCCTACTATCAAAACTAACAAATTCCACCATACAAATCCATCGTTAATCACATTTAAGCTTACAATCAAACCATTTAACATCCAAAAGCTTCAAGAATCATTAATGGTAAAATTTAAAAAAATTAATACTTTTACGAAATAATACCCGAGTTAGCTAAATCAAATTAACGATCTCAAAAATATAAAATTTTTAATAAAAAAAACGAGCTTGCTTAATTTACCATGCAAGGACTGAATATTGAAGACTTCAAAAATGGCTTCCCAAGTTTTCTTTGATGGCCAAAATCGGTGGAGAAGAAATATGGAAAGAAATGGATGACAACTTCCATTATTTTATGTTTTATTAAATTAACATTTTATAATTTAACATACTTTACAATTAAAAAAATTATACCAAATCGTCCACCATCTTTTGAAATGGTATATTTACCATGTCAAGTCTTGGTTTAATTATCTTTTAAGTCATTAAGCAATTAAAAAATTCAAGCATTTTAATTTTTGTAATCTTTACAATTTAATTTTTGTATCTTAATCAGTTATTAATTTAGCAAAATTACTTATTCAAATTTTAATTCACCAATATACTCACTCCATGTATATTTAATAAAAATATTCACGGGCTCGGTTTACAGAAACAAGGTCCTGATACCTCATTTTTCATAACCACTGACTTTAAGGTTGCCACACTTTTACCTTGATTAATTATCAATTCAATAAAATTTCTAAACCAAAATTCAATATAATTCTAAATAAACTCGTAAATATATAATAATATTTACAGACTCACTCGTCAGAAATGAGATTCCGAAACCACCATTTTTCGACACCACTAAAAATCATGTTGTTGGTGTAGTCGCTTTTCTCATGTTGGTACTTAATGTTTTCTCGATCCAAATTAGCATCCTAATTTGTATTTTTTTTTTGCACATTTTATCATTTTTCTATACCAGTATTAATATATAATAATATGATACTCTTAAATTGTGTCATGTAATCACTTAACTTTTAAAAAATTATATAAAATCTAATAAAATATAAATTAAAAAATTATATAAAATTATAAAAAATTAATTAATTATAATAAATATATTTGACATTAAAATACACAAAAAAAATCATTAATAGATATTTTAAAATTTGGTTTATCCATTCATACAATTTTTCTTGCATTACATACATTAAAATAAGGAATAATATTTTATGTTGAGTTAGTGCACGAGTTATACATCATTAATAAATAATAATATTGTATCTCATTATTAAATAAAAATATGAAGAACTTATAAATAAATACTAATAATTTTATTTAATCATAATTAAATATAACTATTATAAATAAATAATACTCTTGGGTTTAGGGTTTATGATTTATGATTTTTTTTATATTTAAGGTTTAAGGGTCGGGTTTAGTGTTTAGGGATTATTTATTAGGGTTTTAGTATTTATTTATGATTAAATATTATTAAATTATATTTAAATAAAATTAGGCTTAATATATCATTTGATATCGTGGTTGACATTTTTTTTCTAATGTAGTACATGTGTTGTTTTTTGCCCAATTTGGTACTTATATTTGACAAATTTTATATATTTTGGTACTCAAAGGTAACAAAGTTAACTTTTTAGTGTGTAATTTGGGTTTTAGGGTTGATTTGGTGAAAGTTAATTGCTATTATTAGGTTTGGATTTTTCACGATTTTGTTAATAGAATAAATTTAGTGTTATTGTGAATTTGTTTAATTTTGCATTTAATTTGTCAAATACAATATGATGAATGTAATTTAATTTGGGTTTTAGGGTTGATTTAATGAAAGTTAATTACTAATATTATTAGCTAATTATGAATTTTCATTAAATGAATTCTAAAACCCGAAATAAACACTAAAAAATGTAACATTATTACCTTTACGTATCAAAATGTATAACTTCTGTCAAATGCAAGTACCGCATTGGACCAAAAAATAACACAGATAGCACATTAAAAAAAAAATGTCAAACTCAAGCACTAAACTATGTATTAAGCCATAATATTATTAGAATTTACTTATAAGTCCTTTACTATTTTTTTATTTTATTAAAATAATGTGTTATATTATTATTCATTAATTGTGCATGAAACTCATACTACGATGGTGCATCAAATATTCTCTCTTAAAATAATAAATTTAGAATATTTATATAAATATATCCTAAATTGTTTCAAATATGATAGATGAAATAATATTTAAAATTCATGAAAGCACATTAGCCTAGAAAATTCATGAACACCTAAAAACCATCCTCACAACACATATAGACGATTATCTGCCGTCAATAGTTGTCTCGTCAAAGTATCCTTTCGACACTAGATTTCACCCACTTATAGATCTTAATTCTCTAAACCTCATTTAAACCTTGGTTTCCCCAAAAAGCTTGTTAAACTCCATAAATCCAAACTCAAAATTTTGAACTTTTCAATCTTTGATATTGTTTTACGGTTGTCTAATCGAGCCATGATCCAAGTTAAGTCTTCCACTCCTCCTAAGCCTTCTTTCTATCATATTGATTGTCAAGAAAACACCATGAGTCCCAAAAGCTCAAACAATTTGATCAATTGGCTCATATTTGTGATTTTTTAGGAAGCTTTTAAAGAAACCAAGATCATATCCAAATTTAGGGGAAACAAAAAAGCAGAACAGTGCCATTTCTAGTTTCTAGGTAAGGTGTGGCGCTTGATGGCAACGGCGATGAAGACAAAGAATAGGAGAAAGAGCAAAAGTGTTTTAGGTTTTTTAAGAAAAAAGTTAAAGAAATAAAAAACAATCCTTAGTAAAAAAATAAAAAGAGGATTTCAAATAAATTTATTATAATTGTTTTATAATTTTTAATAAAGAATTAAAAAATCTTGAGTAAAATGAAAAAGAAAAAATATAAAAATAAGTTTATTATAGGCTTAAGGGTGAAAAAAACCCTCAAACTTATTCAAAAAAAAAAGCAATTAAGCCCCTGCATTTTTTTTGCACTCAAGTGAGTACTTGAACTGTCAAAACTCAGTAAAATGGCCCCTTGCCCGAGATTGACCGTTAAATTTTAACGGCCAAGATGATGTGGTTGTTAAGTTTGACTCTTTTTCCATTTTTGCCAACTAGGACTCCATCTCGGATGCCACGTGTATTGTTGGTGACATCATATTTTTTCTTGATGTGACTTTTTTATTTTTTATTATAATTAAATTAATTTAATTAATTTTATTTACAACTTATGTAATGAGTTGAAAAAAAAATAAAAACCCTATCCTTTCACTGCTAGCTTTCAAGCCTCAACAGTCCTATAAAACAAATCCACCAAAGCTTTCTTCAAGCTTTCTATTTCCCTTACATCGTCAAGCTTATTCTCTTCCACCACGTCCACTTCAGGACTCTCGATTACAACTGGCTCCTCATTTTCTGGGCCCCATTCACCGTCGGCGTTTGAAGCACGAACCTGGAAAACAGGCCTTAGTTGGATAATTTCTAGGTCAAAAATTGAGATTTCTTAATCATTATCTGAGTTGGTTTCTAGACTACTAAATTAAAAACTCATTTGCTAATAAAAAACCACCACCTCCAAGAACATTTCTTCAATTGCAAACCCTAATAAACCCTATTATTTATTCAAACCCCCAAATCAAAAAACCATGTTTTAAAAAAGCCAAATGTTTTCCTTGAATTTAAGAACCAAATGCACAATTTCGATGCTTTAAAAGGCTAATTGAGACGTTGAGTAGGTAAGTTTTTGTGAAATTTCTAAATTGAGTTCTTTTATTTGAGTTTTTGACTGGTTTCTTTATGATAAGAAACTTACTTTTTCTTGACATGCTTTCTAGTTTGAAAAATAAAGGGGCTTATTGTAAAGATTTTGGCAAAAGGCTTGTGTTTAGGGTGGCCAGATAAGCAACAACAATTGTACCCAATTTGTAATTTGTTTATGTGCAATTGAATAGTATATAGTAAAAAAAACAATTTGTTTGAGTGCATTTGTCAAGGTTTGGATTCATTTCATAAACAACAATAATATAAAAGTAAATAAATTAAATAAAGTCAATACAGTATGACATAGAATTTTTTTCACCATTTTTCTTGTTCTTGTTCGGATTTATTATATAAGTTATCATTTGTGTATGTTTGTTAAATAAATTAAATAAAATCAATATAGTACTGACAATAGACATAGCAGTGAATTTTTTCTTTTTGGTATGTTTGTTAAATATAATTTATCAGGCCCATATTTCTTGTAAACAAATTGTCGGGAACGAACTATTTGCACTGGATTTCTTTTTCTTAAATTTCTTGTAGAGTTCTTTACTTCATAACTTGTCTGATTGGATTTTTATCCTTGATGTAACCAGTGCAACGAAGATTAATTATCCCAACACCGGAGCCTCAATCGGGAATAAAACGGCACTTGGACTTAGTAAGTCTTCAAATTTTTTATGAAATAAGAAATTGATAGCGGTAGGTTTTGGGGTCAGTCTTCCTCTAATTGTTGCTTTCCTTGAAACATTGGTTTATTTAGGCTATACTGAAATTAATATATATTATAGGTAGAATTTCCATTTTTTTAAATGAAAACCGAAATTGTTCTTCGATGTTAAAAAAAATGTAATGATAGACCCTATAATTTTAGAAATGATATGCGTATGTCTAAAGAATGCGAATTTATCACAATTTATATTGAAATGAATAATAAAATTTATATAAATATATAATGTCTCGAATTATGATGTGTGATAATAGAATATTAGTTTTTATCAAGTTTTGAAAGATGTAATTATTATTGTGTAAAACATGGTGATAAAAGTGTTATTTATGTATATTTGTTAGAGTGGGAAGATAGAAGAAACTGACAGCCATGATGAGCTTATTTCAAATCCTAATAGTGCCTAGTCTTCACTCGCAACCTCAAGAGACAGCATCACTTCAATGATACCCTTCGCAAAGTCTTGCAATGAGTACACCGCGCAAGTGTGTAAAACAATACAGTTGATTTGCATCAGGCATTATATCATGTTTTCTGTATGCTAGTCTAGTAAGAATTCATTAATTAGAATTGTTTGTTTTCCCCAATTTATAGCTTGAGTTATTCACGAGAATTATCCCGAATAAGGAACCATTGCTACATTAATTGTTAGAGTTCAGATGCCTCTCTTTGCTCTAAGGGTTTCTCAAGCATTAGTAGCCTATTACATGGACTGGGAAACAACATACAATGAAGTGAAGAAGATTGCCACCCTATTTTTCTTTGTTGCAGTTATAACTGCCATTGCTCATGCATTGAGCACCTACGTTTCAGTATTATAGGAAAGCGACTATAACAACACATTTTTTAATGATGTCGAAAATAGTGGTATCGGGACCACGATTCCGGTGAGGGAGTAAATATTTTATTATTTATTAAATTCTATGGGGTTATATTAGAGTCTTTTTGAAGTTTAAGAAATTTTGAAGTTTAAATAGTTAATTAGGTAAAAAGGATTAAATCGTAATAGAATCAAAAGTTGAATTCTATTAATTTAATGGGTTATTTGGCTATAGAAATGAAAGCTAATGAACTTAGATGGTAATTATACCATATATGTTGATAGTGGACAAATATGGACATGTTTATGTTAGTATGTAAGTTATAGTATAAAAACAAAAAAGTAAATAATAAAATAAACATGAAATAAATAAAACAAAGGGCTATCATCTTCTTTCTCTTTTTCTTGTTTAACCTAAAACACCATTGAAGAGGGGAGAAAAGCTTCGGTTTTTGTTAATTCACTTGCATGGTATGTATTTAAGTCCCGTTTTTAGTAATTTTTATGTTTTTGAGCTCATTTTAGCTTAAACTACTTAGCTCGGGGATAAAATTGCAAATTTTTTTTAAGGTTGAGGGATGTGCTGTAACACCCCTAATCCGTAACCGTCGCCGAAATAGGTTAAGAGGCATTACCGGACTAGTAACTCAGTTTAGAATAATCATTTATCAAATATCATCTCATTTCAACAAATATCATACATTCACATTCAATATATATTTAAATCGAGCATACAAAGCTTAAATCATGCATTCAGAACTAAATCGGTAACATATGAAAATTTTGGAAACTTAGAAAAATTTCAACCTTACAAGTATCACACCCCCGTGTGCCTCACACGGCTAGTAGACACGCTCGTGTCTTAGACTGTGTGAAAACATGGCATAAATACTGACTTGTGTCACACGGCTGAGGACATGCCCGTGTGCCAGGCCGTGTGAAAACTAGAGAGTATACTGACTTGGTCACACGGCCAACCACATGCCCATGTGTCTAGCCCGTGTAACCTTCGAAATGGCCATACACGTCTATGTATCAGGCCGTGCCAAAACTGTAGAGGCCAAGCCAAACGCCCGTGTGCTAGGTCGTGTGCCATTTAGGGGGTATATTGACTTGTACCATACGGCCGGTCACACGGTCATGTGTGAGGCCGTGTGGAGCATACTGACTTTAATTCCATTTCAACACCAGGGGACACATAGTCGTGTTCTTAATCGTGTGTCACACACGGCTGAGACACACGCCCGTGTCTCTGCCCTTGTGGACAAAAATAAGCTATTTGCAAAGCCATTTTGCCACCCTATTTTCACAAGTATTCACCAGCATAAATGACCACATTTCATAACGTAATTGACAATCATTCCATAACATTTCATACACATAATATACCAATTCAATTGAGTATTTAATTACCTAATAAATATCATGCATAATCCATTCATATATCAACTACATAACAAGACATCTTTTGCACATTTTCATTCCATAACTTCCTTACCAAAAACATACCATAATAGAACACTTATACACAACCAAATATGATACCAAAATAAGCCAAATCACATGGCTTAACTCATACACAAAATATACCAAAACCATAATATCAAGTAACCATATTTATCATCCTTAAAACTAGCTTATACATGCCATATTTACAATTATCCATAAGTTCAAAAGTACCAATCAGAAGTTGGATAATGTGATGTGCAACTCCAACTTGTCCGAAACGAGCGAGCTAACGAACCTCTATAAAACATAGAAAAAGAAACTAAGTAAGCTTTATAGCTTAGTAAGCCCGTATAATTCAGAATTAAACTTACCATTTATACCAAACCAATACAAATAACTAAGGTAAACTCCATACAATTTCCAAATGCCTATCACAAGCATTTATCCATAGGTTAGACATGTTAATACATGAAATCATCCATTAACACAATTCAATATTCCATATAACTAGCATTCAACATTTCGTTCTCAACCATATAACCGATAATCCATTCAATAACAATACTCATCCGTATAAACAAAATTTATGTCCGTTGAACCTATTAGAACTCCAAAGGATACTCGGGTGATAAACATCAGTAACCCGTCAATTCATTATCATTTCTACTCTTTCGAGCCATGATAGGTAAGCTCCTCCTGGATGAATAGTAAGCTCTATTGAGCTGAAATGGTAAGCTCTATCGAGTTTAACAGTAAGCTCATACGAGCTAAAACAGTAAGCTACAATGAGCTGAAAACAGTAAGCTCTTACGAGCTGTGGTGACTCCGTAACAAATGCAGGAGCTCGACCAAAACAGTAACCCTAGTGACATGTCACTCGTATCCTATGAATTCATACAGTTCAAACGGGGCTCGGTAACCATTAAGCTATATCAATAAGGCATTTATATTTCAAGTATATCAATTACTCAATCACAAACATTCATTTCAAATATTTACAAATATATAAAAGTTTGATTCTAATTATACGAACTTCCCTCGTCTTGCTCAGATAAAAACTATCGGCTATTCGTTGATCTTTCCTTTTCCCCGATCTAAACTCTATCTCGACATATCTTGATCTATATATTATCAAATTCAGTACATTCAGCATTCAATCTATTCAATTTAGTCCATAATTCATATTTTGGCAAATTTACACATTTGCCCTATACTTTTCATTTTTTTACAATTTAGTCCTTATCACATAAAATTACAAATTCATGCAATTTAGTACCTGCCCATGCCTAGCCGAATTTCATAGAAATTCCTAGAAGCCCATATCTTTCATTATTTCACACTTTTAACCATCACATTTTACATTTTTACAAATTAATCCCTTTTTGACATTTTTGTCAAAAATCACTTTATAAAACTAGTTTAACTATTAACAAATATTCAAATTTCATCATCAAACATCAAATAACTCAAATATTCAACAATGATGCTTCACAAAATCATGAACAATTTCAAAAATTAAGGCATGGGCTAGCTAGAATACAAAGCAACAATCTCAAAAACGTAAAAATCATTAAAAACCGAGCTCAAACCATACCTTAATCAAGCCAAATGTGTGCCGAACCCTAATATCTCTTCTTTAGCTTCTTTTTCTTTTGTTAATCGATTATGAAGAAGAAAAATGATGATAATATGCCTGTTGTTTTATTTAATCTTTACTTATTTAACATTTTACCATATTAACCTTAATTAAAACGTTAAAAACATGCTTAATATATGTCCATACATGTCCATCTTCATTATACATGGTCTAATTTCATATAAAGACCTTTAATATAATAAGCCATAGCCATTAGACACATTTAACTAATAGCACACAAGTTTTACACTTTACACGATTAAGTCCTTTTTACCGAATTAAGCATTTAAATGGTAAAATTTCTTAACGAAATTTTCACACAAGAATTCTATCATGCTATAAAAAATAATAAAATAATATTTTAACCTCAGATTTGTGGTCCCGAAACCACTATTCCGATTTGACTCAAAAACGAACTGTTACATGTTCCATGAATGAATTTGATGTTTTAGTGAAGTTATTTGTTAGATACTTGAACTTGGTTGTTATATGGACACGTTTTGTTAAGTGAATTTTAGTAAATTTAAGGTTTAAGGATTAATTTGTTTAAGTGGCAAATTCTATTTATATCTTGTGAAATGGGGGAAAATGTGAATTGATATCGATAAGAAGAAGAATTGGTTAGCACATGTTGTCTAAGAAAATAGTGAATTTGCAAGTTATGGTTCTAAGGACTAAGTGGTGAAAAAGTTATATTAGGAGGTGTAATTTTGTAATTTCATGATAATATGAATTATAGATTGAATTGAATACTTGAGGATATTTGAAGCATTTAATTGAATGAAATTATCTACTTAGATAAAGATAAACAACAACTGAAGGGAAAGGCGAAAGCTTTGGATTAATCTCCAACTCTACTTTTGCGACTATAATTATCGAGGTAAGTTCGTATATTGAATCATTCATTAATTGTAAATTTGTTAATTGCTATTGAATAATTAAGGTAAGTGTATTTTGGATTGATTATTATGTATTACATGGCTAATTGAATTAAATGATTAAAGTGAATTATTGATGAATTTAAGAACATGTAAATTCCATGAATTGTTTTATGAGATATTGTATCGATAAGGGAATTAAATTTTAAATATGAAAAATGCAAACTTCATGGAAAAAAATTGAAATGCTAATATGAAAATGAAGATCACGAATAAGGATATGGAAAGAGTCTCGTTTGAACCTCGTAAATACTGAGGATACAAATGACATGTCATTAGGGATTTCATGGTTCGGGTGTTGGTCTTGAATGTCCTACCGATGGCCAAGGTCCTGCATTTGTTGCGGATACTCCACAGCTCGTGTGAGCAGCATTGTGTAGCTAACATTCTGACCCATAGCTTGTGTGAGCAGGCCTATTTCACAGCTTGTGTGAGCAATATTGTAAAGGAAAGATTATGTTTATATAGAAAGGCACACTACGTGTGAGCATTCCCGAGTATCCAATGTAATTCTAGATGGTTCAACGGGTAAGTTAAGGTTAATGGAAAGGCATGTATGAAATTGTATAACTATTTATAATCTTATGAAAAGGTAAGTTTGATGAATGTAAATGAATTGAATGGGACAAAGTAAGTATGAGATGAATGATATGTACATGAAGATTCACTTGTGATATGGTTGGTTTTCTATATGTGTTATACATGAGCTTACTAATTTACGATTTTGGTGGTGTTTATAGGATGGTACTAAGCTTATGAGTATGGTAATGATGTTATGCATATTTCATAAAATGAGTTTAAGAAGGGTAAGTTTATTTTTGAATTTATACGAGCTTATTAAGCACTAGTTGCTTACGTAGTTATTTTCCTCTGTTTCGTAGATTGTCAGAAGCTCGACCGGTTAGCATCTTGTCGAAGTTCTATCACACTATCCAGCAATCACTTTGGTAGTTTTTGAGTTTTTTTGGTCAAGGTTATAAATGGCATGTATAGGACTTTTTATAATGGAAGTGTTTGAGTATGCTAATGATCAATTTGGTATGAGTATTTCTTTTATGTATACATTTTGATTTTGTGGACTAAAGGTATAGTTGTGTAGTTGGTTTGTTTATATATTAAAAGCCATATGAATAAGGTGATTTTGGTATGTTTTAATGTAATGTGAATGGTTTCACAATTGATGTCATTAGGTAGCTAAATTGACTATGTTTTGTGTTTAAGATGTGGCATTATAGCCTTGTGTTGATTAAAGTTGTTTTGGTATTAATGTGGTGCCTTTCAATGGCATATTGGTTAGGATAAATAGGTTGATTAAATTGGGATGTTTATATGTGTTTGAAGTGTGTTTAAGTCTATTGGATGTATGCACTAATGGAGTAGATTGTTGGGCAAGTTTTGGACTTTAGATGGCTTGTTTTAGGGACTTATGGAGCACACGACCTGTGACACGGGCTATCACACGACCGTGTGACACACATAACATGGTTACATGGTTGTGTGTCACTTTTTATTTCAGGTATAATTATCACATGGTTTAAGATACTGCCGTGTGATCTAAGTCAGTGAGTTACACGGTTAAAGACACAGGCTGGGACACGGTCGTGTCTCATTGTTGGAGCACTAAAAGGTCCGGGCTATGTCACACGGTCGTGTGACCCCTGTTTTCTAGATTTCCAAATTTTCCCTGGAATTTCTAAATTATTTCAAATTAGTCTTGCTTTGATTCTGAACTGTTTTTAGGCCTCGAAAGTTCAATTTAAGGCCTAAATGTGTTTGTTTGTTGGATACGTATGAGATTTTAAATAATTAATAACAAATAGAATTATTAAACTATTTTGATTTTAATTGTTTTGATTTTTACAGTAATGCTCTATAACCCTAGACCAACGACGGAAACGAGTTAGGGGTGTTACAGCGACTCACTCTCCGTGTGCGTGAAGTGATGTTTTCTTGATGTGGTTTTTTGTTGTTATTATAACTGAATTAATTTAATTAATTTTATTTACAATAAAATCTGTTTACAATTTTTGTAATGAATTGAGCCAAAGAAAAAAAGTAGTAATCCTAACCCCAAAACTGTAAGATTCCATTTCAAATGCAAATAGTATTTAATTGCATTTTAGTATGAATGTTAAATCTCAATTAAACAATAATTCAATAATGAGTAAGAAAAAATGTCAAAAAATTACATAAAAAGTAAATTTTAATCTGCAATATCCTCAAAATGCATCCTTATTAACAAAATATTCCAATATAAACAGGATGTTCCATTGTCAACAAATGATTCCCATATGAACAAAATGTACCAATCTTGTCCCTTGTCAACCATAAACTATACTATTAGAGAAATTAAAACTAAGCTAACATCAACATCAGATAATTTATGGTTGATTTTGTTCTTAGAAAAAAAAATTAAGAAATTCATTATAATGTATTTTTTTGTTAAACAAATATGAATGTAAAGAAAAACTTATCTAAAATAAAGTGGTCCATGAATTACTTGTAAATTTTGACTCATATTTGATCTTGTTGGACACAATTTCTTGTTATTCCCTACTTGTTTACACAAAGAACATGACATTTTAGGCCACTCCTAGTGTCCTTTCCAAACTTGCTCTTTTTTGGTTCATTCTTAGATTCCCTTATGTTTTTCTTGGGCCTTCCAAGCATCTTTTTTACTGGTGGAGGAAGAATTGAATCATCTCTCTTGAGCTAAATTTCCCCCCTAACTGGTTGTAAAACCTGACTATATGCTGCTACATATTTCTCCTTGCTGTATCATGGTGAGACATAGGCTTCTGGATTTTTCTCATTATGATACATGTCACATACAACATGGCAAAAATGAATCCTTATAAGCTCACATTCTCTGCAAATGCATTTCAACTCTTTCAAGTCAATTGTGTGTTGGTTGTCTTCATGGATCACTTCAAACCCTCTATCACCATTCCATGCAAACATACATTTAGTTGAGGTTGTAGCATTCTTTTCCAACTTTTGCAATGCAACAGGGGAAATGTTAATTCTCCACTTTTCTGCCCAAGTTCTCTTCACATGAATCCTAGTCATCATCATCACTCTGATTCCTTCAAGCATAGTGGTGATAGGTTTGCACCTTGCATCAAATATCCATGCATTAAATGCCTCAGCCATATTATTGTCCACTGCATCAAATTTGAATGTCCCTTTAAAATATGAATTTGCCCAATGATGCATAGGGATCTCTAATAATTGATCAAAGTATTTAACAAAAGTTGACCTGACACAATTCCAAAATTGCATCTTCTTATTCAACCCTTTCAAAGTCTTCTGCCAATTGGCATAGATGTGTCTTGTACACATTCTATGCTCCAAGTCTGGAAAACACTCATTTAGTACATTGATCAACCCCTGCAACAATCATAAAATTCAGATTGTTAGTCATACAATTAGTGTAAAATATGTATCTTAAAAAATATATAATGAACATATTTAGACTAATAAATTACATTTTGTTGATTTTACATCTATGTTAATCCAACACCCATTGGATGACACAAATCTGTAAATAACTTCTCCAAAAACCATTTTCACGAAGAGGCATGTTCCCCTTTCACCACTACCCAAGCTAATGGATACATTTGATTGTTGGCATCTCTGCCAACAACCACTAACATCTCTCCTTTATAGACACTTTTAAAGAAACACCCATCAGTTCCAATAAAAGGCCTACAACCAACTTTCCACCCTTTTTTCAATGCTTCGAAACACACATAAATCCTATGGAACACAACTTTACCTTTTTGATTTCTGTGGACTTGGATTGAAACTGTGCCCTCAGGACTATTTATTTATAGCTCAGTAGCATACCCCCACAAATTTGCAGATTCTTCTACATATGACCCCCTTATTTCCCTAAGAACTTCTCTCCTAGCTCTTTGGCACATATTATAGCTAGCATAAAGTCCTAATTTAGTTTTACACATCTCCTTCAGAGTTGCCACTTTCATTTCTGGGTCAAAAATTATTCTATCCCTAAAAGTCTTTTATAAATGCTTACAAGACAATATAGGTTCTTAGTGCTTCTGAAACATTTATGTATAGGGTTGTAAGTTTTCATAATGAAACAATTCTCTCTACGGTTAAAGCTAGTAAAAAGTTTTCAAGGGCAACCATCTCTACAACTTACCCTTGTTCTTTTGGGTTCATTCTTAATAAACGTCAATACTACTCCTTTTGCAAAGGAATATTTTTTTAGCGCCTCTTTGAACTGTTGGGTATCTTCAAACCTAAGTCCTATCTCCTACAATGGGATAATGCAATTAGGATCATACCTAAGACCAACAATTTTTTTTACCCAAGTAAGATGTGCCAATCTCATCATCAGAGAGCTCATTGTCCCCATACTTCTCTAGCTCAGATGAGCCCTCATTCCCCTCAATTTTGCCCCTTTTTTTCTTTTTTCTCATCTTCTACTATGAAATCATCCTCCACGAGTATTTTTTCATCAAATAAAACCTCACTATCACCCTCACCACCTTTCTCAAACTCACCTTTTAACCCTTCATTAGCCTATGCACTTCCCTTAATCTTTTTTTTTTTATTTCTCAACCTCATCTTGATTTCCTCAACTTCTTCATCTACATCAGTAACTATCTCCATATTGAATAAAAAGACATCCTCATCTTCCCCACCCTCACTATCAACATCGTCCCCACCCTCAGTCCCAACATCTTCTCCACCCTCAGTCTTAAAATTTGCTTTCACCTTAGTCCTAGCGTTTTCCCCAATCCTAGCCCATGTGGCTCCTATAACACCCTCACCAACAATATCCAATAAACCATCACCAACACCAAACCTACCCTCATTAAAGTTTTCACTACCATAACCTACCACATATAGGTCTACATTACACATTTTTCCAAAATATCTATTATTTGCCTAACAGTATTGTAACACCCCTCACCCGTATTCAACGTCGGAATGGGGTTTCGGACCGTTAAGGGCTATTGTTGCATGAGATAATATGTTAATTAAAACATAAAATAAAACATTTGTTTCATTATTTTGATCATCTACCATCGAAAACAAGAAAAGAAAAGAAGGTTTTAAGCTTTGGTTACATTCGGCCATAAAGTTCTTTAATTAAGGTATGTTTTGGTTTCAGTTTTTGATAATTTCTACGTTTTTGTAATCGTTGCTTCAAGTACTACAAAACCCATGTCTTAATTTTGGAATTTGATGAAGAATTTGAAATGTGCCATTGATGAATGCTTGAGCTTTGTGATGTTAGTTGATGAAATATGAAATATATGTGTTAGATTAACATGTTTTGTCTTTGGATTTTTGGTGAATTTGAGTAATTTGGACTAAATTGAGAAAATAATATTTTAAAGGACTAAAATGTAAAATAAATGAAATGTATGGACTTGTATGATCATGTTGAACATTCGGCTAAGCATGGGTACAAGAGAATTATGTGTATTTTATGATTTTGTGAAATAAGGACTTAAATGTCAAAATGTGAAAATATGAGGGCTAATTTGTAAAATGCCCTAAATGTGTATTTTTGGATTGAATTGAATGACTTGGTGAATAAAAGAATTAAATTTGAATATGTATAGATCAAGAACCAAAGAAAACGGATTTAGATCGAGGAAAGTCGAAAGTGATCGAATAGTCAAATTCGTCCATCTATATCCATACGAGGTAAGTTTATATACAAATAAATGTAGTTAAGTTGAACTATTATGTTCAATTAATATTAAATTGTGATGAATGGCTTTATGTGCATAGACTTGTTGAGACAAATGTGATATATGTATGATTGTGTGATAAACCATAATTTATACATATTTTAACCCAATTCTTAGCTTAATTTTAGATGAATTTTCATTGAATTTGATGAATTTGATGCTCCTAATCTCTTAATTTCATATTTTATACTCAGGAGAGCTTAGGAAGTTGAAAAGGACGAGAAACGGGCCAAAAGGGGACAAAATGGGCCTACCTAGGAAATTAACACGGCCTGGACCATTGGACACAGCCGTGTGTTACGAGCAGGATCGACCACGGCCTGGACTATCGACCACGGGCGTGTCACACGGGCGTGTCCCTGCCGAAATCAGGATGAATTCTATTCGGAATGGGATACTTGTGGGCCAAGTAATGCATCTTAAAGCCTATATAAACACTCTAAGAGGCAACCTAAAGGGGAGGTCGACAGGACGTCGAATAGACGCCGAGTAGAAGGCAAAAATTACTGCAAGACAGCCGTCGGGAACAGCCTAGGAGAAGGATCTCCATCAAGACTAAGGATCTCCCATCAAGTTCTTTAGAATTTTTTGGGTTTTTCTTATGTTTTGTTGTTTTCCCTATTCTAATATGTTTCCCTCTATTATTATGAACTAAATCCCTCAAATACCTAAGGGGATGAAACCTAAAACGAATCTTATTATTATTTGATTTATGAGATAAATACTTGTGCTTATTTTTAATTGTGAGTTCTTATTCTTTTTTGATAATTCAGGTTATTGATTCAAGTCGAATGTGCTTATTTAGTGGAGCAAAAGTCCTTGTCTAAGAGTAGATCAACACAATTAAGCGGAGTTGATTGCAACCCTAGAAATAGGGCAACGAAAATCTACCGAATTAGGGTCAAACCTAATAAGGGAATCCATAGATCGAGTTAATGCGACAATAGGGGTTTTAATTAGAAACAAATTTCAATTAATCAACCTAGAGTCAGTTGTTTTTAGTCTTGAAAGAGATATTAACATAAATCAGGGATTTCTACGGATTAAGCCAAGTGAATAAATCACATGAATCAAAAATAATAAGTGAAGTCTAAGTGGATTCTTCCTTAGGTATTGCCTATCTCATATAAAGTTGTCGAAAAGTATTTTCCCAATTTACTCTCTGTCGCATTCATAGTTAGATTAGTTAGTTAATTTTAGATTAAAAATAAATCCCCTTAATTATTAGGCTACATAATAAAAAGATAGTTAATACTAGTACTCTTGGTCCTTGAGGATACGATATTCCGGACTCACCACAACTATACTATTGTTCGATAGGTGCGTTTGTCTTTGTCGAAATAATAGTTAGTTTCAAGCCCATCATTGTGCTATGATCAAAAAAGATACTTGGGGATGTGAATTGTTGATAAGTAATGGCTAAACAAATGAGCCAAAGAAGAGTTTTGAATTTGCAAATGAGTTATATCTTAATGATTTTGTATTTGATATAAATATGATTGTTTTTATGTTAGGTTTATTTGTATATGGCTTACTAAGCTTTTGAAAGCTTACTCTGTGTGTGTTTACATTATTTTTTAGATCGTTAAAGCTACGGAAGGCTCGGGGATCGTCAAGGATCATCACCACACTATCAATCTCTATTTTGGTACCTTTTGAAAGTGTATATATTAAAGTATGGCATGTATAGTCTAGTTGAGATGGTTAATGTTTTGAGTTGTATATAAGCTATGTGATATGGCTTGTAAATGGATGTGCAAATGGTAATATTTGATCTATGTTTTGTGATGCAAAGTTGGTATATTATAGATAAAAAGATGTTATAATGAATTGGTAAGTTGGTGGATGGATTATGCTTAGAAATGCTTGTGATTAAATTGAGCTAAATGGCACATAAGTTGGTGTGTTTGAAATGTTCTTGAATGGTTAGAAAAAAATGGTCCTTTTGGTACGTTTGGGTTGCTTTTGATGCTTGGAATAATGCTTAATTTTGCTTGTAGGTATAACCAAAGTGTGGGTGGCAAATTGGCCTTGAAAATGCCCTATATTTGCCCACACGATTGAGCACAAGTGCGTGTGCCTCGACCGTGTCCTTCGTGGTTGCATTTCAAAACAAGTCAGTTTCGACCACGGGCTGGACACATGGGCATGTCTGAGGCCGTGTGAGGCACACGGCTTACCCACACGGGCGTGTGACCTCTGTAACTTTGAAAAATGTTAAGTTTTTGGAAAAATTTTGTATGATTCTGGTTTAGTCCCAACCCCTTTCTAATACATGTTTAAGGTCTCATAGACCTATTTAAGGGACTCTATGTATTGAATCTGTTATGATATGTTTATGATATATCTTGATATGTGAAATGTTTGTAAAACTTCCGATTTTTCCGGTAATGACTTTAACCCTAGACCGGCGATGATTACGGGTTAGGGGTGTTACACATTTTGCCACCCTATCTTATGTACACCTATACCAAATTCAATGGCACTAACACATAACGCTTAAAAGAATTTAAACAACTTCAATCAAACATCATTCATACCATCTCAATACCAACAACTAACATGCTTATAATCTCATGTTTTCCTCATTCAAATCATACCAACTTCACATATTCAAATCAACTAATTAACCTTTTCCAAACATGCATCCTCATGCACCAATCTACAAGCACATAACTTCTCAATTACCAACCATTTGACATCTATAATACCAACTATCAAAAACATGCAAAACCAACCTCAATCACATAACATAAGCCATATGCACACTTATATATATACATAACCAAACTAACCAAATTAAGCCAAGTCTCATGGTTATATATACAACCAAAACATAACCATTCACAAGCCATCTCAAATGGCAAATCTCACTACCAAAATACATATCAAAATTACCATAATCCTATACATGCCATATGACCAAACCATAAGCTCAAAAGTACCAAAGTGATGATTGGATAGTGTGACGTAGTCTTTGACGATCCCCGAATCCGAGCTAGCTTTGAAATCACTATAAAACATGGAAAAATAAACAAAGTAAGCTTTATAGCTTAGTAAGCTTGTATGAAATAAACTCAATTAATCATAAATACACAAATCATCAATTTGAACATATTAACATGTAATTCATGATAACTAACAAACCTTTCACATGCTTAATCATATGCTTATATGCAAACTTCATAATTTCTTCGATTTAAAGCTCATACGATTCATGTACCTACCTGTACCAATCCGCAACAAACTTATACCTATTTGGAATATTGTCAAATTCTCAAAATCCCGCACACTAAGTGCCATACATAGCCGAAGATATCTCGATCTCGCACACTAAGTGCCATACATAGCCGAAGCTATCTCGATCTCGCACACTAAGTGTCATACATAGCCGAAGCTATCTCATTCTCACGCACTAAGTGCCATACATAGCCGAAGCTATCACAATCTCGCACAATAAGTGCCATACATAGCTGAAGCTATCTCGTTCTCGCACACTAAGTGTCATACATAGCCGAAGCTATCTCGATCTAGCACACTAAGTGCCATACATATCCGAATCATTGTCGATCACAATTATAGTCTCGTATACACAATTTATGTAATACCAAAGCATTTGAAGCATAATTATATCAATGATTATTACATATGAACTTACCTCGGATGTAAAAACAACGACATGAGTCAATTAGTCGAGAACTTTGTTTTTCCCTCGATCTAGATCCGAGTTTCACTTTTCTTGATCTATATGTAATCAAAATTAACTTATTTAATCATCTTTCTATTCAATTTAGTCCAAAATTAACTTTAAGGCATTTTTACACAATTGCCCCTAATATTTCACATCTTTTACAATTTAGTCCTTATTTCATAAAATCACAAATTCATGAAATTCAATACTAACCCATGCTAGCCGAATTACCATTATGCCCTTAGCAGCCTATATTTTTCATTTATTTCACATTTTAACCATGAATTTTACACTTTTCACAAATTAATCCCTAATTTGCATTTTCACCAAAAATCACTTTACAAAACTTGTAAATCTATCATCAAACCTCAAAATATATGCTTATTCATCAATGGAAACTTTCTAAATCTTTAACAATTTTGCAAAATAGTCCCTGGGCTAGCTAGACTAAGCTGCAACGATCTCAAAAACATAGAAATCATTAAAAATCGAGTAAAAAATGACTTACATGCACAAGAAACTTTAGTCGAACCTTAAAACTAAAAAATGGAGTTTCTTCTCTTCTATTTTCGATGAAAAATCTCATTAAAGAAGATGATAGTTTGTTTTTTATCACTTTATTTTGTTTACTTTATTAGATTACAACATTAACCTTTTTAATTAACTATTTAAAACACTTAATCTATGTCCATCTTTGTCCACTTACTAAAACAATGGTCTAATTACCACATAAGGATCTTAAATTTAAGGTTCTATAGATATTAAACACCTTTAGCTAATAGAACAACACTTTTGCATTTTACGCGATTTAGTCATTTTTATCAAATTGACCAATCAAACGATAAAATTTCTTAACGAATTTTTCACACAAACATATTATCATGCTGTAGACATTAAAATAATAATAAAATAATTTTTTTGACTTTGAATTTGTGGTCTCGAAACCACTATTCTGATTTTGACTAAAAACGGGCTGTTACAAGTATTGTCATCATATATTAGGACTAACCCATCCCCATTAAAGGAAACATCTGGGACCCTATAATAAGCATATGGTTTAGATTCATACCCTAAGTCTTTCACATTGTCTATAATATCCCAGAAGCATAATAAATCAAGGTCCACTTGAAACTTTTCAAAGCTACCATTCACATAGTCAAATTTAGGGTGCGTGACAAACTCCCCACCATGAAAATAACTTAACACATACACCATTCTGCATAAATAGAAACAAACAAATAAACTAATGTCATACAAACAAACATACAGATTGCATTCAATTAGCACTCTATCAAATATACATATATAACACTTTTATCACCACATTTTAAACAATAATAATTACATCTTTCAAAACTTGATAAATACTAATATTTTGTTTTCACACGTCATAATTCAAGACATTATATATTTATATAAATTTTATTATTTATTTTAATATAAATTGTGATAAATTCATATTCTTTAGACGTACACATATCATTTCTAAAATTATAGGGTTTACCGTTACATTTTTTAACATCGAAGAACAATTTCAATTTTCATTTAAAAAAAATCGAAATTCTACGTATAATATATATATTAATTTCAATATACCCTAAATAAACCAATGTTTCAAGGGAAGCAATGGTTAAAGGAAGACGGACCCCAAAACCTACAGCTATCAATTTCCTATTTCATAAAAAATTTGAAGACTTACTAAGTCCAAGTGTCGTTTTGGTCCCGATTAAGGCTCCGGTGCTAGGATAATTAATCTTCGTTGCACTAGTTACATCAAGGATAAAAATCCAATCAGACAAGTTATGAAGTAAAGAACTCTACAAGAAATTTAAGAAAAAGAAATCGACTGCAAATAGTTCGTTCTCGGCAATTTATTTACAAGAAATATGGGCCTGATAAATTATATTTAACAAACATACCCAAAAGACAAAATCATTGCTATGTCTATTGTCGGTACTATATTGACTTTATTTAATTTATTTAACAGACATATACAAAATATAACTTATATAATAAATCCGAACAAGAATAAGAAAAATGAGGGAAAAAATTCTATTTCAATACTATATTGACTTTATTTAATTTATTTACTTTTATATTATTGTTGTTTATGAAAGGGAATCTAAACCCTAACAAATGCACTCAAACAAATTGTTTATTATTATATACTATTCAATTGCACACAGATAGCTTTAAATATTAAAATTACAAATTGGGTACAATTGTTGTTGCTTATCTGGCCACTCTAAACACAAGCCTTTTGCCAAAATCTTTACAATAAGACCCTTTCTTTTTCAACCTAGAAAGCATGTCAAGAAAAAGTCAGTTTTATCATAAAGATATCAGTCAAAAACCCAAATAAAAGAACTCAATCTGGAAATTACACAAAAGCTTACCTACTCAATGTCTTAATTAGCCTTTTAAAGCATCGAAATTGTGCATTTGGTTCTTAAATTCAAGGAAAGCTTTTGGCTTTTTAAAATAGGGTTTTTTATTTGGGGATTTGAGTAAATAATAAGGTTTATTAGGGTTGCAATTGAAGAAAGGTTATTGGAGAAAGTGGTTTTTAATTAGCAGATGAGTTTTTGATTTAGTAGTTTAGAAACCAACTCAGATTATGATTAAGAAATCTCAATTTTTGACCCAAAAATTAGTCCAGCCAAGGCTTGTTTTCCAAGTCCGTGCTTCGAATACCGATGATGAATGGGGCCTGACAAGGAAGGGCCAATTGTAATCGAGAGTCCTGGAGTAGACGTAGTGGAAGAGAAGAATCTCGATGATGTAGGGGGAAATAGACCAAATGATATTTTGGTCACAATGGTAAAATTAAAAGGTTTGATATATATGGTGTTCTTGGTATCTTATGGGAAAAATCCTTGTTGCTCCACGAGTTTCATCTCCCACATAAAAATTTGTTGATGAGTTAGCATCCATTTCACCCCTACTAAAACATCTTGTTGAGTGGGAGTGTGTTGGTGCTACTACTAAAGGGGGCTTTCTTCCTTTCCATGCTTTTATTGGTGTTATTTGTTTTGTTTATTCATGATGATACCTACATGTTATTACTTTGTATTGTTGGTGAAACTTCAACATATAAATATGTTTCTCCAGTTACAATTGTCTGAATTAATTTGGCATATTTGTTTGAACAAAAAGGGAGAATAGAATGAAAAAGACATGTTGTTAATACTGGTTCATGATGATGTTGTTGGTGCTTGCGATACACTATTTTGTTTTGGTATATTTGCTCCTGACTTTAATTTTGGGATGATACCTTATTTTGGGGATATTTTTACTTAAGGTGAGTAGTTGTTTCTAATGTTGTATATGTTTCCCCATTATGGTTTTGTTCAAAAATTTGCCACATAGGGAGATTGTTGAGGCAGTTTATAAGGAGTGCCAATGAGCAGTGCCTATTGGTGTCTGGCATTACTCAACTCATAAACTTGTCATATTTGGTGTTGGCAAATTTTGGTAACAAAATCCTTGAGTTATGATCTTTGTTGATACTTTTGACGTATCCAAGCCCATCTATGATATCTAGACATTGTTATGGGAACTTATATTGAAGATTGGTTTGGATTAGGTCTAGGAAATTGACTTCTCTATTTTGAGGAGATTGGCTTGGATCGGGTAACTTAGTAACATATCTTGAAGATTTGAAGACAAATCCTAATCATATTAAAAATATTTTCCATGTTGATTATCTTACAATGTTGAAGAGAAGATTTATTGTAATTGACCTTTATCTTAATAAGCCTTAAACTCTTATATATTGAAAAGTCTATGTAGGTAAAAGGGTGTGGAGAATTTTAACACTTATTCATAACTTTTTTTCAAGTGCATTTTGTCAATAATTAAGTGAGGCACTTGGTTATTATCTTAAGTTTTCAAGGAGAAAAATTAGAGGAGATTAATCTGGATCTTAGGTGCAAAAGTAAGGATGCTAATCTGGTGAGCGTTAATGTTTGTAATCACTTATTGTACGAGATGTTAAGATAGTGGATTATCTTTTTAGGCAAGACCATACAAACATAGAAAAATTGATTGCATAAACATATTATTGTGTTCAACTTTGTTCTTCACCAGTGCTTGAACCAATAGGCATTGCTCGCGGTAGTGCTTCAACCATTGCTCGATTTACTTGCAATTATCATTTTTGTTTTTTTACACATATATATACACTAAAATAAAGTATTGAAACAATTATGGAAACATTTCTCAGTGGCATCTATAGTGTTGACTCTTGGGAAATGTCTCCATATTATAGTAAACATGTAACTATTTTCTATTTATTTGAATGATAAATAAATAAATAAAGTTAATTTCACATTTCACTGTTATGTCTTGTATTTCTATGTTTTATGTTTTGTATGCATAGCGAAATTATGACAAACAAATATTAGCCCATTGATTGTCTAAGTTCAAATTGAAGATAAGTGGCATTGTAAAAACGTTTATATTACGAGAAAGACAATTTATTTCAATAGATAATCTAAATAAGTCCGTAATCCCATAAAAAAATCGAAGTGAGCATTTGATTCAAATACTGAGAAGGATTATTATGTCGTCTACAATTCTAATTGGGGAAATGACTAGTCTTGGCTATCAGAGTAGTTGAATCCACGAGTAGAGAAATAGATGTATGCATTGGTAGAATGATACATTGGACTAGACCCAAGATGAATTAATTCTGAATCCATTTGTGAATTAATTCACTTGTGACGTTCATGGTGTGATTTACCTAAATCCTGAGTTAGTCACTGACCATGCGTATGCAACTTATGTGATTTGATATAAGTGGAGGCTTATGCTCTAAAGATGATCGAGCCTATAGCTGATATGTTGGGTACATGACTTGTGTATGGCATGACTTTACTAGCAATAGTGGAATTCATAGCTCAATTAAAGAGTTAATGATATCCTCTTATTGGCATTATGTGGATTGATAAATATGGAACGTGGTCATGGGTTGCTTGTTCTCGAATGAGCAATTTATCACAGTCATTTATTGACAGTGGTCATATTAATCATTAAGAAGACACAATGGTGGCAATGAGATAAAATAGGATTGTATTGAGTAAACGGATTTAACTCAAAGGAATCAAGGATATCATATGAGGGTAACACACACATGACGAGGTCATTGGACAATACAGTTGAATGAATTGTTTTCGTAAAGAGTATATAATAAGGAGTTTTCAATCATGGTACTTCTTGTGGACTGACTCCATGATTAAGTAATTGTGAATTAGCTAAACGATGCTTCTGGACATAATTGCAATTACTAGATCCTAATTGTATATGTCCGATTAGTCCCTACGCTAGCTAAACAAAAGCTTGATCAGACTGCCTTTAAATTAGAAGAAAATTCTTATGACTTTAGAAATAATTTAATTGAGTTGATTTATTCGATGCAGAATTAAATTAGATGGTTATAAGAATTGTTCAACTAGGGAATTTGATTAAAGAATTTTTCTTTAAAAATTAATTTGGAAAATCTAAGTGATTTTTGAAAAAATTAATTTTGATCAAGAAAAATTAAATTAATCAAATTAATTAAAATTAATATGATATTTTTGGAAATTAAATTTCAAGTCAGACAATTGGCCCAATAGGTAATTGCACTTGAAAATTGGACCTAAGATCGTAAATTGGGCCCAAGAGCCTAAAACCGAGACTAAGACCCAAAAATTGGTCAAACCAAGCTTGATATGTGAAAACGGGTCGACGGTCCAATCGGTGGCAATACCGGACCGATCGGGTCGTCACTGACCCGGACATAATCGGCTCGGGGTGCCGTAAAGGTGTCGCACCTACATCACTGGACACGGCGGTGCTACCGCCTACGACGGTAATGTTTTGGTTACCGGCGGTGGTTGGTCTTCGGTGGTTAAACAGTGGAAGAGTTACAATCTTACTAGGACTCTACTAGAGAATTTGATTTTAGATTAACTATTCCAAATAATAATAATAGTTTAATAGTTTAATATTAAATTTAATTTAATATTTATCTTAATAGTATTTTATTAATTTAATATTAAATTTATTATCTTAATATTAAATTTAATTTTATGTTTATGTTGTAGATAAATATTCTATTATTTTAGTAAGATTTAATATTAAATTTAATCTAATATTTATCTTGATAAAATTATATTATTTTAGTTAAACTCTCTAAACTCTCCCTATATAAAGAGAGCATTGGGTCATTATTTTATATACACTCGAATTCAAGAGAAAATTCTCTGAAGATATTATTTCAGAAAATTTTTAGAGATACTTTTCTTATTTACAACTTGACCCAAAAATTTAGAGAAATTACAAAATTACCTCACTGGTAATTTTTGTGAAATTTTTTCTGATTCAAAGTGAGTCCACACTTGGCAGACGTGAGCTTGAGGATAGTGGAGAAGACTACTTGGTCGAAGCGCTCATCCTAGACGAATCGAAAAGGTACAATTTTGATTAAGTGTTTATTACTTTAGATATCACGACCAAGATCTTATTTTGGAAAAAAAATTTAAATTTTGTTTTCCCTAAATTTATTTTCCGCTATGTTTTTCAAACTTGTTTTTTCTTACACTTCAAACCAATAGAATTATTCTTTCTCTCTCAAGTCAGAAATTTGAAGCATCAACTCACTGAATCTTTGACATAGTCTCGAATAGTGCCTTGTTGCGTAAGCTGACACTACTTAGCTTGAGCCTCATTCTTGCCATACTATGGAACTCCTTCTAAGTCCCAATTGCAGTCTCACACCATTTTTTATTTGTGGACCTATGGCGCCACCATAAGAGAGTGACATCAGTAAAATAAAATGCAGCAGTGTTTACCTTAGTGGCAACATCCTCAATGACCATTATGTGGAAGTATTCCACCCCTTAAAGAAAATTGTCCACATCCCTCGTGAACCTCATCCCCTTAAACTCTTTTGCTTGGGAACATCCATCTTGTGTTACTTAAGAACCGAAGCCAGCATCCCATTACCCTAAGCAACCTTGTAAATAGTGAACTCCCCCTTGAGCTCTACAATTGTTGGATCAGATGCCTTGAGTGTAGTATATTCGTTTGCAAACTTGTAATTTTTTCGAACAGATTGATTAATAAAACAATTCATGAATTACATTAATATACTTTGTATAATGTCCTTATGTGATTTTTGCATGCAAAGTAAAATAGAAGCAAATATTGGCTCACAGCTTGCCTAATGTTTAAACTAATCCTAAGTGGTATTACGTGGTTGGATCGTAATATGAAAAAACAACTTGTATTAGTAAATGAATATAAATGTGTCCTTAGTCTAATCGAAAATGAGCAAGCCGATTGGAATACTAATATGTCGTCTATCAAGTCCAATTGGGGAGATGCCTTGTCTTGGGCATCAGAGCAGATGACTCCCAGAAGATAGAGACATAGATGTGGCTGACTGGATTGATAGTATATTAGACTGGACCTAGGAAGAATAGATTCTAAATCCATTTATAGTTTTATTCACTTGTGACATTAAAAGTATGACATACCTAAATCTTGAGTAGATGACGGACTATGTATGCATAACTCGTATACTTTGATGTAAGTAAAAGCCTAGATTCAAATAGATAAGGAATCGAAAGCTGGTGCATTGTGTATACGACTTCTACAATATGTAACATCATTCAAAATAGTGAAATTCAAAACTCGAGACATGGGTAAATGTTACCACGAGTCATTCGTCTTTGTGATTGATGACTTGATTACTATTTGATGGTAGTTGACTTTTCATGAAGGAAGATGTAATGATTACCATGAGATAAAATAGAATCATATTAGAAGAAAGGATATTATCCCAAAGAAATTAAGGATATCCTATAAGGATAACACACTTATGATAAGGTCATTGGATGAGCACTGATTGAGTTGCTTTAGTAATGGTATGCTGTTGGGGAGAGCTCGGTCACGATACTATAGTGGAATGATTTCGTGACTAAATGAGTTTATAATTAATAGGCGAAAAGTTAGAACTTAATTATATATCATTTGAGCCTCAATCGCATATGCCCAATCAATCCCCCCACTAGCTCGTTGAAACTAGAAATGAATTGCATATTGAATCAAATTAACAAAAAGGGTAAAAATAGAGAAATGAGAAATATTTGGAAATAAATGTGGTTTTCTCATAAATGAAAATGACCTAGAAATGAATTTATGGCTTTCAAATTAAATAAATTTTGAAAATGAAAATAAATCATTTGGTCATAATGAATCTGTTGAATGCAGAAATATTAACTAGATTTTCTTATAGATTCTTTTACAGTAAAGTCATCATAATTTTAATAGAATTAGAATTAAATTGAGAAAATTATTTAATTGGGAAATCAATTTATTTAAATTAATTAGATATGTTTATTTTGGGAAATAAAAAAAAATAAATATCGAGTTGGATCGAATTATAAAGTACTAATTAAAAGTTCAAGAAGTACTTGTAATTGGACCCGATATGGGATAGGCCCAAAAGTCTTCATGTTTAAATAGAGTGACGGAAAACCCTAGTTTATTTAATTAGGGTTGCCTCCCCCTATACTCCTAATTAGACTAAGAGTTCATTTTTCTATTTGAAATAGACTTCTACAATTCAAATGGGATTTCACCTCTTCTCCCTATAAATAGATGGCACCGATAGAACTAAATACACAACTAAAAGATATTTTTACTCTGCCTGAAAATAGTGAGAGTTTATTCTCAAAGTATTAATTCTATTTTCCAGAATAACAATTCTGTCAATTTCTATTGAGAGAAGTTTTGCGTTCACACTGAAAGTAAAGAAGTTTTGATTCAAATCGTTCAAGCCTACACTCGAAGCAGTTCGTGGTATGAGAATAACAGAAAAGGTCGTTTGGTTAAAAGTTGGGAACAACAAGGATCCGTCTAGTCGAAAGCACAACTGCGATTTCGGTAAAAGGTTTATTGCTATAAATATCACAAATCGGTTTTATTTTCAAAAAAATATTATTTTTCGTTGTATAAGAAACGTTTTTTGAACCGAATTTTTTCCAACAACAATATGTTCATTCAAAGTTGTTACCATGGCTTTGAGAGCATCATTCTTCTCTATCTGATCACCCATGGTGGCATTGAGGGTCTTTTTCATCGCATCCAAATTGGAACTGTGAGCTTCCGCCACATAATCCCTGAGCCGCTCTTTCATTGAGTCCAACTCATCGGTACGTCTTTTGACTACCTCAAGTGTTTCTTTCACACCACCCATAGATTCTTCCAGATTGATCACTAGACTTTCCAAAGCCGACACAATATCCTTTGATCTATTATTTTTTCTGCCCCTGCCACGGGTCTCCATCGAGACGTTCTGCTCGTCTCCTCCTTTCATCATCTCAACCAATACCTTCGAACACTGGCTCTGTTATCGACTATCATAGGGCTAGAACTTTAGCTTGGCAAATCGTGCGGCCTTAGGCCAGTCCTTTGCTTTAAATCCACCTAAGTCATCCTACCTCTCGAAAGTGAGAATTCTCAAGAAAGATTCTCCAATGCATCAAAGTAAAGCAGAAGCTACTCGAAAAAACAAATGGACTTGAATTGAATAACAAAGCCAAGAAAATAATAGCACACCAAATGTTTGAGTAAATGCTCTCAAAAGTATTCTCTTACTTTGAATGGAATGCTTACAAATGAAGAGGGAGAACTCTATTTATAGTTGATCTTTCCTAGATCCAACGGTACATATTGAATTACATCAACAGCTAAGATTAGTGCCTATCTACAAGATGAGAGTCCTAAGGGATTTAAACTCTGTACAATCTTATCCTTTAAGATTTATAATATTCATTATGGTACCTTTAGTTTAACTAGAGTGTTTCACTAGACCACCAATGCTTCAAATAGATGGGTTTCTCCATTTGTTCTACAAAGCAGGCCAGTTCAAGTGGATTAAATAAGCTCCATTTGGTCAGATGACCTCTATGGTACAGTTTGTGTGCATTCATCATGGGCTTTGATAAGATATTTTTTATGGGTTTAATAGTTTCTTATAATTTCAACTTTAATAAAATATTTTTAATTATTCATATTTTAATAAGAAATAAAACATTATTCTAATATCAGTACACTATAAAAAATATTTTATTGTTTTGGACTCAATTAGAAGGATCTAATTGATATAATATTGATATTTTTTGGACTGAATTAGAATGTTTTGGATATTAAGGACTAATTTAAAATATAGACAATAATTTAGGGATGTTGGATGCAATTAACACTTTTTATATAATAATTGTGTAATGGGATTTCGACAACATCTTTCACAGTTTGACTTATTCTGGCAGCCAAATTTCTGCGAGTTATCATCAAAAACCCTCTCTGTTAGGGTTTCCAAAATTTCCCAAATCCAAAATGAAATCCTTTTTTACAATTTAAACAATCCCAACCTTTCTTCTTTACAAGGTATTTTCCAAAAAACCCATTTCAAGTTTCAAGCAAAAGAAGCCAAGAAAAGGGTTCTTAAACGGCGTCAAGAAAATGAATGGCAGAAAAAGAGCAGCCGTTAAAGCTTCGACCAGCATCGTCCATGTCCCAAATCAAGAGGCACTGGTTCTTCCTTGCAGGATCCTTCAACTCCCGCGTCGTACAATCTACGAAATTCTCTCAAGGCTCCCAATCAAAACCCTCTTCCAATGCAGGTCCGTTTGCAAGAGATTTCTTTGTTTTATCTCCGATCCTGAATTTGCTAAGCTTCAACTCTCGAAATCGCAAGTTTGCATCTTAATCAAGACGCTGCCGCTCCAAAACGCTTCGAAACGACTCCAGTTAGCTCATGTTGAAGCCAATGGTTCAACTTTTGAGGTCTCGAAACTCAACTTTACTCCCAAATCAAATCTCCCCACTATTGATATCTCTCATATGAATGCTTGCAATGGTTTACTCTGTTTAGTTGGATCTGAGAAAGATTATAACATTTATGTTTGTAATCCGATTTTGGGTGAATTCATCACAATTCTGCCGCCTTATAAGGACAGACAAAGGGGTAGCTTTTGGGGGCTTGGTTATTCAGCTATGATGAATCAATACAAAGTTTTGCAAAGCTATTATCCCGCAATGGAATCGAGTAATAGATACGCAATGGCTGAGATTTACACCATTGGAACTGGTACATGGAGAAGCATTGGGAGTGCACCCATTGATACTGTTGCTTTGCCTTTCAATGCTTTCTTGAATGGCGCTCTTCACTGGTTTCCTTGTACTCCTAATGGTAGTGAATTCATACACACTTTCGACTTTGATTCTGAGAAGTTTGGGACGCTCCCACCGCCTGATCATTTCCGAGAAACTGATAAGAAGTTCACTAATTACTCAAGGATTGGAGTGCTAGGAGGGTGTCTGTTTATGATTTACTTTACGAACTCGACGCGATTCGATATTTGGGTTATGAAGGATTATGGTGTGAAGGAGTCCTGGACCAAGCAGTTTGTGATTGAGAATTTGTATCCAAAACAAGGCAGTTGGGATTTCTATGAACCCATGGTTGTTTTGAACAATGGGGAAATCTTGATGTTGTTCAATAATGATGCAGTGGTTTGTTACAATCAGAAACGCAAAAATCTTCGTGGAACTAAATTTTTCCGGACTCGTTCCCAGTTTGATGCAACTGCTTTCACCCCTTCACTTGTTTCTCTTAACAATGTTGCTAAAGGAGAGCAAATTTCTAGGTACACGTATTTGTATATATTATATGCATATATGTATTTATGTGTATATATGTATGTATATAGTAAGTATTCACGCATTTGCTTTGTTTCAGATGAATTCAAATTGGGAATACATAATGTATGTGTGTATATGTAATATATTTATGTATTTCTGTATATGGTAAGTATTCATGCATTTGCCATGTTTGCATGTATGCCTATATTTATGTATCAAGTACTAATGCATTTGCTTTGTTTCAATGCAAATTGGCAGTACATTACGTATGTAGGAATGTGTATATATATGCATATATGTATGTGTATGTATATATTAAGCACTTGTGAATTTGCTTTGTTTCAAATGAGTGCTAATTGGCAATATATATAACGTATGTGTACATATATATGTATGTATATATGCATATGTCTCTATGTATTTATGTATATTTTAAGTACTCTTGCATTTGCTTCGTTTCAAATGAGTGCAAATCAGCAATATATATTGTATGTACGTATGTATATATATATATACGTCTTTGTGTACATATATATATTAAGTACTCGTGCATTTGCTTTGTCTCAAGTGAGTGCAAATTGACGGTATCTATATCTTTATATTTAAGTGTTTTGCTGAGTTGGTGTCACCCACTAACTAAGTCCCAACTCAGTTGTGAAATTACCAAAACCGTTATTTTATAAAGTACCAAATATTATTTTGAGGGGAGTATTGCCTTTTTATATTTTTATATAGAAAAAATACATGTGTATAATAAGACTTGAACTTGAGATCCTGTTGTCATTTCAACTAAAGGCGCATTTAGTTTTTATTTCAACCTTTTATAAATTTGTTTCATAAATGTTTTTCACCCACATCGTGGGTGGGCCACAATCTAGTGTATTGTCTGTATGTGTGTATATGTATGTTATGTGTGTGTATGTATATTATGTATGTCTGTGTCTGTATGCTTGTATATATGTATATTAAGTACTATGCATTTGCTTTGTTTAAAATGAGTGCAAATTGGAAATTGTATGTGTCATATTTATCTGTGTGTGTATATATATGTGTGCATCTATGTGTATATATATGTATATATAATTTTTGTTTCTCTGAGGTTCCATATATTTCCTAGGTTATATAGCATATTTCATGATACTATGTGAATATAAGTTCATAGAAATCATGGTGTAGGTAAAGCTTGAAGTTTGTACCATATAGCATGTACCAAGCGTACTCGGATTTGAGTGTTTGTGTTGGATACTGGCAGTGCAGGTATATTCATTTTTTTTCTTGGTTTTTCCATTATTTAAAGGGTCCTTGGAGAATCATATCTATACCCATATCTGAAAATCTGACATGATTACTGAACTCCTATGTCCCGCATCGGTATGGGGATATAACCTTCAAGTGACCTTCTAAATATATGGAAAAACATTGAAAAATTTTAACATGTGTCTGATATGTACCTGTACCGAATACTCACACTTGATTCCAAGTAATATAACCTATCATACCTTTTAATGACTTAAGCAGTAGTTTAGCTATTTAAAAACTAGGTTATATACTGCAAGTTTCTGGATAATTTAAGACATGCTTGCTTGATGCTTGAGTTGTTAGATTGAGACATGAACCTTGTCTGTTTTATTCAATATTGCTCCGGTTTTTATTTTTACCCCCCAAAGACCATCCAAATGCGTTCATGTCTGACACTCAAATTTGAGTCTGGGTAAACATAGGTGTTATTATGTCGTATTTTTCACTGTGCCAATGTTGTTTTTAAGCTTAAAAGTTATTAATATATAGGATGCAAGGAACCAAAGACTATGACAAACTATGTACTGAAGAATTCCAAGATTGTGCTGATTGTGGAGCGCTACTTGTTAACCCTAGCTGTAGTTTTCCGGCTTTTGGGGTTCCCTACGGAGCTGTAACTTATCATGTGAGTTCTGTTGTTTCCTTGATTTTGTATATGATTCTCCAATTGAATATGCATTACTATTGGTTTTGATTTAATTGTACATGAAACTTAAAAAAATTTCAGGCAAATTTATATGCAAGAAGCTCGGAGAACAGATGTACAGCTTGTATCAATCGTGGAGTTGCTCCTCCAAAATCGTTTCTGACCCTGTGGAATATATGAAGAAAACAATGATTGAGGAAATTGTTTCGACTTGTCATATGAACTTAGTCCATCGGAAATATCATTATCCGATTCCTCAACTGAACTTTTTTTATGCCTGATTTGTGGATGTTATTGCTCTTTTGTGCTTGTAAATATTGGAAACATCTTCCTGTTGAACTAGGGAAAATTAGTATGCTAATTAGTAGAATAGCTTACTCTTTCGTATAAACCAAGAACTGGCACTGGCATGCTTTGATTTGTGTAACTAGACCTTTTGAGCTATGTTATTTACTCTTCATTTTCTTCGACATTCATGTTGGAAAATATAATATAATCCTTTGAAGACTTTCCAAAAGAAGAACTGCATGTAAATACCAATGTTGGATATATCAGTGTTTCAAACTTACGTCCGAGTTAGGGAGAAGTAACATAAGTTAGTGATTGTATGATTGCAGTACTTGTCCAATTATTATTTTAATAATATTTTAACAAATCTAACTGTTGAATTATCAATATAATTGTATTTGTAGTTGAAAGGTTTTTTTTTTAATCAAACTTGAGAAATGCATAACTACAACAATAGAACACGGTTGAATTGTTAAAATATTAATCGTATAAAAAATTAAAAATTACCGAATTGTGTAAAACTACTTGAAGTTTTTACGATTTAATTTGAGTTAGAAATATATACATTTGGATTAATTGGAATTTAATTATAAGATATTAAACATTAATATAAACAACAACAATAATATAGTGTTAAATTTGGCCGTTATTATAATTCAAAATATTAAATATTGTGATTGCATTTTATTTTATATATTCAATTTTGTAATTGTATGTTTTATTTCATTGATTTCAGACAACGCAATATTGGAATTTTGTGAATGCAAATTTCACCAATTATTTTATTTTGAATAAAAGTTAATAAAAAAATAATACCAACCTATAAATATAATCCTCAAAACATTGAAATTCAAATAAATATCTATTGTAACATTGATAATTTAAACACAAAAAAGAAAATATGCGAATTACCAAACAATAATTGAAGCGATGTTATGCTTAAGACCTCGTTTATGTTTTTTTTTTCCTTTGGGAGAGAATAAGATCGCATGTTCCAGAAATTATATCCTGTCTTGTAGTACTCTTTTTTTTTTTTTATGTCATAATCATATTTAAATGTTTATAAATATTTTAATATGTTGATAATTAATAAATTAAATTTTTTGAAATATTGATATATTCTTTATATTAATTTTTACATTACATTATGTTTTAATTAATTTTTGGGTCAACTACAGTTAAGGTAGCTTTAGATTTTTTTTCACTCAACTTCAAAAAATTATAAAATTGTCACTGAACTATTTGAAAGTTTTTTATTTAAGTCACTGAACTATTCAAAAAGTTTCTATTTAAGTCACTAGTTTGTTAAGTTTTTTTTTTTCAAAAAGTTCAGTTATCGAGTTTCAAGTGGTGATTCGACGATTGGTACGGTGGATCAATACCCATCAATGTGTAGAAGAACATACCTTAGATTTAAGTCAATCTGACTGCCAGTATCAGAGATCAAAGAACAAAACTGTTTGAATTTTGATTAGTAGATTTGTGATATCTAAAACTATTTCATGAACAAAAATTGAACTGTAAAAGAGAAAAGAATAGAGAGTTTTTAATTTATGCAAGCAGTGTGAACAAAGATAGTCATACAACAAAGATTTTAACAACTCAATGACTTAAGTGAAAATTTTCAAATAGTTCAATGACAATTTTGTAACTTTTTAACTTTTTGAAATTAAGTGACTAATCTGCAGATTTACAAATTGCTTAGTGAGCTTTGGTCAAATTTACCCTTAATTTTTATACTACTTATGATTTAAATAGGTCCATTTGTATGAAGGTCTCATGGCCTTTGATAAAACAAGACATAAACATATTTTGTTATGAATGCTATTAAGTGGATGTTCATTATAATCAACATTTCACCTTTCATCTTCTTGTATCCCCTTTCTTATTTATATACTAGAAAATGAGGAGTTTAATCTCTCTCTCTCTCTCTCTCTCTCTATATATATATATATATATATATATATATATATAGAGAGAGAGAGAGAGAGAGAGAGAGAAGAAGAGTATACTACTTGTAATGATTATAGAAAAGAAGAGAAATATAATAAAAATCCCTCTTATTCTCATATATTATTCTTGCGTTCTTTGTATTATTATTATTATTTTATAACACGTTATCAACACGACCTTATTGAAGCAACAATCCTAATGTATGTGATTTTCCATGCATGCTTGAAAGATTTTAAGATTTCAATATTCTTAAAGAAAAAAAAAGTTAAAAATGATGCTCATTATTTTTTTTTTTTTTGTATTTAAGTATGAATTTATGTTTTATATATTCCATGGTATGCTTGTTTATGATCTAAAATTTTGAATAAGATTGAAATATCAACAACTTCAATATTTTTACTTAAATATGTATACCTTTCATAACATATGTCATTGATATGATAACTACGTTGCCTATTAGATTATTTCTAATAGAAGAACACATGATTTGTGAGAATAAACGAATTTGACTTTTTATATAGACAAAGCAAAAATCATTGTTTTAAAATAAATTACACATTATGGTTGGTTTGTAGTTAGATTGTTGAATTTAATCATTGAAATTTTTTGTCTTTTAAAACGTTTTTCTCTCTATTTTTTGGCACGTCTTCTGCTGTCTTAGCACGTTTCTTGGGGGTTTTTTTGCTTCTTTTCTTTGTTTTGTGTTGGTTTTTTTGGTGAATATGGCAAACTCATTAGTGGATCTTTTCATTGATTATGAGGAAGAAGACACCATTTGTTTAGGGGCTAATGTGATTGAACGAGAATTATCATACGAACATTGTTTTGTGGGAACTTTTCTCACATCCAGTGTTGTCGATTTTTAGGCTATGAAATCGACTTTGGCAAATGTTTGGCATCCCATAGGAGGTGTTTCTATTTCGGATATTGGAAATGAGCGATTTCTTTTTCGGTTCTATTATGAAGTTGACATTATTTGTATTGAAAAGAATGCTCCTTGGACTTTTAATTCCCACTTACTTGTGATACATCGTCTTATGAAGGGGAAGATCATCTCTCAGTTCCGTTGTATTAGGTGGATTTTTGGGCATTAATTTATGATCTCCCGATTGGATTTATGTCTGAAACAGTAGCACAATAGTTAGGTTGTTTCATTGGTACTTTCATTGAATATGATTCAGCAGCAATTCAGTTGAGCTATAAAATAATTATGCGAGTCAAGGTAAGAATTGATGTTAGGAAATCGATAAAACGAAGGAAAAGTCTTACTCTGCCAACTGGTGAGACGGTGTTTGTGCGTTTTGAGTATGAAAAGCTAACATTATTTTGTTTTATATGTGGTAAGCTTGGGCATGGTGAAAGTTTCTGCCCGATTCGAGCTCACAATCCACAACAAGATTTTATTTTTTGATTGGATATTTCGTTAAAAGCTCAATCAAGAAGAAATTTGTTCTGGAAGAGTAAATGGCTGGTGTAGGATGATGGAGGGGGAGGTTCCAAATCTAGTAATTCCACAATCGAGGAAAAGAGATTATTTGGGAATTTCAAATCAGGGGCAGGGAATCAAGGAGTATTTGTCGAAGTTATTCCAAATTCTCCTCTTACTATAAATGGTGTGGTCAACGCCTCTCTAATTCTAGGGCTAATAAATTCAAGAATTGTGGGCCCTTTGTCAAGAGACCAAGCTATGTTTGATACGGAAATGGTGGGCTACGAAGAGGAATATAACCCAATACGTTCTAGTGATGGTTTGAAAAGACCCCGGTTTCAGTCTGCTGTTTCAGGAGCTTCTAATAAAGAGGATTCAACTAAAGTTATGGGCACCTTGCTACAGGTTCCAAATTCTAGTTGATTGGCAGGCCTTGCTAAGCAGGCCAGTCAGGTTCAATGAAACTCCTTAGTTGGAACATTCGAGGTTTGAGGAGACCTTAGACAGTTCGTCGTCTCTGGCATATGCTGAAAGACATTAATCCCTCTGTAGTTTTTTTTAATCGAAACAAAACTACAGGGTTCTAAGATGGAGGTGATAAGACATAAATGTGGTTTCCAAAGTGGGTTTGATGTTGAGTCGGATGGTTGAAGTGGAGGTCTATCTTTGGGTTGGCATAGCGATTATAAGGTCTTACTCCTGTCTTTTTTAAGATGTCATATTGATGTTATGATTAATGAAGATACAGAAGGGAAAAACTTAGAGATGTACGGGCTTCTATGGTGTGCCAGAGGAAAGTCAGCGAGAGGCATCTTAGAATTTATTGCGGGCTTTGGATGATTGTTCCCATATCCCTTGGTTGGTATTGGCAACTTTAATGAAATACTTTATTCGTCAGAGAAGAAAGGAGGGTTACCTCGGAGGGAGCTACAAATGACTAAATTTTGGGAAACTTTGTCTGATTGCACTCTTATTGATTTGGGCTATGTTAGCCAATGGTTTACATGTGAAAGAGGAAGGACCAGTCAAAATAACATAAGGCAACGGTTTGATCGAGGGGTGACTAACGAGGTTTAGGGCAATCTATTTTCAAATTATATGTTAAAGCATCTTTCTCATGCTCATTCAGACCATTGCTCGTTATTATTGCAAAGGGATTGGTGTTATAATCGTTCAAAATAGTGGCTCTTCAAATTTAAAGTGGCATGGATCTTAGAGGGTATTTGTGAGGCAGAAGTACAAAGATTATAGAATGAATCTTATGGGGATGTGCCAAACAGATTAAAAATGATTGGGGTGGGTTTGGATTGTGGTTTCGTCGTATTAGGAAAGAGAAGGCTCTTGAAATGCAACTTAGTCGATTGAATGATAAATTCCCATCTGACGAGGTTTTGGGAGAAACTGTCGAAACTAAATTGGCCCTTAATATAGAAGCCGATTGTGAGGAGCTTTACTGGGAGCAGAGTGCAAGAGCCAATTGGCTCAAAAACGATGATCGAGACACACCTTTTTTTCACAAGTTTGCTTCTGATAGACGCCAATAGAATAAAATAGAGGCTCTTAAACCCTTTAGGTCGACAGCATGAGAGTACTGAGGAAATGTTGTCGATTGCCAATGATTATCTCTCTATGCTTTTCTCATCGAATAGTGTTAGTAATCCTGGTGGAATTCTAGCTGGGGTTGTTCTCTGTATTTATGATAAAATGAATAAAGATCTTGATAAAAATTTTACCTATAAGGAAGTTTGTGTAGCCTTACAATCTATGAATCCGTTAAAAGCTTCGGGGGAAGATGGCTTGGGTGCGGTCTTCTATCAAAGGTTTTCGCATATAGTTGGTAAGGAGGTTGCGCAATTCTGTATTGATAGTTTAAAGGAGGGTTACGATATTGTTAGCATTAATCACACTAGGATTGTTTTGATCCCTAAGGTGAGTTGTCCCACACTCATGTCACAATTTCGACCCATCAGTCTTTGCAATATCCTCTATAAAATCATTGCAAAGGTGTTAGTGAACCGTTTTAAAAAAGTCCTCCATTTTTATATTGATGAGGCTCAGAGTGCATTTGTTCCGGGCAGGCTTATTACTGATAATATTATCGCTGCTTATGAAGTTTTGCACTCCATGAGATGGAAAAGAATTGGAAAAGTTGATATCTAAAAATGAAAATTTGTCTCGACATGAAGATCAAGTGTTCAATAAGGAAAAATTGTTACACAATGATATTATATAATCAAAATTAATCAAGCTACTTTTTCATGTAGATTGGAGATATTGAAAAGGAATATAAATGGTCAAACAATAATGTTATAAAACGATAGTCCTGAAGTACCATTTCTTTATGAGTTTAATGCACTCATTGTATTGATAATAGTGAATGATACAATACATCATGCTTTATAAAATTGTTGGTGACATTTAAAGCATGAGAATGCAATTGAATTTTATTGCTATATTGATACGCATCAACAAAATATGTTGTATATCTTGATAATTTACTATTGATAAATAGTATTAAATGTCTCATTTTGAGTTATAAAATGATATTCAAATAAGGGGAGCAAAATATGAACTATTGTAACACCTCCTCACTCGATGCGATGAATAATCGAGAATTCAATTAGGCACTCCCTACCCTACATTTGAGAAGTTAATTTTCAGCATCGGATTGCATCATTTCAAAAATATTAAGTGATGCTTACATGAGGTGGAATAAATTAGCACTACATTTTTCTTTTAAAGTTGACATATTGTGTATCGAATAATTATGTACTCTTTTTTTTTTTTTTTGCGTAATATGTTAAACTTTGCATTTAAATTGTTGATTTAGAAACCAACAATTTAGCAAATTATATCGAATCCTTCACTAGGTTTTTGTTCTAGTAAAATTTTTAATGAGGCATATCCTTTATACAATGGGCATCCAAGGGTGAGTGTTAAGAATATTATCAAGTGAATGTTCATTATAATCAACCTTTCACCGTTATCAAGTGAATGTTCATTATAATCAACCTTTCACCTTTTATTTCCTTGCAATCTATTTTTTATTTATGTATTAGAAAATGAGGAGTCTAATTTTCTTATATATATACATATATATAGATGAGTATACTACTTGTAATGATTATAAAAAAGTAGAAAAATGTAATAAAAATTCCATATTATTCTTGCATTGTTTACATTATTATTATTATTATTATTATTATTATTATTATTTTATAACATTTTTAAAAAATTAATTTTTTAAAAAATCAAATCGACATCTATCTATGGACAATTTGTTGCACACCACAAAAATTATAATATAAATTTAATTTTTTAGTCATTTTTATAAGATTTTATTTATATTTTAACCTCTAAACTATATCCATTTTATCATATTGGTACTTAAATACCTATCAACTTTGCTTCTATTAACATTTTTTAATTCAAAAAATAAAGATTGATCTGGTAATTGTTCATCCTCAACTACTTCTTCAACATCAAAAAATTGAAACCCATTAATTCTATTAAATAATTAAATGTTTTAAATAAAAAAAATCCAAAAAAATTATGGTTTCATCTTCTACTTCTTCATTATAACATAACCATCATAAACTCATTACTTCATCCCTCGTCACCATTATCACTAACAGCAACCCCCTCCCCCCCTTTTTTTTGGAACGAACAGCAAATCCCTTACCACCCCTTCAAGTTCAACATCTACAGCAAACCCAAGCAAAACCAACACTAACCCGTATAATTCCAAACCCAGGCAAAAAAAACAATTAAAATGGGTTTAGTTTCAGATTCTTTTAAGGCAGTTTGGAGTTTGGTTGGAAGATCCAAACGGTGGAGTGGATATTTAAGGGTGGAAGAGGGAGATCGGAGAAAGTTAGCTTGCAAATTTTATTTTAGATCTAGGAAAATCAGGCTTGATTTTGATGAAACCGAGTTCAGATTCAGAAAGAACATGAAAAAACATGCTCGAAAATAAGTATTGGACGTCGCCGGTCACTGATGACGGTGGCTGCCATGGCAGTAGGCGCGGCGGCCCGGTACCGGACCTGACAATCTGGGTTCTAGTTTTAGAGAGAAAAGGGCAGAAGAAGAAATGAATAAAAATATTTTTTTATTTGTTCTTCAAAAAATTATTTATCAAAAACTCAAAAACAAGTGTCGAATCTGATTGGGTTTTAATTTTTTTAAACGCCATTTGGCATTTGGAGTGGAAATATTAACAGCAGCAAAGAGGAACCAATATGAGATAAAAAAGTATTAAGTATCAATGTGGAAAAATAGACATAATTTGGGGGTCAAAACGTAAATAAAACTTTTATAATGATTCCAAGGAACCGACTTTTTTAAAGTTACTTTTTCTTTTTCTCTTCTTTTCACAGATAAATAAAAAATAAATTTTAATTATTATGTCAATAATTGATCTTAAAATATTTTAATCGTCTTATTATTTATATGCTTTGTGTGTTAAAGATAAAACCCTTCCTAAAGGTCCAAAGTTATTCTCCCTTTAAATATATATTATCAATAAAATCAATTAATGGAGATTTATATTATATATATATCAATATTCATTGTGGTGATATTTAAGAATCAACGACAAAATCAGAAATATTATAAAAAGGGGTAGGATTAAAATTTAAGGACTATACTATTGTTGATGTATAAAAAAGGAAGGAGGTGGAAGATTGCGGTTCACATAATAGTAAATATTAAAGGAAAAAGGTGTAAAAGTAGAGAGATGGAGAAGAGGAAGAACCTCTTAAATCTAAAAACGAGTATTTATAGATGAGAGTAACTTTTCTTTAGCCTTAAGTTTTGACGTGTGGCCTGCATCTATTATTGGCAAGGTGGATTGAAAGAACTCCATGCATCGTGCATGTATATGCCTACAAGGTCCATATTTGGCTAGAGTGGTGTCTATTGGCAAAGTTATGATGGACGATATCATGATTAGGTTAAGTGAGGGTGGACAAAGCTTGATCTTATGAGCCTCTAATTGAAGAAAAGATTATAAAGTGGCCTACGTTGAGGAGTTACCTTCTTGTTTGTTGAGTAAGGAAATGCAACGCGAAATGCACATTTGAAGAGGAGAAAGTGTGTTTCATGCACGTAAGAGGTTCTGTAAACACTTTTAATTTAAATTTAAGGGAAGTGTAACTTGAATTCTTACCGCGTTCACTCATAACTTGTCGGAGTGATTCCAATAAATCTTTAATATTTATTAAGGAATGCCCAAAGTAATTGTGTGAGATAATAATCAAATCAATTTTAAACAAAAAAATTAATTGAAATACTTTATGATTATCTTGACAATCATTCTATCAAATGTAATTAAAAACATACCCACAACAAATTTAATCAAAATGTTTTTTCTTTTCTGAAAAAACCCCTAAACTTTTAAGCACTTTTTCCAACCAACAAAATATAATTGCAGAAAAAAAACTAAAAATCTAAAGATCTACTAACAAAGGGAAATTTCAAGAATACCCCTTACTTTGCAAACTATAACAAAAGAGGCATCTAATAAAATTATTCTGCTCACTTTGCTCCCTAGTTTTTATCTTTCTTTTTTTTTTTTTTACTTTACAACAAGGGACGAGATTGCAAATCTCTTACAAACTTTCTTTTTTCACAACAGAGCAGAAAACATTTCATAGCTCGACATTTAAAAACTCAACCCCACACCTAATACTCCCCCTAATATTATATATCAACCCCATTAATTGTCCCTTCTTTTTCATAATCATCCCCATAAATTAAAGCACAGCTTTTTAGTTTCTTTTTATTTTTCACAACAGAGTAGAAAACATTTCAAAGCCCCCATACCTAATATTCCCCTAATATTTTTATATCAACCCCCTGCTTTGCCTTTCTTTTCATAATCATCCCCATAATTAAAACATAGCTTTTTAGCTCCGTCCTACCCATAACAACATCAACATGGAATATTTCCCTAATCGCCCCTAATGTTATCTCCGATTTTCAAATCTGCCCTCCGTTTTTGAAAAAAAATATTACGGAGGTAATCGGATCTTGAAACTACCGGAGAGTTCTAAATAGAGACGAAGCGATCTTATTCTGGATCCGAATATATCTACTCGGGTGAACATATTCAGATCTCAGATATCAAGTCGGAGTATACGTCTGAGATCCCTAGTGGCCGAATCATCGATCTGAACATGCTTCTTCTTCGAGAAAGAAGGCAAAGGAAGAGAACTCGGTTCCGGAGAGACAGCGAAAGCCGATCCAGCGTACACGTCGGATTTTCCTGTCACCGGAGACTTGATATCCACGAATCTGATCTGTTTCGAAACCATTTCTGGATCTGGACCTAACCGATCCGTACCCGTGACAACCAACCCGTCTTCCTTTCCACCGCCGTTGTTGCTCTTGATCTTCGAATCCAACGACTCTCCGCGCCTCAAAATCGTAACCTTCTCCATCTTGAAATTGTTCGCCACCGTCTTCAAGTCATCGACGGAGCCAGATCTCTTCGATACCCGCTGCTCCGACCCGAATCGCTTCCTCTGGACCGGTTTCCTGGTAAATCTAACGTTCCCGTTGCTGTTATTGCTATTACTATTATTATAATTATAGGTAGGATTAAAGCTACCATTTCCATATCTCCGACGAGAACAAGCCGTCGAAGAAACACGGATCCGTTCAATCAAACAATCCTGAGGCCGTAAAATTTCAGTCCCCATGATAATTTATCCCAAAAAAAGAATTCGAGAAAAATAAATAGAAAAAAAAAACTGAGAATTAGATGAAAAAAATTACAAAAAAGGGGATTCGAACAATTTCAAGACCTCATAAGGGGATAATCGAAGGAGGGAAAAAGGAAGGTTTCTTGATTTTTTTTTTTCCTTCAAATTATAATAATCCCTTCCTTTTTTTTTGAATTTTTTTTATATATTTTAAAACTCTGTTGTGATATAATCTGTCCACACGAAAGAGATAAGGGAAGAGGGAATATATATAGAAGGGGAAAAAGGAAAGGAAAGGACGACGAAAAAGATGGGGACGGGTACGGGTCGGATATCGGGTTTAATTTCGGGCTGGGAGAATTTGGTCTTTGGAGTTTGCGTTGACGAGCGCGTCATGTGGGTCCTCTGTAGGACCGGGCGGCTCGGGGAGGTGGGACCCATACACTAAAAAAAGAGGAATGTGTGATAACGGCAATCGTGTGTTTTGTTTGGTTGTCGTTAGCCGATGTTAGGATTTTTTGGGGACGGGATAACGGAGGTTTGATGTCGGAACGGTTAGTTGTCGGGGTGTGAGGTTCTTTTTATTTATTTATTAATTATTATAAGGTGAATGGGGCCCACATCGAATAAGGACCTTGCTTTATTTATTTATTATTATTTAAATAATGACATTGCCTCTTTATTTTTGTGTTGAACATGGAAACAAGTTGCATGGTTTGCTAAAATATGGGTGTTGATTTTAATTGTAATTTTGTTTGATTGGTTGTGGTGATAATTATATAAATATATTTATTGGTAAAAGTATTATAACGGTGTTTATATTAGGAGTGAAATTATTTTTTTATTTTTTATTTATTTAAAGAATAGGTAAATTAATTTTTGTATGATAGATTAAATAGTAAATTGATTATATTTTTGTAAAAATTTTATCCATTTTTATTATTAAAATTGTTGTGATTAATAAAATAACTAAACAATTACATATGGTGTGTCACACGTATCTCATTTTAACATATATGAATCAATTTTTAACAACAGAAATTAGTGAAATTTTTAATAGAAATAACAGTTTAACTTTTGATCTAACTCATCTTTTGAGTAGAGGAAGCAAAATACAATCTAACTCTTAGTATAAGGGTTTCCATGATACTTTTACCTTGTATTATTTTTAAAGTATTAAGAATGATTTTTAGAGATTTCTTTTTCTTTTTTTTTTATTTTTTGGGGTGAAAAACAATCTGACAACTTAGAAACTCCTAAGATACATTAAAAGCTTTTTCTTGTAGAAAAGCCGTTACCACTATATCAGGTGGTACTTCAAAAATCCAGAGAGAAGTCTGTCAAGAGAGTCCAATTTTTGCCATTTGATCTGCGGTGAAATTGCACTCCCTAGGAACATGTTTAATTTCCCATTGACCTTCAGAATGCAAAAGTGTTAAGAGATTTCTTTTAATTCTTAAAAATATATGTGTACTAATGTTATCTTTCTATTTTTAATCATTGGTTTCTACTTTTAATCATATTAAACCAAAAAAAGTAAAAGTAAAATCAATTATACAAAGTGACATGGAATAAAAAGTTAAAATTTTCTCAAATTAAAAAAAATAATGAAAAGAAAAGAAAAACTTAAAAACTGAGTTTGGTTGAAGAATGAAGCAAAATATGTCAATTAATATTCCCTAAAATTGTAAATAACTTGTTGTATAATAAAGTGACCTAAATTTCCTTCTTCTCAAATGCCACAACTATAATCTTCCTACTTGTTTTTCTTAAAAAAGAAGTTATCCACAATTAATTAAGTTTATTTTTAATAATAACTTTCCTAATCACATATCAAATAAAAACTTGTTTGCATCCTTATCCTGTTATCCTAATTAAATTTTCTAAATTTAGACCAATTTTATTTCAAATGTTTTAGTTAATTAGATTTTACAATATATATATATATTAAGAAAATATGAAATTCTTGTTAACAAAATTATTCTAGACAAAAAGGGAAATTAATATTCATGGTTGTATTTAGTTGTAATGTCTAGGAAGCCTTAAAATGTAAACAATTGACAATTTGTACACCAAAATAAAATGTATTTGACAAATTCTATGCCTCAAATAGTCAAATAAAAGCAAATTGCTGATATCTCAGCACTTCACACTTTTTGCTTGAATAATATAAAGTACAATAAATTAATATTTGAATTATATTCAAATAAAATTAAAATATATATGATATTTATAAATAATGAGACTCCAACAATATGTTAAACATATTTTATTTTATTTTTTAAACTTAAAATTTTGGGTGAATCTTCCTGGGTATAACCGAATTATGGAGTACTTTTGATTAATATACTGTGTGACATAATAATTTTAAAAATATTTTAAAGCACTTTTAAATATATATAAAAAAAAGGGCGGACATTGATTGGGTAGAGAGGGCCCATGTAAGTCCCAATAATTTACCACTAAAAAGAAAGGAAGAAAATGACATATATAAAAGAAAAAAGGAAGAAACTTGGAAAAGCATTTAAAGAATTGTTAAGACTTGAGAGTTTTCGATTTTGATAAATGAAGGTGTAAGGAAGTAACAATGCATTATTTTCTCTCATTTTTATTATATTATTATGACACACCATGGTGAAATTCTTTTAATGTAATGACTATATTTTTAATTAAAAGGATAAATTTGAAAATTTATTGTGTCCGAAGTTAAAATATTATAATATATAATTTTTTATCGATTTCATATAAAAATAAATAAGTAAAAATACATTTATAATATAATTTATTTTGTATACAAAATTATTCAAATAATTTTAAAAAAATTCTTTAATTGAATTATATTCCATTAATTCATAATACTAATTCAATTAAAAGTTAAATATAGTATAGTTGTAAAAAAGATAAGAATAAAAAAATAAAATGATTAAAGCATAAAGAAAAAGTATGTGCACATCATGGGGAACTTTATAAAGGTTTGTGCCCTTAAGAAAACTAAATATGCGGTCACCATTTGAATATTTTTGCCTTTATTAGTCACTCAATGAGAGTTGACTTTTTAGAATATTGTAATATGAAAATAAAGAAAAATGTTAAAATTTGAAATTTAAATTTACCTAATGATTATATCAACTAATTCAATTAAAGCTTAAGTTATGTTATAGTAGTAATCATAATCCGATTCGTTTTGCCACCCGAAATCCAATCCACTCTGTAATTTGGAATTCAACCCGCAGAAAGATTTTTTATATGCATTTTTAAAGGACCCTCTTTAAAGGGTTGGCTCCCTCAAGATTATCCACTTTTGCTTCTATCTCTTCTAAACACCTATATCAGGAGGAAGATGGACTGGTCAACGAAGCTACCAACTCAATCATGTATCAACAATGAAGCGGTAAGTGTGTATCAAACACAACTCCACAGTCTCTCTCTCATTCTTTTTCATGGAAAATTAAGCAACAAACACATAAAAGAGATTTACGGAGTTGTCCAAAGCTCTCTGCCATTTTCTCTATAAGTTGTTTCCTTCCATTTTCCTACAAATCTTCTTCTTTCAACTTCTACTACCACTTATATTTTTGTTCACCGAAGATTTGATTATCAATTTGGAATAATTTTCTAGGTTTTGGGATTTGAGATCAGCCTCTTTTTTATTAAATTTTTACCTACATTTTTTGTCTAATGATTTAGAGATTTGTACTCTTTCTCATTATGATTTAGAAATCTATCATATTTTCTTCTATTCTATTATTTCTATCAACTTCTTTGATTAAAGGTATAAAATCAATACATTTTGGGTGAAACTCTTTCTATTTGATTTTTGGTTTCTTCTGGTTACCCATTTCTGTTCCAAAAAATTGTCTTTCTTTGCATGTAAAGTTTTTTTTTGGTTTTTTGCAAGTAAATTAGTCTTAGAATGACAAAACGCGTCAAAATAGATGGATGTATGGTTCTACAAGTTGTATTAATAATGGAATTATTAATAGTAACAGTGTTGGTTTTGTTTTTGAAGTCCGGGTAAAACTTAGGTCATGCTAATAATCCATGTTGCCACCCATATCGTAATAAACTCAGATTTGGCAACCACATAAACCATTCATATCTACGATTATACCAAGTTCTCTGTACTGACAAATTATTATGGTGGATTCCCTCTTTAGAAACACTGATGCAAACTCCTTCCAAAGTTTTCCCTTAGGTCATATTCAAAATTCTGCCATAAGATTAACAAAATGGAGATACCTTCAACTTACTAGTTCTTTATCATAACATTGATCAACATAGAAGTCTCAAGCTTACCGAGATCATGACAGAGAAGCATTTGACCAAATTCTACCCCAAGGGCGTTACAGAATGTATCACACAAATATCACAGAATACACCACACATACTTCATTGAATATGCCATAAAGGCCTTACAGAACACGCCATGAATATGTGATCTACCATGGGGTTTCTCCCACATTGTCTTATACATAACTTCATGTCGTGACATGTCAGTCCAACTCATATCTCACTAGAGGCATCACCATGAGTGTTTTCATTGACATACAATGCCATGGGTATCAGCCACATGGTCTTAGACATCCTCATGTTGTGTTCTGCCAGTCCGGTTTACATCTCACTGGATGTTATACCATGAGTATTCTCCCTGTCACCGTGATCTGCCTGTCCAGATAGCAATGTACCTGCCCTACTAGAGGCATCACAATTTGATGTTTTCTCATTTAGCACAGAATAAAATTAACCAGTTCCGTTAATACACCTAACTAATGCATACTCACCATACTTGATTCCACAAGCATACATACCACATATCACCTTATTCATGCAGTAACTTATATATCTCACACACTTACCAAGCATTTGAGATGTCATCAACACAAGACTTTTCAGTGTAAATTTAAAATGCATGAGTCATGATAAGTACTCACTTGAAACTCACTTTTACTGCAACTCAAAGTTCCAAACCCAAATGTTCTTCACAAACCAGCAGCAACAATTGCTTAAAAGAACATGAAATCACCATTAAAACCCATTTATAGACAATTTTCTATCATCTCAAATGTAGATGACCCCCATGCAGGGTCTCTTATTCATATCTTATTGTTTATTTGCTTCATAACATCTTTGTTCTTTCAAAATCCTAAAATTTATAGTTACTAAACTTACCAAGAGGTTGAAACATCCACCAATAACCTCAAAAAGCTTAGCTTCTAGTTTAACGAAGAAGAAGAGAATATTTAATTTTCAAGAAAGCTAAAGTGTAGAACAGAAGGAAGAAAAACCATCTAAACATTCTCTTTTTACCGTATATATGTAATACCTTTCACCCATATTCAATGCCGAAATAGGGTTACAAAGCATTACCGAGCATATTATACAATTGCACTTACATTTCATATACATTATCAAGTTCCAAATAATCACTATTCACCAACATGCATATCGTCCCTAGTATAAGCTTACGAGGCCTAAAACATGCATTTGAGGTGGTTCAGGACTAAACCGATAACTTAAGAAACTTTTGGAACACTTAGAAAAATTTTGCAAAATACAAGGGACACACGCCTGTGTGGAAGACACGCCCGTGTCACATGTAACACCCCTAACCCGTATCCATCACTGGAATAGGATTACAAAGCATTACCAGAACTTTCAAAACATTTACAAATAATTCATGTAAATTACTATTCATTAACCAAGATTATTGATATCGTCCCTTAAATGGACCCTCGAGGCCCAATACAAGCATCAGAATCGAGTCGGGACTTAATTGGAAACTTTAAGAATTTTTCACGAAATTACAAAAATTTTCTAAGTTGCAGGGCTCACACACCCGTGTGGTCCGAGGGACACAACCGTGTGACCCTAGGACAAGCCCGTGCTACAGGCCGTGTTCGACCCTGTGTAACTCTCTGACTTGTGCACAAGGCCACGCCACACACCAGTGTGCTAGGCCGTGTGGTTAATTAAATTCTTTTGAAATTAGGTGCAGGTTTCACACGGCCAAGACACAGGCCTGTGTTCTAGGCCGTGTAGCACACACGGCTGAGACACACACTCGTGTCTCTGCCCGTATGCTCAATTCTGAGCATTCTGTTTCTCAAAATTTAGGTGCAAGGGACACATAGCCTAACCACACGCCCATATACTAGGCCGTGTGTCACACACAGTTTAGACACATGCCCGTGTGGACAAAATAAAGCTTTTTCTAGCTTCATTTCTCACCCAAAATCACACCAATGTCCTGCATTAAAAGTCACATCCAAATATCAACCATTTCAAGTATTCAAATTAAGCAAATTCCATTATTCAATATGGCATACCATTACATGCATACATGTTTACCATCTTACCTTGGTTCAATCCATATGTTATACATATTTTGATCAATTTCTTAACATATATGAAGCTACCATAGTATGACATTACAAGTACATCAAAACAAGCCATTATTAGCCATTCCAATGGCTAGATTACAAACATCATTATTAAGCCACCAATGGCCAAGTTCTCATATACATGCCATTATACCAAAATGATTTTACTATATATACCCAAAATAAGCTAGTAGATAGTGTGATGATGCTCCGATGATCTCCAACCTTCGCGAGCTTCCGAACACTATAAAACAGGGGAAAATAAAACGGAGTAAGTATTACATGCTTAGTAAGTTTGTATAACAGAAACTAAACTTACCAAATCACATTTATTATCATATAAGCACTCAATAACATGTTTTTCATCAATTTGGGAAATTTACCTAAACACATACACTCAATCAAACAAGTTAGTCACGTAATGTTCCCATATGCATCAAGAAAGGATAGATAATCTCATCAAGCAATATTGTTTCATGACATTATCATTTCATCTCATAATTCTCTCATCATGCCAAGGGTTTAGTCCGTTGAACCATTGAAGTTCTGATGGATGCTCAAGTGGTACACTCCAGGTGTACGATTCAATAACCCGTCAATTCTTTTTCAAGAGTACCCATTAGGGCACTTAATCAAGGAACACACTCTTGAGCCACATATCGTATAACAGGATTACCAGTCCAGGCTAAATCCTTTATTTAACGTATGCTCAGAAGAGCTCAATTAGGATTATCAATCTAGGCTAAATCCTAATTGTAATGTATACTCGAGAGGTATCATATCAGGATTACCCGTCCAGGCTAAATCCTTTCTATAACAATAGGATTACTCGTCCGAGCTAAATCCCGTCTGCAACAAATGCAGGACCTCTTTCATTTCGGGAAAGCACACATATTCATCGGAATTCAATATTCAAACGGGACTTAACCCCTTTTTCACCATTTCAAGCATGCATTCAATTTTTCATTATAGCAATCAAATAATTCACATCAATATAAGTCATATTGCACACAAACACAACATTCAATTAACCATATTCACATGCTCGATTAAGTTACACGAACTTACCTTGACACTTGCTGGCGTTTAAAATCTACTAATCCGAAACCTTTTCTTTTCCTCAGTCTAACCTCGAATTTGTGTTGTTTGGATCTATATAAATAAATTTAATCATAAATTTCACACATTTCATATTCAATTGGACTCAAATTACGTTCTAGGAAAAATTACCATTTTGCCCCTAACTTTTCAATAAATTCTAATTTTGTCCCTAGGCTCAGAAAATGAAATTTGTGCAATTTACACCCTATTCCAAGCCTAACCAAAATTCCATCACAAAATTTACAGCACATGTATTCATAAAAATTTAGAATTTTTATCAATTTTTACAATTTTACATTTTAGTCCCTAAATCATGTTTCCATCAAAAATCACTTAGTAAAAGTTGTTTATCTATAATCAACCTTTCATTTTCTACCATAAATTTTTAATTTTCAGCATATTCATCCATGACCCATTTTCCGTACTTTGATAACTTTTCAAATTGATCCCCCAAATAGATAGATTAACCTATCTCGATTTCAAAAATATCAAAATTACTAAAAACGGGACAAGGAAACTTACCCAATTAAGCCATGAAAGTTTCTTCTCTCTCTCTTAGGGTTTCCATGTATTTTAGGTTGAAGATGACATAAAAATAAGATGATATCTTTTATCATCTTTTTATTTAATTTAATTATTTTAATTTCCAATTTAGTCCTTGCCCTTTTTCTAAATTTCCATAGATGAGTCACCCAAAATATCTACATACTTTTCTTTAATGGTCTAATTACCATATAAGGACATCAAGTTTTGAATTCCATAGCTATTTAATCCTTATAGCTACTAGAATTCAACTTTTGCATTTTATGCGATTTAGACCTTCTCATAATGAAGCACATAATCAGTAAAATTTTCTTATTAGAATTTTCACATGACATTTCTAACATATTACAGACCATATAATAAAATAAAAATAAAAATAAATTTTATTTTCGGATCGGATTTGTGGTCCCGAAACCACTGTCCTGATTTCACTGAGAAATGGGCTGTTACATCACAGGCCGTGTGGACATTCAAAATGGGATCTCATGGTCGTGCCCCAGCCTGTGTCTGACCCCGTGTGACTCTTTGACTTGGGTCACACGGTCAGCACACACGGATAAAATCTGAAATCATGTACATTTTTGTACTTCCTAGATGAACGGATGAATAACCACTGTGTGCTTCGTGTAGAATTTTCTAAATAAGCTTGGAATTTTTTGGTACGCAAATTCGACAACGGAACATCAAATAATCATCAGATCTGATCTTATAATCTGGACCACTAGTCGACTCGCACTGTACTCTTTTAGCTTGTAACTCACTATCACACTTTTGAGCTTCACAAATTTGCTGAAGAAATATCGATTTAGCTTTTAACTCTGCTAGAATCGAACCATCATCAGACAAAGATAACTGTGTATTCATCGATCGCAAAGCAAATAATGGTTTTCTACTCAGCGCATCCGCTACTACGTTCACTTTCCCCGGATGATAATCAATCACTAATTCATAGTCTTTCAACAACTCGAGCCATCTTCGTTGACGCAAATTCAAATATTTCTGATTCATTATATACTTCAAACTCTTGTGATCAGTGAAGATATGACACTTTTCACCGTATAAATGATGTCGCCAAATTTTCAATGCAAAAATAATAGCGGTCAATTCTAAATCATGTGTCGGATACCTCTTTTCATGTGGTTTCAACTGTATGGAAGCATAAGCTATCACTTTACCCTCTTGCATCAAAACACAACCCAAACCGTTCAATGACTAGTCGCTGAAAATCACAAACTCTTTTCCCGACTCAGGTTGAACTAAAACTGGTGCCTCAGTTAACAATACTTTCAATTATTCAAAATTCTATTGACATTTCTTTGACCACTCAAATTTCACATCTTTCCGTAGTAATCTAGTCATCGGTGTAGCAATCATCGAGAATCCCTTAACAAAACATCGATAATAACCAGCTAACCTTAGAAAGCTTCTAACTTCGAATACATTTCTCGGTGGTTTCCAGTCAACAACTGCTGAAATCTTGCTTGGATTAACTCGTATACCTTCCACTGTTACAATATGTCCCAAGAATCTGACTTCTCGGAGCCAAAACTCGCATTTACTGAATTTAGCAAACAATTGCTTATCTCTCAAGGTTCGTAACACAATCCTCAAATGTTTGGCATGCTCAGACTCATCTCGCGAATAGATCAGAATGTATTCAATGAATACAACAACAAATCTATCTAAATACGGTCTAAAAATTTGATTCATCAGATCCATAAAAACTGCAGGAGCATTAGTTAATCCGAAAGGCATAACAAGAAATTCATAATGCATGTACCTTGTTCTGAATGCAGTTTTCAGCACATCAAAATCTTTCACTCGCAATTGATAATAGCCAAATCTCAGATCAATCTTTGAAAACAATGTTGCTCCTTTCAACTGATCAAATAAATCATCAATTCTCGATAAAAGATACTTGTTCTTTATTGTAACCTTGTTGAGCTGACAACAATCAATACACATTCTCATCGATCCGCCTTTCTTCTTTACAAACAGAACTGGTGCACCCTAGGGTGAAAAATAGGTCGTGCAAAACCTCTATCTATTAACTCTTGCAACTGAGATTTCAACTCTTTCAATTCTATCGAAGCCATTCTATACGGAGCTATTGATATCGGTGATGTTCCCAGTACTAATTCAATAGCAAACTCGACCTCTCTGATCGGTGGTAACCCAGGCAACTCTTCTGGAAATACATCTGTATACTTACAGACTACTGGCACTGATTCAATTTTCAATTCAGACACTTTTGTATCTAGTACATACGCAATGTAAGCATCATAACCTTTTATCACATATTTCTGAGCTGACATTGACGAAATCACAACAGAAAATCCACTCGACTTATCTGATTCAATTCGAAAGATCTCATTATTCTGACATTTCAATTCAATAGTCTTTTGTCTACAATTCACAACGGCATCATGTAGTGTCAACCAATCCATACCCAGAATTACATCAAACTCATCAAACGGTAGTAGCATTTGAGCCGAAAAACAGTAACCCCGAATCATTAAAGGACAGTTCTTGCAAACTTTATCAACTAGAACATATTTGCCTAAGGGGTTCGACACTTTAACCACAAACTCGATAGACTCGATAGGCAAACTCTTACTAGACACTAAATTCATACAGATATATGAATGGGTCGATCCAGGATCAATCAATGCAATTACATTAGTGTCATAAAGAGAATATGTATCGGTGATAACATCCGGGTGATGACGCATCTTCTCGAGCGCGAATAGCGTAAGCTCTAGTAGGTGTTCTGCCTCTAATCTCACAGTTGAATCTTTTGTTACACCTTTACTACTGGTTACATTTCCCGTATTTCTTGGTGGCCTCCCTCTAGTAGCCGTGTTGTTCGATCTTGCATTCTGGAATTTATCTTTCTCAGTTAACTTGGGACAATCTTGAATGAAATGATCTTGTGAACCATATTTAAAACAACCTTCATTATTCATCCAGCATTCACCAAAATGTCGTCGTCCATAATGTTGACACTCGGGTTCATTGTTTCTCACGCTGCCAATACTCAATACTGATGTAGCTTGAGCTTTAGGACTTGAGTATTGCTTTCCACGATCTCTGTTTAGATACCCGATTGAAGCATTTGAATGAATGTACGAGTCCTGTGATTTATTTTACGAAGACTGATAGGGTTTATTCATTGATCTTTTTTTCGAATCTCTAGCCTTGAAATCTGCCTTTCTCTTTTCTTTGCCAAGTTCTTCGGCTTTACATGCTTTGTCGACTAGCACCACAAATTCTTTCAACTCTAAAATCCCAACTAGCAGTCTGATGTCTTTGCTTAATCCGTCTTCGAATCTTTTACACATAATCACCTCGGTGGAAACACATTCTCGAGCATATTTACTGAGTTTAATAAACTCTTGCTCAAATTCAGTCACAGACATACGGCCCTGTTTTAGCTCCAAAAACTCTTTGCGCTTTTGATCGATAAACCGTTGACTGATGTATTTCTTTCTGAACTCAGCTTGAAAGAATTCACAGGTGACTCTTTTTCTCGGTACCACAGATACTAAAGTATTCCATCATTGATACGCAGTGTCCCTCAGAAGTGATATGACATATTTCAAACATTCATCTGATGTGCAGGATAGTTCATCAAATACTCTGATAGTATTTTCAAGCCAAAACTCTGCTATCTCAAGATCGTCATCAACGGTAGCTCTAAGCTCTTAAGCCTCGTATTTTTTAATTTTATCAACAGATGGCTTGTTCAATCGTAAAAGTTCTACACCTTGAGGAACTATGGGAACTGGTTGGGGATTAGATGGGGTGGGGGTTGCTGAGAACAAACTCCATGAACCACTCGTTCATCATTTGGAAAAAAGCTGTTTTAGCCTCTCCTCCCTGGCTACTCGTTACGGGTCTTAACTCGGATTGCGCTACTCCGTGAACGGAGGCAGGCGTATTACTTTCAACATCATCAACTACAGCTCGATTGGGATCCATTTACTATACAAAACACGATTTAAAACTGTCAAGAGATATCACACTATCACAGGTTATATATAGCATGTATAGCTAGACTCTTACAAACGCTACATTAGTTCGAGAATCGACAAAATCATAGCTCTGATACCAATAAATGTAACACCCCTCACCCATATTTAATGCCGGAATAGGGTTACGGAGCATTACCGAACATATTATACAATTACACTTACATTTCATATACATTATCAAGTTCCAAATAATCATCATTCAACAACATGCATATCGTCACTAGTATAAGCCTACGAGGCTTAAAACATGCATTTGAGATGGTTTAGGACTAAACTGATAACTTAGGAAACTTTTGGAACATTTAGAAAAATTTTGAAAAATACAGGGAACACACGCCCGTGTGGACATTTGAAATAGGATCTCATGGCCGTGTCCTAGCCCGTGTCATACCCCGTGTAACTCTTTGACTTGGGTTACACGGCCAGCACACATGCCCGTGTGGATAGCCTATCTGCCTTAAAAATGGCCACACACGCCCGTGTGCTAGGCTGTGCCAAACTTGTAGGGTATATTGACTTAGGCCACACGGCCAATCACACGCCCGTGTGCTGGGCCGTGTAGAGCATACTGACTTGATTTTTAATTCAACACCAGGGGAACTATGTGTCACACACAGCCGTGTAACATAACCGTGTGTCATACATGACTGAGACACACGCCTGTGTCTCTGCCCTGTGGACAAAAATAGGCTATTTATCAAGCCAATTAGCCACCCAACTATACACATACCTAAAACAACCCTTTTGGCATCAAAACATGGCATATATAGGCATTTATCTACTCTCAACCAAGCATAAATTATATCATTTCAATGACAACCAATATAAGGCACACAATATCACAATATGCCATTTAATTTATACCAAATAATCACATTCTTAAATTATCAATATGGTTACATTTCAAACATCCATTATTTTACCTATAATTCAAACATTCCAAATCTCATATCTCAACCATTTAGTATCCCTAATTACCAATTATCATCAAGCATCACATATCCATCAATAAACACATAACCAAAGCTATATGCACATATGAATACACAACCAAATCAACCAAATTAAGCCAACTCTCATGGCTATATACAAAACCAAAACATTAACATTTATAAGCCATTTCAAATGACTAAATCCATTACCAAACTATATTTCAAAATGACCATAATCTATACATGCCATATATCTATAAACTTAGATTCAAAAGTACCAAAGTGATAGTTGGATAGTGTGATGAAGTCTCCGACAATCCTGAATCCGAGCTAGCTTTGATTTCACTATCAAACACAAAAAATTAAACAAAGTAAGCTATAAAGCTTAGTAAGTCCGTATAATAATAAACTCAATTAACCACAAATATACAATTCAGCCAATTGAATATATGAACATATAACTCATATTAGCTAACAGACCTTTCACATATTCAATCATAAGATTTGATGTAAAATTCACAATTTTCTTCGATTCAAAACTCATACGGTTCGTGTACATACCTGTACCATCTCGTATCAGTATTATATTCAACCCCATCTTTGACATACATACCCGTTGAACCATTCGAAAAACTATCAGATACTCAGGAATCTCACACCCTAAGTGCTACATACATAGCCGAAGCTATCTCAATCACATATCACATATAATGCTCACTCTCGAGCTATCAACGAGTCTGCTCACACAAGCTGACGGTCATGAAGAAGCTACACAATGCTACACACAAGCTAATGAGAATCCGCAACACATGCCGGATAACTCAGCCACCGGTAGGTCGTACGGACCAGCACCCAATCACATAACCCCTAATGACATGTCATTCGTATCCTAATCTATTCCGAAGGTTCAACCGGGATTTCACACTTGTCGAATCATCGTCGAACATGTTCGTAGTGTCGTAATCACAATTTATGCAATATCAAAGCATTTAAAACACAAATATAACAATGTTTATTACATACAAACTTACCTCAAATGCAAAAACGACAAATTAAGTCGATTAATCCGAAACCTTATTCTTTCCCCGATCAATATCCTTATTTCACCTTTCTTGATCTAAATAAAATCAAAATTAACTTATTTAATAATATATCTATTCAATTTAATCCAAAAACACACATTAAGATACTTTTACATTTTTACGCCTAACATTTCATATTTTTGCAATTTTGTCCTTATTTCATAAAGTTACAAATTCATGCAATTAAACCAAAACCCATGCTAGCTAAATTTCAATTAAGACCCTAGCAGTCCATATTTTTCATTTATTTCACAATTTAACCACAAAAATTACACATTTCACAATTTAATCTCTAATTGGACATTTCACTAAAAATCACTTAACAGATGTTGTTTATCTAACAACAACCATGCATTTTCTACCATTAAACACCAAAATATATCAACATTTATCAATGGCAAAACCCTAAACCTTTAAAAGTTTTGCAAATTAATCCATGGCTAGCTAGATTAAGCCGCAACGATCTCAAAAACATAGAAATCATCAAAAAAGGGATTAAAAATGCATATCTAATTGAAGGAGAATAGCTTGCCGAAAGTTAAGCATAAAAATGGCTTTCTCCTTTGTGTATTTCAGTTGAAGAAAGATGATAAAAGACGAACATTTGTTTTTCTTTTAATTTTAATTAACATTATTTGATGATTTCCAAATTTAAGCTTAAAAATTAATTCAATTTTCAATACTACCATGCCATTATCATCCACTAACAAATTATTAGGCTAATTGCAACATAAATCCATTAACTATTTAATTTAATATTCATTTAATACCTTTATTTATTAGAACATAAGTTTTACATTTTATGTGATTTAGTCCTTTTATCAAATTAACCACTCAAACGATAAAATTTCTTAAAGAAACTTTCACACAATCATACTATCATACTGTAAATATTAAAATAATAATAAAATAATTATTTCAACTTTAAATTTGTGGTCCCAAAACCACTATTCTAATTTGACTAAAAACAGGCTGTTACAATATATATACCCAAAATCTCTTAGTGGATCTTGAAAAGTGCCAAAAGTATACAGAATATGTCCCTTTAATGTCCTGCAAAAATTGAAGAAAATATGACGCCGATGTTATTTGACCGATCAATCCATTCAATTGACTCTCAACCAATCACTTTACAGAACCCATCTTGCACATCTTTCGAGCAAACTTGGTGTACCATACCTATGGGGATAATCCGTATGTGGTAGGGGTGTTCAATCGGTTAACCGACCCGAAATACCATTAACTGAATTAACCGACCCTTTTAAACCCTTAACCGTTAACCAAACTGAAATTTTTTGGTTAATTTCGTTGGTTAACCGAATTAACCGAAAATTAAGTGTTTTTTTATTTTTGGTTAAAACAAGTATAAAAATTAACCAAATTAATCGAAGTATTGAATCACTACATAATTAAAAACACTACATAAGTCTTGAAATTAACACTTAATTAAAATGTAAATCTTTAATATTCTCCATTTGTATCCATTTCTTCTCTCCAAAAGATCTTCATTTACATTATACCTACAAAAAGTATGTGCAAAAAATGAGCATATAATAGAAATATATGCATTTAAAAAAATCAAATAATATAAACAAATGAATAGATTGTAAGTTAAAAAGAATAAGATAGTAAGCATACCTTTCAACTCATGAATTTAGGGTAGGCTCTAATGTATTCCAAGAAAAGCCTAAACATTGAATTGATTAAATAAGTAGGCATGATATGGTAAAAAAATTGAAACTATTAAAATAAAACAATAAATATACCATTTTCAATCTTGTCAAAGCTTTTGGATTTGTTCTTCAATCTTTTTGATGTCTTCTTGGGATGATGATTTTCAAATCCAATCTTGAGTACACAAAAGAGCTTGTACAATTTTAGGATTTAAAGAACTCCTATCTTGATCAAGCACACGCTCTCGGTGCTAAATACAGACTCTGAAGCAACCGTAAAAACCGGTATAACTAACACATCTCTGGCCATCTTTGAGAGAATGGGAAATCTAGGGCTATTCACTTTCCACCATAATAAAATGTCAAAATCTTAAACAAAATCCTCATTAGCCTCAGCTAGATATTTATCCAATTCAGATGTTTTATCCTCACCACCATTTTCCAACTCACACTTTTTATACAAACCTTGCATTCGCCTTTTCATTTTTTGTTGTGGTTTATCAAGAGAAACATGTGTTGGCACACTCAATTGGTTACAAGCACTATGAAGTGGAAGCTTATTCTCATCAAGCAATTCATACAAAGATTCCTTTAATTTTTGCATCATTTCACAAGCTTTTTCAGAACTAGACATTTCACTGAGCGCAAATTTAAGATGCTTTAGTTTTTGTCTAGAATATAAAACACAAGCAACAAACATAAGCAAATTCATCTTATCAATATCACCCTAATACTTATCGTACTTCTCTTTCATCTTGATGGCCATAACATTGAAATCAACATTAATATTTAATTGAGCATCTCGTAAAAGAATATCAATTTCAGAAAGCTTGTCAAAAAATTGGACGTGACATATGAAGTGCCAAATATATACAAAGTAACTTCATAAAAGTGTCCCAAGAAATCCCTCAAGTTTCTAGCACTAGCCCAATCATCCACACTAGGCCAACCCTCTTCCCTTTCAAGTTCAGCCCTAAAGTTTGTATCTTACTCCTCAAGTCTCTCAAAAGCTCTCTCAAAGTTTTGAGCAGTGTCTAACTTTACGTAGGTCGAGTTCCACCTAGTACAAACATCAAGACACAACATCTTCTTGCACTCTATCTTTTCCACCACAACACACTCAAACTTTTGTAATCTAGCTGGAGATGGTCTCACATATCTAATAGACCCCTAACACGTTCAACAGATTTATTCACTTCCTTTAAGCCTTCAACAACAATCAAATTCACAATGTATGTTATGCATATAATATGAAGATATTTATCATTTTGAAATAAACCCCTTCGATGGTTAAATTTCTTTCTCAAATAACCAATAAGAACATCACTTAAACTTGCATTATTAATAGTAACAGTAAACAACTTATCAATCCCCCAATTCAACAAGCATTTCTCAACTACCATCCCAATGGACTCACTCTTATGACTAGAAATTGGACAAAAGTTTAACATCTTTTTTATTCAATTTCCAATCGTTATCAATAAAGTGAGTAGTGATACACAAATAGTTAAATCTTTCCAGAGAAGTCCATGTGTTAGTAGTTAAACAAACTCTAGGACAAGAACTTCTCAAAAGTTATTTTTATCTTGACCCTTTCATCAAAATACAATTGATAAAACATCCCTAGTCATAGTAGTTCGTGAAAGAATATGAAACCTAGGATATGCCACGAACATAAATTTCTTAAAGCCTTCACTTTCAACAAACTTGAAAGGTAATTCATCAATCATAATAATTTGTGCTAATCCTTTCCTACATGCTTCTTGATCAAATCTCCAAGTTGAAAGATTCCCTTCCCCCCTTTCAACTCTCTTTCTAGGTAAAACTAGTTGTCCTTCGCTAGTGTTAAGGACATTACTAGGATTTTTCTTACATGAGCCAATATGATATTTCACCTCGTACAATTTTTTTTTTCATATCACAACAAGATTCCTTTTCACAATAATTACATTTAGCCTTACTTGTACCCTCCTATTAATAATATTAGTGAAGTGAGACTAAACTTCTGATTTCTGAGAAGTGACTTTTCTTTTCCCAATAGTCCCTTTTGTTTGGCTTGAAGATTCAACTTCTGAATTTTCAGAATCTATCGAAGTAGGTGTAACACTACCCTCAATAGATGTTGGTTCAGTGGACATTCTACAAGAAAAAAATTATATAATAAATTAAAATACATTTATAATATTAAACATATTTTGATGTTGAGTTTTAGAGAAATAAAATATTGTTTGTCTTTTGATGTTGAGTTCAACATATACTATTACATATTTTGTTTGGCTTATTTTCCTTCATTTAATTTGGCTTGTTTATGCATAAAATTATACATAAATCAATTTTAATTGGATTAACACCATTTTATAGATGAGTGTTAAATTTATGTGGGTGAGGAAAAAAAATCCCTTGAAATCACATTCTCTTACATGATTTGGTACATTCAATTTCTTTTTTATATATAATAGATGCTTGTTAGTCCAGTAGGTAAGGAAAGAACATACTTTCTTTCAATAATACCACCATTGATAAATACCAGAGTAAGCAATATTCATTGGACCAAGAGCGCCCCCTCTAGTAAAAGCTTCCACCGTCGGTTAACCAAAATGAGGATCCCAAATTGCATGAGCAATCGGCCTTACATGTAAAGGATCTTGTGCCCATGCCTCAAAATTTTGTTAGTCTAGTAGGCAAGGAAAGAACATACTTTCTATCAATAATAATAACTAAGATTTTTTTTTTCATAAGCTTGAAGAAAAGAAAAAGAATATAACAATAAAATAAAATAGAAAAATGAGACATTTTAAATTTAGTATGATTATGGGATATGAAAGTATAGATTATAATATATTTGTGAGTAAAAATAATTATGTAATAAATTTAATATGATTTTCATTGAAATAGTAAAATTAAGGAGTGAATGTTATGGTATTTTTTTTGTTCAAATCTCCTCAAGATTTCATAAATTATAAATTACAAAACCAAAACAAAAGCAATAGTAATGTTAAGTTGTTAACCCATAAAACAGACAAGAGCACAAAGCCCAATCCAAAAAACAAAAAAAAAACCAACCCAAAAACAAAACAAAATTCATAAAGCGGGAACAAATAAACTAAGAACAAAAAATATGAAACACCAAAAGCACTCCTCCAGTCAGCAAATTAGCTGGCATCCATTCCTTAGAAAATATCCCACCCTCGAAACTTGTCGATACCAATTCTCAAAACCAGCAGCCTTCTATAAACCATCCCATCTACTATTTTTTCTTCTCCCTGAACCCTATCTTTATAACACTCCTAACTCGTATTCATCGTCGAAATAGGGTTTTAGAGCATTACCAAGTAAACGTAACCTAAATCATTCATTTCAAAACATTTCAATAATAATAACATAACCCATCATTAAACATGTATAATGTCCCTTATTCAATCCTTTGAGGCCTTAGAATCACTTTAGAAATGATTCGGGAAAAATCGGGAACATTTAAAAAATTTAGGAAAAATTTAGAAAATTTTCAACTATAAAGGTCACACACCCGTGTGGCCAGGTCGTATAACTCTCTGACTTGGCTCACTTGCCCATGCGTGTTGCCTGTGTGGCTAGGCCGTGTGCACCCAAAAGTACCTTAAAACTCAAGTTTACCATTCCCTACTCACTTGGGCATTAAGCAACTCAATTACCAATCGTTTAACCTATTAAAAAACATGATTAAACATGCCCAAAATACACCAAATTCATCACCTATACCTAACCAATGTACTCTCATTGGTACCACATGTTATATCATTAAAGCATATCATCCATACATCATTCAAATAAAAGTTTTAAACATGCCAAAATCAATCAATTTGGCATAGCTTATATCTACCTAAAACATCAAACTTAAATTCACAAGCACCTAAATTCACAAACACCTAACAAGTCTTGGTTCAAATCAACATGCCAAATTATGGCTCCAAATACAAACATAAGTTTATATATATACCAAACCAACATTTTACTTAAATTCAATTACATCACATATACCAAATTCATTAAAAACCAAACACACCCTAGGTACATGCCACTACAAAAGATAAATATCACCAAATTTGAGATCGGGATTGCTGTTGGATGCTGAGTCGAGAAGTACCTAACTTGCGCACGAAAAACAAAACCGTACGTTGAGTAAAACTCAGTGATATTTTTATAATCCAAACAATTAAAGACATAATGATACAAAAATGCATAATTTGAATTATACGAACATGCTATTGTCTAACCTCACAACTATCATATACCATCATTTCAAATTCAAGCATATTACTATATCATTTCATACTATACTCAAATTTCACATGCTATCATATTTGATTTGTTTAACAAATATCTCAATTCACATCACTTGCTATATAAATAGCTTTTCACATGTCAATCCACATTTATTTATACAAAGGCATGATCCATTCCATATTCAATTCATTAGTACACAACTCACGTATTTCATTTAATCACAACATATCTCATTTTGCATGTTTCAATTCACTATCTCATTTCTATTTCACATACCATGCCATTCACTATCGATCATAGAACTTTATTATTTAATTACCCCTATTAATACGACTCAGACTCGGACAAATACATGGATCCAACCAACACACCAGTTTGGCACCCAGTGCCTCATCGAATAAATCCGAAGTAATAACGACGTGCAGCGCTATATAAATTGACACCCAGTGTCTCGTCAGTTAAACCGAAGCAAATTGGCACCCAATGCCTCATCGACTCGAAGTCGAAGAAATCCTTGAACTCTTCCTATTCTATGGCATGCCATTTATATTTGACTCAGCCTGATACAATTAATAGGGTTTCATTCCACTTTTCAAGTACAACCAATATCCAATTATCATATTTACACATTATCACATTTATACATATATTCATTTCAATTCAAATAATCAATACATTCATAATGTATATACCAATTCAATCCATTTCAATCAACTACAATTTCAATTCACTATCAAAGTGCCAAAATACTCACCTCAACCACTTACCATATGCATTAAATCAAAATACAACAATTAACAACTAGGTTCGGATTTTAGAAATACAAATCGTGGATTCCGAGCTATTCGATCTCGATTTTATCATTTTCCTTTTTAGTTGAGGATTTCGGTACGACGTTAGCTACAGAATTAAAACAATTAAAATACATTAATACAACTCAATTAAATTTCACATTGAATATTTCAATTTTTACTCAATATTTTCTTAAATTATAATTTAGTCCCTAAACCGAGACTAATTTTTATTCTTCACATTTAATCATTTATTTTTATACATATTTTAATTTAAGCTAAATTTAGCTCTCTATTTTCAATTAAACCCCTAAATTTCAAAATTTTCACAATTTAGTCATAATTACTCAAAATTTACAATTTGTTATACAATTTAATCCATTTCCATTTCTAACTTAAAAATCTATCAATTTAATCCCTAATACTAAAACTATTCAACATTAACAACATTTAAAATCTTAATCAATGCTAAAATTGCAACATGTGTCGGTTAGTACTAAAAACCGGGATTCCCAAAATATAAAAATTATAAGAAAAAGGACTAAATTTACTAACAAATTTTGATTTTGAACCCTAAGGTCCCTATAGCCGTGCGTTCTCCTTTGCTTTTTCTCTCTTTCTTTTTGTTTCTTTTCTTTGATAAGTTTTTGCATGCATCCACTTTATTTTTAATTATTTTGTTTTATTATACTTTATTTTATTAAGTTATAACATATATACATATATATATATTTCTTATTATGTAATATAACATATAATATATAATAAGTAAACATATATAAAATATAAAAAAAATCATCATTAATGCCGTCCACTTAAAGAAACAAACGTATAATTGCTTCTTTAGTCCCTTTACTTAGTTTTTAATCTATAATTCAACTTTTACTCTATATGCGATTTAGTCCTTATACTATAATAATTCTTAATTCATGCAATTTCACTTAATTGAAATCTAATTAACTACACAACTACCTTCGTAAACATTTTTATTAAAATATTTACGAGTCCGATTTATGAGAACGGAGTCCCAAGAATGCACTTTTTGACACCCCTGACTATCGGGTTGTTACAATCTTATCTTCTGTTGTCAATCTGGTTTCCTCCTTCTCTGTCCCTATAATCCATCATCAACAACCACTGACACACTTCCACTCAGGTAACTCTCCCTTTCATTTTTTAGGCAATTAGTGGTTAAATTATGTGCTAAGATATTAGCAGATCTGGGTATCTGTTTGAACTGGATATTATAAAAAGATTTTACATTTTATAATTTGATAATTAAATTGAAACTGTAACACCAATTCGATATAACATAACAAAAATCATATGTAAAGAAAATCTTTTTATTGGGTAAAAATAACAAAGTAACCTAGGAGATCTGTTCTTCTTTGGTAGGCCCGTTAATAATATCCATATTTAGCCTATGTGAGTGTGTTCTAATTTCACCTCCTATCACTCACAATGCCATTTAATTGGACTTGGAAATCGTGTTTGAATCAATTTGTCTATCGTGTTCTAATTTCACCCATTTTCACCCCAAATTTACTATCTATTCCATCTTTTTCATCCCCTACATTTAGGCACCACTTAAGAAGCAAATTCCTTGCCCAATTTCATCTCCCGACAATGGCCGCTAAAGTAAATATGGATGAGCAAGACGAACACTACTAATAAGCAAAGACCTACAAACTTGACAACAACTACAAGCATGAGAGGAAAAGCCTACCTCAACTCGCCGGTGATGGTGACCTAGTAGACGCTGGATGGTGTGACTAGTGGACGTTGGACGGTTCACGAAGGTGACTGGCAATGGCAGTAGAGAGATTTTGGGAGATTTCAAATTAGGGATTTTGAAATTTGATGGTTAGGGTCTTAGGGATTTCTTATTTCTATCGCGATTTTTAGTTTTAGACTTTTAGTTTTATTTTTAGTTTTAGGATTTTTATTTTTATTTATTAAATTATTTGTAGCTTTTAGGATTGGGTTGGGTTGAGTACTTGGGTTTATATATATTGGATTGAGTTTATATTGGGTTAGGGCTGGGTGGGTAGTGGGTTAATATTTATATGTTATAATTTTATTTATTAATTTTTTTAGTTAAACCGAAAATTTTGGTTAACTGACCAGTTTCGAACTGAATTAACCGTTAATCGAAAACCCAAAAATTTATTAACTGACCCCCCGACCAAATTAATTTGGTTAACTAATCGATTAATTGAATTTGGTCGGTTAAACAAATTTTTTCGATTTTACCTGATTTTTGCACACCCCTAGTATGTGGCGTAGCCTTAAAGACACTTTAACCCCTTACAACTTTAACATATACATAGTAGGCGCATCATGCTCAACCAACATTCTGAGGCCTACTCTTCGCTTGCCATACTCTTTCTTCAATTGGAGAATACTACGAGAATAAATCCTGAGATACTTCCACGAGCGGGTACTCTATGCGCCAGACATTAGTTCTTCTGTAGCTTATAAATTGGCGAACTAACTACCAAAGTGCGCCAAAATAGATAACCTTCACATCAATACGCCCTTCTTTCGGATCCACCACTTTTGGGGTGTGATAATAGCGTAAGTTTTTCATATTGAAATCTCGCATAAATAAAACTAGATGGTGAAATTTGAATTTTCTTTTTGTGTTTTAATGGAAGCCTCACATCAATCCATACCCTGATTCTTAAACATTACTTGAAACTCATGGAGATCTACTTCGGATCATATTCCTAAAAAACCCTATAAAGTTTCCATATTGTTTCGCCACAATTTCAGAGAAAAACCCTAGAGGGAGATCATGTATTTGGACCCAAAACCACGAATAGATTAGTGGAACTTGCGTAGGATCTTCATGTAACAGTCCAGCTTATACCCTAGTCGGAACAGTGGTTTCGGGACCACAAAACCGAGTTTGAATATTATTTTAATATTATTTTCTATGTCGTTGATATGTGATTAAGCATGTGGTAAATTTTCGTGAGTTAATTTGTCCGTCTGTGTGTTTATTTGATAAAAGGATGAAATTGCATTGAATGTGAAAGTGGTATGCTATATGTTAAAGTGCTTAGGTGTTGTGGCTTTATAAATGTGGGGACTTATGTGGCAATATAGCCATTATTATTGTTAGTGGACGGCAATGGGTGGTAATATGTATATATATTATATGTTTATTATATTTACTTTAAATGTTTCATTAATATTATTATGTTATATGTTATATATTATTATAATGAAAACAAAAAGGAAGCATTATCATCATTTTATCACCTCATTGCCGAAAACACCAAAAGAAAAGAAAGAAATTTTTAGCTAAGCATTCGGCACTTGCAAGCCAAAATTAAGGTATGATTTGGTTTCGATTTTTGATAATTTCTATGTTTTTGTAATCGTTGCTTCTCCTACTACCAAGCCCATGTTTTAATTTGATGAATTGATGATGTTTGTGTGAGATGCCATTGATGATATGTCAAGGTTTTTGATGATTTTTGGTGTTAAATGGAAGATATGAGCTAGATGAACATACTTTGTTCTTGACTTTTTGATGAATTTTACTAAATAGGGCTAAATTGAGAAAATGGTAAATTGAAGGGCTAAATTACAAATGTGATGAAAAATGTGGGCTTGTATGTGATGTATATGTATTCGGCTAAGCATGTGTATGTGTGGATTTTGTGAATTTGATGTTTTGTGAAAAATGGACTAGATTGATAAAATGTGCAAATGTAAGGGCTAAATTGTAAATAGCCCAAAATATGTGTGTATGGATTGTATTAAATGAAATAGTGATTAAAAAGGTTAATTCTGAATATGTTTAGATTAGGAACCGAGGAAAACGGACTTAGATCGTGGGAAAGCGAAAGTTACCGAATAGTCGTTTTCATTCCGATAAACCGAATCTGAGGTAAGTCATTATGCAAATAGACGTACTTGTACGATATTATAATTGTTCATATGAATAATGTTGACTATGGATACTTATGAGAAGTTATGCTTATGAATTCCTGGCAAAGTCCTATATGGTAACTAAGTCCGAGAAGTCCCGTGTGAACCAGGAGTGGATAGGATTTGCTATGTCATGACAGAGGTATCTGTTCTATTTTATCATGTAAGACCACATCCGGGACGTTGGCATTAATTTGAGACTAGTGTAAGACCACGTCTGGGACGTTGGCATCGATATACGCTTTACGAGTAAGACCACGTCTGGGACGTTGGCATCGATATAAGTTTTACGTATAAGACCATGTCTGGGACATAGGCATCGTAATGATTCGTGTAAGACCCTGTCTGGGACAGTGGCATCGATATCGAGTACATGTAAGACCTCGTCTGGGATGTAACAGCCCAATTTTAATAGTGTCAGAACGGTGATTCAAGATCACTAAATTTGACGGAAAGTTAGAAAATTTTGATAATCGATAATTGTAAGTTAAGTGTGATTTTAGAAATATTTTAAAATTTGTGAATTTTGTGAACTGAAAGAATTAATTAGAAAAATTGGGCCAAAAACGAGGTATTGAGACCTCGAATTCATAAAGTGAGCCATAAATATTTCTAAAAATATTTATGGAATGTCATTTAGTTATTATTAAACTTTCGTTAGAAAATTTTAACGTTTGGGTAGGAAATTAAATGAAAAGGACTAAATTGAAATAAAAGTAAAAGTTAAATTATAGATTAAAAGAAATTATGAAGGACCAAAATGGAAATTATACCATTTTGTATAGTTGAGAAAGTGGTATAACATAGAAAAATGAGATTTTTAAGGTATATTATTATATTATTATATTATTATATTATTATATATATACAAACAAAAAAACAAAAGGAAGGAAGGATAGAAATAGAAGCAGAATAGGCAAACGAAGCAGAGAAGGAAAGAAGAAGGAAGGAAAGAAGGAAGGAAAGAAAAGAAAGAAGAAAGGGATAATTAAAAGTTTGAAGCTTGGAAGTTGATAGGTAAGTCAATTTAGCCCTTTTTACTTAATTTTGATGTTTTAGAAGCCTTGGAACAAGGTTTTGATGAAGCTAAGTTTTCATATTGAAAGTTTATGAGTTATCAAGTATAGTTTATGTTGAACAAAAATATGAATTAGGGACTTAATTGAATGAATTTCAAGTTAGAATTGAAAAATGGATTTAATTGAGAAGTAAGATGTAAGTTTTATGCTGTAGGGGTTAAATTGAGGAAAATATGTATGAATATTTAGGTAGTATGGCTAATTTGAAATGTTTTAGGCTCAGGGACTAAATTGAATAAAAGTAAAACTTTGTGATTAATTTTGTAAAAATGTGGAAATGACCAATTTGCATGAAATGGATTATTTTATTATTTAAAATTGCAAAATTGAATGAAATTATTAATTTAGATTAAGATCAATGAAAAATCAATGAAAATAAAAATTTCCAAAGTGCCTTCTCGAATCTTGATATTTACGCAAATTTAACGAGTAAGTTCGTGTAACTTAATTATGTGATATAAGGAAATATAAGTTGATGGTACGTGAAATATTGATATGATGAATTAAGCTGTTTTATGTTTATGAAGAAAGCGGCAAGTGAATGATATTTATCATGACATGAAAATATGTGATTATCTTTAATATGTTAATACAAGGTAATTAAGTATGATGAAACGAGTAATAAATTCAAGTAAGACATGACGAGAAAAATGAATATCTTTAAGGGGCCATATGTTTGATTTTGATTGGTTTCAAATATAAATATTGAATTAAAATAAAATGTCTGATAAATAAATTTGTAATTCCGGTAATGCCTCGTACCCTATTCCGGCGTTGAATACGGGTAAGGGGTGTTACATGGGATGATTGCATTGTACTATTATTTCGAGCTTTCTGGATATCCTACTAGTTTCCTATTGGTTCAACGGGCAAGTCTATGATATGAATGATAGTTTCGAGCTACGAACAATTCTGTGACATTAAATCTGATTCAGATACGTTGTTTATACACTATTTGTGTATATAAGGTAAGCATCTAAGTGATCTTACTATGATGAAATGTATATGGAGTAAATGATATGATAAGAATTGTTTTGACAAGATGAGTTATGTGTATATACGATTCTTGAATGGTGAAAATGGCTAATGTGGTCAAAAGTGTATGAACTAAAGCAAATAAGTGAAAGTTTATTAAATGGATGATATGTACCAATGTATTTAATAGTATATAAGCTTTCCATACCAAGTGTATTTGTATAAGACTTACTAAACTTTTGGAAAGTTTACTCTGTGTGTGTTTTCTCTATTTTATAGGTCGTCAAAGCTACTGAAGGCTCGGGATTGTCAAGGATTGACATCACACCACTAAACCCGTTTTGGTACCTTTTGAATATGTGTATAACTAAATATGGCATGTATAGGCTAGGTAAATGAATGTTCATGAAATGAACTTAGTCATGTGTTTTGGTAAGTTTGGAGTTGATAAATGTTTAAATAAATGAGTTTTATGATACAAATTTTGGTATGGTTCGATGCATATGAAATGGTTAAGTATTGGCTAAGATAATGGATGATCTAAGCTTGTGATGATATGAGTTTTAGTTGTATTTTGGTATGAATAAGATTAGCATTGAAAGTATTGATTGAATGGAAATTCTGGTATGTTTTTGATTGCCTAATATGCATGATATGTGATGATATATGTTGCTTGTAGGTATGACCCTTATAGGTGCCATTTTAGCCTTGTAAATGGCCTATAATGTCACACGGTTGTGGCACAAGGGCGTGCCTCATGACCGTGGGTGAATAGCAGAATGTAGTTTAGGAGCACAGGGCCTTGACACGGAGGTGTCAGCTAGCCGTGGTGTACAGGTTAGTAGCTAGCTAAAATGACACACGGCCATGGCATACGGGCGTGCATGGTAGCTGTGGTGGAGAAGTCAGTACGTGGCCTAACAGTACACGGCCTCAGTGCACGGGCGTGCTCAGTGGCCGTGGAGGGTAAGTCAATATATAGACACGGAAGGACACACGGGGGTGTCTAGAAGTCGTGGAGGGCACATGGTCTCCTCCCACGGGCGTGTCTCCCTTGTATTTTAGAAAAGTTTCAAATTTTCATGAAATTTTGTATGTGTTTCGGTTTAGTCCCGACTCAATTTGTAAGCATGTTTAAGGTCTCGTTGACCGTTTTAAGGGACAGTATGCTTGAGAATGATGTTTGAATGTATGAATTTCTGAAATTACTTTTTGATTTGTCCGGTAACGCTCCTAACCCTAATCCAGCGTTGGTAACGGGATAGGGGTGTTACACTTCATTGTTTCCAAGTCTATAAAATACCAGCAAGTGATTGTTGAACATCCATGGCGCACCCTTCACTACCTTGTCAATATCCACCTTATTGTAAAACCTAAGCAAATACCATGTTCCCCCCAGATCTGAGATTTGAACCCATCAAAAGGATGTCAAAGATTGACTATGGTATTCTATATCGCCGAAAATTGAACTACACTTGCTGTTAGAAAACTGTAGCAGCCTAATTTTCAATGGTGTCGGAAACAATGATTCGAGATCACTAAAATCGACTAGTAAGTTTAAAAATTAAATAAATTAATATTTTTAAGTCAAGTGTGATTTTAGAAATATTCTTAAATTAGTGAATTTTATGATTTAAAAGAATTTATTAGGTAAATTGAGTTAAAATCAAGGTATCGAGACCTCAATTTATAAAACGAGCCGTACATATTTTTATAAATATTTACGAAGTATTATTGAGTTAGTATTAAAGTTTCGTTAGAAAATTTTAACGTTTTGATAGTTAACTAATTAAAAAGGACTAAATTGAAAAAGGTGCAAAACTTGCAAATTAAGGAAGTAATGATTAAATAGCTCAAGTGATAGATAAAGAAGGATTTAAAGGGAAAATTAGCCCAAAGTGGATGGCTGAAACGGTGGAAACAAAAAAAAAAAAGAAATTGGATGATTAAGGGTCAAAATGAGAAATAAAATAAAACTCAATTAGATAAAAAATAGGACTTAAAAGAACTCTAGACATTTCTTCACAATTTTTCAGCCAAAAACATCATATGAGGTCTCCAAGAAGCTGGTTTTTCAAAGTTTTACTCCATGTAAGCTTAATTCTTGATTATTTCTTGTAATTTTTATGTTTTTGAGACCTTTACAATTACGTCTAACTATTTATTTCATTAGTTTTTGATTCTATGAGTAATTTTGAAAGTTACCATTGATGAGTGACAGGTATTTATGATGAATTAACATGGAATTGAAGCTTTAATTTTATTATATGATGATTTTATCAAGTAATTTTAATAGAAATTGATTTTAGGACCTAATTGTGAAAAAGTTTAGAATTAGGGTTTGGTGTTAAAATTATGAATATCAAAGGCTGTATAGCAGCCTAAAATAATTAGATAAATTTTTAATTGAGAAAAATTAGCTCAATTGATGGGATAATTAATTAGGGACCAAATTGTAAAAATTGTAAAAATTGGGGTAAATGTGTAATTTCAAAAATTAAAGGGCATAAATTGTTAAGTGAATTAGAATTGAATTTGATGCTGATGAATGGAAAATTTTATATTATAGATCAAGAACCCGAAGATAAACGTGGAAAAGAGAGATTAATAGATTAATCTCTCAATTTCTACAACTTCTACGAACTACCCCAGGTAAGTTTATATGGTTGAACTTTCATGATTAATTGTTAATATAGAAAAGATATAATGTATTATTTCATATTTTTGTTATTGAATTATGATTATTCTAAAAATATAGAAATTGAATTAAAAGTTCAAATTAAGTGGAACGCATGATTGAGTATGATCGTTCCGTAACACAAGATGAATTGACGGATAATACCATGGTTGGACCATGGAAATATTTAAATGTAAGACCATAGCTGGGCTATGGCATTTTAGTGAAAAGACCATAACTGGGTTATGGCATTACGAGTGTAAGACCATGGCAGGGCCATAGCAATATTTGTGTAAGATCATAGTTGGACTATGGCATCAAGAAAATGATGTACTTAATTCCGTAAGACGTTCTCTAATTTGACAAAGATGGGTAAGTGTTATATGGATTAAAGTGATAGAATTTAAGTAGTTATTGATATTGAGCTCAATCAAGTGAATTTCATCATTTGAAATTGTGATTGGTAAGAAGTGATAGTGAAATTGCATATTTATGATTTGTTATATTATGTTCGGTAAGATTTAACTTTAGAACCAATGAACTTACTAAGCTTCATTAAGCTTACTCGTGTTGTTAATGTCTCTTGTAGATTAACATGAGATTGGAGGATCGGATCAAAACATAGGAACACACTATCCAGATTTCTTCTGTAGATTTTGTAATACAATCCTATAGTTTATATGGCATGTATAGGGTTGGATAGAAAAGAGTTAAATTTGAATTATGAATGTGAATGATGCATATATATATGTTTGTTTGCATGAATTTAGTAGTAAATATTAGTAAATTAATTAATAGAGTTATTTTGGTAAGTTTATGTAAATGAGTTTTGCGATGAAATATTATGTTTATTACATGATTTTGGCTGGAATTTTTTGCTTGGTTGGGATATACTAGTATATTTCTATGTTATGTGCAAGTTGATATTAAAAAGGGAGAGAAAAGTGGCCTTAAAATGGCATATTTTTGTCCACATAGGCAGAGACACAGTCGTGTGTCTCAGCCGTGTGTGACACACGGTCTGGCACATGGGCATATGGTCTAGCCATATGTCCCCTGCACCTTGAAATTTCAAAACAGAATGCCCAGGTTTTGCACACGGCCTAGCACACGGGCGTGTGGTTGGCTGTGTGACCCAAGTCAATAGCTACCCTAATTTGAATACGGGCTGGGACACGGCCGTGTGCCTCACATCGAATGCCCACACGGCCCAAGACACAGGCGTGTCTTCTGGCCGTGTGAGTCCCACGGCTAGCCACACGAGTGTGTGTCCCTGCTCTTAAGAAAAATTTTGAAATTTTGAGAAAATTTCTTGAGTGTTTAGTTTAGTCCTGATTCACTTCTAAAGCGTATTCTGGGCCTCGAGGATCCATCTAAGGGGCAGTATTAATAACTTATGATTGATTCTTAATTTGTATAATAAATGTAATAAAATATTTGAAATTAGTCCATAAAGTTTGGTAATGCTCCGTAACCCTGTTCTGGCGACGGATATGGGTTAGGGGTGTTACAAAAACAACCCACTAAACACAGATCAAACAATTTTAGTTGCTCATCATATCCATCCTGAAATTGTCAAGCTTCTTCCTCTCTTTCGTTGAGACTAAACCCTGCCAAATCATTCTCCATTTGATCAAAACCCTAGAAATTTATTGTCAATCAATTCCGTTTAGTGCTTCTGACGAATAGAATCAACAGTAAAAATAATGGAAGAAACCCAATAAGAATAAAAAACAAAAAAAGTGCCACATAAAGGGCAAACTAAGATGTGCCAATTCGGCAGACCGTGTTTCTTTTGAATTTTAAATATTTCAAATTTTCATAATCTTTTAAAAGACATACTTTTTTTGCAATTTTTTTAAATTATTAAAACATTTATAAAATTTATATTTTTTTTATTTTTCAATTTTTAAGTTAAAATTTTTAATCTTCAATTTCTAGACTTTATTTTTTTTAGTTAAATTTTTTATATTTTTGAATTTTTGATTCATTTTTTAATTTTTTTTAATTTAGAATTGTTTGAAAAAATTGAAATTTAATACAAATTTCTAGAATACATATTTTTGGAAAATTTTAAGTTTTTTTTTGGAAATATTCTAAAATTTAACTTTTTTTTTCAATTTTTTTAATAAAATTTTCAATTTTATATATTATTTTGAAATTTAAAAATTTAAATTTAAATATTTTAGAATTTTATAAAATTTTAGTTTCTTTTTAAAATAAAATTTTGAATATTATATATATTTATATATAACATTTTAAACTTTTTAATCAATATGATATATATAATACTAAAAAATAAAAGATGACTGAGGTGGCACGTTTTTAAAGCACCACGTGTCAGATTTTTTTTCAACACCATGGGTCAATTTGGATAATGGAGGATAGTTTAAATAATAAAGTAAACTAATGTACTAAAGTGAAAAAAATGAGTATAATTTAGGATTAAAGAGAGCATTAAGTCTAAGTTATAATAAGAAGTATTTTGTGTGTACATATATAAAATAATATAAATATAAATATTATTATAATTAAATTTAAATAATAATTATTTAGTTTTAATTGGGTCAAAAATTTCACTCCATCTTTATGAATTTAGAGTTTCACCATTTAGGATTAAAGCATGAAGGTTTAAACTTTAGAACAAGACGTTTTGTGTATTGTGTGAGACTGAGGGGCAACTTTTTACTTTCATGGTGGTGGGCTTTTAAAACATGTTGGAGAACCTATTTACTTTTACGCTAAAATTACTTGTTTTGCTTTTCAGTGATATTCAAAGATTTGGGATAGATACAAAATTGTTCATAAGTCGAGTTATCTGTTTAGACCTAAATATTCGTTTGAAATTTGAAAGAATTTTGGTAAAAATATTGAGGCTGTTTAAAAATAGATTTGGGCCTTGAATATTTAAGTCCGAGCTCAGCCTATTTTTAAGTTTATAATACATTATATTATGTAATTTATAACATGGTAAAAAAATAAACTTATACTACCTAAATGTAAACATTAAAATAATTTTAAGATGACTATATAAACATTTTCAATAAATAAAAAATATGGTATGAAATATTAAATTAAAATAATATAAATATATTTTTAAAAATAATATGGATAGGTCTAAAATGAGTTTGGGTAAAATTGTAAACGTATATTTTGGGCCGAACCGAACTTGGACAAGCATAAAATATATTAATATTATGCTTAGGCTCCACCCGACTCGACCCATGAGCATATGTTGAACTTATTCATATTAATTTTTATATTTTTAAAAAATAAGTATAAAGAGATTTTAATCTAAAAAAATAAAAAAATTCCAAATATTAACATTGGAATTCAAATCCCAAATTTTTAAATAAATATACCCATAAATTTTGTAAATTATTGGAGGTTATTTTTATTTATTTTGAGTGGAAATATTTATATGCAGAGGTGAGTGCTTTATTTTAATAATAGTAAAATTTTTACAATCAAGCCTTTTTTTTTTTTTAAGTTTTTTTATAAAGATATTGTGTAAAGGTTTGTATTTAGTATACTAATAGTGTACTTTTTTTATTAGTAAGTAGTTTTAAAAAATTGTCATATTTTTTTAAGATTTTACTATGCCCTATAAGACACTTGTTAACCATTAATCCTGTTTATGGAGTCTAAAAATCTTTATTAGTAATGTATCAAATATTATGAAATATTAAAAGACCTAAATTGAGTTTTTAATTTTCTCATAATTAAAATAATGTTGGATCAATTGATGATATTAATTCAATCAAAAAATTTATATTTAGTAAAAATAATTTAATAATATATATAAAAATAAATTATTAACATAAAAGTATATAGTATATTAAACATTGTTAAGATAATAAAAAAATATTCAATCTATTTAAATTTTAACACTCATGGAAGTTCAGTATGTGCTTCTAAATTGTTATACTAATTAGTTGGAAGGCACATTCTTTTGTTACCATCTATTCACCTTTTTTATTTATCGGGACCTACCACTAAGTTTCAACTTTTTCTTAATGAGTGTATAAAAAGTTAGCCCATGTTGTACCCATGTTTGGACACCTTTGCACCATAAAAAGTCTTAATCTCATTATTGTTTTTTACTTCTCAAGCTCATGAATCTACTGTTGACGGTGTGAACCACCATCATAGTCTATCTATCTATAACTTAATTTTTATAACAACTGGAATTATTTGTAAGAAATTGGATGAAAAATATGACTCAACTAACCCAAAATTAGAGGTAACTTCTTGATGATCTCAACTTTGGCATGATCCACCTCCCACCCTTTAGTAGACACTTTGTGACAAAGAAAAATACCCTTTTGGATCATGAAGTGACAATTCTCCTAATTCAGCACTAGATTGGACCCCTTGCAATGCTTGAGAGCTTGTGTCAAAATAAATTTTTTTTATCAAAATATTTTCCAAAATTTAAAGAGTCACTCGTAAATAGCTCAATCAATGCTTTCCACCATATTTGAAAAATTGCCATAATGCATCTGTGAAAGGTGATAAGAGTATTACACCACTCAAAAGACGTTTTCTCTTGATCTTCTATATCTACGTCTAAAAAATTATCATAAAAGTTGTATTCTATTTATATTTTGGAGATATGACAATCTAATTATATCCAAGAAATAGTAAAACTCTTTCTTGGCAAACAATCCAAAACCTAGTCGATAAATGAAAAAGAACAACGATATTTTTTTGTGTTCTTATTTATTTATTAGTAATTTATATAGACTTTTTAACCTGTCTCTATTCTAAGCTGATGTAAGCTCACTATTTTCATTTAGTACCTCCATCATGTCACATTTCTTAGTAACGCATTGAACTACGCTGACCCATGGATTATGTCAACACTGGTGCTCAATAATAGGTTTATGGTTGTTTTGCAACCTAACCTTGTGCATACCAAGGTTGGACTAATCCTTCAAATATCGACAACAGACCACCCAAATGCCTTCTTGAAGAGGTCCCAAAGGTAATCCCATGAGTACGGGCTTCACATACTTCAAAATTTAGTCCAAAGACTATGAATTTCTTAAACTCTGTATATTCTATATCAACTTTAGACATGGTATAGTTTTCAAAGAGTTGATCAAACAAATAGTTTTGAGAGTCTGTATAATTCACTGAAAATTACATGTTTTTGTTAATTCTACGTAAAATATTTTTTGTCGTTTGATAAATTTTTTTAAACTTATTTTTAAAAATTAATTCTAGTAAAACAAATATAACATAAATATTTTTATGACTGGAAAAATATCATTTATTAATTAATTTAGAAAACTAAATTTAAATAACATTAGTTTGAAAAGCTTTTTCCATAAAAAATATTATTTCTTCTAAATAAATTGATCGGGGATATAGCTCTTTTAATAACAATAGAGCTACAATTAGAGGTGATTATGGTTGAGTCGGCCCAAACAATAATTTATGCTTGGTTGTTGGCTCGGGCTTGGCCCATCAGAAAAATAGATCTAAAAATTTGTTCAAGCCTGACCCATTAAAAATGTTAAAACTCGGACCTAATCCGGTCTGGCCCGCCCATATTAGTTTTTTTACATAATTTTTAAATATATATAATACATAAAAAATACTAAAAACATTAAAATAAATATTTCCGAACAAATTGAAAATAAATTTTAAAAAATATGTATACTTAAATAATACTAAGATAGATGCAACTTAACAAGAAAATATCCCTAAAATAATAACAAAATTAACAATAAAATAAGTGTTATACAATATCCAAATAATAACAATAAAATAGTAGTAACATAATAGTGAAATGATAGCAAAATAGGGAGAAAACAATAAGAAAATATCATTAAAATAACAAAAAAAAATAGTAGGCTTTTTTTTTTGTCATTTAGTGAATTCGGTCCGGGTCGGGCTTCGGCAAAAAATGTCTTACCTGAGGCCCGAACTGTTTTAAAAACAGACTTTATTTTTTTACTAAGACCCATTTTTTAGGCCTATATTTCTATCCAAATTCTTCCATTTCTCAAACGGACCTTCTAATTAAGCCGGATAACTCGAACCATAAGCAGGTTTAGCTACAATGTAAGAGGCAATGCTTACATACCACCCATTGACTTTACAAGGTAAGCAATGCCCATATAATTTACAATACTTTATAATTTATATCTCCACATTTCATGTATTTTTTTTTATATATTATGATATTCATATTACTTTTTCATGTAATAATGAAATAAAAAAAAATGGTAGTTTGTTCGTGTGGAAGACCCAAAAATAAGGAAGAGGCAATGCTGTATTTTCTTGTAATATAAATTCTAAATGCCTTCAACATTCCTTAATATAATAGGATAAAAAATATTATAAATTTTTTTTATAAAATTATTTCTTCTAACAAAAGGGAACGAATTAAGAAAGAAGAAGTGAGAAAAAAGCCTACTTTTAGGCACAAAAAATGGGGGAAATTGATGAATAGAAACAACATTAATATTAGTGAAAGAAAAAAACTTGAGATTAATGCCAATTATTCATCTTTTTAATTAATTTTCTTTGTTAATTTTCTAGGTTTTTTTAATCAGCTCTGAAAATTGCCAATGGGAGATTCAACCGAACCTGAACCTGAACCTGAACTTTCACCTTCACTTTCACCTGCTCCTTCAAGGTAATAACTCTGAAATTTTTTTTTGAAGTTCTTTGAGTTCCTTATAAGATTTAAATTACAATCACGTAATGAATGTCTTCATGATTAATATAAGTGTCAGAACGAATAAAAACATAAAATAATGATTCCATTTTAAATCCCGAGTTTAATTTATTGTGTTTTGTAACATTCGAATTTGATTTAATCGTCACAATTTTGAAATTTCTTTCAATTTCCTTTACCAAATTTACTTATATTAATTTGAAATTAATTAATTTTATTTATTTTTATAAAATTGTTTATCATTAATTTTTTAAAAATCTATGAAAATTTTCAAATTCATCCGATAACCATCTGAAAATTGGGGAATTTTGAAATCTTCTTGATTTATATGAGATTAATTAATTTTACATATTTTATAATTTTATGCACGCTTAATAATTTTTTTTTAAAATTTGATTATCCTATATATACATACATATATCTTTGTTGATAGAAAAATAAATAATTGTGGCTTTAATTCATTTAAAAAAAATAATTTTTTTGAGATTATTAGGGATTGAACCTGAACTTTCATGTTACAGTATAAATATACTCGTCACTAAGCCAAATATATCTAATACATTTCCTACTCAATATTCATTTTCAAATTCGAGTGAAATAATATAACTCGAACCGATAAATTCATGTCATTATTCAATACATTGATATGATATTTTTGTATTTTTGGCCATCATATTTCATGTTTATGCATACGAAGTGTTTGTGTTTATTCCTCACTTGCAGTGTTGAACCATCAACTGACAACAAAAATTCAAATAAGAAAGGCAACGAAAAGAAAATATGGGAGCCGTTTCGTCTCATAATGAAGAAACACCGATCTGGTTTTGCCGACTTCATTTCATCTCTTGGTAATTTAATCACCCATTCCTATTTTTCTCTACACTTCAAAACATTTCAAGTCTAACTTATTTTAATTATAGATGGGGCAAGTTAAAAAATCCCCTTTAGTAGATATCGAAATTTAATTATAATTTTTTTATATATTAAAATACAAAGTTATTATGTATGAATTTGTAATTTCATCATTTTTAAAGAGGTTAAACAATTTTTTTCATTTTTAGGGGTTAAAAGTGCAAGTTTACTATATATTGATTTATAATTTTTTTATTTACAAAAATTTGGATTGAAAATTTTTAATTATTGAGACAAAAGCCCTAGATGGGCTGCCTATCCCCTCAAATTCGTCTATGAGAGATATGATCAAAATAGTAAAATTGATATAATTTATATAGTCAAATTTTAGTATGAGTCTAAGGGTGTAGTTAGGGGGGTTTGGCAGGCCCCGATCTCTTAAAATGAATTTTTTTTCATTTAGACTCTTTAAAATTTTTAAAATTTTAATTTAGTAAATGTAAAATTACACATTAACCCTCCTTAAAAATGTTAAAAATTTGATTTAATCTTTTAAAAATTATAAAAATATAAATTACTAAAATGGTGAAATTATATTTTTACTATTGTAAAAATTACAATATATTTCAACCCTAATTTTTTTTTTTTTTTGAGTTTACCCCTGTAAGAGTCTTAGCTTCTTTATTTGACTGATATCTCAAGAGTCATTTCTATGTACATATTCTAATAATCCATTTCCTTTGCTACTTTATAGTCGAATTTAAATTATACGTTGAAGATTTATTGCACGTAAATATTATAAGCGAATATTTTTCTACATTTTTTTGAGTTTAAGTTGCCAACTTTATGTAGATATATTTAGATGTTTCTAAGTAGTAGAAATATTATGGAAACCTTATTCTTAGGATTCAAAATGGATTTTGTTCATTCTACTAAAAGAATAGGTAAATTAATCTTTATATGTTATATCAAAAAGTAAAATAGTCATTTTGTTAAAATTTTATCTATTTTTACTGTTAAAAATTGTTTCATATACGAAAAACAAAATATAATAGTATGCCACGTGTAACTGTTTGATTATTCTTTCAGTCACATAAGTTTTTAACAATAGAATTGAATGAAATTTTTAACAGAAATGACAATTTATTTTTTAATCTAACCTACAATAACAAGTTTGTCAATTTTTTGAGTAAAAGGAATATAATGTAATCTAACACTTAGTACAAAGGCCTTTATAGTACTTTTACCGTCTTTGAATATATTTCAATTTTCAGCTTGTATGATGGAATATATATTATTTGTGATTACTTGTTTTTACGATGGGTATAAAAAATAGAGGTAAAAAGTACTATGGAGGCTTTTGTACTAGTGTTAAGGGGCTAGAACTTTAGTCTGACAAATCATGTGGCCTTAGGCTATTTTTTGGATTTTATTCCGCCTTACTCCCAAAAAATGAGAATTCTTGTAGAAATTCTCTAAGGCACCGAAGCAAAGCGAAAGCAAACTCAAAAGAGAAAGAAGCCACGAATGAACTAAAAAGTCACAGAAATTAGCACACATCAAGTGTTTAAGTAAATGCTATCAAAAATATTCTATTACTTTGAAGGTTTACAACTGAGTGATTACAAATGACGGAGAATGTCACTATTTATAGTTGAGCTCCCCTAGATCAAACGATATAGATCGAATTATATCAACGAGTGAGATTAGTGCCTATCTACAAGATGAGAGTCCTAAAAGATGTAAACTTTATACAACCTTATCCCTTAGGATTTACAATAATTACTCTGTTAACTCTAGTTTTACTAGAGTGCTTAATTGGCTACCAAGGCTTCAAGTAGATGAGTTTCTCCATATGTTCCATGAATTAGGCTAGCTCAAATGGATTAAATGAGTCCCATTTCATCAGTTGACCTCAGTGGGACGTTTTGTGTGCATTCGTCATGGACTTTGATTCTCAACCCGCGACATGCTCCCCTATCCATTCTTACAACGCCCTCGTCATGTCCTCGAAATGGCACTAGTTGACTCGTTTAGGAATTGACACAATACCTCGGTTGATTCTTATCTAGTCTCTTTGTTGGGTAATTCCACCCCTCGAAACATTTGCCTAGACTTATGTCTTTGATGTCGCCTAATTCGAACTGTATTTTTCTCTTGTACATCTCAATCATAAGAGGCCACTGCTCTTACTTACTTCTATTGTGACTCACATTGATTGGGATCCCTTTGATCCTCACAAACAGACTTCGACATACGCACATTGAACACCAGGTTAACACATTGAACACCAGGTTAACCTTGAGTATTGTCGCTAACTCTGGTTTGTAAGCCCATTGGCTTACCTAATTCAGAACTTTGAAAGGGCTCTTGTGTCTTTTCCAAGCCAACAGTAAGTTATAATGTAAAACATTAAATAAGTGTTTGAGATGGACGTCACTTGTCACATTTTTCGTTTTGACTACCTAGTTTGCATCACCACTTTTCCCACAAAGCCCGATGCACAACCCACCTCTCTCATAGGTGGTAGCCCCACTGATAACTCAATAGACTTCATATCGGTTTGTGGCACCTCTAGAATTTCCAATGGGATGTCCTTGGCACTCCGATCTACCAAGTCTATGTTTTTACCACATGGAACATCTTTGGCTAGCTTGATTGATGCCAATACTTTGGTTCCACCCTTCATGTCTCAACTCACCGGCACACACACATTGTTGTTGTCAAGTATCCAAGACACAGATACAATCAGCAAAAGGAACGAATAGAGCATTAATTCGGTCAAGGAAATTCAAGCCAAGTACAAAGTCTAGTTTAATGCCTATCTATAAGATGAGAGTCCTAAGAGATTTAACCTCTATACATCCTTTTCATTTAATATTTACAATAATTATCCTAGTAACTCTAGTTTTACTAAAGTGTTTCTTTAGGGCACCAAGGCTTCAAATAGATGGGCTTCTCCATATATTTTATAAATCGGGTCAATTCAAGTGGATTAAATGAGTCTCATTTGATTAGTTGACCTCCATGGGACGTTCCGTGTGCATTTGTCACGGGTTTTGATCCGCAGCCCGTGACACTAGGAGTTAGATTGTTTGCCCCCTTTACTCAAAAAATAGAAAATAGACAAACTAGTCCTTGTACATTAGATTAAAGAACAAATTGGTCTTTTCTGTTAAAATATTCATCTATTTGTATCATTAAAAATTAGTGTGATTGGCGGAGTAATCAACCAATGACATGTGACGTGCCATGTGTACCTTATGCTGACCTACATTAACCAATTTTTTAACAAAAAAAAATCAATTTATTGTTTGATCTCATTTACAAAATTAATTTTTTTAGTAACAAAAACAACTAAAAAGCAAAATCAAAATAAAAAAGCAAATTAATTAGCAGAAACAATCATAGGATAAAAATCACCCTTTAATAGCTCCTCAAATATATGAATCTCATCATAATTCCCTTTTCTTTAAAACAGAACAGCAAAATAACAACAATAACATGGTGTATGGACCGTTAAATTCCTGACTTCAAAATGCTTTTGCTAAGTTATAAATCAATATTGTTTCTTTCTTTTTACAGACTTGGCACAATTGAAAATTGAAGCAGAGAGAATAGATCGGCCATCTCCAATACCGGCTCCCAAGGATTGCACAACAAATGCTGTAGAATCCAAACAACCAGCGACCAAACCTTCCACGGAAACCGCTGATTCCAAACCACCGGCGACGGCGGAAACCGCTGGTTCCAAACCGCCGGCGACGACGGAAACCGCTGACTCCAAAAAACCTGCGACCAATCCTTCGTCGGAAACCTCGGAATCCAAAAAACCGGCGACGAAACCTTCGACGGAAACCCCGGAATCCAAACAACCGGCGACGAAACCTTCGAAAGAAACCTCGGAATCTAAACAATCAGCGACGAAACCGTCGACGGACACAGCAGAACCGGAGCCAAATTCTGCGAAAACCAGCACTTCGACAGAATCTAAACTTTATAACAATTTTACATCGATTACGCAATGGCGTGGATTCTCGGCGCTGAAAAAAGGTGTTGTAATCCCTACGCATAGTTTGACGCCATTGATACCGAAGTTCACGAGAAGAAAAAGCAAAAGAATCAGAGAAGATACGATTCCGCAATTATCACCGGCTTTGGAATCTGAAGCTTTTAATTTTAAATCTTCGTGGAAGAATTTCTCCTTGTCTGAGCTTCAGGAAGCGACTGATAACTACAGCCGTGGTATATTTCTCCTTTCCCTTGCTTCATCATTTATTTATTTTAAGTAATTATAATTTGATTTAATTGTGGGTGATTTTAAAACGAGATTGGTGTTTAAATGGATCAACTATGAATTCTTAGGATTGTCCGATTAGGTAAATAAATTATTATAAAATTTCATAACAAATAAAAAATATTAAAAATTTAGTTCAACCAATTTAATTAATTTTAATTCTATATGATTTCTAAATCAACCGATTTAATGACATTCTCAAACTTATTTATCAATCGATTCTCAATCCACTTTTGTTTAAAATTCATTTTTCTACTAAGAAATCAGTTATCATAATTTACCAAAAATTAAAACTTGGTTTAAATTTCTCACTAAATTATTAATTTGGAAAGTAAAAATCAACAATTTATATAAAAATAATTACCAAAATTCAGCAATTAAAATATATATTTATAATATAAAACAAATTAATAATAATCTAAGTAAAAATAAATTAATAAAAATTTAGTAATTAATTTTCAAATACTAACTAACAACTATATTAACTTTTTAATTTTTATAAAATCGACAAATAAAAAGAAAAGGTATAATTTTTCTATTTTCATAAACTAAAGAAATAAATTCAGTTTTAAAATTTTTTTAAGATTAAAATTGTACTAGAGAAAAGGAATATTTGGAACTTAGTATCAGTCTAATATTTTTTTCTTAAAAGCATTTTTTCTTAAAACCACTTTTGGATTAAAATGTATTTTTAAAAGTGATTTCGAGATAAAAAAAATGCTTTACAAAAATACTTTTTTAATCAAGTAAAAATTTTTAACTTTTACTGAAAAGTACTTTTCAATCAAAAAGTATTTATGAAAAATAATGCTAAACAGTCTCTTTGTATTATAATTGATGGTGAACCTTTTTTCTGTACCTAAAATGGTAGCTTTTTTATATATAAAACATATTTTGAATTTGAAACTTAATCCAATTGATTGAGGTAGAAATCCTTGATAGATAACAACAATGGAGATTCGAGTCTTTATTTATATGTGGAAAAAGAACACATATTTTGAATATTATATTTCGTTGAGTTGGTTTATGTAATTATTTTTTAAAGAAGACATTTTTTAAGAGATTATTTTTCTTTATAAATTGCTTCCTCTAATATTTATTTTTGTACTTCTACCTCATGTATAAAGAAAACATAAAAAAAATGTGTTTTGAATTCAAATTTTTATTTTACAATATTAAATCGAAATTTAATTCATTTCTTTAATAAAAATTATACTTCGACATTTTCTTATAAAATTGTATTTTTGTTGAGAAGAGAATTTGATAGGACAAGGAGGGTATGCAGAAGTTTACAAAGGGAAACTAAAAAGTGGAAAATTTGTGGCCATTAAAAAGCTAACAAGAGGCTCACCCGAAGAGATGACAATGGATTTCTTATCAGAGCTTGGAATTATAGTTCATGTCGATCACCCTAATATTGCTAAAATGATTGGTTATGGCGTTGAAGGAGGGATGCACCTTGTTCTTCAATTGTCTCCTCATGGTAGCTTGGCTTCTATACTTTATGGTTCGTTTCTCCATACCTATTTTTTTGCTTTTATTTTTTCCAAGTTCTTAATGGATCAGATTGGGTTGAGAAAGATCCGAATTCGCTTATATCTTTGTGTAGTTGAGCCCAAACTTGAACTATGACTTAGAATAACTTGAAGTTTAGTTTCTTCACAAGTTCTTAATAAGGTAAACTACAAAATAGTTATTTTTATTTATTTTATATTATATTTTAGTCTCTAATATTTGAAATATTACGTTTTAGTCATTTATGTTAGTATTTTGTTATGAAGTGGTCATTTTGCTATTAAGCTCCGTTACCTTCTTAACGACAATCCTACCTGACAGTCTAAATGAGTTTTAAATGCCAACTTAGATGTCTAATTGGGTGAGAATATGTTTTTAATTTTTTTTATGAAAATAGAGACAAAATTATGCCCTAAATCCCAATCTTCTTCCTATTAAAAAGAAGCAATAGCCAATTCATGAGATTACTGAAATGTTTTCTTTTGATTCTTTGACTTCTTCCTAACATGACAGAATATGCCCAACCCTGTTTTAAAAATTATAAATAAGCTCTCGACTAAAGAAATTTTAATTAAAAATCAAAGTGGGTAGCATATGGTAACTGGAAAAAGAATAAACCCCAAAAATCTTAGTTTTTTTATAGAGAAATCAAAGGGATGTAACTCACAGAATGATGAGCTCCAAAAAAGAGTTAAGCAGAGATGGGGAGGCAGAAAGAGGAGAGGGAGAATAGCTCTGGCCATAGGTGACGTGTGTTTGGCATGTAAGGAAAAGGTGGTTGGGTTGAAGGTAATGGTGCCGTAAGTGATGGCTGGGTTGGAGGTGATGGTGATGGTGTTGTAAGTGGTAATTGTTGATGGCATTTTTGGATATGGACTTTCTGTTGAAGAAAGAAAAAATTGGATCTCGAAAGATTTGGGAAAAGAAAGTAAATAGAGTTTCAGACATAAAACACGGAGTTTTTTTTTTTTTTTTTTAAAATATCAAAAAGGAAGATATACCAGGACAGATGTATGCAAAGGAAGAAAAATCAAGGTTTTTAATTTAGGGTTGTCATTAAACAGTATGTTGTTTTAGAATAAAATTACTTATTTAGTAAAAGAGACAAACGGATGCAAAGAAGATATACCTGAACCCTCCATTGAATCCATCATTTGTTTTTTCATATTGAATAAAAAATTCTATCGATTGATGAAATACTCAATTTGATTTCTATTATTTTGATTCACAAAGATGAGAATTTTTTTTAGTAAAAATGAAAAAGAAAAACTAAAAGAAAAAGGAGACGGAAAGTTTTTCTTTTCTGGTTTAATGTGTAATTAATTTAAAATTTCAATTAATCAAAATTTTAATTAAAAATCTATTCTCATCCTAATTGGATTGTCACATAGGACTGCCGTTAGGGAGATAATGAAACTTAACTGCAAAGTGACTACTTCGTAACAAAATATTAATAAAAGTGATTATTTTTATAGCTTACCCTTCTTAATATGGTTTAACTAGAATATTGGTGCTTGTAATTATGCACACATTCAACTTGAAAAGAATCAATTTCTGCTTGAGCTCTTTTATTAAGCTTGTTTACTTGGTAAAAATTGAGCAAGATTCTCATGCTTGAGTATTTTAAATATATGTTGTACCTTTAATTAATATTGAAAAATCTCAAGTCAAACTCGATTTTAAGCATAAACAATGAAGTCTAAAATTTAGATTAAATTATATTTAAAGTTACTATATTATTAGTAAGTTTACGTTTTGGTCACTTAATTTTAAAAAGTTATGAAATTGTTATTGAACTATTCAAAAATTTTCATTTAAGTCACTGGGCTGTTAAAATTTTTGTTGTATACCCTTCTTTGTTTGTACCGCCTGCACCGATCGAAAACTTTCATTTCGCTTCTCTTCTACAGTTCAAATTTTTCATGAAACAATTTTGGACGTTACAAATCTGCGAATCAAAAGCCAAACAACTTTCTCCTCCGATCTTCAACACTAACTGTTAGCTTGATTTAGACCTAAGGTATGTTCTACTCATTGATGGATACTAATCCATACCGATTGTTGAATCGTTACTTGAAACTTACTATCTTGACTATAAAAAAAAAAAAACAATTAATAGGTCAGTGATTTAAATAAAAATTTTCAAATAGTTCAATAACCATTCTGTATTGTTTTGAAATTGAGTGACCAAAACCTAAATTTACTAATAATTTAATGAGTTTGTGTGTAGTTTATCTTAAAACTTAATATGAACATTGAGGTTACTCTTTTCTACGTAGATGAACTCGGAAAACTCTTTATTGTAAATCAAAGGTTGAATTGAAGTGAATGTTGTTAGTATGTATGCATATCCAGGGCCAAAGGAAAAACTAGATTGGCGCACCAGATTCAAGATTGCTGTAGGAACAGCCAAAGGGCTTAGCTATCTACATGAAGGTTGCCAAAGGAGAATTATCCATAAAGATATCAAGGCCGCTAACATTTTGCTTACAGAAGACTTTGATGCTCAGGTACATCTTCTACTCTTAATTCTTCTTCAAAGAGATTGCATCTTGTCCCATCTATTAAAAGAATGAGTAAATTAATCTCTATAGGTTAGATCAAATACCAAATTGGTTCTTATGTTAAAAGTCTATCTATTTTTTTTGTTAAAAGCTGATCGCTATATGTTAATATGAGGTATATGTAAACTGGTCCCTGTATGTCAACATGAGGTACACGTGGCACGCCACTAGTCATTATTTGGTTATTTCATTAGTCACGTCAATTTTTAACTGGAAAAATAGATAATTGTTTTAACAGAAAAGACCAATTTGTTCTTTGATCTATGTATAGAGACTAATTTACCCATTTTTTGAATAAAGGGACAAAATGTAATTTGACTACTACTACAATAACCTCTATAATACTTTTACCATCTTCAAATACATTTTTATCATGATACTTTATTGTTATTAAATACATAATTTAATTAATTTGAACCAGGGTGTTTAGTTTGTTCTTTTTATTGAATTTGGTTTGATTTCAATTCGGATATTAATTATTTATATTCAGTTTGGTTTAATTTTTAGCTTAAAAGTTAAAAATCTGTAATTACCGAATTTTATTTATTATAATATGAAAATAAATATTTTAATTTTAAATTAAAAAAATAAAACAATAAATATTTTATTTATAGATTTTAGATGTAATTCCAGATTTCAGATTTCGGACTTGCAAAATGGTTACCTGATCAATGGACTCATCATACGGTCTCTAAAGTAGAAGGCACATTTGGGTTTGTAATTTAAAACCATTTCATATAATCTTTTCTCTGATCTGAAACCCTTGACATTCATTTTTATTAAACAAAGGTTTTTGAGCAGACTTATTTTCATGACAGTTATCTTCCACCGGAATTTTTCATGTACGGCATAGTGAATGAAAAAACCGACGTCTTTGCTTATGGAGTATTGTTGTTGGAGCTCATCACCGGGCGACAAGCCATCGATAGTTCCCAACAAAGCCTTGTTATGTGGGTACGTTTGCTTTTCTCTACAACTAAATATCGGAATTTAAATGACACGCTTTGGGTAGTGTTACTTTTATATCGTAATCGCAAAAGTAATCAACAAATATTCATTATCCAAATTCATACTAGAAAATAATTCGAAGTCAATTAGCATAATAATACTCAATATGTTGCGTATAATAAATGAATTAAAATATTATAGAAAGTAGAAAATATCTGATCCTCATATATCCCTAAATATTATGTGGGTAGAACTGAAAGTAGTTGTTCATACACATTTGCAGGCAAAACCTTTGATAAAAGAAAATAAGATAAAAGAATTAGTTGATCCAAGTCTAGGGGACGGCTACGAGCTGGACCAGTTGAACGTAGTTCTCGCTATCTCTTCTATTTGCATACATCAGTCCGCAGTGAACCGACCCGATATGAGTCAGGCATGTTCTTTTATTTTATTACTCTAAACAACTCGAGCTCATTGTCTTGAAAATTCATTTTTGAGCGGATTTATGTATTTTTTTTGGGTCCAAAACCCAATCTTTAGGTGTAATTAAGACTTACTTTTATCTAACACTAAAAATTATTTTAAAATAATTATTTTATAGATAATTATATGATATATTGTCAGTAAATTGAGAGTATGCTAAATGATCACATATATTTATATAAATAATTTTTTTTATTATATACTTGTCAAATCCTTAATTTACTTGTGGAGTCTAAAATTGGGTTAAAAAAATGTCAGGTTGTGTCAATTTTGAATGGTGATAGAAACAGCTTGGAGGGGTTGAAAGAGGGTGAACACTCAATACTAAAAAGAACTTACTCAGAGGAGATGGATGATGCTGAAGAATACAATTCAACTAAATATTTGAGTGATATCAACCGTCAGCTTGAGATTCTTCTAGATTGTTCTAAAGATACTCTTTAATTTTTGTTTTCTTTTTTAGATTTTTTGTCTTTTTATATTTTTGAAATTTTGGTTTTCCCTCAAATGAATTTGTTTTAGGGATAAACATTAAATTTACCTATAAATTTTGATTCAATGTGTAATGTAATACATATATTTTGGTTTAGTGCAATTATAGATGAAGCTTTGATTTTTTTCAATTGTGTACATAAAATCTTGATTTTGATAACTATACAAATTAAAATAAATATTTTCTTTTTACTTTTACATGGATAAATATAATTATTTTAATAAAATGTAATAACTATAATAATAGATAATAAAAATGAAAAAAATTCAAATTTCCATCAATATAATTACATAAAATCATATACAATTTGTATCAAACCCTTCTTTTTCATAAAAAATTTATCTATTTTGTAAAACTTGGATTTATAATTAAGGTCTAAAATTTGATAAATTGATTATGCGTTATAAAATTTCAAATCACTCAAATATTCGAATATCTACTATCATGATTAAAAGTATTTTTTTAAATATATAATTAATATCATGAGTGAATAACAGCTTTACAGATAATCTCTCTTTAGGTGCCTTATATTTCACATTGTAAGGATGAGTTGATAGATAAAAAATCTTTAAGTGCCTTGTGTTTCACGTTTTGAAAACCTATATGAAGTGTTTCAACTAGCTCTTTTCACTGGGTAGAGATGAAGTGCCCCCATGTGATGCTAGTGAGACAAGTGAGGGGCCTCCTTGGTGTGTTGGCAAAGGACCTCCTAGTGTGTAGGTGTGAGGCCCCTTTTGGAGAGACGAAAAGGTCTTTTGGTGTGTGGGTGAAGAGCTTCCTGGTGTGTAGGTGAGGGCCTCTCTTGGTTTGCTAGCGAAGGCCTTGCTGACCCCTTCATATGGTTTCCAAGGAATTCTTCACTTAATGTATTTGAGAGAAACATCTTTATTGCCCCCCCAAAGTTGGAAGCTCTTATAGACACCAAATATTGCAAAAACTTCAAGAGACCCAAAATAGAGAAAAATAAATGAACCTGAAGGGATTGAGCCATGAATTCTTAATCGGGAAAGAGACATAACCTTTTGCTCATTTCCCATATATGACGCCAATTTTTATATCAATATTATTATCATAAATATTATGGTGTAATATTCGAGAATTTAACTATATTTTTAAAAGCTCGTCAATATCAATCTATAAGATATGTAAAAGCACAAGTTCAGGAAAAAAATTATGAAATGACAAAAATATCTCTTATTGCTCATTATATTATTAAATTAACATTAAAAAATAATTTTAATATATATTTTTTTGGTGAAAAGATAAAAAATCCAAAAAAAAAAAATACATTAACATAAAACTAACTTCCCAAAAGGGAAGCCTCAAATACTTATAGTCTTTCTCTCCTTTCTTGTACTAATTTAGCGATTCCATCTGCTTCCTTGTTATCTTCCTTAGGAATATGCCGAATGATCCAATGTTCTATTTTGGATAAGAGTTGGTGAATCCTCCTAACCAACGCCAAATCTGAACCATTAGGAACATGATCTTGAATTGCGTTGATTGCCTCTATGCTATTGGTCTGAATTAGAGCATTATCATAATTCCATTCTAAAAGAAGCTCTAAACCATCTTTGATGCCCCATAACTCAGCCTCAATAACAGAAAAAAATCCTAAATACCTGTTAAAACCAACGATCCACCTTTCACTTTGATCCTGCAATACTCCTCCAGCTGCAGCAAAAACCTCTATCCACTTTGACCACACCATATGTCCTTAAGTAGATCCAATTCCCGCAAAGGAAAGAAGGTGAAATTTTAGGTTGCAAATCAACCTTTTTTACCTTGTTACTACAAAAAAATACTATTTGGCCAATGCCCACTAAAATACAAACCAAGCCCGGAGCCCATTTCCCAATTAACCCAAAACCCAATTAACCTTAGCCCACTAGCCCAATGCCAATTAAACAAAAAAAATACAAAGAAAGAAAAACAAACAAAAAAAAACCCTAGGATCCTTTGCTCAACCACCGACACCATCATTGCCACCATTTTCCCCATTGCCCAAGACCTGTAAAATCGGAAGAAAACACGTAGCAATATCAGCACTAAGGCAGTAAGAAGACGAGCAAGTAGCAAACAAAAATGGAATGATTTTGTATTTTCTTTTTTTTCGGCTATATAAGCCCAAAAATGAATGTAAAAAGGGGCCTTTTTCAAAAAAAAAAAAAGAAGATAAAAATACGAACTATCAAGAATCAAAAAACAAGAATAGAAGGTTAATCTCGTTTATTTTCTTTTGACTTTACTCTTATTACTATTGTCTTCTATCTATTTTTTTTATTTTCTATTTTTATTCCAATTTTAAAAAAATGAAATAATAAAAAAGGAAAGAAGGTCTACCTGAATCGGCTCGCCGCCTCATCGTCGGAGGTCTCCCCTCCCTCGTCGAAATCGGGCCTGAAATGTGGGCTAGAGATCCTTTTCTTTCGGCCTCTCAAGTTAGCAAAGTTTAAACTCTGAATAGGTTCCAAAACAGGGTTAGAAAGGCCCTCTCGCGCAACGCCGGCCACTATCCACGGCGGTAGCGTGGCCAATCCCCGATCAAACTCATGACGGTACCAAAAATGGGTTCAAAAAAAAAAAAAAAAACTTTAGCAGAAGAAAAGAAGAAAGATGGGGTTCTCTGTCTTTTTGTTTTAAAAAAAAGAACTTATAAGCTTAAAAAAAAAGTATAATAGAGGTTATTATTATTTTTTAAAAGTGGTGTCATTAAAAAAGGTGAAAGCATGTGCATTGAAGACTGGAAAGCCAGACGTGTGCCTTTTCAATTTGAATGGGAAATTTGCTTGGCCAGTCCCTTCCTCTTGCGGCGCTTTTTGATAGGGTTCTATTTTTTTTTCTTTTTAAATTTTGCCTCGTTATTTTATTTTACTTTCAATTTAATCCGCACCTGGGCCATTTGAAATGACGCGCATTCAGGGGCTGGGTTATTCACCATTTGGTCCCTGCGAGTTTAGGCGTGTGTTGTTATGGTCCTTATTACTCTTTTACCTTAATTTATTGCTATTTTAGTCCCCTTAATTTTATTCTGATTCCAATTTAACCCTTCTTTGTTTATTTTTGTAAGTATACTGCTATTATCATTATTAATTTTAATATTTTTATTAGTATTGTTATTATAATTATATTATTACTATTGTTATCTTTTCATTTCACTCATTTATAAATCTTTATACAACTTCAAACTTTATATTTCTTAATTAATATTATTATTACTTTATGCTGTTATTATTATTATTATTATTAACATCTTTTGGTTTTAAATTTCTTTATTATTAGTAGTTTAATATTATCTTTTTAATTTTGTTTTTATTGTTGCATCTCTTATTGTTATGTCTTGTTTATTCTTGTTTTCATGTAGATCGGCGGTTTTAAATCGTATCTCAACATTTTATTTATTTTATTATTATTATTTTTTTTTTGAAATTCATACAAGAGGAGGTAATATTTGTGTGTTTAGAAGGTCGGAAAACTACATCCTAACGTGTTGGGTGTCGATCTTTTCGTTCGACTAAATATTCAAATATCCTTTTCTTGTCGAAGATGATCTCGGCGTCGAAATATAAGGGTGTTATATCCTAACGTGTTGGGTATGATACTTTTGTTCCTTTGAAGCGAGATAATCTTAAGATTTAATCCTGAATGTACAAATTTTATTCTTTGCAATTTTTACCTTAAATATTTTCATGTTTTCAACATTAGGACAACATCAATCAATTTGGTACCAACTTTGGGCGTTATAAGGGCGCTAAACCTTCCTTTGTACGTGAACCGACTCTCGAACTCGCTTTCTCTCGATTTCAGTAGACCAAAATTGTTGTTTTAATAAACCAAAATATTTTATTAAAACAAAGGTAACCCGATCACACCTAATAAAGATCGGTGGCGACTCCCATTTTCTTTATTTTCAAAACCAAAGTCGATTCCCATTTTGTCAAAAAAATGGTTACGACAGCTTGGTGACTCCGCTGGGGACCACTTCGAGAGTCAGGCCATAAATTGATTGAGTTTTGTCCTTGTGATGGAAAACTTGAAATTTTTTTTTTTAAAAAAAATCATGTTTCTTCTTGATGCATCTGCTTATACTGTGCCTGCAATACTGTTGAGTCTCATAATACTTGCATTTACATTGCATGACCGTTGTGGTCACACCCTTAAGTGAAGTAAGAAACTAAGCCTTCGTGAGGTTTTCACCTCCGCATGGGCTAGTGGATTGCTTCTGGGATACATCCGTACCTATGTGCTTCGTGAGGTTTTCACCTCCGCATGGCCATAGGGAAATGTATCCCCCTGAACCGAACTCGGTCCGTATGAGCCTATAATGGGCGAGGATTGAGGAATCTGCTGGTTCAGGTACCCCTCTCTAGAACCAGACCCCATGTAGAAGCCCTAGAGCCTACCCTAGGTAGAATGTCGAAATAGTTGCCCAGATAAGTGTGTGATGATATTTTGCTTGTTTTGATTATGCAATACTGATTCGTGTTGATTTGTTTGCCTTACATGACATTCCATATAGTAGAGGTGTCAATTTCTGTTTGATTGCTGATATAGGAAGTTTGCTATGGAAAATAACTTTCTTAATAAAGTAGAGGACAATGCGGCTGTGCGCGCGTGGTCAGAAAAGTTGCAGTTGGAAAAAGGAGATAGCTTAGTTGAAGGTCATACGTCGGAGCTGAGGGACTTCACCCGTGTCAGTGTGACACAAAACGAGCTTCAAGAGTTGCGAGATATCTGGGCGCATTGGGAAGATGAAGCTAAAAAGATGTTCCGCCACCGTTATGGCGACATCTCTCACTTATTGGATGTTAAGATAGATAAACACCTGTTTCGGGCTATGGTCCAGTTTTGGAATTTCGCATACAGTTGCTTCACTTTTGGGAAAGTGGATTTGGTGCCAACAATAGAAGAATATACCACTTTACTTTGTATTCTCAGAATGCAAGTTGACAAGGTTTATATTAGGCCTACCTATGTCCCTCCTTTGGTGAAGAAGTTGATGAAAATCACAGGAATGAGTGAATAGTGGATCTCGACCAAGATTCAACAGAAAGGTGAAGGGAGATGTATTTCTTGGGTAAATTTAAGGGATCTGATTTTGACGCATCCTGATGTGAGAAGGAAAGTTGATATCTTCGCCTTAAGCCTCTACGGATTAGTCGTCTTCCCAAAAGCCCTGAGACACATAGATGAAGCAGTAGTGGATCTATTCGACCGATTGGATAAACAAGTCACACCTGTCCTGGCAATTCTTGCGGAGACTTTCAAATCATTAAATGCATGCAGAAGAGCGGGAGAAGGAAGGTTTATCGGATGCGCACAGCTATTGATAGTATGGTTTCATGGGCATCTTTGGAAGACGGATAAAGTCTCTTGTCGACCCTTTTATAAGGATTATTCACCGATAAAAGAGGAAGTAGCCGTGTCAAGACGAGAAGATATAACGGAAGAAGGATGGAGGACAATTCTTCAGAATCTTCAGGAAGGAGACATTGAGTGGAGAGCTCCATGGATGGTGCTTAGAGAGATCCTTTACAGATGCGGAGACTTTAGTTGGGTCCCTCTACCTAGAATTTGGGGAGTCATCGGGTATGCTCCTTTGCTAGTAGCAAGACAATACCAGTCTAGATAGTTCGTGCCAGTGACACAGGGGTTGGATCGAAGCGAATTCTCTTATACAGGAGAAGGTTATAAGAAGAGGATTAAGGAAATTGCAAATGCTTGGAAGCAAACTTACCGGATAAATAGGTTGACTGTGGGCGAAATGACGACTTCTGAGTATACAGTGTGGCTAAACAAAAGAATCAACGACAATATCCCGAGACCAAGTTCAGATAATGCTCAATCTATAGAGGAACATTTGCAAATGATACCAACGAAATTAGAAATTATAAAGCAAGATTTTGTAAAGAGAAGTTCAGAGCTTGAGAAGAAAATTGAGCAGTTGGAGGAAGAGAAGATGCTTTTGAAGTTGGATGTAGAGATACAGAAATCAGAAGCAGAAAAGATAAAGAAAGGGAAGAGCAAAGCTGAAGAAGAGTTGGATAGCCTAAAGGGGGACTATAAGAAGATGCGTCTTTCAATGAGAACTGCCGGACTAGGAAAGACTTCGAGTCAATGGCAACAAGAGTTACAAGAGGAGAGAGTTAAGACCGAGCAATGGGAAAGGAAGTTTCAAGGATTAAAGGCTCAGAAGGAGATCCTAGAAAAGCAAGTGTCAGAAGGCCAAAACAGAATAAATGAATTGAAAACTAGAGTGACGGAGTTGGAAAGGTCCCTTGACTATTATCGAAACCGTAACTCGGTGATAGAATTAAAAGCAAACTTGAGCAGAATCGAAGAAATGGAAAAGAAGACCGAAGAGTTAAAAGTGGCACTGCAGGATTGTCAGGATTATATTGGGTACTTGAAAGAGAGTAGGGAGCAACGGGAGGAGGAGTTACATAAGGCTCAGAAGCAAATCGAAAATAGAGACTATCTCATGAGAGAAGCCATAAATCAAATTCGAGAGGTGGCTGAGCACTTACAAATTTTGGCAGCAGAAGCAGAAGTATTAAGCGTATGGTATGAGTCACGGACAAGCCAAGGACAGGAGTTGGTTTCCTTACTCCAAAAGATTAAGGATCTAGGCGCTAAGGCCAAACCATATCTGTAATTTATTTTATGTAAAGAGCTTTGTTTTCTAAGGAAGTTTCCTATAAGGAATTGAATCAGAATTGACACCTTTTTGCATTCATACCATGCATTTGCATTGCATCCCATATAACAGCATCATATCACCCCAATCATCCACTAAGACTAAAAATCGTATAACTTACAGTTTGACATTACGGATCGGGAATCGTGTCACCCCTATAGGACCCGATTAAAAACTAGAGCCATGGATGCTGAACTCAACGAAAGAATCGAAAGAATGGAAAGAATCCAAGGACGATTCTGCAGAGAAGCGGCCAGGGATCAAAGAAGAAACAAGGGACTTGATGGTGAAATCCAGGGAAGAATCACTTGAGCAAAAGGACCAAATGGCCAAGCTAATGGAGATGGTGACGACCCTAATCAAAGGAAAAGGACCTGTGCAGAGTCCTGATATTACAGAACCCCATTCGAGAGTCAATCAGAGTCCACTCTATCCCCCAGGATTCACTCCACCTCATGGAGGTTGGCCTCAAAGGGAATTTGCGGGCCCAGAACAACCACCTGTACCACCACCTGCCCATCTAGGGCAAGGAGTATTCGTATCAAACCACGAAGCTAACCCTGCTGACCTAATTGTCCCGGATTTGGATGATTCGGTAGAGCTAGCTAAGTTAAGAATGAAGGATCAGGATGCTCAGGACAAGTATAAGAGTCTGGAAGAAAGACTTAGGGCGATAGAGGGAACTAGAGTCTCCTCTGCAATGAGTGCCAAAGAGCTCAGTTTGGTTTCCGATCTGGTCTTGCCTCCGAAATTTAAGGCACCAGACTTCGAAAAATATGATGGAACAAGGTGCTCAAAGGCGCATCTTATCATGTTTTGTCAAAAAATGGCTGGTTATGTAAATGAAGACAAATTGTTAATACACTGCTTTCAAGATAGCTTGATCGGGTCAGCCCTCTGGTGGTATAATCAGCTCGGTAGAGAGAGGCTCCAATCATGGAATGACTTGGCTTCAGTGTTCTGTGAGCAATACAAGCATGTCTCCAATATAGCACCCGATCGACTAACGCTACAGATGATGGAGAAGAAGCCATCAGAGACTTTTAGACAATACGCTCAAAGGTGGAGGGACGTCTCGATTCAAGTAGAACCCCCACTGACTAAAAATGAGATAACGGTCCTTTTTATTAACACTTTGAAGGCACCGTTTTATGACAAGTTAGTGGGAAATGCCACAAAAGATTTCGCTGATATCGTAATATCCGGGGAACTCATTGAAAATGGCATCAAGAGCGGAAGGATGGAAGGTTCTGAGAGCTCGAAAAGGCCAGTACCTATAAAGAAGAAAGAGCCTGAAACCCATATGGTGGGGACTGGGAACCACTACGCTCCCAATCCGTACCCAATCCAACCACGACCTCAATTCCGCCCACCTCCAAATTTCTATTTTCCTCCTCAAAACCTCTACTATCAAACACCCCCTCCTTACCCCGTCTATGCCGCTGACAACCAAAGACCGTTCACCATATCCCCGCCAAATACCACGCCCGCTCAAAGTCAGCCCAAAAATAAACAGAGACCAATAAGACCCAACCCTGAAAGACCTCAATTCACCCCTATTCCCGTGTCGTACGGGGAACTGTGCCCAAAATTATTGGAAAAACAGTTAATATCCCCGCATTACATGGCACCATTGAAACCTCCATACCCAAAGTGGTACGATCCTAATGCTAATTGCATGTATCATGCTGGAAACCAGGGGCACTCTACGGACAATTGTATAGCCTTTAAAAGGAGGGTTTAAGGTCTTATCGATGCAGGGATTTTACGATTTGACGGCACTAGTAATGTGGCTGGAAATCCACTCCCTAACCATCCTGTAGGGAACGTGAGTGTGGTGACACAAGAAGATAGGTGGCAAGCCAAAAGTTGTGTCTCCGAGATAAGGACACCTTTGAGGGAAGTGTGGGAAATAATGACTGAAAAGGGTTTACTCGGCAGAAGTTTCAAGGAGGAAAGCATGGAAGGTCAAAGTTTTTGCGTTTTTCACGGCATAGAAGAACATCACATCCAATCTTGTGAGAAATTCAAAAAATTACTTCAAGGTATGATGAACAATAAGGAGGTTGAGATCTGTAATAAGAAGGAAGAGATCGACGAAAAGGATATATGTGCTTCCGAGGGTCAATCATCAGGACCCCCTTATAGCGCTGACCGACCCTTGGTAATCTACTACGAAGCAAAGAAGGAAGAGGTGAAACCAAAGATGATAATCAAAGTACCTTCTCCCTTCCCTTACAAAGACAGCAAGGCGGTGCCGTAGAAATATGATGTCAGCATTACCATGCCCGAAGCTACGATTGGTGATGTTAGCGAGGTGGGGCATTTCACCCGTAGCGGGAGATGTTATTCTCCCAAGGTGATTAAACCAAAAAAGAAAGCCGTCGACTCGAGTCAAAAAGGAAAGGTGCCAATACATGAAGCCGAGGTTGAGGTTGAAATACAATCTGAACAAGAAGCTAAAAGGCCCGTGAATGAGGATGAAGCACATGAATTCTTAAAGTTTATCAAGCACAGTGAATATAACATCGTGAAACAGTTGAACAAGCAGCTGGCAAGAATCTCGGTGTTATCCCTGCTATTGAACTCTGAGACACATCGGAACGCCTTGCTAAAAGTGCTGAATCAAGCTTATGTGGAAAGCAATGTATCTCTGGAAAAGCTTGATAGGTGGGCAAACAACTTAAACGCGGACAATTTCATCTCTTTCAGCGATGATGAAATACCACCAAACGGTAGAGGCTCTATCAAAGCATTACATATTACGACCTATTGTAAGGGATACATAGTACCGAGTGTACTCATCGACAATGAATCCGCACTCAATGTCATGCCTTTGGCCACACTTTCTAGGATGCCAGTTGATATGTCTTATCTAAGGCCTTGTCATTCCACAGTAAGAGGATTCGATGGGACACGACGAGAGGTCATGGGGAAGATCGAGATTTCTTTAGATGTGGGCCCGTGTACATATGACATAGAATTTCAGGTCATGGATATCTCGTCTTCGTATAATTGTCTCTTAGGGAGGCCTTGGATCCATTCTGCTGGGGCAGTCCCTTCATCTCTCCACCAAAAAGTAAAGTTTGTCATGGGTAATCGCTTGATCACGGTCGTTGGTAAGGAAGACATCGTCGCGTCCATCTCTACTGATGCACCCTATATCAAGGTGAACAAAGATGCAGTAGAATGTTCCTTCCGTTCCTTCGAATTCATCAATGCTACTTTTATCGCTGAAGGAAGTAAAGCCCCCACGACCAAGCTGTCAAGGAATACCAAGATGGGAATCAAGTTGACTATGGGGAAAGAAGCCAAAGCGAAGAGAGGTTTGGAAAAATACCAGCAAAGAATAGTCAGAGCGTTAAAACCAGTACACCATAAGGCTCGATGTGGTTTAGGATTCAAGCCCGACGCGCGGTAAAGAAGGAAACAGTTACAGAAAGAGCAAGAAAGGAGGATTGCAAGAGCCTCAGGTCGGGAATTGGAATGGGAGCCCATAATATATCCGCCTTTGTCGAAAACATTTACATCAGCAGGAATTATATACCCAGAAAGGGATGATCCACAAAGCATGATATCATGGATTGAAAGGGGCCTACAGGACTTTAATATAAACGTCATTGACAAAGGGAATAATACAGTGGGAGATGTTTTAGCGATACGCCCTTGCCCCCTGGATTTACTCCTAACAATTGGACTGTCATGGATCTCCCCGTAATTTCCAAGTCTCCTCCAAAGTAATGCTCAATTGACTTTTTGTATGCCCTAAGCTATAGGGGAATCTGTTATGAGAGTTTATGTTGTCTATTTAGCTTTTAAATGAAACATGAATAAAGATGCATTTTGTCATGGTCTTTTTTTTTATTATTCTCATCGTCTCCATATTTATTTCCTCTTTTTATAACCTGTCCCTATATATCCCGTATTATCGTATCACATTTATAAGATCTGGTACCTTGATGCCCCTCTATAGTTTCTTTTCCATTCACCTTTCAGGTGCTCAGATATCAACGACGCGAACAATCCTGTTACAAGTCCTAAAATCGACTTCGAGAAAGCCATTTGTGTGGGAGAATTCGAGGCTGAAGAAAATGCTGAAGATTATGTCTCCTCCCCAGATTTACTAAGAATGGTAGAACAAGAGGATGAGCAGATTCTGCCCTATCGAGAATCTGTCGAGTCAGTGAACTTGGGAAGCGAAGAAAAGAGGCAAGAGGTAAAAGTTGAGACCTCCATGTCAGAGGACACCAAACATGATCTGATCGCCTTGCTTCATGAATACAAAGACGTGTTCGCATGGTCGTATCAAGACATTCCAGGTTTGAACGAAGATGTATTGGTTCATAGACTCCCATTGAAACCAGAATGCAAGCCTATCCAACAAAAGCTGAGGCGGATGAGGCCTGAAATGCTCTTAAAGATAAAGGAAGAAGTAAAGAAACAATTTGATGCTGGCTTTCTACAAATCTCTAGATATCCAGAATGAGTGGCTAATATAGTCCTAATACCGAAGAAAGATGGCAAAGTGCGAATGTGCGTGGATTACCGTGATTTGAATCGAGCAAGCCCTAAAGATAATTTCCCGTTGCCACACATTGATACATTGGTAGATAACACGGCAAAACATTCGTTTTTCTCCTTCATGGATGGATTTTCGGGCTATAATCAAATCAAGATGGCTCCCAAAGATATGGAGAAAACTACATTCACGACAATGTGGGGGACATTCTGCTATAAAGTGATGCCGTTCGAACTAAAGAATGCCGGGGCAACATACCAGAGAGCCATGGTAACATTGTTTCATGACATGATGCACAAGGAAATAGAAGTCTATGTCGACGATATAATCGCCAAATCTCGAGGGGAAAAAGAGCATGTTGAGAACCTCCGGAAGTTGTTTGAAAGACTGAGGAATTCCAACTGAAGCTTAACCCAGCCAAATGTACCTTCGGGGCTAACTCTGGAAAATTACTAGGGTTCATCGTTAGCAAGAAAGGTATCGAGGTTGATCCGGATAAAATAAAGGCCATATAAGAACTACCACCCCCGCGTACATAAAAGGAAGTTAGAGGATTTCTAGGGAGGCTGAACTACATCGCTCGATTCATTGCACAACTCACCAAGCAGTACGATCCGATTTTTCGACTCCTTCGAAAACACAATCCTGGAGAATGGAACGAGGAATGTCAAGAGGCTTTTGACAAGATAAAGCAGTATTTGTCTAATCCCCCGGTACTAGTACCACCAACTCTTGAAAGACTGCTAATATTGTATTTAACAGTATTCGAAAACTCAATGGGTTGCGTCCTAGGGCAACATGATGAGTCCGAAAAAAGGGAACAGGCGATCTATTATCTCAGCAAGAAATTCACGGAGTATGAAGCAAAGTATCCGTCAATCGAAAAATTCTGTTGTGCTCTGGTCAGGGCATCCCGAAGGCTCAGACAATACATGTTGTATCACACGACATGGTTAATTTCAAAGCTGGACCCAATAAAGTACATGATGGAATCACCTGCACTCTTAGGAAGAATGGCGCGATGGCAGATCCTACTATCAGAGTACGACATCATCTACGTGAATCAAAAATCAATTAAAGGGAGCGCAATAGCTGATTTCTTAGCAACTCAAACACCGAGGAATACGAGCCATTGAGATTTGACTTCCCAGACGAAGACTTAAGATGCATTACGGAAAAAGAATTTGAATCGTCAAAAGAGAAATCATGGAAGATGAGCTTTGATGGTGCGTCAAATGCATTGGGGCATGGGATTGGAGCAGTCTTAGTGTCACCAGAAGGGAATCATTACCCATTCACTGCCAGATTAAATTTCTTCTGTACCAACAACATAGCGGAATATGAGGCTTGCATCATGGGACTTCGCGCAGCCATTGAGCAGAACGTCAGGTCTTAGCGGTCTCCGGGGACTCGGTATTGGTGATTTACCAAATCCATGGAGATTGGGAAGTAAGAGACTCGAAGTTGGTCAAATATCACGATCTTGTTGCGGAATTGGTGGAAGAATTCGAAGAAGTGACTTTTAATTACTTCCCACGAGAAGAAAATCAATTGGCTGATGCCCTGGCCACCTTGGCTTCAATGTTCAAAGCAAACCGAGAAACAGAAATAATGCCTCTCCAGATGAGCATATATGAGGCCCCTGCGCATTGTTTTAGCGTTGAAAACGAGGCAGATGGACAACCATGATTCCATGATATCTTAGAATATGTCAAGAATCAAAGATATCCCGGGCAAGCAAACGAGAACAACAAAAGAACGATCAGGAGATTAGCAGCGGGATTTGTTCTCGATAGGGACATCCTATACAAAAGAGGGAAAGATCAAATGCTCCTAAGATGTGTAGATACTGTTGAAGCCAGAAAGATACTTGAAGAGGTCCATGAAGGAGTTTGTGGAACACATGCCAATGGCTTCACTATGGCCAGGCAGATTATGAGGCTCGGTTATTACTGGTTAACAATGGAAAGCGACTGCATTAGTTACGCACGAAGGTGTCACAAATGTCAAGTTTATGGCGACAAAATTCATGCAGCACCTTCTCCCCTTCACGTCATGACTTCTCCGCGGCCTTTTTCTATGTGGGGGATGGATGTTATAGGACCAATTTCTCCAAAGGCTTCTAATGGACATCGATTCATTTTTGTGGTCATAGATTACTTCACAAAATGGGTAGAAGCTGCTTCATTTGTCAATGTGACAAAGACCGCAGTTTGCAAGTTCTTAAAAAGCAAGATCATATGTCGATACGGTTTGCCTGAGAGAATTATCTCAAATAATGCCTTGAACCTGAACAATAAGATGATGAAGGAAGTGTACGAGCAATTTCAAATAAAGCATCATAACTCCTCACCCTATCGTCCAAAGATGAACGGGACGATAGAAGCCGCTAACAAAAATATTAAGAAGATTATTAGGAAAATGACTGAGACGTATAAAGACTGGCACGAGAAACTACCATTTGCTCTATATGCGTATCGCACATGTGTACGGACCTCCAGGGGGCAACTCCTTTCTCTTTGGTATATGGAATGGAAGCTGTACTACCCATTGAAGTTGAGATCCCCTCCCTACGAGCCTTAATGGAGTCAAGACTAGAAAAATCGGAATGGGTTCGAGCTCGATATGACCAATTGAACCTGATTGAAGAAAAATGCCTAAAAGCAATATGTCATGGACAAATGTACCAGAAAAGAATGATCACTGCCCATGACAGGAAGGTGTGTCCAAGAGAATTTCGCGAGGGAGAACTCGTCCTGAGAAAGATTCTCCCGATACAAAAAGACTTCCGAGGAAAATGGGCACCGAATTGGGAAGGACCATATGTCGTAAAGAGAGCTTTCTCAGATGGAGCTTTGATTCTCACTGAAATGGACGGGAAAGAGTTACTGAATCCGATGAACTCAGATGCCGTGAAGAAATACTATGCTTAAAAAAAATCAAAATGAAAACCCGAAAAGGGCATCTTGATAAACAAAGAAGGTTTAGGATAAAAACCCGAAATGACGTCCTAAGGAAGCAAATTTGGGCCGAAAAAGCAAGAATGGTTTGAACAGGGAGTCAAACGGTGGGATTATATTATTGAAGCAGACTCTGAAGCTCAAGAATCTTCTACACAAAAAACCTTGCTCGAAAAGATTCAGGATGAAGAAACATGGAGAAGTTCATGCGTCGGATATCTAGAGCACTTACGACAACTGAACTTGTTTTCCTTTTATAATGCTTTCTTGATTGAGTTATTCCTTGTCAATTTTCTTTGCTTGTTGCTTTTGAAATAAATATAGATATGAGGTATCCCTTTCATGCCTACTTTGCCATTTTCATGCATTTTATTCATGTTTCGTTTTAGAGATAAATAGTGAAATTACACACTCTAAATAAAAAGAATATTGAGCATTACCTGGATGTGAATTGGGTAAGTACGAGAGCCTCAAAGCAAGGACAAAGTTCAACAGGGGGCAAAAAAAAGGATATACGAGAAACACGGATTACTCGTAGAACTTGAGGACGGGTACAAGACCTGAGAAAAGTCAAGAATCGAAGCAATGAAGATGGGTCATCATGAGAGTCATAACGAGAGACACAGCACAAACCCAGGGCACATGGCATAATCATGTAGGCATAAAAGCATTTAAGACGAACACATGCATATCATGATAACATCACGCATGACACATATAGGTAGGCCAGTAAAGCAAGAAGTTTTGACGATAACTGTACCGAACTAAGGAGAAAGAAGGCATCCGAGTTCTGCCAGATGATACATTTTCCAAAATCAACTCCTCAGGTCGCACGCTTAGGCATTTTTAATTTCTGTCAGTCAATTTCTGTTTGCAAACATCAACTCCTCGGGTCGCACGCTGAGGCATTTTAATTTCTGATTTTTAATTTCTGTTCGCAAAAAATCAACTCCTCAGGTCGCACGCTGAGATATTTTCAATTCCTGTTTTTCAATTTCTGTTTGCGAAAGTTAACTCCTCAGGTCGCACGCTGAGGTATTTTCAATTTCTGTTTTTCAATCAACCCCTCAGGTCGCACGCTGAGGTATTTTCAATTTCTGTTTTTCAATCAACCCCTCAGGTCACACGCTGAGGTATTTTCAATTTCCATTTTTCAATCAACTCCTCAGGTCGCACGCTGAGGTGTTTTCAATTTCTGTTTTTCAATCAACTCCTCAGGCCGCACGCTGAGGTATTTTCAATTTCTGTTTTTCAATCAACTCCTCAGGCCGCACGCTGAGGCATTTTTAATTCCTGTTTTTCAATTTCTGTTTTTCAATCAACTCCTCAGGCCGCACGCTGAGGTATTTTCAATTTCTGTTTTTCAATTTCTGTTTGCAAAAAAAAAAAATCAACTCCTCAGGTGCACGCTGAGATATTTTTAATTTCTATTTTTAATTTCCGTTGGATAAAAAAAAATATATATCAACTCATATTATGAGAGTGGGATTGAGCCTCGGGTCACACGCGGAGGTACTTACAGACAGAAGACTGAAATCGCCTTGAGCAAATTGGACGAAGAAGTTCCAGTGGACAAAGAAGATTGAGCAAGAGCAAAATGAAGCTACAGGCCATATCTCTCGGAAGTAGCATTGGAGTAGACTAAAGATCGAAGCCTCCCCGAAGATAGCAGGGAAGCAGTTTGAAAAGTTTAGACTTATTTCCTTGAAGTCCCGGTGGAGTAGATCAAAGATGAGAATCTCTTCTCCCTGAAATCACATCGAAGCCGATCTAGGCGCTAATTACTGTGCCCTTGAAGAAGCAATGGAATAAGAAATATTATCTCCCTGAAGATACAACGAAACAGTGAAGCAGATCAAAGCGACAAATCAACAGTGGATTGGGATGAAGCTATACGAAGCATAAGAGCACCGAAGAATCAAGACTTGGCCAAGATCGGGCAGAATTGGTTCTTCTATTGTCTTTGCTCTATTCTCGTTTCAACAATAAGCAAAAAGGGGCAGCTGTAATAACCAATTTTTGCCCAGAGCCCATTTCCCAAATTAAACCCATAAAACCCCAAACAAATTAAATTCAAGCCCATTAAAATACAAACCAAGCCCGGAGCCCATTTCCCAATTAACCCAAAACCCAATTAACCTTAGCCCACTAGCCCAATGCCAATTAAACAAAAAAAAAAATACAAAGAAAGAAAAACAAACAAAAAAAAAAACCCTAGGATCCTTTGCTCCACCACCGACACCATCATTGCCACCATTTTCCCCATTGCCCAAGACCTGTAAAATAGGAAGAAAACACGCAGCAATATCGCAGACTAAATGTGAGCAAGAAGACGAGCAAGTAGCAAACAAAAATGGAATGATTTTGTATTTTCTTTTTTTCGGCTATATAAGCCCAAAAATGAATGTAAAAAGGGGCCTTTTTCAAAAAAAAAGATAAAAATACGAACTATCAAGAATCAAAAAACAAGAATAGAAGGTTGATCTCGTTTATTTTCTTTTGACTTTACTCTTATTACTATTGTCTTCTATCTATTTTTTTATTTTCTATTTTTATTCCAATTTTAAAAAAATGAAATAATAAAAAATGAAAGAAGGTCTACCTGAACCGGCTCGCTGCCTCGTCGTCAGAGGTCTCCCCTCCCTCGTCGGAATCGGGCCTGAAATGTGGGCTAGAGATCCTATTCTTTCGGCCTCTAAAGTTAGCGAAGTTTAAACTCTGAATAGGTTCCAAAACGGGGTTAGAAAGGCCCTCTCGCGCAACGCCGGCCACTATCCACGGCGGTAGCGTGGCCAATCCCCGGTCAAACTCATGACGGTACCAAAAATGGGTTCAAAACAAAAAAAAAAAGAAAAAACTTTAGCAGAAGAAAAGAAGAAAGATGGGGTTCTCTGTCTTTTTGTTTAAAAAAAAAGAACTTATAAGCTTTAAAAAAAAAGTATAATAGAGGTTATTATTATTTTTTAAAAGTGGTGTCATTAAAAAAGGTGAAAGCATGTGCATTGAAGACTGGAAAGCCAGACGTGTACCTTTTCAATTTGAATGGGAAATTTGCTTGGCCAGTCCCTTCCTCTTGCGGCGCTTTTTGATAGGGTTCTATTTGTTTTTTTTTTGTCTTTTTAAATTTTGTCCCGTTATTTTATTTTACTTTCAATTTAATCCGCACCTGGGCCATTTGAAACGACGCGCATTCAGGGGCTGGGTTATTCACCATTTTGGTCCCTGCGAGTTTAGGCGTGTGTTGATATGGTCCTTATTACTCTTTTACCTTAATTTATTGCTATTTTAGTCCCCTTAATTTTATTCTGATTCCAATTTAACCCTTCTTTGTTTATTTTTGTAATTATACTGCTATTATCATTATTAATTTTAATATTTTATTAGTATTGTTATTATTATATTATTACTATTGTTATCTTTTTATTTCACTCATTTATAAATCTTTATACAACTTCAAACTTTATATTCCTTAATTAATATTATTATTACTTTATGCTGTTATTATTATTATTATTATTATTATTATTTATTAACATCTTTTGGTTTTAAATTTCTTTATTATTAGTAGTTTAATATTATCTTTTTAATTTTGTTTTTATTGTTGCATCTCTTATTGTTATGTCTTGTTTATTCTTGTTTTCATGTAGATCGGCGGTTTTAAATCATATCTCAACATTTTACTTTTTATTATTTATTATTATTATTATTATTTTGAAATTCATACAAGAGGAGGTAATATTTGTGTGTTTAGAAGGTCGGAAAATTACATCCTAACGTGTTGGGTGTCGATCTTTTCGTTCGACTAAATATTCAAATATCCTTTTCTTGTCGAAGATGATCTCGGCGTCGAAATATAAGGGTGTTATATCCTAACGTGTTGGGTATGATACTTTTGTTCCTTTGAAGCGAGATAATCTTAAGATTTAATCCTGAATGGACGAATTTTGTTCTTTGCAATTTTTACCTTAAATATTTTCAAGTTTTCAACATTAGGACAACATCAATCAATTTGGTACCAACTTTGGGCGTTACAAGGCGCTAACCCTTCCTTGTGCACGTAATCGACTCGTAACTCGTTTTCTCAAATTTCGTAGACCAAAATTGTTGTTTTAATAAACCAAAATATTTTATTAAAACAAAGGTGACCCGATCACACCTAATAAAGATCGGTGGTGACTCCCGTTTTCTTTATTTTCAAAACCAAAGTCAATTCTCGTTTTGTCAAAAAAATGGTTACGACATTAACAATTTAACTTGCACTCTATGGAATACCTTGGAACGTGAGAAGATTACGATTTTTCCAAGTATGTCAGGTAATGAGTCCAAAGAGGCATTGCCAATCAACATTTCCTACATATAACTGTTGAGAATTTTGTAAATTTGTCTTTAGCCATTCCAGAAGTCCACCTAAATAAAACCAAGATAGCTTATCCACTAGAATTATGTGTTCCCATATATCTCTAGCTGTCAGACAACCTCTTAAAGCATGTAACACATCTTCAAATTTATGACAAAAAAACCCACAAGAACTATTGTGACTCAAACACCTTTTCACTCTTTCCACATTAGTAATAAGTCATTACTGAAAGGCAAGCCAAATGAAGTATCTAATCCTCTAGAGACCCTGAAATTTCCATGAAAGTTTCCAAATATCCTCTTTTGGGTTCCATGACTTTTCCCAAATCTTCTCATATGCACTATTGAGTGTGAAGGTTCCTATTGTTGTACCACTCTATATGAATTTGTTCGATCTAGTTGTCAGACATAGTAAGGGAATCCCCACAATCTTACAAATGATCTCGTTTGGAAGCCAAAGTCGAAAAGGATTAAGATTCCAATATCCTTCCTCAGTGACCATATCCTTAAGAAAGCAATCAGACGCCAAATTGGAGTGAAATGAAATATGATTGCAAAGAGGACCAATAGTGGGAATCCACGAATCCCTCCATCATTTAATATTGTTCCCATCTTCCACTGACCAAATTAAAATTTCCCGAATTAACGGTCATATTTTTGATAAACCTTTCCAAAGAAAAGAGTCACTTTTTTTCATCCAAAGTCTCAATCAAGCTATTCTTTATTTCATATTTTATTCAAAGAACATGAACCCAAAGAGCATTAGAATTTGAGACAATATTAAATCTGAGATTCATCATGAAGGCCGTATTATGATCCCTTAATTGCCTTAAGCCTAAACCACCATTGGCCCGAGATTGACACACGGACTCCTAATTGACTAGTGCCATTTTCTTTCCATTACTAAAGGATCCCCAAAAGAACTGTCATTTATACTAGTAATTTTTTTGAACAAATTGGTTTAAATAAAACTCTTTTGTTCACATTAATATCGTTCGTATTTGTCTTCAATGAGTTTTTCACACAAAGCAAAATGTAAATAAATATTGGCTCACTAATTGCCTTTTGTTTAATCAATACTCAGTTGCATTACGTGGTAAGATTGTAATTTGAGAAGACAACTTATATTAGTATGTAATCTAAAAATTTTATAGTTTGATGAATCGAAATTGAAAAAAATTGATTAAAGGACTATTATATCATCTATCAAGTCCAAATAGAGAGGTACTTTGTCTTGGGTATTGGAGTGGTTGACTCCCAGAAGATAAAGACATAGATGTGATTGTCAAGATTGGCAATATCATTGAATGGGACACAAGTTGAATTAATTCTAGATCTATTTATGAATTGATTCACTTGTGACGACCATAGCGTGACTTACCTCAATCCTGAGTAAGTGACTGATTATGTGTGCGTGACTCGTATACTTTGATGTATTAAAAGCTTAAGTTCAAATAACTAAATAATCAAAAATTGGTATGATGGGTATATGACTTATGCATGACATAGCTTCATTTACAATAGTGGAAGTCATAGCCCAAAAAAGGGGTAAATGATATCCTTCATTGGCACCACATGATAGATGGAAACGTAACGTGACCATTGGTAATTTATCTAGGACAAATGATTTAATTACTATTTGTTAGTAATTGATTTTTTTTTCATGCAAGAAGATATAATGGTTACTATGAGATAAATAGGATCATATTAGGTGAACGAATTTAACCTAAAGAGATAAAAAATATCCTATGAGGATAACAAACTTACGACAATGTCATTGGACAATCACTTATTAATATGTTTTCATAAAATGATTCAATTGTTAAATAAATTGTAATTAATAAACGAAGAGTCAAACTTAATTAATATGTACAATCGGTGCTTTGCTAACTTGACATAACTCAAAACGGATTGCATCTAGAACCGATAATTTGGAATGAATGAAATGAAGATTAAGAGAAATAAATAGCATGTATCACTATCCACAATAAATGTGTTTTCTCGCTAAGTATAAAAGATGACTTAGAAATTAAATTAATTTCCTTGAATTATTATTTAATTGGTTATAATTAAATAATTGAAGTTCAAACTAAAAATTAAATTAATTAATCACCATAGTTTTATTGAGTGGGGCAATTAAATATATTTCCTTGTAAATTTTATATATGTTAAAGTTGCTACGGTTTTAATGGAATTAGAATCGGTTTGAGAAACTAATTCAATAGGCTAAATTAATTAATATTTTGGAAAATAGAAAATAATTACTAGATTGGTTAAATTATAAGTGTGGGTTAAAAATCTAGATAACATATATAATTTTTTCCAATACACGAGACGGATCTAACAAGCCCATCCTATATGAAAGGAAAGACTAGAAAAAACGGGTTTGGAAAATGTAGCGAAAGATAAATTTAGGGAAAAACCAGAGTTTTAATTTTTTTTTCCAAAACAAGATCTTGGTTGTGATATCTAAAGTAATAAACACTTAATCAAAATTGTACCTTTTCGATTCGTCTAGGATGAGCGCTTCGATCGAGTAGTCTTCTCAGCTATCCTCAAGCTCACGTCTGCTGAGCATGGGCTTGCTTTGAATCAGAAAATTTTTCACAAAAATTACCAGTGGGGTAATTTTGCAATTTCTCTAAATTTTTAGGTCAAGTTGTAAATCAGAAAAATATCTCTAGAAATTTTTCTCTTTATAGAGGGAGAGTTTAGAGAGTTCAACTATAATTAACTTTAATATTAAATTAATATAATATTTATCAAGATAAATATTAGATTAAATTTAATATTAAATATTATTAAAATAATAGAATGTTTATCTACAAGATAAGCATTAAATTAAATTTAATATTAAGATAATCACTTTAATATTAAATTAATAAAATACTATTAAGATAAGTTTTAAATTTAATTTAATATTAAACTTTTAAAATGATATTATTTTTGGAATAGTTAATCTGAAATCAAATTCTTTGGTAGAGTCCCAATAAGAGTGTAACCCTTCCACTGCTCAACCACCGATACCAACCGCCGCCGGCCACTGGGACACCATCGTCCCAGCCACCAGCACTACCGTGTTTGGTGATGCAGGTGCGACACCCTTATGGCACCCCGAGCCGGTTTGGTTGTTATTGGTTCGGTTCGGGTCAATGATGACCTGACTGGTTCAGTCTAGCCACCGTTTATACCGTCAGCTCGGTTTCACATGATGAGCTCGGTTCGACCAGTTTTTTGGTCTTGGTCTCAGTTTTGAGCAGTCGGACCCAATTTACGATCTCAAATCCAATTTTCAAGTTCAATTACCCATTAGACCAATTGTCTAACTTGAAAAGTAACTTTCAAAAATATCATATTAATTTTAATTTATTTGATTAATTTAATTTTACTTAATCAGAATTAATTTTTCCAAAAATCACTTAGATTTTCCAAATTAATTTTTTAAGAAAATTCTTTAATCAAATTCTCTAGTTGAACAATTCTCATGACTACCTAATTTAATTCCACATCGAATAAATCAACTCAATTAGATTATTCCCAAAGTCGTAGAATTTACTTTTGATTCAAATGCAGTCTGATCGACCTTTTGTTGAGCTAGCAGGAGGGACCAATCAGACAAATAGAATTAGCCTATAGTGATTGCAATTATGTTTAGGAGCATCGTTCCAATAATTCGCAATTACTTAATCATGGAGTTAGTCCACATGAAGTACCATGTTGAAAATTCCTTATTGCATACTCTTTACGAAAGCAATTCATCCAACTGCTTTGTCCAATGTCATCATCATGTATGTGTTACCCTCATATGATATCCTTGATTCCTTTGAGTTAAATCCGTTCACCCAATACAATCCTATTTTATCTCATTGTCACCATTGTGTCTTCTTAATGCTTAATATGATCACTATCAACAAATGACCGTGATAAATTGTTCATTCGAGAACAAGCAACCCGTACCCACGTTCCATATTTATCAATCTATACAATAACAATGAAAGGATATAATTAACTCTTTGATTGAGTTATGATTTCCACTGTTGCTAGTAAAGCCATGCTATACACAAGTCATGTACCCAACATACCAACTATGGGCTTGATCATTTTTAGAGTATAAGCCTCCACTTATATCAAAGCACTTGAGTTGCATATGCATGGTTAGTGAGTAACTCAAGATTTAGGTAAATCACCATGACGTCACAAGTGAATTAATTCACAAACGGATTCAGAATTAATTCATCTTGGGTCCAGTCCAATGTATCATTCTACAAATGAATACATCTATGTCTCTACTCGTGGAGTCAACTACTCTGATAGCCAAGACTAGCCATCTCCCAATTAGAATTGTAGACGACATAATAATCATTCTCATTATTTGAATCAAATACTCACTTTGATTCTTTTACGGGATTACAGACTCATTTAGATTATCTACTAAAGTAAGTTGTCTTTTCCGTAATGTAAAAGTTTTTTACAATGCCACTTATCTTCAGTTTGAACTTTAGACAATCAATGAGCTAATATTTGCTTGCCACAATTTTTCTATGCATGCAAAATATAATAGACATAAATACAAAAGACATAATAGTGAAATGTGAAATTAACTTTATTTATTTGTTAATCGTTCAAATAAATATTATTTATTAATCGTTCAAATAAATAGAAAACAATTACATGTTTACTACAATATGGGCACATTTCTCAATAAGGACAAACCCTAGTGTTCAACAAGGTGAGCCGCCACCCTTAGGGTTTCCTATATAAGAAAAATGTATTTCCTATTAAAATATTATTTTTTAAATTACCCTTGTTCAAATAAATCTCTTGTATCGATTTTCTATAAATAGGAACTAAGGGATGACCTAATTAACAAACAATAGAATGTCGTTACTCTATCAGAAAATAGTGGTAATTTTATTTATAATAATAAAGTCTATTTTTTGAAAAGCTTAAAGTTTTTTGGTTTCTCATTGAGAGAAAATTTACTTTCCCACTAAAAGTAAATTAATGTTTTCATTTTGTGCATTTGATTCGTGTTGTTTGAGCTTACACTCAAAACAATCTAGGGTTTGAGGATAGAAAAGAAGTTCGTTTGGTAGAAAGCCATAAAATAACTTATATCGTCTCACATAAAGCAAAGTACTAATTTGGTTTAGGGTTTATTACTATAAATAGCACAAGACTCGATTTTAAGAAAAAAACTTAAATGTCCATTGTGCAAACATTCACTATTTTCTTAATCAATTTTTCCAACAAAAAGTTGCTCTAATAAAGGGTTATTCATGTTGCAGCCATATTACCATACTTACAAATTATGCAACACACACCTAATAATTATCTTTCCTATTTCTATGAACATACATGAACTTACATACTTAAGCGAAGAGAAGCTTTGCAAATAACATCGGATTCCACATCTTGGGATGGGTTGATAGATAACATATCTTCAAGTGCCTCATGTTCCACATCCTAAAAACATACAGTAAATGTTTCGACTATCTCTTTCCACTAGGTGCAAGTGAGGTGGCTTCTAGGGGTGCGACAAGGTGCCCTTTGTGTTGGGATCTAATGCCTATAATGTTGTGATATCGACAAGTGTACTTGTAATTTTTCAAACAGATTGGTTTAATAAAATTCTATTATTCTCATTAATAGCTTTTGTATAATATCTTCAACAGTTTTTGCACATTAGCTCATTGATTATCTAACATTTAATTAATATTAAGTTGTATTATGTGGTTAGATCGTAATACTAGAAGGTAACTTATATTAGTAGATAATTTAAATGGTCCATATTCTATAATCAAAATTGAGTAAGTCGATTAAAAGACTATTATGTTGTCTATCAAGTTCAAATAGGGAGATACATTGTCTTGGGTATTGAAGTGGATGACTTTCAAAAGATAGAGACAAAAATGTGATTGTCTAGACTAATAGTACATCAAATAGGACCCAAGTAGAATAAATCCTAGGTATGTTTATGAATTTATTCTATTGTGATGTTCATAGTGTGGCTTACCTCAATTCTTAGAACGTGATGGATTATGTATGCATGACTTGTATACTTTAATGTATTGAAAGTTTGAGTTCAATTGGTAATAGAGCTAAATGCTGGTATATGATAGATGGAAAAGTAATGTGGCCACAGGTTATTTTTCTAGGACGAATGATTTAATTAATATTTGTCAGTAATTAGTTTTTTCATTAAGGAAGATGTAATGGTTACTATGAGATAAAATAGGATCATATTGGGTGAATGGATTTAACTCAAACAGATTAAGGATATCCTATAAGGGTAACACATATATGACAAGGTCATTAGACGAACACTTGATACGTAGCTTTTGTGATGGTATATAACAGACAGAGCTCAGTCATGGTGGTACTTTAGTGAAATGATTCCATGATTAAATAAATCGAAACTTAATTACAATTTATTTAAGCCCTAATTATATATGTCCAATTAGTCTCTATGTTACCTTGGTATGACTCTGTACGGTTTGCAATAGAATCAACATGAATGAATGGAAACGACAAATTGGAGAAATAGATCGCATGTATTATTATCCGTAGTGAATGCGCTTTTTCGTCTATGCAAGAGATGACTTAGATATTAAATTAATTTCTTTGAATTATATTTAATTATTTTCAATTAAATAATTGAAGTTCAAAGTGAAAATTTAATTAGTCATCATGATCTTGGTGAACAAGTTAATAAAATTAATTTTCTCATAAATTCTATTACAATTGAGTCATCATAACTTTAACATAATTATAATTGGATTGAGAAAATAATTTAATTAGGAAATTAATTAAATTTATTTTAATTAATTAAATAAACAATATTTTTAGAATAGAAAAATAATTATTAGGTTGGTAAAATTATGAGTTAATTTAAAGATCAGATGACACAGATAATCAATACCTCATACGTGAGACAGGCCTCGAGACCCATCTACACAGCAAAAGGCAACAACCCTAGTGTTCATAGGGTGTATCTGTCGCCACTATGTATACTTAAATGGGATTGCTTGTATTTTACATTAAAATAATATTATTTATTCACCTTCGTTCAATTGAGACTCTTGTGTTCTTCTCTATAGATAGAGAGTATTGGTTAGGTCAAATAGATACCTCCTAAGTGTTAATACTCTATCAAAATCTAATGTGATTTATTTTTCCAAATAAATACTATATTTTGCGAGAGTTCATCTTTCGATTTCTAACTTTTGAGAAAATTAATATTCCACTGAATATTAATTAAAGTTTTCATTTTGTGGAATTAAAATTAAAACCCACACTTTAAGTAAACCGGAGTTCGAGATTAGCAGAGAAGCCTGTTTGGTTAAAGCCACGAAATGTTTAGAACTATCTAACTCAAAGCACAAGTATTGTTTCTTGTTAGGGTTTATTGCTATAAATAACACAACCACTTAATTTTAGAAATTTTTTAATTTTTCATCATGCAATAAAAACTATTTCTAAATCGAATACGAATTCAAACTATATCCACCCATCCCTCTCTCGATATTGAATGATATAAAAAAAAAAATCATATATCTCGTCATAAAATTCAGATTACAACATCTCTTATGTTAGACTAATAATATTTGAATTTGAGAAAAAACACTAATAATATTTGACATGCTATTATATATTTGCAAAAAATTAACTAAAAACATATATAAAAATAAATATATTTTTGGCAAAAAGCTCTTATCTTAAGTATATTGGTTTGAGATTTATTATGTGAAATTATACGATTGAGTCTTTGAGTACCCATCATGTACTTTCATGTGCAGGTTTTAGTCTAATTTGCTAGTTATAATTCAAATTGTTTCGAATTCTTAATCTATTTGTAATATAATAATTTGATTCTACATTTTATTTACTCCAACAATCCATTTATGTTGTAATAGTTTAATACTTATAATTATTTGAACGTATGTTTATATTGTAATACTTTTTTAAAAAGAAAATAACTTGATTCGTGAAGTTCAACTGAAATTCATAACAAATTTTCCATATTCAAGTTCCATATGCATTAAACACAGTAAATCTCATTCTAATATTTCAGATTACAACATCTCTAATATTAATCTATAAAATATTTGTATTTCAATTTGAGTTAATTCAACTATGACTCTCAGTTCTCAAATTTAAAATATTTTAATTATATTCTTAAATTATCGATAGTATATTAATAAAGTTTTTTCGTTATTTAAGTTATTAATTTAACTGTTAAATAAAATGTCACGATTTAAAATGAAAATTTTTAAAAAAGTATTGTAAAAATAATGATTTAAAGATTTTCAAAGCTTTTACAAAAATTATTATTCGCATTCTCTTTTTCTGCAACAACATTTTACTTTTCTTTTAAAATTTTTGTTTTAAATTATGTCATATAAGATTTTATGTGTCATTCTAAATTAATGATTTCCAAAGTTGTTTGAACAGGATTGAATTAAGAACCAATTGAGGTATTGGGGTATCGATCTGGAGAAGAGCATTGAATTGTTTGATCCAAAAACCAGTACGAACTCGTTAAATTGGGCAAAAAAAAAAACTTGTTGAACCTGTCGAATCGAATTTTTAATATTTTTATTTTTTATAAATGTTTTAATAATTTATATAATCGAACCAAATGAACTGAGAAGGACCTGATGAAATAACATCAATAGTTTATGGATATATTAGAATGCTTTGAAGGTTTGAGGACCAATTTAAAATGAGAGTCATAATTTGGGAATGTCTAGTGCAATTATCTCTTTGAATTTTAACAAAAAAATTAATAAATTATTAGGTAAACTATAAAAATAACCACTCAACTATGGGATTATTATTTTAATAAATAAAGTTCATGTAAGAAAAATTAAAAAATAAGTATTAATTTATTTATAAATATTTTTATAGTTTTATATGTATTTTTATCAAAAAATAAACTTTTAAATCTTTTTTAAAATTTTTTAATTTTCTAATTTTTAAGAATCAAGACTAAATTAGTAAAATGTGTATAGTTGAGGGTTAAAAATCTAAAATTAAAACCATGTAAATATTGGAGGGCTAAATTTATTATAATATTAATAAAAAATTTAATCGACCAAATTTCTATAACATTAGCAACTACTGAAATAGAAATATTATACCTAATGACCAAACCATAAACACTAATAAATGCGTGAAAATTTTAATAGCTTACCATAAACTATTATATATTTAAAAAAAAAAAAACACTAAAAACATATATAAAAGCAAAATAACTTAATTCGTGAAGTTTTAACTGAAATTCAGATTTAGAACAAAATGTCCATATTCAAATCCCATATGCATTAACTGCAGTAAAACTATAATCATTCAACATCAAAACTCTCACAATTTCCTCTAAAAAATCCCATTTCCAATCTAAAGCATCAACAAAAAAATTCTACTAAGAAGAACTAAATCAAACTAAACTTATTAAAATTATGAGATAAAACTCCATTAATTAACATAAGAATCAAAAGGGGGGAATCCCATCACAAAACCCTAAATTTCAATCTCCTTGAAGCTTGCTTACCACGATTTTCATGGATTCCTGAGTCTGATTCGTCATTAAACCACCCCACTGATCTCTGAGCCTCCAGCATTATCTGTGAAATACCTGCAAAAATAAAAACAAATTAACAATCTCAGTGCATTAATTTATTATTTAAAGAACTATTAATATTTAAAAAAACCAAATTGTTTTTTTACACAGATCATAATGTAATGGGAAAAAAAAAGCATAAAATCAGAAACCAATGAAATAACTAGAGGAAGAAGGGGATTACAGAACTGGGTTTTTTTAACAGTAATCAAATGTGTAGATTAAATCATCATTTCAAACAAAAATAAGAATTTAAAAAAATGGGTTTGTTTTTTTCACAGATCATATTAAGAAAAAGAACAAAATCAGAAACGAATGAAAGCATTAGAGAAAGAAGGGATTCTAATTGCTAGTTTTAATTTTGCCTTCTTGAACGGTTTGTTTGTTGTGGCGGATGTCGTGGACGGTGGCGGAGATCTTCCAGTAAAGCGGACGGCCAACGTAGAAGAGAGCCAAGAGGATGAGCGCCGCCAGTACCATACGAAACGCCAGCTTTGATGTTGACGATGCCATTGATTTTATCGGTTCTTTTTGCTTTGATTTGGTGGAGACTTTGAAGATTTGTTCTTCTGAAAGTTAAAAAAAAATAATGGAGAAATTGACTGAAAAACTCAACAAAATTAAACACAAAAAGTTTGTAATAGAACTAAAAACAATCAGCGAGAGATAATCCACTGATGCAGGAGATTATGCCACGTTAGCTTTGAAATATCCCAATGATATGAAATGCTTGTAATAAAATTCAAGTACACCGAATGGTAATTTTATCCCTTTTTCTTAGATTTTGATTTTGATTTTAATGTTGAATTTGATATTTAATTTTTATTTTAATTAATTATTTAATTTTAATTTTAATATTTAATTTAGTATTTGAGATTTTTTTCTCTTAATTAAGCATCTATATTTTTTTACTAGAATATATGTTAAATATTTTTTATTCCACATGGTTGGTTTGTAAATTTAGGTATCAAATTAGGACAAATAAAAACTTAAGCACTACCTTGAGTCACGAGCCGTGGATCAAAATCTATAACGAATGTACACAGAATTACCTAAAAAGGGCAAATGATTAAATAGGACTTATTTAACCCACTTGAAATGGCCTAATTTGTGAAATATAAGGAGAAGTTCATCTACTTAAAGCTTTGGTGGTTCAGTGTAAACACTCTACAAACTTGTATTTTATCAGGGTAAATATTGTAATCCTAAATGATAAGATTGTATAGTGTTTAAATTTCTTAAGACCCTCATCTTATAGATAGAGTTCAATCTAGCAACTTAATTTCAGGTGATGTCGAAAAATGTGATTTTGAAATCTCATTTCTGTAAATCGAGTCCATAAGGATAAGATATAAAGATTAACGAAGTTCATACAAAAATATATTAAAGATCGGTTAAGTAATTTAATTGAGAAATTATTTAATTAAAACTCAAGGACTAAATTATAAAAGTCCAATTGTTATTGAATTTTAATTTAGAAAATGTTTGAAAATCTAGATAGCAAATATCCAAAAGACCAAGATAATTATTTATCCAATTATAAACATGAAATAGTGGATGATGATGATGACTTCCACTAAATCTTAATCTTATAATTGAATAAATAAGTAAACCATAATCAATGAACTAATCATAAGTTAATTAAATGTTAATCAAATTATAAATAGCCAAATTAGAGGATGGAAAGATGACATTGTCATATCCAGCTTTAGCTTAATAAACATTATTGGTATAAATTTTCTATACGAATATAATGGACTCTTTCTGCGAAAATTCTCTTTGTTAAGAAACTGGTCTGGGTAACTCCTCCATGGAGGATATAACTTCTAAAAAGGTTCGTTTTAGAGATAAATCTAATGAGGTGGGCAAGGATATGCTCATTGATTCGACTGCTGGACTAGTTCTCTCTTGGAAAGACAAATTATTGGGACAATCATCCAAAGCAAATAGAAGTGGTCTAGAAGAAGGTGAAGATTTCGATCTAGTGGAAGGGGATATCCAGAAAACTATAGTTAATGGTATTCCTTCCATTGTTTTTTTTTTTTTTTTCAAAAAGGATCCCTCAATTCCTCATAAGGATATGGAAAATACAATGGTTTTAAAACTCTTTAGCTGAAACATCGGGTACTCTGTGCTACACAATAAGATTTGCAAGATTTGGAAGCCATCATCTTCGTTTCAACTAATGGATATCGAAAATGGGTTGAAAGACATCTTCCACGGTTGAATCGTCAGGTATTGACCGAAAACATCCCAGGACTTTAAGTGAGAGCCTTTTCACATAAAAGATGTCGTGGATTAGACTTCCGGGATTGTCAGGATACATGTATAAATGTAAGATCCTCGTGGAAATAGGGGGAGTAATTGGAAGGGTGGCCTAGCTAGATATGAATACTGATAACAAGGTAAGAGGGCGTTTTGCCCGTATGGTTGTGTATGTCAATTTAGACAGACCTTTGGTTTCTCAAATTCTTATCAATGGCAAAATTCAACAAGTGGAATATGAATTTTTACCAATGGTTTGTTTTCACTGTGGACGTTATGGACATGTTAAGGAAGCCTGCCTGCATAAGAGTACTAATCCTAGCGCTGGAAAGGAAACGCCAACATCTGGTTCTTCATCGGGTAGCAAGAATATGGCCATTGACAGAATGGGGGAGAAGAGCGAACCATTTGGGCCATAGATGTTGGTTGAGAACAAATCTTGATGCAAATCGAGGGAGTCCCCACATCTGGGCACAGAAAATCAGGCAAAAAATATTGAAGGATCTCCATTTAGGGCTTTAATTGATACGGACAAAAATGAGAAAACTAATTCGACTACTATAAATGTAAGAAATCAGAGTAATGGAGGGAAAGAAATTGTGACTGGAAATTCCCAAGAAGGAAGATCTTTGCAATGTAAATTGGATCAAATTGCTAGTGGGCCTCAGGTTGTCACCTTACATGTTTTGGGCTTCAAAACTTCAGCAGATCAGTCCCAGATTAAAAGCCTGCTTAATGGAAAAATTAACAAGCCCGAATCAGCCACTAATAGAGTGGCTTATCTAGATCGAATTAACATTGGGTCAACTAAGTCTGCTTGAAAGGGTTTAGGGCCTTTGGTTACTTCTTCAGGCCAAGAGATTGGGCAGACTAGTGTGACTCTCGGGCCTAAGGATCACACCTTGGTAGATCGAGCTCAGGGGGTCTGTTTGGGGGAACAAGAAATATCACCCACATGGGGAAACGGGGACCCGGCCGCGCATGGGGTTCTGTTGATTCTAACCAGTTTCTTGCTAATGGATGCGACGAACCTAACTCAGTAGCAGATTCACTGGTCAACATCGTCGTTTCTGTTGCGAACGACGGCCTTGATCCTACCAAACACACGGCTATTTCTTTTTAAAAAACCAAAAATCAGGCGAACGACAATCTGTTGGTGGAGGCTGCAGCGATAACGATGAGAAAACACCATACTCACTCCTCTAGACAACAATCGACAGTGAATCTCAAGGGTGGTCGTAATAGGAAAAATCTCAATAAGTTTATCCAAGGGAGGGTAACCGATTTAAGTTCTCAAGAAACTCAAACAGTCCCTCCAAGAGATTGATACAGAAGGAGGGAATGAAGGCGAAGCAGAAGAAATGATCGAATTCAAGTTGTTCGACTTGAAAAGAAAAGATTTAGATCTGATTTGAAAAGGAGAAATAAATAAATTTAGTAATAAAGAAATCAAAAACAATAAAAGAAGAAATTTTGGAACAAAGAACAAATAAAAATAAAAATATATAAATAAATAGACGAAATTTAAAAGTGAAAGATGGATTGAATAAACCGATGGCTATGATGGATAGAAGGATAAATGTCCAATTGAACTCTTTGGGATATAGATCCCAACAAACTCAATTAATAGTTCTAATCAACCCTCAAAGAAAATAATCCTTAGTAAATTGAAGGGTGAAGTATGAATTCCCACGACTCCTTGAAGAAAATCGAGAATAAAACTATTTCTAAAAAAAACAAGAAACGAACTCCTAGAGTTGAAAACTTTATTAATAAAAACAATTGTCTCCTTAATGAACAATGAATGAAGAAACATTTATATATGCTAACTAAATAAATCTAAATAAAACTCTGATTAACTTAAACAATAAGTAGTTTTAAACTAAACTTTCTTATTAACATAAAACTTTTAAGTAACTTAAAATACTTAATAATAATAAAATTTTGGAATAATAAAATAATAAGAGCTGATAAATATAATATTGGGCTAATATATAATAAAAATTAAGCTTAAAACCTCAACCAAATATTATTTAAACTCAAATTAAAAGCCCGAAATTCGTAATTCTCATTATAATCCCGTCCAGAAATTATGTTAGTGCAGTCTTCACTAAAATAGTCATAACTTGAGCTCCCAAACTTAAAATTGAGTGATTCAAAATGCGTTTCGAAGCCAAGATATAGATATTCTACCGCCATGAGACATCTTAACCAAGAAATGTTTGGATCCCATTAAAAAGTCGTTGCAAGTCTAATGATTTCCCAAACTTGAGGTTTGGTAGCTTCGGTGAATGAAATTTAATAAATTTCACCCCATCCGTGCATGTATCAGAGATTTTATGGTTAATTGGCTGAAGTTATTGGACAAAAGGATACTGGGCTTTTTGAAATTAAAAATTCGACCTTTGAGGCAGAATAATAGATAAGGGAAGTCTCTCCCAGGAAGTAAACTTTATTTTATTTAGTTTTTGTTTATTTATATTTTTTTAATCTTTTATGGAACTAAAACTGAAACTGAAACTTTTTTCGTGGAATTGCCAATGTTGTGCTAGCAATAAATTTCTTCAAGTTTTTAGGGAATACAATAAGGAATTTAGTCCAGATATTGTGTGTTTGTTAGAATCGATAGTTAACATTATTGATAAATTGGGTTTTAGTTACTCTCACCGTGCTGAAGCTATTGAATTTTTAGGAGGCATTTGGATCGGTTGGAAGGAATCTTTCAGGATTGAAATAATCCAAAGTTACCCCCAATTTATTTTCCTTCGTGTTTTTGGTAACATTCCTTCCAAATCTATTTTTATTTCTTTTGTTTGTGGTAGCCCAGATAGAAGGAAACAAAGATAGCTTTAGGACGATTTAAAAACATTCATGTCAAATAAGTTCTCTTAATGGGTGGTAATGGGTGAATTCAACGCAATTTTTTTGTAAATTTTTGCAGGATCTAGGATTCATAGGCCCATCCTTTACCTAGTAAAGAAGTAATACGTGTGAAAGATTGGATCGAGCTTTAGTAGATGATACTTGGGTGTCAACTTTCCCGCACTGCTCAGTTTCCCATCTTCCGCGAATCAAATATGACCACAGCCTCATCCTTATAACATTGAGATCGAATGTCAATTCTTTAATAGGCAGACCCTTTCACTTTCTAACAGGATGGACGAAGCATGCTAACTTCTCCACTTTTGATAAAAGTTAAGTGGAGATTTATGGTAATATGGTTGATTCCCTTTCTAATTTTACCTCACATTTAAAGAATGGAATAGGTTTATTTACAATTTTATAGGTACTCACAAAAGACAGTTAATGAGATCTCTCTCTATCATTCAGTTGGCTTTAGAACGTTCTCCCTCTAATCCTTTAATTCAATATGAGATGGATATCCACGATAAAATAGGGAATGTTCTCCTTCATGATGAGCTACTTTGGAGGCAAAAGGCTAGATGTGACTGGTTGTATTTAGGTGATTGTGTAACAGTCCGGTTTAGACCCTAGTCAGAATAGTGGTTTCAAAACCACAAATTCTAGTCATAAAAATATTTTAATATTATTTTTTATATTTACAACATGATATGTGATATGTGTGAAAATTTCGTGTGAAAATTTTATCGATTGGTTAGTTAATTTGGTAAAAAGGACTAAATCGCATAAAATGTAAAAATGGCTTTCTAATTGTTAAAGTTGTTTAATGGTTATTAAATGGAAATATGGAGCACTTTCATGTCAATTATACCATTTATAATAGTGTTGGACAATATTGGACAAGGTTAGGTGAATTTTTATATTATATTATTAAGGTTAAAATAGTAAAAAGTATAATAATACGTAATAAAATAAAATAAACATAAAATGGCCATGCATTTTGCCCATCTTTGGCCAAAACTTCAAAATAAAATAAAGAAAAAGGAACAAGCTAGGTTCGGCCTTGTCCAAGCTTGATTAAGGTATGTGTTTAGCTCGGTTTTTGATAATTTTTACGTTTTTGAGATCGTTGCTTTGTGTTTTAGCTAGCCCATGCTTGAATTTTTGAATTCGTTGTATATTCTGTGATTTTCCATTGAAGAGAGCTTGTTGTTTTTGTTTTTTGATGATGAAAAATAAATATATGTTGTTAGATTATCATGTTTAATTAAGTGATTTTTAGTAAAAATGCCTAATTGGGATTAAATTGTGAATTTTGTAAATTGAGGGGTCAAAATGTGAAATAAATGAAAGAAATGGACTGCTAGGGACGTTAGTGAAATTCGGCCAAGCATGGGTGTGGTGAAATTTTGAATATTTTGTGTTTTGTGAAATAGGGACTAAATTGTGAAAAATGTGAAATGTTAGGGGAAAAAGTGTAATTTGCCCATTTTTGTGTTTTTGGATAAATTTGAATGAATATATGATTAAATAAGTCAACTTTTTATTAATTTAGATCAAAAAAGATGAAATCAGATTTGGATCGGGGGAAATCTAAAGTTGTTGAATAGTCGCTCCGGTCCGTTCGTCTTTATCCGAGGTAAGTTCATAAGTAAATAAATGTCGTTAATTTGGAAGGTATATGAATTATAAGTGTTGAATTGTATTATTAAAGATAATTGTGTGTATGTCGAATTTGATATAAGCACGAGAGAGTTAATTACGACGTCCGAAGCCTCGTACGAACCTTTGGAATAGTTAGGATACATATGTCATGACATAGGATTCTGATGTGTGTTTTTCGTGTAAGACCACGTCTGGACATTGGCATCGACTTGTGATTTATGTGTGGCATCGATATGTGATTACATGTAAGACCCTGTCTTGGACAGTGGCATCGATATGTGATTACATGTAAGACCACGTCTGGGACGTTGGCATTGTACGAGCTTTCCGACTATCCTTATTAATTTCGAATGGTTCAACGGGTAATATCAAGTTAAGATCGAATGTGAAATCGAGCTAAAAGGTCGGGTATGTGCTAAGTTAAATGATTGGAAAAGTAAGGTAGGTATATAATTGAGATGAATATATGAAATATGCATTATGAAAGTGAGAATTATATATGCTTATGAATAATTGTAAATTCAGTTAAGTTAATATATTTTGATAATGTTCATGTTATGGTATATGAGTTTTAAGCATGAAAATGTGTATTTGATTAATGATTTCTTGATTCGGCCTAGTAAATTTTAATACTAATGATCATTTAATAAATTAATTGCTTATGACTTATTAAGCTATTCAAGCTTACTGTGTATGTGTTTGTTCATTGTTTTATAGATTTTGGAAGCTAGTTACGAGCTCAGGGATTGTCAGAGAAATTCGTCACACTATCGATTTCAATTTCGGTATTTTGTTAAAAGTTGAACTTTGAACCTATGGCATGTATAGGCTAGCTTATGTTTTTGGTTAGTTTTGAAGTTGTATAGATAAGGCCATGCGAAAATGGTTTGATCATTATATTTAAGCTTAGTTTTATATGTTCTTGGTCAAATACTTTGTGTGTTTGATTTCTATATTTGAGTTCATTTATATTTGATTATGGTTTAAATTTGTTTGGTAGGTAATATCATATATATATAATGTGATGCTTGGTTATGTGTTTCGGCAATAAGTATGTAATGGCTGTTATTTGAGCTACGGAATGTTATATGCTAGTTAAGTAATAGGCATGTTATAAATATGTGATGTATTTGATATATGTTCGATTTGCTTGTGTAAGTGATCTTATGATTCGGCCTAATAATGAGAATTAAGAAGGAAATTATATATATTTGGTTGTAAATGGTTATTTATGTCATTTTGAAATGGTAATCTTACATGGGCATTTAGTTTAAAATTTTTGAATAGTTGTGTACGAACATATTCCAAAGATGAGTTCCCAAAGACTTATGTACAAACCTGGTACACCAAGTAAACCTAGCTTCAAATTTACTCCAACTTTATAAGGCTAGTAAGGGGTCCTAAATAATGGGTCTCTTTGTCACACATGCTGCCAATACTGCCTCCTACACTAAGAAGGCCACTTGGCAGACCTACTAAAGTAAGAAGGAAAGAACATGATGAACCACAAACAATAGAAAGATTGAGCAAGAGAGGGGTGGACATGAGGCGCAGTAAATGCAAAAGAATAGGCCACAATAAGAGGAGTTGCAAAGGGGAAGTTGGCCAAAACATTCCAGTAAGTCATTTGCCTTAAGTTAAGTTATATTATACTTTTGTTTATGAATTTGTTTGACAAATTTCACTTGTTCCTGTAGGTCAAAAGACATAAAGTTGGTGTTCACAACCAAGTGGTTGCCCCTACTCAGCAACAGGCTACCCCAAATCAACAAGAGAGTACCCCAACTCAACAGGCTGCCCCAACTCATCAACAGGCTGCCCCAACTCATCATAAAGATGTAACACCCTAAACTCGGCCCATACATTTCGACCGAATCTGGTATGCTACGGGTTGTACATGGAAAACTTTTGCTTTGTTGGTTTGGAAGTCATAAGTTAATTTAAACATTATTTGATTAAATGAGTGACATTTAAAAAAAACTTATGAATATTATTAAATATAATAAAACCTTTGACACAAATTCACAAGTTGCAGAACTTTTATAAAAACCTACCTAGATGAATAAAAACTATGGGGGCCTTATTACATATAATTTCCCAAAACTAAAATATTAAGAAAAATCGAAATAATCTAAGGAAATATAAATCAAAAACTGGATGGCCTCTCGAGTCCGTCTCGGCTCCCATGTCCACGATCTACTGCTCATCTGAAAAGTTAGGGAAAATAATAGGGTGAGTCACCAAGACTCAGTGTGTAAATCCCGAAAACACATAAAAGGCTTGGGCCCACAAACACATTATGAGCCCTGGCCCATACACAACGGCAACAATCATAATTACATGATCTAGCCCAACCCCTCCTAGAATTTCATCCTCTACACACCAACCCGTACCAACCATCACACCTTGGAGATTTCTACAATCAACTCTCCATCCACTACACACCATAACGACAGTCGTACTACCTACTCCTTATCAATCAGGAATTTTAACGACCGATCACCAAGTGACCTAACATTTCATTTCGTGGGTTTTCTACTACCGATCACCATGTGACCTAACATTTCATTACGTGGGTTTTCTACCACCGATCACCATGTGACCAATCATGCTCTTCCCCTTTCCATATCAAACCCATCCCATGCATACACACATAAAGAAAACATCATATAGACTTTCATATATTTCGATACACATAAAGATTTCTATGGTTACATACCTGGCATCCTTTGCCTACCCTTTCTAGGTAACCCGGCTGTTCATACAGCCTATTTTTCAGCTTTTAGCCATCACATATATATACATACAGATTATTAGTGTGTTAGAGATCTACACACCTGATTACCATTAGAACGAGACCCTCTAAGTCGACGCTATCCATAGCCAACACCACCGCTATCTTGAAATCTTGAAATTGGAGACTAATGTTTTTCGGCTTTTAGATCTAAACGACCAAGTTTCCTTCAAATCCCGGAATGCCGCCCAACATAGAACCATTAAACTATTAGCTTTTCAGCTTTTGCCTTTCAAAAACTGAAATAGAACGTGATAGCTGAACAGAAGTCGACACTTACCTTAACACAAGGGATTCGGCTAGCACTAGAGAGAAGATTCGGCAATGCCAAAGGAAAAAATTAAATGCTGGAAGAATAGAACTATCTCACAAATGGGACGAATAGAGAAAAATTATGGAGATTTCGACTTTTTAGAGAAATCAGCTCAAGAGAAAAAGAATGGAGAAGAGAGTGAAAGGAGAGGTTTCGGCTTTTGAAAAAAATTGAAGAAAAGAAATTGTAGAGGGAGAGGCTAAGAATTTCGGCACAAAGAGTGAAGAGGAAATTAGGGTTTAAATGCCAGAATCAATGAGATATCCCTCTATTTATAGAAATTTTGGGATCTACTGCTTAAAACCGAAAATGCCCTTCCTGGTGGATTTTCGGCCATCACCTTGCCTTGCAGATAGCTCCTATCTTTTCTCCTTTTTATCATCTATATTATCAATTATAAAATCCACATAAATCCTCCTATTTTTAAGCCTTGTTGCCGTCCACTTCACCTAACCCTAATGCCGAATTTAGCTAACTTAAATTAAAGGAGGATTTGGGCTCTATGAAGCTTAAATTTTGGGCCCCTAACTCCTTGTGTGTGGCGTCACCCCTTGCTCCCTTTAAAGTGCCGAAAATGGCCCAGAAACATGGGCTCCTTGGGGCCAAAACTTGGGCCCCTTTAATTGTTAATGACGCCACTTTCAAATTCCCTTACAATGCCACCTGTTGTTGGGCCACAAGCCCACGTTGGTATTTTAAACACAATTACCTCCTTTTAACTCTATAATGCCCAATCAGATAATTTAACCAAGGCCTTTGCCTAGTTTTGAGCCCAATTTGGACCCCTAACGGTTAAATTAACATATTACACATGTTCTCCCATTAAACGCATAGGCCCAAAAATTTAGGATGTTACAGTTCTACCCCCCTTAAAGAAATTTTGTCCTCGAAATTTCCAACGAACTATTAACCGTACTACCCAAGTCTCACCACTATGCTTTCGCCGCGCACTCTAATTTAATAATATATAAACATTGCACCCATACAGTTTCTATAACCAAAAATATAGCATCCACACAAAACATACCCGACTTAATGGTGATTGAACAATCCCGAGCCTTATGCTCCTCAGACCCGCATCCTAAACACGTTCCTGACTTCCTCCAACATTCACCCGGATGACGCCTTCTACAATATTCGCAAACTCGAAAGTTTGGACGTATCTTAACATGCTTCACAGAACGAGATTGCAACCCTAGAAAGCTACGATCTCTTTTGTTCTTACAGTCCACGCACCCAAACCGAAGTGTTTCACCGATTTCTTTAACCTCCTTTAGTACCTCCCTAACTAGCTGAGTCAGCACATCAGTCCTAACATTTCCACCGCCTCGGCCGCGGCCTCTTCTTCCTCTTCTAGCGCTCATCGTTGATTCACATATTATCTGAATTAGAAATTTTATGAATTATTAGTTTTCTTCCACTGATTAACCACGAACAGTCTTATGAGTAGTAGTTTTAAGAGTGATTCTTTCGAATTCGAACCTATCTACAGTTTCAGTCTCAAGTTTACCTCTTAATTCCAAGAAACACACACATTCAATCATCAACCACCACATACAAGTAGCATTCATGAACTTACGTTTTATCCTGTAGGGGTATTTTTTTTTTTGTCTTTTCACAACCCAGGGGTATTTTCGTAATTTTTCCTACAGGGGTATTTTCGTAACTTTTCCTACAGGGGTATTTTTGTAATTTTCCAAAGTAGGGTTTCTTGGTGATTTTGCGAAGTAAGGGTATTTCGGTAATTTCGTAAAGTAGGGGTATTTTGGTAATTTTTATAAATCGGGGGTGTTTTAGTCATTTTAAAAATCAGGGCAATTTGATAATTTTACAAGCCAGGGGTACTTTGGTCACTTTTCAAATCAGGGGTATTTTGGATTTTTTTTTTTTTACAAACCAAGGGTATTTTCAAAAATTTTATAGAACTAAGGGGTATTTTTTTTAACAGGGGTGTCTTAGAGAATTTGATTTTAAAAGAATACTAGTGGCGTTCAAGTGTTTGTGGTTTTTGATTGATGTTGTGTGTTGTATGTTTTTTTCTTTTTAAACCCGTTGACTTTGTAAATCGAGGTATTTCCGTAAATCTGGGGGTATATTTGCAAATCGTAGGTATCTTGGTAATTTTCAAAATAAGGATATTTCATCAATTTTGGAAAAATAGGGTGGCTGGTCCCTTTCGGGTTTTAGTTATGGATTTTGGCCTGTCAAGAAATCCTCACGGCTAGGGTGAACAGTCACAACGCACCAGGTAGGATTCTAGCGAAGAGGAGGTGAGTCACTAGGACTGCTTAAGTACCAGGCTCTTCCTGATCCAATCCTAAACATGCGCATGCCTGTTGCCACACCCTAGTCTTGCAACTTGTTCACGGGTTTGTTTGGTGAAATTAAGTCTTATGAGATTTAGAAAGTTGTTTGAGCTAGGCCTAAAGTCCATCAAGTTATAATCTAGATAGTCTATGTCCCATAAAGCCCATCAAGCCCACATATATTTCACACAATGGTTTAGAATACTTACCTGGCGGACTTGGGCTGGAGACGCAGGTGCCATGCCGAGAAAACTATCCTGTATAATTTATAAACATGCAAAAACCCATCTTTAGAAAATGTTTTGAGCCCAAAACCCCAAAGTCGAGTTTTAAACCGGGTTCTGATACCAAATTGTAACACCCCAAACCCGGCCTATACGTTTCGATCGAATCTGGTATGCTACGGGTTGTACATGGAAAACTTTTGCTTTGTTGGTTTGAAAGTCATAAGTTAATTTAAACATTATTTGATTAAATGAGTGACATTTAAAAAAAACTTATGAATGTTATTAAATATAATAAACCTTTGACACAAATTCACAAGTTGCAGAACTTTTATAAAAACCTACCTAGATGAATAAAAACTATGGGGGCCTTATTACATATAATTTCCCAAAACTAAAATCTTAAGAAAAACCAAAATAACCTAAGGAAATATAAATCAAAAACTGGATGGCCCCTTGAGTTCGTTTCGGCTCCCATGTCCACGATCTACTGCTCATCTGAAAAGTTAGGGAAAATAATAGGGTGAGTCACCAAGACTCAGTGTGTAAATCCCGAAAACACATAAAAGGCTTGGGCCCACAAACACATTATGAGCCCTGGCCCATACACAACGGCAACAATCATAATTACATGATCTAGCCCAACCCCTCCTAGAATTTCATCCTCTACACACCAACCCGTACCAACCATCACACCTTCGGGATTTCTACAATCAATCCTCTATCCGCTACACACCATAACGGCAGCCGTACTGCCTACTCCTTATCAATCAGGAATTTTAACGTGGTTTTCTACCACCGATCACTAAGTGACCTAACATTTCATTTCCTGGGTTTTCTACCACCGATCACCATGTGACCTAACATTTCATTACGTGGGTTTTCTACCACCGATCACCATGTGACCAATCATGCTCTTCCCCTTTCCATATCAAACCCATCCCATGCATACACACATAAAGAAAACATCATACAGGCTTTCATATATTTCGATACATATAAAGATTTCTATGGTTACATACCTGACATCCTTTGCCTACTCTTTCTAGGTAACCCGACTGTTCATACAGCCTATTTTCCGACTTTTAGCCATCACATATATATACATACAGATTATTAGTGTGTTAGAGATCTACACACCTGATTACCGTTAGAACGAGACCCTCTAAGTCGACGCTATCCGTAGCCAACACCATCGCTATCTTGAAATCTCGAAATTGGAGACTAACATTTTTCAGCTTTTAGATCTAAACGACCAAGTTTCCTTCAAATCTCGGAATGCCGCCCAACATAGAACCATTAAACTATTAGCTTTTCGGCTTTTGCCTTTCAAAAACCGAAATAGAACGTGAGAGCTTAACAGAAGTCGACACTTACCTTAACACAGGGGATTCGGCTAGCACTAGAGAGAAGATTCGGCAATGCCAAAGGAAAAGGTTAAATGCTGGAAGAATAGAACTATCTCACAAATGGGACGAATAGAGAAAAATTATGGAGATTTCGACTTTTTAGAGAAATCAGCTCAAGAGAAAAAGAATGGAGAAGAGAGTGAAAGGAGAGGTTTCGGCTTTTGAAAAAAATTGAAGAAAAGAAATTGTAAAGGGAGAGGCTAAGAATTTCGGCACAAAGAGTGAAGAGGAAATTAGGGTTTAAATGCCAGAATCAATGAGATATCCCTCTATTTATAGAAATTTTGGGATCTACTGCTTAAAACCGAAAATGCCCTTCCTGATAACTAAAAGTCAAGCTAATAAAAAGGGAAAATTCGGCACCCCTTATCCATGAAGTAGCCGAATTCTTTACTCCTCTAGGTGGTGGATTTTCGGCCATCACATTGCCTTGCAGATAGCTCCTATCTTTTCTCCTTTTTATCATCTATATTATCAATTATTAAATTCACATAAATCCTCCTATTTTTGAGTCTTGTTGCCGTCCACTTCACCTAACCCTAATGCCGAATTTAGCTAACTTAAATTAAAGGATTTGGGCTCTATGAAACTTATTTGGGCCCCTAACTCCTTGTGTGTGGCGTCACCCCTTGCTCCCTTTAAAGTGCCGAAAATGGCCCAGAAACATGGGCTCCTTGGGGCCAAAACTTGGGCCCCTTTAATTGTTAATGACACCACCTTCAAATTCCCTTACAGTGCCACCTATTGTTGGGCCACAAGCCCACGTTGGTATTTTAAACACAATTACCTCCTTTTAACTCTATAATGCCCAATCAGATAATTTAACCAAGGCCTTTGCCTAGTCCTGAGCCCAATTTGGACCCCTAACGGTTAAATTAACAAATTACACATGTTCTCCCATTAAATGCATAGGCCCAAAAATTCAGGATGTTACAAAAGATGCTGCCCTAAGACAAAAGCTCCCATTCAAGAGAAAACCAACCACTGTTAGATGGATGCCTCCTACTCAAGAGTCATCCATGACAGACCAATGATGATTTTGTGAATAGACCTTATTTTGTTAACTTTTTAAAATTGTGTAAATTTGCCTGCTACTGATTTATTAACTGAAGCAGATAAATTTTTGTAAATTTGCCTATGATTGCTACTATTGATAAACTTAGGCATATAGTCACTGAATGTTTTTTTGTAAATTTTCCTACAATTCACATCTGTTCAATTGTGTTGAATTGTAGGAAAATTTGGCAATATTTTGCCCCTCATTCCTTTTGTAAACAGTTTGGCGTTTTGGCCTTAATATATGAGCATTGATCCATGCAATTTGTGTTATCTCTTTTAACATATGAGTATTGAAAAACCAAATGTGTGAGAATTGACAAATACAAATATTTCTTTTTCATCTGTTATCTTTTATGATATATGACTATTGAGAAATACAAATGAAATGAAGATTAAACATTCTTTGTAATTGTTGTAAGCAACAAAAATGTTACAAAACAATTTGTAATCAACAACCACATATTATATCTCATTTCAAGTTTTTGAAGTTTGTAAACAACATGAGAGGGTTAGCCATGTATACCAGCAGCCATGTATAACAACATAAGCAACAATATACCAGTAACAATATTACAAAACATAAGCTAGTTTTCAATGCTAACAACAATAACATAAGTTGATTTAAGGTTTAAAAAAAACAACAAAATTACAAATACAAGCACCAAAATGGTGGGTAATATTCTATGCTTGCAAAATGGTCTATGGTGTGTGCATTTTAGTCGGCATAAATGAAAATAAAATGCCTTGATTTGTGAAGAAATGCTAATAGCACATGACCTGTGCTGCTTTACTCAATCCCAAAATTTCCATTTCATTTTTTTCATTCCCCACAAGTGTTTGACAGTCTCCTTTTTTGCATGTTTTTGTTTGCTTTAATATTAAGCACTTGTTTTTCATCACAAAAAACCCATCCTCTATAAATATTACATCCAATTGCTTCTTTAATGCTTTTGGGAAGCTCAAAACTCTACTTGACCTAATAATCATAGTGACCAAAACTTGAGCGAGCATACTCTCAATATACTCTATGAAGAATTCTAACTATTGCTTGGCTAGGTTTTTGAGGTAAGCTATTTTCAAATCAAATTAGGAGATGCAAGAATAGGATTGAACATAAAAGAGAAAATTAGGCCGTCACATACCTCTCCTGTAAATTGCACAGTTGTATATTTGTTGTCAACTCCAAATGTTCCTTCTAAAACCTATCCAAGGTGACATATAATTAGAGCTATGAAGGATAAAAGAATCTATTATTAGTGAAGTTGCAACACCAGACATTATTCGTTTTGGCATGATATAAAGGTGCATATAATAGGAAATCATAGTTACAAAGGAAAAGTAGAGAATTTTAGAGAGAAAATGCCTGAATAATAGCTTTTTTTCTCCATCAACTTCAAGGACTTGACCACGTCTGATTGTCCCATCCCCTAAAAGAATATTAACAATTTCTTGATATTTGGGTCCCTAGAAAAAGCATGAAACCTCAAACAGTTTTGGGAGTTAAGTGATGAACAATTCTATGAACAATCTTGGGTAGGTGACATATAAACTTGAGCATACGCCCAATATACTCTTCTTTTTGATTGCTTGGCAGTTAAGTGATGAACATTTTATGATTTTAAGGTTAAATCTAAATATTGTAGATAAAATTGGAATGATGAAACTTCAAATTGTTGTTAAGCTTTTGTCTCTTCTTTTTCTTCTTTTATGTTTCAAATATTGTAGATTAAGAACAATTTTGAGACTATCTTGCAGTTAGATTCTACAATACTCTGTCTAATTAATTTTTGGTAAGTTTTTGGGGGGCTTTGTTTCTACTTTTTAAATTTCCCTTAGCATATTTACTGCAGAAGCAGGGAAAAAAAAATCTTGATGTATTGATTTATGTGAAATATGGTTAGTGAAAAGAAATGTGATTCTTTGATTTTCTCAAACATTTTTGGCCTTTTTTTTCTGTTGTTTTCCAGGTAGTTTCTTGGCAATAGTAGCCATTGATTTAGCAGTAGACTTGAAGATTTGGTTTTTGCTTAGTCATTTTCTGCGCAATGAGTGGTTTAGATTCAACTTGATTGATATTTGGACTACTTATAACATATTTCTTTCAATGCAGTTTTTAGTAATTGAATTATTTTTTTCAAGATTTACGGTTTTTCATCTCAACAATGATATCTTTAAAGTTTGAACCTGAGTTTCTCCTTAGAAGTATAATGCATATTACTATTGCACCCAACTCTTATTAGTAAATTCAATTCAATCCTTTCTTCTTCTTCTTTTTAGAAAATTCAATCCCCTTTTTAATCCTTATTTGTGACTCTTACGTCATATTTCTAGCTTTGTATATTTTAAAAGTTGAGATATAACTGTCAATTTCATTATTTAAATTTGTTCTATTAATTAAATTTTATTTAATCTATATTATAAATTTTTATTTTTATTTTGATGTATATAAATACTTTTATTTTAAAAAAAATATTATTTCTATTAAATAATATATACTCACACATCTTTCATGATTTTTTTTTTGGATATACATATATCATAAAATAGCATATAATTGTAATATAAAATCTAGGGTTAATTCACACATATCATATTAATGTTTAAATATTAATATATTTGATAATTTTATATCATATTTACACAATTTAACAAAAAAATCAACATCTATTCATGGATTTCCAACTCTATAATAGAAACTATCTCAAAAAAATACATCTATTCATGGATTGCCAACTTTATAATAGAGACTTAATTGAGTAATTGGTGTAGAACCAGTAAAGTAATCATGGTTCAAATTGGCATTGCTGAGTCTTTTAATTTAGTTATTAAAAACTACAGTGAAAGAAATATATTATAACTAGTCCAAATATCAATCAAGTTGAATCTAGCAGCGGAAATATATAGTTGTAGTTGTAGTTGTCCACAGCTCCACAATAGTGCTAAGCTAATGATTATGGTGCTTTTTATTAGTATTTATAATGCATAATATAATACATCAAAATAGTGAATTAGTTATTCTTTTTAGCTTTACGTTGTGTGCTTTGAAGATATATGCATCACATTCTATTTTAAGATTAATTTATAATGTTATTTGAAGATATCTAACACTTTAACATCTTGTAGTAACGGCTCGTTTGCCTATAATAGTACAAAGTGAGAGGCGAAAAAGATTTGGTCTTGCATTAACAGTATGGTTGCACATGTGTACAGTTGCAGGTTGGTTCTTAGTTACATTGGGTGTCGTCTCTAGCCTACATACTTATAGACCAAGGATTAGATCATATATTTTAGATTTTTATGCACAATGAGATTATGTAAAAGGACTTGTGCATGCTAGTGATGAGACCTGTATTGAACAAGTTAGGATGAATAGATTTTGTTTTTTTTGTTTTTAATTATGTGAGATGTTACAAACTTTAGGAGGATTGAAGTCGTCAAGGAACATGTTTGTTGATGAGCAAGTAGCAATGTTTTTACATATCATTTAGTAGGTCCAGGGAAACCGTTAGCAGATTATTTCATAATATTTTAAATGTTGTCATACGCTTACAAGATGTGTTATTTAAAAAGGCAGAGCCAATTACAGCTAATTCTACAGACCCAAGGTGGAAATGGTTCAAGGTATTAGAGTGAATTCCATATATAGTTTGTACATAACTCAATTGATTTAGATTTAAATATAGTATCTTAACTCGATGTTTTATACATGTGATGTAGAATTGCTTAGGTGCTTTAGGTGTTTGTACACCTGATATGCATTTTGTTTATGTTCTTCCTGGTTGGGAAGGTTCTGTTGCCGATGGATGTGTTCTTTGAGATGCCATTAGTAGGAGACATGGACTAAAAGTTCCTCATGGTAAGGTGTAGAATTTAAGGAATTTGAATTAATTTTTGAAATTATATTTTTTTGGGAAAGTTAACCATGATAAATAGTTTTTTTTTCTATTTTATAGGTTGTTATTATCTAGTTGATGCTAATTACACAAACTGTGAGGGATTTCTTACGCCTTTTAGAGGAAAAAGATACCATTTAAATGAGTGGCGTCAAGGTTACCAGCCAAGTACTCTAGAAGAATTTTTCAATATGAAACATGCTCCAGCGCGCAATGTTATTGAAAGATGCTTTGGGTTATTAAAACTTAGATGGGGAATACTTAGGAGTCCGTCATTCTATCCTATGAGGGTGCATAATAGAATCATTATTACATGTTGTTTATTCTATAATTTTATTCGAACCTATATGAGTCTCTCCTATTGAAGCGGAGTTGGGGGAAGGATTACCTAATAATGGGATAGATGAAGATGAATTGAATATCATAATTATTCATCCATCGGATACATGGGCTACCTAAAGGATGGAACTAGCCAATCAAATGTTCTATGAGTGGCAAGAATCTAAAATTTAGTTAGGTTTATTAAAACATAGTAGAAGTTTAAATTTTTTTATGTTATTTGATGTATCTATTTTACAAAACTTTGGTGTTGTTTGAATTGTCTTTATGAATTTGTACTAGACTTGTTGAATTATAACTTTAATTTATTTTCTTTTGATTTTTCATGTGTTATGAGTTTATAACATGTCAACCTTCTGATTCATAATATTGAATCTAATTCTATTTTGTGTTTTTTCTTAAGATAATTATGTCAGACTTTTCACAATCAAGTGCTTCTTCCCAAAATTCTCGAGGAACCAAAAGGAAATGGGTTCCAAAAGAAGATGTTGCGTTGGTTGCTTCTATGGTTGACTTGTACAATGTTGGAACCTATAATGCAGATACGGGATTCAAGGCCGGTTATTTAAATGAGCTAGAAAGAATGTTAGAAAAAGTTTTACCTCATGCTATGTTGAAGGCTAAACCTAATCTTGAATCGAGGATTAGGACATTGAAAAGGGATTGGGCAACCGTTTACGACATGCTTAGTGGAAAAGACAATAGCGGCTTTAGGTGGGACGAGTATAGGCAAATGGTTGTTGCTGAAGATGCTGTGTGGAACTCATATATAAGCATAATGATTATTTTCTATTTTTTATTATTATTTTCTATTTTTTATTATATTGTTTTGACCAAACTTATTTCTAATGTAAATTCTTTCTTTTTTTTATAGAGTCATAAAGTAGCTAGTCAATTCAGACATCGTAGTTTCCCTTATTATGATTAACTTACTTCCATATATGCAAAAGATCGAGCCACTGGGAAATATGCTCAAATAACTGTAGATATTGTTGAAGAAATAGATGCTGAAGATGTAGCTACTGCAAATAATCTTGAAGAAGGAAACAATTACTAGGGATACGAAGATGATGTTTCCTTGGATGAGATGGATGTCTTAGCTACACAACCGCAACCATCAAAGCCAAACCAAGATGGTTCCACATTTTCAAAGAGGGAAAAAAAGGATTTCTAATGGAAGTGAACAAATTTCTACTTCAATTACTGATGCTGCTATATTTTTGGGGGAAAACATACAGACTGTTGGCCTTGAATTGAGTAGGAGCATTGCGAAAGTGATTCAAGAAAGTGCTCAAAATATATCCAACCTTATGTGAAGTAGGATTAACTGAGGATGAGCGCTATCGTGGGTTGAGCAAAATCCCAAACCATCCAACGCAAATGCTAATTTTCTTCGGTTTGTATGATTGGAATGGGTGAAAAGATTTCTTACTAACCATTAAAAATCATGGTTGTGTTAGTATTATTTTGGTAACTTTTTGTATATGTAATATTTGGATGGTAAGATGTCATTAGTAGAATGCCATAAACTGTTATAACTTATTGATGTTGTAGAATTTAACATATAAATGATGGCATATAAGTTAATTATATCATGTAACTTTTTGTTAATGTATGAACATTATATTTGGATGTAAAATATAATTTTCAAGCTATTTATTACTTTTAATCTTTTGCTTTTTAGTTTAGAAGATAATTAAATTATTTGTTTCGCTAATCATATTTTTAACACATTAAATATGTATTATAGTTTAAAAATAATAATGTAGGTTATATACTATTTTTCTAATATTATATATTATGATTTTTGTTAATTCATATTTTAATAACAATTATATTAAAAATGTTATTAAATTGTATTTAATAATAATTATGTTAGAATATGATTAAATTATTTATTTTTATTTTTATTAAATTATATTTAATAATAATCTTATTAAAATTTAATAATAATAATAATCATCTACCTAAAAAATTATGCTAAGGATACTATGGTCATTGAAACATTTTTCCTTATGTTATTACAACATATATTCCATCTAACCAAACACAAGAATACTATTACAGTTCTATTTCATTCCATTCAACTAAACAATTGAATTAATAATTACAGCTCTATTCCATTGCAGTCTTATTTCATTCCCACCAACCAAACGTGGCATTACAGTTGTGAGGCTATTATTTTAATAATTTAATTTAAAATTACTTTAATTAGTATTTGATTTTACAATTATTATTTAATTAATTTTTTTAGTATCATGTCTTTTTTTTTAAATAATCGGAAATATAATAGTTATTTGTATATTAAGTACAATACAATATTATGTCTTAATTAAATTAAAAACAATTGTGCATTTTAGAATTGTTTGCTAAGTTAAACAAAAAAATAAAATAAATTCATAAATTTCAAATTTTTATTTATTTTTATGTATTTGTTTTTAATTAGTCTTAAACTTTATTTAAGGAAAAAAAATTTAAATTGATTAAAATAAATAAAAATAAAGAGTAAATTGGTTTAAAATTTAAGATTACACTTGTAATCTAAGATAACCTAAAGAATGAGTTGTAATGATATTACATCCTATATTATGACATCTTGACATTAATCCGTAATGTGTGATTATGAGATGGCCAGAATGTTGACAATTCAAAAATCGTAATCACATTCTAAAATGTAACATTACGAGTTATAATGTTACATTCGGCGAACCAAACACCCCCTTCAAATAATTGATTTGAAATGGAAAGAATTTAAACCCATCTATTTAATTCAATAAAATTTCAAGCTAAAACTCACGCGGTAAGTCCCCAATTACATGCTTCACACGTATAAGTTTGTCTCAAAAAAGTCACTTTATAACTCTTCTTCAACAAGTGAGGGACAAATTGTTATACGATGATAATAATTTATATATATTTATATTTTATATTTTATTATATAAAAACCCGACCCAGAATCCAACCTGGAGAACCGACCCAAAAAAACCCACTAAAATACAATTCCAAAACCCTTTTGGGATGGGGACTGGAAACACCCCGTTTTTCTTATAATCTTCTTCTTCTCTACTTATTGGCCTTCTAAACCAAAATTCCCCCATTTACTTTCACATCCGTTGATCATATGTATCAACAATTATCCATTATAAATCTCAATTCACCCTTGAGCCTAACAAAATCCATATTTTGTCATTTTATATATAATAATAATTTTAACTCATCGATTTTTATATCTTCATTTGATTTGACTTCATTCTTTTGTTTGAGAGAAATTAATTCTCAGCATTTTTATTTTGAGTCAAATTAGACAAAGCCTACTACAACTTAACAGATCTTTTGAGAATTACATTAGACGCTAACGTGACAACTCGTATAGCAATCTAAACATATTGCACTACTTTAGCTTATATGTCATATTAGTAAATAATTTTAAAATTATAAAAATTAAAATATTTATTAAAAAAAAAGTTATAAAAAGTTAAAAAATTATTAAAAAATAAAAAACTCTTCAAAACCAAAAAGCATAATACAAAATATTTAAAAAATAAAAAATAGTTTGTTCAAACCTTCATAAATATTTATAAAAATTGCAAAATTCCAAATAGTTTTGTAAAAGAAGTTCTTAGAAGTTACCAAATTATAAATAGAAACCTATTCAATTTTAAAAAAAAAAAATCAAAAGAACATAATATTATAAATTTTAATGTATTGTTATTAAAAAATATGAAAACAAAAATGTAATGAATCGTTGATATATATAATTGGTATAAATATATTTTAATACTACTTACACAATTAAGATAATCTTTTAAGTTTACTTTTTTTTTTTAAATTGAAGAGTATTATTCTTTAAATTTTGGAAATTTTAAAAAGATTAAAATTCTTTTACATTTTTAAAAAATAATATAGAAATTTTATTGGAAAATTAAAAAAATTATTTTTTTTTAAAAAAATTTAAAAATTATTTATTAATATGATAATAAGGAAAAAGAATATAACATCAACATTGAAAGGTAATAGACTAACTTGCTCAAACAAATTAATAGAGGCGAAATTGAATAATGATGTGAAGATGAAGAGAACTTTTTTTTATCATCTTTTATATATAAAACATCAAAATAAGTATTTAAGGATACAATTTTAACGCAAACACTATTTTACTCCTTTTGTTTAACGTAGGAAGATTAATTTTCTGTTTTTCAAGTAAAAGAACTAAACGAGGATATAATGCATGGACTTCTATGGTAATTTTACCTTATTTTCCTTTAAAATTAAAAAAAAAACACTAAATTCTTCAAATTTATTCACCTTTCTCCATATATATATATATTATAGAACCTTCTTTTCCATGTATGTATTCCTGCGAATCCCAAACCCTAAATCTTGAAAATGCTTCAGGGATTAACAACACGACAATTTCGCCTGATTTCTCCATCCTTTCCAGTAAGAACATCAATGGCGGCCATTTTCCTCATGGACCTCGCAAATGCAGCGAAAAACAAGCCTCTTGATCTTTGTAACCGAATCACAATTGATTCCGATTCCTTGTTCGTGAGAAGTGCCGCATCTGATATGAACAATCCTTTGTTTTGGCGTAAGATATGATAGTAATGTTTGTCGAATGATCGTGAACTCTCAGGATCCATTTCCACTATCGTGTTCGGATTTGCCGGGTTCGGGCATTGTTTCCTCAAGATGTCGGCGTATGTCGGATCTAAGGTTGGATCGGCGTCACCTTTGCCGGTGAAATTGTAGAGTCTTCTTGAGAATGTTCCACAGTGAGCAACTCCAATGGTGTGAGCGCCTGGTTCAAGAATTTAATGCTAAATTACTAATACGAATTTCATTCATAGTTTAATCAAAGACTAATTGAGTTGAAGGGGTTAGGGATTATTTTAATTAATAATAAAATTAAAAATATTTTCTAAATTTAAATATTTTAATTCATAATAAATTTAAATATGTTCAAAAAAATATCTTATTCTCTTAAATATAATGCAACTTCTCCCAAATCTTATTCTTTTGTACTCGTAAACCTAATAGAACAATGAGATGAATTCATCAAAATTTTTATATTTTTGATTATCTTATTTTGTAATGTGGCATATTATATCATGAAATAGTATACATACACTTTTAAGGACTTATAATATATCAATTGTTATATGATTAAATTGTGAATGTACAAAAATTATTATAACATTATGATATTACAATGTGCATTCTTCTATTAATGATGAGTAACCTAAACCTTAAACATGTAACTAATTTTATGGTATACTATAAGATATACAATTAGTATTATACAATTAAGGTATATTAGTTATGTATATCATAACAACGTAATTATATATCAGGTTACATATTAAATTTCGTCTGGCGTGTTGGTCGGAGGTAATATTACCATATGTCAAATTCTATCGAATTGGTCAAAAAGTTTTTTCGAGAATCCCTTTTACTAATAAAGAAGGTAAGAAAAGAGAAACAAATGAGAAAGAGTGATTTATTTGCATTTAGGATTGGCCGGTAAAAAAAACTTCTCTGTGGGAATGAGTCTAGTTGGTGTAGCAGAAGAGCCTAGCCTATATACAATTAGTTACATATTTAAGGCTTAAGTTGCATATCGTTAATAGAAGAATGCTCATTGTAATATCGTAATGTTATAATAATTATTTTACATTAGTAATTTAATTATATAATAATTAATATATTATATATCCTTAAATGTGTATGTATATTATTTTATATGATATAATATGTATTTAATATAATTATGTCACATTTTAAAATAAATTCATATCATAATATTTATTTTAATTATATAAATATTAATTATAATTTTTGTTTAAAAATTTTAAGTAATTGAATTGATCAAATAATAAAAGAGATAATCACAAATCTAAAATTTTTGATGAATTCATCTTATTGTTCAATTAGGTTTACGAATACAAAGAATAAGATTTAAGAGAATGAGATGATAAATGAGATTTTTTTACAATTTTTTTAAACATTTTAAAATTTATTATTAATTATTCTATTTAATTTTATAAATTATTATATTGATATTTATAAGCTATTTATTAGTTTGTGTAAACTTTAAACAAAGTTGAGGACTAGTTTTGATGGTTAAAACATAGGTTTAGTCATAAAAGGTAATGTGTTTGAATTTCTTTAGGAAGCAAAAATCTATATATTTTGTAACTAATGCAGAGTTGAATATTCAAACTAACATTTGATTAATGAATGAGATTCAGATATTGAGCGAAAAATGATATTTAATTTGGATTCAGATTTGGGTATTAAAAATTGGATAATTTGTGAGTGATATTTGACCTACTGTCATCCCTAAAAAGAAGTCTTTTGACCCATCATATTTGTTTTTCATGTTTTAGTATTGTGCTTTTAGTTTTTTTTTTTAAATCATTTCATTATAGATTCTAAACAATTTTTTTTTTTTTACATAATGTTTACAATTATTCGTAGCCCTTCCCTAATTCATAAATAAGAGGATAATGTGCTTCAGCGCACTCGAACCTACATCATCCTACATTGGCAACAATATCTATACCAATCGAGCTATGACTCAACTGACTAGTATTATTTTTCATGTGTGCGCGTGTTTGGTATTATCAAATTTAATATAAAGTAATAAAATAAAATAAAAAATATACCTGAAAGAACAACAAGATCATTAACATCAAGGGTTTTGTTGTTAAAAGTTTGAAGCAAAGAGGTGAAATCTGCAAAGGGTGAAGGGATGTTTCCATTGGTCTCACTTGCAAGTGAAATTCTCCCATCTCTTCTTCCAAGGGCTACGTTCCATAACCGTCTCTTAAACTATAATATTAATTCAAAATATAAAAGATATTATTAATTGTTTTTTATTATAAAAAAATCATAGTCGGAAACAGAGGAATTGTTGTAAATATTGTGATTCGAATATTGATTCTCGAATTTATTAATATTATCTCTTAAAAGTAAGAATATGATAGTCCCAGTCGATATGTTATTAGGTGTAAATGAGACATATGTACTTAAACTTACTCAGGTTTCAGTACTCGAAAAAGGAGCTTGAATTAGAAACAATTCACCATTTTCAAATTGAGCTTGAGTAACTTGAACTATCATGTGAGTCGAATTCAAGTATTCTAATTTTTTATTGGAGAAACTCATGAATCTATTTAGTTTTTTTTATGTATTTAATTATAATGAAAATTATCAGTTGAAACTCGAGCTCAAACATATATAGTCGAGTTCAATGCTGAGCATGAGAATCCAACTTAAACTTTTATCAAAATAAATAAGGTTCATCAAGTTTAATTGAACAAGCTCAAAAAATTCGATTTTTATATCAAATCATACTTGAACTTCAAATTTAAAATTCAATCAAACTTGACCTTGAGATTTGAACATTAAAATTGAGCTGAGGTCAAAATTCTTATAGCGAAAGCTCATCTTAGCTCAATTACACCCTCAATTGCCTCGTTATATAGAAACACAAAAAGTAAATACGGACCACAATAAACTACAACCATTATAAACAATAGCGCAAGCGGAAATATATCAACGATGAAATATCAAAATTTAAATCCCTATAGAAATAGATATACTTACCGGTGCAGAAACAGCATCACGAGCTGCCAATGCAAGGATATCAGCACAAGAAACAACATCAGGGCAAACCTTTTCAATAGCATTCTTGATATCATCGATCACATCGAAACCCTTCAAAGATCGATTCGGAATCGCGTCTTTTTCAGCCTTGGAGCCATTATTAACTGTATCCAACAACACTGAACCATCGCAACCCTAACAAAAAGTAACCGTTTCACGGTAAAAGTAAAGAACAAATAGAGTTAATATACATGTAACTTGGCTCCCAAGAAGCCTAAAAATCACTTTATTTGAATATATATATATATATAGTTACCCTAACAAAGCAATCATGGAATTGCATTCGAATTAGTTGTGCGCCCAAAGCTGGATTAGTTCGAGTTTCATTCGTGATAATCCGTTTTACTATCCGATTAGCTTGCGGACAAGTTTCCTCATAAAAGTTATACCTTAACCTATGTGCCTTGCAAACATTTAAAAATCCGAGCAAAGAAAGAGAAACAAAGAGAATGAAAATGGTATATCCAACCCTCATTCTTACCAAATTAAGACTCAATTGAGAAGATTAGTGCTTTAAGAACCCCTTTATATAGGCCAACAGGAAATGTGTTTGGGACTGTTAGTAATATTAAAAATTATTTGTATATTTGAATATCTGAATTTATTATACACAAAAATAAAATAAATAGCATAAAGCATATCCAAGTAATGTATATTTTAAAAAAAGGAATCATTATCCATGCATGATCTACATCTATTACAAATAATAATTATAATATTTGAATGGTTAAAATATTCTATAAGTCTTCGTACTTTTCATAAATTTAGAATTTTAGTTTATAATGTCATTTTTTAAAATTACATTGTTACCAAGTGAATTTTTATTATTATTTCAAAATGTCACATCAATAAATTTAGAAAATTGAACCTAAATTTTAGAATTTGAAAAATAGAAGGACTAAATTTCTAAAAGTAAAAAGTATAAAATTAAATTTAAAATTTATGAATAAATACGAATCCTATGATTAATGAAGTCGTTGATTATTTAAATTGATTTTCCAAATTAAATAAAACCTATAAATAAGGGCGGTGTGGTTGTCTCCCAATTATTAGTTCTAATTTTAAAAAAATTGAAGGAAATTGACTTTAATGTTTTAATTAATAAGTTAGGAATAAATCTACGTATTTTTAAATTTTACATAATAAAAGATTTTTGTGTTGTAAATATGTTTAATATTTATATAAATCCTGGATTGTTGAAAATTCATGATTTATTAATTTTATTATGTTTTATATTGTTAGGTCTATAGATATATGCTTAGAAAAGAGGTTGGAATTCCTATTTCTTACATTATTTTATGAAAATACATAATAAATTTGACCCCATTTATTAAATTGCAACCAAGAAAGCAATATATATGAGAAAAGAATAATGACCCCAATTTTATGGTTGGGTAAGGAGAAACTTAAATAAAATTGATTTTTGTTTTTATTTCACCAGCATCTATATACATAAACTGTCCAGCACATTCATTGCATTTGCATCTTAAGATCTCTTAACATTAACAAATCACCAAAATCAAATTAAATAATTAATAAAATGAAAAGCTAATTATGTTTGTTTAAATTGTAAGCAACTTATTGTTGCAAATTGTTTTAATCCATTTCTTTAACTACACTTTAGCTTACTTAATTATTTCACATGATACATAATTTACCTCATAGTTGTGTAATTATTGGGATGACTTAAATTTCCTTAAGCCGCGGCTTCTACTTTCACTACATTCTCTAAACCTAAAATCAAATGTTGACCCGAGGGATAAGCTCTTTCTCTTCTTACCTGCGTATCCGGTCGCCAGCTCCTAACCCTAGGGTGAGGTATCAACATAAAGTCAAGTAGGACAAAACGATTAGCTTAGCAGTGAACAAGAATCATTCAATCAGCTCCACAGCTGCGAGTTCTCCTTCTAGATTTCTCTTTGCCAACAAGAGGAATCGATTTAGTAGTTCACGATGAAAGGCATGGTATAGAAAGGCGAGAAAGACCAGGCAAGATCCGAGTTGAAATCGATCCCAGACCCGGTAAATAGGGGTTTTCCTAGCTCCAGGGAAATAGATTTTTGAACCATCCCAAGTGCTGCACACATCGTGCATGAATGTATTAAAATATCAACTATTCATGCATCAATATGTAAATAGAGAATGTATTGAAAATGGTGATACAAATTATTGAGTCTACTACTTATGCTTTGCCACATGACATTATCATCCTTCTTCAGCCAAATTAATTTAATAGTTATTTATATTCTTCTTCTTCTTCTTCTTCTTTTCAAAATACAAAGTGTTATTTATTAGATTTATATTACACAATTAAATAAATATAGTTGTAGATGAAAAAACAAAAGGGCATTTGGTCTAGTGGTATGATTCTCGCTTAGGGTGCGAGAGGTCCCGAGTTCAATTCTCGGAATGCCCCCTTCTGCTTTAGGTATATCTTTTTGGTTTCTTAAGGCTTGGACCCAAAAACTAAATCCAACGCCTAATGTTTAAATAAGCTTGACTAGTCGTTGACTTTTTAGATCAGAAATAGCGCTTGACTTTTTTAAACAAAAAAGGACAAAAAGAAAACATTGCTTTTAAAGGGGCGTTCCGAGAATCGAACTCGGGACCTCTCGCACCCAAAGCGAGAATCATACCACTAGACCAAACGCCCTCTTTGTTCTGTGGCTTTCAAATAATTTATTTTATTATAAGTAGTCAGAATGAAATGACAAGAGGCAAAGGGTAAGCAATTACTACCCTTTTTTATGATCTTTAGAATACACAACTTCATGCGTTCAGATCGAGAGTCAAGTTGGTTAAGTATCACAAACTGACCTAAGACATTCATTCCTCAAGAGATATTGTTAATATTTGAGACATTATTAATACATAGACTTTTTGTTTGCCAAAACATTAATAAATATATTGAATGAGCATTGTCTACTTTAACTCACTGGGCATCTAGGATGAAAGTAGTGCGGGCAATTGTATCCCAAGACCAACTTTAGAAGACAGCCAAGGTAGCATTCATGGCTTCTCTTTAAGATCACAACATCCTCTAGTCCAACGAAGGCCAACTGTCCTAATGGCATATTATTAGCACCACCAGAGCCAGTTCTGATACCAAATTTCATGGTTCCCACCAACTTGCAAGGTATTGTCCATTTCAATCCATTGAGCCTCACGATTTTGTCCAAAAAAAAAGCACCTCGTAAGTTGAAGGTCATATGAACACTTATAGCAAGACCAACTCTAATACATAACCAATGTGACATTCATGATACCTCTCTCAGACCATGACATGCTTTGCCTAGTACCAAACAAAAAAAAAAAAAAAATCAAGATTTTTCCCCAAAGTTGTATTGTTCTTATGACATCAGGCATCATAAGAAAACTACTGACCGACTTAAAGTGCATGTATTGTACACATATAAGGTGTTAAAAAACAGACAGCATTGGACTTCATATCTTGCTACTACTCAAAACCAAGAAGATAGGTAATGTACCTCCAATGTTGCAGGATCAATGTTCCCAGAAGCCTCTTAGGCTTAGGCTGCCATTTATCTGATGAGAGAAACCTAATCTGATCGGTCCAATGGATTTCAACTGTAACAGAATGAAAACCAACCATATGCTCTAAAACTACTGCCTCTGTGCAGCAATAAGTTTCATCCGTAACTTGCTCTATGTTACATTCCCAGTTCTCCAGAACATACAATTTTAGACATCCAGTTCCTAACAATCTCTCACCTTTTCTAGTTAAGATGGCATATTCATCCTCCCTACCAGTAGGCTCTGCTTATAACTTTGGAACCCTTTTTAACTTGGAAATAAGCCGTCTCACATGTATTTTGAGAAAGTGGGTTTAACTCAATGTTCTTAATCTCTCCATAGTACTTTGGCAAAGTCATCATCATCACCCATACAATGCCCTTATCTGACCAACAACAAACTTTACGTGGGATTTGTCAGCATCAAAATTTACAACGCTGATTCTGGAATTTCAAAGGATTTTGATGTCGAAGTTGACCAGGAGTTCCTATCAAATCCCATTACTGGCTTCATTATTACTGGAGCACTCAAACATGAACCATTAAGATGTCTGCTATCAACATCTGACTTCAAGTCCTTGGAAACAACAATTTCTTCAGGCAAAGAAGCTGGAAAGAATTCAAAAGAACCTTTTGGTACCTTTATTCTCTATTAACCATTCAGTACAAACAATGGAACCTTGTGGGAGAATCTGAATATGTGTATGTGTGTGTGTACATATATATATTCAAATTTCGAAACTAGAAAAGCAAGGATTTCTCATTTCCGGATCAAGAGAGTTTAATATCATATATAGCTCTTCCCTATATGGATGTGAAATGTTACCTGCAACAAAAACTGTCACCTTATTTTTCACTTCAATCCAACTATAACCAGGCATTTTCTTGACTCCTTGATCCACCATTGCTTTCCTCACAATCTCAGCTTCCTTCCACTGCCCGCTAGCACAATACAAGTTCGACAATAACACATAACCCATATCTTTTTGAGAGTCTACACTGTGCTGTAAATCGTCCCGGACACTAACCCCCATTCTGACATCCCCATGAATGGAACATGCACCTAGCAGGGCTTCATATGAGCTGCTCTTAGCCTCAACAGTATCTATTTCCGAGTATTTACTAGACAACTCTTTTGCCTCTACTAAATACCCACCCCGGCCAAGCATATCCACCATGCATGCTACATGATCTATCTCATAGGTAAGCCCATACAAAGAGCTCATCATATCAAAAAATAAACGACCTTTATTGATAAGGCCTGCATGGCTACAAGTCATTAATAAGCCTATAAAGCTAACTTTATCTGGTTTCATTCCATGTGCCACCATCTCATCATAGATCTGTAACGCTTGAGTAGACAACCCATGCATTCCAAATCCAAACAACATTGCATTCCAAGAAACCAAATCCTTCTCAAGAATTTCATTAAATGCGTAGCTTGACCTTTTGATATCCCCACATTTAGCATACATGTTAACCAGGCCATTGCCAACATAGACATGGGCTTGAAAGCCATACCTAATCACACAACCATGGACCATTTTGCCAAACCCAAGTACTGCCAAACTCGAACAAGCATGAAGTATAGCTCCAAATGTGAACTCATCTGGGCATATACAACTTCTTACCATCTGAACAAACAAGTTAAGAGCTTGTTCTCCTTCCCCCTTTCTCATATACCCTGCAATCATACTAGTCCAAGAAATCACGTTCTTCATCGGTGCACATTGAAACACGTGAAAGGCATCAATGGTGTTCCCCATTTTTATATAACCATCAATCATAGCATTCCAAGACACTTGACTGAGTAACCCTACAGATTCAAACTCTTTTATAGCAACATCCATGCAACCGAGTTTAGCATAAAAACTCAAAATCGAGTTCTTTACATCCATAGCCGAGCTCCAACCGATTTTAATAATAAACCCATGCACTGTACACCCATATGCATAATCCGAGGATTCGGTACACGCATTCATTAGAGAACTAAAAGTCCACTCATCAGGAAAACAACACAAACTCTCTCTCATTTCTCTAAGCAACTGAATACACATTTCAACTTCCCCATTTCGAGCAAAACCCGTAATCATAATGTTCCAAGCAACTAAAACCCTTTTTGGCATCTCATAAAAGGTTTCAAATGCAATATTAAACTGACCAGAATTTGCATAAGCAAATAAAAGAGAACACCAAGTCACTTCATTTCTTATACTTTCACCCATCTCTTCAAACGCTTTTCTTGCACTACAAGGATCTAAGCACTTCCCATACATATCAATAATAGAATTATTAACAGGTAAATAGCATTGGTACCCGAAAGCAATGATTAATGCGTGGACTTTTGTTCCATTACGAAACGAGCCAAGGCCCGAACAAGCATTTAGAGTTGATGTGAAGGTGAAATGGTCAGGCTTTGTGTTGGTATATCTCATGAGGTGGAAAAGAGAGAGTGCATCTGTGTGAAGTCCCAACTGAGAGTAGCTTGAAAGCATTGCATTCCAAGTGATGGAGTCTTTGTGAGGCATTTCATCGAACAGTTTGCGAGCGGTTGTGATAAAGCCGGACTTTGACAAAGACACGATTTTGGTCGTCAGTTGGTGCAAATTTGAAGGCATGTCTCATAGTTCAAAGCATTGGAACTTGGACGTTGATGTCAAATGTCGATTCCCAGCTGGCGGATTATTTCAGGTTTTGACGTTTTGAATTTCGGGGCTCAGTCCTGAGTTTTGCGTCGACATGAAATAAATTCAACTTTTTATAAATAAAAATATTTTTTATAAGAGAGTTAGGTATTTTGTTAAAACTTTAGTCAAATTTGACCGAATCAGTTGGTCAGACTAGGGTACCGAACTGATGAAATGAGAGGTATAAAACTGCGTTTTATAATTTTTTTTATTTTTTAATTGGTGGTCTAACCAATGCCAACTAATGATCCAATTTCAAAAAGACTGATATGACCAACTATATAATTGTTGATTTTAACTCTTTAACCTTTTACGTATGTTTTGAATTTGTATAGAATACAAGTGAGCTATCACACCCACTACCAGCATGCTATTAAAATTTTATACTTTAATTTTTTTCATCCTTAAAAAAGTAATTTAATTAAAATCTAAAAATTAATGACCAAAATAATTGAAAAAGAGTTAAGGACCAAGAAGTAAAAATAAATAATTATGCTAAAAAGAAATAAAAATCTCTTTTCTCAACATTTATATAACACGAATATTATTAGTATGAAAAAATTTATATCATAAACACGATTACTACAAAGCAAAATACACGAATAGGAATATATGAAGTTTCCGGTCTATCGTACATACTCACAGATCATAGGAAATAAAGAAAATAAAGTTCATATGAAAGAAAACCTGGAATTATTCAAAAACACTACAATTACTTCCTAAACAAATTGTTGTTTCAATGCCCTTCTCATCAAATGAATAGTAAAAACAAACCAGCAATTTGCTGCAGACAAACAAGTCGTTGTGTCAACGTTGTTAGTACTTTGACATAGTTCTCCGGAACTGCTCCTTCGGTGCTGTGGGGAGGGGACAAGGAAAGAACGAGGGGAAATGAATTCATCAACTGAAATAAATCGAGTGGATCCACTTGAAAAAATGGTAAATTATACATTACGCTTAGGTTTTACCTGGCAAACCAGTGAATCGCTCAAACTGTTCGTAGGCCTGCCCGATGAACATCTCCAATCCGGAAACAATAGTGACTCCGGTTTCCTCGGCTTCTCTCAAGAGTCGGGTTATTTTAGGGGTGTAAACGGCATCAAAAACCAGTGAATAGTATTTCAAAGCGTCCTGCAATAATAAAGAAATTGCTTACTTCCCTTATTGTTGCAATTTATGTTGAACAGATCACTCAATGCTTACTACGAGAGGATGGACTCCTGTTGAACCAAACTTCAGAAATTTTCGAATTAGGATGTGCCATCATAAGGGGAAAAGGAAAAAGAAAAAAGCAAACCTTGGGCATCGGTGTTTGATCAATATTAGGTTGCATTCCGATGGATGTTGTGTTGGCAAGAATCATGCCATCCTCCGGATGGAACCTAGCCAAATCGTCAAGAGACAAAGCATCTCCTCCAATTACATCGGCAAGCTCTCGAGCTCGTTCTTGAAGTTAAATCGATAAAATAAACAATAATCTCAAATTATCACCAACGCAGATCCGGAAAATGTATAAAACAAAAAACGACTCTTGTTAGAATGCTACAAGAAGAAAAACAAATGCATCGTACCATAGGTTCGATTGGCAATTACGACTCTCGCTCCTTTTTGTTTTGCACCGTAAGCTAGTGCCTTCCCAGCACCACCAGCACCAATAACCACGAACAGCTTACCGGCTAATGGCGATCCGGCTGCACTGCTCATGCTATATCTAGCTGTCAAGAAAAAACACGGTTAAAGAACTTCAGACAAAACAAACAACTGAAAACGTACATTGCTTAAAAACGAACAAGGAACCTTGTAATCCATCCTCGATGGCTGAAATAGCACCGATATAATCCGTGTTATAACCAAACAACTTCCCGTCACTCTGTCTCCTTATAATGCAATTAACAGCTCCAATGGACTGTAATATTTAATCAAAGATAAAGTTCAATCATGCATAGTTTTGACACATAGAAAACACTCATCTCCGAAAAAGTTGAAAGAATCGTGATGTACATAATTGTGGATGGGAATATTACCATTGCTAGATAAGTAAATAGTAAATTACCTTTGCAACCGGATCTACCTCGTCACAGCACTTCACTGCGGTCTCCTTGTGAGGAATTGTACAGCTGCATGTGAGCCACAGAAGTAAATCATCTTGCAATATTATTCTATACGAAACCAAGATTCGGAGTGTAATAATAGGCTTAACCCATGCCACTCAGACTTGGGTGTGAGTATCAGGTACATTATGTAAATTGTCATGGGTATGTTTGATATTTCCAAGTTTTTCCATGTATTTGGATGGTTGTTGGAAGCCATATCCCGGCACTCATGCTCGGATATGCCTCTAACAGAGGTACTTCTAGAAAATTAAAGAATCGGGCTAAATCGTAAAACAACTTATACAAGATAAATCCTATATGTACACCAACTAAAAATGTGCCACCGTGAGAAATGAAAATGTCCAATACAGGAACAAACCTGAATCCAGCAAAATCGGTCGATGAGTAAGTTCGTAGAAACATTTCTAAGTCATCTACTAACAAGTGAACAAAGACCCCATTGAAACCAGCTGATTTGAATGCTTCATTGTAGAGCATAGGTGATTTGCTATGACCAACAGGCTTCCCAATAATCCCATACACTTTTGTATCGGGACCTAACTGCCTGAAATTGTATAGATTCAATAGATCATTGATAGTCGGTTGACCAGGAGCTGAAGCAAGTCCAGCCTCGAGAGTTCCGAAAGTAAGATAGCCACCGAATTTTGTGCAGAGAATCCGCGAAAGCAACCCCCTTTCGCCCATAACAAGTCCAATTATAGGTACCTGAAATATTCAGCAGCAAATCAACCCAAAGAATTTAAACATACAAAGAATCTCAGAAACATATAATGCTCCAAAGAGACAAAAGAAAACGACAAATCTATAACAGAAATGGCCCTTTCTGTCACACTCATCATTATGCAAAAGTTTTCAGCATAGATTATCGAATGTTTTACATTAACACCACTGCTGCTTGGTTTTCAGAAGTCCAACATTGCATTAACCATAAACAAATCTACTCAAGAATGCCAATGTAAAGCAATAAGATTGTGTTTCATATTTATATTCATGGCGTATATGATTCTTACTTGAGAATGCACGGTTATCTGAAAAATTCGTGCAACATCAGTGATGTCAATGGCCGTTGTCGCAATCTTCACTATATCGGCTCCAGTTGATTGTATTTTCACAACAAGGTTTCCGAGCTCCTCAACAGATGGAGTGCTCTGATAATTGTGAGAAGAAACTATAACTTGGATCTTTTCAGGCTTCTTTCCACCAATGGATTTTATGAATTCATGAGCAACCTTGAAAAGACAGCAATTTGGATCACTATAAGTTTACAGTTTACAGACAAAATAATTTGATATAATAAGATGTTATGTTCTATGTTACTTGGACTCTTCATTGTCATCAAAGTACATGTGTCTGGCACATGGATGCTGGGATATGGCCTTCAAATGTAATCTACATACACGGAAAATTTTAGAAAAATCTGACCTTACCTATATCGGGCACATATCCGTATCGAACACTCGCACTCAAGTCCAAGTAACATAGCTTATGTTTCAATCTAGAGCTATACTACTCTGACTCTTTATTTTTCTTGAAGTGCCCATATTCGACCCATGTCCAGACATGGGTACAAGGATATAACCCTCCAAATACCTAAAAAATATTTGAACACACTCATGTCGAAAATATACCGGTGTTTGGCACTCACACCTAACACGAGTACCATTGATCAAAAAAGTAAGAAACGAGCACTATACAATTTGAATCACTCCAAGATCAGTAGACTTTACAGTTTACACACAAAGTAACTAGATATAAAAGATGTGATGTTTCAATCAAGAGCTATGTTACGTCGACTCTTCATTTTTCTTAAGTACTTATGTCCGATTAATATCTAGATATAGGTATGAAAAAATAACCCTTTAAATACTTGAGAAAACTAAACACGCCCATGTGGGGTACATACTCATATTTGGCACTCACACTCATGCTGGAGTTCAAATAACATTGATCAAAGAGTAAGAAACAAGCACTATGTTACTTCAACTCTTGATTTTTCTGAAAGTACTAGTGTTAGGCGCTTATCTGGACAGGGGCATGAGGATATAACTCTTCACATACACGAAAAAGCTTGAAAAAACGAACATACACATGTCGGACACATAATGCATTTGAGACTCACACCTAAGTTTGAGTAACAAGGATAAAAAAAAAAAAAAAAAAAGAGTAGGATACAAGCAGTATACAAATGAAGTTCTATGAAGCAAACCTTAAGCTCAACATCAATGTAATCAGCCCCTAACTCCATGGCTAATCGAAGAACATCTAATCTCTTTTTCTCATCACCATCATACTGGCCACCTTCCCATACTGGTCTGCAACACAAATTTGCAAGTTAAACAAGTCAAAACAAGCTTAAAAGATCCATCAATGGTGGAATTTATGAAAGATTCAAACACGGGTAAAGAGGGAAATCCCAGAAAAAAAAAATTAAAAATACCCATTAAAACTGGCATCAAACCAAAGAAAATAAGTTAGAAAAGAAAATTGAAAAAAACCTGTAAGTGAAGAGTGTAGGCAAAGGGCATTGTTTGATTAAAACATTGAGGTCTTCAAAAGGGTTGAAATTCTTGAGACTATCCAATCTAATTTCCACAAGATCAGCAGTAGAAGCTTTAGCTTTAGCCATGAGAGTCACCATCTTATCAATCGAATCCGCCATTATTGGAGCACAAATCAGTGTGGGATTCTTGCTCATTTCACCTCCATTCACATCCATTTTCAAACCAGAAGCTGATGAAACAAGCTTTCAAATTGAAAAAAAAAAAAATCAAACCATCTTTCATCTGCTCATAAATTTAACAAAAAAAAACACTAAATTAATCAAAAATCAAAAGCAATGAAGACTTACCAAGGGGTTGACAGTATCCATTTGGATTTGGTGAAGTTTTTGAGTGTGAAAACTCGAATAAAAAAAAAAAGCCAAAGCCTACTTTTGGGGGTGTACGGGTTATTGGTGTAGGCTAATTTTATCTGGGAACCTAATTGGTTGGTGGGACTTTTTGACAATTATTGGATCCACTTATCAGTTTAATAAGAATTAAATGACTATTAAAATAATGGGATAATAGAATTCTTCTTCCGTTAAGGCCTTAACAATTAGGTTTATTTTGGTATTTGTATTTATTTTTAATCATTAGACAATTAGATATATTTTAGTCGATAAACTCAAAATCTATCAAGATTTGATTATGTGACCCGTGTTATTGATATAAGGTCAGATCGAGAACTGATCAATATAATAGTTTGAACAAAAGTATTGAATCGATTGACTTGAAAATTACTTGAAATTTGTAAAAATAAAAAATCAAGACAAGAATCAATAGTTTAACCAGCTTAATAATTTCTTTTTTTCTTTTTTTATGTTTTTATGAATTTTGTATTTAATTATTGTTGGTTTTGATGGTTGTACCGGTCAAATTAGTTGAATTGAGAATCAGTGATTTGACTTGTCCAAGCATTGGCCCGATTATTAAAACATTGAATATAACCTTTAGTGATTATATCATATCATCACTTGGAATTTTATATAATTTTTTTTTTAATTTTCAAGTGATGATGAGGCATAATTTTAGAATCAAAGTTTTATATTTTCCAAGTTTAGAAATTAAAATAGATTTAATTGTCAAGTTTAAATATCAAAATAGATAAAAATTAGTATAAGTGTTAAAAACAATCTAATTACGAAGTCTAGAGATAAAATATATTTATGAGATTGGTGAAGCCTAAATTATATAAATGTAATTGTGAAATTAGCTTTCAAGCTAATTTCAAAAAAATAAAAATAAAAATTTATTGTTGTAGATATGGTTGTTTGAATCGTATCAGTTAAAGTATTAGTTTAAAAAAAAAGTATTAAATTAATTGATTCAAAAATCGATACGAACCAATTAAATCAAAAAAATTATTTAATTAAATCGAATCTTTAATATTCTATTTTTATAAATTTTTAATAATTTATTTAATTCTAACCCATCCAACTACTTGAAAAACATTGTAGCACTAGAGAAAGTCAGGACATAGGTTTAATCATGAGTTTGAATAATCACTTTTTCTTTTGGTTTTAATTTCAATGTTTGGACCACCTACCTTGTATTATTAAACCTTATCATGTGTATCTTCTCTTTTACTTTTATCTCTTTTTTTGCCACTATTAAATTTTATAACGAGTGAGTGAAAAATTAAAATCTATTTAAAATTTTTAATTTTCAAAATTAAAAAAATTAGGGATGATTATATTTAATACATATTACATCATTAGTCACTAAATTATAGTCAAATTTTTGTTTTAGTCACTTAACTATTCAAAAAAATTTATTTAAGTTATTAGGCTGTTAAAACTGCATGCACCGATCGGAAGCTCTCTTTTTATTTCTTTTCTACAATTCAGTTTTTCTTTTTCATGAAATAGTTTTGGAAGTTATGAATTTGTAAACCAAAATTCAATCAATCTTTTTTTCTTATCTCCAACACTATCCATCAGATCAGTTTGGATCTAAGTTATGTTTTTTTACTTGTCGATGGGTATTGATCCACAATATCGATCGTCGAATTATCGCTTGAAGCTTGCTGACAGAACTTTTTTAAGAATAAACTTAACAGCCTAGTGACTTAAATAAAACATTTTGAATTGTTCACTTAAATGAAAATTTTCAAATATTTTAGTGACCAAATTATAACTTTTCTAATTAAATGACCAAAATAAAAATTTATCTATAGTTTAGTGACTAATGGTAGAATTTACCCTTATATTTATCGTACAGTAAAAGGAGGAGGAAGAAAATGAAATCTAGTCTATATAAGCTAGTCATATAGACTCCATTAGTCTAAATTTAGAGGGCATCATGTGCAAATGGGTTACTGTATGGGGTTTCAATTTGATAAGTATTTCTATATTGGGTCTAGTTTTTTTTTTTTTTTTCTAAATTACTCTTTGAATTTCATAATTATTTTTATATTGGAATTTAAAACTGTTTTTTTATTAAATTAATTTTTGAACTTGAAAATTATTCTCGTATTGAGACTGGGGACTAGTTTAGCATTTCTTTTGAAAGACATATTTTTGAAAATTTTGGTTTAAGATTTAAGTGTTTAGTATTGCTATCAAAAAGTGATTTTGAGAAATAAAATATCCATTTTAAACATAGTATTATAAAGTAACAAATATACATTTAAATAATATTTAAATTAGTTAATATTATGATTTTTTAGTAAGAAAATAAAAAAATAATTTATTATAACTTATTATTAATATTTTAATATATGAAATATAAATTTTAAATATTTTTAAGCAATTAATATTAATTAGTTATAAAATGTATATTTTAAATATTTAAATATAATCATTAAATATTTATAATTATATATTAACACATTTGTATTATTTTAAGAAATGTTTTTTTAATTAATAATTTTATTTTAAAATGTAATTTGAATATATAACCCATATTAGATATTAATATAATATAGAAAACATAAACCTAACAAATTAAAATATTACATGTATTTGAATTAAAGTTTCAAAAATGAGTAATATTTATATACCAAATATAAATATTAAAAATTTTACATTAGTATTTGCAATTTAAAGTGAGTGAAAAATGGGAGAAGAAATATGGAAGAATGAAAAAGTAATAATACTTCCGAAAGTGTTTTTGGCCCAAGAAAAGCTAAAAAAAATTAACTTAAGAGTAAAAATGCTTTTGAAAAGCGAGTCGTTTTAGTCAAAAGTTTCTTATTTAGTATAACTTTTCTTCTAAAAGTGATTTTCAAGCCAAAAGTATTTTTTTTTTTTAACATTACCAAAGATAACTTAGAACTTTTGAGGGTCAAAGTTAGTCTTTCATATTTCCTTGAAAAAAAGTTGGGTTCAAAAAAAGTTTAGGCCTCTAACTAACGGGCTGATAGGGGTTCGGCCCCCCAAAATTAAAAATTTTTCATGACTCCTTTAAAATTTTTAAAATTTTTAATTAGTAAAAGTAAAATTACACTTTGGCTACCCCTAAAAGTATAAAAATTTGGTTTAATCTTTTAAAAATTATAAAGATATAATCTCTCAAAATGGTGGAATTGTATTTTTTCTATTGTAAAAATTACAAATTAATTTCAGACTCCCTCTCGTCCTTGAGTCCTTAATATGGAAACAATTGTCAATTTGATAGATTAACTTAGATAAAAAAGTTTAAACTTTTTATTATAATCGTATTGGGTTTAAATTTATCATATTTACCTGAATAATTAAGATTAAGACGGAGTAGATTTCACTAGCAAATTGTTGTTTTTTGTTAGGTAGATTTGAAGATTGGTTAAGTGAAAAAAGGGGTGGGTGGGAAGAAGAGGGTTTGTTGGTGCAACAGTCTAAAAGGGTGACGTTAATTTGTCATATGTTAACACCATCATAGACACCTACCATATTTCACAAACCTTACTTACTATTAAGGTTTTAAAAAAGTATTTGTAGGTAGAGTTAAGTCGAGATTCGATTTTAAAAAATAAATTAAATTTCAATTCATTTTGGTTTGATAAAAAAATTGTTTTATTATTCAAAATTTAATAAAATGTTTAAAAAAATATTTTTAGTTGATATTTTATATATTTTATGATTATATTAAAATTTAAAAATATTTTTATTCTTATTTAAATTGAATTCATGTTGGGTCAAGTCAAGCTGAGATATAAAAATTTCTGTCCAAGCCCGATTTATGAATAAGTGTAAATTAAATTTATCGTCAAACCGATCTAACTACTGAATCATTAGTCCAGACGGATCGATTTAATGAATTATTAAAAAAATAAAAAAATATTAAAAATAAATCCAATCGGTTCATATTAGTTTGCGGCTCAACTAATCTAAAACCTACTCACTAGACCCATACTCAACTAATTTCTAACTCGACCAATCAGTTTCATATAATCATGATAAATATCTCATTCCTACTCCAAATATAAAATTTCATGAGCTAAAATATTCTCCATACCCATGCATGAATACGTAATGAGCGCAAATACTTTTTTTTTTTTAAATAAAAGAAATGGAGTTACATGTTGGGAGTGTAGAGTATTTGCATTTCTCAAACTCTTATTCAACTTTATGGTATTTGCTTTTCATAAGTGTTGTAGGGGAAATATGGAGTGAAAAGAGTTGAGGTGGGGTTTGCATTGCTGTGCCCCTTCTCACCTTGCTCTTCGGATACAACCTCCTACTGCTCTTTTTTCTTTCTTTTTTTAAATAAATTGAACAAATCTTATGTAAAAAGAACAAAGCAATTGGAAAATTTATTATACTGAGCCTATGTTTTAGTTTTGAGTGATGGTTTTATTTACGTTATATTGAAAATTTTATAGCAAATTTATCTTCTTCTTTTTTATATAAAAAAAAACATATTCAAGTATAATCGAGTTCTAACTCAAGTTAAATAAAGATGTTGCAGTATATGAATATGTCATATAAAAAATGAATACAAGGATGTGATTAATCAAATGTAAAATAATTATGTCTATCTATATGCATTAAGGTATTCAACCCATAAAAAGCTTAATATGTTGTGTGAAACAAACTCGAATGAAAATGAAAGATGAGGGTTTGATTAGTGAAATATATCGTATAACAAATTATTAAAGCATATAAAATAATTTATATACTTTGAAAAATAAATTAAAATTAAACACATAGTACTGTGATTGTTGCAATATGTAAGAGCTATGTACATCCAAATAAGTTTAAATACATATTATCCTCCAATCCGTATATAAACTAAATCACAACAAAGAGCTAGGAAAATAAAATAAAATATTTTTTAAAACACTACATAACCCAAAAAATAAAAAAAAAAACAGTACTATTAAACAAATGTCATAAATCTATATAATGTGATTTTATTAATGTAGCAATATTTATATACATATAAAATACCTTAATTGTTGACTCTAATGTAAAATTTACTAGTACCTTTTCATTGCCATTGATGACCATTTTGCTCGGTGGGTGATCCAGGAACGAATGGAACGAAACCTCTTCCACCGAACACAGGTCGCATGAAGGCATCGTCAAATTTTCTCCAGTAGTAATGCACAGTGTTGGAAGGAGTTGTCAAGAGCATTCTCAAGCTAGTCGGTCGACGTGCATTACGGTTGTTTTGGTCAGCTTCGGGTTCGCCTTCATTGCCAAGAAGTGGTACAATGAATGATTTCGGAGTAGATGGTTCAGATGAAAGCGTCCTCGTGAGATGTTTTGGAGAAGGAAGTAAGAGTCTCACTAATGGTTTAGTCATCAATCCAAAAACCTGTATGGTTTAGAGGAACATAAATTTACATAGGGAGATTCATGCTAAGTGAAACATAGCAAAGATAGGTTACTGGGACTCATGAGTGAATGTCGGAGTGTTGGATAGATGTCTGATATGGGTGTCTTTATTTATTTTATTTTTTTTGGAGGGAGGGGTCATATCCCATTTTCGTGTTCAAAATATGTCAGACACAGATATCGGATATGGTTATTTCAAGAAAAATGAAGAGTTGGAGGAATATAAGAATGAAGTACTACATATGTTACCGAGACTATATTTCTAAAAAAACTAATGTCGAATGCATATTCAAACATCAGTTTGAAAATATAATCCTTTAAATATATGTGTGTGAATATATATATATGTAAACTTATGAGAAGTATACTAGGTACCAAATATGTTCTCATATCCAATATTCATCCCGAGGTCAGATAACATAAAGTGCTACAATTAAACCAACTTTTGAGTGCCATGTTGCCACTTGAAAAATATGAGATTTTATGATCAAAGCTTCGGTGACAAAGAAAGGGATAGTTTACCATGATGCTCCGACTCTATTTTCTTTAAAGTATTTATACCTGACACTCGTGTCTAACATGGGGTTATAAGGATATGACTACCAAAGATACTCTAAATACATGGGAAAACTTGAAAAGATCTTACCATACTCGTATCCAATGCTTACATCCAAATTCAAATAACATATATACTTTGTGTCTTACCACTGTGCTGAAAAGAACAACTGAGATTGTGCTGGTTATCATCATCGCATTTCCTCGCAACTGCGTATGACCTAAGCTGGTAAACTGCAAAGACAGACAGTTTAGTCCATCTTTACATATTTGTCTCTCTACTAGCTTTGGTTGTTGCGTATGTTACTTGCAGGTGAATATTCGTTTTTTTTTTTTTCAAGTAATAACTAAATAGAATATATAATTGCATATAATTTTTCATTTTTCTACCATGTCAGACAGATCCAGATATGGGTATAAGGATATGATCTTCTAAAGACTCTCAATATTATAATAAAACATGAACATACCCATGAGGGAGACATACTCGTGTCCGACAGTTTCACCCCAATCAAAGTAACATAGGGTTTAAATAGGGTGTAAACAAGAGACACTTGTGTATGAAAACTATTCGTGTTGGCTCGGTCATTGTCAAGTTGAACTTGAACATCTCGAGCAATTGACTATCATAATGCTTTACTCGACTAGTCACAAGTCTAGTTAAGTCATATTTTAATTTTAATTTTAATTTTAATATCTATTTTTTATTTTTAATTAGTATTGAAAATTTTCATTTCAAACTTGAATACAAGAAATAAAATTAAGCATGGAAATCGAAACTCATTTTTTATTAGATAAAGGGTCCAATCAAGAATAGAAAAAGCAATTGAATCTTATACCTGATTGTAAGCAAGTGCCATTGAGACAGCACCACGCATAAGACCAGCCCACCAAACCGTGACCTGCAAAACAGATGTCAAAAGAGAGCTATGAATTCATCAAATCTGTCTCAAGCACACTGGAGATACAAATCAGCTATGTTACTCGGACTCAAGTATGAGTGTTGGATATGGATATGTATCTGGTACAAGTATGGTCAGATTTTTTAAGGTTTTTTTTTTTTTTTTTCTCCATATATTTAGAGGATCTTTAAAGGTCATCTCACCATATCCATCTGTCACACGAGTATCGGGCAGAAGTACTTCAACGAAAATGAAGAGTCGGAATATCATAATGTATCAAAATGGTTTGAAACTCATACCTGCTGTTTGAAGTCAACTTTCTCGTGTGGCGCTTTCCTTGTCAAGTTAGATATAAAGGATAAGGGAAAAACAAAGGCTGCTCGTCCGACAAGAATCAACCCCAACAGAATTCCACTAACACCAACTAATGTCCCGGGGCTGCGAAGGAAAGGTTAAATTAAGTCTGCATTTAAGTTATCTGTAAGATCTAAAAACAGTTTAATATTGACCTCACCTGTCACTGATAACTCTCCACTTCTCAATGTCCAATGCATCCATACCAACATAAAGGAAGATAAAAATCTCAGAAACAAAAGATAGTGTTGCAAAAGCATGCCTGCAATAATCAATTGGGAGCAATAACATATCAGTACTATCAAAGGTTGGCTAGCTTTCTTCCGAGATCGAAAAAGAGTAGCAAACTAATTCAACCTATGTAAGTCAGATTCAGATATTAATGTCAAATATGAGCGTGTATCCAACAAGGATATGTTCAATTTTTCCTATGTAAAATAACAACACCACAGATTGAGCCAGTTTTCCTGGTTCATCTGGTTTAACTGGTTAAATATGCTGATTCGAATTTTTAGTGTTTAAATATTTTAAACACTTCGTGAATGTGAAATAAACTAATTAAATAGTTAATAATTAACAAAAAGAAATGTATTTAGCTTCATGTTCGTATTTTTAATATAAAACTAAGAGATGTGTATCTTATAAAAAAATTACTGGTTTTCAGCAATTAAACCAGTTCAATTTTCTTTTGCTACCCACAGGAATGGGCTGCCCACTGATTTTTGGTTCAGTCAATTCGAATGGCCAGTCGGTTCAATATTTTGTTCCTTGATTAGGTGTAATGACATGTCAGTACCATGACTGATTGGCTGGTTTTCTCCCAAGACCCAAAAGAAGTGGCAAACTAATTCAACCTATGGTATTAGACTTGGATATGATCGTCAAATACGAATATATACTTGACCCGAGTATGTTTTCTTTTCTATGTTTTCCATAAAAACGGAAGGCCTCGAAGAGTCGCATTCTCATATCTATGTTCTAATATGTGTTCAACACAAGTACCAAAGCAACACAGAATTCAACTATCAAAATAAATGATTTTGGATATCAGGCGTACTTGGTTGTCACTCTCGAACTTTCGGTAACGTTATGCCATGTGTAATGAGACATAACGATCCCACAAAAGAATACTGTGAGAATAGCACTGAACGAGAAAAGCTGCAAGAAAATAGGGCCAAATATTGTGGTGAGACAGCCTTTAGCATAATACAAAGATAAAAGTTAACCCAAGAGGTGCCATACAAGTAGGGGGAAACCTTACTTCAGCCAGCATATATGATAGGTAAGCCATAAGCATCATGAGAGCAACCTCACGATCAGTGGAGTGCCTGTTTTACAAGAAGGGGAGAGAAATGAGGACACTATCTTAAAAGATGGAACTCTTTTCCTTCATTTATGACATAAGCAAGTATTTACTAGTGTATATAACTAATTACATAACAGCAGGGTTTAAAGAAACAGAGAAAATTGAAAGCTGATTCGAATAGGAGTATTTGGTTCATATATTATCTTAATGTATTTGATTCCGTTCAAATTTTATTTTCATAAGTGAAAAAAAAAAAAAAAAAAAAGAATATTTTTAAAAAAGTAACATTCAAACTGAACCGAATTATAATTTTTTATTAATTTTATTTTTATAATATAAAAATAAATATATTTATAACTTGGTGAAAATAACTTAAAAATACTGCACATTAATCATAATTGTTTAAAAACCGAACCTAACTGTTATCAACGCTACATAACACAATAACATAATATAAATATATTATGTTCAACCCAAATTGAGGATGTGAAATGTTCAACCATTCTACATTCTCATATCTCATGAAATTATCAGATAATTCAATTTACCCTCAGCAAGTTAGATGAGGCAAACAAATGAACACTACTTATATGCATACCTTCCAAAATAGAGCTTTCTAATAATGTAAGCGCTAAGCAGTCCAGCCTGTAGAAGATAAACAAAAATAAATAACTAAATCCAACCAAAATCAAGGAAATTCAAACTGAGAAGAGAATGAAAGCCTCACCAAAACTCCAAGCAAAGTACTTAAAATAAATAAATACAAAAAGTTTCCGATGTATTGCAAAGCCATGGTAGAGTCGATGTGAGAAAGATCAAAAGTTTGGATTGCATTGAAAAGAACCACTGATGTGGCATCATTGACAACTCCCTCACCAAAAACCAGACTGTATAATAAAGGTGTCTCATCTTGATTAAGCACCTGAATGAATAAGGAGAGAATAGGTCACCACAACTTATGTTACTCGAACTCGATTATGAGTGTCGCATACGGGTGTCGAACCTAAGTACTCTTAAAGAAAAAGTCCAACAACTAGAGCACAACTGCCCTTTAAAAGTTCTAATAAGAATCTAGATCTCACACAGACATACTTGCAAAGTGCACACAGAATCTGTTGCAGAAAATATTGCACCAATTGCTGCAGTTAAGACAGTAGAATTAGCAAAAGTGTAAAACATAAATTTCAACAATAATAGGAAAAGATGTAGCGACACGAATATTACCAAGATAATCCCCTAAAGTAAGATCACCGATGTTCATTTTCTTGAAGAAATGTATGGCACCTAACTCACAATAAGAGGACAAATTAATAGATGGTAGGATCTCCAGTACTTTATTTTTCTTTTTTGAAGTAAAGTTCATCACCCATGTTGGACACATTTTTGGATATAGGTATAAGAATATAACCCTCCAAAGACTCCAAATACATGGAAAAACTTTATAAAAATTTAACATATCCGTTCCAGACACATACTCTTACCTATTTCTCACACTTGAGTCCAAGTAATATAGATGCAGTATGCAGTTATTAACACAAATAACTTAAGGGCATGATTCCAATTATTCCATCATCATGCTATAAAATCTTTAACCAGCCTTATTCTCTGGAATATGACCAATTTCATTATAAATTGCTATATTACTAGGATTTAGGTGCAAGTCTCAAATACGAGTATGTGTCTGATGCATTTATTTTCAATTTTCCCAATTATTTTCATGTACTGTACTTGGAAGATTCCTCGTAGGATCATATCCCATACTCATGCCTAAATATGTGCTAACATGAATGTTGCACAAAGGTACTTCAACCAAAATAAGAGTCCAAGTTTCAATAATAATTCAAAACCAACGGATTCCATAAACCAGCCACCTTCAACTACAATGTCAAGTTGTTCAAGAAAACACAAGCAGGGTAAGACCTTTGAGCTTCAGCAACTAAATTAAAATATGAGACATAATAAGGTTATTAAACCATTAAACATACCTATAGAAATGACGCAAAAGGATATTAAAGTACCAACTGCACCAAACAGCATGATAGTCATAAAGTTGCGGAAAAATTGTTTCTTCTTCACTTGGAATCTGGTGGTACAAAGATAAATTATCAATCATTTGTTCAGATGCTTTTAGTATAGCAAAGAGCAATCAAGTATTATCCCGATACCATGTTACTTGGACTCGGGTGTGGTTACCAAAAATAATTTAAGAAAAATAAAGAGTCAGAGCAATATAGTCCTGGTATACCACCCAAAACTAAACTAAAAAAAAAAAAAAAAAAAAAAAAAAAAAAAAAAGAAGCCCGAATTTATATGTACTTTTACATAAACAACTAAAATAAATAAATCGTGTTCCTTAAAAAATAAGTACAATTCAATAGTAAAGATTAAATGCAAGCATCAATAACTCACCCCGCATTGAAAATAATAGGAGGAAGCAAATAAATGAAGAACAAATCTTCACTGAAAACTAGAAGACGTGAGCTTTTTCCCCCTGTTGTAAGCAAAATTATAACTCCAGTACATACTCCCTGCAATAAAAAGAAATATTCGGAATTACGAAAATTAATGGCTTTTGTTTCCCTAACAATATTTATTTGTATATATGCAAAACTAAAACTTACTATGGCCAGAGCAGTAATAGACTCGTTCATCCACCGATTTTCCTCTAGTAAATGACCAATCACGATACACCCGCAAAGAAGCGCCACGAATAAGTTTATTGAAACTATTGAGCCATGATCAGAGGCTAAAATCGTCTCTGAATTTGCTAAAGCGGAGCTTATTATCCCGATTGTCATCGTATTAACAATCAAGAATTAAATGATTTTGAAAGTACGAACTAAGAATTTAATTTTGATTCAAGTATTTGATTTTGGATCAGGAAACTCCCATTCCAGGTGCTAATTCCGCTGGAAATTCAGTTTCTTAGAATTTCTAGTTTGACTGCAGAGAAACAGTAGAGGAGAATAGGTGAAAATAAAATTCGAAACACATAAAAAATTTCAGAACGAAAATAAAAATGGAATGATTCAAACTCTACAACGAATTCCTTGTTTTTTTCCACCTTTTTCCTACTCTTTTTCTCACCGGCCAAACAGAACTACTACAGCAACTCAAAAAAGAAAGCTTCAAATATACAAAGAATTTATAAAAAAAATAAATAAATAAATCAGCATGAGAAAAACTGAGTCAGAATCCAACTCACCTCAACTCAGTTCCGTGGTTAGAAAAGTATTGAACTGAGAATAAAACGTCCTCGTTTTGGATCATAAAGTTCCAACCAGAATCTGATTCGGTATCTTAACCGAAAAGCAGCTTATTCGAGTTGACGAACAACAGAGAATACTTTTTCCTTTTTTTTAAAAAACAAAACTCTAATATATATATTAAATTTAAGGGTAAATTACACCTGTTGTCCCTTAACTTTGGTCAATATTACGTTTCAGCCCTTTAACATTTTTTACTTACGAAATAGTCATTAACTTTATCGAATTGTTAATTTATTATTTCCAGTTAAGATGACAACTTGACACCTTTATTTAAAGGGCTGATAACCAATTTGAAAATATAAATAAAACATTATTTTGATATGTTTATTTATTTTCTTAATAATTATTTTAAATTTTAAAAAAATTAAAATTACATATAAAATTATATAAAAATTATATAAAAAAATTTATATTAATATTAAGTAAAATTCATTATATTAATATTACATAAAATAAAATAACTATCCCCCACCCTGATCCTCTCTTTTGCCTTTGGTTGTAAAAGAAATAATCATGTCCTACAAATTTCTAATTATATGACACTACAAAAAGGCGAGGTTGAAACAAGATTTTCTGAGGAGTGTGCTTCGTAGTTATTAGACGACGTCGTGACAGTATAATTCTCGTCCCGTCGATGCAACAGACAATTTTCTTCTCTTAGTTAAACTTTATTATTTATTTCCTAATTAAACTCTGATTATTCTAGGAATATTATAGTCATATTAAGACTCTAGTTTTAGTCTATTTAAAAGGGTCATTATATCCCTGATTCGAGAAGCCAATTAAAAAGGCAAGATGTAGTACTATAGGGTTTTTCTTTTGGGGCCGACAAGTTGTAGTCGTAGATAAATTTTGATGACAGTTTTCGTGGTAATTATGGAAAGAATTTTGTACCTCTTTTGAGAGAACTCTATGAAAGATAGGGCTTTATTTTCAGGGTATGAGTTTATATGTTTAGTACATTTAAGCTTATTTTATCTATATTGTACTCATATTTGTTTACTCATTAGTGAAAAGCCGAAGTCTCTTTTACCCGTAAATTTTGATCCTTTTCAAAAGATTTTCCACATAAAATATTTATGCTCATTCTTATTCATTTTTATTATCTCATTATTTATACGGGTCTAGTCCCAACATTTTCAATTCCCATTCTAAATTACCAGCTACCAGACATGGTTTATAGATTATTTTAGCTTTACTTACATATACCTAATTTCGTACAAGAAGAAAACTACTATCACATCATTAAATTACAAAATGAATTGATGCAAAATTATCAAAAGAGTTCAAATTTAATCACTCCATAAAAAGGGAAAAAGAACAAAAGGGTGAGTCTAATATGAGGGATGTTTTAACATGTATTTCAAAGGAACATTTATACCATTTTAACCAAGTTCGTCTAATTTGTCTTACTTGAAATGGTCCAAACTGGGCCTGGATTGATTCCAAAATTCCAGCCCCACCAATGTACTTGAATCTACCATGTTTGACAGGTCGACTACGGATTCAAGATCTGAAGAACCGTATTGGTATGGTATGTCAATAACCATTTGCGACCGAATTTTTTCATTTGCTGGTATCGTAAATGACGCATGGGGGAGAGAAGGGGAACGGGGTGGGGAGAGTTTTATTTTAATATGATAATTTTTATTTAATTTTATAATACATTTTATATTTTTAGTAATTTTAATTTATTTTTAATATTTTTTAAAAAACTTAGAATAATTATTAAAAAATAATTTAAATATATCAAAACAATATTTTATTTATAATTCAAGAATAAATTGGTTATTAACTCTTTAAATAACATACCACATTATGTATGTAATAATCCGATAACATTAATGACTATTAAATAATTAAAAAAATTAAGTGACCGAAACATAATATTGACCAAAATTAAGGGAAAACAGATGCAATTTACCCTAAATTTAAATAAGAGAACCGCAAAGAGTTTTACCGTTCGAACAGTTAACAAGTGAAGAGATGGCAGAGAAAGAGTTCGCCGAAAGGAAATGTATTTATACACCTCTTGGAAAAGAAAGTTCAAATTTTTCTTAAAACGATCTTAACCGTCAATTATAATTAGTCAAAGAAAGTATGATAAGTGTATGGCTGTGACTGTGGTGTCGGATGCATGGGATGATTCCATGGGTCTTCATTATTTGGAGAGGGAATGGAAGGAGAAGAAAAGAACGAGGCAATGAAGGTTCACATGACATGACATGATATGGTTTTTCTTTTGTGAATTTAGACCCTATACAATATGTTCCTGCCATGGCCTCGTCTATTGTCGTTACTGATAGATTTGAAGCACTCTCTTACGCTCAATTTCTTTCCGAGGAAAAGAGTGCGACGGGCCTGAAAGTTATTAGTGCCTTTAGTTATAAATAGGTTTTACATTTCGTTGTTTTTGTTTCAAGGACTCTCTACCATAATACGAATCAATATATATTATTTTTTGGGTAAATCACGGTGGAATCATTTCGTAATATAATTTTATAATATATTAATTTAAGATTTCATCATTTTTAAAGGGATTAAATATAATTTTTTTTTATTTTAAGGGGTTAAAGTATAATTTTATCTGAAACCAATTTTTAATTTAATCATTTGATAAAAACTTATATAACAAATTTTCCATTTGAGAGGCCCTTGCCTACCTTCCTCATATTCATTCCTATAGTCACTCAACTATTAGTAAAAGTTTACAAAATGGTCACTTAGTTATTCGATTTTTTTTCTCTAAATTTGACGTGTCAGCTTTTAAAATTGGCATAATAGCAACTTTAATCCTCAAACATTTATACATGTCAATTTAGTATTAATTTTAAAACATTTAACCGTCGAAGTTTACACATTATATAATTGGTCCTTTTTTTGCATATTTTTGCTTTTCTGCGATCTTTTCACTTAAAAAGCTAAAATAGATAAATTTATCAACTAAATTTGATCAAAAGCATACCAAAAATGAAAACACCCGAAAACCCTAGGTCATAATGTTTACCTTATCTCATTATTTTCTTTTGATACTCTAATTCTTCATCGTTGGATTGACCACTAACAACTGAGATGACTAAGTTTCCACCGATTCATTTTTTTCAGATTTCATAATATTTGTGCTTGAATCGTTCGACATCAATTCAGCTGAGCTGCTTTTGTTATTGTTGTTGTTGTCATTATTACGTCTTTACAAACACAAAGAGTCTTGTCACTCGTTCAGTTAGTTCACTATTATAAGGAAAACAAAAGTGCTTTTGATATCATCAACTTCCATAGTCGAAGCCTCAATAATCTTAGATAAGTTTGGGGAGTGGATAAGCTAAACGGTTTGGGGACCCGAGAGTTCAAATAAAGTCATAATGAACTTGTATTATTGGTCGCCAAAGCTAACATCAAACAATGGGTTTCGTTGGTAAATAGGAGCGATTAAAGTGCTATCACTTCGTCCTTTTGTGACGTCGTCCCTACATTTGACTTAATAGAAAAAATGAAGAACAAGAAGAATAAATAAAATCCCAAATCTTGTAAACTAGCTAATTCAATTCCTTAAAAATAAAAAGTATCCACTTTGTTAATTCAACCCGATTTCAAGTCTAATAACTTCAAAAAGATTAAGCTTTGATTTGCCTTGTCAATGGCAGTTAGCTCAAGCTAATAAAAACGACTTAATTGTTATTAAAAGATATCAAGTTCTCAACCATTTAAAGTTTAAGGAAAGCATATATAATGGCCTAAATTCAAGGTTATCGGAACAATGGTTTCGTAACCATAAATCCGATTTAAAGAGAAATTTATTTTAATATTTTTGCATGAATATTTATATGATAGGAAAATCGTATTAAAATATCAATAGAAAAATTTTACCGATCTAGTGGTTAGTTAGAAAAAGGAATTATTGAAGGAATTGGGTAAAAACAAGGTATCGAGACCTTGATCTCATAAAATTGAGTAGGAAATATTTTTATAAATATTTATAAAATGTTAGTAATATAGTATTAAACTTTCGTTAGAAAATTTTAACGTTTGAGTATGTAATTAGATGAAAAGGACTAAATTGTAACAAATACAAAATTATGAAAAATGATTAGATAGTTTAAATGATAAAAGAAAGAGGGCTTAAAAAATAGACCCAAGGTCTAATTGGGCTGGACGGCAAGGGTATGAAATCAGCAAGAAGATAAGGAGAAATAAGGGTAAATGGGAAAATAACAAAATTTGCTAAATAAAACTAGGACTAAATAGGGATATCTAGAAATCTCTTCATTTTTCTTCACTCTCATCAGCTAAAAACGCCATAAGAGGGGTATCTAAGCTGGTATATCATAATTTTTGCACCAAGTAAGTGAATCCTTGCCTATTTCTTGTAATTTTGTGTTTTTAAAGACTTTTACAACTAGGTCCTACTATTAAATTCATTAGTCTTTGATTTCATGGATGAAATTGAAAGCCACCATGGTTGGTTTATGTAAGTTTATGATGAAATAGCATGAAATTTAAGCCTTAATTCGTTTAAGAGATGATTTTATTAGGTAATTTCAATAGAAATTGATTTTTGGGACCTAATTATGAAAGTGTTTGTAATTAAAGTCTATTACTGAAATTATGATTTCCAAAGGTTATAAAGTAGTTTAAAGTGATAGAATAAAGTTTTAATTGAGAAAAATAAGCTCAATTGAGAGGTTAATTGAGCAGGGACGAAATTATCATTCATTGAAAGTTTAGGGGAAAAATAGTAATAACCAGCTTGCACTAAAACAGTTTTTGACATCAGCAGTAGTCTAACTTTGAAAAATCACCATAAATTGTAGAAGTTGAATTAGAAGATGAACAAAATATGAAATTAAAGCTTATTGAGTCTATTTTCATATGAAAGAAACAAGGGAATAAAAGAAGTTCTGTATTATGAGATATTTAGATTTTTGTAAGACTGGTTCAGAATAAATTCGGGTTCCCCTATTTTGACTTTAGAAAATCATAAAAAATTGAAGAAAAATAATTAGGGGCTTAAATTTATATGTTTAGAATCCTGAATGAGTCTATTTTCTATAGAAATAAATGGGAACACCATATAATTTCTGTATGAAGAGATAATTAATTTTTAGTGAAGAAGAGTCAGAACTGCCAGACAGCAGAATAGGGGCAACTTTGATGAATAAACTGTACTAATTGGCTAGGCTAAAAATTCTGGAAATTTTATGGTATAAAGAAATGTGAGTCTAGTTTCAGGGAAAATTAACGGTTCTTCATATGGAGCTCTGTAGCTCGAGAAATAAATAATTTAGTGACTGTGACTCAAGTAGACAGCTTTGAATAAGCTAAAAATAATAATAGAATTATAGAAAATGCTACATGTGAACATGAAATGTATTGAATTGATGATTGAATTTATTTATTTAGATCCGGAAAACTCAAATACTGAAGCTAGATCGAGGAAAGAAAAAGTCCCGGATTAGTAGATTTTATAAACGAACTAGTATCGAGGTAAGTTCGTGTAACTTGAATTATATTCTTAAATGTTTAAAATGTATGTTATTGATATGAATATGATTTGAATGTCCATTGTATGAAATTTGATGAAACATTGGTATATTTGATAAAAAGGGAAAGAAATCCCGGTTGAATGAAAGGAAAATTCGATGGATCTCTAAAAAGGAATTGACGGTAAAAAGGATCTAGCCCGGACGGGTGATCCTATCCTGATATAGCCCTCCCGAAGAATATGTGGAAAATGGATTTAGCCCGGACGGTAATCCGAATTAGGTCCAATTTAGCTCGACTGTAATTCAGATCCAAGCTCATTAGAGTAATTGTCGTTGCAGGGGATTTAGCCTGGATTGGTAATCCCGACAATACTCTATGAGTTTATATTGCAGGGGATTTAGCATGGACTGGTAATCCCGCTGTAAAGATGAGGTTCGCGGGAGTGTGCTCTCTGAAATGAAAATGTGCGCACATGAATATGAATTGACGGACCCGGATTTGTACACTAAAGTGTACCTCTGAAAATCCATCGAAATTTCGAGTAATTTAACGGGATAAATATGGAAAAATAATAAGGAAATGGAAATCATGATATTGATGAGCTCATCAATCATGGCGTGTATATTATTGATATATGGAAATTAATCGACTAACCTGGATGTTGAGTTTGTGAATGTTAGGGTAATAATGCATTGAGTGAGTATATGAATGTTTATTGCTTGTATTGAAAATACTAGGTAAGTATAATTCTTGTTACATGGGCTTACTAAGCACAAAGTGCTTACCCTATTTCCTTTTTCCTATTTTGTAGTGTTAAGAGCTCTGAGGTCGGATCGGTGGGAGACTCATCACACTATCAACCCTGAGATTTCGGTATTTAAAGAAACTTTAGTTTGGAAATGAATGGCATGTATAAGCTAATAAAATAAATGTTAATATGAAATGAATGTAAGGTCACCATTGGTATGGCTAACAAATTTCTAGTTTCGATTATGTAATGAGGTTATCTTATAAATTTGCATGGAACTATTTTTTGAAAATATGTTAAATTGGATTGGTTGGTATGAATTAGTTTTGGTTTAAATATTTGCAGGAAGACTAGATTAATTATAAAGGGGTTATATTGAGGTAAAAAAATTGTAAACTCAGTAATGCCCCGCTCCCTATTCCGATAATAAATACGGGTAAGGGGTGTTACATTTGTTGGTATCGAGCTACGGTTTAGCTTGGTTCTAGGACCGATATATAGCGAATACTGGATTAGCTATACATGCCATTTAAATTATTATTTTGATAGTGTGATATCTCCCGACCATTTAAATTGTGTTTTCCTTATAGTAATGTCATCCGACCGAGCTCAACTGAGGAAGTCGGGAGTCATGCTTCTGGCTTCAATACAAAGAGAAGAAACTAGCAAAGAGAAGGCCGGTGATAGAGGTCAAGGGGAGGAGGCAAAAATAGCCTTCTTTCAAATGATGAATGAATGGTTTACCCAAAGACATAAGAACTAACCCTACAAGGCAAACAAACTCAAGCTCCCCTTCCTGTTCCTCCACCATTCCCGAGATTCCACAGGTACAAGTCATCGAATCATTAGAAAAGAAAAGCTCGGTTGATAAAATTGAAAATATAAAGAAGAATTTGAGCGTGATTGATGATGATCCCGAACGAGCTGAATTTTGGTTAGAAAATACTACTCGGGTTTTGGAGGAATTATCTTGCACGCCGGAAGAATGTTTGAAAATGTGTTGTTTCACTCTAAAAGACACATGACTTATCATTGGTGGAATACTAAAGCTTCAGCTTGTTCGAAAGAAGAAATTACATGGGAATTCTTCCGCATCGAGTTCAAAAAGAAATATATATCGAGAGATTCCTTGATCGTAAAAAAATTTCTTGAGTGAAAACAGGCAATAGATCGAAGATCTGGGTATGAAAGAGAATTTGTTCGGTTGAGTAAATATGCTCGAGAATGGGTACAATGAAAGTCTGAAATGTGCAAACGATTCAAGAAGGGTTGAATGAAGAAATTAAGTTACTCATTGGAATTCTTGAAATTCGAGAGTTTGCTACACTAGCAGAGCGAGCTTATAAAGCAGAAGAATGGAGCAAAGAAAAGAAACAGGCTGAGAGGGAAGCTCGAATTTTTAGTAAAAGACCAATGGGAAAATCTCGCTTTTTTGCCAAAGAAATTGAAGAAGTACCAGGATCGTTCTACCTCAACCATTGGGTATTCGGATAGAGTGCGAGGTTCACAACAAGACTAATTCAAGACCTTCCACTCCATCAAGTGACCGGTGTTGGCGTGTTGGTACCCCTAAGCCGAGATGCCAGTATTGTAATAAAGCTCATTTTGGTGAATGTCGATTTAAGAGTGGGGCTTGTTACCGGTGTGGTTCTTTTGACCATTTCCTCAGAGATTGTCCAGAAAGAAATGAAAAAGAAGTCGAATATATATCGAAGCTAAGTAATCCATCTTTGAGGGTAGACCATCTCGACCATCCGGTAATGTCGGTGGTAGCCGAGGAGCTACAAAAGATCTGCAAGTAGGCACGAGACACGGCGCCTCCTAGGACATATGTCATGCGTACCAAAGAAGATGCCTCAAAGACTGATGTTATTATCTGGTATATTTTCTTTATTTGAAACCGATATTATCGCATTAATTGATCCGGTTCTACGCATTCATATATATGTGTAAAACTTGCATGCGTTAAAGATTTATCTCATTGAACCCATCGAATTTGCGGTTAAAGTCTCAAACCCCTTTGGCCAGTCTATTTTAGTGGATAAAATTTGTAAAAATTGTCCATTGATGGTAAGAGGTTATTGTTTCCTGGCTGATTTGATGTTACTGCCATTTGATGAGTTTGATGTGATATTGGGCATGGATTGGTTAACTCAAAGATGATGCAAGAGTAAAGCGTAAATGTAAATATATTGTGTTGAAGTGTCGAATGGTGAATTACTTGGTTAAATCGATCGATGCGGAGGAATTATCTGATGTGATTTCAATTATTACTGCTCAGAGGTATGTCAAAAAGGGTATGATGCTTTTCTTGCTTATGTATTAGATACCAAGGTATTCGAGTCGAAGATTCAAGCAATGCCCGTGGTATTGCAAATTTTCTGATGTATTTCGAGAAGAGTTACGTGGTTGCCACCGTAAAAAGAGAAGTGGAATTTTCTATAGATTTGATTAGGGAACTACTCCGATTTCCATAGCTCCGCATCGAATGGCTCCTACGTAATTAAAGGAATTAAAGACACGATTCAGGAACTTGTTGATAGAGGTTTTGTCCGATCGAGTCATTCACCTTGGGATGCTCCGGTTACATTTGTGAAAAAGAAAGATGGGTCTTTGAGATTGTGTATTGACTATCGATACTCAATATAAGGTAATCAGTAAAGAATAAGTATCCGTTGTTCCGGATTGATGATTTATTTGATCGGTTGAAAGGTGCTCTTGTATTTTCAAAGATTGATCTCCGATCGGGCTACTATCGATTCACGAGTAAAGGTGTCGGATGTACCAAAAACAAACTTTTCGAACTGTGCACGGGCATTATGAGTTTCGGTTATGCCATTTGGGTTGACTAATGCACTGTAGTATTTATGGATCCGATGAATAGAATATTCGCACCGCATTTTAGAAACATTTGTGGTAGTATTCATTGATGATATTTTGGTTTATTCTCGAGATGAAGAAGAACATACTGAGAACATTTGAGAATTGTGTTGCAAATTTCTGCGAGAGAAATGATTATATGCTAAATTCAAGTAAATGTGAATTTTGGCTTCGAGAAGTGGGTTTTCTTGGACATATTGTATCTCTTTGAAGGCATCGGGGTAGATCCAAGTAAAATCTCACTATTGTCAATTGGAGTCCACCAAGATCAGATATCTGAAGTTAGAAGTTTCTTGGGTTTATTTGGTTATTATCGGAGATTTGTACAAGGATTCTCTATGATAGCTTCTCCGATGACTCGATTATTGCAGAAAGATGTAAAGTTCGAGTGGGTGATGAATGTCACAGAGTTTCAACCGATTAAAAGATCTACTAACGAAAGCACCAGTATTAGTGCGGCTGAACCAGGGTAAGGAATTTGTTATTTACAAATGATGCCTCATTAAATGGTTTAGGTTGTGTCTTGATGCAAGAAGGTAAAGTAAAGTAATAGCCTATGCTTCAAGACAACTTAAACCACATGAAAGAAATTATCAGTACATGATCTTAAGTTAGTCTGCTATTGTTTTTGCATTGAAGATATGGCGGCATTATTTATACGGTGAGAAATGTCATATTTATACCGATCATAAAAGCTTGAAATATTTGATGACACGTAAAGATTTGAATTTGAGACAGCAGCAGTGGCTTGAAGGCGATAAAAGACTATGATTTGATTATTGATTATCATCCGGGTAAGGCTAATGTTGTGGCTGATGCTTTGAGTCGAAAATCTCTGTTTGCTTTACGAGTTATGAATACCCGATTGTCACTGACTGATGATGGTTCAATCATAGCTGAATTGAGAGCTAAACCGACATTTCTACAACAAATATGTGAAGCTCAGAAGAATGATGAGAAGTTACAGGTTAAACGGGTACAATGTGAGTCAGATACTGATTCTGAATTTCAAGTTGGGGTTGATGATTGTTTATTATTCAGAGGTAGGGTATGTGTACCCAAGAATTCAGAACTCATACAGAAAATTTTACACGAGGCTCACAGTGGTATTATGTCTGTACATCCGGGAAGTAATAAAATGTATAATTATTTGAAAAAGATGTACTGGTGGCCACGTATGAAACGTGATATTTCTGAGTTTGTATCAAGATGTTTGATATGTCAACAGGTCAAAGCAGAACATCAGGTACCTTCAGGGTTAATTCAGCCAATTACTATACCGGAATGGAAATGGGAAAGAATCACTATGGATTTTGTATCGGGGTTACTGTTGTCTCCAAGGAAAAAAGATGCTATTTGGGTGATTGTTGACCGATTGACAAAGTCAGCACACTTTATTCCTGGTGCGTATGGATTATTCTTTAGATAAACCCATTTGAATTGTACATATCTCGAGATTGTCGGAGCTACATGGAGTGCCTATCTCCATTATATCGGATAGAGATCCTCGATTTACGCCTCGTTTCAGGATAAATTGCAAGAAGCTTTGGGTACTCGGTTGTATTTCAGATCGCATTTCATCCTCGAGAGATGATGGCCAATCTGAGCGTGTAATTCAAGTATTGGAAGATATGCTTCGATGTTGTATACTAGAGTTTGAAGGTAATTGGGAGAGGTATCTACCTTTGATTGAATTTGCTTACAATAATGATTATCATCCAAGATTAAAATGGCTCCATATGAAGCTTTGTATGGTAGAAAATTTAGAACACCATTGTATTGGACAGAGCTCAGTGAAAAGAAGATACATGGGGTTGATTTAATCCGGGAAACAGAAGAAAAAGTGAAGGTTATTCGGGATAGTTTAAAAGTAGCTTCCGATCGCCAAAAATCATATGCCGATCTTAAACGAAAAGAGATTGAATTTCAGGTCGGTGACAAGGTATTTCTGAAAGTGTCTCCTTGGAAGAAAGTTCTCCGGTCGCTTATCGGGCCATATGAGATCATAGAAAGAATTGGACTGGTCGCTTATCGGTTCCATAATGTTTTTCATGTGTCTATGCTACAACGATATCGGTCAGATCCTTCACATGTTATTTCTCCGACAGAAGTGGAGATTCAGCCGGATATGACTTACAATGAAGAACTGGTCAAAATATTGGCATGGGAAACAAAGGAGCTTAGAAATAAAAAAATAAATTTGGTGAAAGTATTGTGGCAAAAGCACGGGATTAAGGAAGCGACATGGGAACCGGAGGAGGCAATGAGGAAACAATATCCAAACCACTTTGCTGGTAAGATTTTCGAGGACGAAAATCCTTAAAAGGGGGGGGAGAGTTGTAATGGCCTAAATTCAAGGTTATCGGAACAATGGTTTCGTAACCATAAATCCGATTTAAAGAGAAATTTATTTTAATATTTTTGCATGAATATTTATATGATAGGAAAATCGTATTAAAATATTAATAGAAAAATTTTACCGATCTAGTGGTTAGTTAGAAAAAGGAATTATTGAAGGAATTGGGTAAAAACAAGGTATCGAGACCTTGATCTCATAAAATTGAGTAGGAAATATTTTTATAAATATTTATAAAATGTTAGTAATATAGTATTAAACTTTCGTTAGAAAATTTTAACGTTTGAGTATGTAATTAGATGAAAAGGACTAAATTGTAACAAATACAAAATTATGAAAAATGATTAGATAGTTTAAATGATAAAAGAAAGAGGGCTTAAAAAATAGACCCAAGGTCTAATTGGGCTGGACGGCAAGGGTATGAAATCAGCAAGAAGATAAGGAGAAATAAGGGTAAAATGGGAAAATAACAAAATTTGCTAAATAAAACTAGGACTAAATAGGGATATCTAGAAATCTCTTCATTTTTCTTCACTCTCATCAGCTAAAAACGCCATAGGAGGGTATCTAAGCTGGTATATCATAATTTTTGCACCAAGTAAGTGAATCCTTGCCTATTTCTTGTAATTTTGTGTTTTTAAAGACTTTTACAACTAGGTCCTACTATTAAATTCATTAGTCTTTGATTTCATGGATGAAATTGAAAGCCACCATGGTTGGTTTATGTAAGTTTATGATGAAATAGCATGAAATTTAAGCCTTAATTCGTTTAAGAGATGATTTTATTAGGTAATTTCAATAGAAATTGATTTTTGGGACCTAATTATGAAAGTGTTTGGAATTAAAGTCTATTACTGAAATTATGATTTCCAAAGGTTATAAAGTAGTTTAAAGTGATAGAATAAAGTGTTAATTGAGAAAAATAAGCTCAATTGAGAGGTTAACTGAGCAGGGACGAAATTATCATTCATTGAAAGTTTAGGGGAAAAATAGTAATAACCAGCTTGCACTAAAACAGTTTTTGACATCAGCAGTAGTCTAACTTTGAAAAATCACCATAAATTGTAGAAGTTGAATTAGAAGATGAACAAAATATGAAATTAAAGCTTATTGAGTCTATTTTCATATGAAAGAAACAAGGGAATAAAAGAAGTTCTTTATTTTGAGATATTTAGATTTTTGTAAGACTGGTTCAGAATAAATTCGGGTTCCCCTATTTTGACTTTAGAAAATCATAAAAAATTGAAGAAAAATAATTAGGGGCTTAAATTTATATGTTTAGAATCTTGAATGAGTCTATTTTCTATAGAAATAAACGGGAACACCATATAATTTCCGTATGAAGAGATAATTAATTTTTAGTGAAGAAGAGTCAGAACTGCCAGACAGCAGAATAGGGGCAACTTTGATGAATAAACTGTACTAATTGGCTAGGCTAAAAATTCTGGAAATTTTATGGTATAAAGAAATGTGAGTCTAGTTTCAGGGAAAATTAACGGTTCTTCATATGGAGCTCTGTAGCTCGAGAAATAAATAATTTAGTGACTGTGACTCAAGTAGACAGCTTTGAATAAGCTAAAAATAATAATAGAATTATAGAAAATGCTACATGTGAACATGAAATGTATTGAATTGATGATTGAATTTATTTATTTAGATCCGGAAAACTCAAATACGAAGCTAGATCGAGGAAAGAAAAAAGTCCCGGATTAGTAGATTTTATAAACGAACTAGTATCGAGGTAAGTTCGTGTAACTTGAATTATATTCTTAAATGTTTAAAATGTATGTTATTGATATGAATATGATTTGAATGTCCATTGTATGAAATTTGATGAAACATTGGTATATTTGATAAAAAGGGAAAGAAATCCCGGTTGAATGAAAGGAAAATTCGATGGATCTCTAAAAAGGAATTGACGGTAAAAAGGATCTAGCCCGGACGGGTGATCCTATCTCGATATAGCCCTCCAGAAGAATATGTGGAAAATGGATTTAGCTTGGACGGGTAATCCGAATTAGGTCTCAATTTAGCTTCGGGTGGTAATTCAGATCCAAGCTCATTAGAGTAATTGTCGTTGCAGGGGATTTAGCCTGGATTGGTAATCCCGACAATACTCTATGAGTTTATATTGCAGGTGATTTAGCATGGACCGTAATCCCATTCAGAAAGATGAGGTTCGCGAGTGTGCTCTCGAAATGAAAATGTGCGCACATGAATATGAATTGACGGACCCGGATTTGTACACTAAAGTGTACCTCTGAAAATCCATCGAAATTTCGAGTAATTTAACGGGATAAATATGGAAAAATAATAAGGAAATGGAAATCATGATATTGATGAGCTCATCAATCATGGCGTGTATATTATTGATATATGGAAATTAATCGACTAACCTAGATGTTGAGTTTGTGAATGTTAGGGTAATAATGCATTGAGTGAGTATATGAATGTTTATTGCTTGTATTGAAAATACTAGGTAAGTATAATTCTTGTTACATGGGCTTACTAAGCACAAAGTGCTTACCCTATTTCCTTTTTCCCTATTTTGTAGTGTTAAGAGCTCGGAGGTCGGATCGGTGGGAGACTCATCACACTATCAACCCCAGGATTTCAGTATTTAAAGAAACTTTAGTTTGGAAATGAATGGCATGTATAAGCTAATAAAATAAATGTTAATATGAAATGAATGTAAGGTCAGCCATTGGTATGGCTAACAAATTTCTAGTTTCAGTATGTAATGAGGTTATCTTATAAATTTGCATGGAACTATTTTGAAAATATGTTGAATTGGATTGGTTGGTATGAATTAGTTTCGGTTTAAATATTTGCAGGGAAGACTAGATTAATTATAAAGGGTTATATTGAGGTAAAAAAATTGTAAACTCCCAGTAATAATGCCTGTTCCTATTCCGATAATAAATACGGGTAAGGGGTGTTACATTTGTTGGTACCAGAGCTACGGTTTAGCCGGTTCTAGGACCGATATAGCGAATACGGATTAGCTATACATGCCATTTAAATTATTATTTTGATAGTGTGATATCTCCTGACCATTTAAATTGTGTTTTCCTTATAGTAATGTCATCTGACCGAGCTCAATCTGAGGAAGCTGGGAGTCATGCTTTGGCTTCAATACAAAGAGAAGAAACTAGCGAAGAAGGCGGGTATAGAGGGTCAAGGGAGGAGGCAAAAATAGCCTTCTTTCAAATGATGAATGAATGGTTTACCCAAGACATAAGAACTAACCCTACGGTCACGACAAACTCAAGCTCCCCTCCTGCTCCTCCACCAACCCCGAGATTCCACAGGTACAAGCATGAATCTGTTAGAAAAGAAAAGCTCCGGTTGATAAAATTTGAAAATATGGGGTAGAAGAATTTGAGCAAATAGATTGATGATGATCCCGAACGAGCTGAATTTTGGTTAGAAAATACTACTCGGGTTTTGGAGGAATTATCTTGCACGCTGAAGAATGTTTGAAATGTGTTGTTTCATTGCTAAAAGACACGACTTATCATTGGTGGAATACTAAAGCTTGATTGTTGTTAGAAAGAAGAAATTACACGGAATTCTTCCGGCATCGAGTTCAAAAAGAAATATATCGATCAGAGATTCCTTGATCGAAAAAAAAAATTTCTTGAGTGAAAACAGGCAATAGATCAAGATTCGGGTATGAAAGAGAATTTGTTCTGGTTGAGTAAATATGCTCGAGAATGGGTACAATGAAAAGTTGAAATGTGCAAACGATTGAAGAAGGGTTGAATGAAGAAATTAAGTTACTCATTGGAATTCTTGAAATTCGAGAGTTTGCTACACTAGCAGAGCGAGCTTATAAAAAGAAGAATGGAGCAAAGAAAAGAAAGCAGTGAGAGGAAGCTCGAATTTTTAGTAAAAGACCAATGGGAAAATCTCGGTTTTCTGCTCCAAAGAAATTGAAGAAGTACCGGGATCGTTCTACCTCAACCACTGGGTATTCGGATAGAGTGCGAGGTTCACAACAAGACTAATTCAAGACCTTCCACTCCATCGGTGACCGGTGTTGGCGGTGTTGGTACCCCTAAGCCGAGATGCCGATGATTGTAATAAAGCTCATTTTGGTGAATGTCGATTTAAGAGTGGGGCTTGTTAACGGTGTGGTTCTTTTGACCATTTCCTCGAGAGATTGTCCAGAAAGAAATGAAAAAGAAGGTGAATATATATCGAAGCCAAGTAATCCATCTTTGAGGGTAGACCATCTCGACCATCCAGGTAATGTCGGTGGTAGCCGAGGAGCTACAAAAGATATCGCAAGTAGGCACGAGACACAGCGCCTCCTAGGACATATGTCATGCGTACCAAAGAAGATGCCTCAAAGACTTGATGTTATTATCGGTATATTTTCTTTATTTGAAACCGATATTATTGCATTAATTGATCCGGTTCTACGCATTCATATATATGTGTAAAACTTGCATGCGTTAAAGATTTATCTGTTGAACCCATCGAATTTGCGGTTAAAGTCTCGAACCCCTTTGGCCATCTATTTTAGTGGATAAAATTTGTAAAATTGTCCATTGATGGTAAGAGGTTATTGTTTCTGGTGATTTGATGTTACCGCCATTTGATGAGTTTGATGTGATATTGGGCATGGATTGGTTAACTCAAAGATGATGCGATAGTAAAGCAGAAATGTAAATATATTGTGTTGAAGTGTCGAATGGTGAATTACGGGTTAAATCGATCGACATTGAGGAATTATCTCGATGTGATTTCAATTATTACCGCCGGAGGTATGTCAAAAGGGGTATGATGCTTTTCTTGCTTATGTATTAGATACCAAGGTATCTCGAAGAGTGAAGATTCAAGCAATGCCGGTGGTATGCAAATTTTCGATGTATTTTCGGAAGAGTTACTGTGGTTGCCACGAGAAGAGAAGTGGAATTTTCTATAGATTTGATTAGGGAACTACTCCGATTTCCATAGCTCCGCATGCCGAATGGCTCTCTACGAAATTAAAGGAATTAAAGACACGATTCTGGGAACTTGTTGATAGAGGTTTTGTCCGATCGAGTCATTCACCTTGGGATGCTCAGGTTACGTTTGTGAAAAAGAAAGATGGGTCTTTGAGATTGTGTATTGACTATCGATGACTCAATAAGGTAATCGTAAAGAATAAGTATCCGTTGCCCGGATTGATGATTTATTTGATCGGTTGAAAGGTGCTATTGTATTTTCAAAGATTGATCTCGATCGGGCTACTATCGATTCTGAGTAAAGGTGTCGGATGTAAAAAGCAAACTTTTCGAACAGTGCACGGGCATTATGAGTTTCGTTATGCCATTTGGGTTGACTAATGCACTGTAGTATTTATGGATCGATGAATCGAATATTCGGACCGTTTAGACAGATTTGTGGTAGTATTCATTGATGATATTTTGGTTTATTCTCGAGATGAAGAAGAACATCTGAGAACATTTGAGAATTGTGTTGCAAATTCTGCGAGAGAAAGCAGATTATATGCTAAATTCGGTAAATGTGAATTTTGGCTTCGAGAAGTGGGTTTTCTTGGATATATTGTATCTGCTGAAGGCATCGGGGTAGATCCAAGTAAAATCTCAGCTATTGTCAATTGGAGTCCACCAAGACATGATCACGAAGTTAGAAGTTTCTTGGGTTTATTTGGTTATTATCGGAGATTTGTACAAGGATTCTCTATGATAGCTTCTCCGATGACTCGATTATTGCGAGAAAGATGTAAAGTTCGAGTGGGTGATGAATGTCGCAGAGTTTCAACCGATTAAAAGATCTACTAACGAAAGCACGGTGATTAGTGCGGCTGAAGCTGGGTAAGGAATTTGTTATTTACAAAGTGATGCCTCATTAAATGGTTTAGGTTGTGTCTTGATGCAAGAAGGTAAAGTAATAGCCTATGCTTCAAGACAACTTAAACCACATGAAAGAAATTATCCAGTACATGATCTTAAGTTAGTCGCTATTGTTTTTGCATTGAAGATATGGCGGCATTATTTATGCAGTGAGAAATGTCATATTTATACCGATCATAAAAGCTTGAAATATTTGATGACACAGAAAGATTTGAATTTGAGGCAACGCAGTGGCTTGAAGCGATAAAAGACTATGATTTGATTATTGATTATCATCGGGTAAGGCTAATGTTGTGGGTGATGCTTTGAGTCGAAAATCTCTGTTTGCTTTACGAGTTATGAATACCCGATTGTCATCGATCGATGATGGTTCAATCATAGTGAATTGAGAGCTAAACCGACATTTCTACAACAAATATGTGAAGCTCGGAAGAATGATGAGAAGTTACTGAGTTAAGCGGGCACAATGTGAGTCGACATCGATTCGAATTTCAAGTTGGGGTTGATGATTGTTTATTATTCAGAGGTAGGGTATGTGTACCCAAGAATTCAGAACTCATACAGAAAATTTTACACGAGGCTCACAGTGGTATTATGTCAGTACATCCGGGAAGTAATAAAATGTATAATTATTTGAAAAAGATCTTGGTGGCCACGTATGAAACGTGATATTTCGAGTTTGTATCAAGATGTTTGATATGTCAACAGTCAAAGCAGAACATCGGGTACCTTCGTGGTTAATTCGACCAATTACTATCAGGAATGGAAATGGGAAAGAATCACTATGGATTTTGTATCGGGGTTACCGTTGTCTCCAAGGAAAAAAGATGCTATTTGGGTGATTGTTGACCGATTGACAAAGTCAACACACTTTATTCGAAGACGTATGGATTATTCTTTAGATAAACCGTTTGAATTGTACATATATCGAGATTGTCGAGCTACATGGAGTGCCTATCTCCATTATATCGGATAGAGATCCTCGATTTACGTCTCGTTTCGGGATAAATTGCAAGAAGCTTTGGGTACTCGGTTGTATTTGTCATGCGCATTTCATCCTCGATGGATGGCCAATCGAGCGTGTAATTCAAGTATTGGAAGATATGCTTGATGTTGTATACTAGAGTTTGAAGGTAATTGGGAGAGGTATCTACCTTTGATTGAATTTGCTTACAATAATGATTATCGATCCCAAGATTAAAATGGCTCCATATGAAGCTTTGTATGGTAGAAAATTTAGAACACCATTGTATTGGACAGAGAGCTCGGTGAAAAGAAGATACATGGGGTTGATTTAATCAGGAAATGAAGAAAAAGTGAAGGTTATTCGGGATAGTTTAAAAGTAGCTTCCGATCGCCAAAAATCATATGCCGATCTTAAACGAAAAGAGATTGAATTTCAGGTCGGTGACAAGGTATTTCTGAAAGTGTCTCCTTGGAAGAAAGTTCTCCGGTTCGGTCGAATGGGTAAATTGAGTCCAAGATTTATCGGGCCATATGAGATCATAGAAAGAATTGGACTGGTCGCTTATCGGTTCCATAATGTTTTTCATGTGTCTATGCTACAACGATATCGGTCAGATCCTTCACATGTTATTTCTCCGACAGAAGTGGAGATTCAGCCGGATATGACTTACAATGAAGAACTGGTCAAAATATTGGCATGCGAAACAAAGGAGCTTAGAAATAAAAAAATAAATTTGGTGAAAGTATTGTGGCAAAAGCACGGGATTAAGGAAGCGACATGGGAACTGGAGGAGGTAATGAGGAAACAATATCCAAACCACTTTGCTGGTAAGATTTTCGAGGACGAAAATCCTTAAAAGGGGGGGGGGAGAGTTGTAATGGCCTAAATTCAAGGTTATCGGAACAATGGTTTCGTAACCATAAATCCGATTTAAAGAGAAATTTATTTTAATATTTTTGCATGAATATTTATATGATAGGAAAATCGTATTAAAATATTAATAGAAAAATTTTACCGATTTAGTGGTTAGTTAGAAAAAGGAATTATTGAAGGAATTGGGTAAAAACAAGGTATCGAGACCTTGATCTCATAAAATTGAGTAGGAAATATTTTTATAAATATTTATAAAATGTTAGTAATATAGTATTAAACTTTCGTTAGAAAATTTTAACGTTTGAGTATGTAATTAGATGAAAAGGACTAAATTGTAACAAATACAAAATTATGAAAAATGATTAGATAGTTTAAATGATAAAAGAAAGAGGGCTTAAAAAATAGACCCAAGGTCTAATTGGGCTGGACGGCAAGGGTATGAAATCAGCAAGAAGATAAGGAGAAATAAGGGTAAAATGGGAAAATAACAAAATTTGCTAAATAAAACTAGGACTAAATAGGGATATCTAGAAATCTCTTCATTTTTCTTCACTCTCATCAGCTAAAAACGCCATAGGAGGGGTATCTAAGCTGGTATATCATAATTTTTGCACCAAGTAAGTGAATCCTTGCCTATTTCTTGTAATTTTGTGCTTTTAAAGACTTTTACAACTAGGTCCTACTATTAAATTCATTAGTCTTTGATTTCATGGATGAAATTGAAAGCCACCATGGTTGGTTTATGTAAGTTTATGATGAAATAGCATGAAATTTAAGCCTTAATTCGTTTAAGAGATGATTTTATTAGGTAATTTCAATAGAAATTGATTTTTGGGACCTAATTATGAAAGTGTTTGTAATTAAAGTCTATTACTGAAATTATGATTTCCAAAGATTATAAAGTAGTTTAAAGTGATAGAATAAAGTGTTAATTGAGAAAAATAAGCTCAATTGAGAGGTTAACTGAGCAGGGACGAAATTATCATTCATTGAAAGTTTAGGGGAAAAATAGTAATAACCAGCTTGCACTAAAACAGTTTTTGACATCAGCAGTAGTCTAACTTTGAAAAATCACCATAAATTGTAGAAGTTGAATTAGAAGATGAACAAAATATGAAATTAAAGCTTATTGAGTCTATTTTCATATGAAAGAAACAAGGGAATAAAAGAAGTTCTTTATTTTGAGATTATTTAGATTTTTGTAAGACTGGTTCAGAATAAATTCGGGTTCCCCTATTTTGACTTTAGAAAATCATAAAAAATTGAAGAAAAATAATTAGGGGCTTAAATTTATATGTTTAGAATCTTGAATGAGTCTATTTTCTATAGAAATAAACGGGAACACCATATAATTTCCGTATGAAGAGATAATTAATTTTTAGTGAAGAAGAGTCAGAACTGCCAGACAGCAGAATAGGGGCAACTTTGATGAATAAACTGTACTAATTGGCTAGGCTAAAAATTCTGGAAATTTTATGGTATAAAGAAATGTGAGTCTAGTTTCAGGGAAAATTAATGGTTCTTCATTTGGAGCTCTGTAGCTCGAGAAATAAATAATTTAGTGACTGTGACTCAAGTAGACAGCTTTGAATAAGCTAAAAATAATAATAGAATTATAGAAAATGCTACATGTGAACATGAAATGTATTGAATTGATGATTGAATTTATTTATTTAGATCCGGAAAACTCAAATACGAAGCTAGATCGAGGAAAGGAAAAAGTCCCGGATTAGTAGATTTTATAAACGAACTAGTATCGAGGTAAGTTTGTGTAACTTGAATTATATTCTTAAATGTTTAAAATGTATGTTATTGATATGAATATGATTTGAATGTCCATTGTATGAAATTTGATGACACATTGGTATATTTGATAAAAGGAAAGAAATCCGGTTGAATGAAAGGAAAATTCGATGGATCTCTCGAAAAGGAATTGACGGTAAAAGGATCTAGCCCGGACGGGTGATCCTATCTCGATATAGCCCTCAGAAGAATATGTGGAAAATGGATTTAGCCTGCAGACGGGTAATCCGAATTAGGGTGCGAATTTAGCCTGACTGGTAATTCAGATCCAAGCTCATTAGAGTAATTGTCGTTGCGAGGATTTAGCTGGATTGGTAATCCCGACAATACTCTATGAGTTTATATTGTGGGATTTAGCATGGGTAGTAATCCATTTGTAAAGATGAGGTTCATGGAGTGTGCTCTCTGAAATGAAAATGTGCGCACATGAATATGAATTGACGGACCCGATTTGTACACTAAAGTGTACCTCACGAAAATCCATCGAAATTCGAGTAATTTAACAGGATAAATATGGAAAAATAATAAGGGAATGGAAATCATGATATTGATGAGCTCATCAATCATGGCGTGTATATTATTGATATATGGAAATTAATCGACTAACCTGGATGTTGAGTTTGTGAATGTTAGGGTAATAATGCATTGAGTGAGTATATGAATGTTTATTGCTTGTATTGAAAATACTAGGTAAGTATAATTCTTGTTACATGGGCTTACTAAGCACAAAGTGCTTACCCTATTTCCTTTTTCCCTGTTTTGTAGTGTTAAGAGCTCGGAGGTCGGATCGGTGGGAGACTCATCACACTATCAACCCCAGCATTTCGGTATTTAAAGAAACTTTAATTTGGAAATGAATGGCATGTATAAGCTAATAAAATAAATTTTAATATGAAATGAATGTAAGGTCAGCCATTGGTATGGCTAACAAATTTCTAGTTTCAGTATGTAATGAGGTTATCTTATAAATTTGCATGGATCTATTTTGAAAATATGTTGAATTGGATTGGTTGGTATGAATTAGTTTCGGTTTAAATATTTGCAGGGAAGACTAGATTAATTATAAAGGGGTTATATTGAGTAAAAAAAAAAAATTGTAAACTCCGGTAATGCCCCGTTCCCTATTCCGATAATAAATACGGGTAAGGGGTGTTACAGTATATTTGAGGATTACCTAATTTAATAATAAATTAAAAAAATTGTTTTTGTTTTTATTCCTAATATACTCATTGTGTAATGAATTACATTTTCATGTAAAACTAGGATAAAATTAGGTAATGTGTAAATATTAAGAGCTAATTTTTTTTTTTAAAAAAATTAAGATTAAATTGACACAATGTATAAACGTTAAGCGCTAAATTTGTTATTATGCCAATTTTAAAATGTCATGTTATCTTTCCATTAGCTATTAACGATCAATGACAAAAAAAATTGATTAGTTGGGTGATCATTTTGTAAGTACTTTTCATAGTTTGGTGACCAAAAAAGAAACTTACTAATAGTTGGGTGGCTATCGGAGTAATTTACCTTACTTTTTTTGCTTGGCTCGAAGCAATGTATATAGTTTTTAGTTTGTTAACCCTAGAGGGTTGTGATTCTATTATTGTTTGGTTAAGCTATGTTTGCAGAGTTAGTACAAGACTAACGAGGATGAGTTGTCGATCATTTTAAACAGTTGCCATGGTTAGGGGTGTTCAAACGGTTAACCCAAACCAAATTAGTATTAACCGAATTAGTCAAAATTTTTTAATCATTTAACCATTAACTGAATCAAATTTTTTTCAAAAAAAGTTAACTAAGCTGAAACCGAATTAACTGAAATTTATATGTTTTTGTTTTTCTGTTTAAAACAAGTATAAAACATATAAAAATAAAATTGATAATGTTCATTTGACTGAATTATCCGAATTAAAACTGCATATAATTTGTATTATTAATTATTAAGTTCGGTTAATTTGGTTAATTACCCGATTTCGAACTGAATTAAACGATAATCAAACTTCCAAAAAATCATTAATCGACCTCCGACCGAATTAGATCGATTAAGCGACCGTTTAACTGAATTAGACCGGTTCGGTCGATTAATTCGATTTTAACCAAAATTTAAACACCCCAAGCCATAGCTTCTCTTATAAAGGTTTGAATGTTAATCCCTTTAGTTTTTTTGTCTCTTTGTCGTGTATTTTTTTTTTTGTTTCTTTGATATTCCAACCACAAAACATATATGGTGGTTGTCCAAGGTAAGGGGTAGTACCCACCTATGCAGTGTAGGCTTAATGTTTTATCTTTTGTTGGTCTTTCGGAAGGGTAAGTTCCTTCCGTTTGTTATTTGAGGCTTCATCTTTCTTGAGAAATAAGTCCAAACATTGTCAATGCATCAAAAGGCTATTGATGGTTCAGATTGGTTAAAGGCATGACCTTAAGTTTGAACCCTAGATTATCACCACCCAAAGGAGAAAAAGAAGAAGATTGATGATAGAAATGAGAAGCGTCTTTCTTAGTATTAATGAAACATCAAAGACATATAGATTGTTCAATCCTATGACAAAGAAACTTGTGATAAGTTAAGCTGTTGTGTGTTGATGAAGAGAACTCTTGGGATTGGGATGAACAGGAGCCTACTCAAGTCCCTTGTGCTAATGAAGTTGAAGAAACTCGAATGCCTGAGAACACTTCTCCACTAGCCACTGAAATTTTGCCAACACAAGAAGAAAAAACTAGTGTAGCAACTAAAGCATCGTACGTGTTCGAAGAAGGCATATATACAGGGGCGAAGCCTGAACAATTTTTTAAAGGGGCCGGATAAAATTTTAATTTTTTATAGTTTATATCTTTATAATTTGTAAAGGATTAAATTGAATTTTTATAACTTTAGGGGGGCCAAAGTGCAATTTTACCTTTACTAATTTAAAATTTTTAAAAAATTCTAAGAGCCTAAATAGCAATATTACATTTTAGGGGGCCAGGGGCCCATGCACCCCTGCCACCCTGCCCTATTTTAGGCGAAGCTTGAACAATTTTTAGAAATTTGGATAAAATTTTAATTTTTTATAAATGATTAAATTGAATTTTTATAACTTTAGAGGGGCCAAAGTGCAATTTTACCTTTACTAATTTAAATTTTTTAAAAAATTCTAAGGGCCTGAATAGTAATATTACATTTTAGAGAGGGCCGGGGCCCATGCCAGCCCCTGGCTTCGCCCCTGCCCCTATTAAGTGTAGCCCCCCCACTTTTTCAATGTATCTAAGTCCAATTTTTCAACTGGACAATCTTCCATCTCTTTTATTGCAGCAGAAAATAGAATTTGAATAGCTTCATGGGTAAAATTAGTCTCTATTCCATGATTCTTTTCGATTCTGCTCACAATAGATTGAAGGAAGCTTGGAACTTTCCCACCAACGGTTTTCTGCAACTCTTCTTGTAAGCCTGGGAAACTTTCTTTCCCCACTTTGTTGTTGGCTTTATCATAAACTAGGTGTTCCAGCAGGGGCGAAGCCAGAACAATTTTTTAGGGGGGAAAGGATAAAAATTAAATTTTTTATAGTTTATATCTTTATAATTTGTAAATGATTAAATTGAATTTTTATAACTTTAGGGGGGCCAAAGTGCAATTTTACCTTTACTAATTTAAAATTTTTAAAAAATTCTAAGGGCTTAAATAACAATATTACATTTTAGGGGGGTCGGGGCCCATGCCAACCCCCTCTGGCTTCGCCCCTGCCTCTATAATTCCAGAACACTAAAAGCAGAGGGTAGAGATGGGGACCTTGCAGAAAATTGAAACAATAAACATAGAAAAGTAAACCATAAATTATGAGAATGGTATGTCTATGATTAGTTGAGATTCAATGTGATGTCTATTGCAAGATGCTTATGTTCAAATACTACTTGGGTCAGCTAATGTCCAATGCATTATATATATACATGTGTCATACCTGTTCCTTTAATTTCTCCAAGAAGGAATCCTAGAAATATAAACCTAAATGATTCACGATGTAATCCTGAAATTTAATTAGAAAGATGTAAGAAAGGCAAGCTCAAGTTTCAGTCATCATAAAATTAAAAGAAAATTATGCATACCAATAGGTCACTGTTCCTAGCGATTTTTGAGTGTTGAAAAACCAAATTAAAAAGTTAGATGGGAGACTTAGATTGGGTAATTAAATTTGTAAAAATTTAACATACCTCTTTACACTGTCGTTGTAATATATCAAACTTGGATGCTGCTTCGAGCGATCTTTCCTTATCCTCTTCTGGTTCTAAATTGGCCTTAGCTATTTCTTGGAACTCTTGTTGAATGCCCTGCACATCTGGTTGCACTGGCCATGGCTTGATGAGCACTGATTCCATATCTGTCTTCTTGTCCTTTCATTCCCAAACAGGGGCGAAGCCAGGACAATTTTTTAGGGGGGCCAGATAAAATTTTAATTTTTTATAGTTTATATCTTTATAATTTGTAAAGGATTAAATTGAATTTTTATAACTTTAGGGGGGCCAAAGTGAAATTTTACCTTTACTAATTTAAAAATTTTAAAAAATTCTAAAGGCCTAAATAGGAATATTACATTTTAGGGGGGCCGAGGCCCATGCCAGCCCCTTTGCCAGAACAATTTTTTAGGGGGGCTGGATAAAATTTTAATTTTTTATAGTTTATATCTTTATAATTTGTAAAGGATTAAATTGAATTTTTATAACTTTAGGGGGAAAAGTCCAATTTAACCTTTATTAATTTAAAATATTTAAAAAAATTCTAAGGGCCTAAATAACAATATTACATTTTAGGGGAGGCGGGGCCCATGCCAGCCCCCTGGCTTCGCCCCTGCCCCTATTAAGTGTAGCCCCTCGCATTTTCAATGCATCTAAGTCCAATTTTTCAACTGGACAATCTTCCATCTCTTTTATTGCAGCAGAAACTAGAATTTGAATAGCTTCATGGGTTCCATAATCCTTTTTGATTCTGCTCACAATAGATTGAAGGAAGCTTGCAACTCTTCTTGTAAGCCTGGGAAACTTTCTTTCCCCACTTTGTTGTTGGCTTTATCATAAACTAGGTGTTCCAATAGGGGCGAAGCCAGAACAATTTTTTAGGGGGGCGGATAAAATTTTAATTTTTTATAGGTTATAACTTTATAATTTGTAAAGGATTAAATTGAATTTTTATAACTTTAGGGGGGCCAAAGTACAATTTTACTTTTACTAATTTAAATTTTTTTTAAAAATTCTAAGGGCCTAAATAGCAATATTATATTTTAGGAAGTAGGGCCTATGCTAGCCCTCAGAGTTAGCCTCTGCCTATTCAGGAATGGCTGCAGACAATTTTTAGGGAGGAAGTAGGATAAAATTTTAATTTTTTATAGTTTATATCTTTATAATTTGTAAATGATTAAATTGAATTTTTATAATTTTAGGGGGGCCAAAGTGCAATTTTACCTTTACTAATTTAAAATTTTTAAAAATTCTAAGGGCCTAAATAACAATATTACATTTTAGGGGGGCGGGGCCAATGCCAGCCCCCTGGCTTCGCCCCTGCCCCTATTAAGTGTAGCCCCCCACTTTTTCAATGTATCTAAGTCCAATTTTTCAACTGGACAATCTTCCATCTCTTTTATTGCGGCAGAAACCAGAATTTGAATAGCTTCATAGGTAAAATCAGTCTCTATTCCACGATCCTTTTCGATTCTGCTCCAAATAGATTGAAGGAAGCTTGGAACTTTCTCCCCAACGGTTTTCTGCAACTTTTCTTGTAAGCTTGGGAAACTTTCTTTCCCCACTTTGTTGTTGGCTTTATCATAAACTAGGTGTTCCAGTAGGGGCGAAGCCAGAACAATTTTTTAGGGGGTCGGATAAAATTTTAATTTTTTTATAGTTTATATCTTTATAATTTATAAATGATTAAATTAAATTTTTATAACTTTAGGGGGCCAAAGTACAATTTTACTTTTACTAATTTAAAATTTTTAAAAAATTCTAAGGGTCTAAATAGAAATATTACATTTTAGGGGAGCGGGGCCTATGCTAGCCCCCCTGGCTTCGCCCCTGCATATATGGATGCAATATTATGAGGTTACTGAAATTGGAGAAAATGATGATGCATTTACTCATTTTGCATTGCTTGTAGTTTGTCACCCAACAAATTTTGAAAGTGATTTCAAGGAAGCAAAATAGCAAGAGGCAATGGATGTTGAAATTGAAGCCACTGAAAGGAATTATACTTGGGAGTTGGTTGATCTTCTTAAAGGGCATAAAACCATTGGTGTCAAGTGGGTCTACAAGATAAATGTGAAGGAAAATGGCCAAGTTGACAAGCGAAAGGCGTGGTAAGTAGCTAATAGGCACAAGTAAAAGTATGGTGTGGACTACATATAAGTTTTTGCCCTAGTTACAGTACATGACATCATCATATTGATGATTGCATTAGCAATACATAATTATTGGCCTAACTTTCATCAAATTGACATTCTTGCATGGAAGAGGTATTTATTGAACAACCCCATAATTATATTAAGATAAAAAAAAAAAACAGAGCATAAAATTTATAGATTGCAAAATGTTTTATATGGACTAAAACAAGCTCCACAAGTTTGGTGTGATCATATTGAAGCTCCACAAGCTTGTTCTTGTCAAGCTATTTGGTTTAGGAAAATTCTTGAAGACTTGGAATTCAAGCAAGAAAGAGACAGTACAAATTTTTGTCAGAACAACTCAATCATCCAATCGTAAAAGAAAAAAAAAAAAGAAATTTCTTATGCTACACAAAAGAAACAAGCATATTGATATAAAATATTACCTTTTTGTGAAAACTTAATCATGAAAGAACAATTGAGCTAAAGTATTGTAAAAGTTAAGATCAAGTTGTTAATGTATTTACCAAGTCTCTCAAGTTGGCATTATTTATCAAGTTCAAAAAAGTACTTGTTTGCACTTTGGAAAATCTAGATGGCGGTATTGAAGGATTAATTAATTAAGTTGGGCCAGGCTATAGTTTGATTTTTAAAAAATAGGATTGAGTCCTAACTCAGCCCGACTCACTCAAGTAACTCACTCTACTATTTTAAAAAATAAAATATCTAATATTAATATTTTTATTTTTATTTTATATACTTAAATTTAAATAAAAATATATTTCAAATTATTCAATTTGAATTTGGACAGAACCAGATTCAAAGACAAAATATCATTGCCAAAACTCAGGCCGAGCCGGTTGGACCGATCTAATCACTTAGCCCATAAACAAGTTGAATTCAAAAGCGATATAGCCCGGTCTTAGCTGGGCCTACCCAACCGGGCGGATGAGAGGTCGATTCAAATTTCTTTTTCAAAGAAGTCAGTTCAAAATTTATATTGTTATTTATAATATTTTTAATTTTAAAAGTGTCAAAAGTAGCCTGTTATCCAATGCGGCGAGGACCACATCACTATAATGCAACCCCCTGCGCATATATTAACGCAAAACCAAAATCCAAAAGAGAAAAACCGTCAGTTTTATGTTTTCGTTTTATTTTTCCTTCCCAATTTTGCTCCGCCACAATGCCAACTCATCTCTTCTCTCCGCCTAGGGTTTCCATTTCCGACATTGCAGCTCTTTCCTGAACTTTTAGTTTCACTCGCATTGCGTCGGGATCAGCGCATTGTTTTGAGAACTAATTCGAATTTTTTAACTTTCTCCGCAATTTTAGGGTTTTTCCCAAAATTTTTATGGTGTAGATCGAGGTGAGTCTTTATTCTTTATTCTTTATCATTTTCATATTCTATTTTTATAGGTTTTTTTTTTAAAATGTAATTTTTTTTATCGAGCTATAATTTCTTTTATTTTCTTTGTTCTGGATTGCATGACTGCGTAAGATTTTTTTTTATATATGTGAATTTACAATGTATATAATTTTTCCTCGTTTTTATTTTAAATTTTGTTTTATCACATTTTTTTTACATTTGAGTTTCCTTTAATTATTTAAATTTTATTTCTCTTAAAAAATTAATATGAAAAGGAAATGGTTAATAATATACAATTTTATAAACATGATAGTTATCAAACTTTTTAACTCCTGGAATTGCCAGCATTTATTGAAAAACAATAAATTTTAAACGCGTGGAATTATTATTAGTATTAGTATTTTGATGCTATTAATTATGAGCTATACATTGCTGTAGTAACATTGTGGTGATTTTATCTGCATTGCTTATTGCAGTGTATAGATTCGGAGCTAGCTTTGTGTCTCAATGGTATGCTCACTGGGAAGTGGTAGAATGGCGGTTATGGCTAGGCTTCTTGAAGCAGGAAGCATCTCGCCGAGTATAGCAGGTACACTATTATTACACGGTATGAAATATCGGAATGTTTATGCTTCCAATATGTTACTTCAATTCGGGTGTGAAAGATAGAGTATGTGACTGGCACGTGTATGCCCTTTCTTAACAAGTTTCCTTGTATTTAGAGCGTCTTGGGATTATATCCTCACATCCACGTCCATATGTGTCCAACATGGGTATTTCAAAGAAAATGAAGAGTTGAAGCAACGCATGTTGTTTTGACATCCTATGTGTTATACAAATTTTAATAATTTGCACTCCTTGGTTGCATGGTCAAATTGAAATGATGTGGTGTAATTTTGTGAGCAATCAGTAATTAGTTACTAGGAAGTGAAATAGAACGTTGCAAATGAACTGACGTAAGAGAAATGATTAAAGAAATATCTCAATTTTGCATCACCCGTTTCTTACTTTTATTCTTTTATATTGTATGTAACTGTCATGATCTGAATGCTTTAAGGGAGATAAATATGTTGTGTCATACAATTGGTCTCTTCTTTTTGAGAAACTCTGTAATTATTCTTTCTTTTTGAGAAGGTCTCTGTAATTATTATAGTGAAGTTAGTGGTAGCTCTGCTCCACCACAAAAAGAGAACCCACAACTTCTGTTTCTCCGTGAATATTTGGCACTTTTGATCCATTTACTAGATCTTTTTTTATTTGTTTTTGTTCTCTCTCTTTGTCTTATTCAAGCATGTAATTAGATGTGTAAAACTCTTGCTTTGCTTTTAAAATAGTTAAAACAAAAGAAGCATGTTGTCAAATTTATATAACCACACCTTAAACTTGACCATTGTTGCTTGCTCTCGGAGGATGTGTTAACAAATTTAGGTCTTACTGTTTCAAATGAATTGGATATGTTGGTCCAATTTATTAAACAACATGGTATTGACATTGTCCTCGCTGTTGGCAGAGGAGGTTGGCAATAAAAAATTAGCTGCTCAATACATTTACAGAGAATTGCATGAGGCAGATGAGGCAAATTTACTTGATGAAGAAGGTGATGCTGTGTGGACTAATGTTTGTTTTGTTGGTTTTTCAATTTAATAATGTTTCTCTTGCACCAAATTATATTGGCCATGCTGTGTTCATTCTTTATGATGGCACGTTGATTTTTCTCACAGATATGCATGTCTTTGGCTTGAAGCCCATGACCGATCCTTTAAATTTGGTGAGTTTATCTGAGCTATGAAATCTCAGTTCTCTTTGACATCATGTATAAAACTCTTTCATCTAAAGAGTTGTTTCTGTTAATGCTCTCTCTGATCTATAACTATGATACCTTTGCCTATTAAGGCTCCCTCTATATGGTTTGGATTGCTGATGTATAATCTTAAATAAAGAAGAAATTCAACATTTGAGTCCTACATGGGGTTTTACAAATGTATGGTTAATTAAATGCCACCTAGAGTTTAACTTTTTCGCATGAGAATACTCACCAAGTGGCTTGCTTTTTACATTCTTAGTTACCAAAATTTCTTTGTAGCATCCAAAGTGTGTTTTATTTGTTTTTAGTTTTAATGTTGTGTCTTCACCAAGGTAGAAATTTATTCTTTATACAGTCAGTTGGTTTCTACATAAGTTGTTTTTGTGCACACCAAATTTTTTTTCTGTCGCGTAATTGTTTAATATAATCATGAAGGTATGTTGTAATGCTTGTAAGAAGCCGGTCAAGGCCAGTCAATATGCTGCTCATGCAGGTATGGAGGCATTTTACTTTTGTAACCAACTTTTCCCAATTTGTCATAATGATTAATTCAAACACAGTTAAGGCGCTTAAAATGTTTTTGCACTATTTGAATCCTGTTGCTAAAATTGATGTTAAGACTAGTTTATTATTATCATCTATAATTTTGATAAACATTTATCTGCATTTAATGTAATTTCTGTCGTCAGTCAATTGCCATTGTTCTCAATGATCTTTCTATAAGCAGTATGAACTAGGGATTTATGGTCATTTTGTCTACATTGTTTCTCTAGTTAGTGGTGCTTCACTGAAATTGTTTCTTTTCTCTCCCTGCCGATTTTTCCAGAACTCTGTAGGTCACTAAAAATCACAGAAGAAATTATTTTGGAGCTTGATGGTAATACAGGCCATAGGAAACCTCCAAGGAAGGAAAGGAAGAAGTCACTAGCAGCTTATGCTAGTATCCAATTTTTTTTCACCTTTTTCTTCTCCAATGTGTTTAATTATTTTTGTTGCCTTCGCTTTTAAGTTTCAATCTCCTTTTATTCAATTTGTTACTATACTAATCTTAGTACTCATTTTTCGGGAAAATAGAAATATCAAAAGTACTTAAAATAGCTTTAGATGTTTTTTTCCCTTTAAATGAAAATTTGTTTTTTGGTTTTCTTGTGTTTTATGTTAAAGAAGTGCCTTACTTTTTCGGTTTCATTTCTAGGAATTTGTATTTCCTAGTTGATTCATATTTTCATATTTCTTAACCTCTCTTAGACCAACCTACAGTAGCTGGGGACCAGGAAAGATCCGAAATTATTGATGCTGATGATGATCCTACAGCATCAGAATCCCTCGTGGATGGGCAAATTGGAATGACTTCTTCCTTAACCATGCATGTGAAACGTAAGTGGATCATGTTGTTGATTTCTCTTGCTTTTCCCATTATTTAATGGTATGATTTTATGATGTAATGCCTATGTGAAATGTGTCATTATTTAGTTAATACATGTCAGTTCTCCCTTTGCAGCAAGTGCTTCGTTATTTTAGCTTGATGCATCATTTCCCTTTTCTTTTAGGGAATTCAACTTGTATAGATATGGGATATCTGATGGATGGCTCAGGAATTAGTCCCCAGAATACTGATCAATCGGCCTCTCTAGTGCCACCATCAACAAAACGCTTTAAATTGTATTCTCGTTGTCCTTTTTTTTTCTTTTCAAATAATAGTACATTTGTCCTAATGATGTCTGCTTATAATTTAGCATGATAAAATTGTCTTTTCTCAAAAACAAATTTTACCTTAGCATGCTTGTAATTATCTTCCTATTCATTACTGTTGACTCTACCCGATTTGTGGTTTCCAGAAACCTGTTTTCCTCTTCTTGTTCCTTTCCTTTGAGATGAGAATTGTATTCTTCTTTTCTGTAGCTTAAACATGGAGTATATGAGTGCAAATGTTTGAGAAAGATTTTAAATGACTGAGCATATTGGCATTTAGGTTGATTCATTTCGTTCTCTACAGTCTGCCAGCCTGGGGATGATTGATTTTGTAAAATGTTGTACTTGTGAATTGTGATATTTTATTAGCATTTTTCCGGGCTCCTTATGAAGTAGGTCACCTCTTGTTATTCAAGCTTTTGTTATTCTTTCTGAATATCTTTTTGTTTTCTAGTGGATGATGCCTTCCTTTTCTTTTTTTGGTAGGCTAGCTGGTAACCGACTTCCCTTGCCAGATGATCCAAAAATAGCTTCTGGTGTGAAAAAGATTCTAAATTCACATGACCTGTATGCATGTAAGGCTACACTAAATTTGTTGTTGTCATTCTATTTCCTGAAAATTCTCAGTTGTACAATATCTCTGGCATTTAGCTAATGCAGAAAACCTTTGGTTCACAATAAGAGTTTTCGATGTTTTGTTTGAGGATCTTGGGATGGCTTTTAACCAAAATTGTGGAGCAGAGATATATGCCTCTCAGAAAGGCTATCCTATTACCGAATTATTGCTCGTTGCTACTCATGCATTAATGTTTATCATGTACATTTGCAGCAAAGGACTCTCCAATTGGAACAGTTTCCAGAAGTGAAACCCCTAACGTTAACTGTAAACTGACAAAAGGTAAGCCTTACTGCTTTCACTTAAGTATAATAGTTTCTGAATCTTGTAATTGACCATGACCTTTCTTTTTGCCTGCCATTAAATCAGATCCACCTGCCCCTCTTAGTACCAAAATGTATTACTCTCAAAGAAATAGTCGTCTTCGCTTAGCGCTTAGTCATCAGTACTTCATTACTTCAACCAAAGAACTTTGCAGTGAAATGGCTAATCGACAAATATCAAAGCAGAGCACGATGATGTTACGGGATTCTTCTCAGGGGGTCTGTCCTCTTGAACAGGCAGATAATCTGCTTACCAAGAAGGTTTGCCCCTGCTAACTATGCTTACTTTAGGCTTTCCTCTTTCATCTAGGTTGTAATGAGTTTGAATGCGATTTGCTTAAGGACACAAATGAATTAAAGAGAGATTATTTTAAATCATCTAACTGGAACCTTTTTCATGATTAATCTTGAGTTTCCCTTACAACCTTGTTTTAATTTAGTAGGAAAAACCGAAAATAACAGAAAAAAGGGTCACCATTTAACTTTTACAATATACCTAGTCATTAATTTCATTTATATCTTCAAGATCTCATCCTTGACTTTAAGTTAAAGTCCTCAACAATCAGTGGAATGCTATTCAAAGTTCAACAGACGAATATCCACCAAGCAAACTAAAGACTGATGCTTATTATTTGAAGCAATTAGTGCTTCTTTAATCATGAAGAAGCACAGCATGGATTTTTAAAAATAATGAAGTGCTAGATATGCCCTATGTGATTCATATGTTTTATGCATCCAGATAAACTGAAATTTCAAGGATTGAGTGGCTTGTTTATCAGTTAAATAGAATAAATTTGTATCTATATGGTCGATTGCCGTAACTCTTTTGCTGCACTGCAATATCTAGAAGTATTCATTGAGTTCAGAAAAACTTTGACTAATTTCATGTTCCTTGAAATACAGCCAGAGTCTTCTCTGCAGAAGCCCGATCAAGTTCTTGCCCAAATTTCAGAATTATGCTCGAGTAAATCTGAGGTGTGCCTGCTATCCAATGACTTCTCAAATCCACATCCTGTTGATATTATTCCAAGGCCTCAGGCTGATTCTGTTGGATTGACCCGAAGCAAATATGTTCCTGAGCACCATACTTTTGCTGGAAACTCAGGTAGTCTACTAACATAGTTGCGGTTTTGTTCCAAAGTTTGACTTCTTTCTTTACAAATCTTCTTGTAGTTTGATTTTCTGCAGACAAACTGCTGGGGCCTTTGCAGCCTCCCAATGGAAGTGTTCCTGTTGTATAGACAGTCCCGGTTCAATTTTTTCTTGGCGAAGGTGTATTTAGCTATACATGAGATTTAGGATCCATTTTTGAAAACCTAGGAAAGCATATCTCTTCAATTGTTCATTCTAGTCTTCTGAATTACACTTTTGACAACTTGCTTCTATTTATATTTCATGGAAATGAAGTAAATATCTTTCAATTACTGTTGCTCGTCGGTCTATTTGAGCTCCTTCATGCCATTTTTACCGTTTTAGGCGTTGTATAGCTATTATCCTCCTGCTTCGAATTGCGTATCCATTTTTTCATTCCGGATCTCAAGCCTAATTTCAAGATCTGGAACTAGGTCTAATTATCCAACTTGGTCGAAACCAAACATAAATGTGAAAGAAAGGATCTGATTATCTCGCGTATTTCGCTTCGAAGAAGCCGTTTAGGTAAGGAATAGAAGATTTGGCCATTAGCTTTCAAGATATGTTGTTGATTGGTATTGCAGATAATGAAGGATGGTAGGACCATTACGAGGTGGTCCGTGCCTTGGTTCAGTGACAAACTGATGCAGGGTTTTCCTTACGACTAGCAAATGAAATTCACAATGGTGGTTTTTGATAGCAACAGATTTGGACAGCCTATTGTCTTTGTCCGAAAGGTTTGCTAAATGTCCCTAGCACTTCTTTTGTGGAAACTTCCAGTTCACTGACAAGAAAAAAAATTTAAAAGAGAAATCTGGTTTGTTGATGATGTGGCCGGTTGCAATCAGTTATGTGGACTTTGTTGCTTTTAAAATTTTTTTAAGTATATCTGTGTTCGAAATAGGATTATGGACATGAGTTTTTAAATATATGAAAAACTTGAAAATATTGAGTATATATGTGTCAGATACATACTCGTATGTAAACCTAACCTATCAGAATAAAATAGGATAGTGACAAGCCGCAACAGGGATTCTTTAGAATTAGGATCAGTGATTTTTTGCCATTTGTTCCCAATTACAGTGACAATGGAGAAGTGGGTCTCACAGGAATTAGTTTTCACATTTGTTCATATATATGGTGTTAGTGTGACTGATATATATATAATCGCACTTAAGGTCCCTTTAGGGCAAATTTTATATTAGTTCCTAAATTTCAAAATGTCCTAATTTGGTCCTTAATATTATACCAAATTGATCCCTTCTGTTGGCATTTCCAGCATCGTTCCATTGGCAGTCGGTGACGGTTTGCTAACTAGCAGAAAATGTGGGATGGAAAGGATGGTGAAAGTACCTATCAGGTCCCTCTATTATGGATATCGAGATCAGTTCAAATTAGTTTGACTCTTAAATTGATAAAAAAGAATTAGATAATGTTGAATTTTAACAGAATTGACATTTAGTAGTTTTTAGATAAGGTATGAGTTTTTTTTTTTTCATTTGGAGTTGGAGTTCAACTTTGAACCATGGTTGTTGGAACTTGATTGGTTGATTGGATTAATTGGACTGAGAATTGGTTGGGATAATGATTTAGAAAGAGGTTGAATCAGTTTTGGTTGGTTCGCGAACCGGTAGAGATTGAATTAAAATGTCGGTTGAATAGGTTTTTAATATATATTTTTATTTTAATGAATGTTTTAATGAATTATTTAATTATCGACGAATCGGTGGCCTAATTGATTCAATCATCGGTTTGGTTTAAATTTTTTTTTTTTGGAACAAAACATTTCGTTTGCATATTTATAAAAGTTTTAAGAACGTTAGCTTTGTTAAATAGTAAGTATTTATTCTATTAAAAGTTGTCTTATTTGATTCTTTTTGTTAGTGTAAGTATTGAATTGATTAATTTAATGGAACAAGTACTTATAATAGAGGTGAATGATTGAACAGTTAGGGAATAATTCAATAGGATACTTGTACTGAAATGCTCTGAAGTTGGGGATCGATATAGAAATTGCTCCAAAGTTTAGGAAGCTTTCATGGAATTAACCCTATATATATGCATTATGTAGCTTTGTCGTGTGGTTTCATGCTGGTTGGTGGTGGTTCCCTTTCGTGAAGTAAAGCGAATTAGTAACAAATGGAAAGGAAAAGTCACTTTCTTCTTTAATTTTTGATAGCATTCACACCCTATGGCACACGGATAATTCGTTGTAGCCTGTAGCTATCATTTCTTGTTTAAACCTTTATTACGAAAAAAGAGATGTCCAACTGTTGAACTTTCAGCTTTATTGTATTTAAACATTAAATATACTTCATGATTTCTCTTTTTCTGAACTAAAAGAGATCTTTTTATTTTTTATTTTTAGACCATGGAGGTTTTCTACATCATAGGTAATTTCATATTAAAAGAGATTCGACTATCAACTGTCTTTTTTTCTGTTTTTAAGCTACAATATTTTCAATTAATCTATTGCTGTTGAAGATTCTTAAAAGTTGCCATAGTGTTTTGAAGAGAATAATTAGTTAAGGCTTTGCATGTAGGTAGTATTAAGAAAAACATATATGATATGAAACTAAATTTATTGAGAATTTCATTTGAATTCTAGTTTTAATAATGAACTAAATCTTCACTCGATATGATCTACAAATATCTTTATGAGTGTCAAAAGGGACAAAAAAAAATTAATAGGATTATTGATATGTTAGTTTTGAAAGCAAAAACCACCACCAGTAGTGGTGGTTGGACAGAATATTCCTAAAAAAAAGCTTCAAATTCTCCACCATTTTTTCCCCTTTGAATCAACACCCAAATTGACCTTAATGGTCACGTTTATGAAAATTATAGGAAATATTTTATATTTATTTCTAATACGAATTTTGTTAAACATCCATTTTTCAAAGTTTTTAAAATTGAATTGGTGATCAAGTCACTAGTTTGTTCGGTTCGATTAAATAAATAAAGAAAAATTCATAAAAATAATAAATATTAAAAATTTGGTTCAACCGGGCAATTTCAACTAATATTTTGTTTGATTCAACTGATTCAATATCCTTTTTCGAATTGATATGCAACTGATTTTCGATCCAACTAATCCAACCAATCTACTCCAATAAATAACAACCTTACTATTTTCTCCTTTTTGATAATTTGAAACCCACACTTTCTCCGTATCCATTTTAATATTAAAAATATTGTAATATTGTTAATAAGATAAAGAAAAACTTAGAGAGTCATTGTAAGTTCCTCCCGTACACTAAAATCTTAAAATTAAAAGGGGTAAGCTATATAGAGAAAGGATAAGGATTAAGAGATAAATAGTTGAGGGGATTCAATGAATGGGTCCAAAGGGTCACGTATAAAACCAAACTTCTCATCAATTTTAGATGAGCCAATTGATTTTTAAATTCACCATTTTATTTATTATTATTATTATTATTATTATATAACGAGATGCCTACTTTATAGTCCAACCTATTATTTATATTAATTTTTTAAAATATTTTAATTTTAATTTATATAAATTTTTTTAAAAAAATTTATATGAATTCAAATTAAATAACACTATTTATTGGATATCTAGATTCATTTATAATATTGAATGGAGCAGTTATAACCCTCATTTCCGATCCCTAATATTGTATAAAAAATTATGTATTATTACATGAATTCGTATCTAAATTAAATAACATTATTTACCGGATATATAAATACATTAAATATCCGAATTTAGTAAACCAAAATAATTAAAAAAATAATAATGGATCTGAAATTCGAATCTATTATTTGCTATTGGTAAAATTAGGGATGATTTCCCATTTTAATTTTCAAATTTATTTTATGGGTTTTAAATGTCATTTGATAAAATTTTGAAGTTTTTTCATAAATATTTTACTATTTTAAAGACAAAATATTTATTTTTACATCATAAAAATTAAAATTAATTATATATTAAATAAAAAATAAAATTTAATTGAATTTCGATTAAACTTATATTCTATAAACCGTTCAAACACGTTTATTTTCAAAATATATAAATCTAAATATTATTTGAATTTGCATAAAAAAAATTGAATATCTAAAACAAATCATTATTAATAAAAAATTTTACAAGAAGCTTTTGAATGTAGAAAAAGAAGGGAATCCTAAGATGGTAATACCAAAGTATCTCATTTAAAATCATAATATATTGACTAACGACAATAAGATGGTGTTTATACCAAGGAATCATCATTTATATTCACTATCACCTTTTCTACTTTTCCAACACATTTAAGTACACAAGAATATGACCTTTCCGCCTTTCCCACTAAAACAATGTCATCCATTGCTAAAATATGTTTTAAGTCTTTCTACTTTTAAAAATTTAGAATTTAGTCTTTATATTTTTATTTTTAGGAATTTAATTCATCTAATTTTCTTATTTCAAAATTCAAGTCTAACTGTTTACGCTGATAAATTTTTTTGGTTAAATTTAGGTTTAATACGTCATTTTTTTTATTTACATGGCTATCGAATGAATTTTTTTAATTTATAAATGTCACACAAATAAATTTAACAGTTAATATTAGACTTAAATTTCAAAATTTTAAAAAGTAAAATGATTAAATTCTTAGAAACAAAATTATAGGGACTAAATTGCAGATTTACAAAATGTATGGAGACTTATGGCATATTTTAACCAAAAATAAGGGCAAAATAGGAAATTTCTTGTTTCAAATTGAAGAATTATTAATGTTTCTACATCAGTTTCATTTTCATGTATTTATAATAGTAAGAACCAAAGCAAATATTCCATTCCCCCCCCCCCCCAAAAAAAAAAAAACCCAAAGCAAAATATCTGAAAATATCCACAGATTAATATTTTAAATATAACGAATAACCTCTTAACTTAGTGCCAAGGGTACTATTATGTTGTAGTCATGAAAGCCTGGATTCAATCTCATTTTTCGCCCCAATTATAAAGAAAATTTATATATATTAAATATAATTATAATTTATTGAAATACTAGAAATATCATACAAACTAGATTATTGTGTACATAGACTGTGAGTCAACAATTTATATAAAAAAAATTAAAAGAAAATATGATAATCAAATATTATTTTGGTTGAAATGATAAAATTAAAATATTAAAGATTAAAATATTTTGAGTTGAGATTTTATTATATGCAAATAAATTTTTAAATTTTATATGAAAAAGATAAAAATATCCACAAAATAATATCAATTACTTTGTAAGAATAAAAGAATTTTGAAAACATGTTAATGGGTGACACCATGCAGCGGCAGTCTTAAATATAAATAGAAACATACAAAAATAATTGCTAAAAAAATAAAAAAATAATGAATTCAAAAACAAACATATATTCAATAATATTAAAATATAAATTTACTACAACTCCACCAATATTCAATATTAAATAATTTTTTAAACATCCAATTTTGAATATAATTATGGAACTTTAGAAATGAAAAGAAGAATCCAATTTTATATAATTATTTTGAGTGTTAAAGTCTAACAACTTTTCAAATTTTCCTTGTAAATCCAAATCCCAAACTCAAATCTTCAAAAAAAAAAAAAAAAAAAAAACCAACAATTTTTCTCATTTTCTTAAAACCCTTTTTCTCAGATTTTTCGTTTCCAAACGTAAAACAACTGAGCATTATCGTCTTTAAACTTTGAGTCTTTTCTTAACGTGTATTGATGACAATACAGTGCATTGCTAGGCTCAGATCACGCCGGGTGGTTCAAGACCAACTGGAAGGTTCAGACACGGTCTCGGCGGCGGTAGCTGGTGGTGGTGGTGGTGGTGAATGTTGTTGGGCCAACTTGCCTCATGAATTGTTAAGGGACGTTTTGTTAAGGATTGAAGAGTCTGAAACTCGTTGGCCTCAAAGGAGAAACGTAGTCGCCTGTGCTGGCGTTTGCAGGAGCTGGAGATTCGCCATTAAAGAGATCGTTCAAGTTCCTGAAATTTCAGGGAAATTAACTTTTCCTATCTCTGTTAAACAGGTTCTTAACATTTTCCCCCTTGATTGTTATTAAACATTGTTCTTTCAATTTTTGTTTTTGATTTTAGAGCTAAGATTTGAATGAAATGATTAGAGTTTCAAGTTTGAATCAATCGTAATTCAATTCCAATTCACTGTTTGGAAATAGTGTCGTTTTCACTTTCTTGCTTGAATTATCCTTATCCTTATCCTTATCACATACCACCGTGTATATTTTTCAAGTACTTCAAGGAAATTGAAAATTGGGTTTGCATAGATTATTAGCTTAACGAATCATTAGTTATGTTCCACACTGTTGTTTGAGTTGAACATGAATATGTTCAATTTCATTTTGGAGATTTTCATATATTTGGAGAGTCTTTGAAGGTAATATTTTCGAATCAATGTCTGTATATGTATTGAATATCGGTGTTTCAAGAAATATGAAGAGTCAGAGTAACATAGATTATATAGAATGCTCTTCTTTCTCTTTCTCTTTCTCCCCACAACTGCTACCACTCATCCCCATGCCTCCATCAAAGCCTTTTTCTCAAGTACGAACGAGGCTGCGACTCACAGGCAGGGGACCAGGACTTGAATCCTGAACCTATTGAACTCCACTTGTTAATGGTGGATGTATGAACTAACTGGTTTAAGCCTCAGGGTTCAACAACAAAGCTACATTCTTCGTTTACTAGTTCTATGAATCGAAGCATTTCAACTTTAAGATTTTCATGTTAATCATTCTATCTTCCGTCTTGTGTTGGATCATTTGCAGCCTGGTCCGAAGGAATGTCTCCTCCAATGCTTTATAAAACGGAACCGATCGACTCAAACTTATCACCTTTACCTCAGTTTAACTAATGGTGAGCTCTTTTTCCTTCTTTTATGCCTGTTTAACCGAAGCTGCCGGTGTATTTGAATTCAACTAATCGATTAGGGACAGTACATCTTCATATATCTTTGTTTTGATCTGTAAAACTATGAAATTTTCTCTTCGTTTCTCTATGGCAGCGCTAACTGATGATGGCAAGTTCCTTCTTGCTGCTTGCAAGTGTAGGCGTCCTACTTGCACGGATTATATCATTTCGCTACGGGCAGAGGATATTTCAAAGGGGAGCAGTACTTATGTTGGGAAACTAAGGTAAGCAGTGAGCTATAAGGAACGAAATTATACTGAATTGATTCGTTTTTTAACTTACCTGCAATCTCGAGTCTTATGTTTTACTTTCATTTTGGCAAAGATCAAATTTTTTAGGAACCAAGTTCAGTGTCTTTGATGGACAGTCTAGTCATGCCGGTGCAAAGATGACTAAATCGTCTAGGCTAGCATATTCGAAACAAGTTACGCCTAGAGTCCCTTTCAGAAACTATCCCACGGCACACATTTCATATGAATTGAATATGTTAGGTTCACGGTAAGATTCGAGGTTATTTTTCGCAAGGATCCGATCTTTTCTTATTCTCACCGTCATATAGAGATCCAAGAATGCCGGTTCCTTGAGTGTCTTATACGGATCTGTTTTATATGATTTCCAGGGGTCCAAGGAGAATGCAGTGTATTATGGATACCATCCCGGCAACTTCAATAAGACCAGGAGGAGTTGCTCCGACCCCGGCTGAGTTTTCTGTCAACAATGTCAACGTGTTTCCATCAATTCCGAGCTTCCACTCGACTTCAGCAAGCATGAAGAATTTTCTATCTGGACCTTTGCCCCATCAAAAGGATGGTGGGGCACTGGTGTTGAGAAATAAATCTCCAAGGTGGCACGAGCAACTCCAGTGTTGGTGCTTGAATTTCCATGGACGAGTGACGGTTGCTTCAGTGAAGAACTTTCAACTAGTGGCTTCTCCCGAAAACGGACTGGCTGGGCCAGAACATGAGAAGATTATCCTCCAGTTCGGAAAAGTTGGGAAGGACTTATTCACCATGGATTACCGGTATCCGATTTCTGCATTCCAAGCATTTGCTATCTGCCTCAGCAGCTTCGACACGAAGATTGCTTGTGAATAAACGACATGATAAACGATCGACAATCTTAAACAGGTTAGCATTTAATCATAGCCACAATTTTTTTTTTTTTTTTTTTTTTTTTTTTTTTTCCCATATTCTTTACCTATTGTTTTTATTACATTTCAATACATGGAATTGCTTGAAGAGGTTGATCAGTAGATCTGGCAATTCGTATATTTGCGTCGTGTTCGTGTAACAACTATTATCGAAACAAATGAATAGTACTAACTTTTTTCTTTTTCCAATTTTGTCCAGGATCAGGAATATGTATGAAGATTGATGCAAATACAAATCTTAGGGGGTAAAAGTGGAAAGAAGGTACATGACATTGTAAATAATTAACTGTTTTATGAGTATCTTCCTTTGCTTTGTTTATGTTTCATATAATAATTTAATAACAATTCGGTTTGGTTTAATTTTAAAAAAGTACAATAAATTTGCAATTAATACAGTATTTTGATTTATATGAAAATATCATTTGTAACTTTAAGGACCTATAGGTTTTTTAAAAAATTAATAAAGTTAAATTTAGTCCTTAATATTTGAAATTTAGTCCTTTTTTAGTTAAATTAAATTTACAATCTTTTTAAAATAGTTAAATTTGATCTTCAACTTTCAAAAAGCGTTCAATTATTATTATTTAATGAAAATAATAATTAAAAATGTTAAATTTTTAAACATAATAGCTGTCATCTACATGTACTTCATGTTTTCTGTAACATTTATGAACTTTATGTAAATTTTTTTATTTTTTATTTTTTTGTTGATATGATATATAATACAAATGGTGTCATGTCAACATAACACATAAACTGCCATATAGATTATCACGTCAACATTATTAAAAAATTAATACTTTATTTAGCATTTCTGTTTAAAAAAGAATAATTTGATTCTTTTTAAAAAGTTAATAATCAAAATTTAACATTATACCTTTTAAAAATATCTATATCTATAACATTTTAAGGGTTTTTTTTTACTAGTTTAAAAATAAAATACTTATTTAATATTATGAAAAAATTAAAATTAAATAAGAATAAATTAAATTTTAATTCAAATAAGTGTGTACTATGAACTGAAAATAAAAAATATTCATAATTACAAAATCAAAATTGAACTAAATTCAATATTTCTTTTATGAAAAATGAGGCCCTTCTACCAATGTTAATCAAAAGTACCTTACTAGTTCTTGATATGTATGATATAATCCTTCAAATATATTAAAAATAATTTTTAAAAAATAAAACATAACTATATCAAATATGTATCAAGGTTTTCAAAGCTGAATTGGTAACTGCAGGTTAGGTTGAATAAATTGTTAAAAGAAAATAGAAAAAGTGCTTCAACCCACTCGATCGGTTCACAAGTCATCGATCTGGCTACAAATCTTGTTGATGGCCAATATATATATATATACATGTTGAACTCGCATCTACATTCGATATTATACTCTGAATCCAAATAACACTTAACACAAAATATAACTGAAATTGATGGGTAAGAAATTCAATGATCAGTAACCAACTGCTTTTAAACAGAGAGTTGAGTTTTGGAGATAAGAATGCCATCACTATCAGCATATAGCCACTCCCCATCATGGATCAATGTTCCGGCAATCTGAACTGGGACGTGTTTATCACCGACAGCCTTTTTATTCGATTTCAACGGATTTGATCCCAGTGCTCGAACCCCAATATCACATGCATTAATCTCATCAACATCTCTAATACAGCCGTTCACAATGATACCGGCCCATGCCATGTCATGAGCCCACTGCACCAAATTCCCTCCAACTAAAGCACATCTTGTGCTTAACCCACCATCTATAACCAAAACTCTTCCATTGCCTTCGGTTTCAAGAAGCTGCCGGACCAATACGTTGTCATCGAACACCTTAACGGTTACGATGGGCCCTGAAAATGCAAGACGCTGGCCGTAGATCTTGAAGATTGGATCAAGAGCACGAAGGTCACCATTCACCAGAAGTGCTGCGTTTGAATCACAAACATCTGCAGTGGCAATGGCAGCCCTATGTCTTCCTGCAGGGAAAGCTAATTCAACAGTAATAAAGATTTCTTGCCGAAGAAGACAGTAGTAAAGATGTCTGTATAAAAAAACTTATGTTAGTCTGACTCTTCATTTTGCTTAACGTACTCGTGTCCCGAACTAGTATCTGACTCATATCCCAACATTGGTACGATCTGAGTCTCTAATGACCCTTTAAATACATGAAAAAAGTTCAAAAAAAGTATATATTTGTATCCTACACTTACACCTAAATCCGAGTTATATAGAGTTTCAGTAATCAGAATCCAGAAAAACTATGGTCTTAGAAACATGCCCCAAAAATTTCCAGTCTGAAAATATGTTCGCTCATCTAACCTCGGACTTTCGGCTTCCTTCCTATGCAAGATACCCTTAAAAAGTGTACACATACATCAATCCACTATAAATACTTATAACAGCATGATGAATTCATTGAAATTCATCGAATTTTAGGCAGCAAAGATATGTTTTAGTAGATCTCATAGTATGAAATCAACAAATTGCAGATATAAGAACTACGGTCTCGCCCGGATAAAGCCTTAAAGTTGTCTTTTAACCATTGGAACCAGTTTGAAACCATGTTTCGAGCATCTGGTCTCGGAACTTATGCATAGCGTAATATAAAAGCACGATGAATTCACTGAAAATCATCAAATTTTGGGCAGCAAAGATAAGGTCTAGCAAATCTGTCTGAAATCAATAAATTGCAGAGACAAGGACTAAGTCCTTCTCTGAAGAAAGCTAAACTTGTCTGATTCAACATTGAAACCAGTGCGCAAACGTGTTCATGCATCGGATATTGGACTTTCTGCTTGCACTATATACAAGACACCGTTAAGGAGTGTACATATACATCAGTCCACTGTAATGCAAGAACAAAAGTACGATGACTTCATTGAAAATCATCAAATCTTGGGCAGCAAAGATATGGTTTAGTAAAACTCAGTGTATGGAATCAAGAAACTGCGAATATTAAAACTATGTTCCTGTCCGAAGAAACCTCAAACTTGTCTATTTGACAATTGAAACCGGTTTCAAAACATGTCCAAGCATCTGCCTCAGATTTTCCGCATGATGCAAATTTAAAAGCTCACCGTATAAAATCAAAAGATAGGAAGAAAACCTTGAACTTATCTATTTGACTATTAAAACCAGTTGGGACACGTGTTCGAGCATTGGACCTCTAATTTTCAGCTAGTTCTCTAAGTGAGATACCCTTTAAGGAGTTTTAGATATCCATGGATCCACTATAATGTAAGCATAAAAGCACATTGAATTCATTGAAAATCATCAAATTTTGGGCAGCAAAGATATGGTTTGTAAGTCTCACTATCTAAAATCAGCAAATTGCGGTTATAAGAACTAAGGTTTTGTCCAATGAAAGCATCAAACTAAACCTGCATTACTCAGACTAGGATATGAGTCAGATAAGGATACATGTCCGACATAGCTATGTTCGATTTTTTATAAGTTTTTCCAATGTATTTGGAGGATTTCGAGGGTCATATCCTCATACCCAGTTAGAGAAAAAACGTAGAATCCGAACAACATAGAACTAAAACTATGAAATAAAGCAAAGCCCCAATAAGATTGCCATTGGAAGTGGTTCCAGCTTTCATAGAATAACATGTCTTTGACATCATCGTATGAATCGAATGCTGTGGCTTGGAAAATAACAATCTCCAAACATCACTATGAATCATGAATTCAACAAAAAAATTCATACAAATTTTCCATTTCTCCATTTAGCTAATAATTGGCAGGATTTTTTTTAAAATTACGTTATTTAAAAGAAAACCCATTTCTTTCTGTCTCTATCTCACTAGCCAAACAAGGATTTAACTAAGGAAAATTTTTAAAAATAGCTGAAAATTCGAGCGTACCTGATGAACTTTTGGTTCTGAGTTGGAATTGAAGAGAAGAGAGAGGAGACGAGCTGAACTGGGTCAAAGAGGAGAGTAATTGATTATTTGAATTGAGTAGAATCATTCGGGTTCCTAAAACCCTAGCGAGTTTTACAGAATTCGAAAGGACTTGCATTTTATACTTATAGATACATATAAGTTTTCCTTTTTGAGTTGGGGACCGAGGGAGAGCTGAGTTAAAGTATTTGATTGATATCTGAACTTATTTTCCGTTATCCAGGTGTATACCTTTGCACTAATGCTGATGGGGCACTATAACCAATCTGTTAGTGATAAATGGTAGCCTCTCAATATGTGATATAATATTTATAAATTTTAAAAATTAATTTTTTTAAAATATATAAATTAATTAAAAAAGTATAATTTTTTTCCACATCAAGAATTAATCTCGAAAAAAGTTTATACTCTTTTTTATTAGTTTATTTATTTTTAGAGAATTTTTTTTTTTAATTTATGCTTGTCATGTGGCATATTGAGAGGCTATGTGTCACCAACAGATTGGTTATTAGTACCACATCAGTATAAACTAGTAGTGTTAGTATAGAAGTATCAACCTGGGTGACGGAATACAAGTTTAGATACCAAATAGGTCCAACAAAAAAGTTCAAGTACCAACTAATTACTTTTGAACAAGTTCAGATAGCAAACTACATATTAACTATTATTATTATCATCATCATCATCATCATTATTATTATTATTATTTAAAGAATCAGTTGGTTTTTAAACTAGTACCTCTGCTAGTTCTCGATCTGACCAATCAGTCCAGTCTGGTTCAAACAACCATGACTCTAAGTCTCTACACGTTGTGCATTTGGAATTTAGTTCTTCAACTTTTTTTTTTTCAAGAATTTAATCTCTTTACTCTATAGATTTAAAAATCCTCTTTCAAATTATATATAACATTGTAACATTTCAATTGAAAAATTATTAACTATTTGAATTAATTAATAAAATTATATACATATAAACCAAATTATGTTAAAAATTAAAGTATAAGGACTAAATTTTAGATTTAAGCATATTAGAAGGACCAAAAATAAAAATTAACCATTTTATAAAATAAAATAAAAAAGAAAAAAGAACTAATAAGTGTGTGCCACGTGTCATAAGAAGGAAGGTGTTTGAACCTTCATATGGATTATTATTATTATTATTATTATTAGAAGAAGAAGAAGAAATCAATATTTAGCCATTTGGACAACTTTTTTCAAATTAATCTCATTCTTACTCTTATTTATAATTAGAAAAAAAACCATACTTAAACATGTTTAAACTTATGAGTACCTCGTTATTGCAATAACAATAATACTAATTAAACTAAAATTTAATCAATAATAGTTAAACAATTTTTTTGTCTACATTAATTTTGAAACTTAGAAACTTCAATTTAATCATTTAACTTAGATTTCGTCCATGTATGATGATAAGGCACTATAAAGTTATATTGCGTCATTATTTGAAAATTTTATATAAAATTTAAAAGATGTTAAATTTTTTTTAAATTCAAGCGACCAGATAAACAGATTATTTTATTTTAGCAAAATTCAAATATTAATTTAAGAAAAGTTATTAATGTGAAAAAAAAGAGAAGATGAATGTAACAAAAGTTACTAAATTCAATAAATAAATATTACTTTATAAATATATATTATTGATGATATAATTTGGTGAAATCAAACTGAAAAAAAAATAGTAGTATAAATAGAAAAAATCATAAATGTTTTAAATTTTTTAAAAAATTCACTAATTCAAAATAGTTTTTCTTTTTCTTTTTTTTTTTTTTAAAATTGAGAGTTTGAATTTTTTTTTTTTTTTTTTTTTTTTTTTTTTACATTTTATGCACCATTATGAGGAACAAATCATTGTGATACCTACGTCACTAACAAATAAATCCTGCCATTCAATCTCATATTTTGAGTATAAAGATTTAATTTAAAGAAAACATTTAGAAGATCATTAATTCACTTTTAATATATATTTATTTCGTAAGTCATAGGTCAAGTGGAGTTTAACTTTGATTTTAAAATATTTTATGTTTAGATTCCACTTATATCCAAATAATATAATATTAAAATTAATTTTATATCAATAATTTTATTTATAATTTCAAAAAATAATTATGCTTAAATTTAAATAAAAATTAATAATTTAATTTAAATTTGGGATGAATTAGTCTATCCCTATTCAAAAACCTCTTTTTTTAATGCACTGATTTTTTAAAGTAAAATTTTACAAACAAATTCAAACAAGGAAAACTTAGTAACTTAGAAATCCTAAATTCAAATCTCATTAGTATAAATCATGTGTGAATGAGTTAGTGAGTTAAGTTATTCGGTTTAGCGTTCATAAATTTTTACTCACAATTATTGACGCCTTAATAAATTGTAACTTCAAAGAAAGAAAATTATAAACAAATCAACTTAGCTAATTAATATAATTACATTTTAAATATTACATTAAAAGATTTGAAATTAAAATCAAGTTTTTGAATATCAATTTATTTGAAATTAAAATTGACTTCTTAAATAACTTAAATCAAACTTAGGAATCGGTCCTTGCCTTAATGACCCAAGTTGGTTCAAACTTGAGTTTTTTCCTATTTCTTTATTCTCCCTAGTTGGTTCAGTGCTTGATCTGCAAGTAATCCTTCTCCGACAAAAAAAAAATAGAGGCCCGGCTTTCATTCCGATTGAACTAGAACAAGGGCTCGGCATCTTTCGGTTCACTATGTTATTTTCATGAAAAACTTCTAAAGACAAAATCAATCTTAAAGATCGAGTAAACAAATTTTAACTGGCATTACTATACATATATGTAAAAGAAAAAATGATGTACACTTTCTTATTTACACAACTTACTTCATAATCCGAACAGAAATCTGTAATATTAGTAGCCGGGCGTTTCTCCTTTGGATAACGAAGAACGAACTCAAACAATCATCTTTTTTCAATGGTTTTTACAATGGAAGAATGGAAGGCGTAGTAATATGTAAGTGGGAATCAATGAAGAAGAAACCACAAACTGTTAGACTATGCATTATATGTAGCTTCCCTTCCGTTTGACGGAGTATTCATTCTCGGAACAAGAGTGGCTGGATCTCTTGACAATACGATATTCCCTTTGTCATCTGTTTTTCCAAACTCTTCGACACGAGGATCCATCACGATTCTACAAGATCTCCATCGTATGAATGTTAAATCAACACCGTAATAGTTCAAATGGTCTGTGATGCTGCTCCCGGTCACTGACCTGCAATAGAATGTGAAAGTAGAAGAGTTCATGACAGATTTCCAAATTAACAATTCTACTCTCATCACAACTCATGCCCGATTCTGATTTGGAAAATGCATAATTTATCCAAGCCATTATTGCTTAGTTTTTTGCCACGAAGATGTAGGAAACAAACCCGAAAACTAATAAATATGAAAGTACAAAGCTGCTTAAGTAATAGATGGAAGCATAAACTACCGTTAAATTTTCTTTCATCATCAAAATCCATGTACGGAAATAGGCTTACCTACTGCAGTCTGGATCTTCGCCGGAACCATCACAGACCTTCTCAAATTGATAAACCACACTTCCCAGTCCGAGGTTATACAGCCACACCTACAAATACAAGAAGTATTTACTGAACTTATCCACGTCTTTCATTGTGAAATTAAGTCGTATTATATGTATCAAACATCAATAGTCTTCTATCTGTGTTGCATGGAGTCTTCATTTTTCTAAAGTATTCATGTCTGGCACATATTCGAAAATGCGTTTGAGGGTGTGATGCTCCAAATGTATGGATTTTAAAAAAAAAAATGAGTATACACATGTTGGAGACATCCATATCCAACACACACCCTAAGTCCGGGTTAACATAGCTTATGATACAGTCATACATAAACTTTTGGCATTTTAGAGTGTCAAACAATAGAGCAAATCACATCACTATTTAAGATATCTTAAAATGTTTACAGACTTAAAAACAAGCACCTCATTTATGTTTACACTCGTGTAATTCCAAAACCATAAATAAGCACCATGAAACCCTTAAAGTATTGGAAAAGACAAATCTAATGTAAATTTTATATACTGAACAAGTAGATAAAGATTATCTTCCGAGAACAATTAGGAACATGCAATAACATTTCATCCATACCGGCATTCACCATTAGTGTTAATTGGTCTCGAGATAGCAGAAGGATATAAATTGGCAGCATCAAAGTTAACACTAAGTTTCCACTCAATTTTAGTTTCTCGGTTAAATGCAATACCAAAAATCATAAGAGAACTTATTTTTGGTTTGAAGAAACAATGATACTTACCTCTCTAGGAAAGTGATGGTATGTCTTTTGAGGGAAATAAGAATAGTATGGTGGCAGATGAGGCACGATGTCATGTTCATTAGTGACTCTGACTGTGTTCGGCACGAGTTTGCCATAATAAGAAGCAAAGGCGGCATTCCCGATACGAGGTTGTCCAAATGTTATAACTTGAACATCCTTGGCTTCATGATTAACCTGGGAATCAAATAATATTTTCTCGTTACCGCTCTGACAGAGCAATCGGATAAGCTTCCATAATTTAAACAAGAAGGTTTCATGTTTACCCAACGATGATAAAAACAACAATAATAATGTATTTCCAGCTGAATCAAAAAAAGCCAAGTTTACCTTTAGGTCAAGTGCACAAAAGGAAGCCATAGCCCCTCCCATTGAATGGCCTGTAACCATGATGTCGAGGTCCCCATAAAACTCTTTTGCTTTTTTAACAGCATATAGAATTCCAGGGCGTATGGTTGTATTGTGATAAGCGGTATAAAATCCGTGGTGCACCTGAAACAATTGAACAAGACTAAGGATTAATAAAAATCACTCCGGCATAAATTCACAAATTTGGAGATATTTGTTATGCATACCATAGCATTAGGCATGCCAGGGTACTTTAAATCAAGCTGTTTCCAAAATAAGTCTTTAACCCAATTCTGGATGCTGCAAACAGACAGATAAAGCAATCAAAACTGAAGAAAAAGAAAAGCCCTCATTCATTTGTAAGAAAAACAATATATTAATTTTGGAAAACTTAAAATCATGTGTATCTTTTATCATTAGATGTCAATGAACAACTCCTTTTGAAAACATTCCTGAACAGAGATTATAGAGGCAAATGATATAAGTACCTGTTATCCTGCGTTCCTCTAAAGGCAATAACAATGGCATTAAGATCCTTTGCCACTCCAACAAATCCCTATAAATTGATGGTCATTTTAATGTCGGTTACGAACAAAAGTATTCTGTATAACACATACTTAGAGCATGATTCTAATCTATCAAGGGTGAGTGTCAAATACATGTATATATCTGGCAGAGGTATGATAAATGTTTCTAAGTTTTTTTCATATATTTGGAGGATCAACCTCATAATATACTTAGGGAAAATGAAGAGTCGGAGAAACATAATGAAAAATAAAAAATGCACCTGTAAACAGTTCTGAATATCAACGACAAGCTCAATAACTTCAAATCCCTGTTTCAGTACAGAGGAACATTACGATGATCAATGCAAGTGGAAACCTACTTAAATATTGAATATCAGATATTAAAGAACTAGGAAATCAAGTACCTTAGTCAAACCACCACATCTTGCACATGTCCAGGTGAAAAGTTCAGTCAAATCCGACATGTACACCTATGGGGACAAATTTGCTTGAGTGACCATATTAAAGATAAACAAAAGCAATATAAGCGAAGCACAAAACTCTTATATAACATCTTAACCAACAACATCCAACTCATTGATTAGTCTATTATAGAGAAAGTGAGACGGGATCATCAATTACAACGATCTTAGAACATCTATCTCAATTTATAGGAATTCTTGAACAAATGAGATGGGATCATTTACACCAAGCCTAGGACTTCTTCCTCATTTTATCAGAATTCTAGAACAAAGGAGATGGAATCATCATTTACACTGATCTTAGGACTTTTATCTAATTTTATCAGAATTCTTGAACAAACAAGATGGGGTCATTTATACCAATTTTAGGACTTCTATCTCATTTTATCGGAATTCTAGTCTAAAACAAACAAAATGGGGTCATTTACACTGATTTTAGGACTTCTATCTCATCTTTTTCGGAATTCTAGTCTAGAACAAGTTAAATGGGATCATTTACGTCGGTCTTAGGACTTCTATCTCATCTTATCAGCTGAATGGTTCACAGATGACGCGTGTGTGTTTGTGTACAGTGTGTGAGAATATAATAAATTAACTGATGGCAAGAACAACCACAGCTTGAAACTAAAATTTCTTAGATAATTATTTATAGTTTGAAGGTCGAAGTCATCATAAAGTAAACTGGTGGTAATAACAACTTTACCGCAGATGCATATTCTACTAAAATAGTGGCAAGCGTACGATTGTAGACCGCCTGTTTATCCTTGTGCTTCACCTGCAATTCTGCAATAAACAAAAGCAAATTCCTCAATTAATTTTTTTTTAACAACTCATAAGCTGCAAAAATAAAATAAAAGTACAAAATTTTTAAGCTGATTTTCACTATTATTACAAAAGGAAGGTTTAATATTAGAAGAAAATTTCAGAAAGCGAAAGAATTGAATCTAATTAGTACCTCTTCCGCAAGAAGGTGCAATTAAACACGTCAAAATAATCAAAATAATCAACGATTTTTGCTCCATAATCTACAAAGGAGAAATTGTTAGGAATAGTAAGCAAAAAAAAAAAAAAAGGAAAATTCTAAGGAAAGCAAATTAATTAGAAACGGACCTGATAAAAACGGGGATTGTGGAGCTCCGATTAAGAAGGAATCGTGGTTTATTCCAGGCGACCGTACGGCTCCGGTTAGCCTGAACGGTGCCGTTTTGAGGAGGATCAAATGACTGAGAAAGTAAGGGGAGGGAAATTTAATAATTTATATTTATGAATTTACGGTTTTTTCTATATGGAAGAGACGAGAAGGGGAATTTAGTGTTCAATACGGTTCTTTTTTCTTTTATGTATATGTATTTTTTTCCTTCCGAATTTCTGTTTTTTCAGTTACCTGTCTACCCTTTGTTGGATGCGCGCGTGAGCAGAAATGCAAATAGACGAAATTTAGTTAAATTGTCCAATTTGATTTTATTATAACTCGATTTTAGTGTGATTATTTGATCGGATTTTTTTCGTAAACTGAACCTTTCAAAATAAAATAGATGTTTAATTAAAATTACATTATATATTATAAATATTTTATTATAACTCGTTTTTTTCTCTTCCTCACTCGACGTTTCCGTGTCGTCGTTAGTTGAAATTAAAGCTCAAAAACTAATAAACCCTAGCTATGACATTTTCTCTTCTTTTCTTTCTTTAGAATCGGTGGAGAAGAAACAATTTTGTTTCTTCTTAATTTATAAATTAATTTAATTAATCATGTTTTACTAAATAATTCTTAATTAAACTAAGTTAATAGTTATTTAAGCATGTCGTTCAATAACATATGATTTAACATGGTGTAATTGCTATTTTGAACTTTTAGTTAATTGCAATATAAGTCCCTAAGTTATTTACTCATTAAAAAGATATAGAGATTAAATTTTTAGGATTTAGTCCCTAAGCCATAATTACTCACAATTTCGGTTAAATCACCTAACCAAACTCTAATTTATTAATACATTAACTCAGTAAATATCCCTATTTAATATTTATGGGCTCAATTTACGAAAACGGGATCTCGAAGCCGTCTTTTTCGACACCACTGGAATTCGGGTCGTTACAATTCTCTCTTTCTCAAGAAATTTCGTCCCTAAAATTTACTTGAGAAGATGTGGGAATATTGAGATTTCATTGCATCTTATGGTTCCCAGGTCGCCTCTTCAACGCTACGGCTACGCCATAGGACTTTTACTAAAGGCACCCGTTTATTCCTCATCTCTTTCACTTCTTGAGTTAAAACTTTGACTTGTTCTTCACCATAAGATAAATCTGATTGAACTTCAATTTTTTCCACCAAAATAACATATGACAGGTTAGATTGGTATTGTCGAAGCATGGATACATAGAACACATCGTGAGTCTTTTGCAATTCCAATGGTAAAGCTAAGTTATATGCAATCGGTCTGGTTCTCTCGACAATCTCATACGACCCGATAAACCTAGGACTCAATTTTCCTTTTCGCCCGAAACGCAAGATCTTTTTCCACAGAGATATTGTAACACCCCAAACCCGGCCCAAACACTACAGCCGGATTTGGCATGTCATTAAAAAGATTTTATAAAAGATGTCGCAATTTCAGGAAATATTTTTCAGGTTTAAATATTAATATCGAAAAAAAACTTAATAGTTTATTAATTCATATAAGATGTAAATTTCATAAAATGCCTTGGTGAGTTAAAAAAAAAAACTAAATTTATTACCCGCCTTAACTTAATTAAAGGAAAAATTTAAACGTCTAACAATAATAAAAGCCCAAAATAAATCCGGAATAAAAATAAAGCTAGTGGCCTATGGCCTTATTACAATGGAATTTAAAACCCATTAATTAAAGATATTAAAAATAAAAATTCTAAGTAAAGTCTTCTGCTGGATTTAATTACTCTCTCGTATGGCCACCTCGCGCTCCTCTCCAGCCTGGTCCGATGCACTAAGTGCTACCTGAAATTGTTAAATAATAGGGTGAGTCGCGAGACTCAGTGTGCAACCCTCGTGCACCATTAGATTTTGGGCCTTAGCCCCACAGAATATATAACAGAATATAATATAACAGAAATTATGCAAAGCCCAACCCAAGTCCTAAGTTTCCATCCGCTACACGCTACCCTTACCTGCCAGTCACACCATTGGGGATTTCTACAATCAACCTAAGCCGCTACACACCATTGATGGCAGCCATGCTGCTCATCGTCAGAGTTGTGACAAAGTCACCAGGCTGAAATGGCAAAAGCCACTAGAAACAGAGTTGTGACAGAGTCACCAGGCTAAAATGGCATTAGCCACCAGAACAGGTCACGGCAGAAGCCGCTACAACAGAACACTTCCCCTTTCAATAAACCCAACCCCATGCAATTAGAAAATAGCATACTTATCACATATGTCATCTTAACAGAAACATTCAATTAGGAATGACAGAGATCACTAACCTGGTGATTCCTTTTTACCATCCTTGGTTTCAATCATTATCTTTGGGATTTCAAAGCATTTATCGAATATAACAGATTAATAAACATATTTTAACAGGCAATCTAAATGGTGAGAAAGTGTTACACACCTGGTTACCGTAAGGACGACACTCTCTATGTTGACACTATCAGAAGCTGCTAAAACTGCTATCTGTCTAAGATTTTGTTCGGATGCCGGTCCACAACCTCTCATGGCCAATCCCGAATCACGACATCGCCGTTTTTTTAAACTTAGGGATTCTCTCCTTTGCCTGATCCATATTTAATTCCATCACAAATCCTTATCAGAGCTACTATCACAATATTTAATCGTTAATCCTCATTATACAGTTAAGATCTTGTATCCAATGAACAAATCTAATAGAAATCTAGGGAAATCTTCTTACCTTAAAATCCCGAAATTGGAGACTAATGATTTTCGGCTTTTAGATCTAGTCAACCAAGTTTCCTTCAAATCCCGGAATGCCGCCCAACATAGAACCATTAAACTATTAGCTTTTTCGGCTTTTGCCTTTCAAAAACCGGAATAGAATATGAGAAACTAGCAGAAGTTAACACTTACCTTAACACAGGGATTTCGGCTAGCACTAGAAAGAGGATTCGGTAATGCCAAAGTAATAGATTTTAAATGCCGAAAGAATAGATTTAACTCACAAATAGGATGAATAAAGAAAAACTATAGAGATTTCGGCTTTTTAGAGAAATCGGCACAAGGGAAAGAAGAATGGAGAAAAGGTTTTGACTTTTGAAGAAATTGAAGAAGAGAAATTGGAGAGGAAGAGGCTAGGGATTTTTGGCACAAGGAATGAGGAGAGAATTAGGGTTTTAAGTGTCAGAATCAAGGAGCTATCCCCCCTATTTATAGGATTTTCGGCACCTTCTGTATAAAATTGAAAACGCCCTTCCTAATTAATTAAAATTCAAGCTAAATAAAAGGAAAATTCGGCACCCCTTTGCCATGCAGTAGCCAATTTCTTTACTCCTCTCAATGGTGGATTTTCGGCCATCACTCTCCTTGTAGATAGGCTCCTATCTTTTCTCCTTTTTATCTTCTATATTATCAACTATAAAATCCAAATATATCTTCCTATTTTTAAGCCTTGTAGTCGTCCACCTCATCAAGTCTTAATGCCGAAATTTAACTCACTTAAATTAAAAGATTTGGGCTTTATTAAACTTAAATTTTGGGTCCCTAACTCCTTGTGTGTGGCGTCACCTTCTAATTCCCTTACAGTGCCACCTTTTGTTGGGCCACAAGCCCACGTTGGTATTTTAAACATAATTACCACTCTTTTAACTCTATAATGCCCAATCTAATAATTTAACCAAGGCCTTTGCCTAATTCTGAGCCCAATTTGAACCCCTATTTCTTAAATTAATATATTAAACATATTCACCCATTAAACGCATAGACCCAAAAATTCAGGATGTTACAGTTCTACCCCCTTAAAGAAATTTCGTCCTCGAAATTTCCAACTAACTATTAATCGTACTACCTAAGTCTCACTACCATGCTTTCGCTGCGCACTCCAATTCTAAACCCAAAATAAACACTTAGTACACTATGGTAGAGTACGCACCGGTATTCACATCTAGAGCGTCTCCGTCCCCTTGGCGATGTGCTGCATAGACCAAAGCTGGCTGCCTCGCCTCAGCATAACCTACACCTCTACCTGGTGCTTCACGACCGCGTTCATTACCATTATCGCCCCTGGCTTGTCCGCAGCCCCTTGGTGGTTGTTGATCACCTCTCTCAACCTGATCAGAACCTCGTCCGGCTGGCTGAGCCTGATTCACCTGTGGATAGTCCTTAATCGTATGTTCCGTGGATCCACACCTGAAGCATCCACCGGTTTTACTTCTACACTCCCCGGAATGTGCTTTCCCACAAGAAGGACATGATCGATTCTGGCCCGTCGGAGCACGAGCTGGCCCATCGGACCTAGGCTTTTTCTAGAAATTTCTAGATGATCCCGACTGCTCAAAATTCCTCTTATTCGTATTCCTATCTTTATCTCTTTCCTGTCTTTCAGTACGTTTTACCTCCTCAGCTATCTTAACTTTCTCAACCAGGACAGCGAAGTCTCTCTCTCTCTGCGGTGCTATCAAAACCCTTAACTCATTCCGCAATCCATCCTCGAACCAAACACAACGTTCATATTCGATTGCTACCATTCCTCGAGCGTAGCGGCTCAAGCGCAGAAACTCTCCCTCATATTCAGCCACAGATTTACTTCCCTGCACTAGATTCAGGAATGCCTTCCTCTGTGCATCCACATAGCTGGCCCCAACATACTTTCCCTGGAATGACTCCTTAAAGAAGTCCCAGTCAATCCTACTGCGGCAGTACCTTCTTTCATCGTGAGCCACCACTGATAAGCCTCGTCTCGAAGAAGAGACACGACCCCTTTCAACTTTTCCTCCACCGTGAAATCTAAGTCATCCATTATGCACTCAGTCGCTTTCATCCAATACTCAGTTGTGTTAGGGGCTACGCCAGAAACTCCCTTAAACACTTCTGCCCCATTGGCCCTAAGCCGCTCCTGCACAGATTTCAGGGCTCCTGTGCCCATGCATACTCCAGTAACCCTCTCTAAAACCCTCAACATTGCCTGAGATGCAGCATCATCTCCGGGCGCCTCATCCCGAAATTCTCCTTCTACGGTACCGACGATTCAGACATCTCGTTTCGACCCATGGCCGAGCCCCCACTGCGCTCGACACACGGTTATTCTACCCTACTGCGCGTCCCACGCGATGTAGACGTCCTCGACCCCTTGTACTCATTCTTCCGATTGGCATTTATCTGATTAAGAATTTTATGAATCATTAATTCTTCCCACTGATTAACCACGGACAATCTTATGAATAGAAGTTTTAAAGGTGGTTCTTTCGAATTCGCAACCATAACTACAATTCAGTCTCAAGTTCTCATCTCCTAGTTCTAGGAACTACATACATTCAACAAGCAACATACAGACAACATCCATACACCTACATTTAACACTTAGGGTTATTTTTGTTATTCTTCTACCTAGGGGTATTTTCGTAATTTTATCCTACATGAGTATTTTCGTATTTTTCCAAAATAGGGTTCCTTGTGGTTGTGTGGAATAAGGGTATTTTGGTAATTTCACAATTCAGGGGTATTTCGATAATTTTGCAATCTGGGGGTATTTTGGTCATTTTACAAATCAAGGGCATTTTGGTCATTTTGTAAATCAGGGGTAATTTGGGTAGTTTTTACAAATCAAAAATATTTTCAAAAATTTTACGAAACTAAGGTTTTTTTTTTAAACAGGGGTATCTTAGAGAATTTGATTTCAAAAGAATAATAGTAGCGTTCAAGTGTTTGCGGTTTTTGATTGATGTTGTGTGTTGTATATTTTTTTCTTAAAAGAAACCGTTGACTTTGTAAATCAGGGTATTTCTGTCAATTGGGGGTATATTTGCAAATCATAGGTATCTTGGTAATTTTCAAAATAAGGATATTTTATCAATTTTGTGAAAATAGGGTGGCTGGTCCCTTTTGGGTTTTAGTTATGGATTTTGGCCCGTCAACAAATCCTTGCGGCTAGGGTGAACAGTCACTACGCACCAGGTAAGATTCCAGCGAAGAGGAGGTGAATCACTAGGACTGCTTAAGTACCAGGCTCTTCTGGATCCAATCCTAGACATGCGCATGCCTGTTGCCACACCCTAGTTTTGCGACTCGTTCACAGGTTTGTTTAGTGAAATTAAGTCTTATGAGATTTTAGGAGTTGTTTCAGCTAGGCCTAAAGTCTATCAAGTTCTAATCTAACTAATCTACATCCCATAAAGCCCATCAAGCCCACATACTTATAATCACACAATGAGTCCAGAATATTTACCTGGCGAACTTGGGCCGGAGATGTAGGTGCCATGCTGAGAAAAACCATCCTGTATAATTTATAAACATGCAAAACCCATCTTTAGAAAACGTTTTGAGCCCAAAACCCCCAAAGCCGAGTTTTAAACTGGACTCTGATACCAATTTGTAACACCCCAAACCCAGCCTTAAACACTACAAACCCGGATCGGCATGTCACTAAAAAGATTTTATAAAGGATGTCGCATTTTGGAAATATTTTTTGAAGTTTAAATATTAATACCAGAAAAAACTTAATAATTTATTAATTCATATAAGATGTAAATTTCATAAAATGCCTTGGTGAGTTAAAAAAAGACACTGAATTTATTACCCGCCTTAACTTAATTAAAGGAAAAATTTAAACGTCTAACAATAATAAAAGCCCAAAATAAATCTGGAATAAAAATAAAGCTAGTGGCCCATGGCCTTATTACAATGGAATTTAAAACCCATTAATTAAAGATATTTAAAATAAAACTTCTAAGTAAAGTCTTCGCTAGATTTAATTACTCTCGCATGGCCACCTCGCGCCCTCTCCGGCCGGTCCGATGCACTAAGTGCTACACCAAATTGTTAAATAATAGGGTGAATCGCGAGACTCAGTGTGCAACCCTCGTGCACCATTAGATTTTGGGCCTTAGCCCCATAGAATATATAACAGAATATAATATAACAGAAATTATGCAAAGCCCAACCTAAGTCCTAGGTTTCCATCCGCTACACGCCACCCTTACCCGCTACCACACCATTGGGGATTTCTACAATCAACCCACGCCGCTACACACCATTGATGGCGGTCATGTCGCTCATCATCGAGTTGTGACAGAGTCACCGGTGAAATGGCAAAAGCCACGAAATGAGAGTTGTGACAGAGTCACCAGTGAAATGGCATTAGCCACTGTAGCAGTCACGCAGAAGCCGCCACAACGGAACACTTCCCCTTTCAATAAACCCAACCCCATGCAATTAGAAAATAGCATACTTATCACATATGTCATCTTAACAGAAACATTCAATTAGGAATGACAGAGATCACTAACCTGGTGATTCCTTTTTACCATCCTTGGGTTTCAATCATTATGCCGGGATTTCAGCATTTATCAGAATATAACAGATTAATAAACATATTTTAACAGGCAATCTAAATGGTGAGAAAGTGTTACACACCTGTTACCGTAAGGACGACACTCTCTATGTTGACACTATCAGAAGCTGCTAAAACTGCTATCTATCTAAGATTTTGTTCGGATGCCGGTCCACAACTTATCGCCAATCTCGAACTCTGCGACACCGCTTCGTTTTTTTAAACTTAGGGATTCTCTCCTTTGCCTGATCCACATTTAATTCCATCACAAATCCTTATCAGAGCTACTATCACAATATTTAATCGTTAATCCTCATTATACAGTTAAGATCTTGTATCCAATGAACAAATCTAATAGAAATCTAAGGAAATTTTCTTACCTTAAAATCCCGAAATTGGAGACTAATGATTTTCGGCTTTTAGATCTAGTCAACCAAGTTTCCTTCAAATCCCGGAATGCAGCCCAACATAGAACCATTAAACTATTAGCTTTTTTGGCTTTTGCCTTTCAAAACCGGAATAGAATATGAGAAACTAGCGTGAGTCGACACTTACCTTAACACGGGATTTTGGCTAGCACTAGAAAGAGGATTCGGCAATGCCAAAGTAATAGATTTTAAATGCCGGAAGAATAGATTTAACTCACAAATAGGATGAATAAAGAAAAACTATAGAGATTTCGACTTTTTAGAGAAATCGGCAAAAGGGAAAGAAGAATAGAGAAAAGGTTTCGACTTTTGAAGAAATTGAAGAAGAGAAATTGGAGAGGAAGAGGCTAGGGATTTTCGGCACAAGGAATGAGGAGAGAATTAGGGTTTTAAGTGTCAGAATCAAGGAGCTATCCCCTCTATTTATAGGATTTTTGGCGCCTCCTATATAAAACTGAAAACGCCCTACCTAATTAATTAAAATTCAAGCTAAATAAAAGGGAAAATTCGGCACCCCTTTGCCATGCAGTAGCCGATTTCTTTACTCCTATCAGTGGTGGATTTTCGGCCATCACTCTCCTTGTAGATAGGCTCCTATCTTTTCTCCTTTTTATCTTCTATATTATCAATTATAAAATCCAAATATATTTTCCTATTTTTAAGCCTTGTAGCCGTCCACCTTATCAAGTCTTAATGCCGAAATTTAACTCACTTAAATTAAAAGATTTGGGCTTCATTAAACCTAAATTTTGGGCCCCTAACTCCTTGTGTGTGGCGTCACCTTCTAATTCCCTTACAGTGCCACCTTTTGTTGGGCCACAAGCCCACATTGGTATTTTAAACATAATTACCGCTCTTTTAACTCTATAATGCCCAATCTAATAATTTAACCAAGGCCTTTGCCTAATTCTGAGCCCAATTTGGACCTCTATTTCTTAAATTAACATATTAAACATATTCACCCATTAAACGCATAGGCCCAAAAATTCAGGATGTTACAGATATTTTCAAGAATACCTTATCACCCACTACGTATTCGATATCTCTTCATTTCGTATTAGTATACGATTTTGTCTATCAAACATTGCTTTCAATCTGTCCCTGATTAATTTTACCACTTTTTTAGCTTCCTAAATTAATTTTGGCTCACGATCCTCGTTTCACTTAATTTTGACTAGCAGATAGGTGTTCTACATCTACGACCATATAAAGCTTCATATGGCGCCATCTGAATATTCGACTGGAAACTGTTATTATACACAAACTTAGCTGATGGTAAGTAGCGTTCCCAGCCAGACTCAAGATCAATAACATAGGCTCGTAACATATCTTCCAACACTTGAATAACTCGCTTTGACTGGTCATCAGACTGAGGATGAAATGTCGTGCTGAAATTTAACCTCGTACTTAAAGATTCATGCAATTGCTTCTAGAATCTCAAGGTAAAACAAGGATCGTGAACAGAGATAATAGAAACAAGCACACTGTATAGTCTAACTATCTCGCAAATATAAATTTTAGCCAACTTCAAAATTGACTAATCAATTCTCACTACAAGGAAATGAGCAGATTTTGTCAGTCGATCCATTATTACCTAAATCACATTTCTTTTGCTCGGAGATAATGGTAGACCAACTACAAAATCCATAATAATTCGTTCTTATTTCCATTCTGGAATAGAGATAAGCTGAAGGAACTCAGTGGGAACTTGATGTTCAACTTTCACTTGCTGAAAAGTCAGACACTTGGCGACATATTCAACAATTTTTTTTCATTCCAGACCACCGGTAAGATTCTCCCAGTTCACGATACATTTTCACACTATCGGTTGCATAGCAAAAAGATTATCGTAAGCCTCACGCAAAATCATATTTTTCAGTTAAGCATTATCAAGGACACTAATTCGATTGCGAAATTGAAAGCAATCATTTGAATCAATGTTGAAATTCTCAATATCACCTTGTTAAACAAGTTTCTTTTTATCCATTAACTTCGTATCATCATACTATGCTTCTTTAATCTGATCAAGCAACACGGGCTTAATTTTTAATTTAGCCAAAAGGCTATCATCGTCACAAATGCTGAGCTGAACAAACTTTGCTTTTAATTCAATTGTCAACTTCCAACTTAGAGCACCAACAACAACATTTGCTTTGTTTGGATGGTAGTCAATCATGCAACCATAATCTCTTACCAGTTTGATCCAATGATGCTGTCTCAGGTTCAACTCCTTTTGGGAGAGAAGATATTTGAAACTTTTGTGATCTATGTAAATATGACACTTTTCATCATACAAGTAATGCCTCTAGATCTTTAGAGCAAAAACCACAGCGGCAAGCTTTAAATCATGTGTCGAGTAATTACGTTCATGCGTTTTCAGTTGTCGAGACACTTACACAATTACTTTACCATCGTGCATCAAAACACAACCTAAATTGTTTAACGAAGCATTGGTATACACCATAAATTCTTTCCCCAATCGGGGTAAAGTTAGGATCGCCGCTTCTGTCAACATAACCTTCAGCTTCTCCAAAATTTCATGACATTGATTATCCCATACAAACAACACATTCTTATGCAGGAGTTTCTTCATCAGAAAAGCTATTTTGGAAAATTTGTTCACGAATCTCTTGTAATAATCTGTCAAGCCAAGGAAGTTTTGAATTTCAAACATATTTTTCTATTCTTTCCACTGAAGGATAGCTTCGATCATTTTAGAATCAACTCAAATTCCTTTGGCTGAGATGACATGCCCTAGAAATACCATTTCTAAACACCAAAACTCACATTTATTGAGCTTCTCGAATAGTTGCTTCTCGCGTAAAACTTATAGTATGATTCTCAAATGCTTATTGTGCTTAGTTTCCGATTTAGAGTATATCGGGATATTTTCAATAAACACCACCACAAATTGATCCAGAAAGGGTCAAAAAATGCGGTTCATGAGATCCATGAATGCCGCAGGTGCATTCATCAACTCAAATGGTATCACAAGAAATTCATAGAAATCGTACCGCGTACGAAACACCATTTTTGGTATGTCATTGTTTTTCACTTTCAGCTTGTAATACCCCGGTCTCAAATCGATTTTAGAGAAGACTGATGCACCTTTCAACTACTAGAATAAATTGTCAATATGCGGCAATGAATATCGATTATTAATTGCCAACTTATTCAACTTTCGGTAATCAATGCAAAGACTCATCAACCCATATTTCTTCTTTACAAACAGTACTACAGCTCCCCAGAATGATATACTAGGATGTATAAAGTCTCGATTTAAAAGATCTTGCAATTGAATTTTTAGTTCTTTTAACTCCATTGGTGAGAAATTGACACAGGAGTTGTACCCGGGTAAACTTCAATTGCAAATTTGGCCTCGCAATTAGGAGGAAGTCTCGATAATTCTTCAAGAAACACATTTGGGAACTCAAAAATTGTTCGAATCTTGCTTATTTGATTCTCATGTGAGTTTGAATTAATAACATAGGCTAGAAAAGCTTCAGAACCTCGATTTTTCAAATTGCTGAAATGATACAAGTTGAGCCACTCGATCTGATGCCATTGTGATACTCTAAACCCGACCCTTTAATAGGATCTGAATATGACGTGTCACTACTTAACACTTGGTTAACTTATAACAAAATTTTACAAGTTATAAATATAAAACATATTATAATTGCTGCTTTACTAAAGTTTAAATGAAATCATTAACAGTTTATAATAACGCTCAACTCATATGGTGCATAAGTTCAGATAGAACAACCTCATTAAACATAATATAAAACTTTAAGTCTAAACTTTCATTTTTAATAAAGGTCTCATAAAAACAAAGTCTTATCAAAATAGAAGTTCTTTATACAGGTCATTTCCAAAATACATTTATACGCCACCCCAAGAGTCATGTATGGTACAGAACAAAACAATCAACTTATAGTAACAGCAACACCCTGGCGTAGTCCTTCTAACAAAATCTTCCTTCAGTCAGCAAGCTTGAAAAGGAAAACGTTGTAAGTTCAAATGAACTTAGTAAGTTCCAAAAAGAAATCATACATAACATTACTTACAACACAACCAAACCTTTCAGGGACATTTACACACGATGAACATAGTACACCTAATGGCGTATACAAAACATAGACAGACTAAGTACACCAACTTACTTAACTCGTAGGCTTATATTGTACGCCAACTTAACATAAATTAGACAAACCATCTTTATGCTAGTCACGTACCCAGAATTCATAACCGAAAGTATATCATACATTCTCATTTTCACACATTTACCCCCTTAACGCCTTATATCATTTTCATTCATTATAGCATATATTAACATGATCTGCCAATCCGATTTGCAATATAGCCGCCCTATCAAAGGCTATACAAACATATCTCCTTTTCTCCATCACTACAGATCAGATCATATCATACATGTCAAAAGCAGATGGTAGTGGCTTAAGCATGAAGAATGTCGCTTACATCATATCATAGACAAACTGAACTTAGACTAATGAATCTGGTTAATCATTATCCATATATACACTTTTCATCCATTCAGAGGAAGAATACTTACCTTACACGAATTATAAAATAAAGAAACTTACAACACATGAAAGTAACAAGGAACTCACCATAAATTCTAGTATAAAATTACAAAGTAGGTTATTTGCCTTTATCCTTTGGACCATCGTTAGCCTCTTGAGCTAAAAGAAAGATAACTACACACATCAGACCATAAATCTATCAAATCTGACCATGTATGCGAGAATTAACAAACTTAATCCAGAATCAGGAAGTTTCCTTCTTCATACATCATTTTAACATCTGTGCATACAGAACGAAAAACACGTAAATAACTTAGATGATAACCTAAAGGTTCATCAGTAATTACCATAGAGCTAGTACTAACATGGAAGTTAGCTGAATATTACGAACCTTACTTTGAAGAAGTTTTCTGAACTTAGTTTTATTCAGAGAGTTTCAACGGAAATCAAGAAAGAAGAAGAAAATATAAAGGTGTTCAGAAAGACCACCACTATCCTTATATACTAAGCACGAATAAAATGATTAGTGGAAAAATTAGATAATTCCACTAACTCTCTTGATTCACGTGATTAAGTGCACTTAACAAAATTTAAGTCTTATCATCTATAGTAGTCTAGTTCTGTTCTAACTAAACCTCAACTTGACTAGCCAAATCACCATACTAAAATAATAAACAAATCTAAAGAACTGCGAACTTAATGAGTTCACGCAAAGCATCTAGGTTGAGCGAATACTTAATAGAAGAGTTCCCCAAAACTAAAAGTTTGCCAAATGGCTTATTACACAAAATTCTATACTTAGCCAAAAATACTTTACGTACTCAAATCTATCCTTAATTTACCATCTATATGCCAAACAATAACCAAATACGGAGACTTCGCCGGATGGGTTGTTACAACCTGATCGTGGTCTGAAAGCTTTAATATTTATATAATGAATGATTGAGCCTAGAAACTAACTATCACCACGATTGAGGAAAGTGCACCTATCGAGCAGTAGTATAGCTTAGTGGCAAGACCAGAATATCGAACCTAAAGGAAACAAAAGTACTAGTACTAACTTTCTTTTTATTATCTAGCCTAAAATAAAAGGGATTGATATTTATCTAACTAATTACTAAACTAAGGATGCTAAGACACAAAGAATGAATTGGGAAAATACTTTTGGGAAAATCAGTTGATTAAGACAATACCCGAGGAAGAATCCACCTAGACTTCACTTGTTATCTAACTCTGAACCATACGATTTATTCACTTGACTTGATTCGTAAAATTCCCTAATTTATATTATTATCTCTCTCGAGACTAATAACGTCTAACCCTAGGTTGATTAATTGAAATCTCTTTCTAATTAAAACCCCTAGTGTTGCATTAATTTGATCTATGGACTCCCATATTAGGTTTGACCCTAATCCGGTAGATTTTCGTCGCCCTATCTCTATGAGTGCGATCAACTCCGCTTAACTATACTAGATCTACTATTAAACAGTGACTTTTGCTCCTCTGAATAAGCACATCAATACTTGAATCAATATCCTGAAATATTAACCCAAGAATTAAGAACACATAATTAAGAATAAATCAAATATTTATCATACAGTTCAGAAAACAATAACAAGATCCATCTTAGGTTTCATCCCCCTCAGGTATTTGAGGGGTTTAGTTCATAATTATAAAAAAATACATATCAGAAGAAATTAAATAAAAAAACATAAGGAAAACCCTAAAACCCCCTGAAGGAAATTGAAGGGAAAATCTTCAGTCTTGAGCGTGATTCCGGCTTCTGAGATGGATCAACTGGCTTTCTTGGAGTAATTCCCTGTATTCAGCCCTCTTTGGCTTCGCTCCCTTTTTTAGGTCATACTTGGGGGTGTTTATATAGACTTCAGAATGTCTTTCTCAGCTTCTAAGTGTCCTTTTCCAAGTGGAATTAAAACATGTCACGGTAGGGACACGCCCGTGGCACACGCCCGTGTGAATCGAGTTCAAGGTCGTGTTCGAGTCTGCTAAAGTGGCACGACCGTGTGGTGAACTCCAGGCCGTGTTGATTTATTACTTTGGCCCATTTTCTCCATTTTTGGCCCGTTTCTCATTCTTTTCATCTTCCTGTGCTCTCCTAAGTATAAAACATGAAATTAAAGGATTAGGAGCATCAAATTCCACAATTCAAGGGATAAATCATCCGAAAGTATGCCAAATGTGGGATTAAAATATGTATATATTACGGTTTATCAAATACCCCCACACTTAAGCATTTGCTTGTCCTCAAGCAAAATCCTCAGTTAAAATTCGTTCTTCTCAATTTATAATTCCTATCAATGATGGCTCAAAATAATCCATAGGTAACCATACATCGAGAATTCAACTAAAAGAACATAAGAGTTTCAAACAATGAAAGTTGAGCATTTTATTCATGAAAAACATAGGTATCCTCCTTTATCCAAGTAATCATCGTTGATTCAAAATATCACAGAGTTAACATTCTCACTAAGGATTCACTCAAATCGCTCTAAGTGTTTAAGGGACAAAAAATTAAGCACTCAATAGTTAACATGAAGAGTTATTACCATAGGCTTGCATGAAAATCAAATCTCCACCACTATAAATTGAGATGATACATCGATCAAAAGGTCTTTAAAAAGGGTTGTAACGTGGCTTGGTTAGGGGGTGTGGTCATAGGCTGAAAGAGGAGGTTAGAATCGAGATTGAATTGACAAATTACCGAACTAGAAAAATAGATTAATAATGAATAATTACATTAATAATACGAGCTTCTTCTAAAGATGTGAGATTTACTGTTTAAGCTCATAAAAACATAGAACTAATAATGGATATACTTTCAACTTTTTTTTTAAAGAACAAATCAAGTACAATAATAGGAATTTAAAAACTGAAATGAAAAACATAGTTAGGCAACTCCTCAAATCAAACCTCGATGAAAAGGTTAATAGGAAAAATTCTTAATGGATCAAAAAGAGTAAGTCTTGGGGGTTAATATAAAGGGTAAAGGGTTAATTATGGATGTAGGCCTTTTGGGAAGTAAGTGGGTTAAATCTTAGGTGCCTTTATCATCTGAGTATATCAAATAAAAAATGTGGTCTCTACATGTATAATCGATGTATGGTTTTTATCAAAAATGTGCCTTTATCAGAATAACAGATCAATGTTGACACACTCATAATCAATAAAGTGACAAGAAAAAAATATGCTCTAACAAGCTCAAAGACTCACAGAAATTATGGTTTTTTTTATGTCAACCTTGTGAACTTTCAAATTTTAAGATAATACCTAACTTGGGGAAACAACCTAGCCAATTTTTAATTTTCAAAAATCAACTTATCGTGCTTGATCCTCTAAAGCCGTAAAGTTTAAACAATCAATGCACAACTACCTATGTTTTAATTCAAGACATATAAATAGAAATCATAAATCAATCAAATTTTTTTCTAATAGTGATATGAGAAAGAAAAGACAAAATTCAGGGATTTGAGAATAATGCAAAAAGTTTTCTGAATAAAATTCACCGCCCACACTTAAGATGTACATTGCCCTCAATGTACAAATATAGATATTTACAACATATAAAATCATAAGATAATGGGAGAAATGAACTTCGTGAATTTTGGATGAAGTCAAGGAAAAGAAACGATCATGGTGTCTATGGTCGTGGTGTGGCGATTCCCAAGCAGCCTTTAGAACCTGAATCAAAGAAATCAAAATGTAATAATAAAAATTAAAGACAAGAAAGACAAAAAGAAGGAAAATAAAGGATAAGAGAAAAGAAAAAGAAAAATTAAATGGACTCAAATGTCCTTGGCTTGTCTGATAAATGAAGCGTCCGGCATGAACTCATGTAGATCGGTCTCGTACGGGGAGATTATGCTAGGGTCCTTCCGCTTTCCGACATGGGAATGGTTGTGTAAAGAAAGAATGAGCGAAAGAGGGAAAGAAAAATGAAGGGGGAGAGATAATAGTCAAAGAAAGAGTGGGGTTGCTAGGGTTTGATTGAAAAAGGAATTGGGGAGAAAGTGAGAAAAAGGGGAGGGGGTTTAAATAGGGGGTTTAAACAAGGCAAAACAAGACATTTCACTTCATTTCAGAACAATTAAATAAATAATTTATAAACATATAACAAACAAAATCAATTTATGGTATAAATACACTTAAGAGCCTTAAATCGAGATTACGGGGCCCTAAAAATAGTATGGGAACAATACAAGACTAATTTGATTCAAAACAGAAAAATATGCAAAAATTTGAAAATCTTGGAAACAGAGGTCACAAGGCCGTGTGGCCAAGATATGTGGAATAGCCTGAGCCAGTGGTAGTTCACACACGCTGGCAGTCGTGTGTGAGATAATGACCAGATTTTGGGCTTAGTCGAAACAGTGGTTTCGGGACCATAAATTCGATGTTGAGAAATTTATTTTATTTATATTTTTATGGTCTACAATTTCACGAAATGATTTCGTGAAAATCTCATTCGAAAATTTTGACGTTTGGGCACTCAATTTAGTCAAAAGGACTAAATTGTAAAAAATGCAAAAGTTGAGTTCTACATGTTAGATGTGTTCAATTGTTATGAAATATTAAATTGGAGGTCCTTAAATGATAATTAGACCATTGGTTAAGTTGGTGGACAAAAATGGATATGGATGGGTATGTTTCAAAAGATTTTTTTAAAGGGCATTTTAGTAATTTAGTGAATTAAATGAATTAAAAACAAAATTTAAATGCCAAATTTGTCCATCTTCAAGCTTAGGCCGAATTTAACATGTGGGAAGCCATGGGTAGGGTTTCAAGCTTTCCAAGCTTCATGGTAAGTCCATTCTAGCCCCGTTTTTTATGTTCTTTACTTTTTGGAGTCCCGGTAACTTAATTTAGCTTATTCTAGCAATAATTTAACCTAGGGTTCATATTTGGAAAAATGCACATAGGTGAAATGTGTTTATTTTGATGTCTTATGGCAGAATATGAAGCTTAGAATTATGTTAAACAACTTTTACTAAGCGATTTTAAGTAAAAACGAGTAAAGTGACATAATCGGCAAAAATACCTAATGTACATAAGTGTATGTTAGAGCAAGAATTTGATGTTGCCATATAAGGGAAAAATGATCAGCATGTTATAAAACATAAGAATAAGGGATGAAGTTTAATTTTCGAGCCTAGGGGCAAAATCATAATTATGCAAAAGTTTAGGGGGTTAAATTTTAATTTTTCCAAAGTTTGAGTTAGGGACTGTTTTGAGTATTACATTAATTAAATAAGTGAAATGTGATGTCTTAGACCCCGAAAAATGAGATTTGGACCTAGAATGGGAGGAAAATCGAAAATCAGGAAAGTTGGTAAATTGACCGTTTTAGTATTAAGGTAAGTTCATATGTTTAATAAGCATTTAAATATGCATATTTGAATGATAAATTGATATTTTGGTCATAAATACTTTAGTATTGAGTTTTAGATATAATGATTAATGTTCGATAATAATTCGATATTGGAAAGAGAACTTGTATAATTTATATGTAAGACCATATTTTGTATTATGGCTTTGTATGATAACAAGAAAGTATTGACTAGCACAGTTTGATAAGAATAAGTTAAGTTGATGATATGATGAGATTGAGAATGTAAGTATGTAAGTTGAGTAGCATTTTATTATTATGCAATTATTGTTATTAGTAATGTTATTATTGAGTTATGCGACTAACCTTGAGAATTTGAGCAAGTATGTTTCAGCTATGACTTGACAAGGCATTGATATCTCAAAGTCCATGGCTATACCATGGCAATTAAGGAAGAATTGATGGAAAAGTCCATGTTCATAACATGGCATTTAAGGAGGAATTGACGGTTAAGGATACCATGTAAGACCATGTCAAGACACGGCATTGATAAGGCAAGGATCCCGTGTAAGACCATATCAAGACATGACATCGACATTGATTAAGGATTCCATGTAAGACCACATAAAGATGTGGCATTGGCACCAAGACAAGGATACCATGCAAGACCATGTTTGGAACATGGCATTTGGTAAGACAAGGATACCATGTAAGACCATGTCTGAAACATGGCATTTGGTAAGACAAGGATACCATGTAAGACCATGTTTGGAACATGGCATTTGGTAAGATAAGGATATCATGTAAGACCATGCCAATGCATGGCATTGATAAGTTCTATAAGGTAAGGAAATCATGTAAGACCATGTCAAGACATGGCATTGATGAGTTACTATAAGACAAAGGTCCCATGTAAGACCATGCCAAGGCATGGCATTGGTGAGTTCATAAGGTAAGGATACCACGTAAGACCATGTCAAGACATGGCAATGGTAAGTTCAAAAAGGAAAAGGTTCCCGAGTAATCCAAAGAGTAAGTCAAAGAAATGACAAGGTGAGAACATAAATAAAGAGTACAGGTATGCATTTAAGGCTTATTTAATATTGAGATTGTAAGTAATTGAGATTATCAAGTATTAAGTAAGTGATGAGTTTTCAGTTATGCTTGTGACACTTTATGACATGATTGGCAATATGCCTATATTATGAAAGAGTACTCATGTGTTAAGTAAGATGTTGCAGGCATGTAAGCAAGCTATTAAGTAAGGTGCCTTTTGAATTTTGAGCCTTTGGTAAGGTTACCGATGAGTTCAATGGGAAATTTACTAAGTGAAAATACTTGTGATCGTGTAACGACTAAGTGTAATTGAATATGATTATGTGATGAATAAGTGTAGGTATAAGTGTGAAAACTTATGAACAATATAATCGATATTTGATCGAAACTTCATAAGATGAGATCTAATAAGTGAAATTATGAAAGAGTAAATTTAGCAATAAAACAGATTTGGACAGCAGTAGTTGTGTGAATTTGAAAAATCACCAAAAATGGTGGAAATCTAATTAGAGGTTGAATAAGATATGAAATTAAAGATGAATGAGTCTATTTTCACATAAAAGAAACGGTGTAAAAAAAAGAATTTCATATTCTATGATATTTGAATTTTTGTGAGATAGGGTCAGAATGATGTTGGAATCCCCTGTTCTGAATTTAGAAAATCACTAACAATTGTAAAAAAAATAATTATGGGATATAATTTATATGCCTAAAATCTTGAATGACTCTAGTTTCAAACGAACTAAACAAGAAGGTCATCTGAATTCTGTATGAGGAGAAAATTGATTCGTAGTGAAGAGAGGTCAGAATAGTCAAACAGTGAAATAGGGGAAATTTTAATGAATAAAGTGTACTAATTGGCAAGACAAAAAATTCTATAAATTTTATGGTATGAAGATATGTGAGTCTAGTTTCAAGGAAAATTAGTGGTTTGTAATTCGGAGCTCTTTAGTTCAAGAAATAAATAATTTAGTGACAGCGATTCAAGTAGATAGATTAATGTGAACATGAGTAATAAGGTATAAGCATGTGATTTAATGATTGTATCAATTTGAGAACTTATTGTGAGGATTTGTCTCATTGAGGCTTTGGTAAGGCTACAAATGAGTAAGTTGAGAAAGTAAGAACTTAGCATTATTTATGCAAGTTATGACAACTTAGTAGTAAGCTAAATTCATTGCTAATGCTTATTATTTTTACATGTGAACTTACTAAGCTTTATGAGCTTACCCCCTTTTCTTTCCCATGTTTCAGAGTCCTATTAAACAAGCTCGGGCTGAAGGTTGTCGGAGATCGCTTCACACTATCAAGCTATCTATGGGTATCTTTATTTATAAATGATTTAAGTTATGACATGTATAGGGTCTTGACTAAGTCATTTTGTATATGTGTTAATTAATTTGATCAAATGTATTGCTTCATAACGGTAATAAGGATTATTCTGTATTTAGCCACGAGTTGTAGCTCATATTGGTCATGGAGTTATAATGCTTGTGTATGCATGTGTTTGTTAAAGTTTAAATTATAAGTGAAATTTTGTGGCTCGGGATTTGGTAGAATGTATTGTTAAGTCTGGTAATGCCTCGTACCCGGTTCCGGCGTAGTATACGGGTAATGGGTGTTACACAGACCGTGTAACTAACTGTGACCGTGTGAAAAATTCTGCACCTAAAAATTAATAAGACACATGGTCGTGTGTGCCACACAGCTGTGTGGTCGGGCTGTGTGGAACAACCTCGACCGTGTGCACCTTAAAAAGCTTCCAAAACAAGGCAAACTTTCATCCAACACTTAGGTTCCAAACCAAATCAAAATAAATCATTTCCATACTTTAAAAACACATTTAAACAAGCCTAAAACATGGCAAAACAATCAACCTAAATACCTAACCAATGTGTCCTCATTGACACCGCCAATTCAATTATCAACCTCAATTCATTTGACACATCAACTAATTTGCATTCAAATTCTTAAGTTCACTTATAAAACCCATGCCAAACTTATCATTTCTTCTTAATCATTCACATTCACTCATACCATGATCCAAAAACTTAAATAAGGTTAACATCACATGACCAAAACAACTTTATATGAACATATTCACACTAAGATTAAAGGCACATACACAAGTAAGCTTATACCAAGCTTAAAACATAACATTTGTAATAAGTATCTAAACATATACAAAAACATCTATTACATGTCATATAACCTAAAATAAACATATCAAAATCTACCAAAATGTATTTGAATAATGTGATCTTCAAGTTGATTCGATCGTCTGACTCTACAGAACGTTATCTACAAGGAACAAAAAAGAACACGAGTAAGCTTCATTAGAGCTTAGTAAGTTCAACGGTTAAAACGATAAAGCTTATTGAATTAAATATAATAATTTTAATAACAAGATTAAAAGACAAAGGCTCCTGTCAACCACAATCCACAATAGGTGAGTTTATACGTAAACAAGTATGAGATCATTCATTATCAAGCCACAATGCTATCAGAAGATTCAGGAATAATTGTTCAACAATTCAATAATAAGATATTTAACACAAGAAACATTGCCCGATGAACGATATACGGATATGAGTACACAGTTATCAATCCGAAACATGCCAAATGCTCCAATGAGCCAATCCAACCGATAACATGTCTCGACACTAAGTGGCTAGCCCGTAAGCTAACATCCCTCCCATAACACACCTCGGCACCAAGTACCAAGCCCGAAGGATTTACATTCACCCCAGTAACACGCCAGAAACACTGTAAATATAACACGATAGTCCGCGACAAATGTTGGACTTCAGTATATTCAGTGAACAGGAAATAAACAGGAATCATCATCTCATCTCAAACCAATCTCAAACAACACGCACTATAACATATTGGCATGCCAATCGTACTCTATGCTACGTTCATCTGGCTCAGGAGCTATTTTTGTAAAACACAGATCCAAGCAATTTATTACCTCAATTTATATTAAATTAATAGTAAAACATTCATTTCAGCATTCAACACTCAACATTAAATACCTCATTCAATTTATATTGCAATTTATATCAAAATAAACCGAATGAACTTACCAGGGCTAAACTGCAGTAATGGTAAAGATTCAGGGACTATTTAGCTACTTTCCATTCGGTTATCTACTTTTTCTTAATGTATGATATAATTTATTTCATTTATTAGTCTCAATTTCATATACTATTCAATTTAATACATGTAACTTCCTATTTATAATTTTGCACATTAAACCCCAAACATTTACATTTTATTCAATTTGGTCCTTAAGACCAAAACAAGCTTATTTCACATAATTAAACTTTAAACCCATTGAACCCAATTTTTAAACATTCTAAAACGGCCCAATAATTCTGAATTTTTCAAGAAAAACCATGTCTATTTTAATTTATTTTCAATTTAATCCCTAATCATGAAAATTACTAAATATAACTTTACAAATTAGATCAAAATTATCATCAAGCTTTATGCTCAAGAACAAACATCAAGAATACTTCAAGAAAATCAATGGTAATTTTTCTACACTTTAATAACTTCACAAATTAGTCCCTAAACTAGCTAGATATCAATACAACGATCACAAACACATAAAAATTCACAAGATACGAGCATAAATTGCATACCATGCAAGTGAATCCACTTGACCGAAGCTTTCTATTCTCCAGCAATGGAGTTTTGGTTTGTCAAGATGAAAACAAGAAGAAAAGATGACGGCTTTCATTTTTTGTTTTGTTTATTTATTTTTAATTACCATTTTACCCTTTTAAAATACTATAATTTTCATGCATTACCAACCCCAAACCGTCCACTATATAAACTTGTGGTAAAATTTCCATTTAAATCCATTATGTTACTTACCAATTGCTATTTAACACCTTTGATTAATAGAATTTTACTTTTATAACTTTTACGATTTAGTCCTTTTTAGTTAATTAACTAATCAAACGTCAAAATTTCTAAATCAAATTTTACTAAGACACAAATGACTTCGTAAATATTAAATAATTAATATTTCTGGACTGACACGTCAAAATTTGTGGTCCCGATACCACTATTCTAACACCACTAAAATATGTGTTGTTACGTATAAGGCAAAACATACCAAAACAATATGTCGAAATGACGTTAAACAACTAAATTCCAAGTTTGACCATTTTCAATACAATACCGACTAAAACCCTAGGTACATGGCATTTACAATCAAAAGGGTACTTTACAAACTTTGTTAAGTCAGAAACGGTCATCTGGATGCTGACTTCAATTCCTGGGGCTTCGAAAGATACCTAAACTTGCTTTCGGAGAAAACAAACTGTATGTTGAGCAATAGACTCAGTTGTACATTCTTAATTCAACTATATAACATAAGAATTAGCAAATCAATCCCAAAGTAAACATGTATATCTATATGCACATATCAACCACCTACTTACAATTTGGAGTTACCAAGCTTTGCATTATCAATTTAAACATAATAAGTGTATAAAACAAACATCAATTCTTTCAAATTCAATTCAACATATGTGGACAACTCATTTTACTTATAATAATAACATTTCAAAGATATCAATGTCAAAACATTCAGTTCTAAGTCCTTTTTCGATATACCACTTATAATACCACATATTTCATTCATTTTTGGAGTCTACTGACTCATTCGAATTCGTTTCAGCCCCCAGGGCTAAATTTTATCTGATTTACATGTTTCAACTATATGATTACAACATTTCATTTGCATTTGTAATCACAAATCATTCTAAAGATACCAATTTATAACTCATTCATTGCATTTACCAAGTTTATATTTTGTAACCCCTATTTGCCCAACTTGAACTCGAACGGATACTCGAATCGTCCAACCAACACACCAAACTGGCACCAAAGTGCATCTTTGTGTACAAAAAGCATACTTGGTTCACGAATTACATTCCTGGCACATAAGCGCATATTTGGCACACAAGGTGCATTCCTGGAGCATAAACGCATAATCTCATACTCAATTCAATCCTATGGCATGCCAACTATATCCGACTCAGCCCGACTAGTTAATAGGGTATCAATTTCAATTTCATTTACAATTTAGTACACATCAATTTTTCAATCACATACACTATAACAATTTGATTTATCAACATAACATATGTATTTCATATCAATTAATACATATTATCACTCACTTCCATAGAATAATTCATATTTCAAATGATTTATGCTAATTTATCTTTTATTCAATTTAGTCTTATATTCCAAGAATTCACATTTAAACTCGATCCAGTAACTTATATCATTAATATATACTTACCTTAGTACTCTTGTATACGTGTAATCATGAAAATGAAATCAATTTATACAACTTAAATTATAAATGCACAAATCGAAATTTTGAGCTACTTGTCGATCACTTTCGTTTTTCCTTTCCCTCTCGCCATTTCCACGTCGACGTTAGTTGAAATTAAAGCCAAAAAGCTTATAAACCCTAGCTATGGAGTTTTCTCCTCTTTTCTTTCTTTAGAATTGGTGGAGAAGAAGCAATTCTCTTTGTGGAGAAGAAGCAATTCTCTTTCTTTCCACCGAATATACATATATATTAAGATTAGTTTATAAATTAATTTAATTAATCATGTTTTTACTAAATTATCCTTAATTAAACTAAGTTAATAGCTAATTAAGCATGTCATCCACTAACATAGTAGTTAACATGGTATAATTGCTATTTTGAACCTTTGGTTAATTGCAATTTAAGTCTCCAAGCCATTTACTTTTTAAAAATCTATAGCGATTAAACTTTTACAATTTATTCTTTGAGCCATAATTACTCATAATTTTGGTTAAATCACTTAATGAAATTCTAATTCATTGATACACTAACTCTGTAAATATATTTATTTAATATTTACAGGTTCAGTTTATGAAAATAGGGTCCTAAAATCGTTTTTTTTCGACACCACTAGAAACCAGGTTGTTACATGTACGAAATTAGTTAAAAGCTCAAGAAGAGCTAATATATCAATATTTGAAGGAACAATTTCTTTTTTTTATAATTAATGCATTATGTATCATGTAATGGATCTCATATTGAGATTGTGAATGAAGAAAAGATTATATTTGGTATGAATTAGTCTTGTTATGAATATCTATTTTGAAAAGGATAAAGAAAGATTTGGTTATTGAATTATATTTATCACTTTTGTTATTAAATTGGATTAACTATAATTATTTTTGTGATCTTCCTTTGTCATCATCCCAATGAAAGGTCGAAAGTATAATATTTGATTGTGAAATATCTAAAAGAAATATATGGCCTTTGGAATATGATAATTTTATTTGAAGCTCGTTATAATTAAATGCACTTGAAGTTGCAAGTTTTTAAATTTGTGAGTGAGTATAACTCTATGTATCATGTAATGTATCTCGTATTGAGATTGTGAATAAGGAAAAGATTATACTTGGTAAGAATCACTCTTACTATGAATATCTACTATTTTGATTTTGAAAAGGATAGAGAAATGTTTGGTTATTGAATTATATTTTTCACCCTTGTTATTAAATTAAATTGGCTGTAACTATTTTCGTGGCCTTTCTTTGTCATCATCCCCATGAAGGGTCGAAAGCAAAATATTTGAATGTGAAAGATCTAAAAGAAATATATGACCATCGAATATGATAATTCTATCTAAAACTCATTATGATTGGATACATCTAAAGTTACACTATTTTAAAATTGTGATTGAGTATAACTCTCCAGAGTTCTCAATTAAAATTATTTGGAGAATATTACTGATGAAGACTTGTTAGAGAAAAGTTTTCTAACTTTTGATGCTTCAAATGTGCTACTAAATAATGAATTATTAAATGAAAATGTAACACCCGCTAACCCTAAACCGTCACCGGAATAGGGTTACAGAGCATTACCGGACATTGCAGACAACTTACGAATATTATACAATTAATTAACATTTTTAATTTAATACATTCATTAAGTCCCTTTCATGGACCCTCGAAGCCTAAAATATGAATTAGAAGTGAATCAAGACTTGATCAGGTGCTCCGAAAATTTTTCGTAAATTTTATTTTTTGAACTCAATATAACCCTTTTATAAACATTTAATCTTCCCTGCAATTTCAAATAACAACCAATCCAAAACCAATGGCACAATCAAAACAATTTATACTCAAATACACCTAAATCATAACCAATTCATTAACACTATAATTTAATAATTAAATATTCATAATATCATTCAAAGTTTACCAATAACTTCATTCATTTTCCATTCAAACTTAATACCAAATTTTATAGTATACTTTTTACCATTTCACTTAGACTAAGTTCAAAACATTACAAACCATCCATACTTTATAATTAAAATCATATGACCATGTATATAACCTAGGTACATGCCACATTTACCAAAAGGAAAAGTACATCACGAAAGTTGTGCTGAAGTCGGGATTGATCTGGATGCTGAACCGGGACCTTTGACTTCTACTGACCTGCGCACGGAAACAACCTTACGCTGAGTATGTTCATACTCAGTGGTATTACCATAATTCAAATTATATAACATTAATAAATTATAACATCAACTTGTAATATAGAAAATTATAAGAACAAATTTTACAATCAATTTAATATCTCATTTATAATAGCCTATCAACAGGTATCATTTATCAACAATTTGCATTTTTGATCAATTCATGAACCTTAAGTTCATGCTTTCAAATCTCATATCTCATTCTCACTTCACATTTCGATTCATAATTTCACTATCTCATTTCTTCCATCAACTAATTCAAATCAAGATTTGTTCATTTTCTTTTTCATTTAATTACCCCTATTAACAAGATTCGGACTTTGACGGATACACGGATTCCAACCAAACACACCAGAATAATCCAACCAAACACACCAGAAAGGCATTAAATGCCTCTTCGGATAATCTGAAGAAATAAAGTAACATCAGTATCTCCTCAGCCAAGTCGGAAAGTCCCCTGAACTCTTCGAAATCCTATGGCATGTCAACTATATCCGACTCAACCCGACTATTTAATAGGGTTTCAACTCACATATTCACACATTTTCACAACTCAATACATTTTCATTCAATTTAATATCAGTCACAATTCGATTCAAATTCACTTTCCGCTTTCAATTAATATACAATTCAAATACCAATTCATATCAATTATTCAATTTAATTCCCACTCATCTCAATAATAATAATAATACTTACCTCATATTTCATTTACCATACACATAAATTAAAATTTAACATTTAATAATAAATAATTCGAATTATAGTAATACAAATCGTGATTCTCGTGTCTACTCCTCATCCACTTTTTCTTTTCCTTTCTTCGTGGATGCCCCGGGTGCGATATTAGCTACGAAAAATTAAGATAATTTCATAATCATTAATACACTACTAATTTATATCTAATTAATTGAATTTCTATTCAATTTTGTACTTTAATTTCAATTTAGTCTTAACTAAATTCACTTACTTTTCTATCTCAATTCATACCTTATTTCTACTCAATTTTCAACCAAACTTAGACATAACTATCTAAATTTCATCATAAAACCCTAATTTCTAAATTCTTGCAATTTAGTCCCTTCTATGTAAAACTAATAGCTTCTTTTACAATTTAATCATTTAATCAATTCTAACTAAAAATTTTATCAATTAAACCCCTAATTCATCATTTTGTTCAACATGAATTGTGTTCAAAAACCTAAGAACTTCCAAAACTTCAACTTAATTTCAACAAAACTTTGTTCTAAAGCTTCTAAAACATCAAAATTAAAAGAAAAGGACTTAATTGATTTACCTATTTAAGTTCCAAGCTTTAAAATCCCTATTTCTCCCTTTTCTTTTCTTTTCTTCTTTCCCTTCTCTGTTTTCGAATGATTCTATTCCTTTTATGCTTTGTTTCATTTTATTTTACTTTAGTTTATTATTTTATTATAGTAACTTAATAAATATTATTAGTTCTTAAATAATAAGTAAATAAATATGTATATTACAATTGTATGTATATAATATTAATTAATTTATTCATTAATATAGTAATATAATATCAATTAATTAAATAATAAATATAATAAATATCTATTTAATATACAAATACATATATTACAAATGTTCATATATACATTGTTACATTTGTATATTATCATCACCATCCACTTGTCAAAATTTTAACTTATTTATCCTATAAAAATCTTATAATATAATTATTTTAAATTAATTTATCATAATTTATATCTAAAATATTAATTATATAATTAAAATATAACATAAAAATCTTATATTTTATTGCATATTTGCCGCCTCATTTCTTATTAATGGCTTAATTTCCATTTTAGTCCTTTTTATTTTCTATTAATCTATAATTCAACTTTTACCCTTTATTCAACTTAGTCCTTTTCACTAATTACTCTTAATTAAACTAAATTCACTTAATTAAAACCTAATTAAACACACTACTAGACTCATAAATATTTCTAATAATATTTACTAATTCGGTTTACTAAGACAGAGGCCCGATATTGCACTTTTCTGATGCCTATGAATTTTGGGTCAATACATTTCTCCCCCTTAATAAATTTCGTCCTCGAAATTTACTTGAGAAGAGATGAGGATATTGAATTTTCCTTGCCTCTTCCGGTTCCAAAGTTGCTTCTTCCACCTTATGATTTCTCCATAACACTTTTACTAGAGGAACCCGTTTATTTCTCAATTCTTTTACTTCTCGAGCTAATATCTGCACTAGCTCTTCTTCATGAGATAAGTCTGATCGGATTTCAATGTCTTCAGTGGGAATAAAATGGGAAGGGTCTGATCTGTATCTTCGAAGCATAGAAACATGAAAAACATCGTGAATCTTCGGTAACTCTAGAGGCAAGGCTAGTCGATAAGCAACCGGACCAATTCTTTCTACTATTTCATACGGCCCGATATAACGAAGACTTAATTTTCCCTTCCGGCCAAATCTCATAACCTTCTTCCAAGGTGATACATTAAATACTCTATGTCTCGCCGTTTCAGGTCTGCATAAGATTTCTGTCTATCGAATATTGCTTTCAGTCTGTCTTTGATCTTCTTAACTGTTTCCTCTGTTTCTTGAATTAATTCCGACCCAATCACTTTTCTTTCATTTAATTTTGTCCAACATACCGGCGATCTACACCTTCGACCATATAGAGCTTCCTACGAGGCCATTTGAATACTAGATTGGAAACTGTTATTATAAACGAATTCAGCTAGCGGTAAATAATGTTCCAACCTAATTCAAAGTCAATAATACAAGCTCTCAACATGTCTTCTAGAATTTGAATTACCCACTCAAGCTATCCGTCAGTTTGCGAATGAAATGTAGTGCTGAAATTGAGCCTGGTACCTAGAGAATCATGTAATTGCCTCCAAAATCTCAATGTAAATCGTGGATCTCGGTCTGAAATTATCGATGTAGGAATACCATGTAGTATCACAATTTCCCAAATATAAACTTTGGCAAGCTTTTGTAAAGACCAATCAGTTCTAACTGCTATAAAATGAGCTGACTTTGTGAGTCGATCGAAATTACCCAGATGGCATTCTTTTTACTCGCCGGCAGTGGCAATCCCGTAACAAAACCCATAGTAACACAATCTCATTTCCACTCGGGAATGCTAATAGGCTGTAACAACCCTGTCGGTACCTGATGTTCTGCTTTTACCCACTGACATGTCAGACATTTACCGTCATACTCAACTATATCTTTCTTCATCCCTAGCCACCAATACAGTTCTCGTAGATCACGATACATCTTCGTTCCACCAGGGTGCAACGCAAAAGCGCTATCGTGTGCTTCTCGAAGAATCAACTCTTTTAACTCAAAAATAGTTGGAATACAAAGCCGATTTTGGAACCTCAAACAATCATGTTCATCAATACTAAAATTTTCCATCATACCTTTCTGTACCATCTCTTTTTTCTTCATTAAATTTTCATCTTCTAACCGGGCTGCTCTAATCTGATCAAACATTACTGGCTTAACCCTTAGTTCAACTAACAAGCTTCTATCATCATTAATACTAAGCCGAGTGAACATCGCCCGTAATTCAATTGTTGCTTTTCTGCTCAATGCATCTGCTACTACATTTGCTTTTCCTAAATGGTAGTCTATTACACAATCATAATCTTTCAGAAGCTCAATCCACCATCTTTGTCTCAAATTCAACTCCTTAAAGGCTCTTATGATCAGTATAAATGTAACATTTCTCACCGTACAAGTAATGCCTCCAAATCTTCAATGCAAAGATTATAGCAGCTAACTCCAAATCGTGTGTCGGGTAGTTACGTTCACGTGGCTTTAACTGTTGATATGCATAAGCTATGACATTTCCGTCTTGCATCATACACAACCCAAACCGCTCAGGGAAGCATCACTATACACAACAAAGTCCTTTCCCGACTCTAGTAAGGTTAAAATAGGTGCCTCGGTCAACATATGCTTTAATGTCTTAAAACTCATTTGGCACTGATCATCCAGATAAAAGGAACATTCTTTTGTAGCAGCTTTGTCATCGGCAATACTATTTTCGAAAATCCATTAACAAACCTCCGGTAATATCCAGCTAACCCCAGAAAACTACGTACCTCGGATACATTTTTTGGTGCATTCCACTGGATAATTGCTTAGATCTTCTTCGAATCAACTCTAATCCCTTCGACGGATACCACATGTCCCAAAAATACTACCTCCGATAACCAAAATTCACATTTACTCAGCTTCTCGTATAACTGTTTTTCTCGCAAAATCTGTAAAACTGTTCTGAGATGCTGATCATGTTCCGCCTCTGTCTTCGAATAAACCAATATGTCATCAATGAAGACTATAACAAACTGATCTAAATACGGCTGAAAAATGTGATTCATCAGATCCATGAAAGTAGCTGGCGCGTTAGCCAACCCGAACGGCATCACCAAAAATTCATAATGGCCAAATATCATATGTTATCGAGAAAAATGAAGATAAATAAGAGAAGAATAAGAATTCCCAAGAGAACCATTTAAGCAGGGAAGATAACTTATGTTATCGATGTGGTATGAAAGGTCATTTGTTGCACTATGTTATAGTCAGTCTCAAATAAATTATTTTTATTTTAAAAGGATATATGTTGTAACAAATATCATATTGAAACTACAGATGAGGAGATGATTAATTAAATCTATTATATTGGGTAAGAATTTTGTATTGGAAAACTATCATTTTTTCCTCTAGTTGGTACTATGTATATATTAATATGGTTAAATCATATGAGATGGTAAACCAGAAGTTTACATTAGTATCGTTAAATCATATGCATAGTAAACCAAAAGTTTATTAGTCCAAATATACTAATTAGTTGGCATGTTACATTAGTATCATTGAATTATATGCATAGTAAACCAAATATACTAATTAATTGGCATGACTGATTAGACCATCCCGATCAATAATGATGCAATAGGATAAGAATTTACATGGATATTTATTAAAGAACCTAAAGATTCTTCATTTATCAAGTATTACTTGTTCTCAAAGAAGATTTATTAAACCTCACTAGCAAATGTTGAGATTGAATCTCTTGTATTTTTGAAAGAAATATGGGCTCATTTATCCAACAAGTGGATATTTTGATATAATTTGGTAAATGCATCTACAAGTTAATCACATGTGAGTTATCAACTCACAACCTGTAGTTTGCAAGATCTCTTGTTTAATGATTTGTTTAAGAACAAAACTTTCAGATCATGCAATCGAGACAATTCTTGCTAATGTTGGTGGGCTTATCTCAAGCTTTAAATGATTATTGTATGTTAGGTTGTCAATGTGAATAACTATCGCAAAGCCTGTTGTTTATACGTATAAAATGGTTTAGTAGAATTAATGATTAAATGCCTCCGGTTATTAGCTAAACCCTTACTTTTTAGAACAAAATTTTTTGTATATATGTATAAAGATATGATATTTTATATGAATCAACACTTGTATGCATCACGTCATAAGTAATGATAAATATCCCCCATTACAATTATAATATTATTTGTCGGTATTCCAAGAAAATTGAGAATATATATTAATCTCATTATATTATTAAATGTCCTAAAGGAATTAGAGATTCAATTATAATATGATTTGGTGATTACAACTTTGATTTGATAAGTTTTCCCAACATCAGGGGAAGAGAAATGATAACAGTTGGATAAAATAAATTACTTGGAATAAATTAGCATTATTCAGATCCTTGTAGAAAGCAATTTGAACCACAAGTTCAAAAAGGATAATTCACTTTATTGCAAGTTAACTGCCAGATGTATTTACTGACTTGATGAGAATAATAAAGTGTTATATATCAACTAATATTTTGACGTACTGGTATGACAACCAATTAAAATGAAAGTAATGAATGTGAAGCATGATAGACCGATTGGTTCCAAAAATAAAAATTATCGTAAAAGAAAATAATCAATCTAGAGGTCATATAGTGGAGGTGGGTGCTCCTAAAGAGACCTAAAACATAACTAATTATTAAAACTCCAAAAGAGATTCAAGTACCTAAAATTGAAGGTGAAAATAATGAAAATAAAGAGATTTCGAAAAGTTATGTCAATATGAGAAAATATGAAACCATAAAAATAGAAAGTTGCCGACAATAGTTTTGTATAAAATATTATATTTGAGATAATGAAATAAAATGATAATATTGAATAAATTTGTTGAGAAATATAGGCATGAATAGATTGGTCAAAATAGAAAGATCCAATCCAAGTAAAATTAAATTGTGAAGTTTCTAAACTAGCATTCCAAGCATCTAAAGGTGTAAAACTAGTGGAAGTACAAATGAAGTAATTTTATGAAAACAAAATAAGAAAAATGGAACTTTTCGCTAAGTCCTGGTATTGATTATGAAAGATAGTCTTTTGTAGTGGATGTAATAAACTTTAAATATCTTATTAGTTTGGTAGTTTATAAAAATTTGACATTCGCCTAATAATTGTTATTACAGACATTTATATAAATCACTAAATGGAAAATTTTATAGTAAAATCCTTGAAGGATTTAGAATTCTAGAAGCATATAGAAATTGTAACACCCCTAACCCTTATCCGTCACCGGAACAGGGTTATAGAGCATTACCGAACTTTTCAGATCAAATACAAACATTTTATATCTTTTAACCTACATATAAGAATCTAATCATAAATCACTAATATTGTCCATTGTACGAGCCCTCGAGGCCCAAAATACACATTAGAAACAAATCGAGACTAAACCGGAAACTCAGAATTTTTAATAAAACTTCAAAATTTTTCTTAGGTGCAAGGGACACACGCCCATACGGCCAGGCCGTGTGGCTCACACGGTCAAGAGACACGCCCGTGTTTCAGGTCGTGTAGGCATTCAAAATAGGGGCACACGGTCGTGTCCCAACCCGTGTCCAAATTAGGGTGCTTACTGACTTGGGTCATGTAACATCCTAGAATAGGGGTTATGCGTTTGTGCATAATTCATGAGTTGGTAGGTTTTGGCAGTGTTTGGAAGTGTATTAAGGGTTTTTAGAACTTTAGGTGAAAAGGGAAAAACCTTTGGAAAATATTAGAAATATCAAGTTTCAAAAGAGGAAAGTGAACATTTTTGGAAACCCGGAAATGAATAGAAATGATTTGGAAATGAACATTTTTGGAAACCTGAACATTTTTGGAAACTTGAACATTTTTGGAAATGTTCCAAAAATGGAAAGTGAACATTTCGGGAAACTTGGAAATGTAAGAAAAATGGCAAGTTACAGAGCCGATCGAAAATTTTAGGAAACTTAGAAATAATCGAGAAATGCCAAGTTTTAAAGTTTAAAATAGGAAATTAAGGCAAGGGGGCCTTAAAAGTAAAAGTTGGTAAAATTTGACACACAAACAGGCTTGGAAAAGTGGCCTGAAGATGTCACTTAGGGCCTGAGTTCGAGTCACTTGGGAGGCAAATAAAAAGAGTTTTATTTTTGCTTCCAGAAGGCTAAGAGTGGACGGCAAGGCTTCTAGAAAAAAAAAGGAGTTTAATTCCCTTTAAAATTCGACAATTTATGAAGATAATAGAGGATTTTTTTTAGGATTATTCAGAGGAGATAAATAATGGATTAAACTCTTTTATTTATGATAAATAAAAGATAAAGCTATCAGATAGAGGAGTGGTGGCCAAGTAAGGGACTCCTTAGCTGATAATTTCGGCTATAAAAGGAAGGCAGGAGGGCTACTCATCAATTTTTGCTTCCTCCTCATCTCTGCCGAAATTTTTAGGGTTCTCTTCTCTTTTCTTTTGTCTAGCCGAATTCCCTAGCCTCCTCTCTTTTTTTTTTCTTTTCTTCTTTTTCAAAACCAAAAACACAATCCAACCTAGCCGAATTCTTCATAGCATCAAAAGCCGAAATTCTGCCAAAGCCGAATCTCTGAAGTGGTGTCAGGAAAGATCTGTCGAATTCAACACTAAAGGTAAGAATCTTGTGGTTATTGATTTATTCTCTTCTTTAAGTCGAAATATAGGGATTAATGTTATTGTGGCCGAAACTATAAGGAGTGTTTCGGGATTTCTAGTGCTATCGACTACAAGGAAGAGATCATCCGGGATTCAAGGATCTAAGGGAGTTCGACAGATATACAAGGCAAGGAATATTTTCAGGAATTAGAAATTGCCAGGTAAGTGTATAAATCAAATCGGCCAAGGTTTACTTTGGTACCTAAAAGTATTTCCTTTTTATCCAAAAGTCAGAAACTGATGAAAATACATGTTTTTGGTGGCTAGCCGAATTTAAGGGAGGAATACCACAATTTCAGGATTTAATCAATTCGGCAACAAGGTAAGTAATACAAATCCTACTAGGATTTGGTTTTTAAGCCAAATAGGTTATTAATATGTTTATATATGATTGGCCGAATATAGGAGTAAAAGATCTAGATCGGTAGATCGTTCTTCGGGATTTCAAGGAACCTATTAAGCGAATCAGGTGTGTACTCACACTAACTTTCGATATATCATATGGCAATTATATTTAATATATGAATATGCATGAGAATGAGAATGTGGCTAAGTACCACAGATGTGGTAAAAAGTACCCAGGTACGTTTCCTACTTCTGATAGGATTACGAATATGATATATTTTGAACATGTGAATACTAACGTGAAAGAGAAATAAGTATGTTATGCATGATATAATAATATTTGGGGCATTCGGGATATATGTGAAAGGGGAAGAAGGTGTTGACTTCGGTCTCACCAACGGAATATGGTGACTACGGTCACATAATTTGAATATGGTAACTTCGGTTACATTATCTCGAATTTGGTAACCGGTTACATTATTTGAATATGGTGTCTAATGACACAAATTATATGGGTGATGAGCACGTCATTGCAAATGATCGCGCTTCGATGGTGTGTAGCGGATGGAGGTTGACTTAGTAGTCCCACGGTGTGAGTGGCGTGTACGGGTGGTGTGTAGCGGATGGACAAATAGGCTTGGGTTTGGGTTGCATCATTTTTATATGAATATGTCTTTGATATGAACATGTATGCCTGATTTTGTTGATTGTTAGTTTGTGTACACATTGAGTCTGTTGACTCACCCCTTTGTGGGACTATTTTTCAGGTAATGAGCAATAATGGACCGGGTCGGCGGAAGCTAAAGGTGGCCATGCACAGCAAGAAGGGATTTTTACTGACTTATAAAATTAAGGTGCAGGGGTCACACGGCCAAGCCACACGCCCATGTGAAAAATCCTGGGTATTCTATTTTGCAATTTAATAGATACAGGGGACACACGACCAAACCACATGCCCATGGGATAGGCCGTGTGTCACACACGGCTGAGACACACGCCCATGTCTCTACCCGTGTGGACAAAAATAGATCATTTCAAAGCCACATTTCTCACCCATTTTGGTATCAACCTAAAGACAACATTTTAACACATCAATGAACCACAACAAAGTAATCATAGCAAGCCCAAAATCATGTTTTAAGCATAGTGTATCATCACATATACCAAAATACCCAAACTTACCTATTTAATCCATCTAACAATTCTATTTAAGTTCATCATAATTGAAATATACACAAACACATATATCATTCACACCAACATCACCAATATGTCTCATTTCCAACCCAACATATATATAAGCAAAACTATAATTATTAATATTTACACAAGACAAACTTTAATTAAATCCACACAAACCTTATACATGCCATATAAACCATATTGAACGTACAAAAACTACCGAAATCGGTTGGATAGTGTGACTTGATGTGTTGATCTGACCTTCCGACCTCACGAGAATCTACAAAGACATTAAACAACACAAGTAAGCTTAATAAAACTTAGTAAGTTCGATGGGTTAAACTTAAATCTTACCGAACCTACTATAACACATCAACTAAATAAAATTCATTCAATGTAAACTCCCTGTACATTTATTTCAAATCAATACCAATAACAAACAATATGTCTTTTAAATTTTCAATTTCATAAGTCACTGACCAAATCTTCCCAAATCAGAGAACAGCTTACGGATAAGAGTACATCATTTTTAGAAGCCCGAAGGCTGAACAGAAGCTCGTGAAAGCTAAACAAAAACCCGTAAGGGTTGAACGGAAGCTCGTAAGAGCTAAACAGAAGCTCAATAGAGCTGAACGGAAACTCATATGAGTTAAATAGAAGCTCGTGAGAGCTAAACGGAAAGTAAACACGAAAGTTCGCAACAAATGCTAAACTTTGATTTACTTGGATAATTTTCCAACATCTTCCTCCAATGACGTCAATTCATCGAATACTGAATGTACTCAAATCCGGCGTTCCATTTGATTCAAATATTCAATTCAAATTTATATTTTTAATAATAATTCAATTACAACAATAGAATAAATACATAATACCATTCATCAAATCAACACAAATATTAATTTTTAACCGTACGAACTTACCTGGGTTAAATTTGTAATATTTGTAGAAGTTCAGGGACTATTCTGCTAATTTTCCTTTTTCACCAGTATCTACGGGCTCTGGATCTAAAATATAAAATTACTCATTTATTAGCATATATTTTAGTCCAAATTCACTTCACCATTAATATCCCTCAATTTTTTAAATGTACACAATTACCCCAACATTTACAACTTTTACAATTTAGTCCCTTAACTAGTTAGTCTATCAAATGAACTAATTTTTCTCAATTAATAATTTATCTAAATATTCTAGGCTATCATACAGCCCTTGACAAACAGAAATTTAATACCAAACCCTAATATTTAACATTTTCACAATTTGGTCCTACTAACAAAATCACTTTATAAAATCATCATACAACAAAATTAAAGCTCTAAAATGTTATTTCATCAAAAAAATCCAGTATTCATCAATGGTAATTTTCAAAATTCTCAACAAAATCAAAGACTAAGGTAATAGCTAGTTGGACCTAATTGTAAAAGTCTTAAAAACACAAAAATTACAAGAAAAGGAAAGAATTAAGCTCACATGAAGCTAAAATATGAAAGCTGGCATTAAGAGCTCTTCAATGGTGTTTTTGGACAAAAATTGGAGAAGAAATGGTCTAGAAACTATTAAAATCCCATTTTAGCTATTTTAATTTTATTTTATTTCCAATTTAGCCCTTTAATCACATAATTTTATTATTTTTCTTTGCTTATGCCGCCTCATCCATCTCCTTTAGGCTAATTTACTCTTTAAGTCCTCCCTATTTACCATTTAATCACTATTTCTTTTAATTAGCAAGTTTTGCACATTTTTTTATTTATTCCTTTTTAATTAATTAACTATCAAAACGTTAAATTTTCTAACGAAACTATAATGCTACCTTAATGATACTCCATAAATATTTATAAAAATATTTATGGCTCGGTTTATAGAATCAAGGTCTCGATACATCATTTTCTAAACCACTTGACCTAATAAATCTTTATAAAACACAAATTACTAATTCAAAAATCTTTCTAAAACCACATTTGACTTGTAAGTACTAAATATTAAAATAAATTTACGAGCTTACTCGTCGGATTTGGTGGTCTCAAACCACTGTTTTCGACACCACTGAAAATCAGGCTGTTACAGAAATTCTCAAGAATTTGTTTGATATGTTAGAGTAAATATTTATATGAATTGATTTGATTTGAAAATATCTTTTTGCATAGATAGATCATTTTCAAAGTTTTTTATAATTATTTTTGGAACTCCTGAAGAGATCAAAATATATTTCTTCCAAAGTCTTCCTCACTAATGACTTTTAAAAGAATGACGATATGAAGTTTAGTAAATTTGCTCAAGTGATCATTTAAAAGCTGGCATTTAAGATTGAATACGTAGAATTTGAGATATCATGTGATGTTATCATGAGGAGGAATAAATATGTGTTGTACTTTTTTTTCCCTTAACCGAGGTTTTTTCCTATTGAGTTTTCTTGATAAAGTTTTTAATGAGGCAGAATGTTATACGTATTATAGATAAGTGTACTCTTTTTCTTTCTATAACAATTTTTTTTAACATGATTTTTATCTTAATAAGGATTTAACAAAACACATTATTTACTAATGGTAAATATTTTATTGTTAAGTGAATGTCCATTAAAATCAAAATAAGTTTGATATACCTTAAAACTATAATATTTATTATAAGTAGAGTTTTATTTCATTTATATCATAAATATAAACTTTAAGGAAACATGGTAAATATTTTAACTCGTCAAACAAATACACATTTCTCTTTTGCTCTCTTGTTTTTACTCTGTCTATTCTTTTGTTATAATTAAAAGATTTTAAATTTTTAAATGTTAAAAGGCTACCACTTAACTCGGAGATTTGAATCCGAATGAATTTTATGGATTAACAACTTTTAACTACTAGACCAATTGTGTGGAACCAATTAAATACTCATTAATAATAATTATAGTAGGCATTGAGCTGTGATAATAATTAGTATTATTCAGCCCAACCCAAATATTTATTAATTAAAAGTCATTTTATATAAATATAAAAACATACAAATTTTAATTTAATAATGTGATTTATGCTTTTACTCAGCCCAAGCGGATAATTTCGTTCCAGCTAAAATGTTATTGTTTGTTATATTTTATAATTAAAATTGTATAAATATTAATATAAAAATAATTTTTAATTTTGTAATACTAAATGAGCCCTAACTCAAGCCCATGAACCCACGAACATGTCTCCAATAAAACTTGAAGCCTGACCATGAACAAATTTATACTGAACATTTATATATAAGATATGAAAACCCCTAAACATGAAAAAACTGAGCAATTCATACAGAAGATTTTAACAACAATGACAACATTTATGATGCAAAAAATGTGACAATCTTTCCAACATTTACCGTAATAACATGACTAATAATAAAAAGGTGAAGTCTAAATACATAGAGTATAACATGTTTCATACACTAGTTTATGTTTGGCAATGGAGAATTTGCCTGTGAGAATACTCCCCGCAAAATCTGTCACTCTTTGATTCCTTCTTTTAACTGTGTTTTCTTCCTTCAACCACAAGGTTTGAAGCAACCGGGAACTACATGGATGATTATAGAAGTTGGACGGATTACTGATACATGGATGAACTCTGATTGCCGGGGTTTGAAACAGTGAAGGATGGTGTTCTTCAAAGCTACCTTTTGCGAGTGACTATCCTTAGAATGTTAAGACATGTCTTAGCTCGAAAGAGAGAAACGACATGAATTAAAGATTTTGCCAGTATCAGCCATTTGTACTGTCAAAGCTACCAATAGCGTTTGCTCGTTTTTTCTCCCTCCAATTCTCACCCCATACTTTAGCCTCTGCGACAGCGCGTTCTCGATCAAAATCACGATTACGTGAAGTTTCTCTTGTTCTTGTAGTATTCAGAGGGCTACCTCGATGAGATTCATGTCGTTCTGAATCCTCAAAGCCCCATTTCCTCGCTGATCCGCCACCGGTTTCATTCCTACCAAGCTCGGCACCGGTGCTCAATTTCCTAGCATGGTTCCTCATTCGGTAATCGGGTGAATTTCTATGGGAGGAAGGGGAATCACGTTGTCCATGCTCATCTGGGCTGTCCAGCCCATCCACCATACCCCTTCGATCATTCTTCCGTCTCGGAGTTGATGGACCAACTCTGTTGCTTTGATTGCTGGCCGCATTAGGGTCGTAAGTTTGCGAAGCTAAATATGTAAGTGCTGTCACAACATCACCAATTAGAGGCCTTGTAGCAGCTTGTTCCTGCAAACACATTGCCGCCACGGCAAGAGCTTGGTATAATCCTCGCATCGGATAGCGGCCTTGCAGTAGTGGATCCACCATTTGCGGAAACTTCCTACGATCTTTGAAAAGTGGTCGTGCCTACAAACCCTCATTTTCCCAAAGTTAGAAAAGAGGTACACTAAATCTCGATTTGAGTCAAAGTAGTAATAAATAAAATGTAACAATCATTTCACATGAGCACAAATTTTTGAAGAAATTTCTTGCATTTCTGAATCATGGCCGGGTAAAGAAAGATACTCACCCATGCAACAAGATTATGTTCTCCATGAGACCGTGTATTATCGATGGCCTTGCGACCCGTGATAAGCTCGAGAAAGACCACTCCAAAACTATAGACATCGGATTTTAGAGTGAGCTGGCCAGTCATTGCATATTCTGGAGCACAATAGCCGTAAGTGCCCATCACACGTGTGGACACGTGCGTTTTGTCACCCACAGGACCCAGTTTCGCAAGCCCAAAATCTGATAACTTAGGGTGATAGCCCTCACCGAGAAGGATGTTGGCCGATTTTAAGTCCCTGTAAATAACAGGAGGATTAGCTTTATCGTGCAAATATTCCAACCCCTTGGCCGCACCTGCAGCAATCTTCATTCGGGTATTCCAGTCCAGAGGTTCCTTGCCTGGCGGAAGATCTGAAAAGCGAATTTAAAACACAGTTATCAATGTGATATGCTAAAGTGTGATTCCACATAATGAAACGAGTGCAGAATAAGCCAACAAACTAAATTCAGTTAATGCGGCCATAAATATAAGAGTATCACTTAAATGCAATTTAAAAGTTACACTTGTCATTAGATGTCAATTAAAAAACCGAAGCCATAGGAATAGTTTCAAGGACGAGATTATTGTCAGATATAGGCATCATCTGACAGGGTATGTTAGTTTTTATTCTACTAACCTTATTTTTTAAGTGAAATAAAGGCCATTCTCCCTATATTACAAGTCTACAAATCTAGATATCTTTTCTTAGAAATTAACTCTTCTTCGCCTGATAAATGACCTATCTAGAAGGAAGCAATGTTATACCCAAGCCTGATGCGGCTTCATCAATAAATAACATGGTAATTAAGGTAACAAATCTTTCTATGTAATTAAGGCCAAAAACTTGTAGTTCCTAAAGACAAGTAAAGGCTATGTTATTCAAACTCCAGTAATAGTAGCGAAGGCAACGGGGCGGGGCAGAGTTTTGCTGACCCTGACCCAAACATTGATGAATCCGTCCCAACCCCAACCCAATCCCGACTCTTAAAGAAAAAATTCCATCCCAAACCTGAAATTTAATAGGAGACCCGACTTGACCCAAATTTAATTTAATTTTTTTTATTTTTTATTATGAAGCAAATAAGATTAATTTTTTTGAGTTTAGACTTAAAACTTAATATATATATATATATATTTATTTATTTATTTATTGAAGGCAAAAACTTAACTATATACATATGTGTGTGTGGCATTTTTGTAAAAATCCCGGGGCCAGGCGGGGAGGATTTACCTCAAACCAACCCCGACCCAACCAACTATTTTTCTAAATTCACCTGATCCAACCCGCCCTGAACCTGATTTTTCAAAAAAAAAAAAAAAAAAATTCCGACCCTAACAGATCGGGTCGAGTCGGAACCAGTTGAATTTCATTTTTTTTTTTTTTTCCATCCCTAGGTACTAGTATGTACCCGGCATGAATATGGTTAGATTTCCTAAGTTATTCCAAGCATTTGGAGGATCCTTGGAGATTATGATATGATTTAAGGAAGAAAACAGTTAAGAGCAACATAGGGTAAAAGCAAATAGCCATATATATTTACCGATATGGAAGTATTACATTGCAGTCAAAACGAAAGTAGAGGACTCAATCTATGTCATTCTGACTCTTCATTTTTCCTGATATCTGATATTCGCACCGAGTCCGAGTAACATAAATTGCATGTACCATGAACACCAAAAGACTGGCTAACTTACCGTGTAAGTGATCCTCCAATGATCCTAAAGGCATAAACTCATACACAAGGAGGCGTTGGTCCCCATCGGCACAATAACCAATCAAGTTGACAAGGTTTGGGTGGTGTAAGAGGCTAAGCATGAGAACTTCAACAAGAAATTCTCGATTTCCCTGAAGACCATTTCGATCGAGCTGTTTTACAGCAACTACCTGCAAACATAAAACAATTACTAAAGCAAAAGATTTCACTTCTTCACACCCATAATTCAAATTAATCCATAAAAATTGAATTACATCATGTTTATAACACGGTCATCTACATCTAATTCAAGCATCCGTTACAGACCTGTCCCGTACTCTCCAAGCGGCCCTTGTAAACACGTCCGAACCCACCTTCTCCTAATAGACATTCTGGCCTAAAGTTCTTTGTGGCGGTGGCAAGCTCTCGGAAAGTAAATGTTTGTGCTGCAATATTTGCCGTTGGTCCATCTTTAGGTACTGCAGGTTCCTTCTTAGAATCAGAACCACTCTGCGATTTTGATTTGTCTGGTCCAAGAAGTGAATCAGACGCATTGAACAAGAGTAAAGAATGAAGATAGAGAACAACAGAATCACAATTAAAAGGCCAAAACAAGATAACAGGCCAGCTGTGTTACTCGGACTTGGGTACGAGTGTCAAACAAGGGTATGTGTTTAACACAGGTATGTTCAATTTTTTAAAAAGTTTTTTCATATATTTAGAGGGCCCGTGTAAAGTCACATCCCTATACCAATTTCTGAAATTATGTTGGATACAATTATTTTAAGAAAAAAGAAGAGTCGAAGCAATGCAACCTGTGAGCACAACTGTTCATTTGCAACACCAATAAAATTAAATTGTCACCTAGAAACGGAAATGAAGCCTTCTACAACTTTAGGATTTGGCAGCATAATACACTTGCTCAATAAAAGACTTAAACCCGTCTCACTTCTGCACAAAATCAACTTATACTACTTGAACTCGGATGTGAGTGTCAGTTTATTGGATATGGTATGTCTCCAAAGTCAGATTTCCTAAGTTTTTCCATATATTTGAAGGATTCTTGGAGGACATATCCTATATCTATGTGCTCGACACGAGTGACGGACACAATTACTTCAAGAAAAACAAAGAGTCAGAACAATATAAAAATTATAATACATATTACATGTATATACATATATATACACATACATTCTAAGAGGAAGAAGAAAACATCACAAGCAAAGCTTCTAACTGTAAATTCAACTCCATCCTTTATCATTTGTATGAACATCCAAATTCTCACTTGAAATGCATTTACTAGTATTTAGTCTATATCAGCTTAACAATTATGGATTAACAAGCTATTTAGGCCCGACTCTTCATATTCTTGAAAACGGTTGCCCAATGCATACAGGCATGAGTATGAGAATATAACCTTCCAAGGATCCTTCAACTACACGGAAAAATCATGAAAAAAAGTTAAACATATCCCTGTCAAACACAAACCCATATCCAAAGCTTACACCCGAGTTCGAGTAACAATTACAGATAACAAGCTATGTTGCTTCAACTCTCCATTTTGCTTAGAGTACCCGAGTCCGACACATATTTAGACATTGGTAGGAGAATATGACCATCTAAAGATCCTCCAAATACATGAAAAAAATGATGAAAAACTTGAACATACCTGTATCTAACACATGCCTATAACTGAGACTGATACCTGAGTTCAAGTAACATCCTAAACAAGATTTTACTAGGAAAAGCGAAAATCATGCCTAAATCTAAGACCAGATACCCGATCAACAAAAAGATCCACTAACAATTCATCAAAGAAAAACAAGCTATAGATGGATTAAAATTGTATGAACAATCTAAATCAGTCAAACACCTCAAAGCAACCATTAATTATGTTACTACGACTCTTCATTTTTCTTAAAATACTCCGACATTCACATCGGACACATAGATATAGGATATTACTTCCGAGGATCCTTCGAATACGTGAAAGAACTTATAAAAAAATTATAACAATACCCAAATACATGGATATAGAGATACATCTCCAAGGATCATCTAAATACATGAAAACGCTTAGAAACAGCTGACCATGCCCGACATATACATATACATATACATAAATATAACACTCGTACATAGACCATAAATGTATCAGGTCAAACTCGCAACATATTCTAACAGTTCATATATCATAAAAGAACTTTGGGGGGGGGGGGAAGAAAAGAAAATTGAACATGTTTCAGATGATCAGAAACCACCAATTTACAACAATTCAGAGGAAAAAAGTAAGAGTAAAATTTTGGGTAGGAAATGAAGATTTTACCTGAATTAACTCTATTAACATGATGAAATTGTCCAACTGAGCCATCTTTAGTAGAATCTTTGTTTTGCAGTTCTTTCACAGTGGTTCCACCATTGTTGCTTTCCTTGTTTGATGATCCAAAACAAGGAAAACACCCACCCATAATCAAAATCCAAGCAAACCAAACAAAAGCAGAATTGAAAACCCTAATTTTCACATAATTCTTCTATAATTACTCCAATCTATCTTCACTTTCACACCTCTAACCCCCAAAAAAAAAAAAAAAAATCTTTTATCGCCTTGGAATCTTCTTTCTTTGAGCTCCTCTGGATAATCTTAAGCTCTCATTTAAGACAAAGATCGAGTCCAAAGTGGCAGATCAACAATTCGAAGAAAAAAAAAAAAAAAGAAGAAGAAGAAAAAAGCTTATGTTGTGTAAGAATAAGAGAAAATAAAGAGGGCGCTAAAATTATTTTACTTTAGTGGTAGGTAAATTCATTTTCTGTAATTATTTTTTAAAATAATTACTTTCTCATAATTACTCATATTATTAGTATATCTAAGTGAAAGTAGTTTATATAAGAGTTAGATTTCATTTAATTTTTGTATATTATATTAAAATAAAAATTGACTCCAATAACATATGTCTGGTCTAGATTCAGGTGGCGCTAGTCATATTATTTGTAGGCTTTACTCTCTTCTTGTAATTCATCAAAAAAATGTAAATTGGCTATTTAATTTAATTTTCAGGGATTAATTTACTATTTTTTAAGTAAAAAGAACAAATATCATCTCAATAAAATTTCATTTTGACACTTTAAAAATGATAAAACTTTGATTTAATCCTTTAAAAATTATAAACATATATATTATTAAAATTATGAAATTATATTTTTACTATCATACAAAATACAATTTAATTTCGATAGCATAAAAAAAGTTTCTACTTCACCCTTAAATACAATCTAACTCCTAATACATTGTATTTAGAGTACTTAACAAGGTATTTACTAATGTTTAGTGTATTGTTCACTTCTCGTTTCGTTAAAAGCAAAATAAATAGTTTTAAGGGTAAATTACACCAACAATCACTCAATTTAAGGGTAGCTAATAAGACAGTAACTCGTATTTCAATTTAATTACTTAACTTTCAAAAAATAACAAAACAGTCACCACTAACCATTTTCCGTTACAGATGTAACGGAGCTATCATTTTCTATTATAGACTTAATGGTGCTGTCATTTTCCATCCCTCTATCACTGCTCTCCCATCCCTCTCCCTCTTCCCCGCCATCCCTCCCCCTACTCCGATTATCTCCCCTTTTTCCCCACCATTGCTTTAATCAAACAAGCCCCTTTACTTTTTTGTAAATCTCCCCACCCTTGCCCTCTCCCTTTCTTCCCCCTATTCCTTTTTCACCATCATCCCCACCACCATTACCATCGTCATCGCTGTTACTGCTCTATTCCTTACATGAGATTGGTGTTGTAACATTTGTGGCTTATGAGTTTACATCAGATTGGTAACCCAAATTTCCATTTTTATTTTCCTTCTCATCTATTACATAATTCAATCTTTTTCCCTAGATTTTTGAAAGGTCCTCTTAGAATAAGGGGAAAAAAGAGAGGGAAGGGAGGTATCCTATTATTAGATTCAATTTTGTCATCATTGCATTGAGTTCATATGATTTAGAGTATAAAATTCAGTGGTGAAATCAATATGTAGAGTTGCTCCTTATACCTCTATTTGAACCTCAAGGAAATGCTATTGCAAATCCTCTATTGCCATGGTGACTGATTTATCAACTTTGCATAATCATTTAAATCAAACAGTAATTATGGTCCGTAATAACACTAACTCTTGCATTATTTTTTTCCTTTCAGAAAAGACTAGACATAATAAATTCATCATACAGTATATTTATCAAAGTGAACATCAAAACTCATTCTAAATTGTTGCTCTCTACATGCATAGCAATATAAACCACTTTGTCAAATGATAAAACTTCAAAATTTTCTCTTGAAATGAATTGGCACTTTATTCAACAGAAAACCCAAATATATAGTTTCAAAAGAAATGGAAGTCAATAGTGATCTCTATTAGTGTTTTTTTTTTTTTTTTTTTTTTGGCTTAGTGTTGTCCTCTGGGGGAAGGGATATGAACTCCAGGATCATTTGGACCTAAGCACCAAGTTCCTATAAGCACGTTGTTCCTATAAGACCATGCCAACCCTTTGACTTCAAAATCTAATGTAAGGAACAGAGTAGTAACAACGGCGACGGTGGTAGGGATGATGTTGAAGAAGAAATAGGGGGAAGAGGGGGAGAGGCAAGGGTGGAGAGTTCTGCAAAAAAGTAAAGGGCTTGTTTGATTAAAGCAATGGAGGGGAAGAAGGGGAGAGAATCAGAGTAGGGGGAGGGATGGTGGGGAAGAGGGAGAGGGATGAGAGAGCAGTGATAGAAGGATGGAAAATGGCAGCTCCGTCAAGTCTATAACGAAATATGGTAGCTCCTTTACGCCTATAATGGAAAATGGTTAGTAGTGACTATTTTGTTATTTTTAGAAAGTTGAATGACTGAATTGAAACCTGAATGACTGTTTTATCAGCTATCTCAAAATTAAGTGACTGTTGGTGTAATTTACCCTAATTTTAATTTCAATATAATTCATTTTAATTTCAATGTAATTCGGAAAAAGAAAGTTTCGTGAATTCTCCAAATGTGTTTGGGTGTCGAGGTCAAAATTATTTTTAAAAAAACCTCAAAAGTCAATGGTTTATTTATAGTTTTCATCTCTATTATGCAAAAAATTTTGCAATTTAACTTTCATATTTTAATTTAATATTATTTAATATTTTTAATTTTATAATATTTATATAATGTTATTAGTTACTTGATACCCTTAACTATTCTCGTTAAATTATAAATAAATATAGATTTTTTTTTCTAAAATTATATGCCAATGTGTTTTTGAAAAAAAATCCCATTCAAACAATTTAATATGATATAGTTACGCTTTAGGGCTTTTTTAAATAAAATTACAGTATGAAAATTATGTATTGAGTTAAATTATTCAATTCTAAATGGATTTGTTGTTATAGTTAACTGGGTTAAATTACTTTTTAGGGATTAAACTTTACATTTTTTCTTATATTGAGGGTTTAACCCTTTTTTTTTTCCAAGTTAAAGCCCTAAATTTAACAATTATTCTCACATAGGCATGTATTTTTTTTTTTGTCCAAGTTAGGCCTTAGACTTGACAATTGTTCCCACATTGGATCTTGAAATTTTTTTTCCAAGTTTGTTCCTGATGTTTCCTTGAAAGTAGGCATCAATATAGGAATAACTGCTAAGTTCAAGTCTCAATATGGGAACAAATGTCAAGTTCAGTGTCAAACTTGGATCAAGAAAAAATTCAAACCCCAATGTGAGAATAGTTACCAAGCTCAAGCCCCAAATAATAATTTAACCCTAATTAATCAGTTGTAATTACAGTGTATTTTTATAAATTGTGAAAGGAAATTATGAGAAATTAAAGTAAAAGATTTTATCATAAATTTATGCATCATTGAAGGACTAAAACAAAAATTAGACCATTCACAGGTATTTTGATTTCACCAAGCATGTGTGTAAAAGTCAAAAGAAAAGCCCATTTAATTTGGGATTTTTTTTATTAAGGGAGAAGGTAGGGGTCTTCAAACAACCCATTTATTTTAATCAAATTACCCAAAAAAAATTAATTATAAAAATATCAGATTAAAAAATAATCACTCAAATTATTTAAAATGAACAGTAAAAATTGGATTAGGGGATTTAAGTGGCTGACACCACTATAAATTTTGATATAATCATTTGGCAATAATTGTGTCAGGGGTTAAAAAATTATTCTTTTTGGGTGCTGGACACTAGATGGCCGGCACTCATGAATTTTTTTCAAACCGTAGCATACAGATATACATATATACCAATATTTGAAAAAAAAAAGGATTGGGGGACTTAAGTGACCGACAACCACTTTTTGAAATAAAAAAATAATTTTTTTGAGTGCTGGCACACTGATGGCAGGCATCTACTTTATTAAATAAAATGTTGGGTTGAGGCTTTTTCGGGAACTAAAAAAAAAAATTTGGGTGCTGGGTCACTGATGGCCAGCACCCTTGTACTAGATTAAAAAAAAAAATTGGTGCCGGGACACTGATGGCCGACACTCTTATACCAGATTCTAAAAAAAATTCTAGGGTGCTGTGACACTAACGGTCAAAACCTCTTTAGTTTATATGCATGGAAGCTATTTGGTTGTGGTATTGTAATTAGATGGGGAAAAATTATTGAGATTATCATCAAATAAGAGTGTTTGAGTGTGTACCATCAAATAGGGATACCGTATTTTGGAGTGTATCATTAAATAGGTGTGATGTAGTGGATTTTAGGGATACCGTATTTGGGAGTGTATCATCAAATAGGTGTGATGTAGTGGATTGCAGATGGGAGTGTTTGAGAGTTTACAACCGAATTTCGGGGTTGAATTATATACTGTCATGTGAACCGTAAAGATTATGCCATCAAATGTTGGATGACTTCCTCTGTCATAGATGGCGAACTGTGTAGACCGATTACAATTAAAGAATATAGCGGACGTACATGGTCGAAATTACTAAATGTAACGTATACCTGATTTAAGCAGAAGACGACTAACTGTGGAGAAACTATTATTCAAAATGTTCGTATTATTTTTGTATTCGTAAATCAATTGTAGTCAATATTATTTTTTGGTCAAATTTTATATTTTCGTATATCATTTTTATAAAATATTTGTGTTATTTTTGGATCTATAAAAATATTTTAGCCCGAATTTTATATTTCCGTATATTAATTTTCTAAAATGTTCGTATTATTTATGTATCTGTAAATAAAATTTAGTTGGTATTATTTGTTGATTGAATTGTTAGATTTGTAAAATAAATCTGAAATAAAACTTAATAAACCAGGATCTATCATGTCAAATCATCAAGAATAAATGAAGAATAAAACTAGATGCGGAAGCGTACCTGAATCCATGAATTCCTTGTAGTTTTATCGGATTTTGGGGATTTGATCTTCCAAATTAGCACACAAGAAATTTAGAAAATATTTGCTCTCTCTCTTTCCTAATGATAGGATATTAGAAAAGATATCTTGTGTATAATTTGGGGACCATAACCCTAATATTTATAACATTGGCATATTAGTTCTAATCAAATTCTAATTAGCCCATCATTAATTAGAATTTGATTAGAAGAGTATCTACACATATTTAACCCATACTTTATTTAATAATTAAAGCCCAATAAAATTCTAACCAAATAAGATCACTTTTAATTTGGGCTAACCTATCATGATAGTAAATAATAACATGTAATTATCATTATTATATAGGTGATGTCCAAATTATCCAACAATCTCCCACTTGGACCACATATATATACTAATTACTTTATATTACATGTCATTATATAACCTTATGAGCTCAAAATTTTACTATCATATCCAAAAGGTATTTCAAACAATCTCGTCCATTAATTATGTTAACATAGAACCAATGCGACTTTCGTTACATATATCGTAACTAAATCCATCTATGATCACGTATATTAACACAACCAAATAACATAGATCAAGTATGGATGTGTAGCATGGAAATTACATGCAATATGATCTAAATATGTCTATTTCCAACTGGCCCTCCTTAGTGAGACCAAACTTTACCAAAATCAGAGTGTGAATAAACCAAATAAACTTTATTTCTGCAGAAAATAAACTTAATATCTTTAAATTGAAACAACTGAAAATGTGTCTATAACACAAAAGCATTTAAAAATACAAACTCCCACTAAAACCAAATATCCTTTAAATGACATTACACCCATATGAGCAGTGTGCTCTTATAAAAACTTAGGTGTAATTCCTTAGTAAGCGGATCCACAATCATGGAGTTTGTCCTAATATACTTTATAAGCACCTAACCACTCTGAACTTTTACTTTAACAACCAGGAACTTAAAGTCTATGTGTTTTTACTTTGATGTGCTCCTGTTACTATTGGAATAAAAGATTGCAATTTGTTTTCACAATTTGCACCTTAGTGAAAAAATCTTATATCCATATTCCATCAAAATCGGAGTCTATATACCTGATGATCTCTAACTGATTAGACCTCCGATATGTGAGCATGTAATCTTTTGTTCTCTGAAAATACCTTATAACATTCTTGGATGCTATCCAATGGTCCAAATCAGGGCTGCTTAAAATATCTGCCTAACATCCCAATAGTGTACACAATATTCCAATGTATACAAACCTGAACGTATATTAGACTTTCCACTGCTAAAACGTAAAAAATCTAATGCATTTTTATAATTTCAAAATCATTCTTAGGGTATTGATTGAGGCTATACTTATTATTAACAGCAGTATGTCATTAACATATAAAACCAGAAATATGTACTTACTCCCATTGAATTTGCGATACACACAATCATCAACAATATTCATCTCAAAACCAAACGAAACAATTATTATGTAACTCAAGATCAAAATGAGCAACAAGCGCCATGATTATCCCGTGTCTTTCGATGAAACTAGAGAGAAAGTCTCTGTAAAATCAACACATTCTTTCTGAGTATATCCTTTAGCTACAAAACGCGCCTTATACTACCATTTGCATCCCTTTTGGTTTTAAATATCCATTTACAACCAATTGGTTTTGCACCTTCAGGTAATGGGACAAGTTCCCAAACTTTATTGTCTCGCATAAACTTATACTCATCTTTCATGGCATCAATCCACTTTTGAGATTAGAACTTTTCATGGCCTAATGAAAGTTGATTAGATTATCTTCCATCATTCTATTATCATCCTCATGTTCTTGAAGAAATACAACATAATCATCTGGAATAGTATTTCTCCTTTCTCTTGTGGACCTCCTTAATGGCACTTGTTCTTGAGGTTGTTGAGTTTGTTCTTCTGGAACAATTATCTCATTTTGAATGGGTAGTTGTTCAACATTGTCTTGTAGAGGTTCTGGATTCACTTCTTGATCAATGATAGGTATAAAAACCTGAACATCGTCAAAAGTGATAGTAGGAACTGAGTTAGAATCCAATTCCTCCTCAAAAGCAATGTCTCTAACCTTATTTCTCCCCCAAACTCAACATCCTCAAAAAATGTTGCAATTCCCATCTCAAAAATATTCCTTATTATGGGATCATAAAACTCATAGCCCTTAGATCGCTCAGAATTTCCTTAACCCTTAACTTTATAGACATCAAATAAGTCAGAAGTGATGTCATTTCAACCTTATCGTTTTTAGTAAAACGTTTCTTAATTTTGTCAAGGAAACCTTGGCGTGAGTAATCTTTTCAGATTCTATGCCTTAAAGGCTTCTGAAATGCTGTGCCTCATGATCATTAAACTCTTGTAATTTGAACAATCCCACCTCTCCTCTTAACATCAGGGGTGCTTTCCGCAGTGAGAGGTACAGGTTGTTCTTCCATTAGTGCAAGGTCTATGTCCATACAGCCAAGCATTATAAGTAAGTGCCTTTTTCATTCCTTAAAATTAGTCCCATTAAGCATGGGTATAGAATTTATATTAGCAGATATTGTGGCAGCAGAAAATGAATTAGCTGAATATAGAACAAAAAACAAGCTTAAATCAATATTCATAAGTAAACAATAAATTTAGGATAATGGCTAATCCCATCTCAAGATACCAAACACAACATTAATATCAAGTCTTTGAAAAGTAATATTAACAGTAAGCGATACTCTTGTTGTAGCAATCAAACATTGATAATAAATTATGTCAAACAATGAATTAATCTTTGGACTAACTTATTGCTCACATAAAATACCTTATAATTGTCACACGTTTATCACCACAGATGTCGTTGAAATTCTGCCAAATATTAACTTACCTTTGGGTCAATTAATAAACGCCTGAATCACAAAAACATGTAACCATCTTAATATTTCAAATAAACTAATCTACACAAAAGAGGTCACTTTGGCGGCATTTTGTTTCAACTAATTTATTTAAAATATTAGACATCCTTAATTAAAAGCCAAAGTTTGAATTTATTTGTTTCAAAATATTCACCTTAATTTCATCTTTCAATCAAATTTGAAAGATAATTATATATATATAAATTTCCAAAACATGCATTAAACCAATCAAAGCATGCATATATTATATAACAAAACATATATATGAATCAATTTCTGTATATATTTTTATATATATATTTTTAAATGTCATATAGGATTAAAATAATAATCACATACCTTGCAAATATCAAACTAGATTATCTTTGTAAAACCTTAAAACTTTATTTAAAGAATCAAAACCTAAAATTATCAAGAATCTCAAAGATTCAATATAATATATAATTAAAATATCAAATTCATAAAGAATAAATTCTTTCTCAATGATTCAACATGACAAGGCTCTGATACCACTTGTTAGATTTGTAAAATAAATCTGAAATAAAACTTAATAAACCAGGATTTATCATGTCAAATCATCAAGAATAAATGAAGAATAAAACTAGATGCGGAAGCTACCTGAATCCATGAATTCCTTGTAGTTTTATCGGATTTTCCAACATGAATTTTATATTTTCATTTTGTAGAATGGTTGTATTTTCTTATATATGTAATTTTTTATATAATTGACAATAATTATTTGATTTTATAAATAAAATAGATACTAATTAAAAAGATGAATTAAAAAAATTGAAAAAAAAACATAGATGCGCTTAGTAGAAGAATTGAACTTAAGATTCAAGAATAAAATCACTATTAATTGACCGTCTAACAAAAAAAGCTAATGTGTTAAAAACAATTAAAAATAAAAGTAAAGTTTGAAAAAAATGAATTAAAAACACAAATGCAAGTAAGAGAGGGAATTGAATCCGAGACTTAAAAACAAAATCATTAACATTTGACAATCTAAAGAAAAGAGTTTACGTGTCAAAAAGTTAGAAAGCATGCCTTATAAGACGTATTTTCATTGCACGTCCCGTAGGATGCATTTTTTTTATTTCTCTCTTCAAAATCAATCGATTTTCCTAAATATCCTAAAACTCGACTCAAAACCCTAATTTTTTTAAAACTAGTTTTTATTATTATAAAATTTAGTCATTAAATATATATATATGATAGTTTGGAATGAATAATATTTTTTTCACTTATTTTTGTAATGAATCATGTTTATGCTAGTCGGCATAATCATTTAATTAAAACGTTTAAAATTGAATAGTGTAAAAACATTTCCAACTTTTTTTTTTTGGGCGACTTTTCAAAGTTATTTAAAAATGAAATTAAAATCTAAAATTGAAAAAAAATTATTAATCAGTATAAATTTATTATAAAACAAATTTATAATTTTAAAATAAACATATTTAATAATTGATTTTATATAATAAAAATTAAAGTTTAAAAAATTGTAATCATATTTTTTTTTATATATTTGTGTTTTTTAAATTATATATATATATTCTTTTTTATATACATTAGACCAGATAAATCATGGTTCTATCGATTTAATTTGTTTTTTGAACACTGGTAATCAACTCAATGGTCAACAGTTTCTTCCATGGCTTCTTCTTCCACGTCAACAAATACCAACCCTTTACTCCTTCCTTTCTCTTTCATTTCTCTTTCCAACTCCTTCAACATTCTCAATACCTCGGTCCCTCTCTCGAACAAGATGTTTCCGGCGTAAAAAACGTAAGTCGAGTCCTTAATATCGATCCAACTGCAGCCGGGTTCCTTGCAGACTCCGGTTTGTTTCATTTTATTCCGAAGATCGTTAGCATTCTCCCACTCACCGGCCAAAACATAAGCGTTCGACAATGTAACGTACGCGCCGTCTACTTGTTGATCGGATTCTATTAGCCTTTTGCTAGCTTCAACAGCAATATCTAGCCTCCCATGAAGTCTACTAGCCGATAGAAGCGTCCCCCACAACGAAGCGCCTTCATTAGGGTTCACCTTAATCGATTTTGCTAACCGATAAGCCTCGTCAAAACGACCAATTCGACTGAGCATATCAACAACACAGGTATAATGCTTTGCTTCTGGGACTACCCCGTGTTTCCAGGACATCGAGTTGAAGTACTCGAGGCCTTGGTCTACTAGACCGGAATGGCTACAAGCATGCAAAACAGCAACAAAAGTAACATCATTAGGCTTTATTCTTTTATCAATCATTTCCTCAAAAAGTTCAATAGAAACTTTCCCAAGTCCATGTTTTCCAGCAGCTACAATCATAGAAGTATATGGGATCACACAAGGATTCCGAACTCTCCGAAAAACCCGAGCAGCATAAACGATACAACCACACTTGGCATACATATCTACCAATGTGCTAGCAACTACATCATTCGAATCGTGACCGTGTCGGATCACTGCACCGTGTGTAGTCTTCCCCGAAACCAACTTCCCCGAACTCGCGCAAGCATTGATAACACTAGCCAACATAAACTTATTTGGAATCTCCCAATCTAACAAATTGAATTCTCTAAAAACTTCAAGTGCTTCATTCCCTCTTCCATTTTGAGCATACGCAGTGATCATCGAAGTCCACGAAACAACATTCTTATCCGCCATCGAATCGAAAACCAGCTGAGCAAAATCGACTTCGTTGCATTTCCCGTACATATCAACAAGCGAAGAGCAAACCACGAGGTTAAACCGAAACCCGAAAACCTCCACAAGACCATGAACTTGTTTCCCTTTTTGAAGGTCAGCAAGTATCGAACAAGCGTTTACCGCGATGGCGAACGTAAACTCATTCGGCAAAACCGGACTGTTATGCATTTCTCTAAACATCCAAAGACAAAGTTCAGGCTTACTCGCACTGATATAACCTGACATAAGAGAAGTGTAGGAGACAACATTTGGTTCAGGCATTTCATCAAACACCTGACGTGCTTGGGATATTTGTTGGGACTTAATGTAGCCATTAATGAGATGATTAGTGATGATGGTGTCATTAAGGAGACCGGATTTAAGGATTTTGGAGTGGGTTAAGGTTGGTAAAACGAGGTCGTTGCAAGTCTGAACGGTTTGGATGAATCGGGTTTTTTTATGGAAGCTTAACGGTTTGCTTGAGCCGGAAAGATGTAGGGAGTTAACGGCTGAAACGAGATTGTGGCTTAACCGCTTCTTCATGTCATCTTGTTCAGTACTTCTATTTTGGTAAACAGAAAATGAGTGAAGTTACTTGGACCGGTCCGGTTTGTTTGGGCCGGGTATTTAATAAGATTTTTGCATGAATCGAGTTACGGATAAAAGTTTTAAAATTAAGATTGGAATTTATCTCAAATTACTTTTTAAAAGTATTACTGATTTTTTAAATTTTAATTATGAATATTAATATTCATGGATAGATGAGGTTAACATGTTTTTTTTAATCTTATAAAAAAAGTTAATTATAAAAAAAATATTTCATTAAATATCTCATCACACTTGAAAGGTTATTAAATCATTTAACTTCAAAAAGTTATAAAATAATCATTGAATTATTCAAAAATTTTCATTTAAGTCATTGAATTGTTAAAATTATTAAATCATTTAAGTTCTCCTTTTTTTTTTGTAATTTAATTTTTTTTCATGAAACAACTTTAAATATCACAAATTTGCGAATCAAAATATGAATAACTTTCTTTTTTGATCTTCTTCGACAGTACTATCAACGATTTGAATCTAAAATGTATTCTTCTACTCTTCAATAGGCACTAACTCACCGTATTGATCGTTGAATCGTTACTTGAAGCTTGATAGCCAAATTAGAAAAAAAATAACCCAATAACTTAAATAAAACCTTTCAAATAGTTCAGTAACAAATTTGTAACTTTTTAAAGTTAAATAACCAAAATAAAATTTAATAATAGTTTAATGACTTGGGTGAAATTTACCCTAAATATAAATGCATAAATCAATTGAATTTAGTTAATTTTTTATAAATATTTTGTAGGGTTATTGCAGAAGCATTAGAGCTTGCAGAGCCTATCTAGAGATAACTTGATTGTGGAATAATTTGTTTTACCTGTGCTTTTTTCTACCAAATAAATAATTGTCTTTTACTAATTTCTCGTTCACTTAAAAAACAATTAAGTAAACCCAAGTCACCTAAGCACTCAATTTCAAAAACTTATAAATTATTCAAAGTTAAAAATTGGTAGCTGAATAATTAAGTTTCTAACTGACCGTGGAGGTTGGTATAGGTAAATTTACAATTTAGTCATTCAATTAGTAATAAGTTCACAAGTTGATTCCTTAATCTCAAAAATTTATAAATTGGTCACTGAACTATTAGTAAATTTACACTTTAATCACTCAATCTTTGCACCATTACTCCCTAATCTAATAATCCCAACAATATTAATAATAATTCAACCCCAAACCTTAATAAAGTCGCTGTAAACCCCATGCATCAGTTTAAACTCAACCAACTCGATAATCCTTCATTCTTAACTCACTCACCATTTCTTCTTTAGACCAAAACCATAATCCAAGAAAAACCACAATCAAACTATTCTCACACCCTTATCCCGAACCAACAACCAAATGTCACCACACCCGCAACCAAAACAAATAAAAAGCGAATTAAAAAAAACGAAAGTCTAATGTTTCAGCAAGCCCCAAAAGAACCTACAAAAGCAAAATGATAGAATAAAATCACAGAGAAGAGGATCAAAATATCAAGAAACTCATTCCAAAAGGTCAAGGAGAAAGCCTCGCTAAGAAAAAAAAAAAAAACATACCAAAGTCAGGTGGCTATTTGACGACAGTGGGCAAAGATTGAGCTTCTCCTTGAAGGTTTCAAGTTTAAATCAACAAAATTTCAAACCATTTCAAGGAAAATTAAACTATAAAGTTGAAAGAGGAGAGAAAAACTCTAATTTGGTGTGTTTCATTGCCGAAAGATGAAAGATGACATAATCGAGAATCTGGGTATTACAAATCTTGAGTTTTAATCTATAATTATTGTATTTTAATTCCTAAATATAAATAATATAAAATTTAAATCTCAACTCTTCATTTTCCTTATATAATCACATAAAAATTAAACCCAAAAAGGAAATCACATAAGAACTCAAGTACCATAACATAAAACAGCTGGCTGCATTCAACATAATTGGGGGAAAAAAATCCAAACATATTTTAAACTTACATTCATGATGGAGCTTTGAGTTTACTAAAATACACTCTCTTTTTTTCTTTTTTTTGGCTTGGTTGGTGGAACAGAGGAGGCAAAACAAATAAGCATAAACTAAGTCATAAAATGGGATTTTGCAGTAATAAGAAACCACAATGATATGAGATTGATTCCGATCTTGGTTTTGATTCAGATTCAGATTCAAATTTCACAGTTTATAGAACTTGGCCATACCTGGCTCCTACTGTACAAGCATCTCAGCAGCATCTCATTATGTGTATGCAACTTTCGTCACGAACCAATCATATCCAGCCGCTTCAAGTTATTTGCAGCGGCAACAGTCGCCGCATCGTTACAGGATAATGACTAGGTCACATCATGCCAAATACCGGAATGTATTGGGGTTATCTTTGTCCCTCTCAAGATAGTCTCGAGTAATCAGGTCTTCTATTCGCTTTTTAATGGCCTTGAAATCCGGCTGCAGATTGCAAAATGTAATTAACAAAGCTATGTAAAGGAAGAATTTAACGGAAGACACTCATGAAGATGTCACGAAGATGTCATATAAGAGGAAAAGATTTGTATATGAACCTTGAACATGCGGCCCAATTGCTCAACACACTCCAGAACCAACTGCTGGTGACCCAGAACTTTCCGACTCTTCATGATACGTACAATTGAGGCATCAATGGCATATCGTCGATCCTTGTCAACATCTTCGATTACTTTCTTCTTCTCATCCACAGGGGGGAGAGGAATCTGAATGTTAAACGAAAAAATCACATTAGTCAAAATTGTTGAGTGGAAAGGTGAGTAAGACCAGATATTGGTAGGTTTCTTCATTAAAACGTAACCTTGATCCTCCTCATTTTATCGGTAAACTTGGAGTTGAATTCAAAATGATCAGTGGGAGAGATGGTTTTCGTGCTTGGCTCCTTGTTAAGGATTTTATACTTCGCACAAGATAAGGAATGCAAAAGCCTAATTACGTCATCATCCGTTAAGTTCAATTGTGTCATGATCTCGGAATAGCTCAGGCGATCTGAGGAATTGAACAGCAATAAGGCAGAGGCCTATAACCATGAAGACTTGGTGTTAGCAAAAAGGATTCTTCAACACCATTTGGCTACTTTAGAGAGGACAAAGAAAACAATATTACCTGATATGTTGTGACAATCAACTCCATCGTCTTTGGTTCAAACTTCCCAATAAGATTACAAGTGCCCAAAGAATATATCCAAGTAAGTTTTCGGTGTTTGGTTTTTGTCTGGTAGAAGTCCCGGAAAACTTCAACACACTTGATCTAACAAGAGTTTCATGGACAAAAAAGGATATAAAAGAAAGAAATTTATATTAGTAACTTCTGGTAAACTTAAACGGGCAAGTTGTGAGCTGAAAAACAACTCTTTTTGCAACATTTATGAACATACCATCTCAGCAGGAAGATTGAGATCAAAAGACTTGTAACTTGGCCAAAATCCAGTAGTCAAAACAGTTACTGTCAAGTCAATCCCCGGATTTGCGTTCGGATTATTGCTCAAGTACTCCTCAAAACTTGCCTGGTTTTCCCTTGCCAATGTCAAATCCGTAACCTGAAGAACAGAGAAGTGTTTTGAGTAAGATTTGTTTGAGAAATTAAGATCATTTGGAGATAACAATAAAAAGTTTTCAGTTCACAAAAGATGATAAATGGCAACCGACCATTCCCTCCATCTTTGAGGTGAACTGACCACCACATTGCTGTTTCAGCTTTGTTAATATACTTCTCTCATGGTCATCGTTAGCACTCTTGTCAAAAAGAAGCCTTCGAGCAAGCTTTTTCCTATGAACAATAATTCACAAAAACGAAATCAGTTTAGATTTTACAAGCCAAATGAATTCCATCTTCTTAGAAGCACAATATTTACCGGTAGAATTCAGCAAACAAGTCTTTATCACTAATATAAGCAAGTAGCTTCACAACCTGAAAATTTACAACGAAAATATTACAATGTTAAATGTAATGAGTATTCAAGTAGTAGATGGAACACTGAAGTAGAGCCTGACAAACTTATGTTACTTGGACTCGGGTGCATCTGTGGAAGTTTAGAGATGGGTATGTGGACACATACAAATGTTCAAAATTTTCAGAGATTTCCATGTAATTGGAGGGTCATTGGAGGATCATATCCCCATACCTATGTCTGAGTATGAGCTGGACACAAGTGCTTCAAAAAACATAAAAAGCAGAAGTACCATCACAACGAACCTTTTCAAGTGTTTCTTCTATTGCTTCATCACTCAATTTCTCACTGCCACCTTTCTTGAGAATATTATCACAAAAAGTGGCAAGTAGCTCCGCACTTGAGCTTCCAACAACACCCTTATTGCAAAAGACTTCAAAAGCCTCCTTGAGAGCCTAGAGAAAATACAACAAATCATGGGATGTATCTTGAAAACTTTCTTTGAAACACTATTTATTACGAACCTTGTGAAAGAGAGTATGATTTTGAAAACAATCATTCACATAGGCTAGGTACTTATCATGCAGCTCAATCACTTTCCTCACGAAAACCTGAAAACCACAAAAGATAGAAGTAAAAAATCAACTTCCATACTTTGATCCGATCTAGAGCTATGTAGAACAAGTGAAGATTTTACCTGCTCTTGCATGCCAACGACATCCTTTTTATCAGCCTATTTAAGGAAGAAAACATTTCGATATGATCAGAGATTTTTTAAGAAAAAGAAAGTGATATCTTCATTAAATTCTTAATCAGATTTTTATACCATAAGCTGAAAGACTGACAAGAAAAATGCATACCTTTTTGGTGCTTGCAGCATCCTCAGCCTGTTTGACCAAAGCTGTGCCTTCAGCAGTAACATGCTGGCATCGGAAATGAGATCATGTATTTCAAATGGTGAAAGAATGGAAATATTACATAAAGGATAAATAAATGAAAAGGGATAATAACTTAATCCATGGAGAAGCTAAGAAATAGTTAACCTGTTTGAAAATGCTTGATATGGGATCTAAGCCTCGAGGAATTTTAGAAAAGAGTCTAAACATTCTTGACAAATCGTCCACCTAAAAGTTGAAACAGAATGGTGATCAATGGTTAATTAATAATATATTAAGCATTAAAATCAATAACTAATAAATCCGGTAAGCACCTTGTCGTCTCTGAGCAATGCATGGCAGCCGGAATGCTCTTTATCGAGAAGTCGGGTTTCCCATACTGATAACAACTCATGTTGAACTTTCTATAAAACAAAAAGAACATATAAGAAACATTTTTAGAAAAAAGTTGTCATCCAAGACCAAAGGGTGAAGGGTGAATTTGTTCGTATTATAAAAGAAAATACCAACCTCAAGCAGTTTTGGCTCACTACTAGAATGCAAGTAATGGGAGACCCTATCCTTCTCACATTTTAAACATTCCTCGGACTGAAAAGCAAAACAAACAATTAGATACTATTTGAGTGGCAAAAGTTAAATAATAATGACCATATAATCATATATATACTTTCAACATGTAATCTGGACAAGAATCATCTACGATCCAATTTGCAGCCTTCCTCGAGTAGTAGGCAGCAGTATCTTTGAGCATAGTAGCCTCAAAGTCATTCTCATAGTAATCCATTTGCCCCATTCCAATTTCAACAAATATATATAAAACGTTCTTCAACAAAGCGCGATCAATCTGCTCACCTTCACGTTCTTGATCGATCTGGTTTGAGATTAGGATGTTTGTTACTGTTATTTGGGTGAAAAATGGAAGGTGCACAACTAATGCGAAAAAGAAAATTGAACTTACCAGAGAAATTACAGCATCTCTCACTTTTGCATTTAGCTCTTGGTAGACCTAAACCAGAGAATGTTAGCATATAAGCAATGTTAAAAGAACACCAGACCGGAGATCGAACTAATCAGACCTCCAGTTCCCAATTCAGTAGGTTCAATCGGTTCAACCGCGGTTGGTTTGATATTTTCTTGAGTTTTTAATGTTTAAATACTTTAAACACTTATTCAATGTAAAGTAAATTATAAAAATAAATAAAATTTAACAGAAAAGCGCATTTAGCTTAATGTTAATATTTTTAATATAAAATAAATATATTAATAGCTTAAATCTCAGTAATTACAAATAAAATTTTGAAACATATATAGAAGCAGTCTTTTACTGGTCCGATTGGCTTTTTACCAATTTTTTTGTTGTTGAACCACTTATTGACAAGTTCAACGTCTATCTACCTTTTTATACACCTATTGGATCAGACTGACCACCAGTTCCTGTTTCAACCAGGTGAACCGGCTGATCTGGTCCGGCTTTTTATTCCTAGCATATAAGATGCCAATGTTACTCTACATAGAAGGGAAAAAAAAGGAAGACAATATTATGGCAAGTATATCCTATCCGCCCATACCAGTTCTCGGAAACACGTGAGTCCAACTTCATTAAGGGGAGGTAGTGACCTCCGAGCAATAAAGTACCGATCAAGGTAATGGAAGAACCGAGAAAGCCACCTAACCATTACTTTGTGATTACTCCACCTTTTGACCAGCTCTCTCAACATAAACTCATCATGCTTTTCTCGTAAAGAAGGAAGTACCTACAGAGGATATATTTTATGAATTGTATTACTAAAGAATCAAAATGAAAAGATATAGCACAATTAACACAATGTTCAACAAGGAACGGAATATATAAATGCCAATCTGTTCTTTTTTCAACAATATTACTTGCTTAACTAAAATGATTTCACTTCCTTCAATGGCTTAAAACCTGCCTTCAAAGCAACTTATTTTTTCACTAAAATGAAGGTAGCGAACGGATTCTAGTTGGGGTTGGGGTGAGGACTATGTTGATCTGATTCTTCATTTTTTTTTTTTTTAAAGAATCCATGTCCATTACACAGATATGAGGATATGACCGTCAAGATCCCCCAAATGCATTAAAAACTTTAAAAATCTGACCATACCCATGTTGGGCACACACCCATATCCAAAACTCACACTCAAATCCGAGTAACATAGGGTGAAGAGTTGGTAAGTAGACCTAGCAATATTAGACACAATATGGAAAAAAATATAAAACACAACATAACACAAAAGTTTCAAAATCTATATCATACGAATTATTAACATATCAAAACGTATAAAAATATAGAATACCTCAAACAAGGTCATGATGCAATAAACATGAATATGATATGGATACACAAATTTCCATATATATAATGGCAAGGCACTTTCTACCTATATTATTCAGACTCATGTTTCTTGAAGTACCCATGTCTAACACTCGTGTCCAACACATGGATATGGGAATATGATCACCAAGGATTCTCTAATAACTGGAACAGCTTTTCAGTCTAACCATATCCGTGCTAGGTACATACTGTATCCGGCACTCACACCCAATTCCAAGAAACATAGCTTTCTACACTACCAATAAACACATAAGAAGTGATCACCGCTTCTAAAGAAATCATAACAAACAACAAAAATCCAAGGCATTTGATTCATCTAATGCACAAATTTCAACTAGCTTATGCTTATTGTTAAGAATTAACCCCTTGAAGTAGTTAACAATTCCCAAAGAAACAAGAAAAACGTCACCATAAAGTACATATTTTTAAGTTTAAACAAAATCTAAAAAACATAAGCAAAATAATTACAACAAAAACCAAAGCCACATTCTAATGACTCACTGTTGAAGTGATGTACTCTTCAAAGGATTCACGATACTTATCATACAATTGCTGAGAATAGTCATGTGGAGGCTTTTGGGTACACATATTGTAAATTGTTCTGTAAATAAAGGTTAAGGGCTGCAACAAAAATATTCATAAACACTGTTGCTCTGATTCTTTATTCTGCTCCAAGTATCCTTTTCTGACACCCACATTTGATACATAATCAGACACTGATATGGAAAATGACCTTCAAATACATGTAAAAATGGAACAAAAACACCCATAACCATTGTTGTTCCGACTCTTTATTTTGCTCAAAGTACCCTTGTCTGACTCATGTGCGACGCATATTTGGCCATGGATGTGAAGATATAACCTTCCAAAAGCATGAAAAAACGTGAAACAATAACACTCAAAACCATTGTTGTTCTGACTCTTGATTTTGCTCAAACTACCCTTGTCTAACCCACATCCGACACATATGGATGTAAAAATATGACCTAAATACATGAAAAAACACTTGAAACAAAAACACTTATAACCATTGTTGTTCTGACTCTTCATTTTGCTAAAACTACTATAGTCCAAAATCTGTGTCTGATGTGTGGAGATATAACTTGTGGAATACATTAAACAAAACCACTCATAACCATGGTTGTTTTGACTCTTCATTTTACTTGAAATACCCTCGTCAAACACCTTGTGTGACACATATTCAAATACGAGTGTAGAAATATGACCTCTCAAACATGAAATAGCTTGGAAATTTTTTAATATACCCATGACGAACATACCCATATCGGAAGCTTAGTCCCAAGTCCGAGTACCATAGCACATAACAAACTAAAATTGTAATGTTTGTAATAAATTAACACACACACATATAATACTTAACAAAATGACTTCGAATGGATACGTATAAAGCATCATATAATCCTCGGAGCTAAATTGCGGCTCTGGCAAGCCTTCTAAAATGTTCTTCAACTTTGTAATTCCTTTTTGCATAAACTCCCATCCTTGTTCAAGATCAATCGTCTTTCTCTCATTCATCGTAAAACCCTAAAAGCCAGAATCTGAAAAACAAAATGTTCAAATTAGATAATTAACTCAAGTTTCAGCTCAAAATCACCAACATTCTATAGTCCTTAGCTCAATCATCAAAACCCCACAAATTACAAGAAGTTCCCAAAATATAATCTTTAAAAATAATAACTTTAAGCAACAATTAGAAAATTTTCTCTGTAACCAAACAGAAAACTTAACATTTCTGAAAAGCCCTTCAAAAATCAAAGCCAATCTATTCCCAAAATTAAAAGACAAATTCATCAATTTGGAACAAAAAAAAAAAAACCATTCCATCACAAGTTAAGAGATAATCAAAAGAGAAACTGATCGATAAATGAAAGAAGAAAAGATGTTCAAAAATATAATAGAAAATTCAAGTTAATTAAAAGACCTGAAATCGTTGAAAAAAGTAAAATAATTCCTAAAGAAGACGAGCAGTGAAAGCTTCAAAGCATTGAAAGAACCTTTCGGGTTTCGGGTTTTTTTAATTTCTATATAATTTTTCCTTTCTAAATTACTTTTTATTATTTGGGAATATTATAATATACAGCATGTTCTTAGTTTCTTTATTTTACAAGTAGACTCTTAAACCATTTCATATTAATGTTACAGGTTCTCACATTTTGTTTCTTTTTAAAATATTAGGGGTTGATTTCTAATTATTGATATCTGGGAATCAGAAAACTTTGACAATGATGTCAAAATTATGGATGTAACTGAAGTTTTTAGAAGCTTGAGTTTTGTCAATTTGAAATTTGAGTCTCGAAGCTCGGGTTTTATATTTGAAGTTGAAAATTTAGTTGAGTTTTACTTTTAAAGCTTGATCTCAATTTAAGATAAAAATTGATATGTTCTAACTTACTCGATTATACTTGTTTACCTTTTAAAAGATAAATTTCATTCTTGTTTTTTATTTTAAATTTGAGCACGAAATCAAACTCAGTACTAATTAAAAACAAATATATATTAAATTTTCTTTATTAGTATTAAGATTCTTGAACACAATTCACTGGATAGCTCAAATTACTTGAGCTCGATTAGACAAAAACTAAATCAAATTTGGCGTTACTTATACTGGTGCCTAAACTATATTTTATTAGTCAAATTAGCCTAAACTATATTTCATTAGTTAAAAAATCTCTTAATTAATTATTTCGTGACCGATATCATTTTTAATTAAAACATCCAAAAAGGTTTAATATCATTTTCTTAAGCGTTTTTAATATATATATATATAATACAATATAAACATATTTCTCTTGTTTTTCTCTTAAAGAACTCTAGTGATGTATTGAACAAAAAAAAAAAAAAAACTATAGTGACAGAAAATTTAATTAGTCGTTAAAACTCATCTAAACTCTGTTTTCGGTGACAAAATTCAAATTAAAATGAGTTTCTTTTCCTTTTTTAAACCTCAATTTCAATTATTTTCTCACCTCAAGCTTTTTTTTTAAAATCAGTTCATCATTTTTTATTTATTGAATAATAATAAAAAAGTGGTTCAAAATGGTCTCCTATTAAGTGATAATGAGTTGATCTTAAATTACCATGCGACTCTAACTATTGTTTTCTATTCTGTTTGTGTGCCCACCTTTATTCTTTCGTAAAAAATAATTGGATGGTTGGGAGTTGATGATTTCCCCGAAGATGGTGGGGCAGGTTGTGTAGCGGTGGTGGGCCTTCCAAGGTGTCAGGAAGGAGATTACGTGGGTGGTCGTGAATCTCTAAGTCTGTATTAGACCCTGCGTGATGTGTTAGACCACCGAAAAAGGTTGGGTTGCTGGTTCTTGGTTTTTTGTTCGGTGGGGGGTTTTGTTGGTTTCTTCTTGTGGTATTTGGAGGCAAACATGGAAGATGATATAAGTTCTCTGCTGGCGAATCTAAAATTCTCGGAGGAGGAAGCAATGACGGTAGTTAGTACGAAAGAGGACTCATGTAAATCCAAAGGGTTCGTGAACTGGGCCATTGAAAAATTAATGACGGAGGAGAAAGTTAACAGAGAGGCTATGTATTGTGTTTTTAAGTCTCTATGGTTTACGAAAGAGGAAGTTAACTTTGTGTCCCTTAAAAGAAGGAGTCATCCTGGTGAAATTTAGTAATGAAGAAGATAGGAAGAGAATTCTAAACCTCTCCCATTGGCTATTTGACCAGTGTTTGTTTAATATGGTTCATTATATTAAAGACAAAAAAATAGAGAAATATGACTTTAATCTCTCACCTTTTTGGGTCCGTATCTCGAATACATCAATGGAGTTAATGGATAGAAAAATGGCTATGGAAGTAGGTAGCGCGATAAGGGAAGTGTTAGCAATAGATTGGTGAGATAGAGATGGTGGTTGGACAGAATATATGCATATTAGAATCATTATTGATATTCATAAGCCGTTGCGAAGGGTTGTTCATTATGTTGACAAAGAAGGGGTGGAGTTAGTCTGTGTTATTCGGTATAAGTTACTGCCTAGGTTCTATTACATATGCGGTCTGATTGGACATACGACTCAAAAATGTGTGAAAGAAGAGGCTAACAGTAAGACTCACAAGTCTAAATTTCAATATGGAAACTGGCTAATAGCATCCCTAGGAGTTACGAACCAAAACAAGGGGTCATGGAGGAATGAAATAGAAATGATTAAAGATGAGAAAAAGGCTGAAAGAGAGTTATCCGGGAAGACATATGATGGGTTAGGGACAACTGCGCCAAATGGTCAAATGGAAACAGAATGAGTTGAAAACACGAAAGATAAGTTAGAATCAAGTACACAACATGCAAAAAGGGCTATGAAAATATGTCGCGATGGAATAGGGAAAATGAAGGCAAGAAGAAAGAAAATCAAAGGAAGTAATAGAGAGTTAACTGAAGAAAGTCCAAGTAGAATGGTTTGGAGGAAACTGTTGGATCATATGACACCATCAAAGGCGGCGGCTGGTGAATAGCCCCGCCAGGATCAATGAAGTTTCTAAGCTGGAATTATCATGGGTTGGGGCCACCTGCGACAATTCGGGAACTTAAGCAACTTATTGTTGCTAATAACTTCGACATTATCTTTTTATGTAAAACTAAAATGAATGCTATCGAATTTCAAATGGTTCAAACAAGGTGCAGGATACAGAACGGGCTTGCCATAAACTCCGAAGGCCGTAGTGGGGAGCCTCGCGATGATGTGGAAGGACGAGGCTGACGTTACCATTCAAACTTACTCTAAGCATCATATAGATTCAATTGTCAATCTAACAAGTAATAGTAGTATCCGGGTCACTGGCTTTTATGGACACGCCAACCCCAACGAAAGGAGCAGCTCTTGGGATATGCTTTGTAGAGTGGGAGCTGCGGTTAAGGAGGAGTGGGTGGTGGGTGGGGATTTTAATGCCATGCTAAATGACGCTGAGAAGGAGGGTGGGAATAGGATCGTGATGGTGCACATAAACGAATTCAGAGATGTGATGGACGATTTGCCCTTTATGGATATTAAGCTGGATAGCAGGTGGTTCACTTGGGTCAATAGCAGGGATGGTGATAGGCTAATCAATAAGAGACTTGATAGATTCCTCACGTTGGTTTCTACGGTGGAAAAATATCCCTTTATTACTTCTAGTGTCATGAGGCAAACACAGTCGGATCATGATGTTATTTTATTTGATTTGAGTAGACGTAAACCTAGAAGTAATCCCATTGATAATAGGCTACGGTTTCGTTATGAGGAATGCTGGGCGAAGGAAAATGATGGTAAGAGAATTATTAATAATTCTTGGAATAGTGATGTAGGAAGCTATGATAACAAACTGGATAAGGTTCGTGAGTTCCTGGGCCCTTGGCAGCGGAATAAACACTGGAAAATGAAGAGAGATATTCATAGGTTGGAGATAATATTAACAGAATCATTGACTCGTCCAATAGGGGGATAGTGAGAAGAGATTGAAGAAGACGCATTGCAAGCTGGATTATCTCTATGCAAGGGAGGAGAAATATTGGGAGCAAAGATCGATGGCCTAATGGCTTAAGAAAGTTGATAGAAACACTAAGTACTTTCATGCAAAAGCCACAGGCAGGTTAAAAAAGAATAGGATTGAAAAACTTAAAGATGGTCATGGTATTTGGGTCACAAATAGCAAAGATATTAGTAATGTTGTTAAAAACTATTTCTAGAATCTTTTTTGGTCCAATGGAAATGATATCAACCATCATGATTTGGGTTATATTAGTAATTGCATTACTATGGAGAATAATGAGTAGCTTATGAGGGAGTATACTGAGATTGAAGTTCTTCAAGCCATCAATCAGATGTGTAAGTGCCCGGTTTAAACTCTAGTTGGAACAGTGGTTTCAGAACCACAAATTCGAGGTTAGAAAAATATTTTAATATTATTTTCTGTGTTTACAATATGTGATAAAGTATGTGTGAAAGTTCTGTGTGAAAATTTTATCGTTTGTGTGTTGACTTGTGAAAAAGGACCCTAATTGTGTAAAATGCAAAAGTTGTGTGCTAGAAGTTAAAAGTACTTTAATGCTATGTCTTCTTAAGTGTGAGGTCTTTATTAAGTAAATAGACCATTAACAAGGTGAATGGACATTCATGGACTTATGATAGTGGTTTTTAAATATTTTTAGTAAGGGTAAATTGGTAAATGATGCATTAAGTTAATAAATTAAAACAAAACATCATTTTTGTTCATCTTTCTTCACCATTGTCGAAAATTGTTTGATAAAATGGAAGGTTTTTAGGGCTTTAAACATTCGGCACTTACAAGGCTTGATTGAGGTATGTTTTGAACTCGATTTTTGATGATTTTTATATTTTTGTGATCATTGCTTTGAGTACTAGCTAGCTCGTACCTTGATTTTCAGAATTTATGATGATTTCATGAAATACCATTTTTGATGGTTTGAGCTTTGTGATGTTTGAGGATGAAAAACTAAGTGTTTGATAATTTATATACATGTTTTGTAAAGTGATCTTTAGTAAAAAAGTATATTAGAGATTAAATTGTGAAATGTGTAAATTGAGGGATTGAAATGTGAAATATGGGCCGCTAGGGGTACTATGGTACTTCGGCTAAGCATGGATTAAATTAGATTTTGTGAATTTGATGTATTTGTTAAATAAGGACTAAAATGCTAAAGTGTGAAATTGTAAGGCTAAAGTGCAAAATGCCCTAATTATGTGTTTGTGAATTGAGTTAAATGAATGTGTGATTAAATGAATTGAGTTTGATATTATATAGATCAAGAAAAGAGAAATTCGGACCTAGATCGAGGCAAGAACAAAGTGCTCGATTGATCGACTAGTGTCGTTGTTTCTACGTCCGAGGTAAGTTCGTGTATAATACATATTGTTTAAATAATGTTCATATGTGATTAAATGAATGGAAATGTGATTGTGGAGTTTAATAATGCAAAAATGTGAGTTCGAAGATATGTGGCACTAAGTGTGCGTAAATAGAATCATTATAGTGATAAATGGCACTCAATGTGCGAGATAAAGAAAGCATCGACTATATTATTTGGCACTATGTGTGCGATACCGAGACAAATTAAGTTCAATGTGATGGAACTAAGTGTGCGATATTGTTATAGCTTCGGCTAATTAATTGGCACTAAGTGCGCAAGTTCATTGAATGTTTAAAGAGAATCGAATGAATTATGGCATCGAGCATTGAGTGATAAATGTGATAGATAAATACGTGATGGCACAGGTATGTACAGAACCTATGTGATTGATGATATTGTGTATGAGATAGATGGAAGATTATGTGAATGAATGATGAAAAGAGTTGGATTGAGCTATGATGTAATTTGAACTAAGTGTTAGTTAATTTTTCATATTGAATTTGAATTGTTGAATTAATTGTGTTATATTACGAACTTACTAAGCTTTAAAGCTTACTGTGTGAAGTCATTCTCTGTTTTATAGTGTCATTAAAGCTAGCTCGGATCCGGGGATTGTCAGCGACTCAATCACACTATCGGACATCTACTTTGGTACCTTTTGGAAGTTGTATTTATGGTATATGGCATGTATAAGCTAGTGGGGTTGTGGAATGTTTTGGGATGTATAAATCTTGCCATGTGATATGGATTGATAATGGTTAAGACTTTGGAATGATTTTGGTACATGTTTTAGCTATGTGAAAATGGTGTATTTGATGTGTATTTATGGTCTAGTATGAATGGTCATTATGTTATGTTTTGGTGAATTAGAATTGGTATGATTCCTACTTGATGTGGTGTTTGAGATGGTAAATGATTTGCATGTCTCTTAGATGTTGGAATTGAACATATAGGGATGACCCAAATTGGGTGGCAATTTGGCCTTGTAAATGGCCTATAATTGTCCACACGGGTGTGTGCCTCAACCGTGTCCTTCACTGTCCCAATTCGAAGCAAACAAATCTTGCACATAGGCCAGACACATGGGCGTGTGACAGGCCGTATGATTTAAGTCAGTGTTGTACACAAGCCAGACACATAGGCGTGTGATAGGCCATGTGACCCTAGTCAGTGTTACACACGGGGTAAGACATCGTCTAAGGCATGGCCGTGTGAGGTACACGGTCTAACCACAAGGGCGTGTGCCCTGTTTTGAAAGAAAAACTTTCTAAGTTCTGCAAAGTTTTCGCATGAGATCGATTTAGTCCCAAACCTTCTTGAAAGCATGTTTAAGGTCTTGTAGACTTTCTAAAGGGACCTTGTGTTATTGATTAATTATGATATGTTGATGTGTGAGCCATGGTGGTTTAAATGTTATGATTCAACCGGTAATACCTAGTAACCCAGTCTAGCGGTGGATACGGGTTAAGGGTGTTACAAGATGGACCTTCGTAAAGCCCCTGGCGTCGATGGTCTCTCTGGAAGCTTTTTTAAGCAGCACTGGGACATTATAGGAATGGACACCATGCGGTTTTGCTTGGATGCTCTTAATGGACAGAAGAACATTTCTTTGTTTAATGAAACTATTATTATTTTAATTCCTAAAATTAGAGACCCCTCTGATACTACTAATTTCCGTCCTATAAGTTTATGTAGGTATATCTACAAGATTGTTGCCAAGGTGTTGGCTAACCGGTTAAAAGCTATCATTCTCGATTGTTTAAGTCAAAATCAAAGCGCCTTCGTCCCAGGGAGAATGATTCATGACAATTTATTAATTGCGCACGAGCTTCTTCACTACCTTCAAAGTTTTAGAAACAACCCTAATAAAGGATACATCATCAAACTTGACATGAGTAAAGCGTACGATCGAGTGGAGTGGAATTTCATCGAGGCGATCATGTGGAAAATGGGTTTTGAAAAATGGTAGGCTGACAAAATTATGGGTTGTGTTCATTCCGTTAAGTACTTGATTAAGTGTAATAATATTTTATCGAAGACTATAATTCTTGAGAGTGGCCTCCGTCAAGGGGACCTTTTATCTCTGTAGTTGTTCTTAGTCTGCATGGAAGCATTCTCAAGGATGCTTATTCAAGCTCAAAACAATAATGCACTTAGAGGTATTTGTGCTAGCAGAAATGGTCTGAGGATCAATCATTTATTTTTTGTTGATAATGCATTCCTATTTGTGGGTAACAAAAAGAGTGATGTTGGTTGTATTATTAACATTCTTAGAAATTTTGCCTCTACTTCTAGTTAAGAAATAAATTTTGAAAAATCAATGGTTCTTTTTAGCCCTGACACCTCGAGGGATCAAAAAAGAATTTTTAGTGATCTCCTTGGTATGAAAGTTGTGGATAAGTTAGATAAATACTTAGGCCTGCCTCTTCTTTTAGGTAAAAAGAAAAAAAAAAGCTTTCATTGAGGTTACTAATAGATTTTCTTGCAGGATTAACAGTTGGACTAAAAGATTACTTTTATATGGAGGAAAAGAGGTTTTTATTAAGGTGGTGTTACAATCTATCGCAACATACGCGTTGTCTATTTTCTTGGCTCCTAACGGTGTAATCGAGAAACTTCAAACTAAGTTAAGCAGAACATGGTGGTCTGGAAAGGATGGTGGAAAATATTGGCCAATGCTCCATTGGAAGAATTTGTGTCAGCCAAAAAGGATGAGTGTAACACCCCCAAACCCGGCCCACAAGTCTTGACCGGATCTGGTGTGTCACTGCGGAAAAACGTTTGAAAATCTTTGACTTTAGATTAAAACGTGAAAATTGGTTAACTCCGAAAATCATGTCCCTTTAAAATTTAATAAATAATATAAGCTTGTTGAAAATTTCCGAATTAAAACATTATTATAAGTTGCTATAATATGAATCTTTTGTGAAAATATTTCTAAGTGTAGTGTAAACTTCAACATTAATAAATAGAGTACTTTAAATCAAAGGGGCCCTTATTACATCAAATAAAATTCCAAAATACTGTTAATATAAAATACTTAAATAAAGTAAAACATCTTCGCATGAAAATCCCTTCTTCGCATGGGCCACCTTGTATCCTCCAACCCGGTCCGATCAACATGTCACTGCGATGTTGGATAAATAATTGGGTGAGTCATAATGACTCAGTGTGTAATTAAACCACTGATATCCACCCACATTTAACCACAAGTCAACCCAATTAAATGCAACATGTAACTATAAGCAGACATTACCAAATTCGGGCTTGGCCTACATTCAATCCACATTCCGTCAGTTGGGCTAGCCCTTTTTCTCATCAATCCATCGATCTTTGGGCTTGGCCCATTTCCACGTATGTTCCCAAAAACATACCTATCCACATGCCATATTGGGCTTGGCCCATTACCATATCTTTTCATAAATGAAATAATGCGGTCATGAAACCCAACCCAAGCCTAGGGTCCATCCGCTACACACCCCACGATCCGCTACCACACACACACGGGGACTATCGAGTCACCCCTCTCCTTTTTCCTCCAAAAAGGCAACCAATGCCATCCACGATGTAGCACGTAGCTAACATCAAACCACGATGGGGCACATAGCAACCCATCAAGCCACGATATGGCATAAAGCCGATATTGTCGAGGTAACCACGCGAACTAAATTGCAAAGATCCACAACGCGACCTCGATCGGCGCCAATCCACGATGTAGCACAAAGTCGACATCAACCACGCACTCAAAGTACACCCGTACCTTCTTTTCATAACCCACCCATGCACATGCCACATAAAATATAATCGTGATAATGCATGCACATGCTTATTAATATCCATAAACATACTCATATACAAGCAAGTAATCACATTGCAATGAGTTCGATACTAACTCGATCATCGCTATACCCCTTTAAGGATATATATGGCACACTTATTCTCGCATTTGTTAGTAAAACATATAACACATAAAACCCGGAAGCGATGGGTTAGTTACACACCTTATAACTGAAGTTCTAATCCTCGATCTCGACGCTATCGCTTAGCGAGACTACGACTATCGCCTATCGTTTTCTGCACGACGACCACACCCGGTGGCCAATCCCGAATCGCGGAGGCGGCTTTTCTTAAACTTCGGGACAGGGACCTTCCCTTTCCCCTCTTGAGTGGCACTTGCATCCATCGACGCTTAATCAGAATCACACCATTTAATCAATCAAAGCCACAATCTACTATTAACAAATCTAAGTCACTTACTAATCATCCTTACCGAAATAAATTGAGATCCCGGAGGCTTTTTCCTTTACATCGCCGATTTGCTCCTACAAACCATAGTCACCATTTGGTCAACCTATAAACACAACTAATGGCCTAAGGCCGAATACTAAGGAGTTACTTACCCCTTTTACTCGGATCCCGAAACACCACTGATCTTCTGAAGTTGCCAAAAATCCCTGTTACACAATATTAGAATCGGCTAATACCAAAAACCCATGGAAAAAGGCCCCTTTTGACCGGATACTTTACCACCCTTACCTTGATGAGTCTAGCCGAATCTGACGGTCCCCTAAGTGCTTCCTTCGCTTACGCCTACAACAAAAGAACGCATCAACATGGCCCTAAGGACATTCGGCCATACCCAAAAACTAAGGCCAACCATTCGGTTTTGGCCACTAACACAAAGTACTCAAATCAATTGTTAAGACCGAACACCTACCTTTCCTTAAATCTAATGGAGAAGAACTAGGAGAGGTCGCCCTTGCTAAAATTCGCCCAACCGCACTAGGATGCCAAGGATTTCGACAATGGTGCTTAGTATTAAAAGAGTTTGGCCTAGTCTAATGATTAGAGAATCAAAGTTGAAGGAAATAAAAGGTATAGAAATAAAGAGAGTAAAAGGAATTCTACCACGCAAACAATGATGGGGAGGTTTTGGTTTCAAGGAAAAAGGGAGAAAAATATGAATTGGTTGACTACAAATTTTCGGCAAAACTAAAAGAAAATAAAAGAATAGGGAGAGGGAGTAGAAGAATTTGGCAAAAGGGTCAAAAGAAATTCATGAAGGAGACTACCCTTTAAATAGGAAAATTCGGCACATGCTCCCCCCTTGAAGACTCCCAATTTCGGCTGCCACCTTCCTAGCCACTAATTCAATTTAATTTGAATTAGCCAACTAATTTATCCATATCATATTCAAAAGAAAATTAAACCACCAGCACCCATTATCTCCATTTACTAAATAAAATAATCCTATGCTTATCAAAAATAAATAAATAAAACAACTACCCACCAGCTGAATTTAAAACAACTAAACACTAATCTAATAAGCTTCATTTATCCCATATCCTATATTCAAAATAATTAAAATAAAACCCCCTTATCCATTATCTCTCATCAATAAAAACAAAGTAAGCTAATATTAATCCTCTCCCCACAGTAGAATTCTAATTCAAAACAATTACCTAAGCTTATTCTTATCTTCTAATTTAAACTCCATGTGTCATCCATTGCCTTTCAATTTCTTTGCCAAAAAGAACAAAAAAATAAAATAAAACTCCAAATGCCAAAACACAGGTTCGAACTCGGAACCTCTTCTTTGCTCACCTTCCCCAACGCCCTGGAGCCACTCGGCCTCAATGACTTTCATGCCATAAAGCCCCACATTTATTCTTAACACTTTCCTACTTCACCCATCACCAAATAACAAAAATAAAACTCCAAATTGCGGCTCCAAGCCCTCGAACCGCGCTCTCTCTCTCCCCTCTAGCACCTAAGTGGCGCATGAGTGCCACTTTGCCAACCGGACTTTCATGTCCACCAACTTGTCCATTTATTTATAAGGCCTACTTAGCCCAGTCCCTTGACGCAAAAATAAAACAAAAAAAATTGCTGCCTTCATGCTCGACACAGGACCTTAAGGCGCCACCTTCCCATGACCCAAGTAGCACCTCCATGCCACTCCACCAAATGATTTCTTGTGCCATAACCTTCCAAATAAATTTCTTAAGCCCTCTAAAGCCAAACTCCCTTTCTTGACCCTAAAATTCAAAATTTTCCTAAGCTTTCCCTTTTCATCCAAGCATTCCTAAACCTCTAAAACACATCCAAAAACACCCAAAAACCTTCCAACATTTGAATTATACCCGAATTGCCTAGCCCCTAAACCAGGGTGTTACAATTCTACCCTCCTTAAAATAATTTCGTCCCCGAAATTACTTATTACCGAACAATCATAATTCACTATTCTACGCCTCTGCTGCGCACTCTGATCTTACTAAGGCTATCCTACCTTCCAAACATAGTTTCTAAGTTCTAACTCAAGATCCAAATCATACAAGAAAGAGCTAACTTGCAACAAGGAAAACAATTAAAGAATATTCCAAAACAAAGGAGCTTACCCGTTATCACATCCTTGGTTGACTCTGACTAGAACCATTCCTTCCATGGCTTGAACCACGACCCCTCGTCGCTCGAGGACAATTCTTAACCAAGTGTGCCTTAGATCCGCACCGAAAGCATTCTTTACTATTCCCCCAACACTCTCCTGTGTGAGGTCTTCCACATCGAACACAAGAATGACTCTGATCCACTGGTATAAGTGCACGCACAGGATTCTCGATCCTTGGTCTTTTCTGGACATTACCCAACGATGCTGACGGCTCAACCCTTCTCTTATTCTCGTTCCTATTTTTCTCTCGATTTTCTCTTATAGTCTTTTTAACCTCTTCAGCGATCCGAGCTTTCTCTACCAGAATGGCGAAGTCGCGTTCTCTTTTCTTGAGCGAGCAACTCCGCAACTCATCTCGACCCATCTTCGAATCAAACACTCCTCTCATAATCAGTAGCCACGATTCCTTTGGCGTACTGACTTAGTCGCACGAAATTCCGCTTCATACTCCGCTACCGACTTATTCCTTGTACTAGATTTAGAAACGCTTTCCTTTGCGCATCTAAGTAACTGGCTCCTACATACTTCCCTTCAAACTTAGCCTTAAAGTAATCCCAATCCAATCGATGCGCGGTACACCTTGTTTGTGGTGAGCCACCAATGATAAGCCGTCCGAAGCGGTGAAATAACACTTTTAGCTTTTCCTCCAGGGTACAATCTAAGTCGTCCATAATTCTTTCGACTCCTTCTAACCAATATTCCGCTACATTCGGGGCCACTCCAGACACTCCCCTAAAAACTTCAGCCCCGTTCGACCTGATTCTCTCGGACACTAACTTCCGAGCTCCGCTTCCCATACCAGCTCTTGCCACTTGTTGTAGCACGCGTAACATAGCTTGTGACACTGCGTCATCTTCTCCTATCTAATCTTACTCCCCTACGCCCCACGGTGGCGGCAAGACTTCACTTTTCGACCCATGGCGGACCCTACCGGTTCCGAAGCTGCCATTCTACCTCTACCGCGTCCCCTAGAACTCATCTCTATCGTCGCGATTTAATCTGATTTAAGAAATTTTATGCATTAGAAATTTTGTTCCACTATTTAACCACGAGCAAATTTTATGAAAGAAGGGAATTTAGAAGTAGTTCTTTCGATCACGCAAAGGTTCAGTTCAAGTTCGCTATTCTAGTTCAAGAATCACATTCACACACACATTCATTCATCAACAAAAACACCTTCCTTCCTCAATAGAGACACATTCAATGGTATCCACCACACACATCCACTATTCGGACCTTTCTGCCCGTTTCTACCCCAGGGGTATTTCCGTCATTTTCCTACAGGGGTATTTTCGTGAATAATCAGAAAAATTTTGAAAGCCTTAATAAATCAGGATATTTTGGAATTTCCACAACTGGAGGGTATTTCTGAAAATTTTATCAAATTAAAGATATGACAGGATTTTGGAAACCAAGGGTATTTTGGTAATTTGTCAGTTAGGGGTAATTTTGAAAATCTCCAAAGTCAGGGTATTATTTTGGAACACAGAAAATTGGATACTTGTGCAAAGTAAGAAAATTTTATTAAGTTTGGGTTTAAACCGGAATTTTAAAAGTTAAGGGCATTTTAGTAATTTTTAACATAGGGGTATTTTCGTAAATTTTCCTCAAATCAGGGTATCTTGATATTTTGAAAGCTAGAGATTTTAATATTTTGCAAAGTAGAAATCATTTTAACAAAAGTTGAGGGTCGTATGCGGTAATGTTACAATACAGGGCATTTTTGTAATTTTGCCGCTAGAGGCATTTTGGTAATTTTTTTTTGGCAAATTGAGAAGTACTTGGAAAAAAAAAAATTTTCACAACCATCTTTTACTAAATAAAAAGGGTAATTTAGGGATTTTAAAACTAGGAATTTTATAAAATCGCACATTTAGTCCCTTTCGGGTTTTAATAGTTGGTTTGATTTGTGAACAAGTCCTCTTGGTTAAGGTGAACCGTAGCTACGCACTGCAGGTAGGATTCAAGTGGAGAGGAGGTGAGTCACGCGGATCGCTTAAATACCAAGCTCCCACCGAATACCACTCCTAGACATGCGCACACAAAGTTGCCACACCTTAACACTGCGCGACTTACTTTGAGTTTGTTTAAGAGTTCTTAAGTCTTGTGCATATGTTTGAGTAGACTAGTCCTAGGGTTCAACAGATCCTATTATTCTATTCTACTGAGCCCAACTAAGCCCAAAGCAGTTCATATATCAAATTACTCCACAAGTCTGAAGTACTTACCTGGCGGACTCGGGCCGGAGGTACAGGTGCCATGCCAGAATACCTGAAAAATAATTTTATAAAAGCCCATATTTTAAAAAACCCATTTAGAAAATGTTTTGGGCCCAAAAACCCTCAAAGTCGAGTTTTGAACCTGGCTCTGATACCAAACTGTAACACCCCCAAACCCGGCCCACAAGTCTTGACCGGATCTGGTGTGTCACTGCGGAAAAACGTTTGAAAATCTTTGACTTTAGATTAAAACGTGAAAATTGGTTAACTCCGAAAATCATGTCCCTTTAAAATTTAATAAATAATATAAGCTTGTTGAAAATTTCCGAATTAAAACATTATTATAAGTTGCTATAATATGAATCTTTTGTGAAAATATTTCTAAGTGTAGTCTAAACTTTAACATTAATAAATAGAGTACTTTAAATCAAAGGGGCCCTTATTACATCAAATAAAATTCCAAAATACTGTTAATATAAAATACTTAAATAAAGTAAAACATCTTCTGCATGAAAATCCCCTTCTGCATGGGCCACCTTGTATCCCCTCCAACCCGGTCAGATCAACATGTCACCTGCGATGTTGGATAAATAATTGGGTGAGTCATAATGACTCAGTGTGTAATTAAACCACTGATATCCACCCACATTTAACCACAAGTCAACCCAATTAAATGCAACATGTAACTATAAACAGACATTACCAAATTCTGGGCTTGGCCTACATTCAATCCACATTCAAAATCGGGCTGAGCCTTTTTCTCATCAATCCATCGATCACCGGGCTTGGCCCATTTCCACGTATGTTCCCAAAAACATACCTATCCACATGCCATATTGGGCTTGGCCCATTACCATATCTTTTCATAAATGAAATAATGCAGTCATGAAACCCAACCCAAGCCTAGGGTCCATCCGCTACACACACCCCGATCCGGCCTACCACACACCGGGGACTATCGAGTCACCTCTCCTTTTCCTCCAAAAGGCAACCAATGCCATCCACGATGTAGCACGTAGCTAACATCAAACCACGATGGGGCACATAGCAACCCATCAAGCCACGCGATATGGCATAAAGCCGATATTAATCGAGGTAACCACGCGAACTAAATTGCAAAGATCCACAACGCGACCTCGATCGGCGCCAATCCACGATGTAGCACAAAGTCGACATCAACCACGCACTCAAAGTACACCCGCACCTTCTTTTCATAACCCACCCATGCACATGCCACATAAAATATAATCGTGATAATGCATGCACATGCTTATTAATATCCATAAACATACTCATATACAAGCAAGTAATCACATTGCAATGAGTTCGATACTAACTCGATCATCGCTATACCCTTTAAGGATATATATGGCACACTTATTAATGCATTTGTTAGTAAAACATATAACACATAAAACCCGGAAACAAGTGGGTTAGTTACACACCTTATAACTGAAGTTCTAATCCTCGATCTCGACGCTTATCGCTTAGCGAGACTACGACTATCTCGCCTATCGTTTCTGTTGCGACCACCACACCGGTGGCTAATCCCGAATCGCCGAGAGCGGCTCTTTTCTTAAACCGGGACGTGGACCTTCCCTTTCCCCTCTTGGATCGGCACTTGCATCCATCGACGCTTAATCGAATCACACCATTTAATCAATCAAAGCCACAATCTACTATTAACAAATCTAAGTCACTTACTAATCATCCTTACAGAAATAAATTGAGATCCGGGAGGCTTTCCTTACTTCGCGATTTGCTCCTACAAACCATAGTCACCATTTGGTCAACCTATAAACACAACTAATGGCCTAAGGCCGAATACTAAGGAGTTACTTACCCCTTTTACTCGGATCCCGAAACACCACCGATCTTACGAAGTTGCCAAAAATCCACATTACACAATATTAGAATCGGCTAATACCAAAAACCCATGGAAAAAGGCCCCTTTTGACCGGATACTTTACCACCCTTACCTTGATGAGTCTAGCCGAATTCAGACAGTCCCTAAGTGCTTCCTTGCGCTGCCTACAACAAAAGAACGCATCAACATGGCCCTAAGGACATTCGGCCATACCCAAAAACTAAGGCCAACCATTCGGTTTTGGCCACTAACACAAAGTACTCAAATCAATTGTTAAGACCGAACACCTACCTTTCCTTAAATCTAATGGAGAAGAACTAGGAGAGGTCGCCCTTGCTAAAATTCGCCCAACCGCACTAGGATGCCAAGGATTTCGACAATGGTGCTTAGTATTAAAAGAGTTTCGGCCTAGTCTAATGATTAGAGAATCAAAGTTGAAGGAAATAAAAAGGTATAGAAATAAAGAGAGTAAAAGGAATTCGGCCACGCAAACAATGATGGGGAGGTTTTGGTTTCAAGGAAAAAGGGAGAAAAATATGAATTGGTTGACTACAAATTTTCGGCAAAACTAAAAGAAAATAAAAGAATAGGGAGAGGGAGTAGAAGAATTTGGCAAAAGGGTCAAAAGAAATTCATGAAGGAGACTACCCTTTAAATAGGAAAATTCGGCACATGCTCCCCCCTTGAAGACTCCCAATTTCGGCTGCCACCTTCCTAGCCACTAATTCAATTTAATTTGAATTAGCCAACTAATTTATCCATATCATATTCAAAAGAAAATTAAACCACCAGCACCCATTATCTCCATTTACTAAATAAAATAATCCTATGCTTATCAAAAATAAATAAATAAAACAACTACCCACCAGCCGAATTTAAAACAACTAAACACTAATCTAATAAGCTTCATTTATCCCATATCCTATATTCAAAATAATTAAAATAAAACCCCCCTTATCCATTATCTCCTCATCAATAAAAAACAAAGTAAGCTAATATTAATCCTCTCCCCAGCCGAATTCTAATTCAAAACAATTACCTAAGCTTATTCTTATCTTCTAATTTAAACTCCATGTGTCGTCCACTGCCTTTCAATTTGCTGCCAAAAAGAACAAAAAAAAAATAAAATAAAACTCCAAATGCCAAAACCTGGGTTCGAACCTGGAACCTGCTGCTGCTCACCTTCCCCCAACGCCCCAGGCCACTCGGCCTCAATGACTTTCATGCCATAAAGCCCCCACATTTATTCTTAACACTTTCCTACTTCAGCCCATCACCAAATAACAAAAATAAAACTCCAAATTGCAGCTCCAAGCCCTCGAACCCGCGCTCTCTCTCCCCTCTAGCACCTAAGTGGCGCATGAGTGCCACTTTGCCAACCGGACTTTCATGTCCACCAACTTGTCCATTTATTTATAAGGCCTACTTAGCCCAGTCCCTTGACGCAAAAATAAAACAAAAAAAATTGCTGCCTTCACAGCTCGAACCTGGGACCTTAAGGCGCCACTTTCCCACAGCCCCAAGTAGCGCCTCCATGCCACTCCACCAAATGATTTCTTGTGCCATAACCTTCCAAATAAATTTCTTAAGCCCTCTAAAGCCAAACTCCCTTTCTTGACCATAAAATTCAAAATTTTCCTAAGCTTTCCCTTTTCATCCAAGCATTCCTAAACCTCTAAAACACATCCAAAAACACCCAAAAACCTTCCAACATTTGAATTATACCCGAATTGCCTAGCCCCTAAACCAGGGTGTTACAATGAGGGGTATTGGTATCCGTGATATGTGACTTTTCAACATTGCGCTCTTGGGTCGTCAAGTCTGGAGACTCATCAACAACAAAGACTCCCCTTTTTTTAAAAGTTTTATCATCCAAGTACTTCCTTGATGGCAATATTTTTAAAGCCAAACGTATAGATAAAGCTTCATTCACTTGGTCGAGTATAGCAGCTACTGCGAAAAAGTTGAAAAATGGGTTCGACTGGCAAGTTGGCGATAGTGATTGTATTAATATTCGGGTTGATAACTGGGGTATGGAATACTTAAATGGTGGCACCCTTAATTCCAATATGATTAACCCTGAAGTCAACAGTGTTAGAGATATTTGGATGGAGAATGAAAGAAAATGAGATATAGATAAAGTCTATTTGATGTGCGAGAAAGATTAGGGTGATAGAGTTTACAATTTACCCATCGGGAATGAGGGCCAGAGAGATAGAACTGTGTGGTTTCACAACCCACATAGTTGTTTCATGTCGAAATCGGCCTACGCATGGCTTCTCTTAAAAGAGATGGGGTTCGGTCCGCACAGGTTCTACTGGAAGTCTATTTGGAAGCTTGATACTCTGCCTAAAATTCAAGTGTTTGCTTGGAGAGTTGGTAATGAGATTCTTCCTACAAATGTCAAAATTTCTTCCATCAGAAATGGATTTAACCAAGGTTGCCCTAGATATGGAGCCATGAATGAAACCCTCATGCATGCTCTTAGAGACTATCCCATTTCTCATGAAGTTTTGTCCATAGGCGGGTGGGATATGAGCGTAATGACGAAGTAGTACGGTAACTGTGTAGATTGGCTTGAGAATATGATGAGAATCTTGGACAAAAGAGCAATGGCTGATTTGATAACCACTTTATGGAACTGCTGGAATAGCAAGAACAATTTCATTTTCAAAAGTAAAAAAGACAAAGCGCAGACTATTTGGGATAGGGCCAGCAACCTTGGCAAAGAGTTTCAAATCTATAATTTGTTGAATGCCCCTATGCTTTCCCAGAACGAAGTTATTAAGAAATGGGAAAAACCTCCTAGAGGCTTAGTTAAAATAAATTTTGACGCTATAGTAAACGGAAACAGAATGGGGTACAGGGTTATCATTCGAGACGATGAAGGCTTTGTGCTTGGGGGAGGTGGGGGTTTCATTGACACAAAAATGTCGGTACAGGAGGCGAAATGTATTGCATTTGAGAGAAGTATTGAGTTGGCCGGTCATCTCAATATTAATGATGATGCACTGTTTGAAACTAACCATGCGGACCTTGTTAACATTATAAACAGATTTAGTACGGACGTTACTATTATCGGCGCTAGAATCAAGGCCTGTAGAGCTGCTTTCAACAATTTTAAATCGGCAAAATTAATTTGCTCAAACCGGTCTTGTAATAATGTTGTTGATTTTCTTTGTACTAAAATGTGTAGTGAAGCTAAAATATGGCTTTTTGACATGGATTATCTTAAGAAAATCCATAATGTTGTTATTAGTAATGTTACGCAATAAAATGTGTTGACTTATAAACCAAACAAGTAATTTTCGATTAAATTTACTAATCGAATTAGAAAAAAAAAACTTATAAAATAAATCAAAATTTTAATTTATAAATTGGATTGAGATTTGCTGTAAATCCATTTTTAAAGGTCAAATTATTTTTTTTAATTTATAATATTTACCTTTATTATGTAATATATAAATTTTTGCTTCAAAGTTTTACCATATTTTAATTTGGTTGTTTAAATGTGGTTCCTATATTGAAAATTGTGTGCTGATGGACAATTTCAATATATCTCTAATTATGCACTTAGACATTGTTGATTATATTTCTATGAGCCACGTGATTATGGTATTTTGTTCAATTTATGCATATGGTTATTTTTCTAATTATATTACAAATTTTATACATATTACTTAAAATTTAGCTTTTTTATGTTATTACACAAAATATAATTTCAAATCAATGTTATTTATTAATTAAATTAATTAATAATCAGACTTTGTTCTTTAGATTAATTATGAAAAAATTATCATTAATATTATATTTGATTCATTAAAACATTGAAAAATATTGTTTTTTTTTTCAAAAAACCAATACATTTTTCAGAAATAAATTTTTGTAAAAAAATTTACACAAAAAAAAAATCCTTAAAAGTGTTACATGTTACAAAATTATTGGCTAAGAGATTTTTTTTTTTAATAGCTAATGTAATTTGACTGACAGGGTATAATCTATTTATCATTTTAGATAGCAAAATATAATTTAAGTACAACTTGTGACAAAAAAAAAGTTCTAATACCAACTTGAGAAATGTTATTATTTAGGCAGATGCGAAGCTAAAAAATATTTTTAGTGGGGCAGAATTAAGTTGTATATATTTACATTAATAAAAATATAATTTCATCATTTTAATAATTTAGATCTTTATAATTTTTAAATGATTAAATCAAAATTATATCTTTTTTGGTTGGCCAAAATGTAATTTTACTATTACTAAATTAAAATTTTATAAATTATAAAGGGAATAAAATGAAATTTTGTAACGCCCCGGTTTTTGTTTAATTTCGGATTTTGTAATTTTGGCATGAATGAGTGTTTGGTTCAGTGGATATGTGTTTTGGGTGTGTGTGGGAGGTCCTAAGTTCAAGTCTCAACTTGGGTAAATTTTGGTATGTTTATGAATAAAGCCCAAACTCTGGTTAGTAGGCTTATAAGTAAAAGTATGTATGTAATTAACAGAATGGGCCTGCTGGTCTGGTGGTTAAGTGGAGTGTTGGTGTGAAGGAGGTCTTGGGTTTGAGTCAATGGGACATCAATGGCTTTAATTTTTGCTCCTAGTTTCAGCTAGAGTTGTGCTAAGATGGAAGACTGGGTGGTGGTTTGTGAATAGAATTAGTGGGAGGAAAATTAGGAAAGGATCAGAATTCCTGAGCAGTTGTGTTTTCCAAAATTCCTCTTTGCTGAAAATACCATTGTTATTCCCTTTCCAGCTGAAATTCTCCTTTCACCTTACCCTCGTTTTTGCTTTCTTTTTGCTTCCGTTTTGTACGGTAATCGTACTTCCTCCCCTATCTGTGGCATTTCTCTGAATAACTTCGATAAGTAGTTCTTGTGGATTGTGATTTATGAGGCTAAACTTTGATTGGGGTATTTATTCTGATGTCTTGGCAGCATCAAATCTTTACGATCAAGGCTTTTTTCGTACTGCTTCACTAACAAACTGAGTTTGAAGCGTTAGGGGTAAGTTTTAATCGCTCCTTGGTTAAGTATTTCGTTTGGGTTGGTTTCGATTCGTTGGTTAAGTGAATAATTGAGTGAATTACTGATCAATTATAGGTGTTGGTGTTCTCGAGATTGCGTTAAGAGCGAAAATGAACCAGGTATGTACCCAAAAAATAGAAAACGAGGTTTTGGCGAAAGCCGAAAACCATTCTGTCGACGCCACACGGGCATGTAGTCGCCCGTGTGGTAGGCTGTGTGCGAGACTGTTAGTCACCACAAGGCCGTGTGACCGACGAGCCAGGCTCTGCGCGAGCGACACAGCCGTGTGACGGTTGGGCGAGGCCGTGTGAGACACACGGGCTCGACCAATTGGGCCGTGTGGGCTACACTAGAGTATGGGCCCATACAGGTGAACCACACGGGCGTGTAGGATTCTAGGCTAGGCCGTATGATCACCGAGCCCGGCCGTGTAATCCACATGGCCAAGGCCAATTTGGGCCGTGTGGGCCCACAGGGGCAGGCCACATGGGCGTGTGAGCCCATTTTTCTGTAATGTTCTGTAAGGTTGCACGGGCCGCCCTAGTCGACTGTGGGCCTAATATAGGGTCGGTAAGTTTTACCTAAACCCCTAATTATGTGACTTGACTTTCTGATTTCTGTACCGGGCATGAATTCTAATATTTGAATGTATGAATTGTGTTTTCATAATAGCATGACATTTTATGTATGTTGCATTGCATCGGGGTGGGTTGATGATTCGGAGGAAGTATTTGAAGGGCTCTCAAGCCTGTTATCTAGCAGCCTAGCTGCAACTTTCTGATTATGTGCCGCATTCGGTACAGCATGGTGTGTAGGGATGGGTGGGTTGATTTTATCCCCACATGGTGTGTAGGGTTGGATGGAGTTGGTTTGTAGAGGCTGGTGGGTAGGATTCTGCTATTCTTTCTGATCTGTTTATTATGACTGAAATGGGCTAAGGCCCTAGACCATATCTGATTCTGCATCTGAGTGGGCTAAAGTCTACACCATTTCTGTAATGGGCTCAGACTCGAACTGTGAATATATGTCTGTTATCTGATATTCTCTATGTATGTTTACTGTGGGGATTACACACTGAGTTTGCGAAAACTTACCTTTTCTGTTTAATCTGTTCAGGTAATCCCCAACAGTAAACAGATCGGTGCAGCGGAGAACTCGGCGGTGACCACAGTTTCGGACATGTATTTACGGTTTATTTTTAATTATGATTTGGTTATTTTTGGGTATATTTCTTGTAATAAGGCCTTTACGAATTTTCACTTAAATTTGGGATTATTATTTTATGAACTGCTAGCAGTAGGACAAGACTCGAGTTTTTAAAGTAAACAAATGTTTTATCAAAAACACACGAATTCGCAAATTACTTTTAAAAAGCTTCCGCAATGTATAATGTTTTGAAAATGGTCAATAAATGATTAAACAACACGTTTTGACGAAAGTCTAGGATATTTACAAATGGATTTAACGTAGTTAAGTTTTCTAAAAGCGCTATCATGTGACATCGCCAGATTCGGCCATAAAGTCTAGGCCGGGTTTGGGGTGTTACATGTGAAGACATATGCTTCCACTCCCTCTCCATTTTGTTAAAATGCGTTACTATGTTTTCAGAATGTTCCTAACACGAAAAACCATTCGTTTTCATAGCATACAAGTCGATGGCACCTCAGTATGTCATCATCATTGTGATACTCAGCTAGAAATTTCTATATCCGTAAAGACACCTTTTTTTCAGTATAAGGAAGAAAAGTTGAGTGAATTTTCTTCGCTTCAAAACTTTAAAACCCCCTAATCAGACAAAAAAGAAGCTTTGTGGATGTACAAATTTCTGGCTAAGCATCACAATGATGATGACATATTGAGGTGTCATCGACTTGTATGCTATAAAAAAGAATGGATTTTCATGTTAGGAACATTATGAAAATGTAAATAACATATTTTAACAATAATGAGAGCGAGTGGAAACATAGGTCTTCACACAAGAGTGAAGCTAAGTGGTTTACTTATATTATAAGAGATTTTTTAAAGATATTTCAAAATGTTGCTCGTATTTGGGCAAGAAAAAGTGATGAAAAGAGGTGTAAAAGCATTTACACTGAATACCAGAGTAATTGTTTGTTCATTTCGAATTCCGATGGTTTGGTAAAAATTTTACCCAATTTAGATACACCGAATTCCAAAAATGTAATATGCTTATGAATTGTTACTTCTACCGTTCAAAAGTGCAAATAGATGGTGTTGGTTTTCCGTTAATAAATTTGTATTGGTTTTCCCATATATATACTAATATAATTGCACATATGCTGCACAAGTTTCGAATTTCAATTATTATACTTTTAAAATATGAATTACAATATCATATTTAATAATTGCACATATGCGGCACAAGTTTTGCATATACGCTGAATTATATAAAATACTTTGTGAAGACCTACGCTTCCACTTCCTCTCATTTTTGTTAGAATGCGTTACTACATTTTCAAAATGTTCTAACACAAGTAACCATTTGTTTTTCACTGTATACAACTTGATGACAAATCAATATGTCATTTTCATTGTAATGCTCAGCCAGAAATTTTTTATATTTGCAAAGCTACCTTTTTGTTAGTATAAGGAAGAAAAGTTGAGCGAATTTTCGTTGCTTGAAAAATTTAAAACCCCATAATATAGACCAAAAAAAAAAAAAACAGCTTTGCAGATGTACATATTTCTTGCTAGGCATCACAATGATGATGACATACTGAGGTGTCATCGACCTGTATGCTATGAAAATGAATGGTTGTTTGTGTTAGGAACATTCTGAAAACGTAGTAACGTATTTTAACAAAAACGAGAGGGAGTGGAAACTTAAGTCTTCACACAGGAGTAAAGCTAGGTGGTTTACTTATATTAGAAGAGATTTTTTCTAGATATTTCAAAATGCTGCTAGTATTTGGGCTAGAAAACGTGATGAAAGGAGGTGTGAAAGCATCTACACTGAATACCCGAGTAATTGTTTGTTCATTTCGAATTTTGATGGTTAGGTAAAAATTTTACCCAATTTAGATACACTGATTTCCAAAATGCAATATGCTTTTAGATTCTTACTTCTCCATTCAAAAGTGCAAATAGATGGTGTTGGTTTTTCGTTTATAAATTCGTATTGGTTTTCCCATATATATACTAATATAATTGCACATATGCTGCATAAGTTTTGAACTTTAGTTATTATATTTTTAAAATATTATAATTGATATTTGCACATATGTTGTACAAGTTTTGCATATATGCTAAATTTTATAATATGCTTTCACGTCAAGCACTTTTCTCTTTATTAAATAATCCAAATTAATAAGGAAACGGCACTTATCGGCGTCTCTCAAATGAAATGAGCATCAAGTAAAAAGTTGGGATTCACGTTGTTCATGTCATTGTGGAAATTAAAATAAAGATACGAAAGATGCAATCAACTTAAAAAAATTTAGAATCGAGATAGCCAAGAAAGATGCTATTAGTTTAGTAGGAAATCTAAAATAATTATAATCTCGGATAGTAGATCCGAATGGATAATTGATTACGAAGTCCACAAAACTTTTAGCTCGTCAATATCATTTTTCATTTTGCTAGTCGGTGTATTTAAATTGGGTAAAATTTTTACCCGACTATCGGAACCCATAATGAACATACACTTACTCCTGTATTCTGCTTAGATGCTTTTACACCTCATTTCATCACTTTTTCTATAAAAAATACAAGCAACATTTTGAAACATCTTTAAAGAATTTCATCTAATATAAGTAAACCACCTTGCCTCACTACTGTGTGAAACCTACATTTCTACTTCCTATCCTTTTTGTTAAAATACATAACCATGTTTTTAGAATGTTTTAATGTGAGCAACCATTCGTTTTCATGGCATACAAGTTGATGACACCTCAATATGTCATCGTCATTATGATGATCAACAAGAAATTTGTACATCCGAAAAGCTGCCCTTTTGTCTGCATCAAGGGGTTTTAAAGTTTTCATGCGAAGAAATTCGCTCGAGTTTCTACCTTATATAGACAAAAAGGTAGCTTTACGGATATACAAATTTTTGGTTAAGCATTACAATGACGATGTCGTATAGAGGTGGAAACATAGGCCTTCACACAGAAGTGAGGCCAGGTGGTTTATGTATATTAGAAGAGATTTTTTAAATATATTTCAAAGTGCTGCTCGTATTTGGGCTAGGAAATGTGATGAAAGGAGGTGCAATAGTAACTACGCATAATACCCGAGTAAGCGTTTGTTCATTACGAATTTCGATGGTCGGGTAAAAATTTTACACAATTTAGATACACTGAATCGCAGAATGCAATTTACTTATAAATTGTTACTTTTACCGTTCAAAAATGCAAATAGATGGTGTTGATTTTTTATTTATAAATTCGTATTGGTTTTACCCATATATATACTAATATAATTGCACATATGTCGCACAAGTTTCGAACTTCAATTATTATATTTTTAAAATATGAATTAAAATATAATAATTGATAATTGCATATATTGTAACACCCTTCACCCGTGTTCACTGTCAGAATAGGGTTATGGAGCATTACCGGACTTGCAACACTTTTAAATATACATTTCATACACCACTTATAAATTCAGATACAATTCAAACAAAATCAATCATAGTGTCCCTTAAACAAGCCTACGAGGCCTTAAACATGCATTGAGAGTGGTTTGAGACTAAACCTGTAATAGCCCGGTTTAGACCCTAGTCAGAACAGTGGTTTTGAGACCACAAATTCGAGGTCAAAATAATATTTTAATGTTATCTTTGGTGTTGATTCTATGTGACATAGTCTGTGTGAAAATTCTGTGTGATAATTTTATCGATTGTGTGCCAAATTAAGAGAAAGGACTTAATCACGTAAAGAGTAAAAGCTATGTGTTGATTTATAAGTACCTAAGTGTTGTTGTCTTCATAATAGGATGGCCTTAAGAGGCAATTAGTCCATTATTAATATAGTGGATGGCTAAATGACTTGTAAACCATAATATATGTTTGTCTTATATGTTTAATGAAAGGATAATATAGTAATTAGATTAATAACATATTATTAAACAAACAAAAGATGAAAATAAGATGAATATGTTCATCTTTGTCCACCAAAAACACAAAAAGGAAAAGAAGGAGCAAAAGCTTTATGATATTCGGCCATTGTTCATCTTGATTGAGGTATGATTTTGAGTCAGTTTTTGATAATTTCTACGTTTTCGTAATCGTTGCTTAGTGCTCTAGCTAACCCATGTTGTAATTTTGAGAATTGATGATGTTCTTGTGATGAGACACTGATGAATGCTTGAGCTATGTGCTAGTTGATAGTGAAATATGGAAACTTGGTGTGGGATTAACATAGTTTGTATGGATTTTTAGTGAAATTAAGTATTTTGGACTTAATTGAGAAAATGATAAATTGAAGGGTTAAAATGTGAAATAAATGAAATGTAAGAGCTTGTATTAGCATGGGAAGAATTCGGCTAGCATATGTATTTTGAAATTTTGTGTATTTGATGATTTTGTGAAATAGGGACTAAAGTGTCGAAATGTGAAAATGTGAGGGCTATTTTGTAAAATGCCCTAAATATATGTGTTTGGATTAAAATGAATGAATTGGTGATTGAATGGACTGAATTTGAATGTGTATAGACCAAGAAAGGAGAAGTTCGGATCAAGATCGAGGCAAAGATAAAGTACTCGATTAATCGACAGTTTCAATAGTTCGACGTCCGAGGTAAGTTCGGATATAATACATGTTATTAAGATATGATTTAGTATTACGGAATGAATATGTATATGATTATGAGAGTTGAGATGCTATGTGCAAGATTTTAATTAGATGGCACTAAGTGTGCGAAATTGAAATCGAAACAGAAATGAATAGCACTGTGTGTACGATGTTTTGAAAGTTTCGGCTTATAGATTTGGCACTGTGTGTGCGATATCGAGATAAGTCGGTTGAATGAATAGGCACTAAGGGTGCGATGACGAATATGCTTCGAACATGTATAGGGCACTAAGTGTGCGATTGAATTGAAAAAATATCAGAGAATGATCGACATGTAATATCGAGCATTGAGTAGCCTGGAAATTGAATAACTATGTGTTCGTTAAGGTATGTATTGAACCTTTGTGGTTGATGAGTTTATAGATAAAGCTATGAATGGATGAATAAGTATTTTAGCTATGGATGATATGGTATGAAATTGAGAGAACTGACCTATGTGATGGTTATTATATACATTGGTTTGAATTGATGAGATAATTGTATTGTATTTCGAACTTACAAAGCTTTGGAAAGCTTACTGTGTGATTTGTTTGTCTGCTTTGCAGTGTCAGTAAAGCTAGCTCGGATCTGGGAATTGTCAGCATCTCAATCACACCATCGACAATCTATTTTGGGTACTTTTGGAAAGATGTACATAGATGAAATATGACATGTATAGGCTAGTTAGATGAAATATGACATGTATAGGCTAGTTATTTTGAGACATATTTTATATGTGTAAATAGCCATGTGATGTGGCTAGATATATGATGGCATTGAGCATGAATGGCTTTGATATATGATGCATATTTTGGTAGGGCTTGTGGGTAAAGAGAATGACCTATGAATGGTAAACTTTGTGTTGGTATGATGCTAGTATGATTTAGTGAATTTGGGAATGAATCATGGTTGGTCTTGAATGTGTTCAAGTGGTGTATATTTAGTTTTTAAGTTAACATGTTTTGAAATGAGATTGTATGAGATGTTATGTTGATCACTTGACATGAGATTGGTTGCCAAATTGTGGGTAAAGAGAATGACCTATGAATGGTAAACTTTGTGTTGGTATGATGCTAGTATGATTTAGTGAATTTGGGAATGAATCATGGTTGGTCTTGAATGTGTTCAAGTGGTGTATATTTAGTTTTTAAGTTAACATGTTTTGAAATGAGATTGTATGAGATGTTATGTTGATCACTTGACATGAGATTGGTTGCCAAATTGTGTGTGGGATTATGCTTGAATGTGCTTGTAGGATTGACCCTTGTGTGGTTGGCAAATTGGCCTTGCAAATGGCCTATTTTGTCACACGGTTGTGGCACACGGGCATGCCTAGTGATCGTGGGGCTAAGTCAGTAGCTAGGTAAGAGCACACGGACGCGTCTGGTAGCCGTGTGGTTTCAACAGAATCGACCACGACCAAAGTACAAGGGCGTGCTTGGTGGCCGTGGAGCCAAGTTAGAATTGACCACGGCCAAGGTACACGGGCGTGCTTGGTGGCCGTGGAGTAAAGTCAGGTTTGACCACGGGGAATACACACGGGGGTGTCTATTAGCCGTGGTAGGCACACGGCCTGCCCACACGGGGGTGTAGCCCCTGAAACTTTAAAAAGCTTTAAATTTCTGAGAATTTTTGTATTTGTTTTGGTTTAGTCCTGACCCTTTTCTAACTCATGTTTAAGCTCTCGAAGACCTCAATAAGGGACTATATGATTATGTTAGGAGATGCTTTGATGATGATTGACTTTGTGTCGTAAATTGGATGTGGAATGTTCCGATTGTTTGGTAATGCCTCTTAACCCTATTCCGACGACGATTTAGGGTTAGGGGTGTTACAAAATCGATAACTCAGGAAATTTTTAACACTTATAAAATTTTTCTCCAAAACAGGGGACATACGCCCGTGTCACCAGGCCGTTTGAACATTCGAAATGGAAGTAAATGGCCGTGTCCTAGCCTGTGTTCCAGCCCGTGTCCTACCCCGTGTCCAAACAAGTTAGGTTACTGACTTGGATTACACAACCAACCACACGCCTGTGTGTCTAGCCCGTGTGCCCTTCGAAGTGGGCACACACGCTTGTGTGCCAGGCCGTGTGCTAGTTCATGCCAAACCTATAGGATATACTAACTTATGCAACACGACCAAGTCACACGCCCGTGGGCTAGGCCGTGTGCCAATTAGGAGGCCGATCACACGCCCGTGTGTGAGACCGTGTGGAGCATGCTGACTTCATTTCAATATCAACACCAGGGGACACACTGCCGTGTAACATGATCGTGTGTCACACACGGCTGAGACACACGCCCGTGTCTCTGCCCGTGTGGACAAAAATAGGCTATTTACTAAGTCATTTTGCAACCCCATTTGGTACACATCTTCACCTATACAAATGACATCAAACCATAGCATAATATGCCATCCAAAACAACCAAGCCAAGTCTAAATCTTACCATTTCAATACTAACCAATTCAAAGAACATAAGTACCACAATATTCTATCTAAATTCATACCAATCCTTATTAGCTCCAATCATCAAAATGACCATTATCAAATATGCATTATTTGGCCTAGTTTCACAAGCACATCTATATCCACAAATCATCAATTTACCAATCATAGTACCCATTATCATCAATCATCAGAACCAACTCAATATGCACAAGACATAAGCATATATATATGCACATGATTCAAACATACCAAATAAACCATAATGATGCATCACACATGGCTATATATACATACAAAACATTAACATTTACAAGCCAATTCATTTGGCCAGAGTCATTACTAAACATAACCAAAATGACTCAAAGTCCCTATACATGCCATATGACCAAACCATAAGTTCAAAAGTACCAAAGTGATGGTTGGATAGTGTGACGATGTCTCCAACGATTCCCGAATCTGGGCTAGCTTTGAATTCACTATAAAACACGGGAAAAATAAACGAAGTAAGCTATAAAGCTTAGTAAGTTCGTACAAAATATACTCAACAAGTCATAATATGCAAATCATCAATTTGAACTATTTAACATATAATTCATGATAACACAAACCTTCCATATGCTTAATCATATGCTTATATGCAAATCCATAACTTCTTCTATTTGAGTCTCATACTTTACATGTACATACCTGTACAAATTAGTAACAAACTCATACCTTTTCTGAATACTGTCAAATACCCGATATCTCGCACATTAAGTGTCGTATATAGCCAAAGCTATCTCAAATCGCACACTAAGTGCCTTACATAATCGAAGTTATTTCGGGCTCGCACACTAAGTGCCATACATAGCCGAAGTTATTTCTGAATCGCACACTAAGTGCCATATATAACCGAAGTTATCTCAAATCACACACTAAGTGCCATATATATCTAAATCATCATCAAACATGACTATAATCTCATATACACAATTTATGCAATATCAAAGCAGTTAAAGCTTAACTGTAACAATGATTATTACATACGAACTTACCTCGGATGATAAAACGACGAATCGAGTCAACTAGTCAATCACTTTACCTTTTCCCCGATCCAAGTATGTATTTCTCTTTTCTTGATCTAAATATATTCAAAATTGACTTATTCAACCATCTATTCATTCAATTTAATCCAAAACATACTTTAAAAAATATTCACACTTTTGCCCCACATATTTCACATTTTTCAAAATTTAGTCAATATTACACAAAATCACAAATTCATGAAATTTCTTTAATACCCATTATAGACAAATATAAGACCCCTAGCAGCCCATATTTATCATTTTTTCACACATTTAACCACTAACTTTACACATTTCTCAATTTAATCCCCATTTTGCATTTTTACTAAAAATCACTTAACAAAACTTGTATATCTATCAACAAGCATTCATAATCTATCAAAAAACTTCAAAACACATGCTTATTCATCAATGCAAAAATCCAAAATCTTTAACAGTTTTACAAATTAGTCCTTGGGCTAGCTAGACTTAGCTGCAACGATATCAAAAACGTAGAAATCATTAAAAACGGGACAAAATCATACCCTAATGAGCAATTTAACCAAGGCCAAATGTAAAACCTAAAAGAATGGTTTCCTTATCATTAGAACCTATTGAATATGATTATACTAGGTGATGGTTTCATTTTGTTTTATTTATTTTAACTTAATTTACCAATTTACATTTTTAACCTTAATTAATAAACATATAAATCACTTAATGCTTGTCCATCTTTGTCCACTCACAATTAAAATTTTCGAATTACAATATAAAGACCTTAACTTTAAGGTTCTATAGCTATTAGACACCTTTAGCTATTAGAACTCAAGTTTTACGCTTTACGCGATTTAGTCCTTTTTACCGAATTAACCAACCAAACGATAAAATTTCTAAACGAAACTTTCACACAATCATATATTCATAATGTAGACATTAAAATAATAATAAAATGAATATTTTGACCTCAAATTTGTGGTCCCAAAACCACAATTTTGATTTGACCAAAAACAGGTTGTTACACATATGTTGCACAAGTTTTGCATATATGCTGAATTTTATAATATACTTTCACATCAAGCACATTTCTCTTTATTAGATAATCAAAATTTATAAGGAAACTGCACATATTAACGTATCCCTAAACAAAAAGAAGTATCAAGTAAAAACTTGTGAATCACGTTGTTCCTATTAATGTGGAAATTAAAATAAAGATATGAAAGATGCAATCAACTAAGAAAAATTTAGAATCGAGATAGCCAAGAAAAGCTATCAGTTAGCAGGTTAGCTGAAATCATTATAATCTTGGATAGTTAATGATGAAGTCCATCAAAACTTTTATCCCGTCAATATCATCTTTCAATTTGTTATTCACCATATCTAAATTGGGTAAAAATTTTACTCGACCATCGGAATCTATAATGAAAAACACATACTCGGGTATTCTGTGTAGATGCTTTTGCACTTCCTTTCATCACTTTTTCTAGCCCAAATATGAGCAGCATTTTGAAATATCTTTACAAACTTTCTTCTAATATAATTATACCACCTAGCCTCAGTCCTTTGTGAAGACCTACGCTTCCACTCTCTCTCCTTTTTCTTAGAATGCGTTACTACGTGTTCAGAATGTTCTAACACGAGTATCCATTTGTTTTTCACAGTATACAAGTTGATGACAAATGAATATGTTATTGTCATTGTAATGCTCAGCTAAAAATTTGTATATCCGCAAAGCTACCTTTTTGTTAGTATAGGAAGAAAAGTTGAGCGAATTTTCGTTGCTTGAAAACTTTAAAACCTCATAATACAAAAAAAAAAAAAGCAGCTTTGCAAATGTCCAAATTTCTGGCTAGGCATCACAATGATGATGACATACTGAGGTTTGATTGAATTGTATGCTATGAAAACGAATGGTTGTTCTTGTTAGGAACATTCTGAAAATGTAGTAACGTATTTTAACAAAAATGAGAGGGAGTGGAAATGTAAGTCTTCACACAAGAGTAAAGCTAGGTGGTTTACTTATATTAGAAGATATTTTTTTCTAGATATTTCAAAATGTTGCTTGTATTTGGGCTAGAAAAAGTGATGAAAGGAGGTGTAAAAGCATCTATACTGAATACCCGAGTAATTGTTTGTTCATTTCAAATTTTGATGGTTAGGTAAAAATTTTACCCAATTTAGATACACCGATTTCCAAAATGCAATATGCTTTTAGATTGTTACTTCTAACGTTCAAAAATGCAAATAGGTGGTGTTGGTTTTTCGTTTATAAATTCGTATTGGTTTTCTCATATATATACTAATATAATTCCATATATGCTGCACAAGTTTTGACCTTCAATTATTATATTTTTAAAATATTATAATTGATATTTGCACATATGCTGTACAAGTTTTTCATATGTGATGAATTTTATAATATGCTTTCACGTCAAGTACATTTCTCTTTATTAGATAATCCAAATTAATAAGGAAGCGGCACTTATTGGCGTCTCTCAAATGAAATGAGCAGTAAAAACTTGGGATTCATGTTGTTCATATCATTGTGGAAATTAAAGTAAAGATACAACAGATGCAATCAACTTAAAAAAAATTTAGAATCGAGATAGCCAAGAAAGATGTTATTAGTTTAGTAGAAAACCTGAAATGATTATTATCTCGGATAGCAGATTCGAACGGATAATTGATTACGAAGTCCATCAAAACTTTTAGCTCGTCAATATCATCTTTCATTTTGCTAGTCGGTGCATTTGAATTGGGTAAAATTTTTACTCGACCATCGAAATCCGCATTGAACATACACTTACTCGTGTTTTCTGCTTAGATGTTTTTACACCTCATTTCATCACTTTTTCTATAAAAAAATATAGGCAACATTTTGAAACATCTTTAAAAAAATTTCATCTAATATAAGTAAACCACCTTGCCTCACTAATGTGTGAAACCTACATTTCTACTCCCTATCCTTTTTGTTAAAATACATAACCACATTTTTAGAATGTTCTAACGTGAGCAACCATTCATTTTCATAGTATACAAGTTAATGACACCTCAATAGGTCATCGTCATTATGATGATCAGCTAGAAATTTGTACATCCGCAAAGCTGCCCTTTTGTTTGTATTAGAGGTGTGCATGGGCCAGGCAGCCCGACCCGGCTCGAAGGCCCGCCCGAAATGTGGGAGGGTTTGGGCAAAAATATAGGCCCGAAAAATGGGCTTGGGCAAAAAATGAGGCCCGTTTAAAAAATGGGCGGGCCTCAGGTATGATTTTTGTTCTGCAACACCATACCTAGGCAGGCAGAAATATTTTAATAATAATATTTTTTATTGATAAAATGTTAACTTTAATATTATATTTGATTTATTATATTTTTATTTGTTTTTGTTTTAATATTTATTTTTATTTTTTAAAATGTATTTAATTTATTATATTTTATTTTTAATAAAATAAGTAAAAAAATTATATTAAACGGGCCTGGCTCAAGGTCGGGCTCGCCTACCAATTTTATAATGGTCGGGCCTCGACAAATTTTAGTGCCCATATTTGGCAGGCCGGCTCGGGCCTACCAATCAGTAGAAAATTTTTTGGACCCGGCCGCATCTGCTGCTACCAGCCTACCATGCACACCTCTAGTTTGTATCAAGGGGTTTTAAAGTTTTCAAGCGAAGAAATTCGCTCGAGTTTTCTACCTTATATAGACAAAAAGGTAATTTTGCGGATATACAAATTTCTGGTTAAGCATTACAATGACGATGCCATATAGAGGTGTCATTGACTGGTATACTATAAAAACGAATGATTGATAGCGTTAGAACATTCTGAAAGCGTAGTAACGTATTTTAACAAAATAAAGAGGAAGTGGAAACATAGGTCTTCCCACAGGAGTGAGGCCAGGTGGTTTATGTATATTAGAAGAGATTTTTTTAAATATATTTCAAAATGCTGCTCGTATTTGGGCTAGAAAATGTGATGAAAGGAGGTGCAACAGCAACTACGTATAATACCCGAGTAAGCGTTTGTTCATTACGGATTTCGATGGTCGAGTAAAAATTTTACACAATTTAGATACACTGAATCGCAAAATGCAATTTGCTTATAAATTGTTACTTTTACTGTTCAAAAATGCAAATATATGGTGTTGATTTTTTGTTTTTAAATTCGTATTGGTTTTACCCATATATATACTAATATAATTGCACATATGTCGCACAAGTTTCGAACTTCAATTATTATATTTTTAAAATATGAGTTAAAATATAATAATTGATAACTGCACATATGTTGCACAAGTTTTGCATATATGTTGTGTAACAGCCCGGTTTAGACCCTGGTTGGAATAGTGCTTTCGAGACCACAAATCCGAGGTCAGAATGTTAATTTAATGTTATCTTCTATGTGAATAGTATGTGATATAGTCTGTGTGAAAATTCTGTGTGATAATTTTATCGATTTTGTGATTAATTTGCAAAAAAGGTTTAATCGCATAAAATGTAAAAGCTGTGTGCTGATTGTTGAAATATCTATGTGTTATGGATTTTAAATGAGGAGGCCTTATGAGGCAATTGATCCATTATTTAGTAAGTGGGGTGGTTGATGGACAATTATGTCCATAATTTAAATGATTTTATAAACATTTCATTAAGGGCAAAATTGGTGTTTGATAATTAAGTTATTGTTATAACAAAGCAAAGCATTAAAATGGCCAATTTCTATTCATCTTTCCACCGAAACTAGAGAAAAGAAATAGCCATTGAAGCTTTCTAATTTTCGGCACTTAGCTTAATTCAAGGTATGTTTGAGCTTGGTTTTTGATAATTTCTACGTTTTCGTGATCATTGCTTTGTGCTTTACACCCATGCTCAAATTTTATGTATTGATGATGTTTGTGAGATATTCCATTGATGAGATATTGAGCTTTGTGATAGTTGATGATGAATTATGAAAGATAGGTGAAGGATTAACATGTGTTGTTCTTGAATTTTTGGTGAATTTAGCTAATTAGGGCTAAATTGTGAAAATAGCAAATTGAAGGGTTAAAATATGAAATAAATGGAATGTGTGGATTTGTATAAGCATGGTGAGAATTCGGCTAGGCTTGAACCAAGTGAAATTATGTGAATTTGATGATTTGGTGAAATAGGGACTAAAGTGTCGAAATGTAAAAATGTGAGGGCTATTTTGTAAAATGCCCTAAATATGTGTGTGGGGACTAAAATGAATAATTTGGTGATTTAATGGATTTAATTTAAATGTGTATAGACCAAGAAAGAAGAAGTTTGGATCGAGATCGAGGCAAAGATAAAGTGCTCGATTAATCGACTGTTTCGATAGTTCGGCGTCCGAGGTAAGTTCGGATATAATACATGTTATTAAGATATGTTTTTTTTATTATGAAATGAAGGTGTTTATGTGTATGAAATCGAGATGCTATGTGCAAGATTTAGTTAATGGCACTAAGTGTGCGATATTGAAATCGAAACAGAAATGAATAGCACTGTGTGTGCGATGTTATGAAAGCTTCAGCTTATAGATTTGGCACTGTGTGTGCGTTACTGAGATAAGTCAGTTGAAAGATTAGGCACTAAGTGTGCGATGACTAATATGTACCGACCACGTATATGGCACTGAGTGTGCGATTAAATTGAAAGAATATCAGAAGATGATCGACATGTGATATCGAGCATTGAGTAGCTTGGAAATTGAATAACTATGTGTTAGCTAAGGTATGTATTGAACCTTTGTGGTTGATGAGTTATAAACAAGTTATGATTGAGTGAATGAGTATTTTAGCTATGGATGAGAAGGCATGAATATGAGATAATTGATCTATGTGATTGTTTATTATATACATTGGTTTGATTTGATGAGATAATTGTATTGTATGTCAAACTTACTAAGCTTTGGAAAGCTTACTGTGTGATTTGTTTCTCTGCTTTGCAGTGTCAATAAAGGTAGCTCGGATCTGGGGATTGTCAGCATCTCAGTCACACTATCGGCAATCTATTTTGGGGTATTTTGGAAAGATGTACGTAGTTAAAATATGCCATGTATAGGCTAGTTATTGAATCATGTTTGAGATTTGTAAGTAGCCATGAGATGTGGCTAGATATGGGCTAGTTTTTAGCATGAATGACTTTAGTATATATGATGCATCTTTTGGTATAGATTGTGAGTTGAGAAATTGACTTATGAATTGGAATTTTTGTGATGGTAAAATGTTAGTAAGATTTAGTGAATTTGAGAATGAATGATGCTTAGTATATAAATGTGTTTAAATTATATATGTTAGCTTATGAATTGGCATGCTTAGAAATGAGATTATATGAGATGATATGATGATTATTGGACATGAAATTTGTTGTCAAATTGTACGTATAAAGATGCTTAAGTGTGCTTGTAGGTATGACCCAAGTGGGAGACATTTTGGCCTTGTAAATAGCCTATAATGTCACACGATCGTGGCACACGGGCGTGCCTAGAGACCGTGGGTGAATAACAGGATCTAGTCTAATAATACAAGGCCTTGACACAGGCGTGTCAACTAGCCGTGGGCTCAAGTCAGTAGCTAGCCTAAGAGCACACGGCCATGGCACACGGGCGTGCTTGGTGGCCGTGGTGGAGAAGTCAGTATGTGGCCTAAGAGTGCACGACCTCAGCGCACGAGCGTGCTGGGTGGCCGTGGGAGTTAAGTCAGTATAGTCCACCGGGGGGAAGGGGACACATGGGCGTGTCTAGTAGCCGTGGGAAGCACACTGCCTATCCACACGGGCGTGTATCCCCTGTATTTTTGAAAAGTTTTTAAATTTCTGAGAAGTTTCTGTACATGTTTCGGTTTAGTCCCGACCCCTCCCTAGCATGTGTTTAAGGTCTTATACACCTTAATAAGGGACAAGTTGTTTATGTTTGATGTATTATGATGATGATTGACTTTGTGTCGTAAATGGGTTGTGAAATGATTCTATTGTCCAGTAATGCCTCTTAACCCTATTCCGGCGATGGTTTCGGGTTAGGGGTGTTACATGTTGAATTTTACAATATACTTTCACATGAAGCACATTTCTCTTTATTAGATAATCCAAATTTATAAGGAAACTGCACTTATCGACATCTCCCCAAACAAAAAGAAGTATCAAGTAAAAACTTGTGGTTCACGTTGTTCCTATTAATGTGGAAATTAAAATAAAGATATGAAAGATGCAATCAACTAAGAAAATTTTAGAATCGAGATAGCTAAGAAAAGCTATCAGTTTAGCAGGTTAGCTAAAATGATTATTATCTCGGGTAGTTAATGATAAAGTCCATCAAAATTTTTAGCCGTCAATATCATCTTTCAATTTGTTATTCACCGTATCTAAATTGGGTAAAAATTTTACCCGACCATCGAAATCTATAATGAAAAACACATACTCGGGTATTCTGTAGATGCTTTTACACCTACTTTCATCACTTTTTCTAGCCCAAATATGAGCAACATTTTGAAATATCTTTACAAACTTTCTTCTAATATAATTATACCACCTAGCCTCACTCATTTGTGAAGACCTATGCTTCCACTCCCTCTCCTTTTTGTTAAAATGCGTTACTACATTTTCAGAATGTTCTAACATGAGTAACCATTTGTTTTTCATAGTATACAAGTTGATGACAGCTCAATATGTCATTGTTATTGTAATGTTTAGCCAAAAATTTGTATATCCACAAAGCTACCCTTTTTTCGGTATAAGGAAGAAAAGTTGAGTGAATTTTCTTCACTAGAAAACTTTAAAATCCCTTGATATAGATAAAAAAGCTGCTTTATGGATATACAAATTTTTGGCTAAGCATCACCATAATGATGACCTACTGAGGTGTCATCGACTTGTATGTTATGAAAACGAATGGTTTTTTGTGTTAGGAACATTCTAAAAATGTAGTAACGTATTTTAACAAAAATGAGAGAGAGTGGAAACATAGGTAAGACATAGGAGTGAAACTAGGTGGTTTACTTATATTAGAAGAGATTTTTAAAGATATTTCAAAATGTTGCTCGTATTTGGACTAGAAAAAGTGATGACAAGAGGTGTAAAAGCATCTACATTGAATACCCGAGTAATTGTTTGTTCATTTCAAATTTCGATGGTTGGGTAAAAATTTTACCCAATTTAGATACACCGAATTCCAAAATGCAATATGCTTATAAATTGTTACTTCTACAGTTCAAAAGTGCAAATAGATGGTGTTGGTTTTCCGTCTATAAATTTGTATTGGTTTCCCATATATATATATACTAATATAATTCCACATATGCTGCACAAGTTTTAAACTTCAATTATTATACTTTTAAAATATGATAATTGATAATTGCACATATGATGTACAGGTTTTGCATATATGCTGAATTTTATAATACACTTTCTCATCAAGCACATTTCTCTTTATTAGATAATCTAAATTAATAAGGAAGCGGCACGTATCCGGTGTCTCCCAAACGAAATGAACATCAAGTAAAAACTTGGGATTCACGTTGTTCATATCATTGTGGAAATTAAAATAAAGATATGAAAGATGCAATCAACTTACAAAATTTAGAATCGAGATAGGCATGAAGGATGTTATCAGCTTAGAAGGCAGTATGGAATGATTATAATCTTGGATAGTAGATCCGAATGGATAATAGATGATGAAGTACATCAAAACTTTTAGCTCGTCGCTATCATCTTTCATTGGGCTAGAAAAAATTATGAAAGGATGTGCAAAAGCATCTACATGGAATACCCGAGTAATTTTTTTAATTACGAATTCAGATTGTCGGGTAGAAATTTACCCAATTTTGATTCACCGAATAGAAAAAGGCAATATACTTATTGTTAACTATGACTCCTATTTCAGTCAAATTTGAGAAATAATCTTCCAGTTAAACTCTGTTTATTTGTTTCAATCAAACTTTGATTATTCTAGATTATTCTATTATTATTTGACCTATGAATTTAGCCTATAAAGAGGCTCATTTACAACCTTAGAAAATATACTATTAGATATTAGAACTCATAACACTTTTAGAGAATTTTGTGTTTACGTTTTGATGGTTCTTTGTTTTTGAGTTTTGGGGTTTAGTTTTTTATCCCCATTTTTTGTACTCTTCATTCTTTTTCCATTATAATTAAATTTTCTTTACCCGTGGTTTCTATCCTCTTTGGAGGGGTTTTCCACGTTAAATTTGTGTGTTCAATTTCTCAATTTGTTCCATTATTTTTACTCGTTTGTTGCTTAATTAGGTTGATCCCCAAAAGTGGTATCAAAGCTAGTTCAATTTTCATAGATCAGCCCATTCAGAGATGGCAACAATAAGGTTTGAAATTGAGAAGTTCGACGGTGTCACAAATTTCAATCTGTGGCAAGTTCGGATGATGGCAATTCTAGTTCAAACTAGTCTGAAAAAGGTTTTTACTGAAAAAAAGCCTGAGAATCAAAATCAAATAGAATGGGAAGAGCATGATGAAAAGGCCTTGTTTGCAATCCAGTTGTACCTCGTAAATATGGTATTCCAGGAGGTATTAATGGAGAAGACCTCATTCGCCTTGTGGAAAATGTTAGAAACTATTTATGCGACTGAGTCTCTGGCTAACCGTTTAGTGTTGAAACGTCTATTTAGGTTTCGCATGAACGAAGATGAGCTTCTTAGAGATCACATCAGTCAATTCATTACTGTTTTAAATGATTTAAAGAATGTTGAGGTTCAGATTGACGATGAAGATCAGGCTATGCTATTATTGTGCTCTTTACCCCCTTCAAACAAGTCTTTTAGGGAAACCCTGAATTATGGTAGAGATAAACTCTCATTTGAAGATTTGAAGGGTTATTTGTTGAGTAGAGAAAAAGTCAAAAATAAGTCTGGTTCGGATAGTAAGGAAGATAGGCAAGCTTCCATTTTGGTAGCATCAAAAAAGCGAGACAAAAGGTGTTGCTACTGTAAAAAGTTAGGTCACGTCAAAGTAGATTATTATAAACTATGAAATAAAAGAACTGTTGAGAGTAATGAGGAAGATGTTGCAAGTGCTAATTTGGTCGATGAAAGCTGTGACGAATTCTTATTAGTGTCAATGAGCGATAACTCCAAGCTTACGTCTGAGTGGATCCTAGATTTGGGATGTTCTTTCCACATGTGTCCCAATAGAGAATGGTTCTCCACATATAGTTCGGTTGAAAGTGGAGTTGTACGCATGGGAAATGATTCATCTAGTAAGGTAATTGGTATTGGTACTGTTAAAATTAGGATGCATGATGGGACACTTAACACATTATCATACGCCAGGTATGTACTAATTAATGAAAGAATCTCATCTCCTTGAGTATTTTAGACTCGAAAGGATACAGAATCAACACCGAGTCAAGCGGCATTAAGGTACCTCGTGGAGCTCTTGTTTTGTTAAAAGGTAAAAGGACCGATAGTCTTTATATTCTGAAAGGTTCTATAGTGACCAGTGAAATCAGACGTCCCTCGTCTGTTACGGAGTCGAAGTCAACTCGTTTGAAGCGGAGGCAACTCGGTCATAGGAGGGAAAAAGGTATGACCATTTCGTTGAAGAGAGGTTTTATTTTGGATGCAAGTTTTGAAAAGTTAGGGCACTGTGTTCATGAAAATCAGACCCGGGTTAGTTTTGATTTGGCAGTGTACAAGTCGAAGGCTAGAAGTCTTCCAGTTCCTAAACACAGATTCAACTTAGTTAATTCCTTGTATAGTTCAAGATAGGACCCGTGATGAGATTTGGCAAAGATAGTGTTGTGGAAATATGAGTCAAGATGGAGATTTGTTAAGTATGACTCCTATTTCAGTCAAATTTGAGAAATAATCTTCCAGTTAAACATTGTTTATGTGTTTCAATTAAATTTTGATTAGTCTAGATTATTTTATTATTTAACCTATGAATTTAGCCTATAAATAGGCTGTTTTAAAATCTTAGAAAATACACTTAGAGAATTTTGTGTTTACGTTTTGAGGGTTCTTTGTTTTCGAGTTTTCGGGGTTTAGTTTTTTTATCTCCATCTTTTGTACTCTTCATTCTTTTGCCATTATAGTAAAACTATCTTTGCCCGTGGTTTTTTATCCTCTTTGGAGAGGTTTTTCCCCGTTAAATTTGTGTGTTCAATTTCTCAATTTCTTCCATTATTTTTACATATTCGTTGTTTAATCGGGTTAATCCCCAACACTTATAAATAGTTACTTTTACCGTTCAAAAGTGCAAATAGATGGTGTTGGTTTTTCATTTATAAATTAGTATTAGTTTTCCCGTATATATATGTATATATACTAATATAATTACACATATGCTTCATAAGTTTTAAACTTTGATTATTATATTTTTAAAATATGATAATTGATAACTGCTAATTGCACATATGCTGAATTTTATAATATGCTTTCACATCAAACACATTTCTCTTTATGAGATAGTCTAAATTTATAAGGAAGCGACACCTATTGGCATCTCCACAAACAAAATGAGCATCAAGTAAAAACTTGTAATTCACGTTGTTCCTATTCATGTGAAAGATACAATCAACTTACAAAAATTTAGATTCGAGATAGCCAAGAAAAGTTATCAGTTTAGCAGGTTATCTGAAATAATTATAATCTCAGGTAGCAGATCCAAACGAGTAGTTGATGATGAAGTCTATTAAAACTTTTAGCTCGTCAACATCCTCTTTCATTTTATTTTTCGTCGTATCTAAATTGGGTAAAGTTTTTACTTAACCATCGAAACCTGACCATCGAAACCTGTAATGAAAAAACACGTACTCGAGTATTCTGTGTAGATGCCTTTGCACCTCCTTTCATTACTTTTTCTAGCCCAAATACTAGCAGCATTTTGAAATATCTTTAAAAACTTTCTTCTAATATAATTACACCACTAGCCTCACTCTTTTGTGAAGAACCTACGTTTCAACTCCCTCTCTTTTTTGTTAAAATGCGTTACTACGTTTTTAGAATGTTCTAACACGAGTAACCATTTGTTTTTCTTAGTATACAAGTTGATGACAGCTCAATATGTCATTTTCATTGTAATGCTCAGCCAAAAATGTATATATCTGCAAAGCTACCTTTTTGTCAGTATAAGGAAGAAAAGTTGAGCTAATTTCTTCGCTTGAAAACTTTAAGACCCCCTGATACAAAAAAAGAGCAGCTTTGTGGATGTACAAATTTCTGGCTAAGCATCACAATGATGATGACATACTGAGGTGTCATCGACTTGTATGCTATGAAACGAATGGTTGCTCGTGTTAGGAACATTCTGAAAACGTAGTAACGTATTTTAACAAAAAGGAGAGGGAGTGGAAATGTAGGTCTTCAGACAGGAGTGAAGCTAGGTGGTTTACTTATATTAGAAGAGATTTTTTAAAATTATTTCAAAATGCTTCTCATATTTGTGCTAGAAAAAGTGATGAAAAGAGGTGCAAAAGCATCTACACTAAATACCCGAGTAAGTGTTTGTTCATTACAAATTCGATGGTCAAGTAAAAATTTTACCCAATTTAGATACACCAAATAGAAAATGTAATATGCTTATAAATTGTTACTTTTACCATTCAAAAGTGCAAAGAGATGGTGTTGGTTTTCCATTTATAAATTCGTATTGGTTTTCCCACATATGTATATTTATATTAATATAATTGAACATATTCTGTACAAGTTTTGAACTTCAATTATCATATTTTTAAAATATTAATGAAAATATGAGAATTGATAATTGCTCATATGTTGCACAAGTTTTGCAAATACGTTGAATTTTATAATATGCACTCAAATCAAGCACATTTCTCTTTATGAGATAATGTAAATTTATAAGGAAGCGACATTTATCAGAGTCTCCCAAACAAAAGGAGAATCAAGTAGAAATTTTGGATTCACATTGTTCCTATCAATGTGGACATAAAATAAAGATATGAAAGATGCAATCAATTTATAAAACTTTAGAATCGAGATAGCCAAGAAAGATGCTACAGGTTTAGCAGGCAATCTAAAATAATTATAATCTCGGATAGCAGATTCGAATAGATAGTTGATGATAAAGTCAATCAAAACTTTTAGCTTGTCAATATCATCTTTCGCTTTGCTATTCAATGTATCTAAATTGGGTAAAAAATTTATCTAACTATCAAAAACCGTAATTAAAAAACATTTACTCGGGTATTCAATGTAAATGTTTTTGCACCTCCCTTTATAACTTTTTCTAGCCCAAATATGAGCAATATTTTGAAATATCTTTTAAAAATTTCTTCTCATATAAGTAAACCACCTAGCCTGACTCCTATGTCAAGACTTATATTTCCACTCTTTCTTTCTATTAAAATACGTTACGACATTTTCAAAATGTTCTAACACGAGCAACCATTCGTTTTCATAGTATACAAGTTAAGGAAACCTAAATATGTCATCGTCATTATGATGCTCAGCCAGAAATTTTTATATTCGAAAAGCTACCTTTTTGTCTGTATAAGGATGAAAAGTCATGTAACAACCCGTTTTTAGTCAAATCGGAACAGTGGTTTCGTGACCACAAATCCAAAGTCAAAATATTTATTTTATTAATGTTTTAATGTTTACATCATAATTGAGTGATTGTGTGAAAATTTCGTTAAGAAATTTTATCGTTTGATTAGTCAATTTGATAAAAAGGACTAAATCGCGTAAAGTGTAAAATGTATGTTCTAATAGCTAAAGGTTTTTATTAGCTATGGTTTTTAACGTGGAGGTCCTTAAATAGAAATTAAAATATTTGGAATGTGAGTGGACATTTATGGGCATTATTTATGCATGTTTTGATGTTTTAATAAAGGGTAAATAGGTAATTGTAAAATAAATTAAGTAAAATAACTAAAACCAAAGCTATCATCCTTATTGTTTTCATATTCTACTTTCGAAAATCAAGTAAGGAAATAGCCATGGGAGGAGCTTAATATTTGGCCAACTTAATCTAGTGCATGTAAGTCCATTTTTGACTCGGTTTTTAATGATTTCTATGTTTTTGTGATCATTGTTTCGTATTCTAGCTAGCCCGCACCCTAGATTTCAAAACTGTTAAAGATTTATCATGTTGCCATTGTTGAATGCTTGAGTAATTTGATGACTTATGATAGATTTGGAAGGTTTAATGTTAGATTAATAGCTTTTATAAAGTGATTTTTGACAAAAATGTCAAAAAGGGGTTAAATTGAGAAAATGTGAAATGTGGTGGTTAAAAGTATGAATAAATTGAAAATATGGGCTGCTAGTAGCATGTATTAAATTCTGCTAAGCATGGGTTTGTACTACATTGCATAATTTTGCAATTTTATGTGATAAGGACTAAATTGTGAAAATGTGAAACATTAGGGGCAAATGTGTACATTTTCTAAATTGTAAATTATAGGCTAAATTGAATAGACCGAATGTTGAATGTGCTAAATTTAATAATATTTAGATCAAGATAAGCCGAGATTGGGATTAGATCGGGGAAAAGGAAAAGTGGACAAATAGTTGATAATTTCCATCCGAGCAACTCGAGGTAAGTTCGTATAATTAGAATTGAATTTTTAAATCCTTGTAAATTATTTGAAATGAAAGTATAATTGATTAAATGGTATTACTGAGTTCGAATGTCTAATTGATGAGAATTATTGAATACCGAGTCCCGTTTGAACCGTAGAAAGTCGTAGGATACGAGTGACATGTGCATGTGTTGCGGACTCACCACAGCTCGTATGAGCTTACTGATATATCAGCTCGTAAGAGCTTACTGTTCTCAGCTCATCAAAGCTTACCGTTTTAGCTCAATAGTGCTTATTGTCTATCAGCTCAAGAGGAGCTTACTGATCATAGCTCGAAAGAGTGGAAATGATAATGAATTGACGGATTATTGATTTATACACGTAATGTATATCACCCGAGTATCACTCGATATTCTAATAGGTTCAACGAGCATAAATTATGTTATTGGTTATGTAAAAAATCTATGTGTTTATACGGATGAATTACTGTTTATATAGATGAAGTACTATTTATACGGATGAGTTACTGTTATCGAATGAATAATTGTTTATATGATTGAGAGTGAAATGTTGCAAATGATGTACGTGATGGATGAATTTGATATGGTACAATGTATTGAGTATTAAATTGAGATAATGGATGATTACATGCATTTATGTGACTAACTTGTTGATGAATACTTGTGTTTAGGCACTTGGTAATTGAATTGAGTATACCTTATTTATTGTCTTGATTATGTATAAATGATAAGTTTAATTCGGAATTATACGGGCTTACTAAGCTATAAAGCTTACTTTGTTTCTTTTCCATGTTTTATAGAGGTTCGATAGCTCGCTCGATTCGGATAAAGACGGAGATACGCATTGATCGTGTCTATCAAAGTCTTAAAATTTTATATAAAGAATGACCGAACCTAGAACTAACTGCGACAACGATTGAGGCAAGTGCACCTATCGAACAGTAGTATAGTTATGGCAAGACCCGATTGTCGAATCTAAAGGAACCAAAAGTACTAATACTAACTTTCTTTTTATTATTTAGCCTAAGAATTAAAGGAATTTGTTATCTAATTTAAAATTAACTAACAACTAAGCTAAAGATAAAAAGACAAAGAGAATGAATTGGGGAAAATAACTTGTGAGAAAAACCAATTGATTAAGACAATACCCGAGGAAGAATCCACCTAGACTTCACTTGTTATCTAACTCTGAACCAGACGATTTATTCACTTGACTTGATCCGTAGGATTCCCTAATTTATATTAATACCTCTTTCGAGGCTACTAACGTCTAACCCTAGGTTGATTAATTGAAATCTCTTTCTAATTAAAACCCCTAGAATTGCATTAACTCGATCTATGGACTTCCATATTAGGTTTGACCCTAATCTGATAGATTTTCGTCACCCTATTTCTAGGCACGCGAGCACCTAAGCACATCAATACCTGAATCAATATCCCAGAAATACCAAAACAAGAATTAAGAACACATAGTTAAGAACAAATCAAGTATTTATCATATAGTTCAGCAAACGATAACAAGATTCGTCTTAGGTTTCATTCCCTTCAGGTATCTGAAGGTTTAGTTCATAATGATAAAAGAATACATCTCCAAAGAAAAGATAAACAAAACATAAGAAAACCCTAAAACCCCCTGAAGGAATTGAAGGAGAGATCCTCCATCTTGAGTATAACTCTGGCTTCTTGAGATGAATCAACTGGTTATTCTTTGAGTGAATCCCACAATTCTGGCATCTCTGGCTCTGCTCCTTGGCCTAGTTGGACTCTCAACTGGACTCCCTCTGAAGGTTGGCCTCTAGGGTGTTTATGTAGGCTTTTGGAATGGCTTTATTTGCCTCTAAGTACCCTAATCCGACTGAAACTCTTCTTTCTCCCGTCAGGGACACGCCCATGGCACACCCCCGTGTGAATCGTGGCCAGGCTATGTTTGAGACTATTAAGGAGGCACGGCCGTGTGGTATTGGGCCCAGACCGTGTTGATTTCGTGATATGGCCCATTTACTCCATTTTAGGCCTATTTCTCATTCTTTTCATCCTCCGGTGCTCTTCTGAGTATAAAACATGAAAACAAAGGATTAAGAGCACCAAATTACACAATTCAAGGCTTAAATTATCCAAAAATGTGCTAAATCTGGGATTAAAATATGTCTATATTACGGTTTATCAAATACCCCTACACTTAAGCATTTGCTTGTCCTCAAGCAAAATTCTCAACTCACAATTAAAATGAACTTCCTTGATTCATAATATTCATCAACAGTGTTTCATCATAATTCAAAGATAATTCATACATTGATAATTTAAGTAAAAGGGTCCTAAAGATTCAAACAATCAAAGTCATGGTTTTTGTAGCCCCAAAATATAGGTGTTTTCCCTTTACCTAAATAATTACCCTTAATTCAAAATCTACAAGAGTTGACATCCTCACTAAAGATTCACTCAAATCACTCAAAGTGTTTAATGTTCAAAATTAAGCACTCAAAAGTCGAACATGAAAAGTTAATCCCATAGGCTTGCCTGAAAATCAAATCTCCACCACTGTAAAATGAGATGATACACAAATCAAAAGGTCTTTAAAAACGGTTGTCATGGGGCTTGGGTTAAAGATGTGGATTAAGGCTTAATTAGAGGGTTAGAATCGAGATTGAATTGACAATTTACCTAACTAGAAAAATGAATTAATCCTGAATAATTACATCAATTGAAAACTAATAATACGAGCTTTTTTTTTCAAGATGTGGAATTTAAACTTATAAGTTCACTTAATAATAAAACTAATAAAACTAATAATGAATATACTTCGTTTTTTTTTAAGAACAAATCAAATAAATAATAAGAAAGAACTTTTAACAACTAAAATATAGAACATAGTTAGGAAACTGTTCAAAATCAAATCTCGAAAAAAAGGGAGTCAAGGAATGGTAATAACAAATACAAGATGGGTTTTGGGTTAATATTAGTGGGTGAGTCAATAAAAAGGGTTGTTAGGATCAAAGGGGTTCACTAGGGGTTAATTGTGAAGGTAGGCTTTTTAGTGGAGTGAGTAGGTTAAATCCTAAGTGCCTTTATCATCTCTGTATATCAAATCAATAATGTGGTCTTGACATGTATAATCGAAGCAAGTTCTAAAATAACAAATCAATGTTGACACACTCATAATCACTAGGTGAGCACGAAAGAATGTATGCTCTAAAAGGCTCAAAATCTCACAAAAGTTATGGGTTTTTTATATCAACTTTGTAAATTTCAAACTTCAAGGTAATAATTAGATTCAGGTAGACAACCTAACAAAGTTTTAATTTTTGAAAACAGACTCATCATGCTTGATTCTCTAATCTCCTAAAGTTTAAATCATCATTGCACAATTATCAATGACTTAATCCCAAAACATATCAATAAAAATTATAAATCAAAAGAAATTCCATTCTAATCGTAATATAAAAAAATTACTTAAGAACAAGATATAATTCAGGGATTTTCAAATAATACTATAGTTAACCCCCCACACTTAAGATGTACATTGCCCTCAATGCACAAAGATATATATATATCTAGAGATTAATAGCATGATATCATAAGAGAGAGGGAGAAGTGAAACTTCCTGAATTTTGGATGAAACCCTTGGAGGATGATCAATGATGAACATGATGACTAGGCATAGGTGAAGGTGGTGGAGAATACTCCGGTGGTGTGTTCGTTCCTTGAGTGGCACCTAAACCTTTTTAGACTGCGAAGTCATCAGTAAAGTTTTTAGGGAGTTCTTATTTAATGGACGTTTGTTATAGTTACTTGAGAATTAAACAGCCAGAGATAAAAGAAATCAAATTATACTTAAAAATTTAAAGAGTTTAATAATAAAAGAAAATGAGCTAATAAAAATAAAAATAAGAATAAGAATAAAAAATAAAAAGAAAAATAAAGAAAAGAAAAAGCCTCAAAGGTCTTCATCATCGCAGTGATCTCGAGGTGGTGGTGGCGGCGATATGTGAAAAAGCTGATAATGTTGACCACGGCCGCCTCGCATGGCCGTGTGGATTTATCTCAGCCCGTGTTCTTTAGGTAGTTTCAACCACGGCCGCGGTGTTTAGTCAGAGCCCGTCTTGGGAAAAATTTTCATCCTGTTTCTGCACAATTTCCGCCACACCCATGTACCTATTCATGGTGTCCACACGGCCACGACCATGCCCGTGTATAAGGCCGTGTGGTAGGGAAACCTACGCCTAAAAATTTTGGTTAGTTTTTAGTTAGATGCTAAAATTCGAAAATATGGACGTTAGTGGGGTTAGTGCTCGGGTTGCCTCCCGAGAAGCGCTCGTTTAAAGTCTTGAGCTAGACTTACCTGTTATTCGTATGGCCATGGTGGTTCACGGAGTCGAAACTCCTTTTTCTTACTATCAATTCTATCAACATATGGTTTGAGTCGGGTAATATTTACCTCAAAAGTGCCGAACTTATAATGTGTTACCTCGACCATTTCGTATGGAAAGAATTTACGTGCCCAAAAAGGAGTTGCACCGTTTGTATTAAGCTCTGAAGTGGCTATTCAAGGGTCAGTTGCATCTGGCAGTACACAAAATGTGAGCTCAAGTGGTAGTTTATTTCGTAGAATTGCTGGGCACACTGCGTTTAGCTCCACTTGCAGCGTATCGTCTAACTTCCATTTGTTTGTCAAAAAATCTTTTAAAAATTTCCTTGAATCTGGCATCTACGAAAGAGCTTCAAGAAACGGCAAGTTAATATGTAATTTCTTTGGAAGTTTAAGAAATTACCGAATTGTTCCTCTGTATGGTCTTTCTTTATCGTATTTGGGTACGGCACCCGTGGTTAGTACTCTGTAATTACCGGGTTTGGTTTATCATGGTTTACCTCAACCTTACCTTCCTCTACCACATTCTCTTGCTTCAATTTTGGTTCATTTAACCCTTCACTATCATGAGCAGTTATTGCTTGAGGTTGCTCTCTTGGGTTAGTTTCGGTGTTGCTAGGCAAGATACCTTGTGGTCTTTCTGAGATCAGCTTAGCAAGCTGACCTAATTGATTCTCGAGCTCTTGAATCGACGCTTGCTAATTTTTAAGTGCTTTTTTGGTGTTTTGGATGCGTGTTTCTGACACCGAGATAAATTTCGTTAGCATCTCCTCGAGGTTCGGCTTCTTTTCCTGCTAGTGAGGCGGTTGTTGAAAGCCTGGAGAAAGTTGCGGTCTTTGATTACCTTGACCACCCCACGAGAAATTGAGATGGTACCTCTAACCTGCATTTTAAGTGTTACTGTAAAGATTATTTTGAGGTCTAGAATAGTTACCCATATAGTTGACTTGTTCGTTCTCTGTGCTAGAGTTGTAGGATAGATATTCTGTGTTGTTCATCCCCTCTCCATTTATATCATATTGTATAGCTGGATGTACTTGCAAAGAATTACATACTCCATCAATCTTTTTATTTATCAGCTCTACCTGGTTGGATAACATGGTGACCGGGTCGAGGTTGAAGACACTGGCTGCTTTAGTAGGAATTGCCCTCATGACTTGCCACTGATAGTTATTCAGTGTCATCTTCTCTATAAAATAAAATTATCTACCAAAAGCAAATAGAGGAAAAATTTAGCAAAGTAAAAAAAATAAATAATAATAATAATAATAATGAAAATAAATTGCAATAATAATAAAAAATTGGCTAAAGTAATAAAAATTGAGCTTTCTTAATATTTCAGTTCCCTGGCAACGGTGCCAAAAACTTGATCGTGTCTATCAGAGTCTTAAAAATTTATATAAAGAATGACCGAGCCTACAACTAACTGCGACACCGATTGAGGCAAGTGCACCTATCAAACAGTAGTATAGCTGTGGCAAGACCGAATTGTCGAATCCAAAGGAACCAAAAGTACTAATACTAACTTTCTTTTTATTATTTAGCCTAAGAATTAAAGGAATTTGTTATCTAATCTAAAATTAACTAACAACTAAGCTAAAGATAAAAAGATAAAGAGAATGAATTGGGGAAAATAACTTGTGAGAAAAACCAATTGATTAAGACAATACTTGAGGAAGAATCCACTTAGACTTCACTTGTTATCTAACTCTGAACCAGACGATTTATTCACTTGGCTTGATCCGTATGATTCCCTAATTTATATTAATACCTCTTTCGAGGCTACTAACGTCTAACCCTAGGTTGATTAATTGAAATCTCTTTCTAATTAAAACCCCTAGAATTGCATTAACTCGATCTATGGACTCCCATATTAGGTTTGACCCTAATCAGGCAGATTTGTCACCCTATTTCTAGGCGCGCGAGCAACTAAGCTTAACTATGCTAGATCTACTCTTAGGCAGGGACTTTTGCTCCACCACCTAAGCACATCAATACTTGAATCAATATCCTGGAAATACCAAAAAAAGAATTAAGAACACATAGTTAAGAACAAATCAAGTATTTATCATATAGTTCAGCAAACGATAACAAGATTCATCTTAAGTTTCACCCCCCTCAGGTATCTGAAGGTTTAGTTCATAATGATAAAAGAATACATCTTTAGTTCATAATGATAAAAGAATACATCTCAAAAGAAAAGATAAAACAAAACATAAAAAAACCCTAAAACCCCCCTGAAGGAATTGAAGGAGAGATCCTCCGTCTTGAGTATAGCTCCGGCTTCTTGAGATGAATCAACTGGCTATTCTTCGAGTGAATCCCACAATTCTGGCCTCTCTGGCTCAGCTCCTTGGCCTAGCTGGACTCTCAACTGAACTCCCTCTAAAGGTTGGCCTCTTGGGTGTTTATATAGGCTTTTGGAATGACTTTCTTTGCCTTGAAGTACCCTAATCCGACTGAAACTCTTCTTTCTTACATCAGGGACACGCCCATGGCACACACCCGTGTGAATCGTGGCCAGGCTGTGTTTGAGACTATTAAGGAGGCACGGCCGTGTAGTCTTGGGCCCAGGTCATGTTGATTTTGTGATATGGCCCATTTACTCCGTTTTGGGCCCATTTCTCGTTCTTTTCATCCTCTGGTACTCTTCTAAGTATAAAACATGAAAACAAAGGATTAAGAGCACTAAATTACACAATTCAAGGCTTAAATCATCCAAAAATGTGCTAAATGCAGGATTAAAATATGTTTATATTACGGTTTATCACGCATCACACTATCTAGTTGTCGATTGGTACCTTTGAACTCATGGATATATGTAAATATGGCATGTATAGGTTAGTTATAAAGATGATAGGTATGGTTACCTGAGCTAGTGATTTTGGTACATGTTGTGGTATAAGATAAAGCCATTTTATTTGGCTTAACTTGGTATAATGCTTTGGTTGCGTATAAGTATTCAAATATGTGTATGAAATGTTATGAATTAGCTGCCTATTGAGTTATAAAACGTTGCAAATTATGCTTGTGCAGGTATGTAAAAATAGGGTGGCAAAATGGTTTTGCAAATAGCCTATTTTTGTCCACACGGGCGTGTGTCTCAGCCGTATGTGACACACGGTCAAATTACACGGTTGTGTGTCCTATGGTGTTGAAATTAAAATGAAGCCATTATACTCCACACAGTCTCACACACGGACGTGTGGCACAAGTCAGTATACCCCCTAATTGGCACACGGCCTAGCACATGGACGTGTGACTTGGTCATGTTGCATAAGTCAGTATACCCTACATGTTTGACACGGCCTAGCACACGGCCTGGCACACGGGTGTGTGTGGCCACTTCGAAGGGCACACGAGAGTGTGGTTGGCCGTGTGACCCAAGTCAGTAACCTCACTTGTTTGGACACGGAGAAGGACACGGGCTGGGACACGGCCATGTGTTTCCATTTCGAATGTCCGCACGGCCTATGACACGGGTAAGAAGCTTTGAAAACACGAAGAATCCACAACCCCCTTCAAGTGGCTCTAATTTCCCCTTCAAGAAAAAAAACTTGGCAAAAAAAAGTTTGAATATGATCCCCACAATTTGAAAAGACTGTTAAAACTCTTCTAAAAGAAACTCAAGAGAAATTCTTGAAAAGAAAACTCAAAGAGAATTTATTAACTCAAAAGAGAAGTTGAATAATAATGAATTGAATGATTTGTGTACAATACAAAGGCCTACATATAGGCTAGCTAAATAAATATAAATAAAACTCTTAAGTATACTAGAACTCTAATTAATCTAAACAATAAGAGTTTTAAACTAAACTTTATTGTTGACATAAAACTCCTAAATAACTTAAACTACGTAATAATTATTAAAAATTTGGAATAATAAAATGATAAAATAATAAGAGCTGATAAATACAATATTGGGTTCATATATATTAAAAATTAAGCCCAAAACCTAAACCCAATTTTGCTCGCATAGTCTTTACTAAAACGGTTATAACTTGAGCTCCCGAACTCAAAAACGAGTGATTCAAAGTGCATTTTGAAGCTACGAGATAGATCTTCGAACTCCATGAAGACATCTCAACCTAGAAATGCCAGGATTCTATCCAAAAAACTGTCGCGAGTCTGCTGATTTCCTAAAATTGAAAATTGACAGATTTGGTGAATGGAATTTAATAAATTTTACCTCATCCATGCATGTATCATTCCCCCTTTCCTCAAAAAGATTCGTCATCGACAAGATGAATCTTGTCTTTGATCGAATCTTAGTTTGATTTGCTTGATCTTTGACATTATTGTTGGGTCTTGAGGTAGTGTAAGCCCATCACATCCATGGGTCTAAAATTGGGCCTTAAGACTCGCATCAAAAAGCATATTTTAAATTTTTTTATATTTGATTATCTTTTGTAGCTAAACACCCTTCGTAATTTCCAGCCAAAAAAATATTGAGTATAACCTTAAATTAAGCCTTTTATGTTATATTGGCTCTAATTCTTTTTTTCACTTTGACCTTCAAACTTCGAAATTTTGTCAAATTGTTTCTTTTATAGATGAAAAAATTAAATGGAACATGAAAATTTTAATGGCATCGATGTGACAGTCTATCGTATTTTATAAAAAAATTCAAATTAATTATTAAAAATTCAACAAATTTAAAAAGGTTCATGAACAGTGGCGAAGCCAGGGGCCCAATCCCACATAAAATGAAATTTTTTTTCATTTAGGCCCTTTTATCATTTATAAATTTTAAATTAGTAATGGTAAAATTACACTTTACCCAGCTAAAAAATGATAAAATTTTGATTTAATATTTTGAAAATTATAAAGATGTATGCTATTAAAATAGTGAAATTACATATTTATTATCGTAAAAATATACAACTTAATTTTGCCCAAAATTTTTTTTCTAGCTTTACCCTATTCATCAAAGAACTAAAAATTGTTCATGTCGGTAATGAATTATACATAAACTGCCATTAATTTTTTAACATTCTAATCAACTTTTTCTAAAATAAAAGTAAATTGACTAAATTTTAAAAATAAAAAATATAAAAATGATGCAAAATAAAAAGAATTAGGAATAAAATGACAAAATAGATAAACATTCGAAGTTAAACTTACCATTATACCTTAAATTTACATAAAATAAACAAAGTAGACAAAAAAAAAAAACAGCAATTTTGATATAGATCCTTATTGTCGTTTAAAATAAAGGAGTTGATGAATTTTTTTATTACATTTTAAAATGAAAAGTGAGGTGCTTGAGTGAAGATTAAGAGATAAAATATGCTGAGGAAGAAGATAATAAAAACTAGGGAGAGAACTTTTCATCTAATATTAAATTTAAAATCTTATTTAATTAAAAATACCGCTTCCCAAAACTTGATTGGACCAAAAAGTATAATAGACTCATAATTTAAGTAGCATTTTTTATTAAAAAAGAGTGACTTAACTGAAAAAAATAGGTGCATTTTTGTTTAAGCATTTTATAATTAAATTTAAGGTAAATTGCATCATTAATCATTATTGATAAGTTTTTATTTTAGTCATTTAACTAAAAAAATTATAATTTAATCACTGAACTATTCAAAAAATTTATTTAAGTCACCGAGCTATTAAAATCAATGATACATAACTTTCTCTGTTCGTACTGTCTGTATTAATTAAAAACTCTCTTTCCTTTCTCTTTTTATAGCTCAGTTTTTTTCCATGAAACAACTTTAAAAGTCATGAATCTGCGAATTAAAATTCAAACAACTTTTTTTTTCCGATCTCTGACACTAACCATCATATTAGATCTAATACATGTTCTTCTATTCTCAATAGGTATTGATCCACCATACTGATTGTCGTCATTTCTTGGAGCTTGTTGGTGAAACTTTAAAAAAACACTTAACAACCTTGTAATTTAAATAAAAAATTTTAAATAGTTTAGTAACTTAAATAAAAAATTTCGAATAATTAACTAAATTTAACTTTTTATAACTAAGTGACCAAAATAAACAGTTTCCCCTAAATTTGAATAATAAAATAATAATTCAAAACCTAATTAAATCGATCCAAATTATATTCACTCCATTCAAATTCGAACCTTAAGAGATCTACCAGACATCAGCTTAAAGCTACTGTCTTTTATTCTATCTCTCACTTAGTGGCGGCTCTAATTTTCTTTTAAATTCATTTTTTCCTTTCTCTGATAAAAACCCTAATTTGGAAATTGATTAGAGTTAGAAAAATTTCTATCTACTTTGTTTAGGGAGAGTTTTGTATAATAATAATGGGGGATTCAACTGGGCATAAACACAAACACTTGGAGTTCACATTGGCGGTTGTTTCTGAACTGTCTTCCTCTTCATCGGTTTCTTCTTCTTCTTCGACACCGGTGATTGCTCGATTCAGTGCTGATGATGGAGTTGCCGCGCTTCGGTTTCATCAAGGTTCGGAATTTATTGACGGGTTCAATGTCGATCTTGGAACCTCAGAGGTAAGTGAAAGAGGATCTTGTTTGATTCTGGAGAAAATGGTAATGAAATATGTAATATTGGGTTTTTATGGTCTTAATAAAAATGAGAAACAAAGAACTTCAATTGTTTTTGGTTTAATAAACGTCTATGTTTTTCTTTACCATTGAAGAGCTGCACAAGGTTTTTTTTTTTTTCTTTATTATTATTACAATTTTTATTTTGGGTATAGTTTTTCTTTTGGTGAAGAATGGCGAAGTTGAAAATTAGATTGAATTGTTGAAATTTACTACTTTTGAATGGAAAATTTTAATTACTGACAGTTACAATGTTGTAAAATGGTTGAAATTTGTCTGTGTGTGTGTGTGTGTTTATTGTTTTCAGCTCTTCAAGTTGGGACCTCTTCAATCACTTTGTGTCTCAGAGAGTGCTGATACCAATAAAGAGGTACTAAAATCATTAAATATGTATATATTATGTTACTATGATTAGCAATGGAATTCTGGTTTGGTACATTGTCTGTAAAACTAGAATATGCTCTGGCTATGCTTATTAAAAGTTTTGAACATTATTTTTATCTAATGAATGACAAGTGCAATGATTCAATCCTTCAAGTAAATGAATTTAGAGTTGAAATTAAATGAATTTGATAAATAATGCAAAATATAAAATATTAAAATATATAACTAAATGTCAATAAGGCTTTGGCTGAAATGACAAAGTTGAGACCATGGAAACTTTGTCGTCCAACTATGCGTTATTGGTTCTCTTCGATATATATTATGTGAGTCATATCCAGATTTGTTTTGATCTAAGTCCAGATGCATAAACATGATACTAACATAATTTTCTGAATTGCTAAAAGTTTCTCATTTAAAAACAGTTTTGTAATGTTAATTGCTAAGTACCTAAAAGGTCAATTAAATCTTCATTAGTGATACGACTTAATTGCCCTATACACGGGAAAGAAAACTTTTCAAAAAAGTAAATTAAAATTCTGATTTCTCATTGAATGGGGATAACTTTAACAGCAGGTTATAGAATAGGGATGGCAACAGGTGGGCTTTTTTGCTTGCTTGGCCTGACCTGACCTTAACTTATATATTCCCAAATTTATCTGTTCTGTCCTGAACTTTATTTAAAACTTTTGCCTCAATTTTGTCCCGACTGTAAAATGATTTTCCCAATTCGTTTTGAAAATTTGCATAATGTTCTATATTATATTACTTTTATAAAATTAAAAAGTTGTAATAAAAAAGATATAAAAATTTATTAATTAAAATTTATGCTACAAATTCTCATAAAATTAAGAAATTATAATGAAAAATATAAAAATGGTTATAATATATAAAAAAAAGTATCATGTTAGTAAATATATTGGGGTAGGGCAGAGTGTCTTTTACCTAAACCCATCCTGATTTGACCTTGAAAATTTTAATGAAAAAAACTGACCCGCCCTGCCCCGAAACCTGATTTCAAAAGGAAAAGAAAATCCCTAAAGGGACAGAACAGATCAAAACTTGATGGTGTTCAAGATTTTTGCCATTCCTAGTTCAAAAACTGGTTGATGGTTACATATATCAGCACTTTCTATCTAGTATATTGCAATACGGACTTAGGAGTATATATCCTTGCCAAATGTGTTCTGTTAAAAGTTTTTTGAAATTGTTGCTATGGATAAGTATGATATTCAATGGTTACGTTTTAATCAGAAATCATATTCTCGGGGAGTCTCCATCCGGTTTAGAAATGAGGAGGAGAGCAGGGACTTCCATTCTGCATTCGAACAATGGCAGATGGAAAGCAAAGGTGCTATTTTCGAACACCTTCTTATGATGATGCAGAAAAATTGACTGTTATGTAGCCTTTCATAATTTTTATTTTTTCCATTCTCGTCCAGGAACACATTTGCCTAATGGAGACATTTCTGTTTCTAAGAGCAAGTTCGATAATAAGATTGAGCCATCTTCTGCTAAAATGTACTTCCATTATTATGGACAATTGCTACATCAACAGAATATGTTACAAGATTATGTGAGAACAGGTTAAATCACAGAGCTGTGTTTCATTTGATTTTCTATTACAAATTTTCTTTGGTTAAATTATCTAGTAGATCCTCATGTTATAAGCTGAAGAGCAAATTAGTTCTATAAAAACGAGCTATTTAGTCTCTATACATTTAATTTTGAAGCAAATAGGTAAAATTTTACATGGCGGTAACCTTAACCATTAAAAGGTGCTGGCTTGTCGTGTTTTAAAGTGATACAAAAGAAAAACTAAAATTCAACATTTTTTAAAACACAACAAAGTCCAACTTACTTTTTTTTCCAGGTCTATTATTTAACATTTAACCATGCTGCTGTTTACAAATTTATCTATATTCTTCAAAATTAAATATACAATGATTAAATTGCTCATTTTTTTAGTAGATAGACTGTTTCGCTCCTAAGCCTATAGTACAGTCTTTAATTTTGTAGACAATGCTAACAAAGCCCACTACAGTGATATATTATGCCATTGTGTATAATCTACATAGAAAAGAAGTTAAAGGCTGATGATTGATTAATGGTTTTTCTCCAGGAACCTATTATGCGGCTGTAATTGAGAACCGAGTGGATTTTACAGGTCGTGTGGTGGTTGACGTTGGTGCAGGCAGTGGTATTTTGTCATTATTCGCTGCTCAGGTATTTTTAACCTTTTGGCTTGTTTTGTCGTATGTCACACGTACTCAGTGTTAATGTCTGACTCATGTCCAAAACGGGTATGGTTAGGCTTTTATAAGTTTTTCCGTGTATTTGGAGGATACTTGGAGGTTATAATCACAATGATAGGCCTTGACATTTATTTATTTTTGGAGGGAGGAAAATTAAGAACTTATAAAATCTTAAGTTTTGTCAATTCTTGAATAAAAGTATAAAAAAACAATCTTTCTTTTGATGTTGACAACCAAATATTTGCAAGGAACTCATATTTTTTAAGTTTGCTGCGTATTTTTTAATAATAATTTAACAAATACTAAATCCAAGAAGAAGCAAAAGCCTCTTGTCATGCAATTAGTTTAAGTTCAAATGATAGGACTTGATATTTATAATAAACCAATTAATTTGAAGAGTTTGTAAATATATAATGATAAATGGTGAAATGAAAAGATAAACAATAATGTGCTTTAACTTTTTTAGTGTATAATGCATAAATTTAAGTTATAAATAAGCATATAACATTTACTTTGAGGGGGCAATCAATATTATTTAGTATATGAATATATTTATTAAAAAATAATTCAAAATTTGGGGTGGGGGGCTTTGGCTCCCATTATGCTCTGCCCATGCATAATAATGTCAGACACGAGCATTTGATACTGTATTTCAGCATAAACGAAGAGGCAGAACAATATAGATTTTGACCATGTGCATATGCTATTGCTTTTCCCATTGGTTGTAAATACTCAAATTGTTTTCTACTCCCTGTTAGGCTGGTGCAAAGCATGTTTATGCTGTTGAAGCTTCTGAAATGGCAGATTATGCTCGTAAACTTATCACTGGGAACCCGACATTAGGTCAACGAGTTACTGTATGTGCTTGTCTTGTCACGTTGTTCGCATTTCCTCCTATATCTAAGATTGATCCGGTTTCTCATGTATTCAGTTACAAATGACATGCAAAATGTAGGTAATTAAAGGCAAAGTTGAGGAAGTTGAGTTGCCGGAGAAAGCGGATATTCTCATCTCTGAACCAATGGGTATGTTGGTGTGTGAGGCTCTGCTGTTTTCGTTAAATATGATGATAAAAAAATCACACTATGCTGAAGTTTTGATAACTTTTTATAATCCTTGCTTTTATGCTCTATTCTCATGGAAATGAAGATTTTCCGATAAGAAAATGATGAGTGAAAATGCTTTGAAAATGAATTATTTTGTGGATGTTCAAATTTTTCTACTTACTTTTGACCAGTGTTGAGAAACCTAGACCTGACTAGCCTGTTGAGCCGGTTGAACCGGAAATCGTTGGTCCAATCAGTCTGGTATATATATAATATTATAATTTAATTGCTTGGTTTTCTAACCAGTTGAACCAGTAAGAAAAAGGCAGAAACCGGTTCTTAATTTTTTTAGAAAATTTTTAATAAAAAATTATTATATGTTATTTGATTTTAACCTTTAATCCCTTTTAACTTTATGAAAATTTGGACCATTTAATCAAATTACATATTTTTATTTAATATTTGTTATATTTAATACTTATTTAATATTAGAATTAGTTATTTAATATATTTCTTCTTAATGAACCATTCCGTTCAACCAGTTAAACAGATAAGTGGAGGTCTTATCGGTTTTACCTTCAGTCTGCTTTTTTCAACATTGTTTTTCATTGATTCTTTATTTGATTTTGTTACTTGCAGGCACCTTATTAGTTAATGAGAGAATGTTGGAATCCTATATAATTGCAAGAGATCGGTTTCTTGCACCTAATGGGAAAATGTTTCCTTCGACTGGAAGGTAAAAGCTACTCCATTCAATACGTTTGTTTCTCATGTAGTTGATAATGATTTTCAATTTGCTGGTGATGTTATCCCAAATTTTCTTGAAGTACTTGTATTTGACACCTTTGTCCAACTCTTCGGATAAGGATATAGAGATATGACCTTTCTAGGACTTTTCAAATATAAGGAAAAACTAAGAAAAAATTGAATATACCTGTGTTGGGCACACTCCTATTTCCAACATTCATACTTGAATCCAAATAACATAGAGCCCATTACTTGTAGGATTTCCACTGTCAGTGAAGACATGCATTTCATTTCTTGGTTTGTCGGTCTTACTCAAACTAAACTGGTTAAATGATTGTTAGGACTCTTCATTTTACTTAAAGTATTGACATTTGACACTCGTGTTCTACACATATTAGGACATAGGTGTGAGTATATGACATTTCAAGGATTGTCCTACTACATAGAAAAACTGAAAAAATTGAATGTATCCATCCATGTTGGACAGACCTGTTCAAAGATTGGGTTACCTGACTTGGGTTGGACTTGGACAAGGTGGTTTTAATTTGGACTAGTCTGGCCTAGATTAAAACTTTGATGATAAAATTAATATTTTTTATTTAAACTTAATTATAAAATATATTAATATAATTTTTTAAAAACTTATTATTATTTGAATAGTAAAAATGGGCGGGCTGAACTGGGTCCAGCTTGAATGGGTTTGGGATAATAGATTTGAAATTTTTTCGAGTCATGTCTTGGCATGGCCTGTGGGCACCTTATACCTGCATTTGAGTCCGAGTAACATAGTCTCATAGTCTCCATTGATCAATGTTTTCATCAAGCTGTAAAATGCGTAAGGTCTTTTTCTTTGAGATAATCTCATGCTATCTTAATATTGTAGGATACATATGGCTCCTTTCAGTGATGAATATTTATTTGTTGAAATTGCAAATAAGGTATGTATTCAACATTGTTTTTCTAAAGTAATATAAAGTGATTTTATCCTGCTGTGTAAACTTATACATAAACGAGGAAAGTCGATCTCAAAATCTCATGACTTGTTGCCGTGAATCCTTTTCCTTATCCAGTCTGGTTAAGAAAATTACATAGAAACTTGTTGGCCGTATAAATTGTTTTATAATTCTTGTCAGAAATTTACGGAGCGATCTTTTTCCTTCATTTTTCTTGAAGTAATCATATCCAACATATGTTTGGATATGGTATGGAGATATGATCCTCCGAAGACCCTCTAAATACATGAAAAAAGCTTTTATAAAATTGAACATACTTGTATTGAACACATATCCATATTCAACACTCTAGCCTGAGTTTGAGTAATATAAGGCTCAGACAGCATCCCATTCTGCATTCCTTGATTTGCTGTTACTTTACTACAGTTTCATTTAACTTTTCATTTTATGGACCTTTTCTGTTCCTCTCCCTGACCTGGAAGAATTTGCAGGCTCTTTTCTGGCAGCAGCAAAATTATTATGGTGTGGATCTGACACCGTTATATGGGTCTGCATTCCAGGGATATTTTTCTCAGGTTTGTTTCATACATTTTCACATGAATCTGTCAAGTTAAATTCCGGCTCTTCTACAGAATCCTTACTAAAATGCAAGGTTTAGAATGCTTGCCCATAAAATTTCTGTGGCAGTCGCCAATCTTTGTGTGTTTATGGTTACTCCATTGATATTTCATTCTGTTTCAACTAATTTTTAACTGAATGTGTTTTCCTTTCATTCAGCCTGTGGTGGATGCTTTCGATCCGAGATTATTGGTGTGTCCTCCCATGTGCCATGTTCTCAACTTCAATGAAATAAAGGTATAAGCGAGAGCCTTTATACACTCCTCTTATTAACTAATGTAGTCTCTTATGGTAATTTTCATGGAACCAAAGCACATATGTTCGTAGGACGCAAGTACTTCTAGAAAAATGAAAGTCAAAACATAGTTGACTACTTATAATTTATCTTACTCAAACTTGGGTGTTAGGGTAGGATACGGTTTACATATCCAACACGGGTGCATTCAATTCTTTTAAAGTTTTATCTTGTATTTGGAGGGTGCATGGAATTTCATAACCCCATGCTCATTCCCAAATATGCACTATGCATGGGTACTTAAAGAAAAGCATAGAGTTGGAATGGTTATTAGCAAAAGCAAAATATTTAGTAAACTTGTTCCCTTTTGTGTAGGAAGAGGACTTGTATGAAATAGATATTCCATTGAAATTCACAGCATCTGTCGGGACTAGAGTCCACGGGTTGGCCTGTTGGTTCGATGTTCTGTTCAATGGAAGGTAATATTTTAAAATTTTGCTTTATTCATCTGAACTGGTGTTTCATCCTATCTAAATGCAATCAAACTGCTTTATTGTCAGTACCGTGCAAAGATGGCTTACGACCGCCCCCGGTGCACCTACAACACACTGGTACCAGATACGATGTGTCCTCTCACAGCCGATTTACGTGATGGCCGGGCAAGAAATAACAGGCCAACTTCATATGATTGCCCATAATGCTCAAAGTTATACCATATATCTAACATTGTCAAGTAGGTCCCTATCTCCTTTTTGTGTTTCTGGTTTGCTGTTTCATTTTTTCTAACGAAGTAGATCGACTGCTATAGCTAAAATGTGGGGTCCCGGGGCAGAACAAGGAGGAATCGTTCAGACATCATCTTGCAAACTCGATCTCAAGGAGCCATATTACCGTATGTCACAGCCGCAACCCTACACAATGGCACAAGACCAGCAACCACATCAGTTACTACAGGCTCAGGTACCAGCTTAATATTGTGTCAGCTCATATTGGATTCATTTGATAGAAGTTATTCGGAGTCAGTTAGGACTGTCGCATACAGATGTGTCTACGATGAGTCTATTTAGGGGATCATATCTTCATACTAGTCCAAAATTGAAGGTCCGTTCAATAATTTAGAGGATCGGACAAATATTAGGCTTAAAAAATGAGTATTAGCAAAAAAAAAAAAAAAAAAAAAAAAAAACTCATTTAGAAAATAGGGCAAGCTTGGATTCTAACATTCAAGGTTGAAGTTTGATCTGGCCTATTTTTAATTATATAATTTATTTTTCTTTTCTTTATATATATATATTTTAACTTATATCATATAAAATAAAATATATAATATTATAATATAAATATTAAAAAATATTTTGAGTTATATATGTTTAAGATTTAATAAGACAAAATACTAAATACTAAATAAAATTAACATATTTAAAAAGAAAAAGAATATATAAGTGAGTTTAAATAGAGTTGGGTTAATCATTTACAAATATGTTTGAGTTGGTAGAATATTTGAGTTCCATATTTCGGGCAAGTCAGGCTTGGTCAATACATAGGTCCAGGCTGGACCTAAACCTAGCCTGGTTCGAACCAAGAAGAATTTAGCATTAGATTCCATCTAAAATTGATATCCATAAACGATAACAATCCTTGTTTTCTTGTCCTCTGATTTTAAAACAGGATATACCGCCAATCCACACCGAGGATCTGGATTTAGAGGAACTTGAGTTGCTGCAGCAACCATCGGAACCTTTAGGAGCTCAGCAGCACCAATAAGTGATGAAATTAGATTTTAGATTTTCTAGTGTATTCTAACAGGTATTTCATCTGTAACATAAATTTTGGTTGTTTTTTTTTTTTTTTTTTTTTTTTACACTGGTAATTGCTATGGTTTCGCTTATTTTATATCAACTCTTCTTTGGATCGTTTCTACCATTTGTTTCTGGTCATTGTAAATTAAAACTGATATGCTCTACTCGATTTCAGGCATGCTCATGTCTCGATACAAATATGATTAAATTTGTACATGCATTTTGGAGATCCTTGAAGATCATACTCTAATATTTATACGTCAAAACTGAATTTCAGGCACAGGTGCTGCTTAAACAAAAATGAAGAGTCGAATATTATTATAATAATATAGGATATAAATACACGATTAATTTTAATAAATTTTAAAATTATACAAAATTTTGATTTAAATTGTAATTTTATTCAAGAATTTTGAATTTATGTAATTTTATACGTGAAATTTTGATTTATTTTAATTTTCACAAATTATGAACACAATTATTAATTTAACAATTATTTTATATTTATATTTATATATTGTATACACAATTATATTTATCCAAGATAAAAATAAAATGATGTATTTATTTTTTAAAATATTTACGATTAAACTTCAAATTTTCATATATATTTTAAATCACAAACAAAATTTTATGCGTGTATTTACACCAAGTCAAAATTTATACCGTAAAATTGACAAATATTAGACACGACCGGAAAAAGGACATGGCATGACACATACAAGATTTATATATTTCAAATTATTAAAACACCAAAAACATCATCATTACACATTGGAATGAATTGTGGTACCTATATTAGGTGTGTCGAAACCATTTTTTTATATTTAGAAAACGGGGTTGACTTTAAAAACGGAAATAGAGTCACCACTAATCTTTTTTGAGGTGTGATCGGGTCATCTTAAGATTGATCATTAAAACATTTTGATTTATTAAAACGATAGTTTTGATCTACGAAATTTAGAAAAAAGGGGTTCGGGAGTCGATTACGCACAAGGATGGATTAGTACTCTCGTGACGCCCAAAATTGGTATCTAATTGATTATTTTAACGTTCTAATGTTGAAAATTTGAAGAGATTTCAAAATACGATTCTCTTTATTTTAAAGGAAAACTTGAATAAAATATGAATGATAAAATGCTCTTATTTCGAAGAAGTAAAATGTCACACCCAGTGAGTTAGGGCACGACATTTCAAATTTCCGAAACTGAGCTTATCCTTTGACTTTCAAAATTCATGTATTTAAATCTAAGAATGATATTCGATTATTTGGGTCCAATGAAAGATCGGAACACAGTAAGTTAGGGCTCAGTTTCCCAAAATACCAAATACAGAATATTGTCTTTGTTTTTAGAAATCCTTATCTCGAGATAACAAAATGTCACATCCAGTGTGTTAGGACACAACGTTTTCGAATTCCCGAGAATAAGTTTTTATTTAACCCATGTGCTTTGATTTTAAAAGGAAAATAATAGGTTCTTTAGATTCGATGAGAAAGATCGAACCCAGTAAGTTAGGGTACGATTTCTCTCAAACCTTAGAACGCAGAATGTTTGCTTATTTTAAAACGAAAATTTTAATGCATCGAGTAATGCGTGATTTGATTGTAGTAGAATGGAAGATGGGGTATAGTACACGTGCAAAATAGAATAAGACAAGGGTAACAATGTATATAATAAAAATGAAGGCAAAACAAAATACAATAAAATAAAATTTACAACCAACCATCTATATGAAACACTAAGAAAATGAACAAATAAATAAAAGAAAATAATAACGAAAATAAAAGCTAATGGTAAATCAATACAAATAAATACTATATAATAATTTAAAAAATAATAAAAGAATAATAATAATAATAATAAACAACAACAATAATAAAAAGTATTAATAAACAAATAATAGTAAAAATAAAAAATAATAGAAATAATAAAAATAGCAATAATAGTGTTGATGATGATGATGATGATAATAATAATAATAATAAATATAATTATAGTAATAATAATGTATATATAAAAAAATAATAGGGGTAATAATAAAAAGGATAATAATAATACTAATGAATTTCATAATAATTATAAAGTTAATTAAAAATAATAAATAATAGTATTAGTAATATTAAAATAATAATTATAATAGTAAAATAATAGTAATACTAAATTAGTAATATAATAGTAATAATAATATTAATAGTAAGGAAAGTAATAAAAAAATGAATACAATAATAGTAATTGCAATATATAAAAAAATAATTGTAAAATAATGGTAATAATATTAAAATCAAATAATAATAATAATAATAATAATAATAATAATAATAATAATAATAATAACATGAAAAATAACAATTAATATTAAATTAATGAGAAAATAACAAAAGAAACAAAAAAAAGACTAAATTAAACTAAAAACAGAATTCTGGGGCTAAATAAAAAATAATAAAAAAAAGAAAAGGATTCAATTAGAACGCATGCCATAAACAGGGGACTAATCGGGCAACTTTGCCTTTTCCCCAAAACGGCGTCATTCCAAATAAGGGCCCAATCGAAATCGGAATAAATTATAGGGCCAAAATTAAAAATAAAAGAAAACTTAATTAAAAAGAAATAAAATGCGGAAGGGCCAAAAGGGTAAATAACCCAAAAATCGCAAAAACACGCTGATCCCTTCGGGTCGGGTCAACTGCGCGCGGATCCTGGGCAAAACGGCGCCGTTTTGGGCTATTGAACTCAGCCCTAAACGACGCCGTTTAAGGGCTGTATAAAAGTTGAATTTTTTTTTTAAAAAAATTTCATTTTTTTCATTTCAGCAGAAAAAAAAAATTGAGAGCCTTCAAAATGCTCTCCCCTCCTCCTCACGGGGCCCAGATTCCAGCCAGGGCTTCCGGAGTTCGAAATAGGTAAATTTTTTTTCTTTTTTAAAAAAATATTATTTATATATATATAGTTTTAGAAAATAAAAATAGAATTTTTGTATGCAAACAGTGAGTTTCGAAAAAAAAGAAAAGAAGGTATAAACTTTTGTTGCTGTTTGTATTGATATATTCTGCTGAAACACAAAAGGAGACCCCCTCTATATTCTGATTTTTGTATTGGTTTTTTGTATATCCGTATAAAAAAAGTCCGTCCTTTTTACAAGTTTTGCTTCGGCTTTTCTAGCCTTTTACAAACGACCTTCCCTGTTTTGTAGATACGTGGTGGAGAATGAGACTTCACACGAGCGTGGCGAGCAGTGGAGGTACGCACGATGCGGAGGAGTGGGTGCGTGGCATGCGCGTGGGAGAGGCTGCTGGATGGCGTTGGTAGTTGGCTGCTAGGGTTTCCACAATGTTTAGGTTGTGGGCCTAGGTTAGTGTTTGGGTCTAGGGCTATTGGGCTAAAATTAGGCTGGTGTTTATTATTTGTGTAAATGGACTGTTTTATAATTTTTTGGACTTTATGTTTTATTTTTTTGGTTTATTTTAGGCCCGGGCTAAAAATTAGGCCCTACAGCTACCCCTCTTTGCTCATTGTCGTGTAACGAGAATAGAGCAAATACTTTAAAAGGGCCAATTTTCCCGGCCTCGCTGAGTCTTGACTTCTTGATGCTTCCTTTTTTTCAGGTAGCCCCGCTTTAACCCACTGCCTCTTCAGGGGTACAGGAATTTTTGTTTCAATCTGCTCCACTACTGCTTAGGGAGATAAGATTTGCCAACTTTGATCTGCCCTACTGCTATCTCGAGGAGACAAGATCTACAATCTTTAGTCTGCTCCATTACCGATACATGGAGATAAGACTTGTAATTTTAGCCTGCTCCCTTGTTATCTTAGGAAGATAAGGCTAGTGGCTTAAATTTGCTCCATTGCCGATACATAAAGATAAGATTCACCAACTTCGATCTGCCCCACTGCTATTTCGAAGAGACAAGATCTACAATCTTCAGTCTGCTCCATTGCCGATACATGGAGATAAGATTTGTAATTTCAGCCCGCTCCCTTGTTATCTCAAGAAGATAAGGCTAGTGGCCTAAATCTGCTCCATTGCTGATACATGGAGATAAGATTTGCAAACTTTGATCTGCCCCACTGCTATCTTGAGGAGACAAGATCTACAATCTTTAGTCTGCTCCATTGTCGATACATGGAGATAAGACTTGTAATTTCAGCTTGCTCCCTTGCTATCTCAAGAAGATAAGGCTAGTGGCTTAAATTTCCCCACTGACGATACATGGAGATAAGATTTGCCAACTTCGATCTGCCCCACTGCTATCTCGAGGAGACAAGATCTACAATCTTCAGTCTGCTCCATTGCCGTTACATGGAGATAAGACTTGTAATTTCAGCCTGCTCCCTTGCTATCTCAGGAAGATAATGCTAGTGGCTTAAATCTGCTCCATTTCAGATACATAGAGATAAGATCCTCCAAAATTTGTAATTTTAATCAATTTTTCCACATCGTCCTCTGGGGAATCTACCTGTAGAATTGATTTCATGAGGTCTATGCTTATGCCAAATAATTAGGATGTCATGATTGGAAAATGCTCCTAACCAGATGTATTATGAATGTTATATGAATGAAAGCAAAAATGTCATGAGAATGATCCATTTTTAACATTTGGGCTGTCATTGCTCGCCATTTGTTAAGGTGATATCCCTGACGTATGTCTTCTTGCTCAGCTAATATTTTCAACAGAGAATCTGAAGATATAGTCATTGCTTAGACCCTTATCTCTTAAGTGTTCCCTTCCTTTTAAGCTTGGTGAGTTCTAAATAATTGTCCTGTTTCAGATTCTTGCAATATTTAGAAACTTTCAGAATAATATGCAAAACTTCTTTTGTAAAAGCATTATTAGTTCGTTAATCATTATTTCAATATGAAATGCTTGAAAAAGATTACAGAGATAAATAAAACTGAAATTTATTCGGGACAAAATCCGTAAAGAATGAGCAAAGGAAGCAAATTTTGCTAAAGTACTTAAATGAGTAAGGGTGGAATTGGTGCCCCAGATATCATAGCCTGAGCTTCTCTGTACGAACTTCTTGAAGATCATTCTGAGTTCAACATGTGTTTAGGAGATCTGTAGTACTTTATCAATGCCCCGAAGATGTAGCATATCTCTTCATTGTTAACTCGGGTATAGGATGGCTAGCGCATGCCCTATTTCTCCTCAAAAATTTGAATTGCCCTTTACGGGTTTTTAATTCAAAGCTCATTTGGTTTCAAAGTGCCCTTTGCGGGTTTTCACCTTGGCCTCTCCTCTTTTTTTTTAACTCAAGACGCCCTTTGCTGGTTTTCGCCTCGGCTTCTTTTCCTTCTTAAACGAAGTATTTCTTGACTGAGTCCGCATTAACTGGGGTTTGGCTGACTTTTGCCGTCCATCTCAGCTAGAATCGGTGCTCCTCTAGAAAAGACTTTCTTTACAACATAAGGTCCCTCCCAATTAGGCATCCACTTTCCTCTGAAGTCTTTTTGCATAGGGAAGATCTTTTTCAATACCAAGTCTCCCTCATGGAATACTCTGGGGTGGACCTTTTTGCTGTAAGCTCGCATCATTCGCTTCTGGTACATTTGACCATGACGGATAGCTTTTAACCTTTTTTCCTTAATTAGATTCAGTTGATCATACCTAGATTGGATCTACCTTGCTTCATCCAACTTCAACTCTGATAAAATTCGGAGAGAAGGAATTTCAACTTCAATGGGCAAAACTACCTCCATCCCATAAACAAATGAGAAAGGTGTTGCCCCGGTAGAAGTTCTAACAGATGTTTGATAGGCATAGAGGGCAAACGGTAACTTTTCATGCCAATTCTTGTAGGTCTCAGTCATTTTCCCCACAATTTTCTTGATATTTTTATTAGTTGCCTCAACTGCACCATTCATTTTCGGGCGATATGGAGACGAGTTATGGTGCTTAATTTTGAACTGACTGCAGACTTCCGCTATCACGCTATTGTTGAAATTCAATGCATTGTCAAATACGATCATTTTCGGCATACCATAGAGACATATGATCTCCCTCTTCAAAAACTGGCTAACTGCCGTCTTCGTGACATTGGCATATGAAGCTGCCTCTACCCATTTGGTGAAGTAATCGATAACCACGAAAATGAATCGATATCCATTAGAAGCCTTCGGTGAAATCGGCCTAATGAAGTCCGTGCCCCACATTGAGAAAGGCCACGGAAGAGAAATAACATGAAGAGGTGAAGAAGACACATGAATCTTGTCTCCATAAATTTGGCACTTGTGGCACTTCTTGGCATAACAGATGCAATCTCTTTCCATCGTGGACCAGTAATACCTGAATCTCATGATTTGCCTGGCCATTGTAAATCCATTGGCATGCGTCCTGCAGACATCTTCATGGGCTTCTTCCAGGATTTTTTTAGCCTCAACAGCATCAATGTATCTTAACAGCACATGGTCCTTCCTCTTTTTATACAGGATCTCTCTGTTTAAGACATAGTCATTGGCCAGTCTTCTTAATGTTCTCCTATCATTTTCAGTTGCTTGATCAGGATATTCACGGCTCTTCACGTATCGCAGAATATCATGATACCAAGGACGATCATCTCTCTCCTCTTCTTCATCGATATTGCAGTAGTGAGCCGAAGCCTCACAGATACTCATTTGGATAGGCTTCATACCTTCCTGTTCATTTACTCTAATCATAGAAGCCAACGTGGCCAAGGCGTCAGCCATTTGGTTTTCATCACGCGGGATATTTTCAAACCCCTCAATTAACTCCAAGACTAACTTTCGATAATTGATCAATGTAGGATCTCTCGTTTCCCATTCACCTTTGAGTTGATAGATCACCAATACAGAATCTTCATATACCTCTAGCACCTTGATTTTGCGGTCTATGGCTGCTCGAATTCCCATGATACATGCTTCGTATTCTGCCATATTATTTGTGCAGTCAAAATCCAACTTGCAAGTGAATGGATAATGATCTCCACTTGGGGATATCAGGACTGCCCCAACTCCATTACCAACTGCATTTGACGTTCCATCGAAGTTCAATTTTTAAGGATGATCTTCTAGGGTATCTTCCTCAGTAGCAACTACAAACATCAAATCTTCATTAGGAAAATCAAATTTTAAGTACTCGTAATCGTCTAGAGCTCTGTTGGCTAGAAAATCTGCTATTGACTCCTCTTCACAGCCTTCTGGTTCACATAAACTATGTCGAATTCAGAGAGCAAAATTTACCATCGGGCCATTCTTCCATTTAGAGCGGTTGACTCCATCATGTACTTAAGAGGGTCCAGTTTCGAGGATAACCAAGTCGTATGGTACAACATGTACTGCCTCAACCTCCGAGTTGTCCAGACCAAGGCGTAACATAATTTTTCAATTGGCGAGTATCTCATTTCACACTCAATGAATTTCTTACTGAGGTAATATATCGCCTTTTCTTTCTTTCCTGTCTCATCATGTTGGCTAAGCACACATCCCATTGAATTATCGAATACCATCAAATACAGAATCAATGATTTATCAGGACTGGGTGGCATTAGTACTGGAGTATTAGACAAGTATTGTTTAATTCTGTCAAAAGCTTTCTGGCATTCATCATCCCAAATATCTGGATTGTGTTTCTTAAGAAGACAAAATATGGGGTCACATTTCTCAGTCAATTGCGAGATGAACCAGGCAATATAATTTAGTCTTCCTAGAAAACCTTGAATTTCCTTTTGAGTGTACAGCAAAGGCAATTCTTGTACAGCCTTGACTTTATCCCGATTTACCTCAATTCCCTTCTCATTGACTACGAAACCAAGTAGTTTTTTCAACCTAGCCCCGAAAGTACACTTGGTTGGATTGAACTTTAGCTGAAATTTCCTCAACCTCAAGAATAGTTTTCTCAAAACCTGTACATGCTCCTTTTCCATTCGGGATTTCACGATCATGTTGTCGATGTAGACCTCGATCTCTTTGTGCATCTTGTCTTGAAACAAGGTTACCATGGCTCTTTGGCATGTTGCTCCCGCATTTTTTAAATCGAATGGCATCTCTTTGTAGCAAAAATTTCCCCACAAGGTTATGAATGTGGTCTTTTCCATGTCTTCAGGATGCATCTTTATCTGATTGTATCCAGAGAAACCATCCATGAAGGAGAACAATGAATAACCTGCCGTGTTATCCACCAAAATGTCGATGTGAGGCAATGGGAAGTTGTCCTTTAGGCTGACCTTGTTTAAGTCTCTGTAATCTATACACATCTGTACTTTTCCATCCTTCTTAGGAACGGGGACGACATTGGCTACCCATTCTGAGTAATTCACCACTTGTACAAACCTAGCATCAAATTGCTTCTTAACAAATTTGAGGATAAACTATAATCTCCGTCATCTGTAAAATCCTGAGATCCCTCTAAGCACATGTCTCGTTCACAAGGGAGTTCTCATAGCAGCGTTACTCATGATATCGATATCTAGGGACCTATTGTAAGTACAAAAGAATACCCAAAGAAACTAATGAATCTAAGAATAACTTATTTGTATGGTATGATTATGAATGGAATGAAAAGGAATAAAAGAATAATTGCTCGATGCATTTTATTGAAATAAAGTCGTTTTGAACATGAGCCTATTTCACAGCAGATTCTTATTGTTCCTAGGCTAGAAAACAGTAAGTGTGTTTTGAACATTACTCTGTATTTGCTCTAAAAATTACAGGAAGTTCTTCTACAGTCCAGTTGTTCAGAATACTTCCAGGCTCATAGGGGCGAATGCTTGCTAAGTTTCCTTCCTTTAGCCCCTCTTCAAATACGGCGTTGATGCTTAAAGTCTTCGTCATATCTTCAGCTGTTTCTTCATTCGTGTTCTTCGGTCCCGGATGGATAACTTCTCCTAACACGAATGTATGGGGTATATGGGGAAAGGTCATTAGCTCTCACTTGACCTCTAACCCATCTAATCGTGCCCTTTGTCTCTCTTTTCTCCTCTCCAGCTCTTTCCTCTTTTGTTTGGCATCTGGCTTATACCCTAAGCCAAAATGATTCCATTTGCTAGTCAAGATCGATACTTTGATCCTTCTGTGGAGGTATTTCCCAAGTCCTCTTCCAGGTAATCCTCCTTTTCCCACTGTCATCTGTAGGCCCATCTTTATTTCTTCGGAGATTTTAGGCACCGGAATCTTGCTTCCCTCGGTGATGAAAGTGGCATTCACGAGCTCAAATGACCGAAAAGAAAATTCAATTGCTTCACTATCACTCTCTACGTATGGCGCATTACTGGCAACGGATGGGATAATTTCCTCCTCCACGTTTATCATTATTAGCCGGCCCTCTGTCACCAACTTTAACTTCTGATGAAACGATGATGGTACAACCCCTGCCGAATGAATCCACGACCTCCCCAACAGACAGTTATAGGAAGACTTAATTTCCATCACTAGGAAGTCTACCTCGTATGTATTTGGCCCAATCAGAAGAGGTATCTCTATCCTTCCCATTACTTTCATTTCAGTACCATCAAATGCCCTCACTACGTTTTGGCATGTTTTCATATGAGAGCTGTCTACAGGCAATCTGTTCAACGTGGATAGAGGTAAGATATCCAATGCAGAACCATTGTCGATTAGTACCCTCGGTAATGTAAACCTTTTACAGTGGGTGGTGATGTGCAAAGCTTTGGTGGATCCCATGCCCCCTAGCGGTATTTCATCGTCACTGAAAGAGATGAAGTTGTCGGCACTTATGTTGCTAACAAGGCGGTCTAGCTTGCTTACCGAAATGTCATCAGTGACATAGATTTCGTTCAACACCTTCATTAACGAGCTACGGTGCACCTCTAAATTTAAGAGTAAAGCCACTACCGATATGTGTGCTGGCTGCTTGTGTAATTGTTCCACAACACTATACTCACTGTGTTTTAGGAACTTCAAAAACTCTTTAGCTTCATTTTCTATTACTGGCTCATTAACTAGTGGTTTTGACCTCTCTTCTCCATGTCTGGTCATAAAGGATTTATTTTTTATGGGTTCGGCTTCTGTGTTTGGCTCGTTGGTCGAACTCTCTTTTCCCGAAACTGTCATACTGCAGTTATAATCCCAAGGCACCCTCTTGCTATCCTTATAAGGAAAAGCCACGGGTTTCTGAATTACAACTCTAGGTGCCATTCTCGCTCCTACTTAATCGATTCTCGGTCGTGTGATGATCACCACTGGAAGATTGACCTCAAAGAACTTCTCTACTGACCCTCCTTCTGTGGTGCACACGTCTTCTCTTTCAGTAGAGTCAAAGAAATCCAACTATTTATTATCCATTAACCCTTGCACTAAGGCCCTACATTCGCTACATCGCTGGATCTCATGGTCCTCCTTGTTGTGGAACTCATAGTAGTTCATCGCATCTTGGGATTTGCTCCCCAACCCTTGCGAAACTAACCTTCTTTTATGCATTTCCTTCCAAACCTCCCTCAATGGAATTCTTACTTCAGCAACGTTTAGTTTGATTCTCCTCCCTATATTTTCGACTATCGCGTTTACTCCTTTATCGATATGACTGGGTAATAGATTTTCCACACCAGGTACGTCGTCGAATTTTACAACACCCGCCTTAATAAGCCTTTCGACTAGCCTTTTGAATGAGGTATAGTTTTCTATCGAGTACCCTCTGACTCTCGCATGGTATTCACATTGAGTCTTTGCGTCATACCACTTAGGATATGAGGGTTACAACGGTTTCAAGTAGAAAGGGGCTACAACATGTGCATCGAACAACTTTTATACAACTCCTCATACGTCATTGGTATGGGAGTAAACTGGAACTTCTCTGTATTCTGCTTCGTGTAGGGCTCCTGCCTTGGTGAAGCCTGCTGGCCCATGGCTACCGCTCTCGATTGATTGATAGTAATGGATTTTGAATAACCCGAGCTCACATTACTTACTTCATTTTCTCTTTTCTTCGGAGCTAATCTTCTCATGCTTTCTCTAGCCTCTATTTTCCCACACCTTATCACATTCTTTATCATTTCACCAAACATCAATATGTCTGCGAAACTCTTAGTTGCGCTCCCCAACATATGATTGATAAAATGTGCTTTCAAGGTATTAATGAAGAGCACAGTTGTTTCTTTTTCTAGCAGTGGCAGTTGGACTTGTGTAGCCACTTCCCTCCACCTCTTGGCATATTTCCTGAAACTTTCGCCCGACTTTTTCTCCATATTCTGTAACGTGATCCTGTCAGGCGCTATATCTGTCACATGGCCATAATGCTTCATGAAGGCCTGTACTAAATCCTTCCATGATTTGACCTGAGTACGACTCAATTGATTGTACCATTTGGCCGCAGCTCCAGTCAAACTATCCTGAAAACAATGAATTAACAACTGGTCGTTGCTGACATGTCATGTCATTCCTCGACAGAACATTGTAATATAGGCCTCAGGGCTATTGGTCCCGTTGTATTTTTAGAACTCTAGCATCTTGAACTTTGGAGGGAGTACCAGATCTGGGACCAGACTCAACTTCTTAGCATCTACTTCGCATTGGTAATCAGCACTTTCCAATATTTTAAACTTCTCCTCCAACCATTTGCATCGATATTCGAACTGTTTTGGGAGCTCCACCCTTTCTTTTTCCCCTCCTGCTGCATCATCAAAATCAGGGACCATGGTTTTGCCAAATTATCTTTGGGGTTGGAGCTCGAGCCTGTTGGGAAGTTTACCGATGCTGAGGTACCGGATTGATACTGGGTTTGATATTAATGGACACTCTCGGTGGTTGTACTTGGGAATTCACCGGGGAAAAACTTAGAGGATAAGCAGAGTATTCATTATTGTCTCCGGTATCGACCATAGGGCTCTTTTCTTTATCAGGCCCTCCAGTCAACAACTGTATTAACTGGCTCATCATGCTTCTCTGGGATTCCAGCATTTGATCCCTCATATCCTGCTGGATCTTAGCCAACTGTTGTTGCATCTGAGTTTGCAATTGGTCCTACATCTCCTTCTGCATATGTTATAACCTTTCTAACCTTTAATTCTAGCTTTCGTTTTCCTTCGAGTGTAGTAGTGATGTTCCAGGGTAACTATAATATGATCTCTAGTTAATAGGGTTCTTTTATGACATTTAATACATATGATGTGATGTAATGCAAATGCATGATATGAATGCAAAAATAAGAGGTGTTGATTCTGGCTCAATTTCTTTTAGAATAACTTTATAAGAAAACAAAATCCTTTACACCAAATAAAATCACATGTACGGCGTAGCCCTTATGCTCAAAGCTTTAACTTTCTTAAAAAGCCAAGCTAACTCTCGACCCCGGTCCGACTCTAGCTCATATTTCACACTTAACACATCAGCCTGAACAGCTAAAGCTTGTAAATGATCAGCCATTTCTCGTATCTGAGCCACAGCTTCACCGATAGCGTAATCTCTTTCTCTGACCTGGTCTTAAGATCGTTGAAACTGTTCTTCCCATCACTCATTATCTACCTCCAATAGTTGCACCTGGAGTTCACTATTTTGTAGCGCCGTTTCGAGCTCTCCCACCTTTCTTTTCAAATCTTCAATCTTGTTTAGGCTTGTTTCTAGCTTCACCGCAGAGTTACGGCTTCGACACCATGCCTTCTCTAGTTCTACTACTCGAGCTCTTAACATCTCCTTTTCGCTTTGGCTCTTAAACACAGTCTTTTTCAGAGTATCCTCTCGTGCTTGAGCATCATGAAACCTATTCTTCCACTGATCGACCTTAGCTTTCTCTTCTTGAATTTCTTGACGACATTGTTCTAAGGTTTTACCCAACCCAACAGTTCTCATCGATGAATGTAACTTTTTGTACTCCGTCTTCAAACTGTCCAAATCTTCCTCGGTTTTCCTCTTCCCTTTTCTCAGTTTCTCAGCCTCTAATTTCTGGACATCAATATCTAACCCCAAATGCAATTTTTCTTTCTCTAATTATTCTATCTTTTTTCCTAACTCTGAATTTCTATTTTCGAAGTCCTGTTTTATGATTTCCAACTCGGAAGGGATTATTTGCAGGTATTCCTCCATCAGTCGAGCGCCATCTTGTCTCGGTCTGAGGATATTATCGTTGATTCTTCTCCTCCACCAAGCATCATATTCGAGAGTCGACATCAGGCCTACAGCAACTCTTGTCATCCGGCGAGTCTGATTTCAAGCATTAGAAATCTCTCGAACCTTCTTCTTATAATTATCCCCCTTATACGAAAATTCATACTGAGCTAGCCCGTGTGTCGCCAGTATTGCCTCAACACGAGCAAAGGGGCATATCCAACGGCTCCTCAAATTCCAGGCAAAGGTACTCAGTCAAAGTTCCCACACCGATAGAGGATTTCGTCAGGAACCATCCAAGGGGCTCTCCACTCAACATCTTCCTTCTGAAGGTTTTGAAAAATTACTGTCCACCCTTCTTCTGATATGTCGTCCCTCATTGGTGTAGCTGCTACTTCCTTTAATGGGGAATAATCCTTGGAGAACACTCGGTATGAAACTTTGTCAACCTTCCAAAAATGACCATGAAACCAAACCAACAATAATTGCACACATCCGATGAATCTACCCTCACCTGTCCTCCGACATGCACTCAAAGATCTGAATGTTTCGACAAGAATCGCTGGTACCGGTGTAACCCCCTTGTCGAGTCGGTCAAATAGGTCAGCAACTACTTCATCTATATGCCTCAAAGCTTTGGTGAAAATCACCAGACCATAGATACTCAAGGCAAAAATGTCAACTTTCCTCTTTATATCTGGATGTGCTATAATCAAGTCCCTCAAGCTCACCCAAGGGATGCAATTTCCTTCACATTTTTGCTGAATTCGGGCCGTGACCCACTATTCACTCATCCCGGTGATACTCATCAGCTTCTTTACAAAGGTTGGTACATTAGCGACCCTGGAATAAGCTTTGTCGACCTGAACCTTTGGACAATGAAGCAAGGCTGTGTATTCTTCCACAGTAGGCACCAAGTCCACTTTTCCAAATGTGAAACAACTATATGCGGGGTTCCAAACCTGAGTCATAGCCCAAAATAAGTGTTTGTCTACTTTGATGTCAAACAGGTAGGGAAGATAGCCATAATTACGATAGAACAGCTGCTTAGTCTCATCATCCCAACGGGCCCATAATCTCTTAATTCCTGGAGTTCATTCTGTGTCATATTGATACGAGTGAAGTCCCACAACTCTGATGTATATCCCTCGGCTAAACTATCCCCTTTCTCAAGTTGCATCTTCTCTGACCATATACAGACAGCCGTATTGTCCTCTATTTTATCAAAAAGTTCGTTCTTCATGACAAGCTTTCTAATTTAGTAGCCAAACAGGAATCGACACCTTTTAATATGAAATGACATGCAATCATAGCCAAAACACAACAAGTTAGTATCGAATAATAGCAACCAAAGCAAATAGAAAAAGTGTCCAACATCTATCTAGATAACCGCTAAGGTTCAGCATAGCTCTATCTAGGGTGGGCTCTTAGGGATCACTATATGTGGCTTAGTTCTAAAGGAAATGTACCTGAACCAGCAGATTCCTCAATCCTCACCCATTATAGGCTCATATGAATCGAGTTCAGTTCAGGGGAATACATTTCCCTATGGCCATGCGGAGGTGAAAACCTCACGAAGACATAGGTACGGATGCATCCCGGAAGCTGTCCACTAGCCCATTACGAAGGCATAGTTTCTCACTCCCACTTAAAAGATGTGACCACAACGGTCATGTAATATGATGCGGGAATATCTTACGAGACTCAAACCATAACAAACATATGACACGACACAAACTCATGCGGTGAAAGAATCAAAATCAAATTTTAATTTTCGATGAAAGGACAAAAACTAATCAATTCCACGGCTTGACTCTCCTATTGTCCCCAGTGGAGTCGCCAAGCTGTCGAAACCATTTTTTTATGTTTGGAAAATGGGGTCGACTTTAAAAACGGAAATAGAGTCACCACCAATCTTTTTTGAGGTGTGATCGGATCACCTTAAGATTGACCGTTGAAATATTTTGATTTATTAAAACGATAGTTTTGGTCTACAAAATTTAGAAAAAAGGGGTTCGGGAGTCGATTACGCACGAGGAAGGATTAGCACCCTCGTGACGCCCAAAATTGGTACCTAATTGATTATTTAACGTCCTAATGTCGAAAATTTGAAGAGATTTCAAAATACGATTCTCTTCATTTTAAAGGAAAACTTGAATAAAATATGAATGATAAGACCCTCTTATTTCGAAAAAGTAAAATGTCACGCCCAATGAGTTAGGGTACGACATTTCAAATTCCCAAAACTGAGCTTGTCCTTTGACTTTTAAAATTCATGTATTTAAATCTAAGAATGATATTCGGTTATTTGGGTCCAATGAAAAATCGGAACCCAGTAAGTTAGGGCTCAGTTTCCCAAAATACCAAATACAGAATATTGCCTTTGTTTTTAGAAATTCTTATCTCGAGATAACAAAATGTCACATCCACTGAGTTAGGACACAACATTTTCGAATTCCCGAGAATAAGTTTTTATTTAACCCATGTGCTTTGATTTTAAAAGGAAAATAATAGGTTCTTTAGATTCGATGAGAAAGATCGAAACCCAGTAAGTTAGGGTACGATTTCTCTCGAACCTTAGAACACAAAATGTTTGCTTATTTTAAAACGAAAATTTTAATGCATCGAGTAATGCGTGATTTAGTAGAATGGAAGATGGGGTATAGTACACGTGCAAAATAGAATAAGACAAGGGTAACAATGTACATAATAAAAATGGAGGCAAAACAAAATACAATAAAATAAAATTTACAACCAACCATCTATATGAAAAAGAACAAATAAATAAAATAAAACAATAACGAAAATAAAAGCTAATGGTAAATCAATACAAATAAATACTTTATAATAATTTAAAAATAAAATAATAATAATAATAAATAATAAAAAGTATTAATAAACAAATAATAGAAATAATAAAAATAGCAATAATAGTGTTGATAATAAAAATAATAATAATAAATATAATTATAGTAATAATAATATATATAAAAATACTAATGAATTTAATAATAATTATAAAGTTAATTAAAAATAAAAAAATAATAGTAGTAGTAATATTAAAATAATAATTATAATAGTAAAATAATAGTAATACTAAATTAGTAATAATAATAGTAATAATAATAATAATAGTAAGGAAAGTAATAAAAAAAAGAATGCAATAATAGTAATTGCAATATATAAAAAAATAATTGTAAAAATAATGGTAATAATATTAAAATTTAATAATAATAATAATAATAATAATAATAATAACAACCAGAAAAATAACAATTAATATTAAATTAATGAGAAAATAACGAAAATAACAAATGAAACAAAAAAAAGACTAAATTAAACTAAAAACAGAATTCTGGGGCTAAATAAAAAATAATAAAAAAGAAAAGGATTCAATTAGAACGCATGCCATAAACAGGGGACTAATCGAGCAATTTTGCCTTTTCCCCAAAACGGTGTCATTCCAAATAAGGGCCCAATCGAAATCGGAATAAATTATAGGGCCAAAATTAAAAATAAAAGAAAACTTAATTAAAAAGAAATAAAATGCAAAAGGGCCAAAAGGGTAAATAACCCAAAAATCGCAAAAACATGCGGATCCCTTCGGGTTGGGTCAGCTGCATAGATCTGGGCAAAAGCAAGCCTTTATTTTGGGCTATTGAACTCAGCCCTAAACGACGTCGTTTAAGGGCTGTATAAAAGTTGAAAATTTTTAAAAAATTTTCATTTTCTTCATTTCAGCAGAAAAAAAAATTGAGAGCCTTCAAAATGCTCTCCCTTCCTCCTCACGGGGCCCAAATTCCGGCCAGGGTTTCTGGCGAACCACCGCCGTTCACGGCGACTGGAGTTCGAAACAAGTAATTTTTTTTCTTTTTTTAAAAAAATATTATTTATATATATAGTTTAAAAAAATAAAAATAAATTTTTTGTATGCAAACAGTGAGTTTCGGAAAAAAAAAGAAAAGAAGGTATAAACCTTTGCTGCTGTTGTATTGATATATCCTGCTGAAACACAAAAGGAGACCCCCTCTATATTCTAATTTTTGTATTGGTTGTTTGTATATCCGTATCAAAAAAGTCCATCCTTTTTACAAGTTTTTCTTTGGCTTTTATAGCCTTTTACAAACGGCCTTCCCTGTTTTGTAAGTACGTGGTGGAGAAGGGGCCTTCCCTGTTTTGTAAGTACGTGGTGGAGAAGGGGACTTCTCACGAGCATAGCGGGCGGTGAAGGTGCGCACGATGCGAAGGAGCGAGTGCGTGGCGTGCGCGTGGGGAGACTGCTGGACAGCGGTAGTAGTTGGCTGCTAAGGTTTCCACAATGTTTAGGTTGTGGGCCTAGGTTAGTGTTTAGGTCTGGGGCTATTGGGCTGGTGTTTATTATTTGTGTAAATGGACTTTTTTTTAATTTTTTAGACTAAGTTTTATTTTTTTGGTTTAATTTGGACCCGGGCTAAAAATTGGGCCATACAAGGTGCACAAGGAGCTTTTCAGGTGAGAATACAAAAAATACTCGAAAAATATTAATTAAAGAAAAAACTAAAAGTGACTGTAAAATAACACACATAACCCAAATGCACGAATGTTTTCACATATATATAAATACAAATTATTAATGTATAAAATATAATACAAATATAAAATACCTTAAAATACGATTATGACATAACAAAATACTTGAAAAGGACACTACTACATACTACTGGGTCTATATAACATTCACAAGGTGCTTTTTGAGTTGAGAAAACAGAATATATATAGTTTCAAAAGTACAGAATAAACAAAGGGGAAAAACAAAAACCTTATTTTCCCTTCTTTTTTTTCTCTCTCATTTCCTAGAAATGATTTCAAAGAAAGCATTTTCTTGTCGCCCTTTAAACAACAGAAGGCCACCAAAACCATTCAATCTTCAACCAGAACATTATCAAATTCATCTAAAACAATACACATTTTGATAAATCAAGCATCACACAAGTATCTGCACCTGAATTATCTTTGCCATTGCGTTTGAAGGAAACACGATCTGCAACGTTTGATGCTGGGGGAAATAGGATCGGGATCTTTGCACACTGCTGAATTTCCTCTCAAGACCCTAATGCAGCTCCGTGCATCGACTGCAAGAACCGAGTAGATTCTTTTAAGAGAACTCATCAGCTTGTAAAAATGTTTAAGGTTAAACTATCTGAAAGGTCCCTATGCAATAGGCTGAAGAGCAAACAAAAGTGCGCAATTTAGTCCCTATACATTTACTTTCTTTTTGCGTCACTTTAAAACACAGATTAGTATCTTTTTAACATTCAACCTTACTGTTGTTTACAGTTTTACTTATTTGCTTCAAAACTAAATGTACAAAGACAAAATCGCTCACTTTATAGTAGAGGGACTAATTTGTTCCTAAGCTTAGAACCGTCAGGTAGTTTAATCAAATATTTAACATACATGTCCAGTAGGACAAATAGTACCATAATAATCTATAGGAGAGGAAATTACTGGACAGAGTCTGATGCAGCAATGAAAGCAGAGAATAAAGAGCTGGCATCAACGAGGAACTCTTTTCCGACTTAGTATCTCCTGCTCTTTCAGTCGATGCTGGAACCGGGCAAGGCGAGCTTGAAGACTCACCAGACTAGCAGCCTTGCGTGAAAGAACGAAGCTCAGCTGGGTCACATAATTGTCAATGTGGCTACCTGGTTGGTCCACCTCAGCCAGAAGCTTCATTTCCTATCATAAAGGCGCAAAGTAAGATGAACACTGGTTCAATTGTTGGATGAATCTATGTTTCTCAAACTCAAGTGCAAGTGTTGGATGCAAGTATATGTCATAAGAGGGTATGTTCAGATTTCTTTTTTAGTTTTTTCATGTATTTGGAGGGCCTTTCAAGTGTCATACCCGATACTCTTGTCCGAGAATGTTTTGGACACAAGTGTTAGACACGAATACTTTTAAGAAAAATGAAGAGATGGAGCAGCATAGATATGAATATTTGGAAAAGGGAGAAGAATAATTTGTTCAGCTTATTGATGTGGCTTCAATATAAGGAATGTAAATGCCTCACAACACAAGTACTCAAAAATGAAAAATATTCACCATGGATCAAAAGCAAATTTACTTACTTCACGAACAATCTCCATTGTGTCCTCAATTTCTTTTCTGTGAGCAGCAATTAGAGCCTCTTCCTCCTGCAACAAACCAAAAGCATACACAGAATGAAGAAAACCCCGTAAATATAAAACAACAAAATGAACAGTACAGATCGCCTACCTCAAGTATTGCATTGATATTCTCATCAGTGGGAGGCTCTGGATCATATTGTCTATATCCAATGGTATTAGTTTCGTTACTATTAACAGCATTCACCTGCCTCGAGTTTGAAGCAGACAAATCAGATCCTCCATCTTTCTTGGCCCAATTCCTCGTCTTTTCCGGTTTTTCTTCTGGATCATATTGTCTATATCCAACTGTATTAGTTTCATTATTATTAACAGCATTCACCTGCCTCAAGTTTGAAGCAGAAAAATCGGATCCTCCATCCTTTTTGGCCCAATTCCTCGTCTTTTCCTGTTTTTCTTCTGGATCATATTGTCTATGTCCAATGGTATTAGTTTCGTTATTATTAACAGCATTCACCTGCCTCGAGTTTGAAGCAGACGAATCAGATCCTCCTCCATCTTTCTTGGCCCAATTCCTCGTCTTTTCCAGTTTTTCTTCTCTAGTTGCTTTTCTACGAGGTGGTGACACCTTTGGCACTTTCTCTTCTGCATCAGCTGAATTTTGAGAATTTGATGAATAAACTCTTTGGCTCGAAGAACCACCATAATTACTATTCACTTCAAATCTCTCCCTATCCGTTGGGCCAGAAGCCTTTCCACTTTCCTCCCTCCCATTGAAAGGGTAACCTGACGAAAAAGTAGAGGGCTGTTTGTCAAAGTCTGTAGTATAAACATCTTTCTCTGCTACCCTTCGACCAGTATCAACAACTTTTACTTCCGGTTGTCGCTCATAAATATCTTCTACAACAGCAGTAGCTAACAGAGACAATGCTGAAGAAGCATCCTTATTACTTGGTTGAAAAGAATTTACAGCCTGCTCTTTTTTCGGATTACCACTTTTGGAAAGACTCTTAACCCTGTTGGTTTGGAGAATAATAACCCTTATTTAGTCCAAAACTACGACAATACTATCTAATGCAACAAAGGAAGTCCATTTTGTAGAGACTCATTATAGAAACAAGCATACCTATCAGCATATCTCAGAGTATTGAGGGTATGTTCACATGATCCTGCATTTGGAGAAATACAGGAGATCATAACTGTCCTTGAATTGCCAACAAAGGAGTCACGAAGTACTTCAGTGAGTTTGCTCCCACGGAAAGGTATATGGATCTGGTCATTGTCTAGCGCACGAATGCACTCCTTAAGAGCCAAAAGGCTTTTATTTATTTCAGCGCCTTCAATCCTAGCAAGAATTAAAACCATTATATCAGAACCAAGCTAAAAACAAACCAGGTGTTAAGCTAGTTAACAAGCTGATGGATAAAGCTAATCCACATATTAGACTTTGGAAGTGGTTTCCGAAACTTTCTTTTTCCCATGGACAGATTTAAACTTACCTAGTTTGCCGGTCATTGTCAGTGGTATCAGCACCTCTTTCGCTGCCAGCAAGATCAATAAAAGAAATCTTTCCTACAACCTTCCCAGGTTTTGACTCATCCCCATCATTTTTCCGCTTGGACTCCTTTATCTCTGGGTGCTTCTTGATGACAAGTTGTAAAATTGCATGTGACCTTGAAGATTCCTCATTTGCACCAGTAGATCCTGTGCTTCTAGCGGCATTTCCTCTCTCAATGTATTCCTTCACAATTTGCACGTCTGACACCTCAAATTCTTGCAATCCAACAATGCAGACTTGTTGTCTCCCATCTTCTCTCATACAAAGTTTCCTTTAGAAGAACATTTAGAATATTGAGCAATCTAATTGTTATCATTAATACATATATGCATCCACAGTTACATCATCATGCATGTTGAAAGAGAATGTGCGTTCAACGTAGTACCAGCAGAAACTTCATCATAAATCAATCAGGTGGTCTAAGGGAAAAAAGATTTTTTTTTTTTTAAAAAAAACCAACACAAAAATAAGAAAGGGAATAAAAGGAAATACTTTCTATCACTCAGAAGGTCGAAGAGTTTTCCACCATATATCTCAAAATAGCTAAGCCACAATTTAAATCTCTGATTCCGATAAACTGGCTGATGCAAGAATCTAACAAGATCTTTTGCTGCTCTGAGAGGCAGCGGTTGCATTGTGAACGTCTTACCACTACCTGAAATCAAAAGTATATTCCATGACATGGTGCAGAAATTAGCAACAAGATGTCCAACAAGAACCTAGGGAAAATAAGAAAATGACTATCATGTATTGTGTTTTATGTGATTTCTTTATTTCACAACAGAGTATTCCTGTTTTCGGGAACTACCTATTAACATAGCACAAAAGCATCAACATACTCAAACATTTGCAGTCTCTAAACCTCCCAAATGGTTTCCTCCATTATATTTAAAATACCACAAAATACCATGTGCATCACTTAACCAAAAAGACAAAATGGTTCTAAACTAGAATCTAATTTCTTCCTGGCTCTTTGAATATTGTAAAATGATTTCAGGGTGAACAATAATTATATATAAACCAAAGCGATAATTACTGGCATGAGGGAAGACATTAAAAAATGGAATAGAAAATAACAAATGTAGCTAAAGACATTTATACTTCGACATCCAGATATAATTCTCCTTGAAGGAATGAGGATTAATCTTCACGTAAAATTATATTTTGGAAGCAAATGAAATATAGATGGCATCCAAGATGCATGCAGGCTTGGATACTAAAAAGTTCTCCTTCACACGAATATAACTTCTAGTTGATGAAAATAAAAAATATAGCAAAGGTGCCCGCCATTCAAGAAGAAAGTTCAGGAACTCTATTCACCTGTTTGACCATATGCAAAACAAGTGGCTTTTGTTCGCTGAAAGATGATGGGAATAATCGGCTCAACAGTTTCCCGATAAACCTGTAGAAGCAAACAAAAGAAGAAATCAATCAGTTGCTACACAAAATCAATAAACAAAGGATAAACTTTGGTCATGAAATACTCAAAAATATAGATGGAAAAATATTTCAACCATGTATTACCTCGTCATTAGTAACATGCTCATCCAGAACAGCATCAAAACAGAACTCATGTTTTTCTACATATGCTGTCAAGTCCACCTTTACACAACAATCAAAGCATATATAAGAAATGGCAAATCAATCAAGCACCAATTTTTCTAAAATGTTCATCTGAATAACATATATTCACATAGCATTAACTACTGTAAATAAGACACAAACCTTTAGCTTTGGTTCATGGACAGTTAAAGCATTCTCACTGACGGTTACTATATCATCCTCCTTCCGAGAAATCTCCTTCTTGTTTAATGGTCTTTTGCGGACCTTATAGCACATACAAGACATAAATTTAATAACAGGATTTTTTATTTTTGAAGAAATAGTAACAGGAAAACTAAAAAGCAAGGCACATAATGTTGTGCAATGAACATGCAGTGCTTAGACATATCAACTTTTCCCAGCCTAGATAAATAATGCAAGAAAAGGGGAATAAAAAGATACTATATTGGAGAACATAAACTTTAATCTTAGCAACGAAATAAGGATGTCACTATCTCCATAAAAGGTTGAGAGGCAAAGGAGAGGGAAATGAAGCACCATAGCCTACAAATCAACATACCACAACTTTAATCTTAGCAACATTATTTTCCCTTGCACTCATCTCTTTTTCATTGGCAGAAATTAATGAAGCTGAGGCATCTGCATCACTTATCTCCTTTTGCTGCCGATTAGTTGTTACATTAAGTTCAACTTCAAATTCTTTATTCAAACTAGGCATGAATGGTGATGGCTCAAAAGGTTCTGAGATAACATGCTGCAAACAAATCAAATAGAAATTTATTTATGAAGGGAATAAAAGTTAAAAGGGGAAAAAGAAAGATGCTCAACAAAACTTAAATTGAAGTACAATTTTGACTGAATTTTAAAAAATATCAAGAGGAAACAACATCCAGAAATATCTAACCATATCACCACAAAAACTGAAAGGAAAATAGTAGAACTATGGAATCCCATGAAAAACAATATGCACATCCCTAAAACCAAACCTCGGAAAGAAGCTCTGTATCATCCATAGCATGGAGATCAAGAAGCCCAGCTCCAAAATCACCCCTAAACTCTGGAGAATAAAAACCATCAGATGTACCCGACCCTCCCAAACTTTGGGCAGTTGGTGTATAAGGCTCTGACCCAGGTTCTCCACTAAAATTAAGGTTCCTCATTAATTTAAAAAGCCTCTGCTTCTCTTCTGCAGATTGAGCTCCGTAACCCTTCAATAATGTAGTAACTTCTCATTATCTTCGAATACATATAAAATGTAAATCATTTAAACATATAAAGGTACCACAATAGGAAGTATTTAAAACACAGATAGTTCAATCGAAAGGAAGTGAAAATTAATTAACTTATGGGAAAACAAGGAAACAAGCATCAAATTATCATGTAATAATGAATTAAAAGGTTAACCACCCTAATTGTCAACACTAGAAATGAATTTTTCATAACTTCATGCAAAAGAAAAAATGAATATATATCGTAAAAAAGAAACATTATTAGGTGAAGAATTATGTACATCTTCAAAAACATTTCCCATCATTCAAATGCCAATAGTCATGAGAGTGTTCACCAAATAAGCTCATAAAAAATGACAATTTCAAATAAATTAAAAGCAATTAAAAGTATACATTAATCAAATTCAATTATGTTCACCGAATAAGTTCATAAAAAATAACAATTTAAAATAAATTAAAAGCCATTACATATATACATTAACCAAATTCAATTATGTTCACCAAATAAGTTCATAAATATGACAATTTAAAATAAATTAAAAGCAATTAAATATATACATTAACCGAATTCAAATTACCGCATTGGAATCAAGCAATAGCCAGATAATAATTAAAACAACAGAAATTATAAATAAATACGCGTGGAAATTACAAAGAGAGGGATGGTTCACCTGCATGAGGAGATTGGGAAGGAGGCGTTGGTCGATGCCGCTAGATGCCAACGGAGAGGCCAGATGTTGCAATCCAGCAGACTGCAACCACCGCGCCATAACGGCATCACCAGCATCGCCGCCGGCAGGACCAGCATTGTGCAAGGACCCACCGCCACCTCCGCCGGCGTGATCGTAAAGCGCCGCCGCTGCAGCATTGCTTTGCTGCATCTGGCCACCCATGTGGCGCTGCGATCGCCTTTGAGGAGCCAACTTTTAAGATCTATATTTACCAACCTGCCATAACAAAAAATCCAAAATCCAAAATCAAACTTCATATATAATAACGATAACGATAAAACAAATAAAAAAATAACAGATTTTTACTCACAGGGCGGAGAAAATCCGAATTCGAAGAAGAATATGAAAATGAATTTCTTCGGAAATTCGATTTCCAATAGTCCGTACAATTCTCTTTATCCTAAAAAAAATCACTCAAAATTCAAGCATTTAAATTATTAAAAGAACAAAGAAAGAGAGGGAAAAATTAAAAAAAATTACCAGAGAAAAATACGAAACAAAAATGAAGAGATACGTCGGAGATTCAAGATCTGCGATCAGATCTGAAACAGAAACAAAATTATTTAAAATCAGAAACAGTGGTTAAATTTGATAGAATGGCCGCTCCGATTTAATTTCTACACAAAAAAAAAAAAAATTCCTTTTCAAAATACTTTGAAAATAAAAATCGAGGAGAAAATGAAAGCAGAGAGAGACAGAGAGTTAGGATTTTTTTTTTTCTTTGAAATATAATTATAGTTTGCTAATTTGGATTTGGTTATTTTGGGTAAGTTGCCTTTCTTTGTTTTCAAAAGTATTGGAAGGCAATGTTTAAGTTGTTCGAATGACTTAAATGCCCTTATTTCCCTCTGATTCTTTTTATTTTGAGTTTTGGTGACAAAAATGCCCTTAATCGTAATTTTATTCACGTACAATATTTAATTTCTATTTCAATTTGATATCTATAATTTTTACAATATAAAGTATATTAATTTATGTGTTCATATGATATTTTATGTCATGTCACATTCTAATATATTCCCTTTATATTTTTACATTTACTTAATAAAAAACTAAAAATTATATATTTTATTAATTATATTAATAATATTCTCAAAATAATTAATATTAATAAATAAAGTTTATTGTAATTTAATCAAATAATTAAAAAATAAATATAACCATTTTCATCTTATTTTTTATAAAATAAATAAATATAAATTCAAAGGTTTTTATGTTTTTTATATTTATTATTAAATTTATGTAATTAAATGTGAGTCTTCTCTAAATTTATGTGTGAAAAAGGCAAATAAAAAAAATCAATGTCAATGTCTTAATTTTTAAGTTAGGTAGTTTTATAAATTAAAAAAATTAAATATAGGATTTTTAATACAAAATTTTATAAGTTATAAATTTATATTATAAAATTATTTATTTTGTTAGTAAAAAATAAGCATCGAATTTGATAATTATAAATGTTGATTTTTTAAAATTACTTATTTCATAATTTTAATCTTATTAATATAATATTTTATATTATTTTATATAGTTTTGGATAAAAGTTCAATATAATAAGGTTAATATTTGAAACACTAATAGTATATTTTTTCTTATTCCACAAATAATTTTGAAAATTGACAAGTCTCTTTTTTTAAAATATCTTTTAATATTTTACTATACTTTTATAATATATTTGTCAACTCTTTATCTTGCTCATGGAATCTGAAAATTCTACTAACAGTATACCAAATAATTTTTTGATATAATAATTTGAATATTTTATTCTTTAACAAGAATAAAAAGATGATTTATTTTGAATATATTTTTTTAAAATAAAATCAATTTATCTTTTCAATATTAAATTATTTATTCAACAATTTTTTATTAAAAATTTATTACGATTATTAAACATATTTAAAAGAAATGAGCATACTCTTATTTAGAAATATATATTGTAGAGCCCAATTTATGCCCGAGCCCATACCAAAAACCAGAATAAACCAAAAATAAATAATAAAGTCATTTTAATAAAATAAACAAGCCCAGATAGCCCAGGCCCAAAAATTAACTCTAACCTAGCCCACTACCTAAACACAAAGTCAGAAACCCTAGCCGCAACCACTCTCCACGCACCAGCAGCCCCTTCCGCGCCGGACGCCACTACCCCGCGACGTGTGCCTCTCCACCACGCCATGTCAGAGATGTAGTCGCACACGTTCCTACGAAATAGAAAAAATCATTTGTAAATGAGGCTTTAAAAGCCGAAATCAAAGATGTAACGGGGGAGATTTTTTTACACACGATTTTACGCCAAGGAAATAGAGAGCAAACACATTTTTACCGAATATATACAAGTCAATCGCAAAAGAAAAGGTTTCTTTTCGTTTTATTTTTTTCTTTTTTTTTAGTTTTGAATCTGTTTTTTTATTTATTTACTTCTTTTATTTCTTTGTTTTAAACACTAAAGTCTTAAATAAATATAGAAAAAAAGGCAAAAAAAACTCACCTTTGAAATTAGGCCACAGTGTATGCAGTGGCGCATGACAATGGTGGGGACTCATTTGGTGGACTCACACCCGAAATCATGAGGAATGGGGAGAGCATTTTAATTTTTTTCTCCTTTCCCCTTCTTTGAAATGAAAGAATGAGAAATTTCAAAAAAATTAGCTTTTATACCATTATAAAGCGGCGCCGTTTTGAGCTTTAGAGTCGAGGCCAAAACGACGCGTCGTTTGGTCCTCTCGACCCGCGACCCGACCCGCACAGGGACAAAGATCCGCGTGTTTTTCTTGGGGAGGGGCTAATTGCGCATTTAGCCCCTCCGCTTTTCCATGGCTTTGTAATTGTTTTTTTTCTTCCGATCTGGCCCAAAGGTTTGCTCCCCATTTCAATCGAGTCCTCGGTTGAGCGCTGCGTTTCAGGGAGTGGGATTTATTTCCACTTTGGTCCCTCCAGGTTGCATGCGCATGACAATGTAGCCCTTTTATCTTTGTTTTGTTTTAAAATTGGCCCCAAAGCTTTTGTTCTGATTCGATTTAATCCTTTTGCATTATTTTGCCATTTCTACTATATAAATGAATTTTTTTTTCCTCATTATTTTATTATGTATATTATTATTATTATCATTATTATTATTATTATTATAATCAAATGATTTCTATTATTATTATATATTATTGTTATCATATTTTATATTTACTACTATTATCATATTTATTATTATATTTGTGATTATTATAATATATTATATCTATTACTTTAATACTATATTTTCCTTTTTTTATATTCCTTTGTATTATTATTTTACTATTAACGATTTTTTTTCACAACCATATTTCTTATATTTACTATTATTTCTATTACTAATATTAGTATTATTACTACTAGTTTAGTATTATCATTGTTATTTTTACAATTATTCTTTTAATATTTCTATTAATATTTTTATTACCTATTTTATTTGAAATTAGCTTTGTATATATCATTATTACACTATCCTATTACTAATATTTTTTGCCACTATTCTTTTTTTCACTGTCACTGCTGTATTATACATATTCTTATTCTTATAATTATGTTTCTTATTTTTACTTTTATTTTTATTATCAATATTGTTATTGCTGTTTTCGTTATCATTATTTTTCTTTTTATTTTATCATTGTTATGAGAATTATTATTATTGTTTCTTATATTTTTATGATTATTTTGTTATCATTCTTATTACTTTTATTTTTATTTGTTATTTGCCTTAGTATTAATATTATCGTTAATCTTATTTTTTTCCCCTTTTACCACGCTTTTCGAAATTCATAAAATGGTTTTTAAACAAGGCAATGTTTTATGTTTGGAAATTTAAGGACCCGTGCCCTAACGTGCTGGGTTGTGGTTTCTGTTTGGCCAAATCATTAGATATCCTTTAAAAGTGTGTCTGTGTTTTACAAATAAAAGCAAGGCAATATTTCATGTTTGGAAATTTGAAGGATCGTGCCCTAACGTCTTTGGGTTTCGGTTCTTTCATTTGGCCAAATGATGAAGTACCATTTTTAAAATGACAATGCATGAATCTTGGAAATCATGAAACGATCTTGGTTTTGAAGGTCGAAATATCGTATCCTAACGTGTTGGGCGTGATATTTCACCCTTCTAAAACAAGAGAATTTCGATATCCAAATTCGAATTACCTAACATTTTCCAAATGATCCATGTTTTAAAATTTTTCTAATTTTTGATATTAAGGACATTAATCAATTAATACGGTACCAATTTTGGGCGTTTGAGGGTGCTAATCCTTCCTCATGTGAACCGACTCGACCCCGTTTTCTTAAAATTTGTAGACCAAAATGCTTTCAAAAGTGGCCCAATCACACTTCAAAAAAAGGTTGGTGGCGACTCCATTTTCCTTCTAAAGTCGGCTCGTTTTCAAACAAAAAAATGGTTTCGAAATGACTTGGCGACTCATTTTGGGAGTTTTTAAGAGAGTCAAGCCAGTGTAATTGATTGATTAATGTCCCTTATTTGAAAATTAAAATTGGATTTTAACTTTTTTTTTTTCCATCGCACATGTTTTATGATTTACGTAACTGGGATATATTTGCATCATATTGCATGACCATAATGGTCGTACCTTTAAGTGAGAGTGAGAAGCTACTCCTTCGTGAGGTTTTCACCTCCGTGCAGGATAGTGGATCGCTTTCGGGATACATCCGCATTACCTATGTCTTCGTGAGGTTTTCACCTCAGTGCGACCATAGGGAAATGTATTCTCGAAGGCGAACTCGGTCGTATGAACCTATAATGGGTGAGGATCGAGAATCTCTTTGGTTCAGTGCCCTTGCTTTAGAGCCAAACCACATATAGAAAGCCCTAGGAACTTACCTAGGTAGAGCCATTTCAAAACTTAGCAATCTTCCCAGATAGGTGCTATATTATTTCTCGCATGCCTTGAATTCTATTGTTGCTATATGAATTTTATTGTTGCTACATGACACTAACCTGTTGCATTTTAGCGTAATCGCATATCATTTCATTTTAAGAGGTGTCGACTTATATTCGATTTCCAATTTAGGAAGGCTTATTATGGAGAAGCGAATTCACGATAAAGTAGAGGATAATGCGCCGTCCAGAATATGGTTAGAATGAACGCAGTGGAGAAGGGGACACTGACCTAGGCGAGAGGACATACATCGGAGTTATGTAACTACACTCGCATTAGCGTGACGCAAAATGATCTCCGGGAGTTAAAGGAAATATGGGATCAGTGGGATCAGGAGACGAGACAATTGTTTTATGAGAATTATGGGGATTTGTCTCACTTATTTGGAATCAATATAGATGAGCATTTATTTGGGCTCTCACTCGAGATTGGAATCCACTTCAGAAGTTTATTTTACCTTTGGGGATAGATTTGGTACCTACTATAGAGGAATATACGGCTTTGCTTCGTTGCCCGAAGATCGAAGTTGATAAGGTCTACATTAAAGCTACTTGTGGCCCATCTTTTTTAAAGAGGATGATGAATGTTACTGAGATAAGTGAGCGAGTGGGTTGCAGCGAGGATCAAGCAAAAGGTGAATACAAGTGCATCCCATGGAGGATTCTCGAATGATTTGATTCTAGTACATCCTGACACGAAGAGGAGAGTTGAAGTTTTTGCTCTAAGCATCTATGGCTTAATGGTTTTCCCTAAGGCATTGGGATATGTAGATGAGGCGATCTCGGATCTCTTCGACCGATTTGGATAGAGGGTCACACTGCATTCCTGCGATTTTAGGTGAGTCGTTTAGATCTTTGAATGCATGCGAGAAATTTGGGAAAGCAGATTCATAGGTGTGTACACGATTATTGTTAGCTTGGTTTCATAGCCATTTTTGGAGAGTGGATAAAGTCTCTTGTCGGTTTTTCTTTAAGAATTACTCACCGCTGAAGGAGTTAGCAGCTACACCCGGAGGGATGACATATCCAGAAGAGAATTGGGTCGCACTTCTTAGAAATCTCAAGGAGGAGAATGTTGAATGGACAAACACAGGTTGGTTCCGACGAAATTCTCTACTGGGTGCGTGAGGTTATGATTGGGTCCCTTTGCCGAGAATTTGGGGAGCCGTGGGGTATGCTCCTTTGCTTGTCTTTGAGCGATATAGATCAAGACAGTTTATACCAAGCAACGTTTGGGCTAGCTTTCGATTTGAGTTTTCATATAGGGACGATCATTATAAGAAGAGGGTTCGAGAAATTTCTGATGCTTGGAAACAGATCCGCCGAACGAAAAGAGTTACTGTAGGTCCGATGGTAACCCTCGAGTATAAAGCATGGCGGAATAGGAGAATCGATGATAATGTCCCCAGACCGATACAGGATGGTGCTCGACCAATAGAGGAATATCTGCAAGTAGTTCCTTCTGAGTTGGAAATCATAAAACAAGACTTCAAAAGTAAAACCGCGGAGTTAGAGAAAAAAGTAGAACAACTGGAAGATGACAAAATGAATTTGAGGTTAGATATTGATATCCAAAAATCAGAGGCTGAGAAGCTGAGAAAGGGAAAAAGGAAGGCCGAAGAGGATCTGGATAGCTTGAAGACTGACTACAAAAAGTTGCATTTATCCATGAGGACTGCTAGGTTGGGTAAAACCACGGAACAATGGCGTCAAGAAATTTACGAAGAAATGGCCAAGGTTGATCAGTGGAGGAAGAGATTCCATGAGGCTCAAGCATAAAAGGAGGCCCTGAAAAAGACTGTGGGTGAGAGCCAAAGCGAAAATAAGATACAAAGAGCTCAAATAGCAGAATTAGAGAAGGCGTTGTGTCAAAGTCACAACTCCACGGTGAAATTGGAATCAAGCCTAAGCCAGATTGAGGAATTGAAAAGAAAGGTGGTGGAACTCGAAATGGCGCTGCAAAATAGTGAGCTTCGGATCCAACTATTGGAAACAAATAATGAGCAATGGAAGGAACGGCTTCAACAGTCTTAAAACCAAGTCAGAAAAAGAGACTACCTTATGGGTGAAGCTGTGGTTCAGATATGAGAAGTGGCCGATCATCTACAGACTTTAGCGATTCAGGCTGATGTGTTAAGTGTAGTATATGAACAAAAGTCAGATAGGGGTAGAGAGTTAGCTAGCCTTCTTGAGAAAGTTAAGGCTTTGGGCATAAGGGCTGGGTCGTATATGTGACTCTGTTTTATGTAAAGGATTTTGTTTTTTCAATAAGTATTCTAAAAAGAAATTGAACCAAAATCGACTCCTCTTGTTTCTTTTGCATTCATTCATTTGCATTGCATTTCATGCATTTGCATTACATCACATTATATGCATCAAACATCATAAGACAACCCTATAAACCAGAGGTCATATTATAGAGTTATCCTGGAACACCGCTATTACACTCGGAAAAAGACAAGAGCAATGGATCAAAGGATGGAAAGGTTAGAACAGATGCAAAAAGAGATGCAAGACCAACTGCAGGCTCAGATGCAAGAGCAGTTAGCCAAGATCCAACAGGATATGAGGGATCAAATGCTGGAATCCCAGAAAAGTATGATGAGCCAGCTAACACAGTTGTTAACTGGAGGGCTTGGAAAAGGAAAAAATTCTATAGTCGATATTGGAGATGACAATGAAGATTCCGCTTGTCCTCCAGGCTTGGCCCCGGCAAGTTCCCAAGTGCACCCACCAAGAGTGCAGGTCAATATCAAGCCCTAATCTGATACCCCACTACCGGTAAACTTCCTGGCAGGCTCGAGCTCTAACCCAGAAGTCAATTTGGCAAAGTCGATGGTCCCTGATTTCGATGATTCGGCTGAAGAAGAAAAAACGAGGGCAGAACTCCCAAAGGAGTTTGAGGATCGATGCAAATGGTCAGAGGAGAAGTTCATAGCATTGGAAAGTCTTGATTACCAATGCGAGGTGGATCTTTAAAAGTGAGTCTAGTCCCGATTTGGTACTTCCTCCAAAGTTCAAGATGCGAGTTTGAAAATGCAGTGGGACCGGTGCCCGAGGCCCATATTACGATGTTCATCGTCGAGAATGATAGGATATGTCAACAATGACCGATTCATTGATCCATCGCTTTCAGATACCGACCGAGCTGCAACAAAATGGTACAATCGGTGAGTCGTACCCAAATCAAATCGTGGAGAGATTTGGCACGAGTTTCATGAAACATTACGGCCATGTGATCGATATAGCACTTGCTGAGGATCATGTTGCAAAACATGGAGAAAAAGTCGAGCGAAAGTTTCAGGAAATACGCACAAAGATGGAGGAGGTCGCTACTGCGAGTCCAAACCACCAAGCATCGAGAAAGAAATGACTATGCTCTTCATCAATACCCTGAATGCACCTTTTATTAACCACATGTTGGGGAGCGCGACTAAGAGTTTATGAGACATGGTGATGTCAAAGAGATGATAGAGAACGCGATCAGTGTGGAAAGATAGAGACAGAGAGAGAGCACGAGAAGAAGCGGCCCAAGAAAAGGGAAAGTGAAGTAGGAAATATAAGTTCGGGTTATCCTAAACCTATTACTATTACCCAACCGAGAGCGGTAGCTATGGCCGACAAGCCCAACCAAGACAAGAGCCCAACACGAGGCGTAAGACTGAAAAATTCCAATTTACTCCTATACCGGTGACGTATATAAGGAGTTGTATAAGACTTATTCGATCGCGCGCACGTCGATCCCCGTTTTACTTGAAGCATTGCAACCTCTATATCCCAAGTGGTATGACACAAACTCTCGGTGTGAATACCATGCGGATGTAGTAGGTCACTCAATAGAGAACTGTACTTCATTCAAAAGACTAGTTGAGAGACTTATTAAGGCAGGGGTGGTAGACTTCAATGACCCACCTGGTGGAGGAAATCCGTTACCCAATCATACAGATAAAGGGGTAAATGCGATAGTCGAAGACAGGGGAATGAGAACCAAGTAGGAAGTTGCTGAAATTAGAACCCCATTGAGAGAAGTTTGGAAAGCAATGCAGAAAATGGGGTTAGTTTTGCAGGAGAATGTGAACAGATCTCGAGATCCAAGGAACTACTGTGAGTTCCATGACAAGGAAGGCCATGAGATCTAGCAGTGCAATAAATTCAGAACCTTAGTGCAAGGGTTAATAGATAATAAAGAGCTGGAGTTCTTTAACTTTTCCAAAGAGGTAGATATATGCGCCACAGAGGGGGGGTCTGCAGAAAGGATCCCTAAAGCCAATCACCCAATAGTGATTATCACACGGCTGGGGTTGACGAGGCGGAGTGAAAATAGCGTAGAAGGTTGAAATTAAAAACTCGCGACTTCTCCTTATAAGGAAACACCGAGGGTGGTAATCAGAAACCCATAAGCTTCTCCTTATAAGGATACACCGAGAATTGTAATTCAAAAACCCGGGCTTTTCCTTATAAAGATGACAAGAGAGTACCTTGGAATTACAATTGCACCGTGACAGCTTTTAAGGAAAGAGAATTGGCCAAGCACACCCGACCAGTCTCGAGTCCTCTATGATGAGAAGGGAGATGAGAGGCGGGACCACTGGTTAATGAACCAAGAATGAGAGGATGAGGTGGAGAATTTTGAAATTCTTAAAGCACAATGAGTCTGATATTGTGGAGCGATTATACAAACAGTAAGACGCACATCATCGATCGGCTTTTATGCTAAACTTAGAAGGACACCGTAGTGCGCTAATGAAAGCGTTGAACCGATTCATGTTGCTTGATGACATTTGGTAAATAATTTGGACCGTCACGGTAAATAACATAAGCGTGAGATAATTTCATCTCGTTCGGTGATGATGAAATACCGCCGGAAGCGAGGGATCTACTAAGGCTTTTGCGCATCACTACCCGATGCAAAAGGGTATACACCGCCAGGGGTATTAATTGACAACGGATCGGCCTTTGAACGTTTTGCCCCTATCTATCTTGGGATGAGTTACTGTAGATGGCTCTCACATGAAAACATGCCAAAATATAGTGAGAGCCTTCGATGGCACCGAGAGAAAAGTAATGGGGAGGATTGAGATACCCCTCCTAATCGGGCCAAACACGTACGAGGTAGACTTCCTCGTAATGGACATCAAGCCTTCGTATAACTGTCTATTAGGGAGGCCATGGATCCACTCAACAGGAGCTGTTCCATCGTCGTTGCACCAAAAGGTAAAATTGGTGATAGAGGGCCGGTTGATTACCATTAATGCCGAAGAGGATATCATCGCGTCCGTTACTAGTAATGCACCATACATAGTGAATGATACGGAGGCTATAGAGTGCTCCTTCAGGTCGCTAGAATTTGTAAATGCGACATTCATTAGTGAAGGAAACAGGATCCTGGTGCCCAAACTCTCTGAAGCAACGAGAATGGGCCTACTGATTGACAATAAGAAGAGGTGCTTTGCTGGAAGAGGACTCGAAAAAAATATCTCAGGGTCAGTCAGTACCAAGATTGGTTAACAAGCATGATCGTTTGATGCAGGGCATAGGCGATGATGCCGCAGAGAAAGGAGGAGCTGGAGAGGAAGCGTGAAAGCGAAGGGCACGATTGAATGGTCTTTGAGATTGAGTAGGGTTCAATGACCTTTTCCCATATATCTAATACATTCGTGTCGGGAGGAATTATTCATTCGGAGATGAGGAAGACATGAATAAGAAAACAGTGAGGACATGATGAGAGCTTTGAACATCAATGCGATGGATGAAGAGAGTCAGGAAAAGAAACTTGGAAGGCATTCGCCCCTACAAGCCTGGAAGTGTTCTGGACAACTGGACTGCGGAAGAAATTCCTGTAGTTTTTAGGACTAAAACAGAGTAATGTTCAAAACACACTTGTTGTTTCAAGCCTAGGGAACAATAAGAATTTTTTGTGAAATAGGCTCATGTTTAAGCATCTTTACTTTCAATAAAAGTGCATTTTTCTTTCATACCAGTGCGATTATTCCTTTTTTCCATTCCATTCATAATCATAACGCATAAATAAGTCATTCTTGAATTCATTTTTCATTGAGTATTCTTTCATACCTACCATAGGTCCCAAGATATCGAAGTAATGAACAATGCTGTTATGGACCCAGAATTTCCTGATGAGCAAGACATGTGCCTAGAGAGACCTCAGGACTTTACAGATGACGAAGATTGTAGTGTATCCCCAGATTTGTTAAGGATGGTAGAACGAGAGGAGAAGCTGATTCTACCTCACGAAGAGACAATTGAGAGTGTACTTCTAGAAGAGGGGAAATAAGTGAAAATCGGTACTTGCATAACCAAGGAAACAAGGCAGGACCTCATTAGACTTCTGCTAGAGTTCAAGGATGTCTTCGCGTGGTCGTACCAAGATATGCCAGGGTTGAGTGCTGATATTGCAGTACACCGTATCCCCATAAAAGGAGAATGTAAGTCGATTCAACAGAAGCTTCGAAGGATGAGACCCGATGTTGCCATAAAAATAAGGGAAGAAGTCAAGAAACAATTTGACGCTGGGTTTTTACGAGTAGTGAATTACTCAGATTGGGTAGCCAACGTTGTTCCTGTCCCTAAGAAGGATGGAAAAGTCCGAATGTGCGTCGATTATAGGGACTTAAACAAAGCTACCCCGAAAGACAACTTCCCACTGCCTCACATTGACACTTTAGTGGATAACACGGCGGGGTTTTCATTCTTCTCCTTTATGGACGGTTTTTCGGGATACAATCAAATAAAGATGCATCCTGAAGACATGGTAAAGACCACCTTCATAACCTTATGGGGGACTTTTTGTTACCAAGTGATGCCATTTGGGTTAAAGAATGCGGGAGCAACATACCAAAGGGCTATGGTAACCTTATTTCATGACATGATGCATAAGGAAATTAAGGTCTACGTCGACGACATGATCGCAAAGTCTCGAACGGAAGGGGAACATGTGCAAGTTTTGAGGAAACTATTCTTGAGATTGAGGAAATCTCAGCTGAAGCTCAATCCAGCCAAATGTACTTTCGGGGCTCGATCAGGGAAACTACTGGGTTTCGTGGTCAGTGGAAAAGGAATCGAAGTAGATCCGGATAAAGTCAAGGCTGTACAAAAATTACCTCCGCCACGCACTCAGAAGGAAGTCCGAGGCTTTCTAGGAAGATTAAATTACATCGCTCGATTCATCTCGCAATTGACTGAAAAGTGCGATCCCATATTTCGTCTTCTTAAGAAACACAATCCAGGCATTTGGGACGATGAATGCCAGAAGGCATTTGAAAAATTAAAGCGATGCTTGTCTAATACTCAGCTACATACCGCTTGAGTCCTAATGGACCATTGATTACGTATCGGCGGTATTCAATAATTCAATGGGATGTGTGCTAGGCCAACACGATGAGACAGGAAAGAAGGAGAGGGCGATATACTACCTCAGCAAGAAATTCACTGAGTGTGAAATGAGGTACTCGCCAATTGAGAAATTGTGTTGTGCATTAATCTGGACAACTCGGAGGTTGAGGCGCGGTACATGTTGTACCACAACTGGTTAATCTCGAAATTGGACCTCTCAAGTACATGATGGAGTCGACCAGCTTTGAATGGAAGGATGGCTCGATGGCAAATTTTACTCTCGAATTTGACATAGTCTCACGTGAACCGGAAGGTGTGAAGGAAGTGCAATAGGTGATTTTCTAACGGCAGGCGCTAGGCGACTCTGAACCCTTGAATTTTGATTTTCCCAATGAGGATCGATGTTTGTAGCGACAATTGAAGAAAATACCTTAGAAGATCGTCCTCGGAAGTTGAACTTTGACGGAGCATCAAATGCCGTTGGTAATGGAGTTGGAGCAATCTCGATATCCCCAAATGGAGACCATTATCCATTCAAGCGCAAGTTGGATTTTTTTACGCACGAACAATATGGCGAGAATACGAAGCATGTATCACGGGAATTGAGCGACCATAGACCGCAAAGTCAAGTCACTAGAAGTATATGGAGATTCCATAGTGGTAATCTATCGGCTCAAAGGAGAATGAGAAACAAGAGATCCTAAATTGATCACTATCGAAAGTTAGTTCTGGAATTAATTGAGGAGTTTGATAATATTACATTCTTTTACCTCCCGCGTGATGAAAACCAGATGGCTGATGCCTTGGCCACCCTAGCTTCTATGATCAGAGTAAATGAGCAAGAGAGTATGAAGCCCATCCAAATGAGTATTTATGAGACTCCAACTCATTCTTTGTAATATCAATGAAGAAGAGAGAGAGATGATCATCCTTGGTATCATAATATTTCTGCGGTATGTGAAGAGCCGTGAATATCCCGATCGTGCAAATGAAAATGACAAGAGAACATTGAGAAGATCAAGCTAATGACTATGTCTTTTGTGGCGAGATCTGTATAAAAAGAGAAAAGATCAGGTGTTGTTAAGATGCGTCGATGCTGTTGAGGCTAGGAAAATCCTGGAGGAAGTCCATGAGAGTGTCTGCAGAACACATGCCAATGGGTTTACAATGGCCAGGCAAATCATGAGATTCGGGTATTATTGGTCCACGATGGAAGGGGATTGCATCCGTTATGCTAAAAAATGCCACAAGTGCCAGATTTATGGGGATAAGATACATGTGCCTCCTTCACCTCTTCATGTTATGACTTCCCCGTGGCCTTTCTCAATGTGGGGCATGGACGTCATTGGACCAATCTCACCGAAGGCTTCTAATGGACATCGATTCATCTTCGTGGTCATCGATTACTTCACCAAATGGGTAGAGGCAGCTTCATATGCCAATGTCACGAAGACGGCAGTTAGCAAGTTTTTGAAGAAAGAGATCATATGCCGCTACGGAATGCCAGAAAGGATTGTGTCTAACAATGCACTAAACTTGAACAACAGCGCGATAGCGGAAGTCTGTAGTCAGTTCAACATTAAGCACCATAACTCGTTACCATATCGCCCAAAAATGAATGGAGCAGTTGAGGCGGCTAATAAAAATATCAAGAAAATTGTGGGGACAATGGCTGAGACCTACAAGGATTGGCATGAAAAGTTACCGCTTGCCCTCTACGCCTATCGAACATCGGTTAGAACCTCTACCGGGGCAACTCCTTTCTCATTGGTTTATGGGATGGAGGCAGTCTTGCCTATTGAAGTTGAAATCCCTTCACTCCGAGTTTTGTCAGAGTTGAAGCTAGACGAAGCGGAATGGGTTCAATCTCGATATGATCAACTAAATCTAATTGAGGAAAAGAGGCTAAGAGCCATTCGCCATGGTCAATTGTACCAGAAGCGAATGATGCGGGCTTACAATAAGAAAGTCCGCCCCAGAGTATTCCATGAAGGAGATTTGGTGTTGAAACAGATCCTCCCTATGCAAAAGGACTTCAGGGGAAAGTGGATGCCTAATTGGGAAGGACCTTATGTTGTGAAAAAAGCCTTTTCTGGAGGAGCTTTGATACTAGCCGAGATGGACGGTAAAAGTCTGCCAAATCCAATTAACACAGATTCCGTCAAGAAATACTTCTCTTGAAAGTGGGATAAGATGAAAACCCGCAAAGGGCGTCTTGATTTACCAAAAAAAAAAAACGGAGAGGCCAAGGTGAAAACCCGCAAAGGGCACTTTGAGACCAAAGGGGCTTTGAGTTGAAAACCCAAAAAGGGCGGCTCAAATTATGATCAACTCGTGATGGGGCATACTGATGAGATTCGCTACGCTTGAATTAACAATGATGAGGTATGCTACGTCTTGGGGCATCGACGAAGTACCACGGATCTTCTAGACATATGTTGAACTCAGAATGGTCTTCGAGAAGTACGTACAGAGAAGTTTAGACTATGATATCTGGGGCATCAATTCTATTCTTACTCATTTTGTACCTTGGCAAATTTACTGCCTTTGTTCAATTCATTCTTCATGGGTTTTGTCCCGAATAAATTCGATTTCATTCATCTCTACAATCCCTTTCCAAGCATTTTATATTGAAGTAATGATTATCGAATCGATAATGCTTTCACAAAAGAAGTTTTAAGTATTACTCGAAAGTCTCTAAATAATACAAGAATCTAAAAGCAGATGGTTATTTAGAATTAACCAGAGCTTAAAAGGTTGGAGCACTTAAGATAAGTGGTCTAGCGGTGGCGACATCTTTGATTCTCTATTAGAAGTATCGATTGAACACACGTCGGGGTCACCTCAATAAGCGACAAGCAATGACAACCAAAGTGTTAAAAATGGATCATTCTCACGACATTTTGCATCCATTCATAACATTCATGATACAAATGGTTAGGAACATTTCTCATGACATCCTAATTATTTGACATAAGCATAGACCCCCATGAAATCAATTCTACAGGTAGGTTCCCCAGAGGACAATGTAGCAAAATTAATAGGAGTTACAAAAATTACAGATCTCATCTCTACTGAGCAGGAGTAGAGCAGATCGAAGATCATACCCTTATCTCCACTGAGCAGAGTGGAGCGAGGTTGAAGTCGGCCAGATCCTATCTCTACCGAAAGGGGAGTAGAGCGGATCGAAGATATGACCTTATCTCCACTTTGGCGGGAGTGGAGCAGAGCAAAGATAGTAGATCCTATCTCCACTGAGCAGGAGTGGAGCGGATTGAAAACAACAGATCTTATCTCTACTGAGCAGGAGTAGAGCAGATCGGAAGATTGAAGCCTTGTCTCCAGCGGCGGGACTGAGCAGCTAAAGATAGTAGATCCTATCTCCCTTTGAGCGAGAGTGGAGCGAATTGAAAATAATAGATCTTATCTCTGCATGTGCAGGAGTAAAGCAGATCGGAAGATTGAAGCCTTATCTCCACTGAGCAGGAGTGGAGCAGGCTAAAGATGGTAGGTCCTATCTTCACTGAGCAGGAGTGGAGCGAATTGAAAACAACAGATCTCATCTCTATTGAGCAAGAGTAGAGCAGATCGGAAGACTGAAGCCTTATCTCCACTGAGCAGGAGTGGAGCAGGCTGAAAAAACAGATCTTATCTCTACTGAGAAGGAGTAGAGCAGATTGAAGGAATAGATCTTATCTTCACTGAGCAGGAGTGAAACAGATCGAAAGCAGCAAGTCTTATTTCCACTGAGCAGTAGTGGAGAAGATCAAAACAAAATTCCTATATACCCAAAACTACAATGGGTCAAAGCAAGGCTACATCAAGTCAAGACTCAGCAATACAGGGCAAAATTGGTTCTTTTAAAGTCTTTGCTCCATTCTCGTTACACGACAACGAGCAAAGAGGGGCAGCTGTAGAGCCCAATTTATGCCCGAGCCCATACCAAAAACCAGAATAAACCAAAAATAAATAATAAAGTCCTTTTAATAAAATAAACAAGCCCAAATAGCCTGTGCCCAAAAATTAACTCTAACCTAGCCCACTACCTAAACACAAAGTCAGAAACCCTAGCCGCAACCACTCTTCACGCACCAGCAGCCCCTTCCGCGCCGGACGCCACTACCCCGCGACGTGTGCCTCTCCACCACGCCACGTCAGAGATGTAGTCGCACACGTTCCTACGAAATAGAAAAAATCGTTTGTAAATGAGGCTTTAAAAGCCGAAATCAAAGATGTAACGGGGAGATTTTTTACACACGATTTTACGCCAAGGAAATAGAGAGCAAACACATTTTTACCGAATATATACAAGTCAATCATAAAAGAAAAGGTTTCTTTTCGTTTATTTTTTTATTTTTTTAGTTCTTGAATCTTTTTTTTTATTTATTTACTTCTTTTATTTCTTTGTTTTAAACACTAAAGTCTTAAATAAATATAGAAAAAAAAGGCAAAAAAAAAACTCACCTTTTGAAATTCCGCCACCTGGTAGTGGTGTGTGCATGACGACAGCAGATTTACAAGCCGAGGACTCACGGTGGACTCACCGGAAATCGCAAAGGAATGGGGAGAGCATTTTAATTTTTTTCTCCTTTCCCCTCTGCTGAAATGAAAGAATGAGAAATTTCAAAAAAATCACTTTTATACCATTATAAAGCGGCGCTAGTTTTGAGCTTTAGGGTCGAGAGGCCAAAAGCGCGTCGTTTTGGTCCCTCGACCGTGACCGACCCGCACAGGGACAAAGATCCGCGTGTTTTTCTTGGGGAGGGGCTAATTGCGCATTTAGCCCCTCCGCTTTTCCATGGCTTTGTAATTGTTTTTTTTCTTCCGATCTCGCCCAAAGGTTTGCTCCCATTTCAATCGAGTCCTCGGTTGAGCGCTGCGTTTCAGGAGTGGGATTTATTTCCACTTTGGTCCTCCAGGGTTGCATGCGCATGACAATGTAGCCCTTTTATCTTTGTTTTGTTTTAAAATTGGCCCCAAAGCTTTTGTTCTGATTCGATTTAATCCTTTTGCATTATTTTGCCATTTTTACTATATAAATGAATTTTTTTCCTCATTATTTTATTATGTATATTATTATTATTATTATTATAATCAAATGATTTCTATTATTATTATATATTATTGTTATCATATTTTATATTTACTACTATTATCATATTTATTATTATATTTGTGATTATTATAATATATTATATCTATTACTTTAATACTATATTTTCCTTTTTTATATTCCTTTGTATTATTATTTTACTATTATATGATTTTTTTCACAACCATATTTCTTATATTTACTATTATTTCTATTACTAATATTAGTATTATTACTACTAGTTTAGTATTATCGAGTGTTATTTTTACAATTATTCTTTTAATATTTCTATTAATATTTTTATTACCTATTTTATTTGAAATTAGCTTTGTATATATCATTATTACACTATCCTATTACTAATATTTTTGCCACTATTCTTTTTTTTCACATCCTTTCTTTGTATTATACATATTCTTATTCTTATAATTATGTTTCTTATTTTTACTTTTATTTTTATTATCAATATTGTTTATTCTTTGTTTTAGTTATCATTATTTTTCTTTTATTTTATCATTGTTATGAGAATTATTATTATTGTTTCTTATATTTTTATGATTATTTTGTTATCATTCTTATTACTTTTATTTTTATTTGTTATTTGCCTTAGTATTAATATTATCGTTAATCTTATTTTTTCCCCTTTTACCACGCTTTTCGAAATTCATAAAAAGGTTTTTAAACAAGGCAATGTTTTATGTTTGGAAATTTAAGGAACCGTGCCCTAACGTGCTGGGTTGTGGTTTCTGTTTGGCCAAATCATTAGATATCCTTTAAAAAAGTGTATACGTGTTTTAAAATTAAAAGCAAGGCAATATTTCATGTTTGGAAATTTGAAGGATCGTGCCCTAACGTCCTTGGGTTTGGGTTCTTTCATTTGGCCAAATGATGAAGTACCATTTTAAAATGACAATGCATGAATCTTGGAAATCATGAAACGATCTTGGTTTCGAAGGTCTGAAATATCGTATCCTAACGTGTTGGACGTGATATTTCACCCTTCTAAAACAAGAGAATTTCGATATCCAAATTCGAATTACCCTAACATTTTCCAAATGATCCATGTATTAAAATTTTTTCTAATTTTTGATATTAAGGACATTAATCAATTAATACGGTACCAATTTTGGGCGTTTCGAAGGTGCTAATCCTTCCTCGTGCGTAACCGACTCCCGAACCCGTTTTCTTAAAATTTGTAGACCAAAATGCTTTCAAAAGTGGCCCAATCACACTTCAAAAAAAGGTTGGTGGCGACTCCGTTTTCCTTCTAAAGTCGGCCCGTTTTCAAAAAAAAAATGGTTTCGACATATATAATTTAATTTATTTCATAATTTTATTATTAAATTACAAATGACTTTGCAGAAGAAAAAATTATGCAAAACAATTTAAGAAGTTTCTTCAAAGCTCTCTTTTGTAAATATTTATAATTAGTACTAAAAAATGAGTGGAAGAAATGATGATGACAACAATCTAAAACTTAAATAAATAAATGGTTGTATTTTAGTAAGTGAACTTTTATGTGAAAAAAGAGTAAAATAATATTCCTTTGAAAGACTTGGTTTTAGCCTTATGCGCTTATTAATGTCCTTTGCTTATAATGGGGCCAGCTTACCTAAGCAGAAGATTGTAATTATAAAAATATTAGATTACTGAAAAAATATTATGTAACAAATAAATATTAAAAATAAACTAAAGTATCGGACAAAAAAGTAACGTGCAAGATTTAAAACTTATAGTGTTCTTTTTATTAAAAAAAATTATAATATTTTATTGGTAAATTTTTATTGGTTTATAAAAATGTGAAAAGGTAAGAATATTTTTATAATAATATTTTTTTTTTTCAAATGAATATTTTCTTTTCATTTTTAAGTGAGTTAGATACTTATTAATTCCATTAAAAGTTTAAATAATAATATAAATATAGATGTTTATGTATTGTTATAGATTAAATAAGTTGAGTATTTATATTATATTAATATATTTTATATTTAAATTAAATTTAAGATATTTTATATTTAAATATATTCTAACGTATTAATAGTTTATATTATAAACATTTTTTATATATTTATATTTTATTTTTTTTTATTACTTGTTTGGTTTTTTTAATTATGTTATCAATTCCATTTCTTTAAATATATATAAACCATTAAATATACCTTTTACTTTTAAGGTGAGTTGTTTGGGTCACTTCGGCCTCATGAAGAAGGATGATGGTTGGATCGCAAGGCACGCCAACTAGGAAAAAAAAAAACATTTTAATATATTAATAGTGGAGTAAAAAAAACTCTAGGTTTTAGGGTATAATAAAATAAGAATTAAAGAATTAAAAAACACTTGACATCATTTTTAAACTTGTTTGTAGAATTTTTTTTACGGGTAATATACCAATATATACTAAAAAAAAAAACAATTACGGAATTGGACCGATTTTTAGAAAATTTACGGAAAAGGGCCATTTCCCCTAAAAACGCGTCCACGTCAACGCGTTTTGAAGGAAATGCCGAAAAGCGCGCCGAGGAGGGCGCTTTGTGCCCACCGCAAAAAGCGCCACGTGGGCGCTTTGCTGAGAGTAACTTTACAAAGCGTCCTCGTAAGCGCTTTGCTAGAAAAATTTAATCTAATTTAAAAATAAAAATTCTTATTTATTTAATATATTAAAACTAAATTATAATAAAATAAAAAATAAAAACAACTTCTTATTTTATTACATATATTAATATTAAATTACAAAAAATAAAAATAAAGAAAACTTCTTATTTATTTAATATATTAAAACTAAATTATAATAAAATAAAAATAAAAAAACAACTTCTTATTTTATTATTAAATTACAGAAAAATAAAAATAAAGAAAACTTCTTATTTATTTAATATATTAAAACTAAATTACAAAAAATAAAAATAAAGAAAACTTCTCATTTATTTAATATATTAAAACTAAATTTACAAAAAATAAAAAATAAATAAAACTTCTTATTTATTTAATATATTAAAACTAAATTATAATAAAATAAAAATAAAGAAAACTTCTTATTTATTTAATATATTAAAACTAAATTACAAAAAAATAAAAAATAAAGAAAACTTCTTATTTATTTAATATATTAAAACTAAATTATAATAAAATAAAAAATAAAAAACAACTTCTTATTTTATTACGTATATTAATATTAAATTACAATAAAATAAAAAATAAAGAAAACTTCTTATTTATTTAATATATTAAAATAAAAAAATAAAAAACAACTTCTTATTTTATTACATATATTAATATCAAATTACAATAAAAAAATTAAACAATAAAAAACAACTTTTTCATTAAAAAAATAAAAAAATTTATTACAATTTAAAAAATAAAAAAGTCGATCTGAATCAATGTTGATGCCGGTCGGAATCAATGCTACACGAGGGCGGTCAGCGGTTACGCGCTGGATTCCTCCTTCTTCTAGCTTCCAGCGAGTGTCGTGGAACCTCGGGCGGGGATTCCGGTTCCTCCGGCACTGGGTCTGGTTGTGGGTGTTGCAAGGATGACCCACATTGATAAAATAACGACCCCGGAGGTGTTTGCATAAACCACGGCGGGGGTGTCTGAATCCCGTATGGCGAATGAGGTTGGTAGAAAGAAGTGCTCCCCGACGGCACCTCCTGTGATCCCTCACGCGACGACGGCCTCAAGATTGGCTGGCCAGTCGGAGTAGTCGGGAACGGACTCGAACCCGGCCATGCATTCCAACCTGGGGTGGGACTGGGAAAAGGAAACATATACGGGTTAGGATACATATAGAGGGTAGGGTACGCACCTAGCATAAATGGTGAAGGCTGTGATGTCGGTGTTGCCGACTAAACTGATGGGCCCGGTGACTGTGTCGGCGCTGTTGATGGCTCCGTCTCATCACGCCTTCTCTTTGGATTTAAAGGGCCCCGACGTTCCCTTTGTTGACGAAGTTGTAGTCACCTCTCTTTTTCCGACAACAGATACTGCTTACCATGGATCCTAAACCATGGCATATATTTCGGCACGCATGCTAACTCAGGAACGAGGATCGGTTCCCAGATAGGTAAATAGTCATACCAGTTCTCCCACATATCTCTATGTTCTGACCAAAATCTTGGCCAATCCATGTGCAACTGTCGTAAGTCCACTTTGTGCTCATCATCGAGCACCTCAGGTGGCACGGGAATTGGTTGCCTGGATCCAATTTGTCGTAGAACCCGATCTGACTGGTGCATCTCCACGGTCGCATAGGTGATCAATGGGACCTTTACGTGCCAACTATTTGGGTTTTGCAAGAACTCCTCCAGAATTATTGCTCGAATTTCCGGATCCTTGTACGGTGTCCATTGAAACTATATTAACATTACCAAAATATTAGTTATATACATAATACTAGACACTAAATACGAAATACTAAATTATAAATACGAAATTCGAAACTTACTTGTGATTCCGACCGTTGGTCCAATAGAAGCCGTATATCTTCAAGCGAGGTAGGTATTCCAGCATGACTCGCCGAATGGTTCCACTTAATTAAATAAATTTTTAGCATACAATTATAATATAAATCTACGTAATAATTGTAAAATATAACGTTAAATTTACCTCGTTATCAGTGGGAATGAATATGGGTGGTCAAGTCGAGGACGTAAAAATGGAAATCGAAACCATGCCCATGACTGCAGTAGTGATAGGCAACCTCCGATTTTCGCTTTACTCGCCGCGCGTCGCCGCACATCTCGATACATACAACCTCGATAGACGGCGGACCCCAACTCAATTCACGTTTGCTCTAAAATCAACAAGTTTCAGCAGCAATCTCAAGTGTACGATGTTTCTAGAAAGGTCCGGCATCAGATAGCCTCCAATTATCTGAAGAATGTATGCCCGAGCATGCCGTATTCGCTCTATTTCGGTCGAACCCTCATTCGGCTCCGGGAATGTGTCTCGTAACCAGTCCATCTCTATCCGACCTCCATGAATTTTATCCGGAATGGCACCTAGAAGCTCGTAGCATTTGGCCATCAAAAGTTGCAGACCCGGTGACTATCGACCCGTCCACCGGCAATCCCAACTGCAACTGCACATCTTCCAGAGTGATGGTACACTCTCCGCATGGAAGATGAAAAGTGTGTGTCTCGGGTCTCCACCTCTCTATCAACGCACTGATCAAAGGCGGCTCCAACTTGAACCCCCGGCCTATCGTGGCCACGTGCCAAACCTGATTCCCGTAGGTAATTCTCGATCAATGGCGATGGGGGACCATGCATGTTGCGAATATAACATTCCAACACCCTATCTACAGATTGCTTAAAAAATTATAAAATAAAAATTAATTAAAATTGCATAATGGTAAAAATATTAAATAATATTGAAAAATTAAAATTAAAACTTACTATTTGCATTTGCTCGACGGAGATGTGCTTGTTGTCTAGACGAAGTAATTCCCCGTCCATTGTAATACGATCGAAAATTTTAAAATTTTCCAAAAAAAATATTAAAAATAATTAAAAAAGGCTTTTTGTAAATAGTAAAGGACTATTTTAAAATTTGAGAGTAAATTTCAAGGACTTTGAGAGAAAATTGAGAGAAAATTGAGAGAAAGATTAAAGTGTGAAAAAAAAAGGGTTGGGGGGTTTTTATAGGGGAAAAAATGACCGTTGGGCCCAACGGTCAAAAAAATTCTGACCGTGGGCGTGCTTTGCTGGCATTTCCCCTCAAAATGCGCTGACGTGGACGCGTTTTGATGGGAAATGGACTTTTTCCGTAACTTTTCTAAAAATTGGCCCAATTCCGTAAATTTTTTATTTTTTTGGTATATATTGGTATATTACCCTTTTTTTACTCTACTAATAGTGGACAGGGTAATTACCCTTAAAGAGTATGACGAAAATATTTTTATATCTAATCATACTATTTATAGAATATTTTAATTGAATTATTATCGTAAGTTTATCAACTATTAACTCAATTATTATAAAATTTAAAATCTAATTTAAAATCAAATATATTATTGACGAGATTGTTTAGGTTTCCTTAAATATTTTATACAAAAGTTTATTTAAAAACTTTTATCATTTTATAAAAAATTAGGAAAAACTCCACCTTATTATAAAATAAAGAGAGATGGAGAGAATAAAGAACAAAGAAAATATGAAAGCAATAGACAATATAATTTATTGATCAAAATGGGTGATTTACAATGCTTCATCAGAGTCTCTATTTATAGGTATAAGAAGTATAAAAGAAGTAGAGATCTAATTCTAATAACTATTAGAATTTAAAGTACATCAAAATTTTATCTTGATCATGATGGACGTCCACTTAATAAGATATTAATAACACTCCCTTTGGATGTCCATTGGTAGATAATGTGCCTCATTAAAACCTTATTAGGAAAAACCTTGTGGGATAAAAACCTAACGAGGGAAAAAAAAGTACACAACCCATAATACGCATAATATATTGCCTCATTAAAAACTTTACTAGGAAAACCCAATGGGACAAAACATCAGTTAAGGGAAAAAGAGTACAACGCGTATTTACTCCCCCTCATAAAAACATGGCATACTTTCTCATAATCTTGAATACTAGTTTTTCAAATGACTATTTGAATGTATTTGCTAAGCATTTATATTACCATTCTTTTAAAAGTCATGAGTAAGGGAAATTTGGGGAAATATATTTTGATCTCTTCAGGAGATTTAACAATAATCATAACAAACTTTAATCATGATTCTTATATAAAAACACAAATAGGTATTTTGGATCATTTTATAATCCTCCTTCAACTACTCAAATTTACCACGTATGTTCAAATTATTTCAATTCATATAACTGAATAATTTCCCAAGAATTTCAATATGCTTCTAGCATTCTAAATCCTTCAAGGATTTTAATATAAACTTTACTATATAGTGATTTATAAAGGTTGTAACAACAACTATTAGACGCAAGTTAAATATTTTATGAATTGTCAATTTAATAATATCTCTAAAGGTTATTACATCCACCACAAAAAAATATTATATCTTTTCATAATCAATACCAGTACTTAGCGAAAAACTTCATATTTTTATTCCGCTTTTGCAAAACTACTTCATTTGCACCCTCATTGGCTTTATACCTTTAGATAGTTGGACTACTGGTCCAAAAAATCCACAAATTTAATTGTACTTGAGTTGCTTCTTTCTATTTTGATCAATTTATTCTATATCTATATTTCTCAATAGATTTATTCAGGATCCTCCTTTTATTTCATTATTTCAATAATAATATTGCATGCAAAATTATTGTCAATCACTTTTATTATTCGGTTCCACATTTTCTCGATTTGACATGACTTATCGAGATCTCTTATTTTCATTATTTTAAAATTCAGTTTCAGGTACTTGAACCTCTTCTAGAGTTTTACTTATTAGTTATGTCTTGGGTTTCTTCTGGAGCACCTCCCTCCACTATATGACCATCTAGAAGAATTTTTCATCTTTGGAACCGATCAATCTATATAACACTTGGTTATTCTCATTAAGTTTGTAAATACACCTAATAGTTAACTTGTAATGAGTTATCCTTATTTAACTTTTGGTTCAAATTACTCTCCCTCTAACTAATTACAAGTTTATTTCTCTTCCCTAATATCGGGAAAACTATCGAATCAAAATTGTAATCACAAATAATGTCATAATTGAATCTCCAATGCATTCAAAATATCTAACAATACAAAGAAACTTGTAATATATTCCCAACTTTCTTTAAGGATTCACTCATCTTTGCGCGTTGTGGTGGAGCAATTGGAACATATACACTCATACAAAAATTCAAAAATGAAAAATATTTAGCTCTTGATCAAAAACCAATTGTAATGGGAGTATTTATAACATTTTGGCTTGATGCGTACAACATATAAATAAACATAATCTCATGCTGAAATAGAAAGTTTAGTTCTCATAAGTGATGATTTAGCTATTACTTGGAGGCATTTGATAAACAATTCAGCTAAATCATTTTGTGTGTGAACATGAGCTATAGGATGTTCAACTTTTATCCCAATTGACATGCAATAATCATTGAAAACTTAGGATGTAAACTCACCAATATTAGCAAGATGAATTGTTTTAATTGCATAATCTGAAATTAATCATTTAAATAAACAATCTTGCAAACGGCAGGTTGCAAATTGATAACACATATGTGATTATTTTGTAAATGCATCTACCAAAATCATATAATATCAAAACTATCCACATGGTGGATGAATGGGCCCATATTTGTTTCAGAAATGCAAGACATTAAATCTCAACTTTAGCTAGTGAGTTTCTGATAATCAATTTTCATTGAGAACAAGCAACATATGAGAATTCTTTTAAATTAAAGAATCTTCTGGTTCTTTAATGGATGTACATATGATATCTCAATTAATTTTCGCATCATATACGATCCAGGATGGTCTAACTGGTCATGCCAAGTAGTAAACGCATTTGTATTAGTAAACTTCTGGTTTACTTTAACATGTGTTTTAATTGTACTAAATTATAATAAATTGATAATTTGATTATCATTCCTTTTTAATTTGTATCCATATATAAGTACTATTGTGACATTTACTACTGAAAATGTCTAAATCAATGTGAAGTCTATAATGCCACCAAGCCAATAAATATAATTTCCAAATAATTATATGCAATATTCGTTTCAGGGAATATGCCAAAATCTTCAAATGCCCAAAAATCTATTAATAGCAAACTTTGAGAGTGGATCTTATTTTCCAAGTGTACAACAGGTACATAACCAATGACTTTTCATACATAAGTTTTCTCTCTTACAAGTTTTCATCAGTAATATTTTACCACGTAATTTTAATTGAAAACTTATTATAAATACTGCAGAGTTATACTCACAATTTTTTTTTAAACTTGTATCTTTAGGTGCATCCAACCATAATAAGCTTTAGATAGAATTATCATATTCTATTTCTAATGAGCAGATCTTTCACAGTCAAATATTTTGCTTTCAACCCTTTAATAGGGATGATGACAAAAGAATATTATAAAGATTATAAATTAATAACTCAAACCCCTTTTTTTATTCATATGAAATATAATATTTTCCTCATTCACAATCTCAATATGAGATCCATTACAAAAAACTTTTAAAAGTAATGCATTAACCATCACAAATTTTGTACTTTTTAGATAGTGATATATTAGCTCTTCTGGAGCTTTCAACTAATTTTGTACTATCAAATATTGGAATGATATTTATTTGTTTTAGTACCAAATAAAATGATAGAATTCATTACTACATTTTCATATCTTTCTCAAAAAATATTAACAGAAATAAAATATTTGGGCATACGCCACATATGTGGCCAATAATCTTTTCATATCACATTGATAACAAAAGTTATCTTTACCCTTTGAAAAGTTATCTTCAGAACTCTCATTGTTCTCTTATTTATTACTATGTTCCCACTTTTAGTGGTCCGTGGGTATATCTTTTATTTTCTTTATGTTTACATTCACTTCGGGGAATGCAATAAATTTATTAGGACAAACTTATAAACGTCCTAATAGATTCTTTATTTCATAATCACCATCGCAAACATGCGTGGATTTTTAATTAAAATCTATCTATTCATGTTGTCATGATTAGTCTCCAATTAAAATAAATATGATATAATAAATAAAACATAGTAAAATATACCTGAAGATCTTTAACATCATCGTCATCACCTTAACTATTATCACGAGCACTCATTCTGAGATTGAATCTTTCGAAATCCTAAAGATTGATTTGTGGGATAACTTTGAAAGATTTTGAAAAAATAGATAATCATCGTGCTGATAACGTATTATAAAATAAAGAGAGATGGAGAGAATAAAGAACAAAGAAAATATGAAAGCAATAGAGAATGTAATTTATTGATCAAAAGGGGTGATTTACAATGCTTCATCAGAGTCTCTATTTATAGGCATAAGAAGTATATAAGAAGTATAAAAGAAGTAGAGATCTAATTCTCATAACTATTAGAATTTAAAGTACATCAAAACTTTATCTTGATCATGATGGACATCCACTTAATAAGATATTCATAATACACCTAAAATTTGTTATTTTTAGAATAATTACTCTCATAAAAACACATTTTCTCAAAATAAATAAATAAAACCACAGATATTTAAAAAGAAATTACATGTATATTTACATTTTTATAGGTTTTGTTTGTGTATGTTAAAATTACGGTGCACTTGTTGAACACTTTATAGGCCCTATTGTCTGTGAAGTACCTAAGAAAAGTGCATTCATCATTGCAAGCATTGAATTTTCCCTAGTAGGCTCTTTCTCTGAGTATGTAGCACACACTTTCAAACACATTAAAGTATCTCACAGTTGGTTTTCTTCCTCCGCACATCTCATTGGGTCTCATCCTTGTCTTAGTCATTAGCAACACCATGTTGATCACATGGCATGCTATGTTAATAGCCTCTACTCAAAACCCACATGAAATGTCTTTGGCATTAAACATGATTCTAGCCATGTCCTGGATTGTTCAATTCTTTCTTTTAATGACGTTGTTCAATTGTGGAGTATTTGGTGTAGAAAACACATGTTGGATGCTTGCATTATCACCAAAATTAAAGAATTTATTACTATTTTAACTATTTTCTATATTTGACTATCTTCCCAATGAGTTGTCCTTTTTTATTCATCAACTTCTTACCTATATTATTGAATGCATCAAATGTGCCTAACTTCTCTTGTAAGAACTTCACCCCAAATGAACTTGGAATAATCATCTACACAAACTAGATCGTAATGTTTACCTCTTAACCTTTTTATTTGCATAGGTCCCATCAAGTGTATATGTAGTGGTTCTACAGGTCTAATTGTTTAAATTAGTTGCAACTAGGGATGTGAATCACATTGCTTCATTCCCTTCAAGCATTCACCACATACTTTGGGCGTTGCTCTCCATAAATTTGGCAATCTTCTCACAAGCCTTTGTAGATTCTTAAAATGTACATAGCCCAACCTCTCATGCCATAACTCAAGATCTGAAGAGCTAACTCTGTTGCAAGTCAAAGATTCTATCAACCTATAACAATTATCAAACATCTTGACACTTTCTATAACCAGTTGATCTAACTTGTAAGTCGCTTTACATTTTTTCTTTTATGAAGTTCACTAGCATGCCTTTGATCAAATAACTTATTGACATTAACTAGGTTGGCTTTCAAACCTTCAACAAGGAATACGTTCTAGAGTCATGGCATTCCTTATACGTCGAGTACTCTTTTTCCAAGTATTCTTCCTTTTTTACCATTTGTAGAAGTTACATCACCTTTATGGTTTCTTGGAATTCTCTAAGGCAATTTTTATTTCTAGCCATATACTTAAAACTTCCACTATTTAAGTATCATATATGCTCAATGGAAGCCTTCAAAGATTGGTGTGAAATAATGAGACATATTTAATATTCCTTTCACAAGACAAGTTTTTCTTTCTACCTTAGTTGTGGCTTGAGTTGCAACTGGATATGCAATTGGTTGCTTTCTCTTGAGATCTTTCAAAAACATGTAACAACTATGTAACAGCTCGATTTAGGGGCTAGTCAGAATAGTGATCTCGGGATCACTAATCCAAGATTAGAGAAATTATTTTCATGTTATTTTATGTGTTATAACATGTTTATAAGGGTGCATGAAAATTTTGGTGCTTTAATTTTAGCGATTTTATGCTTAATCGCGAAAAAGGACTAAATCACATAAAGTGCGAAAGTTATATTTTATTTGCTAGAGGTGCCAAATAACTATAGAATATTAATTAGAGGTCCCAATTGTGCAAATTGGCCTTGTTTTAAGTGAGTTGGCCGGCCATAGGGTGCATAGGGGACAAGAGCATTTATTTTAGTCAAAAGTTGGTGGTATTAGTTGATAAAATGAATAAAATAAGATGAAATAAGCCAAGGCTATCATCTTTTCATTTTATTTTCTTCTCCAATCGAAAATACCAAAAAGGGAGGGCTTTGAAAGCTTGAAAATTTCAGCAACCCATTTTCTCTACAAGTAAGTGATTTTGATGGTTTTAGTTGATAATTTTTGTACTTTTAAAGTCCCCAAAGCTTAAGCTAGCTAATGAGAGGACTATTTTGCAATATGGTTGAAAGTCTAGGGACTTTCCATGAGAGAGTTTGTGTTATTTTATGAGTTTTTATGAAAGAAAATGAATGTTGGGAAGATGAGAAACAACTTTTGTGAAAGGTGTTGTCATGAAAACACTTAATTAGGACTAAGATGCAAATGTTATAATTTGTTCATTATGCATGAAATAGTTGGAATTTTGAATAATTGTAAGAGGATTAAATGTTCATCTAGGCTTGATTAACAAGAAAATGTGATGAAAAGTGATTTACGAGCCTAGGGGCAAAATTGTAATTTTGCCAAAGTATAAGGGCAAAATGGTCATTTTTACCTAAGTGTAGATTATGATGTATTATGATTTATAAGTGATTAAATGAGTAAATTCTATTGTTCTAGATCAAAGAAAAAGAGATTCAGACCTAGAATGGGAGAAAAGAGAAATGTGGGCAGATAGATTTCCTTTTTATCCTTTTTAGTATCGAGGTAAGTTCATGTGCTAAATTATGCAACTCTAAGTGAAGTATTTAATATTCCAATGTTGTATGGAATGTATATTTATTATATGGATGTATTAAACATGTTTTGACGAGATGTCAAAAGAATTGAATCTAACAATAGTGGGAATGCAAATAACAAGATAATGATAATTAAGGTCTCGTATAAGATCATATTTGGAATATGGCCTCGGAGTGAGATATAAGACCATGTTAGGGACATGGCATCGATATGATATTTCATGTGAGACCCTAACGGGGGCATGATGTCGACGTGAGATTATATGTATGAGATTCAAAAGTATTATTTAACAATTTGAGTGATTCAACAGATATGTTGATAACGAGAATGTATGTGGTTGTACCATGAGAGGTACAGGTATGTGTTAGAACTAAATTAAGGTAAATTTGGTATATGATGAACCCATGGTGGGTCATGGGTAAATGATGCATCCTAATTGCATATGTTGTATTTATAAATGCATTGCGTGAAAGCAAAAGATTATTGTAGAAACCTAAGTAAGAATATTAGTGTGTGAGGATGTTCTCGGATGAACATTTGAAATAGAGAAATGCATGTGGATATATATATCCGTGAATGTATAACAATAGTGGGCTGTGTGCGTTACCACCTTATTTTTCATTACCGATGGGCTGTGTGTGATACCATCGAGTTTAGTGTCAAATGATGGGCTGTATGCGTTACCACCTTATTATTCATTACCGATGGGCTGTGTACGATACCATCAAATTTAATATCAAATGGTGGGCTGTGTGCGTTACCACCTTATTATTCATTACCGATGGGCTGTGTGCGATACCATCAAGTTTAATATCAAATGGTGGGCTGTGTGCATTACCATCTTATTATTCATTACCGATGGGCTGTGTGTGATACCATCGAGTTTAGTATCAAATGGTAGGCTATGTGCGATACCACCCTATTAGAGATTGATGATGGGCTAAGTACGAAACCACTGAGTGACTGGTAGTATGAATGGTACATTGTGAAGTTACGATGTGTTGTATCATGTAACTAAGTGATGTTAAGTGCAGGGGTATAAGTTAATGAATACGAGCATTAAGCTCGAGATATGGTTAGAACATGGTAAGAGACGGAATGAGTAAGTTTTATGAACGAATGAATGGGTAACCATGAGTTTAAGAGTAAAACTCATTACAATACCTCGTGTTTGATTGTAATCATATGAAGTTACTAAGCATTATTCCTTACTCCTTTTCTTTTCCTATCTCTTATAGGTTAACCTAACTAACTCGGGTTGGAGGCCGTCGGAGATGTTTTCACACTATCGAGTAGACACTTGGTATGAAGTTTAAGTCCTTATGAGTTATGGCATCTATAGGGATCTTTTTAAAGTTGATTAAGTCTTAATTGATATAGCCAAATTGTGTTGGCCTAAGAAAGTTTATGTTTTGCTTGTGTATAGCCATAGATAATGGCTTAAGTCATTTGTAATTATACCAGAAATAGTTCTCCCTCGTGTATGGGATGAAAACTTCATTTTATGGTTTAAATGTGATAATTTGAGAGTTATAATTGATGATATGTGAAGTGTATGTGATGGTGTATGATTGTATGCAAGTGAGGGTGGCTAAATGGCTTGAAAAATAGCCTTGATTTGGTCCACACGGGTAGATACACGGGCGTGTGTCTAGGCCGTGCGTGACACACGGTCAGTCCATGGGTATGTGACTGGGCCGTGTGTCCCCTGTATGTAGGTGTTGTAAGTCAGTGTCGACCATGGGTTAGCCACACGGGCGTGTGCCTAAGCCGTGTGACACAAACAAAATACCCAAGTTTTTTTACGCACAGGCTAAGCACACGGGCGTGTCTAGGCCGTGTGAAAACCCCTGTAGGTTCAAAATGAAAATAAATCCCACATAGGGTAGGGACATGGGCGTGTGTGACCACACGGCCTACCCACACGGGTGTGCCCCATTTCACACGGGCGTGTGGCCCCTGTTAGGTGAAATTTTTCTAAGTGTTTGAAAAGTTCCGATTTGGCTCCTTGATAACCCGAGCGGGTGTAATGGGTCTTGTTGACCCATGATAGAGAACGTTACACTGGTGAATGAAAAGTTTTAAATTGGAGAAAATTTTTATATCCTAAAGTGGAATGATCAAGCAAGTCAAGTCCGGTAATGCCTCGTGCCCGGTTCCGACATAGAATTCAGGTAAGGGGTGTTACAAACTAGGCCAGATATAACTTGAGGTACCACAATAGTGGGAAAAAAAATTACTATTGCATCTATGGCTATTTTTAGTGTGAACAATTTATGGGTTCTTAAAGCATCACTTAATTTGCAATTTTCTTGGTTTTGAAAAAACTGTAGGAGTATTGCCTTGTCACTTTTGTGAACATAACATAGCCCACCTTGGTCTGATTTTATTTTTGCAATGTTCTTTATTTTCATATTTCAGCATCATATTATCATTAGTAAGCTTTTATATATATCGCATACCTGATCCCACTTTTCTAGTGTATGCTTGTAGGTTTCCATAAAGTCTTTAGTAAACTCAACACCATTGTCTCCGTCGTTGCCATAGCAACTGTTTGAGTCAATTACAATTACTGGAAAAAATTTGAAAGTGAAAGCCATATAATTACTTAAGTGCTCATTACCTTCTTATGGCTTACTAAAAGAATCATCATCACTCTAGATTACACAATGAAATATCTTTTGCTTCAATGTATTGTGGCACTCAGCTTGGACGTGTCCATACACCTAACACTCATAACACCTATGATTTTTCTTTTCTTCTTGGGAGCTTCATCATTGATTACAACAAGTTTTCCTTTTCCTTTGTTAAAGTTACAACCCCCTTCAAAGTTTTTGTTATTCCTTATAATATTCTTAAATACCCTATTAAAATTTTTGGTGAGAAGGGTTTATTACTCAGTAAATCCGTAATTTTTTCAATAGAAAGCCTATAAACATTTTGCAGGGGTAGTTTTTGTCCAACACCAATCAAAATACAATGTTTAAGGGCATTTTGATCCAAAATTTTGGGTTGTAATAAGATGTTAAAAGCCATTTTGGTTGATAACTGAATAGAGGTTGTTACCTTTACTTTTCATTCATCTTTTTAGATTTCTAGTTATCTTCTTCTTCATTTTTCTAGGATTTAGTTTCAACTTTTTTCTAGTTTTAATGTTAGTTAGTTAGTTTTTACTGTAGCTTGGTTTTATTTGTATTTTATTACTCCAACTCTCTTTGTATTTTTAGTTTAATCTATAGTCATTAATATAACTTAGCTCTATTTTCTTTTCTTAGATAAAAATATGAACTTTAGTGTTATTTTTCACCATCATTGCTGCCAACTTTATCTTCTTCAAGTAACTATAAAGAAAACTCTTAGATTTTTTTAACCCTTTTGTTGTGCTTATTTTAATGTATAATTTGAATGTATATTGGGATATCACTTGTATGAAAATGATGATGAGTAGCTAAATCTATGGTGGTTGATTGATGGAAATATTGCTTGGTTAGTTTTTGGTACATGAACTAAATCATAAAAACTAGACTAAATCGAATAAACTTCAAAACTTATAACGGACGCCTCTACAAGAAAACTTAGATAGGTGATACCGATAAGAGATCCTATTGAGCACCGATTTGGTTGTCCCCAGTTAGTTTGGTGAGGTCTAGAGATAAACTGGACTAATTTGTCTAATTTGGTAAAATGAAGATCGAGAGGTGAAATTGAGCCAATTAGAAGTTTAAGCTTTTTATATCCCTAACCCGAAGACCAATCAGCAGCATGGAAGTCAACCAACCAACCGTTGTTGTTGATTTGAATTGTTAATTGCTTAATCATTTTTAATGTTAGGTAGTCAATTAGTATAATTAACTTTTGATCATGGATTGCCGTAATATAATACTTGACAAGTAGTTAACTAGAATTCTTGGTTGCATGTTGGTTGCTTAAGAATCTCTTAGTCCCTGAACTTTCTTGGGTTTGATCCTTGGAATACTTGGGTGTTCCGTTGTAACACTACAAATATTACAACTCGTCCTGTCACACCTTTAATACTGTAGTAGCCCATTTTTCAGTGGTGTCGAAAATAATTGTTTTGAAGCCACAAATCCGATGAGTGAGCTCGTAATATTATTATTTAATATTTACAAGCTAAATATAGTATTATAATAAATTTTTATTTGATAATTTATGTTATTTGAACGAATAATTAGGTTCAAGTGGTAAATCCTTAAAGTCAAGTGGTTTTGGAAAATGAGGATTCGAGACCTCATTTTTATAAATTGAGCCGTAAATAGTTTATTAAATATTTTACGGAGTGTTATTAGGGTCATATTAAAATTTGGTTAAGAATTTTTAATGTTTAGATAGTTAATTAATTGAAAATGACTAAATTATAAAAGATGTGAAACTTAATAGCTATAGTTTTATTTGTATTAAATGGATATAAAAGCATTAAATAAGGGCCTTAAGTAGTAATTCAACTTATTTTAAGTTTAGTGGATGATCATGGCTTGGCATTTGGTTAAATTTGGTTTAAAATTTAAGGTTAAAATGGTAATTAGCTAATTTAACTTAAAATTAAGTAATGAAAAGGTATCATCATTTTCATTTGGAGAAGGGGATGGCCAAAACACCGTCTTTTGGTGAAGAAGCTTTCGGCCAAAGTTGAAATCTCATGCTTGGTATGTTTTCGAGCCCTGTTTTCAGTAATTTTTATATTTTTGAGCTCGTTTTAGCTTAATCTAGCTAACTAGGGGGTCAAATTGTAAAATTGTTAAATTTTACATATTATGCCATGGATGAATTTGATATGTTTATGAAGTTTTATGGTAGATTGTTAAGTTTGGTTGTTAAATAGACATATTTTGTTAAGTAATTTTTTATGATTTTAAGGTTTACGGACTTATTTATGAAAATTGTAAAATTTAAGGAAAATATCGTAAACTATTGATAAATTTGGATTGTTATAAGATTAGGTAAATATTGGATATCATGATTTATGATTAAAAATGGTGAAATTGCAAGTTTCGGGTTTAGGGACTAAATTGCATAAAAGGTAAATTTTGAGGGTAATTTTGTAAATTTCTATTATTAAGGGTTATAAGCTAAATTGAATATTTTAAATACTGGAACGAGATTAATTGAATAAAAATATTTATCTAGATCAAGAAATGACTCAAACGAACACTAATCGCCAAAAAAACCAAAATAATGGATTAGTCGTTGGATCATATTAGGGCATTGTTTTGGTACAAATAAGTTCGTATGGAGTTAAATTATTTTTATATGATGTTTTAAATGAGTTACTATAAATAATTATGTGAATAGTAAATTATTTGGTAAGGGATAGTATGGATTGATTTGTAAGGTTAGTTTATTTAAAGCTTGTAATTGAAAAATGTGAAAATCGTGATGATATACGGAAATGTTATAATGTAATGAATGTAAAGGATTTAAGATGTAAAAGTCCTGTTTGAACCTTAAGAATTATTAGGATACAAATGACATGTCATTAGGTTTATACGATTTCGGGTACTAGTCTTAAATGTTCTACTGATGGCTGAGGTCCTGCATTTGTTGCGGATTCCCCACAGCTCGTGTGAGTAGCAACCTACAGCTCATGTGAGTAGGCCTAATTTATAGCTAGTGTGAGCATTATTGAAAAGGAAATGTTATGATTATATGAAAAGGCATACTATGTGTGAGCATTCTCGAGTATCTAATAAAATTCTAGATGGCTCAATGGGTAAGTAAAGGTTCATGGAAAGATATGTATAAAAACTTAATGCACTAATGTTAATATGAAATAGAAAGATGGATATGCACATATGCAATGAAAAGGATGAGAATTTACCATGTGACGGATGAAATATGCATGGAATTTATTTCTTAACATATGTTATGTTTCATAGATGTTATGTTTACTTATTATCTACTAACTATGTGGACTCAAATGAGTAGAATGTGAAATGGATATATATATGTGTGATGGATAATTTATAAAATCTAAATGCTTATTAGGTATATGCCATGATTTACTATGCTATAGTATGTATGATATATGAAGTTTGAGGTGTGAAAGCTAATAAAAATAAAAGTACATAGAATATGATGAAAATGATTGATGAATTTAAAAAGCTTGAGATGTTATATGCCTTATTTGGTTAAATTTATATGTGCATTGCTTCACCTACTAATCTTGTGAGGTGTTGTATATAGGAGAATGAAATTTAGACTATGGCTAAATGGAATCATTTATGGTTGTTTAACTAATGCATTTGGTAAGTTTAAGTTCTGTTATACAAACTTACCAAGCATTAATTGCTTACCTAGTTGGTTTTCTTTGTTTCTTTAAGTCATCGGAAAGTTTGATCGATTGGAAATTGTGTCAGAGCATGGTCACACTATCTAATTATCCATATTGGTAAATTTTGGTTATTTTGGCTGATGGCTCTAAATGACATGTAACAGGGTTATAAGTGTAGTCTTGGTAATTGGTTTGTTTTTAAATGGTGCCAAGTTCATTTATTTTCATATCTTCCAATGAAAGCTTATAAATGAAGTGTATTCATATGAGATGATAGTAACTATGCATGCCCTCATGCGAGTAGAGAGAAAATGATTGTGTGATAAGTTGTGATATGGTTATTTGGCATGTATAGGCTAGTTACCACTTGGTATTTTGATGTTTGAGTTGGTTTTTTTGGATCGCTACCAAACTTATGTATATGCTAATATGGCTATGTAAATGTATGTATATGTTTGTGACTTTGGACCATCTTAAGATGCTTTGTAAATATGTGTTTTGTGTTCATTCATATGTGGTAGAAATGGTATAATGATGGTCTGAGCATAGGAATATATGTTTAGATTGTAATGCATGTTTGAATGAATTGAATAGAATAATGATTGTGGAGCTGTTTAAATGGCATATTGGTTAGAAATAGGTTGAATGCGATTTTGGCATGTTTATAGATGTTTTGAGGTATGTTCTATATATGTTAATGATGGTTGAACTAGTAAATCTTTGTGTGCAAGTTTTGGACTTGAAATAACTTGATTTAGAGGCAACTTTTGCTACATACGGCCTAAGACACGAGCTGTCACATGACAGTGTGCCACACACAGTCACCCCACATGGCCGTGCGTCATTTAAATTTTTTTATGTGCAAGGTGAACCATACAGACTTAGAGAGTTACACGGCTTGGTGACACAGTCGTGTGACACAACTTCATATACACACACAGGCGAACACATGGGCTTGGACACGGCTGTATGACCCCTATTTTCAAAATTTTCAACTTTTTCCTGATTTTTTTGTTTCAAATTAGTCCCGGCCTGTTCCTGAACTATTTTTATGGCCTCAAATGCTCGATTTAAGGTCCAAATGTGTATGTTTACTAAGATTGTGATGAGTTCTGATAATTAATAAGAAATGGTATTATTGATCTATTTTGAAGTAAATTATTCTGATTTGTACTATAATGCTCTGCAACCCTAATTCTGCAACAAAGATGGGTTAGGAGTGTTGCAAGTACACTGCTAGATTATAATTGTTTTTGTGTCGATGAATAGCCCTGGTGCACACATGTCAAGGCGCAAACAATTAATCTTAAAGGTTAGTAGGGATCCAATGAGTTCACTAATTTTCATTGTATTGATATCTTTGACCTTTTCTAAACCAGTCACATTGATCGCAAAACATTTAAGAAATAATCGTAAAATCTTCCTAACCAGCATAGCATTTGAATACACCAAGAGCAAAAGCTTCGTCAGAAATATCCTGAAGTGTTGCATGAAAATTAGACAAGGATTTACCATCAAGAATTTTGACTTTGAGAGTTCCAAATTTGATCGTTAACATTTGAAGTTTGATTATTTAGTAGTGGAAGTTCCTTCACATGTTGTCTCTAATATTTTCCAAGCTTTTCATGGAGTAGTGTGCTTGGAGTTCTTTCTAAACTCTTGAAGGTCCTCATCGTTGAAAATACACGAAAGCTTTCAAGTGTGCATTTATCAACTTATCTTCCTCAATGATCCATGTAATATACATCAACAGTAGAAGGCTCCTAACTAGCCAGCATCACTTTCCAACCTCACTTATCCAAAGACTTGATAAATGTCATCATCTTGCCTTTCCAATAGCATAGTTGGAACTATCAAGTATAGGGAGCCTTTAAATTGAGCTTCTTTTCACATTTAATCAACTAAACAATAAATCTTCACCTAATACATCAAGTGCCTAGCTCTGATACCAATTATTAGTGTTGATTTACTTGTCAGTTATATGTTAAGTTGCAACGAGAGTATCAACTAAAAGAGTAAAAAGTAGAGATGGACATAAAAAATTGGTTACGCAGTTGGAAACCCTTTCTTATGTTTGTGGGACATAATCCAAATAGAAGTCTACAATTAAACAATAGTACAAATTATGGTTTAAGCTTAACCCACTCACCGAGTTCCAAACTCACACCTATACATCAAGTAATATCACTTTTCCCATTAAGACGTTCTTCTCCTTAAAAGCATAGCTACAAAATGATCATGAAAACAATTTTGTTTACATGTGTTATGTATTAAAACAAGTTCCTTTTGATGAACAAAAAAAGTGTTTTTATTTCGTACATAATCACATAGACAAGTCTTCTTCAAACAGACTTATAATCTTCAGCTACGGTGAATGAGATATGCTATTGGAATTGTGCTTCAATTAATCTTAGATATGACATCAATTAAGTAGAGATATTCTCCATCTAAATTTCTATAGAAACTAAATCTCCTCAAATATGGTAACTCAATCGCATATAAATTGTTCAAATAAAGTTGTTGATTGACTGATGTTCAACAAGATTAAATTTATATAATTGTTGCTCAAAATTCTTAATGAAATGTAAGAATTAAAACAAAATCTTTTCAGTAAAAAAAATATGCCAACATATATGATAAATTGCACAACTGTCTACTTACTAAGTGACTTGCAACTGATGCTGCAACAAGTACTAACAAATTGCTTTATCCACTTCTGTGTTCATAGATGTTTAAATAATGTTTAGATATGTTGAACATGATATGATTACAAGACACCGAAAAAAACATTATGTAAACACAATACTACATGACATGGAAAAGAAACACAAACACGATAGAAAAATAAAATATAAGAAAATTAAAAATTATTAAATTATCAAAAGTTATATAAATATAAAATAATTTAAAACATAAATATGAAATAAATAAAAAAACATATGAATCAAAAATTGTAGCCTAAATATTAATACCATCTTCTACCTAAATGTGCTCGTGTTTCAAGCCGAGCTATGACTAAAATGTTAATTTTATTAGTTTCAAGCCAAACGAAGTTTAATCTAAACTAAAATTCACCATGCTAAATTCAGGTAATCCTATTTTTGAATATGCCTACTTTGAGTCCACAATATAAATATATATTTTAATGAAAAATATAAATTTATGTTATGTTTAATTGAGTTGATGTCACCCATTGATCATATCTCTTATTAGTTGTGAAATTATTAAAAACTCTTATTTTTACAAAATAATAATTAGAATTTTTATCTTTTTATATTGGATTAAGTCATTATCTAAAGTTTGTATTTGACAATTTCTCTCATTAAGAACTGAATTTTTTTTTCTCTCTAACTTGAGCTCTTAACTTGACTTCTATTAAATAAAGTTAGGCTCTATGATAAAAATGTTAATTTTTTTTAATGTAACTTTATAGTATAATAGAAATATGTTTTGATTAAATAAAAATATGTTTTTAAAGGAATCGAAGAGTAGGGATTTTTTAGTGACTATTTCAGAAAAAAAATCATCCTCATCATGGTTCACGTGAAAGAAAAAAGGAGATAGCCGCTGCCACAAATGTTGGTTAATTTATATGTATTTTATGGGGGTTTAAAATTTTTATTTAATTAAAATATATTTTAATTATATTATAAAAGCCATGTGTCAAATCATGGTTCGTTGTATTAAAAAATTAATGGTGTTATTATAGAAATTAATTTTTTTAACAAAAGTCAAGTTAAAGATTTAAATTGAAAAAAAAAAAGAATTCAAGTCTTAAAATGAAAGAAATTGTAAATTTAGATTCGAAATAATGACTTAATCATTTTATATTTTTATATAAAATCTAAAAAAATAGAATTTAAAATTAAAATATAATAACCTATAATGTCTTAACATTATTTTAAACCGAACTGTTATTTAAATTTTATATAAAATAGTTTTTAAAATTTATTACATAATTTTTTCCTAACAATTGATTTAAGGTGGAGTATAAAGATGCAAAGAGTGTGATAGGCTCAGTATCCTTCAACAAACAAAGCCCAAAGACAACCCAAAGAATACTGTATCTGGATTGGATTGGGTTAACAAAAAAAACCACCATTGTTGAAAGCTCAGTTTTTTAGGCTTAAATCCAACTATCCCTAGCGACTGAAAAAGGCTGCGTTCTTCTTTCTGCAGGCAAACTAATCAAAACCAGTCTCAAGCAACTCTCTCTTTTAATCAGGTTCCTTTGATTGTTTCATGCTTCTTCCCTTGCCTTTTTATTTTTTTTTATTTTTGTAATTTTTTATGAGTTTTAATATTTATGTTCCGTTGCTGTTAGCTGTTTTTGCCTGTCTGTTCTTCAAATTCGTTGCTGGCTTTCTCATTTCTCCATTTTTGTTCTGTTTTTGGGATAATTTATGCTTATTTTGAGTTTAAAGGTCGTTGCTTAAGGATTTGAAATTTTGAGCTTGGGGGTTTATTGGATTTGGGGTTTGGGCTATGAATTAGGAACTTAATTTATCAGGGTTTATTGGATTTAGGGTTTTGGACAGTTTATTGAGAACGTAATGAATCACAGTTCTATTCGTTTCCAAAATTGTACTTATCTTTCAAATCCGACATTTCCTCACTGTCATTTGAGGCTCAGATTAAAAGTTTCATCAGGTAAAGGTCCTTAGGCCAGATTCTGCTTTGTGTTGTGTTTGTGCTTTGTAGGTTGTATGAAAACTGAGCTTTTTAAGGTTTTTGTTCTGTGACATTGAATTTTGATTTTATTTCTTAGGATTGCTTAATTGCTAGATTCCTATATTTGGCTATTTTTTTCTTCTACCTTAAGTGAATGATTTTGTTTTTCGGGATATGTTCTGTTTACAGTTTATATTGAAGCAGAAAGACAAAGGGAGCAGCGAAAATGTCGAAAAAAGGTTTGATGGAGCAAGACTTAAGTAAACTGGATGTGACTAAGTTGCATCCGCTGTCTCCTGAAGTCATATCTCGCCAGGCTACCATAAATATCGGTAATGTTTTGACTCCATTGTGATTGAACTACTTGTAGCATGTATCATTACGGTGCCAATAGTTATGGTAATTTTGACTTCTAGTCGTTATTCTGGGGACTTCTTTGATCAATCTTTTGACTTGGATTTCAATTTATCAGGCACCATAGGGCATGTCGCACATGGGAAGTCAACAGTAGTGAAAGCAATATCTGGGGTTCAGGTGATTTTAGTTACTTTTAACCAACGATGTTGAACTAGGATATAACCTACCTTTCAAGAGTTCACTATTTTTTTTTTTTTGCCTTTTTGAACAGTGACTACTATTACCTTGAATTTTTGAGTTTAGTATATGTAAAACACTTTGCTTTGTGCCTTTTCTGCAGACTGTTCGTTTTAAGAATGAGTTGGAGAGGAATATTACTATCAAGCTTGGATATGCAAATGCAAAGATATACAAATGTGAAGATGAACGATGCCCTCGTCCTATGTGCTACAAGTAGGTTGATAACTAGCAATTGTTTTCTTCGTCAACTTAATATAGTGTTAAAAAAATTGGACAAGACCGGCCTGTTGAATCAGTCAAACTGGGAACCAGTGGCCCATCTGGTTCGGCATATATCATTAAATCGCTTTATTTTTGAACTGCTAAAAACAGCAAAAAGACCAATAAAATCCCCAAAAACTTATTTTAAACCTATTTTTTTTAATTTCTTAATAAAAAAATTTATTATATGTGATTAGATTTTATCCTTTAACCTCTTTAATTAATGTCAAAGTTTGTACCATTTAACCAAATACATATTTTTGTTTAATACTTATTGCATTTAATATTTAAAATTTCTTTTTATTACAACCAAACCAGTTCAACCGGTAACTGGAGGCCTCACTGGTTTGACCTCCACCTGGTTTCTTAAATATTGACTTTATGAGTATTTAATAACAATTACAGCTGTGAACCTTTTTGCAGGGCATATGGAAGCGGAAAGGAGGATAGTCCTCTTTGTGATGTCCCTGGCTTTGAAAACTGTAGGATGAAGCTGCTGAGACATGTATCTTTTGTGGATTGCCCAGTAAGGCCCTAAGTGCTACACTTTAGGGATAGTTTTAAGTTTTCCAGTTCTCTTGTTTGATCTATCAGACTGTCACTCTTGTTTCAGTGCTATAAAAGGGATTTTAGCTTATTTCTTTTAAGATTTACGCAAGTCTTTTACTTTTTCTTAGGTGGATTTATTTTTTATCTTCAATTTTTTCCATCAGGGTCACGATATTCTCATGGCTACTATGCTTAATGGAGCAGCAATCATGGATGGTGCATTACTTCTTATAGCTGCCAACGAAAGCTGTCCACAACCACAAACTTCTGAGCATCTGGCTGCTGTTGAAATCATGCGACTACAGCATATTATTATCCTTCAAAACAAGGTTGATCTTATTCAAGAGAATGTTGCCATCAATCAGCATGAAGCAATTCAGAAATTTATTCAGGTTACTTTTCTTTTTCATGGAAAACAGATGGATATTTCAGTATTGATTTTCTTCTGAAACTTTTGCTCAAAATAATTCATTGCAGGGTACTGTTGCTGATGGTGCACCAGTGGTACCAATCTCTGCACAACTAAAATATAATATTGATGTTGTGTGCGAGTACATTGTGAAGAAGATCCCTATTCCTGAGAGGAACTTTGTCTCACCCCCTAACATGATTGTAATCCGATCATTTGATGTCAATAAGCCAGGGTTTGAGGTTGATGAGATTAAAGGTGGTGTTGCTGGTGGAAGTATACTCAGGGTATGCATTTCGTTGGAATGTAGTTTTCAATCTTTATTTGTAGATGAATGGTACGGTTGATGCACATTTTGACTTACCACATGCCGGGTCCTTACCATATTCTTTTCTTGTTTTATTCTTGTCTATATCGACTTCTACCAAAATGAGGCTAGAGTGAATTTAGATTGAGCTTCGGTAGCTTTGGTTTTGTATTCATGACTATTTTGTTAATACTTGTTTATTTCAGGGTGTTTTAAAGGTGAACCAATTTATTGAAGTTCGTCCTGGGATTGTTGTCAAGGATGAAAGTGGAAACATCAAATGCACACCCATATATTCGAGAATAGTCTCATTGTATGCTGAACAAAATGAGCTACAATATGCCGTTCCAGGAGGTCTAATTGGTGTTGGAACAACTATGGACCCTACTTTAACTCGTGCAGATAGGTTGGTGGGTCAAGTTCTTGGAGAGGTTGGGTCACTCCCAGAAGTGTATGTCGAGCTCGAGGTATATGCTAAGTTTCTTTAGCAAGATTTTACCCAAACTCTTCATTTTTCTTAATGATGTATAGGGTTATGGCTCTCCAAATGTATAGAAAAGCTATTAAAAAAAAAAAAAAAATCTTGAATCAGACACAAACTCGAATCTGGCCCTTACATCTGAGTCCAAGTATTGTAGGTTGTTACATCAGAAAAAACTATGAAAAATGCTAACTGCTGGCATCTTCTTGCTCGGTGCATCTTTTCTATTTGTGTAGGTAAATTTCTTCCTTCTCCGAAGGCTTCTTGGTGTTAGGACAAAGGGTTCGGAGAGGCAAGGAAAAGTGTCAAAGTTGGCCAAGGGAGAGATCCTAATGTTGAATATTGGTTCTATGTCGACCGGTGCTCGAGTCTTAGCTGTAAAGAATGATTTGGCAAAGCTGCAACTCACGTCCCCTGTATGCACCAGCAAGGGAGAGAAAATTGCACTTAGTCGGCGTGTTGAGAAGCATTGGCGTCTAATCGGATGGGGCCAAATCCAAGCTGGAACAACCATTGAAGTCCCACCCTGCCCTGTTTAAGAACAGATAAACAGGTAAACAGAAAGCAAAAACATCTATAAGAGAAAAAAGAAGGCAGAAGAATCAAATTTTTTGTTGTTGAAAATGTGGGAAGGTAGACAATATCTTGGTACTATTTTTGTGAGGTGGAGAAAAAAACATTGTTTGATAGAGAATTTGATTGGTCCTTGCTGAAAACATGGAGCTTTTTCTAGGATATATGATACTGTAATTTTTTATTGGGATAAAATCTATTTCTCGGACTTTTTATTTTTCTCGAACTCATATTTGATGCATGAAATAAGATAAAATAATGATCGAATTTTGTCATTTGGGGCTTGAAATATTATCAAACTACATAACCCAATTTATATATTGATACTTTTTGTGTTGAAAACCTAGAAGTTTACCAGCTTAGCATGGATAAGCTCAATTCATTTATTTTCTCAATTTCTTGAAGCTTTTATCATAGATAAAAGAAAATCCTGATAACATGATTGTTTGAATTAATAATTTTTTTTATTGATAGATTAAAGAATTTAGAGCCATTATATGGTTGGAAACCGGATTCTACCATAAACGTCGCTTCCTTTACATGAACTAAATTGAATTTCAAGTTTAATTGATAAACATGGCATTGTTTAGAGCCATTTTAAGGTTTTTTTTTTTTTTTTTTAAATATAATGCAAGGAAACCTACAGCAGTTTTTTTTTTTTTTTTTTGTGTGTGTTTTTTTAAACTTCTTGTCAATGGGAACATGACAAGCTCTTTTAAGCCTCAGCGAGGACTAAGACAAAAGATCTTTTATCCGTTATAATGTGCTTTCGATGCTCTGCAGAAAACTGAGGGCTTGAAACTCAGCTGAAATAATATTCCTATTTTCCGTTTCTTCTTCGCAAATGATAGTTATATTTTCTTCAGAGCCAATTTGCAAGAATGTGAAGCTGTTTAGTGTTAAGAGTGAGTTCTCCAGTCATCTTATTAATCTTGGTAAGTCAGAGTTCCTAATTAGCCCAAATCGTCATCCTCGTTTCAAAAATATGTTCAAGGAAATCTTGCATATTAAAATTGCTACTGGTAGATACTGAGCTGAAGCACCTTCTAAAAGATTCCATTTCTTCCAATCTATTCTAGAGAGAGCTCAGAATAAGATGCAAAATTGTGGTTTGGGAGCAGATCTGAATTTATGTCTGATAACATCAATCTAATCAATGGGATAAACTTCTTCATTATGGTAAAGAAAACTTTGCCTGAACATAGCTCTTTTCTTGAGATTTTGAAAACCTTCTAGTCACTATAGATTCATCGTAATTGAGAGAGAAGTTTTCAACCCAGCGAGTGTTATTTTTGCTGCTAAGGGGTTTGTTTATCAGACTCTTGGAATCAGTGTTTCGACTTTGTTGATACCAACTTTGCTAAAAGAACACAAGTCAGTACTTTACATGGCATGGGCATGGAGCATTCTTTTATTCTGCTTTCCTGGATAAAAAGAGAGGAAAACTTGGTTGCAATGCAGCTGTTGGATCTCAACACAAAGAAGTATGTATTTGCCTTTTCTCAATATTTTGGGAGAAGCCTTCCTTGCAAGATTCTAAAAGATTTTAGCTCCAAGTTGTAGTTTTTGTGAAGGAGGCAACAAATCTTGGTAGTGGCAGCTTGAAGGATTGCCAACTCTAGTGATTAAGCTGGTTTCTTCAGCTGTGTGTAATCAAGCTCTACAAGATACAAACAAGTGGCCAAAGGCGTTTGCATATGTGGGGCTAATATTATTTTTTTTAGTCTTACCATTAACCCGAAATTAGTATATTGTTGGATACAATACACTACCCTGCTCGCTAATGAAGAAATTAAACAAGTAGGAGTAATACATAATCATAATGAATACTATAGATAAATCAGGTTGAAAATTGCTTCCAAATCGAATGCATCTACACACATACATATTTAAATGACCTAATTGTCAAATCAAAGCCACTACATGTTTCATAATTTGTTTACTTGGTTTAGCTTTAGGATGAGTTTTTTTTTTTTTTTTTTTTTTTTTTTTTTTTTTTTTTTTCTGGTCTTATGGTTTCTTAGTATGTGTTCATATTCATAAGACTACTTGACATATTATCAAAATAAAAATCAACGAGACACCCTAATCACCCATCCTGTTAAGGCATACTACTTGACATATTATCAAAATAAAAATCAACGAGACATCCTAATCACCCATCCTATTAGGGCATACGAGAGCATCATTAAATTTCCTTAAATATCATATCTTTAAAAATTAATTCAACAAAATTTTAGATTTTATATATAATTTAAAATGATTTAAGTAACAAAAAAGGCCTCACGAAATAATTCAAATATTAATTGAGTCCCTCATTGAAATGTATAATCAATTAAGCTCCTTAAATATGGTTTTCCGTTAAAGCCTTTAATAGACTGTTAATGACTGATATAGTAGGTGGTGTAGCGTGTGGCGTGGCAGCTAATATAAAAATTTTAATGAGATGATAATTGATGTGACATTTGACGTGGAAAAATGTTGATGTGTAAGGCTTAATTGATTTTTAATTATTTTATAAGGGTTTAATTGATTTTGTAATTATTTAAGTCTAAAAATAATTAAAATATTATAAAAAATTAAAATTTATAGAAAATCTATAAAATTAATTAAATATCATAAAATTTTATTTGGCCTATAGGTTTTGAACCTACAACCTTAGTATTAGTAGCATCAAGCAACAATCAACAATCAACTGAGCTTATTATATCATAAAACTTTAAAACATTATAGAAACTATTAAATATTATAACATATTATTAAGATCTTATGAAACTATTAAATAGATATTATAAAAAAATTTAGAAGATTATATAAAATAATTAAAATGATAAGAATCTATAAAAATTGTTATAAAAACTTATTAAAAGTACATTTTTTTTTTTAAATGGTAATTAGACATGTACGGGGTGTTGAGTTCAAAGACAATAGATTTAGTGTTTAGTGGCTTTCAAGTGAATTATGAGTAATGATTCTATTGATAAAGAATGCATGGGTTAAAGTATAATGTAGGCTAGCATGCGTAAGAAAATAAAAATAATAGTAATCTTTATTAAAAAAATTTAAAACGGTTAGAATTACTAGAATATTGTAAAGAAAATTATAAAAAAATATAAGTTATTAAATAATATTAAATGTTAATTTTAAAAATACAATTTTTTTAAATAAAATTTTTAAAATTTTTATATAATCCTTAAAATTCATTTAAACCCTCCTAAAATAACTAAAGAAAATCAAACAAGCCCTCTAAAATAATTAAAAAAAAGTAATTAACCCCTTCACATCAGTATTTTCCCATCATGCTAGATGTCATATTAACCATCATGTCATTTGATTTTCTATGTCAGATTTCACAGTATCTACCACATTAACACTTAATACGTCCGTTAATGACTTCAACGAAAAACCATAGTCAAATAATTACACTTTCAACGAGGGACTTAATTAATTTTTGAATTAATTTTCATTATTTTCTAAAAGCTTTTTTAATACTTAAGCCTTACAAAACTTAAAATCTAATTTGTTAATTTATGTATTCATATTATACCTTATTTTGTTTTTATTGATGTTGTGTCGAATATATATATTTGATATAATAAATGAGTTAGTATTCAATACATTAGTAGTGTATCTTTTTTATTTCAGAAGTAGTTTTAAAAAATTATAATGTATCTCTTTTTTTTAATATTTTATTGTACCCTTATAATACACTTATTAATCTCCTAACCCTACTTGTAGAGTCTAAAAACTCCATTGATAGTGTACCAAATATTTTATCGTAATGAATTATATTATCCCATGACCCCATCTTCCACCCTAATATTGTATTAAAAAAACTATATTAGATAGTACTATATATTTATATACCCATGTAGCACTTGCATATTTTTTAATTAATTTTAAAATATGATATTTGTAATATATGGTTTAATATAAAATGACTTAAATCATAAAATGATACTAAAAGTATATTTTTTTCTCAAGTTGATATTTATATAATTTTTTGGTAATAAGTGATACCTAAATTAATTTTGTTACCTAAATTATTCCTCGCCGTTTCAAATAAACCTTTAGTCAATCATTTTATGATATATGCACTTTTAAATTAAATTATAAAAAATAATTAAATTAAAATTTTTTGTTTTTACACTCTTTTTATCACAATTTTTTTTTTCTATTTCAGTGCACTTTTTTTAACTGTTAGATAACCTTTTATTGCAATCCTATTACCATTTTTTTACTCAAACTTTTTTTTAATATTTGGATTTTTTTTTGGGGTTTTTTCATCGTAAAGGTTAACTTGACATTAATTAATTTATGTAAAGTATATAAGAAAGAACAGAAAAAACTTATTTTTAAAAAAAATAATACATGAGCTCTGAATCGTAGCGAAAAGGAAATTTGAATTTTGTCATCGAAATCTAGATTTGAATAAATCTTTCAATTGGTCTTTAAATTTTCTGGTGTACTTAAATATGTTTATAAGTTAAAAAAAAAAACCCTTAACACCATGTTTGGATTGCATTGGAATTAGGGAAAGGAAATGAAAATAACATCTTTTCCCTTTGGATAGTTTCTTTTATGTGCAAGGGAAAAATAAAAGGAAGTTCCAATTTCCATTGCCTTTTTTTGAGTTATTTAGAGTGGATTTGGATGGACGGTGTGTATAGTTGCGATTAGAGTAAAAATAGCGGTGACGGTGAAATTAAATATTGTGGTGTGAGATAAAAACTAAGTTAAACGCATCACATCTCACCGCCCATCTAAACTCATCCTTAGTTTTAAAATATTCCAATTTAGGGAGAAGTTAAGGAAAAGAAAGCGAAGTTATAAAGTTACATTTTTTTATTTACAAAGGCATAGGAAAAAATATTATAATAAATTATTTTTTTATTTTCTATAATTTAATCCAACAAAAGTTGTCAATATTTATTTATTTTGGTTCTTTTATTAATTTTATTTATTCAAATAAAATAAACATATATAATGTCATTTTTTAACCTTCATTTATTTCCTTTCCTTTCTTTCTTTTTAATAAATATTTTTCCAAATATAGAGTAAGGAAATGATATTTAATTTTTGGGAGATTTTTTGAGTAAAAAATTGTCGCGTGTCACATAATAATTGATTAAGAGATTTTTTATCGGTTGGAATAATTTGGGTAATGGAGTATAATTTAGGTATCACTTTAGGTAATGAAATATATTTTAGGTATTACTTGTGCCAAAAAAAAGGTTTAGGTACTAATTTGAGAAAAATAATATGGTTTAGGTACCATTTTGTAGTTTAAACCATTTAAAATTATAATAATTGATTAAGAAGGTGTTTCCCAACCCAGAAAAAAAGCCCAAATCCAACCCAAAGAATACTGGATCTTTGATTCGATTGACAAAAGAAAGCACCATTGTTAAAAAGCTCAGTTTTTTAGGCTTAAATCTCACCATCCCTAGCGACTGAAAAAGGCTGCGTTCTTCTTTCTTCAGGCAAACAAATCAAATCAGTCTCAAGCAACTCTTTCTTTTAATCAGGTTCCTTTAATTGTTTCATGCTTCTTCTCGTATTTTTTTTTTGAGTTTTAATATTTATTTTTTGTTGCTGTGAGCTGTTTTTGCTTGCCTGTTCTTCAAATTTAGTTGTTGGCTTTCTCATTTTTCCTTTTTTCTGTTATGTTTCTGGATAAGTTATGCTTATTTTGAGTTTGAAGATCGATGCTTAAGGATTTGAAATTTTGAGCTAGGGGTTAACTGGATTTAGGGTTTTGGGCTAGGAAGTAGGAACTTAATTAATCAGGGTTTATTGGGTATAGGGTTTTTGGGCAGTGAATTCAGAACGTAATGAATCACAGTTCTATTCGTTTCCAGAATTGTACTTAACTGTATCCAACATTTCCTCACTGTAATTTGAGGCTCAGAATTAAGATTAAAAGCTTCATCGAGTGAAGGCCCTTCGACCGAACTCTGCTTCATATTGTGTTTGTGCTTTGAATGTTGTAGGAAAACTGAACTTTTTAAAGTTTTCGTTCTGTAACATTGGATTTTGATTTGATTTCTTAGGATTGCTTAATTGCTAGATTCCAATATTTGACTATTCCTTTTCTTCTACATTAAGTGAAATGATTTTTTTTCGGGATATGTTCTGTTTACAGTTCATATTGAAGCAGAAAGACAAAGGGAACAGTGAAAATGTCGAAAAAAGGTTTGATGGAGCAAGACTTAAGTAAACTGGATGTAACTAAGTTGCATCCACTGTCTCCTGAAGTCATATCTCGCCAGGCTACTATAAATATTGGTAATGCTTTAACTCCATTGTTATCGAACTAGTTGTAGCATGTATCATTACGGTGCCAATAGTTATGGACTTATGGTTATTATGACTACTAGTTGTTATGCTAGGGACTTTATTTATCAATCTTTTGATTCGGATTTCAATTTATCAGGCACCATAGGGCATGTCGCACATGGAAAGTCAACAGTTGTGAAAGCAATATCTGGGGTTCAGGTGAGTTCAGTTATTTTTAACGAGTGATATTGAACTAGGATATGATAACTTACCTTTATAGAGTTCACTTAATATTTTTGCCTTTTTGAACAGTGACTACAATAACCTTGAATTTTGGAGTCTAGTAAATTTAAATCATTTTGCTTCCTATGCTTTGTGCCTTTTCTGCAGACTGTTCGTTTCAAGAATGAGTTGGAGAGAAATATTACTATCAAGCTTGGATATGCAAATGCAAAGATATACAAATGTGAAGATGAACGATGCCCTCGTCCTATGTGCTACAAGTATGTTGATATCTAGCAATTGTTTTCTTAGCCAAGTTAATGCAGTGTTTAAAAAGTTGGACAAGACCAGCCTGTTGAATCAGTCGAACTGGTGGCCCATCTAGTCCGTGGCATATATCATTAAACCGCTTTGTTATCGAACTGGCTAAAAATGGGGGAAAAAAACAAAAGAGAGAAGAAAAGAACAGAAGAAAACTTTAAAAATCCCAAAAAACTGATTTTAAACTTTTTTAAAAATAATTTCTTAATGAAGTTTTTTTTATATGTGAATGGATTTTGTCCTTTAACCTCTTTAATTAAGGTGAAAGTTTGTACCATTCAACCAAAAACCTATTTTTATTTAATATCTTTTACATTTTATACTTATTTAATATTATTTTCTTTTTGCTACAACCAAAACAAATTAACTGGTAACTGGAGGCCGCATTGGTTTGATATCCAGCTGGTTTTTCAGATACTGACTTAATGAGTATTAATAACACCTGCAATTGTTATCTTTTCTGTAGGGCATATGGAAGTGGAAAGGAGGATGGTCCTCTTTGTGATGTGCCCGGCTTTGAAAACTGTAGGATGAAGTTGCTGAGACATGTATCTTTTGTAGATTGCCCAGTAAGGTCCTAAGTGCTACACTTTAGGGATAGTTTTAAGTTTTCTAATTCTCTTGCTTGATCTGTCACTCTTGTTGCAGTGCTATAAAAGGGATTTAAGCGTATTTCTCTTGAGATTTATACAAATCTTTTATTTCGTCATATGTGGATTTATTTTTATCTTCAAATTTTCCATCAGGGTCACGATATTCTCATGGCTACTATGCTTAATGGAGCAGCAATCATGGATGGTGCATTACTTCTTATAGCTGCCAATGAAAGCTGTCCGCAACCTCAAACTTCTGAGCATCTGGCTGCTGTTGAAATTATGCGACTCCAGCATATTATAATTCTTCAAAACAAGGTTGATCTTATTCAAGAGAATGTAGCCATCAATCAGCATGAAGCAATTCAGAAATTTATTCAGGTTAATCGCTTTTCTTTTCATGGAAAACAGATGGATATTTAATTATTGATTTTCTTCTGAATCTTTTGCTCAAAATAATTCATTGCAGGGTACAGTTAATGATGGTGCACCAGTGGTGCCAATCTCTGCACAACTGAAATATAATATTGATGTTGTGTGCGAGTACATTGTGAAGAAGATCCCTATTCCTGAGAGAAACTTTGTCTCACCCCCTAACATGATTGTAATCCGATCATTTGATGTCAATAAGCCGGGGTTTGAGGTTGATGAGATTAAAGGTGGTGTTGCTGGTGGAAGTATACTCAGGGTATGTATTTCTTTGGAATGTAGTTTTCAGTCTTTATTTGGAGATGAATGGTACGATTGATGCACATTTTGATTTACCACACCGAGTCCTTTCCTTATTTTTTTCTTGTTTCATTCATGTCTATATTGACTTCTACCAAAAAGATGCTAGAGAATGAATTTGGAGTGAGCTTTGGTAGCTTTGGTTTTGTATTCATGATTATTTTGTTAATACTTGTTTATTTCAGGGCGTTTTGAAGGTGAACCAATTTATTGAAGTTCGTCCTGGGATTGTTGTCAAGGATGAAAGCGGAAACATCAAATGCACACCCATATATTCGAGAATAGTTTCATTGTATGCTGAACAAAATGAGCTACAATATGCCGTTCCAGGAGGTCTAATTGGTGTTGGAACAACTATGGACCCAACTTTAACTCGTGCAGATAGGTTGGTGGGTCAAGTTCTTGGAGAGGTCGGGTCACTCCCAGAAGTTTATGTTGAGCTCGAGGTATATGCTAAGTTTCTTTAGCAAGATATTACCTGAACTTTCATTTTTCTTAATGATATATAGGGTTATGGCTCTCCAAATGTATAAAAAAGCTATAAAAAAAAATGAACATACTTGAATCAGACACAAACTCGAATCTGGCCCTTACATCCGAGTCCAAGTATTGTAGGTTGTTACATCAGAAAAACTATGAAAAATGCTAACTGCTGGCATCTTCTTGCTCGGTGCATCTTTTCTATTTGTGTAGGTAAATTTCTTCCTTCTCCGAAGGCTTCTTGGTGTTAGGACAAAGGGCTCAGAGAGGCAAGGAAAAGTGTCAAAGTTGGCCAAGGGAGAGATCCTAATGTTGAATATTGGTTCTATGTCGACCGGTGCTCGAGTCATAGCTGTAAAGAATGATTTGGCAAAGCTGCAACTCACGTCCCCTGTATGCACCAGCAAGGGAGAGAAAATTGCACTTAGTCGGCGTGTTGAGAAGCATTGGCGTCTAATCGGATGGGGCCAAATCCAAGCTGGAACAACCCTTGAAGTCCCACCCTGCCCTCTGTAATAAGCAATAAACAGGTAAACAGAAAGTAAAAACATCGATAAGAAAAAAAAAAGCCGGAAGAGTCTATTTTTGTTTTTTTGTTGAAAATGTGGTAAGGTAGACAATATCTTGGTACTATTTTTGTGAGGTGGAGGAGAAAACATTGTTTGATAGAAACTTCATTGTTCCTTTCATTACATTGAGTCTCCTAAACTATGCTGAAAACATGAAACATTTTCTAGGCTATTTGATACTGTATTCTTTGTCTTCGGATAGAAATCTTTTACTCCGACCTTTTATTTTTTTGTCGATGAACTCATATTGGGATGCATGAAATTAGATAAAATATTGATTGAATTTTGTCATTTGGGGCTTGGAATATTATCAAATTACAAAACCAAAACCCAATGTATATATTGAGACTATTTGTGTTGATGATAACCTAGAATTGTTGCCTGCTTAGCCTGGATAGGTTCAATTCAATTCAATTCAATTCTTTTTATTTCCTTTGTAACTTTTTTTAACATTTCAATTTCTTGAAGCTGATATATGCTGGAACTTATGAAACGGCCAAAAATGGCGAAATTAAGAGAAATAAGAATGAGAGAAAGAAGAAAAAGAAGAGAGGAGAATAAAATCGAAGTATTTTGGTAGCTGCTTCCCTGGCCTGCAGAGGCGTATCTACCTCTGTCACTAAAGATATACTAGCCAAATACGGAAGCTGTGCTGGTGGTTATTGGCCATACTCGGCTAATGGCAACCAACTATACCAGTCTTTTGGCCTATCATCAGTCATGCATCTCAATTAAGAGTCTAAACATCTATTCACCGCTTCAGTCTGGCCATCCGATTCAGGATGATGGGCAGTGTATTGTTTAAGGGTAACTCCCAACTTGAAAAGCTCTCTCCGAAATTGCTCATGAACATTTTATCTCGATCTGAAATTATGCTCTCTGGAAGTCAATGTAACTGACAAATCTTATTGAGGAACTCTTAGGCCACTTGTAGTTAAAGGATGTGAAAATCCCACAAAATGGGCATATTTGGCGAGTCTGATCACAACTACCAGTGTAGTATCTTTACTCCCTGATCTTGGCAAACCTTCAAGGAAATCCAAGCTTATATCAGCCCACATCCTTTGAGGTATTGACAAAGGCTGAAGTAGTCCAAGCTTGGATGCATTATCAGCCTTGCATTACTCTTGAACTCATTTCCTGACATTTTTCCTTAGGCCTCTCCAATATAAGATATTTCTCATTCTACTTGCAATTTCTGGAGCACCCAATTGGTCAGCTGTGGAACTATTGCGAAAGTAGCCCCATAATTCCTTATTTCCTCCCCAGCTCCTACCAGTAGACCTGTCCATAGGTTGGGCCTTTGATAAAATTTTTGGCCTATTTGAGAGACTTGGACCCGATCTAAAAAAATATGCCTAAAAATTTGGTCAAGCCCGATTAAATAACAATGCTAAAACTTGGGCTCAGCCCGACTTGTCCGTAGTAAAATTTTTTTATATAATTTTTTTTTAAAAAATATAATACATCAAAAACATTAAAATAAATGTTTCCTAACAAATTGAAAATAAATTTTAAAAAATCCAAACAATAACAACAAAATAGTAGTAATATAATAGTGAGATGGCAGCAAAACAATGATAAAACAACAGCAAAACAATTGGGAAAACAAGAATATAATGGATTTTTTTCTTTTTGCAAATTTGGGCTGAGCCGAGCTGAGGCCAAAAGAGCTTTACCCGAGGCCTGACTCATTTTCTAAATGGGTTTTATTTTTGTGCCCAAACCCATCTTTCAGACATATATTTTTGTCCAAATCCTCTCACTTTTTGGGCGGTCTCGGCCTGACCCATGAACAAGTCTACTTGCCATCCCACTGGTACTTAGCAAAAGTATATGGACTAGTGCAATGGCTTGAATAACTTGTTGCAATTTAGGACCCTGGTACCATGGTCTCTAAATCTTATCCATCAATCCTGTAGTAATAGCATAAATTGTCATTGTCTCCTTACTAGTGTTAGGCTGCTTAGATAAGACATCAACTACCTAATTAGTAGCTCCTCTTCTTGTAACAGACCTCACAATCACACCCTTTTTTTCCACCCACATTTGTTGAGTTGGAGTAATAGCTTTATGATTTAACAAAAAATTCAGTCTTCCATGGTTTATCTTTATCTTAAAATGCTTACAAACCAAGTATGAATTCCAGTGATTAACAACCAAAAAACAACAAGCATCTCTTCATCATAAATGAACAAGGCTTGATGTCTATGAGCTAAAGCTTTATTGGAAGATGACAAGGGTCTACCTTTTTAAGTAAACATAACACATACTCCAAGTCATGAGGCTTCCATTTCTACCACAAATTCACAAGAGTGAGAACTAGAGCAGTAGTCATAGCAACCTTCAAAGCTTCAAAAGCAACATCTTGCAAACTAGACCACTTCCACCTTGATTTTTTAATAATTGAGTGAGAGGTTTGGCCCCTTGAATGAATTTCGTATAATAGCTAGAGAGCCCCAAAAAACCCGAGTTCCTTAATTGGCTTAGGTTTTGCCCAATTTAAAACATTAGCCATCTTATTTTTTATCCATAGATACTTGCCCCTTATTGATAATAGGTCCCTAATACTCCACCTCCTAAGCTCCAAAATGGCATTTGCTACCTTTAGCAAACACCTCTAAGAATATGCAACCTTTGTCTGAAATGCTACAAATGTGAACTTCAACATTCTGAATATACCAGGATACCATAAAAAAACTACACATACTTCCTTAACAATTGTTTAAAGACAGATTTCATCAATCCTTGAAAAGTGGAGGGTGCATGTAAGCCCAAATGGCATTACCAAAAATTCATAGTGTGGAGTGTGCCTTGTATTTTCAGACGAAACAGAGTTGACGCAGCCACGAGGAAGAGTTGACATCCCAACGAGAAGAAATCTATGTCCCGAGGATGCGACATTTGACGTCCTGACGAGGTAACATATAATGTCACGACGTGGCGACGTGTTCCCACATAAACTGAGTTTCTTCTCCTAGTTAAACTCCACTATTTTTTCCCAATCGAACTCTGATTACTTCAGGGATATTTTAGTTGTTTTAACCTTTTAAACTTAGCTTATTTAAAAGGGCCTTGTATCCTTGTTTCAATAAGGCAATTAAAGATGTAGTACTATAGGGTTTTCTTTTGGGGGCGACAAGATGTAGTCGCAGATGAGTTTTGGTGAGAGTTTTTGTGGTAACTATGGAGAGAATTCTGTACCTCTTTTAAGATAAATCTATGAGAGTTAGGGCTTTGTTTTCAGAGTTTAGGTTTGTACGTTTAGTACATTTAGGTTTATTTTATCCATCTTGTACTCTCGTTTGTTTACTCATTTAATGAAAAGTTTAAACCTCCTTTGCATGTGGTTTTTATCCTCTTCAGAGGAGTTTTTCACATAAAGTTTGTATTCGATCTTCTCTACCTTTTCTATTTGTTGTTTATACGGTTGATCCCCAACAAACTAGTATTAGAGCAAGGTTATATTTTAGTAATCGACCTGTTCAGGGATGGCGAAAATGAATTTCGATATGGAGAAGTTTGATGGAATCACATGTTTCAGATTGTAGTAGTTTCAAATAAATTAGAGTGTTTAAAGCAAAGTTGGTCGTAAAGGGTGACGGTCAAGTGGAGGGAGTTGATTTTCATGAAGTTTTCTCTTCTATTGTGAAGCATATGTTCATTCGAGCATTATTAGCCCTTGTCACATTACACAACCTTGAATTAGAGCAGTTAGATGTGAAGACTGAATTCTTTCATAGTGACCTATAGGAGGATATTTATATACAGCAACCTGAAGGCTTTAGGATCGAAGGCAAGGAAGATCATGTTTGGCTTCTACAGAAATCATTGTATAACTTGAAGTAGTCTCTTTAGCAGTGGTATAAGAAGTTTGACTCTTTCATGTTAAACATTGGTTTTGTTCGAAACAAGTATGACAACTGTGTGTATTTACATCGTTTTGATAATGAATCATTTATATATTTGTTGCTTTATGTTGATGATATGCTAATTACAGCTAAGGATCCATCTAAAATCGATCGGTTAAAAATCATGCTTAACACTAATTTCGAGATGAAAGATCTTGGTGCGACTAAGAAAATTTTAAGGATGAAAATTTCCAGAGATAGAAGCTTCAGGAAGATATTTTTTTCTTAGCCAAGGTACACCAAAATAATTCTCGAGCGGTTTGGGATGCAAAATTCAAAACTAGTGAGTACCCCCTTAGCTTTATACTTCAGACTTTCGGCTTCAGAGTCACCACAAATTGAAGACAAAGAAAAGTACATGTCTTTGATTCCCTACTGTAGTACAGTCAGAAGTTTGATGTACGCAATGGTTTGCACTTGTCCCGATATTTCACATGTTGTTAGTGTTGTAAGTAGACCCAAAAAATTACACTGGCAAGCAATTAAGTGAATTCTTAGGTATTTAAGGGGCATTTTCAATGTTTCTTAGGTATCTATTCGCTTTCATCAATTGTGCTATAGCTAGAAAGTCATGCTTTAAGCCACTGTGGCTTTATTGACTACTGAAGCTGAATATATGGAAATCACAAAAGCTATGAAAGAAGCCATTTGGTTGAGAGGTCTACTCGGGGAGCTGGTTAAGGAAGAAGAAATAACTGTCGTATATTGCGATAGTCAGAGTTCTATACATCTCACTAAGGATCAAATCACCATGAAAGAACAAAGGACATAGACATTTGGTATCACTTTGTTCGGGAGGTAGTTGCTCAAGGAGATGTTCAAATTCATAAAATTGACACAAAAAATAATTCAGTTGATATGATAACCAAAAGCCTTCCAGTTTCCAAGTTCAAACACTTCTTAAACTTGGTTAATATCCTGCAAAGATCGAGTTAGGCTCGTAACGGGGCACGGAAAAGGAAGGCATGTGAAAATACAAGTCAAGGTGGAGATTTGTAGAGTGTGCCTCGCATTTTCGGACGAAACGGAGCCGATGTTGCCACGAAGAAGAGCCGATGTCCCAACGACGCGACACTCGACATCCCAACAACTAGACCTGTCCATGGGTTAGGCCTTGCCAAAATTTTAGGCTCGTTTGCTAGGCCCGAGCCCAGCCCGATTCGAAAATAGGCTTAAAATTTTGCTCAAGCCCGACCTAAATAAAAATGCTAAAACTCGAGCTCGACTCGACCTGTCCAAATTAATTTTTTATATTATTTTAATATAATTCTTTTAAAAATTATAAAAAATACTAAAAAACATTAAAATAATTATTTTTGAACAAAATAAAAATAAACTAAAAAAAATATTTATACTTAAATAACACAAAGATAGGTGGAACTTAAAAAGAAAATGCCTCTAAAATAGTAACAAAATTAATAATAAAATAGGAGTTATACAATATTCAAATAATAACAACAAAATAGTAGTAATATAACAGTGAAATGGTAGCAAAATAGTGATAAAACAACAAGACAATAGCAACAAAACAACAAGAAAATAAATATTATTTTGTCTTTTTGCTAACTCGAGTTGGGTCGAGCTGGGTTCGAGCCAAAAAAGCCTTGCTTGAGGCTCGATCTATTTTTTAAACGAGTATTATTTTTTCCCAAGTCCATTTTTCGGGCCTATATTTTTGCAAAAACCGTCCTACTTTTCGGGCGACCTTTCGGACTGAGTCGGGTGGCCCGACCCATGGACAGGTCTATTAACGATGTGACACTTGACGTCCTGATGAGGCAACATACGACATCACAATGTTTTCCTACATAAATTAAGTTTCTTCTCCTAGTTAAACTCTGCTATCTTTTTCTAGTCGAACTTTGATTACTGCAAGGATATTTTAGTCGTTTTAACCCTTTAAACTTAGCCCATTTAAAGGGGCCTTGTATCCCTATTTTGATAAGACAATTAAAGATGTAGTACTACAAGACTTTTCTTTTGGGGGCGACAAAATGTAGGCACAAATGAGTTTTGGTGAGAGTTTTCGTGGTAACTATGATAAGAATTTTGTACCCTTTTTGAGAGAACTCTATGAGAGTTAGGGCTTTGTTTTTGGGGTTTGGGTTTCTATGTTTAGTACATTTAGGTTTATTTTCTCCGTCTTGTACTCTCGTTTGTTTACTCATTTAGTGAAAAGCCGAAGCCTCTTTTGCCAGTGGTTTTTTATCATCTTCGGAGGAGTTTTCCACGTAAAATTTGTGTTCCATCTTCTCTATCTTTTCTATTTCTTTGTTTATATGGGTCAATCCCCAACAAATAGTGACCTTAGTGGGTCCTAAAGGCAGTCTGATGCACATATGACTCCCACATTTTTATTCCATGACACCCTGTGTAATAGCCCGACCTTTTCAGTGGTGTTGGAAACAGTGGTTTACGGCCACCAAATCCGACGAGTAAGCTCATAAATTTTATTATTTAGTATTTACGAGTCAAATGCGGTTTTAAAAATATTTTTGAATTAGTAATTTATGTTTTATAATAATTTATTAGGTCAAGTGGTTTTAGAAAATAAGGTATCGAGACATCGTTTCTATAAACCGAGCCATAAATATTTTTATAAATATTTATGGAGTGTCATTAAGGTAGTATTATAGTTTCGTTGAAAAATTTCAACGTTTCGATAGTAAATTAATTAAAATGACTAAATTGAAAAAGGTGTAAAACTTGTTAATGATAAGAAATAGTGATTAAATGGCCTAATTAATAAATAAGGGAGGACTTAAGGAGTAAATACGCCTAAAATAAAAGGGTGAGGCTGCATAAGCAAAGAAATTAATAAAATAAAGCCATTTAATGGAAAAATGGTAAATAAAGTGAAATTAAAATTACAAATTGAAATTCTAAAAGTTTCTAGACAGTTTCTTCTCCAAATTTCGGCCAAAACACCATTGGAGAGCTCCTTAGGCTGGTTTTACTTATTTTTTCTTCATGTGCATTTATTTCTTACCCGTTTCTTGTAATTTTTATGTTTTTGAAATTGTTACAATTAGGTCCAACTAAACTTTACACTAGTTTTTGATTTTTTGAAAATTTTGGAAGTTTCCATTGATGAATATTAGATGTTTTTTATGAATAACATGGATTTAGAGCTTTGATTTTGTTGTCTGATGATTTTATAAAGTTATTTTGTTAAATATTGATTTCAGGATCAAATTGAAAAGGTTAAAATATTAGGGTGTGGTAGTAAATTTCTGGTTTATTAAGGGCTGTATGATGGCCTAGAATATTTATATAAATTATTAATTGAGAAAAATTAGTTAATTTGATAGATTAACTAGTTAATGGATTAAATTGCAAAAGTTGTAAAGTTTGGGGTAATTGTGTAAATTCAAAAAAATTAAAGGGTATTAATTGTGAAATGAATTGGAGCTGAAATATATGCTAATGAATGATTAATTTTATATTTTAGATCAAGATCCCGTAGATACTCGTGAAAAAAGAAAAAATAGCGAAATAGCCCCTAAACTTCTGCAAATATTACAATTCAATCTAGGTAAGTTTGTATGATTTAAATATTATACTTGTATAAATTTGATGAATAGAATTATATATTTATTCTATTATTGAAAATAAATTATTATTGGAATTATGATATTGAATTGGACAATTGGATTAAATCGGACGAGGATTTAAGTACATTCGTGATTTGGCGCATGACAGTATTGGAGAAAAATAACGAAAAATTACCCAAGTAAATTGGGGTTCAGTATTTGTTGCAAACTCTTGTATTTTACTTTCTGTTTAGCTCTTACTTGCTTTTGATTAACTCTAACGAGTTTCTGTTTAGCTCTTACGAGCTTCTATTCAACTCTTATGAGTTTCTGTTCAGCTCCTACGAGTTTCTGTTCAACTCTTATGAGTTTCTGTTCAGCTCTTACGAGCTTCTGTTCAGCTCTTACGAGCTTCTATTCAGCTCTTATGAGCTTCTGTTCAACTTTCGAGCTTCTGTTGGCATATTTGAGATGCCCATCTCTTATGAGCTTCTGTTAATGATGTACTCATACCCGTAAGTCGTTCTTTAATTTTGGAAAGATTTTGGTAAGGTGATTTATTTATTGAGATTGAAAGACATATTATTTATTTTTGATATCGATTTTAAAACAAGAGTATTCATCGATTGAAGTTGTGATTGACAGGGAATTGATATGAATGATTTTTATTATTTGCTTTATTATAGTAGGTTCTGTAAGATTTCTGTTTAACTTATCGAACTTACTAAGCTTCAATAAGTTTATTTGAGTTGTTTAATGTCCTTATAGATTTTCGGAAGGTTAGACGATCGGATCAACACTCAAGTCACACTATCCAACTTATTCCGGTAGTTTTTGAAATGCTCAATATGGTTTATATGACATGTATAGGGTTTGTGCAGATTTGTTCGAAGTCTGGCTTGTGTAAATGTTAAGAATTATAACTTTATTTATATAACCAACTTATATATATATATATGGGTTTGAGAATGAGGCATATTGGGATGTTGGTGTGAATGATATATATGTTTGTGTACATTTAAATTATGGTGGACTTTAGTAGAATTGTTAGATGCATTAAATAGGTAAGTTGTCATTTGAGGTGTCTAAGAGCATGTTGGTTGATTATTGTGATGATGAATGTTTAAGACTAAAGATAGCTTGTATTGAATGTCTTGATATGGTTTAATGATGTGTAAATTGTTGAGGTTAGGTTAGTATCCATGTGGGTGAGAAATGTGGCATAGAAAATAGCCTGTTTTTGTCCACACGGGCAGAGACACGGGCATGTGTCTCAGCCGTGTGTGACATACGGCCAAGTGACATGGCCGTGTGTCCCCTGTATCTTTTAATTTGCATAAGTCAGTATGCTTAAAATTTTCACATGGCCTAGCACATGGGCGTGTGGCTTGGCCGTGTGACCCCTGCACCTTATTAAAGCAAGTCAGTATACTCATACGGCCTAGCACACGTGTGTGTGGCTTGGCTGTGTGACCCAAGTCAGAAAGCTCCCAAGTTTGGACACGGGCCGGGACACGACCGTATGTCCTATTTCAAATGCCCACACGGCCTGAGACACGGGCGTGTCTCTTGACCGTGTGAGCCACACAGCCTGGCCACACGGGCGTGTGTCGCTTGCACCTTTGAACAATTTTGATGTTTTCTGAAAAGTTCCTTGAGTACCTGGTTTAGTCCTGATTTGTTTCTAATGTGTCTTTTGGGCCTTGAGGGCTCACTTAAGGGATAATATGATTGATTTTGGATTAGTTTTTGATATGAGTGCTAGATGATATGAAATGTCTGTTATTCGATCTGTAAATTTTGGTAATGCTCCGTAACCCTATTCCCTCAACAGATAAGGGTTAGGTGTTACACCCTGACTTCAGGTCTAACTTTGAAAAATAGGTTGCTTGGCTTAACTTATCCAACAACTCCTCAAATAAGGGTATAGGAAACTTGTACTTAATATAAAACCTTTAGGAACCATTCTTCTTTTTCACCGTAACAATAGGTGAGATAAAAGAGCTATTACTATGCCAAAAGATGCCAACATCGAGCATTTCTTACTCTATTTTCTCCTACACAACTTTTTGAATGGTTGGATATCTACATGGCCTTAACTTCACCACTTCTGATTCATCTTTCATGGGAATCTTGTGATCACATGCTCTATAGGGTGACAACATTTTAAGTTCACTAAAAACATCTTGAAATTCCTCCAATAGCAAGTGTAAATCAATTCTCAATTGACTGTCATCACCTGTTGAGGTTTCCATTGGTGGATTTGGTACCTTGACCGCCTCCGAATGTACTAACGTCTAGAGCGTAATTCCTGCAACCAAATATAAGTATTAGGCGATTTTCGCAAGTATACGGGTCAAGTTGTAATATAGTTTATACAATAAAGTATAGAAGTACTCCGAGGATCATACCCAAGGGAGGCGGATACTACATTAATAATAACTCCAACGTTAATAGATCTAATTAGTATTTTAATCAAATTATATTACGATAAAATATAAGGTGAAGAAAAATTATATTAAATAAAAAGAAATAAAATTCATTAAAAGAAAAACGGAAAACTAACTTGTTGACTTAATCAATTCTTGGTATGGAAGACTAACTCGCTCTGGTGGTCATAACTAATTCCTATTTTGGGTTCTACTTAATAAACTAGTTATTAACCTATTTGATCTTCCACTAAATTAATGAGTCAGCAAAAACTACTTATCTGTCAACCTCACAGTCTAGACCGGATTGGGGTAAGGTGTTCATGGATAGACAATGCCATTTTTGGGTTCATTCCCACCTAGATGACTTTCTAAGGTTGTCAGGCTTATGGTTTAAGTTCTTTCTATCCCAACCAATTGGTCCGTTAAGAAACCCTACATAAAAATTAATTACTCCTACGTCTACTCGCTAATCCCCCATAAGAGGATTAGTTCATCATGGATCTCATAAACAATATAAACTTGATTATAAAGATAAACTTGAAAAGTAGATTAAGGATAAGAGTTTAAGAGAAATCTTGATTTGTATTGATAATTGAAAGTGCAGAAATTCATAAAAAGTTGATAAATCCGCAAGTTAGATTCTCCGAAGAACAAGAATGAAAATAAAACTGAATTACAAATGGAAATCCTAAGTACAAAAGGAATTAAAAACTAAATGAAAGTTGCAAAATAAACAAGCATGAAAGATTAAAGGTATAGAAAAGATGTTTATGAAGTGTTTAGTGAAGCCTATTTATAAATTTGGGGTTGGTTGTCGTCCATTGACCTAATTCGGTTGACGTTTTCACTTTAAAGTTTGTTGCGCAGACCAAAATGCCCTTAGCTCATTAAATTTTCACGTCAAGGCGATGTCGTGACTTCCTCCGGCTTATGTCGCGACACTGGTGATAGTTTACAGACTCATGCTTGGATTCAGGGCTATGTCGCGACATCCTCTGGCTATGTCGCGACACTGAAGGCAGCTTTGCTCTTTTGGGTATCCTGCTCACTATGTTGTGACGTTGACCCTCTGTGTTGCAACATGACGACTAGTTTCATGTTCTCATGCCTCTGAATGATGTCCTACACACTCACTAAATATGTTAGCCTTCCTTTAGGCTTACTTTGGCCCTTAAGGTCATATAAATAGCTCAAATCACACTTTTTATTATTTGTAAACAAAAAGTGGAAAACTAAGTAAAACATAATGAAATTGCATTTATACAGGCTCCTTAAGTACGAAAAAATGGTTTTGTAACCCCCTACACCTAGCGTAAAAATTATGGCCAAACCTTGAAGATTACATTGGCCATGACGATGGCCCAAAAAAATATTTCAGAAATTATCTCTTGAAAATCCCTTTACGAAAACTGAAGGCTGTGTTATTTAAGTGTTTTTTTAGAAATTCTATCTTATGTTCAAATAAAAAATGTCAAGATTCAAAAAAAAAAAATCGTAGCAGAAAATGTCATTTTGAAAACCATAAGATTGATTTTGATACTTTGGGAATCATCGATTTTGCAAATATGTTGTGATGGGTTTGAAAACCATAAGATTGGGTTTAAAATCGTTGCTTGGAGTCTAATAAATTGTTATAAAAATAGTCCTTCGTTTTAGTTTTATTTCTTCAAATTATTTAAATTATAATTTAACATAACAAATCATGTAGAAAAGAAAAACCCCAAAACATTATCCAAAGTTCCCAAATAAAAAAGCCAAACGAAAGTCCCAAAATTAAAGTCCATAAAGCATGATCACAAACCGTAATGTCCAATACCACTACTTGCAAAGTTTTCTGAAAAATAACCAAGAGTACCTTCGTAGCCAAGCCTATTCTAGCCTCAATTATCTGAAATCAAAGTTTGAAGGGGGTGAGCTTAAAAAAGTATAGTTAAATAACAATTATTTCACAAAATAATTGATCACAACATCATATTAATCAGTCTATAACATATATAAATTACTCAATTATAAATCAGATATGGCAAATTGTGTAATGACGTAACCAATGCAATATTTTTAGAATACAATATAGATATTAGAGCTTAAATCCTACCTAACTTTGCTACACACCATACAGAGTTCCCTAAAACTCATCTAACCAATAACACTGTAACACCCCAAATTCGGCCTAAACGTTATGGCCGAATCTGGCGGCGTCACATGATAGTGCTTTGGAACACTTAACTACGTTAAAACCATTTGTAAATATCTTAGGCTTTTGTCAAAAGGCGTTATTTAATTATTCATTATCCATTTTCAAAATGTTATATGTTGCGGAAGCTTTTAAAATAATTTGCAAGTTCGTGTGTATTTGATAAAACCTTTGTTTGTTTTGAAAATTCGCGTCTTGTTCTACTGCTAGCAGTTTATAAATAAAAATCCCAAATTTTAAACAAAACTCCAAATGGCCTTATTACATAACATTTACCCAGATATAATCAAACCATAAATAAAAATGAAACCGTAAAATAGGAATCCAGAACTGTGGTCACCGCCGAGTACTCTACCACACCGATCGGTCTATTGCTGGGGATTACCTGAACAGATTAAACAAAAAAGGGTGAGTTTTTGCAAACTCAGTGTGTAATCCCTACAAAAATCATACAAACAGAAATATCAGATAACAGACATGATGTTTCACAGTTCGGGTCTGAACCCATTACAGAAACGGTGTGGACCTTAGCCCACTCAGATACAGAATCAGACATATTACAGGGCCTTAGCCCATTTCGGACAGAATATGCAGAAAACAGAGTCCTACCCACCAGCCTCTACACACCAACTCCATCCAACCCTACACACCATGTGGGGATAAAATCAACCTACCCAGCCCTATACACCATGGTGTACCAAATACGGCACATAATCAGAAATTTACAGCTGAGCTGTCAGATAACAGGCTTAAGAGTCTTTCAGATACTTCCTCCAATCATAATCCACCTACCCCGATACAATGCAACATATAAGAATGACATGCTATTATGCAAATAAAACTCATATATTCAAAGCAGCATACATGCTTAGTACAGAGATCAGACAGACAGATCATTCAGTTAGGGGTCTAAGTATTGCTTACCAATCCTACGGTAGGTCCACAGTCAACTTGGGCGACCCGTGCAACCTTACAGAGTTTTCAGAAAAATGGGCTCACACGCCCATGTGGCCTGCCCGTGTGGGTCCACACGTCCCTGTGGCCCACATGGCCCAAATTGGCCTTGGTCGTGTGGATCACACGACCTGGCCCAGAATCTCACACGCCCGTGTGGCCCACACGGCCCAATCGGTCGAGCCCGTGTATCGTACACGGCCTTGCTCGGCCCTCACACAGCCGGGCTCGTCGATCACATGGTCGTGTGGTTACTTACAGTCTTGCACACGGCCTACCACACGAGCGACCACACGCCCATGTGGTGTCGACAGGAAGGTTTTTGACTTTTGCCGAAACCTAGTTTTCTGTGTTTTCAGGTACACACCTGGTTCAATTTCGACGCTTAACCACTCCCAAACATTCTAAAACCTATATTCGACAATTGAAAACCCAATTGCAGTCACTTAATCCAAGTTGTTAAGACAAGAAATTTCCTGAAACTTACCGACAACCTTACCTTTAACGAACGACAATGGTTCCCACTGCTAAAACCCCCAAAAACAGTACACGGTTCCTTGATTGTCCCCTAATCAGAAAAGTAAACCTTTAATAATCCATTACTACACCCAAAACGAATCATAACGTACCTTTTGACTTACCGAATACACATTAACCACAGGGATGTGCTGTGTCGATGGGAAAAGGGAAAAGAAATGGCAGCAAGCTAGGGAAAAAGAAGGGAAACAACAAAGGAATTTGGGAAAAAGGAGAATACCGAAATTTTATTTTTTTTAGGAAGGGGAAAATTGAACAGATTTTCTGATTTTCCCCCTATCATCTCCCAAAATCTCTCCTTGTTGTCAGATTTTCAATCAAACACAAACTCTTTGGGCGTGATAGCCAAAACTAATGCTCACGCCGAGATTCGAACACAGGGCCACCCACACTTCTAACACTCCACTTAACTACCAGACCAGCAAGCCCATTCTGTTGATTACTTACAAACTTTAATTTATAAGCCTATTAACCAGAGATAGGGCTTAATTCATATAAATACCAAAATTTACCCAAGTTGAGACTTGAACTTGGGACCTCCCACACACACCCAAAACACATAACCACTGAATCATACACTCTTTCATGTTAAAATTACCAAAGCCGAAATTAAGTAAAACCGGGGCGTTACAAACACACCAAAATGTGGTTGAACCACCAGAAATTGCAGATTTACTACTAGATACATGATATTGTGGACAAGCCACCAGAAATGCAGATGTACATACTTCCTTCACACATTTTTCCCACCCCATGCATGTGTTATGGCAACATAACAGATTTTTCAGTAGCATGCTTTACATGCGAATCAAATTATTAGAGTATGGCATGCTTAACATGCGAGTTAGATCTCATGTTTTTACACATAATTTCATAATAACATGCTTTATCAAGCAAATCAGAGCATCATAGTAGGGCATAATCAACATACAAATCCTTAGATCAAAATTTAGTAACATATATTATTTCTATATAAATAAGTATACCATATTTTTATAAGCCATAAATCACATGACATGAGTGATGGAAATCATATATTATCACACATCTCAGAATCATCCAATAAACCAATCACACCATAGAATCACAGAAATTCGAGATTTACTTGTTATTATCGCTTATCAGTTTTATCGATTTCTATGAGTGTTCACATAATCACAATATTAAATATCAATATCCATAAGTAATACACTTGCTATATATATAAAAATATTCTTCATCATTATTTATTTAATCGTAATATTGAATAATATCATTTAAATCCCCATACCTTAGATTTGATGGATTAGATCTTGACTCCACTTCGAAAGAGATGAATCTAATTTGATGGATTAGATCTTGACTCCACTTCGAAAGAGATGAATCTAATTTTCCTTGAGTCACTATGTTAAATCAAAATATGTGTTAGTACCAATCTAACGAAATAATAATATTTCCTTAAATAAATAACACTGATTCAACATTACTTACGCAAAAAGATCGTCAACTATCACCCTTTTCTACAGTTGATACGCGAATTCCAAGATTTACGAGTATTCTTCAATAATGCACGAAAACGAATAGTTAGATCCTTGTTGAATAAAAATAATACTTCAAAAATATAATGCTTACGATAATTCTTCATTCTTACAATTAAATGAAGAGAAAAGGGCTTGGCAACGAAATTCTGAAAAACTGATCAAAGAGGGGGATTAGGCCTATAATCAGAAAATAAAAGAGTTTAAATAAAATAATAATTTGAAAGATAATTTTTAATAATGAAAAATCAGATTCAGGAGTTTATAAGAGGATTTTTGGAAAGAGGAGAAGAAAAGAAGAAAAATGGAAAAAAATCGGCGGTGGCCGGCAGCGGTGGTGCGGTGACAGTGGCAGTGGGGAAGGAAAGTGGTGCGAGAGCCTAGTATGATGGAGGAAGGGAAGAGATTTGAAGAAAAATGGCTTCAAAAGTGTTGAAAAATAATTGAAAAAGCCGAAAACGGTGGATGAGAAGGTGGTAAACGGGAAAGGAGGAGAGGAGAGGAAAAAAAAAGGAGTAACAAAATGAAAAATGAGGTTTTGGGAGAGCTAGTGTAACACCCCTTACCCGAGACTGTTGCCGGAGTCGAGCACGAGGCATTACTAAACTTAATTACTAATTCGGCATAAAATTTAAAACTGTCCATCTGCATCATAGTCACCAAAATATTTATATCTGGAGCTACGGAACTCCAAATTAAGATTTGTTAATTTTCCCTGAAACTAGACTCATATATCTTTTTACTATAATTTTTCCAGAATTTTTGGTATGGCCAATCAATACCAGATTTTTCTTAAAGTTTTCCCTGTTTTACTGTTTGACTGTTCTGACCTCTCTTCACTACAAATCAAATTAATCCTTGTACAGAATTCATATAACCTTATTATTTATTTCATTTGAAAATAGACTCATTCAGGATTTCATACATATAAACTTTGCTCCACAATTATTTTTGTGCAATTTCTAATGATTTTTCAAAGATAGAACAGGGGATCACGAATTCACTCAGAACTAGTTTCACTAAAATTTAAATATCTCATTATTTCCATTTCTTTTGCTTACCATATTTCTTTTATATGAAAGTAGACTCAAAGTGCTTTCAATTCATATCTCTTTCACTTTTTAATTCCATTTATTCTATTTTTGGTGATTTTTTTAAAATCACGTTACTGCAGTAATTCAAAAACTGGTTCATTACAAAATATTATTAACTAGTTTAAAACATCTTTACTTCATCTCATTTAAACTCTATACATGCCATATAAATCTTTAAACATAAAACAAAAGCTACCGGAGATAATCTTGATAGTGTGATCCTCAGTGTTGATCCGATCCTCTGGATATTTACACGTCAATCTACATGAGACATTGAAAACACTCAAGTAAGTTTATAGAAACTTAGTAAGTTCATAGGCATAAAATATGAATCTTACCAAACATTCATACACTTATACATTACGCATACAATTATTAAATTCACTGTCAACCACAATTTGGTGAGTGCTTTCATATAATTTCACTATCATTTATTCGTTTACTTTAACTCTTTTGGGCCCTTTTGTCACTTACCATCTTTAATCAAATAGGGAACGATTACGGAAAATTGAGTACTTCACTTCCACTTTTCACTGATCGGTAGTGAAACTACCACTTTTCATCGATCAGCAAATGAAGCTACCACTTTTCATCGATCAGCAAATTGAAGCTACCACTTTTCATCGATCGCAGCGCGAAGCTACCACTTTTCATCGATCAGCGCCGAAGCTACCACTTTTCATCGATCGGTAGTGAAGCTACCACTTTTCACTTTCACTTGTCACTGATCAGAAGTACTCAAATCCGATGTTCCACTCAATTTGATTATTTAATCACTTTTCGCATTTTCATTTTATCCTTAACTCATCAACAAATATATCTCATGATTCATGATATAATTCATAAAATTTACATTTAATCATTAAATTTCAGCCATATGAACTTACCTGAGTCGATTTGCAGAATTTGAGAAAATTCAGGGACTATTCAGTTACTTTTTCTTTTCCTCGACTTGCTTCGGGTTCTCGATCTATAATTGTAAAAGTCATAAAAGCATAAAAATTATCAAGAAAAAAGCATGAATTAAACTCACAGGATGTATTAGTATGAAAATCAGCTTTCTCCAAAACTCTTGAGCGTTTTTGGTGAGAAAATGTGAAGATTTTGTCTAGATTATTTTCAATCTTATCTTAATACATATGTTAAAATTACAAAATTCCAATTTTGCCCTTATTTCCCTTATCTCCAGCTGATTCCCTTGCCTTTACCGTCCAACCTTCTCACTTTTAGGTTTAATTGCTCTTTAAATCCTTTTTCTTTTAATACTTGAGCTATTTAATTCTTCTAGCAATTTTACATTTGTTACAATTTAGTCCTTTTTATTAAATTGACTACCCAAACATTTAAATTTCTCAACCAAACTTTAATACTAACTTAATAACACTCCATAAATATTTCTAAAAATATTTATGGCTCGATTTTCAAATTCGAGGTCTCGATACCTCGTTTTTGACCCATTTGACCTAATAAATTCTTTTAATTCACTAAATTCACCAATCCACAAATTCTTCTAAATTCTCACTTGACTCATAAATATTAAATTACTACCTTATTCAATCTTACTTGTCGATTTAGTGATCTCATATCACCATTTCCGACACCATTTGAAAATTAGGTCGTTACAACTCTCCCCCCTTTAAAATTTAGTCCTCTCAAATTTGTTTACTGAAAATAGATTTGGATATCGTGATCTCATTGACTCCTCTGTTTCCCAGGTTGCCTCCTCCATACCATGCCGATGCCATAATACTTTAACCAATGGTATTTTCTTATTCCGTAACTCTTTTACTTCACGAGCCAAAATCTTTATTGGTTCTTCTGAATAAGTCATATCTGGTTGAAGCTCAATTTCAGTATGAGAAATTACGTGTGAAGGATCTGACCTATACCGCCTTAACATAGACACATGAAACACATTGTGGATCTTTTCAAGTTCCGGAGGTAAAGCCAATCGATAAGCTACAGGACCAACCCTTTCCACAATTTCATATGGTCCTATAAATCTCGGACTCAATTTTCCTTTCCTGCCAAACCGTAACACCTTCTTCCACGGTGACACTTTTAAAAATACTCGATCACCCACTGCATATTCTATGTCTCTTCGTTTCAAATCTGCATATGCCTTCTGACGGTCTGAAGCAGCTTTTAGACTATCTCGAATAACCTGGACTTTCTCTTGGTTTCTCGAATCAAATCAATCCCAACTATTTTTGATTCACTCAATTGAACCAACACAATGGAGTCTTGCATTTCCTACCATAAAGAGCTTCAAATGGTGCCATTTTTATACTAGACTGATAGCTATTATTGTAAGCAAACTCAGCCAAAGGTAAATACCTTTCCCAACTGTCACCAAACTCGAGTATGCAACATCTTAACATATCTTCTAGAATTTGAATCACTCGCTCCATTGTCCATCTGTTTGAGGATGAAAATCTTTGTACTAAAATTTAATTTAGTACCTAAAGCTTCTTGCGATTTTTGTTCCAAAATCTCAAGTAAACCTCGAATCCGATGCCGAAATGATAGATCTTTGGAACTCCATGTAATCTCACAATCTCTCGACACATACAATTCGCTAACTTCTCAAGTGAAAAATCTGCATTTTGATTTGGAATAAAGTGTCTTGACTTTGTCAATCTATCAACAATCACCCATATCGAATCTTTCTTTCTTGGAGTCATAGGCAATCGACACAAAATCCATTGTAACAAGCTCCCACTTCCATTCAGAATCATAATGGGTTGTAATAAACTGATGGCACTTGATGCTCTGCTTTAACTTGGCGGCAAACCAAACATTTTGCAACAAATTTCAAATTTCTCTTTTCATACTGAGCCACCAATATATCTTTTTCAAATCACCATACATTTTAAATCTTTGCCGGGTGAATAGAATACATACTATTGTGTGCTTCAAAAAGAATATTATTCTTCAAATCAGAATTGTTTGGAACAAAAATTCTGTTATGATAACGCAACATACCTTCATCATCAATCTTTGAACTCAACTCGAATCTAAATTATCTCGAACCATTTGTCGTTTAAATACCAATTTCGGGTCTTCATTCTGCGATTTTCGAATTTGTTGAAGAAACATGGGTTTCACTTTCAATTCTCGCTAATACAACACCTTCTTCATTAAGAGTCAAATGAGCATTCATTAACCGAAGTGCAAACAATGATGACTTTCGACTAAGTGCATCATCAAGAACTACATTAGCTTTTCTGGATGGTAGTCAATAACCAAATCATAATCTTTCAAAGCAACTCTAACCACCGTCTCTCTGTCTTAAGTTCGGTTCCTTACGAGTCATTAAGTATTTCGGACTTTTGTGATCCGTATAGATATAACACTTCTCACCATACAAATAGTGTCTCCAAGTTTTTAAAGCAAAAACAATTGCGGCTAATTCAAGATCATGTGTAGGGTAATTCTTTTCATGTGGCTTTAATTGCCGTGAAGCATAAGCCACTACCTTTTCGATTGCATTAACACACAACCCAAACCATTTAAAGATGCATCATCATGTACACAATATACGGTATACTGATTCGGTTGAGTCAAAACGGAGTTTCTGTTAACTTTTTCTTCAATTGGTCAAAGCTCATGACATTCACGGACCATACAAACTCAACATTCTTTTGTAACAAACGAGTCATTGGTGAAGCAATCATGGAAAAATTCTTTACAAAACAGCGATAATACCTCGCTAGTCCCAGAAAACTTCGCGACTTCGGTTACATTCTTGGTGTTTTCCAATTCACCATCTTGAAACTTTACTTGGATCCACACGAATTCCTTTGGTGATACAATGTGACCCGTAAATCCAACTTCATGAAGCCAAAACTCACATTTACTAAATTTTGCATATAATCGCTTTTCTTTCAAAGTCGTAATACAATTCTCAAGTGTTGTGCATGCTCGGATTACGTCTTTGAATAGACCAATATGTCATCAATAAATACCACCACAAATCTATCCAAATAAGGCTGAAAAATCCGATTCATTAAATCCATAAATGCAAAGCGAGGGCATTTGTTAAACCAAAAGGCATTACCAGAAATTCGTAGTGACCATACCGAGTTCGAAAAGCAGTCTTTGGCACATCACACTCTTTAACCTTCAGTTGATAATACCCAGATCTAAGGTCTATCTTTGAAAACAATGCAGCACCTTTCAATTGATCAAATAAATCATCGATACGTGGTAATGGATATTTATTTTTAATTGTTACCTTGTTCAACTGTCTGTAATCAATACACAATCGCAACGAGCCATCTTTCTTTTTCACAAATAAAACAGGTGCACCCCAAGGTGATGTACTCGGTCTGATGAACCCTTTATCCAATAACTCTTGCAATTGCGTCTTCAACTCTTTTAACTCAGCTGGTGCCATTCTATACGGTGCTATTGATATCGGAGCTGTACCCGGAATTACATCAATTACGAATTCAACCTCACGATCCGGGGTAAACCATGTAATTCCTCCGGAAACACATCGGTAAACTCATTAACAACTGGCAATTGTTCCATCTTCAATTCGAACCGGGTATCAAGAATATAAGCTAAAAATGCTTCATTACCCTTCCGAATCAATTTACGAGTGTAATATTTGAAATAATTTCGACATCATTCTTTTTATCTCCAAACTCAAATTTGAAACTATTTCCCCTGTCTGACATTTTAAATCAACCTGTTTTTCTCTACAATTTACTATGGCATCGTGCTTAATCAACCAATCCATACCAAGAATAACATCAAATTCTCGGAAAGGTAACAACATTAAATCAGCAGAGAATTCACAGCCTTGTATTTTCAGCGGACACTTCCGACATATTAAATTAACTAACACACTTTGCCCTAACGGATTAGTGACTTGCATATCAAAGTCAGTGGACTCAACAGTCATTTTCTTTTCTGACACTAATGCAGTGCAAATATATGAATGCGTAGATCCAGGATCAATTAAAGTATACACAGAATCATTAAAAAGATGGAAAATACCAGCTATCACATCTGGAGCAGAAGCTTCCTCTCTTGCCCGAGTAGCATATATGCGTCACGCAGTGCCCTTGTTTCTGATCGGGTTACAATATCTCTCATTCCCGAATGGTTAGTCCCTGTAGCACTACTCTGGCCCGAACGTCTATTTCTTTGGGGAGTGATCTCTCTGTATCTCTTTCTGTTCCACTTCATTTTTTCTCGGTGGGACAATCTCGAATAAGATGATCGGTGAGCCCCACATTTATAACAAGCCCCCATCTTAATCCTGCATTCCCGAAATGATGTCTTCCACAATATTGACACTTAGGTCGAGGAGCATCACGAACACTTGCTCACACTTACTGTGAGTCTATCAAACACCTTGAAATCGGATTGTCTTGATCTACCTCTACTCAATTTTCCTGGCACTGATGTAGTTCGACTACTTTCTTCTCTAAATTTCTTTACCGGTAAATCTGAAAATGACTTAGAAGCACCTCTTTTGAATGACTCTTTACTTTTTCGATCCCGCTGCATTTTTCTGTTATATACTTCTTCGAGCTTTTGAGCACGATCTGACAGAACAACGAACTCCCGTATTTCATTACCCCCAATCATTATTCTAATCTCATCATTTAACCCTTCTTCAAATCTGATACACATTTCTTCTTCAGTAGGTACAATGTCTTGGGCATATTTGCTGAGGTAGACAAATTCTCTTTCGTATTCAGCCACTGATTTATTTCCCTGCCGTAAATCAAGGAATTCCCTTTTCTTTTTATCCAAATACCGTCTGCCCACATATTTCTTCTTAAATTCACTTTGGAAAAATTCTCAAGATATTTTCTCTCTTTGGTACCACAACCTCAATCGCTTTCCCACCAACTATAAGCCTCTTCTTTCGGAGAGTGACACAAGACATCTCAAATAATCATCCGTGAACAAGCCATTTCTTTAAAAATTCTTATCAAACTCAGAACAAAGATTCACTTTGTGGGGTCATCATCAGTCCTTTCCGAAATTCTTCTTACCCAAGTTTTCTAAGCCTTTCCAATGGAGAACGCCACTGAATTCGATCGTTGTAGGAGGTGGAGGAGCAACCGAGGGTACCACCGATGGAGTAGTGGTGGGAGGAGGTGGTGAGCTCGATTTCTTTGTTGCATCGTTTGAAGATACCACCGATTCATAATCCCATAAATCATATTCTTTAATTCTTGCTCTCGCATTAAAGAAATCGGAACATCACTGCTTGTTGCTCGTTCGGAAATCTGTATTCTACTGTTAACTTCTTCCTGCTCAGTACGTTCAGGTCTATCTGACATCTTTATAATCGGAAAATATCTATAAAATAACAAATATTAGATCGGATCATACACATCACACTATCATGTGATTTATATGGCATGTATTTCTAAACACTTTATACATCACAATTGTTCTGAGAACCAGCTAAACCGGGCTCTGATACCAATAAATGTAACACCCCTACCGAGAGACTGTTGTTTGAGAGTCGAGCACGAGGCATTACTAAACTTAATTACTAATTCGGCATAAAATTTAAAACTGTCCATCTGCGTCATAGTCACCAAAATATTTATATCTGGAGCTACGGAACTCCAAATTAAGATTTGTTAATTTTCCCTGAAACTAGACTCATATATCTTTTTACTATAATTTTTCCAGAATTTTTGGTATGGCCAATCAATACCAGATTTTTCTTAAAGTTTCCCCTGTTTTACTGTTTGACTGTTCTGACCTCTCTTCACTACAAATCAAATTAATCCTTGTACAGAATTCATATAACCTTATTATTTATTTCATTTGAAAATAGACTCATTCAGGATTTCATACATATAAACTTTGCTCCACAATTATTTTTGTGCAATTTCTACTGATTTTTCAAAGATAGAACAGGGGATCACGAATTCACTCAGAACTAGTTTCACTAAAATTTAAATATCTCATTATTTCCATTTCTTTTGCTTACCATATTTCTTTTATATGAAAGTAGACTCAAAGTGCTTTCAATTCATATCTCTTTCACTTTTTAATTCCATTTATTCTATTTTTGGTGATTTTTTTAAAATCACGTTACTGCAGTAATTCAAAAACTGGTTCATTACAAAATATTATTAACTAGTTTAAAACATCTTTACTTCATCTCATTTAAACTCTATACATGCCATATAAATCTTTAAACATAAAACAAAAGCTACCGGAGATAATCTTGATAGTGTGATCCTCAGTGTTGATCCGATCCTCTGGATATTTACACGTCAATCTACATGAGACATTGAAAACACTCAAGTAAGTTTATAGAAACTTAGTAAGTTCATAGGCATAAAATATGAATCTTACCAAACATTCATACACTTATACATTACGTACAATTATTAAATTCACCTGTCAACCACAATTTGGTGAGTGCTTTCATATAATTTCACTATCATTTATTCGTTTACTTTAACTCTTTTGGGCCCTTTTTGTCACTTACCATCTTTAATCAAATAGGAACGACACGGAAAATTGAGTACTTCACTTCCCTTTTCACGATCGGTAGCCGAAACTACCACTTTTCATCGATCGAGGCAGCCGGAAGCTACCACTTTTCATCGATCGGGCAGCCGAAGCTACCACTTTTCATCGATCGGTAGCGAAGCTACCACTTTTTCGATCGATCAGCGTAAGCTACCACTTTTCATCGATCGTCGCAGTGTGAAGCTACCACTTTTCATCGATCGCAAATGAAGCTACCACTTTTCACTGATCAGGTAGCTGAAGCTACCACTTTTCACTTTCACTTGTCACTGATCAGAAGTACTCAAATCCGATGTTCCACTCAATTTGATTATTTAATCACTTTTCGCATTTTCATTTTATCCTTAACTCATCAACAAATATATCTCATGATTCATGATATAATTCATAAAATTTACATTTAATCATTAAATTTCAGCCATATGAACTTACCTGAGTCGATTTGCAGAATTTGAGAAAATTCAGGGACTATTCAGTTACTTTTTCTTTTCCTCGACTTGCTTCGGGTTCTCGATCTATAATTGTAAAAGTCATAAAAGCATAAAAATTATCAAGAAAAAAGCATGAATTAAACTCACAGGATGTATTAGTATGAAAATCAGCTTTCTCCAAAACTCTTCTGACGTTTTTGGCTGAGAAAATGTGAAGATTTTGTCTAGATTATTTTCAATCTTATCTTAATACATATGTTAAAATTACAAAATTCCAATTTTGCCCTTATTCCCTTATCTCCAGTGATTCCCTTGCCTTTTTACCGTCCAACCTTCTCACTTTTAGGTTTAATTGCTCTTTAAATCTTTTTTCTTTTAATACTTGAGCTATTTAATTCTTCTAGCAATTTTACATTTGTTACAATTTAGTCCTTTTTATTAAATTGACTACCCAAACATTTAAATTTCTCAACCAAACTTTAATACTAACTTAATAACATTCCATAAATATTTCTAAAAATATTTATGGCTCGATTTTCAAATTCGAGGTCTCGATACCTCGTTTTTGACCCATTTGACCTAATAAATTCTTTTAATTCACTAAATTCACCAATCCACAAATTCTTCTAAATTCTCACTTGACTCATAAATATTAAATTACTACCTTATTCAATCTTACTTGTCAGATTTAGTGATCTCATATCACCATTTCCGACACCACTGAAAATTAGGTCGTTACAGCTAGGGCCAGCCAAAGGTTGTCAACAACTCATTTTGGGTAAAGTTGGGGACAATGGGAGTGAAAAGAGGGATTTTTCACAAAAAGGAAAGTAGAAAGGGGCTGTGGAAGGAAAGTTTGAGTTAATAAAAGGAAGGAGAATCTCCCTCTTTTATGGAAAGACTTGGACGGAAAAGGGGGAGTGTTGACCTTCTAAAATGGTCAACAATTGCGACTAGGATGAGAAAAGAAATAAAATGAGTATAGGGGAATTCAAATATGGGACCTCTAACAATTAATTAACACACTAAACCACTAGGCCTTTTTCTTCCTTGTGATACAAATTTGCACAATTTAATAAATAAATTCTAGGGCGTGATAGGTTTAATTTGCTACAACGAATTGCGGTAGATCAAATTCCCCCACACATAAGCCATTGGTTGTCCTTAAGCTAGAAAACATAAAAACAAAAAAGAAAAGACAAATCCTGAGTATGTAAAATACAAAGACGAGTTTTGGAACACATAATTAAGAATAATCATATATACACGTAATTCTGGCATGATATGTAAACAACTTACCATTCTCAATCTCAAACATCTAAGTTCAGTATATTACAAAGTATATAGACAAAAAGGTCCTCAAATATATTAATCCATCAATAAATCATATACGTAATTTGGTTATCCTAGCAAAATACAAACAATCATTATTGCAATTACTTGATACAATGTCCATTTATGAATAGATTTACCTAGGTCACATAGGACTTTTCAGCTTGTAATATTATGAGGCTTAAGGTAGGTATGAAATTAAAAAACAATGAGTATCAAAACAATTTCAAGCATGAAAGTAGTTTGACACATCATATTGTCCCCTATTCTTCCCCTTAATGATCCTTTCCCACTCATCGCCTTAGTTCTCCTCCTCTCACCTTCCTTATTTCTCCATGTATGAAGTCACAACTTGATAAAGTAACTATGGTCAACTTACGAGTTTTTGTGCACTAATGATTGAGGTTTAGAATTTTGTGACTTTTATTTTTAATTCAGTTTTGACTTTTTCAACATATCTCACTCACAATGCTTTTGTTTTTCAATGTTCAAGTACTTTTTCCACTAGTTTTGACTTTTTTTTTGTATTTTTCTTTTGTTTTGCACATCTTAGCTAGACCTATAATCACTATATCACACTACTCCCTCCTATTTCACTCTAAATTTTACAAAATCACCATGATGTAGCTACCTATCCCTCAATACGTATGGCTAGATGTCTAAATTCGTGCATTTCAGGGACCAAAGAAAAAGGGTAAGTACAAGTTCATATTTTGGCTCAAGTTTTGCATGAAGGTTTATCAAGAAGTATTTTATAGCTCAAATATAGGTACTAAGGATTGATGAATAAGGTTGGATTTTTGGCTCTGGGTTATACCAAACAATGCCTTAGGTCATCCCTAGGTATCTCAATATTCATAAATTTAATCAATCAAAAACTCACAATTTTAACTATTTATCATACATACTAGCATGCTAGTTTCCTGATATTTTCTCTATCATTTGGTATATTTTTAAAATCATTCACTATGATGCCAAATTTACAGTAAATACAATCAACCTATAAACATGCTCCTAACCAATCAATTGTATTTCTACAAGCTCAAGCTCATTTTTGGCAAGAAAAATAAAGAAAAAATCATAAAAATAAAAAATAAATTTTCTATGTTACCCCCTACTCATTAGATAGGACATTGTCCCTAATGTACAACCCCTAAGTAGATAAACGAAGTTACCTGATTGATCGTGACATTGTCGTAATCTTATGGTGGGTGCTTCCTTCCTTGTTCGTTTAAAGCTCGTAAATGTAGTGCTTCCTTCATGTGAGGTTCCTGCATAGAAAATTTAAAAACAAAAAACAAAAAAGATATAGATATATAAAGCTATTGTTACTCCTACTCCTAACAATAAAAATAAAAATAATCCTATTTAATTGTTTTACAATTTAACAAAATTAAAAAGTGTTTCAATCGTTAAAATGTGTCGATTGCCCCCCACTATTGGAGCTTTCCCTCGACCTGAGATGTGGCCTCAGGAGGAGCCTCTGTCTAATGAATGTGCATGCCGGGTTGGGCTACGGATGACGGGCCCTTTCTATGTAAAATGTTGTGGTTGAAATGCCGCATCGTAGTTGTCGTCCTCCTCTTGAGAGTCTTGTTTTGCAACTTCCTCTTTCTCCTCCTCTTCTCTCTCGCTTTCTCCTTCTTCGTTACTCCCCTATTCCTCGAATCTATGATGGGATCACATGGGTCCATATTTGTTTGGCAATAAATTTCATATTCTCATACTGTTCTGCCGTGCAAACTCCTGTCCAACTGGGCCTATTTCCTGCATCTAGACAAGTTCATGGGCCGAGCTACCTACCCAAGCTCGAAGATCCGCCTGAAATTTGGGAATATTTGGGCAAAAATGTTAGGCCTGAAAAACGGGCTTGGGCAAAGAAATTAGGCCTGTTTAAAATATGAGTTAGGCTCGGGCTTGGGCTTGAACATTTAAGGACCGAGCCTGGCTCAACCCATTTTAAGTTTATAATACTTTATAATATGTTATTTTTAGATATTGTGTAATTTAGAACATATTAAAAAAAATAAACTTATACTAAACATATAATACTACTCTAATTTAAATATTAAAATAATGTTAAGATGATTATATAAAAAAATTTCAATAAATAAAAAATATATAAAATTATTAAATATTAAATAAAAATAAAATAAATATTTTTAAAAAAATTTAAAAAATAATATGGGCATGGGCTTGAGTTAGTCTTTTTCAAATATGAGCGGGTTTGGACAAAATTTTAGGCCTAGGTTTCGGGCTGGGCCAGGCTTGGGCAAGCATAAAGTATGGTAATATCATGGTTAGACCCGGCCTGAACCCAGCCCATGAGCACCTCTACCTGTATCCACCTTTTCATCCATTCGGTGTCCAAAATTTCACTTCCTTTCCGAGCTTTTGATATTTCTTTTATTTTTAGAGATACCGAGACATCCATCTTTTGCTTTCTTTGCTGGTTCCAATCCTTAATTTGTTTTCGATTGAGCTCGACGAACTGGGTATATATAGAGTCACCTATTAAGCTCTTCATCGGCCTTATCAACTATTAATTTGCTTTCATTGAAACTCCAACCTTTTTGTATAATGTCGTCACTAGGTCAGGGAAGAAAACCTCGACCTTCTGGCCACTGATACAACATTTCATGCTGTGATTAGAGGTGTGCATGGGCTAAGTCAGGCTGGGCTCAACTAAAAATCCAGGCCCGTTTGCTAGGCCCAGGCCCGGTCCAACCCGAAAAATGGGCCTAAAATTTTGCCCAAGCCCAACCCGAATAAAAATGCTAAAACTCAGGCCCCACCTTGCCCGCCCATATTAATTGTTTTATTATTTTTATATAATTTTAAAATATATATAATACATCAAAAAAACTAAAAACATCAAAATAAATATTTTCCAACAAATTGAAAATAAATTTTAAAAAATATGTATACTTAAATAACACTAAGATAGATGCAACTTAGCAAACAAATGCCTCTAAAATTATAACAAAATTAACAAATGTCTTTAAAATAATAACAAAATTAACAATAAAATAAGTTTTATACAATATCCAAACAATAACAACAAAATAGTAGCAATATAATAGTAAAATTGTAGCAAAATAGGGAGAAAACAACAAGAAAATTATATTAAAAATAAGAGCAGATTTTTTTGTCCTTTAGTGAATTCGGACCAGGCTGGGCCCGGGCCAGGGCAAAAAATACCTTACCTGAGGCCCCACTCATTTTTTAAACATGCCTTATTTTTTTTCCAAGTCCATTTTTCAGGCCTATATTTTTGCCTAAACTCTCCCACATTTCGGGCGGTCCTTCGGGCTGGGCCAAGTGGCCCGACCCATGAACAGGTCTAGCTGTGATAGATCCATTCCCTGATGCATATCTGTTTCTTCTGCAAAATGCCATATAACAAAATAGCTTGAAAAGTATTTACGTTAGACACATTCATTGTAGGTGTAATTCTACTGCAAAGAAATGACATCCACATCTTAGCTTCAGGAAATATTAGCGCTTGATGAAAATTGGTTGGTAGTCCGATATCCAGTCGGTGATTCCACTCACCCTCCCTTCGGTTAGGTAATTTATAATGTTATCCATTTCTATTTCATTAAAACTTGTTAAATTAGTGTTTTCAAGGAAATCATTTTCATAGTATGGAGTATTATAAAACTCACAAGTTCCCATAGGGGTGATGTGTACCTCTTTGCCTTGTACTGTTATGGTTTCCCAAATAGCTGCGTACCTCATCTCTTGATCCTTAAAGATGCATAAAACTCTTGGACCACAGGGATAACAACGTTTTCTTTGGGAGTCATGCAAAATCGCTCCCATATATGATACTGAACTAATGCCCAAATTTGTTGACAAAGAATAATCAATGGTTCGAAACCCCATTCTTGAACGAATGTCTTTCCTGATAATTTTAGAAAATATTTTTTGACATTTGCATTTGGAAATTTTGAAGGCCTTGTGACCACCAATTGCTCTTGTTCACTAGTTCATCTAAATTTCCTAGAAGTCATTTTCAGTAATATTTTTTACTAAAAGAAGTAATATTTTTTTACTAAAAGAAGATAAATCAATCAACATATTTCAAAGAAACAAAAGAACAATGCAATGGAAAAATAAACTTAAGTAGGAACCCTTAGCCTTGTTTGAAATCTCATGATTTCTCGCGAAAATTTGTAGCAAGTTCCTCGTTTATGTGGTGCTTTTATCCCTGCACAAAGTAGAATACAAGAAAAGGAAGAAAAAGTTGCAGCAAAGTAGAAAGAAAAATAAAATGGGGGGTTTTTTGCGATTGAAGAGTTTAGAAGGGTTTAAAAATAGTTAGAAGTGTTTTAATTTTAAAAATTTTGGTGTTTTTAGATTAAAAATCGGGTAAAATAAGGGTTAAAGCCGACAGGTTGCGCAATGGGTTGAGTCGGCCCTATAGAAAATTGTAGCGATGTCGCGATATAGGGGTTCCATGTTGCAACACCCCTGGCAGGCTATCGATGTCGTGACATCGGGGTTTGATGTTGCGACACACCTTGGAATCTTTAGATTTTGGGACTACTGACTACTTTGTTGTGACATAGAGGTGCCAAGTCATGACATCGAGCTGAATTGCTCGATTCCTTGATCTTGTTATCGGTGTTGCAACATTGGCTCTACTTTGGCTCCTCTTGAGTTTCAAAGTGTTCGGGCATACATAACCTAATTCCAAAAAAATTAAATCAAATTAATTCCTAATCTACCTGTAAGTCTACTAAAATACAATAATTTACAAAATTTTAACATAGTTTAAAAAGTGTTAAATATTACTACCAGATTCATCTGTTAGCTCCATTAGTGTATACATGGATGCATCTTTGATTGTTTTTCTTCCATATTGGTCCAACATCCATCATGCCTTTCCACCTTTTTCTGTTTGTCCTGCTCTTTGAGTATGCTCTTTCTACTTGCATTGATTACAGAGAATATCTTTTCCGACTCAAGATAGCTAGGGTTTTTACAGATATTTTATAGCATGATCTCTCTAAATTTTCCCTACTTCCCTCATTCTGTTGGGGATTGCATTTGAATATTTCAGTCTCACAATTTTTTTCATGATTTTTTCATTATTTTCTAGGTAAATGGTGAACCTAAATGTGGCTAGAAACGATCTACCTAACAGAATAGGTATCTTACAGTCTTCCTCAAAGTCCAAAATCACGAAATAGATTGGGATGATAACACTATGCATCTTAACCAACACATATTCAAGTACCCCTTTTGGTTGTACCAAATACCTGGCAGTTAAGTGTAGTGTGATATATGTGTTTCTAAGTTCCCCTAACCAGAGTTTCTTGTATATTGATAAGGGCATTAAGTTTATACTAGCTCCTGGATCGTATAACACCCTGAATTTGGGCCTAGAAGAATTGGGCCTATTGGGCCTTGGGCATGGAAGCGTTTAAAATTTTTGAGAATAAGAGAACGACATTAATGCAAGTTGGACCTATTAGGTGAGTGATTTTGGAAGGTTAGGGGGCTTCCATGAAGTCCCGGGATCAAACCTGGGCTTTAGGAAAAATTTTGGTTTTAAGTGAGTAAAACCCTGAGAGTTAGTAAGTAGGCTTTAAGAATAAAATGTGGAGAAAAATAACACAAAAGGAGTTGTGGTCTAGTGGCAAATGGCGCCTCATGGGAGAAAAGGAGGTGACGTTACACAAGGAAGCAAAGGGTCCAAGGTTCAAGTCTTGGCGCTTGCATTTCATTTTGATTTATTTTTAAGTGAACTTAGACTTTGGCCCATAGACTTATATTTAGTTGAGCATGATTTTAGACACAAGAGGAGTTTGTGGCTTTGTGGCTAGCAGCGTGGATTATGTTATAGGGGAGCCTGAGTTCGAATCCCATCGCAAGCAAAAAGGGATATTTATTTTGCTAAGTTGGGACGGCCAGATTTTGTGTTGGAATTAAACTCTCCTGAAGGAGGGATCCAACATCGGGAAGCTAGCAGGAGGGAAGGTAAGAAGCTGGCTTTAAATAAAGCAATCTATGAGGATAGTAACCACACCTTGGTTGGCGTTTGAGCACAGGAGTGGTCGGAGCGCGGATTAACTCTAGATTCCTATCAGGTGTGGATTTTGCACTACTTTAGCTGTAGAGCGGCAATGCCAAAATGCCGGTCACACGGCAATGGTAGCCAGATGAGCGTGCGAGCGCACGTGTGGAGGCTTCGACGCGATAGTTGAGGCCATTATGAGTGTTCTTGTGGGTTAGGCTGTTTGGGCCTCGATGGGCCATGTGGGGCCCATGGGCCCATATGGATAAATTGTATTATTGTGTAGTAGATATTGTATTGGACTATGTGAATCTCATAACTATGGCTAGATTTGGGCTAAATGGGCCACACGAGTGTGTGGGCCCATTTGGGCCGAGAATGGGCCTAGGCCCAATCGCATCGTTATGTTTGTTAGAAACCTTGGTTGAAAAAATTATCGTAATACCCTTGGTTTACAAAATTATTAAAATACCCTTGGTTTACAAAATCATCAAAGTACCCTCGATTTACAAAATTACTGAAATACCCTCAGTTTGCGAAATTACCAAAGTACCCCCGATTTATAAAATTATCGAAATACCTCTAATTTTTGAAATTACCGAAATACCCTTGGATTGTAAAATTACCGAAATCCCCCTGATTTATGAAATTATTGAAATACCCTCGGTTTGCAAAATTACTGAAATACCTCCGATTTGCGAAATTACTGAAATACCCCCAATTTATAAAATTATCGAAATGCCCTCAGTTTGCAAAATTATCAAAATACCCCTAATTTATGAAATTACTGAAATGCCCTCAGTTTGCAAAATTACCGAAATACCCCTGGTTTATGAAATTACCGAAATACCCCCAGTTTACAAAATTACCGAAATACCCCCAGATTGCAAAATTACCAAAATACCCCAGATTTGCAAAATTATCGAAATACCCTTGACTTGTGAAATTACCAAAATACCCTCGATTTATAAAATTACTAAAATACCCTCGATTCGTAAAATTACCAAAATACCCCTAACTTGCAAAATTATCAAAATACCTCCGGTTTGTCGAATTATCGAAATACCCCTAAAAGGTAGGATTACTGAAATACCCTTATAGGGTAAAATGACTATTTTGCCCTTGTAGGTAAATGACTGATTTAGACTATGAATTTGACTGTGATTGTATAACTATGAGTTTAACTGACTTGACTGTGGGCGTGTGACCAATATGCTGTTAATATACGTTTTGCATACATGTGTAATGATTGAGCATGACCATTTTGCATACATGTGTAATGATTGAGCATGACATACACGACATATTGCATGGGGTTGGGATTTGTATTTTGGAGGAAGTACTGTACTGGTGGCTATGCCACATTTTACTGATTTAGTGGCTTTGCCACGTATACTGATTCTAGTTACTCAGCCACATATACCGTCATTAGCAGCAAGGCTGCATTATTGGAGAGCTTGACTCTGTGCCATCTTGATTATGGCTTTGTGCCAATCGTATTTACCCGTGGCTATGTGCATAACAGATATCGATGACTCTGTGTCGATCATATTTACCCAAGGTTATGTGCCGATTATATTACCGTCTATATATACTAGTAGCTCGACTGCGTTCTTGGTGTGTAGGGCTGGGTGGGTTGACTTGGTCTTCATAGGAGTGTAGGGTTGGTACGGGCGGTGTGTTGGTTGGACTGGGTTGGGATGCATCCGTATACTGTTGCATATTTGTTTATGAGATCTGTCACTGTACTGGGCTTAGGCCTCTTGTTCTGTTATTGGGTTGGGCTAGGCCCAATTGATACTGTTATGGGCTGTGACCCAAATAATTTCGTAGTGGGCTTTTGACACACGTATGCTCTGATATGTACTGTACTGTTACTGTTGAAAGGGCTTCGGCCCAGATTGTTTAGGTTTATGCTTCTGTATACTAACTGTTACTCTGGTAAGGGGATTACACACTGAGTTTTCATAAACTCACCCCGTTTTTAACTGTGCAGGTAATCCTCAGTCTTAGACGGATCGGAGCTGCGAGGGACTCGGAGGTGACCACACGTCCGATTGGCTTTAAAGTACATGTCCTATTTTTATTTTAATTTGTTGGGTTATAAATTTTGTAATAAGGCCTTAAGATTTCTAAACTTTAAGTTTTGGGATTTTATTGATTGTTTTATAATTGCTAGAAGTAAAACACGATTTATCAGAAATAACTATTGTTTATCAAAATATCACGTTCTGCAACTGTTTTAAATTAAGCTTTCCGCAACAAACAAGGTTTTAAAGATATTAATGTTTTTCCAAGAATGATTTCTAATAAACCACGTTTTAAAAATAAGCAAACGGGATCTGAGGTTTTGAATAGCAAAAAGTTTTAAGTTGTATGAAGGGTTTCTAATGAAAACATGGTTTTCGAAAAACTCTTCAATTTGACACGCCAGATTTGGGCCTAACTTCTAGGCCGGGTTTAGGGTGTTACAGATCACATAGGGCCTTATTAAAGTGAATATCTCCTATCTCCTATCTCTATAGGAATTGTAAACTCCCTAGTTCTTTTAGTTTTGGAGGTATTTGTTTAGAGATTATTGCACTACAAGATGCGTCTATATTGACTTCATCTCCTATTTTAATTTTCTTATGCCTACCCATGATTTCTTTTAAGTACTTAGCGTATTTAGGAACGTTTTCAATTAATTTAATCAGAGGCAAGTTAACGTTAAGCGACTTGAATAAGTTTAGAAAACATACAAATTTTGCTTCATCCGATTTTCGTTTATCCTCTAGCCGTGAGGGGAATGGTACATTGGTCAGTGCAGGTTTTCGGTTTGCCTTAGCTGCTGGCTCAATTACCCTTTCTGGTTCTGGTTTAGCATCGTCGTTTGAAAGGGTTTCTTCTTGAATATCATCAAAATCCTCCTTATCATCTTCTTGAGTTGGGTTATTCGGGCTACTCAGTACTTTACCCTATTGGAGTACAATTGCTTTCATGTGCTCCTTCCCTTCCCTCCGAGGATTGTTCTCGTTATTGTTTGGGATCCTGATGCCAATTTTCCTTTTGAGTCTCCCATCATTCTCATCAATTGGATCATTTTATCTTTAAGTTTCGTCAATGTTTTTTTTTTTGATTGCACTCAAACTGCACCTGTTTCACTTTAATTCGCATTGTCTACATCTCTCCCTTGATTAAATCTAGTTGTTGACCACATACAACATTGTCATTTGGGTTGGCCCTTTCCTGAAGTTCCTGTAGATATGAAGGTTGGTAAGTAATATTTTATTTAATAGGGTTAGAATTATTACCTCTTCATTGATTACCGCCCCATCTCAAATTCAGGTGATCTCTCCAGCTTGGATTATAAGTATTTGAATAGGGATTTCCACCCCTATTCCCAATGTAATTCATATTCTCAGCTAGGTTCTCAAAATATTGACCAATAGGTCTATCTCCATCATATATTGAAAATCCACTAGATGTTGACTCTATCTAGTTAAGTTTGTCCAAGATCTGTTGATATTTATGTTCTTCCAGAAAATTTTTACTGCAAATGATCTCTGGCTATAAGTAAATCATTTATTTGGCCACTAGAAGGAATTCATCGCCATGTTTTCTATGAGATCATTGATAAACCGTAATATAAACATATTTTAATCCCACATTTAGCATACTTTTGGATGATTTAAGCCTTGAATTGTGGAATTTGGTGCTCTTAATTCTTTTTTTTTTCATGTTTTATACTTAGAAAAGTACCGGAGGATGAAAAGAACGAGAAACGGGCCTAAAACGGAGTAAATAGGCCATATCATGAAATCAACACGACCTGGGCCCAAGACTACACGGTCGTGCCTCATTAACGGACCCGAACACGGCCTGGCCACAATTCACACGGGCGTGTGCCATGGGCGTGTCCCTGTCGTGACATAGAAGAGTTTCATTCGGATTAGAGTACTTAGAGGCAAAGAAAGCCATTCCAAAAGCCTATATAAACACCCTAGAGGCCAACCTTCAAGGGGAGTCCAGTTAGGCGTTCAGTTAGGCCGAAGAGCCAAGCCAGGGAGGCCAGAATTGTGGGATTTACTTAAAGGAAGCCAGTTGATTCATCTCAAGAAGCCGGAGTTATACTCAAGACAAAAAATCTTTTCTTTAATTCCTTCAGCGGGTTTTAGGGTTTTTCTTATGTTTGTTTTATATTTACTTCTAAGATGTATTCTTTTATTATTATGAACTAAAACCCTCAAATACCTGAGGGGGATGAAACCTAAGACGGATTTTGTTATTGTTTTCTGAACTATATGATAAATACTTGATTTGTTCTTAATTATGTGTTCTTAATTCTTGCTTTGATATTTCAGGATGTTGATTCAAGTATTGATGTGCTTAGGCAGTGGAGCAAAAGTTCTTGCTTAAGAGTAGATCTAGCATAATTAAGCGGAGTTGATCGCAACCCTAGAAATAGGATGACGAAAATCTGCCGAATTAGGGTCAAACCTAATATGGGAGTCCATAGATCGAGTTAATGCAATTCTAGGGGTTTTAATTAGAAAGAGATTTCAATTAATCAACCTAGGGTTAGACGTTAGTAGCCTCGAAAGAGGTGTTAATATAAATTAGGGGTTTTAATTAGAAAGAGATTTCAATTAATCAACTTAGGTTAGACGTTAGTAGCCTCGAAAGAGGTGTTAATATAAATTAGGGAATCTTACGGATCAAGTCAAGTGAATAAATCGTCTGGTTCAGAGTTAAATAACAAGTGAAGTCTAGGTGGGTTCTTCCTCGGGTATTATCTTAATCAATTGGTTTTTTCCCCACAAGTATTTTCCCAATTCATTCTCTTTGTCTTTGCATCTTTAGCTTAATAGTTTGTTAATTTTAGATTAAATAATAAATCCCTTAATTCTTAGGCTAAATAATAAAAAGAAAGTTAGTATTAGTACTTTTGGTTCCTTTGGGTTCGACAATTCGGTCTTGCCACTAAACTATACTACTGTTCGATAGGTGCGCTTGCCTCAATTGTTGTCATAGTTAGTTTCTAGGCTCGATCATTCTTTTTATAAATTTTTAAGACTCTGAAATAACGATTAATCATACATATCCTTGTATGTTCAGTTCATCAAGGCTCCTCTTGCGACTCTATCTATACCTGGCCTTGTATTTGTATCCAACCCTTTGTAGAACTTCTGCAATCGTAACCAGTCGGGCAAACCATGATGTGGGCATATTTGAACCAACATCTTAAACCATTCCCAAGCTTCGAGAAAACTTTCTCCTTCTAGTTGTTTAAACGTGGAAATCTCCTTCCTAAGTTGGACTGTCTTGCTAATAGGAAAAAACTTATGTAAAAACTTCTCTGCAAGTTCGTTCTATGTCATGATAAATCCTGGTGCTTGCGAATCTAACCAAGAGAAAGCGTTATCTATTAAGGAGAAGGGGAGCAACTGAAGATAAATAACATCATTGGTGACCCCGTTAAATTTAAAAGTGTCATAAAGTTGGACAAACCGCTTTAGATGTTGATTTGGGTCCTTCGTTATTGTCCCTCTTAATTTCAGATTATTCTGGATCATTTGGCTCATGGCTAGTTTGATCTCAAAATCATTTTCCATGATGGTCAACCTTATAATGCTTCATTGTACCATATTTAGATTTGGTAACACATAGCCTCTTAAGGTTCTTTCTTCTCGAGCCATTGGTGGGTTTAATGATAGTTGTGGTGGTAAGTCAAGTTCGTCAAACAACGGAATCTCTTGTGATGGGTTAACTGCAGCAGGTGGATTGTTTTGTATCTTTTATTGATGTCGATGATTTCTACGAATTATTCTTTCTGGATCAGTGACTGGCTCTATAGGTGTGCCCCTACTGCCAGTCAATCACTGAAGCCACAAAGAAAAGTAAAAATGTTAGTGAGGAAAAATAAAATAAAAACCGTATCCATAATTTAAAGATTTCCTAATTATTCTATTGAATGCAAAAAAAAAAAAAAATGTTGCCTCCCTAGCAATGGCGCCAACAACTTGATTGCCTACGGATGTACTAATGTCTAGAATGTAATTCCTGCAATCAAATATAAGTATTAGGCAGTTTGCGCAAGTATACGGGTCAGGTTGTAATATAGTTTATACAATGAAGTATAGAAGTACTTCAAGGATTGTACCCAAGGGAGGTGAATACTAAATTAGTAATAACTCTGAAATTAATAAATCTAATTAGTATTTTAATTAAATTATATTACGGTAAAATATAAGATAAATAAAAATTGTATTAAAGAAAAAGAAATAAATTGCATTAAAAGAAAAATGAAAACCTAACTTGCTGACTTCATCAATTCTAAGTATGAAAGACTAACTCACTTCGGTGGTCGTAACTAATTCCTATTTCGAGCTCTACTCAATCAATTAGTTGTTAACCTAGCAAGACCTCTTGATCTTTCACTAAACTAACGAGTCGACAAGAATTACTTATTTGTCAACCTCACAGTCTATACCGAATTGGGGTAAGGTGTTTACGTATAGGTAATACCAATTTTGGGTTCATTTCCACCTAGATAACTTCCTAGGGTTGTTAGACTTATGGTTTAAATTCTTCCTATCCCAACGAATTGGTTCGCTAAGAAATTAATTACTCTTTCGTCCACTCGCTAATTCCCCAAAAGAGGATTAGTTCCTCATGCATCTCATAAACAACATAAACTTGATTAAAAAGATAAAAATGAAAACTAGATCAATAATAAGGGTTTAAGAGAAATCTTGATTTGTATTGATAATTGAAAGAGCAAAAATCCATAAAGAGTTAATGAATGCACAAGTCAGATTCTCCGAAGAATAAGAATGAAAATAAAACTGAATTACAAATGGAAATCCTAAGTACAAAAAAAGTTAAAAACTAAATGTAAGTTGCAACATAAACTAGAATAAAAGATTAAAGGTACAAAAAAGATGTTTATAAAGTGTTTAATGAAGCCTATTTATAGATTTAGGGTTGGTCGTTGTCCATTGACCTAATTCGACCGATGTTTTCACATTAAAATTTGTTGCGCGGACCAAAATGCCCTCGGCTCATTAATTCTTCACGTCAAGGTAGTGTCGCGACATCCTTTGTCCTTTGTCACGACACTGATGACATTTTACAGGCACAGGCTTGGATTCAGGGCTGTGTCGCAACATCCTCTAGCTATATAGTGACACTGATGGTAGTTTTGCTATTTTGGGTATCCTTCTCACTATGTTATGACATTGACTCTCTATGTTGCAACATGATGACCAAACTCGTGTTCTCGTACCTCCGAATGATACCCTACACACTCACCAAATACATTAGTCTTCCTTTAGGCCTACTTTGGCCCCTAAAGTCATATAAATAGCTCAAATCACACTTTTTATTATTCGTAAACTAAAAGTGAAAAACTAAGTAAAACATAATGAAATTGTATTTATACAAGCTCCTTAAGTAAGGAAAATGGTTTAATTTGCTACAACTAATTACGGTAGGTCATGCCTTAGGTGTAGTATTTTCGTCAATATAGAAGCAAATTTTGCTCATTGGTTGTCTATCGTTTAAACTGACATTAAGCGGTATTATGTGGTCGGATCATAGTATGGGAAGATAACTTATATTATTAGACGAACCTAAACATGTCCTTAGTCTAATAAAAAATGAGCAAACCGATTGAAAGACTAATATATCGTCTATCAAGTTTAATTGGGGAGATACCTTGTCTTGGGCATCAGGGCATTAGATACAATGTATCTGACTGGACCCAAATAGAATAGATCTTGAATCCGTTTCTAGATTTATTCACTTGTGACTTTCATAGTAAGAAACCAAAAGCTGGTGCATTGGGTGTATAACTTTTGAAGTATGTAGCGTCATTCACAATAGTAGAGTTCATAGTTCAAGACATGGGTAAATGATATCCTCTCATAGGCATTACATGGTTAATGAAAAGTAAACATAGTCACGGTTGTTCATCTTTGTGATGAATGACTTGATTACTATTTGATAGTAATTGACTTTTCATAATGGAATATGTAATGGTTACCATGAGATAAAATAGTATCATAATGGGAGAGTGGATATTATCCCAAAGAGATTAAGGATATCTTATGAGGGTAACACACTTATGACAAGGTCATTGGACGAGCACTGAGTACTTGCTTTCATAATGGTATGTTGTTAGGAAGAGCTCAGTCACGATACTATGGTTGAATAAATTCGTGACTAAATGAGTTTATAATTAATAGGGGAAAAGCCGGAACTTAATTATAAATCATTTGAGGCCTAATTACATATGTCCAATTGATCCCTTCGCTAGCTTGTTGAAACCAAAAATGAATTGCAAGTTTGAATAAAAATGAACAAAATGTATAGTTAAAGACAAATAGAAAACATTCAGTGATGATTATGATTTTTTTTCCGAAATGAAAAGATGGAATCATTTGGAAAGGTTTCCAAAAATGGAAATAGAAATGATCCATTTACAATTCTATATGGATTACTTAAAAATGATCGGAAGAATGCGTTTATGTTTTTGAGCTGTTTTGAAGCTAGAAAATGAAAATAAACCATTCGATCATAGTGAACATGTTGAGTTATGAAATATTGAACATATTTTCTCAAAATTTTATCAGGGATAAAATCAACAAAAATTTTACCAGAGGTAAAATCATCAAAATTTTACTGGGAGTAAAATAGGGATGAGAAAATTATTTAATATAGAATATTAAAGTTTACTTTAGGAAATAGAAAAATTGAATTGGGCTATATCACATTATAGAGTATTGGGTCAAAAGGCCTAAGAAGTACTCGTAATTGGACTCGATGTGAGACAGACCTGAATCCCCATCATATGAGGGAATTACACCCTATCAACACCTTTTTCTCTCCTAGTTGGACTAGGAAGTTGTTTTTCTATTTGAAATGAACCTTTATAATTCAACAAATGTTCAACCTTCTCCTAGATGGCATCAGTGACATACAACTTTAAGAAATTGTTACTCTGTCGAAAAAAAGAGAGGATTTATTCTCAACTATTAGATATATTTTTCTAGAATAACAATTTTATTGGTTTCTATTAAAGAAGAGAGAAGTTCATTTTCACCTCAAATAAAAGAGAAACATTTTTCTAGTTCTGTATTTTGATTCAATTGGTTCGAGCCCACACTCAAAGCAGTTCATGGTACGAGAATAGCGAAAAAAATTGTTGGGTTAAAAGCCGGGAAACATCAAAGATCCACTTATTCGAAAACACAAATATGATTTCGGTCGAAGGTTTATTATTATAAATATCACAAACCTGATCGATTTTTAAAATTTTAAGTTCCCGCTGTAAAAAAAAATTGTTTTCAAACCATATTTTTTTCAACAGTCATAGTTTTCATAACCATCAAATAAGTACGAAGATGATGTCCTTGACTATTTAACACTGGCAACAACATCTTAGAGGATAATTGAGCATTCATTACCTGCACTACACCTGGTTACAGTCTTTTCAATTCACAACAATCACTATGATGTTAAAATTTCATAGTCAAGGCTTCAAAGTTCCAAACAATAGGTCCCAAACTCACCAACCATTGGACCCCTAACACTAGATCACATCCCTTCAATGGAAGGACCATGAAATCATTTTTGGAACTCAACTCCCTGGCAAAGCCACCCCACATTTTCACAAATTCCCCTAATACTAAAGACTTTTTCCATCAACTATAGTAACCTTCAGTGCAAAATGTCTTTTTACAGGTAATCCCAAAATTTTCACAGCAACATAATTTAGAAAATTATGCATACTACCGTTGTCTATCTGTACAAGCAAACTTCTATTACCAATGTAGCTTGAACATGCATAGTTTCTAATCCATATTATCAACACAATTAGCAAATTCTTCTTGTTGAACTCCTACTTCACAATTGTCTAAAAGCAGCTGATACAATTAGTATTGCATATACTATGACCTACAGTATATTTTAGGCCACAAAGGCCCCTACGCTTCCTATCTTCAACCTCAGCAGTTGTAGCTAACTTATTTGGTGGTTTTGGGTTGATGAGCACATTATTTTTAATTGTTATAGTGTTGGTGGTTCCTTTAGGTTGGCGTTATAGGTTTTTAAAAGGCCGAGGATTTAGATAGTTAGATTTAGGAAAGGTAGACTGAGAATGGCTAGGTAAATCATAACTAACTTGTTTAAAAATGAATTCATTTGTTTCCTAGTAGACAAGTATTGGATGGATTCAATTTGTTTAGCTAAACAGAAAGCCTCTTTAAGGGTTTTTGGTCCAAATAGTTCTAATTGCTGACTTATACCAGGTCAGACGTTACTAACAAACATGCTAAGTGCCTAAGAATCATCTAAATGCTGATTGAGAGGGCTTACAAAGTCATCGTAGAATTGATCTATCGATCCCAGTCGTTTCAGCGCCATCATCTAAAACTTAGGATCATCAAATTCTTCTAGTGCAAACCTATCACGAATGACTTGCAAATAATAATTTCATACTAATTGCTCAATCCCACCTTGAGCACGTCCTTCCAAATGTAGTATCATAATACAAACCTTGGCACTGTCAGACACCATCTGTACTGCAAAATACTGCTCCATTTTACTCCACCATCCTCGAAAATCATCTACTAAAAAATTGGGACAATCAAACCGAAAGAATCAGAACAAGAATCACGATTTTTATCACCATCATCTTATTTTGACTATTGCTTGCATGGGAGTAACCTAAAGGGGACGCTCCAATAACTCCTTGCACCTCATCCAGTCCAAACTTACCCAGAGACGTTTCAAAATATGGCCTTGATTTTAGCTTTCATTTCCCCATAAAATCCTTGAAACCTTAGATTAACTAGACGGTCATTCTCTTGCACCTCTGTTTGAATTTTTGCAATCTTAATTTGAATTTGATTAACTTTACCTATGCTGTTGATACCCAGAAAAGAGACTCTGATACCAATTTGATAGAACTTGTGAAATGGCCAAGAATGACAAGATTAAAAGAATTATGAATGAAAGATAGAAGAAGAAAGGAAAGAGAAGATTAGAAGAATTTGGGAGAGAATGGTTATAATTCTACGGGAAAAGATTGTATGAAACAGTGAGGCCACGTCATCTGTATCCTTTTTCTTTTCTAATAGTTTTACTATCACATCAGTATTTTCATTCTGAAAAAAATCAAATCTAAATTAAAATCCTGAAATTTAAGATAAGAATACTGATGTGGCATAAAACTATTGAAAATGGATAATATCTCTGTTTTATACAATAACATATCAATTACAACAAAAATAATAAATTCCCAACAATATTAACAAAAATTAACATATCTACAACCCAAATATCAAAAATTTAATCATAGAAAAATAACCAATAACGTAGTTTTTTGAATCTATTTATTTTTTATCGACAAAAACCCTTTTAATAAAAAGCTGTTCTCCCAAGCCAGCTTGTCCTAAGTTGTGTATCAATAATCATCTCTTGTCTGATTTGAACATTATGCTACATCCTACCAATTCAGGTTGTTTAAAAGCTTCTCATATTAGTACAAGTTGTTATAAGAAAAGTGCTTGAAATAGAGTTCTCCACCCAACAATTTTTTCCCTGCCCCATATTGGTACATAAATCTCATATTCAAGTGGAGCGATTAATAAATAATATTTTTATAAATCAAATTTTTGACGTGAAAATACCACTTTAAACAACTAAATAATAACAGATCATTACTTGACGATAAAAGTATATGAAAATTTTAATAAAAATACGATTATCTTTGCAAGATAGTGACTTATCCACAGGTCATGTCGAGGTGGTGTACAGACATTGCTTTTCATTTTGTTTATTTTATTTCCGGACGGACTGCCCAACCCTTGGACAGTTCAATAAAGTCGAATTTTAACAATGCAATCTAATATCAAGAGGAAAACAAAGATTTCCGGAAGACAAGAGGCAGACAACCGTAGACAATGAAAAGAATGACATTAAGATTGTTTCTAGAAATGATCTGAGATGTCTATTACTATTATTATTCATGTTTCATTCTTTAGCTTATCTGCTTCCCTATCTCATATCCTTTTTTGGATTTGAAACAACATTATTGAGAGCTCATCTTGAGAGCTTTATAATTCTATCAATGGGAGCAAATTGGTAAAAACCAAAACATCAATGGCCATCTCCGAGCACTGCAATCAAAGCAGTTTTATAGTCTTGATTTTCCCATCTCCAGTGGTGCACTCTGCAATGTAAAAGTTCAATCATCAGATGAGCATCAATATTACAGTTTTCGATATCAATTGGTGGAAAACTATGTTATACCGGCTTTCTGGTTTTCTTGACTTACATGGGAACTTTAAAAACATACTTTGCTGGATAACCCATTTACGACACTCAGACCAGTTTTCAGGCAAAGTAGGTAGACAACAACCTAAAACATCCGAGTAAAGTAGGTGAAGAGCAACCTAATCAGTTGGCAACAAGACGGGTGATTTTTTGTCCTTTTGACAAGATTTTTATCCATATATATCTGAACCACCTTGTCTGTGAATCCAAATTAGGAGGAAAAAAAGCTGACCCTATGGAATCGAGGAGGGTAGGAAACTGAACAGATTCGAGGATTCTTGCCATCTCTAAATAGACCATAACTATTCTCTGGTGAAAATTGCAGGGTAAACAGAGCAAGCACGAGGGATAGCAATGTGTAAATGAGGAAAGGCGTTATACGATGAAACATATAAAATTGTCCCGGTCCCTTAAGCTACTCAACATCAAGTTATCAACACTCGGAACTAATAAGAGTTGACAATTTCCATACTCAAATAAGAGGAAAAAAGAATGCCCTCATAAGATTGCGAGACACAGTGGATGCCAACAATGCTTCTAATGGACGCAATAAACTCATGAAGTAGCCTATCGAATAATGTAGCAAAATATGTACAGTTTGGAGTTTGCTTACCAATGGAGCACCCTTGGCAGCTCTTTCAGCCAAGAAGGCGCAAGGCTTGAAAAATCCTCCGTATAAATTCGACCACTCCTCAAGTCTCGAATAAATGTACTTAGAACCAAGAGAATCAGCCCAAAACATGAGTCCTCCCCTGAGAAAATTTTTAAGCAAGTTATTAGATTGAGAAACCAATGGAAAACCAAGAAGAATTAATAAAAAACTCGACGATGTTTCGAACCTGTAAGGTGGGAATCCCATGCCCATAACAGCAGCAATGTCAATGTCAGATGCTTTCACTGCAATACCTTCAGCAAAAACTCGGCAAGCCTCATTAACCACTGGAAAGAATATCATTTCCACAATGTCTTTCTCCGACAATTTCACAAACTGCATACAAATGTAGTCCCACAAATACGAGATTGAGAACGAGTGATGAAAAGGAAAAGAATTAAATTCTATTCTTGATAATGTTTGAGATCAAGGCAGCTCGTGCTTCATTGTAGTATATATGGTCATAGAATATGAGATGCAAAATACCACATTTTCAAACATATAAATATAGTTGCAAGAACCAAACCAGAGGTCAAATCAATTAGATCACCGGTTCTTGATCCAACCACCTTAAAATTTTTAAAAACACATATTGATAATAATTAAGATAAAAGAAATTAAAAAGAAAAAAGAAACAGAAACTTAAGAAAATTGGGCCAAAGATGAAAAGGCCCAATTTTTTTGATTAAAAAAATCCAAAATTAATTAAAAGAAATCTGGTTTTATTGGGATTTTACTGGTTCTGGTCAATTCTCCAATTTTTAAGTTTAATTCTTATATGATTGAACCATAGGACCAACCAACTGAACCTGCAGGTCCAATCTGGTTTTGTGATCCATGAAGACTGACCTTAGGGTCAACAACTACACCAGAGATGCTCCTCGCCTTCTCAATGTACATTTTTAGTTCGGGATCGGGACTAGCTTTGCGTTTATTATCGTACAAATAAAAACCTTTTCGAGTACTTTCACCTGAAACAAAATCAGATATAATTAACTGGATATGCTCAAGGACGTAATTTGTTTGTCAGCTTGGGCTCAACTGAAAATCATACCTGCTCTCTTATCCTCCTGCATAATTGGGATAAGCATTGATTTATAGGTTCGCTCGGGAAAGTTCTCAATGAACTGTGAGCCAGTGGCAATTGCAACACCAAAGCCGACAAGGTCAGCCAGCCTGCATTAATACAAACATTACCAAGTCCGATTCATTGGCACATCAAAGTTAAGCAACTGCAAGAATAAAAATAACAAGCCATATTTTCCAGAATCAGGTACCTAAACGGGCCCATTGGCATTCCAAACTTAGTAATTGCTCGGTCAATCCGATAAACATCTGTTCCCCGTTCAACAAGGAAAAGGCCTGCTTGCGTATACGGGAAGAACATCCTATTGACAGCAAAACCTGTGCAATTTCCAACGATGATTGGAGTCTTCTTTATTTTCTTCCCAACATCAAGCAAGTCAACAATTATTTGGGGAGATGTATGCTCAGTACGAACAATTTCCAATAACGGCATGATATGAGCCGGACTGCGTCATATAGACATGTAACAGATAAATCATCCGTGTTATGAAACAGCAAAAGCAGAAAAATGGTAACTGCAGTTATGATGTTACCTAAAGAAATGAGCTCCAATAATCCGATCCTGGGATTTGGTCCTTTTACCAATCAAGTTCAAATCAATAGTGGAAGTGTTACTTGCAAGTATGCAATGTGGTGGACAGTATTTCTCAAGATCGGCAAAAATTTGTTGCTTTAATGACACATTCTCGATTACAGCCTGTTACAAGGATTATAAACAAATGGTACAAATGGTGAAAATATTATATTAAACCTCCCCATGAACTGCAAGAAAGGAAAGCCATGGACTAAAATGAGGGGACAGGACGGTTCAACAAATTAAACTGGGTAGCAATTGATCTGACAGTTCAACCATATAATTGAACCAGAAAATTTGAAACCGGACATAACCGAACCAGTAATGCTAGATTTTCATTAACAAAAAATTGAACCTTTTCATTATGTTATTAATTACTATGTCTTGAGACTTCTCAAGATAGTTGAACCAGAACTGGAGGCCCAACTAGTTCGACCTCCAGTTCGGTTTTTTTAATCCATGAGGAGAACTTATTGTGTCATTAACTACCTCGATGACCATGTCCACATCCCGAAAGCTTTCAAAGTCAAGAACTCCCCTGAGCAGAGACATGGTTTTCTCAAACTTTTCTTGAGTCATTTGCCCTTTCTTAACTCGGCTTCCCAAATTGGCTGAACAAAAATGAACACGGTCTCAGAACAAGAACCATTCTAAAATCAGAAATACATCAAAATTGATATCGGAAATGAAAATAAATAATCAAATTGTGATCTCACCTTTGACTCGACCAATCCCAGCCTCCAAGAACTTCTCATTCACTTCTTTCAGGATCACTGTGTAATTGCTAAGAAGCAAAGCCGTTGTTATTCCCGAGCCCATTAAACCTCCGCCAAGTATAGCAACCTTCTTCACTTTTCTTGGCACCAAGCCCCTATCAGTAATCCCGGGAACCTGTCCATTGCAGAGAGATAAGTATTTCTAAAAAGTTCAGCAGAAAATAACAAAGGGTAGGGTAGCATCCAGGTATGGGCTACATTTTACGGAAGCCTGGAGCAGTAGATGCTTTGAAGAGTATAATCAATAATGTAATATAGATCAAGAATTCTCATATTAAAAAGCCACTTCATTTTGATTAATAATTAACTAAAACCCACAAGTTTGAGATTCCAGTTACAAGCCACATAAACCACATGTAAAATATACGAGGATTTTAATTTATGTTGCTCTGACTCTTCATTGTTTTTAAAGCACCCATGCACAACACATATCCATACATGGATATGGGATGGGACTCTTCAAATACATGAAATCATGGTAAAAAATTGAACAAACTTGTCTCAGAAAATATATGCATCTAACATTCTCACCAGAGTCCTAGTAACAAAGATTTTGATAGAAAAGTTGTTTTGGTATTAGACCAAGTAGAGAAGAAAAAAAGACTTAGAATACCACCCACTAAACCAAGGGATGAAATATAAGGATCCATTAATGGTGTATGAGAGATGCAACAAACAGTTTCTAGTAGTAATTATCATTAAACCTTTGATGTTCCACGCTGAGCAAAGAAGATGTGGATCAGGCTTTTGCTGGTATCAGATTTGAGAAGTCCCTGGAAAGCTTCAACCTCCTGCCAATATTGGAAATATGGTTTTGAAGGGAATTATAGTTATAAATAAAAACGTTAGCACAAAAAAAAAAAAAAAAAAAAAAAAAAAAAAAAAGGATTCAAACACTGTCCAGGATAAGTAGATACCTTATACAGTGCTGGCTTAGGACCATTAACTATGCCCTCCTCGATTACATCAATGCAAACCAAGGGGTGCTTAAGATTTGGAGCCCTCTTTCGAGTCTGTGCTCGAGCAAAGTTAAGTATTTGCCTCGCTTCACCGAGGGGCTCGATCTTATCAGTCTTATAAAGGGTAGCAACCCATGGCTTTCTTTGTGCCAAAATATCCAGTGCCCACCGGCGTGCAGTGTTTACCAACTCATGAGATGAAACAACAGCATCAACAAGACCCAATCCAAGGGCTTCTTCGCCTTTGACCGGCTTTGATGTCTATTTATGAGAAAAGTGAGGGAAAGAAGAAAATGCTATGTTAACAAACAAGAACTTAATGAAGTAAATCACATTTTAGTCAAGTCATAACAAAGTAAGATTAAGCAAAAAGATGATTTAACAACATACCAACATCATTTCAAGGGACTTCGCGAGACCAACAAGCCGTGGAAGTCGCTGCGTTCCTGAGTCAATTTAGAAGCACAAGAACACTGATAGTAGGAGAAGAAAAAGTAGTTGCCCAAATGTAAATATTGCCAAGATAACAAATTAACATAAAATTAGCATCTTATGTAATCCGAAAACAGCACCTCACACATACAATCGATAGTTCACCTCAATAACCTAAGATTTCGTATAAAGATAACCAGCATAAACAAGCTGCTAAATTAAAGAGTCATACCTCCAAACCCAGGAATTAGTCCAAGCTGAAGTTCAGGCAGGCCCAGTTGTGCAGTAGGGGTAGATATCCGGGCATGACATACCTGGAATAGAGACATTTAAGGTCTTTTTCTTTCTAAGCAACAAAATAAGAAATTCTCTGAAAAGTTCAATTGGGGCTGGTAAGCAAGCTGAGCCGAGCTCGAACAGTGAGAGGCTAGAGCTCAACTTGAAAGTCACTGCTTGAAACTTGGCTCAAGCTCGACTGGATACTATTATAGAAGCTCAAGCTTGGTTCGAAGTAAAATCAAACTAATTTTAATAGTACCTACCATTGCAACCTCTAGACCCCCACCTAAGGCAAGGCCATCTATGGCAGCAACTGATGGTTTTCTTGCGGCTGAAGTACAAAACATCTAGAGTCAACACAGAGCCAAACAAATTTTAAATTCTTTCCTGTTTAAAAATAATTGTAACCAGGTCATTACCTTCGATGGTGTCGGTGAGAACCTCAACAGATATATAGCCGGACTTTGGCTGCTGCACTGGAAAATGCAACCAAATCTTATCAATGTCAAATTAATATACAATAATACTTGGGAAAAAACAAAAGAATGTATGTAGGAGTGTGCAAAACATGGTTAAAACAGAGCTGATGCAATTTGATTAATTCGGTTTGGTTAATTCGGCTTCAGTTTTAGTCAATTAAAGGAGTCGGTTTAATTCAGTTGGTTGCCGGCTAATATAACTGATAATCGAGCAGAAAGAACTAATTGATTTAATACAAATATATTATATTTATATTTTTTAAATACATTTAACATGTCATAGATATATGGAAAATATTATAATATAAAGTTGATTACGTTTCTCAAATGATTAGGATTTTTCTAAGGAAACGTAAAGAAATATATAATAGTCTTAAATAAATATGAACTAAAAAAGGATAGATTGGCTAATTTGTTTTCGGTTAATTTGGTTAACCAACCGACTTAAGTCGATTCTGCTTTGGTTATTATTTATAGTATGTTGGTTAAGTCGGTTTTAAATTTTTTTTTCAACCATACTGACTGACTGCACACCCTTAATTGTATGTATACCTGCTCCCTGTTGAATTCCACCAAAAGCAGAAATATCGAAACCACCAGAAAATTTTCCATTTGCACCTGCTCAAAGGTCAAGGCACATTAGTATCTCAAACTAATGAATTCCGGTATTAGACAATATCTTAGTACAACTTTTCCTTCAATTTTAAGGGTAATCTCCTTGAGCTTACCTGCAACAACAATGGCCTTCACATCATCTCGTTGTAAGGCCTCATCGTAACTCTCTTTTAAGCTTTGCAACACTGCAATGAATACACATGACATCAGAGATCAATTGCATTTATTCTCACTTATATATAATCATTAAAACTTAATCTAAAAATATCAGGAAAAAGCCTGATGACTATAGTTTTCAGGTGACCAAAACCGAGCCAGGCAGTTGCCTAAATATGTTCTTCCGACTTCTTATTTCTCTTGAGACGCCCACGTCTGATGTATAATCAAACATGGATATAGGAAACTGATACTTTCAGGACCCTTCAAATACATTAAAAGGAGGGGAAAAAAATTTGAATATACCCTACTCGAATTATGAAATTGACACTCACACCTGAACTGACACCCTTGTCCAATGTAAATCAAACATGGATACAGGGACATGACCCTTTAAATACATGAACATTTTTAAAATTTTGACCTATCCCTCTCGAATACATACCCGTATTTGAACACACACCCCAATCAACACCAGTGTTTCTTCAAAAGGAAACAAAGGCCAGGTCTTCAATGGCAGCTTTTTGGGTTCTCTTTATTCATATAAAACATGTCCAAGGGTATAATCAAACATGAATATAGAGACACTTTAAATACAGAAAAATACTTAAAAACTTTTTAATATACCCGAGTAGGATTACATATTTGACATTCGGACCTGAATCGACACTATATAATCAAATATGAATACGAGGACATAAAAGTTCTTCAAATAAGTTAGAATACTGTAATTTTAATGAATATATACTCACACCAGAACAACATAGTAGCCTAATACATCAATTTCCCTCTAACCTCTGATCCTACAAAGAACAAATGTCAAGTAGACTAATACGTCAACTTCCTTCTGTAATTGAATAAAACCCGATATAATTAGTTTGCAAATGAACCGAAAAATCAAAACATTTTTCAACAATTTAGTACTAAAAAAAATTTCAATTCATAAATAACAAAGAAATCCCACGAGATTCCACAACTCAAAACCTTGATTAAAAACCACAAACAAGAAATGGGTCATTGGCAAAAAGAAACAAGATCCAACAAAAAAAAAAAAAGAATTACCATCAAGTGAAAGAGAATTGACTGGAGGATTGATGATAGTGATAACAGCAACCCCATCAGCTCCAACTTCAACCATTGTTCTTCCCTTCTTGCTCCCCATTTTCGACTTCTTCTTCTGATTCGATATTTGTTTGTTATTTGATCCAAATTTGTGGAAATGAAAATGAAAGTTTCAGTTGAGCAAATAACAATTTATTCAGGATGAAGTGTCGTGTAAGAATAGTCGAAGTGACGTTGCTGTGTAATCCTTAATTTTTTTTTAAAGGAAATTATGTAATAAAAGTGTGGTTTTGGTTAAATGTTAAAAATAAAAATGTGAAAATTCAAAGAAGTATAATATTTTATTGTTGGAAGTGATAATTAATATTTTTGAAAAATTAATTTTTATGTATTTTATGGTATGAAGAATATACTAAATATAAAAAATATAAATTAAAATATTATTATGCATGTCAGAGGTGAATTTAGGGGAACTGGTAGGCTCGGCTAAAATAGAAAATTATTATTTAAATTTTTTAAAAATTTTAAAATTTTAAAATATTAAAATAAAATTACACTTTGGCACTCTTAAAATTATAAAAAATTAATTAATTCTTTAAAAATTAAAAGAATATTAACTATAAAAAATTAAAATTTCATTCAGCCCTTACAAATTTGTTCTGGCTTAGCCTCTATAAAAATATAAAATAAAATAAATTATTTTATAAAACAAAAAAATATTTTTATTTTTTAATTAAATTACCATCTAATTAATTTATTATATCAATTCAATTATAATAATATGCTACAAAAATAACAAAGTAGTTGTCTATAATTTTATTATTTTTATTATTTTTTTAAATCGAGTTTTATAATGATACTTAATTACATTTACTAATTTAATTAAAAAATCAAAATAAAATATTCTCAATTTCGTAAACCAAATCCGTGAAATGATTGATTTAATATTTAAGAATTTATTTAGTGTAAATAAATAATAGAAATAGTTGGTCATAAAAAAAAAAAGGAAAGGTATAATTAAAGGTTTTAAACCAGTTAATTAGAAATAAAAATGTTAAATGGTATAAGTTAATTTTGTATGTATTAATACTAACAAATTATATGTAATATATTATATTACAAAATAAATATAATAGGAATGAATAAAATAGTATTCTAGAAAAAAGGAAGGATAAAGATGTCAGATGAGTAATATTCAAATCCTCACCTGCTTTTCTTGGCGAGTGAACATCAAATTATTATTATTATTTGATTTTTTCTAATAAATAATTGAATTAAAGTTAGGATGTTTATACTGATTAAGTTTTAACTCAATTGATAATAATATTATTGTAAGTTTAGGAAGACGTAAGTTCAAGTTCGTTGAAATGCATTATATTCTTATTTATGGTTTGGAGAAGGCTATGGGTATTAATTTTAATTAGACTTAACAAATTTATTGAATATATTATATAAGATATTGAAAAAAACTATATGTAAAAACAATTAATTATATAATATAATTTGTGTCGTTGAACTATAGTCCCCTAAATTTGGCAGAGTTGATTATTATTAAAGTATTCGCTTCTATTTCTATGAGGTAGTTTTCTTGGTCTCTGCTTTAATGTATCTTTTGAGCAAACCCTAAGATAAAACAATATAGTGATTTTTATTGGTCCTTGCACTCAAATAAATCCACCAAAAATATTACATATGTGACTGAGAAATCCTAACACATCTCATTCAACTCCAAATCCTTGAGATCATACATTAAGTTGCAAATCCATAGTGATTTTTGTTAGATTCCACAACTAGATTTAAAAACTACACTTGATTCTGTAAAGAGCCTAACCCTTTTCCTAAACCTTTAACTTTAATCCAAAACCTTAAATTAAAACATCTATAAATGGTTACCACAATAATTTCTTCAACCATATCAAAGCTTTGATCCTTTGTTAGATCAAGAATTTTGACCAAACTCTAACTTCAACTAAAGGTAACATTAATTCTTATAATTCATATGCCTTTCATGAAAATGGACTTCCTTAAGTGTTGGAGCATCAATCAGATACAAAGACATCCTTTAATCTAACATTAAATAGGATTTATTAATAGAAACAATGTAAAGAACAGATGCAAAAATAACTAATGGAAAAAAGTTACTTGCTTTCATCTCTAGGGTTAGCTTTTATATACAAGTTTACATTGTCTAAATAAGGAAAGAAAAGAAAAGAAAATCCTAAAATTAAACCTAAGAATCTGTAACACTCCCCTTCAAGATGGAGCATAGATATTGGTAGCCAATCTGATTCCCGTTCAGTGCCTTTGTGAACAATTCAACATGTTGTTCTCTTACCTTCACATTCCATGGAGATTAATTTTGTTCAAAATTTTCTCTCAAATAAAGTGACAATCAACCTTGATGTTTTTAGTTCTTCCATGATAAACTGGATTTGAGGCGATATGAAGGCTTGCTTGATTATTATATAAAAGCTTTGCTGGTGATGAATGCTCTAACCCAAGTTTAGTTAACATATGGTGTATTTATATGATTTCACACATGGACTGTGCCGTAGCCCTGTATTCTAATTCTACACTAGATCGAGATACAACATTCAGGTTTTTACTCAATGGGAAGGTCAATGTCATTTGAGGTTTGATCTAACAGTGAAGACACCGATTAAGACATGTATCATGAGCCTCATTTCATTTGAAATAAACTTGAGTGATCGGTGGCCTTGTCAGAGCAGAAGTCATAGGATTATAATTCCTTGAATGATTAGTGATAATGTAAATCAACCATTCATCATTCTCCCTCTATTTTAGAAAATTTGAAGGCGTATCTTCTAAAAGAATGGTACTTGTTTTCAGAATGCAACATTGATAGACACCAAATACTTGTTTAGATCATTACTGTAACACTTATACCCATTTTGAAGGTGAGAATATCCTTGAAATACATATTTTAAGGATTTAGGATCCAATTTAGTGACATAAGGCCAAACATCTTAAACAAAATAGATACTCCTGAAAATTCTTGGTTCCATAAGAAATGATGGTTTTGATGGAAAGAGAACATTGTATAGGTTTTCTCCATCAAGTATAAAGGAAGACATGTGATTGATTAGAAAGCAACTCGTCGAAACATTAACCCAAAATTGTTTAGGAACATGACCTGACATCAAATGTAGTAGTTATTTTGGGTCATTTCCACACTTGACAAGTTTATTTTCTAGCATTTTTATAATCAATTATTATATTTTCAATATTAGTAGGTTAGGAATAAAATATTAATAAAATAAGTGTTTTTATGCATTTTCTACTGTTTTGATGACTTGTAAGGCTGACTCGGGCCCCGTGAGTGACTAATGGGCTATTTAAGTGTGTAAGATGCCAATTTAGGACCAAGAATACAAGGAATGATGATTGGCCCGTAAGACAAGGGAGCCTGATAACACAACGAAGCTGCTAAGGCCCAAAATACATTTGACATCATGACGAGAAGCTTCCTCTCATCACGACGACGCGATGAATATGGAAAGGATCTCACGATGGCCGTGTCGTGACGAGGAGTCTTCCCACATCACACTGATACAATGATGGCAGGCCAAAAATGAAGTTGATTCCTTGGACAACACTTTTGGGATATTTCCATATTTGGACCCTAGCATTTATCAGAATATTGTATTTATTGGTATCTAAGTGTATCTCGAGTCAAGTGGACACCAAGTTAGTCGTTGCCTATATAAGCAACCTTAGGGTTACCGGAATTGGGGGCAAACTTAGACAGACAATTTTTTTCTATTCAATTTTCTTTGTATTTTATTTTCATGCTCGTGTAGTTAGAACTTTTCTGTTCCGATGTAAAGACAATTGCGAGCAGAGATTGCTCCGGCACTGCGCTTCAATATATATATATTCATGAGCTTTCTCCTATCTCTTATCCTTTAATTTATATTTTTGTTTCTCTGATCAATTAACGTTTGTATGAATAATTGAATAGATTATTGTGTTATTTCATATCTCGCATGATTCGATTAACAATCTAATTTATTTGTTAAGTGATTATTTACCTGAAATTGATTATTTATTCAAGATTCTTAGTATATTAGAGAGTGATACCCCTGATAGAATATCGAGACAGGTGAGACTGGAAGGGTATCCTGTCGTGTATAAGTTGTGCCAAGCGGAGAGACCGGAAGGGTATCCGTATACCTAAGAAGAGATCGGAATGGTGAATTAGGTAGTAACCATTAATGAAGATGAATTGAAGGGTATTCGTAGCTAAGGGTTGTTAGAATTAAGTGACCCAAATTCTTATTTAAATAAAATACAATGGTAAAATAAAATAAAAGAAGAATCCCTATAGAACTACACTTCTTTTATTTTATTTTGAATAAGGTTTTTTAAACCTTATTAAACTCCATCTATTTGATATTGATTAGAATAAGGAGTTTCAATCTTACTACACTCCTATTAGAATATGGCTTTATAAACCTATAAATAGACATGGTCTATTCCTCTTGTAATTGATTCGAATTCGACATAGTGAATTTTCTTCTCCTCTCGCCCGTGGTTTTTTTCAGAAAAGGGTTTCACGTAAAATCGTGTGTTCTTTCTTTTTTTTTTTTTTTTTTTTCAAATTGGTATCAAGAGCTTAGGGTTTTTCATCTCGATCACGGTAATGGCGTCTTTGAAGTATGAAATTCACTGTTGGATCGCAACACCGCATTCAGCGTTGTGGCGAGATAAAGATGCAGCGAGTTCTTGCATGAGATGGATTTAGAGGAAGCCCCGTTGGGGTAGATAAGATGCCTTCGACATTGACAGAGGAAGATAAGAAGCGCAAGGATCGAAGGCACTAACACGATTACATCCGCATTTGTCTAATGAAATTTTGCAGGATGTGATGAAGGAGAAGATCGCCGCATGACATTATGGAAGAGGCTAGAACAAATATGTATGTCGAAAACTTTAACTAGCAAGTTGCATATGAAGCAACGTCTTTATGCTCATCGTTTGGAGGAAGGTGCGTCGCACCTAACACTTAATGATGTTTAAAGAAATTCTCTCAAACTTGGAGGCCATGGAGGTTGGTATGATAAGGAAGATCTAGGGTTGATTCTCGCTTTGGTCGTTGCCCTCGCCTTATTCAACCTTTAGAGACACGATTTTATATAGCCGCGCGAGTCTCTCACGGTTGATGAGGTTTATGATTCTTTGACCTCGTATGATAAGATGAAGCATCTTGTGGTTAAAACCGACTCTCGAGGAGAGAGGTCTCATCGTTCGTGGGAGACAAGATCGGAATGCTTGATGATGATGATCGTGGAAGGACACAAGAACGAAATCCTCGCAGTAAATCTAAGGGTAGATCAAAGTCTTCAAACAGAGGTAAAACTCAGTAACCTGCAAGAAGAAAGGGCACATTAAATTTGAGTGCTACAAGCTCTGTAACAAAATTAAAAGGGAGGTTTGCAAATCAAAAGGAAAACAAACGAAAAAATTACGGTGAAGGCGATATTGTAGAAGACTACGGTGATGGTGAACTTCTAGTTGCCTCTCACAATAATTCAAAAGAGAGCGAGGAGTGGATACTTGATTCAGCCGCACCTTTCACATGAGTCCCAATCGGGATTGGTTTACAAATTATGAAACAGTATTCGAAGGTGTTGTTTTGATGGGAAATAATGCTTCGTGTAAAATTGCGGTGTTGGAACAATTAAAGTTAAGATGTTTGATGGAGTTGTCGAACACTTAGTGACGTGCGGCATGTTCGTAATTGAAGAGAAATTTAATTTCGTTGAGTACTCTTGATTCAAAAGGGTACAAATACATAGCTGAAAGTGGGATTTTGAAGATTTCAAAGGTTCCCTCATTGTGATGAAAAGGCGGAGAAAGGCTACCAAGTTATATGTTTTGCAAGGTTCTATCATTATTGGTGATGCAAATTGTCGCTTCCTCTTCTTTATCGGATGATGATATTACTAAACTTTGGCATATGCGCCTAGGGCATATGAGTGAGAATGGCATGGCGTAATTGAGCAAAGAGGACTTCTTGATGGGCAAGGAATTTGCAAACTGAAGTTACGTGAGCACTGCGCGTTTTGGGAAGCAAAGAGAGTTCGATTCACTAGAGGAATCCATAACACGAAGGAACATTGGAGTATATTCATTACGATCGTGGGGGCCATCAAGAGTGCCTTCGAGAGGTGGAGCCAATTATATGCTAACTTTTATTGATGATTTTTCTAGAAAAGTTTGGGCATTCTTCTTGAAGCAGAAAAGCGATGTGTTTTCCGCATTTAAGTCTTGGAAAGCTATGATTGAAAAACAAACAGGAAAACAAATAAAATACCTCCGCACAGACAATGGCTTAGAGTTTTGTTCTGATGAGTTTAATAAAGCGTGCAAGTCGAAAGGATCGTGAGACACTTGCGAGTTCGTCATACTCCACAACAAAAGCGGTGTTGCGAACGAATGAAACGCGAGCGATCATGGAGAAGGTTCGATGTATGTTGTCAAATGCCAACTTACCAAAGTCGTTTTGGGCAAGCGACCTCATCGCATGTTTTTGATCAACCGATCTCCATCCATTGCCATTGAGAAAAAGACTCCACAAGAGGTATGGTATGGTAATCCTGCTAATTATTCTGATTTAAAGATTTTTGGGTGTCCTGCGTATGCTCATGCTAATAATGGAAAATTGGAACCAAGATCCATTAAATGTGTTTTTCTTGGCTATAAAGCTGGTGTAAAAGGGTATAAGTTATGGTGTCCTGAAAATAGAAAAGTTGTGATTAGCAGAGATGTTGTTTTTGATGAAACCGCTATGCTACCTAACTTATCTCTTAAAGACTCTTCCAATAAAGAAAATCAAAAGCGGTGGAGCATCAAATTAATACAGAGTCAACTCCTCAAGCCAATTACAAAAATTGAGAATAGAGTTGCTTCTTCACCAAAATACTCTATCGCCAAAAAGCAGAACTAGAAGAGAAATTAAACCTCCAAAGAAGTATCTTTGAGGTGACCTAGTTGCTTATGCTTTAAATGTGGTGAAGATATAGATGCAAACCAAGATCCGTCTAATTATTACGAGGCGGTTAGTTGTGAAGACTCGAGAAAAGTGGATGTTTGCTATGCAAGAGGAAATAGAATCACTCCATAAAAATAGAACATGGGATCTTGTGAAACTTCCTAAAGGTAAAAAGGTTGTTCATTTGTAAATGGGTGTTTAAAAAGAAAGAAGGGACTCAGGAGTTGAAGAATCCAGATATAAAGCAAGGCTTGTTGCAAAGGGTTATAGTCAAATTCCAGGAGTGGACTTCATGATGTGTTCTCCCGGTTGTGAAGCATAGTTCGATTCGAGCTTTGCTTGGTATTGTGGCTATGCAAGATTTGGAGCTTGAGCGATTAGATGTAAAAAGCGCATTTTTGCATGGAGAGCTTGAGGAAGATATTTACATGCAACAACAGAGGGTTTTACATCTCGAGAAAAAAAGGACTATGTTTGCTTCTTTGAAAAAGTCTCTTTACGGTTTGAGCTTGATACCAAGACATGGTATAAGAGGTTTGATTCCTTTATGACTTCTCATGATTTTAAAAGAAGTAGTTTTGCAAATTTGTGTTTACTTTAAGAAAAAGCGTTGATGGTTCTATTGTGTATCTACTTCTTTATGTTGATGACATGTTGATAGCAAAGAAAAGATAAAGGAGAGATAAGAAAGGTCAAATCCCAACTAAATGAAGAATTTGAGATGAAAGATTTAGGACCAAACAAAGAAGATACTTGGTATGGAGATTCTCGAGAGATAGAAAAGCAAGTAAATTGTACCTAAGTCGGAAGGGTACATTGAGAAAGTTCTTTGCGGAGTTCAATATGCAGAGTGCTAAGCCTGTTAGTACTCCTTAGCAAACCCATTTCGGACTTTCATCGGTTTTGTCTCCACGATCGGATGATGAGATTGAGTACATGTCACATGTTCCATACTCTAGTGCGATGGGATCTCTCATGTATGCTATGGTTTGTTCACGCCCAGATTTATCATATGCGATCGATGCGATTAGCGTAGATACATGGCGAATCCGGTAAAGAACATTGGAAAGCGATTCGGTGGATTTTAAGATACTTGCGAGGTACTACGATGTTTGCTTACAGTTTGGAAGAACTAGAGATGGAGTCATTGGGTATGTTGATGCTGATTTTCTTTGGAGACCTTGATAGAAGAAGATCTCTCTCTTTGGTTATGTCTTTACAATCGGAGGTTGTGCAATCATTGGAAAGCTACTTTGCAAACTACGATCGCTTTGTCTACCATGAAAATTTGAGTACATGGCGACATCGAGGCTTGTAAAGAAGCTATTTGGTTGAAGGGACTCTTTAGTGAGCTCAATGAAGACCTTCAAATTAGCACACGATATTTTGTGACGATGAGTGCTATCTTCCTTACAAAAGATCAAATGTTTCATGAGAGAACAAAACACATTGATGTTCGGTATCATTTTGTTCGTGATATTATTGCTCGTGGTGATATTGTTGTGAGCAAAATTAGTACTCATGAAAATCCTGCAGATATGATGACTAAGTCATTTTCCTATAACCAAGTTTAAGCATTGCTTAGACTTGGTTGGTGTTCATTGTTGAAGTTAAACCCTTAAGGGGTTTTATGGAAGAGGTGGAGAACTTGTTCAGTTAAGAGTTCGCGATGAAGAACTTGTTTATTGAGAATTCGTGTCAAGGTGGAGATTGTTAGAATTAAGTGACCCAAATTCTTATTTAAATAAAATACAATGGTAAAATAAAATAAAAGAAGAATCCCTATAGAACTACACTTCTTTTATTTTATTTTGAATAAGGTTTTTTAAACCTTATTAAACTCCATCTATTTGATATTGATTAGAATAAGGAGTTTCAATCTTACTACACTCCTATTAGAATATGGCTTTATAAACCTATAAATAGACATGGTCTATTCCTCTTGTAATTGATTCGAATTCGACATAGTGAATTTTCTTCTCCTCTGCCCGTGGTTTTTTTCCCGAAAGGGTTTCCACGTAAAATCTGTGTGTTCTTTCCTTTTTTTTTTTTTATTTTTTCAAGGGTGATAAAGAACGAAGAGAAAACACCTTTGACCGATTTACTCGAACCTACAAAGGAAACAAAATGTCCTATTATAGAACGAAAGGCAAAAGATCCCACAAGCATACTACAAACTATCAATCAACCTTCTGAACTAATTTTATCAAAGCTAATACCAAATGAGCTTGCAAAAAAACAACACAAAAATAACCTAAATAATGTCAAATCAGTAGCCAAATAATGCGAAAAACAACATCCAAATAGTATTGATCAATGGCGAAAATCTTAACACACCCTTGAAACCATCCTGTAACACCCCGTTACCGAACCCGATCATCAGGTTCGAGCTACAAAGTGCCACATTCGTTACCAGAGTAACTACGATTGGTTTACATTTGATTAAAAACAATTAAATATTCAAATATATGTAAAACGTGTGTATAAAATAATACATAATTATTTATGGGTCTTATACGAGTTTATGAAAGCTCTTTTACCAACACGAGTTTGAAATAAGACCAAATTATAAATATTTCAAAGTTCTAGTTTGTTGTCTCAACTTCGGGGGTTCCTAATCATGATGCAACTCTTTAGCATAAGCTCGTCGTGATCTCAAGTATACATCATCGCGACGTGACTCTTTGGTTGTTCTTCGTCACGACGTTGGTAGTACGCTGTCGTGACGTGACTCATTATTTTCAAAATGACTAGTTTCAAACAAGTTGGAAAGACCTAAAATAACACTTAACATCTCAATCACAACCAAATAAAAAAATATACAATTGCATTCGAGCCAAAATATGCCAAAATGGTACTTCAAAATAACATAAACAACCAAGTTCTAAATTCGACCATTTATAATACCAAACTGACTTAAACCTTAGGAACATGCCATATAAAATCAAAAGAGTACTTTACAAACTTTGCTGAGCCTATGAATCACTTCTTGGATGTTGGAACTACTTCTCGATTTTCCGAGGATCACCTACACCTGTGCATAGAGAAAATAAACCATATACTGAGCAATAGGGCTTAGTGGTACATTTATGATTCAAGATATATATACATAAGCATTAAAAACATTTTTTCAAGACAAAACATGCAAATATGTACTTGATATCCAACCAATTCATTTTCCAAAGTGCCAAACATTTTTCATCATCCATTTATATATGTAAGCATACTAGAACATTACCAAACAACTTATTCAGCAAAACAACATATATGACTAACTCCAATTTACTTACCAATTACCAATAATTAAAGAATCAAATACTCAATTATGTATCTTTACAAAATTCCATTAACATTATACCATTCAACTTGTTTCTAGAGCCTATCGACTCATTCGCATTCAATTCGACCCCCAGGGCTCATTGTCAATTTGTTTCCACATTAGTATAAACTTCTTTTATCAAACTCATACATATACATATATTCGATCATATATGCCGTTTCATTTCAATACCATCTATCAACCTTATCATTTACAACCCTATTAACTCGACTCAGACTTGGACGGATACACGGATCGTCCAACCAACACACCAGACTAGCATTGAAGTGCATCATCGAATAAACTGAAGTAGGGTAAATTGGTATAAATCACATATCTGGCACATGAGGTGCATCCTGGCACATAAGCGCATAATTCTATACACATACCAATCCTATGGTATGCCAACTATATCCTACTCAGACCGACTAGTTAATAGGGTACTAATGTTCAATTCTATTTACAATTTATTACATATAACATTTCTCAATCATATTCACTATCATAATCCAATTTATTAACATATCACATATACTTCATGTCATTCAATATATTTTCACCCAAACCAATAGCACATATCATTTTGGGAGCAATTCATGTTATTTTACATTTTATTCATTTTAGTAGTCCCATATTTCGATAATTCACATTCAAACTCAATTCAATAGCTCATATTATCACTAGGTACTCACCTTGATATTTCCAAATACAGTTAACATGAAAATACAATCAATTATTACGACCCTTAATCATAAATGTACAAACTGTTGTATCACGTCACTTATCGACAACTTTCGCTTTTCCTTCCCTCTAAAAAATTCCACGGCGAAGTTAGCTATGAATAGTCACAAAACATATCACACAATTAATTACCAGCTAGTTCATAACCAAATATCAATTTATGCATACTTTGTAATTTATTTAATTTAGTCACTTGATTTGCCATAATTTAATATGCTAAATTAGGCTCATCATTACACTTTACAAGTTTTTTTTCGAGAAATTTCTATGTTTTTGTTGTGTTTTTATTTAGTTTTCGTTCTTCACCTTAATAAATGAAATAGTGTGTTTTATGCTCAATTTGGGACCCAAATTGGCCAAATGTTCCATGTGGACCCTAACGATCAATTGAGTGTTGTAGGGAGTCATCGGAGGCCCAAATGTGCGCAAAAACATCACCTAGAAAAGGAGTATCGCAATATCGAAGCATGAAAGCCGTGATAACCCTGACAATGCTGAATTGAAGAGGATCGAGGCACTTTACAGTGATATCGTGATATCCAACTCCCAAAGGACCCCTTATTTCAAGATTGTCGTGGGTATCGCGATACCTAAGCCTAGGTATTGTGATATCGTTGCCCGACGTAGAGAAAAATGACACGATACTACTGCCTAGGTATCCCCTTACAAGGCTCGGAGCTTTGCACATCACAGTTTACTCCCAACAATCCTAGATGGTGGAATCATAACGAAATTCCAAGTATTCCTTTTTCTTTAATCCTCCACCCATTCCTTCATTTGTCATCCTATACTTGATGCTTAAACACCGCAATGTTCCCTTCGCAAGGCCCGAAGCTTCGCACATCCCAGTTTGTATATATAATACCGTATGGCAATATCTAACAGAATCACCCACTTTTCTCATTCCTAAACTTGTCAAACCCTTCAATATTCCCCGTCATAGTTTACAGTAATAAACATGTATTACATGCAAATTTATAAACAATGACATGATGGTGGATGCTTATAACTTATACAACCTTATGCAACCAACATTCTCAAGTAACTAAAATTATGAATCATCATAGAACTCATACTATCATCACAATATTCCAGAAAATAGAGTTCAAAAACTCACCTAATGCTTCTTAGCTTTATCATCTTAACTTTTCCCAAGCGTTAGAGCTTCTAATCTCTTGGCAGCTAAGCATTATAACCAAAATCATGGGTTAAGCTTAACATTTTCAACTTAAATTCTTAGTTTTCCAAAAACATGTAGAACCCTAAAAACATGGAGCAACCATGGAAGATGAAGAAAAGGAAATAATGAAACAAATTTGAGAGGAATCCACTTAAGGATTCACTTCTCAACCTTTTATAGCCCCTCACGCACGGTCTTCAACCATTTAGAGACCATCCATTTACAACCATTTTGTCCTCCACTAAATGACCAACTAGTTCTAATCCAATCACACCAAAATTAGATTTGAAACATGTCCCATTCCATTCCTAATTTTTCCTAGCTTTCCAGTAAAGACTATCAATTTTCGGTCTTTTTAACCTCAAATTTGTTCTTAAATTTCGGGTTCAAAGGAAATCGAGTGTGATAAGAAATACTACTTTAGATAAATAGAAATCCACTTACTAATTTTCCCGAAAAGTTCACGCAACACTTGCAAAATGATTCTCGATTTCTTACCATGCTTAGCCTCTAATCTCGTGTATATCGAGATATCATTGTTAAACACAACCATGAACTGATCTAGATAGGGTTAGAAAATGTGGTTCATAAGTGAACGCCGCAGGTGCATTCGTCGACCTGAATGGCACCACAAGAAATTCATAGTGACCATACCACATACAAAAGCTCTATTGTTGGTACGTTACTATCTTTCACCTTCAAATAATAATATCTCGATCTCAAATCGATCTTAGAGAAGACTGGTACACCTTTCAACTAGTCGAATAAATCATCGATACACGAAAATAGATATCAATTCTTAATTGTCATATTATTCAACACCGATAATCAATGCAGAGCCGCATTTACCTGTCTCTCTTTTTAATGAATAGAACTGAAGCTCCCCATGTTGATATACTGGGATGAATAAAGTGGCAGTCCAAGAAATCTTGCAATTGAATTTTCAACTCTTTTAACTCCATTGTCGCCATACTGTATGGAGCAATTGACATAGGAGTTGTACTCGGGTAAACTTCAATTGCAAATTCAACCTCGTGATTGGAAGGCAATCCTAGAAATTTCTTGGGAAACATATTTGGAAACTCACATACTATTTGAATTTTACTTAAGTAGCTTTCATCTGAGTTTGAGTTAATAATATAGGCTAAAAATGCTTCACAGCCTTGACTCAAGAGCTTATTAGCTTGAACTGATGAAATGGTACAAGTTAAACCACTCGATTTGATGCCATTCACATCTAAAACCTCACCATCCAAACTTTGGACCGAAAACTTTGTATTGTGATAGTCCAAAATCACTCAATGCTTGATTAACTAGTCCATTCCTAGAATCACATTGAAATCACAAAATGACATAATTAACATCTATTCTAGATTTCAAATAGATACCGCCTACACACTTGGTTAACGAGCACAGTTTGTCCCATAGAATTTAATACAACCATTGCGACTTTCAACAATTTGGATATCAAATCCCCTAATTTCACAAAGCTAGACTTTATATAAGAATGCAACGAACTAGATTCAATCAAAGCATATACCGGTGCTAAAGATAAAAGAAAAATATTTGTTACAACATTAGTAGCATTACCCTTTTCACGGGTTCTAACCATATAGGCTCTTGTTGGGCTCTAGCCTCAGATTGTAAAATAGTTTATTCGATCCCTCTTTTCTGACATCCCATTGATACTAAACCACCATGAGGATTTCCCCGACCCTTAATTGTAGGAACGAACCTCTAAGTAGCAACAAGAGAAGCATCATTAATCTTGGGCATTCTCAAGCAAAATGCTGTAAAGACCCACATTAAAACATGCATCAGTCTTTTTCCAATACTCCTTCTATACTTTCTTCTATACAACTCACAATTCTAAATTTCAACATCTCTTACAGGGCCTCTAACACTACCTATAGACACTGATGGCTATTGGTCTCGAGTCTAACTTAATAGTTTTCAAAGTTGACCTCCAAGGTCCCCAAGACTCTCTAGCTCGTTTTGACATGGGGTACAAACTAGATGTCCCGACTTGCTTCCCAAAAGCTCGAAAGGGCTCAGTATTTTTATCAAGGCCCATGGCTTGCTCAACCATTTCTGTATGTTTTCGAACTAGAAGGAAGTCTAAGTGATCTAATCAACTAGCATGCGTCGTGCCGCATGTGACACATTTTTGTGGAGAGCATTCAAGCTGTTACAATACCCGATTCATCGATTCAAGCCAAGCCTCGATGGACAAGGGGTCCATTCCTTTCAACCCTTTGAATTCAGTCTCCCCATATTTACGCAACTATTTCATCAGAGCTCGTCGAGATGTGATTACCGATGCGACTTGCGGAGTAGCTCTTTCACTCACTAAAGAACTTCTACAATGGTGCGGAACAGATTCTCACTATCCTGACCTTCCTAACGAGGTTATCAACCCTATATTCTCGAGAGCAGGTTGGATTTACCTCTGGTGCCTTGATTCGTCCGACATTTCTAGTAATCATTGCTGGAATTATCATCACCAGTATCATTTTTCGATTCCTTTGACATTTTTATCTATAAAAAAAATATAACCAGCATCCAATTCCCGACTCGACCTTGGCCATTGATTAGAATTGTAATTGTTAATATATAGTTTAGTTACCATAAAAGGAAGCTTAAAAAACCTAGGAGAGATAGCTTGGAATCATGAGTATTTAATTTTTTTAAGCTTAGATCATAGTAGGTGTAAGTTTAGAAGTTAATGGGTTGAGTAGATAGTAAAGTACTAACAATAATAGCTTAAGTTGCCATGGATGTATTCTTAGAAGCTTGAGAGAGAATGGTTTGAACTTTGGAAAAAGTTATACGCTTTTACATAGTTTGAGGTCCCTAGAGCATAGTTATAATGCCTAATTTAGATAATAGGAGAGTTGGAGATACAATAATTTAGACAATAAGGACTTAAGTGAAAATATGCATGACATGTTTACTTTGAATTTTTCATATGTTTGAAGGTGATAATCTAACATTTTTTTCTATATTTGAAATTATTGTACGTAACTAAAGATAAATAAATAGATTATCGTTGTTGAAATATGAATGTGGATCATAAGTTGCCAATTTTGTACATTTGAATTTCCTTATGGCATTATAAAGTAAACTAAAATGATATCATGTCGAGAATTGTATTTCATCCTATTATAAAGTTAAATGGTAGTGAACAAAACCTATTAAACGATGTCGAATAGAGTTATGGGTACAGTTAGCATGTACTATAGGATCTATTATGGGAATATTTTGGCACTTCAATGCAATTCATTTTGATATTATATATGTACATACGACAGAGTGTTAAGAGATAACATAGAATTTAGGCTCAATCAACACTTAGGTGTGTACTATAGAGTGTTAAAGGTTTGATCCATGTATCCGTCCTGGATTCTACATTTAGTTAATAAAGGCTAAATATTAAAAATAAAATGTAGTCAATAATGTGTTAAATAAATGTGTCAAGATGACATGTTTATATAGATATCTAAAATGTTAATGTAGTTTATTCTTTTAGTTATTGCTTTATGTTGAGCTTTCGATGCTCAGCATGCAGATGTATTTTTCCATGCGCATGTATTGTTTTGATTCGTGATTAGTTTGTGAAACATCCAAGGCATCCAAAGATATAGACTCAACTCAGAAAATGCTTGTAACTCTTTTTTTAATGTAGTTGGTAAATAGGCATGTACCTAGGTCGAGCGAGTAAATTTTGAGTTTTAAGTGTTTTTTTGGCTATTTTGGTGTAGTATGATATGTTTTGAACCTATAATGATTCTAATGTTGAATTTTGAAGTTTAATCTTGTGAAAAATTCATATGTTCATATGTGTGCAATCATTTGTATACTTCTATGTTGGTATGATGCATTAGGTGCTATGAATTTGCATATTTTAAATGTGTTCAAGAAGGTTAAATTGATGTATGTTGGATTAGTATTGTATTGGTTATGTTTAGGTTTGATTAGGCGATCCTCTGAATGAGATAAAATGTGCATTATAGGTAGTTTTGCATTAATATCTCAAGACATTAAGAACAAGAATGATCATTTTGTGCAATTCTAGATATAAATCTTGAGACTTATCATGCAAGTCTCGAGACAAAACTGTCAAATCTCAAGACATGGTGGCCTACGTGGCGAGACAACAAACTTTGAACCTAAAATCATTTTAGGGCCTTGAGACATGAAAGGTATTGTCTCGAGACCACCAATATTGAAGCTAAGGGTCTAAAGCAGGGGAGGCTTGAGACATAAGGGTCCTTGTCTCAAGACATTATAATTTGAAGCAAAATATAAAAACAGGGGAAGCATGTTTAGAGACATGGCTTCCCTATCTCGAGACATGTTGTTGAACTTTAATAATTTGAGTTTGAATTCGGATCCTAACTCCATGATTGACCCACATATGATCTTAAGCCACTAGTAGAAAACCAATTTGACATCGAATATGTACGATTGATTTTATAAGTTGAAATTTATTAATCATGTTATGTTTAATGGTTTAATCAGCAAGCAAAATGAATCGAGACAATCTGAGTTGCTTCAACAACGAATGTGATATCTCACATTCGGGTCTGTCATCCTGATCAGGTGTGGGTATCACAATATTTATCACACAAGGTTCAAATGATAAAGCATTTGATTGGATTGATAAATAATAAGATCATGTGACTGTTTGGTTAAAAGTAAGTGATGACTTTTACTCACGTCAAAGTCGGTTTAAATATTAAATAATATTTGTGCCAATTTTACCCTACTACAGAACCACTCAACTTTACGGTTTTTCTTTCTCAAAAATTACTTTGCACCCTTTCTTGATTTTTATGTTTTTTCCAGAGCTGCGTCAATTCAAATTGGTAACTCATTCCTACTAATCGTCTATTAATCGTCTATTATTGTTATGCTTGAAATTGTGGTCCTTGTTTTAAATATTTCATGGGAGTTTTGTTTCTGTTGAATTTAAGTTGTACTACTTTGTAAATTTATTTGTTTACTCCTTTCATAAAGTTGAAAAAGATTGTCAAATATATCATAGTTTCCTACATTTTAATTTAATTTCCTTCTTCTTTAGTCCATGGGTTCCAAATACCAAAGTTTAGAGAGTTTGTGGGCAAGTTTTTGAATGAAGTAATTTCATAGGCAATGCCATGAATCTTACTCCAAAGAGAGTCTAAAATTTTGTGGTTGAAAGAAAGTCAAGGTTGGCTTAGCCTCAAATTATTGCTGGAAGCAGCTTAATTAATTTGGCTGTATTACTTTAGCAATTTTCCCTTTTCATTATCTCTAATCGAACTTGTGATGATATGTTCCACAGATCACACGAAACAATAGGTAGGATTTTCAATATAGTATTTACTATTGTTATTAAAGTCAAATATCTACTATCTGCTCAGGTCAAGTGGGAATCAAGTTTAGCATGAAACCTTGCTATCTCCTTCCAAGATACTAATGAAATTTTCCTTTTATATATTTAATATTAATTAAGTTAAAAAATCATTAAATTTTATCACTACCAACATAATTTTATCACATTTACTTCTATTTCACATTAGTTTCTTTCCCTCCTCTCTTTTTCATTTATTTTCCCCCGTCTCTTTCTCATTTTGTTCTTTATTTTATCTTCTGTGATGTAATATATATTTTACTTAGTCATTCCATGTATGATCTTTGTTGTAAATCATAATAGCTCAAAAAGTAAACGATAAACACAATCGGTAGAGTATCGGATTAGGGTTGGGGCAGGTAAAAATTCAACCCACCTCTCCTAGTTGCCATCACTACCTAAAATCAAATTATCCTTTCGTGTTTGTTTGCTTCATAATATTCTTGCAAGAGAATGTCTTACGATCTATTGGAATGTAACAATGAAGCTTCAAGAATTGTAAAAGTCGAGGATGATATGAATGAAACATTAGTTTATGAAATTGAACCTACAAATGAGTGGATCATACAATTTTATAAAAAAATTATTTTATTATATAATAGAGTTTTGATTCATTTGAATTATATAATTATGTTGAAGTTGGATTTAATATATTAAAAATTTTATATTAATTAAATATTCATAATTTATATTATTTTAGATCAATTACCACTTAATTAGTCTTATATATATATACTAATTAAAATTAAGGTTTATCTAGATAACATCCAACACTTAAACCTATTCAATTAAGTAGCGAAAAATAAAGATTATTAATATTAATAAGTTAGAAACATCTTAAAAGGTATGGAGTATCAAAGTAATGGTTCTTAGAATAAGAAATAAGAAATATTAAATTATATTCAAATGATAATGAAACTAGAGAAAGATGGAAAATCATTTTAATCGAAGATGGATAATATTATGATTCATTTATCACAGTCTTATTTAGTTTATTAAATATCATATCAAATTTATTTTAAACTCATCCTTCTTCATTTTCTTTTTTCATTCTATTGTCTAATGTGAAAGCTCCACTTTATTATTTTATAATTTTATTCATTTTAGTTTTAGTTTTATGTTATTTTTAATTAATTATAATTATAATTTTATAAGAATATCCCATTTACAATGATAATTCTTACTATACTTTTATAATTGTTTGTGTAATTTGCAAGCTCAAAGTAATTAATTGCATAAGAAGTTAAACAAGTTAAGCAAATAAGAATTAATTTTTAAGAGTGGGTAAAACTTGATTCAACTCAAAAATTTGATTTTTTTTTTTCAAATTTTGAGTTTTTAATTTATTCAGTTTTTTCGAATCAACTTGAATAAGTAATATGAATTTTTGAATTTGAGTTGAGTTAAATTTTTACAACTCGCAAATAAAATTATCGAAAACAAATTTATGTAAATACCTTGGATCCCCTTCATTTTTAAATAAGCAAATTGGTCGGTTTGAAAAAAATGACAAAATATTCAAAATAATCTTCAAAAAAAATAAAAAAGAATAAAATTTAATAAAATAAGAATTCTATAAATTCTACAAAAATGTTAACTAATAAAAAAATAAGATTTTTTCAAAATAATAAATTCAAGGCCTTTGTATTCAATTAGGAGCTAACGAGCATTCAACGAGTCAATATTGTCCTCAGTCGAGGTTTTGTCTCCTAATTCTATGGAGAGTTAAAGTACTTGAACAGCCAACAGATTCAACAAAGTAAGACACTCGTCAGATTGGAACATATGTAGCGCACAATCACTTACCAAAAAATGTAGACATTTACACTTGTTAATCTTTCAACCCTCCACTATATTAAAAGTAATTAAATAAAAAAATTAAATAGGTAAAATTTGATAAATATTAATTATATTATTATAATTTAAATAAATAATAAATAAACATTCTCTTATTATTTTAAATTATTATTTACTAAAAACAAGAGTAATATATGTCATTGTTGTAATCCAAATGTTCTCATGAATTAACTCCTATGATATTACACCTTTAATATCTTTTATTATATTAAAATAAATTAAATACAAATTTTGAATAGTGGATTGGATCTTGATTAATGCAATAATCTAAGAACGCGGGGTTAAAAGGATTATATAAAAGAAAATTATCAATAAAAAATATATTTTATTTTAAACAGGTATTAATTAATTGTAAAAAAAATTATATACTGGATCCAATAAAAAATTATATACTGGATCCAAGATTATTTTTTTTTGGAGGGAAAACGGTACTGTACACGCGCGTTAATTAGGAGTTAGGAACAATAATATCCAAAATCGTAAACTTTTATTTTAGTTTATTTTCTTGAAGTTCGCAATACCATATCCTGCTGACGTAACAAACTTAACTTTCGGATAAGATGGAAAAAGATTCTATTTTTGAATTATTGGGTTTTGATTTTTCCAATGTTTTAGGATTTTATTTCCATGTTCCATTAAGGGTCTTTTATCCTAATAATATAAAAAATAAAATAAAATACTAAAATAGGGTGTTTTAAATATTAAGTATTAAAATGGTACATTTGAATTGGTGGAGGGTGGTGCATAGGTCGCACCACCTTTAATTTCTGACAGTATACAGTAAAAAATAATAATAAAATAATAGAGTGGAGGGTGTCAGGTAGGTGGCACCAGTTGTGCCTATCTGATAAGCAGCATACCCAGTATATTTCCTCCCAGTTCTCTATCCGACTCGTATCAATTTGAAAAAAAAAATTACAGAATAAGAGAGGGAGAAGAGAAGAGAAGAAAGAAAGAAAAGAAAACGTAATTTTTTTATTGTTATTTTCAAATATAATAGATCATATAAGAAAAAAAATTTGTTAGTACTATATAGTTTGTTTAGTGTTTTTTTTATGTTTTGTTTTAAAGTTATTTTGTTTATTGTGATTTGTTAGTAAGTTTTGTGTTTAGATTATTGAGAATGTTATCTTATAAATTTTTTAATATATTTGATATTATTAGAAATGACAATAAATTTGATATTATTAGAAATAGACTATTATTATTCATTAAATTTTTTATGTAAGTATTTTTATGTTGTTCAAAATTGTTTTGAGATTTCTTTGTTAATTTTTTAACAGATTGAGTATTGAAGATAGATAATCAGTTTTTCGTATGTGTTTATTTCGATGGAATCACCTTGACAACTATCGTTGGATGTATATTTGAAACATGGCAACAAATAGCAATAAGATTTAATAAAAATGTCTCGTTGGATGATATGAAGGGAATGATTAACGCAAAAATTGTTAGACGTTGTGGGAGAAGGATCTCGAAACTTTTTTACAAGTTTCCAGTTTCAAAAGATCCCATCAAATTCACCTAAATGGAACTTGTAGACGACAAAGACGTGGAAACAATGATCGCTCTTTATTGTGGGAATCGGAGTGACAAAAATGCACCGATTCACTTATTTGCAGAGTTAGCCAGTATAGAGTAAAATGAAGATCTCACTGCATATGGTGAAGAACATGGAGCTCAAGAACCGTGCATGGTGGCTCCAATATCGTACATTGATAGTGAATCGACTATACGCAGGATCAATATCGATCTTAATGTTACACCCGATATTGATGTGGTTGGTGATGATGGATAAGATAGTAATGATCATTGTGATCAAGAGATCGATAGTGATAGTGACCCCGATGTAGACGATGTCCCTGATAATATTGACGACGAAGACGTGAATAATGATGGAAACATTAATGCGTCTTCAGTTAGGAACCAGATTCGACGTATTGTGATACACAATAATCCTGGGCCACACATGTCGCTCATAGACCCCGACGCAGCGCACGTAACTGAGTTCTCGGAATACCTTGAAATACTTACTGCTCACCGGCTGGCCGTAAATTTTGATCCTAAAGAGTTGTTCGTAGGCCAGAGAATCGAAAGTAAGGAAGAGTCTGTATTTGCTATTAAGCGGTATAGCATGAATATATCAGTGGACTACAAAGTCACAGTGTCTAAACCGACATTATATATTGGGGAGTGTTGAAAGTCGGTGGAAGGCAGCAATGGGCAGGTACGAGCTGCATTTATTCAAAATTTGCAGATGTGGGAGATACGAAAATTTGTTGGGCCTCACACATGCACACCAACACGTATGACAGAAGATCATCGAAAACTTGATTCCAAAGCTATCTGTACGTGTATCATGCCAATGGTGAAGGACATGCTGACCATTAAAGTTTAGGTACTGATTGCCAAAATGCATGCATGATTTCAGTATCTAGTATCATACCGAAAGGCGTGGATAGCTAAATAGCTGGCAATGGAGCAATTGTACGGGGATTTCGATGCGTCGTATAATAAGCTAAAGGGATGGATAGCCACTATGCGGGAGTACGTACCGAGGACTGTCATTGAGTTACAGACATGACCTTATTACGGCTTGGATGACCAACTACAACCGGGAAAAAGAATATTTCATCAAATGTTCTTGATGTTTGATCCATGTGTGCGTGCATTTCCCCACTGCAAGCCATTTGTGCAAGTGGATGGGACTTGGCTATATGGAAAATATACACAGATCCTACTTCTTGCGGTTGCTCAAGACGATAACAAGAACGTGTTCCCGATAGCATTTGCCATTGTAGATAATGAGAACATGGAATCGTGAGAATTCTTCCTCACCAACCTGCGGAGGTATGTTATTAGCAACGATAATATTTGCATCATCTCCGATAGAGGAAAATGATTAATTGCCGCCATTAGGCGTTCTGGTGTGCCATGGAGATCCCTTTACTGCATCTGACACATTGTGGCTAACTTCCATCGAGATTATAAGAATACAGACTGGAAGAGACAATTTGTGAGAATGGATAAAGGATAACCTTATCTTTTCAATATAAGTTTTAATGTTTAGTGCAATACTGTAACTTATTTTTTCTTAATACATATACAGCGCATGAGCTAAAGCCACATATTTTTTCGCCAAAGAATGACTCGACTTGAGAGTGACATGGAGGGTCAAACGAACACATCTTTCAGACAGTGGTTGAGCACCATAGAGCCGTGCAATGGACTCAAAGTTTTAACGAGGGCTTTCGTTATGGTCAAATGACCACAAACTTGGCGGAGGGGATCAACACTGTGTTGTTGAAAACACGACATCTTCCAATTTCATCTGTCTTCTTGAATATATTCTACAGGTTGGCTACCTTGATACCAAGAATGGGTCAGCAACAAGTCAACCAGATGGAGGCGGGACACATGTTTGTTGAAGATGTTAGGGATGTGATGGTTGCAAACTGTCGGATGGCGAGGTCAATGAATGTAGAAATATATTCATAATGTCTTGAAACGTTTTGAGTTACGGAGACTATCGGTCGTCGACCCGTTATACCACCTACGTCCTATGGAGTTGATCTCCAGAACAGACAGTGCGATTGTAGGAGGTTTCAAACATTTCATTATCCATGTGTGTATGTTATGGCAGCGTGTGCTAAAGTCTCGCTCAATGTTGAACAATTTTTCAATGATGTATACACACTCGAGTGCACGTTGCGTGTCTGAGAGAATGAGTTCCCCGTCCTGCCTAATCAGTCTACGTGAGAGGTGCCTACGATGACTTTCGAGTTTGTCCCAAACAGAGGGTTGCGTAGGAATCCGAGAGGTCGTCCGCAATCATCTAGAATCCGTAATGAAATAAACATTAGAGAGAAATCCGAAGGTAAGCGTTGTGGATTATGCAAATTAACTGGTCATAATCGGAGCGAATGCTTGCAGCGAAACTATCATGTTGGACAATAGTCACGATCAGATAGGAACTGAGTTTATGTAATTTATATAAAAAAATTTATATTACAAAGTTTGTTCCAATTAAATTATGGTTGTAATGTATTTAATTTATATAACGTAATTTATATTACAAAGTTTGTTCCAATTAGATTATGGTTATAATGTATTTAATTTATATAACATAATTTATATTACAAAACTAAGTTTGTTACAAGTTTTAGTGTTTTAATGTTGTAATGTTGCAATTAATCTAATTTATGACCATAAATTTTGTTCCAATTTTTAAAATTCCAATTAAGCTAATTAAATATATACAAAGATTGTCTTTTTCTTGATTTATATTTTTTTAGAATAAAAAAGTACAAACTTTGTAATATCAAAACCGAAAGAAACCCCTAAAATTGATGGTTTGATAGTGTGGTCCTAGAGGTATATTTCTGCGGGGGTTGACGTTCACGTTATGGGTGATTGCAGCGATCAACATCCTCTTCAGTCGCAGGTGGGGATGTGCGAAACATGAAAGATAAATCAAATGCCCCGAACGCCATCGATGAACTTGAGTCAGGAGGAGTGCCATACCGTGGTGGATACGACCCAAGAGGAGTAGAGTATTGCGGTGGATACGGGCCGATTGGAGTGTTGTACTGCGGTGGATATGGGCCAGGAAGAGTGCTATATTGCGGTGGATATAGGCCGGGAAGTAGTCATTGACCGAAAAATCCAGATGATAAGAACTATCAGCCGAATGTATATGCGATCGCTAGGACTCGGCCTCCGACCGTGGCTCAGGCTTGGGCTCGAGCTCATGATCTTGCTCTGGCTCTGGCTCGGCCTCTATATCGGCCATTGGCTCTTATGTCCCAGCTCGCTGCATGTGTGGGGAGACTACAGTCGACTGCCGACCAAGTAAATATGGCTTTCCCGTAGTAGAGTACTATTGTATGTACAGTAACGGTGGTTGCAAATCGGAAGAAATATCCATCTGAGGTCTCCGTGCCATCCGATTATCCCACACTGCAATATATTTCCAGTGCATGACCCCCCAATTATTTACATGTTTTCCTCTTTTGGTGATCAAGTGAATCTTCCCTACCTGCATTGGTCGATCTAAGATATACTGGATGCAACCAAACTGCCGAAGTACTCGATCTCCGTTATACCACTTGATTGTCTGGAAATTGATAATTGGTGCGTTGATGCACCACATGTGAAAATGAATGTGGGTAGACGAGGGTATAACAGCTGTAATTTCTGGTCTCCGATACAATATCCAAATAAACTTCACGATTAATAACATGGTTAAAATTTAACACGGTTAAGATTTAACATGGTTCGAGTAAGATATACAAAGTAATTACATGTCACGAATATTGGAATAGCTTACCCCTTCCCCAGCATGTTGTTCAATCATTAGACGATATATCGGGACAATGTACGACCTCCCGATACCCGGATGAAAACTCCATCTACAAAAACAAATTTCAAGTAAATATAGTATCGTTAGAATAGTATCATTATAAAGAAATTTTCAATTAATAACAAGTTAAATTTTGTCACCTGTTCACTAGTGGAAATACATATAGTTGGTGCCTAACCGATGCCAAGAATGGCATCCGGTAAAGAGCCCATGACTGCAGCAACATAAGGCATCCGCCTATGTCTATAGTATCAGGCTTTGTTGTCCGACAAAGCTCACGATACAACATAGCCAGAACTGCAGAACCCCAACTATACAAGCGAACATTCTGCAAATCAGCTAATAGGGGTAAATACATCAAACGAACCCTGTTGTTGTTTGCATCGGGCATCAGTACACCCTCTATAATATGCATAATGTAAGCTCGAGTTGCGCACATCAACTCATGCTCAGTGGCATTAATTGATAAATGTTCAAAATTGGCTTTTAGCCATGTAAATTTCAAACCCATAAAATTGGACTCATCATTGACGGGCGAGACTCCTAGTAGGCTATAACAAAGGGCAACTGGCTCAGCTATCGCAGTTACGCCCATTACGGCACTCCCATCGATTGGAAGCCCAAGTTGCAATGTGACATCCTCTAAAGTGACAGTGCACTCGCCACACAGCAAATGGAAAGTGTGGGTCCCTGGGCTCCAACGCTCGACCAATGTGGATATTAAATTGTACCGCAAATCAAACTTCTGGATCAATACTGCTGACCAGAATCCAGCTAACTCCAAGTATGGCATCAGTCGTGCATCCGGAAAATATCCTAAACCATTCACCCGACCCCTTAACACACGATATGGGCCCTGACAGTGATAAATTACAGAAAATAGTTATAATAATATAATTTATTTTTGTAAATTACGTAGATCTTTTTTTAAGGGAACCCGTGATTAACAAATACAATATATTACCGTATTATTAACTGTGTTTGATATGTGACCATCGCTTTTAATCAATGGAGCCATTGCGGTACCTGCAATTTCAAAACAAATATCGGTTATTAATTTCAAAGTTTGATGGATTTTAAATATTTTTCAAAATACCTAAATTTTATATTTTGCTTTTAATTACAAAAAACTACCAAACAATTTTTTCCACATCAAAATATTAAAATACTAAAAATAATATGCCAATAAAAAATATAAAAAAATATAACATAAACGATACATAATAAATATGAATATTATTATTATTTTAAAATGATAATAAATAAATTTTTATATTAAAATAATAAAAATAACAGGCAATTTACCAATAAATTCCTTTTTTTTCAAAAATTACGAAAATAGACCTATTATTCAATTATTTACCGAAATGGGTCATTTTCCCTGAAAGCATGTCCACATTAGCGCAATGTCAGTGTATGTGGCAAGAAAACGGAAACTGGGGGCGTTTTTGCCACATCAACGTAAAACTTCCTTGAGGCGCTTTGTCGATGTGGCAAAAACGCTCCTGGGACGCGTTTTAACCCGTGTTTTTTTCCAAAAAAAAATATTCTCGAATCAAATTTTCAAAAAAGGTCATTTTCTAGATATTATAAAAATAGACTAAATTTTTTAAAAATTTACGAGAATAAATCTTTATAAAGGCTCAAAGTGACAACACTATTTTTTTTAAGGTGTCATTAATTAATATGAAAATATAACTTACAAAGCAAATCTTTATATAGACTCAAAGTCTCATTTCCCTTGTTTTCTTGAGTAATGTGGGATATGAGATATGTGTATATATAGACCCATGAATAGTTTTGCAGCTTGTTCCTAAACAATATGGGATTCCTTCCTCTTTTAACTAACAACATGAGATTAAAGGCTACACTATATTTGATATTTTTTTACTTAGAGTTTAATTTTTTTACAAAAAGTTAACATTTGTTACATTATAAATAAAACTTTTAAACTCTATAAGTACAAAAAATATAAAATATAAAATGAGTATGGTAAAATGTTAAAAATAAATATTTAAAAAATTACTAATAGTTGAGTGATCATTTTGTAAATTTTTACAATTCGATAGCTAAAAAATATAGTTAAGTGACTACTAATGTAATTTAATCTAGATATAAAATATGAAAAATAATTATTATATTTTATGTATATTATATATTTCTATAAAAAAACTTATTTAACATAATTTTATACTATGTTTAATTAATAGATTATCTATCTAGTCAAAATATATCTGAAATAAATTTATCGGCATTCATTAGGTGATGAAAATTAAATTAAAATTAGAATTAAAAAAATTAATTAGTATAGTAAAAATATTAAAAATAAATAAATATTTAAAAAGATATATCAATTTTTTAAAATTACAAAAAAATACTATTTGAATACCAAATACTTACCATTTATTTATTAATCAAACATTCATAATATAAAATAAAATAAATAAATAAAATTAAAAGTATAACTTCTAAATTTAGATAATGGAAAACTATTTAAAAAATTAAAATTACATTGATATTAACTTCAAACATTTAAAATTAAATAGAAGATTATTGCATGTACAAGTTTCATATGTGCAATTTGTTCTCTCTTTTTTTTAATAGTTCTCCTTCTTCTTCTTTTCTTCTTTTCTTCTCCTTCACCCACCAGCAGAGAATGAAATTGGGGACCATTATAAGGTCCCAAAACACAAAAAAAGAAAAACAAACTAAGTTAGCATGCAGCAGTCCCATCGCTGCAAAGTGGTGCTGCCTCTGACAGCCCCTCCACCGGTGCCACCTCTGACAGACTCTCCACCGGTGCCGCCTCTTCCCTAGGCCCATCCTGTCATGTCACCAATTTATTATTATTTTTTTTCACTTATTCGGTCAAAAATTGAGGGTGATGCTGCCTATATACCACCCTCCACCAATTCAAATGTACCATTTTGGTAATATTTAAGGTTAATTCACCTTCAAAAATTTGGGAGTAAATTTGTAAAAAATGACTATTATTTTTAATTACGGAATTAGACCAAAAATACAAAAAATATTTTCAATTTGAAGCGTTTTCAACAGATTTGAAGCGTTTTCCTTTTGGTAGGATTTTTATTTTTGTTAAAGTAAGATTAGGTTAATGTTTTATAAACTTTGGTGTTTTAAGGTTTAGGGTTTAGGGTTTTTTTTTTTAATAATTTTAAGTTTTTTTTAATAATTTTTAAATTTTTTATAATTTTTTGAGTTGTAAAGTTAATAATTTTTAAGTTGATATTTACAATAGTCGTATTCACACCAATCGTATATTCAAATTATTCGAACTGTAAAATTTAATTCGACTCAAAATTGAAACTCGAATTACTCAATTCGATTAACTCTTAATTTGTAATGCCCCAAAATTTTAAGAATTTAATTACGAGAGTTTGCAGTAATTAAATTTATGTATATGTGATTCTGTGCCCTGCTTTTGTGTTGTTCGAGTCGTTTCATTAAAAGTTTTGTTGTTTTGAAATCAACCCATAAGCATGCATTGCCCGATTAAGATCAGTTCAGTGTGAAATTATGTCAAGAATGAGCATGCTGGTTCATTGGTTAAGCATCTATCTGTATTCTGTCTAGTTCCGAGTTTGAGTCCCATCGTATGCGCTAGGGAAATATATTTTTTTAAATGCCAGAATTTGTTTGGAAGTTAGGAAATTAATCAACAATAGTTTCTTCTTCTTTATTTTTATTTCTTTCTTTTTGGTCATTTTCTATCTTCTTCTTTTCTTCTTTTATGTTTTGATTATTTTGTTAATTAGAGTAGTGGGGAAATATGGGATTATTAGTCATCGGTCAAAAGGCCGTCAGGTAAGTAACTCTCTTGTCTTGATGAGCCTTGATGACCAGTAGTCGCAGCCCTCGGTTGACCTGTAGCGACTGATTTGGAACGCTTGCTCAGGTTGTTCACTTCATTTTCCATATTTCTCGATCTTTTGACACTTTCTCCTGCATCAATCTTGCCGCCCCTTATGGCGTGTTCGATCATCTCCCCTGCCATTACTATGTCGGCAAAGCTCTTAGTTGTACTCCCTATCATATGGGTTATGAAAAGGGCCTTCAGGGTGTTAATGAAGAGCATGGTAGTCTCCTTTTCTAAGAGGGGTGGTTGGACTTGCATGGCGACCTCCCTCCACCTCTGCGCATATTGTCTGAAACTTTCATTTTAACTTTTTTCCATGCTATGCAAAGTAATTCTATCCGGTGCCATGTCTGTGACATGGCTGTAATGCTTCAGAAATGCTTGAGCCAAATCTCCCCAGGAACTAATGTTGGCCTGACTAAGCTGGTTATACCATCTAGCTGCTGCGCCCACCAAGCTTTCTTGGAAACAAGTGGATTAAGAGAGTCGATCATTGCTCACGAGTGACCATTCGCTGCAGAACATGGTGATGTGGGCCTCCGGGCAGCTAGTCCCACTATATTTTTCAAATTCGGGCATTTTGAACTTATGGGGCAATACCAAATCGAGAACTAGACTTAAATCTTTTGCGTCAATCCCATAATGATGATCGATGCTTTCCAGCGCTTTGAACTTTTCCTCTAGACATTTGCAACGATCCTCTAGTTGCCTTGAGGATTCTATTCTCGACCCCATTCTCTCTACTGCATCCAAATCAGGCACAACAGAGTTGGCCGGGCTATCTCCTGGTTAATATCCAGAGCCCGTGTGATGGCTCACGGGAGGTCTAGCGTCATCCTGCCCTTGCTGGGGCCTGATTGTAACTGGTGGCCTTTGGAGATATTCCTCAGGCAGTGCTCTTGAATGCAGCGGGGTAAAACCCGGGAGAGCGCCTTCGCTATCCTCATCGACCGGAGGCATTGGACCTTTCCCTTTGTCTGTTACTCCATTCAGCATTTGGGCCATCTGTGCTATCATGTTTCTCTGAGCCTCCAGCATTTGGTCCTTCATTTCCTACTGGAGTTTCAACATTTGCTCTTGCATTTGTTCCTGCATTTCTTTCTGGAAATGTTCGAACATTTGATCCATTTTTTGGGTTTTGCACGTGTCCCGTAGTGAGGTCAGTTTCCAGATTTTCCTTTTTCTGGAATAGCTTCAACTAATTAGGGTCTTTCTACAAATTTTAATGCATATGATATGATGTAATGCAAATGCATGAAATGCAATACAAATGAATGCAAAAAGAAAGAGAGGCGTTGATTATGAATTCAATTCCATTAGAAGAACTTTTCTAGAAAATACATTTCTTTACATAAAACGGATTGCATATACGGCTTTGTCCTCATAGTCCAGGTGAAAACACCAATCATCTTCTTCGTATCAGGGTGTTGTTTTCATGTTTCATGAACTTTCCCAATAGATGTCTCTTCTAGCTTCTTGTTGCTTGGTCCAGGCCGTACCTCTTCACTCACTTATCCTCCGCGATGTTCATAAGCTTTTTTTGAAAAATGATGACTCTCGAATAATCCTTGTCGCTTGAATCCTCAGGCAAAGTCTTGTATTCTTCTGTGGGCTATCAGCCCTCTCTCGTTGTTTACTTGGACTATGTTCGAACGACCGTATTATAATCCACTTTATCAAATAACACATTTCCTTATGACAAACTCTTCTATTTAGCAATTGAATATGAATCAACACATCCTTTCTAAGATGATGCAGTGCAATGCAATCAAAACAGAACAAAACAAAATACGTCAGTACAGAAAAAAAATAATCAACAAAAGTAGAACACCTATCTGGGTGACCACTAAGGTTTGACGTAGCTCTACTTAAGGTGGGCTCCTAGGGTTCACTATATGTGGTTCAGTTCTATAGTTGAGATACCCGAACCAACAGATTCCTCGATCCTCACCCATTATAGGCTCATACGGACTGAGTTCGGTTCAGGGGAATACATTTCCCTATGGCTGCATAGAGGTGAAAACCTCACGAAGACATAGGTACGGATGTATCCCGAAAGCGATCCACTATCCTGCACGGAGGTGAAAACCTCACGAAGGAGTAGCTTCTCACTCCCACTTAAGGGTGTGTCCACAACGGTCACGCAATGCAATGCCGGGATTAGAACATACAATAAAAGGATCATAATTTTCAAATTAAATTTTTAAATCAAATTTTTGAATTTTCGACAAAAGACAGAAAATAATCAATTACGGCTTGACTCTCTTTTTAATGTCCCCAGTGGAGTCGCCAAGCTGTTGTAACCATTTTTTTGAAAATGGGGAAACGACTAGGGTTTTGAAAATAAAAATACAACAAGAGTCACCACCGACCTTATTAGGTGTGGTCAGGTCACCTTTGTTTTAATAAACATTTTGATTTACTAAAACAATGTTTTTTTTGGTCTACGAATTTTGAGAAAACGGGCTCGGGAGTCCGTTACGTGCGAGGAAGGGTTAGCACCCTCGTCACGCCCAAAATTGGTACCAAACTGATTAATCAATATCTCAATGTCGAAGATTTGAAAAGATTTTTAAATTCGGATCTTTAAAAAATGTTTGGATAGTTGAGGCCGAAATTTGAGATTTCTTTATTCTGAGAGGATACAAACATCACATCCAGCACGTTATGACACGATATTCGAAGCCTTCGTAATCAAAGTTATCTCGGAGTTTGTGAACTTTATTAAAAGGATGTTTAGTATTTTAGTCAAACGGAAAATCGCAACCCAGCACGTTAGGGCACTATTCTAAGAATTTCTAAATGCGAAACATTGCCTTATTTTAAAACCTTTAGATGAAGTGCAGTAACTTACAGAATGTACGGTGTCACATTGTACTAAGAAAATAGGCATAGGGGTTTGAGTCAAAATTAGAGATTTCCTTGTTACGAAAAGATATAAACATCACATCTAGCACGTTAGGACACGATATTCTAATCTCTCGTAATCAAAGTCGTCCCATGATTTACAAAGTTTCGTTAAAAGGATGTTCGGTTATTTAGTTAAACTGAAAATCGCAACCCAGCGCGTTAGGGCACTATTTCCCGAATTTCTAAATACAAAACATTGCCTTATTTAAAAAAATTTAAAGGAAATATGATAATTTTCAAAATGTATTTTGTTTAATAATACAGCACAAGGCTAAGAAAACAAATATGGACGTAAACACAGTAAATATAAAAATACTACTACTACTAACGATAACAATGACAATAATAATAATAAATAAACTAATAATATTAATAATAGTAATAATAGTAGAAAAAAAACATAAAATGATAACACATACAATCAATATAATAGATGATAGTAATAGCAAACAAGAAAATAGTGAAAATAATGAAAATAACAAATAATAATAATATGGTAATAAATAATAATAAAATGATAAAAAGATAATAAATAACATACTTAATAATGATATAGTAATAATAATATAATAATAGTAGTAATATAGCAAAAATGATAGAAAAAAAAATAATATTAGAACAATGACAATGAAAATATAAATAATACTAATAATAATATGTAACACCCTTACCCGTATTCAACTTATTTGGAATAGGTACGAGGCATTACCTAATTACAAATTTATTTATCGACATTTTATTTTAATTCAATATTTATATTTGAAACCAATCAAAATCAAACATATGGCCCCCTTAAAGATATTCATTTTTCTCGTCATGTCTTACTTGAATTTATTACTCGTTTCATCATACTTAATTACCTTGTATTAACATATTAAAGATAATCACATATTTTCATGTCATGATAAATATCATTCACTTGCCGTTTCTTCATAAACATAAAACAGCTTAATTTATCATATCAATATTTCACGTACTCATCAACTCATATTTTCTTATATCATATAATTAAGTTACACGAACTTACTCAAGCTAAATCAAATGAGAGAAATATCAAAATTCGTGGTCATTTTGGTAATTTTCTATTTTCATCGATTTTTCAATCGATCTTAATCTAAATTACTAATTTCATTCAATTTTGCAATTTTAAATAATAAAATAATCTATTTCATGCAAATTGGACATTTCTACATTTTTACAAAATTAATCATAAAGTTTTATTGTTATTCAATTTAGTCCTTGAGTCTAAAACATTTCAAATTAGCCATACTACCTAAATATTCATACATATTTTCCTCCTCCTCCTCTCCATTCCACATCCTTAATGTATATAACATGCTATAAGTAACATTGTCAATAATTTCATTAATTACTCATAAGTATATTCAAAACTGTCTATTTGAGTTATAGTCACTAAATTATTTATTTCCGGAGCTACAGAACTCCAAATGAAGCACCGTTAATTTTTACTGAAACTAGACTCACATATATTCATACCATAAAATTTCCAGAATTTTTAGCCTAGCCAATTAGTACAGTTTATTCATCAAAGTCACCCCTGTTCTGCTGTCTGGCAGTTCTGACCCTTCTTCACTAAAAATTAATTATCTCCTCATACACAATTCATATGATGTTCTCGTTTATTTCTATTGAAAATAGACTCATTCAGAATTCTAGACATATAAACTTAAGCCCCTAATTATTTTTCTCCAAATTTTTATGATTTTCCAAAGTCAGAACAGGGGATCCCGAAATCCCTTTAAACCAGTCTTACAAAAATATAAATATCTCAAATTACAGAATTCCTTTGCTTTCCTTGTTTCTTTCATATGAAAGTAGACTCAATAAGCTTTAATTTCATATATCATTCAGCTTCTATTTCAACTTCTACGATTTTTGGTGATTTTTCAAAGTTACTCTACTGCTGCTGTCCAAAACAGTTTTGTTATAGCTTATTTTACAATTAAATCCTTTACCCAATTCTAACTTCAAATTCTTTCAATTAAACCACTAATTCATCTTTTTGTTCATCATATGCTATATTCAACAGCTTTAAAACTTCAAAAACTTCAACTTAAATTCATCAAAACTTTGTTCTAAAACTTATAAAGCATCAAAATTAAAAGAGAAGGACTAAATTAACTTACCAATTAAACTTCCAAGCTTCAAACCATCAATTTCTCCTTTTCTTTCTTTCCCTTTTCTTCCCTTGCTTTCGTCTTGTTCTCTGTTTCTTTTTCTGGTATTCTTCCCTTTCTTTTCTTTTGTTTTTGTTTGTATATATATATAATAATATAATAATATAATAATATAATATAATATTAATATATAATATAATAACATACTTTAAAAAATCTCAGATTTTTCATACTTAACCGCCTCAACTTTACAAAATGGTATAATTACCATTTTGGTCCTTCATAATTTTTTTTAATCTATAATTCAACTTTTACACCTTTTTCAATTTAGTCCTTTTCATTTAATTACATATCCAAACGTTAAAATTTCTAAACTAAACTTTAATAATAACTTAATGACACTCCATAAATATTTTTAGAAATATTTATGGCTCACTTTATGAATTCGAGCTCTCAATACCTTGTTTTTGGCCCAATTTTTCTAATTAATTCTTTTAGTTCACAAAATTCACTAATTTTAAAATATTTCCAAAATCACACTTAACTTATAATTATCGATTAACAAAGTTTTCTAACTTTTTCGTCAGATTTAGAAATCTCAAATCACTGTTCCGACACTATTGAAATTGAAATTTGTTACAACTCTTCCCCCCTTAAAAAATTTCGTCCTCGAAATTTCCTTGTTATTTTGATCATGAACTTCATTATTTCTATAATTCTATAGCTCCTTTGTACACATATTTATCTAGTTTATTATTTATATCCATTCTATATCCCTTTCAGTTTGCAATTTATTTTTAATTCAATATTGCGAACATACTTTATAACAAAAATTACTTTTTTTTTTTTTTTTTTTTATAAGAGGTCCAATAGATTAAACAGAACACTTAGGATATATGAAACAAATATAGAAGTGTATTATTATGTACTATTAATCGAGATAGCATTTGATGAGTACCAACATGTTATTATCGAGAGAATGCGCTGAGTCCCTTAATGGTATACCACAAATATCTTAGTAGATCTAATCTCATTTATTTGGGAAAATTACATTATACACGCATGTCACTTTTACAATTTTAACATAATGCTTTTACATACTTTACAATTTAACCATTGTACTAAAAACGTGTATGTTTATATCTTTTCTTTCTTTAATATATGTAACATATTTCAAGATTTACTAGTCATTCTTAATTTACTAATAATTCTTATTATGTGCTTCACATATCATTTTTTTAATTTCAATTTTACTTCAATTTATTCACAACTAAATTTAATTTCACTTTCTTATTAATATACAATTCAATACTAATATTTATCCATCACTTAATTCAATTTCCATTCAATTCAACAATAACACTTACCTCATACTTCACTTGTTGTATGCATAATTTAAATTTAACATTTAATATTAAATAATAGACATCAAACATGTAACAATATAAGTCATATGTGTTAATTTATACTTTAATTTCATACCTCAACAATAGTCTTTCATCAAATAGCCTCATATACCATCTACATTATCTTTAATCAATTCATAAACCTTTGGTTCAAGCTTTCAATCTCATATCTCAATTTCAATTTACATTTCAATTCCTAATTCCACTTTTCCACACCTTCAATAATTCAACCGATCAAATTCAATTGATTTTCTCATTTCGTTTATTCAATGATTTCAATAATAATAATTTGATGTTTCAACAAATTTATGAACCTTAAGTTCATACTTCAATTCTCACATTTCAATTCGATTCACAATTCAACTCATAATTTCTTACTCATATTTTTAATAGTTCAATCGATTAAATTTATTTAGTTTTTCTCATTTCAGTTATTCACCCTATTAACAATCCGGAGTTTGACGGATACACGGATTCCAACCCAAACACACCAGTACGGCACAATGTGCCTTAACGGTACATAGTATACAATACACAAAGTGTCGAATCGATACTTGATAACAATAATGATGAGTCGGCACATAAGTGCTCGATCGAGAAGTTTCGGCAAAGACCCGTACTCTTCCATATCCTATGGCATGCCAATTATATCCGACTAGTCCGACAAGTTAATAGGGAAATCAATTCTCATTTTAATTTCACTTAATATTCATATCTACCCCTATCAACAAGACTCGGACTTTGGCGGATACGCGGATCCAACCAAACACACCAGATTGGCACCCAGTGCCTCATCGGATAGTTGAAGCAATATAGTGACACGGTGTCTCATCGGCCTAGCGAAGTAAAGTGGTACCCAAGACCTTATTGAATCTATCCGAAATAAATAATATGACACCCAAGTGTCTCATCGACTCAAGGTCGAAGAATCCCTGAACACTTCCAATCCTATGGCATGCCATTTGTATCCAATCTAGCCCGATAAGTTAATAGGGTATTCAAATCATCATTTATTTTTTTCTATTTCAAATTCACTTTTCCATTTTCTAATCAGTATACAATTTAGTGATTGACTTTGTTCTCATTTCACTTTCTTAGCCCAAAGTAGACTTTATAGAACACACCGGATATACGGAACAAATACAGAGGTGCATTATGATGCACAGGTGAACAGAGAGCACCAATGTGCTGATAATCAGAGAGCACCAGTGTGCTAATATCAGAGAGCACCAATGTGCTAATATCGGAGAGCACCAATGTGCTAATATCAGAGAGCACTGACGTGCTAATATCAGAGAGCACCAGTGTGCTAATATCGGAGAGCACCAATGTGCTAATATCAGAGAGCACTGACGTGCTAATATCGGAGAGCACCAATGTGCTAATATCAGAGAGCACTGACGTGCTAATATCAGAGAGCACCAATGTGCTAATATCGGAGAGCACCAATGTGCTAATATCAGAGAGCACTGACGTGCTAATATCAGAGAGCACCAGTGTGCTAATATCGGAGAGCACCAATGTGCTAATATCAGAGAGCACTGACGTGCTAATATCAGAGAGCGCGCTAAAGTTCCTTAATATCCCGGTAGTTCTAAATTTCGTCTACTTGGGCATTAAAGCTGGATCTCATATATTTAAATAATTCACATAAATATTTCAAAGAAGATAAATAACAAAAATTTAAAATTCTTGTAGTACTTACAACAAAAAGGTTGAAATGATATATGTTATTCTTCCTTCACTCCTTAACCTTCTCTTTTCCTTTTCCCTCAATTCGGTCCTCTCCTTTCTTTTTCAAATTAATTTCATATAAACATATAACATTTATATGTAAAAAAAAATAATCAAATAAACTATGTAAAAAAAAATAATCAAATAAACTTTCTGTATTATTTAATAAAATAATCATGTATAATATATTTTTATTCAATTCGTATTTTTAATTTATTGTCTAATCAAATTTAAAATCACTAATTACTTTCCAATCAATATACATTTCAATTACTCACATATTTTCTTTATTTAATTTAATTTGATTCAATTCAAATCACTTTTAGTTTCCTATTAATATACCTTCAAATATTCACATAGTTCATAATTTAGTTACGTAATTTAAATAAATTTTAATTTTCAATTCATTCTATTTTCACTTCTTATTTCGATCGGTTTCATAGTATTGCAAGTAATTCATTACATCAATAATTTCATAGTTTAACATAATACATATAACAATATTTAGTAACTTCACAATTCAATTCAAGACTCAAAATAATATTCAATATTCCATAATTCGATTCGAAGATCGTCTCAATTTTCAGACCCAATCTTAAATTTATCATTTTACTAAATACTTACCTTAAAATACTTACCACACATAATTAATAAATTACACATAATAGTAATACAAATATCATCAAAGTTGGAACATATCACATTATCTCAAGTTATATATTAATAATGGCATATATTTCTAGACTTCACATATACTACGTTTGGTCCGAGAACCGACTAAACCTAAGCTCGATACCACTAAATGTAACACCCCTTACCCGTATTCAACGCTGGAATAGGTACGAGGCATTACGGAATTACAAATTTATTTATCGGACATTTTATTTTAATTCAATATTTATATTTGAAACCAATCAAAATCAAACATATGGCCCCTTAAAGATATTCATTTTTCTCGTCATGTCTTACTTGAATTTATTACTCGTTTCATCATACTTAATTACCTTGTATTAACATATTAAAGATAATCACATATTTTCATGTCATGATAAATATCATTCACTTGCCGTTTCTTCATAAACATAAAACAGCTTAATTTATCATATCAATATTTCACGTACCATCAACTCATATTTTCTTATATCATATAATTAAGTTACACTTAACTTACTACAGCTAAATCAAATCAGTAGAAATATCAAAATTCGTGGTCATTTTGGTAATTTTCTATTTTCATCGATTTTTCAATCGATCTTAATCTAAATTACTAATTTCATTCAATTTTGCAATTTTAAATAATAAAATAATCTATTTCATGCAAATTGGACATTTCTACATTTTTACAAAATTAATCATAAAGTTTTACTGTTATTCAATTTAGTCCTTGAGTCTAAAACATTTCAAATTAGCCATACTACCTAAATATTCATACATATTTTCCTCCTCCTCCTCTCCATTCCACATCCTTAATGTATATAACATGCTATAAGTAACATTGTCAATAATTTCATTAATTACTCATAAGTATATTCAAAACTGTCTATTTGAGTTATAGTCACTAAATTATTTATTTCCGGAGCTACAGAACTCCAAATGAAGCACCGTTAATTTTTACTGAAACTAGACTCACATATATTCATACCATAAAATTTCCAGAATTTTTAGCCTAGCCAATTAGTACAGTTTATTCATCAAAGTCACCCCTGTTCTGCTGTCTGGCAGTTCTGACCCTTCTTCACTAAAAATTAATTATCTCCTCATACACAATTCATATGATGTTCTCGTTTATTTCTATTGAAAATAGACTCATTCAGAATTCTAGACATATAAACTTAAGCCCCTAATTATTTTTCTCCAAATTTTTATGATTTTCCAAAGTCAGAACAGGGGATCCCGAAATCCCTTTAAACCAGTCTTACAAAAATATAAATATCTCAAATTACAGAATTCCTTTGCTTTCCTTGTTTCTTTCATATGAAAGTAGACTCAATAAGCTTTAATTTCATATATCATTCAGCTTCTATTTCAACTTCTACGATTTTTGGTGATTTTTCAAAGTTACTCTACTGCTGCTGTCCAAAACAGTTTTGTTATAGCTTATTTTACAATTAAATCCTTTACCCAATTCTAACTTCAAATTCTTTCAATTAAACCACTAATTCATCTTTTGTTCATCATATGCTATATTCAACAGCTTTAAAACTTCAAAAACTTCAACTTAAATTCATCAAAACTTTGTTCTAAAACTTATAAAGCATCAAAATTAAAAGAGAAGGACTAAATTAACTTACCAATTAAACTTCCAAGCTTCAAACCATCAATTTCTCCTTTTTCTTTCTTTCCCTTTTCTTCCCTTGCTTTCGTCTTGTTCTCTGTTTCTTTTTCTGGTATTCTTCCCTTTCTTTTCTTTTGTTTTTGTTTGTATATATATATAATAATATAATAATATAATAATATAATATAATATTAATATATAATATAATAACATACTTTAAAAAATCTCAGATTTTTCATACTTAACCGCCTCAACTTTACAAAATGGTATAATTACCATTTTGGTCCTTCATAATTTTTTTTAATCTATAATTCAACTTTTACACCTTTTTCAATTTAGTCCTTTTCATTTAATTACATATCCAAACGTTAAAATTTCTAAACTAAACTTTAATAATAACTTAATGACACTCCATAAATATTTTTAGAAATATTTATGGCTCACTTTATGAATTCGAGCTCTCAATACCTTGTTTTTGGCCCAATTTTTCTAATTAATTCTTTTAGTTCACAAAATTCACTAATTTTAAAATATTTCCAAAATCACACTTAACTTATAATTATCGATTAACAAAGTTTTCTAACTTTTTCGTCAGATTTAGAAATCTCAAATCACTGTTCCGACACTATTGAAATTGGGCTGTTACATAATATATAATATATAAATAATAATGTAATATAAAACGAAAGATAAAATGATAATAGTAATAGTAGAGATATAGTAATAATAATATACATATAAATAATAATAATAGTGAGAGTAAGAAAATAGTAAAATAATCAAAGTAATCAAAAAGGGGCCGAATCGAGTTTAAAACGGAAGTTCGGGGCTTAAATTGAAATAAAAAGAAAGAAAAGGGACCCTATTGTAGTTCACAAAAAAAAGGAGGGACCAGAAGAGCAAAATCCCCCCCACCTGAAACGCGCAGCATAAGGGGGGCTCAAAATAAAAATTCGAAAATTAATGGGCCGAATTAAAATAAAATAAAACTTGATTGCAAGAGTATAAAAAAGCGGAGGGACTGCGCGCATAAATTTCCCATTTGTAGAAAACACGCGGATCCTGAGGCCAAACGACGTCGTTTTGGGCGTTAAGGCCAGCCCCAAAACGACGTCGTTTTGAGGGGGCTATTTAAGGGCAAAAATCAGCAAAAAATGGCATTTGAGCTGTGTGCTTTTTTTTTTTTAAAATTTCTGATTCTTTCTTGTTTCTCTGCAGGGGGAGTCTCCGGCGAGTGGGCCGCTGCTCATCCGTCGTCGGCGGCGACGCCGGCCACCGCACACGGTAGCCAGAAAGGTAAAGTTCGCCCTTTTTTTTGTTTTTTTACTGTATTTTATTGGGTTGTTTATGTATATTCTGTTTTAAAGATAAAAAAGAAAAGCATGCATATGGGTTCGAATAAAAACAAAACAAAAAAAGTGATAACCTTTCGGTTGTTTCTGAATATCTGAGTGCTTCTACTGTTATTGATAATCGAAAAATGAACGAAGGAGAATCCTGGAATCTATTTTTGTTTTTTTTATCTTAATAGAAGAAGGAAAAGAAAAAAAAAGCCCTTTTGCAAGTGAATACAGTCGGCTTTTATAGCCTCTTCTTATTACTTTCTGTCTTGTCCGTTTAATGTCTTGCAGGTCAAGTGGAGGGCAGGTGGAGGGTCGGTGGCCGACTCTGTCAATGGCGAAGGCGTGAGCTGGTCATGGCGTGGCCGAGCGCATGAGCAGGGCAAGTGGGCATGGGTGCACTAGGTTTGCGGCGCCACTTGTGCTAGGGGCTAGGTTTTCTATTTTTCTTTTCTGATTTGGCATTGGGCTAATTGGGCCATGTTGGGTTAGGGGCTAATTTGGGTTTTATTTTGGGTATGTAAATGGGTGTTAATTTTTTGTTGGGCTATTGGGTTTTGAAGGGAAAAATTGGGCTACAACAGGTAAGTAACTGACAATGCGAGCATCTCCGCAATCCTTCTTCGCCTCGTAAATTTCTTGGAACAAGGTATTTTTGTGAGTTACAAGAATCTCTTATTAACGATTGTGTACTTACCTAGTAGGCAAGGCTATTAACAACAAGGAATAGGAACAAGACAATCTCTGTGATTGTTGCTGAAGTTTCGATAAGTTTGGGTCGGTTAAAAGTTTTGTGTCGAAACTTTCGACATAGGCATTAAGTGAGTAATCGGGAAATTTTGTCGATCAAATGGCTAAATTGTGTTACTGAATGCTTATTTTAGGATTCAGGGATCTTTTGAGTTGTTGTCTATTCGAAATCTTTCTAGGTGCATATCGAAAACCTTAGTTTTTGCAAGTTTCGGTCGTCGAAAATAGTGGCTGTCGGCGCCACAGGGCGTGTGGCTGGCCGTGTAACTCACTGTTTATTGATTTGGTGCCATACGTGCGTGTGTCTAGACCGTGTGTGGCCATGTTAGTGTAGGGTTCACACAGGCAACGAAAACGGGTATGTGTTTGGGCCGTGTAACTTACTGTTTGTGGAACGATACCACACGGCCAGGGACACGGGCGTGTGCCCAGGCTGTGTAACTCACTATTTGGGGTATAAAAGCCACATAGGCAAAGACACGGGTGTGTACCCAGGCCGTGTGAGTCACACGAGCAAGGATATAAGCGTGTGTCCAAGCCGTGTAACTCACTGTTTATGCTTGAAAACCACACGACCAAGAGACACGAGCTTGTGACCCGGCCGTGTGGCAAATTATTAGGCCCGAAAACTGTCTTTTGAGGCCGAGAATGTATTTAATCTTGATATTGGTTTACTCAATGTGCGAATGATTGAATTTGATTATGTAAAAACTGTCTGATACATTGAGACTGATCTGTGAGTAACATAATTAAATGTGCACTGTAATACCTACTCTGTTATTGAATTGTCTTATAAATTGTATAGTGAGTTAGAATGACTGAACATATGACGGGTAGTTGTGTTCTGCATTGACATGTGATAGGATGTTGCGAAGGAGGAGAAAATCTATTTTGAAACCGTGGCTACGCCACAATGAATATAAATCTAATTCTGGCGCTTGTCGAATATTGAAATAGCAGCTAAGCTGCGTATTTGTAAAAGTGTCAATGTAACAGCCCATTTACGACCCTAATCGTAACGGTGGTTTCGGGACCCCAAATCCGGGTTAGATAGATATTTTTATATTTATATCTAATATCTATGATATATGTTTGAGCATGTGTTAAAATATCGTAAGTTAATTTGTCTGTTTGGGTGTTTAATTTTGGAAAAAAAAGGATTAAATTGCATAATTAGTAAAAGTAGCCATTGTTAAATTTGGTGGCTAAATTGAGTGGTCTTTCTTGATATGAGTATTCTAGTTGCAAATTGACCTTTTTGAAATTTGTAGTGGACGGCAATATGGTCTATTAATATATATTATATGTTTGCTTATGTGTTAAATATATATAATAAGGATATAATATATAAATATATTATAAGTATATTATAATAAAGCCAAAAAGGAGAAAAGAGTTTGCATGTTCATCTTTTCACTTACTTGACCGAAACTAAAGAAATAAAAGGGGAGAAAATAAGCTTCAAGGGTTTTGGCAATATTAAGGCTTAATTAAGGTAGGATTTAACTTTGATTTTTGATAATTTTTGTATTTTTGTTATTGTTGTTCATTTTATTATCAAGCCCATATATTAATTTTGTGTATTGGTCATGTATGTAAGATATACCATTAATGATAAGATGAGTTTTATGATGAGTTTTGGTATTAAATGTAAGGTTTGAGCTAGATGAACATCTTTTATTTTGAGTTTTTGATGAATGTAGTTAATTAGGGATTTATTTGGTGAAAATATTATCTTGAAGGGTTGAATTAAAAAATTTATGAAATATATGGACTTATATAGTCCTTATGAAAATTCGGCCCTAAGGGGTGTTAACCAAATTTTGAGTAATTTGTAAGTTTTGTATTAGGGACTAAATTGTATGAATTGTAAAAGTTAAGGGTAAATTAGTAATTTGTATGATTGTATGTTTTAGATTTAATTGAATGAGAAAAGTGTTGGATGAGCTTATTTTAAAATTATTTAGATCAAGAACGAAAAGAACCGGGATTGGATCGGGGAAAAACAAAGTTAGACTAATAGCCGGGAAGTTTAATCCGTCGATTTTTGAGGTAAGTTCTTAAGCAATCGGATTTAATCGAATTATTTTATAAATTGCATATGTTCAAGTGAATTAATAGACTAAATTTTCAAATTTGTCGAGTGAGGCATGGAAATCATTTGTGTTTTAGCCGAATGAGGGTAAATATATATATAATCATTGATTATTTGAGTTGGCCGAATGTATGTTTTGTACTAAGGAATATATATATATATATATATATATATATATATGGAAATGGAACAAGAATGGTGTTGGTAATTTAATATGTGGATAGGTACGTATAAGAATATTAGGTAATGCCGAATGTGATGTCATGAGATAGGAAACATATGAATATGTATTTTAGATGATGTTAAATGAGATGATATGTGATAAAAGAAATGTGATGTAAGTGACCTTTTTTATTATGTGCATACATTGTATGTGTAATTGTGAATGAATGGTTGAAATGGCACTATGTGTGCGATTTTTATTACTGAGTACTGTGTGTGCGAAATCGGTCGTTCGGCACAAAATATGCGGAAAATACGCAATGGCACTAAGTGTGCGATACATTGCAAGTAATGGCACTAAGTGTGCGATACGTTACTGGTATTTAGCACTATGTGTGCTCATTATTTAAGTAACAGCACTAAGTGTGCGATACGTTACGGAAATGGCACTATGTGTGTGATTTTTATTACCGAGCACTGTGTGTGCGAAATTGGCCGTTCGGCACAAAATGTGTAGAAAATACGCAATGGTACTAAGTGTGCGATACATTACTGGTATTTAGCACTATGTGTGCTCATTATTTAAGTAACGGCACTAAGTGTGCGATACGTTACGGAAATGGCATTATGTGTGCGATTTTTATTACCGAGCACTGTGTGCGTGAAATCGGTCGTTCGGCACAAAATATGCGGAAAATACGCAATGGCACTAAGTGTGCGATATATTACTGGTATTTAGCACTATGTGTGCTCATTATTTAAGTAACAGCACTAAGTGTGCGATACATTACGGAAATGACACTATGTGTGCAGGTGGTCAAATTTTGCTAGAAACTTAAAAATTGAATGAAGGTAACCGAGAGATGATGTACAGGTAAGTAATATATGATAGTTGAATGCTTAGAGCTAATGAGGTAAGATTATTAATTTTGGATTTGTTCGGATTGGATAAATGGTTTATGACTATTCGGGTTTGAGACTACTTGAATGTGATAAATATTAAACATGGAAACATGCTATATATATATGCGGTTATGTGTTAGTTAAGGATTAAGAGCAAGTTGATTAACTTCTAAAAATGATTAGATGTATATGTTTATCATTGCTTATTACTTACTAAGCTAAGATAGCTTACTCTGTGTGTGTTTTATTTGTATGGTGTTCTAGGTTTTGAAGTTTAGCTACGAGCTCAGGGATCATCGTCAAGGTCTATCACATTATCAACTAAATTTTGGTATCTTTTATTAGTTGAAATTTTGAAACTATGGCATGTATAGGCTATATTTCTATGCTTGGGTTTGATTTGGTAATGTTTGATCAAGATGTTAATGTTTGTGGATAATTGGTCTTGTTATAAACTAGTTAACTATATTTTGCAATGAAACAGTTTTTGGTTAGCAGCAGTGACGTGATTTTGAAAAATCACCAAAAACAGTAGAAATTGAATTAGAAAGTTAGTGAGATATTAATTAAAATATCATTGAGTCTATTTTCATATAAAATAAATTTAGTAAGCAAAAGAAGTGGAAATTATGAGATATTTAAATTTTAGTGAGACTGGTTTTGAATGACTTCGTGATCCCCTGTTTTGTCTTGGAAAAATTATTAAAAATTGTAAAAAAAAAAATCATGGAGCATAGTTTATATTTTTAGAATCCTTAATGAGTCTATTTTTTATTGGAATAAACGAAAACATTATTTGAATTCTGTACAATGAGATAACTGGGTTTTTGTAAAGATAGGTCAGAACTGTCAAATAGTGAAATAAGGGAAACTTTAAGAATAATCTGGTATTGATTGACCAGACCAAAAATTCTGGAAATTTTACGGCAAGAAGGTATATTATTCTAGTTTCAAGGAAAATTTACGGATCTAAATTTCGAGTTTCGTAGCTCGAGTTATAGTCAATTTGGTCAACATGATGCAGATGGACAGTTTCAATTTTTATGCCCTGAAATTGTAGTTAAATCTAGTAATGCCTCGTGCTCGACTCTGGCAACGGTCTCGGGCAAGGGGTGTTACAGTCAATGAACACTTTGAGGTGTGTAGGGTTGGTTGGGCATAAGAAAGTCCTTAATGGTGTGTTGGGATGGTTGAAGACAGTGTGCAGCGGGCGGGGATAGGAATATTGCATTTGAATTTGGTCTGCATTGTATTTGAACTGAAGTTGCATATATATACGTATGTAGCTCATTTGCTTTGACTCTGAACTAAAATTACTTCTACAACGAACCGAATCTCTGAATTTAGAATTTTGCTATAAATAAATTTTAATAGAATAAATTTCTTTTACGCACTGAGTTCACAACTCATACTGTTACTGTTGAATTTCAGGTGATTCGCAGACTTGAACGGGTCGGTGCCGTGGAAGCTCGATCGAACTATTAGCTTTGTTAAAACTATTCCAGTGGGAGCCTCGTTAAACTATAACTGATAACCTTAGCAGATCATGTACTTAACTAATATTTGTGTTGAATATTATGTAAATCATGGTTTGGTATTATTGTGTCTTGTGTGGTATTTGATTTATCATATAAGTCTCTAAGCTCGGACTGGACGTCTAGATCAGGTCTAAGGTGTTACATAGTTTGTATTTTTTTTCTGATTTTTTCAAATGCAACTGAGTTTTGATCACCCATAGCTTACGGAGGTTGAGGTTTATCAGAATTTTTCAAACTCAAAATATGCGCTGAAAGCATGTCCAGCTGGACGCGTTTTCATGCCATGTCAGCTGAAAACACATTCAGCTTTAGATTTGTGGACCCAAAACCACAGTTCTGATTTGACTAAAAATGGGCTGTTACATGTGTTCCCACCGGACCTAGATGAAAGTATACAGCCGCCGATAGTGAGCGCTCCATTCAATTTGTTACCCAATAGATCATTACATCACAAACCAAAAGGTCGACCGACATCTACTCGGATACGCGACAACATGGATACTCAGGAGAAGACAAACCAATCGAGGTTAGCATACAATATCGTCATGTCCACACTAATTGGATATTATAAGGACAACACCTCATTAATCAGTTTATTAATTTTTTAACCGAAATCTATTTGTTGATTTTTTTTCATTCATACTCAATTTTTTTGTAATTTGTAAATACGGGTTCTTATTATACTATAGAGAATAATACAATATACAACTTTGCTTCATTTTTCTCATGCAGACTTGATTTAACAATATAAAATGACAACGACAATCAATTTTGATTCAAAAATGATATTTATTTAAAAACATTTTATATCCAATATCGGTACAATATTATCGACTATAACTTAGCTAAACAATTAAAATTTACATGAGAATTACCAAAAAAAAAAATCATTCATATCCTCGATCAGAATGTGTGCCACAATGGGGTGGTCATCGGTTACGAGCCAAATTTCTTCTTCACTCAAGCTATATACCAACCTCGTCATCTTCATCATTACGTCTACCCTCGAGTACAGGTTGTGGTCTCGGTCTCTCATTTTCTTCGCCTTCATCCATGGTTGATTGCAGAGTGCTCCTTGGTTGCCGTCGTGTATCCTTCGTTCTAGGAATAGATGGTTGCAAAGATGGTCCACCTTAGTGGAACAATGATCCTAGAGGTGTTTGTGACACCATCAGCGTAGGTGTATAATCATATTGTGTCCCACACACCGCTGGCATAATAATTGAACTTTCGGTCGGTGCCCCAAACATAGGTGACCTATACATCATCGTCTAAAACATCGATGGCATCGACATGTAATATAATGGGGACAGAGATGGTGGTCCAAAAATAATACCTGGCATTGATGTAGAAATAGAAAAATGTGGTATAAGATGTGGTGCTTGTGTTAAAATGACGGGGTTAGTGAAATCACCAAAATAAATTGAGCCATATTGACTGGGGGGTGGTGTGGTCATCAATGTTGATTCTTCGTTGGTGTAGATGATGGATCCTCCTTGGTAGGTGCTCTAGACCTTGGATGCCTAGGCGTCCGTTATGGCCTCCTCGTATGACGTTGCATACCCCTCGCCTTTTCTGCTAGTAGATATGGCTTGCAATGGTGTCTAAACCATGACATGTACTTCGAATCGTAGGCTAACTCCAGAATGATAATGGGTTCGCAAGTAGGTAAAAATTTGTACCTATTGTTGGTTGATATATTCCACATAGAATATAAGCCAATTTTCAACGATTCTCCCTTGTAAGTCAATATAGTGTAGATCTTCGATGTCTTGGGGTGACGACAGAATCATTTGCCTAAACCCGAACTGTCGCATAACTTTATCCAATTCATGCATCTTCATCGTAGTAAACACTATCAATGGCACTTTCAAGTGCCAGATGTTGGGATTCACCAAGAATTAAAATGGGATGCATTCTTGAATTCTCGAATCGGAGTATGACGTCCATTTAAACTATATTAAAATAATAAATATTTTAATTATATATACTATTAATTTTTAAATCAACTACGTTAATATTATATAATTCAAATTTAAAAAATACATACCTCCACTTCTGATCATTGATCTAGTAGAAGCTGTATATCTTGAAGCTCCTCCGGTAGTCCCACGTAACTCGACCCATGGTTCCACCTATTGAAATAATATGTCAACAAAATAATTAAAATTTTAAATAAGTTTATTATGGTAAATATATTATCTAATGAATTTTACCTTGTTGCAAGTTGGAATGTATAAGGGTAGTCTACTCGAGGACGTAAAAATAGTAGTCGGTACCACGCTCATGATTGCAGTAGTAGCATGCAACCACCGATTTTAATTTTTTGTGGTTTCGTCGCCCGACACATCTCTCAGTACAATATCGCCAACACAGTTGACCCCTAACTGAGTTTGCTCACTTCTTTAAAGTCCACGAGTTTTAGCAGCCACCTTAAATGGACAAGATTTCGTGATTTATCGGGCATTAGAGACCCCCGATGATCATAAGGATGTACGCTCGAGCTTGTTGTTCTCCTTAGACTTCACTCGATTACGCATCGAGCCCACCAAAATTTCTTTTCAACCAATTCATATTTATCTGGGCTCCATAAATCGTGTCCAGAGCCCTCCTTAAAAGTTGCTCGCATACATCTCTCGAATCAGCTGTAACAACTGACCCAGTCACTATCGGCCCATCCATTGATAACCTAAGCTGTAACTGTATGTCCTCAAATGTGATAGTACACTCGCCGCATGGAAGATGAAATGTGTACGTCTTAGGTCTCCACCTTTCCACCAATGCGCTTACAAGTGTGGAATCCAATTTACATCCCCTACAATTATGGTTCAATTAAGGACGATGGAGGAGTGGGTAGATTACAAATATACGTCTCCAAAATTCGATCTTCCGACTATATATAAAAAAACAAACAAAATATTAAATTTCAGTATAACAAGAAAATATTTAAATTAAATTAGAATAAATATAATAAAAAAATTTATCATTTGCAATTAATCGATCGAAATGTGCTTGTCATCCAAACGAATTAGAAATTTTGCCATTACTAATTTCAATAAATACGAAATAAATTGTAATACAAAAATTAATTTAAAAAACCTTAATACAATTTTAATAAAAAAAAGAGAGTTGAGAGAGGAATAAAAATTGAGTGAGAAATTAAGAGGGAAGTGAGAGAGATTTGAGAATGTGAAAGAAAGATTAGTTGAGATTGAATTGAAAAATAAATGGAATTAGAGGTTTATATAGAAAAAATAATCATTAGGGGGGGGGTTTAAACGGCTATTTAAATAGCCGTTGTGGTGAAGGAGTCATTGGATGGGGTAGCCGTTATGGAAAATCCTTCTAGTGAGAAGTGTTTTCGATTTTTCAGCGTAATCCCATATTTTTTTTTTAAAAAATAACCTAATCCGGCAAGTTTTTAAAAAAATCAACATTTTTAAGTTGGAAAAAAATTATATAATTAATATATTATTCGTTAATTATTAATTTTTAGGTTGAAATTCATTATTATTGTTATCGACAAGATCATTAAAGTTTTTTGTGTTAATGGACGAAACTGTAAATAGAATATTCAATTATATAATGAAACAATTGTATGAAATTAGTCCGGAGTTAACACATTTTTTATTACACTTAATTATGCATTTTTTTCTTAATATATATATATATATATATATATGATATAATTTACTTAATAAAACTTCTTCAAAAAAAAAAATACTAAATAAAACTCCTTTTAACAGGAAGATAGACACATCAAACTAGAGAATATTCTTCATCAACAATCTTCTCAAATTTATATTTCCCAAGAGCAATTAATTGATTTTAATTTCAAAATTTTTAAAGCAACAATCTTGTCGTGCATCAATTAATTTTATACAATTTAAGATTAATTCACCAAAATTTAAATTGTCAAGGTCTCCTTGTTATTAAGCTAAGGTTTTATTAATTGCTTAAAATTTAAATTATCTCAAATTTCAAAATATTTAATTAATTTTTCTAAACATTAAAATAATATAATTAAGTTATTCTATCAATTTAACCATTAATTTAGATATTAAGTTACATCTCAAAGATGATGTAGAGTATATTTAAGTTGCGTTGATCAATTAATAAGTATATGTAGCTACTACATAGATAGTTTGAATATGATATGTAGTTACTACATCCATTTATATTTGAATGTGTTGATCAATTTATTTTTTTTTAAACTTGTCAAGTATGTTTTAAGTCAAATATTAATTAGTATTTAATATTATTACACTGATAAAATGACTTTATTAATATAAAATTAATATTTTAGAAACTTATGATAATAAAAAAAACTCTTGCCGAAAATCTAACTTGATATAGGCATACTTTGGAATTCTCTTAACCTACCCATAGTTATTCGTTATGCTTATGTTTTAAAATTTTATGTTACAATTAAAAGTTTATTTAAGAAATTAGAAATTTTTTAGGCTTAAGTATTAGATAATGTAATTAAGAAATAAAAGCAGGGTTACAACCCTCCTAACTCTAGGTTCAAAGAAAAAACCTTTAAAGAAATAGATTTTTTAAAATTAACTAATTAATGTTGTTAATCGAGTTTTAATTCAATTGGCATTGACATTGTTGTTAATGCGGGAGGACATAAATTTTAAGTATTGTATCAAAAAAAGTAAATACGATCAAAATCAATAATTAAATTATTAAAAATTGGTTTCGAAAGAAAGTTTTTAAAAACCGAATGATACGAGCTCAAGAAGAAGAAAACAGAAGAGAGAAATAGGAGAGAAACATAATCTGATTATCAGCATAAAAATTGGCATACTTGTCCTCCTCATTCATTCAACTTAAAAATGAAATAATTAACAGCCATTCCTGATCGTTACAGTAGATGACATAACAGTTGTGATAGTGCTAAAATGTACCGTTTAATTAAAAGACCAAAAATGACCCATTTCACTAAAGGTTAAACTTACCCGTTTTAACCATTTTATTCCCCTAAAAGCAACATTTAAGTAGTAAGACAATGATCATAACATAATTTCAAACAGTAACAGAATTACAAAAGCTTCCATATCAATTACTCACTCCCTCGAATGATCATTATCTTCAAGGATGAAGTGGGAAATCTCTATTGAAATTCCGGTCACAATTTATTAGAAAAAAACGAGTTTAGAAAATGTAGCGGAAAATAAATTTAAGGAAAAATTAGAGTTTTAATTTTTTTTTAAATAAGATCTTGGTTGTGATATCTAAAGTAATAAACAGTTAATCAAAATTATACATTTTCAATTCGTCTAAGATGAGTGTTTCGACCGAGTAGTCTTCTCTACTATCCTCAAGCCCACGTTTGCCGAGTGTGGGCTCACTTCGAATCAGAAAATTAAATTACCAGTGAGGTAATTTTGTAATTTCTCTAAACTTTTAGGTCAAGTTCTAAATTAGAAAAATATCTCTAGAAATTTTCTAAAAAAATAATCTCTTCAAAAATTCAAGTATGTGTTAATAATGACTCAATGCTCTCTTTATATAAATAGAGTTTAAAAAGTTCAACTATGATTAAACTTAATCACTTTAATACTAAATTAATATAATATTTATGATTAAATTTAATATTAAATCTTATTAAAATAATAGAATGTTTATCTAAGAGATAAATATTAAATTAGATTTAATATTAAACTATTAAAATAATATTAAAATAAACTTTTGAAATAATTAATCTGAAATCAAATTCTCTGGTAGAATCCCAATACGAGTGTAACTCTTCCACTACTCAACCACCGACGACCAACCGCCGCTGGCCACTAAGATGCCGCCGTCGCAGCCAGCGCGTTGCTGTGTCCGGTGATGCAGGTGCGACACCCTTATGGCACCTGAGCCGGTTCAGTCCGAGTCAATGACGACCCGACCAATTCAGTCCAACCACCGGTTGGACCGTCAACCCGGTTTCACATACCGGGCTCAGTTCTACCAGTTTTTAGGTCTTAGTCATGATTTTGGACTCTCGGGCCCAATTTACGATCTCAGATCCAATTTTCAAGTTCAATTATCCATTGGGTCAATCGTCTAATTTGAAAATTAACTTCCAACAATATCATATTAATTTCAATTGATTTGATTAATTTAATTTTACTTAATCAAAATTAATTTTTCCAAAAACCTCTTAGATTTTCCAAATTAATTTTTCAAGAAAATTATTTAATCAAATTCTCTAGTTGAACAATTCTTACGACTACCTAATTTAATTCCACATTGAATAAATCCTCAATTAAATTATTCCCAAAATCGTAGAACTTTCTTCTAATTCAAATGCAATCTGATCGAGCCTTTGTTGAGCTAGCTGAGAGACCAATTGGACATATACAATTAGGCTCTAGTGATTGCAATTATGTTCAGAAGCATCGTTCCGATAATTCGCAATTACTTAATCATGGAGTCAGTCCACAGAAAGTACCATGATTGAAAACTCCTTATTGTACACTCTTTATGAAAGCAATTCATCTATCTACTTTGTCCAATGACCTCGTCATGTGTGTGTTACCTTCATATGATATCCTTGATTCTTTTGAGTTAAACCCATTCACTCAATACAATCTTATTTTATCTCATTATCAGCATTGTGTCTTCTTAATGATTAATATGATCACTGCTAACAAATGACTGTGATAAATTGGTCATTCGAGAACAAGCAACCCATGGCCACGTTCCATATTTATCGATCCAGATAATGTCAATGAGAGGATATCATTAACTCTTTAATTGAGCTATGAATTCCACTATTTCTAGTAAAGCCATGCCATACACAAGTCATGTACCCAACATATCGGCTATGGGCTCGATCATCTTTAGAGCATAAAGCTTCCACTTATATCAAAGTACATAAGTTGCATATGCATGGTCATTTAGGTAAATCACACCATGAACGTCACAAGTGAATTAATTCACAAACGGATTCATAATTAATTCATCTTGGGTCCAGTCCAATGTATTATTCTACCAATGAATACATCTATGTCTTTACTCGTGAAGTTAACTGCTCTGATAGCCAAGACTAGTCATCTCTCCAATTGGAATTGTAGACGACATAATAATCCTTCTCAGTATTTGAATCAAATGCTCACTTTGATTCTTTTACGGGATTATGGACTTATTTAGATTATCTACTAAAGTAAATTATCTTTCTACTAAAGTAAATTATCTTTCTCGCAATGTAAAGGTTCTTTACAATGCCACTTATCTTCATTTTGAACTTTAGACAATCAATGAGCTAATATTTTCTTGTCAAAATTTCGCTATGCATACAAAATATAAAAGACAGAAAATATAAAAGACATAATAGTGAAATGTGAAATTAAATTTATTTATTTATTCATCGTTCAAATAAATAGAAAATAGTTACATGTTTACTACAACATGGACATATTTCCCAACACAATTCCCATGTGAAGTCCTCAAGAAAGGTATTAGCCCACTCGACTAAGACTTCAGTGTTGGCTTGGTTGCCTTTTCTGACCATCCTTCTATCAATGATTTGAACTGGTTCTTTGGCTATGGCTCCATCAGTTCCTACCAAGGGAAAATGTTCCTGGCAGGGGACCTTCCTAATGTGTTCCTTCATCTATGAAACATGGAATGTATGATAAGGGCGAGACCCTGGTGGAAGCTTCAAACAATAAGTCACCTACCCCGCTTTAGCTTCAACTGTAAAAGGTCCCAAAAATTTGGGAGCCAACTTCTGATTCAGGATCCTTCTAAATGTATTCTACCCATAGGGTTCAAGTTTCAAGTAGACAGTCTCTTACCTAGAAGGACCTATGACTCTTCTTCTTGTCTACATATTGCTTCATTCGAACTTGTATTCTCCTTAAGTGAAATTCAAGAAGCTTCCTTATAGCCTCTCTTTGATTTAAGCTTCTATCAACCTTGTCCACAACTAACAAACCAAGTAGATAAGACAAGTGTTGGGGTGGACTTTGACCATATAGGGCCTCATAAAGGGTAGTCTAGATGGCTAAGTGAAAGGTGGTATTGTACAACCATTCAGCTAATGAAAACCACAAGGCCCAATCCTCTAGCCTTTCACTATATATACACTTCAAGTATCCCTCCAAACAATGGTTGAGGACCTTTATCTAACCATGGGACTTTAGATGATAAGCTGAAGAGAAGTGTAGCTTAGTCCCAAGCCTTTTGAATAACTCTTGCCAGAATTGGCCAACAAAAACATTGTCTCGATCTGAAAAAATGGTTTTTGGAGCCTCATGTAGTCTATAATACCATTCAAATACTCCTGGGCTACTGACATGTAACACCTCTAACCCGTATTTGTCACCAGAATAGGGTTACGAGGCATTACCGGACAAAACACAGTTCTGCATAGTCATTTATCATTTTTCATACACAAGGTTATATCAACTTTTGTACAATATAACTTCTAAATCCAATAGCAATCATCCACTAAATCATATTAGTTAAATTTGCACATATGGAACATATAACCAAATAAAATTGATCATGCTTTATTACTTATAATACATATACAAACTATGCTTCAAATTTCAACCGTATTAATATCATCTATATAACCACATATTCAAATTAACTAATGTGCAACAAAGCCATGTTACATGTACTTAATACATATAAATGTTCGAACCACATGACTCTAATATTAATGGCATTTGTATACTTAAAACATATCCCAACATATATCATTACATTTCATACATCAAACATATGTCAATATATCTATTTCATTAGTTGAATATCAAACATATCATTTCATAACTTATGCACAAGCACATAATAAAGCCATTCGAACCATATTACATTAATTATTATGCAATCACATATGCGATTTTAGTGACATTACAGCATGGCCGAACATACTATTGATGCATATATATATATAGTGCGCATTTTACCCTAAAAACAAAAGCCACATTTAACATTTGAACACAAATAACATTCCAATGTACACCTAATTCGTATATATATTAGTATACCTAAACTTCATATTTCATCCTATTAACTAATCATTGATTCGGTCACACCATTATCAAGATCATATGCTTATCAAAATGAACCAAATATCGTAACCGAATTTACAACCACACATGTACGCATACCTATATTAATATTAACATCAACTTGACACTTTTAACTATTCATTAAAACTAACCAAAATATACCTAAATCATAACCATCATTACCATTTGGATCCGTACCAAAACAATCAACCAAAACAATCATGAAACATATTCATTACTTACCATTTAGCAACCGAACCTATATAACCAATATTCAATCAAATACATATCCACCATTTTACCTTATTACCAAGCCAAATTATACAATCATCGACCACCCAAATTATTCCATATTTCATACTTCTAAAATGAGCTAACTATTAAGCCGATTATACATCATACTTACCATTTCTCATTGCCGAATCATATAACCAAACATCACAAACATATATACCAAGAAACATACTTCCAAAATAAGTTTAAGTCAAAGCCACATACACACAACCTTTAACATTATAATCATGCCATTTTCGCATGGCTATCTATATACAAATTCAAAACCACACATATCAAAATAGCTTATACATGCCATATGTCATATTTACATATTCCAAAGTATTGAATATTGGTCGATAGTGTGACGATGTTCCTTGATGATCCCCGAGCTCGAAGCTAACTTTCAAAATCTATAAAACAATGAATAAATACACAAAGTAAGCTTGGAAAGCTTAGTAATCCATAACCAAATAAATCATCAAAAGAACATGCACAATTTAATTATATTAGGCCGAATACCTCCAATCTCATACATATATATATAAAGTTATAATTCACAAATAACTCAAATGATCATTTTATGCAACCACCTTTACCTTTATTTTCAAATTTCATATAAACTTAAAACATACTTGCATTATTTAACTTGAACTTACATTCGGTTTTACAATGTCATTGCCCGTTGAACTGTTCGGAATCAATAAGGATACTCGGATAGCTCATAAAACTCGTACAATGCCAACGTCCTAGATGTGGTCTTACATGTAATCAAATATCGATGCCACTGTCCCAAACAAGGTCTTACACATAAATCTCAAATCGATGCCAACGTCCCAGACATGGTCTTACATGAAATCTCATATCGGAATCCTATTCATGACATATGTTTCCTAACTATTCCTATGGTTCGAAAGGGGCTTTCGGACGTCGTAATTCGATCGATTCGAGCTCGATACAAGTCACACCATGCTTACAACAATTTGACAACATCTAAAACATATACATTCAAAATTTAATAACATTTATTTACTTATGAACTTACCTTGTACGGAGACGAACGGACCGGAATGACTATTCGTCAACTTTCGACTTCCCCCGATCCAAATCTGATTTCTTTCTCTCTTGTTCTAAATTAATTCAAAGTTGACTTGTTTAATAACATATTCACTCAAATTCATCCAAAAATACATAATTTAGGCATTTTTCACTTTAGCCCCTAACATTTCACATTTTCTCAATTTAGTCCTTATTTCAAAATAACACAAAATACACAAAATTTCACTAAACCCATGTTAGGATAAATTCTCCCTAGGTACCTAGCAGCCCATTTCTTTTATTTATTTCACATTTTGGCCCCTCAATTTTCAAATTTCACAATTTAATCCTTAATACACATTTTTACCGAAAATCACTTAATTAAACATAATAATCTATCAACAAGGATTTATTTTTCATCATCAAACAAAAAAAACCTCAAGCTATCAACAATGGCAAATAAAAAAAAACCACAACCAATTCAAAAATTCAAGCATGGGCTAGTTAGTATTCGAAGCAACGATCTCAAAGACGTAAAAATTATAAAAAACCGAGCTAAACACGTACCTTTATCAAGCTTGGACAAGGCCAAACCTAGCTTGTTCTTTTTTTTCTTTTTCTTTTGAAGTTTCAGCCAAAGATGAACTAAAATACATGGCCATTTCATGTTTATTTTATTTAATTACATTACATATTATTTTACTTTTTACTATTTTAACCTTAAGTATTTAATTAGAAAACTATTTAATGGTTGTCCATATTTGTCCATGCATATTTCTAATGGTTAAATTACATAATAAGAACCCACATTATAAAAGCCATAACAATGTAGCACTTTAACAATTAGCTAACCACTTTTACGTTTTACGCAATTAAGTCCTTTTATCAAATCGAGCACACAAATGATAAAATTTTCACACTAAATTTTCACACATATCACATATCATGCTATAAACACAGAAAATAATATTAAAATATTTTTTGACTCAGATTTGTGGTCCTAAAACCACTATTTCGACTAAGGTCTAATTCGGGCTGTTACATAACATGGCTATAAAGGGATGTGACAGGGCAACAAAATGACCATATTTGGTCAATCTGTCAATGAAAACCAATATGGTGTTCTTACCTCTTGAGTTAGGAAGACCTTTGATGAAATCCATGCTCACTATTCCCATGCTGGTTGGGAAATAAGCAATGTTTGGAGTATACTAAGAGAGGCAGAATGTTCATACTTGCACCTTTGACATGTGTCACATTCCCTTACCCACTACTTGACATATTTAGATAGCCCTTTCCAATACACCAGGCTAGCCAACCTATGCCTTATAGCATGCACCCCTAAATGGCCCCCTACTACATCAGTATGAAAATGATGGAACGGTTCCTTTTTCAAGTCACCAAAAGCCCCAATCACCAACTTCCCCTTTCTTCAAGGGACCCTACCAACCCATTAGTACTTGGGATGCAAAGAGGCCTGTTGTTGGATATTTGAGCAAATCTTTTGACTCTTAATATCCATTAGCCAAGAATCTTATGCATTACTCCAAAGGTAAAAAATGACTGTGCTACCAGTAAGTTGTAACAACTGAGTTGCCTATTGTAGTAATCTCCTTGAAAGAGCATCTGCCACCATATTCAGTGTTCCCTTCCTATATGTGTCCAAAAAATCATACCCTAGCATCTTGGCTACCTATCTTTACTAGTAAGGGGTAATGGTCTGCTACTTATTCAAAAACTTGAGACTTTGGTGGTCAGTCCGGGTCTGAAAACGCATCCCAAGAAGGTAAGGGTTCCACTTCTTCACTGCCAAGAAGACTGCCAATATTTATTTGTCAAAAATGGAAAGGGCTTTGTGTTTAAGTCCTAGGGCCTTACCAAAAAAGGCTAAGGGACTTCCTTTTTGGTACAATACAACTCCTACACCATGAGCACATGCATTAGCATCAATGAAAAATTTAGTTGAGAAATTAGGCAGAGCCAAAATTGGTCATTGACAAATGGCCTACTTAAGCTTTTGAACGCCTTCACTAGCCAGATCAGTCCATTCCCAGGTCACATGCTTCTTCAAAAACTCAATTAAGGGTTTGGAAATGGTGTCATAATGTAACACCCCCAAACCCGACCCAGGAGCCTTGACCGGATCTGGTTATGTCACTGCGGAAAATGGTTGAAAATATTTTTGACTTGTTTAAGATAAAACATTAAAATTTGTCATCTTTTGAAAACCATGTCCATTTTAAAATTATAAATAAAACTTTGTTATTATACAATGCCCATATTAAAACTTTAATATATAGATATACTTATTTTTGAATAAATTGATTACTAAAATAAAATCATCTTCACATGGTAACTCAGTTTAATCAGGCCATAATTTAAAATAAAGCCATTATTACAATCCAACAATTAAACAAAATACTTAATATAAAAAAATGCTTAAAATAATCCAAATATCTTCTTCTGCATGGGCCACCTTGTATCCACTCCAACCCGGTCCAACGTTTACGCATCACCTGAAATGGTTGAGAAAAATTGGGTGAGTCCACAGACTCAGTGCATAATCATAACACATATTTCCACACGTATGGGCTTGGCCCATATCCACACAATCCACGAACCATTCATGCAATCATGCATCACAGCCCACCCTAGGTCCATCCATTACACCAACCATAGCAGACTCCCTACTCAAGGCCGTGGCTAATCCACCGATCACAACCGAGTGATCCCACATATCTTACCTTGGCAGACCTGCTGCACAAGGCCGTGGCTGAGCCACCGATCACATCGTGATCCCAACAGTAATCCGTCTACGGTGATGCACTTAGCTATCAACCGCCGAGATGGGCACCAAGCCAACATCTCCCTTGATGATGCACACAGCGACTCATCAAGCGCTAATGTAGCCCGAAGCTAGCACTAGACCACGTACGTCAATGTGTACTCCCTTCCTTCCTCGATCAAACCCAAATCCCATGCATATATGAAAATGCCTCTTGTCAAATCATCATATAAAATGAATATACATCTCATATCATTACCACATCATACATATATATAGACATCATAATAACTTAATATCACAACTTACTCACCTGATATCCGATTACCCAAAACATGGTATTCACCACTCTAGCCATTATGATCGGCTACCACATATCATACATATGTATAAACGTTAGCAAGCAAATAATCGAAGAAATAGTGCGATGATTACGCACCTGTTTGATACAATCAACTAAACCTCGAAGTCACACGTTGCACCTAAAGGCTTGTCGAAATCCCTAACATAATACCACATTAATTCGGCCATAGCACACTTAGAGAAACTTAGGGCCATTCGGCCAAAACAAGAATGTCGGATTAAATCTTACCACCACTTACCACCCGATTATCAGAGAAAAGAGGCTACGCTTGATTGTTTCCAAGTCCCAGAGGCCCTTCTCCAATGATTTGAAATAGACAACCCAAGGAGATCAACACTACTCTAAAGTTCGGTCAAAGTGACACTAATAGGAGAAAGTGGATTTCGGCAACAAGGTTTTGAGACAAGAGAGGAAATAAAAGATGAATGAGGTTCACAAATGAAGATTCGGCCAACAAGTCCAAGGGAGAAATCGGAAAGGTCTATGATGTTAATGGCTTTTGATTTCAAAGAAGGAAAAGAGGTAAGCTTTACTTGAAGGTTCGGCCAAATGACAAAAAGGGAAAAGAAGAAAACAAAAAGGAGTAAGGCTTTTGAAGAATTAAAATTCGACAAAGGGAACCTCATCACTCTTTAAATAGCATTCGGCCACTCTCCCCCTTTGAAGACTCCAACATTCGGCCATTTCCTAGAATCTCTCCTAGCCACTAATTCAAGCTAATTTGAATTAATCAATTTCCTTAATTTACTCTTCTCAATCCATTCAAAATAGTTTGAATGGTTCAACAATTATCTCCACTTATTCCAAAATAAAATAATAATTATCCTACACTAAAAAAATAATTAATAGATAAATAAATAAAGAACATTATCCTATCTAATAAATAAAAATAAAGTCCAGCATTAATCCATTACCCCAGCCGAAAATTTAAAAAACTAACTTAATCCTTATCTTCCAATTGCCCATATGCAAAGCCAATTCCTTCCACCTCTTCACGCATGACTTGAAAAAAATAAAACTCCAATTGCACTTCCATGGTTCGAACACGGAACCTCATGCCGCAGCCCCTTTCTTCCACGCGCCTGTGCCACTCGACAGAGCGCTAATTTGCGATATAATCCACCCAAAACCTCTTTTAACACCTCACTCCCTAGTTCCCTTGTCTCACGCCAAAACCAGAAATAAAACCCATGTACTTTCCATGTTACTCGAACTTGAGTCCCTTGCCAAGACCCACAAGTGGCGCCCCAAGCCTCTCCACCAAGCTGCCTTTCTTGTCATAAAACCCTACCATTAAATTTTAAAGCCTTCCTACCTAAGCCCATCACCGCATATACAAAAAAATGCAAAATGCTCCCCATCCATTCGAACCTGCGCCCTTCTTCCCCTCCAACTCCTAAGTGGCGCATGGGAGCCACTTTACCACCTGGTCTTTCATGTCCCTTACCTTTGCCATTTATTTTTAAGGCATACTAGCCCAGTTCCCTAGTTGACGCAAAAATAAAACCAAAGTCTTTGCCTTTGCAGCTCGAACCCAATCCTCCCTTGCTCCTTGAGGCGTCACCTTCCAAGCTCTAAAGTGGCGTCTCCCTTGCCACTCTGCCAAGCCATTTCTTGCGTCTTAATCCCCCAAATATTTCTTTTAAGACCTCTAAAGCCAAGCTCCCCTTCTTAACACTAAAAAAGAATCAAAAATTCCTTAAGCCTTCCCCTACCTTCTAGGGCTTTCCAAACCCCCTTAAACCTCATATAACTTCACTATAAACCCACCATTTCTTGAGTTATACACTAAATGCATAACCTCTAGAACCAGAGTGTTACAATTCTACCCTCCTTAAAATAATTTCGTCCTCGAAATTACTTGGCTAGATCAAACAGGAACTACTGCTGCGCACTCTGATCTCAAAAGAGCTATCCGCATTTCTAGGCATAGTTTCTAAGTCCATACTCAAGGTTCCAAATACTTTACTAATACCAGAAGACAACCTGACTTAACCACAAGCAAGGCAATGAAGGGTATTCTAGGAATAAAGAACGTACCTGTGGTCAAATCTATCACATCTTCTTCCTCGCGACGTCTGGCTGCGTAAACCAACCTTGGTCGCCTTGCGCCCGCACCTTGACCTCTCTGTTTGGTGCTCCACGTCCTCGGCTTTGAACCATTTCCTCCATGGTTCGGACCACGACCCTTGTTGCTTGTCGACCATTCCTACTGGTGTGCATAACCTTGGCCTAAAGTCCGAGTCTGTTTGGATCCCGAGGACAATCCTTAATCAAATGAGTCTTAGACTTACACCAAGCATTCTCGATCCCGATTCCAAAGACTCACCAACATGGTACCTTCCACACCGAGCATACGGACGATCCGGATTTTTCTCAGAGTGGCTTAGCAACACTAAGCAGAATTTTCAACCTTCGGTCTTTCGAAGAAGACCCTCGGGCGATTCGGACGATCCAAAATTCCTCCTATCCGGTTCCTATCCTTATCTCTATTACGCCTCACGAGTTCTTAATTCCCTCGCCTACCTTAACTTTTTCGACTAACACAGCAAACTCCCGTTCCTGGTGAGGAGCTATCAACAGTCTCAGGTCGTCCCTCAATCCGTCCTCAAATTGGACACATCGTTCATGTTCTGTAGCAACCACTCCTCGAGCATATCGGCTTAACCTTAGGAATTCGGCCTCAGATTCGCTCACGGACTTGTTCCTTGAACCGACCCTAGAAACGCCTTCCTCTGCGCATCAATATAATGAGTTCCAATGTACTTCTTCTCGTACGCCGTCTTGACATACTCCCAAGTGAGGTCCTCAGCTGTGGCACTATCCCGAATTGTTAGCCACCATTGGTATACCTCGTCGCGAAGCAGCGCCACCATTCCTTTCACTTTCTCCTCGGGGCTCGGATCGAGCTCATCCATAATTCGCTCGGTTGCTTCCAACCAATATTCACCGCAGACTGGGTGCCACGCCCGATACGCCCAAACACCTCGGCTCCATTCGCTCGAGTCGCCAGTATGCACTTCCTCGCTCTCATATTTACACCCTCCACCACTATCTCCAAAACTCGTAGTATACGACTGCGATATAGCATCATCCCCGTCGATCTTGCTGCCGCTCACTAAAAAAGGTGGTGGTGGAGGTGGTACCTCATTCTCAGACCCTTGACCCAATCTAACGGGTTCCGATACGGCCATTCTGCCTCGACCACATCCACGACGACCACGTCCTCTAGAACTCATTTCTAGCGTCGCGAATTATCTGATTAAAAATTTTATGCATCAGTACTTTTGTTCCACTTATTACCCGCGAACAATTTTATGAAATAAAGATATTTAGAGGTAGTTCTTTCGATCACACAAAGGTTCAGTTCGAGTTCACTACTCTAATTCAGAGAATCACCTTCGTTCCTCAATAGGGCACATTCATTCATCAACAAGAACTCATTTATTCAGTGGTATCTACCACACACATTTACTATTCAGACATTTCTGCCCGTTTCTACCCCAGGGGTATTTCCGTCATTTTTCCTACAAGGGTATTTTGGTAATAAATCGGGGTCGATTAAAAATCTTAGTAAATCAAGATATTTTGAATTTCAAAACTCCAGGGTATTTTTTAGAAATTTTTTCCCAAATCAAAGGTATGACAAAAATTTTTGGAATTAAGGGTTATTTTGGTAATTTTGTTCATCAGGGGTAATTTTTGTAAATTTTTTTTTTCAAATCAGGGTATCTTGAATTTTCGAAAAATAGAGTTTTTGAATACTTTTGCAAAGTAGGGAAATTTTATTAAAATTGGGGTTAAACCGGAAATTTTGAAAGTCAGGGGTATTTAGTAATTTTCAACACAGGGGTATTTTCGTAAATTTTCCCAAACCGGAGTATCTTGATATTTTGAAAACTAAAGATTTTGGTATTTTGCAAAGTAAAATCATTTTAACAAAAGTTGAGGGTAATACGGTAATTTTACAATATAGGGGCATTTTTGTAATTTTGTAAATCGGAGATACTTTAGAAAAAAAAAATTTTACAAGAATCTTTTACTACAGTAAAAAGGGTAATGTAAGGATTTTAAAACTAGGAATTTTTTTTTTAACCTGCATGGCTAGTCCCTTTCGGGTTTTAATAATTGATTTAGCCTATGAACAAGTCCTCTTGGTTAAGGTGAACCGTAGCTACGCACCAGGTAGGATTCGAGTAAAGAGGAGGTGAGTCGCTAGGACTGCTTAAATACCAAGCTCTTGCTTAATACCAATCCTCGACATGTGTACAGTGGTTGCCACACCTTAACTCGGCGACTTACTTCACAGGTTTGTTTAGTAGCCTTAAGTCTTATGCATGTGTTTGAGTAGACTAGTCCTAGGGTTCAACAGATCCTAGTTCACTAATCTACGAGCCCAACTAAGCCCATAACAATTCATCATAACAAATCACTTCAAGAGTTCGAAGTACCTACCTGGTGGACTTCGGGCCGGAGGTACAGGTGCCATGCCAGAATAACCTGAAAAATATTTCATAAAACCCATATCTTGAAAAGCCCATTTTGAGAATGTTTTTGGGCCCAAAACCCTCAAAGCCGAGTTTTGAACCGAGCTCTGATACCAAACTGTAACACCCCCAAACCCGGCCCACGAGCCTTGACCGAATCTGGTTATGTCACTGCGGAAAATGGTTGAAAATCTTTTTGACTTGTTTAAGATAAAACATTAAAATTTGTCATCTTTTGAAAACCATGTCCATTTTAAAATTATAAATAAAACTTTGTTATTATACAATGCCCATATTAAAACTTTAATATATAGATATACTTATTTTTGAATAAATAGATTACTAAAATAAAATCATCTTCACATGGTAACTCAGTTTAATCAGGCCATAATTTAAAATAAAGCCATTATTACAATCCAACAATTAAACAAAATACTTAATATAAAAAAAAATGCTTAAAATAATCCAAATATCTTCTTCTGCATGGGCCACCTTGTATCCACTCCAACCCGGTCCAACGTTTACGCATCACCTGAAATGGTTGAGAAAAATTGGGTGAGTCCACAGACTCAGTGCATAATCATAACACATATTTCCACACGTATGGGCTTGGCCCATATCCACACATTCCACGAACCATTCATGCAATCATGCATCACAGCCCACCCTAGGTCCATCCATTACACCAACCCTAGCAGACTCCTTGCTCAAGGCCGTGGCTAATCCACCGATCACAACCGAGTGATCCCACATATCTTACCTTGGCAGACCTACTGCACAAGGCCGTGGCTGAGCCACCGATCACATCGTGATCCCAACAGTAATCCGTCTACGGTGATGCACTTAGATATTAACCGCCGAGATGGGCACCAAGCCAACATCTCCCTTGATGATGCACACAGCGACTCATCAAGCGCTAATGTAGCCCGAAGCTAGCACTAGACCACGTACATCAATGTGTACTCCCTTCCTTCCTCGATCAAACCCAAATCCCATGCATATATGAAAATGCCTCTTGTCAAATCATCATATAAAATGAATATACATCTCATATCATTACCACATCATACATATATATATAGACATCATAATAACTTAATATCACAACTTACTCACCTGATATCCGATTACCCAAAACATGGTATTCACCACTCTAGCCATTATGATCGGCTACCACACATCATACATATGTATAAACGTTAGCAAGCAAATAACCGAAGAAATAGTGCGATGATTACGTACCTGTTTGATACAATCAACTAAACCTCGAAGTCACACATTGCACCTAAAGGCTTGTCGAAATCCCTAACATAATACCACATTAATTCGGCCATAGCACACTTAGAGAAACTTAGGGCCATTCGGCCAAAACAAGAATGTCGGATTAAATCTTACCACCACTTACCACCCGATTATCAGAGAAAAGAGGCTACTCTTGATTGTTTCCAAGTCTCGGAGGCCCTTCTCCAATGATTTGAAATAGACAACCCAAGGAGATCAACACTACTCTAAAGTTTGGCCAAAGTGACACTAATAGGAGAAAGTGGATTTCGGCAACAAGGTTTTGAGACAAGAGAGGAAATAAAAGATGAATGAGGTTCACAAATGAAGATTCGGCCAACAAGTCCAAGGGAGAAATCGGCAAGGTCTATGATGTTAATGGCTTTTGATTTCAAAGAAGGAAAAGAGGTAAGCTTTACTTGAAGGTTCGGCCAAATGACAAAAAGGGAAAAGAAGAAAACAAAAAGGAGTAAGGCTTTTGAAGAATTAAAATTCGACAAAGGGAACCTCACCACCCTTTAAATAGCATTCGGCCACTCTCCCCCCCTTGAAGACTCCAACATTCGGCCATTTCCTAGAATCTCTCCTAGCCACTAATTCAAGCTAATTTGAATTAATCAATTTCTTTAATTTACTCTTCTCAATCCATTCAAAATAGTTTGAATGGTTCAACAATTATCTCCACTTATTCCAAAATAAAATAATAATTATCCTACACTAAAAAAATAATTAATAGATAAATAAATAAAGAACATTATCCTATCTAATAAATAAAAATAAAGTCCAGCATTAATTCATTACCCCAGCCGAAAATTAAAAAAACTAACTTAATCCTTATCTTCCAATTGCCCATGTGCAGGCCAATTCCTTCCACCTCTTCACGCCAGCTTGAAAAAAAATAAAACTCCAATTGCAGCTTCCATGGTTCGAACCTGGAACCTCATGCCGCAGCCCTTTTTTTCCAACGCCCCAGGCCACTCGACCAGAGCGCTAATTTGCGATATAATCCACCCAAAACCTCTTTTAACACCTCACTCCCTAGTTTCCTTGTCTCACGCCAAAACCAAAAATAAAACCCATGTACTTTCCATGTTACTCGAACTTGAGTCCCTTGCCAAGACCTACAAGTGGCGCCCCAAGCCACTCCACCAAGCTGCCTTTCTTGTCATTAAACCCCACCATTAAATTTTAAAGCCTTCCTACCTAAGCCCATCACCGCATATACTAAAAAAAAACGCAAAATGCTCCCCCATCCATTTGAACCTGCGCCCTTCTTCCCCTCCAACTCCTAAGTGGCGCATGGGAGCCACTTTACCACCTGGTCTTTCATGTCCCTTACCCTTGCCATTTATTTTTAAGGCATACCTAGCCCAGTTCCTTAGTTGACGCAAAAATAAAACCAAAGTGCTGCCTTTGCAGCTCGAACCCAATCCTCCCTTGCTCCTTGAGGTGTCACCTTCCAAGCTCTAAAGTGGCGTCTCCCTTGCCACTCTGCCAAGCCATTTCTTACGTCTTAATCCCCCAAATATTTCTTTTAAGACCTCTAAAGCCAAGCTCCCCTTCTTAACACTAAAAAAGAATCAAAAATTCCTTAAGCCTTCCCCTACCTTCTAGGGTTTTCCAAACCCCCTTAAACCTCATATAACTTCACTATAAACCCACCATTTCTTGAGTTATACACTAAATGCATAACCCCTAGAACCAGGGTGTTACACATAATGTTGAATAAACCGACAATAATAGCTAGAAAGACCCAAAAAACTCCTCAGTTCTTTGGCACAAGCTGGAGTGGGCCACTTGAGAACACAATCAACCTTAGAAGTATCCATTGCCACTAACTCTTTGGTGATAACATGCCCCATGTACCCAATTTTAGAAGCACCAAAGCTACACTTGCTTTGCTTAGCATACAACTAGTGTTCTCTTAACAACTGAAAAATTACCCTCGAATGTGATAAGTGATCTGACCATGTGATTGAATAAACCAATGTGTCAAAAAAAAAAAAACTAGCACTAACTTCCTAAGCAATGGCTTGAAAACCGCATTTATCAGGGCTTGAAAGCTCGAAAAAGTATTAGTCATCCCAAAAGGCATGACTAAAACTCATAGTGGCCCTCATGAGTTCAAAAAATAGTCTTGTGAATATTTGGCTCCCACATACGGATTTGATGATACCCTAATATTAGATCTAACTTAGAGAAAAAATAAGCTTGACCAAGCTCGTCAAGCAGTTCCTCTATCACTGGAATAGGGAACTTGTCTTTAATCGTTATCTCATTGAGCTACCTGTAATCTACCCATAGCCTCTAACTCCCATCTTTCTTCTTAACCATTACAATTGGGGAGGCAAAAGAATTGTTGTTGTCTCAGATAATGCCAACCTGAAGCATTTCCTAGATTAGTTTATCCATCTCAGTATTTTGCATAGCTAGATAAAGATAGAGCTAAATCTTTACCACTTTGGTTTCATATTTTAAATGGGCTTTTTGATCCTGTAGCCTATAGGGTGGCAGACCTTGAGGGACTTCAAAAACATCAACATATTCTTCCAAGAGTAGTTGCAACTCCCCACTAGGAGCATTGTTAGGAAGTGTGAAAGATGTCTGCTCATTGATCAATGTGCAGAGACCTTGGGCATTTAAAGAAAAGTACTTAGGTGACTGAGAATCTGAAAGAATGTGGATGGATCCAAGTTGAATCCCATATAAGTCGCAAGAGTTGCCCTGATGGAATAACTGCATTATCAGATATGCAAAGTTCCAAACAATTGATCCCAATGACAGCAACCATTAGATGCTTAAGACAAGGTCACAACCTCTTAAAGGTAGAATCATAGAGTCATTGGTAAATTGATTACCTTAAGCACTCCAAGATATCCCTTTAAAATGTTTTTGTGTCAGCAAACACCCACCATTAGCCACAGTCACCTTAGTTTGTCAGTAGGATCCAAAGGCAAGTTTAATCTCCTCACCAATTTAACATCCACAAAGTTGTGGGTAATACTAGAATCAACCAACATTATGGACTAGTTGTCACCAAGTTGAGCTACTAGTCTCATGGTGTTATGACCTTAAGACCCTTGTATAGCATATAGTGACAACATAGGTGTAGTAGAAAGGTCCCCTTCTGGCTCTATATGCTCAAGAGACTCCTAGAAGTCTTAGAGTTCCTTACCATCCCTTTCAGTCTAAGGCTCTAACAACAACTGGTACAGCTGGAGTTTGTACACTTATGCCCAAGACCATACTTAGCTCCACACTAGAAGCAAAACCCCTTTTCTCCTTATTTCTTCTATCTCAGCTTGAGAAAGGGTCTTGGTTGGAGGTTTCTATCCACTTGAGCCTGGATTTTGGTGAGTGCCCAAATTAGGAAAGGGAGTTGGATGAGTCTTGGCAAGAAACAAAGGTAGTAGATGAGGCTATACTGTAATTCCCATTGGGGCCAATTGTTTACCAGTATTAACTAAGATTGACTCGACTTGCCTAGCTATCATATACCCTTCTACTAGATCCTTAGGCTTAAACAAATTCAAGTACAAGCCAATTTCAAGATTAAGACTGCTAATAAAGATGTTCAATTCATAATTCTCAGGTAAATGGAGCTAGTTCAACAGACTTACAAACTCATCATGGTATTGATCAACAAAGTTCACCTGCTTCAAAGAGACCAATCTGCCATACGATCCCTGAATAAGTTAGATCCAAATCATTCCTTCAAGCTACGAGAGTAGCTATCCCGTGTTAGCGAATGAAAACCCCTTTGCCTCTGAGTGTAGAAGTGGTGTCAATCTAGAGCCTTCCCCTCCAAATGAAGCATTACAATGCAAACCTTAACATTATCAGGTACTCTATCAGCCTCAAAGTACTACTTGAGTTTTGACCACTAACCTCGATAGTTTGTGCCATCAAATTTTGGGCAATCAAGTTTATATGAATGAACTTGACTCTCCAAGCATCCACCACGGGTAAGAGTTTCTAAACTTCCAAATTCCACCATTGGTCAAACCATCTGAGTATCTTTGATGGAAACCTAGGAAGAGGGATTCCCAAGGTACCCTTACCCTTATCCTAAAATGATCCCACAACATCTATAGAAGATAGGTGCCCCAAGTATGCTCAAATAAGCTCTGTAGCTCGGACTTGATCTCGTCTTGCATACCATCACAAAGCTCCTTCAATCGACTGTCAAACTTGGTATCTATCTATGTCAGCTCCACCTGAAGCTGAGTCATCTCTTGTTGTAAGTGTCCAACCGCCTTTTGAAGCCTAGTAGAGATCCCATCACCGGCCATAGAGAATCATGTGGCTCTAATACCTTTGAATCGAGCAATCAAGAAGAAGAAGAAAACAAAAAAGAGAAGATAGAAACGAGAGAGAAACAGATTTGATTATCAGCATAAAATTGGCATGCTTTTCCTACTCCTTCATTCAACTTAAAAATGAAATAACTCACAGCCTTTATGACCATTACAACACCGGCATAACAACTGTGACAATGTTAAAACGCACCGTTTAACTAAAAGACCAAAATGATCCATTTCACCGTTTTAACCATTTAATTCTCCCCTAAATGGAACGTAATAAATAATAAGACATCGGTCATAACAAAATTTCAAACAATAACATAATTCCAAACGCTTCCGTATCACCGAATAAATGCTAAAAATCCCTACAATCTTATACCAATTTATGCTAACCCAAAATCTAAAAGCCAAATAAAAAATAAATTTGATTTGAATGATAATAAAAAGAATTGAATTGAAAAGAAAACAATGATAGAAGATTTGGCTTATGATGGATAGAACGACCAAGCGATGTAGTTGATATTGCCGAGTTGATTTGTGGTCCAATATAACTTGTTCAAATCTTAAAAAATAATAAGATATGAATTAAACAAAGTCACACTAAAATAAGTAAGAATCAAAGAAAATAAAGAGAACAGAGAAAAACAATAGATTAGTCTTACGGAACTTTTGCTTAACTTGCATCCAAAAATGCTAACGATCGGATTTGGACTCTTATAAAACCTTTGTATCACTCTAAAAAAAATCGATATCATTAATAGTAATATTTTTAGAAATTAATTTTTTTTTAAAAAAACTATGAGTTATAGTAAAATTAAAATATATATATTGATAAAGAAAGATGAATAATAAATTTTTAGTAGGGACTAAATTGAATTTTAGTAAAAATGATGATTAAAGTGTAATTTGACCATGAAAGAGAAATGGTGAAGTAATTAATTATTTTCTTTAAAAATAACATTGAAAATATATTAATATTTAAAGAAGAAAAATCAAGATATAGACTATATTGTACTTGGAAAGAGAGTAGAGGGACTTATATCCATTGAGTGAAAAAGGATTAAATGCAATTATGATAGGGATAAATCTTAACATTATACATGAACTTTGATTTAATGTGCAATTGTATATATGAACTTTAATTTGGTGCAGTTATACACGTGAAACTCTAATTGTGGTTCAAATATATACCTGAAACTTTAATTTTGATTTAACCATGCACATTTAAAGAAATAAATACATCAATTTATTTTTATATTGGATAAATATAATTATTTATGTAAGCAATATATAAACATAAAATGATGTTATATCAATAATTATGTTAATAATTTACAAGAATTGAATCAAATAAAAAATTCATGTATAAAATTGCACAAAATCAAAATTCATGTATACAATTATACATTAAATCATAGTTCATGTATAGTTTTGGGATTTATCTCATTATGATAATATCTACATAAATAATGATTAAATTGGGACACATATATACTATGTCAACAAACAAGAAAAAAGGTGAAATGATTATTTTAACCTTATGGCTTAAATATGAGTAAAAATATTTTTAAGAGCAATTAGGTATTTTATCGTTAATGATTATTCTAAATATTTAATTGGAAAATATATTTTGGTAGAATAAATTTGTGTCATTAGATTAAAGTTTTAATTGATTTAATAATTAAATAAATTGACAAATAAATGAAGAAAATTCTAGAAAAATTGTGGGAATTCTTCCTTACTTGGTAGACCTGTTCATTGGTCGGGTCACCTGGCCCGGCCCAAAAGCCTGCCCGAAATATAGGAAGGTTTGAGCAAAAATATAGGCCCGAAAAATGGGTTTGGATAAAAAAAGGCCCGTTTAAAAAAATGGGTTGGGCCTCGGGTAAGGCATTTTTAGTTCAGGCCCGGCTCAAATTCACTAAAGGACAAAAAAAATATGCTTTTTATTTTTATTTTTTAATGTTATTTTCTTGTTATTTTCTCCCTATTTTACTACCATTCTACTATTTTGTTGTTATTTTTTTAATATTGTATAAAACTTGTTTAATTGTTAATTTTGTTATTATTTTAGAAGCATTTGTTTATTTTGTTATTATTTTAGAGGCATTTGTTTGTTAAGTTGCATCTATCTTAGTGTTATTATATAAGTATACATATTTTTTAAAATCTATTTTCAATTTGTTGGGAAATATTTATTTTAATGTTTTTAGTATTTTTTTATGTATTATATATATATTTAAAAATTATATAAAATCAATATAAAAAAGCAATACGGGTTGGACTGGGCTTGGGCAAAATTTTAGGCCCATTTTCCGGGCCGAGCCTAGCAAACGGGATTAAATTTTTAGTTAGGTCCTGTAATAGCCAATTTTGGCCCAGGTCAACAAAATAAATTAAAACCCAAACAAACTAACCCAAATTTCAGCCCAAATCAAATTAAACCCGAAGCCCAATAAGACCCCAAACTTAACAGCCAAAGCCAAAAAAAATTTAATCCCAAACCCAATAGACCTAGCTTAGCCCAACTAAAATAGGCCCAAATATCAAATCTTTTTCAGAAATCTTAGGGTTTCAAACCCCTAAATAACCTAGCGCATGACATCTCGCCTTGCCCATGTGCATCTGCCACCGCCGCCAGCAGACCCCTCCGCACGCGCCTCTGGCACGCTTTTGTCACCTGCAACAACAAGAGAACACGCAAGCAAAAGAAACAAAGAAAGAAAAAATAAAGAATGCCAGAGGAAAAAAATAGAAAAAAACAAAACCGAATCTAGCAATCGGTAATAAAAAACGAAACGAGCCATTTGTAATTTTTTTCTTCCAGATTATTTATGAACGATCAGAAATCAAAAGCAAAAAAGCATTTAAAGGTTGATTAAATCTCTCTGTTTTCATTTTTTTTTTCTTTTCTTTTTTATTTTTATTTATTTACGAAAATTTTAACCAACAATAATAATAATAAAAGAACAGGAGATTACCTAAACCCCGGGGTCGTGTCGTCGGAGTCTCCTCTCCGTCGTAAAAGTCGAATTGAAGGTAAAAGGGGGGTTCTCTTTTTTCTCTCTCGGTTTTTTGGGGCACAAAGGGCTGGCCTCAAAATAGGAACCTCAAATGGGGTGCTACGGCCCATACTTTGCCCACCGTCAGCCACCGTATGCGGTGGTAGTACGACAGGCAGCAAGCGAGGCCACCGGAGGTGGTGGCGATGTGACAATCGGCGGCAGAAACCCAATCGTCGGGCATGAAAAGATGAGAGGGAGAGAGGGCTAAAGGCTGCTGGTTTCTTTAGGAAAAGTTTAGGGTTAAAATCTGATTTTTTAAGAAATGTTGGGCTTTATATACATTTAGCAAAACGGCGCCGTTTGGTTCAAGGGTAGCTGCGCATGTTCCCTAAAAAGGGAGATTTATGCGAATGGCCCCTCTCTTTCGCGGCTCCGTTCGATTTGGTCCTGTTTCCTATCTTCTTTGTTCTTTTAAATTTGGCCCTCAGGTTTCATTGTGCTTTCAAATTGGTCCTTGGAGCTATCAAACTGGGGTAAAATACCCAAAAATTAATTTATTTACGGAAAAGGACCAGTTTCAAAAATATTTACGGAAAAGGGCTATTTCCCCTCAAAAAGTGGCCACGTCAGCGTGTTTTCGGGGGAAAGACAGCACTGCTGAATCACCAGGAAAACGCGCTGACGTGGTCGCGTTTTTGCCCTCCCCTACGGTCCAATTACAGTATGATATTCTAAGGTTTCTGGGATAGGGTAAAAATATATTTAGGGTTTTGGGCAATATATATTAGCCAAAAAAAAATTAAATGAATTTTGTGACAGTTGTATCTGGAAAAATAGTTTTGAGAAGACGTTTCTGCACAAACAGTGGCCAAAAATGCTTCAGGAAGGATGCATTGTCGCCAGAGAAAAAAGAGCTCCCACGTGACGCTTTTGCTCTGATAGTCTCGGCAAAATTAATTTGAGAAGACGTTTCTGAACAAACAGTGGCAAAAACACTTCCAGCAGGGTGCATTGTCAGCAAGAGTACTGAAAAGAGCTCCTACGTGGACGCTCTTTTGCTACAGTAGTCTCCGGCAAAATTAATTTGAGAAGCGTTTTCGAACAAGCGAGTGGCAAAAGCGCTTCGGCCAGGTGTACTTGTGTCAGGAGTCTATCAAAAGAACTCCCACGTGGACGCTCTTTTGCTCTGATGAGTCTCGGCAAAATTAGACTATAAATCGGCCAAATTTCATTCTCAGATTGCATAAGGGAAACTGAGGCAAAAGAAAAAAAAAACTGAAAATGAGTGAACGTGTTAATGCTGTTATTTACTACGATGGTGAGGTTTGTGACACCAAAAATGGTGTTGTTTTCTTATCGAAGAACACAACGTGGCTGAGTTTTAATCGGAATGTCGATTTGGTAGAACTTCGCAAAAGAATTAGGCATAAAATATTCGGAACAATGCCAATGAAAGTTCAGTCTATTAAGTATAGATTTTGCTCTTCGGTTGATCCGGTGAGATATGACTCATTCGACATCAAAGGTCCTCAGGACTTTGAGGCAATGGTGGAAACTCATCTTGCCAGTGGATCACTCTATCTCGAGGTATATGTACAATTTTTATCTCCAAGTGATTTTTCTATAACCTCAACATCTACTGCTGTTTGAGGGGAATACACGACCCCAAGCCGACACTCTGTTAGTGGGAGGCAAAACACAGAAGTGCCCATGTTCGGTGGTAGTATGAAAAACATAACCCCTACACGACACTCGGTTGGTGGATGGGATATGCACATCCGTCCTTCGACGTCCGATGATAGAAATACGTATTGGGGGATGTCATCAACTTCTAGTGGTTGGCAATCCACATATGATTGGGAACGTTACGAAAGATGTTTAAGGAGGGATAATGTACTCCCCATGACATCCATTGGTGAGGGGCCCTCGTTTGTTACAGGTTATGGAGGGTCGGACGATGAATCCGATGTGGATCCACCTCGAGAGCCCGGGCCGATGGTGCAGAAGTTGGATTATTTTCTGAACCGGAGCCTGTTCCAATTGTACCTGAAGATGTTAAGGGCAGTTCAGACGAAGAAGAAGAAGATCCTCTATTCAGGGCGTACTCGCATCCATTCCACATGCATAATGTCGATCTATCTTAAGATGATGCATTGGAGTTTCCTGAGCTACCACATCGGACGCGTGACCGTACAACTTCTTCGTTAGATTCTGACCAATTAGAAGTTGGTAACCAATTTTCCAACAAGAATACTTTTCTTGCTACATTGAAACAATACAGCATCAGGAACGGGGTTAACTACAACATGGTTAAATCCAAGCTCGATAAGTACGAGGCGAAGTGTGCAGTGGAAGACGGTACATATTCATGGAAAATCATGGCGTCGTTGAGGAAAAGGACAGGCTTGTGGGTGATCAAAAAGTAAAAAGGTCCACATACATGTCTTGCCGATACAGTACCACTATGTGTTCAATGTTTTTGAATAATACTAATATCATGTAATGTCACATTATTTAACGTACTTTGTTGACAGGTGTTACATAAGATCATCCGAAGATGGATTCAGACATGTTGGCTGACTTAATAATCCCGACGGTGAAGGCTGATCCCAAGACTACAGTGCTGGCATTAATTGGCAATATTCGTAGCCAATTGGAGTACACTCCCTCTTACAAAAAGGTTTGGATAGCCAAGCAGAAGGCGTTAGAAAAGTTGCATGGTCGGTGGGACGTTTCTTATAATGAAGTGTGGCAATGGTGTCAGTCTTTGGAGAGATATGTGTCGTGCAAAAGATAACAGAGACCTTGAAATGAACCCAAACAGACTACAACGATCGTTTGCTCTGTGGATGCGCAGTGTTCAAGCGTCTGTTCTGGATATTTAAGCAATGTCGAGATGCCTTTATATACTGCAAGCCATTGGTACAAATTGACGGTACCTTTATGTATGGTAGATATACGCATCGACTATTGCTAGCTGTGGTACAAGACGGCTGTGAGAGAATCCTTTCGATTGCATTCACAATAACAACGAGGGAGTCAGCTGATGACTGGGACTTCTTCCTATCTAGGTTAAGGAGGCATGTCTGCCCCCAACCTGATATATGCGTTATATCGGATCGGGGCCCTGGAATACTAGCCGCAATAGAACGCCAGGGAAGCATGTGGTATTGCACACACCATCGATATTGCTAAGGCATGTTGCATCCAGCTACTATGGGAAACATCGATCTAAAAGTCAGCGACGGCAAGTGACCAATATGGGTATGAAATATCTATTAATATAATTTCATTTGTAATATTCAATTTATTCTCAATTGAAGAGTGGTATGTAATATTCACTATCAACGTATATTGGTAGGGTACGAGATCAATAAGGACCGTTTTCAAGAGATGTTGGCGAGTTTGCGCTCAGATAACGACGAAGGCACAAACTACCTGTGCAATATTCCTTTCGAACAGTGGACACAAGGATACGACGACGGCCTACGATATGGTCATATGACCACAAACCTCGCCGAATGCATAAATTATGTTCTAAAAGGAACCCGCCATCTGCCGATTACATCGGTTGTGTGAGAGACATATTTTCGTTTAGCGGCACTATTTTCGAAGCGAGCAATGAGTTATAGAGGGCAGATGCAAGGCATGTATGGAGCCCGAAGGTCTTGCAAGAAATAAACAGGGGGAATGCACAGGCCAACACGATGCAGACAGTGTGTCACGATCGCGACAGCCTATGGTTTCGTGTCACGGAGTTTGACAGACCGAACCAAGGTATTGTTGGTGGGCAGTATCATGTACACTTGACAAATAGGACCTGTGACTATGGGAAATTTGATGCACTTCGTTACCCATGCGCTCATGTACTTGCGGCTTGTCAGAATCTCCGTCTTGATCCCATGTGCAATGTCGACGAAGTGTATAAATTAGAAAACATGTACAACATGTGGAGACACGTATTCCCACCAGTCCCAGATAAACGTAAGTGGCCGTCGGTATCACTTGCACCGTATAAGCTGTTGCCAGATAAACAATTGAGGCGCAAACCAAAAGGTCGACCTTACTCGAGTAGAATACGCAACAATATAGATATCTGAGAAACGAACAACCAAAGTAGGCTGTGCGAATGGTGTAGGAACCCGGGGCATACATCTCGGTCGTGTCCAAACCGGAATAGTTGACCGTGTTCTTAGCTTTTTTGTCTCTTCATGGCTATGTAATTACATTATTTTTTTTGATAAAAACGGTGAACTTTTGTACAAGAATTTTTATTTCATTCAAGTTATTAAAATTAAATTACAAAATTACAATAAAATTAAATTACAATAAAAAATAAAAATTAAATTACAATAAAAAATAAAAAACTTTTATTCTATTAAATATATTAAAACTAAATTACAATAAAAAAAACTAAACCATTTCTATTTTATTAAAGATATTAAAATTAAATGACATTAAAAAAAAAAAAACTTTAAAAAATAAAAAACTTTTATTCTATTAAATATATTAAAACTAAATTACAATTAAAAAAATTAAACCATTTCTATTTTATTGAAGATATTAAAATTAAATTACTTTAAAAAAATAAAAATTAAATTACAATAAAAAATAAAAAACTTTTATTCTATTAAATATATTAAAACTAAATTAGAGTAAAAAAAATTAAACCATTTCTCTTTTATTAAAGATATTAAAATTAAATTACATTAAAAAAATAAAAATTAAATTACAATAAAAAATAAAAACTTTTACTCTATTAAATATATTAAAACTAAATTACAATAAAAAAACTAAACTATTTCTATTTTATTAAAGATATTAAAATTAAATTACATTAAAATAAATAAAAAAACTTTTTCTTTTATTAAAAAAATTAAAATTAAATTACATATAAAAATAAACAACTTCTATTTTATTTAAAAATTAAATTACAAACACAAATAAAAAATAACTTTTATTTTATTAAAAAAATTATATTACAATCAAAAAATACAAAAGCCTGTCCGAATCAGTGTTGATGACGGTCGAAATCAGTGCCACACGGGGGTGGTCGGCGGTTACGCCCTGGATTCCTCCTTCTTCTAGCTTCCGGCGAGGTCGTGGAACCTCGGGCGGGGATTCGGGTTCCTCCGGCAGTGGGTCTGGTTTTGGGTGTTGCGAGGATGACCTACCTTGATAAAATAACAACCCCGGAGGTGTTTGCATAAACCACGGCGGGGGTGTCTGAATCCCATATGGCGAAGGAGGCTGGTAAAAGGAAGTGCTCCCCAACGGCATCTCTTATGATCCCTCATGCGACGACGGCCTCAAGATCGGCTGGCCAGTCGGAGTAGTCAGGAACGGACTCGAACCCGGCCATGCATTCCAACCTGGGGTGGGACTAGGAAAAGGAAACATATACGGGTTAGGATACATATAAGGGGTAGGGTACGCACCTGGCATAAAGGGTGAAGGTTATGATGTCGGTGTCGTCAATTTGAACCGATGGGCTCGTGTGATTTGTGTGAGTCTTTATTCTTGGCCCGATGGTCGTGTCAATCTTTGTTGATGGCTCCGTCTCATCACCCCTTCTCCTTGGATTTAAAAGGCCCCGACGTTCCCTTCGGTCACGAAGTTTTCGTCGCCTCTCTTCTTCCGACAACAGATACGGCTTACCATGGATCCTAAACCATGGCATGTATTCTGGCACGCACGCTAAATCAGGAACGATTGTAACACCCCAAACCCGACCCATGCATTTCGACCAAATCTGGTATGCTACGAGTTGTACATGGAAAACTTTTGCTTTGTTGGTTTGGAAGTCATAAGTTAATTTAAACATTATTTGAATAAATGAGTACTTTTAACTCTATAATGCCTCATCAGATAATTTAACCAAGGCCTTTGCTTAATCCTGAGCCCTATTTGGACCCCTATCACTTAAATTAACATATTAAACATATCCTTACATTAAACACATAGACCCATTAATTCAGGATGTTACAACGATGATCGGTTCCCGGATAGGTAAATAGTCATACTGGTTCTCCCACGTCTCGATATGTGCTGACCAAAATCTTGGCCAATCCGTGTGCAGCTACCGTAAGTCCACTTTGTGCTCATCATTGAGCACCTCAGGTGGCACGGGAATCGATTACCGGAATCCAAATTGTCGCAGAACCCGATCTGACTGGTGCATCTCCATGGTTGCATAAGTGATCAATGGGACCTTCACGTGCCAACTGTTCGGATTTTGGAAGAACTCCTCCAGAATTACTGCCCAAATTTCCGGATCCTCGTACGGTGCCCATTGAAACTATATTAACATTACCAAAATATTAGTTATATACATAATAGTAGACACTAAATACGAAATACTAAATTATAAATACGAAATTCGAAACTTACTTGTGATTCCGACCGTTGGTCCAATAGAAGTCGTATATCTTCAAGCGAGGTAGGTATTCCAACATGACTCGCCAAATGGTTCCACCTAATTAAACAAATTTTTAGCATACAATTATACTATAAATCTACGAAATAATTGTAAAATATAACATTAAATTTACCTCGTTATCAGTGGGAATGAATATGGGTGGTCGAGTCGAGGACGTAAAAATGAAAATCGATACCATGCACATGACTGCAGTAGTGATAGGCAACCTCCGATTTTCGCTTTACTCGGCCGCGTCGCCCCGTACATCTCCAGATACAACCTCGATAGCATGGCTGATCCCCAACTCAATTCACCGGTTGCTCTGAAATCAACAAGTTTCAGCAGCCATCTCAGGTGTACGAGGTTTCTAGAAAGGTCCGGCATCAGGTAGCCTCCAATTATTTGAAGAATGTATGCCCGAGCATACCGTATTCTTTCTATTTCGGTTGAACCCTCCTGCGGCTCCGTGAATGTGTCTCGTAACCAGCCATATCGATCCGAGCTCCTTGAATTTTATCCAGAATGGCACCTAGAAGCTCGTAGCATATGGCTCCCCAATCACCAGAAGTTGCGGACCCGGTGACTACCGACCCGTCCACCGGCAATCTCAACTGCAACTGCACATCTTCCAGAGTGATGGTACACTCTCCGCATGGAAGATGAAAAGTGTGCGTCTCGAGTCTCCACCTCTCTATCAACGCACTGATCAAAGGCGGCTCCAACTTGAACCCCCGGCCTATCGTGGCTACGTGCCAAAAACCCGCTTCCCGCAGGTAATTCTCGATCAACGGCGATGGGGGACCATGCATGTTATAAATATAACATTCCAACACCCGATCTACAGACTGTTTAAAAAATTATAAAATATAAATTAATTAAAATTACGTAGACATAAAAAATATTATATAAATATTGAAAAATTAAAATTAAAAACTTACCATTTTCAATTGCTCGACGGAGATGTGCTTGCTGTCTAGACGAAGTAATTCTCCGGCCATTTGTAATACGATTAAAAATTTTAAAACTTTCAAAAAAATATATTAAAAAAATAAAAAAGGGCTTTTTTGTAAATATTAAAGGACTATTTCGAAATTTTAGAGGAAGTTTGAAGGACTTAAAGAGAATTTTGAGAGGAATTTGAGAGAAGAATGAGTAAGGATTAAAGTGTGAAAAAATAAAAGGGTCAGGGGGTTTTTATACTCTCTTTTTTTTATTGTTCCCAACGGTCAAAAAAAATTGGCGCTTTTTGACCATTGTGAAAGAAAGCGCGTCCCTGTGGGGCGCTTATTATGTATTTTAAGACTCTTTTTTTTATACATTATTTATTTTAAAACCTTCCATATATTATTTTATTTTGATTGGTTTATTATTTGTTTTTAAGCTATTATGTACCATTATATTAGCCCCTTTTTTTGCTTTATATGTATTTTTTTAAAATTTCTTTTTACATATTATTTATTTTTGACTTTTTATATGTCGTTAAATTTATTTGTCTTTGATTATTGATGTTGATATTTGAATGGTGCATATTGTGAGATTATTGCCATTGTGTGTATTTTAATTCGTTTATTTCGTATTTTTTGTATTATAATTATTCATTCGTATAATATTATTGTCATGTATCACTATTCATGCTTGTAACTACGTTTTTTTGTTACTGCATTATGATTCAAATTCTCACTTTCGCCCGATATTGATTATCTCTCAACAAGATAAACAAATATATTTTGGAGTCCATTCTATAATCGCGTAATAAAAGCTTTCAAAATAAGGAAATATTTTGTGTTTGGAAATCCGAGAAATCGTGCCCTAACGTGCTGGGTTTCACTTTTTTTGCCTGACCAAATAATCGAATATCCTTTTGATATTTTCAATGCATGAGTCTCGGGAATCATGAGATGATCTTGGATTCGAGGATTTAAATTGTCGTGTCCTAACGTGCTGGATGTGATATTTTATTCATTCGGAGCGAGAGAATCTTAATATCCAATTCGAGAAAATTCAAATATTTTTAAAAGAGGTCTTATTTTTAAAATCTTTTTTTAAATTTTCAACTTTCGACATTCAAGACACTAATTAATCAATTTGGTAACAATTTTGGGCGTGACGAGGGTGCTAATCCTTCCTCGCACGTAACCGACTCCCGAACCCGATTTTTTGAATTTCGTAGACCAAAAACACCGTTTTAGTAAACCAAAACATTTTATTAAAACAAAGGTGATTCGATCACACCTAATAAAGATCGGTGGCGACTCCCATTCTTATTTTTATTTTTAAACCCTAGTCGATCCCCGTTTTCAAAAAAATGGTTTCGACAGGTCCAACCCGAACTCAGCCCAGTTTGGCTTATGAATACCTCTAATAGATGGTATTGGCACGATAAATAAAGAGAGGGGAGAGAGAACTTGACACAATTTCTGATCAAGTTTCCTTATGAAAATCTAGAAACTTCATGAAAATAAAAGTAGTTTATGCATTTAAAAATAATTCAAGGATGATTTTTTATTTTTTATTTTTTATTTTTTATTTTTTATTTTTTATTTTTTATTTTCCTTATGAAGAGAGTAAGTTAATAGCTATGAAAAATTAAGGTAAGTTGTATAATTTATTTTCTGTAAGTTTGAATAAGATATATATATATGTGTGTGTGTGTAGATTAAATGAATTTATATGAAATTGGTTTGTATATTTATATGAATTTAGTTGTATTATATGCATGCATGAAAGTGTTATGTTGAAAGGGTAATGAATGAATTATGAATAAGAAAGTGATGATTGAAAATGGAGATTTTGTAAGTTTAAATGATAAAAGTGAATTAATAAGTGTTCGGTGTAGTGATAAAGTATATTGGACTTTTAAGAAGAGAATGTAGATTTAAACTTTGAAAATGATATTGTTGGGAGGACAATTTCAAACCCCGAACATGAACTGTAAATTGAATATGAAAGATAAAAAAGAAAAAAAAAGAAATACAATATTATTGATTTTAACAATTGGAAAAGTGGGGAAAACAATAAAGATGGTATGAAAATGTTATATTTTGTAAAAGTGTTCCTTGGTATTGTTAAACTATGTGTAATTAAGAAAATGATTGAGTTCAAGAAATAGTTATTAAGTTATGATAAATTCTAGATAATCTTTGTCGTAACTATTTTTTTGAAAATGGAATCGACTTTGGTTTTGAAAATGAAAATAAAACGGGAGTCGCCACCGATCTTTATTAGGTGTGATCGGATCACATTTGTTTTAATAAAACGTTTTGGTTTACTAAAACGGTGTTTTTGGTCTACGAAATTCGAGAAAACGGGTTCGGGAGTCGGTTACGTGCGAGGAAGGATTAGCACCCTCGTCATGCCCAAAATTGGTACCAAATTAATTAATTAGTGTCTTAATGTCGAAAGTGGAAAATCCGTAAAGAATTTAAAGATACGATCCTCCTTTTATTAATATTAGTTTTTTTTTTCAAAAAAATCGAAGCGAATGCTAAAAAACTTTCTTGTCTCGAGGTAATAAAATGCCACATCCAGCATATTAAGACACGACATTTTAAACCCTCGAGAATAAGCTCGTCTTTTAAATTTTCAAGACTCATGCATTTTAATTTTAAAAGGTTATTCAGTCATTTGGGTCACACGAGAAAAATCAAAGCCAGCACGTTAGGGCACAATTTCTCGAATTTCCAAATACGGAACATTATCTTAAAAAAATCTTATCTCGAGGTAACGAAATATCACATCCAGTAAGTTAGGATACAACACTTCGAATTCTAGAGAATAAGCTTTTTTACTTAAAACTCGTATTTTGTTTTAAAAGGATATTCCATTATTTAGGCTAAACAAGAAAAGTCAAAACCCAGTAAGTTAGGGCACGATTTTCTCGAATTTCCAAAACACGAAATATTACCTTATTTTGAAAAACTTTAGTTTTTGAATAATAGCGAATACAACATGTAAAAGCATACATTTATTTTGTTTGGAGTAAAATCGACGATCTAAGTTGGGTAAATGTGTTAGGGTTTAATGCACAATGTGATGGCATAATATGAAAATAATAACGATCATAGAACAAAAATACATAAATAAATTACTATACGAATGAGTAACAATGTTATGAAAATACGAATAAACAAATTATAATACATACAAGAGCAATAATCACATAGCTTGTACTATTTAAATATCAACATCAATAATCAAAGACAAATAAATTAAGCATCATATATAACAATTTACAAGAGATTATAAGGCAAATTAAAATAAAGAAAATGTAAAGAAAACTTTAAAATGATAATAAATGAATTTGAAATAAATAATGTGAAAAAAGAAATTCAACATCAACAATATACAAAGCAATAAACGGAGGATGGATTTGAGACACGCTGAAACATGCGAGGGGTTAACTGAGAAAATATCCCACACCCTGTTAAGTGCGCTACTTCAACTTCTGAATAGAGAGACTAAATTTAATGCGAAATAAAATGAAAGGGCCGAATTTAAAAGAACAAAAAAGACAGGAATCAGGGCCTAATCGAACGGATCCGCGAAAAAGAGGGACCATTCGCGAAATGTCCCTTTTGAGGGAACATGCGCTACCACTCTTGCACCAAACGGCGCCGTTTTGCTCAATGTTTTAAAGGCCCAAGTTTTCTTTAAAAAAAACATTTTAACCCTAAAACATTTTTTTTAAATGGCAGCCCCCAATCTCTTTCTTCCTCTCATTTCTTCTCCACTCTTCGGCGATCTCACTTGCTGCCCGTCGCACCACCACCGCATACGGTGGTCGATGGTGCGCAAAATATGGGCCTTAGCCCCCCGTTCGAGATCCCCATTTTGAAGGCCAGCCCTTTTCGTGCCCCGAAAATTCGAGAGAAGAAAACCCTCCCCCCTTTTCGCCTTTGGGCTCTGCTCCGACGACGGAGGAGGGGTTCCGACGTCGCGACCCCGGGGTTAAGGTAAGCTTTCTTTCTCTCCTCTTTTGTTTTAGTTTGTAAAGGTTTTGAAATAAATAAATAAAATAAAATAAAAACAACAGTAAATAACAATAGAAAATAAAAATAAAATCAACCTTGAAAGTTTCTGTTCTTGCTTTTAATTTCTCAATGTTCGTGAAAAAGAAGAAGAAGAAAATACAGGATTTGCTTCGGTTTTTTATAACCGATTTACAAAGATTCGTCTTTGTTTTTTTCATTTTGTTTTCTAGCATTCTTTGTCGGCGGCTAGGGGCTGCTGCTGTTGCTGTTGCTGTTTCAGTTTCTTTGTAATGGGCTGATAAAGTTGGGCTAGGGTTTATAAAATTTGGGCTATTGGTGTTTGGGCTGTAATTAATCTGGGTAAAAAAAGGGTTGGTTTACCTTTGTAAATGAACATTGTTGTTGGACTGTTAAGGTTTATTTGTTTTGTTTTTTTATTGGGTTTTTAATTGTTTCTGGAGTGGGCCAAAATTGACTACTACAATCTTAGTTAAATATGTATTGAATTACTTATGGTATGGATATGAATTTTATTATGTGGGAAAGGTGTAAAGTGAAGGAGTAAAGTATTTAATTTAACTAAAATTGAAAAAAAGTACTAAATTCTGAAAATAGGAAAGCTTATATTTTAGGGAATAAACTGTGATTTAGATTTCAATGACTAAATTTCATAAAGTGTAAGGTTCGAAATTTAATGACTAAATGTAAAAAAATGTAAAAGTTGAATTTCATGGATTGATTTGTAAAAACTATGGAATTTAAAGTATAAGGATTGTTTTGTAAAATTGGAAAATTAGTATAGAAGTGTCATTACATGTTTTAAAGTATGATGGGAGAAATTAATTAAGTATATGTATCGAATTAGAAATAAGTTATTTATGAAATCAATGGTTCGACAATTAATTTATTAATGTCAAAATAAGTTAAGAAAATGGTTAAGTGAGCTATTTAAGTGATAAATAATAAGAAGGAAATATGAGAAAATATGCAAGTATATGGTTTTTTTATTTTAAGGGAAATCCATTAATTTGTTCTAGGAATGTCACCGTATAATTTGAGTAAAAAACAATAAACATTTGTTGTAGGCAGTGATGGACAAACTCCATTGACACAACAAAGGCTTCAATCTCAGCATTAATAAACATTATGGCATGTTGATAATTAGCTCTGTCACAACTTAAGCACGATATATCTGGAGTGTTTGTGAGCACTTAATATGATAAGGAAATCGACCCCGGATGGTCTAAAATGGCAGGCATAAATCGAAAAAAGAACCGAGCATCCATCAAACTGGAGAGGATGAAGACAAAACAATCCCTAAAATCACTTGCAAAAGCAATACTACATGCATAAGTAAGACTAAAAAACATGCGGCAGATAAAAAGTTCTAAAAGCGAAGATTTATTAAACAATGAAAAACAAATAAAGAAATATATAAAACTAAAGACAATATGAGTTCAAACTGACTGGTAAAATAATTTATTATTTTGAAACACTCTCAAAATAGAAATAGATTAAGAAGCTGATGAAGAGCCATCCACTTTTTAAGAGGAATTGTTGGTAATCGGTGAAGTTGTTGGTAGTCAGTGAAGTTTCAATGACGACAGGCATCGTCATCAGTCCATCACAACTTGTAAATACAACAAAAATACCCACAAAATAGATCTGCAAATTGAAAAAAGAAAAATCACATGGAGTAAATGAGGAGAAGAAAGAAAGATAGGGTTGATGGGAGGGAGAAAAAGGTGAGTGATAGTCAACTCAGAGGCTGACACCACCACTGAACAAAACAAAAGAGAAGAAGCAAATGAAATAGAATTTTTCCTTTTGCAAGCATATGATTATTAGTGTAATTGATTAGTAAAAAAAAATAATGTCAGGTAATGTTTTGATTTTATAAAAGTATAAAACATGAAAGATATACTTGCCTTAAGTAATCAAATAGAAGAAAGAAAAAAAAAAGATTGATTAATTTAATTAATATCTTATGATTAATTGATAAAATGAATTGATATTTCAATGCTCAATAATAGTTAATATATTATAATATAAAATAAAAGAGAGCTTAATGATTTAGAAGTATGTTGGAACCAAATTTGGTTATATAGTATGATATATAGAAGTTAAAATAATAAAATAAATTTTTTATAAAGAATTTAATTCAAATAAAATGTTCAAAAATATCAGAAGATATCTTTGATATGAAATGTGACATATCTCGGTTAGGATTGATAATAGTCCAGATAAAAGGTGTTAAAATTTCTTGGTTAAAAACACCTAGAAAGATCGATAAATAAGCTTGGAGAACTTGAAAACTTGCAATTTTGGAAGACTTGAGAGTAAACAAATGCTCCAAATAATCAAGAGAAGAATCACTTTAATTCTCACACTTTAACATATAATAAAAAGAAAACTCTCTTTATTTGATTGTATCCAATATGACTCGCGAAGCCTCCTTTATATAAATACTTACATGATGAAATTTAAAAGAATATAACGTCCCAAAAAATAATATAAAAGTCAGCACTTACAATTTAATTTATAGCATAACTCTATCTAAAAAAAAAATAACTAAAAACTCTTAAAATTAATTAAATATTTAATTTTATAAGTTTATATAATCAAACCTCTAATTGAAAGAATAAATAAATATTTAATCTCTTAAATAAATAAAATTCTAGAATTTGTGCTTAAAGAATAGCAATTAGTTGTTAAAGGGACTTCCAAAGGATCCACCCACTAAGAGCATTGTAACAAGTTGGACTCTATTAATTATTCAAGATTGATCTAATGAGTTTCTTCAAAATAGTCATAAATGAACACTTGTACAAATATGTAGGATCCAATTTATGCCCGGGGCCCAATTAACCAAATCAAATTAAAAACCCAAATAAAAATCTAATGATAAGCTGTCCAATTAAAAGTCCATTACAAAAAATTAACAAACCCAATAGGCCCAAACCCACTTGGCCCAATAGCCAAACTAAGGTTTCAGAAAAGCTGAAACCCTAGCTTGCCCTCAGCGCCGCAGCCGTCAAATCCATCAGCGCAAAAGGCGCCCTCTGGCCATCTGCCTTCTTCATCGCCCATAACCTGCAAAAGGAAACACGTAACAGTAGCAGCAAAGTAAACAGAGACCATAGCAAAAAATAGGATCAAAATGTATTTTTATTTCTGCTATATAAGCCAAGCACAAACACCAGTGTAAAAGAGGGGATTCTAAAAAAAAAAAACCCGAGATTTTGAATATAGAAAACAGATTCAAAAATCGGATTTGAAGAGATTGATTCTTTTATTTTTTTTATTTCATTTGTTTCATTTATTTATTTTTTTATCTACTGCGAATATACATACATATATACATATATTAAAAAAGAAATATTTTACCTTTTTCACGATTTCAGCTTTGGATCGGAGTTCCACGTCGGACGGGGTTCAAAAAGGTGAGTTTTCACCTTTCCGGCCGCCTCGCACGGCGTTCGCTGGTGGTGGTCCGGCGCTGGAATCCCGACCGAAGTATGGCCGGAGTCGTAGGTGGGGAGGAGGGCTTCAGAGAGTTTTTTGTGTTTTTTTTCAAAATAGGTTTACAATGAAATTTAGAACACAAAAAATTGGCTTTTATAAGACAAAACGACGTAGTTTAGTTCCCCTCCCCCTAAACGCCAAAACGGCGTCGTTTTGGGGGGAACCCGAGATCCGACCCAATAAGCCAGGATTAATGTGTTTTGGGTAAAATGGGCTATTTATGCTCGTGGTCCTTCCGCTTGTTTGCTCTTTCTCGATTGGGTCCTATCCCTACTTTTGTTTTTTTAATTTCGCCCCACAATTGTTGCGTTTGTTTCGTTTTAGTCCAACTAAAACGGTGCGTTTTAGGAACAGGATTAAATTGCTCAATCAGTCCCTCCTATGTGGCGCGCATTATATTTTAGTCCATGTTCCCACTTTCTATTTTAATTTATTTCAATTTTAACCCCTGATTTTTATTTTAATTTCAATATAGCCCTCATTTATTTATTTTGTTATAATTTTTACCTTTAACTTCATTTTTATTCTGATTTAGTTCCAAATTTGTTTAATTTCAATTTATTTTCGCAAATTTGTCATTTATTTATTTATTTTAAAACTTTTATATTATATATTTTAAGCCTTTTTTATTCATTATCTGTTTTTAAATTTATAAATATTATTTATTTCTTAAACTTTTGTATATATTATCCATTTTAAATTTTTATATATATGTTACTTAGTTTAAACTATTTTATGTGTTATTTATTTCAACTTTTTATATATATATTTATTTGCAATCTATATCCTTTAATTTTCCTTTGATATCAATCACGCCCTTTTATTTTATTCTTGTATTTTTATTTGTTTAGCTATTTATTATTCTTTCGTTTATTTATTTATTTTGCCATTCATATATTGTTCATTTATTTATTCACTTATTTTTATATTATATTTTTTATTGTCGTATATAATTGCTCATTATGTTTTCTTTTTATTTTCTCCCTTCGATTTAGTTATACTTCCATTATTTTTACTAAATATTTATTCATTATTATTTTATTATCACACATTCTTTTATTTATTTATTACCCTTTTTGTGTGTACTTAACCAATTTATATTATATACGTTTTCTTGTTTTTCATATATACCTATCGTTATTATTATTATTATCATCATTCACATTACTTGTTTTTCTTTATTATTATCATATTAGTATATAGTCATTATATACTCATTTGGTGCTTTTATTATTATCAACATTTTAGATATTTTGAGTTGTTAACGTTATTAATTTCACTTTCTTGTAACTACATCATGTGCCATGTTTAAACACATTTATGCATGTTTAACCTAAATAAGTATTGTTTCAAATATCATTAATTTTTACCAAATATATCAACAAATCTCTTAAAAACTCGGCAATGTTCTTTATCTGAATGACTCGATAAAATCGTGCCCTAACTTACGGGATTTTAATTCTTCTCGTTGAATTCGAATAATTGAATATCCTTTCAAAAATTAAAACGCGTAAGATTTCAAATAAAAATCAAAGACTAAATTATTCTCCAAGATTCGAAATATCGTGTCCTAACTTACTGGATATGACGTTTCGTTGCCTCGAAATAAGGTCTTTAATATATTTTCGACTTGTTTAAATATTTCAAAATAAAATATACATAATGCAAAGAAGGATCGTAGTTGAATTTCTTTTCGAGTTTTCGACTTTCGACGTAAAGACATCAATTAATCAACTAGGTACCAATTTTGGGCGTTACGAGGGTGCTAATCCTTCCTTGTGCGTAACCGACTCCCGAATCCATTTTTCTGGATTTCGTACACCAAAATTGTTGTTTTGATAAATTAAACCGTTTATTAAAGACAACCGTTTTACAAGGTGATCCGATCACACCTCATCAAAAAGGATAGGTGGCGACTCCCATTTTCGTTTTCATTTTCTAAATCAAAGTCGACACCGTTTTTCAAAAAAAATGGTTTCGACAGCTTGGCGACTCTACTGGGGAGATAAGAGGGTCAAGCCGCAAATTGATTAATTTCTGTCTTTTCATTGAAAATTAAAAATTTGATTTAAAATATGATCCTTTTGTTGCATTTCATCCGTCATTTTTGCGATCTTGGTCGTAATATTCGCTTTGTTGGTGCACATCCTTAAATGTTTTTGCATACTGCATTGCATGACCGTTCGGTCCTACCTTTTAAGTGGGAGTGAAAAGCTATACCTTCGTGAGGTTTTCACCTTCGCATGGGCTAGTAGACTGCTTCCGGGATACACTCGTACCTATGTCTTCGTGAGATTTCCATCTCCGCATGGCCATAAGGAAATGTATTCCCCTGAACTGAACTCAATCTATATGAGCCTATAATGGGTGAAGATTGAGGAATCTGCTGGTTCAGGTACCCTTTCTTTAGAACCAAACCCCATATAGCGAGTCTTAAGAACCCACCCTAGGTAGAGCCACTCCGAACCCCTAGTGGTCACCCGGATAGGTACTCTATTTTGTTTATTTCTCCTGTGCTAACATGTTTTCCTTTGTTTTGATTGCATTGCATTTTCATCATAGAAAGGAGGTGTTGAGTTTCATTCAATTGCTAAATGGAAAAGCTTGTCATGGAGAATGGATTTTTTGATAAAGTGGAATATAATACGAACGTTCGAATAGGGTCCAAGTAAACAACAAGAAAAGGTTGATAGTCCATGAAGGAATACATGACTTTGCTTCATTACCCGAGGATTCAAGCCAACAAAGATTATCCGAGAGTTGTTAATGTCTCGATTTCCTTAAAGAAGCTAACAAGCATCACAGGAATGAGTGAGCAATGGGTCGCAGTCTAGATCAATCAAAAGGAGCTAGTAAAGGCATCCATTAGAAAATTTGCGAGATTGGATCTCAGCACACCCAGTATGAAAAAAAGGGTCAATGTCTTCGCTTTGAGCATTTACAGGCTGGATGTTTTCCCTAAAGCACTGAGGCACGTAGACGAGGTAGTTTCAGATTTGTTTGATAGACTTGACAAGAGGGTCACGTCCATCCTTGTAATTTTGGCTGAAACATTCTGATTTTTAAATACATGCCGAGGGGTAGGTGAAGGAAGATTCATTTGGATGTGCACAAATCTTGTTGGCGTGGTTCCATAGCCGCTTTTAGAGGGTGAAAAGGGTTTCTTATCAAGTATTCTCTGAAAACTACTCTCCATTGAAAGAATTAGTTGCTCAATACAAGAGGTGGCCAATCATTGACAAACCATAGCAGTTCAAGCTGACATGTTAAGTTTGAAGTGAATCAGAATCGGATTAGGGTTAAGAGTTAACCTAGCTTCTATGGAAGGTTAAGGCTTCGAGCATTAGGGTAAGGCCGTATATGTAATCTGTTTTATGTAAAGAAATTTGTTTTCTAGAAAAGTTATTCTAATGGAATTGAATCCAGAGTCAACGCATCTCTTTCTTTTTGCATTCATCCCATGCATTTGTATTGCATTTCATCACATGTATTAAATTTAAAAAAAACCCATTAATCAAAAAATTAGAATTCCTTGAAGAATTCAAAATCCTGGAAGGAATATCGGGGAATCTGAACATTAATACCGTATCTAAAAAGGGAACAGGAGAATAGAATTTTCCAAACGTCTGCCCTTACATACTTGGGAGTGTTCTGAATAATGGGACTGTGGAAGAGATCCCTGTATTTTTTTTAGAGCCAAATTCAGAGTAATGTCCAAAACACGCTTATTGCTCTCAGCCTAGGAGCAATAAGAATCTTTTTGTGAAATGGGCTTATGTTCAACATCTATATTTTCAATGAAAATGCATTTTTGTGCCTCACTTTGAGCAAACATTCTTTTATTCATTTATTTCATTCATTTTCATACCACATAAATAATTATTCTTAGATTCATTTGTCCTTTGAATATTCCTTCATACCTACAATAGGTCCCTAGATATCAACAACATGAGCGACGCTGCTACTGACTCAGAATCTACTTTTGAGTAAGATATGTGTCTAGAGGGATCTCAGGACTTTGGAGACGACAGAAATTGTAACCTATCTCCTGATTTGTTAAGGATGGTAGAACAAGATGAAAAATAGATCCTACCTTATAAAGCATCATTGTGAGCCTAGAAGAAGAGAGAGGTGAAGATCGAAGCCTGTATCTCCACAAAGACAAAGCGAAACGTCATTGAGTTCAAAGATGTTTTCGCATAGTCGTATCAGGATATGCCCTGGCTGCTGAGACATGTGGATGTTGTTAAGGCTAATGAAATCTTAGAAGAGGAACGCATGCTAATGGTCTTACAATAGCCAGGCAAATAATGAGGTTCAGATACTGCTGATCCACCATGAAATGAGATCGCATCAGTTATACCAGGAAATGCCATAAGTGCAAAGTTTATAGAGACAAGATTCCTCTGCCTCCTTCATCTCTTCATGTATGACATCTCCATAGACTTTTTCTATGTGGGGCATGGATGTCAATGGGCCGATCATGCCGAAAGCTTCTACGAGTATCAATTCATCTTTGTAGTCATCGATTACTTCACTAAGCGGGCAGAAGCTGCTTCATATGCTGATGTCACAAAGTCAACAGACAGCAAATTTTATGTCGATATGAAATCCCAAAAAGGGATCATATCTGACAATGCACTAAATTTGAACAACAACACGACATCAGAAGTTGCCAGTCTGTTCAAGATTAAACACTGTATCGTCCCAAAATGAACAGTACCAAAAAGAAAAGATCGCCAGGAAATTGATTGAGACTCATGAAGATTGGCATCTGTGCTTGTCGAACATCTGTTAGGACCCCCACCGGGGCAATGCTTTTCTCATTAATTTATGGAATAGAGACAATTTTGCCCATTGAAGTCAAGATTTATTCTCTTCGAGTTTTGCCAGAGTTTGAGTGGGATAAAACAGAATAGATCTAATTTCGATATGATCAAGTAAACCTAATTAAAGAAAAGAGGTTGAAAGTTATCCAAGATTATGACGAAAAGGTTTGCCCTAGAGAATTCCATGAATGAGACATAGTTTTGAAAAGGATCCTTCCCGTACAGAAGTACTTCTAAGGAGAGTGGATGTCAAGCTGGGAAGGATCTTACGTGGTAAAGAAGGTCTTCTCTGGAAAAGTGTTGATCTTGACCGAGAGGGATAACAAGGACATGCCTAATCCTATGAGTTCAAATCAAGAAATATTTTAGTAAAAAAAAGTTAAAAAGAAAAAGAAAAAGAGAAAAAAGAAGAAGTAAAAAAAAAAGGAAGAAAATAAAAAGAAGAAGGAGAGGCCAAGGCGAAAACCCGCAAAGGGCGCCTTGAGACCAAAGGGGTTTTGAATTAAAAACCCGTAAAGGGCAATTCAAATTTTAATAAAAAAAGGGGGCATGCGGTAGCCTCACTTTCTCCAATTTAACAAGAATGAGAGGCGTTATGCCTTGAGACAAAAGGGGTTTAGAATTGAAAACCCAGGAGAAGGCAATTCAAATTTTGATCAAAGGTGGGGCATGCAGTAGTCTTGCTATGCCTGAACTAATAAGAGGGAAAGATGTTATGTCTTGGGGCATCAACAGAGTACTTTGGATCTCCTAAGCACATATTAAGCTCAAAATGGTCCTCAAGAAGTTCATGCATAGAAGCTCATGCTGCGATATCTGGGGCACCTACTTTCTTCTCACTTATTTTGTATTTCATCAATGTTTGCTTTCTTTGATTAATCCATTCTTTTCAGATTTTGTTCTTGATAAATTTCAGTTTTGTCCATCATTACGATCTTTTTCAAGCATTTTACATTGAAATAACGATTAATGGACTAACATACTTTCCTAAAAGGAGTTTTGTATATTACTCTAAAAAGTTCAAAATAGTATAATGACCTGAAACGGGACCATTAGTCAGAACTAACCAAACCTAAGGGTTGGAAACATTGGAGAAAGAATAGTCTAGATTGCGACTCTTTTCTTGGGATTTCTGTCAAAGATAGCAGCTGAATAAGAAGGCATGTAACACATCAGTAATAGAACTTGGACGAACATCGAGCAATGATAACCCTTAAGCATTTAAAAAAGGATCATTCTCATTTCTGCATTCATCATTCATAGCACATCTAGTTAGGAGCATTTGATTCATTTCGATCATAGCATCCTAATCATTTGGCATAAGCATAGATACATGAAACTGAGTCTACAGGACATGTCCCTCAGAGGACAGTGTAGCAACATTGGTGAATTCACAGATCTTATCTCCCTAAGCAGTAGTGGAGCAAATCAAATTTGGCGAATCTTATCTCCATGTATCGGCAATGGAGTAGATTCAAGCCACCAACCTTATCTCCCTGAAGTTGTAGTGGAGTAGGTTGAAGATACAAGTCTTATCTTTCCGAAGTAGCATCGGAGCAGATTGAAGATTGTAGATCTTATCTCCCTAAGTGGTAGTGGAACAGATCAAATTTTGGTGAATCTTATCTCCATGTATCGACAATGGAGCAGATTCAAGCCACCAACCTTATCTCCCTAAGGTAGCAAGGGAGCAGGTTAAGGATTGTAGTCTTATCTTCCTCAAGTAGCAGTGGAGCAAATTGAAGTTTGTAGATCTTATCTCCCTAAGCAGTAGTAGAGCAGATCGAATTTAGAAAATCTTATCTCTATGTATCGGCAATGGAGCAGATTCAAGCCACCAACCTTATCTTCCTAAGGTAGCAAGGGAGCAAGTTGAAGATACAAGTCTTATCTTCCCGAAGTAGCAGTGGAGCAGACTGAAGATTGTAGATCTTATCTCCATGAGGTAGCAATGGAGTAGATCGAAGACGGCGAATCTTCTCCCCATGAGGTAGCAATGGAGTAGATTTAAGCCACCAGCCTTATCTCCCTGAAGCGGTAGTGGAGCAGACTGAAGATTGTAGATCTTATCTCCATGAGGTAGCAATGGAGCAAATCAAAGACGGCGAATCTTATCTCCATGAGGCAGCAATAGAGCAGATTTAAGCCACCAGCCTTATCTCCCTAAAGCGGCAGTAGAGCAGACTGAACATTGTAGATCTTATCTCCATGAGGTAGCAATGGAGTAGATCAAAGACAGTGAATCTTATCTCTATGAGGTAGTAATGGAATAGATTTAAGCCATCAGCCTTATCTTCCTAAAGTGGCAGTGGAGCAGACTGAAGATTACAGATCTTATCTCCATGAGGTAGCAATGGAGCAGATCAAAGACGGTGAATCTTATCTCTATGAGTTGCAGTGGAATAGATCGAAGCTACAAATTGGCAGATCTTATCTTCTTAAAGTTGCAATGGAGTAGATTGAAGCCACCAGCTTTATCTCCCTAAAGTTGCAGCGGAGCAGACTGAAGACAGTGGATTTTATTTCCTTGAAGATGCAACGAAACAAATTGAAGCTACAAATTGCGGCAGATCTTATCTTCCTGAAGTTGCAGTGAAGCAGATTGAAGCCACCAGCCTTATCTTCCTGAAGTTACAGAGAAGCAGGTTAAAATTATCAATTCTTATCACTTTGAAGTTCCAGTGGAGTAGATTGAAGCTACAAATCTCTTCTCCCTGAAATTACATTCGAGCAGATTGAAACCAGCGAACCTTATCTCCCTGAAGTTGCAGTGGAGCAGGTTGACATTACCAATTCTTATCTCGTTGAAGTTCCAGCGGAGTAGATCGAAGCTACCAATCTCTTCTCCCTGAAATTATATTCGAGCGATTCGAAGCACCAATTCCTACACCCCTGAAGATGAGGTGGAATGGAAGGAAGCTACTTGAAGAAAAGAAGCACCGAAAGAAGTCAAGATTCGACGAGACCGGACAAAATTGGCCATTTTAAAGTCTTTGATCCATTCTCATTACACGACAATGAGCAAAGAGGGGCAACTATAGGACCCAATTTATGCTCGGGGCCCAATTAACCAAACCAAATTAAAAACCCACATAAAAATCCAATGATAACCAGCCCAATTAACAGTCCATTACAAAAAATTAACAAACCCAATAGGCCCAAACCCACTTGGCCCAATAGCCAAACTAGGGTTTCAGAAAAGCTGAAACCCAAGCTTGCCCTCAGCGTCGCAGCCATCAAATCCATCAGCGCAAAAGGCGCCCTCTGCCCACCTGCTCTCTGCACTGCCCATGACCTGCAAAAGAAAACACGCAACAGCAGCAACAAAGTAAACAGAGACCATAGCAAAAAATAGGAATAAAATGTATTTTTGTTTTGGCTATATAAGCCAAGCAAAAACACCAATGTAAAAGGGGGGATTTAAAAAAAACCAAGATTTTGAATACAGAAAATAGATTCAAAAATCGGATTTGAAGAGATTGATTCTTTTATTTTTTATTTCATTTGATTCATTTTTTTATCTACTATGAATATACATACATATATACATATATTAAAAAAGAAATATTTTACCCTTTTTACGATTTCGGCTTTGGATCAGAGTTCCACGTCGAACGGGGTTCAAAAGGGTGACTTTTCACCTTTCCGGCCACCGCGCACGGCAGTCACCGGCGGTGGTCCGGCGCTGGAATCCTGGCCAGAGTCGCAGGTGGGGAGGAGGGCTTCAGAGAGTTTCTTGTGTTTTTCTTTCAGATGAGGTTTAAAATGAATTTTAGAACACAAAAAATTGGCTTTTATAAAGGGACAAAACCACGTAGTTTCGTTCCCCCCACCCCAAACGCCAAAATGGCGTCGTTTTGGGGGGAGCCCGAGATCCGACCCAATAAGCCAGGATCCGTGTGTTTTGGGTAAAATGGGCTATTTATGCCCGTGGTCCTTCCATTTTTTTGCTCTTTCTCAATTGGGTCCTATCCCTACTTTTGTTTTTTTAATTTCGCCCCGCAATTTCTGTGTTTGTTTCGTTTTAGTCCATACTAAAACGGTGCGTTTTAGGAACAGGATTAAATTGCTCAATCAGTCCCTCCTATGTGGCGCGCATTATATTTTAGTCTCTGTTCCCACTTTCTATTTTAATTTATTTCAATTTTAACCCCTGATTTTTATTTTAATTTCAATATAGCCCTCATTTATTTATTTTGTTATAATTTTTACCTTTAACTTCATTTTTATTCTGATTTAGTTCCAAATTTATTTAATTTCAATTTATTTTCGCAAATTTGTCATTTATTTATTTATTTTAAAACTTTTAATTATATATTTTAAGCCTTTTTTATTCATTATCTGTTTTTAAATATATATATTATTTATTTCTTAAACTTTTGTATATATTATCCATTTTAAATTTTTATATATATGTTACTTAGTTTAAACTATTTTATGTGTTATTTATTTCAATTTTTTATATATATATTTATTTGCAATCTATATCCTTTAATTTTCCTTTGATATCAATCACGTCCTTTTATTTTATTCTTGTATTTTTATTTATTTAGCTATTTATTATTCTTTCGTTTATTTATTTATTTTTCCATTCATATATTGTTCATTTATTTATTCACTTATTTTTATATTATATTTTTTATCCTCGTATATAATTGCTCATTATGTTTTCTTTTTTATTTTCTCCCTTCGATTTAGTTATACTTCCATTATTTTTACTAAATATTTATTCATTATTATTTTATTATCACACATTCTTTTATTTATTTATTACCCTTTTTGTGTGTACTTAACCAATTTATATTGTATATGTTTTCTTGTTTTTCATTATTATCAACATTTTAGATATTTTGAGTTGTTAATGTTATTAATTTCACTTTCTTGTAACTACATCATGAGCCATGTTTAAACACATTTATGCATTTTTAACCTAAATAAGTATTGTTTCAAATATCATTAATTTTTACCAAATATGTCAACAAATCTCTTAAAAAAATCGGCAATGTTCTATATCCGAATGACTGATAAAATCGTGCCCTAACTTACGGGGTTTTGATTCTTCTCGTTGAATTCGAATAATTGAATATCCTTTCAAAAATTAAAACGCGTAAGATTTCAAATAAAAATCAAAGACTAAATTATTCTCTAAGACTCGAAATGTCGTGTCCTAACTTACTGGATGTGACGTTTCGTTGCCTCAAAATAAGAAGGTCTTTAATATATTTTCGACTTGTTTAAACATTTCAAAATAAAATATACATAATGCAAAGAAGGATTGTAGTTGAATTTCTTTTCGAGTTTTCGACTTTCGACGTAAAGACATCAATTAATCAACTAGGTACCAATATTGGGCGTTACGAGGGTGCTAATCCTTCCTCATGCTTAACCGACTCCCGAATCCGTTTTTTCAAATTTGGTAAACCAAAATTGTTGTTTTGATAAATTAAACCGTTTATTAAAGACAACTGTTTTACAAGTTGATCCGATCACACTTCATCAAAAAGGATCGGTGGCGACTCCCATTTTCGTTTTCATTTTCTAAATCAAAGTCGACCCCGTTTTTCAAAAAAAATGGTTTCAAAAAAATACATTCAACTTAATATTTAATGGTATAATGTCAAATTTAACTTCTAATATTTATATCTTTTGTCTATTTGGCCCTTATTCTTTTTTAGCTAAATTGACCATAAACCTTTTGAAAAAGAGCCTAATTGATGTTTTTATAATCAAAATACTAACCAAAATGTTAAATTTTTAAACTTGGTAGCCAATATGGCAGCCCACGTGTACTTTTTGCTAATTTTTAATTTTTTTTGAATTTTTTATATATATATTTTAAAATTTTTTGTTGATATAACATATAAAAATAATAATGTCATGTCAACATGAAGTGTTCCTGGACTACTACACAGGTTGCCACGCCAACATCGTTTAGTCAACATTTTTGTTAAAAAAAGCAAGTTGACTCATTTTGAAAGGTTAATGACCAAATTTAGTTAAAACAAAAGAAGAATGACTAAATTGACAAAAATATATAAACATTAAAGGCTAAATTGATCATTATGTCATATTTAATTGACACGATTTACTTCTAGTTATTGTACCACTCAAAATATTTATGTTTTGATGTTCTCTTTTTTAACTCCCTTGGTTTATATCATCCTTCCTTCGACAAGTATTCATCCTCGAATCCAAACCTGTATCAAAATCAAATGGGGGAAATCAACAACTATAAGGTATTGACACCATACTCACCTAGAAAGTCAATGAGATAAGTATTACCGTTGACTTTTTCAAGTACTTGGAATGGTCCATGGCCTCTTGAATTGAATTTATTCTCTTTTTTGAAAAGAAAACATTCCTTTCTCATATGCACCACAATTCAATTATGAAGCTCAAAAAAGACTTGACTGTGCCTTGTATTCGTACAAGTGCATTTGGCTTATTCATTCTTCTTTTTTCAATAGCTTTGGGAATTTTCTCATGAATCTCTTTCACTAATTCAACTTTTTATTCACAATCTAAATTAATAATCAAATTCAAAGGTAAAAGAATTAAATCTAAGACAATTAATAGGTTAAAACCATAACAATTTTAAATGGAGTAATACCAATGGAAGAATTATAAAACGATTATATGTAAACTCTACAAATGGTAACCTTTTTTCCCATGATTTAATGTTCTTACCCACTATGACTTGAAGAAGAGATTGTTGTAATTTTGTGTCTTTAGTATAGTTATTTTGTTATTTATACCTGTAATTTTTTTAATAGATGATGCATTATTGAAAGCACCAAAAATATCATATTCCCTGTAAAATAGTAAAAATAACAGTAAGGGGGAAGTAGGGTTGAATCCTTAGGGACTGGATTGTACGAATGCTCGTTTCTTGAAATCCTGGACAATTTTTTGGCCAAGAAAACCTGCGTTCCTGAAAAATAAAAAAAAATAGAATTAAGAATTTCGATCTGGAAAAATAAAAACAGAATTTAAAGTGAATTAAAATTGTGAAATTAAATAAATTGCGAAAATTAAAATAAGGAATACGAAAATAAATAGAGTTTAGGGAAGAGTAAGTTTCTTATGTGGCGAGATTCTAGCCTCCGGTTGTCTCGTTCCACCTTGGGTTCAATCCTTGGCTTTTAGGTGACCCTTCTCAAACCAAGTAAGCCAATTATAGTGGAAGAGGACGCCTACGACGACCAGCTCCAAGAATTTAGACTTACGAATTTAGGGAACCTGACTCTAGCCTGCAATCGCTTTTGTAGGATCGTCTATGCTAGATCAACACTTCTCAATGGCGAATCCCACGCCATTTTGTCTCTTGGGCTCGCCACCCTCTGACGCAGTAAGTTAACGAACCGACTGTGCATTCCTTCCAAAACATATAAAGCGACCGCCTTTGCATACGTTGAAAAGTTTACTTCTTAAGGGACATGGATGGAAGCATCAGCCCCGTAGTGCGGAGAAACGATGAATACTTGGCGAGAAGGTTAAGTACGGATTCTAAGCCTCAAGAACATTTTTTGGGAATTCAACAACCTTCAGCTAGATGGGTTTAATGGCTCATGGTTGTGGTGTAAAAGAAAATAATTATAAAAATGGAAAAGAGAATTTTATTGAAAGAAAATATGGAAAGAACAAAAGCCTAGACTTCTAAGGGGAGAATGTTTACAGAAAAAGATGGATGCATTTTGAGTCATTTCACCTCCTATTTATAGCTAGGTGAGATAGTCTAATCCTACTTAAACTCCAAAAAGATAAATACACTTAATTGAAGATAAATAAAATAAAATCCTAAAATTAAATAATTCTTAACAATTAATATAATTTGACAGAATAAAATCTCTTCTTTTTGCATTTCAACCCTTGTGTCCTTCATGCTTGCACTTTTGGCACCAACTTTTCCCTGTGTCGCACATTGGCCAATTTTATCTCTAAATTCACGCTTTTGGCCCTTAATTTCGCTTTTGCCTCCAATTTAGTCCCTATGAGATAAAATATCATAAATAGCCCAAATTAGTAGAATCATACTCAGAATAAACAATAATTAAATATAAAAATACATTATTCTAGAGTATTATCAATAGATTAGTTAACATAATTCCATAGTGAAATTATTATCTTTTGTATAATTGTTCTTATTGACTTTTACACAAAAAGCAATTTTCATTGATTTGTCTAGCAAGTCAATGAGATAAGTATTACCATTGACTTTTTTAGGTCCTTGAATGGTCCATCTCCTATTTAATTGAGTTTATTCTCTCTTTTGGAAAGCAAACATTCCTTTCTCATATGCACCAAAATTCAATCCCCAAGCTCAAACAAGACTTGTCTGTGCATTTGACTCATTCTTTTCTTTCAAGAGATTTGTGAACTTTCTCATGAACTTTTTACCAACTTAGCTTTTTATTCACAATCTAAATCAATAATCTTATCCAAAGGTAAAGGAATTAAATCTAAGATAGTTAATAGGCTAAAACCATAACAATTTTAAATGGAGTAATAACAATAGAAGAATATATAGAAATATTATATGTAAACTCCATGAAAGGTAACCATTTTCCCCATGATTTAATGTTCTTACACATTATGACTTGAAGACGAGATTGTTGTGATTTTTTGTCCTTAATGTATTATTTTTTCATTTATGCTTGTATTTTTTTTAAGGGATTTGTTAATAAAATTTCATAGTAAAAATATTATGTTTTATATAATTGTCCTTGTTGACTTTTACACAAAAAGCAAAATGAGTAAAACAAATATTGGCTTGCTGATTACTTAGAGCTAACTAACAATAATTTGCATTGTAGGGATGAAATATGATGCAAGAAGACAACTTATATTAGTATGTAATCTAAATGGTTCATAATTCAAGAAATAAAAAATGAGCAATTGATTTAAATGACTATTATATTTTATATCAAGTCTGATTTAAGAGACACTTTGTATTTGGTATCAGAGCGAATGATTCTTAAAAAGATAGAGACATGTGTGTGATTTTTTGGATTGATAATACATTGGACAAGACCCAAGTTGGATTTATCCTGTAAGGCCCAATTTTTTACCCGGGCCCATTTAAACCAAAATAAAAGTCCAATTATTTTATTAACAGTATTTTTTTTTTACAATTTAGACCCAATATAGGCCCAAATCAAATAACCCAACTAAACCCTAGGCCCAAATGGCCCAAAACCTAAACCAAATCAGAAAAACAAGAAAACCCTAGCTAAAGTGCGCCGCAACAGCCTCCAGCCCGCTCCATGTCGCCACCACCGTACGGCCTCCGTACTCTTCTACGCACCACCGCACGCCACGTTAACCTCCGTACCTACAAGGATAATAGTATGACAGTATAGAAAAAAATAGAGAAATAATGTATTTATATATATTCCTTTTTGAAACTATTTTTATATGCATACAAATATTTTTTTTATTTTTTAAACTACATATATACAATATTAAAATATAGTATAAAAATAAAAAAAGAGAAAAAAATCACCTTTTTGGGCTCCGGCCGCCGTGCACGGTGGCACTAACGGTGGTAGACGACGGCGATCAATGCTGGAGTTCTCACCGGAGCTCGCAGGCTCTCGGGCCCTGCAGAGAAGAATAAAGGGGGAAGGGGTTTTTTTTTCTGAAAACAAGTTCAAATGATTTTTTTTGTTAAAAAGTATGCTTAAATAGCACCCAAAAAGCGGCATCGTTTTACTTGGCCTCCCCAGGCGCCAAAACGGCGTCGTTTAGGGAGGCCGACCCGAACCTGACCCAATAAGCTAGGATCCACGTGTTTTGGGTAAAAATGGGATATTTATGCACAAGGCCCTTCCGCTTTTTTACTGTTTTGTAATCAAGTTCTTATTTGTTTTTAATTTTACCCCATAACTTACTGCGATTTCAGTTTGGTCCCTGTTTGAGCGATGTCGTTTTGGAGAAGGGATATTTTCCCTTTTAGGCACTCCTTGTTATTCGCGCGTTCAATAGGGTCCTTTTCCTTTTATTTATCTTCAGATTTGCCTCGAACTTCTGTTTTAAATTCAATTTAGTCCCTTCTTAGTTATTTTACCATTTTATTATTAAAATTAGTTAATTTATTATTATTATTATTATTGTTGTTGTTGTTGTTTTTGTTGTTGTTGTTGTTGTTGTTATTGTTGTTGTTGTTATTACTATTACTATTACTATTACTATTACTTTTATTATTACTAGTATTATTATTATTTTTTATTACTATTATCATCATTTTCTCGAATTTCGTAGGCCAAAATCATCGTTTTAATAAATCAAAATGTTTTAACGATCAATCCAAGGTGATACGATTACACCTCAAAAAAAAGATTGGTGGCGACTCCATTTTCATTTTTAAAGTCGGCCCTGTTTTTTTCAAAAAAATGGTTTCGACAACTTGGCGACTCCACTGGGAAAATTATAAGAGAATCAAGCCTTAAAATTGATTATTTCCTGTTTTATTGTCGAAAATTAAAAATCTGATTTGAAAAATTACGATCCTTTTATTGCATTTGTTTGTGTTATTTCATATGATTGCTATGGTTTGAGTCTCGTAGAATATTTTCGCATCATATCGCATAAGGATCGTTTGGTCTTACCTCTTTTAAGTGGGAGTGAGAAGCTACTCCTTCGTGAGGTTTTCACCTCTGTGCAAGATAATGGATCACTTTCGGGATACATCTGTACCTATGTCTTCGTGAGATTTTCATCTCCGTGCAGCTATAGGGAAATGTATTCCCCTGAACCGAACTTGGTTCGTATGAGCCTATAATGGGTGAGGATCGAGGAATCTGCTGGTTCGAGTACCTCAACTTTAGAACCAAACCGCATGTAGAAGACCCTAGTAGCCCACCCTAGATAGTACTGCGTCAAACCCTAGCGGTTACCCAGATAGATGCTTGATTCTCTTTCAGTTGCTTTGAGTTTTGTTTTTGTATATCGTACTAACTTATTGTGTTTTTCCTATGTTTGCATGTCATTTCATATTTGAAAGAGTGTCGATTCACGTTCGATTACTAAATTAGAGAGCTTGTCATGGAGAACGAATTTCTTGATAAAGTGGATGATAATGCGGCTGTCCGTATGTGGTCAGAGAAAACACAATTAGAGAAAGGGGATAGTCTAGCCGATGGGTACACGTAAGAATTATGGAACTACACTCGTATCAACGTGACACAAAATAACCTTTAGGAATTAAAAGAGATATGGGATCAGTGGAATGATGAGACCAAGCAGTTGTTCTACTATAATTATGGGAATTTGCCGTATCTACTCGACATAAAGGTAGAGCATTTGTTCCGGGAACTCGCTCAGTATTGGAACCCTGCATATAGGTGCTTTACCTTTGGGAGGGTAGATTTAGTGCCTACTGTGGAAGAATATATAGCCCTACTACATTGTCCAAAGGTTCAAGTCGACAAAGCTTATTCTAGAGCTGCTTGTGTCCCAACCTTTTGGAAGAAATTGATGAACATTACAGGAATGAGCGAACAGTGGATTACAGCTAGGTCAAGCAAAAAGGTGAGTGTAAGTACATCCCATGGAAGAATTTGAGAGACTTGATTCTAGCGCATCCTGATATGAAAAAGAGAGTCGATATGTTTGCTTTGAGCATCTACAGACTAATGATCTTCCCTAGGGCATTAGGGTATGTAGATAAGGCGGTCTCAGATCTCTTTGATCGACTTGATAAAGGGGTCACACTTGTTCCTACAATCTTGGCCGAGACATTTAGATCTTTGAACGCATGTAGAAGGGTCGGTGAGGGCAGATTTATAGGGTGCGCGCAGTTGTTGTTAACTTGGTTCCACAGTCATTTGCGGAAGGTGGATAAGGTTTCTTATCGGGTTTTCTCTAGGAATTACTTCTCATTAAAGGAGATAGTGGCCACGCAAAGAAGAGACTACATATCAGAGGAAAATTGGATAGCACTCCACCAAAATCTCCAGGAAGAAGACGTCGAGTGGAGAGCTCATTGGTTGATTCTCGACAAAATTCTTTACCGATGTGGCAGTTTTGACTGGGTCCCTTTGCTTGGGATTTGGGGAGCCGTTGGGTATGCTTATTTGCTCGTATTGAGGCAATACAGATCAAGACAGTTCATACCGAAAACGTATGGGCTGGCTCAATGTGAGTTTTTGTACCGGGGAAATAACTACAAGAAAAGGGTGAAGGAGATTTCTAACGCTTGGAATCAGACTCGTCGAATGAAAAGGCTGGCCGTAGGTTCAATGGTGACCCTCGAATACAGTGGATGGTGGAGTAAAAGAATTAATGATAATATCCCCGGGTCGAATTTAGAAAGCGTTCGACCGATGGAAGAGTACTTACAAGTGATCCCGTCAGAACTAGAAATCATAAAGTAAGACTTCGAGAGGAGGAATTTGGAACTTGAAAAGAAGATAGAACAATTGGAGGAAGAAAAGATGCATTTAAGGTTAGATGTTGATGTTCAAAAGCTAGAGGCCAAGAAACTAAAGAAAGGAAAGAATAGAGTCGAGGAAGACTTGGATAGTTTGAAGATGAATTACAAGAAACTGCGTCTATCGATGAGAACCGCTGGATTGGGAAAAACTTCGAAGCAATGGCGACAAGAGATCCAAGAAGAAAGAACAAATTCGATCGGTGGGAGAGAAAATTCCATGAGGCTCAAGAACAGAAAGAGGCCCTAGAAAGGAGTTTGTTAGAAACCCAAAATGGCAAAAGAGAATTAAAGGCTAGAGTGGCAGAACTTGAAAAATCACTTCATCAGTATAGAAATCATAATTCTGCGGTTAAGTTGAGGGTAAGTTTGAACAAGATTGAAGAAATGAAAGGAAAGATAGAAGAATTAGAGTCTGCATTATAAAACTCTGAGCTTCGGGTAGAGCTTCTTGAGGTAAGTGAGGAATGTTGGAAGGAACAGCTTCACCATTCTCAGAATCAAGTTAGAAACAGATATTACATTATGGGTGAGGTTGTGGCCCAGATTCGGAAGGTAGCTGATCATTTACAGACCTTGGCAATTCAAGCTGACATGTTAAGCATGAAGTACAAGCTAGAATCGAATCGAGGTCAAGAGTTAGTTTCGTTGCTTAGGAAAGTTAAAATTTTGAGCGTTAGGGCGAAGCCATATTTGTAATCCGTTTTGTGTAAAGAATTTTGTTTTCTAGTAAAGTTTTCTAAATGAAATTGAATCAGAATCGACGCCTTTTTGCATTCATTTCATGCATTCGCATTACATCACATCATGTGCATTAAATTTCATGGAAAGGCCCTAATTGGCTAAAATCATTTCAGAGTTAATCTGAAAGCCAACAAAAACTTACCAACCAAACATCATTATGGTACCCGAGCAAAGACAAAAGACATGGATCAAAGATTGGAAAGACTTGAACAACTCCAAAAAGAGATACAAGATCAACTACAATTGCAAATGCAAGAGCAACTGGCTAAAATTCAGCAAGACATAATGGACCGAATGATGGAATCCTAAAGAAATATTATGACTCAGTTGACCCAACTACTGACTAAAGGAATAGACAAAGGAAAGAGCCCCATGGTTAATGCTGGAGAAGATAATGAGGAACACCTCTATCCTCTAGGTTTTACTCCAACAAATACACAGACACACCCTGAGGTATACCCTCAAAGAACATCCATCACGATTAAGCCTCAACAATTGCAGGATGGTGTTTTGGTACCGATGAACTTTCAAGTTGGATCAGGTTCTAACCCAGGGGATAACCCAACTAATCCTATTATCCCTGACCTTGATGAAGTGGCAGAAAAGGAAAGGTCAAGGACAGAATTGCCAAAGCAGTTAAAGGACTGATGTAAATGGCTAGAGGAAAAATTCAAGGCAATGGAAAATGCTGATAGTTAGCATGGAATCGATGCTAAGGATCTGAGTTTGGTCCCAGGTCTGGTGCTTCCCTACAAGTTCAAAATGCCAGAATTCGAAAAGTACGGGACTAGTTGCCCCGAAGCTCACATCACCATGTTTTACAGACGAATGACCGGGTATGTTAACAATGATCAACTACTAATACATTGCTTCCAAGACAGTTTGGTGGGAGCAGCATCCAAATGGTACAACCAATTGAGCTGTACTAGGATTGGTTCTTGGAGAGACTTAGCACAAGTATTCATGAAGCAATATAGTCATGTGACGGATATGACTCCTGATAGAATTACTTTACAAAACATGGAGAAGAAACCGAATGAGAGTTTCAGGCAATACGCACAGAGATGGAGGGAAATTGCCATACAAGTTCAGCCGCCGCTCCTAGAAAAAGAAACTATGATGCTCTTTATCAACACCCTAAAAGCCCCGTTCATCACTCACATGATAGGAAGTGCTACAAAAAGTTTTTCAGACATAGTAATGACTAGCGAACTGATTGAGAATGCGATAAGAAGTGGAAAGATAGATGCTGGAGAGAGTAACAAAAGGTCAGCCTTGAGGAAAAAGAAAAATAAGGTGAACAACACAGGTACATATAACAAGGGGTACTCAAAATCGATTACTGTAAATCAGCCAAGATTGGTGGCTACTGGTCAACAAGGTTTATCAAGGTAGGAGTCTGACACAAAGTAAAACACTGAGAAGCTCTAATTTATGCCAATCCTAATGACATATAGGGAGTTGTATCAAAGTTTATTTGACGCACACGTGGTATCCCCTTTTTACCTAAAACCATTATAGCCTCCATACCCCAAATGGTATGATGCAAATGCTCAATGTGACTACCATGCAGGAATTTCGGAGCATTCAATAGAATACTGCATTACCTTTAAGAAAGTAGTTGAAAAACTTATTAAAATGGGCATTGTGAAATTTGATGATGTACCTAGTGCCGAAAATTCGCTACCTAATCATACTGATAATGGGGTAAATACGATAAATGAAAATGTAGGGAGAAGAATCAAGACCGATATTGCAGAAGTAAAAATTCTTTTGAGATGGGTCTAGTTGGAGATAGTAAAAAGGGGGTTGAGCATCTCGGGTCCTAAAGGGAGTTGTGAAAACATGAGGAACTACTGTGAGTTCCATCATGAGGAGGGGCACAAGATCCAAGAATACATATGTAACATCCTGAAAAGGGCCTATGCATTTTCGGTTTAATTGTACGAAATGACATGTCTTATGTGTTATGAAAGTACTTTGAACATTTTTTTTGGAAACCTGGAAATGTATGGAAATGTTAAGTTTAAAGTGAACATTTTTGGAAACCTGGAAATGTATGGAAATGTTAAGTTTTAAGTGAACATTTTTGGAAACCTGGAAATGTAAGGAAATGATTTAGAAATGATTCAAAAGAGGAAACTGAACATTTCTGGAAACTTGGAAATGTAAGAAAATGTCAAGTTTAAAGAGGGAAACAAAAATTTTTGGAAACTTGCAAATGTAAGGAAATGTTATAGAAATGTTAAGTTTTTAAGTTTAAAGAGGGGAAATTAAGGCAAGGTGGTCTTAAGAGAAAATGTGTGTAAAATATGACACACAAACGGGCTTGGAAAAGTGGCCTGGACATGCCACTTAGGGCCTCTGGAAATGGCGCCACATACAAGGATATTGGGCTTGAGTTCGAGTCACATGGGAAGCAAATAAAAGAAATTTTTATTTTGCTTCCAGAAGTAGAGAGGTGGACAGCACAAGGCTTTTAAAAGAGGAGTTTCATTCTCTTTAAATTTCGGCTAATAAGGGGATAAATAAAGGATTTATTTTAGATTATTTTCAAGAGATAAATAAGGATTATTCTTTAATTTAAGGAGATAAAGTTATCAAAATAAGGAAGAGTGGTGGCCAAGTAAGGGACTCTAGCCTAGTAATTTCGGCTAAGAAAGGAAGAGTAAGGTTAGTCTTCATTCATTCTTTTCTCTTCAAGAAAGCCTCTGTCAAAATTCTCTAAAGTTTCTCCTCTTCTCTCTGCCGAAACTCTCTAGCAACCATCCTTCTCTTCTCTTTCATTTGCTAAGCTGAATCTATAGTCCACCATTGCCAAAATTCTCAAGTTTTCTTTTCTTTATTTTTGTGGAAACCGAATACTCCAAGAAAACCTCTAGCCGATTTCTTCAAAAGGGAATTTCGGGATTTAGGTGGTGTCGACTATAAGGAAGGCTATTTCGGGATTTAAGGTAAGCTATAAAGTGATATTCGGCCATAGGCCATTAGTATGATTTCAAGTTAGACTAAAATCTAACATATGTGTATAGGTATTTCGACAGCATTAAGGAAGCAAGGGTCCAATTCGGGATTTAAGATTTGGAAGGAAAACACATAGGTAGGTCCGGCCAAGGCCTGTTTTGATATCTAGATCTATTTCACAATCGCTTAAAAAAGCCGAAACTAATTTGTTTAAGTGATTCAATGCTTGGCCGAATGCAAGAAGAGTATAGCAGAGATTTCGGGACTTGATTCTTAAGTCAATCGGCAGCAAGGTAAGTTTTAGTGTACTAATCCTACTAGGATTTAGATTTATGGCCAAATGGCTTTTTATTAAATAGTAAGTGATTAATCAAATGTAGGAACTTGAGATCTAAGGCAGTAGATCAGATTTCGGGATTTTCAGTGAAGTTGTTAAGCAAATCAGGTGTGTATCCCACACTAACTTTTAATAAGATTTATGGCAATATTTAATATGTGCATGTTTATAAGAATGTGAATATGGCTAAGGTACCGTGTTATGGTACATAGTACTCAGGTACGTTTCCTACTCCTACTAAGATTACGGAATATGTTATATTTAACATGTGAAAAGTGACATGAATGTGAATTTAAGTATGATATGCATAATATGAATAATATGGGGCATTTGGGTTATATGAAAAAGAGGAAGTGAATGTGGTGACTTCGGTCTCACTATCTGAATGTGGCGACTTCGGTCTCACTATCTGAATGTGGTAACTTCGGTTACATTATCTGAATGTGGTAACTTCGGTTACATTATCTGAATGTGGTGTCTCATGACACAATTATATTATCTGGTGGCTATGCCACGAATTTTATATGGGCCATGAGCACGCCGATCATTGCAAATGATCGCTTCGATGGTGTGTAGCGGATGGAGGGTTGACTTAGTAGTCCCCACGGTGTGCAGGTTGGTACGGGGATGTGTAGCGGATGGCATCTAGGTTTGGGTTCGGGTTGCATCATTATTTTATCTGTATATGGATATGCATGTGATATGATAAGGAATGCCTGATCTATTAAATTTTAGTGTTGGTTACACATTGAGTCTGTTGACTCACCCTGTTGTGGGAACATGTATCAGGTGATGCACAGTGATGGACCGGGACAGCAGAGCTTGTGGTGGCCATGCTCAGCTTAAAGTTTTATTTAATTTGGGACATTTGATTTTATTTAAATACTTTATAACTTTATTTTGGGTTTTGTTTGATGTAATAAGGCTATAGTGATGATTTTATATTTGTTTTATTTACTATGTTACAAATTTGTGATAATTAAAGAATAAGCCAATTTAATTTAAAATAAACTTTAAAAAAAATTTGACACCTGAAATAAATGGATTTTCAATATAAAGTAAACTTGTTTTCAACTCGAGCCCAATCCACAAACAAACTATCTTCAAAACACACAGTTTTTTTCAAAGTAACAAACGATATTTTGAACCGGTTTACATCGAGGAACATACCAAATCCAGTCCAGGCTCATGGGCGGGGTGTGGGGTGTTTCAGTTTGGTATCAGAGCCCGTTTTAAACTCTCGGCCTGTGGGCTAAGGCCCAAAACGTTTTTCAAATCGAGCCCAAATGAGTTTTATGGAAGTATTTCTAAAAATAAGCAGGTTTTTTGGCATGGCACCTAAGTCTCTCACCCATGATCCACTGGGTAAGTACCCCTAACCATCTGTGTGATTATGTGAATTATAGAAGGGTAGAAAAGGAATAGAACGTAGAATAGTATGATAGGTATTTGAACCATAGGACTAGTCTACTCAAACACAAACACATAAGACTTAATTGCCTAACTAAACAAACCTATGGCTAAGTCAACTGAGTTAGGGTGTGGTAACCCCTGTGCGCATGTCTAGGATTGGATCCGGAAGAGCCTGGTATTTAAGCAGTCCTAGTGACTCACCTCCTCTTCGCAGGAATCCTACCTGGTGCGTAGCTTCGATTCACCCTAACTCAGAGGGCTAAGTAGGTGTGGCAACCTCTGTGCGCATGTCTAGGAATGGTTTCAGTGGGAGCTTGGTACTTAAGCAGTCTGTGTGACTTACCTCCTCTCCATTCGAACCCTACCTGGTGTGTAGCTTTGGTTCACCCTGACCAAGAGGACTCGGTCATAGGCTAAACACGATAACTAAAACCCGAAAGGGAACTAGCCGTGTTTTTATAATAATAAAAAAAACCCTAGTTTCAAAACTCTTAAAATTACCTTTTTAATTTGTGAGAACTATTTATACAAAATTTTTTCCGAAAAATTCCTTGATTTATAAAATTACAAAAAATACCCCTAGTGGTGAAATCACAAAAATACCCTTGGTTTATAAAATGTCCAAACTACCCACAGTTCTAGTCCAAATTTCATTACTTCATAAATGTTCAAAAACCCTTATTTGCAAAATATCAAAATACCTTGATTTTTGGAAAATTACAAAATTGCCCCTAACTTACAAATTACCAAAATGACCCTGATTTCCAAAATTTCTGCAACAACATCGTTTTAAAAAGCAAATTCTCAAAAAGAACCCTCAAAGTTTTGCAAATTGGAAATACCCCTGAAGTATTAAACTTTACAAATTTACCCTGGTTTATTACCAAAATACCCCTGAGTTTCAAAATTACCGAAATACCTCCGAATTTCAAAATTTTCCAAAATACCCCGAGAATTTAAAATTCCAAAATACTTTTTTACAAAATTACGAAGGAACTTTTTCTTTTGAAAAATTACGAAAATACCCCTGTAGGACAAATTACGAAAATACCCCTGGGTAGTGGAAAAACAACAACAATGAAAACTACAACATTTCTCTGAATGAACGAAAGTTCATAATTGATTGATAGATGTATGTATGAATGTAAAGACTGTGTGCATGTATGAATACGAAAGAACCACTCCTAAAATTCTTTTCATAAAACTTCTTCGCGGGTAATCAAGTGAAACAAAGACTAATTCATAAAACTTCTTAATCAGATCACGGCGTTAGAAATGAGCTCTAGAGGACGTGGTCGTCGAGGACGCGGTAGAGGCAGGATGACCGTGTCAGAACCCGTTAGATCGGGTCAAGGGTCTGACAATGAGATACCACCACCACCACCACCCCCAGCTGTGGGTGTTGAGCAGCAAGCTCAAACGGGAGATGATGTTGTATCGTAGGCTGTGCTGCGAGTTTCGGAGTTGGTGGCTGGTGCAGGAGGAAATTCGGGAACTCGGAAGTCGGTACCTGAGCAACTTTGGGCCAACGGAGCCGAAATGTTTTGTGGAGTATCTGGAGTGGCACCCAGTACAGCTGAGTACTGGTTGGAGGCAACTGAGCGCATTATGGATGAGCTCGACTTGACCCCTGAGGAGAAAGTTGAAAGGAATGGTGGCACTGTTACGCGTTGAAGGGTACCAATGGTGGTTAACTGTTCGGGATGGTGCCACAGCAAAGGATCTGACCTGGGAGTACGTTAAGGAAGCGTATCAGAAGAAATACGTTGGAACTAGGTACACTGATGAACAAAGGAAAGCTTTTCTGGGGCTGGTTCAAGGAAACAAGTCCGTTGCGGAATATGAGGCTGAATTTCTGAGGTTGAGCCGGTATGCTCGAGGAGTAGTAGCAACTGAGCATGAGCGCTGTGTCCGTTTTGAGGACGGACTAAGGGATGATTTAAGATTGTTGATAGCACCGCATCAGGAGCAGGAATTTTCTGCTTTAGTAGAGGTTTTGGATCGTCTGGGAAGGTTCAAAAGAAGCCTAGAGTTGATGGGTCGCGAGGTCAGCAAGCTAGCACAGTGATGGCGATGATCGCCCTTGTGAGCATTGTGGGAAAGAAGCACTTGGGAGTGCTTTGGAAAAGACGGAGGATGTTTTTTAGGTGTGGGTCCAAGGATCATATGCTCAAGGATTGTCCTAAGAAACCAGATGAAAGTCGATCAGCAGCTCAGAATGTTAATCAGGCTGGTAGAGCAGGACAGCAGCAGCCTCAACGAGGTCGTGGTTCGAATAACAGAGGTAATGGTACTAGCAGAGGTCGTGGAACATAGGGCAAAGGTGCTGCTAATGCTGAGGCAAGACAACCGGGTTTGGTTTATGCGGTTCGCCGTAGGGAGGATGGAGACGTGTCAGATGTTATAATCGGTACGTTCTTTATTTATGGCAAGCCTTATTATGCCTTAATTGATGTGGGCTCGACCCATTCTTATGTTGCATATAGTATAGTGGAAACAGTAGGCCTAGATTCTGAACTTTCTGATAGGCAGATAACTGTAGTAAGCCCATTAGGCCAAACTGTAGTGGTGGATAAGATCTTTCGGAGTGTACCTTTAGAGATTCAGGGAGTGAACTTTCAGGCTGATTTAATGGAACTACCCTTTGAGGAGTTTGAACTCATACTTGGAATGGACTGGCTAGTAGAGCACCGGGCCATGTTGGATTGTGCGGCTAAACGAATAGAACTAAGGACCTCGGAGGATGAAGTAGTAGTAATGATCGGAGAAAGAAGAAACTACCTGTCTACCTGTCTAACGTAGTTTCGGCATTAAAGGCTGAGAAAATGGTTAGGAAAGGCTACAAGGCATTTTTAGCCTTCGTAAGTGTGTTGGGTGGAAAGGAAGAAGGTGTCAGTAGAGTTAGAATGGTAAGGGACTTTGAAGATGTATTTAGGAGGAATTACTGTGAATACCCCAGATAGGGAGGTGGAATTTGGAATAAACTTACACGGAACAGCTCCTGTGTCAATCGCTCCATACTGAATGGCGCCAAAGGAGTTGGTTGAGCTCAAGGCTCAAATCCAAGAGTTGTTGGATCGTGGGTTCATTCGACCCAGTGTGTCTCCATGGGGAGCACCGGTCTTGTTTGTAAAGGAAAAGGACGAAACTATGCGGATGTGCATAGATTACCGTCAGTTGAATAAGCTGACCATCAAGAACAAGTATCCCTTGCCAAGGATAGACGACTTGTTCGATCAGCTGAAGGGGGCCGCAGTATTCTCGAAGATAGACTTAAGGTCGGGATATCATCAGTTGAAGGTGAAGGAGGCAGATATCCATACGACCGCTTTTAGGACAAGATACGGCCATTTTGAGTTTGTAGTGATGCCGTTTGGATTGACGAACGCTCCAGCCGTGTTCATGGATATGATAAACCGGGTTTTCCAACCCTACTTGGATAGGTTTGTTGTCATGTTTATCGATGACATTCTTGTGTATTCGAAGTCGGAGGAGGAGCATGATGAGCACCTACGAATAGTGTTACAAGTATTAAAGGAGAAGAAGCTCTATGTCAAATTCAGCAAGTGTGAATTCTGGCTTAAGGAGGTGGCATTCTTAGGACATGTAGTATCCGCAGAAGGTATAAGGGTGGATCCTAGGAAGATCGAAGTAGTGTTGGATTGGAAACCACCTAGGTCCGTGGCTGAGATCCGAAGTTTCTTAGGTTTGGCAGGCTATTACAAAAGGTTCGTGGAAGGGTTTTCGTCAATAGCCGCGCCTTTGACAAAGCTGCTAAGGAAGGAAGTATCCTTTGTATGGACGGAAAAGCAACAGGAGAGCTTTGAGAAGCTTAAGAAGGTCTTGTGGAAGCTACGATTCGATTCACTGAGGCAGAAAGGAATTTTGTGGTGTCTTGTGTGGACGTCATTATACTGGATTAAATTTGTGTTCTAATGCAAGATGGAAAAGTAGTCACTTATGCGTCTCGACAGTTAAGGCCGCATGAGGTTAACTACCTAACCCATGACTTGGAGTTGGCAGCAGTGGTTTTCGCTCTTAAGGTTTGGAGGCACTACCTTTATGGAGAAAGGTCGATAATCTACACAGACCACAAGAGCCTTAAGTACCTGTTGACTCAGAAGGAGTTGAACTTGAGGCAGCGAAGGTGGGTAGAATTATTAAAGGATTATGATTGCTCGATAGAGTACCACCCGGGCAAGGCGAATGTGGTAGCTGATGCCCTAAGTCGGAAGGTTGTGTCGGATCTAAGGGCTATGTTCGCTCACTTAAGTTTGTATGATGATGAAAGCCTGTTGCAGAGTTGCAAATCAAGCCCACATGGCTGAAAGAGGTGCAAGGGAGACAGTTGGCCGATAAGGACCTAAGTGCTAAGTTACAGCAAGTACAGAACAGAGAGTTAGAGGATTATGGCGTTAATGATGAAGGAGTATTGTGCTACAAAGGAAAGGTCTGTATGCCAAAGGACGAGGAGTTAAGACAAAGGATTCTTTGGGAGGCGCATAGTAGCCCTTATGCTATGCATCCCGGAGGCACTAAGTTGTACAGAGATCTAAGAGAACAGTTTTGGTGGCCTGATCTTAAACGGGAAGTTACTGAATTCGTGGGGAAATGTCTGACGTGTCAGTAAGTTATGGCTGAACACCAAGTTCCATCGGGATTGCTTCAGCCAATCGAAATTCTGCAATGGAAATGGGAAAGAATTACCATGGACTTCATTAGTGGGCTTCCCCTTACGCCTACTAAGAAGGACTCGGTATGGGTAATAGTGGATCGTTTGACCAAGTCCGCGCACTTTATCCTGGTAAGAGTGGATTATTCTCTTCAGAAGTTAGCCAAATTATATGTGGCAAAAATTGTGAGGTTACATGGAGTACCAGTATCGATCATCTCCGATAAAGACCCAAGGTTTACGTCTCGATTTTGGAAGGCACTTCATCAAGCTTTAGGTACTAAGTTAGATTTCACTACGGCTTTTCATCCATAATCAGACGGACAGTCTGAACGGGTTATACAAGTGTTAGAGGATATGTTGAGAGGCTGTGTGATGGATTTCTGAGGAAGTTGAGAGGACTATTTGTCTTTAGCAGAGTTCGCCTACAACAACAGCTATCAGGCTAGCATTCGGATGGCACCATATGAAGCATTGTATGGTCGGAAGTGCTGAACTCCTACTTGTTGGACTGAGATAGGAGAACGTCGAGTTTTGGGTCCAGAATTAGTAGTAGAGTCTGAAGAGAAGGTTGAGATAATTCGGGCACGGTTGAAGGAAGCTTCTGATAGGCAAAAATCGTATGCGGATCTCAAACGGAAGGAAATAGAATTTGATGTGGGAGATCAAGTATTCCTTAAGGTTTCACCTTGGAAGAAGGTGATGAGGTTTGGTTGCAAAGGGAAGTTAAGCCCAAGGTTTATAGGGCTCTATCGAGTACTAAAGCGAGTTGGACCAGTGGCATACCAGTTAGAGTTGCCACCGGAGTTGCAGCAGATGTACGACGTATTCCATGTATCCATGCTACGTCGTTACCGATCGGATCCATCTCATGTGGTACCAGTTGAAGAAGTGGAGTTAAGGCCAGACTTATCCTACGAGGAAGAGCCGATTCAGATATTGGAACGTGATGTGAAAGTGCTACGAAGGAAGACAGTTCCTCTAGTCAAAATGTTATGGCGCAATCATGGATCGGAAGAAGTTACGTGGGAGCCAGAAGAGGCAATGCGACAGCAATACCCTCAATTATTTTAGCTAGGAAATTTCGAGGACGAAATTATTTTTTTAGGGGGGTAGAACTGTAACATCCTGAAAAGGGCCTATGCATTTTCTGTTTAATTGTACGAAATGACATGTCTTATGTGTTATGAAAGTATTTTGAACATTTTTTTGGAAATCTGGAAATGTATGGAAATGTTAAGTTTAAAGTGAACATTTTTGGAAACCTGGAAATGTATGGAAATGTTAAGTTTAAAGTGAACATTTTTGGAAACCTGGAAATGTATGGAAATGTTAAGTTTTAAGTGAACATTTTTGGAAACCTGGAAATGTAAGGAAATGATTTAGAAATGATTCAAAAGAGGAAAGTGAACATTTCTGGAAACTTGGAAATGTAAGGAAATGTCAAGTTTAAAGAGGGAAACAAAAATTTTTGGAAACTTGGAAATGTAAGGAAATGTCATAAAAATGTTAAGTTTTTAAGTTTAAAGAGGGGAAATTAAGGCAAGGTGGTCTTAAGAGAAAATGTGTGTAAAATATGACAAACAAACGGGCTTGGAAAAGTGGCCTGGAGATACCACTTAGGGCCTCTGGAAATGGCGCCACATACAAGGATATTGGGCTTGAGTTCGAGTCACATGGGAAGCAAATAAAAGAAATTTTTATTTTGCTTCCAGAAGTAGAGAGGTGGACGGCACAAGGCTTTTAAAAGAGGAGTTTTATTCTCTTTAAATTTCGGCTAATAACGGGATAAATAAAGAATTTATTTTAGATTATTTTCAAGAGATAAATAAGGATTATTCTTTAATTTAAGGAGATAAAGTTATCAAAATAAGGAAGAGTGGTGGCCGAGTAAGGGACTCTAGCCTAGTAATTTCGGCTAAGAAAGGAAGAGTAAGGTTAGTCTTCATTCATTCTTTTCACTTCAAGAAAGCCTCTGCCGAAATTCTCTAAAGTTTCTCCTCTTCTCTTTGCCGAAACTCTCTAGCAACCATCCTTCTCTTCTCTTTCATTTGCTAAACCGAATCTATAGTCCACCATTGCCAAAATTCTCAAGTTTTCTTTTCTTTATTTTTGTGGAAACCGAATACTCCAAGAAAACCTCTAGCCGATTTCTTCAAAAGGGAATTTCGGGATTTAGGTGGTGTCGACTACAAGGAAGGCTATTTCAGTATTTAAGGTAAGCTATAAAGTGATATTCGACCATAGGCCATTAGTATGATTTCAAGTTAGACCAAAATCTAACATATGTGTATAGGTATTTCGACAGCATTAAGGAAGCAAGGATCCAATTCGGGATTTAAGATTTGGAAGGTAAACACATAGGTAGGTTTGGCCAAGACCTGTTTTGATATCTAGATCTATTTCACAATCGCTTAAAAAAGCCGAAACTAATTTGTTTAAGTGATTCAATGCTTGGCCGAATGCAAGAAGAGTATAGCAGAGATTTCGAGACTTGATTCTTAAGTCAATCGGCAACAAGGTAAGTTTTAGTGTACTAATTCTACTAGGATTTGGATTTATGGCCGAATGGCTTTTTATTAAATAGTAAGTGATTAATCAAATGTAGGAACTTGAGATCTAAGGCGATGAGATCGATTTGGGATTTTCAAAGTGAAGTTGTTAAGCAAATCAGGTGTGTATCCCACACTAACTTTTAATAAGATTTATGGCAATATTTAATATGTGCATGTTTATAAGAATGTGAATATGGCTAAGGTACCATGTTATGATATATAGTACTCAGGTACGTTTCCTACTCCTACTAGGATTACGGAATATGTTATATTTAACATGTGAAAAGTGACATGAATGTGAATTTAAGTATGATATGCATAATATGAATAATATGGGGCATTGGGTTATATGAAAAAGGGGAAGTGAATGTGGTGACTTTGGTCTCACTATCTCGAATGTGGTGACTTCGGTCACATTATCTGAATGTGGTAACTTCGGTTACATTATCTGAATGTGGTAACTTCGATTACATTATCTGAATGTGGTGTCTCATGACACAATTATATTATCTGGTGGCTATGCCACGAATTTTATATGGGCGATGAGCACGCCGATCGCAAATGCGGCGCTTCGCCTTCGATGGTGTGTAGCGGATGGAGGGTTGACTTAGTAGTCCCCACGGTGTGCGAGGTTGGTACGGGGATGTGTAGCGGATGGCATCTAGGTTTGGGTTGGGTTGCATCATTATTTTATCGTATATGGATATGCATGTGATATGATAAGGAATGCCCGATCTATTAAATTTTAGTGTTGGTTACACATTGAGTCTGGTTGACTCACCCCTGTTGTGGGAACATGTTTTGTGTGATGCACATGATGGACCAGACGGTGAGAACTTGTGGTAGCCATGCTCAGCTTGAAGTTTTATTTAATTTGGGACATTTGATTTTATTTAAATACTTTATAACTTTATTTTGGGTTTTGTTTGATGTAATAAGGCCATAGTGATGATTTTATATTTGTTTTATTTACTATGTTACAAATTTGTGATAATTAAAGAATAAGCCAATTTAATTTAAAATAAACTTTAAAAAAATTTTGACACCTGAAATAAATGGGTTTTCAATATAAAGTAAACTTGTTTTCAACTCGAGCCCAATCCACAAACAAACTATCTTTAAAACAAATAGTTTTTTTCAAAGTAACAAACGATATTTTGAACCGGTTTACATCGAGGAACATACCAGATCCGGTCCAGGCTCGTGGGCCGGGTGTGGGGTGTTTCAACATAGAATTCAGAGCCTTGGTGCAAGGTTTGATGGATAATAAAGAGATAGAGTTCTGTGAAGAAGGTAAAGAAGAAGGAAACATATGTACATCAGAATCAACAATGAAGGTCCCAAAAGTCAATCATCCTGTGGTCATCATTTCGCGACTTAAAAGCAACAAAGCTGGAGTACAGACGACACCAAAGATCATAATTGAAAACTGGCAGTCTTCTCTTATCAGGATAACAAAAGGGTCCCCTGAAATTATGATTGCAACGTGACAATCCCAGGAAAGGAAAACTCAACTAGCGCTTCAAAAGAGGATCAAGATGTAGGTTTTCATATGCGTAGTGGAAGGCGTTATGATTTGATAAATTCTCGAGTAGAACCCGTAAAAGGAAATACCCTAATGGTGGAGAAAAAGAAGGAAAAAGTAGTCAGACCTGAGCTGCTTGTTAACGAGCCAATAAAAGAGGAGGAAGTTAAGGAATTCCTAAAGTTTTTTAAGTATAGCGAGTATAGTGTTGTGGAACAATTGTATAAACAACCAGCTCGCATATCTCTACTAGCTTTACTCTTGAGTTCGGAGGTGCACCGAAGTGCATTGATGAAAGTGCTGAACGAGACGTACGTGGCCAATGACATCTCTGTCAATAAACTAGATCGACTGGTTCATAACATATGTGCCAATAACTTCATTTTCTTCAACGATGATGAAATACCACTAAGGGGTATGGGATCTACTAAAGCTCTACACATTACTACCAGATGCAAAAGGTACACATTGTTAGGGGTTCTGATCGACAATGAATTGACACTGAACGAATTGCCCCTATCCACACTTAATAGGTTACCTGTGGATAGCTCACACATGAAGGTATGCTAGAATATAGTGAGGGCGTTTGATGGCACAGAAAGGAGGGTCATGGGAAGAATCGAAATACCTCTGTTAATTGGCCCGACTACCTATGAAGTGGACTTCCTAGTAATGGATATCAAGCCCTCCTACAATTGTTTATTGAGAAGACCTTGGATACATTCGACAGGGGTCGTGCCTTCGTCGCTACATCAGAAGTTAAAGCTAGTATCAGAAGGTCGGCTAGTGACGATAAATGCCGAAGAAGATATTATCGCGGCCATAACTAGTGATGCGCCGTACTTGGAGGCAAATGATAAGGCAATTGAATGTTCTTTCTGGTCTTTGGAGTTTGTGAATGCAACATTCATTACTGAGGGGAACAGGATTCCAGTGCCAAAAATATCCAAGGCTACCAGGATGGGATTACAACTGATGGTAGGAAAGGGAGCATGAAGGACAAGCATGACCACTTTGGCTAGGGTACAAGCCAGATACAAGACAAAGAAGGAAGGAACTGGAAAAGAGGCAAGAAAGAAGAAGGGCACGCGTGACTGGGGAAGAAATCAGATGGTAACCAATGATATTCCCCCACATATCCAAAACTTTCGTATCGAAAGGGGTTATTCATCCCGAGTAAAAGACGCTAAGGAAAGAAAGTATTGAAGAAGTATTGGGAAATGTTCACATCAATGTCATATATGAGGAAACAATTGAAGGAGGGACTTTGTCAGATATCCGCTCTTATGAACCTAGGAGTTTTCTAAACAATTAGATTGTAGAAGAAATTCCTGTAGTTTTTAGAGCTTACTCAGAGTAATGTTCAAAATACACTTGTTGCTTTAAACCTAGAAGCAATAAGAATTCCTTTGTGAAATAGGCTTATGTCCAAAAATCATTATGAAATACATATTTGATATCATTTTGAGTAAATATTCGTTTATTCTTTTAGATTCTTTCATTCTTTCTATACAAGTAATTATGTTAGATTCTTTCATTCCTTAGACCTTTTTCTAAATCATTCTTTCATTTCATTCATGATCATACCATACAAATAATTATTCTTAAATTCATTTACTTTTTGTATATTTCTTTGTACCTATAACAGGTTCTCGGATATCAACAGCATGAGTAACACTGCTAATGAATTAGAACCTCTTTTTGAGCAAGACATGTGTTTAGAGGGATCCCAGGACTTTGAAGATGACATAGACTGCAGCTTATCTCCGGACTTGTTAAGAATGGTAAAAAAAGAGGAAAAACAACTTCTACCTCATAAAGAGACAGTAAAGATTGTAACTCTGGAAGGAGAAAGGTAGTGAAAATTAGAACGTGCATAACCGAAGAAGACCTCGTAGAGTTACTTTAAGAATTCAAAGATGTCTTCGTATAGTCATACCAAGATATGCCCGGGTTAAGCACTGACATTGTTGTATACTGCCTCCCCATAAAAGAGGATTGTAGACCGATTCAACAAAAGCTCCGGAGAATGAGGCCTGACATTGTGCTAAAAATAAAAGAGGAAGTCAAAAAATAATTCGATGCCAGATTCTTGTAGGAGATCAAATACTCAAAATGGGTAGCCAACATTGTGCCTGTCCCTAAGAAAGATGGGAAGGTGCGAATGTATGTAGATTATAGAAACTTAAATAAGGCCAGCCCGAAAGACAATTTCCCCTTACCTCACATTGATACTCTAGTAGACAATACGACAAGTTATTCGCTGTTTTCCTTCATAGATGGCTTCTCGAGATACAATTAGATAAAAATGCATCCCGAAGACATGGAAAAGACTACCTTCATAACCTTGTGGGGTACCTTTTTTTATAAGGTGGTGCCATTTGGACTGAAAAATGCATGAGCGACATATCAAAGGGCCATGGTAACCTTGCTTTATGATATGATGTACAAAGAAATCGACGTTTATGTCGATGATATGATCGCAAAGTCCCGAATAGAAAGGGAACATGTCCAAGTTTTGAGGAGGTTATTCTTGAGACTGAGGAAATTCCAATTAAAGTTAAATCCAACAAAATGTACTTTTGGAGCTAGATCGAGTAATTGTTGGGTTTCATAGTTAGCGAGAGGGGAATTGAGATTGACTCAGACAAGGTCCGGGCTATACAAGAATTGCCTCTGTTGCGCACTCAAAAAGAAGTTCGAGGTTTCCTTGGAAGGTTAAATTACATTGCTCAGTTCATTTCACAATTAACTAAGAAGTGTGATCCAATATTTCGTCTTCTTAAGAAACACAATCCAAGCGAGTGGGATGAGGAATGCTACAAAGCTTTTGATAAGGTTAAACAGTACTTGTTAAGTCCACCTTTATTGTCACCTCCATGTCCAGATAGGCCATTAATACTGTATTTGGCAGTGTTTAATAACTCAATGGGATGTGTACTGGGTCAACACGATGATGCGAGAAGAAGAGAAAAAGCGATATACTACCTCAGTAAGAAATTCACTGAGTGTGAAATGAGATATTCGCTAATTGAGAAATTGTATTGTGCTTTAATTTGGATAGCTCGGAGATTGAGACAATACATGCTGTACCATATAACCTGGCTAATCTCCAGAAGTTGGACCCTCTAAAATATATAATGGAGTCAATTGCTTTGAATGAAAGGATGGCTAGATAGCAAATTTTGCTCTCTGAATTTGACATAGTTTATGTGAACCAAAAAGCCGTAAAAGGAAGTACAGTAGTGGATTTTCTGGCCAGCAGAGCTCTAGAAGATTATGAGCCTCTAAACTTTGACTTCCCCAATGAATAATTAATGTATGTGGAAGCTATTGAAGAAGACGCTACAAAAGATCACCTTTGGAAATTGAATTTCAATGGAGCATCAAATGCTATAGGTAATAGAATTGGGGCAGTCTTGGTATCCCCAAATGGAGATCATTATTCATTCACATGCAAATTGGATTTTGATTGTACAAATAATATGGCAGAGTATGAAGCATGTATCATGGGACTCCGCGCAGCCACAGAACGCAAAATTAGAGCGCTAGAAGTATATGGAGATTCTGCACTGGTGATCTACCAACTAAAAGGTGAATGGGAGACAAGAGACCCCAAATTGATCAATTATCGAAGGATAGTTCTGGGGTTAATTAAGGAGTTTGATGATATTACTTTCAATTATCTCCAGTGAGACGAAAACCAGATGGCAATGCTTTGGCTACTTTGGCTTCCATGATCAAAGTGAGCAAACAAGAGGATGTAAAACCCATTCAAATGAGTATTTATGATGCCTCAGCTCATTGATACAACTTGGAGGAAGAAGAAAGAGATGATCACCCCTGGTACCACGATATGTTACGATACGTGAGAAATCATGACTACCCTGATCAAGCAACCGAGAATGATAAAAGGACGTTAAGAAGACTAGCCTGTGATTATGTCTTAGACGAGGAGATCCTGTACAAAAGAAGAAAGTATCAAGTACTATTAAGATGTGCAGATGCTGTTGAAGCTAAGAAAATTCTGGAAGAATTCCACGAGGGTGTTTGTGGAACACATGCTAATGGTTTCACAATGGCTAGAAAAATTATGAGATTCAGATACTATTGGTCTACAATGGAGGGAGACTGCATCAATTATGCTAAGAGATGTCGCAAATGTCAAATTTATGGAGACAAAATTCATGCACCTCCTTCGCCTTTCCATGTTATGACTTCCCCATGGCCTTTCTCTATGTGGGGCATAGATGTCATTGGGCCGATCTCGCCAAAAGCTTCAAATGGGATCGATTTATCTTTGTGGTCATTGACTATTTCACAAAGTGGGTAGAGGCTACTTCATATGCCAGTGTTACTAAGTCGGCAGTCAGCAGATTCTTAAAAAAGGAAATCATATATCGATATGGAATGCCTGAGAGGATCATATCTGACAATGCATTAAACTTGAACAACAGCACGATAGCGAAGGTTTGCAGTCAATTCAAAATCAGACACCACAATTCATCACCGTATCATCCAAAAATGAATGGTGCAATAGAAGCAACCAATAAAAAAATTAAGAAAATCATGGGGAAAAGGACTGACACTTATAAAGATTGGCACGAGAATTTACCATTTGCTCTCTAGACTTATCGAACGTCTATCAGAACTGTAACATCCTAGATTAGGGGTTATGCGTTCGTGCCTAATTCATGAGTTAGTAGGTTTTGGCAGTGTTGGAAGTGTATTAAGGGTTTTTAGAATTTTAGGATGGAAGAAGAAAGCTTTGGAAAATTATTGGTTTTTAAGTAAAAAGGGGAGCTAGGCAAATGAGGCTTGAAAAGAAACTCCGTGTGAAGCATGACACAAGAAACCATGTGGTAAAATGGCATGTTTTATGAATTATGAATGTGTTATGTGAATTCTAGAAATAAGGAAATGTATGGAAATGTAAGGAAATGTATGGAAATGTAAGGAAATATATGGAAATGTATGGAAGTGTATGGAAATGTGTGGAAATGTATGGAAATGTATGGAAATGTAAGGCAATGTAGGGAAATGTAAGAAAATGTAAGGAAATGTATGGAAATGTAAGGAGATGTAAGGAAATGTGAGGAAATGTATGGAAATGTAAGGAAATGCAAGGAAATGTAAGGAAATGTCTTGTCTTGGAAATGTAGGGAAATGTCCTGAAAATGTAAAGGAATAAAGAGGAGAGTGAACATTTATGGAAACTAGGAAATGTAAGGAAATGGTTCAAAAATGAAAAGTACACATTTTTGGAAACCTGAACATTTTGGAAACTGAACATTTTAGGAAACTGAACATTTTTGGAAACTTGGAATGTAAGAAAAATGGCAAATTCTGAGCCGATCGAAAATTTTAGGAAACTTAGAAATGACCCCGAAATGATGAGTTTTAAAGTTCAAAATAGGAAATAAGGGCTAGAGGGCCTTAAAAGAAAAAGATGGTAAGATTTGACACACAAACAGGCTTGGAAAAGTGGCCTGAAGATGTCACTTAGGGCCTATAGAAATGGCGCCATGTGCAAGAGGCATGGGCCTGGGTTCGAGTCACAAGGGAAGCAATTAAATGAAGGTTTTAATTTTGCTTCCGGAGAATTTGAGAGGTGGACGGCACATGTGTTTAAAAAGAGAGGTGTTTTATTTTCATAAATATTCGATTAAAAAGGTGATAAATAAAGGATTTTTAAATTGGATTATTTAGAAGAGATAAATATTGGATTAAACTCTTTTATTTATGATAATTAAAGGATAAAGTTATCAAAATAGAAGAGTGGTGGCCAAGTAAAGGACTCTAGCTAGTAATTTTGGCTATAAAAGGAAGAGTAAGGCTATTCTTCATTCATTCTTTTCTCTCCAAGAAAACTCTCTCACGAAATTCTCTAAAATTTCTCCTATTCTCTCTGCCGAATTTTCTCTACCATTATTCTCTTTTTCTCTTCTCTTTTCTTCTTCATTCTTCTCCTCTCAATATTCCAAAAGCCGAAAGCTTGTTAAGATCAAGGCCATAGCCGAATCTCGAAGGTTGAAGTGAAGATGCAATCGATTTCTTCAAGTAAGGGTAAGATTAGGTTAGATTCTCATTCTATTTCTTTTAAGGTCATTGAAATTAAGATTCTAATACCCTTAATATCTGCATTGAAGAGATCTTCGGGATTTACTAAGTGTCGACTACAAGGAAAGAGAAGTTCTTTTCAGAAGGTACACCATAGGTCGCGTGTTCCCTAGTTATTCGGTGAATTTCGGGATTTAAGAATCTAAGGTAAGTCATATTTAACATTCGGCTAAGGGTTAATTGTTGTGAATAAATGTTAGAAATTGATCTAACATGTAGTTATAGGGATTTCGACAGAGGGATACAAGGATTTCAGGATTTGAGAGTTTCAAGGTAAGTTTTAAGTATACTAATCCTACTAGGATTTGGATTTATAGTCGAATGGCTCTTTACTAAGTATTAAATGATTGAATGTAGAGAATTAAGATCTAAGGCATTAGATCAAGCTTTTCAGGATTTGGATTGGAAACCTTAAGCGAATCAGGTGTGTACCCTTACTAACCTTCAATAAATTACGTGGTAATTATTAAATATATGAATATGTATCAGTATGTGAATGTGGTTAAGTACCAAAAATGTGGTAAGGAGTACCCAGGTATGTTTCCTACTTTTGATAGGATTATGAATGTGTTATATTCTGAAAAGTGACATAATGTGAATTTAAGTATGATGTGAATGGTATGTAATAATTGGGGCATTTGGGATATATGTGAAGGAAGAAAGTGAAGGTGTTGACTTCGGTCTCACCAACGAATGTGTTGACTTCGGTCTCACCAACGAAGGTGTTGGTTTCGGCCTCACCAACGAAATATGGTGGCTACGGCCCCATTGAGTGAATATGGTAACTTAGGTTACATTATTTGAATATAGTGTCTAATGACACAACGTAAGTGGGCGATGAGCACGTCGACTGCAGCGACTGCCTTCGATGGTGTGTAGCGGATGGAGGGTTGACTTAGTAGTCCCCACGGTGTGCAGGTTGGTATGGGTGGTGTGTAGCGGATGGACCTTTAGGTTTGGGTTTGGGTTGCATCATTATTTGATCTGAATATGCTTTGATATGAATATGTATGCCTGAAATGTTGATTGTTAGTTTGTGTACACATTGAGTCTGTTGACTCACCCCTTTGTGGGACTATTTTTCAGGAAATGAGCAGTAATGGACCGGGTCGGCAGGAGCTAAAGGTGGCCATGCATCACTTGAAGAATTTATTAGAATCTGGATTTTACTCAATTTTAGTATTTTCAATTTTATCTTTGGGTTTGAATGATGTAATAAGGCCATAAGGCCCAGTTGGATTTCCTTTACTTCTGCTTATTTTTATTTGATGATGATACAACATATTTTTGATTAAAGTTAAGTAAATTTATTTCTTTTAAAAAAATAAACCCTAATTGTTTTGTCACCTTAATTAATTGGATTTTTTTTAAAATAAGATAAATGGGTTTTTAACTCAAGCCCAACCCAAAATAATATTTTTTTTAAAATCACACAAGTTTTTCCTAAGTAACAAAAGAAATTGAAACCGGTTTACTTGAGGAACATACCAGATCCGGTTCAGGCTCGTGGGCCGGGTGTGGGGTGTTTCAAGAACTTCCACCGGGGCAACACCTTTCTCATTGGTTTATGGAATAGATGCGATTTTACCCATTGAAGTAGAGATACCTTCCCTCCGAGTTTTGTCAGAGCTAAAGTTAGATGAAACAAAATGGATCCAGTCTTGATATGATCAGTTGAACTTGATTGGGGAAAAGAGGCTAAAGGCTATTCGTCAGGGTCAAATGTACCAAAAATAAATTATGCGAGCTTATGACAAAAAGGTTCGCCCAAGAGAATTTCACGAGGGGGACCTGATATTGAAAAAGATCCTCCCCATACAAAAGGATTTCAGAGGGAAATGGATGCCAAATTGGGAAGGACCCTATGTGGTAAAAAAGGCTTTCTCTGGAGGAGCACTGATTTTGACCTAAATGGATGGAAAAAAACTTGCCCAATCCTGTAAATTCAGATTCAGACAAGAAGTACTATACTTAAAGAAGAAAAGAGGCCAAAGTGAAAACCCGTAAAGGGCGCTTTGAGACCTTCTTTTTTTTAAAAAAAAAAGAATGAATGGAGAGGCCAAGAGGAAAACCCACAAAGGGCGCCTTGAGACCAAAGGGGTTTTGAGTCGAAAACCCGAAAAGGGCAGCTCAAATTGTGATCAAAGATGGGGCATGTAGTGATCTTATTATACCTGAATTAACGAAGAGAGGGTATGCAACATCTTGGAGCACTGACAAAGTACTCTAGATCTTCTAAACATATATTGAGCTTAAAATGGTCTTTAGAAAGTTCATGCAGAGAAGCTCAGGCTGCGATATCTGGGGCACCTATTTTTTTTCCCTCACTATTTTGTATTCTAGCAATGTTTGCTTTCTTTGATTAACTCATTCTTTTCAGATCTTGTTCCTGATAAATTTCAGTTTCGTCTATCATTATGATCATTTTCAATCATTTTGCATTGAAGTAACGATTAATGGACTAATAATACTTTCACAAAAGGAGTTTTTTCATATTACTCGAGAAACTTCTAAATAGTACGAGAACCTGAAACAAGACTATTATTTAGAACTCACCAAGCCTAGGGGTTGGAAATATTTGAGAAAGAAACTCTAAATAGTGACTATTTCTTCGGATTTTCTGTCAAAATATCGACTGAACAAGAAGACAGGATATTACGTCAATGATACAACCTTGAAGAACAATGAGCAATGACAACCCAAACATTAAAAAAGGGATTATTCTCATGACATTCTGCATTCATGCAAATATCATTCATAACACATCTAGTTAGGAGCATTCGATTCATTCTAATCATTATGCATAAGCATAGGTCCATAAAATCGATTCTACAGGTTATGTCCCCTAGAGAACGGTGTAGCAAGATCGGTGAATCCACAAGTCCTATACCTCTGAAGTTGCAGTAGGTCGGATCAAATCTACCATGGCGAATCTTATCTCCCTGAAGTTGCAGTGGAACAAGTTGAAGATAACGAATTTTATTCCCCTGAAGTTGCAGTGGAATAGATTAAAGCTATGAGTTACAAGTCCTATACCTCTGAAGTTGCAATAGGTCAGATCAAATCTATCATGGTGAATTTTATCTCCTTGAAATTGCAGTGGAGCAGACTGAAGATAGCAAATCTTATCTTCCTGAAGTTGCAGTGGAGCAGATTGAAGCTACAAGTCTAATCTCTCGAAAATAGATCGAAACACTAATTCCTATGCCCCTGAAGATGCAGTGGGATGGAATAAGGCTACTTGAGGAAGAAAAGCACCAAAAGAAGTCAAGGCTCGGCAAGACCAGGCAAAATTGGCCCTTTTAAAGTATTTGCTTCATTCTCCTTACACGACAATGAGCAAAGAGGGGCAGCTATAAGGCCCAATTTTTTGCTCGGGCCCATTTAAACCAAAATAAAAGTCCAATTATTTTATTAACAGTCTTTTTTTTACAATTTAGACCCAATACAGGCCCAAATCAAATAACCCAACTAAACCCTAGGCCCAAATGGCCCAAAACCTAAAACAAATCAGAAAAAACAAGAAAACCCTAGCTAAGGTGCCCGGCAACAGCCTCCAACCCACTCCACGTCTCCACCACCGTACAACCTCCGTACTTCTCCACGCACCACCGCACGCCACGTTAACCTCCGTACCTACAAGGATAATAGTATGACAGCATAGAAAAACAGAGAAATAATATATTTATATATATATTTCCTTTTCAAAACTGTTTTTATATGCATACAAAGAGTTTTTTATTTTTTAAACTACATATATACAATATTAAAATGTAGTATAAAAATAAAAAGAGCAAAAAATCACCTTTTTGGGCTCCGGCCGCAGTGCACGGCGGCGTTGACGGCGGCGGACGACGGCGATCAATGCTGGAGTTCTTGCCGGAGCTCGCAGGCTCTCGGGCCCTGCAGAGAAGAATAAAGGTGGGAAGGGTTTTTTTTTTTTCTAAAAACAAGTTCAAATGATTTTTTTTAAAAAAAATTTAGGCTTAAATAGCACCCAAAAAACGACGTCGTTTTACTTGGCCTCCCCAAGCGCCGAAATGGCGTCGTTTTAGGGAGACCGACCCGAACTTGACCCAATAAGCTAGGATCCACGTGTTTTGGGTAAAAATGAGATATTTATGCACATGGCCCTTCCGCTTCTTTACTGTTTTGCAATCAAGTTCTTATTTGTTTTTAATTTTACCCCATAACTTACTACGATTTCAGTTTGGTCCCTGTTTGAGCGACGTCGTTTTGGAGAAGGGAAATTTTCCCTTTTAGGCCCTCGTTATTATTCGCGCATTCAATAGGGTCCTTTTCCTTTTATTTATTTTTAGATTTGCCTCGAACTTCTGTTTTAAATTCAATTTAGTCCCTTCTTAGTTATTTTACCATTTTATTATTAAAATTAGTTAATTTATTATTATTGTTGTTGTTGTTGTTGTTGTTATTACTATTACTATTACTTTTATTATTACTGGTATTATTATTTTTATTACTATTATCATTATTATTATTTTTAAACCGTTTTACCTAATATTCATTCATTTGTTTGTTTGTTTGTTTGTTCATTATTAAATTTTTAATTAATTTTTTTCTATTTTCATTTATTTACTTACTCGTTATTTTTTATAATTAGTTTGTTTTATTTTATTTATTTGTTTGGTTTTTGTTTTATTTATCTTATTTTTATTTTTGCTCTTATTATTGTCATTTACATTAATGCATTTATTATTAGCCTGTTATGCATATTAGTACCGTAATTCCTTTTTTACATTTCACTATAAAATCGTGTTACATTAATCTTTGTCCGATACATATTTTTTTTATTTATTAAGCAATTTTTTGTAATTCAAGATTCGAGAAATTGTACCCTAACTTACTGGGTTTCGATTTTTCTCGTCGAGCCTGAAGAACCAATTATCTTTGTTAAATCAAAGCGTATAAGTTAAATAAAAGCTTATTCTCGAGAATTCAAAAATGTTATGCCCTAATTCACTGGATGTGACATTTTGTTATCTCGAGGTAAGGATTTCTAAAAATAAAGGCAATATTTTGTATTTGGAATTTTGAGAAATTGTGCCCTAACTTACTAGGTTCTGATTTTTCATTTGACCCAAATAACCGAATATCCTTCCTAAACTTAAATGCATGAGTTTTAAAAGTCAAAAGACAAGCTTAGTTTTGAGGATTTGAAATGTCATATCCTAACTCACTGGGCGTGACATTTTACTTCTTCGAAATAAGAGGGTCTTAGCATCCAATTTAATTCATTCAAGTTTTCTTTTAAATGAAGAGGATCGTATTTTAAAATCTTTCCAAATTTTCAACATTAAGACATTAATTAATCAATTAGGTACCAATTTTGGGCGTTACGAGGGTGCTAATCCTTCCTCGTGCGTAATCGACTCCCGAACCCGTTTTCTCGAATTTTGTAGGCCAAAATCATCGTTTTAATAAATCAAAATGTTTTAACTATCAATCTCAAGGTGATCCGATCACAACTCAAAAAAAAAGATTGGTGGCGACTCCATTTTCGTTTTTAAAGTCGACCCTGTTTTTTTTTTTGAAAAAAAAATGGTTTCAACATATCCTATACCCATTTATGTATTATTCACTTATGATTTCATAACCTCAATCCTAAGTAAGTAACTGGCTATGTGTATGTAACTCATATATTTTGAGATCTTAAAATCATATGCTCAATTGTTATTAGAGTAAAAAATTGGTATGTCAAGTATATAACTTATATATGACATGACTTTACTTACAATAATGGAATTTGTAACTCGTTCAAATAGTAAATGACATCACTGTAAGGACTATGACAAAAGGAAGATGACCACAGGTTATTCATTTGGGATAAATAATTGTTATTACTATTTGTTAGAAAAAATATTTTTCATCGTCGAAGATGCAATGGTAACTATAAGATAAAACGGAATCCTATTTGGTGAACATATTTAACCCAAAGAGATTAAGAATATCCTACTAGCTATTTTGGGGATTAATTTGTAAAGTTATCAAAGTATGAAAATTTTTCCATGGATGAATATGCTGAAATTTTGAAATTTATGGTAGAAAATGAAAGGTTGTTGTTAGATAAACAACTTTTACAAAGTAAATTTTGATGAAAACATGATTTAGGGGCTAAATTGAAAAGATGTAAAAGTTATGAAAAAAATTCTAAATTTTGTGAAATACAAGTGCTGTAAATATTATACTAAAATTTCAGTTAGGCTTGGAATAAAGATTAAATTGCATGAATTTCATTTTTCGAGCCTAGGGACAAAATCGTCATTAATTAAAAGTTTAAGGGCAAAATGGTAATTTTTCCTAAGATGTCAATTGGACTGAATTGAGTTTAAATTGTATTAAATTGATGTTAAATTTACTCATATAGATCCGGATAGACCAAATTCAGAGTTAGAACGAGGAAAAGAGAAAAATGTTGGATTAGTAGATTTTACGTACACGAATATTTGTCAAGATAAGTTCATGTAACTAAATTGTGTATATTTATATGCTTGAATTAGATGTTGTGTATGTGAATTATATAAATTCATATATGTATGACATTGAAAACATATACGATAAAACCCGATAAAAGATAATGCCCGATAAATGATAAATGATAAAAATGTTACTTTTATGATTGAAAATGAATGTGAAATGTGTTTATTTGAATATTGTGAATATTATAAATGTATGAAATAATTACATGCCTGATAATACCTGAAAATATGAAATAATTACATGCCTGATAATACCTGAAAATTTTTGAATCCTGTTTTAATAAATGAAAATTGATGGATACGTGATTTCCCGTATTTGAATGTGGTTCTGCATATGTTGCAGACAGGATTTAGCTCGGACTAGTAATCCTGATATAGCCCTCTCGAGCATCCTGATATATAGTTCTTGCGACCATCCTGATCGGTAGTGATTTGGCATGTGTTGCGCTTTACCGCAGCTCTATGTAAGCGTCCTGTTATGCGATCGATTGTGATCCTGCATACATTGTAGACACAAACACAGCTCTTTGTGAGCATCCTGATGTGGCTCGCTTGAACTCTCTGTTACCTTATCCGGTTGATTGTGTCTCTAACTAACTATGATCACAATAAAGGCAAACGCACCTATTGTTTAATAGTATAGTTATGGTAAGACTGGTAATATTGTATCCACAAGGACCAAGAGTACTAGTAATTACTATCTTCTTATTATCTAACCTAAGAATTGGAGTGATTTCTTTTACACTAAAACTAATTAAGAACACGACAGAAAATGAAATGAGAAAATACTTTTAGACAACTTATATGATAAAGGCGATACCCAAGGAAGAATCCACCCAGACTTCACTTATTACTTTTGATTCATATGATTTATTCATTTGAATTAATCCGTAGAAATCCCTGATTTATGTTAATATCTCTTTCGAGACTAAAACAGCTGACTCTAGGTTGTTTAATTGAAATCTCTTTCTAATTAAAACCCCTATTGTCGCATTAACTCAATCTATGGATTCCTTTATTAGATTTGACTCTAATCCAGCAGATTTATGTTTCCCTATTTCTAGGGTTGCAATCAACTCCGCTTAATTATGTTGATCTACTCTTAAATAGGGACTTTTGCTCCTCTGAATAAGCACATTTGACTTGAATCAATAACCTGAATTATCAAAACAATAATAAGAACTCACAATTAAGAATAAGAACAAGTATTTATCTTATAAATCAAATAATAATAAGATCCATCTTAGGTTTCATCCCCTTAGGTATTTAAGAGATTTAGTTCATACTGATAGAGGAAAACAACTTAAAATAAGGAAAAGAACAAAACATAAGAAAACCCAAAAACTTCAAGAGATATGAGAGAATTATTTAAAAACAAGACATAATTCAGGGATTTTCTAATAATACTATAATTAACCTCCCCACACTTAAAATGTACATTGTCCTTATGTACAAAGATAGATAATGAAAATAGATTAAGAAAATCATAAGATAGGGAGAGAAGTGAAACTTCCTGAATTACGGATGAACTCCTTAGAAATAGGCATGATGAACTAGGCAGAGGTGAATACTCCGACAGCACCTCGAACCTTTCGAAATCGAATCAATGAAGCAGCCGGCATGAACTTATGGTACCCTAAGCTAAATCTAAATGGCATGAAGAATAAGATCAACATAATAAAGAAAATGAAAATAAACAACGAAAAATAGATATGAATTCAAAAATAAAGGGGAAAAAAGTGTGACCAACGGTGGCAAGGATGGTGGTTGGTGTGGTGGCGGTGTAAAGAAGGAATAAGGGAAAGGGGGAAATGGAAAAGAAGGAAGAAAGACAATAGGAAAAGAAAAGGGAAAAGGGGGGTTTTTGGGCTGGGGAAGAATAGAGGAAGATTTGAGGAAGGAAGTGAACAAAAGAAGGGGGTTCAAATAGAGATTGGGACACAAGGTCGCGGACCACACCCGTGTGCCCTGGGCGTGTTAGGTCACACGACTGAGTCGCACGGCCGTGTGATGCTTCGTTCGTTTCTCCCACGCCTGTGTAGAGGTTTCCACGCCCATGTTGATTGATCAGTATTGACCACGGCTTATAGGCACGGGCGTGTTGTGCGCCCGTGTACCTTTCTCAGTTTCAACCACGGTTTCAGGGCACGGGCATGTCGCACGCCCATGTCATTTATTCAGTATCGCTCATTATCTTAAAGCACGTCCGTGTGAGTTTATCGCAGGTCGTGTTCTTTATTCAGTGTCGACCATGGCCACATCGCACAGCCGTGGCAGTTTATCGTTGCCCGTGTTTTGGGGAAAAAATTTTGTTTTGTTCCCGCACGATCTTCGCCACATTCTTGTACCTAGTCGTGGTGTCCACACGACCACGCCCGTGTACCAGGCCGTGTGGGTAGGGAATCCTGTGCCTAATTAATTTGGTTAGTTTTTAGTTAGGTGCTAAAAATAAAAAATATAGACATTAATGGGGTTAGTGCTCGCGTTGCCTCCCGAGAAGTGCTTATTTAGAGTCTAAGCTCGACTCATCTTTCATTCGTATAATCATGGTGGTTCGAGGAGTTGACAATCCTCTATCCTGCTATCAGTTCTATTATCACTATACAGTTTGAGTCGAGTAGTGTTTACCTTAAAAGTGCCGAACCTAGGATTAGTTACCTCGACTGTTCCATATGGAAAGACACTAAGTACTGTGAAAGGGATCGCTCCGTTTGTATTAAGGTTTGAAGTGGCGATTTAAGGGTCTGTTTTATCCAACAATACCTGATCCCCGATCTTAAGTTGGTTTGTCCCATCCTTAAGCTTGTCATGGATTCGCTTTGGTTTATCGTGTTTTCTCGGTTTCTCCTTGAACTGTGTTCGCCATTCATCTAGTTCTTCGATCTGGAGCCTTCGGTTCTCATGAATAGTTTTGTTCTCAATATGAGAGCTAGACCTTGGCTCTGTCATCTTTTTCTGAGAAATTTCCTGCAAAGAAGTTTTAATATTAAGTTTACTTACATTAACAGGACGTGTATCATCTTGATCACTAGATATTCTGACAGAATCACGTGCTTGGAGTTTAATCATGTCATCACCTACACGAAGTATTAATTCTCCTGTACCAACATCAATAATGGTCCTAGCAGTTGCTAAAAAGGGTCATCCTAAAATTAAAGGAACATCACTATCCTCATTCATGTCTAAAATAACAAAGGCTACTGGGGATATGAATTTATCAGTTTTTACTAGCACATCTTTAATTATACCCCTAGGAACTCTGATGGTTTTATCAGCCAATTGAATGCTCATCCTAGTTTGTTTGGGTTTCCCGAGACCTAGTTGCTTAAACATTTTATAAGGCATAACATTTATACTTTCCCCTAAATCAGCTAAAGCATTATTAACAGATAAACCACCAATTAAGCAAGGAATCGTAAAATTCCCTGGATCTTTTAATTTGTGGGGTAGTTTATTCTGTAAAATTGTTGAGCATACTGCATTTAGCTCCATATGCGATGCGTCGTCTAACTTCCGTTTGTTTGCCAATAGCTCTTTAAAAATTTTTACTGAATTGGGCATCTGCGAAAAAGCTTCAATAAACAGTAAGCTAATATGTAATTTTTTTAACAGTTTAAGAAATTTACCGAATTGTTCATCTGTGCGTTCTTTCTTCATCGCATTGAGGTATGGTATACGAGGTTTGTACCTGTAGTTACCAGTTTTTGTTTATTATGGCTTACCTCAAACTTACCTTTATCTACCATATTTTCTTGCCTCGGGTTTGGTTCGTCTAACCCTTTACTATTGTGATCAGTAATGGAATGAAGTTGCTCTTTTGAGTTAGTTTTAGTGTTGTTTGGCAAGCTACCTTGTGGCCGTTCAAATATGAACTTAGCAAGTTGTCCTATTTGGTTCTCGAGCCCTTGAATCGATGCTTGTTGATTTTTGAGTGCTGTTTTGGTGTTTTGGAAATGAGTTTCTGACACTGCGATGAATTTTGTTAGTATCTCCTCAAAGTTTGGCTTCTTCTCCTGTGGGTAGGGTTGCTGTTGAAAACCTAGAAAGGGTTGTTGTTTTTGATTTCCTTAGCCACCCCATGAGAAGTTGGGATGGTTCCTTCAACCTGGATTGTAAGTGTTACTATAGGGATTATTCTGAGGTCTAGAATTATTACCCATGTAGTTCATCTGTTCGCTTTCTATGCCAGGGTTGTAGGATGGATATTCTATATTATTCGTCCTTCCTCCATTTGTATCACACTGCATCACTAGATGTACCTGCGAAGAACCATACAAACCATCAATCTTTTTATTTAAAAGTTCTACCTGATTTGATAGCACGGTTACTGCGTCGAGGTTGAAAACACTGGCTGCTTTTGTCAGTTTTGTTCTCATGACTTGCCACTGATAGTTATTCAGTGACATCTCCTCTATAAACTCATAAGCCGCTTTAGGGTCTTGTTATTTAGGGTTCCACTGGTAGCTGCATCAATCAATTGTCTAGTTGAGGGGTTCACACCATTGTAAAAAGTTTGAACATGTAGCCACAAAGGTAACCCATGGTGAGGGCATCTTCTCAGTAGATCCTTGTATCTCTCTCAAGCATCGTAAAGTGTTTCTAAATCCATCTGCACAAAAGAAGAGATATCATTCCTCAACTTGGCTGTTTTAGCAGGTAGAAAATATTTTAACAAAAAATTTTCGGTCATTTGCTCCCATGTAGTGATTGATCCTCGTGATAACGATTTCAACCACTGTTTAGCTTTGTTCCTCAATGAAAAGGGAAACAACTGAAGGCGAATGACATCATCAGAAATGCCATTAATCTTGAAAGTGTCGCAGAATTTTAGAAAATTTGCCAAGCGATTGTTTGAATCCTCATCCTGCAAACCATCAAACTGAACAAACTACTGAATCATCTAAATAGTGTTAGGTTTCAGTTTAAAATTATTTGCAGCAACAGCAGGTCTAACAATACTTGATTCAGTTCCGGTTAAAGTAGGCTTAGCATAATCATACATAGTACGACGGGCAGGATTTTCGGCCACCACTGGAGGTAGCAAATTATTGTCGGCCATTTCCTCGGTAGTATTAGTGTCGTCTTCTTGCTCTTCCTCTATGTATTGTAGACTTCGCCTTATCTCCCTACGATTTTTGCGAGTGGTACCTTCTGTACCACTATCAAAATGTAATGGTCCTGATGGGTTCCTTCTAGTCATAAACTAAAAATACCTGCCAGAAGCAATTAAAAGAAAATTAGCAAGTTAAAATAAAATAAATTGCAAATAAAAATAAGAATGCTAAAGTAATAAAAATTTAGTGTTCCTAGTATCTTAGTCCCCGGCAATGGCGCCAAAAACTTGATTGTGTCTCTAACTAACTATGATCACAATAAAGGCAAGCGCACCTATCGTTTAATAATATAGTTATGGTAAGACCGGTAATATCGTATCCATAAGGAACAAGAGTACTAGTAATTACTATCTTCTTATTATCTAGCCTAAGAATTGGAGTGATTTCTTTTAAACTAAAACTAATTAAGAATACGACAGAGAATAAATTGGGAAAATACTTTTAGACAACTTATATGATAAAGGCAATACCTAAGGAAGAATCCACCTAGACTTCACTTATTCCTTTTGATTCATATGATTTATTCACTTGACTTAATCCGTAGAAATCCCTGATTTATGTTAATATCTCTTTCGAGACTAAAAACAACTGACTCTAGGCTGATTAATTGAAATCTCTTTCTAATTAAAACTCCTATTGTCACATTAACTCGATCTATGGATTCCCTTATTAGATTTGACTCTAATCCGGTAGATTTATGTTTCCCTATTTCTAGGGTTGCAATCAACTCCGCTTAATTATGTTGATCTACTCTTAAATAGGGACTTTTGCTCTTCTGAATAAGCACATTCGACTTGAATCAATAACCTGAATTATCAAAACAAGAATAAGAACTCACAATTAAGAATAAGAACAATTATTTATCTTATAAATCAAATAATAATAAGATCCATCTCAGGTTTCATCCCCTTAGGTATTTAAGGGATTTAGTTCATACTGATATAGGAAAACATCTTAAAATAAGGAAAAGAACAAAACATAAGAAAACCCAAAAACTTTAAGAGAAATTAACAGGAGATCATCAGTCTTGAAGGAGATCCTTCTTCCAAGTTGCTCCCAACGGCTGTCTTCGAGTATTTTCTGTGTTCTCCTCTCCGTCTCCCATTTTAGATCCTTCCCTAGGGTGTTTATATAGGCTTTGGGATGCCTTTCTTGGCCCACAAGTAGCCTTTTTCGAGTAGAATTAAACTTGGGTTCTGCAGGGACACGTCTGTGTGACACGTCCGTGTGCAAGAGCCTAGGCCGTGCTTGATTCTGCTTGGCACACACGGTCGTGTTCGATGGCTTATGCCGTGCACGATTCTGCTCGTCACACACGGCCATATGGTCTACCGATGTGCAGAAGTCCAGGTTGTGTTAATTTTCGAGGTAGGCCCATTTTGTCCCTTTTTGGCCCATTTCTCGTTCTTTTCGACTCTCTAAGCTCTCCTGAGTGTAAAGCATGAAATTAAAGGATTAGGAGCATCGAATTCATCAATCTAATGAAAATTCATCCAAAAATAAGCCAAGAATGGGATTAAAATATGTATAAATTATGGTTTATCACCAGTGCTCCCTGATATTATCTCTTCGGAGATATCTAATAAGCTCTATGAGCTTCCTGAGTAAAACTCTTATGAGATTCCTGATTCGCCCGGATAAGTGTCCTGTTACATGGTTACATGGCTCATCTGAGCATCCTGATATGTGGCTCGAGAGTGTGCTCCTTAGTTATATGCCCTAATGGGTACCCCTGAATATGAATTGACGGATCTTGATTTGTACACCTCGAGTGTAGTACCCGTGTATCCATCGATATTTCAGATAAATTCAATGGAAAAATAAATTCCTGACATGAGAAGATATGAATAGAAAATGAATTATTACACGTATCTGCCTGAAATACATGAAAATGATGATACATGATATATGGAAATATAAGAAGATGATGTTTGTACATGGAATTTATTTGATGAATATGTTCATCCATTATTGTAGATTTGTACACCTTGAGTGTACTATTTGTGTGACATTGATATTTCTAATGAATAAAGTTCCGATATGGAATAATTTGAGCTCGAGATGAATTATTATGAAATTGAACTTGAAATACAGAGATATGACTTGTAGAGTTACATGAATACATGATGTGAAAAGCATATGAATATGGAAATCTGATTATTGTTGAACCCATATATGTTTCTTGATGTTATAATGGAATGTATAATTAACACAGGTGATGATGATATGTGTTAGGGCTTGTGATTTAGTTGACTGAATATGCCTTGTATGTTTATATTGAATTTAAATGAATGGTAAGTTTATTGCCATGTTATATGAACTTACTAAGCATAATATGCTTACTCTGTTTTATTTTTTCCCTGTTCTATAGTAATTCGGAAGCTCGTTGGATTGGAAGCATGACAGAGATCACTCACACTATCCATTGGCCCATCTTGGTATATATGGTAAATTAATTATGACTATAATGGCATGTATAGGTTAATTAGCCAATGTTGGCATGTAAATATTTGTGTTATAACTAGCCATTGGAATGGTTAGTGATGGACATGTATAATATATGCTTGAAATGGTTGATTGATAAAAAAATTATATTAGCATATTGATGATCGAATTAAGTTAGCTTATTTGATAAAATATGTATATAAGTGAACATGGTAATTTAAGTAAATCCGTATATTTGGTTATATGAGGTATAATATCATGTATATGACTTTTATATTGACTTGTGAATAAAGTGTTGGTATAGGTGAATGACAATTTGGGTGAGAATTTCGTCCACACGGGCAGAGACACGGGCGTGTGTCTCAGCCGTGTGTCTAGCACATGGGCGTGTGGCCTGGCCGTGTATCCCCTGTATCTTTAAAACGTCAAAATAGAATGCTAAGAATTGATCACACGGCCTGGCACACGGGCGTGTGGCTTGGCCGTGTGACCCCTGCACTTACACATGGTTTAGCACACATACGGGTGACTTGGCCGTGTGACCTAAGTCAGAGAGTTACACGGCCTAAGACATGGGTGTGTCCCTGGCCGTGTGAGTCACGTGGCCTAACCACACGGGCATGTGACCCCTGCACCTAGGGAAATTTTGAAATTTTACGAAAAATTCTCCGAGTACTCAGTTTAGTCCTGACCTGATTCTAATGTATGATTTGGGCCTCGAGGGCTCGTGTAAGGGACTATATGATTAAATTTGATTGAAATTTGATTTGAATGTTAAATGCTTGTGAAATGTCTGTCACTTGACCTATAAACTCTGGTAATGCTCCGTAACCCAGTTCCGGTGACGGATTCGGGTTCGGGGTGTTATAGTATACAATAGGGAGATTAGTCATGGTACTTTTAGTGAATTAACTCTGTGACTAAATAATATTGCAAGTAATAAACGTAGAGTTGTAACTTAATTACAAATTATTTTAACCCTAATTATGTAGGTCCAATCGATCCCTCTACTCGCTCAACACAATTTTGTGTGGATTTCATTTAGAATCGATACTATACTCCAAAGAAAAAAGACAAAAGAGAAATAGATTGCATGCATTACTGTCCATAGTAAATGTATTTTCTCAAAAGGAATAAGAGGTGACTTATAAATTAATTTATTTTATTTTAATTAAACAATTGAGTTAATAGTGAATATTAAATTAATTTGTCATCACAATTTTATCAAACATGACGATCAAATTTATTTACTCATGAATTTTAGTACGGTAAAATTTTCATGACTTTAACGAAATTAAAGTTAAGTTGAAATAATAGTTTAATTGAATAAAATAATATTTTGATAATAAAAAATTGATTATTAAGTTGGATAATTATATGAGTTTGTTTTATTTAAAAATTGATTGTACATATAATTATACTAATTCAATAAATAACTCAAAAAGCCCATTTAATAATAGATGGGCGACACACTAGGTGTGTATGTCGTCCATCATATAGGAATCTTAGTAGAGTTATGACTTTCTATTAAAATATTATTATCATTCTCTCTTCTTGTTCTAGTAGAACTTTTGTATTTTTTTCTCTATATAAAGGAATTAAGGAAAGCCAAAACACACACGTGTGGTTACTTTATCAAAATTTAAGGAAATTTATTAGACAAATAAATTCTTAATTTTGTGAGTAGTTGAGTTTTTAAGTTTTGGTTATTATAAAGAGAATTAATTTTCTCACTAGAAAATTGAAGTTTCTATATTGTGATCAATTTAGGATTAAGAGTCTACTATCTTAGTAATTGGGTGTTAGGGGTGAGTGTTCGATCAAATCGAGTGAAAAAATTTTGAGTTAATCGAGTTGATGAGTCCTATTTTATTATCCTAACTTGATTTGTAATTTTTCGAATCGAGTCGAGTAAAATGAAATTCGAATCGAATCGAATTGAGTGAAATTGTTCGAGTTAAATTAACAAATTAAACATGTTAAATTAAAATCTTGTTATAGTATAACTAATTTCATGTTGGAGCACATAAATTTGAAACCATATAAATTTAAAAACTTTTCAAAGAAAAATAATAAAAAATATTTTAGTATGATAAACTTGAATCATTAAAATTTAGGTCCCAAAATTATTATTTTATAAAATTTTTAAATTTTTAAAATTTTTAAAATTTTAACTTTCTTTATATATTCTTTAGATTTTTTAAAAAATAATTATATGTTTTAAAAAATATATAAAATTTGAAATTTTTATAGATTTTTTGAATTTAATTTTTTTTAATTTTTGTTGAGAGAGAGACCAAATTGCTCATTTTCAAAATTGATAGAGACCAAAGGTGTATTTACACCAAACTTTTATTCGAATTATTCGAGTTATTCAAATTGTAAAATTTAAATCAATTCAAACTCGAAACTTAAATTACTTATTCGAGTTGACTTGGATAACTTGATTCGATTAACTTGAAATTCGAAAACAAATATATTTTTTCAAATTTAATCAAGTTTTGCTCACCCCTATTGAGGGTATGAGAATAGCAGATAATAACATTTGGTAGAAAGGAAATCGATAGATCTTGCAAAACCGAAACATAGGTTTTGAATTTAGTAAATTTTATTGTCATAGATAACACATCACAAATTAAAGTTTATGAAAATTTTAAATTTTCACTATGCAACAAAACTCATTTTTGTAATTAATTTTTCTAACAAGAGTTATACTGTTGATGCCACTATAGAGGTTGAATATATGGCAGCTTCTGAGGTAACAAAAGAAACATTTTGATCGAATTAGTGTAGTTATTTTGTCATTGATGCTTGTAATTTTTCAAACATATTGGTTAATAAAATACCATAGTTAATTTTTTTTTATAATTGTTCTCACTGACTTTTGCATAAAAAAAAATGAACAAAACACAGATTGGCTCACTAATTACCTAATTTTTAACTAATAAATAAGTTGCATCATAGGGATGAATTATGATGCAAAAAAATAACTTGTATTAGTAAGTAATCTAAATGGTTCATAGTTTGATACAAAAATGAACAATTGATTCAAAGGACTATTATGTTGCCCATCAAGTCTAGTTGGGGAGATACTCGGTCTTATGTATCAGAAGGGATGACTCTGAGAAAGATAGAGACATATATGATTGTCTAAATTGACAATACATCAAATAACACCCAAGTTAAATTTATCTCGGATCTGTTTATGGATTCATTCACTTGCGATGTTTATAGTGTAACTTACCTTAATCTTGAGTAAATGACCGACTATGTGTATATAACTCATATAATTTGATATATTGAAAGTATGTGCTCAGTTGGTATCAAAGTCAAAAGTTGGTATATTAAGTATATGATTTAAGTTTGACACGACTTCACTTACAATAGTAGAATTCATAGCTTATTAATCTTTTCACTGGCATTTCAAGATTATGATTAATAATAATAATTTTCATTATGGAAGATGCAATGGTGATGATAAGATAAAATAATGTCATATAGGGTGAACATATTTGACTCAAAGAGATTAATGATATCTTATGAGGGTAACACACTAATAGAAATGTTATTTGTTAAAACATAAATTTAAGTTGCTTTTGTAATGATATATAATAGAGAGTTTAGTTATGATATCTTAATGGATTTACTTCATGATTAAATAACGTTGTAAATGATATACGAATATTTGGATTTGAATTTTAAAATTTGAAAAGTAGATTAATTAAATTATTGAAAACAAAAATACAAAGACTAGATTCAAATTTTCGAACAGTATATTTTAATAATTTTTAAATGGTTCACTTAAAAAGGTGATTTAAGATTCATAATCAACATTGAACATTTAATAAAATTTTAGAAAAATATTATTAATTAATAAAATTCAATTTTTATTTATTACATAAATAATAGAATCATAAGTTTTTTTAAAAAACCCCATGGGATTAAATACTAGCCTTAATATTAATATATATTTATTTTGATAAGTTCGAATGTTCTCTTCTACTTTAATTAGGGCATAATTTTAATTTTATAAAAGAGAGTTGAATTCCAATGAAAATACATATCAAAATATTAAATTTTTATACATGACAGGCCACATGATAATCCACTTGTAGTTTATGCTATTTGTTTATTTTTATATTGCTTTGAATTTTAAATATTTTATATTTTAAAATTATTTATTAACGTGACATATAAAATAAATAATATCATGTCAATATAAAGTACATATAGATAATCATGTTATGTCAATATTGCTAAAAAAATGTTTTAATTAGTATTTAAATTAAAAAAATTGATTTGACGCTTTTTGAAAAATTAATAATTAAATTTAAGAATAAAACTCAAATTAAAAAATATAAACATAAATTTCACATTACGCTTTTTCATTTAATTAATTTGGAAATTAATGTGTATTTTTTTTTCGAAAATTAATGATTAGTTTTGACAATGTGTATGTATAGAAAAATGAAACGAGGCAGTGGCTTGAACCGGGCGAAAACCAAAAATGAAAAAAAAATTTAAACCGGGTCCGGCCCAGATATGGATTGCTTTTATGTCAGATTTTCCCGCGCAAAATGCAAAAGCTTAAACTCCAAATTTCCCTCCTCGAGAAGTACAGATAGATAGTGCGAGAGATTCCCAGATCGCAACTAATTACAGCAATGGCCACCACGGAATCGGCGGCTCCGCCGTTAAACGACGTCGATATCGTGCATTTAGCTCAACGAAAGCAACCTTCCAACAGCCACCAACAATCCAACGTTTCACTGCCTCCATTTCTCCTCTCTCCTCACTCTCACAAGGACCTCCTCTCTTACCTCCATTCACGCGCCTCCTCTCCTTCTCCGTCCTCCGCCGTCTGCGAGTACGTCATCTCTCTTCTCTCCCTCATTTCACTCTCTCCCGGAACCCCCACTGTCTGTTCTTTGCTCTCTTCTCTTCTCTCATCATACACTCAATTATTCCCTTCGCTTCCCCACGACTCGAATTCCCTCAGAGCAATCAAAATTTTTAACACCCTTTTGATCCATGTTCCTTTAGAAGACCTCAAGTTGGTTATTGATTTGGTCGCATCAGATTTATCAGGGGTTGTTTCAGTGGATGATGCCCAACTGTTCGATCTTTTGCCGCAATGTTTCGAGTTGATTCGAAACGCGGAGGAAAAAGGTGGGGACTATGTGAATTCCGTCGTGGATAAGATTCTTGATTCCAAATGGTCGAAAGGATTTTTGCTTAAAATGGTTTCCATTGCTAAAGAGTTTAGTTTTCTTGATAAAACGAGAGGGAACGAGTTTTTGGAGAAAGTTTTCGTGGGGATTGAAACTGTGGATTTGATGGACTTGCCTTCCCTTGTTTATCAGTTGTTAGTTTTGGCTTCGAAAGGGTTCAATAAAAGGGAGATTATTGAAGGGATTGTGTACTTTTTTGGGTCCGAATCGGGTTCAAAAATGGCTTCCACTGTTAGGCAAGTTGAAGGGACTGTTTTGTTGCATGTTAACTTTGCAGTCAAGCAGGATCCTTCTTTGGGGAAAGAGGTTATGGGGTTAGTTAAATCTGATCTTCGAGCTTTTAATCATTTCACGGTGGCTGTTTTATTGTCAGTGTCAAGGGTACGGAGGTTTAGTGAAAGCTCAATGGCTATTTTGAAAACAGCTTTGCTTACCGCATACCGTGACTATAAATTCACCAAGTAAGGGGCCACTCCTTTAAAACCTTCAAATTCTGCTAATAGTTAATTAATGTGTATGTGACTTGTTCCTTCATTTAGAGAATGTAAATGGATACCGGATGATATTAAGGGAGAATATCTGAAGAGTGTTAAAGTGGTCGAGAAGTCCGTGTTAAGAGCTGTAATTCCCTTCTTTTGCTCTATGAATTATGTTCCTATCATGTAATCATATATTTAAATTTGCATTATGTATCATTGTGCTGGTGTGTAGGTAAATGAGAGCAACTATGGGAGGGAGCACATGGTGCCTAGTATTTTGCAATTTGGTTTTATCTTGCTAGAGTCAGTTGGGGAGGTAAACTGCAAAGAGCTCGGCAATTCTAATGGTCTCCTTGGCATTGAAGAGCTTGGTATTCAGATGCTGAAAACTCTATTTGAGGTTCATGATATGGCAAGAAACGAGGTTTGTCTAGTTATGCAATCACAATTAGACTACATAATTTTTGTATAAAGCTACTGACCAGCACCAGAGATACAGAATGGAATAGGAATTCAATTATGATGGACATGTTGCAAATATTAAACTATGGGATAACAACCATCTTGTTTGTTCTTTTCTCTTCCTATGCTCTCTCCCTTTCTATTATGAAACTTGTATGTCTTGCAGTTGCCTTCATAAAATGAGGAATGTTTGAAGCTTTTGATGATCTATTAGCCTTTTGCGTGAAGACTTTTAGTTTGAAACATGTTCCTATTTTTAGTAATAATTATTTGAACTATGATCTCCTTCTCCCTAGAAATTATTAAGTGGTACTTCTTTTTCTCCCTATGAGAATGCTTCAGTAATTGATTTGAAGGTTTTGACACAGATTATAGAGCAAATCAAGCTTCGCATTCTCTCTTTGAAGCCAGAGCTGAGTAGGCCAATATTAAGGTAATTGCAAAGATAAAATGTTGGTTTTGTTTTATTTTTGGTTATTGATAGCACTAGTTTTGATGTGCAGGCTGCTCTGTTATCTCATTCAGTGTTATCCTTACCCTATGATGGAACATATTCCCCGGCTTAAGGAATTGTTGGATTACTTCACTTTCATGGATGGAAAAATTGCCTCTTATCTTGTCAGTGCTCTTTTGCCTCTCATCAGATTCAGCCGTGATCTTCGGGTATATATCTCAAGTACAATTTAATGGGCATAGGCAGTCAGCTTTTAACTTATAAAGTTACTTAAAAATGCAAATTAGCCTCTAGTGTGTTGGGTGGGCAGCTGTTTATGGAGAATCACTAGAAATGAGTGAAAGAAACAAAATGTTTTTAGAATATTGAAATCTGACTTACATCAAATTAAATCTTTTAGTAATTATGTTTCAGTTTCTGATCAGTGATCTGCAATCCTGAAGAAAAATATTATATCACGAGGTGGAAGATTTGCCTCATTTGTAGAATGCTTATAATTTAATTGTTTGTTTCAACATTTCAGGATTATGCTATTTTGGTTGTGCGCAAGGCTGTGTTTAGAAGAGAAGATACAGTTCGTGTTGCTGCAACAAATTCCATTATTGAGCTTATACTAGCGGAGAAGCAACCTAAGGGGGAAGGCTTGTTTTCTCTCCAAGACTCGTCTAGCCAAGCAAGCTGCAGTCAGCAAGCTGACATACCTTGCAGCATGGGGGGAGATCTCTTTCAGGAGTTGAGTGCTTTGCTGCAGAGATGTCTTTATCAGCAGGTACAATTTGTATAGTAGCTTTACTGTTTCTTTTTGTTCCTTATGAACTATGTTTCTAACTGTTGAAATTGCTGCATCTAGGCAAAGGTAAAGCAAGTTGTGTATCAAGGACTGGTGAAGCTCGTTCTAGCGGATCCGGCAATTGGAGGGCGTGTCTTTGATTTTCTCTTACCTCATTTTCTCCAGTTTTTCAAAGAGGTAGTTATTGAAGCTCTAAAATAACTTATGTAAAGCTCGTACTAGTCCTAAGCTAAGTTAGTAGGACTTAAGGGTGAATGTTGGGCACGGTTACGTGTCTGACATGGTCTATGTCTGGATATTTGCCGGATACAATTGTTAGAAATGGATACTTCAGGGAAAATAAAGAGTTGAAGCAGCATAGATCCTGAATTTAAACAAAGACCTTTCATTTCAAATATTTGATTTTCTAACGGGAGAACTTGTAGTGTTATTCATATCCATCCTGCATATTAGAGAATTGTTGTGTAGTTATGCAAGTTACGATAACCTGCAGTTGATAACTTGACATGAAGTGTGATCTCCACAGGGTCCGGATGTCCAGCTTGGAGTTAGCTCTTGCATAAAATCAGAAAATGGCAAAGTACTTATTCAGGAGCCCCTGGATTGTCTTCTTTCTTGTATCTCCTGGATTTTACTTCTTCAGACTCATGGCAAAACCGATAAACTTTTGGATTCTATTGGGTCATGTTTCGGTTTCTCCCTCTCGCAAGAGAATGAGGTATTGTCGTCATTGAATATACATGTACAAAAATCCAATTCATGCAATTTTTTTTCTAAAAGTCACATTGGTAATATATTGAGTCTTACATCATAACGTGAAACTACTTCAGGATGGCAGGAACATGTCTACCGAGGTGTTTTCCGGTGCTTTTTTGAGGATCCGGAAGTTTCTAAGAAATGCAAATTTGGAAGGTTTGAAGGTTTTCTTCCTTTTATATTGTTTGTATCTTTCTATTTGGATATGAACTGTTGCCGACGGAATCGACTCCTCTGGGGGAAGTCTTTGAAGTGTCGTCCTTTCGGTAGCTGACTCAGATTGTCAACAATGGAAGGTATTGTCCCCTGGGGGAGGGTTTTGCCCCCCCTCTGCGGAGAGCCGTGTATGGTTCATGGAGGGGGTGCCTCGATCGTGCATGGACGTACGGCCATCCACCAAGAGGTGACATGAGCATCTCGCCCTTGGTGAGATTCGAACCCCTGACCTATGGAATATAAGTCACCTACTGGGGTATATTCCATAAGTTAGGGGTTTGAATCCCACCGAGCGCCCCCCTCCATGAATCGTATACGGCTCTCCATGAAGGGGGGGGGGGCAAAACCCTCCCCCGAGGGATAATACCTTCCCATTGTTTAGAGAACGGGTCAGCGTCCCCGAGGACGACACTCCGAATACTTCTCCTGGAGGAGCCAATCCCCCCTCAAAATGAACTATGAAGAAAACAAAAGAAGACTTCTTAATTGTACCCTAGTTTAATATCTAGGACATTATGTGCATTAGTCTCTATTTCCTTTTGTTGAACTCGGTTTCTTTCCCATACTAGTTTCCTGTATTCGTATTGAAGCAGACATTCTTGGTCAAACTCATGATGCAAGCTCTGCAGCTGTTCATGAAGAGAAACGGAAATGTTCTGCATTGATTTTGTCTGGAGTTATTGAAGTGGTATTGAATACCGTTGCAATGGATTTGGAGAAAGCAGCAGATCAAAAGGTTGAACTTGAAAAGGAGATTATGCAGTTTGTTGACCGCCATGATTCATTGGCAAAGGAGGCAAGTACTTCAAGACAAAGCAATGCTGGCAAAAGACCAAATTTACGAGCTACTGCTAAAGATGCAACAGATGGCATTGACTCAGGCAACCCCAAATTGATTCAAGAACATACATTTTTCTTGGCAACTTCAAGCATCTATCAGTTATTGCTAATAGCACTGAAGTTATACAGTAGTGAAAGCTCTGACACAGAAGCAACTTCACAGAATCATAGCCAGTCATCCTCAAGCAAGACATCAAAGAGTTGTTTTAAGATCATTTCATTTGCTTTGAATGCATCCCTTCATCATGTAAAATCTTCAGCCGCTGTGGGAAATGAAGGTTCGATGAAGAAGTTGATCTATGGGGAAATCAATATGCTGGGGCCTCCATTGCTGAGATTAACTCTTCTGCTCAAACCTGGTTCAAATGTTGCAATTAGTCAGAGGAAAAAAGAAAGCAAAGCAAAAAAGGATGCAGAGGAAAGAAAGGAACATCTCCTTCTAGCATTATTTTGCTTGAAAGAAATGATAACAGTCAGTCTATGTGGTTCTTGTTTGACTCACTTGCTTGAGAATCTCTTGTCAGTTCCCGAACTTGAGCATTCTGATTTGCATGATGAATGTGGTCAAGCCTCTGAAATTGATGACCAAGATATAAAAAACAAAGAGTTATTCATTCAGAAATATTTGAAGCCGCTGCTCACAGATCTTATGAAACTATCAGCTTTTCGGACGGTTGAGGTATATGATTATTTCCTTTGGTTTAACTACTGCTACTTTCAGAAACAAAATCAGTCCAAGTGTAATTTTTTTTTTTTCAGATTCTTTGTGATATCATGTTGATGATTGGTCACAAATTGCCCTGCAAATGGAGGAACTCTCATGGAGCTTGGGCTATTCATATGTGCAAAACCAACAGCACAACAAGTTCCAGTATTGCGAAAAGCATGGTTAGACTAGCCATCAATTTGAGCTCACCACCAACAGATTTGCTTGTGGCTCAAGAAATGTTAAAGGAGCTCTTAAGGTTTATAGGACCAAACAACAGTGACTTATCGCAAGTCTCGGAATACCTTGTTGTAAACCAGTCAACAACCGTTGCTATAGCTTCTTGTCTACTTCAAATAACAGACACTGTCATTATCGACATGGATTGGTCAACTAAAAAACTAAAGGCAGCTTCACAAGTTGCTCAAATGACCATTCATCATAACCAGAATGGAGAGCATAATTTGGGTTTCACATTTGAGGAAATTGTATATTCGAGGGTTAAAGCCGTTGTTGAAGTATTATCTTCCTTTGTTTTGATGAGCCTCAAGGGTAAGCAAGAACTTTGCAATTAAGATCAAAATCTCTAACTTTTCTATCATTCTTTTAAACTGAATTTATGATATTATGCAATACAGATAATCAAGCTGAGCATTTTCTTAGATTAACCGCAAGATTTTACAAGAATTTAGCTCTGATTTCAAAGCTCAAGATTGCCCCTAAAGGTCAGAAGCAGCTTTTACCAAGTCTTCAATTCCAGAAGCTTGTCGAATTAACTTGCAAGGAGCTCACTGTTCCGCTTTATAACTTTGTGGCAGAGATGCAACAAGTACAGACCTTAATCCTGTTGGCATTTTGTTGTTGCTTATAGGGGTGTAAAAACGAGCCATCTGTGCTCACAGGCTACTTTAGTTATTGGGTGAGCCAAATTCAAGTATTTTAATGCTTGATCTTTTTCTGTTTTGAATTAGTATTGAAAATGTTGATCGAATTCACACTCAAAGTTGAGCTCAAGCACAAACAACTGAGCTTGATGTTGAGTATGCCACTCGAGCTCATGTTTTACTAGGTAAATAAGCCTAATCAAGCAAGCTCGGGTATTTTGCTTTTCATCTTCAATTGAGTCTGAGTTTTAAAAGTGAGACCTGATCGAGCTAGAGTTGAGCTCGAGATTAAGATTCTTACTACTTAAGCTCAGTTTTGCTCATTACCCCTAGTCCTTTACTCACTTTTGTTTTAGAATATTTTTAGGTAAATGAGTTTAATTAAGCAAGCTCAAGCAATTTGCTTTTCATCTTGAATGAAGTTGGTTGAACTAAAGCCAGAATCAGGTCTAGATTGGGATTCTTACTGTTCGAGCTTGGCTTGACTTTTTACACCCCTAGTCCTTTATTCAATATTATTTTGGATATTTGCTTGAGCAACTGCATTTTTCTGATATAAAAATGAGTTGCAGGCTCAACAAGAAAACGCTAACAGCAAAGGAATGATAAAAAAGATCAAAAGGGAGAATAAATGCATCCCAGAGCTGATATTCCAGATTGAAGATTATGAAAAACATCTGATTCGACTCAGCAAAGCAACCAAGATGAACTTATTGAAGCACGCTAAACGCAGCACTTGTCGAGACTTCAAAATCTTGGACCCAACAACAACAAATGTTGTCGGACAAGATGTTCCCAACGATGTTGGAAATGATAATGACAATGAAAATGAAAGGTGCAGTGACTCTGAAGATGGAAACAATGATGGCAATGGATTAGATGAAGTGTTGTCACATGAAGTGGAGTCTGAATCTGATGCTGTCGAAGATGATGGAGCTAGTGTTCCAACTGTTAAGGGGGTGAAAAGGTCTAGAATTGTTCATGATTCAGACGATGATCGTTGATGCAAGGATTGCCAGACTGCACTAGGTAATGGTTCTTGTAGAAACATAAATATATATATATATTTGTTAAGAAAATTAGTAAAAAACTCAACCTATATAAGCGTATTGTTGCTTACAAACGACAACTTCAGTAATATATGAAGTATTCTTTTAAGTCTTCTGTTTCAATTATTGTTATGCAAATGACCCGTATGGTGAAGAGTACGGAATGGCCTAACAAGGATGCAGGCACAAACTAGGGCGCAAAGCCCAACAATGAAGGCCTTTGGAAGAATGCTCGTGAGAAAGATGAAAGGCTGATGGCTAAAGAAGATAAGGGAAGCTGAACTGTGAGTTGAGTTGGAATGCAACTGATAGATATAAATAATTTTTGTTAGTAATGTATTGTTTTTTACAGCTGTCTAGATATCCTATGGTTAGTTACATGAGCTAAGCAAATATATTGAAGAATTTAATACATTTTTAATCTATCTATGAAAAGAAATTCAGCCTTTTGAAATCTCCCATTCTTATTCAAGCTTGAATCCATTATTTGGATTCATAACAAATTGGTATAAGAGATCCATCAATCCATACCGACCTGGGTAAAAGCAAAAAGAAGACGATCATGACAAAGGATACTGGATTTGTTAGAGTATGGAGCTACTAGCTTAGAGCTGTTAGTTTGTTAATTAAGTATGCAGTTAGAAGAAGTTTGTTGCTTAAGTCAGGTATGCAGTTGCTCTTATCAATGTATATAAACACCATCTGTGGACTGATTAAAGGTAAGTAAAAAGAATACGGAACAGTTTCTCAATAGATTTGTTTATTCTCTAAAAGTCAATATCCATTTTAGCATAATACCTAATATGGTATCAGTCACGTAGTTCCTGGTGATTGCTTCCGCTACAGTCGTATAGCGCATTCAACGAACTCTACTTCGATTGATCATCCTCTTCCATCATTTTTCAGTGCTTGTTTGATCCAGTCGTTCCCTCGTCATGATACAGTAAAACTTGATGAAGCAAATTTCGTCCAATGGCGACAGCACATTTGACTCATCATAGAAAGATATGAGTTGCAGGGATTTTTGGAAGGAACATTACTTGCTCTGGCTAGGTTTGTGGCGAATCCAGACAGCACTTTGACTTCAAATCCAGATGTATCGGCGTTTATTCAGCAAGATAAGTTGTTGGCCTCTTGGCTTTTGTCTACGATTAGTATTCCTTTATTGTCGTATTTTTCCACTGCTAAACCTGCTTGTGAGATTTGGAGCATTGCGACTCGTTTGTTTGTTGCGTCTACGAGTGCGAAAATATCTCGCATAAATCATGATCTGCATGCTATTAAGAAATGTGAATTAACTGTCTCACAATATATTGCCAAAATCCAAAATATATGTGCCTTACTTGCAGCGTCTGGATCTGCTGTTTCGGAGGCCGAAAAGGTTGAAGTAATTCTTGCCAGACTTCCGCCGGAGTTTGTTGCGGTTTTGACTGTGGTATCGTTCTTGTCGGAGACGCTTCCCTTCCAAAGGTTGGTCGATATTTTAATGGAATTTGAAAACCGTCAGATGAGGGCAGCTCGAGAGGTTCCGATGCATGCTTATCTGTTCAAGCACCGCCGGCTGCAGCGGTGACAGATTCAGATTCACGTGTTGTGCGGGTGGACGTTCCACGGTTGGATCGTGTGGGCGCGGTTTCTGTCCTTGTGCTTAATGTCAAATATGCGACAGGTACGGGCACCTGGCGTAGCGGTGCTTCTACCGCTTCAATCAGGAGTATGGTGGCCCGAATACTTCAATGGCGCGCCATGAAAAAAGGGTAGTAGGGTGAAGACTATGGTCGATTTGCTGGCTCCGGTGGACCTAGCCTACATGTGGGGACTGTTCCGATGCAAAATCCTGGTGCTGCTTCGTGGGAAGGTTGGCCTTATTTTCAGAATTTTGAGGCTAAGTTGCAGGGTAAAATACCCAAAAATACCGAAAAATTAAATTAATTACGGAAAAGGGCCAGTTTCAAAAATATTTACGGAAAAGGGCCGTTTTCCCCCAAAACGCGGCCACGTCAACGCGTTTTTGGGGGAAAAGACAGCAAAGTGCGCCCTTGGGGATGCGCTTTGCTGCTTGCAACGGTAAAAAAAAGGCCAATTAATACAAAAATACCTTTGGGCGCCAACGGTAAAAAAAAGTACAAAAACCCCCTTGTAACACCCCTTACCCGAGACCGTTGCCGGAGTCGAGCACGAGGCATTACTAGACTTAACTTACTAGTTTGGGACATAAAAATTGAAACTGTCTATCTGCGTCATGTTCACTAAATGAATTATAACTTGAGTTACAAAACTCGAAATCTAGATCCGTAAATTTTCCTTTAAACTAGACTCATATATCTTCTTACTATAATTTTTCCAAAATTTTTAGTGTGGCCAATTAATACAGTTTATTAGTTAAAGTCTCCTCTATTACACAGTTCGACAGTTCTGACCTCTCTTCACTAAAAATCAATTATCTCATAATATACAACTCTTTCTTGTACACCGTTTTTTTATATAAAAATAGACTCAATAAGCTTTAATTCTATATCTCATGCACAACCAAATTCCATTTATCTACTTTGGTGATTTTTCAAAATCACGTCACTACTGCTGTCTAACTATTCCCCTGCATATTATTACATAATTTCTTTAAAATAACTATCAGCTATGCATTTCATAACATCCAAAACATGTTCTTAATTAACCATTTTAATGGCTAATCATTACCAAGCATTTACAAGCCAATATTAAGCCATATCATAAGGTCATAAGTACAAAACGGCTAAGTCCCTATACATGCCATAACTTAAAACGTTCGAGTCACAAAATACCAATATAATCCTTTGATAGTGTGTAACGATCTCCGACGTCCTTTCGATCCCCGAGTTTGCTTGTAATACTATAAAAAAAAAATAAAGAATGGGAGTAAGCATAAAGCTTAGTAAGTTTACATGTAAATAGATAACAACATTCTTAATAAATTATCTTATTCTTTTCTTATCAAGATCACTTAAGCTTTTAATTCAATATACTTAACTTGTATTCTTACCTTACCTTTTAACATGAACTTGTCTTACCTTATCTTTTTAGCTTGAACTTGCCTTACCTTTACTTTTGCATACCCTTTGAATTTTCCCGTTGAACCACTTGGAATACTAAGGATACGTGGGTACCTTTCTTTATGAAACTTAACCATTGCCATGTCTTGATATGGTCTTATGTGGTATCCTTGCCTTATGAACTCACCAATGCCATGCCTTGGCATGGTCTTACATGGGAACTTTGCCTTATGGTAACAAATTAATGCCATGTCTTGACATGGTCTTACATGATTTCCTTAAACCCTAATGTCATGACATTTGTATCCTACACATTCCTAAGGTTCAACCGGAACTTTTTGAGATAGCTTTTCCGTCAATTCATACTTGAGTCTTTGAATAATAAATTTACAGAATAAACATGTAAATGCTGAAATTTAATAATATTAAATGTAAAATAATAGAATATTGTATTTATTTACCGCAAACTTACCTCGAAATAAAATACGATAAACTATATCGATTTATTCCACTATCTTTTCCTTTCCCCGATCTAACTCTGGATTTCTTTCTTCTTGATCTATAATAGCAAATTTAGCTTATTTAATACCCACATCTACTAAAACAGTCCTTAACTCTAACTTTGGAAAAATTATAATTTTGCCCCTAAACTTTTACATAATTACGATTTTACCCCTAGGCTCGAAAATTAAACTTCAGCCCTTATTCTTATGTTTTATAACATGCTGAATATTTTTCCCTTCTATGGAAACATCAAATTCTCACTAATTCACACACTTATGACCAATTTATAACATTTACTAATTAGCCCAAACTACTTAAATTCATCAAAAAATCCAAAGACAAAACTTGTTAATCTAACACATATCTTTTATTTTCTACCATCAAACAACAAAAATCACAAGTTCTCATCAATGGCATAACTCAAAATATTCATCAAAATTCAAAATTCAAACATGGGTTTTGTAGCACTCGAAGCAACGATCTCAAAAACGTAAAAATTATAAAAAACCGAACAAAACACTTACCTTAATTTAGCTTAGACATGGCCGAACCCTTGTTTGCTCACTTCTTTCTTTTTCTTTCTTACATTCGGCCATTAAAGATGAAAGAATGAGTAATCTTTCTCTTTCCCATTATGTCTTATTATTATAAGTTTAATATAATGTATAATTAATAATAATAACATTTATAATATATAATTTCATATAATAAAGTCACTGAAGCATAATCATGCCGTCCACTATAGTTAAAGTTGGGCAAATTAAAACTTTAATGCTTCTATTTAAAAAGACATCAACAATTTAGCCATTACACATTAAACTATCAAATTTTTAATTCACGCGATTAACCCTTTTTAATAATTCAACACCCAAACAATAAAATTAAATCACGAAAATTTTACACATAATAATTCAAACATAATTAACACGGAAAATAATATTTAAATATTTTTCTGACTTCGAATTTGTGGTTTCGCAACCACTATTCCATTTAGGCCCTATTTTGGGATGTTACATTTCTCCCCCCTTTAGGGATTTTCGTCCCCGAAAATCTTACCTGTAAAGAGATTTGGGTACTGTTTTCGCATAGTCTCTTCGGGCTCCCATTTCTACTCAGGAACTAATACAGGCTACAATAAACCTGAAGGTATCTGATGTTCGACCTTTACCTGCTGACAGATCAAGCATCTAGTACTGTTTTCGCATAGTCTCTTCGGGCTCCCATTTCTACTCAGGAACTAATACAGGCTACAATAAACCTGAAGGTATCTGATGTTCGACCTTTACCTGCTGACAGATCAAGCATCTAGAAACAAACTCTGATATATCTCTTTTCATTCCTTTCCACCAATATATTTTCTTCAAATCATTATACATCTTTGTACTACTTGGGTGAATAGACAAAGACCTGCTATGTGCTTCCTGTAAGATTTTCCTAATAAGCTCATCATTCTTTGGTACACATACTCTGTCTCTGAATAACAAACAACCGTCAGAACCGATCTGAAAATCAGACTCTACACCTGACTCGCACGGAACTCTTTTGGCTTACAACTCACTGTCATCTTTCTGTCACAAATTTCTTCAAGAAATGTCGATTTAGCTCTCAACTCAGCTAAAATAGAACCATCATCAATGCCAAACTAGTGTGCAAAGTTCTCAATGCAAATAACGATTTTCTACTCAAAGCATCAACAACAACATTTGCCTTACCCGGGTGATAATCGATCACTAGCTCATAATCTTTAATCAACTCTAGCCATCTTCTTTGCCTCAAGTTCAGATCTTTTTGAGTCATCAAGTATTTCAAACTTTTGTGATCAGTGGATATTCGACATTTCTCACAATATAAGTGATGTCTCCAGATTTTCAATGCAAATCCAATAGCAGCTAGCTCTAAATCATGTGTCGGATAGTTTTTCTCATGTAGCTTTAACTGTCTAGAGGCATAAGCAATTACCCTTCCTTCCTGCATAAGTACACAGCCTAGTCTATTCAAGGATGCATCACTGTAAATCAAAAAATCTTTACCCGGTTCTGGTCGTACTAAACAGGAGCTTTAGTCAACAATACATTTAACTTGTCGAAACTCTGTTGACACTTCTCAGTCTATTCAAACTTGACAGCTTTCTATAACAATCTTGTCAATGGAGTAGCTATCTTGGAAAATCCCTTTACAAATCGTCTATAATAACCGGCAAGACCAAGAAAACTTTTGACCTTTGATACATTTCTGGGAGGCCTACAATCAACAATTGCTGAAATCTTACTCGGATCAACTCTAATACCTTCACCTGAGCCATTATGTCCAAGAAAACAAACTTTCCGTAACCAGAACTCACTTTTGCTAAACTTGGCATAAAGCTGATTATCTCTCAAAATCTGTAAAACTGTTCTCAAATGCTCTGCATGCTCAGTCTCATCATGAGAATAAATCAAGATGTCATCAATGAACACGACTACAAACTTGTCCAAATAAGGTCTAAAAATTCGGTTCATTAAATCCATGAAAGTAATAGGAGCATTAGTTAAGCCAAATGTTATCACAAGAAACTCATAGTGACCATACTTAGTTCGGAAAGCAGTCTTTGGAACATCTGACTCTTTAACTCGCAACTGATAGTATCCGGATCTCCAATCTATCTTAGAGAACACAGTGGCTCCTTTCAATTGATCAAACAAATCATCTATTCTAGGTAATGGATATTATTTCTTGATGGTTACCTTGTTAAGCTGTCGATAGTCTATGCACAATCTCATGGAACCATCCTTCTTTTTCACAAATAACACTGGCGCACCCCATGGTGAATAACTAGGTCTTACAAAGCCTTTATCAGTTAATTCCTGTAGCTGAGCTTTCAATTCTTTCAATTCTATTGAAGCCATTCTATAAGGAGCAATAGAAATAGGTGTGGTACCTGGAATCAATTCAATACCAAACTCAACTTCTCTGATAGGAGGCAAACCTGGTAGTTCTTCCGGAAACACATCAGGAAACTCATTTACCACTGGCACTGATTCAATTTTCAACTCTGGGTCTTTAGTATTCAACACAAAAGCAAGATAAGCTTCATATCCTTTCCTTAAACATTTCTGAGCAGACATAACAGAAATCATGGAAATTGAACTATCTGACTCATCTGAATTAACCCGAAGGAACTCACCATTTTTACATTTCAACTCAATAAATCTCTTTCCACAATTCACTATCACATCATGTGCAGTTAACCAATCCATACCAAGAATCACATCAAACTCATCAAATGGCAATAGCATGAGATCAGCCGAAAAATAGTAACCTCTAATCATCAAAGGGCATTTTTTACATACTTTGTTTACTAACACATGTTGACCTAATGGGTTCGATACTTTAACAATAAATTCCGTAAACTCTATGGGCATGTTCATACTAGACATTAATTTCATGCAAACATAGGAATGAGTTGAACCCGGATCAATCAAAGCAATAACATTAACATCATGAAGAGAAAATGTACCCGTAATTACGTCGGGGGAAGATGCCTTTTCATGAGCACGGGTAGCATAAGTCCTTGTAGGTGCTCTAACATCTGATCTTGTTGTTGTATCTCCAGATGTACCTCTACCTGCCCCTACTCCCGAATTTCTCTGAGATCTGCCTTTAACGGGGGCATTACCTGATCTTGTACTCGGTATTACTTTTTTTTAACTATCTCGGGACACTCTCGAATGAAATGATCCGGTGCACCATATCGGAAACAACCAATCTCAGTTGCTCGACACTGACCTGGATGACGTCGACCACATTGAGGACACTCGGGCCTATCAGGCTGAATACTGCCAAACTCGCAATCGAAGTGATTTGAGCTTTTGAATCCATAAATCTTCCACCTCTGTTTCGGCTAGAATACCCGGTTGAAAAATTAGATCTCGTAGAAAACTCTCTAGGCCTCTTGGATGTAGACTGAAATGACTTGTTCATCTGTCTTTTCTTCGTGTCTTGCATATCAATTTCAGCTTTACCCTTTCTTTTTAATAACTTTTCTACCTTACAGGCTCGTTCAACTAAAACAACAAACTCTTTTATCTCTAAGACACCAACAGACAGTTGGATATCATCATTGAGCCCATCCTCAAATCTTTTGCACATGATAGCCTCTGTAGACACACACTCTCGAGCATAATTGCTGAGTCGGATAAATTCACGTTCATAGTCGATCACAGTCATCTTACCTTGTTTTAACTCAAGGAACTCTTTTTTTTTCTGGTCAATAAACCTCTAACTGATGTACTTCTTATGGAGCTCCTCTTGAAAGAAATCCCAAGTAACTCTTTCTTTCGATACTACTGACACAAGTGTCTTCCACTATTGGTAGGCCGAATCTCTAAGAAGTGACACCACACATTTACATTTAATACATTCTTCCGATGTGCAGGATAACTCATCAAAGACTCTGATAGTGTTCTCGAGCCAAAATTCAGCTTTCTCTGCATCATCATCTTTGGTAGCCCGAAACTCTTTGATTTCCTTGTTTTCTCGATCTTGTCAACGGGTGGTTTCTCTCTTCTAACTGTATTTATAACTTGGGGAGCTACATGGGTGGTCTGTCGATCATGAGGGGGTGGAGGTCTAACAGCCGGGTTCGTACAAACGAACTCAGCAAACCAATCATTCATAGCTTGGAAGAAGGCTTCTCGAGCCCCTCCTCTCTGACTAACTGTAACGGGCCTTTCACGACTATCTGGTGGCACCGTCCCTTTAGTGGGAGCGGGTGCATTACTCTCTACATCATCTGCACCATCTCGTTCGGGATCCATTACAATAAAAGAAAAACATTTTTAAAATTGTCAGGAGTCGTCACACTATCAAAATATAAGTATGGCATGTCTACTTAGACTCTTACTCATACTGAATATTCCGAGAATCGACTAAAATCTTGCTCTGATACCAATAAATGTAACACCCCTTACCCGAGACCGTTGCCGGAGTCGAGCACGAGGCATTACTAGACTTAACTTACTAGTTCGGGTCATAAAAATTGAAACTGTCCATCTGCGTCATGTTCACTAAATGAATTATAACTTAAATTACGAAACTCGGAATCTAGATCCGTAAATTTTTCTTGAAACTAGACTCATATATATTCTTAATATAATTTTTCTAGAATTTTTGGGGCGGCCAATTAGTACAGTTTATTAGTTAAATTCTCCTCTATTACACAGTTTGACAGTTCTGACCTCTCTTCACTAAAAATCAATTATTTCATAATATACAACTCTTTCTCCTACACCGTTTTTTTATATAAAAATAGACTCAATAAGATTTAATTCTATATCTTATGCACAACCTAATTCCATGTATACTATTTTTGGTGATTTTTCAAAATCACATCACTGCTACTGTCTAACTATTCCCCTGCATATTATTACATAATTTCTTTAAAATAACTATCAACTAGGCATTTCATAACATCCAAAACATGTTCTTAATTAGCCATTTTAATGGCTAATCATTACCAAGCATTTACAAGCCAATATTAAGCCATATCATAAGGTCATACGTACAAAATGGCTAAGTCCCTATACATGCCATAACTTAAAACGTTCGAGTCACAAAATACCAATATAATCCTTTGATAGTGTGTAACGATCTCCGACGTCCTTTCGATCCCCGAGTTGGCTTGTAATACTATAAAAAAAACAAAGAATGGGAGTAAGCATAAAGCTTAGTAAGTTTACATGTAAATAGATAACAACATTCTTAATGAATTATCTTATTCTTTTCTTATCAAGATCACTTAAGCTTTTAATTCAATATACTTAACTTGTATTCTTACCTTACCTTTTAACATGAACTTGTCTTACTTTATCTTTTTAGCTTGAACTTGCCTGACCTTTACTTTGGTATACTCTTTGAATTTTCCCGTTGAACCACTTGGAATACTAAGGATACGCGGGTACCTTTCCTTATGAAACTTAACCATTGCCATGTCTTGACATGGTCTTACGTGGTATCCTTGCCTTATGAACTCACCAATGCCATGCCTTGGCATGGTCTTACATGGGACCTTTGCCTTATGGTAACATATCAATGCCATGTCTTGACATGGTCTTACATGATTTTCCTAAACCCTAATGTCATGACATTTGTATCCTACACATTCCTAAGGTTCAACCGAAACTTTCTGAGATAGCTTTTCCGTCAATTCATACTTAAGTCTTTAAATAATAAATTTACAGAATAAATATGTAAATGCTGGAATTTAATAATATTAAATGTAAAATAATAGAATATTGTATTTATTTACTGCAAATTTACCTCGAAATAAAATACGATAAACTATATCGATTTAGTCCACTATCTTTCCTTTCCCTGATCTAACTCTGGATTTCTTTCTTCTTGATCTATAATAGCAAATTTAGCTTATTTAATACTCACATCTACTAAAACAGTCCTTAACTCTAACTTTGGCAAAATTACAATTTTGCCCCTAAACTTTTACATAATTACAATTTTACCCCTAGGCTCGAAAATTAAACTTCAGCCCTTATTCTTATGTTTTATAACATGCTGAATATTTTTCCCTTCTATGGAAACATCAAATTCTCACTAATTCATACACTTATGACCAATTTATAACTTTTACTAATCAGCCCAAACTACTTAAATTCATCAAAAAATCCAAAGAAAAAACTTGTTAATCTAACACATATCTTTTATTTTCTACCATCAAACAACAAAAATCACAAGTTCTCATCAATGGCATAACTCAAAATATTCATCAAAATTCAAAATTCAAACATGAGTTTTGTAGCACTCGAAGCAACGATCTCAAAAACGTAAAAATTATAAAAAACCGAACAAAACACTTACCTTAATTTAGCTTAGACATGGCCGAACCCTTGTTTGCTTACTTCTTTCTTTTTCTTTCTTACATTCGGCCATTAAAGATGAAAGAATGAGTAATCTTTCTCTTTCCCATTATGTCTTATTATTATAAGTTTAATATAATGTATAATTAATAATAATAACATTTATAATATATAATTTCATATAATAAAGTCACTGAAGCATAATCATGCCGTCCACTATATTTAAATTGGGCAAATTAAAACTTTAATGCTTCTATTTAAAAAGACATAAACAATTTAGCCATTACACATTAAACTATCAAATTTTCAATTCACGCGATTAAGCCTTTTTTAATAATCCAACACCTAAACAATAAAATTAAATCACGAAAATTTCACACATAATAATTCACACATAATTAACACGAAAAATAATATTTAAATATTTTTGTGACTTCAAATTTTTGGTTTCGTAACCGCTATTCCGTTTAGGCCCTATTTTGGGATGTTACACCCCTAACCCTTTTATTTTTTCACACTTTAATCCTTACTCATTCTTTTCTCAAATTCCTCTCAAAATTCTCTTTAAATCCTTCAAACTTCCTCTAAAATTTTGAAATAGTCCTTTAATATTTACAAAAAAAGCCCTTTTTAATTTTTTTAATATTTTTTTTGAAACTTTTAAAATTTTTGATCGTATTACAAATGGCCAGGGAATTACTTCATCTAGACAGCAAGCACATCTCCATCGAGCAATTGAAAATGGTAAGTTTTTAATTTTAATTTTTCAATATTTATATAATACTTTTTAGGTCTACGTAATTTTAATTAATTTTTATTTTATAATTTTTTAAGCAGTCTGTAGATCGGGTGTTGGAATGTTATATTTGCAACACGCATGGTCCCCCATCGCCGTTGATCGAGAATTACCGGCGGGAAGAGGATTTTTGGCACGTGGCCACGATAGGCCGGGGGTTCAAGTTGGAGCCACCTTTGATCAGTGCGTTGATAGAGAGGTGGAGACCCGAGACGCACACTTTTCATCTTCCATGCGAAGAGTGTACCATCACTCTGGAAGATGTGCAGTTGCAATTGGGATTGCCGGTGGACGGGTCAGTAGTCACCGGGTCTACAACTTCTGGTGATTGAGGAGCCATATGCTACGAGCTTCTGGGTGCCATTTCGGATAAAATTCAAGGAGCTCGGATCAATATGGCCTGGTTACGAGACACATTCCCGGAGCCGCAGGAGGGTTCGACCGAAATAGAAAGAATACGGTATGCTCGGGCATACATTCTTCAGATAGTTGGAGGCTATCTGATGCCAGACCTTTCTAGAAACCTCGTACACCTGATATGGCTGCTGAAACTTGTTGATTTCAGAGCAGCTGGTGAATTGAGTTGGGGGTCAGCCGTGCTATCGAGGTTGTATCGGGAGATGTGAGGGGCGACGCGGCCGAGTAAAGTAAAAATCGGAGGTTGCCTATCACTACTGCAGTCATGGGCATGGTATCGATTTTCATTTTTACGTCTTTGACTCGACCACCCATATTCATTCCCACTGATAATGAGGTAAATTTAATGTTATATTTTACAATTATTTCATAGATTTATAGTATAATTGTATGCTAAAAATTTATTTAATTAGGTGGAACCATTCGGCAAGTCATGTTGGAATACCTACCTCGCTTGAAGATATATTGCTTCTATTGGACCAACGGTCGGAATCACAAGTAAGTTTCGAATTTCGTAATTATAATTTAGTATTTCGTATTTAGTGTCTACTATTATGTATATAACTAATATTTTGGTAATGTTAATATAGTTTCAATGGACACCGTACGAGGATCCGAAAATTCAGGCAGTAATTCCGGAGGAGTTTTTCCAAAATCCGAACAGTTGGCACGTGAAGGTCCCATTGATCACCTATGCAACCGTGGAGATGCACCAGTCAGATCGGGTTCTGCGACAATTTAGATTCCGGCAACCGATTCTCGTGCCACCTAAGGTGCTTGATGATGAGCACAAAGTGGACTTACGGCAGCTGCACACGGATTGGACAAGATTTTGGTCAGCACATATCGAGACGTGGGAGAACCGGTATGACTATTTACCTATCTGGGAACCGATCATCGTTCCTGAGTTAGCGTGCGTGCCAGAATACATGCCATGGTTTAGGATTCATGGTAAGCTGTATATGTTGTCGAAAGAAGAGAGACGACAGCAACTTCGTAAACGAAGGGAACGTCGGGGCCCTTTAAATCCAAGGAGAAGGGATGATGAGACGGGGCCATCAACAGCGATGACACAGTCACCGGGCCCAACAACAGCGCCCACACAGTCACCGGGCCCATCAGTTCAGCCGACGACATCGACATCACAACCTTCACCCTTTATGCCAGGTGCGTACCCTACCCTTTATATGTATCCTAACCCGTATATGTTTCCTTTTCCCAGTCCCACCCCAGGTTGGAATGTATGGCCGGGTTCGAGTTCGTTCTCGACTACTCCGACTGGCCAGCCGATCTTGAGGCCGTCGTCGCGTGAAGGATCACAGGAGGTGCCGTCGGGGAGCACTTCCTTTTACCAGCCTCCTTCGCCATACGGGATTCAGACACCCCGCCGTGGTTTATGCAAACACCTCCGGGGTCGTTATTTTATCACGGTGAGTCATTCTCGCAACACCCACAACCAGACCCACTGCCGGAGGAACCCGAATCCCCGCCCGAGGTTCCACGACCTCCGCCGGAAGCTAGAAGAAGGAGGAATCCAGGGCGTAACCACCGACCACCCCCGTGTGGCACTGATTTCGACCGGCATCAACACTGATTTGGACTGGCTTTTGTATTTTTTGATTGTAATATAGTTTTTTAATAAAATAAAAGCTATTTTTTATTTGTGTTTGTAATTTAATTTTTTAATAAAATAGAAGTTGTTTATTTTTATATGTAATTTAATTTTAATTTTTTAATAAAAGAAAAAGCTTTTTTTATTTATTTTAATGTAATTTAATTTCAATATATTTAATAAAATAGAAATGGTTTAGTTTTTTTTATTGTAATTTAGTTTTAATATATTTAATAGAGTAAAAGTTTTTTTATTTTTTATTGTAATTTAATTTTTATTTTTTAATGTAATTTAATTTTAATATTTTTAATAAAATAGAAATGGTTTAATTTTTTTCTGTAATTTAGTTTTAATATATTTAATAGAATAAAAGTTTTTCATTTTTTATTGTAATTTAATTTTCATTTTTTAATGTAATTTAATTTTAATATCTTCAATAAAATAGAAATGATTTAAATTTTTTTATTGTAATTTAGTTTTAATATATTTAATAGAATAAAAGTTTTTTATTTTTTTAAAGTTTTTTTATTTTTTTAATGTCATTTAATTTTAATATCTTTAATAAAATAGAAATGGTTTAGTTTTTTTTATTGTAATTTAGTTTTGATATATTAATAGAATAAAAGTTTTTTATTTTTTTATTGTAATTTAATTTTTATTTTTTAATGTAATTTAATTTTAATATCTTCAATAAAATAGAAATGGTTTAATTTTTTTATTGTAATTTAGTTTTAATATATTTAATAGAATAAAAGTTTTTTACTTTTTTAAAGTTTTTTTATTTTTTTAATGTCATTTAATTTTAATATCTTTAATAAAATAGAAATGGTTTAGTTTTTTGTTGTAATTTAGTTTTAATATATTTAATAAAATAAAAGTTTTTTTATTTTTTATTGTAATTTAATTTTATTTTTTCATTGTAATTTAATTTTATTGTAATTTTGTAATTTAATTTTAATAACTTGAATAAAATAAAAGTTCTTTTACAAAAGTTCACCGTTTTATCAAAAACAAATAATGTAATTACATAGCCACGAAGAGACAAAAAAGCTAAGAATACGGTCAACTATTCCGACTTGGACACGACCGAGATGTACGCCCCGGGTTCCTACACCATCCGCACAGCCTACTTTGGTTGGAACACCCCAAACCCAGCCCACGAGCCTTGACCGGATCCGGTATGTTCCTGGGATAAAACGATTCAAAATTCGTTTGTTCTTTTGGAAAATCTGAGTGGTTTTGAAAGAAAATTTATTTTGTGTTGGGCTCGAGTTAAACAAGTTTATTCTTGAAATCTAGGTTTTTATAAAACTTCACTTCTAAGTTTCAAACTTTAAATTAAAGAAATATCGAGTTGTTTTAGAATTTACTATATATATTGAAAATCATTTGTTTTAGGGTGTCAAAACATTTGAAGATTTATTTCAAAAACAAATTAGATAACCTTTGACTAATAATATCGCGATAAAAACAAATAAAAGCAAGCATAAAATAGTTTAGTACTTATGGCCTTATTACATCAAAAACAAAACCCGAATAAATCCAAACTTAAAACATAAAGTCTCAAAATAAAAGTTCACTGAGCTGAGCATGGCCACCACCAAGTTCCTGCCGACCCGGTCCATCACTGAGCGTCACCTGAAAGATATCCCACAACGGGGTGAGTCAAACAGACTCAGTGTGTATAACCAACACTAAGTCCCAACGATTCAGGCATGTCATATCATATCATACATATATATAACAGATAGGAATAATGATGCAAACCGAACCCAAACCTAGATAACCATCCGCTACACATCACCTGTACCAACCATCACACCGTGGGGACTACTAAGTCGACCCTCCATCCGCTACACATCATCGAAGGCAGTCGTTGCAGACGACGTGCTCATCACCCTTATGAATTTTATGGCATAGCCACCAGATATTATTTTGTGACATAAGTCACCACATTCAGATTTTGTGACGTGAGTCACCATATTCAGATATTGTGGTATAAACCACCAGATCACTTCCTTTTTCCATATAACCCATATGCCCCATGTCACACAAAACATGCAATATCATGCCTTATGCCTTATTTCACATTCTTATCGATATTCACATATGTACCATATTCCGAATATTCATATCATAATAATATTCATATCATTTATTAACATAATGTTAAGGTTACGTACCTGAGTACCTTGTACCATCACATGGTACCTTTGCCCACTTTTCACGTTATTATAAACACATATATTAAATTGATGCCATAAATCTATTAAGAGTTAGTGTGGGGTACACACCTGGTTTAGTTAACGCTTTTACTGAAATCCCGAAAACTCCCGATCTAATGCTCTAGATCTCAAATTCCTACATTTGGCCAACACTAAGTATGTTAGAAACAAGCCATTCGGCTAATTAAACAAATCCCGAAGGATTATTGCAACCAAACTCCTTACCTTGCTGCCGATTTGATTACTAATCAAATCCCGAAACTTTGTAGTCTTTCTCCCTTGTAATCGGCTAACACTAGATCACTTGACTTGGTTAGTTTTCAGCTTTTAAACAATTAAGAAACAGATCTAAAATATTAACTATGGCCTTGGCCGAATATAAATACCCTCTTACCTGGCGGATCTAATTCCTGAAAGTGTCACTTGGTTATGGAGATGTCGAAATACCTAAAAGCCTTATGTTAGATCCGCTTTCCAATTACTTTAATGAACTTAATAAATGGCCTTCGGCCTAACGCTAAACTTTACTTACCTTAGATTAGAAATCCCGAAGATCTCCCCCTTGCAATCGGCTACCAAAAGAAAATCCCGAAAGATCCTTTCAAGTTTCGGCAAACAAGAATATTAATGGGATTAGTCTTTAAATTTCGACTAAAAGAAAAAAGTAGGAAATCGAATGACATTCAATCTTACCCTTAATGTTGAAATCGACAGTATTCCTTCCTGACACCACTTGAGAGATTTGGCTATTGCTTGAATGATCAAATCGGCTCCTATAGGGTAGAGGAGCATTCGGCTATGGCCACCAAGTAGAGGATTCGGCTTAGGCAAAAAGTGAACAATCGAATAGGGGTCACTTGTGTATTCGGCTTTGGTTGAAAAAGAAGAAGAGAAGGGTTGGTAATGAGGATTCGGCTTCAACAAATAAAAGAAAAAGAGGAGAAAAGTGATAGCTTTGGAGAGAATAGAGTAAACGAAAGGGAGGCTAGAATGCTTAATGAAATTCGGCTATAGCTCCCTTACCCCTTAGCCGAATTTGACACCAAAGACTCCCTTGGCCGGCCAACTCCTCCTCTTTCTATCCAATCCCCTATTTTCTCTCTTCTTTTACTTATTCAAAAATAATTAAAATAAATCAGCAATTATCCTTGCCCTTAGCCGAAAATTTAAAAGGATTTAACCACATCTAAAACTCCTCCCTCAGACTCCCAATGCCGTCCATTACTACTCCTTGTTGCCGCAAAATAAAAGCTCTTATTTTGCTTCCCTTGTGACTCGAACCCTGGCCCATTTGTACATGCTTGTGGCGTCACTTACAGAGGCTTTAAGTGGCGCCTCCAAGCCACTTACACAAGCCCACTTTTGTGTCATATTTCCCCTACTAATTCTCTTAAGGCCACTCTTGTTCAGGTCCACTTCAAGACTTCAAATCTGATATTTTCTAATGTATTTTCCTATATTCTAAAGTCCTCAAAATTCATAAAACATACTTATAATACACATAGGCATGTTTTCACATAAAATTCAGCAATAATTCATAAGCCCAAAATCTCGGATATTACATTGGTTGCTCATTTCTCGGATATCCATATTGTTGCGTATTCTACTCGAGTAAGGTCGACCTTTTGGTTTGCACCTCAATTGTCTATCCAACAACAGCTTATACGGTGCAAACGATACCGACAGCCACTTACGTTCATCTGAGATTGGTGGGAATACGTGTCTCCACACGTTGTACATGTTTTTTAATTTATACACTTCGTCGACATAGCTCATGGGATCAAGACGGAGATTCTGACAAGCCGCAAGTACATGAGCGCATGGGTAACGAAATGCATCAAATTTCCCGCAGTCGCAGGTTCTATTTGTCAAGTGTACACGATACTGCCCGCCAACAATACCTTGGTTCGGTCTATCAAACTCCGTGACACGAAACCATAGGCTGTCGCGATCGTGACACACTGTCTGTATCGTGTTGGCCCGTGCCTTCCCCCTGTTTATTTCTTGCAAGACCTTCGGGCTCCATACATGGCCTCCTTGCATCTGCCCTCTATAACTCGCTGCTCGCTTCGAAAATAGTGCCGCTAAACGAAAATATGTCTCTCGCACAACCGATGTAATCGGCAGATGACGGGTTCCTTTTAGAACAGAATTTATGCATTCGGTGAGGTTTGTGGTCATATGACCATATCGTACGCCACCATCGTATGCTTGTGTCCATTGTTTGAAAGGAATATTGCACAGGTAGTTTCCGCCTTCGTCGTTATCTGAGCGCAAACTCGCCAACATCTCCTGAAAACGGTCCTTATTGATCTCGTACCCTACCAATATACGTTGATAGCGAATATTACATACCACTCTTTAATTGAGAATAAATTGAATATTACAAACGAAATTATATTAATAGATATTTCATACCTATATTGGTCACTTGCCGTCGCTGACTTTTAGATCGATGTTCCCCATAGTAGTTGGATGCAACATGCCTTAGGCAATATCGATGGTGTGTGCAATGCCACATGCTTTCCTGGCGTTCTATTGCGGCTAGTATTCCAGGGCCCCGATCCGATATAACGCATATATCAGGTTGGGGGCAGACATGCCTCCTTAACCTAGATAGGAAGAAGTCCCAGTCATCAGCTGACTCCCCCGGTGTTATTGTGAATGCAATCGGAAGGATTCTCCCACAATCGTCTTGTACCATAGCTAGCAATAGCCGATGCGTATATCTACCATACATAAAGGTACCGTCAATTTGTACCAATGGCTTGCAGTATATAAAGGCATCTCGGCATTGCTTAAATGTCCAGAAGAGACGCTTGAACACTGCGCATCCACGGAGCAAACGATCGTTTTAGTACGCCGGTTCCATTTCAAGGTCTGTTATGCTGCCTGGGACATATCTCTCTAGCACTTGACACCACCGCCACACTTTATTATAAGAAGCGTCCCACTGACCATGCAACTTTTCTAATGCCTTTTGCTTGGCTATCCAAGCTTTTTTGTAAGAGGGGGTGTACCCCAATTGGCTACTAATATTGCCAATTAATGCCGACACTGTAGTCTTGAGATCAGCCTTCACCGTCAGGATTATTAAGTCAGCCAACATGTCTGAATCCATCTTTGGATGATATTGTGTAACACCTGTCAATGAAGTACGTTAAATAATGCAACATTACATAATATTAGTATTATTTAAAAACATTGAACACATAGTGGTACTGTACCAGCAAGACATGTATGTGGACCTTTGTACTTTTTGATCTCCCACAAGCCTGTCCTTTTCCTCAATGACGCCATGATTTTCCATGAACATGTACCGTCTTGCACTGCACACTTCGCCTTGTACTTATCGAGCTTAGATTTAACCATGTTGTAGTTAACCTCGTTCCTGATGCTGTATTGTTTCAATGCAGCAAGAAAAGTATTCTTGTTGGAAAACTGGTTACCAACTTCTAATTGGTCAGAATCCAATGAAGAAATTGTACGGTCACGTGTCCGGTGTGTTAGTTCAGGAAACTCCAATGCATCATCTTGAGATAGATCGACATTATGCATGTGGGCTGGAGGCGAGTACGCCCTGAATAGCGGATCTTCTTCTTCTTCGTTTGAACCGCCCTCAACATCTTCAGGTACAATTGGAACAGGCTCCGGTTCAGAAAATAATCCAACTTCCGCACCATTAGGCCCGGGCTCCCGAGGTGGATCCACATTGGATTCATCGTCCGACCCTCCATAACCTGCAACAAATGAGGGCCCCTCACCAGTGGATGTCGTAGGGAGTATATTATCCCTCCTTAAATATCTTTCGTAATGTTTCCAATCATATGTGGATTGCCAACCACTAGAAGTTGATGACGTCCCCCAATACGTATTTTTATCATCGGATGTCGAAGGACGCATATGCATGTCCCATCCACCAACCGAGTGTCGTGCAGGGGTTATGTTTTTCATACTACCACTGAACATGGGGCACTTTCATGTTTTGCCTCCCACTAATAGAGTGTCAACTTGGGGTCGTGTATTCCCCTCGAACGGCAGTAGATGTTGAGGTCGCAGAAAGATCACTTGGAGATGAAAATTGTACATATACCTCGAGATAGGGTGATCCACTGGCAAGATGAGTCTCCACCATTGCCTCAAAGCCCAGGAGACCTTTGATGTCGAATGATTCATATCTCACCAGATCAACCGAAGCGCAAAATCTATACTTAATAGACTAAACTTTCATTGGCGTTGTTCCGAATATTTTACGCCTAATTCTTTTGCGAAGTTCTACCAAATCAACGTTCTGATTAAAACTCAGTCGCGCTGTGTTCTCTGATAAGAAAACAACACCATTTTTGATGTCACAAACTTCACCATCGTAGAAAATAACAGTATTAATACGTTCACTCATTTTCAATTTTTTTTCTTTTGCCTCAATTTCCCTTATGCAACCTGAGAATGAAATTTGGCTGATTTATAGTCTAATTTTACCGAGAGATCGCTCAGAGAAAAAGAGCGCCCACGTGGGAGCTCTTTTGAGTACTCTCGCCGTGACGGTGCACCCTTTGGAAGCATTTTTGCCTTGTTTGTTGTAAACGTCTTCTCAAATTAATTTTGCCAGAGACTACTGTAGCAAAAGAGCGTCCACGTGGGAGCTCTTTTCAGTACTCCTGTTGACAGTGCATCTTTCCTGAAGCGTTTTTGGCCACTGTTTGTACAGAAATGTCTTCTCAAAACTATTTTGCCAGATACAGCTGTCACAAAATCCAATTAATTTTTTTGGCTAATATATATTGCCCAAAACCCTAAATTTATTTTTACCCTATCCTAGAAACCTTAAAATATCATACTGTAATTGGACCATGAGGGGAGGAGGGCAAAAATGCATCCATGTCAGCGCATTTTCCTGGTGAGTCAGTAGTAAAGCGTGCCCTTGGGGACGCGCTTTGCTGTCTTTTCCCCCGAAAATGTGCAGACGTGGCCGCGTTTTGGGGGGAAACGGTCCTTTTCCCTAAATATTTTTGAAACTGGTCTTTTTTCGTAAATAAATTAATTTTTTGGTATTTTTCGGTATTTTACCCTAAGCTGCATGCTAGGATCCCTAATATCTTTGACCATTCCAACACTAACAGGGCTACTTATGGCCGTGAGTTTATTGGTCCATACGGGTATGCTGATGGGTCTCATTTTTGGCATAATTTTGGGTGTGTTGAAGGGCGCAATACTGGGCGTGTTATGGGACGCAATTTGGGCCAGCGTTATGTTGGGCTTTCTGATGGGGCTTCTAGCTCCAAGGGTGCAGGCCAAGGAATTGGGCCACGTAGTCACACTGAATAGTAATGTGGACCGATCCATGTTGACGCTAATATTAGCCAAAATTCAAGTGGGCCTAATGCTAATCATGTTGATGTTGATGTTGCAGGTACGGGCACCTAGCGCAACAGTACTTCTACCACTTCAAACGGGAGTATGGTGGCTTGAATACTTCGATGACGCGCCATGAAAAAGGGGTCGTACAGTGAAGACTATGGTCAATTTGCTGGCTCCGGTGGACCTAGCCTGCGTGCGGTGACCTTTTCGATACAAAATCCTGGTGCTACTTCGTGGGAAGGCTGGCCTTATTTTTAGAATTTTGAGGTTAAGTCGCATGCTAGGATCCCTAATATCTTTGACCATTCCAACCCTAATAAGGCTAATTATGGCCGTGAGTTAATTGTCCATATGGGTATGCTGATGGGTCTCTATTTAGGCATGATATTGGGCTACATGGGTATGATGATGGGTTTCATTTTCGGCATAATTTTGGGTGTGCTGAAGGGCACAATGCTGGGCGTGTTATGGGGCGCAATTTGGGCCAGCGTTATGCTGGGCTTTCTAATGGAGCTCTTAGGCTGAAGGGTGCAGGCTAGGGAATTGGGCCACCTAGTCACACTGAACAGCAACGTGGGCTGATCCATGTTAACACTAATATTAGCCAAAATTCAAGTGGGCCTAATGCTAATCATGTTGATGTTGCAAGCCTTTGGCAACATAATGTTCTTAAAGTTTCGTGGCGCATTAAACCCCGAGCCCATGTGTTTGATTTTGATTCCTCACAATGTGTTGGGCTGCCCTGAATCCCTGATTTTCATGCGTTTGATTTTTCGGACGCCACACAGTATGACTCCAACTTTGATAATACTGATTCATATCTTCTTGTACCGATAGGAAACTTGTCATGGTATCTAGATTCTGATGCCACACATCATGCCTGTCAGAATGCTTCCAGGTTAAATGCCTCCACTCTTTATTTAGGTACATCCTCTCTCTTAATAAGGAATGGGGCCCCTACTAAATTGTTTTCTATTGGGAATACTATTTTACCTACAAAGAAGAAGTTATTACATTTTATTAATGTTTTGTGCGTCCTGAGCATCCGAAAAAATCTCATGTCTGTTTCTCAGTTTGCTACTGACAACAATGTATTTTTTGAATTTCACCCATTGTATTGTGTTATTAAGGACATCCAGACACAAGAAATCTTGCTGCGGAACCAAGTACGTGATGGTATCTATCAGTTTTCGGTTGCCCCGTCTGTCTCTTTTGATATAATTTCTGCTGTTCACAACATCGGGCTTCAAGATTGTTCTTCAGATGATAATGCATTTACTTTATGGCATAATAGAATTGGTCACCCTTCTTCTAAAATTGTTAAACTTAATAAATGTGGAGTTGTTTCAAATAAAACAAGTCTTGAAAATGTTTGTATTGTCTGTCAGAAAGGGAAATCACATAAATTGCACTTTTCCCACTCTACTACTGAATATGTGGAACTTTTTGAATTGGTTGTGTCTGATTCGTGGGGTCTGACTTCTATTGCTTGTGGGGGTAATCTATATTATGTTTCGTTCATTGACATGTACAGTCGGTTTAACTGGGTTTATCTGATTAAACGTAAATCTCAAGAAGTTGACTATTTTTTTCAGTTTCAGAAGATGGTCGCCATTCAATTTGGGAAGAATATTAAAAAATTTCAGAGCGACTAGGGTGGTGAGTTTCGTGCTTTTGCATCAGTGCTAGCAAGTCATGTGATACTTCATCGTCTCTCCTGCCCCTATACTTCAGAACAAAATGGAGTCGTTGAGCAAAAACACAGGCACATTGTGGAGACCGTTCTCACACTATTGGCACAGGCTAATCTACCTATGGTTTACTGGAGTTATGCATTCTGCAGTGCTGTTCACTTTATTAATAGATTGCCCACTCCTGTTCTGAAAGGTCAATCTCCGTATCAGATTCTTTATGGGTGTACACCTACGTATGATCACCTCAAGGTATTTGGCTGTTATTGTTTTCCTTATTTACGTCTGTTTGTGCAACATAACCTAGATTTTTGCTCACAACCTTGTACGTTTCTAGGGTATAGTTCTCAACATAAAGGACACTACTGTCTCACACCAGATGGTAAGGTGATTGTTTCTTGTCATGTTATTTTTGATATGCGTCGTTTCTTGTTTCCATTGCCAGTTATGGATGAAGTTTAGAATTCTACGAGTATTACCACATATGTTCCTATAGTTCAGATTTCCTCTCCGTTTTTCACTACAGAAACCAACAGAACCATTGACTCTTCATCAACGGTTCCTTTGCCTAATTCAGGTCATGCTCCTATGCAGTCTGGTTCAGTTGCTTCACTCGCTACCTGTAGTCCGCCTTAGACTGTCTCTGTTGCTTCGTCGTTGTTGCCTGAGTCAAGATCTATTTTACAGGAGCCTCAACTTCAAAATCCTCACAGTGAAGATAGTCAATTACCCACTGCATCCCAAACTATTCCTTCTGTTTCTTCAGGAAATACTCACGTTATGGTTACTTGGTTTAATGCGGGAATTTTTAAACCCAAGGCTTTGTTCGCAGAAGCTGTAGATTTTGAGCCACGCTCTATTGAGGATGCTTTTGCTCAGAAAGAGTGGAAGTTAGCTGTTCAAGCAGAATTTGATGTGTTGATAGCTAACTCTACCTGGGAACTTGTTCCTTTACCTCTTGGTTGGAAAGAAATTGGGTGCAAATGGCTTTTCAAAATCAAGAAGAATCCTGATGGGTCAGTTGATCGACGAAAAGCTCGGTTGGTAGTAAAGGGATGTTGACAAGTGCCTGGGTGTAACTTCAAAGAAACTTTTAGCCCGGTAGTCAAACCTGCTACTATTCGAATCATTATATCTATCTTTGTATCCAATGGATGGCAACTCCGTCAAGTCGATATAAACAATGCCTTTCTAAATGAAGATTTGACTGATGAAGAATTCATGCAGCAACCTCTAGGATATGTTCAGTATGGACCAAATTGTGAGACATTGGTGTGTCATTTGACGAAGGCATTGTACGGGTTACGACGAGCTCCTCGTGCCTGGTTTGAAAAGTTGAGACAATTTTTTGTTTCTATTGGGTTCGTCTTATCTAAATTCGATGCCTCTTTATTTGTTAAAACTTCAACCAAGTCTACTGTCTATGTTCTGGTTTAAGTGGATGACATTATTATTACTGGGAGTTCGATTGATGAAATAAACTGTTTTGTTCAGCAGCTACATAACAAATTTTCTCTAAAGGATTTGAGTGATCTGCATTATTTTTTAGGGATCGAAGTCAGTAGATCCTCTAATGGCAGTCTTCATTTATGCCAGCGCAAATATATTTGTGATCTTCTTGACAGAAGCTCTCTGGATAATGCAAAAAGTGTTCACATGCCAATGGTTAGTTCGACAACATTGTCTAAAGATGATGGTGTTCGACTTGTTGATCCTACTGAGTACATGAGTCTTGTTGGTGCTCTTCAATATGTGGTGTTAACTCAAGCGGATATTGCTTATGCTGTAAATCGTGTATGTCAATTCATGCATGCCCCTACAACAATTAATCTGATTGTGTTAAAAAGTATCTTGCGGTACCTGCGGGGCGCTCTCACTCATGGGCTAGTTTTTCGATGATTCGATAGATTATCTTTGGTAGGTTATGCTGATACCAACTGGGGTCTTGATTTTGATGATCGTCGTTCTACTTCAAGTTATTGTGTTTACTTTGGTCACACACCTGTTTCATGGTATTCTAAGAAACAAGTTGTTTCTCAGTTTACGGCAGAGGCTGAATATTGGCTGCTGCTACTAGTGATGTTGCTTGGTTAACTTCTCTGTTGTCAAAATTACTAATCAAGTTTGCTGATACTCCTGCTGTCTGGTGTGACAATTTCAGTACAATAGCTATTACAGCTAGTTCGATCCTTCACTCCAAATTCAAACATGTCGAAACTTATTTTTTGTTCGGGAAAAGGTGGCCAGTGGATCTCTTGTTGTCAGCGAAGTGCCAGCTTGTGACCAAGTTGTCAATATTCTCACTAAACCACTGTCTGTCTCTATTTTTGCTCGTTTTTGCCGTTTACTTTGGGTGTTACCAGTCGAGAAAGTTGGGTGAATATTAGAGTATAGAGCTGTTAGTTTGTTAATTAAGTATGCAGTTAGTTAGAAGAATTTTGTTGCTTAAGTCAGGTATGCAGTTAAGAGCAATTACTCTTATCATTGTATATAGACACCATCTATGGACTGATTAAAGGTAAGTAAAAAGAATACAGAACAGTTTCTCAATAGATTTGTTTATTCTCTAAAAGTCAATATCCATTTTAGCATAATACCTAATAGGATTGAATCAATTGCAGGAACAAGTCACAACCAATCAGAAACAGCTTGAATCTATGCAGGCACGTGAAGCAACAGTTCAAAAAATGTGGGAGGACCAACAAAGAAGTATTGATGCTAGATTCCAAGAGACCCAAACTTGTATAGAGAAAGTGATGCATAAGGATAAAAAACCCCAATATCTTGCAGCAACTTCTGATGAAAACACTCCCAACCCTGCTACCATTCTTTCCCAAAGGAGGGATGGTAAACATCCAATTGAAGTCATTGTGATTGATGATCAAAAGAGATTTACCTACAAGCCACAACAATCAGGGTTGCTGCCAAAGAAGATATTTGACTTTGGTTACACTCCCCAACAAAGTAACACTTTTTTCAGAATGAAGGGGAGACCTATGACTCAACAAATGGATTCTCTACCTTTACTCCAAGGCTAAAAATTGAACAGAAAATGTTTGAAGAATTTAATCCTAGGCATTGGATAAAAAAATGTCAAAAATATTTTGTAATATTCTCCATTGCTGACCATCATAAATTAGAAATTGTTACAATGTACCTCTCTAGAAAGGCAGAGATTTACTTTGATGGTTACATCATGCAAAAGAACTTTGTTGCTTGGAATGAATTTTCCCAAGATTTATATTTGAGATTTTCTAATAGAACTTACTCTGATATAGTTGAGGAATTCAATAAATTAACTCAGAAATCTTTTGTAAACGATTACCAGTAATAATTTGAAGAAGTACACCATTACATGCTACAATATAACTTACATCTTCTGGAAAGCTACTTTGTCCCTAGTTTTGTTAGTGGGCTTAAAGACGATCTTAAGCCAAGAGTTAAAGCCAATGAACCTACTACTCTAGCCTCAACTTACAAACAAGCCAAACTTTATGAACTTCTCTTGGAAATTAAACACAAAAAACACAAACAACAATATTAAAGAAATACCTATACAAGCCAAAACCAGTTACCAGTCAATTTCATACACCAACCAAAACGTCAATCAACTAAACTATGTATTCTTAACAACAATGCCAATGCCCAAACTAAAGCTTTTTTCCCTAACAACCAACCATCAAATAGAACCAATCTTATTGAACAAAAGAGGCAAAACAATCTATGTATTAGATGTGGGGAGAGATTTATCCCAGGGCACCAATGTAAGACCAAGTAGCTTAACTTCATAGCAATTGAAGAGCCAAATTCAGAGCTAGTAGATACTATTGTGACCAGTGAAGAAATTGAAGTTGTGGAGGTACTGGAAGAAGAATGACAACAACAACAACAAAAAAAAAAGGTTAGAGATCTTTATGAATACTATAACACCCCAAACGCAGCCTGGACGTTATGGCCGAATTTGGTGATGTCACAAGGAATGAATTTCAAAAATCGTGTTAACTTGGTAAACTGTTACTATTTATAATTTACTAAAACTGCCATTTAGTCGGTTTCTTTACCAAAACTTATTATTGCGGAAGCTTTAATCGTTTAAGTCTGAAAACGCAGTCATATTTTTAGGAATATCACTGGTGGCATAAAAACTGTCGTTTTACTATGACATTTTTACCAAAGCAGTTAAATCGTCAAATGATCCCAGATATAAACAGTTAAACCAAATTGCCCAGAAAGTCCCAAAAATTACAAACTCTCAAAACAAATCTGAAACTTAATATAAAATCATAAATAAATTAATAAATGAAAAACCAATTACTATCGTGTGGTCACCGCTGAGTCTCTTGCCACATTGATCCTCCTAAGTCTTTAGATTACCTGACAGAAAAACAAACAGATGTGAGTTTACATAAACTCAGTGTGTAACCTAGCAGAATTAAGCATGCATCCAAACATCATCATATACACGATGAAGCAGAATCTGAGATATAAAATCGGGCTCGGGCTCTTTTACAGTGCAGATACGATGAAATGTAATCGAATCCTACCCCCATCCTCTACACTATCTCTGACCACCCAACACATCATGCGGGGTTAAAAACACCCACCCATCATTACACACCAAATTGTGACATTACGACACGTATTATATATAGTGCAGTAAGCTGCCAGATAATAGGCGATTAACGCCGAACATATACTTCCTCCGCATATATAAACCCACCCCAAACAGATACAGAGCATATATATATATATATATAAAAGTAACAGACACATCATGCTTAACAGGCTTATATAAACAGATAGCAGATATGAATAACACAGTCATACTTAGAACAATATCTCAGTCTATCAGATCACATAGTTTTAGGGTTCAGTTAGCCTTTACCGACCCTACGGTTGGCCCACAGTAGATTAGGATGGCCCGTGCAACCCTACAAAGAATTTCAGTATAATGGGCCCATATGCCCGTGTGGACCCACACGTCTGTATAGCCCACACGCCCAGATTGGCCTCGCTTGTGTGACCCACATGGCTTGGCCCAAAATCTACATACCCATGTGACATGCCCGTGTAAGACCAGACGCCTAACTTGGCTGGGCCCGTGTGGCCCACACGGCCACACTCAAGCCATCACAAGGTCGTGTGCTGTGCTCGACCATGCCTTCATCCACCACACGGTCGTGTCCTCTCCCATGGCCTACCACACGAGTGACTACACGCCTATATGGGGTCGACAGTGGCCATTTTTGGCTTTTGCCGAAACCTTGACTTTTACGTTTTGGGGACACACCTGGTATCGATTTGTTGCAAAACCACTCCTGAGCTTTCCAAAACCTAAAGAAGAGTACCCCAACACCAGTTTAGAAGATAGATTAACAATTTAAACAAAAGAAGTCTTTGTGAAAACTGACTTACTGCTGACGATAAGCACCACTATCGTGCACTAAACCGTTGGAGCACTTACGACGGGTTCTCATTCAATTCCTGCGCAGAACATTTTCAATGGAATTACTAATCCCCCAAATTACCCCATTACTGAAGACCCATGAATCATATAACCTCAACATTTAACAGAACTGAAACTACAGTCAAACGAACTCTACTTACCAAAACGTACGATAAACACCAAGATGACGACCTACAAAGTCATCACAACAGACAAATAAACAGAACCGATAGGAAGGAAGAAGAAAAGAGAATAGGAGAAAGCAAAGAAAATTATACATCAAATTTTCTTTTAGAGGAGAGAAATTTTAGCAAAAAAAAAGAGGATAATCTCTTAAAACCCCCAAATCTCTCCCACTAACCCTACTCACAACTACCTTAGAAGTTTGGTTCCACCGACACTCTACCAGATAACAAAGCAAAAATAACCACTCATGCAAGCACAGGATCTCTAACACACCAACACCCCTACCACTCGAACCAGCAGGCTCATTCTGATATGAAATTACAGGCAATTAAATATAAGCCCATAGAGCAAAGGTAGGGCTTGGATAAAAAAATAACAAAATTTGCTAAATGTAAGGCTTGAACTTGGGACCTCTCATATATATATCAGAACACTTAACCACTGAAACAAATACATAGTTGTGTCAGATATTTACAGAAACAAGGATAAAAGAATCAGGGCATTACAACTCTACCCCCTAAAAGAAATTTTGACCTCGAAATTTACCTGATCAGAATAAGTGAGGATACTATTGATGCATCGAGTCCTCAAGTTCCCACGTGCCCTCCTCAGTACCATAATTCTGCCACAGAACCTTCACTAAAAGGATAGACTTCCTCCTCAGAACTTTAACGTCACGATCTAGAATCTGAATCAGCACCTCATAAAAAGTCAAATTTGGCCTAACCTCAATCTCCTCAATAGAAACAATATGGGAAGAATCAGATCGATACCGCTTTAACATCGAAACATGAAAGACGTCATGGATATGGTCCAACTCTAGAGTTAGCTCCAACTGATAAGCGACTGGTCCCACGTGCTTCAGAATCTGATACGGCCCAATAAACCTAGGGCTTAGCTTGCCCTTACAACCGAATCTCAGAACTTTCTTTCAAGGAGAAACCTTAAGGAAAACGAAGTCTCCCACAGAGCACTCAATATCATGTCTCTTCAGATCTGCATATGATTTCTGTCTATCAGAAGCTGCCTTCAGACGATCCCGAATCAATCTAACTTTATCCTCGATCTTAGAAACCAACTCAGGAGCCAATACTCGTCGTTCAACTAACTCAGTCCAACACAACGGAGTGCGACACTTACGACCATACAGTGCCTCGTAAGGTGCCATCTGGATACTAGACTGAAAATTGCTATTATAGGCGAACTCAGCTCGCGGCAGATAATCCTCCCAACTACCTTGGAAATCAATCACACAGCTCCAAAGCATCCTCTAGTATCTGAATCACCCTCTCAGATTGATCATCGGTCTGAGGATGGAACATAGTACTAAAGTCCAATCTCGAATCTAGAGCCTTGTGTAATTTCTTCTTAGTGGGTGTCAAGAGCAAGCTAAGCCCTAGATTTATTGGGCTATATCAAATTCTGAAGCGCATGAGATCAGTCGCTTATTAGTTGGAGCTACCTCCAGAGTTGGATTGTATCCACGACGCCTTCCATGTTTCGATGTTGAGGCGGTATCGGTCTAATCCTTCCCATATTGTTTCTCTTTAGGAGAATGAGGTTGGGCTGGATTACGACCATATAACACTCGTAATGTGCCATCTGAACGTTAGATTGGAAACTATTATTATAGGCGAACTCAGCTAGCAGCAGATAATCCTTCCAACTACCTCAGAAATCAATCACACAGCTCTGAAGCATCCTCCAGTATCTGAATCACCCAATCAGATTGACCATCGGTCTGAGGATGAAACGCAGTACTGAAGTCCAATTTTGAATTCAGAGCCTCATGTAATTTCTTCCAGAAAAGAGACGTGAAGCGAGGATCCCTATCAGAAATAATCGACACAGGAACCCATGCAGTCTTACAATATCAGAGATGTAGAGCTTTGCCAACTTCTGCAGAGAGTAGCCGGTCTGAACCGGAATGAAGTAAGCAGACTTGGTCAATCGATCCACGATGACCAAAACAGAATCTTTTTTAATAGGTGTCAAGGGCAACCCACTAACGAAGTCCATTGTTACACGTTCCCATTTCTATAGGGGAATCTTAATTGGCTACAACAAACCCGAAGGCAACTGGTGTTCAGCCTTAACCTGCTGGCATGTCAAACATCGAGCCACAAAATCTGTAACTTCACGATTCAAATCTGGTCACCAGTACAACTCACGGAGATCGCGATGCATCTTATTACCGCTGCGATGCATAGCATAAGGGCTACTATAAGCCTCCCTTAGAATAGACTGCCTTAAATCAGAATCGTTCGGCACGCAGATCCGTCCTCAAAAACATAACATACAATCACTGTTTAACCCAAAATCATCAGTAGTACCACTCTCAATCTAACGAAATCACAGACCCAGAGACTCATCCCTTAACTGCTTAACTCGAATTTGATCAATCCAAGTCAGCTTAATCTGCAACTTGGCCAGTAAACTCCTGTCATCAAACAGACTAAGGCGAGTGAACATCGTCATCAGATCAGTCATTGCTCTACAGCTTAAAGCATTAGCCACCACATTGGCCTTACCAGGATGATACTCTATGGTGCAGTTATAATCTTTAAGCAATTCAATTCATCGCTTCTGCCTAAGGTTTAACTCCTTCTGAGTGAGGAGATACTTGAGGCTCTTGTGATTGGTATAGATGATACACCTCTTACCATACAGATAATGCGTCTAGATTTTCAATGCAAAGACCATCATAGCCAACTCAAGATCATGCATCGGATAGTTCCTTTCATGTGGCTTAAGCTAACGAGACGCATAAGCCACAACCTTACCATCCTGCATCAAAATACACCCCAAACCAGCGTGCGATGCATCACTGTATACTATAAACTCCTTAGCAGATTCAAGCTGTATCAGAACAGGAGCCTGAGTTAGAAGCTTAGTAAGAGGATCTGCAATCAGAGAGAACCCCTCCATAAAATGCTGATAATAACCCACCAGATCCAAAAAACTGCGGATTTTAGACATGTTCTTAAGCTGTTTCCAATCCAACATAGCCTCAATCTTTCAAGGATCTACTGGAATCCCCTCAGCAGAAACTACATACCCCAAGAAGGTTACCTCTCACAACCAAAACTCATACTTGATCAACTTAACGTAGAGCTACTTTTCTCAGAGAATCTGGAGCACAACTCTAAGATGATCATCATGCTCATCCTCAGTCTTAGAGTATACCAAAATGTCGTCAATGAAGATCACGATGAACTTGTCCAAGTAGGGCTAAAATACTCGGTTCATCAGATCTATAAATACAGTCGGAGCATTCGTCAGACCAAAAGGCATAACTAGGAACTCGTAGTGTCCATAACAAGTCCTAAATGTAGTCTTATGCACATCAGCTTCTATAACCCTCAACTGATGATACCCAAATCGAAGATCAATCTTCAAAAACACAGAAGCCCCTCGGAACTGATAAAATAAGTCATCCATCCTCAGAAGCGGATACTTATTTTTCACAGTCAACTTATTCAACTACCGATAATCGATGCACATCCTCATAGTCTCATCTTTTTTCTTCACAAACAGAATCGATACCCCCATGGTGACACACTCGGTCAGATGAAACCACGGTTCAGAAGTTTCTACAGTTGAACCTTAAGCTCCGTAAGCTCCTTCGGTGCTATTCGATAAGAAGCGGTATACACTAGAGCTGTACCAGGAAGTAGATCAATCCCAAACTCAACTTCCCGATTCGAAAGTAAACTCGGAACTCCTAAGGGAAGACGTCTGAAAAATCTCTCACAGTTCTGATATCCCTAATAGAAGAGCCTTTAGAAGTCGAAACACTGACGTAAGCCAATACGCCTCAGACCCTCTCCGAACCAGTTTTTCAGCCACAAGCGCGGAGATCACATTGGATAGATAATCTCGACGCTCGCCAATCATAACCACCTTTATATCATCCTTGGTCCTCAGAAAGACCCTCTTAGATGTACAGTCCAAACTGACTCAGTGCTCAACCAAGCAATCTATACCCAGAATTAGATCGAACTCCCCAAACAGGAGCTCCATCAGATTTTCCAGGAAAATCGCCTCTTGCACATCTAACGGAACATCCATATAAAGTTTACTAACCCGAACAGATTACCCCAACGGACTTAGTACAGTCACTTCACTAGAAGTACTCTCCTCAGTAACCCCCAAGTTTTTAAAAACAGAGCTAGCTACATAGAAATGTGTGGAACCTATGTCTATCAAAGCAATATAAGATACATCGAATATAAGGAACGCACTGATGATAACATCTAGAGTATCTTTGTCCTCTCAACGTCGAGTGGCATAAACAAGTACAGGCTGCCTCACCTCAGTCTGACCGGCAGCTCTGCCCGATGCTCTCTGTCCATGACCCACATCGTTTCCACCCTTAGCCTGTCCACGGCCTCTAGGTGGCTGTTGAACTGCTCTCTGTGGCTGTACGAAACCAAAAACTAAAGCTTGCATCTGATCTATCCGCTGTGGACACTCCCTAATGCGGTGCTCAAGAGACCCACACCTCAAACAAGCCCCAATCTTCCTCTAACACTCGTCTGGATGGCGCCTACCACAATCACTGCATGGCTGAAACCCAGTAGGAGTAACAGGGGCCCCTACTCTAACTAACCCATTAGATCTGGCCTTTTTCTTAGGCCTCATAACAGAACTAGAGGGCTCCAAATCCCTCTTATTTTTATATCTCTCTCGATCCCTGTTCTAGCACTCCACGCACTTAACATCCCAGCAATCTTTGCCTTCTCCACCAGTACCCCGAACTCACGCTCCCTCTGTAGAGCAATCAATACTCTCAAATTATCCCTCAGACTGTTTTCAAAATAGACACACCTCTCGTACTCTGATGCCACCATGCCTCGAGCGTAGTGGCTCAGCCTCAAAAAATCTGCCTCATACTCAACCACTAACCTATCACCTTGCGTGAAATTCATGAACTCATTCCTACGAGCATCCACATAGCTCATTCCCATATACTTGCTCTAAAAGGTGGTATTAAAGAAGTCCCAAGTTAGACGATCAGGCTGAGTACCCTCCTCAACCATCAACCATCATTGGTATGCCTCATCGTGAAGTAGAGAGGCTGCATCCTTAAATTTTTGCTCAGGAGTACAGTCCAGATCATTCATAATCCTCTCAGTGGCCTCCAACTAGTACTTAGCCACACTAGGGGCGACTCTAGTGACACCCCTAAATAGCTCAACTCCATTGGATCGGAGTCGGTCAGTTACCGACCCACGACCCTCAGATCCAGAATAGGGTCTAGTGACCCTCTTCAAAATCCTCAGCATGGCTTGAGATAGTGTGTCATCCCCAGCCGAAGCGACTCTGAGACCCAGTCTCAGTAGTAGGTGATACTAGCATCTCACTCATATCCAGATTTGACATACTGTCTAGAGAGGAAGACTCAGCTCGAGCCCCCTACGGCCTCTTCCATGGCCACGAGTTCCACATCTGTGAATTCCACGAGCACTCATTGTCTAATTTGAGTTTAATCTACATTAAAAATTTTATACATCAATTTTAGTATTTATTAACAGATATTTTATGCACAATTTAGTAGTACTTCAGAAGTGTTTCCAGAAGCTTCATTTCAGTTTTCTAACTATCTCAATATAGTTTTCTAACTATTTACAGTATTTTCAGAATGACTATCTCAGTTTCAGAAAAATTAACAGGATCGATGCTGGAGACTCGGTGTACCACACACTTTCCAAATTATTCAAATCATTTTAAATACAATACTTTTAAAAATAAAATTTTGGAACCCAAAATTCACAGCTGAGTTTTGCAATTTGACTCTGATACCACTAAATGTAACACCCCAAACCCAGCCTAGACGTAATGGCCGAATCTGGTGATGTCACAAGGAATGAATTTCAAAAACCGTGTTGACTTGGTAAACTGTTACTATTTACAATTTACTAAAACTGCCATTTAGTCGGTTTCTTTACCAAAAGTCATTATAGCGGAAGCTTTAATCGTTTAAGCTCGAAAACGCAGTCATGTTTTTAGAAAAATCACTAGTGGCATAAAAATCGTCGTTTTAGTAGAACATTTTTACCAAAGTAGTTAATTCGTCAAGTGATCCTAGAAATAATTGGTTAAACCAAACAATCCAGAGAGTCCCAAAAATTACAAACTCTCAAAACAAATTTGAAACTTAATATAAAACCATAAATAAATTAATAACTGAAAAACCAATTACTGTCGTGTGGTCACCGCTGGGTCTCTTGCCACATCGATCCACCTAAGTCTGTGGATTACCTGACAGTAAAACAAATAGATGTGAGTTTATGTAAACTCAGTGTATAACATAGCAGAATTAAGCATGCATTCAAACATCAACATATACACAGTCAGAAATAGATACATATACAGAATCGGGCTCAGACCCTTGTATAGATACAGATACAGATATAGTAAACACAATCAGAATCTTATCTCCATCCTTTACACATCATCTCCGACCATCTTAACACACCATGTGGGGTTAAAAACATGCACCCATCCCTACACACCAAATTGTGCCATTACGACACATATCAGATATAGTGTAGCTAAGCTGCCAGATAATAGGCGATTAACGCCAAACAGATACTTCATCCGAATATACAAACCCACCCCAAACATATATAGAGCATATATATACAGAATTAATAGACACAACATGCTTAACAGGCTTATACAAACAGACAACAGATATGAATAACACAGTCATACTCAGAACAGTATCTCAGTTTATCAGATCATATAGTTGTGTCCATTTACTCAGTCATACAGAATTGTACACGGTCATGCCTTCGTCGACCATACAGCTGTGTCCTTTCCTATGGCCTACCACACGGGTGACCACACACCCGTGGGACGTCGACAGTGGCCATTTTTGGCTTTTGTCGAAACCTTGATTTTTGCGTTTCGGGGACACACCTGGTATCAATTTGTTACAAAACCACTCTCGAGCTTTCCAAAACCTAAATCAGAGTACCCCAACACCAGTTTAGAAGATAGATTAATGATTTAAACAAAATAAGTCTTCGTGAAAATCAACTTACCGCTGACGACAAGCACCACTAAACTATACTAAACCATTGGAGCACTTACAACGGGTTCTCCTTCAATTTCTACGTAGAACGTTCTCAATGGAATTACTAATCCCCCAAATTACCCGATTACTGAAGAACCCATGGATCATATAGCCCAAACATTTAACAGAACCAAAAGTATAGTCGAATGAACTCTACTTACCAAAACGCATGATAAAAATCAGGATGACGACCCACAAAGTTATCACAACAGACAAATGAACAAAACCGATAGGAAGGAAGAAGAAAAGAGAATAGCAGAAAATAAAAAAAATTCTACGTCAAATTTTCTTTCAAAGAAGAGAGAAATTTTAGCAAAAATAAAAAAAGAAAGGATAATCTCATAAAAGCCCCAAATCTCTCCCACTAACCCCTACTCACAACAACCTTAGAAGTTTGGTTCCACCAAAACTCTGCCTTATAACAAAGCAAAAATAATCACCGATACAAACACAGGGATTCGAACACAAGACCTCCAACACACCAACACCCTTACCACTCGAACTAGCAGGCTCATTCTGATATGAATTTACATGTAATTAAATATAAGCCCATAGAGCAAAGGTAGGGCTTGGATCTAAAAATAACAAAATTTTCTAAATGTAAGGCTTGAACTTGGGACCTCTCACATATACCCGAACACTTAACCACTAAAACAGATACACAGTTGTGTTAAATATTTACAGAAATAAGGATAAAAGAACCAGGGCGTTACAAATGCACTTATTGGTAATACTAGTTATCATGCACTCAGAATCAAAGGAAGTATCAAAGTCAAGTTCCTTATTGTATAGATTAATAGTGGGAGCACTTACAATTTTATGACTCCTTAATGGGTAGAAGGAAGTGGAGAATTAGTTCAAACCCCTCATTTGGAAATGAATGTAGCCAATAGAGAAAAATTATACAGTACTGTACAATGTAACAACCTTCATTTGAGGATACAATGATATGTTTTTCAAGACAATTTGAGGGTACTTGCTATGGGGGGTACAAACATGGCCCTAGCGGTGGATTGGATGAAGGGTTTCAGTCCCTTAATTTTTTGACTTCAAGGCCAGGATACTTACTTTCAACCAGGGTGATCAATAAGTAGTATCGATGGGTGAATCTATAGAGGATAAAGTGAAGTTCCTCAAGGAATCAAGACCCCAAAAGTTGATAGGAAAAGAGCTAGAGGTAGACATATGACAAGTTGGAATTCCATTAAAAAATTAACAATTGCTTACGGATTATGATGATGTGTTTCAAGAACCTTAAGCACTACCTAAAAAAAGATTCCATGACCATGCTATTCCTCTAAAACCAGGGTACAAGCCTGTTAACCTTAGACCTGATAGATTTCCCCATAACTAGAAGATTGAAGTTAAGAGACAAACTAGAGAAATGTTGTCTGCTTCTATCATACAGAGTAGAAAAAGCCCCTTTGAGCTTTTAGTGTAGTATTCTCATCAATGCATACTTGTAATTTTCAAACATATTGATTTAATAAATATCCATTGTATATTATCCTTGACGGTTTTTGCATGCAAAGCAAAATGAAAGCAAATATTGGCTCACTAATCATCTAACGTTTAACCAATACTAAACGGTATTACGTGGTCGAATCCTATACAAAAAGATAACTTGTATTAGTAGATAATCTAAATATGTCCTTTATAACAACCCGATTTTTAGTGGTGTTGCAAAATGCAGTTTCAAAACCCCATTTCCATAAACCGAGCCTATAAATATAAAATAAAAATATTTACGGGGTTAAAATGAAAATATAATAAAATTAATTTAAATAATTTAGCCAAAAAAGTGATTAATTAAGGCACAAAAACTAAATTATAAAGGTCTAATCGCTATATAATTTTAATTAGAAAAAGATTTGAGGACCCAGATTGCAATTATCTAAATGACCAAAATAGTTAATAAATTAATTTAGAATTGTGGAAAGTGGATGATGATGATGCTCAATGAATGGATGATTAATGTAATTAAACGAAGATTAAATTAATTAAATAACATTAATTAATAACTAACCTAAGTATAAAAGAACAATTAGTGGATGAAAATCATATTCTTCATCTTCCATCATCGTCCACCATTGTTGTGAAGCAAAGAAAGCTTCAAAAACCCTTGATCTTTCTTCAACAATTTCAAGTAAGTCTCTAAGCTATTTTTCTTTGATTTTTGTAAATTTATGATCATGGAAGCTTGATTTAGCTAGTCCATGTATCAATTTTTTCAATTGTTAAAATTTTAGCAAGTTGTCATTGTTGAGAAATTGATGAATTAGATTTGAAATTGATAGAAATTAAGCTTAGATTATGATAAGAACTAAATTATAAAGCTTAACAAAATTACTTGTTAACTTTATTACATCAGGGACCAAATTGAATAAAGTGAAAACCTGTTATGAAATTATGCTAGGAATATAAGGTATAAGGTATAAGGTATAAGGTCACTAATGAAATATTGTGAAATCAAATTTGAATATGAAGCCATATATTGAAAGATACACAAATCCCAAGTTTAATAACTACCTTGAATAAAATTCAATGTATTTGAATGTAAATTGGATTAATTCTGATATTGTTTATTTATTGAATTATCATACGTAGCTAAAGATGACACCAAGCCATCGTGAGGGAAAAGAAAAGCAAAAGTCTTCGACGAGTGACGTTTATTATTCAAGATCAATTTATTTGTTTGTGTATTCATGTTAATTGAATGATTGATTATTGAGGTGATTATATAATTGTGGTGTGAATTGATTCATTGTATTGATTATTGAGGTGATTATATAATTGTAGTGTGAATTGATTCATTGTGATTGATATTGAAAATTGAGATATTGGATTGAATGGAATGAAATAGAAAGTAGCATGATTAAATTGATACATGATATGTGATATGAAAATTGACTGAAAAATGTTATATGATATGAGGAAATTGAGAAATGAAGATGAATTGAGAATGATGATATGTGAATTGAGTTATATAATGTAAATGAAATATTGGTTACCCAATTAGTTATTCGGACAGATTCGGATATAGTTGGCATGTCATAGGGTCAGGTATAATGATTAAAACCATCATTGTCGAGTAACCTAAGGTGGTAGAATGTACATATAAAGTCATCGTGGCTGGGCAATCATGGGTGACAGAATAATCAGACTATGAAAACAATCATTTTCGTGCACCCGAGGAGGTACGATGTACATGTCTCAGAGTCATCATTACCGAAAAACTCGGGGTGATAGAGTATTAGATCCATATATTTGTTCTAAGTCCATGTTTGGTTAATATGGTTATAAAAATATGAATCGCTAATATGATAAATGAGATGAATGAGTTTGAAATGGTATGCTTGTATAAATGTGATATGTGGAAAAATGATAGTATGTGAAAGCCATGCGAGCCGATTAAAACAACCTCTAGGAGTTAAATTGAATGAACCATTCAATAGACTCGATAAAGAGGATTGAATTGTAAAATGAATGATTAAATAAAATTGGATGAAAAATTGATATTGAATGTCATATTAACGCATAGATGAGTATATGAATTTGAAATGGAAATGGTTGCATCATTGTCATCAGAATGCATGATATAATATGTTTAGTTTGATTATCAATTGGAATAATATATAAGAATGGCATTTGAGTATTGAATATGCAAATTGAATTGGTTGAATTGTAGCATATTTAGATTGAATTCTTATATTGAAAATGTTCATTTTGTCACTTGAATCATAAAAGTATCACTGAGCTTTTATCATTTAGTGTCAGTTTATTTATTCTGTGCATAGGTTTAGGTAAATCTTGAAGATTCGAGGCCAGCATCCAACCAATGATCCTTGACTCAATAATGTTTTGTATAGCCCCTTTTTGAAAGTTTGTTGGACAATGTTAATTTGAATTACTATTTTGGCATAAATGGGATTGGTATATCATTGAAATAGTTGAAGATGTAAATGTTTTGTTTCAGGTGTCCTAAAACTTGTATCATTTGGACCATTGGAAATAGACGGTCATGTCGCGATGTCAAATCCTTTTCGTCGTGATGAGAAATTGTTAGTGAGTTGTGTCACAATGAGGAACCTATTGAAAAAAAATCTGATTTGAAAACGGTTTTCTAATACAATAGAAAATTAAAATTTTGAAAATTGACCTAGTTTATAATATTTATAGCAATAAACCTTAGATAGAAATCGTACTTGTGTTTTCGGATAAGCGGATCCTTGATATTTTTAGGCTTTGAACCGAACGATCTTCTCTTTTATTCTCGTACCACGAACTGCTTCGAGTGTGGGCTCGAAACAATCGAATCAAAACACAGAACTAGAAAAAGTTTTCTTTACTTTTGGGGTGAAAACAAAATTCTCTCTTCAAAATAGAAACCAACAGAATTGTTATTCCGAAAAAAGTATATATAATAATTGAGAATAAATTTTCTCTATTTTTTGGCAGAGTAACAATATCTTCAAATTGTGTAAATAGCTATAACAGTGCCATCTATTTATAGCAAGAGAAGGTAGAACCTTTGTTGAATTGTAGATATTTATCTCAAATAGAAGAAACAACTTCCTAGTCCAGCTAGGAGAGGGAGAGGGGCTAATAGGATGTGTTTCCCCTCATATATATTATGATGGGGATTCGAGCCTCTCATTGTATTAGGCCTAGATATATGTGCTTTCTGGACTTTTAACCCAACACTTTATAATTTAATCCAACCTAATACATATTTTTCTATTTTCCAAAATAAGCATTAATTTTCCAATTAAATAATTTTCTCATCTCAATTTTACCCCTGATAAAATTATGACAATTTTACCTTTAGTAAAATTTCCAAGAAAATATATTCAATATTTCACAACTCAACTTGTTCACTATGACCGAACGATTATTTTTATTTTCAAGGCTTTAAAACTGCTCAAAAAATAAACTCATTCTTCCGATCATTTCTAAGTAATCCATATATATTTGCAAATGGATCATTTCTCATTTTCATTTCTATTTCCGTTTCCATTTCCATTTTTGAGAAACTCACATTCATTTCCAAAATGATTTCGTTTCTTCATTTCGAAGAAAACCATAAACATTTTTTTTGAATGTTTCCCATTCCTCTATTTCTATTCATTCTATTCATTTTGATTCAATATGCAATTCATTTTCCGTTTCAATGAGCTAGTAGAGAGACCGATTGAACATATATAATTAGGGCTCAAATGATTTATAATTAACTTCTGACTTTTCGCATATTAATTATAAACTCATTTAGTCACAAAGTCATTCTACTATAGTATCATGACTGAGCTCTCTCTAACGACATACCATTATGAAAGCATCTACTCAGTGCTCGTCCAATGACCTTGTCATAAGTGTGTTACCCTCATAGGATATTCTTAATCTCTTTGAGATAATATTCGCTGTCCCAATATGATCCTATTTTATCTCATGGTAACCATTACATCTTCATGAAAAGTCAATTACTATCAAATAGTAATCAATTCATTCATCACAAAGACGAATGACCCGTAACCACGTTTACTTTTCATCAACCATGTAATACCAATGAGAGGTTATCATCTACCCATGTCTCGAGCTATTAATTCCACTGTTGTGAATGACGCTACATACTGCAGAAGTCGTACACCCAACACACTATCTTTCAGTTCCTTATCTATTCAAACTTAGGCTTTTACTTACATCAAAGTGTACGAGTCATGCATACATAAGTTTGTCATCCACTAAGGATTTAGGTATGCCACATTCTGAATGTCACAAGTGAATAAATCCATAAACGAATTTAGGATCTATTCATCTTAGGTCCTGTCTGATGTATTGTCAGTCAAGTTAGTCACATCATGTCTTTATCTTCAGGGAGTTATCCACTCTGATGCCCAAGACAAAACATTTCTCCAATTGAACTTAATAGATGACATATTACTCTTTCAATCGGTTTACTCATTTTCGATTATACTAATGACATGTTTAGGTTTGTCTACTAATACAAGTTGTCTTTCCATATTACGATCCAACTACATAATACCGCTTAGTATTAGTTTAAACATTAGACAATCAATGAGCAACATTTGCTTCAATTTTACTTTGCATGCAAAAATCATATGAGGGCAATTATATAAAGTATATTAATGTAATCATTGAATTTATTTTATCAACCAATTTGTTCGAAAAAATTATAAGTGTACATTAACAAAAATACTACACTTAGAGCACTAGATCCAACATAACCCCCAAAGTTGCAACGTCAACCTGATATTTTGTAAATTTTACAATTTGGTCATAATTCGACCTCGAGTTAGCGAAAGAGCTTTCGCAAGCTCATATAAGACCTGAACATGATTATGTAGTATAATATGAATGTGTAATATACTTATTTGTATGTATAAATAGATGTGACATCCCGTAGCTCAGACTTGGCAACCAGGTGGGGTATGGGGTGTTACATTTAGTAGTATTTGCACTATAATTTGATATAAGTAGAAGTCTGAGTTCAAATAGATAAGGATCTGAAAACTAGTGCATTGGTGGTACGACTTCTGCAACATGTAGCATCATTTACAATAGTGGAATTCATAGCCCAACTAATTGGTAAATTATATCTTTTCATCGATATTAGATGATAGATAAAAGTAAACGTGATCACGAGTTATTTGTCTTTGTGATAAATGACTTAATTACTAGTTGATAGTAATTGACCTTTATGAACGAAGATATAATGGTTACTATGAGATAAAATAAGATCATATTGGGAAAATAAATTTATCCAAAAGAGATTAAGGATATCCTAAGAGGGGATGTAACATCCTGAAAATGGGCCTATGCATTTTGATTTAATTATACGAAATGGTATGTCTTATATGTTATGAATGTATTGTGAACATTTTTGGAAACTTGGAAATGTAAGGAAATGCTTTGGAAATGTTAAGTTTAAAAGAGGAAAGTGAACATTTTTGGAAACTTGGAAATGTAAGGAAATGCTTTAGAAAATGTTAAGTTTTAAAGTTTAAAAGAGGAAACTAAAGCAAGGTGGCCTTAAGAGAAAATGTAGGGAAAATATGACACACAAATAGGCTTGGAAAAGTGGCTTGGAGGTGCCACTTAGGGCCTCTGGAAATGACGCCACATACAGGGGTATTGGGCCAAGGTTCGAGAGCTGTGGGAAGCAAAATAAAAGTTTTATTTTTTGTGAGAGATTGCTTGACAAGGACGGCACAAGGCTATAATTTAGGAGCCTTTATTCTTTTATTTTTTAAGAGATAAATGATGGATAAATGAGGGATTAATTTAATTAATTTGAACAAGAGATAAAGGAGAAAAAGGAGGAAGTTGATAAGAACTAAAGAGTTGGCCGGCTAAGGGAGTATATGGTTGGTAATTTCAGCTTTGGTAGGATAGTTGTGCCGAAATTTATCATTCTCTTCATCCCCTCTCATTTGTGCCGAAATTTTCACTCTTTCTCCTTTCTAAACCTCTTCTACTTCTTCTCTCTTTAATTCTGACTAGCCAAAATATTCTCTGAGATAGCCGAATCCTTATTCCACCATTGTCGAATTCTCTAGTGACTTATTTTCCTCTCTTTTATTTTGTCAAAACCGAATATATCAATAATCTCTAGTGAAACCGATTTCTTTTAAGCCTCAAAAGCCAAATCTTTGTGGCTTCAAGCAAGGGTGCCGTCGACTGTGGTATTAAGGTAATAACAATGGATTTTGTTGATCAATCTCTTTTAATCGAGATCTAGGAACTGATTCTCTTGTTGTCTCTTGGCCGAATATTAAAGGAGGAATTCCGGGATTTTTGATAGTCGTCGACTACAAGGAGAAAGGTTTCGGGATTACAAGGATTTAAGGTAAGTAAACATATATATATTCGGCCAAGGGCCATTTATGATGTTTAATGTTGGAAATCAAATCTAACATATGGTATTTGGGAATTTCGACAGAGACTAAGGCCAGGTGACTATTATCGGGATTAATATCCACAAGGTAAGTGATCATAAGGTCCGGCTAAGGCCTATTTTAGTAGTTAGATCTATTTTTATATGTTTAAGCCGAAAACTAACCAATTCAAGGGATCTAGTGATTAGCTGATTTCAAAGGGGAAGAATACAAGTTTCCATTTCCAAGTCATTTCCTTACCTTTCCAAGTTTCCAAAAATGTTTACTTTCCTCTTTTGAAACTTAACATTTCTGAAGCATTTCCTTACATTTCTAGGTTTCCAAAAATGTTAAAAATTTATTCGCAATACATAAGACATGTCATTTCGTACAATTAAACCGAAAATGCATAGGCCCTTTTCAGGATGTTACAGTTCTACCCCCCTTAAAAATAATTTCGTCCTCGAAATTGCTTACTAACGAATAATCGTACATCTTAACTCACCGCACTACGCTTATGCGCGCGCACTCGATCTTAATAGAACCATCATACTTCCTAGGCACAATCTCTAAGTTCACGCCCCTAGAACTCATTTCTAACGCCGCGATTTAACTGATTAAAAAGTTTTATGCATCGTAATTTTGTTCCACTTATTAACCGCGAACAATTTTATGAAATAAAGATATTTAGAAGTAGTTCTTTCGATCACACAAAGTATCAGTTCAAGTTCACTACTCTAATTCACAGAATCACGTTCACATTCATCAACAGAGACACCTTCATTCCTCAATAGAGGCACATTCATTCATCAACATAGACATATTTATTCAGTGGTATCTACCACCCACATTCACTATTCGAACACTCTTTGCCTTATTCCTATCCGGGGTATTTTCGTAATTTGTCCTCTGTGGGTATTTTTGTAATTTTTCAAAATAAGGTTCCTTGGTAATTTTGTCAATAAGGGTATTTTGGTAATTTTGTGTTCCCGGGGTATTTTTGGAAATTCTAAAATTCGAGGGCATTTCGGTAATTTTGATACTCAGGGGTATTTTGGTAATAAACCAGGGTAAATTGGTAAAGCTTAATAATTCAGGGGTATTTCAAAATTTGCAAAATTGTGAGGATTCTTTTTGAGAATTTGTTTTCTAAAACGGTGATGTTGCAAAAATTTTGAAAATTAGGGTCATTATGGTAATTTTGTAAGTTAGGGGTAATTTCGTAATTTTCCAAAATCAAGGTATTTTGATATGTTGCAAATTAGGGTTTTTGAACATTTATAAAGTAAGGAAATTTTGATTAAACTATGGGCAGTTTGGACATTTTATAAACCAAGGGCATTTTTTGTAATTTCACAATCAGGGGTATATAGGTAATTTTTATAAATCAGAAATTTTTCGGAAAATTTTGTAAAAAAAATAGTTCTCACAAATTAAAAAGGTAATTTTAAGAGTTTTAAAACTAGGGTTTTTATAAAAACACGGCTAGTTCCTTTTCGGGTTTTAGTTATTGTGTTTAGCCTATGACCGAGTCCTCTTGGTTAGGGTGAACCGAAGCTACGCACCTGATAGGATTCCAGTGAAGAGGAGGTGAGTCACTAGGACTGCTTAAGTACCACGCTCTTCCGGATCCAATCCTAGACATGCGCACAGGGGTTACCACACCCTAACTCGACGACTTAGCCATAAGGTTGTTTAGCTAAGCATGAAGTCTTATGTAAGTGTTGGGGTAAACTAGTCCTAGGGTTCAAGTACTTATCATGCTAATCTACGTTCCATTCCATTTCTACCCTTCTACACATCATACTATAAACCACACAAATGGATAGAAGTACTTACCTGGTGGACTGCGGGTCGGAGACTTGGGTGCCATGCCAAAAACCTGCTTATTTCAAAAATATTTTCATAAAACTCATTTGGGCTCGCTTTGAAAAATTTTTGGGCCTTAAACCCCTAGGCCGAGGGTTTGAAACAGGCTCTGATACCAAACTGAAACACCCTAAACCCGGTTCACGAGCTTTGACCAGATTTGGTATATTCCTCAAGTAAACCGGTTCAAAGTTCTTTTGTTACTTTGGGAAAATAGTATGTTTTGAAAGAAATATCGTTTTGGGTTGGGCTCAAGTAGAAAACAAAATCGTTTTATAATGAAAACCCATTTATTTCAGGTGACAAAATATTTAAGATTTATTTTAAATTAAATTTGCTTAGTCTTTAATTAACAAAATGTTCGTAACATGATGAATAAGTAAAACAGAAATGAAATAGTCACTATAGCCTTATTACATCAAATAAAAAAAACCCAAAATTAAAATTCAAAGCACTTAAAATATAAAGAGACCAAAATAGAGAGAAAATCTGAACTTCGCATGGCCACCACTAAGCTCCTACCGACCCGGTCCATTACTGATCATCACCTGAAAAATGTTCCCACAACGGGGTAAGTCAACAGACTCAATGTGTACACAACACTAAATCATAATAGAATTAGGCATAACAAATATTACACATTCATATCATAGCATACAAATTATAATGCATTCCCAAACCCAAACCTAATAAGCCATCCGCTACACTCCCCCGTACCAACCTGTACACCGTGGGGACTACTAAGTCGACCCTCCTTCTGCTACACTCCATATCGCGGTCTTAGGTCACCGCATTTGTGGTCTTAAGTCACCATATTCAGATATCGCGGTCTTAGGTCACCGCATTCAGATTACTGTGGTCTTAGGTCACCATATTCAGATACCACGGTCTTAGGTCACCGTGTTCGTGGTCTTAGGTCACCACATTCACTTCCCCTTTCAATAACCCATATGCCCCATTTTGTATTATGCATTAATATGCCAAAGTTCACATTCTTATTTTTATTCACATGTTACAAATAACATATTTCATATTCCTAGTAGGAGTAGGAAACGTACCTGAGTACTTTGTACCACACTATGGTACCTTAGCCATATTCACATTCTTAATATCACATATATTAATTAAACATAGCCATAAAACATATTATGAAATAGTGTGGGGTACACACCTGATTCGCTTAGCAAATTCCTTGAGATCTCGTAATCTGATCTTCCTCTTAGATCCTTAATCCCTGCATTTGATTAATCACTTACTAATTTAATAAAAAGCCATTCGGCCATAAATCCAAATCCTAGTAGGATTAGTATACTAAAACTTACCTTAAGGATCTTAAATCCGAAATTATCCCTTGGTTATAGCTTCACATTTAAATCCCTAAACCCACATGTTAGATCAACTTCTAACCTTTAATCACAATCAATGGCCCTTGGCCGAATGTCAGATATGACTTACCTTGATGGTCAAATCCCGAAGATCTTTTCCTTTATAGTCGACTATGGCAAAAATCCCAAAAGAATCCTTCCAAATTTTGGCAAATAAGAATATTGATGGGATTAGTCCTAGATTTCAACAAATCTAAAATAAAAGAATAGAAATCAAAACTTGTTCTTACCCTTTCTTGAAGAAATCGACAGCACCTATACTTGAAGCCCTTCAAAGATTCGGCTTTTGATGGATTGGAAAGAAAAGAAATTGGCTAATGGTGATATCTTAAATTTTCGGCTTTGGCTAACAAAAAGAAGAAGAACAAATGCTCTAGGAAATTCGGCAGAGAGAAGGGTTGAGAGAAAGAATGATGAATGGCCCTCTTTTCCTTATATAGCCAAATTTACTAACTTAGAATTCCTTACTTGGCCATCACTCTTCTATTTTGATAGCTTTATCTCTTTAATTATCTCCTAAAATAAAAGGTAATTTAGCAACTATCCTTACTTAGCCGAAATTATTAAACTCAAAGTCCCTTACTTGGCCATCACTTCTCCCTTATTTTCCTAATTAAAGAATAATTCCTCATTTATCTCTTGAAAATAATCTAAAATAAATCCATTATTTATCCCTTATTTATCCACTATTTATCTCTTAAAAATAAAAGAATAAAAGCTCCTAAATTATAGCCTTGTGCCGTCCACCTCACTTCTTCTAGAAGCAAAATAAAATTTCTTTTATTTGCTTTCCTTGTGACTCGAACTCAGGCCCAATCCCCTTGCATGTGGCGCCATTTTCAGAGGCCCTAAGTGGCATCTCCAGGCCACTTTTCCAAGCCTATTTGCGTGTCAAATTTCACATACTTTTTCTCTTAAGGCCACCTTGCCTTAATTTCTTCTTTTAAACTTTAAAACTCGACATTTCTAAGTCATTTCTAAGTTTTCAAAAATTTTCGTTTGCCTCTTTAAACTTGACATTTCTAAAGCATTTCCTTACATTTCTAAGACATTTCCTTACATTTCCAAGTCATTTCCTTACATTTCCAAGTCATTTCCTTACATTTCCAAGACAAGATATTTCCTTACATTTCCAAGACATTTCCTTACATTTCCAAGACATTTCCTTACATTTCCAAGTCATTTCCTTACATTTCCAAGACAAGACATTTCCTCCCATTTCCAAGTCATTTCCTTACATTTCCAAGACAAGACATTTCCTTCCATTTCCAAGTCATTTCCTTACCTTTCCAAGTTTCTAAAAATGTTTACTTTCCTCTTTTGAAACTTAACATTTCTGAAGCATTTCCTTACATTTCTAGGTTTCCAAAAATGTCAAACCTTTATTCGCAATACATAAGACATGTCATTTCGTACAATTAAACCGAAAATGCATAGGCCCTTTTCAGGATGTTACAGAGTTAGGGTGTGGTAACCCTTGTGCGCATGTCTAGGATTGGTTTCGGTGGGAGTTTGGTACTTAAGCAGTCCGCGTGACTCACCTCCTCTCCACTTGAATCCTACCTGGTGCGTAGCTACGGTTCACCCTAACCAAGAGGACTCGCTAGGGTGTGGTAACCATGGTGCGCATGTCTAGGAATGGATCCGGAAGAGCCTGGTACCAAAGCAGTCCTAGTGACTCACCTCCTCTTCGCAGGAATCCTACCTGGTGCGTAGCTACGGTTCACCCTAACCATGAGGACTTATTCATAGGCTGAACCCAATAACTAAAACCCGAAAGGGACTAGCCATGTTTTTATGGAAACCCTAGTTTTAAATCCCCAAATTTACCCCTTTGAATAGTAGCAAAAACTTATTTTTAGAAAGTTTTCAAAATATTCCCAATTTACAAAAATTACCAAAATGCCCCTAGTGGCAGAATTACAAAAATACCCCTAGTTGTAAAATTACAAAAATGCCCTTAGTTTATGAAATTCCCAAAATACCCACAGTTCTTATAAAAATTTCCTTACTTCATAACAAGTCCAAAAACCCTAATTTGCAAAATATCAAAATATCTTGATTTTGGAAAAATTACAAAATTGCCCCTAACTTACAAAATTACCAAAATGACCCTAATTTCCAAAATTTTTGCAACATCACCGTTTTGGAAAACAAATTCTCAAAAAGAACCCTCAAAGTCTTGCAAATTTTGAAATACCCCTGAATTATTAAACTTTACAAATTTACCCTGGGTTATTACCGAAATACCCCCGAGTTTCAAAATTTTCGAAATACCCCCAGATTTCAAAGTTTCCAAAATACCCTCGAGAATACAAAATTACCAAAATACCCTTATTGACAAAATCACCAAGGAACCTTATTTTGAAAAAAATTACGAAAATACCCCTGTAGGACGAATGACGAAAATACCCCTGGGATAGGAATAGACAAAAATGTACGAAGAGTGGATGTGTATGTGAGATATTAGGGAATGGATGTGTTTTCTCTGAATTAGGATAGAAAACTTGAATGAAAACTTTGATTGATTGAAAGAACTACTCTTAAACTCCTTTTATAAAATTTCTTCGCGGATAATAAGTGAAATAAGGACTAATTCATAAAATTTTTTAATCAGATCGCGACGATAGAAATGAGTTCTAGAGGACGTGGTCGTCGTGGACGCGGTAGAGGCAGGATGACCGTGTCGGAACCCGTTAGATCGGGTCAAGGGTCTGACAATGAGATACCACCGCCACCACCACCACCAGCTCTTGGTGCTGAACGGCGAGATCAGATAGGGGATGATGCCGTATCGCAGGCTGTGCTGCGAGTTCTGGAGTTGGTGGCTGGTGCAGGAGGAAATTCGGGAACTCGAAAGTCTGTGCCTGAGCGGCTCCCAGCTAATGGAGCTGAAGTGTTTCGTGGAGTATCTGGTGTGGCACCCAAGATACCGAGATCTTGGTTGAGGCAACCGAAGCGCATTATGGATGAGTTTGATCTGACCCTTGAGGAGAAGTTAAAAGGAATGGTGGCACTGTTACGCGATGAAGCGTACCAATGGTGGTTAACGGTTAGGGATGGTGCCACAGCTGAGGATCTGACCTGAGACTACGTTAAGGTGGCATATCTAAAGAAGTATGTCGGCACACATTATACTGGTGAGTAAAGGAAGGCTTTTATGGTCTTTGGTTCAAGGAACAAATCCCAGCAGCAGCAGCACGAAGCCGAAGTTTCGTGGTGAGCCCGGTATGCTCGAGGAGTGGTGGCTACGGAGCACGAACGGTGTGTCCAGTTTGAGGACGGTCTAAGGGATGACCTAAGGTTTTTAATAGCCCCACATCAGAAGCGGGAGTTTTCCGCGTTAGTAGAAAAGGCTAAGTTAGCCGAGGGAATCAATGACTTGGTTAAGCAGAGCTCTGAGCGGAATAGACCAAAAAGGGGTTATGGGTCGTCAGGGTCGTCGGGAAATGTACAGAAAAGGCCCAGAGCTGATGGGCTGCGAGGTCAGCAAGTTGGTGGAGGAGGGCAGTATCATCCTTGTGATCAGTGTGGGAAGAAGCACTTAGGAGAGTGCTGGAAAAAGACAGGAGGATGCTTTAAGTGTGGGTCAAAGGACCATATGATTAAGGACTGCCCTATGAGGCCAGATGGAAATCGATCCGTAGCTCAGAATGTTAATCAAGCTGGTAGAGGTGGACAGCAGCCTCAGCGAGGCCGTGGTCTGAATGGCCGGGGTAATGGCGCAGGAAGAGGACGTGGAACACCGGGCAGAGGTGTTGCTAATACTGAGGCAAGTCAGTCGAGTCTAGTGTATGCGGTTCGCCGTAGAGAGGATGGAGACGCGCCGGACGTTATAACTGGTACGTTCTTTATTTTCGGCAAACCTTACTCTACTCTGATTGATGTGGGCTCGACCCATTCTTATGTTGCATGTAGCGTAGTGGAAACACTAGGCCTAGACTCTGAACTTTCTAATAGGGAGATGACTGTAGTGAGCCCATTAGGCCAAACTGTAGTGGTGGATAAGATCTTTCAGAGTGTACCTCTAGAAATTCAGGGAGTGAACTTTCGGGCTGACTTAATGGAACTTCCTTTCGGAGAATTTGACTTCATACTTGGTATGGATTGGTCAGTAGAGGTAGAACGGTAAGGGACTTCGTGGATGTGTTCCCAGAGGAATTACCAGGAATACCCCCAGATAGGGAGGTGGAATTTGGAATAGACTTGCTACCGGGAACAGCTCCTGTGTCAATCGCTCCATACCGAATGGCGCCAAAGGAGTTAGTTGAGCTCAAGGCTCAGATTCAGGAGTTATTTGACCGCGGGTTTATTCGACCCAGTGTGTCTCCGTGGGGAGCACCGGTCCTGTTTCTGAAGAAGAAAGACGGAACTATGCGTATATGCATAGATTATCGTCAGTTGAATAAGCTGACCATCAAGAACAAGTCCTTTACCAAGGATAGATGACTTGTTTGATTAGCTGAAGGGGGCCGCAGTTTTCTCAAAGATAGATCTACGATCGGGATATCATCAGTTAAAGGTGAAGGAGGCAGATATCCATAAGACAGCCTTTAGGACAAGATACGGCCATTATGAGTTTGTAGTAATGCTGTTTGGGTTGACAAACGCACCATCTGCGTTCATGGATATGATGAACCGGGTTTTCCAACCCTACTTGGATAGGTTCGTCGTCGTATTTATCGATAACATCCTTGTGTATTCGAAGTCAGAGGAAGAGCATGATGAGCACCTACGGATAGTGTTACAAGTATTAAGGGAGAAGAAGCTCTATGCCAAATTCAGCAAGTGTGAATTTTGGCTTAAGGAGGTGGCATTCTTAGGACATGTAGTATCCGCAGAAGGTATAAGGGTGGATCCTAGGAAGATCAAGGCAATGTTGGATTGGAAACCACCTAGGTCCATGGCTGAGATCCGAAGTTTCTTAGGTTTGGCAGGCTATTATAGGAGGTTTGTGGAAGGGTTCTCGTCAATAGCCGTGCCTTTGACAAAGTTGCTAAGGAAGGAAGTACCCTTTGTGTGGACGGATAAGCAACAGGAGAGCTTTGAGAAGCTCAAGAGGGTTTTGACTGAAGCTCCAGTGTTGATTCACTGGAGGCAGGAAAGGATTTTGTGGTGTACTGTGACGCTTCGCATACGGGATTAGGGTGTGTCCTAATGCAAGATAGAAAAGTAGTCGCTTATGCGTCTCGACAGTTAAGGCCGCATGAGGTTAACTACCCAACCCATGACTTGGAGTTGGTGGCAGTGGACTTTGCCCATAAAGTGTGGAGGCACTATCTCTATGGTTAAAGGTCAGTGATCTACACAGACCACAAGAGTCTTAAGTATCTGCTGACTCAGAAGGAGTTGAATCTGAGACAGCGAAGGTGGGTTGAATTATTAAAGGATTATGATTGTTCGATCGAGTATCACCCAGGCAAAGCGAATGTGGTAGCAGATGCTCTAAGTCGAAAGGTAGTGTCAGATCTGAGGGCGATGTTCGCACACTTAAGTTTGTATGATGATGGAAGTCTGCTGGCAGAATTACAAGTCAAACCCACGTGGTTGAATGAGGTAAAGGAAAGTCAATTGTTGGATGAGGACTTAATTGCTAAGCTACAGCAAGTATAGAACGGAGAGTTAGAGGATTATGGTGTTAATGATGAGGGAGTATTGTGCTTCAAGGGAAAGGTCTGTATGCCAAGGGACGAGGAGTTAAGACAAAGGATTCTTCGGGAGGCGCATAGTAGCCCTTATGCTATGCATCCCGGAGGCACTAAGTTGTATAGGGATCTAAGGGTTGGTGGCCTGATCTTAAGCAAGAAGTTACTAAATTCGTAGGAAAATGTCTGACGTGTCAGCAAGTTAAGGCTAAACACCAAGTTCTATCGGGATTACTTTAGCCAATCGAGATTCCACAATGGAAGTGGGAGAGAATCACCATGGACTTCGTTAGTGGGCTTCCCCTTACACCTACTAAAAAGGACTCGGTATGGGTAATAGTGGACCGTTTGACCAAGTCCGCGCACTTCATTCCGGTAAGAGTTGATTATTCTCTTCAGAAGTTGGCCAAATTATATGTGACGGAAATTGTAAGGTTACATGTAGTGCCGGTGTCAATCATTTTAGATAGAGACCCAAGATTTACGTCTCGGTTTTGGAGGGCACTTCATCAAGCTTTATGCACTAAGTTGGATTTCACTACGGCCTTTCATCCACAGTCGGACGGGCAGTCTGAACGGGTAATTCAGGTGTTAGAAGAAATGTTGAGGGGCTGTGTGATGGATTTCCGAGGAAGTTGGGAGGACTATTTGCCTTTAGCAGAGTTCGCCTACAACAATAGCTACCAAGCTAGTATTCGGATGGCACCGTACGAAGCACTGTATGGTTGAAGGTGTCGGACTCCTACTTGTTGGACGGAATTGGGAGAACGTCGAGTTTTGAGTCCTGAGATTGTGGCCGAATCCGAAGAGAAGGTTGAAAAAAGCCTCTGACAGGCAAAAGTCGTATGCCGACCTCAAGCAGAAAGAGATAGAGTATGATGTGGGAGACCAGGTATTCCTTAAGGTCTCGCCTTGGAAGAAGGTGATGAGGTTTGGTCGGAAAGGGAAGTTAAGCCCAAGGTTTATAGGGCCCTATCAAGTGTTGAAGCGAGTTGGACCAGTGGCATACCAGTTAGAGTTGCCACCAGAGTTGCAGCAGATTCACGGCGTATTCCATGTATCCATGCTACGTCGTTACTGATCGGATCCATATCATGTGGTACTAGTTGAAGAAGTGGAGCTAGGGCCAGATCTATCCTACGAGGAAGAGCCGATTCAGATCTTGGAACGAGACGTGATAGTATTACGGAGGAAGTCAGTTCCCCTAGTCAGAGTGTTGTGGCGCAATCATGGATCGGAGGAAGCTTCGTGGGAGCCAGAAGAGGCAATGCGACAGCAATACCCTCATTTATTTTAGCCAGGCAATTTCGAGGACGAAATTATTTTAAGGGATAGAACTGTAACATCCTGAAAATGGGCCTATGCATTTTGATTTAATTATACGAAATGGCATGTCTTATGTGTTATGAATGTATTGTGAACATTTTTGGAAACTTGGAAATGTAAGGAAATGCTTTGGAAATGTTAAGTTTAAAAGAGGAAAGTGAACATTTTTGGAAACTTGGAAATGTAAGGAAATGCTTTAGAAAATGTTAAGTTTTAAAGTTTAAAAGAGGAAACTAAAGCAAGGTGGCCTTAAGAGAAAATGTAGGGAAAATATGACACACAAATAGGCTTGGAAAAGTGGCTTGGAGGTGCCACTTAGGGCCTCTGGAAATGACGCCACATACAGGGGTATTGGGCCAAGGTTCGAGCTGCAGGGGAAGCAAAATAAAAGTTTTATTTTACAGCAGAGATTAGCAGCAAGGGACGGCACAAGGCTATAATTTAGGAGCCTTTATTCTTTTATTTTTTAAGAGATAAATGGTGGATAAATGAGGGATTAATTTAATTAATTTGAACAAGAGATAAAGGAGAAAAAGAAGGAAGTTGATAAGAACTAAAGAGTTGGCCGGCCAAGGGAGTATATGGTTGGTAATTTCGGCTTTGGTAGGATAGTTGTGCCGAAATTTATCATTCTCTTCATCCCCTCTCATTTGTGCCGAAATTTTCACTCTTTCTCCTCTCTAAACCTCTTCTACTTCTTTCTCTCTTTAATTCGACTAGTAAATATTCTCTCGAGATAGCCAGAATCCTTATTCCACCATTGTCGAATTCTCTAGTGACTTATTTTCCTCTCTTTTATTTTGTCAAAACCGAATATATCAATAATCTCTAGTGAAACCGATTTCTTTTAAGCCTCAAAAGCCGAATCTTTGTGGCTTCAAGCAAGGGTGCCGTCGACTATGGTATTAAGGTAATAACAATGGATTTTGTTGATCAATCTCTTTTAATCGAGATCTAGGAACTGATTCTCTTGTTGTCTCTTGGCCGAATATTAAAGGAGGAATTTCGGGATTTTTGATAGTCATCGACTACAAGGAGAAAGGTTTCAGGATTACAAGGATTTAAGGTAAGTAAACATATATATATATTCGGCCAAGGGCCATTTATGATGTTTAATGTTGGAAATCAAATCTAACATGTGGTATTTGGGAATTTCGACAGAGACTAAGGCCAGGTGACTATTATCGGGATTAATATCCACAAGGTAAGTGATCATAAGGTCCGGCTAAGGCCTATTTTAGAAGTTAGATCTATTTTTATATGTTTAAGCCGAAAACTAACCAATTCAAGGCATCTAGTGATTAGTCGATTTCAAAGGGGGAAGAATACAAGTTTCCGGGATTGGATTAGTAGACAAATCGGCAACAAGGTAAGAAAGTGGTTACGATAATCCTTCGGGATTTGATAAAAATTATCCGAATAGGCTTTTCCCTAAAATACTAAGTGTGGCCAAATGTAAGGATTAAGGATCTAAAGCAGTAGATCGAAATTCTTCGGGAAATCAGTAAATTCGATAAGTTAATCAGGTGTGTACCCCACACTAACTTTTAATAAGATTTATGGCAATGTTTACTATGTGCATGTTTATAAGAATGTGAATATGGCTAAGGTACCGTGTTATGGTACAAAGTACCCAGGTACGTTTCCTACTCCTACTAGGATTATGAAATATGTTATCTTTAACATGTGAAAATTGATAAGAATGTGAATTTAAGTATGATATGCATGATATGAATGATATGGGGTATACGGGTTATACGAAAAGGGGAAGTGAATGTGGTGACTATTGTCACGATATAAGAATATGGTGACCTCGGTCACAATTATCTGAATGTGGTGACTTCGGTCACAATTATCTGAATGTGGTGACTTCGGTCACAATTATTTAATCTGGTGGCTATGCCACGAATTTTATAAGGGCGATGAGCACGCGTCGATCGCAAATGATCGCTTCGATGGTGTGTAGCTGATGGAGGGTCGACTTAGTAGTCCCTACGGTGTGCAAGTTGGTACGGGAGACGTGTAGCGGATGGCTATCTAGGTTTGGGTTCGGGTTGCATCATTTTAATTTAATGATATATGAATATGTATGCTATGAAATGCCTGAACTTTGTTAAGACTTAGTGTTGTAGTGCACATTGAGTCTGTTGATTCACCCCGTTGTGGGAACATTTTTCAGGTGATGATCAGTAATGGACCGGGTCGGCAGGAGCTTAGTGGTGGCCATGCCCAACGAGGAAATTATTATGTGGACTCTTTATTTTTCTAAGTACTTTAAATTTCATTTTGGGTTTTCATTTGATGTAATAAGGCTATAGCAAACTATTTTATTTCTGTTTCATTTATTTATCATGTTACGAACTTTTTGTTAATTAAAGACTAAGAAATTTAATTTAAAAATAACTTTAAATATTTTGTCACCTGAAATAAATGGGTTTTCAATATAAAATAAACTTGTTTTCAACTCAAGCCCAACCCAATTCCAACTTTCTCCCAAAATCACTTAAAGTTTTTCAAAGTGCAAACGAATTTGAATCGGTTTTTCTTGAGGAACATACCAGATCCGGTCCAGGCTCGTGGGCCGGGTATGGGGTGTTTCAGGGGAACACACTTATGATAAAGTCATTGAACAAACAGTTATTAAGTTGCTTTCGTAATGGTATATAATTAGAGAGAGCTTAATCACAATACTTAGTGGAATGACTTTGTGACTAAATAAGTTTATAATTACTAGGCAAAAAGTTGGAACATAATTATAAATTATTTGAGCCTTGATTACATTTGTTCGATCAATTCCTCCGTTAGCTCGTTAGAACCAGAAATAAATTGCATGTAGAACCAAATGAACAAAACTGGATGAAAATGATGAAGTCAGAGAAATAGGTCACATTCACAAATAAATGTGTTTTCTCACTGAGTATATAAATGACTTAGGAATTAATTTAAGGTTTTTGAATTATTATTTAATTAATTAAATAATTGAAGTTGAGAAATGAAATTAAATTAATTAGTCATAGTGAATTTGATGAATATGGAAATTAAATATATTTCCTCATAGCTTCTTTTTTGGCAAAGTTGTCATGACTTTAATGGAATTAGAATTTGGTTGAAAAAATTATTTAATTAAAAATTTTAAATTATCTAATTAAATTTATTTATTTTGGGAATATAGGAAACATTTATTGGGTTACATTAAATTATAAAGTGTTAGGGTAAAAGTCTAAAAATCAAATATAATTTGACCAAATACAGGAGAGGCCCAAATCCTTTCGTACAAGATGAGAGGGGTGACAACCCTAGTAGTTTTACAAGAGCGTGCGCCCATCCCATTCTACTTAGAGTAGAATATTATTTTCTATCAAATAAATATTATTTGTGGTTTATTAATTCAACAAAAATTCTCCTATCTCTCCTTATATTTGGTACTGGTAGAACTATTGACATAAGTTTTAACACACAAATTTCAAATATTGTTACTCTACCAGAAAGTAATGAAAATTTATTTTCTTAGAATAAATTCTATTTTCTAGGAATTAAAATTCTATCGGTTTCTATTGAGAGATAATTACTTTCCTACTAAAAGTAATAAATTGATTCTGGTTCTAAGTTTAGTTTGTGATTTTTGAGCCTACACTCGAAGAAATTAATGGTATGAGAATAGAGGATAATGTTGTTCAGTTGAAAGTCGGGAACGTCTAGGGTCTATATTGCATAAAGCACAAGTATTTTTCAGGAAAGAAAATTATTACGAAAAATATCACAAACTGGTTTGATTTTTAAAATTTTAGTTTTTCGCTGTGACAAAAAAACCATTTTATAAATTGAATTTTTCCAAAAAATGGTATTAGAACAAGGTTGTTCTATGTTTATAGTATATATCGGTACCAATTTTTTTCTTTTCTTCGTGTTTGGTTTTTTTACAAGATCTGGTATTCTTGTAATTATATGCATGTATGTGAGTGAATATAGTTTATTATTTTGTTATATGAATGATAAAGTAATTTTGCCAAAATTGTGATTCATAAAAATTAGATTTGGTGTATATTTAGGTTTTATTAAAATTTTGGGATATAATTAGATCGTGGACTATCATCTCCACATAGGTTTTATTTTATTTTAGAAAAATTCATGTGAGTCGGAAACAAAATTAAGTTTTTTTTTTGTAACCTAATTTTCTTAGCGAATTTTGTAGAATAGAGACGCATCCAATTGATCAATGCGATGCAAACCCAACCCAACCAAATGTCAAAAGACCGAAAGTTGCTTGACCAGCGAAAGCCAATGGCCATCAATAACTATTACAAATTTATTAAAGAATATTGAAATTCATCTTTACATCGATGATCAAACCCTTGAATCAAACGAAGAATTTACTTTGACTATAATTTTATCTCATTGATTTTTCCCAAATTTTAATTATTGTTCTCTTTACTTTTCTTCAAACCTTAATTTTAATTTTTAAGTTTTCATTAAACAAAATAATTTTTTATTTTATTTTCTTTAGTTGAAGGAATAAAATTATTACTGATCTTTTTGGATACGACCCTATTTGCCGCTTCTACTAATTATTTTTTTAAGTAGGTTTTATTTTTTGCGGATTCAACATCCATACACCCATTAAAGACTTCGTTTCGAAATTTAGAAATTATCGCAAAAGTAATCACCGAGCCTCATCATTGGTATTCCAAATGACAATAGTCTCCTCCTTCGTCAAAGAAATAACGCCCTATCACCCTAAAATCATAATTTTAGAGATGCTCACTTTATAAAACCTTTAAGTAAGGGCAACTGTTATACCCCTACGCCTGCCAGGAATGAGGTAAGAAAGAATATAATACCTAAATTTTGCTCAAGTACGACCTCAACTCCCTCGAACCTCCATTCCAGTCACTTTTTGCATTCCTTTTGGTGTCATTTTCCCTATTGTATCGTTTTATCCTTGGTGTAACATAATTGTTTCAACAAAACTATTATTTGTTTTCCTACATATATAAAGGAAATAATTTTATATTAGTAAAAAATTTAATTTCCTTTATATAAATAAATACAAAAAACTTATAGTTAATTATAAATTTTAAAATACTTTAATTATAATATAAGTTATTATTTATTTTTAATTCTATTTGTTGGAAAATTTTCAATATATATATATATAGTGTTCTAATATTTGCAAATGAAAATTTATATGTAACTAAAAGTTATATCACTTGGTTATGAACCAAGAGTTATCACATTTCATGGTGATAAATTGTAATGATCAAAAAGTCAGTGTTGTCGAAAAATACGGTTTCGAGACCCCGTCTCCATAAACCAAGACTGTAAGTATTCATATTAAATATTTAAGAAGTTATATTATAGGTAAATTGAATTTTGGACAGATAATTTTCTCGAATTAATGATTAATTGTAAAACTGGTGAAAGTACAATTGTTAGAGAATTTTTAATTAGAACCAGGGAGAATGGATTAAGAAGGCAAATATATCTTATTAAGTTAGAGTGGACGGTAGTGGCATGAATTTATATGAATTTGTGTAAAAAATAAAATAAAAATAAAATATAACATAGAAATAAAAATAAGGTAATGGAAAGAAAGAAAAAGACATTGTCTTCTCCATCCTAAAAAGACATTGTCTTCTCTATCCTTCCAAGCACCAATTTAAGCAAAGAGGAAAGCCGAAGAATCGGCCAAAAATCCTAGGGTTGAAACCATCAATTGGTTAATGCAATCTAGTCATTTTCTTGTAATTTTTATGTTTTTGAAATCTTGGGAGTTTAATCTAGCTGACTTATGTGTTATTTTTCGGAACTGTTAAAGTTTTTGAAAGATGTCATTGATGATATCTTGAATTTTTAGGTACTAAATTGATAGATTTTAAGCTTAGGAGTGAAAAGGGATTAAATTGTGAAGTTAAATTATAGTTTTGTTAAATAGGATCTAAATTGCAAAATTTGTGGTGGAAATGGGAAATAGGAGCTCTTAAATGGACTATAGTGAAATTGGATTGAAAATTTGAGTTCTAATTTGAAAGTTATGTTAGTCCCGGTTTTAGGGACTAATTTGAATAAAATGTAAATTTTGTGTAAATTTGTAATTGGGTGGGAATTTGATTGTGTATTGATGATTTGGTGTGTTTATGTTAATCCATAGCTAACATCGACCCGAATTCCTCGAATAGGAAGGGAAAAGATAAAGTTGCCGATGAATAGCTCAGAGTTTACGGTTTGTATTTCTATAATCTGAGCTACTTCAATTGTTGCATTTGTGAACTGTATTGCATGGTAAGATCATAAGGTGAGTTGAAATGATAAAATGAGCTAAATTGATTTAATTTGTATTGGATGTTTCTAATAAGGACTAAACTAAATAGATTTTAAAAAAATTATATATGGTTATAAATGTGGAATTGAATCTATATTGTGATTAATTATGCTGTCACATATATAAATTGATGATTTGTTGATGATATTGGATTAAGATATTATAATAGTATGTAAATATGAAAAAATTACATAATTTGTTAATTGAATTGCATATGAACCTTTTGATTTTCGATTTATGCATTTTTAATAACTTATTTTATATTATAATGTTTGGATTATGGAAATATCACCGAGTTCATACTCCGCGTACAGTTTTGGTTTTCTGTGCGTAGGTTAGGTTTTGATCGTGATCATTTGTTGATATCAGCATCCAACCATAATCCTGAACTTATCAAGTTGGTGATATTTCTTGTTAGTTCAATGGCATGTAACTAAGGGAGTCTTATGTTTATATAATACTAAGTTTGATGAATGATTTGGTATTTTGGTTTGGCTTATGTATATGTTAATGTTAGTTGACAACAGTATGAATCTTGTGTACATAAATGTGTTGTGATGTGTTTCAAATGTGAAAAGGATAAAAAGCAATCTAGTAAGTAGCTAAAGTATATTGGATGATGTTTTGTTGAGAAGTGCTCAGTAATGTATGTGAATTGGATAGGCAAATAACATGCTAATATTACCATGAGTTGGTAAGAAAAATGTTTTGGTTATATGTAACACCCTGGATTTAGGCTTAGAAGAATTGGGCCTATTGGGCTTTGGTCTCATAATTTTTTTAAGTGAGCAAGAAAATGACAAATGACATGACGACTTTAAAGGTTTAATGAATTTGGAGTGTCTAAGTGTGTTGGAGAAGCTCTGGATTCGAGTTTTGTGGTGGAGGATTCTTAATTTAATTAATTAAGGAATCAGGGTTGTGAGTAGTGGGCTTTTAAGTAAAAATAAGTGAAAATGGCACAAAAAAGCCTGTGGTAAAGTGGCTAAGTGACGCCACTAGGGTGTAGGGAGGTGGTGACATATGCATGCAGAGAGGTCTGAGGTTCGAGTGCTAGCTTAGTTTTATTTTGGAGTTTAATTTTAGGCTTCTAGAAGGCTGGAAGTAGCGTGTAGAGGAGCTCTAAGGAGAAGTGATCAGTAGAGAGAATTTAGGAGAAGGATAAGGGAGATATCATGGAGAAAAATTAGGAGATGACAAGTGGGAAGAGTTGGTGCCGAATTGGACTATGCGGGAAGGTAAGATTCGGCTATTGGCTCTAAAAGGAGGTGCCGAATTCCTTTTAGAGGTTCCTTGGGTTCCATTATTTTTCTTTTTCTCCCCTTTAGCCAAATTCTTCCATTTGCTGAAAAAAACCCATCATTCCTTTGCCGACATTTTGGTTTTCTCTCTAGCCGAATTCCCCATAACTTCTCTTCTTAAATTCCTTTTCTTATTCACCTTTAGTTCTAACCGATCACTTTTCCCCTTCTTCTCCCTATTGGTGCCGAATTGTCTCTGTCACCATACTAATCTCAAAAGCCGAATTTAGGCCGCATGATCAAAAGTAGGATTTGGTAAGTATTTAGTTAACCTCTCTTGTATGTTTTGCTAAAAGCCGAAAGGCTATCTAACTGTCCTGTCGTTAACTCTCTGATAACAAGGATAAGGTTCAAAGATTGCAAGCGTTGTAGGATCGTTAGCAAGGGTAAGTGTTCTTTAATTCGGTTTAATGGTTGGTCGGATGGTCATATCTGTTGTGAGGGTGACTTGTGTTGGATGCAAGTCATCTATTACTTAGGCTCTAATGTTTAAGTTGGTACAGATCTAGGGTCTAATGGCAGTTGGGGTTAAATAAATGACCTATTAAGGCTTGTCGCACACGGTAAGGCTACAGTGAGGTTTCGGTTTTTGATAAAGTTTGTATTTAGCCTATGATTAATGGTTAAGGAATATCGAATGTAGGTTCGTGACTAAGAGGAACTCACAGCACGCACTATTACGAGGTGTGTACAAACACTACACACACATGATATCGGCAGTGCCGGAAAGCCGAAAAGTCGAAAGTGCCTAAATGGGTTCGGTGGGCCCTAAGGCTAAGTTTGATGAAATTGATTGATTTGGTTATATGAATAGAGTTAGTCATGCATGTTACATGAACTGGAATTGTTTTAGGCCTAGTAGGCCATATGAATGAGATTTGGGCTTAATGGGCCATAAGGATGTGAATTGGGCATAATGGGTTATATGAACGTGAAATGGGCTTGATGGGCTTTATGGGGACGTAGACAAGTATGCTAGAGTTTAATGGACTTTAGGCTTAGTACTGAACAACTCTTAAACCGCATAAGACTTTCTAATAATTAACATTTTTGTGGACAAGTCGTTGGGTTAGAGTGTGGCAATGGACATATACATGTCTAGGAGTGGATCTAGGGAGAGCTTGGTACTTAAGCGGTCCTAGTGGCCCACCTCCTCTTCTCTGGAATCCTACTTGATGCATAGTGTCTGTTCACTTTATCTACGATGACTTGTTTATGGGCCAAAGTTCATAACTAAAACCCGAGAGAGACCAAATACCCCTGTTTTAAAATTTACGTAAATATCCTTAGATTTGCAAGATTACTAAAATACCCCTGATTGTAAAATTACCAGAATACCCTTGATTTGCAGAATCACCAAAATATCCCTGATTTACAAAATTTCCAAAATACCCTTGTTTTGCAAAATTACCTAAATACCCCTATAGAGTAGATTTACGAAAATACTCTTAATTTGTGAAATGACTAAAATACCCCTATATGTTGATTGTAAGATTTATGGATGTTACATGTACATTCGCTGCATTCATATGATATTCTATTTAGGATGCATATGGGTGGGAATTATGGAACGGAGGAAGTATATGAGGATCGCATGGTTGCGTGACAACTGTGGATCCACCGATGGCTTTCTAAGTCTATTATATGAATAGCAGCTTTGGTGCAACGTTTGGTAGTACCGCAACCAGGCTACATTAAAGTGTATCGGATGGGTGGGTCAATTTAGAAATCCCCATAGGTGTATAAGGTTCAAGGGAGACGAAGTGTACGAACGGATTATTTGGGGAGGGTTTGCACAGTATTGCATGTATGATGTTGCTATGTTATTATTATGATATGGGCTTAGGCCCAAATGAATGTTGTATGTTTTGTTTGCTGAGGGTTGTACACACTGAGTTTCGAAACTCACCCACTCTTTTATTTTCTCAGGAAATCCCCAGTAGGCGATTCGACGGATGGAGGGAGTTGGAGGTGGCCAGCTAGCAAGATGTTTTGAAATTGGTTTTCTTTATAGTTTTTGAGTAATTTGATTATTTTAAGTTTGGTTTGTAATAAGGCCTTCCCCTGCTTATCTATACTTTGATTGTTATACTTTACATTTTAAGAAACGGATCTCGGATTTATTTCTTATAAGCTTATATTAAACCTTCTTAAAACGATTATTTTTATTCAAAATTAAGCTTTGGCTGGTAAAAATTCTTACTTTTAAGATAATTATTCCTAATAAAAAGACCGATTTATTTTAACACACACATCGTTTTGCGAAATAACTTTAAACTGAGTTTTTACTCCAAATTTCTTTAAGAAGGTTTTTCAATGAAAACAAGGTTTTCGCAAAAACACTTCAATGTGACACGCCGGATTCGGGCCTAACTTCTAGGCCGGGTTTGGGGTGTTACATTTAGTGGTATCAGAACTCCGGTTGCAAAGCTCGGGCTATGAAAATGGGCCTTATTGTGGATTTTAATAGAATACTATGGAAATTCTTGCTGGTGGCACACCGAGTCTCCGACTTCGAACTAGGTAAGTTCTCTTGATACTTAGTTATTTTGAAATGTTATACTGTAGATAGTTAGTAGGCTACTTTAGATGATTATACTAAAACTTTTTAGTTAGAGTGAAACTAAATCCCGTAGGAACTTGAAACTGTAGAGGATTTATGAAAATAACCTCTTTACTTAATACTATCATAAAACATCGGTTAATTACTGAAACTAACTAAAAATTCATAAAATTCCTAATTCAGATAATACGAGAATCAACGATAAGCACTAGAAGAGGTGCAAGGGGTCGCGATAGAGGCCATAGAAGTCTTAGTGTTATTAAAATCAGAGTGCGCAGCGAAAGCATAGTGGTGTGACTTGAGCACAATTAATAGTTAGTTGGAAATTTCGAGGACAAAATTTCTTTAAGGGGGTAGAATTGTAACACCCCGAATTTGGGATTAGAAGAATTGGGCCTATTAGGCTTTGGTCTCATAAAATTTTTTTACGTGAGCAAGAAAATGACAAATGACATGACGACTTTAAAAGTTTAATGAATTTGGAGTGTCTAAGTGTGTTGGAGAAGCCCTGGGTTCGAGTTTTTTGGTGGAGGATTCTTAATTTAATTAATTATGGAATTAGGGTTGTGAGTAGTGGGCTTTTAAGTAAAAATAAGTGAAAAATGGCACAAAGAAGCCTGTGGTAAAGTGGCTAAGTGACACCACTAGGGTGTAGGGAGGTGGTGACATATGTATGCAGAGAGGTCTGAGGTTCGAGTGCTAGCTTAGTTTTATTTTGGAGTTTAATTTTAGGCTTCTAGAAGGCTGGAAGTGGCGTGTAGAGGGGCTCTAAGGAGAAGTGATCAATAGAGAGAATTTAGGAGAATGATAAGGGAGATATCATGGAGAAAAATTAGGAGATGAGAAGTGGGAAGAGTTGGTGCCGAATTGGACTATGGGGGAAGGTAGGATTCAACTATTGGCTATAAAAAGAGGGGCTGAATTCCTTTGAGAGGTTCCTTGGGTTCCATTACTTTTCTTTTTCTCCCTCTTAGCCGAATTCTTCCATTTACCGGAAAAAAACCCATTATTCCTTTGCCGAAATTTTGGTTTTCTCTCTAGCCGAATTTCCCATACCTTCTCTTTTTAAATTCCTTTTCTTGTTCACCTTTAGTTCTAACCGATCACTTCTCCTCTTCTTCTCCCTATTGGTACCGAATTGTCTCTGTCACCATATTAATCTCAAAAGTCGAATTTAGGCTGCATGATCAAAAGTAGGATTTGGTAAGTATTCAGTTAACCTCTCTTGTATATTTTGCTAAAAGCCGAAAGGCTATCTAACTGTCCTTTCGTTAACTCTGTGATAACAAGGATAAGGTTCAAAGATCGCAAGCGTGGTAGGATTGTTAGCAAGGGTAAGTGTTCTTTACTTCGGTTTAAGGGTTGGCCGAAATGTCATATATGTTGTGAGGGTGACTTGTGTTGGATTAAAGTCATCTATTACTTAGGCTCTAATGCTTAAGTTGGTATAGATCTAGGGTCTAATGGCAGTTGGTGTTAAAGAAAGGAGCTATTAAAGCTTGTCGGACATGGTAAGGCTACGGTGAGGTTTCGGTTTTTGATAAAGTTTGTATTTAGCCTATGATTAATGGTTAAGGAATATCGAATGTAGGTTTGTGACTAAGAGGAATTCGCAGCACGGGCTATTACAAAGTGTGTACAAACACTACACACACATGATATCGACAATGCCGGAAAGCCGAAAAACTGAAAGTGGCTAAATGGGCCCGGTGTGTAACACCCCAAACCCGGTCCAAACACCCCGACCGAATCTGGTATGTTACGGGAAAACGTGTTTGAAAATTTCGAATTTGTACTCAGTAGATTTGATAAAACTTTGTTCCTTTTTGAAAAACAAGTTGTTTAAAATTTAGACTTAGTAAAATTGGATTTCACGATTGAAGCCATTTGATCTCTATTGGTTTATAAAATCAGTGGGATACCCGATGGTATAGTTGAAAACACCTTGCGTTATAATTTTGAAATCTTTATATTTCCAAGTTTTAGTAGACTTCATACCAACTTATTTGTTAAGGCATATTAAAATCAAACTTAAAACATAATAATAAAAAGGCATAATTTAAAGGCTTTTTACACATCCGAAATAAAACCCAAATAAAATTAAATAAACTAAAGTACTCAAATGCAAATGGCTGAGTAAAACTTTTATTAGAGCATGGCATGTGCACCCGAGTCCATCCGGCTCCAAGTCGCGTCTCACGAGTCACTGAAATGTCAAAGGAGAGGGTGAGTCGAGTGACTCAGTGTGTAAATCCCGCTCCCGATAGAACAACATGCTAACACACATCATACATAGCAACATAATTAATGCAACCCGATCCTAACCATCCATACACCTTTTCTACCCCGTGTGGTACCAAACCACTGGTGACATACAGTCACGATGTGTTACCAAAACACTGATGTCCCAAAGACATAATATCCGTCAATGTGGTCCCAAACCACTGGTGTCCCAAAGACACAATTGTGCTACCAAAGCACTGGTGACCGAAGTCACAAATCCAACGATGATGGGGCCAACCCATCGTGTGTTACCAAAACACTAGCGCAGCGATCCCATATCTCAAGTGGGGCCAACCCACGGTGGTCAAACCACGGGGACAAGTCGCAATGAGGTGCCAAACCTCCGGTGTCCCAAAGACACAATGTGCTACCAAAGCACCGGTGACCGTAGTCACAAATCCGGTGATGGGGCCAACCCCATCGTGTGTTACCAAAACATCGGCGTCAATCCCGTATAATCATCGTGGGGCCAACCCATCGTGGTACCGAGCCATCGGGGCAGACGCCGAGGTACCAAACCTCTGGAGGTGCCAAACCTCTGGTGACCCAAAGTCACAAAGTGTGCTACCAAAGCACTGGTGCTCGTCAGCACAAAATCACACTGCTCCCTCATCTCATATCACCCATCAACATACCATACTCATGTAATCATGCATCTCATGCAAGTCATGCATATCATGCCAACATACCAAGTGATCTCTCATAACATACATACAAAACATAGGTCATGATATTATACTTTATTAATAGTACTCATAATAGAACAAACTTACCCGAATCGTCCACATACCCCATTTTGGGTATTCACTTGTCCATCATACTGTTATAGTTTTAACAGGCAAATCGGTTTATTATAAAAAATATTACTAAGTATCATGGTGTTAGTTACACACCTGATAACACGAGTCTAGAAATCCCGACAAAAGCGATCTAAGTCCCCGATTACTAACTCCCGCAACATTCGCGAACGAACACAAAGATTAGGCACTAAACCATTCGGCCAACACCCATTTAATCCAAAAAGGGTTGTCGAACACCCTTACCTTGCTATTGGTTTGATTCTTGATCAAACCCGAACCACAATGGCCCTTCTAAGACAATCGGCCTTCACCTTGAAAAGAACAACGATTAATCCTTTATCATTCATGCCTTAATCGAAACGTAAGATCAAACTAACAACAACCAATCACTTACCCTTACTTACCAACAAAGATCGGCTAACCACACTAGGAGAGAACCACCAAAGATTCGGCCAAGGAAGACTACTAGGAGAAAAGAATTCGGCTTTAGGTGTCAAGGAGAGAAAAAGATTGTAGATGGGTAGAGTTTCGGCACAAAGAACAATCAAAGAAAACGGCTAAAGAGTTTTGAAGGGGAAGAGAATAAAAGATGGATAGAGAGAGTACTTACGGTTTTTTGAAAGAAAAAGGATTGATGAAAGTGTTTTGAAGGCTAGAGTTTGGCTAACTGGATGTTAATAGGAGAAGAAATTATGAGACCCCTTGAGTAAAGGTTTCGGCTCAATCCACATGAAAGAAAGAAGAAAGAATGGGGAGTAGCATTCGGCTAGCAAGGAGAGTTAGAAGAAAATAAGCAAACTTTCGGCACAAAGCACATGGACTTTCGGTTTCAAGAAGAAGAAGAAAATAAAAAAATGCCAATAAGGTTTCAGGTTGGCTATTGACAAGAAGAAGACTTTGTTTTAGCTTTTGGTGACCGAAAATGCTAAGAAAGATTGCCAAAAGAATTTGGCACCCCTACTTCCCAAGCTTACCAAACTAGTCCCACTCCCCAAATTCTCCTAAAATTCGGCCATATCCCTACTTTTACTCCAAGCCATAAGTTCAAATAGTTTGAACAAGTCTTTTCCTTAATTTGCTCTCCACCTTCCATTTGAATGGTATGACCAAGTCAATGGCAGAGTTTGAACTGCCACAAACTCCTCCTCCATGCCGTCCAAAATAAGTGCCAAAATGGAGAATTCGCAGCTCGAACACAAGACCACCTTGCTTGCTTTAGGCGTTACCCACACCAAGCTTTAGTGGCGTCTAGCTTGCCACTACACCAGCTCCCTTTTTGTGCAACAAAACCACAATTAAAACTCTTATGCCCCACTCCAACGGCTCCCGACTTAACACCCAAAAACCAAAATTTTCCCATACACTCTGTGCACACACCTAGGCTACAATTAAGCCCCTAAAACACCGAAATAACAACACAGCCTACCAAACACATACAATATCATGCAGCACAAAATAGCCCCTAACCCGGGATATTACAGTTCTACCCCCTTTAAAAAATAATTTCGGCCTCGAAATTACCTGGTCAAAAGAGTTGCGGGTATTGCTGTCTCATCGCATCCTCGGGTTCCCACGTGGCTTCTTCCACGCCATGATTCCGCCAAAGAACCTTAACCAAAGGCACAGACTTTCTACGCAGAACCTTGACATCCCGATCTAGAATCTGCACTGGTTCTTCCTCTATGGTCATATCTGGATTTACCTCGATCTCTTCCACTGCTACCACATGCGATGGATCTGAACGATACCTCCGAAGCATCGAAACATGAAAAACATCATGAATCTGGCTAAGCTCTGCTGGCAACTCAAGCTGATACGCCACTGGTCCAACTCGTCTCAATACCTTATACGGCCCAATGAATCTCGGACTTAGCTTGCCTTTTCTGCCAAACCTCAGCACCTTCTTCCAAGGTGAGACCTTTAAGAAAACCCGATCTCCCACAGCAAACTCTATATCTCTTCGCTTAAGATCGGCATAAGACTTTTGCCGGTCCGAAGCTTCCTTCAAACGAGCCTGAATCAACCTAACCTTGTCTTCTCTGTCTCAAAGAACCAACTCGGGTCCCAACAACCGACGTTCACCTAACTCGTCCAACAAGTAGGTGAGCGACACTTCCTACCATACAGCGCCTCATACGGTGCCATCTTGATGCTTGCTTGATAACTGTTGTTATAGGCGAATTCGGCTAACGGTAGAAACTCCTCCCAACTACCTCTGAAATCCAAGACACAACCTCTCAGATGTCTTCTAAGATCTGAATAACCCTTTCGATTGACCGCCGATCAGCGGGTGAAAAGCCGTCTTTGAAATCCAAACGAGTACCCAATGCTTGATGCAACGCTCTCGTAAACCTCGACGTAAACCTCGGATCCCTATCTCGAGATTATCGAATCGAACGGGCGCGTGCGGCCTTACTATCTCGACACATAAAGCTTTGCCAACCTCGAAGTGAATAGTCCACTCTCACGGAATGAAATGGGCCGACTTAGTCGAGACGGTCCACGATAACCCAAATCGAATCCTTCTTGCTTGGCGAAGCGGTAAACCACCGACGAAATCCATAGTTATCCTTTCCCATTTCCATCGAGGAATTTTCACAGTGAAGCAAACCCGACGCAGATAGCGATGTTCGCGCCTTGACTCACGACAAGTCGGACACTTCCCAACAAACTCTGTCACCTCTTTCTTCAAGCCGTGCCACCAAAATCGCTTCTTTAAGATCCCTATACATTTTACTACCTCCGGGATGCATAGCATAAGGATGCATATGTGCGTCTGAAGAATCCTCTGCCTCACTCAACATCTTTAGGCATACAAGCCTTACCTTGAAAACACCGAACCTCATCCTTAGACAAGTCAGAACCCTCCAAACCACCATTCTCGCACTTGTAACCTTCGCGCGCACACGTAACCTCATCCCCAATCTGCTTTCTTTGATCGCTCAACCCAAGTAGGCTTAACTCGCAGCTCTGCGCTGTAATACTCCGTCGCCATACAAACTTAAATGGGCAAACAAAGCCCTTAAGTCCGAAACAACCCTACGACTCAACGCGTCGCCACCACGTTAGCCTTGCCCGGATGATACTCGATCGAGCAAATCGTAGTCCTTGAGCAATTCAACCCATCTACGTTGCCTCAAATTCGGATCCTTACGAGTCAATAGGTACTTCAAACTCTTGTGATCCGTGGTAGACGATTGACTTCTCCCCGTATAAGTAGTGCCTCAGCATTTTTAGAGCAAAGACTACAAACCGCTAGCTCCAAGTCGTCGGCCGGATAGTTGACATCGTGTGGCCTCATTTGCCGAGAAGCATAAGCCACAACCTTACCTCTCCGCATGACAAAGACACAACCCAAGCCCGTGTGTGATGCATCGCGAAGACATCGTGAATTCCTTACCAACCTCAAAGTTGAATTAACACGAGAGCCTCTGTCAAGATCTTCTTCAACTTATCAAAACTCTCCTGCTTTGTTTCTCGGTCCAAACGAATGGAACTCCCTTCCTTAACAACTTAGTCATCGGTGTCGCAATTAACGAGAAACCTCAACAAATCTTGGTAGTATCTGCCAAACCCAGAAACTCGAATCTCAAAGAATCGACTTAGGAGGCTTCCAATCCAAAACCGCCTCAACCTTCCGAGGATCTACTCTAATCCCTCACCGGTGATACTACATGACCCAAAAACGTCACTTCACTAAGCCGTAACTCGCACTTCATCGAACTTAGCATAGAGTTGCTTCTCCTCAAAATTTGCAACACCACTCTTAAGTGTGCATCATGCTCTTCTTCCGACCTTGAATAAACCAAGATGTCGTCAATAAAAACCACGATTTAAACGGTCCAGATATCTGCTTTGAAACACTCTATTCATCATATCCATAAAAGCCGCCGGAGCGTTCACAACAACCGAACGGCATTACCAGAATTCGTAGTGCCCGCATCGAGTCCAAACGCCGTCTTATGGATATCGCTTCCTTAACTTTCAACCGATGGTACCTGACCTCAAATCGATCTTCAAAACACCGATGCACCTTTCACCGATCAAACAAGTCATCTATCCGTGGTAGCGGATACTTGTTTTTAATCGCCACTTATTCGGTTGGCTGTAGTCGATACACATCCGCATCGAGCCGCCCTTCTTCTTGACGAATAATACCGGCGCCCCCACGGCGCTAAACACTTGGCCTAATGAAGCCTCGATCCAACAAACTCACGACCGAGCCTTAAGCTCCACCAATTCCTTTGGTGCCATCCTATATGGAGCAATAGACACCGGCGCAGATCCCCGGGTAGCAGATCTATCCCAAATTCTACCTCACGATCCGGTGGCAAACCCTAAGCTCCTCCTGGAAACACATCCACAAATTCCTTAACAAGCATTTAACCTTCTCAACAAAGCAGATTCCTTAGCCTCCAAGGCATACACATGAACCACAAACGCTTCACACGACTTTCCGACCATCTTTACTGACTTTTAAGGCCGACACCACATTGGATAAGTAATCTCTCCTATTACCTATCATAATCACTTCATCTCCTTATCCGTCGATAGAACCATGCGCTTAGCGCGCGCAATCCACCTTGGGCCCGGTACTTCACCAGCCGGTCCATCTCGAGAATCGATCGAACTCCTCAAACGGCGGTTCCATCGGATCGCTGAAGAAAATGACCCCTTGGAGTTCTAGGGGTACATCCTTATACAACTTATCTACCACTACTGAGTGACCTAGAGGGCTAAGTACGGTCATCCGCCTAGAAGATATCTCGAATCTAAGTCCATGGTCTCAACTATACTACTAGCAACATACGAACGCGTGGAACCCAAGTCAATTAAAGCAAGTATAGGAGAACCAAAAATCAAAAACGCGCACCGGTGATTACGCCCGGTGCGTCGCCTCCTCGCGGCGCGCCTAGCAAAGATACACCAAACCAGCCGTCGCGTGCCTCGTAACTACCCGCACCTCTCGCCGGTGCTCCACGACCTCGACCAAATCCATTACCACCTCTCGCCATTACCACGGCCCCTGCGTGGTGGCGGTCCATTACCTCTCGAATCGACATTACGGCCCGACTCGGATCGAATCCTCGCCATCCTACGCGGACGATCCCTAATGCGATGATCCGAGAGAACCACACTCAAGCACCCTTTTCCACCACCCAACAACCACCCCAATGAGATTTCCCACATCGATTACATCTGCGGCGGTCCCTCGCTAGCAAAGAACAAACCTAACAGATCGATTCCCCCGCCACTCTGCCTAGCCCTTTTCTGCGGATTGCCAAACGATCCCGAAGACCCAAAGCTCCTCTTAAGCCTACTCCTATCCATACTGTCTTCATCGACTCCTTAACACCTTCTGGCTACCTTAGCCTTCTCAACTAAGACAAGCAAACTCGCAAGGCCTGGCGAGGAGCAATCAGCAGCCTCAACTCGTCTCGAAGCCCGTCCGCGAAACGAACACACCTCTCATGCTCAGTGGCCACAATGCCCCTGGCATACCTACTCGCCCAGAACTCACTGCGCACTTCGAACATGATTTGCTCCCCGAACAAGCCTCGTAAATGCCTTTCGTTTGAGTCGATGTAGCTAGCCCCGATGTACTTCTTTTGATATGCAGCTCTAAAATAATCCCATGTCGGATCTCTCACCGCCACATCGTCCCGAACCGTGAGCCACCACCGGTATGACTCATCCCGAAGAAGCGACACGATGCCCTTAAGCTTCTCCTCGGCAGAAAGGTCCAGATCATCCATGATCCGCTCGGTTGCCTCCACCAATATTCAGCAGATGCTAGGAGCAACACCCGATACACCTCGGAAAAATTCGGCCCGTTAGCCCTGAGTCGCCAGAGCAGATTTCCTAACTCCGCGCACCACCACTTACACCAGCTACTCTTTCCAACACCCGCAAAGATCGCTCGTGACATCTGCGTCATCTCCGGGCCCGATCTTGGAACTCACCACCTCCGGTGGTGGCGTGAACCAAGCATCTCATTTTCGAACCCCGCCCGGATCCTACGGGCTCGTAAACCGTCATTCTACCCCTACCTCTACTACACGAGTATTACGACCACGTCCGCCTCGAGTGCTCATGTCTAACGATCTACGCGTTTCGATTAAAAGATTTTTATGCATTAGTATCGTTTCACTTTCTTAACCGCAAAGAAATTTTATGGATAGAGTTTATTCAGGGGTTCTTTCGAGCAACCAAGGTTTCAATCTTCTATCCTATTCATCCAAAAGAGATTATACATTCATTCCTTAAGCCTTTCCCTACCTACTCACTCTTCGGACATTGCTGCCCATTTCTAACCCCAAGGGTATTTTCGTCATTTTCCCTACAGGGTATTTTCGTAATAAAGATATTTTAAACTTTCGTAAAACCGGTCAATTTGAAATTCCAAAAATTTGAGAGTGTTCTTTGAAAATTTTGTAAAATACTTCGTTTTGGAAACCAGGGGTATTTTAGAAATTTTCACAACCGAGCGTTGCCAGTAAATTTTCCAAAATCAAAATTTTCGATTGATGTTTTGTAAAACAGAATGTTTGAATTTCGTAACATCATTGAAATTTTGGGCAAAAATCATTGAGTTGCTATTTTATAAACCGAGGGCATTTTAGTAAATTTACCCCTAAGGGCATTTTTGTAATTTTCCATAAAACAGGTTTTTTTTTTCGAGAAAATTGTTGTAAATGTGACATTTTCAGTTTTGAAAGAGTGTATTGCAAAAAGTTTGAAAAACATTAAAGTTGTTGTTGTATTTTGAAAACATGGCTAATTCCTTTTCGGGTTTTAATCGTTAGGTTAAGTCTATGTCCGAGCCTTTCTTGGTCGGGGTGAACTCGAAGCACGCACGGTGGGATACTGCGAAGAGGAGGTGAGTCACGAGGATCGCTTAAATACCAAGCTCTTAGGATCCTCTCCTAGACATGCGTACAGGAGTTACCACACCCTAGCCCCGTGGCTGAGTCATAGATTGGTTTAGTGCTTTAAGTCTTATGCTTTAGTTCGAGTGTTTGAGTAATCTAGTCCTAGGGTTCAAGTCCTATAAATCTAACTACGTTCCATATCACCTACCCTTCTACAAATAGTAATTCACAGAAGAGTTAGAACCACTTACACAGGCGAACGGTGCCAGGAGACTCGGTGCCATGCCTTGTAAACCATGTATTCAATCCCAAAAACTCTTAAAACAAATTTTTGAAAAGCAGTTTGGGCCTCAAGCCCACAATGAGCTTTTGAACTTAGCTCGATACCACAATTGTAACACCCCAAACCCGGTCCAAACACCTCGACCGAATCTGGTATGTTACGGGAAAACGTGTTTGAAAATTTCGAACTTGTACTCAGTAGATTTGATAAAACTTTGTTCCTTTTTGAAAAACAAGTTGTTTAAAATTTAGACTTAGTAAAATTGGATTTCACGATTGAAGCCATTTGATCTCTATTGGTTTATAAAATCGAGTGGGATACCCGATGGTATAGTTGAAAACACTTATGCGTTATAATTTTGAAATCTTTATATTTCCAAGTTTTAGTAGACTTCATACCAACTTATTTGTTAAGGCATATTAAAATCAAACTTAAAACATAATAATAAAAAGGCATAATTTAAAGGCTTTTTACACATCCGAAATAAAACCCAAATAAAATTAAATAAACTAAAGTACTCAAATGCAAATGGCTGAGTAAAACTTTTATTAGAGCATGGCATGTGCACCCCGAGTCCATCCCGGCTCCAAGTCCGCGTCTACGAGTCACCTGAAATGTCAAAGGAGAGGGTGAGTCGAGTGACTCAGTGTGTAAATCCCGCTCCCGATAGAACAACATGCTAACACACATCATACATAGCAACATAATTAATGCAACCCGATCCTAACCATCCATACACCTTTTCTACCCGTGTGGTACTAAAACCACTTTGGTGACATACGATCACGATGTGTTACCAAAACACCGATGTCCCAAAGACATAATATCCGTCAATGTGGTCCCAAACCACTGGTGTCCCAAAGACACAATTGTGCTACCAAAGCACCGTGACCAAGTCACAAATCCAACGATGATGGGGCCAACCCATCGTGTGTTACCAAAACACTAGCGGGACGATCCCATATCTCAGTGGGGCCAACCTACGGTGGTCAAACCACGGGGACAAGTCGCAATGAGGTGCCAAACCTCGGTGTCCCAAAGACACAATGTGCTACTAAAGCACGGTGACCGTAGTCACAAATCCGGTGATGGGGCCAACCCATCGTGTGTTACAAAACATCTGGCGTCAATCCGTATAATCATCGTGGGGCCAACCCATCGTGGTACTGAGCCACTGGGACGAGACGAGGTGAGGTACCAACCTGCGGAGGTGCCAAACCTCTGGTGACCCAAAGTCACAAAGTGTGCTACCAAAGCACTGGTGCTCGTCAAGACAAAATCACACTGCTCCCTCATCTCATATCACCCATCAACATACCATACTCATGTAATCATGCATCTCATGCAAGTCATGCATATCATGCCAACATACCAAGCAGTCTCTCATAACATACATACAAAACATAGGTCATGATATTATACTTTATTAATAGTACTCATAATAGAACAAACTTACCCGAATCGTCCACATACCCCATTTTGGGTATTCACTTGTCCATCATACTGTTATAGTTTTAACAGGCAAATCGGTTTATTATAAAAAATATTACTAAGTATCATGGTGTTAGTTACACACCTGATAACACGAGTCTAGAAATCCCGACAAAAGCGATCTAAGTCCCCCGATTACTAACTCCTGCAACATTCGGCGAACACAGCATTAGGCACTAAACCATTCGGCCAACACCCATTTAATCCAAAAAGGGTTGTCGAACACCCTTACCTTGCTATTGGTTTGATTCTTGATCAAACCCGAACCACAATGGCCCTTCTAAGACAATCGGCCTTCACCTTGAAAAGAACAACAGTTAATCCTTTATCATTCATGCCTTAATCGAAACCAGAAGATCAAACTAACAACAACCAATCACTTACCCCTTACTTACCAACAAAGATTCGGCTAACCACACTAGGAGAGAACCACCAAAGATTCGGCCAAGGAAGACTACTAGGAGAAAAGAATTCGGCTTTAGGTGTCAAGGAGAGAAAAAGATTGTAGGCGGGTAGAGTTTGGCACAAAGAACAATCAAAGAAAACGGCTAAAGAGTTTTGAAGCGGTGAAGAGAATAAAAGATGGATAGAGAGAGTACTTACGGTTTTTTGAAAGAAAAGGATTGATGAAAGTGTTTTGAAGGCTAGAGTTTTGGCTAACCGGATGTTAATAGGAGAAGAAATTATGAGACCCCTTGAGTAAAGGTTTGGCTCAATCCACATGAAAGAAAAAGAAGAAAGAATGGGGAGTAGCATTGGCTAGCAAGGAGAGTTAGAAGAAAATAAGCAAACTTTCTAAGACAAAGCACATGGACTTTCTGGTTTCAAGAAGAAGAAGAAAATAAAAAAATGCCAATAAGGTTTTGGTTGGCTATTGACAAGAAGAAGACTTGGTTTTAGCTTTTGGTGACCGAAAATGCTAAGAAAGATTGCCAAAAGAATTTCGGCACCCCCTACTTCCCAAGCTTACCAAACCGTCCACTCCCCCCCCAAATTCTCCTAAAATTCGGCCATATCCCTACTTTTACTCCAAGCCATAAGTTCAAATAGTTTGAACAAGTCTTTTCCCTTAATTTGCTCTCCACCTTCCATTTGAATGGTATGACCAAGTCAATGGCAGAGTTTGAACTGCCACAAACTCCTCCTCCATGCCGTCCAAAATAAGTGCCAAAATGGAGAATTCGCAGCTCGAACACAAGACCACCTTGCTTGCTTTAGGCGTCACCCACACCAAGCTTTAGTGGCGTCTAGCTTGCCACTACACCAGCTCCCTTTTTGTGCAACAAAACCACAATTAAAACTCTTATGCCCCAGCTCCAACAGCTCCCCTGACTTAACACCCAAAAACCAAAATTTTCCCATACACTCAGGCACACACCTAGGCTACAATTAAGCCCCTAAAACACCGAAATAACAACACAGCCTACCAAACACATACAATATCATGCAGCACAAAATAGCCCCTAACCCGGGATATTACACGGTGGGCCCTGAGGCTAAGTTTGATGAAATTGATTGATTTGGTTATATGAATATAGTTAGTCATGCATGTTGCATGAATTGGAATTGTTTTGGGCCTAGTAGGCCATATGAATGAGATTTGGGCTGAATGGGCCATAAGGATGTGAATTGGTCATAATGGGTTATATGAACGTGAAATGGGCTTGATGGGCTTGATGGGGTTTATGGGGACGTAGACAAGTATGCTAGGGTTTAATGGACTTTTGGCTTAGTACTGAACAACTCTTAAACTACATAAGACTTTCTAATAATTAACATGTCTGTGGACAAGTCGCTGGGTTAGAGTGTGGCAACGGACATATGCATGTCTAGGAGTGGATCTAGGGAGAGCTTGGTACTTAAGCGGTCCTAGTGGCCCACCTCCTCTTCTCTGGAATCTTACCTGGTGCATAGTGTTTGTTCACTTCAGCTGTGAGGACTTGTTTATGGGCCAAAGTTCATAACTGAATCCCGAGAGAGACCAAATACCCCTATTTTGAAATTTACACAAATATCCTTAGATTTGCAAGATTACTAAAATAGTCCTAATTGTAAAATTACTAGAATATCCTTGATTTGCAGAATCACCAAAATATCCCTGATTTACAAAATTTCAAAAATACCCCTATCTTGCAAAATCACCTAAATACCCCTGCAGAGTAGATTTACAAAAATACCCTTAATTTGTGAAATGACTAAAATACCCCTATGTGTTGATTGTAAGATTTATGGATGTTACATATACATTCGCTGCATTCATATGATATTCTATTTAGGATGTATATTGGTGGGAATTATGGAACGGAGGAAGTATATGAGGATCGCATGGTTGCGTGACAACTGTGGATCCACTGATGGCTTTCTAAGCCTATTATATGAATAGCAGCTTTGCTGCAACATTTGGTAGTACCACAACCAGGCTACCTTTGAAGTGTATCAGATGGGTGGGTCGATTTAGAAATCCCCACATATGTATAAGGTTGGATGGAGATGAAGTGTACCAGATGGATTATTTGGGGAGGGTTTGCACAGCATTGCATGTATGATGTTGCTATGTTATTATTAAAATATGGGCTTAGGCCCAAATGAATGTTGTATGTTTTGTTTGCTGAGGGTTGTACACACTGAGTTTCGAAACTCACCCCCTCTTTTATTTTCTCAGGAAATCCCCAGTAGGCGGTTCGACGGATGGAGGGAGTTGGAGGTGGCCAGCTAGCAAGATGTTTTGAACTTGGTTTTCTTTATAGTTTTTGAGTAATTTGATTATTTTAAGTTTGGTTTGTAATAAGGCCTTCCCTCTGCTTATCGATACTTTGATTGCTATACTTTACATTTTAAGAAACGGAACTCGGATTTATTTCTTATAAGCTTATATTAACTCTTCTTAAAATGATTATTTTTAATCAAAATTAAGCTTCCGCTGGTAAGAAGTCTTACTTTTAAGATAATTATTCCTAATAAAAAGACCGGTTTATTTTAAACACACATCGTTTTGCGGAACAACTTTAAACCGAGTTTTTACTCCAAATTTCTTTAAGAAGGGTTTTCAATGAAAACAAGGTTTTCGTAAAAACACTTCAATATGACACGCCGGATTCGGGCCTAACTTCTAGGCCGGGTTTGGGGTGTTACATTATATGATAGACATGAAATAATGATATAATGGATTAAATATGCATTGTTGGATGGCTAAATTGATTTGAAAATTGGTGTATGGATTAGATTGAACATGCTTGAAATTGGTCAATTAAGTTGGTAAACATCTAGTTTTGGTTGTGAATTGATAGACACATAATTTTGGTTGAAATGTTATTTTTTATGTTTGAATGTATGAGTTAATGGCGGTATTGAGGTGCCTTAAAACACCATTTGAGGGATACTATGTTTGGGCATGAAAGGGACTTGTAAAGGGGAATTTTTGACAATTTTAACAAGAAGGTATCGGTACCCTAGCATAGGTATCGATACTTGTCCTCTTGAACGGTTTTCTCAAACAAAAAAAATGTCAAAATGGTACCGATACTTAAATGGATATCGATACTTTTCCAATAGGTATCGATACCACATAACATGTATCAATACCTGTGACTTAAATGAAGTATTTTTAAAACACTGAAACTAAAAACAATATCAGTATCTATCCAAGGGTATTGATACTTTTTGGAAAAGTATTGATACCACATGAAAGGTATTGATACATGTAACTTAAATGAAATACTTTTAAAACATTGAAGCTAAAAACAATATCGATACTCAGCCAAAGGTATCAATGTAACACCACTCATCCGATTTGATTACTGTAGCTGAGTTTTAGGATGCTACAACAGTTATCGGAATATTCACACACAATTCATAAAATTGAATTCAATTTAAATCATCAAGTTGTTCTAATTACATGCGTAATAGAAGTTATGAACCAAACTGAGATTGAATCGAGCATACAAACATAGTTTAATGGATTCGAGCATTAATAAAGACCAATCTGAAAACTTTTCAAAACCTTGAATTCTGTATCAATACTAAGGAAATAAGTATTGATATTTTTGTGATAGGTATTGATGCGATCCGGCCCGGGTTAATCGAGTCATTTCACGTAGTTTGTCTGATCGTAGACGAGGAAAAGATTAACTTGTCAAAAAGGGATAAATTAGGCTAAGGGATGCGGAAGCTTTCAAAATGGTTTTAAAAGTTGGCTAAGGTGATGGTAGGTTCGGCTAAGAAAGAAGCAAGGAAGGTGGCTATTTGGATGGGCTCGATTTAACAAGAATAATAAAGATAGATAATTTGGGATAACTGGTGGGGATGGAAAACGATCTTAAACTTCAAGAATGATTCAACAATAAAGAGTGTCACCCCGATTCCTATATCGTTTAAGGTGGATTGGTGGTTGGATAGCTTGGTGAACGCCACACCGGGTTACGGTGATAAGTTCAAAAACAAGTCGGGAAGACGCCACTAGCATGCTAGATAAGTCAACGAGACTTGTACGAAATATGAGAGGAGATAAACTCACTCAAGAACACAAAGTCCATTAATCAAATTGGCAAAAGTCTAAAAAACATGTTTTGAGCTTAATATTTATATAGCTAAGAACTAGGCTTGCCAAATGGACAAAATGCCTAGCTGAATAGTCAGCCTTTAATTCACTTAATTGAGCTGAATGATCTTGAATTTTCTAGGTAGCTTCCTTGTGCATGGAGGATGCCGAAAATCAGCTTCTAGAGGCCTTGAAAATCAGCTAAAATAATTGGAGTGCCTTGGGAGCTTATTGGTGCATGTAGGTTCGGCTAGGGGCTTGAACTAACTTTAATTGGGGCTCCTTGATCAGCTGGACAGTTTTAGAGCTCCATAAATTTAGCTTGGGTTCTTCAATGGTTTTTAGGTGTGAACACTTGAAGTTGAGCAGCCCTTGTGTGTGAACACACAAAACCGAATGGCCTTGAGGTGTGAATGGAATATTCAGCTGGTGGGGGCTTTCAAGGATGCATTGGTGAGCTGAATAATCAGCTTGGGAGAAGGAAACATCAGCTCCCTAATGTCCCTTGCTATACACGAAGGGTCGCTTGGAGGATAACAACCAGCAACCCACCTTCTTCAATGTCGTCCCTTGTCCTTGTACCTGTGCCAATTTAAATCAATCAATTAATTCATAAAAATTGACAGCAAGACATATTAAATTTTGGTAGCCACACTAGGACATAATTAAAACATATTATTAGCTAAGACAACTTAATTACCTACATATTAAATTTAGCAGCAAACATAAAATAAAATCTGCACATTAAATTTAATTCTAGAACCTAATTAATTTGTCTTAGATTAAGACATAATAAAGGGCTATAGGAATTAGGACAAATTAAATAAGGGTTGTTCTAGACATATTAAAAACATGCGATAAGCCAAGAAAAATTTATGAGCTATAGTAAACTAATTAAATTGACTTAAAAACATAATTATTCCAGCAAGAAAATTAATGAGCTGAAAGCAAGCATAATCGAGCTCAATAAGCTGAATTGAACTCGTGTGAGCTGACTTGAGCTCGAGTGAGCTGAACCAAGCTGTAATTCGGCTTGCACCAAAGTGCAAAGATTCTCAAAAATGTTTGCCCAAGTTGTTCCATCTTCATCGAGCTGAGTTTTAGTCCAAATTTGAGTCAATGAAGCCGAATCAGCTTCTTGGACTCGTTTAGCTCGAACTCAAATCATGAGGCCTTTAGAGGACTCGAAAGGACCAAAAATTGAATCCGGGGTCACCCCTGGTGTGCTCACATCAGGTATCGATACCAAAACCAATATCGATACCATTTTGGCATTCTGTTCATTTTGAAAACTGTTCGTTTGGCTAAGTATCGATACCTTGGTCCCTGTTATCGATACTTCTACCTAGATGGTTAAAAATCTCAAGTTTTATGTACTAATCATGTTCAAAACTATAACATAAATTCAAGGATGTTTATAAGCATATCATAAGAGCTATATATCACCAATTTCATCATGATAAATACCACATTCATTCATTTTCAAACCACAACTCCACCATTTCAAAGTTAGCAATCAACTTATCACCTAATCATGTATATTCACAACTATAGTTCTTACAATTCATCATCTCCTTTTATCATAGTTTCATGTCATTAATACTCAAAATCACCATTGAAATGCCATTCAAATGATCTCATTTGACATTCAAAACATGACACTATGCTACATGCATTTCGTACCAAACTTTGTATACATATAAAAGTATCATGCATCTATCAATCAACTTAACTATAATACATCATTATTCACTATGTTAAAATTATCAAACAATGATTGTTCACCATGACAATCTCATCACAAGAGCTCAATCATTTACATTCAAAATAGTCATTCACATCAATGCTAAATATATATCATATGCACATTCAAGACAAGAATTGTATATATATATATGGATCATTTCACTATCATCCCAAATAAACTCTTATTCACATTAAAACCTAGACACATTATAAGTTGCATATAAGTAAAAACATCATAAATAACCATTTCAATCATCTAATCTAACATTTCTACAATTTTGCATTTTCCAATCAACTAACCAAAATGCCTCAACAAGCACTAGGACATACCAAAATCACTTATTTAAACTTAGTATATACTTTCATACTTTCAACCTATTCCACATCAACGTATACCATAATTCAAATATTATCCAAGTGTAACCAAACTATGCAACCAAGATAAACACATATGATAACACCTATGTACATGCCACAAAATCGAGCTTTAGATGATAGAAAGACTATCAAATCAATACTGGGATAGTGCAAGCTTCGAACAATCTGCATGATGTGTTCCGTAAGTTGGCAATCTACAGGGAAAGGGAAAACAAACGAGGTAAGCATATACAAGGTCTAGTAAGTTCACAGTTATAAAACCAAGTAACTTACCTTAGGTTATAAAACCTTGCCTATCATGGCAAATCAAATATAAAAAAGGTGAGTTTAACATTTATAATACCATAGTAACTCAATCATATAACATTTCAATTCACTTAATTCAACATTTCATTATCATTCATAAAACAAATAATCATTTAATGAATTCACTATCTTAATCATATCATACAATCTATTTACCCGTAATGCATCCCATTTCAAATTTATATCAAACATTATTTTCATTTCATAGCTTGAATTCTTAATCAAATTCATATTAAATCCTATGAACTTCATTCTTGTTTCGTATCAATTCATATTTATACCAAATATTTATATCAATTGTCAAATTAATGTCAATTACTATTATGTTTCATAATACAAATTCCGATTCACATTCATTGATTTGTCACTTTTCCATATTGGCCCCCTGGACTTGTATAATTGATTTTCAATATGTATAGTATCATCCAATCATCGTATCAAATCATTCTAAATATCATTTGTTCCATTTACATTATACATGTCCCTATTAACCTAACCTGGACTCAGACGGATACACGAATCCAACCAACACACCAATTTGGCACCCACTGCCTGTCGAATAAATCTGAAAATGATAGTTGCGCCCTACGCTAGTCGGTAAAATTGACAAATAGATGTGCCCAGCACTGGTTGATATAACTGAAAAATGGGGTGTCCAACACTGCTCAACACGTAATCGTATAATCTTGAACTCTTCCTATCCTTTAGCATGCTAACTATATCCGACTTTGCTCGAATAGTTAATAGGATGTCAGTTTCTCAGTTTCATTACATAATTTCATCAACCAATCATTAATTCTCAATATGGTAGAATATCACATAACTATATTGATTAAATTTTATCAAATCATCACTTCATCACATAACATATCCCATTTCAATCTAATTTAATGTCAATCCCATAATCATTTTAATTTGCAATTCATTGTATTCAATTTAATTCTCTACCTCACCTTTTTGTACCGAATCTTGAACAATTAAAATTTTCAATTAAACATAAATTACAATTATAATCCTAAATGCATAACAATTTAACACAAACATACCGTATGAACTTACCTGGTCAAGACAGTAAACAAATAACTCTTTAAGGACTCATCGAAAAATTTTGACATTTACATAATTATCTTCAATTTGGTCCAATTTCTAATCTATTCAATAATTCAATTCAATTTATCAATTTCAAACATCTTATATTATCCTATTATAAGTATATATTAGTTTAATTTTACTATTTGAATGCCCCTTAACTTTTTCATTTTTTTCAATTTAGTCCTTAATACCAAAACTATTTTAACTTTCACAATTGAACTTTGTTTTTCATTCAAATTTCAATTATATCCTTCTACAGCCCTCCAAAACCTAAATTTGTATAAATCTCAATAAAATTTCATCAACTTTTCATTTTAGTCCCTATATGCAAAATTAACAAAAATTAACTTAACAAATTAGTCTTTAAACATATATAAGCTTAAAATCAAATTGTTAAACATCAAACACTTCAATTTTCATCAATGCAAACCTTTAAATATTTTAGTATTTTTGAAAACGGAGATACGGATTAATTGGACCTAGTTGCAACGATCTCAAAAACATAATTTTTTTTTTTAAAAAAAACAAAGTTGGTAAAGCTTACCATGCAAGGTTACCAAGCTTGGCTAAACCTTGACTGTTCAAAAATGGCTATGGCTTCCCAAATTTTTCTTATGGTTTCGGGTAGAGAAGAAAGAGAATGAAAAATGGATGATAATGTTTTGTTTTTCTTTACTTTAATATTATAAATTATAATTTAATTATTAATTTTAACTTATAAATCACATAATTAACTCATCAAACCATCCACTAGAGATTAATAACGCTAAATTTCCATTTTGAACCTTGCACAAAAATTAACTAAGTCATTCAATTAATAATAATCAATATCGATTGTACAGGCCTAAATTTGCCCAGGGCCTAAACCAATAATCCAGAACAAAACAAAACACTTTTAAAAAAACCAAAATATAAAGTCCAAAAATTAACAGTCTCTTTTTACAACCCAAAACCCAAATCAGTCAAACCCAATACTACCCAATTTACAAACCAAACTAAACCTAACCCAATTACAAGCCCAAAATTAACCCTAGCCCATAACCAATCAGAAAAGACAACAAAAAAAAGAAACCATTGGCCAACATCCAGCGCCGCATGCCTCCGTACACTGCCTCTGTACCTCTGCGCACCATCGCACGCCACGTCGCTCCATACCTACAAAAAAGGAAAAACAAACGACAGCAGAGAAATAAAAAAAATAATAATGTATTTTATATTTTTGGCTATAAAATCGGAAGAAAAGCCTTTGTAATTTTTTTCTACGTACGCAGTATATAAAAAAAATACGAACAAGCAACAATCAAAAACAGAAAGGAAATTTTCCCAAAAAAAAAATTATTGTTTAATAAATCAAAAAGTTTTAATGATCAATCTCAAGGTGATTCGATCACACCTCAAAAAAGGATTTGTGGCGACTCCATTTTCATTTTTAAAGTCGACCCTGTTTTTTCAAAAAAATGGTTTCGACAGCTTGGCGAGTCCACTGGGAAAACCAAGAGAGTCAAGTCGTAAAATTGATTATTTTCTGTCTTGTTGTCGAAAATTGAAAATCTGATTTGAAAAATTACGATTTTTTTATTACATTTGTTTGTGTTTTTTCATATGATTGCTATGGTTTGAGTCTCGTAGAATATTTCCGAATCATATTGCATAAGGACCGTTTGGTCTTACCCTTTTAAGTGGGAGTGAGAAGCTACTCCTTCGTGAGGTTTTCACCTTCGTGCAAGATAGTGGATCGCTTTCGGGATACATCCATACCTATGTCTTCGTGAGATTTTCATCTCCGTGCAGCCATAGGGAAATGTATTCCCTTGAACTGAACTCGGTCCGTATGAGCCTATAACGGGTGAGGATCGAGGAATTTGTTGGTTCGGGTACCTCAACTTTAGAACCAAACTGCATGTAGAAAACCCTAGGAGCCCACCCTAGATAGCACTGTGCCAAACCCTATCGGTTACCCAGATAGCTGCTTGATTCTTTTTCATTTACTTTGAGTTTTGTTTTTGTATATTGTACTGACTTATTGTGTTTTTTCTATGTTTGCATGTCATTTCATATTTGAAGGAGTGTAGATTCACGTTCGATTACTAAATTAGAGAGCTTGTCATGGAGAACGATTTTTTTGATAAAGTAGAAGATAATGCGACTGTCTGTATGTGGTCAGAGAAAACACAATTAGAGAAAGGGGATAGTCTAGCCGAGGGATACACGTCAGAATTATGGGACTACACCCGTATCAGCGTGACGCAAAATAAACTTCAGGAATTAAAAGAGATATGGGATCAGTGGAATGATGAGACCAAGCAGTTGTTCTATTATAATTATAGGGATTTTTCGTATCTACTCGACATCAAAGTAGACGAGCATTTACTCAGGGCCCTCGTTCAGTATTGGAACCCTACATACAGTTGCTTTACCTTTGGGAGGGTAGATTTAGTGCCCACTGTGGAAGAGTATACAGCCCTACTGCGTAGTTCAAAGGTTGAAGTCAAAAATCTTATTCTAGAGTCGCTTATGTCCCGACCTTTTGGAAGAAATTGATGAACATTACAGGAATGAGTGAACAGTGGATTACAACTAGGATCAAGCAAAAAGGTGAGTGGAAGTACATCCCATGGAAGAATTTGAGAGATTTGATTCTAGCGCATCCTGATACAAAAAAGAGAGTCGATGTGTTTGCTTTGAGCATCTACGGACTAATGATCTTCCCTAGGGCATTAGAGTATGTAGATAAGGCAATCTCGGATCTCTTTGATCGACTTGATAAAGGGGTTACATCTATTCTTGCAATCTTCGCCGAGACATTTAGATCTTTGAACGCATGTAGGAGGGCCGATGAGGGTCGATTTATAGGGTGCGCGCAGTTGTTGTTAACTAGTTCCACAGTCATTTCTGGAAGGTGGATAAGGTTTCTTATCGGGTTTTCTCTAGGAACTACTCCTCATTAAAGGAGATAGTGGCCACACCAAGAAGGGATGACATATCAGAGGAAAATTGGATAGCGCTCCTTCCAAATCTCCAGGAAGAAGATGTCGAGTGGAGAGCTCCTTAGTTGATTCTCGACAAAATTCTTTACCGATGTGGGAGTTTTGAATGGGTCCCTTTGCTTGGGATTTGGGGAGCCGTTAGGTCTGCTCCTTTGCTCGTATTGAGGCAATATAGATCAAGACAATTCATACCGGTAACGCATGGGCTAGCTCAATGTGATTTTTCATACAGGGGAGATAACTACAAGAAAAGGGTAAAGGAGATTTCTAATGCTTGGAATCAAACTCGTTGAATGAAAAGGCTGGCTGTAGGTTCAATGACGACTCCAGAGTATAGTGGATGGTAGAGTAAAAGAATTAATGATAATATCCCCGGGCCAAATTTAGAAGGCGTTAGACCGATGGAAGTGTATTTACAAGTGATCCCGTCAGAACTAGAAATCATAAAGCAAGACTTCGAGAGAAGGAATTTGGAACTTAAAAAGAAGATAGAACAATTGGAGGACGAAAAGATGCATTTAAGGTTAGATGCTGATGTTCAAAAGCTAGAAGTTGAAAAATTAAGGAAAGGAAAGAATAAAGCCGAGGAAGACTTGGATAGTTTGAAGACGGATTACAAGAAATTGCGCTTATCGATGAGAACCGTCGAATTGGGAAAAACATCAGAGCAATGGCAACAAGAGATCCAAGAAGAAAGAACTAAAGCTGATTGGTGGGAGAGAAAATTCCAGGAGGCTCAGGCACAGAAAGAGGCTCTAGAAAGGAGTTTGTTAGAAACCCAAAATGACAAAAGAGAATTAAATGCTAGAGTGGCAGAACTTGAAAAATTACTTCATCTGTATAGAAATCGTAATTCTGTGGTTGAGTTGAGGGCAAGTTTGAACAATATTGAAGAAACGAAAGGAAAGATAGAAGAACTAGAGTCTGCATTACAAAACTGTGAGTTCCAGGAAGAGCTTCTTGAGGTAAATGAGGAACGTTGGAAGGAACAACTTCACCATTCTTAGAATAAAGTTAGGAATAGAGAATTACATTATGGGCGAGGCTGTGGCTCAGATTCAGGACGTAGGCAATCATTTACAGACCTTGGCAATTCAGGCTAACATGCTAAGCGTAAAGTATGAGCTAGAATCAGATAGAGATCAAGAGTTAGCTTCGTTGCTTAGGAAAGTTAAAACTTTGAGCATTAGGGCAAAGCCATATTTGTAATCCGTTTTATGTAAAGAATTTTGTTTTCTAGTAAAGTTTTCTAAATGAAATTGAATCAGAATCGATGTCTTTTTGCATTCATTTCATGCATTCGCATTACATCACATCATGTGTATTTAAATTTCATGGAAAGACCCTAATTGGTTAAAATCATTTCAGAGTTAATTTGGAAACCAACAAAAACTTACCAACCAAACATCATTACGGTACCCGAGCAAAGACAAAAGAGGTGGATCAAAGATTGGAAAGACTTGGACAACTCCAAAAGGAGATACAACATCAACTACAATTGCAAATGCAAGAGCAACTGGCTAAAATCCAGCAAGACATGATGGACCAAATGTTGGAGTCCCAAAGAAATATGATGACACAGTTGACCCAACTGATGACTGGAGGAATAGATAAAAGAAAGGGCCCCATGGTTAATGTTGGAGAAGATGAGGAACCTCTCTATCCTCCGGGTTTTACTCCAACAAATACACAGACACAACCTGAGGTGTACCCTTGAAGAACATTCGTCACGATTAGGCCTCAACAATTTCAGGATGGTATTTCGATACCGATGAACTTTCAAGCTAGATCAGGTTCTAACCCAAGGGATAACCCAACTAATCCTGTTATCCCTGACCTTGATGAAATGGCAGAAAAGGAAAGGGCAAGGACAGAATTGCCAGAGCAGTTAGAGGACCAATGTAAATAGTTAGAAGAAAAATTTAGGGCAATAGAAAATGCTTACAGTCAGCATAGAATCGATGTAAGGATCTGAGTTTGGTCCCAGATCTAGTGCTTCCCTACAAGTTCAAAATGCCAGGACTCGAAAAGTACAATGGGACCAGTTCCCCCGAAGCTTACAGCACCATGTTTTGCAAATGGATGATCGGATATGTTAACAATGATCAACCACTAATACATTGCTTCCAAGACAGTCTGGTAGGAGCAACATCCAAATGGTACAACCAATTGAGCCGTACTAGGATTGGTTCTTGGCAGGGGCGAAGCCAAAATAATTTTTTAGGGGGGCCGGATAAAATTTTAATTTTTTATAGTTTATATCTTTATAATTTGTAAAGGATTAAATTGAATTTTTATAATTTTAGGGGGGCCAAAGTGTAATTTTACCTTTACTAATTTAAAATTTTTAAAAAATTCTAAGGACCTAAATAGCAATTTTACATTTTAGAAATTTGGGGCCCATGCACCCCCCAGCCCACGGTTCTTGGAGAGACTGAGCACAAGCATTCATGAAGCAATATAGTCATGTGACGGACATGACTCCTGATAGAATTACTTTACAAAACAGGGAGAAGAAACCGAGTTAGAGTTTCAGGCAATATGCATAGAGATTGAGGGAAATTGCCATACAAGTTTAACTGCCGCTCTTAGAAAAAGAAATTACGATGCTCTTTATCAACACCCTAAAAGCCCTGTTCATCACTCACATGATAGGAAGCACTACAAAAAGTTTTTAAGACATAGTGATGACTGGCGAAATGATCGACAATGCGATAAGAAGTGGAAAGATAGATGCAGGAGAGAGTAACAAAAGGGAAACATTGAGGAAAAAAGGAAAACAAGGTGAACAACGCAAGTACATATAACAAGGGTTACTCAAAATTGATTACTGTAAATCAGTCAAAAACAGTGGCTACTAGTCAACAAGGTTTATCAAGGCAGGAGTTCGATACAAAGCAAAACACTGAGAAGCTCCAATTTACGCCAATCCCAATGACATATATGAAGTTGTATCAAAGCTTATTTGACGCACACGTAGTATCCCCTTTTTATCTAAAACCATTACAGCCTCTATACCCCAAATGGTACGATGCAAACGCTCAATGTGACTACCATGCAGGAATTTTGGGGCATTCAATAGAAAACTGCACTGCCTTTAAGAAAGTAGTTGAAAGACTTATCAAAATGGGCATTGTGAAATTTTAGATGCACCTAGTGCCGAAAATCTACTACCCAATCATACTGATAATGGGGTAAATTCAATAGATGGAAATGTGGAGAGAAGAATTAAGACAGATATTGCAGAAGTAAAAATTCCTTTGAGATGGGTTTGGATGGAGATGGTAAAAAGGAGGTTAAGCATTTCGGATCCTGAAGGGAGTTGTGAAAACATGAGGAACTATTGTGACTTCCATCATAAAGAGGGGCATAAAATCCAAGAATGCACAGAATTCAAAGCCTTGGTGCAAGGTCTGGTAGACAATAAAGAGATAGAGTTTTGTGAAGAAGTTAAAGAAGAATGAAGCATATGTGCATCAAAATCAATAGTGAAGGTCCCAAAAGTTAATTATCCTCTGGTCATCATTTCGCGACATAAAAACAATGAAGCTGGAGTACAGATGACACCAAAGATCATAATTCAAAAATCAGCGGTCTTCTCTTATCAGGATAACAAAAGGGTCCCTTGGAATTATGATTGCAACGTGACATTCCCTGGAAAAGAGAACTCAGCCAGTGCTTCAAAAGAGGATCAAGATGTAGGTTCTCATACACATATTAGAAGGCATTATGATTTGATAAATGCCCGAGCAAAACCCTTAAAAGGAAAGACCTTAGCAGTGGAGCAAAAGAAGGAAAAAGAAGTCAGACCTGAGCCGCTTGTTAATGAGCCAGTAAAAGAGGAGGAAGCTAAGGAATTTCTGAATTTTTTGAAACACAGCGAGTATAGTGTTGTGGAATAGTTGCATAAACAACCGGCTCGCATATCTGTACTAGCTTTACTCTTGAGTTCGGAGGTACACCGAAGTGCATTAATGAAAGTGCTGAATGAGACGTATGTGGCCAATGATATCTCTGTCAATAAACTGGATCGGCTGGTTAATAATAGAAGTGTTGATAACTTCATCTTCTTCAACAACGACGAAATACCACCAGGGGGTATGGGATCTACTAAAGCTCTACACATTACTACTAGATGCAAAGGGTACACATTGCCAGGGGTTCTGATCGACAATGGATCGGCACTGAATGTATTGCCCCTATCTACACTTAATAGGTTACCTGTGGATAGCTCACACATGAAAGTATGCCAGAATATAGTGAGGGCATTTGATGGCATGGAAATGAGGGTCATGAGAAGAATCAAAATATCTCTGCTGATTGGCCCAACTACCAATGAGGTGGACTTCCTAGTAATGGATATCAAACACTCCCACAATTACTTATTGGGAAGACCTTGGATAAATTCAGCAGGAGAAGTGCCTTCGTCACTACATCAGAAGTTAAAGCTAGTATCAGAAGGTTGGCTAGTGATGATAAATGTCGAAGAAGATATTATCGTGACCGTAACTAGTGATGCACCGTACTTGGAGGCAAATGATGAGGCAATTGAATGTTTTTTCCAGTCTTTGGAGTTCGTGAATGCAACATTCATTACTGAAGGGAACTGGATTCTAGTGCCAAAAATATCCAAGGCTACAAGATGGGATTACAGCTGATGGTAGGAAAGGACTAGGGAGACATCTTCAGGGAAGAGTTGAGGCTCCAATGCTGAAGCACAAGCATGATCGCTTTGGCTTAGGGTACAAGCCAGATGTGAGACAAAGAAGAAAGCAACTGGAAAAGAGGCAAGAAAGAAGAAGGGCACGCGTGAGTGGGAAGAAATCAAATGGGAACCAATGATATTCCCCCACGTATCCAAAACTTTCATATCGAGAGGGATTATTCATCCCGAGCGAAGGACGCCAAGGAAAGAAAGTATTGAAGAAATGTTGGGAAATGTTCATATCAATGCCATATACGAAGAAACAACTGAAGGAGAGACCTTGTCAGATATCTGCCCTTATGAACCTGAGAGTGTTCTGAACAATTGGACTGTAGAAGAAATTCTTGTAGTTTTTAGAGCTTACTCAGAGTAATGTTTAAAACACACTTGTTGCTTTAAGCCTAGAAGCAATAAGAATTCCTTTGTGAAATAGGCTTATGTCCAAACATCATTATGAAGTACATATTTGATATCATTTTGAGTAAATAGTCTTTCATTCTTTTAGATTCTTTCATTCTTTCTATACAAGTAATTATGTTAGATTCTTTCATTCCTTAGACCTTTATCCAAATCATTCTTTCATTTCATTCATAATCATACCATACAAATAATTATTCTTAACTTCATTCGTTCTTTGTATATTCTTTTGTACCTACAACAGGTTCTTGGATATCAACGACATGAGTAATGATGCTAAAGAATCAGAACCTCCTTTTGAGCAATTTATGTGTTTAGAGGGATTTCAGGACTTTGAAGATGACATAGACTGTGGCTTATCTCCGGATTTGTTAAGAATGGTAAAACAAGAGGAAAAACAAATTCTACCTCATAAAGAGGCAATAAAGATTGTGACCTTGGAAGAAGGAAAGATAGTGAAAATTGGAACGTGCATAACCGAAAAAATGAAATGAGACCTTGTAGAGTTACTTTAAGAATTCAAAGATGTCTTCGTGTGGTCATACCAAGATATGCCCGAGTTAAGAACTGATATTGTTATACACCGCCTCCCCATAAAACAGGATTACAGGCCTGTTCAGCAGAAGCTCTGGAGAATAAAGCCTGACATTGTGCTAAAAATAAAAGAGGAAGTCAAAAAGCAACTCGATGCTAGATTCTTGCAGGAGGTCAAGTACTCAGAATAGGTAGCCAACATTGTGCCTGTCCCTAAGAAAGATGGAAAGGTGCGAATGTGTGTAGATTATAGAAACTTAAATAAGGTCAGCCCGAAAGACAATTTTCCCTTGCCTCACATTGATACTCTAGTGGACAATACAGCAGTCTATTCGTTGTTTTCCTTCATAGAAGGCTTCTCGAGATAAAATCAGATAAAAATGCATCCTGGGGCATGGAAAAGACTACCTTCATAACCTTGTTGGGTATATTGTTTTATAAGGTGATGTCATTTGGGCTGAAAAATGCAGGAGCGACATATCAAAGGGCCATGGTGACCTTGTTCCATGATATGATGCACAAAGAAATCGACGTTTATGTCGATAATATGATTGCAAAAGTCCCGAACAGAAATGGAACATATCCAAGTTTTGAGGAAGTTATTCTTGAGACTGAGAAAATTCCAATTAAAGCTCAATCCAACAAAATGTACTTTTGTAGCTAGATCGGGAAAATTGTTGGGCTTCGTAGTCAGCGAAAGAGAAATTGAGATTGACTCAGACAAGGTCCAGGCAATACAAGAATTGCCTCCGTCGCGCACTCAAAAAGAAGTTTGAGGTTTCCTTAGAAGGCTAAATTACATTGCTCGGTTCATTTCGTAATTAACTAAGAAATGTGATCCCATATTTCATCTTCTTAAGAAACACAATCCAGGCGTGTGGGACAATGAATGCCGGAAAGCTTTTGATAAGGTTAAACAGTACTTGTCAAGTCCTCCAGTATTGTCACCTCCATACCCGGATAGGCTATTAATATTGTATTTGATAGTGTTTAATAACCCTATGGGATGTTTGTTGGGTCAACACGATGATTCAGGAAGAAGAGAAAAGGAAATATACTACCTTAGTAAGAAATTCACTGAGTGTGAAATGAGATATTCGCCTAAGAAATTGTGTTGTGCCTTGATTTGGACAACTCGGAGGTTGAGACAATACATGTTGTACCATACGACCTGACTAATCTCGAAGTTGGACCCTCTAAAATATATGATGGAGTCAACTGCTTTGAATGGAAGGATGCCTAGATGGCAAATTCTGCTCTCTGAATTTAACATAGTTTATGTGAGCCAAAAAGCTGTGAAATGAAGCATAGTAGCAGATTTTCTGGCCAGTAGAGCTATAGAAGATTATGAGCCTCTGAATTTTGACTTTCCCAATGAAAAATTAATGTATGTGGCAGTTATTGAAGAAGACGCTACAAAAGATCACCTTTGGAAACTAAACTTCGATGGAGCATCAAATGCCGTAGGTAATAGAATTGGGGCAGTTTTGGTATCCCCAAATGAAGATCATTATCCATTCACATGCAAATTGGATTTTAATTGTACAAATAATATGGCAATGTATGAAGCATGTATCATGGGACTCCGTGCAGTCATAGAACGCAAAATTAGAGCACTAGAAGTATATGGAGATTTCGCACTGGTGATCTACCAACTGAAAGGTGAATGGGAGACAAGAGACCCCAAATTGATCAATTATCGAAGGATAGTTCTGGGGTTAATTGAGGAGTTTGATGATATTACTTTCAATTATCTCCCACGAGACGAAAACCAGATGACAGATGCTTTGGCTACTTTGGCTACTTTGGCTTTCATGATCAAAGTAAGCAAACTAGAGGATGTAAAACCCATTCAAATAAGTATTTACGAGGCCCCAGCTCATTGTTACAATGTGGAGGAAGAAGAAAGAGATGATCACCCCTGGTACCACGATATATTACGATACGTGAGAAATCATGAATACCCTGATCAGGCAACCGATAATGATAAAAGGATGTTGAGAAGACTATCCTGTGACTATGTCTTAGACGGGGAGATCCTGTACAAAAGAAGAAAGGATCAGGTACTATTAAGATATGTGGATGCTGTTGAAGTTAAGAAAATTCTGGAAGAAGTCCACGAGGGTGTTTCTAGAACACATGCTAATGGTTTCACAATGGTTAGACAAATTATGAGATTCGGGTACTATTGGTCTACCATGGAGGGAGACTGCATCAATTATGCTAAGAGATGTCACAAATGCCAAATTTATGGAGACAAAATTCATGTACCTCCTTCGCCTTTGCATGTTATGACTTCCCCATGGCCTTTCTTTATGTGGGGCATGGATGTCATAGGACCGATCTCACCAAAAGCTTCAAATGGGCATCGATTCATCTTTGTAGTCATAGACTATTTCACCAAGTGGGTAGAGGATGCTTCATATGCCAGTGTTACTAAGTCGGCAGTTAGCAGATTTCTAAAAAAGGAAATCATATGTCGATATGGAATGCCTGAGAGGATCATATCTAACAATGCATTAAACTTGAACAACAGCACAATAGCGAAGGTCTGCAATCAATTCAAAATCAGACACCACAATTCATCACCGTATCGTCCAAAAATAAATGGTGCAGTGGAAGCAGCTAATAAAAACATTAAGAAGATCGTCAGGAAAATGACTGAAACTTATAAATATTGGCACGAGAAGTTACCATTTTGTAACACCCCAAACTCGGCCTATACGTTTCGACCAGATCTAGTATGCTACGGGTTGTACATTGAAAACTTTTGCTTTGTTGGTTTTGGAAATCGTAGATTTATTAGGCAGTAATTAATAAATAAGTGACATTTAAAAAAAAACCCTTGTATTATTGTTATTGTGAATAATTAAACCTTTGACAAAATTTCATAAGTTGCAAATATTTAAAAAACTACTTAGGCGAATATAAACTATGGGGCCTTATTACCTAAATATTCCCAAAATAAAACTTAAAGGAAAAACCAAAAATAATCTATAGAAATAAAAACTTGATGGCCCCTCGAGTCCGTCTCGGCTCCCATGTCCATGATCTACTGCTCATCTGAAAAGTTAGGGAAAAAAATAGGGTGAGTCACAAAGACTCAGTGCGTAAATCCCGAAAACACATAAAAGGCTTAGGCCCACAAACACATTATAAGCCCTGGCCCATACACAATGGCAACAATCATAATCACATGACAGATAATAAATGATGCAAAGCCCAACCCATCCTAGAATTCCATCCTCTACACACCAACCCGTACCAACCATCACACCTTGGTGATTTCTACAATCAACCCTCCATCCGCTACACACCATAACGACAGCCATACTGCCTATTCCTATTATTCAGGAATCATTAAACGTGGCATAGCCACCGATCACTATGTGACCTCATAATATAACGTGGCTCAGCCACCGATCACTATTGTGACCTAATTTTAGATTTTGTGGATTAACCACCGATCACCAAGTGATCTATCATGCACTTCCCCTTTATTAACATAATCCCACCCCATGCATACACACATAAGGAAAACATCACACAGGTTTTCATATATATTTCGATACACATAGAGGTTTCTATGATTACGTACCTAGCATCCTTGCTTAACCCCTGTTAGGGTTTCATTCAACTGTCTACACAGCCTCTTTCCAGCTTGTTAGCCCATAACGTATATATATAGACATCCCTAATTTGAAAAATGACCAAAATATCCCTGATTTGTAAAATTACTAAATTACCCCTGATTTGTAAAATGACCAGAATACCCCCAAGTTTTGTAAAATCTCTAAAATACACTTGATTTGTGAAAATTTCCCAGAATACCCCAGAACTGTAAAACTACCAAAATTTGTGAGAATTACCGAAACATCTGTGGTTGGAAAAAAAAAACACAACAACAACACCAAGATACCCTATTTTGAGAAAATCACCAAGATACGTTATTTTGGAAAATAACCTGTAGGGCAGAACTACGGAAAAAACCCCTGGGTAGTGAAATAACGAAGATACCCTTATATGATGAATGTGAGTTCATGGATGTTATATGTTTGTTGAATGTGATGGCTGAATGTATGTGGTTTCTAGAATTAGGAGATAAACTTGAGACTGAAACTGTATGCATGCAATGTTTATATAATATTAAATTAGAATGCGTAGCGAAAGCATAGTTGTGAGACTTGGGTAGTACGATTAATAGTTGGAAATTTCGAGGATGAAATTTCTTTAAGGGGGGTAGAACTGTAACATCCTGAATTTTTGGGCTTATGCGTTTAATGGGTGAACATGTGTAATGTGTTAGGGGTCTAAATTGGGCTCAGGCTTAGGCTGAGGTCTTGGCTAAATATTTTGTTTAGACACTTTAAGGCTTAAAATATTGTATCTGTAGTTTAAAATATCAAGTTGGGCTTGTGGCCCAGTGGCAAAATGGCGCCACTAAGAGGGAAGGGAGTTGGCGTCAATGGCAAACGAGGAGGCCCAAATTTGGCTACTTAGAGCCCAAGTTATAAGGCCAAATTCGGCACTTAAAAGGGAGCAATAAAGGGACGGAAATAAGGCAAAATTTTAGGGATTTTTAATGAAAAAAATATGTAGATATTATGCTAATAAAGGAGAGAGGAGTTGGAGCTAATTAAGTCTCTTTTAGATGAGTTAGTAGATTAAGATAAAGGAGAAAAGATAGGATTTATCTGCAAGGTTAGGTAAGTGCTGAAATTTCTATAAATAGGGGGGATAGCTAATCAATTCTGGCATTGGAACCCTACTCTTTCTTCTTTTCCTGTGCTGAAAATTTGAAGGCCATCTCACTTGTTTTCTTTTCTCATCTTTTCTCTTCCAAAAGCCAAAAATAACCATTGTTTTCTCACCTTTTCTTTCTTTTTCTATGAAATTTCCTTTAGCCAAATCTTTTGATCCCCATTGTTATCCTTCTCCCATTCACTAAAAGCCGAAACTCTCCATTGAATTCTTCTAAAAGCTGAAAAACACATCAGCCTTCTCTTGTTCATACTTTTCCAGGATTTTCTTAAAAGCCGAAATTCCTAGATCTCTTCTCTTATGTTTGCCGAATTTTCTGCAAGAGGTAACCGAAATCTTCTGAGGAGGTAAGTGTCGAATATGTTAATCTTTCAATCTATTCTGGCTTTTAGAAACCATAGCCGAATGGCTATATGGTGGATTAATCTCGTGTTTTCTTTCATTTATGGCATTCCGGGATTTGAAGGGGATTGATTTGCTTAGATCTCTAAGTCGGAGTTCGGTAACACTCGAATCGTGCTACTTTCGGAATTTCAAAGTAAGAAGATCTATTAGTTTCAACGTGTAAATTCGGGTATTTATTAACCCTTGGCCAAATGTAGGGGAGCCCAAATCTTCGTATTCTTTCGGCTATTGAGCAAGGTTTTAGACTAAGGGTTGTAGATCCGGACAGCAAGGATATTGACTAAGAGTGTAGTACTACGCGATATCAGGTGTGTAACTTCTCACACCATTAGATTGAATGTTAATATATATATAAGTAATAAATCTGCTACACTCTGTTAAATGCCAAAATATCGGCATAACGTTTGAAAACCCGAGAAGGGTAAAGGCTAAATATCAGGTTAGTGTTTTCTGCCATTCCTCAGTGAATGTTTCTGTTAAAAACGATATGTTTTATACGTCAATTTCTATGTAAGCTTGAGGTTGGGTGATTGATGAAAAGGGGAAGTGATCTGTTCTGGTGGCTTATGCCATTTCACTGGTGACTCGTCGTAACTCGCATTTCTGGTGGCTTTTGCCATTTCAGCCTGGTGACTCTGTCACAACTCTGTTTCTGGTGGCTTTTGCCATTTCAGCCAGGTGACTCTGTCACAACTTGACGATGAGTAGCTAACTGCAGCATGACTGCCATCGATGGTGTGTAGCGGTGTGGGTTGATTGTAGAAATCCCCAATGGTGTGATTAGCAGGTAAGGGTGATGTGTAGCGGATGGAAATCTAGGATTGGGTTGGGTTTTATGTATGTTATCTTCCATATTATGTTTTATATTCTGATCTGTGGGCTAAGGCCCAGTTTGATGGTGCACGAGGGTTGCACACAGAGTTTCGCGACTCACCCTATTATTTTAACAATTTCAGGTAGCACGTAGTGCATCGGACCGGGCTGGAGAGGAGAGCAAGTTGACCATGCAAAAGAACATTTGGATTCAGCAAAAAGACTTTAGTTTATTATTTTATATATTTATTTAATGGGTTTAAATCTCGTTGTAATAAGGCCATGGGCCACTAGACTATTATTAATGTTTTTGGGTTTATGTTGGGTTCTATTATTAGACATTTTAATTTTATGTTTAAAATTAAGCTAAGACATGTACAAAATTTCGGTATTTATATAAAATTCACTAAGGCAATTTATAACTTTATATCTTATATGACTTAATAAATTATTAAGTTTTTGGTATTAATGATTAAACCTAGTAATTGTTTTCCAAAATGTGACATGATTTGTAAGATCACTCAAGTGACATACCAGACCTGGTTGTAGTGTTTGGGCCGGGTTTGGGGTGTTACACATTTGCTCTCTATGATTATCGAATATCTATCAGAACTTCCACCGGGGCAACGCCTTTCTATTGGTTTATGGAATGGAGGCGGTTTTACCCATTGAAGTAGAGATACCTTCCCTTCGAGTTTTGTCAGAGTAGAAGTTGGATGAAGCAGAATGGATCCAATCTCGATATGACCAATTGAACTTGATTGAAGAGAAAAGGCTAAAAGCTATCCGTCATGGTCAAATATACCAGAAACGAATGGTTAGAGCTTACAACAAAAAGGTTCACCCCAGGGAATTCCATAGAAGGGACTTGGTATTGAAGAAGATCCTACCCCTACAAAAAGACTTCAGAGGAAAGTGGAAGCCAAACTGGGAAGGACCTTACGTGGTAAAGAAGGCATTTTCTGGAGGAGCGTTGATTTTAACTGAAATGGACCGCAAGACTTTACCTAATCCAATGAATTCAGACTTTACCTAATCCTAACTCATTGGATGTGACATTTTGTTATCTCGAGGTAAGAATTTCTAAAAATAAAGATAATATTCTGTCTTTAGAATTTTGAGAAATTGTGTCCTAACTTACTGAGTTCCGATTTTTCATTTGACCCAAATAACCGAATATCCTTCTTAAACTTAAATGCATGTGTTTTAAAATTCCAAAGACAAGCCTAGTTTTGAGGACTTAAAAAGTCGTATCCTAACTCACTGGGCGTGACATTTTACTTCTTCGAAATAAGAGGGTCTTAGCATCCAATTTAATTTATTCAAGTTTTCTTTTAAATAGAGAGGATCGTGTTTTAAAACATTTTCAAATTTTCGACATTAAGACGTTAATTAATCAATTAGGTACCAATTTTGGGCGTTACAAGGGTGCTAATCCTTCCTCGTACTTAACTAACTCCCAAACCCGTTTTCTTGAATCTTGTAGGCAAAAAAAAAATCATTGTTTAATAAATCAAAATGTTTTAATAATCAATCTCAAGGTGATCCGATCACACCTCAGAAAAGGATTTGTCGCGACTCCATTTTCGTTTTTAAAGTCGACCCCGTGTTTTCAAAAAAATGGTTTCGACATCGATTAATTTTTACAATTTTTATGATTTAGTCCTTTTTCATTAATTAGTTATCCAAACTCTAAAAGTCAGACCAAACTTCAATTCATCAATATAAAAACTCCGTAAATATTTAATAATAATATTTATGGACTCGGTTTACAAAAATGAGGTCCCAAAACATCATTTTTCAAAATCACTTGATTTATTGTATGCACCACTTGTACTTTAGCTAATTGACCAATTAATAAACTCTTTTAAATCATGATTCAATATTACACTATATTTAAATCATAAATATTAATTAAATATATATATGGACTCTCTCTTCGAAATTATGGTCTTGAAACCACTATTTCTGACACAACTGAAAAATGAGTTGTTACAATCGATACTTGCTATGAAATTTAAAACTTTACAATTTTGTTCTATTTCATGCTCGAACATCAAACTTGGGCCCTTGTATGTTCGATTTAGACTAATTCTAATTGTATGTATGTTTACATTTGTTTGTTTGATTTAATTATGCATCAAAAGACAAAAGTTGCCCCGGCAACGAATCTGACATCCCGTTGCTTCCCAGCGATTGGGTCGGGTAATTGGGTGTTGCATGAATTATGTCTCTCAAATTCAAAAATTATATCACTTTATTATTAACAATGAATCATGATTATTCAAGGATACATATATTGAATAATTATGTTTATTATTAAAATATGTGACTATCCATTTTGGGTAGTTATGTCTCTATGAAGAGACATGAGACCTCTTGTAAATAACAGTGAACTTTCATTTGTATGACACATAAAAACCAAAGTTTCTTTCTATTCTCCTATTATCTTTTATATTCTTATATTGGTAGAAATTATTTATAGAAATTGATATCCTTACTATAATCCGTTTAGTGTTTAGTGGAGGTTTTCGTAAGTGCAAAACATGGACAGTCAATGGGCTTCATTATATCATTGATGTTCATTTGCCAATAACTTTTTTCACACCATAATATAGGTGGGGTGGCATTGATACATGTCTTAAAGCCTTCGTGAATTTTCCATTAGTTCGTTTTTATCCCCACACGCCAACTCTATTTATTTATAGAAATGAAAAAGAATAAAAGAGTTACATATCATCAAGAAATAGATAATGAAAAAAATTAAAGGAATGACTAACAAAAGAACTTATTGGAACGACATTGATATTTTGAGGATTAAATTTAAACTTTTTAAAATTTAGTAATCAATTTATATTTTAATCTATAACTTAAATACATCTGATGCAATTGAGCTAAAAGTTATATATATATATATATATTATCCTTTTTGATATTTTACCGGAGTTTTTTGAAAGAAAAATTTACGTGAGGGATAACCAATAAAAAACCAGAAACCCCAAATTTAAGGAAGAATTGATAATCAGATAAAAGAAAAAATGTAGGAAAAGAAACAAATCCAACATAACATAGCTATTTTTAGTAACGAAATTCAATAAAGTTTAAACGATAAAACTAACCTTTTCCGATAATTTAGTCCACCCGCATGTTACATCAATCCTAAACAGTATAAATAAGGAAGCAATCATCAATGTTCTTCACCACTTCCAAATTTGAGCCTCTTTATCTGAGGCTAATAAACAATAAAGCAAAAAAAAAAAAAAAAAAAAAAAAAAAAAAATTGAAGGCCTCAGTTTCAAAATGGCTTCAATGAGGCTCCTTGCAATAATTGCCATTCTGGTTCAGGGCCTAGTTATAGGTGATTCTCAAGAGTTGCCTAGTTTCGATCCGGAACTAGCCGTAGCCAAAGTTTTGGAAGTTGCTGAAGGCAAGGTCGGCCCTGATGTTAAAATTTTTAATGTGGTGGATTTCGGTGCCAAGCCCGATGGAACCACCATTAGCACCATCGTAAGCTTTTAACCTTTTTTATGTTCTCAATACTTGTTTTGATCAAAGTGCTAATGTCTGACCTGTGTTGGGATGTGGTGCTAAGGTGGATCAAACCATGCCTAGCTCTATTTTATGGCTCAAACTTTGAAACCCTTCCCCTTTTTTCGTTTTTATATTGCAAGCTTCTATGAATATCCGTATTTGACGATTGAGTAACAGAGATTCATTTTGTATATAAATTATATTTCTTTCGCAGAATTTTATTAGGGCATTCAAAGAAGCTTGCAACCACAATGGCCGTGCAATGCTGGTGATCCCTGAGGGAAATTTCTTATTAGGATCGACGTTATTTTCCGGACCTTGCACTTTTCAACCTCCGTTGATGGTTCAATTCAACGGAAACCTTTTGCCGCAAGGTTCAACGGTCACGGCCGAAAATGCAGACTGGATCACATTCATGAACTTTAATGGCTTGTTCATAAGTGGAAAAGGTACCATCAATGGCCAAGGCGATAAGGAGGCATGGAACGCTGTATGCGATGGGTGCCGTCGAAAGGCTGCTGTAAGCTTTTGAATCATCACCCACATTCTTTGATTTTAAGGTTTAGGGTTTAAGATTTAAATAAACCTAACAATCTTGTGTTGCACCATTGCAGAATTTGAAGTTAATCAAGTTGAATGACGTGCTCATTAGTGGCATTACCTCCCTCAACGCTAAAGGGTTCCATATGATGATCAGCGTTTGCAACAACTTCGTGATCACCAACGTTAATATATCGGCTCCGGATGAAAGCCCCAACACCGACGGTATTCACATGAGCAAAACAAATAAGGTCAGAATAAGCGACAGTACCATCGGCACTGGCGACGATTGTGTCTCAATGATCCACGGAACCACCAACGTCACCATTGAGAACGTCAAATGTGGCCCCGGACACGGTTTCAGGTACATTCTATCTATCTAAGAATGAATCAAATCATATATCATAGCCAGGAAATTGTTTTTTAAAACTAATCTGAACCCTATTTGTTTAAACAGTATTGGTAGTCTTGGACACTACGATGCTGAGTTCGATGTTTTTGGGATCACCGTGAGGAATTGCTCATTAGCCTACACAGAAAATGGTGCAAGAATCAAAACATACAGAAATGAAAGTCCATCTAAAGCTTCAGGCATTATTTTCCAAGATCTCACTATGGACCATGTTAAGAACCCTATTCTCATCGATCAAGAATATGCAACGATTCCAGGCAGTGTGGTTAGCTTCCTTTCCCCTTTTCAGTTTCTACTCGAATATATGGAACATGGACAAAAACTAACCTTTTTTTTTTTTTTTTTTTTTTGTTGGTTTGATGAAGGACTCAAAAGTGCTCATCTCCGACGTTGAATTCTCAAACATCAGAGGAACAACAATAAGCAAAATTGCTGTAGTCCTAGCTTGCAGCACATCATTTCCATGCAAAGGCATTACCCTCAAGGACATTCACTTAGAGTATGCCGGTGATCCCGGTCATAATGAAGACACTCCCTTCAGTTCTAACTGCACCAACGTCAAAGTTAACTACATCGGCGAGCAGATGCCACCGCCCTGCGCTTAACTCTTATCTCTTCATGGCGGTCCAACAAACTCCGGTTTCTTATTTTTTATTGTGTCTGAGCCAAATGTAATTGAAGGAGCTACTTCAATGGAATAATATAGCTGGCGTTGGATGTTCTAAAAAAAGTCGGATTAGTGCTTAAATTGATGGTATTTTTTTATTATCGGATGTATAGATAAAAAAATAATTATTATTAATATTACATATATATGTTGTATTCATTATTTGGTTACATGATATGATTTTTTTTAAGTCGAAGGTTTTTTCTTTTATTTACATTTTTGCCAATAATTATTAATTTAATGATATTTTGAAAATAATAATAATAATTAAAAAAGATAATTAGTTGACTTAATATTATTATATTTTTTAAAAATATATATTTAAATATTAATATAAAATATTATAATATTCAATATTATTAAAAAAGCATATTTAGTTATTTACATTTAATAAAATTAATCAAATTTATTATTTTAACAAAGAAGAAGATGTACTCGTGACTTTACTTTTAGTTCCTAGGGTTTTGTTTTCTAGGTACAAAACTTTTTTAAGCACTTGATTTTTTGTTTCTTGGAGAAGACATTTTTGCTTTTCTTCCTTCAAAAGATGTGTTATAAACAAATAAAACGAAATAGATGTTGAAAGGAAAAAAAAGGAAAAAAATCGAAAGAGATAGAAGTGAGGTAGAAGATGAAGAGATTAGTTAGAAAATGAAACAAATGATGAAAGGGAAAAATGAAATAGATAGAAGTGAGGTAGAAGATGATGGTGACCGGAATAATTTTTAAAGAAAAAATGAAAGGAAAAATAATTAAAAGAATAATTTTTCAAGGAAAACGAAAGGAAAAATAATTAAAGGGTCTGGTTTGTAGCTAAAGAGGTTGACATCTGGCAGCGCGCAATTGGCCAGCACTGCCACGTTAGCAAAAACTGGATGCCATTAGGCTCAGGTACGAAACTACTGGATGGAAAAAAGGTTCGAGTACCAATTTGGAACAAAAAAAAAACCTTAGGTACCAATCTGAGAGAAATAGACAAGTTCGAGTACTAATTTTATATTTAACCCAATAATATATGATAAATACAAAAAAATATTTACATTAAATTAATAAACACTGTAACACACGTAACCCGATTTGGTCATCGGACCTGAGTCACAGAATGCTACAGTCATAATCGGAATAGAACACATTCAAATCACATTGATTATCTCAAATAAATAGAGAATACTTCATAAATGTATAATTATTACTTAAATTTAACAAAAAATCATCCAAACATAGTCTATTCAATTTATTATTAATAAATACGACATTTATCATATCATATACGGCTTATGTATGCTCCAATACCATCCAAAATTTAACTAGGATTAATTTGCAAAATTTCAGTTCAATTATAAATCAAAACAATTCGGAGCTCAACTTACTCTTCATATATCAATAGTCGATCATTAATCATAGCATATATGTGAAAACAGAACTTAAATCGGGTCCACGGGACCTTAAAAATAGTTTGGAAACAAATAGAGACTAATCTGAAACAAAATAGAAAAACGTGAAAAAATTTGAAAACAGGGGTCACACAGCCGTGTGGCTCAGGAACATGGCCGTGTGACCAAACCATATACAGTTTGAAGTTAAGGGCACACAACTGTGTCTCCAAGCAGTGCAACAACCTGATGTCCTGTGGAAAGACCTGCACCAAAAAATCAATAAGAAAGGAAGAGGATACACGATCGTGTGGCAGACCATGGCCCAAGTCGTGTGCAACCAAAATGACTTCAAAAACAAGTAATTTCAAACATGATTTCTTAGATATCAAATCCAACCATTTCTAATCATTTCCACCTATTCAAAACACATTCAAACATGTCAAAAACATACTAAAGACATTCAACCTAATTGCCTAATCAATGTACCCTCATTGGTACCACAATTCAAAGATTTAGAATCCAAATCACATACATCATTTCCCAAAACACAAAACATGTATCTATCAAACATTTCATAACCTTATACCACACTCAAAACCAAACTTGGAAAGGTATGAATCTTACCACTTATATACACATGGTTAAAACATACCAAAAGAGCCAAATAAACACAACCACAACATCACATAACAAAGCATGGAACAACATATCTAATAACAAGTGAATTTGATCTCTTAGTACATGTCACTTATAACCTAAATCAAAGTAATCAACATTTATATCAAGTCGATGAATGGATAGTGTAAGCTCTAACTTGAACATCCATCCAACATAAACTGTAAAACCCCTGACCTGTCTCCGCCGTCGAATTAGGGTTAAGAAGTATTACCAAACAATCAGAACCATTTAAACATATTGTAATTCAATATTATAATCACATCATAAAATATTCAGACACATGCATATAGTTACTAAATCGAGCCCTCGAGGCCATAAAAGTAACTTAGAAACAATTTGGGACCAATTTGAAACAGTTTGGAAAGCATAGGAAAAATATGCATAATTTGAAAAATAGGGATCACACGGCCGTGTGTCTCACATAGTTGAGAGAAAGCGCTTGTGTCTTAGGCCGTGTAACAATTGAATTTAGGGACACGGCCGTGTCCCAGCCCGTGTCCTCACCCATGTAACTTTTGAGTAGGGTCACACGGCTGTGTCACACGCTCGTATGTTAGGCCGTGTGACCCTACACGACCATGTACTAGTGTCACATGGCTAGACCTTTCGTCTCGCAATTCGTGCGGCCTTAGGCGATCCTCTCGTCAAAACTCGCCTAAGTCAGCCTTTACATCTGAATGTGAGGATTCTTTAAGAAATCCTCCAAGGCACTAATTTGTATAGCGGAAGCGATTGTGCCAAAAGAAGCTACAAAAGAACAACAGAAAGCCAAAAGAAAGAATGCACACAAGGTGTTTGAGTAAATTCCCAAGAATTCTATTACTATTAAGAATTCAACATACAATGGATGATATACAAATGAGGGGGAGGCTCTCTATTTATAGTTGAGCTCCTCAAGAACCGACGGTCAAGATACATTTACATCGACGGACGAGATTAATGATATCCCATGATTTAAGTGATTTACAAGATATGCCATATCAAATCTTATCTAATCTTTACAAGATATGATTCCATCTATCTTCTAAGATTAGTTACCAAAATTAGCCTAAGTTGCCATATTTTCGCTATCGGGCCAACCAGGCTTGAATCTGACAGGCTTCTCTAACAATTCTTGGAATCGGGCCAGTTCTCGTAGGCTAAATGATCCCCATCTAATCGATCAACCTCCATAGGGCGCATCTTGTGCCATGGTCACGGGCTTTGAACTTTGGCCCGTGACATTCTCCCCCACCCATTCTCGCAACGGGCTTGATTCGTCTTGGAACTCTCTCGTTGCCTTGGCCTCTTTCCGACTTTCCTTGCAATCGGGTTGTCCCTTTCTTCGGAACATTTGCCTCGACTTCCATCACATTTTCACTTGAACCGTTGCACTCGTTGACACTACGATGCTGAGTTCGATGTTTTTGGGATCACCGTGAGGAATTGCTCATTAGCCTACACAGAAAATGGTGCAAGAATCAAAACATACAGAAATGAAAGTCCATCTAAAGCTTCAGGCATTATTTTCCAAGATCTCACTATGGACCACGTTAAGAACCCTATTCTCATCGATCAAGAATATGCAACGATTCCAGGCAGTGTGGTTAGCTTCCTTTCCCCTTTTCAGTTTCTACTCGAATATATGGAATATGGACAAAAACTAACCTTTTTTTTTTTTTTTTGTTGGTTTGATGAAGGACTCAAAAGTGCTCATCTCAGACATTGAATTATCAAACATCGGAGGAACAACAATAAGCAAAATTGTTGTAGTCCTAGCTTGCGGCACATCATTTCCATGCAAAGGCATTACCTCAAGGACATTCACTTAGAGTATGCGGTGATCCCGGTCATAATGAAGACTCTTCCGATTCTAAGCGCACCAACGTCAAAGTTAACTACATCGGCCGGCGAGCGGATGCCACTGACCCGCGCTTAACTCTTATCTCTTCATGGCGATCCAACAAACTCCGGTTTATTATTTTTTATTGTGTATCGAGCCAAATGTAATTGAAGGAGCTACTTCAATGGAATAATATAGCGGGCGTTGGATGTTCTAAAAAAGTCGGATTAGTGCTTAAATTGATGGTATTTTTTTATTATCGGATGTATAGATAAAAAAATAATTATTATTAATATTACATATATATGTTGTATTCATTATTTGGTTACATGATATGATTTTTTTTAAGTCGAAGGTTTTTTCTTTTATTTACATTTTTGCCAATAATTATTAATTTAATGATATTCTGAAAATAATAATTATTAAAAAAATAATTAGTTGACTTAATATTATTATATTTTTAAAAAAATATATTTAAATATTAATATAAAATATTATAATATTCAATATTAAGCATATTTAGTTATTTACATTTAATAATTAATAAAATTTATTATTTTAACAAAGAAGAAGATGTACTCGACTTTACTTTTAGTTCCTAGGGTTTTGTTTTCTAGGTACAAAACTTTTTTAAGCACTTGATTTTTTGTTTCTTGGAGAAGACATTTTTGCTTTTCTTCCTTCAAAAGGTGTGTTATAAACAAATAAAACGAAATAGATGTTGAAAGGAAAAAAAAAAAAGAAAAAACCGAAAGAGATAGAAGTGAGGTAGAAGATGAAGAGATTAGTTAGAAAATGAAACAAATGATGAAAGGGAAAAATGAAATAGATAGAAGTGAGGTAGAAGATGATGGTGACCGGAATAATTTTTAAAGAAAAATGAAAGGAAAAATAATTAAAAGAATAAATTTTCAAGGAAAACGAAAGGAAAAATAATTAAAGGGTCTGGTTTGTAGCCAAATAGGTTGACATGTGGTAGCGCGCAAATGGCCAACACTGCCATGTTAACAAAAACTGGATGCCATTAGCTTAGGTATCAAATAGCTGGATGGAAACAAATTTTGAACAAAAAAACCATAAGTGCTCTGAGAGAAATGGACAAGTTCGAGTATTACTTTATATTTAACCTAATAATATATGATAAATACAAAAAAAATATTTACATAAAATTAATAAACACGGTAACACATAACCTGATTTGGTCATTGGACCCGAGTTACAAAATGCTACAATCATAATCACAATAGAACACATTCAAATCACATTGATTATCTCAAATAAATAGAGAATACTTCATAAATGCATAATTATTACTTAAATTTAACAAAAATCATCCAAACATAGTCTATGCAATTTATGATTATTTATCATATAATATACTGCTTATGTATGCTCTTGCAAAAGTTCAGTTCAATTATAAATCAAAACAATTCAAAAAGAGCTCAACTTACTCATCATAATCAAAAGTCAATCATTAATCGTAGCATATATGTGAAAAAGAACTTAAACCAGGTCCACGGGACCTTAAAAATAGTTTGGAAACAAACAGGGACTAATCTGAAACAAAATAGAAAAACGTGAAAAAATTTGAAATCAGGGGTCACATGGCCATGTAGCTCAAGAACATGGTCGTGTGGCCAAACCATGTACAGTTCGAAGTTAAGGGCACACAACTGTGTCTCCAGGCCGTGCAAAAACCTGATGCCGTGTGGAAAGACCTGCACTAAAAAATCAATAAGAAAGGAAGAGGATACACGATCATTTGCCAGACCGTGTCCCAAGCCGTGTGCAACCAAAATGACTTCAAAAACAAGTAATTTCAAACATGATTTCTTAGATACCAAATCCAACCATTTCTAACCATTTCCACCTATTCAAAATACATTCAAACATGTCAAAAACATACTAAAAACATTCAACCTAAATGTCTAATCAATGTACCCTCATTGGTATCACAATTCAAATATTTAGAATCCAAATCACATACATCATTTCCCAAAACACAAAACATGTATCTATCAAACATTTCATAACCTTATACCACAGTCAAAACCTAACTTGGAAAGGTATGAATCTTAGCACTTATATACACATGGTTAAAACATACCAAAAGAGCCAAATAAACACAACCACAACATCACATAACAAAGCATGGAACAACATGTCTAATAACAAGTGAATTTAAACTCTTAGTACATGTCACTTATAACCTAAATCAAAGTAATCAACATTTATATCAAGTCGATGAATGGATAGTGTAAGCTCGGACTTGAACATCCAACCAATATAAACTGTAAAACCCCTAATCTGTTTCTGCCATCGAATTAGGGTTATGAAGTATTACAAAAAAATCAAAACCATTTAAACATATTGTCATTCAATATTATAATCACATCATAAAATATTCATACACATGCATATAGTCATTAAATCAAGCCCTCGAGGCCCTAAGAATAACTTAGAAACAATTTGGGACCAATTTGAAACAGTTTGGAAAGCATAGGAAAAATATGCATAATTTGTAAAACAGGGATCACACGGCCGTGTGCCTCACATAGCTGAGACACACGCTTGTGTCTCAGGCTATTTAAAAATCAAATTAGGGACACATGGCCGTGTCCCAGCCCATGTCCTCACCCATGTAACTCTTTGAGTAGGGTCACACGGCCGTGTTACACACCCGTGTGTTAAGCCCTGTGACTCTCTGAGTTGCCCTACATGACTGTGTGCCAGGCCGTGTGTTAGGCCGTGTAACTCACTAACTTGCACCCTAACGAACTCATCAGAAGACACATGGCCGTGTCGCCAAGCCGTGTAAGACACACGGCTGAGACACACGCCCGTGTCTCAGGCCGTGTGGACCCAAAATGAACCTTAAACAACAAGTTTACCATTTTAAGATTACTTGAACTCTTAAGTAATCCATTTACCAACCAAAAGACCTATTCAAAGTGACATTAAACAAGCCAAAAACATACCAAATCAACATCCTAAGTGCCTAACCAATGTATCATCATTGATACCACAAGTATATACAATTATACATTAAAATAAATCATCAATCACAACTTCTCAATTCATAAAATTTAACATCTAACCGATGTACATATCATAGGCACCTCAAACTCAACATTGCATTAACACATATCATTCATATTTACATTAAATCATCTTACCTCATTCTCATATATATTATATAAGTTAATTATTTGCACTTAATACCATACCTAACATTTTACATATCCAAAACAGTACTAATGACATACAAGCCTATTACATGCCATATAATCCAAAATGAAAGATCCAAAAGCTACCGAGAATGAGTGGATAGTGACTTGCGCACTGGTCTACCTGTCCAACCTTCAAAGTATCTACAAGAACAGATAATAACATAAGTAAGCTCATTGAAGCTTAGTAAGTTCGGCGTACTAAAAAGATAAATATTACCAAAGTAAGTACAAAAAATCAAATAATAATACCATATGTGTTCCCTGTCATCCACAATCTCCATGGTGAATTGTAAAATTCAATTCAAAACTCAAATACATGACAAAACCATCAAAAATCACTAAACAAGTTAATTTACCGAGATTTACAATCTGATGAACGACTTACAGATAAGAGTACATCAATATTCCAACCAAAACACATCAAATGCTCATAAAAGCTAATCCATCTGAAACACACCAGATGCTCCTAGAGCTAATCCATCCGAAACACACCAATGGCTCCGAAGAGCTAGTCTAACTGAAACACACCAAAACAAGGAGTATAACGTGAGAGTTCACAACAAATGTTAAACCTCGGTATACTTGAAAAACATATATATCACTGCAAAATAATACCCACTCCAATCCCCCATAACACACCATATCTCAACTGTACACTATCACACGTTTAATCTGATCCAAATATAGAATTTCAACAATTTTTCCTCGAATAACTTTACATCAATTATAATCAAATATATCTATAATATTACATAATACCATCAAAAATCCATATAGATGTTAAATTATAAACCGTACAAACTTACCTGGACTGAATTGTAGTAGTTGCAGAAGTTTAGGGACTATTTTGTAATTTTTCCTTTTCCACAAGTATCAACTTGATCTTAATCTAAAATGTAAAATTTATCAATTATTAGCTTACATTTCACATTCCAATTCATTTTACATTTTATACTCTTTTATTTTTGAATTTACACAATTACCCCTAACTTTTACAACTTTTGCAATTTAGTCCCTTAACCCAAAATCATCAAATTAATCATTTTCTCAAGTCAACATTATAGCTGAATATACTCGGCACTTATACAATCCCTACTAAACATCAAATTCACTATCAAACCCTAAAATTTTGACATTTCCATAATTTAATCCCTAAATCAATATCTAACAAAAATCATTTTACAAAATCACCAAATAACACAATATAAGCTTCAAATACATAGTTATTATAAAAAAACATTTAAGATTCATCAATGGAAACTTCTAAAATTTTTGATAGATTCAAAAATGAAGGTACAGGCTAGCTGGACCTAATTGCAACGATATCAAAAACATAAAAATTACAAGAAACAGACACAAAATGGACTTGCATGCAAGAGACAACAATGTCTGAATGTCCAAGCTAAGTTTTTAGTGTTTTTGGCTATAGAAGAAAACAAAAATGGAGAACAAAGACATAATTTCTTTCTTAATTTTGTTTTACTTACAAATTTGCCATTATACTTAATTTTTATTCAATTTTTTCTTTAATTTAAACCTCATTACCGTCCACTATCTAAAATAGAGACTAATTTCCACATTGGTCCTTCCATCTTTATTAATTAAACCATTAAATGATCCTAATGCATTAATTAATAAGTTTTGCACCTTTTTTCAATTTAGTCCTTTTTCATTAATTAACTATTTAAACGTTAAATTTTCTTAACCAATTTTTAATACTACTGTAACACCCCTAAGTATCCATCGTGGGATTAGGGTTCCAGAGTTTACATTTCAAAACAAACAAAAATTTTAAACATTTTAATTCATATCTTTAATCATAGCAAAACCAATCAATAACATGTATACCGTCCCTTATACGAGTCCTCAAGACCCTAAAAATACATTAGAAACAAGTCGGGACAAAATCAGAAACATTCGAAGTAAGGATCACACGGTTGTGTGGACATTCAAAGTAGGGACACACGGCCATGTTCGTGACTGTGTAACTCACTGACTTGGGTCACACGGCCAAGCCACATGCCCGTGTGCCAGGCTGTGTACCCTTCGAAATGACTTCACACGCCCGTGTGCCAAACCGTGTGTTAGGCCGTGGAACAGCCTAACTTTCAACCTTTTGAAAGCTACCGGGGACACACAGCCGTGTTGTCTGGCCGTCTGTCACACACGGCCGAGACACACGCTCGTGTCTCTGCCTGTGTGGATGAAAAATAGGCCATTTCCAAGTCATTTTTCTCACCCATTCAAGCACATACCTACAACCAAATTTCCACATATAAACAAGCCTTCAAATTGCACTAATAACATGCATCATCAAGCTACCCAATTAAGGTATATAAACATACAACCAATATGCCTAAAAGGCACTTCAATCAAAACAATTAAACATTTACAAATATATGCACAATTTGGCCAAATGTTCAACTAACCTTTAGCTAAGTTAAAACATATCATTTTGTTTACTTATAAATTTCATACCAAAAAGTACCAAATATACCAATTAACATTTGCATCATAAACCATATATGCCAACTACATGTTTCATACCAAAATGACCAAGTTTAACTTCCATCACTTAAGCATCATAAGAACTATAAAATTAACCATCATAAGGTCACATATATATATCAAATAGACTATACAGCAATATGTTATGAATCATCTAAGAAGGATGGTTATAGGTATTACTAAAGATGATTATATTTACTTATGTATATATATTTATTCATCTGAAGATATGATATATTCTTGAGTTAGATTATTAAAGTTGTAAAATAAATTCAAATGCTTTAGATATACTTGTGTTTATTCAAATAAGTGAAGTTGTTTAATGTGGATTGGTTTGTGCCATAATATAAGTAAATTGTTGATTGATCTATGTAAAGTTATTCATATAGCAAGTGATGTAAATTGAGATATATGTTCAAACCAACTAAAGGTGAATACTTGTAAAAATTGAGTATAGTATGAAATAAAGTGATGAAAGGCATGAAATTGAAATTGTGATATATTGTAATTGTATGTTTAGATAGTAGTATGAGGATATAATTCAATTTCAGCATTCATGTATCATATCATGTCTTAAAATGTTTGGATTATAGAAATATCACTAAGTTTTACTCAACTTGTAATTTTGACTCTCGCGCACAGGTTAGGTACTCTCCTTTGATCTCCAACTCAACATCCAACAACAACAATCCCGATCTCAAGTGTGGTGATGTTTAATTTTGTAATGGCATGTATCTAGGAATGTCTTTGGTTGTTAGTTGTTTCGTGAATGTGATGTAAATTGGGTTATAAGTATATGTTTATGTTTGAAGCTAAATGTTAGTATGCGTTTTGACCAAAGGCTTGATATGTGTATGAAACTTAAAGCTTGGTGTCTCAAGTAGTTTTATGTTAGGCTAAATTGAGTGATTTTGGCTCATTTTAGATCCACACGGGCGTATGACTAGGCCATGTGATATACATGGGTAGCACACGGGCGTGCGAGGCTATTTCGAAGGGTACACATGTAACACCCCTAACCCTTAACCATCACCGGAATAGGGTTAAGAGGCATTACCGAACATTTCGAAACATTTATAATCATTTAACATCTTAACATAACAATTCACATTCATAGAGTCCCTTAATTAGGTCTACAAGACCTTAAACATGCATTAGAAAGGGGTCGGGACTAAATCGAGCACATACAAAATTTTTTGAAAATCAAACATTTTTTTTTCAAAGTTACAGAGGTCACACGCCCGTGTGGGCAGGCCGTGTGCCTCACACGGCCTCAAACACACTCGTGTGTCCAAGCCGTGTCAAAACAGGGCATACCTACTGACTTGTCCACACGGTCGAGGATACGCCCGTGTGCTTCACCCGTGGTCGACACTGACTTATTTCGCATAGCCAGTCACACGTCCGTGTGTCCAGCCCGTGTGCAAGTTTAACTTATTTCAATTTGCAAACTTAAGAGACACGGTTAAGCCACACGCTCGTGTGCTCAACCGTGTGGGAAAATATAGGCCATTTACAAGGCCAATTTGCCACCTACACTTTGGGCTACACCTTCAAGCATTCAATAAGCATTAATTCATACTCTTAAACCATCCCAAAACATACCAAAACATGCATAATTTGACCCTTAATCACATCATACATTTGCATATACAATTCCTACTCAAATATACCAATTCAATACATCAACTTTCCTTCAAAACATATTAGTAATACTTTATCTAAACCATTTTAGCTCATAGCAATTCCTCATCAATTTAATATCTAAATCAACCATGAACTCACCTATTTATGTATCATTTCATCAGTCTAACATTATGCACATAAAACCATACCAAATCATGCATCATATAACTTGAACTACTAATTCACAAACATATTCATTACCAAGCCATATTTACACAACTCAAAACATCATCCAAAAACTCTAGCCTATACACGCCATACTTCAATATATACATCTTTAAAAAGTACCAAAAGATAGTTCGATAGTGTGGTGATAATCCTCGACGAATCCCTGAGCTTCTCGTAGTTTTAATGATCTATAAAAAATAAAACAAACACACACAAAGTAAGCTTTCATAGCTTAGTAAGTCATAAGCAAATAAAGAACAAATAAACATTTACATTTAAAACATCAAGCTAAACCAAAACATATCTTAATCAAATGAACATCTATCATACTTACAACTCAATATTATCACATTTACCACAACATTATATAATCTTTAACAAAATGCTCATATATTCACAAACACATAGAAGATCTCTCTTTTACCATGCCGAATTCATATATTCAATTCAAACACATATACTTACCTTACTTTCAATTTCAACTAACATAGCACATACCTGAACCTTTTTATCTTGTTTTCACATTCTTTCTTAGCTCGATATTGCCCATTGAACCATTCAGAATTAATAAGGATACTCGCATAGTCGGAAGGCTCGTACAATGCCAACGTCTCAGACATGGTCTTACATGTAATCACATATCAATGCCACTGTCCCAGACAGGGTCTTACACGAATCAAATACGATGCCAATGTCCTAGACATGGTCTTACACGTAAACACAAATCGATACCAATGTCCCAGACGTGGTCTTACATGAAAACACATATCAGAAATCCTATGTCATGACATATGTATCCTAACTATTCCTAAGGTTTCGTACGGGGCTTTCAGACGTCGTTTCTCAATCATTTCATGCTAGTAATAGTTCTCCCATGCTCAATTCTCTTCAGTATATTCATTCAAAAAAATGAAAATTCAATTTGGCTCTACTAAATTAGATACAATAGAATTTAACAACATTTATTTACTTATGAACTTACCTCGGATATTGACGGATGAAATCAACTACTCGACTATTTTCGACTTCCCCCAATCTAATTCTGATTTTTATCGTTCTTAATCTAAATAATTTCAAATTTAAATAATTTAATCACACATTCATTCAATTTAATCCACAAACACATATTTAGGTATTTTTACACTTAAGCCCCTAAAATTTACATTTTTCACAATTTAGTCCTTATTTCACAAAACACAAAATACACATAATTTCACTACTTCATACTTAGGCTGAATCTTTCTCATGCTCATACAAGTCCATACATTTCATTTATTTCACATTTTAGTCCTTCAAAATATTATTTTCACAATTTAGCCTAAATTACTCAAATTCATCAAAAATCCAAGGACAAAACATTATAATCTATCACATATATTTTATTTTCTATCATCAAACAAAAAAATCACAAGCTATCATCAATAGAAAAACACAAAATCATCATCAAGTTCAAAAATTAAAACATGGGCTTTGTAGTAGTCGAAGCAACGATTACAAAAACGTAGAAATTATCAAAAATCGAAACAAATCGAACCTTTAATCAAGCTAAATGTTGGCCAAATGCTTCAAAGCTTCTAAACCCTATTCTTTTTCTCTTATTCGGTCATAAAAGATGAACTAATGCATAATGTTTATGTTTTATTATATTTTATCTTATGTTAACATATAAATTACTATTTTAACCATTGTAAAATAATATATAAACTTTATACTTAATGTCTACTACCGTCCATCACACTTATAAATGTTAAAATTTCATTTTAAGGACCCCACATTATAAAAACAACAGCAACTTAACACTTACACATTAATAGCTAACTTTTACATTTAATGTGATTAAGTCTTTTTTACAAATTAAACACACAAACAAATAAATTAAATCACGAAGTTTTCACACATGTCAGTTCACATACTATAAACACAGAAAATAATATTAAAATATTTTTCTGACTCGGATTTGTGGTCCCAAAACCACTATTCCGACAGGGTCTAAATTAGACTGTTACAACACGGCCTGGCACACGGGCGTCTGGCATGGCGGTGTGACCCAAGTCAGTGAGTCACACGGGCGCGGACACGAGTTGGGACACGATCGTGTGTCCCTACTTCAAATGCCTACACGGCTTTAAACACGGGCATGTGTCTTGGCTGTGTGATTTACACGGCCTAGCCACATGGCCGTGTGAACCCTGTAGTAAAAAAAAATTTGCAAATTCTTTTTTAACTTTTCAAATTATTTCTATTAGTCACAAAGTGTTTTTAAGGGAACTTTAAAGCTCGATTTAGGGACAATTCGCATAATTATGATTGAATTAAAATATACTAATGATTACTTATGAATTGGTTGTTGAATGCTTTGATTGGTTGGCAATATTCCGTACCCTACTCCGGCCTTAGATACGGGTTTGGGGTGTTGCAATAGTTGTAGCTTTAAATCTTATTATGACCTTATAATATTTTGTACTTTATTGTGTTATGGTATATAAAACAATTTATCTAATTGCGTGCTTCTTAAAGTGATTGTTTAGTAACATGAATTTATTCTTTGCTATGTTTAACATATGTTTTATTTATACTTATTCTTTATATAAAAGTATATTTTTTATATGAATAAATAAATTTTTTTTTAGATCTAAAATTTTTATCATCTATGTTAAAAAGAATTGCAAAGCTGCATATTATTTAAAATAAACTACACATACACTAATGTTATATGATAAAGTAATATTTTATTATATGCTCCCGAAGAGCTAATTAATATTGCATTAGATTGTAAAAAGTCTTGAAGAGCTAATTTTGCACATCCTTATGATGCAAAATTTTGTAAAACATAATATTTTTTAGATCCTGTTTTTACGAATTTTATCATAAAATAAGAATCTGCTTCAGTGGTTAAGTGATGTGGGCGTGTGTTTGAGGTCTTAAGATTCAATTCTCACTTTTGGAAATGTTGTTATTTTTGTCCCTAGCTTTATTCTTAATTGCAAGACTTATATTATATTTTTGGTCAACTTATATTAGAATGAGATTGCTAATTCAGTGGTAAGGTGTTAGCTTATTCTGTGGTCTTGTGTTAAAATCCCCGAATGTGCGCTTGGTAACAATTTTTGCTTCAGTGTGTATGTGTGTCATTTGTGTAGAAGAAGTTGGATGAAATTGATATTCTGTGGTAGTTGGATGAGGTTAGTAGGTCGGATTCTAGGGGATTCAGTTGTTAGCGAGGGGTAGTGAGTAGTTTTTGAATTTTAATTTTAATTTTGTTAGTTCTCAAAAACTCTCTCTATCTTTCACGTCCCTTTCTTTCTCCTTACAATTCTTTTTCTAATGCATGTTCTACTTCTTTTGATTTCCTACCCTTTTTGGCTTTTCTTCTTTGATTCTTGCCCATCGTGTTGCAGTTGTGGGCGTTGTGCATTCGGGTTCTTCGATACATTCTGAATAGGTAAGTTATTGGTAGTTTCTTAATCATGTGTGTTGGGGGGTTCTAGTTATGTTTTTAACAAAAATTCATTGATGGTGTTGTTTGTTCCATTGCTCGAATAGGGGAAGGTCAGGAAACGATTGGTGCTCCTCCAACGATTTGAGTGTTGGGTGATTTCTGTTCATTGGCGATAAGTATATGTGTGCATTGTTCAGATTTGAGAAGCTAAGTTCATGGTTAGTTTTTGGTTTGAATTCGTAAATCGAGTGCTAAAATAATCATTAGGATACAATTTTTAGGTTACGGAAGTCTCGGGGTTACTTTCGCATCAAAATCGAGCCAAGTGTGTAACGAAAAACTCGAAATGTGGCGATCGATGAGAGCCAAAATTAGGGCATGTCATCGCCATACGGGCGTGTGCGGGGCCTTGGCCATTTTGGGCCATGTGGGCCACACGAGCTAGGTCATTTAGGGCATGTGGGCCCACACAGGCCCAAATTTAAAATTTTTCCTTAAAGTTGTACATGTCATCCTAATCGATTGTGGGCCTTCCGCAGGGTCAGTTTGAGTGGTAAAAGCTGTAAAGCATGAAATCTGCTACTTTGTTAGATTCAAATTGACGTAATAACGTTTAATATGATATGTATGATATGTTCTGTTATGTATGAGCATGCTTAGTATTTGTTATACGAGCATGCATGTGATATACGCTCTGGTATTTATCATTCTGTTATATCTGATATTCTGTCTGTATCTGGCTATGGGGCGGGTTATGTATTATGACGAGGACGTATTCTGTGTAAGGCGATATCTCGCCAATCTACTGGCAGCAATGCTACGATTATTCTGAAAAGTGTCATATGAACACTATGCGGTATGTAGGGCCGGGTAGGTGTTTTATACCCCACGTGATGTGTTGAGATGGTCGGAGTTAGTGTGTAGAGGATGGGGGTAGGATTATGCATATCTGTATCTGTACGATTCTGTTATAATCCTAATTCTGGAAAAGATTTATGTCTGTATCTGTTTTGCCCTGAGATTGAATCTAAATTTTTGTTTATATATACGTTACATACTACGTTATCATAACTTACTCTTTGTTTGTCTGTTTCATTCATGTAACCCTCAGACTTAGGCGGGTCGATGCGACAGAAGCTCAGATGTAACCACTTTTCCGTAAAACTCTATTTACATAAAATTTGTTTGATTAAAATTATGGTTTTGAGAGTTTTGTAATTTTGGGACTCTATGGACATTTGGGTTTAATTTTGGATTTGGATTTTAATTTGGAATATCTTGCATGACATGTGATAAAATAATTTGCGAAATCAACTAATTTCGAGAAAACAAACTCGGGATTTTCATAATATAATGACTTTAGAACTTCCGCTATAAACTATTTGTTTATTTGAAAATGTAAACCATTGATGGTTTAACTGGTAAGCACATCAGCATGTTTTTAAATAAGTCAGATTTATAACTCTTCTTCGTAACATTCTCAGATTCAGCCATAAAGTCTAAGTCGGGTTTGCAGTGTTACATATGCTGAAGGGAATCTTTATGTGTTTACATTAAAATCATGGATAAAAATGACATAAGATACTTATGTTTTTGTATGATAAATATTCCCCCGAATGAATACATTACACGTATACGATTGACATATGAGATAGTGAAAAAAAGTTCATATTCTTGTTCCAAATGACTAGCGCTGGGCGCAAACACTTTTGCGGATTATCCGCTAGGCACCAAGTGTCATGTACCAAATGGACTATACAACAAGGTGTTATGTTACTAAAGATGATTATGAATAGGAATAGAAATAGAAATATGAATATAGAAACAAAGAATATAAAACTAATCTTTTCCGATAATTTAGTCCACCCGCATGTTACATCAATCCTAAACAGTATAAATACGGAAGCAATCATCAATGTTCTTCACCACTTCCAAATTTGAGCCTCTTTATCTGAGGCTAATAAACAATCAAGCAAATAAAAAAATAAAAAAAAAAATTTTGAAGGCCTCAGTTTCAGAATGGCTTCAATGAGGCTCCTTGCAATAATTGCCATTCTGGTTCAGGGCTTAGTTATAGGTGATTCTCAAGAGTTGCCTAGTTTCGATCCGGAACTAGCCGTAGCCAAAGTTTTGGAAGTTGCTGAAGGCAAGGTCGGCCCTGATGTTAAAATTTTTAATGTGGTGGATTTCGGTGCCAAGCCCGATGGAACCACCATTAGCACCATCGTAAGCTTTTAACCTTTTTTATGTTCTCACTATTTGTTTTGATCAAAGTGCTAATGTCTGACCTGTGTTGGGATGTGGTGCTAAGGTGGATCAAACCATGCCTAGCTCTATTTTATGGCTCAAACTTTGAAACCCTTCCCTTTTTTTCGTTTTTATATTGCAAGCTTCTTTGAATATCCGTATTTGACGCTTGAGTAACAGAGATTCATTTTGTATATAAATTATATTTCTTTCGCAGAATTTTATTAGGGCATTCAAAGAAGCTTGCAATCACAATGGCCGTGCAATGCTGGTGATCCCTGAGGGAAATTTCTTATTAGGATCGACGTTATTTTCCGGACCTTGCACTTTTCAACCTCCGTTGATGGTTCAATTCAACGGAAACCTTTTGCCGCAAGGTTCAACGGCCACGGCCGAAAATGCAGACTGGATCACATTCATGAACTTTAATGGCTTGTTCATAAGTGGAAAAGGTACCATCAATGGCCAAGGCGATAAGGAGGCATGGAACGCTGTATGCGATGGTTGCCGTCGAAAGGCTGCTGTAAGCTTTTGAATCATCACCCACATTCTTTGATTTTAAGGTTTAGGGTTTAAGATTTAAATAAACCTAACAATCTTGTGTTGCACCATTGCAGAATTTGAAGTTAATCAAGTTGAATGACGTGCTCATTAGTGGCATTACCTCCTCAACGCTAAAGGGTTCCATATGATGATCAGCGTTTGCAACAACTTCGTGATCACCAACGTTAATATATCGGCTCCGGATGAAAGCCCCAACACCGACGGTATTCACATGAGCAAAACAAATAAGGTCAGAATAAGCGACAGTACCATCGGCACTGGCGACGATTGTGTCTCAATGATCCACGGAACCACCAACGTCACCATTGAGAACGTCAAATGTGGCCCCGGACACGGTTTCAGGTACATTCTATCTATCTAAGAATGAATCAAATCATATATCATAGCCAGGAAATTGTTTTTTAAAACTAATCTGAACCCTATTTGTTTAAACAGTATTGGTAGTCTTGGACACTACGATGCTGAGTTCGATGTTTTGGGATCACCGTGAGGAATTGCTCATTAGCCTACACAGAAAATGGTGCAAGAATCAAAACATACAGAAATGAAAGTCCATCTAAAGCTTCAGGCATTATTTTCCAAGATCTCACTATGGACCATGTTAAGAACCCTATTCTCATCGATCAAGAATATGCAACGATTCCAGGCAGTGTGGTTAGCTTCCTTTCCCCTTTTCAGTTTCTACTCGAATATATGGAACATGCACAAAAACTAACCTTTTTTTTTTTTTTTTTTTTTTTTTTTTTTTTGTTGGTTTGATGAAGGACTCAAAAGTGCTCATCTCCGACGTTGAATTCTCAAACATCAGAGGAACAACAATAAGCAAAATTGCTGTAGTCCTAGCTTGCAGCACATCATTTCCATGCAAAGGCATTACCCTCAAGGACATTCACTTAGAGTATGCCGGTGATCCCGGTCATAATGAAGACACTCCCTTCAGTTCTAACTGCACCAACGTCAAAGTTAACTACATCGGCGAGCAGATGCCACCGCCCTGCGCTTAACTCTTATCTCTTCATGGCGGTCCAACAAACTCCGGTTTATTATTTTTTATTGTGTCTGAGCCAAATGTAATTGAAGGAGCTACTTCAATGGAATAATATAGCGGGCGTTGGATGTTCTTAAAAAAGTCGGATTAGTGCTTAAATTGATGGTATTTTTTTATTATAGGATGTATAGATAAAAAAATAATTATTATTAATATTACATATATATGTTGTATTCATTATTTGGTTACATGATATGATTTTTTTTTAAGTCGAAGGTTTTTTCTTTTATTTACATTTTTGCCAATAATTATTAATTTAATGATATTCTGAAAATAATAATAATAATTAAAAAAGATAATTAGTTGACTTAATATTATTATATTTTTTAAAAATATATATTTAAATATTAATATAAAATATTATAATATTCAATATTATTAAAAAAGCATATTTAGTTATTTACATTTAATAAAATTAATCAAATTTATTATTTTAACAAAGAAGAAGATGTACTCGTGACTTTACTTTTAGTTCCTAGGGTTTTGTTTTCTAGGTACAAAACTTTTTTAAGCACTTGATTTTTTGCTTCTTGGAGAAGATATTTTTACTTTTCTTCCTTCAAAAGATGTGTTATAAACAAATAAAACGAAATAGATGTTGAAAGGAAAAAAAAAGGAAAAAAATCGAAAGAGATAGAAGTGAGGTAGAAGATGAAGAGATTAGTTAGAAAATGAAACAAATGATGAAAGGGAAAAATGAAATAGATAGAAGTGAGGTAGAAGATGATGGTGACCGGAATAATTTTTAAAGAAAAAATGAAAGGAAAAATAATTAAAAGATTAATTTTTTAAGGAAAACAAAAGGAAAAATAATTAAAGGGTCTGGTTTGTAGCTAAAGAGGTTGACATCTGGCAGCGCGCAATTGGCCAGCACTGCCACGTTAGCAAAAACTGGATGCCATTAGGCTCAGGTACGAAACTACTGGATGGAAAAAAGGTTCGAGTACCAATTTGGAACAAAAAAAAAAACCTTAGGTACCAATCTGAGAGAAATAGACAAGTTCGAGTACTAATTTTATATTTAACCCAATAATATATGATAAATACAAAAAAATATTTACATTAAATTAATAAACACTGTAACACACATAACCCGATTTGGTCATCGGACCTGAGTCATGAGAATGCTACACTGATCATAATCGGAATAGAACACATTCAAATCACATTGATTATCTCAAATAAATAGAGAATACTTCATAAATGTATAATTATTACTTAAATTTAACAAAAAATCATCCAAACATAGTCTATTCAATTTATTATTAATAAATACGACATTTATCATATCATATACGGCTTATGTATGCTCCAATACCATCCAAAATTTAACTAGGATTAATTTGCAAAATTTCAGTTCAATTATAAATCAAAACAATTCGGAGCTCAACTTACTCTTCATATATCAATAGTCAATCATTAATCATAGCATATATGTGAAAACAGAACTTAAATCGGGTCCACGGGACCTTAAAAATAGTTTAGAAACAAATAGGGACTAATCTGAAACAAAATAGAAAAACGTGAAAAAATTTGAAAACAAGGGTCACACAGCCGTGTGGCTCAGGAACATGGCCGTGTGGCCAAACCATGTACAGTTTGAAGTTAAGGGCACACAACTGTGTCTCCAAGCAGTGCAACAACCTGATCTCCTGTGGAAAGACCTGCACCAAAAAATCAATAAGAAAGGAAGAGGATACACGATCGTGTGGCAGACCATGTCCCAAGTCGTGTGCAACCAAAATGACTTCAAAAACAAGTAATTTCAAACATGATTTCTTAGATATCAAATCCAACCATTTCTAATCATTTCCACCTATTCAAAACACATTCAAACATGTCAAAAATATACTAAAGACATTCAACCTAATTGCCTAATCAATGTACCCTCATTGGTACCACAATTCAAAGATTTAGAATCCAAATCACATACATCATTTGCCAAAACACAAAACATGTATCTATCAAACATTTCATAACCTTATACCACACTCAAAACCAAACTTGGAAAGGTATGAATCTTACCACTTATATACACATGGTTAAAACATACCAAAAGAGCCAAATAAACACAACCACAACATCACATAACAAAGCATGGAACAACATGTCTAATAACAAGTGAATTTGATCTCTTAGTACATGTCACTTATAACCTAAATCAAAGTAATCAACATTTATATCAAGTCAATGAATGGATAGTGTAAGCTCTAACTTGAACATCTATCCAACATAAACTGTAAAACCCCTGACCTGTCTCCGCCGTCGAATTAGGGTTAAGAAGTATTACCAAACAATCAGAACCATTTAAACATATTGTAATTCAATATTATAATCACATCATAAAATATTCAGACACATGCATATAGTTACTAAATCGAGCCCTCGAGGCCATAAAAATAACTTAGAAACAATTTGGGACCAATTTGAAACAGTTTGGAAAGCATAGGAAAAATATGCATAATTTGAAAAATAGGGATCACACGGCCGTGTGTCTCACATAGTTGAGAGAAACGCTTGTGTCTTAGGCCGTGTAACAATTGAATTAGGGACACACGGCCGTGTCCCAGCCTGTGTCCTCACCCATGTAACTTTTGAGTAGGGTCACACGGCTGTGTCACACGCTCGTATGTTAGGCCGTGTGACCCTACACGACTATGTACTAGTGTCACATGGCTAGACCTTTCGTCTCGCAATTCGTGCGGCCTTAGGCGATCCTCTCGTCAAAACTCGCCTAAGTCAGCCTTTACATCCGAATGTGAGGATTCTTTAAGAAATCCTCCAAGGCACTAATTTGTATAGCGGAAGCGATTGTGCCAAAAGAAGCTACAAAAGAACAACAGAAAGCCAAAAGAAAGAATGCACACAAGGTGTTTGAGTAAATTCCCAAGAATTCTATTACTATTAAGAATTCAACATACAATGGATGATATACAAATGAGGGGGAGGCTCTCTATTTATAGTTGAGCTCCCCAAGAACCGACGGTCAAGATACATTTACATCGACGGACGAGATTAATGATATCCCATTATTTAAGTGATTTACAAGATATGCCATATCAAATCTTATCTAATCTTTACAAGATATGATTCCATCTATCTTCTAAGATTAGTTACCAAAATTAGCCTAAGTTGCCATATCTTCGCTATCGGGCCAACCAGGCTTGAATCTGACTGGCTTCTCTAACAATTCTTGGAATCGGGCCAGTTCTCGTAGGCTAAATGATCCCCATCTAATCGATCAACCTCCATAGGGCGCATCTTGTGCCATGGTCACGGGCTTTGAACTTTGGCCCGTGACATTCTCCCCCACCCATTCTCGCAACGGGCTTGATTCGTCTTGGAACTCTCTCGTTGCCTTGGCCTCTTTCCGACTTTCCTTGCAATCGGGTTGTCCCTTTCTTCGGAACATTTGCCTCGACTTCCATCACATTTTCACTTAAACCGTTGCACTCGTTGGTACATCTCGTTGGCAAGAAGTCTCAGCTCTAACTTGCCCCAATTTTGACTTGTTCCCATTAGAATCCCATCGATTCTCACATCTTGGCTTCGTTCTGCCCACAGTTCCTCGACCTCCTTGCTTACGAACTTTGAAAGGGCCCTTACGACCTTGCCAGGCCAACAAGTCAGAATTCAAAACACTATCAGAGTGTTTGCAATGTACCTTACTCGTAGCATTTACTCGTTTTGACTGCTTTTGTATTGCTTCTTTCCTCTCTCAAAGTCCGATACATAATCCACCTTCCCCAAAGGTAGCTTCTCCACAGTCAACTCTACAGGTCTCATATCAGACTCACGCTCCACTAACTTTTTCGAAGGGGCTTTCGTAGCATTCTGTTCTGTCGAGTTAATGTTTCTCCCCTACGAAACATCTCCAACTAGTTGGATTGACGACAACACCTTAGTCCCAACCTTCATATCCTGATGCACTGGCACAACAATCTTCGATAAGGGACCAGTGACAATATGGATTTCATCGGCCCATGGAAACTAAACTGTCTGAATCCTATCAAGGAAGTTTAAGCCAAGTACAAAATCATAATCATCTAATTAGATTACCTCAAAGTCTTCCTTGCCTTTCCATTCACCAATTTGTAGCTCCACGTTACGAGCTACCCCCACAGTTGGGGCTTCCTCCAAATTTACTGTCTTGATCTTCTTATTCGATTTCCTAATCGACAGACCAAGCTTCTTGGTAGCCTTTTCTGATATGAACAAGTTCGATGCTCCCGTATCAATAAGAGGACTCCACTTCTGACCCGCAATGTTGATGTCCACAAACATCAACCTTCCTCTACCATTCCTTTTGTTAGGAATGAGCATCATCGAACCTATCCTCGATGTCTTTCCCTCGATAGGATTCGCCTCTTCCTTCGGCTCATCTTTCTTTTGGATAGCCGACATCATCGTTCTCTTCGGACATTTTCGCAACATGTGTGGTCTTGACAAAAGAAGCATTTTATTCTCTTCCTCTTGTCCCTTGGGTTGTTAGATCCTCACTTCACATCTCGTGGTTTCTCATTGCCACTTGTGCTATCAGTACTGTGGCCATCATTGCTATGTCCCTTTTGATCTTTCTCATGGTTTCCCTTATCATTACCCTTTTCATTGGGCTTAGACGACTTGAACTGGTCTTTCTTTGGACCAAGTTCAACAAAAGACTCTGCTTCGACCATGGCTATAGTAAGTTCGGTGATCCCTTGCCTACGCAACTCATGCTTTACCCACGGTTTTAACCCATCCTCGAACCAATAGAACACTTCTTTCTCACTCAAGTTAGAGATTTGAAGCATCAATTCACTAAATGCCCGAACATACTCCCGAACAGTGCCTTGTTGAGTGAGACGATGCAACTTAGCCCGAGCCTCCTTCTCGGCATACTGTGCGTAAAACTACTTCTTCAACTCTGTTTGGAACTCCTTCCAAGTCTCAATTGCGTTCCCACCATATTTCTCATCCGTGGACCTATGACGCCACCACAAGAGAGCCACATTAGTAAAATGGATTGAAGTAGTGTTTACCTTAATTGCATCATCCTAGATGCCCATTGCTCAGAAGTATTGCTCCATTTCCCACAAGAAGTTGTCCACGTCTCTTGCAGACCTTGAACCATTGAACTTCTCCGGTTTGGAAACATCCATTGCTTGTTGCTTCGGCTTTGAAGACAACATCCAATTACTCAAAGCAGCTTTGTAAATCGTGAGCTCCCCCTTAAGCTCTTCAATTTCTTTCTTCATGGCTAGCACCATGTCCTCGAGATTCTCATCCCTCTCTGCCAGCTTCTCCGTAGTGGAATTAACTAATTCATTTAGCTTTTCCGCATTAGCATCGAGAGAATCCAACACAATCTTTGAGTTGCTCTTCTATTGAGCCAAACCCATCTGTGCGTCCCTCAACCAACTCAAGCGTCTCCGTCATATTCCCCACGGACTCCTCGAGATTAACAACTCGATCTTCCAAAGCTGTCAGCATGTCCCTCGAGCGACTTGCTTTTCTGACCCTTCCACGGGTCTGCATTGGTTCATGCTGATCAACAACTTCTTTCGACATCCCAACAGTACCTTCGAACCAAAGCTCGGATACCACTTGTCATGAGGCTAGACCTTTCGTCTCGCAATTCGTGCGGCCTTAGGCGATCCGCTCGTCAAAACTCACCTAAGTCAGCCTTTACACCCAAAAGTAGGGATTCTTTAAGAACTCCTCCAAGGCACTAATTTGTATATCGGAAGCGATTGTACCAAAAGAAGCTACAAAAGAACAACAGAAAGCCAAAAGAAAGAATGCACACAAGGTGTTTGAGTAAATGCCCAAGAATTCTATTACTCTTAAGGATTCAACATACAATGGATGATATACAAATAAGAGGGAAGCTCTCTATTTATAGTTGAGCTCCTTAAGAACCGACAATCAAGATACATTTACATAAACGGACGAGATTAATGATATCACATGATTTAAGGGATTTACAAGATATGCCTTATCAAATCCTATCTAATCTTTACAAGATATGATTCCCTCTATGTTCTAAGATTAGTTACCAAAATTAGCCTAAGTTGCCATATCTTCGCTATCGGGCTAACCAAGCTTGAATCTGACAGGCTTCTCTAATAATTCTTGGAATTGAGCTAGTTCTCATGGGCTAAATGATCCCCATCTAATCGATCGACCTCCATGGGGCGCATCTTGTGTCATGGTTACGGGCTTTGAACTTTGGCCCGTGACACTAGGCCATGTGTTAGGCCGTGTGACTCACTGACTTTCACCCTAAAGAACTCATCAAATGACACATGGTCGTGTCACTAGGCCGTGTGTCTCACACGGCTGAGACACACGTCCGTGTCTCAGGCCGTGTGGACCCAAAATGAACATTAAACAACAAGTTTACCATTTTAAGCCTACTTGAACTCTAAGTAATCCATTTACCAACCAAAAGACCTATTCAAAGTGACATTAAACTAGCCAAAAATATACCAAATCAACATCCTAGTGCCTAACCAATGTATCCTCATTGATACCACAAGTATATACAATTATACATTAAAATGAATCATCAATCACAACTTCTCAATAACCAATTTACCTATCATAGGCACCTCAAACACAACATTGCATTAACACATATCATTCATATTTTCATTAAAACATCTTACCTCATTCTCATATATATTATATAAGTTAATTATTTGCACTTAAGATCATACCTAACATTTTACATATCAAAAATAGTAGTAATGACATACAAGCCTATTACATGCCATATAATCCAAAATGAACGTTTCAAAAGCTACCTAGAATAAGTGGATAGTGACTTGCATGCTAATCCGACTGTCTAACCTTCAAAATATCTACAAGAACAGAAAATAACACAAGTAAGCTCATTGAAGCTTCGTAAGTTTGACGTACTAAAAAGATAAATCTTACCGAAGTAAGTACAACAAATCAAATAACAATATCATATGTGTTCCTTGTCATCCACAATCTTCATGGTGAATTGTAAAATTCAATTCAAAACTCAAATACATCACAAAACCATCAAAAATCACTAAACAAGTTAATTTACCAAGATTTACAATCTGGTAAATGACTTACAATAAGAGTACATTGATATTCCAACCAAAACACATCAAATTCTCATAAGAGCTAATCCATCTAAAACACACCAGATGCTCATAAGTGCTAATCCATCCGAAACACATCAGTGGCTTTAAAGAGCTAGTCCAACTGAAACACACCAAAACAGGGGGTATAACACGAGAGTTCGCAAAAAATGTTGAACCTCGGTCTACTCAAAAAACATATATAGCACTCCACAACAATCTCCAGTCCAATCCCCCATAACACACCATATCTCAACTGTACACTATCACGCATTCAATATGATCCAAATATAGAATTTCAACAATTTTTCCTCAAATAATTTTACATCATTTATAATCAAATATATATATAATATTACATAATACCATTAAAAAATCCATATAGATGTTAAATTATAAACTGTAAGAACTTACCTGGACTAAATTGTAGTAGTTGCAGAAGTTTAGGGACTATTTTACAATTTTTCCTTTTCCACATGTATCAACTTAATCTTAATCTAAAATGTAAAATTTCTCAATTATTAGATGTTGAAAGGAAAAAAAGAAAAAAACCGAAAGAGATAGAAGTGAGGTAAAAGATAAAGAGATTAGTTAGAAAATGAAACAAATGATGAAAGGGAAAAATGAAATAGATAGAAGTGAGGTAGAAGATGATGGTGACCGGAATAATTTTTAAAGAAAAAATGAAAGGAAAAATAATTAAAATAATAACTTTTCAAGGAAAACGAAAGGAAAAATAATTAAAGGGTCTGGTTTGTAGCCAAAGAGGTTGACATGTGGTAGCGCGCAAATGGCCAGCACTGCCACTTTAGCAAAAACTGGATGCCATTAGCTTAGGTACCAAATAGCTGGATGGAAACCAATTTTGAACAAAAAAAACCATAGGTACTCTGAGAGAAATGGACAAGTTCGAGTATTAATTTTATATTTAACCTAATAATATATGATAAATACAAAAAAAATATTTACATAGAATTAATAAACACGGTAACACATAACCTGATTTGGTCATTGGACCCGAGTTACAAAATGCTACAGTCGTAATCGGAATAGAACACATTCAAATCACATTGATTATCTCAAATAAATAGAGAATACTTCATAAATGCATAATTATTGCTTAAATTTAAAAAAAAAAATCATCCAAACATAGTCTATGTCATTTATGATTATTTATAATACTTCATAAATGCATAATTATTGCTTAAATTTAAAAAAAAAATCATCCAAACATAGTCTATGTCATTTATGATTATTTATCATATCATATACTGCTTATGTATGCTCCAATACCATCCAAAATTTAACTAGGATTAATTTGCAAAAGTTCAGTACAATTATAAATCAAAACAATTCAGAGATCAACTTACTCATCATAATCAATAGTCAACCATTAATCGTAGCATATATGTGAAAACAGAACTTAAATCGGGTTTACGGGACCTTAAAAATAGTTTGGAAAGAAACAGGGACTAATCTGAAACAAAATAGAAAAACGTGAAAAAATTTGAAAACAGGGGTCACATCGCCATGTGGCTCAAGAACATGGCCGTGTGGCCAAACCATGTACATTTCGAAGTTAGGGGCACACAACTGTGTCTCCAGGCTGTGCAAAAACCTGATGCCATGTAGAAAGAACTACACCAAAAAAATCAATAAGAAAGGAAAAGGATACACGATCATGCGGCAGACTGTGTCCCAAGCCATGTGCAACAAAAATGACTTCAAAAACAAGTAATTTCAAACATCATTTCTTAGATACCAAATCCAACCATTTCTAACCATTTCCACCTATTCAAAACACATTCAAACATGTCAAAAACATACTAAAAACATTCAACCTAAATGTCTAATCAATGTACCCTCATTGGTACCACAATTCAAATATTTAGAATCCAAATCACAAACATCATTTCCCAAAACACAAAACATGTATCTATCAAACACTTTATAACCTTATACCACACTCAAAACCAAACTTGGAAAGGTATGAATCTTACCACTTATATACACATGGTTAAAACATACCAAAAGAGCCAAATAAACACAACCACAACATCACATAACAAAGCATGGAACAACATGTCTAATAACAAGTGAATTTGATCTCTTAGTACATGTCACTTATAACCTAAATCAAAGTAATCAACATTTATATCAAGTCAATGAATGGATAGTGTAAGCTCTAACTTGAACATCTATCCAACATAAACTGTAAAACCCCTGACCTGTCTCCGCCGTCGAATTAGGGTTAAGAAGTATTACCAAACAATCAGAACCATTTAAACATATTGTAATTCAATATTATAATCACATCATAAAATATTCAGACACATGCATATAGTTACTAAATCGAGCCCTCGAGGCCATAAAAATAACTTAGAAACAATTTGGGACCAATTTGAAACAGTTTGGAAAGCATAGGAAAAATATGCATAATTTGTAAAATAGGGATCACAAGGTCGTGTGCCTCACATAGCTGAGACACACGCTCGTGTCTCAGGCTGTTTAAAAATCAAATTAGGGACACATGGTCGTGTCCCAGCCCATGTCCTCACCCATGTAACTCTTTGAGTAGGGTCACACGGCCGTGTCACACGCCCGTGTGTTAAGCCTTGTGACTCTCTGAGTTGCCCTACATGACCGTGTTCCAGGCCGTGTGTTAGGCCGTGTAACTCACTGACTTACACCCTAAAAAACTCATCAGATGACACATGGCCGTGTCACCAAGCCGTGTGTCTCACAGGGTTGAGACACACACCCGTGTCTCAGGACTTGTGGACCCAAAATGAAACTTAAACAACAAGTTTACCATTTTAAGATTACTTGAACTCTTAAGTAATCCATTTACCAACCAAAAGACCTATTCAAAGTGACTTAAACAAGCCAAAAACATACCAAATCAACATCCTAAGTGCCTAACCAATGTATCATCATTGATACCACAAGTACATACAATTATACATTAAAATAAATCATCAATCACAACTTCTCAATTCATAAAATTTAACATCTAACCGATGTACATATCATAGGCACCTTAAACCCAACATTGCATTAACACATATCATTCATATTTGCATTAAATCATCTTAGCTCATTCTCATATATATTACATAAGTTAATTATTTGCACTTAAGATCATACCTAACATTTTACATATCTAAAATAGTAGTAATGACATACAAGCCTATTACATGCCATATAATCCAAAATGAAAGTTCCAAAAGCTACCGAGAATGAATGGATAGTGACTTGCGCACTGGTCCGCCTGTCCAACCTTCAAAGTATCTACAAGAACAGATAATAACATAAGTAAGCTCATTGAAGCTTTGTAAGTTCGGCATACTAAAAAGATAAATATTACCGAAGTAAATACAAAAAATCAAATAATAATACCATATGTGTTCCCTGTCATCCACAATCTCCATGGTGAATTGTAAAATTCAATTCAAAACTCAAATACATGACAAAACCATCAAAAATCACTAAACAAGTTAATTTACCGAGATTTACAATCTGATGAACGACTTACAGATAAGAGTACATCAATATTCCAAACAAAGCACATCAAATGCTCATAAAAGCTAATCCATCTGAAACACACCATATGCTTCTAGAGCTAATCCATCCGAAACACACCAATGGCTCCAAAGAGCTAGTCAACTGAAACACACCAAAACAAGGAGTATAACGTGAGAGTTCACAACAAATGTTGAACCTCGGTATCCTCGGAAAACATATATATCACTCCACAATAATACCCACTCCAATCCCTCATAACACACCATATCTCAACTGTACACTATCACGCGTTCAATCTGATACAAATATAGAATTTCAATAATTTTTCCTCAAATAACTTTACATCATTTATAATCAAATATATCTATAATATTACATAATACCATCAAAAAATCCATATAGATGTTAAATTATAAACCGTACGAACTTACCTGGACTGAATTGTAGTAGTTGCAGAAGTTTAGGGACTATTTTGCAATTTTTCCTTTTCCACAAGTATCAACTTAATCTTAATCTAAAATGTAAAATTTCTCAATTATTAGCTTACATTTCAAATTCCAATTCATTTTACATTTTATACTCTTTTAGTTATTAAAGTTACATAACTACCCCTAACTTTTACAACTTTTACAATTTAGCCCATTAACCCGAAAATCATCAAATTAACCATTTTCTCATGTCAACATTATAGCCAAATATACTAGGCCCTTATACAGTCCCTATTAAATATCAAATTCACTATCAAACCCCAAAATTTTAACATTTTCATAATTTAATTCCTAAATCAAAATCTAACAAAAATCATTTTACAAAAGCACCAAATAACACAATCAAAGCTTCAAATACATAGTTATTATAAAAAAAACATTTAAGAGTCATCAATGGAAACTTCTAAAATTTTTGATAGATTCAAAAACGAAGGTATGGGCTAGCTGGACCTAGTTGCAACGATCTCAAAAACATAAAAATTATAAGAAACATACTCAAAATGGACTTACATGCAAGAGACAACAATGTCCAAACGTCCAAGCTAAGTTTTTAGTGTTTTTGGCTATGGAAGAAAACAAAAATGAATAAGAAAGACATAATTTCTTTCTTAATTTTGTTTTATTTACAAATTTTCCATTATACTTTATTTTTATTTAATTTTTTTCTTTAATTTAAACTTTATTACCGTCCACTATCTAAAATAAAGACTAATTTCCACATTGGTCCTTCCACCTTTATTAATTAAACCATTAAATCATCCTAATACATTAATTATTAAGTTTTGCATATTTTTCAATTTAGTCCTTTTTTATTATTTAACTATTTAAACGTTAAAATTTCTTATCCAAATTTGAATACTACTGTAACACCCCTAACTCGTATCCGTCGTCGGATTAGGGTTCCGGAGTTTACATTTTAAAACAAAAAAATTTAAACATTTTAATTCATATCTTTAATCATAGCACAACCAACCAATAACATGTATATTGTCCCTTATACGAGTCCTCGAGGCCCTAAAAACACATTAGAAACAAGTCGGGACTAAATCAAAAACATATAAAAAAATTTTAGAAAAAGATGAAAATTTTCAAAACCGCAAGGATCACACGGTCATGTGACTCACACAGCTAAGAGAAACGTCCATGTCTCAGGCCATGCGGACATTCGAAGTAGGGACACACGGTCGTGTCCCAACTCGTGTCATTGACCGTGTAACTCACTGACTTGGGTCACACGGCCAAGCCATACGCCCGTGTGCCAGGCCATGTACCCTTCGAAATAACGTCACACGCCTGTGTGCCCTTAAACCCTAAACCTTAAACCCTAAAAGGCACCTTAATCACAAAACTTAAACATGTACAATTATATGCACAATTTGGCCAAATGTTCAACTAACCTTAAGCTAAGTTATTGCCAAAATATACCATTTTGTTTACCTATAAATTCATACCAAAAAGTGCCAAATATACCAATTAACATTAGCATCATAAACCATATATGCAACTACATGTTTCATACCAAAATGACCATGTTCAACGTCCATCACCTAAGCATCAAAAGAACTATAAAATTAATCATCATAAGGTCACACACATATATATATATCAACATAACAACCATTATAAGGCCCAAATATATACATGCCAACTTAATAACAACCCCTTCATAAATACCATAAAAACAAGCCAAAACAAATGGCTACATCATCAACCAAAAATACCTATACATGTGCATATTTAACCAATTATCAATTAACTTGTTTCCATGCCAAAACATAACATAATTGATATATATCCAACATACCATATTAGACTCAAAACCTTTTCAAAACATACCATATCTTGACCATGTTGAGGTCAATTCATCATATATCACTTTGGCCATTCAAACACGCTTTGACACATTATCAAATTAACACATATCAACAAGGCACCAAATGTACCAATGCTACATCACCCAAAATGACATGTACATGCCAAACACAACATCTAACATTTAATTAATCATCAACGATAAGTTTACCTATATATGCTATTATAAACTTAACCAAGATATCAAAATCTATCGATATAACTGTTGGATAGTATGATAGATCTCCGGTGAACTTCCAACCTGATCAAGCTCCCAATAATCTGAAAAGTAACAAAAAACAACTACGTAAGCAATGATTGCTTGGTAAGCTCATATAAAATTTAGTCATATCAATCCATATCAAATATTAAATTTATACATATCAAGAATAATCCTATCCCGATACCGCAAGATTCATGAAACCATATTCAACAACTCATAAAGTGAATAACTCTATAGCGTCACATACACATATCAAGGATTTAAATTACGGTTATTATCGCGGTTGTGGACATAACGGATGCTATTACGGTCACTGCGGGTATCACGATCGTGAATTTTTTTAAAATTCACACAACTAATAACTAATAACAAAGTAAAAAAAAAATAGATATCAACGGGAATAGCGGTCCGTTATTGCCGCAATTGGCCATTACCCGTTAAATTGCAGTCGCGATCCACCGCTATTGGTATGACTCCGCTTCACACCGCTATTTTTAGCAATAGCAATTTCGAACGGTGCCGCTATCGCTATATAGCGGCCGCTATTCCACTACCCGACCGCTATTTTAATCCCTGATACATATCATCCCTAGCATAGTAGGATTTTAAATAACTTTAAACCCTTTTCAAATTTTCTTATTTTCGTTTGCATTTCAATACTTTCCATTACATTTACTTTCTTTAGCTTAAATAACAACATAAGTTCAACTTATCATTCCCTTTTTCATCATTTTGCACTTCAAGTATGAACTTACTATTTCATTACTTTTCCGCACTCGTTTCATATGCATAACACAAAATACATAAGTATATTATCAACCATAGCCACAAGCTAGTGCATTTAAACATATCTCTTTTGGAATTAATCACATGATAAACCCTTTCATAAGAAATTACATAATTTGAACCTTACCACTCTTTCATGAACACAAGCATATTTCCATTTGGGCACTTACCATTTCAATGCATAACTTATAAGTTTAACATGGCATAATCAAACCACAACTTGGCCAAAGCCTAAGCATTTACACCAAACATGTTAGCATACAATATATAAATCATAGGCACATTAATATAAATAGCCATTTAGCCACAACATGTATCTCATGAGTTTATAACTCATCTCAACCTATATAATTTTCATGTATCATCATATCAAGGATGTTCATATATGTACATGTTATATTTCATATCATTCTCTTACCATTTCAAATCCGTATAGTGCTTGTTGAACCATTTAGAACACTGTTGGATACTTGGAATAGCTCACACATAGTGTGCTAACTCATATAACTGTAATGTAACACCCCAAACCCGGCCTAGAAGTTAGACCCAAATCTGGTGTGTCACATTGAAGTATATTTCGAAAACCATGTTTTCATGGAAAACCCTTCTTGAAATTTAAAACTGTGAAACCAAGAAAAACTTGTACAAAACCTCAGTTTGTGTTTGTTCATTTTCGATCGTGGTTTATTAAAAGTCATTCTCTTGTAAAACGTTATTACCTTAAAAAAACCTTATTTTTTGCGGAAGCTTAATTTAAAACAAATGATTTACAAATGTGATATTTAAAATTGAGTTGCGGAAACGTAGCTTTTGAAAAATAGTTATTTGTTTTGGAAAACTGTGATCTACTTTTAACAGATAGAAAACGTAATAAATTGAAAATCCCAAATTGAAAACCAGAAATTAAAAGAGGCCTTATTACAACCCAATAAGAAAGTGGTCTAGGTAAGGGATAATAAAATACTAAAATTTAAAAATGTTCATAGTGTGGCCACCTCTGATTCCTCCAGTTCGTCAAACCGCTTACTGAGGATTACCTGAAAAATTAAAAAGAGGGGGTGAGTTTACGAAAACTCAGTGTGTAATTCCCCTAATAGAAAAATAGTCATCGGATAAGCGAGAATACATGTATAGACCGGGCTTGAGCCCTATTCGATCCACAAGATAGGTTTTAGTGGGCCTAAGCCCACTGCCATATCGTTTAGGTCTCGGCCCATAGTAGAATCATTTGGGCCTAGCCCATATTTGTATCGGATCCCATAACCAGAAATGAAATAGTGTAAGAATGTACCCTACCCCAATCCAGCCAGCACACCACCCGTACCAACCAACACACCATGTGGGGATAAAATCGACCCATCCACCCAGCACACCAATGTTAGCACCGGTTACGGCACTAACCGATATTGCAGTAGAGCTACCAGAATATAAGCTATTTAAAGCCGTCGGTAGGTCCACAGCAGTCTCGGGCGACCCGTGTGACCCTAACAATCAAATCGGTGGGTCCACAGTCGTCTCGTGCAACCCCGTGCGACCCTAATAGATCAATCACTTCCTCTAATTCCAAAATCCCAACCCCATGCAGTATGTCATGTATACAAAGCACATATATATAAATCACATAGTATACTCTAAAAAGAAAGACAAATCATAGCCCAGGTCAATCAAAACATAGCATAAAACAATTATTTACCTGTGAGGGTAAAACAGTCATTTTACCTTTTAGAGGTATTTTGGTAATCCTACCCTACAAGGGTATTTTGATAATTTTACAAACCGAGGGTATTTCGATATTTTTGCAAACTGAGGGTATTTTGGTAATTTTTCAAATCAGGGTTATTTCGTTAATTTTGCAAACCGAAGGTATTTCGGTAATTTTGCAAACTGGGGGTATTTTAGTAATTTTACAAACTAGGGGTATTTCAGTATTTTTGTAAACTGGAGGTATTTAGGTAATTTTGCAAATAGTGGGTATTTTGGTAATTTTGCATACTTGGGGTATTTAGGTAATTTTATAAACTGAGGGTATTTCGGTAATTTTGCAAACTGGGGGTATTTCGATAATTTTGCAAACTGGGAGTATTTCAGTAATTTTACAAATCGAGGTTATTACGGTATTTTACCCTACAAGGGTATTTCGATAATTTTACCTTTCGAGGGTATTTCGGTAACTTTGTGACTTCCCGAAGGTCTACAGTCGCCTCGAGCAACACGGATAGCATATATGGTCATAACGGTGTAAATGGGCCTAAGGCTCATTATTCGGCCCAAATGGGCCCACACACTCGTGTGGCTCATTCAGCCCAAGACTGCCTTTGGCCATGCGATCGTCATGGCCGGCTCATTGTCTCCTATCCATCCATAAAATTTACTCGCGTAGGGCCCACGGCCTATTGGGCCCACTCGGCCCATTCCGATCTATTTGGCCCAAAAAACAACCTGAGCCCATGAGAAAGTTCATGGTGGCCTCAACCATCTTTCGCCCATATTCGTGGGCGCGGTCCACCACACGTGTGATCGCACGCTCGTGTGGCATCATTCGCCGATTCTTCGACTTTTCGGCATTTGTCGATCTACTGTTTGAGTGGTGTGTGTACACACCTGATCACGTACAGTACTAAGAATTCCTGCGCGCCAGAACCTATTCAAACATAACAACAGTTAATCACTTATCAACAGAGTTAAAAGAACAATAACCAAACCCCCTAATCGAAGGATCGACTACCACTTGCCTTGACTCGATCGGTCAACTGTGATTCGCCGACTCGAACCAGAGTTTGGTGCAACCACCCTTCCGCATCCCGACAAAAAGTCCCGAATAGCCAACACTGCACGCCTCTTAAACTTGGGAGTAGAGGCTACACGCTTAATCTCAGTCGGTACCTTTGCTATCACTTTATTACTAGCACCCTCTTTCCTCATCGGAAGTTCTAAAACCCGAGAGGACATACACAGGAGAGGAAGCAGTCATAAGGGATCGCACCATTGGCTTACGTAGTAAAAAAGAGTACTAAAAGGAACCGAGAGACTTACCGATTAACAGAGCCATTGCAGAATCGAAACAGAGAGGGAAAGAAAATAGAGAATTGGTCACCACAGAACTATCAAGAAAAAGATTCAGCTCACCCCGATAAGGAACCGAAACCAGATGAAGGTGACTGGTATTCGGCCTGAGAGAATGGGAGAAGAGGGAACAGAAGAACATAATTCGGTCTAACCCCAAAGAGAAAAAGAAGTATGCCAAAACGGCAGAGAAGAACGTGCAAAAGAAAAGAAGGGTTTCAAGGAGAATCCAATACTTGATTTATGTGTTTCAGCAAAAGAGAACTGAAAAGGAAAAAGACCCGAGTGGTCAAAAGTGCAAAACCCCAAACAAATAAAAAAGAGAAACTCCCAAACAGTAGAGAGGGAATTCGTCTTCTACACTCTCTCCAATTGCCAAAAACGCACCAAATGAAAACCCCTAGCCAAATTTTCCCTACTCAAGCTCCCCCATTCGGCCAAGACTCCCCTCACAATCCAATTCCTTAGAAACCTCCACAAATTTCTCATTGATTTTCTCCCAACCTCTCATTCAAATTCATTCAAACTTGATGACCAAGTCTCCAACCACCTCTGCAGAGTTCCAATCCAGTTCCAACACCCCCTCAGCTCAAGCAGCAAAATAAACATACAATTGCGCATGCCATGCCTCGAACCTCAGGCTCCTTGCCACAAATGTAGCGCCACCTTGCCACTAGACTACTCACTCTCTTTGTATCACATTTTACCTTCAATTCATTAAGAGGTCTAAAGGCCAAGGTCCAGGTTCCTTTAAAAGAAAAACCAAAATAAATTGCAAGAGCCAAAACTTGAACCCAGGCTCCCTTACAACCTTAATGACGCCACAACCCCTAAACCACATGCTTCCTTGTGTCATTTTTTAACACAATAAATTAAAAGGCCAACATCCAAGCATCCAGGGTTTTATTCACTTAAAACCAAAATTTTTGCTAAAGCCCAGGTTTGAACCCAGGACTTTTCCAACTCCTCTCAAGACCCTTAACCACTTGAGAAGACATTTAATTGTGTCATTTCCTTGCACAATTAAATATCTATTTACAGCCTCCTTATAGACCCATACTCAAGGCTCAATAGTTCTAGGCCCAAATTCGGAATGTTACATGTAATACGTCAATTCCTATACATGTATGCTTACACGAGCTATAATCAGAATGCCGACACGAGCTATGAAAATGAGCTTGCTTACAAGAGTTGTGGGTCAGAACGTAGCTACACGATGCTGCTCACACGAGCTGTGGAGTATCCGCAACACATGTCGGACCTCAGCCATTGGTAGGACGTTCAGGACCAGCACTAGAATCATGTAAACCCTAATGACATGTCATTTATATCCTAAGAATTCCTAAAGTTCAAACAGGGCTCGGTAATTTCGTACGTCGTTGGATTTACATCGTTTCATAACATAGAAAATTGCATACTAATATATATTGATTTAATTACAATATAATTACATATTAACATTCAATTTAATCAAAATTATACAGAATACAGTTCATGCGAACTTACCTAGCTAAATTGAAGAAATACCAAAGTTTAGGGCCATTTTGGTGATTTTCCACTTTGTCAATTTTCCACCCGATCTTGATCTAAATTAATCATTTCATTCAATATATTAATTCAGACAATAAAACAATTCATTTTATGCATTTTAGTCATTTTTGACATTTTTGACATTTTCATAAAATTACCCTTAAAGTTTTACTTTTATTCAATTTAGTCCATGAGCCCAAAACACGTAAATTAACCATTTTTACCCAAAATTGAGCTAAGAAAAATACTAATATATCCTTTAAAGACCATTTATGCAACAATTTCATATTAAATCCTTGTACTATTATTAATTTAACAATTTAGTCCCTAATTAGAAAGTTCATCAAAAATACTTAATAAAATACTTTTAAATATCAACCAATATTTTAAATTCATCATTTAACATCTAAAATCACAATTTTCATCAATGGAAACATTCAAAATCTTTAACAGTTTCAAAATCGAAGGTACGGGCTAGCTGGACCTAGTTGCAACTATCTCAAAAACATAAAAATTAAAAGAAATGGGACTCAAACGGACTTACATGCATCATCACAAGGTGAGCCGAAGCTTAAAGGTCTTCCGTGGAGTTTTTTTCCAATAAAAATAGGTGAAGAAGACATTAAGATGATGATAAAACATTTTGGTTTTATGTTATGTTAATATAATTATCAAATTACCATATTAACCTTAGTTAATAATTAAATAAAACATCAAATTCATGTCCATTATTGTCCACTTACACCTTGAATGGTATGATTACCATTTAATCACTCAATCAAATAGTGATTAAATTTTACATCATTTACAATTTAGTTCTTTTTAATTAATTAACCATCGAAACATTAAAATTTTTCAATGAGAATTTAATACCACCTTAATGACACTCCTTAAATATTTATAAAAATATTTACGGCTCGGTTTATAGAAAAAAGATCCTGATACCTCATTTTCTAAAACCACTTGACCTTAAAGTCATACCACTTGAACTTAATAAATCACTTATATAACATAATTTATCAAATCAAAAACCTTTTTAAAACCATATTTGATACGTAAATATTAAATAATAATAATTATGAACTTACTCATCAAATTTTGTGGCCTCGAAACTACTATTTCCAACACCACTGAAAAACGGGTTGTTACAACTACTCCAATGACTCCATAAATATTCTAAAAATAATATTTACAAGTCAACAAGAAAGAAATTTGTGATTCAGAAATTACTGTTTCGTCACCGCTGAAAATCAGGCTATTACATAAACTTTCGAAAATCTACAAGAAAAAACAACACAACAGATGTAAGCAAATATTTACTTAGTAAGTTCATATTAAACTTTAACTTATCGTAAAGGTTGTAGCTTAAACATTTTGCAATTAAAATTCATAAGCAAGATCATGAGTTCATTATTAACCTATACATATCACAAGTCTCACAAGGTTAGTGAGTTCACATATACGAAACTTATAACTTTATCATGTCATAAAACATATACAAATAAACACATTTGATATACTATTCATTCAACATTTATTAATTTAACAATTCACATTTTCATTTTAAGTATTAATTTTAAATGTCCATTTTTACATATCTATCCATATAAACATTTCATATAATAGTTTATATAATTATTTTCATATAATCAATTCATATAATTATTTCATTTCTTTGTTTCCATATAACTGATTCATACAACCATTATGTATATCAATTTTTATATAATAAATTCTTATATTCATTTCACATAACCATTTCGTATAGCCATTTCAAAGTATTAACCTTAACATAATACGATTCAACAATTCCAAGCCTGTAAACAAAAAAATACGGATATTCAGAATTCCTATTTTTATCCATTTTAATGAAACAATTTAACCCTGCACAATTTGAAATGCCCTGAATAATTTATTTCTATATCTATAAATATCTAGCAAAAATATGTATTTGTTTCAATGATTAAGTGTTCTGGGTGTATGTGAGAGGTCTTGGGTTCAAGTCCCACCTTTAGTAAATTTTGGTTATTTTTTATCCAAGCCTTACCCTTGATGAGTGGGCTTATAGAAAATTGTTTGTTAATCCATATTAGAGTTAGCTTGCTGGTTCGAGTGGTAAGGGGTTGTTGTGATGGAGGTCTTGTGTTTGAATCCCTACATGAGCGTGGATATTATTTTTGCTCAGTGGTGAGTTAGTGCTTCGGTGGTGTTGGGATTCTAAGGTAGTTGAGATTATGTGGTTAGTAGGGAGTTGGGTGTTATCTAATTTTTTTAATTATTTTATTTTTGAATTTTTTGAATATTTCCTCTCTATTTCTGACGTTTCCTCTTCCCCTTCCCTCTTCTTCGATTTTACTCATTCGTTTGTTCATGGCTTTCCTATGATCCCTATTGGATTATTCTTGTTAAATCATCGCTATTACCTTCTTGGTTCTCTATTCGGCTGGTAAGTGACTTTTTAGCCCTTTAACATTTGGTTTGGCCTTTAGCAATATTAATCTATGGTGGCTAAGTGATGAATTCTATTATTAGGAGAAGGTTGTGAGGCAAGAAATCTACTTCAATGCCTTGATTCGAGGTGGTGGTCGCTTTTATGTAAGAGGTAAGTCAGTTTTGCGTAATTGGGTAAGTCGTGCTAGGCCCGTAATTGATTGCTAAAAGGTGTTGGGCATTTTGTTTTAGGTACTGGTGATCTTGGGAGTGAATTCGCCACGAAAATGAATCAGGTGTGTACCCCTTACGCTGAAAATCGAGTTCCGATAGAAGCCGAAAGTGTAACTTACGACGCTACACAGGTGTGTGCTCGCCCGTGTGGTTAGCCGTATGCAAGGACATGATCGTGTGGTTGACAAAGGCTCGGCCATACAGAAGACACGGCCGTGTGGTAGTGTGAGTGTGGCTGTGTGGACCACAAGGGCTAGGCCAATTTGGGCGTGTGGATTTTGAAGTAGGCCGTGTGGGCCACACGGGCAAGGCTAATCTAGGCTTATAGGCCCACACGGGCATGTGAGCACATATTTCTGAAACTTTTCCTAGGGTCGCACGGGTCGTTCCAATCGACTATAGGCCTACCATAGGGTCGATAAGGGCTAACCAAACCCTAAACTATGTGATCTAGTATTTTGATAGTATGCACTGAGTAGAACACTATTATGCATTCTAATTATTCTGCTATATGTTGTCTATTATCTGTATATAAGCATACTGAGCATGTCTAGTCTATAATTTCTGTATCTAAATTATGGAACTGTTTTTGGGGCAGAATTTGTATATGTGGAGAAGTGTTCTGTTTGCGATCACCACCTATAATTCTGCATCATGGCTGCATATTATCTGATATGTGTCGAAATGGCACGATATGGTATGTAGGGATGGGTGGGTGTTTTTAACTCCACATGGTGTGCTGAGATGGACGAAGTTGGTGTGTAGAGGATGAGGGTAGGATTCTGTATATCTGTTCTTCATATCTGTATTTGTTATCTTTATCTGAATGGACATAAGTTCGCATTTGCATCTGATTGAGCATGAGATTTCTAAATGTTTTGCCTGCGTATTTCTATTGGTTACACACTGAGTTTACGAAAAACCCACATCTGTTGTCTGTTTTGTACCGGTAATCCACAAACTTAGGCGGATCGATACAGCGGAGACTCAGCAGTGACCACTCGTACGAGAACTGATTATACTCAGCAACTATGGTTTTTATTTAAATTTTAGACTTAATTGAGAGTTTGTAATTTATGAGACTCTCTAGACTGGATGATTTTTAAACTTTTCGTTTTGGTTTGTTTGCTTGTTCATTTGCATGGTTTAACAAAACGTTTAAGCAAACAGCAGTTTTACTCAAACAAAAAGGTTGTTCTGAAAATATGAATTGGATTTTCGAAATATAACGGTTTTATTAGACTTCCGCTACGAAATAAGTTTTGGCAAATAAACCAATTAATTAACATTTTCGATAATAGATATAAAAGAATATGAGCTAATAAGCTGAGATGATTTAACACAACGACTTGGTTTTTAAAACCCATTCTTTGTGACATCTTCGAATTTGACCGTAACATCTAGGCCGGGTTTAGGGTATTACGTTTAGTAGTATCAGAGCTAGGTTGCAAAACTCAGGCTATGAAAATTTTGGGTTCCAAAATTATGTTTCAAAAAGAACTGGTTTTCAAATAGTTTGAATAATGTTGAGAAAGTATATGGTACACCGAGTCTCCGGCACTGATCCTGTAAGTATCTCTGAAACTTAGATAGGATATTCTGGAAACATTGTAGTTAGTACTTTCTGAAACTGTACTAAAATAGTTAAAGACTAAAACTTCTGAAAACATCTCTGAACTTCTGATAATTTATGCATAAAATATCTGCTAAAAAATACTGGAACTGATGCATAAAATTTTATAATGTAGTTAAAATTTGAAAATTTGCGATGAACGCTCGTGGAACTCGCGGACGTGGTATTCATGGTCGTGGTAGAGGTCGTTGGGGGGCTCGAGCTGAGTCTTCCTCTCTGGGCAGTATGCCAAACTTAGATACGAGTGAGACACCAGTTTTGCCCATTACTGAGACTGGGTCTCAAAGTTGTTTGGCTGGGGACGACGCATTGTCCCAAGCCATGTTGAGGATATTGGAGAGGGTCGTTAGACCCCATTCTGGATCTGGGGGCTGCAGGTCGGTAATTGAACAACTCCAGTCCAATGGAGCTGAGCTGTTTAGGAGTGTCACTAGAGTTGCCCCTACTGTGGTCGAGTATTGGTTGGAGGCCACCGAAAGGATCATGAATGATATAGACTGTACTCCCGAGCAGAAACTTAAGGGTGCAGCCTCTTTGCTTCGCAACGAGGCATATCAGTGGTGGTTATCGGTTGAGAATGGTACTCAACCAGATTGTCTGAACTGGGATTTCTTTAAGACTGCTTTCTAAAGAAAGTATGTGGGTGCGAGCTATGTAGATGCTCGTAGGCGTGAGTTCATGAATCTCACGTAATGTGATAGATCTGTGGCTGAGTATGAGGCCGAGTTTTTGAGGTTGAGCCACTACGCACGAGGTATGGTGGCGTCCGAATATGAGAAATGTGTCCGCTTTGAGGATGGTCTGAGAGATAATCTGAGGGTACTGATTACTTCGTAGAGAGAGCATGATTTTCTGTTCTTGTAGATAAGGCAAAGATCGCCTAGCAAGTTAAACACGTGGAGTGCCAGAATCGAGACCGAGAAAAAGGAAAGAATAAGAAGGAGACAGAGCCCTTTAGTTCTGTTCAGAGGCCTAAGAAAAAGGCCAAACATGATGGGCCTGTTAGAGTGGGAGTTCCTGTTGCTCCTATTGGGATTCAACCTTGTGGGGATTATAGTAAGCGCCATCCGAGCAAGTGTTGAAGGAGGATAGGGACTTTTTTGAAGTGTGGGTCTTTGAGCCTTTGATTAGAGAGTATCCACAATGCAAGGCGATTAGATGCAAGCTTGTGGGTGGGTTCTGCACACCATAGAGGCGATTCGGAAACCACCACTTAAAATGGGCAGGACCTGATAGGGTGGTAATGGTATGGGTCGTGGATATATAGCACCGGGTAGAGGTTCTAATTAGACTGAGGTGAGATAGCTTACGTTGGTTTATACTACTCGACGTCAAGAGGATAGAGACGCTCCTAATGTTATCACCAATACGTTCTTTATTTTTGATGTACCTTATACTACTCTGATAAACATAGGTTCTACACATTTCTATGTAGCTAGTTCCGTTTCTGAAAACCTGGGGATTTCTGTTGAGAGCACTTATAGTGAGATCACTGTACTGAGTTCGTTGGGGCAGTCTGTTCGGGTTAGTAAACTTTATAGGGATGTTCTGTTAGAGGTGTAAGGGGCTATATTTTTGGCAAATTTGATGGAGCTTCCGTTTAGAGAGTTCGACTTAATTCTAGGTATGGACTGGTTGGTTGAGCACCGAGTAAGTTTGGATTATGTAACTAAGAGGGTTTTTCTGAGGTTCGATGATGACAGGGAGGTGGTTGTCATCAGTGAGCGTTGAGATTATTTGTCCAATGTGATCTCCACTCTTGTGGCTGAGAAACTGGTTCGAAAAGAGTGTAAGGCGTATTTGGCTTACGTCAATGTTTCTGATTCTAGGGACTTTTCTACTAAGGATATCAAAACTATAAGGGATTTTTTGGATGTCTTTCCTGAGGAGTTACCGGGTTTACTTCCGAATTGAGAAGTTAAGTTTGGCATTGAGCTTCTACCGGCTACAGCTCCGGTGTCCATCGCTCCATACCGAATGGCACTGAAGGAGCTTACAAAGCTTAAGGCTCAACTTCAAGAGCTTCTGGATCGTGGTTTCATCCACTCTAGTGTGTCTCCATGGGGGCACCGGCTCTGTTTGTGAAGAAAAAGGATGGCACCATGAGGATGTGCATTGATTATCAGCAGCTGAATAAACTGATGATGAAGAATAAGTATCCACTTCCGAGGATCAATAATTTTTTTGATTAGTTCCGAAGGGCTTTTGTGTTTTGGAAGATTGATCTTCGTTCTGGGTATCATCAATTGAGGGTAAAGAAAGTCGATGTTCATAAGACTGTATTTAGGACTCGTTATGGACATTACAAGTCCTTAGTTATGCCTTTTGGTCCTACGAATGCTCTGGCTGCATTCATGGATCTGATGAACCGAGTCTTTCAGCCATATCTAGACTAGTTCGTCATGGTTTTCATCGACGATATCCTGGTTTACTCTAAGCCTGAGGATGAGCAAGATGAACATCTTAGAGTAGTACTTCAGATATTCCAAGAGAATTAGCTTTACACTAAGTTGAGTAAGTGTGAGTTTTGGTTGCATGAAGTGACTTTTCTGGGTCATATGGTTTCTGATGAGGGGATTCGAGTTGATCCGAGAAAGATTAAGGCTGTGCTTGATTGGAAACAGCCTAAGGATGAAACTAAAATTCGCAGTTTTCTGGGTTTTGCGGGGTATTATCGTGTAACACCCCCTACCCGTATTCGATATAAGAATAGAGTACGAGGCATTACCAGAGTTTACGAATTTTTTTTTACCTCTACATAGCCTCTTTATAAATATTTAGCCTTCCCTGCAATTTTAAATCGAGACCAATCGACATCAACATATTTTCATAATAGATTCATGTATATTATAAGATAACTTCAACACATACCAAAACAAGATTTATTAGCCATACCAATGGCTAACCTTACATTCATTTCATATTAACATCTACTTTATTAGCTTATACATGCCATTGTTTTCCAAAATAAAGTTTCTTTATATACCGAAATCTTGAGGTTGATAGTGTGATGTGTCTCCGACTGAATCCGACCTCCGAGCTTTTAACACTACAAAACAGGGGAAAAAGAAACAGGGCACTTTGTGCTTAGTAAGCCCATGTAACAAGAATTATACTTACCTAATATTTTCAATACAATGCAATAAACATTCATATATCCATTCAATGCATTATTACCCTATCAAGCACAAACTCAACATTCAAGTTAGCCCAATAATTTCCATGAATCAATCATTTATACCATGATTGATGAGCTCATCAATACCATGATTCCATTTCCTTGTTATTTCTCCATATTTTTCTCGTTGAATTACTCGGAATTTTGATGGATTTTTCGAGGTACACTTTAGTGTACAAATCCAAATCCGTCAATTTATGTTCATGTGCGCACATTTCCATTTCAGAGAGCACACTCCCGCGAACCTCATCCTTACAGAGGGATTACCAGTCCAGGCTAAATCCCCTGTAATATAAACTCATAGAGTATTGTCGGGATTACACCGAGCTAAATCCCGCAACGACAATTACTCTAATGAGCTTGGATCCGAATTACAGTCCCAGCTAAATTGGACCCTAATTCAGATTACTCGTCCGGGCTAAATCCATTTTCCACATATTCTTCGGGAGGGCTATATCAGGATAAGATCACCCGTCCGGGCTAGATCCTTTTTACTGTCAATTCCTTTTCAGAGATCCATCAAATTTTCCTTTCATTCAACGGGGATTTCTTCCTCTTTTTACCAAATATATCAATATTTTATCAATTTTCATACAATGAACATTCAAATTATATTCACATCAATAACATACATTTCAAGCATTTAATAATATAATTCAAGTTACACGAACTTACCTCGATACTAGTTCGTATACAAAATCTACTAATCCGAAACTTTTTCCTTTCCTCGATCTAGCTTCGTATTTGAGTTTTCGGAATCTAAATAAATACATTCAATCATCAATTCAATACATTTCATGTTCACATGTAGCATTTTCTATAATTCTATTATTATTTTTAGTTCATTCAAAGCTGTCTACTTGAGTCATAGTCACTAAATTATTTATTTCTCGAGCTACAGAAATACAAATGAAGAACCGTTAATTTTCTCCGAAACTAAACTCACATATCTTCATCCCATAAAATTTTCAGAATTTTTGGTTTAGCCAATAAGTACAGTTTATTCTTTAAAGTCACCCATGTTCTCTTTGTTTGTGATTCCAACCCTTCTTCACTAAACATTAATTATCTTTTCATACAGGATTCAAATGATGTTCTCGTTTATTTCTATTGAAAATAGACTCATTCAGGATTCTAAAAATATTAATCCCCTAATTATTTTTCTTCAATTTTTGATGATTTTCTAAAGTAAAAACAGGGGAACCCGAATTCATTTTGAACCAGTCTTACAAAAATCTAAATATCTCAAAATACAGAATTTCTTTTCTTTCACTGTTTCTTTCATATGAAAATAGACTCAATAAGGTTTAATTTCATATCTCACTCAACTTCTAATTCCACTTCTACAATTTTTTGTGAATTTTCAAACTTACTCTGCTGTTGCTGTCCCAAAACTATTTTCTTATAGCTTGTTTTGCAATTAAGTCCTTTATCCAATTCTAACTTCAAATTCTTTCAATTAAACCACTAATTCATCATTTTATTCATCATATACTATATTCAAAAACTTTAAAACTTCAAAAGCTTCAACTTAAATTCATCAAAACTTTGTTCTAAAACTTATAAAGCATCAAAATTAAAAGGAAATGGATAAATTAACTTACCTATTAAATATCTAAGCTTCAAACTTTCAATTTTCCCCTTTTCTTCTTTCTTTTCTCTTTTTCTCTCTTTCCTTCACGTTTGCTCTCTGTTCTTCTCTTTCTTTTTATGTTTTTGTTTCTTTTCTCCTTTCTTTTTATAATATATATTATAATAATTATCTTTAAAAAATCTCAGATTTTTCTACAATACACTGCCTCAACTATACAAAATGGCTTAATTGCTATTTTGGTCCTTTATAATTTCTTTTAATCTATAATTCAACTTTTACTTCTATTTTAATTTAGTCTTTTTCATTTAATTACCTACCCAAACGTTAAAATTTTCTAACGAAATTTTAATACCACATTACTAACATTTTATAAATATTTATAAAAACATTTCCTATCATATAAATATTCATGCAAATATATTGAAATAAATTTCTCTTTAAATCGGATTTATGGTTGCGAAACCATTGTTCCGATAACCTTGAATTTAGGCCATTACATATCATCGTTTTGTTGAGGGGTTCACTCTAATTACAGCTCCTCTAACTAAGCTTCTGTACAAGGGTATTCCTTTTGTTTGGACCGATGCGCAGCAAACGAGCTTTGAGAAGCTCAAGTCTGTTCTAACTCAGGCTCCTGTACTGATACAGCCTGAATCTGATAAGGAGTTAGTGGTTTTTAGTGATGTGTCACACGTCGGTTTGGGTTGTGTACTGATGCAAGATGGTAAGGTTGTAGCTTATGCATCCCGTCAGCTTAAGACACATGAAAGGAATTATTCGACATATGATCTCGAGTTGGCTGCGGTGGTTTTTGCGTTGAAAATCTGGAGGCACTATCTATATGGTGAAAGATGTATTATTTACACTGATCACAAGAGCCTCAAGTATCTCCTTACCCAGAAGGAGTTGAATCTTAGACAGTGGCGATGGATTGAGCTGCTCAAAGATTACGATTGCACGATAGAGTATCACCCTGGTAAGGCCAATGTGGTGACTAATGCTCTAAGTTGTAGAGCGATGACTGATTTGAGAGCTATGTTCGCTCATCTTAGTCTGTTTAATGATAGGATTCTGTTAACCGAGTTGCAAGTTAAGCATACTTGGATTGATCAGATTCGGGATAAGTAGTTAGGGGATGAGTCTCTAAACTTGCAGTTTCGTCAGATTGAGAGTGGCAGTACTTCAGATTTTGGGCTAAATAAAGGTAGGGTTCTTTGCTTTTGAGGTCAGATCTGTGTGCCAAATGATTCTGATCTTAGACAGTCAATTTTGAAGGAGGCGCATAGTAGCCCTTATGCTATGCATCTCGATGGTAATAAGATATATCGATATCTCCGTGAATTGTACTGGTGGTCAGGATTAAAACGCGATGTTATAGATTTCGTTGCTCATTGTCTGACGTGCCAGCAAGTTAAGGCTGAGCACCAGTTATCTTCGGGTTTGCTATAGCCCGTTAAGATTCCCTTATGAAAATGGAAACGAGTGGCGATAGACTTCATTAATTGGTTGCCCTTGACACCTACTAAGAAGGATTCTATTTGGGTTATCGTGGATCGATTGACCAAGCCTACTCATTTTATTCTAGTTCGGAAGGACTATTCTCTACATAAGTCAGCGAAGCTCTATATCTCCAAGATTGTAAGGCTGCATGGGGTTCCTGTTTTGATTATTTCTGATAGAGATCCTCGCTTCACATCTCGGTTCTGAAAGAAATTGCACGAGACTCTAGGTTCGAGGTTAGACTTCATTATTGCGTTCCATCCTCAGACCGATGGCCAATTTGAAAGGGTGATTCAGATACTGGAGGATATGCTTTGAAATTGTGTGTTAGATTTTCGAGATATTTGGGAGGATTATCTGCCGCTAGCTGAGTTCGCCTACAATAACAGTTTCTAGTCTAGCATCCAGATGGCACCTTACGAGGCTTTGTATGATCGTAAGTTTTGTACTCCGTTATATTGGACTGAGTTGGGTGAACATCGAGTTTTGGGTCCTAAGTTGGTTTTTGAAACCGAAGATAAGGTTAGACTGATTCAGGATTGTCTAAAGACAGCTTCTGATAGACAGAAGTTTTACATGGATCTGAAGAGGAAAGATATTGAGTACTCTGCGGGGGATTTCGTTTTTCTTAAGGTTTCTCCGTAGAAGAAAGTTCTAAGGTTCGGTCGTAAAGACAAGTTAAGCCTTATGTTTATCGGGCTGTATCAGATTCTAAAGCATATGGGACCGGTCATTTATCAGTTAGAGCTACCTCAAGAGTTGAACAGTATCCAAGATGTATTTCACGTCTCGATGTTGAGGTGGTATCGGTCTGATCCATCTCATGTTGTCTCTGTTAAGGAGATCGAGATTAAACCAGACTTGACTTTTGAGGAAGAGCCAGTTTAAATTCTGGATCAAGATGCTAAGGTTCTAAGGAGGAAGTCCATCCCATTAGTGAAGGTTTTGTAGCGAAATCATGGCACTGAGGAAGCCATGTTGGAACCTGAGGACTCGATATGTCAGCAGTATCCTCATCTATTCTGATCAGGTAAATTTCGAGGTCGAAATTTCTTTTATGGGGTAGAGTTGTAACTCCCTGAATAATTTATTTTCGTTTCTGTAAATATCTGGCAAAAATCTGTATCTGCTTCAGTGGTTAAGTGTTCTGGGTATATGTGTGAGGTCTTGGGTTCAAGTCCCACCTTTAGTAAATTTTGGTAATTTTTTATTCAAGTCTTACCCTTATGAGTGAGCTTATAGAAAATTGTTTGTTAATCCATATCAGAATGAGCTTGCTGGTTTGAGTGGTAAGGGGGTTGTTGTACTGGAGGTCCTGTGTTCAAATCTCTACGTGAGCGTGGATGTTATTTTTGCTCGGTAGTGAGTTAGTGTTTCGGTGGTGTTGGGATTCTAAGGTAGTTGAGATTATGTGGTTAGTGGGGAGTTGGGTGTTATCTAATTTTTTAATTATTTTATTTTTCTTTTTTTCAATTTTTCCTTTTTGTTTCTGACATTTCCTCTTCCCCTTCCCTCTTCTTCGATTTTACTCCTTCATTTGTTCATGGCTTTCCTCTTATCCCTATTGAATTCTTCTTGTTAAATCATCGCTACTGCCTTCTTGGTTCTCTACTCGGCTTGTAAGTGACTTTTCAGCCCTTTAACTTTTGGTTTGGGTTTAGCAATATTAATCTACGGTGGCTAAGCAATGAATTCTTTGATTAGGAAAAGGTTGTGAGGTAGGAAATCGCACTTCAAAGCATTGATTCGAAGTGGTGGTCATTTTTGTGTAAGCGGTAAGTCAGTTTTGCATAATTAGGTAAGTCATGTTAGGCTCGTAATTGATTGCTAAAAGGTGTTGGGCATTTTTTTTTAGGTACTGATGGTCTCGGGAGTGATTTCGCAGCGAAAACGAATTAGGTATGTACCCCTTACGCTGAAAATCGAGTTTCGGTCGAAGCCGAAAGTGCAACTATCAACGCCACATGGGCGTGTGGTAGTGTGAGTGTGGCCATGTGGGCCACACGGGCTAGGCCAATTTAGGCGTGTGGGCCCATACGGGCATGTAGATTTTAGGCCAGGCTGTGTGAGCCACACAGGCAAGGCCAATCTGGGCGTATGGGCCACACAGACATGTGGGCCTATATTTCTAAAATTTTCCTTAGGGTCACACGGGTCGTTCCAATCAACTGTAGGCCTACAGTAGGGTCGGTAAGGGGTAACAAAACCCTAAACTATGTGATTTGGTATTTTGATAGTATACTCTGAGTAGGACACTATTATGCATGTTTGACTATTCTGCTACATGTATGTTTGTTATTTGTATGTAAGCATATTGAGCATGCCTAATCTGTAATTTCTGTATTTGAATTCTATAACTGTTTTTGGGACGAAATTTTTATATGTGGAGAAAGTGTTCTGTATGGCGATCACCGCCTATAATCTGGCAGCATGGTTGCATATTATCTGATATGTGTCGTAATGGCACAATATGGTGTGTAGGGATGGGTGGGTGTTTTTAACCCCACATGGTGTGTTGGGATGGACAGAGTTGGTGTGTACAGGATGGGGGTAGGATTCTGTATATCTGTTCTGCATATTTGTATCTGTTATCTATATTTGAAATGAACATAAGCCTGTATTTGCATCTGATTGAGCATGAGATTTCTGAATGTTTTGCCTGCATATTTTTGTTGGGTTACACACTGAGTTTACGAAAAACTCACATATGTTGTCTGTTCTGTACAAATAATCCGAAGACTTAGGTAGATTGGTGCAACGGAGACTCAGCGGTGACCGCTCGTACGAGAACTGATTATACTCAGCAATTATGGGTTTTATATAAATTTCGACTTAATTGAGAGTTTGTAATTTATGAGGCTCTCTGGACTGGACGATTTTTAAACTTTGCTTGTTCATTTGCATGGTTTAACAAAACATTTAAGCAAACGATGGTTTTACTCAAACAAAAAGGCTGTTCTGAAAATATGAATTGGATTTCCGAAATATAACGGTTTTATTAGACTTCCGCTGTAGAATAAGTTTCGGCAAATAAACCAATTAATTAACGCTTTCGGCAATGGATATAAAAGAATATGAGTTAATAAGCTGAGATGATTTAACGCACTGACTTCATTTTCAAAACCCATTCTTTGTGACATCTCTGGATTCGGCCATAACGTCTAGGCCGGGTTTGAGGTGTTACACAATCTTTGTTTTTTCGATGGAACTTTGTAAAAAAAACTCAATACACAAGTCCAGGAAACAGATGATGCTCATTTGAGCTAATCGTATTCAAAAATATATGTATTAGGTTACCCGTCCGGGCTAAACAAATGACAACACAGAAAAATAGCCTAGCTATGGCTATATATATACATGTAAAGTTACCAGTCCAGCTAAACTTTTAAAATGACAACGAATTACCAGTTCAGGCTAAATCCGTGTCATATGTATATCTGAATCCACAACAAATGCTGGAGCTCAGTCCTGAACGGGAATCATACAGAAACCTCGCGTATAAGACTTTTACTCAGTCAATCAGAATTATCTCAGAATTTGATTTATTACCACATAGTCCGATTTCCAATGTCATCAGTTTTTATACAATTAATTAATAACATTTAATAATGAATTATAATTATCGAAGATAGTATGAACTTACCTATACAAAAACGGTTGCGAAAACAAGGTCAACAATTAATCCATTAATTTAGTTTTTCCACGGTTCGAGTCTGATTGTTTTGTTACTTGATCTAAATAATATTTTTCGTTCAGTTAATCCATTCAAACATCATAAAATATTGAAATTCATATATTTGACCCTTACTCGTCATTTTACACTTTTACCATAAATTTTTACTTTTATTCAATTAATCCCTAAACCCGAAACATTCAATTCAATCACAAATTAATCAAACCAAAGTCAACCAAATTTTCTATAATTCTCATATAGCTCATATTCATCATATTTTTACAAAAAAAAATTCATATAACTTTACTATTTTAGCAATTTAGTCCTTAAACACTAAAATTACTAACAATCACTTTGCAAAATAGTCTTGTTTAACAATCAAGCTTATAAACCTATCATTAACATTCAAAAACTTCAAATAACAAAATGGCAACTATTAAAATCTATTAGAGTTTTGAAAACGAAGGTACAAGTTAATTGAACCTAGTTGCAACGATTTCAAAAATATAAAATTTACGAAAAACGGATAACAAAATAACTTACATGCAAAGAATCTCCTATGGCCGAACTTGAGAAGCTTTAAAAATGGAGTTTTTGGTGTTCATTTCGGTGGTAGCTCAATGAAGATGATGATTCCTTTCTTTTATTTATTATTTATTATTTAACTTTTAATTATTAATAATTAAACATAATTTTAACATATAAAATACATAACATTAGCGATTAACCGTCCACTTTATTTAATTAAGGTTAAATTTTCATTTAAACCCTTGCATTTTAACTTTTTAAGTCAATTTAACTAATAAAATTTTATAGCGATTAACTTTTGCAATTTTACGATTTAATCTTTTTTTCCTTAATTAACTATTAAACCACCAAAATTTCTGGACCAAATTTCAATACACCTAAACAATCATTCCATAAATATTTAATAAAAATATTTACGGGCTCAATTTACAGAAACTAGATCATGATACCTCATTTTCCAAAATCACTTGATTTACTTAATTATTCATTCAATAAGCCAAAATTATCATATCAAAATTGAATATAATATTATATTTGACTCGTAAATATTAATTAATAATATTTATTTACGGATTCGTAGTTCCGAAACCACTATTTCCGACATCACTGGAAAACAGGTTGTTACAAACACATTTAATAATAATGATTAAATTTTATGTTGAACATGTTTTTCACCTACACCAAAATAAATAAATAAAAAGTCTTTGCTTCACACAATCTAAACAACTTAAGAAATAAAAAAATAAAAAAATAATATTATAATAATATATTACCGCATCATCAATTAAATGATCTTTCATATCTCTCCAAAGAATCATAGCTTTAATGGTTCATTATTTTAAAGATACTTTTAACTTATTAATATTAACAATCTCCATTTTTGTATCGGTGAATTTCTTGGATGCTACTTAATTGAATGTTTCTAACTACTGAATACTATTTATAATGCTAAACAAAAATTTATTTTGACTTATAACTTAGTACTAATTGAGTGATAATTAATTTAAAGCAATCTCTATTTTATATTTACACTTCATTAAGTTTAACTTCTTTCCAAATTATAACTCTATTTTACATCAATAAAATAAAATTACCACAAATTTTTTAATATAACTTACCATTATTTTTAAATATCAATTTAATAATATGATTTGAAATATTAATTTAATAATAAGATGAAAAATAAAAATATTCACATTTTTTTGTCTGTTAATAATTTTAAAAAAAATTAATTTGAATTGTGACATTGAGGACTTTGGGCTTAAAACTTATTTATTTTTTCAAGAACTTTTTTATACTATTCAGCTAAAAAAAATTAGCATACTGATAATTTTAATTATATTTTTTGTCAATTTAATCTTTATTTATTTTTTTAGTTAAGTTTGACTTTTGACATTTTAACCAGAGTCAAATTTAATCAAAACTCTTTTTTAAGTTTAATTATTATTTTTTAATAAAAAATTCGACTAATCCACATATATTTTATATTATTTTTAAAATTTTATGAATTTTTTATAATTCCACTATTTCCACTTATTAATCAGATTTCATTTATTGATACGACATATTGCTGAATAGTTTATGAAAAAAATTCATATCGACAAAAAATTTAATCAACAATGTTTGACCAAATTTAATAAAAAATATTGCTGAATTTATAGTTATACTAAAAAATCACACTTTAAACTATTAATGAAGGTTATGGTTGTTAGCCCAGCCCTAAAAGTGGCAAAGCTTTCAAAAATTGACGGGAGAGTCCAACTGAAGTAGAGCTGGACTCACTCGCCTATATAATGTGTTCGATGTACAAGGTGTTGGCACGACTCACCGTCTCTATTTGATCATTGACGAGTCACCCTCCACCCCTGACAGGACGGGTTACGTTATTTACCCACATTCTTGCCCATTATATATACGGAACTTTACTCCTTCAGTTCATACATCTCCGGTACGGGATATAAATTTCCTCACGTGACCGCCTAAGCTCCCACATGCGAGGAAATTTTAGCCCCTAATGTTTTCTTATTTTATCATTCTGCCCCTTATTCTTTTTTGGATAATTTTAACTATCAACCTTAAAATTTTAGTTAAATTGCTTACTTTTGAACGGAAAATTGACTAAACTCTTAAAATTTTAACAATGTTGATGTGATTACTCACGTGACACTCCATTTATAATTCATAAAAGTTCAAAAATAATAATAATAATAATAAATATTTACAAAGCAACAAATTTCAAAAAAGTTCATAAAAACTTTTAAAAAATTTATCCATGTTAATAGTTAAGTATACATAAAATACCACATAAGTTGTCACGTTAATACAACTAAAATTCTAACAATTCAATAAATTTTTTTGTCCAAAAGCAAACAATTTAACTAAATCTTAAATGTTGAGAGTCAAAATATCAAAATGAATAAATTTTAAGGGCTAAATTTATTTTTATACCTAAAAAAACCATTAGTACGAAAAATATCAATCAAATTATCAATATTTCATATTTAATATTCTTGTTTGCAGAAAAAAAGAATCGTTAATTTGAATCAACGTAAGATTCGAAATCAAGTTCTATTTAAATCAATTATGAGGTTTTTTTTTAATTTAGTAATTGATTTCTATTCATGAATGATTAACTTAATCTACATAGCAGAAAGCATCTTAAATCTGCTTGTGTATCCACAAAATTCAAACATCTCTCAAACATTTATATTTTCTGTCAATACAATCTTTTTTTAATTAAATTTTGTCACTCATCTTTTAAAAATTATTAAATTACTTTTCTGTAACAAAAATATTAACACGTTAACTTTTTTTTTATATTATGCATACTCGTTTTACGGTCCATATTCAGGGTTCGTGGCTGCCCCTCTTAATAAAGTTGTCTTTTAGGTCCGAACTTACGTCCTCCCCTTGATAATGTAATGTGCATTTATCATTACACCCAACCACTTATTGGTAACACATTAATTATTTTAATAAAATTGATATGGTAGTATACATGCACTTTAAACTGACATGACACAACTTTTTTTAAGTTACGTCGATAAAAATTTTAAAATTTATAAAAATAAAAAATAAATCACAAAGTATGAACCGCCATTCAAATTAATATATTTAAAATTTTATTATTTTAAATAATATTATTATTAAAAAAATTGATAGTCAATTTAAGTCAAATTTAATATAAAAATAAATGTCAAATTAACATCAATAAAAACTAGATTTAACATTATACTTAAAAAATATATTAAAATAAAAAAAATCATTTTAAATAGAGCAAACAGATAAATCCGATTCACGCACAGTTTACTTCAAGAAAACCATAAACTTATAGAATTTTTTTTTGAAAAACTAATTCTCTTCATTACAAATACATTTATAGGAATATTACACTTGAGAAATGAGCAAATGTAAATCTTGTAAAAACTTCAATAGTTACGGGCTTCATCTTTTTGGAGTTCACTAATTAACAATTCCATCATTTTCTTATACATAGGCATATAATGATCATTGATCATGGTTCTCGATAGCCTTATTTTACTGTACAGTTCTCTGGGTGTTTCGTATATACCAACACGTTCATCATTCGACCCATCCCCTTCCCCATCCCCATCCCCATCCCCATCGCCATCATCATCATCTAGCTTCCCACTAGGATCCAATGAAGGTATCGAAACAATATGCATAATTCTGCCTGGGGGATAGAACTGGTGGTTCTCCAAGGCATCCGAGGAAGATACCCTTTTTTTACTTTCTGATGATGTATCAGCTATAACTGTCTCTTCCTCCGTTATTTCTTTCGCCACAGCTGCTTCTTCTGCTCGGGCCTGAAGATCAACCTCGCTTGCCCGCCTCTTAAGCTCCTTCTCTAGTTCGTACCACAACTCACCGCCTGTGATTTCATCCACGGTTGATGTGGTAATAACTCTATCCATTGTAATCAGGGGTTCGTCTTCATCTGTGTCATCACAGCCGGAACCACCACAACCACCACCGGAATTACATTCCACACTTGTTTGTACTGGATCTATTGTAACCACCTCAGTCACAAAAGCTTCAGAACTTCTTTCTGATACTACTGAAGCTTCAGTCATATCATCCCCTTTAGCATTCAATGCCGGACCAACATTACGACGACGGGGACCCATGCATGACCATGAAGATAGAGATGAACGGCTTCTGACAACAGCTTGAGCGACATTCTGTGCACCCTTCATGACAACCTAAAGTTAAAAAGGGAGATAACCCATGCATCAGACACAAAACTGAAATACCTCATGAAAATTAAAGCAAAACGGGCATCAGATTCTTTAACTTATTAAACAATATGATCTACACAAAAGCTGAAACTACATGGTCAAGGAAACCCGTATATCAAGTGCAATTTTTTGGCAGAAAACTGTATCATACATCTCAGGAACCAACAAATTTGAAGTTTCACAAACTCATTACGGTTTTACCTTAGTGCTGCTTGTAACTGGTCGAAGAAGTGCACCAGCACCAGCAACCCTGGCTTTTGCACTAGCTATAGAGGGAAGACGTGAACCCAGAGCAGTAGCAGAACGGTAAACAACATTAAGGACCCGAGTCCGTTCAACCTGATCCCTCAAATCGTTTAACCATGAAGATGCTGTAACCTGATGAAAACAACTTTTAGGTAAGAACCCTCACCGAGTAGGTTATAAACATTATAAACAGTTGTTTCAATTTGTTATCCACTCAAGGATAAAATGAAAAGCACCTCAGTGCGAAGGTCATCAACTGAAGCAGCTGAGAATGTAGGCACTAAATCGGACCCATTGATGATAGTTGTAATGAAGTGCTTGCCTGACTCCGCTAAATCCCATGTCATACAAGCAGCTGCAATTTTGAAAAGAGCAGCATAATTAATTTCTCGTAAGGGATAAAAGAAGCCTCATTAAGCACTAAGGGATAAAAGAAGCCTCATTAAGCACAAGTCATTACAACCTTTCGATGTAAACCTAAAAGCTTGATGCAAAATTTTAATATAAAAATTTTAGCCTTCCACACCTTCCACATGTACATCCATTTGATTTATCTCTTATAGAACAAAATAATTATCATTGATGTGTCAAAATATGGCCAAAGAAAGTCAAATTTATGTTGCTTTGACTCCTTCATTTTTTCTTTTAAATACTCATGTCCAATGCATATCTGGAAATGAAGATGATCCTCCTCCCAGGACTTCTAAATCAAAAAAACAAAAAAAATAATCTCTTTAAAAAAAAAAAAAAAACCATAAAGTGTGGGCACATAACCGTACCCAACATACACCCGAGCCTGAGTAGCACAGAGTCAAATAACGCTATTTGTGTTAAACGGACTAAATGCTTTAGAGAATGAGCTAATAATAACACGCACACTGGCAAAAGCTTCATTATGAACAAATGTATGCTGAATCATTTACCTGGGGCAAATGTAAAACAAGTGCTAGAGGCAAACTCTTTCTGTTCCCGAAGAATGTACGTTAATAATGCCGCTGTTCCACCTCCAAGTGAATGCCCAACTATCTGATGTTGAAAAGAAACATTAGATACCCAGTTTGTATATCTAAGCTGGCAAATTTTATCCAATAATTATATCACAAAAGCATATAACTTCAACAGCAAGATATACATCATCTAGCAAAATATACATCATCTAGTTGAAAATACGGGTCATACTGGAAGGGATTATAATAACAGGAAAAACCAGGTAAAACGATATTGTTTATGTTGAATCCATCAGAAAAATCTACATCTAAATAGCTTTGAAAATAGGGATTAGTAATACATAACAAAGGAAGCACACAAATATTTGTATGTTCACTGTATTAGTGAGAAAACAAAACAGTTAACAATTACCTTAACTTGATAGTCAGGATATTTACTGAGAGCCTTGAGCAAGCAAGGAGCAGCAAGCTTTGCAATCCAACGAGCTGCAGCAACCATTCCACAGTGTGCATATCCTAAAACAAGGTTGCTAATTCCACCATCATGTAAAACTGAATGGTGGAAAGGCACCACCGCACCAGTCGCTGCTGTTAGTGTATCTTTAATGCTATGAGTGCCACGAATCAATAGGAGGAAGCACATTGAGTCCTTATCACGTATAATTGTGAAAGCTGGCTTCATAAGCTGCAAATTTTATTCTAAAAGTAAATCAATATCCTCACAGAAGAACTTGAACCGCTTTATTACACACCCAAAAACAGATGGAAAGAAGACACACTACACAACTATCCTCAGTAACATAATTTACTTCATTAAAATGAACAAGTCAATGAAAAGTTCGAAGTCCTATTAAACCCCAAATGGAAATGGTAAAAGAACCCAGCTGGTCAAAAATCTCTAAAGCTAACTTTTTTTTGTGGCCATACTCTAAAGTTAACTTGACTATGGCAAAAGTTAATGCATTTCCACCTAGCTTAAGGAATGCAAGTGCCATGCAGATATGCTAGGCTTCACCAACTATGATGAAAGATACCTCCTTGTTTCTTAACTTGCTTATCTTACAAAGCCTGAAGAAAATGGGTAATTTTTACACCTCTCTCTCGTTTTTTTCCCCGCAACTAAGCTTTATTGGATATTTTACCTTGGGCCTAAAGCTAAAATATTTGACATCACAAAAGCACTACTAATATTCAAACTAGTAAGAAAGTAATTCAAATAATGATCAAAACTTCACATAGCCTACACCAAGGGCAATGAAAGATGCTACCTTGGTTCTTAATTTTCTTACTTTACATAAATTTTATGCAAATGTGTTAACTTTTACGCCCATAATCATTCTTTCCCTGCCAACTAAGCCTTGTTAGACATATTGCCTCGTGCTTAAGCTAAAATATTTGACAGAACAAGAACCCTCCTCATATTCAAACTCGTAAGAAAGTTATTCAATAATGCTTTAGACTTCGCATGGCCTACAAAACTTCGAAGAAAGATGCAACCTTGGTTCTTAACTTCCTTATTTTACATAAATTTGATGAAACTGGGTAATATATAATTCTTTCCCTGCCAAATAAGCCTTGCTGGACATATTACCTAGCGAATAAACTAAAAGATTCGTTCAGTTTCCTACTCAAAATCACAAGAACCCTCATAGTATTCGAAAAGGAAAGAAAGCTATTGGACGCCTAATACTCGGCATTGCTTGCTCAATCATCAAACAATAAGCTGTACTTTATACATAAAATTAAAATAAAAAAAGAAATGCTTTGAACAGGGAAACGTACCCCAGCTTTGGGTTTATGAAGAAGAACGTCTTCCTCTGAATAACCGGCAAAGTCTAAAAACACTGGAAATGGCTTCTTTGAGAAAAACATACAGAGAGTTAACAATCTTAAAAGCTTATTTAACTCTTCTTTAATCTCTTGCCCCTTTAATTCCACACAATTGTTTCCCGCATATACACTAGCCACTTGCAAATTTCCCTAAAAAAATAAAAAAAGGGGGTTTAGAACAAAATTTCTAATATTTACATCAAAGAACTAATTTGACTAAACAAGAGGTTGAATTACACGAACCTGTCTCCGCATAAGATAATTAATGCCAAAAGCCAAATCGCCGATCGGCCATTTGCCAAGAGTTTCCGAGTAAGTGAATCTTAGAGTCTCCGATATCGTGGCGATGGCTTCGAGCCATGTTGCGGGCGCTTGAGCCGGTCTTCTTGCTATTCTCTTCTTCAACGATCTGCTCGATTTTAATAAATCTTCGCCTTCTTCTCCGCCTTCGACGCCGTCTTTAGCCGCCGATTTCTTTAACCAGACGTAATAAAGTATCACCACCGCCCCTGCCGCCGTGGCCATTGTCCCCGCTGCCATCGTCTCAGCTTTCCACCAGATCTCTTATCAAATAAAGCATATGATATCGATCGTGAAATTTACAATTAACCGCCGCTGATTCCTCCTCCGCAATTTTTTTTAATGAGATTTTTATTTATAATCTCAACAAAATTACCATTTTCTTACCTTTTTTATGGAAAGTTGCAGAGGAAAAAGAGAAAGAAAGACGATTGTGAAATGACTAAGAAGGACAAAAAAAAAAAGTATAACTGGACAACAAAGCTAATACTTAACTATCTTTCCAAAAATACTTTTTTTTAAATAATTTATATAATAAATTTATAGAATGTGTTAAATTTTAAATATTTTTGAATTGATAAAGAATGAAAGACTAAAAATTATTATTGCGTTATAAATTCCTTATGTATATTCTAAATTTTATATAAAATATAAAAAGAATAAAAATTTTAAAAATAATGTTTTTATATAAATATTAGATTTTTAGTAAATTTACAACTGCATCGATAATCCGATTAATAGGTAACACAAACTTAATAAGAATTTTAAATGATAATATTGATATTGAATTTTATATCATATGTCTTTATAAATAAAGTAAGCATGATGAATCAATCATGACTTCATATCGAGTTTGCAAGTAAAATAACAATGACGTAAACATCTCATAGGTTGAAGTTATATTGCTTGACAAATCTAATTTGTAGTATTTTGAAGTAACAATAAAATAAATAATTTAATAATAGTCATGTTTTAAAAATATTGAGATTGACTGACAAACATCAAGCATAGTAAGCTTTTCACTAAAAATAATTAAATATTATTTGATTATGTCACATAAATGGAAAAAATATATAAAAATATATTTATTAAAAGTTTATGTAGAAACCAAATAAAAAAAATTTGATTAAAATGATAAAACTGAATGCTTAAAAATATATTTATTGAATACTTAAAATTTTTATTAAAATAATAAGACACATTGTACTCTCAAAAAATACATCAAAAGCATAAACAGTAAAACACAAATATCAAAAAATCTCAACATGCATATGATTTTATATAAAAATATGTTAGAAAAATAAGACACACTCATAATATATTATTTTGTAAAAAAATAATTAATTTTTAATTATTTTTCAATTGAATTTGTGCTCGATTAGTTAATAACATAAAGGTCAATCAATATTTGTTTAGTAAGAAGAAGGAGCTAAATATAATTAGCCGTAGCCACTTTAACAGTTCACCAACACCCTTTTACAAAAATCTGATAGCAATTTATTTGAGTGGACTTTTGTAAATATGTAATCCAAGTGAGTCATGTCTGTCAATCAATAATTATTTTTTAAAATATTAATATGAATATGAATTGTTAATATATACACGTAATATTTTAAATACGAATCAAATAAATAGGATCAGATTTTCTTAAAAAGCTGAAAGAGGGTATTTTTGTCAGTTTAATAAAAATACTCGTCGAAGCGAAATAGATAAGAAAATGGGGAAGGCGCGCACGTTAGGCAATCCGTTAGAGCAACTGAAGTTACTTTGCTATTGAACCCCAAAAATGTATTTAATTAAAAATAAATAAAATAATATTGAAACGGTGCGTTTGTTTGATTAACAAATTGGCTGGATCCAGCAAGAGGAGATTAATTATTGAGCGTGCCCAAGTGGGTCCATGAGTGGGATTAATGAAGATCCCAAGATAAACCCTAAATTTGTAGGGTCTGGGCTTTGGGCACTAGACCTGTTAAGCCTGGTCAGCTCGGCCCGGGCTTGGTTTCGGCAAAGAATTTTTTATTCTAACGAGATTCGAATTTAAATTTAATTATGACGTTTTTTTAAAAAAAAATAGGGAATTAGAGTAGTTAGGCGGGTTAGGTTGAGTGCTACGCTAGAATTTTTTTTTTAAATAGCTTAGTTTATCACTTATTAGAGTTATTTTTTATTATACCATTTTTTAATGTCACATGCATGCAGTGTGCTTAAATTTTTAATTAATTTTTAAATAATATAATTTTAATTATTGTAATTATTTTTAATTTTTTATTCAAATTATTAGCTATAATTAAAATTTATTTAATTATTTAATAATTCAAATATAATAAATATTAATTTTCAAATATCATACTAAAAAATTGATATGTTGTAGATAATTTTTTTAATAATATTAAAAACATTTCAATGTTATGAATGCTATTAGGTGGATATTCAACTTTTCACCTTTCATCTTCATTAACTCTTCATCTTTCATATCCAAGTAACTATTTTCCTATTTATATATTAAAAAATGAGGAGTCTAATCTCCCTCTATATATATATGAGCATACTACTTGTAAAGTGGATGAAAGAGAGAGAAATGCAATAAAAATCCCTCTTATTCTCATCTATTATTCTTGTATTCTTTACATTATTATTATTTTATAACACATTATTAGCACAATTCACAATTTTATTTAAGACTAATAGGTCATTAGTTTACGTCAAAATTTTGTTGGGCTCCAAGTATTAAAATTTAATTGTTAGTTAAAAAATCGTGAGTAGCTGCTCGAGATTTGGTTGGGGATGATCACTTTTATCTTCATTGCAAAGAATGCTCATAGTCTCAACTTCTCACTCAAAATTACCTAAGTCTAATCTTTCTTTCTTTTTTTTTTAATTTGATTCAATTTCTATAATTTCTATAATTATCTAAGTTCAATTTATATAATTATCTATTTGCACCTCTATGAATTTATAACTCCTTCCTCGAGTTTAACTGTTATGCTTTCTACGTGGAGATATATATTTTTTATTTTCTTTATAGAATTTATTGGTTTAGTTTTAATTTTGATTAAATTATATGATTTTTTTTATCTCTTCTTATCTATTGTAAATGTGTATTATATGCAATGATTAGTTTGGAGTTCAAATCTATACATGCTTGGGAACTATATAATGATATTAATCATGAATTTTTGCAAGAAAACATGTAAAAGATTCTTTAAAATTATGGATTAGTTTTTGAAAGAAAATTATGATAATAAAAAAAATTCATTCGATCTACTCCATTCCCTAAGGTGAATGTAGCATTACATAATCAATCTTAAAAAGGACAAAGGTATAGATGTGATTGTGAGCATGGTTTTTGATGGGCTAGTATAGGTATAATAATCACTACTATAATGATTATAATAATTCTTTTCTAATAATTATTTTTAAATAAATAAATAAGAGAACAATTAAAGTTTTCCAAATAGCCCTTCAAAGAGAATGAAAATATTTATGTGATACTCAAAGGTCACTTCACACATGCATATTGGTTGAATATTTTGCCAAGGTTTGATTAAAAAGAGAAGGAAACAATGTATAGATACATTTGATTTATCACAATGGTATTGAAGTAAACTAGCAAACAATGATGACTTTATTCGATTTGTTAACTAATTATATTGTTTATTCATTCTTAGAAGTGAATGAAACTTATTGTTGTTATTCGCAAATAGATAAGTGTAAGATGGGTAGTCTAAAATGTTGCTAAATGTTTATTCCTGGAACAAAATTATCAATGGTTTATACTCATTAATCATTCTTTGGAGTGGATAATATCTTATGATCTTATTCGTAAAGAATATGAGAGAAGTTTACATTATTTTCCAAATTATTTCTTATACATTCCTTGAAGTGAATGTTTGCAATAAATATAAAAAAAAATTATGATCACTTTTGATCATTGAACTCAATTTGGATATTTAAAAATTTCAACATACTCTCTGAACTGAATATTGCATATATTTTTTAAAATATATATATATTTCTTTTATTGAAATAATGCCATTGTAGACCCCTCATTGGTTTAGACATTTCTAGAAGAAAATGTTAGAATATTACTTATATGTGGATACTAGATAAAATGAATGACAACAAAATTATCAATTATCACAATTTATGTTGACATTATAATTCTACTAGTTGTGAAAAAAATATAATGCTAAAAAAAAGGATGATGCTAATAAATATTATGATAAATATGAATGCATCGTGTACATGCCCGTAGCATGTCTAAAACAGTTAATTTTGCAAAGTCTTACATATGTTTAAAAAAAAAATACTCCATAATGCATGATAATAAAAGTTGAATTGAAATTATATTATAAGAGGTGGAGGTTAGAAAATTTAATTTTAAACCTCTATAGTTGTAGCTTTAATATCTTATTATGACCTTATAATATTTTGTACTTTATTGTGTTATGGTATATAAAACAGTTTATCTAATTGCATGCTTCTTAAAGTGATTGTTTAGTGGTATAAATTTATTCTTTGCTATGTTTAACATATATTTTGTTTATACTTATTCTTTATATAAAAATATATTTTTTATATGAATAAATAAAGGTTTTTTTAAGATCTAAAATTTTTATCATCTATGTTGAAAAGAATTGCAAAATTGCATATTATTTAAAATAAATTATACATTCACTAATGTTAATAAAGTAATATTTTATGACATGCTCCCGAATAGCTAATTAATATTGCATTAGATTGTAAAAGCTCTTGAAGAGCTAATTTGGCACCTCCTTATGATGCAAAATTTTGTGAAACATAATATTATTTTTTAGATCAAGAAGATATATGTTGTAACGCCCTGATTTATTAATCCTGTTTTTACGAATTTTATCATAAAATAAGTATCTGTTTTAGTGGTTAAGTGATGTAGGTGTGTGTTTAAGGTCTTGGGTTCAAGTTTCACTTTTGGAAATGTTGCTATTTTTTTTCCTAGCTTTATTCTTAATTGCGGGACTTATATTATATTTTTGTCAACTTATATTAGAATGAGCCTACTAGTTCAGTGGTAAGGTGTTAGCTTATTTCGTGATCTTGTGTTCAAGTCCTCGAGTATGCGCTTGACAATAATTTTTGCTTCTGTGTGTATGTGTCGTTTGTGTAGTAGAAGTTCTGTGGTAGTTGGATGAGGTTAATGGGTCGGATTCTGTGGGATTCAGTTGTTAGTGGGGGGTAGTGAGCAGTTTTTAAATTTTAATTTTAATTTTTTTTTCACGTCCCTTCTTTCTCCTTACAATTCTTTTTCTGAAGCCTTTTATCCTTCTTTTGATTTCGTACCCTTTTTGGCTTTTCTTCTTTGATTCTTGTCCATCGTGTTGCGATTGTGGGCCTTGTGCATTCAAGTTCTTCGATCCGTTCTGAAGAGGTAAGTTATTGGGTAGTTTCTTAATCATATGCGCTAGGGGTTCTAGTTATGTTTTTAACGGAAATTCATTGATGGTGTTGTTTGTTCCCTTACTCGAATAGAGGACGGTCAGGAAGCGATTGGTGCTTCTCCAACGATTTGAGTGTTGGGTGAATACTGTTCGTTGGTGGTAAGTATATTTCTGCGTTGTTCGGATTTGAGAGGATAAGTTCATGGTCAATTTTTTGTTTAAATTCATAAATCGAGTGCTAAAATAATTGTTGGGATATTGTTTTTAGGTTACGGAGGTGTCGGGGTTGCTTTCGTATCAAAATTGAGCCAGGTGTGTAACGAATAACTTAAAAAAGGGCGGTCGACAAAAGCTGAAATTAGGGCTTGTCGTCGCCACACGGGCGTGTGCGAGGCCTCGACCATTTTGGGCCGTGTGGGCCATTTAGGTTGTACATGTCGTCCCGATTGACTGTGAGCCTTCTGTAGGGTCTGTTTGTGTGGTAAAAGCAGTAAAGCATGAAATTTGCTACTCTGTTAGATTGAAATTGATGTAATAACATTTAATATGATATGTATGATATGTTCTGTTATATATGAGCATGCTTAGTATTTGTTATATGAGCATACATGTGATATACGTTCTGGTATTTGTCATTCTGTTATATCTAATATTCTGTCTATATCTGGCTATAGGGCAGGTTGTGTATTATGAGGAGGAAGTATTTTGTGTGAGGCGATATCTCGCTTATCTACTGACAGCAATGTTGCGATTATTCTGAAAAATGTTGTATAAACATTGTACAGTATGTAGGGCCAGATGGGTGTTTTATACCTCACATGGTGTGTTGGGATGGTCGGAGTTAGTGTGTAGAGGATGGGGGTAGGATTATACATATCTGTATCTGTACGATTCTGTTATAATCCTGATTCTGCAAAAGATTTACGTTTGTATCTATTCTTCCATGAGATTGAATCTGAATTTATGTTTATGTATGCGTTACACACTGAGTTATCAAAACTCACTCTCTGTTTGTTTGTTTCATTCAGGTAACCCTCAGACTTAGGCGGGTCGGTGCAACGGAAGCTCGGGTGTAACCATTTTTTCTTAAAACTCTATTTACATAAAATTTGTTTGATTAAAATTCTGGTTTTGAGAGTTTTGTAATTTTGGGACTATCTGGACATTTGGGTTTAATTTTGGATTTTGGTTTTAATTTGGAATATCTTGCATGACATGTGATAAAATGATTTGCGAAATCAACCATTTTCAAGAAAACAAACTCGTGATTTTCAAAATATAACGACTTCAGAACTTCTGCTGCAAACTATTTGTTTATTTGAAAATGTAAACCATTGATGGTTTAACTGGTAAGCACATCAGCATGTTTTTAAATAAGTCAAATTTATAACTCTTCTTTGTAACATTCCCAGATTCGGCCATAACGTCTAGGCCGGGTTTGGGGTGTTACATATGCTGAAGGAAATCTTTATGTGTTTACATTAAAATCATGGATAAAAATGACATAAGATACTTGTGTTTTTGTATGATAAATATTCCCCAAATGAATACATTACACGTATATGATTGACATATGAGATAGTGAAAAAAAGTTCATAGTGTTAGTATAACCGATTAGACCATCTCGAGTCAATGGTGGTGCAAAATAATTTGATGAAAATTTATATGATTTTATCGAAGAATTAGAAGTTGAATTTTAATAATTGCCATCAATACTAGTTATTTGGACAAAATATTGAACTAACACCCGCTAAAGATAGAGGTCGGTTGTATTTTTAGATGACAACCAAATAATATATGAGCTCATATATCTCATGTGTACAACCCGAAGTTTGTGATATTATTTCCTGAAATAATTTGGTTGTACACAATCTCTGTAGTACACCATTTGTGCTAACAATGCTAGTGAACTATATCCCAAGCTTGATTTTCGTAGTTTTAGCTGGGATAATATTAAGTTGTCTATGCCTATATATATTATACTTAATGGTTAGGGAAACTATACCTCCATTTAATTGCTTAACCATTAATATAAGAATAGCTTTACAATAAGCATGTAATTTTACTTGCATCAAGTCAACATGTAAGAAATATTTGTCTAATGAGCAGGGGCGAAGCTAGGGGGCTGGCATGGTCCCCGACCCCCCTAAAATGTAAAATTGCTATTTAGGCCCTTAGAATTTTTTTAAAATTTTAAATTAGTAAAGGTAAAATTGCACTTTGGCCCCCTAAAATTATAAAAATTCAATTTAATCTTTTACAAATTATAAAGATATAAACTATAAAAAATTAAAATTTTATCCGCCCCCCCCCCAAAAAAATTATTTTGGCTTCGCCCCTGCTCATGAGAATTGATTTTCATTTATATGTTAATAGATTTCATCTAAGAATATTCGGATGTACAATATCTATTTTATGTTCCACCATAACGCACTAAGATGGATCATCAAGTATGAAGTTTATAAATTTTAGAATTTTCATTAGATGTGAAAAAGATGAAGGGAGATATATTTATAATTTTTAAAAAGTATTGTTATGTTACAAATTTTCCTTGTATTAAGAGGAGACAAATTGGTTAAATAATTATGTCATCTTTTTTTTTTTTTTTGTGATCCTCACTAATATTATGTGCAAAAAGTTTGAAGGATAAAATTATTTGCCAGACATGTTTAGTGATGATATTTAGAGATTGCATATACTAACTAATACATATACCAGTTAAAATGCTCCAAATAATTATATCTACCAGAAGGACAATGTGAAAAAATAAGTCTTGGGCATGCTAGAAGCATGGCAAATTAGTTGATTCCAAAAAATAAAAAATTCTTTAAAGAAAGGAGAAAGAAATGAAGATGATCATATGCTAAATGACGTGGGTACTCATGAAGAGACTCAAGGCATAACTTTTGATAAAACCCCAAAAGAGGTTCAAGTACTTGAAGTTATGAATATAATGAAATATCTCAATTAGTTATGTCATAACCAAATATGATGGAGTTGATAAAAGGAATTTTTTGTCAACAATGATAATATACATAGAACACTTCAATATTATTGAAAAGTGAAGATTTTGAATGAAAATATACTTGAAAACATTGAGATGAGAACAGGCCATCAAAATAAATAAAAGTTTCTATTATAACTTATGAAATGTATCTTGGACATGAAGTCCAAACACCCGGAAGATGTAAAGCCAAGTGGAGTACATGTTAGCATAATAGCAAAAAAAATATACAAGTCATACATATAAAATTGACTTGTAACATAAACTTTCACAAGACACTTGGCAAGTATAATTTGACAAAATTTTTAATGCATTTTTTTGGTTTCTAAGCTTTTTCACTTTAATTCTTAATTTTTTTTTTACCTTGATCAATACTTAAAAAATGATGTTTTTTGGGCAATCAAAATGAAAATGTAAACATGATCTGGCATGTACAAGTCAACCACTGTTAGAGATTTAACGCGGGTGCCTAAAATGAAAGTGCCTTAAAAATTGAGTAGCAAAATTGCAAGTATTTCATTTTGGGTGACCACAATGAATACGCCCTAAAAATTAGGTGACCAACTAGGTAATTTACCCTGCATTTTAATAGGTCAAACATATCTCATCAATAGAGATAATCTGATTTGTGAATAAATCTATATTTTAATATATTTTTTATTTTAAATTATCTATCATTATTTTAGGTATTTTACTGAGTTGGTGTTACAAATCAATTAGGCATTAACTCAATTATGAAATTATTAAAATACCCCTCCTATACAAATTAAGATATATTTTTATGAAGGTATTTTTGTCTCTTTTTTTTAATATAGCTAATCAATAAAAAAATTGATTATAATGAAATTTGAACCCAAAACATCATATCCAATAGTTAATTAATTTAATTATTTTAACCAAGACATCAATTGTATTTTATGTGAACATTTAATAAATATATTTGTTATATAATTTTTTTTTCATTCACATTATGGGTATGCCATAAATCTAGTTTTCCAATTAAAGTATGATAATTTTTTAGCGATAAATCTCAAAACAATATATGAACTTTAATCAAATATGCAAGTTATACATAATCTTTGATATGAAATTTTTATTTGATTCAATTTTTACAGATCACTAACACAATAATCAATATAGAACCATTTTACATTTACATGTTGCATACATAAATAGTTATATTTATCTAATATAAAAGAAACTGATGTATTTTTTTTTAAATGTGTACAATTGAATTAAAATCAAATATTCATATACACATTGGAATTATAATTAAAGTTTCATGTCTATAGTTACACAAAATCAAAGTTCATATATTAAATTACATGTTGAACCAAATTTCATATATAATTTTAAGATAACGTATTAGTGGATGGATAAAAGAAAAATCAACATATTAGTGTTATGATTTCTAGCCTATAGTGTTTATACAGGTCTTAACTGAGTTTAGTGCCACTAAATTGAGTGAAATTCATTCAAATCCATGAAATTACATAAAAGTCCATTGAATTTATTGTTAAAATAAACTGACTATATATATATATATATATTTAAGGGTAGACTACATCATTAGTCACTAAACTATTAGTAAGATTTTATTTGGTCATTGAACTATTAGAAAGTTTTCATTTAAGTCACTGAACTATTTGAAAGTTTTTATTTAAGCTATTGGACTATTAAGTTTTTTTCTAGAAAAAAGTTCGGCCTGCGAGCTCCAAGAGACAATTTAACGATCAGTATAGTAGATCAATACTCATTGACGAATAAAAGAACATACCTCAAATCTAAGTCGATCTGACGATTAACGTTGAAGAATGAAGAAGAAAGTTGTTTGGATTTTTAGTTCGTAGATTATTGACATTCAAAATTGTTTCATGAAAAAAAATTGAACTATAGAAGAGAATGGGAATGAGAGCTTTTAATTGATGCAAACAATGTGAACAAAAAAAAGTTATACAATAGTGATTTAAATGAAAACTTTTGAATAATTTAGTAAAAAATTTGTAATTTTTATAGTTAAATGACCTAAACATAAATTTATTGACAGTTTAGTGAGTAATGGTGTAGTTTACCCATTTCTTAATTTGTATTGTATTTTATCTATTATATAACAGCATCGGTAATGGATTCCAACTGCCCTAATTTGACTTTTACTTTGCATAGAGCAATGAAAACTTCGTGAAACGTGAATCCCTTAATTTCATTTATTTCCGTTTGGCTATTAGGTCTTAAATCTAGGGGAAAATAGGTCGATTAAAGGTATCACTAAATCGAGTTGTCCTCATTATTATTTAATATATATTTAATAAAAAATTAGAAATGAAAAATAAATTTCAAATTGTTTTAAATAATAGACAATTTTAAAATTTCCATAAAGTGTGAAAAAAAGGTTTTTTTTTTCCCCTAAAGGGAATAACACTACTTTTTTTTTTTTTATAAAATTCAATAAAATTAGTGATTTTAGAGGAGTTTAAATTATCCCCGCATATTATAAAATGAAAGATTTAGTTTTTTTTTTTTATCAAAAAAAGAAAGATTTAGTTTTTGTTTGACAAATAAAACAGGTTTTTTTTTTTTGGAACATTAGTTAAGGCGAAATAATTTATTTGGTTCTTAATTTTATAAAAGAGTCATTTTAGTCATCTATTTAATTTTTTATCTCTTTTAATTCCTGGGTTTATATTTTTTTATCAAATCACTCCAAAATTGATAAAAATGTTAACATTTATTAACTTTGTTGATGTGACATTTATGTGGCAATTCACATTTATACCACGTTAGCAATTAATTAAATTTTAATTTTTTTTGTAAAGTTGAAAGGTTAAATAAGTCATTATGACATTGTTTAATAACTTTCAAAAATTTCTAAATATTTTTGAATTTTTAGAAAGCTCGATTTTTAAAAATTTTAGAACTTAAAATTTTGAAAAGATTATTTTTAGCTTTTTAAAAAGCTAAAAGTAGTCAAATTAATACCCAAACTAAACTACTATTAATTTAATTAATCGAAACTTAAAACTATTAACGGTTAACCGAACCAAATTAATTCTAATTAATTTGGTAAATTAATTGAATTAACCAAATTTTGTACTTCTTTTTCTTTTGGGTTTAAAGAAATTTAAAACATGACAAAATAGATCATGAAAAAAATTTTAATTTAAATAATTTTTTAAAAAGATATAAAAACAATAAAAACACTAAATTAAAAAAAATAACACAATGACTATGTGCTTTTGTTAAATGTTTTGTTTTATTTTCATTTTTTTACCCCATTGTATCAATAGTTATAAGTGCATTTATTTTATATACATTGGGTTTATAGATATATATATATAATATTATTAATTTTGGTTAATTGGTTAGATTATTTGATTTCGAATTAAATTAATTAATAATCAAAATTTTAAAAAAAATTTAATTGATTTCCAACTAAATTAGTTTTGATGGCCAACTGATTAATTTAATTAATTTTGTTCAATCAGTTAATTCGGTTTTAATATGTACACCCAATTTGCTCCAAATAAAAGAGTAAGGGCAAATTTAATAAATGTTTGAATGTCAAATGTTAAATTTGTTATTATATCTTACATATAAAACACCAAAATAAGCATTTAATTGCACAATTTAATGAATGGACTATTTTGCTCCTTCATCTAACATACAAAGACCAATTGACCAAATTTTCTAGCAGAGTGACTAAAATGAAATATGAGATATAATAATACAATGATTGTTCTTGTACTTTTAGTGCTAAATATACCATACGCAGTTAGTTGTGAATGGAGTTTTTTTTTTTTTTTTTTTTTGAGAAATGGATGCGGGGTGGGGTGGGTTTTTTCTTTTAGATAGTGAGTATAGAGCAGTTATAGTAATTGCTTGTTCCATCCCGACCAACTTCATTATATGAAATTACCATTTTATTCATATTTATATAAACTATTAAAAGGGCAAATTTATAATAATATGATATAAAAAATTCATATATTTTATGTTTAAATATTTACTTGACTTTAAAAAGATTGAAAATATTAAAAATAAGTAACAAAAATTAGATTGAAACGAAACAGTGTGATGCAAGGATGGATGCATCAATATTCATATAAGTGGTAGTATTTTTCAATATTATACATTTATATAATATCTGCTTTCACAATATTTACTTTCGTCCTATTCTATTACCACCTCTCTATATAAATAAAACTAAACCCAACATAAAATATAGAAATAATTAAAAATTAGTAACCTATCAAAACTTATATACAAATACTTTTAACACAACAATAATAATATTGTAAAAATAGAAGCAAGAATATGAATATGAATATACAAATTCTGGAAGATTATTCAGAAAGGAATGATTATGTTGGGACATAAAGAAAAAAGAAGAGGCTTAGAATTAGAGGACAAAATTCATGGAAAATTGTGTGTACCTGACTCTTTTAATAAAGCTATAAAAAGCCATGTGCTATTCCTCAATTCACTTTCTTCACAATTTAACATAAAATACTAGATCCACCAACCAAGCCCACAAACAATTTATGAAAATTCAGGATATCACCAATAATTTTGACTGGTAAACTTGTTCATCAATCATTTCAAAGTTGTGATTAATAATAAAGGATTTAATAATGTGATATATTGTCACTAAAATTTTTAGATTTTAAAAACGGAGTTAGAAGTTAACAAGTGTTAGTAAAATTTATAAAGTTTAATATGTATTTTTTTATAAATTTATATATACAAATATAAAAAGAGAAAAATTCTCGTATTAATATTTATTAATCAAATGTTTTTCTTAATTGAGTTTATGCCATTAAATTGGTTTTGCATTGACTCATGACACAGTTTCAATACCAACTCAGTCAGATACTTAAATAAAAAAAAAGTTAAAGATAAATCTATTTTCAAAATTCAAACTAAGTATTTAGATATAAACCTAGCTACATCGCAACTAGCGTTGATCTTAGGTCAGATTGAATCTATATATGATATTAACACAATTCATATTTGTCTAAGTCTTATAATGCTGGCCTCAAATTTTGTCTAATCCTTCTCATATTTTTAAGTATCTAATTCAATAACAATCCTATTTTAAAATGACCCATATTATTTTTTATTTTTTATATAATACTATTTTTAGTTTAATATTTTTATTAAATGTTAAATATAGAAAAAACAATTTAACGAGCCCTTAAACGTTGAAGTTCAAACTTAATCCATATTTTAAATAAAAAAAATTCTCTCAAAACTAATATTTATAATTAAATTCTTTCAAATTTTCAGAGATACAAATAAATAAGTCTACTCATAACCTTAATTTTTTTAAAATATATTTCTTGATAAAAAAATAAAGCGGTCATAAAATTAAGAGATTAATTATTTCAAAAATACAATTATAATATTTAAAATTCAAGAATAAGAAGAGGAGAAAATTGGTTGGAGATGTAGGCATGAAGGTTAAACTTTTAGGCCTAAAAGGCTAAAACGACCCCATTTTGGCATGCCAATGGGGCCAACTTAAAAGCCTTTTATTCAACTACCCTTTTGACAATATGGGATAATATTAAACATCATATAAAAATATTTAAAATTTATAATATAATATATTAACACAATTTAAAAGTTGTTTTAATTCGATTAAATCTTAGCTCGATTCACATAGTATTATTATTAATATAGAGGATGTGGGTTCCAGTGCGCTAAAGTGCATTATCATCTTATTTATAGGTCAAGGAGAGACTATGGATAATTCTAAGTATTGTATAAAAAGAAATAGATATAATTACAATTTTACATTTATTTTGACAAAATGAGTTTTATTTTATACTTTGTAAATAATATTTGGTAAAGTTTCAAAGTATTTTTTATTAATATTTCTAAAAGAAAATTTCTAAGTAAATAAAATATAATCAATCATTTTTATATGATTAAAATAATATTTGTATAAAACTTTTAATTTACTTCACTATTTTAAATATAAATATTTATTTTATAGCATAAAAAATTAAATTAATTTTAAATTAAATAAAAAGCGTATTTAACTCGATTCGGTTAACCATATTTTTTAACTTATATTTTACAAACCGTTTAAACCCTTTAATTCGGATTGATGTCTTAATTTTTTTTCTCATCCCTAGCCAATACTAATTGATAATATATTCAAACTTAAATTAAAATAAATTGAATAAAACATAAAAATAAATCTTAAAAAAATCTAAAAAGTTTAAACATAATTATAAAAGGAGAGTAAATAGAACACAGAGAACATAAATTATGGAAATTAGGTCCTACACTCCAGCTGGATGCCCCAATTTAACTGATTCATAAAAAATAAAAATAAAAACCTTGCTAGTTGACAATCATAGATTTATGAATATCTTTATTTGTAAAACTTTACACTTTACTCAATTGATTTATTTGTATTCACAAAGGCCTTTTTTTGTTAAATCAATTTTTTATTTAAACATAGATTTCTTTCTCAAATCAAATCATCCATCTTGATGAGGTGCAATTTTTATAAATTGAAATTAATTCAATTGAATATTAAAAAAATTTATATTATTAAGTTTATGACTTCTATTTATACCAAAAAATTATTTTAAATATATGTAATATTAATGAAAAAATAACTACTTTTTTAATTCTTGTATACCTTAGCCATACGAAGAAATGATTCAATTTGGAAAAATTCATAAAACTAACAATATAAAATATAAAACATAAAACCTTTTGAATCTTGAGACTCAATGATGGTTTGGTTTGGTTTGGTTGCAAAAAGGTTAATCTAACATTTTGTTCTTTTTCTCTTTTTATCTCAAATTTTCAATCTACAATGAATATTAATCTAAAATTTGTAATTTGTCACATTATCTTTATATATTTTGTTTAAATTATTTCATATTCATATTAATTTTAATAAATTAATAATTTATTTATTTTTATTTAATTCATGATTTAGGCCTTGAAGCATATCCTTTTTCATACTTTGGTACTTCAAATTTTTTTTCTCCCAATTTGATATCTAAAGTATTGATTTCCTCTATTTTTGGTCCATTTTATAACAATAAAAAAAAATCTATTTACCCAATCCAATGGAAAAGTGCCACATGGCTTTTTTTGGCCAATGAAAAAAATACCAAGTGGCAATTTGACTTATTTAAAATGAAATTGTTAAATTTAAATTTAAAATAGAAAATTATAATATTAAATGTTTAAATATTCAAAAAATTATTGACTTTGATTGGCCATTGATTGACCATTGACTGGTGTTGATCGGACATTGATCGACTGTTGGTCGGGCTTTGAGTTGCTATGTGGCACTATTAGAAATGTCCTTTTTTTTTTATTTTTTAAATATTATATATATTATATTGATTAAAAATGTAAAAAAAAAACCATATATAATATATAAAAAGTTTAAAATTTTTTATAAAAATTTAAAATATAAATTTTAAAAAGTCAAAATATTAAAAAACGTTATAAAAAATTACATAAAATTCAAATAATTGCAAAAATGCCTTAATATTTAAATACCTTTTTAGGTTTTTTAAAAATATTTTTACATTTTTTAATAATATTATTAATTTCAATGAATTTATTTTCAACTATTGTATTTTTCATAAATTTTATTTTTATATATGTTTTTCTGAATTTTTTATATATTTATTTCTATTTTTTATATTTTTTAAAATGTATATACTTTTAATAAAATAAAATATTTTTTATATAAAGCTACCACATGGTGATTGTGATTGGCTATTAAGTTCTTTTTAACGTCTTTCAAAAAATGGATTAAAAAATAAAACGAAAGCATGCTTTAGATACTAAATTAGGAAGTGATTGATACTTTAAATATTAAATTGAAACAATAAAAAATTTAGATATCAAAATGAAAAATAAATATATTATTTTTTCATATTATGAAATTATATTGTATCTAACAATATCAAACTAATTGTATGATTTCATTTATTTTTTATGCAATCATCAAAGAAAAAAAAGTGAGATGATGACAAATTATTTTAAATACAATAATACTTAAAAATAGAATTTCTTTTTTAAAGTTTTGTATACTTTAGCCATATGAAGAAATGATTCTATTTGGAAAAAAAATCATAAAGCTAACAATATTAAATATAAACCTTTTGAATCTCCACACTCAATCATGCTCTCATTGCAAAAAGGTTAATCAAACCTTCTCTCTCTCTTTTCTTTTATCATTTAGTCTTCAATTTTTTTTTTATCTCCAATTAATATATTATTATATTTAAAATAATAATTTATTTAGTCTTTTTAATTTTATAAAAAAATTATTTTAATTTTTCATTTTTTTTTTTTTTTTTTTGCATCTTTTAACTTTTAAATTTGTGATGTTTGTCAAATAGTCTAAAATAGATAGAAAAGTTAATAGATGTTTATCAAAAGTTAAAAAAGACGAAAACTTAAATAAAGAACTAAAATAAAATTTTTTATAAAGTTGAAGGATCAATTAACTCATTATATTTTTTATTTTAATTATGGTTAAATTCTTCATATTTATACAATATGTGATTTGGTTATAAATATTTGGGGGTATTTGTGTTTTTTTTTGTGTCATGTTGTATCATGCTTATATCATATTTTTAATTATTTTGTACTAATATTTTTATGTTCCATTAAAGGGTTAATCACATGATTTCATTTCATTTCTTTTATGTAATCATCAAAGTTCTAAATTTGTTTGGATAAGGAAGAAAAAGTGAGGTGATGAGAATAAATTTCTATATTAAATTTTCATATATTATTTTAAAATTAAGAATAAAAGTAAAAAGTAAATATTTCATTTAAAAAAAATAAAAATAGTAATTCAATTACTAGTGAAACCAATAAACCCAACTTATTGACTAAGCAATGGAAGTTAATTACAAATAGGAGAAATTTAATTTATTTATTAAGAGTAAAATATTAGAAGGAAATACATAATTTTGATTAAACTGTTGTATGACGTATCTATCATGAAAAGTTTTGTAGATGAGAGAGATTGATGACAATGACCACTATATTGGTGCCAGAAAACTACTAAAGATGTATCATATTAACCAACCACTGATATATGTATCCTAACTTTATTATCATCAAGTTACATGATTATAAACTTCGATCAACCGTGATGACAATATCAAAGGATACGAAATCTGTTCCAAATAACCCAATCTCCTCTCCGCCTTAGAGAATGCAAACTAAAAAAAACATTGAAACTAAAACTAATAATACTACCATGACATTCAAAGAACGCAAATTGAACTATAGAGGAGATCACTACTTTCGTTTTTATGAAATCCAGGATTTATTTGAATATTAAAGCTTGTCTAAAACAATTTATGAATTTATTATTATTTTAGTCTAATTTAATCTTTCATTTTTTAATTATAAAAAAATCAGCTATAAAACTTAAAATATTTTCAAATATTGCATTTTTTAGCTTTAAACTTATTTATATCATTGGAATTAATTAATCTAAACTTCAATTTAATTTTTTATAATTTAATCTAATTTAAGTGTTTGATAAATTATTAAAAATTTTCATTACAGATAATGATTTAATTTTTTACTTAATATGAAATTTTCTAAAAAATAAATTATTGAATAAAATAAGCTAGTAGTAGTTACATATCACTTAATGTAAAAAAATATTAAATTGATTTTATTTTATTTAAAAAATAAAAAAATATATAATTAAAAAAATTCAAATTACCATTTTTTAACTTTTATTCAAAATAATATAAAACATTATATTAATAAAATTAAAACCAATGTTTTTAGAATTGAACCAGTGGTCGGACCGATGGTCGAACCAATCATGCTACTAATTTGTTAGTTGATCAGTTCGATTAAAAATCATTAAAAATTAAAAGAACAGTTCAACCACCAGTTCAATCGATTTTTTAGCCGATTCAACTGGCCCATACCAGTTCAAATCCATTCTCTGAACCGATACGCCAACCAATTTCCGTTTCAATCAGTCCGACTGGCTAGTTCATTTCGATTCAAACATAATTGATTAAAATTAATAGATAAATATTTTTTTAAGGGTTAAATCACTATTTGGAGTCTGAACTTGGCAATTTTTCTCATATTGGAGTTTGAATTATCAAGTTAAGTCCTAAAGTTGGCAATTGTTCCTACATTAAAACCTAAACTTTAAGGTTTTCAATGACTGAGTTGGGTAAAAAAAAGTTCATGTAACAATGTAGAAACAATTATCAAATTCAAGGCCTAACTTGAATAAAAAAACAATTCAGACCTCAATATGAAAAGAGTTACCAAGTTCAAGCCCCAAAATACATTTAAACCATTTTTTGAAAACAAATATTTTCATTTATCAAACAACCTAATTATTTTACTAACTTACTAAATAACTTTTTAATATAAATTCAATACTTATACAATTTAATAATAATTTGAATATTTTAATTTTCAATTTATAAAAAAAAATTAAAATTCAATTTTTTTCTTTTTTTCACTTAAATTATTTGTTTGTTCATAACATTAATAAAGCCAAATGGTACAATTAGGCAATATAAGGTTTTAATTAGCCAAATGGCAAAGCCAAGGTTCGTTATTCTTCCCGACAACTGTTCCATTTTCAAATAAAAAATTTCTCCCACATTTTTCCCCTTTGTTTTTTTTTTTTTAATATTCTTTTTTCTCTCTCTTTATTTCTCCTCCACCTTACATTTACACCATTTTCTCTTCAATCTTCAGTTCTTGAAGCCCAATTTCGCTCCCCATTTTGTTGCATTTAATCCTTCGAAAGAAACCCATTTTTTTAAATCCAAAAAGAATGGGGAAAATCGGTTCGGGTTCAACGATTTCAGAAGGTGAAAAATCTCAGTTGGTCCTTGAAATTTGTTCATTGTCCACCATTCCAATCGTTTGTTCTCATAAGCACCATTTCAACAACACTTTTAAGTCTCATTTCATCGACTGGTATCGTCTTTTGGGAGTATGTTCTCATTACTTTGTTCATTCCAGACTTTTTAATCTTCCTCGGAATATTTTCCCGGAAAAATTCAGGATTTTCCAGGCCATTTTTGGCTGAATCTTTTCCCCCTTGCAGGTGGCTGAGAATTCAGGGTTTGAGCTTATCAAAAAGCGTTATCATAAGCTTGGTAAGCAAGAAAGTGCAAGAAAATACATTGTTTTATTGAAAGGGTTTGAAATTCTTTTTCTGGTGTTTCAGCTTTGCAACTTCATCCTGATAAGAATAAACATCCAAAAGCTGAGGTTGCCTTCAAGCTTGTTTCAGAGGTTAGATTTACTTGATTTATTAATTATTATTTTGGTGGCATTGGATAATTGAGATAAATTGGATTGCTTGCTAGAAACATCAAAATTTATTGCGGTCCGCCCTTTCATACTTCTAACTTATTCGTGTTCTATCTCACTCATTTTCAAATATTACTATTTGTTTCCATTCTTTAGTTTTTTTCTAAAATATCACTATTTTTTCTAACATTCTTATATTAAATACTTGCTATCTCACTCACATTATTCATTTTTTAAAATAATATTCATATTCAAATATAAATATGACATATGATCTTCATATATATAATTTTCTGTACTCTTAATAAATTTTAAATTTAGTCTTTGTATTTTTTTTTTGTTTAGAAATCCAATATTTCTACTTTTTCAGACTCTAAAATTGAGGTCCAATTGTTAATACTATTAAAATTCATCACTATCGTGTTAATTTTGAAATCTAAAAAATAAAATTGAAATTTAAAAAATAAAAATAAAAATGGGTACTAGTATTTGAAAGTCGTCTGAAATCGGGGGTGAAATAGATGTGAGAGTGGCCCAGTACACAGAATCATAAAGATACTAATAAATTTGATAACAACTTTTGGTTGAACAATATCTCAGCTCTAACCACCACTTTTAGGTACTCACTTCATTCTTCCCATTACAGTAATTGTCACCAATTTTTTGTTTTCTTTTTATGTCTATTTACATAAAGGAAAAGGTTGGTGCATGTTATTATAATTGCATGCATATGCATATCTTTTTGTCAAAATTCGATACCTAAAATGAATTTATTGAGTTAAGTTCTGAGTTTGTAATCAAAATTCTTCTTTTACTTTTACGCTTATGTGCATGTCTTTGATAGATTTTCAAGCCCTAACTTGTTGAATGCCATTTTGTTTTGAAAGATTTATCATATGAAGTAACTGAATTAAATATCGAATTCATACTCGAAATGTTTCTTTTCTTGCAAGCGTATATATATATATCTTTTTCTGAAATCTGAACCACAAACTATTGAATGTCATAATCAAATTGTTTCTTTACTTGCAAGTTTATGCATGTTCTTTCATTGAAATTTGAACTCTTGTTAGTTGCCGCATTTAAATGACGATATGTACCAATTAAACTAAGGCCCATGTTTATAATCAAAGTTGCTTCTTTACTTCTAGGCACTACGCATGTGTTTTGCTAAAATTCAAGCACTAACATGTCAAATGGTAAAATGCAAACCCTAGTTTGTTAGATACCAACCGAGTTAAGTCCTGAACTAGATCTTGGATTCATTCTTGAACTGTTTCTTTACTTGCAAGCATACGAAATTCGAATCCTAGCTTGTTAGATGCCACTTTTGAAGAGTAACTATATATAAATCAACTGAGCTAAACCTCAAGTTCATAACCTGGATTTGTTTCATTACCTGCAGGCATATGCATGTCTTTCAGATAATATGAAAAGAAGAGCTTTTAACATAGAGAGATGGAAACACTTCTGCAATGAATGCAATAGAATCCCATATTCAACTGACAAATCTCTCCTCAATTCCCAAACTTCATCAAATCCCAAAAACTTGGGTAAATTCCTGCAAAGTTTGAAGGGAATCAGGGATAGATTCAAGGAAGAAATTAGGGTTATAGAGAACTGTTTGAGGGTAAGTAGCATGTCAAGGAAGGAATCACCAACATTTAAGCCATCAACAAACAGTGTTGACGGTCGTGAGAGTAGGATTAAGCATAAGATTGAAAGGGAAAGCCCAGTTTTTGAGCCATCAGAATATGGAATTCAAGGTTACCCACATTTGAGGGATCAAATTTTGAACAAATCTGAGAGATTTTGGGAATTGCAAAGGAGAAGTGTAGAGGAAGGAGGGAAATATCATTCACCAGTATTTCAAAATTCTTCTTCACAAACTGGAGGAATGTTTCGGGGAATGATTAAGAGCAGATCTGTTTGTATTCATTCTTGATGCATTATTATTATTCTACTTTTCCATTTCAGATTTATTGCATCTTGAAGATTTTTTTTAAAAAGAAATTCGAATTTCCGCTTGCTGCATTGTACTGTTTTAGACAAAAGAGGTTATAACTTGGGACAAAGAAAAGAGATGCAAGTGTTAGAATTCGGATTTTAGATTTGTTGACATTATTGAATGAATTAACTAAGTTAAATCTCGAATTCAAACCCGAAACCTTATTTAATATTCAACCAAAAACCGAAATAATTTAATATTTTTCACGGTAAAATAAGATTCTCAAGCAATGGCATTTATGCACAATGCCCAAAAGGTTTAAGTGTTGAGAGAATCCAAGATGAAAAAATGAATTAAAATTTCAACCCTAAATCTATTCAATACTACATTTTAGGGGTTATTACATGTATCAATTGGACTAAATCTCGAATTCATTTTACATTTTTATAGCAAAATAGTATTCAAAAACAAGTCTTCAATTTTGACCAATGGAAGAATAAACCACAAAAAAAAAAAAAATCAGGTAATAAAAGCTCATGCATTAAAGATTTTTTAAGAAACTCAATTTATAATAATATTCCAAATTCTACAATCATTTTGTAATTTAGCCAAAATTCCTTACCCTATCAGTTAAGAAGACTCACAGTTATTTGCTCTGTATATATTTCATAAACTCCTTCGTGATTGGTCATTCACTCGGCATTTCCAGCAGTCCAATCAACAACATCCATTCAACGATCGAGATATTCTACTCTTTTCCGTTACAGGCAGACCTAATTTTCATTTGCTGATTGCTTGGTTTCAGGGATTTTGAGAGTACCATCATCTACCAAGGGCTGCAACTCTTCTTTTGCCACTTTACGGACCTTGGAGTCTGAGGATTCCCAAAATGCAGACACTACCTTTGAACTGCAAATACAACAATGGGGCCAATATCAAAATATGTAATGTCGGAGATCAAGTGGATGTCTATGCTTTAAATGTGAAACATTTTCAAGGACGCAACAAAGCAGCTAACCTGTGACCCCGGGCCCATAATTGACACTTTCCTTCCAAAGATTTCTTCCACAATGAGGAAGCAAATGCAGGGCAGTCTAAGATTAGTTTCCTTATGGTGCGACTGGAATGGAAGTTTTCAAGTACATGTTCTTCCTCGGATTCATCGGATTTAGGCTTTGCTGCAAGTTCTGCTATAGCTTCATGCAAGTTTTTCAACTTTTCATCCAAAGTTGGGTGGAGAATTCCATCAGAACCCCCCTTCGCAACCTGCGTTATTTCCAACATATGCCATGGTGGTTAAATCATGATTGTGGATTGAAAACAGTTCAAATGGAGAAAGTGTTGAATGTTAAGTGTAAATGATCGGTACAGGTACTCTTCGTAAGAAATAAAACTGCTTGGTTATCGACAAAGTTCCAGGCTACCTACTTCTGGATTTTATAAAAAAGAATGCAAACTCCATTAAAAAGACGAAGAACAAAGTTGAGTACCTCGAAAATTACTTCTTTTCCAAAATTTGATGTAAGCAATTCTTCTGCATTCTCAATGCAAACATCAATAAGGTTCTGCAAAACCGAGCATCACAAGTTAACCAGAAATAAATACTTTGATGTCTCTGGCCAATGGATACAGAAAAGGGCAGATGACCCTAATGGGCAAGAGCTGCAAACAAACCTCAGCAAGCCCACTGTTGACTAGCAACTCCCTCCTCCTTAACGAAGGATCCTTCTTCCCACCTTCAGCTGAGTTAAGGTTCTCTTCGGGAATATCACTTTTACCAGACTCAGTTGCTTCCGTATCAGAATCTGTCGTAGCTACCTCCTTTGTAGATTCTTCATCAAGGTTCTCTTCAGGAATATCACTCTTAGCTGCCTCCTTACTAGATTCTTCATTCCTTGAAAGTTTCTTGGATTTGATTTCTGACTCGTTCTACGAAAAAAACAACGAAGTAAATTCCAGCACAGGTTGTTTGCAGTCTTGATAGTTAGACAAAAGACCAGAGTCGTTAAACTACCTTAGAACTGAGTGATGGAACAGTTAAATTTAGAGACGCCAGACCATCAGTATTTAAATAGCGTGAATAGTTTGGATGAAGCAACTGCAGCAACAAGCGCCTTGCACTCTGAAATTCACAAAACGCAAACAGAAAACTGTAAACAATGCAATACTAAAAGCTGAACTAATGTCAGCTCCAATAATGGCGCAAGTTTAGGGATACAATCCATTCTATGGACATCCTATAATAAGTGCAAAAAAAATATGAACTTTTAGAAGACCCAAGCTGGGCAGACCAACTCCTCAGTTTATTGGTTCGGATTTTAAGGATTCTCCAGGTAAATAATTCAGATAATAATGAGGGTAGATATATATTTCTCTAATTCTTTTATTTGCTTAAAAGGTCTTAACCCCGCCCATTATTATTTCACAAGTTATCTTCTTAAAAATCTGTTGTTCAGATAACAGGTTTAGAATAAGTATAGACCTTGTCCAGAGCAAGCTCTTTCAATGTTGTTTGAAGCTCACGGATGATAATCTGTAATCAGAAAATTAAAATCAAGCATTAACAAAAAGCAACATTACATAATAGTATAAAGAGAGGTAGTAACGACAGGCTTCATAGCAGACTAACCTTTGTTATAAGCTTTGTGTCATCGACCATAGAGACAATACCAACGAGTACCTGATAAAACAGAAACCAGACATTAAGTGCCTTAAATCTTAATGCAAGGCCTCATGACACATTACTCAAAATATTACTAGTTCCATAGCTGAATTTACTGAGAGCAAATTACATTTCAGACATAGAACCATACTGTTAAATCCAGGAACAGAATAACTTGCATTTTGTTAGTGAGCATGGTGATAACTTTAGTTCTTTACATAGGAATGTTCAAAACTCGGTTAAAACCAAGTTAACCAAATTAACTGACTCAATTTGATTTTGGTTAGGTTAGTTCAGTTTTAGGTTAAAAGGGGTTGGGTTAAATATGCGAATTCAGTCGGTTGTGGATTTATATAAGTGATAACTGAACCGATCGAATTAACCAAATTAATATAAATAGATTATATTTATATATTAAAATATATTTATAATATTATAGATCTGTGGAAAATATTAGAACAACAAAGTTGATTACATTTCTCCGATGATTATGATATTTCTTTTTAAGGAAATATACAATAAAATATATAATAATCTTAAACAAATATGAATCAAAAAAGGGTAAATTGGCTCATTTATATTAGGTTAATTCAGTTAACTGCCCAAACTGACCAACTTAAGTTGGTTTGGTTATTTCTGTTTTTCCTTAAGTCTGTTCAGCTTTCAATTATGATGGGAGGTCAGATTTCGGGAGACCTCTTTGCACGCCAAGAAGGTTAAAAATAAGCTGTCTACAAAGACTACCCCTATGGCATTTCTAACAGACGAAATTTCAGCAGATAGAATTCCATAAACAACCCTCACCATGCATCCACATTGATCATGCGCTATCTTGCTTATATGGCCTTTCATCCCTTTGATGATTTTCTTTCTTTCCTAGAATAAAACACAAAAAGAATGATAATTCATGAGTTAACAAAAACTAGGAATTCCATAGGGTAACATCATTTTGTGTTTTACTAGAAAAGTGTATCTTCATGTATTAGGTTTTATGGAACTCATCCAATCGACTGCAACAAACCTTCGCACTCCCATGCTTAACACAAAGCATCCCAATCTTAGATCCATCTCGGGTATGGATCATACGAACAAGGAGTGGACCAGACAGCTGTTGAATTATATCTGCAGCAGAGGACTATTGACAAACTTAATTTAGAAAGAGAAAAATCACATGTAAAAACCAGTTCTACTGAGTACTGGCAGAGAACTTATTAAGAGAATGTTTTGAAAATGCATGTTAAGATCTTAAATACCTTATCAGCTATGTCCAAATACTCTATTAATACCCTGTGTATCATCGAGTGGTCTACTATTCCTTTTTCAAGGATTGGTTGGATTACCGAACTCATGTGTCGCAAAACAGATGATTTTTGCAGGTCCAGCTTCGATATTATATCTATTAACCTGAAATATGGAAATTTTGTGTCAACCTCTGTTCCCAACTTGTTGCAGTTGTAGGATATTGCTATGGAATTACATATATCCAACAAAGCCATGGAAGGAATAACATCGCGAAATTTAATGACAGCCCATCAACCTCAGTGATAACTTCTGAAAGTATGACAATCATGGCCAGAAAATACAAATTTATATATATGCTACCTGCTTTCTTTGATGGATGCGAGGTCTTTGAACAGATGAAGCTCGGTAGAATATAATTCCATCAGAAGCTCTTGTTTTTGAGTGGCATTTCCCAGTTGATATGCATGCTCAATAACTGCATAGGGAGAAGCAAGAACACCAGATGTTAGCAAGGCTTGAGAACAGATTTACCTCTCAAGAACCTGTAGTGAACCTAATGAAAATTAGGTGCAGTTATATCCCTAACTTTAACACACATCATATGCAAATGAAATTGAGTAGACTTAAGACCTACGTTACTTGGACTTGGGTGTGAGTGACAGATATAGGCATGTCCAACATGGGCATGTTCAATTTTGTCCTAAGTTTTTATATGTATTTGGAGGATTATTACAGAGTCATAGCCCGATTACAATGTTGATATATACACTAGACGTTCCGGAACTATGCTACTCGGACTCGGATGTGAGTGTCGGAACACAAGTATGTTTCCAGCATAGGTATGCACAATATTTTCTAAGTGTTTCTATGCATTTGGAGGATCCATGGAGTCATATCCCTATACCCATGTCGGCATTTGTGTCAATCATGGATGTCAAACATGGGAACTTCAAAAAAATATGGATAATCAGAGCAACATAGCTTAAGGCACATGTTTAAAGCAAATGCACCATTAAATTTGACAAATTAGGTCAGCAAACAAAGTCTTAACGTACCAACAGATCCAACCATGTGTCGAAGAAGTGAAGCAACATGCCCGCGGAGAGATGAGATAACCCCAGCCAGCTGTTTTTTAGATGCTGCATGCATTTAATTATAACGTAAGACAGTGATAACAATAGGATTAACAACACCTAGAAGAGAACCATAAAAAGGGTCTGTGAAGCAGCATAACTATACCTGCATCAAACAATTTCTTCACAAGATGCACTGCATAGGCATTGCAAGAAAGGGTCAGAAGGTGTGGCTGAAGCTCGGAGAATACAGCATCTCTTTCTATTTGTGAGCAGTACTTAACACAGGTCTAAGGCCAAACCAAAAAAAAAAAAAAAAAAAAGGGTTAGACAATCATAGACTATTGCTGTGGAATTCATTTGAAAGTTAAAGAAAAAGGCTAAGAAAACCCACCTGCAGAACACGAGATGAAACATGAGAGCCAGCAATTTCTGGAATCTTTCCCTTCATCTTTTGCAAAGCTTCAGTTATAAGCCTTAGAACAATTCAAGTAACATTTTAGTACAAAAAAATAATAATATTGACTAACAATGCAGTATATTTGTTCTTACAAACATACTTTGATCTGTCTTCTTTAGCAATATTCCGACGTCTCATCTTTTCCCATAAAGATGCAAGCTCCTATCACAATGCAAAATGATCAAAACTTGCATTAGACCATAATTCGAAAATTGCCAAATATTCAAATGGTCAGCCAAAATATAAGTTTTAATCAACTGATAAACACATCAACTCAAATCTCCTCATTTTTCCCCCTTAATTCTTAATTCCACCATGGTTGTAAACAAGGAACTTGTGTTCCTAAGCAATTAGGGTTCGGACAAAAAAAATCTAATTCAGCTCAGTCGTTGGTGCGTTGAGTGAGCCCAAGCTGAAAGAAGTTTGAGCTATCAAGTGAATTAAATTTGAATATTCTAAATCTTGATAGTGCAACTAATAAGATTTCCCCCCTTTTAATTAGCTATGTTACTTGAACTCGGGTGTGAGTGTTGAATCCTACGCAGGTATGGTTAGCTTTTTTAAGTTTTTCCACGTATTTAAAGGATCCTTGAAGGTCATATTCCCATATCTGTGTGTAGGATACGGGTACTTCATGAAAACTGAAGAGACCGAGCAACATAGTTAATTAGTATAGAAAATCTTCAATTCAAATTTGAACTTGAGTTTGAATACAAATACTCAAGTTTGACATCGAGCATGAGAGCTGAGCTTGACTTTAACCAAGTAAACAAGCAAGATTGAGCAACTCAATGTTTTTCTCAATTCGAGTTCATGCTTTACAAATGAAACTGAAACGAGCTCGAGACTCTTTATCTCTTATTTCAACTCAAGCTTCTTACAGCTTAAACTCAGCTCGGCTTGATTACACCCTAAATAATAATCCAGAGCTCGACTTAGTTACACCCTAAAATTAAAGAATTAAAGGCATAGAACTTACTTGTTCAAGAGTATAATGCGGCTTCCTCTTCTTCTTTCTAGCTTCAGCTAATTCCTACCAAAAACCAATAAAACAGCAAACATTAAATAACAAAAACAAAATGGCTTTACTTCTAAAATATCTAATTAAAAAATATACATATATATATCAAATAACCTTGGCTTGGATTCGACGCTCTCGCTTTGTGAGTTCTTTATTATCATTCCCAGATTCCAATTTCTTAAACTTGGAATGAGTTGGGTGTTCTCGTTTTGGTTTGGATGAGTTGAAAGGTTTCTTGAGGAGCTTGTTAGAAGGGTTTGTTGATGAAGGGGTGGAAGAAAGCAGCTTCGGCTTCTTCGATTTCGAGCCATCTTTGTCCGTTTTGGTGCTTGAAAATTGCTTTCTCTTATTGGGTTTTTGCGTTTGTTGATTCTTGGCCGCCATTGAAACTGTTTTTTAGCTCTAAGCTGTGCCTCCTTGGGGATCAGAGAGAGGGGGTTTTAGTTTTAGCCTTTGTTTTTCCGAGGGTTTTGCGTTTAGGTTAGAGGGCAGCAAACAGGACTGGGCCTGCTTTTTCTCCAACCTATCAGCTGTATTTTATTCCTTTGAATTAAAACGGAAATTAATTTAAGCATTATTATTGGAGATTTTTTTTTTTGACGTAAGAAATCAGTATCATGAAAATTTATTACTTTTTTAAATTTAATTGATTTTTTATATTTCTCATAAACATTTTATAGTTTATATTTGGGGTTTGTAATTGTCCTTTCAAACAAAATCGTTTTTAAAGTTTGAACCATATTTTTCTTTAAAGAATGTAATATGTCTTACTATTTGTAACACCTCAAAATTCGGCCTAGAAGTTTAGGCCAAATTTTGAAGGTCACATTGATCACCGAAATGATCGATGGTAATTTTTACAAAATAAATTGTCACAACGAACCAGAACATTAAATCATAGAATACAGTCAGAAAAATTGTCGTTAGGTTTAATATATGAACAAAATAAAATTTACGAACGAAAATCCCAAACAGAACTTGTACCACAGATTCTATAAAACCTTACAATTTCAAATAATGTATCGTAACGAAAACTGAAAAGAAGAACTGTTGTTTTATTTTTAACTGTGACTGTCCGAGACCTCCGTGTACCGAGTCCAGCGTCAGAATTCAGAAGGGTACCTAAAAGAGGAAACACTAAAGGGGTGAGCTACACGAGCTCAATGTGAGTTCAAAACGATTATCAACATATTTACAGAAGAGAACTCCAGATGGCAATTTAGTAGCAGAATATATTTACAGATACATGCAAAAACAGATATCAACAAGGAACCAATGCCTCAACACACAATCAGTCAAATCACACCAAGTAGACACAGAAAACTCAACATAAGAGTTGTTCAGACAAACAGAATACGGTCAGATAATCTTACACCCAAACAGGTGCACACGAATGCAGTTAAGTACTAAAAACCCACCCATCCAGCCAAAACACCTCTCGGTCTCCCGATTACACCTTAAAAGAGTTGTTTATGCTCATCCAACCAAACACACCACATAGGACCTCGAAAGGCCCATCCAACCTACACACCATGTATGTGGACTAGGCCATTCAGATATTAATACGCAGCAGGGCTGGCGTATATAAATCTGATGTAATGCGGTAATCAGTTATCTGATCATGATGCGATTTTAAATCGCCGGATCGATAGCTGGTAATCAGAACACCCCTAACCTGTATCCGTCGTCGGACTAAAGTTAAGAGGCATCACTGGACATATCAGAACATAAGACAAACATTTCACTAACATCAAACATTCACAAGCATTCCATAGCGAAATTATACATAGAGTTCCTTTAGGAAGTCTACGAGACCTTAAACATGCATAGGAAAAGGGTCGGGACTAAACCGGCACATACAATTTTTTTTTTAAACTTAAACATTTTTCAAAGTTACAGAGGTCACACGCCCGTGTGGGTAGGCCGTGTGCCTCACACGCATTAGACACACCCGTGTGTCTAAGCTGTGGCGAAACAGGGCATACATACTGACTTGTCCACACGGCCACAAGACACGCCCGTGTGTCCAGCCTGTGTGGGTTTTTGACTTGCTTCGACTTGCAACCTTGAGAGACATGGTCGAGACACACGCCCGTGTGCTCAACCGTGTGGGCAAGTATAGGCCATGGCCAATTTGCCACATCAAATCATGCTTATTTAACTCTTTCACAAATACAGAACATATTTAAAAATTTATCTAATTAATGTCATTTATCAATTCACATTCCAAACTAGACTAACATACCACAAAGTCATGTTTTCCGTATCATAAATTCCATATTCGAACCAACTAATATATATATATCAAATCATATTACATATGCTTTATAAGTCCAATAGCCAAACCATATAACCTTATGACCTAAATAACATCTATACATGAGACATTATCAAACATTACCACATAATAAAATATGGTGTTGTACTTTACTAGTACATGCGCAAGTTAACATAATATCATTAACCATTTTATTAATAAAAGTTGACCCTTTTAAACACAAATGACAATTCAAGCATACCTATTTCGCATGCAAATTATCATGTTTAAACCTCATATGTCCAACCATTCAAATAAACACTTATTCAGTCATCAGTTTAATCTTAATAAATCATAACATTTCCATCACTTGCATTTTAGCTAAACATGCTATCTCATAACCTAATATAAAAACGACTATGTCACTTTTAGCTAATCAAATGTCCATCAAACATACTCAAAATATAATCATCATTTTCCATCATGAACCTTAACTAAAACCCCAACCATTCAAGCATAATAAATGTGTATACTTTGCCATTTCAAACCGAATCAACATAACCAATACTCAATCAAATATATATTCATCATTTTACCTTAATACCAAGCCAAATTATACCATTTTTCATACTTCCAAAATGAGCTAACTATAAAGCCGATTATACATCATACTTACCATATCTCATTACCAAATCATATAACCAACATTACAAACATATTTACCATGAAACATACTTCCAAATTAAACTTAAGACATGACCGGATACACAACCATTAACATCATAATCAAGCCATTTTCGCATGGCTATAAAAATATACAAATTTCAAAACCAAATATATCAAAACTAGCCTATACATGTCACATAACCCAATCTCAAAGCATTTATTTACCAAAACAAATACTGGATAGTTTGATGAGATCTCCCAAGACTTCCAACTCGAGCAAATCTCCAAAACTCTATAAACATAGGAAAAACACATGGAGTAAGCTTTGAAAGCTTAGTAAGCTCGTATATTAATAAACTTAACGTAGCAAATAATTTCATTGCAATGCCATAAGTATGATATGCTATCACACACAACTTTTCTAAATTTTATAACAAGTTCTCATTTCGAATTATCATCATTCAATATTATACTACATAACTAGCTAACTATAGCTTTCACAAGCTTATTCAATTCAATTATCAAATATCATTTAATTCACATTTTCATATAGCCAAATGAGCACATTATGGAAAATAACACATTCAACCATATGTCTTTCTCATATAAATCATATATCATCATTTATACTCAAATTCACCTTTCATTCATATATTATCTGACAATTTCACATATGCAACTTTATAAATCACATCTTATACATTTGTTCATATTTCATTTGCACATATTCACATTTCATTTTTATATACATCACATAACATTCTTTGCACATATACTTACCTTTCATTTCCAAACATTGTATATATTTCAACGTACCTGAATCGGAATGTCATTCACTTAATCACTTATTTCTCGGAATGCCCGTTGAACCGTTCGGAATCAATAAGGATACTCGGATAGCTCGAAAAGCTCGTACAATGCCAACTCCCAGACGTGGTCTTACATGTAATCAAATATCGATGCCACTGTCCCAAACAGGGTCTTACACGAAATCATATACAATGCTGATGTCTCAGACATAGTCTTACACATAAATCTCAAAGCGATGCCAACGTCCCAGACGTGGTCTTACACGATAACACATATCGAAATCCTAAGTCATGACATATGTATTGTAACTATTCCTATGGTTTGTACGGGGATTTCAGATGTCATCACATTGTCGATGCTTTCTCGTATTCATATATTCTACTTCTCGAACAATTCAATATCATAATAACATATATATAAGTTATTCAAAATACATATATATTTACATTACCATTCGACATTGAATTCAATCACACAAATAATATGCATTTATAACATGATTTCGTAACGTCTATTAAAATACGAGCTTACCTCGTTCGCAGTAACGACAAATTAAGTCGACTAATCAAATACTTTGATTTTCCCTCGATCTAGATTAGAATTCCGTTTTTGCCAATCTAATTAATATCAAAATTAACTTACTTATTCAACATTTCATTCAATTTCATCCAAGAACACGTAATTTGGGCATTTTGCATTTTACCCCCAAACATTTCATATTTTTACAATTTAGTCCATATTTCAAAATAACACAAAATACACAAGATCTCATCAATCCCATGTTAGGCCGAATTTACCTTAAGTCCCTAGCAGCCCATTAATTTCATTTACTTCACATTTTGACCCCTCAATTTACAAATTTCTCAATTTAGTCCTTAATACACATTTTTATCAAAAAATCACTTAATTAAACATAATAATCTGTTAACAAAAATTTATATTTCATCATCAAACCACAAAAAAATCAAGCTATCATCAATGGAAAATCTCAAATTCTTCATTAAATCCAAAAATTAAGGCATGGGCCTACTAGTATTCGAAGCAACGATCTCAAAAACGTAAAAATTATCAAAAACGAACAATGAACATACCCGAATTAAGCTTCCTATGTGTCGAAACTCAAAGCTTCAAATGTTTTCTTTCTTTCTTCCATTCGGCCAAAATAAAATGATAATGCATGCCTTTTTTATGTTTTGTTTTATTTATTAATAATTTAACACATAAATTACAATTTTATCATTATAAAAAATATAAAAACTATATATTAAAAGCCTTATGCCGTCCACTCAATTTATAATGACCAAATTTCATTTTAAGGACTTTACAATTAATAGACCATAGCAATTTAGTGCTTTAACAATTAGATTACTACTTTTACATTTTACGCGATTAAGTCCTTTTTATAAAATCGAGCACACAAACGATAAAATTTTCACACGAAACTTTCACACATCTTAATTCACATATTGTAAACACCAAAAATAATATTAAAAATATTTTTCTAACTCAGATTTGTGGTCCCAAAACCACTGTTCCGACTAGGGTTTAAACCAGGGTTATTCTGTGCACGCAAAGAAAGCCGACGTAAATGCGATCTGATCATGATAAACCATTGTCAGACGAATAAACTTGCGATTAAAGCGCCAAATCAGACAGAGAGGCTTCTTCATTCTCTTCACAACCAAACCCAAAATACTTTATGCAAGTGCATGTATGCATTCAAACCCATAGAAATAATGAACACGTCAACAGACAATCAGACAAAAGCAAATATGCACACACATCCAACAAACCGGACTCAGAATCGAACATTTCACACCTCAGTCACAAATAACACATAAGCCGAAGCCTGGATCAAAATTCTTAGTCACCCTTACTAAAGTTCAGCCGTGGCCGAAACACACAAACAAATTCTCAATTCAAAAACATATACAGAACCAAATAAGTGACTTAGAATCACACGACCGTGTGGGAAAAACTATGCTTTGTGGGAGGTCAAAACACCCATGTGAGGGAGACACATGACCGTGTGGCAGAGGCACACGCCCGTGTGAAACAGGAACACGGCCATGTAAACAGGCCGTGTAACTCACTGTCCAATTGTGCTAAAATAGAGTATAGGCAGACACGACTGTATGAGGGTCTCACACGCCCTTGTGCCCATCAGACACGGCTGTGTGTCCAAAACACACGTCTGTGTGAGATCCCTTAATCCTAAAATTAATCACCAAATCCCTAATTTCTAAATACACAAGCCCGTGTGCCCAAGGGACACGGCCGTGTGGCACCAAAACCTACCGTAAAACCCTAATTCCTAAATGCACACTGCCATGTGAACCGGCACACACCCGTGTGGCCATCCATGTGGTCACGAAACTACTTCGGAACAAGCCAAAAACACCGTTTTAGCCATTAAATCAGTCCCTAACCTTTACAATAACAAGAGTATATCAAAATATGCAGTTTTCCCCATACGTGTCAATAAATAAATACCCAAAATCAACGGGTTAGAGTACACTCAAGAAATACTGAAACAATAATTCACAAAATAAAATAGATAAGGTTCGAGTCTCACACCTGATTCGCGATCAGAGACGTCTAAAACCCGACTCAACGACCAGAAAATCAAAAGTTCCTCGAAAATCACACACCACCATTTTTTAAAAAGAAAATATAAAATATAAAAAGAAAAGGAAGAGGATAACATGACTCCCAATAAAAATAAAAATAATAAAATAAAATAAAATAAATAAATAATAAAAATATGGCTAATACTTATTTTTAACCATAAAACAAATTCACTATTTAACAATATAAAATTATATTACTCAAAACACACTCACAAGGACTCAAACCCAGAACGCAGAGACAAATTAACACACAACAAACCACCAGACCAGCAAACCTATTCTATCACTTAAATGCGCAACTAAACACAATAATGCAACCTTCTCACTGACCCTAACCACAAAACTCAAAACTTCTAATCCCAAAATTCAGGGTGTTACATTATTACACCCAACAATTGTTGATTTTAAATTTAATTGAGAATGGTTCCACATTTAGTAAATTATATTTTTTATTTGTTTATTTTCCTTTTCTTTTTAAATTTTCTTTATTTTTGTTGATTTTTTTTCACCACAAAGTCATAAAATTTATTTATTTTTAAATTTATTTCAATTACTATTCTATTAAATTTTAAATAATATGCTAATTTAAATACATATAAAATATTTTAATTTTAATCATACATTTATTTTAAGATAAACATAATAACTTATTTTTATTTAAAAACTAGTTTTTTTATTCGATAATGCACGAATTTAGTGATATGCATCAATCAAAATATATTAAAATTAGTTTAATAATTAAAACAATAAAAAAATTTATGTTAAAATCGAATTTAAAATAGATACTAATATAGATATTAAATATTTATCTAAATTTTAAATTTTATGATAATCTAATTAAATATTTATGTAATTTATTTTTTAAAAAAATATTATATATAATATAATCAAATAATATTTATAATTGAATAATAAACCTAAATTAGCTTATAATTTAATACTTAAAATTATTAATTCATTTATTTATTTAAATTAAATAAAAATAGAGAGATTACCACTTGTAGTAATATGAAGGTGTGTAACTTATTATGTTAAATATATATATATGATAACTAGATTATAGCAAATATTTGATACACAAGCGGAGTTTTTTAACTTTACAAGTAGAGAGTTAAGAGGATAATATGTGTCTTATTTATATATTTTATATATTTTTTTAAATGCCAATTAAGGACAATTTTCATTCTATTAACCTCGGTTGTGGAGTTAAAAAACTCCACTGCCTATATTGCAAATAATAATTCTTCTCGTTAATAAACTAACTTTTATAAACAAGTATTACCGAAAATATTAAAATTAATAAACTTAATATTTTATTCTATGAGGCAAATTCAAAATTTACTTAAAATTCCTTGTAGAGTGTTAAGTGAACCAAACTGAATGTATCAATGTAACTTTCTCAAAATTTTAATTAATATTTTACTATGCATACCAAACGTTGTAATATTACATTTATGGTAACCGCATTCCCAATAATCACATTCTATTACAATATTCTCATCAGAAAGCACCAAATGCCACGAAATTTTCATGCAAACCCAAATTTGTTTGGGATTTTATTGCATATGTTGCTTTAGATATTAGGTGTTTCCATTAACTGCCATAAGGGCAAGGAGTTGTGTAAAGAGTCACCACATCAAGATTCTACTTATCTTGATGGTTGAGAGTGTTATTTGGTTGAAAAGGCCTTAATACATGTTGGTGTCTTTTTATTGCTCCCAACCTTGGTATAGAGGTCTGATTCAAGCAATAGAATTTTTTTTTTTCATAAAGTTTAAGTTATATCACATTTTGAGATTTTGTTTTATTTGAGATTAAAATTTTTCGTTTTATGTAATTAAATTTAAAACTTCATTAACTTCAAAAATATCTCCTCCTAATTGAAAGTTTTCCTCCACATAATGTTTTTTTCGAATTAAAAATTCAAAAGGGTACATAGAAACAATGAAATTGTAATTGTATTTGGTAAACAAAACTCATTTATGATGTACAAAAAAAAAAAAAAAAAAAAACTCATTTTTGAACCTTTGTTTTTTCCTTTTCTGGGCAAATCATCTAAATTCATATTTCAATGCTATCTGATTAAAATTCCAATAAAATGTATTTAATAAATATCATAAAATAATATTTTCATACAAAATAGAAAACAACTTTGAATGAATGAGTTCGAGCTCGTTGATGAACACATTATCATTTTATAATATTAAAATAATAATTCAAACCTACTATCAATCAGAATAAATAATATTCTTATATATTTTTTAATTAATTTAATTTTAGAATCAATTCTATTAGGTATTTTTTTTAAAAGTCTATTTTTTAATGAATATTTTTATAGTTTGCAAGTTTTTATTTTAATATTTGGTGTACCATTTCATCCTTTCATTTGCTTTTTGGTACTTCTATAAAATAATTAATTCCCATAGAATATCAAGATTTTAAAATTATATATATTATTGTGTTTTAATTTTTTTAGTCTAATTATTTGTGAAAAAAAGAGATTTGATTTTTTAAAATTTTTTAGTCGAATTATTGTGTTTTAATTTTAATATCTCTATTGTCCAATCATAACACAAATATTATATATTCAACGGATTGTCTTCACGTTACAAATTTTACATGTAAGACTCTAAACAACTCTTCTATTATACAAGTTGTCGACCACAATAACTAAATTTGTACATAATCTCGATAAGAAACGTATTGTCTTATTAGAAACATTTAAATCCAAATCAATTTCCCACCCTACTATCAATGTAATACCCAATTTCTGCTCGGCCTGATGCCAGTATAAAAGACCCAAAGAAAAAACAGAATGCAAATAAACCAATAAAATAAAAGGTCCAGTCCATGTACAATACTAAATAATAACAGTCCAATTACAAAAGCAATACCAAGCCCAAATACAAATAACAGTTCAAAATTAGACCAGCCCAAACCCAAAGACCCACTAAACAGGAAACCCTAGTAGTCCCAAAGCCTTGCGCCGCCACAACCACTCAGCTTGCCACTACGCGCGTCGGCCACACGCGCCCCTGTGTCGTTTCAAGGTCCCACGCACATTGTGCCCCGTGCCCACGCCCCTGACGCTTGAAGCTTTCCTAGGAGCCTCGGCCTCCGTCGTTTGCACCATGGCCCATGCCCTGCAAAGAACAGAGAAATGAAGAACAGAGAAATATGGGGAAAATAGTTGGAATAATAAAAAAAGGGACATTGTATTTGGCTATAAAGCCATTCAAAATCGATGTAACGGGGGTTTCTTTTTTTTCCTTTCTACAAACACTGCACTTGAACAGTCAATCAAAAATCAAAAAGCAGAAAGATAAAAGGTTGATTTCGTTTGTTGTTCTTATTAGTTTTTATTTACTGCCTTCATTTTTTTTAATTCCGATTTTGTCACCTTAAGACCCCATTTTTCACGCAATTAGATTCGAAAAATCAAAAAAAAAAAAAAAAAGAAAGAGCGAAAATAAAAAAAAATGAAAATCTCGAAATCTTTTTCCTTCCACGAACACTACACAATCTATCAGCAATCGAAAAGAAAGGATTTAGTAGGTCGATTTTAAACCTTTCTATTGTCGTCGGAACACTGTTTGTAGTTTGTTATTTGTTTTTGAATCCCTATTCAATAAACTAAAAAATGAAAACAAAAGAAAAGATACTCTTACCTAAACTTTAGGACGCTACATCGCAAGGCCTCCCCCCTTTCCGTCGCGAAAGTTGTACCAAAACCCCAAAAAGGGGGTTTTCTTGTATCAAATGTTGAAGATCCGAGGCCTAGTTCGCGAGATTTCCAAAATGGTGCCAAAGGCCCATCTGTGCGCGCTATCGGCCATCGGATATGGCGCGGTGGTGCGAAGACCGGCTCGAACGATGGCGCAACAATGGGTTATAGAAACCCTAGAAGAGTAACAAGAGGGAGGTCTTTCGATTTTCCTTTTTTTTCTCTGGAATACGAAAAATGATTTTAAAACATCTTTTTTCTATTTAAATAAAACACGAAACGACGCCGTTTAGGGAGGGGGATCCGCGCGTCGTCCCACTTGGTGACCCGGATCCGCGCCTCTCTACTTTAAAGGATTATTTGCGCGATTGGTCCCCCACTCTCTGATCCCTTTGCAATTTAGTTCTCTCAAACGCGCCGTTTTCGCGACTGGGGGTAATTTCCTTTTTAATCCCTCACTCCCTGCGCGCGTTTCATTCACATCGTCCCGTTCTCTTTTATTTTAGACTTTTGCCCCAGATTCCAGCTCTCATTTTAATTTACCCCTTTTATATACATTTTGTTTTCTTTAAATATTTTTCTATTTTACCATTATGTGTATTTTATTATTATTATTATTATTGTTATCATTACTATTATTATTATATTATTACTTAATTATTTTAAATTTTGTTTGTATATTATTAAGCTTTACGTACATCGTTGGTTTTAAATTTTAATTATCATGAATTGTCTCACATATTATTTTTTTATTTTTTATTTTTACGAATTCTTTATTCAAAATTTTTTACTTATTATGTTGAATTGTTTCACATGCTATCTCTTTTAAAATTGTTTAATTCATTTTTTATTATTGTTGATGTTTAAATAGCGTAAAATATGTGATTATACTCTTACATGTGTTGTAATTTATTTGTTTGTACTCCCGTATTATAGCCACATCATCATTAGTCGCATATAATCTCAGTCACATTTTAAATGGTATTTCTTTAAAACCTAAACTACCCAAACGTGTATAATTTTTCAAATACTTTTATCAATTTTATCCAAAAGCAAAAGTTTTTTTAAAAATAAGGCAATATTCTATGTTTGGAAACTCGAGAAATTGTGCCCTATGTGTTGGGTTTCGGTTTCCCGCTTGGCCAAGCATTCGAATATCCTTTTGATATTTTGACGCATGAGCCTCGGGAATTAAGAGATGATCTTGGATTCGAGAATTAAAATCATCGTGTCCTATGTACTAGATGTGATATTTTGTCCTTCGGAACAAGAAAATCTTGATATTAAATTCGAGAAAAACTAAAATATTTCAGAAAAAGATTGATTTTTAAATTCTTTTTAAAATTTTCAACTTTCGACATTGGGACATTAATTAATCAATTCGGTACCAATTTTGGGCGTGACGAGGGTGCTAACCCTTCCACGCACGTAACCGACTCCTGAACCTATTTTCTCAAATTTTCGTAGACCAAAAACATTGTTTTAGTAAATCAAAATGTTTTATTAAAACAAAGGTGATCCGATCATACCTAATAAAAGATTGGTGGCGACTCCCGTTTCTTATTTTCAAAACCAAGTCGATTCCCATTTTGTCAAAAAAATGGTTACGACAGCTTGGCGACTCCACTGGGGATCTTGAGAGTCAGGCCGTAAATTGATTAATTTTTGTCCTTTTGATTGAAAATTTTGAAAATTGTCTTGAAAAACCGTGTTTCTCTTTGATGCATTTGCTTGTGCTATAGTGTCGAGTCTCTTGAAATACCGTGGCATTGCATTGCATGACCATTGCGGTCACACCCTTAAGTGGGAGTGAGAAGCTACTCTTTCGTGAGGTTTTTACCTCCGTGCAAGATAGTGGATCACTTTCGGGATACATCCGTACCTATGTCTTCGTGAGATTTTTATCTCCGTGCAGCCATAAGGAAATGTATTCCCCTGAACTGAACTCGGTCCATATGAGCCTATAATGGGTGAGGATCGAGGAATCTACTGGTTCAAGTACTCTTGCTTTAGAACCGAACCACATATAAAGAGACCTAAGAGCCCGTTGTAGGTAGAGCCATGTAAATCCTAGTTGTTACCTTAAATAGGAGTTTGATCATTTCCTGTTTATTTTAAGTTCTTTTTGTACCTGATACTAACTTGTTGTGTTTTGCTTTTATTGCATGGCATTTCATCATAAAAAGGTGTTGATCCACATTCGGTTACTAGATAGAAAAGCTTAACATGAAAAAGGGGTTTCTCAATAGAGTGGAGGATAATGCGGCCGTTCAAGTGTGGTCCGAAAGGATACAGCAAGAGAAAGGAGATAGCTTGACAGTGGGGCATGAATCAGAGTTATGGGATTTCACCCGTATCAGCGTGGCTCAAAATGACCTGCGAGAATTGAAGGAAATATGGGACTCATGGGGGAACGAGGTCAAACAACTGTTCTACTATAATTACGGTAATTTGTCCTATCTGCTTGATATCAAGGTAGACGAGTACCTAATCCGAGCCATTACCTAGTTTTGGAACCCCGCTTACAGTTGCTTTACTTTCGGAAAAGTGGATTTAGTGCCAACCATAGAAGAGTACACAGCTTTGTTCCGATGCCCGATAATTCAAACTAATAAGGCGTATTCGAGGTTTGCTAATGTGCCGGCCTTCTCAAAAAGGCTAATGAATATTACAGGAATGAGCGAGCAATGGATTACGTCTCGGATCAAGCAAAAGGGGGATTGTAAGTGCATTCCTTGGAAACACTTGACGGACTTGATTTTGGCGCATCCTGATAAGAAAAAGTGGGTTGACGTCTTCGCTCTGAGCATCTATGGTTTGATCATCTTCCCCAAGGCGTTAAGGCATATAGAGGATGCGGTCTCAGACCTGTTGATAAACTTGATAAGGGAGTCACACCTGTCCCCGCAATTTTAGCCGAAACCTTCAGATCATTGAACGCTTGCCGAAGAGCGGGTGAAGGGAGGTTCATCGGATGTGCACAGCTGTTGCTATCTTGGTTTCATTGCCGTTTTTGGAAGATAGAAAAGGTCTCATACAAAGTCTTCTTCGAGAACTATTCTCCTCTAGAGGAATTAGTAGGTACACTGAAACACCCCAAACCCGGCCCACGAGCCTTGACCGGATCTGGTATGTTCCTCGATGTAAACTGGTTCAAAATTCTTTTGTTACTTTGGAAAACTGTGTGTTTTGAAGAAAGTTTGTTTGTGGGTTGGGCTTGAGTTGAAAAATTAAAAATCCATTTATTTCAAGTGATAAAATATTTAAAGTTTATTTCAATTGAATTTTTCTTGGTCTTTAATGAACAAAAAGTTCGTGACATAATAAATAAACAAAAACAGAAATAAAAGAGTTCATTTGTGGCCTTATTACATCAAATAAAAATCCAAAATCCAAAATTATAAAGTACTTAAAAGAAATAAAGAGTCCAAATTAAATAAAACTTCAAGTTGAGCATGGCCACCACAAAATCTGCCGTCCTGGTCCATCACTGTTCATCACCTGAAACATGTTCCCACAACGGGGTGAGTCAACAGACTCAATGTGTACTACAACACTAAATCTTAACAACTTAGGCATACATAATCATATCACATAACAATTCTTATAACAGATCAAAATAATGATGCAATCCCGAACCCAAACCTAAAAGCCATCCGCTACACATCCCCGTACCAACCTGTACACCGTGGGGACTACTAAGTCAACCCTCCATCCTCACACACCATCATCGCGATCATTTGCGATCGGCGTGCTCATCGCCCTTATGAGTATTCGTGGTCTTAGGTCACCACACTCGGATATCGTGGTCTTAGGTCACCACATTCGGATTATCGTGGTCTTAGGTCACCACGTTCACTTCCCCTTTTAAATAACCCATATGCCCCAAATCATATATTATGCATTAATAAGCCAATTTTCACATTCTTATAACTTTTCACATGTTAAAAATAACATATTTCATAATCCTAGAAGGAGTAGAAAAGCGTGCTGTAGTACTTTGTACCATTGTATGGTACCTTAGCCATACTTTTCACATTCTTAAAATCACATACATATATTTAAACATTGCCATAAAACTTATTAAGAAATAGTGTGGGGTACACACCTGATTAACTTAGCAACTTCACTTCAAATCCCGAAAATCCGATCTAAAGTCTTAGATCCTTAGTCCCTACATTCAGCCATTACTTAAAAATTTAATGAAGACCATTCGGCCATAAAACCAAATCCTATTAGGATTGTTGTAACCCAAAACTTACCTTGGTGCCAAATTCCGAGATCTTTACTATACTCTTCTTGTATTCGGCCAAGCTTTAAATCACTTTAACAAATTAGTTTCGGCCTTTGCAAAAAAATAAAGAATAGATCTTAGTCAACAATTAAGGCCTTGGCCGAATGTACATATGGACTTACCTTGAAATTCTCAAATCTCGGAATCCCTGTATACCTCTGCCGAAATCCCTATAGACTTATATATATTAAATCTGATTTTCAATCACTTAAACATAAGAAATAACCTTAGACCGATTGACTCACCTTAGATCTTTGAAAGTCCCGACAGATCTCCTCTTGTATTTGACAACCACTAAATCCCGAAAGAACCTTCATGATTTCGGCCAAAGACATTAAGGGAAATTAGTCCCTTGATTTCGGTTAAAAGAAAAGGAATGAAAATCGATAACTACTAATCTTACCCTTAATCTTTGTAATCGACAGCACCTTTGTTTGAAGCCCTTCAATGATTCGGCTATGAAGACTTGGAGATTAGATGGCTATGGTCACTTATGTATTCGACTTTTGATGGATTGAAAAGAAAAGAAATCGGCTGATGGTGTATCTTGAATTTTCTGGCTTTGACTAAAAAGAAGAAGAACAAGGCTCTAGGAAATTCGGCAAAGAGAGGAGAATTTGCTTAGGAAATTCGGCAAAGGAAGAGTGAATGAATGAATGGCCTCTTTTCCTCTAGTAGCCGAAATTACTAGCTAGAGTCCCTTACTTGGCCACCATTCTCCCTTATTTTGATAGCTTTATCCCTTGAATTATCACTTTATTAAAAGAATTTAATCCTACAATTATCTCTTGAAAATAATGATAAATAAAAATCTACTATTTATCCACCTATTTAGCCGAAATTTAAAGAGAATAAAACTCTTCACCAAGTGCCTTGGTGCCGTCCAACTCCCTGCCCTTGTAGCAAAATAAAAATTCTTTTATTTTGATTCCTATATGACTCGAACCTTGGCCCCTTCCTCCTTGAACATGGCATCACTTGCTAGGCCCTAAGTGATGCCTTGTAGCCATTTTACCAAGGCTATTTGTATGTCATATTTCACATACATTTTCTTTTAAGACCACCTTGCCTTAGTTTCCCATTTTTAAACTTTAAAACTTAACATTTCAATGACATTTCCTTACATTTCCAAGTTTCCAAAAATTTTTGTTTCCCTCTTTAAACTTGACATTTCCTTACATTTCCAAGTTTCCAAAAATGTTCGCTTTCCTCTTTTGAATTATTTCTAAATCATTTCCTTACATTTCCTAGTTTTCAAAAATGTTCACTTTAAACTTAACATTTCCATACATTTCCAGGTTTCCAAAAATGTTCACTTTCCTAACATTTCCATACATTTCCAGGTTTCCAAAAATGTTCAAAATATATTCATAACACATAAGACATGTCATTTCGTACAATTAAACCGAAAATGCATAGGCCCTTTTCAGGATGTTACAGTTCTACTCCCTTAAAATAATTTCGTCCTCGAAATTTCCTAGCTAAAATAATTGAGGGTATTACTGTTGCATTGCCTCTTTTGGCTCCCACGAAGCTTCTTCCGATCCATGATTGCGCCATAACACTTTGACTAGAGGAACTGACTTCTTCTGTAGCACTTTCATATCATGTTCCAATATCTGAATCGGCTCTTCCTCATAGGATAAGTCTAGACTTAGCTTCACTTCTTCCACTGGTACTATATGAGATGGATCCGATCGGTAACGACGTAGCATGGATACATGGAATACGTCGTGCATCTGCTGTAACTCTGGTGGCAACTCTAACTGATATGCCACTGGTCCAACTCGCTTCAACACTCGATAGGGCCCTATAAACCTTGGGCTTAACTTCCCTTTGCGACCAAACCTCATCACCTTCTTCCAAGGCGAGACTTTCAGAAACACTTGGTCTCCCACTTCAAACTCTATTTCCTTCCGCTTAAGGTTGGCGTACGTCTTCTGCCTATCAGAGGCTTCCTTTAACCGTGCTCGGATTATCTCAACCTTCTCTTTAGTTTCTGCCACTAACTCGGGACCCAAAACTCGATGTTCTCCTAACTCAGTCCAACAAGTAGGAGTTCGACACTTCCGACCATACAATGCTTCATATGGTGCCATCCGAATGCTAGCCTGATAGCTGTTGTTGTAGGCGAACTCTGTTAAAGGCAAGTAGTCTTCCCAACTTCCTTGGAAATCCATCACACAGCCTCTCAACATATCCTCCAACACTTGTATAACCCGTTCAGACTGCCCGTCTGATTGTGGATGAAAAGCCGTAGTGAAGTCTAACTTAGTGCCTAAAGCTTGATGAAGTGCCCTCTAAAATCGAGACATAAACCTTGGGTCTCTATCGGAGATGATCGATACCGGTACTCCATGTAACCTCACAATTTCTGCCACATATAATTTAGCTAACTTCTGAAGAGAATAATCAACACTTACCGGAATGAAATGTGCGGACTTGGTCAAACGGTCCACTATTACCCATACCGAGTCCTTTTTAGTAGGCGTAAGAGGAAGCCCACTAACGAAGTCCATGGTAATTCTTTCCCACTTCCACTACGGAATCTCGATTGGCTGAAGCAATCCTGATGGGACTTGGTGTTCAGCCTTAACTTGCTGACACGTCAGGCATTTTCCCACTAATTCGATAACTTCCCGTTTAAGATCGAGGCCACCAAAATCGTTTCCTTAAATCTCATGCGACTTAATGCCTCCGGGATGCATAGCATAAGGGCTATTATGCGCCTCCCGAATAATCTTTTGTCTTAACTCCTCGTCCTTTGGCATACAGACCTTTTCTTTGTAGTACAATACTCATTCATCATTAACGCCATAATCCTCCAATTCTCCGTTCTGTACTTGCTGCAACTTAGCACTTAGGTCCTTATCAGTCAACTGTCCCCCTTTCACCTCATTCAGCCGGCTTGACTTGCAATTCTGCTAACAGGCTTCCATCATCATACAAACTCAAGTGTGCGAACATAGCCCTTAGGTCCGCCACAACCTTCCGACTCAGGGCATCAGCTACTACATTCGCCTTGCCCGGGTGGTACTCAATCGAGCAATCATAATCCTTTAATAACTCCACCCACCTTCGCTGCCTCAAGTTCAACTCCTTCTGAGTCAACAGATACTTAAGGCTCTTGTGGTCTGTGTAGATCACTGACCTTTCTCCATAGAGGTAGTGCCTCCACACCTTAAGGGCAAAAACCACTGCTGCCAATTCCAAGTCATGGGTTGGGTAGTTAACCTCATGAGGCCTTAGCTGCCGAGACGCATAAGCGACTACTTTTCCATCTTGCATTAGAACACACCCTAATCCTGTGTGCGAAGCATCACAGTACACCATAAAATCCTTCCCTGCCTCCGGCTGAATTAACACTGGAGCTTCTGTCAACACCCTTTTAAGCTTTTAGAAGCTCTCATGTTGCTTATCCGTCCATTCAAAGGGCACTTCCTTCCTTAGCAACTTTGTCAAAGGTGCGGCTATTGACGAGAACCCTTCCACGAACCTTCTGTAATAGCCTACCAAACCTAAGAAACTTCGGATCTCAGCCATGGACCTAGGTGGTTTCCAATCCAACACTGCTTCGATCTTCCTAGGATCCGCTCTTATTCCTTCTACGGATACCACATGCCCTAAGAATGCCACCTCCTTAAGCCAAAATTCACACTTGCTTGAATTTGGCATGAGCTTCTTTCTCCTTAACACTTGCAAAGACAACTCGGAGATGCTCATCATGCTCCTCTTCAGACTTAGAGTACACCAAGATATCGTCGATGAACACAACGACGAACCTATCCAAGTAGGGTTGAAATACTCGGTTCATCATATCCATGAACGTGGCTGGTGCATTCGTCAATCCAAACGGCATTACTGCAAACTCAAAATGGCCATATCTTGTCCTAAAAGCGGTCTTATGGATATCTGCCTCCTTCACCTTCAACTGATGATATCCTAACCTTACGTCTATCTTCGAGAATACTGCGGCTCCCTTCAGCTGATCGAACAAGTCATTGATCCTTGGCAAAGGATACTTGTTCTTAATGGTCAGCTTATTCAATCGACGATAATCTATGCACATCCGCATAGTTAGTCCTTCTTCTTTACTTTAGCAGGCCAGGTGCTCCTATGGAGACACACTGGGTCGAATGAACCCACGATCCAGCAATTCTTGGATTTGGGCCTTGAGCTCAACTAACTCCTTTGGCGCCATTCGGTGTGGAGCGATTGACACAGGAGCTGTACCAGGTAGCAAGTCTATTCCAAATTCCACCTCCCTATCTGGGGGTATTCTTGGTAATTCCTCCGGAAACACATCTTCAAAATCCCTTACAGTTCTAACTCTACTGACACCTTCTTCCTTTCCACCCAACGCACTTACGAAGGCTAAGAACGCCTTGCACCCTTTCCTAACCATTTTCTCAGCCTTCAACGCCGAAACTACGTTAGACAGGTAGTTTCTCCTTTCTCCGATCATTACTACTACTTCATCCTTCGGAGTCCTTAGTTCCATTCGTTTAGCCGCATACGAGTCCAACACGGCTCGATGCTCTACTACTAGCCACCCATACCAAGTATGAGGTCAAATTCTCGAAGGGTAACTCCATTAAGTCGGCCCAAAGTTCACTCCTCGAATTTCTAGGGTACACCCCGAAAGATCTTATCCACCACTACGGTTTGGCCTAATGGGCTTACTACGATCATCCGCCTATCGAGAAAGTTGAGTTCAGGCCTAGTGTTTCCACTACACTACATGCAACATATGAATGGGTCGAGCCCACATCAATAAGAGTAAAATAGGGCTTGCCATGAATAAGGAACGTACCGGTTATGACGTCCGACGCGTCTCCATCCTCCCTCCGGTGAACCGCATAAACCAAACCCAGTTGCCTTGCCTCAGCATTGGTAGCACTTCTGCCCTGAGTTCCACGTCCTCTGCCAGCACCATTACCTCTGTTATTCAAACTATGACCTCGTTGAGGCTGTTGTACACCTCTACCAGCCTGAATAACATTCTGAGTTGCTGGCCGACTCTTCTCCGATTTCTTTAGACAATCCTTAATCATGTGGTCCAAGGACCCACACCTGAAACATCCTCCCGTCCTCTTCCAATACTCTCCTAAGTGTCTCTTTCCACACAGATCACAAGGACGATACTGCCCTTCAACTTGCTGACCTCGCAGCCCACCAACTCTGGGCCTTTTTTGCCCACTCCCTGCACGATCTCGACGACCCATAACCCCTCTTGGGCCTATTCCTATCGAGCTCGCTTTACGAGTCCTTGATTCCTCGGCTACCTTAGCCTTTTCCACTAACGCAAAAAATTCCCGTTCCTGATGTGGGGCTATCAGCAACCTTAAATCATCCCTCAACCCGTCCTCAAATTAGACACACTGTTCATGCTCCGTAGCCACCACTCCTCGAGCATAACGGCGGCCAACCTCGAGGAACTTCGGCTTCATACTGCGCCACGGACTTGTTTCTTGAACCAAATTTCCATAAACACCTTCCTTTGCTCATCAAGATATCACGAAGTGCACCGATATACTTCTTCTGATAAGCCGTCTTAACATAGTCTCATGTCAGATCCTCCGCTGTGGCACCATCACGAACTGTGAGCCACCATTGGTACGCTTCATCGCGTAGGAATACCACTATTCCTTTCAGCTTCTCCTTAGGAGTCAGATCTAGTTCATCCATAATCCGCTCGGTTGATTCCAACCAATACTCACGGATTGGGTGCCACTCTCGACACTCCACGGAACACCTCGACTCGTTGGCACGAAGTCGCTCGGTACCGACTTCCGAGATCCCGAATTTCCTCCGCGCACCGCCACGGCCAAGAACTCGCAAGACGACTGCGACACCTTCCTTCATCATCCCGTCCGAGCTTCACGCTCAACACCACAAACGGTGGGGGGTGGTAGTGGCGGTGGTACCTCATTTTCAGACCCTTGACCCGACCTCACGGGTTCCGACACGGTCATCCTACCCCTACCGCATCCTCGTACGTTATGTCCACGTCCCCTAGAGCTCATTTCTATCATCGCGATCTGATTAAGAAGTTTTATGAATTAGTCCTTGTTTCACTTGATTACCCGCGAAGAAGTTTTATGAAAAGAATTTTAGGAGTGGTTTTTTCATATGCACACAGTCTTTGCATTCATACATCCATCAATCAATTATGAACTTCCGTTCATTCAGAGAAATGTTGTAGTTTTCATTGTTGTTGTTTTTCCACTACCTAAGGGTATTTTCGTAATTTTTCCTACAGAGGTATTTTCGTAATTTTTGAAAATAAGGTTCCTTGGTAATTTTGTGAATAAGGGTATTTTAGTGATTTCGAATTCCTGGGGTGTTTTTGGAAATTTTAAAATTCGAGGGCATTTCGGTAATTTTGAATCTCGGGAGTATTTTGGTAATAAACTAGGGTAAATTCGTAAAGTTTAATAATTTCGGGGTATTTCAAAATTTGCAAACCTTTGAGGGTTCTTTTTGTGAATTTGCTTTCTATTTTGATGATATTGCAAAAATTTTAGAAGTTAGAGTCATTTTGGTAATTTTGTAAGTTAGAGGCAATTTCGTAATTTTCCAAAATCAAGGTGTTTTTAATATTTTGCCAATTAGGGCTTTTGAACACTTAGTAGAGAAATGAAATTTTGATAAAAACTGTGAGTATTTTGGAAATTTCATAAACCAAGGGCATTTTTGTAATTTTACCACTAGGGGTATTTTTGTAATTTTACAAACCAAAAATTTTTCGGAAAAATGTTGTAATAATAGTTCTCACAAATTAAAAAGGTAATTTTAAGAATATTAAAACTAGGGTTTTTATAAAAACACGGCTAGTTCCCTTTCGGGTTTTAGTTATTGTGTTTAGCCTATGACCGAGTCCTCTTGGTCGGGGTGAACCAAAGCTACGCACCAGGTAGGATTCGAATAGAGAGGAGGTGAGTCACGTGGACTGCTTAAATACCAAGCTCCCACTGAAACCATTCCTGACATGCGCTGAGAGGTTGCCACACCCACTAAGTACTGGGTTAGGGTGAACCAGAAGCTACGCACTGCAGGATTCTGCGAAGAGGAGGTGAGTCACTAGGATCGCTTAAATACTGTGCTCTTAGGATCCAATCCTAGACATGCGCACAGGGTTTACCACACCCTAACTCGGCGACTTAGCCATAGGTTAATTTAGTTAGGCATTTAAGTCTTATGTATTTGTGTTTGAATAGACTAGTCCTACGGTTCAAGTACCTAGCATACTATTCTACGTTCCATTTCATTCCTACCCTTCTACAATTCATAAAGCACACAGATGGTTAGAGGTACTTACCTGGTGGACTGCGGGTCGGAGACTCAGGTGCCATGCCAGAAAACCTGCTGGTTTCATAACATATTTTTAGAAAACTTATTTGGCCTCTATTCGAAAACGTTTTGGGCCTTAGCCCACAGGCCGAGAGTTTAAAACTGGGCTCTGATACCAAACTGAAACACCCCAAACCCAGCCCACGAGCCTTAACCGGATCTGGTATGTTCCTCGATGTAAACTGGTTCAAAATTCTTTTGTTACTTTGGAAAACTGTGTGTTTTGAAGAAAGTTTGTTTGCGGGGTTGGGCTCGAGTTGAAAACAAGTTTATTTTAAATTAAAAACCCATTTATTTTAAGTGACAAAATATTTAAAGTTTATTTCAATTGAATTTTTCTTGCTCTTTAGTGAACAAAAACTTCGTGACATAATAAATAAACAAAAACAGAAATAAAAGAGTTCATTTGTGGCCTTATTACATCAAATAAAAATCCAAAATCCAAAATTATAAAGAACTTAAAAGAAATAAAGAGTCCAAATTAAATAAAACTTCAAGCTGAGCATGGCCACCACAAGATCTGCCGTCCCGGTCCATCACTGTTCATCACCTGAAACATGTTCCCACAACGGGGTGAGTCAACAGACTCAATGTGTACTACAACACTAAATCCTAACAACTTAGGCATACATAATCATATCACATAACAATTCTTATAACAGATCAAAATAATGATGCAATCCCGAACCCAAACCTAAAAGCCATCCGCTACACATCCCCGTACTAACCTGTACACCGTGGGGACTACTAAGTCAACCCTCCATCCGCTACACACCATTGAAGGCAGTCGCTGCAGTCGACGTGCTCATCGCCCTTATGAGTATTCGTGGTCTTAGGTCACCACACTCAGATATCGTGGTCTTAGGTCACCACATTCAGATTATTGTGGTCTTAGGTCACCACGTTCACTTCCCCTTTTAAATAACCCATATGCCCCAAATCATATATTATGCATTAATAAGCCAATTTTCACATTCTTATAACTTTTCACATGTTAAAAATAACATATTTCATAATCCTAGAAGGAGTAGGAAATGTACCTGAGTACTTTGTACCATTGTATGGTACCTTAGCCATACTTTTCACATTCTTAAAATCACATACATATATTTAAACATTGCCATAAAACTTATTAAGAAATAGTGTGGGGTACACACCTGATTAACTTAGCAACTTCACTCCAAATCTCGAAAATCTGATCTAAAGCCTTAGATCCTTAGTCCCTACATTCGGCCATTACTTAAAAATTTAATGAAGACCATTAGGCCATAAAACCAAATCCTATTAGGATTGTTGTAACCCAAAACTTACCTTGGTGCCAAATTCCGAGATCTTTACTATACTCTTCTTGTATTCGGCCAAGCTTTAAATCACTTTAACAAATTAGTTCCGGCCTTTGTAAAAAAATAAGGAATAGATCTTAGTCAACAATTAAGGCCTTTGCCGAATGTACATATGGACTTACCTTGAAATTCTCAAATCTCAGAATCCCTGTATACCTCTGTCGAAATCCCTATAGACTTATATATATTAAATCTGATTTTCAATCACTTAAACATAAGAAATAACCTTAGACCGATTAACTCACCTTAGATCTTTGAAAGTCCTGACAGATCTCCTCTTGTATTTGACAACCACTAAATCCCGAAAGAACCCTCATGATTTCGGCCAAAGACATTAAGGGAAATTAGTCCCTTGATTTCGGTTAAAAGAAAAGGAATGAAAATCGATAACTACTAATCTTACCCTTAATCTTTGTAATCGACAGCACCTTTGTTTGAAGCCCTTCAAAGATTCGGCTATGAAGACTTGGAGATTAGATGGCTATGGTCACTTATGTATTCGACTTTTGATGGATTGAAAAGAAAAGAAATCGGCTGATGGTGTATCTTGAATTTTCGGCTTTGACTAACAAAAAGAAGAAGAATAAGGCTCCAGGAAATTCGGCAAAGAGAGGAGAATTTGCTTAGGAAATTCGGCAAAGGAAGAGTGAATGAATGAATGGCCTCTTTTCCTCTAGTAGCCGAAATTACTAGCTAGAGTCCCTTACTTGGCCACCACTCTCCCTTATTTTGATAGCTTTATCCCTTGAATTATCATTTTATTAAAAGAATTTAATCCCACAATTATCTCTTGAAAATAATGATAAATAAAAATCTATTATTTATCCACCTATTTAGCCGAAATTTAAAGAGAATAAAACTCTTCACCAAGTGCCATGGTGCCGTCCAACTCCCTGCCCTTGTAGCAAAATAAAAATTCTTTTATTTTGATTCCTATGTGACTCGAACCTTGGCTCCTTCCTCCTTGAACATGGCGTCACTTGCTAGGCCCTAAGTGATGCCTTGTAGCCATTTTACCAAGGCTATTTGTATGTCATATTTCACATACATTTTCTTTTAAGACCACCTTGCCTTAGTTTCCCCTTTTTAAACTTTAAAACTTAACATTTCTATGACATTTCCTTACATTTCCAAGTTTCCAAAAATGTTCGCTTTTCTCTTTTGAATCATTTCTAAATCATTTCCTTACATTTTTTAGTTTCCAAAAATGTTTACTTTAAACTTAACATTTCCATACATTTCCAGGTTTCCAAAAATGTTCACTTTCCTAACATTTCCATACATTTCCAGGTTTCCAAAAATGTTCAAAATATATTCATAACACATAAGACATGTCATTTCGTACAATTAAACCGAAAATACATAGGCCCTTTTCAGGATGTTACATACACCAAGGAGGGACGACCTATCTGGAGAGAAATGGATAGCGATTCTCCAAAATCTGCAAGTCAAAGATGTAGAATGGAAGACTCCGTGGATGATCATTAACGAGATCTTGTATCGGTGTGGAGGGTTCGACTGGGTTCCTTTGCTCCGAATATGGGGAGCTGTCGGATATGCCCTATTACTAGTGATGAGGCAGTATCAATCGAGACAGTTCATTCCTGCGACACATGGATTAGCCCAATGTGAATTTTTATACAAGGTAAGAAGAGAGTTCACGAGATATCAGATGCATAGACCCAAACTCGGAGAATGAAGAGACTCGCCATAGGGCCAATAACGACCCCCGAGTACGATGGATGGTGGGGCAAAAGAATCAACGGCAATGACCCAAGGCCAATCCAAGAAAATGCTCGACCAATAGAAGAGCAGCTGCAAGTAATCCCGTCTGTATTAGAGATTATCAAGTAAGATTTCGAGAGAAAGAGCCGGGAATTGGGTAAGAGGATAGAGTAGCTAGAAGAGGAAAAGATGCAGTTGGGGTTAGATGTTGACGTCCACAAGTTCGAGGCCGAGAAATTGAAAAAAGGAAAAATAAAGCCGAAGAGGACTTGGATAGCTTAAAGACAGACAACAAGAAGCTACGCATGTCCATCAGAACTGCTGGTCTAAGTAAAACATCAGAACAATGGCGACAGAAAATTAAAGAAGAAAAGTCCAGAGCTGATCAGTGGGAAAAGAAATTCTAAGATGCTCGAGTACGGGAGGACACTTTGAAAAAAAGCATGTCGGAAAGCCAAAGTGGAAAAGAGAGGTTACACGCCCAAGTAGCAGAATTAGAAAGGTCACTGCATTTGCACCGTAGTCGCAACTCGATGGTCAAATTAAGAGCCAATCAGAACAAGATCGAGGAGATGAGAGGAAGGATAGGAGAGCTCGAGACTGCATTACAAGATAGTAAAATTCGAGTTGAGCTCCTTGAAGCGAACAATGAACATTGGAAGGAGCAGCTCCACCATTCTCAAGAACAGATTAGAAACAGAGACTATGTAATGGGCGAAGCTGTGGCTCAAATCTGAGAAGTGGCCGATCATTTGCAAACCTTGGCGGTTCGGGCTGATGCGTTAAGTCTAATATACGAGTCAGGATCGGAGCGAGGCCAAAGTTTAGCGTGGCTTCTTAAAAAAGTTAAGGATTTAGACATTAGGTCAAAGTCGTATATGTAATCATCCATTCTATGAAAGGAAATTTGTTTTCCAGTAAAGTTTATCTAATGGAATTGAATCAAATCAAAACCTTTTTGCATTCATACCATGCATTTGCATTACATTGCATACACTAGCATCACATCGCCATAATTATTAACTAAGGCTAAAATCGTATAATCCGCAGCTACGACATTACGAATATGGAATCACGTCATCCCTATAGGACACGTCTAAGAACTAGAGCTATGGACGCCGAACTCAATGAGAGAATTGAAAGAATGGAAAGAATCCAGAAAGAGCTACAAGAACAGTTAGCCAAGTCACAGCAAGAAGCAAGGGATCTGATGTTAAGATCCCGAGAAGAATCACTAGAGCAAAAGGATCAAATAGCTAAAATGATGGAGATGTTGACGGCTCTGGCCAAAGGAAAAGGACTCGCGCAGAGTCCTGATATTACAGAACCCCATTCGAGAGTTAATCAAGATCCGCTCTATCCCCCAGGGTTCACGCCACCCCATGCTCATGCAACACAAAGAGGATATCCTCAAGAGAACCCGGTAGGCCTAGAACAACGACCCATACCACCTACTCATCTGGGGCAAGGTGTATTCGTATCAAACTCCGGAGATAATTCTGCTAATCCGATTGTTCCGGATTTGGATGATCCATTAGAAATAGCCAGGTTAAAAAGGGATGATTATGATGCCGAGGAAAAGTACAGGATCTTGGAAGAAAGACTCAAGGTGGTAGAGGGTACTGGAGTCTTCTCTGCACTGAGCGCCAAAGAGCTCAGTCTGGTGCCCGATCTGGTTCTGCCTCCAAAGTTTAAAGCATCAGATTTCAAAAAATATGATGGAACGAGATGTCCGAAGGCACATCTTATCATGTTCTGTCGAAAGATGGCCGGTCATGTGAACGAAGACAAGTTGTTAATACACTCAGCAGAGAGATGATTTGATCATGGAAGGACCTAGAGTCAGTATTTTGCAAACAATACAAGCATGTCTCCGATATGGTGCCTGACCGACTAACGCTGCAAATGATGGAGAAGAAGCCAACAGAGACTTTCAGACAGTATGCCCAAAGGTGGAGGGATGCCTCGGCCCAAGTAGAACCCCACTGACTAAAACAGAGTTAACGATCATTTTTATCAACACGTTGAGGCGTCATTTTATGATAAACTGGTAGGGAATGCCACAAAAGACTTCGTCGATATAGTAATATCTGGGGAACTTATTGAAAATGGCATCAAGAGCGGAAGGATGGAGGGTCCTGAGAGTTTGAAAAGGCCAGTACTTGTAAAGAAAAGAGATCCTGAAACCCATATAGTGGGGACCGGGAGCCACTATGTAGCTAATCCGTACCCAACCCAACCACAACCTCAGTTTTGCCCACCACCGAATTTCTATTTTCCTCCACAAAATCCTTACTATCAAGCACCTCCTCCTTACCCCGTCTAGGCCGCTGATAACCAAAGACCATTCACTATATTCCCGCCAAATACTACGCCTGCCCAAAGTCGGCCCAAAAACGAACCAAGACTAATAAAACCCAATCCTAAAAGGCTTCAATTCACCCCTATTCCTGTGTCATATGGAGAGCTGTGCTCAAAATTACTAGAAAAACAACTAATATCCCCACATTACATGGCACCCTTGAAACCACCATACCCAAAATGGTACGATCCTAATGCCCGTTGCATGTACCATGCTGGAAACCAAGGGCATTCTACGAAAAATTGCCTAGCTTTCAAAAAACGGGTTCAATGTCTTATTGATGCGGGCATTTTACGATTTGAGGGTATTAATAATATAGCTGGAAATCCGCTCCCTAACCAAGCTGAAGGGAACGTGAGCATGGTGACGAAGGAGGACAAGTGGTGAGTTAAAAATCATGTATTTGAAATAAAGACACCTTTAAGCAAGGTATGGGAAATAATGACTGAGAAGGGCTTGTTCAAGAAAAGTTCCAAAGTGGAAAGTACAAGGGGTCAAAATTTTTGTGTCCTTCATGGCACAGAAGGGCATCACATCCAGTCTTGTGGGAAATTCAAAGAGTTACTTCAAGACATGATGAACAACAAGGAGGTCCAGATCTTTGATAAAACAAACGAAGCCGAGGAAAAGGAAATATGCGCCTCCGATGATCAACTACCAACCGTCCCTTATAGTGTCGATCGACCTCTGGTGATTTATTATGAGGTCAAGAAGAAGGAAGCCGAACCAAAGATGATAATCAAAGCACCAGCTCCTTTCCCTTACAAGGATGACAAAGCAGTACCATGGAAATACGATATCAACATCACCATACCCGAAGCTACAACTGGAAACGTCAGCGAGGTGGGGCATTTTACTCGCAGTGGGAGGTGTTATTCCCCTGAGACGGTTGAGACAAAGAAGAAAGCCGTTGGCACGAGCCAGAAAGGAAAGGTACCGATACATGATACCGAAGTCGATGTTGAGATACAATCTGAACAAGCAACTAAGAAACCGGTGAATAAGGATGAAGCACAGGAATTCTTAAAGTTTATTAAGCACAGCGAATATAACATCGTAGAGCAGCTGAACAAACAACCGGCGAGAATCTCGGTATTATCTCTATTGTTGAACTCAGAGCCACATCGAAACGCTTTACTGAAAGTGTTAAACCAAGCATATGTGCCAAGTGATGTACCCGTTGAAAAACTTGATAGGTGGGTGAACAATTTAAATGCAGATAATTTCATCTCTTTCAGTGATGATGAAATACCACCAAACCGTAGGGGCTCTGTTAAAGCATTGCACATTACAACCGGTTGCAAAGGCTATATAATACCGCATGTGCTTATCGACAATGGGTCTGCGCTCAATGTCATGCCGTTGGCTACACTGTCCAGGATGCCAGTTGACATGTCTTATCTTAGACCTTGTCATTTCGCAGTAAGGGCATTTGACGGAACACGGCAAGAGGTCATGGGAAAGATTGAAATTCCTCTAGAGGTGGGCCCGTGCACATATAATGTCTAGTTCCAGGTCATGGACATCGCACTTTCATATAATTGCCTTTTAGGAAGGCTCTGGATCCATTCCGCTGGAGCAATACCTTCATCTCTCCACCAAAGAATAAAGTTTATTATGGATAACCGCTTGATCACGATCGCTGGTGAAGAAGACATTGTCGCATCACTTTCTACTGACGCACCCTACATCAAGGCAAACAAAGATGCGGGAGAATGCACCTTCCGTTCCTTCGAATTTATCAACGCTACATTTGTTGCTGAAGGGGATAGGGCCCCACGCCCAAACTGTCAAGGAATACCAAGATGGGAATCAAGCTGACTGTGGGAAAAGAAGCCCGAGCAAGGAAAGGCTTAGGAAGATACCAGTAAGGGATAGCTAGAGCGCTAAAATCGGTACACCACAAGGCTCGATATGGGTTAGGGTTCAAGCTAGATGTACGACAAAGAAGGAAATAGCTGCAGAAAGATCAGGAAAAGAGGACTACAAGAGCTTTAGGTCAGGAAGTAGAATGGGACCCCATAATGTATCCGCTCTTGTCAAAAACTTTTGCGTCTGCAGGAATGATGTACCTAGAAGAAGATAGTTCACGAAACACGCTGTTATTGGTTGAAAGAGATTTTCAGAACTTCAATATAAACGTCATTGACAAAGCGGATGATACGATGGAAGACGTTTCAAAGATACGCCCTGGTCCTCCTGGATTTGTTTTGAGCAATTGGACCGCTGAGATCTTATTGTAGTTTCTAGGATCCCTCCAAAGTAATCCTCAATGTCAACTCTCTGTATACCCCTAAATTGTAGGGGGATCTGTTATAAGAGTTTATGTTGGCTATTTAGCTTTTAAATGAACATCAATGAAGATGCATTTTGTCATGGTCTCTCATTCTCATTGGCCTCATATTTATTCCCTCTTCTCATAACCTGTCGTTATATATATCTCATATCATACCATAGTATCACGTTTGTAGGTTCCAATGCCTCGATGCTCCTCTATAGTTTCTTTTCCATTTACCTTTCAGGTGTTTAGATATCGATGACGTGAACGAACCCGTTACAAGTCCTAAAATCGATTTCGAGCAAGTTATTTGTTTAGGAGAGTTCGAAGCTGAGGAAAATGCTGAAGATTACGTCTCGTCCCCGAATTTACTAAGGATGATAGAACAAGAAGACAAACAGATACTACCCCATCAAGAATCTGTTGAGATGATGAACTTGGAAAGTGAAGAAGAGAGGCAAGAAGTGAAGATCGGGACCACCATTTCGGAGAACACCAAACGTGACTTAGTCACCTTGCTTCACGAGTACAAAGATGTATTTGCATGGTCATATCAGGACATGCCAGGATTGAGCGAGGATGTAGTGGTCCATAGGCTCCCATTGAAACCAGAATGCAAGCCTATCCAGCAGAAGCTAAAACAAATGAGACCCGAAATGCTTCTAAAGATAAAAGAAGAAGTTAAAAGGCAATTTGATGCTGGCTTCCTACAAGTCTCTAAATATCCAGAATGGGTAGCTAATATAGTCCCAGTGCCAAAGAAAGACGGTAAGGTGCGGATGTGTGTGGATTATCGCGATCTGAATCGAGCGAGTCCTAAGGATAATTTTCCCTTGCCGCACATCGATACATTGGTGGATAACACAGCAAAACATTCATTATTCTTTTTCATGGATGGATTCTCGAGTTATAACCAGATAAAGATGGCCCTTGAGGATATGGAGAAGACTACATTCGTGACAATATGGGGAACATTCTGCTACAAGGTGATGCCATTCGGGTTGAAGAATGCCGGGGCAACATATCAGAGGGCAATGGTGATGTTATTCCACGACATGATGCATAAAGAAATAGGAGTCTATGTCGATGATATGATCGCCAAATCTCGGGGAGAAAGAGAGCATGTTGGAAACCTCAGGAAATTGTTTGAAAGACTGAGAAAGTTTCAACTGAAGCTTAATTCAGCCAAGTGCACATTTGGAGCAACCTCGGGGAAATTACTGGGTTTCATCGTCAGCAAGAGAGGTATTGAGGTTGATCCGGACAAGATAAAGGCCATACAAGAGTTACCACCTCCGCGGACACAAAAAGAAGTTAGAGGATTTCTAGTAAGGTTGAACTACATCGCTCGGTTCATTGCTCAGCTTACCAACCAATGCGACCCGATTTTTCGACTCCTTCGAAAACACAATCCTGAGGAATGGAACGAAGAGTGCTAAGCTGCTTTCGACAAGATAAAACAATATTTGTCTAGCCCCCCAGTGCTAGTACCGCCAACTCCCGGGAGACCGTTAATATTGTATCTGACTGTGTTCGAAAATTCAATGGGTTGTGTACTGGGGCAACATGATGAGTCGGGGAGAAGAGAAAAGTCGATCTATTACCTCAGCAAGAAGTTCACAGAATACGAAGCAAAATATTCGTCAATTGAAAAATTCTGCTGTGCTCAGGTCTGGGCAGCTCGAAGGCTCAGACAATATATGCTGTATCATACGATGTGGTTGATCTCAAAGCTGGACCCAATAAAGTACATGATGGAATCACCTGCACTTTCAGGAAAAATGGCACGATGGCAGATCCTATTGTCGGAGTACGACATCGTCTATGTGAACCAAAAGTCGATAAAAGGGAGTGCAATAGCTGGCTTCCTAGCAAATCGAACGACAGAGGAATACGAGCCATTAAGATTTGATTTCCCAGAGGAAGACTTGATGTGCATTACAGAAAAAGAATGTGAATTGTCAAAAGAGAAATCATGGAAGATGAGCTTTGATGGCGCATCAAATGCATTGGGGCATGGGATTGGAGCAGTCTTAGTGTCACCAGAAGGGAATCATTATCCATTCACTACCAGATTAAATTTCTTCTGTACCAATAACATAGCGAAATACGAGGCTTGTATCATAGGACTTCACGCAGCTATTGAACAAGACATCAAAATCTTAGAGGTATCCGGGGATTCGACATTGGTGATTTACCAAATCCGTGGAGATTGGGAAGTGAGAGACTCGAAGTTGGTCAAATATCGCGATCTTGTTGCGGAACTGGTTAAAAAATTCGAGGAAGTGACTTTTAGTTACTTCCCACGAGAAGAAAACCAATTGGCTGATGCCCTGGCCACCTTGGCTTCAATGTTCAAAGCGAACCGAGAAACAGAAATAATACCTCTCCAGATGAGCATATATGAGGCTCCTGCGCATTGTTTTAGCATTCAAAGAGAGGCAGATGGACAGCCATGGTTCCATGATATCTTAGAATATGTCAAGAACCAAAGGTATCCCGAACAAGCAAACGAGAACGACAAAAGAACAATCAGAAGAATGTCTGTGGGATTCGTTCCTGATGGGGACATCCTGTATAAAAGAGGAAAAGATCAAGTGCTCCTAAGATGCGTAGATAATATTGAAGCTAGAAAAATACTTGAAGAGGTCCATGAAGGAATTTTTGGAATGCATGCCAATGGTTTCACTATGGCTAGAAAAATTATGAGACTCGGTTATTACTGGTTGACGATGGAAAGCGACTACATCAATTACGCACGAAAGTGTCACAAATGTCAAGTTTACGGCGATAAAATTCATGCAGCACCTTCGCCCCTTTATGTCATGACTTCTCCGTGGCTTTTTTCTATGTGGGGCATGGATGTTATAGGGCCGATTTCCCCAAAAGCTTCTAATAGGCATCGATTCATTTTTGTGGTCATAGATTACTTCACAAAATGGGTCGAAGCCGCTTCGTTTGTGAATGTGACAAAGACCGCAGTTTGCAAGTTCTTAAGAAAGAAAATCATATGTCGATATGGATTACTTGAGAGAATCATTTCGGATAACGCCTTGAATCTGAACAACAAGATGATGAAAGAAGTGTGCGAGCAATTTCAAATAAAGCATCATAATTCCTCGCCCTACCGCTCGAAGATGAATGGAGCAGTAGAAGCGGATAACAAAAATATTAAGAGGATTATTGGGAAAATGACCGAGACATATAAAGACTGGCACGAGAAGCTCCCATTTGCCCTATATGCATATCGCACGTATGTTCAGACCTCTACAGGGGCAACCCCTTTCTCCCTAGTCTATGGGATAGAAGCTGTGCTGCCCATCGAAGTTGAGATCCTCTCTTTACGAGTTTTAATGGAGTCAAAACTAGAAGAATCAGAATGGGTGCAAGCTCGATATGACCAACTAAATCTGATCGAAGAAAAACGCTTGAAAGTAATCTGTCACGGACAGATGTACCAAAAGAGAATGATCACAGCTCACGATAAGAAGGTACGGCCAAGGGAATTTCGCAAAGGAGAACTCGTGCTGAGAAAGATTCTCCCTATACAAAAAGACTTTCGGGGAAAATGGGCCCCGAATTGGGAAGGACCATATGTCGTAAAGAAGGCCTTCTCGAGTGGAGCTTTGATCCTCTCTGAGATGGATGGGAAAGAGATACCAAATCCAGTGAACTCAGATGCCGTGAAGAAATATTATGCTTAAAGAAAGAAAAAAGAAAAAAAGGAGCAAGATGAAAACTCGAAAGAGCATCTGGAAAAAAAAAGAAAAAAAGAAAAAAAGGAAAAAAAACCCAAAAATCAGGATAAAAATCCGAAAAGGGTGTCTTGATAAACAAAAATTGGGATGAAAACCTGAAAAGGCGTCCTAATGAAGGGGATTCGGACATAAAGAGCAAGGGCGATTTGAACAGGAAGTCAAATGACGAGATTATAATATTTGAAGCAGACTCGGAAGCTCAGAATCTTCTACGCAAGAAGCTTCACTCGAAAAGATTCAGGATGAAAGAACATGAAGAAGTTCATGCGTTGGATATCTAGAGCATTTGTGACAATTGAATCTGCTTTCCTTTTTAAATGTTTTCCTTATCGAATCATTCTTTGTCAATTTTCTTTGCTTGTTGCTTTAAAATAAATACGAATGTAAGGTATTTCTTTCATACCTATTTGGCCATTCTCATGCATCTCGTGTTTGGTTCATTTAAATGGTAGATAGTAAAATTACATGCTCTAAACAAAAAGAACGTTGAGCATTACCTGGATGAGAATCTGGTAAGTACAAGAGCCTCAAAGCAAGGACAAAAGTTCAACAGGGGGGCAAATGGGTGATATATGAGAATGCAGACTACTCGTAAAACTTGAGGATGGGTACAAAACCTGAAAGAAAAGCCAAGAATCGAAGCAATGAATACAGGTCATCATGAAAGTTATAACGAGAGATACACGACAAATAAGCCCAGAGCGCATGGCATAATCATGTAGGCATAAGAGCATTTAAGACAAACACGTGCATATCATGATAACATCACGCATGACACATACAGGTACACCAATAAAGCAAGAAATTCTGATGATAGTTGTACCAAATCGAGGAAAAAGAAGACATCCGAGTTTCACCAAATGATATGTTTTGAAATTTTGTTCAAAATATCAACTCATAATACGAGAGGTGAGTTGAGCCTCAGATCACACGCTGAGGTGTTTTTCAATTTCTGTCCAAAATATCAACACATAATACGAGAGGTGAGTTGAGCTTCAGGTCACGCGCTGAGGTGTTTTTCAATTTTTATTTTCCAAATATCAACTCATAATACGGGAGGTGAGTTGAGCCTCAGGTCACATACTGAGGTGTCTTTCAATTTCTGTTCAAAAATCAACTCATAATATGAGAAGTGAGTTGAGCCTCGGGACACGCCAGGGTATTTAATTTCTGTCTTTCAATTTCTGTCCAAAAATCAACTCATAATACGAGAGGTGAGTTGAGCCTCGGGACACGCCGAGGTATTTAATTTCTGTCTTTTAATTTCTGTCCAAAAATCAACTCATAATACGAGAGGTGAGTTGAGCCTCGGGACACGCCGAGGTATTTAATTTCTGTCTTTCAATTTCTGTTCAAAAATCAACTCATAATACGAGAGGTGAGTTGAGCCTCGGGACACGCCGAGATATTTAATTTCTGTTTCTGTTCAAAAATCAACTCATAATACGAGAGGTGAGTTGAGCCTCGAGATACGCCGAGGTATTTAATTTTTGTCTTTCAATTTCTGTTCAAAAATCAACTCATAATACGAGAGGTGAGTTAGCCTCGGGACACGCCAAGGTATTTAATTTCTGTTTCTGTTCAAAAAATCAACTCATAATGCGAGAAGTGAGTTAGGCCTTGGGTTACGCACGCTGAGGTATTTTTAATTGCTGCTAAAATCAACTCATAATACGAGAGGTGAGTTGAGCCTCAGGTCACGCACGCTGAAAAAAAAAAGAAGAAAGAAAGAAAAGGTCAACTTGTATTGCGAGAATAAGGAAGCAGTTTGAAAAGTTCAGGGTTCATCGACGTCCCAGTGGAGAAGGTCAAAGTTACTAATTCCTCCTCCCTGAGTGCGTCAAGGATCAACTCTTTCCCGAGGAGCTTCTGTGAGAAGATCAAAGTCGTGGATCTCTTCTTTCTGAATTCTTATCACCTCAAAGTTGTAGTGAATCAGTAAAGTGAGTCAAAGCGACGAAGGAATGGTGGGCTGAGATGAGGCCCATCTGAAGAATAAGAGCGCGGAAGGATCAAGGTTTGGCCAAGACCGGGCAAAAATTGGTTCTTCTATTGTCTTTGCTCTATTCTCGTTTCACGACAACAAGCAAAGAGGGACAGCTGTAATACCCAATTTCTACCCGACCTGATGCCAGTATAAAAAATCCAAAGAAAAAATAGAATGCAAATAAACCAATAAAATAAAAGGTCCAGTCCATGTACAATACTAAATAATAACAGTCCAATTACAAAAGCAATACCAAGCCCAAATACAAATAACAGTTCAAAATTAGACCAGCCCAAACCCAAAGACCCACTAAACAGGAAACCCTAGAAGTCCTAAAGCCTTGCGCCGCCACAACCACTCAGCTTGCCACTACGCTCGTCGGCCACACGCGCCCCTGTGTCGTTTCAAGGTCCCACGCACGTCGTGCCCCGTGCCTACGCCCCTGACGCTTAAAGCTTTCCTAGGCGCCTCGGCCTCCGTCGTTTGCACCATGGCCCATGCCCTGCAAAGAACAGAGAAACGAAGAACAGAGAAATATGGGGGAAATAGTTGGAATAATAAAAAAAGGGACATTGTATTTGGCTATAAAGCCATTCAAAATCGGTGTAACGGGGGGTTCCTTTTTTTTTTCCTTTCTACAAACACTACACTTGAACAGTCAATCAAAAATCGAAAAGCAGAAAGATAAAAGGTTGATTTCGTTTGTTGTTCTTATTAGTTTTTATTTACTGCCTTCATTTTTTTTTAATTCCGATTTTGTCACCTTAAGACCCCATTTTTCACGCAATCAGATTCGAAAAAAAAAAAAGAAAGAGCGAAAATAAAAAAAAAACGAAAATCTCGAAATCTTTTTCTTTCCACGAATACTACACAATCTATCAGCAATCGAAAAGAAAGGATTTAGTAGGTCGATTTTAAACCTTTCTATTGTCGTCGGAACACTGTTTGTAGTTTGTTATTTGTTTTTGAATCACTTTTCAATAAACTAAAAAATGAAAACAAAAGAAAAGAGACTCTTACATAAACTTCAGGACGCTGCATCGCAAGGCCTCCCCCCCTCTCCGTCGCGGAAGTTGTACCGAAACCCCAAAAAGGGGTTTTCTTCTATGAAATGTTGAAGATTCGAGGCCTAGTTCGCGTGATTTTTGAAATGGTGCCAAAGGCCCATCCGTGCGCGCTATCGGCCATCGGATATGGCGCGGTGGTGCGAAGACCGGCTCGAACGATGGTGCAACGATGGGTTACATAAACCTTAGAAGAGTTACAAGAGGGGGTCTTTCGATTTTCCTTTTTTTTTTGGAATACGAAAAATGATTTTAAAACATCTTTTTTCTATTTAAATAAAACACGAAACGACGCCGTTTGGGGAGGGGGATCCGCGCGTCGACCCGCTTGGTGACCCGGACCCGCGCCTCTCTGCTTTAAAAGATTATTTGCGCGATTGGTCCCCCACTCTCTGATCCCTTTGCAATTTAGTTCTCTCAAACGCGCCGTTTTCGCGACTGGGGGTAATTTCCTTTTTAATCCCTCACTCCCTGCGCGCATTTCATTCACGTCGTCCCGTTCTCTTTTATTTTAGACTTTTGCCCCAGATTCCAGCTCTCATTTTAATTTACCCCTTTTATATACATTTTGTTTTCTTTAAATATTTTTCTATTTTACCATTATGTGTATTTTATTATTATTATTATTATTATTATTATTGTTATCATTACTATTATTATTCTATTATTACTTAATTATTTTAAATTTTGTTTGTATATTATTAAGCTTTACGTACATCGTTGATTTTAAATTTTAATTATCATGAATTGTCTCACATATTATTTTTTTTTACGAATTCTTTATTCAAAATTTTTTACTTATTATGTTGAATTGTTTCACATGCTATCTCTTTTAAAATTGTTTAATTCATTTTTTATTATTGTTGATGTTTAAATAGCGTAAATATGTGATTATACTCTTACATGTGTTGTAATTTGTTTGTTTGTACTCCCATATTATAGCCACATCATCATTAGTCGCATATAATCTCAGTCACATTTTAAATGGTATTTCTTTAAAACCTAAACTACCCAAACGCGTATAATTTTTCAAATACTTTTATCAATTTCATCCAAAAGCAAAAGTTTTTTTAAAAATAAGGCAATATTCTATGTTTGGAAACTCGAGAAATCGTGCCCTATGTGTTGGGTTTCGGTTTCCCGCTTGGCCAAGCATTTGAATATCTTTTTGATATTTTGACGCATGAGCCTCGGGAATTAAGAGATGATCTTGGATTCAAGAATTAAAATCATCATGTCCTATGTACTGGATGTGATATTTTGTCCTTCGGAACAAGAAAATCTTGATATTAAATTCTAGAAAAACTAAAATATTTCAGAAAGAGATTGATTTTTAAATACTTTTTAAAATTTTCAACTTTCGACATTGGGACATTAATTAATCAATTCGGTACCAATTTTGGGAGTGACGAGGGGTGCTAACCCTTCCTCGCACGTAATCGACTCCCGAACCTATTTTCTCAAATTTTCGTAGACCAAAAACATTGTTTTAGTAAATCAAAATGTTTTATTAAAATAAAGGTGATCCGATCATACCTAATAAAAGATCGGTGGCGACTCCCGTTTCTTATTTTCAAAACCAAGTCGATTCCCGTTTTGTCAAAAAAAATGATTACGACAATCAATATTAATAAAACAGTAAGAATCCAATTTAATCACTTGTGTATTCTTTTTCGACAACTTATACCTATTCTTAATAGTATAAATTCCATGAGTATCATGAGGCAAAATTATATGATCACTTCCATTAGATTGGCAAATAGGGATTTTCATTACCAACTTTTCCATTTCCTCGTAAATCCAAACACTCATTGTTTCCTTATCCCAAATTCCATGCTCTCTATTAAATCCATTCAGACATTTTGTTGAAGCAGCAACAAGCTTTAAAAATCTTTCCTTAAGCAGGAACCAGTAATTGTTCCATACAAACACTTTAGAGTGATTCTTAATTTGCCATGAAACATTTTCCTTAATTGCATCTTTTACTTCCAGAATGCTACTCCACTCTTATGATGCCTTCCTCCATTAAAAAAAAAACAATTGGAAAATAAACTCCTTTAACAATACTTGCCCACAATACTTTTGGTTCTTACATTATTCTCCAATTTTTCTTAGCTAAGAGAGCTTGATCAAAAGTCTCAAATTCTTTAAAAACCTAGCTCACCTTCACCCATTGTAATAGTTAAATCCTCATTTCTTCATCCATTTGTCCCCACAAAAACCTAGTCAAATCCTTGTTAATATCTTAACATAACTTCCTTGGGAGCTTATAACAAGGTAAGTAGGAATGGTACTAGCTATTGCCTTTATGAGAATTTCATTTCCTCGTAAATGCGATAATTGTTGTTTCCAACTCACCGATTTATTTTGAATGTTGTTACTAACAATCCCAATTATTTCACACCTACTTCATCCATAAAGAAGGGAAACCCAAATATGTTCCAAAATTAGTAACAATTGAATTCCTAATTCCTCGGCCAAACATATTCTTTAATCCAAAGATACATTTGAACTAAAAAACAAATTTGAGAAGTAATCCCAAATTCATGAATAGAATCCAACAACTTTCTATAATTTGTTTTGTCAACTTCAATGAAATATGCAAAAACTAAGAGAAAAACCAATGGATGCGTTTAATCAAATTGACACTACTCAATTGTTGTGCATGTGTTTCAGCAAGTATATTCTTAGACAAAACATCATAGTGAACAAAAAAGGATAATATGAAAGGGGTCCCCTTATCTAAGACCTTTCGAAGGACAAAATTTGCATGTTGATATGTCATTTATAATAAAAGATTATGACAGTATTCTAACACATCTCTTGACTTAATTGAACCACTTTGAGTTAACATCTAGTTTGAGCATAACTTCTTTAAGAAAATATCATTCTATCCTATCATACATATTACATATCTACCTTAAGAACCATCTCTTTCTTTTTTCACTTTTTTTTTTTAATTTCTTAATCTAAGATAATGAAACACTTCCCGTGCAATCAAAACATTTTTACCTAAGAACCATCTATTTTCTTTTCCTGAGCAATTTGATTGTATATTAGATATCAATATCGATTTAAGCCTATTCACGAAAACTTTAGATTCCACCTGGCAATTGAAATTGTAAAAGCTAATTGGTCTATATCGAGTAACCATTTTTAACACCAATTTTTGGAGTAAATATTATATTAATGTAGTTCAACCCCCTCAACATTCTTCCACTATGAAAATAACTCTTAACATCATTCCAATATATATTTTTTTGTAGAAAACCTATTAAAACCATCATGTTTTGTTGTCTTGTAAGCACCTAGCTTAAAAAACGACCTCTTTGACCTCCTTTATATTAACATCATTGCACAATTTCTCATTCATTTCTTCACTTAAGGTGTGTTTATCATTGTGTTTTAAAAGTGCCTTTTAAGCCAAACCAAGTTTTTAAATAAACTTTTCAAGCCAAGCGATTAACTATTCAAAAGCTAATTTGGGACATTTCTTAACCATTTCTTGTAATATTATTAAACTTTATTTGAAAATTGTGTATTACTATCACTATATAGTAATCACTTGACCCTTGACCTTCAGAACTCAATATTGAATTCTTAAATTTAATAAATTATTTATTCAAAGTCTTGAATGAACTTAAATTAGTTTTTTTCACAAGAAAAAGGATCCAATGTGAGAATAATTGCCAAGATCAAGCTCAAAAAATATTTTAACCTTAAAAAATAAACTAAAAAGTCAGTTTTACCCCTATTTTCTACTTTGTGGCTCCCTTAGGAGCTGGTTTTATAATATATTAGGAATATTGTCTCACTTTGTGAAGTAAGTTTATAATATTTATTTTTATTTTAATATTATTACATGTATCAAAATTTATTTAATTATTTTAAGTACGATTAAATTTATATAAGTGATGCAAAATCAATGCTTTAACTTCTATCTAATAGTCTTGATTTATATGGAGCGGTGTTTAAATCACTTGGTAAGCACTTGTTTGACACAAATTTGAATTGTGTCATTCTCATCCCTCACATCTAACATTGTATAAAAAAAAAGCCTTACACCTAACTTTTTAATCAGTTTCATATATGAGTTAAATAATAGAGAAGTGATTGTATGAAACTGTGATTCCACGTCATCCTTATCCCTCTTTTCAATAAGAGAATAACAAATCATATTTTTCCTCCTAATTTTCAGCTTTTTCCTCCTGATAAAATTCAAATCTAACTAAAAATGCTAAAAATCAGGAGTAAAAAATCTAATCAGGAGTAAAAATCTAATTTGTCATTATCCTATTAGAAATGGATAAGGATGATGTGGAATCCCAATTTTATACAACCATTTCTCTAAATAATATTACTTTATTCTCATTTAAAAAAATAATTAATTAAAAACCTTTCAAATATTTAAACTAAGGCACATTTAATCACATTTATATATGAAATATATTGAAAACAAAATTATTTTGAATTAATCTTAAAGGTAGTTATAATAATTTTCTTATATTTCATTGCTTAACAATAAATATTTATTGGTGAGAATATTGACATTATCTTTTATAAGTCACAATAATCTAAAATTTATTTGCAAAAAAATCATTCAAGCAAAATGGAATTGTATCCTATAGATGTATTAATGTATATATACAACATATATTAAATAAATAATAATTAAACCTAAGTTGTATTTTTAATCTAAAATGACGAATACAAATTGAATTTTTAAATAATGTTTAGAGATAATTGAATTTATTTTCTTAAAATCAATAAGTTAAAACTCATAACACGTAAAATTTTATATTTAAAATAAAGATTAATAAGGAATATGATGGAATGTTATTGCGGCCAATTTACCAGTAAATTGAGAGATTAGATTTATATATGCTAAGTATTTTTGTGTCACTTTCATATTGTTTCAATAAAATCGATATTCGATTAACTCTGTTCAACACTTTATTTTATTATAAATTTAAATATTCAAATATTATTTAAATCCATAAAAGAACAAATACCCTTAATTAAATATCTAAATCCCTATTATTTGTTACGGTTCATAAATGGAATCATATAATTAGTAGATAAAAAAGTAAAAAGGGAAAAGAATATAGTAGGAATTCTTTGGAAACTTCCGGTTCTTAGATTCCAAGTTCACTTCCCCACTCAATTCTCGCGATATTTATATAATAATACAACAGAATAGAATATTAAAACAAAGGGTAAATTTTATAGGTAGCCACTAAACTATAAGCTTTTTTTATTTTAAGCATTAAAAAATAAAAAAATTGTAATTTAAGCACTCATATTATACGATTCAGTCATTTTGGTCACTCCAGTTAAAATACTTGCTAGTTAAAAATTTAGTATAATAACAAATTTAACCCTCAACTTTTACATATTATTTGATTTAGTCATAATTTTAATAAAATTAACCCTAAAAAATTACAAATGTTCTCAATTTGATTTTAATTCTAAAAAATTTAAAGAAATATATAAAAATGCATATATATTTTAAAAATATAATAATAAAATCAAATATTAAATATTAAAAAAAATGAAAGAGCACATTTAATTTCCCCGGATTAAGTATTATGTGTGTTGGGTCTGCCTCGGTGTATTGTCGGTCGGGGTGGGGGAGAGGGCGGGAGGTCCAGTGGGGGAGACGGAGGGTTTTTATTTTTTATTTTTAATATTAATATAATTATTTTTATTTAATATTTTTTAAAATATTTATGTATTTTTATATATTTCTTTGAAATTTTTAGAATTAAGATCAAATTAAAAATATTTGTAAAATTTTAAGATTAATTTTTTAAAATTATGACTAAATCAATATAATGTGTAAAAATTAAAGTTAAATTTATTATTATATAAAAATTTTAACTGCCAGTCAGTTTACTAACGGAACTATTTAATATTAGTACTTAAATTACAATTTTTTTATTTTAAATGCTTAAAATGAAAGATTTTAATAATTATGTGACTATTTGTGCAATTTACGCTAAAATAAATTAATTGTACTAAAAAGTTAAAATAAAAAATAAAAAAAGAATTTTGGACACAGTTTAAGGAGTCAACAGATGCAGCGTCAAAGTGCGACACGTCATTAACCGACAATACAACGGCATGTGGTGGTCTTTATTTGACCTTTTTTTATTCAACCCACTAATTTTCCCACTTTCAGACACTATAATTCAAATAATTATAATTAAAATGAATAACTACAAATTTTATAATTAAGATATATTCAAATTCAAATTAAGATTAATTTGATAGGTATATATATCCTCGGACTTCTTTTAACGGAAACATTTCTTCGGATTTAAATTCATATTTTTATGTATATGCAAAGATAATTTATATACGTATTAATTGAATTGATATTATTTTCGATCCATCTCAATTTATTTATAAAATTATAAAAAATCTAATATTTTAAAAATGTTCATATCTGAGATCAATATCTTAAAATCTCAATTTTATTATTTCGATTAAAATCATATTTAGTTTTTATATAAATTTTTTCAGCTTAAGGAATATTTCATTATTTAATTTAATTAATTTTTCAAGTACAAAAATAATTATTATTGTAATTGGGAATAATATATTTGAATAAAATCAGGATTAATTATTTAAAAGCCAACCTAAAATCTGCGTGTCCGAATAAATTTTTAAAAAAGAGAGGATGAAATTAAAATTTAAGACATAAAATGAATTTTAAATAAAAAATATATTCCATTTCTAAATTTGGATTATTTATTTGAGTTGTTGAGTTTTGAGTTTTTTAAGACCGAAACTCAACAACGTACTTCAAACCATTCATTACTCGCTACGTAATTAATAAATAGTACTTTAATTCATTAGAACCCAATTCTAAGTGGTCCCGACCACACCTAAGGATACCCCGGAGTCCGCGTGTTACCGTGTACTTGTCGTTTGAGGGAATTTAGAAAAGGTACATCCTTCGTAAATATTTTATTAGCCAAGTACAATAATGAAAGTAATATTTAAAATAAAACTTGTGAAAGGGTCGGGCAGTTTAATATTTACTTGTCATTAAATGAAATTCTGATTTGACCTTTATTATTATTGATACAATAATTTAGCTTTTAACATTTTATATGTTTTATTAATCTGATATTAGTTTTAATAAAATATGTAAATATTAAAAGAAAATTTATTAAAATTTTTAGAATTAAGATCAAATTATTAGAATGTGTAAAATATTAAAGTTTAATTTTGTTATTATGGACCAATTAAAAGAAGCCCACATCAAAACTTCATTTAGTGACCATGGCATTATAACGGTAGAGTAAGTAAATAATGATATTAATCTAATGTGAGTGATAAATTAATCAAAACAAAAAAAAAATAGTGACTACAACATGAACAACTTAAAACTTCGGTAATAATGGGGTTGTTGGTTTTGCTTTTTCCTTTAATGCAATTTCTACCTCAGTATTTTATTGCAAAAAAGAAAATACTTTGATAACTATTTGAGTAGTTTAACCTTGTCCGAATTTACAAAATCTAGTTGAAAATTTGAATTCGTTTTTTTATCTTCAATTTATCCTATTATTATCATTCAAATTCAAATTTGAATTAAGTACTACTATCCATTGGATATTTAAATCTGAAAAAAAAACTAATTTTAAAATTTTCCATCAATTTTTAAATATTCAAATTTTCATAAATCTAAATTTAATTCCGTTAAAATTATTTATATATATTAAATCAAAATTATAAAACATTATAAAATTAGTGAACTCAAATATTGTGTTATTCAAATAATCAACACAGATTCGTATAATGGGTATTCAAAGTATCTATTTAGATCTGCACTAAAATATAATTTTAAAATTTAAATTTAAATATTATCCAAATTCAGGAAAAAAAAATTCCCGATCTCAAATTCGAATTTAATGGCTATATTATTAGCTGCTAGTTAACGTTGTAATAAATAATTTTGATGAATCATACGTTTTTGAAATTCTCCAAATGTATAAGTGCGCTGACTTATCAATCTACAATGTGATAAGTTATCATACATCAAATGATAGGTCGGTGTGTCGCTGCAAAAAAAGCATCGAAAAAAAGGTAAGAGAACTCACTTTCTCTTTCTTCTTTATCTTTTTCTCTCTCTATTTTTATTATTTATTTATTTTATTTGGCAGCTTTTTATTTTATTTTTTTCTACTGTTGTCGTTGAACGCCAAAGCATGAAATTGAACCTCAAACCCTAGAAATCAGTCCTAGAACCGATTTTTTTCCCCTTAAACCCGCCGCTAACTTCCACCAAACGCCGCCGTTTTAGACACCGCCTTCGTCGTTTTCTTTCGCCCTTTTGGATTGCATCTCCGATTGTTTGAATTTAAAAACCCTAAGTTCCTAATTTGGATTCTTAAATTTCTCGATCGGTTAAGAAGAAATGTCGTCTCTTAGCAGAGAATTAGTGTTTTTGATTCTTCAATTCCTTGAAGAGGAAAAATTCAAGGAGACCGTTCATAGGTAAGCTTGAAAAATTCGTTTTCGTTTTATTTATCTACTTTTGGTTTCTAATGTCGTTTTAATTGGGAGTTTGTTTTCGGTTTTGATGGAATTTACAGGTTAGAGCAAGAGTCAGGGTTCTTTTTCAACATGAAATACTTCGAAGAGAAAGCTCTCGCCGGAGAATGGGACGAAGTTGAGAAATACCTCTCTGGGTTCACTAAAGTTGACGATAATAGATATTCAATGAAGATTTTTTTTGAGATCAGAAAACAGAAGTATCTAGAAGCTTTAGACCGGTATTTATTTGCTTAATTAATTTGAATGATATTGGATTTGGTTTGGTTATATATATAATAATAATCTTGTTATTGGTTTTTGTTTTGATTCAGCCATGATAGAGCTAAAGCTGTTGAGATTTTGGTGAAAGATTTGAAAGTTTTCTCGACATTTAATGAAGAACTTTATAAGGAAATTACGCTGCTTTTAACCATGGAGAATTTTAGGTAACCATGATTGTGAAAGATTTGATGGTTGGTTTTGGTTGTAGAATTATAATTAATTTGAGATTTATGTGTTTTGATATAATGTAGGCAAAATGAACAGTTATCAAAGTATGGTGATACTAAATCGGCTCGTAGCATAATGCTAGTTGAGCTTAAGAAACTAATAGAAGCGAATCCCTTGTTCCGTGAAAAGCTTGTTTTCCCTACATTGAAGGCTTCACGGTTGCGAACTTTGATTAATCAAAGGTATTTTGTACTTTTTGTGACATGACATATTTTTAGTTGTAATTATGAATGATAAATGGATGATATTGTATCTGTCTGATTGTTATTTTTTGCAGTTTGAATTGGCAACATCAGCTGTGTAAGAACCCTAGGCCTAATCCTGATATCAAAACGTTATTCACTGATCACAGTTGTTCGCCTCCTAATGGGGCTCGTGCACCTACTCCAGTAACTCTTCCAGTTGCAGCAGTTGCTAAGCCTTCAACTTATGCTCCACTTGGAGCACATGGTGGGGTATGATCCTAATGTTCACTATCATTTTAATCATGGATGTTCTTGATGCATTTTAATCGTATGGACCTTAAAATTTTCTTTTGTTTATGGTATTTCAGCCTTTTCCTCCAGGAGCAGCCGCTGCTGCAAATGCTAATGCTTTAGCTGGGTGGATGGCAAATGCCAATCATTCTTCACCTGTCCAACCTGCTGTCATTGCTGCTTCTGCTTCATCCCTGCCTGTTCCTCAAAATCAAGGTAAAATTAATGTTTATACTGTGGTTGTCATGTAGGCAATCAGGTACATAATGGTAGTACAAATAATTATGTTCAAAGGAGGGATACTTTTCTCTTTCTATATGTTCCTTCAGATAATAGAATTTTCATTGACATATATCTGATTATATCAATCCTTTGTGTTTTATGCTCTCTGTTTGTATGCTTGTTACTGACCTTGATTGGAGGGGGGGGGGGGTAAAGAGACTATAGGACTTGGGTTGTATATACTACTTAAAAACTTGCTTTAAGTACATTTGGTTTTGTCTTAAAAACTTTATATGTTGTCAGCCGTTAAAATAATTATCCCAAGATAAAAAGTTTCCTTCATGTGACAAACCTTAAAGGAGTGCGAGGGAATTCCCTTTTCATCTTGTCTGATTAATTCCTTATGTACATTACTGACCTGATTTGATTTTAAATGTACTGCAGTTTCAGTTTTGAAACATCCAAGAACACCACCGGATACACTTGGAATGACTGAGTATGGAAGCACTGATCATGAGCAACTAATTAAACGGCTACGGTCTGCACAATCTGTTGATGAGGTAGGTCTCTAAGAGCTTTTTCTTCATAGCAGTTATATATGCTCAACTATTTTGTAATATATGATAATCAACTATCAGAATTCTTATTAATTTGTTCAGGTCACATATCCCGCTTCTTCTCAACAAGCTTCATTGTCACTTGATGATCTACCCAGATCTGTTGCTTGTACCATTCACCAGGGATCTAATGTGACAAGCATGGATTTCCATCCTACTCATCATACGCTACTTACTGGTACAATCAATGACAACTTCAGAAACCATCTTACCCGTGGCGATTTTATATCAATTTCACTCCTTTAGATTTGATGCTATGGGTTGTGTTTTGTTATCTTACTTTATGCACTTCCTAAAATAGTTGGCTGTAGCAATGGTGAAATTTCGTTATGGGAAGTTGGCATGCGAGAGAGGTTGGTGACAAAACCATTCAAGATATGGGATCTGTCTGCTTGTTCAGTTACATTTCAGGTGAATATCGCATCTTTGACAAAAATAATTCATATGTTATTACTGAGGGTTGTAGGATAACTGATTCACTCTATCAATTTGAATCTGATCAACTTCTGAAAATTTGATCTTTCTGTGCGCTAGTGATTGGTGTCTGTAAATGCATTTATTTCTATAATTTTAGTTTTAAAATTCAAATTGTTTCTGTTACTGATGGTTATGTCAATCTGCTTTTTAAAACATTTCTCTTCTATATCAAAACTATACTTCAAACACAAACAGTGTCCTGCTGGTTCAATTAACTATGTTAATTTTTTTTTTTCTTTTTCACACCTCTTCCGTCTTCTTTAAAAAGTTCTTGAAGCAAGATATGGTTTATACTTTTGCTTCTGGAATGCTGGAATTTGGCAAAATGCATTTGCTGGCATTATAATTGAGATTCTTGCAGGCTAGTATCAAAGATTCATCCATGTCTGTAAGCCGTGTTGCTTGGAGCCCAGATGGAAATTTGATTGGTATGTGCTGTAAGAGTGACTAATAAGTGCTGTTTTGGGCTTCCATATTGAACTTTTCTTACTTTTCTTGTTGCAGGAGTCGCATTCACAAAACATCTTGTTCATTTGCTTGCGTATCAAGGGTCAAATGATCTACGACCACATCTAGAGGCATGTTCTAATTCATTTTCTTGTACTTTATGTAAAAAGGTGTTTACTCTTAAATTTAAGCTGATAATTGCCATATCATATATCTGTAGATTGAAGCCCATGTGGGTAGTGTAAATGACTTAGCTTTCTCTCATCCAAACAAAAAGCTTTGTGTTGTTACTTGTGGAGAAGATAAGTTGATAAAGGTGAGAAAGCGAATAAAGAGACCGTTGTTCTTTTTCTCTTTGAACTTCATGTTTTCTCAGTTTCAGTGATGAATACAGGTGTGGGATTTGGCCGGAAGCAAGCTTTTTAATTTTGAAGGTCACGAGGCACCTGTTTATTCTGTTTGTCCTCATCAGAAAGAAAATATTCAGGTAGCCTTTTTGTTTTTTAAATCTGGATATAGAACTATTTGAATGTGCTGCTATTGGCTATTACCTGTTGGTCAAGGAGCCATTTGATGCAAGTTTAGTGTACTCTGATCTGTGATAAGAAAGTAGAGCAGCATTTTTATAAGTAATACGTAAACTACTATGTCAGTCCCATCACATTATGAGTAAATGCACAACTACTAAATCTGTGGCATCATATTTTATGGAGAAAGCTGTATAACAGATGTCTAGATGATACTTTGTATAATTTATTTATTTTTTATTTTCTACTTTGCATGCAGGAATTTCTTCTCTAGATAAGATTAGAAGGCACTGGTGAATGTGCATTTTTTATTGCATCTCTTCTAGAAGTCCAGGAAAAACATTTTGCATCTGTTGCATTTGTCACTATATTTAATCTGTTCTACATTAGATTGATCAGCTTTTATCAAGTCTGAGCTTGATAAATGCATTTGTAGGATATACAATAGTTTGTTTTTCCAATTGTGAATTGTTTTTGAATTAAGCTTCTGTCATATTGTTGCAGTTCATATTCTCAACTGCTGTAGATGGCAAAATCAAGGCTTGGTTGTATGACAATATGGGCTCAAGGGTTGACTATGATGCTCCTGGACAGTGGTGTACCACAATGCTCTATAGTGCTGATGGTAGTAGGTAATTAGATGAAAACTGAAAGTAGTATCTTCGATTGTTAGATGTTCAGTCTTTCACCGGTGCTACAAATCTCCTTGACCATATATGGAAAGTGACAAATTAACAATCCTCTCTGATGCAGATTATTCTCTTGTGGCACAAGTAAGGATGGGGATTCATTTTTGGTTGAATGGAATGAAAGTGAAGGGAAAATAAAGAGGACATATTCTGGTTTTAGAAAGAATGCAACTGGTGTAGTACAGTTTGACACAACAAGGAATCGCTTTTTGGCTGTTGGTGATGATAGCCAGATTAAATTTTGGCATATGGATAGTACAAATATGCTCACCAGCACAGAAGCTGAGGGGGGACTTCCGGTTAGCATCTCATTGTTCATTTGACCATCCTTATTTATACACCTTTTATTGAATGAAGAACATATACTGTGATTTCAATTTGGTTATCTGACTTGATATTGGGATGGTACAGAGTCTTCCCCGATTGAGATTCAACAAGGAAGGGAATTTGCTTGTTGTTACTACAGCAGACAATGGCTTCAAGGTTCTTGCAAATGCCAATGGTCTTAGAACATTAAGGGCAATGGAGGCTCGATCTTATGAAGCATCTAGAACACCACTTGAGATGAAGGTTATACATCTTCCATCACAATATTCACTTTTCTATTTTTTGTTATTTTGTCACAAATTTGTATTGACAACTTGTGTTCTTGCTTGGTAATGTAACAGGTATCTAGTTCTGCTATGGGTACAAGCATCGGTCCAGTTGTTAGCAAAGTAGAACGTGTAGACAGCCCTGCAAGGCCTACTCCCAGTCTTGTATGCTGCGATGCACTAAGCTTTACTTTCTGCCGATATTTTGTGTTTTGGTTAGAAATTAGTGTCAACTGATACCCGTATTAAAGAAAATAAAAGATTATTAAAACAAAGTTTAGAGATTATGGACTTGCTGCTCAATGGAGTTTAATTTGCTTGTCTCTGATGCAATTTACTAGTGTTTTGAACTGGCTCTAAGTTGAATTACAAATTCTTGTAGAATGGGGTTGAACTGATGAGTAGAGGAATTGAAAAGCCAAGGAATTTGGAACATGTGTCTGAGAAAACCAAAACTTGGGAACTAACCGAGATTGTTGACGCCACACAGTGTCGAACAGTTGCCATGCCGGACAACTTGGATACTGCTAGCAAGGTTATACTTCAATATATAAATATATATTGTTTTTCATTTCTCATTTTTTGTTTTTAACATTATCTTTCTGGAATATCTTGTTCAGTTAAACATTTTTTATCATTATTAAATTGCCTTGTATTAAGGTTGCTAGACTTCTTTACACAAATTCTGGTGTTGGGGTTCTTGCTCTTGGAACAAATGGTGTCCAAAAGCTGTGGAAATGGAGTCGCAGTGAACAAAATCCTAGTGGCAAGGTGAGTTATGCTTCGGAAGCATTGATATATTATTATTCATTAAAGCACACATGCAAATTTACATATGAAGGTTCATATGCCTGTTTGTACTTATTCATATGGTAGAGAAGTTTCCGTGGCTATCTTTTCTTCTTTTAATCTTTTGTGGTTCTATAGGCTACTGCAAGCATCGTTCCACAACTTTGGCAACCCAACAGTGGTCTTCTTATGACTAATGATGTCCCTGATAATTCTGAAGATGCAGTTCCATGCATAGCACTGTCTAAGAATGACTCCTATGTAATGTCTGCATGTGGTGGAAAGGTTTCATTGTTCAATATGATGACATTCAAGGTAAATTAATGCATATTTTGAAAATTTTCTGTTGTGGCTGCAAATTTTGAGTTACCTAAGAATTAAAAAACTGATCGTAGGTTAACTGGCAGAACTCTGGTTCTTGGTTCAATCGGTTGAATTGGGCTGTTCAACCTTATTGAAAAATGAGAGAAAAAAATAGTTACTAAGAAAAAGAGCATAAATTTTTCAAAAAAAGAAATAACAGAAAAAATATATTCATGAAAACCAATCCCATTTTCTTTTATTAAAAGAACCCACAAGTAAAAAAAAAAATAAAAAAAAATCTGGTTTTTAACCGCCTTTCCTGATTTCTGATTCTTGATTTTTTAGTGGTTCTTGCTTGTTTTCTGGTTCAACCTGTGTCTAAACTGCCGAACCCGGACCAAATGGTTCCCGGTTCAACATTGAATGGCTGGTCTGGTTTGATTTTTTAATTGCTGGAATTAGCATGGAGTTTCTTGTCACCCTTGATTTCATCTACATTTATCTTTTAGTTGATACAAATTACATTGATTTGCAGGTAATGACAACTTTTATGGCACCTCCTCCAGCTTCAACTTTCTTGGCATTTCATCCTCAAGATAATAATATCATAGCTATTGGAATGGATGATTCTGCCATCCATATTTACAATGTTAGGGTGGATGAGGTAGAGTATTTATCTTTGTATCTTTCATCGATACCAGTACCTTTTAGATATTTAATACAAAAGAGGTGCTTTTTTCCCCTTTAGGTCAAAACAAAATTGAAGGGTCACCAAAAACGCATCAGTGGTTTAGCATTTTCCACCAGTTTGAACATCCTGGTTTCTTCTGGTGCTGATGCTCAGGTATGCTGCAGCTTCAAACATCGCTGTTTCTGGTTGTGTAATTTTATCTTTCGTTCTTATTGATGGAAACATGGTTATTGTTGAAAAGAGATCGGATGTACTTCTTGCATTTGTTCTGTTTGGTTGTGAATACTTTTCCTGTACATTGGTTGCCTATATATGATACGAGAGTAATTGTAGAAAACTGCAGTAGAACTTTATTGGAAATGAGATTATTGTACCTGAATACCTTTCTTAATGGTTCCCATGTTTCTTTTTATGTCCTTAAAATCTATGTTACATGGACTCGGGGGCGAGTGTCAAGTATGGATATGTGTTTGACATGAGTATAATAATTTTTTTCAAAGGTCTTTCCATATAATGGAAGATAGTACATCCAGGCCATACCAATGTGTGATTGGACGTGGATACTTCAAAGAAAATGAAGAGTTGGAGTAGCATAGCTAGAAACAAAAGAAATTGATTTCAGTTTCCTGTAAAGGGAGTTCTCACATTCTCTTGCAGTATGCTGTAATCATTTCAAATGCTTCAAGTGTTCTGCTGTTTGTATTTTCTCTTGTATTTCGTATATATACACCCACAAACACATAGACATACATGTATGTCATATCAGTTCTCATTGTAGTTTTATTTCCTATCATATTCAACTTCTTTCTTTTTGCAGCTTTTCTTTTGGAATACCGATAACTGGGAAAAGATAAAATCAGTTACACTTCAACTGCCTGCTGGAAAGACCTCTCAGGGTGACACTCGAGTGCAATTTCACTCTGATCAAGTTCGATTGTTAGTGTGCCATGAAACGCAACTTGCGATATACGATGCTAACAAGATGGAATGCATTCGGCAGGTAAAAAAGCTATAACTTTATGTAATGAATTTAAATACGTGGTGAATGCATTTTTACTGTTCTTTTTTGTCGCAGTGGATGCCCCAAGAAGTACTTTCTTCATCTATATCGTGTGCAGTATATTCCTGCAATAGCCAGCTAGTTTATGCTACTTTTACTGATGGTAACATTGGAGTGTTCGACGCCGATAGTTTAAGGCTCAGATGTCGTATTGCACCATCTTCGTATATCTCTCCCGCATCGTCAAACAGGTTACAGCTTATATAACCATGTCATTAACTTAGTTTATTGTTATTGTTGTTATTATTATTGGTTGGTTGAATTGTGATGCATAAGGGTGTGCAAAACTCAGTTAAAGCTGAGTTAATGGAATTAACATGGTTTTTGAAACCAGATTGGTGGTCAAACTGGTGAGGTCATCGGTTCTCGGTCTGACCGCCGGTCTGCTTTCAATTAAATAAAATTTTAAAAATAGTAAAAATAAAATAAAAAATTCTTAAAAACTATAAAACGCAGTTTAACCTTCGGCTCAACTGTTTTTCTATACCGGTTCATACCGGTTTGTGGGTCAACCGGTTCTCTCCCTTCAGACTGCTGTATCGGCTGGTCTTGTTTCAACAAGTATGGGAATTAACCGGTGCAGTTTGATTAGTTTGGTTTCAGTTTTTAGTTGGTTAAGGAAATCGGTTTAAATGTTATAGATGTATGAAAGAAAAACCTTGCAATAATAAAGCCGATTACATTTTTTTCGGTAATTAGGATTTTTTAAGGGATGTAAATAAAATATATGATAGTTGTTAGGTTACTTATTTATTTTTGGTTAACTGAACCGATTGACTTAAGTTGGATCAGTTATTTGGTTTTCTCTCAAGTTGGTTTTGTTCTCAGTTATCATTTATTGGAGGTTGGTTAAGTTGGTTTTTTTGGCTTTTTAACGAACCGGCTGAACTGACCAAGTGCATTCTCCTAGTGATGTGTTGAAAAGTCTTGCATGAGACATACATGTGACATCTTACGTCTGGTTTCTATGTTATACAATGACAGCCCAACCATTCACCCGCTTGTAGTTGCGGCACATCCACAAGAAGCCAATCAGATAGCTGTGGGATTGAGTAACGGTGCTGTCAAAGTTATAGAACCCTCGGAAGCAGAGAGGAAATGGGGACTTCATGTACCTGTCGATAATGGAACAGAGAACGGAAGGACGGCAACATCATCAACCACTAACACTTAGGAACAGCTACAGCGATGAACGTTAACGTCGCTCCCTATACCTAACTTGTAAGTCATGGATGTAAAATTTGTAGGTGGTTGTCCATTTTGTATGTGTCTAATCATGTATTTGAACAAATAGGGAAAAATGTTGAGATGAATTGAACAAGGAAAATATAGTGTTTTGTATGTATATTGGGCACTAATCTCTTTGATACATGTGACATTCAATTACTGTTTCATGTTATTTGGACTCTGCAATATGAATATGGGATACAGATAGATACTTGTCTGATATAGATGTGTTCAATCTTTTTCAAAGTTTTTCTTTAAAAAATTAAAGATTATAAAAATATCGGAAAAAATTACAGGAAATTTAAGGATAAAGATGAATTAATTTAATTAAATGATAATCTCAAGTGAACTCTAAAATTAAATGACAAATTATAGCCCTTCATTTTAAATTTTCTTATTATAACTTAAAATAATCGAAGCATTAATGTTTTATTGTTGTTTAATTTTTTTTAAATTAAGTCATAAGATTTGAGGTTTATTCAACGGCTTCAATAATAGAAATTGATTGGTGTAATAATTATAATTTGAGGATGTTTAATAATAATTATAATTATAATTTGAGGATGTTTAATGTGATTAATTTAAATTAAATATTTAATTTTTTAATACTAAAAAAATATTAAAAGAAAACTTATTTGATTTGTAAATTATTTGGATCACGATTCAAATGAAATATTAAGGTACTCAAAATTATCTCTTTAAATCATATAACTATAATTTATAGTCAATGTCATTAAACTTTTAAGAAGTTTACATTTTAGTCATTCAATTTTAAAAAGTTATAAGATGATCATTAAATTATTTGAAAGTTTACATTTAAGTTATAAACTTATTCGTAAGTTTTTTATTTAAGTCTATGGGTTAGGTGTTTTCTTTAAAATAGTTCGTTTAGTGACCTCCAAGCGACAATTTGACAACCAAAACGGTGGATCAATGCCCATTAACAAGTAAAATTTTCAACTTTAGATCTAATTCAATTTGTTGGTCAGTGTTGAAGATGGAAAGAAAAAAGTTGTTTGGATTTTGATTCATAGATCTGTGATGTTCAAAGTTGTTTCATGAAAGCAAAAATTGAGTTGTAGAAAAGGAAAAAAAGAGCTTTCGATTGGTGCAAATAGAGGCCATACAATTACAATTTTAACTGCCCAATGACTTAAATGAAAATTTTCGAATAGTTCAATAACTATTTTGTAACTTTTTAAAGTTGAATGATCAAAACGTAAACTTACCAATAATTTAGTGACCTTAAGTGTAGTTTACCCGTTATTTACACACTATGATACTCAATTTTTTTTTTTATTTCTTACTTTTTGGATTTTCAGTTGTGTATCTCGTTCAAAGTGATAGAAGCCAGGCTAGCATCTTTTACAACCTGGGTCCCTTCTCTTCCCTGTCTTCCAACATCCTCCTCTCACTTCATGCTCAGTGTATTCATATCAGCATATTTTATCATATTATAATTAGTTCTAAAGTATTTTTATTTTATCTAATCTTTTAGAAAATATTTATTTTTATACATTAATAATTCATACTTTTATAAAATATTTTTAATTAAAAATGTCTCATTATATTAATGTTATATAATCGTATCTTATATAATATTATCGATTCTATAACTACTATAAAAAAATTGCAATTTGAGATCATAAATAATAAATATTAATATTTGAATTTATAAAAGTATATTTCAAAAAAATTAAACATAAGTAAATTAAGTAAAAATTATGTCCCAGAGTGAAGGGGCTGGAGCGGCCAGCTCCTCTAGGGAAATTTTATAAAATTTTAAATTAATTATATTTTGATCTTTAAAAATGATAAAAAATAATTTAATTTTTTAGATATAAGTTATTAAAATGATAAAATTATATTTTTACTATCATAAAAATATACAATTTAATTTCGATCCTTTAAAACAATTTTAACTTCGCCTTTAATATAATTTATTTACAACGTTGCGAGCAAGATTTGGAATTGAATTATTTAAAATTTTGTTATTTAAGTTTGGTTTTATTTCAACTCAATAATAACCAATTTTAGTATTAAAAATAATAAAAAATATTTTGATATTTTATGAATAAATTTAAATATAATTTTAAAAGAATAAATAATTTAAATCGAATTATTGACATTAAACAGAATCAAGTGACACCTGGAAAGAAAATCTAATAAAATCACATTAACTTTATCATATCCCACTAATCGATCCTTAACAGTGTAATAAAAACACACAAAAACAACACTTTTTCTTTTAAGTTTATTTTTAGATCTCTTAATTACTGTAGCATTTAAGGAAGTGGAAGGCAGAGAGGGGGCCGTTTCAGACAAATTTGTTGGCGTTAATCATTTTTTACTTCTAATTAATTACTGATTATTACATTTTATTTTAAAATTTTCCTATTCCACGCAAAAGAAACAAAAGATTCAAAATTCAGTTTGCTTACGGATAAATCAAATAAATTAATGTTTTGATTAGAACGATTTGCCACTGCAATGGAGTTTTTTTTTTATTTTTTATTAGTGTTTACAAATTTTAATTTTAACTCGATATATTTAAATTTAAAATTCAACATGAAAAACAGTTGTTTTTATTAGGTTGAAATTTTTTAAAATTATGCGTAAATTATAGATTTGGTTTTTATATTTAATTTGATACAACTTTTGAATTTTAAAATTTTATCATATGTGGAATTATATTTCAATTTGTTATTTTCATACTATATTTACCCACACTATTTTAATTAGTAATTTAATGGTTTTAGAACTGTATTTTTAAAATTCCAAAAAAAGCAATCGAATTAGAGAAGTTAGATTATAGCAGAATTTAATTACTATTATTTGACTTACGAGTGGAGTGAAATTTCAGAATTTAAGAAAAGTAAATTGATTAAAATTGACTAAATTAAAGTATAATGACTAAATTTATAAGTTACACATAATACAGGGACTAATAGCCCAATTTAATTAATATTTTTAATATTTGTGTTAAAAAAGAAAAGAATGTAATCAGATTTGTGTGTTTTATGTATAATTAATGCTCATCATTAGCATACTTACATAAAAGCCGGCTTCCTATTTTTTTAGTTTATGTTTAAACATACTTCAGGTTATCTTCTTCGTCACTTCATCTCTTCGGTCAACTGTTCCTGCGGAAGATGGCAGTAAGTATGTTTCTATATTATTTAAATTGTACCTGTGATTTTCTAGCTTGTATATATACACACATATGTTCTGGATTTGTAAGTAGTAACATAAATTAACTGGATTTACTCATCATCAGTGGTGGAAATTATAGACACACATATATATATTCTGGATTTGTACAAGTGTTTTTGATTATAAAAATTTGCAACTTTTCTGGGTTTTGTTTCTCTTTTTGTTAACCGGATTTGCTTATCATCAATGGTGGCAATTATATATTCTGGATTTCCTTCATTTTATAGTTTTTGGGGAGGGGGTTGTGGGGGTGCAGATTTCTGGTTTTCATTGGATTCTAAAACTTTCAGCTTTTCAATCTTTAGCTGTTATAAGATAGGATCATTGTTTGAGATTGAAATTTAAGATTATTTATTACCGAAATTTAATGCATGCTTTCTCAATCTCTGCTACTTATTCATTAGCTTTGTATGAGACACTTATGCTTGTAATCTAATTGGTTTTTAGTTCGGCTTGGTTAACTCAAGCCACTCCAACTTCCAAATTTCAATTCGAGTACGTCAAGCATGGAACCAAGCTCATGTTTTATTAAGTAGATGAGCGTAAATGAGTGAGCTCAAGTAGTTCAATTTTCATTTCAAATTCAACTCAATTAAACTTGAATCGAGTTTCAAACATTGAATTTTCAATCAAGGCCAAGCTTCTTGTAAAGGTAGTAGCATGATCCAAAAGAGCTAAACTCTAGATTCAACAAATACGAGTTTTATTCTTTTTGTTCTTGTCTTGTACTCTTGATGTGAATCTATGTTACTTGAGCTCGGGTGTAAGTATCAGCTATGGGTATGTCTCAGACACGAGCATGTTTAATCATTTCTGTCTTTCCATGTATGTTGAGGGTTGTTTGCAGGGTGATGTCCTAATCCTTATGTTTGAATATGTGCTGAACACTGATTTTCAGGTCTCGGATATCAAAGTTACTAATTTTTTTTTTTTTTTCACTTGTTCAAACAGGTGGCTTTGCTTTTGCTATGGGCATTGTGCAATGCAATTAGAGTGAATGGAGAAGAAAGCAATGGACGATGTGATCATAAGCTTAAGTTTAACCCAAGACCTCATAGTGTTTCAATTCAAGAATTCGGTGCTATCGGAGATGGCAAAACTTTGAACACCATCGCCTTTCGAAATGCCATTTTCTATCTCAAATCCTTTGCCGACAAAGGCGGTGCCCAACTTTATGTGCCCCCTGGACGATGGCTTACCGGAAGTTTCAATCTTACGAGCCATCTTACCCTCTTCTTGGAAAAAGATGCCATCATTCTCGGATCTCAGGTATTTTTTTGCTCTTTTGTTCAATCGAAACAGTGCAGGTTACTATGAGCCACTCTTGATTTTGTTTTGCTTGTTAAGGATCCATCTCATTGGGGTATTGTTGAACCATTACCCTCGTATGGTCGAGGAATCGAGCTTCCCGGTAGAAGATATCGAAGTTTGGTGAATGGTTACATGTTGCGCGATGTCGTAATAACTGGTAAGGTTGATTACCTCTTAACTTCCTTTATCTACTATTTGTTATGATCTTGGTCGAGTCTTGGATAAACTTGGACTTGAATGTTGCACTAGGTGATAATGGAACTATAGACGGACAGGGCTCGGTTTGGTGGGAATGGTTCACATCGCATTCTTTAAACTATACGCGCCCTCATCTTGTGGAGTTTGTCTCATCTGAATATGTGCTTGTTTCTAATATTAGTCTTTTGAATGCCCCTGCATATAACATTCATCCAGTCTATTGCAGGTTTGTTTTTGTTTTTCGAAGTTTTCCATCCCTTTGCTTATTGTTTGAACATTTGTGTTTGATATGCAAAAAAATGGAGAAAGTTAAATTTATATAAACATTTGTGTTTAATATGCAAATAAATGGAGAAAGTTAAATTTATATCTACTTCCATTTCATGCAGCAATGTACACATTCATAATATATCGGTCCATGCTCCACCAGAATCTCCATATACTGTCGGCATAGTCCCAGGTTTCTGATGCTAATATCTCAGTCTTTTCATATTGAGAATCTAATTTTTTTTCAGATATTGCTTGTTGTCAATATCTATATTTATTCTTCTAATTTTATTTATAATTTCCTTTACTTATAAGATAGAATACTAGTTTTTGCTTGTATCGATATGTTTCTAGAAAAGGTTGAAAGCTTTTACAGAAGAAATTGCATGCCTAATTGTTACTAGTTGCTTGGCGGTGTTTAAAGCGGTTCTGCAGGAAAATTTTCTAAATCATTCTTTAACATTCCGGTTTCAGATTCTTCGGATAACATTTGCATCGAGGACTGCAACATTAGCATGGGCCATGATGCGATTGCCTTCAAGAGTGGATGGGATGAGTATGGCATTGCATATGGTAGACCAACCACTATCGCCCATGTTCGAAGGGTCGATCTTCGATCATCCACAGGCTCATCTCTTGCCTTTGGTAGTGAAATGTCTGGTGGCATTTCCGATATTCTAGTCGAGGAAGTCCACCTCTACGACTCATTAACTGGTATCGAGTTTAGAACAACAACAGGTAGGGGTGGTTACATCAAAAAAATCATGATATCAGATGTTGACTTGCTAAATGTTAATACATCTTTTGCTGCCATCGGTGACTATGGATCCCATCCAGATGACAAATTCGATCCTGATGCTTTCCCAGTATTAGAGAAAATCACCCTACAGAACATCATTGGCACAAATATCACCAGTGCGGGTAATTTCAAAGGAATTGAAGAATCTCCCTTTACTTTTATATGTCTATCAAATATCTCCTTATCAATCAATTCTACTTCTTTGTCGTCTTGGCAATGTTCATATGTTTCCGGGTTTTCTGAGTCCGTATTCCCAGAACCATGCCCCGAACTTATGAATTCGAGTACTTCACCATGCGGAATCCTAATGCTCAAGCTGCAATTCTATAATATAATTCTTTGAAAAAAAATATGAATCTGGGATATTTTGACCTATTCAGATTTTTTTTTTGTAATAATTTCTTTTTGGCGAGTTGGAAATTGCATATTGTTTTGTATAGCTTCATTCCTTCCTTCTTGAAATTTTTTTTGTAGTAATGGAGTTAAAACACATTAAAAAAAAGTATTGGGTATATTTTAGTGTTAATGTTTATTGCTTTTTAGTTATGTTTTATAGATTTTGTTTGTTTGTAATCTCTTTGTAAAATATTATTATATAATTTTGGGTTGAATTAATGAATAAAAATGGTAGATAAAGATTCAAAAAGTTGATTCGATTGAATTTAGCAGAGTTGCTCTGTATAAACAAAATATTTATATTTAAAGTTTTATTTCTATAAATATTCAAATTATAAAAAGTTGTAAGTTAAATTATTATTTGAAAAAATATAATGTTTTTCTTGAAAATTTAAAAAGTAATTGTGATCAACACAAAATTGATAACTACCATTTATTTTTGTATATAAATCTCTAATCCAAACTAGCTTTATGGTTGGAAGCGTGTATGTATATATATATATAAAGAATCTGCACATGTTAACCTCTTTATTTGACATGTACTGAATTTCTTTGCTTAATAAGTGGCGAGCTTAACTTTATTTATTTTTTAATTTTAATTTTTCCTTTTAATTATGTATAGAAATTTGTCTAAATTTCTATCTGACTTGATTTTTAGGCATGTACTTGGCTTTCTCAAATTTAAGATGCTTTGTTTTTTTAAACAACACCTCAAAAAATACCCCAAATTTGACCGAGTGTACTAAATTTGCTTTTGTTTTATTTTATTTTTTATCTTTAGGAATGTTATGTGGTCTATATTACTTATACTTATGTTTAAATAATTTATATTTATTTTATATTTCTTTGAGTTAATGTTATGAGTTAATTTCATGTCAACTCATCAGAATATTATTAAAATATATATTCTTTAATAATAATGATTAGTCTCTTTAATTTTCTCAGTGTCAGTTATGGGGGTGTTTAATCTTGCTTTGTGTAAGTTTGTCCATAAGTTTGGCTTTTGCTGTTCTTTTGGGTTCCTAATTACCATTACTGTTTTAGTTATTTTTGGTTTCTAGTGGTTTTTGGCTGGTTTTTGTCTTTTTTTTTTTTCTCTCTTTTGCATTTCTCTGTCTTCTCGGTGCTAATGGCGGAGGAGTTGGTTCAGGGTTGGTAGAATTTCAAGTTGACAGAGGATGAGTTTGCAGACCTTGATGTTGTTGATATTCTCGACGCTACTGTGGCATCTGCTTCTGATTGTTGGGTTGTGTGTAAGCTCCAACGCTTTCGTCCTCCAAATTGGGATGCGTTCATTTCCGTGTTCCATCCGGTTTGGAAGTTATCTGAGTCTACACAGTTTCAGGTGCTGGACGAGAATATCATGCTCATTAAATTTGGTTTGCTGCGAGGTAGAAATAGTGTCCTGGCCAGAGCTCTTTGGTCTTTTGAAAAACATCTTTTGCTGTTTCAGGAGTATGATGGTAATCTACGCTCCTTGGATTATCTATTTACTTAGGTGGGTTTCTGGGTTCAGTTTTATGGTCTGCCTTTGAACTTGATGGTTGCTAGTACTGCTGAATCTATAAGTGCTCAAATTGGCCAATTTGGTCAGTTTGATTCTAGTTTAGCGAAGTGGAGTTAGGGGTGACTTATGCACTTTCGTGTGACTCTTTCAGTCTCTAAGCTTTTGACTTGATCCATATCCTTCCGTGGTGCCAATGGAAGACCATTACAAGGTCGTCTTAAGTACGAACAATTATCTATTTTCTCTATGTTTGTGGGCCCCTGGGACATACGAAGTTTGACCATGAGTGCCCTATTTCTACTGATGTGCTCAGGAAGATCATCGATTATATGGTGACATGATTATTATTTGATATCTTTTCATTGATATTACAAAGTAAACGTGATTACAAGTTATTCATTTTAGTGATAAATAATTTGATTATTATTTTATAATAATTGATTTTTCATGAAAAGAATATTTAAGAGTTACTATTAGATAAATTAACATCATATTGAAAGAATAAATTTATCTCAAAAATATTAATGATATCCTATGAGGTAACAAACTTATGACAAAGTTATTGGATGTGCACTAATTAAGTAGCTTTTGTAATGATATGTAATTAGGGAGACCTCAATCATGATATTATAGTGGAATGATTTTGTGTAATACCTTATACCTGGCCCAGTCACCGAGCCCAAATATTAGGATGTCATACCACCATCAACCGAACTTAAAACATGCTCAACATTTATCAAACAAACTTAAAACGAGAATTAAACATGTTTTTAGACCAGCAAACAAAAATTTAGAATTACTCACGTAGGTATCGATATTTCTTTCAAACGGTATTGATCCTGCTTGGAAAATCGATACCAAAATAGTATTCTGTTTCTCATTTAAAATCAAAATCTCAGAATTTATCAGTACCTTTCATAAAATATCAATTATTCTACACCGAGTATCGATACTCGTAATATGGTATTGATACCAAATTACGTTAGCACTTTCAAAAATCATGGAGGTATCGTTTTTAAAACACAAATATCGATACCTCTGCTCCAGAACACAAAAATTCAACAGTTTAAGGCATATAATCCATTCAAAATAATAATTACTCAACATGCAACTTTTACCTTATCAAGTAATCACCAAAACAACCACAATAACGGTTCAATCATCGAAAACATGTCTGAGTAAACAAACGATATAATAAGAACAATATCCATAAATCCTAAGAACAAATAAGTTATGAAAGTAATAAAAACATTAAGGCAAAATTCATACAACAGTTCTACCACATTATTCAACGTCCATTGACCATACATATAGTTCATGGAAGTTCAACATAGCAAATATTCAAATCAAAACAATACCAATGAAACAATTATAACATCCATAAAAAATGCTAGATAAGTAAACCCATAAAATATCACAAGGACCACAATAATAATTGATCAAAGTCTAACCACATTACCTTATCCCCACAGTTCAAAGAATAATATTAATACCGCCTACACAAATACTAAAGCCTAACTTGGATCACTTCCTTGGTATCCCCGTATTGCTCACACTGCAAACGCTAAATATCTGCAATGATTAGAGAGAGTAGGTGAACTTAAACAAGCTCAGTGAATGTTAGAGTAACCACAATATATACACAACATCAAAGGTTAAACAAGAGCATGCTATAACACATTCACTGTAACAGTAACACCCAGTATCTGTGACCGATGCTAGGACTGGATACGAGACATTACCATGCTTGAATTCACATAAACATACACTTACAGGCTGTAAAATTTCGTTCTGACTTAAAACTTCTCTTTCTTAGTCTAATCATATAATACATGGGCCTACGAGACCTTAAGCAGTTATCCGAAAACTTTCGGGACTTAATCAAAAACTCTTCCTTGAAGCAGGGTTCACACACCCATGTGACTTGGAACACGCCCGTGTACCCTTAGACACGCCCATGCCATCGGACCGTGGGAAGTTACTGACTATATTCAAACGGCCTTGACGCGCCCGTGGGCTTAGACCGTATGCTAATCCTTGATATACTGACTTGATCCACACGGCCTGGGCACACTTCCATGTCCAAACCGTGTGTCTTACACGACTTATGCACACGGCCGTGGGATCCACCCGTGACCTATTCTGACTAATAATAATAAGGTGCAGGGTACGCACGGCCTAGACACACGGGCGTGTGTCTAATCGTGTGGGCACTTAGAGGCTATTTACCAAGCCAATTGCCTTCCTGAAATAAAGATCAAACCAATACATTTTCAATAACAATACTACATACTTCATTAACTTCAATAAACATACATACATAGTCAAATTGGCCAATCACTTAGCCATTTACAAAAGAATAATAACTTAATAGCTTAAACATTAACCCTTCTTAAAACATGTTCTCAAAATGAATGCTTCCTATACATGCCATACTTAGTAAAATAACTTGGTTATACCAAAATAAGGATTGATAGTGTGCTACGAGATCCGACTCCAACGATCCACAAGTTAGCTTGGCGGGACTACATAGAAAGAAAGAATTAAAGATGTAAGCATTTAGCTTAGTAAGTTTGCATGTAAAACACCTATCAATATACTTGCTTAATAAAAACCATTTGACATAACAATGGTATCATAATTTCAGCTATAAAGCTTACTTACTCATAATGATTCTTACATGTCTCATGATACTTAATATTCTCATACTTGTAAGGTAAACAAGGTACCTGTAACACTTGATCACATTGATCAGCACACTTTAATATAATAATCATGATCTCTAATTCTTCATTCATAACATAATAATACTCAATTTCAACTTGATGATAGCTTTACTTTCTGAGCTTTCTTGTTATCTCATTTTAACTTTACTTGTTTGCCCGATGAATTTTCTACGAATAATCGAGGATACTAAATCTCTTGCCATGAACTTGATGCCAAAGCCATATCCTAGATACGGTCTTACATGGGATATCTCTTATTGAATCAATGCCAAGCTTACCTTGGACTTACATGATAACTTGCTTGATAACTTGATCAATGCCAAGCTTGATTCCTTGGACTGACATGACATCTTGCTTAATAACTTGATCAATGCCAAGCTTGAGTCCTTGGACTTACATGATATCTTGCTTAATAACTTGATCAATGCCAAGCTTGAGTCCTTGGACTTACATGATAACTTGTTCAATGCCAAGCTTGAGTACTTGGACTTACATGATATCTTGCTTAATAACTTGATCAATGCCAAGCTTGAGTCCTTGGACTTACATGATATCTTGCTTAATAAGTTGATCAATGCCAAGCTTGAGTCCTTGGACTTACATGATATCTTGCTTAATAAGTTGATCAATGCCAAGCTTGAGTCGTTGGACTTACATGATAACTTGTTTAATGCCAAGCTTGAGTCCTTGGACTTACATGATATCTTTACTTGATTGCCGATGCCATGTTCCAAACATGGTCTTACACTGGCTCTCGTATTGTCATGCAGTAGATCGAGTATCCTGGGAAATTCATTTTAAATTGGGACTTGCTCATACTTAATCTCATTGATTTTCTTGATTGACAAAACATTAAACAAACCATGATAACAATGTACATTATACTAAACAATTCAGTGATAGAAATCATAAAGCTTAGAAATCATACAAACTTACCTTAATTTACAAAATGTATGTAGATATGCAATTTAGTCCTCGACTTTGTTCTTGCCTCGGTTTCGATCCGGGATTCATTTTTCTTGATCTATAATCATAAATAGATCATTTAATATTCATATTGAATAAATTGACTCATTACTCATACTTTGGCAAAATTACTATTTTGCCTCTATACTTTCTCATATTTGTACTTTTGCCCCTAGGCTCGTAAAATGATTTTCATGCAACTTTCTTAAACTTCATGTTTAGCTGATTAATAGTATCAACTATAGCAATCATCAATTCTCACAAAATCACACATGTATGACCAAACTTAAGATTTTCACAATCAAGTCCCTACATGCATTTTCATGGAAAATCACTTAACAAAAGATGTTTCTACTACATCAAGCTTTCATAATCTTCCATAAAACATCAAAATACATGCATGTCATACATGACCACATTTTTGAACATCCATTATAGCTTATCAAATAGCTAAAAATAGCTTACTCATGCTACCGGGACTTCAAAAATACGAAGAATATTAAAAATCGGGCTTAGGAACACTTACTAGCGAGCTTGAAAAATTGAAAAAGCCCTAGCAATGGCTATTGAAATTTTCGACAGCTTGGGGAAGAAGATGAATGGATTTTTGTCATCTTTTTCCCATTTTAATCATTTAATAGGTAAATGACCAAAATGCCCCTCTCTTTAAAATTTTCCATAATACCATCTCATGACCAATTTTGTCCAAAAATTAAATTTTGGGCAAATTGCTATTTAAGGACTTCTAATTACTATTCTAAAGCTATTTCATACAAAAAGCTTCTAGAAACTTATATTTTGCAAGTTTTGCAATTTAGTCCTTTTGAACCAATTGACCTCAATTTAATAAAATTGCTTCATGAAACTTTCATACTAGCATGCAAACATGGCATAAACTTTAAAAACTCATAAATTCATCTCGGTTTCGTGGTCTCGCACCACTATTCTGACTAGGCCCTAAATCGAGCTGTTACAATTCTCCCCCCTTAGGGATTTTTGTCCTCGAAAATCTTACCAGCAAAAAAGTTTGGATACTGGTTTCTCATACTCTCTTTTGGTTCCCATGTAGCTTCTTCTATTCCATGCCTTTTCCACAATACTTTCACTAAGGCAATACTTTTATTTCTCAATTGCTTTACTTCCTGAGCCAAAATCTTGACTGGTTCTTCACCATAAGTCATGTCGGGATGAATCTCTATTTCTGACGGGGTAATTACATGTGAAGGATCTGATCAGTAGCGTCTCAACATTGAAACGTGAAACACATCATTTATCTTTTCTAATTCTAATGGCAAAGCTAAACGGTAAGCTACCGGCCCAACTCTTTCAGTAATCTCGTAAGGTCCGATGAAACGTGGACTTAACTTGCCTTTCCCGCTAAAGCCGAAAACTTTTCTCCATGGTGACACTTTCAAAAAAACTTTATTCCTGACTTGGTACTCTATCTCTTTTCTCTTTAAGTTCGAATAGGATTTCTGTCTGTCTGATGCAGCTTTTAAACATTCTCGTATCACCTTCACTTTCTCTTCAGCTTCTCTAACCAAATCAATCCCGTGAATTTGGTTTTCCTTGAGTTCAGTCCAAAACAAAGGTGTTCTGCACTTACGCCCATATAGAGCTTCATAAGGTGCCATCTTTAAACTCGACTGAAAACTATTATTGTAGGCAAATTCTACCAATGGAAAAAACTTTTCCCAATTGCCTTGGAATTCGAGAGTACAAGATCTAAGCATATCCTCAAGTACTTGAATTAATCTCTCTAATTGACCATCGGTTTGAGGATGAAAAGCCGTACTAAAGCTTAATTTTCTACCCAAGGCTTCTTGCACCTTCTTCTAAAATCTGGAGGTGAATTTCGGATCTCTATTCGATATGATCCATAAGGGAACTCCGTGAAGCCTTACTATTTCTGAAACATACAAGTTTGCCAACTTGCCTAGTGAGAAATCAACTCGTACAGGTATAAAATGGGCTGATTTCGTGAGTCTATTAACTACAACCCATATAGCATCCTTCTTGCTTGGTGACAACAGTAAACCCGTTACAAAATCCATGGTGATACGGTCCCATTTCCACTCGGGAATCAAAATGGGCTGAAGCAAACCTGAAGGTACTTGGTGTTCAGCCTTTACTTGCTAACAAATAAAGCATCTTGAAACGAACTCTGAAATATCTTTCTTCATTTTAAATTGGAGGTCCTTAAATGGAATTAGACCATTGGATAATTTTTTGGACAAAAATGGATATGAAATAAGTGAAATAGATTATTTTTAAGTTAGGGGCATTTTGGTCATTTAGTGATTAAATGATTAAATAAACAAAATTAAAAGCCAATTTTTGTCCATCTATTTCATGGAGAAATCATGGCTAGGGTTTTTCAAGCTTCCAAGCTTGATTGTAAGCCCGTTCTAGTCCTGTTTTTAATGATTTTTACGTTTTTGAAATCCTCGTAACAAGATCTATCTATTTCTACCACTAATTTGAGATATGGTTAAAGTCTAGGGTTTTGACCCATGATGAATATGTGTTTGTTTTGATGTTTAAAGGTAGATTATGCATGTTTATGGTTATAGAAATGACTTTTACTAAGTGGTTTTCGGTAAAGATGCCAAAAAGGACTAATTTGGAAAAGTTATAAAATTTGTCATAAAAGTGTGAATTAGTGGAAATCGTGGGCTGTTGTAGTTATGAAAATGCTTGGGCTAGACTTAAAATTCAAAGAAATTGAATGAAAATAATTTTACGAGCCTAGGGGCAAAAGTGTAAATATGTGAAACTTTAGGGGCAAAAACTTAATTTTTCCATAATATGATTTTTGGATCACATTGAATAATGTGACTAATAAATAGAGAAAATGAGGTTAGGACCTAGAAGAGAGGAAAACAAAAAATATGACGAATAAGTCCTTTTCACTGGTTGTGCTACGAGGTAAGTTTGTGTGTAAATAATGCATCGTTTTTACTTACGTTTTCATATTTTGATAAATGGTATGAATTGTGGCTGAATATTTGATGTAATTGAAAAAATATTGACAAGTGAGAAATTTCCCGGTTGAACCTTAGGAATAGAATAGGATACAAGTGACATGTCACTAGGGAACTATGTGAAATTTATGTGAAATTGTGACTAAGTGAATCCGGGTGCTGGTCTTAAGTTCTACCAGTGGCTGGGTATACCGATATGTGTTGCGGATACCTGACAGCTTGTGTGAGCAGCACTGAGTAGTAACGAATGACCGACAACTTGTGTGAGCAGACCCGTGAAAGTGAATAGCTCGAGAATGAGCCTCTATGTGAAAAGTGATGTGAAGTAGCTTTGGCTACAAGTTTGGCACTTATGTGCAAACTTCCGATGTATCCAATAATATTCCGATGTGTTCAATGGGAAAATGACTAAGTGTAATTGAATGTAAGTATGTGATGAACAAGTGCAGGTACATGTGTATATATATTCATGAGCAATGTGCTCGATATGTGATCGACCTTTGGTAAGGTTGATATGGAGTAAGTGTTACAATGAAGACTTATAAATATTTGATGATGACTAGCTATTGGCATGGCTAAATATGGATATACTTTAGTGTTATATGTGTGTAAATGAGAATTAATACAGAAAACATGTTAGAGTAAAATTAGCAACAAAACAGTTTGGACAACAGCAGTTGTATCACTTTGAAAAATCACCAAAAATGATGGAAATCAAATTAGAGGTTGAATAAGATACGAAATTAAATCTTATTGAGTATATTTTCACATAAAAGAAACGGTGTAAGTGAAAGAATTTCATATTCTAAGATATTTGAATTTTTGTGAGACAGAGTCAGAATGATTTTGGAATCCCCTATTCTAATTTGGGAAAATCATTAAATATTATAAAAAAATAATTATGTGTTATAATTTACATTATTAGAATCCTTAATGAGTCTGTTTTCAAAAGAAACAAATAGGAACATCATCTAGATCCCGTATGAGGAGATAATTAATTTTTAGTGAAGAAGAGTCGAAACTGTTAGACAGCAGAACATAGGAGACTTTAAAGAATAAACTGTACTTATTGGCTGAACCAAAAATTCTGAAAATTTTATGGTAAGAAGATATTTGAGTCAAGTTTCAAGAAAAATTAACAGATCTTAATTTGGAGTTCTGTAACTCAAGATATAAATAATTTAGTGACTATGACTCGAGTAGACAACTTGAGATGAACATAAGTAAATAGTGAAAGTTTGTGCAATTACGATTATATTACCTTGAGAACATATTGTGAGAATTGGTGAAAACATGTTCATAAATTGCTTATTATTTACATACCTACTTACTAAGCTATAATTCTTACCCCCCTTCCTTTCCTTTTTCCTATAGTGTCACAGATGCTAGCTCGAGTTGGAGGTCGTCGGAAATTCTATCACACTAACAAGTTATTGATTGGTATTGTATCAACGATTTTCAAGTATTTTTAAGTCTATGACATGTTTAGGGACTTGATTATGTGTGTATATGTTAATATGAGTTGGCCTAGAATGTTGGCCTATGTTATTAGAAGGTTATTGTTGTATAAGGCCTTTTAATGTGGCTAATAATTGTTATGTTATAAGTCTATGATGATGCATTTCAAGAATGTGTATGCTTGCATGTGTTGGATGAGTAAATGTGTGATAATTATGAGTGGTGAATGTGATTGGTTGTGTAAGTTTCATGATGTGAATGGTTAAGTGTGTGTGTGAGATTATGCATGATGAATGTGGTTTGTAAATGGTATGTGGATGTCTTAGAGTGGGTGTTTGAATGCTTAATAATACCATGTTGTGTGATGATAAATTTGTACAAGTGTATAAGTGTTTTGGGGAGGCAAAGGGCTTGGTAAATAATCTTACTTGTGGCCACACGGGTAGCCACACGGCCATGTGACTAGGGTGTGTGAAGTCTGCACTTAATTTTCGAAAATTTGAAATGCCACACGGCCTAACACACAAGCGTGTATCTCGGCTGTGTGAAGGACATGGCCTTGGACACGGGCATGTGTCCTTGTTTTTCAAGAAATTTTTCAGTGCTTTCAAAAGTTCTCGGTTTAGTCTCGGACCACTTCCAAGGTATGTATTGGGCCTCGTAGGACCTATCTAGGGACTCAAAGATAAAAATTTGAAAAGTTTTAATTTGGATGAAATTTTATGACTTGATTTAATACATTTACAAGTGTATGTGTTCCGGTAATGCCTCGTACCCTATTTCGGTGTCAGATACGAGTAATCCCGTTACACCCTGTGACATGCCCGTGTTTCAGGCCGTGTCCTACCCTGTGTAACTCTTTGACTTACCTTACACGGCCAAGTCACATGTAACACCCCTTACCCGTATTCAACTCCGGAATCGGGTACGAGGCATTACTAGACTTAACTTGCTTGAATATACAACTTTGGGCTATAAAATTTCTTTTCAACTTAAAACTTCTCATTCACATTCATATCATCCTTATTATGGGCCTACGAGGCCCTAAACATGCATATGGAGGGTTTCAGAACTTAATCGGAAACTTTTGCGCACTTAGAAAATTTTACCTAAATAGGGCCACAAGCATGTGTGAGATGAGACACGCCCGTGTGGGCTGGCCGTGTGGTCACACACGCCTATGTCCATAGCCTGTGTAGAATTTATTTTTCATTTTAAACCTACAGGGGTTTTCACACGGCCAGAAACACGCCCGTGTCTTTGGCCCATGTCCCTCACACGGCCTAGACACGCCCGTGTCCTCACCCATGTGTGAAAACCTGGGTATTTTGTTTATGACATCAGCAACTCTTAATGGGCACACGGCCTAGGCAAATGCCCGTGTGACGAGTTGAATTCCGCAATTTTGATGCAAAGGACATACGACCTATCAACACACCCATGGGGCTGACCGTGTGTCGCACACGGACTAGACACATGCCCGTGTATCGCACACGGCCTAGACACATGCCCGTGTGTCTACTCGTGTGGACAATTAGAAGGCTATTTTTCAAGCCAATTGCCACCCTGAAACATAAACACACATATACCAACACAAGCAACACATAACATGGCAATAATACACTATGAAGAATCACAAATCATCATTCATACACTTCATAAACTCATCCTCATTAAATATATGAAACTTGACAAATATTGGCCAATTCCCAATGGCCGTTTACAAAATGAGTGTATAACATTAGTAACTAACACTTTGGCTTCTAAATAAGACATAACACAAAATGACCAAGATTCCTATACATGCCATACTCAAAATAAGTCAACTTTACTATACCAAAAGAATGATTGATAGTGTGATCCGAGCTCTGGCGTTCTACGATCCTTGAGCTAGTTCGGCTATACTACAAGGAAAAGAGAAAAGAGAGGGGTAAGCATATAGCTTAGTAAGTTTGCATGAATTAAAATAGCAAGATAAATATTCGTGGTAAAATCCATTCATTTCATAGAACAAATACAACACAAGTCCTCAAGTACTTTGTCATACTTACTCATACTTACACTTACCCAACACATATCACATTACGGTTTCATAACTCGTATTTTACTCAAGGTACCTGTATCACTTCATCACATAATTTAGCACTTATGCTATCTTGAACATAAACTTGAATTGTTATCATCCATAACTTAAATGTAACTCTTTGTCATCTTTGTATAACTTAGCTCTTTGTCATCTTTACATATTTAGCTTTTTTGCCCATTGAACTACTTGGAATATAGGAGTATACTCAATCTCATCATACACGTATCTCGATGCCAATGCCATATCCCAGATATGGTCTTACATGGGATCACCTCTTGATGCCGATGCCATATCCTAGATATGGTCTTAAAGGGATATCTTAGCTCGATGTTGATGCCATGTCCTAGACATGGTCTTATACGAGATTGTACATAGATGTCGATGCAATGTCCCAAACATGGTCTTACATGATATCTTCCTTTGGTGCAGAAGCCATGTCCCAAACATGGTCTTATATGGGACCTACGTTCGGTGCCGATGCCATGTCCCAGACATGGTCTTACATGAAACCTATATTCCTTTGGTGCCGATGCCATGTCCTAGACATGGTCTTACACGGGACCTCCTTATCTGATGTTGTGACATAGGTATCCATGCTATTCCGAATGTTCAACCGGGACTTCAATTTATCATTATTTCATTATAATTTTTATTGAGAAACCACTAATCAATTTCATGGAAAATAATATACATTTCTCATATAAATAAGAAATTTAGAACATAATAACACATGTAGCTTTAATTTCACACAAACTTACCTCGGTACTCAAAATATGTGTAGGTATTCGATTTAGTTCTAAATCTTGTTCTTGCCTCGGTTTTGGTCTTCTTGATCTATAATAGTAAATTCACTTGTTTAATACTCACATTGACTAAATCGACCCATGAATCACATTTTGGCAAAATTACAATTTTACCCCTAAACTTTCTCATAATTACACTTTTGCCCCTAGGCTCGTAAAATGATTTTCATTCAACTTTCTTGTATTTCAAGCCTAGCTGAATCATTTTATTAACTACAAAAGCCCCTAATTTCCACTATTTCACTCATGTATGACCATTTTCATAACTTTTGCAATTTGGTCCTTTTATGCATTTTTCATGAGAATCACTTAGAAAAAGATGTTTAACATACATCAAACTTTCATATTCTTTCATAAATCATCAAAATACATGCATGTCATACATGGGTAAATTTTTCAACAAGAACCCTAGCTCAAAATATAGCTAGAAATAGCTAAATCGAGCTACGAAGATTTCAAAAATACGAAGAACATTAAAAACGGGTCTAAGAGGTACTTACAATCAAGCTTGAAAGTTGAAGAAACCCTAGCTATGAAGGGCTTGTAAAATTCGGCTATGGTGAAGAAGATGGACACTCATTTTTGACTTTTTTTTCCCTTTTAATTCATTAATTAACCAAATGACTAAAATGCCCATAAGGCCCATTCCTTAAGATTTTTCCTTCCCATGTCCATATTTGTCCATCTTGACAGTTAATGGTCTAATTGCTAAATAAGGACCTCTAGCAATTTTTATGATTCTATTTCATACTTAAATATTCTAGAATCTCATATTTTCTAATCTTTGCAATTTAGTCTTAATGGACAATTTGATCACTAATTAATAAAATTTCTTCATGAAATTTTCACACAATCATGCAAACACCTAATAATCCTCATAAAAATCATAAAACACATATTTTTACTTCGGATTTGTGGTCTCACAACCACTATTCTGACTAGGCCCTAAATCGGGTTGTTACAATTCTCTCCCTTAGGGATTTTCATCCCTAAAAATCTTACCAACAAAAAGGTTTGGGTTCTGGTTTCTCATAGCCTCCTCGGGCTCCCATGTAGCCTCTTCTACCCCATGTCTTTGCCACAATACTTTCACAAGGGCTATACTTTTATTCCTTAATTGTTTGACTTCTCGTGCCAAAATCTTTACCAGTTCTTTGCCATAAGTCATGTCGGGTTGAATTTCAACCTCTGTCGGTGTAATCACATGCGAAGGGTCTAATCGGTAACGACGTAACATAAACACGTGAAACATATCATGAATCTTTTCCAGTTCAGACGGTAAAGCCAATCGATAGGCTACCGGCCCTATCCTCTCGGTGATCTCATATGGTTCGATAAAATGCGGACTCAATTTGCCTTTCCGGCCAAATCTGAGAACTTTCTTCCATGGTGACACTTTCAAGAATACTTTATCACCAACTTGAAACTCGATCTCTTTTCGTTTCAAATCCGGGTAGGATTTTTGTCTATCAGAAGCAGCTTTTAGATAATCTCGAATCACCCTTACTTTCTCTTTAGTTTCTCTAACCAAATTGACCTCGTGAATTTGATTTTCCTTGAGTTCAGTCTAATATAAAGGCGTTCGACACTTACGTCCATAGAAAGCCTCATAAGGTGCCATTTTCAAGCTCGATTGAAAACTATTATTGTATGCAAACTCTACCAACGGTAGATACTTTTCCCAGCTATCCTGAAACTCAAGAAAACAACATCAGAGCATATCCTCAAGTATCTATATCAACCTCTCCGACTGCTCGCCAGTTTGGGGGTGAAAAGCTGTACTAAAACTCAGTTTTGTGCCCAAAGCTTCTTGCAACTTTTTCCAAAATCAGGATGTGAATCTCAGATCTCTATATGATATAATTGACAAAGGCACTCTATGAAGCCTTACAATCTCGGAAACATACAAGTTTGCCAACTTATCAAGTGAGTAGTTGACACGTATAGGTATGAAATGGACCAACTTCGTAAGTCTATCTACCACAACCCATACGGCATCTTTCTTGTTCAGTATTAACAGAAAACTCGTTACAAAGTCCATAGTAACACGGTCCCATTTCTACTCGGGAATTATAATAGGTTGAAGCAAACCCGAAGGAACTTGGTGTTCGGCCTTTACTTGCTAAAAAATCAAGCAGCTTGATATAAACTCAGAAATATCTTTCTTCATACTCGGCCACCAATACCATTTCTTCAAGTTATTATACATTTTCGTGCTACCCAGATGTATGGATAGGCATCCACTATGTGCCTTGTGTAAAATCTTTCGAATAAGCTCATCAGTTTTCGGTACACAAACTTTGTCTCTGAACATTAGACATCCATTAGAATTGATCCGAAAGTCAGACTCAACACCCAACTCGCACTGAACTCTTTTGGCTTGCAAGTCACTGTCATCTTTCTGAGCCTTTTAAATCTCTTGAAGGAACATTGGTCTAGCCCTCAACTCAGCTAGAATGGAACCATCGTCTGACAAAGTCACCCGTGTATTCATAGCCCTCAATGCAAATAGGGATTTTCTACTCAAAGCATCGACGACTACATTCGCCTTTCCCGGGTGGTAATCAATGACTAACTCATAATCCTTTATCAGCTCTAACCATCTTCGCTGCCTTAAGTTCAATTCCTTTTGAGTCATCAAGTACTTTAAACTTTTTTGATCGGTGAATATTCGACATCTTTCACCATACAAATGGTGTCTCCATGTAATGCCTCGAATTTTGGGCCTAGAAGTATTGGGCCTTGTGTATGGATCAGTAAGGAGGCTGTACATAAGTATTTAATTATGCAAGGAAATAAAACAATTAAATTTTTGCTACATAGGGATGGTAAGTGGTTGAATTAGATTGAAACTCTGGAAGGTTGTTGTGGACTTGGTAAAAGGGTGAAGTTTGAATTGGTCATGGAATTTGAATGTGTGGTGGGAGTCAGTTAAGGAGTGATTTATAGAGTAGCTTAGGGAGATAATCGAGGGATTTTGAAGGGGGAGGTGTTGTAACCGAGTTGGACTTTGTAAGTGTGGCAATTCGGCATAGGGTAGGGGGAGTACCGTTTGTGGTCATTGTTGGGTATAGTCGAATCTTGCTAAGAAGAGTTTTTGTTTTTTCTTTTCACTCATTTTGGTACCTTTTGTTTTTTTTTTGTTTTCAAGATCTTTGTTATACTCTTTTCTAAGCCAAAACTGCATTACCATTTAGGCCACCTATTAGCCGATTTCTCCTCTTCTAGTCCTCTTCTTTTTTTTTTCTAATTCTTTTATCTTTCTCGTTTCTTCATCTCAAACTCTTGTGCCGATTTCTTCAATTAGACTCTCATTCCTTCACTTCAATAATTGCCGTTTGTGGTTCATTCCTCTATTGTGTCGGGTATTGTTCTTCTTCTTTTCTTTCTTCTATACTAACCTCTTCTTCAATCTGTTTTGGGCCATAGACGAACCTTCTTATTATATTTCTCACCCATTTTCTTTGGCTAGGCTGAATCTTTGTGTTTCTCTGCCAAATCGTTATGGTTTCTTTACCGAACTACTCTCATTACATTTAGTTTTTAGTGCGTAAGGGTTCCTGATCAACCATTAAGTGCACTCTTTTTCTCCTTGCTTTTAGTTGAGGCTAAATGCTCTTTTATGTTGTTAAAGGTTATCAATTATGGTCGTAAACCACAACCTTATACAATCTTGGTTAATAAGGTTCTTTGGGTAACGCAGATATCTACAAGAAGTTGATCGTTGCTAACGATTAGTGAGGATTTAGAGAAGCTCGATCGAGTAGGGTTGGTGCTAGGGATTCGTGGCATGCTTCGTAATAAAGGTGTGTACACACATACCATTCCTTCTGATCGTAGATCGACAAAATGCCGAAAAGTCGAAATATCGGCGAATGATGCCACATGAGCGTGCGATCACACGTGTGGTGGACCGAGCCCACGAACATGGACGTTAGTCTGTAGAGGCCACCACGAGCGCTCTCGTGGTGTTGGGATGTTTTGGGCCTCATTAGGCCAAAATGGGCCCTGTGGGCCTAATGGCCTAGGGGCCTCACACGGATTAAATTTGCATATTGTGGTAAATGTTAGACCAAGCCGTGTAGTCCACATAGATAGGGTCATTTTTGGGCAATGGGTCATGTGAGCCCACTGGGCTGGTGTGCCCTACATGGATAAAATGCATGTTAAATGGTTTCTATTGGTTTGAACTGTGCTATTCGTATAACCGAGGCTATTTTTGGGCTACTTGGGCCACACGAGCATGTGGGCCAACTTGGGCCAAGTAATGGGCCTTAGGCCTATTTACACAGTTGTGACTGTTTAGGTTACTTAAGTCGCTCGGGGCAAATACCCTCGATTTATGAAATTATCGAAACACCCCTGGATTATAAGATTACTGAAATAACCTCGATTTACAAAATTACTGAAATAACCCTATGTGCAAAATTACCAAAATACCCTCGATTTGTAAAATTACTGAAATACCCTCGAATGGTAAAATTACCAAAATACCCTTGATTTGCAAAACTACCGAACTTCATGAAAATAGTGTACATTATACAACATAATAAGCAATCTATTGAAAATACATGTGAAGCCTTAAATTCATACAATCTTACCTCGGTACTCAAAATGAGCTAGCTCAACGGTCTAGTCCGAGACTTTGTTCTTTCCCCGATCAAGTCGGATTCTCGGTTCTTCTTGCTCTATAATAGAAATTTAGCTCATTTTAATACTCACATTAAATAAAGCATTTGAATAGTCATGCTTTGGAAAAATTACTATTTTGCTCCTAGACTTTGGCAAAATGACCATTTTGTCCCTAGGCTCGGAAATCATTTTTCAACTCACTTTCTCATTTAACAAGCCTACCTGAACATTCATTTCTCTTACCGACTATTTCATGCATTTATGACACAAATTTAATCTTTGCATTCAAGTCCTATTTAGGTGTTTTCATGCTAACACCTTTCACAAAAGTTGTTTCTCATCTCCCTAACATTCATTATATTCTATAAAACTCAGCTAACAACATAAACACTCTCATGGCAAGTCCCTAGACTTTCAACCATATCACAAATTAGTCCCCTCATTAGCTAGCTTAAGCTTTGGGGACTCTAAAAGTACAAAAATCATTAAGAAAAACCTCAAGAACCACTTACTTGCTAGGGAATATGTTGGCTGAAATTTTGAGCTTCAAAACCCTTATTTTTCTCTTCAATTTTCAGTGGATGAAGGTGAATGAATAGTGAGAGATGATAACATCTTTTATTTATCTTATTTTATTCATTTCTGTCACCTAATTCCCACCAAATTTGACCAACATTAAAATCTTGTCTCCTTAGCTTCTATATGGCCGACCATCACACTCCAAAATGGATTAATTGCACTTTAAAGACCTTGAAATTACATTCTATAGCTATTAGGTACCCCTACCTTGAAAAATAGAACTTTCGCACTTTATGCGATTTAGTCCTTTTTCACGACTAAAAAAAATCGCTAAAATTAAAGTACCAAAATTTTCATGTAATTCTAAAATCATGCTCCAACACATAAAATAACATGAAAATAATTTTATCTAACCTCGGATTAGTGATCCCGAAATCATTGTTTCGACTAGCCCCGAAATCAGGCTGTTACAATTCTCCCCTTTAAGGATTTTCGTCCCCGAAAATCTTACCAGTGAAAAGGTTGGGATATTGGTTTCTCATAGTTTCCTCTGGCTCCCAAGTAGCCTCTTCAATTCCATGTCTTTTCCATAGCACTTTCACAAGGGCGATGCTTTTATACCTTAGCTGTTTGACTTCCCGAGCTAAAATCTTAATCGGTTCTTCACTATAAGTTATGTTGGGTTGAATTTCAACCTCTGTTGGTGTAATCACATGTGAATGATCTGATCGGTAGCGTCAGAATATAGACACATGAAACACGCCATGAATCTTCTCTAACTCAGACGGCAAAGCCAACCGATAGGCTACCGGCCCAATTCTCTCAGTGATCTCATATGGCCCGTTAAAATGCGAACTCAACTTGCCTTTCCGGCCAAATCTAAGTACTTTCTTCCATGGCGACACTTTCAAGAATACCCTACCACCAACTTGATACTCGATCTCTTTCCTTTTTAAATCAGAGTAAGATTTTTGTCTGTTAGACGTAGCCTTTAAACAATCTTAAATCACCTTCACCCTCTCTTTAGTTTCTCTAACCAAATCAACCCCGTGAATCTGGTTTTCCTTGAGTTCAGTCCAGTATAAAGGCTTTCAACACTTACGCCCGTATAAGGCCTCATAAGGTGCCATCTTTAAACTTGATTGAAAACTATTATTGTAGGCAAATTCTACCAATGGAAGGTACTTTTCCCAACTACCTTGAAACTCAAGAACACAGCACTGAAGCTTATCCTCGAGTACTTGTATTAATTTTTCCGACTAACCTCGGTTTGGGGATGGAAAGCTGTACTAAAATTCAACTTTGTACCCAAAGCCTCCTACAACTTTTTCCAAAATCTGGATGTGAATCTCGGATCCCTATCCTATATAATCGACAAGGGCACTCCATGAAGCCTTACTATTTCTGAAACATACAAGTTTGCCAACTTGTCAAGTGAGTAGTCAACTCACATAGGTATAAAATGGGTTGACTTCGTAAGTTTATCGACTACAACCCATAAGACATCTTTCTTGCTTGACGTCAACGACAAACCCGTTAGAAAGTCCATAGTAATATGGTCCCATTTCCACTTGGGAACCATAATAGGCTGAAGCAGGCCTGAAGGTACTTGGTGTTCAGCCTTTACTTGCTAAAAAATTAAGCATTTCGACACAAACTCTGAAATATCCTTCTTCATATTCGGCCACCAATACTGTTGCTTCAAGTCATTATACATCTTGGTGTTACCCGGATGTACAGTTAAACATCCACTATGTGCCTTATGCAAAATCCTCCAAATAAGCTCATCATTCCTCGGTACACAAATTCTGTCTCTGAACATCAGACATCTGGAAACACAAAAATTTATATACTTTTTCATGCCCTTTTTGACCCAATTTCATGTGGTTCCGAGTAAATTCTTGTCAAAAAATAATTGAATATTATAAAATAATTAATTTGTGCTAAAAATATTAACATGATAAATTTTAATTAATTTTATAGTTAATTTGGTTTAAATCTGACTATTTTCGACAGAATCACAAAAAGGGCAAAAATCGGCTCGGCAGACACTGCTTGAAGAATTAAACCGAGAAGCGATTTGAAGTGTCAAGGCGACTCTATTTCCAGCCCAAGACGGTCCAATTATGAAGATTTAATCATAATTCAATTAATTTTAATTTATTCCCAATTTAATTTGGGTTAAATAAATTATTTTTAATTAATTATGAAAAAGGGTCCAGTTAAACCGCACTGGTTGAACCGAACCAATCAAACCGGACCAGCCACCAATTGGGAAGCCCAAACCGTCCACAATAAAGGCCCAAATCAGCTTATTTGATGATTTATTCAGCTTGCAAAGGAGCTCTTGAAGATCTTTCAAAATCTCATTCAAACCCCTCCAAAATTCAAGGCTTTTTAGATTTGTCCAAGCTAAATTTAGCAAAGTTGAATCCATCAACTTTGCCACATAGGATGGCCGGCCAAGAGGGACTCTTTGCTGCTGAAATTTTGCTATTTTTAGCAGCCCCTAAACACCTATAAATACAGCCCCTAGCTGCTCATTCAAGGCATCCCTCACTTCTCCAACATTCTCTCATTCTCTCTTCCTTTCTCTCAACTCTTCTCCCTTCATTTTCATTCCATTTTCCCCTTGTTCTTGTGCCGATTTCCCCTCTTGGAAAAGAGGTGTTTTCCAGCCATTTGAAGCAGCACTTGAAGTGTTCATAAGCCCCCTTGATATCCGAGGACAACGAAAAACGAAGGAGGAATCAATCAGACAAGTCATGGAGAGCCACCGGATTTGTTTCTCGTTCCTATCTCTTTAAATTATTTGTTGTTGTTTTGACGAACATGTTTATGAATATTCATGCTTTTGAAATGTTTAATTTAATCAATTTAGCTTGAATTTAATTTGTGTTGGTTTGATTTCGTTTCGCCCTCTTAGATTATTAAAATTGTGTTTATGCTGTTAAAGGCCTCGGTGAAATGTTTGATTAAGTAAAATTATGCTAAGTTATCTGGCATTATAATTGTTTAGATAGCTAATGAATTAATTATTTAAATGCATTGAAATTGTAATTAATAGACACAATACTTAATCTGTGCATGTTTAATTCTTCTAAGGTAGTGAAGATTAAATTAGCATTATATTTGACGATATGTATGCCTTACATAACTTTGAGGATTTTGTGATTAAATTGTTTCAAAGTAAAAATACTTTGTTACTTCACATGATCTTTTATATGCTTGTTAGGTTGAATTAATCGCTTGCATCGACATAGGAATATGCGAGAGATTGTTTAATTTAATGAGTATGTATGTGCAATAGCATGTTTACTTTTTGATCTGTTTAATCTATCGAATGGCATAGAAATATGTACAAGAGATAAATGGATTTTTGATTTGTAAATGTGTTCATAAGTTAGCAAATTATCGGGTTGCCATGTTTTAACAAGTATAAACACAAGTTTAATAATTCTAAGGTAAGAAATGTGATTAAACCAAAGACATTCATGTCATATTGATTAAAATCGGTTTAAAAATCGCACACTTGAACTTTGTTTTATTTTAAGTTACTTTGTTTTTCTTTTAGTTTTCAAATAGCTTTCAAAAATCAAATATTTTTCCCTAACCAAAGTGTTTGAAATTATTTCATAAATAATTCTTTTACAGTCCCTGTGGGTACGATAAATCGACATTTACTTGTCACTTTTATTACTTGTTACGATTGTGTACACTTGCACATTTCCACCGTTCCAAGTTTTTGGCGAAGCTGCCAGGGACTATTTTTCAAAGCCATTATTTGTGAATCTGTTTTACATTTTGGTTTATTTATTTTCTTGTTTAAATTTTAACTTAATTAATTTTTCTGTGAATATTTCAGGTGTTTATGAGTATTGACCAGATTATTGACTTACTCCCTGTGGACCCTGATATAGAATGAACCTTTCGCCAACGAAGAAGACAAGCAAACCAGAGAAGGACTGAAGGAATGAATCTTGAGAATATAAACCAAGGAGACGGAGCAAACCCTGCTCAGAATCCTATCCTTATTGCTGATTATAGGGATAGAGCCTTAAGACAATATGCCATGCCAGTGTTTAACGATCTTAATCCGGGTATTAGGAGACCCGAAATCGAGGCACAATAATTCAAGCTGAAGCCAGTCATGTTCCAGATGCTTCAGACGGTGTGCCAATTCAGCGGGATGCCTACTGAAGATCCTCATCTTCACTTAAGACTATTCATGGAAGTAAGCGATTCTTTCAAGTTAGCCGGAGTACCCGAAGATGCCTTAAGATTGAAGTTGTTCCCATATTCGTTAAGGGACAGAGCTCGTGCCTGGTTAAATTCATTGCCATCGAACTCCATTTCTACATGGCAAGAGTTAGCCGAGAGGTTCCTCATGAAGTATTTTCCGCCAAGCAAAAATGCTAAACTGAGGAACGAGATCATTGCTTTCCATCAAATGGATGAAGAGTCCTTGTATGAGGCATGGGAAAGATTTAATGAGCTATTACGAAAATGCCCTCAGCATGGAATTCCTCATTGCATTCAACTTGAGACATTCTATAATGGTCTCAACGCTCACACAAGGATGGTAGTGGATGCCTCTGCTAATGGTGCTCTCCTTTCTAAGTCTTATAACGAGGCTTATGAAATTATTGAGAGGATTGCCAGTAATAGTTATCAGTAGCCAACCAACCGAGCAGCGTCAGGAAGACGAGTCACTGGAATTCATGAAGTAGACGCCCTTACTTCACTCGCATCTCAGGTATCATCGATATCCTCAATGCTTAAAAATCTTCTTCGCTAATGGGTCTAATAGTTTTGCGAAGACGACCAACTAATCAATTTGAGAATATAGCCTGTGTTTATTGTAGGGAGGGACATTTGTTCGAAGAATGTCCATCAAACTCAGAATCTGTGTACTACATGGGTAATCAGAACCAAAATCAAGGAAGGCATGGGCTGCAATCCAACTTTTATAACCCATCGTGGAGAAATCACCCGAATTTTTCCTGGAGTAACCAAGGGGCTGGAACCAGTTACACCCAACCAAGACCGACCCAGCCGGCAAATTTTCCACAACAAGTCCAGAAACCAGTTCAAGCGGAAGCATCCAATAGTCTGGAAAGCTTGCTAAAGGCATATCTAGCCAAAAATGATGCCTTAATCCAGAGCCAAGCAGCTACATTGAAGAATTTGGAGAATCAAGTGGGCCAGCTTGCAACTGAACTTAGGAACCGACCACAAGGTGCTTTACCTAGTGACACGGAAAATTCGAGAAATCCGGGGAAAGAACACTGCAAAGCATTGCAATTGAGGAGCGGAAAGATAGTAGAGCCCAAAACTGTCGAAGTTGAAAAGGAGCAAGCTGATGCTCAAGAAGAAGTTCAACCAAGTGTTGACACACTAGTTTCGCCAGAACCAAAATCTGCAAGACCCATCAAAGCAACCGCAGGACCAGTTAATTCTGATCTCCCAACAACGTCGTTAGATGCAGAATTACCTCCAAAGGCGAATCAACCGAAACCAGTTCTAGTACTGAAACCACCGCCACCCTACCCTCAAAGACTTCAGAAGCCGAAGCAAGAAATTCAATTCAAGAAGTTCCTAGACGTACTCAAGCAACTTCACATCAACATCCCGTTGGTCGAAGCACTTGAGCAAATGCCGAACTACGTGAAGTTCATGAAAGATATTTTGTCTAAGAAATGAAGACTTGGAGAATTTGAGACGGTAGCTCTGACGAAGGAATGTAGTGCATATCTTCAGAACAAATTGCCCCCAAAATTGAAGGATCCTGGATGTTTCACCATACCATGCAATATTGGATCAACATATTATGGTAAAGCATTATGTGACTTAGGTGGAAGTATTAACTTGATGCCTGTGTCAATATTTAGGAAATTGGGGATAAAGGAAGTTAGACCAACTACGGTTACACTTCAACTAGCAGATCGATCCTTAGCACATCCAGAAGGAAAAATTGAGGACGTATTGGTACACGTAGATAAGTTTATCTTTCCTGATGACTTTGTAATTCTGGATTTTGAAGCAGACAAAGAAGTGCCAATTATACTAAGAAGACCATTCCTAGCAACTGGAAGGACTCTTATTGATGTGCAGAAAGGCGAGCTGACTATGCGTGTTCAGGACGATCAGGTAACATTTAATGTTTTTAAGTCAATGCGATTTCCTGACACTATGGATGATTTTTCTGTAGTGACCGATTTAGAGGAATTTATAGTAGAGAAGGAACTTAACGATGTTGATGACCCATTGGAAAGAATTTTGACATTGGATCTCCCAAATGAGGAAGAGGAAGATGAATACTTAGCTTCGCTCTAAGCTAATCAAAAGAGATTTAATCTGCAAACTCGTTTTGAGTCTTTGGAATTAGATAACAGAGATTACATGCAGCCAAAAGCATCAATCGAGGATCCACCTAAGTTAGAACTCAAGGTATTACCTTCACACTTAAAATATGTTTATTTAGGTAACGCCTCTACTTTGCCTGTGATTGTTTCAGTAGAATTAACTACTGAACAAGAAGAGAAGCTTATCATAGTTTTGAAACAATGCAAGAAGGCTATCGGATGGACCATAGCTGACATTCGCGGTATTAGCCCGTCTGTATGTATGCACAAGATCATATTAGAAGATGGTGAGAAAGGTATGATTGATGGATAGCGAAGACTGAACCCAATTATGAAAGATGTCGTGAAGAAGGAAATCATCAAATGGTTGGATGTGGGTATAATTTACACCATCTCAGATAGTTCATGGGTGAGTCCTGTCCAGTACGTACCGAAGAAAGGAGGTATCACAGTCGTGGAAACGAGAACAATGAGTTGATACCAACGAGGACAGTTACGGGATAGAGAATCTGTATCGATTACCGGAAGCTGAACAATGCGACTAGGAAAGATCACTTTCTTTTACCGTTCTTGGACCAGATGCTGGATAGACTTGCAGGACGAGATTACTACTGTTTTCTCGATGGATACTCAGGGTATAATCAGATTACTATAGCACCAGAAGATCAACACAAAACGACATTCACTTGTCCGTACGGTACATTTGCATTTAGACACATGCCATTTGGTTTATGTAATGCACCTGCTACATTTCAAAGATGTATGATGTCTATTTTTACTGACATGGTTGAAAAATACTTGGAAGTTTTCATGGACGATTTCTCAGTATTTGGAGATACTTACGAAGATTGCTTAGCCAATCTAGCGAAGGTACTAAGGCGATGTGAAGAGACGAATCTCGTGCTCAATTGGGAAAAATGCTATTTCACGGTACGAGAAGGAATTGTTCTAGGCCACCGGATAACGAGACATGGGATCGAGGTGGACAAGGCAAAAGTAGATGTTATTGAAAAACTCCCACCTCCAACATCTGTAAAAGGTGTTAGGAGCTTTTTGGGCTACGCCGGTTTCTATCGAAGGTTTATCAAGGACTTCTCCAAGGTGGCTAAGCCCTTATGCAAGTTATTGGAGAAGGACTCGATATTCAAGTTTGACGAGGATTGTTTAAAAGCCTTTAATGATCTGAAGAATCGATTAGTCACGACACCTATAATCGTCACACCAGACTGGGATTCGCCATTCATATTGATGTGTGACGCAAGTGACTTCGCCATTGAGGTATCATGGGCCAAATGAAGGAACAAAGTTTTTCATCCTATCTACTACGCAAGCAGAACTCTAACTAGAGCCCAATTGAACTATACGGTAACAGAAAAAGAGTTACTTGCTATTGTTTTTGCTTTTGACAAGTTTCGATCTTATCTGGTAGGTACCAAAGTGATTGTTTATACGGACCACTCCGCGATCAAGTACTTATTAGCCAAGAAAGATGCTAAGCCGAGATTGATCCGGTGGGTGCTTCTACTCCAAGAGTTCGATCTGGAAATTCAAGATCGAAGAGGAGTAGAGAACCAGGTAGCAGATCACCTATCCAGATTGGAGTCGCAAGAGGAGAATTCTTCACTTTTACCAATCCATGAGACATTTCCAGATGAACAGATACTGAAGGTAACTCATGTCCATAATACTCCTTGGTTTGCTGATTTTGCTAACTATTTAGCTTGCGGTTTGATGCCAATGGATAAAACATATCAGCAAAGAAAAAAATTTCTTCACGATGTAAAGTATTATTTTTGGGAAGAGCTGTATTTGTTCAAAAAGTGCGCAGATCAGATGATTAGAAGATGTGTGACAGAGGACGAAACATCGAAAATTTTATATCACTGTCATTCAGCTCCAAGTGGAAGACACTTTGGAGGTACTCGTACAGCGGCCAAAGTATTGCAAGCCGGATTCTTTTGGCCAACACTATTCAAGGATGCATATGCTTACGTAAAGAATTGTGATCGATGTCAGAGGGTTGGAAACGTATCCAATAGAGATGAGATGCCTCGAACAAATATCATTGAGGTAGAATTGTTCGATGTATGGGGTATTGATTTCCTTGGCCCTTTTTCTCCGTCTTTTGGTCTCAAGTATATATGGTAGTGATGAGATTATGTGTCCAAATGGGTCGAGGCTGAAGCATATCCGACGAACGATGCTAAAGTTGTGATGAAGTTTTTGCAGAAACATGTGTTCACAAGGTTCGGAACCCCAAGAGCTATTAACAACGATGAAGGGACCCACTTTGTGAACAAGTGGTTAAAATGGTTGCTAGATAAGCATGGAGTGAAACACAAGGTTGCCACAGCTTACCATCCGCAGACAAATGGGCAAGCTGAACTAGCAAATAAGGAGATCAAAGGCATACTTGAGAAGGTAGTTTGCCCGAACCGACAAGATTGGTCCAAGAGACTAGATGATGCTTTATGGGCCTACAGAATGGCATACAAGACACCCTTAGGAATGTCACCCTATCGGTTGGTCTTTGGGAAAGCATGTCATCTACCTCTGGAGTTAGAGCATAGAGCTTACTGGGCTCTTCGACAACTCAATTTGGATCTCAAGCTTGCTAAAGAGAAACGAATGCTCCAACTCAACGAGCTAGAGGAATTTCGAATGTTCTCATACGAAAATTCCAAATTACTCAAAGAGAGACTCAAAAAATGGCATGACAAGCATATTCGAGCTTGAGAGTTTGAAGTAGGGCAGCAAGTCTTGCTATTTAATTCTAGACTAAAGTTCTTTCCGGGTAAGTTAAATTCACGTTGGTCTGGTCCATTTACGATTCACCGTGTCTATCCATACGGGGTTATTGAACTCCAAGGTAAGAAAGGTAATTTTCAAGTCAATGCTCAGCGTTTGAAACATTATTACGGAGAAAACCACGAAGCAGGATAAAATCTCGTTCGGTTTATCTAATCCTTAGTTTTTATTGCTTTCAATAAAATATTTAAGGAATATTTGGGTTTATTATGCTCAAATAAATTTCATGTCAGGAGATTGGAACTTAAGCGGACCGCTTGTGACCCCTCCAATCTTTCCCGGAATTGATTTTTGCATAATTTTCAAGGAATTAGCCTGAATAGCAAAATAAATTTTTAGTTTTCCAAATAAAAAGGACAATTTTGACCCAAGTCTTAAATTGCAACTTAATTTCAAATTTTCATTAAGTCAAGGACTTAATTGAATTATTTTCAAAATTTGGTTGCTATTTTCATAAATAATAAAAACTAGGTGCTTATTTGTGTAAATATTTTTAAAAGGCATCTAAAATAAACTTTTTTATTTAATTTCATATTTATAAATTATTGATAAACTTTAATTTATAATTATATTCATTATAATTTATATATTAACTTTTATCAATTTAGCTTAGGATTAGAATTATTTTTATTTTTCATATTTATCTTAATAATTAAATGACAATTGATAACTTAGTATGTTTATTTAATTATTAATTGTTGTTTATCATGAGTTAAATTAGAATTAAACTCTTATTTTTTTAAAGAGTTCTAGTCTAGTTTATACTCTTGCATCTATATATTGCACCATTGATGCACCCCATTCACTCATTACCCAACTTCCCTTCCACCTCAATTGCCGCAAGCCCAAGCCCCAAGCCACCATTCAGCTAGCAAGTATGCTCCAAAGACACGCCTCGCTTCCAAAGACACCATGACGCCCAAGACGGCTCTGCGCCTGTGTCGGTGCCTCACACGTGCTGCTCGCCGCCGTACTCTTCTTTGCACGCCAACTAGCCCAGGCGCTCCATTGTGCTGCTCCTTGTGCGGCACCTGCTGCTGCATTGTGTGCCTATGCACACATCTCTTTTTCCCCAACACTAAGCCAATCCTCCTTTAAACTCTTCCTTTAAACTCATTAGTCTTTTATTTTTATTTTTTTTAGAGCTCTTCAAGTCTACAAGGTGAGTGGTAATAATAATTTTCTTTTAAAATTTTAATTTTCATTCAATTATTTAATTCTTTTCAACTTATTAAAATATTGATAATTGTTAGTAAATTTTATTTTTAAAATTTAATTTCTCTAATTACTTAATATTTCAATTTATTGAAATATTAGTAATTGCGATTAAATTTTATTTTTAATTTCTATTCAATTATTGAATTTTCAATTTGTTGAATTAATTAAATTATTCAACTGATTTTTATTCTTTCCATTTTGTGTTCAGGTCCATCATGACTCGTAAAAGAACTCGTGCCTCCGCTCAAATTGACAAAACAAAAAGCAAATTTCACTATGAATGAAACACCCCACACCCGGCCCACGAGCCTGAACCGGATCTGGTATGTTCCTTAAGAAAATCGGCTTCAAATTCTTTTGTTACTTAGAAAAATTTTGTGAATTTTTAGAAAGATATTGGTTTTGGGTTGGGCTTAGGTTGGAAACCCATATAATAAAATTTTGAAAACCCAACTTAAATAAGGTGACAAAACAATTTAGGGTTTATTTTTAAAATAAATTTAATTAAACTTAGTCAAAAATAATTCATAACATAACAACTGAAAATAAAAGCAGGGAAATAAAACCATCCAACTTGGGCCTTATGGCCTTATTACATCATTCAAACCCAAAGATAGAATTGAAAATACTAAAATTGAGTAAAGTCCAAATTCTAATAAATTCTTCAAGTGATGCATGGCCACCTTTAGCTCCTGCACCCGGTCCATTCTCGCTCATTTCTGAAAAATAGTCCCACAAAGGGGTGAGTCACGAGACTCAATGTGTACACAAACTAACAATCAACATTCCAAGCATACATATTCATATCAAAGCATATTCAAATCAAATAATGATGCAACCCAACCCAAGCCTATTTGTCCATCCGCTACACACCACTGCACACTCGCCAATTACACCGTGGGGATTACTAAGTCAACCCTCCATCCGCTACACACCATCGGAAGCGATCATTTGCAATCGACGTGCTCATCGCCCACTTACGTTGTGTCATTAGACACTATATTCAAATAATGTAACGAAGTTACCATATTCACGCAATGGGGCCGTAGCCACCATATTTCGTTGGTGAGGCCGAAACCAACACCTTCGTTGGTGAGACCGAAGTCAATACCTTCGTTGGTGAGACCAAGTCAACACCTTCACTTTCTTCCTTCACATATATCCCAAATGCCCCAATTATTTTATAACATATTCCACATACTTAATTTTCATTCATGTTACTAATCACATGTTCAAAGTATATCACATTCATAATCCTATCAAAAGTAGGAAACATACACGGGTACTCCTTACCACATTTGTGGTACTTAACCACATTCACATACTCTGATACATATTCATATATTTAATAATTACCACGTAATTTATTGAAGGTTAGTAAGGGTACACACTGATTTGCTTAATGATTCCTTAAAATCCGAAGAATGATCTACAGATTTAGATCTCAAGTTCCTACATTTGATTAATCACTTACTATTTTAATAAAAACCATTCGGCCATAAATCCAAATCCTAGTAGGATTAGTGTACTTAAAACTTACCTTGAAATTCTCAAATCCCGAAATCCTTGTATCCCTCTGTCAAAATCTCTATAACTACATGTTAGATCAATTTCTAACATTTATTCACAACAATTAACCCTTAGCCGAATGTTAAATATGACTTACCTTAGATTCTTAAATCCCGAAATTCACCGAATAACTAGGGAACATGCGGCCTATGGTGTACCTTCGGGAAAAGAACTTCTCCTTCCTTGTAGTCGACACTTAGTAAATCCCGAAAGATCTCTTCGGCAATAGATATTAAGGGTATTAGAATCTTAATTTCGACAGCCTCAAAAGAAATAGAATGAGAATCTAACCTAATCTTACCCTTACTTGAAGAAATCGATTGCATCTTCACTTCAACCTTAAGAGATTCGGCTATGGCCTTGATCTTAGCAAGCTTTTGGCTTTTGGAATATTGAGAGGAGAAAAATGAAGAAGAAAAGAAAAGAGAAAAAGAGAATAATGGTAGAGAAAATTAGCAGAGAGAATAGGAGAAATTTTAGAGAATTTGTGCAGAGGTTTTCTTGGAGAGAAAAGAATGAATGAAGAATAGCCTTACTCTTCCTTTTATAGCCAAAATTACTAGCTAGAGTCCTTTACTTGGCCACCACTCTTCTATTTTGATAACTTTATCCTTTAATTATCATAAATAAAAGAGTTTAATCCAATATTTATCTCTTCTAAATAATCCAATTTAAAAATCCTTTATTTATCACCTTTTTAATCGAATATTTATGAAAATAAAACACCTCTCTTTTTAAACACATGTGCCAGTCCACTCAGCCTTCCGGAAGCAAAATTAAAACCTTCATTTAATTGCTTCCCTTGTGACTCAAACCAAGGCCCATCCTCTTGCACATGGCGCCATTTCCAAAGGCCCTAAGTGCCATCTTTAGGGCCACTTTTCCTAGCCCGTTTGTGTGTCAAATCTTACCATCTTTTCTTTTAAGGCCCCTTAGCCTTAATCTCCTATTTAAAAATTTAAAACTTGACATTTCTAAGTCATTTCTAAGTTTCCTAAAATTTTCGATCGGCTCTGTAACTTGCCATTTTTCTTACATTCCAAGTTTCCAAAAATGTTGAGTTTCCTAAAATGTTCGATTTCCAAAATGTTGAGTTTCCAAAAATGTGTACTTTCCATTTTTGAACCATTTCCTTACATTTCCTAGTTTCCATAAATGTTCACTTTCCTCTTTATTCCTTTACATTTTCAGGACATTTCCCTACATTTCCAAGACAAGACATTTCCTTACATTTCCTTGCATTTCCTTACATTTCCATACATTTCCTCACATTTTCTTACATCTCCTTACATTTCCATACATTTCTTACATTTTCTTACATTTCCCTACATTGCCTTACATTTCCATACATTTCCACACATTCCACACATTTCCATACACTTCCATACATTTCCATATATTTCCTTACATTTCCATACATTTCCTTACATTTCCTTACATTTCCATACGTTTCCTTACATTTCCTTACATTTCCATACGTTTCCTTACATTTCCATATTTCCTTACATTTCCATACATTTCCTTATTTCTAGAATTCACATAACACATTCATAATTCATAAAACATGCCATTTTACCACATGGTTTCTTGTGTCATGCTTTACACGGAGTTTCTTTTCAAGCCTCATTTGCCTAGCTCCCCTTTTTACTTAAAAACCAATAATTTTCCAAAGCTTTCTTCTTCCATCCTAAAATTCTAAAAACCCTTAATACACTTCCAACACTGCCAAAACCTACTAACTCATGAATTAGGCACGAACGCATAACCCCTAATCTAGGATGTTACAGTTCTACCCTCCTTAAAAATAATTTCGTCCTCGAAATTACTTATTAACTGATCGTACAATCCTTCTCACCGCACTATGCTTACGTGCAAGACTCACGATCTTAATAGAACCATCATACTTTCTAGGCACAATCTCTAAGTTCACGCCCCTAGAACTTATTTCTAACGTCGCGATTTAATGCAGTTAACGAGTTTTATGCATCAAAACTTTTGTTTCACTGATTAACCGCGAAGATTTATGAAAAAGTATTTAAGAGTGGTTCTTTCGTATTCATACATGCACTCAGTCTTTTCATTCATTCATACATCTAACAATCAATTATGAACTTTCGTTCATTCAGAGAAATGTTGTAGTTTTCATTGTTGTTGTTTTTCCACTACCTAGGGGTATTTTCGTAATTTTGTCCTACAGGGGCATTTTTGTAATTTTTCAAAAGAAAAAGTTCCTTGGTGATTTTGTCAAAAAGTATTTTGGTAATTTCAAAGTCCCGGAGTAATTTGGAAAAATTTTGAAATCCGGGGGTATTTTGGAAATTTTTGGCCTCAGGGGTATTTCGGTAATTTTTCGCAAACTGGGGTAAATTTGTAAAAGTTAACAAATCAGGGATATTTTAGAAGTTGTAAAACTTTGAGGGTTCTTTTTGAGACTTTTATTTTCCAAAACGGTGATGTTGCAAAAATTTTGGAAAACAGGGTCATTTTGGTAATTTTGTAAGTTAGGGGCAATTTCGTAATTTTCCAAAATCAAGATATTTTTGATAGTTTGCAATTTGAACATTTATAAAATAATGAAGTTTTAGCAAGACCGTTGAAAAGTTTGACATTTTGTAAATCAAGGGCATTTTGGTAATTTTACCACTAAGGGCATTTTTGTAATTTTCACAAATCAGAAATTTTTCGGGAAATTTTGTAAAGATAGTTTTTACAAATTTAAAAGAAAGTTTTAAGAATTTTAAAACTAGGGTTTGTTGTTTTGTTCTCCTTTTTTTTTTTTTTTTAAAACATGGCTAGTTCCCTTTCGGGTTTTAGTCATTATGTTTGGCCTATGACCGACTACTCAAACACAAAACACATAAGACTTAATACACTAAACAAACCTATGGCTAAGTCACTGAGCTAGGGTGTGGTAACCCCTGTGCGCATATCTAGGAATGGTTTCGGTGGGAGCTTGGTACTTAAGCAGTCCGCGTGACTCACCTCCTCTCCACTCGAATCCTACCTGGTGCGTAGCTTTGGTTCACCCTGACCAAAGCCCTAGGGTTCAAGTTCCTATCATGCTATTCTACGTTCCATTCCTTTTTCTACCCTTCCATAACATAATATAAATCACATAATCACCCAAATGGTTAGGGGTACTTACTTGGTGAACTGCGGGTCGGAGACTGAGGTGCCATGCCAGAAACCTGCTTATTTTCAGAAATACTTCATAAAATTCATTTGGCTCGATTTGAAAACGTTTTGGGCCTGAGCCCACAGGCCGAGAGTTTGAAACTGGGCTCTGATACCAACTGAAACACCCCACACCCGGCCCACGAGCCTGAACCGGATCTGGTATGTTCCTTAAGAAAATCGGCTTCAAATTCTTTTGTTACTTAGAAAAATTTTGTGAATTTTTAGAAAGATATTGGTTTTGGGTTGGGCTTAGGTTGGAAACCCATTTAATAAAATTTTGAAAACCCAACTTAAATAAGGTGACAAAACAATTTAGGGTTTATTTTTAAAATAAATTTAATTAAACTTAGTCAAAAATAATTCATAACATAACAACCGAAAATAAAAGTTAGGAAATAAAACCATCCAACTTGGGCCTTATGGCCTTATTACATCATTCAAACCCAAAGATAGAATTGAAAATACTAAAATTGAGTAAAGTCCAAATTCTAATAAATTCTTCAAGTGATGCATGGCCACCTTTAGCTCCCATCGACCCGGTCCATTATCGCTCATTTCTGAAAAATAGTCCCACAAAAGGGTGAGTCAACAGACTCAATGTGTACACAAACTAACAATCAACATTCCGGGCATACATATTCATATCAAAGCATATTCAAATCAAATAATGATGCAACCCAACCCAAGCCTATTTGTCCATCCGCTACACACCACCCGCATTCGCCAATTACACCGTGGGGATTACTAAGTCAACCCTCCATCCGCTACACACCATCGAAGGCAGTCGCTGCAGTCGACGTGCTCATCGCCCACCTACGTTGTGTCATTAGACACTATATTCAAATAATGTAACCAAAGTTACCATATTCACGCAATGGGGCCGTAGCCACCATATTTCGTTAGTGAGGCCGAAACCAACACCTTCGTTGGTGAGACCCAAGTCAACACCTTCGTTGGTGAGACCAAGTCAACACCTTCACTTTCTTCCTTCACATATATCCCAAATGCCCCAATTATTTTATAACATATTCCACATACTTAATTTTCATTCATGTTACTAATCACATGTTCAAAGTATATCACATTCATAATCCTATCAAAAGTAGGAAACATACCTGGGTACTCCTTACCACATTTGTGGTACTTAACCACATTCACATACTGATACATATTCATATATTTAATAATTACCACGTAATTTATTGAAGGTTAGTAAGGGTACACACCTGATTTGCTTAACAGATTCCTTAAAATCCCGAAGAATGATCTACAGATTTAGATCTCAAGTTCCTACATTTGATTAATCACTTACTATTTTAATAAAAACCATTCGGCCATAAATCCAAATCCTAGTAGGATTAGTGTACTTAAAACTTACCTTGAAATTCTCAAATCCCGAAATCCTTGTATCCCTCTGTCAAAATCCCTATAACTACATGTTAGATCAATTTCTAACATTTATTCACAACAATTAACCCTTAGCCGAATGTTAAATATGACTTACCTTAGATTCTTAAATCCCGAAATTCACCGAATAACTAGGGAACATGCGGCCTATGGTGTACCTTCGGGAAAAGAACTTCTCCTTCCTTGTAGTCGACACTTAGTAAATCCCGGAAGATCTCTTCGGCAATAGATATTAAGGGTATTAGAATCTTAATTTCGACAGCCTCAAAAGAAATAGAATGAGAATCTAACCTAATCTTACCCTTACTTGAAGAAATCGATTGCATCTTCACTTCAACCTTAAGAGATTCGGCTATGGCCTTGATCTTAGCAAGCTTTCGGCTTTTGGAATATTGAGAGGAGAAAAATGAAGAAGAAAAGAAAAGAGAAAAAGAGAATAATGGTAGAGAAAATTCGGCAGAGAGAATAGGAGAAATTTTAGAGAATTTTACAGAGGTTTTCTTGGAGAGAAAAGAATGAATGAAGAATAGCCTTACTCTTCCTTTTATAGCCAAAATTACTAGCTAGAGTCCTTTACTTGGCCACCACTCTTCTATTTTGATAACTTTATCCTTTAATTATCATAAATAAAAGAGTTTAATCCAATATTTATCTCTTCTAAATAATCCAATTTAAAAATCCTTTATTTATCACCTTTTTAATCGAATATTTATGAAAATAAAACACCTCTCTTTTTAAACACATGTGCCGTCCACCTCAGCCTTCTGGAAGCAAAATTAAAACCTTCATTTAATTGCTTCCCTTGTGACTCAAACCCAGGCCCATGCCTCTTGCACATGGCGCCATTTCCATAGGCCCTAAGTGCCATCTTCAGGCCACTTTTCCTAGCCCGTTTGTGTGTCAAATCTTACCATCTTTTTCTTTTAAGGCCCCTTAGCCTTAATCTCCTATTTAAAAATTTAAAACTTGACATTTCTAAGTCATTTCTAAGTTTCCTAAAATTTTCGATCGGCTCTGTAACTTGCCATTTTTCTTGTAATATCCCGGGTTAGGGGCTATTTTGTGTTGCATGATATTGCATGTGTTGGTGTGCTGTGTTGCTATTTCGGTGTTTTAGGGGCTTAATTATAGGCTAAGTGTATGTCTGAGTAGGTAGGAAAATTTTAGTTTTTGGCCTTAGGTGTGGGGAGCTGATAGAGTTGGGGCTTAAGAAAATAAAATGGAATTTTATTGCACAAAAGAGGAGCTGGTGGAGTGGCAAAGCATGCGCCACATGGGGGAGCTTGATGTGGCGTCATCTTCAGGAGAGGGAGGTCCAGTGTTCAAGCTGCAGAGTTCTCCTTTTGGCTTCTTTTTGGGACGGCATGGAGAAGAGGTAGAAGGCTAGTGAAACTCTAGCTTGGACCAAGTCTTCATATTCAAATGTTAGGTGGGGAGTGAGTTTAGGAGGTTGACTAATTCAACTCTTTTGAATGAGTGGTGTGGAGAGTATGGGGGGATATGGCCGAATTTTTGGGAGTTGGGGAGAGAGGTGGCGGTTTTGGGAAGTGGGAGGCTAGGCCGAAATTTATTTGGCATTTTTGATGTTTCGGTCAAGCAAGTAATGCACAAAATTTCTTCTTTTGTCAATAGCTTAAACCGAAAATTCAAGAGAGTCTCTCATTCTTTTCTTCTTGGAAAACCGAAAGACCAAATCTCTAAGGCTTGCCGAATTTGTTTTGCTTTTCTCTCAAACTTCTTGTAGCCGAATGCACTCTTGCATTTTCTTTTCTTCTTCATTTGCATAAGCCGAAATTGGTGTTGTTCTTCTCTTCTCAACTTTTTTTTCCTTCTTAAAATCTCCATTAGCCGAAACAAACCTACTCCTCTTCTCAAACTTTTATTTTCTTTATTTCAAACCGTATATACCTTTCTCCCCTTTGCTCTATTTTTGTTGTTTAGCCGAATATCAACCCCATATCTCACCATCTTTCCCTTGTGTTGCTAGAATTTTCTCTTTCATCAATTCTCATTTTGGCCGAATATCAACCCCTTTTTCTATCCATTTTCCTCTGGTGTTCTCTTCTTTTGAGTGAAACCGAATCCTCTTGTAAAAAGGTGTTAAGCCGAATCTCCCTTCTCCTAGTAGTCTCCCTTGGCCGAATCTTTGGTGGTTCTTTCCTAGTGTGGTTAGCCGAATCTTTGTTGGTAAGTAAGGGGTAAGTGATTAGTTATTGTTAGTTCAATCTTATGATTTCGATCAAGTCAAAGGTGATTTGGGATTAATTATGTTTTTGTTAGGTGTTGGCCGATTATCAGAACAATCACTGTTGATTCGGGTTTGGTAGGAAACCAAACATTTGCAAGGTAAGGGCGATTCGACAAACCCTTTTTGGTCTATATGGTGTTGGCCGAATGGTCTTAATGCCTAACCCCTAATGTTTGGCCGGTTGTAGGAGTCAATAATCGAGGGGCTTAGCATTCGTTCTCGTTGGGATTTCTAGGCTCGTAGTTATCAGGTGTGTAAACTAACACACTAATACTCGGTAATGTTGTTAATTAAACCTGTTTGCCTGTTAAAAACCATAACAGTATGATGGTTGATTGGATACCCAAATGGGGTATGTGTACGGATCCGGGTAAGTCTATTTTATTACCAGTCCCATTTTGGATACTTTGCTTATGATGATCTAAACTATGTATATATGCTATGAGATGCGATGTTGGACATGGTTGCATGAGTTACATGATTTGCATATTGTACATGAGTCAGTATGTCATGTATGGGTGATATGAGAAGAGGGAGCAGTAATATTTTGTGCTGACGAGCACCAGTGCTTTGGTAGCACACTTTGTGACTTTGGGTCACCAGAGGTTTGGCACCTCCAGAGGTTTGGTACCTCAGCGTCTCGTCCCAGTGGCTCAGTACCACAGTGGGTTGGCCCCACAGATGATTATACGGGATTGACGCCAGTGTTTTGGTAACACACGATGGGTTGGCCCCATCACCGGATTTGTGACTACGGTCACCAGTGCTTTGGTAGCACATTGTGTCTTTGGGACACCAGAGGTTTGGCACCTCATTGCGACTTGTCCCTGTGGTTTGACCACCGTGGGTTGGCCCCACTTGAGATATGGGATTGTCTGCTAGTGTTTTGGTAACACACGATGGGTTGGCCCCATCATCGTTGGATTTGTGACTTCGGTCACCAGTGCTTTGGTAGCACAATTGTGTCTTTGGGACACCAGTGGTTTGGTACCACATTGACGGATATTATGTCTTTGGGACATCGGTGTTTTGGTAACACATCGCGGATCGTATGTCACCAAAGTGGTTTGGTACCACACGGGGTAGAAAAGGTGATATGGATGGTTAGGATCGGGTTGCATTAATTATGTTGCTATGTATGATGTGTGTTAGTATGTGGTTTCATCGGGAGCGGATTTACACACATCGAGTCACTCGACTCACCCTCTCCTTTGACATTTCGGTGACTCGTAGACGCGGACTTGGAGTAGGATGGACTCGGGGTGCACATGCCATACTATAATAAAAGTGTTGCTTGGACTATTGAATTTGGGTACTTTAATTATTTACTTTCAGTTGGGTTTTTATTTGGATTTGTAAAAGGCTTTATAATTTATGTTTTATACTGGTTATGTTTAAATTTTAATATGCCTTAACAAATAAGTTGGTATGAATTCTACTAAAACTTGGAAAGATAATGATTTCAAAATTTTGACGCAAGGTGTTTTCAACTATACCATCGGGTATCCCACTGATTTTATAAACCAATAGAGATCAAATGGCTTAAATCGTGAAATCCAATTTTATTAAGTCTAAATTTTAAACAACTTGTTTTTCACAAAGGAACATAGTCCTATCAAATTTATCTAATGCAACCTCGAAATTTTCAAACACGTTTTCCCGTAACATACCAGATTCGGTCGTGGTGTTTGGACCGGGTTTGGGGTGTTACAATTGTGGTATCAGAGCTAAGTTCAAAAGCTCGGCTGTGGGCTTGAGGCCCAAATGGTTTTCAAAAGTTTGTTTTAAGTGTTTTGGGATTGAATACATGGTTTACAAGGCATGGCACCGAGTCTCCGGCACCAGTTCGCCCAGGTAAGTAATTCTAAACTCTTCTGTGAATTATTATTTGTAGAAGGGTAGGTGATATGGAACGTAGTTAGATTTATAGGACTGGGACCCTAGGATTAGATCACTCAAACACTCGAACTAAAGCATAAGACTTAAAGCACTAAACCAATCTATGACTCAGCCACGGGGCTAGGGTGTGGTAACTCCTGTACGCATGTCTAGGAGAGGATCCGGAAGAGCTTGGTATTTAAGCAGTCCTCGTGACTCACCTCCTCTTCGCAGGTATCCCACCTGGTGCGTAGCTCGAGTTCACCCTGACCAAGAAGGCTCAGTCATAGACTTAACCTAACGACTAAAACCCGAAAAAGGGAATTAGCTATGTTTTCAAAAATACAACAACAACCCTAATGTTTTCACACTTTTCGCAATAAACTCTTTCAAAACCGAAAATGTCATATTTACAACAATTTTCTTGAAAAACCTGATTTATGGAAAATTACAAAAATGCCCTTAGGGGTAAATTTACTAAAATGCCCTCGGTTCATAAAATATCAACCCAATGATTTTGCCCAAAATTTCAATGATGTTACGAAATTCAAATACTCTGTTTTGCAAAATATCAATCAAAAATTTTGATTTTGGAAATTTACTTAAATACTCGGTTTGTGAAAATTACTAAAATACCCCTGGTTTCCAAAACGAAGTATTTTACAAAATTTTCAAAGAACACTCTCAAATTTGTGGAATTTCAAATTGACCGGTTTTACAAAAGTTTAAAATATCTTTTATTACGAAAATACCCTGTAGGGAAAATGACGAAAATACCCTTGGGTTAGAAATGGGCAGCAATGTCCGAAGAGTGAATAGGTATGGAAAGGGTTAAGGAATGAATGTATAATCTCTTTTGGGTGAATAGGATAGAAGATTGAAACCTTGGTTGCTCGAAAGAACCCCTGAATAAACTCCATTCATAAAATTTCTTTGCGGTTAAGAAAGTGGAACGATACTAATGCATAAAAATCTTTTAATCGTAAACGTAGATCGTTAGACATGAGCACTCGAGGCGGACGTGGTCGTAATACTCGTGGTAGAGGTAGGGGTAGAATGACGGTTTCTGAACCCGTAGGATCTGGTCAAGGGTCAGAAAATGAGATGCCGGTTCCGCCACCAGCTGGAGGTGGTGAGTTCCAGGATCGATCGAGACGATGCGATGTCACAGCGCGTCTTTGCGGGTGTTGGAAAGGGTAGCGGTGTAAGTGGTGGTGCGGGAGTTAGGAAATCTGTTCTGAGCGACTCCGCTAACGGGCCGAATTTTTTCGAGTGTATCGGGTGTTGCTCCTAGCACTCGCCGAATATTGGTGGAGGCAAGCCCGAGCGGATCATGGACGATCTGGACCTTTCACGAGGAGAAGCTTAAGGGCATCGATCGCTTCTCCGGGATGAGTCATACAGTGGTGGCTCACGGTTCGGGACGAGTGTGGCGGTGAGGATCCGACATGGGATTATTTTTGAGAGCTGCATATCAAAAGAAATACATTGGGACTAGCTACATCGACTCCCAGAGAAAGGCATTTCTGAGGCTTGTTCGTGGAGTAAATCGATTTCTTGAGTACGAGGTGAGTTCTGGTGAGTAGGTATGCCAGGGCATTGTAGCCACCGAGCATGAGAGGTGTGTTCGTTTCGAGGATGGTCTCGAGACGCAGTGAGGTGTGATTGCTCCACAGCAGGAGCGTGAGTTTGCTGTCTTAGTCGAGAAGGCTAAGGTAGCCGAGGGTGTTAAAGAGTCGGTAAGGCAGAGCATGGATAGGAGTTGGCTTAAGAGGAGCTTTGGGTCTTTCGGATCGTCGGGTAATCCGCGAGAAGAGGGCTAGACCAAAGTGGGCGAGAATCGATCCGCTAGGTTTGTTTTGCTAGGCGAGGACCGCCGCGATGTAATCGATGTGGGAAAACTCATTGGGGTGGTTGTTGGGTGGTGGAAAAGGTTGCTTCGAGTGTGGTTCTCGGATCATCGCATTAGGACCGTGCCCGCGTGGGATGGCGAGGATTCGATCCCCGAGAGTCGTGGCCGTGTCGATTCGAGAGGTAATGGACCGCCACCGCAGAGAGGCCGTGGTAATGGCAGAGGTGGTAATGGTTTTGGTCGAGGTCGTGGAGCAGCAGGCGAGAGTGTGCGGGTAGTTACGAGGCACGACACTGGTTTGGTGTATCTTCGCGAGGCGCGCGCGCGAGAGGGCGACGCACCGGACGTGATCACCGTGACGTTTTTGATTTTTGGTTCTCCTATACCGCTTTAATTGACTTGGGTTCCACGCATTCGTATGTTGCTAGTAGTATAGTTGAGACCATGGACTTAGATCGAGATATCTTCTAGGCGATGACTGCATTTAGCCCTCAGGTCACTCAGTAGTGGTAGATAAGTTGTATAAGGATGTACCCTAGAACTCCAAGGGTAGTTTTTCTTCTGCCGATCCGATGGAACCGCCGTTTGAGGAGTTCGATCGATTCTCGGATGGGTGGTTGGTTAAGTACCAGGCTAAGGTGGATTGCGCGCAAGCGCATGGTTCTATCGACGGATAAGGGAGATGAAGTGATTATGATAGGTAATAGGAGAGATTACTTATCCAATGTGGTATCGGCATTAAAAAAGTCGTAAAGATGGTCGGGAAGCGGTTTGCGTGGCGTATGTGGTTCATGTGTATGCCTTGGAGGCTAAAGAGTCTGCTTTGTTGAGAAGGTTCGCATCTTGTTAAGGAATTTGTTGATGTGTTTCAGAGAAGCTTAGGGTTTGCCACCGGATCGTGAGGTAGAGTTTGGGATAGATCGCTACCGTGGATCGCGCCGGTGTCTATTGCTCCATATAGGATGGCGCCAAAGGAATTGGTGGAGCTTAAGGCTCGATTCGGGGAGCTGTTGGATCGAGGTTTCATTAGGCCAAGTGTTTCACCGTGGGGGCGCGCGGTATTATTCGTCAAGAAGAAGGCGGTTCGATGCGGATGTGTATCGACTCACCGCCAACCGAATAAGGCGACGATTAAAAACAAGTATCCGTTACCACGGATAGATGACTTGTTTGATCGGTGAAAGGAGCATCGGTGTTTTGAAGATCGATTTGAGGTCCAGGTACCATCGGTTGAAAGTTAAGGAAGCGGATATCCATAAGACGGCGTTTGGACTCGTCACGGGCACTACGAATTCTCGTAATGCGTTCGGGTTGACTAACGCTCCCGTGACTTTTATGGATATGATGAATAGGGTGTTTCAAAGCAAGATATCCGGACCGTTTTCGCCGTGGTTTTTATTGACGATATCTTGGTATATTCAAGGTCGGAAGAAGAGCATGATGCACACTTAAGAGTGGTCTTTGCAAATTTTGAGGAGAAGCAACTCTATGCTAAGTTCGATAAGTGCGAGTTTCGCTTAGTGAAGTGACGTTTTTAGGTCATGTAGTATCATCGGTGAGGATTAGAGTAGATCCTCGGAAGGTTGAGGCGATTTTTGGGTGGAAGCCTCCTAAGTCGATCGCCGAGATTCGGAGTTTCTGGGTTTGGGGGGATACTACCAAGATTTGTTGAGGGTTTCTCATTAATTGCAAACCACCGATGACTAAGCCATTAAGAAAGGGAGTTCCGTTCGTTTGGGTGTGAAGCGTTAGGAGAGTTTTGATAAGTTGAAGAAGATCTTGACAGAGGCTCTCGTGTTATTTCAACCCGAGGGTGGTAAGGAATTCACGGTGTCATCGCGATGCATCACACACTGCAGGCTTGGGTTGTGTCTTTGATGCAGGGGTAAGGTGGTGGCTTACGCTTCTCGGCGGTGAGGCCACACGAGGTCAACTATCCGGACGACGACTTGGAGCTTGCACCGTGTAGTCTTCGCTCTAAAAATCTGGAGGCATTACTTGTACGGGGAGAAGTCAATCGTCTACACAGATCATAAGAGTTTGAAGTACCTATTGACTCAGAAGGATCTGAATTTGAGGCAGCGTAGATGGGTTGAGTTGCTCAAGGACTACGACTGTTCGATCGAGTATCATCCGGGCAAGGCTAACGTGGTGGTAGACGCGTTGAGCCGTAGGGTTGTTTCGGACTTAAGAGCCTTGTTTGCCCATTTGAGTTTGTACGACGACGGGAGTATTCTGGCAGAGCTGCAAGTTAAGCCTACTTGGGTTGAGCAGATCAAAGAGAAACAGTTGGAGGATGAGGTTCTGAGTGCGCGAAGGTTACAAGTGCAGAATGGTGGTTTGGAGGGTTACAGCTTGTCTAGTGATGAGGTTCTGTGTTTTCAAGGTAAGGCTTGTATGCCTAAAGATGTTGAGCTGAGGCAGAGGATTCTTCTTCGGGACGCACATAGCATGATCCTTATGCTATGCATCCCGGAAGTAGCAAGATGTATAGGGATCTTAAAGAAGCGATTTTGGTGGCTGGCTTGAAGAAAGAGGTGACAGAGTTTGTTGGGAAATGTCCGACTTGTCGCCAGTCAAGGTGAACATCGATTGCCGTCGGGTTTGCTTCACTGTGAAGATTCCTCAGTGGAAATGGGAAAGGATAACTATGGATTTCGTCGGTGGATTACCGCTTACGCCAAGCAAGAAAGATCGATTTGGGTTATCGTGGACCATCGACTAAGTCGGCCCATTTCATTCGGTGAGAGTAGACTATTCACTTCGAGAGATTGGCGAAGCTTTATGTGTCGAGAGATAGTAAGGCTACACGGTGTTCGATTTCGATTATCTCGGATAGGGATCCCGAGTTTACGTCGAGGTTCGAGAGAGCGTTGCATCGAGCTCTGGGTACTCGTTTGATTTCAAAGACGGCTTTTCACCGCATGATCGTGACGGCAATGTAAAAAGGTTATTCAGATCTTGGAAGACATGTTGAGAGGTTGTGTTCGGATTTCGGGGCGATTGGGATGAGTTTTTGTCGTTGGTCGAAGTTCTTTATAACAACATGCTACCAAGCAAGCATCAAGATGGCACCATATGAGGCGTCAGATGGTAGGAAGTGTCGCTCACCTACTTGTTGGGAGATGAGTTAGGTGAACGCCGGTTGTTGGGACCCGAGTTGGTTCTTTGAGACAGAAGACAAGGTTAAGTTGATTCGGTCTCGTTTGAAGGAAGCTTCGGACCAAGCAAAAGTCTTATATGCCGATCTTAAGCGAAGAGATATAGAGTTATTTGTGGGAGAGCGAGTTTTCTTAAAGGTCTCACCTTGGAAGAAGGTCTTTGAGGTTTGGCGTAAAAGGCAAGCTAAGTCCGAGGTTCATTGGGCCGTATAAGGTATTGAGGCGAGTTGGACCGATGGCGTATCGGCTTGAGTTGCATGCGCAGGCTTAGTCGATTCACGACGTTTTTCACGCGTTTCGATGCTTCGAGGTATCGTCGAGATCCATCACATGTAGTAGCGATGGAGAGATCGAGGTAAATCCGATTTGACTATGGAAGAGGAACACGTGCGATTCTTGATCGGGATGTGAAAGTTCTCGCGCAGAAAGTCCGTGCCTTTGGTTAAGGTTCTTTGGCGGAATCATGGCGTGGAAGAAGCCACGTGGGAACCCGAGGATGCGATGAGACAAGCAATACCCGCAACTCTTTTGACCAGGGTAATTTCGAGGCCGAAATTATTTTAAGGGGGTAGAACTGTAATATCCGGGTTAGGGGCTATTTTGTGTTGCATGATATTGCATGTGTTGGTGTCTTTGTGTTGCTATTTCGGTGTTTTAGGGGGCTTAATTATAGGCTAAGTGTATGTCCGAGTAGGTAGGAAAATTTTAGTTTTTGGCCTTAGGTGTGGGAGGCGATAGAGTTGGGGCTTAAGAAAATAAAATGGAATTTTATTGCACAAAAGAGGAGCTGGTGGAGTGGCAAAGCATGCGCCACATGGGGGAGCTTGATGTGGCGTCATCTTCAGGAGAGGGAGGTCCAGTGTTCAAGCTGCAGAGTTCTCCTTTTGGCTTCTTTTTGGGACGGCATGGAGAAGAGGTAGAAGGCTAGTGAAACTCTAGCTTGGACCAAGTCTTCATATTCAAATGTTAGGTGGGGAGTGAGTTTAGGAGGTTGACTAATTCAACTCTTTTGAATGAGTGGTGTGGAGAGTATGGGGGGATATGGCCGAATTTTTGGGAGTTGGGGGAGAGAGTGGCCGGTTTTGGGAAGTGGGGAGGCTAGGCCGAAATTCTATTTGGCATTTTTGATGTTTCGGTCAAGCAAGTAATGCACAAAATTTCTTCTTTTGTCAATAGCTTAAACCGAAAATTCAAGAGAGTCTCTCATTCTTTTCTTCTTGGAAAACCGAAAGACCAAATCTCTAAGGCTTGCCGAATTTGTTTTGCTTTTCTCTCAAACTTCTTGTAGCCGAATGCACTCTTGCATTTTCTTTTCTTCTTCATTTGCATAAGCCGAAATTGGTGTTGTTCTTCTCTTCTCAACTTTTTTTTCCTTCTTAAAATCTCCATTAATTAAAACAAACCTACTCCTCTTCTCAAACTTTTATTTTCTTTATTTCAAACCGTATATACCTTTCTCCCCTTTGCTCTATTTTTGTTGTTTAGCCGAATATCAACCCCATATCTCACCATCTTTCCCTTGTGTTGCTAGAATTTTCTCTTTCATCAATTCTCATTTTGGCCGAATATCAACCCCTTTTTCTATCCATTTTCCTCTGGTGTTCTCTTCTTTTGAGTGAAACCGAATCCTCTTGTAAAAAGGTGTTAAGCCGAATCTCCCTTCTCCTAGTAGTCTCCCTTGGCCGAATCTTTGGTGGTTCTTTCCTAGTGTGGTTAGCCGAATCTTTGTTGGTAAGTAAGGGGTAAGTGATTAGTTATTGTTAGTTCAATCTTATGATTTCGATCAAGTCAAAGGTGATTTGGGATTAATTATGTTTTTGTTAGGTGTTGGCCGATTATCAGAACAATCACTGTTGATTCGGGTTTGGTAGGAAACCAAACATTTGCAAGGTAAGGGCGATTCGACAAACCCTTTTTGGTCTATATGGTGTTGGCCGAATGGTCTTAATGCCTAACCCCTAATGTTTGGCCGGTTGTAGGAGTCAATAATCGAGGGGCTTAGCATTCATTCTCGTTGGGATTTCTAGGCTCGTAGTTATCAGGTGTGTAAACTAACACACTAATACTCGGTAATGTTGTTAATTAAACCTGTTTGCCTGTTAAAAACCATAACAGTATGATGGTTGATTGGATACCCAAATGGGGTATGTGTACGGATCCGGGTAAGTCTATTTTATTACCAGTCCCATTTTGGATACTTTGCTTATGATGATCTAAACTATGTATATATGCTATGAGATGCGATGTTGGACATGGTTGCATGAGTTACATGATTTGCATATTGTACATGAGTCAGTATGTCATGTATGGGTGATATGAGAAGAGGGAGCAGTAATATTTTGTGCTGACGAGCACCAGTGCTTTGGTAGCACACTTTGTGACTTTGGGTCACCAGAGGTTTGGCACCTCCAGAGGTTTGGTACCTCTCGTCTCGTCCCCAGTGGCTCGGTACCACGGTGGGTTGGCCCCTGAGATGATTATACGGGATTGACGCCGATGTTTTGGTAACACACACGATGGGTTGGCCCCATCACCGGATTTGTGACTACGGTCACCGATGCTTTGGTAGCACATTGTGTCTTTGGGACACCGAGAGGTTTGGCACCTCATTGCGACTTGTCCCTCGTGGTTTGACCACCGTGGGTTGGCCCCACTTGAGATATGGGATTATCTGCTAGTGTTTTGGTAACACACGATGGGTTGGCCCCATCATCGTTGGATTTGTGACTTTGGTCACCGGTGCTTTGGTAGCACAATTGTGTCTTTGGGACACCGGTGGTTTGGTACCACATTGACGGATATTATGTCTTTGGGACATCGGTGTTTTGGTAACACATCGGATTGTATGTCACCGGTGGTTTGGTACCACCACGGGGTAGAAAAGGTGATATGGATGGTTAGGATCGGGTTGCATTAATTATGTTGCTATGTATGATGTGTGTTAGTATGTGGTTTCATCGGAGCGGGATTTACACATCGAGTCACTCGACTCACCCTCTCCTTTGACATTTGGGTGACTCGTAGACGCGGACTTGGAGCCAGGATGGACTCGGGGGTGCACATGCCATGCTATAATAAAAGTGTTGCTTGGACTATTGAATTTGGGTACTTTAATTATTTACTTTCAGTTGGGTTTTTATTTGGATTTGTAAAAGGCTTTATAATTTATGTTTTATACTGGTTATGTTTAAATTTTAATATGCCTTAACAAATAAGTTGGTATGAATTCTACTAAAACTTGGAAAGATAATGATTTCAAAATTTTGACGCAAGGTGTTTTCAACTATACCATCGGGTATCCCACTGATTTTATAAACCAATAGAGATCAAATGGCTTAAATCGTGAAATCCAATTTTATTAAGTCTAAATTTTAAACAACTTGTTTTTCACAAAGGAACATAGTCCTATCAAATTTATCTAATGCAACCTCGAAATTTTCAAACACGTTTTCCCGTAACATACCAGATTCGGTCGTGGTGTTTGGACTGGGTTTGGGGTGTTACATTTCTTACATTTCAAGTTTCCAAAAATGTTCAGGTTTCCTAAAATGTTCAGTTTCCAAAATGTTCAGGTTTCCAAAAATGTGTACTTTCCATTTTTGAACCATTTCCTTACATTTCCTAGTTTCCATAAATGTTCACTTTCCTCTTTATTCCTTTACATTTTCAGGACATTTCCCTACATTTCCAAGACAAGACATTTCCTTACATTTCCTTGCATTTCCTTACATTTCCATACATTTCCTCACATTTCCTTACATCTCCTTACATTTCCATACATTTCTTACATTTTCTTACATTTCCTACATTGCCTTACATTTCCATACATTTCACACATTTCCACACATTTCCATACACTTCCATACATTTCCATATATTTCCTTACATTTCCATACATTTCTTACATTTCTTACATTTCCATATGTTTTCTTACATTTCCTTACATTTCCATACGTTTCCTTACATTTCCATATTTCCTTACATTTCCATACATTTCCTTATTTCTAGAATTCACATAACACATTCATAATTCATAAAACATGCCATTTTACCACATGGTTTCTTGTGTCATGCTTTACACGGAGTTTCTTTTCAAGCCTCATTTGCCTAGCTCCCCTTTTTACTTAAAAACCAATAATTTTCCAAAGCTTTCTTCTTCCATCCTAAAATTCTAAAAACCCTTAATACACTTCCAACACTGCCAAAACCTACTAACTCATGAATTAGGCACGAACGCATAACCCCTAATCTAGGATGTTACAATGAAGAAGCCAAAATAAGATACGAAAGTATCTTCAAGAATCAACAAATGCATCCAGAAAAAGGCTTCACATTGAAGGAAAGCAACTACAGAGATTTTATGGCCCGTATTCGTCAAGTTGCTGAAGCTCTCAATTGGGAATTGTTTTGTGAAAAGAGACCAAGTGTAGATGAGGAATTAGTTCGTGAATTCTACGCGAACTTAACTTCAAACGAACTGACCGAAGTTCTAGTCCACGGAATCAAGGTACCAATAAATTCTAGTGCTATTAATGAGTTCTTTGAATTACCTGATTTCGACAACGATGAATATTCCTCTCTGTTGAGCAATATTAAGCCTGAAAATCTACAAGAAATCCTCGAGGAACTCACAGTGCTAGGTTCCAAGTGGACTGTGTCAAAGCAAGGAATCCACACGTGTTGAAGGGAGTATTTGACACCTCTAGCGAAGGTATGGTTCTATTTCATCCGTTTCAGCCTTATGCCTAGTTCGCACGGGAGGACAATTTCATTAGAGCGAATGGTCCTATTATACTCGATTCTAACTGGGAAGACCATTGATGTGGGAAAAATCATCCTGAGAGAAATGCGAAATTGTGCCGTTAGATGATCCGCCCTGCCTATTTTCCCTTTACCATCACAATCTTATGCTTAAAAGCAAAACTTCTTGCGGATGTAAAGCGCATGCGAGTATAGTCAAGGCACAATCATCGATTGGGACCTCTACCGAGTAGTGGAGATTCTGTTCTTCAAGAACGAATTGAAAGAGAGCGAGGATCCGAAGAAGCGAGAAGATGATCCCATAGAAATACCGCCAGAGCCATCAACGGACGTCCCTCATGAGGTAGAATCGATGGATCCAGAAGTTGAACCTGATATCAAGCCCACAATGTTTAGAGCTCCACCACCTAGCCCAGATCTTCGTGATGAACTGTTTTTAAGTTGATGGACTTGATGCAAAGACATGCAATGGCAAGCAACAAGCCTCTTTGGAGATATGCAAAAATAAGAGATGACTCAATGAGGTGCCCTTAAGAAGATTTATAATGACCCATTTATTTTTGTGCCTGAGTTTCCAGATTACATATTTGAACCATGGCTTTCATCATCGAAGAAGGAGCAAGGCGATTCATGCAAGAATAATACTAATGGAGCAAAGGATGAGTCAAATTCGGAAGGATCGACGAATAAATAAAAAAAGGGGAGGACTTCAACTTTTATTTCTTTCTTAAGTATCTTAGGATTAGGTCAATTAGGAATTTTTACTTTTGCACAATAAAATAAGATATAGGAAGCATGAATAAAATCTGAACATGTCTCAAAGGATAAAGTGTGGCAATAGATATATACATGTCTAGGATTGGATTTTAGAAAGAGCCTGGTACTTAAGCAGTCAATTTGACTCACCTCCTCTTTTCTAATTATCCTACCTGGTGTATAGTATTTATTCACTTTAAACAATGAGGACATTGTTCACTTTAAGTAGGGGGGACCGAAAATTTGAATTGGTTCTATTCAGAATAAAATGTTCTTTTAATTATGCTTAGGATATATTTTTGTTCAATAAATTGAAATTTTGCTAATTATGCTAAACTTTAGTATTAATAAAGTTACATTATTACAATAATTTATTATGTTAGCTTAATAAAGATGGGAATGTATTTTTAATAAAGCATACAAATTCATACCATAAAATTTTTAGTTCCTTACAGAAAAAAAAATTAGGCATGCATGAAAGCTTAAGTCTTTAGAATTGACTTAGTAATTTCTTGAGGCGAAATCCTAGGAAGCAGGGAATATTGAAAATGATTTAGGCAAAATTTTGTTTGGACCGTTTGAGCCTTTCAAGCTGACCCTGATGAAATTATCCTTTGAAACCCAATTTTGAGACTATATGGCCTAATTTTATTTGGACCTATGCAACATTTAGCCATCAACTTTCTCTTAAGTACTTCTAAGATCATCCCAAACACTAGACTCAGTACTACTCAAAAGATCATTTGAAAATAAGTTTGGAGGAGTTGAAAAATGCTCGAAAAGCTTGAAAAAAAAAAAAAAACAAACATGTATTCAAAATGAAATAAGTGTTCGAAAGAGTATAAGTTGGGTATCAGGGATTGAAGTTTCGAAGGTTCGATATTAAAGCTGAGTCTAGGGTCTAAAGCCACAAATTTATCTATCTTTTACCTACCCTTAAGCCCAGCCACGTTACAACCTTATTAAAGACCTATTGATTCGAGATTCCCATGTTACCTACATTAGTGGAGAGAAATTGCTATGTTCAACATATGAAGACATTAAATTAAGCTTAGTGATTGTAGTTTAATTTTTGAATAAAGGAATTAAAATCAATTTGGTAGTGAAGAAACATGTCTTTATTAAAGAAATATTTGGTCTAATTTCGCTAGTATGATAATTGTTGGAGGTAATTTGAACAATATGAATGCTTAAGTTGCATAACTATCAAATTTCTTATCTTTGGGCTTAAGTATATTCAATTCATAATTTTGAGAAGAAAGTTGTTTTGAAGGAGTTTTTCAAAGGTGTTTCCGAGAAAATTCTTTTCAAGTTTGTGCATTACTCGGGACGAGCAATGAATTAAGTTTGGGGGTGTGGAAACACAAAAATTTATATACTTTTTCATGCCCTTTTTTACCCAATTTCATGTGGTTCCGAGTAAATTCTTGTTGAAAAATAATTGAATATTATAAAATAATTAATTTGTGCTAAAAATATTAACATGATGAATTTTAATTAATTTTATAGTTAATTTGGTTTAAATCTGACTATTTTCGACAGAATCACAAAAAGGGCAAAAATCATAATTATGAAGATTTAATCATAATTCAATTAATTTTAATTTATTCCCAATTTAATTTGGGTTAAATAAATTATTTTTAATTAATTATGAAAAAGGGTCGATTAAGCGCGACTTTGGTTGAACCGAACCAATCGAACCGGACCAGCAACCAATTGGGCAGCCCAAACCGTCCACAATGAAGGCCCAAATCAGCTTATTTTCTGATTTATTCAGCTTGCAAAGGAGCCCTTGAAGATCTTTCAAAATCTCATTCAAACCCCTCCAAAATTCAAGGCTTTTTAGATTTGTCCAAGCTAAATTTAGCAAAGTTGAATCCATCAACTTTGCCACATAGGATGGCCGGCCAAGAGGGACTCTTTGCTGCTGAAATTTTGCTATTTTTAGCAGCCCCTAAACATCTATAAATACAGCCCCTAGCTGCTCATTCAAGGCATCCCTCACTTCTCCAACATTCTCTCATTCTCTCGTCCTTTCTCTCAACTCTTCTCCCTTCATTTTCATTCCATTTTCCCCTTGTTCTTGTGCCGATTTCCCCTCTTGGAAAAGAGGTGTTTTCCAGCCATTTGAAGCAGCACTTGAAGTGTTCATAAGCCCCCTTGATATCCGAGGACAACGAAGAACGAAGGAGGAATCAATCAGACAAGTCATGGAGAGCCACCGGATTTGTTTCTCGTTCCTATCTCTTTAAATTATTTGTTGTTGTTTTGACGAACATGTTTGTGAATATTCATGCTTTTGAAATGTTTAATTTAATCAATTTAGCTTGAATTTAATTTGTGTTGGTTTGATTTCATTTCGCCCTCTTAGATTATTAAAATTGTGTTTATGCTGTTAAAGGCCTCGGTGAAATGTTTGATTAAGTAAAATTATGCTAAGTTATCTGGCATTATAATTGTTTAGATAGCTAATGAATTAATTATTTAAACGCATTGAAATTGTAATTAATAGACACAATACTTAATCTGTGCATGTTTAATTCTTCTAAGGTAGCTGAAGATTAAATTAGCATTATATTTGACGATATGTATGCCTTGCATAACTTGTGAGATTTTGTGATTAAATTGTTTCAAAGTAAAAATACTTTGTTACTTCACATGATCTTTTATATGCTTGTTAGGTTGAATTAATTGTTTGCATCGACATAGGAATATGCGAGAGATTGTTTAATTTAATGAGTATGTATGTGCAATAGCATGTTTACTTTTTTGTCATCTGTTTAATCATCGAATTGGCATAGAAATATGTACAAGAGATAAATGGATTTTTGATTTGTAAATGTGTTCATAAGTTAGCAAATTACCGGGTTGCCATGTTTTAACAAGTATAAACACAAGTTTAATAATTCTAAGGTAAGAAATGTGATTAAACCAGCACATTCATGTCATATTGATTAAAATCAGTTTTCGAAATCGCACACTTGAACTTTGTTTTATTTTAAGTTACTTTGTTTTTCTTTTAGTTTTCAAATAGCTTTCAAAAATCAAATATTTTTCCCTAACCAAAGTGTTTGAAATTATTTCATAAATAATTCTTTTACAGTCCCTGTGGGTACGATAACTCGACATTTACTTGTCACTTTTGTTACTTGTTACGATTGTGTACACTTGCACATTTCCACCGTTCCAACATCCATTAGAATTAACGTGAAAATCAGACTCAACGCCTGACTCGCACTGAGCTCTCTTGACTTGTAAGTCACTGTTACCTCTCTAAGCTTCATAAATATCTTGAAGAAACATCGGTCTAGCCCTCAACCCAGCTAGAATAGAACCATCTTCTATCAAGGTCACACGCGTATTCAAAGCCCTTAATACAAATAGGGATTTTCTACTCAAAGCATCGACGACTCGCCTTTCTCGGATGGTAATCAATAACCAACTCATAATCTTTTATCAACTCTTACCACCTTCTCTGCCTCAAGTTCAATTTCTTTTGGGTCATCAAGTACTTTAAACTTTTGTAGTCAGTAAATATCCGACATTGTTCACCATACAAATGGTGTCTCCAAATCTTCAGTGCAAAAACTATGACAGACAATTCCAAGTCATGCGTCGGATAGTTCTTCTTATGAGGCTTTAGCTGTCTGGAGGCATATGCTATCACATTGCCTTCTTGCATAAGTACACATCCTAATCCATTTAAGGAGGCATCGCTGTAAATAACAAATTCTTTTCCCGACTTGGGTTGCATTAGGACTGGAGCCTCTGTCAACATTGCCTTCAATTTCTCAAGACTCTGTTGACACTTTTCCATCCAGTCAAAATTTACATTTTTCTGTAATAATTTTGTCATTGGGGTCACTATCATGGAAAACCCCTTGACGAACCGCCTGTAGTAGCCAGCTAGGCCTAGAAAACTTCTAACTTTATATACATTTTTCGACGGTTTCCAGTCGTGACGATCATCAACGATGTTGTGAGAAAGACCCGTTGTCGGGACGCTGTTATCGCTTCGCTGAGATGAGATTTTCCTTCCAGACGACGTCTGTGACGTGATTTTTCATGTCGTCTCAACATGGTTGCTGAGTGAACTGGGCATGTTTTGTTAACTTTGCAATTAAGTCCTAATTCTTATACAATAAAATTAAAGGCCTGAAACACCATGAAATGCTTTGAAAATTTACATAACAGGGTTTTATACATTGAATTTCAAAATTCTATCTTCAATTTCTTAAAAAGGTTCTTCTGGATATTTTGTATAATTTATATTTTAGTCCTTAAACTTTATTTTGAAATTGAATGAGTTTTAACTATCATTTTGATCTAAATTTTTCGGATATAGTTTAAAATAAAATGCGCAAGGCACTTTTCAAATTAATTTCATGAATTATGATTATTTTGCCTACATTATGTAAAAATGATGTTTTTACCTCTACTTTTAGTTTGTTGTATTGTGATAGACGAAGCATGTTTTAGGCTTTGTATGTTTAAAATTACTTGATTAAGCATGTATTTTATTGGTGTGATGGGTGGTTTGTGGTGTGCTTGGTGATTGGTAAGGAGAGTCACGTAAGTGGCTAATGTGATGTTCTAGATTCGAGTCGGTCCATCTCAAGCGGGTTTGGGGCATCACATTTGGTGATATCAGAGCCAAGTTTTTCAAAAATTAGGTTTGTCGAGGTTTATCAATTCTTGGGTTTAAAATTTTGAAAATCAAATGACGATTTAGTTTTGGAACAAAATTGAGAATTTTTAAACGTAGGATGAAGATACCCTTGTTTGAACTGCTTGTTTTGGGGTAGGATTGAGAACACATTGTCATATTTTAAATGTCTTTCTTTGAAGGAATTGCCTTGGATCACTTTTCACTTCTCACTCTTTTATGTTGTTTGTTGTTTCTAATGTTGATAGTATAGTTGGTATGCCTCCTAGATGCGGGAGAGTTAATATGAATGCGCTTAAAGTACCTCCTCTTCCGAGTTAGGCAACACATGAAATAGGTGTAGAGCCTTTAGTATATAGGCTATGATAGGAGCTTTTCAGCAGATTTTTAGGTGGTAATCCTGCACTTGCACACCGGGGACTACCACTCAAGCGTCTACGTGCTCTAGGTGGACAAGAATTTAGAGGGGCAAAAGTAGTTGATCTAACTAATGCCGAGTATTGGCTGGAGGGTATGGATAGAATCCTTGATTAGATGGATTACTCGGATGAGGATAAATTGGACATCAGTGTATCCCTGTTAAATGATAAAGCACATGAATGGTGTTTCGTTTCATCTAAGACCCAAATAAATTATTTGGAATGAATTATCAATATCTAGCCCATCCATAACCTATAAAGTGATCCATTTCATCTCTTAATCCACCTTTGCCTTATACTCGATCAACCAATCCATCCCAAGAATTATGTCGAAACCATAGAATGGAAGCTTCATTAGATCCGCTGAAAAAACATATCCCTAAATCATCCAAGGACACCTACAATACACTTTGTCTACCAAGACCCTCTACCTAACAAACTCGTAATCGTTATACCCAAACTGATAATATTTACTGGAGTACCCAGCTCACTAGCTAGATCGCTCAAAATATATGAGTGCGTAGAACCAGAGTTTATCAACGAAAATAAAGAAATAGATTGCAATGTGAAAATACTTGCAATCACATCTGTAGTCTCATGGTCCTGCGGCTCATTGACTGCATATACCTATGTTGGACCTCTAGTCTCACTTTGTGTAGCTACAATGTAGGGAATGGTCCTCTGTCCACTCGGTCGACCATTACCTCCATGACCACGGCCTCGCCCTCTAGTGGATGTGGTCGTAGAGCTCTGGGACACTTCTACCCTCTCTAGACAATCTCTCAGTAGATGGTCCCTCGAATCACATCGAAAGCAACCTTCAGTCCTCTTCCAACACTCTCTTGAATGCCTACAATTATAATTCTCATAGAGCAGCCATCCATAACCTCCCATCGGACCTCCAGCACTGACCATAGCACTACTCTGCAGCCTAAACTGACCTGGTCAGAACCCCCATCAAGTACTCCTACCTGAACTCTGTGACTCACGACCTCTCTTCAACAGTCATCTCAATGCTCCAGATTGATCAGATCCTCTCTTTTCAAACTTAGTCACAATTGATTTCAGTGGGATGATCAATGCTTCCTCCACTGCCTTAGCCTTCTCAACCATTTCATAGAAAGCTTCAGCTCTATGCGCTACCAGGTAAACAAAAATATCACGGTTCAACCTAAATTGAAACCTCTTACAACGATCTCTCTCAAAGTGCACCATCTAGGAGGCATACTAGCTAAGCTGCAGAAACTTCGACTAATACTCTACCACTATAATGCTGCCTTGAACCAAATCAAGGGTAGTTTAGGAGTTTGGAAGTAATTATTTGGAATAAATTATCAATATCTAGATCCTTATAGAAATTAAGTTTGAACTAGAAGTTTGAAAGGACAATTCATTTTATTTCAAGTTAATTGCCAAATGCTGACGTGACGAGAATAACCAAGTATTATACAACAATTTGATGTTTTGAAGTCCCAATAGGACAACCTGTTAGAATAAATGAAATTAATAGATGCATGAAGCGTGGTAAATTGGATGGTTCTAAAGATAAAAATTCTTGTAAAAGAAAATAATAAATATAGATAGTCATATACTAGAGGCGAGTGCTCCTGAAAAGACCCAAGATATAACTAGTTATTAAAACTCCAAAAGAGATTCAGATACCTAAAGATGGATATATGAAAATAAAGGCATCCTGATAAATTATGTTAATACAAGAAAATTTGGAATCGAAAATGAATATTTGACAACGATTTTGTATGCAATATTATTGTTGAAATAATGAAAGAAAAAGAAGATCTTGAATAAATCTGTCAAGAAATATAGATATGGAATAGATTGGCCAAAAATGGAAAGACGCAATTCAAGTAGAATTAAATTCATTTTATGCGTATGATTTTTAATAAGGCATCATTTTATGCGTATTATAAGTATGTGTCCTGATTTTCCTTCACTAAGATTTTTTTCCAGAAGATTTTTATCCTAGTGAGGTTTTAACGAGACACATTATTTATCAATGGACATCCAACTGAGATTGTTATAAATATTTTATTATTAAAAAGTGGATGTTCATTGGGATAAGAAGTTTAATATACTTTAGGACTCTAATGTCCATTAGGAGTATAATTTTATTTTATTTATACTTCTTATGTCTATAAATATAGAATTTAGAAAAGCATTGTAAATATCTCTATGGATGAATAAAAATACATGCTTTTCTTTATTATCCTACTTCTCTTGTTCTTTACTCTCTTTATTATTTATTTTATAATAATTTAATATTATTTAAAAATGTATATAAATAACATAGAGCAAGTAATTATTATAGAGGTAACTTTTTGTTTAATAAAATTTAATTATTAATTATTTAAAAATTTAAAAATCCAACAAAGTAAGGTTAAATTTTTTTTTTAAAAATAAAACATGCTGATGATAATTAATAAAAAAAATAGGAGTGTCGTTACATCCATCAACCATAGCACTCGATTAGTTAAACAGGACAGTGCTATAATGGCAGTTCTTGGAATAAGAAAAACAACAAAGAAACAAACAACAAAAACAAGAACCCAAACTAAATAGATTGAAAGCAAAACAAAAATCACATCATAAAATCAAAGAGATGAAACGCCCCCCTACGAACTCCATATACAATCACCACCAGCCTAAAAAATGAGCAGCTAATCTCCCCATCCCTGTCGACAATGTCATCTTGATGATTTCGCCGAACTTGCTCTTGCTAATCTGGCCACCTCAGAGTCCCAAAGATGAACCATTCCTCCGGCATAAAAAATCCCAGCTCAATCCCGACCTTGCATAGCCCTCTGATCCCTTTCTGCCTCTACTTCCACCACCCCCGGAGCTTCCTCTACCTAGACCCGTGGCTCATCGAACTTCCTTCCCTCCTCCGCTAATGTGTGCATTGTACAATTACCTTGACGAGGTATGAATCTAAACTCCATCGATTGAAAATTATTAACCCTTATTTTAATCTCCTTTATCATGACACTAATGGCCGATTTATCTTCCTTAGGAGCCCTTAATTTCTTTATAACAGTCAAGGCATCCCCCTCGAAAACTATCTCCCGAAACCCTAACTCCTCCATCAAAACTATAGTACTAAGACACACCCTTGCCTCTATCATCGTCGAATCCGCCACATTTTCATACAGGTAAGTCCCCGCTGCCATCACTAACCCCTCCTTATTTCTGACTACTATACCAATTGTTTCCTTCTTTGTTAACTAGTTATAAGTGGCATCAAAATTTTCTTTTATAGAATCCCCTACTGGCGGCTCCCATGTAACATTATGTGCTTATTGAAATTGTGGCAACACATATTCCAAAATATTTACCTCTTGCATGTAATATTTTACAAACGCAACTATCTCATTCACACTGTAACAGGTCGTTTTTCTGTGGTGTCGAAAATAATGATTTTGAGACCAAAATTTTGACAAGAGAGTCCATAGATATATTTAATTAATATTTATGATTTAGGTATAGTATAATAGTGAATCGTGATTTAATAGATTTTATTAATTGGTCAGTTAGTCAAAGTTCAAATGGTGTTACTGAAAGTCTGTGGTTTTAGAAAATGAGGCATTGTGATTTTTGAATATTTATGAAGCTATTATATGAGTGGATTGAATTTTGGTTTGGAAATTGTATTGATTAGATAGTTAATTAAAGGATAAGAACTAAATTGTAAAAGATGTAAAATTTAATAGTCATTGAATTATACTAGCTAAATGACTTAATTATTAAACATGAAAAGGTTTATGTTGTAATTAAACCATAATGTAACATTATGGACGGTTGGTGGAATGTTTAACTTAAAGTTTTATTAGTTGAAAATGATAAATTAAGAAAAGAAAGGTAATTAAAAATAAATTAAAATGGAGGAGCCAAGAGTGCTTTGCTTAGTATCTTAGCGAAACCAGCCTTTGCTGCGGCTTAGGATGGAGGAAAGTGGTGGCAACGAAGGGTTGAAGGATGAAGAGGTATCCCTCTTGGCAGAAGAGCTCATTCAGCTATCGGTGAAGAGCTCGGTAGTGAAACCAATCAAAAAACCTACGTTGATCTGTACGGTATGGACAGGGAAGTCTTATAACCTGGATAGCTTCAGGGCACAGATGAAGAGTATCTGGAAAACAAAGGAAAATTTGAGATCCAATTAGCAGGTCAATATCTTTTCATGATTAATTTTGAGTCTGAAGAAGATCTAGAATCAATCCTAGAAGGTTAGCCATGGCTATTTAGAAAGCAACTAGTTATTTTTGACAAATTGATTAGATTGACGGAAAGGAATAAAATTAAGCTTGTTTCGTCCCTGTTCTGGGTTATATTAGGGCCATGCTTACTAGAATTTGATATGAAAGATCTGATGTATGTTGTTGGGGTGACTTTTGGAGGAATTATTATATCTGAAATAAAATGTGTTTTTTTGTTGAATTAGAGTTAAGTTAGATGTGCAGAAACCCCTTCGCAGGGGTATATTTGTATCCACAGGCGATCGACCTAAATTTTGGGTTTCTTTTAAATATGAGAAATTGTTAACCTTTTGCTTTGGTTGTGGTAGAATGGGGCACGCTCTTCCAAGTTGTGAGGCAATTAAACCTGTAGAAAGAGACAAAATTAAAGAAGACCCTCCTTTCTCAATAGCATTAAAGGCAGAATGCAACTTTTTTGGAAGAGAAAGTGTAAAGTTAAATGCTATCTCAAAAAAGAAAAATCAGTGCTCGTATACGAGTCTGCTGGAGGAAATCCGAGAGATGAGACACAAAGAAGGGGATAATTGCAATATCAGACAAACAGATGATCTACAACTATCAAAAGTGGAGAAAGTGTTGAAATCCCAAGAAGAAAGGATGATAGTTAATGAGGAAGATCATGTACGAAACGTCGTTCAGGATGGAATTCTGAAAATAGCTAGGAAAATCAGCTGGAAAAGAATTAATTCGATGAGAGATATGGGTCCGTATAAGGGAGAAAGCATAATGCGCAAGAGAAAATTGATAGAGTTCAATGATGGGGATTATGATAAGGAACGAATCAATGAAGATGGTTTCAAAAAAATGAAGTATAACGTCCAAGTTCCAGAAAGTAAGGAGGATCCAGCGTTGCTAGTAGAAAATTTGGGGAATGATGTTTCTCCTAACCAATGTCCATCGGCGACTGCCAGATGGCAAGCCGACCGGATGCAATGAAAATCATTTGTTGGAATGTTCGTGGTTTGAGGAACCTACGGGCAGAAAGAAGGCTTCGGTTCTTGCTGAAGCAACATAACCCCGATATGGTTTTCTTTATGGAGACCAAAATTGATGACAAACGTATGGAAAGGATAAGAAGAAGAAGTGGTTTTGTGAATGGAATTGATGTAGGAGCAGAAGGATTGAGGGGTGGACTCTGTCTAGCATTGAGTGAAGAAATTAAAGTCAGCCTCAAAACCATCTCGAAAAATCATATTGATATACTGATTGAGGAAATCAATATTCATGGAGAATGGAGATTTACAGGATTTTATGGGTCGCCTTATGCTAGCGATCAGCTTGTTTTGTGGAGTTTGTTAGGGGCGTTGGGGCAAGAACAGCTTATTCGTGGTTGGTTAGTGGTGATTTTAATGAAATTCTATACTCATTTGAAAAGAGTGGAGGTCAACCGAGAATGGAGAGGAATATGGCAGCCTTTCGCGAGGTTTTGGATGAATGTCAATTAATGGATATGGGATTTTAGGGAACATGGTTTACATGGGAGAGAGGAAATTTACCGGAAACGAATATAAAAGAAAGACTGGATAGGGGGTGGCCAATGAAAAATGGATACATCTTTTCCCTAAGGGTAATGTTCGTCATTTAATTCATTCAATATCAGATCATTGTCCCCTTCTTATTCACACAGACAATGAAAGAAGTTTTAACAGAAGCCCACGATTTAAATTTGAGGCATGGTGAACGTTAGAAGAGTCATTTGAGAAAGGTTAAAAAGTCTTGGGAGTCATCAAACGGATCAATTTCTGAAAAGTTGGAAAGACTGTAAACTAGCTTAACAAGATGGGAAGCTCAATTAAAATAGGTAGAGACGGGTTGAAAAGGAAGCTCACAAAAGAACTGGGAACTTTATTGGAAGGCGAGAGGAATGATGATACAATGGCAAAGCTAATTGATACTAGAATTAGATTAAATATAGAGATTGATAAAGATGAAATGTATTGAGAGCAGAGAGCAAAGACCAACTGGCTTCAATTAGGAGATAAAAAGTCAGCTTTTTTCCATAAATATGCTTCAGCTCGAAGAAGGATCAACACAATCAATAGGCTAGAATCAGTGGAAGGGCGGGAAGTTACTGATGAACTAGGAATTAACGAAACAACCTTAAACTATTTTCAAAACTTATTTTCGTCTAATGGTGTGGGAAATTCATCATACCTATTAAAAGGTATTGCTACTAATATCCCCTCTGAAATTAATACAACTTTTCTATCAACATATTCAGTGGAAGAAGTTCATAAAGCGCTACAAGGGATGGGAGCCACCAAAGCACCAGGCTGTGATGGTTTTCCAGCTCTATTTTTCCAAAAATACTGGCACATTATGGGGAAAGATGTCGAGGCTTTTTGTCTAGGAATATTAAATGAGGGTAAAGATTTTGAATTTACCAACAATACAGATAGAGTGCTTATCCCAAAATCTCCAAACTCTACAAATCTTGTTAATTTTAGACCCATGAGCCTATGTACAATTTTGTACAAAATAGTGGAAAAAAAAATAGCAAATAGACTTTAGAATTATATTGGAAGATGTATTGACAGTGCTCAAAGTGCTTTTGTTCCAAGAAAATTAATTTCAGATAATGTGCTGATTGCCTATGAAATTCTTCATACATTGTGTCAAAAGCGTACTGGGAAACAAGGGTTTATGGCTTCTAAACTTGATATGAGTAAAGCCTATGATAGAGTTGAATGGAGTTTTTTAAAGAATGTAATGCTTCAAATGGGATTTGCAGAGAAATGGGTGGCATTAGTCATGAAATGCATCTCAACAGTCTCCTATGCAGTGAATATTAATGAAAGTAGAGGCAAAATTATTCAACCTACTAGAGGATTACGACAAGGCGACCCGCTGAGCCCTTATCTTTTTCTAATTTGTAGTGAGGGTCTTTCAGCTCTAGTTAGATTGGCAGTTAGGGAGGGAGTTCTAAAAGGAGTTAATGCGAGCAGAAGGGGACCAGTGATATCACACCTCTTGTTTGCGAATGATTGTATTTTGTTTGGGGAAGCCACAAAAGAAAGAGCGGCATTTTCAAAAGAAATTTTGAAACAGTATGAACAATGCTCCGGTCAATATGTGAATTTCAGCAAATCGACAAATTTTTCAGCTCTAACACATCAGAATGGGCTAAAACAGAAATATCAGATGTATTGGGTGTAAGATACTCAACAAATCTCGAAAAATATTTAGGACTCCCTAATGTGGTGGGCAAAAGGAAGAAAGAGTCTTTTTAGAATTTAAAGGACAAGGTCAATCAAAGAATTAGTCAATGGAGTTCAAGGCTTCTATCACAAGGAGGGAAGGAGGTTTTCATAAAGTCAGTACTTCAAGCAATACCAACTTACGCTATGACATGATTTCTTCTACCAAAGTCTCTATGTGGGGATTTAGAGAACATTTTTGTGAAATTCTGGTGGCAGCATGGAAAGAAGAAGAAAGGGATACATTGGTGTCAATGGAAATTCATGTGTCGATCCAAAGATGAAGGAGGTATGGGCTTTAGGAATATGTCTCAATTTAATATTTCTCTTCTAGCGAAGCAGGGATGGAGGATTATGAATAATGAGGATTCTTTAGTTACGAGAGTTCTTAAAGCTAAATATTTTTCAAATGATCAGTTTTTAAACTCTAGTTTGGGAAATTCGAGTTCTTATACTTGGAAAAGCATATAGGCCGCAAAAGATATTTTGAGAAAAGGTTTATTTTGGCGAGTTGGCATAGGCACTAATATTTCTATTAATAATGATGCCTAGATCTAAGATGCATTTAATTTCAGGTTATCATCAGAGGTTGCTTCGATGCGAGATCTTAATGTTCATACGTTGATAGATAATAATGAAAGAAAATGGAAAGTGGAGTTGATCAAATATACCTTTGCAGAGGAAGATCTGAACGAATCCTCTGAATCCCTTTGGCAGGCATTCCACACGATGACTTCTTCGCATGGGGAGGTGAAGCTTCGGGAGAATTTTCGGTTTGTAGCGTTTATAAACTATTACAAATTGTTGATGAATATCCTAGAGCTTATGCTTTACAAGCCACCAATTGAAAATTCTATAAAAAACTATGGCTCCTGAATCTACCAACTAAAATAAAGATTACAATATGGAAAATTTCATGGAATTTTTTGCCTATGAAAGTAAATATGCAACACAGGAAGCTAGTCACTGATTCAAGCTGTCCTCGGTGTAGGGAGCGAGACAAAACGATCGACCATTTATTTCGGGAGTGTCCTGTTACAGTGGAAGTGTGGTCAACATTGCTACTTCAAAATGTGCTCATAACTGACAATAAGGATTTTGAACAATAGCTTACCTGAGTTTTTAAACAGCTCAATCCGTATAAATGCCTCATTTTCTATTGTGCACTCTAGGAAATATGGGGAGACATGAACTCAAGAATACACAACAAAAAGGTAAGTACAGACAAGGAAATAGGGAGATTCATAATCAATTATATTGCAGAACTTGATGGTCTTGAGAGCAGGAAATCAAGGAAAATAAAAGAAACAAGGAGTTGGAGACACCTACCTCGAGAATTTGTAAAGATCAACTTTGACGGAGCTTTTGACGGGTACAATAATATTTCAGCCTCAGGAATCGTAGTAGGAAATGACGAATGGACCACTCTTTTATCATGCTTTGAAATTTATAAAGAAGTCACTTCGGCCTTTGCCGCCAAAGCACTTGCATGCCGGAAAGCGGTTAAAATAGGAATGGAAAATACATGGCTGAAAGTTATTGTCGAAGGGGACTCCCTTGCAGTAATCAAAAAATGTAACAGCAGAAATCAGGAAAAATCAAGGATAGGAGCCTACATCTTGGACATACAACAAATGGTAAATAGATCTAAACATTTTGTGTTCAAGCATACCCCAAGAACTGCAAACATCCTTTCCCATAAAATTGCAGTAGAAACTTTAAGGAGCAAAGAAGAGGTTTACTTGGAGAAGAAAGTCCCGGAATACGCTGAGAACTAGAGGCTACTGGAATCGGTGCCCGAACCAGACTGAAAAGGGAATTTAGGCAGAATTTTTGGAGAGGGAAGCTAGAGAAATGAAAAACTTTTGAGAGGAAATGGCTTTCCAGAGGAAGGAAATCGTCAATCAAGGAAGCAGTTATGATGACAGATATCTTTTGACAGATTTCAAACGTTTCTGATTGGGCAGTAGTGTCGGTGGATTTAGTTTTTCAAAATAGTCTGTTGGTGTCTTCAAAAATATCTAGATTTTTCCTCCGTTTGTTTTTTTTATTTTGGGCCTTCTACATTTGGGCTGTTTTATCTGTTTATTTATTTGTTAGACTTTGATTTTGTATTTAGTTTTCTATTAATTAAAGCCCAATCGATATGTTATTTTCAAAAAAAATAAAAAATAAAATGGTCATCATCTTTTATTTTTGTTTCCACCACCGATATTAAAAAACCTTAGCTTGGGAGGCCATTTTTAAAGCTTCTAAGGTTTGGCCAACACAAAAATGTTTTCATGTAAGTCAAATTCAACTCTGTTTTTTTATTTTAAATTTTTATATTTTTGAGATCATTACAACTAGGTCCAACTAACTCGTATATCTGTTTTCAAATTTGTTAAAGTTTGTTAAAATTACCATTGATGATTTTTGGATTTTCTTGATGTTAAATGGAAGATTTTGAAGTTTGGAAATGTTTTAGGACTATTTTGTTAAGTAAATTTTGTTAGTTTTGCATTTAAGGATTAATATGTAAAAATGTTAAACTTAGCATGAAAATATTGCAATTTAATGTGATTGAAGGCTTATTATGGACTGAATTAGAATCAATTTATGTAATGGGGCTTAAATGTGATTTTTAATAGTTTTGATTTTAGGGACTAAATTGAACAAAGTGTAAAAGTTTAGGGAAATTTTGTAAAATAGAAATTATAAGTCATATACATAAAAATGAATATGATCATGTATTTTAATATAATAAATTGAATTTAATTATTATATAGATCAAGGGTTGAATCATAGAAAGGAAAACCGGGAAAAAAGGAAAATTATAGAATAGTCCTTACGAACAAATTTTCTTGTTAAGTTCATACGGTATGTTGGTGTTAAATTGTTATGTATTTGAAATTGTAATTATAACTATGTTTAATTGAATATCTGGTTTACAATTTGATGCAAAAAGGTGAGATGGAAGGTTAAATTGAATAGAATTGAAGATAGTATAATTTGATAAATTAAGAAATTTAATTTGAATTGGATTGAAATAGGATATGTATGGAATTGTAATAATATGGTGATGAGTTATGATATATGTATGAAATTCTTGATTTGGTTGATTGAGATTACGATATTGAAATTGAGAATTGGTTTAAAATGAATATGAGAAATATGTTACCCTATTAACTGTTTGGTCAAGGTCGGGTATAATTGACATGCCATAGGATAGGAAGAGTTCAGGGTTATATGACTACGTGTCGGGGAGTGCTAGGCACCTCATCTTTCGGTTATACCGACCGGTGCTGGGCACATATATTTGTCAATTTTATCGGCAAGCACAGGGCGCAATTCATTATTATAGATTTATCTACTAGGCAGTGGGTGCCAAATTGGTGTTGGTTAGATCCGTGTATCCGTTCGAGTCCAAGTCAAGTTAATAGGGATATGTAAAATGTAATTGGAATAAGTGATCTTCAAATTGATTGATACAATGATCGGATGATGCATATACATATTGAGCACCATTTATATAAGCCCGAGGGGCCAATATGGAAACGTCATAAGTTGATGAATTCGATTCGGAATTCACATTATGAAACAAAGTAGTAATTGAAAATAAATTGGCAATTGTTGGATATTTGGTATCAAGATGAATTGATATGATATAGGAATGAAGTGCATATGATCTAATATGAATTTGATTAAAAATTCAAATTATGAAATGAAAATAATGTTTGGCATTATTTTGAAATGGGTGGGTAAATAGAAATTATGATATGATCTAGATAGTGAACTCATTCGATGATTGTTTGTTTTGTGAATGACGTTGGATTATTAATTTAAATGAATTAAAATGTTATATGATTGAATGTTATATGGTTTGATAAATGTTGAACTCACCTTTTGACTTTTGGATTGCCATGTTAGGAAAACTATATCGAGCTAAGTAACATGTAGTGTATAATTATAACTTGAAGTAAGTTACTTGGTTTTTAAATACCTGTGAACTTACTAAGCATTTGTAATGCTTACTCCCTTATTTCATTTTTCCTTATAGTGTCAACTTGCGGAACGTGTCAGGCAGATCATCAAGAAGCTCACACTATCCCGGTATTGGTTTGGTAGTCTTTTAATCATATTAAGGCTCGATTATGTGTGGCATGTACTAAGGAGTTATGTTGGTTCACTAGTATATTGATATAAATTGAAATTGAATGTTGGTAATTGTTGATGTTTGGAGTGAATGGCTTGAATGGTATGAAATGGTAAGGCATGGTTAAATAAGGTATGCTTAAATTGTGAAAATAGATTCTTATGTTTTAGGTCATTTATTGAACTTTCCTTATTAATATCTTAGTTAAAGAAATGATGATTGTATGAGTATGTTTAAGCATGAAAAATCTTGGCATGAATAGTAATGAATGATTGTTGTTTCACGATTGAATTGTGGTGCCAATTGAGACAAATTGGTTAGGCACTTTGGTTGAGTGAATTATGTTGAATTTGGTATGTTTTGGTGTCTTGCATCATGTTGTTCAAGGGTCTAATGATTGGTTTGTGGTTTAAGAGATCTTTGGTCAAATTTGACTTATTGTTGAAGGTATTTTAGGCATACACGACTAGTGGCACAGTCTGTCACACGATCTTATAGTCTGTTCCATTTAAGTGCAAGATGAACCACACAGCCTAGCCACACAACCATGTGACCCCTGTTTTGCATTATTATTATGTTTTTCTTAAATGTTTCAAATTAGTCATTGTTTTGTTTTAAATTGTTTTAGAACTTCAGTAAGCTCAAATTAACCATGATAATGTATGATTGTCATGATTTTGATTACTAAATTATCTTTAAAGAAAATTGAACTGTGATAGCTTGTTTCTGTTTCGTTTTGTTTGGTAACATCCTGTAACCCTAATCAGTGACTGAGAGGAGTAAGAGGTGTTACACGCACCCTGATTAACTCCTTCACGGTAGACTTTGTTTCGATTAAGTCATAATGCCCAGAATGTGATTGACCATAGTTTGCACATGTTCGATGTATTATTTATGAATTGTTTAGCTAACCATCAGTTCTAATTGTTTTCATTGTTGGAAGAGGAAAACGACACCTTCAAATCTTGTAGAACTTGGACCGTCACTAGAAACTCTCGAAACAAATGCTCAATTGACTCCTCAGCTCCTCGACAGATAGGATAGTATCTCCCCACTACTTGTAACACCCCTAACTCTTATCCGTCACCAGAACAAGGTTATAGATCATTACCGAACTTTTCAGATTAATTACGAACATTACATATCATTTGAAAAATATATTGTAAATAAATCATATAGTCTCTTATATGAGCCCTCGAGGACCAAAATATGTGTTAAAAATAAATCGGGACTAAACCAAGTACTCAAGAATTTTTTTTAAAAACATAAAAATTTTCATAGAAATAAGAGACACGCCCGTGTCTCATGCCGTATGGGCATTCGAAATAGGGGCACACAGCCGTGTCCTAACCCATGTCCAAACTTAGGTGCATACTAACTTGGAATATTAAGGTACAGAGGTTACACGTCCAAGTCACACGCCCGTGTCTCTACTGTTGTGAAAATACCTAAGCATTCTGCTTTTAAATTTTAAAGTTGAACGAGACACACGGCCAAACTACATGCTCATGTATTAGCCATGTGTCTCACACGGTCCAGCTATACGCTTGTGTGTCTGGCCGTGTGGACTCAAAATGAACCTTAAACATCAAGTTTATCATTCCCTGCAATCTTAGACACCAAGCAACTCAAAAACCAATCGTTCAACCAATTCAAAACATAATCAAATACCTTAAAAACATATCAAAACAATCAACTTAGATGCCTATCCAATGTTCCCTCATAAATTCCATATTAATATTATCAAAACATCTATTTAATCCATTTTAATAACATAACAATTTCAATCAAAATTTTTACCTAAATCATGAACACTTGAACATCAATTTGACATACCAATTTAAAGCTTCAAACACATGCTTATAGATATATACCAACCAACAATAAAATTATAATCTTATTTACAACCAAACCACAAAATAGTTAACATTTAGACACCCTAGGTACATGCCAACACAAAAGAGATATAAATCACCACGTTTGAGATCGGGATCGTTAATGGATGTTGAATCGGCGATCACACTTAAGTACCTAACCTGCGCACGGAAAACAAAATCGTACGCGAAGTATAAACTCAGTGGTATTTCTATAATACGAATATTTAAAAGCAAAATTAATATAACATACACATTTAATCATACAGTAATAATAGCCATTCAATTAATCAGTTCATAACATATTCATTTCTCATCATTTGCTTTCTCAAATAGCTTTTCACAATATAATACACAATCCATGTGTCTCATTTTCATTTCACATTCAATGTTTTTCAATACCAATTTTAGTATCATTTCATTTAGTTACCCCTACTAACACGACTCGGACTCTGACGGATACACGGATCCAACCAAAACACACCAATTTGGTACCCAGTACCTCATCGGATAATTCGAAGTAATAAGTTGACACCCAGTGTCTCATCAGCTAAACCAAAGTAAACAGGCACCCAGTGCCTAATCGAATTAATCCGAAGTAATAGATTGACACCCAGTGTCTCATCGACTCAAAGTCGAAGAATCCCTAAACTCTTCCAAATCCTATGGCATGCCATCTATATCCGACTCAGCCCGATATAGGTTTCAATTCACATTTCAAGTGCAACAAATATCCAATATTCAATTTCCACATTAATCACATATTCATATAATTTCAATTCAATATCAAGATGTTAACGCTCACATTAACTACTTACCATAAACATTTAAATCAAAATATAACAATTAATAATTAAATTCGGATTATAGAAATACAAACCAGAACTTCCGAGCTATTTCTCGTCGACTTTATCTTTTCCCTTCTTAGTCGAAGTTTTCAGCACAACGTTAGCTACGAAATTAAAACAATTAAAATTCATCAATATAATACAATTCAATTTTTTTTATTCAACATTTGCATAAATTCCAATTTAGTTCTTAAACCGAGACTAACTTTATTTCTTTACAATTAATTCTATATTTTCATTCAATTTCCAGTTTAACAGATTTAACTCTCTAATTTCACTTAAATCCCTAAATTTTGAAATTTTCACAATTTAGTCCCTAATACTCAAAATTTACAATTTATCCTACAGTTCAATCATTTTTCATTTCTAGCTTAAAAACCTATCAATTTAGTCCCTAATACTCTAATTATTCATCATAGACAACATTTAAAAACTCAATAATATCTAAAATTTCAACATAGGTTGGGTAGTATTTAATACTAGGATTCTAAAAACATAAAAATTACAAGAAAATGGACTAAATTAACTAACCAATTGAGCTTTGAACCCTTGAAACCCTAATTCTCCTTCTTTCTCTTTTTCTTTCTTTCTTCTCTGTTTCGTTCCTATTGTTTGTTTCTTTTCTATTTCGTTTCTTTTATTTATTTAGTTATTATAATATAATATAATATAATATAATATATACTTAACTTTTAAGTTTTATTATAATATTATAATATATTTTAACTTTAAATTTTTAAATAAATATATATTTATGTCGCCTTTATTTATGCAATTGGCATAATTGCTTATTTGGTCTTTTTAACTTTCTTTAATCTATAATTTAACTTTCACTCTATATACAATTTAGTCCTTTTACCTAATTACTCTTAATTCGAGCTAATTCACATAACCAAAACCTAATTAACTACAATATTGACTTCGTAAATATTTTCAAATATTTACATTTACGAGTCCATTTTATGAAAACGGAGACCCGAAAATACACTTTCTGATACTCGTGACTGTCGGGTCATTACAATTCTCCCCTTAAAAAATTTCGTCCCCAAAATTTACCTGAAAAGAGTTGGGGGTATAGAGATTTCATTGTTTCTTTCAGTTCCCAAGTTGCTTCCTCAACACTATGACTACGCCATAACACTTTTACTAATGGAACCTGTTTATTACGTAATTCTTTTTCTTCTCATGCTAAAATCTCAATCGGTTCTTCTTCATATGATAAATCAGGTCGAATCTTAATATATTTCGTCGAAATAACATGAGATGGATTTGATCGATATTTTCTGAGAATTGAAACGGGAAAAATATCTTGCATTTTCTGTAATTCTGCAGGCAGAGCTAAGTGATATGCAATTGGTCCCACTCTTTCTGTAATCTCATATGGTCCAATAAAACGATGACTCAATTTCGCTTTTCGACCAAATATCAATATTTTCTTCTAAACCAAAACTTTAAGAAATACCTTATCGCCAATAGAGTATTCAATATCTTGACGTTTCAAATTTGCATATGGTTTCTGCCTATCAAAAGTCGTCTTCAATCTGTCTCAAATTTTCTTAACATCACTATACACAACAAAATTTTTTCCTGATTCTGGTAAAGTCAAAACCGGCGCTTCAGTCAACATCTGCTTCAATTTCTCAAAAATTTTTTGACATTGATCGTCCCAAACAAACTGAACATTTTTATGCTGCAAATTTGTCATCGACAAGCCTATATTTGAAAATCCATTTATAAATCTTCTATAATAACCTGTAACACCCCTTACCCGAGTTCTACCCCAGAACCGAGCCCGAGGCATTACCGCAATAAAACCACTTGATCGCCACTTAGGCTCATCGTGACTACTCTCTTAAGTCACCTCAACAACCTCAATCTCGACTTACGAGGCCTCACTCATACACACGAGGGCTTCCGAGACTATATCGGAACTTTTTCCAATCTTAAAAATTTTCTCCTTTGTACAGGGTTAACACGCCCGTGCAAGAAGAGACACGTCCGTGCATAGACCCACACGCCCATGCTCCACAATCGTGGTGAATAATGACTACATACACACGGCCTCAAAGCCTAGTCACACACCCGTGTGGCTAGCCCGTGGCCAACACTGACTAAACTCACACGGCCTATGCACACGCCCGTGTGTCTATCCACATGGACAAAAACAAAGCTATGTGCTAAGTTCCTTTCACCCCTCTAGCACACACAATATGCATTCATTCAACACATCCATAATCAACTCAAATTGAAGTGCTATCTCACATAGATAACTACAATCTTTTCATAAAATAAGGTAGCCAACTACTATGGCATTATACAAAATATACTATCCATCTAAAGGCCAACACATCTTAGCCATTTACAACAAAATTCACTAACTTGTCTAGCTTCTATACATGCCATATACAAAACATGGAGTCTCATATACCAAAGTGTGCTGATAATATGGACGATCTTCCAATTGATCCTCGTATCTCGATTCAACATTTTTACTCTATAAGACAAGGGAAAAGAAAGGGAGTAAGCTTTGAGCTTAGTAAGTTTACACATAAACAATTAAGCATCATAGTATAAGCTAAAGAACAATTAGCATCATACTAACATATAATGTACAACAATGCTTACTCTTTCTATTCCTTACCACATTTCCAACACATCATGAGTCACATACTCATAACCATTGAAATGCACCCCTGCATTCAATATCACATTTACACAATATACAACACAACATCATTTCTCGATAATTCATCCACACAGCTAATTAACTCAATAATATAACCACACAGCTAATCCACGCAACTAATCCACATAGCTAATTTCTCTGTGGTTTCGCACTTAACCCACCACAATCAATTAAAGGTAGTATCGCACTTAGCCTACCACAAAGGTATTCATAATGGTTTCGCACCACCATATCAATTAATAAATCGCACTTAGCCTACCACAAAGGTATTCATAGTGGTTTCACACATAGCCCACTAGACGATATACCTAACGATAGCATCGCACATAGCCAGCTTATCATCAATATGCATTAGGATGGTATCGCACTTAGCCGACCATTTAGCATTCTCACTACACATTCACATATCTATTTACTTAACCATACATCCATTTACAAATTCTACCATATTCATCCCACATAGGTTCTCAATCATTCTCAATCATGCTACACACTATCTAGCATTAAGAAATTGTAAGTATGAATGCATTGTTTAAGCATAGACTTACCTCGATACTCAAAAGTATAGAAATATGTAATTTAGTCCACCACTTTGCTCTTGCCTCGGTTTAGATCCGGGCTTCATCTTTCTTGATCTATAATGAATAAATCAGCTTATTCAATACACACATTGACTAAATTGACACTTATCTCATACTTTGGTAAAATTACCCTTTTGCCCCTAATATTTCTCATAATTACACTTTTACCTCAAGGCTCGTAAAGTGATTTTTATTCAACTTTCTAGCCTTTCATGCTTAGCCGAATCACTTACTCAACTAAAGCATTCACCAATTCTCACTAAATCACACATGTATGACCAAACTTAAAATTTTCACAAACTAGTCCCTACATGCATTTTCATGGAAAATCACTTAACAAAAGATGTTTCTACTACATCAAGCTTTCACAATCTTCCATAAAACATCAACATACATGCATGTCATACATGGCCACATTTTTGAACACTCAATATAGCTCATCAAATAGCTAAAAATAGCTTATTCATACAATTAGGACTTCAAAAATACGAAGAATATCAAAAACGGGGCTTGGATGCACTTACTAGCAAGCTTGAAAAATTTGAAGAACCCTAACAATGGCTCTCTCAATTTTCGGCAGCCTTGGAGAAGAAGATGAATGAACTTTGTCATCTTTTCTCTCATTTTAATCATTTAATTGCCAAATAACCAAAATGCCCTTTTTAATAAACTATCCATTTTAACTCACCCATGCCCAATTTTATCCAAAAATTAGAATTTGGGTAAATTGCTATTTACGGACCTCTAATATATATTCTAAAGCCATTTCACACAAATAGCTTCTAGAATCTCACATGTTCCAACTTTTGCAATTTAGTCCTTTTGAACAATTCAACCAAAATTTCACTAAATTACTTCATGAAATTTTCACACTAGCATGCATACATAGCATAAATATCAAAAACTCATACATAGACCTCAGATTTGTGGTCTCGCACCACTATTCTGACTAGGCCCTAAACCGGGATGTTACAACTCTTCCCCCTTCAGAGATTTTCGCCCCCAAAAATCTTACCAGTAAAGAGGTTAGGATGTTGCTTTCTCATAGATTCTTCCGTTTCCCACGTAGCCTCTTCCACACCGTTTCTTCCACAACACTTTCATTAGTGCTATGCTCTTATTTCTCAACTGTTTCACCTCTCAAGCCAGATCTTAATCGGCTCCTCTTCATAAGACATATCTGGTCTTATTTCAATTTCCGTTGAAGGAATCACATGTGAAGGATTGGAGCGATACTATCGCAACATCGATACATGGAACACATTATGAATCTTTTTCAACTCTACCACCAAAGCCAATCAATAACCTACTGGCCCAACTCTGTCTATAATCTCATACGGCCCTATAAATCTTGGACTCAACTTCCCTTTTCGTCTAAATCTCATAATCTTCTTCCATGAGGACACTTTCAAAAACACTTTGTCACCTACCTCAAACTCAATCTCTTTTCTTTTCAAATCTGCGTACGACTTCTGTCGGTCCGAAATAGCTTTCAGACTATTACAGATTACTTTTACTTTCTCTTTGATCTCTTTTACCAGATCAACTCCGTGGATCTGCTTTTCACTAAGCTCGATCCAATACAATGGAGTCCGACACTTAGGACCATACAAGGCCTCATACAGAGCCATCTGTATACTCGACTGATAACTGTTATTGTAAGCAAATTCTACCAAAGGTAGATATCTCTCCCAACTACTTACGAATTCTAACACACAGTATCGAAGCATATCTTCGAGAATTTGAATTACTTTTTCAGACTGATCATCAGTTTGCGGATGGAAAGCAGTACTGAAATTCAACCTCGTACCCATGGCCTCTTGCAACTTCTTCCAAAATCTCAAACTAAACCTTGGATCTGTATCCGATATAATAGACATAGGCACACCATGCAATCTGTAATACCCCAAACCAGGCCTAGACGTTCCGGCCGGATCTGGCATGCCACATAGAAGGGTTGTTTAAAACTCAAGCGTACTTTAAAAGTTTTCATTCTTTTTGAAACTTCGAGCTTCGTTGTTTGTGAAAAACCAAATTTTTCTTTATGGTTTTCTTGTGAAAACGTTTTTATCATTTTAATTAACGTTATCTCCAAAAACTTGTTTATATCAGAAATCAGGTTCAGTGATATGCGAAGATGTGATATTTTGAAAACAGTTATCGTCGTCTTAAGAAAACCCAATGTTCATACGTCTAACAAATTAAAAGTGTCCGAGTTAAAAATTTAAAAGGAAAATTAAAACTAATGGCCTTATTACAAAAATTTTAACCCAAATTAATAATAAAACTAAGATAAAGTAAAACGAAAATTTACTAAGTTGCGATAATTAATCCTGATGTATGGCCACCACAGAGTCCTCCACAGCTCCAAATCCACTAATGCTGGGGATCACCTGCAAGGTTAAAAAAAGGGGGGTGAGTTACAAGAACTCAGTGTGTAATCCCGATTCCAGTCACAGCCATGGTCTCAGTTTGGGACTAAGCCCCACACAGTATCACTTTGGGCCCACGGCCCTCAAAATCATGGTAATACAAACAGAAAATGCAACTCAACCTAATAGTCTATCCGCTAAACTCCACCCGTACCAGCCCTACACTCCATGTGGGGACCAAGTCAACCCACCCAACCCTACACTCCAAGAATGCAGTTGAGCTGCCAGTATAAACGCAGCAGAGTTGCCATTATCAGTATATGTGTCTGAGCCACCGAAATCAATATATTGTGGCATAGCCACCAGTACAGCACTTCCTCCATCATTATAACCGATCTCAATGCAACATGTCATGGCATAGTAGTTCAGTGTATGCAAAATGTATAATCATAGCAATTAATCAAGTTATACACAATCATACCAAAATTGCCTCTAAGGGTATAACAGTAATTTTACCCAACGAGGGTATCTCAGTAATTTACCCACCGAGGGTATTTTACTAATTTACCAATTTATGGCTTTTCAATAGCTTACTGTCGCCTCGAACGACACAGGACCCATATTGGGTCTCTACGGAACTAATGGGCCTTAAATCCGTTTCAGGCCCAATGGGCCCACACGCTTGTGTGGCCCATTTCGCATGGTTTCAGTCTCAGATTTCCAGATTTCGCAACCGCACTTACCCTTTGACGGTTTTTCACCAACTTTGCCCATGTGGGCCGAAAAGCCCATTGGGCCCGTTAAGCCCGTATTAGCTCGATTAGGCCCGTTACAACCTCAATGTCGCGAGAGCGCTTGTGACAATCTCAAAGACTTACCATCACTACTTGTATCTCGATTTACCACTACGAGTGCTCGCACGCTCGGGTGGCACAAATATCGATTTTCCAGCTTTTTGGCTTTTGGCCGATTCGCAAGTCATCACATGCCGTTATTCAGAAGGGTGTGAGATTACACACATGTACGGATTAAGGATCACGTTACTCTTCGAAGCACCTGCAACGACGGCAATTCCTTCCTATGCTAGAACGTTGGTTACTCCCTTTGTAACACCCTGGTTTAGGGGCTATGCATGGTGGGTATAATTCATGTTCTAGTAGGTTTTGGGTATGCTTTGATGTGTTTGGAAGGTGTTAAGAATGTTCAGATTCAAGGGGAAGACTTAAGAAAATTTTGGATTTTTATGTGCTAAAAGGGGAGCTTGGTGATGGGTGTCTTAAGAGAATTATTTAAGAGTTTTTGACACAAAGATTGGGCTGGTAAAGTGGCAAGGGAGACGCCACTAAGTGCTTGGCAAAGTGGACGCCTCAGAGTGCGGAGGGAGGGGCTGTTCGAGTGCGAAGAAGGCAAGACTTTGGCCTTTATTTTTGGCGCCGAGAGGTAAGAAGTCGGGTGGCTTTTGGATGCTTAAAAGATGGAGAAAGACTTGGTCTTTCCTTTTAAATTTCGGCTAGGAAGAGGTTTGACTCATTCAAACCTTTTGAATGAGTGTTAGGGAGGAAAAGGGAGAGAAATATGGGATTTGGAGGGAGTTAAGTAGTGGCCGGTTTTGGGAGTGTATGGAGGGCATTTTCGGCTTTGTGGGGTGAGCTTAGGGGTGGCCGAATTCTATAAATAGGGGAGCACCCTTTTGGAAATCTTTTTCCCTTTCGTTTTTCAAGCCGAAAGCTTTCTTTCATCTCACTCTCTTGTGCCGAATTTTATTTGTTCTTCTCTAGTTGTTGTTGCTTAGAATTTGTAAGCAAGAGAGAACCTCTTCTTTTCCCATTTATTTTTTGTCTTAGGCCGAAACTTCTTTTGAGCACCATTGCCGAAACCTCTTAACCCTTTTTCATCTAGCCTAAGCCGAATACCCATAGCCTCTCCTCCTTTTTCTCTTCTTTATGTTTTAGCCGAATCTCTCCTCAACCATTGTCTTGGGTGGTGGCCGATTCTTGTTAGAGCAGGGGGGTGGTTATCAAGGTAAGGTTACATTAACCCTTTGGTTTATTGGTTTTGGCCGAATGGCCCTAAGTGTTCTCTGTTGTGTGCTGAGGCCGATTGTAGGGGTGGGAGAAGAGCCTAGCGCAGGAGATCTTTCAAGGGGCGATTAGTCGGCTTTTGCAGAGGCTTTAGGTGGCATTTTGAGAGTGGATCATTTGTCTTTAGGTGCGTAATCATCGCACTATTTCTCGGTTGATTGTTAACGTTTAAACCTGTGTGTAATGTGTGGTAGCCGGTTATAATGACTTAAGTGATGTGAACCGATGATGGTAAGATTGACTGTTATATATATTCTATATATGATTGATGTGGTATTGATTAATAATAAATACTCAATTTACATGATAGTCTTGCATGATTTATTGACACATGGGCATGGGATTGGATTGAAGAAGGAGGAAATGTACACTAGTTGTGCGTGGTCTAATGATAGCTCGGCTACATTAGCGCTTGATGGCTAGCCGTGCTACCTCAAGGGAGATGATGGCTAGGTGCCCATCTCGGCGGTTGATGGCTATGTGCATCACCGTAGACGGTTTACGATATTGGATCACTTGGGTTGATCGGTGGCTCAGCCACGGCCTTGTGCAGTGAGTAGCCAAGGTAAGGTTTTGGATCACGATGTGATCAGTGGTGGTTTATCCACGGCCTTGGGCAGGAGTCCGCTAAGGTTGGTGTTTACGGTTGGAGTGGTTGGGGTGAGATGCATATGTGCATGACTTGCTATGTGAATGGTTTGGTATGGGGCCAAGCCCATACGCGGAAATCTGTGTTTTGATTATGCATCGAGTCGGTGGACTCACTCTTTCATTAACCATTTGGTGACGCATAGTTGGACCGGATCGGAGAAGACACATGGTGGCCCATGCGCAGGAAGAGAAGTTTAAATATTTTAAGTTGTTTTTGTTAAGTATTTGATCTTCCAAAAATTGTGTAATAAGGGCCTTTTATTTATTCACTTTGGAAATTACTTAATTATTATTTTTACTATTTTATTTTAATTTGATTATGACTTGGTAAAAATTTAATTATAAGCTTGTGGAAATGATTTTACTCTAATTTACTTATTCAAAGTATTCATGGGTTAATAAAATGCTTTAAAATGGACACTTTTATTTAATTTCAAGGTCCAAAAGTATATTTTAAAAGTACACGGGTTTTACCAGAAAGATAGTGGATTTTCGTGTTTTAAATTCTAAGTAAAGAAAAATATTTTCGCTAACATAACCAGATTCGGTCGTAGTGAATGGGCCGGGTTTGGGGATGTTACACCCTTCGACTACTAAATTGAGTCCCAATTACTTCCTGATCTTGAATGTTGAATGAATAAAGAAGAGGGTAAGATCGATCCCTACTACAATTGGCCTTGCGATCACAGAATAACTTAAAAGACCAGGTGGATTCGGCAGACCAAAGAACACCAAGCTTCAGGCTACAAGGTGTAAAGATATTAGTAAAAAAAAAAGAGGGAAAATCGATTCTAATTAGAGAAAAGAGGAAATTCGGTTAATGGAGAAAAGAGTAGAGGAGTAATGGAGAAGAAAAGAGGTTTCGGCTAGGTGGTGTTTAGGTAACCAGCAGAAAGAGATGAGACTATTCGACTTATGGAGAAGAAAAGGTAGAAGACAGAAAGTGAAAGGAAGAGAGAAAGAAATGGACAGAAAGAGAGAGTAAGAGAGTAGGAGAAGATTCGGCATGGTGAGCACAAAAGAGAAAAGATGAGAGGTGTTGGTTTGGTTTAGGAGTAGAAGTAATTGATAGGCTAAGAGGGTAGTCTTACCAAAATGGTATCTAGCAGAAACCAAGAAGAACTCGAAATGCTCAAGGGAAGAAAAAAAATACTCAAGGTGACACAGACGCCAAAAATGCAAGATGCTCCCCAAGAGAAATTTGGCTACACTTTACCCCAAAATGTTCAACTCCCCCTAGCTGAAAATGCTTAGCTTGAATCCTCACTCACGGCACACTCTCTCACACACTCCACTCCATCATATCCCCTTAAAATCCCTCTCTTCCACGCATTCAAACAATTTGACTAGGTCTTCAACCCCCTGGCAGAGTTTGAACTCAACTTTGCTTCTTCCCCTCTCCAACCCAAAATAATAGCCACCAAAATAACTCTTGTGAGATTCGAATCTCCAACCTCCTTGCACTCTCCTTGACGCCACACCATCTTGCCACATGCTCAGCTTGTGCTAGCAAAACACCAATAATTTTCCTTAAGTCCAGCTCCTGCTAGCCCTCTCCCTTAAGGAGCCAAAAACCAAAAATTTTCCTATGGCCTAACTTGAACCTGGGACTTCAGAGGAACTCCGTAACCTTCCAAAATCACCTTCCTAACAGGTCCAACTAGAAATAATGTCGTTCTCATATTCCCAAAAATTTTTAAATGCTTCTACGCTCGGGCCCAATAGGCCCAATTCTCCTAGGCCCAATTTCGGGGCGTTACACAATCTTACTATTTCTGCAACATACAACTCAGCTAACTTATCCAGTGAATAATTAACACGTATTGGAATAAAGTGAGCCGACTTTGTTAGTCTATCCACAACAATCCATACAACATGTTTCTTTTTCGGAGTCATCGGCAACCCCGTTACAAAATCTATGGTAACTCGATCCCACTTCCATTCAGGAACCATCCCTGATTGAAGCAATCCTAAAGGCTCTTGGTGCTCAGCTTTCACCTGTTGACAAATCAGACACTTTGCCACGAACTCTGAAATGTCTCTTTTCATACCCAGCCACCAATACAACTTCCTCAAGTCATTGTACATTTACGTACTGCCCGGATGTACTGACAAACATCCATTGTGGCCTCATGCAAAACCTTTCGGATTAACTCTTCATCTCTCGATACAAAAATTCTGTCACGGTACAATAAACAACCATTTGAGCCCACTCGAAAGCCAGAATCACTTTCTAATCTGCACTTAGCTCTCTTTGCTTGCATCTCACTGTCATTTCTCTAAGCCTCACATATCTGTTGAAAAAATAGTGGCTTAGCTCTCAACTCTGCCAAAATAGCACCATCATCAGCTATTGCTAAACTCGTGCTCATAACTCTTAGAGCATACAAGGATTTCCTACTCAGGGCATCCGTAACCACATTCGCTTTTCCCAGATGATAATCAATGACTAATTCATAGTCTTTCAATAACTCAAGCCACTGCCTCTGCCTCAAATTCAGATCCTTCTGATCCATCAAATATCTCAAACTCTTGTGATCCGTAAAGACCCGACACTTCTCACTATACAAGTAATGTCGCCAAATCTTTAACGTGAAAACAATCGAAGCCAACTCGAAATCATGAGTTGGATAATTCTTCTCATGCGATTTTAGCTGTCTCAAGGCGTAAGCGACTACCTTACCCTCTTGCATCAACACGCAATCGAGACCATTAAACGATGCATCACTTAAACTACAAAATCTTTCCCCGATTCTGGTTGAACCAAAATTGGTGCCTCAGTCAACATTGTTTTTAGTTTCTCAAAACTCTATTGACAAATTTCATTCCGTTCAAACTTGACATCTTTATGCAAAAGTTTCATCATCGGGGTGGTAATCACAGAAAACCCCTTTACGAAACGTCTGTAATATCCCGCTAATCCCAAGAAACTTCTGATTTCTGACACGTTCCTCGGCTGTTTCCAATCCACAATAGCCGAAATCTTACTTGGGTCAACTCTGACACCATCACCCGACACAATGTGTCCTAGAAATCCGACTTCTCGGAGCCAAAACTCACTTTTGCTAAGCTTAGCATACAATTTCTTATCTCTTAAAGTTTGCAAGACAATTCTCAAATGCTCTTCATGATCATTCTCATCCTGAGAAAAGATTAATATGTCGTCAATAAAGAAAACTACAAACTTGTCCACATATGGTCACGGTTCATCAGATCCATAAAAATCGCAGGTGCATTCGTTAAACCAAACAGCATAACCAAAACTCATAATGGCCATACCTTGTTCGAAATGCAGTTTTTAACACATCTTACTCTTTCACTCTCAACTGATAGTAACCAGACCTCAGGTTTATCTTGGAGAACACTGTAGCTCCTTTCAGTTGATTGAAAAGATCATCAATCCTTGGTAAAGGATATTTATTCTTCACCGTCACCTTGTTGAGCTGTCTATAGTCTATACACAATCTCATAGACCCATTTTTCTTCTTCACAAATAATACCGGAGCACCCCACGGTAAGTAACTCGGTCTTACAAAACCCTTATCTGTCAACTCTTGCAACTGTACCTTTAGTTCTTTCAAGTCTAAAGGTGCCATTCTATATGGGGCAATTGAAATCGGTACTGTTTCTGGAATCAACTCAATCCCAAACTCAACCTCTCTCACTGGAGGTAACTCGGGTAACTCTTCTGGGAATACATCCGGATACTCGCATACTATCGGCACTATTTCAAACTTCATTCCACCCTCTCGAGTATTCAAGATGAAGGCGAGATAGGATTCACACCCTTTTCTTAAACATTTCTCAGCCACTAGGGAAGAAATCATCACCAGTAGACTATCTGATCCACCTGATTCAACCCGAACCACATCTCCGCTCTCACATTTCAATTCAATGTACTTACTACCACAGTTCATTAAAACACTATGGGTAGTCAACCAATCCATGCCTAGGATCAAATCAAACTCATCAAACGGTAACAACATCAGGTTTGCCAGAAAACAATGATTCTCAATCAATAAAGGACAATTTTTACACACTTTATCCACTAACACATGCTTTCCTAACGGGTTTGACACCTTAACCACAATATCCGTAGACTCAACGGTCATACTCAAACTAGACGCTAATCTCATGCAAATATAAGAATGAGTAGACCCTGGATCTAATAAAGCAATAACAAAGGTGTCAAAGAGAGAAAAATTACTAGTTATCACATCTGGGGAGGATGTCTCTTCGCGAGCGTGAATATCATACGTCCTCCCAGGTGCCCGACCCTCCGGTCTTACAACAGAATCTTTGGATGCACCTCTACCACTATTCCCACCTCTCGGGTTCCTAGGTGGTCTGCCTCTTGCAGACACATCACTGGATCTTATCTCTTGCTTCTCTTCCTTATCATCCCTCTCGAGGCAGTTTCGGATAAAGTGATAAGGGGAGCCACATTTATAACAGTTCCGACTGTTACCCCAACACTCTCCGGTGTGATATCTACCACAACTTGGACACTCCGATTTGCTCTTTGTATTGGTCACACTTTCCATCAAGGTGGCTTGGACTCTCGAACCCGAATGAATATTGCCCAAGTCTCGATGCGAATATCCCAGTGAGGTTGTTGTCTGAGGATTCCCTTGGATCTTTTCAACTAGGCTTGATATGACTTGCCCATCGACCTTTTTCTAGCATCTCGGGCTTCACTCACAGCCCTTCTCTTTTCCTTACTCAACTCTTCGGCCTTACTTGCCCTTTCAACTAACACCACAAACTCTTTCAACTCCAGAAGACCCACTAGGAGTTTGATATCCTCATTCAGTCCGTCTTCGAACCTCTTACACAAGATGGTCTCTGTTGATACACACTCTTAAGCGTATTTTCTACAAACTCACGCTCATACTCTGCTATTGACATTCTTCCTTGCTTCAACTCAAGGAACTCCTTCCTTTTTCGATTAGTAAATCGTTGGCTTATATATTTCTTTCGAAACTCTTCCAGAAAGAAGTCCCATGTCACCCGTTCTTTCGGGACCACTAACATTAGCGTCTTCCACAAATGGTATGCCGAATCTCTCAGCAAGGATACAGCACACTTCAAGCTCTCTTCTGGTGTATAGGAGAGTTTCTCAAACACTCTCATCGAGTTCTCTAAGCAGAACTCCGCCCTCTCAGGGTCATCATCCACCTTAGCTCTAAACTCCTCAGCCCCCTGCTTTCTAATCTTATCCACCGGGGGTTTTGATATCCTCACAACATCAATACCTTGAGGAGCCATTGGATTTGGCTGAGGTATAGGAGGAGGTTGAACATTAGGGTTCGCTCGAACATAGTCCGAGTACTAATTACTCATCATCTGGAGAAAGGCTTCCCATGCCTCTTCCCCTTGACCCCTAACCTCGGGTCCACTTTGTACAGGCACGGTTCCTTGCATAGGAGCCGGCGCATTACTAGCTGCTTCATCAGCAGTAGATTGATCGGGATCCATATACTATACAAAACAAGATTTAAAGTCATCAAAAACCAGCACACTATCATAGTACACTTATGGCATGTATAGCTAGACTCTTACACCCGCTATGGTAGTCGTAGAACCAACTAAACCATAGGTCTGATACGACTAAATGTAACACCCGTTACCCGAGTTCTACCCCAGAACCGAGCCCGAGGCGTTACCATAATAAAACCATTTGATCGCCATTTAGGCTCATCGTGACTACTCTCTTAAGTCACTTCAACAACCTCAATCTCGACTTACGAAGCCTCACTCATACACACAAGGGCTCCCGAGGCTATACTGGATGTAACACCCCAAACTCGGTCAACACGCTACGACCGAATCTGGCATGTCACAGGGTAAAAAAAATATTTTGAAGACACAAGTTGTAGGTTTAAACTTTGAAAAGAAACACTGTATGGAACACTTAGTCATTTTAAGTTTGAAAGAAAAACTCTTTTGAGAAAAATCAGTTGTCGTTCTTTGTTTTGGAAAGCCGTTTGATTCTATGAAAACCCGAGTGAGTTTAAAATAATAAACTTAAAAACCATTTTTAACTGAACATAAAGAAAAACTTATTTGGAGAAAGTCTGAGTTAGTTTGTTGACTTCATTTGTTTAGTAGTACTCGATGGTAAAGTTTGAAAAATCCCGATAAGTTGTACAATTTTCGAAAACGTTGATTTTGCAGGTTATTTGAGCATGCTATGTTATTTAACTTAAGCACAGCATAATAAAACTTAAAACAGATAATCAAAAACCCAAAATAATAAAATTTAGCGGCCTTATTACAAATCCAAAACCAAATTTAAAAGTAAATTAACCCGAAATAGTAATTAAAATAAAACCCGAAAACATAACGCATTGCCACCTCGAGTCCACCTCGGCTCCACATCCACGATCTATGCCTTATTTGCAAAATGTAAGGGAAGGGGTGAGTCACCGAGACTCAGTGCATAAATCCCTATCCCGATAATAACAAAGCACTTACATAATTCATGAGTCAATATGCAAATCATGCAAACCCAACCTAACCATCCGAACTCCTGTGTCTACCCCGCGTGGTCAAAACCAATGGTGGTCAAAACAACTGGTGACCGTAGTCACAAATAATAAGGGTGGGGCCAACCCATCGTGTGGTCAAAACCACTGATGACAATCTCGTAATCAGCATGTGGGGCCAACCCACTGTGGTACCAAACCACTGGGATGAGTCACAATAATCCAAGTGTGGTCAAAACCACTGGTGGTCAAAACCACTGAGACTTAGTCACAAATCATATGGAAAGCGGGGCCAACCTACTGTGTGGTCAAAACCACTGGTGACAGTCTAAATTATCCTTCCCCCTCCTCTCAACATACCCATCATCAAGAATACATTTCTTGTGGCATATTAACATGTTTATAATGCAAATATCACATAGCATAGCATAATCAAATGGTATAACAGCATATATCGATAGCCAATCAACGGGGAACTTACCCGGAGTCCACGCTCATACCCACAAGGGTAACACACCGATTTCAATAGCTATTTCAGCTTTTAACAGTAAACATAATTAGCAAATTAACTAATGAGGTGTGTAAGAGTTACACACCTGGTTACTTGCGAGTCTAACGAATCCCAAAAACTAAGATCTAACCCAAGAATCGAGTGGAACCCGGGGATCCAAACGCTTGAGTATACCCCTCCTATATTCAACTAACACAATATATTAAGCAAATAGCCATTCGGCTTAACCAAGAAATCCCGAAGTAAGAGATAACGCAACCAAATGACCACTGTTACCTTAACACCTTTTGATCTCCACGCAAAACCTAAAGCCATACGATGACAAGTCTCCCCCTGCAATCGGCCAAGGACTAATAATACCAGATTAATGCCTTCGGTATTTGAAAGAAGAGAAGGTAGATTTGAAACGAGAGAAAGACACTTACCACGTTTGAAAAGAAACCCGATCAACACGTTATGCCGCCCAATGAGAACGAATCACACCCCAAGGGTTGAGGTTCGGCTATGAAAACCAAAGAAGATAATTAGATTTCGGCCTAAGAAGATTAAGAGAATCGTGAGAAAGGAGATAAAATAATATGATCAACGATATTCGGGTTTGCAAGAATCGCAAGTGAAGAGAGGGTTAGAGAGTTTCGGCTTTAAGAAGTATTTGAGAGAATAATGAACAACTTACCCCAAACAAGAAGAGAAGAGTTTTGACTCTTCAAAGAAATGACAAGGTTGGTTCGGCCAAGCACTAAGAATGCCGAAAAGAGAAAAGAGAATGAGAAGGGATGCAAGTGAGGTTTCGGTTCTTGCTAATACAAATGGAAGAAAGGAAAAGAATGGCAATAAAATGGGGAGGTTAGGCTACCAAGTGGGAATGAAATAAAGGCAAAACCCAAGTTACCGAAAGTGTTCAGAGAGAGAGGGAAAAGAATCAAGAAGTTAGCTAAATCACAATGTCGACTACTACCTAAAACGAAAGCACTAATCTGTCGAAATGAGAGAAATGACCAACACCAAAACGGCACCTATAGCTAGCTCCCCTTTGAATTTCGGCACAACCCCTTCCCAAGCTTCAAAACCGAATGCTCCCCTAGCTCAAACCACTTCTAAAATTCGGCTAAACACACCCCCTTCCCAATTTCCTCTCTCCCACCCATTTCAAATGTGTTGACTCCTTCAACACTTATCCAAGAGAGTCCATCCTGAGCACACTACCTCCCTGGCTTTGGCGTCAAAAAGAAATAACAGAAAGGGATGTCGTAGCAGCTCGAAACACAATCCCTCTCCACACTTCTCTGGCGTCATCTCCCCTGTGCCTGAGTGGCTCCCCCCTTGCCACTTTACCACTGGGTTATTTGTGTCAAGACACTCCAACAATTCCTCTTATCACCTAACTCCCTTAGTTCCCCCTTCCTAGTTCCCAAAACAGAAATTTTTACCATGACTCAGGCCTACCCCGAGCTCATGCTTGAACCCCAAAACACCCTAAACTAGCACAACAAACATATTATCACATGCAACACACAAAAATGCAGAGACCCCGATTTGAGGATGTTACACTGGAACTTTTTCCAATCTTAAAAATTTTCTCTTTTGTACAAGGTTAACACGCCCGTGCAAGACGAGACACGCCCGTGCATAGACCCACACGCCCATGCTCCACAGCCGTGGTGAATACTGACTACATACACACGGCTTCAAAGCCTAGTCACACACCCGTGTGGCTAGCATGTGGCCAACACTGACTAAACTCACACGGCCTATGCACACGCCCGTGTGGCTAATCTACAGTCTATTCTGACTTAAAATATTAACATGCGGGGACACACGGCCAAGTCACACACCCGTGGCTGGTGTGTGTCACACATGTTCTAGACACACGCCTTGCAGTGTGTCTATCCACATGGACGAAAAACAAAGCTATGTGCTAAGTTCCTTTCACCCCTCTAGTATACACAATATGTATTCATTCAACACATCCATAATCAACTCAAATTGAAGTGCAATCTCACATAGATAACTATAATCTTTTCATAAAATAAGGTAGCCAACTACTATGGCATTATACAAAAAGACTATCCATCTAAAGGCCAACACATTTTAGCCATTTACAACAAAATTCACTAACTTGTCTAGCCTATATACATGTCATATACAAAACATCGAGTCTCATGTACCAAAGTGTGCTGATAATGTGGACTATCTTCCAATTGATCCTCGTATCTCAATTCAACACTTTTACTCTATAAGACAAGGGAAAAGAAAGGGAGTAAGCTTTGAGCTTAGTAAGTTTATACATAAACAATTAAGCATCATAGTATAAGCTAAACAACAATTAGCATCATACTAACATATAATGTACAACAATGCTTACTCTTTCTATTCCTTACCACATTTCCAACACATCATGAGTCACATACTCATAACCATTGAAATGCACCCCTACATTCAATATCACATTTACCCAATATACAACACAACATCATTTCTTGATAATTCATCCACACAGCTAATTAATTCAATAATATAACCACATAGCTAATCCACGCAACTAATCCACACAGCTAATTTCTCGGTGGTTTTGCACTTAGCCCACCACAATCAATTAATAAGGTAGTATCGCACTTAGCCTACAACAAAGGTATTCATAGTGGTATCGCACAGCCCTCTAGACGATATACCTAACGATAGCATTGCACATAGCCAGCTTATCGTCAATATGCATTAGGATAGTATCGCACTTAGCCCACCATTTAGCATTCTCACTACACATTCACATGTCTACTTAACCATACACCCATTCACAAATTCTACCACATTCATCCCACATTGGTTCTCAATCATTCTCAATCATGCTACACACTAGCTAGCATTAAGAAATTGTAAGTATGAATGCATTGTTTAAGCATAGACTTACCTCGATACTCAAAAGTATAGAAATATGCAATCTTGTCCACCACCTTGCTCTTACCTCGGTTTAGATCCGGGCTTCGTCTTTCTTGATCTATAATGAAAAAATTAGCTTATTCAATACACACATTGACTAAATTGACACTTATCTCATACTTTGGCAAAATTACCCTTTTGCCCCTAATCTTTCTCATAATTACACTTTTCCTCAAGGCTCGTAAAGTGATTTTTATCCAACTTTCTAGCCTTTCATGCTTAGCCGAATCACTTACTCAACTAAAGCATTCACCAATTCTCACTAAATCACACATGTATGACCAAACTTAAAACTTTCACAAACTAGTCCCTACATGCATTTTTATGGAAAACCACTTAACAAAAGATGTTTCTACTACATCAAGCTTTCACAATCTTCCATAAAACATCAACATACATGCATTTCATACATGGCCACATTTTTGAACACTCAATATAGCTCATCAAATAGCTAAAAATAGCTTATTCATACAACTAGGACTTCAAAAATACGAATAATATAAAAAACGGGGCTTGGATGCACTTATTAGCAAGCTTGAAAAATTTGAAGAACCCTAACAATGGCTCTTTCAATTTTCGGCAGCCTTGGAGAAGAAGATGAATGATTTTTTTCATCTTTTCCCCCATTTTAATCATTTAATTGCCAAACGACCAAAATGCCCTTTTTGATAAACTTCCTATTTTAACTCATCCATGCCCAATTTTGTCCAAAAATTACAATTTGGGTAAATTGCTGTTTAAGGACCTCTAATATATATTCTAAATCCATTTCACACAAATAGCTTCTAGAATCTCACATTTTGCAACTTTTGCAATTTAGTCCTTTTAGACAATTCAACCAAAATTTCACAAAATTGCTTCATGAAACTTTCACACTAGCATGCATACATAGCATAAATCTCAAAAACTCATAATAAACCTCGGATTTATGGTCTCGCACCACTATTCCGACTAGGCCCTAAATTAGGATGTTACATAACCTGCCAATTCAAGGAAACTACGAACCTCTGGCACATTCATTGGTGTTTTCCATTGAACAATTGCTTCAACCTTTTTTAGATCAACCCTAATTCCATATGCCGAGACAACATGCCCGAAAAATACAACTTCTGATAACCAGAATTCACATTTACTAAGCTTCCCGTACAACTGCTTCTCTCGTAACACTTGCAAAACAATTCTGAGATGTTGTTCATGCTCAGATTCAGATTTTGAATAGACCGGAATATAATCAATGAAAACTACCACAAATTGATCTAGATACGGTTGGAAAATTCAATTTATAAAATTCATAAATGCTATCGGAGCATTTGTCAATCCAAAAGGCATCATTAAAAATTCATAATGACCATACCATGTTCGAAATGCCGTTTCGGTACATCACTTTCTTTCACTTTCAACTTATAGTAACCCGATCTCAAATCAGTCTTTGAAAAGACTGAAACTCCCTTTAGTTGATCAAATAAGTCATCAATACGGGGTAGTGGGTATCGATTCTTAATCGTCACCTTATTCTATTGCCGATAATCAATACAAAATCGCATCAAACCATTTTTCTTTTTGACAAAAAACACTGGATCTCCCCAAGGCAATGTACTAGGACGTATAAAATCACGATCCAATAAGTCTTGCAGTTGCACTTTTAATTCTTTTAACTCTGTAGGTGGCATACGATAAAGGGGTATTAACACCGGAGCCGTACCAGGAAACACTTCAATTGCAAACTCAACCTCCGGACCTGGTGGTAATCCCGGTAATTCTTCAGGAAATACATCAGAAAATTCACAAATAGTTTGAATTTTACCACATTGAATTTAAACAGAATCTGAATTGATAACATAAGCTAGAAAAGTTTCACAACCCTGATGAAGAAGTTTATTAGCTAGAAATTATTGAAATAATTCGAGTCGAACCACTTGTTCAAATACCATTTACCTCAATCTTATCACTATTTTCACTCTGAACAATAAACTTCTTTTTGCAGCAATCTAGGATCACCAAACGGCATTATCAACAAATCAACTGGGAAAGTTATATTCTGTATCATTAACGGATATCTCCTACACATTCGATCCACTATGTAACGCCCCAAAAATTTAATTTTTGATTTCGTGTATGTGTGACATACAATGTCTATATGCTTCAGTGGTTATGTGTTCTGGGTGTGTGTGAGAGGTCCCAAGTTCAAGCCTTGGGCAAATTTTGGTATTTTTTATAAATAAAGCCTTAACCTTGTGTAAAGGGTTTAAGTTTAATTGTTGGTAAGTTTATATCAGAATGGGCCTGCTGGTCTTGTGGTTAAGTGGAGTGTTGGAGTGTTGGAGGTCCTGTGTTCAATTCTCTATGATGGCGTGGAGACAGTATTTTTGCTCTCCAATTCTCGAAACATTTTTTGAAGTATTCTTTTTCTTCTTCTTTTCCCTCCTCTGTCGATTCTTTCCCCTAGTTGCTGCCGAAATTTCCATTATTTTTTCCCCTTTGGTTTCTTTCTTTTTTTCCTAATTGATTCGGTTGTTCATTGTTGGTTGCGCATGTTCGGTAAGTAACGGTTTTGTCTATTGTTAATCGTTCTTGGTTAATCTCTAAAAGATGGATTCTTTTTTGGTGTTTAGGAGTTAATCAAGGGGCTGGTGGTTTTGAATCGACGCTGTGATTGTGTGAAGTCGTGGTTACTCAAGTGAGGTAAGGGTTTTGTTAGGTTTTTAGTCGAGTTCCTTCCGAAATTTGTTGATTAAAAACAAATTAAGTGGTTAATCTGGAGATATGTTGGTCGATTTTTAGGTTCTGGAGGCTTAGGAGTGCTTACGCATCAGAAACAATATCAGATGTGTACCTGAAACACAGAAAACGGGATTCAACGAAAAGTCAAAATTGCTTTCTGTCGAGGAATAAGAGAAAATGATGCGAAAAATTGTAGAGAAAGGAAATAAGGGTGTTATAAACTTGGAAATCAACATTTTGCACTAACATAGTTTTGGACAGCAGTAGTAGTCTAACTTTGAAAAATCATCAAAAATAGTGAGAATTTAGTTAGAAGTTGAATAAAATATGAAATTAAATTTTATTGAGTCTAGTTTTTCATGGAAGAAACAGTGTAAACAATTGAATTGTAAATAATGAGATATAATAAATTTTGTGACACAAGGTTAGAATTATTTTGGGTTCCCATGTTCTGACTTAAGAAATTCATCAAAAAATTTAAAAAAATAATTAGGAGCTTAAATTTATATTTTTAAATCTTTCATGAGTCTATTTTCAAAAGAAATAAATAGAAACATTATTTATTTAAATTATGTACTAAGAGATAAATAATATTTAGTAAGGAAAGGATGAAGCTGTCAAACAGCAGAATAAGGATAACTTTAAAGATTTTACTATACATATTTGATAAACTATAAATTCTAAAAATTTTATGGTAGAAAGGTATTTGAGTCTAGTTTCAAAAACATCAAGCGGATCTTAATTTGGAATTCTGTAGCTCAAGATATAAATAATTTAGTGATAATGACTCAAGTAGATAGCTTTGAATGAACATATAAGCAAACAGTGAAAACATATATGGGTTACTTTAAAAATGGATCACACAGCCGAGGCCAATTTGGGCCGAGTGGGCCACACGGGCATATGGGCCTATTTTTACCGAAATGTTTTTAAGGTTGCACGGGTCACCCAAGTTGACTGTGAACCTATTGTAGGGTCGGTAAGTGCTACTTAAACCCCTAAATGTGTAAAATTGACTGAAAGATATATGTACTGAGCATGTTAATACCTGAACTGAATATATGTATTAAAATTGCATAATAGCATATCATCCATTGTATGTTGCATTGCATTGGGTTGGAGGTTGTTATTCGGAGGAAGTGTACTAAAAGGCTTTAAGCCTAATTTACTGGCAGTTCAGCTATAAACTACTATTTTGTGCCGCATTCGGTGCTACTTGGAGTGTAGGGGTGGGTGTGTTGATTATATCCCCACATGGAGTGTAGGGTTGGACGGAGATGGTGTGTAGAGGCTGGTTGGGTAGGATTTTGCTCTTGCATAATCAGTATCGCTGCATCGATATTGTGATGAGCTAAGGCCCTACTGCATTTTTGACACTGTATTGAGATGGGCTACGGCCCAAATTGTCACTGACACTGAAAAGGGCTTAGGCCCAAGACTGTTCAACAGTGCACTGTGAATACTGATTGTTTGTTTGTTTCTGCGGAATTACACACTAAGTTTACGTAAACTTACCCTTTTTGTTTAATGTGCACAGGTAATCCCCAGACTTAGACGGATCGGTGCGATGGAGGACTCAGGGGTGACCACAATAATTTTTGGACTTCGTGTTTTTCAATTTACAATTTATGATTTGATTATTATTGATTATTTGGGTTGTAATTTAAGGACCCTCTAGGACTTTGGTTTTAAATTTGGGTTTTTATTCATTTTATGAATTTATACCTGCTGGTCGTAGGAAATTCGATTTAAAAAAAGTTAAAGAAATTTCTAAACTCATAATCACCTAGACTGTTTTATTAAAGCTTCCGCAACGAGGGATGTTTCAAAACAAATGTTTTAAATAAATAAAGACGATTTCCTAAGTTCTAACAAAGGTTTACTAAAGATAATAACATGGAATTTTTTCATCGTAACAACGAAGTTTCGAAAACACTATCGTATGACATTGCCAGATACGGCCATAACGTCTAGGCCGGGTTTGGGGTGTTACACACTAACACAGATTGTCCCTACGGACTAGACACCACTATCGATACTCTAAACATCTCAGATTTTAAACTTCCCAACTCAACCAATTTAGTATTAACATATAAATGTGAAGATCCCAGGTCTATCAAAGCATAAACAGGTTCTGAATGTAATAAAATTATACTTGTCACAACATCATTTGCATCACCATCCTCACGAGTCCGCAGGACATAAGCTCGAGCTGGCTTTCTAACCTCTGACTATTGAGTAACAGCATCATTTCCTTTCTAGCACCACCTCTCGAAAATGAACCACTTCGACTCGACCCGCGACCTCTAGAAGTAGGCATAGATCTCTGAGAAGTAACAGGTGTAGCATTTTCATTCTTCGGACAATCTCTAAGAAAATGTTCTGTAGATCCACAGTGAAAACAACCTCGAGTTAATTTCCAGCATTAGAAAATGTTCTGTAGATCCACAGTGAAAAAAACCTCGAGTTAATTTCCAGCATTCACCACGATGCTTTTTCTCGCAATGTTCACAATTCAAAATTTCAGTATCCCGAGATGGACCTCGTACACTACTAGTAGACACTGTCGGCTGTCTATCACGGTTTCTATCAGTTCTATCTGGTTTAAAATTTGATCTCCAGCTACCACTAAATTCTTTCGATCTCTTCGGTTGTGTATTTGAACTAGCAGCTCCAAGACGTTTTCCAATTGTACAGGTATTCTCAGTCTTTTTATCAAAACCCAGTACTTGTTCTACCATTCTTGCCCTTTTAACTAAATCTGTAAATTCAGTGATTCTGTGTGATACCAACTGTACCCGTAATTCATTGCGTAAACCACGTAGAAATCGCTCACAACTGTCAGCTTCAGTCAGCACAAACTCAGCGGCATACCCATTAAGTCGCGAAAACTTTCGTTCATAATCAACCACAGACATTTCACCTTGTTTCAACATCAAAAACTCATGTTTTCTATCTTCAATATACAATTCACCAACATATTTCTTCTGAAATTCCTTTTGAAAGAATTCCCAAATTACCTGATCTGCGGATACATGTCGTGTCATCGACTGCCACCAAGTATAAGCTTCTTCTTACAGTAAAGAAACAGCACATAATAAACTTTCTCGTGGATTACACTCAAGTTGCTGTAAAATTCTTTTTGTGGATTCCATCCAAATTTTAGCTATAGAAGGATCAACTCCTTTCAAACCCAAAAATTCAGTTGCACCATACTTACGTATTTCTTTTATTGGAGTTCAACGAACAGTAGGAGTAGATGTTGCAGCGGATGTGGCTCCAGCCACTCGCTGAAGAGCATCAGCAATAGCTCAAGTCTCTATGAATCATCCCTTTCCCCAACATTATTCGCTCAACATTAGGTTGTTGATTACTAACTGTGTTAACACTCGGTGTTGCCGATTCAGTTTCATCTAATTCATTAGAAACATCATATCTAGTATACATTCCTTAATCAACATCATCATTATAATCATTCGACATTTTCAAATATAAAACAAAAATAATATATATATCAGCATCCAAACCCCGACTCAATTTGACTTAATTATTACATGTACCTGTAGACTCGATTACGAGCTCGATTTAGTCCAAGAATCCACTAAACCTGCATAACTCTGATACTAATAAATGTAAAACCTTTAACCCTTAACCCTTCTCAAATGCTTAACATGCTCGTTCTCATCACGAGCGTAAATCAATATATCATCAATAAAGACTACAAAAAATTTATCCAAATATGGCCGGAAGATGCGGTTCATCAAATCCATAAACACAGTAGGGGCGTTGGTCAAACCAAAAGGTATAACTAAAAATTCATAGTGACCATACCTTGTCCGGAATGCAGTTTTTGGCACATCTGAGTCTTTGACTCTCAACTAGTAATAACCGGACCTCAAGTCTATCTTGGTAAACACAATGGATCCCTTCAATTGATCAAACAAATCATCGATCATTGGCAAGGGGTACTTGTTCTTTATGGTTACCTTATTAAGTTAATCTATACATAATCTCATAGAACTATCCTTCTTTTTCACAAATAATACGGGAGCCCCCACAGAGAATAACTCGGTCTTGCGAAACCTTTACCCGTCAACTCTTGTAACTGTGCTTTCAATTCTTTCAACTCGATTAGAGCTATCCTATACGGAACAATTGAAATGGGGGCAGTACCAGGAGCTAACTCAATTCAAAATTCAATCTCTCTAACCGGAGGTAACCCGGGAAATTCTTCCGAAAATACATCTGGATACTCACATACTATTGGCACTGACTCAATTCTTAACTCAGTCTCTTTGGCATTCATCACAAAGGCAAGATAAGCTTCATATCCCTTTCTTACATATTTCTGAGCAGACATATAAGAAATCATTACAGGCAATCTGTCCTTTTCATCTGATTCAACACGAAGAGTATCCCTATTTACACATTTCAATTTAATATATTTCTTTCCACAGTTTACTATCACATTATGAGCAGTTAACCAATCCATACCAAGAATTACATCGAATTCATCAAACGGCAATAACATGAGATTAGCTGAAAAATAATGACTTCTAATCATCAAAAGGTAATCTTTGCATACTTTGTCAACTAACACACATTTGCCTAGGGGATTTGACACTTTTATCACAAATTTTGTAGACTCTACAGGCATTTTCATACTAGATACTAATTTCATACAAACATACAAATGGGTAGATCTCGAATCAATTAAAGCAACAACATGAGTATCATAGAGAGAAAATGTACCCGTAATCACACCAGGGGATGACGCCTCTTCGCGAGCGCGAATGACATAAGTCCTCGCATGCATTCTACCCTCGGATCTTGCAGTCTGCTCTCTAGGTGTATTCTTACTACTCGTTCCATTTCCCGGTGGCCTCCCTCTAGTAGTACTTCCCAATCTTGCACTCTGAAATTTCTCTTTATCAACTATCTCGGGGCAATCTCTAATGAAGTGATCTTGGGAATCACACTTGAAACAAGCCCTCTCATTTGCTCGGCACTCATCGGGGTGACATCTGCCACACTGTGAACATTCCGGTCTACTCAGTCGAGCATTACCAACACTAGCAACCGAAGTGGTCTGAGCTTTAGAACCCGAGTACTGTTTTCCTTTGCTTCTGTTTGAGAACCCCACTGAAGCAGCTGATCGAGTAGTGAAATCTCTTAATTTATTGGATGAGGATTGAAATGACTTACCCAATTGTCTCTTCATCGAGTCACGAGACTCAATCTCAGCCTTTCTTCTCTCTTTGGCCAATTCCTCGGCCTTGCAAGCTCTATCTACTAGCACAACAAATTCCTTTAGTTCCAGAATACCAACAAACAACCGGATATCCTCATTTAATCCATCCTCAAACCTTTTGCACATGATGGATTCAGTAGATATGCACTCCCGAGCGTATTTACTAAGCCTTACAAATTCACGTTCATATTCGGTTACCGTCATTCTGCCTTATTTTAGTTCAATGAATTCTTTTCTTTTCTGGTCGATAAATCTTTGGCTAATATACTTCTTTTGTAACATCCCGAAATTGGGCCTAGTACGATTGGACCTAATGGGCCTTCGGCATAGGAGTGTTTAAAATTTTTGAGAATAAGAAAACGATATTATTTCAAGTTGGACATAATAGGAAGGTGATTTTAGAAAGTTACAGAGTTCTATGAAGTTCCGGGTTCGAGTTGGGCCTTAGTAAAATTTTGTGATTTAGCCTATTAAGGAGAGATAGTAAGTGGCATCAAGGCTTATAGAAATAGATGAGTAATTTGTTAGGATAAATGAGCAATTAGTAAAGAGGTTATGGCATCAAGTGATGGACCTTGAGGGAAGAGGTTTGAATCCCTTTGTGTGCATTTTTTACTTTTATTTTTGCATTCATTCCTTAAAGTGTCGGCCAAGGAGTATTTATAGTAAGGTGGACTTCTTTATTTTTGGTAAGGTGGCTATAAGAATAAGGCAAGGTTGAAGTTGGGGAAAGGAATCAAGAGAAATAGGAAAGAAAGGGGGACATGGGGCTTATTTCGTGGGTGATGTTTTGGAAAGCTTGGGTGGCCAAACTCTTATCCTAGAGGGAATGCATGTGGACAGTTTTGGGGAGAATAGGTAGGTGAATTTTTTTATTTTGGCATTTGGTAAAGACTTAGTAGTGTTTTGGCAAAAATTCCCTTTGGCAACTTTGTGTCATTTCTCCCAATTTTGCAACCCTCCTTGCCGAAACATATTAGCACAATAGTGCATTGTTTTTCTCTTTTGTTTGATCACATACTCATTTTCTTTCCACCTTCCTTGATAGCCGAATATCATTGTTCATTCTTCTCCATAACCGAAACCTTTTCATCATTCTTTTATTCTCATTCCTTAATCAATCGGTAAGTATTCTTTCTAATGTTTTATTTTCTTTCTCTTATGACCGAATCCATACTTTGGTTTTTGGATGGTCATTTTGACCGAGATCATCACCTTACTTTCTCTCATTCGAAATAATTTTCTTCCTCATAGAGATATAGTGGAAGGCCGAAACTTGGATTTTTCCAAAGTTATCATATAATCGCTAGAAATCGATTCTAAAATCTTTAAGGTAAGTGTTCTTCAAGGATTCTATAAATCATTATTTATTCGTTAAGATGGTGATGATTAACCAATATTATCTATAGGGATTAAATTGCTCGATCTACCCAATCATTAATCACTCGGAATTAGTGGGTCAACGAAGAGTGGTTCTTTAGGAAATCAAAATCAGGTGTGTAATCCCGTACCTTCTGAATACATGTTTGAAATGGTGTGTAATCTCACACTTCTCTAAAAGTTTGCATAAAATATTCTGTGATTCGGTAGAAATATCGAATAAAATCAAAAACCGGCATCTGTGATCACTCGGGCGTGCGTATGATCGTAGTGGTAATCGTATTTTGTAATAAAACAGTTTCGGTTAGAAGCAGTGGCATCTTTTTGAAAAATCACGCAAAATAGGAAAAAGGGAATTAGAAAGTGAATAAGATATCAAATTAAAGCTTACTATGTCTACTTTAATATGGATGAAACAGAGAAGGAAAAGGAATTTTATATTCTGAGATATGTAAATTTTAGTGAGACTGGTTCTAAATGACTTCGGGGTATTTTGTTTTGTCTTGGAAAAATCGTATAAAATTGTACAAAGTGAATTAAGAGTTATAATTGATATTTATGGATTCCTTAGTCAACCTATTTTCAATAAAAATAAGTGGGAACAGTATATGAAAAGCGTACAGTAAGATATTTGAAATTAGGGTAAGAGAGGTCAGAATCGTTGGACAGTGAAACAAGCGAAAATTTAAGGAATAAACTGTACTAAATGGTTAAGCTAAAAATTCTGGAAAAATTATAGAAGAAAGATATATGAGTCTAGTTTCAAGGAAAATTTATGGATTTAGATTTTGAGTTTTCTAACTTTCGTTATGGTCAATTTAGTCAGTATGACGCAGATGGACAGTTTTGATTTTATGCCCCAAATTAGTAGTTAAACCTAGGTTGCGAAATTACCATAATACCCTTAGAGGGTAAATTATCGAAATACCCCTGGGTTGCTAGATTACCGAATTACCTTAGGGTAAATTACCGAATTACGAAATTTCCTTTACGGGCCAAATTATGGAAATGCCCCGAAAGGGCCAAAATACGAAATTGCTTATGGGCCGAATGGACACATTAATTAATGGGCCAATCTGATATTTTGCTATGTGGGCCAAATTGATATATTTGCTATGTGGGCCAATTCGATATATTTTCTATGTGGGCCAAATCGATATATTTGCTATGTGGGCCAAATCGATATATTTGCTATGTGGGCCAATCCGATATATTTGCTATGTGGGCCAAATCGATATATTTGCTATGTGGGCCAAATCGATATATGATTATGTGGGCCGATTGATATTTGCTTAATGGGCCAATTTTGATAAATTGTGATAATGGGCCATAATTTTGTAATAAATATCCGAATAAATTACTGTTGTTATATTGTAAATTGTTATGCATTATATACATGTTTTGCATGGGATGGGATAATGATGAAGAGAAGTTCTGGTAGCTCTGCTACATAAATCTGGTGGCTCTGACACAAATCTAAAAAAAAATGGCAATGCCATGTAAATTCTGTTAATCTGGTGGCTTGTCCACAAATTTGATATAAATGGCTTAATGCCTACGTTTGGTGTGTTGGCGGGGTGGGATGACTAAAGATCTCCTACAGGTGTGTTGGTTGGTACGGGTGGTGTGTAGCGGATGGAAAACTAGGTTTGGTTTGGGAATTGCATATCATTTGCATATTATATATATATGATACATTCATATTATTATAAACGGGCTTTGGCCCAAATAATTGCTTAATGGATTTTGGCCCAGTGGACAACGGTAAGTGGGTTACACACTGAGTTCTTGTAACTCACCCCCTTTCTTTCTTAATCCTTGTAGGTAATGCTCCGTAGTGAGGACTTGGGCCCATGGATGACTCGGTGGAGGCTATACTTTCGAAATGGTGTTATCGAATTTTAAATTTTCTATTTTTGTTTATTTTTTTATTTTTTTATTTTGGTTTAAGTTGTATTAGGGCCTCTGGAGTTTTTTATTATTTGCTTTATGGTTGATATACTTATTATTTTGCTTAAATTGTTTTAAACAAGAATTTTTCTAAAAACTTAAATGAAGGTTTTCCAAAATCGATTAACAAATGGATTTCAAAATAAACTTTTACAAATGTGATTTAACTCGAACTTTCTTTCAAATTATTAACGACATTTTCAAAAGTCACAGATTTAAAGTTCAATTCCTTGATTTGTGATTCATCAATCAATCTCTCAAAAATACTTGTATTTTATCTACGTTTCCGCAATGGTTCAAAATGTTTTTGCAACTCTATTTCAAACGTCACATTTTCGTAAATCGTTTATTTCAAATATGCTTTTGCAACTGAAATAGTTTATTAAAGATAATTATGTTTTCACGTAGACACAATTGCTTAAGCCTTTTGGGTTTTAACAAAGAGGCTGTAATTCTCAAACAAGTTTTTAACAATTGCAAAGATGGTTTTGAAAAACACTTCCATGTGGCACGCCAAATTCGGGCCTAACTTCTAGGCCGGGTTTGGGGTGTTACATCTTTCAAAACTCTTCTTCAAAAAATTCCCAGTTAACTTTCTCCCTTGGTACAACCGACACAAGGGTGTTCCACCACTGGTAGGCCAAATCTCTTAAGAGAGACACGACACATTTCATACGCTCTTAGGTTGTGCAAGACAATTCACCAAATACCCTGATGGTATTTTCAAGCCAGAATTCTACTCTTTCCGGATCATCAACTTTATTAGCTCGAAATTCCTCGACTCTTTGTTTTCGAATTCTATCAACCGGGGGCTTCTTTTATCTTACCACTTCTACAACTTGGGGAGCTACAAGGGTAGGCTGAGGAATAGGTAGGGGTAGAGGGGGTTGTGCGTTCGGGTTCGTTTGAACGAACTCCGTATACCAAGTATTCATCATGTGGAGAAAGGCTTCCCTAGCCTCTTCTCCCCCTCTCTGACTCACAGTCATTGGTTTGTTTTCATTTTCAGTTGGCACCATCCCTTGGGCGGGGCCAGTGCGTTACTTTCTACATTATTTGCCTCAGCTCTGTCGGGATCCATATACTATATGAAAACATAATTTAAATCGTCAGGAGTCGTCACACTATCATAATTCATATATGGCATATATAGCTAAACTCATACACGTGCTAGGTTAGTCTGAGAATCGACTAAACCATAGCTCTGATACAACTAAATGTAACACCCCTTACCCGTATCCGACGCCGGGACAGGGTACCGAGCGTTACCTATCTTAAACACATGCATACCCTTAATTCCGAATCATAAAAGTCCGTTCAAATTTAAAACTTTTCAAACTTCCTCTTAACATCCTTAATATAGGTCGAGACCCAAAACACATCTTAGAAACATTTGGAGATCAAATCGGGTTCTTTGGAAAACCTTGGAAAATGTCATTAAAAAAAGGGGAACACGCCCGTGTGGAAGGGTGACACGCCCGTGTGACTTGATAACATAGCCATGTTGACAAATCATGTGATTCACACGGCCTAAGCATATAGGGATACACCCGTGTCCCACGTCCGTGTCCATGGCCCGTGTCCCTCAACGACCATGACACGCCCGTGCCTTGGCCTGTGTGCAAAAATCTTGACATTCTGTTTTTGACGTCATCAACCCAATAAGGTCACACGACCAAGGCACATGCCCTTGTCCTTAGACCGTGTGGCGAATTTAATTCCTAAATTCAGGTGCAGACTTCACACGACCTGGGTACATGCCCATATTTTATGGCCGTGTCTTCCACACGGTTGAGACACACGGCTATGTCTCAACCCGTGTAGTTACTACTGGGCATTCTATTTTGCCAACTTAGGATGCAGGGGGACACACGGCCAAACCACACGCCCATGGGGCAGATCGTGTGTCACACACGGTTTAGACACACGCCCGTGTGCCTACCGTGTGGACAAAAATAAGGCTATTTACCAAGCCCTTTCTGCCACCCCTATTTGCACCAACATAAGCCATATCAAGCAACCTATTCAATCATGCATATCTATACCAATTACTCAACCATGCAATTTGCACATACATGATAAACATTATCATTTTCATATATCAATAATAAGAATTAGCCATCCATTATTGTAACATTCCGAATTATTGGGGTTTGCATTTTTGTGTAATGTATGCTAAAATATGTTAAATTGAGAATTGGGGTACTAATTGGGCTCAGGATTGGGCTAAGACCTCAGTTAAAATATTCTGTTTGGGCATTATAAGGTTTAAATATGGTTATCTATGTTTTAAGGGACAAAATGGGTTGGTGGCCCAAAGGTAGGTGGCGCTACCATAGGCAGAGGATGGCGTCAGAAGCAAGGAAGGGAGGAGGCCCAGTTTTGGCCGCATGAGGCCTAAGGAATTGGGTCAAAATTCAGCAGTCCAAGGAAGGTAGGAGTGGACGGCACAAGGCTATATTTTAGGGATTTTATAGTGTTTTAAATTGGGTGGATATTAAGCTGATAAAGGGGGAAGGAGTGGTGTGAAGTAGGTCTCTTCAGGTAGGAGTTTTGATAAGGATAAGGGAAAGAAGGAGGAGCTATCTAGGGGGCTAGAGGTGGCGGAATATGGGACTGTGTGTGTGAGGGGAGGGACGGCTATATAAAGTGGGCATAGCCGAATTTTGTGAGTTTTCCCGAAGCTCTCTCTTTGTTTTCTCTGTTGCCAAAACCTTCCATTTTATTTTCTTCTTCTGCTGAAATTTCTTTTTGGCCGAAATCTCTAGGGCTTCTTTTTGTTTTCTTTTCTTATGCCAAAACCGAAACTCCCCACTCAGGTATTTTTAAAAGCCGAAAACATATCACTCCTCTCTTGTTCATCTCTCCGGGATTTCCTTAAAAGTTGAAACTTTTAGATCTATAATCTTCTGCAGTTACCGAAATCTTTTTCAAGGAATAGCCAAAACCTTCAGTAGAGGTAAGTACCGATTTGAATTATCTTTTGATCTTTTTTCGGCTTTTGATGGCCATAGCCGAATGGCCATATGAAATTAATCCTGTGTTTTTCTTTCTTTTCGGCATTCCGGGATCTGAAGAGAAGTCAATCGAGTAGATCTCTAAGTCATAAATTCAGTAACACTCGAACCGTCTTACTTTCGGGATTTCAAGGTAAGGAGATCTATTGATTTCTAACGTATAAATTTGGGTATTTATTAACCCTTGGCCGAATGTAGGGGAGGTCCAATCTTCGTGATTTTCCGGCTTTTGTTGAACCAAGTTATAAATCTGGATAGCAAGGATACCGACTAAGAGTTTAGTACTTCGTGATATCAGGTGTGTAACTTCTCACACCATTAGATTGATTGCTAATATATATTTGTAATACATCTGCTATACTCTGTTAAATGCCGAAATCCCGGCATAACGTTTGAAAACCTGAGAAGGGTAAAGGCTAAATATCAGGTTAGTGATTTCTGCCACTCATCAGTGAATGTTCCTGTTAAAAAATGATATGTTTTATATGTCGATCTCTATGTATGCTTGGGGTTGGGTGATTGATGAAAGGGGAAGTGATATGTTCTGGTGACTTATGCCATTTCAGCCTGGTGACTCTGTCACAATCTCTGTTTCTGGTGGCTTTTGCCATTTTAGCCTGGTGACTCTGTCACAACTTTGACGATGAGCAGCTAACTGCAGCATGACTGCCATCGATGGTGTGTAGCGGTGTGGGTTGATTGTAGAAATCCCCAATAGTGTGATTGGTAGGTAAGGGTGGTGTGTAGCGGATGGAAACCTAGGATTGGGTTGGGTTTTATGTATGACATCTACTATGTTATGTTCTATATTCTGATCTGTGGGCTAAGGCCCAATCTGATGGTGGTCGAGGGTTGCACACTGAGTTTCGCGACTCACCCTATTATTTAACCATTTCAGGTAGCACCTAGTGCATCGGACCGGGCTGGAGAGGAGCGCAAGGGGGCCATGCGAGAGAGACATTTGGTCCAGCAGAAGAATTTACTTAGAATATTGTTTTTAATATTTTTAATTAATGGGTTTTAAGTTTCATTGTAATAAGGCTATGGGCCATGTTTTATTTTGGGCTTTTACTATTATTAGACGATTAAATTTTTCCTTTAATTAAGTTTAGGCATGTAACAAATTTAGTTTCTATTTACCAAGGCATTTCATAACTTTATATCTTATATGAATAAATAAATCATTAAGTTTTCGGTATAAATATTTGAACCTGATAATTGTTTTTCCAAAATGTGACATGTTTTTATAAAATTTCCTTAGGGACATACCAGATCCGGTTGTAGTGTTTGGGCCGGGTTTGGGGTGTTATAATTATGGCCTTATACAAAATGAATTCATCTCCAAAATAAGCCAACACATTTGGCCAAAACAATATGACACTTTACAAAGACTAAGTCCCTATACATGCCATATTCAAAAAGATAAATCTAACTATACCAAAATGTTCCAATTGATAGTGTGATCGAGCCTCCGACGTCCTTTGATCCCTGAGCTAGCTTGGCAATACTATAAGAAAATGGAAAGGAAAGAGAGTAAACACAAATCTTAGTAAGTCATAGGTAAATAATTATCAACAGCTACCATGAATTATCATGCTCATAGCATTTTATAAACTTGCACCGATTCTCGAATTAATAAAGGCATAACTTACTCATTTTCACCCTTACTAATCATACATCGTAATTCAAACTCATTTCTCATGAATCTCATGTAGGTACTTGTATCACTTACAATATAATCATAACTTTCCTCACTTTTGACACAAACTTTAACTTACCCGTTGAACCAATTGGAATACCAAAAGATACCCGACAAGCCTCATACAAGAGGGTAAAATGTCAATGCCATGTCCCATACATGGTCTTACATGTCAAGGCCGATGCCATGTCCCAAACATGGTCTTACACTAGCACACACATCATCGCCGATGCCATTCCCAGACATGGTCTTACACTGGCTTCCACAATGTGGCTGATGCCATGCCCCAGGCATGGTCTTACACTAGCACACATATCACTCAAATGTCATGGCTTGGGTATCCAATCTATTCCTAAGGTCCAACCGTAAGTATATCACATCAACTCTAATTATGCATAATCATAGCAATAATAACACAATTCATGTAATATCAATTGTTTAATGCATAAATTCAATAACATTGTATTATTTACATACAACTTACCGCGATACGCAAAAAGTGAGCAACTAAATTGAATTAATATACTAGCTTAGCTTTCCCTCGGTCTACGTCCAGACTCCGTTTTTCTTGATCTAAAATGATAAAATTCAGTCATTTAATCATCACATAAATCGAGACATTTCAAAATTCCTACTTTGGCAAATTTATCATTTTACCTTTAGACTTTCACAAAATTACAATTTTGCCCTTAGGCTCGTAAATCGATTTTCATCAAATTTCCTTATTCACCAAGCCTAGATGAACATATAATAAACTTATAGCAACACACAATTCCAATTATTTCACACATTTACTACCTATTTTACAACCTTTACAAAAAGGTCCATTTTAAGTATTTTCATGGAAACTCCTTCCACAAAAGTTGTTTGTTTAACAACCAAGTTTCATTTTCTTCCATAAAATTTCAGCAAACACATGAATGCTCACATAGAAAAACCCTAGACTCTCAACCATTTTGCAAAATAGTCCTCTCATTAGATAGATCATGCTGCAAGGGTCCCAAAAGTACAAAAATTATCAAGAATGATCACCAAAATCACTTACTTGCAAGGAGTGTAAGTTGCTGAAACTTTCAAGCTTCCAAACCCTTATGCTTGAGTGAAAAATCGGTGGAAGAAGAAGATGATAGGAAAAAAGAGATGATAGCTTTCTTTATTTTATTTTATTTTATTCATTTAGTCACCTAATGTCACCAAACATTGACTAAATTAAATCTCTTGTCCCCTATGGCCGGCTATCACCCTTAGAAAGGCCTAATTGCACATTAAGGACCTCCAATTTAAGGTTCTATAGCTATTTAACACCTCTAGCTTGTAAAATAAAACTTTCGCACTTTATGCAATTTAGTCCTTTTTCAAAACTAAGTATGCAATCACTAAAATTAATGCACCAAAATTTTCATGCAATCATATAGTCATGCCATAACCCATAAAATAATATAAAAATAATTTTCTCTGATCTCGGAATAGTGGTTCTGAAACCACTATTCTGACTAGCCCCAAAATCAGGTTGTTACAGCTAACATTTAGACACTCTAGGTACTTGCCAACACAAAAGAGATATACATCACAACGTTTGAGATCGGGATCGTTAATGGATGCTATATCGCGATCACACTTAAGTACCTAACCTACACACAAAAAACAAAATCCTATGCTGAGTATAAACTCAGTGGTATTTCTATAATCTGAATATTTAAAAGCAAAATTAATATAACATACACATTTAATCATACAGTAACAATAGCCATTCAGTTAATCAGTTCATAACAATTCATTCATAACATATTCATTTCCCATCATTTGCTTTCTCAAATAGCTTTTCACAATATAATACACAATCCATGTGTCTCATTTTCGTTTCACATTCAATGCTTTTCAATACCAATCTTAGTATCATTTCATTTAGCTACCCTTATTAACACGACTCGGACTCTGACGGATACACGGATCTAACCAAAATACACCAGTTTGGTACCTAGTACCTCATCAGATAATTCAAAGTAATAAGTTGACACCCAGTGTCTCATCGGCTACACCCAAGTAAATTTGCACCCAGTGCCTCATCGAATTAATCCGAAGTAATAGATTGACATCCACTGTCTCATCGACTCGAGTTCGAAGAATCCCTAAACTCTTTCAAATCCTATGGCATGCCATCTATATCCAACTTAGCCCGATACAGTTAATAGGGTTTCAATTCACTTTTCAGGTGCAACAAATATCCAATATTCAATTTCTACATTAATCAAATATTCAAAAACTTCAATTCAATATCAAGATGCTAACACTCACCTTAATTACTTACCATAAACATTTAAATCAAAATATAACAATTAATAATTAAATTTGGATTATAGAAATACAATGTAACACCCCAAACCCGGTCAAACGCTACGACCAAATCTAGTATGTTACAGGAAAGAAGGTTCTGAAATCTTAATGGAACATTGTGATTTAGAAACCGTTTGTACTGCATGAAAGATGTTTTAAGGTTTGCTTGAAAGTATTAGACCAACTAAGACTGTAAATAAATTTGTTATTTTACCAAAACCAAAACCAAAACCAACAAAACTCAATAGAGTGACATTTTGAAAATAAGTTGCGAGATGTAATAAATCTCTGAATTTAGTAGTTACCCGTAAACCATCTTTTGTCACTACTTTGGAAAACTATTTATTTTTGTTTTAGATTTCTGGAAAAATCCCCATATTCGACAGTTTATAAATTATGCAATATCAGCATCAAAATCCAAATCCAAAATTTAAGTTTAAGTGGCCTTATTACAATACCAAAAATCTAAACAGTGAAATGTAAAGCATTAAAAACGAAATTACTAAGAGCTTTACTCGTGGCCACCTCGAGTCCACCTCGGCTCCAAATTCGCGATCTAATGATTACCTGCAAAATTTAGCAGAGGGGTGAGTCACCGAGACACAGTGTGTAAATCTCTGCATAACGCAAACTGGCCTTAAGCCCTTATAGTACCGCATGAAAATCATGTATGCAATGCAACCCAAACTGTCTATTTTTTCCATCCTCTACACCTCCTGAGTCTACCCAACATTTGTGGCACCCAGCCACTGGTGGTACCAACCCACTTGTGGTACCAAACCACTGGTGATAATCCCTGATGAAGATATGTGGGGCCAACCCACTGTGGTACCGAACCACTGGGACGAGTCACTGAAATAACATATATGTGGTGCCAAACCACTGGTGGTTCCAAACCACTGAGACATAGTCACTGGATAAAATTATGTGGGGCCAACCCACTGTGGTACCAAACCACTGTGACAGTCTTAGAATCACATTTCTTCTCCAACCATCATACACCAAGCCCATGCATATGTTATCATACTGAATTGAATGCAATCATACTCCAAATGCACAACAGTCGACTATATCACACATACACGTATTTCGTTCATAAAGTCATAGTGGGACTTACCTGGTGTCTCCAACCATGCCCACTAAGGTACCTCGACGATTACTATCGCCGTTTCCATACAATTATAATCATAAATTGAATAACTAGAGTGTGAGATTTACACACCTGATAACGCATAAAACTATACTCTATACGTCGATGCTTTCACTAGCAAAGACGACAGCTATTTGTCTATCCCAGGCAGACGCCGGCTCTCTACCACAACCTAGCGAAAAGTCTCGAACCACCGACACAGCACGCCTTTTGAACTTAGGAGCGGAGACTATGAGCCCACTCCCCTCCTTAGGTTGGCTAGCACTCGCATCCATGGAGAATCTTCGATCAGTACACAAGAAGAAGTGTAGATTGACTAATAGCGAAATTTGGTTAAGGCATAACACAATTGAAAGGAGTAAATATCCAAGAAATCACAAGATGGATCCTTACCTTAAGAACCCGAATGAAGTGATCCGATTCAGCAATCAACAAGCCCTCTGGCTTCGGACTACAAACACTCGGCTAGAGGAGTTTCCAGGAGTAACGTCCCAAGATGAGTTAAGAAGAAGGAAAAGAGATTAGTTGCGAACTATGATCAAGAGCAACCTAGCCATTCGGCTATGCTCAACCGAAACCGAATGAAAATGAAGAAAGAAAAGATAGAGTTTTCCCTTACCTTGCACGACAAAACCTTACTGCAGAAAAGACTCTCGGCAGCCACAGGGATGATCTTGATACGAGATTGACAATAGTAGACAAGAGACACAAGTTTGGTTTGCAGCCAAGGGTGGTTCGGATTTAGAACAATGGAGTAGGACGAAGGGGTAAAACAAGTTGTATAGATGAGCAAAGATTCGGCTCAAGAGAACAACCAAAAATGCAAAAGAAAGAAAAGAATAGAAACGATATGCGAGAGACAGGAGGTTTCGGCTTAACGCAAGATGTAGAGAAATTGAAGAAAATGTTTCGATTAAGGTGAGTAAAAGGTGAGGGAGAGATTCGGCTAGAGTGAGGCTAAACAAAAGAACGAGCTTTGAATGGCAAGAAAAGATTCGGCTCAAGGAGAAAGAATAATAGAAGCACCCCGATGAAGGAGAGAGGTTTCAGTTTTGGAGAACACCAAAGAAAAACAAGTGAGGGGAGAGTAGAGAGTAGAGAAGAACGTGCAGAAGAGAAAGGAAGAAAACGTGAAAAACCAAAAACCCGAAATGACTAAAGAAGCAACCTAAAATGTCAAAATGCTAAGACTACTAGAGATTTTCGGCACCCACTCCAACAAGTCAAAACCGATTAAACATACCCCTATGTTGACCAATACCCCCTCTCACAAGACTCCCACATTCGGCCACCACTCCACCAACATCAAATCCCATGCTTTGCTCCTACTTTCACTCCCCTTCACCCATTTTGAATTAGTAGAACAAGTCTCCCTCCACAAACTCCTCCACACCTTCCATTCAAACACTTTGACTCATTCAACCAAGCACTATGGAGAGTCCTTGCCGAAACCACCACCTTAGCTTTCCAGGCGCAAAAATAAAGCTTCTGAATGCTGCTGACAAGACTCGAACTCCTTCCCCCTGTTGCTTTCCAAGTGACGCCACACCCCTGCCCTTAAGTGGCGTCTTCTAGCCACTATACCACTCATTTTCTTGTGTCAACAAAACACAAAAGAATTCCCTTAAGACCTACCTCAACCAGCTCTCCCCTAAAGTGCCTAAAACAAAATTTTTCACCAAGGCTCTAGCTTAACCCCGAGCCTTCCCGGAACCCCCAAACATACCAACTAATCAACAAAACAAGCCAAACACAAAATAAACATAGAAATGCAAAGCCCCTACTTTCAGGATGTTACATACAAACCAGAACTTCTGAGCTATTCCTCGTCGACTTTATCTTTTCCCTTCTTAGTCGAAGTTTTCGGCACAACATTAGCTACGGAATTAAAACAATTAAAATTCATCAATACAATACAATTCATTTTCACATTGAATATTTCAATTTTTTAATTCAACATTTGCATAAATTCCAATTTAGTTCTTAAATCGAGACTAACTTTATTTCTTTACAATTAATTCTATATTTTTATTCAATTTCCAATTTAACTAGATTTAACTCTCTAATTTCACTTAAATCCCTAAATTTTTAAATTTTCACAATTTAGTCCCTAATACTCAAAATTTACAATTTATCCTACAGTTCAATCATTTTTCATTTCTAGCTTAAAAACCTATCAATTTAGTCCCTAATACTCTAATTATTCATCATAGACAACATTTAAAAACTCAATAATTTCTAAAATTTCAACATAGGTTGGGTAGTATTTAATACTAGGATTCTAAAAACATAAAAATTACCAGAAATGGGACTAAATTAACTAACCAATTGAACTTTGAACCCTTGAAACCCAATTCTCCTTCTTTCTCTTTTTCTTTCCTTTTTATTTCTTTCTTCTCTGTTTTGTTCCTATTGTTTGTTTCTTTTCTATTTCATTTCTTTTATTTATTTAGTTATTATAATATAATATAATATAATATAATATAATATATACTTAACTTTTAAGTTTTATTATAATATTATAATATATTTTTTAACTTTAAATTTTTAAATAAATACATATTTATGTCGCCTCTATTTATGCAATTGGCATAATTGCTTATTTGGTCTTTTTAACTTTCTTTAATCTATAATTTAACTTTCACTCTATATACAATTTAGTCCTTTTACCTAATTACTCTTAATTCGAGCTAATTCACCTAACCAAAACCTAATTAACTACAATATTGACTTCGTAAATATTTTTAAATATTTACATTTACGAGTCCATTTTATGAAAACAGAGACCCGAAAATACACTTTTCGATACTCGTGACTGTCGGGTCATTACAATTCTCCCCCTTAATAAATTTTGTCCCCGAAATTTACCTGAAAAGAGTTGGGGGTACAGAGATTTCATTGTTTCTTTCAGTTCCCAAGTCGCTTCCTCAACACTATGACTATGCCATAACACTTTTACTAATGGAACCTGTTTATTACGTAATTCTTTTACTTCTCGTGCTCAAATCTCAACCGGTTCTTCTTCATATGATAAATCAGGTCGAATCTTAATATCTTCCATCGAAATAACATGAGATGGATCTGATCGATATCTTTTGAGCATTGAAACGAGAAAAATATCTTGAATTTTCTGTAATTCTGCAGGCAGAGCTAAGCAATATGCAATTGGTCCCACTCTTTCTATAATCTCAAATGGTCCAATAAAACGATGACTCAATTTCCCTTTTCGACCAAATATCAACATTTTCTTCCAAACCAAAACTTTAAGAAATACCTTATCGCCAACAGAGTATTCAATATCTTAACGTTTCAAATTTGCATAAAATTTCTGCCTATCAAAAGTCGTCTTCAGTTTGTCTCAAATTTTCTTAACAACATCTTCTGATTCTTGAATTAATTCCGGCCTGATCATTTTTCTTTCATTCAATTCCATCCAACAAACAGGTAATGAGCATTTACGACCATATAAATCTTCTTACGGAGCCATTTCAATACTCGATTGGAAACTATTATTGTATACAAATTCAGCCAAAGGTAAGTAACATTCCCAACCTGATTCAAAATCAATAACACAAGCACGAAGCATATCTTCCAAAATCTGAATAACACGTTCAGATTGCCCGTCAGTTTGCAGATGAAAAGTATGCTAAAATTAAGTCACGTGCCAAGAGATTTATGCAACTGTTTTCAAAACCTCGAAGTAAACCGCGGATCCCGATCAGAAATTATTGACATAGGAACACCATGCAATCTCACAATTTATTGAATATAAACTTCGACATGTTTTTAAAGTGACCAATCAGTTCTGACTGCTATAAAATAAGCCAATTTCGTAAGTCGATCAAGAACCACCCGAATAGCATTTTTCTTACTTGTCGATTCTGGTAATCCCGTTACAAAATCCATCCTGATACAATCCCATTTCCATTCAGGAATATTAATAGGCTGAAGTAATTCGGTAGGAACCTGATGTTCTGCCTTAACTCGCTGACAAGTTAAACATTTAGCTACATACTCGACCACATCTCTTTTCATTCCTAGCCACCAATAAGATTCTCGTAGATTACGATACATTTTTGTTCCTCCAAGATGCAAAGCAAAAGAATTGTCATGAGCTTCACGAAGTATTAACTTTTTCATTTCAGAAACATCTAGAACACAAATTCAGTTACGAAATCTCAAGCAATCATAATCATCAATGCTGAAATTTTCTAACATACCATTTTGAACCATTTCTCTTTTCTTCATCAACTTGTTGTCTTTTAACAGTGCTGACTTGATCCGATCAAACATCACCAGTTTAATTCTCAATTCAGCCAACAGACTTCCATCATCACAGATACTGAGCTGAGCAAACATTGCTCATAACTCAATTGATGTTTTTCTACTTAATGTATCAGCTACAAAATTAGCTTTACCAGGATGATAATCAATAACACAATCAAAATCTTTTAAAACCTTTATCCAACGACACTGTCTCAAATTTATTTCTTTTTAAGAGTATAGATATTTAAGACTCTTATAATCAGAATAAATGTAACATTTCTCACCATACAAGAAATGTCTCCATATCTTTAGAGCAAAAACAACAACAGCTAGCTCTAAATCATGCGTCAGATAATTACGTTCATGCATTTTCAGTTGACGAGACGCATAAGCAATCACTTTCTCGTCTTGTATCAAGACACAACCAAGACCGCTAAAAAAAGTATCACTATACACAACAAAATCTTTTCCTGATTCTGGTAAAGTCAAAACCGGTGCTTCAGTCAACATCTGTTTCAATTTCTCAAAACTTTTCTGACATTGATTGTCCCAAACAAACTGAACATTTTTATGCAGCAACTTTGTCATCGGCAAGCCTATATTCAAAAATCCCTTTAGAAATCTTCTATAATAACCTGCCAATCCAAGGAAACTACGAACCTCTGACACATTCATCGGTGCTTTCTACTGAACAATTGCTTCAATCTTTTTCAGATCAACCCTAATTCAATCCTCCAAGACAACATGCTCGAAAAATACAACCTCTGATAACCAGAATTCACATTTACTAAGCTTCACGTACAACTTCTTCTCTCGTAACACTTGCAAAACAATTCTGAGATGTTGTTCATGCTCAGATTCAGATTTTGAATAGACCAAAATATAATCAATGAAAACTACCACAAACTGATCCAAATACGGTTGGAAAATTCAATTTATAAAATTTATAAATGCTACCGGAGCATTTGTCAATCCAAAATGCATCACTAAAAATTCATAATGACAACACCACGTTCGAAATGTCATCTTCGGTACATTACTTTCTTTCACTTTCAACTTATAGTAACCCGATCTCAAATCAATCTTTGAAAAGACAGAAACTCCCTTTAGTTGATCAAATAAGTCATCAATACGGGGTAGTGGGTATCGATTCTTAATCGTCACCTTATTCAATTGCCGATAATCAATACAAAATCGCATCAAACCATTTTTCTTTTTGACAAAAAGCACTGGAGCTCCCCAAGGCAATGTACTAGGACGTATAAAATCACGATCCAATAAATCTTGCAGTTGCACTTTTAATTCTTTTAACTCTGTAGGTGACATACGATAAAGGGGTATTGACACCAGAGCCGTACCAGGAAACACTTCAATTGCAGACTCAATCTCCCGACTTGGTGGTAATCCCGGTAAATCTTCAAGAAATACATCAGAAAATTCACAAATAGTTTGAATGTTACCACAAACAGAATCTGAATTGATAACATAAGCTAGAAAAGCTTCACAACCCTGATGAAAAAGTTTATTAGCTCGAATTGTTGAAATAATTCGAGTCGAACCACTTGTTTGAATACCATTTACCTCAATCTTATCACTGTTTTCACTTCTTAGTTGAAGTCTCCGGCACAACGTTAGCTACGAAATTAAAACAATTAAAATTCATCAATATAATACAATTCAATTCAATTTCACATTGAATATTTCAATTTTTATTCAACATTGTCTAAATTCCAATTTAGTCCCTAAACCAAGACTAACTTTATATCTTTACAATTAATTCTATATTTTCATTCAATTTCCAATTTAAACTAGATTTAACTCTATTATTTCATTTAAATCCCTAATTTTTGAATTTTTTACAATTTAGTCCCTAATACTCAAAATTTACAATTTATCTTACAATTCAATCCTTTTTCATTTCTAACTTAAAAATCTATCAATTTAGTCCTAATACTCTAATTATTCAGTATGGACAACATTTAAAAACTCAATAATTTCTAAAATTTTGACATAGGTTGGGTAGTATTTAATACTAGGATTCTAGAAACATAAAAATTACAAGAAAATGGACTAAATTGACTAACCAATAGAGCTTTGAACCCTTGAAATCCTAATTCTCCTTATTTCTCTTTTTCTTTCCTTTTTCTTTCTTTATTCTCTATTTGGTTCCTATTATTTGTTTCTTTTCTATTTCATTTCTTTTATTTATTTAGTTGTTATAATATAATATAATATAATATAATATAATATAATATAATATAATATAATATACTTAAATTTTAAGTTTTATTATTATAATATTATAATATATATTTTAACTTTAAATTTTTAAATAAATACATACTTATGCTGTAACATCCTAGATTAGGGGTTATGCGTTTGTGCATAATTCATTAGTTAGTAGGTTTTGGCAGTGTTTGGAAGTGTATTAAGGGTTTTTAGACTTCTAGGATGGAAGAAGAAAGCTTTGGAAAATTATTGGTTTTTAAGTAAAAAGGGGAGCTAGGTAAATGAGGCTTTAAAAGGAACTCCGTGTGAAGCATGACACAAGGAACCATGTGGTAAAATGGCATGTTTTATGAATTATGAATGTGTTATGTGAATTCTAGAAATAATGAAATGTATGGAAATGTAAGGAAATATGGAAATGTAAGGAAATGTCGAAACGTATGGAAATGTAAGGAAATGTAAGAAATGTATGGAAATGTAAAGAAATGTATGGAAATGTAAGGAAATGTATGGAAATGTATGGAAGTGTATGGAAATGTGTGGAAATGTGTGAAATGTGTATGGAAATGTAAGGCAATGTAGGAAATGTAAGAAAATGTAAGGAAATGTAAGAAATGTATGGAAATGTATGGAAATGTAAGGAAATGTAAGGAAATGTGAGGAAATGTATGGAAATGTAAGGAAATGCAAGGAAATGTAAGGAAATGTCTTGTCTTGGAAATGTAGGGAAATGTCCTGAAAATGTAAAGGAATAAAGAGGAAAGTGAACATTTTTGGAAACTTGGAATGTAAGAAAAATGGCAAGTTATAGAGCTGATCGAAAATTTTAGGAAACTTAGAAATGACCCCGAAATGATGAGTTTTAAAGTTCAAAATAGGAAATAAGGGCTAGAGGGCCTTAAAAGAAAAAGTTGGAGAAGTTTGACACACAAACAGGCTTGGAAAAGTGGCCTGAAGATGGCACTTAGGGCCTATGGAAATGGCGCCATGTGCAAGAGCTGTTGGGCTTGGGTTCGAGTCACTTGGGAAGCAAATAAATAAGTTTAATTATTGCTTCCAGAAGGCTGAGGTGGACGGCATGGGTTTCTAGAAAAGGAAGAGTTTTATTTGCATAAATATGTGAATAATAAGAGATAAATAAAGGATTATTTTCTAAGGAGATAATTGAGGAGATAATTGATGGATTAAAGGCTTTTATCTTTTAAATAAAAGAGATAATATTATCAAAAAGAGGAGTGGTGGCCAAGTAAGGGACTCTTTGGTGATAACTTTGTCTATAAAAGGAAGGAGAAGGGCTACTCCTCGGTTTTTTCTTTCTCTCTCTCTTCAGAAATTTTTAGGGTTTTTCTCCTCTTCTTTTTCCTTTTCCTTTGGCTAGCCGAATTCTCTAAGTCCCCTCCTCTTCTAGTCAAAACCAAAAGCATTATTTAATCTAGCAGAAACTACGCTTAAAAGCCGAAATCTTGTGGTAACAGGGAGAGTTTCGATTTCACCAAGCAAAGGTAAGATATACAAATATTTGGTTAAGGTTATGATTTATGTTTTCAATGTTAGATTAAGTCTAACATAAAGCTATAGGGATTTCGACAGGCATATAAAGGAATCCTCCTCAGATTTGGAATGTGTGAGGTAAGTGATATTCGGCCAAGGCTTGTTTTTGGGGTTAAGGATTATTTCTATTTTTTTTCAAAAGCCAAAAACTGACATGGTTACCTGATTAGTGTTAGTCGATTTCAAGGGAGAAGGAAACAAATCTCCGGGATTTGAATAATCATCAAATCGGCATCAAAGGTAAGCTTTTAGAATACAGATCCCATTAGGATTTGGTTTTTAGGCTAAATAAGGCATTTAATGTTTACTTATGTAATGGCCGAATATAGGCAACAGCAGATCTAAACTTTAGATCGAGAAATTTCGGGATTCAAGGAATCTATTAAGCGAAAAAGGTGTGTACCCTTACTAACCCTCAATATGATGGCAATAATTATTTTAAATATGAACATGTATAAGATTATGAATGTGGCTAAGTGCCACCACTGTGGCTAAAAGTACTCAGGTACGTTTCCTATTTCTGATAGGATTATGAAAATGTTATATCTTTAACATGCGAATACGTTTTATGAATGAGAAATAAGATATGTATGAGTATTTGGGGCATATGGGATATATGTGAAAGGGGAAGAATAGGTGTTGACTACGGTCTCACCAACGAAGGTGTTGGCTTCGGCCTCACCAACGAAAAAATGGTGGCTACGGCCCCATCGCGTAAATATGGTAACTTCGGTTACATTATCTGAACATAGTGTCTAATGACACAACGTATATGGGCGATGAGCACGTCGACTGCAGTGACTGCCTTCAATGGTGAGTAGCGGATGGAGGGTCGACTTAGTAGTCCCCACGGTGTGCAGGTTGGTACGGGTGGTGTGTAGCGGATGGACCTTTAGGTTTGGGTTTGGGTTGCATCATTATTTGATTTGAATATGCTTTGATATGAATATGTATGCCTGGAATGTTGATTGTTAGTTTGTGTACACATTGAGTCTGTTGACTCACCCCTTTTGTGGGACTATTTTTTTTCAGGAAATGAGCAGTAATGGACCGGGTCGGCAGGAGCTAAAGGTGGCCGTGCATCACTTGAAGAATTTATTTGAATTTGGACTTTACTCAAATTTAGTATTTTCAATTTTATCTTTGGATTTGAATGATGTAATAAGGCCATAAGGCCCAAGATGGATGGTTTTATTTCCCTGCTTTTATTTTCAGTTGTTATGTTATGAATTATTTTTGACTAAGTTTAATTAAATTTATTTTTAGAAATAAACCCTAAATTGTTTTGTCCCCAAAATTAAATGTTTTCTAAATTAAATAAATGGGTTTCCAAATTAAGCCCAACCCAAAACAATGTTTTCTAAAATTTACAATTTTTCTCTAAGTAACCAAGAATTTGAAAACCGGTTTACTTAAGGAACATACCAGATCCGGTTCAGGCTCGTGGGCCGGGTGTGGGGTGTTTCATATGCTGCCTCAATTTATGCAATTGGCATAATTGCTTATTTGGTCCTTTTAACATTCTTTAATCTATAATTTAACTTTCACTCTATATACAAATTAGTCCTTTTACCTAATTACTCTTAATTCAAGCTAATTCACCTAACCAAAACCTAATTAACTACACAACTGACTTCATAAATATTTTTAATAAATATTTACGACTCCATTTTATAAAAATGGAGACCCAAAAACACACTTTTCGATACTCGTGACTGTCGGGTCATTACACTACCACTCTTTGAATGAAGAGATTAGTTAGAGTAGGCATAAAATTATTAGCAATTTTCCAGCAGGTAATCTTAATTTTACTAGCAACATTAAGCTTTCATAGTCTCGTGTAAAAAGCTTTTAAGTCTGTATTTTGGTCTATAGCGTCAATTTCTTTTGCATCTCCATCCTTGGCCGTAAGCCACTTGTATCTACTCTTTATCGAGAAGATCTCTGTATTATCCCCTCGTTGCACGAACTCACCAGTCTGGGCAAACCTCGATACTAGAATGGATAGGATTATGTTTACTTGATCGTTGCCAAAAAGTTGGCTCAACATGTAACAGTCTGGTCTAGACCCTAGTCGGAATAGTGGTTTCGGGACCACAAATCCGAGTTAGAAAAATATTTTAATATTATTTTATGTGCTTATAATATGTGAATTAATATGTGTGAAGTTTCTGTGTTTTAATTTGATCGATTGTGTGTTTAAATTTCAAAAACGACTAAATCGCAAAGATACAAAAGTGGCTTTCTAATTGATTAAATGTTTATTTGCTATGATTAAATAAATATAAGGTCCTTATTAAGTGATTGGACCATGGTTAGTGGGATTGGTCATAAATAACCTTATAATGAATGATCTAAATGTTTATTAAACAATGTTAATTTAGTAAATTAACAAATACATGATAATTAAATGAAACAAAAACAAATCACATGCTCATTTCTTCATCTTTTGACCGAAAATAAGAAAAAGAAATAGGGTTTGGAAACTTTGTATATTCGACCCTTGTTCATCTTGATTGAGTTATGTTTTTTACTCGGTTTTTGATAATTTCTACGTTTTTGTGATCGTTGCTTCGAGTATTACAAAGCCCATGTTTTAATTTTTGAATTTGATGATAATTTGGTATTTTGCCATTGATGATAGCTTGTGATTTTTTTGTTTGATGATAGAAAATAAAAGATATGTAATAGATTATAATGTTTTGTCTTTGGATTTTTAATGAATTTGAGTAATTTGGGCTAAATTGTGAAAATAATATTTTGAGGGACTAAAATGTGAAATAAATGAAATGTATGGACTTGTATGAGCATAAGGAAGATACGGCCTAAGCATGAAGTAGTGAAATTATGTGTATTTTGTGTTTTGTAAGATAAGGACTAAACTGTAAAAAATGTAAATTTTAGGGGCTTAAGTGTAAAAAGGCATAAATATGTGTTTGTGTATTAAATTGAATGAATGCGTGATTAAATTAGTTAAATTTGAATTTATTTAGATCAAGAACGAAAGAAATTGGAATTAGATAGGGGGAAGTCGAAAATAGTCGAGTAGTCGATTTCATCCGTCAATATCCGAGGTAAGTTCATAAGTAAATAAATGTTGTTACATCCTATTGATAAACCGTAATATGTACATATTTTAATCCCACATTTAGCGTACTTTTGGATGATTTAAGCTTTGAATTATGGAATTTGGTGCTCTTAATCCTTTAATTTCATGTTTTATACTTAGGAAAGCACCGGAGGATGAAAAGAATGAGAAACGGGCTTAAAACGGAGTAAATGGGCCAAAGTACGAAATCGACATGGCCTGGGCCCAAGACCACACGGCCGTGCCTCCTTAACAGACCTGAACACGGCCTAGCCACGACTTGCACGGGCATGTGCCATAGGGCGTGTCCCTGACGTGACCTGTTTGAATTTCATTCTGATTAGGGTACTTAGAGGTAAAGAAAGTCATTCCCAAAGCCTATATAAACACCCTAAAGGCCAACCTTCAAGGGGGCATCCAGTTAGGCCGAAGAGCCAAGCCAGAGAGGCCAGAATTGTGGAATTTACTCGAAGAAAGCCAGTTGATTCATCTCAAGAAGCCGGGGTTATACTCAAGACGGAGGATCTTCCATTCAATTTCCTTCAGGGGGTTTTAGGGTTTTTCTTATGTTTTGTTTCATATTTTCTTCTGAGATGTATTCTTTTATAATTATGAACTAAACCCCTCAAATACCTGAAGGGGATGAAACCTAAGACGGATCTTGTTATTGTTTTCTAAACTATATGATAAATACTTGATTTGTTCTTAATTATGTGTTCTTAATTCTTACTTTGATATTTCAGGATATTGTTTCAAGTATTGATGTGCTTAGACAGAAGAGGAATAGACCCTTTCTAAGAGTAGATCTATCATAATTAAGCGGAGTTTATCGCAACCCTAGAGATAGGATGACGAAAATCTATCGGATTAGGGTCAAACCTAATATGGGAGTCCATAGATTGAGTTAATGCAATTCTAGGGGTTTTAATTAGAGAGATTTCAATTAATCAACCTAGGGTTAGACGTTAGTAGCCTCGAGAGAGGTATTAATATAACTTAGGGAATCCTACGGATCAAGTTAAGTGAATAAATCATCTGGTTTAGAGTTAAATAACAAGTGAAGTCTAGGTGGATTCTTCCTCGGGTATTGTCTTAATCAATTGGTTTTTCCCACAAGTATTTTCCCCAATTCATTCTCTTTGTCTTTGCATCTTTAGCTTAGTTGTTAGTTAATTTTAGATTAAATAACAATTCACTTTTATTTTAGGCTAAATAATAAAAAGAAAGTTAGTATTAGTACTTTTGGTTCCTTTGACATTTCGGTCTTGCCACTAAACTATACTACTGTTCGATAGGTGTGCTTGCCTCAATCGTTGTCACAGTTAGTTTCTAGGCTCAATCATTCTTTTTTATAAATTTTTAAGACTCTGCCAAATGATCAAGTTTTTGGCGTCGTTGCCGGGGAACTAAAATATTAAGAACGCTCAATTTTTATTACTTTAGCCATTTTTATTTCTGCAATTTACTTTTATTTTTATTTTGCGTTTAACTTTACTAATTTTCCTTCTTTTATTTATTCTTAGCAGGTACCTCTAATTTATGACTAGAAGGAACCCGACGGGACCCACGATTTCTGACATGGTGATATTGAAAGTCTTGTACTGTCAGAAATCGTAGAGAAATAAGGCAAAGCTTAAATTACATAGAAGAAGAGCAAGAAATCGAAACCAATACCACCGAAGAGATGGATGAGAATAATATGCTACCTCCAGAGGTGGCCGAAAAGCATGCTCCTCGAACTATGTATGATTATGCTAAACTTAATTTAACAAGAACTTAGTCAAGTATTGTTAGACCTGCTATTGCTGCAAATAATTTTGAACTAAAACCTAACACAATTCAGATGATCTGACAATACATTCGGTTTGATGGTTTGCGGGATGAAGATCCAAACAATCACTTGGCGAATTTCCTAGAATTTTGCGATACTTTCAAAATAAATGGCGTTTCTGATGATGCCATCCGTCTTCGGTTATTTCCCTTTTCTTTGAGGAATAAAGCTAAACAATGGTTGCATTCTCTTCCACGAGGATCAATCACTACATGGGAACAAATGACTGAAAAATTTTTATTAAAATATTTTCCGCCGGCTAAAATGGCCAAGTTAAGGAAAGATATCTCTTCTTTTGTTTAGATGGATTTAGAAACACTTTACGATTCATGGGAGAGATACAAAGATCTATTGAGAAGGTGTCCACACCATGGATTACCCTTGTGGCTACAGGTCCAAACTTTTTACAATGGTGTGAACCCTTCAACTAGGCAATTAATTGATTCAGCCGTCGGCGGAACCTTGAATAATAAAACACCTGAGGCTGCTTACGAATTCATTGAAGAGATGTCACTGAATAACTATCAGTGGCAAGTCACAAGACAAAGCCAACAAAAGCGACGGTGTGTTTTCAACCGACGCAGCGATTACCATGCTATCAAATTAGGTAGAACTGATAAATAAAAAGATTGATAGTTTATATGGTTCTTCCCAGGTACATCCAGTTATGCAGTGCGATACGAATGGAGGAGGGATGAACAACACAAAATATCCACCTTACAACCCAAGCCCTGAGAACGAGCAAGTTCACTATATGGGTAACAATTTTAAATCTCAAAATAACCCTTATAGTAATGCTTATAATCCAGGTTGGAGGAACCACCCCAATTTTTCATGGGGTGGTCAAGGAAATCAGAGACAACAACCCCCTCCAAACTTCTAACATCAGCCCTACCCACAGGAGAAGAAGCCAAACCTTGAGGAGATACTGACAAAATTCATAACAGTGTCAGAAACACGTTTGCGAAACACCGAAACAACACTTAAAAATCAACAAGCATCGATTCAAAGGATTGGGAACTAATTAGGGCAACTCGCTAAGCTGATCTCTGAACGACCACAAGGCAGCTTGCCAAGCAACATTGAAGCTAACCCAAAGGAGCAACTTAAAGCCATAACAGTTCAGGATAGTGTAGGGTTAGATGAGCCCAAATTAAGCTAAAAGATTGTGGTAGAGGAAGGTAAGGTCGAGGTAAGTCACGAGAAGCCAAAACCGGTAATTAAAGAGTACCAACCTCGTATACCATACCCTAATGCGATAAAGAAGGACAACACAGACGAACAGTTTGGTAAATTTCTTAAACTTTTGAAGAAATTACATATTAACTTACCGTTTCTTGAAGATCTTTCACGGATGCCAGATTCAAGGAAATTCTTAAAAGAGCTTTTGACAAACAAACAAAAGTTAGATGAAGAATCGCATATGGAACTAAACGCAGTATGCTCAGCAATGTTGCAAAATAAACTACCACAAAAATTAAAAGATCCAGTGAGTTTTACAATTCCATGTTTAATTGGTAGTTTATCTGTTGATAATGCTTTAGCAGATTTAGGGGCAAGCATAAACGTTATGCCTTATAAAATGTTTAAACAACTAGGTCTAGGGAAACCCAAACAAATTAGGATGAGCATTCAATTAGCTGATAAAACTATTAGAATTTCTAGGGGTATAATTGAAGATGTTATTGTGAAAATTGATAAATTCGTATTCTCAGTAGACTTTGTCGTTTTAGACATGGATGAGGACAATAGTATCCCCTTAATTTTAGGAAGGCTCTTTTTAGCAACTGCAAGGACTAAAATTGATGTCAGTGCAGGAGAACTTATACTTTGTGTAGGTGACAAATCAATCAGTCTTCAGGCCCTTGACTCTGCTAGGACATCAAGTAATCAAGGTGAGAACATAAATTCTATTAATGACCATACGGTTAAACCTTATTTTCAGAAAGCACCACAGAACAATACAACTGAGCCAGATCCTATACCTCATACCAACAAGGAAATGACTCATGAGGAACGATAGCTTCAGATCAATGAACTAGACGAGTGGAAGACACACTTCAAGGAGAAATTAGAAATACACAAAGCAGAACCAACACTATTCCATGGGACAAACAAATTCAAAATCGGAGATCAGGTATTGTTAGATAAGGCAGACCCTCGAATATCTCCTCCTGACCCTACTACAAATAAAGAAATCTCTTTTACGGTACTCAAGGTTTTCCCATACGGAACAGTCGAGGTAAGTAATCCTATATTCGGCACTTTTAAAGTAAACGCTACTCGATTTGAACTATATACTAATAATAGGACTGATAGCATGAGAAAGGACTTTCAACTCCTCAAACCACCATGATTCTGCAAATGAGAGGTAAGTCTAGCTTAAGACTATAAACGAGCACTTCTCGGGAGGCAACCCGAGCACTAATTTCACATTTTTATTTTTTCTTTTATTTTTCCTTTTTAGCACCTAACTAAAAACTAACTAAGTGCATAATTCCATACCACACGGCATTGCACACGGCTGTGGCCGTGTGGATACTACGGATGTACGTACTGACATGGCAGAGATAGCACGAAACAGGATGAAAAATATCTTCAAGCCACGGGCTCCAACCAAGTACCACAGTCGTGCAACGCGGCCGTGGCCGACATTATTTTATCAACACGGGCGTGGCGACTGCACATGGGCGTGGGAGAAACGGACAAAGCACAACACGACTGTGCAACACGACCATGGGACTTGACACGCCCATGGTACACGGGCGTGGAGATGTGCCAGACCTGAATTTCTATTTAAAACCACCCTTCTCCCTTTCTCACCTACACCCCATTCTTCTTCTTCCACACTCCTTACATTCCCTTTCTTTTTCATTCTCATTTTTCTTCATTCCCCCTAACTCTAGATCTAACCATATCCATGTCGAAGAAATGGAAGGATCCTAGCACAGTCTCCCTTTGTGAGACCGATCTCATAAGTTTATGTCGACCTCTTCATTAACTCGACAGGAAAAGGACCTTTGAGTCCATTTAACTTTTCTTTTTATTTTCCCTTCTCCTTTATTTTCCTTTTCTTTAGCTTCTTTTACTTAGTTTAATCTATTTTCTTTCGCTTTCTTTGATTTAGGTTTTAAAGGCTACTTGGGAATCACACACCACGGCCTTAGAAATCACACCCGCCTCGCTAACCATTTAACAATATGGACTCTTCGGTCCATTAATCTTTTCTTTTAATTTTGTTTTACTTTCTATTTTCGTTCTTTTTATCTTTCTTTTCTTTAAATATATATTTAGTATATTTTAAATTATTATTAGTATTTCCTGGCTAATTCTTCATGAGCTTCCCAATTTCTTCATCTAACGCAGTGATTGTCGGCGGGCACCACACCACGACACTCCCAACTCAAGGAAGCCATCCAAATTCAGGAAGTTTTACCTCTCCCTATCTCTTAAATTTCATATATATCTTTGTACATTGAGGGTAATGTACATCTTAAGCGTGGGGGTAAATATTTATTTCGAGAAAGTCCCTAACTTTCTGCATTATTCTTAAATCCCTGAATTATACCTTAAATTATGCCTTGTTCTTAAGTAATTTTCTCATATTATGATTAGAATGAATTTCTTTTAGTTTATGATTTTTATTGATATGTTTTGGATTAAGTCATTGATAATTGTGCAGTGATGATTTAAACTTTAGGAGACTAGAGAATCAAGCATGATAAGTTCATTTTCAAAAATTAAAATTTTGTTAGGTTGTCTACCTGAATCTAATTATTACCTTGAAGTTTTAAATTTACAAAGTTGATATCAAAAACCCATAATTTTTATGAGATTTTGAGCCTTTTAGAGTATACATTCATTTCGTGCTCACTTTTTGATTATGAGTGTGTCAACATTGATTTGTTATTCTAGAACTTGCTTCGATTATACATGTCAAGACCACATCATTGATTTGATATATAGAGATGATAAAGGCACTTAGGATCTAACCCACTCACTCCATTAAAAACCCTACCTTCATAATTAACCCCTAGTGAACCCTTTTGATCCTAACAACCCTTTTTATTGACTCACCCACTAATAATAACCCAAAACCCATCTTGTATTTGTTACCACCATTCCTTGACTCCCTTTTTGTCGAGATTTGATTTTGAACAGTTTCCTAACTATGTTCTATATTTCAGTTGTTAAAGTTCTTTCTTATTATTGTAATGATTTGTTCTTAAAAAATTCAAAGTGAATTCATCATTAGTTCTATAATTAGGTGAGCTTATACGTTTAAATTCTACATCTTGAGAAGAAGCTCATGTTATGAGATTTTAGTTGATGTAATTATTTAGGAATAGTTCATTTTTCTAGTTAGGTAAATTTTCAATTCAATCTCGATTCTAACCTTCTAATTCAGCCTTTATCCACACCTTTCACCCGAGCCCCATTACAACCCTTTTTAAAAACCTTTTGATTTGTGTATCATCTCATTTTACAGTGGTGGTGATTTGATTTTCATGCGAGCCTATGGGATTAACATTTCATGTTCAAATTTTGAGTGCTTAATTTTGAACCTTAAACACTATGAGTGATTTGAGTGAACCTTTAGTGAGGATGTCAACTCTTGTCGATTTTGAATTAAAGGTGATTAATTAGGTAAGGGAAAACACCTATGTTTTTATACTACAAAAACTATGACTTTGATTGTTTGAATCTTTAAGACCCTTTACTTAAATTATCAATGTATGAATTATCTTTGAATTATGATGGAACACTATGGATGAATATTATGAATCAAGGAAGTTCAATTTTAATTGTGAGTTGAGAATTTTGCTTGAGGACAAGCAAATGCTTAAGTGTGGGGGTATTTGATAAACCGTAATAAGTACATATTTTAATCCCATATTTAGCATACTTTTGGATGATTCAAGTATTGATGTGCTTAGACAGAAGAGGAATAGACCCTGTCTAAGATTAGATCTAGCATAATTAAGCGGAGTTTATCGCAACCCTAGAAATAAGATGACGAAAATCTGCCGAATTAGGGTCAAACCTAATATGGGAGTCCATAGATCGAGTTAATGCAATTCTAGGGGTTTTAATTAGAAAGAGATTTCCATTAATCAAACTAGGGTTAGACGTTAGTAGCCTCGAGAGAGGTATTAATATAACTTCGGGAATCCTACGGATCAAGTCAAATGAACAAATCATCTGGTTCAGAGTTAAATAACAAGTGAAGTCTAGCTAGATTCTTCCTCGGGTATTGTCTTAATCAACTGGTTTTTCCCACAAGTATTTTCCCCAACTCATTTTCTTTGTCTTTGCATCTTTAGCTTAGTTGTTAGTTAATTTTAGATTAAATAACAATTCACTTTTATTTTAGGCTAAATAATAAAAAGAAAGTTAGTATTAGTACTTTTGGTTCCTTTGGGTTCGACATCCCGGTCTTGCCACTAAACTATACTACTGTTCGATAGGTGCGCTTGCCTCAATCATTGTCACAGTTAGTTTCTAGGCTCGATCATTCTTTTTATAAATTTTTAAGACTCTAACAAACGATCACCTATAGTATCTATTTCATTTGTTCCGAATTGAATTATTATTTATGTGAATCACTATGCTGAAATGAATTGAGCATGGGAGCAATATTTACGAGCCTGAAATGTTCAAGATATGACGTTTGAAAGCCCTGTACAAGCCTTAGGAATAGTTAGAATACATATGTCATGACATAGGATTCCGTTATGTACTTTCGTGTAAGACCACGTCTGGGACGTTGGCATTAATTTGTGTTTACATGTAAGACCATGTTTGGGACATTGGCATCGTATTTGATTCATGTAAGACCCTGTTTGGGACAGTGGCATCGATATGTTATTACATGTAAGACCACGTCTGCGAGTTGGCATTGTACGAGCTTTCCGACTATCCGAGTATCCTTATTAATTCCGAATGGTTCAATGGGCATTATCGTGATAAGATCAGATGTGAAAGCAAACTAAAAGATTCAAGTATGTGTTTTTTAATATGTATATAAGAATAAGGTAAGTATTTGATTAAGATGGATACATGAATTAGAAATGGTAAATGATAAGTTTATATGTGCTTATGAGTATATGGGAGTTTGAAAATTGATATTATATGAATATTGTAGATGTGATAATATATGAGTTGTAAACATATTAATTGTGTATTTGGTTAATGTATATGTGATTTTGGTTAGTTGATTTAAAAGCAAATGTTTAATTTAAAAGCAAATGTTTAATTATCCTTTATTGTTTATAACTTACTAAGCTATGAAAGCTTACTTTGTGTGTGTTTGTTTGATTGTTTTATAGATTATTAAAGCTACGAGAAGCTCAGGGATCATCAAGGATAATCACCACACTATCGAACTATCTTTTGGTACCTTTTGAAGTTGTATATATTGAAGTATGGCATGTATAGGCTAGAGTAATTGGATGATGTTTTGAGTTGTGTAAATATAGCCATGTGATATGGATTAGTAATGAATATATTTATGAATGAGTAGTTGAAGCTATACGATGCATAATTTGGTATGGTTTTATGTGCATAATGTTAGACTAATGAAATGATACATAAATAGGTGAGTTCATGGTTGATTTAGATATTTAATTGATGAGGAATTGCTATAAGTTGAAATGGTTTAGATAAAGTATTACTAATATGTTTTGAAGGAAAGTTGATGTTTTGAATTGGTATATTTGAGTAGGAATTGTATATGCAAATATATGATGTGATTAATGGTCAAATTTTGCATGTTTTGATATGTTTTGAATGCTTTTGAGGTATGGATTTAAGATGGTTTGATGTTGTAGGTGTGACCAAAAGTGTGGGTGGCAAATTGGCCTTGCAAATGGCCTATATTTGCCCATACGATTGAGCACACGGGCGAATGGCTCGACCATGTCTTTTAAGTTTGCAAATTGAAACAAGTCAAACTCGCACACGGGCTGGACACACAGGCGTGTGATTGGCCGTGTGAAATAAGTCAGTGTCGACCACGGGTGAAGCACACGGATGTGTGCTCGGCCGTGTGGACAAGTCAGTATGTATGCCCTATTTTGACACGGCTTGGACACACGGGTGTCTCTGAGGCCGTGTGAGGCACACGGGTGTGTGACCTCTGTAACTCTGAAAAATGTTTGATTTTTAGAAAATTTTGTATGTGCTCGGTTTAGTCCTAACCCCTTTCTAATGCATGTTTAAGGTCTCATAGACCTAATTAAGGGACTCTATGAATGTGAATTGTTATGTTAATATGTTAAATGATTATAAATGTTCTGAAATGTTCAGTAATGCCTCTTAACCCTATTTTGGCGACTGTTACGGGTTAGGGGTGTTACATTTTATTGGTATCAGAGCTACGGTTTAGTCGACTCTAGAACTAACGTAGCGCATGTGAGTCTAGTTATGCATTCCATATTTATAAACTGCGATAGTGTGATGATTCCTACAATTAAAATGTGTTTCCGTATAGTAAAGGGATCCCGATCGAGCCGTAGTAGATGATGTAGAAAGTAATGCGCCTGCTCCTGTTCAGGGCGCAGCGCCGACTGATTCTAGGCCGATCTCGAGTGGTCATGAAAGTGAGGCTAAACAAGCCTTTTATCAGATGATGAATGAATGCTTTACACAATACGTTCGTACAAATCTCACTGTTCCATAACTATCTCCCCTACTGATTCCTCCTCAAATACCCGTTATGCCACAAGTTGTTGATCCAGTACGAATGAATAAGCCATCAGTTGATGATGATGCCGAGCGAGCTGAATTTTAGCTTGATAATACGGTCCGTGTGTTTGATGAGTAATCCTGTACACCTGATGAGTGCATAAAATGTGTTATATCATTGCTTCGAGATTCCGCGTATCATTGGTGGAATACACTAACATCTGTAGTTTCGAGAGAACGGGTTACTTGGGAGTTCTTTCAGACTGAATTCCGTAAGAAATACATCAGTCAGAGATTCATTGATCAGAAGATCAAAGAATTCCTTGAGCTAAAACAAGGTCGTACGACTGTAACAGAATATGAGCGGGAATTTGTGAGACTGATTAGATATACCCGAGAATGTGTATCAATTGAAGAAATAATTTGTAAAAGATTTGAAGATGGACTAAATGAAGATATCAAACTGTTAGTTGGGATTCTCAAAATAAATTAGTTGAATGAGCTTGCAAAGCTGAAGAGCTCGGAAAAGAGAAAAGAAAAACTGACTATGAAGTTAGAGATGCACATAAGAGATTCTCAAGTAATTCTTTCCAATCGGCATCAGAGAAATTTCGAGATGATTCTAGCTGTTCAAATGCTACTGCGGGTTATTCTAGACGAGATCGAGATAAACCAGTTGTGAGTACGAGAGCTACCTCAGTAGCTAGTGTTGGTAATGTTAGATCAAATCAACCAGAGTACAAATATTATGGTAAACGACATCTCGGTAGTTGTAGATTGAATGATCGGGCCTGTTTCAAATGTGGATCATTAGATCATTTTATTCATGAATACCCTGAGTTAGCTGAGCAAAACACAGTACAAAATGTCAAATCGATTAATACGGCAGCTCGAGGTAGACCACCCAGAAACACAAGTAATGTGAGTAGCAGTCAGAGAGGAACTAAAGACACAGCTGTTAGATCTGAGGCTCGTGCACTTGCCAGATGCTATTCGCGCCTGCGAAGAAGCTTCGTCTCCTGATATGATTACTGGTACTTTCACTCTTTATGATACTAGTGTTGTTGCATTTATTGATCCTAGTTCTACTCACTTTTATGTATGTGAAACTTTAGTATCCTGTAAGATTTTGCCTGTAGAGTCTACTGAGTTTGTGATTAGAGTATCGAACCCCTTACGCCGGTGTGTTTTAGTTGATAAGGTGTCCAAGAATTGTCCATTGATGATTTGAGATTCATGTTTTCTGGCTGATTTGATTTTGTTGCCATTTGATGAGTTTGATATAATTCTGGGTATGGATTGGTTAACCTTGCACGATGCTATTGTGAACTGCAAACGGAAGACTATTGATTTGCGATGTCAGAATGATGAGATTATTAGGATTGAGTCTAATGATCTGAATGGTTTATCGATAGTGATATCCTCAATGTTAGCTCAGAAATATTTGAAAGAGGGTTGTGAAGCTTATTTTGCTTATGTACTTGACTCTAAAGGGACAGAAAAAAAGATAAAATTAGTACCAGTTATGAGTGAATATCCGGATGTTTTTCCCGAAGAATTATCGGGTTTGCTATCAATTCGAGAAGTAGAATTTGGTATTGAGTTAGTGCCAGAGACGAATCCTATCTCAATAGCTCCGTATAGAATTGCACCGAAGAATTGAAAGAGTTGAAGTTTCAGTTACAAGATTTGATCGACAGAGGATTTGCATGACCGAGTTTTTCTCCCTGGGGTGCACCGGTTTTGTTTGTGAAAAAGAAAGACGGAACTATGAAAATGTGTATCAATTATCGACAACTAAATAAGGTGATTATAAAGAATAAATATCCTTTGCCACGGATTGATGACTTATTCGATCAGTTGAAAGGGGCTATAGTGTTTTCTAAGATAGATTTGAGATCGGGTTACTATCAGTTGCGAGTTAAAGACTCTGATGTGCCGAAAATTGCTTTCCAAATGTGGTACGGACACTATGAGTTTTTGGTTATGCCTTTCGGACTTACTAATGCACCTGCTATTTTTATGGACTTAATTAATCGGATCTTCAGACAGTATTTGGATCGATTTTGTGGTTGTGTTCATAGATGACATATTGATCTATTCCTGTGATGAATCTGAGCACGCTGAACATCTGAGATTAGTGCTACAGACTCTGCGTGACAAGCAGTTGTATGCGAAGTTTAGTAAATGTGAGTTCTGGTTACGAGAAGTCTGTTTTCTGGGTCATGTTGTATCAGCATTGGGTATTCAAGTTGATTCGAACAAGGTTTCGGCTATACTTGATTGGAAGCCTCCTAGAAATGTATCCAAGGTTCGTAGTTTTTTGGGACTAGCTGGTTACTATAGACTGTTCGTAAAAGGTTTCACTATGATTGCAACCCCGATGACGTAACTACTTCAAAAAGATGTTAAGTTCGAATGGTCAGAAAAGTGCGAGAAAATTTTTAATCAGTTGAAAGTTTTATTGACTGGAGCTCTAGTGTTAGTTCAGCCAGAATCGGGTAAAGAATTCGTTATTTATAGTGAAGTGTCTTTGAACGGTTTGGGTTGTGTTTTGATGTAGGAAGGCAAAGTCATAGCTTACGCCTTAAGATAGTTAAAGCCACATGAAAAGAACTATCCGACACACGACCTGGAATTGGCAGCTACTGTGTTTGCATTGAAAATTTGGCGCCACTATCTTTTCTGGGAGAAATGTCACGTCCATTCTGATCACAAAAGCTTAAAATATTTGATGACTCAGAAATATTTAAATCTAAGACAGCGAAGTTGGTTAGAGTTCTTAAAAGATTACGAGCTTGTAATTGACTACCATCCAGGGAAAGCCAATGAGGTATCTGATGCTTTGAGTCAGAAATTGTTGTTTGCCCTTCGTGCGATGAATACTCAGTTGGTCCTATCTGATGATGGTTCGCTTGTAGCTGACTTGAAAGTGAAACCATTGTTTATTCACCAGATTTGTGAGGCTCAAAAAGTTGATAACGAATTGATAGCAAAACAGGCTCAATGTGATGCGAATACTGATTTAGAGTTTTGAGTTGATACTGAAGGTTGTTTGAGGTTTAAAGACCGAATGTGTGTTCCGAGAGATTCAGAGTTGATTCAGATGATTTTGAATGAAGCTCATAATACTTGATTATCTATTCATCCGGGTAGTACGAAAATGTATAATAATTTGAAACAGCTTTACTGGTGGCCTGCTATGAAACGAGACATCTCTGATTTTGTTACAAGATGTTTAATCTGTCAACAAGTCAAAGATGAGCATCAGGTGCCTTTTGGGTTACTTCAGCCGATTATGATACCCGACTGGAAATGACAGAGTTACGATGGATTTTGTATCGGATTTGCCTTTGTCCCCGAGTAAAAAAGATGCAATCTGGGTTATTGTGGATAGATTGACTAAATCGACTCATTTTGTTCTGATTCCCACAGATTACTCGCTTGATAAACTTGCTGAATTGTATGTTTCTCAAATTGTGAGATTGCACGGAGTACCTATTTCTATTGTTTCGGATAGAGATCCAAGGTTCACGTCACGGTTTTGGAAGAAACTGCAAGATGCATTAGGTACGAAACTATATTTTAGCACTCCTTTCCATCCATAGACAAATGGTCAGTCCAAACGAATTATTCAGATACTCAAAGATATGTTGAGATGTTGCATTCTCGAGTTTGAAGGTACATGGGAATGATACTTGCCACTGATTGAATTTGCGTATAATAATAGTTTTTAATCGAGTATCAAAATGGCACCTTACGAGGCTTTGTACGGTCATAAATTTTGAACACCTTTATATTGGACTGAGCTCAGTGAAAATAAGATACACGGGGTGGATTTGATCAAAGAAACTGAACAAAAAGTGAAAGTGATTAGTGATAGTTTGAAAGCCACGTCAGATCGTCAGAAATCACATGCAGACTTGAAACGAAAAGATATTGAATTTCAAATCGGGGACAAAGTGTTTTTGAAAGTTTCACCATGGAAGAAAATACTTCGATTTCGTCATAAAGGAAAATTGAGTCCGAGATTCATTGGGCCGTATGAAATTATTGAGCGTATCAGGTCAGTTGCTTACAGATTATTGTTGCCACCTGAGTTAGAAAAGATTCATAATGTATTTCATGCTTCTATGCTACGACAATATCGATGCGGCCCATCGCATATAGTTTCTCCGTCTGAAATTGAGATCCGAACCGATATGACTTACGAGGAAGAACCGATCTGAATTTGAGATCGTGAAGTGAAAGAGTTGAGAAATAAAAAAAATCTTATTAGTGAAAGTCTTGTGGCATCGACACGGGGTTGAAGAAGCGACATGGGAGCCTAAAGATGCTATGAGAGAACGTTACCCAAACCTTTTCACCGGTAAGATTTTCGGGGACGAAAATCCCTAAGAGGGGAGAATTGTAACAGTTCGGTCTAGACTCTAGTTGAAATAGTGGTTTCGGGACCACAAATTCGAGTTAGAAAAATATTTTAATATTATTTTATATGCTTATAATATGTGAATTAATATGTGTGAAGTTTCTGTGTTTTAATTTGATCGATTGTGTGTTTAAATTTCAAAAACGACTAAATCGCATAAGATACAAAAGGGGCTTTCTAATTGATTAAATGTTTATTTGCTATGATTAAATAAATATAAGGTCCTTATTAAGTGATTGGACCATGGTTAGTGGGATTGGTCATAAATGACCTTATAATGAATGATTTAAATGTTTATTAAACAAGGTTAATTTAGTAAATTAACAAATACATGATAATTAAATGAAACAAAAACAAATCACATGCTCAGTTCTTCATCTTTTGACCAAAAATAAGAAAAAGAAATAGGGTTTGGAAACTTTGTATATTCGGCCCTTGTTCATCTTGATTGAGGTATGTTTTTGACTCTTTTTTATAATTTCTACGTTTTTGTGATCGTTGCTTCGAGTATTACAAAGCCCATGTTTTAAGTTTTGAATTTGATGATGATTTTGTATTTTTCCATTGATGATAGCTTGTGATTTTTGTTGTGTGATGATAGAAAATAAAATATATGTGATAGATTATAATGTTTTGTCTTTGGATTTTTGATGAATTTGAGTAATTTGGGCTAAATTGTGAAAATAATTATTTGAGGGACTAAAATGTGAAATGAATGAAATTTATGGACTTGTATGAGCATAAGGAAGATTCGACCTAAGCATGAAGTAGTGAAATTATGTGTATTTTGTGTGTTGTGAAATAAATGACTAAATTGTGAAAAATGTAAATTTTAGGGGCTTAAGTGTAAAAAGGCCTAAATATGTTTTTGTGGATTAAATTGAATGAATGTGTGATTAAATTAGTTAAATTTGAATTTATTTAGATCAAGAACGAAAGAAATCGGAATTAGATCGGGGGAAGTCGAAAATAGTCGAGTAGTCGATTTCATCCGTCAATAACCGAGGTAAGTTCATAAGTAAATAAAGGTTGTTATATCCTATAGTATCTATTTCATTTGCACCGAATTGAATTATTATTTATGTGAATCAATATGCTGAAATGAATTAAGCATGGGAGCAATATTTACGAGCCTGAAATGTTCAAGATAAGACGTTCGAAAGCCCCGTACGAACCTTAGGAATATTTAGGATACATATGTCATGACATAGGATTCTGTTATGTGATTTCGTGTAAGACCACGTCTGGGATGTTGGCATCGATTTGTGTTTACGTGTAAGACCATGTCTGGGACATTGGCATTGTATTTGATTCGTGTAAGACCCTGTCTGGGACAGTGGCATCGATATGTGATTTCATGTAAGACTGTAACACCCCAAACCCAGCCTAGAAGTTAGGCTCGAGTCTGGAATGTCACATTAAAGGCACACTCCAAAACGATCTTACAATTTAACATTTTAAGGCCCAAAAGCCCAAAATCCAATATATCTTGTTAAGTTAAGAGGAAAAGCCCACCTTTTAGGAAAACGTTCATATATTAAGTTATTTCGAAAACCATGTCATCTTTAGAAATTTTATGAAATTTATTAAGCAGATAGTTGGAATAATAATAATAAAACCCAAAATCTAAAGGCATTTAGGAGTTACATGGCCTTATTACAATCCAATGGAAAAAAAACAAAGTATTTAAAATAAATTCATTTGAACAAAATAAAACATTTGATCAGCTTGTAGTGTGGCCATCTCCGAATCCTTTCCCACGTTGAGCCGTCTATTAAGGATTACCTGAAACATTAAAATTAAGGGTGTGAGTTTCGAAACTCAGTGTGTACAATCCATGGCAAACAAATCACATACAAATATTCACATTGGGCCTAAGCCCTATCAATATCGGTGGTCTTGGGCCTTAGCCCACCATGACATCATATCATATCATATCGCATCATATACAAATAAGATAATGCAAAACCCACCCCAAAAGTCCATCCGCTGCACACACTATTTCCCTTCCAACCTTATGACTCCTGTGGGGAATTCTAGCTCAACCCACCCCTCCGCTACACACCAAAGGTAGCACAGTTGGTTGATGACTACTAAACGTTGAAAACAAAGGCGCTAATCATATATTGGGCTTAAAAGCCTCCGGTGGATCCATACCATACGACCATGCGATCCACGGATCCATACCATACACGCCATGCGATCCTCAAATCTTCCTCCGTACCATAATTCCCACCCATATGCATACTAAGCAGAATATCATATAAATGTATCAAACACACAAGTAACATCCATAAACTCATATTCGTCACATAGGGGTATTCCTGTCATTTCACTACCTAGGGGAATTTTCATAATTCTAACTTACAGGGGTATTTTGGTAACTTGGCAAAAAAAGGGTATCTTGGTAATTTTGCAAAATAGGGGTATTTTGGTACTTTTACAAAATAGGGGTACTTTGGTAATTTACAAATTAGGGTATTTTAGTAATTTTACAAATATAAGGGTATTTGGTTCCTCTCGGGTTTTAGTTATGAACTTTGGCCCATCAACAAGTCCTCGCGGCTAAAGTGAACAGACACTACGCACCAGGTAGGAGTCCAGAAAAGAGGAGGTGGGTCACTAGGACCGCTTAAGTACCAAGCTCTCCCTAGATCCAATCCTAGCTCACACCGCGACTAGAACCCTGCTCCCCCTCTTGCTCTTAACGCATTTGCCACTGGGCCAGGCATTTCTTTGTGTCGTGAATCAGCCCCAGCTAATTATAAGGCCTAAAACATATGCACAATAAAAAATTTTGCCAAGTCCAGAACTTGAACCTTTGACCACCAGCTTATTTAGAACGCCCCAAGCCACCAGACTACCTTCTTCCTTGTGCTATCTTTTAACCCAATATTATTTTAAAAGCCTTCTGACTACCACCAACCTCACTTAAGGGTAAGAACAATTTTTTTTTGGCTAAAGTCTTAGATCGAGCCCAGGACTTTTCCAACACTACCAACCCTTCCTAAATCACCTAAAAATTAACCTAAACATGCAATCATAAATTTTTTTTAACACTTCTTTCTTCTTCTTCTTTTTTCCAATCGACAAAATCCATTCTCTCGACACATGAAACCCATTTATTCTAGGCTCAAATTCAGGGCATTACAATTCTACCCTCCTTAATGAAATTTCGTCCTCAAAATTTTCAACTAACTATTAAACGCACCTCTCAAGTCACACCACTATGCTTTCGTTGCGCACTCTAATTTAATAACATATAAACATTGCACGCGTACAGTTTCTATACCAAAAAATATAGCATCCACACAAAACATACCCGACTTAATGGTGATTGAGCAATCTCGAGCCTTATGCTCCTCAGACCCGCATCTTAAACACGTTCCTGACTTCCTCCAACATTCACCCGGATGACGCCTTCTGTAATATTCGCAAGCCAGAAAGTTTGGATGTACCATAACACGCTTCACGTAAGCAGAGGCGCAACCATAGAAAAGCTGCGCGATCTTTTTTTTCTTACAGATCCCCACTTTTGACCCAAGTGTTTCACCAATTTCTTTAACCTCCTCCGTACCTCCCTAACTAGCTGAGTCAGCACATCAGCCCTAACACTTTCACGGCCTCTACCACGACCCTTTGCACTTCTTCTAGCATTCATCGCTGACTCTCATATTATCTGAATTAGGAATTTTATGAAATTAGTACATGGTTCCATTTGTTTAGGGCACATGTCTTATGTAAGTAACTGATAAACCGTAAAAGTAACATATTTTAATCCCACATTTAGTATGCTTTTGGATGATTTATCCATCGATTTATGTAAAAAGGTGCTCTTAATCCTTTCTTTTCATGTCTTATACCCAGGAAAGCACCCGAGGATGAAAAGAACATAAAACGGGCCCAAAATGGAGTAAATGGGCCAATTCACGAAATCGACACGGCCTGGACCCCGATAAACACGGCCGTGCCTCATTAAAAGTCCAAACACGGCCTGGCCATGATTCACACGGGCGTGTGCCATGGCCGTGCCTCTGTCGCTGGAAAGAGCAATTTCATTCGAGAAAGGATGCTTGGAGGCAAAGAAACACATTCCAAAGCCTATTCAAACACCCTAGTAGCAATTCTACTTAAATTAGGATACTTAGGGGCCAAGTAAGGCATCACAAAGTCTATAAAAACACCCAAGGGGGCAACTTGAAGGGGAGTTCGGTAGAAGCCGAAACCTGAGGTGAGCTAGGGCAAGGAGCCAAGCCAGAAAGGTCAGAATTGTGCGAAATGCTTGAAGTTAGCTAGTTGATCCATCCCAAGAAGCCGGAATTATACTCAAGACGGCGAAATTCTCCTTAAATTCCTTAGGGAGTTTTAGGAATTTCTTATGTTTTGTTTTATCTTTTCTCTTGAGATGTTTTCTTTCTTAATTATGAACTAAACCCTTCAGATACCTGAAGGGGATGAAACCTAGATGAATTTTTTTATTTGATTTCTAAGTTATATGATAATCACTTAGTTTTTTCTTAATTATATTGCTTAATCCAAATCTAATGTGCTTAGGTGGAGGAGGAATAGACCCTGCCTAAGAGTAGATCTAACATAATTAAGCGGAGTTGATCGAACGCCTAGAGATAGGGTTACAAGATTTTACCGGATTAGGGTGAACCTAATATGAGAGTCCATTGATCAATTTACTACTATCCTGGGGGTTATTATAAGCGAACAAGAGTTCCACTAATTAACCTAGGGTTAGACGTTATTCTCCTCGAGAGAGGGTTTAATATAGGTTAGGGAGTCTTACGAATCAGCTAAGTAAAAGAAATCATATAATTTAGGGTTAAATAACAAGTGAAGTCTAGGTGGATTCTTCTTGAGGGTATCGTCGTAATCAACTGAGTTTTCCTTCAAAGTTATCTTCCTATTCGTCCTTTCTATCTTTTTGTCTATAGTTTAGTCTTCGTCAAAAGCAACTTCGCTCTATTTTTAAGGCTAAATAATAAAAAGAAAGTTAGTATTAGTACCCTTAGTTCCTTTGGGTTCGATATCCGATCTTGCCTAAGCTATACTACTGTTCGATAGGTACACTTGCCTTTAATCGTTGTCAGAGTTAGTTTTCGAGTTTCGATCATTCTTTTATAAATTTTAAAACTCTGATTTTAGCGATCAGTAACAAAAAATTTTAAAGTTCTTCCGCGGTCGAGAATCCACTACAGGCTTAAGTTTCCTACGGGCTTTAGTCTCTAAAAGCCTATTTTTTTTAAGTAGCCCATTATCTATAAAGTTTCAGTAACTTAAGCAAATGTAGTACAGAAAACTTACTTGACTCGACGTCGATGGCTCGATGAACCACACTTCAAGAATCCTGCCAAAAACTTTTTAATCTACTTGTTTTAAAAACCTAAAATCTAAGGCCCATTTCACAGCCCGAGCTTTGCAATCAGGCTCTGATACCACTAAATATAACACCCTAAACCCAGCCTAAAAGTTAGGCTCGAGTCTGGAATGTCACATTAAAGGCACACTCCAAAACAATCTTACAATTTAACATTTTAAAGCCCAAAAGCCCAAAATCCAATATATCTTGTTAAGTTAAAGGGAAAAGCCCACCTTTTAGGAAAACGTTCATATATTAAGTTATTTCGAAAACCATGTCATCTTTAGAAATCTTATGAAATTTATTAAGCAGATAGCTGGAATAATAATAATAAAACCCAAAATCTAAAGGCATTTAGGAGTTACATGGCCTTATTACAATCTATTGGAAAAAAAACAAAGTATTTAAAATAAAATCATTTGAACAAAATAAAACATTTGATTAGCTTGTAGTGTGGCCATCTCCGAGTCCTCTCCCACGTCGAGCCGTCTATTCAGGATTACCTGAAACATTAAAATTAAGGGTGTGAGTTTCAAAACTCAGTGTGTACAACCCTTGACAAACAAATCACATACAAATATTCACATTGGGCTTAAGCCCTATCAATATCGGTGGTCTTAGGAATTAGCCCACCGTGACCTCATATCATATCATATCGCATCATATACAAATAAGATAATGCAAAACCCACCCCAAAAGTCCATCCGCTACACACACCATTTCCCTTCCAACCTTATGACTCCTGTGGGAATTCTAGCTCGACGCACCCCTTCGCTAGGCTGGTTGCAGTACTACCGAACGTTACAGCAAAGCTGCTAATCATATATTGGGCTTAAAGCCTCCGGTGGATCCATACCATACGGCCATGCGATCCTCAAATTTTCCTCCGTACCATAATTCCCACCCATATGCATCCTAAGTAGAATATCATATGAATGCATCAAACACACAAGTAACATCCATAAACTCATATTCGTCACATAGGGGTATTCCTGTCATTTCACTACCTAGGGGAATTTTCGTAATTTTACCTTATAGGGGTATTTTGGTAACTTGGCAAACAGGGTATCTTGGTAATTTTGCAAAATAGGGGTATTTTGGTACTTTTACAAAACAGGGGTACTTTGGTAATTTACAAATTAAGGGTATTTTATAATTTTACAAATATAAGGGTATTTTAGTAATTTTACAAATATAAGGGTATTTGGTCCCTCTCGGGTTTTAGTTATGAACTTTGGCCCATCAACAAGTCCTCGCGGCTAAAGTGAACAGGCACTACGCACCAGGTAGGATTCTAGAGAAGAGGAGGTCGGTCACTAGGACCGCTTAAGTACCAAGCTATCCCTAGATCCAATTGTAGACATGCGTATGCCCGTTGCCACACTCCAACCCAGCGACTTGTTCACAGACATGTTTAATTAGATTAAGTCTTATGAAATTTAAGAGTTGTTCAAACTAGGCCTAAAGTCCAGTAACCCTAACATACTTGTCTACGTCCCCATAAACCCATTAAGCCCAAATCACATCCTTACGGCCCATTAAGCCCAAATCTCATCATATGGCCTATTAGGCCCAAAAAAAATCTAGTTCATTATCATGCGTGACTAACTCAATACGTTTAACAAACCAAACCAATTCATCAAACTTAGCCTCAGAGCCCACCGGGCTCATTTAGCCACTTTCGGCTTTTCAGCCTTTCGGCATTGCCGATATCGTGTGTGTAGTGTTTGTACACACCTTGTAACCTCGCGTGCTGCAAACCCCTTAGTCACAAACCTACAATCGACATTACTAGCGATTAACCAAAGCTTTAACATATACTAACCAAAAACTGAAACCTTACTATACCCTTACCGTGTGCTTCACGTTCTAGTAGCCCTTCCTTTGCTACTATTGGCGATTATCCTCTAGATCTGCACCCAAACACCTATATCGTCAAAACCAAGTGATCCATATTGATAATAAATCACCCCTATGAGCCATAATAGATTCGGCCACTTACTAAACCCTAACTGAGTCAAGAATACTTACTGCCTTGATAGCAATCCTTAACTATCGCACTTCCGATTTCTGAGCCTCACTCTTGTTAATACATAGTAACGGTAAAGAGGGGTTAGATAGCCCTTCGGCTTTTAACAAAACACACTAAAAATTCAACTAAGCACTTACCGAAATTCTACTCTGACCCTGTGGCTTAGATATCAACTGAACAAGATTTAGCTTCCACACGACTAAGAGTAGATAATAAAAGATTGAGGTGGAGAAACAACAACAAGGGTTCGGCAAGAGTAGAGATTCGACAAGGAAGGATGATGGTAATTTCGGCAATGAAGAAATATTGTGGGAGGAAAGGAGAATTTGATCTAGGCGCTTTTGTTTGGAAAAAGAAAGAAATTGTGATTACTCGGGTATCTGCCAAAGGGAAAAAAACTAAAAAGAATTGGGAGATTGGAAGGAATTTTCCCCTAATTATTCAACTAAAGCACACAAAAGCAGCAAATGCCCTTCTTACCCATACAGCACACATATATATACTAAAAATAAATAAATAAATAAAATAAACCTACACTCCCCAATCGATTCAAACATATCACCAATTAAATTCCTTTATTTTCTCCAAATTATATCTTCATCCCCATCCAAAAATTCCTTTATTTAGCCAAAAATCCAATTTGAATTACATTCAAATTTCTTTCCCCGAACAGCAGCCATCCTTTGGTGTTTCGATCCTCTCTAAACACCTTCCCTACGTCAGCAACAAAATAGCAAATTATTGTGCACAAGGTAACTCGAACCCGAGACCTGCAGGAACCACCACACGCTTCTCGCCACTGCACCACAACTCTTCTTGTGACATGTTCCATTCTCAACTTCTTTTAAAGCCTATTTCCCAGTGACCGAATCTTCCAAAGAAATCTAAAAATATTCATCAACACCCGGCTTCGAACCTCCAACCTCTTCACTATGATACACGCTCCTTGCCACTGCGCCACATACTTTATTTGAGTCATATTTCCTCCTTAATTACTTATAAACCTTTCTGCCACGCTCCAGGTTTACTAAAAAAACCCAACAGCACACCGTAACTAGATCCCTGCTCCCCCTCCTGCTACTAACGCCTTTGCTACTGGGCCAGGCGTTTCTTTGTGTCGTGAATCAGCCCCAGCTAATTATAAGCCCTATTTGGCCTTCATACTAACATATGCGCAATAAAAATTTTGCCAAGTCCAGAACTTGAACCTTTGACCACCAGCTTATTCAGAACGCCCCAAGCCACTAGACCACCTTCTTCCTTGTGCTATCTTTTAACCCAACATTATTTTAAAAGCCTTTTGACTACCACCAACCTCACTTAAGGGTAAAAACATTTTTTTTGCTAAAGCCTTAGATCGAGCCCAGGACTTTTCCAACACTACCAACCCTTCCTAAATCACCTAAAAATTAACCTAAACATGCAATCATAATTTTTTTTTACACTTAGGTCTGTTTGTTTGGTGGAAAATGTTTTCCAGAAAACATTTTCCAAATTTTCCAGCGTTTGTTTGATGGAAAATGAATTCCTCAAGGAAAATGTTTTACAAACACGGGTAAAATCCCTTCTTCATTCTTGGAAAACGTCTTACCAATTTTTTTCCGTAAGACGTTTTCCACAACTTTCCCCTTCATCCAGTTAAGACATTCTCCTTCTTCCCTTCTTCCTTCCTTCTCCTTCTTCCTTCTTCTTCCTTCCTTCCTTCCTTCCTCTTTCTTTTCTCACCAACAAATTACATTCTCTCTTCTCAGAGCTTCAAAGAAGAAAGTTTGAAAAAAGGAAAAATCTTAAATAGAGAGCATATTGAGTGGAATCGAAAGCGGAAAGGAAAAGCATGGCAAAAGAAGGAGCGGATCCATACTTCAATTTGCGCCACTTGAGAGTTTCGTTGTGAAGGATTTTGCACCGATTATCTTCTTTGAAATTTGAACAAGTTTGGCATTGACAATTCTCCTATTCCAATCTCCGGTACCAATCCCTTCTCTATCTTTTTCTTTAAGTCTAAATTTAACTTCTCACTCTCAATTCACTCAAAAATCTCATATAGTTTAGAGGTATCAAAATTACAGATTTAAGGAGAGTACACACCTCCTGTTTTACGAACAACAGGTATAGAGCCATATCTCATTGCTGTCAGTTGCGTACTTACGTCAGTCCACAAGGCTCAAAAATTGATGGAACTAGAATGAAATCGGAGCAGAGGACGAAGAGAAATGGCTGGCGGAAGGGATCGCTGGTATTCAGCACAACGCTTTTTCTTTTGATTGATGCAGTCGAGTGTGTTTGAATTTTTAGACTGTTTATGTAATTTTATGTATTTGCTATTGGGATTCCAGATATGCGAGCTTTTGATGAATTGAGGATATTGGAGATGTTCTTCAAAGATTGAAAGCAAACACGGTGTCTCTGTGGTTGATTTGTACGAGCTAGTTCAACATGCCGGCAATATTTTGCCTAGATTGTAAGTGATTATTTGTATAATATATATATATCATTTCCAAATTTTTTACATTTCAAGGCATGCATTTCCATTGTTTGTAGCTACAATTTTTTCCCGTAACTGTAGTACCTTACACTAAAATTGGACTCTAGTTCTTATATAGAAGAAACTGTGACATTCTGGTTCATATAATTAAGCTCCAAATAGTTAAATTGTCTTATGAATATGGCTATTCTCAAATGTTAGACCTCCATTGTCATTTTGGAAATCTATCGTGTATCTCCTATGCAGTAGGATCTGTCTATATCAAATCTAAGAAGGCTCTCGCCAAGGAACTTCTTCACGATCTTGTGGAAATGTGTCATGGAGTTCAACATCCCATACGTGGACTTTTTTGAGGAGATACCTTGCTCAAATCGGTCGAGACAAAGTTACTAGATATTGGTTTTGATTATGAGGGGTGAGATCTCTTGATTAGCTTTTCTTTTCCTTCCTCTCGAAATGAGTTTCATTTCATAAGATGACTGATTCATTGTCTTTGTCTTTCTTTGGTGGGAATTGATATTTCAATGTTGTTGAACCACTTCCCAAGATATTGTGGCCCTTGTTCATTATTTTTCTCCTTTCAGATATTTTGGTTGCTTTTTACATTAGATGGTGAAATTCATATTTCTCTATTCAAAACTTTGAAGACAATGAACTAGTTAAAAGTAACTTTTGCACTATTCCATTGTTTGAACTCTGTTAACACTTAGAAACCTATTTTGTTTTGCATTTGCCTTTTGGGCCAAGGAATATATGTTGTATCTCTAGTGTTGAATTTGCTTCAAAGACAATTAACCACTTGCCAGGACATAATTATGTCTTCCTGCAGAGATGCAGGTATGAACCTCTTTCTCACTTGGTTTGCACTCTCAAAGTTTTTTCCATTTATGATTATTCTCTAAGGAGCATGCTTATATTTTGCCTTTGCAATTTGATCCTAGCAGTTTTAATTTCTGTTCTTTTATTTGTCTATTTTTGAGATATATCTTTGGTGCCGATTTCATTCTAGTTCCATCAATTTTTGAGCCTTGTGGTGGCCTTGAATCGACGTCAATGAGATATGGCTCCATACACCGTTGTTAAGTAAAGCAGAGGTGTGTACTCTCCTTAAATCTGTAATTTTGATACCTCTAAACTATATTCTTCTACGTCTTTAATTACAAATATGTGTAGATATGTGGATGATCTGTTACCAAGGATACGGAAGTGTGCAACCATGAATTACATACATCTAGATTTCTCTTATGTTTTGCAAATTGCATCCGATTTCATTGAATTTTTGTTTTTCTCGGATGGAGAATCAAGAATCTTACTTGGCCTCCGTGACTTACAAGTTAGATCTTCCTAAAGTGTATTGACATTTTGTCTCAATTACTTGTTTCAAGAACTTTATGATATTGTATTCGATGTTGACGATGATAAAGCTAGAGTGAAGCACAAGGTCTTGAACCCAACGGATTTAACTTCGATGGAGTGATGGTCTTTGGAGTAGATTATGCCCTTAATAGGTGAGTTAATTTCACATCACCTTTGTAAGTGCATTTGTTCATCCATTCCTTCATTATCAATTAGTTTCGAGTTCCCTAATCCACAATACTTGGTTCTATGTTTCGAGCGTGTATGATTGATTCGATCTTCGACTTGTTGATAATCTAGGGCTATCTCGCTTGGTATGATGGTGAGACCTGGTTTAATTCATTGTGCAAGAGGGTGATGGAGCAAGACTGGTCTTGGAATCTACTGCGCTTGATTATATGGAGTCGTACCATGCGGCAAAGAAGTACTAAAAGGCGATTAAGCAAAGATACAAATTGTTACCATCTCCCATAGCTTGTACATTGTTTACTTATACCTTTTCTTGCCATAGTTTTAGCACTTAAAATCGTTCCTCCATTTTTTTGTATCATAAAGCAATAGGCTCTCTCCAAAAAAAAAAAGAAAAAAGAGAACTAAATGTGTATCATTCTTGAGAGCTACAAATTCTTTTTGACTGCTGTTACTTCATCTCTATGAAATGATAAAATAATGTGAAAAAAATGGTATGAAAACACATATGGTTGAAAAGTAATTGTTTATGGATAAATCATATGAAGCTTTAACTTTGCAATTTGTCATCTTGCAACTTATATAAGCAAAAGCTGTTTTTCTTTCTTGCTCTAAAATGGTTGAACTAATTAAAAATTCACCAAAAAGGGTAGCATCAAAAGCATGTAAATTTCAATGCATCTGCTTAGGCAACCGATCCTTAAATTCACTTCTAATAGATGATCAAATATTTGCTAAAAATAAAGGGTTAATTAATAAAAATTTATTAATATGTATATAAAATTTATTAATAAATGTAAAAACAGCTTTTTCGGAAAATATTTTCAGGAAATCTGCCAAACAACAGAAAATATTTTACACAGATTCATCCAAACACCAGAAAATATTTTCAGTAAATCATTTTCCAGAAAAGTAAATCATTTTCCAGAAATCATTTTCCGGAAAACATTTTACTGCCAAACAAACGGAGCCTTTCATTATTCCCTTTCTTCTTCTTTTTTTCCAATCGACAAAATCCATTCTCTCGACACACGAAACCCATTTATTCTAGGCCCAAATCCAGGGCGTTACAAAGACCACTTCTGGGATGTTGGCATTGTACGAGCTTTCCGACTATCTGAGTATCCTTATTAATTCCGAATGGTTCAACAGGCATTATCGAAATAAGATCAGATGTGAAAGAGAACTAAAAGATTCAGATATGTGTTTTGTAATATGTATATGAGAATAAGGTAAGTATTTGATTAAGATGGATACATGAATTAGAAATGGTAAATGATAAGTTTATATGTGCTTATGAGTAAATGGGAGTTTGAAAGTTGATGTTATATGAATATTGTAGATGTGATAATATATTAGTTGTAAACATATTAATTGTGTATTTGGTTAATGTATATGTGATTTTGGTTAGTTGATTTAAAAGCAAATGTTTAATTGTTCTTTATTGCTTATGACTTACTAAGCTATGAAAGCTTACTTTGTGTGTGTTTGTTTGATTGTTTTATAGATTATTAAAGTTACGAGAAGCTCGGGGATCGTCAAGGATAATCACCACACTATCGAACTATCTTTTGGTACCTTTTGAAGTTGTATATATTGAAGTATGGCATGCATAGGCTAGAGTAATTGGATGATGTTTTGAGTTGTGTAAATATAGCCATGTGATATGGATTAGCAATGAATATGTTTATGAATGAGTACTTCAAGCTATACAATGCATAATTTGGTATGGTTTTATGTGCATAATGTTAGACTAATGAAATGATACATAAATAGGTGGGTTCATGGTTGATTTAGATATTTAATTGATGAGGAATTGCTATGAGTTGAAATGGTTTAGATAAAGTATTAGTAACATGTTTTGAAGGAAAGTTGATGTTTTGAATTGGTTTATTTGAGTAGGATATGCAAATGTATGATGTGATTAAGGGTCAAATTTTGCATGTTTTGATATGTTTTGAATGCTTTTGAAGTATGAATTTAAGATGGTTTGATGTTGTAGGTGTGACCCAAAGTGTGGGTGGCAAATTGGCCTTGCAAATGGCCTATATTTTCCCACACGGTTGAGCACACGGGCGTATGGCTCGACCGTGTCTTTTAAGTTTGCAAAGTGAAACAAGTCAAGCTCCCACACAGGCTGGACACACGGGCGTGTGACCTTTATAACTTTGAAAAAAGTTTGATTTTTAGAAAATTTGGTATTTGCTCGGTTTATTCCCGACTCTTTCTAATGCATGTTTAGAGTCTCGTAGACCTAATTAAGGGACTCTATGAATGAGAATTGTTATGTTAATATGTTAATGATTATAAATATTCTAAAAGATTCGGTAATGCCTCTTAACCCTATTTCGGCGACGGTTACGTGTTAGGGGTGTTACAAAACACATCGGACTTCCATGTGTTAGAACTCAAAACTATCAAGTCTGCCACATAAGTATAATTAATATTGATGAATTGCGTCAATCTCCCTTATCCAAGTGTAACACCCCTACCCCGTATCCGTCGCCAAAATAGGGTTTCAGAGTATTATCGAGTAACCATAACTTAAATCATTTTGTAACACCCTGGTTTAGGGGCTAGGCAATTTGGGTAGAATTTAAGTATTGGAAGGTTTTGGGGTGTTTTTGGATGTGTTTTAAAGGTTTAAGAATGCTTGGATGAAAGGGGAAGGCTTTGGAAAATTTTTGATTTTTAGTGAAAAAGGGGAAATAGGGCAGGAAAGCCTTAAAATAAATTGGGGGAGTTTAGGACGCAAGAAAGGATCTGGCAAAGTGGCGTGGAGGCGCCGCTTGGGGCTTTGGAAGGTGGCGACGCCTAAGGGAGCAAGGGTTCGAGCTGCTGGGGCAGCAATTTTGTTTTATTTTTGTGCGTCAAGGGACTGGGCTAAGTATGCCTTAAAAATTAATGGTGTGGCTTGGTGGACATGGAAGTCCAGTTGGCAAAGTGGCACTCATGCGCCACTTAGGCGCTGGAGGGGAGAGAGGGCGCGGTTTCGAGGGCCTGGAGCGGCATTTTGGAGTTTTATTTTTTTGTTGTTTGGTGATGGGCTGAAGTAGGAAGGGGTTAAAAATAATTGTTGGGGCTAATTGACATGAAAGTCAATGTGGCCGAATGGCCTGGGGCATGGAAGAGGGGGGTTGGTGCTAGGTTCGAACCAAGGCAGTGGCATTTGGAGATTTAATTTTTTTTATTCTTTTTGGGCAGTAGATTGAAGATAGACGGCACATGGAACCTTTAATTGGGGATAAGGATTGAGTTAACCTTGTTCGGTGGGATAATGGTTTATTATTAATTTTATATTTGTTTTTATTTTAAATTGAAAAGGTGATATAGGATAAAGGTGGGTTTTAATTTTAGTTTAATTTGAATTGGTTTTAAATGGTTGGTTGGGAGTAAATTGAAGGAGTTGTTTAATTCAAATTAATTTGAATTAGTGGCCATAGGTGATGGCCGAATCTTGGATTCCTCATGTGGGGTGTGTGCCGAATTTTATAGTATTTATAAGGGGTGCTCATCTTTTGGCCATCCTTTTTCCCATTTAGTTTCTCTTTGCCGAATTTCTTTGGGAAGCCTAGAGAGCATTTTCGGTCACCTTGAAGTCAAGCCGAAATTCATTCTTGGTGCTGTAGTAGCTAGCCGAAACTTTTCAGACCCTCCTCTACATTTCTTCTCTTCCGCTAAAACTTGGTTTTATACCCATCTTGTGATTGGCCGAATGTTCCACCTTGTTTTAGAAGCCTTGCCGAAATCTTTAACCTCTCAATCTCTCTCTTCTATTTTGCCAAGCCTGAAGCCGAATCTGTGAAGAGTGGTGCTGTCGACATTTAGAGCTTGCGGGTAAGTGTTCTGTCTTTAGCGATCGATTTATATCTCTTTTGGTTGGCCGAATGTTCTATAGGCTATAAGTGATGTGTTTTTGGTTGTAGCCAGCGTGAGGAGGCACTTAGGGGCTAGTGGATTCGGCTACTCAAGGTAAGGATTAGGTGCTATTCGGTCAAAGGGGTCTTTTCATGGATTTTTTGTTATAGCCGATTCTAATAGTCTTGTAACAGGATTTTCGGCAATTCCATTGGTGTTTCAGGATCCAAATAGAAAGGGTAAGTGATCCATTGGTAATCGGCCTTAGGCCATTGTATGTGTTTATGTGTTGACCGAATAGTGGCTATGGTCTTTTTAGGGCAAGTCGACAGAAGCAAAGGGAGGCCTTCAGGATCGAAAGTCTAAAACTTCGGGTTATAAGGTGTGTAGTTAGCCATTGTTTCCGGGATTTGTATGATCTCTGTTGTGCTATATGTTTACTAATGAATGCAATGCCATATATGTAATGGATACCCTAAAGGGGTATGATGACGACCAGGTTAGTAACAAATTGGCTAATATGTGATAATTAATTTTAAATATGAGTGTATGCCTATATTTATGAATGACATGCACATGCATTATCTTGTCATTATATCATGTTACATGTGCATGGGTGGGTTATGAAAGAAGGTACGGGTGTACATCGAGTACGTGGTTGATGTCAGCTTTGTGCTACATCGTGGATTGGCGCTGACTGAGGTCGCGTTGTGGATCTTTGCGATTTAGTTCGCGTGGTTACCTTGATTGATATCGGCTTTATGCCATATCGTGGCTTGATGGGTTGCTATGTGCCCCATCGTGGTTTGATGTTAGCTACGTGCTACATCGTGGATGGCATTGGTTGCCTTTTTGGAGGGAAAAGGAGAGGGTGACTCGATAGTCCCCTGGTGTGTGGTAAATTTGGATAAGGGGTGTGTAGCGGATGGACCCTAGGTTTGGGTTGGGTTTCATGTTGCATTGTTTCGTTTATGAAAAGATATGGTAATGGGCCAAGCCCAACATGACATGTGAATTGGTATGTTATAAGAACATACGTGGAAATGGGCCAAGCCCAGTGATCAGTGGACTGATGAGAAAAGGGCCTAGCCCAGTATTTGTTATAATTTGATTGTGGGCCAAGCCCAGATCGTGGTAATGTTTATATGATTATGTTTACATGTTGCATTTGATAATTGGGTTGATTTGTGGCTAACATGTGGGTGGATATCAGTGGTTTAATTACACACTGAGTCCGTGTGACTCACCCAATTATTTATCCAACATCGCAGGTGACTTGTTGATTGGACCGGGTCGGAGAGGATGCAAGGTGGCCCATGCAGAAGGAGATTGATTTAATTATTTTTAAGCAATTTTTAATACTAAGTGTTTTGTTTAATATTGGTTGTAATAAGGGCCACCTTTTATTTAAAGTATTCTATTTACGATTATTGAAGTTTATATTATACTTAGATATATTTCCTTCAAATGGTTTATAATATAATAAATTATAATAAAGTTTTAATTCACATATTTTATATCGAGCTTATATTAGTAAATAATTTTTAATGGACACACTTTCCAAGTTTAATAAAATTTTCAAGTTTTATTCTAAAGTCAAAGATTTTTCAAACGGTTTCCGCAGTGACATAACCAGATCCGGTCAGGACTTGTGGGCCGGGTTTGGGGATGTTACACATTCATTTTCAAACATTTAAAAAAATTATAATATAAAGCATTGCTTCAATTCACCATACCATATTATGGCTTCAAACACAAACACATGTTTACATAAATACTAAACCAACATTACACTTATAACCTCATTTACACTCCATCAACAAAATAACTATCATCTAGACATCCTAGATACATGCTGACACAAAAGATAAACATCACCACATTTGATTTCGGGATCGTTGTTGGATGCTGAATCAGCGATCAAAAGTGAAGTACCTAACCTGTGCACGAAAAAACAAAATCGTACGCTGAATAAAACTCAATGATATTTCTATATTCCGAACATTAACTCAATGATATTTCTATATTCCGAACATTTAAAGACAAGAGAATACAAAATGCACAGTTTAATTATAAACACATATTAATGACTAAGATCACAACTATCATATGCCAACCTTTTGAATTCATACATATTAGCTCATCATTTCATACTACGTTCAATTTACACATGCTATCATATTTCATTTGATTAACAATGTCCCAATTCATACAATTGCTATATAAATAGCTATTCACATATCCAACTACATTTCATTTAAACAAGAGCATTATCCATTCCATATTCAATTCATGAGTATATAACTTATATATTCCATGTGTTTACAACATATTTCACATTCCATTTTCTATTCACTATATCACTTCCATTTCTCATACCATGTCATTTCAAGATCAATTATAGAACTTTATTATTTATTTACCCCTATTAACATGACTCGGACTCGGACGGATACACGGACCCAACCAACACACCAGTTTGGCACCTAGTGCCTCATCGGATAAATCCGAAGTAGTAACTGCGCCCAGTGCTATATAAATTGACACCCGGTGTCTCATCAGTTAAACCAAAGTAAATTGGCACCCAATGCCTCATCAACTCAAATTCAAAGAAATCCCTGAACTCTTCCTATCCTATGGCATGTTATCTATATCCGACTCAGCCCGATATAGTTAATAAGGTTCCAATTCACTTTCCAAATACAACCAATATCCAATTATCATATTTGCACATTATCACATTTACACATATATATTCATTTCAATTCAAATAATTAATACATTCATAATATATATACCAATTCAATCCATTTCAATCAACTTTAATTCAATTCAATATCAAAGTACCAAATACTCACCTCAACCACTTGCCATATGCATTAAATCAAAATTACAACAATTAATAACTAAGTTCAAATTCTAGAAATACAAACCTTGGATTCTGAGCTATTCGACGTCGATTTTTTCTTTCCCTTTTTTTAGTCGAGGATTCTGGCACGACGTTAACTACGGATTAAAACAAGTAAAATTCATCAACACAATACAATACAATTTCATATTGAATATTTCAATTTTTACTCAATTTTCCTAAATTTTAATTTAGTCCCTAAACCGAGACTAATTTTTATTCTTTACATTTTTCACAATTTAGTCCCTATTACTCAAAATTTACAATTTATTCTACAACTTAATCTTTTTTAATTTCCTATTTTCACTTAAACCCTAACTTTCAAATTTTTCACAATTTAGTCCCTATTACTCAAAATTTACAATTTATTTTACAACTTAATCCTTTTTAATTTCTTGCTTAAAAATCTATCAAATTAATCCCTAATACTAAAACTATCCAACATAAACAACATTTAAAATCTTAACAATTGCTAAAATTTCAACATGGGTCGGGTAGCCCTAAGTACCGGGATTCTAAAAATATAAAAATTACAAGAAAACAGACTAAATTGACTAACCAATTGAACTTTGAACCTTAGAAACCCTAAGGTCGCGCGTTCTCCTTTTTTTCTTCTTTCTTTTCTTTCTTTCTTTTTCTTTCTTCTTTTTTACTTTACCAATTATTATTATATAATGCATATATACATTTAACTTAATAATTAAGATTTCCTAATATTATAATATATTTTTATAACATATGTCGTCCATTATACATATATATAGGTATAATTACTACATTAGCCCTTTAATTAATTTTCAATCTATAATTCAACTTTTAACTCAAATGCGATTTAGTCCTTATACCTAATTACCTTTACTTCAAGTAAATTCGCTTAACCGAAACCTAATTAATTACACAACTAACTTTGAAAATATTTACGAGTCTGACTTATGAAAACGGAGTCCCAGGAATATAATTTCCAACACCCCTAACTATCGGGTCGTTACACCAAGCCCCCAGCAACCAAGAATCCCTTCAAATGTTAATTGTCGCACCACTGCCCACCTTCCACCCACCACCCTCTTCTAGCACCTTACAAACCGCCCAAAGTCAAGTATAAAAAGGGTAAGATATTAGTTTTTTAATCATAAAGTCGTATCCTTGATAATACTTAACTTTTATTACACATGCTAACAAACAATATGGCTTCACCATTAATCTCCAAGCTTGTTTCGCTAGTAATGCCACATTAAAAGCACCTAAATCCCCAAAACCTACTCCACCCTCAGTTTTTGGCCTGCACAACAATTTCCACTGGCACCAATGAATCCCTTTATTTGTTTTACCGTTATGTCACCAGAACTTACTAATGATACTCTCTAGCTCACAACATAGCATAATCGATAATGAAAAACATTGCATGGAATAAATCAATATTGCTTGTAAAATGGATTTAACAAATACCTCATTACCACCTACGGAAAGGGGTCACACACTTTAGCTCTCAATACATTTCAAGAACCTTTCCTTAAACCCCACAAACACCTTTTTATTTCTCCTGACGATAATTGTTGGTAAGCCTAGATACTTTTTCAGGTTACTCGAAATTCAAACCCCCAAAATATCCCTAATTTGGCCCTTAATCCTTCTTTCAACATTTTTTTTTGAAATAAACCAATGATTTGTCAAAACTAATCACTTGCCGAGAAACACCTTCATATTGTAATAGAATTTCTTTCATTGCAATTGTACTCTCCTCCCTTGCCTCCCCAAATACAATGTTATCATCAGCAAAGAATAAATGCATCACCGCCAAGCCTCGCCTCCCCACTCTTTCTCCTCTAATTGTGCCTTCCTGTTGTGTCAAATGGAGAAAACTTGAGAGCCTCTTTGCACAAATTAAAATAAATATGGGCTCAAAGGATCCCCTTATCTCAGACCCTTAGAAGGTCAAAATTGTTCCACTCGCCTACCATTTAGAATAACCGAATAAGAGACTGTAGTCACACACTTGATCACCAACTCAATCCAGCCTATGTTAAAGCTCATATGCTCCATCACCTTTGCCAAGAGCCCCCACTTCACCCTATCATAAGCCTTACTCATATCTAATTTCAACGCAAATGACCTGGTAAATGTGGATTGCCTCTTCTTAAATGCATGCAATAATTCATAAATAATGAATACATTGTCTGAAATTTGCCTCCCCGGAATAAACACTTATTGAGCTTCATCAATACAGACATCTAAAACTTTCCTTAATCTATTGGCTATTTTCTTAGCAATGATTTTGTAGATAACATTTGTAACAGAGCAGTTTAGACCCTAGTCAGAACAGTGGTTTCGGGAGCATAAATCTGAGGTCAAAAAAATATTTTAATATTATTTTTGGTGTTTATGACATGTGATTGAGCATGTGTGAAAGTTTTGTGTGAAAATTTTATCGTCTGTATGTCGAATTATGAAAAAGGACTTAATCGCATAAAATGTAAAAGCTATGTGCTGATTTATAAAGTGCCTAATTGTTGTCGTCTTTTTAATATGGAACCTTTATGTTGCAATTTTTCCATTAATTAAGTTAGTGGATGGCAATAGACTAAATTAACCTTATAATATATGTTTTATATATTATTTGGTACAGGTTAAATAGGTAAAACAATAATAAAGTTAATATAGTTTATAATATATCAAATTAAAACATGAAAGTGGGCATTATTCTCCATTTTCCACCGAAAATAAGAATCAAATAAGAGAGTTTGAATTCGCCTAGGACTTAGCTTGATTGAGGTAAGTTTTTGACTCGGTTTTTGATAATTTCTACATTTTTGTAATAGTTGCTTAGTACTCTTCAAAACCCATGCTTCAATTTTGTAAATTGATGAAGATTTTGAAAAGTGCCATTGATGAATGCTTGAGCTTTGTAATAGTTGATGATGAAATATGAAAGATATATGAAAGATTAACATGTTTTGTCTTTGAATTTTTGGTGAAATTGAGTAAATTGGACTAAATTGTGAAAATAATATTTTGAAGGGCTAATGTGAAATAAATGAAATATTTGGGCTTGTATGAGACTAAGGAAAATTCGGCCTAAGCATGGTGTAGTGAAATTTTGTGAATTTTGTGATTTTGTGAATTAGGGGCTAAAGTATTGAAATGTGAAAATGTGAGGGCTACTTTGTAAAATGCCCTAAATATGTGTGTTTGGACTAAATTAAATGATTTGGTGATTGAATGAATTAAATTTGAATATGTATAGACCAAGAAAGGAAAGATTCAGATCGAGATCGAGGCAAAGATAAAGTACTCGATTGATCGACAAGTCTCGGTATTTTGACGTCCGAGGTAAGCTTGGATATCATACGTGTTCTTAAATTTTGTTTATATTCTATGAAATGAATAATTTTGTGATTATCGAATTAGAAATGCTATGTATAGAATCGAGTTAGATGGCACTAAGTGTGTGTAATTGGAATCAAGACAGAGATGAATAGCATTGTGTGTGCGAAGTAATGGAAGCTTCAGCTTTATTGATTGGCACTGTGTGTGTAATACCGAAATATATTCGATTCTATGTAAAGGCACTAAGTGTGCGATGATAATTAAGTCTCGGCTATGAAATTTGCATTAAGTGTGCGATTGTATCGAAAAAATAATAAAGATTAATTGAAAGGTGGGATCGAGTGTTTAGTATCAAAATTGGTTATAAACTAGGTGATGGCAGAGGTATGTATGAACCTATGTGGTTGATGAACTTGTAAATGATGAATGAATAAAGATGTGAATATATGCTTATAGTTGAGATTGTGTATTCATAAAAATCAATCTATGTGATGGTTTATTTTGTATAGTGATTTGAATTGTTGAGTTACATGTATTGTATTACAAACTTACTAAGCTTAGAAAGCTTACTGTGTGATGTGTTTCTCTATTTTACAGTGTCAGTAAAACTAGCTCGGATCCGGGGATCGTCAGCGACTCAATCACACTATCGGTTAACTATTTTGGTACTTTTAAAAGATGTGTATATTTGAATATGGCATGTATAGGCTAGTTAATGTAACATGTTTTGAAGTGTATAAACCTTGCCATGTGATTTAGCTTGGTAGAATGATGGTTGATATATGATTTGAGCTTGTGAAAGAATATCTTATAAGTGTAGGTGTATACTCTATCTGGGTGATCATTATTGCATGATTTACAAGGATGGAAATGCTATGTCTATTGGTAGGAATAATAAGGAATGAATGTTTGATAGATTACATGATTTTGGTTGTGTAGCTAATAGCTTGGATTGGTATATTTTGGTGGATTTGTATAGGAAGTTGAATGATGTTGTTATGAGTTCAAATTAAATATGATTTGGTGTGTTTGAATGCCAATTGAAGTATGAAATTGGATTGGTGTGTGCTTGTAGGTGATTCAATGTGTGGAAGGCAAGTTTGGCCTTGAAAATGGCCTATAATTGCCCACACAGTTGAGCACACAGGCATGTGGCTCGACTCTGTCCTTCGAGGTTGTGTTTCAAAACAAGTCAGACTCGACCATGGGCTAGACACACGGGCGTGTGACTAGCCGTGTGGTGCAAGTCAGTGTCGACCACGGGTGAGGCACACAGGCGTGTCTCAGGCCATATGGACAAGACAGTAGGTATGCCCTGTTTTGCCACGGCTTGGACACATGGGCATGTCCGAGGCCGTGTGACCTCTGTAATTTAGAAAAATGTTTGAATTTCGAAAATTTTCATATGTGTTTGGCTTAGTCTCGGCCTTATTTTAAAGCATGTTTAAGGTCTCGTTGACATATTTAAGAGACTATATGAATAAGAATTGTCATGTTTGGTTGTGAAATGATATGAAATGATCGAAAATGATTAGTAATGTCTCTTAACCCTATTTCGGCGGCAGTTTTGGGTTAGGGGTGTTACATTTTATTGGTATCAAAGCTACAGTTCAATCGATTCTAGGACTAACGTAACACGCGTAAGTCTAGCTATACATGCCATATATATAATTGCGATAGTGTGATGAATCCTGACAGTTAAAAATGTGTTTTTGTATAGTAATGAATCTCGATCGAGCAGTTGCTGATGATGTAAAGAGCAATGCGCCTTCTTCCGCTCAAGAGACAGCGCCGGCCGCATCTAGGCCGAATGTTAGTGGCCACGAGGGAGAGGCTAAGCAAGCCTTCTTCCAAATGATGAGTTAGTGGTTCTCGGAGTTCGTTCGAATGAATTCGGCTGCTCCACAACCTCCACCCCCATAAGTACCTGTTGTGCCACAAGTTGCAGATCCGATCTGATTGAATAAGCCTCCTGTAGATAAAATCCGAAAGTATGGGGCTGAAGAGTTTAGGGCCACAGTTGATGATGATGCCGAGCGAGCTGAGTTTTGGCTCGAGAATAATATTAAAATGTTTGATGAGATGTCATTGACTTCTGATGAATGTATTAAATATGATGTTTCCTTGTTGAGAGATACGGCATATAACTGGTGGAAAATGTTAATATCAGTGGTTCCGATAGAGAGGATTACCTGGTATTTCTTTCAAGTTGAATTTCGAAAGAAGTATATTAGTCAACGATTCATTGATCAGAAACGTATAGAGTTTCTAGAGCTAAAACAAGGTCGTATGTCAGTTATGAAATATGAATGGGAGTTTGTGAGATTGAGCCAATATGCACGGGAATGTGTTTCAACCGAAACTACTATATGTAAATGCTTCATAAAAAGGCTGAATGAATACATTAAATTGTTGGTTGGAATACTTGACATAAATGAATTTGTTGTGTTAGTGGAAAAATCCTACAAAGCCGAGGAACTTATTAAAGAAAAGATGAAAGCAGATTCTGAGGCTAGAGATGAAAGAAAAAGATTGATGAGTAAGTCATCTTCGACGAAGAGATTTAGAGATGCAAGCAATCGATCAAATGCTTTGTCTGGACATTCGGGTAGAGATCGAGTGAGACAAGGTATTGGTCCAAGAACTCAAGCTCCAATTGAATCAAGTGTTGGTAGTGTTAAAAGCAACAAGCCTGAGTGTAAACAGTGTGGAAGACGACACGACGGTGAATGCTGGGGCAAATACAATAATAGAACTTGTTATAAATGTAGATCACGAGATCATTTCATTCTAGACTGCCCAGAGTTAGCTGAAAAAGACAATGTTCAGAGTGCAAGATCGAGTAATATGACGACTAGGGGTAGACCTCCCAAAAACACCGAAAATGTGAGTGGTAGTCAGAAAGGGATGATAGATACAGCTGTGAGATTTAAGGCGAGAGCACCTGCCCGAGCCTATGCTATTCGTGCACGAGAAGAAGCATCATCTTTAGACGTCATTACTGGTACTTTTACTCTATTTGATTCTGATGTGATTGCATTGATAGATCCAAGATCTACTCATTCATATGTGTGTGTGAATCTAGTATCAAGTAAGACTCTACCTGTTGAGTCTACCGAATTTGTGATTAGAGTATCGAACCCCTTAGGCAAGTGTGTTTTGGTGGATAAAGTGTGCAAGAACTATCCGTTGATGTTTCGGGATATTTACTTTCCGGCTAATTTGATGTTGTTACCTTTTGATGAATTTGATATCATTCTGGGTATGGATTGGCTCACTTTGCATAATGCCATTGTGAATTGTAAACGGAAGAGTATTGATTTGAAAAATCAGAACGGTGAGATAGTTCACATTGAATCCAGTTATTTGAGTGGGTTACCGGCTGTTATATCTTCGATGAAAGCTTTGAATTATGTGAAAAAGGGTCGTGAAGCTTATCTCGCACATGTGATAGATACAAAAGTAACTGAAAAGAAAGTTGAATCTTACCTGTAGTATGTGAGTTCCCAGATGTGTTTCCTGAAGAACTACCGGGATTACCTCTAATTTGAGAAGTTGAGTTTGGTAATGAATTAGTGCTGGGAACGACTCCTATCTCGATAGCTTCGTATAGAATAGCACCGACGGAATTGAAAGAGTTAAAGTCTCAGTTATAAGAGCTGACTGATAGAGGATTTGCACGACCGAGTTTCTCACCCTAGGGTGCTCCTGTGTTGTTTGTGAAAAAGAAAGATGGCACTATGAGGATGTGTATTTATTACCGACAATTGAATAAAGTGGCGATAAAGAATAAGTATCTCTTGCCACGTATTGATGATTTGTTTGATCAGCTGAAAAGAGCTACAGTGTTTTCTAAGATAGATTTGAGATCGGGCTACTATCAGTTGAGACTTAAAGAATTAGATGTATCAAAAACTGCTTTCAGAACGAGATATGGACATTATGAGTTCTTAGTTATGCCATTTGGACTAACGAATGCTCCTGCAGTATTTATGGATTTGATGAATCGGATATTCAGACCGTATTTATTAATGACATTTTAATTTATTCATGTGATGAAACACAACATGCCGAGCATTTGAGAATTGTGCTACAGACTTTATATGAGAAGCAATTGTATGCAAAGTTTAGTAAATGTGAGTTTTGGTTGCGTGAGGTTGGTTTTCTAGGGCGTATTGTATCAACTACGGGAATACAAGTTGATCCGAGTAAGATCTCAGCTATTTTAGAATGGAAGCCTCCGAGAAATGTGTCTAAAGTCCGTAGTTTTCTGGGACTAGCGAGATATTATAGATGGTTTGTGAAAGGTTTCTCGATGATTGCGACTCCATTGACGAAGTTGCTACAAAAAGATGTTAAATTTGAGTGGTCAGAAAAGTGCCAGCAGAGTTTTGAACAGTTGAAAGCATTATTGACAGAGGCACCCGTATTAGTTCAACCTGAATCGGGTAAAGAATTCATAGTTTACAGTGATGCATCGTTGAATGGTTTGGGTTGTGTGTTGATGCGAGAAGGCAAAGTCATCGCTTATGCTTCGAGGTACTTAAAACCGCATGAAAAGAACTATTCAACGCATGATCTTGAATTAGCTATGATTGTATTTGCATTGAAGATTTGGCACCATTATCTGTTTGGTGAGAAATGTAATGTTTTTAGTGATCACAAGAGTTTGAAATACCTGATGACTCAGAAATTGAATTTATGACAGAGGAGATGGTTAGAATTGTTGAAAGACTGCGAGCTTGTGATTGATTATCATACAGGTAAAGCTAATGTAGTTGTTGATGCTTTGAGTCAAAAGTCTTTATGTGCTTTGCGAGCTATAAGTACTCAGATAGATCTATGTAATGATGGTTCAGTTTTGGCTGAGTTAAAAGTGAGATCGATGTTTATACGTTAGATTTGTGATGCCTAGAAAAGTGATGATGAGATGATAGCAAAACGAGCTCAATGTGATTTGAATTCTGATTCAAAATTTTGAGTGGATAGTGATGATTGTTTGAGATTCAGAGATCGAATTTGTGTTTCGAAGAATTCAGAGTTAATTCAGATGATTTTAAATGAAGCTCACAATAGTCATTTGGCTGTTCACCCTGGGAGTACAAAAATGTATAATGATCTGAAGCAGTATTATTGGTGGCATGGTATGAAACGGGATATCTCAGAATTTGTTTTAAGATGCTTGATTTGTCAGCAAGTTAAAGTTGAACATCAGGTTCCATCCGGTTTATTACAACCGATTATGACTCCTGAGTGGAAATGGGAGAGAATCACGATGGACTTTGTGTCGGGACTACCTTTATCTCCAAGAAAGAAAGATGCAATCCGAGTGATAGTTTACAAATTGACGAAATCAGCTCATTTTGTTTCGGTAAGAATAGATTATTCACTTGATAAGTTAGCTGAATTGTATATTTCTGAGATTGTGAGATTACACGAGGTACCACTATCTATTGTGTCTGATAGGGATCCGAGATTTACCTCGCGGTTTTGGAAGAAATTGCAAGAGGCTTTAGGTACAAAGCTGCATTTCAGTACCGCATTTCATCTGCAAATGGATGGACAATCCGAGCGGATCATTCAGATTCTTGAGGATATGTTGAGATGATGCATTCTTGAGTTCGAAAATACGTGGGAAAAGCATTTGCCGTTGATTAAATTTGCATGCAACAACAGTATTCAATCTAGTATCAAAATGTCACCGTATGAGGCTCTTTACGGTCAAAAATGTCAAACTCCATTATATTGGACTGAGCTGAGTGAGAATAAGCTTCACGGAGTTGATTTAATAAAAGAGACAGAGCAGAAGGTGAAAGTGATTCGTGAAAGTTTGAAAGCGGCTTCAGATCGTCAGAAGTCTTATGCAGACTTGAAACAGAAAGATATTGATTTGACGTTGGTGACAAAGTATTTTTGAAAGTGTCTCCGTGGAAGAAAATACTTCAATTTGGCCGAAAAGACAAGCTGAGTCTGAGATTCATCGAGCCGTATGAAATCATCGAAAGAATTGGGCCGGTTACTTATAGATTGTTGTTACAACCTGAGTTACAAAAGATTCATAATGTATTTCACGTATCAATGCTTCAACAATACAGATCTGATCCTTCGCATGTAATTGCTCCTACTGAGGTAGAGATTCAGTCAGATTTGTCGTATAATGAAAAACTGATTCGAATTTTGGCTCGTGAGATTAAAGAGTTGAGAAATAAAAGAATTTCTTTAGTGAAAGTGTCATGGCATAAACATGGAGTTGAAGAGGCTACGTGGGAACCTGAAGATGTTATGAGAGAGCAATATCCGAACTTATTCACTGGTAAGATTTTCGGGGATGAAAATCCCTAAGGGGGGAGAGTTGTAACAGCCCGGTTTAGACCCTAGTCCAAAAGTGGTTTCGGGACCACAAATCTGAGGTCAAAAAAATATTTTAATATTATTTTTGGTGTTTATGATATGTGATTGAGCATGAAAGTTTTGCGTGAAAATTTTATCGTCTGTGTGTCGAATTATAAAAAAGGACTTAATCGCATAAAATACAAAAGCTGTGTGCTGATTTATAAAGTGCCTAATTGTTGTTGTCTTTTTAATATGGAGGCTTTATGTTGAAATTTGGCCATTAATTAAGGTAGTGGACGGCAATGGACTAAATTAACCTTATAATATATGTTTTATGTATTGTTTAGTAAAGGTTAAATAGGTAAAACAATAATAATGTTAATATAGGTTATAATATATCAAATTAAAACATGAAAATGGCCATTATTCTCCATCTTCCACTGAAAATAAGAACCAAATAAGAGAGTTTGAAGCTTTGCTATATTCGGCTAGGGCTTAGCTTGATTGAGGTAAGTTTTTGACTCAGTTTTTGATAATTTCTACATTCTTGTAATCGTTGCTTAGTGCTCTTCAAAACCCATGCTTCAATTTTGTAAATTGATGAAGATTTTGAAAAGTGCCATTGATGAATGCTTGAGCTTTGTAATAGTTGATGATGAAATATGAAAGATATATGAATGATTAACATGTTTTGTCTTTGAATTTTTGGTGAAATTGAGTAAATTGGACTAAATTGTGAAAATAATATTTTGAGGGACTAAAATATGAAATAAATGAAATATTTGGGCTTGTATGAGACTAAGGAGAATTCGGCCTAAGCATGGTGTAGTGAAATTTTGTGAATTTTGTGATTTTGTGAATTAGGGACTAAAATGTTGAAATATGAAAATGTGAGGGCTACTTTGTAAAATGCCCTAAATATGTGTGTTTGGACTAAATTGAATGATTTGGTGATTGAATGAATTAAATTTGAATATGTATAGACCAAGAAATGAGAGATTGGATCGAGATCGAGACAAAGATAAAGTACTCGATTGATCGGTAAGTCTTGGATATTTCGACGTCCGAGGTAAGTTCGGATATAATACGTGTTCTTAAATTTTGTTTATATGCTATGAAATGAATAATTTTGTGATTATTGAATTAGAAATGCTATGTGTGGTGTAACAACCCAAATTTGGGCCTAGTAGAATTGGGCCTATTGGGCCTTGGCCATGGGAGCGCTTAAAATTTTTGAGAACAAGAGAACGACACTAATGCAAGTTGGACCTATTAGGTAAGTGAGTTTGGAAGATTAAGGGGCTTTCATGAAGTCCCGGGTTCAAACCTAGGCTTTAGGAAAAATTTTGGTTTTAGGTGAATAAAACCATGAGAGTAAGTAAGTAGGCTTTAAGAATAAAATGTGGGAAAAAAATGACATAAGGAAGGGAGTGGTCTAGTGGCAAGGTGTCATTAAGGGAGTAAAGGAGAGCTTGGGTTCAAGTCTTGGCGCTTGCAATTCATTTTGATTTCTTTTTAAAGGAACTTAGACTTTGGCCCATAGGCTTATATTTAGTTGCGCATGTTTTAAGACACTAAAGGAGCTTGTGTTGTGGTGGCATATAGCGTTTGGAGCATAGGAGAGGGTAAGGGTTCGAATCTCATTGCAAGAAAAAAGGGATATTTATTTTGCTAAGTTGGGACGGCCAGATTTTGTGTTGGATTTAAACTCTGCTGAAGGAGGGATCCCACATCGGGAAGCTAGCATGAGAGTAGGGATACATTGGTTGGCATTTGGGCATAGGAGTGCTCGGAGCTCAGATTAACTCCAGATTCCTATTAGATGTGTATTTCGCACTACTCTAGCTGTAGAGCGGCAAATGCCAAAATGCCAAAATGCCGGCCACACGGTGATGGTAGCCACACGAGCGTGCGAGCGCACGTGTGAGTGCTTCGACTTAATAATTGAGGCCCTCATGAGTGTTCTCATGGGTTTAGGCTATCTTTGGCCGAGTGGGCCCATATGAATAAATTGTATGATTGTGTAGTAGATATTGGACTGGTTTATGTGAATCTTATATCTGTGGCTAGATTTGGGCTAAATGAGCCACACGATCGTGTGGGCTCATCTGGGCTAAGAATGGGCCCTAGGCCCATTCGTATCATTATCTCTGTTTAGAATTCTTTGGTTTAACTAGGCAAATCGCAGTTGATCGCTCTAGTGCAAGTGACGGCTCTCGTGATTATTTAGTCCTCTACATGATAATGTGTGTATCTCTATACACTATTTTAATTGCTAATCGGTTGAAAAACTGAAAGTGCGTATATTGTATTATCTTAACTATTGATCGGCGTTATGCTGAAGAGCTTAAATATCGGCAATCGATGCCATATGAGCGTGCGATCGCGAGTGTGGTGAACCGAGCTCACGGAGCGTGAGCGTGTGATAAGAAAGGCCACCATGAGCGAATTCATGGGCTTGGGCCGTAGTGGGTCACTTGGGCTAGAATGGGCCTCGATGGGCCCGATGGGCCGTAGGGCCTGCGAATGCAAGTTAGACTGTTAAATGGGAAGTAGATAGGCTTATCATGTCGCACACATGACTTAGGTGCTTTGGGTCACGTAAGGCTGAAAGGGGGCCGTGTAGGCCCAATGGGCTTGTGGGCCCAAACAGATGAAATGTCTGTGATGTGATAAGTTATTGATATGGGTTGTGCCGTCACATAGCCGTGGTTTCTTCTAGGCTAAATGGGCCACACGAGTGTGTGGGCCCACTTGGGTAGGGTAATGGGCCTCAGGCCTATTTTCACCGTTAAGTCGAATTAGGTTTCTTAAGTAGCTCGAGGTGACTGTAGACCTTCTAAGAGGTCGTAAAATTATAGAAATACCCTCGAAGGGTAAAATTATTGAAATACCCCTTATTTATAAAATTACCAAAATACCCTTGATTTGGAAAATTATCGAAATACCCTTGATTTAGAAAATTACCTAAATACCCCTGATTTATAAAATTACTGAAACACCTCTGATTTATGAAATTACTGAAAAACCCTTGGTTTACAAATTACTGAAATACCCTTGGTTTACAAATTACTGAAATACCCTTGATTTACAAATTACTAAAATACCCTTGATTTACAAATTACTGAAATATCCTTGGTTTACAAATTACTGAAATACCCTTAATTTACAAATTACTGAAATACCCTTGTTTTAAAAATTACTAAAATACTATTGGTTTACAAATTACTGAAATACCCTTGGTTTATAAATTACTGAAATACTCCTAATTTGGGAAATTACCAAAATACCCTCGATTTGTAAAATTATCGAAATACCCTCGGATTGCAAAATTACCGAAATACCCTTGATTTGTGAAAGTATTGAAATGCCCTCAGTTTGCAAAATTACCAAAATACCCCTGTAAGGTAAAATTACTAAGTTACCCTTGTAGGGTAGAATTACTAAATTACCCTTGTAGGGTAGAGTTATCGAAATACCCCTGTAGGGTAGAATTATCGAAATACCCCTGTAATGTAGGATTACTGAAATACCCTTATAGGGTGAGATAACTGTTTTGCCCTTATGGGTAAATGATCGACTTGTCTTTATGATTTGGTGATTTGATTGTGATCGCATGATCGTGTGTTTCTTGATTTGATCGCGGTCGTGTGATTGATATGTTTTTAATATGTGTTGAAATAACTGTTACTAAGCATGGCCATTTTGCATACATGTATAATGATTGAGCATGACATACACGACTTATTGCATAGGGTTGGGACTTTTGTATTTTGGAGGAAGTACTGTACTGGTGGCTATGCCATGATTTACTGATTTAGTGGCTCGCCACATTATATCGATTCTCGTGGCTCACCACGTTTATCATGCATCGCGGCTTTGCCGCGCTTTTTTATCTGATTAGATCGCGTTATTGTGTGTCCGGGTGGGTGGGTTGACTTGGTCCCCACAAGGTGTGTTGGTTGGTACAGGTGGTGTGTTGGCTGGATCGGGGTGGGATGCATCCTCATACTGTTGCATATCTATTTAGGAGATCTGTCACTGTACTGGGCTTAGGCCACTTGCTCTGATATTGGTTGGGCAAGGCCCAACTGATTCTGTTATGGGCTGTGACCCAAATGATATTGTAGTAGGCTTTGACTCACATATGCTTTGAATTGACTGTACTGTTACTCTAAAAGGGCTTTGGCCCATACTGTTTCAGTTTCTGTTTCTGTATACTAACTATTACTCTAGTAAGAGGATTACACAATGACACCCCATTTTTAACTGTGCAGATAATCCCCAGTCTTAGAGGATCTGGAGCTGCGAGGGACTCGGAGGTGGCCACACATCAGATATGCTTTAAACTTAAACTTAGCGACTTTATTTCATTTTATTTTAATTCATTGGGTTAATAATTTTGTAATAAGGCCTCTTTATTTTTAACTTATTATTTCTTATATTTATTTATGATGTTTTCTAACTGCTAAAAGTGGAATACGATTTCCAAAATGGTAAATGTTTTCAAAACACTACGTTTCCGCAATGTTTTCAAAATGCTTCTGCAACTCTATTTCTAAACACCACATTTTCGTAAATTGTTTATTTTAGATATGCTTCCGCAACAGATAAGGTTTTAAAGGTAATTCCGTTTTCAAGTAGATAACAATTGCTTAAGTGTTTTGAATTTTAACAAAGAGGCTTTAATTCTCAAACAAGTTTTTATTAATCACAAGATGGTTTTGAAAAACACTTCCATGTGACACACCAGATTTGGGCCTAACTTCTAGGCTGGGTTTGGGGTGTTACATGTGGAATCGAGTTAGATGGCACTAAGTGTGCGTAATTAGAATCGAGACAGAGATGAATAGCACTATATGTGCGAAGTAATGGAAGCTTTGGCTTTATTGATTGGCACTGTGTGTGCGATACCGAAATATATTTGGTTCTATGTAAAGGCACTAAGTTTGCGATGATAATTAAGTCTCGACTATGAAATTTGCATTAAGTGTGCGATTGTATCGAAGAAATAATGAAGATTGATCGAAAGGTGGGATCGAGTGTTTAGTATCAAAATTGGTTATAAACTAGGTGTTGGCAAAGGTATGTATGAACCTATGTGGTTGATGAACTTGTAAATGATGAATGAATAAAGATGTAAATATATGCTTATAGTTGAGATTATGTATTCATAAAAATCAATCTATGTGATGGTTTATTTTGTATAGTGATTTGAATTGTTGAGTTACATGTATCGTATTACGAACTTACTAAGCTTAGAAAGCTTACTGTGTGATGTGTTTTTCTGTTTTACAATGTCAGTAAAGCTAGCTCGGATCCGGGGATCATCAGCGACTCAATCACACTATCGGCTAACTATTTTGGTACTTTTGAAAGATGTGTATATTTGAATATGGCATGTATAGGCTAGTTAATGTAACATGTTTTGAAGTGTATAAACCTTGCCATGTGATTTGGCTTGGTAGAATGATGGTTGATATATGATTTGAGCTTGTGAAAGAATGTCTTATAAGTGTAGATGTATACTCTATGTGGGTGATCATTATTGCATGATTTAGCAAGATGAAAATGGTATGTCTATTGGTAGGAATAATAAGGAATGAATGTTTGATAGATTACATGATTTTGGTTGTGTAGCTAATAGTTTGGATTGGTATATTTTGGTGGATTTATATAGGAAGTTGAATGATGTTGTTATGAGTTTAAATTGAATATGATTTGGTGTGTTTGAATGCCAATTGAAGTATGAAATTGGATTGGTGTGTGCTTGTAGGTGATTCAATGTGTGGAAGGCAAGTTTGGCCTTGAAAATGGCCTATAATTGCCTACACGATTGAGCACACGGGCATGTGGCTCGACCGTGTCCATTGAGGTTGTGTTTCAAAACAAGTCAGACTCGACCACGGGCTGGACACACGGACGTGTGACTGGCCGTATGGTACAAGTTAGTGTCGACCACGGGTGAGGCGCACAGGCATGTCTCAAGCCGTGTGGACAAGTTAGTAGGTAAGCCCTGTTTTGCCACGCTTGGACACATGGGCGTGTCCGAGGTCGTGTGAGGCACACGGCCTACCCACACGGGCGTGTGACCTCTGTAATTTAGAAAAATGTTTGAATTTCAAAAATTTTCATATGTGTTCGGTTTAGTCCTGGCCTTATTTTAAAGCATGTTTAAGGTCTCCTTGACCTATTTAAGGGACTATATGAATGAGAATTGTCATGTTTGGTTGTGAAATGATATGAAATGATTGGAAATGATTAGTAATGCCTCTTAACCCTATTCCGGCTACGATTTTGGGTTAGGGGTGTTACAACGTTGCAAAGACTAAGAGGTCAAAATTGTGATATTTCTTTGAGATTGGAAACTTTAGGAATAAGGATTATATCCGTTCTATTTATAACCCCAATCTTTCTTGATCCATTTAGAACCTAAATACAAAATTGAGATATCTCCTTTCCAACAATTGCCAATATTTATGAAAAAATAAAGTTGAGAAACCATCTATACCTAATGCTTTTAGTGGAGCCATACTTTTAACTACTTCCCACACTTCATCTTCTGTGAAAGCAACTGACAATTCTTCATTCATACTTTCCAAAATGCTAAGCATGATCCCTGACAGTACAAGTTCACAATATATATTTAAAGAAGCCGTGAATAACTCTTTAAAATAATCAGATGCCACCTTGGTCATTTGCCTTTCCCTTAACACCCATGCTCCGTCCTTATCTCTCCCATGCTCCGTCCTTATCTCTCAATCCTCTGACGTTATTCTTCTTCCTACGGATAGAAACAAAATTATGGAAAAAATTCGTATTTTGATGACCAAATTTAAGCCAATTAACTCTCGCCATTATTCCCAGAACAGTTCTTCTTTATCAGCCTTTATGTTCAAAGCGAGTTTAACTTCAATCAAATTCATCAGATTATCCTCATCAAGGTCAGTTGAAACTAACACTTCCAATCTAGAATTCAACTCATCCAATTTCTGTTTCCTGTGTCTTTGATCTTCCCTCGCCCATTTGCTTAACTCCATTCCTAATTCTTCTAACTTCATTGGTACACTTGACCTAGATGACTCCTAAAATTTGTTAATGCACATTTCAAAAGATTCCTCAAAAATCCAATTCGCATTAAACTGAAACTATGAATTATCCCTTCCCCTCTGTCTACTTCCATTATCCACAATATCAACCAATACTGGACAATGAACGGAGAAAGTATGCGTCAGATTCTTAACAGAATACCCGAGATATAGCTCTCACCAAGCCGAACTAGCCACCCCTTATCTAGACGTTTGGGCACATTATTATCTAGCATCCACCCTCTTTCCCAAGTAAATCATTGACCGAAGAATCCCAAGTCATTCAGATCGCATTCTTCCAATACTTTCCAAAACCTCATCATTTTCCTTTCATCTCGCAACCGTCCCCCTAAAGCGAGGTTAATTCTAGTTGTATTTAAGTGTTAAGTAAAGTATTATAAACCTACAATTATAACAATTTAAATTTTCATTAACATCAAATATCAAACATGAATTTTTTTATGCGTTGAGAATTAAAAGAAATCAATTTCTTACCAATATCATTTGTACCGGTCATAACATCTCATTTCAACCATAAATGGAAACAATAAATTTTAGTTTTTGTTCTACTATAAATTCTGATCGGTACTGATCGTACTAATGCATATTAGCACGTACCGATCTGTACCCGTTGGTACAAAATTTTAGTATTTTTATCATAATTTTTTATTTTTTATAACTATATTTAAAAATATGGATAAATCTCAAAATGACTTATGAACTTTGGTTCAAAATTATTTAGTAAATTCCACTCTGGTTGTCAGTTAAATTACTAATAATAAGATAATTGTTAGTTTTTAAAATTGATATAATAGTAACTCTAACCCTCAACTTTTATACACTGTATCAATTTAGTCTTGATTCTGAAAAAATTAACCCCTAACATTTACACATTGTGTAATTTGGTCTTTTTTTTGTTTACAGTTTTGCTTTTTTGTGTGTAACATTGAGGGTTAATTATAAAAAAAATGCAAAAATATGAAAATTAATATCTTAGATGTTTGGGTGTTTCTATTTTTTTTGTATATTTTTATCAAATTTAATTAATAAAATTATTTTTTTAGCTTTTTAGGTGAAAAGGTTATAAAAAAAACAAAACTACAAAAAAAATTAAATTGCACAGTATATAAATATTGAGGGTTAAATTTTTTAAAATTAAGGCTAAATTGACACAATGTATAAATGTTAAAAGTTAAAGTTACTATTGTGACATATTTAAAAGTTAGCACATCATCAATTTAATGGTTGGTAATAAAAAAAGATAATTAAATAGTTGAACGATTATTTTGTGACTTTTCATAATAATGTAACCAAAAAAATAATTTACTAATAATTAGATATCTACTAATATAATTTATATCCCACAAATGAAAATGGTGAATTTTGGATTATTAGTAAAGCCAATTATTCTTCGGCTGATGGGCTTGAATGATTTGATCCGAATTTCAACAAAGTGAATTTCAATTCGAATCACCTCATGAGACATGAATTAAAATTTTAATAATAAACTTTTATTTAAATTTAAATAAAAATATAAATCTAAACTATTAAAATATATTATTCAAATTAATTAATAAACTTGAAATATATATGATATTAAAATAAGAAAATAGATTAAATTGTGTGTAAAATTAAAATGTATTAAAAATAATTTTAATTGAGTGAAAAATTTAATATTTTACTAACATAATTAGCGTGAATTTAAATCTCATTATATCTAGATTTTTTATTTTTTTAATTAAAAAAATAAAATATCTTCAAATAATATAAGTTATTGTAAATATAAAAAGATATTTTAATAATTTTCTTACCGAATTAATTTTCGGTTGACTCATGACACTAATTTAATTAGATAATTAAATAATAGTATAGATAAATGCATAAATATTTTTAATATTTCATTAATATTTTTTAGAAAGTAAACTGTTACCCCAACTTGTTGCTTGGGCAAAGCTCAATTTGGGCTTAGTGATCCAAAGAGGTTTCAAATTATTTAAAAGAGAAGCAAAAGCCCAATTTTAAATCAAAACTCAAAAATCGCCCTAAGCCGCTACCTTTTTCAGCTACCGGCGGTTGCTCCTTCTGTCTTTGCCTTTCTCCATTGTTTCTCCATAGCTGCTATCCTGTAAGTCTCATCTCTGCTGTTTTTTTTTTTGTTTTTTTTTAAATTATGGTGTTTTAAGCTTAATAGAACAACAAATGAAGCTCTTTGCTAAAGAACTTAAAGCCTCCTTTTAAACAATCATTGTTTCTATCTTTCCTCTCAGTTTATCTTTGGTTCTTTTGTTTACCCTTTTTTAAGCTTATTTAGTTACGTTAACTATGAGAAACTCTTGTTGAAAATTTAGTTTGAAAAAGCACCATGGGGGGGTTAAAAAATCTTAATTTTAATTCATGAATTGGCTTTTTCGGTTAAGTTCTTGTTTGGGCTTTCCTTATGTTTCTCTCTGGTTGTGTCTTCAGCTAAAGCTTTTTGATTCTGGGTTTTCTTTATTTTGAGCTTTGAATTTAGAAACTTGCGTTTTTGCTTAATTGCTTATGCTAATGTAGTTTACCTTTTGATTTTTTCAGGATATGGGATCCTTGAATATTAGAGATGTCTTGACAGCATTTAGTCCTTCTTTGGACTACTTTGCTATTAGTTCTGGAGATGGTCGTATTAAGGTAGCTAAAGTCATTTCAAGTTTGCAATTGATTGATGACGATTTTGAGAACTAGTAGTGGTTGCAGCAGTTTATGGTTCAATGTGTATAAGGATGCATGTTTTTCTAAAAGAAATATTTTTTATATCTTCTGTTAGATTTGGGACACTTTGAAGGGTCAAATTCAAACTGAATTTGCAGACATTGTATCAAGTGAGGCAACAAACATATATGCTAAGGCAGAAAGAGGGCATCTTTCAATTGATTACAAATGTATGAAGTGGTTGTCTTTTGACAAAAAGGTTTGTCATTTTGTATGTTAATAAAATGATTTTGCGGAATTAAGATGATGGGCCTTTTCTTCAATGATGAACTAACTTTTGGACCAAAAACTGTTAAATTTGCAGAAGAAAAGGAAACTTGGAAGTTCTTTGCTCATATTGGGAACAGGAAGTGGTGATGTCTTAGCACTCGATGTGTCTGCTGGTCAGCTGAAGTGGAAAGTTAGTGATTGCCATCCTGGGTACGCACATCTTGTTGGATTCATTTTTAATCCCCTAATTTACCTTTGAAACCTAATGCATATATTTATGTTAATGCAATTATCAGAATGGAAGTGGAAACTCAGGACAAAGTAAAGTCATTACAAATAATAATTGAAATTCTATTACTACTGTACGCAAATATAAATTATGTCTGAATTTTCACCTTCCTTGATGAGATCCCAGGAATTTATGCAATTTATATCTCAGTTCTTTAGATATGCATTTTGTGTTCTCGCAGAATGACAGAAAATTCTGATTGTATTATAATGAGCTCATGATGATTTTGACGAATGCATTAGCCATTAAGTTCGGATATTGATTAGTATTGTTGTCTCTGCTCATTTTGTCTCCTAATGACTTACAGGGGTGTCAGTGCCATTGCATTTGCTACAAATGGCTCTTGCATTTATAGTTCTGGGGCTGATGGGATGATTTGCAAAATCGATTCATTGACCGGAAATCTATTAGGGAAGTTCAGAGCTTCTACGAAGTCAATATCCTGTATGGCTGTCTCATGCGGTAGGTGTTTCTGCTTTTGACTTCTACTCTATGAGATACTTATGCTGAATCCATCATCTCAAGATGGACTTTATCTTCGATAATGGTATTTGTTTTACCAGGCATTTATGGTTTAGTATACCAGACATATATCACCAAGTTAGTGGTTGAAGAACAATAGTGGGACTCTGCCATGTGAAACCAACTTTATCGCATATTCCTAAACATCAAATGTGATAAAACATATGAAATGGCATATAGGAGCTTCCCTTGCTTGTGTTAGATTGAAAGCATTCTTTTTCCAGGCTTTGGTGTTTGTTTCTTGTTGCTGATGTTATAAATTGGATTCGGACCCTTCTTTTAGATGGAAAGACATTAGTCACAGCAGCTGGGCAGTTGAAGTCTTTTGATTGTTCTAATCACAAAAAGATACAGAAGTTTACTGGACATCCTGTAAGTGTTTTCAAGTTATTTGCCTTTTGCAATCATTACATTATCCAATTAAGTGTACATGTATTTTGAAACTTGTAATATTGTTCCCTTTGCCATTAGTTAATCAGTTGTTTTCAATAAATTCATAGGGATCTGTTCGGTGCATGATATTTACCGAAGATGGAAAATTTATCCTATCATCTGCTGCTGCTGAAAGATATATTGCTGTATGGAGAACAGATGGAGGCAAAAAGCAGTCCGCTAGTTGTGTTTTAGCAATGGAGCACCCTGCTGTCTTTGTAGACAGCAAATGTGTTAATGGTGATATCTATGTTCTTGCGATTTCGGAAACTGGTGTTTGTTATTTTTGGTATGGTCAGGATGTTGAGGCACTGTGCAATGCCAAGCCCACAAAGCTTTCAATATCTTTGGAAGATGGTTTATCTAAACCTCACAAAGGTGCATTACCTATGATATTTGCTGCAAAATTGCAAGGCATTGCCAAGCAAGCATCTGTGCATGCATTTCTTGCCCATGGTTTGTTGGTAAAGCCATTGTTTCAGAAAATGGTCGTGCAGTATGGTGCAGACATGTTATTGAGTAGCTCTCAGGATGGAGTCCTTTTACCAAGGAGTCGATCCCTTAACAAATCAAAGAAAGGGCTCGATTCACAGAATAGAGGTACATGTGATCATAATTTGTAATTATGCCGGAATAGTAACTTCAGTATCATTGTGGCAATAGCTACACGTGTTGGTTTCAATGCATTGCGAACCTCACTTTCTTGGAGTTCCCCTTGATACAAAAATTTTGGACATATGATGTTTGTTCTTGATTTCTCGGATTCATCAAGTTGAACATTACAGTTATTCATATTATTATTTGTTGGGTGTGCAAAAAAGTAATGCTCTTTTACCTGGTTGGCTGTTTTAATGTAGTCTTCAATTCCCAAAATGACTACTATTTTTTGCAGTCCTAGTCCTCTAATTCTAGTTTCTTTTCAGTATGTAGGATTATATATGTTGTCTTTGTTTGATTTCGCATGATAGCTAATTTCTTATTATGTAAACAGTAATTGCATTGGATCGTGCAAATGCCGAGGATGCCGCACTTCCAATCCCAAAGATTTTTTATCTTCACGAGGAAAAAGAGGATAGACATAGAAGTTTGAGTGTTGGTACTGACGATGTGATGACTGATTCCATTGACCATGGGAGCCAACCAAAATTTGTGGATGGAAAAGGTAAATGTAGCTTTCAAATATTTACGTGTTCAGAGCATAATCATTAACTTTATTAGCTTCCAATTTTGTCAGTCTGTCTTGGTTAATTGTTCTTCTAAAAAGTTTGTGAATCCCATCAAAGTGGTTGCTGTTGCAACTTGAGTATACCGGGTTACCTTTAATCTTGTAAATGTGCCATAAGCTGGAAAATAAATGCTGTATCAACAGTTCAAGAATAGAACCGTTGCTTCCACCGATGAATAACGAATTGAAACAAGGACTGGATGGAAGCAATATGAATCTTTCTTGTTAGATTTCTTAATGTTATTCGAATATTTTGTTTTCAATATTAGTGCCACTACTGATTTTTTATTGGTTATTTTGGCTTATGCAGATGCTTCAATAAAATTAGAAGCCGATTCAAAAGCACTTTGCATGGAGGATCAGTTAAGATCACTAGGAATACTTGATACATGTAACTCTGATTCTATCGTATTTGATGGTATTGATCTTGAAGCTAATTTGCCACCAAAGAAGGTTCGTTTTTTGTTGATCGAGAACACAAAATCTAATATTTTAAGATTCCAAAGATCTTGATTTTATTTGTAAGATTTAATTTCTTTTATTTAGCTAATTTTCGTATTACATTATCAGATGAGAGCAGCTATTTCTTCTATGGAGCCTGGTGACGCTCATAAGTTGCTTGAAGACTTGGTGAAATTGTGGCAATCAAGGTTTGCTTAAGTTTCCGTTACTTTCAGTCTCTTTCTTAACATTTTGTATACCAATAAATTATGCTACTTGGACTTGAGTGTGAATGTCGGCCACATACCCGTTTTTGACATTCACCCGTGTCCAAGTAACTTGGTGCTAGAGTGAGTTTTTGTTCTCAATTTAAAGCTCATTTCATTTTGTCGAACAATCCTGCATTTCTTTTGGCATGAAAATAGCTACAAACATGATATGCTTGAAAATTCTTTCTTTTATTGTTTTCTACAGGTCATGTAGTGCAAAGTATGTTCTTCCGTGGATATATAGTTTATTGCTGACTCACGGTCATCTTATGTCTCAAGAATCCGTAACCCAGATGCTTAATTCCTTATTGAAGGTAAATGTTGTGGAAGGAAAAATTCGTACCCTTTGTTTCTACTAGCAAGCATTCTGTAATGACTGGGTTCCAGGACATCCCTGCCCTGTCGCCCTATGCATCCGCATACGACCGTCGCCTTACATGCAATTTTACTTCAAAGGTAGTGTTCCCTTTGGGGACCCATCAGCCTCTCAAGGATTTTTCTTACACATGTGCGCCTCCTTTTGGTTCAAACCAAGGTACATGTGTTGCAAAAAAAACTGTCTTAATTGAGATATCCTTGTTCTGAACCAGAGAAGGCCCATCTGCAAGTTACAAATCCTTGAGGGGCCGGTAGGTGCTCAAAGAGGACAATAGTTTTTATGTAAGCATACTAAGGGGCGGAATTCATACCCCATTGCGTAGTGCAACATGGAAGAGATATTTAGGAACCCAATCATTACACATTTGCCTTCCTGATTTCTCTCTTCCTGAACAAAATTACCCTTTTGCCATTAAAGAAATGATATCAATAAATGTAATTGTACTTAATATTCATGATGTCCCTTTTTCCCAGAATACCAAATCAAGAGGATTGGCCCTTCAGCCTTTGCTACAATTATCTGGGCGGTTACAGCTAGTAACAACACAGGTTGGTAACCTAATGGCGCAACTTAAATTAAATATTTATTCTGTTTGATTGTATTTCTTATGTTCTTGAAACAGATCGACAAGGCGGCTCAGAACAGAAGTCAACACTCCACAAGTGATCACAAAATGGATGAAAGTGAAGATGATGATGATGACGACGATGTAGATGATGTTCTTTATGGGGAAGAAGATGAATCCCAAATAAGTAGTGATGATGATAATTAACCGCCTTCAGTGCAAGAGGTAATACTAAAACCATGTTTTGTTATTAATTCTGGGATAATTTACGGGAATGAATTTGATTGTTGAAGATATTCTCATTTTGTGGTGAACAATTCTCTTAATCTCGAGTCAAGTTGCTTTAGGTTGTCAAGATTGCCACAAAGCTGCTAGTAAAAATTGACTCATTCAGTGATTGAAAATCTGTTGGGCATAATAGGTAAAACTCGTGATTCGGGTAGTTGATACTTTTTAGTTTTCTGGTCAGTGTTGCAAATCTGATCGAACTGGTTTTATTTTGTTCAAAATTCTGTCTAATAGGAAAACTTGTGATTTAGGTTGTTGATACTTTTAGGCTTGTGGTCATTGTGGTCCAGTTTGGTATATGTTATAGTACCAGTGAAAACTGGTTGAACCAGTAAAAACCAGCTTTAAGCTTCTTTAAGAAAATTTAAGAACCGACTAGTGGTTGGAAGACTGGAAGATGTGGAATGACCTTTTTCCGTAGGTATTTGGATCAAATTGAATCCTAGGGTCATGATTAACTCATTGTTGGGAGGGATTTAGTTGAATATCGTCCCAGGCCCAAACAGAATTAGTATCAAACCGTTAAACAAACGAGGACTCGTGTTTATAGAAAAAGGTTTGAAAAAATGTATTTTATGTAATGGGATCTCAGCCTTTAACCCAATTAGCTAATTGTATACTTTTATCAAGTATTTACTATTTACTACCTCTAGTATCGAATTTTTAAATAAACCATCTGATTCAATCGGTCAACTGGCTGGACCGGTGAAACTAATGATTCAGAAGTCTAACCAGTTTATCCTTCTAGGGGGTTTTTTTTAATTAATAATTAATAATTAATTGTTATTGTTGCGTATCCATTGCAGATCCAAAGTTGGAGAATTGTGTGTTTTCAACGGAAGGGAGGCATTGTCCAAATTATTTTGTGCTGCTGCCTACTCTTAAGATGTTTACATGGTCTAGTTTTTCATATTTGTCCACAATTTTGTCCCTCCCATTTGTTTACCATGTTACCCACGCTTGGGGTGAGTGTTGGATACCGATGCAGATATTTTACTTTTTTCTAAAGCTTTTGAAAGATGATTACTTTAAACTTGGATACCCAATTTGAGTTGGAATCTATATTTTTAAATCCTGAATCTTGATTCCATAAAATGTTATTGAAATATTTGTTGAATATGAGTATGACCAGCATTCTAGCAATACGAAACGAAAGTTCTTAATTTAGGACATCAATATGGGGATTGAAATCTCGAATTAAGTGATGGCTAACTGTATTCTTTCTTTTTCTTTTTTTAAATAAGGATATGAGAACATAATTATTACTTTGCTCGAAATCTATTCAGACATGATTATGGGAATGTGAAATATGAGAACTGAACTCCAAAGCAATGGCTAGAAACATATGGAACTTCCATATGTTACTGTCATGGACCGCATGACTTTCTCCACATGAAAGTTGTTAAATCCTTTTTAAAGTTTCAAGTGACTATTCGAGGATCATCAATGAGTAAAAAAATATATGTTGATAAAAATTATTTAAATTTTAGTTTATATGAATTCGTGACATTCAAAATTGTTTTATGAAAAAAAAAAACTGTAAAAGAGGAAGAAAAAGAGAGATTCTAGTGAACACAGAGAGTTATATAACATTATTTTTAATAATCCACTATTTTGAATGAAAATTTTTAAATAATTTAATCATCAAATTGTAATTTGTTTTTAATTAAATAACTAAAACGAAAGCATATGACTAAAGTTGATTGTAATGCAACTCTCAATTGCTTGTTAACACGAATGCCATATAGGTGGATAAGGAAGCTAGACTAGTATGCGAGTCAGATTTATCCATCCGGTCCGATAAATTTGGTTTCCGCCGGACAAATATAATTAAATCCAAGCTGGAAAACAGTCAATATCATAAGAATCTTTTTTTTAAAACAACTTTCGAATAAATAGCATATCAACTAAAAAGTAGTTCAAAAACATGTTGATTCGTCATGTTCCTAGTGAAGTAACTTTAGAGGGAAAAAAAACACTATTATCTGACCAGAAAAATTGTGCATTGGCTAATGCTTGAACAGGTTAACTGTTTTCTTGTGAAGCCGGTGTAATTCGTCGGTAAACTGCTTGGAAAGTCTGCCCACCATTCCGAGCTACCTTTTGTCCTTCTTCAGTCGAGGTACTCAACAGTTTTACAACAGGATCAGCATTGAGCTCCGTCTCTGAGAGGGGTTCGTACATCGGATGATTTTGCAAACAAGATTTCATCCATTCTCCAAGTTCTTCCACATCTGTAATTGTGTATATAATCCCACCAACTTTAAGAACATAAGCATACTCATCTAACAAGTGAGGACTGATTACCCTACGTCTATGGTTTTTCTCTTTGAAGTGCGGATCCGGGAACAAGAAAAACATCTTCGACAGCTGCCCTTTCTTGAAGTAATTCGGGATGTATTTCATTGAATTAGTTCGAACAACGGAAACGTTCTGGTATTGACCAGGATTTGCCACCCTTAAACCTAAAACCCTTTCCTTCACATACTCGGTCACTTTATCCCTAAGCTCCATCCCAATCATTAGTGTTTCAGGGAAAAGAGTTGAAAGACTAATTAGAAGCCCACCAAAACCACAACCAATATCCGCAAACTCAATCTTTTTGGAACCATCAGAACGATCAGATGAGGGGAATAATTGAGGGTAATGAAGTGAGTAGTCAACATGGCTAGGGGAAAGCGGAACTGGGAAGTGCGAGTCACTTAGAGGATTGCTGTGTGCTCGTGCTCGATAAAATCTCTTCCGAGGCAAGCCAGTTGACTTGTTTATAGTCGGGTTTGCCTTGTTTTGCAACATAATTCCCCTTTGCAAGCTCTGCAACAAGTTAAAACTTCATAAAAACATAAGCGAGAAACTAAAAACAAACATTCAAATAAAAAGAATGATAGGAAATCGATTCTTCCTGAAGCCATTCACCATCAAACAGAAAGAAATATATAAAGTAAAAGACAATGTTAATCCGACTCCACATTTTTTTTTTTTCCTTGAAGTACTAGCATCTGATATCCACGTCTAACTTATATCTAGTAACCCTTCAAATACATGAAAATCTTGATAAAAATTGAACATACTTGTTCGATAATCACACTCGAGTCCAAGTAACATTAGGTAAAAACAACACAAATTTTATATCCATAAATCCAAACAATAGGATCCTTAAACCCTATTTCAAAAAACCTACTTAAACATACAAAACCAAAATCCCTAACCCAGTAATGATAATTCATAATCAGATAAAAAAACCTTTGCTAAGGTCAAAACCCAACTAGCATCATGTTGGCCTTAGGTAGTACATTGTTCCGACATAGTCATGTCAGACATGAAAATGAGTGAGAGTAAAGCAATCAAATGCTGGGTTTTTATGTTATTAATCCCAATAGAAGAAAGGCTTGAACATAGGCATTTCATAGACTTTCAAGTTTTCTCAACAACCAAACAAGGAATAAATCAAAAACACTTATGAAAATGAGAACTGTCTCAGGAGATATGCAAATTACTAGCTAAACATCAAATAAACAAAAGAAACCCAAATCAATAAGTCCCAAATAACATTATTTAAGAAATTGAAAACTAAATTATTTCAATGGAAATACCGGAATCAGAGAAGTCAAGAAAACAAAAATCTTTGGTTTCTTCGTGTAGGGCGGCGCTGTGTTTCAATGGGGTTTGTTTCGCCTTGTTCTGTTTCAAACTCTTTTTTCATAGATGATCGAAACGCTATCGTTTCAAATAATGTTATGGCTTGGGGAGCTTAATACCTCTTTTGCCCCCTGTACTATAGCTAAATTATCGCTTTCATCCCTGTATTTTTTATAGGCCTATACTTTTTGGACAGAATCTGTCAAATTTTGGCTCGACCTCGTTAGAAGCCTAGTCTTAGCTTTGTCAAGTGCTATGTCACATAAAGTGGGCATAAGCAATTCCCAAAAAAATATAGAGGGAAGAATACTCATATCGTCATCTGTCAATCCATCACCTTTTTAAGCTTAACACCACTCCATTTTGTCTCCTCAATTGACTCCAACAATAATCTTGACTGACAGCCAACTATTTTATCATCTGTACATGTGGATTAGAATACTTAATGATCGGGACCCATGTCAAGTCATCCTTCCTTTATAAAATACCTTCCTCCAACATCAAAGTAGGAGAAATAAGAACTCGAACATTTATTGTATAATTATAATGTTAAGATTCTCTTAATTTTTTTATATCCTAAATTTCTATTGTCAGCGATTCTCCGCACCATATGTAATGTGACTATATGGCAACGAGCTTTATTTATTTGTTTAAATAAGATTTTGTTTTTTATTACATTTAAACAAGCACTTAACTTTATCCAATTAAGCCATCCTTTGGTATATACCCAACTAACCTGTCATTATGTAGAAGTAGACTATTGTTTGTTATTTTGTGTGAAACTGAAATTGTAGTCCTTTTTTCATATTTTCCTTCAGATTTTGTCTATAAAACTTTATTTTCAATTGAAATTAAAATAACTAAAAAAGATCAAAAACCATTTAAAATATAAAAGAAAAAATAAGAGGAAAAGAAATTAAAAAAGAGACTAAACGTAATAAATTGCAAACTAATGCGTTGTTTTTATTTAGTGCATTAACCAAAGAAAAAGTTTAATTATTATAAAAGTATTAAAATAGTTAATCTAATACTTCCTTTGCTTATTTAGTGTATTATCACAAGAAAAAAAAAGTTATTATTATGTTTATTATAACAAAAAATAATGAGTAAAACTTTTATAAAAATAAGTAAAAAAGAAATTCTCCGTTTGTTCAAAACAAGTTATGTAGATAGTTAATAATTACTAAATAAAATTAATTTATTGCTAATTTATATATTAAAATGTTTTCAACAAATAATAATGTAAATGAATGGTTAAGTAATATTAATTATAACGCAAACAATTGATCTTATCGTATGTACATTTAGAATTATATATTAACTCTATAAAATTATATAACTTATTAATAACGTAATATTTTTTTATATATTAAACGTTAAATAATTTAAATTCCCCAATAGTTAAAAGATTAATGTAGGATTTGAAAAGCTACCAATAATTAAATTTAGAGTGTAATTGTTTGTAATTATACATAAGTAACATATTTGAATAACTATTATAATTGATGAATCTCACTAAATTGAATGTAATCAGAGCACCCAATTACAATCTCTAACTCTTATGGAGAGGCTGAGAATTGTGGTGGTTATACAGATATTTATAAGCAATTATTGATTATATTATGACTTTTTAAACACACATACATTATTTAAATTTAAAAAATTATGTTTACACAAATTTATCAAAAAAATTATATAATAATAAAAAATTTAATTTTAAGGCATATATTTCACTTTTTAAACACAATTATATATTTATTATTGTATCAAAAATGTGTTGCTACTGACACATCATGTCCAAATATTTCACTATATATTCTATAGTATTCTTGCAACGACACATATTTGAACACCCTATTATAAATGTTATAAAATATATTGAACACCTTAAAAAACTTTTTTATTAAAGATGTATTATAAATTTTATATTACTTTTGACTAATTTGCATGGAATAATAATAATCAAAATATTATAAAAACAAGTTATAAAGTTGGGACTCCAGTATAAATCAACTATAAATTAAGTTAATAAAACCTATTATAATTGAAAATTACAAAGTCGAAATTTGCCTTAAGAAACGGTGTTTGGGAAAATTTCTAAAATAGGTTAAAAATCGCATTTGGTAGTTTTCAAATTTGATTATGCATATACAAAAAGTTCTTTTGTACCATATAATGAAGTATAATTCAATTTGAGAGAATAAAATTAAACACAAATACTAAAAACAACTTGTAAGCTTTTTAATCTAAGATATCCAAAGCTTCGAAATATGATTGATAAAACATTTATTATTCTACAAAAAAAAAATCATATTAACACCACCACCTCGATATAATCAAAAAGTTAGATCTTATTAGCATATTACACATTTCACAACTTCATTCGTAAGTGCAATTAGGATCATCAATACTTTAAACAATAAATAAAAGAAGAAGGTCTTGATAATCTCAATAATACAAATTTAAATTTCGATTAAGGTGATTAGGAAATTGGTTAAAGACCAACATATTAATAATTACATGTTAAATATTAGAAAGAGAATAACCCAACAATATGAAATGTTAGAACAATTAGATAAAATTGTATAAGACATTTATTTTTCCTGTTATTTTTATTTGTAATCGTATTGTTGACTACTTTCTTGGACTAATATATTACATAAAATGATTTAATTTTAATTTTAATTTTGTTACTTATTTATGATAATTTTTTACAAAATTTTAAATTATGTAACTATAAAATTATAATTTGTACTACCAAAGACATAATGAATTACAATGTTATTACACTATGTCAGCCAAACAAATTTGGGAAATTACAATTCTTGGTAATTACAAGTGGGTATAATTACTACCTTAATAATTAAATTTTCATCCAATTATTCAGGTATCCAAACACACCCTAAAAACTTATTTTATTTGAATATCAATTAAAGTTTAAATGCTTATTTGAAACCAATTAAAGTATAAAAGTATAATTGGTAGTAATAAAAGTATAAGGATTTGTTTGGATAAAGTAACAAAGTTCCAGATTAATTCAATATTAGGCAAAATTTATTAGATGTAAGTTGATGTCCAAAAGTTTCCCTCAAACAGCTGGTTCATGACTCTATTCTATACTCAGTAGAAGAATGACATGAGTGTTTCAACACACAAAATTTTCTCTTCAAGAAAATGGGTAAAGATGCAAGAAAAGCAGGCAGCCGACCCACAAAGCAATTAATTGATAAATGAACAAGCTTTATATGTTTGTGTGTGTGTATAAATATGAGAGGGATACATGCATTGCTGAAACATCTACAATGGATATCAGCACAAAGTATTATACACCCCTATAGGGCTTGCAACGAAATCTTAGGATTTATAAAGAAACTCAAAAGAAAGGTTTTATGGCCACAGAGATTTGAAAAGAATACCACAACAACTAGCTAAGCACATACTATAGCAAACTGGTTTCGGCCATAACATATTGAACACAACTATAGCATCTACCAAACGGGCAAACTAACCTTGATTACTATTTCCAACCCAATATTTAGAAAGTTGAATGGCAGCTGTCAACTATCAGCATAGGAAATCTTACCAAGTGTATTGGAACAAAGATGATGATAGTGTATATCATATTTTTCTTATCAAAGTTCTTACAAAAGAATATTTACGTATTCACTTGTCCTTTTCCATGAGAGTACCAAACAGTGTGTCACTCATCATGCTGCAAGAAGCATAGTGAATTTCTAGGTCAGCCTCCACAAACACAGTGAATAGTTGCCAATTCATGTAGTGCAGAAAGGAGCATATGTTAACTTACAGCTAACAGGAGTTAAATCAACAAAAAAGGATCATTTCTTCGTGTAAGTCTGGTGATCAGGTCCAACATCACGTGAACCAGTATTTATGTAAGGCCCTCGAAAAGTTGCCTGTGGAGGAAGTGGCTTAGATGAATCCACAGGTCTCCTAGATGTCCTGGATGATACAAATCATTATTCAACTTTTTCAAGTTGATAAACATAGCTCTTGACAACACATTGCTGTGGAAAAAGAATTATACTTACGCCATATAAAATGGAAACGCTAAGCCTGCAGCTGCAAAAACTAGTAAGCCGGAAGCAACCATGACATTCCGTGCTCGTGTCATTGTGATTCTAAACCAACCTCAACAATGAAAGATAGAGACCTAACAATTCAGAGAAACTGTTGTCATTTCCATTATCAATATTCTACATGTTAATCCATGCATTTTTACAACAAATAAAAGAAATAGTATTCTAGAATAGCAGATTGCAGCTCAAACACATATAAATCAGAGAATGAGGGTCAAAAAGAGAACTAGAATTGCCAAGTTTGTTCTTAAGAGCAGCTTTCACATCCACCTACCACAACAGGCATGTAAAGCATAAAACTTTCCACCATCAACATGGGAATTTTTATTTATTTTTTGCTCAGCCAAAATAAAAATTTTATTAAAAACCCAATAATGCAAGACTAGCCGAAAGGTTAGTACACTATGAGTAGCAGAGAACAAACACCTTTGAAAACATCAACTATAGTACTACAACAAGAATACAATCACGCACCTTGATCAAAACAGCTAACAACTTGCAGCAAAGACACACACCTAAACTTACAATAAAAATAATAAAAGAAACACCAACCAAGCACTCATGACACACTAGCCATCAATCCAGAATTGCAACAATTGACTTTCTAAGTCACCAAAATTCATTTGCAAAGAGAATTCCCTTAAAAGAGCATCAGTAACAGTTTCCAAATCACTCCTTGAATCGCAAAACATCAGCTTCATGTAACTCCATAACCACCACCAATACCAGCACTCCAAAATAAGTGCTTCTTATTAATAGAAAATGAAAATTAACACGAGGCATAAACCTCAAAACAAGCACCTAAAACACTCCATAAATCTCCACAATCAACTGAGAAAAAAGAAACTCCCTTGCAAGAATGAATGCATGTATCAAAATCATCACCATAACCCCTCTATTGGCCACATAAACCTGTTACTTGATGCGACTAGAGTTCCAAATAGCAAGAACTCCACTTGAATTACCATCAGCAGCAAAGAAACAAAATCAAAATCATCACTGTACCAGATACCTCTGACGTTTCTCACAAGGACAACCTAAAACTTTTTCTCCTGGATGAGAAGCATATCAACACGGTACTTCTGAACAATCATTCAAACCGCCCTCACTTTTAAACCGAAACCTAATCCTCTGACAATCTAAGTATAAAATCCTCTTCACTCAAAGAGCCCAACAACAAGCCAAGCACACCACACAAACTGAATCTAGAAATCACTTGGAAGAGACTCAACACCAACGCCAAAAATATAACTCAAGGGGATTCAACACAATCAGAAAATAATGAGAAATTACTTACAATTTTCTTGCTCAATACGCATGAGCTCAGCGATGATTACTTTGTTGCTTCAAGAAGCCTTTAACCCGAGAACTTTACCCATTCGCCAAGCATCTTCAGCTTCTCTACTAAGGACTCTGTTTCTATTCAAAAGGTCCGAATCTATCAAACTCTCATTCGCGATTTTAAACGAATCCAACTCAGCGATAGAAATCTTCTAATTTTTACGATTTTTTACCACCCTTTTTACGATTATTTACAGAAGAAGCATCACCAATTTTCCGAAACTCGTCTTCAGCACATATCCGCAAAAGAATATGACTCATCTTTTTAAACATATAGAAAAACTAAAAAAAAATTGAACATAGTCATGTCAGACATGAAAATGAGTGAGAGTAAAGCAATCAAATGCTGGGTTTTCGTTTATTAATCCCAATAGAAGGAAAGCATGAATACAGGCATTTCAAAGACTTCCAAGTTTTCTCAACAACCACACAGAATAAATCAAAAACAGTTAAGAAAATGAGAACTGCCTCAGGAGATATGCAAATTACTAGTTAAACATCAAATAAACAAAAGAAATCCAAATCAATAAATCCCATATAAAATTATTTAAAACATTGAAAAGTGAATGATTTCAATGGAATTACCGGAATCAAGAAGCGAGAAAACAAAAATCTTTGGTTTCTTGGTGTGGGGCGGCGCTGTGCGTTTCAATGGGGTTTGCTTGGCCTTGTTGTGTTAGTTTCATAGATGATTGAAACGATATCGTTTCAGATAATGTTGTGGTTCTTTTTTAGCCTTAATACCTCTTTTGACCCCTATACTATAGCTTAATTATCACTTTGGTATCATACTATTTTTTATTAATTTGACCCTTGTATTTTCATTCTACTAAAAAAAGTTAAGCCAACCAAACATGTTGCCACATGTCAAAGAAAGAAAAAACATTGTTATCACAAAAAATTATTAAAAATTCAAAAACAAACTTAAAACTTAGAAAATTATTATAAAAAAAAAACTAAAAGAAATTATAACCTATTTTTGAAAACTTTTAAAAGTATATTTTAAAAAATTATAAGCATGAAAAAATTCAAAAGAATTTTTAAAAAAACATTAAATTTTCGTTTATTTAGACTTTTAGGGATTTTATAAAATTTTAGAATTTTATGAGTTTTTTTTTTTTTTGACAACTTCGTGAAATTTTTTGAAAACTTTAGGATTTTTTTATTTTCAATAAATTTTAATTTTTTTTACATGTGGCAACGTTTGATTGGATGAAATGATTTATTTAATGAAAAATATAAATAAGGTAACAGGATTATATAAAAAAATTAATACAAATACCAAAGTGATATTTTATAGCATAAGGGCAAAAGAGTTATTTAAGTTTTTTTTTTTTGCAAAAATATATTCTATCTTTAGCAACTTAAAAGGCTTTGTATTTTACCTCTAAATTATACATATATATTTTTTTGGCCATTTTACTCAAAAATGCCATTTTTAAAATTATTTACAAAAATGAGTCAATTTCCTGATTATTTACCGGAAAAGGCCGAATTTCGCGAAATCGCGTCCACGTCAGAGCGTTTTTAGGTGCTATATCAGTAAAACGCGTCTCTGGAGGAGTATTTTGCCCTTTTTTAACCCCCCAACGGCTACTTTTTTTTGACTGTTTGGGTTCCAAAGGTCAAAAAAAACTATGAAAGGCCCCTTTTCATTTTTTCACACAAAAGTCCTCTCAAATTTCTCTCAAATTTTCTCAAAGCTCTCTTTAATTTTTGCAAAAAAGCTCTGTTTAAAATTTTTTTGAATTAGTTTTTTTTAAATTAAAAAATATTTGATCGTGTTAGCAATGGCCGGAGAATTAATTCGTCTCAATAATAAACACATCTCCGTCGATCAAATGACAATAGTAAGTGATCATTTTAATTTTTCAATACTATTTAATATTTTTATTCATTTATTCAATTTAAATTAATTTTTCAATACTATTTAATATTTTTTTTCATTTATACAATTTTAATTAATTTTTATTTTATAATTTTTTATAACAGTTTGTAGATCGGGTGTTGTAATGCTATATTCGTAATATGTTTGGTCCTCCATCGCCGTTGATAGAGAATTACCTGCGAGAAACGGGTTTTTGGCATGTGGCTACGATAGGCCAGGGGTACAAGTTGGATCTGAAACTAATCAGTGCGTTGATAGAGAGGTGGAGACACTTTCCATCTTCCATGCGGAGAGTGTACTATCACTCTGGAAGACGTGCAGTTGCAATTGGGATTGCCGGTGGATGGGTACGTAGTCACCGGGTCCCCTGCTGATTGGGGAGCCGTATGCTACGAGCTTTTGGGTGTTATTCCAGATAATATTAACGGAGGTCGGATCGAGATGGGCTGGTTACAAGACATATTCCCGGAGTCGGATAATGATTCGACTGAACTAGAAAGAATACGATATGCTCGGGCATACATTCTTGAGATGATTGGAGGTTATCTGATGCAGGACTTGTCACGAAACCTCGTACATCTGAGATGGCAGCTAAAACTCGTTGATTTTAGAGTAGCTGGTGAATTTAGTTGGGGGTCTGTCGTGTTAGCAATATTGTACCGGAAGATGTGCGAGGCGACGCGACCGAATAAAGCCAAAATCGGAGGTTGCCTATCATTACTGCAATCATGAGCACGGTTTCGCTTTCTATTTTTACGTCCTCGAGTGGACCACCCATATACATTCCCACTCATAATAAGGTAAATTTTATATTAGATTTTACAATTATTACATAGATTTAAAATATAATTGTATGCTAAAAATTTATTTAATTAGGTAGAACCATTCGGCGAGTTATGTTGGAATACCTACCTCTCTTGAAGATATACGGCTTCTATTAGACCAACGGTTGGAAGCACAAGTAAGTATTAAATAAAATATATATAATAAAATAGTCGTTTCGTATTTAGTATTTAGTATTATGTATATAACTAATATTTTTATCATTTTCATATAGTTTCAATAGACACCATACGAGGATCCGGCAATTCGGGCAGTAATTCTGGATGAATTCTTTCAAAATCCGAACATTTGGCATGTGAAGGTCCCATTGGTCAACTATGCTTCCGTAGAGATGCACCAGTCAGATAGAGTATTGCGACAATTTAGATTCTGACAACCGATTCCTGTGGCACCTGAGGTGCTCGATGATGAGCACCAAAGTCGACTTACGGCAGTTGCATACGGATTGGCCGAGATTCTAGTCAGCATATATCGAAATGTGGGAAAATCGGTATGACTATATACTTAATCGGGAATCGATCATCGTTCCTGAGTTAGCGTGCGTACTGGAATACATACAATGATTTAGGATCCATGGCTAGCCATATTTATTGTCGGAAGAGGAGATGCGACGGTAAATTCGTGTCCAAAAAGAACAACGGGGCCCTTTAAATCCAAGAATAATGGATGACAATACGGGCCCATCAACAGTGCCCACACAATCACCGGTCTCATCAACAGCGCCCACACAGTCACTGGGCCCAACACTTCAACCGACAACACTCATATCACAGCCTTTTCAGATCATGTCAGGTGCGTATCCTAGCTTTTATATGTTTCATTTTCCCAGTCCTATGGCAGGTTGGAATGCATGGCCCGGTTAATCTTCGTTCCCGATTACTCTGAGTCAATCGTCGATCTATAGGTCACCGTTGCATAAGGGATCACACGAGTCGCTGTCGGGAAGCTCTTCTTTTTACCAATCTCCATCGCCTTATGGGATTTAAACACCTCCACCATGGGTGATGCAAACACATCCGCAATTATTATTCTATTAAGGTGGGTCATCCTCCCAACACCCACAACCAGATCCACTGTCGGAGGAACCACAATCCCCACCGGAGCAACCACAACCCCCGCCGGAAGCTGAACCAAGGAGGAATCTAGCGCGCAACCGTCGACGACTCCCATGTGGCACTAATTCCGACCGGCACCAACATTGATTTCTGTTAATATATTTGTACAAATTATTTTATATTGTTTCATTTAATAAAATAAAATTTGTTTTTAATATTTTAATTGTAATTTACTTTTTATATTTTTAACAAAATAAAAGTTCTTTTGAAGAAGGGAATATTTTTAATAAAATATAAATAATATAACATAATTTTATTACAACAACTATCAGCTATTCTGATTTAGACATGATCGAGTTGTATGGCCTGGGTTCCTACACCATCCGCACAACTTCTGTTGGTTAGTTGTTTCTCGGATATCCATATTGTTACATATTCTAGTCGAGCAAGGTCGACCCTTTGGTTTCTTGACGCGATTATCTATCCCAGAATGACTTAAATGGAGCAATGATCTGACGGTCACTTACATTCATCTGGGACAGGTGGGAATACGTGTCTCCACACGTTGTACATGTATTCTATTCTGTACACTTCATTGACATAGCTCATGGGATCCAGACGGAGATTCTGACAAGCTGCAATTACATGAGTGCATGGATAATGAAGTGCGTCAAACATCCTACAGTCGTAGGTCCTATTTCTCAAGTGTACACGATATTGCCCGCCAATAATACCTTGGTTCAATTTGTCAAACTCCGTCACACGAAACCATAGGTTGTCACGATCGTGACACACTGTGTGCATGGTGTTGGCTCGTGCCTTCGCTTTGTTAATTTCTTGCAATAGCTTCGCGCACCATACATGGCCTCCCTGCATTTGGCCTTTATAACTCGCTGCTCACTTTGGAAATAGTGCTACTAAATGAAAATATGTCCCTCGCACAACCGATGTTATCGGCAAATGACGCGTTCCTTTTAGAATAGAATTTATACATTCAGCTAGGTTTGAGGTCATATGACCATATCGTAGGCCGTCGTTGTATGCTTGTGTCCACTATTCGAAAGGTATGTTACAGAGGTAGTCTGCGCCTTCTTCGTTAACTGAACGCAAAACCGCCAACATCTTATGAAAACGATCCTTACTTATCTCATACCCTGCCAATATAAGTTGATAGCGAAAATTACATACCACTCTTCCATTCAGAATAAATTGAATATTACAAACGAAATTATATTAATGGAGATTAAATACCCATGTTGGTCATTTGTCATCGTTCACTTGTAGATCGATATTGCCAGTAGTAGTTGGACGCAACATGCCTTAGGCAATACTGATGGTGTGTGTGATGCCATAGGCTTCTCTGTCATTCAATTGCGATTAGTATTTTAGTGCCCCGATTCAATATAATGCAGATATCAGGTTGGGGGCAGACATGCCTCCTTAACCTAAAAAGAAAGAAATCCCAGTCAGCTGATATAATGCAGATATCAGGTTGGGGGCAGACATGCCTCCTTAACCTAAAAAGAAAGAAATCCCAGTCATCAGCTGACTCCCCCGATGTTATTGTAAACGCAATTGGAAAGATTCTCTCACTGCCATCCTGTGTCACAGCTAACAATAGCCGATGGGTATATCTACCATACATAAAAGTACCGTCAATTTGTACCAATGGCTTGCAGTATAGAAATGTGTCTCGGCATTGCTTAAAGCTCTAGAACAGACGCTTGAACACTTGGCATCTATGGAGCAATTGGTCGTTGTAGTACGCAGGTTTCGTTTCAAAGTCTGTTATACAACCTGGGACATATCTCTCCAGCACCTGACACCATTGCCACACTTCACTATATGAAGCATCCCACCGACCATGCATCTTTTCCAACGCCTTCTGCTTAGCTATCCAAGCCTTGCGATAAGATGGCGTGTACCTCAATTAGCTACGAATATTAGCAATTAAGACTGGCACTGAAGTATTGGGATTTACCTTTACTGTCGGTAGTATTAAGCTAGCTAACATATCTGAATTCATCTTGGGATGATCTTGTAAAACACCTGTCAACGAAGTATATTAAATAATGCAACATTACGTAATAACAGTATTATTCAAAAACCTAAACACCTAGTGATACTGTATCGGCAACACATGTATGTGGACCTTTGTACTTTTTTATCTCCCACAAGTCTGTCCTTTTCCTCAACGAGGCCATGATTTTCCATGAACATGTACCGTCTTGTACTGCACACTTGGCCTCATACTTATCGGATTTGGATTTAACCATGTTGTAGCTAACCCCGTTCATGATGCTATGCTGTTTCAATGCACCAAGAAAACTATCATTATTGGAAAACTCCTTACCAACTTCCAATTCACCCGAATCCAATGACGAACTTGTACGGCCAGGCATTCTGTGTGGTAGATCTGGAAACTCCAACACATCATCTTGAGATAAATCGACATTATGCATGTGGGCTGGATGCGAGTACACCCTGAATCGCGGATCTTCTTCTTCTTCATCTGAACCCCATTCAACATCTTTAGGTATGGTTGGAACAGGCTCCAGTTCAGAAAATAATGCAACTTCTGCACCATCGGAGCCGGGCTCTCGAGATGGATCCACATTGGACTCATCATCTGACCTATCATCATCTACAACGAACGAGGTCCCCTCGCCAGTGGACGTCGTAGGGAGTACATCATACCTTCTTGTGGATGTTTCGTAACATCCCCAATCATATGTGGATTGTCAACCATTAGAAGTTGATGTCGTTCCCCAATATGTATTTCCAGCATCGAACATCGACCTACCGATGTGCATGTCCCATCCACTAATCGAGTGTCGTGGAGGGGTTGTATTTTTCATACTGCCACCAAACACGAGCACTTCCATATTCTGCCTCCCACTAACAGAGTGTCGACTAGGGATCATGTATTCCTCTCGAATAGCAGTAGATGTTTAAGTAGCAAATGCATTATTTAGCGAAGAAAATTGTACATATAACTCAAGATAGGGTGATCTACTAGCAAGATGAGTCTGCACCATTGCCTCCAAGCTACGAGGACATTTGATGTCGAATGATCATATCTCATGGGATCAACCGAAGCACAAAATCGATACTTAATAGACAAAACTTTCATTGGTGCTATTCCGAAGATTTTACGCTTAATTCTTTTATGAAGTTCTGTCAAATCTATGTTGTGGTTAAAAACCAGTCGCACTGTGTTCTCCGATAAAAAAACAACGACGTCCTCGATGTCACGGGCCTCACCATCATAGTAAATAGCAGCATTAATACATTCACTCATCTTCAGTTTACTTTAGCCTCAATTTTCTCTTGCTGTAACTTATGCAACCTGAGAATGAAATTTGGCTCATTTATAGTCTAAGGCCAAATAGGAACTACTGTAGAAAAAGAGTGTCCACATGAGAGCTTTTTTCAGTAATCTTGCTGACAGTGCATCCTGCTTGAAGCGTTTTGGACACTATTTGTTCAGAAACATCTTCTCAAAATTATTTTTTCAGATACTAATGTAGAAAAAGAATGTCAACGTGTGAGCTTTTTTCAGTAATCTTGCTGACAGTGCATCCTACTTGAAGCGTTTTGGACACTATTTGTTTAGAAACGTCTTCTCAAAATTATTTTTCAGATACTACTGTAGAAAAAGAGCATTCATGTGGGAGCTTTTTTCAATAATTTTGCTGACAATGCATCCTACTTGAAGCGTTTTGGACATTATTTGTTTAAAAATGTCTTCTCAAAATTATTTTTTCAGATACTACTGTAGAAAAAAAAAACAAAAAATTTTTATATTGCTAATATATTTTTTCCAAAACCCTAAACACAAAATTATTTTAAAAAACTAAAACATAATTTAATTAATTAACCCTAAAACCCTAAACCTTAATTTAATTAATTTTTTCCTTAAAAACCCTAAAAGCAAACAGAAAACCCTAACCCTAAAAAGGGCAAAACATTCCCCCAAGGACGCATTTTGCTGACATAGCACCTGAGAACGCGCTGACGTGAACGCGATTTCGTGAAATTTGGTCCTTTTCGATAAATAATTAAGAAATTGGCCCATTTTCATAAATAATGTTAGAAATGAGCATTTTTGGATAAATTTGCCATATTTTTTTCATTTTAGTACTATTTCTTTTGGGTAAATATCCCATATATACCAAAAAATTGAGTTATTTACGAAAATGGGTCAGTTTGAAGAATATTTACGGAAAAGGGCCGTTTCCCCCCAAAAACGCGTTCACGTCAGCGCGTTTTTGGGGGAAAAAACAGAGAAGTAAGCGCGCTTTTGCTGAGGTGGCGTAAAGCGCGTCCTCAGGGGCGCGCTTTGTTGCTGAATTACCAGGAAAACGCGCTGACATGGACGCGTTTTTGCCCTTCCTTTCCCGACTTCCAGTATGAAAAATTAATTGAATTTTTGGGCTAGGGAAAAAAATATATATATATAGGGTTTTGAGCAAAATATATTAGCATAAAAAATTAATTGAATTTTTGTGACAGTAGTCTCCGGTAAAATAATTTTGAGAAGACGTTTCTGAACAAACAGTGGCCAAAAATGCTTCCAGCAGGGTGCACTATCAGCAGGAGTACTGAAAAGAGTTCCCACGTGGATGGTCTTTTGCTCTGATGAGTCTCGGCAAAATTAATTTGAGAGACGTTTTCGAACAAAAATGGCCAAAAACGCCAAAGCAGGTGCCTTGTCGCAGGAGTAATCTTGAAAAGAGCTCCCACGTGGACGCTCTTTTGCTACAGTAGTCTCCGATAAAATTAATTTGAGGAGACGTTTCTGAACAAAGAGTGGCCAAAAATGCTTCCAGCAGGGTGCACTGTCAGCAAAAGTACTGAAAAGAGCTCCCACGTGGACGCTCTTTTGCTACAGTAGTCTCCGGCAAAATTAGGCTATAAATCAGCCAAATTTCATTCTCAGGTTGCATAAGGGAAATTGAGGTAAAAGAAAAAAAAAATTGAAAATGAGTGAACGTATTAATGTTGTTATTTACTACGATAGTGAAATTAGTGACACCGAAAATAGTGTTGTTTTCTTCTCGGTGAACACAACGCGACTGAGTTTTAATCGGAACGTCGATTTGGTAGAACTTCACAAAAGAATTAGGCGTAAAATATTCGGAACAACTCCAATGAAAGTTCAGTCTATTCAGTATAGATTTTGCGCTTCAGTTGATCCGATGATATATGACTCATTCGACATTAAAGGTCCTTGGAGCTTTGAGGCAATAGTGGAGACTCATCTTGCCAGTGGATCACCCTATATCGAGGTATATGTAGAATTTTCATCTCCAAGTGATCTTTCTGCGACCTCAACATCTACTGCCGTTCGAGGGGAATACACGACCCCAAGTCGACACTCTGTAAGTGGGAGGCAAAACACAGAAGTGCCCGTGTGCGGTGGTAGTATGGAAAACATAACCCCTGCACGACACTCGGTTGGTGGATGGGACATGCATATCCATCCTTCGACGTCCGATGATAGAAATACGTGTTGGGGGACGTCATCAACTTCTAGTGGTTGGCAATCCACATATGATTGGGATCTTTATGAAAGATGTTTAAGGAGGGATGATGTACTCCCAACGATATCCACCGGCGAGGGGCCCTCGTTTGTTGCAGGTTATGGAGGGTCGGATGATGAATCTGATGTGGATCCACCTCGGGAGCCAGAGCCCGACGATGCAGAAGTTGGATTATTTTCTAAATCGGAGCCCGTTCCAATTGTACTGAAGACGCGTTGAGGCGGTTGGGCGAAGAAGAAGAAGATCCGCTATTCAAGGCGTACTCGCCTCCAGCCCACATGCATAATGTCGATCTATCTCAAGATGATGCATTGGAGTTTCCTGAACTACCACACCAGACGCGTGACCGTACAAATTCTTCGTTAGATTCGGACCAATTAGAAGTTGGTAACCAGTTTTCCAACAAGAATACTTTTCTTGCTACATTGAAACAATACAGCATCAGGAACGGGGTTAACTACAATGTGGTTAAATTCAAGCTCGATAAGTACGAGACGAAGTGTGCAGTGCAAGACGGCACATGTTCATGGAAAATCATGACGTCGTTGAGAAAAAGGATGCGGGTTGTAGGAGATCAAAAAGTACAAAGGTCCACATACATGTCTTGCCGGTACAGTACCACTATGTGTTCAATGATTTCGAATAACACTAATATTATGTAATGTTGCATTATTTAACGTATTTCGTTGACAGGTGTAACACAAGATCATCCGAGGATGGATTCAGACATGTTGGTCGACTTAATAATCCCGACGGTGAAGGTCGATCCCAAGACTACGGTGCCGGCCTTAATTGGTAATATCGTAGAGCCATTGGGGTACACGCCTCTTCTGAAAGGCTTAGATAGCCAAGCGAAGGCGTTAGAAAAGTTGCACGATCGGTGGGACGCTTCATATAATGAAGTGTGGCGGTGGTGTCAGTCTTTGGAGAGATATGTCCCGAGCAAAGATAATGGACCTTGAAAGCGGAATCGCGACTACAATGATCGTTTGCTCCGCGGATGTGTAGTGTTCAAGCGTGCATTACGGACATTTAAGCAATACCGAGATGCCTTTATCGCGCAAGCCATTGGTACAAATTGACTGTACCTTTATGTATGATAGATATATACGATCGGCTATTGCTATTTGTGGCACAAGATTTTGTGGGAGAATCTTCCGATTGCGTTCGCAATAACACCAGGGGAGTCAGCTGATGACTGGGACTTCTTCCTATCTAGGTTAAGGAGGCATGTCTGCCCCCAACCTGACATATGCGTTATATTAGATCGGGGCCCTGGAATACTTGTGGCAATAGAACGCCAGGAAAGCATGTGGCATCACACACACTATTGATATTGCCTAAGGCATGTTTCATCCAACTACTATGGGCAACATCGATCTAAAAGACAGAAACAGCAAGTGACCAATATGGGTATGAAATATCTATTAATATAATTTCGTTTGTAATATTCAATTTATTCTCAATTGAAGAGTGGTATGTAATATTCGCTATCAACATATATTGGCAGGGTACAAGATCAATGAAGACCGTTTTCACGAGATGTTGGCCAGTTTGCGCTCAGATAACACCGAAGGCGCAAACTACCTGTGCAATATTCCTTTCAAACAGTGGACACAAGCATACGACGGCGGCCTACGATATGGTTATATGACCACAAACCTGGCTGGATGCATAAATTCTGTTCTAAAAGGAACCCGTCATCTGCCAATTACATCGGTTGTGCGAGAGACATATTTTTGTTTAGCGGCACTATTTTCGAAGAGAGCAGCGAGTTATAAAGTGCAGATGCAATGAGGCCATGTATGGAGCCCGAAGGTCTTGCAAGAAATAAACCGTGGGAAGGCACGGGCCAACACCATGCACACAGTGTGTCACGATCGCGACAACCTATGGTTTTGTGTCACGGAGTGTGACAGACCGAACCATGGTATTGTTGGCGGGCATTATCGTGTACACTTGACAAATAGGACTTGCGACTGTGGGATATTTGATGCACTTCGTTACCCATGCGCTCATGTACTTGCTGCTTGTCAGAATCTCCGTCTTGATCCCATGAGCTATGTCGATAAAGTGTATAAATTAGAAAACATGTACAACGTGTGGAGACACGTATTCCCACCAGTCCCAGATGAACGTAAGTGGCCGTCGGTATCGTTGCACCGTATAAGCTGTTGCCGGATAGACAATTGAGGCGCAAACCAAAAGGTCGACCTTGCTCGAGTAAAATACGCAACAATATGGATATCCGAGAAATGAGCAACCAAAAGTAAATTGCATGCGGATAGTGTAGGAACCAGGCCATACATCTCGCTTCGTGTCCAAATCGGAATAGTTGACCGTGTTCTTAGCTTTTTTGTCTCCTGGTGGCTATGTAATTTCTATTTTTTTTGGAGGAAAACGGTGAACTTTTGTACAAGAACTTTTATTTTATTCAAGTTATTAAAATTAAATTACAAAATTACAAAAAAAATTAAACCATTTCTATTTTATCAAAAATATTAAAATTAAATTAAATAATTTAAATTACAAAATAAAAATAAAAATTAAACTCAAATTTTATTAAATATATTAAAACTTAATTACAAAAAAAATTAAATCATTTCTATTTTATCAAAGATATTAAAATTAAATTACAAAAAAATTAAATTACAAAAAAAATAAAAATTAAACTCAAAATTTATTAAATATATTAAAACTTAATTACAAAAAAAATTAAATCATTTCTATTTTATCAAAGATATTAAAATTAAATTACAAAAAAAATAAAAATAAGCTCAAATTTTATTAAATATATTAAAACTTAATTACAAAAAAAAATTAAATCATTTCTATTTTATCAAAGATATTAAAATTAAATTACAAAAAAATTAAATTACAAAAAAATAAAAATTAAACTCAAATTTTATTAAATATATTAAAACTTAATTAAAAAATTAAATCATTTCTATTTTATCAAAGATATTAAAATTAAATTACAAAAAAATAAAATTAAACTCAAATTTTATTAAATATATTAAAACTTAATTACAAAAAAAAAATAAACCATTTCTATTTTATCAAAGATATTAAAATTAAATTACAAAAAAATTAAATTACAAAAAAATAAAAATTAAACTCAAATTTTATTAAATATATTAAAACTTAATTGCAAAAAAAAAATTAAACCATTTCTATTTTATCAAAGATATTAAAATTAAATTACAAAAACAAATAAAAATTAAATTACAATAACAAAATAAAATTCGGGGGTTTAGGGTTTAGGGCTGATGCCGGTGGGAACCAGTGCCACACGGGGGCGGTTGGCGGTTACGCGCTAGATTCCTCCTTCTTCTAGTTTCCGGCAGGGGTCGTGGAACCTCGGGCGGGGAATCAGGTTCCTCCGGCAGTGGGTCTGGTTCTGGGTGTTGCGATGATGACCCACCTTGATAAAATAATGACCCAGGAGGTGTTTGCATAAACCACGGCGGGGTGACTGCATCCCGTACGGCGAAGGAGCCTGGTAGAAAGAAGTGCTCCCCGACGGCGCCTCCTCTGATCCCACATGCGACGTTGGCCTCATGATCGGCTGACCAGCGGGAGTAGTCGGGAACGGACTCGAACCCAGCCATACATTCCAACCTGGGGTGGGACTGGGAAACTGAAACATATATGGGTTAGGAGGATACATATAAGGGGTAGGGTAAGCACCTGGCATAAACGGTAGACGCTGTGATATCGGTGTTGTCGGCTGAACTGATGGGCTCGGTGACTGTGTAGGCGCTGTTGCTGGGCTCGGTGACTGTGTCGGCGCTGTTGATGGCCCCGTCTCATCACCCTTCTCCTTGGATTTAAAGGGGCCCGACGTTCCATTCGCTCGCGAAGTTGTCGTCGTCTCTCTTCTTCTGACAACATATACGGCTTGCCATGGATCCTAAACCATGGTATGTACTCCGGCACGCATGCTAACTCAGGAACGATGATCGGTTTTCGGATAGGTAAAAAGTCATACCGGTTCTCCCACGTCTCGATATGACCTGATCAAAATCTTGGCCAATCTGTGTTCGGCTGCCGTAAGTCCATTTTATTCTCATTATCGAGCACCTCAGGTGGCATGGGAATCGGTTGCCGGAATCTAAATTGCCGCAGAACCCGATCTGACTGGTGCATCTCCACGTTCGCGTAGGTGATCAATGGGACCTTAACGTGCCAACTGTTCGGATTTTCGAAGAACTCCTCCGGAATTACTGCCCAAATTTTCGGATCCTCATACGGTGTCCATTGAAACTATATTAACATTACCAAAATATTAGTTATATACATAATACTAGACACTACATACGAAATACTAAATTATAATAACAAAATTCGAAACTTACTTGTGATTCCGACCGTTGGTCCAATAGGAGCCGTATATCCTCAAGCGAGTTAGCTATTCCATCATGACTCGCCGAATGGTTCCACCTAATTAAATAAACTTTTAGCATGCAATTATATTATAAATCTACGAAATAATGTAAAATATAATATTAAATTTACCTCGTTATCAGTGTAACAACCCAAACCCGGCCCAAACGCTATGGCCGAATCTGGTTTGCTACTTAGAAAATATTTAGAAAACTTGGAAGAAATTTGATGTTTTAGTAAAAGATAATTATTTTTGGTTGAAACCTTTGAGGTGTATAAAACAAAATTTTGGAAATATTAATTAACTCAAATTATTATAAAATTACAAGTGTGCCCGATGGCTCGTAAAAAAAACAATTTCGTTCTAACTTGGAAAACATACGATTGTTAATTAATAGTAGTAACAAATTTAAATCAAGTATTCGAGCATATAACAATAATAAAATATTCTAGGAGGCCTTATTACAATCCAAATAAAATATAAACCGGAAATAAAATATTTTAACTTAAAATCAAAGTTCATTTAAACTAGACCCACTGCATGGCCACCTCGAGTCCACCCGGCTCCACATCCGCGATCTATGTGTCACTGAAAAATGTAAAGGAGAAGGTGAGTCACCACGACTCGAAGATGTAACCCTTCCCCGATTTTAACATTTCATACACAACATATAACAATTAATATGCAAAATATTATGGGTCCCAATCCTAGCCACGACCATACGCCACGTTTACACCCGTTGTGGTACCAAACCTTTGGTGGTGCCAAACCACTGGTGACATATAGTCACGATGTGTTACCAAAACAACGGTGTCCGTGAGACACAAATCGGGTGATGGGGCCAACCCATCGTGTGATACCAAATCAGCGGCAGACAATCCCATATCTCAAGTGGGGCCAACCCACGGTGGTATTAACCAGAGGGACAAGTCGCTATGAGGTGCCAAACCTCTGGAGGTACCAAACCTCTCGGTGACCGTAGTCACGGTGTGTTACCAAAACACGGTGCCCGTCGACGCGTTATCACCGCCCCTCCACTCTTTCAACCCACAATTGACAAACAATCATAACCAGATTTATCACATGTATCAATACATCATGCTTCCTTCCCAAAGCATAAAATAACAAAAACATATTAATGTGTACTTACCTGAATTTCCATCTATACCAATAAGGTATATTATCCAATGCTACATAAATTAAGTTAGCATTCAATATTCAGCATATATAATAAGTTATATGTGTGTATGTACACACCTGTCACCAACGAGGAGTCTAAATCCCGAAAAGAAGAGTCGGACTCCTAGATCTCATCGATCCCTATATTCGGCCAAATACCGGGTTAGTACTATGGCCTAATCGGCCAACCAATTAATTTGAGAGGGGTTCCTTGTGAACCCGAGTCCTTACCTTCACACTTTTGAATACTAATCGCAACACTTGATTCTCGAATCTGCTCGTCAACCATCATTGATTAGTAAGTAAACCAATAGCCTTCGGCTTTTAATCGAATTGCTAGAATAAAGAGATTGATCTTACCACCACTTACCGAAATTGAACACTAGAGATCAGGCTGTGAGTCGACTGCTTTACTTCCCTGAGTACCTAGAAGAAATCGGTTACCAACCGTTTAGAAACCATTGCCGAAATCGGCACCCTTCCTTGTAAAAAGTCGACAGAAGAAGGAAAAGGGGAGATAGATATTCGGCCATTTACTTACCTCTGCTTCAATATTCAGCCAAGACTCCACCAAGTATGGAGAAGGAAATTCGGCTATGGCTAAGGAGTGGGTTCGGCCAACTAAGAAAAAGAGAAAAGAGAGGTTGGGGATTCGACAAGGAAGAGAGTAGAAAAGAGTTTTGGTTCAAAAGGGTTTGAGAGAATGAAAATTAAAAGAAAATAATTAAGAAAGGGGTTGAGAATTTCGGCTAATAGCAACAAAAATGGGAAAAACAAAACCTAGTGGCAAGCTGCTGCTTTTATAGGCATTCGGCAATTACCCAAAACAATTCTAGGTCACTCATTTGAATAATTCAAAATAATTTGAATTAATCTCAAATAATCTTCTAATAATCCCATTAATAATCCTTATTAATATCCAATGATAAAAGCTAATATTATCCTTAATATATCCTACTATCTTATTATCTAAATAAAAATCTAATTAATAATCTATTTTTAAATCTTAATAATATCCTCATTATTTATCTCTATTATCTAAATAAATAATAAAAGAGTTTAAGAGAGAAAATTCCTCCCTCCCTATGCCGTCCATATCAAGGTGCAAAAAGAGAATTTTGTGACTCGAACCAAGGCTCTCCCTTGCTCCTTGGTGGCGTCACATGTAGCTCTTAAGTGGCCTCACTTTGCCACTTTACCAAGGGCTCATTTGTGTCAAATAACCCACACTTGTTACGATAACACCCTCTGCTAAGGCTTCCTGCTTTTAAAGTTAAAAACTACCATTTCCTACCAAACCGTGCCAACTTAAAGCCTTAATTAAATTCTTTTATTCCAAAAATAATGTCACAGCGGTTCATACATAAGAAAAATAATTAAATTCCAAATAGCCCCGTTTTTGGGATGTTACAGTTCTACCCCCCTAAAAATAAATTTCGTCCCCGAAATTGCCTAGCTAAAAAGGTGGGGGTATTGCTACCTCATCACATCCTCAGGTTCCCACGTAGCTTCCTCTCGTAACATGGTTCCGCCATAGCACTTTCACCAAGGGGCGACTTCCACGTAGAACCTTCACATCTCGGTCTAAGATGCGAATCGGTTCCTCTTCAAACGATAAATCTGAATTCACCTCGACTCGCCATCGCGGCACCGCGTGCGATGGGTCTGAACGATACCGTCTCAGCATTGATACGTGGAAAACGTCATGTATCTGATTCAGTTCTGCCGGTAACTCAAGCTGATAAGCTACCGGTCCTACTCGCTTAATCACCGTATATGGCCCGATGAACCTTGGGCTTAGCTTCCCTTTCCGGCCAAATCTCAACACCTTTTTCCAAGGCGACACCTTCAGAAAAACCTTGTCTCCCACAAAGATACTCCATTTCCTTGCGTTTTAAATCAAGATAGGATTTTTGCCTATCCGATGCCTCCTTAAGGCGAGACCGAATCACCTTTACCTTGTCCTCGTTTACGCAACTAACTCTCGGACCCAAAAATCATCGTTCGCCTAATTCCGTCCAACACGTCGGAGTTCGACATTTCCGCCCATACAATGCTTCGTATGGTGCCATCCGGATACTCGCTTGATAGCTGTTGTTATAGGCGAATTCTGCTAGTGGTAAGTAGTCTTCCCAACTTCCATGAAAATCAGAACACATCCCCTTAACATATCCTCTAAGATCCAGATCACCCTTTCCGATTGTCCGTCCGATCGTGGATGGAAGGTCAGATCTTTGAAATCCAACAGCGCACTCCAAAGCTTGGTGCAAGGCTTTCCGAACCTTGACGTGGATCTCGGGGTCCCTATCCGAGATGATTGATACTGGTACACCATGCAATCTTACTATCTCTGATACGTACAACTTAGCTAGCTTCTGAAGAGAGAAATCCACCCTCACCGGTATGAAGTGAGCTGACTTAGTCAGACGGTCTACAATCACCCAAACGGCGTCTTTCTTGCTGGGGGTAAGGGGTAGCCTACTAGCGAAATCCATAGTGATCCGTTCCCACTTCCATTGGGGAATCTTCACTGGGTGAAGCAACTCGTGAGAAGCGATGTTCACTTGACTGACTGGCGACAAATCGGACACCTACCAACAAACTCTGTTACTTCACGCTTTAATCCGCCACCAGAACTGCTCTTTGATATCCTTATACATCTTCTGCGCCTCCAGGATGCATAGCGTAAGGGGCTGCTATGAGCCTCCTGGAGAATTTTCTGCCTCAACTCCACATCCTTTGGCATACAAGCTCTCGCCTTGAAAGCATAACACTCCATCTTTAGATGCATTGTACCCTTCCAATCCACCATTCGAACTTGTACCCTCTTAGCATTCAACCCTTCATCCACTAATCGCTTTTCCTTAATCTCCTCAATCCATGTTGGCTTAACTTGAAGCTCGCCAAAAGGCTCCCATCATCATATAGACTCAACCAGGGCAAACATCGCTCTTAAGTCCGTCACCACCACTTTCCGCCAACGCGTCGGCTACCACGTTGGCCTTGCCGGATGATACTCGATTGAACAATCGTAGTCCTTTAATAGCTCAATCCACCGACGCCATTTGTCTCGAGTTTAGATCCTTCGAGTTAAGAGATACCTCAAGCTCTTGTGATCCGTGTAAACTATCGACTTCTCCCCATAAAGATAATGTCTCCATATTTTTAGAGCGAAGACAACCGCCGCTAGCTCAGTCGTGCGCGTTGGTAGTTAGCCTCATGCGGTTTTAAGCGACGGGATGCATAGGCTACTACCTTCCCTTCCTGCATCAACACACACCCCAAAACGGTGTGAGATGCATCATAATAGACGGTAAACAACTTCCCCGCCTCCGGTTGCACAAAAGCGGAGCTTTCCATCAAAATTTTCCTTAGCTTATTGAAGCTTTCTGTTGCTTCTTCTTCGACCATACAAATGGGACTCCTTTCCTTAGTAAGCTTTCAATCAGCGGTTTGTGATCGAGAGAATCCTTCCACAAACCTCCGATAGTACCCGCTAGACCGAGAAAACTTGATTTACGCCACTCGACCTAGGCGGTTTCCAATCTAACACCGCTCAATCTTACGCAGGTCTACTCTAATTCCTTCACCGATACCACATGTCCTAAGAAAGCCACCTCCTTCACCAAAATTCGCACTTCATCGAATTTGGCATATAGTTGCTTCTCCTCAACACTTGTAGGACTATGCGCAAATGCATGTCATGCTCCTCCTCCGTCCTAGAATATACCAATATGTAAATACATGAACACCACGACAAATTGGTCTAAGTATTGCTGGAACACCCTATTCATCAAGTCCATAAATGCTGCCGGCGCGTTGGTCAACCCAAATGGCATCACCAGAAACTCGTAATGTCCATACCGAGTTCTAAATGCCGTCTTGTGAACATCAACCTCCTTTACCTTCAATTGATGGTAACCCGACCTAAGGTCTATCTTCGAGAACACCGAGGCACCCTTTAGTTGATCGAACAAGTCGTCAATCCGAGGCAACGGATACTTGTTCTTGATCGTTAACTTGTTCAATTGGCGGTAGTCGATACACATCCGCATTGAACCGTCCTTCTTCTTGACGAACAACACAGGCGCTCCCCACGGAGATATGCTTGGTCGAATGAACCCTCTATCCAATAGCTCCTGAATTTGAGCCTTCAGCTCCACCAATTCCTTTGGTGCTATTCGGTATGGTGCTATAGACACAGGTGCCGTTCCGGGTAGCAGGTCTATACCGAATTCAACTTCCCGATCTGGAGGCAGACCCGGAAGTTCCTCTGGGAATACATCAGCAAATTCCCCAACCATTTGAACCTTTCCAACTACCGACTCCTTAGCTTCCAAAGCACATATTTGAACCAAGTACGCATCACAACCCTTCTTTACCATCCTTTCAGCCTTCAAGGCTGACACCACATTGGATAGGTAATTCCTTCTATCACCTATCATAACCACTTCATCACCCTCAGCCGTCTTAAGAACCATGCGCTTAGCGCGCAATCCAAATTACCGATACTTAACCACCAATCCATCCCAAGGATCAAATCGAACTCTCCAAATGGTAGTTCCATCGGATCGGCTACAAATCGACCCCTGGAGTTCTAGGGTACGTCTCTATAAAGTTTGTCTCACGACTACTGAGTGTCCTAGAGGGCTTAGCACGTCATCTTCCTAGAAGTAGTCTCGAGTCAGGTCCATAGTTCCTACCACACTACTAGCAATGTACGAGTGCGTCGAACCCACATCAATTAATGCAATATAAGGTAAACCAAATACTAGGAACGTATTTCGGTTATGACGTCCGGTGCGTCTTCCTCCTCGCGACGCCGCCTCATTTGCATAGACTAAGCCAGCCGCCTAGCCTCTGTGTTACCGGACCTCGCGCTCGAGTTCCACGACCTCTATTCTGACCATTTCCTCCTCGGCCATTACCGCGACCCTTTGTGGTCCCGCATTTCTATCTTGAGTGCGGTTTCGCCCTTCCGGTGATTCTTAGCTAGTTTAGGGGGCAATCTCTCGACACGATGCTCCAACGACCCATATTCAAAACAACCCCTATCACCGGTCCAACAACCTCCCAATGGGTTTTACCACAATGCGGTTGACCGAGTCGAGCCTCGATTAGTAGCCATGGGCCTTCTTTGCTCGATTTGGCCCACTTGGCCTAGCCTTTTCTCGAACACTACCACTTGACCCGGTGACCCAAATCATCTCTTACGATTATTCCTACTATAGTTTTGCCTCACGGCCTCCTTGATCCCTTCGGCCACCTTGGCCTTCTCCACTAGGGGCGAGAACTCACGAACCTCCTGCGGGGCAATTAGTAACCTCAAATCATCTCTCGAGTCCGTCCTCAAAGCGGACGCGTGGCCATGTTCGGTGGCTATGATTCCTCCGGCATACCTACTCTCACCTTAAAAACTCGCCTCATACTCGGCCACCGACTTAGTTCCTTGCACCAAAGCTTAGGAAGGCTTTCCTTTGAGCATCGGTGTAGCTAGTGCCCACATACTTCTTCTTACGAAGGTAGTCTTAAAGTAGTCCCATGTGAGATCATCGGTCGCGGCTCCATCCGGACGATCATCCACCACCACTGTACGCTTCATCCTTTAGAAGTGACACCGCCCTTTCGCCTTCTCCTCCTCGGTCGGTCAATATTATCCATGATCCTTCGTAGATTCCGGCCAAGACTACTGTGATGCCTTTGGGCGCCACTCCGAGACACCCCGCAATACCTCGGGCCCAGTTAGACCGGGTCGCTCGGGAGAGCAGACTTTCGAGCTCCCAAATTCCCACCGGCCCATGCCTACCATCTCCAAAACTCGCGAGCATCGCTATGAGCATCTTGCTCACCACCGGCCCGATCCTGTTCTCGACCCCTAAAAGTAGGAGGTGGTGGTGGCGGTGGTACCTCATTTTCGTGGGCCCCCCGACCGACACGATGAGTTACGACACGGTCATCCTACCCCCTACCGCGTCCACGGCGCCCACGTCCTCGAGAACTCATTCTATCTACCGCGCTTTAACGATTAAGAAAATTTTATGCGTTAGCATTTGTTCCACTTTCTTATTCGCGAAGAAGTTTTATGGATAATTTAATCGAGAGATTCTTTCGTGCAAACAATGTTTGATTCTCTATCCTAGTTCACACAAAGGAGTTCATGCATCCATTCCTTAATACTTTCCATACCTATTCGCTCTTCGGACATTTCTGCCCATTTCTAACCCAGGGGTATTTTCGTCATTTTTCCTACAGGGGTATTTTCGTAATAAAAGAAATTTTAAAACTTTAGTAAAGTAGGTCATTTTGAAATTCCCAAAACTGGAGGGTATTTATGAAAATTTGTAAAATTTAGAGATATGGCATCATTTTGAAACCAGGGGTATTTTGGTAATTTTGTTATTCGGGGGTAATTTTGTAATTTTGATAAATCGAGGGTATTTCCAACAGTTGTAAAACTTTGGGGATTCTTTTGAAAGTTTTCTTTTTCAAATAGTGATATTTGTAAAGATTTTCAAAGATCAGGGTCATTTCGGTAATTTTGCAATTTGAGGGCATTTTCGTAATTTTCCAAAACCAAAATATTTTGTTGATGATTTTCACACCTAAGTTGTTGAATATTGGTAAAATAGTTGAAATTTTTGGGCAAAACCGTTGAACTGATATTTTATGAGTCAGGGGCGTTTTAGTAATTTTACCCCTAAAGGCATTTTTGTAATTTTCCACAAATCAAGTTTTTCGAGGAAAACGTTGTAAAAATGATGTTTTCAGATTTAAAAGAGTCATTGTAAAAATTTTGAAAACGTTAGGGTTGTTGTTGTTTTATTTTTTTTTTGAAAATCATGGCTAGTTCCCTTTCGGGTTTTAATCATTGTGTTTAGCCTATGACCGAGCCCTCTTGGTCTGGGTGAACCAAAGCTACGCACCAGGCAGGATTCGAGTGAAGAGGAGGTGGATCACGCGGACCGCTTAAATACCAAGCTCTCACCGAACCTTTTCAGACATGCGCGCATGAGGTTGCCACACCACCGAGCCTACGAGTTAGGGTGAACCGAGCTACGCACGTGTAGGATACCTGCGAAGATGAGGTGAGTCACGAGGACTGCTTAAATACCAGGCTTTTCCGGATCCACTCCTAGACATGCGTACAAGGGTTACCACACCCTAGCTCACTGACTAAGTCATAGGTGGGTTAAGTTCCTTAAGTCTTATGCGTTGTTGTGTGTTTGAGTAATCTAGTCCTAGGGTCAAATCCTATAAGTCTATTCTACGTTCCATGCTTCCTACCCTTCTACGAATATAATTCACAAAGAATGTTGAAGTACTTACAGGCGGATCGGTCTGGGAGACTCGGGCCATGCTGTTCAAAATCCAAAAATTATTTCATAAGGCCTACTAAAGCATTTTTGGGCCTTGGGCCCCCACAGCCGAGCTTTGAACTGGGCTCTGATACCAATTTGTAACAACCCAAACTCGGCCCAAACGCTATGGCCGAATCTGGTTTGCTACTTAGAAAATATTTAGAAAACTTGGAAGAAATTTGATGTTTTAGTAAAAGATAATTATTTTTGGTTGAAACCTTTGAGGTGTATAAAACAAAATTTTGGAAATATTAATTAACTCAAATTATTATAAAATTACAAGTGTGCCCGATGGCTCGTAAAAAAACAATTTCGTTCTAACTTGGAAAACATACGATTGTTAATTAATAGTACTAACAAATTTAAATCAAGTATTCGAGCATATAACAATAATAAAATATTCTAGGAGGCCTTATTACAATCCAAATAAAATATAAACCGGAAATAAAATATTTTAACTTAAAATCAAAGTTCATTTAAACTAGACCCATTTGCATGGCCACCTCGAGTCCACCCGGCTCCACATCCGCGATCTATGTGTCACTGAAAAATGTAAAGGAGAAGGTGAGTCACCACGACTCGAGATGTAACCCTTCCCCGATTTTAACATTTCATACACAACATATAACAATTAATATGCAAAATATTATGGGTCCCAATCCTAGCCGACCATACGCCATTGTCTACCCCGTTGTGGTACCAAACCACCGTGGTGGTGCCAAACCACTGGTGACATATAGTCACGATGTGTTACCAAAACACGGTGTCCAGTAGACACAAATCGGGTGATGGGGCCAACCCATCGTGTGATACCAAATCTTTGGCGCGACAATCCCATATCTCAAGTGGGGCCAACCCACGGTGGTATTAACGAGGAGGACAAGTCGCTATGAGGTGCCAAACCTCTGGAGGTACCAAACCTCTCGGTGACCGTAGTCACGATGTGTTACCAAAACATCGGTGCCCGTCTAAGACGTTATCACCGCCCCTCCACTCTTTCAACCCACAATTGACAAACAATCATAACCAGATTTATCACATGTATCAATACATCATGCTTCCCAAAAGCATAAAATAACAAAAACATATTAACAGTACTTACGAATTTCCATCTATACCAATAAGGTATATTATCCAATGCTACATAAATTAAGTTAGCATTCAATATTCAAACATATATAATAAGTTATATGTGTGTATGTACACACTGTCACCAACGAGAGTCTAAATCCCGAAAAGAAGAGTCGGACTCCCTAGATCTACTGATCCCTATATTCGGCCAAATACCCGGGTTAGTACTATGGCCTAATCGGCCAACCAATTAATTTGAGAGGGGTTCCTTGTGAACCCGAATCCTTACCTTCACACTTTTGAATACTAATCGCAACACTTGATTCTCGAATCTGCTCGTCAACCATCATTGATTAGTAAGTAAACCAATAGCCTTCGGCTTTTAATCGAATTGCTAGAATAAAGAGATTGATCTTACCACCACTTACCGAAATTGAACACTAGAGATCAGGCTGTGAGTCGACTGCTTTACTTCCCTGAGTACCTAGAAGAAATCGGTTACCAACCGTTTAGAAACCATTGCCGAAATCGGCACCCTTCCTTGTAAAAAGTCGACAGAAGAAGGAAAAGGGGAGATAGATATTCGGCCATTTACTTACCTCTGCTTCAATATTCGGCCAAGACTCCACCAAGTATGGAGAAGGAAATTCGGCTATGGCTAAGGAGTGGGTTCGGCCAACTAAGAAAAAGAGAAAAGAGAGGTTGGGGATTTGACAAGGAAGAGAGTAGAAAAGAGTTTCGGTTCAAAAGGGTTTGAGAGAATGAAAAATTAAAAGAAAATAATTAAGAAAGGGGTTGAGAATTTCGGCTAATAGCAACAAAAATGGGAAAAACAAAACCTAGTGGCAAGCTGCTGCTTTTATAGGCATTCGGCAATTACCCAAAACAATTCTAGGTCACTCATTTGAATAATTCAAAATAATTTGAATTAATCTCAAATAATCTTCTAATAATCCCATTAATAATCCTTATTAATATCCAATGATAAAAGCTAATATTATCCTTAATATATCCTACTATCTTATTATCTAAATAAAAATCTAATTAATAATCTATTTTTAAATCTTAATAATATCCTCATTATTTATCTCTATTATCTAAATAAATAATAAAAGAGTTTAAGAGAGAAAATTCCTCCCTCCCTATGCCGTCCATATCAAGGTGCAAAAAGAGAATTTTGTGACTCGAACCAAGGCTCTCCCTTGCTCCTTGGTGGCGTCACATGTAGCTCTTAAGTGGCCTCACTTTGCCACTTTACCAAGGGCTCATTTGTGTCAAATAACCCACACTTGTTACGATAACACCCTCCCCGCTAAGGCTTCTCGCTTTTAAAGTTAAAAACTACCATTTCCTACCAAACCGTGCCAACTTAAAGCCTTAATTAAATTCTTTTATTCCAAAAATAATGTCACAGCGGTTCATACATAAGAAAAATAATTAAATTCCAAATAGCCCCGTTTTTGGGATGTTACAATCAGTGGGAATGAATATGGCTGGTCGAGTCGAGGACGTAAAAATGAAAATCGAAACCATGCCCATGACTGCAGTAGTGATAGGCAACCTACGATTTTTGCTTTACTCGGCGTGCGCGCCCGCACATCTCCGATACAACCTCAATAGCACGGCGGACCCTCAACTCAATTCACGGTTGCTGCTGCGAAATCAACAAGTTTGAGGAGCCATCTCAGTGGGACGAGGTTTCTAGAGAGGTCCGGCATCAGATAGCCTCCAATTATCTGAAGAATGTATGCCCGAGCATACCGTATTCTTTCTACTTCAGTCGAACCCTCGTTCGGCTCCGGGAATGTGTCTCGTAACTAGGCCATATGATCCGAGCTCCTTGAATTCTATCCAGAATGGCACCCAGAAGCTCGTAGCATACGGCCATCCAATCGGTAGATGTTGCGGACCCGGTGACTACTGACCCGTCCACCGGTAATCTCAACTGCAGCTGCACATCTTCTAGAGTGATGGTACACTCTCCGCATGGCAGATAGAAAGTATGCGTCTCGGGTCTCCACCTCTCTATCAGCCCGCTGATCAAAGGCGGCTCCAACTTGAACCCCCAGCCTATCGTGGCCACGTGCCAAAAACCCACTTCCCGCAGGTAATTCTCGATCAACGGCGATGGAGGACCATACATGTTGCGAATATAACATTCTAACACCCGATCTACAGGCTGTTTAAAAAATTATAAAATTAAAAATTAATTAAAATTGCATAATTGAAAAAAAATAATATTGAAAAATTAAAAATTAAAACTTACCATTTTCATTTGCTCGATGGAGATGTGCTTGTTGTCGAGGCGAAGTAATTCCCCGGCCATTGTAATCCAATAAAAAATTTTAATAAATTTTCCAAAAAAATATATTAAAAAAATTATAAAGGGCTTTTTCGTAAATAGTAAAGGACTATTTTGAAATTTGAGCGTAAATTTCAAGAACTTTGAGAGAAAATTGAGAAAGGATTGAAGTGTGAAAAAAATAAAGGGTTGGGGGGTTTTATATATATTTTTTTACCGTTGAGCCCCCAACGGTCAAAAAAAAATTGGCCTTTGGGTTTTGACCATTGCAGGGCTAAAGCGCGTCCTCAGGGGCGCGCTTTTCTGCTGTTTCACTCAAAAACGCGCTGACGTGTACGTGTTTTTAGGGGAAGCGGCCCTTTCCCGTAAATATTCTTCAAATTGGCATATTTCCGTAAATAATTCAATTTTTTGGTATATATGAGATATTTACCCATTTCTTTTGGTAACTAAATTATTAATATGTTATAATTTTTAATTCAAAAAATTAAATGTGTTAAAAAAATGGCACATTCAAGCTATAAAAACTCGACACGTCTTTTTTCCATGTCATCTACGACATGACCACTAATTAATGATATGACTATTGGCTAACTATTTTTATAAAAAAAAAAAAAAAAAGGACTATTGGCTAACTATTGTGTGATCATTGACCATTTAAATATATATTTTTAAAACTTTTAATTTTAAATTTTTTCGTTTTTCATGTTTTTTAATTTTATATAATTTTTTTTTGTTTTTTATTTTATATAATTGGTATATCATAAAATGTTTTTAAATTTTGTTAATTTTAGATTTTTATTTTTTTTGAATTTTCTATATTTTATAAATTGTTTTTATATGTTTTTTTTATTTTATATGTTTTATATATTTATAAAAAAATTAAATTTAATAAAATTTTTATATTTGTTTGATATTATATATTCTTGAATTTTGAACAAATTTTAATGGATGTAATGAATTGTCATGTATAAAAGAAGGATTTTTTATAAAATTAACTTAAAATTTTAATTAATTACGTAAATGACCCTTTTTTGATAAAATATTTAAATGACCTAAAATTTACTATGAAAGTTGGTGGAGTCAAAGTGTTTGGTGTCTCTGCCAGTTTTTTGTCCTCTTTTTTGTTTTATTATTTGTTTTATTATTATTTGTTTATAATATTTTTAATGTATATTTTTTGTGGAACCATTTTAAATAGCGCCACTAGTTCATTTAAACCGCAACAAAAGCGACTTTCTCGGTGTTATTAAATTGTAGCTTGAATGCTGTCGATAATGATGATATTATTCGTGCGGTTCGATTTGAGATTCCTTATAACCTTTAAACATTCTATTGACCTAGAAAATCCCAAATAATCCATCAGTTGGTTGCATAACCAATTTGAACCCGTTACCAAATAAATAATTGGCATCCGAAAAAAACCATTAAATTTACCAGTGCCAGAGCTCCACTAGATTATCGTTAAATAGCATACCTTCAAATTAAAAAAATAAATACAAATAGATAAATAAAAAAACGCTTATCATATCTCTCCCATTCATCATCTAGCAAAGCATAAGTAATTTTTGTTTCCTTCAAATCAGATTGATGTGTCATTGAGGCTTATATATACCAATTTGGTCATGCCAAAGAGAATGGCTCCAACAACTAAAATATTTTTTAAAAATTTAAATATAAAAAATAAATTTAAAAAAAGATTTAAATGAACAAATAGCTATTTAGAATGGCTCCACCAAAAAATATACATTTAAAATATGATAAATAAATAATAAACAAATAATAATAAAAACAGAAAAGGACAAAAAGTTGGCAAAGACGTTGGAAACTGGTGGCGCCAAATTATTTGGATCCATAAAAAAAAGGAAAATTTGTTTAAAGCCCCCTATTTTTTCGAAAATCGCAATATTTCCCTAGTATTTATACAGGTGGTGCCATTCTATGTAGCTCCACCAAAAATTTGATTTTTTTTTATTTCGGTTGTTGACGTGGCATGTTGATGGCGCCAAACACTTTGGCTCCACCAACTTTCACTACAATTTTGGTGCCAGATCGAAGATCTATCTTGGAGAAAATCGAAGCTCCTCGCAGCTGGTCAAACAGATCATCTATCCTCGGTAAAGGTGTAACATCCCGGTTTAGACCCTAGTCGGAATAGTGGTTCGAGACCACAAATCCGAGGTCGTAAAAATATTTTAATATTATTTTTTGTGTGAATAGTATGTGATATAGACTGTGTGAAAATTCTGTGTGATAATTTAATCGTTTATGTGTCGAATTAAGAGAAATGACTTAATCGCGTAAAGAGTAAAAGCTATGTGCTGATTTATAAATACCTAAGTGTGGATGTCTTTTTAAGGTGGAGGCCTTATGTTGTTAATAAACCATTACTAAGTTAATGGATGGTTAAATGACAAAATAACCTTATGGTTTATTTGTCTTATATGTTTAATGGAAGGATAACTTAGTAATTAGATTACTAACATGTTTATTTTACAAACAAAAGATGAAAATAAGATGAGAGTGCTCATCTTTTATGCCGAAAAACCAAGGAAAGAAAAAGAAAGAAGAACACTTAGGTTTCGGTTGATTTCAAGCTTGATTTAAGGTATGTTTGAGTCGGTTTTTTGATAATTTCTACGTTTTTGTAATCGTTGCTTCGAATAGCTATCAAACCCTTGTATTAATTTTGAGTATTGATGATGTTTATGTGAGTTGCCATTGATGCCATGTTGAGCTTTGTGATGTTTTATGGTGTTAAACGAAAGATATGAGCTAGGTGGACATACTTTGTTCATGAATTTTTGATGAATTTAGCTAAATAGGGTTAAATTGAGAAATTGGTAAATTGAGGGACTAAATTATGAATTTGATGAAAAATGTGGGCTTATATGTGATGTATATGTATTCGGCTAGGTATGTGTATGTGTGGATTTTGTAAATTTGGTGATCTTGTGAAATAGGGACTAAAGTGTTGAAATGTGAAAACATGAGGGCTATTATGCAAAATGCCCTAAATGTGTGTATGTGGACTAAATTGAATGAAATGGTGATTGAATGGATTGAATTTAAATGTGTATAGACCAAGAGAGAAGAGGTTCGAATCGAGATCGTGGCAAAGATAAAGTGCTCGATTAATCACCGTATCGATGTCGACGTTCGAGGTAAGTTCGGATATAATACATGTTGTTAACATATGATTTTGTATTATGAAATGAATGTGTATATGTGTATGAGATTGAGATGCTATGTATAAGGTTATGTTAAGGGCACTAAGTGTGCGATATTGAAATTGAAACAGAAATGAATAGCACTGTGTATGTGATGTTATAAAAGCTTCGGTTTATAAAATTGGCACTGAGTGTGCGTTACCAAGATAAGTCAGTTGAAAGATTTGGGCACTATGTGTACGATGACTAATATGTACCAACTGTGTATTAAGCACTGAGTGTGCGATTAAGTTGAATGAATATCAAATGATGACCAACAAGTTATATCAAGCATTGAGTAGCTTGGAAATTGAATACTATGTGTTAGCCAAGGCATGTCTTGAACCTTTGTGGTTGATGAATTTATAGATAAAGCTTTAGATGGATGAATGAGTATTTTGGCTATGGATAATATGGTATGGATAAGAGAGAATTGATCTATGTGATGATTATTGATTATGTTAATTTGTTTTGATTACACAATTATATTGTATATCGAACTTACTAAGCTTTATAAAGCTTACTGTGTGATTTGTTTCTTTACTTTGCAGTGTCAGTAAAGCTAGCTCAGATCAGGGGATCGTCAGCTTCTCAGTCACACTATTGACAATCTATTTTGGGTATTTTGGAAAGATGTATATAGTTGAAATATGGCATGTATAGGCTGGTCATTTGAATCATGTTTGATGTTGGTAAGTAGCCATGAGATGTGACTAGATATGTGCTAGTTTTAACATGAATGAATTTGGTTTATGTGATGCATCTTTTGCATGGTTAGTAGGTTGAGAAGTTGACTTATGAATGGTAACTTTGTGTTGATAAAATGCTAGCATGAATTTGTGAAATTGAAAAAGGAATGATGTTTAGAATGGAATGTATTATGCTAGTGATGAGATAAGTTTTGGCAGTAAAATTGTCATGGTTGGAATTGGTATTGAATGCATGGGTTGAATGACTATTTTGGTATGTTTTTGGTAGTTATATGTACATGGGATGTCTTGATAAAATGGCTTGTAGGTTATACCCTAAGTGGGTGGCACTTTGGCCTTGCAAAATGGCCTATAATGTCACACGGTCTAGGCGCACGGGCGTGCCTAAAGACCGTGGGTGATTTGGCAGAATGGAGCTTAGTAGTACACGACCTTGACACGGGGTGTCAACTAGCCGTGGTGTACAAGTCAGTAGCTAGCTAAGAGTACACGGTCATGGCACACGAGCGTGCTAGGTGGCCGTGGAGAGGAAATCAGTATATGGCCTAGTAGAACACGGCCATGGCACACGGGTGTGCCTAGTGACCGTGCTAGTATAGTCAGTATATGGACACGGAAGGACACACGGGGGTGTCTAGCAGTCGTGGAGGGCGCACGGTCTCCTTCCACGGGTGTGTGTCCCCTGAATCTTGGAAAAAATTTTAAGTGTTCGAGAATTTATATATGTGTTCGGTTTAGTCCCGACCCCTCTTTAGCATGTGAATTAGGTCTCGTAGACCTTGATAAGGGACAACATGATTGTATATAAAGGTGATTAATAATGATTGACTTTGTGTCGTAAATTCTAGATGTTAAATGTTCTGATTGATCGGTAATGCCTCTTAACCCTATTCCAGCGACGGTCTCGGGTTAGGGGTGTTACAAAGGGGTACTTGTTCTTAATAGTCAGTTTGTTCAGTTGACGATAATCGACGCATATGCGCATGGATCCATCCTTCTTCTTCACGAATAACACTGGTGCTGCCCATGGAGACACACCCGGCCAAATGAATCCTCGGTCTAGTAGCTTTGAATTTGAGCCTTTAACTCCACCAGCTCCTTCGGTGCCATCCTATATAGGGCGATGGACACCGGAGTTGTTCCAGGTAGGAGCTCAATATCGAATTCGACCTCATGGTTTGGAGGCAACCCAGGAAGCTCTTCAGGAAATACATCTGAAAACTCCTTAACAGTTCTGACATCTCCAACAAAAGAACCTTTAGAATTAAAAATGCTAACATAAGTTAAAAACGTCTCGCAACCCTTGCGAACCAGTTTATCGGCCCTTAATGCTGAGATTATATTAGATAGATAATTAACACAACCACCTCCTCATCCTTAGAAGACTTCAACACTATACGCTTAGCAACGCAATCCAAATTCGCACGGTGTTTCAATAGCCAATCCATGTCCAATATAAGATCGAATTCACCAAACGGCAGTTCCATCAAATCTGCTGGAAAGACAACCCCTTAGACCTCTAGAGGCACGTCTCTGAACAACTTATTCACCCTAACCGACTGTCTCAGTGGACTTAACACAGTCATCTCACTATCAGTATTTTCAAATTGAAAACCCAGCGTCCCAGACACAGTGCATGTAACATACGAGTGTGTAGACTCAATGTCAATTAAAGCGGTGTATGGTACATTATAAATTAGGAATGCAGCAGTTATGACGTCAGGGCCGTCGCCATCCTCTCGGTGACGAACAGCATAAACTAAAGCTGGTTGTCTCGCCTCAGTGTTACCAGCACCTCTTCCCGATGCTCCACGATTTCTTCCTAAACCATTTCCACCTCTGGCCTGACCACGGCCTCTCGGTGGCTGCTGACTACCTCTCCCTGGCTGAACATGGCCCTGACCTGTGGCTTGCATTTGAACAGGCCTCTAAGTACAATTCTTAACCTGATGGTCCATAAACCCACATCTGAAACACGCCCCAGTTTATTTCCAGCACTCACCCTGGTAAGCTCTCCCACAATCTACGCAAGGCTGCGGTCTAACCATAGTAACAGGAACTGTTCGGATTGGCCCATCAAATTTGGCCTTCTTTATAGGCATTTCAGATAAACCCGAGGGCCCTGAATCCTTTTTAAATTTACCCCTATCTTTTTCGCGATCCTGGCGCTCAGAGCGCTTCACATCCTCAGTAATTTTTATTTTATCAACAAGGGCAGCAAAGTCTCGCTCCCTCTGCGGAGATATCAACACACGTAACTCATCCCAGAGGCCATCCTCGAATCGCATACAATGTTCATACTCAGTTGTGACTATTTCGCGAGCATAACGACTCAACCGTAAGAATCCTGCCTCATATACTGCCACTGTCTTATTCCCCTGGGTCAGGCTCAGAATTTCTTTTCTTCAGGCGTCCACATAACTTGCGTCCACATACTTCCCTTGAAAGGCTGCCTTGAAGAAATCCCACGTCAAGCGGTCGGCCTGTGTACCCTCTCTCACAGTGAGCCACTATTGGTATGCCTCGTCTTGCAGCAAGGACAGTGCTCCCTTTAATTTCTATTCCACAGTACAGTCAAGGTCATCTATTATCCGCTTGGTAGCCTCTAACCAATACTCTGCCACATTCGAGGATACATCAGAAACACCCTTGAAGATTTCCGGTCCATTAGACTGGAGTCGCTCAGAAATTGACCCTCGGCCCACTGATCCAGTACTCGCTCCAGCAACCATTTTAAGAACACGTAGCATTGCTTGGGATAGAGCATCATCCCCAACTGCTCGGTCATGAGACCCTGTCTCAGTTACTGGTGAGGCTGGTGCCTCCCTAGCAGGCATGTGACCCGATGCTGAAGACCTAGCCCTAGTACATTGGCCTCTACCGCGGCCTCGTGTACCCCTTCCGCGAGTACCTCTTGAGCTCGTATCGATATAGCGTATTATCTGTTTTAAAAGTCTTATGAATCAGTTCATAATTCCAGTAATTATTAACGGATGTTTTATGATAATCAGTATTTAAAGTTTTTGTTTTCACAGATCGAGATATCTTACCATAATTTTCAGTCTTCTACCGTCTCAGTTTACCCTAACAAAAGAGTTTTAGTATAGTACTACTATCTATAGTAGTTTTTCAGTATAACATTTCAGTCAATAGCAATAAACAGTGTCAGAGAACTTACAGATTTGACGCTAGAGACTCAGTGTGCCACACTTTCAATAACGACCTTTCAATTTTCTTTCCAAAACCAAAATTTAGACAATTTTAGAAAAATTTTCAAGAACCTATTCCACAGCCGAGTTTTGCAACTTGACTCTGATACCACTAAATGTAACACCTCAAACCCTGCCTAGACGTTACGACCGGATCTGACCTCAGGGTCCATCGCGGCTCCAAACCGATTAAGGCTGGGGATTACCTGTACAGTTAAAAGAAAGGGTGAGTTTGCAAAAACCCAGTGTGTAATCCCCTATCAGTCAAATAACAATCAATGCAAGCAGAAACAGACTGAGCCTAAGCCCTATATAGTAACGGATCAGTCTGGGCTTTAGCCTTATACAATAACAATGTGGGTCTAAGCCTAAACTAATAATAGTACAGAATAGAGATGCAACCCAACCCAATCTAGCCAACACACCACCCGTAGCAACCAACACATCATGTGGGGACTAAGTCGACCCACTCAGCCAACAAACCAATATCGCAACATAACTGCTAATAGTAACGTAGCAAAGCTGCTAACAACAGTAAACATGGCCCAGCCACTAAAATCAGAATACGTGGCGATGCCACTAGAACAGTAAAAATATGGCAGAGCCACTAGTACAGTACTTCCTCCAAATCAGAATCCCAACCCCAATGCAGAATGTCGTGACATAAATATTACATGTATGCAGTATGTCATATTCATAATCAGTCATATAGATATCATACACACATCAATTAAACTACCACTAAGGGTATAATGGTCATTTCGTCGGTTAGGATAAAACGGTAATTTCACCCTCGTGGATTTTACCCATGTAGGGCCCATGAGCCTATTGGGCCCACATGGCCCATTACGGCCCAAACCCACGAGAACTTTCGTGGCGGCCTCTACAGTCTGTCGCCAATGATTTGTGGGCTTGGTTTACCATACGAGCGTTCACATACTCGTGAGGCTTCAGATGCCGAAGTTTCGGCTTTTGCCAATTCATAGTAAAACAGGGGTATGAATACACACCATTATCCATCGTTTTGACAGTAACAATACTGGGTATATGATTACAAACCTTTTAGTGACCACTTGCGAAATTCTAAAAGCACCAACCTAGATTCAATCTAAAAAATTTCAATCAGTCCTTAAATCGTTAATAAGATTCACAAACCCTGAATCTCTACACTGTCCTTACCACTAACCTTGGTAAACAGGAGTATAGCCTTTAACCCTAAAATCGCTTGGCTAGACTCCCACAATTGTTGATTGGCCACTCACTGCATAACAACAGATCTAGTTAGAGGGTTGATTAAGGATGTAGTTTACACCCATCAACATTAGCTTGAGCAAGACAGAGAACAACTTACCGAATCCCTCAGAAATGAATATTTACTTAAAGGAGCGGCACACGTGGGTGGAATATTGCATTCAATCTAAGAGGATAAACTGAAAGGAGATCATTGAATAGTAACAACGATAATCCTAAAAGGAAAAACCGCAAAGTAACAAGAAACAACCCAATTACTTACCCTATTATTCGACATGGTAACAAAGAAAAAGGGTAATAATAGATTCGCAATAGAAATGGAATGACAAAATGAAAGTTTGAGAAGGTCTATGCAATGATCGGCTTGTCAGAGTTTTAGAAGGTGTTAGGAGAAGGCAATGTATTCGATTATTACTTAAGAAGAGAGAAAACAGAAGAAACTTAATTCGATTTAGCAAAAGAGAAAAAGAAGAATGCCAATTCGGCAGAGAGAAAATGTGCAGAAGAAAATAAATGTTTCAAGGGAGAATTCGGTACTTGGTATTTGTGTTTCGGCAAAAGTGAACAACAGTTGAGAAACAAAGTTGAAAAGAGAAAGATCTGAATGGTCAAAAACACTGCACGAAATGCCACTAGGAGAGAAAAACCCGAAACGCAAAAAGGAAAGAACCCAAAATAGCAGAGAGGATAATCGACTTCTACACTCTCACAAAATGCCAAAAAATGCACCAAATAAGTTCTCTTAGCCAAATTCCCCTACTCTAGCTACCCCATTTGGCTATTACTCCCCTCACACCTTAATTCCTTAAAAATCTCCACCGATTTCTCCTAGATTTTCTCCAACCCCCCTATTCAAATTCCATTCAAATTCTAATGACCAATTCTTCAACCACCTCTGCAGAGTTTGAATCAAACTCCACCTCTCACGCTACAGAGACATAAAATAAAACCCCATTTTTGCATGCCATGGGATTTGAACCTACTCCCTCTTAAATGCCCAACATGCCACTTGCCACCACAACACAAGATCTCTTGTGTCACAAAACAAACACAACTTAATGTATGCCCTTTAAGCTAACATCCAGGTTTCCAAAAGAGCAAAAATCAAAATTTTGCCAAAGGCCATACTTGAACCCAGGCTTCCTGAAAACCCCCAAACATACCCAGATTACTTGACCAATAAGCAACTATGATATTTACGTCGAAGCTTGCAAAAACAAAGACCCTAAATTTTTGGGGCATTACATTAGGTCACGTCAAAGCAGATTGTTATGAATTACGAAATAAAAGAGTTGCTGAAAGTAACGAGGAAGATGTAGCTGGTGCTAATTTGGCCGAAAAAAGCGATAATAATTTCTTGTTAGTGTCAACGAGCGATAGCTCAAAGCTTACGTTCGAGTGGATCCTAGATTCGGGATGTTATTTCCACATGTGTCCCAATAGAGAATGGTTCTCGATATACAGTTCGGTTGAAAGTGGAGTTGTGTGCATGGGAAACAATTCATCCAGTAAGGTAATCGGTATTGGTACTGTTAAAATTAGGATGCACGATGGGACGATTAGGATACTCTCAGATGTCAGGTATGTACCTAATTTACGAAAGAATCTTATCTCCTTAAGTATTTTAGATTTGAAAGGTTGTAGAATTAACATCGAGTCGAGCAGCATTAAGGTGTCTCGTGGGGCTTTCGTTTTGTTAAAAGATAAAAGGATGGGCAATATTTATATTATGGAAGGTTCAATAATGACCAGTGAAACCAGACGTCCCTCGTTCGTTACGGAGTCAAAGTTAACTCATTTGGAGCAGAGGCAACTTGGTCATAGGAGGGAAAAAGGTATGACCGTTTCGTTGAAAAGATGTTTTTTTTGGATGCAGATTTTGAAAATTTAGGGCTCTGTGTTAATGAAAATCAAACGCATGTTAGTTTTAATTTGGCAGTGCAGAAGTCGAAGGCTAGAACTCTTCCAGCTTCTAAGCACATATTCGACTCAGTTAATTCCTTGTAGTTTAAGATAAGCCCGTGACGAGCTTTGGCAAAGATGGCGTTGGCGTTGTGGAAATAAGAGTCAATGTGGAGATTTGTTAAGTATGCCATGTATTTCAGTCAAATTTGAGAGGTAACCTCCCAATTAAACTCTATTTATTTGTTTTAGTCGAATTCTGATTAATTTAGATTATTTTATTATTATTTGACCTACGAATTTAACTTGCAGATAGCTATTTTACAACCTTAGAAAATACACCCATTAAAAGATTATAACTCATAACACTTTTAGAGAATTTTGTGTTTACGTTTTGAGGGTTCTTTGTTTTTGGGTTTGGGGGTTTAGTTTTTATGTCGATCTTTTGTACTATTCATTCTTTTTCCATTATAGTAAAATTATCTTTACCCGTAGTTTTTTTATCCTCTTTGGAGGGGTTTTTCCACTTTAAATTTGTGAGTTCAATTTCTCAATTTCTTCCGCTATTTTTTACTTGTTTGTTGCTTAATCAGATCAATCCCAACACATGTTTTTGTTAATCACTCTTGGTCTTTTGATAAAAGGTAATCTTTACCATATTAAAAAAAAAAAAACCTCTGTTATGATTGGCTTTCTTTTGGTTTTGTTTATTACTTTACATGCAAGTTTATATTTATTTCTTTCTTATAAAAATTGATGCAGCCTTTAGTCCGAAGGTGTTGAGAGTAAAAAGGTCATTTGTGAATTCATTTGGAAGTGTATGTAAACTCAACAATAACTTAGTCATGGAAATTATCAAAATATCTTTTTATGTATAAAATAAATTATGTTGTTGTGAGTGTATTTTTATCTTTTTATATCTTAACTAAAACTAGTAAATTTTTTGTATATGGTGAAATTTAAATCCATGCTACCAACATTATAATTTTTTTCTTTACCACTTCAATCAAAACTTTATTTTAATATATATTTTTATAAACTTTCATATTATTACACAATTTGTTTCACCCATATTATATATATACTATTATTTAAATATGTAAATGAGTTAGTGTCACAAGTCAATTTGACACTAACTCAATCAAAGATACTTCAAACAATCATATTTTAAACAATTAATTATACTATTATATGGTAATTTTATAGTCCCATACCTTTGTATAAAAATTAATAAAAAAAACATCATTAACTAAAAAAATGCAAGTAAAGATTTGAACTCAAAACATAAAAATTATTAAATTTTATCATCCAACCAAAACCTAATTATCATCTCATATGACAATTCTTTTTACATGAAATTTATTTTCCACACACTTTGTGTTCTTTGTATATAAATAATCTATACTATTATTTAAGTTCCCGACTGGATTGGTGTCACCCTCAATCGAGTAATCAACTTAGTTAGGAAGTTACGGGAATGCCATTTCATAATTAAAATAAATAATATTATTCGATGATTGTAATGGCCCAAATTTGTCTGGCCCAAACAAAAACAGACAAAAACAAATAAATAAAAATAATAAAAGTCCATTAACAAAAAGTCTATTTACAAGCCCAAAACCCTAAATACCCAATCTGCTAACCTAAAAATCTTAAAAACCCAAAGCCTAAAACCTAAAAATTAAACAAGAAACCCTAGCCACCTCTAAGACTTCACCAGCCGCCGCCGCTCCTCTCCACGTCAGCAGGCGCGTTGCCCCAGATCTACCTTCCTTTCACCGAAGTGGCAAGGCGTTGTTTTCCATCGCCATTGACTGTAAAAGGAAAAAAGCAGAAATAAGAATCAGAGAAACAGAAGCATGAAAATAGAGAGAAAGAAAAGAAAATGTATATTTTGTAATATATGTTTGGCTATAAAAGCCGAAGACGATTGTAAACAAAAAAACAAGGAAAAAAGAAGAAATCATATACAAAAACGAAGTTTAAAAAAATAGTTTATTTTATTTCCTTTTTTTTATTTCGTAAAAAGAAGAATAAACACAATGTTGAAATTTTTACCTGTTAAGAGCAGTGGGGGCCTCGCTGGAGAGGGAAGAAATCAAAATTTTTTTTTCATCTTCCTTTTTCTTTTTCTTTTTTTTCACCGATCTCGGCCTTTTTTGGGTGTTTCATCCCTAGATCTAACTCTAAGGTTTTGAAAGGATTCTAAAAATGGTTTTTTTTTTATTTTTCAACCACAGTAGGCGGTGGTCGCCGACATTGACAGCCGCAACGGCGTGCATCGGCCTTGTGGCCGGAGCGAGAGAGAGGGAGTTTCAGAGAAAAAGAAGAAAAGGGAATTTTTTTTTTTTTTTTTGAAAAACTAAGACCAAATGATTTTTTTTTTTTGGAATTTGTTAATTTATATAGGTCCCTAAAACGACGTCGTTTTGGGCTTGGCTTCAGATTCCCAAAACGACGCCGTTTTGGCACGACCTGAAAATTCGACCCAAATAGTCTCAGGGTCCGCGTGTTTTCGCACTAATGGTCTATTTGTCATTTTGGTCCTTCCGCTTTTTTACCCTTTTTAATTTCGTCATATTTCCTTTTTATTTTATTCTATTTTTTCCCTTTTATTTTATTCTTGCGCAATTTAGTCCCTTGACCCACTGTTGACCCACTAAGGGAATGACACGTGTTAATGTGGTCAGGATAATTGTCCTCTGAGTCCCTGTATTTTTCTATCTCATTTTAATTTAATCCTTTATATTCTGTTTCCTTATAACTTAGGCTTATAATTTTGTTATATTTTCAAATTTAATCCTTTATTTCCCTTTTTTTTGTTTTTTTTATTCATGCATTAAGTTTTGTTTAAAATTTAATTCAATCATTTATTTATTAAAGTTAGCCCATTTATTTCTTCTTTTAATTTCTAGCATTTATTATTTGTTCTAGTTATATTCTTGCCCTTGAATTTCCCGATTGTTTTATTTTGGTCTTTTATTTTTAATTATTGATACTATTAATATTAGTAAGTAATCATTGTTGTTAATTAATATTAATTTTGTTAAAATTCGCTCAAAGAATCAATATTTTATGAATGTAATAATATTATTACAATGCATTTTTATATTATTTCACTATTAGTATTATTATATAATATTATTAATTGAATATTTTTTATTTTTTATTATTTTTATTTGTACTCATTATATTATTGTTATTTTATTTTATTATTTATGTTATTTTGTTAATACCATAATTTTTCCATCATCATACCTTGTAAATAATTGCTACATACACTCATCCATTTTTTGGCATAAGCGCATAAAAAATAATAATTAAGACCAAGGCGATATTTTTTATTTTGAGGATTTGAGAAATTGTGCCCCAACTTACGGGTACAATTTTCTTCTTGAATCGAAATAATCGAACGTCCTTTCTTTTTTTAAAAAAATAATTAAAAAAATAATATAATTAAATGGTAAGCGTTTTTATTGTCGAGATTTTTGTGCCCCAACTTACGGGACATGATTTTTTTGTCTTGATCGACCCAAAATGAGAACGTTTCCTCATAAAAAAATTCAATTTAGATCGAGATTTTTTTAATACCATCAAATAACATCATGCAAAGAGGGACCGTATTTTAAATTCTTTTCAAAATTTCAATTTGTGACATCAAGATATTAAGTAATCAACTAGCTACCAATTTTGGGTGTTATGAGGGTGCTAACCCTTCCTCATGCGTAACTAACTCCCGAACCCATTTTCTGGATTTTGTAGACCGAAAATTATCGTTTTAATAAATCTAACATTTTATTAAAATGTCCAAGTTTTGAGGTGATCTAATCACACCTAAATAAAAAGGATTGGTGACGACTCCATTATCATTTTAAAATAAAATTTTGATTTCCAAAAAAAAGTTTCGACAATGATCTTTTAGTCTTTTCACTTTAAAAAAAATCAATAAAAATATACGTTTGATGAGATTTAAGCTTTTATTTATTTTTATATTTTTATTCATGTTAATTTTATTATGCACACTTTATTACTTTAATCAATTGTATATTTATATTATTATTTAAGCTCCTCACTAAGTTAGTGTTATCTTCAATCGGGTTACCAACTCGGTTAGGAAGTTACAGGAATGTCATTCTTTAATTAAAATAAGTAATATTATTCGAGAGTATTCTAATTTTTTCACTTTAAAAAACCAATAAAAATATGCATATGGTGAGGTTTGAGGCCACACCAATTGCATTAGTAAAAATAATAATTTACTATTCAACTAAAGTTTTATTTTATTTATTTTATTTTTATTGGCACACTTTATTATCTTCAGTTGTATACCTATACTATTACTTAAGCTCTTGACTAAGTTGGTGACTAGTTGAGGTGCCCTCAATGGGTTACCAACTCACTTAGAAAGTTATGAGAATGTCCTTCTCTAATTAAAATAAGTAATATTATTCGAGAGTATTTTAGTCTTTTTATTAAAAAATCAATAAAAATATGCGTATGATAAGATTTGAACCTAAACCAATTACATTAGTAAAAATTTTAATTTACCACTCAACTAAAGCTTTATTTTAATATTTTTATAAATTTTAATTTTATTACACACTTTATTACTTTTATCAATTATATATCTATACTTTTATTTAAACTCCCGACTGAGTTGGTGCCACTCTCAACCAAGTCATCAACTCAGTTAGAGAATTACAAAAATACTCTTTTGGTAATTAAAATAAGTTATATTATTCAATGGTACTTTAGTTTTTTTTATTTAAAAAAACTATAAAAATATGCATATGGTAGGATTTAAACCCCAACCAATTGCATTATCAAAACCTTTAATTTACCATTCAATTAATTTACCATTCAACTAAAGTTTTACATTTCATTACTTAATGTATGATATTTTTAAACATACATTCGTGTTTTATATTCATGGTTTCCACACGCATATGTGTGTGATAAGATTTCCAATATAGATAATGTCATTTATTGAATTGGTGTTATAAAAAGATTAAATTTTTTATAATTAATTTTTTTTAATATTGAATTTTCCTTTCACTAACATAACTTTTTAATGCGCGATAGAAAAATGACAATATTATAATAAAACAATTGGGATGTATTTATTATTAGTTTCAAACTATTTTTTTATTTTATTTTCGTACATATTATGTATGTATTATTATTAGTTTCAAATATTACATATTAGTTATTTATTGTAGGTTGTTTTTAAACATATATATGTTCTAAATATGTTATTTTTATATTTATATAAGTGTGTTAGAATTTCTAATAAATTTTTAAGATTCTGAGTTTGAAATTTGAATTTAAGGTTGTGGATTTGAGGATAAGTAAATTCTATCATTAGGAGTGATATTAGTTTTTATTTGGTTGAGTTTTTAGGGTTTTTTAAATCGCCTATCATAATTTGGTTTGACATAGTTTAGTTATCAATTTTTCATATAATTTTTTTAGTTTTGAATTGTTAGACTTATTATGACAGAACGAATTATTTATTTATTTATGAGTTTTGAATATTATTTGACAAAATTTTAAAGTGTCTTTCATTAATATTTTTAAAAAATAAAATTTTTAATTATTTTAACTATTTTAAATATAAAACAATAATTTATATATAATAAAAAATAAAATTAATTATATATAAAATTAAAATTAAAATTAATTTTTAAACTTCATTCTATAAATATTTCAAACATATGAACTGAAATGGGTTTTTCTTTCTGGCTCTTATGATGTGGCAGGTCCAGCTGTTGTCCTATATGGTTGGCCCAATGATGGAGCAACGTGAGGAAACTGAAAGTCAAAATTCAAAAGAATATTCCAAACTACTCTTAACATATCCCTTTTCATATTATTAATCATTGACCTCTCTACTTCCAATATTTTAATTTAAAACCAAAAATATTGTATAACTTTTTTAAAAAAAAAATACTACTAATTTTATTAAAAAAATATTCTAGTCATTAATTTAATTTCTATTTTTTGTCAAATTGCTTTAAAATGGATGAAAAATTAATAATTTTTTTAACTTTAATGACATAACATACATATGGATAGACAAGTAAAAGACACATCAATATTTAATTAATTTTTTAAAATTTTAAAATTTCAAAAAAATATAAAAATTATTTTAAAAATTAATTAAATGTTAACATGTCATTCATGTGGCAATCAACATGTATGCCACGTCAGTAAAATTGACAAATATTAATTTTTTTATCTATTTTAAAGGTGATTTGATAAAAATGCAAATTCAAGAACTAAAAAATGTGAAAAATTAAATTGATAATTAAAATGATTTTTTATAAAATTGAGAAGTCAAAAAATTATTATGCATTTAAAAACACTTTTTACGTAATTTATTTATTTTTATTATAAAGGGAAATTAGAGATGAATCCCATCAATTTTAATAAAAAATCACATTTATGATTTTATTTTCTTCAATAAATATACACCAATATCATATACATATATCCAAATCAAAATATTATAATTTTTTATGAGAGTAATGTAAAAGAAAAAAAACCTACTAATCTTAACTCGATTAATATTAGTATAATTGTCAGAATCTTAATTTGATTGGTATTGACATAATTGTTAGTATAAGATAAAGTAAGTTCAAGCGCGTGGAGTTAAATAATGACTATGAGTAGTTTTAGATTTTATATAAAATAAAAGTTTAAAAAAATCTAATTTCACCTTCAGTCTATGTGCTCTTTGGTTCTTTAGAATTCAGTCCTCTTCTTTGAAGTTAAGAAATTCACCCAATTTACTTGGTCTAAATATTAAAGTCTATGATTCCACTAAAAATTAAAGTCTAATTGATAATATTGCTAATTGATTTTTAAAAAAAATAAAAATTAAACATTTGTTATGAATTGAATTTAAATATTTAAATAAGATGTTTGAATATTTAAATTTAATAAAAAATAATTAAAAGTATTATAAATTGCATTTTAATATTTTTTGAATGTTTATAAGTACAATCAAAGTACAAATATAAATATATGTATGAGTAACCATAAAATTTAGAATCAAACTATAACAATAATATACTAAGAGCTAGAACACAATGTAGAATCAAACAATTACAACTCAAATAGACTAAGAGCTAAAACCTACACATGACAAGACTCGAAGATCCACAGATAAAATTATACATGACGAGTCTCAAACTTGGGCATTTGCGTTTGCAAATGTGCCAAGGTTGGGGTTGGACTTAAATTTTCAAGTCGTCATACAAATAGAGGACTAAATTCTAGGAAATAAAAGAAAGGACTAAATTGATAATTTTGAAGAATGCAAAGACTGAAGGAAAAATTAAACAAAAAAGAAAACACAAAATACTTTCTAGATTTTTCTGGTAATTTTTTTCCTCCATAAAAAAGAATTCTACTTTTTATGACAAGTCGCCACATCTCCCATACATAATAAATACCAAATATATTTTAAAAAATAAAAAAATCTAAAATATTACTATTTAATATCAGAACATTGATTTTTCTAAAAAAGAAATAAAAAGAAGAAAATAAACAATTTAAAATCCCCCACTCTCTATTCAGATTATCTCTTTCTTCCCCTAATTTTCACTAAAACCCTAGATTTATACTCACATCACTCCAGCCCCTGATTTTAAAACACAGCCTTTGTTTTAGTCAGTGTCGTTTTTTTGTTTCCCCAAAAGGTACCGTACAATGTCGGGTTCTGGTGGCGTTTCGATCGCGAGAAGCCGTGGCGGCGAGAGCCGGTTTTACAATCCGCCGCCGATGAGGAAACAGCAACAACTGCAGCAACAGCAGCAGCAGCAGCAGATGACGACTACGACGATGCAGCGACGGGAACAAAGGCCGCCGTTGATTTCGAAGGGTTCGACGGAGAAGAGAACGGATCACGAGGATTGCGCCACTTTATTGCCGTCTTCTGCGTCTTCGTCGTCGTCGGCGAATAATAGCAGTAAAACAAATGATGATAATTCGACGAATTTGGATCGGTTCTTGGAGTTTACGACTCCTGTGGTTTCGGCTCAGTATTTACCCAAGGTAAAAAAGGATCCCCAAATTTTGCTAATCACGAGATTTGAACATTGTTTTTTGTTGTTTATTTTTTAAATATTTTGGTTCAATTATATACATATTTGGGGTTCTCTGATTGGTTAAAATAATGGTCCATTGCTGTTTATATGATGAAATATGTGGAAATCTGGTTTTTAAAATGGTTAATAAATGTTACTGATTAGCTCAAATTAGTGCTAATACTGGAATTTACTTAATTTCTTTGTGAGAATTAAAATCCGGTGGTGAGTTGAAGAAATGGGTTTTATTTTATTAGTCAAAAAATGTAGGAAAATTGAAGAAGCTTTGCTATACAACAGAAGATCAGATGACCCAAATCATTGAAAAATATGGAAATTTTGTTTCCTGAAGTGTTAAGCAGAATATCAAGTGTTTGATTTTTGTTCTTTTGGTGAATATTATTATTGATGAAATTTTAATGCTGGTTGATATTCTTTGCAAGAATCCAAACTAATAGAAATTGAAGAAATGAGTTTTGTTTTATTAGTCAGAAAACGTAGATAAACAACAGAAGATCAGACAATCAGCATCAGTGCAAAAATGTGGGATTATTTTTATCTGAATTCTGAAGTATTAAGCAAAATATTAAGTGTTTATTTTTATTTTTTTTAATGCTGGTGAATGTTATTATTGATGGAATTTTGGTTATCTTACAGACAAGCATAAGAGGATGCAGAGGGCAGGAGTGCGGACTGGAGTGTCCTCCATATTTTGCGCTTAAGGATTTGTGGGAGTCTTTTAAAGAATGGAGTGCATATGGAGCTGGTGTTCCTCTTTTGTTGAACGGGAGCGACTCTGTAATGCAATACTATGTCCCTTATTTGTCTGGCATTCAGCTGTATGTTGACCAATCAAGACCCTACCCAAGGCAGAGGTAAATCCATTTACACCTTATCGGGCGTCGTGTTGATATCCTACCTTTCTGGTTCCTTTCTTGACTGAGAATTTCTGATGTCCCTTTGGATTTTTAGGTGGTGACAGTTGGTGCATATATCCTTTTTCGAAATTAAGAAACTGTAATTGGGTGATCAGGGTCACAGTTATCAGAAATAGTTTTCTATTAATTTGGGGAGTTGTGTTGCTCGAGTCTCACTTGATGGTTGAATGTTGTGTTGAGGTGGTTTACAATAGAGGTTGAAGTGTCAGTCGATGAGTTATATTGAGTTGTGAATCATTAATCATAATTTTCAAAATGCGAGACTAATAGCATGCTGGTTATGTTGTTTCATTTTCCCATCCATCTTTGAACAGGATGCCTGGTGAGGAGAGTGATACTGAGTCATCGAGGGAAACAAGTAGTGATGGTAGTGATAGTGATTATGGAGTAGCAAGAAGAGCTAACAACATTGTCCCAGGTTCTTGGAATCAGCTGGATATTGCAGATGCAAATATTCAGAGATTAAGTACACTGTCACTTAGAAATAGACCCTTTGGGGGTTCATCAAGTGATGAAAGTGATACTTGTAACCCTTTGGGTCAGCTTGTTTTTGAATACTTGGAACATGATCAACCATTTAGTCGTGAGCCCTTGGCTGACAAGGTAATTCCTGTGTCCTTTGTTACACTAGCTTTTGTAGCTTGTTGTTCTGTTTCTAATAACTTTGCACCTTGCAGATCTCGGTTCTGGCATCTCAGTTTCCAGCACTGAGGACATATAGGAGCTGTGATCTGTCTCCTTCGAGTTGGATTTCAGTTGCATGGTATATTTCTCTTTCTAAATGATTGCATCAATGCTTATTATTTGTTGCAATGTGTTTTTGAACCCGATTATGTCTGACAAGTTTTCATTTTTTTTATTATTAATGAAGGTATCCAATATATAGGATACCGATGGGTCCAACTTTGCAAAATCTTGATGCCTGCTTTTTAACCTACCACTCTCTTTCTACACCCTTACCATGTAAGCATCTTTCTTTGTAATATGGTCGCATATCTGTATTATTTCTGCTTGATATTTTGTTTTTGATGTGATTTCGATATTGTTTGGAGCAGGTAATGGCATGGATGGGTTACCTTTCCGTGGCTTTAATGTTAGGGAGTTTCATGATGCTGACATGTCCTTAAAGCTACCATTGCCTACCTTCGGACTTGCTTTCTATAAGTTCAAAGTTTCTGTTTGGAATCCCGATGGGGTTAATGAATCCCAGAAAGCTAGTTCCCTTTTGCAAGCCGCTGATAACTGGCTTCGGCTTTTGCAAGTGAATCATCCAGATTTCAGGTTCTTTGTTTCCCACAATACATACTGGCGGTGAGCAGAGCTCAACCACTTAACTCGGAACAAAATCCCAGTATCTCAGCAGATTGACCTCCAAACTGTCCCATCTGTGTTACCTCATACATGATATTGCACACCGGACTCGTAGTTCTTCCTCACGGCTGTTAGTGAAGATGCTTTATATTGTACGGTTTGTTGTGGACACCGAATATGGATAGACATGAGATTCCGGTGATACTCTGGGCTCTTTATCAGTGTCATGGCCTTGAAGAGGTAAGGATTCGATCCCTGTGAGTTGGTAATAAGTTTGTTCGGTGATGGTGATGATAATAATTTGTTTGATATTTGTATATAGACATAGTTGTGTCGTTCTAAGTTGGGACTGTGTAACATACTACTTGTACTAACACTTAGCTTTGAACCTGGATCTAAACTATTAGTTTTTCCTAGTGAAATGAAATCACACATTAGCTCCTACAGGCATGTGTCTCACTGGGGTATGGTTAATTTTATTCTTTTTAAAATATTTCCGGAGATAATATTTTCATATATCTATTGGTTCAACACGATATGGGTGGGTATTTCTTTCAATCAAAATGAAGAGTCGGGACGATCACCGTGCTTGTTGCAATACCATGAACGTGATGTTGGGGTGAACAACTGTTCTTGCTCCCGGAAATGTCTTGGTGGGAATGTGATTTTGATGTTCCGTCCAGTCTCATTGTTTCGAAAACAGATACTCCTGCAAGTTGCTTTGGCTCTCTAAATGAGCAACGCTTGGTTGAAACCCAAAAAAATAAAGTCGAATAACGGTTATAATTCAACTTTTTCCTTCATCGAATTTGATGGTGTTCTGAGTTCGATGGAGAACAACTTTGTAGGATAAATTGCCAACTCACTTGAAAAACCTAACATAATGAAAATAAAACACAATTATTTTAGTAAATATCAATCCACTCACTCAATATTTACTTTTCCATATTTTCATTTAACCAACCACTATTTACTCACTCCCATAGCAGTTAATCAAGTCCAAATTTCATGGAAAAGTAATGAGTTAAATAGCTATTTGAGGTCTGAATTTGACAACCTTTTTTATCTTTTTTTTGTCTAAATTAGATACTTTGGGGTTTGGAGTAGGTAATTGTTTCAACATTGGAGTTTGAACTTATTTTTTGTACAAATGCTTATTGAATTTGTCAACTGTTCCTAAATTGGAGTTTGAATTTAACAATTCTCATATTGAGGCTTGAACTTTTAAAGTTTTTAAGGATTGACATGGACAGAAAAAAAGTTCAAACCTTAATGTGAGAAACATTACTAACTTGGATAAAAAAAAAAATTTCAAACCTTAATAAAAGTGATATAACCAAAAATAAGTTAAAGCCTGCAAATATTCCGTATCCTAAACAGAATTTGACTTTTGCAGTCAATTTAAATCTTTTCATTGGATTTTTGACAATTAATAAAAAATGGTTTACATTAGAGAGTTTGGAACAAGCATGGGAATATAAAAGTAAATCGATGATGTATATGTAGTTCATACTTTAAAATATCAATTCTCGAATTCAACAATAAATTTTATAATTTTCATGTGTTTAATTTTAGAATTATCTCATTTTTTAAATTTAATTGAGCTTAAATGGGAGTTATCCAATCTGTACTCTTTTTGTTTATAATGTTATGTTAGAATAAAAAAATTACTTTGCAGCATTTTCATTTTTAAGATCCGTGTATTTGTTTCCCACCTCATTTTGTTAAAACACAATTTCTAAATTTAGCTATAAATTAAGAGGTATTTTTTTAATTATTATAATCAATATAAATGATTGACTATAAAATGTGATTTACTTTTATGAGTAGGGATCAAACCTCTGACCGTATAATTAAGGGATAAGGTGAGCAATCATCATGCTACAACTCATAATTTATAACTGTTAGAGTTGTGAACCCAAATTCTTATTTAAATAAAAAAAATAGTGGCAAAATAGGGGAATTTGTAGGGGGCAAAGGCCGAGGGCTGAATAAGGTGTATGGTACAAGATGTATAAGTGGAATCAATTTAGAAGTACACTTCTATTTGATATTGATCAGAATAAGATATTTTAACCTTACTACATTGCTTCTATTTGACATTGATTAGAATAAGATTTTTCAACCTATAAATAAATGTAGTATAAACTCCTCTTGTATCACTTGAATTCGACATTAGTAAATTTTCTTCTCCTCTGCTCATGGTCTTTTTCTCGAAAGGTTTTCACATAAAATCTGTATGTTCTTATTTTTCTTTCTTTTTCCTTTGCGATCGTTTTATATTGTCATTGTCGACTGTTGAGTATGACTCCTATTTCAGTCAAATTTGAGAAATAATCTTCTAGTTAAACTCTGTTTATTTGTTTCAATCAAACTCTGATTAGGCTAAATTATTTTATTATTATTTGACCTATGAATTTAGCCTATAAATAGGCTATTTTACAACCTTAGAAAAAAAACCCATTAGAGATTAGAACTCATAACACTTTAAAAGAATTTTGTATTTACGTTTTGAGGATTTTTTGTTTTCGAATTTTCGGGGTTTAGTTTTTATCTCCATCTTTTGTACTCTTCGTTATTTTGCCATTATAGTAAAATTATCTTTACCCGTGATTTTTTATCCTCTTTGGAGGGGTTTTTCCACGTTAAATTTGTACGTTAAATTTCTCAATTTCTTCTGCTATTTTTTACTTGTTGCTTAATCGGGTCGATCCCCGACAAGTGATATCAGATCTAGTTAAATTTTCATAGATCAGCCCATTCAGGGATTGCATCAATAAGGTTTGAAATTGAGAAGTTTGACGGTGTCACAAATTTCAATCTGTGGCAAGTTCGGATGATGGCAATTCTAGTTCAAATTGACCTAAAAAAGGTTTTTACGGGAAAAAGCCTGAGAATCTAAATCAAATAGAATGAGAAGAGCTTGATGAAAAGGCTTTGTCTGCAATCTAGTTGTGCCTTGTGAATACGATATTGTAGGAGGTATTGATGGAGAAGACCTCATCCGCATTGTGGAAAAGGTTAGAAACTCTTTATGCGACCAAGTTTCTGGCTAACTGTTTAGTGTTGAAACAACGTCTATTTACGTTTCACATGAACGAATGTGAGCTTTTTAGAGATCACATTAGTCAATTCATTACTCTTTTAAATGATTTAAAGAATGTTGAGGTTCAGATTGACTATGAAGATCATACTATACTATTATAGTGCTCTTTACCCCTTTTATACAAGTTTTTCAAGGAGATACTGATTTATGGTAGAGACAAACTCTCGTTTGAAAATGTGAAAGGTCATTTGTTGAGTAGAGACAAACTCGACAATGAGTTTGGTTTGGATAGAAAGGTAGATAGGCAAGCTTCTGTTTTGGTAGCAGCAAAGAAGCAAGACAAAAGGTGTCGCTATTGTAGAAAGTTAGGTCACGTCAAAGTAGATTGTTATAAACTGCGAAATAAAAGAGCTGCTGAGAGTAACGGGAAAGATGTAGCTGGTGTTAATTTGGCCAATGAAAGCGATGATGACTTCTTGTTAGTGTCAACGAGCGATAACTCCAGGCTTATGTCCAAGTGGATCCTAGATTCGGGATGTTCTTTCCACATGTGTCCCAGTAAAGAATGGTTCTCCACATACAGTTCGGTTAAAAATGGAGTTGTGTGCATGGGAAACGATTTGTCCAGTAAAGTAATTGGTATTGATACTGTTAAAATTAGGATGCATGATGGGACGATTATGACACTCTCAGATATCAGGTATGTACCTGATTTACGAAAGAATCTCATCTCATTGAGTATTTTAGACTCGAAAGGTTGCAGAATAAACGTCAAGTCGAGTAGCATTAAGGTGTCTTGTAGGGTTCTCGTTTTGTTAAAAGGTAAAAGAACCAGCAGTCTTTATATTCTGGAAGGTTCTACAGTAACTGGTGAAATCGAACGTCCCTCGTCTGTTACAGAGTCGAAGTCAACTCGTTTGGAGTGGAGGCAACTTGGTTATAGGAGGGAAAAAGTTATGACCGTTTCGTTGAAGAGAGACTCTCTTTTGGATGCAGGTTTTGAAAAGTTAGGGCACTATGTTCGTGAAAAATAGATCCATGTTAGTTTTGATTTGGTAGTGTACAAGTCGAAGGGCAGAAGTCTTCCAGTTTCTAAGCACAAATTCGACTTAGTTAAGTCCCTGCATAGTTCAAGATAGGCCCGTGGCGGATTTTGGCAAAGATGGCGTATGGAAATATGAGTTAAGGTGGAGATTTGTTGAGTATGACTCCTATTTCAGTCAAATTTGAGAAATAATCTTCTAGTTAAACTCTGTTTATTTGTTTTAATCAAACTCTGATTAGTGTAGATTATTTTATCATTATTTGACCTATAAATTTAGCCTATAAATAGGCTCTTTTACAACATTAGAAAAAACACCCAATAGAGATTAGAATTCATAACACTTTTAGAGAATTTTAGAGAATGTTGTGTTTACGTTTTGAGGGTTCTTTGTTTTCGGATTTTTAGGATTTAGTTTTTATCTCCATCTTTTGTGCTCTTCGTTCTTTTGCCATTATAGTAAAATTATCTTTGCTCGTGGTTTTTTATTCTCTTTAGAAGGATTTCCACGTTAAATTTGTATGTTCAATTTTTTAATTTCTTTCGCTATTTTTTACTTATTGCTCAGGTCATATATATACTTATATATATAGATAGATATGTATACTTATATCTAAGATCTAAACCTTTGATTTGTAGTAACAAATATGGTAAGTCATTTTATTTAACCAGGGTTATTAAATAGTGAGACAAAAATTCAACTATAGTAATGAAGAATCCGACAAAAAACAAAGAAGAAATTGAATGACAAATGAAGCCTAGCAAGGAGATTAGCATTTTATCGAACAAGACGTTTTGAAATCTAAACATTTTGTCAAACCATAATACGTAGAACGGACCATCCTTGTAGTAGCAAAGGCTGCAGCAGTCTCAATATGATTTACTTACCTTACCCGAATAGCTCACTATCACCAAACTTGCCATCCATGGTATTTAACAATTTTCTTTTGAATTATGTAATAATCTTCTATATATTTAGTTTTCACGTAGGTGAAATAATTATTATTATATACCATGGTAGTATGCTAATTCCTACGTATGTTTATTCATAATATATTTTTAACATTTTAAAGAAATTAAGGTATTATTTGATAAATTGAAAAATTAAATGCTGAAAAAATAAATGTTAAAATTTAAAGTTAGAAAATTTATTTAATATATTAATTAAAATTAAGCATAGAATATAATTAGATTGTGTGATAAATATTACTTTTAAATTATGAAAACTTTTATTGTATAATTTAGCCTTAATTTTTAAATATTTCACCTTATTCTAATCAAAATAAGTTTTTAAATGTAAAGTTTTCATAAATAATATAATTTAAAATAAATTAAAAATTTTGTAAATTAAGTGATAAGTATCTCTTAAGCTAAACATGTCCCCAAAAAAATATTAATTGGCAAAATAGGCCAATTTTTTTTTTAATTTAACGAAATCGGTTGTTTTTGGAAAATTTAACCAAAGTATATAAAAACAATCGAAATTATTGGGTTAAAGTACAAGGGCAGGATATATATAAGACTTTCACCAAAATGTATAAAAACAATCGAAAATACAATGACTAAATTTCTAATTTAAATGTAATAGAAAAATTAAATAATAATTTAACCCATTTATAAACAAAAAATTGTTTATTCTATTTTAATTTTTTAATTTTAACATAAAAAATTAAATTATAATCCATCTTTATCTTTTATCATAAACTTTGTTTATACCAACAAGCATTGAGTGCAATAGTAAGGTATATTGCATTTTCAAGGGAAAAACGGGTTTTGAATTTAGGGTTAGCCATAATCTCTGAACATAGATCGTAAAACGGACATGAAAAGTACAAAAAGAAAAACTAAAGTTTGTTTTAATTTTGACATTTTTTTACTTTATCCCTCGAATTTTAAAATTTAGTCAAATTACTTTTTGGAATAGAAAAATTGATTGAGCTTTTAAAATTTTAATGGCACCATTATAGCAGCTCGCGTGATAGTTCATCAATACTTCATAAAAGTTCAAAAAAAAATATTAAAATTCAAAAGAGCTCATAAAAATATTAGAAAATTATCTATATCAACAATGAAATATATGAGGACTTTCATGCATGCTTCCACATCAGTACCGTTGAAGTTTTAACAATTAGGTAAACTTTCTATCTAAATTTGACAAAAAATTGAAAGTTAATAGTTAAAGTGATAAAAAATATAGGGCTAAATCGATAGAAAAATATAGGGCTCCATCTGGGATGGAAAGCACTTTTCAGTCAAAAGGAATGAAGAACAAGGGCCAGTGGAGAAAAATTTCCAATTTTTTAAAAGGCCCTTTTCACGGATGAAAAAGCCAAAAATTTTAGCTTTTTCCATAACTGAAGGACTTTTACCTGGTGTTTTACTTTTTTATCCTTGTTTTCTTTCTTCTTCCCAATAGACGTTACAGTCCTTTTTTCCCCCCTTTTCTTTGTCTGATTTTTCCTCTGGTTCCTCTGGTGAGTTTTCACTTATCTTCGATCTCTGGTGATTTTTCTTTGTCTGAACCTTTCCCGTTCTTGGCTGATATGTTAATGTTTCTGCTTGTTGATCATCTCGGTGATCCTTTTCCTTAATTAAATATTTATGCTTCTGCATGTTGATCATATTAGTATTTATTTTTTGTTTCTTTTCTATTTTAGGGCATTGAGTTCTTTTTCATGGCTCAAGTTTTTTTTCTGTGTTTGTTGTGATGAAGACTTGTTGCTTTGATCCGCAAATCTTAATTTATTGTTGTGATCTCTCATATCTGTTCTTTATTTGATCTTATGATCACAAGCATTGCTGGAAATATGATGTTGTAGCATATCTGTATATTAGGAATAAATTTCTATTCCTTTTTCTTTGAATAATGTAGTTCATGTTAAACCCAAGTGGGATCTGAAAATTGAAGTAAAACCATCCTTCTTGTTGTTCAATGGAAAAAAAAAAAAAAGCTAAAGGCATAGCTTGGGTAGGCAACCTCTATCAGAAATTTGAAGCTATGTGTATGGAGGTGGATGATATGGTCTGCCAGGTATTTTTTTGCCCTCTTTAAATTATTGCACTGTGTTTATCTGTTTATAGAGAAAAAGATGATCACTTTGGGTGCTTTATATACATTTGTAAAGTTCATCTTTGTAAATTCTTATTTCTTCCTATGCTGCTAAGATCTCTTTTGAAATTTGATGGCATTCTCTGTCAGGAAACATTGCAATATGTTGAAAACCAGTTGCAGACAGTTGGTTCTAATGTTAAACAGTTCTGCACTGAACTAATGCAAGACTTGGTCGCTTCATCTACCGATTCGTTAGAAGCCCTTAACAGGTGCAAATTGCCGGTGTTGCATCCTCTGAGGACTCGAATGGAAGTGCCAATGAAGATCACTCTCAGACCAAACTGGTCGATTCCTCTTCTGTAAAATCTGTTGAGGATGTACATTTAGGCTTGCCTTCAGAACAAATCACAGAGGATCAAAATTCCTTGGCTCATTCTAAAGGGTTCACAGCACCTGGTTCTCTAATTTTCTCTAAAGCTTTCAAGAATGAACTTAAGGACAATGATTCTACTGCAGATGACACATCATTAGAGTCGATGGGTACGTATTCGATTCGTATGTTATATGCATATATCTTTATATTTCGAACTGTGCTCTTTATTTATTCATATATATGTTGCCCCAAAACCAGAAGTGAAAATGGGACCAGAATGTTTATTAGAGGCTAGCCATAAATCTGTTTTGAAAATAGAACCAGAAGTTCCATCATTTGATAACACAAAGCTTGAAGAAAGCTGCATTATAGTAGACCGTAGTGAGCTTCTTTCCGTCTCTAACAACTTAGGAAAACACAGGTCATACAAGGTATGATATGGCTTTCCCGTTCTCTCGAGTCAGTTTCAAAAGAAAAAGATTCTGTAGCCAATTATGGTAGCAGCAGGTGTTCAGTAGTGCTAAAAAAATACTTCACTAGAATTATTTTCCTCTGAATGGTATGATATAGCTCAGAAATTAAAATATGTATATGAGATAGAGAGAGAAAGAGCTGTTCTGCTTGGGTAGTTGTTTAGTGCCATGAGAAGAATGCATTTGAATGCATTACTTGTCCATTACTTGTCCCTAACCTTCAATGTTTTAGAAGCTTTATTTAGACTCAATGACTATTGAAGCATGCATTTGAATGCATTATACAAATTCAGAGAACGCTCTCATTGCATAAATGGTTGTTTTTCTGCATCACTTGGCTTTATCAGGAGCCTCAGGAACTGTAATTTGCAAGGACCAATCCCTGATCTAAGCAGGATACCCCAACTTGGTTATTTGTAAGTTCATATATTTGCTGCTTTGTAAGTAATTGTATTATGTTGTTTCCCTATTGGGAAAATTGACCCTATGTTTTATTTCTTCTCTATATCATATAAATTTCAGAGACCTTGGTTCAAATCGGCTTAATGGTACCATATCCAACAATGAACTTACTGGAAGCATTCCTGCTAGCTTTTTAACTTGTATTAATTATGAATTCATTTAAATGGAATTAACAAGAGATGCTATAGCTTCTAGTTTAATGAATTCACTTTAAATTGTAAATGCTATTGTAAAATTTTTTGTATTTATATTTGGTATATAAATATTATCCTTTTTTGAAACTTTAATCCAAATACATGTAATATTTTAATTTGTTACGTTTATGTTTTCTATGTTATGTTAATATCTAATATGAGTTTTATAAATGTGTTAAAAGCATTAAAAATAAAAAAAAATAATTTTTAAAATAATACAATTGTGTCAATATCTAATTACAAATATTTAATTATTATATTTAAATATTTAAATATAGTTTATATATTCTAATTAAATTTAATAAATAATTAATATTAATTACTTAGAAATATTTAAAATTAATATTATTTATTAAAATATTAACTATAAATTATAATAAATTATTTTTTATATTTTTGCTAAAATATCATAATATTAACTAATTTGAACATTATTTAAATACATATTTGTTACTTTATAATATCATGTCTAAAATAGATATTTTACTTCTCAAAAGCACTTTTTGACAGCAATGCCAAACACTTAAATTTTTCAAAAGCACTTCTCAAAAGTACTTCTTAAAAGCATTTTTCAAAAGCATTTATCAAAAGCATTGCCAAACTGGCCCTTAGTTATTTAGTATCAAATTTTTTATACTTGACTGAAGTTAGACGCCTTATTTTCCCTGCTACTAGAGTTCTTTATAAGTGGGGTGGGACTCAAGTATAATGTTAACATATTTATATTTGTCCAAACTCGAAATATGAGTTTTAAATTTTGTCAAAATTTATCTTTATTTGTAAATGGTTAATGAAGCACACTTTAAATCTGCTTATATTATTTTATTTAAAAATTTTTAGAAATACATTTTATATTATTTTTAATTTAATATTTAATAGTTTTATATACCTTTTCATTTATTAAAATTATCTAATAGACATCTTAACATTTTTTAATGTTTACATTATATAATTATATAATATTACTATAAATTTAAATTTTGTGTTATACTAGATCTGATCATGGGGTCATCTGGCTTGAAGGCTCGCCCAAAAAGTGAGAGATTTTGGAAAAAAATATAGGTCCGAAACATGAGTTTGGGCAAAAAATAAGACCCGTTTAGAAAATAGATTGGGCCTCGGGTAAGCTTTTTTTGCCTGGGCCCAACCTGATTTGCAAAAAGAAAAAACTACTGTTGTTTTTATTATTATTTTGTTGTCGTTTCGCAATTATATTACTACTATTTTGTTGTTATTGTTTGGATATTGTATAAATCTTGTTTTATTATTAATTTTATTACTATTTTAGAGGCATTCGCTTGTTAAGTTACACCTATCTTAGTATTATTTAAGTATAAATACATTTAAAAAAAATTATTTCAATTTGTTGGGAAACATTTATTTTAATGTTTTTAGTATATTTGATGTATAATATTTTTTAAATTTATTTTTATATAAAAAAAATCAAAAAATTAATAAGGGTGGGCCAGGCTCAGGTTTTAGATTTTTTATCCGGATTAAGTTTAAGCAAAATTTTAAATTTATTTTTCGGGCTGGGTTAAACAAATGGGCCCAAAATCTTGTTACAGCCCGAACTGACTCCGACCCATGATCACCTCTATGTTATACATTAAATAGTATAGTATATTAAAAATGAGCTTAATTGCTTTTTTAAACTTATTTTTGGAGCCCATATTTGTATAATTCTTCCTTTTGTTTGTTTTAAGTTTATATACGCTATTTTTGTGATTGGTGTAATCCATTGAATTACTTTCTTGGGTTATGTCTAATTCTTTGTTTTGAGTTTACTGTTTTATCCAGGCTCAACTTGTTGTCTATTTCCTAAAATAAAAATATAATATTAAAATAAAATAAAATATTTAAAGGATAATATTATTTTAAAATAAAATACAATTTGAAAAGAATCTGCATGTAACTCCTTATCTATTTATTATTATTTTTACACATTTTCATAAAAAAATCTATCTTTTTTTTTCTTTCTTTTTTTTTAATTATGGATTGTCAAACAAATTTAAAAAATTAAATCATTCAAAAATTTAAATTTCAGATTTTTTAATGCCTTATCAAACAGGACCTAAGTTAAAAAAATTAAATTTTTTCTTATTATTTGTCATATATATTACAAATTTTTTTATATTTCTTAATAATTTTTAATTAATTTTTACATTTTTTTACCAGGTTGTATTTTCTTATCCAATATCTAGATATGTGATGAAAATAAGTGTCCAACAACACAAATATTTTGATAAAAAAAAAAAGTTAAAGCAACCTTGCTGTTATAGAAAAATTAATAAAATAATAAATAAAAGAGGATAGAAAATACGAGAGAATTTTATTGTTTTATTTTCACTTACAAGGTGCTATTTATAAGCTCATTTACATTCAATTAATAAAGGTATTACATTTAATGAATTAAAGTTTCTTAATTACTCTATTTAATAATCTCCTGATTATAAATTAAGTAAAGAGTTTTATCTCATTACTTTAATATGCTTAAAGGGGGTTATGACATCCATTTAATTTACAACACTTGCTAAGTTTTTTTCCTTTCTAGAATTGAGAATCTTGCAAATATACCATTTTTATTTTGTTAAATTCAATTTTACTTTTTTAAGTTTAAGTTGAATTTAAGATAGAAAAAAATAACCACTTCAGCTTGCCCAATTTACTAAAATATGAGTTTGATTTCCTATATGTTAATGATTGTGTCAAATTTAGAATTTTTAATTTTACTTTAGTATAAATGTAACATTTTCGCCCTACCATGGTCCATCATCAAAGATTCAACTCTTTCCTTCTCCTTCGGAGGATCTTAAGATAAAAAATAAAATAAAATAAATAAATTAAAACATAAATTAAAATTTGAATATTGAACTTAAAAGTGTTTGTGGCATTGGGTTAGGTTAATATAATTTATGTTTGTCTAATTTTGACAGGGTTTAAAGTATGAACTTTAATTTGTCTAATTTTGACAGAGTTTAAAATATGAACCTTAATTTTTGTCAAAATCTATCTCTATGCGACATTGTCCTTAGTAATCATAATGTCCTTGGGTGTTCTTCTAACCAAGATTGTTTTGCATCCTCTTCCTTTTTCTTCAATATCGTGAGGATTTTCTTGCTAGCTGCCTCAACTTATCCATTAGTTGAGACGTTTTAACAAAGTTGTGAAAGAGGTTTATATGGAGGTTGGAGCAAAAGGATTCACATTTCTTTTGGAATTGATAAGTTTTGGGATCCCAAACCTACAAGTTATCTTCTTCCATAATAAGTTTTTCGCTTGCCAATAATGGCGACGATGGCTTTAACTTCAACTCACATGATGAAGTATTCGGTAGCCACAAGTATGAATTTATTTTAAGCCATGACAATGGGAAATGGTCACAATATGTCAATTTCCCATGTTGTGAAGGGCCAGACTAGAGATCATTTAAAGGGGCTCCGTTGGCATATTAGGATTTGGGTAAATTTTTTACAAGAGTCGCACTCTCAAACTAGCTCGCTTGTATTTCTGAAAAAGGTTGACCAATAGTATCATTTCCTTAAGGTTTTCTTAGCTAGTGTCCATCATCCTGTATGATGTCTACAAATACCTTTATGTATTTCATGGAGCACATATGACGCCTTCTCATGTTCTAAGCAATGTAGCAAGGGTTGAGAAAAACTTTACTTGTACAAAACGTCATAAAGTAAGATGCATTGCCTAGTCTTTGCCTCTATTTAGGCTTCTTGTTGGTTTTTATAAGAAGTCCATATTCTAAATAAATTCTTTACAAGCATAGTCCATCTAGACTCGCTCAAGATGTCTAAAGTATGTATTTGAGTCTTGTAACTAGAAAACTTCTTATACTTTAGCTATGATTTTGTAAGATAAATGTCAGAAATAAATCTTTCATATCATAATTGCTTTCTTAATAAAATTTAATTTAGAGTGAAATTAAGATATGAACTAAAAAAAATTATGAATGACGGTTATTCATCACATCATGACAATACTATCCCTTTGAGCATGGTGTGGTTAAAAAAATAAATAGAAAAAAGAAGTGGACAAAAGAGTATGTATTATTCAGTTGACACTATAATTATAAAAACAAAACACAAGCATTGGAGCATGCCTTAGCTTTATATGACATAAATAAGCAAATTATGGGCCCACATTCTCACGTTTGGCAGTAAGTGATAAGTGATTACCATTTTCTTTTATTATTATTTTTTATGAAGTTTTTCATATTCTTTCATTAAGTCTTAATTCATTTTGGGGTTTGGTTAGGTTAAAGATGAAGTTGGAAAGTTTGTGATACAACACTTATATAAAATTAAAATTTTCTTTAAGGATTAAAGTTAAAATAATTGTATTAAAATGATTTAAATTGAATTTTTAACTTTTAGGTAAAAATATAATTTTTTCTATTTAACAAAGAGATTAAAGTTATAAAGATACCATTTAATAAAAAAAGAAGTAGTCATGATCATTATTTGATTCTGTCAGTAAACTCTTGTTAAGTTTATTTTCTCTATCAATAAGATTTAATACCGAAATTTTATTTAAAAAAGGTCGAATTTTTATTACTCTACATATAGGTAGTGAGGGAATAAAATTTATAAAAATTTCAATGGATGTAATCCATCAAAATTGTTATTAACATAAAAAAAAAAAAAAAAGAAGAAAGAAAGCCAAAGTAGGGTTCTTACATATTCAAATCTAATCTAAACCCTACTCGGATTGAAATCTTTTATTTTTGGTATTAATATCCCATGGTAAAACTAGGATTCTTAACTACCAACTAGACTTGTTTAATTTTGTCCTTTGTCCAATTCCAAGATGTTATCTTATTAATATTTGATTTTAATCTTATAACTCGAACTTGAGGAACTAGATAGAAATTTATGAAAAGATCAATACAATTAGCAAAGCTCATTAAAATTAAAATTTTTTTATGGGTTAGATTAAACCTCAACCCTATTTTAATGATGAATCTGTTTCCATGTTCATATAATAAAAGAATTTTTTAAAAAAGTTGTTTTATATTACATAATATTAAATTTAGCTTTTAATATTTATATCTTTTGTCAATTTGATTCTTATTTTTTTGAATTAAATTTGGCCTTAACCTTTTAAAAAAAGTCAAATTTGAGTATTAACCTTTTAAAAAGAGTTAAATACTAACTAAAACATTAAATTTTTAACATTTTTGTCTGCATAGAAATCTACATGTACTCTATGCTAATTTTTCTAAACTCTTAGTAATTTTTTTGAATTTGTATTTTTTAAATATTTTTATAATTTTTCAATTATTTATTGACGTAGTATATGAGACAAATAGTGTCATGTTCATATAAAGCATAAGCGGACAATCACTGTAACACCCTAAACCCGGCCTAGACGTTATGGCCGAATCCAAGAGCGTTATGAAGGAGGGTTTTGAAACCGATGATACTTCATAAAACATTGTATAGTTATTAGATAAAAAGGTCCAAGTTTTACTAGACATATTCATTTATATATTCATTACTAAAACAGTTACATGTTGTCCTTCCAAGTTAACCAAACATCTCGCAGCGGACGTTTGAAAAAAACGTTGAAATCAAAACCACACTCTTGTTTTCAAAAACATTTGTCCGTGTAAAACAGGAATTTGTCAATCATCATAGTTTGAAAATCACAAACGCAACCAAACCAAAAATCCCAAAATGAACAATCCCAAAATTTCGGAGAGTCCAAAAATTACAAAACTTTTTCGAAAACCAAAAATTAAGTAAAACCCGTAAAAAAAGATAAGAAAAATAATAATTTTCTAACAAGTGGTCATCGCTGAGCCTCCATCGCACTGACCCGCCTATGTCCGAGGATTACCTGAACAGAACAGACAAACAGATGTGAGTTTTCGTAAACTCAGTGTGTAACACAACAAATATAGCCATGCAACATACACAGAACATCATCTGCAGACAGATACAGATTTGGACCTAAGTCCTTAACAGATACAAATATCCAAATCCTACCCCCGTCCTCTACACACCATCTCTGACCATCCCATCACACCATGTGGGGGTTAAAAACACCCACCCATCCCTACACACCATAAACTACCGATGCGACACATAATAGAATAATGTGCAGTCAAGCTGCCAGAAATTAGGTAAAAGGTCGCCGTACAGATTATTTCCTCCACATATATAAATCCCACCCCAAATACAAATACAACATGCAGATAACAGATAACATATAACAGATACAGAATCACATGATTAACATGCTCGTATACAGATATTATACTTAATTATGCAGAACAGTTAGACATGCATATCGGTTTCCTATTCAGATTAGACTATCAGATTAACAGATCACATACAATGGGTTTAGTTAGCCATTCCCGACCCTACAGTAGGCCCACAGTCACTCGGAATGACCTATGCGATCCTAAAGAAAATTTCAAAATTTTGGGCTCACACGCCCAATCCGATCTAGCCCGTGTGGCCCACCCGGCCACAAAATCTCCGTTACATGGCTATGTCTCGCACACGGCCAGCCATACAGCCAGCTACACGCCCGTGTGACGTCGACAGACCAAATTTATGTCTTTCGTCGAACTTTATTTTCTCGTGTTTTAGGTACACACCTGGTACTGTTTTGATGCGAAAGTAATACCGAGCCCTTCCAAACCTAAAAACCAGTACCCCAAACACCGATTTAGCAACCAAAATACAAATTCAAGATAGAAATTCAATAATTCCCAAGAATTCACCGTCGACGATAAACCCCCGCTAACGCGTACTAAGCCGTTGAAGTGCAATTTTTCGCCTCACAACCTTCACCTAATTATAGATTTCATCGATTAATCACCAATTAATGGCTACCATTTAACATAGCTAACATCTCAAAAACCAAACGTTAACGAAAAATGAAGTTCTACTTACCAAGTCGATTAAAGAACCCGAAAATTTCAATAGCACGATTGAACGACAAGTTCATGAACATAATCAAAGAAAAACAAAGCAAAGATTTACAGAGAAGGGGAAAAATGTCAGAATGGAAAAGACAACGTCAGAAGATTGAAGAAACTAACATCAGAGGGAATTTGGAAAGAGAGAGAGAAAAAATAAAAACAAAAACAAATAGAATCCCACAATCCCCCAATTTTAGGCATAATCTCCTACTAACCCAAGCCCATCCACTCTTTCATCCACTTATACAGACTTCCAAACCCATCCAAACTCTCTCAGACAACAGAGACAAAAATTAACATCCACGTTCACACGAGGATTTGAACGTAATACCTCTAGCAAGCTAACTCCTTACCACTCGAACTAGCAGGCTCATTTTGATATGAGTTTAAAAAGAATACAACATAAGCCTACTCAGCAGGAATAAGGCTAGGATAAAAAATATCAAAATTTTCCAAAAGTGAGACTTGAACCCAAAACCTCATACACACACCCAAAACACTTAGCCACTGAAGCAAATACATATTTGTGTCAGGATTTACAGAAACAGAAATAAATTATTCAAGGCGTTACAACTCTACACCTTAAAAGAAATTTCGGCCTCGAAATTTACCTGATCCAAACAGATGAGGATACTGCTGACACATTGAGTCCTTACGTTCCCACGTGGCTTCCTCAGTGCCATGATTCTGCCATAGAACCTTTACCAACAGTATGGACTTCCTTCTCAGAACCTTAATATCTAGATCAAAATCTGAACCGATTCCTCCTCAAATGTCGAGTCCGGTCTAACCTCGATCTCTTCAACAGAAATAACATAAGATGGATCAGATCGATACTGCCTCAACATCAAGACGTAAAAAACATCATGATATGCGATCGACGACGGAGGTAGCTCTGGCGATAAGAACCGGTCCCACACGCGCAGAATCGATCATGACCCAATGAACCTAGGACTTAACTTGCCCTTACAATCGAACCGCAGAACTTTCTTCCACGGAGATACTTTAAGGAATACGAAATCACTCATAGAGTACTCTATATCCCTCATTTTTAGATCCGCAAAAGACTTCTGTCTATCAGAAACTGCTTTCAGATGATCCCAAATCAGTCTAACCTTATCTTCAGTTTCGAAAACCAATTCAGGACCCAAAACCTTTCTTTCACCCAACTTAGTCCAACATAGCGGAGTGCGACACTTACGACCATACAGAGCCTCGTAAGGTGCCATCTGGATGCTAGACTGTAAACTATTATTGTAAGCGAATTTAGCTAACGACAAAGAATCCTCCCAACTACCTCGGAAGTCAATCACACAACTCCGAAGCATATTCACCAGTATATGAATCACCCTCTCAGATTAACCAATAGTCTGAGGATGGAGTGCAGTACTAAAGTCCAACCTCAAACCCAGAGCTTTATGCAGTTTCTTTCAGAACCGAGAAGTGCAGCGAGGATCCCTATCAGAGATTATCGAAATCGAAACCCGTGCAGTCTTACAATTTCAGAAATGTATAGCTTCGCTAACTTTTGCAAAAAGTAGTCCGTCCGAACTGGAATAAAATGGGCGGACTTGGTCAATCGATCCATGATGAACCATATAGAATCCTTCTTAGTGGGTGTTAAAGGTAACCCACTAACGAAGTCCATCGTCACACGTTCCCATTCCCATAAGGGAATTTTAACAGGTTAGAGCAAACCCGAAGGCAACTGATGCTCAGCCTTAACTTGCTGGCACTTCAGACAACGAGAAACAAAATTAGTTACCTCACATTTCAAACCCAGCCACTAATATAGTTTACAGAGATCCTGATACATCTTATTACCACAGGGATGCATAGCATAAATGCTACTATGCGCTTCCCTCAGAATCAACTGTCTCAGATTAGAATCGTTCGGTACACAAACCTATCATCGGAAACAAAGAACTCTATCCTTATTCAGTCCAAAATTAAAAGTACTGTCACTCTCAATCTGACAAAACCTCAGAACCAGAGACTTATCCCCTAAATGCTTTTCCTGAATCTGCCCAATCCAAATCGGCTTAACTTGCAACTCGATTAACAGACCCTCATCATCAACCAAACTTAGATAAGCGAACATCGCCCTCAAATCAGTCATCACTCCACGACTGAGAGCATTGACCACCACATTGGCCTTATCGAGATAATATTCTATCGTGCAGTCATAATCCTTGAGTAGCTCAATCCATCAACGCTGCCTAAGATTCAACTCCTTTTAAGTAAAGAGGTACTTGATGCTTTTGTGATTGGTATAGACGATACACCTCTCATCATTCAGATAGTGCCTTCAGATCTTTAACTCAAATACTGTAACACCCCTAACCCGAATCTGTCGCCGGTACAGGGTTACTGAGATAAATTACTACTTTTCAGAACTTTTCAGAACATTTTTAGATAAATCATGTAAATTATTACTCATTAACTGAGATCATTCGTAACGTCCCTTAGATGGACCCTTGAGGCGCAATTCGAGCATTAGAATCGAGTTAAGACTTAATCGAAAACTCTAAGAATTTTTTGCTACATTTCAAAAATTATCCAAGGTGCAGGGCTCACACACCCTTTTGGTCCAAGGGACACACCCATACTACAGACCGTGTTCGATTTAGGTAGCTCTTTAACTTGCTCCACACGGCCATGCCACACACTCGTTTGCTAGGCCGTGTGGTTAATTAATTCAATTCAAATTAGGTACAGGTTTCACATGGCCAAGACACACGCCCGTGATCAAGGTCGTGTCTTCCACACGGCTGAGACACACGCCCGTGTCTCTACCCGTGTGCTTAATTCTAGGTATTTTGTTTTCTCGAATTGAAGGTGCAGGGGACACACGGCTAGGCCACATGCCCATGGGATAGGCTATGTGTCCCGTGTGTCTGCCTGTGTGGACAAAATAAAGCCATTCCTAGCTTCATTTCTCCCCCATAATCACACCCATGATGTAACACCCCTAACTTGTATCCGTTGTCGGACTAAGGTTAAGGGGCATTACCGGACATATCGGATCATATCACAAACATTTCACTAACATCGAATATTCACAAACATTCCATAGCGAAATATACACATAGAGTCCCTTTAAAAGGTCTATGAGATCTTAAACATACATTAGGAAGGGGTTGGGACTAAACCGAATCATATACAAATTTTTTCGAAACTTAAACATTTTTCAAAGTTACAGAGGTCACACGCCCGTGTGGGCAGGCCGTGTGCTTCACACGGTTTAGACACGCCCATGTATCCAGGCAGTGCCGAAACAGGGCGTACATACTGACTTGTCCACACGGCCACAAGACACGCCCGTGTGAAAATTAGGGAGGCTATTGACTTGCTCACACGGCCAGTCACACGCCCGTGTGTCCAACCTGTGTGGCTTCCTGACTTGCTTTGAATTGCAACCTTGAGAGACACTGTCGAGACATACGCCCGTGTGCTCAACTGTGTGGGCAAATATAGGCCATTTGCAAGGCCAATTTGCCACCCAAAATTAGGTCATACCTACAAGCATCAAACAAGAATCAATTCATGTCCTAAAGGCAGCCAAAAACATACCAAATCATGCACAATTTGACCCGTAATTGTAACACTCCTAACCCGTAACCATCGCCGGACTAGGGTTAAGAGGCATTACTAAACATTGCTGAACATTTCAAAATATCTCACATCCATTTCTCAACACATAGTTAATCATCAATCAAACATAATCAATTATAATCATATAGTCCCTTATTGAGGTTTACGAGACCTTAAACACGTGTTAGAAAGAGGTCGGGACTAAACCGAACACTTATGAAAATTTTCAAAAATTTAAAGATTTTTCTAAACTGCAGAGGTCACACGCCCGTGTGGGCAGGCCGTGTGCCTCTCACGACCTCGACACGCCTGTGTGTCTAAGCCGTGTTAAAACAGGGCATACATACTGACTTGTCCACACGACCGTGGGCACGCCCGTGTGCCTTACCCGTGGTCGCTACTGACTTCACCACATGGCCAGTCACATGCCCGTGTGTCTAGCCCGTGGCCGATCCTGACTTGTTTTGAATTTCAACCACTAGGGATAGGGTCGAGCCACATGCCCGTGTACTCAACCGTGTGGGCAAATATAGGCCATATTCAAGGCCAGTTTGCCACCCAGACAAGGGTCATCCCTACAAGCACAATTAAGCATATTTCCATGTATCAATAGCAACTAAAAACACATTAAAATGTTCATCATATCAACTCAATTCAATCTCATTTCTAGCATACCATCTTATATGCTAAATAGCTCAACCAATTTACGTGTAAAACCAAGCATGATTCATCCATAATTTCACTTAATCACTATGGCATCAATCCATCAATAAATTTACCATTCTTAAGACCATTTCATTGCCATCAAGCCATACCAAAACATACTTCATATACCATAATCATTCATGCATAATACCAACATTTATCTAGCCATATCACATGGCTATTTACACATCTCAAACATGTTTCAAAACAACTAGCCTATACATGCCATATTCAAATATACACATCTTCAAAAGTGCCAAAATAGATTGCCGATAGTGTGATAGAGATGTTGACGATCCCCGGATCCGAGCTAGTTTTACTGACACTGTAAAATAGAGAAACAAATCACATAGTAAACTTTCAAAAGCTTAGTAAGTTCGTAATATAATATATCATACTCAATAATACAATATTGAATCATAATTAAACCATCACATAGATAAATTCACAACTAAAAACAATATCATCCTCAACCATACACTCATGTTCATTTATTGAACATTGAATAATATCATCAACCACATAGGTTCGAAACATACCTTTGTCAACACTTAGTCGACTAACGATCTTATTAATCAATGCTCGATATCTTTTCAACTCAATCGCACACTTAGTGCCCAATACATAGCCGAAGCTTAATTAACATCGCACACTTAGTGCCTTTATTTTGAATCAAGCTTATCTCGGTATCGCACACACAGTGCCAACTCAATAAGCTGAAGCTTCTATTGTTTCGCAGACACAGTGCTAATCGTCTTTGTCTCGTTTCTAAATTCGCACACTTAGTGCCTCAATACTCGAACTCATACATAACACATTTCTATTTCATTAATATACATTCATTCATTTCTCATCACATAGATACAAATTTAATGGCAAGTATTATATCCGAACTTACCTCGGACGTCGAAATATTGAAACGGTCGATTAATCGAGCACTTTGTCTTTGCCTCGATCTCAATCCGAACCTCTCCTTTCATGGTCTATACAAAATTTAAATTTAACTCATTCAATCACAAATTCATTCAATTTAGTCCACACACACATATTTAGGGCATTTTATAAAATAGCCCTCACATTTTCACATTTCGACACTTTAGTCCCTAATTCACAAAATCACACAATACACAAAATTTCACTTCACCCATGCCTAGCCGAGTTCTTCCCATGATAATACAAGTCAAAACATTTCATTTATTTCACATTTTAGTCCTTCAATTTACACTTTTCTCAATTACAACCAAATTGCTCAAATTCATCAAAACTCTAAAGACAAACTATATTAATCAAACACATATCTTTCATTTTCCACCATCAAACATCCAAGAACTCATATGTTCATCAATGGCACATTTCAAAAACATCATCAATTCACAAAATTAAGACATGGGTTAGCTAGAGCACGAAGCAACGACCACAAAAACGTAGAAATTATCAAAAACCTATCAAAAATTATACCTTAATCAATGATAGCAATGGACGAATGTTTCAAGCCCTATTTCTTTCCTTTTCTTCTTCAATTTCGGCAAGGAAGATGATAATATGAAAAATTTTGTGTTTTGTTTTATTTTTATTATCATTAATTCACCAATTACTATTTTACCCTTAATGAAATTTAATAATAACCACAAAACCATGCTATCATCTTCCACTAACTTATAAAATGGGCTATTTGCATCATAAAACCTCCAAATTATAAAGACAACAAAAATTAAGCACTTAACAATCAACACATAGCATTTTGCACTTTATGCGATTAAATCATTTTCCATAATTCAACACACAATCGATAAAATTACCACATAGAATTTTCACACAGGCTGTATCACATATAATAAACACAAAAAATAATATTAAAATATTATTCTGACCTCGGATTTGTGGTCTCAAAACCACTGTTTCGACTAGGGTCTAAACCTGGCTGTTACAGTAATAACATCAGTCATTTCTATATATAAATCCCACTCAAACATACCAATTCAAAGTACCAACTTCACATCAAAACATGTGATTCATACATCATATTAATCCGTTTCAATTTATAGCATTTCTCAAATCAACCATGAAACTTACCAAATTTGACCATTTCTTTTGGACATTCCTAAGCACATCAAAATATACCAAATTTTGCATCACATAGCATGCACTAAATTCACTCCATAATCACATTCATTATCAAGCCATATCACATGGCTATATTTACACATTTCAAAACATAATCAAAGTTTTCTAGCCTATACATGCCATACTTCAATATGTACATTTTCAAAAGGTACCAAAATATAGTTCGATAGTGTGGTGATGATCCTCGACAATCCCTGAGCTCCAGTAGCTTCGATAATCTATAAAACAATGCAAACACACACAAAATAAGCTTTCAAAAGCTTAGTAAGCCATATACAAATAAACTTATCACATAAACAATTACAAACTATTTTATTCATATGAACTATGACATAACACAATAGCAAATTCATATTTCTCATCTAGCTCAATTGTTCATAACCACTTGCTTATAAACATATCACATTTTCATGTAGCTCACTATCAAATGATCATATTCATACTTATCTTCCATTGCCAAACTTTATATACATTACATACGTACCTGAAATGGATACATATTCACATATTCAATCATATCTCGGAATGCCCGTTGAACTGTTTGGAATCAATAAGAATACTCGGATAGCTCGTAAAACTCGTAGAACGCCAACGTCCTAGACGTGGTCTTACATGTAATTAAATATTAATCCCTCTGTCCCAGACAGAGTCTTACACGAAATCAAATATGATGCCGATGTCCCAAACATGGTCTTACACGTTAATCTCAAATCGATGCCAACGTACATGATAACTCATATCGGAATGCTATGTCATGACATATGTATCCTAACTATTCCTATGGTTCGTACGGGGCTTTTTGGTCGTCATCATATTATCGGAATCTTCTCGGATTTCACATATTCAGCTCCAATATCCATTCATCACATTTCATTAACATATAAGCAATAATAATTCAATTCAAACACATTTATTTGTATATAGACTTACCTCGTACGGGAAAGAACAGAAACGGACAGCTATTCAACTACTTTCGATTTCCCCTAATCTAATTATGTTTTCTTTGGTTCTTGATCTATACACATTCAAATTTAACTCTTTTATTCATCAAATCATTCAATTCAATCCATTTACACATATTTAGGGTATTTTACAAATTAGCCCTCATATTTTTACATTTTAACACCTTAGTCCTCATTTCATAAAATCATAAAATACACAAAATTTCACATTTTTCATGCTTAGCCAAATTTTCATGGAGTTCATTTAAGCCCATATATTTCATTTCTTTCACATTTTAGTCCTTCAATTTCTCATTTTCACAATTTAGCCCATAATACTCGAATTCATCAAAAATCCAAATACAAAACATGTTAACTCAACACATATCTTTCATTTTTCATCAACTAACATCACAAAGCTCACAATTTCATCAATGGAATAACTCAAAATATTCATCAAATTCAATGATTGTGACATGGGCTAGCTAGTACACTTAACAACAATCACAAAAACATAAAAATCATTAAAAATGGATCAAATTTCATACCTTAATCAAGCAATGTGTATGCCGAAATGCTCAAAGTTCTCAAGCCCTAATTTGTTTTCTCAATTTCGGTGATGAAGTATGAAAGATGACAACATTTTGGCTTTAATTTTATTTAATTAATCTTTAATAATAAAATACCAAAATTAACCTTAATGACTTAATATTAATTCCATCCATTTTAAGGTCATCTATGTCCATTAACCTTAATAATGGCATAATAACAATTTAAGGACCTTTCGTTTAAGAAGCCATGTCAATTTGGCACATCATCAAGTAGAACACAACTTTTACATTTTTTTGCAATTAAATCCTTTTATCAAATATGCAAACAAACGATAAAATTTTCATACGAAATTTTCATACATATCAATTCACATACTATAAACACGAAAAATAATATTAAAATATTTTTTGACTTGGATTTGTGGTCCTGAAACCACTATTCTGACTAGGTAAAAACCGGGTTGTTACAACTCTCCCCCCTTAGGGATTTTCGTCCTCGAAAATCTTACCATTGAACAGATTCAGATATTGCTCTCTTATAGCATCTTCGCGCTCCCACGTAGCTTCTTCAGCCCCGTGTCGATGCCATAATACTTTTACTAACGGAATTTTCTTATTTCTCAATTCTTTAAGCTCGCGAGTTAAGATACGGATCGATTCTTCTTCATAACTCATATCAGACTGAATCTCTATCTCAAACGGAGAAATTACATGCGAGGGATCTAATCTGTATCATCAAAGCATCGATACATGAAACACATTGTGAATTTTTTCTAACTCAGATGGTTGCCACAGTCTCTAAGCAACCGACCCAATACGCTCGATAATCTCATGTGGCCCGATAAATCTTGGACTCAATTTGCCTTTTCTGCTGAATCGGAGTATTTTCTTCCACGGAGACACTTTCAAAAATACTTTATCACCGATCTCAAATTTAATATCTTTTCGTCTCAAATCCACGTATGATTTCTGTCGATCAGACGCTGCTTTTAGACTATTTTGTATCACTTTTACTTTTTGTTCAGTATCTTTAATCAAATCAACCCCGTGAATTTTATTTTCACTAAGTTCAGACCAGTACAGAGGTGTTCGACATTTCCTACCATACAAGGCTTTGTACGGTGCCATTTTAATTCTCGATTGAAAACTATTATTATACGCAAATTCAATCAATGGCAAATATTGTTCCCATGTACCTTCAAACTCAAGAATGCAACATCTCAACATATCCTCGAGTATCTGAATAATCCGCTCAGATTGACCATCTGTCTGCGGGTGAAAAGCAGTACTAAAGTGCAATTTCGTACTTAAAGCCTCTTGCAGTTTCTTCCAAAATCGTGAAGTAAACCTCGAATCTCTGACAGACACAATAGATAGTGGCACCCCGTGCAATCTCACAATATCAGAAATGTATAACTCAACTAACTTATGAATCGAATAATCCATTCTCACCTGAATAAAATGAGCTGATTTTGGCAATCTATAAACTATAACGCAGATTGCATCTTTCTTCCTCGGAGTTAAAAGCAAACCGAAGACAAAATCCATCGTCACTCTATCCCATTTCCACTCAGGAATCATAATCAGTTGTAACAAATCGGATGGCACCTAATGTTCAGCTTTAACTTGCTAACAAATCAAACATTTTGAAACAAAATCAGAGATATCTCTTTTCATTCTAGGCCACCAGTAAAGTTGTTTCAAATTATTATACATCTTTGTACTTTCCGGATGAACTGATAAGCGACTGCTATGAGCTTCTTTCAAAATCGACTGAATCAACTTTGGAATTTTCAGAACACAAATCCGATCTCGAAATCTTAGACAATCATTATCATCAACTTGAAATTCTGAATCAGAGTTCAAATCACACTGAGCTCGTTTCGCTAGCATTTCATTGTCAACTTCTTAGGCATCACAAATTTGTTGTAAGAACAACGGTCTCGCTTTTAATTCGGCTAAACCCGAACCATCATCAGACAGGACTAAATGAGCATTCATCGTAAGTAAGGCAAATAATGATTTCTAACTCAGCATTAGCAACAAAATTTGCTTTTCCTGGATGATAATCAATCACAAGCTCATAGTCTTTTAATAGGTCTAACCATCTTCCCTGTCGCAGATATAAGTCTTTCTGAGTCATCAAATATTTCAGACTTTTATGATCTGAAAACACATGACATTTATCACCAAATAGATAGTGGCGCCAAATTTTTAGAGCAAACACGATCGCAGCTAACTCAAGGTCTTGTGTTAGATAATTCTTTTCATGCGGTTTCAATTGTCTCGAGGCATAAGCTATAACTTTGCCTTCCTATATTAAAACACATCCCAGACCGTTCAACAAAACATCACTAAAAATCACGTACTCTTTACCCGATTATGGTTGTACTAAAGCTAGAGTTTCAGTCAAAAGGGCTTTTAACTAATCAAAGCTTTTCTGACACTTTTCAGACTATTCGAATTTCACATTTTTCTGGAGCAATCTCGTCAACGGAGTTGTAATTATCAAAAAGCCTTTCATGAACCGTCGGTAATAACCAGCAAATCCCAGAAAACTACGTACTTCAGACACATTTTTCGGAGGCTTCCACTCTAAAATAGCTGAAATCTTGCTCAGATCAACTCGTATACCGGATGCTGACACAATATGCCCCAAAAAGCCAACTCCGCGCAACCAGAACTCATATTTACTAAACTTTGCATACAATTGCTTATCATGTAGAGTCTGTAGCACAACTCTCAAATGCTCTGCATGCTCAGTTTCATCACGTGAATAAATCAAAATGTCATCAATGAATACGACAACAAATCGATCTAAATATGGTCTAAAAATTCTGTTCATCAAGTCTATAAAGACAGCAGGAGCATTGGTTAGTTTGAAAGGCATAACTAAAAATTCATAATGCCAGTACCTTGTTCTGAAAGCAGTTTTCGAAATGTCTGAATCTTTTACTCGTAACTTATAGTACCCTGATCACAGATCTATCATTGAAAACACAGTAGTTCCTTTTAGCTGATCGAACAAATCATCGATTCTGGGCAGAGGATATTTGTTTTTAATAGTCACTTTGTTTAAGTGACGATAATCAATGCACATTCTCATCATGCCATCTTTCTTTTTCATAAACAGAATGGGAGCACCCCAAGTAGAAAAGCTCGGTCATACGAAACCTCTGTCTCTTAAATCTTGCAACTGAGATTTTAATTCTTTCAATTCTGTCGGAGCCATTCTATACGGAGCTATTAAGAAAGGGGTCATCCCCGACACTAACTCAATGCTAAATTCAACTTCTCATATCGGAGGTAATCCCAGTAATTCTTCAGGAAATACGTCAGGAAACTCACAAACAACTGACATATATTCAACTTTCTTTTTTGTCACTTTCGTATCAATCACATACGCAATATAAGCTTCACATCCCTTTTTCACATAATTTAAAGCTTTCATCGAAGATATTACGGCTAGTAATTGATTTAAATCACTGGACTCAATCCGAATTATTTCATCATTCTGAGTTTCAAATCAATAGTCTTCTGTTTGGAATTCATAACAGTATCATGCAAAGTTAGTCAATCCATACCCAGAATTACATCAAACTCATCAGCCAGGAAACATATATCTCAAAACATCAATGGACAATTCTTACACACTTTGTCAACTAGAACACACTTGCCTAAGGGGTTCTATACTCTAATTACAAATTCAGTAGACTTTATAGGCAAAGTCTTACTGGGTACTAAGTTCATGCATATATATGAATGAGTAGATCCTAGATCTATTAATGCGATCACAGAAGTATTATAAAGAATAAAAGTACCGGTAATGACGCCTGGAGACAAAGCATCTTCGTGGGTGCGAATAGCATAAACTTTAGCAGGTGCTCTCGCCTCAGATCTCGAAATTGTATCTTTCATAGCTCTCTGACTACCACTCATATTTCTCGTGTTTCTGGGAGGTCTACCCTTAGCTGAAGAGTTATTCGACTTCGGATTCTGTACAATCTCTTACTCAACAGACACGAGACAATCTCGAATAAAATGATCTAAAGATCCATATTTGAAACAAGCTCGATCGTTTAATCGACAGTTGTCCGGATGTCTTTTACTATAATGTCTACACTCGGGTCACTCAGATCTAACATTTTCAACACTTGTAATCGAAGTAGCTGAAGCTCGGAAGCTCGAATGTGATCTTGTACGATCTCTACTCGAATGTCCCAAATTAGCCTTTGAACGGCTATAATCATCTCAGAATTTCTTTGATGTCGACTGATATGACTTACTCACTTTTCGTTTTCGCACATCCCTAGCTTCCGAATCAACTTTTCTTTTCTCTTTTCCGAGTTCTTTAGCTTTACACGCTCGGTCAACAAGCACAACGGATTCTTTTATTTCTAAAATTTCTACTAACAAACTGATATATTCATTTAAGCCGTCTTCGAACCTTTTACACATTATTGCCTCGGTCGAGACACATTCTTGTGCATACTGGCTCAGTCTCACAAATTCTCGTTCGTATTCTGTAACAAACATATGACCCTATTTCAATTCAAGAAACTCTTTGCGTTTCTAATATATAAATCTCTCACTGATGTATTTCTTTCGGAATTCAATCTGGAAGAAATCCCAGGTAATTCGTTCTCTCAGAACAACATAAGTCAGAGTTTTCCACCATTGGTAAGCTGTATCTCTTAACAAAGAAACGACACATTTAACACACTCACCAGGGGTACATGACAACTCATCAAATACCCAAATCGTATTCTCAAGCCAGAACTCGGCTCTCTCAGCATCATCATCAGTAGTAGCACGAAATTCTTCAGCCTCATATTTTCTAATCTTATTAACCGGAGGTTTATTCAGATGAATCGGATCTATAACTTGGGGAGCTACGGGAACTTACGGGGACAGAGGTTGAGGGACAACCGGATTTGCTCTAACATACTTAGTGAACCACTCATTCATCATTTGGAAGAAGGCTTATTTAGCCTCTCCTTCCTGACAGTTAGTAACCAATATAGAATCAGACGGTGCTATCCCTTGAGCGGAGCAGGCACATTACTTTCAACATTGTCAGCTACAGCTTGTTCGGGATCCATTTACTATACGAAAAACACATTTTATCTCTCAGGATTCATCACACTATCACAGTTCATATATATGGCATGTATAGCTAGACTCTCACACGCTACGTTAGTCCTAGAATCGGCTAAATTGTAGCTCTGATACCAATAAATTGTAACACCCTTAACTTGTATCTGTCGCCGAACTAATGTTAAGAGGCATTACTAGACATATTGAATCATATCACAAATATTTCACTAACATCGAATATTCACAAACATTCCATAGCGAAATATACACATAGAGTCCCTTTAGAAGGTCTACGAGACCTTAAACATACATTGGAAAGGGGTCGGAACTAAACCGAGTACATACAATTTTTTTTGAAACTTAAAATTTTTTCAAAGTTATAGAGGTTACATGCCCGTGCGGGCAGGCCGTATGCTTCACACAGCTTAAACACGCCCGTGTGTCCAGGCCATGGCAAAACAGGGCATACATACTGACTTGTCCACACGGCCACAAGACACGTCCGTGAGTTAGGGCCGATCACACGACCATGTGTCCAGCCCGTGTGGCTTTTTGACTTGTTTTGAATTGCAACCTTGAGAGACACGATCGAGACATACGCCCGTGTGCTCAATCGTGTGGGCAAATATAGGCCATATGCAAGGCCAATTTGCCACCCAAAATTGGGTCATACCTACAAGTATCAAACAAGTATCAATTCATGTCCTAAAAGCAGCCAAAAACATACCAAATCATGCACAATTTGACTCGTAATAACATCATCCATTTTTATATACAAATCCAACTCAAAATCAAAACATGTGATTCATACATCATATTAATCCATTTCAATTCATAGCATTTCTCAAATCAACCATGAAACTTACCAAATTTGATAATTTCTTTTGGCCATTCCTGAGCACATCAAAACATACCAAATTTGGCATCACATAGCATGCACTAAATTCACTCCATAATCACATTCATTATCAAGCCATATCACATGGCTATATTTACACATTTCAAAACATAATCAAAGTTCTCTAGCCTATACACGCCATACTTCAATATGTACATTTTCAAAAGGTACCAAAATATAGTTCGATAGTGTGGTGATGATCCTTGACAATCCCCGAGCTCCGAGTAGCTTCGATAATCTATAAAATAATGCAAACACACACAAAGTAAGCTTTCAAAAGCTTAGTAAGCCATATACAAATAAACTTATCACATAAACAATTACAAACTATTTCATTCATATGAACTATGGCATAACACAATAGCAAATTCATATTTCTCATCTAGCTCAATTGTTCATAACCACTTGCTTATAAACATATCACATTTCCATGTAGTTCACATATCAAATGATCATATTCATACTTATCTTCCATTGCCAAACTTCATATACATTACATACGTACCTGAAACAGATATAGCTGTGAGATTAGAGGCGAGAGCACCTGCCCGAGCCTATGCTATACGTGCACGAGAGGAAGCGTAATCTCCAGACGTCATTACTAGTACTTTTACTCTATTTGATACTGATGTGATTGCATTAATAGATCTAGGTTCTACTCATTCTTATGTGTGTGTGAATCTAGTATCAAGTAAGACTCTACCTGTTGAGTCTATTGAATTTATGATTAGAGTATCAAACCCCTTAGACAAGTGTGTCTTGGGGGATAAAGGGTGCAAGAATTGTCCATTGATGTTTCGGGATGTTTGTTTTCTTACTAACTTAATGTTGCTACCATTTTCGATGAATTTGATATAATTCTGGGTACGAATTGGCTCACTTTGCATAATGCTATTGTGAATTGTAAACGAAAAAGTATTGAATTGAGAAGTCAGAATGGTGAGATAGTTCGAATTGAATCCAGTGATATGAAAAGGTTACCAGCTGTTGTATCTTTGATGAAAGCTTTGAACTATGTGAGAAAGGGTTGCGACGTTTATCTGGCATATGTAATTGATACAAAGGTGTCAGAATTGAATCGGTACCTGTGGTTTGTGAGTTTCCAGATGTGTTTCCTGAAGAGTTATCAGGATTACCTCCAATACGAGAAGTTGAATTCGGTATTGAATTAGTGCCGGGGACTACTCCTATCTCAATAGCTCCGTATAGAATGGCACTAACGGAATTGAAAGAGTTAAAGTCTCAGTTGCAAGAGTTAACGGATAGAGGATTTGCACGACCGAGTTTCTCGCCCTGGGGTGCTCATGTGTTGTTTGTGAAAAAGAAAGACAGCACTATGAGGATGTCTATTGATTATAGGCAGTTGAACAAAGTGACGGTAAAGAATAAATATCCATTACCCCGTATTGATGATTTGTTTGATCAGTTGAAATGAGCTACAATGTTTTCTAAGATAGATTTAAGATCGGGCTACTACCAGCTACGAGTCAAGGAATTAGATGTACTGAAACCTACTTTCAGAACGAGGTACGGACATTTTGAATTCTTAGTTATGCCTTTTGGACTAACGAATGCTTCAGTAGTGTTTATGAATCTGATAAATAATATATTTAGACCGTATTTGGATCGTTATGTTGTAGTGTTTATTGATGATGACATTCTGATTTATTCATGTGATGAGATACAACATGCCGAGCATTTGAGAATTGTGTTACAGACTCTGCGCGAGAAACAATTGTATGCTAAGTTTAGCAAATGTGAGTTTTGGTTGCGTGAGGTTGGATTTCTGGGGCATATTTTATCAACTGCGGGAATACGAGTTGACCAAAATAAGATCTCAACTATTTTATAATGGAAGCCTCCGAGAAATGTGTCTGAAGTCCATAGTTCTCTGGGACTAGTGGGATACTATAGACAGTTTGTGAAAGGCTTCTCAATGATTGTGACTCTGTTGACGAAGTTGCTTTAGAAAGATGTTAAATTCGAGTGGTCGGAAAGGTGTCGAAAGAGTTTTGAGCAATTGAAAGTATTGTTGACAGAAGCGCCAGTATTAGTTCAACCTGAATCGGCAAAGAATTCATAGTTTACAGTGATGCATCGTTGAATGCTTTGAGCTGTGCGCTGATGCAAGAAAGCAAAGTCATTGCTTATGCTTCGAGACAGTTAAAGCCGTATGAAAAAAATTATCCGATGCATGACCTTGAATTAGCCGCGATATTAGTCGCATTAAAGATTTGGCGTCACTACCTATTCGGTGAGAAATGTCATATTTATACAGATCACAAGAGTTTGAAGTACTTGATGACTCAGAAAAAATTAAATTTGCGACAGAGAAGATGGCTAGAATTGTTGAAAGATTACGAACTTGTGATTGATTATTATCCGGGCAAAGCTAACGTTGTTGTTGATGCTTTGAGTCGAAAGTATTTATGTGCTTTGTGAGCTATGAATACTCAGATAGATCAATGTGATGATGGTTCAGTTTTGGCTGAGTTGAAGGTGAGGCCGATGTTTACACGTCAGATTTGTGATGCCTAGAAGAGTGATATTGAGATGATGACTAAGCGAGCTCAATGTGATTTGAATTTCAATTCTGAATTTCGAGTCGATAGTGATGATTGTTTGAGGTTTAGAAATCAGATTTGTGTTCCAAAGAATTCAGAGTTGATTCAGTTGATTTTGAACGAAGCTGACAATAGTCGTTTGAGTGTTCACTCGGGGAGTACGAAAATGTATAACGATCTGAACAGTTTAATTAGTGGCATGGTATGAAACGAGACATTTCACAGTTTGTCTCAAAATGTTTGGTTTGCTAGCAAGTTAAAGCTGAACATTAAGTTCCATCTGGTTTGTTATAGCCGATAATGATTCCTGAGTGGAAATGAGAGAGAATTACAATGGACTTTGTATCGGGGTTGCCTTTATCTCCGGGAAAGAAAGATGCAATTTGGGTAGTAGTTGACAGATTAACGAAATCAACTCATTTGGTTTCGGTGAAAATAGATTATTCACTCGATAGATTGGCTGAATTATATATTGCTGAGATTGTGAGATTGCTCGGGGTACCACTATCTATTGTGTCTGATAGAGATCCGAGATTTACCTCGCGATTTTGGAAGAAATTGCAAGAGGCTTTAGGCACAAAGTTGTATTTTAGTACTGCATTTCATTCACAAACGGATGGACAATCCGAGCGAATGATTCATGTTCTTGAAGATATGCTGAGGTGTTGTATTCTTGAGTTTGAAAATTCATGGGAAAAGCATCTGTCATTGATTGAGTTTGCGTACAACAACAGTTTTTAATCTAGTATAAAAATGGCACCATATGAGGCTCTTTATTGTCAAAAATGCCGAACTCCATTGTATTGGACTGAGCTGAGTGAGGATAAGATTCACGGGGCTGATCTTATAAAAAAGGCTGAGCAAAAAGTGAAAGTGATTCGTGATAGTTTGAAAGCGGCTTCAGATCGTCAGAAGTCTTATGCAGACTTGAAATAGAATGATATTGAATTCGAAGTTAGTGACAAAGTGTTTTTAAAAGTGTCTCCGTGGAAGAAAATAGTTTGATTTGGCCGAAAAGGCAAGCTGAGTCCGAGATTCATCGGGCCGTATGAGATCATTAAACGAGTTGGGCAGGTTGCTTTTAGATTGATGTTGCCACCCAAGTTGGAAAATATTCAGAATGTGTTTCATGTGTTGATGCTCCGACGGTACAGATCTGATCCGTCTCATGTATTTCTCACATGGCATTTCAGACTTTTATTATCTGAAAACACATGGCATTTCTCACCGTACAAGTAATGGCACCAAATCTTAAGTGCAAACACAATCGCAGCTAGCTTAAGATCGTATGTCAGATAATTCTTTTCATGAGGCTTCAATTGTCTCGAGGCATAAGCTACAACTTTGCCTTCCTGCATCAAAACACATCCCAGACCATTTAACGAAGCATCACTTTATATAACAAATTCTTTACCCAATTCTGGCTGTATTAACACTGGAGCTTCTGTTAATAGAGTTTTCAACTGATCAAAACTTTTCTAACATTTATCCAACCATTCAAATCTAACATCTTTCTGAAGTAATCTAGTCAACGGAGTAGCTATCACTGAAAATCCTTTTACGAATCGACGATAATAACTAGCTAAACCCAGAAAACTAAGGACTTCAAATACATTTCTCGGAGGTTTCCAATTTAGAATAGCAGAAATCTTACTCGAATCCACTTGAATTCCAGAAGCTGACACAATATGTCCCAGAAAACTAACCTCGTGTAACCAGAATTCACATTTACTAAATTTCGCGTACAATTGCTTTTACACAATTTTCAAATGTTCAGCATGCTCATTTTCATCACATGAATAAATCAAGATGTCATCTATAAACACCACAACAAATTGATCTAGGTACGGTCTGAAAATTCTGTTCATCAGATCCATAAAAACAGCAGGAGCATTAGTTAGTCCAAATGGCATAACTAAAAACTCATAATGCCTGTATCTCATTCTAAAAGCAGTCTTCGGAATGTCTGAATCTTTAACTCTCAACTGGTAGTATCCCGATCTCAGATCAATCTTAGAAAATACAGTAGCTCCTTTTAACTGATCAAATAAATCGTCTATTCGGGGCAATGGATATTTATTCTTTATTATCACCTTATTCAACCGACGGTAATCGATACACATCCTCATCATGCCATCTTTCTTTTTGACAAACAGAACAGGAGCACCCCAAGGCGAGAAACTCGGTCTAGCAAACCCTCGATCGGGTCAATTTTTGCAACTGTGACTTTAACTCTTTCAAGTCTGTTGGTGCCATTCTATACGGAGCTATCGAAATAGGTGTTGTACCAGGCAATAGATCAATACCAAACTCAACTTCACGAATCGGAGGCAAACCCGGTAATTCTTCAGGGAATACATCCGAAAACTCACAGACAATAGGCACTGATTCAACCTTCTTCTCAGACACTTTCAAATCAATCACATAAGCGAAATATGCCTCATAACCCATTTTCACAAAACTTTAAGCTTTCAAAACAGATATCACAGCAGGCAATCCATTCAAATCATAGACTCAACTCGTACTATCTCATCATTCGGACATCTCAAATCAATAGTCTTTCTTTTATAGTTCAAAACAGCATCATGCAAAGACAACCAATCCATACCCAGAATAATATTAAACTTATCAAAAGGCAAAAGCATCAGATCAGCTGGGAAACAGATATCAAAACATTAACGAACAGTTCTTGCATACTTTGTCAACAAGGACACTTTTACCTAAGGGGTTCGATACTTTTATAGCAAACTCAGTAGACTCTACAGACAAAGTTTTACTGAATACTAACTTCATGCATATACACGAATGTATAGAACCAGGGTCTATCAATGCAATCACAGAAGTATCATAAAGTATAAATATACCCGTTATAACATCTGGAGATGAAGCTTCCTCACGAGCTCGGATAGCATATGCTCTGGCAGGGGCTCTAGCTTCAGATCTAGCAACATTGTCTGACTACCACTGACATTTCTTACATTCTTCAAAGGTCTACCTCTCACAGGTGCATTATTAGATCTCGGATTCTAAACAGTTTCTGGCTCGATAGACTCAGGGCAATCACGGATGAAATGGTCAAGTGATCCACATCTGAAGCAAGCTCTGTCATTAAGTCTACAACTTCCTAGATGCCTTTTTCCATAATGCTTACATTCAGGTTTCTAGGATCGAACATTACCAACATTCGCTACTGAAGTTGCTAGAGTTTTGGAATTCATTTGTGATCTAGCTCGATTTCTATTCAAATGTCCCACATTATCTTTTGAACGAATTTGATCATCTCTGAATCTCTTCGAAAATGACTGGAATGATTTGCTCGAAAATCTCTTTCTCGTATCTCGGGCTTTAAACTCAACTTTTCTTTTATCTTTCCCAAGTGCCTCAGCTTTGCACGCTCTATCAACGAGTACTACGAACTCTTTTATTTCTAAGATTCTGACTAACAAACGAATGTCTTCATTAAGACCATCTTCGAACCTTTTGCACATTATCACTTCAGATGATATACATTCTCGGGCATACTGACTCAGTCTCACGAACTCTCGTTCATATTCCGGAACAGTCATTCGGCCTTATTTTAGTTCCAAAATTTCCTTCCGTTTTTGATTGATGAATCTTTTACTGATGTATTTCTTCCGGAACTCAATCTAAAAGAAGTCCCATGTAACTCGCTCTTTCGGAACAATGGAAATTAAGGTTTTCCACCATTGATAAGCTACATCTCGGAGTAATGACACAACGCACTTTATGCATTCTTCCGGAGTCAAAGACATTTCGTCGAATACCCATATAGTATTTTATAACCAGAACTCAGCCCTTTCAGCATCATCATCATTAGTAGTCTGAAACTCTTTGGCCCCATATTTACGGATCTTGTCAACTGGGGGCTTATTCCACAGATTCAGCTTTACAGTTAGAGGTATATCGAATGTCTAAGGGGGATTAACTAGGGGCGGGGGTTGCGAAATAGTCGGGTTCTTCTTTACGAATTGAGTGAACCACTCACTCATCATCTGGAAGAAAGCTTGTTTAGCTTCTCCCTCTTGACTGCTCATAGCCAGTCTCGAATCAGAGGGCGTTGTCCCTTGCGCGGGAGCAGGCGCATTACTCTCTACATCATCAGCTACGGCTCTTTTGGGATCCACTGCTATACAGAAATCACATTTTATACGTTAGGATTTATCACACTATCACGATTCAGATATATGGCATGTATAGCTAGACTCTGACACGCAACGTTAGTCCGAGAATCGGCTAAACCGTAGCTTTGTTACCAATCAAATGTAACACCCCTAACCCGTATCCGTCGTCAGACTAGGGTTAAAGGCGTTATCGGACAGATCAGAAACATTTTCAGAAGTTCATACATTCATCCATCAGTCTCAAGCATAATGTCCCTTAATACGGTCAACGAGACCTAAAACATGCTTATAAAACGGGTCAGGACTAAATTGAAACACAAACAGAAGTTCTCGAAAATTTAAAACTTTTCTAAGTTTCAGGGGTTACACGCCCGTGTGGGCAGGCCGTGTGCCTCACACGGCTGCTAGGCACACCCGTGTGTCCTCCCCATGGTCGAAATTGACATTTGCTCCACGGCCACCAAGCACGCCCGTGTACTTTAGCCGTGGTCGATCCTGTCAAAAATTACACGACTACTAGGCACGTCCGTGTGCCAAGGCCGTGTACTCTTATGCTAGCTACTGACTTAGCCCCACGGCCACTAGGCACGCCCGTGTGCCACAACCGTGTGACATTATAGGCCATTTTCAAGGCCAAAATGCCACCCACTTGGGTCTTACCTACAAGCAATATTTACCAACACATTTCATGCATACTAGACAACCAAAATAACCATTCAATCTAAACATTAAATAACCATTTCAACCATGCCAACTTCCAAGACCAAAACATATGTATATCAAGTATAATTCATCCAAATGCTTACCCGAAAACTTGACCAATTCATGTGCTTCAACTATACCATGGTATACTTCATATATCACATTCATTTAAACATAATACCAACATATAACTAGCCAAATCACATGGCTAAATTCACTTCATTTACGAATACAAAAGACTAGCCTATACATGCCATATCTAGCAAAATATATATCCAAAATGTACCAAAATATAAAACAGAGAAAACGCACACACGGAGTAAGCTTTCCAAAAGCTTAGTAAGTCATAATACAAACAAACTTAGCATAGAAGGCATATATATTCATAGATACATTGGCACATCTAAATCACTTAGCAAATTATCACATATATACTTTGGTCCATGTACTTTGCCATATTTGCCACATTCATCAATTCAAAAGTCTCATATATACAAAGCTCTTTCATGCTTACTATCACATCTCATATTGTTGTCCAAATATACATAATCATTATAGAAAGATCACACAGGAACTTACCTATTATACACACTTAGTGTATGAATCAATGTACCTAAAACGGATTCACTATTTACATGGCCATTTTGTATCACAGACTTGCCCGTTGAACCGTAAGGAATCTAGTAGAATACTCAGAAAGCTCGGAATAGTCATACAATGCCAACGTCCCAGACGAGGCCTTACATGTAATCGGATATCGATGCCACTGTCCTAGACAGGGTCTTACACGAATCAATACGATACCGATGTCCCAGACATGGTCTTACACGTAAAGGTTATACCGATGCCAACGTCCCAGACGTGGTCTTACACGTAACGCTTATATCGATGCCTACGTCCCATACGAGGTCTTACACGAAATCTCAAATCAACGCCAACATCCCAGACGTGGTCTTACATGATAAAAACATAATAAATACCTATGTCATGACATAGCTAATCCTATCTATTCATAGGTTCCTATGGGACTTCTAGGATATGGTCACTAAGTAATCCTTATCTCAAAATTCATGAACAGATTATATCATAAGTATTCATCGATAAAAATAGTCATAAGTATATACATAATTCAATAAGAATACGTTTATTTGCATAATGACTTACCTCGGATTCGATTTAACAGAAATGGAAACGGCTACTCGGTTACTTTCGCTTTTCCATGATCTAAGTCTGTTTTCCTCGGTTCTTGATCTATACGAATTCAGAATTAACTCTTTTATTCACTAACTTATTCAATTAAATTCACCTCTACGTATTTAGGGTAATTTGCAAATTAACCCTCATATTTGCACAATTTATCAATTTAGTCCATTTTTCTCAAAACATCAAATTCACAAAATCATCACACATCCAAGCTTAGCCGAATGCTTATGTATATCATATAAGCCCATATTTTCCATCAACTTTGCGATTTAGTCCCTTAAATTACTATTTTTACAATTTAGCCCTAATTAGCTAAATTCATCAAAAATTCAAGAACAAAGTATGTTCATCTAGCTCAAATCTTCCATTTAACACCATAAATCATCATAATACTCAACATATCATCAATGGCATATCACACAAACATCATCAATTCACAAAATTAATACATGGGTTTTGTAGCTCTCAAAGAAACGATTATAAAAACGTAGAAATTATCAAAAATGGATCACGAACTAACCTTGAATCAAACCAAAACCATGGCCGAACCCTTGCTTCTGTTTTTCTTTTCTTTCTTTTATGAATTCGGCAAAGAGATGATAATGATAAGGCCATTTACACATGTTTTCTTTTTACTTAAAATATTAACTCATTCACAAAATTAACCTTAATACTAAACATGTATAACATATAGGCATAAAGCTATAAATGACTTTTAATCATCCACCATCTAAGTATTTGCTTAATTTCCATATAAGGCCTTCACCTTTACAAAGCCACAACACATTGATATTTTAACAAATAGCAAGCAACTTTCACATTTAATTCAATTCAATCCTTTTCATTAAATTAAACACACAGACAGATAATTCATCACACAGAAACTTCACATAGAATAATTCACATATCAAAAATACTGAATATACTATTAAAATATTATACGGACTCGGATTTGTGGTCCCGAAACCACTGTTCCGACTAGGGTATAAATCAGACTGTTACATGTTGGCTAAGGTATGTACGGAACCTATGTGGATGATGAAATCGTGAACAGAATATGGATAGTTGAGTAAGCATATTAGTTATGGATGACATGGTATATGTGTATTTGTAAGTCGATCTATGTGATGGATTATATTTGTATATGGTGAATGTATGATTGAGTATTATGTGTTATATTTCGATCTTACTAAGCTTTTGAAAGCTTACTGTGTGATTTGTTTCTTTGTTTTATAGTATCAGTAAAGCTAGCTCGGATCCGGGAATCGTCAGCATCTCTATCACACTATCGGCAATCTATTTTGGTATTTTTAAAGATGTGTATATTTGAATATGGCACGTATAGTCTAGTCATTTTAGATTATGCATGAGATGTGTACATATAGCCATGAGATGTGGCTAGATAAATGTTGGTTTTATGCATGAGTGATTATGGTATATGAAGTATATTTTGGAATGGTTTGATGGCAATGAAATAGTCTTATGAATGGTAAGCTTAGTGATGGATTGATGCCATAGTGATATAGTGATATTGTGGATGAATCATGCTTGGTTATGCATGTGTTTTAGTTGTGCAATTTGGTATATAAGTTGACATGATTAGAAATGAGATTGGATGGGATGATATGTTGATTATTTGACATGTATTTGGTTGCTAAATTGTGTGTGAAAATAGGCTTGTATGTCCTTGTAGGTATGACCCAAGTATGGGTGGCATTTTGGCCTTGCAAATGGCTTATTTTGCATATATGGCCAAGGGACACAGGCGTGTGTCTCGGCCGTGTGGCTTAAGGGTCACTTTGAAGTGTGCCTGGGCAAGTTACACGGCCGTGGCACACGAGTGTGCCTGGTGGCCGTGTGACCAAGTCAGTAGCTAGCATAATTTCACACGGCCATGGCACACGGGCGTGTCTGGTGGCCGTGTGGACAAGTCAGTATGTATGCCCTGTTTTGGCACGGCCTGGACACATGGGCGTGTCTGGTAGCCATGTGAGGCACACGGCCTGACTGCACGGGCATGTGACCTCTGTAACTTTGAAAAAAATTTAAATTTCTCAAAATTTCCATATGTGTTCGGCTTAGTCCCGACTCTTTCTAACACGTGTTTAAGGTCTCGTAGACCTCAATAAAGGACTATATGATTATAATTGAATATGTTTGATTGATTATTAACTATGTGTTGAAAAATGGATGTGAGATATTTTGAAATGTTCAGAAATGTTTAGTAACGCCTCTTAACCCTAGTCCAGCGACGGTTACGGGTCAGGGGTGTTACACCTCGTACGGGAAAAAATGGGAACGAATGGCTATTCAACTACTTTCGATTTCCCCCGATCTAACTCCATTTTCTTTGGTTCTTGATCTATACACATTCAAATTTAACTCTTTTATTCACCAAACCATTCAATTCAATCCATTTACACATATTTAGGGCATTTTACAAATTAGCCCTCATATTTTCACATTTTAACACTTTAGTCCTCATTTCACAAAATCACAAAATACACAAAATTTCACATTTTTCATACTTAGCCGAATTTTCATGGAGTTTATTTAAGCCCATATATTTCATTTATTTTACATTTTAGTCCTTCAATTTCTCATTTTCACAATTTAGCCCATAATACTCGAATTCATCAAAAATCCAAATACAAAACATGTTAACCCAACACATATATTTCATTTTTCATCAACTAACATCACAAAGCTCACAATTTCATCAATGGCATAACTCAAAATTTTCATCAAATTGACATGGGCTAGCTAGTACACTTAACAATAATCACAAAAACATAAAAATAATTAAAAATGGATCAAATTTCAAACCTTAATCAAGCAATGTGTATGCCAAAACGCTCAAAGTTCTCAAGCCCTAATTTGTTTTCTCAATTTCGATGATGAAGCATGAAAGATGACAACATTTTGGCTTTAATTTTATTTAATTAACTTTAATAATAAAATACCAAAATTAACCTTAATGACTTAATATTAATTCCATCCACTTTAAGGTCATCTATGTCCATTAACCTTAATAATGGCATAATAACAATATAAGGACCTTTCATTTAAGAAGCCATGTCTATTCGGCACTTCATCAAGTAGAACACAACTTTTACATTTTCTACGATTAAATCCTTTTATCAAATCTGCACACAAACGATAAAATTTTCATACGAAAATGTCACACATATCAATTCACATACTATAAACACGGAAAATAATATTAAAATATTTTTTGACTTGAATTTGTGGTCCCAAAATCACTATTCCAACTAGGGTATAAATCGAGCTATTACACATGACCTATAATTAAACTCACATCCAAATACCAACCATTTCAAGCATTCAAGTTAAGCAAACTCTATCATTCAACATGGCATACCATTACATGCATACATGTTCATAATCTTGCCTTGGTTTAGTCCATATGTTAGGCATAATTTGATCAACCACTTAACACATATGTAGCTACCATAGTATGACATTACAAATATATCAAAACAAACCATTACTAGGCATTCCAATGGCTAGATTACAAACATCATTTACATTTACATGCCAAAATGGCCAATATAACCTATACATGCCATTACAACCTTAATTGATTTACCATATTGTACAGATATGGGCCGATGGATAGTGTGAGTGATCTCTGCCGAGCTTCCAATCCAACAAGCTTTCGATTTACTCTAAAACAAGGAAAAAAAACTAAGTAAGCATTACATACTTAGTAAGTTCGTATAACATGGTACTTAACTTACCATTCATTCTATTTTGAGGTAACTATGTATGGCACGTTCAATCAATTTGCCCTCAAGCCTTACACATATCCTCATTGCCCTTGTTATTCAAATATTCCATAATAACCTCACAAACATATATGGGCTCAACAATAATCAAGTTTCCATGCACATATGCTTTCCACAACATGTATTTATTTAACATGCATAATTCATCTCATTATTACAAATATAATTTCATACTAGTTCATTTCGAGTTCATATCATTTCATATCAGAACTTTAATCATATTACTCAGAATATCAAGGTCACGATTTGTACACTTAAGGTGTACAAGTCTATAATCAAGAATGAACATTCTCATCAAATAATTTCCATGTACAAATATCATCGTCTCATATTTTCATATATCACTTGTCATGTATCATAGTTTTCTTGTATTTCATGTAATATTCTTTTCATGTCATATTTCCATATCATATACATCATTCCATGTCAATTTGTCTTAAATTCACATTTGCCCCTTTCAGAACCTTGCCCGTTGAATTTATTCGGAATATTGATGGATACACACAGGTAGTACACACAAAGTGTACAAATCAGTAAATTCGTCAACTCATATTCATTGGTACCCATAAGTTACTATTTCAGAGAGTACACTTTCGAGCCACACAAATATACAACAGGATTACCAGTCCAGGCTAAATCCTTTTTATGATATAAGCTCTAAAGAGCTTGATCTAGATTACTCATCCGGGCTAAATCCAATCCATAACATATGCTCGAGAGGACTTATTTCAGGATTATCCGTCTGGGCTAAATCCTCTTTATAATGAGGTAATGGAATTACTCGTCCGAGCTAAATTCCATCAGCAACAAATACAGGACCTCATTCATTTCGGGAAATCACATATCAATCGAATTTTCCATCTATTCAAACGAAATTTTACATTTTCCAAGCATTATCAGGCATGTGATTATTTCATGCATCTATAACATTCATAATATTCAAATGATCACATTCCACATTCATTCCAAGCATAAAAGTAACATTTTTATCGTTTATCCCTTATCGGGCATTATTGTTGATTGGGCTTTGTCAGGTATCTTTTCAATGTCATCTATATATATATATATATATGATATTTATACAATTCAAAAACACAACATTTAATTCAAGCATATAAACATACACAATTTAGTTACACGAACTTACCTCAACAATGTTCGTATACGTAAAAACTACTAATCCGACATTTTCCTCTTTCCTCGTTCTAGCTCCGAATTTGGTCTATCCGGATCTATACGAGTAAATTTTACATTAATTTATCATATTTCACATTCAAGTGGACTCAATTTTCATCCTAGGAAAAATTACCATTTTGCCCCTAACTTTTCCATAAATTCTATTTTCATCCCTAGGCTCAAAAACTGAAACTTGTGCAAATTACTCCCTCTTCCAAGCCTAACCAAAGCCCCATTACAAAATTTACAGCACATGTATTCATAAAATTTTAGAATTTTTCCTTCAATTTCACAAGTTTACATTTTAGTCTCCAAATCATGTTTTCATCAAAAATCACTTTGTAAAAGTTGTTTATCTATCAATAATCTTTCATTTTCTACCATAAATTTGTAATTTCCAGCATATACATCCATGACCCATTTTCATACTTTGATAACTATTCAAATTAATCCCCCAAATAGATAGTTTAGACTATCTCTATTCCAAAAATATAAAAATCATTAAAAACGAGACTTGATTTCATACCTTATTAAGCTTGAAAAGTTTTCATCCTCTCTCCTAGGGCTTCCATGGAAATATTTGGGGAAGATGATATGAAATTTTTTTCTTTTTCATTTAATTAAATTTTCATTTAATAACTTTTCATCTTTCTAATTTAGTCCTTAGACTTTTTAAAATTTTCCATGGACGAGTCATACCAAAATATCTACATACTTTCTTTAATGGTCTAATTACCATATAAGGACCTTTAGTTTTGAATTCCATAGCTATTTAACCCTTATAGTTACTAGAATACAACTTTTGCATTTTATGTGATTTAGTCCTTTCTGTAATTAAACACAAAATCGGTAAAATTTTCGTATCAAAATTTTCACATGACTTTTTTAACATAATATGGTCTATATAATAAAATACAAATAAATTTTATTTTTCGACTCAAATTTGTGGTCTCGAAACCACTGTTTCGATTTCACCGAAAAATGAGTTGTTACAAACACCACGGTAACTAGCTCGAGATCATGTGTTGGATAATTCCCCTCGTGTGAATTAAGCTATCGAGATGCATAAGCCACAACCTTACCATCTTGCATCAATACACATCCCAAACTAACATGCGACACATCACTATACCCCACAAACTCCTTACCAGATTTAGGCTGTATCAGAATAGGAGCCTGAGTCAGAACAGCCTTGAGCTTTTCGAAGCTTGATTGTTGCGTATCAGTCCAAACGAAATGAACATTCTTGTGTAGAAGCTTAGTCAAAGGAGCTGTAATAAGTGAGAACCCCTCAAAAACCTCCGATACTAACCTGCAAGACCTAGAAAACTGCGGATCTCAGAAACGTTCCTAGGTTGTTTCCAATAAAGCACAGCATCAATCTTCCTAGGATCAACTCGGATCCCTTCAGCAGAAACTACGTGCCCTAGAAATGTTACTTCTCATAACCAAAATTCATATTTGCTCAACTTAGCGTAGAGCTGCTTCTCTCGGAGTATCTAAAACACTACCTTAAAATATTCATAAATTTTATCCTTAGTATTAGAGTACACTAGAATATCATCGAGGAAAACTACAAAAAATTGATCCAAATACAATTAAAAAACTCGATTCATCAGATCCAGGAATACAGCTGGAGCATTCGTCAAACCAAAGGGCATAACTAGGAACTCATAGTGCCCATAATGAGTTTTAAAAGCCGTTTAATGAATATCAGCTTCCTTAACCCTAAGCTGATGATACCCAGAACAAAGATCCATTTTTAAAAATACTAAAGCCCCTCGGAACTGATAAAACAGGTCATCGATCCTCGAAAGTGGGTACTTATGCTTCACAGTCAACTTATTTAGTTGCCGATAGTCGATGCACATCCTCATGGTACCATCATTTTTATTTACAAACAAAACCGGTGCCCCCACAGAGACACACTAGAACGGTTGAAACTACGATCTAGAAGCTCTTGAAGTTGAGCCTTAAGCTCCGTAAGCTCTTTCGATGCCATACGGTATGGAGTGATGGACACCAGAGCTGTACCCGGTAGAAGCTCAATGCCGAACTTAACTTCTCGATTTTGAGGTAAACTTGGTAACTCATTGGGAAAACATCTAAAAATTCCTTCACTATTTTAATATCCCCAACAGAAGAGTCCCTAGAAATTAAAAGACTGACGTAGGCCAAATACGCCTCACACCTTTTCCGAACCAATTTCTTGGCCACAAGAACGGTTAACACATTAGACAGGTAATCTCGACGCTCGCCAATCACAACTATTTCCTTATCATTCTCAGTTCTCAAAACGACCCTCTTAGTCGTGCAGTCCAAACAACTCAATACTCTATTGACCAGTCCAAACCCAGAATTAAGTCAAATTCACCAAATGGTAGCTCTATCAGATTCGTCGGAAACACAACCCCTTGTACTTCTAACGGAACATTCCTATAAAGTTTATTTACCCGAACAGATTGTCCCAATGGATCAGTACAGTAATTTCACCAGAAGTACACTCAACAGTAATCCCTAAGTTTTTGGAAATAGTACTAACTACGTAGGAATGTGTAGAACTTATGTTTATCAAAATAGTATATGGGGCATCAAAAATAAAGAATGTACCCGTGACCACATCAGGATGTCTCTGTTCTCGCGGCATTGAGTAGCATAAACCAGTGTAGACTATCTCGCCTCAGTCTGATTAGCACTTTTTTCCGTTGCTCTTTATTCTTAGCCCATACCATTACCATCCGTAACCGGTCTACGGCCACTAAATGGCTGCTATACTGCCCTTTAAGGCTTAACAAAACCCGATCCAATAGCTTGCATCTAATCAGCACGATGTAGACACTCTCTAATCTGATGCTCTAATGACACACGTTGCAGGCAAGCCCCTAATCTCCTCTAACACTCGCTCGGATAACGCTTACCACAGTCACCACAAGGCTGAATCTTAGCAGGAGCAGCAGGAACTCCCACTCTAGCAGGCCCATCAGGTTTAGCCCGCTTTTTAGGCCTCTGAGCAAAACTAGAGGACTCTAAATCCCTCTTATTCTTGCCTCTCTCTCGATCTCTGTTCTGGCGCTCCACGTGTTTAACCTCTTCGGTGATCTTCACCTTATCCACCAGAATAGCAAATTCACGCTCCTTCTGTGGAGCAATCAATACTCTTATACTATCCCTCAAGTCGTCCTTAAAACAAACACATTTTTCATACTTGGATTCCACCATGCCTCAAGCGTAGCGGCTCAGTCTTAGAAATTCAGCCTCATACTCAGCCACAGACTTATCACCTAGCGTGAGATTCATGAACTCATGCCTACAAGCATCCATATAGCTCGCGCCCACATACTTCCCCTGAAAAGCAGTCTTAAAGTAATCCCAATTCAAACGATTCGGTTGAGTACCCTCCTCAATCAATAACCACCACTGATATGCCTCATCACAAAGTAAAGAAACTGCACCCTTCAATTTCTACTCAAGAGTGCATTCGATGTCATTCATTATCCTCTCAGTGGCTTGCAACCAGTACTCGACCACAGTAGAGTCGACTTCAGACTCCAGTGACACCCTTAAACAGCTCATCTTCATTAGACCGGAGTTATTCAGTTACTAACCTACGACCCTCAAATCCAGAATAGGGTCCAACGACCCTCTCCATAACTCTCAACATGGCTTGGGATAGTGCGCCGTCCCCAGCCGAGCAGCTTTTAGACCCAGTCTCAATAGCAGGTGAAACTAGTGTCTCACTCATATCCAGATTCGGCATATTGCCCAAAGAAGAAGACTCAACTTGAGTCCCCCTACGGCGCCCGCTATGCCCACGAATACCATAACTGCGAGTTCCCCTAGTGCTCATCATTTTTTTCAAGTTTTATCTACATTACGAAATTTTATGCATCAGTTTCAGTGTTTATTAGTTGCTTCAGATGTTTATCAGAAGTTTCAGAAACGTTTTAGAAGTCTCAGTTTCTAACTAAATCAGTATAGTTTCATACAACTCAGAGTTTTCTAACTATATTATTTCTACGTTTAGAAGGTCTTACAGGATTGATGCTGGAGACTCGGTGTACTATATACTTTACTCGCAAGAACAAACTTGTTTGAAAACCATTTCTTTTGCAAATAAAATTTTGAACCCAAAATTCACAGTCCAAGTTTTGTAACCTGGCTCTGATACCACTAAATGTTACACTCTAAACCCGGCCTAGATGTTATGGTCTAATCAATGAGCGTTACGAAGAAGGGTTTTGAAACCGATGATACTTCATAAAACATTGTATAGTTATTAGATAAAAAGGTCCAAGTTTTACTAGACATATTCATTTATATATTCATTACTAAAATCGTTACATGTTTTCTTTCAAAGTTAACCAAATATCTCGCAGCGGAAGTTTGAAAAAAAATATTTAAATCAAAACCACGCTCGTGTTTTAAAAAAAATTTGTTCGCGTAAAGCCAGAATTTTATCAATCATCATAGTTTGAAAATCACAAATGCAACCAAACCAAAAATCCCAAAATGAACAGTCCCAAAAGTCTAGGGAGTCCAAAAATTACAAAACTCTTTCGAAAACCAGAAATTAAGTAAAACTTGTAAATAAGGATAAGAAAAATAACAGTTTTCTGACAAGTGGTCACCACTGAGCCTCCGTTGCACCGACCCGCATATGTCCGAGGATTACCTGAATAGAACATACAAACATATGTGAGTTTTCGTAAACTCAGTGTGTAACCCAACAGATATAGTCATGCAACATACACAGAACCTCATATCTAGACAGATGCAGATTTGGACCTAAGTCCTTAACAAATACAGATATCAAAATCCTACACCCATCCTCTACACACCATCTTTGACCATCCCATCACACCATGTGGGGTTAAAAATACTCACCCATCCTTACACATCATAAAATGTCGATGCGACACATAACAGAACAATGTGCAGTCAAGTTGTTAAAAATTAGGCGAAAGGTCGTCGTACAGATTACTTCCTCCACATATACAAATCCCACCCCAAATACAGATACAACATGCAGATAACAGATATAGAATCACATGATTAACATGCTCGTGTACAGATATTATACTTACTTATGCAGAACAGTCAGACATACATATCAGTTTCCTACTCAGATCAGACTATCAGATTAACATACCACATACAATGAGTTTAGTTAGCCCTTACCGACCCTACGGTAGGCCCACAGTCGATTGGAATGATCCGTGCAACCTTAGGAAAAATTTTAGAATTTTGGGCCCACAAGCCCAATTTGGCTAGCCCGTGTGGCCCACACGGCCACACAATCTCCGTTACACGGCTATGTGGCGTCGACAGACCAAACTTTTAACATTCGTCGAACCTCATTTTCTCGTGTTTTAGGTACACACCTGGTACAATTTTGATGCGAAAGCAATCCCAAGCCCTTCCAAACCTAAAAACCAGTACCCGAAACACCGATTTAGCAATCAAAATACAAATTCACGATTGGAATTCAACAATGCCCAAGAACTCACAGCCGACCGACAAACCCCCACTCACAACCTTCACCTAATCATAGATTTCATCGATTAATCACCAATTAATGGCTACCATTTAACATCGCTAACATCTCAAAAATCAAAAGTTAATGACAAACGAAGTTCTACTTACCAAGCCGATTAAAGAACCCGACAATTCCAGTAGCATGATTGAAAGACAGGTTCACGAACAGAATCGAAGAAGAATGAAGCAAAGATTTATAGAGAAGGGGAAAAATGTTAGAAAGGAAAAAAAGGGGGAAAAGACAACGTCAGAAAATTGAAAAAACTAACGTCAAAGGGAATTTGGGAAGAGAGAGAGAAAAATAAAAAACAAAAAACAAATAGAATCCCACAATCCCCCAATTTTAGGCATAATCTCCTATTAACCCAATCCCAGCTACCCACTCTCTCATCCACTTACACAGACTTCCAAACTCATCCAAACTCTTTCAGATAACCGAGACAAAAATTAACATCCATACTCGCACAAGGATTCAAACACAAGACCTCTAGTAATCTAACTCCTTACCGCTCAAACCAACAAGCTCATTCTGATAAAAGTTTACAAACAATATAACATAAGCCTACTCAATAGGAATAAGACTAGGATAAAAAATAACAGAATTTGCCAAAAGTGGAACTTAACTCAAAACCTTATATACACACTCAAAACACTTAGCCACTAAAGAAAATACATATTTGTGTTAAGATTTATAGAAACAAAAATAAATTATTTAGAGTGTTACAATCACGTAGGTTGTCATGCCAACATATTTTAAAAAATTAATGTTTAAGTCAACATTTGCATTAAAAAAAAGCGAGTTTAGTTTTTTTGAAAGATTAATGATCAAATTTAACAAAAAAAAAAAGTCAAATTGACAAAAAAAATATAAACATTGAAAATTAAATGTCACATTGTATTTTTTTTTATTAAGATATTTTGATGATTATTTAATTAGAATCCTAAGCAAACGAGAGCAATCTGAATTGAAAAAGCCCATGTCTAAAACTCCTACTTGTGGGTAGATCTAAATGAGACATTTGCTTGGGGAGAATTAACTAGGGTTTATTAGAGAAAGGTGACATGATGTAACTTGACCTTTAGGAATACGTGTCCCTGCCTCTTCAACAAAAGGCAAAATAAACTAATCACACGTCTTCATCATTATGTGTTTATCACCCTAATCATTTTAATCACACTCTAACCTCATCAATCCAGTTGGATCGCCTAACTCCCACTTTTATATATACTTTTAAATAATAACTTTATTATTATTGAATTGAGTTAAAATCTTTTATTTTCTCACATGATTCGGCTCGATTTAACCTCAAAAATTATTAGAATTTGTTGGACCATCAAACCCGTAGGCAGTGAGAATTTATTAGCATTATTGATATTATCTTCTTTGGTCCTATATACATCCATGTTGGACCGGACCTTGGTCAGCATCTAAATTATTAATTTAATATTTTTTAAATAGTTATAAATATTAATGTAATTTTTTAATATTTTATAAAGAGTAATTGGAGTTTGTAATCTCTCCATGGCCACTTCTATTCAATTCCAAACAGAAAAGGATATGGATGCTTTGGAAATTATGTATATAATTAAGGGTTGGAGGGGGCATGCAACATGTCATTACTGTTTTGGTAACAGTTTTTAAAGGAAGAATGCAAAACAGAAGTTCTTGTTGTTACAATGACTAGAACATGCTTTGTTTTGATGAGCTGGACATAGATATGCATGTTTCATGTTACATATCTCATCATATTTATAATCTTCATTACTTAATCAACATCCATTCTATTCATTATTCTTAGCCTACCTAAATAGTCTTGTAATTAAGATGTTTGTAAGCTCGATTTGTTTATTGTCGAGATATCGAGTGAGTTAAATTTGAATATCATAATACTTGAGTAATTCATAAGTCTAATCAATGTTGAAATTTTTTTATTTGAACTAATTAAAATTCAAGCTCAAACATAAATACTATAACTGAAAATTGAGAAGGGAATCAAGTTAATTTTCATTGCAAGATAAATGAGAATATAATCTAACAAACTTCCCTAGTTTGATTATTCTTTTTTAAATTGAGCTTGAGACTCAATTAAATAAATTACAATACTCCCTAATTTAGAATAGGCTAAAAAAAGAATAGTATATATTGATATTTGAGCTCTAAATCTAATTAATGAAAATTAATTACATGATTTAACTAAATTTAAGTTGATTTCAACTCAATAATTATTAGATCTGATCATGAGAAGGTTCATCCAAAAAGTGAGGGTTTGGGCAAAAATGTAGTTCTGAAAAATGAGTTTGGGCAAAAAAATAATACCCGTTTAGAAAATAGGTCGGGCCTCGGTAAGCCTTTTTTGGCTTAGGCCTAGTTCAAATTTGCAAAAGGTACCTACTACATTCTGTTGTTGTTTTCACTGTTTTGCTGTCATTTCGCTATTATATAGCTACTATTTTGTTGTTATTGTTTGGATATTGTATAACTCTTATTTTATTGTTAATTTTATTATTATTTTAGATGTATTTGCTTGCTAAGTTACACCTATTATAGTGTTATTTAAGTATAAATTATTTTTTAAATTTATTTTCAATTGGTTAAGAAACATTTATTTTAACGTTTTTAGTGTATTTGATTTATTATATTTTTTAAAAATTTATTTTTATATAAACATAATAATATAAATAACTTAATACAGCAAACTAGGTCGAACTCAGATTTTACTATTTTTATTTGAGCTATACTAAAATAAAAATTTAAACCCACTTTTTAAGACAGGTTTAAAATTTTATTGAAATCCAACCCATGATAACCTCCTGAAGACAAATTGAAGTTTGTGTTTTTTTTTTAATTAAACTTGAATAATTTAGGAAGAAAACATCTGGTTTACATAAGAAGTATAATTATAGGGTAGCATATATAGGTTTTGAAGTATAAACCTTTGGGGGGGGGGGGGCGGAGATAAGTAGAGTTTCTTTACCGGGACACATTGAATGGCTGTAGTGAATTCACAAGGCACAAAGTTAGTTGTGAAGTCAAATGAGGTCTCATTGTGGGTGACACTGCCATTATCTTCAAAACCAATGCAAAATCATAGTTTAGGTTTCATCTCAATGGCCGACCGTTGCCCTAGAATCATCACCCATCATTTCCCTTTTCATTTAATTATTTTACCAAAATGCTATGATATTGTTGTCAAAATTCTTACTCCATTTCTCTCTTCTCAATCATATCATATTTATCGTAATTATATCAATATAACACGGTTAACTTTTATTATTAATTTTAAATCTTATAAATGAAAAATATAGGCATTTTAAAAACATTCTTTTCATTTGAGATTTCTTTTAAAAGTTTACAAGTATAGTATAACCAAAGTATAAGAATAAATACATGTCAGAATAATCATTAAGTGTAGAATCACATTATTACAGCACAAACGCATTAAGAATCAAATTATTACAACACAAAAGTATTATAAACCAGAACAATCTAAATAACAAATTAACTACTCGAACTAAAACTTAGAGAGGTGATAGCGAGTGTGGAAGTTAGATATTCAAAATTCAAGTCGTATTTGCTTAGCTAACTATGCCGATATTTCATTGATTTGTGATTTGAAATGAATAATTGAAACCCAATGCTATACTATAAATGGTTTAAAATAATAATAATACAAAACATGTGGAAGTGGAAAGGACATGATGCACGCGGATGGAAGCTTAAATGACAATTTTTTTTGCTTTACAGTTATGTCTCCAGTATTTTTCCGCACGAGTGCTTGTCTTCTATATCCAAACAATTCAATTAAAAACAAAGGGATTTTTTTTCACTGTAAACTCAACAATTCTTCCTGTAGATTTGGATATGGTTGTCACCCTTTGTTCTTCGATTGTGAAATAATAATTTTCGAGTTTGAGGGGCATTTGTGTCATCTGCAACCCTGCAATGGATTATGATTTCTCTCTATATATTTCCATGGATTTTCAACGAAATTTAAACCATCAAGGTGGGTGGTCCTCCTTTTAAAAAAAAAGAGGTTAAATTAGCATGAATTCAACAGACAACAATGGAGATGATGAACCTGGTTGTGGGAAGCCATCTTCGTCAACTATGAAACTTTTTGGTTTTCAAGTTGGTGCCGATGAGGAATGCCCTCCAAGTGTTCGACGAAATGTCAGTGAGTACAGGAGATTTGAGTGCCAATTTTGTCACCGAAGATTTGCAAATTCTCAAGCACTGGGTGGCCATCAAAATGCGCACAAAAGAGAGCGACGAGCCAAACAAGGCTCGTTTTTCACCCTTCATCATCAACAGCAACAACAAATAAAACAACGGTTTCTGACTACGGGACCGGTTATCTCGCCGCATTCGGCTAGAACGAGGCGGTTGGCTTATGGCAGAGGGTCCACCAGCATGGCCTCAAGGGGTGGTCTCTCAGCAGCAGCACCATCTTTGCCAATGTTAACTCCAAGGGGTCCTTGTCCCTTTCATGTTGGTGGTGGTGGTCAGGGACAGGGACCATTTCAAGTACAAAATCACGAAGTTGGCGTCAACTTAACAGCGGATTCATCATCAGTAGCTAACGAAGTAATTGAAGAAGATAACATTGATCTCCATTTGAGGCTAGCACCATTTAATGATCGAGCCAATGGTCCCTAGGAAATTGAACAATTATGCTCTGGCTTTGAATTTTAGTCCTGGTTGGAGTATCTATCTAACAAAAATATGTTCATTTTTAAAAAGAATATTTCTTTATATTTGGAGTATCTATCTAACTTATTTTTAAAAAAATAAATCTACAAAATGGTCAACACACTAAAAAAGATATAGCTGAAGACAGGGAGAAATGCAAGGTGATCCAATCAAAATCTACCAAATTTCTTAAAATTTTCAAATGTCTAATATTAGGGAATTATGATACAAAAGGTACCAAAAATCCCACACAAAAAAGATAGACACCATTTTTACAACTCAAAAACACAAATTTAATGACCTCAAATAAAACACAAACCTCTCTCTTTCAATCCCCATAAAAACCAATCAATTTTTTTTATTTTAAAATTATAGCAATTAATCATTATCATGGTGAATTAAATCCAAAATAAAGGGGAAAAAGGCTCCTTTTATTTTATTTTTTATAATTATCTCTCTCTAAATCTCTGCCAAATCCACCTCTCAAAACCCTAAGATGGCAGATTTTAAGGGAGAGATGCCTGGACTCAAGGCCGCAAATCAGCCATCGCATGTTCGGAGTTCATCGGCTTCGATTTCGCCAGCCACAAATCAGCCATCGCATGTTCGGAGTTCATCGACTCCGATTCAACCGATGACAATCGACATCAACGTCGAAAAATATACTCGGAAATATTATAATTATAATAAATCGAATATGAAATTAGGCGTTGGTGATGCGGAAAGGAAGAGACAACGTCGTATGATGAAGTATAATTCTTATGCGGTTGAGAGCAGACTGATGAGTGGATTTCGTTGGATGAAGAACAAGTGTAGCGAATTAGTTCATGGCTGAAAATAATAATAATAATAAAATTTGTTTCAAAATCAAAAGGATCACCATTGATGAAATTTTTAACGGCTGCAATGTTGTTGAAAGATGTTTACAGATATTTGATTTGTTTTAATTTTGCAATAAAAATTGATTCGTGTTTGTAACTTTTAATATGATATTTTATTATAAGGAGCCCTTATATGTTGATAATTTTTTGTCTAATTTTTTTCCGGGACTTAATTGATAGAATTTATTGTGTAATTATACCTTTTCATAATATAATTAATTCCATAACCTAATTAATGTTTTTTCATAATATAATCAATATAAACCTGCTTTCTGATAATTAATTTATATAAAAATACTCCCAAATAAAAAAAATTCGTTTTTATTGATTTTAGTCACAAAAATTCAATCTTAATCATTAATTATTTAATTTAAGATAAATCTCAAAATTATACATCAACTTTAATTTAATGTGAAATTATACATGAATTTTAATTTGGTACAGTTATACACATGAAACTCTGATTGTGATTTAAATATATACTTGAAACTTTAATTTTGATTTAATCATACATATTTAAAGAAATAAATACATCAATCTATTTTTATATTGGATAAATATAATTATTTACGTATGCAATATATAAATATAAAATAATGTTATATCCAGAGCCAGCTCCCCTAAAATGAAAAATTATTATTTAGGCCCTTTAAAAGTTTTTAAAATTTTAAATTAGTAAAGATAAAATTTTACTTTGGCCCCCCTAAAATTATAAAAATTTGATTTAATCCTTTAAAAATTATAAAGATTTAGACTATAAAAAGTTAAAATTTCATTCGCCCCCTAAAAAATTGTTCTGGCTTCACCTTTGGTTATATCAATAATTGTGTTAATAGTATACGAGAATTAGATCAAATCAAAATTTCATGTATAAAATCGCACAAATTCAAAGTTTATATATAGTTTTGAGATTTATCCCTTTAATTTATGATCACATCATATGTTATAAAAAATATGATATAAAAAGATAATTGTAGGAGAAAAAAATGAAAAGATGGGTGACAAATTTAAAAATTATGAAAAGATGGGTGACAAATTTAAAAATTAAGTTAATTTGTATATACATGTATATATATTATCATTATTTCGTATATGATTACAATATAATTATTTATACTATAATAAAATATCTAATTAAGTTTGGTGTCACAAGTCAAGTATATTAACTCAATTAGTAAAAACACGAAAAACTAAATTTATTTTTTAAATATAAAGATAATTGTATCATTTAAACATGTAACGCTCCGAATTTCTGAAATTTAGAATGTTAAATAATTGAATTTAGTTTAGTAGATAGGTTATGTGTGTGAGATTCTGGGTTCAAGTTGTTCCTTTGAAATTTTGTTAATTTTTTGTTCTATCCCTATCCCTAATTATTTGATTTAAATCTTATTTTTAGGCAAGTTATAATAGAATAAGTTTATTGGTTCAGTGGTAAGATGATAGTTTATCTTTAGATCTTGTGTTTGAATTGTTGTCCACCCCCTTTCCCACGTTTCTTTCTTTTTTCTTTTCTTTTTGGTTCTGTTCTCTTCTTTTTCCTCTTTAGAAAATTCTTTCCTTTTGTTAATTCTTTCTGTTGTTTCTGTTGTCGGAGTTGCATTGTTTCTTTGTTTCGATCAAAAGGCAATAACAAAGTTTTGTCATTGATTTTTTTGATATTGTTCGTTTTAGTTCGTTCTTTGTTAAGGTTGATTTTTAATATTAGTTTCGTTCGATACTTTATTTAGTGCTCAATTGGTTTTCTTTTTAAGCGAGGGGATTTTGAATCGATATCCTTCAGTAGTGTAATCGTCGTCTTGTTCGTTGTTCTGGTGTGCGTAAGTATTTGAATGCTGTTTTGGGACTATTTCCTTAAGAAAAGTGGTATCTTTGAGTAAGATTTCGGGATTTAATTGTGTTATAATCAGTTCGTTTAAACATTATATGTAGGATTCAAAGTGCAATAGTTATTTGGTTGATCAATTCTACTATCAGGTATGTGAAACTAACTTGAAACATCGATCGAAACTATAAAAAAATGTAAAACAGTGGCTGTCTACGAATCTACCCAGCTCACACGGCCATGTGGTAGGTCGTGTGACAGACTGCGTGCACCACACGGTCGTGCATGATTACATAGCCTGGATTGGTAGATCGTGTGGACCACACGAGCTGGACTGTTGAGCCGTGTGGGCTCTTTTGGCCAATTTTGATGGCCCATTTGGGGGCCAATTTAGGGACTTAAAAATTGGATCTGTAGGCATTTTGGTAAGCCTATAAAAGCGTAAAATTAGGTATGTCATTCATAAATAAGCCTCGAAAGCATGTTATGTAGGACCGCTATGTATATGGAATGTATTATGTTATGTTATGCAAATATATATTTTGGCATGCATGTTATGTAAGCTATTCGATATGTGTTTGTTTATGTTAGCATGTTTGTATATATGCATGTTATGAGTTTGATATTACTTGTATAACTACTCTAATTCTCATCATCTCTCTAAGATTTGTATGGTATAGTTGGGGTGCTCCAATTTCACTCAATTTAGTGAAGCCTACTAATTATTATGTGGTTTTCCAAACATGTTCTAATCATATATATACTATAGTACTAATTTACAAATTGGATAAATTACTCTTTTACTCCTTGTCTTTTAATTTTTTAAGTTATTCCATGGCTTTTTTTTTTATAATTTTTTATATGTTAAATCATATATATATATATATATATATATATATGATGAAACATAAAAGGAAATAATAGTCATGTTCACATTACAGCTTTTTGACACATGGCACTCTCTTTTTTGAAACACTAATTTATAAATTGGGTAAATTACTCTTTTAAATGTTTTTAAGTTATCACATACATTTTGTTTAAACTTTTTATATGTTAAATATAAAGTTGATTTTAAAGAAATTATCTCTTTATTTTAAGATTTTATTTAATTGAATTAACTTTCAATTATATAATGTTAAAATTAATGAATATTAAATTTTTTTAACTTAAAATATAGTTAAAAGAAAGACCCATATTAATAACATTTATCAAATTAAATTTATATTTTTAAATATAATAAGAGTTAATTAAATTTATTGATTAAGTAGAAAAAAAGATAAAAATAAAATTACAAAAAACTAAATTGGTTACAAAAAAGACACATGCTAGGATGTTTTTATGTTATGTTTTGGCATTGATTTGAAATGTATTGAGCAAAGTTTCAAAGTGTTATAATATGTTTTAATTTAGTCCCTGTTCAACCTTGAACTTGTTTTAGAGTTTTTGTAAGGTCGATTAAGACCCGGATTAGGTTGTTAATCATATTTTGCATAGATTATGAAATGATAAATTGATTTTTTAATGGGAATTGCATGTGATGATCTCTATTTTATGTGGTAGCATCTTATAGCTCGAGTCCGGTAACCGGGGCGGGTATGGGATGTTAAACAACAAATTTTAAAATCATGATCAAAGTTCAAAATTTAATATTATCAAGGTAATGTATTCAAGAAATGTTCAAAATATAGAAAGGGAAAGTATCTAAACTCCTAACAAAACCTAATTATACAATTACAAGCCGTGCACATCATCTAAGATAGGTAATGCATCCAAGAAAGGTTCAAAATATAATATTATCAAAGAAAGTTCAAAGAGGAAGTATCCAAAGTCCTAACATACAATTACAAGTCATGCGTATTGTAAGACCCAAATTTTGCCCGGCCCAGTTACAAAACCCGGGGCCCATTAAAAAATAATAATAAAGATATTAAAAGTTCAATAACAACAGTCCATTTATAAACAAAATACCAAACCCAAACAGATTAAAAGCCCAAAACTTAGGCCCAATGACCCAAACAGACCCAAGCTAAGCAAAAAAAAAAAAAAACCTAATACCCTAATGCGCCGCCGACCTTTGGTCGCCCCCGGACACCACGCGAGCCGTTTCAGATCCGCGCGTCCCCCGCGCGCTGCCGACTTCAGTGTGCGCTCGTCCGCCTTGAGCCCGCGCGTTCGCTCGCGCCCACGCCCCTGACGCTCGGAGTGTCCCCAGGTGCCTCGGCCTCCACCGTTACCACCAGCGCCCATACCCTACAAAGAGAACATGCAATAACAGAGACAGAAACGACAAAAAGCGAAGTATGGGGCGAAATAGTACATTAGTAATAAAAGATTGTACCCTCGGCTATAAAGCCATGGAGAATCGATGTAAAAGGGGTATTTTTATGAGCACGGAGCCATTAAAAGGCCATTAAAAACGATTGTTTTTTTTTTGGTTTTCCTACGACGACGAATACTGAAAAGAAATTAATAGAGAATCAAAAACTAAAGAAATCCAAGGTTGATTTACTGTTCTTTTTATCTACCGTTGATTTATTTTTATTTATTTTTATTTTCGAATGTAAACAAACGAAGTATAAAAAGGAATCAATGAGCTTACCTCCGGAGGCGAACCGTCGAGTCTGGTCTTCCTTCGCGAAATCGGAGGCAAAGACGGCCTTCAGGGTTCAAAGTTTTGAGACTTTCGAACCGGATTTTGAAGGGAAGGCTTGAAGAGGCTCGACTCGATCGATCGATCGCCGAGTACCATGGTGGTTGGTGGCGGATCGTGGCCCTTTCTCGATCCACGGCCGAGAGAGCAAAAAGGGGGTAGGGCATTCGGATTTTCAAAAGGGAAGAGGTTGGACATCCGAGTTTTTTAGGGTTTCATCGGTCTTTTTAAATCAAAGTAAAGCGCGTTGCGTTTAAGGGAGGCACGGGATCCGCGCGTTGACCCGTTCAGCGACCCAGATCCGCGCCTTCTTTCACTAAAAGGGTTATTTACTGCATTGGTCCTTCCCTGTTTTGCAGGATCTGATTGAGTCCCTTTCTCCGTTTCTTTTGTTTATTGCTAATTTTACCTCGAGTTTTAAACGTTATTTCAAAACGGTCCGCATCCAGACGTTGCGTTTTGATCATCGGGAGATTTACTGGTTTAATCCCTGGATAGTCGTGCACATTCCAATTTACTCCCTTTTATATAAATATTTTGTTTTCTTTGATTATTGTGCTATTTTGCTATTATTTAAATACTATTATTATTATTATTATTACTATTACTATGTTCATACTAGTATATTGTATATATATGTTCCGTATTATTGTTGTTATTATATTTATTATCACTATGTTGTTATTATTATTATTATTATTATTATTATTATTATTATTATTATTATTATTATTATTATTATTATTATTTCTATTACTTTTATTATATATATTGTTTATTTTAATAACCTCGATATATTATCTTCAAGCATGAATAATGAACTTTAGTCTTTATATTCCCATGCATATTACTTATATAGATGGACAAGTTATTTATGCATTATCTGTCTTGATTTCCTCTTTATATATATAACTTATCTCATAATCATCAAGATTCAAATTTTTATGTTCATGCATCTCATCCTTGCATTGCATTTCAAGCTTCAACACATTCAAATGTTTTCTAAATATTTTATTACATCGAAAATAAACGTTGAGCCGATTTTAAGAACGCATACTTGAAAAAAACGAGGCAATATTCGTGTGTTTAGAAGTTCGAAAGATCGCATTCTAACGTGCTGGATGTTGATTTTTCTGTTCGACTAAATATTTGAATACCCTTCTTCCCGCGATTTGAAGATCAAAGATGATCTCATCGTCAGAGTATAAAGGCGTCATATCCTAACGTGCTGGGTATGACAATTTTATTCCTTTGAAACGAGTTAATTTTGAGATTCGATCCCGATTCAATTAGCCCATACTTTTAACTCTTTTCACCCTAAATATTTTCAAGTTTTCAGCACATGGACATTGATCAATCAATTTGGTACCGATTTTGGGCGTTGCGAGGGTTCTAATCCTTCCTCGCACGTAACCGACTCCCGAACCCGTTTTTTCGAACACTCGTAGACCAAAAGCTCTGTTTTAATAAATTAAGATATTTTTTATTAAAACAAGGTGATCCGATCACACCTCGAATAAAAGATCGGTGGCGACTCCCTATTTTTAAAGCCGATTCCCGTTTTTTCAAAAAATGGCTTCGACAGCTTGGCGACTCCACTGGGGATCTTGAGAGTCAGGCCGTAAATTGATTGATTTTTGTCCTTTTGATTGAAATTTGGAAAATTGTTTTAAAAAAATGGTGTGGCTTTTTTTAACGCATTTGTTTGTGCTATAGTGTCGAGTCTCGTGAAATATCTTGGCATTGCATTGCATGACCGTTGTGGTCACACCTTTAAGTGGAGTAAGAAACTAAGCCTTCGTGAGGTTTTCACCTCCGCATGGGCTAGTGGATTACTTCCGGGATACATCCGTACCTATGTGCTTCGTGAGGTTGTGGATTACTTCTGGGATACATCCGTACCTATGTGCTTCGTGAGGTTTTCACCTCCGCATGGCCATAGGGAAATGTATCCCCCTGAACCGAACTCGGTCCGTATGAGCCTATAATGGGTGAGGATCGAGGAATCTGCTGGTTCAGGTACCCCTCTGTAGAATCGAACCGCATATAGAGAAACCTAGAAGCCTACCCTAGGTAGAATGTCGAAATAGTTATTCGGATAAGTGTTTAATGATATTTCAATGGTTTTTATTTTGCACTACTAACTTGTGTTTGTTTATTTGATTTGCATGACATTCCATATAAGTAGAGGTGTCAATTTCTGTTCGGTTACTAGAATAGGAAGTTTGCTATGGAAAACGACTTTCTTGATAAGGTAGAGGACAATGCGGCCGTGCGCACATGGTCGGAAAAGTTGCAGTTAGAAAAAGGAGATAGCTTAGTTGAAGGTCATACCTCAGAGCTGAGGGACTTCACTCGTGTTAGCGTGACACAAAATGAACTTCAAGAGTTGCGAGATATTTGGGCCCAGTGGGAAGATGAAGCTAAACAGATGTTCTACCACCGTTATGGCGACATCTCCCACCTGTTGGACGTCAAGATAGATAAACACCTGTTTCGAGCCATAGTCCAGTTTTGGAATTTCACATACAGTTGCTTCATTTTTGGGGAGGTGGACTTGGTGCCAACAATAGAAGAATATACCACTTTACTCCGTATTCCCAGAATACAAACTGACATGGTTTATATCAGGCCTGCCTATGTTCCTCCACTCGCGAAGAAATTGGTAAAAATTACGGGGATGAGTGAATAGTGGATCTCGACCAAGATTCAACAGAAAGGTGAAGGGAGGTGCATTCTTTGGGTAAATTTAAGGGATCTGATTCTGACGCATCCAGATGTGCAAAAGAAAGTTGATACCTTCACCTTAAGCCTCTACGGATTAGTTATCTTCCCAAAAGCCCTAAGGCACATAGACGAAGCGATGGTAGATTTATTCGACCGTTTGGATAAACAAGTCACACCTGTCCCAACAATTCTAGCCGGGACTTTCAGGTCATTAAATGTATGCAGAAGAGCGGGAGAAGGAAGGTTTATCGGATGCGCACAACTATTGATGGTATGGTTCCACGGACATTTTTGGAAGAAGGGTAAAGTCTCTTATTGCCCTTTTTATAAGGATTATTCGCCGATAAAAGAGGAAGTGGCCGTGTCAAGACGGAAAGATATAACGGAAGAGGAATGGAGGATAATTCTTCAGAATCTTCAGGAGGGAGACGTCGAGTGGAGAGCTCCGTGGATGGTGCCTAGAGAGATCCTTTACAAATGCGGAGATTTTAATTGGGTCCCTCTACCCGGAATTTGGGGAGTCATCGGATACGCCCCTCTGCTAGCAGCAAGACAATACCAGTCTAGACAGTTCGTGCCAGCAACACACGGGTTGAATCGAAGCGAATTCTTTTATGCAGGAGAAAATTATAAGAAGAAGATTAAGGAAGTGGCAAATGCTTAGAAACAAACGCATCAAATGAAGAGGTTAACTGTGGGCGAAACGGCAACTTCTGAGTACAAGGCGTGGCTAAACAAAAGAATCAATGATAATATCCCGGGACCAAGTTCGGATACACTCAGTCTATGGAGAAATGTTTGCGAATGATACCAATAGAATTAGAAATTATAAAGCAAGATTTTGTAAAGCGAAGCTCAGAGCTTGAGAAGAAAATTGAGCAGTTGGAGGAAGAGAAGATGCTTTTGAAGTTTGATGTAGAGATACAGAAATCAGAAGCAGAAAAGATAAAAAAGGGGAGAGCAAAGCCGAAGAAGAGTTGGATAGCCTAAAGGGGGACTACAAAAAGATGCGTCTTTCGATGAGAACTGCGGGGCTAGGAAAGACTTCGGGTCAATGGCGACAAGAGTTACAAAAAGAAGGAGCTAAAGCCGAGCAATAGGAAAAGAAATTTCAAGAAATGAAAGCTCAGAAAGAGGTTTTAGAAAAGTAAGTGTCAGAGGGCCAAAACAGAAGAAATGAGCTAAAGTCCAGAATGGCGGAGTTAGAAAGGTCTTTGAATCAGTATCGAAATAGCAACTAGGTGATAGAATTGAAAGCAAGTTTAAATAGAATCAAAGAAATGGAGAAGAAGACCGAAGAGTTAGAAATGGAGCTGCAGAACTGTCAGAATCATATTGGGTATTTAAAGGAGAACGAAGGACGAAGAGAAGTGGAGTTGTGCTATTCTCAGAATCAAGTCAAAGATAGAGATTACCTCATGGGGGAGGCTATAACCCAGATACGAGAGATAGCCGAGTATTTACAAACTCTAGCTATACAGGCTGACACATTGAGCGTACAGTTCAAGATACAGTTGGATCATGGACGAGAATTAGCTTCTCTACTGACGAAGATTAAAGCCTTAGGCGTTAGAGCAAAACCGTTCCTGTAATCTATTTTATGTAAAGAGCTTTGTTTTCTAAGGAAGTTTCCTATGTGGAATTGAATCAGAGTTGACGCCTTTTTACATTCATCTCATACATCAGCATTACATTGCATCATACATATCTAATCTCACAAAAGAACCCTAAAATTATGACAGTTACCCTGGAACATCACTACGGTACAAGAGGCAAAACAAGAATAATGGATCAAAGAATGGAAAGACTAGAACAGATGCAAAAAGAAATCCAGGATCAAATGAAAGGACAAGTGCAATTACAAGAGCAACTGGCCAAAAACCAGCAAGACATGATGGAGCGGATGCAAGAATCCCAGAATAACATGATAAACCAGCTAATGCAGTTGATGTCTAAAGAGCGCGAAAAGGAGAGAGGCGTTGCCACCAGCTCAGGGAACAACAGTGATAACCCCTCTCTTACCCCACCAAACGCCCAAACGCCACCAGACACGTATCCCCAAAGGGCATCTATCACTATCAGGTCGCAATATCAGGCCGATACCGCAATACCGACACACCTCCCGACGGGTTCGGGTACCAACACAGGAGAAAGTCCGATCAATCCCAACGTCTCTGACTTGGATGAGATGGCCGAAAAGGCAAAATTAGAACTACCAAAACAGCTAGAGGATAAATATAAGTGGTTGGAGGAGAGATTCAAAGCTTTAGAAAATACCGATAAACATCGGGGAGTAAAAGCCAATGACTTAAGCTTAGTCCCCGACTTGGTACTCCCGTACAATTTTAAGTTACCTGAGTTCGAAAGGTACAATGGGACAAGCTGCCCAGAGGCCCATATCACTATGTTTTGTAGAAGGATGATGGGCTACACTAATAATGACTCACTGCTGATCCACAATTTCCAAGACCGCCTGGTGGGCGCTGCAGCCAGATGGTACAATTAGTTGAGTCGTGCCAAAATTGGTTCATGGGATGATTTGGCTCAAGCATTCTTGGAGTAGTACAGTCACGTAACGGACATGACCCCCGATAGGATCACTCTTCAAAACATGGAAAAGAAGGGGAACGAAAACTTTAGGCAATATGCACAGAGGTGGAGGGAGGTTGCCATCCAAGTCCAGCCACCACTTACGGAGAAAGAAACCACAATGCTCTTCATCGCTGCACATCAAGGCCCCATTCCTCATGCATATGATAGGAAGTGCAACCTGAGCTTTTCGGACATCGTAACGGCCGGAGAAATGATCGAGAATATTATAAAAAGCGGAGGGATCGAGACGGGGGAAAGTGCCAAAAGAATGCCCCCAAGGAAGAAAGAAAGTGAGGTGAATAACGTAAGCATAGGACACCCGAAGTCAATCACCATTAATCAGCCAAAAGCAACGACCACGGGGCAGCAGGGGTTACCCAAAAAAGAACCTGACACCTCAAGACAAGATAATGAGAAACCCCAATTCACACCGATTCCGATAACGTACAAGGAGATGTATCAAACCCTGTTCGATGCGTATATTGTGTCCCCTTATCACCTAAAACCAATGCAACCCCCGTATCCCAAGTGGTATGACTCGAATGCACAGTGTGAATACCACGCAGGAATCACGGGACACTCAATAGAGAATTGCCTGGCTTTTAAGAAATTAGTGGAGAAATTCATCAATATGGGTGTAGTTGAGTTGGATGACATGCCAAATGTAACAAATCCTTTACCCAATCACGTTAAAGGCGGAGTCAATGCAATTAGTGAAAGTTCAGAAAAGAGGATCAAAACAAATGTCGCGGAGGTCAGGACTCCCTTAAAATGGGTCTGGAAAGAAATGGTCAAGCATGGACTAATCATTGCGGAAAAAAGTAAAGGAGATCTGGCAGGTTATTGTGAGTACCATCAGGAGTTGGGACATGAGATTCAGACTTGTGGAGAATTCAGAACCCTGGTGCAAAACTTAATGAACAATAAAGAAGTCGAATTTTATGATGAAGGCACAGAAGATAGGGGCATATGCGCGTTAGAGTCAACAGTAAAAAGTACGAAAATTAGCCTTCCGATGATCATTATTTCACGCCCCAAAAGTGATAAAGCGGGGATGCAGGTAGCGCTGAAATTAGTAATACGGAGGCCTACTATCGTTGAAGATAATAGGGAGGCCCCTCGGAATCATGTAGCAGTCCTCGAAAGGGAGAATTCAGCTAGCAATGAGGTGGGAACACGGGTAACACCGAAGATAATAATACGGAGGCCCACCGCCTTCGCTTACAAAGATAACAAGGAAGTTCTCTAGAACTATAAGTGTAATGTAGCGGTCACAAAGAGCTCGACTAATGCGACGAAGGAGGATTCAGATGAAGGCTTCTATACTCGAAGCGGGAGACGCTACGACTTAATAAAAGGAAAAGCCCCGATGGTGGAACAGGAGAAAGGAAAGCCAGCTGAGCCCGAGCCGAGGACCAAGGACCCAGTGACCGAGGAAGAGGCTAAAGAGTTCCTGAAATTTCTAAAACACAGTGAATATTGTGTGGTAGAACAGCTGCACAAACAACCGGCGCGTATATCCGTATTGGCTTTACTCCAATGCTCAGAAGTACACAGGAACGCACTGATGAAAGCTTTAAATGAAACCTACGTCGCTAGTGACATCTCAGTTAATAAGTTGGATTGATTGATCGGCCATATAAGTGCGGACAACTTCATTCATTTTAATGATGATGAAATACCACCAGGTGGTAGAGGATCCACCAAGGCCTTGTACGTTACCGCTAGATGCAAAGGGTACATACTATCAGGGGTCTTGATAGACAACGGGTCTGCATTAAATGTGTTGCCCTTGTCCACCCTCAACAGACTACCAGTGGACAGTTCGCACATGAAAGAATGCCAGAGCATGGTAAAAGCCTTTGACGGCACCCAAAGAAGGGTCATGGGGAGGATTGAGGTGCCCTTACTAATTGGCCCAACCATTTACGAAATAGATTTTCTAGTTATGGACATCGAACCTTCCTACAACTGCCTATTGAGGAGACCATGGATACATTCGTCTGGGGTAGTGCCTTCATCATTACATCAGAAGGTGAAGTTAATAGCGGATGGCTGATTGGTAACAATAAAAGCTGAGGAAGACATCATTGCCACCGTGACCAGTGATACGCCTTACTTGGAGACAAATGACAAGGCAACTGAATGTTCTTTCCGATCTCTTGAGTTCGTGAACGCAACTTTTATTATGGAAGGAAACAAAATCTTGAAACCAAGAATCTCCAAGACTACAAGGATGGGATTGAAAATGACCGCAGGGAAAGGTGCTTGACCGGGAAGAGGACTTGGAAAGTGCCTTCAGGGGAGAATGGCGGCCCCGATGCTGAGAGAAAAACAAGATCGCTTTGGCCTAGGATTCAGACCAGATGCAAGACAAAAGAAGAAGGAGCTAGAAATGAGACAGGAAAGAAGACGCGCTCGTTTGAGTGGAAAGGAAACCAAGTGGGAACCCATGATAATCCCGCACATATTCAAGACCTTTGTGTCGGGAGGGGTAATCCACTCTGAACTAAAGACACAGAAGGGAGAGGACATCGCAGCAATGTTAGGCAGTGTCTACATTAGTGCCATTCTGAGGAGGCGATTGACGGAGGAATCTTGCCAAATATTCAGCCTTATGAATCGGGAAGCATCTTGAACAATTGGACTGCGGAAGGCATCCCTATAGTATTTAGGGCTCATTCAGAGTAATGTCTAGGACACACTTGCTGCTCTAAGCCTAAGAGCAGCAAGATTTCTTTTGTGAAATAGGCGCATGTTCAAGTATCGTTATATTAATAAAATGCATTTTCATCATCGTTTGAAGCAAACATCTCCTTTCTTTGTTTTCCAATCATTCTTTCAGCATTATCATACATACAATTGTTCATTTACAAATTCATTCATTTCGCCCGTATTTTCTTAAACTGCAACAGGTCCCTAGATATTAATGACTTGAGCGACGCTGCCTTGGATTCGAAATATCCTTTTGAGCAAGACATATGCTTAGAAAAATTACAGGATTTTGAAGATGACACAGACGATGACCTGTCCCATGATCTGTTAAGAATGGTAGAGCAGGAGGAGAGACAAATTCGGCCTCATAAGGAAGCAGTAGAGACTGTGATGTTGGAAGAAGGGAAAGTGGTAAATATTGGAACTGGGATAGCCGAGGAAACAAGGCAAAATCTTATCAAACTGTTGCAGGAATTCAAGGATGTCTTCGCATGGTCCTATGAAGATATGCCCAGTTTAAGCACCGATATATAAGAAGACACCGCTTACCCATAAGGAGGATTACAAGCCGATTCGTGAGGCTCAGAAGGATGAGACCAGGATATTGTGCTGAAAATAAAGAAGGAGGTCCAAAAGCAGTTCGATGCTGGATTCTTGCAGGAGATCAAATATTCAGAATGGGTAGCCAATATCGTGCCTGTCCCTAAAAAAGACGGAAAGGTGCGAATGTGTGTGGATTATAAAGACCTAAATAAGGCTAGCCCAAAGGATAATTTTCCTCTGCCTCATATTGATACTCTAGTAGACAACACAGCGGGCTTTTCACTATTTTCATTCATGGATGGCTTCTCTGGATACAATCAGATAAAGATGCACCCTGAAGATATGGGAAAGACTACCTTCATAACATTGTGGGGCACATTCTGTTATAAAGTGATGCCTTTTGGGTTGAAAAACGCAGGAGCCACATACCAAAGGGCCATGGTGACCTTGTTCCACAATATGATGCATAAGGAGATCGAGGTTTACGTGGATGACATGATTGCAAAATCTAGAACAGAAGAAGAGCATATCCGAGTTTTACAGAAGTTGTTTCTGAGGTTGAGGAAATTCCAATTGAGACCCAATCCCACTAAGTGTACCTTTGGAGCAGTGTCCGCAAGCGTTGGGCTTCATAGTTAGCGAGAAGGGGATCGAGATCGACTCTGGACAAGGTCCGCCACAAGAATCGCTCCGCGCACTCAAAAAGAAGTTCGAGGTTTCCTAAGAAGACTAAATTACATTGCTTGGTTTATTTCACAGTTAATCGAGAAATGCGATCCCATATTTCGTCTTTTGAAGAAACATAACCCAGGCGTGTGGAACAATGAATGTCAAGAAGCTTTCGATAGAGTTAAACAAAGACTTGTCAAACCTCCAAAGATCGTCACCTCCACGCCTGCAAGCCATTAATCCTATACCTGACGGTGCTTAGTCACTCTATGGGATGTGTGCTAGGTCAGCATGATGATTCAGGAAAAAAAGAAAAAGCGATATACTATCTCAGTAAGAAATTCACTGAGTGTGAAATGAGATATTCGCCAATTGAAAAGCGTGTTTGCTGTTGATTTGGACAACTCGGAGATTGAGACAATACATGCTGTATCACACGACCTGGCTAATCTCAAAGTTAGACCCCCTAAAGTACATGATAGAGGCAACCGCTTTGAATGGGAGGATGGCTAGATGGCAAATTCTACTTTCTGAATTTGATATTGTATATGTGAGCCAGAAAGCTATAAAAGGGAGCGCGATAGCCGACTTCCTAGCTAGCAGAGCTTGAGAAGATTATGAGCCGTTGAACTTTGATTTCTCCAATGAGGATCTAATGTACGTGGCAGCTACAGAAAAGGACACTGCAAAAGAAGACCTTTGGAAATTAAATTTCGATGGAGCATCAAATGCTATTGGAAATGGGATTGGGGCAGTCTTGGTATCCCCAAATGGAGATCACTATCCGTTCACATGCAAGTTGGATTTTAATTGTACGAACAATATGGCGAATCACGGCTCAGATTATGGGACTCGTACCGCTCTGTAACGTAGAGTTAAAACGCTGGAAGTATATGGAGATTCTGCATTAGTGATCTACCAACTAAGGGGCGAATGGGAGACAAGAGACCCCAAATTGATCAACTATCGAAGGGTAGTCATGGGGTTAATCGAGGAGTTTGACGATATCACCTTTAGTTATCTCCCACGAGAAGAAAACCAGATGGCAGATGCTTTGGCTACTTTAGCTTCCATGATTAAGGTGAGTGAGCAAGAAGATGTAAAGCCCATTCAAATGAGTATTTACGAAGCCCCAGCTTATTGCTGCAACGTAGAAGAAGAAGAAAAGGACGATCGCCCCTGGTACCAAGATATATTGCGATATGTGAGAAATCGCGAATACCCAAATCATGCAACTGAGAATGAGAAAAGGACACTCAGGAGATTGGCCCTCGAATATGTTTTGGATGGGGACATCTTGTACAAAAAAGGAAAAGATCAAGTATTGTTGAGATGCGTCGATGCTTTAGAAGCCAAGATGGTCCTAGAGGAAGTTCATGAGGGCATTTGCGGAACGCATGCTAACGGATTCACAATGGCCAGGCAAATAATGAGATTTGGATATTACTGGGCCACCATGGAAGGAGATTGTATCAGCTATGCTAAGAGATGTCATAAATGCCAGATCTATGGAGATAAGATTCACGTGCCTCCGTCCCCTCTGCACGTTATGACTTCCCCATGGCCCTTTTCCATGTGGGGCATGGATGTTATCGGGCCGATCTCACCGAAAGCGTCAAACGGACACCGATTCATCTTCGTAGTCATCGACTACTTCACAAAATGGGTAGAAGCCACTTCATACGCTAACGTCACTAAATCAGCGGTTAGTCAGTTTTTAAAGAAGGAAATTATTTGCCGATATGGGATGCCCGAAAGGATCATATCAGACAACGCGTTGAACTTGAACAACAGCACGATAGCAGATGTTTGCCGTCAATTCAACATTAAACATCATAACTCATCTCCGTACCGTCCAAAAATGAATGGGGCAATGGAAGCGGCAAATAAGAACATCAAGAAGATAGTGGGGAAGATGACAGAGACTTACAAGGATTGGCATGAAAAACTACCATTTGCACTTTACGCTTATCGAACGTCCATCAGGACTTCCATCAGGGCAACACCTTTCTCACTGGTCTACGGGATAGAGGCAGTCCTACCAATTGAAGTGGAAATACCTTCTCTTCGGGTTTTGACCGAAGTAAGGCTGGATGAAGCCGAATGGATTCAGGCTCGATACGATCAATTGAACCTAATCGAAGAAAAGAGGCTAAGGGCTATCCGGCACGGTCAGATGTATCAAAAACGTATAATGCGAGCCTATAATAAAAAAGTTCGCCCGAGAGAGTTTCACGAGGGAGACCTGGTACTGAAGAAGATCCTCCTCATACAGAAGGATGTCAGAGGGAAATGGATGCCGAATTGGGAGGGACCGTACGTGGTGAAGAAGGCTTTCTCCGAAGGTGCACTGATTCTAACGGAAATGGATGGGAAAAGCTTGCCCAACCCCGTGAATTCAGATTCAGTCAAAAGATACTTTGCTTGAACAAGCTAAGACAAAAACCCGCCGAGGACACCTCGATTCCTAAAAAAAAAAGGGGAGAGGCCAAGGCGAAAACCCGCAAAGGGCGCTTTGAGACCAGAAGGGATTTGAGTCGAAAACCTGAAAAAAGGGCGGCTCGAACTGTGAAGAAAAAAAAAACCTCTCTGCACTGGAATGGACAAGAAAGGGGTAGGTTGCGCCTCGACGCATCAACAGAATACTCAAGATCGCCTAAGCACATATCAAACTCAAAATGGTCTTCCAAATGCTCAGGCAGAGAGGCTTAGGCTGCGATATCTGGGGCACCCAATTTCCATTCTACCCATTTTAAGTTTGTAATTTGTGATTATCTTATTCAACAAATTTCTTTCTTGATTGCATTTGCCAGTTTTGTTTCGAGCTATACTCCCAATCAATCTCCTCTCTACAATCCTTTCTAGGCATTTTACATTGAAATAACGATTACGGAACTAATAATACTTTCATAAAAGGAGTCCTATATATTATTCTGAAAGTCTCTGAATAATGCAAGGACCTGAAACATGACTATTGTTCAAAATTCATTCCACCTAAGGTTTAGAATGTTGGAGAAAAAATGATTGTCTATTTGAATAGAGACCAGACGCCTCGTCAGAGATACGACTTTGACGAATAACAAGCAATGCCGATCCAGGTACATAATGAAGTCATGATACCATTATACCAGTAAGCAGTGATTGATCCTATATCTCAGAGTCACAGCCAGAAGGTTAGAAGAAAACACGTGTTACTCTCCTGAGGTTGCGGTGAGAGGTACGAACTTTATGTCTCAGAGGGTATAATGGAAGGGACAATGAAATTACAGCGGGGCAAGCTTGCTAATAGAATATGATCATTTCTTTGGATTTCCTGTTAAAGATATCTGCTGAACAAGAGAGTAATCGTAGTGCATCAGTGATAGAACCTTACTGAACTACGAGCAGTGACAACCCAAACCATAAAAAGGGCCTTTCTCATGCATTCATGCGCATCCTGTTGGAAGCATTTGATTTATGGCGATCATTACACCCTAAGTCATTTTTTGCATTGAAGAAATCATCATTACCATGACATTCAGCATTCATGTAAATGTCACCCACAACGCATATAGTTAGGAGCAATTGAGTCATCTCGATCATAACATCCTCATCATTTGCATAAACGTAAACATATTTTACAGGACAGGTTCCTCAAAAAGGGGGTACCACAATATCGAAGTTTAGATTTTGCTCCAGTGGAGCGGTTTAAAGATTGAAGTCTTCCTGAGGACAGTAGGGAAGCAAATTGAAAAGTTCAGACTTATCACCTCGGCATACCAGCGGAGCAGGACAAAGCTACTAATCCCTCCTCCTTGGGTGTATTGAGGACCAGCATTTCCGAGGAGCTCCAGCGAGAAGATCAAAGTTGCGGATCTCTTCTTTCTGAATTCTTATCACCTGCTATTTCCGAGAAGTTTCAGCAAGAAGATCAAAGTTGCGGATCTCTTCTTTCTGAATTCTTATCACCTGCTATTTCCGAGAAGTTTCAGCGAGAAGATCAAATTTACGGATCTCTTCTTTCTGAATTCCTATCACCTTCTATTTTCGAGAAGTTTCAGCGAGAAGATCAAATTTATAGATCTCTTCTTTCTGAATTCCTATCACCTCCTATTTCCGAGAAGTTTCAGCGAGAAGATCAAAATTACAGATCTCTTCTTTCTGAATTCCTATCACCTCCTATTTCCGAGAAGTTGCAGCGAGAAGATCAAATTTACGGATCTCTTCTTTTTGAATTTCTATCACCTCTTATTTTCGAGAAGTTTCGGTGAGAAGATCAAAGTTACGGATCTCTTCTTTTTGAATTCTTAACACCCCAAAACCTCCAGTAGAATGGATCAAAGCAAAGAGTTATGGTGAATTTTGAGGTTGTTTGAAGAAGGCGCGGATCAAGAAGTCAAGGCTTAGCTAAGCCCGGGCAAAATTGGTTCTTTTATTTTCTTTGCTCTATTCACGTTTCATGACAACGAGCAAAGAGGGGCAGCTGTAAGACCCAAATTTTACCCGGCCCAGTTACAAAACCCGGGGCCCATTAAAAAATAATAATAAAGATATTAAAAGTCCAATAACAACAGTCCATTTATAAACAAAATACCAAACCCAAACAAATTAAAAGCCCAAAACTTAGGCCCAATGACCCAAACAGACCCAAGCTAAAAAAAAAAAAAAAAAAAACCCCTAGCGTCGACTTCAAGTGCGCGTTGTCCCTCGAGCCCACGCGCGTCGTTCCTCGCGCCCACGCCCCTGACGTTCGGAGTGTCCCCAGGTGCCTCGGCCTCCACCGTTACCACCAGCGCCCATACCCTACAAAGAGAACATGCAATAACAGAGACAGAAACGACGAAAAGCGAAGTATGGGGCGAAATAATACATTAGTAATAAAAGATTGTACCCTCGGCTATAAAGCCATAGAGAATCGATGTAAAAGGGGTTAGTTTTTTTTTATGAGCACGGAGCCATTAAAAGGCCATTAAAAACGATTGCTTTTTTTTGGTTTTCCTACGACGATGAATACTGAAAAGAAATTAATAGAGAATCAAAAACTAAAGAAATCCAAGGTTGATTTACTGTTCTTTTTATCTACCGTTGATTTATTTTTATTTATTTTTATTTTCGAATGTAAACAAACGAAGTATAAAAAGGAATCAAGGAGCTTACCTCCGGAGGCGAACCGTCGAGTCTGGTCTTCCTTCGCAGAAATCGGAGGCAAAGACGGCCTTCAGGGTTCAAAGTTTTGAGACTTTCGAACCGGGATTTGAAGGGAAGGCTTGAAGAGGCTCGACTCGATCCTGATCGCCGAGTACCATGGTGGTTCGGTGGCCAGATCGTGGCCCTTTCTGATTCACGGCCGAGAGAGCGAAAAAGGGGGTAGGGCATTCGAATTTCAAAAGGGGAGGAGGTTGGACATCTGAGTTTTTTTTAGGGTTTCATCAGTCTTTTTTAAATCAGGCGAAACGGCGCAATTTAAGGGAGGCACGGGATCCGCGCGTTGACCCGTTCAGCGACCCGGATCCGTGCCTTCTTTCACTAAAATGGTTATTTACTGCATTGGTCTTTCCCTGTTTCGCAGGATCTGATTGAGTCCCTTTCTCCGTTTCTTTTGTTTATTGCTAATTTTACCTCGAGTTTTAAGTGTTATTTCAAAACGGTCCGCATCCAGACGTTGCGTTTTGATCATCGGGAGATTTACTGGTTTAATCCCTAGATAGTCGTGCACATTCCAATTTACTCCCTTTTATATAAATATTTTGTTTTCTTTGATTATTGTGCTATTTTGCTATTATTTAAGTACTATTATTATTATTATTACTATTACTATGTTCATACTAGTATATTGTATATATATGTTCCGTATTATTGTTGTTATTATATTTATTATTATTATTATTATTATTTCTGTTACTTTTATTATATTATTTATTATATATATATTTTTTGTTTATTTTAATGACCTCGATATATTATCTTCAAGCATGAATAATGAACTTTAGTCTTTATATTCCCATGCATATTACTTATATAGATGGACAAGTTATTTATGCATTATCTGTCTTGATTTCCTCTTTATATAAATAACTTATCTGTAATCTGTCAGCATTCAAATTTTTTATGTTCATGCATCTCATTCTTGCATTGCATTTCAAACTTCAACACATTCAAATGTTTTCTAAATATTTTATTACATCGAAAATAAACGTTGAGCCGATTTTAAGAATGCATACTTGAAAAAAACGAGGCAATATTCGTTTGTTTAGAAGTTCGAAAAATCGCATCCTAACGTGCTGGATGTTGATTTTTCTGTTCGACTAAATATTCGAATACCCTTCTTCCCGTGATTTGAAGATCAAAGATGATCTCGTCGTCAGAGTATAAAGGCGTCATATCCTAACGTGCTGGGTATGACAATTTTATTCCTTTGAAACGAGTTAATTTTGAGATTCGATCCCGATTCAATTAGCCCATCCTTTTAACTCTTTTCACCCTAAATATTTTCAAGTTTTCAGCACATGGACATTGATCAATCAATTTGGTACCGATTTTGGGCGTTGTGAGGGTGCTAATCCTTCCTCGCACGTAACCGACTCCCGAACCCGTTTTCTCGAACACTCGTAGACCAAAAGCTCTGTTTTAATAAATTAAGATGTTTTTTATTAAAACAAGGTGATCCGATCACACCTCGAATAAAAGATCGGTGGCGACTCCCTATTTTTAAAGTCGATTCCCGTTTTTTCAAAAAATGGCTTCGACATGTATCATCTAATATTGGTAATGTAAAGAAAAGTTCAAAATATAATATTACCATGGAAAGTTCAAAGATGAAGTATTCAAAGTTCTAACAAAACCTATTTATACAAAGCCCAAGAAACACATTCTATATTAGGTTAGCAAGTAATCTTTCAATCAACAACTATTCAAGTTTACATACTTTACTACTTTGCAAGCATTTTAAAATTTTAAAAATACTAAACACCTTAAATGATGATGCAAAATATTTATCAAAATTACACATAAAGTTAAAAATTGACAAGGTGTGTATTGATATTGTTGGAAAAATCCAGTTTAAAAAACAATTTTTTGTCACAATAAAAAATTAAAATTTTAAAAATCATGTCAATTTGTGATATTTATAACAATAATTTTTTCCAAAAAATACCAGTGCTTTGAGCGAAACGGATCCTAGGTTCCCATCTTTCAACTAAATGACATTCTTTACTACTCTTGTAACATGAATTGCTTCGAGTGTGAGCTTGAATAATCGTGAACCAAACACAGAACCATAAACGATTTATTACTTTCAGTTGGAAAGTAATTCTCCCTCAATAGAAATCGGTAGAATTGTTATTCCCAGAAAATAGAATTTATACTTAGAAAAATTCTCACTCTTTTATGGAAGAATAACAATATTGAAAACTTGCATGAACTGTTGTAAAGAGCTCTACCAATGTCATTTATTTATAGAGAGAGATAGGAGAATCCTGATTGAATTAGTAGAACATAAATAATACATATTTAATAGAAAAACTAGTCTCCTAGTTTAACTAGAAGAAAGGGGTGACACTCCCTAGTTAAATACATTAGGGATGCCAACTATTTGGGTCTCTTTTGCATTGGGTCCAATTATTTGTGTTTCATTGACTTTTAACCTAGCACTTTATAATTTAACCCAACTCGATACATGTTTTTCTATTTCCAATAATAAATATTATTTATAAATTAATTTAATTAGATAAATTATTTTTCAATTAAATAATTTTCTCAACCCAATTCTAATACAGTTAAAGTCATGTCAACTTTTATGAGAAAATATATTTAATTTCCATATTCAACGGATTCACAATGACTAATAATTTAATTCCATTTTCGAACTTCAATTATTTAATTAAATAACAATTCAAAAAACTTAAATTAATTCTCAAGTCATTTTTATACTTAATGGGAAAACACATTCAATTCCGAATGTGGCCCATTTCTCTAGCTTTATCATTTCTATCCATTTCTGTTCATTTGATTCTTTATGCACTTTATTTCGGGTTTCAATGAACTAGCGGAGGGATCGATTGGAAATATATAATTAGGACTCAAATGATTTATAATTAAGTTCTATATTTTCTCCTATTAATTATAAACTCATTGTAAGAGTATGCCCAAAAATCAATCATGAGATGATTGTAATAAATACTTGATTTACCATGTTTATTAATATAATATTACATACTTGATTTACCATGTTTATTAATATAAAGCGTTATCATTATTATTTCAATTTTTTTTCCTGTGTTTACAAATAAACTGTTTTATAATAATGTCCTGGGAATAATATGATTATTCTTAAAAGATCCTTAGTCAAGTATTATTGTTGACTAGGACAACAATAATGCATTAAGACCAACATGTAGTTGATTGATGACAAAGAGTTGTCATTGACATGGAGTGTAAAAATCAATGCATGAATATGTGTGTTAGAGAACAACATATTGGACTGACCCACTATGAGTATGTTTCTTGGATTATTATGTAATTGTCACAACATTACTCATAGTGATTAATATGTATATGATCCTCAGACTTGATATCATCATTATCCCAACATCGTGAGTTGTATATTTTGATACTGATCAAACGCATAACCGTGAATCGGGTTGTTCTATAAAGGCTGATGTTGGATATACCATAATCTATGTAGAGGGATATGGTTGATCAATATAGGATAAGCCCCTCCTACATAATGGGAGTAATATCTTAGGCCACTTGATTGAGTGAGACTAGAAATGTATGACCATGCTCAAATAAGTTGATATGAGATGTCATACTAATTTGTATATCATAGTCTACTCAAGATATCAAGAAACATGGGATAGACTATGCAAGTGTGACTATTCCATGACTTGTGTCTATTCCAGAGATAAAGGACTTAAGGATTAATGCATGAAAGGTTAATCACAAAAGGTTATGTCGAATCATGACTTCTTGTAACTTAGGTAGCAATGATGCATTGCTAGATGCCATTCATTGTTTGTAACATTAGAAATGTTCTAGTATTACTGCTAACGTTACAGGAACCTACAGGGTCACACCCTATGGTTGAAATGAACGGAATATAACATAGTTGGTATTGTGTTTGGTTGTCACATGAATTAAATTAATTATAGAATTAATTTAATTGGGCAATCAAATATTGAACATAGTATATGTACAAGGATGTTGTACACATAATGAGAACATAGTTCTATTAATATATGAATTTGGTTCGTATATAAATTTAAATAAATATAGTTTACCGAAATCCTTGTTATAATCAATGTAATTATAAATTTCGGTTAAAACATTATTATATTTATTTATTTTTAATTATGATTCATTATATATATACCAATTATAAAGGTAAAAGGTTAAGACAGAGCTTTTAAGAAACCCTAAAAATTACTTGTGAGGTCTAGCAGCTGTCAAGCAAAGAAACCTCCAAAACAGTTTTGGAGATTTCTCCCGTTCATCGTCAAACTGGGTGGATTACGTAGAGGCCGAAATCATCAAGGTTGCGACTTGGTTCGATAGTTGATCAAAATTCTTGTTGCCGAGGCGTCGCTGTCTACTCATATTGAAGTTTCGATAATTTCGAAACCATTATTTCACCCGATTTGCTCCCCGCACATGGATCCATGGTTTGGATCGCCGGAATTTTTATTTTTCTACTGCACCATGGGGGTACCGGCAATCCAACACTCATTTAGTTATAAAGTCATTCAACTATGACTAAGCTCTCTCTAATTACATACCATTACGAAAGCTACTCAACTAGTGCTCGTCCAATGACCTTGTCATAAGTGTGTTACCCTCATAAGATATCCTTAATCTCTTTAGGATAAATTCGCTCTCCCAATATGATCCTATTTATCTCATGGTAACCATTACATCTTCCTTTATGGAAAGTCAATTACTATCAAATAGTAATTAAGTCATTTATCATTAAGACAAACGACCTATGGTCACTTTTACTTTTCATCTATCATGTAATGCCAATGAAATGATACCATTTACCTATTTATTGAGTTATGAATTTCACTATTGTGAATGATGCTACATATTGCAGAAGTCGCATACCCAACACACTAGCTTTCGGTTCCTTATTTATTTGAACTTAGACTTTTACTTACATCAAAGTATATGAGTCACACATACATAGTCCACCATCCATTTAGGATTAAGGTATATCACACTATCAATGTCACAAATGAATAAATTCATAAACGAATTTAGGATATATTTTACTTGGGTCATGCTCGATGTACTATCAGTCCAGTCAATCACATCTATGTCTCTATCTTCTAGGAGTTATCCGCTCCGATGTTCAAGACAAAGCATCTCCCCAAGTGGACTTGATAGATGACATATTAGTCTTTCAATCGGTTTGCACATTTTCAATTAGACTAAGGACATGTTTAGGTTCATCTACTAACATAAGTTGTTTTTTTTTTTTTTGTATTACAATTTGACCACGTAATACTGCTTAGTATTAGTTAAACATTAGATAACTAGTGAGCCAATATTTGCTTTCATTTTGTTTTGTTTGCAAAAATCATTGAGGACAATATACAATGATATTAATGTAATTTTTGGATGTTTTTATTAAACCAATTTGTTTGAAAATACAAGTATACAAAACGAATATACTACACTTAGAAAATCATATCTAATACATATTTTCCTAAGTCGGCCACCTTGATCAAAATATCATCCCAATGTTTTAACAAGGTTTTTTTCTGAAAGAAAAAGGAAAAAAAATGAAAACAAAACAAAACATAAAATGGGTGTCAAGATTACTCCTTATCTGTCATGTCTTATGCAATTCAATAATGCTATTCATTCTTTGCTTGCAGAAATCTACTCTAAAAGGAAGAGGTAAAAAGAAAAAAAAAAAAATTAAGGAAATGCATTCTAATAAGGTGTGGTAGCCTTAAGAATATTCTTTTTACTGTGTCACATTGTTTACGATAATAACCCCTACTGATTTTTTTAAAGTAAACTTGGAATTTTCACAAAGTATCTCTTACTCCTATCAATTTAGTACATTGTCCTCAATATCAAAATTAAGAGTGAGGTCAAAATTAGTAGAATAAAACATAACACATATATTATCATTCACTTTTCTCAAGGCCTACCATAACTTAAATATCACGCATTAACGCATTTAAATGTATCAAACATGCTAAATTTAAGATTTATCAATACCACTTACCAACAAAATATCAAAATAAGTGGAAATATCTACTCTTCCACTTCAACTTACAAACTTGTCTATCTCCTTGCTTATAATCTCCCTCTCAACTATGACTCTCCAAACTGAACATATCAAAAGGAAAATAAAAGCATGAAACCAATTGAAATAAAGCAGCTATGAGAAAATGATACCACTTGATAGGAAATGAGGTACATATCGAGAAAAATCAAAAGAAAGAGCATATGTAAATCAAACAGTATTTAATGAATACTTGATATATGCAAATTTAAAATGATATTAATTGAAATAAATTTTAGAAAACTTAAAAAAGAGGTATGGATGGTAATCATTCTTGCTTACTTTGTGGAAATTCTGAAGAATCTATCATTCATGTTTTGCATGATTGTTGTAAGGCTCGTGCGTTGTGGAAACAGCTTATCCCTAGTAGATGTTCTATGCAGTTTTTTTCCATCCTACTATTTGACTGGATTTCTTTAAATCTAAGGAATGAGCTTGATCTAGTCTATACTGAGGTAGAGTAACAGTCTCTGTTTGGTATAATTTGTTGGAATCTGTGGAAACAGAGAAATATGTGGATTTTCAAAAGGGTGGATGTTGATTTAAAACATACTCTTATCTCTTTGGAGTTGGGCGAATTCTATTAAGCACTGTCTTGCTCCATCTGTTGGTTTTTCTAGAAATCTTAGCCGTTGCAGTCATTGGGTACCTCCTCCGTCAGGGGTTGTTAAATTGAACACGGATGGGGCAAGATCTCCGAGTTCTAGATTTGCTTCTGCTACTATTTTGGCGAGAGATGTTATGGGAAGATGGCTTGGAGGTGTGGGTAGGAATATTAGAGGACCACAGAGCTTTGGGCGATTTATGATGCCCTTGTGTTGGCTTGAGATGTTAAATGGGGTAATATCATTGTTGAAATGGATTGTGCCCAAGCCCTTTCAACAATCTCAGATAATTCTCATGGTATGTTGAATACGGATTTAGTGATTAGAATAAAGGAATGTTGTAACAAGTGATTTTACAGAAGGTCGCAAGAGAAACTAATACTACAGCTCACATATTGGTCGGTGCAATGTAGAAGATCTCATATAGTTCTATCAAGTTCAAAGATATTCCTATAGAAATTATTAAACAAGTTTGGATTGATGATGACTCAATTTATAGTGCAACCGTTTTATCTTTATAATTGATCTCTATTTTATTTACGAAAGATAAAAGTAATTCAAAGAAAAATAAAAGAATCAATAAGGATATCACTTATTTTTTAATAAAAATTCATGAAAAGCATATCTAAGTCAAGATTTTACAATAAAACATAAAAACATTACTTGACCAAATCAATAGAGATAAAGAAAGTTTAAGGAAAAATAAGTCCATCACCATCAACATTAAGATTTTGAAAATTTTAGCTAAAAGTAATATTTGAAACATATCAAAAACATTCTTTTTGACTTGTAGATCTATAATAATAATAATAATAATAATAATAATAATAATAATAATAATAATGCAAACACATTCAAATAAATCCAAAAACATATATTAAATAAGTTGATAAAGAAATTTATAAATGTTTAAACTGTGTGGATTCATATTTTAAATAACCTTAATTATTTTTGTACATATTTTAAACCAAATAACTTGAAACTTAAATAATGTGTTAGTTAGTGCAATAAACTTAATGGAGCTAAGGAAATTTTAAATTTGATTCCATGAATTCAAATAAAATATTAAATATACATGAGTTAAGTTTAATTTATAAAAATAAAGATAATATTCCCTTTTAACAACTAACTTATCAGCATTGCTTTGGAGGGAAAATGACTTTCTTATGGTTCCTTTTACCCCATAAACAATCACTTAATTTATAAATAAAAAAAAGTTTTTTTTAAAAAATTTTTATTATTTCACCTTAATAGTTTAAACAAGAGACCTATTTGATTCTTCATGCTGAATTCCTAATTTTTTATTATTTTACAATTGTGTTTAAAATATTTATATAAATTTTAATAAATTAACAGTATTGTAGAAATTCTAAAAAAATAATCATATATATTTATATTTTATTATTTATTCTTATTATATATATTAAATAAATTTAAATATTATATCTAATATGTGAACTCTAATTTGATGTTTAATACCATGTTGCCTAATAACTTTGAAAAATAGGTTCTCTCTTGACGCGTGTACACCAGCACATCAGGTGGTACACAAAATAATAAATACAGGGCTGTAACATTATGAAAAACCCAAGGACCACTCAAAAGTCTCCCGTTTGGAATTTTGAATCTCCAAAGAGACGTTACAAGCTTTTTTTAAATTTACCTCTTTTTATTATTAAATTTAAAAAAAAAAACGATTTTATTATTCCTTATTTTTTTCAAAAATCAAAATCCCATGCTTATTGTCTATTTGAAACTACAAAAAACTCTCTGTTGCTCTCTGTTGTATCTCTCTGTCCCTTTCTCACATTCAAAGGAGGAGCCTTTCACTTTTGTTTGTCTCAAAAACACCCCCCCAAAATTTAAGCTTAATAATCGCATATCAAAGTTTTAGTCTTTTCTTTATATTCAAGCTCAACCCAGAAATTTTCTTAGCTACATTCAAGTTGATCTTCTTCATTGGTTTCAATGTAAGTTCTTTTTTTCCTTCATGTAAAGACTTGGCTTTTTGTTTTGGAGGTGTATTTGTTGATTTTACGTCTTCTTTTTCCTATTTTGAATTGTTCACATGGATCTGTTTGGTAGCTGGGAAAATCAGGGAAAAGGGATATATGACTTAAAATTTTGAGTACAGTGTTCGTCTTGCAGCTTCAATGAAATTGAATTGCTTGGTACGTTGTAGAAGCAATCTATCATTTGATTTACTGATTGGGTTAAAATTGGGCTCTAAGGTGTTTATTATATTAAAATGAGTCAATGCAGTTAGTGTCTAAGTTCTTTAATCCCCCGTTAGTACTATAGATAAATGCAATATTGTGGGATCTTAGCTATTTAAATTTTAAACAGCAATGCTATTATAGTAAAGCATATGTGAAGATTTAGAGGCGGATTTCAAGATATCAATGTAGCATAGTTCCGACATTGTACCCGGAATTTGTGAGTATAATTTAGTTCAAATGTTAAAGATTGAGCGCATTGTTATATAGATATATAAGAATGGTGACTATGGAATCAAGGATTTAGAGATGGTTTATTTACTTGTTTAATGTTCTTCGGTTTCGAGTTTGTTCAATGGTTTTTAGTTATTTGAAGTTTTGCAATGTTTATTGCTAGTATGATGTGAAATGATGATTGAGATACTGCATTTCACCATGTTTAACTTGATGCATTTTCGGACATCTTGAACTCGAGTTAACGATGAGCATCGAGCCTTTTGTTTTTCTAATTTAATATATTTCTCTAGGTTTTGTTCATCTTGTAGGAGTCTATGATATAGTGTTTGTGTAAGAAATTCTATAATTGGTAACTGAATGGTTCGTTGTGTTTAACAACATCAAGAAGGATTTGATCGGTTGAATCGAGTTTGTATTTCTCAGTATAAGTTGATCTGTTTGGTTTCATACAATGGGGGTCGAAAAAGAAGGTTCAACGAATGGAGGAGGTTATGTAGGTGGATTCTTTCAGCTATTCGACTGGACTGCGAAATCTCGGAAGAAGCTATTCTCAAGCAAGTCGGATTTTCCAGGTATAACCACCCTCCCGGCGAATGTAAGGGAAAATTATGTTCTTGCATCATAATAATTATGTCCTTTTGTCGTTGCTGATCGGTTTTATGTCTTCAAATTTTTAGAGCGTTCCAAACAGGGAAAGAGAAGTGATGGGAACATACCGATGACACGAATCCATTTGGTGAGAACACGGCAACAGGATATGAATTCGGGGTTGATCGTAATCTGAAACTGCTCTTACAATTGTTGTTTGTGATTATTTCAGATGGACGAGGATGAAATCGGAGCTGGGGCAAGCTTCAAAGGAAGTAGTGATTATAGTTGTGCATCTTCAGTTACGGATGATGATATGTATGCAGCTAAGGCCCCAAATGTAGTTGCTCGGCTTATGGGACTAGATTCGTTACCTACATCTTCCGAGCCATACTCCACCCCATTTTTCGACACTCAATCTCTTCGAGATGCTCATTTTCGAAGGAGAAACCTTAATTATCATCATAATGAGCAAATAGTTTATCCAGATGATCGGTTCAATAAGAGGGAGGGCGGCCCCGCAAGGATCGTTGCAGAACTGAAACCTCAGAAGACAGTCAGCAAACCTATAGAGAAATTTCGAACCGAAAGTTTGCCTCCAAAGGCTGCTAAAACAATTCCAATTACACACCATAAACTTTTGTCTCCGATCAAGAGTCCGGGTTTTTTTCCTACTATGGATGCTGCTCATATAATGGAAGCAGCTGCGAGAATTATCGAGCCTGGTCCCCAAGTCATTACTAGAGCCAAAATGCCGCAGGTCGGATCATCTTCAGTTCCCGTGAAAGTTCGTGATTTCAAAGAGAAAATGGAGGCTGCACAAAGAAAGCCTCCGGTTCGTTCTTCTTCCGTGCCTGTGAAAGTTAGAGACTTAAAAGAGAAATCTGAAACTGCACATAAAACATCCCGACTCACTGAAATAACTCGGAAGCCCGTCGAGTCGAATGCTGTCAAGTATCTTAAAGGACAATCGATGAACAAGAGCTGGAACGGATCAATAGACACACCAACGTTGCGGACTTCTGATACAGAGGAAATTTCTTCGGTTCTAAAGAGTGAGGGGAAATCTATTTCGCTTGCAATACAAGCAAAGTTCAATGTGCAGAAACGAGAAGGACTGAATTCAAGCAACCGCCGGAGTTTGTTAGGAACGAAAGATGAGAGTGAGGTTAAGTCAAACCAACACTTAAAGAGCCAACTGAGTTCTCGGAAGAGTTTGCATAAGAAATCTTCGTTGCACAATGTGCCAGGTGCACTCAGGCCAAACAATCAGAAGCAAAACTGTATAACCGATAAAGGAAAATTACCTTCAAAGCCAATAGGTTCCAACTTGCATAGTCGAAAAGTGCTGCCTACGGATTCTGCTTCGGGGCGACACAAAATGTCAGGTAAAACTGTTGGGAATTCCAAAACTGGATCGAGGAAGTTCAATATAGGTGCAACGGATAGTGAGCGAGGTCCATATTCTAGTACAAAGAACCTAAGGAAGAAAAGATCGATTGATAGAGATTCCAGTTTTCAGAAAAATCAGGTTGTTGATAGCATGTTGGTGGAAAAAATCCGGAAGGAAGACCATGATGTTACTGAAAGAAGCCTCAACTGGGTCGAAGATAGTAAGAAGAAAGGCATGGATGTTGTCTCATTCACATTCACCGCCCCACTTACTCGATCAATGGAGACATCTATGCAGATTGCAGAGGAAAATAACAGCAGTCGCATGGATAATCGGGGCAAGCGATTGTCGCTTGATACTGAGAGTATGAAGTTGTCTTCATTAGGATATAATGTGATAGGAGGAGATGCTTTAAGTGTACTTTTGGAACAAAAGCTTCTCGAATTAAGCAATGCAGTCGAATCTTCCTGCAAGAAATCTCTCAACTCCGTATCATCTTCGGTTTCAACATCATTTTCGCAACATCCAGGGCACACTCCGAAACACAAGTTTCAGGTAAAGGACATTTTTCAATCGCTAACTCGAGTTTTCGTTCTTTGTCTTGTAACACTGCTCGTATGGAGCAAAACTATTCCCAAAAATGATAATTAATACTCATATAGAACATTCAGGGATTTGATGAAATGGATGAATGCAGTAGTAGTCATCTCGATGCTCGGCAACCTAGTCCGGTTTCCACACTCGAAACTTCTTTTTCAACTGAAAGCTGCAACTCTTCGGATAGCATGGACAGTTACAGTATAGACGGTAAACCTACCGACTTGTCCTATAAGTTTGTTATTAAATCCATGCTTTGAGTTTTTCTTAGCTATACTAGTCTGTATCTATGATGCAATTTTCAGGAAGCAAGCGGTGTTCATCGGTTCAAACTCTGGAAGTTCTTCGGCTCAGTCCTTTAAAGAAGTTACGCACACTTGAAGCTGACACGGAGTTATCGGATTCAGCTTCTTCAATATCATATGCAGCTAGAAGTAATCATAATATCGTTGTTATGTCGGATCCTATGCTATCGAGCAACTGGGAACTAGAATATGTGAAGCTTATAGTTAGTAATGTGGAATTAATGTTCAAGGACTTTGCCGTAGGTCGAGCCCGTAAAATTATAAACCCTCATCTTTTCGATCAGTTGGAAAGCCGAAGAGGAGTTGAAGAGGAGTCTAGGCTTGAACGTAAGGTATTATTCGATTCAGTCAGTGAATGTCTAGACTCGAGATGCAGGCAGTATGCAAGTGGGGGATGTCGAATATGGTCCAAAGGGATGGCGATAATGAGAAGAAACGAACGGGTAGCTGAAGAAGTTTACAAGGAGATCTCAAGGTGGAGAGCCATGGGGGACTGTGCGGTCGATGAGCTCGTCGACGACGACATGAGCAGTCGATACGGAAAATGGCTGGACTTTGAAGTTGATGGCTTTGAACTTGGAGTAGACATTGAAGGACAAATCATGAATGATTTGGTTGATGAAATGGTTGCTGAAATGTTATTATTGTAATCGCCCTTTCAGCTTTGTCACTCGAGATGTACGGTCGATGATCTCGTGTGGCAAGCGGTCGGGATGCATGAATGATGAGCCTTATGCATCGTGTTCGATGTTTGCTAGGTCTAGGCTTGGCTTTAAACATTGATGGTGCAAATGTATTGTGGGGACGATGAGGATCAAGTATTTGAAAGGCTTTGGCTGCTGAATTCATCAATGAATACACGAATGATGAGTTTATGCGATCGTGTTCGATATATCTTTTTCAAAGATTTGAAAGTAGGATATATCTATACTATTATTTGTGTGTGACCGAGTTAATATGACAAAATTGAATTAGTGTTATGAATTAACTCATCATTAAATCAATCAATAAAATTATTAAAATATCCATTTATTTTAAATAAATTATATTATTACAAAAATACTATTATCTTTTTCTATTTTAAAAAACTAATAAAAATTTGTAATATTTAAACTCATGATTGAATTAGTATCATGAATAGGTGAAACCAAAGATATATCTTTTCATATTTTTTTTAGTGAAATAACACTATGATGGATTTGAAACTGTAAGCGCATAATTTATAAAGAAAAATGCGTAAAACTAAATGCAGTAAAAACATGTCCCAAATTTGGTCCTAATTTAATCTCATTTCCATGCAATCTTAAACGACGTAGTCTCAAAATGACCAGTTCTTTTAAAGAAGTACTAATATACATTGTAAAGCAAGGTAGGTTTATAATTCTTACAATATAATTCATGAAAATTTTGAGTGAGTATACGCTGTATTTGCACTGTGATTCTCTTCAGTTTGATTCAATACAATTTTACCTCACCGGAGATCAACAACGTCGAACTTTATCTTTGGGTTCATAAATACATGAGAGCAATGCTCGTAGATTGGTGTTCCATCTAAAGGCTCCTCATGCGGATGAAACCCTCGTTGTTGACAGTTACGAATGATGGACACACCGCCTGGATCAGACAGATGAAAGATACCATGTGGGCTGTAACCAGATGCAAAAGCTTCATTAGCAAGTAAAAGTATGCAAAAACCTCGTATATAACAGGAATTGTTCATAAGATTAAACCTAATCTAATCATTCTCAACGTCATTAGCTTAGCAAAGAAAAAATTGTTCGCTTAGAAACACGAATATATCCCAGCCTTTACTACTTTCATCGGCTAGTAGAAATGAAATATTAAAGATAGAATATGCTTCTGCGTAACGAGCAATTCAGCGAAAAGAATTGTTAACAGAATCTCGACAATCCATGTACTATAGTCAAAATAATCTCTATGCTATAGAACTGAGAAATTCAATTCTTTTACGTTAGATACTAGGGCAAACAAGTAGAATCGATAATAATGTTAATGGAAAACTGTCTAAATGCTGATGTGGACTGTTGAAATCCGACAAACAATAATTAAATAACTTGGTCCTATAGTACAAGACTTAATTGCACCTTTTAACAATAGTATAGGGACTGCCTACATACTAAAAACAGAAAGAAAAAAAAAGTTTCTCCTTATTTCCATGCAGCAAAATATATCGGCATCTCAAAACATGACCGCAATAGAAAACACTTGTCTAATCATGACATATTTGCATTTGCAAGTATAATACTGTCATATTTCATTGAATTCAATGACTTTATCATTAGGAGAAAATGAGAATCTACCTGGATGTATCGGTAGGGGCCATAACAATTGCAATTGCTTCTGGTAACATAATCTAAAAATAAAAATAAGAAAGAATTTCGTCAAAAATTGTATAATATGTAATCATAAAGGAATGATTTGCACAGTAAGACTGGATTTACCTGATATGAGTAATGAGTGTGAAGATCAACCGATGACATGAAACAAGTCTGAGTTGGGTGTGTCTGAAAATTAAAAGAAAAAGAAAATTGCAAAGCATTTAAACTTTTTAGATGCGTGAAACCATTGGTCTGCAAAAGTGCACTTAGATGTTCAGATGCATTCTTATTTCTCCAGCATGAATCCAGCTTCATGAAGGAGATTAAGTAATGCACAGAATATCAGAACACCATATAATGCTAATGAGAGGATTAATGGAGATTGAAAAGCAAAATACAGACTCCAAAGAAGCACAAACTTCACCAAACTACATGTAGAAAATACTGAACTACATCAGTTAAAAAGCCCAGAAAGAAAATCAAATACAGGTAGTAAACTGATAACATGCTACAGTAACCTGGCTTTCATATATCTAGAATAGTATGTTACCCATTACAATTAAGTAAAGCTCAAGCAACCAACATAAGCTTTGTAAACCAGAATATCATGGGTTAACTTTAAAATAACATATTTACGTTTGCAAGATTGCAACCGTGGAGTAAACCAGAAATGATAATAGCATTAAATGAAATAGAATGCTTGATAAGTGAGCTTTTTGCATACCCATTGTCAAATGTATTCATTCAAAAAGAGTGCATAGAGGAAAAGAAACTTGATTACACAAATATCCACAGTAAACTCAAGGCTTGTTAACTTACATGAATCCAACCCAGTGGAAACAGAGACAATTTATCTTGAACTTCAAAAATTTCTTCTTCATTTAATGTTGAACACTGAAAAGTAAAATAAATAAAAATTTTATTGCAAACAGTACTAAAGCATATGGATACAATCATGGTTTAACACTTTTCTGTAAAAATACTATTAGTTCACAGGATTGAAAGAAAATATACTAGAAAGAACAAAAAGTCATACCGAATCTGAAGTGGACTCCTGCTTTGGGATTATAAGTGTGGTGATATGGAAAACCCTGTTTTTCTAGTCACAAAATCAATAGTATAAATAACCTCCAGCAGAAACTTCGAAGCCCCTATTTCCCAATTCTCTCAAACAAAAATGCTATGAACTATAAGAACGTAGTTTCTCACCAATGATCCCGCTAGAACACCACATGTTTCCAAATTTTTTTCTGTATTTGCCCGAGCTAGTCGTAAGAAATCCTCCATCATGCGTACTGGCTGCAGAATATGCCAAGAATTCAAATATAAATCAACAAGAAGACCAAAATCTGATGATTATTAAATTCCAGCAAGTAATAGGGAAGAACAAGAATTTGATACAGCAGACATACAACATGTAAATGCTGATATGAATTAGTGTTTGGCATTCCATCTTCAGATGGCTTTGCTGGACCAGGTCTTGGATCAGCCACTCTTGATGGAGGTATTGGAGTTAAGTCTTGCTGCACTTGAGCAAGAACAGGAGGAGGCAAAGGTTGTTTGATACTGACAAACTGGAAAGGGCCCTCCTTTGCTTCGGTAATTAAAGGATGACACGAACCCTCAGCAGGCTGTAACCATCGACCATCATCTAAGGAGAGCACTGACTCCATTGCAGAACCAACCTGTCCTGGATCACCATCTTTTACAGCCAAAGGACCATATTGTCCAGCCTGATTTGGCCTATGATAAATTGTAACAGCAAATAGACAAATGTTAAAGCAGCCACATTGTAGGAACAAAACTAAAGCTCAACATATATTCTATCTTAATTTTCCAGAATATCTAAAGGAAAAGATCACATGATGATGGATAAATAGAAATGATTATCAGCTTAAAGACAAATGATTAGAATTTCTGGAAAGTCCTACCCTGAATTTTCTGCAGGAACCAAGTCCATATTGCTTGGATATTGAACCTGCATTATATAGCAGAACCAATTATTTGATGCAGGTTTTGCAGTTAAGCATGAAAAAGACATTATACAATCAATAAGGAAAGAAGAGAGAGAGATAGCAGACAGAGGTTTACCTTTATCTCAGCACTAGGTCCAAGCCACTGGCCTCGTAGACCATTAGGACCAAGAAAAGAGTGTCTAGACAATGTTTCTTTATTTGGAAGTGGTATATTGAGAGACCTGAACAGATCCAGGAATAATTAGAACATGTCAGCCTTAGGAAAAAGTTCTTCAATAATTCTTTTTTTACTATGACTTTGGATCTTCACGGCGACGAGTTAGATTCATAGACACAAACAAATATGGCAAAGTGCAAAGGCCAAAAAATCAAGATGATGCTGTAATGCAGAAGTAACACAATATAGAATCTATTGCATGGCCATGAATTTGACATCCATTAATCCCTTTTCCAATAGGTACCAGCTAAAGCACAGAGTTTAATTTCAATTGATCCAACCATACAACTGCTGATTTTTGGATTGCAAAGGTACAACTTTGAGGTTTCATAATTCAAATCATCATTAACAAGGGGGAAGACAGAACTTACAACTTCTGGAACTGCTTGTCAATTTGATTACGATCATTGTTATACTTCCATGAAGATTGAACAGCCGTGTTGGCAGGCTGCATTCAAATAAAATGGAAAACAGAGCTATAATATTAGACATTCTATTAAAAAGCACAAAAGAAAAAAAAAAAAAAAAGAAAACAAAATCGAACAACCCATGAAGACATAAACAAGGAAACAAGATATAAATAATTGCCACATTGCACCCTCCACTAATAAACAGATTAGTACCTGCTTAAGATCCAAGTTCATACTAGATCCTTTATTTACATGAGACCACTCCAAAGGTGATGTCTTCTCGGAGCCATAGGAAGTGGTTTTATAGCCATCAGGTTCAAGCAATTTAGCCCCTGCACGAGCTTTATTTAGTTCTTCAATTCTCCGGTGAACCTTTGGTTTCAAAGATTCAAGCTCATCAAGTACAGCTAAAAGCCTCTACAAATAAGAAGCATTACAACCAAAACATCATTAAATTCCATTCGAGCGGACTCGCATACAGCAACAAGAACAGCGATAAACAATTAAGCCTCACCTTTCTATACATAGCCTTTTCTTTCTGAAGTGAAACATGGTAATCCCGATGAAATGGTATAGTTTCTGATACCAAACTGATAAAAAAAAATTCCCAAATAAGCTTACATAAATTAATCTCATATTTTTTTATTCAATCAGAGCTACGCTTCACTCACCTTGAATATCTAAGTAGTATTATATACAAATCTACTATATTCTTTTCGTCTCGGTAAATGCTTGCCTGAAAATTTAAAAATTAGTTTAAAAAACTTGTAATCTCCCAAACATTTCAAGCTAAAATAAATGAACCAAGTATTCCCTGTTACAAAATGAAGCTAATAAGCACTTAAATTACCAGCATTTTCAAATATTAAGATAATTAATTACGAAAAATGAGCTAATCAAAGCATTAAACTATAAATTCAGTATCAATTAAAACTTTAAAAGAAAAAATTGTACATATACCTAAAATTTCAAGCAAACATAAAAAAACGAAGTATTAGCAAGGCAATGTCACAAATTGAAGCTAATATGCACTTAACTTACCAGCATTTTCAAATTTTAACTTAACTTGTCATGATAAATTAACTAATCAAAGCATTAAAACTATAAATCCGGTAGCAATTAAAACTACTTTTCAGGGAAAAAAAAGGCATGATTAAAACCAAGATTAAGCTAAAACTAAACATTAAGCGATAATCAATTCGTAATTATTAAGAAAAAAAGTAGGATTAGGGACAAAATTTCGATGGGAACCTGTTTGAGGAGATTATCGGCGATTCGGTAATAATAACGGAGAGGAATTCGATTATCGACTTCGACTCTACGAGCCATCGCATTAACGTCGATCTTCATTTTCTTCCTCTATTTCCTTTAACTTTTGTTTTCTCGTTCGCCGATTAAATGCCGTAGTGTTCCGATTCTGATCGAAGATGAATTGTTTTGAACTTTGAACGTGTTAGCTAAGGAATTGAGATCGCAGAAAACTCTGTCGTTTTGAAAATAAAAATGGGAGAGGCTTTCTTTGATTTATGTCGACACGGGGTGGTTATAGCAGAACAGTTTAGCTTTTTTTTCAAAACTGACCCAAATAAAATAATTATTTACAAATATATTCAAGTGCAAAATTTTTGTATGAAATCACCTATTTTTTATAGTGCACGTTAGTGTCAGTCATCTCACTGCTGGCACCACCCTCTATCATCCCGCAATCATTACCCCATGATTACCTGGTCCATAAGAAATAATTTTTTTGTGTCGACACTGTGTTTGTTGATATTGGTATATATTTTTTTCGAATAGATATTAAAAATATTGGTATTCTGAGATTTTAAAATAAAAAAAATTAGTAATTACGTTGCTGATACCGATTCAAATTTTAAAAAAAAAAAAGTATTTCAATCTTTTTGGTGTTGGTGTTCCCGTTACCAACACTAGTGTTAGAAATTATTTTCTTTTTGTCGACCTTCCCTTTGCCTGCATCTATTAAAATATTTTTTTTTAAATCTCGAAATACCAATATTTCTAAGGTGTATTTCAAAAAATATATGGCAGTGCTGGCGAACACAGTGCCAACGCCAAATAAATATTTTTTAAGGGACCGAGCAATCATGGGGTAATGATTACGGGATTATGGAGGGTGGAGTTGATGGTGAGATGGCCGACACCAACGTGCACTGTAGTAAACAAGTTATTTTCATACAAGATTTTGCACCTGGGTCATTTTCATAAATAATCAACTTATTTGGGTTAGTTTTTTTAAAAAAAGCTGAACAATTTTTATATAAAATTTGAGTTAATTATTAAAAAAAGGTTAAATTTTGCTATCAATCATTGTACTTTGATAAAATTTGAGATTTTATCTATGTACTTAAAAAGATAAAATTTAACTCTTACTTTTCTAATTTAAAATTTTTAGTTCAATCATTAACATCTCATCAAATCTTGACTTGTATGGGACGATGATTAAAGTTCTTGTCAGGCATCCATGTGACACGGGTTCAAACTAATATAGTCAATTCCTCACCATTTTTTATTGCACCAGCTGGTGTGTATCATTCTAGTAATAAACTGAAACAATTACTTCTCTTTTCCGTATGGTATAAATTCCAATCCATATCGGTTCATTCCGACCAATTTCGGTTGCATCAGTTGAAACATTGTGCATCCACCAGTGTATGAATAATGTTAAAAAATGGATAATTTTATTGTGGATAATTTTGTTGTTTCATGTATGTGATGTTTTTTTTCCTTGTTTATTTTAAATTTAAAAATAATGAGTATTTTATATAATCAATTAATATTTTTATATTTAAAATTATTTAATCTAATTCATTTAATATATTCAATTATTTTATATATTAAATATTTTTTTAAAAATCGATAAATCCAAAATGGTATATTGAAATAGAATTACACCAGTACGTATCAATTTCAAAAGAAAAATGATGCACCCACTAATGTGGTACTGACTACCTTGGTTCAAACCTTGTGACCATCCCCACCTCAATATTGTATCAAAAAGAATCTTGTTAAAATCTATCAATTTGGCATATTTGATTAAGTTGCATTATATAACATGACATATAATTGACAAAAAATAAACATGCTAGGTTGATAAATTTGAACGGAAACTATCAACAAAGATAATAACTTGACTAATGTTTTTAAAGTTAAAAAAATAGAGAATTGAATTTTTAACTTTAAAATACATTAATTATATCTTAAATTTTATAAAAATTTAGGAATTAACAACAATTTTTAACGTTAAAAAAAATACTTTTTTTTGTACAGCTCACATAGCATTAGGAGAGCAATTGGTTTAATAAGCCAGTTTTTCGATTAATCAGCCTTAGCCATTGTGTTGGGGTTGGGGTTATTTGGTTGAGTTTATATAGATATATATTTATTACATATTATAAAATATAAATATATTTAAAATAATTTAAAATTAATATAAAATAAGTCTATTTTGTCGGTCAATTCAAATTCAAGATTTAAAAATCAATAACTGACTGAATTAACCAATTAAATCGAAGTAAAAAACAACCAACCCGTCTCACCTGATCAAAATTTTCAGTTAAAACCGAAAAATGTTCTCCATTAACTTATAGTAGCAGCAAATCACTGTCAATACACCCACATACCACAAACAGTCAACTCTGCACTACAACTTGAACCCATGGCATAAATTGTAAAATAAATGCCCCTTATCAACGAGCCAATAGGAGTTAAATATGTTACTATACTTACATTTAAGTAAGTAAGTCAAGATGTCCCTTCGAATTTAAAAATAAAGTGAAAAGCTAAAGTTTAAATAAAGTTGGAGATAAAATGAGTTCAAATACATATAAATAAAATCTAAGAGTTAAAGTGAGCAAACAACCATCACATCTAACTCCATTGGATTTTAAATATATTGAAGAATTAAATCAAATCTTACATATAAATCAAGTCTATTAGAATTTATATTTGATAAAAAATTAAATAATTTTATTCAACTTAAATTATAAAATATAAAAATATTAGTATAAAATAATTTTATAATATTATTAATGAGTAATAATTAAGGCAGTCAGTGCTGCAAAGGTGGGTGCATTGTTTTTCTATTGTTTCGGTGTACCGTTTCAGATTTACCAATGTTTTTAAAAATGTTTAATATATTAAATGAATTAGATTAAATAATTTTAAATATAAAAATATTAATTGATTATATAAAATACTCATCAATAAACTTTACAAATAAAATTTTATCATTTAACAAAATTTAAGGTAAACAAGGAAAAAAAACATCCCACACATTAAACAACAAAATTATCCACAAAATTATTTTAAAGAATCTATAATAAAATAATCCCGTAATAAATATATAAAATGAAAGCATAAAGCTGTGTTTGTGAAGCTTTTAGAAATTGTGTTTTATTTTTCTATATAAATTATTTATTAACTGTCTACTTTAAATTGTAAAGGTTTCCTTTTTAAAATTGGTTAATAAAAAATTTAAAGTAGATAAAAATAATAATTTCATCTATTTTTTAATATTATTGGTGCACAATGTTCGTGGTTGGAAAGAAGAGAGGATTAAAATAAATTTATTGGAGGAGGAAAAAGAGAAATAATCGTTGCGAATGCACCACTGAAACTGACTAAATTAGTAATACCATGAAAATTGTCAATAAAATCCAAATTTGTGAAGGAAATTATAGAATCCAAGTACAACTCACACAACTTTTGATACACATCACCAACAGGCAATTTCTGAAATTTAATCCCCCCAACGAGCGTATGAGAAAGAACACCGATAATCAATGTGAGTTTTATTATTAACAAACTTGATCAACACAGTGAATCCTTCTCTTCAAATAAACCACATTTCTTTTGAATAGCTTCTTGAGATGACCTTTTATTACATTACTCGTACTACAATTATAGGCTTTAAATATAAGAAAGGTTAAAATGCACAACAATTCATTTCTGTTAGCACTTGTAAGCATAAACCATGTAAATTCTCAGGGGAAGATTACAGCTGCTGCATGCAACTACCTTCAACCCCAAAGCCTCCCTTATCCCCGTCCGGAATTTCGGCTAATATGTGGCAAAATTTCAATTTTGTTTTCCACTATAGCAGTATAGCCTCTTAATCTTTGAAAATAATCTGGGAGCAGAGGGTGCCAAGTGAAGTTCATTGCTTGATTTTTCTAGCAACTGAACCAGCGTATCCAGCCAGATAATAAGTGCAACATCTTGAGCAGATAGTATGGCATAAATGAACAGGTAGACCACCTAATGTTCCGTTGCATTGCAAAGTTAAAAATCTCAACAACGGTATTGAGGTAGCTTGAGAACCACAGGTTAATCTGTCTGCACTTCTCAGCCTAAACCCCAATAAGTTCATTTAAATAACCAAATCCTAAAGCCCGGGAATCAAGTTTAACTTAGTACCCCTTTGGTTGCATCGTTTTACAATATTCCGAGCATCTTCCAAGCGACCCTTCCAGACTAAAGACTCCAAAACTAAATTGCATGTATAGGGATCAGGGAAACAACCTTTAGCTTCCATCAAGTGAAACATCCCAATGGCTTCATCAAATCTTTCAGATTCACAAAACGCCTTAATAAAAGTGCCATAGGTATATTTGTCGGGATCCACCCCCAACGTCAACATGGTGACTACAAGCTTTTTTGCTTTCTCGATCTTCTTCATTCTACAAAAACTTTGAATGAGGGCATTGAAAGAGAAAACATCAGCACTTATTCCAGCTGCCTGCATTTTTCTTACAAGTTTCATTGCTCTAGCAACATCCCCGATTACGCATAAAGAACGAATCAATATATTGTATGTAACATCGTTAGGGGTGACATTCCACCGATACATTTCGGTAAAACAATCAAAAGCATCATCGATCATGTGTGCTCGACAAAGTCCATCAATTAGTGAACTAAATGTGAAAATATCAGGATCAAAACCAAATTCTAGAAGCAATACCAGAAATTTCCTAGCATCATGTACTTGTCCAATCTTACAATGCCCACCAATAAGGGTATTGAAAGTAACAAGAGTCGGAGCTATACCTCGAAAGCACATCTCGTTAAAAGTCTCCCTTGCCTTGTCCATCATACTAGCTTTGCAAAAGCAATCGATCACCATGTTATACGAAATAACAGTGGATACCAACCCGCCCTTAGTCATCTGGTCAAAATATCGATCACCCTCAGCACATTTCCCTACACTATACAAGGCTTGCATAAGTGCAAGATATGTATTAAACCCTGGTTTCAAACCTCGCTCTATATAGCTATCCAAAATTTGACATGTTTCATCAAGATTGAATCCCTTTATCAAACATGTCATCGTAAGGTTAAATGTTGAATTATCAGGCATGTAGCCTCTCCCCAAAAGTTTATTCATAAACAATGCTGCTTCCGTAGCCATATGGTGATTCGAAAGACAAAACAGTAGAGTATCACAAGCCAATCTCCGCATCATAGGCTCCTTCTCCAAGAACATTATCAACAACTCGAATGCCTTTCGTGGAGCCATGCAACGGAAAACCCCATGAACCAACGATCTCACGGTGGCTTCATTAGGAAACACATTCCTTTTCTTCATCGTCTCAATGAGTCTAAACGCATCATTGACCTTCCTGGCATTACAGTACCCATCAATTAAGATGGTATAAGTATACACATTCGGTGAGTATCCGAAACACTCCATCTGCTTAACTAACCGAACTGCCTCATTGATTACACCGGCTTTACAAACACCATGAATGAGAATATTGTATGTAAACCTATCTGGTTTACAGTTATCAGCTGACATTTGTTGGAACTTCAAATAAGCAAAATCAAGTGAATTGGATTTTATTAACGCATCAATCACAGCATTATACAATCTAGTGCTAGGATTAATACCCAAAAATGAAATCTGCCCAAATATCTCAGCACAATACTTAGCTAATCCTAATCTTCCCCAACTACCAATCAAAACACAAATCAAATCTTCAGTGAAACTAAGGCCTGAATTCCTAATATCATTAACCAGTTCAACAGATAACAAAACCGGACCTTTTTGATACAAGGCATTAGCTAAAGCAGCCTTAACCGATGGATTCTTTGCAAATAGAGGGTCGATATTGGAAACCCAGATATAAAATCTCAAAGGGAACAATGGGTTTTCTTGATTTTGCAAAAAACTGATCACGAACTGAGGATTCAAAATGAGTCTCTTGGCTTTTAACTCGTGGTTAAGCAACAAAAACCAATCGTTTCTAGAAAGAAACTGGGAAATGCAATGATAATTAATCGGAGAGTTACCTCTTGAAGGTGAGGGAGAAGAAGGATTGGTGAATTTGAGTGGGATTTGAGGCGAAATTGGAGTGTTTTTGGGGGGTTTTGTGAGGTTTTGGAGTGAAGGTTTTGACCTCGAAGCTAAAGAGGAAAGCCTTCTCATGTGTCCCCTCTGCAATAAACTGGCTAGCGACCAAATGAAGCCCAGGTTTTTGGTTTTTGTTATGGAAGGAAAAAGGTTTACCAAACGAAGCCGTTTTAGTTATACACAATAAAACAGGGGTGGTTAAAGAATTGGATCGGGTGGGCTACCCAATCCGAGATGGGCTTGAATCAGTATTTAAATTTTCAACACAGTCAATTCTATTTACCATAAATTTCCTATCGCGAATATTTATAAAATAAAAAAAAATAAAAATTATGGTTAAAAAATTGGTATTAAATAAAAAAAATTTAAAAGATATATAGCAGTTGCATGCATTATTGCTTTTACATATATTTTTACATTCTTTCACATGATAAATTATAAAGTTCATAAATCTAACATGTTCAATTAATCAATTTGAGATATCAAATTAAATTAATTAATTAATCATGTAACATCCCCAAACCCGGCCCATTCACTACGACCGAATCTGGTTATGTTATTGCGGAAAGACGGTTGAAAAACCTCGTTAACTTAGCATAAAGCATGAAAGAATTCAATTTTGAAAACTATATCAGATATGTGAGTAAAACGAATTCCTCTTACTTAAAACTCATGTAATTTCTTTTTTTGTGTGAAAACATTTTTGAGTTAATAAGAATTTAAAATAACAAAACCATAATCAAGTAATACCAAATAATAAAATGGCCTTTATTACAACCCAATAATTCAAATAAAGTACTTATATCAAAACCAAACATAAAATATTAAATCATCATCTTCGGCATAGGCCACCTTGTCCTCTCTGATACCGGTCCAGCCTTATGCAATACCTGAAAATGGTTAAAGGAAAAAGGTGAGTCACCAAGACTCAGTGTGCCACCCTTTTTCCCGGATTAGCAAAATATCATATGCAACATAAACATAACCATCATGCATCCAATCAATATGCACCCAATCCTAACCATCCATACACCTTTTCTACCCGTGTGGTACCAAACCACTGGTGGTGCCAAACCACTTTGGTGACATATAGTCACAATGTGTTACCAAAACTTTGGTGTCCCAAAGACACGATATCCGTCAATGTGGTGCCAAACCACTGGTGTCCCAAAGACACGTTTGTGATACCAAATCACTGGTGACCGAAGTCACAAATCCGATGATGGGGCCAACCCATCGTGTGATACCAAATCACTAGCGACAATCCCGTATCTCTCAAGTGGGGCCAACCCATGGTGGTGTCCAACCACGAGGGACGAGTCGCAATAAGGTGCCAAACCTCGGTGTGTCAAAGACACAAATGTGGTACAAAACCATGGTGATCAAGTCACAAATCCGATGATGGGGCCAACCCATCGTGTGACACCAAATCACCGGCGTCAATCCTCAATACCGCGCTTGTGGGGCCAACCCACCGTGGTGCGAAACCACGGGGACGAGACGCTGAGGTGCCAAACCTCGGTGACCCAAAGTCACAAAGTTGTGTTACCAAAACACCGGTGTTCACAAGACAAAATATCACGCCCTCTCCTCTCATATCACCCATCATTATACCAACTCATGTATAGTATTCAAATCATGCAAACATGTTTAACGTTGCATCTCATACATCATAAATCATGACATCATGTATCAATAACGCAGACTCATAATGAAACGGACTTACACGAATCCGCGCACATACCCCATAGGGTATCATATCACTCAACCATCTTCGTTTCGATTTTACCAATCAATCGGTTTATCAAACATATACAAAGCAAGAAGTGTGTTGTTTTTACACACCAGTTACTAATACGACTATCAAATCCCAGGAGATCAAGATCTAACGCACTAGATCCCCCTTCCTTAACACTTTTCGAGCACTAGCCACAACTCGAGATATGCGAGATCAAGCCTTCCCTACAATCGGCCAAAACTAAACAACATAATCATGCTAATCAACCTCAAGGGTATAATCGTAATTTTACCTACTAAGGGTATTTTCAGTAAATTCACACTTGCAATGGCCTTACCGAATGCCTAATGTCGCCACTAGCGACTCAATTACCTTCCTCCGTAAATGACGGACGATTGGGCCTAAAACTCGATTTCACCCATCAGGGCCCACATGCTCGTGTGGCCCATCTAGCACAAATCTAGCCACATATATAAGTTCCACCTAGTCTAGTTCAACATATACTAACCAATCATGCAATTTACTCATATGGGCCCACGGGCCCATTGGGCCCACTTCTACCATCGAGGCCCAAGCGGCCCAACCCACAAGAATACTACGATGGCCTCAACTATCGCGTCGAAAGCCCACACGCGCGCTTGCACGCTCGTGGCTACTAATGCCATGTGGCGGCATTTCGGCATTTTGCGCTCTACAACTAAGTAGAGAGAGTTACACACCGATAGGACTGGGCTAATCCGCGCTCGACGACCACTCTTGTGCCCAAACGCCTCCAAGATGTGTTTACTCTCCTTCTAGGATGCTCCTTATATAGCTAGCTCTTCACCTTCATTCTTTGTGTCTTTCCGATGTGGGATCCCTTCGTCGAGAGAGTTTAAATTCAATCAAACTCTCACAGCCCAATCATGCAAAATAAATACTCCTCGCTTCTCATGAGATTCGAACCTGTGCTCCCTTGCAACATAATCCACGCCGCTAACCACTTGGCCACAAGCTCCTCTTGTGTCTTAGACCATGCGCAACTAAATATAAACTATAGGCCAAATTCTAAGGTCCAAGCAAAAAGAAACCAAAATGCAAAAGCCATGACTTGAACCTTGGACCTCCTTTCTTTCTTGTGGCGTCACCCCATTGTCTCTTATGTGGCGTCATTTTGCCACTACACCACACACTCCACTTGTGTCATTTTCCTCCATATTTTATTCTTAAGGCCTATCTGCCAACTTTCAGGGGTTTTTTTTTCACCTAAAACCAAAATTTTCCCAAAGCCAATATTTGATCCTGGGACTTCATAGAAGCCCTCTAACCTTCCAAAATCACTTATCCAATAGGTCTAACTTGCATTTAAGCCAATCTCTTATTCTCTAAAAATTCAAACGCTACTACACCTAAGGCCCATTGGGCTCAATTCTCCTAGGCCCAATTTTGGGATGTTACAAATCTACCCTCCTTAAAGAAATTTCGTCCTCGAAATTTCCAACCAACTAACAGTCGCACATTCTAACCTACCACACTACGCTCTTGCTGCGCACTCGATCTTAATAAAGCTGTGATTCCACCTTGACCACGCCCGCAACAACCACGCCCCTAGAACTCATATCTAGCGTCGCGATTTAATCACGATTAAAAGTTTTATGCATTAGAAATTTGGTTCCACTGTTTTATCCACGAGCAAATTTTATGAATGTAAGTTTCGGAAGTCGTTCTTTCGAGCAATCAAAGTTTCATCTCAAGTTCTCTGTTTCTAATTCAAACATTCACATACTGCACTAAAGACACATTCATTCATCCATGTCACTTTCTTGAGCATTCCCAACCGGGGGTAATTAGTCATTTTCCTATAGGGGTATTTGGTAATAACTCAAGGTCAATTTGAAAATAGTTTTCAAATTAAAGATATTTCAAAGTTTACAAAATCTCGTGGGTCATCTTGAAAAATTTGTTTCTCAAACCGGATGTGTTGCAAAAAATTTGTAAATCGGGGTTATTTCAGTAATTTTGGAAGTTAAAGGTATTTTCGTAAGTTTCGAATCAGATATCTCGATATTTGTAAAACAAAGTTTTTGATTTCATAATCTAAGAACATTTTAGTAAAAATCGAGGAATTATGAAAATTTAGAAACCGAGGGCATTTCGGTAATTTTGTTCATCAAGGGTAATTTTGTAAATTTTCAAATTAGGGTATCTTGAAAATAGCATTTTTGTATACTTTTGCAAAGTAGGAAATTTTATTAAAATTGGAGTTAAACCGAAAATCTTGAAAGTCGGGGCATTTTAGTAATTTTCAACACAGGGGGTATTTTTGTAATTTCTCCATACAGAGTATCTTAACATTTTGAAATTTCGAGATTTTGGTATTTTGCAAAGTAAAATCATTTTAATGAAGTTGAGGGTAGTACCGTAATTTTACAATACAAAGGGCATTTTTGTAATTTTGCCACTAGGGGCATTTTGGAAATTTTGGTAAATCGAGAAAACGTCTTTCAAAATCAGATTTAGGGTTTACAAACCAAAGGGTAAGTTTGAAAATTTTAAAACTAAGGGTTTTAAAACAAGAAGGCTAATCCCTTTCGGGTTTTAATACTTGTTTAGCTTTATGAACAAGTCTTCTTGTTTAAGGTGAACCGTAGTAGTGCGCACACTGTAGGATTCGAGTAAAGAGGAGGTGAGTCGCTATGACTGCTTAAATGCCAAGCTCTCACTGAATACCAATCCTCGACATGCGTACAGTGGTTGCCACACCTTAACTCGGTGACTTACTTCACAAGTTTGTTTAGTAGCCTTAAGTCTTATGCATGTGTTTGAGTAGACTAGTCCTAGGGTTCAACAGATCCTAGTTCACTAATCTACGTTCCCATAAAAGCCCATAATATTCACATATAAATCAATTCATACAAACAAATCACTTCAAGAAAGTCCGAAGTACTTACCTGGTGGACTTCGGGTCGGAGGTACAGGTGCCATGCCAGAATAACCTGAAAAGTTTCTTAAAAGCCCATATTTTGAAAAGCCCCTTTTTTTTAAAAGTGTTTTTGGGCCCAAAACCCTCAAAGCCGAGTTTTGAACCGGGCTCTGATACCAAACTGTAACATCCCCAAACCCGGCCCATTCACTACGACCGAATCTGGTTATGTTATTGCGGAAAGACGGTTGAAAAACCTCGTTAACTTAGCATAAAGCATGAAAGAATTCAATTTTGAAAACTATATCGGATATGTGAGTAAAACGAATTCCTCTTACTTAAAACTCATGTAATTTCTTTTTTGTGTGAAAACATTTTTGAGTTAATAAGAATTTAAAATAACAAAACCATAATCAAGTAATACCAAATAATAAAATGGCCTTTATTACAACCCAATAATTCAAATAAAGTACTTATATCAAAACCAAACATAAAATATTAAATCATCATCTTGTGATAAGCCACCTTGTCCTCTCCGATCCCTGGCCCAACCTTATGCAAACACGAAAATGGTTAAAGGAAAAGGTGAGTCACCAAGACTCGGTGTGTACACCCTTTTCCGGGATTAGCAAAATATCATATGCAACATAAACATAACCATCATGCATCCAATCAATATGCACCCAATCCTAACCATCCATACACCTTTTCTACCCCGTGTGGTACCAAACCACTGGTGGTGCCAAACCACTGGTGACATATAGTCACAATGTGTTACCAAAACACTGGTGTCCCAAAGACACGATATCCGTCAATGTGGTGCCAAACCACTGGTGTCCCAAAGACACGTTTGTGATACCAAATCACTGGTGACCGAAGTCACAAATCCGATGATGGGGCCAACCCATCGTGTGATACCAAATCACTAGCGACAATCCCGTATCTCTCAAGTGGGGCCAACCCACGGTGGTGTCCAACCACAGGACGAGTCGCAATAAGGTGCCAAAACCTCTGGTGTCCCAAAGACACAAATGTGGTACCAAACCACTCGGTGATCAAGTCACAAATCCGATGATGGGGCCAACCCATCGTGTGATACCAAATCACTGGCGTCAATCCCTCAATACCGCCTTGTGGGGCCAACCCACTGTGGTGCGAAACCACGGGGACGAGACGCTGAGGTGCCAAACCTCTGGTGACCCAAAGTCACAAAGTTGTGTTACCAAAACACTGGTGCTCGTCAAGACAAAAATATCACCGCTTCTCCTCTCATATCACCCATCATTATACCAACTCATGTATAGTATTCAAATCATGCAAACATGTTTAACGTTGCATCTCATACATCATAAATCATGACATCATGTATCAATAACGAAGACTCATAATGAAACGGACTTACTCGATCTGTGCACATACCCCCATATGTGGTATCATATCACTCAACCATACTTGTTTTGATTTTACCAATCAATCAGTTTATCAAACATATACAAAGCAAGAAGTGTGTTAGTTTACACACCTGGTTACTAATACGACTATCAAATCCCGGAGATCAAGATCTAACGCACTAGATCCCCCTTCCTTAACACTTTTCGAGCACTAGCCACAACTCGAGATATGCGAGATCAAGCCTTCCCCTACAATCGGCCAAAACTAAACAACATAATCATGCTAATCAACCTCTAAGGGTATAATCGTAATTTTACCTACTAAGGGTATTTTCGTAAATTCACACTTGCAATGGCCTTACCGAATGCCTAATGTCGCCACTAGCGACTCAGCTACCTTTCCGGTCGTACCGGACGATTGGGCCTAAAACTCGATTTCAGCCCATCCGGGCCCACATGCTCGTGTGGCCCATCTAGCACAAATCTAGCCACATATATAAGTTCCACCTAGTCTAGTTCAACATATACTAACCAATCATGCAATTTACTCATATGGGCCCACGGCCCATCGGGCCCACTTCGGCCCATCGAGCCCAAGCACCCAACCCACAAGAATACTATCGATGGCCTCAACTATCGCTATGAAGCCCCACACGCGCGCGCTTGCACGCTGTGTGGCTACTAATGCCATGTAGCGGCATTTCGGCATTTTGCCGCATTCTACAACTAGAGAGAGAGTTACACACACGATAGGACTGGGCTAATCAGCGCTCCGACCACTCTTGTGCCCAAACGCCCTCCAAGATGTGTTTACTCTCCTTCTAGGATGCTCCTTATATAGCTAGCTCTTCACCTTCATTCTTTGTGTCTTTCCGATGTGGGATCCCTTCGTCAGTAGAGTTTAAATTCAATCAAACTCTTGCCAGCCCAATCATGCAAAATAAATACTCCTGCGCTTCTCATGAGATTCGAACCTGTGCTCCCTTGCAACATAATCCACGCCGCTAACCACTTGGCCACAAGCTCCTCTTGTGTCTTAGACCATGCGCAACTAAATATAAACTATAGGCCAAATTCTAAGGTCCAAGCAAAAAGAAACCAAAATGCAAAAGCCATGACTTGAACCTTGGACCTCCTTTCTTTCTTGTGGCGTCACCCCATTGTCTCTTATGTGGCATCATTTTGCCACTACACCACACACTCCACTTGTGTCATTTTCCTCCATATTTTATTCTTAAGGCCTATCTGCCAACTTTCAGGGGTTTTTTTTTCACCTAAAACCAAAATTTCCCCAAAGCCAATATTTGATCCTGGGACTTCATAGAAGCCCTCTAACCTTCCAAAATCACTTATCCAATAGGTCTAACTTGCATTTAAGCCAATCTCTTATTCTCTAAAAATTCAAACGCTACTACACCTAAGGCCCATTGGGCTCAATTCTCCTAGGCCCAATTTTGGGATGTTACAAATCATGAGTTATTAAATTCAAGTAATCAATTTATAAATTTATGATATTCTAAATTCATAATAGAATATTTAATTAATGAATTATGCCAATTGAGTCTTAGCTCGACTGGCATGGGCATTATTATCAATGTAAAGAGATGTGAGTTTGAGTGCGCTAAAGCGTATTATCCTCCTATTTATGGATTGGGGAGAGGCTATGGGTAGTTCTAGGTATTGCCTCAAAAAGAGTAAATATAAATAGAACCTATAATGAAGGAAATAGCTATAATTTTACTTAAAATTTTACACAATATGTTATTATAGAAGAACTAATTTAATAAAAAAATGTACTTCATAATTATGTTTGTTGTTTTATAAGTGAAAAGTTGTTATAGATGGTTAAAGTAAAACATAAGATATCAATTCTACTAGGAACTTGACTGTTATAGCGAGTGATTGTTATAAAAAGGGTAGATTGTACTTACTTTTTCAAGACTTGTTTTTTTATGGGTAACCTACACCAAAGGTGGCTAAACTATTAGTAAGTTTACATTTTGGACATTCAAGTTCAAATGGTTATCGATTGAATGATTCCATCAAGTGGTTGGATGGTTTCACGGTGCCATCTGCTTTTAAAACTTGGCCATTCAATTCAGTGATGGCTTAGCACACATTTTATTATGGCGCAAAAGAGAACCACTTTTCTATTTTTATAGCATCTATGGTCTTTCTCCATGAAATTGGAATCTTATTACTAATCCTATTACAACGTCTGCCTCTTCTCCGAAACAAGCTAATCCTCCTATTGTTGGTGCAGGGTCTTCCTCTCATTCATATACCTCGCCTAATTCAGCTCAAGACATGGACATCACTTCCATACTTAATGAGACCCGAACTAAGGAGAAGACTACTGTTGGTCCATCGAGAAAAACTTCAGTAAAAAAAAAAAAACCATAAAAAGGGCCAGAGTGGAGGAAGTTTCTCAGGAAACTGGGAGTAATGAATATCCTTCTTTAAAACGATGTAAACCAAGCAGGAGCTTGCCACTGTAGTTACAAATCCCCCATCAGTTCTTTCTCTAGCTGACATTTCATTATTACCAAAAGAATCCACCCATCAATCAGGATCTCCAATATAAATATATGATCCTCCTCTTTCAGAGAATCCCATTGAGCCACTACCTTTAGTTCAGTGCACTGATCCTCCTCATACTCCACTTCATAGTACTCCTTCCAATGAAACAAAAAGGATCTTTCCTTGGCAAGATCTTTTGGAGTCGATCCCAATGTCTATTTCACTTGGCTCTATTTTTCAGCAACAGCAAAGTTTAATTCCTCAATAGTTAAGGGAGGCTTTTCTTCCTACCTTTGGTCCAGTTCTTCCATGTGCCTCCTATCTCTCATGTCCCAAGTTTCACAAGCCTTATCTACAGAGCATAATCTTTGGAGTGGGGATCTTAAAGACGCTAATAAGCGTTATAACATCAAGATGACAAATTTAGAGAAGGCAGTGAAGACCGGCGAAGATTCATTATCTAAACTCCTCCAAAAACATCAAGAATCTACCAATTTAATTGGAAGATTTGATACCCGATTTGTAACTCTGAAGGGTAAATTAAAAAATGCCCAAATGGAGAATAAACAATTAAAAAAGGACATCAATCAACTGAAAGATGAAAAGTCTATTTTTAATGAAAAACTCAAAGCCTAGGAGGAAAGTCACAAGGCAGAATTAGAAAGTTTTTGCCAATCCCATAAAGAAACTTTCATAAAGTTTCAAGAGGATACCCAAAAGAATCTTATTAATGCCTTACCAGAATGGAGATCAAATCTGATTCTACACGCCCAAGTGACTATAGGTCCTACAGATCTTAGTCAAGTAGATTTCAATTGCCTTAAAAACATTTCTACAGATTCACTTAACTTTTATGTATACCATCCTGAGAGTGAAGAGTGTGTAGCCTTTCAAAGAGAATGGAAACAGTCTGATGGCTTCCTCATCCCCACTACGCCTAATGCCATAAGCAATGAAAAGGGTTTAGCCAATGAGGACCAAAATTCTGATGATTCTCCCCCAAATAATGAGGCATTAACTAAACCCAGTATTTAACCTAATGAGGGAGAAATTTGAAATGTTCTATGTTTATTATTGTGCTTTAGTTTTCGTTAATCAACAATGTATTTCATATTTATCAATGAATTTACTTCATTTATTTCTATTTGTTTTACTTATCTCAGAGGCAGTTTACTAAATGTCTTGCACAAAACACTAAATTTCACATACTTGAGAGACTAAGTCAGACTCAGCGTATTATGCATACAGTGCTCCTTCCACATAATTTGTCCAAGAATCGACTGAATCAGGCTCTCATACCAAACTTGTAACACCCTAAACCCAACCCGATTCACTGGGTTCAGATATCGAGTGTTACTAAATGATACAAAACATTTAACAAAAATAATTTGCAATTTCTCATTTATTTAAAACATGTTATTTTAATTCCAAAAAAAAAATTTAACATTTGGAAATTTAAAATAAAATATATGATAAATAACTTATTACATTAGATTTGATACAAATCTTATCAAGTCAGAAATTATTTTAAGATAAAATTAAAAGGCATATTCAAGACTGTGCTGAAATCCACTTTATGCTTAATATCCCACTCCGCCACCAACTTAGCATAATCCTGGCTTTGTCTCTCCAAGTGAAGCCTCTTCTCAACATACTTGAAAAGCAATAACAAACATTGTAAGTACAAAAGTACTTAGTGAACTCACTATGACCATTATCTTTATGGGTACTATGCAATCTTGTATAAATTGTTATGAGTCAACCATCTTCTGCATCATTTACTTTGGCTGATACCAACATAGTTTTATCATTCCTTTATACGCAAGTTATCATGCCCTTATCATACTTAATCTGTCATATCTTGTTAACTAAGAAATCCTTCCAATCATTTCATAAATCTCTTGTCACATAATACTTACTTAACAAAACATGCCCTTAAAAACCACTTCTGTTACATCCCTAACCCGTGTCCGTAAACAGGATTACAGAGTATTATCAGAACATTCAAAATATTTTCATATAAATCATGTCAATCACTATTCATTAACCGAGATCATTCATACGTCCTTTAGTTGGACCCTCTAGGTCTAATACGAGCATTAGCATCGATTCGGGACTTAATCGAAAACTCTAAGAATTTTTTTCGTGACATTTCAAAAATTTTCCAAGGTTCAGGGCTCACACGCCTGTGTGACCCTTAGACACGCCTGTGCCTCAGGCCGTGTTCGATTTAGGTTGCTCTCTGACTTGTGCCATACTACCATACCACACGCCCGTGTGCTAGGCCGTGTGGTTATTTAATTCAATTCGAATTAGGTACAGGTTTCACACACCCGTGTTCAAGGTCGTGTCACCCACACAGCTGAGACACACGTCCGTGTCTCTACCCGTGTGCTCAATTCTGAGCATTTTGTCTTCTCAATTTTAAGGTGTAAGGGACACACGGCCAGGCCACACGCCCATGGGGTAGGCCGTGTATCACACACGGTCTAGACACACGCCCGTGTGTCTGCCCGTGTGGACAAAATAAAGTCATTTCCTAGCCTTATTTGTCACCCAAATTTACCATTTTCCTGCACTAAAACATACCAAATACAGTCCAACCATTCCAAGAATTCAAATAAGCAATTTGCATCATTCAACATGGCCTATCGTTGCATGCATACATGTTTAGTAACTTACCTTGTTTCAATTCATGTGTTAAACATGATTTGATCAACTACTTGACATACATATATAGTTACCATAGCATAACATTACAAGTATATCAAAACAACCATTACTAGCCATTTCAAATGGCTAGATTTCAAGCATTATTTACATTTACATGCCAATATGGCCAACATATCCTATACATGCCATTACAACCATAATTGATTTACCATACTATACTGACATAGGCCGATGGATAGTGTGAGTGATCTCCGCCAAGCTTCCAATCTAACGAGCTTCTGATTTACTCTAAAATAGGGGAAAATAAAACGGGTAAGCATTGTATGTTTAGTAAGTTCATATAACATGATACTTAACTTACCATTCATTCTATTTTAAGGTAACTATGTAAGGCACGTTCATTCAAATTGACTTCAAGCCCTACACATATCCTCTTTGCCCTTGTTAGTCATATATTCCATAATAATCTCAAAACATGTTTGGGCTCAACAACAATCAAGTTTCCATGCACATTTGCATTCCATAACATTTGCTCATTTGACATGCATAAATCATCTATTTATATTACAAGTATAATTTCATAATAGTTCATCTCAAGTTTAGATTATTTCATATCAGAACTTTATTCATATTTCTCGAAATATCAATACCACACGAGTAGTAGTACACTCAAAGTATACAAGTCTATAATCAAGGATGACATATTCATCAAATGAATTTCATGTACAAGTATCATCATCTCATGTTTTCTTATATCAATTGTCACATATCATCATTTTCGTGTATTTCAGACATATACGTGTAATAACTCATTTCTTATTCATATTCTTCTCATGTCAAGAGTTTTACCCGTTGAATTTATTTGGAATATCGATGGATACATCGGTAGTACACTCGAGGTGTACAAATCAGAATTCATCAATTCATACTCAGTAATACATTGTAGGTACACTCTCGAGCCACGTATCATACAGCAGAATTACCAGTCCAGGCTAAATTCTAGCTGTAACATATGCTCTAAAGGCTTTGTCAGATTACCAGTCCAGGCTAAATCCAGTCAATTAGGATCACCAGTTCAGGCTAAATCCTAATTGAAACATATACTCAAGAGACTCTTTTCGGATTACCCGTCTGACTAAATCCATTCTGTAACACATGCAGTTTTATCAGGGAAATCACATTTATCCATCGACTTCCATTTATTCAAACGGGATTTAACATTTATCAAGCAATTGCCGGGTATATGTTCAATCTCATAAATTTATGCATTCATACAATTCAAGTGTTCACATTCAACTCAAGTATAAAATTTACATTTTTATCATTTATCATTTATCGAGTATTATTGTTGATTGGGCATATTTCATTTATCAGGCTTTGACGAATATGTGATCATTTCACATGATTAAGGCATTTATACAATTCAAAAGCACAACATTTAATTCAAGCATAAAAATATATACAATTTAGTTACACGAACTCACCTTGACAAAGGTTCGTGTACAAACATCTACTAATCTGACATTTTTTTCTTTTTCCTAGTTCTAACTCAGAATTTGGTCTATCCGGATCTATTCGAGTAAATTTTACATCAATTTCACATATATCATATTTATTTGGACTCAATTTACATTCTAGGCAAAATTACCATTTTGCCCCTAATTTTTTCATAAATTCTATTTTCGTCCCTAGGCTCGGAAAATGAAACTTGTGCAAATTACTCCCTATTCCAAGCCTAACCAAAGCCCCATTAAAAATTTTACAGCACATGTATTCATAAAATTTCAAAATTTTTCATCAAATTTTACAACTTTTCATTCTAGTCCCTAAATCATGTTTTCATCAAAAATCACTTTGTAAAAGTTGTTTATCTATCAATAATCTTTCATTTTCTACCATAAATTTTTAATTTCTAGCATATACATCAATGACCTATTTTTATACTGTGATAACTTTTCAAATTAATCCCCTATATAGAGAGATTAAGCTATCCCAATTCTAAAAATATCAAAATTACTAAAAACGGGACAAGGAAACTTACCCAATTTGGCCATGAAAGTATCTTCTCTCTCTCTCCTAGGGTTTCCATGTTTATTTTGGGAAAGAAGATAACATAAAATAAGATGATATCTATTTTATCATCTTTTAATTAATTAAAATTTTCACTTTCCAATTTAGTCTCTAGCCTTTTTCTCATTTTCCATGGATGAGTCACTAAGAAAAATCTACATACTTTTCTTAATGGTCTAATTACCATATAAGGACCTTTAGTTTTGAATTCCACAGCTATTTAATCCTTATAGCTACTAGAATTTAACTTTTACATTTTATGTGATTTAGTCCTTCTCGTAATTAGGCACCAAATCAATAAAATTTTCATGTCAGAATTTTCACATGTCACATCTATTATATTATGGACCATATAATAAAATAAAAATAAATTTTATTTTCGACTCGAATTTGTGGTCCCGAAACCACTGTTCCAATTTCACCGAAATTGGGCTGTTACAACTTCCAACAATCCATACCTTAACCCATACTCTTATTTCAAACAGTTGTTCATTGGCATTATCTTGGCTGGAGACATATATTTGACAGATAGTTACATAGAATTTCATATTATTGGTTCACACTCAAACATACTCTAATCCAGTTTTGTATACATATCCATACTGATAATTCACTGCTTATAACATCTAGATGAACTCTACATCATGCAATATCAGAATCTCATAATTCAAAATGACATTAACTCATATTCAAAATAATTTTATAAGAATATGTAATACCACTTACTTTCCATATTTACTTTTCATTGTGACGGATACCATTCTCAACATACAAATACACATTTCTTTTTCACGAAACCTATATGACTTTATTCAACTCTTATTCCAGAGCATATCAATACTTTATCTTGGTCAAACTTATTACAGAACTATTAGAATTTACTCATATCTTACCATAGAGACAGACATTCAGATCCATAGCTTACCGGATATTCTTGACAGTTTACGCCACATAGGCAATCATATAGAGTGCGCCACCAAGGGATTTCGTTAAAAATTTGCCACAAGGGCATTCCTTTTAAAGTTCACCACAAAGGTTATTCTTTCAGAGTTCACCACAAAGGTTATTCTTTCAGAGTTCACCACAAAGGCTATTCATAGTTGTTATGTTTACAATATGGATTTGCCTAAACTCACATTACGTAAGGGTTGCCTATTATCGTCCTAAGACACATACAGAACCCTATTAGGTAATCACCATTCCTTATTTCTTATTTAGAGAGTGCCATGGTCATGGACTTTTCCTTCAGAGTTCGTGTTTTTAGTCCCCACGGGCTCCATCAGACACCATCGCGGTGAACAGACACAAACTCTCTTGATAGACTCTTTATGCATTGACATAATATAAATTCAGCATTTTACTTCACTAACATACACCTAATCAGAACACACATATCATAGCATGTATTTCATATTTATACATACTCAGCCAAACTTCAATGTTTCAATACTCGTACACTCATCTTTACATACTTGAAATTATCAAATTCACTATCCATATACATATTATAGTTTTCATAGTTTCAGATTCATAGTTCAATCAATTTCGTACAGATATCTCTCAATATAAATAGTATTCATGCAAAAGTCAACATAGAACTCACCTAATTCTCACTAACAACAGATCAAAACTCTAGATCTGGATATCCATATTGAACCAGCAGCAACCACTACTTTCAAAACATAAGAACATCATTAAGACTCATTTTTATACAATTTACCATCAATTTGAGCACTGACAACTCCCATGCAAAGCCTTATACTTACATTTTACTATTCATGCCCTCTTACAGACTTACTCTTTCAGAATTTAACATGCAGAATAGTAACACTTACCTAAGAATGGAATAACCACTGATCATGACATAACCTTAACTTCTAGATTATAGATAAAGAGATACATCCAAACTTAAAGAAGGTATCTGTAACTTTCACTTAAGGAAGATGAAGAAGAAGGAAGAAGAACCCCTTTCATAACACATTTTCACATATAAATATGACTCATATTTCTTAGCGGAATTCAACAAGCGTCATACGTATCAGAACTTGCCTTCTTATTGACCTACAATTTTCAAGAAAAATATAAATAAGTCCCCTTATCAAACTTATCAGACTAAACTATACAATTGGTTTCTAGCCAAATTAATTAAAGTCTGACTAGCACAGTATTCCATACAAACCAGACGTACAATACCTTTGGCGAATACTCATCCCATTTTTCCCTTTTATTCTTTAACACGAACGTCTCTTTAATATAGCAAAATATCATGAAATCAAATTCTTACTAACTCAAGTGGCGGTTATTATGCGCCCACACATATGCATTAAAATGATCATTTGGGCGAATAACACCATGCCAGACAGATTGTTTATTGCTATATGCCCAAAACTTTAAATCCGCGAGAACTGAGGTGTTATAGTTATACCCCTCCATTACTTGGACACATGTCAACACCAGACACTTCGTTGACCTATGCATTGGCTCCTCTTGAAGCAGTGCCTTGACAAGCCACCCGTCTTTAAACCTTTGGGAAAGACCTCTCGCTCGACCTAAAAAGAGGCATCAACCCGTATTTAAGTGTGAACACTCTCCTAGTGTGAATACACATCCAATACAATAAAGAGTCTATTTAGGCATAAAAACCTTGAACTGATAAGACCTATGATATATGCTCAAGATTATCATTTACGCATTTAGCGGGACTAATTATGTATCCTGCCACATCATACTAACGAAAAATGGGAACTCTACTATAAATACCTTAAAAAAGATGAAGAAATGATCGATTTTTTTAGCATTTCAAGGTAACTTTGAGCAATTGTCTCCTTGATCAACCTATCCTCTTATCCTTGTTTTGACTCTCGGCCTCTTTAGGTGAACCGACCTCCATTACCCCCACATTGATCTCCTCACTTTCTTCCTCCCTTGCTGTACTCAATATCAACACATGTTATACTAAATTTGTTTTAAACTCACCTTTATTCACTTCGCCTTATCATTGTCTAATATGAATGCTTCACTTTGTAATTGTACGTTCTTATTAATTTTAATTTTACTTTATACTATTTTTCTATTTAGTATTGTAATTTTATACAAATCTTCAATTTGTTATTGTTGTTTAAGTAATTTGCAACACCAAAGTAATTAATTGCATCAAAAGCCCAATATTTATTAAAGATAGTTAGACCTATTTATGGGCTGGGCTGAGTAAAAAATGGGTAAGTTTAGATGATGATAGATCGAAGAAAAAGATCAAGATGGAAGATGATGACGAGAATGATAGATTGAAGTAGAAGATTAAAATAGAAAATTTAAATATACTTGTCATATTAGTATTTATTTTTAAATTAAATTTTATTTTAACTTTTTAGGGAGTTGGTTATATTTGAATTTACTTTTTAATGAACAACATTATTATTTGGTTTTAAATTAGAAACATGAAATTTAAAATGATAAAATAATTTTTACAAATAAAATTTTATAAAATGAAACATTAATTTTAAAAATTAGTAGTTAATTCGATAATTTTAATATATAAATTATAATTAATTTTATCTATTATTAGTATGCACGTAGACACTAAATCAAACTCTACTTCTCAAAAACCTTTCTATTTTTTTTGATAAGATATGTACATACATTTTTCAAGACAGAATCATTTTCACATTTATCCAAACTCGCAATAAAAGTTGAAGTAATACTTATCTTTAATTACACTTTTATTATAATTTAAACGTCAATTTAATCAATAAAAAATATTTTATTTTTTAAAATTATTTTATTAATTTTTACAATAATTTTGTAATTTAAACATAACAAAAAATATTCGCAAGTAGTAAATAAAAAAAATAAGATGAACATTTATATATAAAAAAATCAACACACATAACTTTTTATTTTCAATTTTTTTCACTTCTTTATTTATTTTCTTTAATCCTTCTTCCGCCAGCTCACCCATAAAGAGAAATAAAAGAACTGTTGTTGACAACTAAGCTAAAATGCTGAGCGCATGACTACTGTGCTAATATATGCCAACAATTTTTCTATTTTTTAGTGAAGTAAGCCGCTTTCTAATAAGCCGGGTTTTTTTATGTAAATAATACAAAAAAATAAAAAAATATCCAAAATGGCATATGAATTTCATTATGTACCAAAATGGTACATTCAGGGTGGTCACGCCTATGTCAGATGCGGCACTACCCTGGTATCAAACTCCTCAACAGTAAAAAAAAAAACATAATTTGAAAACACTGAAAACACAAAAAAAAGGGGGACAATGTGGTGCCAAAGGCGGCACCAAACAATGGTGTGCCAGAGGCCGCGCCCAGGGGCAAAATTGTCCATTTGCCCAGCTGGGGACCATTTAAGGTCCTCAATATCATTTTCTTCTCATTGCTAGGCGGAAGAAAAGAAAAAGAAGAAGAAGAAGAAGAGGGTGGTGGCGCCGGAAAAAGAAAGAGAATAGAGAAAGGAGAAAGAAAGAGAGGGAAGAAAAAAAATAGAAAAAGTAGGTATAGATTTTTTTTTAAATAATGGAGATGATATTATTGTGTTGATTTTTTGTTGTTATTATTGTATATTAATTTTTATTTTATTAGTTGTTGTTAGTTAGTTTAGTTTATAACTATTGTTAGTTAGTTATTAGGATTAGTAGGTTAATTATTATTTTAGTTAGTTAGTTAGTTATTATTATTGTTAGTTAGTTAGAAACCTAATATTTTAGTTAGTTAGTATATTGTTAGTATATTATATTAATATGTTAGTTAAAAACCCTAACCTTATTTTAGTTAGTATATTGTTAGTTATTAATATTGTTAGATAAAAACCTTAATTATTATTTTAGTTAGTATATTGTTAGTTAAAAACTATTTGTTTATTTTAGTTAACTATATTGTTAGTAAAGTTATAATTTTTTTATCTAAGTAAATTATTTACTGATCGAAATTGTTTTGAAAAATTTTGTTTATTTTTTAACAGATTGAATATTGAAGATAGATGATCAGTTTTTCGTATGCGTTTATTTCGATGGAATCATCTTGACAACAAGTGTTGGATGCATATTTGAATGTCGGCAACAAATAGCAATGAGATTTAATAGAAATGTCTCGTTGGATGATATGAAGGGAAGGATTAGCGCAAAAATTGTTAGACGTTGTGGGAGAAGGATTTTGAGAATTTTCTACAAGTTTCCAGTTTCGACAAATCCGATCAAATTCACAGAAATGGAACTTGTAGACGACGAAGACGTGGAGACAATGATCGCTCTTTACTGTGGGAATGAGAGTAAAAAAAAATGCATCTATTCACTTATTTGCTGAGTTAGCCGGTATTGAGCAAAATGAAGACATCAATGCATATGGTGAAGAACATGGAGCTCAAGAACCGTGCATGGTGCCTCCAATATCGTACGTTGATGCCGAATCGACTATACATGGGATCGATATCGATCTTAATATTACACCCGATATTGATGTTGTTGGTGATGATAGACATGATAGTAGTGATCATTGTGAGCAAGAGGTCGATAATGAGAGTGATCCCGATATGGACGATATACCTAATGATATTGACGATGAAGATGTGAATGACGATGGAAACATTAGCGCGTCTTCGGTCAGGAACCAAATGCGATGTATTATGATACACAATAATCCTGGGCCACACATGTCGCTCATAGACCCCGACGCAGCAAGTGTAGCTGAGTTCCCGGAGTACCTTGAAATACTTCCTGCTCACTGGCTGGCCGTAAATTCCGAGCATGAGTTATTCGTAGGCTAGAGATTCGAAAGTAAAGAAGAGTGCGTATCTGCTATTAAACAGTATAACATGGATATATCAACGGATTACAAAGTTGCAGTATCTAAACCGACGGTATATATTAAGGAGTGTTGGAAGGCAGCGAAAAGCTACAATTGGCAGGTACGAGCTGCATTCATTTAAAATTCGCAGATGTGGGAGATACAAAAATTGGTTGGACCTCACACATGCAGATCGACACGTATGACAGAAGATCATCGAAAACTTGATTCCAAAACTATTTGTACGTGTATCATGCCAATGGTGAAGGACATGCCGACCATTAAAGTTTTAGTACTGATTGTTGAAATACAAGCACGATTCCAGTATCGAGTATCATATCGAAAGGCGTAGATAGCTAAACAGATGGCAATGGAGCAATTGTATGGGGATTACGATTCATCATATAATGAGCTATAGGGATGGATAGCTATTATGCGGGAGTACGTACCGGGAACTGTGATTGAGTTACAGACACGACCTTATTACTGCCCGGATGACTAATTACAACCGGGGAAAAGAATTTTTCATCGGATGTTCTGGACGTTTGATCCATGTGTGCGGGTATTTCCACACTGCAAGCTGTTTGTACAGGTGGATGGGACATGGCTATACGGAAAATATACACAGATCTTACTTATTACGGTTGCTTAAGACAGTAATAGGAACGTGCTCCTAATAGCATTTTCCATAGTAGATAAGGAGACCATAGAATCTTGGGAATTCTTCCTTACCAACCTGCGAAGGTATGTTATTAGCAACGATAATATTTGCATCATCTCTGATAGAGAAAAAAGATTAATTACTGCAATAAGGCGTTCCGGTGTGCCATGGAGATCCGTTTACTGCATCCGTCACATTACGGCTAACTTCCTTCGAGATTATAATAATGCAAACTGGAAGAGACAAGTGGTGAAAATGGGTAAAGGATTACCTTATATTTTTAATATAAGTTTTAATGTTTTTATGTTATCCAGTTACTGTAACTTATCTTTTCTTAAAACATATACAACGTACAAGTTAGAGCCACATATTTTTCGCCAAAGAATGACTCGACTTGAGAGTGACATGGAAGGTCAAACGAACAAATCTTTTCGACAGTGGTTGGGTACAATGGAGCCGTGGCAATGGGCTCAAAGTTTTGACGAGGACTTTCGTTATGGTCAAATGACCACAAACTTGGTGGAGGGGGTCAACGCTGTGTTGTTGAAAACATGACATCTTCCAATTTCATCTGTCTTCTCAGCTACATTCTACAGGTTGGCAACCTTGATGCCAAGAATGAGTGAACAACAAATCAACCAGATGGATGCGGGACACGTGTTTGTGGAAGATGTCAGGGATGCGTTGATTGCAAACAGTTGGATTGCGAGGTCGATAATTGTAGAAATATATTCACGACACTTGGAAACTTTTCGAGTTACGGAGTCCATCAGTCGTCGACCCGGTTTGCCACCTAGGTCTTATGGAGTTGATCTCCGGAACAGACGGTGCGAATGCAGGATGTTCCAAACACTTCATTATCCGTGTGCACATATCGTGGCAGCGTGTGCTAAAGTGAACCTTAATGTTGAACAATTTGTCGATGATGTGTACACGCTTGAGCGCACATTGTGTGTCTGGAAAAATGAGTTCCTTGTCCTGCCTGACCTGTCTACATAGGAGGTGCCTCGAATGACTTTTGAGCTTGTCCCAGACAGAGCAATACGTAGGAATCTGAGAGGTCGTCCGCAATCATCCAGAATCCGTAATGAAATGGTAGGGAGAAATTCGACGATAAGCGTTGTGGAGTATGCAGGTTAGGTGGTCATAATCGAAGTAAATGCCCGCAGCGAAACTATCATGTTGGACAATTGTCACGAGCGAGTGGGAATTGAGCTTATTTAGATTAACATGTTTTGTATTGAGATTTTTGGTGATTTTGAGTTATTAGGGCTTAATTGCAAAAATAAATAAATTGAAGGACTGAAATGCAAAATAAATGACATGTATGGATTTGTTTGAATATGGGTAAAATTCGGCCATACTATGGTGTAGTCAAATTTTTGAATAATTTATATTTTGTGCGATATGGGTAAAATAATAAATGTTGAATTTTGGGTTGAATGTATATAAGCCATGCGAAAATGGCTTGGTTATTGCAAGTGTTTCATGAATATTTGATCAATAATTTTATTATGTATTTAATGACAAGTGAGATTACTATTTTATGATTGGTTGTGTATGTTCATGTACACTAATTTCATATTTGGCTATGGTATAATATATTAAATATTCATATATGATTACTTATTAAAATGTACAATATGATTATATAATTAGATATGATTATTAATAGTTTGTTTTTAACGTAAAATCATGAGTGACTTTAGTGAATATATAAAAGTTTGGAATTGAACTGTTGATTCGTAATGCCTTATACAAATTTTGTTATGGTCAAATTTTGTTACAAATTTTAAAGCTCCAATTAATCAAGTTAATTTTATACAAACAAAGTACAAACATTGTAATATTTAAAAATACAAAATAGAGAAAATCAAAACTGCAAGAAACACCTAAAATTGATGGTTCGATGGTGTGGTCCTAGGTGTATACTTCTGCGATGGTCGGCATTCACGTTGTGGATGCTCGCGACGACCAACATCCTCTTCAGGCCCAGGTGGGGGTCTAGGTGGGGGTGTGCTAAACATGGCAGAAAAGTCATGTGGCTCGAATGACATCGATGAACTTGAGCTAGAAGGAGTGCCATGATGCAATGGATACGACCCAAGAGGCCTGGTGTCCTGCAGTGGATACGAGCCGGGAGTGCTGTATTGCGGTGGGTACGATCTAAATATATCAAAACCGTGATGGTATCCACCCTCTGACGAGCCCGAAAGTAGTCATTGCCCGACACATCTGGATGATATGAATGTGCATCCGAATGTGAATGTGATTGCTCGGGCTCCAGCTTGGGATCAGGATCTGCAGCTGCCTCGGCCTCCATATCAGTCACTGGCTCGTATGCTCCATGTCGCTGCATGTGTGGGGGGACTACAGTCGACTGCCCTTCGAGTATATATGGCTTCCCCATACTAAAGTACGATTGTATTTACTCTAATGGAGGTTGCAAATCGGAAGACATATCTATTTGGGGTATTCGAGACATCCGATCATTCCACACTGCAATAAATCTCTGATGCTTAACCCCCCAATGCAGTCCCTGTTTCCCTCTCTTGTTCATGCAGTGAACCTCTCCCACCTGGTATGGCGAATCCAGGATATATTGGATGCAACCAAATTGTCGCAGCCATGGTACCACTCGACTACATTGAAATTGATAATTGGTGCATTAGTGCACTACATATGCGAGTGAATGTAGGCAGACGAGGGTGTAATGGCTGCAATTTTCGATCTACGATATGACATCCATATAAACTGCACGATTAATAACATTGTTAAAATTTAACATGGTGTGAGTAAGATATACAAAGTAACACGTCATGAATATTGGAATCGTTTACCCCTTCCCTAACATGTTGTTCAATCATAAGCCGGTATATCGAGACAGTGTGTGACCTCCCGATACCCGGATAAATACTCTATCTACAAAAACAAATTTCAAGTCAATATAGTATCGTTACAATAGTATCAATATAAAGAAATTGTCAATTAATAACAAGTTATATTTTATCACCTGTTTACTAGCGGATATACGTATGGTTGGTGGGCAACTGATGCCAAGAATGGCATCCGATAAAGAGCCCACGACTGCAATAATGTAAGACATCCACCTATGTCTACGGCAGCTGGCTTTGTCATCCGACAAAGCTCACTGTACAACATCGCAAGAACTGTGGAGCCCCAACTATACGAGCAAACATTGCACAAATCAGCTAATAAGGTAAGTACATGATATGAACCCTATTATTGTTTGGATCGGGCATCAGTACACCCTCTATGATGTGCATAATGAATGCTCGAGCAGTGCACATCAACTCGCCTTCAGTGGCATTAGCTGATAAGTGTTCATACCTAGCTCTCAGCCATGTAAATTTCAAGCTCGAAATATTTTCTTCATCATTGTCGTACGAGACTCCTAGTAGGCTCTGACAAAGTGAAAATGGGTCAGCTATCGCACTGACACCCGTAACGGGACTCCCGTCGATTGGGAGCCTAAGTTGCACTACAACATCCTCTAGAGTGACTGTGCACTCCCCACAGGGGAAATGAAAAGTGTGGGTCTCCGGGCGCCAATGCTCGACTAGTGCGGATATTAAATCATACCGCAGATCAAACGTCCGGATCAGTGCTGCTGACCCGAATCCAGCTTGCTCTAAATAGGGCATTAATCGTTCATCTAGGGATTTCCTAAGCCATTCACCTGGCCCCTTAATACACGGTACGAGCCCTGACAGTGTTAAATCACAAAAAAATAATTATAATAACATAATTTATTATGTAGCTATTTTGTTAATATAACCCGCGATTAATAAATAACAATACATTACCATATTATTAGCTGCGTCAGATATGTGAGGATCTGTACTAATCAATGGAGCCATTGCCATATCAAATGTTTAATTTTTAACCTACATAAAAAACAATAAATTTATATTAAATTACTAAAAAATAACATGCCAATAAAAATAATATAACAAAAACATAACATAAACGACACATAATAAAAACCACTTATTTTGGCCCTTTGTTTGTATTTTCCTTATTTTCAAATTCTATTACTTTCAAAAAATATATTATTTTCGTATTTAATTATTTTATATTATAGTACATAATGTTTCAAATGTATTATTATAGTGTTTTTTTAATATAAATTTAGTAAAAACCACTTATTTTGGCCCTTTGTTCGTATTTTTCTTATTTTTCAAATTCTATTATTTTCAAAAAATATACTATTTTCGTATTTTATTATTTTTTATTGTTTTAGTACTTAATGTTTCAAATGTATTATTTTAGTGTGTTTTTAATATAAATTTAGTAAAAACTACTTATTTTGGCCCTTTGTTCGTATTTTCCTTATTTTCAAATTATATTACTTTAAAAAAATATACTATTTTTGTATTTTATTTTATTTTATATTATAGTACATAATGTTTCAAATGTATTATTATAGTATTTTTTTAATATAAATTTAGTAAAAACCACTTATTTTGGCCCTTTGTTCGTATTTTCCTTATTTTCAAACTCTATTACTTTCAAAAAATATACTATTTTCGTATTTTATTATTTTATATTATTTTAGTACATAATGTTTCAAATGTATTATTTTAGTATTTTTTTAATATATATAACTAACAATATTAATAACTAACAATATTAATAACAATTTTTTATTAACAATAATAATACTAACTAAAATAATAATTACGTTTAAACTAACAATAATAATAATAATAATAGTTTTTTACTAACAATATACTAACTAAAATAATAATTAAGGTTTTTAACTAACAATTGTTTTTTACTAACAATATACTAACTAAAATAATAATTAGGGTTTTTAACTAACATAATAACTAGCAATATAATACTAACTAAAATAATATTTAAACTTTTTACTAATCCTAATCTAACAATAACTAAACTAAACTAACAACAACAAATAATAAAATAAAAATTAATATATATAATAATAATAATAACAACAAATCATCAACATGATAACAACAATATCATATCATCCATTATTTAAAAAAATTTATACCTACTTCTATTTTTTTTTCTTCTCTTTCTTTCTTTCTTCTTTCTCCTTTCTCTTTTTTTCTTTTCTTTTTTCGGCGCCTTCGTCTCCTCCTCCTCCTCCTCCTCCTTCTTCTCCTCCTCCTTTCCCTTTCTGGAACTGGAATTATTAGGGACCATATAATGGTCCCCAAAGGCCACAAGATGCCAAAATGGCATGCATGAGCGGTCACTTCACATCGGTGCCACCTCTGCTTGCTTGGCACCTTTAGTGCGCTTTGTGTGAAACCTCCACTGAGGTCGCATCACGTCGTCGTCGGCTTTTTTCTTTTCAGTGTTTCTTTTTTAAATTTTCAATGTTTTTTTTAACTGATCGGTGTCAGAAGCCAGGGTGGTGCCGCCTCTGGCATAGGCGTGACCACCCTAGATGTACCATTTTGGTACATAATGAAAATGCCATGCCATTTTGGATATTTTTTTTTGTAATATTTTAGTAAAAAAAACCCCTAATAAGCCCCTTCAATAAATTGTGAAAAATAATTCAATCCTCGTCAAAATTATTATATACTATTTTTTAAGGGCTTATTTATTACTTAATAAATAATAAATTCAATTCTTTTATTTAATTCTATTTCATTTAAGATTATATTATCTCTTATCTAGACCTATTCCTTGATTTGAAGATCTGCCTGAAAAAGAGGAGGTTTAGGCAAAAATATAAGCTCAAAAAATGAGCTTGGACAAAAAAGAGACCCGTTTAAAAAACAGGCCAAGCCTTAGGTAAGACATTTTTTGCCTTGGGCCCAACTAGACCCAAATTCACAAAAGAACAAATAAATCTGCTTTTTTTTTTTATTTTAATGTTATTTTCTTGTTGTTTTCTCCTTATTTTGCTACCATGTAACTATTATGTTACTGTTATTTTGTTGTTATTGTTTGGATATTGTATAACACTTGTTTTATTGTTAATTTTGTTATTATTTTAGAGGTATTTACTTGTTAAGTTGCATCTATCTTAGTGTTATTTAAGTATACATATTTTTTAAAATTTATTTTCAATTTGTTAGGAAATATTTATTTAAATGTGTTTAATATTTTTGATGTATTATATATATTTTAAAATAATATAAAAAATTAATACGAGCGGACCGGGCCAGACCAGGGCTTTAGCATTTTTATTCGGGTCAGGCTTGGGTAAAATTTTAGGCTCGTTTTTCAGGATGAACTCGGGCCCAACAAATGGGCCTAATTTTTTGGTTGGGCTTGACCCGACTCATAAACATTTTTACTCTTATCAAACAATGTAATTATATTCAATATTTAATTTTAGTAATATATCGAACGGATTTTATAATTTAAATCTAATACTTAAATTTACAATTTAAAAATCAAACATAATCTAAGTTAATTTTTGAAATTTTATTTATTAGGAAAGGTTGAAGATTTTTAGTATTTAGGTTTGAATTTTATTTTTGTAAAAATTATGTGTGAGTTAGTTAATTTGAATTTACTTATTATAATAATTGACTTTAATTGAAATTATTGAAATAATTAGTTATAATATTAAAAGAGGTATAAATAAAGAAGGGTATTAATCAAGTGGTGATTATTAAAATCTAAATCATTAAGCATTTTTTTTCTCTCTCTCTTGATGAAATCATTTCAAGGTATTTTATATTTATATAAATGTTAATATATTAATATTTTACGTTAAATAAGTTTTGATACATTTGTATATTTATACTATTTTTCTTCATATTGTATTATATTTATATACTTTTTTTATTATATATACTTTATAATTTTAATTGAGTTGGTGTCACAGTTTAATTTAGATACTAACTCAGTTGAAAAAAAAAAACGAAAATGTCCTCATTTTTTAAAGTAAATTATATTATTTTGAAAGTGCTTTGTCATTTTATATTTTTTATTTATAAAGAAAAATGCACTTAATAGCATTTGAATCCACATCTCTTCAATTTATCATATTTGTACCTTATCATTCGATCAAAATTTTATTTATTATTTATACTAATATTTTTATAAATACATTTGTTACGTAATTTTGGGTTTTACTCATATTATGAGTATGCCATAATCTAGATATACGAATTTTAATAATATCATGATAAATAGTTGGAGTGCATTTAATATGTTTAATCTAATATATTTACTTATTTAATTTTGTATTTACCTATTTATAATATTATGTGTACGCTTTTATTTTTTATATTTTTATAAATCAATAAAAAAAATTATATGGTTGAATTTAAACATAAAATACTATTAATTTTAAACTTTCAATTTGATAGTTTCAACCAAAAATTTATTAACTTCATTTACTTCATACATATATTTTTAATAAATATATTTATTACATAAAATTTTTTTCATCCATATTTATGATCTACCGTATATATATGTCATAAGTGATGCATTTGCTTTAAGTGCCCTAAAAATCATTTTCAAGCCCATAAATCACAATCAAGTTCCGTCTTAAAAGAAATTTATCATATCACCATATAAATTTTAAGATTATATATAAAATAATTAATTTTGAAATAAATGAAAAAAATTCATATTTATTTATTTTAGTGATATGATATCCGTTAAAGTTAACAATAAATTAATTTTTAAAAATTTTTAAAAAAAGTAAAGTAAATTGTCGTTATATTAAATTAGACATTTCTGCACCGAAGAAAGAAAAAAGGTATACTTTTCCCCAACTTCCCGCCACCTTTGTTTACAATGTTTTGTCGCATTATTAATCCAAATATCCTATTAATATCCTGAGGCGGATTCGCCGCCATAAAATGTAAATTTATTATTTAAACATTTAAATTTTTTAAAAATTTTAAATTTATAAATATAAAATTATACTTTAATTCTTTTTAAATTATAAAAATTTAATTTAATCTTTTAAAATTTATAAAAATATAAAACATAACAAAAATTTTGTTCTCACTTCGCCCTATTAATATCCCTGTTCTCTCTTCATCCATAATTAAGTTGTTTACTCCAATCTCCAGAACTATTCCCAAGCTGTCTCTTAAAGCTTCCAACATGGAGAAAACAGTTGCTGATTCCCAGCAACCCTTTGTTGCACTCATCGTCGGCGTCACCGGCATGGCGGGGCTGAGCTTAGCGGAAGCCTTGAAGAGCCCCAATGCCCTCGGCGGTCCCTGGAAAGTTTACGGCTCAGCTTTACGTCCTATGCCAATCTGGTTCCCTTCTTCCGTCCTCGATAGATGCATCGCTTTTGACGCCGCCGACGCCGGCGACACCGCTGATAAGCTTGTTCCGATCTCCGGTGAAGTCACCCATGTTTTTTGGGTGGCAATCCAAGTTCGTGAAAGTGAAGAAGTAAACGTTACGGTTAATGCAACTATGTTATCCAATGTTCTCAACGCGCTGAAAGGCGGCCCCAACGGCGGCGGCGGTTCAAGGCTCAGCCACGTCACAGTTCAAACAGGTACCCAACATTACATGGGTCCGATCCATAATCCATCGGAGTCCGGCCATGGTTACTTGCCTCATGAACCACCGTTTGTGGAGGATTTGCCCCGGTTGCCTTACCCCAACTTCTACTACGCGCTAGAAGACCTTATTGAATCATACGCACCACAGTTGACCTACTCCGTGCACCGTTCGTCGATCATAATAGGCGCGTCGTCGAGAAGCGTGTACAACGCGCTACTTACATTAGCGGCGTACGCATTGATATGTCAACACGAGGGCTTACTATTTCGGTATCCGGGTTCTCGGTACACATGGGAGCATTTTTGTGACATGTCTGATGCACGTGTGCTCGCCGAGCAGCATATATGGGCCGCAGTGACCCCCAGTGCCAAGAACCAAGCCTTCAATTGCACTAATGGCGATATGTTCACTTGGAAAAAGTTATGGAATAAAGTTGTGTGACATATTTGATCTCGAATTTATCCCATTTGTGGAGTCGGAGAAGATCGATATTGTTGAGTTTATGGCGGATAAAAGCAAAGTTTGGGATGAAATAGTGGAAAAACATGGATTATATAAGACGAAATTGGAAGAAATTACATGTGCAGCAGCTCTTAGAAATGTGTTACATTTTGGGTTTCAACATGTTTGTAGTATGAACAAGAGTAGAGAATATGGGTTCCTTGGGTATGCAGATACCCTTAAAAGTATTCCAATGTGGGTTGACAGATTGAGAGATATGAAGATTATACCTTAATTTCTTTGTATTTTGATGTTAGAATTAGGGATCGATAGTTTACCATTCATGTTTTTAGAAATTCCTTTTAAAAAGTTTGATGTATGTTTTTTAGAAAATAAAATGTTTATTTTAGATATGATATTCTAGGGTAGAAAAATATCTAAATTTGTTAATATTATAATAATATGAAATACATAAACTTAAATTATTAAAAATAAATTAGTAAGTAATTAATATTATGATATAGGTAATACATGCAATACATAAACTTAAAATCGTTAATACTATAATATATTAAATATATAATTTTAATTTATAATTAATTACAATAAAAATTATAATTGATCCAAATCTAAAGTATTATCATTTTCATGTGTTATTATTAGTACGATGTTAAGTTATTATTATTTTTGTATTAACAAATATTCAATTTAAAATTATAGTACAAATATAATAAAATAATTTATGGTAACTCATTGTTAATATTGTGGTATATAAAATATAAATTTTAAATACTCTTTTAAAACTAATATAAATTATTTATAAGATTTAATTTAAATATATAAATTATATTTATTTTTTATAGTCAATATAAACTAAAGGTAAATTTATAGTTTACCACCAAACTGGCTTTTGAAAAGTCAAAAGCTACAATTTTTAGCGTTTTGTGTTGACTTGAAAAGCTACTAATGCTTTTGGATTAAAAAGTTGGCTGGTAAACAAAGGTTTAATTATTAAATTTTCTTAGTTCTTAGTACAAATATTCGTTCATGTGGTCGAGAAGTGATATTTTAAATTTTAATACATGTAATATTTTCTTTAATATTTACTAGGTTCTAATGTTACATTCGTTACTACATGTGATTTTTACATGTGATTTTATGTATTTAATATTTAATTATTTTTTTAAATATTCTATTTTTAATTACAATAATTAACGTTATTATTTGAATTTTTAGTATAATTAAAATATATAACTTATTAATTCTCATATTATAACTAAAATTTTTCAACAAATAATTAAAACATTTTTAACATATCCAACATACAATATAATTTTACTTTGTGTAATTAATGTAAAGTAACATTATTCAAAATAATAACTGATTAACATAATTAAATCTAATTAACATTTTTGGACCGTACCGAATTCTGAAACGTGTGGGACCAGTTGCTTATCAGTTGGAGCTACCCCCTGAGCTGGACCGTATTCATGATGTGTTTCACGTATCGATGTTGAGGCGGTACCGTTCTGACCCATCCCTTGTCGTCTCGGTTGAAGAGGTTGAGATTAGGCCGGACTTGACTTTTGAAGAGGAGCTGGTTCAGATTCTGGATCGCGATGTTAAGGTTCTGCGGAAAAATTCTATTCCTTTAGTGAATGTACTGTGGCAGAATCATAGCACTGAGGAGGCCACGTGAAAGCTTGAGGACTCGATGCGTCAGCAGTGTCCGCATCTGTTCTAATCAGGTAAATTTCGAGGGCGAAAAATTTTTTAGGGGGTAGAGTTGTAATGCCCCAGAATTCTTATTTTTGCTTTTGTAAAAATGTGACACAAGTTGAGTATCTACTTCAGTGGTTAAGTGTTCTGGGTGCGTGCGTGAGGTCTTGGGTTCAAGCCTTACCTTTGGTAAATTTTAGTATTTTTTCTTATGTAAGCCTTACACTTGCTTAGTGGGTTTATATTAAAGTATTTGTAAAACCTTGTAAGATTAAGGCTGCTGGTTCGAGTGGTAAAGGAGTCTGTGTGTTGTGTGGAGGTTCTATGTTCGAATCCCTAGGCGAGCGTAGAAGTTTATTATTGTTCGTTTGATCGAGAGAGTCTCGGTCAAATAGAAATTCTATGGAAGTTATCAAGAGTGGGGTAGTGTAGAGAACTAAGGGATTTTGGGATATCTGATTAGTTTTTATTTTCCTCTCCCTTCCAGAAAAAAAAAAAGATTAACGTTTTTTTCCCCTATGCTTGTTTTCCCTTCTTTTATTTTTCCTTCCAATGTTCAATTCTTTTTTTTTTGCAGTGGTAATTTCGTAGTGCCTTGTTTCGTGGTCGTCGTGCGTCTTGGTAAGTGAGGTTCCAATTTGGTTGAAGTATATTTCGAACGGTGGAGTTTATTCTTAATGAAGTTTTTTTTTTAAGTATTGTAATTCAATAAGATTGTTATGTGCAGGAATTGACGGGGCACCATCGTTAGAGCTCCGACGATTTAGAACATATTAGCGGTGGTAGTCATTGGCGGTAAGTGAGTTTCGTATCATTTCCTTTGTATCGAATTCGTTAGTAAATCCACTAATTCGTTGTGGGTATTCTGATTTTAGGTTTCAAAGGGCTCTGGAGTGTTGTTGCATTGAACTGATATCAGGTGTGTACCCGAAATGCAAGAAAACGAGTTTTTGGCAAAAGCTAACAACCTTACTGTCGACGCCACACGGCGTGCGGTAGGCCGTGTGCAACGACATGACCGTGTGATTGCCGAAGTGTGGCCGTGTGGGCTACACAGGCTAAACCAGACTGGGCGTACAGGCCACACGGGTCTGTAAACTTTGGGCCAGGCTGTGTGATCCACACGGACAAGGCCAATCTGGGTATGTGGGCCCATTATACTAAAATTTTTTGTAGGGTCACATGGGTTGCCCTAATCGACTGTGGACCTACCATACGATCGGTAAAGGCTATTAAACCCTAAAACTATGTGTTCTGTTAGACTGATGTACTGTTCTAAGCTTATCTATGCCATGCATATCTGCTATCTGTTTATATACGCATGTTAAGCATGTACTATCTGTAATACTGTATATATGTTCTGTTACTGTTATTGGGGTGGGATTGTTATACTGGAGGAAGTGTTCTGAAAGGCAGTGTTGCTTGTTATCTGGCAGCATGGCTGCATTATATCTGTTATGTGCCGCATTTGTACAATGTGGTGTGTAGGGCTAGGTGGGTGTTTTAAACCCTACATGGTGTATAGGATGGTCGTAGATGGTGTGTAGAGGATGGGGGGTAAGATTCTGATATCTGATTTGCATATCTGTATCTGTATCTGCATCTGAAATGGGCTTGGTCCAAATCTGTATCTGTATCTGACATGGGTCCAAGCTCGAATCTAGATCTGCCTGATTTGTGATATTCTGTATGTGTGTGCATGCTTAATGCTGTGGGGTTACACACTGAGTTTACGTGAACTCACTCTTTTTTGTTTATTCTGTACAGGTAATCCACAGAGTTAGGCAAATCGGTGTAGCGGAAGACTCGACGGTGATCATTCGTCATAATTATTTTATTTGTTTTTAGTTTTTTATTGACTTTGGCGTTAAGAGTTAGGAGTTTGTATATTCTGGGACTTTCTGGACTGTTTTAAACTGTTTGGCTTTGGTTTTGGGTTTTTGGATTTAACTTACTTTTTATTTTGTCGATTTTACCTAAAAACATGTTTTTCAAAAAAATTACAAATTGTTTCCCCAAAACACAATGAAATTCCCAAGTTTCCGCTACAAATGAAATGTTTCAAGGCAAGTCGTCTATTGAATAAATGTTTTGAAATAAATTAAAGTAACTAAGGGTTATAAGCCTAAAGGGTTTTATCAAGTTCACTACGTTTTCAAAATCCCTTCCATGTGACACCGTCAGATTCGGCCATAATGTCTAGGTCGGGTTTGAGGTGTTACAAATTTATATTTAATTTATCAAATAGGAAAACAATCAAAATTATAATCGAATAAAATTTTAAATTAGAAGGAAGAATAGAGATTTTACGAATCGTTAAGGCATGTGAAACATAGTTTCTTTAAAACAGATTCGGCTGCTCCTACGGTACTTGGAGAAACATTGGTCAAAAGTCTTCCAAGATACAATAATACAAAGATCAAAGCAGCAGCACCTCTGCAGCGATCAGCGAACAAAAAATGCCTTTTTCTATCACTAGAATGTTTGAAAAATACAAAGAGGAAAAAGGAAGAATTTTGAGAACAATAGACTTTTGGTATGAGAAAAATATCAAAGTGTATCTAACCCTTCAGAAATCATAGCCTTTTATAGGCATGGAGAATGTTGGAATATTGGAAAATTTCCACAAAATCTGTTATTAATGAGCCAATAAATCAATTTGATTGAAAATTTTAATCAAATTAATTGGAATCAAATCAATAAGATAAGTGTCCTTATATAACTAGATTATGTCTGTTGAGGAAAATAAATTTTTGTTGGGCTAAAAATATCCGCAAGCCCATTTGGGCTCGACCGGTCTGGACATTTCGTGTCGCCCACGTCGTACAGGTGCGCCCCAACCCTATCGAGTTTGGTCCTGCACCCCTTACATGCGAGGCAACTTAGTCATTCAATCACTTTTCAAGAGGGTTCACATATATAAACACATCTCACACTTGGTATTTAATTAATGTAGGATTTAAGCCTTTACTTTTCCTCAACAATATTTCCTAGTAGCTTACTTTGAGCATCAAATTCTCATTCATCACTCAACCATTTTGAGCATATGCTATACCGTTGTAAAGGTCTCATGGAGTAGAATATGAAACCATAATTTTATGATTCAACTCTCCACCTTTACCTATTGAGAATATGCCTCAAAGTTCCCATAAAATGTAATTTTTCCAACACGAAGTGACCGATTAAAAGGAAAGGTAGTGTTATTTTCGAACTCCAAAATTGGAAGCAACTGTGTATCTCTGATGTTTATTATGTGGACGAAATTAAGAGCAATCTGTTTAGCATTGGGCAATTGTTGGAGAAAGAATATGATATCAAAGTGAGTGAAATTTTCTCTCTACTTGCGTGGTAAGAATAACAAGTTGATTACTCATGTGAAGATGACGAAGAACAGGATGTTCCCTTTGAAACTCATTGTTAATGAGTAAACAAACGAAAGTACAATATGGAGAAAAAAACTTAAATGTATTAAACGTATAATGCCCAAACCTTGAAAAAAAAGCTCAAAATTGGGAACAAAACTCTTTTCATAGCTACCACGAAACTTTTACCAAAACTCATATGCGACTACATCTTGTCACCCTCAAGAAAAGCCATTGCTGATTGGCATGTCTAAATCAGCTCTTTTAAATAGGTTAAGATTAGAGGTCTAATCGTACTAAAATAACCCTGAAGTAATCAGAATCCAACTAGAAGTAGTCATGTTGAACTGTACAAAATGTGGTTGCATAATATCAAGAATCCTCTTGACGTCGTAATGTGCCAGTTCTTCTCGTCACGACGTCGCCGCCACATCAAAAATCGTCGCGTCGCCACAACGTCACATATCTCCTCATCATGACGTTGCGCGTCTGTCTCCAATAAGTGCCTGCAAAACATCCGATAAATGCGAGGCACACCCCACATGAAGTAAGGCCACCTAAATAGCCTTTAATGTTTATATTTTTTTTATCAATTTAGCTCTTATTTTTTTTTTGAGCAAAATTTGATCATCAACTTTTAAAAAAGAGACCAATTTAACCATTAGCCATTTAAAAAAAGTTGAACTATTGATCTTTTAACAAGAATACTAACTAAAATGTTAAATTTTTAAACATGGTAGCTGACATGGCAACTCACGTGTACTTTAAGCAATTTTTTTAAATTTTTATAAAAATTCTATATATTTTTAAAATTTGGGTATTTTTATAATTTTTAAATTATTTGTAAAACATGACATATAAGATAAATTTTGTCATGTCAACATAAAATACACGTGCACCGCTATATGAGTTATCATGCTAACATCGATAAAAATTTAATATTATTTGTTGAAAAAAAAAATAATTTGACACTTCCTAAAAGATTAGTGACTAAATTTAGCTTAAAAATATAAACTAAAATGATAAAAAAACCGTTGAGAGCTATATTTATCATTACACCTTAAAATAATAACAAAATGTAAAAATTAAACTAATAATATTATCAATTTTTTTATTAATTAAATCAAATTACATCAAAAACTTTCTTATAATAAAGTACACTCATTATATAAGTAAAAAAATTAATATAAAATATAATTACTAAAATTTTATAATAATAAAAATTGAAGCTTTATTCTTTAAAGTAAAATTGAAGCTTTGATTTTTGTGATAAAAACTAAAAGCTTAGACCTTATAGGCTTAAGTTCAAACATTATTATACACCGATTTTTAACGATTTAATAGAAAATTATAAAAAAAAACAAAAATATATTCATAATACAAATCACTTACTTCATAAAAGTCATTTCGACAATTCAATAAAAAAAATATTAATATTATATATTTGTTTTCTTTGATTTCTTCTTACCTGCTGTCAATGTTTAACTGTAACCAATGGATATCTAATGTGTGGTATATATTAGATTTATTGGTGCATATCTATTCGTTCAGGTTTAAAAGTTTAAAGGTCCGTTTGAAATTTAAGAGGATCTGAGCACAGTTATTAAATTCAAAAAAATAGATTTATGTAAAAAAGATTAGACCTATTTAAAATATGGATCAAACTCGAGCTTGAACATTAAAAGTTCGAGCTTAGTCCAGTCCGTTTTTAAGTTTATAATATTTTATATTATATTTTTAAATGTTATATAATTTAAAACACATAAAAAGAATAAACCTATATTAAATATATAATGCTACTCTAATATAAATATTAAAATAATATTAAGATGATTATATAAAATTTACAATAAATAAAAAATTATTAAAATAATATAATATAAATATTTTTTAAATTTAAAAAATAATATATACGAGTTTAAAATATATTTGAGTTAATCTTTTAAAAATACGGATAAATTTAAATAAAATTTTATACTCATGTTATAAATGGGGCCAACTTAAATAGGTTAATATGCTCGACCGAATTTAGCCCGACCCACCCAACCCAAGAGGACTAATTTATCTATTAGCAATTATAAGTATCTCTCATACGTGTTGTCTCTTGATCCACACTTTGTTTTCACTGTTCCCACTCTATCTCTCTAAGCTCCCAATATGGCCCAATCCCACCAACCCTTTGTTGCACTCATCGTCGGCGTCACCGGCATGGCGGGGTTGAGCTTAGCTGAAGCCTTGAAGAGCCCCAATGCCCTCGGCGGTCCTTGGAAAGTTTATGGCTCGGCTTCACGTCCCATACCAACATGGTTCCCTTCCTCGCTCCTCGATAAATACATCGCTTTTGACGCCACCGATGCCGGAAACACCGCTGATACGCTCACTCCAATCTCCGGCGAAGTCACCCATGTTTTCTGGGTGGCAATCCAAGTTCGTGAAAGTGAACAAGTAAATGTTACAGTTAACGCAACTATGTTATCCAACGTTCTCGATGTTTTGAAGAGCGGCCCGGGCGGCAACGGAACCGGTTCAAGGCTCAGCCATGTCACGGTTCAGACAGGTACCCAACATTACATGGGTCCGATCCATAATCCGACGGAATCGGGCCAGGGTCTCGAACCCCATGAACCACCGTTTAGAGAGGATTTGCCCCGCTTGCCTTACCCCAACTTTTACTACGCGCTAGAAGATCTTTTGGAGTCATACGCGCCATCATTGACCTACTCTGTGCACCGCTCGTCGATCATAATAGGCGCGTCGTCGAGAAGCGTGTACAACGCGCTACTTACATTAGCAGTGTACGCATTGATATGTCGTTATGAGGGTTTACCGTTTCGATACCCAGGTACCCGGTACACATGGGAGCATTTTTGCGACATGTCCGATGCACGCGTGCTCGCCGAGCAGCATATATGGGCTGCAGTGACTCCCAGTGCCAAGAACCAAGCCTTTAATTGCACTAACGGTGACATGTTCACTTGGAAAAGCTTATGGAAAAAATTGTGCGACATATTTGATCTCGAATTTATCCCTTTCGTGGAGTTGGAAAACTTTGATTTTGTTGAGTTGATGAAGGAGAAAAGCAAGGTATGGGATGAAATAGTGGAAATGCATGGATTGTATAAGACGAAATTGGAGGAAATTACATGTGCAGCAGCTCTTAACAACGTGTTACATTTTGGGTTTCAACATGTTTGTAGTATGAATAAGAGTAGAGATTATGGGTTCTTTGGGTATGCAGATACCCTCAAAAGTATTCCCATGTGGGTTGAGAGATTGAGAGATATGAAGATTATACCTTAATTATGTGGTTCATGTATTTCATAAATATTTTGGGAATAAATCATATGGTTGTTAGCTGATCCTTCTTATTGTGATTGGGTTGTGTTCCACTATTTGATTTGATTTTCAATTTTTAACCCAAGTCAAAGAGAAGCAAATAATATAAATGGGTATGCAAAACCTATCCTTGTGAGGGAAGGTTTAAGGGATGAGATTCTTGGTATGTCTATCCAAAACAATCCTATGTGATTCAATAACTAGGACAATTCCAAATGTAACCTGAAATTGATAACATGTACTCTTTTGAAAAAAGCTCTAAAACCTAAAAAAGGTAGTAGAGTTTAACCTTGAAAACAAAACTAAGAATAATCAAACTTAAAACCTAACGTCTAAATCCCTTTGAATTACAAATTTATAAATAACTAAAAATTTAAAATCATCTTTTTCAAACGCAGTCTTAATAAATAATTAAAACTTTTAAATAAATAAATAAGAGATTTTTTTCATAATTTTAAAATATAAAAATTTATCTTGTTTATTTAAAATTTTTTATAAATAAAAAATAGTAAAAATACTATCTTAATAAATTTTAAATAGTTAAAACTTTTACATAAATAAATAAGAGATCCTTTCATAATTTTAAAATATAAAAATTTATCTGCTTTGTTTAAATGTTTTGATAAATAAATAGTAAAAAAAATAAATTAAGATTTAGTATCTTAATAAATTATAAAATTATTTATTAACTTACCTTAATTAAAATACAATTATAACCAAAATAATGAGAAGTTTACAATTGTAAAGTGCATTTCATATTTGGTTATATTGATCAAAACACCAAAGATGGTGATGATATATTAAATAAAAATTCATATTTTAGATATTAATTATAATATACATCTCCTTAGAAACTTTAAAATTAAAATAAAATAATAAAAAATTAAAAATAAAAAAATTATAGAAAAATAAACATAAATGGTTCAATCTTTGCTAAAATATAAGCAATTAATAGATAATCACAAGATACCAATATTTTAAGGCATAAAGGTAATTTTAGCTCATAACGTTTAATCATTTTGACCTTTATTCTTTTTTTGGGTCATTTTGGCTCTCGATCTTCACAATTTAGTCTAATTGCTTACTCTTTTTTTTTTTACAAAAAAATAACTAAATTGTTAAAATTTTAACGGTATTAATGTGGTCATTAATGTGGCAATGCAAGTATAATCCATAAAAACTCAAAAAAAGAATAAAAAAATAAAAAGTTCATAAGAACGTTAAGAATATTTATTCATGTTAGCAGTGAAGTATACGTAAAATGTCACATGAGATATCACATCAATGCCAGTAAAATTTTAACAGTTTAGTTAGTTTTTCGTAAAATAAACAAGCAATTTAATTAAAATTTAAAAATTGAGGTTCAAAATGATGAAAACAAATAAAGGTTGGGGGATAAATTTATCTTTGTATCATATTTTAACATATATATGTACGTATTTATAAGGGGATAAATAAGATTTCATAAATGCAAAACATAATAGATGTTATAAATGTTAGATAATTTATCTAATTTTAAATAATTTAAAACCTATATAGTCCAAACCAGATAAAAAAATTTTAAAAAAATATTTGTTTTTAAAATTTTATTATGTATTATATGTTTTTAGATAATTTAAAATATATATTAATCTATTTAGATTAAATTAAATAAAGTTCCTAAGATAATTAGATAAATTGTTTAAAAAATCGAAACGAATTGTTAAAAAAATTTGAATTAAAAGTTTATTTTAAATTAAAAATTCTTCTCCTACGTTGTTAAATGATATGACTTGACAAAAATAAATTTAAATCTAACATATGATATGATTTGAAAACAAGTCGGGATAGTTTTTAAAGTCTCAATTTTACCAATTCAATTAAATTCTCGTATATTTTTAATAAAAACAATTTTATAGGCACTAGATTATAACGCGCTCACAATGTGCATGAAAAATTATATACAACATATATTTATAAATCTTAGGCCTGGGCTCAGCTCAGCTTTAAAAATGAGTTTAAAATTTTGTCCAAATCTGGCCTAGATAAAAATGTTAAAACCTGGACTCAATCTGTCTGTATTAAATTTTTTATATAAATTTTAATATATGTAAAACACTAAAAATACGAAAAACATTAAAATAAATGTTTTCCAACAAATTAAAAATAAATTTTTTTAAAAATGTATATTTAAATAACACTAAGATAGGTGCAATTAACAAGCAAATGCCTCTAAAATAGTAACAAAATTAATAATAAAACAAAAATTATATAATATTCAAAGAATAACAACAAAATAGTAGCAAAAATAATAAGAAAACAACAAGAAAATAGCAATAAAATAGTAAAACAAAAAAGGCAATTTTTTGGAACTCTACTATCCTCACGGTTTCCACCCAATTTTCCTTCACCTTTCTCACGTAACCAGACACTATTCATTGCTAAAACTCTTCGAGATTGTGCTCGCAACGATAAATCCCAACCCATTTTAGCAATTTCCACTCATAACGTCATTTTTAAATTATTGGTGTAGATGTTTGTTGAATTAACGGTTTTTAGGAAATGAACTGATATTTTTTTAAATGATATTTTTTTGGTGAAAATATTTGTTGTTGTTTGATAACTTTTCCTGAAGTAATTTTTTAAAAGTTATTTTTAATAAAAACAAACACAATATAAATATATTTATTACAAAATATTATAGTATTTCTTTTTAACAATAGAAATTTATTTTATAATAATATAATATTTTATTATATATAAATTTAATAATAAATAATTTCTAATTAAAACTTAATTTAAATTACATATATTACATATACATGAAAGTAGATTCTGACAAATTAAAGTTGGAAGGGATAAATGAAGCTAAGAATGATTTAAAAAATATTAAATAATTTATTATATTAATAAATATAAATAATTAAATATGCATTTTTAATAATATTGAACATTATAATATTTAATGTCAATATTTTAATATTTTAAAAATAAAAAATTATTAATAATATAATAATATTAAACTTGATTCAAGTTAATTTTATATAAAAATAAAATTAATCACGTATTAACTTTTTTCTGAAAAATGACTTATCTTTTTCACAATAATAAATCAATTTACTGACAAATGGGTTTATTTTCCGTTGACTTAAAAATAATTTTTTATTGACTTTTTTACATAAAATAAAAATAAAAAACACGGAAAACGTTTTCTTTGAATCAATTTCCATAAAATAAATGCAGCCTTATTATTTATACATTAATTTGGGCATTTACGTAAAATTTAGTGATATTTAGAAAAACAAGAATTTAGCATTGATATTTAAATGATTTATAGCTGATAACACTCTATTTTAATTATATTAGGATAATTAATATGAGGATAATTATTGGGGATTATTTAATTTCTTTATTTATATCTATTTATCTTTGATTAATTGTAATTATCTTCGGGAGTTTGAGTAGGACTAGTCCATCTATCTTAACACTATAAATAGGGGATGAAGTAACTTATTTTGGGTGTTCATCTTTTTCTGTATACTCTTCTCCTATAAGTCTTTTGTGCTTCTTATATTTTCTTTCAATAAAAATTCTCTTCTCCATCTTTATATATTTATTTACTTTTCCACGACAATTATGAGCCACTAAAATCCATCTAGCCGAAGGTTGCCAAATTCCCCAAAAAGGTTCTTGAGGCTTAGAATCCGCACTTAACTTTCTCACCCAAGTATTCATCGTTTCTCCGCATTAAGGGGCTGACGCTTCCGTCCATGTCCCTTTAGAAGTAAACTTTTCAACGTATGCAAAGGCAACCGCTTTGTGTGTTTTGGAAGGGTTGCACTGTCGGTTCGCGAGCTTACTGCGTCAGAGGTTGGTGAGCCCAAGAGACAAAATGGCGTGGGATTCGCCATTGAGAAGCGTTGATCTAGCATAAATGACTCCACAAAAGCGATTGCAGGCTAGAGTCAGGCTCCCTAAATTCATAAGTCTAAATTCTTGGAGTTGGTGGTCGTAGGCGTCCTCTTCCACTATAACTAGCTTACTTGGGTAGAGAAGGGTCATCTAAAAGCCGAAGATTGAATCCAAGGTGGAACGAGACAGCCGGAGGCTAGAATCTCGCCAAATAAGAAACTCACTCTTCTTTAAACTCTTTATTTTCCTTTTTATTTTCGAAATTTACTTTCACGATTTCAATCCACTTTATATTCTGTTTTTATTCCAGATTGAAATTATTAATTCTGTTTTCTTATTTTTCGAGAGCATACGTTTTCTTGGGCACGATTACGCCAGATTTGAGAAACAGGCATTTGTATAATCTGATCCTTGTGGATTCGACCCTACTTGCCCTTTACTGTTATTTTCGTTATTTAGCAGGGAGTATGGTATATTTGGTGCATTCAACGATGCATCAAATTTTGGCACCGTTGCCGGAGACCGGTAATGTACTAATCCTGTTTTTTTTTTTTTTGTTTTCTATGACCAGATCTACTCCAGGCACTCTTGCGTTTAACTCAGAGATCGAAAAGACTGCAAAAGCTAATCGAAAAGAAACAATGTTAAGGAAAAAGCAGTCAGTGGTGGTAGGGACTCAAAGCAATCCACCGCCAGAAATTAGAATCGACGACGAAGCAGAGTCTAGGGTTAACGAAAACCCTACTCAAACACTTGAAAGTAAAGCAGAAGAAGTCGATCCATTTGAAGAAGTGCTCAGCGCTAGGGTTGACGAAAACCCTAATTTGGTACAAGAACCAATGGCTCAAACGATTCGACAACTAGCCGAAGCTCCGACAGAACAACCGCCACTGTGCATTGCATACCCTACCATGGATACCGACTTTGAACTAAAATCTGGGTTAATTCAGTTGCTGCCAACATTCCGAGGGTTATAAAATGAAAACCCCCATAAACATTTGAAGGAGTTTCATATGGTTTATCTGAGTATGAAACCTCAAGGCGTAACTGAGGATCAAATTAAATTGCGTGCTTTCCCTTTTTCCCTAGCAGTTCAGCTAGGGAATGGTTATTTTATTTACCTCCTGGATCTATAACTACTTGGGCTGATCTATCTCGCTTATTTCTCAATAGGTTTTTCCCAGCATCTAGAGCAGTTGAGCTAATAAGGGAGATCGTGGGGATAAGGTAAAAAGAAGCAGAGATTCTTTATAATTATTGGGAGCGGTTTAAGAAGTTGTGTGCGAGCTGCCCTCAACACGGTATAATAGAGCAATCTCTCCTCTAATACTTCTATGAAGGTTTAAAACCGATGGAGATGAATATGGTAGACGCCGCTAGTGGAGGAGTGTTGGTTAACATGACTCCCCAGCAAGCTAGGGACTTAATCTTCACAATGGCTACAAATTTTCAGCAGTTCCGAGCTAATCCTGAACCCCCTAGAAGGGTCCACCAGCTAAGTAATTCTTCCCTAGAGGATAGACATGATAGACTTACTAATATTGTGAGCTCTCTTGTTGCAGAAAAAGCTAAACCAGCTCAGTTATGTGGAATATGTGCTACACCTGAGCACACAACTGATGTTTGTCCCAGTTTGAATGACGACACTATGGCTCATTTGGATGCCGTGGGAAATTTTCCTGGCCCACCACAAAGGCGTTATGATCCCTATGCTAATACCTACAACCCAGGGTGGAGGGATCATCCTAATTTGAGTTATGGAGCTAATCCACGGTATAATCAGCCATACCAAAACCGACCTCTACAACAGCCACAAAACCCAGGTAATTCTCTAGAGGCTCTTGTCAATAAATTAGTAGCTAACGTTCTTGAGTTTCAACAGAAAACCGAGGTGTCCATAAAGGAGTTGACCATATCAATCGAAAGGATAAGTTCTCAAGGGAAGCTACCATCACAAATAGAGCCAAACCCAAGGCAAAACGCAAATTTAGTAACGCTGCAAAGTGGAAAGGTACTGGAGTCAATTCCCGACAGAAATCATGCCTAAGAAATCGCCCAGGAAAAACCTGAGAAAGACGAACAGGTCCAACCAATACTTCCATTGCCTAAAATTCAACCTCCCTTTCCAGAACGTTTCAACCAATGTCGAAGAGGTAAGGAGAACAAGGAAATCCTTGAAATATTTAGGAATGTCGATATCAACATTCCGCTGTTGGATGCCATCAAGCAAATACCGAGGTATGCTAAATTTCTTAAAAAGCTTTGCACCAACAAGCGAAAATTAATAGGTAATGAAAGGGTGAATGTTGGTGAAAATGTGTCTGCAGTGTTACAGCAGAAAATGTCGGCAAAATGTAAGGATAGGGGCATGTTTGCAATACCATGCAAAATAGGTCATTTGGGAATTAAAAAGGCTATGTGTGATCTAGGAGCCTCTATAAATGTAATGCCATATTCTGTTTATGAATCACTTAACGCAGGTTTTTTAATAAAAATAGGTGTTATTATTCAACTGGCAGACAGGTCCGTTGTGCATCCCGAAAGAGTCCTCGAAGACATGTTGTTAAAAGTTAATGAACTTATTTTTCCTGCAGACTTTTACGTGATAAAAATGGAGGAGGACAGTGCTCAGGGATCTTCAGATCTCTTATTAGGACGACCATTCCTTAGTACAGCTAGTACTAAAATTGACGTTCGAAGTGGAACTCTTGCGATGGAGTTTGATGGGGAGATCATGAAGTTTAACGTCTACGACGCCATTAGCCATCCAGTGAAATCTTGAGTGTAAATTGTGTCGACATAATTGACTCATTAGTGGAAAAAAATTTTGAGTCCATTTATGATTTTAAATTTGACTTTGATAAATTTGAATCTGTTAATGAGTTGTTATCCCCAGATACTAAGCTTTTATCTTCCGTTATGCAGGCATCAGAATTGGAGTTGAAACCGCTACCTGAACATCTGAAGTATGCGTTTTTGGGTAATGATGATAGCCTACCAGTCATAGTCTCCAATCGACTCTCCCTCCATGAAGAAGAAAGTTTGGTTCGTGTATTAAAAAGTCATAAGGAGGCGATTGGCTGGAGCATTGCAGACTTAAAAGGAATAAGCCCGTTGACATGCACACACAGGATCTACGTGGAGGAGGACACAAAACCGAGGCGAGAGGCACAAAAATAACTAAATCCGAATATGATGGAGGTAGTAAAAAAGGAAATAATCAAGCTTTTAGATACTGACGTAATCTACCCCATTTCGGATAGTAGATGGGTAAGTCCAGTGCAAGTCGTGCCCAAGAAAATGGGCATGACAGTAAAGAAAAATGCTGAAGGTGACTTGGTGCCAACCCGAGTACAAAATGGGTGGCGTGTCTGCAATGATTACAGGAAGTTGAACTCCTACACTAGAAAAGATCATTTTCCCCTTCCCTTTATTAATCAAATGCTTGAAAGGTTAGCTGGAAAAACTCACTTTTGCTGTCTTGATGGATATTCAGGTTTTTTCCAAATACCGATCATACTAGAGGACCAAGAGAAGACCACTTTTACGTGCCCATTTGGTACATTTGCGTATAGGAGGATGCCGTTTGGTCTTTGCAATGCGCCGGTTACTTTTCAGAAATGCATGATGAGTATATTTTCTGAATATGTGGAAAAAATTATCGAAGTTTTTATGGATGATTTTACTGTTTATGGAAATTGTTTTGATGAATGCCTTAAAAACTTAACGATAATTTTGAGCAGGTGTATAGAATTCAATCTTATCTTGAATTATGAAAAGTGTCATTTTATGGTAGACAAAGGTTTAATTCTAGGGCACATAGTTTCTTCGAAGGGAATTGAGGTCGATAAGGCCAAAATTGACATTATAAATTCTTTACCTTATCCCTCTACTGTAAGGGAAATTCGTTCTTTTCTTGGCCATGCAGGGTTCTACAGGAGCTTTATAAAGAATTTCTCGAAAATAGCAGAACCACTTTGTGAGTTGTTACAAAAAGATAAAAAGTTTGAGTTTGGACAAAAGTGTAAGGAGGCTTTTGATACACTCAAGCAGAAATTGGTCTCCGCTCCTATAGTGCAGCCGCCGAATTGGAAGTACCCATTTGAAATAATGTGCGATGCAAGCGAACGCAGTGTAAGGGCTGTATTAGGACAAAGGATAGATAAGGAACCCCATGTCATCTGCTATGCTTCGAAAACCTTAGATGCTGCACAAAGCAACTACACCACTACAGAAAAACAACTTTTAGCCGTTATATTTGCTTTAGATAAATTTTGACCTTACTTATTGGGATCTAAAGTAATTATTTTTTCTGATCATGCAGCTCTCAGGTACTTGATTGCAAAGAAGGATGCAAAACCGAGGCTCATTAGGTGGATTTTGTTGCTCCAAGAGTTTGACGTCGAAATTCGAGACAAAAGGGGATGCGAGAATTTAGTGGCTGACCACTTAAATAGAATAAAAGTGCCTTTTGACGACGTCCTTATTAAGGAAGAATTCCCTGACGAAAGTCTATTCTCGACCGAAGCACGTCTACCATGGTATGCAGATATTGTAAACTTTCTAGCCACAGGCTCGTTACCTACTGAGTTAACACTTTCCATGAATGATAAGCTTAGACGAGAAGCTCGATACTACATTTGGGATGACCCATACTTGTGGAAACACTATTCAGACCAGATGATTCGACGATGTGTCCCAGAAACTGAGGTAACTTCCATCCTTAATTTTTGTCATGCTGAAGCTTGCGGAGGGCACTTTGGCCCTAAGAGAACTGCTCATAAGGTGTTAGAATGTGGGCTATATTGGCCCATAATTTTTCGAGATGCGTATAACTTCTGTAAGTCTTGCGATAGATGCCAATGTACAGGTAACATCACTAAACGAAATCAGATGCCCTTATCCCCGATTTATGTATGCGAAATCTTTGATGTTTGGGCATCGATTTCATGGGCCCATTTATTTCTTCATTTAGCAATGTATATATAATTCTCACGGTAGACTATGTTTCTAAATGGATAGAAGCAAAGCCTACTTGTAATGATAATGCCAAGACTGTTGTGGAATTTCTAAAACGAACTATTTTTTCTAGGTTTGGCACACCTCGAGCCCTAATCAGTGATCGTGGCACCCACTTTTGCAATAAAATCATAGAGGCACTATTGTTGAAATATGGAGTTCATCACCGTATAGCTACGGCATACCATCCCCAAACAAATGGACAAGCCAAAGTCTCAAATAGGGAGATAAAAACTATTTTGGAAAAGACAGTTCGGCCCAACCGAAAAGATTGGAGTCTTCGGCTTAACGACGCACTGTGGGCTTATCGGACGGCATATAAAGGACCAATTGGTATAACCCCATATAAACTTGTTTTTGGCAAGGCTTGCCATCTTCCGGTCGAATTAGAGCATAAAGCCTATTGGGCGGTTCGACAATGTAATATGGAGTTAGAATCGGTGGGAAAGGTGAGAAAGTTAGACATCCAAGAGTCAGAAGAAATTCGTAACAATGCTTATAAGAATGCTTGTATTTATAAAGACAAGACCAAATTGCTTCATGATCAGAGAGTCGTTCAGAAGCATTTTTCGGTAGAGCAAAGAGTTTTGCTTTATAGCTCCGTGTTGAAACTGTTTCCAGGTAAGCTTCAATCACGATGGCAAGGACCTTTCGTTGTTACCAAAGTATTCTCTCATGTGTAGTTGAAATAGAAAGTGAAGAATCAAGGAAGCGATTTATAGTCAACGGCCAGCGGTTAAAGCCATTTTACGAGAATTTTCAAGCTCACTTGATTGAAAAAATTTATTTGGAGCCTCCATAGAACCATTTGAGTCGTCAAGCTAATGACGTAAAACAAGCGCTTGTTGGGAGGCAACCCAATATTTATTTTTCTTTTATTTATTTTCGTTTTTGCTAATTATTGCTTTCTTTTCTTTTCTTTTTAATCTATTTTTATTTTTAATTATTATTGTTTAAATATTAATAAAGTTTTTTTCTTTGATCAGGTCAAACGAAAAAAAAAGTGAGACAAAACAGAGCCAAACAGCTCTATCTAAGGTACCAAACAGCTTCTATTCCAGATTTTATTCCAATCCAGAACCCCCTAACCCTGCAGCCAAACACCACTTATCAGCCAATTAAAACCCCCAAACCCTGAACATTTTTCCCATTTCCCTTCCCCCCATTTCCTTGGCCGCCGCACTCACCCCTCCCTCCCTTCCAACCGCCGTTTTCCCTCCAACACTCGCCACCGACCGACCACGATGGTACGAACTCGGAGTCGCGCCACCACCGAACCCGCATTCACCATCAACTTACGCCGCCGTCGCCTATCCGTGCCCCAAGCCGTCGATCTCACCGACGCTCCTTCTTCTTTCTCTTCCTCCTTGCCGCCAATCGATGCCTCAATCTCGCCTAACTCTCCCTTTTTCTCTCCCTCTCCCTCCTCCTCATCCTTCACAATCACTGCCCAAACTGCCGTGCTGGCTCCATCTTCGCCCCCACACGCAAACATTCCAATCGCCGTGCCACTAAACATGTCCTCTGCACCTTCCCCCAACCCTTCCCCTGTAACACCCCCTACCCGTATTCGTTGTCAGAATAAGGTACGAGGCATTACCAGAATTTACAAATTTTTTTTCTTTTTTAAAAAAAACTGAGACCATTCCAATTCAACATATTTTCAAAATAATTCATGTATATTTATAAGAACAGATAAGCCATACCAATGGCTGACCTTACATTCATTTCATACTAACATTTATTTTATTAGCTTATACATGCCATTCATTTCCAAACTAAAGATTCTTTAAATACCGAAAATATGGGGTTGATAGTGTGATGAGTCTCCTACCAATCCGACCTCCGAGCTCTTAACACTACTACAAAAGCAGGAAAAAGGAAATAGGGTAAGCACTTTGTGCTTAGTAAGCCCATGTAACAAGAATTATACTTACCTAATATTTTCAATACAATGTAATAAACATTCATATATCCATTCAATACGTTATTATCCTAACATACACAAGCTCAACATTCAAGTTAGTTCAATAATTTCCATGTATCAATAATATATATACACTATGATTGATGAGCTCATCAATATCATGATTTCCATTATCTTGTTATTTTTCGATATTTATCCCGTTGAATTACTCGAAATTTCGATGGATTTTCAGATGTACACTTTAGTGTACAAATCCGGGTCCGTCAATTCATATTCATGTGCGCACATTTCCATTTCAGAGAGCACACTCCCATGAACCTCATCCTTACAGCGGGATTACCAGTCCAGGCTAAATCCCCTGTAATATAAACTCATAGAGTATTGTCGGGATTACCAGTCCAGGCTAAATCCCTTGCAACGACAATTACTCTAATGAGCTTGGATCTGAATTACCAGTCCAGGCTAAATTCAGACCCTAATTCGGATTACCCGTCCGGGCTAAATCCATTTTCCACATATTCTTCGGGAGGGCTATATCAAGATAGGATCACTAGTCCTGGCTAGATCCTTTTTACCGTCAATTCCTTTTCAGAGATCCATCGAATTTTCCTTTCATTCAACCGGGATTTCTTTCCCTTTTTACCAAATATATCAATGTATCATCAATTTTCATATAATGAACATTCAAATTATATTCACATCAATATCATACATTTTAAGCATTTAAGAATATAATTCAAGTTACATGAACTTACCTCGATATTAGTTCGTTTACAAAATCTACTAATCCGGGACTTTTTCCTTTCCTCGATCTAGCTTCGTATTTGAGTTTTCCGGATCTAAATAAATAAATTCAATCATCAATTCAATACATTTCATGTTCACATGTAGCATTTTCTATAATTCTATTATTATTTTTAGTTTATTCAAAGCTGTCTACTTGAGTCACAGTAAATAAATTATTTATTTGTCGAGCTACAGAGCTCCAAATGAAGAACCATTAATTTTCCTTAAACTAGACTCACATATCTTATTCCCATAAAAGTTTCGGAATTTTTGGTTTAGCCAATAAGTACAGTTTATTCTTTAAATTTACCCCTGTTCTGCTGTTTGACAGTTCTGACCCTTCTTCACTAAAAATTAATTATCTCTTCATACAGGATTCAGATGATGTTCCTGTTTATTTCTTTAGAAAATAAACTCGTTCAGAATTTTAAACATATAAATTTAATCCCCTAATTATGTTTCTTCAATTTTTTATAATTTTTTAAAGTCAAAACAGGGGAACCCAAATTCATTCTGAACCAGTCTTACAAAAATATAAATATCTCAAAATACAGAACTTATTTTCTTTCCTTGTTTCTTTCATATGAAAATAGACTCAATAAGCTTTAATTTCATATCTCACTCAACTTCTAATTCCACTTCTACGATTTTTGGTGAATTTTCAAACTTACTCTACTGCTGCTGTCCCAAAACTGTTTTGTTATAACTTGTTTTACAATTAAGTCCTTTATCCAATTCTAACTTCAAATTCTTTCAATTAAACCACTAATTCATCATTTTATTCATCATATGCTATATTCAAAAACTCTAAAACTTCAAAAACTTCAACTTAAATTCATCAAAACTTTGTTCTAAAACTTATAAAGCATCAAAATTAAAAGAAAAGAGCTAAATTAACTTACCAAATTAAATTCCAAGCTTCAAACTTTAATTTTCCCTTTTCTTCTCTCTTTTCTCTTTTTCTTTCTTTCCTTCACGTTTGCTCTCTGTTCTTCTTTTTTTTTTGTTTTATGCTTTTGTTTCTTTTAGTTTGTTTATATATATAATAATATAATAATATACTTAAAAAAAATCTCAGATTTTTATCAATACACCGCCTCAACTTTACAAAATGGCATAATTGCCATTTTGGTCCTTCATAATTTCTTTTAATCTATAATTCAACTTTTACTTTTATTTCAATTTAGTCCTTTTTATTTAATTACCTACCCAAACGTTAAAATTTTCTAACGAAATTTTAATACCACATTACTAACATTTTATAAGTATTTATAAAAATATTTCCTATCATATAAATATTCATGCAAATATATTGAAATAAATTTCTATTTAAATCGGATTTATGGTTCATGAAACCATTATTCGATAACCTTGAATTTAGGCCATTACAACTCTCCCCCTTTTAAGGATTTTCGTCCTCGAAAATCTTACGATAAAGAGGTTTGGATATTGTTTCCTCATTGCCTCCTCCAGGTTCTCATGTCGCTTCCTCAATCCGTGTTTTTGCCACAATACTTTCACCAAATTTATTTTTTTATTTCTCGCTCCTTTGTTTCCGTGCCAATATCTTGATCGGTTCTTCATCTGTAACTCATATCCGGTTGAATCTCCACTTCTATCGGAGAAATAACATGTGAAGGATCGACCGACCGATATATCGTCGTAGCATAGACACATGAAAAACATTATGGATTCTATCAAGTTCTGGTGGTAATGCCAACCGATAAGCAACCGGTCCAATTCTTTCTATGATCTCATATGGCCCGATAAATCTTGGACTCAATTTACCCTTTCGACCGAACCGGAGAACTTTCTTCCAAGGAGACACTTTCAGGAATACCTTATCACCAACCTGAAATTCAATCTCTTTTCGTTTAAGATCGGCATATGATTTTTGGCGATCGGAAGCTGCTTTTAAACTATCCCAAATAACCTTCACTTTTTCTTCTGTTTCCCGGATTAAATCAACCCCATGTATCTTCTTTTCACTGAGCTCTGTCCAATATAATGGTGTTTTACATTTTCTACCATACAAAGCTTCATATGGAGCAATTTTAATACTGGACTGATAACTGTTATTGTAAGCAAATTCATTCAAAGGTAGATACCTCTCCCAATTACCTTTAAACTCTAGTGTACAACATCGGAGCATATCTTCCAATACTTGAATTACACGTTGATCGCCATCCGTCATGCGAGGATGAAATGCGATCTTGAAATACAACTGAGTACCCAAAGCTTCTTGCAATTTATCCCAGAAACGAGACGTAAATCGGGGATCTCTATCCGATATAATGGAGACAGGCACTCCATGTAGCCTGACAATCTCAGATATGTACAATTTAGCCAGTTTATCTAAAGAATAATCCATACGTACCGGAATATAGTGTGCTGACTTTGTCAATCGGTCAACAATCACCCAAATAGCATCTTTTTTCTTCGAAGATAATGGTAATCCCGATACAAAATCCATAGTGATTCTTTCCCATTTCCATTCAGGTATAGTAATTGGCTGAAGTAACCCTTAAGGTACCTGATGTTCTGCTTTGACCTGTTGACATATCAAACATCTTGATACAAACTCAGAAATATCACGTTTTATACCTGGCCACCAGTACATCTTCTTCAAATCATTATACATTTTATTACTTCCGGATGTACTGGACATAGTACCACTTGTGAGCCTCGTGTAAAATTTTTCAGTATGAGTCTCGAATTCTTGGGTACACATACCCTACCTCTGAATAATAAACAATCATCAACCCCAACTTGAAATTCAGAATCAGTACCTGACTCACATTGTACCCGTTTAACCTGTAACTTCTCATCATTCTTCTGAGCTTCACATATTTGCTGTATAAATGTCGGTTTAGCTCTTAATTCAGCTATGATTGAACCATCATCAGTCAGTGACAATCGGGTATTCATAACTCGTAAAGCAAACAGAGATTTTCGACTCAAAGCATCAGCCACAACATTAGCCTTACCCGGATGATAATCAATAATCAAATCATAGTCCTTTATCAGTTCAAGCCACCTGCGCTGTCTCAAATTCAAATCTTTCTGTGTCATCAAATATTTCAAGCTTTTATGATCAGTATAAATATGACATTTCTCACCGTACAAATAATGCCGCCATATCTTCAATGCAAAAACAATAGCAGCTAACTCAAGATCATGTACCGGATAATTTCTTTCATGTGGTTTAAGTTGTCTTGAAGCATAGGCTATTACTTTACCTTCTTGCATCAAGACACAACCTAAACCATTTAATGAGGCATCACTGTAAATAACAAATTCCTTACTCTGGTTGATTGCACTAATACTGGTGCTTTCGTTAGTAGATCTTTTAATCGGTTGAAACTCTGCTGACATTCATCATCCACTCGAACTTTACATCTTTCTCGCAATAATCGAGTCATCGGAGAAGCTATCATAGATAATCCCCTGTACAAATCTCTCGATAATAACCAACTAAACCCAAGAAACTTCTAACTTTGAGATCTGATCTTGGTGGATTCCAATTGACAATAGCTGAGATTTTACTTGGATCTACCCTGATGCCTAGAGCGGATACAATATGTCCAAGAAAACCCACTTCTCGAAGCCAAAATTCACATTTATGGAATTTAGCATATAACTGTTTCTCTCGCAAAATTTGCAACACAATTCTCAAATGTTCTGTATGTTCTTCTTTATCTCGAGAATAAACCAAAATATCATCAATGAAAACTATCACAAACCTATCTAAATGCGGTCCGAATATCCGATTCATCAAATCCATAAATCTGCAGTGCATTAGTCAACCCAAAAGCGGCATAACGAGAAACTCATAATGCCCGTGCACAGTTCGAAAGTTTGTCTTTGGTACATCTGACTCCTTTACTCGTAACTGATAATAGCCCGATCGGAGATCAATCTTTAAAAATACAAGATAGCACCTTTGGTGATCAAATAAATCATCAATCCAGGGCAACGGATACTTATTCTTTATAGTTACCTTATTGAAATTGAGTGCGATAGTCAATACACAATCTCAAAGACCCATCTTTCTTTTTCACAAAGCAAGCCGGAGCACCCCAAGGTGAATGACTCGGTCGGACAAAACCTCTATCAACAAGTTTCTCAGAATCGTGTCTTTAATTCCTTTAATGCAGTAGGAGCCATTGATGCACGGAGCTATGGAAATCGGAGTAGTTTCGAAATCAAATCTATAGAAAATTCCACTTCTCTTTACGGTGGCAACCCGGTAACTCCTCCGGAAACACATCAAAAAATTCACATACCACTGGCATCGCTTGAATCTTCGACTCGAGATACCTTGGTATCTAATACATAAGCAAGAAAAGCATCATACCCTTTTGACATACCTGCGAGCGGTAATAATCGAAATCACATCGAGATAATCCCTCTATCGATCAAATTTAACGCTAAGTAATTCACCATTCGACACTTCAACACAATATATTTACATTTCTGATTTTACTCTCGCATCATCTTTGAGTTAACCAATCCATGCCCGATATCACATCAAACTCATCAAATGGCGGTAACATCAATTCACCAGAAACAATAACCTCTTACCATCGGTGGACAATTTTTACAAATTTTATCCACCAAAATAGATTGGCCAAAGGGTTGAGACTTTAACCACACAAATTGAGTGAGGTTCAACAGATAAATCTTTAACGCATGCAAGTTTTACACATATATATGAATCGCGTAGAACCGGATCAATTAATGCGAAGTAATATCGGTTTCAAGTAAAGAAAATGTACCCGGTAATAACATCGCATCGAGGCATCTTCTCAGTACGCATGACATATGTCCTAGGAGGTGCTCGTGTCTCGGGCCTAATTGCGGTATCTTTTGTAGCTCCTCGCTACCACCGACATTACCAGGATGGTCGAGATGGTCTACCCTTCAAAGATGGATTACTCGGTTTTGATATATATTCACTTCTTTTTCACTTCTTTCTCGGACAATCTCTACGAGAAATGGTCAAAAGAACCACACCGGTAACAAGCCCCACTCTTAAATCGACATTCACCAAAATGAGCTTTATTACAATACTGGCATCTCGGCTTAGGGGTACCAACACTGCCAACACTGGTCACTGAGAGAGCGGAAGGTCTTGAATCGATCTGCGTGAACCTCGCACTCTATCCGAATACCCAGTGGTTGAGGTAGAACGATCCTGGTACTTCTTCAATTTCTTTGGAGTAGAAAACTGAGATTTTCCCATTGGTCTTTTACTAAAAATTCGAGCTTCCCTTTCAGCCTGTTTCTTTTCTTTGCTCCATTCTTCTGCTTTATAAGCTAGCTCTGCCAGTGTAGCAAACTCTCGAATTTCAAGAATTCCAATAAGTAGCTTAATTTCTTCATTCAACCCTTCTTCGAATCGTTTGAATATTTCAGCTTCCGACTGTACCCATTCTCGAGCATATTTACTCAACCGAACAAATTCTCTTTCATACTCAAATACTGATCTATTACCCTGTTTCAGCTCAAGAAATTCTTTTCTTTTCTGATCAAGGAATCTCTGGCTGATATATCTCTTTTTGAACTCGGTCTGGAAGAATTCCCATGTAATTTCTTCTTTCAGAACAACTGAAGCTTTAGTATTCCACCAATGATAAGCTGTGTCTTTTAGCAGTGAAACAGCACATTTCAAACATTCTTCTGGCGTGCAAGATAATTCCTCCAAAACCCGAGTAGTATTTTCTAACCAAAATTCAGCTTTTTCGGGATCATCATCAACTGCTGCTCGAAATTCTTCGGCCCCATATTTTCGGATTTTATCGACCGGAGCTTTTCCTTTTCTGACAGATTCAGTACCTGTACCCTGTGGAATCTCGGGAGCAGGTGGAGGAATAGGAGGGGAGCTTGAGTTTCTTTGCCTTTGTAGGGTTAGTTCTTATGTCTTTGGGTAAACCATTCATTCATCATTTGAAAGAAGGCTATTTTTGCCTCCTCCCAGAGTCTCTATCTGGGCCTTCTCGCTCGCTAGTTTCTTCTCTTTGTCATCAAGGCGGAGCATGACTCCCAGCTTCCTCAGATTGAGCTCGGTCAGATGACATTACTATAAGGAAAACACAATTTAAATGGTCAGGAGATATCACACTATCAAAAATAATTTAAATGGCATGTATAGCTAATCCGTATTCGCTATATCGGTCATAGAAACGGCTAAACCGTAGCTCTGATACCAACAAATGTAACACCCCCTACCCGTATTCGTTGTCAGAATAAGGTACGAGGCATTACCAGAATTTACAAATTTTTTTTTCTTTTTTTAAAAAAAACTGAGACCATTCCAATTCAACATATTTTCAAAATAATTCATGTATATTTATAAGAACAGATAAGCCATACCAATGGCTGACCTTACATTCATTTCATACTAACATTTATTTTATTAGCTTATACATGCCATTCATTTCCAAACTAAAGTTTCTTTAAATACCGAAATACTGGGGTTGATAGTGTGATGAGTCTCCCACCAATCCGACCTCCGAGCTCTTAACACTACAAAATCGGGAAAAAGGAAATAGGGTAAGCACTTTGTGCTTAGTAAGCCCATGTAACAAGAATTATACTTACCTAATATTTTCAATACAATGTAATAAACATTCATATATCCATTCAATACGTTATTATCCTAACATACACAAGCTCAACATTCAAGTTAGTTCAATAATTTCCATGTATCAATAATATATATACTATGATTGATGAGCTCATCAATATCATGATTTCCATTATCTTGTTATTTTTCGATATTTATCCCGTTGAATTACTCGAAATTTCGATGGATTTTCAGATGTACACTTTAGTGTACAAACCGTCCGTCAATTCATATTCATGTGCGCACATTTCCATTTCAGAGAGCACACTCCCGCGAACCTCATCCTTACAGCGGGATTACCAGTCCAGGCTAAATCCCCTGTAATATAAACTCATAGAGTATTGTCGGGATTACCAGTCCAGGCTAAATCCCCTGCAACGACAATTACTCTAATGAGCTTGGATCTGAATTACCCGTCCGGGCTAAATCCATTTTCCACATATTCTTCGGGAGGGCTATATCAAGATAGGATCACCCATCCGGGCTAGATCCTTTTTACCGTCAATTCCTTTTTAGAGATCCATCGAATTTTCCTTTCATTCAACCGGGATTTCTTTCCCTTTTTACCAAATATATCAATGTATCATCAATTTTCATATAATGAACATTCAAATTATATTCACATCAATATCATACATTTTAAGCATTTAAGAATATAATTCAAGTTACATGAACTTACCTCGATATTAGTTCGTTTACAAAATCTACTAATTTGGGACTTTTTCCTTTCCTCGATCTAGCCGTATTTGAGTTTTCGGATCTAAATAAATAAATTCAATCATCAATTCAATACATTTCATGTTCACATGTAGCATTTTCTATAATTCTATTATTATTTTTAGTTTATTCAAAGCTGTGTACTTGAGTCACAGTTACTAAATTATTTATTTCTCGAGCTACAGAGCTCCAAATGAAGAACCATTAATTTTCCCTTAAACTAGACTCACATATCTTATTCCCATAAAAGTTTCAGAATTTTTTGTTTAGCCAATAAGTACAGTTTATTCTTTAAAGTTACCCCTGTTCTGCTGTTTGACAGTTCTGACCCTTCTTCACTAAAAATTAATTATCTCTTCATACAGGATTCGGATGATGTTCCCGTTTATTTCTTTAGAAAATAGACTCGTTCAGGATTCTAAAAATATAAATTTAATCCCATAATTATTTTTCTTAAATTTGTTATGATTTTCTAAAGTCAAAATAGGGGAACCCGAATTCATTCTGAACCAGTCTTACAAAAATCTAAATATCTCAAAATACATAACTTCTTTTATTTTCTTATTTCTTTCATATGAAAATAGACTCAATAAGCTTTAATTTCATATCTCACTCAACTTCTAATTCCACTTCTACGATTTTTGGTGAATTTTCAAACTTACTCTACTGCTGCTGTCCCAAAACTGTTTTGTTATAACTTGTTTTACAATTAAGTCCTTTATCCAATTCTAACTTCAAATTCTTTCAATTAAACCACTAATTCATCATTTTATTCATCATATGCTATATTCAAAAACTCTAAAACTTCAAAAACTTTAACTTAAATTCATCAAAACTTTGTTCTAAAACTTATAAAGCATCAAAATTAAAAGAAAAGAGCTAAATTAACTTACCAAATTAAATTCCAAGCTTCAAACTTTAATTTTCCCTTTTCTTCTCTCTTTTCTCTTTTTCTTTCTTTCCTTCACGTTTGCTCTCTGTTCTTCTTTTTTTGTTTTATGCTTTTGTTTCTTTTAGTTTGTTTATATATATAATAATATAATAATATAATAATATAATAATATACTTAAAAAAAATCTCAGATTTTTATCAATACACCGCCTCAACTTTACAAAATGGCATAATTGCCATTTTGGTCCTTCATAATTTCTTTTAATCTATAATTCAACTTTTACTTTTATTTCAATTTAGTCCTTTTCATTTAATTACCTACCCAAACGTTAAAATTTTCTAACGAAATTTTAATACCACATTACTAACATTTTATAAGTATTTATAAAAATATTTCCTATCATATAAATATTCATGCAAATATATTGAAATAAATTTCTATTTAAATCGGATTTATGGTTGCGAAACCATTATTCCGATAACCTTGAATTTAGGCCATTACATCCCCAGTACCATCCAGACCTCTATCGACCTCCCGTGCCTCTATGCCCTCCGTTATGCCTCCTGCACACACAAGCCCACTATCCGTCGCGCTGACGTCCCCTCTGCACCGTTCGGCCTCTCCTCCGCACATTGGCCACGACACCACCACCCTCACTCTTTCATAGGACGACCGACCACGACACCTCCCAAAGCCCCTACCGACGGAGCACTCTTCGCCGCCTTCACGCCACGAGTCGCCCTGAGCGTCACGTCGGCCTCGTCGTCGTCCACCCCAAAGTGCGGACCGAACAATCACCGCCACATTGGGCTCTTCCTAAAACGCCTCTGTCGACCCCTCGACCCCTACCGACGAGAACCATCCTGTGCCGACTCGACCCTGAACATACTGTTCTCGCATCAATGTCTTACCCCCGGAGGGCCATTTACATGGTAACCTTACTTTCACTTCCGCTACTGCTCGGAACAGGTATGATTTTCTCCGCCATAAAGCGATAGTACCTTGTAAGTGTTTGTCGATACCTATTTTGGCTGCCTTGCACATTGAAACTGATGTTACAGATTATTTCAAGAATATTGGCTGGGTTGGAAATTTTGATGTGCCTTATTCTGCCTATTATGAACTTGTTTTTAAATTCTATTCTACTTTTCAATTTAATCGGCACAATCTTGTTTCGATTGACACACCTAGTGTCGTCAAATTCCGGTTATTAGGTACCATGCATAGCTTATCTCTTATTGAATTTAATATTGCTTTATTTTTTGTAACTGAAGATTATGCTATGTCTCAGGATTTTCAGAACAGTTTGTGTGCATTTCCTACTGCTTTTAAGGCTGTTGAGGCTTTTTCCTTGTTAACTAATAATGTCGAGACTATATATAGCCCAAAAACATCGAAGGACTTATGGTTTCGCGACCCTGCCTTATATTACATACACCGTTATTTAGCTTACAATTTCTCAGGTCGTCGAGATGCTCCGGCAAACGTCTCAAAGACGGAATTATTCTTTTTATGGTGTATGTATACCGGTCGCCCGGTTAATTTGGGTTATTGGTTTGCACTTCAATTCGAGCATGTTATCAAAGCTAAACGCCCTCTAATTTTAGGTTCTCTTATCACACAACTGTTGTTTTCTTTGCATGGTTCTAACGCTCCTATTTCAGATTTACATGTTGCTTGTCAGGCCGATCCTTTAGATGCTCGATGCCTCGACTCAATGGGGCTACTACTTGGCACTCCGTCTTCCTTCCACTTTGTCCCTCCTGGTGTTCGTTCTACACCATCCGAGCGCGTCTTTCGACAACGAAATCAACCTGATGCACCAGCGCCCACTCTAGCCCATCCCCCATCGACTGTTGAGCAACGTTTAGAGCACATTGAGGCTCGACTCGCCACTGTTGGCCAGTAGCTCACCGAACTCATCGCTCTCCTCCGCAATCGACAGTAGCACGGTAGCCTCACGGGGAGTTTTTCTAAACTTTTCTTCCTATTTCTTTCTTTTACATCACATTGAGGACAATGTGTTTTAAGTAGGGGGGAGGTACTCTTCGTATTACTGTTATCTTCTGCTGTGATTTGTATTTGCTGCTTAAGGCTCTTTTGTTGTCCATATTTTTTTTAGAATATCCTGTCGCTTTTCATGCCCAAGAATTTGACCATGACTTACCGATTGTTTGACCCACATGCATGATTCTTGTCCCCTGAGTTAATTCTGATTCTGTCTGTTTGATTTTATCTCCACTGTTTTATTCTTATTAGGCTAATAATAATTATGATTAATAAGTTAACTCTATCTTGCTTTTCGTAAAATTGATCAAGTTTAATATCAAGCGGACACTTAATACATTTGCATGCCTAAATTATGTTAATGACTATTAGGTGGTTACTAAAACTTATTTTTGACACTTGATTATTTCTCTTAGGTCCTCTTGAAATTAATATTTTGTGTAAATTGTGATTAATAAATATTTCCAAGGTTATGAGTGCAGCTTAGAACGTGACTGACTGAGTAACCGGGGTAGGGTGCTTGGGTTGTCATTCTACTTCGCGTCAAAAGGTTGTGTGGCGTGATAGGTAAAACTCCGCTAGCCAAGGTTATGAGTGTGGCTCGAGCGTGATCGATTCGATGGCAGGGGTAGGATGCTTGGGTTGTCATTCTACTTCGCGTCAAAAGGTTGTGTGACGTGACGGGTAAAACTCCGCTAACCGGAAATAAATAATTTTTAGGAGTATGTTGGGCTGAGTAACCAGGGTGGGGTGCTTGGGTTGTCATCTCTCTTCGCGTCAAAAGGTTCAATCTATTCCTAAGTAAATAAATAATTCCAAAAAAAAAAAAAAAGAAGAGAGAAAAAAAGAAAAAATAGTACTAATAAAATTTCAACTGAGGACTAAAAGCGGAAATAAATAGAGTGCCTTAGTAGGTTGGGTAATTTACCTAATTAGCATGAAATAATTCAAGACGATTTTAATTTTTGTGTGTGTTAATTAGAAAACTTTTTCTGTTTTACTTAAAGCAAGCTTAGAAGTTCTCTTTATTTTTCATATGCATTTTTGACTAATCTTTATAAAACTTTGGAGTAGAATTTCTTTCAGGATCTAATTTTCACAGTGGATAGGAACCATACTTGAGGGCAAGCATTTGCTAAGTAGGGGGGAATTTGATAACACTCTATAATGTCATGTTTTTATGTGCCAATTGCATATTAATTTTGAGTGTGATTCTACTAATTTGGGCTATTTATGGTCTTTTATCCTGTAGGGACTAAATTGGAGGCAAAAGCGGAATTGAGGGCCAAAACTGTGAAATTAAAGATAAAAATGAACCAATAGGCAACAAAGGGAAAAGATGGTGCCAAAAGTGCAAACATGGAGGACAGAAGGATTGAAATGCAAAAAAAAAAAAAAGACTTTGCTTTATCAAACTCTATTTTAATTATATTAGGATAATTAATATGAGGATAATTATTGGGGATTATTTAATTTCTTTATTTATATCTATTTATCTTTGATTAATTGTAATTATCTTTGGAAGTTTGAGTAGGACTAGTCCATCTATCTTAGCACTATAAATAGGGGATGAAGTGACTCATTTTGGGTGTTCATCTTTTTCTGTACACTCTTCTCCCATAAGTCTTTTGTGCTTCTCATATTTTCTTTCAATAAAAATCCTCTTCTCCATCCTTATATATTTATTTACTTTTCCACGACAATTATGAGCCACTAAAATCCATCTAGCCGAAGGTTGCCGAATTCCCCAAAAAGGTTCTTGAGGCTTAGAATCCGCACTTAACTTTCTCACCCAAGTATTCATCGTTTCTCCTCATTACGGGGCTGACGCTTCCGTCCATGTCCCTTTAGAAGTAAACTTTTCAACATATGCAAAGGCGGCTGCTTTGTGTGTTTTAGAAGGGTTGCACCGTCGGTTAGCGAGCTTACTGCGTCAGAGGTTGGTGAGCTCAAGAGACAAAATGGCATGGGATTCACCATTGAGAAGCGTTGATCTAGCATAAATGACTCCACAAAAGCGATTGCAGGCTAAAGTTAGGCTCCCTAAATTCGTAAGCCTAAATTCTTGGAGTTGGTGGTCGTAGGCGTCCTCTTCCACTATAACTGGCTTACTTGGGTAGAGAAGGGTCATCTAAAAGCTGAAGATTGAATCCAAGGAGGAACGAGACAACCGGAGGCTAGAATCTCGCCAAATAAGAAACTCACTCTTCTTTAAACTCTTTATTTTCTTTTTTATTTTCGCAATTTACTTTCACGATTTCAATCCACTTTATATTCTATTTTTATTCCAGATCGAAATTATTAATTCTATTTTCTTATTTTTCCAGGAATGCAGATTTCTTGGGCACGATTCTGCCCGCGATTTCGAGAAACAGGCATTTGTAAAATCCGATCCCTGTGGATTCGACCCTACTTGCCATTTATTGTTATTTTTGTTATTTTGCAGGGAGTAGGATATATTTGGTGCATTCAACGACGCATCAATAGCGTTCTGAGGAACTATGGTTGAAGTTTTTGCACTACAGAAAAGGGGAAAATACCAAATCTATAGAAACCAAGGAATTGGATCAACGCACTCACTTCTTTTTATCTTGGTATTACTACGTATTAATATCGGTTTCCATCTATTATTTCAGTATATACATATTTATAATTTTTTGATAAATTATATTCAGATTTAAATATTTTTCACGTATATATTTATAGTCTAATTTTAATTTTTCATAAATTATATGTTATTTTAATTAAAAATAAATCATATATTATATTAACACCCAAATATAGATCAATTATATCCATATAAATATATTTATATTTAAATATAAATTTTAAAATTATTAATTAGATTAAATAATTCAATTTAACAACTTTTCATTTTAAATGTAATTTTGGAAAATAAAAATGGTTAAGATAAATATTTTAAAAACTGCTTTAAAATGCTAAAATTTTGTATCAATCAACATGCACTGGTACAAGCCGGTATTTTGACTGAAACAAGCCAATCTACACCAAAATGATTGAAACACACTCAAAATTTAACTAAAACGGAACATAGAATATTTGATATCGGTTTAAGACCGAAACGGCATGTACCGGTACAGAACTAGCTACCATGGGTTGGATTCTATACTAATTAATTAATTATTAGTTCAAATTATATCATTGTTATTAAATAAAAAAGAAAACATGAATTTGAGTATGCATAAGTGCATCTTTTCCTCTAATGGATTAAGGGAAGCTGGATAGAAGTAGGCATGATATAAAAAAAAGAATTTATAATTTTTGTCAAATTCTGTTAATAGACCATGTCCGTGTATGTGTAAGTTGCGAATTTAGTCCTTATACTCTAATTTGGTAAATTAATCTACATACTTTTTCTTTTTAATTTTAAAATTTCAATTATGAGTCAAACGTTTATAGTTTAATTTGTTAGGTCAAAATTTGTTATTAGTTCATGTACTATGCATACGTAGCAAAATTAGTCTTTATACTATTATTTGGTCAATTTTAGTCTATGTATTTTTCGAATTTTAAAATTTCAATCTTCACCCAAATGGTAGCAGTTAAATCCGTTAGGTCAAATTCTACTATTAGTCATTATATTATGTGAAAGTTAAGGATTTAGTCTTTATACTCTATATTGGTCAGTCTCAGTATATGATAGCAATTAAATTCATTAGATTTGCTATTAGTCCCATATTATGTGTAAGATGTGTATTGAGTCCATTTTTTTAACTTGGTCATTTTTTATCCTTATACTTTTCAAATTTTGAAATTTAAATAGTGGTTCAAATAGTAGCCACTAAATTCATTAACTAAAATGAAATGTTTTTTTTTTTTTGAGTATTATGTAGAAATAACAATCCTAATTAATGAATTTAGTGGATAATGTTTATGTAAAAAGTTGAAAAATATTGAGTGTAAAACTGACGGCTTAAACGTGGTATAAGAGATTGATGCCATAACTTAGAGTATTATATTTTAAAGGAAAAATATGTTATTTTTCAAAAAGGAAGGAAAGTAAGTAATTTGTAAGATGTGCACTAGCTTTTAGTGGATAGTTATTTTTAAAAATAAAAATCTAAATACCTTAAATTTATTATTTTATTTTAAATTTTATATAATTTAGTTGATTGAGCCACTAAACTTAGTCAAACATCTTATATTAGTATTAGATTACAGTATATAAAAAATAAAATATTTATGTCCTTAAACAAAAATATGGTAATATGTAGTTTTTAAAATAAGAAAGAAAATAGCGACTTTTTAACTACAGAAGTTAGGTGAAATGACAAGAGTCTCTTCTACTTTAATTAGCGATCGAGGGTTTGATCCTTACTCTAAGTATAGAATAGCTTTAAAACTCGTGGCCAGTATCTACCCCTTAATGGGCCTACTAAATGCGGAAGATTAATTATTTGACTCAATCTGATAAATATCTCAAAAAAAAAATCGAACTTTTACAACCGTTTTTAACTCAAAAAGAAACACCTTCAACTACTGACATAACTTCAACTTCCAAAAGCCCTTGTAAAATTCCTTATAAACGGTCCATTACGAAAAAGGTGAATTATCAAAAAATGTGAATTTCTTTTTTTTTTAAATATCATAGTAAACCGGTTTGGCAATTTTAATGTGGTACACCATGTTAAATTGGGTACATATTATTTTAATGAAAATATATTTTTTATTTAACAAAAAATAAATAAGCAAAAGTGAATTATACAAATTTAGATGCTAGTAATAAGTAATGTTATTTGAAATGGATAAGATTGGATGGATTATGAATCGGTTGGTATATTAGTTCGAAAAAAAGAGTTAGATTGGTTGACCAGCAAACTATTCGGAACTAGCTAAAAAATGGGGCGGAACTAACAGGTAAATTGATTTTAATGATTAACCATTCATTTTGTTAAAAAGAGATGGGTTGCAGATGTTAAGTTTTTGACATTCTAATAATTATGAGTAGCAAATTTAAAATAATTGACATAAAATATAGTAGTTTACACTTTCGGATGTGAATACTGTAAATAGAGACAATAAATGTTGTATTACTTAGAATTAGTTGAGACATTTATCTTATATGTTATAACTTGCTCAACTTCACAGGTCCCAACTCTTTTGCCTTGCCTCTTAATATATGTTTCTGAATCTTCCCTGTGGCTGTCTTTGGCAATGGACCAAATATCACTGATTTTGGAACCCAGTAAGCAGGCATTTTTGACCTGCAAAACTGCATTATCTCCTCACCTAACTCTTGTTCCTTGGATTTATCCGCTACTCCCGGCTTCAATGTCACGAAAGCACAAGGAGACTCTCCCCACCGCTCGTCTGCCCTCGCCACCACCGATGCCTCCAAAACTGCAGGGTGTAAGTAGAGGCTATTTTCTACCTCCACGCTGCTGATATTTTCGCCTCCGGAGATGATTATGTCTTTTGACCTATCTTTTATTTCAATATAGCCATCTAGATGCTTCACACCCAGATCCCCGGAGTGAAACCATCCGTTAGCAAATGTTTCCTCGTTAGCTTTTGGGTTCTTTAAGTAACCTTTCATCACGAGATTACCACGCATCACTATTTCTCCGATAGTTTTTCCATCAGCAGCAACAGGCTGACCAGTTTGGCTACTGATGACATCTAGGCCCTCTAAGCCAATGTATCGGACACCTTGACGTGCATTTAAGCGAGCTTGGGTTTCAGGTGGCAACGAGTCCCATTCAGGCTTCCATGCACACACCGTTGAAGGACCATAGGTTTCTGAAAGACCATATGTGTGGGTGACACGGAAACCTTTCTGAGACATTGCGAATAGAACAGCAGGGGGTGGGGCAGCACCGGCTGTCATAACGTGAACCACATGAGGTAGGGGCAGAATCGTGTCCTGGGATGGGGCGTTAACTATGGAATTGAGCACCACAGGTGCAGCACAGAAGTGAGTCACGCCATACTTCGCTATGGCTGAGTAGACGCCCTTTGCTGTTACCTGCAAATGCAAAAGGAACAAACTCAGACATAAGCAAGTAACACACTATGACCATAGCTAATGGAGATTTAAGAGCGAAAACATTAGCATCAAGACTGAATTTGTAAGGGATGAAAGAACGCTCAGAGTCTCAAATCATGACATGAATGAAAGCAGAACATCGGAAGGCCTCATAGCACAATAGGACTATACTGAATACACAGCTTCCAGGTTTCAACATAGTTACGCACATTAGCATCGGACACCGAAGTACAAGGGATGTAAGAACTCTGAGTCTCAAATTATGACATGAATGAGAGCAGAACATCGGAAGGCCTTGTGGCACGGTAGGATTATACCGAATATACACCTTCCAGATTTCGATATAATTATGCCTTGAGCTAGATCGATAGATGATTCGAGAACAAATAAACCAATCTGTTTCATAAACCAAAGTGAAAGTGACAAAATTATTTTGCCTACTAATTACCTGTCTAAGGCATATGTTTGTTCCGCAAAGAGCTGCAAGTGCCCAAGTAAAACACCATCCATTACAGTGGAACATGGGTAGTGTCCACAAGTATATGGCTCCTTCATTCATGCCCCATATAAGAGGATTACTCAAAGACATGAGATATGCACCACGGTGATGTAATACGACCCCTTTAGGGCTGGCTGTCGTGCCGGAAGTGTAATTCAAAGCAATGCTTTGCCACTCATCCGGTGGAGGCTTCCAAGAAAACTCAGGGTCACCGCTTTCTAAGAACTTCTCGTACTCAATAGCTCCTTGTCCTAAAGCATACCTGAGTGTTTTCGGATCACAGCTTTCATCGGCAACGACAACCAAAAGTGGGGGCTTGAAATTGCCTTGGCTTTTCTCCTTCATGATTTTCAAAGAATCCTCTGCCAAAGTGAAAAACTCTTGGTCGACAATGACGACAGCTGATTGAGAGTGACCCAAAAGGAATGCAACGGTTAATGCATTTAGCCGAATATTGACAGGGTTTATAACAGCACCAGACATTGGAATTCCGAAGTGAGCTTCGTATGCAGCAGGGATGTTTGGCGCGATTACTGCTACCTGCCGGTAGTAGAAAGAAAAGAAAAACAGTAAATAACCATTCAAGTTGTATACAGCAGTCCATTATGTAAAGTTGTAAACCATTCATGCAAAATCATTGGAAGCATATCCTAATTCCATCTTAAAAGTATGAATTAAAGAATGTCTGACAGACAGCCAAAAACATCCAATAATTTATGATACGCAGATTTCAAAACAAATTAATAATAAGTCAAGAAGTTTGCAAAATCATTAGAATTTGTAATCTCATCCTTAAAATCTTAACAAGGTTTTCTGATAGATAATACAACTGCCTGCTCCACAGGTGAAATGATTTTTTGAACTTTACGATTTTTTTTATTTTATTTTAAAGTTTAACGTCTTAGTTATACATCAAAATACCATACCACTTCATTTAACTCTGTTTTTTTACTATTTAATACTTATATAATATCAAAACAATATATTTAATATTTAATTTCTTTTTTAATTGATCCTTTAGAAGCAAAGAAATAAACCGGTGACGAAAAGTCTCCTCTATTTTACTTTGTTGTTAATTGCACCTATATCTCTAAAATATTACCCTCATTTTAAATTAGTTTTCAAATTTCAACTCATTCTAATTACATCTCAAAATATCAATGTTCTACCAATCAGGTCTTTTCGTTATTAAAATCATTAATTTAACAACTTAATAACACATCAAATCTTGTGTTACTAAATTTAAAATAAAAACTAAAAGAAATAAAACTTTGTTGTATAATTTTTAAAAATAAAAACTAAAAATAAAGTAAATCTGAAAAAGAAAAAAAAAAACCATAAAGCTTCTATAAAATAATCAGAAACTTAAGATTTTTAAAACATCCGTCTTTACAACATTCATTTTTTTTTTTAATTTTCATTTTAAATTATGTGCCATAAGATCTAACGTGTAAATTAAATTAACGATTTTAGTAAGAATAATCTCAATAGTTTCGAAATGCAATTAGAATATCTGAAGTTCAGGGACCAATTTAAAATGAGGTTCATAATTTAGGGATATTTTGTGGAATTAACTCTTTTTAACTTTCAATCCGACTCTTTTCTTTATTCATCATAATTAGTTTACTAACTAAACAGAACAAGAATTAATGAGTTTATCACCTCATAAAAAATTAAAGTTATTAACAATTACTTTCTTTAAAAAAATATTATAAGTAACATTTAGTTCACTGACCAAGCATGCATCAAAGGAAACCAGAAGTAGGAACTGAAAGCTTTCAATTCTCCCGATAATTTCAGTGCAAATAAAAATAGAAAGATGGCGATTCGAATTACCGTGCTACCGAAGCCGACGGAGAGGTTAGAGAGAGCAGAAGCCAAGCGACGGCAGCGCTGGTAAGTTTGCAGCCAAGTAAAAGTACGAGACCCATGGACCACCGCTTTCCTAGTAGGATGAACGGTGGCGGCTCGTTCCAAGAACCACAAAGGCGTCAACGCCGTGTGGTTGGCGGCGTTCTTCGGCAGATTGTCGATGTCTCGCATTTCCATCGCCACCGTCGACAATGAACCTTCTTCACTTCCTTCTCTCGAAATTTCTCTTTCTTATATATATTTTGTGTATTTATATTGCTTCCTGTATTATTGGTCCAATGGCGAGCCAGGGGAGTATTAATAGTGAGAATCGTGTGGAGGGCACCACGTGGAGACAATATCTATTTGGCTTATATGAAAAATAAGCACTAAAAAATGCAATTTTTTCTACGGAATGGAAGTACTAAAAGTTTTATTCCGCTATCAATTTAGGTATCAAATTATGACGCATGATAGTTTTAATTTAAAAAAATATTTAAAATTAACATTAAATTGAAAATAAAAAGTCCATCTCTCCTTCTCCTTCCTTTTTCATCTTCTCTATCATCGTGTGTGAAATAAAAAACTCTATAGAAAAAATGGGGTTTCCTTTTTCATTCTTATTTTGAGTTCTTAATATTGAAACTAAGGATTTGTTTTAATAGCAAATAAGATATGAATTTATTTTAATATTCAAAATGGAGGTTTATTGTAATGGCGTAAATTTGAAATAGCGTTTATTTTTAAAAAATTGTAAAAAAAAAATAAAATTGTAGAGAAGATGAAGATGGAAGGAAAAAGACTTAGAGATGATATTTTTTATTCTTAATTTAATTTTTATTTAATTAAAAATATCATCTGTCATAATTTAGTTGGTTAGTTAACAGTTAGTACTAAAGTGATAATAGAACAAAATTTTAAGTACCTACTTTCACCCAAAAAAATACCTAAATGAAAAAAATTGCATCATTTGGATACCTATTTTTCATATAAACCTATCTATTTTTATGTTTTTTCAAGGAATATTTATTTATACCATCAAATTGATTTTCAGTCGGACTACTTTGAATTTGATTGGTTGATATTTTAAGATTATTTTAGTTTAAGTTAATTTGGATTTACTTTTGTATAATTCAATTCGAAGTTTCAACTTTTCTTTATTAGATTATTATGAGTTTAAATCATTTTAAATTTGAAAGATTTTGAGTTATATTGGGTTTTATAGGTTTGGGTCATTTTAATTTTAATTTTAAATTATTTTTTATTAGAGTTAGATTGGGTTTGAGTCAATTTAAGTTTGGGTGGGATGAGTTTAGATTAATTCGAGTTAGCACATTTTAGATTTAGTTCAATTTCGAATTTAGGTTAGTTTGAGTTTAGGTCAATTTAAGTTCAGGTTTTATGAGTTTGAGTTGTTGGCTTTTCGTTGTCTATTAAATTCAATCGGATTGGATTTAGGGTTAATCAAGTTAGATTTTGATTTTGGAAAAGAATTAATAGGTATACCTTTAAACTATCTTCATTTATTCTCGATTTTTCCTTTAAATATTTTATTTAAATTGAATTCAATCGTGTTAAAGTTTGGATCAAACAACTCGAGTTTTTTGGATGCGAAAAAGGATTAATTGCTCAATCTTTAAATTATCTTCATTTATTTCCAATTTTCTTAGCTTTTTCGAAAAGAAAACATTTTAGTCACTAAGTTTATCCCAGTTAGAGATGTTCATGTACTAGATCAGATCAAATTTAAGTTAGGGTTATGTATGATATTAATACATTTTATGCTTGTCCAGGCTCAGCCTAACCTAAAATATGAGTCTAAGAATTTTGCCAATTTCAAATGACCAATGGCTAGTTCTCCATTATTGTTGCGGTCGAAAAAGTGCTTATAGAAAAAGTGACGTGGAAGAGTGTGATTTGTTAATTTCAATTGTTTTCTATTATTGTAAAAAATTTCAGTGTGGGAATTAAAATGTCTATTTTAGACATGATATAAACAATAAAAATAATTTAATTTAAATAAATATCTAAATAATTTAATATTATGATACATGAAATATAAATTTTAAATTTTTTTAAAGAAATTAATATAAATTATTTGTAAAATTATTGATAAATTAAATATTATGATACATGAACGGCATGTACCGGTACAGAACCAGCTACCATGGGTTAGATTCTATACTAGTTAATTAATTATTAGTTCAAATTATATCATTGTTATTAAATAAAAAAGAAAACATGAATTTGAGTATGCATAAGTGAAACTTTTCCTCTAATGGATTAAGAGAAGCTGGATAGAAGTAGACATGATATAAAAAAAAAGAATTTATAATTTGTGTCAAATTCTATTAATAGACCATGTCCGTGTCCTATGTGTAAGCTGCAAATTTAGTCCTTATACTCTAATTTGTTTAATTAATCCAATGACTTTTTTTTAAATTTTAAAATTTCAATTAGGACTCAAACGTTTATAGTTTAATTTGTTAGGTCAAAATTTGTTATTAGTTCATGTACTATGCATACGTAGCAGAATTAGTCTTTATACTCTTATTTGGCCAATTTTAGTCTATCTATTTTTCGAATTTTGAAATTTCAATTTTCACCCAAATGGTAGCAGTTAAATCCGTTAGGTCAAATTCTACTATTAGTCATTATATTATGTGAAAGTTAAGGATTTAGTCTTTATACTCTATATTGGTCAATCTCAGTATATTTACTTTTCAAAGTTTGAAATTTCAATCCTAGCCCATATGATAGCAATTAAATTCATTAGATTTGCTATTAGCCTCATATTATGTGTAAGATGTGTATTTAGTCCATTTTTCAACTTGGTCATTTTTTATCCTTATACTTTTCAAATTTTAAAATTTAAATAGCGGTTCAAATAGTAGCCACTAAATTTGTTAACTAAAATAAAATGGTTTTTTTACGAGTATTATGTAGAAATAACAAATCTTAATTAATGAATTTATTGGATAATGTTTGGTCATACTAAAATGTAAAAAGTTGAAAAATATTGAGTGTAATTAGATCACAAAAATTAAATTCAGGACGTGGTATAAGAGATTAATTCCATAATTTAGAGTATTATATTTTAAAGGAAAAATATGTTATTTTTCAAAAAGGAGGGAAAGTAAGTAATTTGTAAGTTGTGCAATGGCTTTTAGTGGATAGTTATTTTTAAAAATAAAAATCTAAATACCTTAAATTTATTATTTTATTTTGAATTTTATATAATTTAGTTGATTGAGCCACTAAACTTAGTCAAACATCTTATATTAATATTAGATTACAGTATATAAAAAATAAAATATTTATGTCTTTAAACAAAAGTACGATAATATGTAGTTTTTAAAATAAGAAAGAAAATATTGACTTTTTAACTACAGAAGTTAGGTGAAATGGCAAGAGTCTCTCCTACTTTAATTAGCGATCGAGAGTTTGATCCTTACTCTGGGTATAAAACAGCTTTAAAACTCGTCGTCTGTATCTACCCCTTAATGGGCCTACTAAATGCGAAAGATTAATTATTTGACTCAATCCGATAAATATCTCAAAAAAAAATCGTACTTTTACAACCGGTTTTAACCCAAAAAGAAACACCTTCAACGACTGACATAGTTTCAACTTCTAAAAGCCCTTGTAAAATCCCTAAACGGTCCATTTAGGAAAGGGTGAATTATCCAAAAATGTGAATTTCTATTTTTTTTTTAAATATCATAGTAAACCGATTTTTTTAATTTATTGAATTTGTTTATTTAGTTATTTTATTCGTTTTCAATGTTTTAAAATTCATAAATAGACTAATAAAATGAGAAACTATTTTTTTACCCATGCGTTATTTATGTATAACTTAAATTATATTAAATTATTTTATATTTTAATAAATTTTATGATGGTGATTCAAATACTGGAGGATATGTTGAGGAGCTGTGCTATTGATTTCCGAGGCAGTTAGGAGGATTATCTACTGTTAGCGGAGTTTGCTTATAATAATAGCTTTCAGTCTAGCATCCAGATGGCACCTTATGAGGCACTGTATGGTCGTAAGTGTCGCACTCCTTTATGTTGGACTGAGTTTGGTGAGCGACGTATTCTGGGTCCTGAGTTGGTTTCTGAGACAGAGGATAAGGTTAAAGTGATTCAGGATCGTTTGAAAGCGGCTTCTGACAGGCAAAAATCTTATGCGGATTTAGAGAGGTGTGAGATCGAGTATTCTGTGGGAGACTTCGTCTTTCTCAAGGTCTTGCCATGGAAGAAAGTACTGAGATTTGGTCGTAAAGGCAAGTTAAGCCTAGGTTTATTGGACCTTACCGTATTTTGAAGCGAGTGAGACTGGTTGCTTATCAGTTGAAGCTACCTCCAGAGTTGGATTGTATTCATGTCGTGTTTCACGTCTCTATGTTGAGGTGCTACCGCTCTGATCCTACTCATATTGTCCCTGTTAAGGAGATTGAGGTTAGGCCAGACTTGACCTTTGAGGAGGAGGCTGTCCAAATTCTAGATAGTGACGTAAAGGTTCTGAGGAGGAAGTCTATCCCTTTGGTAAAGGTTCTATGGCGTAATCATAGCACTGAGGAGGCCACATGGGAGCCTGATGATGCGATGCGTCAGCAGTATCATCATCTATTCTGATCAGGTAAATTTCGAGGACAAAAGTTTCTTTTAGAGGGTAGAGTTTTAACGTACCAAAATTTAAATTTTTGTTTTTTTGGATGTATAACACAAATCTGTATCTGCTTCAGTGGTTAAATGTTCTGGGAGTGTGTGAGAGGTCCTAAGTTTAAGCCATGACTTGGGCAAATTTTGGTATTTTTATGAATAAAACTCAATCTTTGGTCAATAGGCTTTCATTTAATTGTTGATAAGTATATAACAGAATGGGCTTGCTGTTCTGGTGGTTAAGTGGAGTGTTAGAGTGATGGCGTGGAGACAGTATTTTTGCTTCAATTTTGGCTAAGAGTTGTGTTAGGGAAAAATTCTGAGTAGTTGTGTTTTAGTGGGTTAATAGGGAGTGATTTTAGGAGATAATTGGGGAGAGGTTATCAGAAAATAATCTGATTATCTTTTTGTTGCAAAAAGGAAAAAAAAGTAGAGTTTCGGTTTTCTCTCCAATTCCTCAAACTTTTTCTGACGTTTTCTTCTTCTTCTTTTTTCCTCCTCTGTCGATTCTTTCTCCTTGTTGCTGCCGAAATTTCCATTATTTTTCCCTCTTCTGTTTCTTTATTTTTTTTCCAATTGATTCGGTTGTTCATCGTTGGTTGAGCGTGTTCGGTAAGTAACAGTTTTGTCAATTGTTAATCGTTCTTGTTAATCTCTAAAAAGGGGATTCCTTTTTGGTGTTTAGGAGTTAATCAAGAGGCTGATAGTTTGAATCAACGCTGTGATTGTGTGAAGTCGTGGTTACTCAAGCGAGGTAAGGGTTTTGTTAGGTTTGTAGTCGAGTTCCTTCCGAAATTGGTTGATTAAAAACGAATTAAGTGATTAATCTGGAGATATGTTGGTTGATTTTTAGGCTCTAGAGGCTTAGGAGTGCTTTCTCATCAGAAATGATACCAGGTGTGTACCCGAAACGCAAAAAATGGGATTCGGTGAAAAGTCAAAATTGCTTGCTGTCGAGAAATAAGAGAGAATGATGCGAAAAATTGTAGAGAAAGGAAATAAGGGTGTTATAAACTTAGAAATCAACATTTTGCACTAAAATCGTTTTGGACAGCAGCAGTAGTCTAACTTTGAAAAATAAAAAAAAAATAGTGGGAATTGAGTTAGAGGTTGAGTACGATATTAAATTAAATTTTATTGAGTCTAGTTTTTCATGCTAGAAACAGTGTAAGCAATGGAATTGTAAATCATGAGATATAATAAATTTTGTGAGACAAGGTCAGAATAATTTCGGGGTTTCCCTGTTCTGACTTAGGAAAATCATCAAAAATTATAAAAAAATAATTATGGGTTTAAATTTATATGTTTAAATCCTTAATGAGTCTATTTTCAAGAGAAACAAGCAAAAACATCATCTAAATTTCGTACTAAGAGATAAATATTTTTTAGTAAGAAAAGGATGAAGTTGTCGAACAACATAATAGGGATAACTTTAAAGATTTTAATGTACTTATTTGATAAACTATAAATTCTGAAAATTTTATGATAGAAATATATTTTAGTTTAGTTTCAAAAACATCAAGCGGATCTTAATTTGGAACTCTGTAGCTCAAGATAAAAATAATTTAGTGATAATGACTCAAGTAGACAACTTTGAATGAACATATAAGTAAATAGTGAAAATGTAACATCCTGAATTTTTGGGCCTATGCGTTTAATGGGTGGATATGTTTAATGTGTTAATTTAAGTGTTAGGGGTCTAAATTGGGCTCAGGCTTAGGTAGAGGCCTTGATTAAAATTATCCGTTTGGGCATTATAGGGTTTAAAAGGTAGTATCTATGTTTAAAATACCAAAGTAGGCTTGTGGCCCAATCTTAGGAGGTGACGCCACACAAGGGAGTAAGGGGCCCAAATTTAAGTTTCATGGAGCCCAATTCTTTTAATTTAAGTTAGCTAAATTTTGGGCATTAGGATTAGGTGGAGTGGATGGCAACAAGGCTAAAATTTAGGGGTTTTAATGTTTAAAATATGTGGATAATAAGCAGATAAAGGCTATTATTTAGGAATTTATTTTATGTGTATAATAAGTAGATAAAGGCTAAAATTTAGGGATTTTAATGATTAAAATATGTGGATAATATGCTGATAAAGGAGGAAGGAGTTAGAGATAATTAAGTCTCTTTTAGATGAGCTAGTAGATTAAGATAAAGGAGAAAAGATAGGATTTATCTGCAAGGTTAGGTAAGTGCCGAAATTTCTATAAATAGGGGGAATATCTCTTCAATTTCGGCATTTGGGTTTTTCTCTCATTCTTTTCTCTTCTTCTCTGAGTAAAAGTCGAAAACTCCTAAAGTTCCATCTTCTTCTTCATTCTCTGCAAAAGCCGAAATCTCTAAGCCTAATCCCTCATCTTCACTTTGATTTAAAAGTCAAAACTCTTTCCATTCTTTTTCTTCCTAGTCGAAATCTTCAAGTCACTTCCTTGTTTTCTTTTCTTCTTCTCTTTTCCTGTCAGAAACTGAAACTCTTCACTCAAGTATTTTAAAAGCCAAAGACACATCAGCCTTCTCTTGTTCATACTTTTTCCAGGATTTTCTTAAAAGCCGAAATCCCTAGATCTCATCTCCTGTGATTGCCGAATTGCTTCTGTGGTGCCTACTTGTGCCGAAATCTGAAGGGAACTTTAGTGGAGTCAATCACATAGATCTCTAAGTTAAAGATCGGTAGCACTCGAATTGTGTTACTTTCGAGATTTCAAGGTAAGAAGATCTATTAGTTTCAACGTGTAAATTCGGGATTTACTAACCCTTGGCCGAATATAGGAGAGGCCCTATTTTCACATCTTTCCGGCTTTTTGAGCAAAGTTGTAGATCGGTCTAGCAAGGGTATCGACATTAATCAGGTGTGTAACTCTCCACACCATCTAGATCTGTTTGTTCAATATATGATTATAAGTCTTATATGTTCTCGCTAAATGCCAAATCAAGACAACGCGTTTGAAACCCAAAGAGGGTAAAGCAAATCACCAGGTTAATGATCCCTGTCGTTCTAAATAAATGTTCTGATTAAATGATATGAGTATGCCGATTTTCTATAATTGCATGGGTTGGGTTTGATGAAAGGAGGAAGTTATACGTTGTAGCGGTTTTTACCGTGATCTGTTGTAGCGGTTCCTTACCATAATCTGTTGTAACGGCTTTTGCAGTGATCTATTGTAGTGGCTACGGCCATGATCTGATGATGAGCAACACGACTGCCATCAAGGCGTGTAGCGGTGTGGGTTGATTGTAGAAATCCCTAATGGTGTGAATGGCTGGTACGGGGGCATGTAGCGGATGGAAACCTAGGATTTGGGTTGGGCTTTGCATATTATTTTTGTTATGTATATTAATTATTCTGTTTTATGGGGCTAAAGCCCAAATCTAATGGTGCATGAGGGTTGCACATTGAGTTTCGCGACTCACCCTTTTAATTTAACACTTTCAGGTGACACCTAGTGCATCGGACCGGACTGGAGAGGAACGCGAGGTGGCCATGCAAAAGAGAGCAATTGGATTCAGCTAAAAGGCTTTAGTCTGTTATTTTATATTTTGTAGATTTTAAGTATGATTGTAATAAGGCCACGGGCCACTAGACTATTACTTTTGGATTTGGTTATGTTGGGTTTTTAAGTTTTATGTTTTCAATTAAGTTAAGACATGTATGAAATTTCAGTTTTTATTTAAAAATCCATCAAGATAATTTATAACTTAATATTTTATACTTTAATGAATTCTTAAGCTTTCGAAATAAAGGTTTAAACCTAGTAATTGTTTTCCAAAATGCGACATGTTTTGTGAACTCCCTTAAGTGACATTAGGCCGGGTTTGGGGTGTTACAGAAAACATATATTAATATTGAGCTAGCATGTGTTACTTTAAAAATGGATCACACGGCCAAGGCCAATTTGGGCCGAGTGGGCCTACACGGGCAGATCACATGGGCATGTAGGCCTATTTTTACCGAAATGTTTTTAAGGTTGCACAGGTCGCCCAAGTCGACTGTGAACCTACTGTAGGGTCGGTAAGCGCTACTTAGACCCCTAAATGTGTGAAATTGACTGAATGATATCTGTACTGGGCTTGTTAGTATCTGAACTGAATATATGTACTGAAATTGCATAATAGCATTTTATCCATTGTGTGTTGCATTGCATTGGGTTGGGGGTTGTTATTCGAAGGAAGTGTACTGAAAGGCTTTAAGCCTAATTTCATGCGATTCGATTGCAAACCATCATTGTGCCGCATTCGGTACTACTTGGAGTGTAGGGATGGGTGGGTTGATTATATCCCCACATGGAGTGTAGGGTTGGACAGAGATGGTGTGTAAAGGCTGGTTGGGTAGGCTTTTGCTACTGCATAATTGTTATCGCATCGACATCTTTGTGATAGGCTAAGGCCCTCACCGCATTTTGACCCTATAATCGAGATGGGCTAAGGTCCAAATATCATCGTCATCAAAAGGGGCTTAGCCCAAGCGTTTCAATCGTATCATCGTGAATCTTGATTGTTTGTTTGTTTCTGCGAGATTACACACTGAGTTTACGTAAACTCACCCTTTTTGTTTAATATGCACAGGTAATCCCCAAACTTAGACAGATCAGTGCGACGGAGGACTCAGCGGTGATCACAGTAATTTTTGGACTTCATGGTTTTCAATTTACAATTTATGATTTGATTATTATTGATTATTTGGGTTGTAATTAAAGGACCCTCTGGGACTTTGGTTTTAAATTTGGGTTTTTATTTATTTATTTTACTTTATGGATTTATACTTGCTGGTCGTAGGAAATTCGATTTTCAAAAAGTTAAAGTAATTTCTAAACGCATGATCACCTAAACTGTTTTATTAAAGCTTCCGCAACGAGGGATGTTTCAAAACAAATGTTTTAAATAAAAAAAGACGACTTTCTAAGTTCTAACAAAGTTTTAATGAAGATAATCACATGGAATGTTTTCATCGTAACAACGATATTTCAAATACACTATCGTGTGAAATTGCTAGATACGACCATAACATCTAGGCCGGGTTTGGGGTGTTACAAAGAAATAAAATATCGACTTTTTAACTACGGAAGTTAGGTGAAATGGCAAGAGTCTCTCCTATTTTAATTAGCGATTGAGGGTTTGATCCTTACTCTGGGTATAGAACAGCTTTAAAACACGTGGTCAGTATCTACCCCTTAATGGGCCTACTAAATGCGGAAGATTTATTATTTGACTCAATCCGATAAATATCTCAAAAAAAATTTGAACTTTTACAACCGCTTTTAACCCAAAAAGAAACACCTTCAACTACTGACATAGCTTCAACTTCCAAAAGCCCTTGTAAAATCCCTTATAAGCGGTTTATTTAGGAAAGGGTGAATTATCCAAAAATGTGAATTTATTTTTTAAAAAATTATCATAGTAAACCAGTTTTTTTAATTTATCGAATTTGTTTATTTAGTTATTTTATTTGTTTACAAAAAATATTTTATTCGTTTTCAATGTTTTAAAATTCATAAATAGACTAATAAAATGAGAAACTATTTTTTTACCCATGCATTATTTATGTATAACTTAAAATATATTAAATTATTTTATATTTTAATAAATTTTATGATGGTATGTGATTAATTATTTAAAACATTATTATTATGTTTTAAAACTTCAACAATATTTTTATTGTGTGTTTAAAATATTATGTTCAACACTATTTAAAAAATTAATTTTTAAAATATTTAAATTTATTTTGTTGTATTTTCAAAAGTATTTCATATTAGTTTGAAACATTATTAAATTTGAAATTTAATATGCTTATAAATTATGTTGATTTATAGATTTTAATAATATTTTAAATTGTTTATAAATTATGATTTAGATTGTTTTAAATAGAGAGGACTTGATAGAACGCCGTCGTCAAACAAACAAGGGACTAAAACAAGAAAACCTAAAAACATGCTAGAGAGGGCAGACAATTGGGTGTTAGGGTAGTAGACTTTTTTTCTCTTTATAAAGTTTTTTTTGTTATTTTATAAAGATGAAAATACCCTCAATTTTTCAAAGTAAATTGTTACAAATAACTTATATTAATTACTTTAAAATATTCAAAAATTAAATTTTATGCACCATTATATTAAATTATTTAAATATAATATAATTTAATTATTTTTTTAGTTTTCATTATCATGTCTAGAAATAACATTCCAATCTTTAACCACGGTTTTTGGCATTAATGCAAAACACTAAACATTAGCAAACTATTTTTTTTCACATCATCTTTCTATCATAACTTTCAAAAACACTTTTGATAAGCATTTTTCTTTTTAACAGCCAATAGCAATGGAGAACTAACTCTAACCCAAGCTAGCTTTACACTAGAGGTGTACATGGGCCGGGCCGGGTCGGGCCCAACTAAAAATTTAGGCCCGTTTTGTAAGCCTAGGCCTGGCCCGACCCGACCCAGAATTGGTAAACTCGAGCCTGGCCAGGCCCGTATTATTATTTTTATTTTATTAAATAAAACATAAAAAAATGAATCAAATACATTTAAAGAAAATAGATGCTTATTTTCTACTTTGAATCTCATAATGATACTATTCTACCATTTAATTTTCTACTTTACAAAAATAGATGCTTAATTTGTTTAGTTTAATTTATTAATAATTTTTTCATATTCTCAAAAATTCAATTTTAAAGAAATTAAGTATGGAATAAAATAAACACATGTTCCTAATTTGGTAACAAAAATCAAGTAACATTCTAACTTTTGCAAGCAACTTAAAACACATGTTTGTCACTTGGAAACTTGAGATACGGAGCCTTCAACTTAAACATTAATGATTAATATATAAAAAGTAGTAAAGAGTTTTTTTTTTTTTTTTAAGTCTTGATATTCAATCAATATATTATAGGATCTCAAAGATTATATCGAAATAATATTAAAAATGACAACAGAACAGTAAAAAGTAATTATATTAAAATTGAAATAACTTGTTTGAACTAAAATAATAACCAAATTAATAATAAAACAAAAGTTCTACAATATCGAAATAATATTAAATACGACAATAGAACAATAAAATACCATAAAAGAACAATAAAACAGCATCAAAATAGCCCCAAAACAGCATCAAAACAGCCCCAAAACAGCGCCAAAAACAGCCAATAAAAAAATTACTAAAGTAAATTACTAAAGTTAAAATTTGCCAAAAAATCATACCCGAGGCCCGGCCCTTTTTTAAACGGGCCTCATTTTTTTGCCCAAGCCCATTTTTCGGGGGGGCCTTCGGGCCGGGCCAGGTAGCCCGGCCCATGTACAGCTCTACTTTACACCCATCCATATCAATTTTAGAAAATATATTATTTTTAATTCAATATTTAATATTTTAGATGATTTATCTATTATTAAAATTTTAAATTTAGACAACTTAAGATAATTTTTTAATGTTTAGATAGTATTGAATTATTATATATTTACTTTTATGTGAAATCAAATCTAAAATGTATAAAAATAAAATTAAAAAAATATTACAAAAGTATAAAACGTATTGCATTAAACTCAAGCCTTAAATGTGGAAGCTTAACTCATATTTTAAACGAGCTTAATTTTATTGACTAAATTCATTTTTTAGGCCTCCCACTTTTAATCAAACGTATACATATTTCAAGCAATCTTTCAAACTTAAGTGAATAACACGACTTATGAACAGATTATCCAACCCCCAAACCATTAAAAAAAAAAAAACCTTCTCAAAATACTTATAATTTAATAAATAATGAGTGAATAATTGGTATATAATAGTATACTTTTTTTTATATCACAAACATTTTAAAAAAGAGACAATATTAAAAAAAATGACATGTGTCTCTTTTTTTAAAATATTTATTTATTTTAATATTTTATTATACTTTAATAAGACATTAATCCTACTTATAGAATCTAAAAATTCCATTAATAATATACTAAATAATTTATCTATTAAGTTAAGTTTATTTATTTAAGACTATATCATCCTTTTAGCTATTTTATAATTACTCTACAACTCTTTCAACCCTTTTTAATAATAATTTTTTTTTTCTGAAACATCAATATTCAATTTGGAAAATTAATTAAAGTTAGAATCTCTTATATTCCTATTTTAATATTTGATTTTACATAGTTAAAATCTATGATTTAGCTCATGTCCTTTGTTTTTATTCATTGTAAGCATATTCAACTTTCCTTTTTATTCTTTTTAGTGTTTTTTAATGGTTGAAACTTGTTATTGTTAAATGGGTGTATGTGTATTCATACAAAGGATTTCAAATTATTCTCCATTTTTTTAAATATATTTATAATATTTATATTTGATAAAAATATAATTTATTTCAAATATTTCAAATATTTCGACCATATGTATATAGTATCCTTTAAGAATTGAACTTTGTTTAAAATAACATTAATATTTAAAATTTAAGAATATAAATATAAAATAAAAAATTTCATAATATAAAATTTACATTTTTTAAATGATCCAATTATACTCACAACCTAATTTTAAATAATATACTAAATAAATTTCATAATTAAAATTAATACTTGATTTTTTAATTTATTAAACAACATCTTACTTTTGATAATAAAAAAAATTATGCTGGGTAGCTATGGCATATGAGCCATGCCCCTAAAAATGATAAATTTGCACTTAAACCTTTTTAAAATTATAAAATTATAAATTAATACATTGTAAAATCACGATTTAATTTTTCAAAAAATTATAATTAAGTTATATCTCTAAAATGTCTTTTTAGTTTCACCATGTGTATAAATATATATGAAGTATTTTTTTTATACAATATTAGGGACAGGAGTAATATGATTTAAACTGTGCCAAACATGTGTCTGACAAGAATTTTAACCGATGTTTCATTTAAGTCAAAATAAATACATATAAATTGTTAGAAAATAGAACTTTTTAGAATTCTCTATCAATTTTGGATTGATCCAAACAAAAGAAAATGAAATATTATTATTATTATTATTATTATTATTATTATTATTATTATTATTATTATTATTATTATTATTATTATTATCTCTCTAGAGGAAAAGGACAAATATGATAATTTTTTCTTCATTTTTTGAAAATTCCAAAGGATTGGAAGTCTTCAACTCTCATCTAAATTTACACCACCACCAACTCCTAAGGCTACAATTGCAAACATTATCTTCTTCTACTTTTCCTTTTTTCTTTTTTAATTTCCCTTTTCCTTTTTCTTTGTTGTTGGGCTTTTTTCATAAATAACTCAAATAAATTAAATATTTATGAAAATATTCATTTTTAATAGTGAACCTCGGTGTTGTTATTGCCATTGGCAGCACCACTATTCATAATGGACCAATCATTGATTGGTTTTAAAAAATAATAATTTTTTTAGGTATTATCATTATCATTGGCAGCATCGGACTGAAGTATGATTATATAAGACGTTCAAGGACCTAATGAAACAATTACCCTTTTTATATTGGATGAAAAAAGGGGTGCCCTGACTGATGGTGGCACCCGATTTTAAACTTTTGGTCTATTTACATGTTAGGTCTGTTCTCTTTTGAAATTAAATTTAAATAGCCCTTAAAATATAAGAATAACAAAAATAAACCCTTTTAATTTTTTTAAAAACAATAAAATTATATAAATTATATAAATTTTTATTTAAATTACCCAAATATATCCCTCGAGAATTTTTCTCAAGTTTTAAATAAGAATTTTTTACTTATGGAAAATTCTTGAGGTATATATTTGAGTAATTTAAATAAAAATTTTATATAGTTTTTTTAAGTTTATTGTTTTTTAAAAAAATAAAAAAAATGAAAAGGCTCATATTTTTTTAGAGGTTATTTAAATTTAATTTTTAAAGAGGACAAACTTAACATGTAAATAGACCAAAAGTTTAAAATGGGGTGCCACCACCTTTTTTTCATCCAATATAAAAAGGGTAATTACTTAATTAGGTCCTTGAATGTTTTATATAATCACACTTCAATCGATGCCGCCAATGGCAACGGTGGCACTTAATTTTTTTTTTTAAACCAGCCAATCATTGACCCATTATGAAGGATGGTGCCAGCAATAACAATAGCAACACGGAGATTCACTCTTCAAAATGGGTCGTTTTGATACATAATTTTATAAATGGATTGTTTTCATAAATAATTAATTTATTTGGATTGTTTTTGAAAAAAATCCGTTTCTTCTTCTAAATTTATTGAGCTTTAAGGTTGCATTTCCTTGTATCATAAACCATAAACGGTAGATATTGGACACTCCACACCAATTAAATATTATCTCTTCAAATGAGTGGAGTTAGGAATTTTTTTAGAGAGTTAAAATAAAATTATAGAAATTTAAGGGTAAAGTTTAAATAATTTTAAATTAAGTTATTAATTTTTAGGGATTAATTTTTTTTCTATTAATCAAAGGACTCATAAAAACATAAATTAAATTATTGATTATTAGGAAGAGTTAAAATTAAAATTATCTTATTTAATCGAAAGAATCATTATTTTCCTATAACTTTGCTCCTAACACTTAAAATAACGGTACGTTTGGTTCACTGTAATGGAATAGGGCTGTAATTGAATAGAGCTATAATGGAATAGAGGTGTAATAGAATAGAGCTATAATAAGTAATTCAACTGTTTAGTTGAATGGAATGGAATAGAGCTGTAATAGAATTATTGTGTTTGGTTGAATGGAATGATGTTGTAATAGCATAAGGAAAAAAGCTAAAATGACTAGAATACCTTTAGCAGAATTTTTTTTAGGTAAATGATTATTGTTATTGTTATTAAATTTTAATAAGATTATTAATATAAATAGTAAATAATTTAATCATATTTTAACATAATTATTATTAAATATAATTTAATAAAAATATATAATTTAATAAAATTCTTAATATAATTATTCTTATATGAATTTACTAAAATCATAATATATAATACTATAAAAATAATATATAATCTACTTTATTATTTTTAAACCGCAATACATATTTAATGTGCTAAAATATCATTAGTGAAACAAATAATTTAATTATTCTACAATAAAAAATATGAGAAGTAATAAATAACTTGAGAGTTATATTTTGCATAAACATAATATTCATATATTAACAAAAGGTTACATGATTTCATTAGTTTATATGTCATAATCCATATGTTATAAAATTTTACAACATCAAAAAGTTACAACATTGTAATGACATATATCATGTCATTATACCGTCCCAAATATTACAAACACAAAATGTTACCAAAATATCATCAACACAATTATGATTTTTAATGGTCAGTAAGAAATCTTCTGACCCATTCCAATCGTACAGAAGAAGGTAAACTAAAGAAAATGAGCATTTGCGTTGGATGATCTGGAATTTTGCTCAATGTTGGAAAACGCTCTTCCACAGTTAAACCTTCTATTTCACATAATGTTGGATATAAATTTATAGCTGTTTCTTGGATGATATGAAATTCTTCTGACTTTTGTTGAATTACCGCATCGGAGGCAATACTCCTACTGATTTGTTCGCCAAAGGCCTGCATGTTTTCTGCCAATAAAATGGCAGCATCATGAAATGAAGAAGAAATATGATCACTTGCATCAGAATTCTTTTTTTTTCTTCTTTGAAGATGTGGAACCCCCTTGATTTCGAGCTGGTTGCGGTTCTGTAGCTGAAGCATCCATGTCATCCAAAGAGATATCAGCTTCACATCCATAGAAATCGTTTCTTTCTTCATGAATATTTGTCGTAGCTACATCCTCAGCATTTATTTCTTTAATGATATCAGCGACTGTTTGAGCATCTTTCCCAGTGGCTTGATCTTTTGCGTAAATGGTAGTAAGTTGGTCGTAATAAGGGAAACTACGATGTTTGAACTGACCTGCTTCTTTATGACTCTATAAAAAAGAGGAATTCATATCAGTTATAAGTTTGGTGAAAATAAGATAATAAAAACTTAAAATAATTCTTACATTTATATATGAGTTCTACACCGCATCTTCAGCAACAACGAGCTGCCTATGCTCATCCCAACCAAAACCGCTATTGTTTTTTCCGTTAAGCATGTCATAAACGATTGACCAATCCCTTTTCAGTAGTCTAATCCTCGATTCAATATTAGGTTTAGCTTTCAAAATTGCATTGGGTAAAACTTTTTCTAACATTCATTCCAACTCATTTAAATAACCGGCTTTGAATCCCGTATCAGCATTAAAGGTTCCAACATTGTGCAAGTCGACCATATAAGAAACCAATGCAGCATCTTCTTCTGGAACCCATTTCCTTTTGGTTCCTCGAGAACTTTGGGAAGAAACATTTGATTCTGAAAAACCTGACATAGTTATCTTAAGAAAAAACACAAATTAAGACATAAGAGGTAGCTAGATTCTGTAATAATGGTAAGCTTGAAATTTTAACAATTGCAAAGGAAAAAAAACATAACTGTATATTGCAAATTATGTATCTTAAACTACAACCACACCTTTAAATCTAGAGTTGTTTATTCAAATACCCAAAAGAAAATAGGAAAACAAGTTCATAAACAAACAAACCACAATGTTGGAAAAAAAAAACTCAAAATACAAACTGTAACTTACATTTGCAAATCTGAAATGTCAAATTTCATTCAATAAAATCAGCTATTGGCTTAGCAAATAATAATGTCTTGAACATTAAAAAAAATTAATAATGAACATCTAATCTTGAAATACATCCACATCCATATCCAATTTATACAATTGTAGCGAACCAAACGGGCTGATATTGAATGTTTGATGCCATTGCTGATAGCAAAGGTCAGAAATGAAAATCAGAAATAACTGCTCCATTTCAATGAGTTCTCAATCATTGGGCCAAAAAGAATGCTGCAAAATGAATTTGCAAAAGCACAATTGTAGTTTTTAAACATAAAATGTTGAAATAAAATAAATTACCCATATCTACTATGCAGTATCAATCAACTTTGAAAAGTCTGAGCATTCAAGCATTAACTTCCTCACCCTAAATAAGATGCTAGTAACATTTATACTAAAAAAACCTCTCAATAAAGGAATGGAGGTAAAAAAAATAAGAATAATGCAGCACTAGATCAGGCTGACGATTCTAGATGGATTTTCAAACAGATTCTGAAACTTAGTAATTGAAACATGTAAAATCTTATGATATAATAACATAAAACTAAAATTATAGCAGTGTACTTAAACACATACAACCAACAAAGTCATCAACTAACGAACATCAAAGATCCTCAAATAAACCATATGGCAGGAAATAAAAAATCACTTGTGATGGATCAAACTTTAATAAGGCTCGGACACCATATAAATGCAAGTGACAGTGACAAAGAAAGATGATTTTAATCAAAAGAAGCAACCATATTTATACATGAAAGAAGCCTATAGATACTCCTATTTTATAGGAGACTTATTTACAGATGATACAAACAAACAACAAAATTCAAAACAAAGGAAAACAGCAGCAAATTCAAAAAAAGAATAACACCAAAAAGTTAAAACACATGATTAATAGAAAGAACCTGCAATGCCCTCGAAGGCCAGACCTTGGAATAGTTTCATAAATTGTGGCACTATGGGATTTCACTGAAGACTTTTTCCACACTACTACTACCGGTGCCATCATTAGCCATAAGACCATGAATTATATCAACAATAATAACAAAGAAGACGGAAGGAGAATAAAAATCACAAAAACCAATGATAAGTAGTTAAAAGGATGGGGGGCAACATTGATGCCATAGCAACCTCTCCAAACAAAGTATCCCAGGGATATGACCAAAATAATACCAAAGATTGTGTGGTAAAAGATATGGAGGTTAAAGAAATAAAAGCAGTGCAGCCCTCGATCTAGCTGACGGTTCTAGATGGATTTTCAAACAGATTTTGAAACTTAGTTATTGTAATATCTAAAATCTTATGATATAGTTGAATAAAACTAAAATTATAGCAGTATGCTTAAACACATACAACCGGCAAAGTCATCTATCAAGGAACACAAAAGAAATTCAAATAAACCATATAACGGGAATAAAAATTGTCACTTGTGATGGATCAAACTTGTTGGAGTTTAAGAAGGCTCTGATACCATATAAATGCAAGTGACGGTAACAAAGAAAGATGGTTTTATTGAATGGCTATACATGAAAGAAGCCTCGAGATACTCCTATTCTATAGGAGACTTATTTGCATAAAATCTGTTTGAATTGAACTTAATGCAATTGATTCTATTCGAATCTTGCCTTTTGCAACTCTGATTTTCATATTCGAATCTCAACTGTGGCAATTCAACCACATTTCAAAGCAGGAGAACTTTAGTAAGCATGCAAAAGTATGACATGAAGCATTAAGGGATTAGCAGAAAACACTCACGGATTTGGATAAATCCGAACATCAACAATCCTTGCTTGCACACAACTTACAATTCCATGATTGAAAATCAATTATACAGGGATATAAACCTATATGAGCCCTCCAAATACATAAAAATCTTAGAAAAAATATGGCATACCATTGTCCAACATTCACACTTGAATCAGAGTAACATAAAAGAAAATCTCATACGCCAAGGAAACGCAGTTTGCAACAGCACAGCATGATAATGGCAGATATTAAAAATCATGATAAACCCTCAGACCTCATAGATATGGTGGATCATTTGCAGTTTTTAAACTCACTGATTTTTGTTACAAGCCTTCACCATATCAGCAACAGTGTTGACAAGAAGAAAGAAAGAAAGAGAAAAGGAGTTGTTCTTTCTACGAAAACAAAATTGAAGGGGAAAAGAAAAGATATGATATTGAATGTTGAATTGTTGATGCCATTGCTGATGACAACCCGAAACTAGCCAACCCGAAAGCCAATCACGAACTGCTCGCTACTGGAACTGGCTAACAGAAAGAGCGGAAAGAAAGAGGGCATGTCTCACTAGCAAGACAAAAAGGGTGAGCGCCTAGCGTGCCCCCTTTATTACTAGGTTGGGCAAGCTTTCACAGAAAGAACACCTATGGCTTTTCACACTGAACTTCTCTAACTAAGAAAATTAGAGGAAAAAAAAGGAATCAAAGGCCATCACTTACCGTAAATAAGGAGCTTCAACGGGAAGGAAGATGAATGTGGTGAATGAATGCTTGATTTGTCATCGACTATGGAGCTAATTTCTCTAGGGTTTACTTTGGGATGAAATTGTCTGTGAAAGTGAAAACCAGGAAGATGAGAGACAGGAGGAAGACGAGAGATGGGATTTTTTGGTCCAAATAGGGAAAAATGTTTTTACCCGATAGCATTGAATAATTAATCAGACTCCAAGCCTCTGAATAGCTATTACGTCCCGTACTGTAATAGAGACTGAATGGAATCAGGCTGTAATGCAATTACAGCCAACCAAACTAATGTTTGGTGGTGGGCCTACCTAATTGGGGGGGGGAATGCATTCCTATTCCCCCCAACCAAACATGGTGTAATTGTTAGTATGATGGAGTGTTAATCAAAACAGATAGTTAAGAAACTATTCAGATTATGTAGGAATCCTTCTCAAAGACATCTTCCTCAGCACTAATTCGAGGAATTCAACAGAATTTGTTGGATATTGGTCAATGGAAGCTCGAATATATTCCTCTTGAAATTAATCTAGAAGCTAATTATATTGCTAAGTTGGCTTTTCACCGAAACGAGTGTCTTCATTTAGTTGATGAAATTCCTTTAAATTTGGTTAGGCCTTGTAATAATTTTGTTTATTTTCAAAAAATAAAAATAAAAATTGTATGAGCTATTTAAATTATGTTTTGAGTTAACAAAAAAAAATATTAGATTTGATTAAATGTCAATTACCTCTCCAATCCAAAATTTATATGGATTTAAATAAAATCTTTTAAGTTTAATTCAGATAAATTCTAATTATTATTTAATTTATATTAAATATAATTTTAAATTAATTTTTAATTTTTAAAAAAATCAACAAAATCATATTTTCGAAAAATTTCTATTTTTCTAGATTTTAAGGTTGCGTTTGGGTGGAGGATTTGTAAGAAGAATTTCATTTGTATCAAAGTTTTTAAAATTTTAAAAATGTATTTACTTATTTGAATAAATATATTAAATAATTTCAAAATTGGTGAGTAATTTCCAAGAGAATTTCATCAGCTTAATTTCTATTTTTAAATTTCACCTAAAGAGGTGATTTTTCAAAATTCCTCATAATTTTATCTGATTTAATATATATGATGAGAAAAGAATTAAACTTCAAAAATATTTTTTTTAATTCTAATTTATATTTTTAAAACTTATTTTATTAAAACTATTTATAATTTTTTACAAATATAATATTCATATTGAATATTTTCATATTATTTATTTTTAATATAATTATTCTTTAATTTATAAAATTTCAATAACCTAATTTTTCCTAAATCAATTATTTATCCTAAGAAAGTAATTACTACCATTTTGAATTATAGTGTTAATCGATGCAGGTCATGAGCTAATGATTTTATTTTAATTTTATTTTTGGTATTCTCTAGAACTATTCTTGAGTTAAAGTTTAAATTGTTGATGAGTTAAGTTTAAAAAAACTTTGATGTTGAAGCTTAAATTTGGTTTAGCCTTATAGTTATATATGTTTATGGGTTGGGCTGGATTCGGGCCGAATTTTGCTAAAATTTTAAGTTTGATTTGAAAATTTGATCTAAAATTTTGCCCAAACTTGGCCCGGATATAAATAATAAAACTTGGGCCTGACTCACCTAAATTAATTTTTTATATTATTTCTAAAAAATATAATACATCAAAAATATTAAAAGTATTAAAATAAATATTTCCAACAAATTGAAAATAAATTAAAAAAATATTTATGGTTAAATAATACTAAGATAGGTGTAACTTAGCAAGCAAATACCTCTAAAATAGTAATAAAATTAACAATAAAACAATAGTTATACTATATCCAAACAATAACAACAAAAATAATAGTAACATAATAGTCAAATGATAGCAAAGCAGTGATAAAACAATAAGAAAATAGTAGATTTTTATATGTCTTTTTGCTAATTCGGGCCGGGTCAAAAAAATCTTACCCAAGGCTCGACCTGTTTTTTAAATGAGCATTATGCTTTTTGCCCAAACTTATTTTTCGGACCTATATATTTGCTCAAACTCTTCCATTTTTCGAATGGATCTTCAAATCGGGCCGAACTACCCTACTTACTGTCCATCTTTATTATACATATGTCATAAAGTAGTTAAATATTTATACATTTTTATAATTAAGTTCAAATTTTTATTTATTATTAAATTTGAATTTAGGTTGAGTGGGATGAATAACTCAACCTATAAATGAACATGCTCAAAAAAAATTATCCCTATAGGCGTGTTTGATGAAGAAGAATTTTATTTCTATCAAAGTGTTTAAAATTATAAAATTGTGATTTATTTATTTAGATACATGAATTTAATTATTTGGACCTTAAAAAATAAAATTATTTATTTGAGTAAAAATAATGAAGAATTTCAAAAATAGATTTGAGTGTATCAATTTTTTTTTTAAATTTTATCTAAAAAGGTTATTTTTAAAAAACTCTTAATAATTTTATTTCATTTAATACACACGATCTCACTATAAAGTTTTTTTTTAAAAAAATATCACTTTTAGATTTTTTTTAATTTTATTTCATTTAATATATATGATCCCACTATATAAAAAAAAATAAACTTCAAAAATTATTTTTAAAATTTTATTTCATTTAATAAATATGATTTTACTATAAAATAAACACTTAAACTTCAAATTTTATTTTTATTTAATTTTAATATATATTTAAAGTTTTATTTTATTAAAAATATTTATAAATGTTTACAATTTTTATGCTATCCACATTGATTGTTTTTATATGATTTTCTAAAAAAAAAACCATTAATTTTACCTTTTAATTTTCACAATTGCTAACATTTTGTATAGACATTTTAAAATTTTGGAAAATTTTAAAATTCTCTGTTCAATCAAACTATAAATTTGTTTGAAAAAAAAAACAAATTCTATTTTTTGTTGTGAATTAGGATCAAGCTTTGCATGAAAAAAAATAAAAGAAAAATGAATGCATAAATCATGTATTCCAAGTTTTGGCAATGGCTATATGTGACTCATTCAATCACACTTATTAATCAATTACAATTGAAGTGAAGACAATGTTTCTCAAAATTTACACAGCATCCATAATTTTTTAAGGGTAATATGGATTCACACACTGAATTTCTCAAATAATCTATATATATATATATATATTATGGTGGCCCTTCCATTGGCAATGGAGATATACGAGGCTAATTAAGAAATGAATCACCCCAATATCAAATCCAAAACCAGATCAAGATGATGATGATGATGCAGAAGAAGGAGATACAGTGAAAGGCTTTTGTTCTTCACATGTGAGCACTTCATGGGGTCCTGCCTCTTCTCTCCCAACTCCCATTAGGTCAAGGTAATAAAGGTAATGTGAGATGATGTTGTTCATGGTGTCAACATCACCTTGCCCACAAACTTGATCTCCATAGAGCACATTCATGGTGGCTCCGAACCCCGGGACCCGCTTGCCCAACGTGTCGTTCTTGGTCGGTTTCCAGTTGCCGACAAACACATCGTGGGCCGATGGTTGGTGTTTCTTCACCGGTGTCATCCATCTCCAGATTGCTGCCTGGAAAGCTAAGGTTGCATTGTTTTCTATGTATTCAGGGTGGTTCAATAAGTCCACCTTCAATGCGTCTCCTGTTTCTCCATAGTTGTAGTTCCTGCAGTAACAAAAAATCAACAAGATAAGAAGTCCATGTTAAAATCAATTCAAGTTGGTGATTATTAGTCCAACCGAAAGCTTCATTGGCATTATGAGTTTGATAAAAGGATTATTTGAGCTATCCTTTACCAATCAAATCCGTGATTCAATCATGTAAGTTGAACCAAAAGATTAGGGAATCAACCAAAATGGGATCAATCCAACTGATGTGGTCTTTTCAACCATTACCAATACCATTGTATTTTATGAAAATCTTGGATAGATATTGAATATACATGCTCCTAGTATAGGAAAGCAACACGTTATGTTGGTTCGACTCTTCAATTTTCTTAAAGTAATCATATCTGATGCATATATAAATCCCCGTATTTGGTTCCAGCAAACAAGTCTGAATAACATAGGGAATAGGGCACATACCAATAGATAGGCAAGGCACCACGGCCATGGTAAGAAACTCCAGGAGTGCAAGGGTAGGTGTATTTGTAGTAATCATCACAATACAATTTGCTAGGACTCATTTCCTTGTTGTAGCATAGACCCCAAGCCAATGGTCCCCCAGTTGCCACTCCATAACCGCCTGCAATTATTCAACACTAAGTGCCATTATACATATAATTCATACACTACTTCAATGGAACATGTATGAATTCATCTAGAAGCTTTGAAACCCAAAAAAGAAAATCTAGAAGCTATATTTTGCCTTGCTTTTTATTCATTTATTTTTAAGTAATTTTGTATGGTAAATCTAGACAAAAATGGTGTCGTGGTGTAGTTGGTTATCACGTCAGTCTAACACACTGAAGGTCTCCAGTTCGAGTCTGGGCGACGCCATTGTTTTTTCCTAAGTTTAGTTTTGTGGCTTACTTACATGAAGTTTTGCTGCCGACATGTCCAAGAAAAGCTGCCACTTCCTTCATGCTCTGGAGCTTACCGCCGGTGGTACCAAAACCATGAGGCTGATACTGAGCCGCCGCCGTAATGAAAGAATGGTAATCCCAGAACCCAACCGCATGTGCCACCGGTGTGTTACGTTTAGCGAAAAGGTTCTCAAATTGATAAGTTTGGAAATAATCAGAAATGGTTTGGTTACAACAAAACTGTGACCACCCTTTACATTCCCACCCTTTATCACAAAGTTTCTTGCCTTTAACTATCTTCACCAATGGCTTCACTGATTCCTGGCCATTTGCCACTGCCATTAGTGCTGCCATTGTAAAAAATAGCAGCCATTTGGCCTCCATAGTGATGACAGAATACTGGGTTTTTTCTTCTTGTTGTAGGTTTTCTTTGGGGTAAAAAAACAACATTTGGTTGGGTTTATAAAAAAGAAATAGGGGGAATCTTGGTGTAGAAGAAGGGGAAGGTTTAGTTGGAGTGAAAGGCATAGAAAGTGAATTTCTAACTTATTAGGAGAGAGATGGTTTTCATGGGTTGATGAATGATGGCTACTAATACTAGATTTTGCTTGCATTTTATGCTATCTTCCTTCTTACAATGTAAGCAAAGGGAAAGTCTTCAATCTCGAAGCTTCCAAGCTTATATGGACATCAATATATGTTTGTTTTTAGAAAATGAACAAGTGTAGACGCCAATTACATGATAATTAATTACTTCTTAGAGTGCAAAGAAGGAAGATGCTTGAATCTTTAAAATTCGAAGATTATAAAGCACTAAAATAAATACATAATACCAATACAATATGATACGAGTTTGATAATTTCTTTAAAAAAATGAAGACATGCATAGGAAATTACATGATAACTTCTCAATTTTTAGAATGCAAGGAAGTGAAAAGGCCCTCAATCAAGTCGACTGTCTTAGGGCACTTAAAGTTCAGCTTTTAGCTTTTGTTCTTGGGCTCAATTATAGTTTATATGTTTACTCATCTATATCTATACTTTTATATTTATATAATATTATAATCCAGGTGTCGTTTGATTGCAGCTCATCTCATACTTTAATCATAAGGTTCGGAGTTTAATCCTGGCCCATAGAAATGGAGCATACCTCATTGTCAACTATTTACCTCTTTGAAAAGCATATGCAATAAGGAGATTAGTCACAACTTATTTGATAGTACTTTAGTTTTTTTTTAATTTTAAAAATAATAAAAATATACATTTGTGATATTTAATTTCATGACAATTTCACTGGTAAAACATTAAATTTATCATTTGACCAAAACTTTATTTTGGTTTTTTTATACATTTTAATTTGATTATCTATACTTTATTCCATCCATCATTGTAAATATTAATGATGTTGTTGATTGAGTTGGTATCATAAATTATCTCGATTCCAATTTAGAATTGATATATTCATTTAGTATTCTTATTCTAATGTGTTTATGTGTTTAAATTTAGTTTTATTTACAATTTAATCTTATTTTTATTTTAATATCATAGATATTTTGTAAGTTATTATTAATTAGTTTCAAGTTATAGATTTTCATTATTTATTGTATACTATTTTTAGACACCCAAATCTGTGTTCTAAATATGTGAGTTCTGCACATATACATATGTGATGAAGTTTTTAGTATGTATAATTAATGCCGCGAGTCAATTAGACATCAATTTAATAAAAAAATTACTTAAAAATCCTATTTAATAAATAATTGAATATTAATATAATTGTATTTCCATCTTTAACTATTTTTATATGGATGCTTAAATAAAACAAATAAAAATATAATAAAGCCTAAAGAAAGTTTATTTATAAATACTTTTCTAATGTATTTGAGTGAAATGAAATTTAGTAATAAATAAAATTAATAATATTTTAAATTAAAATATTAAAATAATTATTTTTTAATGAAGTTGAATAAGTACTGTTGAATATTTGATATTCAAATTGATTTTAATTTTGATAAGGATAATGTTAAATTTATTTGACTTATATAGATAACCAAGTTTATTTTACGTGGCAAAATGAAGAACGTTGACCTGCATTGTATATTGTCAGCTAAACTTTTTAAAATAGAGTGGGCAAAGACGTGTGTGGGGAAGAAGGTTTTTTTGTTTTATATAATATTAGCGATAAGAGATGTGGGTAACAATATTTGATTTTATGTTAAATGAGTGTCTGATAAGAGTTATATACACAATATATTCGGCATAATGATTTTTTTAGTCTTCAACTTTACAAAAGGAAAAGTTATATTAGCTCTACATTTAAATTTTCATCTCTTTTAGCCATTGAATTTGTATAGTGTATGTTAAACCCAAAAATACAAGAGGGACCAAGAGGGGGAGTGAATTGGTATTTTAAAAATCTCTACAAAAATTTCTAAATGATAAGAGAATGAAAGAAAAGTTCAGACAATTTGATTTATAGTGATATGACCCCAATTGACTACCTCTGCTCCCTTAATATACCTCAACTAAGGATTTTTCAATTCACTATATTTAAATTGATCCAGTTCAAGAACAAAGTATAACCTGTACAATCCATATATTTTTCACAAGGCTAAGATGGAATATTCCCCTTAGCTTTTATGGTTTAACTAGAACCCTTTTTAGTTTTTGTGACTCAACTAAAATCCTTTCAGTTTACAATTGGCAAAATGGAAGAGAGTAAACAAAGAAACCTCTACAAGGTATGTATTTACGAAAATTAAACTCTTAAAGAAATGAAACGAGAGTATCTCTCTTTATAAATAAAGAATATTTATAAGAGAAATGAAAGAATAAAGATTTGAATATATTTCTCTTTATCTTGATGTTTGGGTATCTCCCTTTTAAATTTTAAAGTTTTCTTTAATTTAAAATTAGAATATATTATATCTTTTGATACATCATGTAAGATGTGTTGATACCTTAACCGCTAGTAAATAAATAAGATCGGGAATATATGCATATATGATTGAAGCCGACAAAAATGGTAATGTAATCAATGAATGACAATTGTATAGTTTAGTGATGTCTTTTTGTTACTATATGCCTGATTTTTTCCAAATGTGGAGTCATTGTTGAGTTAGATCCATTATTCACCATTATTTTCTGACCAAAATATAAAATAGATTCACTATTGACGGTCCAAAAATGCCTCGTGACCAAAAATATAGATTGCAAACAAGTGTTGAATTTGCAAGTCGCCGCGTCACACTGTTATTTCTAGACTTAGTGAGGGGTAATTTAGTAAAATTATGTTGAATTTTACATTTTTAAATAGTTTATTATTCAATTTGATATTAATTTTAAAATTTTAATTTCAAAGGAAAAAGAGGAGAGCAAAGAAAGGAGTTTGGAATTCGCTTTGCTCCTGTAAAACTTAGATACTTGTTCATTTGTAAACATTTACATTTACTCTTTCTTTAATTTCAATTAAGCTTTTTTTTATTTTGTAAGTTGAATTTAGTTGTAAGGGTTTAATTGAAGAGAGAGAGAGGGAAATGGTGAGTAGAATAAGTACAATACTGTTACCATGCATCTACTGAAAAGAAGGAAGAATATGAAATTGGAATCTGGGTTCCATCTTGGATCTTCTTCAAGATTTCATTTTTTATTGGAATTTAATTAATTAATAAAGATAATTAACTAAAAGGGAAAACAGAAATTGTCTTATTAAACTCCAAATAAACTTTCTATTGAAAATGTTAATAACAGGGCAAACTCTTTTATCAAACCCCTATTGCACATGCAACTAAAAATATTAATGAAAATGCAACAGGAAATGAAAGGAAAGAACATAATTGAATCTTTCAACCTTGGAAATGCCAAGCTTGCAAAATCACATGATTGTCCCATGGGTTTATATAGACTAATTTTGAAAAGGAGTGCCAGTTCACCTATAACAGGTGGAGGGTCAATGTAAAGAGAAGAAAAAGGAAGATACTCTAAGGTTGATATATAAGAGTTGCTAAGGAACTTAAGCTTATATAAGAGGGGTCACTCCCTTGTCTTGTAAACAATATAGTGTCTTGCATGGTTGTGCGGGTTGGTTAGATGATAGTGCTATTATAGGTTAGTTGTTGCCGACTTAGACATGGCTTACGAAGGGTCACTTGCAAACCGTTCCTTGCAAATTGCTTATTGCAAAAGGTCATTCACAAACTGCCTAACAGCTTGTCATGTGTCATGCTCTAGTGGGGTATAATAATCCCCCTCCCCCGCGCTTGAAAGGTAGGTTAATGGCCTACATCGACACTTTCCAAACAACTTTCCAATGCAAAGGTTACAAGGGTGATTTGTGTCATGAAAGGATTATTAGGTGAAGAATTTCGTTGTTCGCGCGTGACAATGACATCTCAAGGGGAGGGGGTGCACCACATATTTTGGAAGAAGTGTATTAGTGGTGGAGTGCTTACAACTCATCATTGAAAAATAGTGTTAAAAGGTGCCTTTATTGTTGTGGGGGATCGACTACTTCTATACAAGTCTTTGAAATGTTGTTCACCAAACAATCGACCGATCCCTTAACAATTGAAGGTATTGTCCCCGTGTTGGGTTTTGTCTCCAACCTCTATGAAGAGCTATGTACGATCCATGGAGGGGGTGCCTCAATTGATAGATATACGACTTGCAAGACTCGGGAGAGGTGTTAATACTGTGCCTAATATTAATTAGGTAACATGTGTGCGGAAATCTAAACCATCAAAGCTTAAGGACAACATCCTTACGAAGTGATTCAAATATAAATTTAAAGACAACATATTTAATAAGCTTAAAGAGTTTGTACTTAAATAAATTTTAAATAATAATAAAAATTTATAAATTTTTATATTTGTTAAATTCAATCATAAATACATAAAAAATAAAAATATATATAATTGATTTTGTTTTACAAATTAAAATTTACTTCTCGTAAGAGTTTAAATCTATCAACTTTATAATTGTAATTTTTTTTGTTATATTGTTTTTATATTTTATAAATAATTATTTACTATCATAAAAATAAAAATAAACAGTAAAATTTATTTTTATTAAACTTTGTAATTATTTTAAAATTTCTAAAAAATGTATTATTTTTTAATTTTATATATGGTATAGATATATATTAAACTTTCTCTTCTAAGTCATTATTTTATTATATTTATACTAGAATATTAAAAAGATTTTAAATGTTGTATCTTAAAAAGGTTGGTTTGCATGAGTTATCATGAGTTGGTTTAATATTTATATTTATTAAAAATTATGTTATCAATCGTTTTTATTCTTAAATATGTATTTAAAAGGTCAATGTGCAACTTACAAATTAATTTTGTATCTATCGTATATAGCTTAGAAAAAAATATTAATTAATTAAATTATGTATTTTTAGTTTTTCCTATTTGTGTAATATTATATTTAAAGAGTGGTTTGCAAATCATGAAATATGGTATGATAGTTGCTCATATCATTCTTTAATTATAAAGTCCGCGATTCGATTTTCACCTTATGACCAACCGTTTATCACTTTAAAAATTAACAACCTGTGAGGAAATTAGTCATTATTAACCGCAATCCATAACCCGATTTGATTTACATATTGACTGCATTTAAGATTTGTAGTATAGCAACACAGAAAATTTATTAATTATTTTTTTGTTTTTAAATAATGTATTGAAAATGGTTGGCCTCACACATTGATTTAGGATCTATATATTCACCAAGAAAACAAAGTTAACTAAATATTTTATTAATACATCCAAGATCCATGTGAAAATGATTAAAATAATATGAATAAAATAATTTATTATTAAAATAATATTAGTTGAAAATTAATTATTGAAATAATATGATGTGGGCCTCCATCAAATTTTTTTTGGTTTACTGTAGTAAACATATTATTTCAATAATTAATTTTGAATCTATATTACTTTAGTAATAAATTATTTTAGTAAATTTCTCAAGATCCATACTTGATATTCTCAAAAAAAAAAAAAAATGATATTTTTAAAGGAGATGATATGTTTGGTTTAATATTCTAATTATTAGATTTAAAAAAATTAAGAATTTTATCTTCTACTAGAGAAAGTAAAAAATTTGTAATCAAATTGTTGGACTAAATTTAGTTTGACTAATCTTTGAGAAAGTATTGATAACATGTTAAAATTAAAATTAAAAATATTATTTGTATATTAAATTATTATATGATTGAAATTAATTTTAATATTTACTTTCAACATATCAAAAATAGAACAAAAACAAATATATAAAAATAAAGAGAATAAAAAACAAAAAAAACCTAATCAGTCTAAAACTCTAAGGCTTCCAAAATATTTTACCAGCAAAATAATGGAGGTTTTTCCGATATTTTAATAATGTTCTGATCAGCTCACTCTCTTCGTCTCCATTTTCGTCAGGCTTCCATTTTTCAAAGCTCAAAAACAGTCTCGATTTAAACAAGGTTAGGTTTTGGATTAAGTTTCTTTTTTTTTTTTTTTTTTAGTTTATTGATCGTATTGATCGTTATTGTTATGTTTTCTTTCAACAATCTTGTTTTTATATGCGTTGAGTTTTCTTGAATTCCACTTATTTTTTTTTTTCATTTTTGTTTCAGTGTTGGAACAAGCTGCTATATTGAAATTTCTCTCTGATTCCGGCTATGGACGTTGGCGATTCGAGCCCGCTCGTCGGCTCTGAGATTCACGGTTTCCGTACCTTGGCAGGTGTTGTACGGGCTTTTTTTTTTTTTTTTTTGTTAATTTCACTTTTGTATAGTTAAATTGGTCAATGTGTCTTTGATAATTGTAGTGTTACTTAGCAGTATTATTTATAAGTAGAACAATTTTGTTTTTAAAAATATTATATTTGAATTAAGTGATGGGTCAAAAATAGATTTAAATAATAATAATTTTCAAAGTCCATCATTTGCAGTTACAAAACGGTATAATTATATTCTGTTTAAATAAATACTTAATTTTTTCAATTTACCAAACAAACCTAGGAATTGTTCTGTGAAGTATGTACTAGCTTGCTTGATCACTCAGTAAATTGTAAGGAGGTATGGCTTATTAGTTTTTGGAAGTAATTTCTTAACTTTTGGCTTTTATTTTGGCTTAATATCTTGAATAATTGAAGTTCTTTATGAGTTTTTGATCTTTGAAAGCTGGAGAAGTGGTTATTTGCTTTGAAAACAAATTCAGATGAACAAAAATTTTATAAACTATTGCATTAAGTTACTTTGAGCTTCATGTGCTGTTAAATTTTTTCTAATAATTTGTTAATGTCATGCTTTATACCATAGTTAAGCGTATGTTTCTCTTTTGCTAATTTTAGTTTTTATCGTCTTTCTGTTTGGAGGACAGATTTGGATGTTCAAACTATGATGGAAGAAGCCAAGTCTAGATGGCTACGTCCAAATGAAATTCATGCAATACTTTGCAACCACAAGTATTTCCCCATCTTCGTGAAGCCGGTGAACCTGCCCAAAAGTAACTTCTGATGATAATCAGTTCCCCCTTCCCATTTTCTTTTTTTTTTCCTTGATTTCCGTGAAGCAACAAGCTAATCTATGTTTAATTGCTGCAAGGTCTGCTTAAAGAAATAAATGACTTAGCTTTACTGTTCTTTAAGTTGATACCGCGAGTTATGTTAATTTCTGCTAAGTTTATGTCAATAGTTAATAATAAACTTCCTTTTTTGTGAGTTAAGTTAGGCTTGATGTTATTGCTATTTGTCTTTTGCTTCCTATTCATTATTAGCAAAAACCAAATGCATCAACTAAGCATAGGCATATTTGTTTAATCTAATGCAGTATTAAAGGATTGCCACAAGTCAGCATTTTGTAAGAGAATGTCCTGTTGTATTACTTATGGCTTTAGGAAATTATTATTATTGTTATTTTTGGCTATAGACCTTAGGAAATTATGACTTTGCTTTCAAATGAACAGTATGTTTCCTGTGTAACTTCCATACTTAAAAGTACTAAACAAGTGTACTTATAGAATAACTAACTGTATTCTTTATGTTGTAGGTGGTACTATTGTATTTTTTGACCGAAAGATGCTCCGAAACTTCCGAAAAGATGGTCATAACTGGAAAAAGAAAAAGGATGGGAAGACTGTTAAAGAAGCTCATGAACACTTAAAAGTGAGATTTTCTTGTACTATAAGCCCTGCAAATGGCACAACCTGTTATTGATGCTGTTTGTTAGTCGTTATAGCTAGTTGAATAACTGCATTTCTCTGGAATTTTGAGATTCAAATTTTTGGTTTTGTAATTGTCCTTTCTCTTCTTTTACTTCTATCATTGTTTATAAATATGCACGACATAATGTGGGAAATATTGTAAGATTCTGCTATTTTCAGACACTGAAAACCTGCATGCTGTGTTCTCTTTGTGCATTAAAGATTATCCTATGGTTTACACTATTCTATTGCTAGTTTTTCCTTCATGGCTTGCAAGATTAGTTTTATTTTTGTAGAACCTTCTGGTGGCACTCTATATGTTGGCTTGCATCTTCTTTTTCTTTTTAAATTTAATCTCCTTGCAGTAAATGAATGATGTTACTTTACTCCAATGACTTGGGAATTTATGTTATTTCTTATTTTGACTGGCTAAAATATAATTACTTTGAGAAAACATAATTCGTTGGAATTTTATTTCATTCAACATTTCAGGTTGGTAATGAAGAAAGGATTCATGTATATTATGCACATGGCCAAGATAACCCTACCTTTGTTCGGAGGTGTTATTGGCTACTTGACAAGTATGTTGCTGAGATCTATAACTTTACATTGCCTATTTTTTCCCACCTATTTTGATTTGAAAATTAAATCATGAAACTCACTCCTTCTCTATCTTAAATTTCAGTCTATCTTAATAGACTGATCATGATTAGCCTGACCATCTATTATTATTTATTTTGCTTCAGGTCTCTGGAACACATAGTTCTTGTTCACTATCGTGAAACACAGGAGGTTGGTGTTAAGATAATAAAAACTGAAATTTTGGAGGCACTTTCTCCTCGCAAAGCATTCTTTTATATTTTTGTACACCTTAGAGGCAGTTATTGGTTGACCTTTGTTGATTGTGGTACAGTCGCAGGGTTCTCCAGCGACACCTGGGAATTCAAATTCCAGTTCAATAACTGATCAGTCTACTCCTTTAAATGTTATGGAAGAATTTGATTCTGGAGCTGGTAACGCATATTATGAAGGTGAGAAAGGACCTCTAGGTGATATTGACATTGACATTGAGTTATGCCAACAAGTTGTCAGCATAACATTGTTTATCATGTTTTTTGCTATACATCAATACTTCATGTTCTTATTGATTGCAATCCTGGAAAGTGAACAGAACCCGGTAATAGTGTTGATGTCAGAAATCATGAGATGAGGCTTCATGAGATTAATACACTTGAATGGGATGAGCTTCTGGTGACAAATGATAGTAATAACTCAACTATATCTAGAAGAGGTAACAAATTGGTTTCTATTTTAAACAATACCCCTTGTTCATTTGCTAAGTTGTTAACTCACTTTATTTTGATGGCAGACAATAATTCTTGCTTTCAGCAATTGAACCAAACAGCAGGAAATGGCTTCTTAAATTACGTGAGCAGAACACTTTCATAGCTCTTTTAAGTTCCTAAATTTCTAGATCTTTCTTAAGAAAAGAATTTTTTCTTAAAAAAAATAAAAACTGCTTCTTTCTTTATCCTAATGACAACTTGTTTGACTTGTCATTGTAGGCAAATATACTTTATTGTTTGTCATCTAATCTTATTTGTACTTTCTTCCCTACATATATAGGTTTTGTATGTGTAGAAGCATTTGCTTCGGCTTCTTTTAGTATTCATATCTTTTCTTTGTGTATTTATCCTCTTTTTTAGATTCACATGTTAGCAATTTCTTTTTATTGTGAAGATCACTTAAATATTTTCCTTTTTAATATTTGGTTGCTCAAATGGTTGATAACCACCCAAGCTGCTTCACTTTTGCAGGGTGGCCCTATCTCAGCTGATAATTTATCAACGGAAATTTCTATGCTTGTTAATTTAGTTGAGCCAGTTGCTCAGAGTAATAATACTTACTTCAACACCCCAACGACTGTCTGTAATACGATATCTAGTAGCCAAATAAATCCTAATGTGCAGCAGAAAGAATCTATTGCCACAGGGGCTGGTGATCCATTGGACCTTTTGATCAATGATGGTTTAAATAGTCAGGACAGTTTTGGAAAGTGGATGAACTACACTATCACTGAATCCCCAGTTTCAGGTGACTCTATGCAAGAATCATCAGTTTCATCGGTTCAAGATTCCTTCACCTCTCCTGAGCACATATTTACCATAACTGAAGTCTCACATGAGTGGGCCTATTCAACTGAAAAGACAAAGGTTTTTTCTTAAAAAAATTCTTTTCTATCTCTTTGGGTTGTTAGAAATATCCCCACTTTTGCTGCAATGATTATTCATGATCACGGAATTGATGCTAGAAAATATTGATTTGAATAAAAACTGTTTATCTATTAATTTGCAGATTTTAGTCACTGGATTCTTTCATCAAGCTTATCAACATCTTGTTAAGTCCAATTTGTTTTGTGTATGCGGTGATGCATGTAATCCAGCAGAAATTATTCAAGTTGGGGTTTATCGTTGTGTGTTACCACAACATTCCCCTGGACTAGTGAACCTGTATATGAGTCTCGACGGCCATAAACCCATCAGCCAAGTTCTTAGTTTTGAGTATCGTGTTCCTTTATCACATGACCTGTTAGTTCCTGTGGAAGATGAGTCGAGGTGGAAGGAGTTCCGATTGCAGATGAGGCTTGCTTATTTGCTCTTCTCTACTTCCAAGAGCCTTAACATTTTATCAGGTAAGGTTTCACCAAATACCTTGAAGGAGGCTAAGAATTTTGCTCAAAAGACTTCTAGCATATCCAATAGTTGGACATATTTGCTCAAGTCAATTGAAGAAAATCGAGCTTCTTTTACGCAAGCAAAAGATGGTTTATTTGAAATTGCTTTAAAGAACAGACTCAAGGACTGGCTGTTGGAAAGAATAATTGAAGGCTCTAAAATAGCCGACTTTGATACTGAAGGTCTAGGAGTGCTTCATTTATGTGCCATCCTTGGGTATACTTGGGCTATTCATCTACTTTCATGGTCTGGCTTGTCACTGGATTTTCGTGATAAACGTGGATGGACAGCTCTTCATTGGGCAGCATATTATGGGAGGCAAGTTCGTTTTATGTCATTCTTAACTTTTATATGCTTGCCGTATATTTTAAGTCTCAAATTTTCTGAGAACTGGAATGCTTTAAGTAATTCTTATTGTTCTAAGCTAGAATAATGAGGCTGCCTAAGGCTTCTGTGTCAGCGATTCTTAAGTTCGCATCTTAGTTGATAACGCATTTCTTTGTTCCTTTTCTTTGGAGTATGATGAAATTTAATGGTGTTGAATCAGTGTTTTGTCTCCACATAAACCTATTTTTGTTTGTAATTTGTTTGCTGGTGTATGCTCTTGTCCAGAAATTGAACTTATGTTTTTTTTTCATTTTCTTTTACCTTTGTCGATCTTGAAACAGCTTCGAATTGTATATCTGATTGCGAAAAATCCCCATCCAGGGAAAAAATGGTTGCTGCTCTTTTATCTGCAGGGGCAAAGCCAAATTTGGTGACAGACCCCACCACCCAAAATCCAAATGGTTGCACTGCTGCTGACCTTGCATCTTTGAAGGGTTATGATGGGCTAGCTGCTTATCTTTCCGAAGAGGCTCTCGTGGCACAGTTCAATGAAATGGCTGTAGCTGGAAATGCTAGTGGCTCTTTAAAAACCAGTAGAACAGAAGTAACACACACTGATACGCTTAACGAAGATGAGTTATATTTGAAGGAAAGTTTAGCAGCTTATAGGACCGCTGCTGATGCGGCTGCACGCATTCAGAATGCATTCAGGGTGCACTCCTTGAAAATACGATCTAAAGCAATTAAGTCTTCCACTCCAGAGGATGAAGCACGAAGTATAGTTGCAGCTATGAAGATTCAACATGCCTTTCGCAACTTTGAGACCAAAAGAAAGATGGCTGCTGCTGCCCGGATTCAATATAGGTTCCGAACTTGGAAAGTTCGTAAAGAGTTCCTTAATATGCGCCACCAGGCTACCAAAATCCAAGTAATAATTCTCCCTTTTCTTCTTACTATTCTATTCATGAGTATATGTATGGATAGGTATGTGTGTGCGCACACGTGACTGCTTGGAATAGAAACGATTATTTGACCATTGAAATTGCATGAAAACTAATGCAGGCGGCTTTCCGGGGCCTCCTAGTAAGGAGGCAGTACCGCAAGATTACCTGGTCAGTTGGTGTGCTTGAGAAAGCAATTCTGCGGTGGCGATTAAAGAGAAAAGGTTTGCGTGGGCTACAAATTAACACAGTTGACACGGTCACAGAGCAAAGGCCGGAAAGTGACACTGAAGAGGACTTCTACAGAACCAGCAGAAAACAAGCTGAACAACGCGTCGAGAAAGCTGTTGTTCGAGTTCAAGCTATGTTCCGCTCAAAGAAAGCACAAGAAGACTATCGGAGAATGAAGTTGGCTTATGATCAAGCAATGGTAAGTGAATCGTCTGAAACCTGAAAGAGGTTGATTCTATTTTGTTCATCAAGTTACCTACAAAATTCTGTTTTTGCAGTTGGAATATCAAAGCCTCCGGGACCCTACTTTCTGCATGGATGCATGAAGACAGACATTCAGGATTTATCACATGGACATTGAGGATGTGTTTGTAAATGCAACCGACGTATACCAGTAACCTTCTAACTGTTTCAAAGAGTTTGAAGTGTGAGGTAAGTGATTGCGGATCCGTAATTGTTTTCGTTGGGGTTATGGGAGGACATACAAGTTAATAGTTGAAGTAGCGTAGGACCTAGGTGAAACCTTGGTTTTAGGGTATTGGATTTTGTGATGGTTATACCCACTAAGATGTTGACTTAAGTGCAGGGTTGCATGTATATTAAAAGTAGCGATCCTTATTATAAGTGTAATGAATTTTGATCAGAAAATATTTTACACCGATTCATTCAAACACCAGAAGTTTTTCCAGAAAAGTAAATCATTTTCCAGACATTATTTTCTGGAAGTTATTTTCAGTGAAACAAACGGAGCTTTAATCTCATCAAAATTTAATTGTTGTACTTTAATTATTATATTTTAAGTTCACGTAATTTAATTTTTTTTTTAAATTTTTATAACTTCATTATTTAACCTAAACAAGAATTTAGCGGTTCTAGTTTGGTTTGGATTCACTTAGACTGGTTTGGCCGGAAGGTCCGCCCGAAAAATAGGAGGTTTAAATAAAAATATAGGCTCAAAAAATGGGCTTAGATAAAAAAATGAGGTCCGTTTAGAAAACGGGCAGGGCCTCGAGTAAGATTTTTTTGGCCCTGGCCTGACCTGAATTATATAATAAATATTTTATTTTATTTTTAATCATTTTAAATTTTTAACTTTATTTTTTTAATTTCACTTTCAATTTGTGTATTGTTTTAATAATTGTTTTAGTATCATTTTTATTTGTTTCTTATTTTAATATTTGTTTTTATATTTTTAAATGTATTTGATTTATTATATTTTAAAATTTTTTTATTTAATAAAATAAGTTAAAAAGTTTAATATGGGCTGGGCAGGGCGATCTGGCCCATGCTTAGCAGTTTTATTTTGGGCTGGGCTTGGAAAATTTTTAGGCCCATATTTTGTGCCAGGCCTGGGTCTAGAATTTTGTTTGGGCCCAAACCTGGCCCAGCCATGATTAGCTCTAGATTCACTGAATCCAGATTTGGCTTTTGGCTTTTTTTATTCAGTGATTTGCCTGTCCTATTTACCATTTTCTTCCCCAGAAAAATCAAACAGTTTACATTTACTATAAAAAAAAATTTTTAATTTTTTTTAAAAAAGTCAAGATTTAAAAAAAAAATATTTCATTGCAGCTTTGTCTAGCACAGATGGAAAAATGAGATTCGCCTTCTTTCTTTTTTTATTTTAAAAAATTTCATTATTTTTTATAGTTTTTAATATATATATTTACTACTTTCTTCTTTTTTAACATTTTAATAATATTTTTGAATGGTTACAGTGTTTAATATTTTTGAATTTTTATAATTTTTCTATAATTGTATTAATTCAGCATAGAAAGAATAGGTTAATAACCATAACGGCCAATGATAGTTCCAACTTTGATGTTTAAAGACAGAAATAGATCCATTTTTGTCCAACAGACTTTCTTATCCTTTATACAATATTTTTATAATGCCAATGTGATTATCTAGTTCCAAAAGGACAAGAAGGATGTTAAGGAATAGCAACTTACAACATATAATTTATCATCACATCACAACAGCTTCACAAACAAAGACACAGCTGCTAAAACACTACAAGCACAACCATGATTAACATGAAAAATTTCCTCTCCCACTTTGGCTGCTGTTTCGATGTCTATCGCCAACGAGGGAAATGAGGTTCCTCAATACTCCCTAATACAAAGTTGTTCAAAAAATTATATACGGAGGCGTCGAGAAGCTTACGCGGCAACTGGTTCACTTTTTGGGCTACTAGTTGCTGCAGGGGCTTTAACCTGGGTCAACCAATAAAATCAAATTGCATGTTGAGAGGTTTGTTGTGCAAATATCTATGCCCTATGCTGCTCTAACTCTTCACTTTTCTCAAAGTTTTCATGTCCAACACCTGTATCCAATGCAAATGATAATCCAAGGATCCTCCAATATATGGAAAAACTTCAAAATATTTGAACATACCCATATTGGACACATCCTTATCCAACACTCAGGACTCAAGTCCAAGTAACAGTTTATGCCTTATCAGTGCATAATCACAAAATCTTAAGAGGTAAAAGTTCAGTAACTCTTGAGAGCAGTGTAAGAAGGATCCAAAACTCACCTTTGCTGATTTGAATAGTTCATCAAGAACTTCCGACAATGTTGGATGTGCGTGAACTGCGAATTTGATATCCTGAATGGTGAAAACAAACACTCATAAGTATTTACGATTTAAAAGCTTAACCGAGCTTCCAGGAAAGAGAAGTGTGAAGCCAAAATATTTTGGTTTTCACACACAAGACCCACCTGGATTCGTGTTCCTAAAGCTATGGCATTTGATGCCTCATGGATAAGGTCCGCTGCATGCAAGCCAAAAATATGAACTCCAAGAATCTCTCCATTGTCAGGTCTGTAAATCAACTGCATGGAAATAACATACTTAAAATTTAGCAACTATACCAACAGATTGAGATGAAGTTCACAAGAGAAAAACAAAAGCAAACAAAAGGATGAAAAGAGACCATTGTCCATTGTTGATTCTAGCTCTATCAAAGAAATCAAACTTCTTTCTCAATACTTTTATTTTAAGAATTCAACCCTATATATCTTATAAGTTTCAATTAGTTATTTTTTAAAACTGATAAATATTTGTTTCCGGCATTTTGTGAAAATTAGGAAACAACCTTTTCTATAATGGAGAACCATGTGAAAGAAATGAAAACAACCCATTGATCATCTATTAATATCTTTAAAATGTTCATTGATTTAGTTACTGTTCAAGTAAGGTCTCAAGAAATAACCTTTGCAAGTCCCTCGCCTTCGTTTTCTGCCAGTGCCTTTGTATTAGCCTTGAAACTTGTTTTGGCAACGCTTATTTCAAACCCTTCCTTCTCAGCTTTCTCTCTTGCTTGAGGCTGTGAAGTTATAGCATTGTCAAATTTTCAGATATTTTACAGCATAAGAGTACAATTTTAGGTAAATGAAGGAAAGCACTGAAATGGTGAAAAAAACATAAATGGTAGACTCTGGCAACTTTTGTAACATCTAGCGAGTGTAATTTCTCGTCATAATCTTGTTTAAGATATTTTATTTTGACAAGTTAATAATTTTTGTTATATAGATTTTGACATGTTCATATATTTGTGTTATGTTCGTATACCTTTTTGTGACGTGTTTCATGTAACCATTTTAGTTATTTTTTCTATGCTGATGTCATGTTCAACATTGTCAGGTCTAATCAATGGCAATAATATTATGCTAAAATGGAAAAACTGAACCAATTTAACTTAATAATAAATCAGAAATTGAGGGTGTTTGCAAGTGGGTATTCACCTCTGTCAAACCAACCATACTTATTTCAGGGTGAGTGAAGCAAGCTGCTGGGACACTGAGGTGATTAAGCACGTGATCTCTTCCAGTGACTTGTTCGACGACTTCATCAAGATATTTAAGCAAAAGATGAAAATGATCCAAATGAAAATATCAGCTATGAATTAGCAAAGAATAAGTTAGCAGGCACTTACCAGAAATTCCTTGTGCACTTGCTGCATGAGCAAGCATCATTTTACCATTTGCATCACCAATGCAGTACAGGTGAGGAACCTAGCATTCGAACTCTAGATGTTTGTTGAAAGTCAACAAGGGAAAATATACAGTCAGAAATATTTTTCAAACATACCAGATTGCCATTTGCATCAATTACTCGCATTGTCTCATCAACAGGAACGAAACCCCTTTGTGTCACTACGTTAATCTGATCAAAAGGAATACATAAATTTAAATCCATTTCCTTTTAATGAACAATCTCATATAATCCTATGATATTCATGAAGACATACATTCTCCAAGCCGAGACCATTAGTGAATGGAGCCCTTCCAGTAGCAATTAAGGCTGCATCTACCTGTAGCAAATGACAGAAAAAGGGTCACTCAAACAGATACTATTGACCTCAATCAAGCAAAGCCACAATTTACAAATGGGAAAAGCAAATAGAAGATAACAGGGATATAGATTTGACATCAGGAAAAGCATCATATGGCAGAAAATTCAGTACATGATAACATTGTCTAGAAAGAAAATATGCTGCCATAACTACCAAACAGAATAGGCATATTCCAAGAATTCCACACAGAAGAACATATGCACATACCTCCAAAGTGTCTTTGTGTTCCTTAGTCTTGGCGTCAGTAAGCTCAATAATAACGGGCTTTCCATCCCTTGCAGGAGTGATCTATAAATAACAAGAAAGTAATCAATAACCATTTATTGAACAGCCGGCCAGAATGCACACAGATTTAAACAGTAGAATGCCTTGGTTGCAAACACTCCGGTATGGTAGTCAATTTTCCTTGGGTTGATCAGCACCCTTTGGGCCAACTTACTAATCTCAGGATCAAACCCGGGCATAAGTTGATCTAGAGCTTCAATAAAAGTAACCTGCACACACCATTTATATAAGCTTTGTTGTGTTAAAAATAAGACTTTGGGGCATTTAAATTATGCTATAACTTTGTAATAGGGATAAACAATAACAAAATGCAAATAGAGATTTCAGTGACTAAATCCCGTGGTAAATGGTTATTTTTCCATGTATGAATTGGATCAAAGAGAATATATCAATATAGATATATGGATATGCTTTATGCGGTCTAAGTTAGCTCGCAGTCATTTTGTACACAATAGCAGTCGGCAAAGAGTAGAGATCCTCCCAGCTTGGAGTTTCAATGACAGCATAGATTAATCCTAGAGTAGAGAAGCATAACTTCAATGCAATCTTCATCTCGAATACTTATAGATTTCAGGTGAAAGACACATAAAATCTGAAGCATAACGTAAATGTACAGTCCTTTAATCCTCAAAGAGATTCCTATATCATAAAAAATGTACAAAGGTAAAAAAAGAAAAGAATGAGGTGTCACCTCACTGCCAAGTGCAGTGTATACATCACTAAATTCAAGACCAATATAACCACTTCCTACGATCGCAATCCAATCAGGAACAAACTCCAATTTCAGGGCATGGTCACTAGTAATAACAGTCTTCCCTGCAGGTTATGATTAATAATTATAGAATGAGAGAGAAAGACAGAAAAAAAAAAAAAAAAAAAGGAAAGAACACTAGAACAATAACAACACAGAATATTACATCCATGCAACTCATGCATCCTTCTTTAAAGTCCACAAGTTTCTCCTGAAGCAAATTTCTGCCAGGTTGCTAGTTGACAGATATAAATTATTTGCTAATAAAATTTAACCCTGTGATCAGTTCCCATAAAATCTATGGAAGACTTGGATTAGAGTTCCAGTTTTCAGACCATATCGTCTATATGTAGCAGATGCAGAATTCCCATTGATTCGGCAGCACTTGAATAACTAGGAAATTGTTATCCAAACTTTTGTTCCCACATTTCACTCGGTTGAACTAATGCATGTGTTCTTGTTACATAACATATGACCACTCAAAAATCTCATGCATGTTGTCCCAGATAGTGATTAAAATGTAAAAGAGGACGAAGATAGACAATATCTGATGTATCATGGGTAGTGTAGTAATCGTATCAAATGCCTATGCTGCCTTAGAATTTTAATGGAAAACCAAGATCTCAAAGACAAAAACTATACCATCAACTTCAATGCCCTTGGGAACAAAAGGGATGGAACCAGTAGCAATGATGATATCTTTCGCAGTTACTACGTTGTCAGTGAAGCCAACCTTCCCATATTTCACTTCTTGGGGACCCTAAATACACATACGGAAAATTAAGGATACTTGAGATGATAAAACCCATAGAATATGGATTTATTACATAAAGTATGTTAGGCTTACCACAATAGTACCAAAACCAGTTAAAATGTCTACCCCAAGCGCCTTCATTGAGTTAGTCAAATTGCTTCGAATTTTTGAAGCAAGATTATTTGCATGGTCAGCAACTCCCTGTCTGTCATATCCAGCAGCAGAAACCTACCATATGTAACATGACGAACAGCACAGAAGGAAATAATCAGAGGATGACAGATGCTGAACTCGGCTCATAGACTGAAGCTAAAATTAAGATTAGGAGAGTATCAAGAATTTTTTTTTTCAGTTAGGAGCATAAATGCATATCAGTTTAAATGCAAATACTGATATATTTTGAAATAATGACATGCTATCTCGCTCCAACTCTTCAATTTTCTTGAAGTACTCATTTCTGACACGAGCTCAACACAACAATATGGGGAAATCACCTCCAAGTATCCTCCAAATACATGAAAAAAATTAGAAAAAATCTGACCATATCCTTGTTGGGAACATACCATTGTCCAACACTCACTAACATAGAAGTCGTGTGCCTCAGCTTAAGTCTCAAACAAGCAATCATAACAATTCAATCTTATTATTACCTGTAAGCCCAAAGCTTTCATGTGATGCTCACTCTGAAGTTCACGCATCCTACCACTAACAGCCAAGAGAGCTTTCGAAGGAACACAACCTCGGTTAACACACGTTCCTCCCACTACATCGCCTTCAATAATAGCAGTTTTCAAACCCTGCAATTACCAGAGCATAACAAGAAAAATTAAAGCAGGAATCAAATTATAAGTATTAATTGCATGAAAAATAGGAAAAACAGCAATCAACTATCCATGCACCATTGATCTTCACTTAAAGCAGGAAAAACAAATATAAACAACTGAAAAATTACAGAGGTTTGTCTATAAATAATTACATTTCCAAAGAAGTTCTGCTAAACAACCAGGTAAAAGGCCACTGAGAGAAAGGAAGTAAGTTTCAGGCTTTCAGCTAAAAGATAAAGCGATATAGCGTCAAACTGAGTGAAAAAACATAAAGAAATTAAGTTTCAGCTAAAAGATAGAGCTGAGTAGCATCAAAACCAAGTGAAAAACATAAAAATTTTCAGTTTCAGATAAAAGATAAACTAAATAGCGTAAAAAATGAGTGAAAAAAAACATAATGATTTTCAGTTTCAGCTAAAAGGTAAAGCTAAATAGCGTCAAAATTGAGTGAAAAAACAAAACGATTTTCAGTTTCAGCTAAAAAGATAAAGCTAAATAGAGTCAAATTTTAGTTAAAAATACATTAAGATTCACAGTTTCAGACTTTCAGCTCAAAGATAAAGCTAAATAGCGTCAAAATTTTGTGGAAAAAAAATAAAGATTTCCAGTTCAGATAAAAGATAAACTAAATAGCATCAAAATTGAGTGAAAAAGACGTAAAGATTTTCAGTTTCAGTTAAAAGATAAAGATAAATAACGTCAAAATTGAGAGGAAAAAAATAATAAAATAAAAATGACCTTCTCGACAGCATGCAATGCAGCTCCATGGCCACCGACGCCGGCGCCGATGATAATCAAATCATAATCAAACGATTTTGGAGGAGTTCCATTGTTTCCAGTTGAAGCAGAGATTCTCTTGGAACGTCCACGAGTCGAGAGTCGAACTCGACCAGAACTCGACCGAGTCAAAATAGAAATCCCGAAAGCCTCCCTTCTGAGTCCACAGAAGCGGAGATTGATGGGATATTGAGAATGGAAGGCGGAATTAGTTGTAGGAACAGTGGTAGCTCGAGAGAAAGATAAAGTGGAATGCATGCTTTATTGCTTTTTTCTTCTGTTTGGCAAGCAAGAAAATGGGAGAGACAGTGTGAATGAGAGATATAGTAAGAGAGGGAAAGGGAAAGGGCGTGGTTTTGCTTTGATAAGTACGTCTGTTGGAGGGAGAGGAATAGCAGAGTTATCCAAGCCTATTGCTGATTGATCCTACATTACTCCAAAAAATTATTTATAACTTATGCTGATTTAGTTTTGGGTAAACGATGCTGTGGAAGTTTTTTTTCTTAGCTTCGAGACTTGGAGGAATTTTTTTTATAGTTGAGTTTAATGATTAAATTATAATTTTTTTTAGTTAAGGGATGAAAATGAATAAAGAAATTATAAATAAGACAATATGAAACATGTTTTTTATAGCATAACTTAGCTGATAAGAATTCAAAATAAGATAATCAAATCACAAAATATCCTAACAAAAGAATTTTCAATTTTTTTATTTTTTTATTAACTAAATCATGTACTATTACGCTCCTTCAAGTTTTAAACAAACATCCTTAGATTCAGGTGTTTTATAATTCTACTCAAAAAACAAATTTTTAAATAAAACACGTCAAGGTAGTCCGTTAGAATATGTCCGCCCAAAGCCTATCCACCAAATGACTATTTGCCGCACGCTCTTATTACATTATTATTATCCGCCCAAACAATCTGCATTTATAAGTCTGCCAATTGCCTAAAATGAGTTAACCTATTTAACACATGCAGGTATTTCCATTTCAAGCGTACTAATTGTCCACCAACATTGAACAAGCATCACGAAAGAGTACATATATGTACACAAAACATTTAATACATCATCGTTTACTTCACATTCAATTTTACTGAGTAGACCTTATATACATGCCACTAGACCCAGCGTAGAGTTAAAATAATTCTATCGAAACAGAGCTGGATAGTATGAGTTGTGGATCAATCCGCCTGTCAAGTTCTGCCAAAATCTCTACAGGAAGAGAAAAATTAAACGGGGTAAGCACTAAATTTGCTTAGTAAGTTCATAGGTTTAAAACATTAAACTCACCTCGCAAAACATTCGTCCATATATGTATAACTTGACTACATTCTCTATCTTCCCAACACATTCCACATATACAGGGTGAAAACATCGTATCCCAATATATAATGTATCCCAACCATCTCATTACTCATTCATACCTTATTTCAATTCATATAAATCATTCCATCAACATTTCTATTCCAAAAACATTCAGATCGATGAATCAATATGAACAGAAAGGAATATGCGAGTAACCATTCAATAACACACCAGTTTGCTCATAAGAGCTTTCCAACCGATAACATGCTAGATGCACATAGTGCAAAGCCCGTAGACTGAATATTCTCCCCCAATAACACGCCAGATTGCTTATAAGAGCTTTCCAACAGATAGCACGCCATATGCACATAGTGCAAAGCTCGTAGGTTGAATATTCTCCCCCAATAACACTTCAGATTGCTCATAAGAGCTTTCCAACCGATAACACGCTAGATGCACATAGTGCAAAGCTCGTAGGTCGAATATTCTCCCCCGATAACAAGCTAGAATCTCCGAAGAGATTAAGTTGGAATCCGCAACAAATGCAGGATTCTAGAAAGCTTCAGTAAACTTTCTTCATCTTTTTCACATCTCCCTTTATCTCGTACAACATGCAAATACCCCTATTGGCATGCCAATTGTATCATTGGTTCATTTGGGCAACACACATATAATCGAAATTTCCTTTTACCATTTAAAACTTTTTCTCCTTTTATCACACCAATTTACTAACATTTTCTTTATACATTCCCATTCAAATATTTCATAATTAAACATAGCAACACCATATGAATTTACCTAGTACAGTGGCAAAAATTGAACATTAATGATCAATCCATAATCTTTCCTTTTCCTTTGTTATCTAATAGTTGATTTGATTCTTGATCTATACATTAATACATTCGGTTCATTAATGACAACACTTCATGTAAAATCCTAAATTTTAGCTTAAAATTTTGTGAAATTATTTCAAAGATGAGTGAATAGCCTTGTGGTTAAAAGAAAAATAAGGAAGTAGGATAATTAGATTAAGGTCTCAAGTTCAAATCCCTCATTTTTCCTTATTTTTGGGCTGCCCATACCTAGGAAAATAAGGTATAAATATCACTTATATATTTTTCAGCTTTTAGTCAATTCTTTCAACCCTAGCCGCCCTTCCTCTTCTTCTTTTTTTCTTCTCTTCAATTTTTCTCTTCTTTTCCTTTGTGAGTCGTCACCCAAATCATCAAGCTTCATCACCTATTTTTTCTTCCTTTTGCAACAGGTTTTTGCACCATCCCTCTCCTCTCCTTTGCTGACATTTTTCTATATTTTTCTGGTCTTAAATCTGCAACTATTAACACCCAAAATTGGTCTCCATTTTTGCCCAAAGGACACCATTGTCGTCCCTTCTTTCTAGCTAGAGTAAGTGTCATTTTTCTTTCGTTTTCTTGATGGATCTTTCAATAAAATACACATATTTCCATATATGAAATTTTAAAGATTTTTAAGGATTTAAATGATGAATTTCTAGCTTTTAAAACCCAATTTTATTGAGGCCCAAAACAGCCCAAATGGCCGCCTATAGCAGAGAGAGCACTGCTCCTAGGTCCCTCAAAAGGGGGCTATTATTTTCAATATTTTTTACTATTATTTCAGCAAGTTTTAGATCTCTTGAAACCTTTTCTAATAAGCCTTTAATCATATATAACTTAGAGAATTTGATCTTGATCATTTGACAACTCAGATCTAACAAATCGGGAAGCGTAAGTGTGATTGGTTGTGGGTTCATGCGTAGTTTTGACTCAACTGTTAGGGAAGTTTTTTGGAAAAATTGCATTTTTATGGGAACTTTGAGGCATATTTTCAATAGGTAAAGGTGGAGAGTTGAATCATAAAACTATGGTTTCATATTGTACTCAATAAGACTTTTACAATGGTATATCATATGCTCAAAATGGTTGAGTGATGAATGAGAAATTGATGCTCAAAGTAAGCTACTTGGAAAAATTGTTGAGGAAAAGTAAAGGCTTAGATCCCACATTGGGCAAATACCAAAGTGTGAGAGGTGTTTATATATGTGAACCCTCTTGAAGGGTAATTGAATGACTAAGCTTGTAACATTGCCTCGCGCGTAAGGGGTGCAGGTCTAAACCCGACAGAGTTGGGGCACATCCGCACGACGTGGGCAACGCGACATGTCCGAACCGATCAGGCCCAAATGGGCTTGCTGATATTTTAAGCCCGACACGAATTTATTTTTCCTCAGCAGACATAATCTGCTTATATATGGACAGTATTTGATTCCAATCAAATTGATTTTTTGGCTCCTTAATGACAGATTTTGTGGTTATTTCCAAATTTTCCACCATCCTAAATGCCTATAAAAGGCTGTGCATGCCTAAACGTTCTAGTGATAGAAAAAGGCAAAGTTCTTTCGTTGATCGTTGTAGAGGTGCTACTACTTTGATCATTGTTGTTGTTGTATCCTGGAAGACATTCGACCAACGTTTCTCCAAGTACCGTAGGAGCGGTCGAATCTGTCTTAAGGAAGTTGTGTTTCACAGGCCTCAATGTTTCATGATTCTTCTTTATTTCAACTTTTTAGTATGGTTTTATTTAATTTTCTTATTTGATAAATTAATTATAAATAATTCTATTTATATTTTATTTCATATGTGTTTATTTATAATTAATTATATGTTTGCTAATGTGTGAATTGTCTAACAAAGTTGTTAATAGATTAGATTAAGGTTTTTAATGGTTGAATAGCTACTGATTTTTTAGTATTTTATCGTGTTAGGTGCTGACTTAAACGCCCCGAACCAACAGTGAAGCCATTAAACATTCACGCGTACGTTTCACATCAAACCAGTGTAAGTAACCTAGTCGTTTTGAATCTAAAAATTTCTATGGTAAAGTTGATTTGGTTAAATCCTTATGGGAATGTTCTAAGGTTGGTTTTGACAGCGTCTTAACTCAATAAATTTCTATTTTTAATTTATTTAAGGTCTTAAAAAGAAATCGTGTGCTTTGCAACTAGTGCTGTAGTAGTTCGAAAATAAGGTATGGGTCCTAATGCTGCAGTAGTTCGAAAATCGTTGATTAAGCTTGCTAGTCGGGCTTAGTTAAATGGCTAGGTAAATGATTTTAAAGTGGCTGAATCAGGTACGTTACGAGCCCTAACTAAATGGCATGTTTGGAAAGTTACATGATTGACTGAATGGTTGTTTGATTGATACTGATATGAATGATTTGTTAATGTAATGTATGATTGGTTATATGTATAACATGTATTAAATTGGAAATAAATATTGAATGCATGGAATCTTTGTTAGGTGAAATGCCATGAAATGTATTGAATGAAAAACTACTATACATGCACTAGAAAATTTCCTAAAGTGATAACGAATTATGGTATGATTGAATGTCATTGTGTTGATGGTGAAATTGAACGCTTGATAAGTGAACATTATAATGAGGGCATATAAATAATGCTATTGAAATGAAAACGTATGAAACGTGAATTTGATTGAAATTAGTATGACATATCACATGTACATGGGGTGGGATATTGTGGTTCAAGGAGGAGTTCCATGGAGTAATGGCGGTATATTAAGTTCGGATATATATTGTCAGTGCACTGCACCGAGAGCAATGAGGAGAATGACGATTATATCACATTTTATGTCAAATAGAAATATAATTACATTATGTATTATGGTGGTTTAACCACATCGAGCGTTGCTCGCAATGATCAAAGTTTGGCAAATGGGTTTTGGAGGACTCGTGGTGTGTAGCGGATGGTTTGGGTAGGGTTTCATTATGCATTATGATATGTCCATGTCATTTATGAATTATTATACTTATGATATGTTTGTGTTACAAATGTAATAGTGGTAAATGATATTTGCATGTATGATTGAATGTTCTTATTGATTTGATTCACACTGAGCTAGTTAGCTTATCTCATAGTTATAATAATCTTAGATAATGCTCGAGACTAGGACCATACATGGCGCACGGGTATATGACAAACTTCGAACTTTATTATTTTGCTTGGGTTTTAATTAAATTTATTTGGTTTTTGGACTGTAAAGCTATTTAAACTGTGGTCGGGTATCAAAAATATATGCCAAATACGCTTCACACCATTTTCGTACAAGTTTCTGAGTTGACAAAGCAGAAATAATATTGGCGGCACTGTCTAATCTGTCTGATTCAACTCTGACTATTTCACTATTCTGACTTTTTAAAGTAATTTGTTTTCGTCTACAATTCACAACCGTATCATGCAAGGAATATATGTCGAGAATAACATCAAATTCATTAAATGACAATATCATCAAATCAGTCAGAAAGTCACAATCCTTAATTTTCAATGGAAAATTTTTACAAACCTTGTCAACTAACACATACTGACCTATCAGATTAGTTACTTTGACCACAAATTTAGTTGACTTTACTGATATTTTCTTATATGTTACTAATGCAGTGCATATATACGAGTAGGTTGAGCCCGGGTCAATCAAAGCATAAATAGTAACATCAAAGGGAGAGAATATACCAGTGATCACATCAGGTGCTGAAGTATCTCATGAGCTCGTATCGCATAAGCCCTAGTTGGTGCTCGTGCCTCAGATCGAACTGCAGTGTCTTTCGTTCCACTTCTACTGACTCTCGTTCAGTATTCTTTGGTGGTCCACCTTTAAAAGGCATATTTTGTAACGCCCCACATTTTTATGAATGTGTAACATGAATATATGTCTGCTTTAGTGGCTAAGTGTTTTGGGGATATGTGGGAGGTCCCAAGTTCAAACCAAGACTGGGGTAAATTTTAGTATTTTTATGAACAAAACCCTATCTCTGGTTAGTAGGCTTTTAAGTAAAAGTCAGTAAAATCATATTAGAATAGGCCTGCTGGTCTAGTGGTTAAGTAGTGTGTTGGCTTGATGATGGTCCTGTGTTCGAATCCCTGCATAAGCAAGGGAGATTATTTTTGCTCAGTTTGGTGGCTGAGAGTTTGAGTTGTATTGGAAATCTGAGTAGTGGGAGTTTGATGGAGAGAATTTAGGAGTGAATTAGGGGATGTTGGGAAATATCCAAAAATTTAATTTTATTTCTATTTTTTTATTTTCGAAATCCCCAAATCTTTCCTCTATCTTTTGACGTCAATTTTACCTTCTTCCCTGTCGTAATTCTGCTTCCTCTTCCTCTTCCAATTTCTGACGCCAACTTATCTGCCATCTTTTCTTTCTGCTTCATTTTTCCTTCTCTCCATAGCCGTATTTTGTAACTTTCTTCCCTACCCTTGTCGTTTCTTTTCTTTTTTCTTTACTCTTCTGGAGTTCATGTGCTAAGTTCATTGATAATAGTAAGTGATTTTAGTATTTTGTAACTTTGATTTTTAAGATATTAATTGGAGGCCTGTGAATACTATTTTGGCAGCCAAGAATCGGGGGTAAGGAGCTGTTCTAGTGCCAAATTGTATTGGAGAACGTCCTTGGTTTTCAAGGTAAGTTTTTGTCTCGCTTAAGCTTTAACGTTATTTTATTAAATCTGATTTGGGGTTTCCTTTTTGCCAAAAAGTATGTTCTCTTCTTTTCCCTTTTCTTTGTCTATGCCGATTCTTTGCCCTCTTACTGTTGAATTTTCCACTAAATTTTCCCTCACCCTTTTCCTTCTTTCGGTTCTTTTCTCTCGATTCTGTGGTGCTTCGTAGACTACGCATTCTGTAAATTCAGTTTTTGGTTAAATTTTAATTATGTTTTGGATAAGCATTAAGAAGGGTTCACTTGGTGTTTAGGGGTTTTTCGAGGGGCTGAATATCGTCCATCGGCATTTTAAGGGCGTGGAATCTTTGATATTCAATTGAAGGTAAAGGTTTTCGCTCGAATAATGAATATTCTGTTTTGGGTTTTGGTAGTTCGGTTGTTTAAGTGATTAACTAAGTGAAAATACTGGTCTATTATAGGTTCGGGATTGCTTGGAGTTGCTTTTGCATCAAAAACAATATAGGTGTGTACTTGATTCCACAGAAAACGAGGTTTCTACAAAAGCCGAAAACCTCACTGTTGACGCCACATAGGCGTGTGGTTGCCATGTGGTAGGCCGTGTGATCGATGAGGCCAGGCCCTTACGGCAAAGGCCAATTTGGGCCGTGCAGGCGACACTAGCGTGTGGGCCCACACGGGCAGGCCACATGGGTGTGTAAGCCCATTTTTACTGAAATGATTGTTAAGGTTGCACAGGTCACCCAAGTTGACTGTAAACCTTCCGTACGGTCGGTAAGCACTACTTAGACCCTTAACTGTGTGAAATTGATTGTGAGTTATGTATTGAGTATGCTATATATATAAGCATGTATACTGAACTGTATGTGTAGCGATAGACCTGTGAGGGCATGACATCTTATCGTATGTTGCATTGCATTGGGTTGGGTTGATTATATTTGGAGGAAGTGTACTAAAAGGCTCTTAAGCCTAATATACTAGCAGCTCAGCTACAAATTACTGTTTTGTGCCGCATTTGGTACTATCTGGAGTGCAGGGATGGGTAGGTTGATTTAATCCCCACATGGAGTGTAGGGTTGGACGGAGATGGTGTATAGAGGCTAGTTGGGTAGGACTTTGTTGTTACGAAAACCGCATGACCGATCATCGATCATCGAGATGGGCTAAGGCCCAAACCGCCATTCTTCGATCATTGAAAGGGCTTAGGCTCAAGATCATCGATTGTGAGTTGTGATTATTGATTATTTGTTGTTTTCTACGGGATTACACACTGAGTTTACGAAAACTCACCCCTCTCTGTTTAATGTGCACAGGTAATCCCCAGACCTAGATGGATCGATGCGGCGGAGGACTCAATGGTGACCACAGTTCTGGACTGTCATGGTTTTAATTTATGATTATTGGTTTTATTTTTAGTCTATTTTTACTGGTTAAATTTTTGGGTTGTAATTGGACTTTCGGACTTTGGTTCGGTTTTGGGTTTTAATTATCTCTACCTTATGGATTACAGCTGCTAATAGTAGGAAACCTCGATTTTTCAGAAGAAACAAATGATTTTCAGAAACGCCCAATTGTTTAAATTATTTTAAAAGCTTTTGCAACGAATAACGTTTTGAAACTATCGACTAAATGAGAAACATGATTTTGGAACTAATAAGATATCAATATAAGTAATTCAATGGAAATGGTTTTATCGCCGTCCTAACACATTATCATGTAACATTGCTAGATTCGGCCATAACGTATAGGCCGGGTTTGGGGTGTTACATATTCCCTGATTGCACATTCTGAGCTTTATCCCTGTCAGATTTATCTGGGCAGTCTTGGAAAAAATGATCTAATGAACCACGTTTAAATCACGATCCTTTCTTCAATCGTCACTCACCAAAATGTCTTTTATTGCAATGTTGGCACTCTGGCTTGTTTACATTACGAACGTTGCCAACACTAGCTATAAAGGTAGCTTGATCTCTACTAGAAAATCCAGACGGAGCTGGCATATGACTGGGAGATTCTTTTACTCTTTTTGAATGAGAAGAGAAAGATTTTCCTAACTGTCTTTTACTCAAGTCTCGAACTTCAAAATCTGCCTTTTTCTTTGCTTTGCTAATGTCCTCTATTTTTTGTGCTCTGTCAACTAACACAACAAACTCTTTCAACTCGAGTGAGCCAACGAGCAACTGAATTTCTTCATTCAATTCTTCTTAAAAATGAGTACACAAAGTAGCTTCTATCGAAATTAACTCACTGGCATACTTATTGAGTCGGAAAAATTCTCTTTCATACGCAACTACTATTCTGTGTCCCTGTTTCAACTAAAAAAACTCTTTTTGCTTTTTGTCCAAGTACCGTTGCCGTACATATTTCTTTCGAAATTTCGTTGGGAAAAATATCCAACTTACCCGATCTTTCGGTACAACCGCTGTCAGAGTATTCCACCACTGGTATGCTTTGTCTTTCAACAATGAAATTGCACACTTCAAGCAATCATTGGGAGAACACGACAATTCATCAAAAACTCTCACAGCATTTTTTAACTAGAATTTAGCCTTTTCTGGATCATCATCGACTTTACTGCAAAATTCTTCAATGCCGCATTTGTGAATTTTATCAATATAAGGTCTATTAACACGTACCTACTTTAAACCCTAAGGAATAAGGGGTGTTGATTGGGGTACAGGAGTGGGTGAAGGTTGTTGAGCCATCAGATTGGTTCTTACAAAATCAGTGAACCATTCAGACATCATGTGGAAGAAGGCTTTTCGTGCCTCACTTCCCCAGCCCTTAAAAACGGGCTCACTATGAACAACCCCATGTACTGAGGCTTGAGCATTGCTCTCAACTTCATCGAAATTAGCTCGATTGGATTCAGACGACATCGTTTATCTATATGCAAATTAGAATCAGTTTGAGTCAAGAGACATCACACTATCACATGTTATAAAATGACATGTACTTCTAGACTCTATACATGCTACGTTCAGTCCAAGAACCGACTAAACCATAGTTCTGATACCAATAAATGTAACACCCCCTAACCCATCTCCATTGTCGAATTAAGGTTACAGAGTATTACGAGACATATCGAATCAAATGACAACATAAAACCATTCAATTATTAAATTAAATACCAAATTTTCAAAACTAATCATCATTCATAACATATATATGATTATGAGCCTTATATTGAGCTTAAGGAACCTAAAAATCAATTTGGGAACAATTAGGGACTTATTTGAAATAAAACAAAAAAATGTAGAAAAACTTGAAAACAGGGGTCACATAGCTGTGTGACATAGCCCAAGTCGTGTGACTCATGGACATGGTTGTGAGGCCAAACCGTGTATAGTTTAAAATTAGGGTCACACGGTCGTGTCTCCAGGCCATGTAACAACCTAAGACTGTGTGGGACAAACCTGCACCAAAATTAAATAGCCCACATGACCTTGTGGTGTAATCGTGTGTGGCACACGACTATGTGACAACATGTATCCTAGGCCGTGTGCACCTAAAATAGCTTCCAAAACAAGACAAAACAATACCAATTCTTTAGGTCCTAAGCCAAACCAAAATAAACAATTAACATGATTTCAAAACACATTTAAACAAGCTTAAAACATACCAAAACATTCAACCTAAGTGTCTAACCGATGTGCCCTTATTGGCACCACATTTCATACACCAATCTAATTCACATTCAAAGGTCATAAGTCCTTACCTTAAACACATGCCAAACATATCAACTCATCTATTGCATTCAAATTCAATTCTACCATATTCAACCACTTTCAAGAGGCACCAACCAAATAGCCAAAGGCACATACATAAATGGACATATTCAAGACAACACCAAAGATATATACACAAGTATGCTTTAACCAAGTTTAAACAACATCACTATAACAAAAGAACTTAAAAGCTCCTAGTACATGCCATTTATAACCAACACCCAAAATGACCAAAACTTCTATCAAGATGAGGGACGGATAGTGTGTGTGCTTGATAAACCGTAAAAGTAACATATTTTAAGCCCACATTTAACATGCTTTTGGATGATTTAAGCCTTGAATTGTGTAATTTGGTGCTCTTAATCCTTTGTTTTCATGTTTTATACCCAAGAGAGCACCGGATGATGAAAAGAACGGAAAATAGGCCCAAAACGGAGTAAATAGGCCATATCACGAAATCCACACGGCCTGGCCCAAAGACCACATGGCCTGGCCACGACTTACACGGGCGTGTGCCATGGGCGTGTCCCTGTCACAGGAAAGAAGAGTTTCACTCGGATTTGGATACTTAGGGGCAAAGACACATATTCAAAAGCCTATATAAACACCCTAAGTATGACCAGAAAGGGGGGAACCCAAGGCCTTAGTCAAAGGCTGTCCGATTAGGCCAGAGAAGGTAGATTTGTGGAGAATTACTCAAAGATAGCCAGATGATCCATCTCAAGAAGCAGGAATTATACTCAAGATGGAGGATCTCTCCTTCAATTCCTTCAGGGAGTTTTAGGGATTTCTTATGTTTTGTTTTATCTTTTCTTCTGAGATGTTTTCTTTTATTGTTATGAACTAAACCCTCAGATACCTGAGGGGTATGAAACCTAATATGAATCTTGTTATTGTTTTCTGAACTATATGATAAATATTTGACTTGTTCTTAATTATGTGTTCTTAATTTTTGTGTTGATATTTCCGGGATATTAATTCAAGTGTGATGTGCTTAGGTGGAGGAGCAAAAGTCCCTACCTAAGAGTAGATCTAGCATAATTAAGCGGAGTTGATCGCGCGCCTAGAGATAGGGTGACGAGATTTTGCCGGATTAAGGTGAAACCTAATATGGGAGTCTATAGATCGAGTTAATGCGATTCTAGAGGTTTTAATTAGAAAGAGATTTCAATTAATCAACCTGGGGTTAGACGTTAGTCACCTCAAGAGAGGGATTAATATAACTTAGGGAATCTTACGGATCAAGTCAAGTGAATAAATCGTCTGGTTCAGAGTTAGATAACAAGTGAAGTCTAGGTGGATTCTTTCTTGGGTGTCGTCTTAATCAATTGGTTTTTCTTCCAAGTTATTTTCCCCAATTCATTCTTCTTTGTCTTAGAGTCTTTAAGTTAATTTAGATAAAATTCACTTTAATTCTTAGGCTAGATAATAAAAAGAGAGTTAGTATTAGTACTTTTGGTTCTTTTGGGTTCGACATTCCGGTCTTGCCTTAACTATACTACTCTTCGATAGGTACGCTTGCCTCAAATTGTTGTCATAGTTAGTTTCCAGGTTTGATCATTCTTTTTATAAATTTTAAGACTTTGACATCACGAAAACAACGATCAGTGCTCTGACTTGATTCCAACCGATCGAGATTTTTGATGATATACAAGAAGAGAAAACAACTCACATGAGCAACTAGAACTTAGTTAGCTCGTAAAAATCATAAATGAAAACTTACCAAATAGACTCAATTTATACGATTCATGCATAATTCCATTAACATGCTCAAAAGTTCATTCAAATACTATACACATCACAAGTCCTAGAAGTTAGCGAGTTTAACAATAAAACATTTAATCTTTCTATAACATGAAATATATATTAGGAACATATCAATATACATTTCATGCATGACATCTTCAACATGTATTATTCATCCATTTCAAAGAATTTATACCAACATTCTCCATTTCATCTATCAAAATCATATAACTTATTATATAATTAAGTTCACTTGATTAAGCTTTTATTACCTATTAAACCATATGAAATAACATCGGATACTCGAAAAAATGCTCACGTAAGTTGTGACTATAACTGTATATGCTCACACAGGTTGTGAAATGGGCCTCTTCACAGGAGCTGTGGGTTGGGACGTTAGGCTACATGATGTTGCTCACACGAGCTGTGGAGAATCTACAACAAATACAGGACCTTAGCCATCAATAGGACATCCAAGACCAACACCCAAAACTGTAAATAACCCCTACTGACATGTCATTTGTATCTTAAGTATTCACGAGGTTCAAATGAGACACATTACATATCTGAATCCTTTAACTTCATTTCCATTATATCATTTCACAATCACATTCAAGTAATTCAAATTTTTCAAACATAACCATCAATTTGATCAACATCGAATTTAATCCCAATTACTAAATATCACACAACAATCATTTAAAGCTATACCTAGCAAAAACGTTCATTAACATTTCAATCAAAACAAAAAAATGATAATTTTAATCATTATATGAACTTACCTAGACAAAAACAGTCACGAACACGATGCTAACGACTATTCCGCTACTTTAGCTTTTCTACAATTCAAGTCTGATTGATTTGTTTCTTGATCTAAATAATAATTTTCATTCTATTATTCAATTCAAACATATAAAATAATTAACTTAAGTTTATAACCCTTTTTTAATATAAAACTACAAAATTACCCCTAATATTTTACTCTTTATGCAATTTAGTCCCTAAACTTGAAACTTACGAATTATCCACATTTAAGCAAAATACAAGCTAGTCAATTTCTATATAGTCCCTATTAAGCTCAGAATTATTAATTTTTCACAATAATTTCATATAATTTCACCATTTTAACAATTCAATCCCTAAACATTAAAATTACTAAAAACTACTTTACAAAATAATCTTATTTCTCAACCAAACTTAATAATTTATCATAAAATTTAATAAACACCTCAAACTCATCAATGAAATAATCTAAAATGTTTAGAAATTTTATGAATTAGCCCCCAAGTTAGCTAGATTAAGCTAAAACGACCTCAAAAAACACAAAAATTATTAAAAATGGGATCAAAATCACTTACATGCAATAACAAGGATTGACCGAAGCTCTCAAAGATTTTTAATGGTGCATTTAGATATGGGAAAAAAAATAAAGGAAGAATATGATACTTGATTTTTCTTTTATTTTTGTTTTTGTTTTTAATTACATGTTTACCATTTTATCCTTTTAATTTAACTTAATAATTAACAAAGTTTTGTCCATAATTTTCCACTATCTCTCTATATGGTTTATTTACTTTTAAGTCCATTAATTTACATTTCCATAGCCATTTAACACATTTAACTAATAGAAACTAACTTTCTAACTTTTACAATTTTGTCCTTTTTACTTAATTAACTAGCTAAATATTAAAATTTCTTAACCAAATTTTAATACAAACTTGTAATAACCCTATAAATAATAAATAATTAATAAAAAACTGACACACTAGTCAAAATTGTGGTCCTGAAACCATTGTTTCTGACACCACTATAAACAGATTGTTATAATCACTATCAAATAGTGATCAAGTTATCCATCACAAAGACGGACGACCCGTGACCACGTTTACTTTTCATCAACCTTATAATGTTAATGAGAGGATATCATTTACCCATGTTTTGGGCTATGAATTCCACTTTTGTGAATGATGCTTCATAGTATAGAAGTTGTACACCCAACACATCAGCTTTCGATTCCTTATCTATTTGAACTCAGGCTTTTACTTACATCAAAGTGTACGAGTCACGCATACATAATTTTCCATCCACTCATGATTTAGATATGTCACACTATGAACGTCACAAGTGAGTAAATCCATTAATGGATTCAGGCTCTTATTCTACTTGGGTCATGTCTGATGTACTATCAGTTCAGTCAGCCACATCTATGTTTCTATCTTCTAGGAGTCATATGCTCTGATGCCCAAGACAAGGCATCTCCTAATTGGACTTGATAGATGACATATTAGTCTTTCAATGTAACAGCCCAAATTTGGGTCTAGTCGAAACAGTGGTTTCGAGACTATAAATTCGACGAGGAAAATTCTATTTTTATGGTCTACAATTTTACAGAAAGATTTCATAAGAATTTCGTTCGAAAATTTCTACGTTTGGGCACTAAATTTAGTCAAAAGGACTAAATTGTAAAAAGTACAAAAGTTGAGTTCTATATGTTAGAGGTGTCTAATTGTTATGTGTTTTAAAATTTGAGGTCCTTAAAAGGTAATTAGACCATTGGATAACTTGATGGACAAAAATGGGCATGAATAGGACAAAATTGAAAGAAAAGCCATAAGTGTATTTTAGTCATTTAGAATTTTAAATGAATAAAAAGACAAAATTCAAGAAAAAAAATCTGCTCATCTTCTTCAAGTTGCTGCCAAAAATTTCTAGACTCCATGGCTAAGGGTTTCAAACTTTTCAAACTTAGTTTAGCTATTTCTACCATTATTTTGAGCTAGAGTTTGATTTTAAAAATTGATCCATGTTGAATAATTTTGTATTTTGATGAATGATGGTAGATTATGTATGTTTATGATTAGAGAAATGAGTTTTATTAGATGATTTTTGATGAAATCGTCTAAAAGGGGTTAAATTGTAAAAGTTATAAATTAGTCATAAGTGTGTGAATTAGTGAGAATTTGAAGTTTCTATAGAAGGGAAAAATGTTCAGCATGTCATAAAACATTAGAAAATTGAATAAAAGTTATTTTACGAGCCTAGGGGTAAAAGTGTAATTTTTGAAAAGTTAGGGGCAAAATTGTAAATTTTCCAAAATTTGATATGTGAATTGAATTGACTAGTGTGTTGATAAAATTGTTAAATGAGTGTTATTTGACATGTTAGATCAAGAAGACATGAAATTTGGACAAAGATCGGGGAAGAATGAAATTGTGAGCTAAGTCGGGAAATTAGCCGTTTCGGCATTTGAGGTAAGTTGATCTGATATTAATAATGCAATAATATTATAATTTATATTTTAAAAAATGAATTGTTGTATTTATTGAATTATGTTGAATTAAATGACTAATGTGCCAAGTTTTTAAATTGATTTAAAAATATGTCTATGGTACATGGAAGTGTATTGAAATATTGTACTTAAATGTGAATTCTATGATTATGACTATTATGAGAAAATTGCGAATTAGTGTTATCATGAGACAAATGATTAAGTGAATGTCACCTAAGTGTTAACAAGTGTGAAAAATCCCGATTGAACCCTAGGAAACTTAAGTGATAAGTGATCAGTGGTAGCTTCGGCTACAATTCAGTGGTAGCTTTAGCTACGTTACAGTGATAGCTTCGGCTATATTACAGTGTGGCACTTGGTGCCTTATTCAGTGTATCTTTTAGTATTCCATAGGGTTCAACGGGTACTGAATTGATATAATGAAAAGTGATTGAATGTGAAAAGGATTTAATCATGTGATAATAATGTGCAAGTGAACATTGTGATTGATGCATTTATGTGTGTAAGTGTGAATATGAAATCGTTTGTATAAGTGAAGGGCAGGTATGAAATTAAGTAGGAAATCATGTGAACAAATAATACAGGTATGTGTATGAAATTGCTATTGTATGATTTATATGTTGAATAAAGTGTTTAGGTTATGATGCATCAATTATAAGGATGCAAATGAGTGAGATGTTCCTATGATCAAGTGATAGTTATATGCTAAGTTATACTATGTTTTTGTGCATATGTGTAAAAATGAAAGTGAATACATGAAAATCATGAAAAAAGTGAAATTAGCATCAAGACAGTACTGGACAGCTGTAGTTGTGTATTTTTTAAAAATCACCAAAAATGGTAGGAATTGAATTAATAATTGAATGAGATATGAAATTAAATCTCATTGAGTCTATTTTCATAGAAAGAAAATGGTGTGAGAAAATGAATTATACTTTATGAGATATTTAAATTCCTGTGAGACTGGTTCGAAATGATTACGTGATCCCCTGTTTTGACTTGGAAAAATCATTATAAATTATAAAAAAATAATAATGGGGTATGGTTTATATTATTAGAATACTTATTGAGTCTATTTTTTTTTTGGAACAAACAAAAACAATATTTGAACTCTGTACAATGAGATATTTGAGATTTTGTGAAGAGAGGGCAGAACTGGCAAACAGTGAAATAGGGGAAACTTTAATGAATAAACTGTACTAATTGGCTAAGCCAAAAATTCTGGAAATTTTATGGAAATAAGATATATGAGTCTAATTTCAGATAAAATTTACGGAACTTAATTTTGAGTTCTGTAGCTTATGAAATAATTAAATTAGTGACTTTGACTCAGGAAAACAGCCTTAGCTAAACTTGAGTAAAATGTGAAATCATGTGAATAATGATTCTATTTTCTTAAGCATATCTATTGAGGAATGGGATAGTATTGTTAAATAGATTGTTTACTATTATATACCAACTTACTAAGCTATAAATCTTACACCATTTTCCCATTTCTCTTAGTGTTGTCAGGTTTGCTCGGGGTTGGGGATCGTTGGAGGTATCATCACACTATCAATTTGTCAAGTTGGAATCACGACAATTCCTAATTATTTTCAAGTGAATGGCATGTATAGAGATTTAGTTATTGGTTGTATGTATTATTATGAATTAGCCAAATGTTTAGGCTTATATTGCTTCGTTGAATAGAGCCATGAGGTGTGGCTCATAATGCCTATAGGTAAGTAAACCTATTTTATGCATGCATGGAGAAATGTCTTGATGTGGCTAAGTTAGAAGTAGCTAAATGTATAACAAAGATCGATATATTGTATATTAGTACAAAGAGTTAAGAACACAAAAGGTTTGAAAAATAGCCTAATGTATGTCACAAGGGCTAGAGACACGGTCGTGTGTCTCAGCTGTGGGGTAGGACACGACCACCGCACGAGCGTGTGGTTTGGCCGTGGTGCATAAACAAAATGCTAGTGAATTACACACGGGGTCCAGACATGGGCGTGTGAAGACCACACGGTCTACTCAGACGACGGTGTCATTTGTCACGCGGGCGTGTGACCTTGTTTTGGTAAAAATTTTCTAAATCCTCGAAAAGTTCCGGTTTGGTCCCGAACCAACTTTAATGATTGTTTTGGCCTCGTAAGCCCATAATAGGGACATAGAGTGTGACTATGAATGATTTTAATGTATAATTGATATGTATGTATCGTAGAAGTGTGTAAGATTGCTGTAATGCATCGTACCTTGATCTAGCGACGGATAGGGGTAAGGGGCGTTACATTCAATCGGTTTGCTCATTTCTGATTAGACTAAGGACATGCTTAGGTTCGTCTACTAATACAAGTTGTCTTTCTGTACTACGATCCGACCATGTAATACCGCTTAGTATTAGTTAAACTTTAGACAACCAATGAGCAACATTTGATTCTATTTTGCTTTGTGTGCAAAAGTCATGTGAGGACAATAGTACAAAGTATATTAATTTAATCAATCAATTTGTTTTATTAACTAATCTGTTCAAAAAAATTACAAGCATATATTGACGAAAATACTACACTCAAGGCACTAGATCCAACATTTATCCTAACTACCTTCAAATCCTATTGCACAACATCGTAAAATATCTTTTAAAATTTGAATTCCATGCTTTGACTGACCATCCATTCATGGATGAAATGTTGTATTGAAATTCAGTTTGGTACCCAAAGCTTCATGTACCTTACCCCAAAATCTGGAAGTAAATCACAAATCACGATCTAAAATAATAGATGCTGGTACACAATGTAATCTAACTATCTCATCCACATACAATTATACTAACTTTTTTAGTGAATAACCAGTTCTTATCGAGATAGAATGAGCTGACTTTGTCAATTTATCGACCACAACCAAGATAACACCTTTCTTCCTCGGAGACACAGTCAACCTTGATATAAAATCCATTTATACTCTTTCCTATTTCCACTTAGGAATCATTATTGGTTGTAACAAACCAGACAGAACTTGATGTTTAGCCTTAACTTGCTGACATACCACACATTTAGAGACAAACTCTGAGATTTCTCACTCTTTTCCTTGCCACCAATAATTTTGTTTCAAGTCATTATACATTTTTTTGCTAGCTAGATTAATTGAATAAACACTAGTATGAGCTTTCTGTAAAATATTTCTTTTAATTTCAAATTATTCGGTACACATATCCGATTTCAGAAATACAAACTGTCATCACTACCAACACTGAAACCAGTGGTCTAACCATTTTGAATCTGTTCTCGCTTAGTTAACAATTCTGGATCATTTTTTACAATTCTTGGATTTTCTGAACAAAGACTTACGACTTATAGCATCAGCGACAACATTTTAATTTCACCTTTAAACGCTTTAGAGCTTTAATTTATTCAACAAAGAATAATGTTTTTGGTGGAGGAAGACGAGAATGAGACACTCTTTCCATCCACTTCAACTTATAATACTTAACATCTTAATTTCACTTTTAAATGAAAATTAACAGGTTTCTTTACTAAGCATTGACACAACTATCACTACCATGCATGAGTAGTTATTTACCATTTCAAACTTTGAACAATTTTTATGAAACTCATTTGACTAGCTATTCACGAAGTCTTACGGTTTAGTTCGTACATTTTCATTTCTAACCCGCAAACCTATTTTACCAATTCAAAAAATAATAAAAAATAATATAATGAACTCATAAATATTATTAAATAATATTTACTGACTTTATCATCGAAATTATGGTCCCCAAACCACTATTTCTGACACTGTAAAAAATCGGGCTATTACATGAGCATATCTTGAATGTATTTTTGTTGTGATAAAATAATCTCAGTAGAAGAGTAAATTACATTAACTCCTAAAAAAATATGAAAGACACCCATGATCTTTGAGAGAGAATCGATTAGCAAGACCATCAATAATAGATTTAACATCATTTGCAGTATTTCCAATGATAATAATATAGTTAACATAAACTAACACATAGACAATGAATCCACGATTATGAAGGATAAATAAGGATGATTTAGACTTGGATTGGAAAAGCCCACAGTAACTAGATAATTCTAAAGTTCAATGTATCAAACATGAGGAGCTTGTTTAAGGTCATAAATTGTTTTCTTTTGCTTGCATACATAAGAAAGTGTTGGGAAATGTGCCTATTTTGTAGTAAACATGTAATTATTTTCTATGTATTTGAACGATGAATATATAAATAAAGTTAATTTCACATTTCACTATTGTCTTTTGTGTTTTTATTTTTTATGTTTTGCATGCATAACAAAATTGTGAATTCAACCTGATGATAAGTGGCACTGTAAGAATGTTTACATTGCGAGAAAAATAACTTACTTTAGTAGATAATCTAAATGAGTCTGTAATCTTGTAAAAGAATCAAAGTGAGCATTTGATTCAAATACTTAGAAGGATTGTTATGTCATCTACAATTTCAATTGGGGAAATAGTTAGTCTTGGCTATTGGGGCAGTTAACTCCACAAGTAGAGACATAGATATATTCATTGGAAGAATGATACATTGGACTGGATTTAAGATGAATTAATTTTGAATCCGTTTGTAAATTAATTCACTTGTGATGTTCATGGTGTGATTTAACTAAATCCTGAGTTAGTCACTGATCATGCGTATGTAACTCATGTGCTTTAATATAAGTGGAGGCTTATGCTCTAAATACGATCAAGCCCATAGCCGATATATTAGGTACATGACCTTTTTATGACATGGCTTTACTAGCAACAATGGAATTCATAGTTCGATTAAAAAGTTAACGATATCCTCTCATTAACATTGTGTAGATTGATAAATATGGAACGTGATCATGGGTTGCTTGTTCTTGAATGAACAATTTATCACGGTCATTTATTGACAATAATCATATTAATCATTAAGAAGACAAATGATGACAATAATGTAAAATAGGATTGTATTGAGTTAACGAATTTAACTCAAAGGAATCAAATGTAACGACCCAAAAATCAGTGTTGTTGAAAAGTGCGGTTTCGGGACCCCATTTCCGTAAACCAGACTCATAAATATTTTTATTAAATATTTACATAGTTATCTTAGAAGTGAATTAAAATTTCAGTTAGAAATTCTCGCTGAATTAGCTTTTAATTAAGGTACATGAACTAAATTACTTAAGTGATAGAAGTGCGAAAAGATATTAATTATAAGATAAGAATTGTTTTAGGGACTTATATAATAATTATGCCATTATAGTTATGTTTTTATAATGGTCGGTCATGACTTTGTAAAATATAAATATTATATACTATTATTATATATGTTAAAACTTTAGAGAATTGGTGGGTAAATATATATAAAATAAAATAAAATAAAATAAAATAAAACATAATCTAATAATATAATACGGAAAGTGGAACAAAATCAAAACATTTCCTATCATTTCTTGCGTGCATAAACCGAAACAAAAGAAAGGTAGAAGGAGCTTTCGACCATGGTATTTAGATTTTGAATCTTAATTTGGTTAGTATATTTTTGTCCTTTTTGCATAAATTTTAGGTTTTCAGAATCCTTAGATCATTAGCTATCTTGCCTATGCTAAAATTTTTAGAATTGTTGAGGTTAATAGTAGTTGCTATTATTGAGAAATTGAAGTTCTTTGTAACACCCCTTACCCGTGTCCGAAGCCGAGACTGGACTTGAGGCATTACCTAACTAATCTCACTTGATATCTCTGAACGGGCTATTGAATTTCAGTTAAACCCAACCTTTGCTAAAACTCGGCCCACGAGACCCTATGCATACCTCCGAGAGGTTTTGGAATCAATCCAGGAACTTTCATGAGCATGGAAGACTTTTCCTCAAAATAGGGGCCACACGCCCGTGTTGGTCTGGGGACACGCCCGTGTGCCCCTAAAACATGCCCGTTTCTTTTGCCCGTGGTCGATCCTGACCAAAACACATGGCATAGACATGCCCGTGTCCCTGGCTCGTGTGCCAAACCTTGTCATTCTGACTTAACCATATGGCCTATACACACGTCCCTAAGTGCAAGGTACTGACTTCACACGGCCTGGGCATACATTTATGTGCTAGCCGTGCCTCCCACCCGGTCTTGACACACGCCCATGTGTCTACCCAAGTGGACAATTAGCAGGCTATATACCAATCCCTTACCACCCTACATTACACATATACATATTCCAATTCAAAACAACACAACTCCTATCCCAATGGCACATCTAAGAACTCATTCCAACATAAAAGGTAATCAAAAGGTATCTCTAGGAGCTCAAGAATCAAGATATACAAAAGGACATATACCTCATGAAATTCATCTTCATTAAGCAATAGAACTTGCCAAGTATTCGCCTAACTTATGAGGCCATTTACAAAAATGACTTTTATAACTTATATAGCCAATACTTTGACTAACAATTACAACTTAACAAAATACCCAAGTCTTATGCATGCCATACTCAAAATAAGTCTAAATTGTTATACCAAAGTGATGTCGATAGTGTGATTTCTGAACTCCTACGTCCACGATCCTCGAGTTATCTTGGCAATACTACAAGGAAAAAAGGCAATGAAAGAGGTAAGCATAAAGCTTAGTAAGTTTGCATGGAAATTAATAGCAATAATAAGCTCATAATATAATCCATCCATGGCATTAACTAACCATACACAAGTCATAGGCTCCTTGCCATACTTACTTACAACTGCCCTTATTTAGCACATACCGTGCCACACCTCGTAATCATTTCTTCATGACTCATTCACGAGTACCTGTTTTCACTCAATCATATGACTTCAGTAAAATTCTCATTTCTACTTCTATACTCATCTACTTATCCCTTTAATCACTAGAGATAGTCAAAGACGCATATCCATCGTCATTCATGTAGGTACGAAGCCAATGCCACATCCCTGAGGTGGACTGTAACATCCTAAATTTGGGGCTAATTGTGATTGCATGATTATTCTTGTGTTTGAATTATTATAGTATTATTTATGGAATAATAAAGGTTAATTAAGGGTCTTGAGTAGGCTCGGTTTAGTAGAAAATTTCATCTTAAACTTTAAAGGCAGGGAGCCTTAGCAGGAGGGTGTTATAAGAATAAATGTGGATAATTTGACACAAAAATCAGCTTGGAAAAGTGGCAAGAAGAAGGCCACTTAAGAGCTAGTGTTAGCGCCACCAAGGGAGCTAGGGAGCTTGTGTTCGAGTCACGAAATCCCCCTTTTGCACTATGTTTGGACGGCACAAGTAGGAGAGTTTTCTCAATTTAAACTCTTTTAAATAATGAGGATATTATTAGGATTAAATAGATTATTAATTAGATATTGTTGGATTCTATTTTGATTAATTCCAAGAGAAATAGTAGGCACATGTTAATTCAAATTCTTTTGAATTATTTCAAATCAAGTGTTGGTCGAAATTTGAACTCCTCATGAGAGGAGTGGACGGCAAGGTAATAGGGGAGGAGAGTGCAGAAATTTCATTAAAGCACCTATTCATCTTTTAATTTTTTTTTTCTTTTCTCTTCCTTCACTAGCAAGTAGCCGAAATTCTCTAAACTACTCCATATTTGATTTTCTCCTTTCTCATTCTTTCAAAAACCGAAAACTATTCTCCTTGTTCATTAGAGTTAGCCAGAAATTTCTAACCCTTTTCCTTCTTATTTTTCTTTCATCTTTCTATTTTCTCAAACACCTCTAGTGAAACTCTTATCATCTTTTCCTCTCCATTAGTTTTCTACCATTGTTCTCTTCCTAATAGCCGAATACACCCAATTGAAAGTGCCGAATCTATTTCTCCTTTTTAAAGCACCTTGGCCGAATATTATGCAAGAGATGGTGGCTTTCCTTTAGTCGATTTCGGAAGGTAAGGGTCTTAGGCCGAATACTTGTGTTTTTTCCATTATGTCGACTGTGGTAAAGGTAGGTGTGGATTTCGGCCACTGTTAATTAAGGGTGCTACTCACGGATTAAATCAAATTATTGTAGGATCTTCGGGATTTGGGAACAAGCAAGTGAGTTCGTCAACGTTTGATAATCAAATTTTCGGTAAGGATCTACATATGTATTTAGTGTTCATTTAAAAGCCGGAGGCTATGGTTATCGTGACCGATTGTAGTTTGTGACTCAGATTCGCGATTCGGGTGTTGAAGCTAGCATTCAAAGTGATTAGGTAAGGATTCGAGTACAAAAGATGACCCCTTTTGACTGTTTTGGTTTGGCCGAATGGCCCATATCACTAACACTATAATGGCCGAATATAGGGGCAAGAACTTGAGTGTGGTCGATTGGTTGTTTCGGGATTTAGACTTCTCGTTGGTGACAGGTGTGTACATACACACTTATAGCAATTAATAGATTGTATTAAATACATGTTGTATGTAAATCTGCTTGATGTAGATACGGATTTGATACCTTAACGGCACAAGTGAGGATCCCGGTAAGTCTCTGTTAATATGAGATTATTTTAATGCTTTTGGGAAGCATGGCTTATTGATACATGTGATAAATGTATGAGATCTGTTGATAACTGTTTAACTACTGTGGGTTATATGAGAGGAGGGGGCAGTGATATTGTGCCGACGGGCACCAATGTTTTAGTAACACCTGCGTGACTACGGTCACCGTGAGGTTTGGTACCTCGGAGGTTGGTACCTCATAGCGACTTGTCCCCGTGGTTATCACCACCGTGGGTTGGCCCCACTTGAGATATGGGATAAATCGCGGTGATTTGGTATAACACGATGGGTTGGCCCCATCAATTGATTTGTGTCTACGGACACCGGTGTTTTGGTAACACATTGTGACTATATGTCACCGGTGGTTTGGCACCACCAGTGGTTTGGTACCACACGGGGTAGACAAGCGATGGCGTTTGGTTGGCTAGGTTGGGTACATAGTATTCTCGCATATTAATTGTTATATGTTGTGTATGAAAATGTTTTTAAAACGGGGAAGGGTTTACATCTTGAGTCTTGGTGACTCACCTTCTCCTTTACATTTTTCGGTGACACGTAGATCGCGGATGTGGAGTGGGTTGACTCGAGGTGGCCATGCGGTGGATTTAAATTAAATGAACTTTAATTTTAGTTATGATAAATTTTACTTAGGTTTTTATTTTATTTGGATGTAATAAGGCCTCACGATATTTTATTTTTGTTATTTTTCATATGTCGAATACTTGTTTTAAACTATGATTATCAATATTAAATTAAAGTCACATGTTTTCCCAAATTAACACGAAAATGTTTTCATCGTGCCATCGGGTACACTCGATATTTTATAATAACTTGGTTGAATTAATTTCAAATAAACTCTAAGTAAGGTTTAACAAAACAATCAATTGAAAAGGTTTTCGGCAACTAAAAATTTTTACTTAGCAAAAGTGTTTTCCAAAAATATTTTCCACTGTAGCAAACTAGATTCGGCCATAGTGTTTGAGCCGGGTTTGGGTTGTTACAAAATTGGTATCAGAGCCCAGTTCAAAGCTCGACTGTGGGGGCCCAAGGCCCAAAAATGTTTTGGTAGGCCTTATGGAATGATTTTTGGTTTTCGAACAGCATGGCCCGAGTCTCCGGCACCGATCCGCCCAGGTAAGTACATCTAAACCTCTTTGTGAATTATATTCTGTAGAAGGGTAGGAAGCATGGAACGTAGATAGACTTATAGAAACTTGAACCCTAGGATTAGAGTACTCAAACACACAAACCAAACATAAGACTTAAAGAACTAAACCCACTTATGACTTAGTCACTGAGCTAGGGTGTGGTAACCCCTGTACGCATGTCTAGGAGTGGATCCGGAAGAGCCTGGTATTTAAGCAGTCCGTGTGACTCACCTCCTCTTCGCAGGTATCCTACCTGGTGCGTAGCTTCGGTTCACCCTAACTCAGAGGGCTCAGTGGTGTGGCAACCTCTGTGCGCGTGTCTAGAAAGGTTCAGTGGGAGCTTGGTATTTAAGCAGTTCGTGTGACTCACCTCCTCTCCACTCGAATCCTGCCTGGTGCGTAGCTTTGGTTCACCCTGACCAAGAGGGCTCGGTCATAGGCTAAACATGATGATTAAAACCCGAAAAGGGAATTAGCCATGTTTTCGAAAATGAATGAAACAACAAAAACCCTAATGTTTTCAAAACCTTTGCAATAAACTCTTCCAAAGCTGAGAACATCACTTTACAACGTTTTTCTCGAAAAACTTGATTTGTGGAAAATTAGAAAAATGCCCTTAGGGGTAAAATTACTAAAATGCCCTCGGTTCATAAAATATCAGTTCAATGGTTTTGCTCAAAATTTCAACTATTTTACAAATATTCAACAACTTAGCTTTGAAAATCATCAGCAAAATATTTTGGTTTTGGAAAATTACGAAAACACCCTCGAGTTGCAAAATTACCAAAATACCCCTGGTTTCAAAACGATGCCATATCTCTAAATTTTACAAATTTTTCAGAAAAACCCTCTAGTTTTGGGAATTTCAAAGTGACCTACTTTACTAAAGTTTTAAAATTTCCTTTATTACGAAAATACCCCTGTAGGAAAATGACGAAAATACCCCTGGTTTAGAAATGGGCAGAAATGTCCGAAGAGTGAATAGGTATGAAAAGTATTAAGGAATAGATACATGAACTCCTTTTGTGTGAACTAGGCTAGAAGACTTGAAAACTTGTTTGCTCGAAAGAATCCCTAACAAAACTTTCTGCATAAAACTTCTTCGGGAATAATAAAGTGGAACAAATGCTAACGCATAAAAATTTTCTTAATCAGATTAAAAGCGTGGTAGATAGAATGAGTTCTAGGGGACGTGGACGCCGTGGACGCGGTAGGGGTAGGATGACGGTGTCTGAACCCGTCAGGTCGGGTCAAGGTTCTGAAAACGAGGTACCACCGCCACCACCACCTCCTACTTTTAGAGCTGATGAGCAGAATCGGGCCGGTGGTGAGGTGTATCATAAAGCATTTTTATGAGTCTGGGAAATGGTGGCTGGAGCTGGTGGAAATTTGGGAGCTCGGAAGTCTGTTCCCGAGCGAGTCCGATCTAACGGAGCGGAGGTATTCAGGGGTGTGTCGAGTGGCACCCAGCGCGCGAAGATGGCTGAGAGTCAAGCGAAAGGATCATGGATGATCTTGACCTGACTGAGGAGGAAAAGCTGAAAGGGGCAGTGTCGCTTCTAAAGGATGAAGCGTATCAGTGGTGGCTTACGGTTCGAGATGGCGCTACGGCAGAAGATCTGACTTGGGACCATTTCAAAACCACCTATCAGAAAAAGTATGTGGGCACCAGCTATACGGATGCTCAGAGGAAAGCCTTTCTAGGGTTAGTGCAAGGGAATAAGTCAGTATCGGAGTATGAGGCGGAGTTTTTAAGGCTGAGTAGGTATGCTAGAGGCATTGTGGCTACTGAGCATGAGCGCTGTGTCCGCTTTGAGGACGGACTCCGAGATGATTTGAGGTTACTGATTGCCTCGCAGCAGGTTCGTGAGTTCTCATCTCTAGTGGAAAAGGCTAAGGTAGCCGAAGGGATCAAGGAGGCTGTGAGGCAAAGTTATAGTAGGAATAATCAGAAGAGAGGATTTGGGTCAGCTGGATCCAGTGGTAGTGTCCAGAAAAAGGCTAGGCCAAGTGGGCCAAATCAGGCGGCAAGGCCCATGACTGCTAATCAGAGGCCGACTCGTAATCGCCCCTGTGGAAAGACTCATTGGGGAGGTTGTTGGACCGGTGATAGAGGATGTTTTGAGTGTGGGTCTTTGGAGCATCGTGTCAGAGATTGTCCCCGGAAACTAGTTAAGAATCAGCCAGAGGGGCAGAATCGTACCCAGGATAGAAATGTGGGACCACAGAGGGGTCGTGGTAATGGCAGAGGAAACAACGGTCTTAACCGAGGTCGTGGAACTCAGGGCAGAGGTTCAGGCAACACAGAGGCTAGGCAGGCTGGCTTAGTCTACGCAGCGAGGCGTCGCGAGGAGGGTGACGCACCGGATGTCATAACCGGTATGTTTCTAATTTTTGGTCTTCCTTATGTTGCATTAATTGATGTGGGCTCGACGCACTCGTACATTACTAGTAGTGTGGTAGGAACTATGGACCTAGACTCTGAAACTGCTTCTAGGGAGATGACTGTAGTTAGCCCTTTAGGTCACTCTGTAGTGGTAGACAAACTTTATAGAGACATACCCCTAGAACTCCAGGGGTAGTATTTGTGGTCGATCCGATGGAACTACCGTTTGGGGAGTTCGATTTGATCCTTGGAATGGATGGCCTGGTTAAGTATCAGCGAATTTGGATTGCGCGACTAAGCGCGCATGGTTCTTAAGGCGGTGAAGGTGATGAAGTGGTTATGATAGGTGATAGAAGGAATTACTTATCCAATGTAGTGTCTGCCTTGAAGGCTGAAAAGATGGTCAAGAAGGGTTCTGAGGCGTATTTGGTTCGAATCTGTGCTTTGAAAGCTAAGGAGTCAGTAGTTGGAAAGGTCCGAACGGTTGGGAATTCGCTGATGTGTTCCCAGAAGAGCTTCCGGGTCTGCCTCCAGATCGGGAAGTTGAATTCGGTATAGACTTACTACCCGGAACGGCACCTGTGTCTATAGCACCATACCGAATGGCACCAAAGGAATTGGTGGAGCTAAAGGCTCAAATTCAGGAGCTCTTGGATAGAGGGTTTATTCGACCAAGCATATCTCCGTGGGGAGCACCGGTGTTGTTCATCAAGAAGAAGGACGGTTCAATGCGGATGTGTATAGACTACCGCCAGATTAACAAGTTAACGATCAAGAACAAGTATCCGTTGCCTCGGATTGACGACTTGTTCGACCAACTGAAGGGTGCCTCGGTGTTCTCGAAGATAGACCTTAGGTCGGGTTACCATCAACTTAAGGTGAAGGAGGTTGATGTTCACAAGACGGCATTCAGAACTCGGTATGGACATTACGAGTTTCTGGTGATGCCATTTGGGCTGACCAAAGCGCCGGCAGCATTCATGGACTTGATGAATAGGATATTTCAGCAGTACTTAGACCAATTTGTCGTGGTGTTCATAGACGACATATTAGTTTATTCTAAGACGGAGGAGGAGCATGATATGCATTTGCGTATAGTTCTACAAGTGTTGAGGGAGAAGCAATTATATGCCAAATTCAGTAAGTGCGAATTTTGGCTTAGGGAGGTGGCTTTCTTAGGACATGTAGTATCGGCAGAAGGAATTAGAGTGGACCCTCGCAAGATTGAAGCGGTGTTGGATTGGAAACCGCCTAAGTCAGTGGCGGAAATCCGAAGTTTTCTGGGTCTAGCGGGGTACTATCGGAGATTCGTGAAAGGATTCTCTTTAATCGCAGCGCCGTTAACTAAGTTACTAAGGAAAGGTGTTCCATTTGCATGGACGAGAGAAGCAAGAAAGCTTTGATAAGCTAAGGAAAATTTCGCGGAAGCTCGGTTTTGGTACGACTGAAGCGTAAAAGTTATTTCTGATCATCGTGATGCATCCCATCTTGGTTTGGGATGTGTCGATGTCTAAAGAAGGAAGGTAGTAGCCTATGCATCTCGTCAGTTAAGACCGCATGAGGTTAACTACCCAACGCACGACTTGGAGTTAGCCGTAGTTGTCTTCGCTCTAAAGATATGGAGACACTATCTGTATGGGGAAAAGTCAATAGTCTACACGGATCACAAAAGCTTGAGGTATCTTCTGACTCAGAAAGATCTAAACCTGAGACAACGTCGGTGGATTGAACTATTAAAGGACTACGATTGTTCAATCGAGTACCATCCGGGTAAGGCTAACGTGGTAGCTGATGCGTTAAGCCGGAAGGTTGTGACGGACTTAAGAGCAATGCTTGCTCGGTTGAGTCTATATGATGATGGGAGTCTTTTGGCAGAACTTCAAGTTAAGCCAACGTAGATTGAGGAGATTAAGGAAAAGCAGTTAGTGGATGAAGGCTTGAACGCTAAGAAGGTAGAAGTTCAGGATGGTGGTTTGGAAGGGTACAGTCTGTCTAGTGATGGAGTGCTATGTTTTCAAGGGCGAGCTTGTATGCCGAAAGATGTGGAGTTGAGGCGGAAAATTCTCCATGATGCACATAGCAGCCCATACGCTATGCATCCGGGAGGAAGCAAGATGTATGGAGATCTACGGAAGCTTGATTACAGTGGCGGGTTGAAGCGGAGGGTAATCGAATTTGTGGGAAAGTGTCTGACGTGTCAGCAGGTTAAGGCTGAACATCAGTTGCCATCAGAGCTACTTCAACCGGTAAAGATCCCTCAATGGAAGTGGGAACAGATCACTATGGATTTCGTCAGTGGGCTACCCCTGACGCCCAGCAAGAAGGACGCAGTTTGGGTGATTGTGGACCGTCTGACTAAGTCAGCACACTTCATACCGGTAAGAGTGGATTTTTCTCTTCAGAAGCTAGCTAAGTTGTATGTGTCAGAAATAGTGAGATTGCATGGTGTGCCAGTATCGATCATCTCGGATAGGGATCCCAGATTCACGTCAAGGTTCTGGAAAGCGTTGCATCAAGCTTTGGGTACACGGTTGGATTTTAGTACAGCTTTCCATCCACAGTCTGAGGGACAATCGGAAAGGGTGATACAAATCTTAAAGGATATGTTAAGAGGATGCGTTTTGGATTTCAATGGTAGTTGGGAGGAGTACCTACCATTAGCGAAATTCGCTTATAACAATAGTTATCAAGCGAGTATTCAGATGGCTCCGTACGAAGCCCTATATGGACGTAAGTGCCGTACTCCTACATGTTGGACGGAGTTGGGGGAGCGACAGGTGTTGGGTCCAGAATTGGTAGCGAAAACTAAGGATAAAGTCAAGGTGATTCGGTCTCGTCTTAAGGAAGCGTCGAATAGACAGAAATCCTATGCTGATTTAAAACGCAAGGAAATGGAGTATGCTATAGGAGACAAGGTTTTTCTGAAGGTGTCACCTTGGAAAAAGGTGTTGAGATTTGGCCGAAAGGGGAAGCTGAGCCCAAGGTTCATCGGGCCATATACATTTGTAAAGCGAGTAGGACCGGTAGCTTATCGGCTAGAGTTGCGGCAGAATCGAATCGAGATCCATGACGTATTTCATGTATCGATGTTGAGACGGTATCGGTCAGATCCTTTCGCACGTTGTGCGATGCTTGAGATTGAGGTGAACTCGGATTTATCTTTTGAAGAAGAACCGATTCGGATCTTAGATCGAGATGTGAAGGTTCTACGTAGAAAGTCGATGCCCTAGTGAAAGTGCTATGGCAGAACCATGGTACAGAGGAAGCTACGTGGGAACCCGAGGATGTGATACGACAGCAATACCCCCACCTCTTCTGATCAGGTAATTTCGAGGATGAAATTATTTTAAGGGGGTAGAACTATAACATCCTAAATTTGGGGCTAATTGTGATTGCATGATTATTCTTGTGTTTGAATTATTATAGTATTATTTATGGAATAATAAAGGTTAATTAAGGGTCTTGAGCAGGCTCGGTTTAGTAGAAAATTTCATCTTGAACTTTAAAGGCAGGGAGCCTTAGCAGGAGGGTGTTATAAGGATAAATGTGGATAATTTGACACAAAAATCAGCTTGGAAAAGTGGCAAGAAGAAGGCCACTTAAGAGCTAGTGTTGACGCCACCAAGGGGAGCTAGGGAGCTTGTGTTCGAGTCGCAGAAATCCCCCTTTTTGCACTATGTTTGGACGGCACAAGTAGGAGAGTTTTTCTCAATTTAAACTCTTTTAAATAATGAGGATATTATTAGGATTAAATAGATTATTAATTAGATATTGTTGGATTTTATTTTGATTAATTCCAAGAGAAATAGTAGGCACATGTTAATTCAAATTCTTTTTGAATTATTTCAAATCAAGTGTTGGCCGAAATTTGAACTCCTCATGAGAGGAGTGGACGGCAAGGTAATAGGGGGAGGGAGAGTGCCGAAATTTCATTAAAGCACCTATTCATCTTTTAATTTTTTTTCTTTTCTCTTCCTTCACTAGCAAGTAGCCGAAATTCTCTAAACTACTCCATATTTGATTTTTCTCCTTTCTCATTTTTTCAAAACTGAAAACTATTCTCCTTGTTCATTAGAGTTAGCCGAAATTTCTAACCCTTTTCCTTCTTATTTTTCTTTCATCTTTCTATTTTCTCAAACACCTCTAGTCGAAACTCTTATCATCTTTTCCTCTCCATTAGTTTTCTACCATTGTTCTCTTCCTAATAGCCGAATACACCCAATTGAAAGTGCCGAATCTATTTCTCCTTTTTAAAGCACATTGGCCGAATATTATGCAAGAGATGGTGGCTTTTCTTTAGTCGATTTCGGAAGGTAAGGGTCTTAGACCGAATACTTGTGTTTTTTCCATTATGTCGACTGTGGTAAAGGTAGGTGTGGATTTCGGCCACTGTTAATTAAGGGTGCTAATTACGGATTAAATCAAATTATTGTAGGATCTTCGGGATTTGGGAACAAGCAAGTGAGTTCGTCAACGTTTGATAATCAAATTTTCGGTAAGGATCTACATATGTATTTAGTGTTCATTTAAAAGCCGGAGGCTATGGTTATCAATAGTGACCGATTGTAGTTTGTGACCCAGATTCGCGATTCGGGTGTTGAAGCTAGCATTCAAAGTGATTAGGTAAGGATTCGGGTACAAAAGATGACCCCTTTTGACTGTTTTGGTTTGGCCGAATGGCCCATATCACTAACACTATAATGGCCGAATATAGGGGCAAGAACTTGAGTGTGGTCGATTGGTTGTTTCGGGATTTAGACTTCTCGTTGGTGACAGGTGTGTACATACACACTTATAGCAATTAATAGATTCTATTAAATATATGTTGTATGTAAATCTGCTTGATGTAGATACGGATTTGGTACCTTAACGGTACAAGTGAGGATCCCGGTAAGTCTCTGTTAATATGAGATTATTTTAATGCTTTTGGGAAGCATGGCTTATTGATACATGTGATAAATGTATGAGATCTGTTGATAACTATTTAACTACTGTGGGTTATATGAGAGGAGGGGGCAGTGATATTGTGCCGACGGGCACCAGTGTTTTGGTAACACACTGTGACTACGGTCACCAGTGGTTTGGTACCTCCAGAGGTTTGGCACCTCATAGCGACTTGTCCCTGTGGTTATCACCACCGTGGGTTGGCCCCACTTGAGATATGGGATCGTCTGCCAGTGATTTGGTATCACACGATGGGTTGGCCCCATCAATTGATTTGTGTCTACGGACACCAGTGTTTTGGTAACACATTGTGACTATATGTCACGGTGGTTTGGCACCACCAAAGTGGTTTGGTACCACAATGGGGTAGACGATGGCGTTTGGTTGGCTAGGTTGGGTACATAGTATTCTCGCATATTAATTGTTATATGTTGTGTATGAAAATGTTTTTAAACGGGGAAGGGTTTACATCATCGAGTCTTGGTGACTCACCTTCTCCTTTACATTTTTCAGGTGACACGTAGATCGCGGATGTGGAGCCGGGTTGACTCGAGGTGGCCATGCAGTGGATTTAAATTAAATGAACTTTAATTTTAGTTATGATAAATTTTACTTCCGGTTTTTATTTTATTTGGATGTAATAAGGCCTCCTGATATTTTATTTTTGTTATTTTTCATATGTCGAATACTTGTTTTAAACTATGATTATTAATATTAAATTAAAGTCACATGTTTTCCCAAATTAACACGAAAATGTTTTCATCGTGCCATCGGACACACTCGATATTTTATAATAACTTGGTTGAATTAATTTCAAATAAACTCTAAGTAAGGTTTAACAAAACAATCAATTGAAAAGGTTTTCGGCAACTAAAAATTTTTACTTAGCAAAAGTGTTTTCCAAAAATATTTTCCACTGTAGCAAACTAGATTCGGCCATAGTGTTTGGGCCGGGTTTGGGTTGTTACATGGACTTAGATGGAGTCACTTCTAAATGCCAATGCCATATCTCGGATATGGTCTTATATGGATTTTCAAATTTAATATCGATGCCATATACCGGATATAGTCTTATACGATTTTCATATTCATTACCAAAGCCATATCCCGGATATGGTCTTATACGGGATCTCAACTCGGTGCTGAGGCCATGTTCCGGACATGGTCTTATACGGGACCTTATCTACTTCATATCTAGATGAAAGCATTTCCATATTCAATATAGTCCACTAGGACTACAACATCTCATTCAACATTAATTTCTCAATTTAGTAGAACATTTTGCATCAATATAATGCCAAGCATTCTCAAACATGCTAACATAAATGTGGAATCTATCACATACAAGCTTACCTCGATTTCAAAATGAGCTAACTTGTCGGTTTAGTCCAAGACTTTGTTCTTTCCCCGATCGAGGCGGATTCTCGGTTCTTCTTGCTCTATAATAGCAATTTAACCCATTTTAACCACCACATTAATAAAAGCATTTCAATAATCATGCCTAGACAAAACTACTATTTTGCCCCTAGACTTTGGCAAAATAACCATTTTGCCCCTAGGCTCGGAAATTAATTCTAATCACATTTCTACCTTCAACACGCCTAGGTGAACATTTAATACTCTTATAGCTATTATCAAAACTCAACATTTCACATAATTACTACAAATTTGTAACATTTTCATCAATGTCTAATTAGGTGTTTTCAAGACAACACCTTTCACAAAAGTTGTTCATCTAACAACTAAGACTCAATTTCTTCCATAAAAATGCAGCAAATAACTAAGATAGCTCTCATGGAAAAACTTTAAACTTTTTACCATATTGCACAATAGTCCCCTCATTTGAAAGCTTAAGCTTTAGGGGCCCTAAAAGTACAACTATTTTCAAGAAAAGATCACTAGAACACTTACTTGTGAAGAGATGAGTGTGCTAAAATTTTTAAATCTTTCTACCCTCTATTTGCTGCTAATTTTCGGTGGAAGAGTGAAAGAGAAAAAGATGATATCTTTTCTCTCCTTATTTTATTAATACTAGTCAAATTAGTCCACCTACTACCACCAACTTTGACCAACATTGACAAATTTGTCTCCCATGCTAGTCTATGGCCGGCCAAGCAAATATTAGGGGTATAATTTCCTTATAAAGACCTCCAATTGTCAATCTATGGCTATTTGGTAACTCTAGCTTATAGAATGGAACTTTCGCACTTTATGCGATTTAGTCCTTTTTTGCGATTAAACATGAAATCATTAAAATTAAATTACCAAAATTTTCATGCACATATAATATCATGCTCTGACTCATAATATAACATGAAAATAAATTTCTCTAATCTCGGATTAGTGATCCCGAGATCACTATTCCAACTAGCCCCTAAATCGGGCTGTTACATTCTTAGTGTTATTTTGATAGATTTTAAGGATAAAAGTGAAATAGGGTTAAATTGTAAAGTTAGATTACAATTTTGTATAATAAGGACTACTTAGTGCAAAAAAAATTAAAATTAGGGGTTTAATTGAGAAGTAAGAAATTCTATAGGGACTCTAGGAAATTTGTTTTAAGTTAGGGATTTTATGTGAAATTTTATTTGTTTTGGTTTTGGAACTAAATTAAGGTATTTTTTCCAAATGTTGTATAAAAAAATTGAAATTGAGAGTGAACTGGGTTGTATATTGTTAATTTATTATATCTATTTAATTTGTAGCTAACGTCGAACTGGAATCCTCGAGTAAGAAAGGAAAAAGAAAAGTTGTCGATGAGTAGTTCAGAAATTACGATGTGTGTTTCTATAATCTAAACTACTTTAATTTTTACATTGAGCATTTGCATAATATGGTAAGTTAAGGTAAGTTACAAACTTGATTTAACGTGATATGTTTGAATTGAATGAATTGATTATTTGATATTTGGATTGCATATATATTATTAATGAAAATGAAATTGAATATGTTATGGGAAGAAAGATGTTGCTATGCACATATATTCATATGATTGAATTATTGGGTTGATGAATTTGCATCATGAAATTTGAGGAATTGATTATGAATTAAATCGAGAACATTGTTACCCTATTAACTGTTCAGGCAGGTTCGGGTATAATTGGCATGCCATATGATAGAAAGAGTTCAGGGTTTTATGGCTACATGTCGGGGAGTTTTGGGCACCCTATTTGTCAGTTTTACCGGCCAGTGCTAGGCGCAATTTGTTTTTACGGATTATTCTGTCAGGCTCTGGGAGCCAAACTTTAGTGTGTTGGTTGGATTCGCTATCCGAGTCCAAGTCCGAGTCATGTTAATAAAGGGAAATAACAAAGAAAGTAATGAAATTAAACATGGCAATGGAAATAAAGTTGGATGTGAATTTTAGACAATTTGTATTAGATGTATAAAATAGGAATGTGATGATATTTGAAATTCCTTATGTTTGAATTGATTATTAAGTTTCAAAAGAGAAATGAAGTAATATAAATACATGTCTTCTTTCATTACTTGAATTGCATTTTTAATTGTGTAATTAAATAGCTTGTACATTGTTTAATTACTCAAATTATGGAAGCACTATTGAGTTATACTCAACGTACGTTTATTTTCTCGTGCGTAGGTTAGGTATCTAGTAGATCTATCATCAACTTGGCATCCAGTGACGATCACGTACTCAAAAATTTGGTGAATGGTCTTTTTGTTTGTTTTGGCATGTACCTAGGTTATAAATGTTGGTTTTGTTCATTTTGTATCTTGTGGTCATTTATGGTATGTAAATATTTAAGTGTATCAGTAATGGTCAAATTATGACTAGTTGGAAGTGTTTTGTTTTGGCACATTTGATATATAGTAGTTAAAATTAGTATATGCTGGTTATGTGTATATAGGTGGTGTTGGTTGGATTCTTGAATTGATGCTTATGTTGTGATAGCTTATAAGTAACCATATTATAGTTCTTAGTGTATTATGGTTTTGTTGTGATTGAATTATAGTATGGATGAATATGTTCTAGATGGGAAAAGGAATGGTAAGTTTTGACAAGAGTCAATGGTTGTTCTTGAGTTTAAATACATGACATTAGTATAAGCTTAGCTTGTCATTTTAGCATAGTCTTTGTTTGGTATTGATAGGATGATTGAAATGTGGTGTCAATGAGGGCACATTGATTAGACATTGAATGTTTGAATAGATTATTTTATTTTCTTTTGTTGGATGGGTAAATTTGGCATGAAATGAACCTTTTTAAAATTAGGTATCTATATTTTTGTGTTTGATATCGATACCTTACCATATGAACAATTTTTAAACAAACAAAATGTTAAATTGGTATCGATTTTTATTTGAATATTAATACTTTTTCATATAGTATCGATACCATATATTAATTATCAATACCTAAGTTTTAAGATAGTAAACAGAATCATAAATTGGTATCGATTTTTCAAAAGGTACCGATACAGTATCGATACCAACTATAAAGTATCAATACCAACTTTTGAACTTTGAAATTTTACTCTTTAAATCCATTTCATGCCTAATTTATTTCAAATAAGTTCTTATTGGTTTCAAATTACCATGTTTGAATGTTATGTAAATTGGTGAATTATCTATAAACTTATTAGTTGTGTGTTAATAGTAGTTTAAAATTAAATATAAATTTTTTAAATTGTTTGTATTAAATCGTATTGATCCATAACATTTTATTACTCGGTTCTGGCAACTGCAACGGGTGAGGGGTGTTACATCAAGGATACCATAAGAGGGTAACACACACATGACGAGGTCATTGGACAAAGCAGTTGGATGAATTGCTTTCGTAAAAAGTATACAATAAGGAGTTTTCAATCATGGTACTTCTTGTGGACTGACTCCATGATTAAATAATTGCAAATTATTAGGAACGATGCTTCTGGACATAATTGTAATTACCAGAGCCTAATTGTACATGTCTGATTGGTCCCTCCACTAGCTCAACAAAAGCTAGATCAGACTACATTTGAATCAGAAGGAAATTCTATAACTTTAGAAATAATTTAATTGAGTCGATTTATTCGATGTGGAATTAAATTAGGCAGGTGTGAGAATTGTTCAACTAGAAAATTTGATTAAAGATTTTCCTTGAAAAATTAGTTTGGAAAATCTTAGTGATTTTTGGGAAAATTAATTTTGATTAAGTAAAATTAAATTAATCAAATTAATTAAAATTAATATAACATTTTTTGGAAATTAATTTTCAAGTCAGACAATTAGCCCAATTGGTAATTTGAACTTGAAAATTGGGCTTGAGATACAAAATTGGGTCCAAGAACCAAAAATCGAGATCGAGACCCAAAACTGGTTGAACGGAGCCCGGTAGTAAAATCGAGCCGATGGTCCAACTGGTGGCTGGACCAAACCGGCTCGGTGTGCTGTGAGGGTGTCGCACCTATGATGATACCATCAGACACGACGGTGTCGAAGGCGGTGACAATGGCTGGCGGGTGGTCCTTTGACGGTTGAGCAGTGGAGGAATCACACTCCTACTGAGACTACCGGATAATTTGATTTCAAATTAACTATTACAAAAATAATATTATTTTAATAGATTTAATATTTAATTTAATTTAATACTTGTCTTAATAGTATTTTATTAATTTAATATTAAATTGATTATCTTAATATTAAATTAAATTTGATATTTATCTTGTAGATAAATATTCTATTAATTTAATAGATTTAATATTAAACTTAATCTCATATTTATCTTGATAGGTATTATATTAATTTAATATTAAAGTGATTAAGTTTAATTATAGTTGAACTCTTTAAACTCTCTCTATATAAAGAGAGCCATAGGTCATATTTTTCACAGACTTTAATTCAAGAGAAAGCTGTAGAGAGAAAAATTTCTAAAGAAATTATTTCAGAGAATTTCTATATATATATATATTTATTTACAACTTGACCTCAAAGTTTAGAGAAATTATGAAATTACCCCACTAGTAATTTTGTGAAATTTTTTTGATTTGAAACGAGCCCACACTCAGCAGACGTGAGCTTGAGGATAGCGGAGAAGACTATTTGGTCGAAGCATTCATCTTAGACGAATAAAAAAGGTACAATTTTGATTAAGTATTTATTACTTTAGATATCACAACCAAGTTCTTGTTTTTGATTTTTTTTTAAAACTCTGATTTTTTCCTCTGAGTTTTCCAAGCTCGATTTTTCGACAGAAAAAAGAGTGGATTCAAACCCCGGTGGTTGACTCATATAAACATCCTCTATAAGATGGCTTTGAAGGAAGTTGTTAACATCAAATTGATGAATAGGCCACCCCTATTGAGTCGCAATAGCCAAGACTAATTTGATTGTTGTGGGTTTCATAACAGGGTAATTAAGACCTGGTCGTTGAGTGAAGCCCTTCGCCACAAGTCTTGCTTTATATCTGTCAAGTGTGCCATCAAATTTATATATATATATATATACACACGAAAGAGCCTGTAATGACCCGAAATTTAATGGTTCCGAAACCTTATTTTCATAAATTGAGTCCATAAATATAAAATATGAATATTTACAGAGTTAATATTAGAATATAATTAAGAATGATCAAGTAATTTAGCTGATAAAATAGTTAATTAAAGCTTAGGGACTAAATTGCAAAAGTGCGAATTGCTATTAATTTTTAATTAAGAAAAGGCTTGAGGACTTTAATTGCAATTATTACACGGACCAAAATGGTTATTTAATTGTTGTCCACCATGCTTAGTGGGTGATGGTGTAGATTTCCACTTTGTTTAGCTAATGGTTAATTAAGTATAATAAAACATTAAATTAACTAATTAAATAAGTTAAAATAATAATAAACCATGTATAAAAGGAATATTTTTTCATCAAAGAAGAAAAAAAGAGAGGAGAAAGCTTCGTATTCACCCATTTGGCCATACCAAAATTCTTAGGTAATTAAGTTATTTTTCATCAATTTTTTATAGATTTGTAATCATGTAAGCTTGATTTAGCTAGCTCAAATATTGATTTGTACAATTGTTAAGTTTTTAACAAGTTTCATTGTTGAGAAATTGTTGATTTAGGCTTGAATTTGATAGATATGAAGCTTAGACTATGATAATGACTAAATTGTAAAGCTAAATAAACTTGTTAGTTAACTTTATAAAATTAGGGACCAAATTGACTAAATTGAAAACCTTTCATGAAGGTTATGTTAGGATTAGAAAGTATAGGGTCCCTAATGAAAAAATGTGAAATCAGATTTTGATCCGATGCTAAATATCGGAAGATACGCATATCTCGAGTATAGAGACTAAATTGAATAAAATGTAAACTTATGTGTGGTTTTGTAATGACCTAAATTCAAAGTTATCGGAACAATGGTTTCTTAACCACAAATCCGATTTAAAGAGAAATTTATTTTAATATTTTTGCATGAATATTTATATGATAGGAAAATCGTATTAAAATATCGATAGAAAAATTTTACCCATTTAGTGGTTAGTTAGAAAAAAAAGAATTATTGAAGGAATTGGGTAAAAACAAGGTATCGAGACCTTGATCTTATAAAATTTTTATAAATATTTATAAAATGTTAGTAATGTGGTATTAAAATTTCGTTAGAAAATTTTAACGTTTGGGCAGATAATTAAATGAAAATGACTAAATTGAAAAGGGTGTAAAAGTTACTAGAAGGATTAAATAGCTCAATTGTCAAATAAGGAGGGATCTAAAGAGCAAATAAGCCCAAAGGAGATATTTTGTGCGGCATAAGCTAAGAAAAATCAGGAGAATTACAAAAATAAGGGTAAAATGGGAAAATAACAAAATTTACTAAATAAAAGTAGGACTAATTTGAGAATATCTAGAAATCGCTTCATTTTTCTTCATTCTCATCAGCCAAAAACACTATAGGAGGGTTTTCTAATCTGGTATTTCATAATTTTTGCACCAAGTAAGTTAATCCTTACCTATTTCTTGTAATTTTTGTGTTTTTAAGACTTTTACAACTAGGTCCTACTATTAAATTCATTAGTCTTTGATTTCATGGATGAAGTTGAAAGTCACCATGGTTTAGTGCTGTAAGTTTATGATGAAATGAATGAAATTGAAGCTTTAATTTGTTTATGAGATGATTTTATTAGGTAATTTCAATAGAAATTGATTTTTACGACCTAATTGTGAAAATGTTTGGAATTAAAGTCTATTACTGAAATTCTGATTCCTAAAGGTTATAAAGTAATTTAAAGTAATAGAATAAAGTGCTAATTGAGAAAAATCATCTCAATTGAGAGGCTAATTGAGTAGGGACGAAATTATTATTTATTAAAAACTTGGGGGAAAAATGGTAATAAACAGCTTGCACTAAAACTGTTTTGGACAGCAGCAGTAGACTAACTTTGAAAAATCACCATAAATTGTAGAAATCTAATTAGAAGATTAAAAAATATTAAATTAAAGCTTATTGAGTCTAGTTTTTCATAGAAGAAACGGTGTAAGCAATGGATTTGTAAATCATGAGATATAATAAATTTTGTGAGACAAGGTCATAATGAATTCGGGTTCCCCTGTTATGACTTTTAAAAATCATAAAACATTTAATAAAAATAATTAGGGGCTTAAATTTATATTTTTAGAATCCTGAATGAGTCTATTTTCAAGAGAAACAAACAGAAACATCATCTAAATTTTTTATGAAGAGATAATTAATTTTTAGTAAAGAAGGGTCAGAACTGTCAGACAGCAGAACAGGGGTGGATTTAAAGAATAAACTGTACTTATTGGCTAAAAAAAAAATTTGAAAATTTTATGGTAAGAAGATATGTGAGTCTAGTTTCAGGGAAAATTAGCGGATCTTAATTTGGAGTTCTGTATCTCAAGATAAAAATAATTTAGTGACTATGACTCAAGTAGACAGCTTTGAATGAATTATAAATAATAATAGAATTATAGTGAATGCTACATGTGAACATGAAATGTACTGAATTAATGATTGAATTTATTTATTTAGATCCGGAAAACTCAAATACGAAGCTAGATCAAGGAAAGGAAAGAGTCCCGAATTAGTAGATTTTGTATACAAACTAGTATCGAGGTAAGTTCGTGTAACTTAAATTATATTCTTAAATGCTTGAAATGTATGTTATTGATGTGAATATGATTTGGATGTTTATTGTATGATAATTGATGAGGTATTGATATTCTTGATGAAAAGGGAAAATAAATCCCGGTTGCATGAAAGGAAAATTCGATGGATCTCTAAAAGTAATTGACGGTAAAAAGGATCTAGCCCGGACGGGTGATCCTATCCTGATATAGCCCTCCCAAAGAATATGAGTAAAATGGATTTAGCCCGGACGGGTAATCCGAATTAGGGTCTGAATTTAGCCTGGACTGGCAATTCAAATCCAAGCTCATTAGCGTAATTGTCGTTGTAGGGGATTTAGCCTGGACTGGTAATCCCAACAATACTCTATGAGTTTATATTACAGAGGATTTAGCCTAGACTGGTAATCCCGCTGTAAAGATGAGGTTCGCGGGAGTGTGCTTTCTAAAATGGAAATGTGCGCACATGAATATGAATTGACGGACCCGAATTTGTACACTAAAGTGTACCTCTGAAAATCCATCGAAATTCCGAGTAATTCAACAGGATAAATATGGAACAATAACAAGGAAATAGAAATCATGGTATTGATGAGCTCATCAATCATGGTATATATTATTGATACATGGAAATTATTGGACTAACTTGAATGTTGAGTTTGTGCAGGTTAGGGTAATAGTGCATTGAATGGATATATGAATGTTTATTGCATTGTATTGAAAACATTAGGTAAGTATAATTCTTGTTACATGGGCTTACTAAGCATAAAGTGCCCATGGGCTTACTAAGCACAAAGTGCTTACCCTGTTTCCTTTTCCCTTATTTTGTAGTGTTAAGAGCTCGGAGATCGGATTTGGTCGGAGACACATCACACTATCAACCCCAAGATTTCGGTATATAAAGAAACTTTATTTTGGAAATCAATGTCATGTATATGCTAATAAAGTAAATGTTAATACGAAATGAATGTAAAGTCAGCCATTGGTATGGCTAACAAATCTTGGTTTTGGCATGTGTTGAGGTTATCTTATAAATATGCATGAATCTATTTTGAAAATATGTTGAATTGGATTGGTTGATGTGGATTGGTCTCGGTTTAAAATTTGCAGGGAAGGCTAGATATATATAAAGGGGCTATATTGAGTAAAAAAAAAGGAAAGAATTAAAATTAATTCGTAAACTCCGGTAATGCCTCGTACCCTATTCCGAAAATGAATACGGGTAGAGGGTGTTACAAGTTTTGTATTTGGATGTGGATTGAATGAAATTTAATATCATTTTATTTATTGAATTATCAATCGTAGCGAAAGATGACATCAGGTCGTCGCGAGAGAAAGGAAAAGCGAAAGTTGTAGACAAGTAACCGTGATTATCGATTTGTATTTTTATGATTCGAGTGATATATATACACACATGCATGATTGTGGTATATTAGCTATTGAGGTAAGATGATTAATTATCTCATGACTTGATTTGTGATTGGTGAAACTGAATATTGAGAAATTGGACTGAATTGAACAAAATAGAACTTTTCATCATCATCATTTCAATTATGAATATTTCATTTTACGATTTATCTATCTATTAACTCGACTCGAACTCGAATGGATACACGGACCCAACCAACACACCAATTTGGCACCCAGTGCCTCATCAGATAAATCCGTAGTAAGCAGTTGTGCTCAACGCTTATCAATAAGTTTGACACCCTGTGTCTCATCGGTATAACCGAAACAATTTGGCACCCAATGACTCATCGACTAGTAGTCGAAGTAACCTTGAACTTTTCCTATCCTATGGCATGCCAACTATATCCAAATTTGCCTGAACAGTTAATAGGGTATTCATTACTTATTTCATTATCAACCAATATCTCAATATGTATTCAATTCACATTTATATAAGCATACACATTTTCACATATATTCAATTTAGTCCTCATGAACATTATTCAATTCAAATCAATCCAATACAAATCATTATAACAAAGTGTCTCACCTTATGTTCTTACCAATCGTAAACAATTCAATATGCAGCAATTATGAAGTAGTTCAGGTTATAGAAACACAATTGTAAACTCTTACTATTTGTCGACAACTTTGTCTTTTCCTTTCTTTCTTGAGGAATTCGGGTCGACGCTAGCTACAGATTAAAACAAGCACAATATTTTATCAATATTCAAACAAGTTCGCATCCAATTAAAATTTTACACAACTTTTACATTTTATTCAATTTAGTCCCTAAAATCGAGACTAACATAACTTTAAATTCTAACTTCAATTTTTAATTAAATTTTCACTATAGTCCTTATTGGACCTTCTATTTCTCACTTTTATCACAAATTTTAAACTATTTTCATTTTAGTCCCTATTGAACAAAATCATCAATTGACATTACAATTTCGTCCTTTTTCAACTTTACAAAAAATCTATCAAATCAACACCTAAAGCTTCAACTGTTCATCAATGGTAACATTCTTAATATTTACCAGTACCTAAAATACTACCTGGGTCAGCTACCTTAAGCTCCCAGGATTCTGAAAACATAAAAATTACAAGAAAAATGACTAAATTGAACTAACCAATTGAAGCTTTGAAAGTGGAAAACCCTAAGGCCATGATTGGGTTCTTCTTATTCCTCCCTTGGTTCGGTTGCATGAAGAAAGCTGGAATAAAATGTTTCTTTCGCACCCACTTTGTTTAATCAAAATTTATTTTCATGGTAGTTTTATTATCTTATTTAATTAATGTTTTATAACATAAAGACATACATGTTTTACATCATCAACCAGCCACTATATATAACCTAAGGGTATAATTAATATATAAGCCCCTTGAATTCTAATTAAAGATTCCTTAAGAATTGAACTTTTGACACTTTTACGATTTAGTCCTTACAGCAGTAATTCGACAAAATTACTTGACCGATTTAGTCCTTACACTTTTACGAGTTAGGTTTACAAAAATAGAGATCTGACATTGCAATTTCTGTCACCACTGACTTTCGGGTTGTTACAAGTGAAGTTTGAGTCACAATAGATTAGTCTAGGCTTTTTGCGGAGCAAGGGGTGGTAGGGTATTTAAGTCCAACTGATGGAGAAGGAAGTAGTCATTCTTTATTGAAAATAATTACAGAAAACTCTCAAGTCTTCGGGTAAAAATATAGGCCTGAAAAATAGGATTGGGCAAAAAAATAAGACTCGTTTCTTTGAGTAACGCTTTTTGGGCTTTGCCCGAACATGCAAAAAAAAACGGTTGCTTTTCCTTGCTGTTTTTTACTCTCTTTTTTTTTTTGCTATTTTCTTATTATTTTTTCACTATTTTTTCTACCATTTCACTAGTATGTTGGTGCTATTTTGTTGTTATTATTTGGAAATTGTATAACTTTTGTTTTATTGTTAATTTTGTTACTATTTTAGATGCATTTGCTTGTTAAATTGCACCTATCTTAGTGTTATTTAAGTATATATATATATTTATTTTCAATTTGTTGGGAAACATTTATTTTAATTTTTTTAGTATTTTTGATGTATTATATATTTTTTAAAAATTTTATATAATAAAATTAATACGGGCGAGGCGGGCCCTGGTGTTAGACTTTTTATCCGGGTCGGACTTGGGCAAAATCTTAGGCCTATTTTTTAGGTCGGGCCTAGCAAATGGGTCTAAAATTTTGGTTGGGCCCGATCCGGCCCATGGAAACCTCTATTCGTATCTACCTTTATCACTTGGTACATTTAATCTCTTTTTCCTATTTATAGTTTAATAAACTGAACTAATTAGTCTAAATATAAACAACCTAAATTATTTAATTTTAGGTTAAATTTACAATCTAAACAAACAATCTAGGTATATGATTTTAACCAATCACTTGTATATCTACAAGCTCAAGCACACACATAACACAAAATAAAAATTTTGAAATGACTCAAAACAAAACAAAATAACAGAAAATTTTAAAAATTTTCCTATGTCACCCCTCTACACTTTACTTGGCACATTGTCCCTAATGTGCAATAAAAATATAAAGGAAAGATGCACACTTTTTCGGCTAAATGTGCATATGGTGATCGTCAGGATGTGGAAGCACGTCGGGACGACGCGTTCTTCCTCTTCACGACAACCGAGTTGTTGCTACCCTCGTTGGGTTGGCTCGTCGTGTCGTGCCGCACCATAAGGGATGCGTGGCGCGACACAAATTGGAAATCTCCCAACTCGTCTTTTCGTCTTTTCGGAGCATGTCAAACTCCTTGGTTTGTGCTTAATCGCCTTAGTCCACCTCACAAACTCCGCAACTACAGTGAGAAGCACCTAAAACACATAATTAAATACTTAAAATACAACAAAAAATAAAATTTAAAATTAAAGAAAATTTAAAAGAGAAGTCCTTTTTTAGAGTCGGGACGATCCGTATCACCCCCGAAGAAGAACTTCCAGTTGGTCCTCGAAACTTTGATCTGTTGTTTGTTCTACTATCGATAAATTTGAACCAACACACTCGATCGATTCCAAAGATATCGGCTTATCTTTGACCGACGCGACACCCATATCACAAGCAACTTGGTGTCAATCCGATCCAACCTCAAATTATTTTTCAGGGTATTATCGGCTCGAGCCTCCTCCTTTCCATGTTGCGAGAAGCTTTGGTTTTCCGAGCTTTATCTTCATCATCGAATAAGAATGAGATAAAATCGTCAATTTCTTTGGTACCTTCTCGGTTATGGCCAGAAAGTGTATTGGCTCTTCTACACGTTCACTCAGAAATGGTTGTAGCTCAAAGTTAGTGGTTAATTCTATCTCTACTTCTACATCTACATCTAAGTTAATTGGATCGGAAATGTCTTCAGTTATATTCAATTCATTCCCATCTCCAGATCCAAACTCTTGTTGACTTTCGCGATTTAATTTCAGATGGTTGTTAGTGATACATTGGTCCCTTGGATCGAAATTGGATACATCATGTCTAAACTCTTCCAATGGAGCACTCGTTTGGGATTTTTGCCGGAAAATTTCTTCCAATTGATCCAACTGTTGTTGATTTCGCTTTAACTTAGCTTGGAATTCTTGCTCACGATTTTCTTGTTTGGACGTATAGTCATACGAATCATCAGGAATTTCGACTAAATATTCGGATTTCCCTAATTGTTGCTCATCTATCTCTTCCAACGAAGTTATTATTTCGTTTCTTCATTCGTAAAGTTCTAGCATAAGCGACCTTTGGTTCTCCATAATCTCCCATTGTTCATATACTCCATTGTATACTTCGTCGTCATCCCATTGGTTTGTCGAATCTTCATACCTATTGGATATATACTTGTTCGGTTTAGGTGGGAGTTCATTCGAAGACTCGGGTTGCTCTTCTTTGTAATCACAACTCCATGGATTTGTGAAGCTCCGTACAACCAACTCAATTTGGATTGTTCGTACATTGACCTATAAAATTCCAATTCATGATTAAATTCGATAATCAACAAGGTAAGTAAAAAAAATATTTAATTAACTAACTAAAAAAAATTCAAAATAGTTTTTTTTAACATTAAAATAAATTAAATTAAAGTTAGAACACTATCTAGCTTGTTTGTCTTTCAATTAATATTATTTACAGTAATCAATCTAATAAAAATTTCACCATTGCAATCCCCAACAATGACGCCAATAGCTTGACCGTCTATAAACGTGTTATCGTTTATAGTTAAATATCGCACCAAAAATATGTTAAATTAAATTGTCGGTGTCAACAAGCATAATAGTCAAATTTTAATATAGTATATGTTACAAAGGAACACCAATAAGTATTTCGAGGATCGTACCCAAGGGATTGTAGATTGGAGAAATCGTTTGTAAATTAATTACAGAAAATAATTACTAATCTAATTGAGTCATGAATTAGTAGTGCGAATCCAAATTAATATTTTAATTAAACTAATTAAATTAACTAACCTAAATTAACCTAACGGACTTTCCTATTCCTAGTGTCAACAATGTGAGCCTCTAGCCTATGATCGATCAAATCCTAATTATCTAATTAAATAATTAATTATATTAGATTGAGTTATTGATCATCCTTAGCTACAAATACCCTCCCGAGTCATCTTCACTAAGGATTACCACCTAAGTAACCTTTCCAGTCTCTTCTTAGGCATACGCGCACCCTTCTAGTCTCACTGCTTGGCACAAGTTATACACGATAGAATATCCTTCCAGTCTCACCTATCTCGATATTCTATCAGGAACATCACTCTCTAATATACTAAATACCCTTGAATAAATAATCAATTTTAGATAAATAATTATTTAACAAATAAATTAAGCTATTAATCGAAACATACAAGATATGAAATAAACACAATAATATGTTCTAATATTCATACGATGAGTAATTGGTCAAATTAACGAAATATAAATAAAATAATAGAAAAGAAGAGATAGGAGAACACTCATGGATATTATATTAAGGCGCGGATTCAAAGCAATCTCCCCTCACGATTGTCTTCACATTGGAATAGAAAAGTTCTGACTACACGAACATGAAAAGAAAATAAAACTAAAACTGAATAGAAAAACTATCTGTCTAGGTCTACTTACAATCCCTGTGACCCTAAGGTTGCTTATATAGGCAACGGCCTACTTGGTGACCACTCAACCCAAGATACACTTAGATACTAGTAAATAAAATATTCTGCTAAAATCTAGGGTTCAAATATGAAAATATCCCAAAAGTGTTGTCCAAGGGAATCAAATCTTTTCTTCTATGCCAAGTTGCATTGTCAAACGTGAGAATTCTTCTCGTCCCGATGTTGTGCAAAATCTTCCTAATTCCATCATGTCGTCGTGGCAAGAGGAAGCTCCTCGTCACGACGTCGAATGTTGTTTGGGCCTTGGCAGTTTCTTTGGCTTATCGGGATCCTTGTCTTACGGCCTAATCATCCTTGTATTCTTGGACCTCAATGGATATCCTACACACATAAATAACTCATTAGTCACTCACGAGGCCCAAGTCGGCCTTACGAGTCATCGAAATAGCACAAAATGTGTAAAATGATTATTTTTATTAACTTTTAATCCTAAGACCTAAATACTTGAAATGTAATATAAAATACTGAAATGCCTAGAAAACAGGCTTGTTAAGTGCGAAAAATGACCTAAAATAACTACTACAAATGACGTTAGGTTAGGAAGCTGTAGAGGAGGCCGACTACAAAGTTCCTTCATTACCTGCCAATCTGACTATGGCGCAAATCAAGAATCACAAGGAGAGGAAATTAAGAAAATCAAAGGCAATAGTTACGTTATTTGCTGCAGTCTCATCTAAAATTTTTCTTAGAATCATGACAATGAAGTTAGCTTTTGATGTTTGGAATTCCTTGGAGGAGTATGAAGGAGATGAATGGATTAAAGACATGAAAATGTTGAACCTGATTAGAGAATTTGAACTCCAGAAGATGAAGGACCCAGATGGTGAATGAGTACTTTGACAAATTGCTTGAAATCGCAAACAAAGTAAGATTATTGGATCTAAATTTCTTGATTCCAAATTATTTTTAAAAAAATTCTTGTAATTGTATCTGAAAGATTTGAAGCTACCATTTCCTCTTTGGAAAACACTAAAGATCTGTCAAAAGTTAGTTTGGTAGAATTGATGAATGCTTTATAGGCACAATAGCAGAAAAGGCTCATGAGATCTGAAGGATTTGTTGAATGTGCATTAGCTGTGGAAGCTCAGTACAGTCGAGGAGGAAAGAGAAAAAAACATGAAAAGAACAAGAAGGGAAATTCAGGTTCTGATTAAAAGAACTAAATATGATTTCCTTTCTTGTAAACACTGTGAAAGAAAGGGTCATCCACCTTTCAAATGTTGGAGAAAGCCAGACCATCAAAGAATTTGTAAAAACAATACTTAGCAAAAGACGGTCGTACAAGTGAATTTGAAGCAAAAGAATGTTGCTCAAGTTGCTGAAGAAGAAGAGGATGAGCAACTCTTTGTGGCTACTTGATTTACAATCTTTCGTTAAGTGAGAAGTGACTTATTGATAGTGGTTGCACCAACCATGTGACTTTTAATTGTGATTTTTTCAAAGAATTGAATACTTCAGTAGTTTTCCAAGAAAAGATTGGCAATGGAGAGTACATTGCAGCTAAGGGAAAAGGCTCAATTGCAATTAAAAGCATTTCAGGTACAAAATTTATCAAAGATGTGTTATTTGTACCTAACATTAGTCAAAATTTGTTGAGAATTGGCCAGTTAATTCAAAAGGGTTTCAAATTTATCTTTGAAACAAATCAATGTTTAATCAAAGATACAAATGACAATGATGTATTCAAAGTAAATATGAAAGGGAAGAGCTTCGCACTTGATCCATTGGAGGAGGAGCAAGTCGCATTCTCTGCAAAAATATGACCATGCTGAAGTTTGGGACAAAAGGCTTGGACATTTCAATCTTGCAGCTATTGTGAATTTGCAAAGAAAGGAATTGGTTCAAGGTCTTCCTTGTCTTGAATTCCATTTTGTAGAGCTTGCCAATAATGAAAACAATTGAGACTTCCATTCAAGCAATCAACTTGGAGAACTATTGAAAAGTGACAATTGATACACACTGATGTGGTTGGACCTCACAACACTCCATCTCTCAATGGAAGTAGATTCAAAACAATGACAAGGGTAAGTCAAAATTTTAGCAACACTGTACAAAAGAAAGCACTTCCAGCTGTATCAGCTGATGTAATATTTTCTTCGAGTCAGTTTCTCAATTACAAAATTGCGGCAAATAATCATATTGCGAATGCCAAAGGAGATCCAAAAGTTCTGTCCATGAAGGAGATTATTGCACGTGAGACTGCATTGTTGTTGGAATAGCAGAATCGTCTCTCTGTTCGTGACCTTGCTAATAAATTCAAGATGGGTTAGCTACTACTGCTAAATTGTTTGAAGAGGTTAGAATCAAAGAAGCAACATCACTAGGGAAACATGTCTGTTTGAAAAAGCTTATAGATGCGTTAGAATCTTTAAAAGGACGCCTGGTTGGAAGAAACAAGGATGATGTAGAGGAAGCTCTAGCAGTTCAACTTACTCAAAGAGAATTCTAAGCATTCTCTACTATTTCAGAAAGAGCTAGCAAGAAGCAAGTTTGAGTTTCTTAGAGAGAAACTTGGAATTTGTAGCAACTGAAGCAATGAGGAGTGTTGAAGATTTGCTTCAGTTTCTATAACAAAATAATCTAGTTAATTTTAGTAAGTTTTGATTTTTTTTTTTTCTGACTTTTAATATTTTCTAGAGATTATGAATATTCTTAACAGTCTATTTTTAGTCAATGATTGTTAAATTTTTTTCTTATATAAACACTAGTTTTCAGTTCAATTAAATGTACATTTTCAATAAAAATTCCTTCTACTTTTTGCCTTTGTTTTTTTCTTTTCACAGCAAGTTTTTCTCAAAAACTCCAACACTCCTTCCTAACAAAAGACACTTTGAAAAAATCTTTTTTTCCTGTGCAGTCTCCCCAGTTCTAGTCCAAGATATTTACCAGGTTGTTCGACTTCTTTTGCGTTCAAGATGCCGCTGAACCATCTTTTAGGCTACAGTTTAGTAGAGGGATTGAAAAAGAGTTCAAATTATCAAAATTAATTTGAAGACCTGATAGATAACAGAAATTTTTTTAGCAAAGTCCTGAAAGATCTGTAAACCTAGACAGAGGAATTATAATATATATATATATATATATATATATAGCAGTCATCAATAAAGAGAAGATAATTAATAGGGGGTATTCTTGGAAGCTTTAACGCTTCAAATGGATCCATTCGTTTTAGCTTTTTTGAGTATAAGAGAGAGGATGTTCGTGCATAAAACAAAGAGACATAGGAAGAGAGGATTCCCCTGACTTGATCCTTCGAATGGGTTAGAACATTTAGTGAGAGAGTCATTGACAATGACATGATAAGAAATTATGGAAATACACTCGTGGATTAATATAATCCATCTTTGGTCAAAACCCATTTCTTCACGGACTATAAGAAGAAAATCTTAATTGATACTATCAAAGACTTTACTCGTGTCAATTTTGAACGCAACGAGAAAACCTTTACCCCTTGTTTTCCTTTTGCTGGTGTGGAGAATTTTGCTTGCAAGAATAATGTTGTCAGGGATGAGGCGACTAGGAACAAAAGCATCTTTGTAATAGGAGATGAGATTGGGAAGAACTTTTTTGAGGTGGCTTACCAAGATTTTTAAAATGATCTTATAGACAACATTACTAAAGTTGATGGGTCTAAAGTCAGTTGAATTGGTTTGAGAACCATCTTTGGGAATAAGGGCAATGGTCGTTTTAGTGAGTTCTTTTAGCAGGACACTCGAGCGGAGAAAAGATAAAGAGGAAATAATATCATTACCCACAATATCCCAGAATTTCTAGTAAAACAAGACTAGTTTACCATCCATACCTGGTGCTTTAAGACTGTCAATGAGGAAAATAGCATCCTTTACTTCTTCGAGTGTGTTTAGTATTATTTCTAAGAAACACTTTTAGAACAAAAATATTCCTAAACAAGTTGTTTTTTGAGAAAAAAAGTGATTCTTCCAAATCAAAAATTGGCCCAAAAACACTTCTATCAAAAGCTGAAAATTTAACTTCTCCCCAAAAGTGTTTTTTTCCCAACAACTCTTTTGAGAAATATTCCTAAACTAGGCCTTCATTGTGAAGTGCTGGTTGAGACAGAAGATATCATCTTAACAAAGGCGGGCCGTTAGGCAATTATAAATGGCTTTTTTGCTCACATTAGCATGGCTGCAAAAAAAGACTTTCAAAATATTTGACAAAGACCTAAGTAACAGTCATAGGTCATCCACCCAATTATTGTTGGGGTCATTGATACCATCAATTTTGTTTTTAGCTCCTGTGTTTAATAGTAAGGCGGAAAAACTTGGTGTTTCTATCTTCTAAAGTGCGTAAGCGCCACTGTTGTCTTAAAAGTACGAGATTTCTTTCGCCATTTCATTCTGAAATCGGATTTGGAAAGGATCAAGTAAATGGCCGGAGAAGGGGTCAAGCAATGATTTTTAAATCCAACCAGATCAAGAACTTAACTTAAAAATCCCTATGAATTAATTGAATTGATTAAAAACTGGTTAAATCAGATTTTTTTTAAAATTTTTAAAATTTTAATGAGTTTTTAATCAAATCAATCAAACCGATAAATCGATGACCTGACAGTTCAACCATCAGTCCAGTTTTAAAAATAGTGGAGCCATGTTCAAGTTCCTCAAGCCTAAGCTCCGTCCATAGCCTGCTAACATCCAGGCCACCGCATTGTGGGGGCATCACTGCTGCTACCACCGCTCTTTGGCTCATCTAGCAATTGGCTCTTTGTTAAAAAGAACTTTGAAAACATTGGCGACCAAATCATAAACCTTTTTTAATTGAGTGAACAAAATAAAAACTCCTGCTCAAATCCGAGCAATGGGAACGCAGCGGTAATTAACACAAATTCGGATGGCACATTCAAGGTGAATAACTCAAAAAATAGATTTTTCAAACTCCAATCATATAACACTCAACAAATAACAAAAGCAACTGATGCTAGAAGGAAAAGCAATAAAAACATCTAGCAACCCTATCCCAGAGTGTTTGATTTCCAGCATTTGTAAGAACATAATATGCCAAAGGGAAAACCTAATAAAGAACCGCAAGCAGATGGTAAAATTATCCGGTCTCAAAACCTGCAAATCCGACATCGAAAAGGAAATGTGTATGACAACCCTGTTCCTTTCAGCGCCTTCTGTTATGCTTCCGGCTCTTCCTTCGGCTGCTCTTATCATCAGAATCGGAACCTGATGTTGATTCAGAATCGGAAGACTCAGAAGATGAGCTGTACCTTCTGCGCCTCACCTTCTTCTGCTGCTTCTTCCTATTCTTCTTTCTCCTACGCTTCCTCTCTTCCTCGGACTCCGATGACGAACTGTAATCTGTACTACTCTCTGCTGAAGAAGAACCTGATCCCGTAACAGATGAGGCATCACCGCTATCAGTCTCGAAAACAGAAGCCTCACTATCACTACTAGAACCCAAATCCGACCGGTGCTTCCTCTTGCTTTTGTTAGACCTACTATTATCATCTTTTTCATCATCCTTCACATCAGGGTTATCCAAATCATAAGAGACAGAAAGCTTCATCCTCAATTTCGGGTTCTTAAGCTGCTGAGTACGCGACGGTCGCGACATATAAACCCGTTCATTCTTACATTCATATGTCCAATGCCCTGCTTGGAAACACTTTTGGCACTGAGAAGCACCCATCGTAGACGTCATGGTTGTCTTGTCTTTCCTTTCGCCTAATCTAACTGCCTTTTCAGTACTCATCAAATACATTTGCCTCTTCGCTTCCCTTTTCTCTTGCCATCTGCTAGGCCCCTCTTCTTTTTGCCCATAAGCATTGACATTTCGGGCGGCAGCCGCAGCTGCCCTTTCAGCCTGAGCTCGACTTAGGCCTTTTGCAGCACTCAATGCTGCTGCCTTTATTCTTTCAGCAGCAGCCTGAGTTTTCTCTTCTTTCTTACTTGACATTTTATATATATATGTATGTATGTGTATGTCTATGCTGCAATCAAATGTTTAATCAGATCAGTTCATTACTCTAATAGGATTTTTAGAACTAATGAAAAGTGGATAAAGACAGAAAAAAATATCAATGTTTACCTATGAACTTAACCACGAACAAGCAATGACGGCAAACTGAAGACAATTTGCAAAATCTAGCCGTTAAAACTAAGAAATTATAAGTAAACGTGCAAATTTTCTTCAAAACAACGAAACATAAACGTAAAAGAAATTGAAAAAAATTAGAGTAATTCCCAAATACAAAGGCCAAATAAACCCTAATTCTTTTTTGAAAGAACAAATAAACCCTAAATTGAAAGTAATAATGGGGGGGGGGAATAAACAAATCTAATCGAGCGAAATCCTTAATAGCGGATAGGGTTTTAAAATAATTAAAATCGAAAAGAGGGGGGGGGGGAGAGGGGGGAAGAATTAAGGCTTACCAGAACTTCTTCGCGCTGGGGAAAGATCCAAATCGAAATCCTTAAAAGCGGATATAGGGTCTTTTCTCTTTAAGAGTAAATTCAGATTTAAAACGCTCGAGGTTTTTTTTCTTCAATATTTGTTTGTAAATTAAAATGTCCTACCTGTTTTATATTTCAATCAAATCCACCTAATTACCACACTCTTTATTTTGATATCTTTTAACCGCCTAATATAAATTTATTTCTTTTATAATTTAACAAATTTAAACTTCCTATAATTTTAAAAAATTTAACAAATTTAACCCTCAATACCAATTTAATTTTAAATTTAAAAAATTTCAAAACTAAAATAAAAATTTATTTTAAAAGATTTTTAGGATTTTGGTACTATATTTTTAAGGTTTTTTTTTAAAAATATTTTGTACTTCTTTTATTTTTATATTCTTTTAAACTTGTAAAGGATTTTAGAATTTTTAATAAAAAAACATTTTTAAATAATTTTCTTTTTAATTTTTTTATATGTTTTAGGATATTTATAGAATTTGAGACTTTTTTAAAAAAATTAAATAATTTTCATTCTATCTATTTTTTAATTTTTTAAAATTAGGACTAAATTGACAATTTGTAAAGTAAATTTATTAAAGTTTTTAGAGTCAAAGATCAAATTGATAGAATGTATATACATTGAAGGATGTTAACCAGTCAGATTACTAAAGAAAAGAAAGTAGTGGTTGAATCGGTGATTCACTTGTAGGCAAGGAGAAGAGCCACTATGGGTTAGTAGCTTCTGAGAGTGGAATTAGAAAGAGGAGGAAGAAGAAGAAAGGAGAAGATGTGTGTGTATGAAGTAGTGCCTTGTGAGCTGTTGTATGGACCCTTTTAAGTGAGAGATAAAATTATCTACGTGTTTAGAGATTACTGACATTGAAATTTGATCTGGTTTCCTAACTGTGACGTTCTAAAATATGACGTTTTGAGATAACTAGGTAATCAATGATTTTAAATTTCTCATATGTATCTAAAATATGTTCAACAGAAGGATGATGTTGTGTGAGCTTTGTCAAGCTCAAGTTCGCTTATTAAAAGTGGAAAAAAGTGGAAGGTATACTAACTTAGTCAAGTTTGCTAGAGACACATGATTTGCTAAGGAATCGGTTCTCCTAGAGGACATGTGTTGGGATTTGCAGTGTAGTTATAATAAAAGGTTAAATTTATTATTATACTAATAACAAATAAAGTTCTACTATTAATTTAACAACAAAGTGACAAAAAAAATCAAATTTCAAAAAAAAAATGACCAAAACAAATTTGATAATGTCAACAATTGACTTTGAATTATGAAATCCAAAAAGTAAAAAAGATTAAATTTTTACAAATAAAAATACAAAAACTAAATTCTAAAATTTTCTATGGCTTACTATAATCTAACCATACCATCTTAATATTTTTTTTTATAATCATTAAATTATTACAATTTCTCAAAATACCGAATCATAAAGTTGATATACCTTGACATTTTAAATAGCAAACATCAAGAAGATAGGGAGCTCAAAAGATTCTCCAGCAGGAAGCTAGCTAATACGTTTTTCATTTTGAGAATATATTCATTTTCAAATTTTTTTTCTCAATATAAAGTGGTCTAAAACAACAATGAACCTTTTTGGTGGATAATTTTCCACACCTACCATTCCCTGATATCTTTCTCTCTCGAAAGAATCTCAAAGTATAAATCAATAACAAAAACTGGATTTAAGAAACAATGGAAAAGAAAATTAAAAATGGAAAGGCAAAAATTCTAATTTATCTACAAAGATGGGTCTTCACTATAAGATCTATCTACTGCGGCTGCAAAGACGACAATGTCCGCATAAAAAAGTCGGATAGGCGTCTGAGTTTAGATAAGAGCTCTGCATTTCTCCCGAAGTAAGACTCCGCATTCAACAACATTACCTGAATATCATGCTGCACTGCTTCCAAACTTCGATAATAGTTGTTCTCCAACCTAGACTGGATAATATCAAATGATAATGGCACAGGGTACCTGCCAAAATAGAGTCATTTCCAACATTCAGTTGCGTTTTAAACCCAAAAGCCAGAGAGTACTGGCTAACACCGAGTTTGGCGGATGGAAATTTCCACTTGAACAAGCAATGTTTTTAACAACTTTAGCACTAAGATTTCTCTATTTTTCATCCTTTGTACCAAACATAACAAAGGAAACATAACTTTCCCTTTCCTCATCTTTTTCCCTTCCATTCATTTTCCTTCCTACCAAACATGGTGTAAAATTATGAAGCAGAAATGCAGGATGTATATGAATGCTGACACGTATTAAATACTTCAGATTGAACATCCATTTAAGCATGTAAAACATGACTCTTTAAAAATTATTTACCTGTTTGTAAAATTAGACTTCTGTGAAACTTGCTTCAATTTATTTACTGCGTATTGATCCTGAAATAATTTAAAGCAAAAATTAACAAGAATTTAATGCTAAAGCTTCCAATAAATTTAACCTACTGCAACAGTGTCACTTGAACTTAAGCTCGAGTGATGAGCGATTTGGTAGATCTAATTAAGTTCAAGCTTGGACACTAACCCTGTACTTCGCATTAATTACTAACAGTTCAGGAAAAATTATTTTAAGACTCATATTTTGCCAGATACCTGAGCTTTGTGAGAAGATTTCTCCAATTTGGCAAAGGCTGAAAGTAGATTATCTCTGATATTACTATCAATATGAGGCTGCTCCCACTGAGTATCCGCATCAAAGAGCTCCCATGGACTGTGAAGTTGTGGTTCCTTGGGCTCACTCCGGTACTGAACAGTGTACCTTTCCCATGGACTATCAGGAAATTCATAAGATTTGGGCTTCACAGCCACAATCCGGCCATCCCACCAACTTCCATCGTCCCCACTCGCATCTTTCCACCAGACTTTGCACTTATCCCTGCAGCTCCAATTTCTATTGATAGCAGCATCAAAGCGAGTTCTTTCTACAAGGAAGTCAGGGAAACCAGTCATATCAGGCAGTGTCAAGTTAAATGCTCTATCAAACATGCTGGAAGAAGGGTCTGTAAATTTAAGAGTCATTTTGCAGCAACTCTCCCCAGACCCTGGAGAAGTGGAATATTCAAGCCCTTCAACTCTACAAAATTCCACTGCCCTTAACATGCTCCCTCCTTTTGATGAAGTCCATGGTCCTGCTTCCTTCAAGCCAATATGAGCTGCATATTCTTGATGCCCCTGAAAGAATAGAAGCTACTAAACATAAAAATTTTGCAACTACCAATACCAACCATCAAAATTGGAGTACAGAACTTAGATAACAGGAATAGATAAAAATAATTAGTATTTTATCTTTACCTGTCTCAAGTATACAATTTCATCACCTAGTTGGGGAATATAGCGAGACCCTTCCTCATGTGTTGTCAACATTAACCATGATCCTCTTCTTGTTGATTGATTGGGTTTCCGTATTGGACTAGTGTCATGGAAATAGTAATTACTTCTCCTGTTTCTAGTAGACCTCGATCCAACTGCCATCCTTGAACTTGATCCCCATTCCTTGCTAGGAAGTTGAGACCCATTTGCAGAACCATCCTGGGTGCTTCTATGTACATCTTCTGATTGAAGGACATGCCCTTTCAACCTGCCGGACAGTTTGTTATGAGTCCCATTTGTTGAGCCTTCATGGAGGTCTCCTATCATACTACTATTATGGTTAGATACATTTGCAGTGCTTTCTACCATGGCACTGCCACTTTCTGAATTGGACCTATCCCTCTGTGTCTTTGATCTTCGATAAACAACATTATACATCTTTTTTGAATCTGGTTGTAACCCCCCAGAGACAAGAGGAGTTGACATGGGAATTCTATCAACTTGAGCATCTGAATCTAGCAACCCATCACCTTCATTATCTGAACAGATATCATTGGATCCATCAACTAAGGGTACCTCTGAAACTAGGTCTGTTGCCCTCTCTGAGGTGCTATCATTTAATGCATCATATCCTCCATTCATATGACCTCTTGAAATTTTCATTTTCAGCCCAGGGCTTTCATCGTCAATTGTGGTCCTTTTGGAGAAAAACCTTAACTTAGTTGAAATAGGCATATTGCCCTCTTTTACCTCAGAAGGCTGTCCATTCTGATTAAAAGTTGAGATAGGCATATCCTCAGCTGATCTGTTGACCCATTTTGGTGATTCAGGATATTTTATATGTTCACTAGGAACTGAGGGGTCCTCAGCATTATCAGGATCATCCAAAACTTCCCTTTCATTCCCAAGGTTCTCCGGTATTGTTACCTTACCATTCATATCCTCCTTGCAAGTTTGGATATCAGTGCTCGGGGATACAGTAGCACAAGCCTTTTCCGGTCCTACATATCCATTGACATTATTTTCTTTGTGGTCACCAAGACATCGTGTAGACCCAGCATACGCATCTGATGACACAAGTTCACCCAATCTCAGACGTTTGGAAGTACGAGCCTTAACTCCTCCCCACTTAATTGCCCCATGCCCTCCATCTTTGTAAGCTTCAGTCAGATCTAAATGATCTTCAATCTTGTCTGATTGCCCCCTTAATCCACCTATCATGCTATTGTTTGCATCAACAGAAGAACACCCCATATCCAATGAGCTTATATGTTTTACGCTTCCTTCAGAAGCTTTGCGTGACAAACTTGCAGAATTTTCCCGTCTTTCAGGTGGCACAAGCTTACTTGGGTCCCGGCCAGGCAATTTAAGGACCAATCTTTTTCTGTTCCCAGCATTATGAGATTCAGGAAGTGCATTAGCTTTAGCAACATCCTCAGATTCACCAAAGAAAACTTCTTTTCCTTTTGAAAGTTTGATTTGTTCATTTGGCAAATCTCTATCAGATTCATTACTCTCAACGTATGAATCTGGTATCATAGATTCACTCTCAGAAGAATCACCTTCAGAGTCATATTCATCTTCCCCATCAGTTGATGTTCCAGTTATTTTAGAAAAGAAGTGTAAAGCATTGCGTGCAGCAGCTCTTCGAGGTCTTGATGATTTTGAGGAAGTTTTTGAAGTAGAAGGGTTTCTACGTAAAGCTTTTCGTCCATTTCTTGATTTCCTAATAGGGCCATTACTTAAGGAGTTGCCATCGCATTCATCCAAATTCCTTCTTTTAACACGCCTACCGGAAGATGTCATAAACTCACTCTGAAGTGGAGGAAAATTCAAGTCAACCAAGTGCCTCTAAAAACATTAAAATATAGTAATGAAAAGGATATTGAACTTACGTCAGCCTTCGGTTTTTTCCTTTTTGATCGACGACGGGCATCTTTATGAGTATCATCAATCTCACTGTCATCGGTACTGCACTCAGGATCACCAGAGAGAGAACCTAAACTTCCTTGATCCCCTCCTGTAGAGTACTCCTCTATGACATTATACTCTGAATCATTATCATCACTTTGCACTTCAATTTCTGGCTCCCAATCCATGGCATCTAAGAATGCTGGCAGAGGAGCAGCAATTGCATCTAAATCTGCCAAGGGCGGGATTTGGTAATCCTGGTCTAGACTGAAGTTCGGCCCCACAGAAAGGTTCAAAGCACCAGGTTTCCACTCCAAACCTAAAGCACCTAATCGCCTTTTCTGGTACATGGTCTGATAGGGTTCTGTGTATGGAATCATCCCTAAAGTTTTCCAACCCAAGCAATTACGAGAATAAATTAACCAGGAGGGTGGTAAAAGGAATTAAATGAACCAATCATTTGGGACGAGTATGAGTAGAGTTAAACCTGAGTCACAAAGAAGATCTTGCATATTCCGTCTATATGTAGTAAGCTGAGTTTCCTGAATTACAATGTCAAATCATCAGAATTTCAATGAAGAAAATGTGAAGTATTTTTTTTTTTTTTTTTTGGTGGAACCAAGGTATCCTCCATTTCCGTTTTACGGTCCATAGAGATTAATTCTTTTAGGGTTTGTGGCTACCCGTTCCAACAATGTCATCTCCAAGGTTCAAAACCAGGTCCTCCCCTTGGGAGAGCAATGTGCCTTATCATTTCACCCAACACTTGCTGGGAGTGCAATGAAAGCATTTTAATTATCTGAAAACTCAGTTATCAGCTTCAGCTATGATGTGCAAAATATTAGGGATGGGATATGATGAGCATCCACACATAACTAGAGATGATATATTTGAGGCGAAGAAAAAATATGCTTCAACAAGGAGTAAAGATGTAAATCTGCTGGACCAAAAAGTCTAGGAACGAAGTCAAAAATCATTGATGGCAATAAGCTATGATACATTTTTAACAATAAACTTTGATATGCTTCTCCCTCTTCTCTTTCTAAAGAAACAAGTTGCATGTAAGACCCATTCAAATGAGAAGCTGGAATAAGAAACACAAGGTCATTTAAGGTAAAGACTAAAGAAAGAAGAATACATTATTCCCAGTAAAAATGACACATGAACACTGACTGTATCAAGCAGCAGGCAGAGTAAAATTTAAGTTTTAAGAAGATGATGCTAATAGAGAACCCTTAAGTCAACTTCTCACTTCTATAAATGAAAGCAGACCATATTAAGGAAAAGTAGCAAAAATAGAAGTTCAAATAATGGCAACCAACCAGATCAAGTGAATTCCCAGAGGTGTCATGGATAAGAGGTCGATAATCACCAAGAAAGAACTGTAGAGGAAGTGCACATATAGTAAGTATCATTATGAGTTTTAGTTTTGACTCTGAATAAAACTAGATGAAAACATAACAAGTTAAAATACGAGGTACCTGATCATATTTGGCGTCCTTCTGAGATTCCCCTTGGCCTGTATTTAGTATGTATAATTGACCAACATCATCTGAAAGTATAATGGATGTCCCATCCCTATTTTACAGATACAGTGAAGTGTAACATGACAGGAACTTTAAGTTTGCAGCAATATAAAACACAGGAAGACAGACTTTTCATAAAGATTCCAAGGTATTTTAAATGAGAGAGATCATGCTTGCAATCGACCTAAATGATAACACTTAAAAGGTCATATGCATCAAAAAATTTCTAAGCTTAAGATTGGGAACACCATAGTGGAAGAAGGGATAGAGAGGAAGGGTAGGGAGAGGGGAAGAAGGAAGCAAAGGGTAAGGTTCCGCTAGTCAGGATTGCTTTGAAAAGGCATACTATGTATATCCTGTCAAACAAAATAACATGTATCTAAAGCATGCTTGATAAGATGGACAATGCAATTTAATTTTTAATTATAGGGGAACTGACACAATAAAAAGGGTTCTAATCAAGCTTTCTCTTAGTAAACTTACGATGAAAACTTCCCATCAACCAACTTGAAACGAGCAATTTCATATATTCGAATTGGTGTGCCTTCCCATATCTACAGCCAAAAGAATATGAAAACACGTCAATTAACAGAGAAGATCCAAAGATACTTCACATAGAAATAAGGGGCTCAAAACTCACATCCCAGACAATGGTTCTTCCATCATAGCCTGCACTCATAGCTATCCGTGGGTTGAAAGGATGAACATCCAAAACATACGTCTTAAATAAATGAGTAAAATAGTCAGATATAACTATGAAACAACTTGGCATTCATTTTTAGACACCCTCAAATCACAAGCATTCACATTGGAAATCATAAAGTAAACGCAGAACAGAAGCTAGTCAAACTCATTAAAAATCACTTCATGGTGGTACACCAATAAACTTCGTCCTCTTTGAAAGAGAAATAGATCATGATTTCTTTATCAAGAAAAAATTTCCTTTGCTCCAAGGCAAAATGCCCTTGGTGGTTCAAATCTTAGTACAAAAACATATCAGTAACTGAGTTCTTATGTCCAGGGGGTATATGGCATTTTACACTCTTACTTGAATGTTAAATAGTTGTGGTCCAGTATGTCTCATTTTGGGTTTAGTTAGTTAATAAGGTTCTCAAATTGTCTTTAGTTTATACAATTTGGACCCTATCCCCAAGCCTACCAATTGTAAAATTTCAGAAGTCTTTTTTATCTGATTGTTATAAAAACATAAGCTAGTTATGAAACTTGGCTATTAAATGGCAAAATTCCATTCTTCCCCCTTTCCACTCACTTCCATGTGAACCCTACCCGAAATAACACCATCATACATGAATAAGCAGATTGAATAGCCAACAGTGCATGATTTAAAGCTGAGAGTAAAAAATGATGATTAACTTATTTCCTGTTTCTTTGCAAGAAAACAGAAGGCTAAAAGCAGGAAAGCAATCAAAACAACATCATAGGTCAGAAATAAGGCGCAAACGTAAATAAGGGTGCTCCATTGAAATATCAGAAACATGCAAAAAAATGATGTCAAGCGCTTAAATAAACAATACAAGGGATGCAATTAGGCTTTTCGAATAGAAGATAGTTATCCAGCTAACATATCACCCAGACAACATACACCAGCTAAAATGGAAATCCACATGAGTTGATTTGAAGGCATGCTAACCCAATAAGTATAGTAGATTTGAACAAATTGAAGACTATGCTATTCTACTCTAAAGAAGAATAAAAAGTTGAGGCTTGGAAATGTAAATAACTTACAGAATCAGTATGACCAGACAAAGAGTGTACCAAGCTACCATCAGCAGCATTCCATACACATATTCTGCAATCTGCATCATGAGAATATGTTATTTAGCCAAAACTTGCAACTATTTAAGCCCTTGCATGGTTCCAAGAAAAGAGCACAAAAATGTTCAATCCTAGTCCAGATAACCTTTAAAATTTCCCAATTGGCTGTATAACCAATTTTGCAAAAGAATGCATTACACATTACGATGATGGAACTGAATAGTTAGAGTAGCTTAGCATCAAATACAGCCTAAACTGAGCCAAAGTTTTACTCAATTAAATGTTTAGAAGCACCCATATTGAATTCTTAAACTTTTGTTAAATTTGATTGAACTAACAAACCTTCCTGGTCACCAAACCATAGACTAGCAGAACGAAAATTAGAGCCCCAACACTATTAAGACAGTTTTAATAGGCTAAATACTGCTAATAACAATCAACAGATAGACATAATAAGAGTCAGGGAAAGGAAGGTCTGAGTCAACCATTCAACAATAAAGATCTTTACAGATGCATAAAAAATTAAATGAGCTACAGGCATTAAATAAATGAAGCACCAAAGTCAGGTTATGTTTGACATATCATCAGGGTGATTACAGGAAGTTTTAAGCCCAGCTACATGTGAGAGTTCCACCTTTTAACATTTTCTATTCTTTTAAGGAGGGGAGAGGGTGTTGCATTAAATTTTGAAAGGAATAAGGTAAAAAATAGATACCCATGTCAAAATGAGAACAACATTCTTCAGTCAAACTCAAGTCATTACAATTTTATTCTCTAAATGCTCAATGAAGTTAAAAATAGCAACCTTAAAAGAGCAGGTGAAAAATAAATACCCATTATAGCAGCAAGGACAAAGCGGTTATCTAGGCTCCAGATTATCATATTTACACCACGAGGAGTTGGAAGAATTCTCTGGCGTGGACCCCCTCTTGGTGGTTGTGGAGGCAATGGTGGGGGTGGAACTTTAAGATGATAATGTTTACACCAGCGACCCACTTTACCCTGAACCAAGTAACAGAAATAGTTGTTCCTAAATAGACAAGCATTAAAAGGAGAAGGCATGGTTGAGATCATAAACTTAAATGATGAAGGCCTTGGAAAAAAGCAGTGAGAAGTGGAACTGTTTATAGTTACGTGTGATCTACGAGATTTTGGAACCCAAATAATTGCACTGCCATCACGGGAACAGGTAACAATGTTGTCCTGAGAAAACCTGGAACATATTGTGGACCACATCAGACAACAAAATAAGCAGTTATATTCTTCTTCAACTATAACGCCTAATTAAAAATTGGAAGCTAAGAAGTCCCTTGGAACACCCGTTAAGCTAGAGGGTTCTCAAAGAAGGGAGGATTGGAACACCCCCCTCCAAAAACGTGGAAACAAAGAAAGAAAATACAAGACTTGAAGAAAATGCCCACCAGGAGTTTCTAAATTTTGGAACACTCTCTTCCTTCAAGCTGTCTGCTGTAGAATATCTTGATGAAACAGAACAACCACTGCAATTTAAGGCAGTAACATAAATTGAAATTATAATTCTATTAATAAAATTACTGAGCAATAGAGTATGATAAACAGACCTGAATTGCACATAATTTACATCATTCTCGTGTCCAGATAACATGTCAATCTCATGATTTGGTTGATCTGAATCATCTGTGTTGGGTTTACAAGCAACCCACACCTGCAAATGATCGAGAAATATGACATTCTACACCTAAACTAGTACAATAATAAACGAGATGGTAAAGCAGGACAAAATCTTGGAATAGGAACTCATACCCTAGCTAAAGTGTCTGAGCTACCGGTGACAAAGACAGTTCCATTAGCATTGAAAGCACAACAAAAAATTTGATGGCTCTGTTGCACAGAAGTTGAAGATGAACCACTGTTCTTTCCTGCAACCATTGTAGTATTGCTATGTAAAATCCGTCCATCAAGAAGCATTAAAGTCACGGATACAAAGGTAACAAACCAGCTAAAGAATCTGAAGGCTTTGGAACGTATATCCGAGGACGGATTTCGGCATTCCTAGCATCCCATATCCTACATGTCCCATCATCAGATGACCTGCATGGTGTCAGGAAACCCTACATTTTAATTTTAAAGCAAACAGAAACCATGAACCAAAAGCTAACATCAATCTAATATCAACCACAGAGTAAAGGACTTAAAGATTTAGGGTAATACCAAAAAACAATCATATAATCACCAAAATCAGTAAGGAGAAATAAACCATTCGGGTAATACCTATAAAACTAAAAATATTAGAAAGTATCTTCTGTACGCCTCAGTTGAGATTTTTTTTTTTTTTTTTTTTTTTTGGGGGGGTGGGGGAGCCATAGTTGGCAATTTCAACTTGTATTATATGACATTGTAGGGCCAACTACTATTTACTTAATTTCTAGGTGAGGGGGACAAGATGACAGAATTTGGCAGTTTTGACAATTAGGAATCAGTCTTACGATAGAAGCTGATATACAGAGCCTGGCCTAGGGCTAAAAGCAATGGCAGTAACAGCTCCGGTATGTCCTCGCAGAACTGAAATTGGTTGCCCATCTGGCAAGTGCCACTGTCAGCAACCAGGAAACAAAATAACAATCATTGAATAAAAATATGATATTCTTGAGCAGGAAGAGAAACAAGAATCAGTAAGATGCAGGAAAGCTTACAACACGAATAATACAGTCATTCGAAGCAGACGCCACCATAAAATTATTCGAACTGACAGCCAGGTCAGTTATGTCACCCTTTCATCCAAATAGAAATAATGTAACGTGTAACTAAAAGAAACCACAGATAGGAAAATAAATAAAAACTAAAATTTGCAAGAAGTGCATTATAGCTCATGAAACTCACTTCATGTCCACGGCAGCTAGCTAAGCAATATGCAGTCTCCATAGACCAGATTTTCACAAGACGGTCATCAGAACCAGTAATGACATACCTCCCAGATCGATCAAATATTGCTGCAATTTGTATACAGTAAAAAGAAAACAAACTCAAGTTCATGATGCCAAGAAAAATCTTGTCAAGTTGGAGCTTTTGAGTGAAAGTGGTAAATGCTCAAAACGTTCAACTACAGAAAGAAAAGCAGGAGAGACCACAGAAAATCTAGAACCCATAAAAAACGTAGGAAAGGAATCTTTAATGAGCTCACAAGTCTATCAACATAATACCTTCTCTGCAAGTGTGCCTATATTTTTTCTTTTTCTTTTTCTTTTCTGGGGGGGAGGATGGGTTGACAAGCATGCATGCTTAATTTATAACAAACAAATAGCCTAATTAACACCAAATCTGAAGCACATTGTATGAAGGTTACTCAGCAATAAAGAATTATGCATGGCTCAAACTGCAAATATGAAGACAAAGATATACCACAATAGACAGCATTCCGGTGCCCTCGCAACCTCTTGATATTTTGCATCTTCTGCACCATAGTTGATGGTTTTGCAATGGCATAACATGCTGCACGAATAGATGGGGACCGATGATGTCTTGTGAAACCACCCCCAATTTCCCTTAAACCCAGCCCACGAACCTGATCTGCATGCATATGAGGCCAACGCATATGAACAGGAGGACGTTTGGCTTCACTTTTTCCTTTGTTGTCATCATCTGAGAGAAGATGAAAATCAAATTTAAGAATAACTTAAAATTTGCGGCAGAATAAAATTCCTGAAAAGAAAATTGGAAGAATGGGCAAGAGAAGTTCTTTTATAATCCATTGAAGTAGTATCTCAAAAACCAAAAAAATAATGAGGACTTCATCTGATATTTTTGTTCTAATATAGTTCCAAGTTTAAAGCGCAAAGGAATATGTTTCATGGCTGAAAAAAAGCCACCTACAGCTCAAAAGAGAAAAGGGCCCCGTTCCTAAAAGAGTGGGGACATCAGCAGCATTTGGAGTGTGTCTTGCACTTTTGTCTTTGGATTGGGAGGGTGCAGTTAATAACAACTGCTTCAAAAGCTTTATCAAGTGATCTTTTTCAATGTGAGGATTCCTACAAAAGCATAAATGGCACAAGAAACAAGTCAAACTTTTTCATAAAATGCTGCATGAAACTCATAAAGTGTCTGTTGCTACTTAGTTATAAAATAAGTTGCCTTTGTCATTCGAAACACCATACACATTGCCTGCTATTCAATAGACATCTTATGATCACCTTAAACAAAACTAAAAGCGAATAGCATACCTCTCCACCAACTGAGCATAACTTAAAGGGAATGACAAGCCATCATCATTTTCATGACCACTATCTTCCCCTTTCCTTGAATACCAAGCATGATACCTTCTAGGTAGAAGTTGATTTTCAAGCAATTCATTCCAAAACTGTCCACATGTTCTTTTACAAGGGCCAGTTGAAAGGAAATGCATAATCAAAAAGTAAACTTCCCTGAGATCAACATCTACGTTACGCTTCTTAGAATCATCTGTCTCTCCATCTGCAAGTTGAGCTCGCACCTTAGTGGAAAAACTCAATGGCTTCATCCTAACAGAAGGAGAATCACTGGAGGGAACATATTTCTGGAGAGCCATATAACCTGCACATTAGAATAATAAAATCAACAGAATAACATGGGATAAGTTCAACCTTATTCACACATGGAAACAATACATCAAAAACAAAACCGCAATGACATTTATAACCAAACCATCCTTTCAGTCCAACGCAAAACTACTGTAAAAAATCTACAAGAGGGAAAACCTAAGATCTCAGCACAAACACGAAAACCCTCCAAACCCCAAGTTGAACATATACAAAATATAACAGCAAAGTGACTTTTAGCTTCTCTCAATAGATACCTCAATTTAGGAATTCACTTTAAATTCGTTCAATATCAACGCATAAACATTTAAAATTCGCAAAAATACCTTCAGAGCGTACCAGGTGGATTAACCGGACGCGCAGTCACCGGAAACACGAAAATCTCTACCGCGCATTTGGAAATCCACAATGCAAAGGCCTGCAACAACAAGAACAGATCAAAAACCCTAAATTCAAAAGATTTCCACTGCTAACAATCAATAACAATAAATTCTTAACTAAAAAAGCAAACAAAAAAAAACTACCAAATTCGACATTCAGTGCGATACACGCACAAAGAACTTGCAGCCAAAATAACTAAAATAAATTGAATTTTGAAAAAAAAAATAACAAGGAAAAAAATATAGAAAAACAAGAAGTGGTTACCTTCAATGCATAAGATTCTTTTCAGGAGCAAAACGATGCGTTTTGGAGGTTTCAGTGTTATCTTCTTCAACTTAAAAGGAAGGATTTAAAGTGGGAATGGGGATCGAGTGAAGAAAAAATAATCGCTAAAATTTTAATTTCAATAACAATGGAGAAAATTTCAAAAGGAGGATAGCGAGTGAGGGACACGCGCGAGATGACGAATATTTATTTTGAAAATTCTAGGAAGGTAGCTTCTGTGTGTTTGTGTTTTCTGTTTGGGGGTTTAAGAGAGAGAAAAAATAAACGAAGGGATTTCTCGAGATAAAAGGAGGAAGAGAAAACAAAGAAGATGAGAGAACCGAGGATTCAACGCAGCGTTTTTATATCTTTTACGATGCTCACTTACGCGCGTGAAAGGTAGCGCGTGTTTTGACGATATCTCTGAGAAAGCGGCGCCGTTTTATGGGCTCCGCTGGGCTGGGTTTTTGGTTTTTCTGGCTATTTGAGGTGCGCTTGTTTGTACTTAAAACATGACAAGCCCACAAATCAGTGGGACCCTATTGGCCTTGGTTTTTGTCTTAATTGCAGCTCTTTTTACCTGTAGAATTTTGGGAAAATTAGGCATATATACCATTTTTAAAACGAAGTTAGCAAATTAGGCTGATTTTTTTCTAATATAGGGAAATAGACTGATTTTAGAGAAAAAACCAGAAAATGTCTCTCGCCAGAAATGTTGGTGTTTTCAGTTTCTATTTTTCGCCACATTAGCATAACCGTTTTGGTTTTTTTTAATTTAAACTTTTTATTCATTTTTAAAGGGATAAATATCAAAATTATAAATAAACTTTAATTTAATGTGTAATGTCATACATGAACTTTGATTTTGTGTTATTATTTACGTAAAATTTTGATTTGATTCAGTTTCACAAATTACTAATACCGTTATTGAATTAGCATCATTTTACGTTGATATATTGTACATACAAATAATATATGAATCTAATATAAAAATAAATGTATCTATTTATTTCTTTAAATGTGTATAATTAAATCAAAATTAAAATTTTATATATACATATAAACCCAAATTCAAGTTTAATAGATATAATTATACCAAGTTAAAGTTCATGATCAAATTGCGCATTGATATCAAATTAATGAATATTTATCCCATTTTTAAACAAATCATTTGAATATATCAAATTCAAGGTTGATATAATTTTTATTTAGAAAAATTAAACTGCAAACTTCTAGCATAAAAATTTACTAAATTTATTAGGATTTGAATTCTAAATTAGATGTTATTTTTTAATTATTAACTTTTATGATATAATATATATTATTTTTTATTATTATAAGAAAAGGAGATATTCTTTTTTTTAATTAAAATAAATCCAACATATTTAAGTTGATTTCGGAAAAAAAAAGATTAAGCTTATAAAATTTAAATCAAATTAATTTAATTATTTAAAATATTAAAAATGAAATATATAAAAGAAAACGTGTTTGATTGAAAATTTTAAAAATGATTTTTGAAAAATAAAATATGTAAAATTTAAAAATAAAAAATTATTTTCATTATTTTCACTAAAAATACTTTATAAAACTAAAAATAATGAAAATAAATGGTTGAATTAAGGTCATATAAGAAAGTATATATATTTTTTTCAACAAATTTTTAAATATTAAATATGATGCTTTAGTGAAAAGGTGTAACTACCTTTAAAACTCTCTCTGAAAACCAATAGTACTTTCCAAAGAGTCCTAGAGAAAGCAGTAACTGCTATAACTTGGGAGAGTAGAGCGGTGGCGACGAAAGGGAGGGTAAAGATGAGATCTCTATGCTGGTGGAAGAGCTCATCCAATTATCAGTTAAGTGCTCGATGGTGGTACCGAATGTAAAACCTACACTGATATGTTCAATATGGACAAAAAAGTCCTACAAGCTAGAAAGTTTTAGGGCTCAGATGAAGAGTATATGGAAGACAAGGAAAAAAATTGAGATCTAATTGGCAGGGCAAAATCTTTTTTTTAATTGTGTTTGATTCAAAAAAAAGACTTGGAGACAGTTATGGAGGGTCGTCCATGGTTGTTTCGAAAAAACTAGTTTTATTTGATCGATTAAGTAAATCGATAGAGAGAAATCAAATTCGGCTCAACTCTTCACCGTTCTGGATCAAAATAGGTTTGTGTTTGCCGGAATTCGCCAAAAAAAATCTATTGCATGCCATTGGTGTTACTTTTGGAGGAGTAATTAGATCCGAAATTATTGGTGATTCATGTCGTTTAAGAATAAACCTAGATGTGCAGAAACCCCTTCGAAGAGGTAGTTTTGTTTCAAGCGATAATAATTTCAAATCGTGGATTTCCTTTAAATATGAGAAGCTACGATTTTTTATTTTGGATGTGGAAGAATGGGGCATGGTCTCAACGATTGTCTTGAGCTAAACCCTGTAGAAATAAATAAACTTAGAGATGATTCACCATACTCTATAGCACGGAAAATTGGTCCCAATGTTCTTACACAGGTAACACGGAAACAATGTACAACGAAAATAATAAACTTGAAGAGGGGAATAATGAGCATGAGGGGATTAAGGATAGACTTCTATTGATGGGTTTGGAGGAAGTGTTAAAGAAACAGGAGGAAAGCTGTAACACCCCTAACCTGTATCCGTCGCTGGATTAGGGTTACGGGGCATTACTAATTAAGTCACAACTTCGATTCAATCACTTAAGTCATAATAAAACCTACTTAGAATAATAATGCAAATAGATTAAAGACGATCACATATACATATAAATGTGTATTATAATTTATTTGCATAAAACATACTCACCTTACTAAACCTAAGTCGTATGTGGCATAATCATCAAAGAACATAAGCCGAATATGCTATGTACATCTTATTCAAACCACACAACAATGCAAATACCATAATCCTCATTTACTGTATCTTTATTTATTAAATTTAAATTCATTTAAAAGACAATGTCCTATCATTCAGTAAGACCAAAACACATTCGACTAACTATTATAAGTTTGCTCACATATATACTCCAAAAAGGGTCATTGCAACTATTGACGAGAGGTTCTATTCATTTAGTAATTAAAGCCACCTTAACCGAATATTCACATGTCCATAATTAGTTCTTAAACTAGATAAAAATCATGGCATTTAAATAATCATATATGAGATTACACGTATATTGCTCATACCGAATTCAAATAAATTCAATACACTCAATCGAACCAATGTACACCTTAATTCATTTGCATGCACATAATCGAACCAAAAATAATCATATGACTTATTCATTATTTTACATTCACAAACCGTTCCTAAATAACAAATCCTTCAAGCATATTATATGTGCATACATTGCCTTTACAACTAAATCAAAACAATCAATACGAAATCAAATATATATGTTCATTTTTTTATCCCATTATTAAATGAATTTATAACTATACTCAAAGACAAGTCATACCAAGCATTAAGATTATCAAAAATGAGCTAATCATAAACTATTCACATCATTTTCCAATCAAGCCATATAGTCAAAATATTATACTCACATGCCATATAACATAGTTACCAAAATGAGCTTATAATATGACCGAATATGTATATACCATACTAGTATCATGACCAAGCCATTTTCACATGGCTATTATACATCAACAAAAATGTCATTCGAACATTAAGCTAGCCTATACATGCCTTAAGTTCAAAAATTCAACTTTTTAGGAACCAAAATAAGTCGATAGCGTGGATGACTTCAATGACGATCCCCAGAGCTCGTAGCTTGACCAAAATCTATAAAACAAAGTGAAAACATATCACACAAAGTAAGCTAACTAGCTTAGTAAGTCTTAAGCAAAAGTATTAAATAAAATAATCATTCAAGCATTTTCAAAATCCAAAATTTATATCATAAACTTTCAAAGCTTAGTACTTATATGATCTACTAATGCCGAATGCTAATATCCTTTTCTTTGACAACCTCAAAATATCCTTATCTCACCCTAAATGTGCAAACTCACCGAATACACATAAATTTAATATGTATCCACATATAACCAAATCAAGTAAGTGCAATATACATATTGACCATATATAATCGATTATACACATATGTACACATATATCCATTCATCCTCACATTTTGTATTTACACATATGGCCGAATCTCAAAGACACAACCAAAATCAAATTCCAATATATTATACTCATCATTTGTAAAGCCGAATGCACACATTAAAATCTTACAAATATACCTCAACTATATCACATATTACTAGCATTGAATAGTAATATATCAACTTACCTTATTCCTTGCAACTATGAGGCTTATACGTACCTGAACATTTAGCTTATTTGCTGTAACCAAATTCCACATTGATAATAATCCATGAACCCTCTATTTATAATAAATCACCGGCATTAAGCCTGCTAGGCAACAAAGCCTGAAACACACACCGGCACTAAGCCTGCTAAACTCGAGGTCTGAAATTTAATCACCGGCATTTAGCCGGCTAGGCAATATGTAATGGCCTAAATTCGAGATTATCAGAATAATGGTTTCGCAACCATAAATCCGATTTAAATAGAAATTTATTTCAATATGTTTGCATGAGTCTCTATATGATAGGAAATATTTTTATAAATATTTATAAAATGTTAGTAATGTGGTATTAAACTTTCGTTAGAAAATTTTAACGTTTGGGTAGGTAATTAAATGAAAAGGACTAAATTGAAATGAAAGTAAAAGTTTAATTATAGATTAAAAGAAAGTATAAAGGACCAAAATGGCAATTAAGCCATTTTGTCTAGATTGATGGTGAATTGAAGAAAAATCTGAGATTTTTAGTTTATTATTATATTATTATATTATTATAAATATATATATAAAGAAAAGAGAAAAGAAACAAAAGAGATAGAAACAGAAAAGAAACAGAGAGCAAACGTGAAAGAAGAAGAAAAAAGAGAAAAGAAAGAAGAAAAAGGAAAATTAAAAGTTTGAAGCTTGGAGTTTAATTTGGTAAGCTAATTTAGTCCTTTTCTTTTAATTTTGATGCTTTATAAGTTTTAGAACAAAGTTTTGATGAATTTAAGTTGAAATTTTTGAAGTTTCAGAGTTTTTGAATATAGCATATGATGAATAAAATGATGAATTAGTGGTTTAATTGAAAGAATTTGAAGTTAGAATTGGGTAAAGGATTTAATTGTAAAAAATAAACTATAACAAAACTGTTTTGGACAGCAGCAGTAGAGTAAGTTTGAAAAATCACTAAAATTCGTAGAAGTGGAATTAGAAGTTGAATGAGATATGAAATTAAAGCCTATTGAGTCTATTTTCATATGAAAAACATGGAAAGCAAAGGAATTCTGTAATTTGAGATATTTATATTTTTGTAAGACTGGTTCAGAGGATTTCGGGATCCCCTGTTCTGACTTTGAAAAATCATAAAAATTGGAGAAAAATAATTAGGGGCTTAAATTTATATTTTTAGAGTCCTGAATGAGTCTATTTTCAAATTAAATAAATAAAAGTTCATATGAATTCTGTAATGAAGAGTAATTTGATTCGTAGTGAAGAGAGGTCAGAACAGTCAAATAGTAAAACAGGGAAACTTTAAGAATAATCTGGTATTGATTGGACATACCAAAAATTCTGAAAATTTTATGGGAAGAAGATATGTGAGTCTAGTTTCAGGTAAAATTAACGGTTCTTCATTTGGAGCTCTGTAGCTCGAGAAATAAATAATTTAGTGACTGTGACTCAAGTAAATAGCTTTGAATAAGCTAAAAATAATAATAGAATTATAGAAAATGCTACATGTGAACATGAAATGTATTGAATTGATGATTGACTTTATTTATTTAAATCCGGAAAACTCAAATACAAAGCTAGATCGAGGAAAGGAAAAAGTCCCGGATTAGTAGATTTTATAAACGAACTAGTATCGAGGTAAGTTCATGTAACTTGAATTATATTCTTAAATGTTTGAAATGTATGTTATTGATGTGAATATAATTTGAATGTCCATTGTATGAAATTTGATGAAACATTGGTATATTTAATAAAAAGGAAAAAAATCCCGGTTGAATGAAAGGAAAATTCGATGGATCTACGAAAAGGAATTGACGGTAAAAAGGATCTAGCCCGGACGGGTGATCCTATCTCGATATAGCCCTCCCGAAGAATATGTGGAAAATGGATTTAGCCCGGACGGGTAATCCGAATTAGGGTCCAATTTAGCCTGGACTGTAATTCAGATCCAAGCTCATTAGAGTAATTGTCGTTGCTGGGATTTAGCCTGGGTGGTAATTCGACAATACTCTATGAGTTTATATTACTGTGGATTTGCTTTGGGTGGTAATCTCTTTGTAAAGATGAGGTTCGCGGGAGTGTGCTCTCTGAAATGAAAATGTGCGCACATGAATATGAATTGACGGATTCGGATTTGTACACAAAAGTGTACCTCTAAAAATCCATCGAAATTTCAAGTAATTCAACGGGATAAATATGGAAAAATAACAAGGAAATGAAAATCATAGTATTGATGAGCTCATCAATCATGGTGTGTATATTATTGATATATGGAAATTAATGAACTAACTTGAATGTTGAGCTTGTGCATGTTAGGGTATTAATGCATTGAATGGATATATGAATGCTTATTACATTGTATTGAAAATATTAGGTAAGTATAATTCTTGTTACATGGGCTTACTAAGCACAAAGTGCTTACTGCTTTTTCTTTCCCTTGTTTTGTAGTGTTAAGAGCTCGGAGGTCGAATCGGTGGGAGACTCATCACACTATCAACCTTGAGATTTTGGTATTTAAAGAAATTTTAGTTTGGAAATGAATGGCATGTATAAGCTAATAAAATAAATGTTAATATGAAATGAATATAAGGTTAGCCAACGATATGGCTTATGTGTTGAAGTTATTTTATAAATATGCATGAATTTTATTTTGAAAATATGTTGAATTAGAATGGTTTCGGTTAAAAAAAAAAAAAAATTTGTAAACTCTGGTAATGCCTCGTACCTTATTCGATAACGAATACGGTAGGGGTGTTACATTTGTTGGTATCGAGTTACGGTTTTAGCTGGTTCTAGGACCGATATAGCGAATACTGATTAGCTATACATGCCATTTAAATTATTTTTGATAGTGTGATATCTCCTAACCATTTAAATTGTGTTTTCTTATAGTAATGTCATCCGACCGAGCTCAACTGAGGAAGTCGGGAGTCATGCTCCGGCTTCAATACAAAGAGAAGAAACTAGCGAGTAGAAGGCGGTATAGAGGGTCAAGGGAGGAGGCAAAAATAGCCTTCTTTCAAATGATGAATGAATGGTTTACCCAAGACATAAGAACTAACCCTACAATGCAGAAACTCAAGCTCCCCCTCCTGTTCCTCCACCGGTTCCCGAGATTCCACAGGCACTGTGCATCGAATCATCGAAAAGGAAAAGCTCGGTCGATAAAATCCGAAAATATAAAGTCAAGAATTTTGAGCAAATGATTGATGATGATCCCGAAAGAGCTGAATTTTGGTTAGAAAATACTACTCGGGTTTTGGAGGAATTATCTTGCACGAGTAAGAATGTTTGAAATGTCTTTGTTTCATCGCTAAAAGACACATGACTTATCATTGGTGGAATACTAAAGCTTCAGCTTGTTCCGAAAGAAGAAATTACATGGGAATTCTTCCGCATCGAGTTCAAAAAGAAATATATCACCAGAGATTCCTTGATCGTAAAAGAAAAGAATTTCTTGGTGAAACAGGCAATAGATCGAAGATTCGAGTATGAAAGAGAATTTGTTCGGTTGAGTAAATATGCTCGAGAATGGGTACGATCGGAAGTGAAATGTGCAAACGATTGAAGAAGGGTTGAATGAAGAAATTAAGCTACTTGTTGGAATTCTTGAAATTGAAAGTTTGCTACACTAGCGTAACGAGCTTATAAAGCGTAAGAATGGAGCAAAGAAAAGAAACAGTGAGAGGAAGCTCGAATTTTTAGTAAAAGACCAATGGAAAAATCTCGTTTTTCTCGCTCCAAAGAAATTGAAGAAGTACCGAGATCGTTCTACCTCAACCACTGGGTATTCGGATAGAGTGCGAAGTTCACAGCGCAAGACTAATTCAAGACCTTCCACTCCATCGCTGACTGTTGGCGTGTGTTGGTACCCCTAAGCCGAGATGCGAAGATTGTAATAAAGCTCATTTTGGTGAATGTCGATTTAAGAGCGGGGCTTGTTACCGATGTGGTTCTTTTGACCATTTCCTCGAGAGATTGTCGAGAAAGAAGTGAAAAAGAAGCTAAATATATATCGAAGCCAAGCAATCCATCTTTGAGGGTAGACCATCTCGACCATCCGGTAATGTCGGTGGTAGCCGAGGAGCTACAAAAGATACCGCAAGTAGGCCCGAGACACGAGCGCCTCCTAGGACATATCATGCGTACTGAGAAGATGCCTCAAAGACCGATGTTATTATGGTACATTTTCTTTACTTGAAACCGATATTATCGCATTGATTGATCCCGGCCTCTACGCATTCATATATATGTGTAAAACTTGCATGCGTAAAAGATTTATTTATTGAACCTCATCGAATTTCTTTGTTAAAGTCTCGAACCCTTTGGCCAATCTATTTTGGTGGATAAAATTTGTAAAAATTGTCCACGATGGTAAGAGGTTATTGTTTCTGGTGATTTGATGTTACCGCCATTTGATGAGTTTGATGTGATATTGGGCATGGATTGGTTAACTCAAAGATGATGCGAAGAGTAAATCAGAAATGTAAATATATTGTGTTGAAGTGCGAATGGTGAATTACTTGGGTTAAATCCGATCGACCAGAGGGATTATCTCGATGTGATTTCGATTATTATCGCCGAGGTATGTCAAAAAGGGTATGATGCTTTTCTTGCTTATGTATTAGATACTAAGGTATCTCGAGTCAAAGATTCAAGCGAGATGCAGTGGTATGTGAATTTTTCGATGTGTTTCGGAAGAGTTACTGTGGTTGCCACGAGTAAAGAGAAGTGGAATTTTCTATAGATTTGATTCCGGGAACTACTCCGATTTCCATAGCTCCGTACCGAATGGCTCTTACAGAATTAAAGGAATTAAAGACACAGTTACAGGAACTTGTTGATAGAGGTTTTGTCCGACCGAGTCATTCACCTTGGGGTGCTCCGGTTCTATTTGTGAAAAAGAAAGATGGGTCTTTGAGATTGTGTATTGACTATCGATACTCAATAAGGTAACTATAAAGAATAAGTATCCGTTGTCCCGGATTGATGATTTATTTGATCATTTGAAAGGTGCTATCTTGTATTTTCAAAGATTGATCTCCGATCGGGCTATTATCGATTCTGAGTAAAGGAGTCGATGTGCAAAGACACGACTTTGAGAACTGTGTACGGGCATTATGAGTTTCTGGTTATGCCATTTGGGTTGACTAATGCACCTGCAGTATTTATGGATCTGATGAATCGAATATTCAGACCGTACTTAGACAGATTTGTGGTAGTATTCGTTGATGATATTTTGGTTTATTCTCGAGATGAAGAAGAACATACAGAACATTTGAGAATTGTGTTGCAAATTCTGCGAGAGAAACAGTTATATGCTAAATTCAGTAAATGTGAATTTTGGCTTCGAGAAGTGGGTTTTCTTGGACATATTGTATCCGCTGAAGGCATCAGGGTAGATCCAAGTAAAGTCTCAGCTATTGTCAATTGGAGTCCACCAAGATCAGATTCGAAGTTAGAAGTTTCTTGGGTTTAGCTGGTTATTATCGGAGATTTGTACAAGGATTCTCTATGATAGCTTCTCCGATGACTCGATTATTGCAGAAAGATGTAAAGTTCGAGTGGACTGATGAATGTCAGCAGAGTTTCAACCGATTAAAAAATCTATTAACGAAAGCACCAGTATTAGTGCAGCCTGAACCGGGTAAGGAATTTGTTATTTACAGTGATGCCTCATTAAATGGTTTAGGTTGTGTCTTGATGCAAGAAGGTAAAGTAATAGCCTATGCTTCAAGACAACTTAAACCACATGAAAGAAATTATCCGGTACATGATCTTGAGTTAGCTGCTATTGTTTTTGCATTGAAGATATGGCGGCATTACTTGTACGGTGAGAAATGTCATATTTATACTGATCATAAAAGCTTGAAATATTTGATGACACAGAAAGATTTGAATTTGAGACAGCGCAGGTGGCTTGAACTGATAAAGGACTATGATTTGATTATTGATTACCATCCAGGTAAGGCTAATATTGTGGCTGATGCTTTGAGTCGAAAATCTCTGTATGCTTTACGATCTATGAATGCTCAATTGTTTTTGGTTGATGATGGTTCAATCTTAGTGAATTAAGAGCTAAACCAACATTTTTACAAAGAAATATGTGAAGCTCGGAAGAATGATGAGAAGTTACAGTTAAACGGGCACAATGTGAGTCAAATCGATTCGAATTTCAAATTGGGGTTGATGATTGTTTATTATTCAGAGGTAGGGTATGTGTACCCAAGAATTTGAGCTCATACTGAAGATTTTACACGAGGCTCACAAAGTGGTACTATGTCCGTACATCCAGGAAGTAATAAAATGTATAATGATTTGAAAAAGATGTCTTGGTGGCAGTGTATGAAATGTGATATATTTCGAGTTTCTATCAAGATGTTTGATATGTCAACGAGTTAAAGCAGAACATCGTACCTTCGGGGTTACTTCACCAATTACTATACCAGGAATGGAAATGGGAAAGAATCACTATGGATTTTGTATCGGGGTTACCGTTGTCTCCGAGGAAAAAGATGCTATTTGGGTGATTGTTGACCGATTGACAAAGTCAAGACACTTTATTCCGAGTGACGTATGGATTATTCTTTAGATAAACCGGTTGAATTGTACATATCCGAGATTGTCGAGTTACATGGAGTGCCTATCTCCATTATATCGATAGAGATCCCCGATTTACGCCTCGCGTTTACGGGATAAATTGCAAGAAGCTTTGGGTACTCGGTTGTATTTCAAGATCTTGCATTTCATCCTCGCATGGATGGCCAATCTGAGCGTGTAATTCAAGTATTGGAAGATATGCTTCGATGTTGTATACTAGAGTTTGAAGGTAATTGGGAGAGGTATCTACCTTTGATTGAATTTGCTTACAATAACAGCTTATCACCAAAGTATTAAAATGGCTCCATATGAAGCTTTGTATGGTAGAAAATGTAGAACACCATTGTATTGGGACAGAGCTCGGTGAAAAGAAGATACATGGGGTTGATTTAATCCGGAAAAAGAAGAAAAGTAAAGGTTATTCGGGATAGTTTAAAGCGACTTCCGATCGCCAAAAATCATATGCCGATCTTAAACTAAAAGAGATTGAATTTCGGGTCGGTGACAAGGTATTCTTGAAAGTGTCTCCTTGGAAGAAAGTTCTCGGTTCGGTCAAAAGGGTAAATTGAGTCCAAGATTTATCGGGCCATATGAGATCATAGAAAGAATTGGACCGGTCGCTTATCGGTTGGCATTACCACCGAACTTGATAGAATCCATAATGTTTTTCATGTGTCTATGCTACGACGATATCGGTCGATCCTTCACATGTTATTTCTCTCCGATGTAGTGGAGATTCAACCGGATATGAGTTCTGATGAAGAACCGGTCAAGATATTGGCACGGGAAACGAAGGAGCTTAGAAATAAAAAAATAAATTTGGTGAAGGTATTGTGGCAAAAACACGGGATCGAGGAAGCGACATGGGAACAGGAGGAGGCAATAAGGAAACAATATCCAAACCTCTTTATCTTGGTAAGATTTTCGAGGACGAAAATCCTTAAAAGGGGGAGAGTTGTAATGGCCTAAATTCGAGATTATCGAATAATGGTTTCGCAACCATAAATCCGATTTAAATAGAAATTTATTTCAATATGTTTGCATGAGTCTTTATATGATAGGAAATATTTTTATAAATATTTATAAAATGTTAGTAATGTGGTATTAAACTTTCGTTAGAAAATTTTAACGTTTGGGTAGGTAATTAAATGAAAAGGACTAAATTGAAATGAAAGTAAAAGTTTAATTATAGATTAAAAGAAAGTATAAAGGACCAAAATGGCAATTAAGCCATTTTGTCTAGATTGAATGGTGAATTGAAGAAAAATCTGAGATTTTTAGTTTATTATTATATTATTATATTATTATAAATATATATATAAAGAAAAGAGAAAAGAAACAAAAGAGATAGAAACAGAAAAGAAACAGAGAGCAAACGTGAAAGAAGAAAGAAAAAGAGAAAAGAAAGAAGAAAAGGGAAAATTAAAAGTTTGAAGCTTGGAGTTTAATTTGGTAAGCTAATTTAGTCCTTTTCTTTTAATTTTGATGCTTTATAAGTTTTAGAACAAAGTTTTGATGAATTTAAGTTGAAATTTTTGAAGTTTCAGAGTTTTTGAATATAGCATATGATGAATAAAATGATGAATTAGTGGTTTAATTGAAAGAATTTGAAGTTAGAATTGGGTAAAGGATTTAATTGTAAAAAAATAAACTATAACAAAACTGTTTTGGACAGCAGCAGTAGAGTAAGTTTGAAAAATCACTAAAATTCGTAGAAGTGGAATTAGAAGTTGAATGAGATATGAAATTAAAGCTTATTGAGTCTATTTTCATATGAAAGAAACATGGAAAGCAAAGGAATTCTGTAATTTGAGATATTTATATTTTTGTAAGACTGGTTCAGAGGGATTTCGGGATCCCCTGTTCTGACTTTGAAAAAATCATAAAAAATTGGAGAAAAATAATTAGGGGCTTAACTTTATATTTTTAGAGTCCTGAATGAGTCTATTTTCAAATTAAATAAATAAAAAGTTCATATGAATTCTGTACGAAGAGTAATTTGATTCGTAGTGAAGAGAGGTCAGAACAGTCAAACAGTAAAACAGGGGAAACTTTAAGAATAATCTGGTATTGATTGGACATACCAAAAATTCTGAAAATTTTATGGGAAGAAGATATGTGAGTCTAGTTTCAGGTAAAATTAACGGTTCTTCATTTGGAGCTCTGTAGCTCGAGAAATAAATAATTTAGTGACTGTGACTCAAGTAAACAGCTTTGAATAAGCTAAAAATAATAATAGAATTATAGAAAATGCTACATGTGAACATGAAATGTATTGAATTGATGATTGACTTTATTTATTTAGATCCGGAAAACTCAAATACAAAGCTAGATCGAGGAAAGGAAAAAGTCCCGGATTAGTAGATTTTATAAACGAACTAGTATCGAGGTAAGTTCATGTAACTTGAATTATATTCTTAAATGTTTGAAATGTATGTTATTGATGTGAATATAATTTGAATGTCCATTGTATGAAATTTGATGAAACATTGGTATATTTAATAAAAAGGGAAAAAAAATCCCGGTTGAATGAAAGGAAAATTCGATGGATCTCTGAAAAGGAATTGACGGTAAAAAAGGATCTAGCCCGGACGGGTGATCCTATCGATATAGCCCTCTCAGAAGAATATGTGGAAAATGGATTTAGCCGGACGGGTAATCCGAATTAGGGTCTGAATTTAGCCTGGACTGGTAATTCAGATCCAAGCTCATTAGAGTAATTGTCGTTGCAGGGGATTTAGCCTGGACTGGTAATCCCGACAATACTCTATGAGTTTATATTACAGGGGATTTAGCCTGGACTGGTAATCTCGCTTTGTAAAGATGAGGAGGTTGCGGGAGTGTGCTCTCTGAAATGAAAATGTGCGCACATGAATATGAATTGACGGATTCGGATTTGTACACAAAAGTGTACTCTAAAAATCCATCAAATTTCGAGTAATTCAACGGGATAAATATGGAAAAATAACAAGGAAATGAAAATCATAGTATTGATGAGCTCATCAATCATGGTGTGTATATTATTGATATATGGAAATTAATGAACTAACTTGAATGTTGAGCTTGTGCATGTTAGGGTATTAATGCATTGAATGGATATATGAATGCTTATTACATTGTATTGAAAATATTAGGTAAGTATAATTCTTGTTACATGGGCTTACTAAGCACAAAGTGCTTACTCTGCTTTCCTTTCCCTTGTTTTGTAGTGTTAAGAGCTCGGAGGTCGAATCGGTGGGAGACTCATCACACTATCAACCCTGATATTTCGGTATTTAAAGAAATTTTAGTTTGGAAATGAATGGCATGTATAAGCTAATAAAATAAATGTTAATATGAAATGAATATAAGGTTAGCCACTGATATGGCTTATGTGTTGAAGTTATTTTATAAATATGCATGAATTTTATTTTGAAAATATGTTGAATTAGAATGGTTTCGGTTAAAAAAAAAAAATTTGTAAACTCTGGTAATGCCTCGTACCTTATTCTGATAACGAATACAGGTAGGGGGTGTTACACAATAAGCCTGATATAATTCACCGGCACAAGGCCTGCTAGGCTGGAAGCCCAAATATCGATATTATTAAACCATCTCATACACATTACATATTACCAGTATCACATATATCACACATAATTCATATCACTTTCACATATCAAACTCAATTAAATTTAACTACATTTCATTATTAAAACACTTATCACATTCTGCTTTGGCCAAATTCCCATTTATAAATTCAAAATTCAGCATGTAATTAAGATCATAACCGATATTAATGGTGTTAAATTGCTTAAAGACTTACCTTGGATATCGTCGGATGACAAAAACTGGCTATTCGATAATTTTCACTTTTCCCCGATCCAAGTCCGTTTTTCTTTGTTCTTGATCTAAACATATCCAATTTAAGCTCATTCAAACACATTTCATTGCAATTTAATCCAAAAACACCTAAATGGGCAAATTACCATTTTGCCCCTAATATTTCACACTATTACAATATAGTCCTATTTGCACAAAACACAATTTAAGCAAAATCTCACAACAACCTAGTTAGGCCGAATCTTCAATATAGTCATATAAATCCATACATTTCATTTATTTTGCATTTTAGTCCCTCAAAAATTTATTTTCTCAATTTAGCCCTATTTAGCTAAATTCATCAAAAATTCAAGAACAAAGTATGTTCACCAATTATATATCTATCATTTAACACCATAAAACATCATAAAACTCAACATAGCATCAATGGCATTTTACACAAACATCATCAATTCATGAAATTGAGACATGGGTTTTAAAGCTCTCAAAGCAACGATTACAAAAACGTAGAAATTATCAAAAACGAATCGAAAACTAACCTTCAATTAGACCAAAACCATGGCCAAACCTTAGCTTATGTTTTTCTTTCTTTTTCTTCTTTAGTTTCGGTGAAGAAGAATGAAATAATTAGTGGAGAAACACATGTCTTTTATTATAATATTATTAACATATTTTATAACATTTTAACTTATATTTATATAATATATAAAAAAACATATTAACATGAAATTATAACCTTATGCCACCCACTTACATGCAAAAAGGTAAATTTGCAACTTAAATACACTTACAAATGAAGACAAATCAATTTAGCCACTTAATTTAATAAACAGCTACTTTTACCATTTACGCGATTTAGTCTTTTTTGTCTAATTAAGCACACAAACAATCAAATTTTTATACGAAACTTTCACACATGCTAATTCACACATAATTAATCACAGAAAATAATACTTAAATAATTTTCGGACTCAGATTCGTGGTCCCAAAACCACCGTTCCGATTAGGGTCAAATTCGGACTGTTACAAAAGCTCTAACTTGATGAAAACTAGTGAGAAGAATGAAAAAATCAGTGAGGTGGGGAAAAATTTAATTATAGTTAAAAACTCAAGTTAGAAAAGAATAGCTCCAGAGATTGTGTTAGACAAAAGAAAGAATGAAAGCATTATGGGAAAGAGAAAATCTCCAGAAGTTGATAATGGAGATAACAGTACAGGATTTCCATACGAAGATGGAGTAAAAAGATTAAAACATAAAGAAACAGTTGATTGAACAGAAGTTCCCATGGGTGTGATGATTGAAAATTCAGAACAAAATGATGTTTCTAATAGTTTTGGATCGGCGGCTGCCAAATGGCAAGCCGACTGGGCGCAATGAAAAACATATGTTGGAATGTCCATGGGTTGGGGAGCCCACAAATGGTACGGAGGCTGTGACATCTGTTAAAGCAGCATAATCCCCATATGGTCTTCTTAATGGAGACTAAAATCGATAAAAAAAAGTATGGAAAAGGTTAAGAGGAGCTGTGGTTTTATGAATGGGATAGACATTGAAGTAGAAGGTTCTCGTGGTAGGCTGAGTTTAGCGTGGAAAGGAGATATTACAGTAAATTTGAGGAGTTTCTCCGAAAATCACATTGATGTAATGATAAATGAGGATTATGTTCAAGAAGATTGAAGGTTTACGGGGTTTTACAGTTCACCTTATTCAAATTATAAGAATTTTTCATGGAATTTGCTAAGAAAGTTGGGCCAAGAGCAAAATCACCCTTGGCTAGTCAGTGGCGATTTTGATGAGATTATGTATTCTTTTGAAAAAAATAGAGGAATTCAAAGAGAGTAGAGGAGAATAGAGGCTTTTCGGGAGGTTTTAGAGGAATGTCAACTAGTGGATATAGGTTACTCGGAGGTTTGGTTCACATGGGAAATGGGGAATTTGCCGAAAACAAACATAAAAGAAAGACTTAATAGAGGAGCTGCAAATGAAAAATGGATGCATTTGTAGGGGAGTTGCAAATGAAAAATGGATGCATTTGTTTCCTATGGGAAGTATTCAACATTTACGCATTTGTTTCCTATGGGAAGTATTCAACATTTACCCTATTCAATGTCAGATAATTGTCCTCTCTTTCTAAATACAAACAGTGGTATCATGTATACAGAGAGCCCAATGTTTAAATTTGAGGCGTGGTTGACCATGGAGGAGTCTTTTGATCAAGAAGTTAAGGTATCATGGGAATCATCAACAGGCATGTTAATTGAGAAATTTGAAAGTTTGCAACTTCGTTTGAAGAGATGGGCGAGCACAATTAAAAGAGGTAGAGAGGGACTTAAAACAAAGTTAACTAAGGAACTTGCAATTCTGCTGGAGAAAGAAAGGAATGATGAAACAATGGCAATGATTATTGATCTAAAATTCATCTCAATATGGAAATTGATAAAGATGAAATGTACTGGGAACAAACGGCAAGAGCAAATTGGCTTCGGCTTGGGGATAAAAATTCAGCCTTTTTTCACAAGCATGCCTCCGTTCGTAGACGATCTAACATAATATACAGGCTGGAATCGGATGAAGGAAGGGAAATTACTGAAGATTTAGAGATTAAAGAGGTGGCTACTTTATTTTTTTAGGAGCTTTTTATGACAAATGGAGCTGAGGATCCATCTCATCTTTTAATGGGCATAGAAAACAAAATTTCTTTAGAGTTAAATACAGTTTTATTATCTCCTTTTACGGTAGATGAAGTTCAAGCAGCTTTGAGAGAAATGGGGCCTACAAAAGCACCAGGACCAGACGGCTTTCCAGCATTATTTTTTTAGAGGTATTGGCACATAGTAGGTAAAGATGTCAAAACTTTCTGCTTGGACATCCTGAATAGGGATCAGAATTTTGGCTCTCTTAATATGACAGATATAATGCTTATTCCAAAAGTCCCAAATCCCACAAAATTAGTTAGTTTTAGACCTATCAGTTTGTGTACGGTCATTTATAAAATTGTGGAAAAATCAATAGCAAATTGTTTACAAGAAGTTATTAGTAGTTGTATAGATAAAGCACAAAGCGCTTTTGTCCCAAGAATACTTATTTCTGATAATTGTTTTTAGCATACGAAATCCCACACACATTCCGACAAAAATACACAGGGAAAAAGGGATATATAGTAGTGAAGCTAGATATGAGCAAAGCTTACGATAGAGTTGAATGAGATTTTATAAAGGAAGTAATGTTACACATGGGCTTCGTAAGGGAATGGGTGGGATTAATTATGAAATGCATTACCACAGTTTCTTATGCAGTAAATGTCAATAGAAGGAGAAGAGGAATTTTTCAACCTATTAGGGAGCTTCGACAATGCGATCCCCTTAGTCCGTTCCTTTTCCTAATATGCAGCGAGGGACTTTCATCATTAATGAGATTAGCAATGGGAGAGGGTTTGCTGAAAGGTGCAAAGGCAAGAAGAAGAGGGCCGGAGATATCACATTTACTGTTTGCAGATGATTGCATTTGTTTGGTGAAGCAACAAATAGGGGTGCAACGATTTTGAAAGGGATACTCAAGGAATATGAAAACTACTCAGGTCAATGTGTGAATTTTAATAAATCAACGATTTTTTATAGCTCAAATACAACAGAAGACAAAAAAGAAGAAATTTCGACATTGTTAGGAGTAAGAAGTTCAACAAATCTTGAAAAGTACTTGGGACTCCCTAATGTGATAGGTAGATGGAAAAAAAAGTCTTTTCAAAATCTAAAAGAAAGGGTCTCTATGCGAATTGAAAGTTGGAGCACCAGGTTTCTATCACAAGGGGGCAAGGAGGTCTTTATTAAATTAGTACTCCAGGCAATACCTATATATACTATGTCTTGCTTTCTTCTACCAAATTCACTATGTGGTGAGCTTGAAAATATTTTTGCTAAATTTTGGTGGAAAAAAGGCTATGGGAAAAGAGGAATACATTGGTGCCAGTGGAAACATTTGTGTCGTCCCAAAGAAGAAGGCGGAATGGGGTTCAGGAGTATGGCTCAATTTAATATAGCATTACTTGCAAAACAAGGATAGAGGATTTTAAATAATCCAAACTCTTTAGTAGCGCAAGTATTTAAAGCGAAATATTTCTGGAAGATGATTTTTTAAACTCGCAATTGGGAAATAATACTTCCTTTGTATGGAAGAGTGTATGGGCGACTAAGGGTATTTTGGAAAAAGGACTTTGCTGGAAGGTAGGTACGAGTATAAGCATTTCAGCTATTAATGACATTTGGATTCCAGATTCAAGGAATTTTAGATTATCGTCAGTTATTTCTAATTCGCGAGATTGTAAAGTTGCTGAGTTAATTAATACTTATGAAAGGAAATGGAAAAGAGAGATGATTGTTAATACCTTCACAGAATAAGAAGCTGAAAAGATCATTCAGATCCCTTTGGTGAAAGAACCTCATGCTGACTTTCTGACATGGAGTGGTGAACCTTTGGGAGAATACTCGGTTAACCTCATGCTGACTTTCTAACGTGGAGTGGTGAACCTTTGGGAGAATACTCGGTTAACCTCATGTTGACTTTCTGACGTGGAGTGGTGAACCTTTGGGAGAATACTCGGTTCGAAGTGCCTACAAACTAATACAAATTTTTGATCCTAGAGCTTATGTTATACAGACCGACTATAGGGATTTTTACAAAAAACTTTGGCTTCTAGACCTACCTACAAAAATTAAAATTACAATCTGGAAAATCTTATAGAACTATCTGCCTACACGAGCTAACATGCAATACAGAAAACTACCAAACAATTCAGCATGCCCCCGTTGTGGTGAAGGAGCAGAAACAATGGACCATCTCTTCCGCGAATGCCCTGTTTCAGTGTTAGTTTGGAGAGCATTATCAACTTCGAACTTCATACAGGAATCTAATCTGGTATTTGTACAGTGGCTTACCAAGGTTTTCGTTCAACATCCTACCCCTCAATGCAGGATTTTTTGTTGTGCGCTATGGGCCATCTGGGGAGATAGAAACACTCGTATACATAACAAGGTAAACAGATCAGGTTAGGAAATAGCAAGCTTTGTACACAACTATATAAAAGAGAAAAACGGTGTTGAAAAAAGAACATCTAAAGTTTCAAAGATGGAAAATAAATGGAAACACCCACCTGATTAGTCAGTGAAAATCAATTTCGACGGAGCCTACGATGAGCGAAATCATCAATAGGCCTCAGGAATCATCGTCAAAAATAGTGAAGAGCGCGTCCTCCTATCATGCTCAGAGATTCATAAAAGAGTGTCCTCCGCCTTTGCTACTGAAGTTCTCACTTGCTGAAAAGCAACCCAGACAGGAATCGACATGCAATGGCTGAAAATCATTATTGAAGGTGATTCTTTATCAATAATCAAAAAACTTAAGGCTAAAGGGTATGATAAAACGCAGGTAGGGGCATATATTCATGATATTCATTAGTTAAAGTCCAGATCTAGAAACCTAAAGTTCGAATATACCCCAAGAATAGCAAATGTTTTAGCTCATATTTTAGCAACAGAAACTTTAAATTGAAAGAAGGAGATGTACCTGGTTGAGAGCATCCTTAGATATGCTAAAAAACAGAAGGAAAATGATAGCGTGAGAGAACCGGATTGAAGAATAAAGGAGATGGAGAGAAAGAGGGGAAGTTTCAAAATGAGTAGATCAAAAGATACAGTGAAATAATGCTTCCTTTGAAAAATTGGTAACGCCATTAAGAATGAAAAGACAGAATGATGTGAAGATAGGTGCCAGAGGTTTTTGATTGGGCAATAGGGCAAATGACATTCTAGAGTTTTCTTTTGTCTATTTAGTTTTTAAGATATTTTATTTCTTCACGGGCCAACTCGATTTTTGGGCTTTCAGTAATGTTTTGTTCTATTTACTTTGGACTATGTTTTCTATTTAATTAATATATATAAGCCCAATCCGATTATTAGCTTAAAAAAATGCTTTAGTTTGAATCCAAAGGTTAAAAAATTTAAATTAAAAAAAGTAAAAAACAGTTATATTGATGTGGTAGGGGAGAGAAGTTGAAAATGCCTCTTGCGGGAAGAGTTTTCAACTGACATGGGATGAAAACGCCTCCTATAAGAGGCGTTTTCAGTTTCTCTCTCCAAAATTGACCTATTTTCCTAAATTTGAGAAAAATCGACCTAATTTACTTAATTCGTTTTAAATATGGCATATATGCCTAATTTTCCCTATAATTTTTCCCAAGTTCTTTTTAAGTTTTCTAATGATTTTGGATTTAGGTACCTTAACCATTGAGGTCGGAAAGTTCATGTGAAAAAGCACTTCTAAAAAGGGTTAAATATAAAATTAGTATTCGAACTTATTAACCTCTCCCAAATTGGTATTTACGGTTTTTTTACCAGATTGGTACCTGAACTTTTTTCTGTCAACTAAATTGGTACCCAAGTCTAACGCCGTTAATTTTTTGCTGACGTGGCAACGCTGGCCAATCGCGCGTCACCACTTGGTGTCCTCTTATACCTCTTTTTCTTTTTCTTTTATTTTTTATTTTCCAGTTTTCCTTTTCTTTTTTCTAGGCTTACTTCGACTTCATCTTTTTTCTTTCTTTCTTTTATCAACCCCCTTCCAAATTTTCCCTCATTTTCTTAGCATCCAATCACCACCATCAACCAACCCCCATATCTCTTAAACCCCTTCGGTTTTCCTCTCATGCCATCATCAACGAATCCCCACCTCTTAAATTTTAACTTCATATTTGTTATATCCTCAATCATGATTTAATTTTTGATTTAATTTTTCAGTTTATTTTATAATTTAATGGTGGACGATGAGTTTCCCGTATAAGACATGAGCTTTTACAATACTATTCTGTTGATGAATAGTTTCTATTTATATGTTGATGTTGAGCAAAATCCAAGCTTAACCCAAATTGCAATATATTTTTTATACTTATAAATTGATTTTTTTAAAAAAATTATATATATTTATATAATTCTTTTTTTTTGTAGAGAATAGTTTTTGGAATGAAATAGGAACATTATTTGAACCAGAAAATCAAAAGCGTTTGAAAGTTAACAATGGTGGACATTATGGAGATCAGAGATTAATGAAGGAGAAGAAGGTTAAACATTTCAATAATGCAAAATTTATTTCACAATATTTTTATGTGCCAATAACAAAAGCTGCTAAAGAGCTTAGTGTATAGGGTTAACATTATTGAAAAAAAGTTGTAGGGAATTTAGATTATGTCTTAATAGTTTACAAACCTTAATCCAATTATCATTTTTTTTTCTTTTAGTAGGAAACAGCTCAATTGATGAAAAAAATCTACTTTTAAGTGCTCTTAATTATTTTTTTTTAAATGATCTCTTACATATAATCCATTAAATATATCTAATTTGAAAAAAAATATTATTAAAAAGCATATAATATACTATATTTAATCTTTTTAATAAAACATAAAAAGGTTTCATCGATAAACAACATTCATATCAAACTCATTTTTAAGGCAATATTGAGAGTTATTTACTTGTATATTTTATAAAATCATGAAAAAAAAAATACTATTTCCAAGCTTCTTCAAGTTAAATTTGGAAATCGTGAAATAGTAATACTAATTTTTTAGATGTTTTTTAATATTATTCCTTATACTATGGATAAGTTTTGGATTTAGTTCATGTAATCTAATTTAAGGTGGATTTGGATTTGGCTATTGGGTGCAGTGTGTAACAACCCGATTATGGCTCTAATTGAAACGGTGGTTTCGGGACCACGAATCTGAGATAGAAAAATATTTTAACATTATATTTGATATCTATGATATATGTTCGAGCATGTGTTAAAGTATTGTAGGTTAATTTGCCCGTTAGTGTGTTTAATTTAAAGAAAAGGACTAAATCGCAAAAGTGGTAAAGGTGGCCATTTATTTAATTGAGTGGCTAAATTGGTTTGTTTTCTTTTGTATGAGTATTTAAGTTGCAAAATTCCCTTTTTATTATGATAGTGGACGGCAAAGTATAATTATAATGCCTTATTATATTGTTTTTATATATTAAGTTATATATATTAATTATGAACTAATTATAATAAAAAGATAAAAGAAACCAAAGTTTGCATGTTTTTATTTTCTTTCTTTGACCGAAACTAAAAGGAGAAAGAATTGCAAGCTTAGATTGAGGTATGTAACTAGCTCGGTTTTTGTTAATTTTTACGTTTTTGAGATTGTTGCTTTGAATACTATCCGATCCATGTTAAAATTTTTGAGATTAATGTATATATGATGTTCGGCCATGGATGGAAGCTTGTGCTTTGTGATGTTTGATGAATATATATTAAAGTTATGTTATAGATTAACATGTTTTGTACTGGAAATTTTGGTGATTTTGAGTAATTAGGGTTAAATTGTGAAAATTGTAAATTGAAGGGTTAAAATGCAAAATAAATGGTTTGTATGGAATTGTATAAGCCTAGTGAACATTCGGCCCTAAAGGAGTTAATTCAAATTATGTGTATTTTGTGTTTTGTGCATTAGGGACTAAATTGTAAAAGTTGTAAATGTCAGGGGTAAAATGGTAATTTGCATAATTATGTGTTTTTGGATTAGATTGAATGAAAATATATTTGAATAAGTTTAATTTGAAATTATTTAGATCAAGAACATAAAGACACGGGATTGGATTGGGGAAAGGCGAAGTTGAACGAATAGCCGGGAAACTCTAATCCGACGATTTCCGAAGTAAGTTTTAAGCAATTGGATTAAATTGAATTTTATTCTATAATATACGCATATGTTAAATGATTTTAAGTATATTAATTTTCATAGTGCCGAATGTGTTAATGGATTTAGCATGAATTGGCCGAATGTAAGACTTGGTATTTGTATAAGTAAACTTTGTTTAATTGAGTTGTTTGATTATGTATATATGGAATATGAGATGGTTATATGTAAGGATGATTTGAGATGATTGTTTTAAATTGGTGGATATAAGTTTATATGTATAATAAGTGTGCCGAATGTAATAGTATGTATCAGAATAAATGAGTTAATTGTAAATCTTTAATTATATGTGTATATATATGAATAAATATTAGAACATATGTGTATTTCGGAATGAGGAGAAACTGGATTGATGGCACTACGTGTGCGAGTTTATATTTCGAGCACTGTGTGTGCGAGACGGTTGTCTGGGCACTGTGTGTGCGAGCTTATATACCGAGCACTGTGTGTGCAAGATCGGTTGTCTGGGCACTATGTGTGCGAGATCGGTTGTCTGGGCACTATGTGTGCAAGTTTATATACCGAGCACTGTGTGTGCGAGATCGGTTGTCCGGGCACTATGTGTGTGAGCTGATATACCGAGCACTGTGTGTGCGAAATCGGTCGTATGGCACTATGTGCGCGGGAAATAAGTAATGGCACTAAGTGTGTGATACATTACTGGCAAATGGCACTTTGTGCACTCATTATCAACGTAGTTGCACTAAATGTACAATATGTTACATATCATGCTCTATGTGTGCGGATTTGCAGACTCTCCAGAGATATAAACTTAATAATAGAGGTGACCGAAGAGTGATACTTTGGTAAGTGATGCTTGTCAATTGAATGACTTAGAATTTACGAGGTAAGTGTCTTGTATATGAAATGTTAGAAACAAGATATGGTTATTAATCTTTGAAATTGTTGTAAGTAGATAAGTGGTTCATGGGTATTCGGTTTTGTGACATTGAATTTGGTTATTTTTAAATAGGGATATGTTATATGTGTTTGCGGTTATGAGTGATTAATAATCAAATGGGATTGATTTAATTTGTAAAATGAATAGATGTATATTTTTCATTGCTTATAACTTACTAAGCTATATAAGCTTACTCTATGTGTTTAATTTGTCTATTTTATAGATTTCGGAGTTTTAGCTCAAGCTTGGGGATCATCGTCAAGTCAATCACACTATCCACTATATTTTGGTACCTTTTTGTAAATGAATTTTCTATGGCATGTATAACCTAAACTATTTTGTTTGGATTTCAAATGATGTAAATGTGTATGTATTTAAATGCCATTCGAAAATGGCTTTGCTTCTATGCTTGAATTGGTTAAATATGTTTTGAGATGCTATGAATATGAATATGCATATTCGGTTCAATATAAACTTGATGTGGTATGCTTGTGTTTTTGATGAGATTTCGAAAGGTATGTTATCTATAAGCTGCATATAAATGTTTGTTATATGACTTAAAATCTTAACTTGTAAGTTATTTTAAATTAGGCTATATGTAATACTTATATTATGAATTTGTTTGAATAAGGTATATGGTAAATTTTAGATTGATGAATATATTTTTGCTTAATTTTATAAGTATTTAAGAGACAGGTCATGAAAGGAATAAGTCATACATTATGTATGTGAATATTAAGTGTGATATATGAATGAATATGTTTGTAGTGTCCTCATTTAAAATATTCGGCTATGGTGTTATTTTATTTTGGAGTCACTTTAAGATAACCTATTATAGTAATCATTTAGATATGATATGCATGTGAATTAATACGTCACATTAGTTGAATTGTACAAGGTGATTAAGAGTAAACATATGTATTCGGCCATGCTAGTTAAAAAGACCAAATGAATAGTACTTTGTGATTTGAATGGAATTACTTTTTTTTTTTAAATAATGCAAATGATATTATTTTTGAGATGACTTGCTTATCGTGATATTATTGTTTAAGTATTATGATTTATGTGAATGAATGAGCTTGGTGGTTAGTTGAGTAATACCTTGTAACCCTAATCCGGTGACGGATACGGGTTAAGGGTGTTACACGGTGCGGTGCGTTTAGCTTACTTTGTGTCTTACGCTATAGTATCACTACAGTGTCAAATCTCACCGTCAACGCTATTTTTACACTAACCGCAGATAAACATACCACCCATCCAAACCCACCCTTAGTCATTTTTAGTTTCTGTATTTTTCAAATTTTAAAATTTTAGTCTTAACTCTATGGTAGATATTAAATTATGTTATTTTTAGAATGCGATGAACATATTATCACATGAGTAACCTACTATTTCTATATAAAACTTAAAAAAGCTACAACATTTTAATTAATAAATTTAATAGTTATTGTTTGAATGAAGACTTAAATTTCAAGTTTTAATAATTATAGAGACTAAAAGTGATCAAATTAGAGAACATGGATTAAATCCACAACTTATATATATGAAACTAATAGCAGAATATGATCTAACGAACTTAACTGCTACTATTTGAGTTAAAATTAAAATTTTGAAATTCAATAAGTATAGACCAAATTAAAATAAAATGACATAATTCGCAACTTACTCGTATTATAAAAACTAATAATAGAATTCGACGAATTTTTGTTGCTGATAAAAACGGGCTCGAAGGCCACAACCTCATATTAACATGAGTCAACAATAACAAGCTCATGGATATCGCTAGGTTACTCCATGTCAAAAGGGAAGGTACAACATTTTTTAACGGCTGATTTACAAAGACAATCAACCACTTTATTGCTTGAACAACCTACCCACTCAAGCTTAACATTGATAAAGGAGTCCAACAATCCGAAAATTTCCTTCAACAAATAGCCATAGATCGAAATGTCCTCATGATAAGACTTAAACCTATTAACTAAACCAACACAATCAGTCTGAAAGATAGCCCTAGTGACATTGTTGTTACGAGCCTAAATAATCCCTTCCTTCAAGGCTTCCGCCTCAGGCCAGTCAACATCCATCTTATAATCTATATACACCACGCGGCCACCTAGCACAAAATCGTCACAATCCCATGCAATAACCCCAATGCCCACTGCCGTGACAACAATAGCCACATCAACATTGATATTCACAGAATCATTTGGAAGCTTGATCCACCTATAGGTCCTAGAGGGCCTGGGGTTTATCAGGGCATGTTTAAGGTTAGAGATCCTAAATTCATCCCCGAAGGTTCTCGCCTGCTCCCAAACCATCCGACCATCATCCTTCTTACCACGGAAAAAGGCATTATTGCGGTTGTTCCAAATATTCTATAAAACTATGATAAGATTCTCAAATGCCTTAAGATCCAATAGGTGAGTAGAATCCTCAAGCCAATCAATACAACTCTCATAGTTAGACTCAAGCAAGCATCCATCAAGCCCACCAAAAGAAAGAACCGCACTAGCCTTAGGGCAACAACGAAGAGCATTGGTAGAAGTTTCATCCCTATGACCACACCAATGGCACGTTCGATCGGAACCTTGAAAAATCAAAGCCATTTTAACATTTGTTGAAAGTAAATTATGACCAACCCTCTACGCAAAGATACAGATTTTGGGAAGCACGTGGAGTTTCCAAGTAGTTCGCCAAAGCAAACGATGCAGACCATATCCCAACTTTTTAAGAATGAGCCAAGAGTAGCTCGACTTTAAAGAATAGCACCCCGTCCTACTGTGAAACTAAACAATCTAATCCGATGGACCATACTGAACAATCGGTAAGGAACTGATAAAATCACCCAACTCATCACCATAAAGCTCCTACACCTAACCTTGATCCCATTCATATGCATTAGATCTCTACAAATCATGCACCAAGCCCTCCCAAAACCCAATATAGGAAGCCCTCAAAGAATTTCCATCAATACCCTCAATACCTGTAACACCCCTTACCCGTATTCAACGCCGGAATAGGGTACGAGGCATTACCGGAATTACAAATTTATTTATTAGACATTTTATTTCATTTTTATTTTATATTTGAAACCAATTAAAATCAAACATATTGTCCCTTAAACATATTTATTTTTCTCGTCATGTCTTACTTAAATTTATTACTCGTCTCAACATACTTAATTACCTTGATTAACATATTAAAGATAATCACATATTTACATATCATGATAAATATCATTCACTTGTCTCTTCTTCATAAACATAAATCAGTTAATTCATCATATCAATATTTCACGTACCATCAACTCATATTTCCTTATATCACATAATTAAATTACACGAACTTATCTGGCTAAATTTGTAGAAATATCAAGATTCAGGGGCATTTTGGAAATTTTCTATTTTCATCGATTTTTCAACCGATCTTAATCTAAATTAATAATTTCATTCAATTTTGAAATTTTAAATAAAAAAATAATCTATTTCATGCAAATTGATCATTTCCAACATTTTTTTACAAAACTAATAACAAAATTTTACTTTTATTCAATTTAGTCCCTGAGCCTAAAACATTACAAATTAGCCATGCTAGTTGAATATTCATACATATTTTCCTCCTCCTCCTCTCCATTCCACATCCTTAATGTATATAACATGCTATAAGTAACATTATCAATAATTTCACTAATTACTCATATGTATATTCAAAACTGTCCATTTGAGTCATAGTTACTAAATTATTTATATCTTGAGCTACAGAACTCGAAATTAAGATCCGCTAGTTTTATTTGAAACTAGACTCACATATATTCTTACTATAATTTTTATAGAATTTTTGGTGTGGCTAATTAGTACAGTTTATTAGTTAAGTTCTCCCCTGTTACACAGTCCGATGGCTCTGACATTTATTCACTAAAAATCAATTATCTCATAGTACGACTTTCATATAGTGTTTCCGATCATTTCTAATGAAAATAGACTCACTAAGGAATGCAACCATATAAATTATAACTCATAATTCTTTTTATACATTTTTTAGTGAATTTCTAAAGTAAGAACAGGGGATCACAAAGTGATTCTAAACCAGTCTTACAAAATTTAAATATCTCAATATGTAGACTTCTTTTGCTTTCTCTGTTTCTTTTATATGAAAATAGACTCAACAAGCTTTAATTCTATATCTCAATCATCTTCTAATTCAATTTCTACCATTTTTGGTGATTTTTCAAAGTTAGACAACTGCTGCTGTCTAAAACTGCTTTAGTGTAACATGTTGATTTCTATTTTGCCCCAAATTCCACAAGTCATACAATTCAGTCCTTGCTCAATTAACCCATCAATTGAGATAATTTTCTCATTTAATACTTTTCTCTATCATTTTAAACTATTCATAACCTTTAAAAATCAGAATTTTAACACTAGGCCTTAATTTCAACTCTTTCACAATTAGGTCCTAAAACCAATTTCCATCAATTTTTCTTGATAAAATCATCATATAACAAAATTAAAGATTCAATTCAATATTTATTCATCATATTCTTCCATCACTAACCCACATCAACTTTAAAAATTAGCCATAGAATAAAAACTAATGAATTAATAAGTTGGACCCAACTGTAAAAATATAAATACATAGAAATTTCAAGGAGAAAGCAAGAATTAAACTTACATGAAGCCAGAGTATGAAAACCAGCTTAAGCCCTCTTCCATGGCTGTTTTTCAGCTGATGAAAATGAAGAGAAATGAAGAAAAACTCTAGATATTCCAATTTAATCCCCTTTTTATTTAGCTAATTTTGACAATTTTTCCAATTTGCCCCTTTTCTTCTTTCTCTTCTCTTTTTCTTTCTTTCCTTCCCCTGCTCTCTGCTTCGTTTTGGGTTTTCTGTTTCCCTTCCTTTTGTTTTACCTATTTATAATATAATATAATATAATATAATATAATATTCTTAATTTATTAAGTAATCATATATATATTTTAATCATAAAAATCGTTGATATTTTTATGTGTATGCCGCCTCAACTATAGAGAATGGCATAATTTCCTTTTTAGTCCCTTTAGCTTTTCTTTAATCTATAATTAAACTTTTACCTCTATTGCAATTTAATCCTTTTTTTCTTAATTTCTCCTAATTAAGTCAAATTCACCTAATCAACATTTAATTAAACACACAACTAACTTCATAAATATTTATAAAAATATTTACACCTCAATTTATAATATCGAGGTCTAGATACCTCGTTTTTGACCCAATTTATCTTTTTAAATCACAAAATTTACTATTTCAAAAATATTTCTAAAATCACACTTAACTTATAATTATTGATTAACAAAGTTTTCTAACTTTTTCGTCAGATTTAGTGATCTCGAATTACTGTTCGGACACTACTGAAATTGGACTGTTACAATACCCCATCTATCAAAACTGAACTGAGCTTTCATGCCATCACCAAATTTCCATCCAAACCTGTTTCAAGTGCTTTAACCGCATGCAAGATACTCATCCAAGAGAATGATGGCTTATCTACCACCTTTGGATGAAGCACATCCCTATCCGAAAAGTACTTGGAACAAAGAACATGAAAACATAAAGTATCCTTATTGTTGATGAGCCACCACACTTATCTCTCGAGGAGTGCAATGTTGAATAGCCTCGAGTCCCTGAAACCGAGACCATCCATGCCCTTAGGTGTACAAATGGAATCCTATGCCATCATCGCCCATCCATAGTCTTTGTTCTTTTTTGCCCACAAAAAGCTCCTCATCCTCGAGATAATCTCATCAAAGATGCCCCTGGGAATAGGAAAAACCAAAAGCAAGTAAGTAGGTAAAGATTACAAAACTGATTTAACGAATATATTCTTACTACCATGGGATAAAAAACTTTTAGACCAGCCTTTTATCCTAGTAGAGAACCGATCAATAATATGTTGAAACGCCCTCGTCTTATTCTTACCAATGATTAATGGCAACCCAAATAGTTATTTATGGACTCAAGAACCCGCATGCCCAATATGCCATTCAACTGCCCTCTTTGATTTCTCGGAGTATTAAGGCTGAAGTAGACAATAGATTTGGACGGATTAACCTTTTGACCCGAGACCATCTCTAAGTAGTGGAGGACTTCCTTAATGGTCACAACCTCCTCCTCCTTATTACGAACGAAAATGAGAGCATATCAGCGAAGAAAAGATAGTTTATCCTAGGCTCATTCTGGCTAGACTTAATCCTTCGAATCTTACCCTCCATCTAGGCCTGAGAAGCAATTTAGAAAGCACTTCTATACAAAACAAGAAAAGATATGGTGAAAGAGGGTCTCCCTAACGAAGCCCTCTCATAGAAATAATCACATCAGTGAGAGAGGTATTACATTTAACAACGTAGCTCACAGTATGGACACAATTCATAATTAAATTGACTCAAGAAACAAAAAACCCCATACAAAACATCGCTTTCTCTAAAAAGTCCCATTCCACACGGTCATAAACTTTGCTAATGTCGAGTTTGATGTCAAACGCTTTGTTATACTCATTTTTAGAACTCTAGAGGTAATGCAAAAGCTCGTGAGCAGTGAGGAAATTATCATGAATCATTCGCCTCAACACAAAAGCGTTCTGGTTCTGGTTGATGCAAGTCGAAAGAATAGTTTTTAATTATTAGCTAAGACCTTGGAAACCGTATTGTAGATAACCCTGCAAAGACTAATGGGACGGAAATGAGTCATATCTTTGGGATCGTTAATCTTAAGGATGAGAACAATAACAATTTCATTGATGTCATTGATATCTCTACGCCCGTGCAGAACCTCATGACAAAACTGAAGCACATCTTTACCAATCACCCCAAATTTTCCTTATAGAAGAGGCCCGAAAGCTTATCAATACCCGGGACCTTGCAAGGATCCATTTGTTTAAAAGCATCGATAAGCTCCTTATCCATAACACAACTGTCCAATACCATATTCATATAAGAGGTGATACAAATCGGAAACAAACCCAATGCCCTTTTAAGGTTACCACAAGCCTCGATCTTAAAAAAGGAATGAAAGTAATCCTAAGCCACCTTGCAAACACCATCAACATCGGAAACCCAATTGCTATCCGAATTATTCAAACCCTTGATCTTATTCTTTTTATTTCTTCTAGACACCTGAACATAAAAAAAATAGGTGTTTAAGTCCCTCTTCTTAATCCACTGAATTCGAGACCTTTGAGCCCAATACCGCTCCTCCTCCTCATATAGACAACCCAACTCCACCAGAAAGGCTCTCAACCTTTCAATATTTGAGTTCAAAATCGGTCCATCCATCAGTTTATCAATCCTATCAATTAACTCCTGTATACGATTTTCACCCCTTTTGAATCGCCAGAATTACCATCTACTTAAATGGAGGTGGATGTACTCAATCCCTGTCAACATATTCCCATCACATTGGTCCCAAACCCTTTTAATCATATCCTTAGCCTCGTTCTCCTTAGATTAGCAAGCCTTAAACCTAAAAGAAGGCCTCGGATCCCTCGTATCCACCCTCGGCCTCTTCCCTAAGGTATCCAACAAGACAACATCACGGTTTGAACAAGTCTGATGAAGCACACATGAGGCTAAAGACGGAACACGACCCAACCAATTGACCGAAACCAAGAATTTATCAAGTCATTCCCTAACCACTCTGTCTCTATCACGATTGTTTGTCCAAGTGAACCACCCCTTGTCAGGCTCAATGTTAATTAGGGTAAGATCATCCATAACCTTCCTGAAGTTATCCATGACCACTCTAGGCTTACGTCTTCCTCTACATTTCTCCTCATCATCTATCACCTCATTAAAATCTCCCCAATAATCCAATCCTCATTGACAAGATTCTCTACCCTCCAAAGAGTATTCCATGACAAATGTCTCTGATTAGGGTTAGGGTAACCATAAAAGCCCGTAAAATGAATATGATTATTCCCCTCAATTTTAACCACAAAACCCATATGATGCTTCGAGAAATTTTGTATAGTCACGTCCACCCTATCCCTCAATAATAAAATAAGACCACCTTTGCGACCATTCAGATCCACAACAAAACAGCCATCCATACTACACCAAACCCGAATACGCTCAAACTCGTTTGCCCGGAGCTTTATTTCACTAAAAAAGATGACATCAGGATCATTGATGGCAATAAGCTATCTCAACTCATAAATTTTCGTAAGGCTCCCTACCCCACAATAGTTCCAGCAAAAAAAATTCATGGCTCTGGACGGGGTTGGTCCCTAGCCACCGCATTGAAGGGAGACCCTCCCTTCGCTAATTTTCTATGGACTATTTCTATTAGGCTTTCATCAAATCCTTCCCTATTCCCGTCCTTGGTTTTTTTTGCATTTATTCTTGGCACACCCAAGACCCTCTCTAATAGGCTGATTAGCATGTTTTCCTAACGGAGAGCATGAATCCGAGATCCCATCCCCTGTCTTGATTTTTTCCTTCCCCCTCTACTTCATCACATAATCTCCCTCATCAACTTTACTTTCATACCTTCCATCCTCCCCTTTTTCCATCCACCACCTTCAATAGTTTCATTCTCATTTCGCCACATGCCCGTACTTTACGGTTTTGAGATGTTCAACTTGACCCTCACTGTAATATACTCAACCCAACATCCTTTCCTATCCCTCCAATCAATAGCCAAGACCTCTCCAATAACGTTCCTAACATCAATGGCCACCTGGCACTTTATTTTCTCTAAAGGAATATTGAAGATACGTACCCAAAAGGGCACATAAAGGAAACAATAGCAACTCATGTCTTGTCATTTCACAAAGGGAACCATAGAGAACAAACATCGGTCAAAGCTCTAAGGGGCCAAATTAAAAATCCTTTCCCTGCCCTCCATCGACCCAAATTTCACCAAGAACAAAGCATCTACTATTGCCACAAAATTTACCGGTTCCTTAATATACCATAGTAATTTTAATACCCGATACATTTCTTTTCTATTGATTTTTTCCTTTGACATAAATTTCCCAATGACCCAAGCTTCATATCCCTGTAGGTTAAATTTTATCGAGCTTTGACAAATCACCATTTCTTGTTCAGATTCAGAGAATATTGGGTTCACAAGCATGCCATTTAACTCGTCTGCCATCGTACCCTAACCTAGCAGCACACACATGGCTCTCACTTATCCAGAACCAACCTCAACACAAGACAGCAACACGCCCCACCGTCTGAGACACAATAACAAAAAAAAATCTAACCCAAAGGACAACTGTCCTCCACTATAGCAGAACAAAAACAAAAAAAAAAAACCAAACCCAAACTATAGTCTAAAATCGGGAAAAGAAAACGCAAAGTAGTCCAAAACAAATAGTAAAAATAGCATCCCTAAAAAACACCCTACAAAATCATGCGAGCACCAACAGATCGAAACCAAAAACAACATACAAATAAGTAAAAATCACAATCCAAGAAAAAAAAAATTAAACAGTCCCTGTACAATCCGTTTACAACCAGGAAAACAAAGAAAGCTAAAAATTACATGAAACACATAAAGGAAAGAAAATAAGCAATACAAATTTATCGAAACAAGGAGATAGCACGAATAGGGAGACCTTTACCGTAGCACAAACAGGGAGACCTTTACCACCAAGCACCATAGCACCTCCAAAACCAGGAGCACATAATAAAACCAAATAAAAATACCAAAATTAAAAGTCTAGGTCCAATTACAAAACAACTCAAATAATTTTAAAAAACCTAAGCCCAAAATTACAAGGCCCAGTGGCCCAAAAATGCTTGAACATTTTTGGTAGAAAACCCTAGCCTCTAACCTTTGCGTCGCGCCTCCCATGTGTCGTTGCCTCCACATGCCGAGCCAGCGCACTCACCACCCGAGGTGACCTCTCTTGCACCAAAATGGTGGGTTTCCTCTCCGTTGACCTCACCAAAACCTACAAAAGAGACAGAAAAAAGACAGAAACACAATAGAAATCGCAGCAGAAGAAACAGTGCAAGAACAGTGACTAAACAACGTAAAATTGGCTTTAAAAGCCCCCATCATCAATGTAATTTTTTTTACAGATATACAAGATTAATAAAAAAACTCAAAGCAAAAGGTGATTTTTTTTTTGTTTCATTTCGAAATAATAATAAAAATAAAAAGTTTTTTTTATCTTTTATTTTATCGAAACCCTAAAAAGGAGAAGAAAACACTTACTCGAGAATCACCGTCATCGCCGCCGTGTTAGCCCCTTTCCCTCCAATTCGCGAAGCTTAGGAACCCATCAGGGTATGTTGAAGGCCTCATCGGGAAAGGGCGAAACATTTCGGTTTCTTTGCCCATGGTTGAGCATCAGTTAGATTTTGGGGACTTAAACCCCAGATTTGGGTTCTTTTCGAAAATGGGGTTAAAAAGTGTGTCTTTTGGTGTTTTCTGGCCATCGTGTACGGTGGTGCCGTCACTAGTGAACGGCGGCCTCCACGGTGGTCCGGCGCCGGAGCATAGGCCGGAGTTTGGAGAGATGAGAGAGCTTTTCTTTTTGTCTTTTGAAGAGTAGGCTTAAAAATGAAGTTTTAAATTTTTATTTATTTATATAATAATAGTGAAACGACGTCGTTTCACTTAGGGTTCTTTAGTGCCAAAATAGCCCCGTTTAAGGCCTACCCGTGCACGACCCGATCCGTTCTAGAAGGATCCGCGTGTTTTTGATTTTTGGGTTATTTATGCCCGTGGTCCTTCTGCATTTTTGGTTTGTTTTAATTTAGTCCTATTTTCATTTTTTTAATTTGACCTGATAATTTCGCGTTTAGTTCATTTTAGGACCTACTGGAACTGTGTGTTTTGGAGGACAGGGATATTTCCCTATTTGGTCCGTCCCTGTTATTCAAGCGTTACAAATTGATCCTTTACCTTATTTTCGTTCTTGATTTTTTCCCAAAATTCTGTTTAAACTTCAATTTAGTCCTTTAGACATTTATTTTATTTAATTTTTCCTTTTTATAGATTTTTATATATATATTTTTGTTTTTTGTTTTATTCATTTATTTATTTATTATACCTTTACTTTTCTAATACTTGAAATCGATTTTTTTTTTGTATTTTCTTTTTAGTGAGCATTTTTGTTCTTTTATTTATTATTTATTATTATTATTGTTATTATCATCCCGTTATTTATTTGTTTATTTTTTACTCTCAAAAATTAGATTGTTTATTTTTCCTTGCACATTTTATGTATTATTGTTATTATTTTTATTTTTGTTATTATCATTATTATTTTTATTATTTATTTTTCCATTTATTATTTAATTAGTATTAAAATTGAATATTTTAACATGATTATTGCCATCGTTATTATTTGGTGTTTTATTATTATGGTCATATCATCATGCATTATGCTTAAATGTAATTAGTTGTTGTTATATTATACTTTAAATAAGATAAATACACATCATTTAAATATTACACATATTATTATTCAAAACAAAATTTCAAAGAATAGGCAATGTTTGGTATTTTGGAGATTCGAGAAATCGTACCCTAACTTACGGGGTTTCGATTTTCTCGTTGAACTTGATAACCGAATATCCTTTCAAAATTAAAATACATGAGATTTAAACAAAAAAAAAAAAACCAAATGCAAGCTTATTCTTAAAGGTTCAAGGTGTCGTGTCCTAACATACGGGATGTGACATTTTGTTATCTCGAGACGAGAGGGTCTTTAACGTTTATTTCGATTCATTCAAGCAATTTGTGAACAAAATTAACATAAATACAAAGAGGGATCGTATTTTTAAATTATTTTCAAGTTTTTAACTTTCGACACTAAGACACGAATTAATCAATTAGGTACCAATTTTGGGCGTTACGAGGGTGCTAATCCTTCCTCGTACGTAACTGATTCCCGAACCCGTTTTTCTGAATTTCGTAGACCAAAATTGTTGTCTTAATCAATTAAACTGTTACGAGGTGACCCGATCACACCTCATAAAAATGATCGGTGGCGACTCCCATTTTACATTTTTTAAATAAAAGTAGACCTTTCAAAAAGAATGGTTTCGACTGCTTAGAGACTCCACTAGGGACAAAATAAGAGAGTCAAGCCACAATTTGATTATTTCATGTCTTTTTGTCGAAAATTGATAATTTGGTTTAAATTTACGATCCTTTCTTTGTGGTCTACATCATTTTAAGATGGTTGCCTTATTGGTTCGAGTCTTTTAATGTACCTCTGCATATTGCATCGCATAACAGGTCGATTTTACCCTTTTAAGTGGGAGTGAGAAACTATTCCTTCGTGAGGTCTTCACCTCCGTATAGGATAGCGGATCTCTTTCGGGATATATTGTACCTATATCTTCGTGAGATTTTCATCTCCGTATAGCCATAGGGAAATGTATTCCCCTGAACTAAACTCGGTCCGTATGAGCCTATAATGGGTGAGGATCGAGGAATCTGCCGGTTCAAGTACCCTTATTTTTGTATTAAGCCGAATATAATGAGCCCTAAAGAACTTATCCTAGGTAGAATCGCACCAAACCCTAGTGGTTACCCGAATAAGCGCTTTATTTATTATTCCTTGCTTTGAATTCTAACTTTGTATACTGACTTGTTTTGTTTTGCTTTGATTCTGATTGCATGAAATTTTTATCGTAAAAAATGTGTTGATTCACATTCAATTACTAAATAGAAAGCTTGCCATGGAGAACAGATTTCTTGATAAAGTGGAAGATAATGTGGCTGTCCGAATATGGTCCGAGAAAACACAACTAAAGAAAGGTGATAGTCTGATGGAGGGGTACGTATCAGAATTGTGGGACTTCACTCATATCAATGTTACCTAGAACAATCTCCAAGAGTTGAAAGAGATATGGGTCCAATGGGATAAAGAAATCAAGAAGTTATTTTACTATAATTATGGTGATTTGCCCTATCTACTCGATATCAAAATGGACAAGCACTTGTTTCAAGCTTTGGCTCAATTTTGGAATCCCGCCTACAGCTGCTTTACTTTTGGAAAAGTGGACTTAGTACCTACTGTGGAAGAATAAACGACCTTACTTTATTCTCCGAAAATTCGGCCCAACAAGGTTTATTCTAGAGCCGCTAATGTCCCGACCTTCCTAAAGAAATTAATGAACATCATGGGGATGACTGAGCAATGGGTTGCAGCCTAGATCAAGCAAAAGGGATATGGAAAATGTATCCTTTAAAATAGTTTGCGAGATTTGATCTTAGCACACCTAGATATAAAGAAAAGGGTCGATGTCTTCGCTTTGAGCATTTATGGGCTGGTTGTTTTCCCTAAAGTACTAGGGCACGTGGACGAGGCAGTTTCAAATTTGTTCGACAGACTTGATAAGAGGGTCACGCCAGTCTTTGCAATTTTGGCTGAAACATTTCGATCTTTGAATACATGCCGAAGAGAGGGTGAAGGAAGATTCATTGGATGTGCGCAACTCTTGTTGGAATGGTTTCATAGCCACTTTTGGAGGGTAGAAAAATTTCTTATCGAGTATTCTCCGAGAACTACTCTCCATTAAAAGAATTGGCCAGAAGAAAAATGGATGACGATACTCCAGAATTTCCAAGATGAGGACGTCGAATGGAGAGCCCATTGGATGATCCCTGATGAGATTCTATACCGGTGTGGAGATCTCAACTGGGTTCCTCTACTTGGGATTTGGGGAGCTATTGGATATGCTCTTCTACTCGTGTTGAGACAGTATAGATCGAGGTAGTTCATACCAGCAACACAAGGGCTAACTCAATGCGAGTTTTCATATAAGGGCGATAACTACAAGAAAAAGATCTGAGAAATGTCTAACGCCTGGAACCAAACCCGCCGAATGAAAAGATTTGCTGTAGGTCTGATGACAACCCTCAAATATAATGGATAGTTGTGTAAAAGAGTCAATGGTAACATCCTTGGGCAAAGTCAAGAAGGCACTCGACCAATGGTGGAATACCTGTGAGTGATCCCATTTGAGCTAGAGATTATAAGGCAAGATTTTGAAAAAAATGAAATCAGAGCTAGGAAATAAGATAGAGCAATTAGAAGAGGAAAAGATACAATTAGGACTAGACATTGACGTTCAGAAGTTAGAGGCCGATAAGCTAAGAAAAGGAAAGAATAAGGCCAAGAAGATCTGGAGAGTTTAAAAACTGATTACAAGAAGCTGTGCTTATCAATGAGGACTGTTGGGCTAGGTAAGACATCAGAATAATGGCGGCAAGAGATCATAGAAGAAAAGAACAGAGCCGATCAATGGGGAAAGAAATGCCAATATGCCCAAGTTCGAGAAAATGCTTTAGAAAGAGACCTATTGGAATGCCAAAATGAAAATGTCAGATTAAAAGCCAGGGTAGCAGAACTAGAAGAATCACTTCATCAGTATCGCAATCGCAGCTCCACAATTGAGCTAAAAGCGAGCTTAAACAAGATTGAAGAGCTGAAAAGGAAAATAGGAGAGCTCGAGATCGTATTACAAAATTGCAAACTCCGAGTTAAACTTCTTGAAGCAGACAACGAGCAGTGGAAAGAGCAACTTCACCATTCTCAAGGTTAGTCAGGGATAGAGACCATATCATGGGTGTGGCTCAAATACGAGAGATGGCTGATCATTTGCAAACCCTAGCAGTTCAGGTTGACGTGCTAAGCTTGAAGTATAAAGCAGAATCGGATCGGGGTCAAGAGTTAGATTGGCTTTTTAGGAAAGTTAAGGCTTTGCCGTATATGTAATTCGTTTTATGTAAAGAAATTTGTTTTCTAGTAAAGTTGTTCTAATGGAATTGAATCAAATTCAATGCCTCTTTTTGCATTCATCTCATGCATTTGCATCACATTGCATCATATGTATTAAATTTCACAAAAAGACCCTAATTAAATGAAATTATTTCAGTTAATATGGAAACTAACAAGAGTCAACCAACCGAACATCGTTACGTTACTCACGCCAAAACTAAATGGACCAAATATTGGAAAGGCTAGAGCAAATTCAAAAAGAGATGCAAGACTAGTTGCAAGCGCAACTGCAAGAACAATTAGAAAAAGTACAACAGGAGATGAAGGATCAGATACTGGATTCCCAAAGAAGTATGATAAGCCAATTGGCCCAGTTGCTGGCTGGAGAACCTAAAAAGGGGAAAAGCACTGTAATGGCCTAAATTCAAGGTTATCGGAACAATGGTTTCGCAACCATAAATCCGATTTAAAGAGAAATTTATTTCAATATATTTGCATGAATATTTATATGATAGGAAAAATCGTATTAAAATATCGATAGAAAAATTTTACCGATTTAGTGGTTAGTTAGAAAAAGGAATTATTGAAGGAATTGGGTAAAAACAAGGTATCGAGGCCTTGATCTCATAAAATTGAGTAGGAAATATTTTTATAAATATTTATAAAATGTTAGTAATGTGGTATTAAAATTTCGTTTGAAAATTTTAACGTTTGAGTATGTAATTAAATAAAAAGGACTAAATTGTAACAAATACAAAATTATGAAAAATGATTAAATAGTTTAAATGATAAAAGAAAGAGGGCTTAAAAGGAAAATAGACCCAAGGTATATTTAGGCTGGACGGCAAGGGCATGAAATTAGCAAGAAAATAAAGAGAATTAAGGGCAAAATTGGAATATTGCAAAATTTACTTAATAAAGCTAGGACTAAAGTGGGATTATCTAGATTTCTCTTTATTTTTCTGCATTCTCATCAGCAAAAACACCATAGAAGGGTTTCCTTAAGCTAGTTTTTCATATTTTTTTACTGCAACTAAGTTAATCCTTGCCTATTTCTTGTAATTTTTGTGTTTTTAAGACTTTTACAACTAGGTCCTACTATTAAATTCATTAGTTTTTGATTTCATGGATGAAATTGAAAGTTACCATGGTTGAGTGCTGTAAGTTTATGATGAAGTAGCATGAAATTTAAGCTTTAAATTGTTTATGAGATTATTTTATTAGGTAATTCCAATAGAAATTGATTTTTAGGATCTAAATTGTGAAAATATTTGGAATTAAAGTCTATTACTGAAATTCTGATTTCCAGAGGTTATAAAGTAGTTTAAAGTGATAGAATAGAGTTTTAATTGAGAGAAATCAGCTCAATTGAGAAGTTAATTGAGCAGGGATGAAATTATCATTTATTGAAAGCTTAGGGGGAAAATTGGTAATAAACAGTTTGCACTAAAACAGTTTTGGACAGCAGCAGTAGACTAACTTTGAAAAATCACCATAAATTTTAGAAATCGAATTAGAAGATGAACAAAATATGAAATTAAAACTTATTGAGTCTAGTTTCTCATAGAATAAACGGTGTAAGCAATAGATATGTAAATCATGAGATATAATAAATTTTGTGAGACAAGGTCAGAATGAATTCGGGTTCCCCTGTTTTAACTTTAGAAAATCATAAAAAATTGGATAAAAATAATTATGGGCTTAAATTTATATGTTTAGAATTATCAATGAGTCTATTTTCAATAGAAATAAATGGGAACATCATATGAATCCTGTATGAAGAGATAATTAATTTTTAGTGAAGAAGGGTCAGAACTGTCAAACAGCAGAACAAGGGTGACTTTAAAGAATAAACTGTACTTATTGGCTAAACCAAAAATTCTGAAAATTTTATGGGAAGAAGATATGTGAGTCTAGTTTCAGGAAAAATTAACAGATCTAAATGTTAAGTTCTGTAGCTCAAGATAAAAATAATTTAGTGACAATGACTCAAGTAGATAGCTTTGAATGAACTAAAAATAATAATAGAATTATAGAGAATGCTACATGTGAACATGAAATGTATTGAATTGATGATTGAATTTATTTATTTAGATCCGAAAAACTCAAATACGAAGCTAGATCGAGGAAAGGAAAAAGCCCCAGATTAGTAGATTTTATATACGAACTAGTATCGAGGTAAGTTCATGTAACTTGAATTATATTCTTAAATGCTTGAAATGTATGTTATTGATGTGAATATAATTTGAATGTTCATTGTATGAAAATTGATGAAACATTGATATATTTGGTAAAAAGGGGAAGAAATCCCGGTTGAATGAAAGGAAAATTTGATGGATCTCTGAAAATGAATTGACGGTAAAAGGATCTAGCCCGGACGGGTGATCCTATCCTGATATAGCCCTCCCGAAGAATATGTGGAAAATGGATTTAGCCCGAATGGGTAATCCGAATTAGGATCTGAGTTTAGCCTGGACTGGTAATTCAGATCCAAGCTAATTAGAGTAATTGTCGTTGTAGGGGATTTAGCCTGGTCTGGTAATCCCGACAATACTCTATGAGTTTATATTACAGGGGATTTAGCCTGGGTGGTAATCTCATTTGTAAAGATGAGGTTCGCGGGAGTGTCTTTATGCGAAATAGAAATGTGTGCACATGAATATGAATTGTGGATTCGAATTTGTACACTAAAAGTGTACCTATGAAAATCCATCGAAAATTCCAAGAAATTTAACGGGATAAATATGGAAAAAGAATAAGGGAATGGGAAATCATGGTATAGATGAGTTCATCAATCACGGTATATATATTACTAATACATGGAAATTATTGGACTACCTTGAAAGTTGAGTTTGTGCATTTTAAGGTAATAGTGCATTGAATGGGTATATGAATGTTTATTGCATTGTATTGAAAATATTAGGTAAGTATCATTCTTGTTATATCGGCTTACTAAGCACAAAGTGCTTACCCTGTTTCTTTTTCCCCTGTTTTGTAGTGTTAAGAGCTCGGAGGTCGGATTCGGTAGGAGATACATCACACTATCAGCCTTAAGATTTCGGTATATAAAGAAACTTTCTTTTGGAAATCAATGGCATGTATAAGCTAATAAAGTAATATTAATATAAAATGAATGTAAGGTCAGCCATTGGTATGGCTAGCAAACCTTGACTTGGTATGTGTTGATGTTATCTTATAAATATGCATAAATCTATTTTGAAAATATGTTGAATTGGATTGGTTGATATGGATTGGTTTCGGTTTAAAATTTGCAGGGAAGGTTAGATATTTACAAAGGGGCTATATAAAAAAAAATCGTAAACTCCGGTAATGCCTTGTACCCTATTTTGACAATGAATACGGGTAGGGGGTGTTACAAGCACTATGGTCAACTCAGGGGATGATAATGAAGATCCTATTTACCCCTCAAGTTTTACCCCGGTAAACGCCCAAGCACAACCAGAGGTGTACCCACGAAGGGTACCCGTCACAATCAGACCCCAACAGTATCAAACCGGTACCTCGGTGTCGGTGGACTACCAAAGAGGCTTAGGTTCAAATCTGAGGGATAACCCAACTAATCTCGTTGTTCTTGATCTAGATGATGTGGCAGAAATAGAAAAAAATAAGAGTGGAACTCCCAAAACAACTTGAGGATCGATGCAGATGGCTAAAAGAAAAATTCAGAGCAATGGAAAATGCTGATTATCATTGCGAAATTAATGCTAAAGACATGAGTTTGGTCCCGGATTTAGTACTCTCTCCCAAGTTCAAAACTCCAGAGTTTGAGAAGTATAATGAGACTAGTTGTTTAGAAGCTCACATCATTATGTTCTGTTGAAGGATGACAAGATACGTCAATAATGATCAACTGTTAATCCACTGCTTTCAAGATAGTTTGATCGGATCAGTAGCCAAATGGTACAACCAATTGAGTCGCAAAATCAATTCATGGAAAGACTTAACATAAGCTTTTATGAAGCAACATAGTTATGTGGCAAACATGACACTCGACAGAATCACATTGCAGAACATGGAGAAAAAGCAAAATGAGAGCTTCAAGCAATATGCCCAAAGATGGAGAGATGTGGCAGCACAAGTCCAGCCACCTCTTTTTGAAAAAAAAACCACAATGCTTTTCATCAACACTTTAAAAGCCTCGTTCATCAACTATATGTTGGGGAGCACTAGTAAGAGCTTCTCGGATATAGTAATGTGCGGTGAAATAATTGAAAACGTTGTGAGAAGTGGTAAGATAGACGCAGGGGGAAACTTCAAAAGGTCGGCCTCAAAGAAGAAGGAAAACGAGGTGAATAATGTAAACACATACAACAAGGGTTATTCGAAACCAATTACTGTGGGCCCGCCAATGATAGTAACCACTAGCCATCAAGGCCCCCCAAGGCAAGAATCCAACTCGAGGCCAAATACAGAAAGGCTCTAGTTCACACATATCTGGATGACATATAGGGAGCTATATCAGAATCTGTTTGATGCATATGTGGTACCCTCTTTCTACCTGAAACCTATACAACTCTATTCTCCAAATGGTATGACGCAACTACTCAATACGAGTACCACGCGAGAATCACGAGACATTCAATCCAAAACTGCACTACATTTAAAAAGTTGATTGAAAGGTTCATTAAAATGGGAATTGTAAAGTTTGACGACCCATTAGGACCTAATGTGGTAGGAAATCTGTTACCCAGTCATTCTGATAAAGGGGTAAATATGATAATTGAGAATGGAGGGAAAAGAACCAAGATGGATAGTAGCAGAAGTAAAAACCCCACTGAAATATGTTTGGAAAAAAATGGTAGAGGGTGGATTAATCAAACAAGATTCAGAAGAGAAACTTGAAAGGATGAGGAACTACTGTGAGTTCCATGCTAAGGAGGGTCATAAGATCCAGGAGTGTGTTGAATTCAGGGCCTTAGTGCAAAATTTTTTGAATATGCTATGGGCTCCGAAATAGAATATGTTTGCGCCTCAGAAGAGGGGTCAATAAAGAAGGTCTATAAAGTCAACCACCTTATGGTTATTATTTCACGACCTAGAAGCAATGAAGCTGGAGTACAAATTGCACCAAGGGTCATAATCTAATAACCTGTAGCTTTTCCCTACAAGGATAGCAAGAAGGTTCCCTAGAATTATGACTGCAACGTGACGATCCCAAGAGAAGAGAGCTTCAGAAGAAGGCCAAGATGTGATTTTCTACACGCGTAGTAGGAGACGCTATGATGCATCAAATACAGGAGCTAGACCTGTTAAAGGAAAGACCTCAATAGTTGAACAAAAGAAGGAAAACACGGTCAGGCTCAAATCGCCAGTTAACGAGCCTGTAACGAAGAATGAGGCTAGGGAATTCCTAAAATTCTTAAAGCATAGCAAGTACATAGTTGTAGAACAACTACACAAGCAATCGGCTCGCATCTCAGTGCTAGCTTTACTCTTAAGTTCGGAGACACATCGTGGTGCGTTGATGAAAGTGCTAAACGAAACTTATGTCACTAATGATATCTCTGTAAACAAACTGGACCGCCTAGTTAATAATATAAGTGCCGACAACTTCATCTTCTTTAATGATGATGAAATACTGCCAGGGCGTATGGGATCTACAAAAGCTCTGCACATCACCACCCGCTCCAAAGGGTATACATTACCAGGGGTGTTAATTGATAATGGATTTGCACTAAATGTCTTACCCCTATCCACCCTGAATAAGTTACTTGTGGATAGCTCTCATATAAAGATGTGTCAAAACATAGTGAGAGTTTTTGATAGAACTGAAAGGAGGGTGATGAGAAAGATTGAGATACCCCTCTTGATTGGTCCAAACACGTATGAAGTAGATTTCTTGGTGATGGACATAAAACCTTCTTATAATTGTTTATCGGGGAGGCCTTCGATTCACACAGCTGGGGCAGTGTCGTCATCACTGTAGAAGAAGCTAAAGTTGGTAACTGAGGGTTGATTAGTAACAATAAATGCGAAAGAAGACATTCCGTAACCAATAACGCACCGTACGTAGGGGCAGACGATGAAGCGATAGAATGTTCCTTTCGATCGTTGGAATTTGTGAATACAACTTTCATTATCAAAGAGAACAAGATCCCGATGCCCAAAATCTTCAAAACTACAAGGATAGGCCTGCAACTGATGGTCGAAAAAGGAGTATTGCCTGGGAGAGGACTTGGAAAATGCCTACAAGGAAAAGTCGAGGCACCTATGCTGAAGGACAAACTTGACCGCTTTGGTTTAGAATTTAAGCCAGATGCGAGGCAAAAGAAGAAGGAGATAGAGAAGAAACAAGAAAGGAGAATAGCGCAATTGAGCGGGGAAGAGGTCAAGTGGGAATCGATGACCTTTCCTTATATATCCAAGACTTTCGTGTTAAGAGGAACTATTCACCCTGAACGAAAGATGTCAAGAAAAGAGACCGCTAAAGAAATGTTGGAAAACTTGAACATCAACTCCATATCTGAAGAAGGAATTTGAGGAGAAAATTTATCAGATATCTGCCCCTATGTACCTGGAAGTGTTCTGAAAAATTGGACTGCAGAAGAATACCTGTATTTTTAAGAGCCAATTTAGAGTAATGTTCAAAACACGCTTATTGCTCTAAGCCTAGGAGCAATAAGGATCCTTTGTAAAATAGGCTTTTGTCCAAAATCCTTATTTCAATAAAATGCATCTTTGTGTATCATCTTGAGCAAATATTCTTTTATTCTTTTCATTCATAATCATACCATACAAATAATTATTCTTAGATTCTTTTGTTCTTTGGATTTTTCTTCATCCCTATAATAGGTCTCCAGATATCAATGATATGAGCGACGCTGCTACTGACTCAGAATTTCCTTTTAAGCAAGATATGTGTATGGAGGATTCTCAAGATTTTGAAGATGATCGAGACTGTAACCTATCTCTTGATTTGTTGAGGATGGTAGAACAAGATGAGAAACAAATATTGCCTTATAAAGAGTCAGTGGAAATTGTGAACTTAGGAGAGGAAAAAGAGGTGAAGATAGGAGCTTTCATTACGTAGAGACGAAGTAAGACCTCATTGAATTACTCCAAGAATTTAAAGATGTCTTCACATGGTCATATCAAGATATGCCCGGGTTAAGTACTGATATCATGGTACACCGGCTCCCCATAAAGAAAGAGTGCAAGCCAGTTCAACAGAAGCTCCGAAAGATGAGGCCCGATGTTTTGCTGAAAATAAAAGAGGAAGTCAAGAAACAATTCGATGTTGGTTTCTTACGGGTGGTTAAATACTAAGAATAGGTAGCCAATATTGTCCCCGTCCCTAAAAAAGATGGGAATGTATGAATGTGCGTAGGCTACAGGGACTTTAACAAAGCCAGCCTGAAAGACAATTTCCCATTGCCACATATCAACACTTTAGTGGACAACACGGTAGGTTACTCACTGTTCTCCTTCATGGTGGTTTCTTGGGATACAAACAAATAAATATGCATCCTGAAGACACGGAGAAGACCATATTTGTGACCATGTGAGGAACATTTTGTTATAAGGTATGCCATTTGGACTGAAAAATGAGGGAGCAACCTATTAAAGAGCCATGGTAACTTTGTTTCATGATATGATGCACAAAGAAATCGAGGTTTATGTAGATGATATGATCGCAAAGTCCCCGAACAGAGAAGGAGCATGTACAAGTCTTGAGGAAATTATTTTTAAGATTGAGAAAATTCCAACTCAAGCTCAATCCAGCAAAATGTACTTTCGGGGCTAGGTCGGGAAAATTGCTATGATTTGTAGTCAGTGAAAAGGGGATTCAGATCGACCTAGATAAAGTTAAGGCTATACAGGAGTTACCTCTACCACGCACTCAAAAAGAAGTTCGAGGTTTCCTAAGAAGACTAAATTACATCGCCCGGTTCATTTAACAACTGACTGAGAAATGAGACCCCATATTTCGTCTTCTTAATAAACACAATCCAGGCGTTTGGGATGAGGAGTTTGAGAAAACTTTCGACAAGGTCAAACATTACCTGCTCAATGCCCTAGTACTGATGCCTCCCAGCCCAGATAGGCCGTTGATATTGTACTTGGCAATATTCGAGAATTCCATGGGATGCGTGCTTGGTCAACATGATGAGTCAGGAAGAAAAGAAAAAGCAATATACAGTATCAATATGAAATTAATAGAATGTGAGACAAGGTATTCGCCAATCGAGAAGTTATGTTGCACTTTAATAAGACAACCCAAAGACTGAGACAGTACATGCTGTACCATACAACTTGGCTCATCTCAAAACTCGATCCTCTAAAGTACATGATAGAGTCGACTACTTTGAATAGAAGAATGGCCTGGTGACAAATTCTGCTCTCTGAATTTGATATAGTCTATGTGAATCAAAAGGCTATAAAAGGGAACACAATAGCAGATCTTCTGGCCAGTAGAGCTTGTAACGACCTCAAAAGTATGGATATTGAAAAATGAGTTATCGGGTCTCTATTTTTAGTAAACGGACTCATAAAATATTTATTAAAAATATTTACGAAGTTAGTTGTGTGTTTAATAAGGTTTTATTTAGGTGAATTTGATTTAATTAGAAGTATTTGAGAAAAAGGATTAAATTGAAAAAGGTGCAAAAGTTTGATTATAGATTAAAAGAAAATATAAAGGACTAAAAAGGCAATTATGCCATTTTTAAATGTTGAGGCTGAAAAAAAAAAAAAAAAAAAAATCCAAATTTTTTGGTTAAAAACGTGTATATGGATATAGATGTATATAAAGTATATTATTATATTATTATATTTTATTATTATTATATATATATAGATTAAAGGAAAGAAAGATATAGAAACAGAGAAGCAAAAAAGAACAGAGAGCAAACGTGAAGTGAAGGAAGAAAAAGAGAAAAGAAAGAAGAAAAAGGAAAAATAGAAAGTTTGAAGCTTGGAGTTTAATAGGTAAGTTAATTTAGCCCTTTTCTTCTAATTTTGATGTTTTATAAGTTTTAGAACAAAGTTTTGTTGAATTAAGTTGAAATTCTGGAAATTCTTAGATTTTTGAACATGAGTTATGTGGATCAAATTGATGAATTAGGGGTTTAATTAATGGAATATCTAGTTAGAAATTGATTTTAAGGATTAAATTGTGAAAATGTTTGGAATTAAAGTCTATTACTGGAATTCTGATTCCCAAAGATTATAAAGTTGTTTAAAGTGATAGAATAAGGTGTTTATTGAGAAAAATCAGCTTAATTGAGAAGTTAATTGAGCAGGGACGAAATTATCATTTATTGAAAGCTTAAGGAAAAATGGTAATAAACAGTTTGCACTAAAACAGTTTGGACAGCAGCAGTAGACTAGTTTTGAAAAATCACTAAAAATCGTATAAGTGGAATTAGAAGCTGAATGAGATATGAAATTAAAGCTTATTGAGTCTATTTTCATATGAAAGAAACGGGAAAAGCAAAGAAATTCTGTAATTTGAGATATTTATATTTTTGTAAGACTGGTTTAAAGGGATTTCGGGATCCCCTGTTCTGAATTTGAAAAATCATAACAAATTGAAGAAAAATAATTAGAGGCTTAACTTTATATGTTTAGAATCCTGAATGAGTCTATTTTCAAATGAAATAAATAAGAAGGTCATATGAATTCTGTACGAAGAGTAATTTGATTCGTAGTGAAGAGAGGTCAGAACAGTCAAACAGTAAAACAGGGGAAACTTTAAGAATAATCTGGTATTGATTGGCCATACCAAAAATTCTGGAAAAATTATAGTAAAAAGATATATGAGTCTAGTTTCAAGGAAAATTAACGGTTCTTCATTTGGAGTTCTGTAGCTCGAGAAATAAATAATTTTGTGACTATGACACAAAAGGACAGCTTTGAATAAGTTTATGAGTAAAGGATTAAATTGAAATGTGAGCAAAAGTAAGAAAGCATGAGTTTATCATAAAATACATGTTTATTTTATTAAATAGTACAGGAAATTATTTGATTATTTTTAACATATAAATGTTATATGTTTATATGAAATTGAAGAAAAAGAAAAGGAAGGAGAGGACCGAATCGAAGGAAAAGGAAAAGAGAAGGTTAAGGAGTGAAGGAAGAAGAATTTATATCACCTCAATCTTTTATTGTAAGTACTACAAGAATTTTAAATTATTGTTATTTATCCTTTTGAAATATTTATGTGAATTATTTAAATATATGAGATTCGACTTTAATGCCCAAGTAGATTTAATTTTAGAACTCTTTGGGATATTAGTGGCATGCCATTAAGGAACTTTAGCGCTCTCACGATATTAGCACATTGGTGCTCTCTGATATTAGCACGTTGGTGCTCTCTGATATTAGCACGTTGGTGCTCTCTGATATTAGCACGTTGGTGCTCTCTGATTATTAGCACGTCAGTGCTCTCTGATTATTAGCACATTGGTGCTCTCTGTTCATTTGTGCATCATAATGCACCTCTCAGTATATGTTCCGTATATCCGGTGTGTTCTAGGAAGTCTACTTTGGGCTAAGAATTGAAACGAGGACAAAGTGAATTACTGATGTGTTAAGGTAAGATTTATACCTTACAAAAGATAAGTTAAATTTTATTAAAGCAAGGCATACATGAAGAAACTTATATGTGAGAAGATATGCAATAATTGATTGAGTTAAAATATTCTGTTATGATTGCTTATTTAATTATTTTTGTAGTGCTTACTAAGCCTTCACCGGCTTAACGCGTTTATTTTGACGCCAGAGGTACAAGTAGACAAAAAAGAAGTCCAACTAGAAGATCTCTCATCTCATCACATCCTCAAGGGCTTCAAAAGTAGGTACTATATTTTGTATTAAAATGGCATGTACATATGTAGTTCAAAGGTGTTCCCATGTGATAAGGACTAAAATGTAGATTCTTGAAATTTTATCTATTTTCAGTTATTTGAAGTATTTTAGTATATATGGAATGAATTAATAAGCAATAAATATGGTAGCAAAAATGGTTGGTAAGTTAAAATATTATATTCAAATGTTTTAATTAGACAGTATCTAGCCATAATTGTTTTGGCACCAAATGTAATAGTCTTATACGGGTTTGCATAATTGAACGGGTATAGGGGCATTACATTTATTGGTATCAGAGCCTAGGTTTTCTGAATTCTTGGGTCGAGTATGAGTCTATTTGTACATGCCATTTTATAAATTGATGTGATGAGATGAGGTTTAGTTATTTAATTGTGTAATTTATGAATATTGTAGAATAAAAGATGCCTTATGAAAGAATAAAAGATACCGATTTTGTGATGTGTACTGGAATTTATGAATTTAATAAAATAAAGTTGGTTGTCTCTTAGTATAGAAAGAGGAAATGTTAAAGAAATAAATGTTTTCCAATCGAAATAATTTCGATAATTCTGAAAGTGATGTTCAAATAATTAAGTAAAATGTTACTTATGATGAAACAGAATTTGAAAAGATGTGGATAAATGTCTTATAGTAAGAAATGATAAATGTTATGTTATACGAGTATATACATGAAGCTAAATTATGAGGCCTTACGATCTCTACCCCTTATTGGTACAGTTATATTTATAGTGAAATTGATAGGAATTATAATGATTTAGTTCAAAAGTGTGGAACTGAAGAATTTAAAAAAAAGAAAGATGATGACCAGTTGAGGTGAAGAATGGTTAGAAAACGATCAAAGAATATTTAAAGAATTGCAGTATACAAGAGATGAAAAGTTGAAATGTGCGATTATCTTTATTAAAGGGTGAGGCTTACCAATGGTGGAACATCATCACGGATATCCATTCTGAGAGAAAGTTAATTGGAATTCCTTTGTATCCGAATTTAAAAGAAATATGTGAGTCAACCTTATCTTGTGAAGAAGAAAAGAGAATTTACGGATTTGAAGCAGAACTACATGTCCATTCTTTGAATATGAGCGTGAAGTTATCGATTTCTTTTTCGAAAATTATGTGGGGATACAGTGCTACTATTAAAGAAAGGAGTCATTTAACAGAAATTGATTTATTCGGATATGGTAGCGCAGAATGAGTTAAGCGAAAATTTCTTTCGAATAAGCTTTGTGAGTGAAGTGAATGATACGGATTGTTGATGATTATATATGTTAACAGATTAGCAATGGAATTGCAGAAATATTTGAATACAAATTTGCTATAGTTGGGTATTCTACAATGATCTCTTACGGGTATTCTATATGGGTATTCTATATGTTCTTTTATCTCCGGAGGTATATGCAGCTGTTCGGATGTGACTTTTATTGTGCGAAAGTTTGGAATCATAACGTTAAAATGGAAGTTCGGTTGATTCTCGATCGATCTTGCTCTATTTTTCTTTGGATTTTCTAATTTGTTCTGTTAGATAGAAGACTTAATGGTCGATTCATATGAAGTTATTTTCTATTTCTACAGGTTATTCGTGCGATATCACGCAATTGGCATTATCTTTATCACAATCGTTTCTAGCAAGGATAAATGGTATTCTTCTCTACGTTTTTCTTGAATATTATCGATTTCTTTATCATTGAATATGGTTTTTATTCTCGGAAATTCAATATAGCTTCACATCCGGGATTTCATTATGCCACATCCGGGATTTCATTATATTGGTTTTCTTATTATTTTATAGTCCGATCTTATCTATCAAATATGATTCATCCGTGAAGGGGTATTCAAAGTGATAGAAGGTAAATATATATATTCTTGTTATAAATCTTGGTTCGATTATGGGAGCTCGATGATATGGATCTTAGATTATAGAAGTTGTATTATTATATTGGTTATTATTGGGACTACTCTGGATTTCTTCTTCTATTTTAAAGTACTATTGAAGTTGAAGTATTGATCCATTTATATTATTGAAATGTTTGATAGAGATCTACAGTTTACGGTTCACTTTACGATTTGGGATAACTTATAAGAATGCTATATGAGTGATAGTTGATTAATTTATAAAGTCGAATCGATTGATGGCTTCGTAAAGTTATGGAGATGTACATTCCGAAATTGTAAGATTTCATGGTATTACGGTATGGATAATTTTCGATCAAGATTGCAGTTCACCTTAGGGTTACGAAAACAATTACAGAAATTATTGTGTACTTAACTCGATTTGAGTATAGCATTTCATTCGCAAATTGATGGATAATTCGAGAGAGAGTTGGTTAGATTTAGAAAGAAGATGTACTTGGTGGTCGGTATGAAACGTGATATTTACGAGTTTGTATCCGTAAGTCCGATATGTCAACAGTCAAGCGAGAACATCAAGTACCTTCGGATTACTCGACCAATTACTATACCGGAATGGAAATGGGAAAGAATCACTATGGATTTTGTATCGGGGTTACCATTATCTCGAAAAAAAAAAAAAAAAAAAAAAAAAAAAAAAGATGTTATTTGGGTGATTGTTGACCGATTGGTAAAATCAGCGCACTTTATTCCAGAGTGACGCACGGATTATTCTTTAGATAAACCGGTTAAACTGTATATATATCCGAGATTGTCGTAGAATACACAGAGTGTCTGTCTCCATAATATTGGATTTCCGATTTACGTCTTGTTTCGGAATAAATTACAAGAAGCTTTGGGTATTGATTTGTAGTTCAAGATCTTGCATTTCCTCCTCGCATGGATGGCCAATCTCGAGTTTGTATTCAGGTATTGGAAGATATACTCGATGTTGTATACTAGAGTTGAAGGTAATTGAGAGAGGTATCTACCTTTGATTGAATTTGCTTACAATATGATTATCACCCAGTATTAAAATGGCTCCGCATGAAGCTTTGTATGGTAGAAAGTGTAGAACATCGTTATATTGGACAGAGCTCGATGGAAAGAAGATACATGGGGTTGATTTGATCCGGGAAAGCGAGAAGAAAAAGTAAAGGCAATTCGGAATAGATTAAAAGCAAAGACTCGACAAATGTAAATCAATTGTGGATTTAAAACATCGGGATATTAAATATTTTGTGGGTGATAAAGTATTTATCAAGGTGTTTATTTGAAGGAAACTATAAGAAATCAAGTGTTTCATCTCTTTTAAGTAAATTTCGAGGACGAAATTTCAAAAGGGGGAGAATTGTAACGACCTCAAAAGTATGGATATTGAAAAATGAGTTATCGGGTCTCTATTTTTAGTAAGCGGACTCATAAAATATTTATTAAAAATATTTACGAAGTTAGTTGTGTGTTTAATAAGGTTTTATTTAGGTGAATTTGATTTAATTAGAAGTATTTGAGAAAAAGGATTAAATTGAAAAAGGTGCAAAAGTTTGATTATAGATTAAAAGAAAATATAAAGGACTAAAAAGGCAATTATGCCATTTTTAAATGTTGAGGCTGAAAAAAAAAAAAAAAAAAAAAATCCTAGATTTTTTGGTTAAAAACGATGTATATGGATATAGATGTATATAAAGTATATTATTATATTATTATATTTTATTATTATATATATATAGATTAAAGGAAAGAAAGATATAGAAACAGAGAAGCAAAAAAAGAACAGAGAGCAAACGTGAAGTGAAGGAAGAAAAAGAGAAAAGAAAGAAGAAAAAAGGAAAAATAGAAAGTTTGAAGCTTGGAGTTTAATAGGTAAGTTAATTTAGCCCTTTTCTTCTAATTTTGATGTTTTATAAGTTTTAGAACAAAGTTTTGTTGAATTAAGTTGAAATTCTGGAAATTCTTAGATTTTTGAACATGAGTTATGTGGATCAAATTGATGAATTAGGGGTTTAATTAATGGAATATCTAGTTAGAAATTGATTTTAAGGATTAAATTGTGAAAATGTTTGGAATTAAAGTCTATTACTGGAATTCTGATTCCCAAAGATTATAAAGTTGTTTAAAGTGATAGAATAAGGTGTTTATTGAGAAAAATCAGCTTAATTGAGAAGTTAATTGAGCAGGGACGAAATTATCATTTATTGAAAGCTTAAGGGAAAAATGGTAATAAACAGTTTGCACTAAAACAGTTTGGACAGCAGCAGTAGACTAGTTTTGAAAAATCACTAAAAATCGTATAAGTGGAATTAGAAGCTGAATGAGATATGAAATTAAAGCTTATTGAGTCTATTTTCATATGAAAGAAACGGGAAAAGCAAAGAAATTCTGTAATTTGAGATATTTATATTTTTGTAAGACTGGTTTAAAGGGATTTCGGGATCCCCTGTTCTGAATTTGAAAAATCATAACAAATTGAAGAAAAATAATTAGAGGCTTAACTTTATATGTTTAGAATCCTGAATGAGTCTATTTTCAAATGAAATAAATAAGAAGGTCATATGAATTCTGTACGAAGAGTAATTTGATTCGTAGTGAAGAGAGGTCAGAACAGTCAAACAGTAAAACAGGGGAAACTTTAAGAATAATCTGGTATTGATTGGCCATACCAAAAATTCTGGAAAAATTATAGTAAAAAGATATATGAGTCTAGTTTCAAGGAAAATTAACGGTTCTTCATTTGGAGTTCTGTAGCTCGAGAAATAAATAATTTTGTGACTATGACACAAAAGGACAGCTTTGAATAAGTTTATGAGTAAAGGATTAAATTGAAATGTGAGCAAAAGTAAGAAAGCATGAGTTTATCATAAAATACATGTTTATTTTATTAAATAGTACAGGAAATTATTTGATTATTTTTAACATATAAATGTTATATGTTTATATGAAATTGAAGAAAAAGAAAAGGAAGGAGAGGACCGAATCGAAGGAAAAGGAAAAGAGAAGGTTAAGGAGTGAAGGAAGAAGAATTTATATCACCTCAATCTTTTATTGTAAGTACTACAAGAATTTTAAATTATTGTTATTTATCCTTTTTGAAATATTTATGTGAATTATTTAAATATATGAGATTCAGCTTTAATGCCCAAGTAGACGAATTTTAGAACTACTGGGATATTAGTGGCATGCCATTAAGGAACTTTAGCGCGCTCTCTGATATTAGCACATTGGTGCTCTCTGATATTAGCACGTTGGTGCTCTCTGATATTAGCACATTGGTGCTCTCTGATATTAGCACGTTGGTGCTCTCTGATTATTAGCACGTCAGTGCTCTCTGATTATTAGCACATTGGTGCTCTCTGTTCATTTGTGCATCATAATGCACCTCTGTATATGTTCCGTATATCCGGTGTGTTCTAGGAAGTCTACTTTGGGCTAAGAATTGAAACGAGGACAAAGTGAATTACTGATGTGTTAAGGTAAGATTTATACCTTACAAAAGATAAGTTAAATTTTATTAAAGCAAGGCATACATGAAGAAACTTATATGTGAGAAGATATGCAATAATTGATTGAGTTAAAATATTCTGTTATGATTGCTTATTTAATTATTTTTGTAGTGCTTACTAAGCCTTCACCGGCTTAACGCGCGTTTATTTTGACGCGCGTGAGGTACAAGTAGACAAAAAAGAAGTCCAACTAGAAGATCTCTCATCTCATCACATCCTCAAGGGCTTCAAAAGTAGGTACTATATTTTGTATTAAAATGGCATGTACATATGTAGTTCAAAGGTGTTCCCATGTGATAAGGACTAAAATGTAGATTCTTGAAATTTTATCTATTTTCAGTTATTTGAAGTATTTTAGTATATATGGAATGAATTAATAAGCAATAAATATGGTAGCAAAAATGGTTGGTAAGTTAAAATATTATATTCAAATGTTTTAATTAGACAGTATCTGGCCATAATTGTTTTGGCACCAAATGTAATAGTCTTATACCGGGTTTGCATAATTGAACCGGGTATAGGGGTATTACAGAGCTCTAGAAGATTACGGGCCTTTTAACTTTGATTTCCCGAATAAAGATCTAATGTATGTTGCAACCACTGAACAAGACTATCAAGAAGGTCATCCTTGGAAGCTAAACTTCAACGGAGCCTCAAACGCTGTGGGTAACGGAATTGGGGTAGTCATGGTATTCCCAAACGAAGATCATTATCCCTTTACTAGTAAATTGGATTTTGATTGCGCAAACAATATGGTAGAATACCAAGCATACATCATGGGTATTCATGTAGCCATAGAACGTAAGATCAAATTGCTAGAGGTATATGGGGATTCGGCACTAGTGATCTATCAACTGAAGGGAGAATGGGAGACAAGAAATCCTAAGTTAATCAATTATCGAAGGTTGGTTCTTGAGTTAATTGAGGAGTTTGATGACATCACCTTCTATTACCTCCTGCGAGATGAAAATCAGATAGCTGATGTCTTGGCTACTTTGGCTTCGATGGTCAAAGCGAACAAACAAGATAATGTAAAGCCTATCCAGATGAGTATTTATGAGACTCCGGCTCATTGTTACAATATCGAAGAAGAAGAAGAAGAAAATGATAATCACCCTTGGTACAACAATATGCTGCGATATGTGAAGAATCATGAATACCTTGACCATGCAATTGAGAATGATAAAAGGATATTAAGAAGACTGGCTAACGATTATGTCTTAGATGGGGAGATCCTATATAAAAGGAGAAAGGATCAGGTGCTACTAAGATGTGTAGACGCTGTCGAGGCTAAGAAAATCCTGGAAGAAGTTCATGAGCGGGTCTGTAGAATACATGCCAATGGTTTTACAATGGGTAGTCAAATCATGCGATTCGGTTATTATTGGTCCACTATAGAAGGAGATTGCATCAATTATGCCAAGAAATGCCACAAGTGTCAAATTTATGGAGATAAAATTCATATACCTCCCTCAAATTTTCATGTTATGACTTCTCCGTGGCCTTTCTCTATGTGGGGCATGGATGTCATTGGGCCAATTTCACCCAAAGCTTCTAACGAGCATCGATTCATCTTCGCAGTCATCAATTACTTTACAAAGTGGGTAGAAGTCGCTTCATATGCCAATGTCACGAAGTCAGTAGTCAGCAAGTTCTTAAAGAAGGAGATCATATGTCGATATGGAATACCAGAAAGAATCATATCTGACAATGCACTAAATTTGAACAACAGCACGATATCAGAAGTCTGTAGTCAGTTCAAGATCAAACACAACAACTCATCACCATATCGCCCAAAAATGAATGGTGCAGTGGAGGCAGCCAATAATAACATTAAGAAAATCGTGGGAAAAATGACTGAGACTTATAAAGATTCGCATGAGAAGTTACCATTTGCCCTCTATGCTTATCGAACATCTGTCAGGACCTCAACCGGGGTAACGCCTTTCTCTTTGGTTTATGGAATGGAGGTGATTTTACCCATTAAAGTCGAGATTTCTTTTCTCTAAGTTTTGGCAGAATTGAAGTTAGATGAAGCAAAATGGATCTAATCCTGATATGATCAGCTAAACTTGATTGAAAAGAGAAGGTTGAAAGCCACCCGTCATGGTCAGATGTTCTAAAAGCGAATGATGTGAGCTTACAACAAAAAGGTTTATCCCAAAGAATTCCATGAGGGAGACCTAGTATTGAAAAAGATCCTGTCCATACAAAAGGATTTCAAAGGAAAGTTGATGCCAAACTGGGAAGGACCTTATGTGGTAAAGAAAGCCTTTTCCGGAGGAGCGCTAATTTTAACTAAGATGGATGGCAAGAACTTGCCCAATCCTGTGAATTCAGATTTAGTCAAGAAGTACTTCACCTAAAAAAAAGGGAAAGGCCAATGTGAAAACTCGCAAATGACGCCTGGAGACTAAAGGGGTTTTGAATTGAAAACCTAGGAAAAGGGCAATTCAAATCTTGATCAAAGATGAGGCATGTGGTAGTCTTGTTATCCTTGAATGAACAAGGAGGAGAGATGCTACGTCTTAGAGTATCAACAAAGTATTTTAGGTCTTCTAAACACATATCAAGTTCAAAAGGTTCTCGAGGAGTTTGTACGGAGAAGCTCATGCTACGATATCTGGGGCACCTGTTTTCATCTTATTCACTTTGTATTTAAGCAAATTTGCTATTTTGATTAATCTATTCATTTTAAGCATTGCTCTTAATAAACTTCGATCTTGTCCATTACTACAATATTTTTCAATCATTTTTACATTTAAATAACGATTAATAGACTAATAATGTTCAAGTAAAGGGAGTTCTGCATATTGCTCTGAAAGGTTTCTAAAATAGTACAAGGATCTGAAAACAGGACCACTATTCAAGAACTAACCAAACTTAGGGGTTAGAAACATTTGAGAAAATATAGTCTAAATTGTGACTATTTCTTTGGATTTTCTGTTAAAAAAACCAGCTGAACTAGAAGGCATGGTAACACATCACTGATAGAACCTTGATAAATAACGAGCAATGACAACCTAAGCATTAAAAAGGGATCATTCTCGAAAAATGACATTTTGCATTCATGTAAATATCATTCATACACATTTAGTTAGGAGCATTTGATTCATCCTGATTATGGACATCCTAATCATTAGGCACAAATAGGCCCATAAAATGGATTCTGTAGGTCATGTTCCCTAGAGAACGATGTAACAGATCAATGAAACCACAAATTTTATACTCCTGAAGTTGCAGTGGGATGGATTATAGTCATCATGGCGAATCTTATTTCCTTGAAGTTGCAATGGAGCAGATTAAAGCCACAAATCTTATCTCCCTAAAGTTGCAGTGGAGTAGATCAAAGATAGCAAATCTTACCTCTCTGAAGTTGCAGTAGAGCAGATTAAAGCTATAAACCTTATCTCCCTGAAGTTGCAGCGGAGCAGACTAAAGATAGCAAATCTTATTTCTCTGAAGTGGCAGTGAAACAGATTAAAGCTACAAATTATAAATCTTATCTCCCTAAAGTTGCAATAGAGCAGGTTGAAGTTACAAGTCTTATCCCCCTGAAGCTACAATAGAGCAGACTGAAGATAGCGAATCTTATTTCTCTGAAGTGGCAGCGAAACAAATTAAAGCTACAAATTACAAATCTTATCTCACTGAGGTTGCAGTGGAGCAAATTGAAGCTATAGGTCTTACCTCCCTGAAGTAGCAATGGAGTAGATCGAAGATAACAAATCTCATCTCCCTGAAGTTGCAGTGGAGCATATTAAAGCTACAAGTCTAATCTCCCTGAAGTTGCAGTGGAGTAGATGAAAGCGACAAATTCTATACCTCTGAAGTTGCAGTGGGTTAGAGAGAGACAACTTGAAGAAAATAAGCTCCAAGAGGTCAAGGTTCGGCAAGGCCGGGTAAAGTTAGTCCTTCTTAAAAGTCTTTGATCCATTCTTGTTACACGACAACGAGCAAAGAGGGGCAGTTGTAATAGGCCCAATTAGCCCGGGCCCAAAACCAATTAAACCAAATAAAAATACCAAAATTAAAAGTCTAGGTCCAATTACAAAACAACCTAAATAATTTTAAAAAAACGTAAGCCCAAAATTACAAGGCCCAGTGGCCCAAAAATGCTTGAACATTTTTAGCAGAAAACCCTAGCCCCTAACCCTTGCGCCGCGCCTCCCATGTGCGCCGCTGCCTCCACGTGTCGAGCCAGCGCATTCGCCGCCCGAGGTGACCTCTCATGCACCAAAATGGTGGGTTTCCTCTCCGTTGACCTCACCAAAACTTGCAAAAGAACAGAAAAAAGACAGAAACACAACAGAAATCGTAGCAGAAGAAACAGTGCAAGAATAGTGACCAAACAACATGTAAATCGGCTGTAAAAGCCCCCATCATCAATGTAATTTTTTTTACAGATATACAAGATTAATAAAAAAACTCAAAGAAAAAGGTGATTTTTTTTCATTTTGAAATAATAATAAAAATAAATTTTTTTATTTCTATCTTTTATTTTTTTCAAAACCCTAAAAAAAGAGAAAAGCAAACACTTACTCGAGAATCGCCGTCATCGCTACCGTCATAGCCCCTTTCCCTCCGATTTGAGAAGCCTAGGAACCCATCAGGGTTCCGTCGAAGGCCTCGTCAGGAAAAGGCAAAACCTTTCGGTTTCTTTGCCCATGGCCGAGCATCGGTTAGATTTTGGGGACTTAAACCCTAGATTTGGGTTCTTTTCGAAAAGGGGGTTAAAAAGGGTGTCTTTTGGTGTTCTCCAGCCACCGTGTACGGCGGCGCCGTCGCCGGTGACCGACGACCGCTACGATAGTCTGGTGCCGAAGCATAGGCCAGAGTTTGGAGAGATGAGAGAGTTTTTCTTTTTTGTTTTTTTGAAGAATAGGGTTAAAAATGAAGTTTTAATTTTTTATTTATTTATATAATAATAGTGAAACGACGTTGTTTCACTTAGGGTTCTTTAGAGCCAAAATGACGCTGTTTAAGGCCTACTCGCGCGCGACCCGACCCATTTTAGGGGGGATCCGCGTGTTTTTGATTTTTGGGCTATTTACGCCCCTGGTCCTTTCGTATTTTTGGGTTGTTTTAATTTAGTCCTATTTTCATTTTTTTTGTTGTTTTTTTAATTTGACTCGATAATTTCGCGTTTAGTTTATTTTAGTCCCTGCTAGAACTGTGCGTTTTGGAGGACAGAGATATTTCCCTCTTTGGTCCCTCCCTATTATTCGCGCATTACAAATTGGTCCTTTACCTTATTTTCATTCTCGATTTTTGCCCAAAGTTCCGTTTAAACTTCAATTTAGTCCTTTAGACATTTATTTTATTTAATTTTTCCCCTTTATAGATTTTTATATATTATTTTTGCTATATTTTGTTTTATTGATTCATTTATTTATTTATTATACATTTACTTTTCTAATACTTGAAATCGATTTTTTTTATATTTCCTTTTTAGTGTGCATTTTTGTTCTTTTATTTTTTACTCTCAAAAATTAGATTGTTTATTTTTCCTTGCATATTTTATGTATTATTGTTATTATTTTTGTTTTTGTTATTATCATTATTATTTTTATTATTTATTTTTCCATTTATTATTTAATTAGTATTAAAATTAACGATTTTAACATGATTATTGCCATTGTTATTATTTGGTGTTTTATTATTATGGTCATATCATCATGCATTATGCTTAAATGTAATTAGTTGTTTTTATATTATACTTTAAGTAAGATAAATACATATCGTTTAAATATTACACCTATTATTATTCAAAACAAATTTTCAAAGAATAGGTAATATTCAGTATTTGAGAGATTTGAGAAATTGTACCCTAACTTACGGGGTTTCGAGTTTCTCGTTGAACTTGAATAACCGAATATCCTTTCAAAATTAAAATACATGAGATTTAAACAAACAAAAAAAAAACCCAAAAGCAAACTTATTCTCAAAGGTTCAAGGTGTCGTGTCCTAATTTACGGGATGTGACATTTTGTTATCTCGAGATGAGAAGGTCTTTAACGTTTATTTTGGATTCATTCAAGCAATTTGTGAGCAAAATTAACATCAATACAAAGAGGGATCGTATTTTTAAATTATTTTCAAATTTTTAACTTTCGACACTAAGACACGAATTAATCAATTAGGTACCAATTTTGGGTGTTACGAGGGTGCTAATCCTTCCTCGTACGTAACCGACTCCCAAACCCCTTTTTTTAAATTTCGTAGACCAAAATTGTTGTCTTAATAAATTAAACCGTTACGAGTTGTCCCGATCACATCTCATAAAAATGATCGGTGGCGGCTCCTATTTTTTTATTTTTTAAATAAAAGTAGACCTTTCAAAAAGAATGGTTTAGACAAAAATAACAGCAAAAATCCCAAAGCAGTAAAAGAAATCTAAACTTATAACAGGAAAGCACATCATAGAAAGAACCAACGAGGGATACCTAGCACACATAAGATAAAAACAGCGAAACAGTAAGGGAAAAAACACAAAAAACCAAAAAAAAGTTAAACAGTCCAGTTTATAGTCCCTTTACAAAGTTATCATAAAACTAAAACAAGAAGTCTATGATCAAAAGAAAGAGATGAACAAGACAAAAAAATAACTCCAAGAAGAGGACCCGAGCAAAGACCTCCTCGAACAAGCTGAAACAACGCTGAGCCAGGCGCACCAGCCAGTGAAGAGAGAGCAGCCCTAGGAGCACTAAGAAACACTAAGAAAAATGTCACCCCTTTAACACTGAAAGCTTTCCGGCCACCTCCAAAACTGTTTGTCGCTAGAAAGAAAAGTAGGAAGAAGGCAAAAGAAAGCATCTTCAAACACTAGAAGGCATACATGATTAAAGAAGACAAAACTAGAGCAACTAACCAATCGGGGTAAAGAAGAGTCAATGAAAAATAAAGAAAACAAATAAGGGGTAAAACCTGCCAAGCAACCGCTTAAACTACCAACAAACCTTAAAACAGAAAAAAAAAAAAAAAAAAAAAAAAAAAAAAAAAAAAAAAAAGACTATGGGAAGAAACGTAAAAAATATGCAAACCGAAAGAGACAAAACCACCACTTGAAAGCCATCGCCACGGAGCAAGATCCAAAACCACTATCAAGGCTCCAGCACTCCTACCAGAAAATGACAAAAGCCACCCTTCAAGAATGTGCCTTTCCACTGCTAACCAGAGAGAAATACACCGCACTCACGTATCCACCACAAACAGCAACACCAACCCACCCACTCACAACCGTCCAATTGTTCATAAGATGAACAAAGAAGGACACAAAGAAAAACAAACAAGAAAGGAAATCGTCAAAATCTTGGAGAGAAAAATCAACTCGTGTGCTTCACTCTACCATAATTTGACGAAAGGGACATAAAATAACACTAGAAACTCTATCACACTAGAAACTCTATCACACCTGTGTGCACGTGGATATCTTGTATTTAGAATAAATATTTGTGTTTAAAAATAATATGTAATAATAAAATATATTATTTGAAACTAATTAATAATAACACATCAAATATGTATGATATTAAAATAAAATAAAAAGATTAGATTTTGAGTAAAATAAAATTTAAACACGTGAATACATCAAATTAAGATTACTAAATGAATACAATTATTTATCATAGTGCTATCATCAATCTTAAATTATTGTCAAATTAATTTAGGACACCATTTCGATCAATCTTAAATCAGTTGCGAGTTAAATTATAGAGAATACAAGTAGAAATTATTTTGCATTGTGTTTTTATGAGATAAAATGATTTCCCTTAAAATAGTCTATCTAGCTTTCAATATACCAAAACATCTTTCAATGCAGTTTTGTGCTTGTTGAAATACTCTTTGGGCGTAGTAGGTGTTAGAAAAGCGGGTTTGAAAAACGTAGTGAAAAATAAATTTAGGGAAAAATCAGAGTTTTAAAAAATTTTCTAAAACAAGATATTGGTTGTGATATCTAAAATAATAAACACTTAATCAAAATTGTACCTTTTCAATTAGTCTAGAATGAGCGCTTCGATCGAGTAGTCTTCTCCCTTATCCTTAAGCTCACGTCTGCCAAGTGTGGGCTCACTTCGAATCAGAAAATTTTTCTCAAAAATTACTAGAGGGGTAATTTTGTAATTTCTCTAAACTTTAGGGTCAAGTTGTAAATCAGAAAAATATCTCTAGAAATTTTCTGGAATAATCTCTTCAAATAATTTTCTCTCTACAACTTTCTCTTGAATTCAAGTGTGTGTAAATAATGATACAATACTCTCTTTATATAGGGAGAGTTTAGAGAGTTAAACCTATGATTAAACTTAATTATTTTAATATTAAATTAATATATATTATATCAAGATAAATATTAGATTAAATTTAATATTAAATCTTATTAAAATAATAGAATATTTATTTAAAAGATAAATATTAAATTAAATTAAATATTAATTTATTAAAATAATATTATTTTTGGAATAATTAATCTGAAATCAAATTCTCTGGTGGAATTCCAGTAGGAATGTAACGCTTTCACTGCTCAACCACCGACGACCAACCGCCGCCAGCCATCAGGACGTTGCCGTCACAACCACTGATACTACCGTGTTCGGTGATGTAGGTGAGACACCCTTACGGCACCCCAAGTTGGTTCAGTTGTTGCCGGTTTAGTTCGGGTCAATGACAATTCGACCGGTTTGGTCTAGTCATCGGTTGGACCGTCAGCTGATTTCACATACCGGGCTCAATTCAACCAGTTTTTAGGTCTTGGTCTTGATTTTGGGCTCTTGGGCTCAATTTAAGATCTCAGATCCTGTAACAGCCCAATTTCGGTGAAATCGGAACAGTGATTTCAGAACCACCAATCTAAGCTGAAAATAAAATTTATTTTAATTTTATTATATGATCCGTATTATGTTAGAAATTTCATGTGAAAAATTTGATAAGAAAATTTTACCGCTTATGTGCTTAATTACGGGAAGGACTAAATCGCATAAAATGCAAAAGTTAAATTCTAGTAGCTAGAAGGATTAAATAGCTAAAGAATTCAAAACTTGAGGTCCTTATGTGGTAATTAGACCATTAAAGAAAAGTATGTAGATATTTTTGGTGACTCGTCCATGAAAAATTAGAAAAAGGCTAAGGACTAAATTAGAAATTAAAATAATTTAATTAATTAAAAGATGATAAAAGAATTATCATTTTATTTTCTCATCTTATTCCCCAAAATATTCCATGGAAATCCTAGGAAAGAGAAAGTAAGCTTTCTTGGCCAAATTGGGTAAGTTTTCTTGTCCCGTTTTTAGTAATTTTGATATTTTTGAAACCGGGATAGCTTAATCTATCTATTTGGGGGGATTAATTTGAAAAGTTATCAAGATATTGAAATTAGGTCATGGATGAATATGCTGAAAACTTGAAATTTATGGTAGAAAATGAAAGGTTGTTGATAGATAAACAACTTTTACAAAGTGATTTTTGATGAAAACATGTTTTAGGGACTAAAATGTAAAATTGTGAAATTTGATGAAAAATTTTGAATTTTTATGAATACATGTGCTACAAATTTTGTGATGGAAATTTGGTTAGCTTGAAATAGGGAGTAAATTGCACAAATTTCATTTTACGAGCCTAGGGATGAAATTGAAATTTATGGAAAAGTTAGGGGCAAAATGGTAATTTTTCCTAGGATATAAATTGAGTCAATTTGTATATGAAATGTGATAAATTGATGTTAAATTTACTCGTATAGATCCGGATAGACCAAATTCAGAGCTAGAACGAGGAAAAGAGGAAAATGTCGGATTAGTAGATTATATGTACATGAACATTTGTCGAGGTAAGTTCGTGTAACTAAGTTGTGTATATTTATATGCTTGAATTAAATGTCGTGCTTGTGAATTATATAAACATTATATGTATATGACATTGGAAATATACCTGACGAAGCCCGATCAATAATAAGGCCCAATAAAATGATAAATGATAAAAATGTTACTTATGTACTTGAAATGAATGTGGAATGTGTCTATTTGAATTATGTGAATACTATAAATGTATGAAATAATCACATGCCTGATAATGCTTGGAAAATGTCAAATTCCGTTTGAATAAATGGAAAATTCGATGGATATGTGATTTCCCGAAATGAATGAGGTCCTGCATTTGTTGCAGATAGATTTAGTTGGATGAATAATCCTATTGACCTCATCATAGAAAGGATTTAGCCCAGATGGGTAATCCTGTTATAAGTCTTTTCGAGCATATGTTATAGATTGGATTTAGCCCGGACGAATAATCCAGATCAAGCTCTTTAGAGCATATGTCATAAAAAGGATTTAGCTTGAACTGGTAATCTTGTTGTTTATATATATGTGGCTCGAGAGTGTACTATCTGAAATAGTACCTGATGGGTACCATTGAATATGAATTGATAGATCCTGATGTGTACACCTCGAGTGTACTACTTATGTATCCATCGATATTTTAGATAAATTCAATGGGTAAAAATCCCGACATGAGGAGATATGAATAAGAAATGAGTTATTACACATATTTGTCTGAAATACATGAAAATGATGATACATGACAATTGATATAAGAAAACATGAGATGATGATACTTGTACATGGAATTCATTTGATGAATATGTCATCCTTGATTATAGACTTGTACACTTTGAGAGTACTACTACTCGTGTGACATTGATATTTCAAGTAATATGAGTAAAGCTCTGATATGAAATAATCTGAACTCGAGATGAATTATATGGAAATATACTTGAGATATAACGATGTGATTTATACGTGTTTTATAAATACAAGATACGGAAAGTATGTATATATATATGTCTGGAAATCTGATTGTTATGGAGCCCATATATGTTGTTGATGTTATTATGGAATATATGACTAACAAGGGCAATGAGGGTGTGTGTAGGGCTTAAGATCCAGTTGATTGAATGTGCCTTACATGTTTATCTTGAAATAGATTGAATGGTAAGTTAAGTACCATGTTATACGAACTTACTAAGCATTTTATACTTACTTAGTTTATTTCCTTGTTTTATAGTAAATCGGAAACTCATTGGATTGGAAGCTTGGCGGAGATCACTCACACTATCCATCGGCCCATGTCGATACAATATGGTAAATCAATTATGGTTATAATGGCATGTATAGGTTATATTGGCCATATTGGCAATGTAAATGTAAATGATTATTGTAAGCTAGCCATTGGAATGGCTAGTGATGATTATGTTTTGGTTTATGTATATATATATGCATTAAGTTTATTTTATGGAGATAACATAGGTGTTTATTATTGATTGATTGAGAAAGGTTAAATGAGTATGCTTATAAAAGGTAAGATTAAAAGCATGAATACATGTAACAATATATTATATTTGATATTATAAATTGCTTGAATTCAATGCTTGGATTGGTTGGTATTTGGATGTAAGTTGGTGCAGGAACTTGGTAAAAATTTTGGGTGAGAAATGAAGTTAGAAATGACTTTATTTTGTCCACACGGGCAAACATATGGGCATGTGTCTAGACCGTATGTGACACACGGCCTGGTACATGGGCGTGTGGTTAGGTCGTGTGTCCTCTGCACCTAAATCTTGAGAAACAAAATGCTCAGAATTGAACACACGGGCAGAGATACAAATGTGTGTCTCAGCCGTGTATGCTATACAGCCTGGAACACGGGCATGTGTCTTGGTCGTGTGAAACATGTACCTAATTTCGAAAGAATTTAATTAACCACACGGCCTAGCACACGGGCGTGTGACATGACCGTGTGCACAAGTCAGAAAGTTACACGGGGTCAAACACAGCCTGTAGCACGAGCGTGTCCTAGGGTCACACGGGTGTGTCCCTCGGACCACACGGGTGTGTGAACCCTGCAACTTGGAATTTTTTTTGTAATTTCGTAAAAAATTCTTAAAGTTTTCGATTAAGTCCCGACTCGATTCTAATGCGTGTATTGGGCCTCGAGGGTCCCTTTAAGGGACGTTATGAATAAATCTTGGGAAATGAATAGTAATTGTTATGAATTATTTGAAAATGTTCTAAAAGTTTCGGTAATACTCCGTAACTCTGTTCTGGCAACGGATACGGGTTAGGGGTGTTACAGATCCAATTTTCAAGTTCAATTACTCATCGGGCCAATTGTCTGACTTGAAAATTAACTTCCAAAAATATTATATTAATTTAAATTGATTTGATTAATTTAATTTTATTTGATCAAAATTAATTTTTTCAAAAATCACTTAGATTTTCCAAATTAATTTTTCAAGAAAATTCTCTAATCAAATTCTCTAGTTGAACAATTCTCACGACCACCTAATTTAATTCCACATCGAATAAATCGACTCAATTAAATTATTTCCAAAATCGTAGAATTTTCTTTTGATTCAAATGCAGTCCGAACGAGCTTTTGTTGAGCTAGTAGAGGGACCAATCAGACATATACAATTAGGCTCTAGTGATTGCAATTATGTCTGGAAGCATCGTTCCGATAATTTACAATTACTTAATCATGGGTAAGTCAACAAGAAGTACCATGATTGAAAACTCCTTATTGTATACTTTTTACAAAAGTAATTCATCCAACTATTTTGTCCAATGACCTCGTCATGTGTGTGTTACCCTCATATGATATCCTTGATTCCTTTGATTTAAATCCGTCCACTCAATACAATACTATTTATCTTATTGCTAGCATTGTGTCTTCTTAATGATTAATATGATCACTGTCAACAAATGAATGTGATAAATTGCTTGTTCGAGAACAAGCAACCTGTGATCACATTCCATATTTACCAATCTATACAATGCTAATGAAAAGATATCATTAACTCTTTAATTGAGCTATGAATTCCACTGTTGCTAGTAAACCCATGCCATACACAAGTCATGTATCCAACATACCAGCTATGGGTTCGATCATCTTTAGAGCATAAGCCTCCACTTATATCAAAGCACATGAATTACATACGCATGGTCAGTGACTAACTCAGTATTTAGGTAAATCACACTATGAACGTCACAACTGAATTGATTCACAAATGAATTCAAAATTAATTCATCTTGGGTCTAGTCTAATGTATCATTCTACCAATGAATACATCTATATCTCTCTACTCGTGGAGTCAACTGCTTCGATAGCCAAGACTAGCCATCTCCCCAATTGGAATTGTAGATATAATAATCATTCTCAGTATTGGAATCAAATGTTCACTCTGATTCTTTTACAGAATTACAGACTCATTTAGATTATCTACTGAAGTAAATTGTCTTTCTCGCAATGTAAACGTTCTTTACAATACCACTTATCTTCAGTTTGAACTTTAGACAATCAATGAGCTAATACTTGCTTGTCAAAATTTCGCTATGCATGCAAAATATAAAAGACATACATACAAAAGACATAATAATGAAATGTGAATTAACTTTATTTATTTATTTTTTGTTCAAATAAATAGAAAACAATTACATATTTATTACAATATAGATACATTTCCCAACAGTAGGTTGGTGTGCTGTCTTCAATCATTCAAGTGGTATCTTTGACCTTTATATGGTGCAGAAAAGTTTTCTCCATTTGTGTATCCAACATCACATAAATAGTAAAGTTCTATAGATTCAAATTAGGAATTGAACTAATATACAACACTAGTTGAAGTTTTATTTCCTTTAATGTATCAAGTACGTAAGCATTACCTTGTGGAACTTTTAAACCATTTCTTATACTAATAGCATCCCTGAGTACTCTACCATCAATTGCATAACTTTTCCACCCTGGTAAGACATAAATGGATTGCATGCCTAGTGTACAAACACCAAGTACATTTGTAGCAATTTCAATTTTCCTTATCCTATACTTAAGTCTGTCAATTGATTTCACATTGACCTTTATGTATGTTCCATCTAAAACACCCAAACAACCTTAGATTCATAAAGAAATTGAAGTTCTTGAAATTAGTAACCATTTGTGTATTAAACTTAATCAATTAATTTATTACTCATGTAAGGATTGTGAGACAATACCTTAAACCATTTCCATCTATCATCTGTTGAAGTCCCTAGTATAGGTTCTGGTTTTCTAAAAAGCATTGAATGCAACCTCAAAATTGAGTTTAACACTTCATGAAATAATTGTTTCACCAGATCTAATTGCTTGACACTTAAAAACTCTATTCTCAGTATGGCGGGATACAATGTAAAGAAAACTAATAATAATTTATTCTACTATCATACATCTACTTTATTTTCAATCTCCCTTGGCCTTTTAATAAATGACACAAAATTAGAAAAGATCTCTTATCCATCCAAAAAGTATCTATGTTTTTTTTTTAATCACTTTCAAAGATCATTTTAAGTAAGTTGAGTACCCCTAGTATTATGCCTATGAAGCCTTTTATGTGCATAGGATATTTGAGGTCTATTTCTATATTTCCTAAGATTAAGTGAAATTGCCACAAGCAATAGCATCTGAAACATAGTTTTCATCATCTCTAATTGCAATATAAGAATTGTCCTAACTCACATCTTCTTTCGTAATATGAGATTATGAGATAATTGGAATGTTGAAATGCAAACACCGTAATTTTATTCTAGAAATTAACATTACGGGCTATAATATTATGTTTAGCGAACCAAATGCCTACCTAATTTCTTTTTCATGCTTAGCTTAATTTGACTTGTGAATTATATTATTATTAATTTAATATTAAAAACATTTTATATTTTATAATTAAAATTTAAATAATTTTAAAAATAATAAATAATAATTTGGGCATATCCTAATTACAAAACTGAGTCTCATAACCAAGCTGATTCTTGAACATGTTTACATTAATCTCTAGGAAAACCTAATCAATTCAAGAGACGATAGCATCTCCTTAAACTATTTGACATCGTTCATATCTACAAAGAAAAGATTAACTATTTGTGGCATTGTATCTTTTTACTTAAAATAGTTGGCTTTCTCTTTTTTAAAAAAGAAAGAAAAAAAGGTTACAAGAGATGACTTTTGTTTAATAATTTCTTGGGAACAATTTGTTTTAGATCTAGAATTTTAGCTATTATAAAATTATGAAAGAAATCTCAACTGAATTAATATTTGGGAAAGTATATTAAATAAATGGTACATTTAGGTAGTGAAAAGAAGATTTGGAGGACAAAAGTAAGCAAGAGAGAATGTATAAATTAATTCACAATTTAATTTGAATATGTTAGTTCAATTGTTCACGGTGTCATATAGTCAAATCTCTGGGATATAACTAAGTCACTTTTAGATGGGCGTTTATCTTTAGTATGTTGCATTTAGCAATTTTTTTGTCTCATGTTACAGTATCTAATTCACCGTCACTATTATTTTTACACTAACCACAAATAAACGCACCGTCCATCCAAAGGAGCCTTAAGCCAAACAAATTGAATTTCACAAATTTACTTTCATATGACCGATAGAGTCAAACCTTTCAAGAGATCAAAAGGCAATAATTTAATCGTGAAATATTTGAACGATCAAAGTATTAAATCTCACAAATTTTTTGATGCAAGTCTTCACTACTCTTTTGATCACATTATAACCTATCCGGACTTAATAAAAGACAATTGTGATAGCAAGGCATTGGTTATGATAACTATAAGGCATTAATGAAGCCATCAAATGTGGTACAAAATCAACCCATTATATCAAGATACTTGGAGATCAAGAATAAATAGGGGATAACTTTGGAAAAAAAAGGCAAGCCAAAAGTATTATCCCCTTAGAGGGGCCTCTCTCCTCCCCTGTAATATTATCTCTTTTACTTTCTTATTAGAAAACTCTTAGACTTACTTAAGTATCACGGTGTTATGATATGTCTGTTATGATATGTCAAGCAGTATTAGATAGGTTTAGTTAATCTGTTAATTAAGGTAGTTACTCTGTTGTAAAGGTAGTTACACTACCTCATTAAATACTTAGCTGATTCTCTTAATGAACATATGAAGTCTTATTTTCTTTACACTAAGTATCTTAACATGGTATCAAGAGCTCAGGGTTTCTTGGTATAATTTTTTTTTTTTTGTGTTTCATGGCGACTGACGGTGTTCCTACTGTTGACACATCGCCCCAGTCTATAAATGTTGGTGAAGCAGTTCATCCTCTGAGTTCGGGTAACCTTGTCTCGTCGAGTGTTCAGTACTTTACTAAGCATGATACTGTCAAGCTTAACGAACATAATTTCCTGTTGTGGAAACATCAGTTGTTGTTAATTCTTGAAGGTTATGGTCTTGAAGGGTTTGTATTAGGCACGGTTCTTCCTCCCCTTTCGTTCATATCTGGTGATGATGGTCGTCTTATGGAGAATTCGGCGTTCTTGGTACATAAGAAGCAAGATAAGTTCTTGGCTTCCTGGCTTCTGTCCATAGTCACAGATGATGTTTTAGTTCATCTGACAGTGGCTAAAACTAGCCTTGAAATCTGGACGACTATTGGCAGACGATTTGGTGCAAAGTCCAGTATTTAAATCTCGAGTATACGTCATACTTTGTATTCAATCAAGAAATCTAATCTTTCTATCAAAGATTATCTGGCTAAGTTTAAAAGTCTAAGTGATAGTCTGACTGCTGCTGGAAGTCTTGTCACTGAACAAGAACAGGTCAGCATAATCTTGGCTGGTCTTCCCATTGAGTTTGAGTCTATTCGCATTTTTGCCTCTGCTACTCCCATGAGTCTAGACTTAGTTACTGAGATGCTTCTAGATTGTGAAGCTCGTCAAATGGCTATGTTGACTGATGTTCCTTTGCAAGCTAACTTAGTTTCTCAGCAAGGTGATCATGGCGATATGAAGTCAGGTTCGGATTCTAGTCATGGTTCGCATCAAGGCCACAGAAGTTCTTGTCGTGGCTGGTCTCGTAGTCGTACACGAGGTTCTGGTCGTGGGTGGTCGAGATCTAAACCACAGTGTCAGTTGTGTGGTAAAACGGGTCATATGGTGCAAACATGTTATCATCGTTTTGATAAGAGTTTTTCTGGTCTTGGCTCGAATTCTTCACTGTCAGTCAATTATCATCATCTAAATGAAAATTCTCCATCTCACTGCTCATCATCTCAATGTTGTGGTCATCTTTCGCAGTTTTCTCTGACTCCCTCACAAATTGGTCGAGCTCCACAATCTTCATTGGCAACTCAGCACTGGTATCTAGATTCGGGTGCAACTAATCATGTCACTTCAACAATGGCCACTCTTACTGATGTCTCTCCATACACAGGTACAAGTCAAGTCTCTATGGGCAATGGTGAGTCTATTTCCATTGATAATATAGGCTCTTCTAAGATTTTGGCTGGTTCTCAGTTGTTACATCTAAAGAATGTGTTGCATGTGCCTACAGTCTGTAAAAGTTTGATCTCTGTAGGGCAATTTGCAAAGGATAATAATATCTATTTCGAGTTTCATCCTGTGCTGTATTTTGTGAAGGACATTCAGACAGGGAAGATTCTTCTGGTGGGCCACATGCATAATGGCTTGTATCGATTTGATTTTTCTCGAGCTGGAGCGTGTAGACCTGGTCTTGCTGCTGTTTTGGATTCCCCACTGGTGCACAATGTTGAAGCTTCTTCCACTCTTGATCTTTGGCATAATAAACTTGGACACCCCTGCACAAATGTTCTTGCTCGTATATTACGTTCTTGTAATGTTCCTTTCAAGAATAGTGATTTGCCTCTTAAGTGTACATCTTGTAAGATAGGCAAATCTCATAGGTTGCCTTTTACTTCTTCAAAAACAGTGTACTCGGCTCCTTTTGAATTAGTAACATCGGATGTTTGGGGTCCAGCTCATGTGTTGTCTAGTGGAGACTCATATTATGTCTCATTTATTGATCAGTATAGTAGATTTACATGGTTGTATTTTCTCAAGACCAAGTCAGAGGTTTCTCAGTGTTTTTCTCATTTCTACAAGATGGTTCAAGTTCAATTTGGCCAGTCAATCAAAATGTTACAGACTGATGGAGGGGGAGAGTTTCGTGTTCTCTCAGTTAAGCTTGCTCGTCTTAGTGTTCATCACTGTATCATATGTCCTCACACCTCTGAACAAAACGGGGTTGTTGAGCGAAGACATCGTTATGTAGTTGAAATGGGGTTCACCTTGTTGGCCAAAGCTTCTATGCCTTTAGAATACTGGTCTGATGCTTTCTCCTATGCAGTTCATTTAATCAACAGGCTCCCTACTCCTGTGTTGCAGCATATTTCTCCTTATGAGAAACTCTACAAGGCTTAACCTGACTATACTCAATTGAAGGTCTTTGGGAGTGCTTGTTTTCCTCATCTCTGACCTTTTCAAAAGTATAAGCTTCAGTTTCGGTCAACAAGTGTGTATTTCTTGGTTTTGGATCTCATCAGAAGGGGTTTAGATGTCTTGCTGCTGATGGTCGTGTATTCATTTCTCGCCATGTAATATTTGATGAGATGGATTTTCCCTTTCAAGCTGGGTTTTTTTTTTCACAAGGGTCTGGTTCTGTCAAGTTCAGTCATCATTAGTCTCATGTACTTGTGGTTACGATGCCTAGTTCTGGCTCTGGTGTGTTATGTTCCAGTGCAGGTGTTCATACTTCAACTTCATCTTCTCATTTTTCTTCTCCTATGTTAAGGTCTCCTAATTCGTTCTCCTCTACTAGAAGTGGTTCTGAAGATGTTGTTGTGCCTTCACATAGCATGTCTAAGGCTATCAGTGTGCGACAACCTTCCCCTGTCAACTGTCACCCTATGCAAACACAGTCGAAAAAGTGGTATTTTCAAACCGAAAGTGTTCGCTTCTGTCCTAAATGAGAAGGAGCCTTTCATGATAGCTGAAGCTTTCCAAAGTCCTGCTTGGACTACTGTTGCAAAGGTTGAATATGGTGCTTTAATAGCATGAATCACACATGGGATCTTGTTTTCTTACCTGATGGTCGTCAGGCTATTGACTGTAAATTGATTTTTAAGATCAAGCACCATGCAGATGGTTCAATAACTAGATTCAAGGGTCGACTTGTTGTAAGAGGTTATCTTCAGGAGGTTGAAGTCGATTTTTTTGAGACATTTAGTCCCGTTGTTAAGCCAACAACTATCAGAGTGGTGTTGGCCCTTGCTATTTCTCGAGGGTGGTCCCTTTGGCAAGTGGATATCAACAACGCCTTCCTCAATGGAGATTTGCATAAGGAGATATACATGACACAGCCACCTGGGTTTGAGCAGCATAGTGTTGATAGGCAACAACTTGTTTGCAGGTTAAGAAAGGCGCTTTATGGTCTTAAACAAGCCCCTCGGGCTTGGTTTCACAAGCTGAGGGAATTTTTGCTAGCAACTCAGTTTGTAGTTTCTAAAGCCGATAGCTCACTTATCATTCGACGAACAGATACTCAGCTTCTCTATGTGCTGGTGTACGTTGATGACATAATAGTCACTGGCAATGATCCATGTGGTATTGATAGTTTTGTCAAGGCTCTTGATGATAATTTTTCTTTAAGAGATTTGGGCCAGTTGAGCTATTTCCTTGGTATTGAGGTTACTCACACTCCGAATGGTGTCTTCTTGAGTAAAAAGAAGTACATTCTCGACTTACTTCAACGTGCTTCCATGGCAAAGTCAAAATCCTCTCCTACTCCAATGGTGACTACATGCAAACTGTCTGCTCATGAAGGGGCTCTTGTTGAAGATGACCGACTATTCAGAAGTATTGTAGGTGCCTTGCAATATTTGGTTGTAACGAGGCCTGGCATTGCGTTCTCAGTCAATAAAGCTTGTCAGTTTATGCATGGGCCTTTGGACACTCATTACAAAGCTGCGAAAAGGATTCTGCGATGCCTGCAAGGGACACTAGAGTTTGGTTTGTGTTTCACCTGGACCTCAAAGCTATTACTTGAAGGATATTCTGGTGCAAGTTGGGCGTCAGACACTGATGATCGTAGGTCGACTTCAGGATTTTGTGTCTTCTTGAGAGGAAATCTGATTTCCTGGAGTAGTAGAAAACAGTCGGTCGTGTCCCGTTCCACAGCAGAGGCGGAATACAGGAGCCTAGCTCAGGTCACTGCTGAAATGGTTTGGGTTAAATCATTGCTATCTGAACTTGGTGTTCCAGTTCTTAACAAAACGATGCTCTAGTGCGACAGCTCAGCTGCAGTTGCTGTAGCCAACAATCCTGTGATGCATTCTAAATTTAAACATATGGAGTTGGACTTGTTTTTTGTCAGAGAAAGAGTTGCAGATGGTTCCTTTCGAGTTGGTCACATATCTGGACAAGATCAAATTGCTGACATATTGACTAAGCCTCTGTCAGTTGGCGTGTTTGACAGATTCAGGAAGAAGCTTCGAGTCGTTTTCAAGGGAGAAGTGAGTGTACCAGAGGAAAGAGATCGATAAGCATGGGGCATGGTATGATATGTCTGTTATGATATGTCAAGCAGTATTAGATAGGTTTAGTTAATCTGTTGTAAAGATAGTTACACTACCTCATTAAATACTCAGTTGATTTTCTTAATGAACATATGAAGTCTTATTTTCTTTACACTGAGTATCTTAACACACGGAATATCTTAAAGACGAGTAATGACACTCATAACTTATCTTCGTAATGTAAGAACCTTAGAACATCTGAATTTTTTTTCCAAGTTTGGCCCATCACTTGATATATAGCTAATAATATTATTCATGTTTTCATCCAAAGAATTTTTAATCCTCAAAAGTAAAAAAAAAAAAAAAAAGTCGAAAACATAACATATATATATATATATAACTATTTATATACATCTATTAAAAAAACTATTTATACACGTGGATCATCATTTTTTTTTGCATTTTATAGGAAAATGGTGATATTTCAATTTTGGTCCCTATGTTAATATACCTATATAAAACACATTTTTTCTTCTTTTTTTTTTTCATTAAAATGGTAAAATTTTAATTTTGGTCACTATGCTATACTCAAATTTAAGATTATATAGCAACAGTTAAATTCCAATTTTGGTCTTGGTGTTACACCCAAATTTAAGATTTAATCTTTATACTTTAACTTTTTCACAAAATTCGGTACTTCAAACTTTTACAATTTCATTGTTTAGTCCAAATGGTTTATTTTGATTAAAATGCTTATGTAACTTTTAAGAGTTGTAAATATTGATAAAATCATTTGTCAAATTCAAATCCATTGCAAAATATTGCACCAACAAATTTAATAAAAGAATTTAACAGTGTTAACACTTGGGTTTAAATTTTTAAATATGAAAAATAGAGAGACTAATATAAGTATGAAAACTAAATTTCAAACATAGAGTATCGAGACTTGAAATATATTTTAATCTTCAAATATTTACTCTATAATTTAGCCCAAAAAATAACTAACTAACACGAATTGTGCTAGGAACCATACTAGTCTATTTTTACACAAATGAGGCATTAATGTATATATCTATACATAAAAAGAAGGCTTACGTTGACATGTGTCCTTTATTATTGGATCATGGTCAAATTTCATTTTTAGTCCCTCTATTATATCTAAATTCAAGATTTAATATTTATACTTTAATTTTTAACATAATTTGATCATTATATTTTATAATGTTATTAATTAGTCCAAATAGTTAATATTGTTTAACTACTTTAATTAAAACTTTGATGTGGATTTTAAAAAAAATATTATTCTAAAAAAAATTATTTTGATTGGCATTATGAGTTATATGTATATATATATTAAAAAATCCATGTTATTTACTGAAATTATTAAAAATGATATTTATTTAGACTAATTAATAACACAATTTTTTCTTTTTCTTTTTCTTTTTAGTCATTATAAGATAATAATAAGATTGCAGTTTTGATCTTTTTACTATACTCACATTTGGGATTTAGTAGTTATATTTTAATTTGATATACTACGGTCTTCTACTTTTAAAATGGCATTAATTAATCTAAATAATTAGCATCCTTAACTATTCCGATTAAAATGAAGATGTGAATTTCTCTCAAACACATTTTTCTAATACAAAAAATATATAATTCAACATGAAGTTTAAATGAGTATTTTTAAGAAAAAATTGACCTCAACATTTTAATTGAAATAATTAAGGGTATCAACTATTTCGACTAACTAATGGTATTATATAGAGGAACTAAATTATATCAAATTAAGTATAGATACTAAACCCTAAGTTCAAACATAGTAGAGGGATCGTAACCATAATTTAATCTCAAACAATCTACACGTACAACAATCATTTTTCATTTCAGTTAATAAAATGTTTGATATTAAAAAAAAAGATTGTTTTTAATTTAATATAATTGTTATAACTGAATGTATATTAAAGCAAAACACAACGAAGATAATAGAATAATCTAAAAATAAAAGGAAGAAATAGGTGTCGAGATTTGAAACCTCAAATTTGCTACTAAAATATCATCTCATAAAAATGGTAAAAAAAAAAAAAAGAAGTTAAAATTTAACTCACAAATCATAACATATTTGTTTATGTGCTTGTATATGATTAGAGCTGCTCATGGGTTAGGCTTAAGTATTATATTAACATATTTTATGTTTGTCTAAGTCTGGCCTGACCTAAAATATGAGTCTACAATTTTACCCAAACTTGTCTATATTTGCAAAAGACTGACTTAAGCTCATTTTAGGCCCACTCATATTATTTATTTTTTAAAAATATTTATATTATATTATTTTAATATTTAATAATTTTATACATTTTTTAATTATTGAAAATTTTTATATAGTCATCTTAACATATTTTAATGTTTACATTAGAGTAGTATTATAGATTTAGTATAGATTTATTTTTTTAATGGGTTCTAAATTACATAATATATAAAAATAACATAACATAAAGTATTATAAACTTAAAAGCGGGTTGTGCTAGGCCGGACTTGGACCTTGAATGTTCAAGTTCAAGTCCAAGCCCAAGTCATATTTTAAATGAGTCTAATTTTTGTTCAAATCTATTTTTTTTGAGCCTAATAATTTTGCCCAAACTCTCTCAAATTTCGAGTAGGCCTTCGTGTCTGGATAAATGATCCGACCCATGAACAAATGTATATATGATATGTTATCTTGAATCTATATAATATAGCTGAGAGGATATGAAATTTATAGATAAATATAAAATTTCGTCATATGAAGCTTTTGCTAACAAAAATGCATTGGAAAATGGTGCATTGTTTAAAATAATTACGTCCCTAAAAAAGTTGTATTTTGTGGTGACGAAAAACAATAATTAATTATTAACACTTGATGATACAAATAGGGTAGTAAACCGTGCATTGGAGCTTAAGGAGATAACTGGAACTAACGAAGATTTCACATGTGCCAACCCAAGAGCACCATAAAAGATACAATAAGTCATCTTAGCAATAAAACTAGAGTTGGGTTTTCTTTTTAAACTTAAAACTTCAATTGGGCTTTTTAAAAAAGACGGGTTTGTTTTGCGGCCCATTATGTTTAGATACATAACTCTAGTTTTCTTTTAGGTTAAATTCTTAGGATAATTTCTATATTTATTGATTTGTGAAGATTTAATTCTTCTACTTTTTAAGTGGTATATTTCCAGTCTTCATATTAGCATTTTCCCTTAATTTTATCAAAAAAATTTGGTAGGATCACAAATTTAATCATCTGTCGTCTTTAGCATGAAACTCGATCATCTTTCTTTTCAAAATAAAAATAAAATTACCAATAGTTCTTCAACAAATAATTGGAAATGATTTCCAAATAAATAAAATTTATAAAATTTTCAATATTATTGGTGGGTTTTGGTATTTGGAGTGTTTGCCCTCATTCATTGTTTGTGGTGCCATGGAAGCATTTTTTTTTATCTTTAGGAATTCATCAAACTCACTGCGACTTTTGATTGTGGCAGATTCTGGGTTTATTTTCATCGTCTTTTTCTCTTCAGTTTTTAATAGAGAAAATTATTATTGTTTTGGTCAAGAAACAAATTTGATGAGTTTTCTTATATTTGAAATTTGATGTTTTAACCAATTAGAAAATAGTAAGGTTAAAAAAGAAGAAAAGAAAAAAAAGATGGATTATTGTTTTCTGGTGAAATCTAAATAGGATTGAAAAAAAAAAGGAAGAAATGAAGGTCGAAGAAGAAATCAAATAAGAAATGTAACTTATCTGGTAAAAAAAATAAAAAAAATTAAAAAAAGTAGGAGCTAATTATCAAAAGTGATAAATATTAAGAGTTAAATTTATGATTAATAGGACTATTCATAGAATTTATCCTTTCTTTTATTAGGTGTGTGTTAACGAGACTATTCATGTTTGGACAATTTTTAAAATACATATGAAAAAAATATGATTATCTAAACAAAATTAAATTTTATTTTTTTATTTGGTTTATAATTAATTTCAAATTTTATGATATAAAAATAAATGTTTTATATTTAAAATAGTAAAAATAACTTTAAAGAAACATATTCATTCATTTACTTTAATTTTTTTAAAATTTTCGAAATAATATCGAGAAGTCATAAAATAATACTTTTTTTTATCAAAATAAAATTTAAAACCCTAAACTCAAAATTAATACAAAAAATATAAAATCGAAAACCAAAAACCAAATTATTATAGATAGTTTGAAAAATCTAAAAAACTTGACTAAACCCAACCGATCTCACCCATATACAATATATTGTATCTTGAATTTCAAGTTTGTAAATTATCAATAACCAGATGTCACTGTTTCTTTCTTCTTCTTTTTTTTAGGTATTCACCATGTGTATTTCATGGTCCATTTGCAAGGTTCATGATAGCTGTAAGAGCCTCGATTTGTTCTTGATAAATGCTAAAAGTAACATATTTTAACCTCATTCTTGATGTGTTTTTGGGTGATTATTCAATGTTAATTGTGAATTTTATACTCATAATCCTTTAAATTCATGTTTTTATGCCTAGTAGAGCATTTGGGAGAAAAAAGAGTGAAAAACGAGCGAAAATTAGAAAATCGGAGCAAGCTACAAGAGCCACACGGCTTGACCCATTCCACACGGCCATGTGATAAACCCTGTCAATTGCGCAGATTTGCACTTTGAACGGCGAAAAAACACGATTTTTAGGTTTTTCGGGCATTCTAAGACGTATATATAACAAAAATAAGAAGATAGGAGTGAGCCGTCATAAAATATTCAAGAAAACAACTCGAAAAACACTATTGAAGCTGTTCTGAAGTAGATTTTCGTCAAGATTAAATATTCGCATTTGATTTCTTAGGAGATTATCATGAGCTTCTTTATTTCTTTCGGTTATACTGTATATTGGATGTTTTTATTTTCAAGCATGAACTAATTTTCTGAATACCTAAGGAAGCTGAACCCTATGATGAATTCTATCTCTTGATTTTTATTTTATACAAAAAATAATTAGATCTTATTCTCAATTATGTGTGCTTAATTCTTAATTTGATATTTCTAGGTTATTGATCCATGTTTGATGTGTTTAAAGCAGAGGAGGAATAGACCCTGTTTAAGAGTAGATCTTGTGTAATTGAGTGGATTTGCATGCAATCCTAGAAATAGGACGACATAAATCTACCAGATTAGAGTCAAATCTACTAAGGGACTCCATAACACGAGTTAATGCAATAATAGGGGTTTTAGTTAGAAAGAGATTTCAATTAATCAACCTAGAGTCAGTTTCTTTTACTCTCGAAAGAGATATTAGCATAATTTAGGGATTTCTACGGATCATGATACTAAGTAAAGAAATTGCGTAATTTAGATTGATAGTGACAGATGAAATCTAGGTGAATTCTTTCTTGGTTATTGTTTTGCTTCTTGGTTCTTAATCGTTTATTTTCTTGTTTTGTTATTTGTTGTGTTCATTAGTGAATTAATTTAGTTTTTAGTCAATCACTCAATTTATTCGATTAAATAATAGAAAGACAGTAATTACTAGTACTTTTAGTCTACGTGGAATGATATCTTTGCTTGCCGTAGCTATACTATTAATTGATAGGTGCACTTGCCTTAGTCAAATTTTTAGTTTGTTTACGACGCATCAACTCTATGCTCAAACTAATGTTTAGACAAATGTTCAAACATGTGTTTGAACAGAAAGCAACCAATAAACAAATAAAAGATGAAAAGAAATAACCATAAATCCAAAACATGAGTCAAAGGGATAAGTATAGAGAGAATTAACACACAATATTTGTTAACATAGTTCGAATTCCTCAATCCTACTCTGCGAATCCTTGCTCAAAGAATGATTTTGTTTAGCAATTTATCCATTACAACTCTTGGTTTAAGTCTAATCTATCTTCTCCCTAGAATAGTTGAAACCCAAAAGTCGAACCCAAATTGTTAGAAATCACTCTCCCTAAATAACTTACATTACATACAACATCTCTCAATAAAAATCCTTAAACAATGAGCACATAACACACTCCCCAAACGACTCAATGAAGAAGTTGACTAGTGACCTATTTATAGGCAAAAACAAGCATCCCTTTAGCAAGGTTTTGATAGACATAAAACTCTTAGTAAAAGGTTGAATATATCCCTTGAAATATCCTCAATAATTATCCCAAAATAAATCCTTTTAAACTAAGTAAAATCAACAGATAAATCTCCAAATAAATAGGTTAAAAGATAAGGATAGTGATAACCCTTAATATTAGATTATCGATCTCTCCTCCTACTCTTCCAAATTTTTATCAACACCATTTAAGACGTAATAAAACATAGCTTAAAATGCATTGCTAGCAGTGTAACACCCCATGAAAATCAAAGTAAAAAATGCCAACTTTATACTAGACTTAGTTGTCTTGAAAATTTGTTTGGGCAGTTATTTATATAGGTGATAAAACAAGGCTATTTAAACAAGTTTAAAATGTCTAGATCATTGCTTTGAATCAAACTGTTCAACCAAAGTGGTGCTTGAGATGGTTGGCATTTCTTCAAGCACTAAATGCAAAACTGAAAACACACAAGACACAAAGAGTTGTTTATACAATTCATTTTCTTAAATTTCCGGAGCCTAGTTCAATGAGAAATATCCACTCTCTTTAACAATTACTGTCACACCCGGATTCTATTAAGTCCAAAATTTGGGAGTTAATCGAATAAAGTAGTAGTCAGTCGGCGAGCTCTACTCGAAATCTTAAAAAAAATTTGAGGCTGGTTAATAATTAGTTAATATGTAATTTTAGTTCAATTGGGTTGGAACCGACTAGTTCCTTAGTGGGGAACATAATGATTAGTAGCTAATGGTTTTGAATTTGGGGTCCTTGATGATCATGCGTGGGGGATATATATATGTGAGAAATGTCATTCAACAGGGGAATTCTTCTCATTTTTGTTTCATCTTCTTCATCTTTTTTTGAGTTTGCTCCAAAGAAGAGAGAGTTTAAGGGAAAGCTCTATATGGAGAGCTGAAATCAAAGTTTGATGTCTAACAGTAAAGAACCACGTAAATTGGTAAGATTCTTAACCTTCCTGCCTTCAAAGATTTGAGGAAGAGAAGGAAGTTAAGGATTTCTGAGAAAACTCTAAAAGGTTTCTATATGTTATTGAATATTGGTTTTTAAAGTATGGATGTTTCGATTTAATTTGTATTATGGTTGTCATACTTAGCTTCCAGGATGAAGGAGGCTATGGTGTTTAGAAAACCTAAGTTGGCAAGGAGAAAACCTAAGTTCACTGTGACCGAATAGTTTATTTTCAATTTCAGGCTTCAAAACAGCTCAAAAACATAAACTCATTTTTTTGATCATTTTTAAGTAATCTATATAGAATTGCAAATGAATCATTTCCATTTCCATTTTGGAAACTCACATTCATTTCCAAATGATTCCATTTTTTCATTTTAGAAAAATCCATAATCATTTTTGAATATTTCTCATTTCTTATTCATTCTGTTTATTTCTATTCAAACACATAATTCATTTAGGGTTTCAAACACACAATTCATTTATGGTATTGACTTTTCACTATTAAATATAAACTAATTTAGTCACGAAGTCATTCCACTATAATATCGTGATTGAGCTCTCCCTAACAACATACCATTACGAAAGCAACTACTCAGTGCTTGTCCAATGACATTGTCATAAATATGTTACACTTATAGGATATCCTTGATCTGTTTGGGATAATATTTGTTCTCCCAATATGATATTATTTTATCTCATTATAATATTACATCTTCCTTCATGAAAATTCAATTACTATTGAATAGTAATTAAGTCATTTATCACATAGACGAAAAACCCATGACCATGTTTACTTTTCATCAACCATATAATGCCAATGAGAGGATATCATTTACCCATGCCTCGGGCCATGAATTCCACTGTTGTGAATGATGTTATGTACTACAGAAGTCATACACCCAATGCACCAGCTTTAGGTTCCTTATCTATTCGAACTCAGGCTTTTACTTACATCAAAGTGTACGAGTCATGCATACATAACCCACCATCCACTTAGGATTTAAGTATGACACACTATGAACTTCACAAGCGAATAAATCCATAAACAAATTCAAGATCTATTCTACTTGGTTCCAGTCCGATGTACTGTCAGTCCAGTCAATCACATCTATGTCTCTATCTTTTAGGAGTCATCCACTCCGATGCCCAAGACAATACATTTCTCCAATTGGACTTGATAGACAACATATTAGTCTTTCAATTAGTTTGCTCATTTCCAATTAGACTAAGAACATGTTTAGGTTCGTCTACTAATAAAAGCTATCTTTTCAGTATTATGATCTAACCAAGTAATACTACTTAGTATTAGTTAAACAATAGACAACTAGTGAGCAATATTTGCTTCTATTTTACTTTACGTGCAAAAACTACATGATGACAATTATACAAAGTATATTAATTGTAATCCATGGATTTTTTTTATTAACCAGTCTGTTTGAAAAATTACAAGTTTATAAATGGATATATTACACTTAGGGCATCAGATCCAATAGTTTTCTCTTGAAGCTATTCAATAAAAGCATTTCGGAAAGTGGCCACTACCTCGTTGGCTTGAAAAGCAACATTTTTATCACCCTTTCCTCTGCTACGTTTTGATTAATCCAGATTCATCTTAAAGATTTGTAAGAAACCAATGAGTTCATTTATTTCTAATTGCTTAAGATTCTCGGCTTCCTTGATAGTATTAACCTTGATGGAGAACCTTTTAAGAAGTGACCTTAACACTTTTCTCACAAGTTTGGTGTTAGGATACTCCTCCCCTGAGGTAAAAGCTTGGTTTGATAAATTATACAATTTGGCATAAAAGTTTCCAATTTTTTTTTATTTCTACATCCTTAAACTTCAAATTTCGAAGTCATCATTTGCATTTTTTATGGTTTAATTGTGGAAGTTCCTTCATGAGTTGTTTCCATGATATCCCAAGTATTATTTGCAACAGTGCACTTGACAATTCTTTTGAAATCTTGCATGTCAACATCACAAAAAAATTCATATAATGCCTTTGAATTGGCATTATCTTGTTTTTCTTCTTCAGTAGTCTACTGAGTCTTTGGTTTGACTACTCTGCTATTATCAATATCCATTTTGGGAGATTCCCAGCCAGTCAAAATTATATATCAAGCTTGGAGATTCCCAGCCAGTCAAAATTGCATATCAAACTTTCTCATCAATTGACTTTATATAGGCCTTAATGTGTGCTTTCTAGTTGGCGTAATTGACAACTTCGAGCATAGGGGGTTTGGATGTGGATGAACCTTCCATATCTTGATTCTAGCAACACATTGTATCTCTACTAACTACTTTTAAGTGATAGGCTCTGATACCAATTGAAATGTTTGGATTGTTGCTTTGAATCAAACTATTCAACCAAAGTGGTGCTTAAGATGGTGGGCACTCCTTCAAGCACTAAATGCAAAACTAGAAAGACAAAAGGTACAAATAGTTATTTATACAGTTCGATTTCCCTATGTCTACAGAGCCTAGCTCAGTGAGAAATATCCACTCTCTTCAACAATTACACAAAGTGAATTAACTCAATCACACCGCTTCATAATTTCTCTTACCCTCGTACTTTAAAGACAATATTCTCATCGCTAAATTACCCATTGTGAATTCAACATGTAAAATCTTACCATAAGAACAATACTCAATAAATTGTCAACATTTTAAATATGGAAGTTATTTTCCACAGATTTGGTGAACAGGTAAGTGGGTACCCCTTCCCAATAATATTATCCTTAAAAATTGAACCTATATCTCTTTTTAAAAATATAATGTACCTTACTAGTACTGTAATTGCTTAATACCATTTCTTTAAAATATGTTTTCAAAGATGATGATGTTAAGCTTGATGACAAGTGTAAGGGACCAATTCTGTCTGGGCCCTAAACAAAACCAAAAATAAATTACAAACCCAAACCCAAAAATTACAAATAGCCCAAAAAAAAAAAAAAACTAAAGGCCCAATGGCCTAACGACATAAATAGTACTCAGAAAAAATAGAAACCCTAGCCCCTTTGCACGCTCATCGTGCCATGTCAGCACGCTCGCGCCCCGAGGTCTACCACTGTCACCCTCTGCCACCTCTACAAAGAAGAAACAACACGTAAGAACAGTAGCAAACAGTAGAAAAAAATTGAAAAAAAATGCTGTAATTTGGCTATAAAAAGCTTACAAAAACTGACTGTAAAGGAGGATAATTATTTTTTCTTTTAGGAAATAGAAATCGAAACAAAAAAAACTACAAAACAAAGCAATCCAGATACAAAATAAAAAAGACTTCAAAGGTTATATTTTTTCTTTTTTCTTTGAATCTATTATATTATATATATAATAAAAGAAAAAAAAATCACCTGGCGTTTGATTCTATGCCGTCGTAGGTGGGTTTCAATGTGGGGAACCTCTGAGTCCCTAAAAGGTTTGTTGAGGGTTCTATCGGAGAGAAGAAAATGTAAGGGTCTTCTCATTTTTTTTTTGAACTTTGGCTTTGATTTTGGTAGTTTTAACTCCAAATCGGAGTTCTACACAAAAAAATACGCAAAATGGGGCATTTTGGGTTTTCCAGCCACCAGTAACGGCAGAGCCGTCGTCGGCCACCGGTGGCCATCGCGACAAAGACTCGCCGGTGCCAAGGCCGATCGAAGAAGGCTTTGAGAGAAAGGGGGCTTTCAATTTTTTTTAAATGAAGGTGGAAATGGTTTTTTTGGAATTTTTTTTGGTTTAAATAAGCGGTCTAAACGGTGCCGTTTTGGGCCGATTTTCAAACGTCAAAACGATATCGTTTTGACTTAAACCCGAGACCGACCTAAAAGTGGCTAAGATCTGCGTGTTTTCGTGGCCAATGGGTTATCCGCCTTTTATTTATTTTTGAATCTAGTCCTATCTATTTTTATATATTTACAAATTTTACCATATAATTTCATTTCTGTTTTATTTTGGTCCACCTGTGCAAAAAGATGAGATATTTTCCTCTTCGGTCCCTGTCCTTTTTAACGCACAACACATTAACCCTTATTAATCTATTTATTTATTTTATTACAAATTACACCCTTAATTTCATTTACATTTTGATTTAGCCCCTTATTTTTAATCTTTTATAAACTATTTTCCCTTATATTTATTTATTTATTTCCTTATTCTTTTATACTTAAATTTTGTATTGTTCTTTTTTATGTGGACATTTTGTCGCCCCCATTATTATTATTATTATTATTATTATTATTATTTATGTTTCGATTATTTATATTAGAATTAGAATATTATTTTATTTATTTATTTATTATCTCTTACCTTTTTATATGTTTAAAAAATATATGATGTTTATATTTTCTTTATTTGTGCACTTATTTTTCGTATTATTCTTATTCTTATTATCATTAATATTGTTATTATTTATTTTCTCTATTATTATTTAATTAGTATAGAATTAGAAGTTATAATATAATTATTGCCATTGTTTATTTGGTGTTTTATTATTATTATAGTTATATCATCATCGTTTATTAGTACGATATTTTTATTTTTTTGTATATCATTGGTGCTATCATTTTATTTTGTTATAACCATGTCATGAATCATGTTTAAACATACTTACGTATTTTTTTACTATGCCCGAATAAGCTAAACACATGCTTCTTTAAATGTTATGTTAGTCTTTGCACGATGTAAAAAGGGAAATTTTTAAAATTAAGGCTATGTTCTGCATTTGGAGATTCGAGAAGTCATGCCCTAACTTACGGGGTTTGACTTTCTCTTTGAACCTAGATAGCTGAACATCCCTTTCAAAATTAAACCACATGAGGTTTAAATAATAATTAAATAAAGAGCAAGCTTATTTTCGAGGATTCGAGATGGTGTGTCCTAACTTAGAGGATATGATTTTTTTTACCTCGAGATAAGAGAACATTTTCCACACGTTTTGGTTTATTTTCAAAATAAAAGTCGACTTCAAAAAAATGGTTTCCAAACAAGTACGGGCATTAATAGAGAAAGGATTGTATGAAACAGTGACGCCACATCATTTGTATCCCTTTCCAATAGATTTATGCCACATCAGCATTTTATCCTGAATTTCAGCATTTTTATCCTGAAAAAAATAAAATCCAAATTAAAATCCTGAAATTCAGGATAAAAATGCTAAAATTCAGGATAAAAATGCTGATATGGCATAAATCTATTGGAAAAGGATACAGATGACGTGACATTATTGTTTCGTACAATCCTTTTCCCTTACTGAATAATATATTAATCCAAATATGAATGAAAGTCAAATGTTGTTTGGGGCTTGAAATTCCAATGATATTTTTAGACACGCGCGATACAGTTAAGCCGCCGGCTGCAATAGTTAAATAAATTAATTAATGCTATAAAGACAATAGCAGTCATGAAGGTCGTTACAAATACCAAACACTTCTACAAGTTGCTTTGTCACATGGCACATGCAACAAACCCTATCACTAACGTGTTCTCCTCAATGTTGAATTTCGATGTTTCTTAGGCTCTATTTTTTGGGTTATCAAAGTGTTGTAGGACAATGTCAATGGCGGCCAAGCCTAGTTAATTGGTTTCTTTTATAAGCGGTAATGGTGGGTCTAACAGTTGGCGAGATTTCCATTTATAATTAAATGATAGTAATAAAATATGTAATTTATATATAAATATTTAATTATAATTAAAAAATTAATTGAATTTTAGTTTAATTGACATGATTGTTATTATAATAATCAAGAAGATGAATAGTTAAACACACTTAAACATATATTGTTCTCTTGTTTAAAGGTGTGAGATATGAATAGTAATAATAGTTACATAAAAAATAAAAGTTAAAATATGTCAAAAATCCCGTACTTTTATAAATATAAAATTTAGTTCTTATATTTTTATTTTTAGGAATTTAATCCTTCTACTTTTCAAATTTTAAAATTCAAATTAAATTGTTAACATAATTAAAATTAGGGTAAATTATTGTAGAGTTTACTCAACTATGAAAAGTTACAAAATGATCATCCAACTATTTAATTTTGTCTTTTTTAGCCACCAGCTGACTAACGTAAATATAGAAACACCCAAAAATCGAATATAGTTTAGTCACCAAAAAAGAAAAAAATTGAATAGTTGAGTGACCAAAAATAAAAATTACTAATAGTTGGGTGACTACTAGTGTAGTTTGCCCTTCAAATTATTATGTTAACTTGAGGTTCATTACAATGCTGTTTTTTTAGTTATATTGTTGTTGAGTGAGTGTTTTTTTTAAAAATTTCAAAATGTCATACTAACAAATTTAACAATGTTAGAATTGAATCTAAATTTTGAAATTTGAAAAGTAAAACAACTCAATTGACGAAAATAAAAGTACATGGACTAAATTTTAAATTTGTGAAGAGTACAAGAACCTATTTTATATTAAAAAAAAACAAACTTTTACTATTTTATTTATCCACAAAAATATACTATTTTATTACTTTTTTTATAACATGATTAATTTTTTGGCATAATAACTTTTTTGGACCTCCAACTAAAAAAAAAGTCATTTTAGCCATTCATTTAATTTTTCGTCTATTTTAGCCTTTAAATTTGTATTTTTTTTTGTCAAATCACCCAAATAGATGGAAAATTAAACATTTGCTAACTTTGTTGACATACACTTGGATTGCCACGTAGATGAAATGTCAACATTTAATTAATTTTTTTAAAATAAAAATATTAAAAGATATTTTTAAAATATTTTTTATAATGTTTTTTGAATTTTTAAAATTTAAAAAATTAATTAAATTTTGATGTGTCATTCATGTGGCAATCCATGTAGGGGCGAAGCCAGAAATCTTTTTTAGTGGGGCTGGAATTAAATTTTAATAGCTTATATCTTTATAATTCTTAAAGGATTAAATCAAATTTTTATTATTTTTAGGGGGTCAAAGTACAATTTTACCTTTACTAATTTAAAATTTTAAAATTTCTAAAGAGTCTAAGTAGATAATTTTCCATTTTAGGGGGTTGAGGCCCTGCTAGCCCCCTAGATATGCCACTGAATTTATGTGTATGCAACGTCAATAAAGTTAAAAAATTTAAATTTTTTCATTCATTTTAAAGTAATTTGACATAATACGTAAGTTTAAGAGTTACAAAAAGTAAAAAAAAAAAAGTTAGAATGTTTACAAATTAATTTCCAGCCAAAAAATGAAAAAAACAAAATTTCTCACACTTATTTCATTAACGCAAGCAATGTATAAATATGTAAAAATAAATAAAATTTATGGGATATTCCTAAATCCTAAATAAAATTGTCTTGATCTTTTCGACAAGTTTCAATGCTACAGCCATCAGTTAGGACTTTTTCTTTTATCTTCTATTTTTATTTTATTTTCGTTGATTTCACCAAAATCATTCTGTGCTCAAACTGGATTGATAAAAATTATTAAAATATAAATTGTTTATTGAATTTTAATTCAATTTGTATCGTTATTATTGTAATAATTAGAAAAAAAAAAGTAGATTTAATCATATTAATTACGTGTTTTTTTTAATTTAAAAATTTAGAAAGATATAGTTAAAAATAAAGTTTATATAAACATATTTAAAAAGTAGAACATTGAAGCATAAAACAATGTAAAGACTTATTCAATAAAATGATAAAGATGAAAGACTTTTTTTATTAGTTTACCTAATTATTAATACAAAGACATAAATATATTGAGAAATCATTAAATTGATAACCTGGTCTGGTCTTTAGACAAATATCTAAATATTTTCTTCACTATGGTGTCATGAAACCTAGACTTATGAATGGAACATGTCGTATAAGGATAATTTAACTAAAATTTCAATTTTATAAATTTTAAAAAAAAAACACACTTATGATTTTATTTTTATTTTTGAAAAAAAGAGTTTGATTGATGGGAGTAATAACATTAGCACACTCACGCAACCTTGTTGCCTCAAAAGTAAATCGCATATATGATATGAATGGCCAATAATACTAAACTAGTCCTTTAACTTTGTTGGTCTTATACGTTTATTATCTCAAATAAACTCTTCAACTTTAATTGATATCCAAACCCTAATAAGCACTTAATCTTTAACCTGTATCTAAATAAGCTTTTAACCTTTAATTTATACCTAAATCAAGGTTTCATTTACAATTAGGGTTAGGGTCTGTTTGATAGAGGGAAAATGTTTTCCGGAAAACATTTTCCCCATTTTACAGTGTTTGTTTGCTTGGAAAATGAATTCCTAAGGAAAACATTTTCCAAAACACGGGAAATTTCATTTCATAGTTTCCGGAAAACATCTTACCAATTTCTAAACGGTAAGACATTTTCCAAACTCCTCTTCACTCTCTTCACCCTAAGGAAGAATTTCTCCTCTGCTGGTTCATCATCTCTTGGTGTAACACCCCAAACCCGGCCCAAACATTACGACCGAATTTGGTGTGCTACAGAGAAACATTTCTTTGAAAATCCCTTTAAGCCGAATTAACTTTTTGATAAAAGACAGTGTCTTGTTTAAAACAGTTGAGGGGTATAAAACTATACTTAGGTTTATAAAAGAAATATTTATTAAGTCAAGTTGTTATCGATTCAGGTGTGCCCGATGGCACGATAAAACATTTTGCGATTAAATTTTAGAAAACATGTGTACTTAATTTAATGTTAAGAAATAGTTTAAACAAATTAATCCAAAACATAGAATAATAAAAATATATCTAGGAGGCCTTATTACAACTTAATTAAAATAAAACCAACATTAAAGTAAAATAAAACCAAATCCAAGTTCATCTAATCAAAATTTCCACTGCATGGCCACCTCGAGTCCATCCGGCTCCTCATCCGCGATCTACGAGTCACCTGAAAAATGTTAAAGGAAAAGGTGAGTCACCAAGACTCAGTATGTAACCCTTCCCCCGGTTTAATACCACATCATACACAATTTATAACAAATTAACATGCATTAAGTCATGCACCCAACCTAGCCATCCAAACGCCTTTCTCTACCCGTGTGGTACCAAACCACCGTGGTGGTGCCAAACCACCGTGACTTAAAGTCACAATTGTGATACCAAATCACTTTGGAGGTGCCAAACCTCTGGTGTCCGAAGACACAAATCGAATGATGGGGCCAACCCATCGTGTGATACCAAATCACTGGCGTCAATCCCATATTATCAACTGTAGGGCCAACCCACTGTGGTGCTAAGCCACTGGGACAAGACGCTATGAGGTGCCAAACCTCTGGAGGTGCCAAACCTCTGGTGACCGTAGTCACAATGTGGTACCAAACCACTGGTGTCCGTCGACACAAATATCAATTCCCCCTCCACTCATATATCCCACATCAATCCATGATATACAATGTGATTTCATGCCAACATATAATTAAATCACATATACCAAATATGCCATGCTTCCCGAAAGCATCAAATAGTAACTTATATTGACAGAGACTTACCTGGATCATCGTTTATACCGTTACGGTATTAAATCCAAAGCTACATAAACCAGATTTAGCATGCACAAACGTTTAGCACAGTTAATTAATTATAAAGTGTGTATGTACACACCTGTTTCTACCGAAATTCTTAGATCCCGAAGCCTTTATTAACCTTGGCCGAATAGTCCCCCACTTACCGAAATCCCGAATTTATCACTTGAGTCCTCGAGATCCCTACCAAAACACATGTTAAAAATCGGCTTGCACAATCCTACATAACCAAGGCCTATGGCCGAATATTACTTACCACCCTTTCTTAGGAAAACGAATCCCGAAAGCTTCCTTCAATCAACAATGGCTTCCCTACAATCGGTTAACCACATTAATAATAGCCTTCGGCTTAATCAAATACTAAAGAATAGACTGTTAAAAACCAATCCTTACCACCACTTACTAACTGATTACCAAAGATAAAAGGCTTCGTTTGCTGCTTCGAAATCCCGGAGACCCTATAACAAAACGGTTCCAAAACAATCGATTAACATACTTCCAAACAAATGCCGAAATTAACTCTTACCCTTGTAGAAGTCGACAGATAACAGAGGACAGAACATAAGGCATTCGGCCTTGCCTACTTACCTTCTCCAACGATTGGAACGAAGCCCAAAGTGATCCACACCACACTTAATAATCGGCCACGAAGAAAACTAAAAAGGAGGAATGAACTTCGGCACACCAAGAGTAGAGGAGATTCGGCTAGGGCCTTAGAGGGTTGAACCAAAAGAAATGTGCTTCAAGAGAAAGAAGAAATCGGCATGGAAGATTAGAGGTGAGAGGGAAGGTTCGGCTAAAGGTGAAAAAGAAATAAAAGAAAGAAGTAAAAGTTTGAGAACCCAAGGAGCATTCGGCTACTAATAAAAATTAAGAGAAAACAAGACTAATTCCGGCAAGTGTAGATTGCTTGAGGTTTTGGTTTCAAGAAAGAAAAAAAATGAGAGAGCTTTCTTGAATATTCGGCTAGGAGCAAAAGAACAAGAAATCGGCTTAGGAACACTACACACTGCTGGCCGAAACACCAAAATGCCAAAGACATTCGGCACACCCCACTTATTTTGGTGATAATTCCAGCTTAATTATCACCCAAAAAGAATAATATTTATCTCTTACTTTTATCACCTCTTCAAATAATAAAATACTAATATTTATCTCCTATCCACCTCTTCAACAATTCAAAATAAAATAAACTACTACAACACCCTTCCAGCCGAATTCAAAATCAAAACAATTTAAGTTAATCCTTATCCTTTATCACCTTTTCAAATAAATAATAGAAACAAGGAAACCATGTGCAGGCCAATTCCCCTTTTCACGCTAACCTTCAAAAAAAATAAAACCAAATTGCAGCTCCCGTATCTCGAACACCAGACCACACTAACGCAGCCCCCTACAACGCCCCTTGCCATCTTTCCCATTTGACTTTCATGTCATAAAACCCCTTCATTTATTTATAAGCCTTCTTTCTGGCCCTTACTCCTTCAATGCCAAAGCCCAAAAAAATAAAACTCCTTGCTTCCTTCATGTCTCGAACCCGAGACCTCATACCAAGGCCTTTAAGTGGCGCCCCAAGCCACTCCACCAACCTGCCATTCATGCCATGAACCTTCACCAATTAATTTTAAGGCCCTCTTTCCTGGCCCCCTCACCTTTAACGCCTAAATCCCAAAAATAAAACATTTCCCCCTTGTTACTTCCATGGATCGAACCTCCTCCCTTGTTACCCCCCTTAAGCGCACCAAGCCACTTGTGCCAAGCCTATTCTTTGTGCCATAATTCGCCCAAATTTCTTTAAAGCCCTATCTCACCTAGCTCCCTCCTTTTAGGTACTAAAAAAAAAATTTTAATACTAAATCAGGCCTAGCTCGGGTTTAATTCTAGACCTTAGAACATGCCAAATGATCCTAGAATTTAATTCTTCAAGAACACACATGGGAAATTAACTAAATTACAAACAACCCCTAATTTAGGGTGTTACAATTCTACCCCCTTAAAATAATTTCGTCCTCGAAATTACTTACTATCGTTCAATCGTACATCCTTAACTCATCATCCTACGCTACTGCTGCGCACTCTGATCTTAAAGAACTATCATACTTTCTACACATTCCCTAAGTCCATAATCCAAATTCCATACACTTTACTAGCAACATAAAAACGAACTAATGTAACCACAACCAAGGCAATTGAGGGTATTTCGGAAATAAGAAACTTACCCGTTGTCATATCTGGCACATCTTCCTCCTCGCGACGGCCAACTGCATAAACCAACTTTGGTTGCCTCGCCTCTGCACCTTCAGCACCTCGGCCACGCCCGTTACCATTATTATTACCTCTAGCTGCACCTCGACCCCTTTGTGGTGGTCCTTCATTTCTAACCTGAGCACGGTTCTGACCCTCTAGTTGATTTTTAGCTAACTTCCGAGGACAATCCCTTACACGGTGATCCAACGATCCACACTCAAAGCACCCTCTACTTCCAGCCAAACATTCTCCCGAGTAAGATTTCCGCATCTAGCACCTCGAGGTGGCCACCGAAGCGAGCTTTGTGGCTCTTTTCGACTCCCCAAATCTAGCCATCTTCTCCACATTCTTTGCCCGATCCAGCGATCCAAAGCCTCTCTCGCATTTATTCTTTTTTCGTGATTCTGTCTTGCGGACTCCTTGATCCCTTCGGCTACCTTAGCCTTTTCCACTGGGACAGAAAACTCACGCTCATGCTGTGGAGCAATCAGCAACCTCAAATCATCTCTCAGACCATCCTCGAATCAGACACACCGCTCATGTTCAGTAGCCACGATGCCTCTAGCATATCGACTCAGCCTTAAGAATTCTGCTTCATACTCCGACACAGACTTATTTCCTTGTACCAACCCTAAAAAAGCTTTCCTCTGTGCATCAGTGTAGCTAGTACCCACATACTTCTTCTGATAAGCAGTTTTAAAATACTCCCACGTAAGATCATCTGCCGTAGCACTATCCCGAACCGTGAGGCACCACTAGTATGCCTTATCCTTCAGAAGCGACACTGCTCCTTTCAGCTTCTCCTCATTAGTCAGGTCAAGATCGTCCATGATCCTTTCCATTGATTCTAGCCAATATTCCGCTGCACTGGGTACCACTCTCGAGACACCCCGGAATACCTAAGCTCCGTTAGATCGGAGTCGCTCAGGAACAGATTTTCGAGCTCCCAAATTTCCACTAGCCCCAGCCACCAACTCGAGAACTCGCAACACAGCTTGCGATACTGCCTCACCTCCGGTCTGATCCTGCTCCTCAGCTCCAAAAGCTGGAGGTGGTGGTGGCGGTGGTACTTCGTTTTCAGAACCCTGACCCGACCTAACAGGTTCAGACACGACCATCCTGCCCCTTCCGCGTCCACGACGGCCACGTCCTCTAGAACTCATTCTAACTAACGCACTTTTAATCTGAATAAGAAATTTTATGGATTAGTAATTTGTTCCACTTGGTTATTCGTGAAGAAATTTTATGAAAAGCTTAATAGGGATTCTTTCGATCAAACAATGGTTTTAAGTCTTCTACCCTAGTTCACACAGAAAGGCACATCCATTCCCTAATACCTTTCATGCCTACTCACTATTCGGACGTTTTTGTCCATTTCTATCCCAGGGGTATTTTTGTCATTTTCCTACAGGGGTATTTTCGTAATAAATCGGAGAAATTTTAAAACTTTAATAAATCAGGACACTTTGAAATTTCCTCAAAACTGGAGAGTATTTTCGAAAATTCTTCAAATTAAGGGTATCGCAAAATTTTGGAAACCAGGGGTGTTTTGGTAATTTTGTCAATCAGGGGTAATTTTGTAAATTTAACAAAAGTCAGGGTATATATTTTGAAATACAAGGTTTTGGGTACCTTTGCAAAGTTAAGACAATTTTATTGAAATCGGGGTAATATGGTAATTTAAAAAAATCAAGGGCATTTTCGTAATTTTACCACTAGGGGCATTTTGGTAAACCGGGAATATTTTGAAAATTTCCAAAAATAAATTTTTTTTTTCACTATCTAAAGAGTACTTAAACAATTTTAAAACTAAAGTTTCCATGAAAACATGGCTAATCCCTTTCGGGTTTTATTGTGTTTAGCTTTATGGACAGGAGTCCTCTTGGTTAGGGTGAGCAGAACCTAAGCTACGCACTGTAGGATTCCTGCGAAGAGGAGGTGAGTCACGAGGACTGCTTAAATACCAAGCTCTTTCGGATCCAATCCTAGACATGCGCACCAGGTTTACCACACCCTAACTCGGCGACTTGGTCGTAGGTTTGTTTAATTAGGCATTTAAAGTCTTATGTCTTTGTTTGGGGTAAACTAGTCCTAAAGTTTAAAGTACTTATCACTATCTACGTTCCATGCTTCCTACCCTTCTACAGAAAATAAATCATACAGAAGTTAGGAGTACTTTACTCGGGTGGTGGTGCGGAGACTCGGTGCCATCTTTGTTGAAAACCCAAAACAATTCAAAAAGGCCTACCAAAACATTTTTGGGCCTTGGGCCCCCACAGTCGAGCTTTGAACTGGGCTCTGATACCAATTTTGTAACACCCCAAACCCGGCCCAAACATTACGACCGAATTTGGTGTGCTACAGAGAAACATTTCTTTGAAAATCCCTTTAAGCCGAATTAACTTTTTGATAAAATACGATTGTCTTGTTTAAAAGCGGTTGAGGGTATAAAACTATACTTAGGTTTATAAAAGAAATATTTATTAAGTCAAGTTGTTATCGATTGGTGTGCCCGATGGCACGATAAAACATTTTGCGATTAAATTTTAGAAAACATGTGTACTTAATTTAATGTTAAGAAATAGTTTAAACAAATTAATCCAAAACATAGAATAATAAAAATATATCTAGGAGGCCTTATTACAACTTAATTAAAATAAAACCAACATTAAAGTAAAATAAAACCAAATCCAAGTTCATCTAATCAAAATTTCCTTTGCATGGCCACCTCGAGTCCATCAGGCTCTCATCCGCGATCTACGAGTCACTGAAAAATGTTAAAGGAAAAGGTGAGTCACCAAGACTCGATATGTAACCCTTCCCCGGTTTAATACCACATCATACACAATTTATAACAAATTAACATGCATTAAGTCATGCACCCAACCTAGCCATCAAAACGCCTTTCTCTACCCCGTGTGGTACCAAACCACTGGTGGTGCCAAACCACTGGTGACTTAAAGTCACAATTGTGATACCAAATCACTGGAGGTGCCAAACCTCTAGTGTCCGAAGACACAAATCGAATGATAGGGCCAACCCATCGTGTGATACCAAATCACTGGCGTCAATCCCATATTATCAACTGTGGGGCCAACCCACTGTGGTGCTAAGCCACTGGGACAAGACGCTATGAGGTGCCAAACCTTTGGAGGTGGCAAACCTCTGGTGACCGTAGTCACAATGTGGTACCAAACCACTGGTGTCCGTCGACACAAATATCAATTCCCCCTCTACTCATATATCCCACATCAATCCATGATATACAACAGATTTCATGCCAACATATAATTAAATCACATATACCAAATATGCCATGCTTCCCGAAAGCATCAAATAGTAACTTATATTGACAGAGACTTACCTGGATCATCGTTTATACCGTTACGGTATTAAATCCAAAGCTACATAAACCAGATTTAGCATGCACAAACGTTTAGCACAGTTAATTAATTATAAAGTGTGTATGTACACACCTGTTTCTACCGAAATTCCTAGATCCTGAAGCCTTTATTAACCTTGGCCGAATAGTCCCCCACTTACCGAAATCCCAAATTTATCACTTGAGTCCTCGAGATACCTACCAAAACACATGTTAAAAATTGGCTTGCACAATCCCACATAACCAAGGCCTATGGCCGAATATTACTTACCACCCTTTCTTAGGAAAACGAATCCCGAAAGCTTCCTTCAATCAACTATGGCTTCCCTACAATCGGTTAACCACATTAATAATAGCCTTCGGCTTAATCAAATACTAAAGAATAGACTGTTAAAAACCAATCCTTACCACCACTTACTAAGCGATTACCAAAGATAAAAGGCTTCGTTTCTTTGCTTGAAATCCGGAGACCCTATAACAAAAGCGGTTCCAAAACAATCGATTAACACACTTCAAACAAACAAATGAAATCAACTCTTACCCTTGTAGAAGTCGACACAGAGAACAGAGGACAGAACATAAGGCATTCGGCCTTGCCTACTTACCTTCTCCAACGATTGGGCGAAGCCCAAAGTGATCCACACCACACTTAATAATCGGCCACGAAGAAAACCAAAAAGGAGGAAGGAACTTGGCACACCAAGAGTAGAGGAGATTCGGCTAGGGCCTTAGAGGTTGAACCAAAAGAAATGTGCTTCAAGAGAAAGAAGAAATCGGCATGGAAGATTAGAGGTGAGAGGAAGGTTCGGCTAAAGGTGAAAAAGAAATAAAAGAAAGAAGTAAAAGTTTGAGAACCCAAGGAGCATTCGGCTACTAATAAAAATTAAGAGAAAACAAGACTAATTCAGGCAAGTGTAGATTGCTTGAGGTTTTGGTTTCAAGAAAGAAAAAAAATGAGAGAGCTTTCTTGAATATTCGGCTAGGAGCAAAAGAACAAGAAATCGGCTTAGGAACACTACACACTGCTGGCCGAAACACCAAAATGCCAAAGACATTCGACACACCCCACTTATTTTGGTGATAATTCCAGCTTAATTATCACCCAAAAAGAATAATATTTATCTCTTACTTTTATCACCTCTTCAAATAATAAAATACTAATATTTATCTCCTATCCACCTCTTCAACAATTCAAAATAAAATAAACTACTACAACACCCTTCCAGCCGAATTCAAAATCAAAACAATTTAAGCTAATCCTTATCCCTTATCACCTTTTCAAATAAATAATAGAAACAAAGAAACCATGTGCAGGCCAATTCCCCTTTTCACGCCAACCTTCAAAAAAAATAAAACCAAACTGCAGCTCCCGTATCTCGAACACCAGACCACACTAACGCAGCCCCCTACAACGCCCCTTGCCATCTTTCCCATTTGACTTTCATGTCATAAAACCCCTTCATTTATTTATAAGCCTTCTTCCTGGCCCTTACTCCTTCAATGCCAAAGCCCCAAAAAATAAAACTCCTTGTTTCCTTCATGTCTCGAACCCGAGGCCTCATACTAAGGCCCTTAAGTGGCGCCCCAAGCCACTCCACCAACCTGCCATTCATGCCATGAACCTTCACCAATTAATTTTAAGGCCCTCTTTTCTGGCCCCCTCACCTTTAACGCCTAAAGCCCAAAAATAAAACATTTCCCCCTTGTTACTTCCATGGATCGAACCTCCTCCCTTGTTACCCCCATTAAGCGCACCAAGCCACTTGTGCCAAGCCTATTCTTTGTGCCATAATTCGCCCAAATTTCTTTAAAGCCCTATCTCACCTAGCTCCCTCCTTTTAGGTACTAAAAAAAAATTTTTAATACTAAATCAGGCCTAGCTCGAGTTTAATTCTAGACCTTAAAACATGCCAAATGATCCTAGAATTTAATTCTTCAAGCACACACATGGGAAATTAACTAAATTACAAACAACCCTTAATTTAGGGTGTTACACTTGGGGTCGGAAGAGCAGAATCCCCTCGTCTTCCTTCCTATACACCGCCAATAGCAGCGGCGGAAACAGAAAAGCAAACCACCACTTTCCCACGCAAACGTTTATCTCACCCCTCAGTGAACATCGGCTTCTTTCCCTTCTCCCAAATTTTAACATCTTCTATTCTTTCCCTCCTACCAGAAGACTCTTTCTTTCTTTTCTTCTCTTCTTTTGTATTCAAAGGGTTTCAGATTGAGGGTTCACAATTACAGGTACGCTAGATCTTGAATTCCGGTTCGATTTTTACCGTTGACCTCTCCTATATTCATTTCATTTGATTATCAATTTGGATTTTAATTTGAAATATGTTATATTTTGATATTCAATGTTTCGATCTATTTATCCTGATTTAGATTAATCGAATATTTATGTGTCCATATACCTGTATTTTAGGAAAATTGATGAGTTCAGATAAATTAGATTCTGATTGCGCCTTATGTTTCAATTTTTTTTCCTGCTCTTTCTTTGCTATCTAGTCTATATGATGGTGGAACTGCTGTTGTTTAACTTTTCAATCATTATAATGGAATTCATTGGCCTTCCCTTTTTTCATTTATAAGTTTTTCTTCCTTTATAAACATCCTCTTTCATCTATGACCTTCTAAAATTCAGAGCAGCACTAATGGGATTCTGTTGTTTATTCATGAGCATACTGTCCCTGTTTACATTCATCGGGACATTATATCAGCTAATATATTGATAGATAAAAAGTTCCGTGCAAAGGTTATTCCTTCCTGACCTCTCATCAAGTCGACTGTTTGAATGCTTCTTGTTATAATTGCACTTTAATCAATTTTTAACATCAATGCAGGTTGCAGATTTTGGATTAACAAAAGCGATGAAGTTGGAAATTCATCCCTACCCACACGTCTTGTTGGGACATTTGGATACATGCCACGAGTAAGATAAATTTTATTCTTATTAATTCCAAGTAATTTTTAACTCGTTAATTCTTTGTTGTTTAGGATCAGCCATAAGTTCAACAACTGGCTAGACTAATTGTCTCCTCATCAGTAGGTTTATCGGCCAATGATCCTTTATACAAATTATTAGCTGCTTTGGTGTGTCTACGTTGATTTGAAGTAATTTGTAATTTACTAGCTATTTTTGTTAAGGACAGGCCATAAGTTCAACAACTGGCTAGACTCTCCCATCAGTAGGTTTATGACCATAGAGACCAATGATCCCTTATACAAATTACCAAGCTGCATGATATGTCTACCTTCGTATCTAGTTTAACATTAGCAACTTAGCAGCAACTGTTGTTAGAGACCATATATTTCGTAAATTGCCTCTAGTCAATGAATTTTTGACTGGAGGAGCTTCAGATAGTTTGCATAATATTTGGCTTGGATATTGTAATTCATAATCTTCTATATTTTCTACTCTTTTGGCTAGTAACACTCTTTTGGCTTGATATATATATTTTAATTTGTGGGCATTGGGTTCTGTTCTTTCGTAGGTTCTTTTTACCCAAGAATAAGCACCCATTCTAACAATTAACTCTCTTTCCCTGGTGACATAGCTACTTTGTTGTCCTTGGCTTTATTCCTATTTTGCACCCAAAACAAAGAGCATTGTTATTGTTATTCTACTCATTTTGAGGTCTATTCCAAGCATTAAAAGCATGGACTGCACTTTGGTTTAGCCTGCAATCTCTTGTTCTGTGGCATGAAAATTTTAATAGACTGACTCGTCTGAACTATTGATTCAATAATTTAAGAGTTGCACACTTTAGCTTTTCAAGGATTAATGTGAAACGACTTGGTATTGTAGTTCTACTTCAGAGAATAGTTTTAAATTGGGGGCTTTTATTTTCTGATGCTAAATACTAAATAGCTTATTATTATTATTTGATTGTTATAATGTATACTCAAACAGTAAAAATCTTCGCTGTAATTTGTCATTAAACAGCTATATATATATGTTTATCGATTCATTTATTTGTTCATAGTTTTGATCTTACTTTTGGATTTTTTTCGCTTGCATGTTTTTTGCTTTGATAGATTTGATCTGTTCCATTGAGATGCAATTCGATTGTCTTGTTTTAGTGTTTTTTTGTACTTTTCACTTTAAATCCTCATGAGATCGATTTGTTTCTTTATTTACGATTCAATTGTGAGAATTTTAAGTGATTTCTTTCTTTTGATTCGTTGTTGCATTTGCATGGTTGTGAAATTTCAATTAATATATCGCTTCTTTTTATATTCCTTGGATTTGGAAAAAGCTTATGCATCGTTTTTCTTGTTATTTTAAGGGAAAATATAGAAAAAAGCTCCTTAGAATGAGCTTCACATGAGCTCAAGAACATTTTGTAAGAGATTTTAATAATTTTGTAAGGATTTCACTAACTTAATTCAATACTTTACTTAAAACATCAAAAAATTGTAACAAATTCAGTAATTTTAAGTAGTTCAAACATGGATGGTCAATTATGATTTGTCATTTAGTTGATCTGGATTTAAGTTTTTATTGTCGGTGATCAGTATGCTTGTTTGAATTATGCTATTGTGTTGTTTTAGCAGTTGTCTCTTGTTCTTGCAGCTTTGAGTCTCTTGATTATCTTGATCCTTGCTCTGAGTTAACCATTGTATTAATGGCACTCAGAAAGGCTTGTCTATCATTTTGCTGACAACAATTCAAAGATATCCAATCAAGCTTTATTCGTGTTTATATGTCTGGTTTGCTTATATCTGTTCATAAGTGCTTATATCTGTTCATAAGTGCATGTTGTGCCGGTTAGGAGAGATCCTATTCCACTTGGAGGTGTTCATGTTGTCCATGATGAAGATTATGACCTTCCTGCTCCTCTTCGTATACTGCCTCTACATCAATTGCACCGTCTTCGAAGGCAAGGTTATTTTGTACCAGACTGAAATCCTGGCTATCTGCTGGTCACTCTTCCACTTGATCCAAATAGATATGGCGTTTTATGGTGGCATGTTTATGTATATAAGAACATTTGCATGTTTTTAGACCCTTTTTGATGCTTGTAAGTGCCATGACTTTAATACCAACTTCTTGTTGAGTGGTGTCAATGGCCTTTTTTCTTTTGTTCAATGAAATGTAAGTTTATGCTTTTGTAAATATGTGTTTGCAAGATTGGTTTAGCATTTAGATCATTGGTTGTTTGGTTATGTATTTATGTAGTGTAATATTAGTTATGCACTTAAACAATGTTGTTGTTATTATGAGTGTACTACTAATTATGCATTTGGATAATTTTATTAATTTTTAGTATTAATTGTGGTTTGGAAGTTTATTTATAATTGTTCAATCCTTGTTTTTTTATTTTTTTTAACACAATTACAAAATTTAACTTTGGTTGTTTTCATTTTATGACGGTTAATAATGTAGCTTAATAATTGAGTATTATTATATATTTAATTTAATTTATTTATAAATAAATCATTGCAATATATGTAAAAACAATTTAAAATATAAAAATTTATTAATATGTATATAAAATTTATTAATATATGTAAAAACAGCTTTTCCAGAAAATATTTTCAGGAAAACTGCCAAACACCAGAAAATATTTTACACAGATTCATCCAAACACCAGAAAATATTTTCTGTAAATCATTTTCCAGAAAAGTAAATCATTTTCCAGAAATCATTTTCCGAAAAATATTTTACTGCCAAACAAACGGAGCCTTAATTTAAATACAAATCAAATTGAGATTTCATTTTCAATAGCTAATTAAACAAGTCAAGCAAAAGAAAAATGCAGCCCTTAATAATTAATGATTTCTTTTTTGGAAGTCATTCAGACAAGACTTCTGACTTGCTTATCTCACAAGCCATTTGTCCAATTGCTACAAATTATTTCAGGAAAAAGGAAAACCAAAATGTTTATAAATTTAAACAATATATATATATATATCTGTGTGTGATGATAGATTCATTGCTTAGGCATGGGATGGATGGAGAGTGAAAATGAAGAGGAATGAATAAACAAAGAACAAGTGTCAACATAATGATAGGCCACATTCATTAAAATATTATATATTGTTTTTTTCTGAAAGTATATTATATATTTTCATATATAATATTTTATATCCTATCAATATTTCAGAAAATGATAAACTTAAGATTTTTCTAAATTTATAATGAAATGTTCTCTTTCAATATAAAATTATATATGACCAAAATATTAAATATATTTAAAATTATCAATATGTTGGAATAAAATTTATAAAAAATAACTAAACTAATGAAAATTACGATTTAAGTATAATTCTTTTAAATCAACATTTTATCGGATTCAAATTATATCATACGCAATTTAGTTTAATAAAATGTTCAAACTCAAATATGAATTTAGCTTGAAATAATTAGATATTCTCATTAAAAGAATTATATTTATATTTATATTTATATTAAATTTTAAATAAAAATTATTTTTATTATTTAATTTAAAATTTAGATAAGACTAAGCTGACTCAAGATCAAAATATCCTATCCAAAACTTAATCCATGAAGCTGAAAGGTTTTTTTTTTTTTTTTTTTTTTTTTTTTTTTTTTTTTTTTGATTGAAAGATAAGTCACATAGCACACTCATGAAACCCAGTTGGTACAGTTTCCTTAAAAGTAAATCCCATATAGGAATGGTTAATATACTAAGAAAGTCCTTTTAACTTTGTCACAAGCCCTTATACTGTTATTATCCCCAATAAACTCTTGAACTTTAATTGCTATCCAAAAACCCTAATAGATCCTTAATTTTAAACCTGTATTAACCTTTAATTTAGACCTAAATAAAATGGTAAATGCTAAATCAAGGTTTCGTTTAAAATAAGGGCTAATCTAAATACAAATCAAAGTGAGATTTCCTTTTCAATAGCTAATTAATTAGTCAAGCAAAACAAAACTCAACCCTTAATAATTAATGATTTCTTTGATGAAACTCTTTTGGACTTCGTTATCTCACATGCTAGTTGTCCAATTTTATTGCAAATTATTTGAGGGGAAAAAAACAAAAATGTTTACAAGTTTCTCATATATATATTTATTTCACATTTTTGCTCAAAGGGATTAAAACGTATACCATAACCATTTAGAAAAAAAAATGATGGTTGCTTCTCATTTTTTAAAGTTTCAAATCGTCCAAAACATGAAAATATATCTTATATATACATATATGCATGGGATGGTAGATACATTTCTTAGGCATGGGATGGATAGACATGAAGACTTTGTTGTATGACCCATGGATAAACAAACAACTAGTGTCAACATAATCATAAACCACATCATTAAATATTACTAGAAATCTTATTACACGTGTAGGTGTAAAAATCACATATTTAGAATATAGATATATGTTTGAAACTAATTAATTATAATAGCACATGAAATATATAATTGATAGAAATAATAAAGTGTGAACAATAAAATTAAAATATATAAAAATATCAAAATAATGCTTTACTTGATTGGTAAATCAAAAGTTTTATCGACCTAATTAGGGTTTAATTTCGTTCTGTGTTTAATTTTTTGCCTTAGTGTTAAAAGTTTAGCATTTAGTGTGTAAGGTGTGGGTCGTAAGGTTTAGGGGTTAATGTTTATAGTTTAGGGTTTTAGTTGTTTAGAGTTTTTGATTTAAGGTTTAGTATTTATGCTTTTAGGGTTTATATGTCTATAAGGGTTTTATGATTTAAGACTTTGTGGTTTATGGTATTTTAGGGTTTAAAGTTTATAAAGGTTTATAGTTTAGGGTTTAGATTTTGGGGTTACGTGTTTAAGGTTTTATAGGTTTTAGGGGTTTAGGGTTTAGGGTTAGGATCTGGATTTATATTTTGGGTTTGATTATTCTTAACAAAATCAACTCAAATAACTCGCATTTAATAATTGTCTATAAACTTAAATTTCTTTTGATTATATAATCTCGAATCTTTCATGTTAAGCTAAAAGAAAAGAAAAATCCTTACAATTAATTAAATTAATTGCTTTTCTTAGTTTGAGTAAAAAAGTAATGCAAATAATTTTAAGTTTTGTTTGGCATCGAAAATAAAATTATGGAAAACTCTAAGTTGATAGTTTGTAAACTTACAAACCTGTCTTCAACAGATTGATTTTTATTTTTATAATTAAGTTTAGAAAATTATATGTAAGAGTTAAAAATTAAAAATATATTTAAGAATTAATTAAATTAGGTTTTAACACTAAGTTTCTAGTAGAATCTATTTTTATGTTTTATTTTAAATATTACTTAAACTTTAAAATAAATAAAAATTTGATTAAATCTTTAACAATATATTAGTATCAAGAATATTAGTGGCGTTTTTAATAAAAAGCGCATAAAAATAAGAAATAAGCGCGCGCTTTTCAAAAAACGCCGCAAATAATCATTTTATTTTACCTAAAAACGGCGCCGTATTGTTAGCGTGAAGCAAAAATTGCTTAACGCTTTCTGTTCCCCCATTTGATTTCCCGAAATCCCTAACTCCATCTCTTTGCTCCTATTCTCATCTTTGTTTCCCGAAATCGAGAAATCCCTAACGCTTTCTGCGCCTTCTCTTCCTTTTCTTTTGCTTTGATTTCCAATCTCTTCCTTTTTCACATCTCTTTGATTTCTCATGGACACATTATTTAATCTATTTGAGGTAAGTTGTGAGAACGAATCTCAATTGAAATTTTTTTTTTATTTTCATTTCAGTGCCATATTTCCTGTTTCAATTTCATTTACAAATTTTCACTTTTATTTACAAGTTTCATAGTTTTTGGTTCCTGTTTCAGGGCTTCCTTTTTCACGTTGTGAGAAACGGCTTCCTGTTTCACGTCGTTATTATTATTTTTGGGTTCATAGTTTCTCCGCCGTCGCGCTGGATATTCGGTCGTGGAGGTATTTCCTTGGTTCTTCTTTGTTAAGTTTTGCTCTTGTTATGACACTTGAGTGATTGATTGCTATTTCCTTGGTTACCCTATGTGTTTTAGTGTTTTTTCACGGTTCTTCTTACGATTTCTTATGATTAATTGCAGCACTTAAGGGATGAACTTTCTAGAATAGATGAGAGTTGGGCAAGTGCACGTTTTGATTCACTACCTCATGTTTGTCCGTATCTGACATGTTTTACGGAGAATAGGAGGTTTAACTGTTCGACCTTTGGTCCGATTTTTACCTAGATTGATAAGTATAAGTAGTTATGATGTTTCTGAGATGTCTCATTGTGTCATAGTTTATGCTTCAAGAGGATTCTTCTTTGAGTTAGAAATGGGTAGGGTCAAACATATGTTTCAGAGAATTTTGTTTTAATTTTTCTTGTCTTGTTTTTGAAGTTTTGATGGAATTTTTTCTTTTATTGATATTAGCATTTTGCTCATTGCAAGTGAACCATATTCTTTTATGTTAATTCTTTTAAGGAAAACAATGCTATTTACTAGTTATTTTAGTGCTAAAAAATTCTATATTAACTATTGACTCTAGCAATCACTATCTAGATTCTGCACTTCTTTTATTGCTGTTTTATGGTCTAACGAACTCTATTGATTTATAAAACCATTTTAAATAGTACTAACAAAATAGCATTAATTAAAATTCAATTGAAAGTAAGGGGTAATAAAGTTTAACACTCCCTCAAACCATAGATATTTTTCCAAATGCTACTAAACTAAGAGAACTATTTCTTTCTGTAGTGTGATGTCTAAAATTTTAAGTTTTCAAATATTTCTTCTTTAGTTTTTAGTTTTCAAATAATTTTTAGTTTTGATTCAATATTCCTGTTACTTATTTTAGTAAAAAATTCAAATATTTGAATTCGTTTATTCCTTTTACTTTGAAAAAAATCTATTTTAAATAAATAAAGAATTTTTTTATATGAAATATTTGAAAACTAAAGAATTTTTTTAGGCATTGAAGTATATTTCTTCTTCTACGTATAGTTTGTTTACACACTTCCGTTTGATATTTTGTTAATTACTTTTGCTTTGTTTGATATTGTGTTTGATATTGAAGTATATTTTGTTTGATATTTCTTCTTCTAAGTATATTTTGTTTGATATATGAGAAGTTTTGTATCTTTCTTGGTATATGGCCATGTGGTGAAAATTCTTGAATTTTGATTGCGATTAGAACTATATTCATCTCTGGTTACATGAATTTTGATTGCGATTAGAATTATATTCATCTCTCAGTTAATTTCAATATGTGACTTTAAAAAGTTAAATTAAAAAAATTTAATGATGTAAATAAGTGAAATTAATTTTTCGTTCTGTATATATTTGCTGATCTGAAAGCTCTAAATTTGGCTTCACAGGTAATTTTGAAAGTGAGTTGAATTGAAGAGGACTTCCGAGCGAGGCCTTGCTTTGCATTACCGTCTCTCTCTCTGCTGCGTCCATCATCTTTGTCGCTCTCCACCGCCACAGACAATCGGTAAATTTCAGTACTTGTATTTGGAGTTGATTTTGAACTTCGAAATTAACTGTTGATGCTTGTGTTAAAGAAATGTCCTCTGATTATTTGTTGTTTTAATGTCTAATCCTGAATACTTTGTTTATTCAGATTATATATATGTTTACATGTAAGTTACTTAAATGTGAAAAAGTATAGAGTTTAAAACGACCAAAATCAAGAACTAAAATTGATCCTAATTGATTTAATTGCTACCAATTGGATTAGAGCTGAAAAAGTAGAAGAACTAAAATTGATTAAATTAAAATATATAAGTATTAAATTTAGAATTTAAAATTAATATAGGGAGTAATAGCAAATTTTAACTTTGTTGTCCAATATAAAGCAAATTCTTATTGTTTATGATATAGTTTTTGAGGGGATACACTACTTTGGGAGTTTGGACAATAATGAACACTCGAGTGCATGCCCCATGCATTAACCTTATTAACCATATTGATCAATTTAAATCTTTGAAGTTATCAATTTAAAATGCTTAAGTTACTTAAATTGATCCCTTTTTTCTATGTATATATTATGATATATATGTTTACATGTTAGTTATTGTTTGTAATTGTTTATGCTTAAGTTATTCTTTTAATATACGTCTTTAATATATATTTGTATGAAGTAATTTGATCTTATGTTGTTTGCATCTCGCCATCGCTTCCTCGCTCCTGCAATTGTTGGATTGGATTTGGTGGTAATAACTTAACTTAACAGTATGAAATCATTATTATTCTTATTTGTATGTTGTTGCTTCTTTGGAGGTTGTGCTGCAAATTGATCAATTTAAATCTTTGTAAAATGAACTTTTAAACTATGGTATTCTGCTTTGTTTGATTTCTTTTCATTTTGCTAAGAATGTGCTGCAATTTGATCAATTTAAATGCTGTAAAATGAAGTTTTAAACTATGGTATTCTGCTTTGTTTGATTTCTTTTCATTTTGCTAAGAATGTTGCGATTTGCTAAGAATGTTGCGATTTGAAACCTAAACATCTACCTACTACGACTACTTACATTGAAACTAAACTAAACTTGCACACTTGGTAAAGTTGATTTATCAGCTCAAACGTCAACAAAAAATACATCAAGTACATTAACAACTTGGTTCTAATTTAACTAAGTTAAAGGTATGTAATGATATAAAGATTAACATAAACACAAAATAAAATTTAATTGTTAAAAAATGTTTAAAATTTGTTATATATTAAATTTAATTATTGTCATTTTTGGTTGTTGTTAAATTTAAAAATGTAAAAATTAATTTTTTGATTAACTTTAATTTAACAAATAATAATAATAATAATAATAATAATAATAATAATAATAATAATAATAAAGACCTAAATTTTAAAAATTGTAAAATAAAATGGCTAAAATCTTGCATATAAGATGATATAAAATGATATAAAATGGTAGTAAAATTTTGTTATCAGTATAATATTAATAAAACTCATTTTTTTTCTTACTGAAAACATATTTTATTTCTTATTGAAAACAAAACTAATTTTAATTATATTATTTAACAAATTAAATATGTTTTTTATCATATTATAAAATATTATAATTAGTTTAAAAAAAGTCAAACAATATTTACAAATTATATTAAATATGATATTTTTATCATTTAAAATTAACATTTTAAAAACTTGTATTGTAATTCTAATGTTAAGCGAATTTGTAAATAAATTTATATTTTAAATGCATTTTTAATTTTAATCTTAACTGTTATAAAATTTTAAATTATCTTGAATAAATTATTTATTCCTAATTTAAAAGAGTTGTAATGTTTAAACTATATTTTAATTTTAACTTTTAATGTATTAAATTATTATTGAACTTATGATTTTTAATTTAAACTTGCATATAATGTGTAAAAGAGTTATAATTGTATTAAAGTTTGTGTTATTTTTTCTTACGTAAAATATTACACATTCATATAATCTATGTTATCTAAATTCATAGAATAATGTTTGATTTCAAAATGTAATATTTTTCAATGTTTTTAAAACTTATAATTTTTATTTAAATAAACAAATATTATTTAAAACTTACATAAGTAATTTAAAACATACATAACTTAAATAACTTACATAATACATGTAGTTTAATGTAATAATTAAAATATAAGCATTTAGTTTAAAGATCAAATTTCATAACTTCCGTTATACATAACTTACATAATTTTAAGATCAAATTTCATAACTTACATAATTTTAAGATCATATTTCATAACTTACATAATACATAACTTACAATGCCATGTATGATGAACCTTAAAAGAAAATTCATTTTCAAATTCAAATTCTTTTAAAAAAAGATTCAAAGTATATAAATTTGGAAACTTGTGGGTTGCCTTATATCTCACCGTAAGATATAACGGATCCTCCCTAGGTGTAACAAAGCCACGTATGATGAATCTTAAAGAATACATAACTTACATAATTTTAAGATCAAATTTCATAACTTACATAATTTTAAGATCATATTTCATAACTTACATAATACATAACTTACAATGCCATGTATGATGAACCTTAAAAGAAAATTCATTTCCAAATTCAAATTCTTTTAAAAAAAGATTCAAAGTATATAATTTGGAAACTTTGTGGGTTGCCTTATATCTCATCGTAAGATATAACGGATCCTCCCCAGGTGTAACAAAGCCACGTATGATGAATCTTAAAGAATACATAACTTACATAATTTTAAGATCAAACTTCATAACTTAGATAATTTACATAATTTACATTGCATTTAATTATATATATGATCATATCATTACTTACATAAATTATAAATTAACACTTTAGCCGTGTAATTTATTGCCAAGTTTAGACTTCAACAACTACGAAATGGATAGGAGTTGGATGAAATTGTCAAGGGTAAGCAATAGGTATCGAAATGGAGCAGAAACTTTTCTGAATTTCGCATTTCAAAATGCAAGCCAAGAGAATATGATTCTTTGCCCGTGTAAGAAGTGTTGCAATATCAATTGGTATTGTCGTGAAGTTGTCTACTGAACATCTAGTTGTTGATGGTTTTGTCCGGGGGTATAAAAAATGGATTTTCCATGGAGAGTGTACATCTAGTGGAGCATCTTCATCGATGAATATGGGTTATCCTCATACCGCTTACAATCGAGAATCGAGAATGTTAGAGATGATAATATGGAAGGCATGTTGCGAGGATGCTTTTAATATCTTGTGATGATGGTTTGGTCGTTTCCACGACTTGGGTGCAAGCGATGCTTATAATTTTGGTGGAAATACTTTCACCGAAGGAGGAAGAAAGTGTACGATGAGCGACCAAATGAAGAAGCGGCGAGGTTCTACACGTTACTTGGTGAAATGAATGAAGAAGCTGTATGAGGGTCAAAATTTTCCAAAGCGTCTTTCTGTATTCGTCTTTTTCACTTGAAATGTTTGGGAGGATGGACCGGAAACTCGTTGACAATCTTTGTTAGAGTTTTTGCAAGAAATGTTTCCGTTTGCGAAAATCCTCAATCTTGAAAGACATGAAGAAAAGCGATAAAGGATTTGGGCCTTGGCTACAACAAAATCCATAGTTGCCTAAATGATTTGCATGTTGTCTTGAGGCGGCCGGATAAACCAACGATCTTTGTCATGTATGCGGTCAATCCCGTTGGATTAATAGAAATACGAGAGGATGGTAGCGAGGATGGACACGATACGATCAAGGAAGCGGCCGATTAAGGTTTTACGGTATTTTCCGCTAATACCAAGGCTTCAGCGGCTTTTCATGTCGTCGAAGACAGCCCGAATCAATGACGTGGCACCGTGATGGGCGAAAGCAGATGATGGGAACATTAAGACATCCTGCAGATTCTTTAGCTTGGAAATCATTTGACTCCAAATTTCCAAGCTTTGCAAGCGATCCTCGGAGTGTGAGGCTTGGGCTAGCATCCGATGGATTTAACCCTTACAAACTCATGAGCACAACGATGTGCGATTACTTGGCACGTGGTACTTGTTCCCCTACAATTTGCCTCCATGGGTTTGCATGAAACAATCTTCTTTTATCTTGTCTATGATTATACGGAGAGAAAAAGTAGGGAATGATATTGACATCTATTTGCGACCACTTGTTGTGAGTTAAAACAACTATGGGCTGGTGGTGTTGGACATACGATGCAATGAGAAAAGAGAACTTTAATTTACGTGCGGCTTTAATGTGGACTATTAACGACTTCGGCTTATGCTAATTTATCGGTTGGAGTACCGAGGGGCGTTATGCTTGTCCGTGTGTTGTCTTTGCTTGTGACATGTTCGCAATGGTTATATAATGGGAAAAAGTTCTCTTACATGGGGCATCGTCGGTGGTTCTGGGATAATCATACATTTAGATTTTGAGTGCTCGGTTTGATGGTGCTTGAAGAGTTCGGACCAGCTCCTTCGCATGAACGAGTGGATCCGAAATATTCTTAATGTTGAAAGATAGCAATTTCATTTATGGCAAGATGAATCAAGCTAAGCAAACCCGCATAGAAATAGAAGATCTAGGGATGAATCGATGATGAATCAGATGAAGAGGATGATCCTAATGAGGCGGACTTGTGGAAAAAAGAAGTATTTTTTCGAGTTGCCTTATTGGGAGCATCAGATTTTACGCCATAATCTTGATGTCATGCACATAGAGAAAAATGTCTGCGAGAACATCATTCGGACTATTTTGAATGTTGATGGAAAATCAAAAGATAATCTTCAGAGTCGACTTGATTTAGTCCACATGGGAATTCGGCGTGAGCTTCATCCCCGAGCACTTTCGAATATGAAATATCGATTGTTGCACGCAATTTTTTCAATGTCGAAGGCAGAGAGAAAGAAGTGTTTCATGCGGTGTTGAAGGATATAAAGGTCCCGGATGCGTATGCATCAAATATATCGCGATGTGTGAGTCTTAAGGATCGAAGATTATATGGCTTAAAATCGCATGACTATCACATATTGATGCAAGACTTACTGCCAGTTGCTATGCGGTGTTGTATGTCGAAAAAGGTGACGGCTCCTGTAATTGAACTGTCAAATATAATGAAAGGTATTTGTGGTAAAGTTTTGAATGTTCAAGAACTTGAGAGACTACAAGATCGAGCCGCATTGACTTTATGCAATCTGGAGAAGATATTCCGCCTTCTTCCTTCTTCACTATTATGGTGCACTTGTTAATTCATCTTCCGCGTGAAGCACTTCTTGGTGGACCCGTTTTCTATCGATGGATGTATCCCATTGAAAGGTCTTACTTTATTTGTAAAATATTCCTTCATTCAGCTCTTTCATGCCTTTAGTTGCAACTTTTGATAATGTTGTATATCGTGTTTAGGTTCCTTTCCAAATTGAAGTCATACGCTAGTAATAAGCGTTATCCGGAAGGATCAATAGCCGAGGGCTACTTGGCAGAGGAATGTATGACTTTTCTGTTTCGAGGTATTTGGAAGATGTTGAAACTAGAATGAAGCAGACCAAGTAGAAATCTTTGGGCTCACAGATCATAATTTGGCTGAAACTTATTTATTTCAAAGTTTCAGAGAACCGATCGGCAAAGTCGAAATTACAGAATTAGACGATAGATCGTGGGTCCAAGCGCATCGATACGTTCTTTTTCATCACGAATCAATGGAACCATTTCGGAAGTAAGTTCTACAATTTGATAAATACTCATCAATTATGATTTGTTTGTCTTCTAACAAAGTGAAACCTTTTTTACCGTAGTGAGTACAAACAAATATTGAGAGCTCGTGCGACGATCGAAGATTAAATCGACGAGAAATTAATAAGTTGTTTGCAGAATCATTCCATGAATGGTTAAGTCAAATGGTATGCAATTTAAGTTTTCATTAACAAGTAATAAGGTTTTCTCATAATAATTACTCGATTTACTTTCGACTCGATAGGTTTGGAGTCGGAATGAAGTAAATGACGACGTTAAATGGCTTTCACAAGGCCCAAACAGATTAGTTAAAAGATACGATGGCTTCCTTATCAAGCGGATCTGATTTCATACAAAGTATCGCGAGAGATTTGAGAGAACCCAAAATTGCGGAATTGTTGTTAATTCTTGATTACAAGTTATGCTAGTGCTAGGGGCGATGAATCCGGTCGAGGGGAATCGGAGTACTACGGACTTATTTGCGACATCATTGAGTTGGATTACTACGGCAAATGCAAAGTTGTCTTATTTCGAGGTGATTGGGTGATGTGAATACGGCTCGTGGAATTAAAGTCGATCAATATGGCTTTACAATGGTGAATTTCTCTCAATTGATTCACAGGAGAACAACTAATGGACGAGCCGTATGTGTTTTCTTCTCAAGTTAAACAAGTTTTTACTCGGAAGATCCAATTGATGAGGGTTGGTACGTTGTACTTGAAACACCCCAGAGACTTTTTTCGACATTGGCGGTGGAAGTAGAGATGATATAGTCGAAAGATCGAAACATTGCCTTTTCGAACAAAACTTAAAGCGAAAATATCCCTAGTACTAGTCAACAATTTCAATGGGTTCGTCAAGATGTGGACGAAGATATTTCTACGAAATATGATTTAGTAAGATTTTACGATTTATTATTTATATGTAATATTATAATTTTAATGTTGGGCATGTTATATAAGTTAACTATTTTAAATGTCCTATTATTGTTGTTATTTGTTACTAAAATTTTGAACTATTTTACGTGTATTGGAGGAAAAAATGCCTAGAAGATGATTATTACGAGATTTCAATATTGTTCGCGATACTCCAAATTTAGAAGAAAGAAATAGTGAAGAGCAAGCGGTTGTTGGATCTTCTACTCTGCCGGACATAGATGATGAGCTGGAGAATTTGAAAGTAATGTTAAGTTTATTTTACATGTATGTTGAATTTTATTATTGATTCATTTTTCAATTTTAATATAATAATATATTATTTTTCATTTGAAGGTGGTGGGGCCAGCAGAGCTCGGGGACGTACACTACTTAAAGATTTATCGACCTAGAGCACGCCAATCGTGTTAAAGTAAGGAGAAACAATTATGGCAGCACCTATTGGATCTGAAGCTCATTGTTAGGAAGCTATTTGGGCATTATTTCACGAAATGCCAATATGTTGCCCATTAACTACGAATCATGGCATCACATGCCACGATGCCAACAAAAATCAGCTCTCGAAAATATTAAGGTACCAAAAGCGTGAATGTAATTTATAATACTTTAATTTAATTTTCATTTATATTAACTTTTTATACTTTTTTTCTTGAGCTAGATTTAATTTAGATGTCTCTCGATGACTATGTTAAGAAGACCTTGGGCAAAAAATGGAGAGACAATAAAAGCACGCTCAAAAACAATATTTTAAGAAAGACATAAGCCTCGACGAAAAATTAAGAAATGTTCCACAGAGAATGTTGAGGTACCAATGGGAAGATGCGATTAGATTTTGGAATTCAAAAAAAAGGAGAGGTATTACATTACTTCTAAAATCTTAGAAATTATTTGGTTTATAGTATTTACTATATATATAATTCAAATTGTATTATGTAGGACCGTGAGCGAGTTGGAATAAGCGTGAGACAAGAATGTAAATTCACGCTTTACGGCGGAGTTCTAGAAGTTTTGCTTGTGTAGGCGAGGCGAGGTATTATTATTTATTAATTTGTCAAATATTAATTACTTTATACTATTAAATATATATTTTTACGCTAAAATCGGGAAACTTCGATTAGTCAAAAAGTTGGGCGCGTTGACTTTTTGACATTACGCATAGAAAGAAGGATGGATCTCAGATGACATCAAAAAGTGCAGAAATTTTGGTATATTTACTTAATAAAATTTTATATTTTATAAATATTTATAATGTTTAATTATAATAGTTTAATTCATCGTTTATAGTTTTAAATTTATAATGTTAAATTATGTTGCATTCTTTCTTATTTATATATTTCGTTTCTAACTCTTTCATTGATTTATTAGGATAAACTAAAGAGAAAAAGGCGGAGTATGAAGCGGTTGCTTGATCGATAGTTCTGTTAATCTTGACGAGATTGATAATGTAATTATTGAGATGTTTTGGGTCTGAAAGGTACATGATCGCTTCGGATCGATAGTTCTGTTAATCTTTAGTATATTTTTAATAGAATTATCACCGATATTTTGGACTTGAAAGGCATGGTGGGTTCGATCTAAAGGATCCGGTGTTACCCGACCCAATATTTTGATCCGACTCTCAGCGAGTACATGCCTCCCGGGAGTCAATCTCGTGCTGAAGTTCAGAGGCTACAAGACCCAGATAGCTCAGATGCAAGAGAGCACGGTTGAGCAGAGGCAACAAAGCTGCGATGTTCAAAGAAAATATGAAGAACTCCGGCAACGGCTTAAAAAGCGGATGCGAGGCGGCAGCAGCGATAGCGAGGAGGCAAGAAGAGCGGCGAGAGAGGCAGCGTGCAATGCGAGGGAGGAGCGAGGCATCATCGATGCTAGCGAGCGAAGCGAAAATCACGAAGAGCTCGCCAGCGGCTTTCAACAGATGATGCGAGATGTTTGAGCGATCGCGAGAAAACCGTCATCTTAGACACATTTAGTTTCTCGTTGTAAGAATGTTTTGACATTATTACATTTAACATTATTGTTACAATATTATTTACAATTAATGTATTTGGTGTGATTTTTATGCTAAATTTGCTATTTTGCGATGGAATTATATGCTGTATTTACTGTTATTGGTTGGTTTTAATGCAGGAGGGGTATAATATTGAATAAATGGCACTACAGAAATCTGTACAAATTAGTGGCATTTTTCGAAAAGCGCCGCTAAAGAACATGGTTTTTAGCGGCGTTTTTCAAAAAAGCGCCGCTAAAGAACATGGTTTTTAGCGGCGTTTTTGGAAAAAGCGCCGCGAAAGAACATGGTCTTTAGCGGCGTTTTTGGGAAAAGCGCCGCGAAAGAACATGGTCTTTAGCGGCGTTTTTGGGAAAGCGCCGCGAAAGAACATGGTCTTTAGCGGCGTTTTAAAAAGCGCCGCGAAAGAACATGGTCTTTAGCGGCGTTTATAACAAAACGCCGCTAAAGACCATGTTCTTTCGCGCGCTTTTTCAACATAAACGCCGCAAAAATTTTGCGCGCGTGTAATAGCGGCGTTTTTTGGGGCGCTTACAGAAACGCCGCAAACACTTTTTGTGGCGCTTATAAACGCCGCTAAAGGCCAAAAAAAACGCCGCTAAAAGTCTGTTTTACTGTAGTGTTGATATTGATATAAGCCATTCAACCTTTTTTTTTACATAATTAAGGTTTAAGCAAAAATCAATAATTCAATAATTTATATACAATAAATTAACAAAAATCAATAGTTCAATATTGCGTGTTTACCGATCATTAAATTAACTTTTTTGAAATTACACAGTACAATCTAATGCTATATTTCATCCCTTCATTTTACGAAAATTGAGACATTATTTTGTTGGTATTCAACTAATAAGAAAAGTTGTAAATTGATGCAGTTGCACAGATTGGTGTTTGCTATGGGATGCTTGGCAACAATCTCCCAAATTCATGGGAAGTCATTCAACTTTACAAATCAAACAACATCCGGCGATTGAGGCTCTACGATCCAAATCAACAAGCATTACAAGCTCTTAGAGGCTCCAACATTGAAGTAATGTTAGGTGTTCCAAATGATCAACTTCAAAACCTCGCTGACCCTTCCAAAGCACAATCATGGGTTCAATCAAATGTTGTAGCTTACTGGCCGAGCGTTCGGTTCCGATACATTGCTGTTGGGAACGAAGTCCCTCCTTCATCTTGGTTAGCTCAATTCGTTTTGCCCGCCTTAGTGAATGTATTCAACGCGGTTCGATTGGCCGGTTTGGAGAGTCAAATCAAGGTCTCAATCGCCATTGATATGACCTTGATCGGTGTCTCGTATCCTCCATCGGCTGGTGCGTTTCGGGGCGATGTTAGGTCGTATTTGGACCCAATCATAGGCCACTTAGCATGGGCTAGAACACCCTTGCTTGCCAACATTTACACTTACTTCAGCTATTCAGGCAATCCAAGGGATATCTCACTTCCATATGCTCTTTTCACTTCCCCTTCACCTGTTGTATCGGACCAAGGACGTGGATACCAAAACTTATTCGATGCAATGTTGGGTTCGTTATACTCGGCTCTCGAGAAAGCCGAGCAAGGAGGGCTCGAAGTTGTGGTGTCAGAAAGTGGATGGCCTTCAGCCGGTGGGTTTGGGACATCGGTCGATAACGCGGCCACTTATCTATCAAACTTAATAAGACATGTCCAAGGAGGTACCCCAAAGAGGCCAGGAAAAGCCATAGAGACATATTTGTTTGCTTTATTTGATGAAAACTCGAAACCAGGTCCTGAGTTAGAGAGACACTTTGGGTTGTTTTTACCAAATAAGCAACCAAAATATCAGCTTCGTTTTGGTGGAGGAAGGCATTGGGATATTGCTTCTGAGGAATATAATGGAACCTTTCCTCTTAAGTCTGATATGTAAAATCTACAAAGCTTGGGAAATTTGGTCTTTTTATTGGGTTTTCGTTTTTATTTTCCTATGTGTTTTCTTCTTAAATAAGAGAAAATCTCATGGTGTTAATTTGATATAATTTTTATTATCAAAAGAAAATTAAAATATTTCCAACTTTACATCTATAACCATATATATGTAGAAATTAGACTTCTAAATGCTAACACGTTTGTAGCTGTTTTTTTGTTTGGGTAGATAGGGAAGTAGGAAAAAAAATTCTAATTATTCATCAGTCCCTATACTTTTTAATTTTTGGAATTTAATCCCCTACTTGTTTGATTTAAAAACTAAAATTTAATTAATAACATTATTAATTAACTTTTGTAAATTTTGAATGTGAGTTATCAATTGAATTTTAATTTTTAAATCAAGTGTTTGAATATTAAAATGCCACATATTCTAAATCAATCCAATAAAAGTGTTACTAATTGATATTCCATCACAAATTCCTTATCTAATATTTTTTTCCTCGCATTACTATAAATCTAAAAGTTAAACATGCATATTCAATGGGTGTCAGATCCCTCCATAATATACTAGCATATAATTCCTCATTCTTCAAACATACATGAATATATGCTCCATGACTTTCTAGTACTTGGTATCATAATTCGCCTTAAATCAATTTTAGATTCCATTAAATAACAAATATCTGGATTTGTGCAAAACATTGTGCACATAAAGTTTCACAATCTTAGTCATGCACCTTTTTCTCATTTTCTTATGACAATATTCTAAAGAAAGTTTAAACTTGCTATAGATAAACTTACTTGAAGTTTATGCAAAGGCTTAAAAAGCCAAACTGGGGTTCGACCTATAGTTTTCAGTTGAAGTGATTGGTTCATTTCAATGAGATCTCGTGTAAATCCAACAATGGAGAAAGTTTGGATAACAATTTTCGTTCATAATATTCCAGAGACTATGTACTGGAATGGTCTTTGGGCGTTGTTTCGGTATTGTGGAGATGTTGTTGACGCGTTCATTCTGGTGAAAAGAAGCAAGAGTGGAAAAAGATTTGGCTTTGTGAGATATAACAGTATGGCAGATGCTAGAAGGGCCATAAGTTGATTAAATAACTACGTGATTTTAGGGAATAGATTATTGGTGGACTTCGCCAAGTTTAAGGGGAGAAGACAGATATGGAAAAACGTTTAAGTGGAAGGAAATTCAAAATAGAGGAAGAATGAAAAAAATGAAAGGGAGGAGTATGAAAAGTCGCAAAAAAAAAAAGTAGAATAGAAGTAGGAGAAAAGTAGGACAAAACTCTTTGAGAAATAGCAACGACCTAAATAAGACTAAAAATGAGGACTGTAAGGTGAAGAATATCAGTATAAAGGTTTAGGGACATGTCGAAGAGAAGTAACTTTGAAAGCTTCAAAGATGTTTGGTAGGTACAACAGCAACGTGTTGTGATACAAAGATCTTATTTGAAAGAATGGTTAGGAATGAATTAGGGGAAATTAAAATTAGAAGAATCCAATGAAGGCACTTTTTGATTGAACTACCAGACGTAGAATTGTTTGATGTATTGAAACAGAATGATTGGGCATACTTGAGAGAGATTTTTTTTATCAACATTGAACCTTGGTCGAAGAAAACAATGGTGGAGGAAAAAGTGTTGTGGATTAAAGCGTATGCATCCCTCTACACTATTGGAACTATACTTCCTTCAAAAGGATAGCTGGTGTATGGAGAGAGTTAATCTCTCTTGGTGAGAATTCTACATCGATTAAAAGTTACAATAAAATGTCAATGTTGGTATCAATCAATCAGCTGGAAATAATAGATAAGCTAATCTATATAGAGGTGGGGAAGATAAATTTTCTTATAAAAGTTTTTGAAATGGGTTTATCAAAATCTTTAGGTGATAACATTAGGGACCATGGTGTGAAGGGAAAAGAAGAAGAGAAATCAGTACAAGATAGGGAAGATACATTTGTATCAGAATCTGAATTGGCGATGAGACTTGGATCGGAAAATCAAAGGAGAGACAAGGTTAGGAAGATGAAGAAATTAACATGTTTATCCTTGAGAAATCTAACGATGGATGCCAGAACACATTACAAAATACATTAAGGTTGGAAGAGGAACAATTGAGTGGAATAAGGGCCGAACCTAGGTTGGGAGAGAAGGATAAAAGTGGGTATAGCAATTGGGCCATGGAAGATGTAAGTAACATAGGCTTTTTAGTAGTTGAATTAGGACTTGAAAATATAGAGAGCCCAAGATGAGCACAGAGAAATTGAGGAGGGTGTGGGCTTGGTGGTAGATTTAGGCTTATAGATAGGCAATTCTAAAGAGTCAGGAGGGAAACTGGATTGTAGTATCCTTATTGAAAGATCTAGAGTTTTATTAGGGGGAGAAACAAACAGAAAAAAAGGGTTTCAGAGGGGGAATCTCTAATTTTTCTTAATTAGAAGAAACAAAAAAACAATGGTTGAAAGATTAGATCGATGTATGAAAATAATGATGGAATCCTTTTTGTAGTGGAGAAGAAGAATAGAGATCGGGCATTGAGAAAGCAAAAAGGAAAATGAATCGCATGTAAAGAGGATGTCGTTGTTAACGCTTCTCTCTCGAACTTTGACATCGACAATAGAAAGAGAGTGATTCTTCGGGGGGCCAGGAATGCATGGGAAGTGGAAAAAAAACTTGGATTCAGTGTTAGAGGTGACGAATGAGAAGTTGTGGATGAGATTATGAGACTAGAAGAGAGGTAGATCAGAGCAACAAAGGAAAGAGCGGGGGTCTATAGGTCATTGTGCAGGTTAGTACCGATTGTAATTATAATTTATACTGTGTATGAGAGGTTTTTTTGGGGGGTTAAGAATGAGGGTTTTGTTGTGGAACATTAGGTGCATGTCCTTGGATATGAAAAAAAAGCTGTGTTAAATGAGTAATTTGTAAAGGTAGAGTGGGTTTGTGTTTCATTCATGAATCAAAGATAGTAATGGTTATTGAGGAGATAATTAGAATGGTGTGGAGTGACGATAATTTTGAATTTTGACTTTTGACTACTGTAGGAAATTCTGGAGGGGTAATAACAATATAGGACAAAGTTAGGTTTGAAGCAAGTTGTTACCTTTGTTCTAAAATTTTTGTTGTTGCGGAAGGAAAATGGATTTAAAGAGATTTAGATGCAACCTTTATTAATGGTTTTTCACCTTATGGGATTTCGAATAAAAAATTTTTACGAGAGGAACTTATGTTCTGAAAAGTATGTATGTCTGCCCATGGATATGGGGGTGATTTTAATACAATAGCAAACAAGAGCGAAAGAAGTTTTTTTTTCTCCCTGTGTTGGGATGTGAAATTGACAGGGTTTCAAAACGTTTATGATTGATTGCAATTTTGGCATCATGTTGGACCGTGTAGTTATCTCAGAATGATAAAGTTGTCAGCAAAACATTGATGAATCTAGTTTCAAAGTTGTACCACTCTAAAATGAGGTCTTTGATGTGGGTAATTGCGGTGCATGAAGACTGCCTATTTTTGTAGGGTTATTGGTGGTTTTGGCCTGTGAAATGTAGCTCTTGCTTTGGAGGATGAAGTGGGTTGTGGTGGGGGTTTTGAAAGATGATAAATGAATGGCTTGTGCGTTATTCTCGGGGAAGACTGAAGATAAGGGATCGAAAATGATAGAGGTAATGGCAATTAAAATAGCTGTGGATATGTATATTGGGTCGTGTCAGAAGGCACATGTACCTTTAGTCATCGAATTTTGCTCGAGTGTAGCTTTGGAATGGTTGATGAATATGAATTATAGATTGTGGTCGTTACGAAAATTGTTTGGGGATATTGACTATGGCACTAACCAATTGGCTCAATTTTAGTTTGTAGATATTCAAAGCAAGGTAATGGTATGAAGGATGCTTTGGCGAAAGCTGGTATATCAAGATCTTCTATTTTTAAAAGCTAGTGGTGAATCTTGTTTAATGCATAATAGTTCTAGTTGTGTGGAGGATTTTGTCTTTGGTTGTCAGTAGCAATACTGTTGTATTCATGTTGTCCTTGAAAGATGTTGGTGGTTTCAACATTTTTCTCGATTTTGCATTATTTTCCTTGACTAAGCAAAAAAAAAAAAAAAGAAAAAGAAAAAAAAAGAAGCAACTTACTTCACAAACATTTCTCAGAACTTTACTACGATATGACTATTGGAACAAACTATCATTATGTTTTTTTCAATCTTTTGAAGACTCGAATGCTTAGAACACAATTAGTTTTCTTTTAAGTCCTTCATGCCTAAGCTCTTGTATCAGCCACTGCTTAATCAATGACATTTTGTAACAACCCTAATCTAGATAGGTGATGATCATGATCAAGTGATATTTCACCTAATGCTTTAGGGCTTCTCGATAATATCATTAAAATGATGGTTATATCTGATTAAACCAAACATGGTGTTCGATAAAGGATCAATCTATAAGTACCGACTGTTGTTTAGGCTTGGCTAATTAAAACTAACCTAACTCTGGAACACATGTATGGGGTATCGATACCTAATAGCTTGACGTATTAATACTTAGAGCTTGTATATCGAGACTAGACACCCATGTTTTTCTATTTTGGCTTTGATGCTTTGTTGTATTGATACCTTATATTAGAGGTATTGATACATATATATATCAAGTATCAATACTGAAACGAGGGATATCGATACCATAATGTTCTCAAAAGTTCATTTAGATTCCTACTTTGCAAGTATTAATACATTTGCTTACGATATTGATATCTATAGCAGTGAGGCCTAAGTTAAATATTCTAAGGTGTCTTATCTTGGTAGTAAACCCTAAATAAGCTTGGGTTACACTCTAAGGAAGGTTTTTAAGGTCTAAAAGGACAATATATTTATAATTCACTTAACTTATGTACAACATTAGCATCCTAGTGGTATAGGGTAAACTATACAAATAGTCACTTAATTATTAAAAATTTTCATTTTAGGCACCTAAAATAAAAAGTTTGTAATTAAGCACTCATGTTACATAGTTCGGTCATTTTGATAATTCCTATTAAAATCACAAACAACAAGTTGATGTGGCAGTTAAAAAACCAGTATAACAAAAAATTAGCTCTCAATTTTTACATATTATATTAAGTTACTCATAATTTAAAAAAAAATAATCCTCAAAGTTTACAAATGGTCTCAATTTGATCCTAATTCTAAAAAATTCAAAGAAATATATAAAAACAAAAAAATTGTTGACAAGAAATAATAATATATAAAATTTAAAAAATATAAATGTAACACCCCAAACCTGGCCTCGACGTTACAGCCAGATCTGGAGAAGTTACCATGATTCACTTTGAAAATTTAGAAATCTTTTGGGCTTGTAGAAACAACGCAGGCTTTTGATAAAAACAATTTCAATTTTTCTTAAATGAAAATATCTTCTTTACTTAATTCGTTAATTCTTGTTGATTAAATTATATTTATAAAATGCTTATGTTTGCAGTGGAACTCTTAGTTAAATTCAGTTTGGAAAACATAGTTTGAATTTTTGAAAATCCAATGATGCTGATAGTGTAGTTATGATTTTAAAACGATTAAACAATTTAAAACAAAAAATAAAAGTCCAAAACAAAAACAGTCCCAATTGTCTGAAATAGTCAAAAGTACCAAAACAGAATAAACCAAGTTTTAAGTAGCACAAATTAACTGTGTTTAACTTCTCATTGCACTGACCTATCCAATGTCTGAGGATTACGTGAGAGTCAAACAAACAGAGAATGAGCTTACAAGCTCAGTATGTAACTTACTGTAATTTAAATAGCAGATACAATTCCAGACATGCATTCAAATACCAATCAGAAAGATTTCATAAACAAAAACAGAAATAGATGCATATCAAATACATATTAAATTCTTGCCCCCATCTGCTACACACCATCTCCGACCATCCTTGCACACCAATTACGGTATTAAATACCAAACCAGCCCTACACACCAACTAATGTCTGTATGACACTTTTCAGAATATTTGTAGCCTAGCTGCCAGATTAATAGGTGATATACCACCAAATACAAATATCCGTGGCTGAGCCACCAAACTAGACAAATAAATTAAACTGCCTTCATTTCCTCCATAAGCATATTTCCCACCCTAATGCATATGCAAAACTAGACAAATATCACATATGTGTATGACATACATGTTTTTCATATCAGATTCAGATCATATTTAGAACATAAAAAATCATGCTATCATGTATAACATACTAATCATGCATACATAAATCGTATTTAACACTAACAGAACACCAGAATCCATGATTAGTAGACAAATTTGTACCATACAGACCCTAAGGAATGTAACATCCCATTTTTAGGGTTAATCAGAATAGTGGTTTTGGGACCACAATCTGAAGTCAAAATATTTATTTTAATATTTTATTATGGTTTACAGCATGATAGAATTATTGTGTGAAAATTTCATAAAGAAATTTTACCGTTTAAAGGCTTAATTCAGTAAAAAGGACTAAATCGCGTAAAGCGTAAAAGTTGTATTCTATAAGCTAAAGGTGTCAAATAGCTATAGAGTTTAAATATGGAGGTCCTTATGTGGCAAATAGCCCATTTATGAGATAGTGGATGATAGTGGAGTGGCAATTGGTGTAATTACTAATGTTTTTAAAGGATAATTAAGTAAATAGTTAATAAAGGTTAATATTAATAAAAAAAAGCCAAAATCCTTATTTTTATCATCCCTTCCACCAAAATTTGAAAATAATGGAAGCCATGGATGAGCTAGGTTCGTCCAACATTGTTTTTCTCATTTAGGTATGGATTTTGATTCGTTTTTAATAATTTCTACGTTTTTGAGATCGTTGTAGCTTAGTCTAGCTAGCCCAGGGACTAATTTGAGAAACTGTTAAAGATTTTGTGAGATGCCATTGATGAATATTAATGTTTTTTGATGATTGATGATGAAATATGGAAGTTAGATGATAGTTTTACATATTTTACAAAGTGATTTTGAGTAAAAATACAAATTATGGACTAATTTGTGAAGTTATGAAATTATGTGGTTAAAAGTATGAATAAATTGAAAATATGGGCTGTTTTTGGAATTTATGAAATTTGGAAATACATGGGCTATACTAAATTGCATAAAATGGAAATTTTATGTGATAATGACTAAATTGTGAAAAATGTAAAAAATTAGGGGCAAAAGTGTATTTTTTCCAAAATGTGTAAATTGTGTTAAATTGAGTGAATTAGTGACTAAATAAGAAAATTTTGTTATTATATAGATTGAGAAAAACGAGATTTGGATTTAGAACAGGGAGAAAGCAAAGTATCGGACTAGTTGATCCATTCCGTCGTTTTAGCGATCGAGGTCAGTTTGTATAATCGAACGTCAATGTATATTTATGAAATTGATGAATGATAGTATGAATGTATTCATATAATTGATTTAATTGTGGAACATAAATTAAATGTTCGAAATAAGTAAAAATGTAGGATCGAACACGATTGTTTCATAACAAAAGACGAATCGGCGGAAAAGACCATGGTTGGACCATGGCAGTACATGATTTCATATAAGACCATAACTGGGCTATGTCATCGATATATGAGACTTTGTGTAAGACCATATCTAGGATATGCATCAATATATAATTTTGTGTAAGACCATGTCTGAGACATTGGCATCGATAAGTGATTACGTGTAAGACCATGTCTGGGACATTGGCATCATTATATGATTTCGTGTAAGACCATGTCTGGGACATTGGCATCGATATATGAATCGTGTAAGATCATAGCTGGGCTATTGGCATCGATATGTGATAACACGTAAGACCATATCTGGGATATGACATTGTACGAGCTTTACATGCTATCCGAGTATCCTTATCAATTCCGAACGGTTCAACGGGCAATGTAGAGAAGCAAATGACTATGTGAATGAGTTATCCGATTCAGGTATGAAAGAAGTTATATGATTCTTGTGAATAAAATGTGAGTATGAATATAAATGATGATATGTGATTTATACAAGAAAGATATGTCTAAATATGTTATTTTTCAAAATGTGCTCATTTGGCAATATGAAGGTATGAATTGAATGTTATATGATAATTGAATTGATTAAACTTGTGAAAGCTAAAGTTAGCTGTGTAAGTGATTATATTATTGAATGGTGGTAATTTGATATGAGAACATGTTATAAACTTGAGAAAAGTTTATGTTTTGGCATGTGAGGTAGCATATTATACTTATGACATTGAATTGCAATTATTTGTTATGTTAAGTTTATTAAGATACGAGCTTACTAAGCTTTATAGCTTACTTTGTTTTCTTTTCTATGTTTATAGAGTTTTGAAGGCTTGCTCGGGTTGGAAGTCGTTAGAGATTTCATCACACTATCTAGCTACGGTTTGGTACTTATGAGCTTTGTGATATTGGTTATATGACATGTATAGGCTTGAGTCTTTTTTATAAAGATTTTGGTGATGCATTTGGCCATTTTATATGGCTTATTAATGACTTATGTTTGATGTGTAATTTGCCTTGTGTAGTGACATAATTTGGTATGGTTGGTGATGATTCAAGTTGATCATTTGGTCATTTGGTATATGATGAGTATTTACTTATGAAAAGCATGATTTTAGACTTGATAAGTGAATGGCTAATAGATGATTTATGAGTCAAGATTTGAGTGTGATTGATGGTAGTAAAAATACATATTAAAATAGGTTGTATTGATGAGTATGATATGTACTTTGGTATATGATTGAATAGGTGAGTAATGAGGAATGAATCATGCTAGTTTGGTATGTGTTTGAATGTACAAATAGTATTGATTTGAGTTGATGAAATGGATAGAATTGGTATTGTAAGTTTGGTGCATGAAATAGCATGGTTTGGCTGCTTATTAATGTATTAAAATGGCATGAAATGTGGTGTTTTAGGTATGCTTGAGAAGGGTGAGAAATGTGGCTTCAACCAAGCCTATTTTCACTCCACACGGCCGAGCACACAGGTGTGTGGCTTGATCGTGTGTGACACATGGCTTTGGTCACGGCCGTGTGTCCCATGGGGTAGCCCTTTGAATTAAGTCAGTATACCCTACAGGTTTGGCACAGCCTAGATACACGGCCATGTCTACTGGCCGTGTGGGGCATATGGGCTGGCACATGGGCGTGTGGCTGGTCGTGTGACCCAAGTCAGTAACCCCTCTAGATTTCACGGCCTAGCATAAGGGCGTGTCCTTGTGTGGTTCAAGTCAGAATGTATGCCCTGTTTTCACACGGCCTATGACATGGGCGTGTCTAGCCTCACACGGCCTGTTCACACGGGCGTGTGACAGGCCGTGTGATCCCTGAATGCTTAAAAATTTTAAGTGATTCCTAAAGTTTGCAAATGTGATCGGTTTAGTCCCGAACCTTCTCTAAAGCATATTTAAGGTCTCATAGACCTATTTAAGGGACATTATGTATGTTAATGAATTTTATTCGATAATGAATGTTTATTGAGTTGTGGAATGTTAGTTAAATGTTGTGTTTGATCGGTAATACCTCTTAACCCTAAGCCAACGATGGACACGAGTTAGAGGTGTTAAAAGAAGGCCTACCATTTCATTCGCACGAAGAATACGACCTTAGGGAAAAATTTTAGAAATTGGGTCCATACGCTCGTATGGCCCACACAAACTGGCTGACCCAAACCGTGTGGCTTAGACAGTGTGGCACATGGCCCGGCACACCGTCATGTGGCGTCGATAGTCAAGTTTTTTGGCTTTCAACTGTTCGCATATTTTTTGAGTATTCATTACACTTCTTGTTTGTTTTTTTATACAAAAACATCCACGAGACTTTCAAAACCTAAAAATGTTAATTAATTCACCAAATTAACAATGATAATGTATCAATTAAGAGTACATAGTCCTCGATTTTCCTAAGATATCAATCAAACCCACATATGAATAACCCAAAGAACCATATATCAGTACTAAATGCTTACCCTTGTATGTAAACAGTAGCACACGAATTCAAATCGCTAGAGGATCGTTGAATGTTAACCGTTCATCTCCTATCAGAAAAACCAACAATCAAAACTCACTTAAACAATTAGCCCGAAAAGATATCTCACCAAACCAATTAAGAAAACCGTACACCCTAAACACCATAACCATAATCACTTACTTGATAGGAGCACAAGTTAACTATGCAGAGAAAGAGAATAAAAAAAAGGAAACAAAAGCAAAAAGGAAGGAACAAAAAGAGAATTAATGTAGCCAAAGAAAGAAATAAAAAACAAAAAACAAAAGATAAAGAAAGGGCAACGGAAGAAACATCAGACGTAGGAAATAGGAGAGAAAATTTTAGGATTTTCCAAATAAAAATATATTTAAAAAAAAACCAACCACTTCCCCTACCAAACTAGGTACCCTATTCCATCATATTTCCTACAAAATTCGAAACCCATCCAAACTTTATCACTTGGGCAGCTCAAACATAAATAGTAAAGATATTGCCTATTTGCTCACGCAAGAATTCGAATACATAACCATAAGATAAGCTAACACCTTACCACTAAACCGATAGACTCATTCTATAACAAATTGAGCAAAAATAGTATTTAAGTTATATAAACAGATGTAGGGCTAGGAACAAAAATAATTGAATTTTCCCAAAAGTGAGATCTGAACCCATGACCTCAAACAGACATTCAAGGCCCTTCACCATTGAAGCATATACTTAACTATGTCAAAATTTAACAAACCAAATATTCAAAATTTTGGGGCATTACAACTCTCCTCCCTAAAAAAAATTTCAGCCTCGAAATTTTACCTGATTCAAACAGATGTAGGTATTGTTGTCGAATCGAGTCTTTAGGTTCCCAAGTGGCTTCCTCAATGCCATGATTCTATCATAGAACCTTAACCAAAGGAATGGTCTTCCTCCTCAATACCTTAACCTCTCGTTCCAGAATCTGAACTAGCTCCTCCTCGAAGGTCAAATCTGGTCTTAGCTCAATCTGCTCAACAGATTGAAGATGAGATGGATTAGACCAATACCATCTCAACAAAGAGATGTGGAACACATCGTGAATACGATCTAACTTCGGAGGTACCTCTGACTAATAGGCAATTGACCCACATGTTTTTGAATCCGATAAGACCCAATGAACCTAGGGTTTAACTTGCCTTTACGTTCAAACGGAAGAACTTTCTTTCACGAAGATACCTTAAGAAAAACTTGATTACCCACAGAAAACTTGATATATCTTCTTTTCAAATCCGAGTAAGACTCCTGTCTATCAGAAGCTGCCTTAAGACGATCTCGAATAAGTCTAACTTTGTCCTCAGTCTAAGAAACCAACTCAGGACCCATAATCCGCCTGTCCCCCAACTCAGTCCAACATAAAGGGGTACAACACTTACGACTATAAAAAATTGTATTCTAAAAATATTTTAATAAAAATTGAATAAAATTTTATATTATCAAATTTTTAATATTTTAAAATACATTAATTTTTAGTATTTAACTGGTGTTACTAGCAACATGTTTATTTAACTTGGCTCCCTATTTAATGCCTGGAGTAAGTTTCCTTTGTCCATCATCATGCACATGCTCTTTTTATTTTGTAAAAAAGTTATTTAGAATGGTCAAACACTCAACAATATATTTAGAATAAAAAAGTTATTAAGATATAGGTCTAGAGACAAATAATTTGTTTTGGGGTAAAAAAATATTTAGAATAATTAAAAATATTATTTAAATAATTTGAAAAAATAATCCAAATTTATCACCTAGAAAAACATATCAATTATAAATTTCAATTGATTGAATTATAAAATGTTATGAATAACTAATTGTTAGTTAAAGTTGTTATTAAACTGAGTTAGTTGTGGCTGTTAGGTTTTAGTTAATAGCTGCACTCATGCATTAAATACTGTAGTGGACTCTCTTTAATGCATGCAATACGTCAATATAGCAGTAAGGGTTTTCTTCCTTCTCTTTGCTATTGTTAACATGGTATCAAGAGCATAGGTTTTTCTTTTTCTTCTTCTCTTCATCTTTATGGCCACTGAACCATTGCCGGAGGAAACACCACGTCACTCGACTAACACCGGGAACGATGGTCACTCACACGGCGGCCCCTGTGATTTCTCGTCTCTCACAGTTCAATATTTCTCCAAACATGATACGGTTAAACTCAATGAAAACAACTACCTCCTATGGAAGCATCAATTGTTGCTGATTCTTGAAGGTTATGATCTGGAAGGGTTTGTTCTTGGTACAATCCCTGCTCCTTCTTCTTTGATACCTGGGACTGATGGTCATCTCATTCCGAATCCGGCTTTCTTGGTTTATAAGAAGCAAGATAAATTCTTGGCTTCTTGGTTGTTGTCTACGGTCTCGGATGAGATTCTCATACATCTCACATCTGCCAAAACAAGTCTTGAAGTGTGGACATTGATCGAGCGACGGTTTGCTGCTAAGTCCAACCTCAAGGTGTCTAGTATGTGCCATACTTTCTATTCTCTCAAGAAGTCCAGTCTTTCTATCAAAGAATATCTGTCCAAGGTAAAACAGTTGAGTGATAATCTTACCTCCATTGGCAGCATAGTTACTGAACAAGAACAGGTCATTGTCATTTTGGCTGGCATCAGCAACCTTCATCTCCCTTGATTTGTTAACTGAGTTACTACTTGATTGTGAGGCTCGACAGTTAGTGTTATTAACTGATGTCCCTTTACAAGCTAATTTAGCGTCTACTCAAGAGGCTTCAAGTAACTCTAAGCAGTCTGAGAATTCGGGTCAAAACTTTAGACGTGGTTACAAAGGAAATGGCAGAGGTTAGTCACGTGGCAGATCTCGTGGTTCTGGCAGAGGCTGGTCTCGGTCTCGTCCACAATGTCAACTATGTGGCAAGATCGGGCATACAGTCCAAACATGTTACTACCGATTTGATGAAAATTTTTCTGGTATTGACCATGATAGTTCGATGTCTATCAACTGTCATCAGCTCTCTACTCAGTGCAATTCTCATTGCTGTGCGTCCATATCTCCACCACAACCTTCTCTATATTCAGCTTCCCCTTGGTCTCATTCTTCGTCTGTATCTGCTCAAACCTGGTATCCAGATTCTGGAGCAACAAATCATGTCACCCCTGATGTCACACAACTGACCAACGTTTCTCCCTACACAGGCTCTAGTCAAATTTCCATGGGAAATGGTGAGTCAGTTCCTATTGCAAATATTGGTTTTTCTTCACTTTCGAATGCTTCTAAGGTCCTACATCTCAAGAATGTTCTACATGTTCCTACAGTATGTAAAAATTTGTTGTCTGTAGGTCAGTTTGCAAGGGACAATGCGGTGTATTTTGAATTTCACCCGTTTATGTGTTTTGTGAAGGACATACAGATAGGGAAGGTTCTGGTGGAGGGCCACATACATAATGGGCTTTACAGATTCGATGTTTCCTCCAGGGTCAACGTTTCCTCCAGGGTCAACAAGTTCTCCATTTCACCAGCTTCTCTACTTCACAATGTTCAAGTTTCTCCATCCTCAACATTGTGGCACAAAAGGCTAGGCCACCCTTGTCCTGATGTTCTATCTCGAGTTATGCAAGCTTGTAATTTTCCTTTTAAACAAAACAAGTTATCTACTGTATGTACTTCTTGTCAAATTGGAAAATCACACAAGTTACCTTTTGTTTCATCAAAGACTGTGTACTCTTTACCTTTTGAACTAGTCGTTTCTGACGTTTGGGGACCAGCACATGTGCAGTCCAGTGGGTTTTCTTATTATGTCTCGTTTGTTGACATGCATAGTAGATACACGTGGCTATACTTTCTCAAGACCAAGGCTGAGGTTTTTCAATGTTTTCTCCATTTTCATCAGCTAGTACAAACTCAATTTGGTAGCACAATCAAAATGTTTCAAAGTGACTGGGGGGTGAATATCGGTCACTGACTAAAGAGCTAGCTAAGCTTGGCATTCAACACAGGGTAACTTGTCCACACACCTCTGAGCAGAATGGGGTAGCTAAAAGGAAACATCGACAGGTGGTAGAGATGGGGCTGACTCTTTTGGCTGAATCGTTTATGCCCTTGAAATATTGGTCGACAGCATTTGCTCATACTGTACATCTGATCAACAGATTGCCTACATCAGCCTTGCATCACGTTAGTCCTTATGAGATGTTGTACAAATCCACTCCTAGTTACTCTCAGCTAAGGGTTTTTGGTTGTGCTTGTTTTCCATACCTCAGGCCTTTTCAACAACATAAGTTGCAGTTCCGGTCCAAGAAATGTGTCTTCATTGGGTACAGTTGTAATCAGAAGGGGTTTAGATGTCTCGATGAAGATGGGAAGATATTTGTCTCTCGCCACGTCAGTTTTGATGAGACTTGCTTTCCTTTTAAAAGTGGCTTTCTTGCTCCTTCATCATTGGAATCCATGACTACTGTGCATCACAGATCTCAAGTCCCTATAGTGCACTCACCCATATCTGTACCTTCAAATGCAAAGACTGTTGGTGGTGGCTCTGCGTCATCTATCCCTCCTGTTGATCCAAACACATGGTCAGCTTCTGGCCTACTCGGCAGTAGAGATGTCGAAGCTCTTTCCTCTCCATCTGCTCCTGCCCACCAACCTGCTCCTTCTCCTCCACAACTTTCACTTGCTCCTGCTCCTCCACAGCTTTCACCAGTTAACTGTCATCCTATGCTTACTAGGTCCAAGTGTGGAGTCTTCAAGCCAAAAGTTTTTTCAAATGTGTTGATTGAAAGGGAACCATCTTCCATTCAAGAAGCATTCCTAAGTCCTAAATGGACTGCTGCAGCTGAGGCCGAATACATTGCCTTAATGGAAAATCACACATGGGATCTCATACCTCTTCCTACAGGACGTCGAGTGGTTGGATGTAAATGGATTTTTGAGGTTAAAAGGCATGCTGATGGGTCCATCGCACGGTACAAAGGGAGATTGGTGGTAAAAGGCTATCTACAGGAAGCAGGTATCGACTTCCAGGAGACCTTCAGTCCTGTGATCAAGCCAACAACAATCAGGGTGGTATTGGCACTTGCGGTTTCCCTCGGCTGGACCCTTCGACAGGTGGACATCAACAATGCTTTTTTGAACGGGGATCTTCAGGAGGAGATCTACATGGAGCAGCCTCTAGGGTTCGAAAAGCAAGGATCAAACGGTCAACATTTAGTGTGCAAGTTGAGAAAGGCCCTTTATGGCCTCAAACAGGCTCCTCGAGCCTGGTTTTCTAAGCTCAGGGAGTTCTTGTTGTCCAACAATTTTCAAGGTTCCAAAGCTGATAGTTCCTTGTTCATTCATCGTCGAGGGTCGCACTTGCTCTATGTTCTAGTATACGTAGATGACATCATCATCACTGGAACGGATTCGTGTGCTGTTGACAAGTTTGTTCAGGATTTTAATATTCATTTCTCTCTGAAAGACTTAGGTCAGTTGCATTATTTTCTTGGTATTGAAGTCACTTACACACCCGATGGCCTTTTTCTTGGACAACAGAAATACATCATGGATCTCCTACGTCGAGCATCCATGGACAACTCGAATGTTTCTCCGACACCAATGGTGACGAATTGTCGTTTGTCCACTCATGACGGCAGTCCCATTGAAGATGAGCATCTGTTCCGAAGCATCGTTAGAGCTCTTCAATATGTGGTCATTACCAGACCGGATATCTCTTATGCAGTCAACAAGGTGTGTCAATACATGCATAAACCTCTCGACACTCATTTCAAAGCTGTCAAGCGAATCTTGCAATACTTGAAAAGGTCGTTGCATTATGGTTTGAAATTCACTCAAACGTCAAAGTTTCTTCTGGAAGGTTTCTCGGACGCTAGCTGGGGGGCTGACTCTGACGATCGCAGATCCACATCAGGCTTTTGTGTCTTTCTTGGAGGGAATCCCATCTCGTGGAACTCTCACAAGCAACAAGTAGTGTCACAGTCAACAGCAGAGGTCGAATATAGGAGCCTTGCACATGTCACGGCAGATATGGTCTGGATACAGTCTTTGCTAGCTGAACTTTGTGCTCCTATAAAGACAAAGGCTTTCATTTGGTGTGATAGTTCAGCAGCTGTAGCAGTAGCAGGCAACCCTGTTCTACACTCGAAATTTAAACACGTCGAGCTAGATTTGTTTTTCGTTCGGGAAAACGTTGCTACAGGGATCTTTCAAGTGGGGCATATTTCTAGTCAAGAGCAGGTTGCTGACGTTTTAACAAAGCCTCTATCTGCAGGAATGTTTACAAAGTTTCGAAGCCAGTTGCGTGTTCAGAACAAGGAAGAAGGAGACCGAAAGCTGATGAGTACGGGGCATGTTATGAATAACTAATTGTTAGTTAAAGTTGTTATTAAACTGAGTTAGTTGTGGCTGTTAGGTTTTAGTTAATAGCTGCACTCATGCATTAAATACTGTAGTGGACTCTCTTTAATGCATGCAATACGTCAATATAGCAGTAAGGGTTTTCTTGGTTTTCTTCCTTCTCTTTGCTATTGTTAACATAAAACAATGATTGTAGGTGGCATCTTTCAGATAATAGAGTTATTGTGATATCGTGGTAACATATGATTGACTGGTATGATCATTAATTTTTATCCTCAGGAGGAGTGAAATAAAAACATCTAATAATATTAGAGATTGAAATCAACCAAATAAACTTTAAAGGATGAAAGTAAGAAAAATAGTATACACCAAACACTAAAACATGCCTTGAGCATTTGCTAAATTCCAATCTTTTCATTGGTTAATTTGGAAGATATTTCTTTGGTTAAAGAAATTGTTGTAGTTAAATTAATATAGATTTATAAGTGGGAATGGATCTAACAGTAGGTGAGATTTCCATTTGAAGCGGCCCCTAACATTTTATTTCCAATAACTGTCGCATGATGGCGAATTATTTTGATTAAAATTTATTTAACTTCAAATAATTTAATAAAAAGCAATCATAATTAAGATAAGACTTGGGTGGTATGATGGGATTTTTCTTTTTCCTTTTGTGATTGCAAGGTAAACCACGTATCACACTCACGAAATAAATGGTTGGCTTGCACTTTTCAAGCTAAGGACGTAGGTTTAGAAATTCTAAAGATGATGTTAATTACGAAGTGGAGTAATTATAAATTTCTGAATATTAATACTAAAATATAAAAATTAAATCTCATATACTAATGGTTAATATACTAAACAAGTCTTTTAACTTTGTCACTGTATTTAGATATATATTTAATACTTTTATTACCCCAATTAAGCTCTATTACTTTAATTGATATCCCAACCCTAATAAGCCCATAATCTTTTAATTTGTATTCAAATAAGCTTTTAAACTTTAATTTGTTCCTAAATGAAATGCTTAATATAAATCAATGTTTCATTTTAAGTAAGGGCTAATTTAAACATAAATCAAAGTATTGGGGCTTTGTAGGGTATAATGAAGGTATAGGGGCTTAATAACAAAAGTAAACTAGTTCAAGGAATCTATTAATAATTTAGCATATATATACAGAGAGAGAGAGATGGCTGCTAAAAGGCCTTATTACTAAATTTCAGTGTTTCATAGGTTGATTTTCGCAGCAGTTTTGGTTAATCAAAATGTTGTAATTAAGAGAGTAACGGTGGTCCAACACATGCCGCATGCTGACATTTCCTTTTCAATACCTAATTAACTAGTCAAGCAAAAGAAAATGCAGCCCTTAGTATTCCTTTTTTTTTTTTTTTTTTGTACAAGCAGCCCTAAATAATTAATGACTTTGTTTTAAAAGAAAAAGTCATTCAGAGAAAACTTCTGGACTTCGTTATCTCACAAGCCAGTTGTCGAATTTTATTACAAATTATTTGAGGGAAAAAAAAAACCAAAATGTTTACATGTTTCTCATATATTTATTTCATAAGTTTGCTCAACGGAAGTAAATAGCATACAATAACGATTGACAAAAAAAAAAAAAAAGATAATTGCGACTCATTTTTTTACGGTTTCCAAAGATCGAAAATGTGTTCTTAAAATTAAACAACATGAATATATATATACGTATAAAAATAAAAATATGGGATGTAGATACATTTCTTATGCATGGATGGATAGACTTCAAGACTTTGTTGTCTGAACCAAAAAAGAAAAAAAAAAAAAGAAAAAGGAAAAGGAATGAATGAACAAATTAAGAACAAGTATCAACGTCAGGCAAAGTCAAGTTCATTAAATATTATATATTTTGTCATTAATTAGATGATGATATGGGATTAACAACAAAATCACTTAGATTTATTCTTAAAAATTTATAATAAAACATTTACTAACAATATATAAAATTATATATTTAAAATAATTGATGCGTTAAATAAAATTTATTAAAAAAACCTTAAACAAATGAAAAGGACATCATTGGAAGATAATGCAGGGATTAAATTCGTCAAGGAAAACCGCCATGAAATAACTTTAATTATTTATTTCATACAAGTAAAAAATAGGCAAAAATAAAATATCAAAGCAATGAAATGCATGTATGTGTGGGTGTATCTATATAAAGAGGTAGCTCACTTGTAATGTGGAAATCAGAAACAATCCAATTATCCAAACGATGGCTATCTTTTCTTCATCCATGGCTGCTATGCTCCTTCTAGGGCTCCTCACTGCAAACTTGGATCCTACTGGTTAATTTCTTTCTTTCTGTCTTTATATATATTTATGTTGGGAGTAAAACTATGGTGGAGACTCATATACTAAGAGTAAGATTGTATTTTGTCTCATCTATTAAAAAAATTATTTTTTATGCGTTAGGTTAAAGAGCAAATCGTTCATTTTTGTTTAAAATTTCATCCATTTTTACTGTTAAAAATTGGTGTGGCTAACAGAATAACTAGACAATGACACGTGGTGTGTCATGTGTACCTCATGTTGACATACAATAACCGATTTTTAACAGTTAAAATGAATGAAAATTTTAAAACAATGATCAGCTTACTCTTTGGTTCAATGTACATTAATTAATTTATCTATTTTTTTAATAGAAGGGACAAAATGCAATCCAGCTCTTAGTATACAACATCATAGGACTTTTACCGGTGTATATATATTCAAAGAGTCTGATGTAAATAACGGATTAATACCAAATGAAGGAGCTCTATAGCATAGTAATTTCCTGCTTTATTCTATTATATGTTACTAAATACCGGTGAGCAGCGGTATGGTACGTGTAAGAGCGTATTTTATGTTGATCCTAATATTGCCATTAGGGTTTGGTTTCGAAGGTTTGAGTTTTAGTAGGGATAAGTAATAAGTTGAAGAGTATGCTAAAAAGAAAGTAAATGCTTATTTAGTAGGATTAATTATGAGTTTGCTCTCTCTACTTTCCAAAAACTAAAAGTTAGTCCCTATACTTTATTCTTTTAGAGTTTGGTTCTCATACTTTATGACAATAAAAAAGTTAGTCCAATTTAATAACACTATTGAAATTTGCCATTAAATCACTAATCTTGAAATCAATAGTTCAACAATTTATATACAATAAATTAACAAAAATCAATAGTTTAAGATTACATTTTTTCCAGTAACTAGCTTAAGGTGTTGTTTGATAAACTGAAAATTTAGATATTGAAAAATGAAATATTGAATTTTTACTACTAAATTTTATAAGTGCTTAATTTATATTAGAAATTTGTTTAGTAAATTAGTAAAATATAAGTACGGAATATAAATATATTATTTGTTAAAAGTAAATACTTATTTTTTAAAAAATAATTTTTTTTAACCTTATTAATATAATATTTTATATTATTTTGAATTTTTTAAATTTAAATATAATCATTTGAATATCTCACTTTTTAAAAAGGATAATTTATTTTAATTTTTAATAGAATAAAATAAACTTAATAGTTTCTTTATTAGTGACAAGTAGCTACCTACCTACATATCTTATTCAACACTATTTTGTTTAAAATTTTATATTAAGTAAAAAATAAATTAAAACCATTAGCAAACACATTTAAAATATTAAATGTTGAAAATTTTCATTTTCAATTCATTTTATTGAAAATGAAATTTTTCAATAGTTTATCAAACACACCCTAACTTTTCACTTTTTGTAAAGTAAGAAGAGCAAATTTGGACAAATTAAAGTTAAGAGACTAGTTTCTCGATTTTCATAAAATAGAGAGATCAATTTGAAATTAAACCTATATATTTGTTCTTTTGTAAAATTGTAATCAAGCTTCTAACTAATAAGAAGAGTTGTAAATGAATGCAGTTGCACAAATTGGTGTTTGCTATGGGATGCTTGGCAACAATCTCCCAAATGCAAGGGAAGTCATCAATCTTTACAAATCAAACAACATCAAGCGAATGAGACTTTACGATCCAAATCAACAAGCATTACAAGCTCTTAGAGGCTCAAACATTGAAGTAATTTTAGGTGTTCCGAATGATCAACTTCAAAACCTCGCTAACCCTTCCAAAGCACAATCATGGGTTCGATCAAATGTTGTAGCCTATTGGCCAAGCGTCCAGTTTCGATACATTGCTGTTGGGAACGAAGTCCCTCCATCATCTTCATTAGCTCGATTTGTGTTGCCTGCCTTAGTGAATGTATTCAATGCGGTTCGATCGGCTGGTTTGGAGAGTCGAATCAAGGTCTCAATCGCCATCGATATGACTTTGATTGGTGTCTCATACCCTCCGTCGGCTGGTGCGTTTCGTGGGGACGTTAGGTCGTATCTAGACCCTATCATAGGCCACTTAGCATGGGCTAGAACACCATTGCTTGCCAACATTTATACTTACTTTAGTTATTCAGGCAATCCAAAGGACATCTCACTTCCGTATGCTCTTTTCACATCCCCTTCGCCTATTGTATGGGATCAAGGACGTGGATACCAAAACCTATTTGATGCAATGTTGGATTCGTTATACTCGGCTCTTGAGAAAGCCGGACAAGGTGGCCTTGAAGTTGTGGTATCAGAAAGCGGATGGCCTTCAGCTGGTGGGTTCGGGACGTCGGTTGATAACGCAGCCACTTATCTATCAAACTTGATCAAACATGTCCAAAAAGGTACCCCAAAGAGGCCAGGAAAAGCTATAGAGACATATTTATTTGCTTTGTTTGATGAAAACCAGAAACCGGGTCCAGAGCTAGAGAGACACTTTGGGTTATTTTCACCAAACAAGCAGCCAAAATATCAGCTCCATTTTGGTGGGGGAAGTCATTGGGATATTGCTTTTAAAGAATATAATGCAACCTTTCCTCTTAAATTTGATATGTAAAAATATGCAAAGCTTGGGGAATTTGGGGAGTTTTGTCTTTTTATTGAGTTTTCTTTTTTATTATCCTATGTATTTTCGTCGTAAATAAGAGAACTCTCATGGTGTTAATTTGATGTATTTTTATCATCAAAGAGCTTTCAAATATTACAATGTTTACACTAATTTGAATGAAGTTTTACTAATCCTTCATATTAGATTACACTGTTTTGGAGGGTAAGAATCTCATGGATATGTTCACTTTTCCTTTTTTTTAAAAATGAAAACTAAAAATGACATGGGAAAAATTGGTTACTAATATAGTTGGATTTCATAATAGTTATCTGGTAGAAATAAATGAGAAGAAATACTTGAGAGTTTGTCAATGTATGTGCAAGTTTTAAATGAGATTGGTAATGCATTATAATGAAAATACGATTGTATTAGTGTAATAGGCCCAATTTGCCAGGGCCCATTAACTAAATTTAAACAAAAAAAAGCAAAACAATAAAAAAAAACCAAAAATGATTAAACAGTCCATAATAAAAGTCCAATACAATAAAATAACAGCCCAAATACAAAGCCCAATTACTAAACCTAAACCCTAGCCCATAATAAAACAAAGATCTGAAACCCTAGCCAGCTAGGGTGCGCCGCAGGCCTCTCTAGTAGCCGTACACCCCACGCATGCCGCCACGTCGCACGCTCCACGCATGCCTCCGTACCTGCGAAAACAACAAAAAGCACAGCAACAAAAAGAAAACGCAAAAAACATATTGTATTTTTATACATTTTCCGACTATAAAAGTGAAAGGAAAATCATTTATATAGGGATTTTTTAACTGTTTTTACGAACAAAAATTAATACAACAGAGAAACAGAAAAGAATCGAAGGTGATTTACCATTTTCTTCGCGTATATTCTTTTTTATTCTTGTTTTGTTTTTCCTTTTTCAACTTAAGAATAAAAGAAAGGTGAACGCACCAAACACCCCACGGTCGCGTTGCCGGAGGCCCCTTTCTTCGTTTCGGATCAGACCCGAAATGGGTCGAAAACCTCTTTTCTTTCGGCTTTTCGGAGCCAGGAAAGCTTGACCTTCGGATATGCCCCAAAACGGGGGCTAAAAAATCCCTTTTTGCGCAACGCCGGCCACCGGCTACGATGGCGATACGGCGGTCATGCGGAGAAATTCAAAGTCCGGCTAAGGGACGGGATTTTAAGTTTGAGAGGTTTTCTTTTAGTTTTTTTAGGGAAGGAGTTAAAATGAAGTTTTTTAATTTTTTTTTGTCTATAAGGAGATACAAAACGACGTCGTTTCGCAGTGTTCCTTTTGATGTTTAAATGGCGCTGTTTTGCTAGAAACCCAAAACCTGACCCGATTGCGACCAAGATCTGCGTGTTTTGGTTCTGATGGGTTATTTATCCTTTCGGTCCTTCCGCATTTTGTTTCTTTTTTAATTAGGTTTTACTTTATTTTAATTTTGCCCAGAAATTTGGCGCAGTTTTAATTTAATACCTATTTAAACGTTGCGTTCAATAACTTGGATAAATTGCGCTTTTAATCCTCTTTGGTTGACGCGCATTGTGTTTTAGTCCTTTTTCAATTTCTTTTTTAATTTATTGCTTTTAACTCTCTAATTTTGTTCTGATTTCAATATAGTCCTTTAATTATTTTATTTAATTTTTTGTTTATTGTTTTTTCTAATTATTCCATTTTTAAAATTAATATTAAATATTATATATATTTAAAATGGTTCTAGATATTATTTATTTCTCTATGTTATTTTCATTAAATTGTTTTATATATATTCTTTTTATATACATATATAATTTATATTAAATTATTTTTTATGTATATATACTATTGATTTCGTATTATTTTATGTATACCATTTGCTTATTTACTTTAAAATTTGTTATATGATTTGTGTTAATTTGCTTGTCATTGTATGTACCCAAATCTGTTCCTTTCAAATTTCATATTATGATCATTCATTTGTATGATATTTTATCTCTGTAAATTATTCCATGTTTGTAACTTTGCTTTTTTCCCATTATCGCATTGTGATTCAAATTTTAACATTTTAATTGATATTGGTCATTTCATTCTTGTTCCAAACAAACTAAATAAGTATATTTTTGAGTCCATTTAATAATCGCTTAGTAAAAGTTTCCAAATAAGGCAATATTTCGTGTTTGAAAACTCGAGAAATCGTGCCCTATTGTACTGGGTTTCGGTTTTTCGTTTGACCAAATAACCAAATATCCTTTTAAAATTTTGTCCATGTTTTTTAAAAAAACAAGGCAATATTTCATGTTTGGAAATCCGAGAAATCGTACCATATCGTGCTGGGCTTCGGTTTTTCGGTTGTCCAAATAATTGAATATCCTTATAAAAATCTCCATGCATGAACTTTGGAAATCTCGAGAGGATCTTGGCATCGAGGATTTGAAATGTCATATCCTATCGTGCTGGATGTGATATTTTATTCCTTCAGAACAAGAGAATCTTAATATCCAATTAGAGTTATTTAAAATTTTTAAAACGGAATTGTATTTTAAAATCGTTTCAAATTTTTGGCATTAGGACATTAATTAATCATTTAGGTACCAATTTTGGGTGTTGCAAGGGTGCTAATCCTTTCTCGTACGTAACCGACTCCCGAACCCAGTTTTCTTGGAATTCGTAGACCAAAATTAATTTCTTTTAAATATAATAAAATGTTTTTATAGGTGATCCGATCACACCTGAACAAAAAGGATTGGTGGCGACTCCATTTTCTTTTTAAAGTCGATCCCCATTTTTTCAAACTAAAAAAAAATGGTTTCGACAGCTTGTCGACTCCACTGGGGAATGGTTGAGAGTCAGGCCATAGATTGATCAATTTTTGTCCTTTTGATTGAAAATTTGGAAAATTGTTTTGAAAAATCATGTTTCTTTTGATGCATTTGTTGGTGTCTCATAAAATACTTTGGCATTACATTGCATTTCATCATCATAGAAAGGAGGTGTTGATTAATATTCGATTGCTAAATAGAAGAGTTTGTCATAGGAAAATGGATTTCTTGATAAAGTGGGTTATAATACGTTCGTCCAAATATAGTCCAAGTAAACACAATGAGAAAAGATTATATGACTTTGCCTCGATGCCCGAGGATTCAAGCTAACAAGGATTATTCGAGAGTCATCACGTCTCAATTTTCTTAAAGAAGTTTATGAGCATCGCGGAGGATAAGTGAGTGAAGAGTCACGGCTTAGATCAAGCAACAAGAAGCTAGAAGAGGCATCTATTGAGAAATTTCACGGGACACGACCATAACATCTGGATACGAAGAAAAGGATTGGTGTCTTCACTTGGACTATGAGGGCGAAGCCGCATATGTAATTCGTTTTATGTAAAGAAATTTATTTTCTAGAGAAGTTCTTCTAATGGAATTGATTTCAGAATCAACGTCTCTCTTTCTTTTTGCATTCATTCCATGCATTTGCATTGCATTTTATGCATTTGCATTACATCACATCATATGCATTAAAATTTGTAGAAAGACCCTAATTAGGTAAAATTATTTCAGCTAACTGAGGAACTGACAAAAGTTTACTGAACTAAGTATCGTTACAATACTCACGCAAAAACAAAAGCCATGGATTAAAGGTTAAAAAGAATAGAGAAAATGCAAATACAGATGCAGGAGCAATTGACCAAAATTCAACAAGAGATGCGAGAACAAATGCTAGAATTTCAAAGGAATATGATGGGCTAGTTAACCCAGTTACTAGTCGGAGGACTTGAAAAATGGGGTGGCCCAGTGGTCAATAGTATGGATGGTAACGAAGACATCATTTATTCCCCAGGATTTTCCCCAATAAGTGTCCCGACTCAAGTAGACACGCATTCGCATGGGGTACCCGTCATTATCGGACCCCAATGTCAGACTGATACTTCGGGCCCTGTTGAACTTCCCGATGGGCTCAGGTTTTAACCCAAAGGATGATCGAGCCAAACCAATTGTTCTAGCAGAAACAAAGGAAATGGGAGAATGGACTTTAAAGGCCCCGAAGAATAAGAAAAAGGAAGCGAACAGTACAAGTAGGTATAACAAGGGCCATTTGGAGCTGATCACAGTAGGCCAGCCAAGGATGGTAACTACCAGCCGTCAGGTCTCCCCAAAGCAAGAATCTGATCCAAGACCGAACTCAGAAAAACCCCAGTTCACACCCATCCCAATCACGTATAGGAAGTTGTACCAAATTTTGTTTGACGCACATGTTGTATCCCCTTTTCATATAGAACCAATACAGCCCCCATACCCTAAATGGTACGTTATAAATGCCCAATGCGAATACCATGGAGGAATCACAGGGCATTCGATCGAGAACTGCGCCACTTTTAAAAAGATAATCGAAAGACACATCAGATTGGGTATCGTAAAATTCGATGATCCTTCTGGTGCAAAAAATTTGTTACCCAACCTTTCAGTTAAAGGGGTAGACATTGTGAGTTCCATGATAGATAGGGGCATGAGATCCAAGAATACATCGAGCTCAAGGCCTAAGTGCAAGGCCTGATGGATAATAAATTGAAGAGATCAAAGACCTGGTAGGAATGTTGGGAAATCTAGACATTAACGACATATTCGAAGAGAGAATCGGGGAATAGACTTTTCCAAGCTTCTGCCTTTACGTACTTGGGGTGTTTTGAACAATGGGACTGTGGAAGAGATTCTTGTATTTTTTAAAACTAATTTAGAGTAATATTCAGAACACGCTTATTGCTCTAGGCCTATAGGCAACAAGAATCCTTTTGTAAAATAGGCTTGTGTCCAGAATTTTTATTTCATTAAATTTGAGTAAACATTTTTATTCTTTTTTATACTATACATTCTTTTGTTCTTTGGAATATTCTTTCATGATCATACCACATAAATAATCATCCTTAGAATAATTTATTCTTTGGAATTTTCCTTCGTACCTAGGTATCAAGATACCAATGACATGAGCGACGCTGTTACTGACTCCCTTTTAATGAGATATGTGTCAGAGGGATCTAAGGACTTTGAAGATGACAGAGATTGTAACTTATCTTTTGATTTGTTAAGGATGATAGAACAAGATGAAAATAGACTCTACCTTACAAAGGGTCAGTGGACATTGCAAGTCTAGGAAAGGAGTGAAGATCGAAGCCTAGCTAACTGCAGAAATAAGGCGAGACATCATTTCAAAGATGTTTTGGCACAATCATATCAAGACACACCTGGGCTACTGAGACGTGAGTATGATGTTAAGGCTAAGGAAATCCTAGAAGAGGTCCATAAGGGTATTTGAAAATCATATGCTAATGATTTTACGATAGCTAAGCTAATCATGAGATTCAGATTCTGCTGGTCCATCATAGAAAGGATTGCATCAGTTATACCGTAAATGCCAAATTTATGAAGACAGGATTCATGTGCCTCATTCATTTCTTCGTAGACCTTATCTATGTGGGGCATGGAGTTTATTGGGACGATCTCGTCGGAATTTCCTAGCATGCATTAATTATTTCGCTAAGAGGGTGGAAATAGCTTCGTGGGCCAATATTACAAAGTCAATACTCATTAGAACAAAAAAAAAAGAGAAAAAGAAAGAAAGAATACCGATAAAAAAGAGAGTCGAAAAGACCACATTTAACCGCACAATGTCAAAAGTTTGCGGTCTGTTCAAAGATCAGGTGCCACACCACAGTGCAGCAAAGGCAGCCAGAGAGGAAAAACAAAAGTAAAAAAAAAACAAAAAAAACAAAAGCAACAAAACAGAGATCATTAGGAAGATGACCTAGACTTGTAAAGATTGGCATAAAGAAGTTACATTTACCCTCTATGCTTATCAAACGTTAGCCAGGACTGTCACCAGGGCAACACATTTCTCATTGGTTTCACCCATTGAAGTCGAAATTCCTTTTTCTGAGTTTCATCAGAACTGAAGTTGGACGAGGCAGAATGGATCCAATCCCGATGTGATCAGTTAAATTTGAAGAGAAATTGTTAAAAGCTATCTATCACGATCAGATGATGCGAGCTTACAACAAAAAAGGATAGCCCTAGAAAATTTCATGATAGGGCTTTGAAGAATTTTTTCCCATGCAAAAAAAAAACTTTAGAAGAAAGTGGATTCCAAACTGGGAAGGACCTTATGCAGCAAATAAGGCCTGTTCTAGGGAAGCATGGATATTGACCGAGAGGGATGGCAAGGACCTGCCCAATCCGGTGAATTCAGATTCAATAAAAAGTTTTCCAAAAAACAAAAAAAAAGGGAAAAGAAAGAAAAAGAAAAAAAAAAGGGAGAGGCCAATGTGAAAACCCCCAAAGGGCGCTTTGAGTCCAAAGGGGATTTGAGTTGAAAACCCGAAAAGGGCGGCTCAAATTTTGATCAAAAGTAGGGTATACAGTAGTTTTGCTATGCCTGAATTAACAATGAAGAAGTATGATATGTCTTGGGGCATCGACAAAGTACTCTGGATCCCCTAAACATATATTAAGCTCAAAATGGTCCCAAAGAAGTTTGTACAGAGAAGCTCAAGCTGTGATATCTAGGGTACCTAGTTTTCCATCTTACCCATTTTGAATTTTCTATCTTTGATTACCTTATTCTTTTCAAGATACGTCTCTATAAATTTCTTTCTGAATTGCATTTGCTATCATTGATTAACTTACTTGCTTCGAGCTATGCTCCTAATTAATTTCCTTCCTGTCCATTATTATGATCTTTTTCAAGCATTATGCATTGAAATAACGATTAGTGGACTAATAATACTTTCATAAAAGGAGTTTCGCATATTACTTTGGAAGCTTCTAAATAATACAAGAACCTGAAACAGGACTGTTGTTTAAAACTTTTCTAAATAATACAAGAACCTGAAACAGGACTGTTGTTTAAAACTTACCAAGCCTAAGGTTTGGAGATATTGGAGAAAGATGATTATCTCTTTGGACTTTTTATTGGTTGAACAAAAAGACAAGACATTTCATTAGTGATACAACCTCGAAAAATGGACATTGTTAACCCAAGTGTAAAAGGGGAATCATTCTCGAAAAAATGATATTCTGTATTTATGCAAATATCGTGCATACACATTTGGTTAGATCACCCGGGGAGTGATCAGTTGACTGAATAAGTTACATATCCTATATCTTTGATTTGCAGTCAGTTGGATCGAAAAAGTTTCAAATCCTATAATCTTGAACCGTGGTGAGATAATTTGAAAATGGTACAAGCCTTATGTCCCTGAGGTACAGTGGAAAGGACTCTGAAGTTAGTGGGGCAAATCAGTTGAGCAAAAATGTTTTCAAATTTTCTGTCAAATACCAGTCGAGTAGGAAAACACAATACTTCAGTGATAAAGCCCTGGTAAACAATGAGCAATGACATCTTAAACATTTAAAAAGGGATCATTCTCATGAAATTATGCATTCATGTAAAACACATTTAGTTAGGAGCATTTGATTTATTACGATCATTGCATCCTGATCCTTATACATTTAAAAAAAGTCCATTCTCATGACATTCTGCATTCATACAAATGTCGTCCATAATACATTTAGTTAGGAGCATTAGATTCATTCTGGTCATTGCATCCTAACCATTTTGAATAAGCATAAACACATAAAACCGATTTTGCAGGATAGGTCCCCCAGAGGACGGTGTCGCAACATCGGTGAATTCATAGATCTGGTCTTCTTGAGTTTGCAGTGAAGCAGATCGAAGATACCAGTCTGGCATCCCTGAGTTTGCAGTGGAGCAGATTGAAGATCACAGATCTGGTCTTTCTGAGTTTGCAGTGAAGCAGATGGAAGATACCAGTCTGACATCCCTTTGCAGTGGAGCAGATTGAAGATCACAGATCTGGTCTTCCTGAGTTTGTAGTGAAGCAGATCGAAGATACCAGTCTGGCATCCCTGAGTTTGCAGTGGAGCAGATTGAAGAAAGCAGATCTTGTCTTCCTGAGATTGCATTGAAGCGGATCGAAGATACTAGTCTAGCATCCCTGAGTTTGCAGTGGAGCAGACCAAAGATAACAGATCTTGTCTTCCTAAGTTTACAGCGAAGCAGATCGAAGATACCAGTCTAGCATCCCTGAGTTTGCAGTGGAGCAGACTGAAGATAACAGATCTTGTCTCCCTAAGCAGTAGTAGAGCAGATCGAAGACGGCGAATCTGATCTCCATGAAGCACCGGAGTAGATTTAAGCCATTAGTCTTATCTCCCTGAAGTGGCAATAGAGTAGATTGAAGATTACAGATCTTGTCTCCCTAAGCAGTAGTGGAATAGGTCGAAGACGGTGAATCTTATCTCCATAAAGCAACGGAGTAGATTTAAGCTATCAGCCTTATCTCCCTAAAGCGGTAGTGGAATAGACTGAAGATTACAAATATTGTCTCTCTAAGCAGTAGTGGAGCAGATCAAAGACGGCAAATCTCATATCCATGAAGCAGCAGAGTAGATTTAAGCCATCAGCCTTATCTTCCTGAAGCGGCAGTGGAGTAGACTAAAGATTACAGATCTTGTCTCCCTAAGCAGTAGTGGAGTAGATCGAAGACGGCAAATCTCATCTCCATGAAGCAGCAGAGTAGATTTAAGCCATCAGCCTTATCTCCCTGAAACGATAGTGGAGTAGACTGAAGATTACAGATCTTGTCTCCTTAAACAGTAGTGGAGCAGATTGAAGACGGTGAATCTCATCTCCATGAAGCAACGGAGTAGATTTAAGACATCAGTCTTATCTTCCTGAAGTGGCAGTGGAGTAGAATGAATATCACAGATCTTGTCTCCGTAAGCAATAGTGGAGCAGATCGAAGATGGTGAATTTTATCGCCATGAAGCAGCAGAGTAGATTTAAGCCACCAACCTCGTCTCCTTGAAGATACAGTGGAGCAGGTTGAAATTATCAATCCTTATTTCCTTGAAGTTTCAGTAGAAAAGATTGAAACTGCGAATCTCTTCTCCGAAGTTCCAGAAGAGTAGGTTGAAATTACAAATCCCGCCTCACTGAGATTACATTGAGGATCAATCCTTATTTTCTTAAAGTTTCAGTAGAGAAGATTGAAACTACGAATCTCTTCTCCCTGAATTCTTATATCCTCGAAGTTCCAGTGGAGTCGGTTGAAATTACAAATCCCGTGTAACACCCCAAACCCGGCCCACAAGCCTTGACCGGATCTGGTATGTCACGGAGTAAAAACGTAATGGAAATTTTCAATTTATGGGGGGGTAATAAAATGGTGTTTGCTAAAACTTAGATGGGTTGGCTTGATAAATACGATAGAGTTGAAAACTTTTCCTTTTTCCTTTGAAACCATTTAATCACTTAGGTTTTAAAGCATTAGAGTCATCGATAACTTAGGAAATTTTGTTACCCGATAATAACATTTTAAAAAAAAAAAAACACCTACGAGTACTTATTTTGAAAACGTTGTCTTTAACCGATTTGCTTGACAGTTCATAAGTTCATCAGTTATATAATAAAGTAAAAACAACTACCTAAACATCCAAAATAATAATAAGCGGCCATATTACAACCCAATCGAATTTTGTGAATGATAAACTTAAAGCGGGGCAAAATAAAATTTGAAGTCCACAAAACAAACATGGCCGCCTCGAGCTCTCCCGGCCCGCATCCGCGCTCTACTCACTCGCCGCAAGATGATAAGGGAAGGGGTGAGTCACCAAGACTCAGTGTGTAAATCCCTAACCCGAAAATACCACTCATACACAAGATATTAGTATGACATGCAATTATGCAACCCGACCTAGCCATCCATGCTCCTTTTTCTACCCCGTGTGGTACCAAACCACTGGTGGTGCCAAACCACTGGTGACTTAAAGTCACGATATCCGTCAATACGTGTGGTGCCAAACCACCGGTGGTGCTAAACCACCGGTGACCGAAGTCACAATCAAATGATGGGGCCAACCCATCGTGTGATACCAAATCACCGGCGTCGATCCCGTATCTCAAATGTGGGGCCAACCCCACGGTGGCACTAAGCCACGGGGACGAGACGCTATGAGGTGCCAAACCTGCGGAGGTACCAAACCTCTCTCGGCGATCAGTAGTCACAATGTGTTACCAAAACACGGTGTTAAAGTCGACACGAATATTACTCCTCTCATCAATCCCACCATCATCATGCTCACATCACAAGTATCATGATCCCATATATCGTGCAATCGTGATATAGCATAGCATTTCACAAAGATATGATGGCATATACAACATATATCGTAAATTGAGTAATAGGGGACTTACCAGAAAACCAAGCTTATGCCCACTAGGCAAAGTTACCACATGAGAGGTTATAATATCATCAAATAACAGTTTATACTAATAAAGTGTGTAAAGAGCTTACACACCTATTTAATCTGAGATCTAGAGAGGAATCGCGAATTTATCCGATATCACAAAAGTCTCGAACCGTATTCCGTATTGCACCTATATTCGCCACTATAGGTTATTATCAAGGGGGTGATTTGATTAACTAACAAATCCAAAGGATCGGTCATATCATAGCAAAATAGGGCCTTAGGCCGAACCTTTATTAGTACTAAAACGCGTGATTTGAAATCCCAAAACTTCGATTTCTTAGCCGATTTACCCCTAAAATCAAAGTGCAAATTCGGTTACTCAAAATACCAAGAATGGCCTTTGGCCGAATGTGCTCAATACCATTTCCCATACTTACCGAAATTTCGATATTGCCACTTGTCTTGTTGAGATCCTCAGAAAAGCCAAAACCCGAAATACTTCTTGGTGTCAAGCAACCTTCGAAAATACCTTCTTTTCGTGGATTCGCCTATGCTCTATGTGGTAAGTAACATTCGGCTAAGACTACAATAGAAAAAGAAAGCAAATTTGACAAGGTTAAAGAGCTTAGAAAATTTGGTCAACAACAAAGGAAGGAAAAGAAAATAACAGGAGCTAGCCGAAAACACTCCCTAGAGCCTCTTCAAAACCGAAACCCCAAGCCCCTTAGAGTCTCCCATTTTCGGCCAAAGCTAAAACTCAAGGCCACAAGAGTTGGTTGCCCTTACCTCGACAATTTCTTCACCTAGATGAACACCAAAGTTCGGCCAAGTCTCTAGGAAACACCATATTCGGCCATCAAAATTGGGAAGAAAGAAAGTCCAGAGAAGCACTTTCGGCCAAGCATTCAAAATTGGAAGAAAAAAGAAAATAAAAGAGTCATTTTCGGTCATGCTCTCCTTTGCTAATCTCCAAGGCCGGCCAATACCTCCTCCCCCCAATGCATGCTTCCATTTCACACCATTGAAATAAACAACTTATTGTTTATTCACTCTTCCATCATTAAAATAATAAAACACAATAGAATAAACAAAATAACTTACCTTATACATCATGCGGCCTTTGAAAATAATAAACAAAGAAAATAATAAGACATTACCCATCACTCCCCCATCACTTGCTTCCTTTCTTTAATAAATAAAACATAGAAACAAAAATAAAAAAAATAAAAGTTCAACCCATCCCTCATGCAGCCTTTGGAGAATAGTAAACAAATAAATGTTGTTTTAGCCGTTTGAGTGCCCCTCCCCATGCACAGACTTCAACACGCCAGCAATTAATAAAAAGAAACAAAGTGCCCATGCTGCTGCCCTCAGGTCTCGAACCCGAGACCTGGGGAAACTCTCTCCATGCCCCAGCCACCAGGCCACTGCGCATCTTATGATATAAGCGCATCACAAATTTATTTAAACACTCAAACCTTGGCTCTTTCTCGCATTAATTGCCAAAGGCAAAATAAAATACTCTGGCGCTCCCATCGGGACTCGAACGCGAGCCTCGGGCCGCAAACCTCCTGCCACGCCCTTCGCCACTCGGCCAAGGTGTTTTTGTGTGACACAACTCGTCAATATTTTCTTTTAAACACTCCCTCACTTCAACGCTAAAACAAAAAGCAGAGACTCCCTTGCGCCCATGGTGATTCGAACCCGAGCCTAGCGCCTCAGGCCCCTAAGTGGCGCCCCAAGCCCCGTGTGTGCGGTCGACTTTCATGCTCGTATCCTCACCATTTGTTCTTAAACCTTCCTAGCTCAGTACCCTACTTAGTGCAAAAATTAAAACTCCCAGGCACGAACTCAGAGGCTCGAACCCCTGACTTGCTGCACCATTTCAACACCCTAGCTCCTCAACCATTCTACCAAATCATTTCCTATGCCTTGATTCACACCAAAATTTATTTAAAGCCTTCTCTCTTTAAGCATGCGAAAATAATTATAAAATTGTGAACTACCCCCCCTGGATCAAGATGTTACATCCCGCCTCCCTGAGATTACATTGAGGATCAATCCTTATTTCCTTGAAGTTTCAGTAGAGAAGATTGAAACTACGAATCTCTTCTCCCTGAATTCTTATTTCCTCAAAGTTCCAGCGGAGTAGGTTGAAATTACAAATCCCGCCTCCCTAAGATTACATTAAGGATCAATCCTTATTTCCTTTAAGTTTCAGTAGAGAAGATTGAAACTACGAATCTCTTCTCCCTGAATTCTTATTTCCTCCAAGTTCCCACGGAGTAAGTTGAAATTACAAATCTCTTCTCCCTGAAATTACATCAGAGTGGATAGAAGCACTATTTCCTATACCCCTGAAGACGTAGTGGGATTGAATGGGGATACTTGAAGAAAAGAAGTGCCAAGAAGCCAAGATCTTACAAGACTAGGCAAATTTTCCCCTCTTTATATTCTTTGCTTTATTCCCATAACACGAAAATGAGCAAAGAGGGGCAGTTGTAATAGGCCCAATTTGCCCAGGCCCATTAACTAAATTTAAACAAAAAAAAAAGCAAAACAATAAAAAAAACCAAAAATGATTAAACAGTCCATAATAAAAGTCCAATACAATAAAATAACAGCCCAAATACAAAGCCCAATTTCTAAACCTAAACCCTAGCCCACAATAAAACAAAAATCTGAAACCTTAGCCAGCTAGGGTGCGCCCTAGGCCTCTCCAGCCACCGTACACTCGACGCACGCTGCCACGTCGCATGCCTCCGTACCTGCAAAAACTACAAAAAGCACAGCAAGAAAAAAAAACGCAAAAAAAATGTATTTTTATACATTTTTCGACTATAAAAGTGAAAGAAAAATCATTTGTATAGGGATTTTTTTTTTTACTGTTTTTACGAACAAAAATTAATACAATAGAGAAACAAAAAAGAATCGAAGGTGGTTTACCATGTTCTTCGTGTATATTCTTTTTTATTCTCGTTTTGTTTTTCCTTTTTCAACTTAAGAATAAAAGAAAGGAGAACGCACCAAACACCCCGCGGTCGCGTTGCCGGAGGCCCCTTTCTCCGTCCCGGATAGAACCCAAAAAGGGTCGAAAACCTCTTTTCTTTCGGTTTTTCGGAGCCAGGAAAGCTTGACCTTCGGATATGCCCCAAAACGGAGACTAAAAAACCCATTTTTGCGCAATGCTGACCACCGGCTATGGTGGCGATACGGCGGTCATGCGGCGGAATTCAAAGGCCGGCTAAAGGAGGGGATTTTAAGTTTGAGAGGTTTTCCTTTAATTTTTTTAGGGAATGAGTTAAAATGAAGTTTTCTAATTTTTTGGTTTATAAGGAGATGCGAAACGACGTCGTTTCGCAGTGTTTCTTTTGATGTTTAAGCGACGCTGTTTTGCTGGAAACCCAAAACCCGACCCGATTGCGGTCGAGATCCGCATGTTTTGGTTTTGATAGATTTTTTACCCTTTCGATCCTTTCGCATTTTGTTTCTTTTTTAATTAGGTTTTATTTTATTTTAATTTTGCCCTGAAATTTTGCGCAGTTTTAATTTAATACCTATTTAAACGTTGCGTTCAATAACTTGGATAAATTGCGCTTTTAATCCTCTTTGGTTGACGTGCATTGTGTTTTAGTCATTTTTCAATTTCTTTTTTAATTTATTACTTTTAACTCTCTAATTTTGTTCTAATTTCAATATAGTCCTTTAATTATTTTATTTAATTTTTTGTCTATTGTTTTTTCTAATTATTCCATTTTTAAAATTAATATTAAATATTATATATATTTAAAATGGTTCTAGATATTATTTATTTCTTTATGTTATTTTCATTAAATATTTTTATATATATTCTTTTTATATGCATATATAATTTATATTAAATTATTTTTTATGTATATATACTCTTGATTTCGTATTATTTTATGTATACCATTTGCTTATTTACTTTAAAATTTGCTATATGATTTGTGTTAATTTGCTTGTCATTGTATGTACCCAAATCCGTTCCTTTCAAATTTCATATTATGGTCATTCATTTGTATGATATTTTATCTCTGTATATTATTCCATGTTTGTAACTTTGCTTTTTTTCACATTATCGCATCGTGATTCAAATTTTAACACTTTAATTGATATTGGTCGTTTCATTCTTGTTCTAAACAAACTGAATAAGTATATTTTTTAGTCCATTTTATAATCGCTTAGTAAAAGTTTCCAAATAAGGCAATATTTCGTGTTTGGAAACTCAAGAAATCGTGCCCTATTGTGCTGGGTTTCAGTTTTCCGTTTGACCAAATAACCAAATATCCTTTTAAAATTTTGTCCATGTTTTCTAAAAAACAAGGCAATATTTCGTGTTTGGAAATCCGAGAAATCATACCCTATTGTGCTGGGCTTCGGTTTTTCATTTGTCCAAATAATTGAATATCCTTATAAAAACCTCAATGCATGAACTTTGGAAATCTTAAGAGGATCTTGGCATCGATGGTTTGAAATGTCATATCCTATCGTGCTGGATGTGATATTTTATTTCTTCGGAACAAGAGAATCTCAATATCCAATTCGAGTTATTTAAAATTTTTAAAACGGAATTGTATTTTAAAATCGTTTCAAATTTTTGGCATTAGGACATTAATTAATCAATTAGGTACCAATTTTCGGCGTTGCGAGGGTGCTAACCCTTCCTCGTGCATAACCGACTCCCGATCCAATTTTTCTTGGAATTCGTAGACCAAAATTAATTTTTTTTAAATATAATAAAATGTTTTTATAGGTGATCCAATCACACCTAAACAAAAAGGATTGGTGTCGACTCCATTTTCTTTTTAAAGTCAATCCCCATTTTTTCAAACTCGAAAAAAATGGTTTCAACAATTGGGATGACAAAGTTTCTTATGATATATGGATATGTGACAACATAATTTGTAATATGATTTGTGTGACTAGAATCTAAAGATTCACATTAATGTGTTTAAGATTAGCCAAGTAAGCTATATTGTGTTAAGGTTAGAATGCACTTGTAGTTCAATATGTAAGGAGTTTGGGAGAGAGGCCCAAATGTCCAAGTTTTATTTTACTAAGGTTATGCATGAAAACAAAATTATTGTCCTAGCTTATGTCCATACCCATGTAACTCTCTGACTTAGATCACACGGCCAAGTTACATGCCTATGTGCTAGGCTGTGTATAGGTGTAGGGGTCACACGGCCAAGCCACACGCCTGTGTGCTAGGCCGTATGGATAATTTTGAGCATTCTGTTACTAAGTTTTTAAGATGCAGGGGACCCATAGCCAAATCACACGCCCATGTGCTAGGCCGTGTGACACACACGGCTGAGACATACGCCTGTGTCTCTGCCCGTGTAGACGATTAAGGCCATTTCTAAGCCATATTTCTCACCCAAAATTTCACATCAACCTATCACAACAAATTGTGCATTTACAAACCAGATCAAAGCACTCAAAACATGCTAAAATCATGTCTTCAACATGACATATTACCACATACAACCAATGTGCTCTTAAGCACCTCAAATGACAATTTATCATTATGTCATCCTAATACTCATATTTACCTAGGTACCAAATGCATATATGCATAATTAACCTATGCATGCCATTATAACCTATACATGCCATGATAAATCTACTTATATATACATCAAAACATATTCATCATAAGCCATTCCAATGGCTACTTACAACCAAAACATTTATATGCCAACATTGGCCAAGTTAACCTATACATGCCATTATAACCAAAGTTGATTCACTAAATATACCGAAATGAGCCGATGGATAGTGTGATGTAGCTCCAACCAACTTCCAACCTTTACGAGCTTTTGAATACTATAAAACAGAAGAAATAAACAGAGTAAGCATTTAATGCTTAGTAAGTTCGTATCACAGGAAATTAACTTACCAGTTAATTCACATTTAAGGTAAGCAAATAAATATGCTCAAGCCAATTTGGCCATTTGCCTAAACATATATCCTCATCAAGCATGTTAGTCATGTAATTCATATGAATATCAAGAAACATGTATGAGGTCATCAATTTTCAATTTCCACATATATATTTATCACATCAAGTGTCCATGAACATGCACATGTCATATCTTGTATTTCAAATATATATTCGTAACAATTTATCTCAATTTCATAATTTCTTATGTTAGAACTTTTCCCATTGAATCATTTATAATATCGATGGATACACGAGTAGTACACACGAAGTGTACAAATCTGAAATTCGTCAATTCATATTCAAGAGTGTTCATAAGAGCACATAAACGGAAAGCTCTCTCTTGAGCCATATAACAGGAAACTCGTGTGAGTTGTATAACAGAAAGCCTATCCAGGCTGTTTAACAGGAAGCTCAAAAGAGCCATATTCAGGAAGCTCATGCGAGCCAATAACGGGTAGCTCTGAAGAGCTATTAATCAGGAAGGTCTAGATAGCCATATATTGAGAAGTTCAAGCGAGCCATATCGGGAAGCTTCGGAGAGCCATTAATCAGGAAGCTCACAAAGAGCCATATATCAGGACACTCATAAGAGTTGTGGTGTGTCTACAACACATGCAGAATCACTACCTAGCGGGATGCTCCGAAGAGCTATTAAAGGGAAGCTCGCAATAACTATATAACGAGAAGCTTGAAAGGGCCATATATCGGGATGCTCATGAGAGCTAATAACGGGATGCTATTTCGAGCTGTGGTGTGTCCGCAACATATGCAGGACCACAACCAATACGGGAACCCTATATCCATCGAATTTCATTTATTAAAAAGGGACTTAATACTTGTCGGGCATTATTGGATATGTAACCAATTTCGTATATATGGCATCTATACAATTCACATATACAACATTCAATTCAAACATTTAAATATACACAATTTAGTTACACAAACTTACCTTGAGCTAACTCTGTATTTGGTCTATCTGGATCTATACAAGTAAATTTAGCTCAATTTAATACAATACATATTCAATTCAATCCAATTCACATCTTACGCAAAATTACCATTTTGCCCCTATACTTTTATTTAATTACGATTTCGTCCCTAGGCTCGGAAAATGAAATTCATGCAATTTAATCCTTATTCCAAGCCTAGCCTATTTTTTACATGTAACATTAGCAGCCCATATATTTCACAAAATTCAAAATTTTTTCATGAATTTTACATCTTTTCAATTTAGTCTCTAAATCACAATTTTATCAAAATTTATCTATCAACAACCTTTCATTTTCTACCATAAAACTTCATAATTCAACTATATTCATCCATGGTAAAACCCTAGTACTTTGATAACTTTGCAAATTAGTCCTAGAGATAGCTAGATTAAGCTATTACGATCTTGGAAATATGAAAATTATTAAAAACGGGACAAGAAAACATACCTAATTAAGCCAAAATAGCTTGCTTGAGTTCAACACCCATAAATTGGGTTTCCATGTCTTTAATTTGGGAAAGATGATATAAAATGATGATATTTCTTGTTTAATTAAAATATCATCTTTAGTTATTTCATCTTTCCAATTTAGTCGTTTTCTTTATTTAATTTTCCATGGATGACTCATCATACTTATCTACTAACTTGATACGAACTCGCATCGGTTAAGATTTGAGTCGTAAAGTTTGCCCAATCGTAAATTGAGTAAGTTAAGGCTTTTTCAAGAAACGGTTTAAAAAAAGAAAAGAATTAGGCTCAAATAGGTTCGTTGGTGTATGGAATGACGGGGAAAATGATAAATGGAATTTTGGGCTAAGAATTCGAGACCAAACTAACACAATAAGGTGTATTAACCCGAGACTTATGTGAACACTTAGGTTGGAGTAGTTTCGATAAGATGGAAGGAAGTGAATAGAACCTCGACCCACTATCAAAAGATGATAGGAACCTCGGTATAATTTGAACGCCACACTTTGGGTGCAAAGTGATAAGTTCGGAATAACAAAGACGGGTTGACGCCACAAGGGTTACTTGATAAGTCAGAAGAGTCTTTGGAGGACAATGAGAGTTGAAAACAAACTCACAAAATAATCAAAGTTTATAAAATTGTTCATTAGCCCTTAAAGATGGATTACACAACAAATTTATAGGCTTAGCTAAGCTAGTCGAATGGTCTCTTTCAGCTCCCTTAATCCTTAAGTTTTTTTAGGAAACTTCTTAGCAGCTTCTTAGACACATTCTAGAAAGATGTAGCTTGGAAATCTGAACAGTTTGCTTTTAGAACAAGAGTGGTTCGGCTGGATAAAGATGAAGGCTGATCTACATTCGGCCTTGGTCTTTAATGGAGCTTGAATGCTTCTTTAGAAAAGAGAAACGACCAGCTTGAAGAAATTAATCTCCATTCATGCTATTGGTCGAATGGTCACTTGGAAACTCCAACCGGCAGCTTTTTTAATGTTCACGAAATGCATCAGCTGGACATTAACTCTTTGTCCATTGATTTCCATGAAAAGGCATGTGGAAAAAGGAGTAGCCAGCAACTCATTAAATGGACGTCCCTTGCATGCTCAACAGCTCCCCTTTTTGCTGCACATTAAATTTGGCCAGCATGCTTCCTTTATTGCTGCTGCTGATCACGAGAAAGGCCTTTAATGGCTGCAATAAATTTGGCTCCACACATTCTTCTTGGACAAAATTAATGGCAGCAATTAAAACAAGGTTGAGACACATTAATTCGGCTAAGACAACTTAATTAGCAGCCACTAAATTGGTCTGAAACTAGACACGTTACAATCATGTCCTAAAACTAGATACATTAAAATTATGTCTTAAACTAAACATATTTAATTTATGTCTTAACTTAAGACATATTAAAAACATGTACTAACATAAGACACATTTAATAATCAAAATTAAAATGTCCAGATTTAAACACATTTATTTAATTTAATTATTTGAGCTGAATTAAACTAACACAACTAATTAAACTTATTCAAAAATAAATGCAATCAGCTCATTTAGTTAGCCAAGTACCGAATTGAACTCCCTTGAGCTAGCACGAGCTAAGTCAGCTTGTAGGAAAGTGCATATCGAGCTATTTGAGCTGGTCCCTTTATGTTCGGCCATTCCCTCAATCCATACTCGAGTAATGTAGCTTGCTACAGCATCTTGGAATCTCTTGGCACGGGCTCGAGTAATTGGCCCCGATGGCATCTCCATAGACTCGGTGTCTTGCTTCATGGGTGAGCTCGCATCATTCCCCCCTCTTCAAGGCGATTTGTCCTCGAGTCAAGCCGTTGGTTCTCTAGAACATAGTTCCTTTTACTCGGCTTTCCTCGGCCGAATGGAGGGGATGGTAATCGAATCACCTGAAAAGAATAACCATGAGTTAGCTAATAATGCTCCGAACAAATTTGCAATTCAAGCATAATCATAGCAAGACAAGTATGACTTATGTGGATGGATAGAATCAAATTATCATGCAAACGAAATAATGCCTTGTCAAATGTTCGAAACAAAATTGAATAGGTTTTAAGTCATGCATACTACTTAAATGGATTCCACAAGTCGTGATTGTCATACGAGTAATGGGTCAAAAGATAAACATACTCATCACAAATAGGTAATTGAAAAGATTTACTTACAAATGCAGCATGACAATTATCAAAAACAAGAATCTTTTTATCAACGACCAAAACAGATAGATCATTTTCAAACGAAGTAAAACAGTTAACCATATCACGATCTAAGTATATATCAAAAGCCAATTCATCAACACAATGTTTGTCACCATCCGAGGAGAACAAATATGTTTCAAAAGTTTCAAGCTCTTATCTTTATGAGCAGAAGAGTAAGGGTCAATTTTACCTTTTTCAACTCACACAAACCTTCTCTCCTCGAGAATATAGTCTAGCCGAAGTCTCGTGGTTGAATTAGCCTTTTCCAAATGGAACGTGAACTTCATATACAACCACAGAAATTGTTTAAGGCATGAATATAAATTGAAAACAAATTTGGCAAATTTCGTTACCTTATTCAAAAACCAAGTATCAAAACAATAGAAATTGTTCGCACACAATTGATAATGCTTGATTTTCCCACAAAAGGTATCAAAACATATTTTGGGTTTAAAAACATGAGTTTGATTACTTATGCCAGAGTATAGCAAAGGGTTTAGTGAATCAAACATGCAAACCGAAAGGATTTTTGCATACACAGGAAAAAACAATCAAAACTCGTTACATGTTTTAAAATGGAATTGCACCAAATCATGGATTGTTCACAAGACAGTAATTGATGCACAAAATTATCATAATAAAAAATTTTAAGTGTTTCTCGTGAAAAACCGTCATCACGCAAAATCAAATCTTTAGTTTGTCAATCGTAACGAACGATATCAACCACATTCAGAGAGTAGCCATTAATCGGGTGGAAATAAGGGGGTCTTTTTAAAACTAAGTCATCGAAAATTTTATTGACAAATTTCAAATCGGATTGCCATGATTCGGTTATTAAAAATTCCTTACATTGCTTACCGTTGAGCTCGTGTGGTTCGATAACCTTACCTTTCTCGGTCATACGAAATCGTCGCTCATCAGGAAGGTATTGAAGTTGTAAATTATTACTCGGTCTTTCGGAAACCTGAAAAGAAGGAACAGAACAAGAACAAATTTCATATGGGTTAGTTGAAACACCCCTCACTTTTTCATACTCTTTTTCAATTTTCTCTTTTTCCTCACTCTCATTTTCTTTTTCAAATTCTTTTTCGGCTTCCTTTTCAATTTCTTTTTCAATCTCTTTTTCGATTTCTTTTTCTTTTATCTCTCTTTTTCTTCTCTCAAGTTCGTTCCACTTTCGCTCGTTTTCTCTCATGATCTTCTCTTGTCCTTCTTTTCTTTTTATTTCTTTTTCGATTTTATTACATCATGAGGATGATTCCAAAGAATCAAAATGATAATCGTTTGCCTCGAAGAAAGAGAAGGTATTTTCGTAGGCTTCTCGTCCATTTCTTTAGGAACGATCCATCAGGAGGGACTTCTTTGAAGCAAGCGAGGAATAACTCGTGCTTTCTCGTTCGTCGCCTCAAAAGGTTTCAAATTCGTAACTCGCTTTATCTCGTCGCGAATTTCTTAAGGAATAGGACTCCTGATAAGAATCTCTTCGCGTGTAGTCATCAGAAATGGGTCTTCGAGATGGTCGCGACTTCGTTTCTCGACTTGGTAGATTATGCTTTCGTCGGGCCTTTTCCTCCACTCGGTCCAAACGTCTTTGTATTGGACTTAGCTTCCTTTCAAGTATTCGGCCCATCTCGTTCACTAAGTATTGAAATTCAAATTCAGAAAATTCTCCTCGAGACATGATTTTAAGGCTAAAAAGAAAAGTGTTAAAAAAAATAGAAAAAAAATGAATCCCTTACCACAAACCTTACAAAAATCACTCGAAAAGAAAAAAAAAAGAATTTTGCACTCCGCTCATGTTTTCTCTCGTCTAAGGCTTTTATACCCTCTAATGCACTCACCACTCTTGCCTTTTACCGCTCGGTTTTTGCCTCTCGAAGTTCTCCGCAAACTAGATAGACGAATTAGTACCGTTGGGGTCGGATTACAAAATTGATGTGGTTTGGTGGGGAATAATATTGGGATTGGGGTAGGCTATCAAGCAAAACAAAATAGAAGATCGGGTTTGAGTGTGGCATGTTGGGGTAGAAGAAATGGTAGAATGAATTGATGATCGATAAAGAAGAGATGAATCGAAGTAAACTTGCAAAAACTTTCACTTTTTTTTTTCACTCATATAATTTTTTTAATATCATTTTTTTTCACTTCAAAATACAATTGCTGTATACAGAAAAAAATTAAAAATTGCAATTCAAAATTTTTTTCGATTTTTTTTTGAAATTTTTTTAACGAAATACAATCCTGGGAATCTCGAAAATGTCGATACATATTCAAATTTAACTAGCTCTGATGCCAAATGATACGAACTTGCCTCGGTTAAGATTTGAGTCGTAAAGTTTGCCCTATCGTAAATTGAGTAAGTTAAGGCGTTTTCAAGAAACGGTTTAAGAAAGAAAAGAATTAAGCTCAAATAGGTCCGTTGGTGTATGGAATGATGGGGAAAATGATGAATGGAATTTTGGGCTACGAATTCAAGACCAAACTAACACAATAAGGTGTGTTAACCCGAGGCTTATGTGAACACTTAGGTTGGAGTAGTTTCGATAAGATGGAAGGAAGTGAATAGAACCTCGACCCACTATCAAAAGATGATAGGAACCTCGGTATAATTTGAACGCCACACTTTGGGTGCAAAGTGATAAGTTTGGAATAACAAAGACGGGTTAACACCACAAGGGTTACTTGATAAGTCAGACGAGTCTTTGGAGGACAATGAGAGTTGAAAACAAACTCATAAAATAATCAAAGTTTATAAAATTGTTCATTAGCCCTTAAAGATGGATTACGCAACAAAATTATAGGCTTAACTAAGCTAGTCGAATGATCTCTTTCAGCTCCCTTAATCCTTAAGTTTTTTTAGGAAACTTCCTAGCAGCTTCCTAGACACATTCTAGAAAGATGTAGCTTGGAAATCTGAACGGTTTGCTTCTAGAACAAGAGTGGTTCAGCTGGACAAAGATGAAGGCTGATCTACATTCGGCCTTGGTCTTTAATGGAGCTTGAATGCTTCTTTGGGGAAGAGAAATGGCCAGCTTGAAGAAATTAATCTCCATTCATGTTGTTGGCCGAATGGTCACTTGGAAACTCCAACCAGCAGCTTTTTTGATGTTCAGGAAATGCATCAGCTGGACATTAACTCTTTGTCCATTGATTTCCATGAAAAGGCATGTGGAAAAAGGAGTAGCCAGCAGCTTATTAAATGGACATCCCTTGCATGCTCAACAACTCCCCTTTTTGCTGCACATTAAATTCGGCCAGCATGCTTCCTTTATTGATGCTGCTGATCACGAAAAAGGTCTTTAGTGGCTGCAATAAATTCGGCTCCACACATTCTTCTTGGATAAAATAAATGGTGGTAATTAAAACAAGGTTGAGACATATTAATTCGGCTAAGACAACTTAATTAGCAGCCACTAAATTGGTCTGAAACTAGGCACATTAAAATCATGTCCTAAAATTAGACACATTAAAATTATGTCTTAAACTAAACATATTTAATTTATGTCTTAACTTAAGACATATTAAAAACATGTACTAACATAAGACACATTTAATAAGTAAAATTAAATGTCCAGATTTAAACACATTTATTTAATTTAATTATTTGAGCTGAATTAAACTAACACAACTAATTAAACTTATTCAAAAATAAATGCAATCAGCTCATTGAGCTAGCTAAGTGCCGAATTGAACTCCCTTGAGCTAGCACGAGCTAAGTCGGCTTGTAGGAAAGTGCACATCGAGCTATTTGAGCTGGTCCCTTTATGTTCGGCCATTCCCTCAATCCATACTCGAGCAATGTAGCTTGCTACAGCATCTTGGAATCTCTTGGCACGGGCTCGAGTAATTGGCCCCGATGGCAGCTCCATAGACTCGGTGTCTTGCTTCATGGGCGAGCTCGCATCATAACTCCTCTTAATGGTCTATTTGTCATATAAGGACCTCAAATTTTGAATTCAATAGCTATTTGATACTTATAGCTACTAGAACTCAACTTTTGCATTTCATTCAATTTGGTCCTTTTATCAATTAAACATGTAATCGGTAAAATTTTCTAAACGAAATTTTTATACGGTATTCCTATCATACGGTAGGCCATAAAATAATTTTAAAATAATTTTTCTTAAGGACTCAGATTTGTGGTCCCGAAATCACTATTCCAATTTCATTAAAAACGGGCTGTTGTAGATTTGATTCGATTAATCTCCAAAATATGTTTCCCCTAGTGACATGATCTTCATTGATGAGCTAGATATTATACATATACTTTGCATATGTCATATATATTATTTAATAAATTGTCAAATTTCAAATATGGAATCTGCCTTTAAACAACTCTGGTGCAAGGAAAGTGGGCACTTATCTGACACTCAATTACCGGTTTCATAGTTTTCAACATTGATAAAGTGTTGAATAAAGTCCCCCAAAAATTACTTTTTGACTTCTTGGATCTTGACATGGTAATCATCTCTTGGAGCACCCAAACAATATGTTTTTACTGCCCGTCCTCCTCCATCTTTCACATTAGTTATCTTTTCTATCCATACTATTAATGGCAGAGCCACATATTGACTCCACAAAAAAATGTAAGAACAAATGCTTTATAAAAAAAAAAATCATATAAGTAATAAATTGAGTTATTGAACCCATAAAAATATTTGAAAAACACCCACTAAAATCCAAAAATCTTTAATATTTTTATTTTGTTTCAACATTCACCATTTTTTTCTCAAAATTTTCTTATTCTCTCACTCTTTCATTATTTTTACAAGATAGATTATCAATTTTTCAATACTTTCAAGAAAGTTTTTCTAATTTGGTAACAATTAGCCTTTTCTTTTCAAGTTTTATTGATTATTCTCTGAAAAGTTAAAATGGTGGCTTAATTTATGATAAAGTAGGATTTTTATGTCAGATTAAGTTTTTATTTATGGAATGATTTCAGGATATTAATTTTGTATGAGATTACTAATATCTTGATTGATTTATATTTTAAGAGAACATTGATACAAATCCTTGAAGAAATTAGGATTGATTATTTGTATAATCTTGTATTTCTTAAATATAAGTTAAAAATTAGCATTTTTTTTAAATTATTGTTGCTAGTGTGATTTTGTGCATCTTGTGCTTATATTAATATTGTGTTTTACATATTGCATTCTCATGTAACCAAAAAGCACTTAAGTAGTTTTTATTGTTGTGAAGGGAATTATATTTCATCTCAAAACCAGGGGCGAAGCCAGAACAATTTTTTAGGGGGCGGATAAAATTTTAATTTTTTATAGTTTATATCTTTATAATTTGTAAAGGATTAAATTAAATTTTTATAATTTTAGGGGGGTCAAAGTGAAATTTTACCTTTACTAATTTAAAATTTTTAAAAAATTCTAAGAGCCTAAATAGCAATTTTACATTTTAGGGGGGTTCGGGCCCATGCTAGCCCCTTGCCTTCGCCCTTGCTCAAAACTATCGAAGAGAATTGCGAATTGAGATTTTCTTTCAATTCAAGTGATAAAAATGGTAAGCATAAAAAACTAATTTTATTTCTCCCTATTTATTAGAAGATTTAGCTTGTATAAATTGCTATTATCTAATACTAATAATATGGTTGGCTTTAGAAAAAAAAAATTGTAGTTGGACTTAGATTTATTAGTTACTTGTTAGAGTTGTGACCAAAATTCTTATTAAAATAAAATACAAGTGGCAAGATAGGGGGATCCACGAGGACGAAGACCGCCGTAACCGGGGGTACGGAGGCTAAAAGCCCTCGTGGTATGGTACAAGCTGCACAAGAAGAATTCGTATAGAAGTTCACTTCCTCTATTTGATATTGATTTGAATAAGGTGTTTCAACTTTAGTGCATTACTTCTATTAGATGTTTATTAGAATAAGGTTTTCTAAACCTATAAATAGACACAATCTATACTCCTTATAATCATTCGAATTCGACATAGTGAATTTTCTTCTCCTCTGTCCGTGGTTTTTTTCCCGAAAGGATTTCCACGTAAAATTTGTGTGTTCTATTTTTTCCTCTTTTCTTGCCATTATCGACATTCTATTTTCCCAATACTATTTAAATAGTTTCGTAAAACTCCTACATTCAATCATGTTATGCATTAATTTATATGAAATTTTTTAAGTTTTAGTTTCTCGAAATTGGACCCCACAATCAAAATATTCGAACTTCGCCCTGCATATTATCTCTAATTATTAGTATTTTTAGTTACACAAGAACTAGTTGCTTTAACCAATTAAATAAATAGTGTGTTTGATAAACAAAAAATTTAAGTGCTAAAAAATTAAGTATTGAATTTTTATTACTAAATTTTATAATGGCTGGATTTATATTAAAAATTGTTTGGTAAATTAATAAATGTAAGTACTAAATATAATTATGTTATTTGATAAAAGTAAATTTTGATTTTTTAAAAGATTGTTTATATTTTAATTTTAATGTTATGAATATAATATTTTATTTTATTTTGGATAGTTTTGGATGGAAAATAAATACTGTAATTTGAATATCTCATTTTTTTAAAATAATATTTTTTTAAATTTTTTCATAGAATAAAATCAACTTAAAATTTTTTACATTAAGTGATAAGTCGTTACCTACCTACTTATCTTATTCAACATTTTTTTTTTGAAAATTTTATATTAACTAAAAATTAAAAATATTATCGAACACATTTAAAATATTAAATATTAAAAATTTTCATTTTGAATGAAATGAATTTTTTTTTAATAATTTATCAAACACACCCTAAATATTGATTGATTCAACAATTTAACCATATAAGTTAAACTGAGAAATAAAAAATGGGTAAGATATTCTAAAAAGATAAATAGGAACCGAAAATTGGAAAAAAAAAAACCACAATATCGATAAGAAATTTTGGGTAAGTAATATGGATAAAATTATAAACTATTCTGAAAATTCAAAAACACTATTAATTAGTTCAATAATTTTGAAAAGAAAAAAAATTCTAAAAAGGTTCTTTAAAATATAAAAAAAAGGTAAAATCAAAATAATTTTCTTTATAGAATTTCTACAATTTTTGTATTTCTTCAAAATTTTAAAAAAATTTATTGATCTTTTGAATATATATTTAATTTTAGAATATTATATTTTTATTTTTATTTTTATTTTTTTAATTTATTGATGCTTTTTAGAATTATATTTATCTTTTCTTTTTCTTTCAACCACGTTAATTTTTACAAACGTAAATAGTTAATACGCATCCAAATGTACGTGTTTGTTCACTTTTGAATAGTATAAGAAAGAAACTGTTCCACTTAATTTGAAAGAGACTAAAGGCCAGTTCTTCATTGCTTTTTAAAAGTACTTCTGGCTCCAAAAGCACTTTTGGAAGAAAAGCTGTGCAGAACAAGTTGCTTTTGGCTGGAATTTTTGGCTTTTCAGAAGTGTTTTTGAAAAGCACTTCTAAGAAGGAGAAGCTAAAATTTTTAGCTTTTTCTCTCCCAAAAGCACTTTTAGTGCTTAATTACTTTTTCACCCCTCTAATAACATAGTACTTTCCCTTTTTTTTCGTGGTGCTTAATTACAAATGTGTTAAAATCTTTAATTAAAAATAAAAAAATATTTTTCAAAATATTAATTACAAATATTTAATGGTTATATTTAAATAATTAAAATGTAGTTTATAATTTCTAATTAAATTTTATAAGTAATTAATATTTATTACTTAAAAATATTTAAAATTTATATTTCATATATTAAAATATTAACAAGTTATATTAATTTTTTTATATTCTTACTAAAATATAATAATATTAACTAATTTAAATTTTATTTAAATGTATATTTATTACTTCATAATAACATGTCTAAAATGGACATTTTATTTCTCAAAAGTACTTTTTGACACAGTGCTAAACACTCAAATGTTAAAGCAAACTTTTCAAAAGCACTTCTCAAAAGCACTTTTCAAAAGCATTGCCAAACTAGCCCTAAATTACACTTGACATAATAGTTTATTAACGAAAATATTTAACATCACCATCAATTGTCATTATTTACTCGCTTTCTAATAGTATAGGAACTAAATTGTTCAATTTATTTTAAGGGCAATTTGTTTTCGAAATTAGGGTATCCATTGTTGGTATGAGTGATTAATTCCCTCACCATGGGTGCTCTTTGATAAGGTAATCGACTGGCTATGAAATATGCTCAATTCTCATGGATAGAATTGTACCCCAATTGCATGGTTAAAGGATAAGATGAGCAATAACAAAGTCACACCTCATGATTATTCGTATGGTATTACAGAAAGATGTGAATATTATGAGATCATTTATTTTAGAAATAGTTTTCTATATTATAGGAAGTAGGTGGCGACTAGGAGTAGTTTATATTATAGGAAGTAGAGGGCGATTAGGAGTAGTTTTCCTATTTCAACTCTAAGTGTGATATAACATGTATATATATTCTCTTATTTTGAAGAATGATAATTGGGACTTTACCCTACTATTGTCATAGTATCACAACCAAACCCTAGAATATCACAAAGCAAATTAAGATGACCATACCACTACCACCACTGTCAAAGTTGGAAGCCAAAGGCACAAGTAGTGTTCGTGGAAAGATGTCTGCCTCTCGCCTTTCGCTTCTTGCTCGTTCGGGTCGATGGTAGGTCCGTGTAAATGTTACTGTTGCAATGGGATTGATGGTCCGATAGGTGCATCCTACCCAGCAACGACTACGACGCTACCTGGTTTTACTATTGTGCAGTGGCAAGCGTTGGTAGCAGCATTTGGTAATCCTCAAATTCAAATAAATCCCTTGAATGGTGAGTTTGATTGACATTTGTGACGTGAACACTTGCCTTATCGGTTTACCAGATGGACAAATTGTTGTAGCAACTAAGCAAGGGACTGTGAAACTAACAGACAAAATTTCTCTTAATTATGTTCTTTAAGTTCCAAAATTCCATTGCAATTTAATTTCATTTTGCAGCTTGATGATGATATGAATTGTCTTGTCCAATTTTCATCTAATGTAACACCTCTTACCCGTATTCAACGCCGAAATAGGATACGAGGCATTATTAGGCTTATACGCAATCAATCGTACAATTCCGAGACTTGGCTTTCTCTTCAAATTTAAAACTTTTACTAACACCAGTTAAACAAGCCTACGAGGCCTAAATCACGCTTTAAGAATAGTTCGAGATCAAATCAAACTCTTTAAAAGATCCCTAAAAGTCTAAGAAAATTTTTCATTAAACAGTTCACACGCCTGTGTGGAAGAAGGGACACGCCCGTGTGGCATATCACATGCCCGTGTGGAATTATTTCTCAATTCGAACCTACAAGGGTTTTCACACGATCGGACACACGCCTGTGTCCCTCACACGGCCTCGACACACTCGTGTCTTAGCCCGTGTGCGAAAAACCTTGGCATTCTGTTTTTGATGTCATCATCCCATAAATGTCACACGGCCTAGGCACACGCCCGAGTCCTTCGATCATGTGTCGAATTAAATTCCTAATTTCAAGTGCAGACTTCACACGGCCTGGGCACACGCCCATGTTTATGGCCGTGCCTTCGACAAAGCTGAGACACACAGTCGTGTCTCTGCCCGTGTGTTTACTACTGAGCATATTGACTTGTAAACCTAGCATGCAAGCAGACACACGGCCTAACCACATGCCCTGAGACTGACCATATGTCACACACGGCCTAGACACACGTCCGTGTGTTTACCCGTGTGGACATGAACAAGGCTATTTGCCAAGATCTTTTTATCACCCCAACTCATACAAGCATAATTCATATTCACCAATCAACCTATTCATGCATAACTAAACCAAGAAAACCAACATGCTACTTGTACAATCATGAATAACCTCATCTTTTCATAGATTACTAATAAAGAGCCATCAACTATGGCCTTACACAAAATAGTTTATCTTTGAATAAGCCAATACATTTCGCTAAAATAATATGACATACAACTAAGTTTAGTCCCTATACATGCCATACTCAATATGTTAAATCTAAATATACCAAGATGTGCTGATAGTGTGGGTGATCTTCTAATTATCTTCGTATCCCGAGCTGGCTCTTTGACACTATAAAACAACGGAGAAGAAAGGGAGTAGGCTTTAAGCTTAGTAAGTCTACATTTAAATAATAAGCATCATACCATATGCGAATCAATCAAAAACATTACGTACTATGTAAGAACAATTCACATTTTCATAATCATACTTACTCATCTCAACTCTTCCCACATCCCAACCATATATCATATACATTGCTAACATTTATTTGTACTTATGCCCTGCACTTATCACCACAAAGCCACGTGAAATATTTACTTAAACAAGTTTCTCGATGAACCCTTCGGAATGATACAAAGTACCCTGTGGTTTCGCACAAAGCCCACGATTAAACAATAATAGGGTGGTATCGCACAAAGCCCACCAAATGATAATATAAACGATTGTATCGCACACAGCCCACCAACAATTACATAATTACTGATATTTGACCATATCTATTTTTTTATTTCTAGGTTCATTCGAGAAATACTCATTTTCTATCATTTTGTGCCAATCTCACAAAAAAGTATTTACATCCATACAGTGCATCAATGGGTAACAACATATGTATTAAAGATGTATCCTTTACACATAAACTTACCTCGGTGCAAAATATGTTAATTTGCGGCTTAATCCGTAACCTTGCCTTTTCCCCGGTCAAGGTTGTTCCCGTGTTTTTCTTGATCTATAATAATAAAATTTGCTCATTTAATAACTACATAAATCATGACACTTCAAAATTTCTACTTAGGCAAAAATGACCATTTTGCTCTTGTACTTTGGCAAAATTACGATTTTGCCCCTAGGCTCGTAAATCATTTTTCATCACATTTTCTCTTTAAACAAGCCTAGCTCAACATTTGTTACTCTTATAACCACTCACAATATTAATCATTTCATGCATTTACTACTCAATTTATAACCTTTACGAATAGGTCCTTTTAGGTGTTTTCATGGTAACACCTTTCACAAAAGTTGTTTATTTAACAACCACAATTCATTTTCTTCCCTAAAAAACTTAGAAAACAACACAAGCACTCACATGGAAAATCCCTAAACTTTCAACCATTTTGCAAAATAGTCCCTTCATTTGCTAGCTTAAGCTTTAGAGGTTCCAAAAGTACAAAAATTGTCAAGAAAGACCTCTAAGATCACTTACTTGCAAGAGAATAGCTTGGCTGAAAGTTTGAGCTCCAAAAACCTATATTTTCACTTCAATTTCCGATGGAAGAAGAAATGGGAATAGTAAAGGACGATGTCTTCTTTATTTAGTCTTATTTTATTCATTTAGTCACCTAATAAACCAATTTTTTTTCCAATTTAATGCTCTTGTCTCCCTTGTCCTTATGGCCGACCAACACCCTCTCATTGGCCTAATTGCACATTAATAACCTCCAATTTAATATTTCATAGCTATTGGACACCTCTAGCTTGCAAAATGGAACTTTCGCACTTTATGTGATTTAGTCCTTTTTCACAATTAAGCATACAATCGCAAAAATTAAAGCACTAAAATTTTCATGCATCCTTATAATCATGCTATAATGCATAAAATAATATTTAAAAAAATTTTATTCAACCTCGGATTAGTGGTCTCGAAACCACCGTTCTGACTAGCCCCAGAATCGGGCTATTACATCTAGCACAAGTGTTATACATACCGGCGTTCAATGAAGGTGATTGGAACGAGTGATATACGGGGTGGACTTTAGTACTTCTGGCACATGTCAAGTGTTAAAGCGGCTTTGGTTGTGGGTTCATCTTTGGTGGGGCTATGGCATAAGCGTCTAGGACGTCCTTCTAAAAAAGTAGTCAATTTACTTCCTCTTGTTAGTAAGGGTAGGGAACATTTAAGTAAAGCATGTAAAATGTGACATAGTGCTAAGAAGCCCAGAGATTTTTTTTCTTTACGTAATAATATAACATCAGAAATTTTTGAATTAATACATTGTGATTTATTGGGACCTTATAATCCCTTGTCTTCTTGTGAAGCAAGATATTTTTTGACATTAGTTGATAATTTTTCACTTGTTGTATGAGTATATTTATTGTTTGATGAAATAGAGGTTTTTCAATTTTTTATGTCCTTTATTTTCATGATTGAGCGCCAATTTTCCAAGAAAATCAAGATAGTACGGAGTGATAATGGTACTAGGTTTAGTTGCATAAAGGACTATTTTTTGGCTAATGGCATGTTATGCTAAACTTCTTATGCTGGTACTCCTCAACAAAATGGATGAGTGGAGAGAACATCAACATATTTGAAATGTTGCTCATATTTCGCGTTTTCAATGGAACTTCCCGATTATATTTTAAGGGGAGTGTGTTTTAGCTACGGCACATCTGATTAATAAAACTCTCTCTAGTGTACTTCATAATAAAACTCCTTATGACATTTTGTTTGGCTCTCCACTCTCATACAATGGCTTGTGTGTTTTCGATTATTTGTGTTTTGCCCATAATCAACGAGCAAAATGCGAGAAATTTGCAAGTCGAAGTCGAAAATATGCATTTGTTAAGTATTTTTTTTGGAAAAAAGGTTGGATGTTATATGATTTGGAGAGAAAGGTTTTTTTCACAACTAGGGATGTTTGATTTTACGAAGATATTTTTCTATACTTGGATATTGACACTGCTAATATAGAACCTCTGCATAACTTGGATGCAGATATTTTTTTATGGATGAAGGTGGGCCACCAAAGGAAATTACAAAGGATAGTGCCGAGCCTTGTCCCTCTTCGCCGCTACAAACGTAGCTGCCTCTTATCTCAGTGGAAGATGTGCCAATATAGGTGGCTACCCAACTGGGTAATGGTTCACAAGGTTAAACTTCTAGTTCGAATACTTCTCTTGATTCCTCTATGGGTCGAGGTGTGAGAATAAAAATCCTCTCATCCAAATTGAAAGAATTTGTGACACATATAGTGATTAAGAAAAATCTCTCCCGTATCATCCGCTTTCTCACCTTCTTTAGGTACGCCTTTTCCTATAGCACATTACATTAATTGTAAAAAATTTACCACAAAACATAGAAATTTTCTTGCAGTAGTAACTGTTGAGTGAAGCCGCAGCCTTTTAAGGAGGCTATGAAAAACACGGGGTGGCATAGTGCTATGCAAAAAAGGGTTTGAGCTTTGGAGGCTAATGGCACATGGACTATGTAGTCTCTTCCTCCTGAAAAGAAAGCTTTAGAGCAAATAGGTGTAAAAGATAAAATACAACTCTAATGGTATCATTGAGAGACTGAATGCGCATTTAGTTGTCCTTGGCAATCATCATATTGAAGGAATAGATTATAATGAGATTTTTGCTCCGGTGGCAAAAATAGTGATTGTTTGAACCTTCTTGGCAACTGTTGCGTCAAAGAATTGAGAGCTTCATGAAATGGATGTTCACAATGTCTTTCTACATGATGATCTTGATAATGAGATATATATGAAACTTCCATTTGGGTTTAACACTTCGAATTTGGGTATGGTGTGTAGGCTTTAAAAATTTTTCTACGGTTTGAAACAAGCACCTCGTTGTTAGTCTAACAAGCTCGTTACAACTCTAAAAAGGTATGGTTTACAACAATCTTACTCTGATTATTCTCTATTTAGATATACTAAGGGTGCTATGTAGATTAATGTGCTTGTGTATCTCAGTGATTTGATCATTTCTGGTAACGATTCTATAACACCCCTTACCCGTATTCGACACCGGAACAGGGTACGAGGTGTTACCGAACATAAATACAAACAAACATACAAAACTGAGAAGTAAATCTCCATCCAAATTTAAAACTTTTTATAAACATACATATTGTCCCTATTACGAGCCTATGAGGCCCGAAACATGCATCAGAAGTAGTTCGGGACTAAACCGAGAACTTTGGAAACTTTTGGAAAACTTGGAAACTTTTAGAAAACTTAGAAAATTTTCCATGGAAAAAGGGCTACACGCCCGTGTGGACCAAGGCACACGTCCATGTAGTAAGCGACACGCCCGTGTTCCTAACCCGTGGAGCTCTCTGTTTATGACGTCATCATCAAATTAAGGTCACACAGCCAAGTCACACGCCCGTGTGCGTAGGCTGTGTGATCGATTAAATTTTCATAATTTTTCATAAAATAGGTGCAGACTTCACACGGCCAGGGCACACGCCAGTGTTCGAGGCCATGTGGACACGCCCGTGTGTCTGCTCTGTGCTTAATAATGAGCATTCTGTTTTGCAACAATTAAGTGCAGGGGACACACGGCCAGAACACATGCCCGTAGGGCAATCCGTGTCTCACACACGGACTAGACACACGTCCGCGTGTTTACCCCTGTGGACAAAAACAAGGTTATTTACCAAGCCATTTGTCACCTTTCCATGCATATACCTACACAACAAAACATAGCACACATTCAACCAAATCAGCCACAACCAAGGCAGCAACACTCATTCATATACTACCATCTATCACATACAACCATCACATACTTATCAACTCAAGTATGAAGATTTCTACATCCATGATAAGCATCATCATATGTATATATACTTAAACAATATTAGCCAATTTCAATGGTCATTTACAAAATGAATTATCAACCATAATAAGCCAACACATTTGGCCAAATCAATTATGACACATGACAAAATGACCAAGTCCCTATACATGCCATAACTCAAAATGTTAAATTCATCGGTACCCAAAATGATATGTTGATAGTGTGAGTGAATGTCTGATAGTCTCTGATCCCCGAGCTAGCTTGGTGACAATATAAGACAAGGGAAAAGAAAGGGGAGTAAGCTTTAAAGCTTAGTAAGTTCCTATGCAAATAATAAACATTATAACACACATTTAACATATAATTAACATGATGGAAATTAACATAAATGTCACTATAAATCTCATAGTCAAACTTACTCAATCACAAACTTACCTAAGGTTCATCACATACCGAGCTCATTAAGCATGAGTCTTATGTACATACCTGTACCAAAGTGCAACATACCAAAGTCTTTCGCAACTTTAACATTTCTTTCGAACTACCCATTGAACCACTTGGAATACTAAAGGATACTCGGGACATCTCGCATTCATAGTACCATACCAATGCCAAATCCCAGATATGGTCTTACATGGGATCTCATATCACTGCCAATAGCCCAGCTATGGTCTTACACGAAGTCTCATATCGATGCCATATCCCAGATATGGTCTAACACGAAATCTCAATAACCTTAATGTCATAACATTTGTATCCTAACTATTCCTAAGGTTCAACCGAGATTTTCTCTCTTATCGAACTTTTTCGATTATGTTCAAAGAGTTGATCATAATTCATACAATATTAAAGCATTTAAAACATACATAAAACAATACATTATTTACATACGAACTTACATCGGTACAAAAATAGTAGGAATGGGACCTAATCGTCAAATACTTTGTTTTTCCCCTGGTCTAGGTCTGAACCTCATTTCTCTTGATCTATAATAGCAAATTTAACTCATTTATTATTCACATTATTCAATTCAGTCCAAAAATCACATTATGGATAAATTATATTTTTGCCCCTAAAATTTGACATATTTATATTTTTGCCCCTAGGCTCGAAAAATTAAATCTATTCAATTTCTTCGATTCCCAAGCCTAGCCAATCCTATTTTATACTTATAGCAGTCCACATTTTTACATTTAATCACACTTTTACACACATTTTATAATCTTTTTACAAATAGGTCCTTTTGACATTTTAATCAAAAACCACCCAGCAAAAGTTGTTTATCACACACCAAACATGCAGAATCTACCATTAGACATCAAAATACACAAATATCCAACACGGGTCAAACCCTAGACCTTGATCTTTTCTTAAATTAATGGTAGAAATAGATAGATCAAGTTACAAGGATATCAAAAACATGAAAATCATTAAAAACGGGGCTAGAACAGACTAACAATCAAGCTTGGAAAGTTGACAAACCCTAGCTTTGTCTCCCTCTTGTAAATTTCGGCCAATGGGTTGAAGATGAGCAAAACTTGGCTTTTAATTTGATTATTAATTCATTTAATTAGCCAAATGACCAAAATGCCCCTAACTTAAAACATGAAAATTCTCTTACTTCTTGTTCATTTTTGTCCACTAACTTAACCAATGGTCTAATTACGATCTAAGGACCTTCAATTTAAAATTTCATAGCAATTAGACACCACTAACATGTAGAACTCAACTTTTGCACTTTTTACAATCTAGTCTTTTTGACTAAACTGAGTGCGCAAACGTCAAAATTTTCGAACAGAATTTTCATGGAATCATTCCGTGAAACAGTAGACCATAAAAATATAATAAAAATAAGCTTTGTTGCGTCAGATTTGTGGTCCCAAAACCACTGTTCCGATTAGACCCAAAATCGGGCTGTTACAACTCTCCCCCTATAGGGATTTTCGTCCCGGAAAATCTTACCAAAGAAGAGGTTTGGGTATTGTTTTCACATAGCTTCTTCAGGTTCCCATGTTTGCTTTTTTAATCCCATGTCTTTGCCACAAAACTTTCACTAGGGCCATACTTTTATTTCTCAACTGCTTAACTTCCCAAGCCAAAATCTTGATCGGTTCTTCACCATAAATCATATCAGATTGAATCTCAACCTTTATCGGAGAAATCACATGTGAAGGGTCTGATCGCTAACATCGTAGCATAGACACATGAAACACATTATGGATCCTTTCCCACTCTGTCGGTAAAGTTAACCGATATGCCACTAGCCCTATTTTTTTCAATAACTTCATACGGCCCAATGAAATGTGAACTCCACTTGCCTTTACGGCCAAATCTTAGAATCTTCTTCCACAGAAATACTTTCAGAAAGACTTTGTCACCGACCTGAAGTTCGATCTCTTTTCTTTTCAAGTCTGCATACGACTTTTGTCGATCTGAAGCGGCTTTCAAGCAATCTCGGATTACCTTTACTTTTTCTTCAGTTTCCCTAACCAAGTCAACCCCGTGAATCTATTTCTCACTGAGCTCGGTCCAATACAAAGGTATTCAGCACTTGCAGCCATACAATGCCTCATAAGGTGCCATCTTTATACTCAACTGAAAAATGTTGTTATATGCAAATTCGATCAATGGTATATATTTCTCCCAACTACCTTCAAATTCCAGAACACAACATCAGAGCATATCTTCAAGAATCTAAATTATTCCTTCAAAATGAACATCGGTTTACGGATGAAACGCGGTACTAAAATTTAACTGTGTACCCAAAACCTCTTGTAGCTTTTTCCAAAATCTCAAAGTAAACCTCAGATCTCTATCTGAAATAATAGAAACAGACACCCCGTGCAATCTCACAATCTTATAAATGTACAATTCAGCTAACTTATCCAATGAGTAGTCAGTACGTACCGATATAAAATGAGTTGATTTCATCAATCTGTCAACCACAACCCATACGGCATCTTTCTTTTTCGGAGTCAAAGGCAATCCCATTACAAAACGCATCGTAATCCTGTCCCATTTCCATTTGGGTACTATCACTGGTTGAAGTAAACCCGAATAAGGTACCATTTGGGTACAAATCAAACATCTCAAAACAAACTCTAAAATATCTCATTTCATACCTGACCACCAGTACAATGTTTTCTAATCGTTATACATTTTCGTACTACCTGGATGCATAGCCAAGCAACCATTATGTTCCTCACGGAGAATTTTTAGAATAAGTTCATCATCTTTCGGTACACATATTCTACCTTGAAACATCAAACAACCATCTGATCCGATATGAAAATTTGAATCACTGCCCGATTCACACTGAGCTCTCTTAGTTTGCAAATCACTATCACATTTCTGAGCTTCACAAATCCGTTGAAGGAACAACAGTCTAGCTCTCAACTCGGCTAGAATCAAACCATTACTGAACAAAGTCAACTGTATATTTATCGCTTTTAAAGCGAACAAGGATTTCTTACTCAAGGCGTCGGCGACCACATTCATTTTACCCGGGTGATAGTCAATCACCAACTCATAATCTTTCAGTAACTCAACCCATCTTCGTTACCGTAAGTTCAAATCTTTTTGAGTCATCAAGTACTTCAAGCTCTTATGATCAGTAAAAATATGACATTTCTCACCGTACAGATGATGTCTCTAAATTTTCAAGGAAAACACAATAGCAGCTAGCTCCAAATCATGCGTCGGATAATTCTTCTTGTATGGTTTCAACTGTCTCGAGGCATAAGCTATCACTTTGCCCTCTTACATCAACACACATCCCAATCCATTCAATGATGCGTCACTATAAATTACAAATTCTTTTCTCGGTTCAGGTTGTACTAAAACCGGTGCCCCAATCAATAATGCCTTCAATTTTTCAAAACTTTGCTGCTATTTTTCGGACCATTCAAATTTAACATCTTTTTGCAACAACTTGGTTATTGGAGTAGCAATCATTGAAAATCCTTTAACAAAATGTCGGTAATAACCAGCTAAGGCCAAAAATCTTCTAACTTCAAATACATTCCTTGGCGGTTTCCAATCAACAATTGCCGAAATCTTACTTGGATTAACCCGAATATCATCACCTGAGACAATATGTCCTAAAATCTGACTTCTCGGAGCCAAAACTCACTTTTACTGAACTTAGCATACAACTTCTTATCTCTCAAAGTCTGCAAAATAGTTCTCAAGTGTTCGGCATGCTCGGACTCATAATGAGAATAAATCAAAATATCATCAATAAGCACAGCCACAAACTTGTCCAAATACAAACTAAAGATTCGATTCATTAGGTCCATAAAAATTGCAGGAGCATTCGTTAACCCAAAAGGCATAACAAGGAATTCATAGTGTCTGTACCTTGTTTAAAAGTGGTTTTTGGCATATCCGACTCTTTTACTCTCAACTGATAGTAACCAGATCTCAAATTTATCTTCGAGAACATTGTCGCTCCTTTCAATTGGTCAAATAAATCATCAATCCTCGGTAAATGATACTTGTTCTTAATGGTTACCTTACATAGCTGTCGGTAATCTATACAAAGTCTCCTAGACCCGTCTTTCTTCTTTACGAATAATACTGGAGCACCTTAGGCAGAATAACTTGGTCTCGCAAAACTCTTATCTGTCAACTCTTACAACTGAATCTTTAACTCTTTCAATTCGGTCGGAGCCATTCTATATGGAGCAATAGATATCGACGAGGTTCCTAGTACTAAGTTAATACCGAACTCAACTTCTCTAACTAGTGGTAATCCAAGCAATTCTTCTGGGAACACATCCGGATATTCACAAACTATTGGCACTGATTCAATTTTCATAGACTCTTTTGTATTCAACACATAAGCAAGATAAGCTTCACAGCCTTTCCTTACATATCTTTGGGCAGACATCGAAAAAATTACAATGGGTAACTCACCCGGTTCATCTGAATCAATCCGACGAATTTCACCATTTTCACATTTCAGTTTAATAATCTTTCTTTAACAATTCACTACAGCATCATGCAACGTCAACCAATCCATGCCCAAAATAACATCGAATTCATCAAATGGCAACAACATTAAATCCACCGAAAAACAGTGACCTCGAATCATTAATGGACAATTTTTGCAAACTTTATCAACTAGTACATGTTTGCCTAAGGGGTTTGACACTCTAATCACAAACTCAGTAAATTCAACAGGCAAGTTCTTACTAGTTACCAATTTCACACAAACATAAAAATGAGTTGATCCAGGATCAACCAATGAAACTACATTAGTACTATAGAGAAAAAAAGTACCAGTGATAACATCAGGAGATGTCGCTTCTTCGCGAGCACGGATGGCATGGGCTCTAACAGGTGCTCGAGCTTTGGATCTCAAGGTTATATCTTTCATCACACCTTTACTACTAGCTTCATTTCCAATGTTTCTCTGTGGCCTACCCCTATTAGTAGTATTACTCGGCTTCGCACTCTGAAATTTTTTTTTCTCAGCCATTTCAGGGTAATCTCGGATAAAATACTATTGAGAACCACACTTGAGACAAGCTCAGCCATTCACCCTATACTCACCGGGATGTCTTCTTCCACATTGTTGACATCTGGGTCTGTTAGACCTCACATTACCCATACTTGCCATTGAAGTAGCCTGAGACTTAAAACTTGAATGTCACTTCCCACGATCTCGGTGTGAATACCCTGCTGAAACATTCGAACGGGAATACATTTCTTTGGATTTCATTGACTGAGATGGAAATAACTTACTCATAGGTCTTTTCCTTGAATCCCTGGCTTCAAGATCAGCTTTCCTCTTCTTTTTATTTAACTCTTCGGCCTTACAAGCCCATTCAACCAACATAACAAATTCTTTCAACTCTAAGATCCCAACTATCACACGAATATCCTCATTCAAACCATCCTCGAATCTCTTGCACATAATAGCCTCAGTGGAAACACACTCCCGAGTATATTTATTAAGTCTGATGAATTCTCATTCATATTCGGTAACTGACATACGACCTTGCTTCAGCTCAAGAAATTCCTTACATTCTGATCGATGAACCAGTGACTAATATATTTCTTCCGAAACTCCTCTTGAAAGAATTCCCATGTAACCCTCTCTCTTGGTACCACCGATACTAGTGTATTCCACCAGTGATATGCAGAATCCCTCAAAAGTGAGATGGCACACTTTAAACACTCATCCGGTGTGAAAGATAGCTCATCAAATACCGTGATAGAGTTTCAAGCCAAAACTCGACTCTCTCGGGATCATCATCCACATTAGCTCTAAAACCTTCACCCCCTATGCTTTCGGATCTTATCAACCAGGGACTTATTCATTCTTACAAACTTCATACCTTATGGAGCTACGGGAACCGGTCGAGGAATAGGTGGGGGTGGAGGAGGTTGGGCATTCGGATTTGTTCGAACAAATTCTGTATACCTTTCATTCATCATGTGGAGAAAGGCTTCCCTAACCTCTTCTTCTTGACCAACCGTACTGGGTCTACTATCAGACGGCGTTGCCCCTTGAGCGGGAACCGGCGCATTACTTTCAACGTCATCAGCCACAGCTTGGTCGGGATCCATTACTATAAGAAAACACAATTTAAAATTGTCAGGAGTCATCACATTATCACAGTTCATTTATGACATGTATAGCTAGACTCTTACACACGCTACGTTAGTTTGAGAATTGACTAAACCGTAATTCTGATACCATTAAATGTAACACCCCTTACCTGTATTTGACGCCGGAACATGGTATGAGGCGTTACCGGACATAAACACAAATAAACATACAAAACCAAGACGTAAATCTCCATCAATATTTAAAACTTTTCATAAACATACATATTGTCCCTATTACGAGCCTACGAGGCCCGAAACATGCATCAAAAGTAGTTTAGGACTAAACCAAGAACTTTGAAAACTTTTGGAAAACTTAGAAAATTTTCCATCGAAACAGGGCCACACGCCCGTGTAGTACACACCCATGTTCCTAACCGGTGTAACTCTTTGTTTATGACATCATTATCAAATTAAGGTCACACGGCCAAGTCACACACCCGTGTGCTTAAGCCGTGTGATCCGATTAAATTTTCATAATTTTTCATAAAATAGGTGCAAACTTCACATGACCAAGGCACATGCCCATGTTCAAGGCCATGCAGTCCACATGGTTGAGACACACGCCCGTGTCTTTACCCATGTGCTCAATATTGAGCATTCTGTTTTACAACAATTAAGGTGCAAGGGACACACGGCCAAAAAACACACCCGTAGGGCAAGCCGTGTGACACGCACGGACTAGACACACGCCCGTGTGTCTACCCGTGTGGACAAAAACAAGGTTATTTACCAAGACATTTTGTCACCCTTCCATGCATATACCTACACAACAAAACATAGCACCAATCCAAGCATATACATTCAACCAAATCAGCCACAACCAAGGCAACAGTACTCATTCATATACTACCATCTATCACATACAACCATCACATACTTATCAACTCAAGCATGCGAATTCTCACATCCATGATAAGCATCATCATATGTATATATACTTAAACAATATTAGCCAATTTCAATGGCCATTTACAAAATGAATTATCAACCATCATGAGCCAACACATTTGGCCAAATCAATTATGACACATGACAAAATGACCAAGTCCCTATACATGCCATAACTCAAAATGTTAAATTCATCGGTACCCAAAATGATATGTTGATTGTGTGAATGAATCTCCGACAGTCTCCAATCCCCGAGCTAGCTTGGTGACACTATAAGACAAGGGAAAAGAAAGAGGAGTAAGCTTTAAAGCTTAATAAGTTCCTATGCAAATAATAGGCATTATAACATACATTTAACACGTAATTAGCATGATGGAAATTAACATAAATGTCACTATAAACCTCATAGTCAAACTTACTCAATCACAAACTTACCGAGGGTTCATCACATATCGAGCTCATTAAGCATGAGTCTTATGTACATACCTGTACCCAAGTACAACATACCAAAGTCTTTTGCAACTTTAACATTTCTGTCGAACTACCCGTTTCTCTTGATCTATAATAGCAAATTTAACTCATTTATTACTCACATTGTTCAATTCATTCCAAAAATCATATTATGGCAAAATTACATTTTTGCCCTTAAACTTTGACATATTTACATTTTTGCCCCTAGGCTCGAAAAATTAAATCTATTCAATTTCTTCGATTTCCAAGCCTAGTCGATCCTCTTTTATACTTATAGCAGTCCACATATTTCATTTAATCACACTTTTACACATTAGGTCTTTTTGACATTTTCATCAAAAAAACACCTAGCAAAAGTTGTTTATCACACATCAAACATGCATAATATACCATTAGACATCAAACTACACAAATATCCAACATGGGTCAAAACCTAGACCTTGATCTTTTCTTAAATTAATGGTAGAAATAGATAGATCAAGTTACAAGGATATCAAAAACATGAAAAATCATTAAAAATCATTAAAAACGGATTTGCAATTGAGCTTGGAAGCTTAAAAAACCCTAGCTATGTCTCCCTCTTGTAAATTTCGGCCAAGGGGTTGAAGATGAGCAAAAATTGGCTTTTAATTTGATTATTAATTCATTTAATTAGTCAAATGACCAAAATGCCCCTACCTTAAAACATGAAAATTCTCTTAATCCTTGTCCATTTTTGTCCACCAACTTAACCAATGGTTAATTACCATATAAGAACCTTCAATTTAAAATTTCATAGCAATTAGACACCTATAACATGTAGAACTCAACTTTTGCACTTTTTACAATTTAATTTTTTTGACTAAATTGAGTGCCCAAACGCCAAAATTTTTGAACGGAAATTTCATGAAATCATTCCGTGAAACTTTAGACCATAAAAATATAATAAAAATGAACCTTGCTACGTCGGATTTGTGGTCCCGAAAACTACTATTTCGACTAGGCCCAAATTTGGGTTGTTACAGATTCTACTACATTGAAGGTTTTTAAGGCCTAACTTAGTAATTGTTTTCATATGAAGATCTCGGAGTACTGGAATATTTTTTGGGTATTGAGTTTGCTTGTAGTGCTCGAGGTTTGTTCTTGTGTCAATGTAAGTATGCACTTGATATTATTTCTAAGGAATGATTATTAAGAGCCAAACCTGTCAACTCCCCGATTGAACAAAGCCACAGAATTGCACATGCTATAGGAGAATTGATTGCAAATCTTGAATCCTATCGGTGATTGATGGGTCGCCTTATATATTTGGTTTTTTACGCATCCAGATAGTGAGTTGTCTTTACAAGGCTAGTGTGACCCAGATTGGGCCGTGTGTCCCAGCACTCGACGATCTCTAACTGGATGGCTCGTGTTTCTTAGGAAGTCGCCTATCTCCTGGAAAATTAAAAAGCAACACACTGTCTTTCGATCCTCAATTGAAGTAGAGTATTGTTCTATGTCCTCTGTTATTTATGAATTGAAATGGTTAAAGGCTTTGCTGCTCAGTCTCAAGGTACATCACCCTAAATCTATTCCTTTGTTTTGTGATAGTCAGTTTGCAAGTTGGGCATTTACGATTTGCATGTTGTGAAATTATATGAATATTATGAGATAATTTATTTTAGGAATAATTTTCTATATTATAGGAAGTAGAGGGAAACTAGGAGTAGTTTTCCTATTATGATTCTTAGTGTAATATGACATGTATATATATATTCTCTTATGTTGATGAATGATAATTGAGACTTTACCCTACTACTATCATATAGACAGTTTTTTTACGTCAAAACTAAGGTATTCATCACCGATAACAGTAACTAATCCCCTCGTGGTGGGTGCTATCTGAAGAGGTAAATAATTGGCCATGAAATGTGCTCCATTCCCATAAGCAGGGATCAAACCTCAACCATATTATTATTCATATAGAGTGATGTTATGTTTATAGATAATAATAGTATTTCACGAATTTCTATGGAAGGTCCTCTAGAAGCTTAAATTACATAGTAAAATTCTTATTTTTGGTTGGAGGATGTTTCATAATCTCCTTCCAACTAGATTTGATTTACATGTGTGGCATCCAACTTGATATGAGATGTTTGTGTGGATGAGATGTACAAGGTGTTCAAATGGTCAGTTCAATTAATACTCAAATTAAAGTAACATTTATCAAGTTAATTAAAAATTTGAAATCTTTAATAGTTAATCAAGTCAAAATTTTTTGTAATTTATTAACAAAATCGGAACTAATTTTAGTTAATTTAGTTGATTAATCAAATTAATCGAGTTGTACATGACAAACAAAATACAAAGATTGTTTTTTTTAAAAAAAAATAAAAAAAAGTTTAAAAGAATGATGATTTTTATTAAGTTTTTATTTTATACAAATCCCTAAATTTATTTATAGCCCCTCCCTAACCCTCAAATCAAAGGATAAACACTCTTCAGTATGCTCGAACCTACATCCTTCTATACTGGCAACAATGCCAATGCCCACTGAGCTTAGACTCAGTCTGTAAAAATTTTATTTTGTTAAATTTTATATATATGGCCATTTTTGTTTTTGTTTTTTTTTTATTTTTTTTTAACATTTTTTGTCTCATTTTATAAATATTTATAAGTCTACTAGTTTTTATCTATTGAGCTTATAGTCTTAAGCCATCTTTAATGATCAGAAAAATTAAATGTTAAACTTAAATTATACAACTTAAAATTAAACATGGAATATAAAATAAGTTATTTCATAAAGGGTAATGTAATTATAAAAGAAATAAATTATTAAATTAAATATAGAGTTTAGATAGATTATTTGATAAAGGATAATATGATCAAATTAAATTTATTATTTTCTAATTTTTTTTGAAAAAGTCTATCTAATAATTTGTAGGAAAATATTAATTTTAAATTGATTATTTTTTTAATATTTTATCAAATAAAATCTTAATCTCATAAATATATAATATATTATATATTAATTCAATCGATTAAATAAATTAACCGAAATTTATATATTTTTTATTTTTATTAAAATAAATATAAAACATATAAAAAAATTAACCGAGGTAGGTTTTCAGTCACTTCTTTCACTTTTGGCTGTTTTTTTTTTTTTAATTTGTACTAATTGATAGTGGTTATATAATATCAGAAGCTGCAGGAACAGTGAAGTGCATTGTTAGGAGTAAGTTTCAAACCTGAAAAGTTCATTCCAGGCCTTGTTATTCGTTTCATATTGGGGTTATATGTGGATTTGTCAAAACCCACTAAAACCCTTTCAAGAAGAAGAATTTCCTACCCGGAAAGCTTCAAGAACTAGACTTTACCAAGTCCTTAAAACGGTATCTTTTATTCTTTTGGCTTCTTTTTTAAAGCAATTAAAGCAATCAAAAGAGCAAATACCCAATTCAAACCAGAGACATAATCAACAAAGAAAAGTAGAATAAAAATCAAAGACAATTAATAGAGAAAAGTAGGGGGGATTTGGTGACTTGGTGGTGGTGGATGTCGGACGGTGGTGAATGTTCCGGGCTGTCAGGTTAGGGCATCACTCGAAGCTGATGGTGACTGGACGGCGGTGAGTGAAGGTGAACTCGAAGCCGGTGGTTGTCGTCAGTAGGGATTTTGTTAGATTTCAGAGGATTTTCAATTTGGGGAGATGGGATTAGAGATTTAGGGTTATTGGGTTAGGGATTTGAATTTCAAATCATTTTCAATTTAGGGTTACTACAATGTTTAGTTCAAAGGGTGCTTGCCTGTAGATGATATTTTTTTGTTTTTAGGATGTTTAGGTTTTTTTATTAAATTATTTTTAGTTTAAAGAATTTTATAAATTATATTGAATTGGGTTGCTGGTTGGGGCTTAGGCGGGTAGGGGGCAGTGGGCTAACTGCTAAGTGTAATACATATAATATTAATTATTAAATTAGGTTAATTCAATTAATTATTCAATTTCAAACTAAATTAATTGTTAACTGAAATTCTAAAAGAAATATAACTGACCTCTGATTGAACTAAATTAATTAATCGGATAATTAATCGAATTAAATCGATTCGATCAAATTAATTTAATTACCCAAATTTCTGTTGGTTGAACCAATGGAGCAAATCGTATACCAAATTCATAAAAGTTTGGTTGAAACCTGTTTTACGTTTGCATGAAATTTGGGATATATTTCAGCCATTACCAACACTTAAAATTCATTATATTATATCATATCATATATATTATGTATTTGGGATATTGTCTGACATCTCACTAAAAACCTTTTTAAAAGATTCATATAATTAAAAATTTTAACAATTGATTAAATCTGATGAGATGTCGTTGTTGTTGGACCCTCGTTATGTTCAATGGCGTAGCGGAAAAAAGAACTTCCATCAATCACAGACCGCGAATTCATGTGCAAGAAAAAGTCAAAAATATGCCTTTAAAATCTGGAAACCTCACTGGCACAAAAGTGATTCCTCTGTTTATGTCGAACCCCAGCCACAATGTAAAATTTTAACCTCTACTTGATCCACTTGAAAAAGCATGATTGGAAAATCTCTCAGAACCTTTTGGAAAGAAAACTGCTTTTCGTTACAATAGTATTTTGGGTAAAAAGAAATTGAGATTAAACTTATCTACTTTTAATGGCCATTAACCGCTAAGTGGAAAGATAAGATATTATCTTTTTAAACCTCATTTTCTCCCTTACATAAGAAAATATCAATTTAAATTAAATCCTAACATAATCTCTTTACCCAAATTTTATTAAATATAGTATTTAATATATTCGAAAACGCATATTTATAAATTAAAATATGTATAGATTTTCACATTTATTTTAATTTAGTCCTCTATACATAAAGCATCAAGTGTATACATATATTATGATTAATTTTAACATTATAAAAATAAATTAATTATTAGAACATTTCTATAAATAAATTAACTTTGATGGAATATTAAACATACTTTCATTATATTCAAATCGTCTCAACCAAAGGATGTGGCCCTATAGAATCCTGTAATGTTGGCAATAACATTAAAACAATTCTAATGTTACAAACAATGATGACATCTAGAAATGCGTCACTACTACCTAAGCTATAGGAAGTCATGGTTCGATGTGGTCTTCTGTGATAATATTATATGGTATATCTCTTTGTCCTTTATATCTTTGATTGAACACAATTCATGGAATAGTCACATTTGTATAGCTCAATCTTTTATTTCTTGATTGTCGAGTAGACAAGATAAACAAATAAGTGTGATATCTCATATCAACTTATATGAGCATGACCATGCATTTCTAATTTCAATCAATCAAAGGCATGAGATATTTCTCCCATTATGTAGGAGGGACAAATCCTATCTTGATCACTCACATTCCACTTTACAGATTATGGCACACCGAACATCAGCCTTTATAATACAACCATTTTTGGAAGACGTTTGACTGTGTCAAAGCATATGACTCACGATGTTGGAACAGGGATGATCTCAAGTCTAAGGATCATACATACAACTATAACTATGAGAAATGTTATGACTATTACATAATAATCCAAGAAACATTTTCATGGCAAGTCAGTTCAGTATATTGTTGTCTAAACCCACAATAATACTTGACTAAGGACATTTAAGAATGACCATATCATTCTTTGGATATCATTATGTAGTTTATTTAAACACATAAATTGTAATAGCTGAATTTTTAGTGGTATTGAAAAATGTGATTTCGAAACCCCATTCTCGTAAGTCGAGTCCGTAAATATTAAATATGAATATTTACAGAACTATTATAAAACTATATTAAAATTTTGTCGAGCAAATTTGTCAATTAAATAGTTAATTTAGGCTCATGGACTAAATTTAAAAGTCTAATCACTATAAGTTTTTTAATTGGCCAAATGTTTAGGACCTAAATAACAATTAACCAAAGCTCCAAAATGTTAATAAAACCATTTTCAAATTGGTGTTGGTGGATGATGATGGCATATTCCATTATATGTGATTAATTGATAAACTAAACTAATTAATTTAGGTTAATTTATAATTAATTAAAGTATAAAAGCATCAGCCTAATTGGACTTGATAGACGACATATTATTCTTTCAATTGGTTTGCTCATTCCCGATTAGATTAAGAAAATGTTTTGCTACATCTACTAACATAAGTTGTCTTTCTGTATTATGATCCGACCACGTAATACCACTTAGTATTAGTTGAAACGTTAGACAACCATTGAGCTAATATTTGCTTCTATTTTGCTTGGAAACAAAAACCACATTAGGGCAGTATACAAAAAAAAAAAATTTAATTGTAATTCATGAATTATTTTATTAACCAATATGTTCGAAAAAATTACAAGTTTACAAACTAATATACTACACTTAGGGCACCAGATCCAACATTAATATAACTTATAGAGGAGAAAAGTGATTGTCTTATTCATGTATGATTGGTATAAATTTATGATTCTCTAATTGAATATGTCATTGTGATAAGTATAAGATAGTAATATAAATTGGTATGCTTAAGTAACATGCAACATTTAATGATCTTGTACATTGTTTAAGCTCACCTTGTTGATGTGTGAGTGCTATGTTCTAGCAAAAAATATGACAAACTAAGGTTGCATTTATACTTTCATAATAATAAGGTAAGTATAGTATCTTTCATTTGAACTTCTTAAGCATTCTTAATGATTACCTTAGTTATTTTCTCTCCCTTATAGATCGCCACCTTGTAGAACTCGTTAAGGCAGATCATCTCAAAGCTCACACTATCACTGATTCGATAGTAATAAGTTTATTATGGTTTGTGGTGTATAAGGGTTCTTTAGTATGTACTTTGAGATATTGGAGTTGTTAACTAATTGGCGAATGTGGTGATAATTGAATTTGAATGTTTGGCATAGTATATAACTTATAGATGCATATTTGGTCATATGGATGCTATAAAAATAGTAATCATGCTCTTGAATGGTTTGACATGTTAAAGTTTGAAATTGAAATATTTGAACTAACTAGATTGATTGATGAATTGAAAGGGTAAGTTCAATTGTAACACCCACGCCCGACCTAATCTCCAGATCCAGATGTGGTATGTCACAACATAAAATCAATCGAGTTTAACAAAAACACTTGAAAATTTTTCAAAGTATCGAGGTCTTGGTGTAAACTTAATTATGACAAAGACAAAACAATCAAATTAGTAGTACGCCAAGTAAAAAATTTAGTAGAATCCTTATATAAGTTGATAAATTATATAAATCTCAAGTTGAATTATTTACCTTACAATAGTTTCAAGTGCATCATTGGCGATTAAAATAAAATTCAAAACCATTTGACATATATGTCAAAAAGACAATCGCATAAGCTACGATTCCTTAGATTAAAATACATACTTTAGAGTTCACAAAAGTTCTTAAATAACAATGTCCTAACCAAAAGTTGCAAATCATTATACAAGCTGATTATAAAGCAGATCTACATGCCACCACTAAAAAGGTCGTGCATGGTACAGAATAAGCAAATGACTCACTAACAATAGTTCTCTGGCATAGTCCCTTCAACAAAATCTCTTCATTTAATCAGCACGCCTAAGAAGGAAATAATAATATAGTAAGTTCATATGAACTTAGTGAGTTCCATAAAGACAACATAACTAACTTACAGTAATATACTGATGAACAAGCTTTATTACTATAAGGATACCCGACCTTTTAAAGAGATTCAAACGCATAAATCATAATATGCCCAATGGCATTCACGGAATATGGACACACTCGATACACTAACTTAACATGACACATGGACGATTACTATCCACCAACTTAACTTTAACTTTTACACAACCCATCCTCATGCCAACCTCGTACCCAAAATTTAGATTCAGAATCATATTGATCAGTCGTATTCATATGCACACACCCCTTTAATTCCACATGTCATTTATGTTTGGTCAAGTATGTTTTCTCGTGATCTGTCAATCCGATTTGCAATATAGTTGCCCTACCTGAGGCATCACAAACATATTGATGGTATTGGCTCGTGCAGTAAGGAGGGTGTTTAACATCGAAACATAAACAAAACATACCTACACTAATAACGCTGGTTGAACACCGCAGATCAAACACCACGCATGTATTGTTGAAAAGGAAAACTTACCTTACACAGTTCATACAACAATAAAATTTACCACACATTGAGGTAAGTATGAACTCATCAGAAAATCTAGTACAGTAATTTACTTAGCAGGTCATTTGCCCTTGTTGCTTAGACCTTCATTAACTTCTTGAGCTAAAAAAGAGACAAATATATCATTAGATCATCAAACTACTGAAATTTGACATGTATGCATGAAATGGTAACTCAATCAGTAGCATGTAACCCAGAATGAATAAGTTTTCTTCCTCAAGAACAATTTAAAACCTATGCATACATTACTGTAAACATGTAATTTACTTCAATAACGACCTAAAGGTTTATCAAAAATTACAAGTAATTTGGTGATAACAATGGTGTTAACTAAATGTTGGAACTCCTCGCTAATAACTTTAACTTAGAATTTTTAAAGCTTTAACGAAAATACAAGAAAGAAGAAGAAGAAGCAAAAAGTACAAACATGCTACCCTAATGTCCTTATATAGAAGAGACAACCATGAACAAAACTTAGTGGAAGTTAGAGGATCCCACGATCACTCTAGAAATTGGAGAAGTATTAATTAAGTATCAAATCATCTACAGTATCCTAGTTCAATTCTAACTACGTCTCAACTAAACTCTAACATCCCTTATTACATCATCACAACATATACTAATTACGAAGGAAAACCTATCAAGCTGCGAACTAATGAGTTCACCCAAACATTTGGGGTTGGCGAATAACTTAACAGAAGAGTCCGCTAAACCCTAGAGTTCACCAAAACTGAAATTTCACCAAATGGTGAATCCCACAGAATACGCCACACAAAATCGAATACTTTACTAATTTACTTGTTAACTACCCTTAGTGTAAATAACTACGTGACAAAAGTAACTTGAAAATATCCTCCAGGCAGATGAATGTTAAATATGGTGCATAGTTAGTGTAGAATGACTTATTCAAGCCAAGCCTGTTGCATTGCTTGAATCCTAAAACTGTAGATGAAACATGATTGAATAGGTAATTGTAAGCTTTGAAAATGTATAGTTGATAGGAAATTGCATATGCCAATAGTTTGGATAGGTGAATTGTTTGATATCGAATGGTTGATTTGATTGATCTTATGTTTAAATTGATTTGGATTGGCATGGTTTTATAGCATTATAATTGTACAAGGTTGCTTAAAAAATCATTTAAGATTGTTGTAGAAGCAATTAAATAGGTCTCAAAGTGTTAAGTTGCAAAATAGGGCCAACATGGGTTAATAATAAGTAACATTGCCACGTCAAGATGTTTGAAGTTGCGATATGACTCATTTTTTGGCGATGCCGCAACATGGAGGTCATGAAGTCGCAATGTCGATTCGAAATTTTGGAAACTTCACAATTTGGTCCTTATTCATTCTCGGGTTAACAAAAGAGCTTTCATAAGCTCGTGTGAAACTCGAAAATGATTGCATTACATATTTTGAATGTGAATGATACTTATTTGCATATATAATTCGATGAATGTTGCAAAAATTATTTATAGTTGCTCCGGTAACGAATGTAACATTTTACAACTTGGATCCGGCGATTGGGTCGAGCGAGGTGTGTTACATTTAATGGTATCAAAGCTATGATTTACATTGAGTTGAGTCTAGAAATACATGCCACAATAGTCTGTGATAGAATGATGCATTCTGATTCAAATTGACTTTAATTTTCTATATAGATAAACCATGTCGGTTGATTCCAATCGAGCCGTAAGTGATAAAGTTGAAAGTAATACTCCCTCTTCTGATCAAGAGGCTACTCAAAGTTTGCTCATTCTACAAAGGCTAGGCAATGAGGCCAGGGACACCTTTATACATATGATGAACCAATGGTTCACGTAATATATGAAAGCTACCTCTCCAACTCCTTAGAAATAAATGCACCCTCCTCCACTTGTAGTGCACATTAATTGTTACCACCAAAACCTCAAACTCTCAATCCAGTACCTATAGCCCGCACTTTGATTGAAAAAATCCGCAAGCGCAGACCAGAGGAGTTTAAAGGCAAGAAAGGTAATGACTCGAAAAAAGTCGAGTATTGGTTAGAAAATAACCAAAGAGTCCTCGACGAGTTGATATGTACCCCAGAAGACTATGTAAAATGTGTTGTATCCTTGCTTAAAGAAGAAGCGTATCAGTGGTGGATGAATTTGATACCCATAACCCTGAAAGATTGGATAAATTGGGAATTTTTCCAAGCTAAGTTTAAAAAGAAATACATCAGCCAGTTATATCTAGAAAGGAAGAAAAGATAATTTAGGGAGCTGAGATAGGGAGAAATGGTAGTAGCTGAATACGAACGTGAGTTTGATCGCCTTAACAAATATGCTAAGAAGCTTGTGTCTACCAAGTGGAGATGTGTACCCATTTTGAGTTGGGATTAAACGAAGATACACGTATCCTAGTGGATCTAGTGGAAGCTCTGAAGCTAAAATAGTTTATTATTTTATCTGAGCGAGCTCAGAAAATGGAAGACATGAGAAATGAAAAGACACAAGCTAAGTTCAAGACTCGAGAGTTCGACAAATGTAATATGGCTAAATCATTCTCGACACTTCCAGCTAAAAAGTCGAGGGATTTTCAAATTCATTCCTTCACTTCTACAAGGATACCAAGGAAAGAAATACCAATATCAAGACTTCATATTCAAGTTGTTTGACTCGAAAAAGAAGGATTTAGATTTAATCTATAAAGAAGAAATAAAGAAATTTAAAAATAAAGAAAATGAAAACAGTAAAAGAAGAAATTTGAGAACAAAGAATAAATAGAAATAATAAAGAAACAAACAAACAAAAAAATTTAAAAAAAAAAAAACAAAGTGGAAGATGTAACGAGTAAACCAATGGATAGATAAATAAGTGTCCAATTGAACTCTTTGAGATATAAATGACAACAATCTCAACTAATGGCTCTAATCAACCCTCCAAGAAATAATTCATTGGTAAATTAAAGGATGAAGAATGAACTCCCACAACTTCTTAAAAAAATCGAGAAGAAAACTATTTCTAAAAATCACAAGAAAGAAATTTTGCACAAATAAACTAACTCCCAGAGTTGAAAACTTTATTAATTAAAATATTTGTGTATCTAATGAACAATGAAGAGGCCTTTATATATGCTAGCTAAGTACATCCAAATAAAACTCTCAATTATACTTAAACTTTAATTAATCTAAATAAGTAGTTATAAACTTGACTTTCTTGTTTGACTAAGAAACATAAAACTTCTAAATAACTTTAAATACTTAAAAAAATCCAAAATTCAAAATAACTAAATAAATAATACCTAATAAATAAAATATTGGGCTCACATGTAATAAAAATTAAGCCTAAAAATTGAACCCAATATGATTTAAACTCGAATTAAAAGCCTAAAACTCATAATTTTCGTAATAATCCCATCTAGAAATTCTGCTCGAGCAATCTTCACTAAAACTACCATAACTTAAGTTCCTAAACTTGAAATCTAGTGATTCAAAATGCATTTGGAAGATAAGTGTATTCTAACACTACACGAACATCTCAACCCAGAAATGTTTGAATCCCATCCAAAAAGTCAAAACAAGTTGAATGATTTTCCAAACTTGAAAATTGGCACCTTTGGTGAATGGAATTTAATAAATTTCACCCCATCCATGCATGTATCATTCCCCTTTCCTTGAAAAGATATGCCTACAAATCTTGTCTTTGGCTGAAAAACAAAGAATCTTCGTTATAGGTGAAATGGTTTAATACCTCTCAAAGGATCAACAAATTCATGAAAGAATGAAACAAGTCCACTAGACAAATTCAAGTTAAGGTTAGTGAAAACATAATCATTCCTCTCTTTCGGATAGGTTCTCTCTTTCTTTCCATTTTTTTTAATGTTAATTGAAATCTCTAATTTTACCTCGTACGAATTTTCACTTACCAAATTTGGACCATCAAACTCAAGGTCTCTTTTCTCTTAATCTTTTGGTACGAATCATCCTCACTTCTCTTTGACCCCTCAAAAAAATTTTGAACATTGAATTCATCAGAATACAACTTTTTAAAGGACAATAAAGGTCTAACTTGTCCAAATTTGTAGACTCTAAGAAACAATTCTCACTATCAACTTTTTTTGGTTCACAAAGTGCAGAATCACCATCACTATAGTTCTCAGTGCTACTATCAACATTTTTTACATCAACTTTGAAACAAGGTTCAATGCTAGATCTAGACTAAAAAAATAGGCACAAAATCACACTTACTATCTTCACAAATGGTGTCACTTAAAGTTTCTTACTTATTCATATCATCATCAACAATGATAGTAGTAGAAGAAGACTCCTCAATAGACTATATGTCATACATATGTTCCTCGACTTGTAAGGACCGTATGACTATTAGCATCAAATCAAGTTGAGAGAACATGGATGAAAATTTCAAGGATGGTTTCTTAAATGAATATGTTGGACATTCAGAGTCTTTTTTATCATTCGCGTCACACCACATGCACTTGCTAGCTCGTTCTCTTTGCTCTGCCATAATTCATTTAAGCTCGCAAATCTTGCTATGTGTTTTGTATCGATATCTGTAACACCCCAAACCCGGTCTATGCGTTAAGACCAGACTTGGCATGCCACGCAATTCGAATTTACGTCCAGTCGTCAATGCTTTTAATGAAAACAATTTTTCAAAACGATTTTGAAGACGGAGTTTATCAAAAATCGAGATTTATTTGAAAACCATGACTTTAAAACATGAGAGTTTATAATTTGATTTTCAAAGAAATAATTGGTTAAAAACTTAAATAATTGGTTGAATTAAATTTATAAAAGAGTTTTCACGGGAATTTTACGAGTAAGTGATATTTAAGAAAAACCATTTTTATACGTAAGTTTAAGAAAACATTTATAAGAATTAAACAGCCCCATTTAAGTAACTAAAACATATTAAAATTCATCCACGAATAAAAATCCATAAAAATAATACCAGAGGCCTTATTACATTGCAATTGAAATAGTATTTAGATAAAAAAATACTTAAAAGAAGTTCAAAGTTTTTATAACTCATCATTCGTAGTATGGCCTCCACACGAAGTCATCCCCGGCCCAAACCTCCATCAATTGTCATTACCTGAGAAGGGTAAGAAGAAGGGGTGAGTTACTTAGAACTCAGTGTGTAACCCACTTACCGTGTCCACTGGGCCATAACCATATAAACATATATTTGGGCTTGAGCCTATTTACAAAAGTTTATTATATAAATCAAATATAAAAATGCATATGATATGCAATTCCCAACCAAACCTAATTTCCATCCGCTACACACCACCCGTACCAACCAACACACCTGTGGGGATCAAGTCAACCCACCCCGCCAACACACCGATAGCAGGCATTAAGCCAAATATAATATTTGTGGCAGAGCCACCGAACTAGATTGTGACAAAGTCACCGAACTGGAGGCATTAAGCCATTAAAAATATTTGTGGCAAAGCCATCGAACTAGATTTTGGCAACAGCCTTTCTTCTTCTTCACAATTATCCCAACCTGTGCAATCATGTATATATATAATGCATAACAATATATTCATAAGGTAAATTTCAACAAAAAGCCCATATTACAAGTTATCAATTTGGCCCGTTAGTCAAAATAGCAATTTAGCCCATTTAACGATCTAGCAAATTTTGGCCCATATATATATATCGATCTAGCAATTTTGGCCCATATATATCGATCTAGAAATTTTGGCCCATATATATCGATCTAGCAGTTTTGGCCCATATAGCAATTTATCAAATTGACCCATTAAGGGTATTTTCGTAATTCGGTCCATAAGGACATTTCGTAATTCAGCTCATTAGAGGCATTTTTGTAATTTGGCCCATAAGGACGTTTTCATAATTCAGTAATCGTACCCACTAAGGGTAATTTGGTAATTTACCCTCCAAGGGTATGATGGAAATTTTCGCAACCTAGGCTTCATGACTAATTTGGAGCATAAAAATCAAAACTGTCCATCTGCATTGTACTGACTAAAATGACTATAACTCGAGTTGGGAAACTCGAAATTTTGATCCGTAAATTTTCTTTGAAACTAGACTCATATAACTTCTTACTGTAATTTTTTCAGAATTTTTGGCTTAGCCAATTAGTACAGTTTATTCTTCAAAGTATCCGTTGTTTCACTGTTTGACAGTTCTGCCCTCTCTTCACAAAATCTTAGATATCTTATTGTACAGAACTCAAATACTGGTTTCGTTTGATCCAAATAAAAATAGACTCACTAAGGATTCTAATAATATAAACCATGTCCTGTAATTATTTTTCTACAATTTATAGTTAGTTTTCAAAGTCAGAACAGGGGATCTCGAAATCACTCTGAACTAGTCTCACAAAAATCTAAAAATCTCAAAATATACTGATCCTTTGCTTGCTCCATTTCTTTTATAAGAAAATAGACTCAATTATCTTTCAATCCATATATCCTTCACTTTCTAATTCAATTCCCACTATTTTTGGTGATTTTTCAAAATCACATCACTGCTGTTAACCAAAACTGTTTTGTTACAAAATATGGTTACCACTTCGAACATACGTACGCCCGAGTGGCCATAGATGCTGGTTTGCAGCTTTCAGTCTTTCAACCGAATCACAGAACATTTCATGCAATTATTTAGAGAGATATGAGATTACACACCCCATTTCAAACATGTATTCGGAAAGTAAGGGATTACACACCTGATTTCGGTAAGGACTAAACCTTCTTGATTGTCGGCACCTACGACACCCACTATTTCCGAAGGATTAACAAATAGAGAATATCGAGTGACTTTGTCCCTAAAAATAATCGATTAGTCGAAACTTCGATCCGATTTGCAACATAGCCGAATAAAGATATAACGAAAAATCCATGAAGAACTCATTACCTTAACACTTCGACTCGACTTCTAGCTAGTCACTATGATAACGAATACTCCGAGTTCGGCCTTCTTTATAACACGATTGCTTAAATGAAGGTTGAAAGAAAATAAAAGATGAAAGAAAGATGATGATGATGATGATTCAGTTTACAAGGGGGAAAAGAGAAAGAAAAGAAAAGAAAAGAATTTAGGAGCAATATGCATTCGACAATGGGGAAGGAGAAGGAAAAACAATGGCCTTTTTGTGTTGATAGTTTCGGCACTAGGAGGAAAACACTAGAATGATTAGCAAAGAAATGACCAAATGGTCAAAAAGATGACCAAAAGAAATAAAGGAATTGTTGTTTTCTTCTATCAATACTTTCGGCCAAAGGAAGGAAAAGATGAATGGAGGAAAAATGTTTTCAAACAAAACAAAAAAAAAAATGACCAAAAGAATTCTAACAAGCTACCATCCTACCCTAAGCAAATCACCAAATTTCCAACACCCAAAATTTGCTCCCCTCTTTGGTCCACAAAACCATCCCCATTCATGGTCAAAGTGGCTATGAAAAAAAATATATATATTATCAAGACATCATCCTTGATTTAAGCCTTGAAATCCTCCATTATCCTAAAGTTTGAGGAATCTTATCCCCTAAATCAAGCAATTTCATACTTTAATCATGCTTGCCATAAACTTTAATATCCTTACCACACAAAAAAAAAAAATTATTCCATCTTATCCATATTTGGTGCTTGGCTGACACATGCTAGGAAAAATCAAAAATAAAAGTTCCCAAATTGCAAGCTAGGAGATTTGAACCTCTCCCCTCAAGTCCAACTTATGACACCATCACCACTTTGCCAATTACTCATCTTATGCCATCTTTTATCACTTAAATAACTTAAACTCTAAGGTTACCTGATTCCCTTTTCACTAAAGTACTCTTTTACTAAAATTGATTTTAAATCCAAGTAAACCCGAGCCTTCTCAAGACTATATTTAGCTCATAATAAAATCATGCTCGAGCTAACACCAAAGACAGGCAACATATTGATACTCAAATTTTTAAGATGTTACAATTCTACCCCCCTTAAACAAAATTTCGTCCTCAAAATTTACTTGATTAGAAGAGGTGAGGATATTGTTGCTGAATTACATCCTCAGGCTCCCACGTAGCTTCCTCCGCTCCGTGATTACGCCATAAAACCTTGACCAACGGTACAGTTTTCTTTCTTAGCACCTTAACATCTCGGTCTAAGATTTTCACTGGTTCCTCCTCGAAAGACAAGTCTGATCTCAACTCCACTTCTTCTACTGGTACTATGTGAGACGGATCCGATCTATAGCGCTCAAAGATGGAAACATGGAAAACATTATGAATTTGACTCAACTCCGAGGTAATTCAACTCGATAAGCCATGGACCAACACGCTTCATCACACGATATGGTCCGATGAACCTAGGGCTCAACTTGCCCTTCCTTCCAAATCTAAAAATTTTCTTCCAAGGTGAGACCTTCGTAAAGACCGCTCCCACAAAGAAACTCAATATCCTTACGCTTCAGATCCGTGATACGACTTTTGTCGATCCAAGCTTCCTTTAACCATGCTCGAATCACCTTTACCTTTTCTTCATCTCGAGATATCAACTCAGGACCCAACAAGCGCCGCTCTCCCAATTCGGTCCAACAAGTAGGGTACGACACCTCCACGACCATATAAAGCTTCATAAGGCGCCATTTGAATATTGGATTGGTAATCGTTATTATACACGAACTCGCCAGCGGTAGGAAATCCTCCCAACTACCTCTCAAGTCGATTACACAACCACGCAACATGTCTTCTAAGATCTGAATTACTCTTTCTCGATCGACCATCGATCGAGGATGAAAAGCCGCACTAAAGTTTAACTTTGTTCCTAAAGCCTCATGTAAAGCTTTCCAAAATCGTGATGTAAACAGGATCCTCGTCTCGATATGATAGACATTTGGTACCCCATGCAACCTCACGATCTCGATACATACACTGACTTAGCCAATTTCTGCAGCGAGTAATCTATACGAACTGGTAGAAAATGAGCAGTCTTCGTTAATCGATCAACTACCACCCAAACAGAATCTTTCTTAGTAGGTGTTAAGGGTAACCCACTAACAAAATCCATCGTTATCCGCTCCCATTTCCATAGAGGAATCTTTTATCGGTTGCAATAATCTCGATGGTAATCGATGTTCCGCTTTCACTTGTTGACAAGTCAAGCATTTCCCCACAAATTCAGTAACCTCCCGTTTCAACCCTGGCCACCAATACTGCTCACGAAGATCCCGATACATCTTATTTCCTCCAGAGTGCATAGCATAAGGACTACAATGCGCCTCCCGTAAAATCATTTGTCTCAAATCCAAATCCATGGGCATACAAACTCTTCCACGAAAACATAGCACGCCATCCTTGTTCAATCCAAAATCCTCTATTATACCACTTTCAACTTGTTGCATTAAATGACCCAACTTTTCATCTAATAACTGATTTTCCTTGATTTGCTCCAACCACAGATAGGGTTGAAAAACTCGGTTCATCATGTCCATAAATGCAGCTGGTGCATTGGTCAAACCAAACGGCATAACCAAAAACTCATAATGTCTATAACGAGTTCGTAATGCTGTCTTATGAATATCTGCCTCTTTAACCTTGAGTTGATGATAACCCGATCTCAAATCAATCTTGGAGAAAACTGAAGCTCCTCTCAATTGATCAAACAGGTCATCGATTCTTGGCAATGGATACCTATTCTTGATCGTCAATTTATTCAACTGCCTATAATCAATGCACATACACATCGACCCATCCTTCTTCTTGACGAACAAAACTGGTGGTCCCCACGGAGACACACTCGGTCGGATAAATCCCCGATCTAACAATTCCTGAATTTGAGCCTTAAGCTCCGCTAACTCCTTCGGTGCCATTCTATAAGGAGCAATGGACACCGGAGCCGTTCCGGGCAAAAGCTCAATACCAAACTCTACTTCTCGATCTGGAGGTAGACCCGGAAGTTCTTCGGGAAAGACATCTGGAAATTCCTTCACTGTTCTCACACCTTCCACCGATAATTCCTTGGCATCCGAAGCACTAATGAAGGTTAGGAATGCTCCATACCCTTTCCGCACCATCTTTTCTGCCTTCAAAGCAGATACCACATTTGCCAAAAAGTTCCTTCGCTCACCAATCATAACTACTTCCTCATCATCCACAGTCCTTATCAACATCCGCTTTTCAGCACAATCCAATTGCGCTCGGTGCTTCACCAACCAATCCATTCCCAAAATAAGATCGAACTCGCCAAAAGGCAATTCCATCAAATCCGCCAGAAATATTTCTCTTTGGATTTCTAAGGGCACGTCTCTAAACAGTTTATTCACAATTGCCGACTGTCCTAAAGGACTAAGTACCGTCATCTCTCTATCAGTAATCTCGGATCTAATATTCAGGTTTCCAGATATGGCACTAGCAACATACGAGTGGGTAGACCCGATATCTATCAAAGCAGTAACAGGTACATCAAAGATGAAGAACGTACCAGTTATCATATCAGGTGCATCGCCATCTTCTCGACGCCTAACCGCATAGACCAACCCCGGCTGTCTTGCCTCCGTGCTACCTCTAGAGCCAGTTCCTCGACCAGGTGCACCTTGACCACGTCCAACACCATTACCACCACGACCTGGCCCACGGCCTCTCGGTGGCTGCTGAGTGCCTCTCGCTGGCTGAGCATTATGGTTACGAGCTTCTGGAGTCGTATCAGTCCGTCGAGGGTAATTCTTATACTGATGGTCTTTGGATCCACATTTATAGCAGGCACCAATTTTCCTCCAGCATTCCCCGGGGTGTCGCTTCCCACAGTCAGCACAGTCTCGACTCTGATTGGTAGTTACAGGTGCTCTAGCTTGAGATGACTCATCATTTCGGAGCCTCTTCTGGAATCTTTTAGCAGAGCCCGTATACTTAATATCCTCTCTGCCTCTAACTCTTTCTGCTCACGCGCGCTCAATTCTTAGCCTCTTGGCTATCTTGGCTTTTTCCACAAGCGATGCAAAAATTCGTACTTGTTGTGGGGCTATCAGTACCCACAACTCATCATTCAGCCCATCTTCAAAGCGTACACAGCGCTCATGATCGGTCGATACTATAGTGCGAGCATAACGGCTCAAACGAAGAAATTCCGCCTCGTAGGCTGCCACCGTCTTTTTTCCTTGGACCAAATTTAGGAATTCCTTCCTCCGAGCATCTACATAACTTGTCCCGACGTACTTCCCTTGGAAAGCAGCTTTGAAGAAATCCCAAGTAATCAATGCAGCCTCGGTGCCTTCTCGAACCGTAAGCCACCATTGATACGCCTCGTCCCTTAGCAAAGACACAGCTCCTCTCAGTTTTTGCTCGACAGTGCACTCCATATCATCCATAATTCGCTCTACAGCCTCGAGCCAATATTCTGCAACATTCGGAGCTACACCCGAAACACCTCTAAAAACCTCGGCACCACTTGATTTAAGTCGTTCCGAGATTGATCCACGCAATTGTTTGGACCGATTCTAACCCCAAGTAACCCTTTCTAGGAATCGCAACATTGCTCGAGTCAAAGCATTATCCTCTCTCGTATGATCATGAGATCCAGTCTCACTCCCAAGTGACACAGGTGCATCCATTTCCGGCATAAGACCCGATGCTTCAGACGCCACCCTAGCACCTCAGCCTCTACCACGGCCACGTCTACCACGTCCACGTCCACGTCCTCTAGTGCTCATATTGGGTATTTCGATTTAAGCTGATTACAAGTTTTATGAGTCAGTATACTATTTCAGTATTTATTAACGATATTTTATGAGATATAAAAGGTAAAGTTGTTTTCGCAATCACTTCCTATAGTCTCAATCTATACCGTTTTCAACATCTAAAACTAGAAGTTCTAGAGTGTTCCTATGGTCATATCACAATAATAAATATTTAATATACAAATACTTACTTGACTTGGTGCCGGATGCTCGTGGTGCCATACTACCTTTAACACATAAAATCTAGAAATTTAAACAGTTTTTTAAACAAAATTTGTTGTTGAACCCAAACCACAGTCGAGTTTTGAAACTGGCTCTGATACCATAAAATGTAACACCCTAAACCGGCCTATGCGTTAAGACCGGACTTGGCATGCCACGCATAATTGAATTTACGCCCAATCGTCAATGCTTTTAATGAAAATAATTTTTCAAAAAGATTTTGAAGACGGAGTTTATCAAAAATCGAGATTTATTTGAAAACCATGACTTTAAAACATGAGAGTTTATAATTTGATTTTCAAAGAAATAATTGGTTAAAAACTTAAATAATTGGTTGAATTAAATTTATAAAAGAGTTTTCACGGGAATTTTACGAGTAAGTGATATTTAAGAAAAACCATTTTTATACGTAAGTTTAAGAAAACATTTATAAGAATTAAACAGCCCCATTTAAGTAACTAAAACATATTAAAATTCATCCACGAATAAAAATCCATAAAAATAATACCAGAGGCCTTATTACATCGCAATTGAAATAGTATTTAGATAAAAAAAATACTTAAAAGAAGTTCAAAGTTTTTATAACTCATCATTCGTAGTATGGCCTCCACACGAAGTCATCCCCGGCCCAAACCTCCATCAATTGTCATTACCTGAGAAGGGTAAGAAGAAGGGGTGAGTTACTTAGAACTCAATGTGTAACCCACTTACCGTGTCCACTGGGCCATAACCATATAAACATATATTTGGGGTTGAGCCTATTTACAAAAGTTCATTATATAAATCAAATATAAAAATGCATATGATATGCAATTCCCAACCAAACCTCATCCGCTACACACCACCCGTACCAACCAACACACCTGTGGGGATCAAGTCAACCCACCCCGCCAACACACCGATAGCAGGCATTAAGCCAAATATAATATTTGTGGCAGAGCCACCGAACTAGATTGTGACAAAGTCACCGAACTGGAGGCATTAAGCCATTAAAAATATTTGTGGCAAAGCCATCGAACTAGATTTTGGCAACAGGCCTTTCTTCTCTTCGTCAATTATCCCAACCCATGCAGTCATGTATATCTATAATGCATAACAATATATTCATAAGGTAAATTTCAACAAAAAGCCCATATTACAAGTTATCAATTTGGCCCGTTAGTCAAAATAGCAATTTAGCCCATTTAACGATCTAGCAAATTTTGGCCCATATATATATATCGATCTAGCAATTTTGGCCCATATATATCGATCTAGAAATTTTGGCCCATATATATCGATCTAGCAGTTTTGGCCCATATAGCAATTTATCAAATTGACCCATTAAGGGTATTTTCGTAATTCGGTCCATAAGGACATTTCGTAATTCAGCTCATTAGGGGCATTTTTGTAATTTGGCCCATAAGGGCGTTTTCATAATTCGGTAATCGTACCCACTAAGGGTAATTTGGTAATTTACCCTCCAAGGGTATGATGGAAATTTTCGCAACCTAGGCTTAATGACTAATTTGGAGCATAAAAATCAAAACTGTCCATCTGCGTCGTACTGACTAAAATGACTATAACTCGAGTTGGGAAACTCGAAATTTCGATCCGTAAATTTTCTCTGAAACTAGACTCATATAACTTCTTACTATAATCTTTTCAGAATTTTTGGCTTAGCTAATTAGTACAGTTTATTCTTCAAAGTATCCCTTGTTTCACTGTTTGACAGTTCTACCCTCTCTTCACAAAATCTCAGATATCTTATTGTACAGAACTCAAATACTGGTTTTGTTTGATCCAAATAAAAATAGACTCACCAAGGATTCTAATAATATAAACCATGTCCTGTAATTATTTGTCTACAATTTATAGTGATTTTGCAAAGTCAGAACAGTGGATCTCGAAATCACTCTGAACCAGTCTCACAAAAATCTAAAAATCTCAAAATATACTGATCCGTTGCTTGCTCCGTTTCTTTTATAAGAAAATAGACTCAATTATCTTTCAATCCATATATCCTTCACTTTCTAATTCAATTCCCACTATTTTTGGTGATTTTTCAAAATCACATCACTGCTGTTAACCAAAACTGTTTTGTTACAAAATATGATTACCACTTCGAACATACGTACGCCCGAGTGGCCATAGATGCTGGTTTGCAGCTTTCAGTCTTTCGACCGAATCACAGAACATTTCATGCAATTATTTAGAGAGATATGAGATTACACACCCCATTTCAAACATGTATTCGGAAAGTAAGGGATTACACACCTGATTTCGGTAAGGACTAAACCTTCTTGATTGTCGGCACCTACGACACCCACTATTTTCGAAGGATTAACAAATAGAGAATATCGAGTGACTTTGTCCCTAAAAATAATCGATTAGTCGAAACTTCCATCCGATTTGCAACATAACCGAATAGAGATATAACGAAAAATCCATGAAGAACTCCTTACCTTAACTCTTCGACTCGACTTCTAGCTAGTCACTATGATAACGAATACTCCGAGTTTGGCCTTCTTTATAACAGATTGCTTAAATGAAGGTTGAAAGAAAATAAAAGATGAAAGAAAGATGATGATGATGATGATTCAGTTTACAAGAGGGAAAAGAGAAAGAAAAGAAAAGAAAAGAATTTAGGAGCAATATGCATTCGGCAATGGGGAAGGAGAAGGAAAAACAATGGCCTTTTTGTGTTGATAGTTTCGGCACTAGGAGGAAAACACTAGAATGATTAGCAAAGAAATGACCAAATGGTCAAAAAGATGACCAAAAGAAATAAAGCAATTGTTGTTTTCTTCTATCAATACTTTCGGCCAAAGGAAGGAAAAGATGAATGGAGGAAAAATGTTTTCAAACAAAACAAAAAAAAAAATGACCAAAAGAATTCTAACAAGCTACCATCCTACCCTAAGCAAATCACCAAATTTCCACCACCCAAAATTTGCTCCCCTCTTTAGTCCACAAAACCATCCCCATTCATGGTCAAAATGGCTATGAAAAAAAAATATATTATCAAGACATCATCCTTGATTTAAGCCTTGAAATCCTCCATTATCCTAAAGTTTGAGGAATCTTATCCCCTAAGTCAAGCAATTTCATACTTTAATCATGCTTGCCATAAACTTTAATATCCTTACCACACAAAAAAAAAAAAATTATTCCATCTTATCCATATTTGGTGCTTGGCCGACACATGCTAAGAAAAATCAAAAATAAAAGTTCCCAAATTGCAAGCTAGGAGATTTGAACCTCTCCCCTCAAGTCCAACTTATGACACCATCACCACTTTGCCAATTACTCATCTTATGCCATCTTTTATCACTTAAATAACTTAAACTCTAAGGTTATCTGATTCCCTTTTCACTAAAGTACTCTTTTACTAAAATTGATTTTAAATCCAAGTAAACCCGAGCCTTCTCAAGACTATATTTAGCTCATAATAAAATCATGCTCGAGCTAACACCAAAGACAGGCAACATATTGATACTCAAATTTTTAAGATGTTACAATATCTTTCTTGACAAGTCCATGAACAATAAAAGGTTAAACGATATTGAAAACAATATGTCCGTGCGGTTTTTTTACAAATATGACATCTATGCCTTGCCCAAGGTTTATTATTCTCCTTTTCCATACTATGTGTGTAACACCTTATACCCGACCTGGTCTTCGGATCTGAGCTATAAGGTGCCATATTCATTGTTGAAGCAACTACGATCAAATTACAATTATATTTACAACGTTAAACATTCAAATTTTAATAAAACATGTATATAAAATGATTCGTATTCAGTTTCGGGTCTTATACAAGCTTATGCAAACTCTAATGCTAAACCGAGATCGAACAAAGACTAAATTGTAATGTTTTCAAAGGACCAGGTTGACGTCACAATGACGGGGTTCCTCGTCGCGACACAACATACTGTCAATGTCACGACGTGACATTCTATTTCTGCAAAATGCCAATTGGTTCTAACATGCTACACATAGTACAACAATTTATACAGATATCATTCACGAAAACAACCAAACACACCATTCATAAAGGCTCAATTCTAGAATAATTCATCACTTATGTCCTTAAATTACCTATACACAGACGTTAATTAAATAACTAAGCTATCTATCATATGTTAATCAAGATATATACACATATTTATATATGAACTTGAAAAATGACCACCTTTCATATAGCAAAATATACAAGCCAATTCACATGTGCAACTACATCTTTTAACCATTATCAAGTTATCTATTCAAGTCTCATATGCACAAAACCATTAAACTTAACCAAAACCATCTCGACTTGGGTACATGCCATATTTAACTAAATAAAAAACTATAAAAACTTTGCTGAGTCAAAGATTGCTTTTGGGATGCTAAATCTACTACTTACAATCTCGGGAATATGTTATACCTGCGCATGGAGAAAACAAACCGTATGCTGAGTAATTACACTTAGTGGTATTTCCATGATTCAAACCAAAACAATACAAATTTAAAGCATATGCATACATTCAATCCAATTGTAATTCATAAACCAACTTTATAAAATTTCATGTCAATCACTTTTAATACAATATAAACATACATATCTTCCTTTTAGCTCACTAATTCACTTTGAATGCATACCAACTTACTACTTATCATTTACTTCACAAGTTACCTAATCACTTCATAAAACCATTCATATATACTTATATCTATTCATATATTAATAACAAAAATTCCACATACATATTCAATTTCATATCTGCTTTCCAACTATTTCTGAGCCTATTAGCTCTTCCATACTCACTCGACCCCGAGGGTTCATTTCCAATTCATCTCATACATTATCGAACATTGTATTTAAATTTCATTTACCAGTTCACATATCATTTACTAAATTCATTTTTTTATAACCCTATTAACCAGTGTAACATCCTGCACGTGTCTTAGCTTTATGGTTTTTAAAAGCTTTGTTATTTTGTTTATTCTCCCACATCCCAATTTGTAATATTCCATTATTTTCTTCCACAAAGTTGTCGTCCATAGTAAAATAAAAAATGGGAAATCTTCAATTTCAACCACTTCTTGTTAGTTGATTTTAAAATTAAGCCACTATGCAATCCATGCTTTGTTTGCTACCCATCTCCAATTATTTATTCCTTCTAATTGCTCCATTGCTGTACAAGGTAAGACAAAATATGGAAACTTTTAACTCCTTAATTTCAGCCACCCAAACTTCCACTCACTCATGTTTCCCACCAATTTGTCATCATATTATATTGAACCCATGGCATATAAAAAAAATTCACCCACAATTTCTTTTCATTTTTTTTTTCTTTTCATGCTTCTCCAATTCCCATTGCCGTCTATATGGTCCATATGCCTTATATTTTTTTAATCTAACCTTGTTGCCCCCAAGTCCACTTACTCATGCCTTCCAACAACACCAACCTTCCATGCATTTTCCAACCGTCCATTATATGCACCTATACAAAGTAATATATTAGCCCATTAATTTTAAGCTTAGCTATTTTTAAATTCCAGCACTTAGGAAATTATTAACAAAGAAGACAAAATCAATTAAAAGTGTGCCGAAAATTTTATAGGACTTAGGCAATTATTTCACCTTATTTTTGGTATATTCTTGGTCATAAAAGGGGAGAGTGCCAATTTTGATAGTCTCCTTGAGTTTTTCTTTTCTCTCATTTGGTTCCCTATTTCCTCCATAACCGAACTTTCATCTTTCTCTACTTCTTCTCATCCATATTAACATCCACTTATTGATCAATCGAAATATAGTGAAAGGCCGAAACTTGGAGTTTCCAAAGTAATCTTTTAATCACTAGAAAACGGTTCTAAAATCTTAGAGGTAAGAGTTCTTCACGGATTTTATAATTACTTTTTATTCGATTAAGATGGTAGTGATTAACCGATATTATTATAGGGACTCTATCGCTCGATCTTTCATCTTGAGATCATACGGACTTTTGTGGTAAGACGACCCTATTCCTTAAACCAATTGTTCTTAACAAGGTAATATTAGTTTGGACTAATATTTGTTCGCAATTGTGAGACATTAGCGATTCGGGATTTTCATCGGGTTGTGAACCGTTAACTGAGAAAAATCGACAAATTGTGATCATTCGCGATTTCAAGGGGTAAGCATTATAAATTGTTCATTTAGTGTTGACAAATCGCGTATGTCGACTGATCAAGCGTTGTAATATTCTAGGTGTCTACGATCGAGAAAGTATAGTGCTTACAGTAAATCAGGTGTGTATCCCACACTAAAATCCTAATCGATTTAAGGTTATGTTTTAATATATAAGTGTTTATAAGAATGTGAAAAATATGGCTAAGGTACCATGCTATGGTACAAAGTACTAAGGTACGTTTTCCTACTCCTACTAGGATTATGAATATATGTTATATTTTTAACATGTGAAAAGTGATAAGAATGTGAATTAAGGCATGATATGCATGATATGTGTGAAATGGGGCATTCGGGTGATATGAAAAGGGAAGTGAATGTGGTGATCTAAGACCACGATATTCGAATGTGGTGACTTGGTCACAATTATTTAATCTGGTGGCTATGCCACGAATTTTATAAGAGGCGATGAGCACGTCGATCGCAAATGATCGCCCGATGGTGTGTAGCGGATGGAGGGTTGACTTAGTAGTCCCCACGGTGTACAGGTTGGTATGGGTGATGTGTAGCGGATGGCATATAGGTTTGGGTTTGGGTTGCATCATTATTTCCTATCTGTTATATGAATATGTATGTGATATGATAATATATGCCTGAATTGTTAAATTCTAGTGTTGGTTACACATTGAGTCTGTTTGACTCACCCCGTTGGGGAATATTTTCTTTCAGGTGACGATCAGTGATGGACCAGGTCGGCAGGAGCTTAATGGTGGCCATGCTCAACAAGGAATTACTTTATTTGGACATTTTATTTTTATTTAAGTGCTTTAGACTATTTGGGTTTGTTTTGATGTAATAAGGCCTTAGTATAAATTTTATATCTGCATGCGCGTTAAATTTTTTTTATATTACGAACCTTCTATCAAATTAAAGACTAAATGTTTTACTTAAATAAATCCTAAATGTTTTGACACATAAATTCACATGATTTTAATTAAAGCTAAAAAAAAAATCACTTAAAGATTTTCAAAGAATTTGAACAGTTTTTATTCGAGGAACATACCAGATCTGGTCGAGGCTCGTGGGCCGGGTTTGGGGTGTTTCAGCTTGGTATCAGAGCTCGGTTTTAAACTCTCGGCCTTGGGTTTAAGGCCCAAAATGTTTTCAAAATTAAGCCCAAAAGAATTTGTGAAAATCTTTGTGAAATAAGTAGGTTTTTCTGGCAAGACACCTAAGTCTCTGACCCGAAGTCCACCAAGTAAGTATCCCTAACTGTTGTGTGACTTATATTATGATTTGTAGAAAGGTAGAAATGGAATGTAGAATAGTATGATAGGTACTTGAACCCTAGGACTAGATTACCCCAACAGTTACATAAGACTTAAAACCTAATTAAACAACCCTGTGACTAAGTCGCCGAGTTAGGGTGTGGCAACCATTGTGCGCATGTCTAGGATTGGATCCGGAAGAGCCTGGTATTTAAGCAGTCCTAGTGACTCACCTCCTCTTCACTGTAATCCTACCTGATGCGTAGCTACGGTTCACCTTAATCATGAGGACTTATTCACGGGCTAAACCCAATAACTAAAACCCGAAAGGGACTAGCCGTATTTTTATGGAAACCCTAGTTTCAAAACTACTAAATTACCCTTTTGATTTATAAAAGCTATTTCATAAAATTTTTCTGAAATATTTCTTGATTTATGAAAATTACTAAAATACCCCTATTTGCAAAATTACAAAAATGCCCTTGGTTTCAAAATTTACCATTTCACCCCCGATTTCAATAAAATTTCCTTATTTTGTAAAAGTATTTAAAAAAATCCTGTTTTGCAAAAGTCCAAAATACCCTGATTTGGAAAATTAGAAATTACCCCTGGTTTACCAAAATTTCCAAAATGACCCTGCTTTCCGAAAATTTGGCCATACTTGTGATTTGGAAAATTTTTCTTACAAAATACTCATGAGTTTGGAAAATTTCGAAATGACTTTTGTAATTTTCAAATTGACCCCGATTATTTACCAAAATACCCTTGGGATAGGAACGGACAGAAATGTCCGAAGAGTGAATGTGTATGGGAGATACTATGGAATGGATGTACTTTTCTGTGAATTAGGATAGAAAACTTGAAACTTTGAATGATCGAAAGAATATCTATTAAGCTCTTTCCATAAAATTCTTCGCGAATAGTCAGTGAACAAAGACTAATTCATAAAATTTCTTAATCAGATTAAAGCACAACGTTAGATATGAGTTCTAAAGGACGTGGTCGTCGTGGACATGGTAGAGGCAGAATGACAGAATCAGAACCTGTTAGATCGGGTCAAGGGTCTGACAATGAGGTACCACCGCTACCACCACCTCCAGCTGTTGGTGTTGAGCGACAAGATCAGACAGGGGATGATACTGTATCGCAGGCTGTGCTGCGAGTTCTTGAAATGGTGGCTGGCGCAGGTGGGAATATGGGAGCTCGGAAATCTGTACCTGAGCGACTCCGAGCTAATGGAGCTGAAGTGTTCCGTGGAGTATCTGGTGTAGCATCCAGTACAGCTGAATATTGGTTGGAAGCAACGGAACGAATTATAGATGAGTTGGATCTAACCCCTGAGGAAAAACTGAAAGGGATGGTGGCGCCGCACTGCGATGAAGCGTGATCGGTGGTGGCTCACTGGTCGTGATGGTGCCACGGTGAGGATCCGACGTGGGACTATGTTAAGCGCGCGATCGACGAAAAAGTATGTCGGCACTCGTTACACTGACGCGCAGAACAAGGCGTTTATGGGGCTGGTTCAAGGGAATAAGTCTGTGGAGGAATATGAAGCTGAGTTTCTGAGGTTGAGCCGATATGCTCGAGGAGTAGTGGCTACGGAGCATGAACGGTGTGTCCGGTTCGAAGACAGTTTAAGGGATGATCTAAGATTGTTGATAGCTCCACATCAGGAGCGGGAATTTTCTGCGTTAGTCGAGAAGGCAAAGGTAGCTAAGGGAATTAAGGACTCCGTGAGGCAGAACTCTGATCGGAGCAGGCAGAAAAAAAGTTTTGGATCATCTGGATCGTCTGGAAATAGGCAAAAAAGGCCTAGAGTTGATGGGCCACGAGGTTAGCAGGCTGCTACAGGAGGGCAATATCGTACTTGTGATCAGTGTGGGAAGAAACACTTAGGAGAGTGTTGGAAGAGGACAGGAGGATGTTTTAAGTGTGGGTCTAAAGACCACATGATTAAGGACTGTCCTATGAGACCGGATGGGAATCGACCAGTAGCTCAGGGTTCTAATCAGGCTGGGAGAGGCGGACAGCAGCCTCAGCGAGGTCGTGGTCTGAATGGTAGAGGTAACAATGCTGGAAGAGGACGTGAAACACCTGGCAGAGGTGTAGGTAATACAGAAGCAAGACAACCGGGCTTAGTATATGCAGTTCGCCGTAAGGAAGATGGAGACGCACCGGACATCATAACCGGTACGTTCTTTGTATTTGGAAAGCCTTATTTTGCTTTGATTGATGTGGGCTCGACCCATTCGTATGTTGCATGTAGAGTAGTTGAAACTCTAGACATAGCCTCTGAACTATCTGATAGGGAGATGACTGTAGTAAGCCCACTAGGTCAAACTGTAGTGGTGAATAAAATCTTTCGGAGTGTACCTCTAGAAAGTCAAGGAGTAGTATTTTCTGCCGACTTGATGGAACTTCCCTTCGGAGAATTCGATCTCATACTTGGTATGGACTGGCTAGTGAAACATCGGGCTGTGTTAGACTGTGCAGCTAAGCGAATGGAATTAAGGACCCCGGAGGATGAGGTGGTCATTATGATAGGAGAAAGAAGAAACTACTTGTCTAACGTAGTTTCTGCTTTAAAAGTTGATAAGATGGTTCGGAAAAGATGCAAGGCGTTCTTGGCCTTTGTTAGTGCATTGGATGAGAAAGAAGAGGGAGTTAGTGGAGTACGAACAGTAAGGGACTTTGTGGATGTCTTTCCGGAGGAATTACCTGGATTACCCCCGGATAGGGAGGTGGAGTTTGGAATTGATCTATTGCCTGGTACAGCTCCTGTGTCTATTGCCCCATACAGAATAGCACCAAAGGAGTTGGTTGAGCTCAAGGCTCAAATCCAATAGTTGCTGGATCGTGGGTTTATTCGACCCAGTGTGTCTCCATGGGGAGCACCGGTCTTGTTTGTGAAGAAGAAGGACGGAACTATGCGTATGTGCATAGACTATCATCAATTGAATAAGCTTACCATCAAGAACAAGTATCCTTTGCCAAGGATTGACGACTTGTTCGATCAACCAAGGAGCGGCGGCGGTGTTCTCAAAGATCGATCTAAGGTCCGGATATCATCACTTAAGGTGAAGGAGGCGGATATCCATAAGGCGACTTTTCCGGACAAGGTACGGGCATTATGAGTTCTTAGTGATGCCGTTCGGGTTGACGAACGCCCCAGTGCGTTCATGGATATGATGAACCGGGTTTTTCAACCCCGTCTTGGATAGGTTCGTCGTTGTGTTTATCGACGACATCCTAGTATATTCCAAGTGCGAAGAGGAGCATGATGAGCACCTCCGAGGTTATCCGCAAATGTTAAGAGAGAAAAAGCTCTATGCCAAATTCGGTAAGTGTGAATTTTGGCTTAAGGAAGTGGCGTTCTTAGGACATGTAGTGTCTGCAGAAGGAATAAGGGTGGATCCTAGGAAGATTGAAGCAGTGTTAGATTGGAAACCACCTAAGTTTGTGGCTGAGGTTCGTAGTTTCTTGGGATTGGCAGGTTACTACAGAAGGTTTGTGGAAGGATTCTCATCGATCGTCGCACCATTGACAAAGTTATTGAGGAAGGAAGTACCTTTCGTATGGACGGATAAGCAACAGGAGAGCTTTGAGAAGCTTAAGAAAGTATTGACGGAAGCTCCAGTGTTGATTCAGCCTGAGGTGCGAAAGGATTTTGTGGTGTACTGTGACGCTTCTCATACAGGATTGGGATGCGTACTGATGCAAGATGGGAAAGTAGTCGCGTATGCGTCTCGGCAACTAAGGCCACATGAGGCTAACTACCCGACTCATGATTTGGAATTGGCGGCAGTGGTCTTTGCTCTTAAGGTGTAGAGGCACTATCTGTATGGAGAAAAGTTGGTAATTTACACAGATCACAAGAGTCTTAAGTACTTGTTGACTCAGAAAGAGTTGAACTTGAGACAACGAAGGTGGGTGGAATTGCTGAAGGATTATGACTGTTCTATAGAGTATCATCCGGGCAAGGCGAACGAGTGGCGGACGCCCTAAGTCTGAAGGTTGTATCGGATCTGAGGGTGATGTTCACACATCTGAGCTTGTATGATGATGGAAGTCTGCTGGCAGAGCTGCAAGTTAAGATGACGTGGTTGAATGAAGTGAAAGAGGGACAGTTGGTTGATGATGAGTTAAGTGCTAAGTTACAGCAAATACAGAATGGAGAGTTAATGGATTATAGTATTAACGACGAGGGAATATTGTGTTTCAAGGGTAAAGTCTGTATGCCTAAGGATCAGGAGTTAAGGAAGAGAATTCTTCAGGAATCGCATAATAGCCCTTATGCTATGCATCCTGGAGGCACTAAATTGTACAGAGATCTAAGGGAACAGTTTTGGTGGCCTGGTCTGAAGAAGGAAGTTACAGAATTCGTTGGCAAGTGTTTGACGTGTCAGCAAGTTAAGGCTAAACACCAAGTTCCGTCAGGATTGCTTCAGCCAATCAAAATTCCACAGTGGAAGTGGGAGAGAATTACCATGGACTTCGTTAGTGGGCTTCCCCTTACACCTACTAAGAAGGACTCGGTATGGGTAATAGTGGACCGTTTGACCAAGTCCGCGCATTTCATTTCGAAGAAGGATGGATTACTCTTTGCGAAGTTGGCAAAGTTATATGTAGGAGAGATTGTAAGGTTGCATGGAGTGCCGTGTTAATAATCTCCAGATAGGGATCCAAGGTTTACGTCTCGGTTTTGGAAAGCTCTACATCAGGCTTTAGGCACCAAGACTAGACTTAATACGGCTTTTCATCCACAGTCGGATGGGCAGTCTGAGCGAGTAATCCAAGTGTTAGAGGATATGCTAAGGGGATGTGTGATAGACTTCAGAGGAAGTTGGGAAGAATATTTGCCTCTAGCAGAATTTGCTTATAATAACAGCTATCAAGCTACTATTCGGATCGCACCGTATGAAGCACTGTATGGACGGAAGTGTCGAACACCTACGTGTTGGACGGAATTAGGGGAACGTCGAGTTTTGGGTCCAGAATTAGTGGCAGAATCTGAAGAGAAGGTTGAAATAATTCGAGCACGATTGAAAGAAGCATATGATAGACAGAAATCGTATGCAGATCTCAAGTGCAAGGAAATAGAATTTGATGTGGGAGATCAAGTGTTCCTTAAGGTTTCGCCTTGGAAGAAGGTGATGAGATTTGGTCGCAAGGGGAAGTTAAGCCCAAGGTTTATAGGACCTTATCGGGTATTGAAGCGAGTTGGACCAGTGGCATACCAGTTGGAGTTGCCACAGGAACTGAAGCAGATGCACGACGTATTTCATGTGTCCATGCTACGTCGTTATCGATCGGATCCATCTCATATTGTACCGGTGGAGGAAGTTGAGATAAGGCCTGACTTATCATTCGAGGAGGAGCCAGTGCAAATTTTAGATCGGGATATTAAGGTACTGAGAAGGAAATCGGTACCGTTAGTCAAAGTTTTATGGCGCAATCACGGAGTGGAGGAAGCTACCTGGGAGCCTGAAGACACAATTCGACAGCAATATCCTCATCTCTTTTAATCAGGCAAATTTCGAGGACGAAATTTCTTTAAGGGGGTAGAACTGTAACATCCTGCACGTGTCTTAGCTTTATGGTTTTTAAAAGCTTTGTTATTTTGTTTATTCTCCCACATCCCAATTTGTAATATTCCATTATTTTCTTCCACAAAGTTATCGTCCGTAGTAAAATAAAAAATGGGAAATCTTCAATTTCAACCACTTCTTGTTAGTTGATTTTAAAATTAAGCCACTATGCAATCCATGCTTTGTTTGCTACCCATCTCTAATTATTTATTCCTTCTAATTACTCCATTGCTGTACAAGGTAAGACAAAATATGGAAACTTTTAACTCCTTAATTTCAGCCACCCAAAGTTCCACTCACTCATGTTTCCCACCAATTTGTCATCATATTATATTGAACTCATGGCATATAAAAAAAATTCACCCACAATCTCTTTTCATTTTTTTTTTTCTCTTCATGCTTCTCCAATTGCCATTGCCGTCCATATGCTCCATATGCCTTATATTTTTTTAATCTAACCTTGTTCCCCCCAAGTCCACTTACTCATGCCTTCCAACAACACCAACCTTCCAAGAATTTTCCAACTGTCCATTATATGCACCTATACAAAGTAATATATTAGCCCATTAATTTTAAGCTTAGCTATTCTTAAATTCCAGCACTTAGGAAATTATTAACAAAGAAGACAAAATCAATTAAAAGTGTGCCGAAAATTTTATAGGACTTAGGCAATTATTTCACCTTATTTTTGGTATATTCGGTCATAAAAGGGGGGAGAGTGCCAATTTTTGATAGTCTCCTTGAGTTTTTCTTTTCTCTCATTTGGTTCTCTATTTCCTCCATAACCGAACTTTCATCTTTTCTCTACTTCTTCTCATCCATATTAACATCCACTTATTGATCAATCGAAATATAGTGAAAGGCCGAAACTTAGAGTTTCCAAAGTCATCTTTTAATCGCTAGAAAACGGTTCTAAAATCTTAGAGGTAAGAGTTCTTCATGGATTTTATAATTACTTTTTATTCGATTAAGATGGTGGTGATTAACCGATATTATTATAGGGACTCTACCGCTCGATCTTTCATCTTGAGATCATACGGACTTTTGTGGTAAGACAACCCTATTCCTTAAGCCAATTGTTCTTAACAAGGTAATATTAGTTTGGACTAATATTTGTTCGCAATTGTGAGACATTAGCGATTCGGGATTTTCATCGGGTTGTGAACTGTTAACTGAAAAATCGACAAATTGTGATCATTCGCGATTTCAAGGGGTAAGCATTATAAATTGTTCATTTAGTGTTGACAAATCGCGTATGTCGACTGATCAAGCGTTGTAATATTCTAGGTGTCTACGATCGAGAAAGTATAGTGCTTACAGTAAATCAGGTGTGTATCCCACACTAAAATCCTAATCAATTTAAGGTTATGTTTTAATATATAAGTGTTTATAAGAATGTGAAAAATATGGCTAAGGTACCATGCTATGGTACAAAGTACTAAGGTACGTTTTCCTACTCCTACTAGGATTATGAATATATGTTATATTTTTAACATGTGAAAAGTGATAAGAATGTGAATTAAGGCATGATATGCATGATATGTGTGAAATGGGGCATTCGGGTGATATGAAAAAGGGGAAGTGAATGTGGTGATCTAAGACCACGATATCTGAATGTGGTGACTTCGGTCACAATTATTTAATCTGGTGGCTATGCCACGAATTTTATAAGGGCGATGAGCACGTCGACTGCAGCAATTGCCTTCGATGGTGTGTAGCGGATGGAGGGTTGACTTAGTAGTCCCCACAGTGTATAGGTTGGTATGAGTGATGTGTAGCGGATGGCATATAGGTTTGGGTTCGGGTTGCATCATTATTTCCTATCTGTTATATGAATATGTATGTGATATGATAATATATGCCTGAATTGTTAAATTCTAGTGTTGGTTACACATTGAGTCTGTTTGACTCACCCCGTTGGGGAATATTTTCTTCCAGGTGACGATCAGTGATGGACCGGGTCGGCAGGAGCTTAATGGTGGCCATGCTCAACAAGGAATTACTTTATTTGGACATTTTATTTTTATTTAAGTGCTTTAGACTATTTGGGTTTGTTTTGATGTAATAAGGCCTTAGTATAAATTTTATATCTGCATGCGCGTTAAATTTTTTTTATATTACGAACCTTCTATCAAATTAAAGACTAAATGTTTTACTTAAATAAATCCTAAATGTTTTGACACATAAATTCACATGATTTTAATTAAAGCTAAAAAAAATCACTTAAAGATTTTCAAAGAACTTGAACAGTTTTTATTCGAGGAACATACCAGATCTAGTCGAGGCTCGTGGGTCGGGTTTGGGGTGTTTCAACCAAACACAAACTCAAAAAAGATACGTGGATCTGTCACCCCAGGTTGCTCGACAGCAATGATACTAACATTTACATACTACCACACTGGGTTGCCCGGTAATGATGAATCTATATGTACAATCTACCACCTTAGGTTCCCCGGCAATTATGGTTTTTAATCAATAATGTGACCCTATGGCATGCCAACTATATCTGACTCGATCCGAATAGCTAATAAGGTAATCAAATTTCTGATTCATTATGAACATCGTTCAAGGCCTATTTAATCATGTCCAAATAATCCATCAATTCATCAAATCATCATATAAACAACATATATCAACTCAATTTCATATCAATTATCACATATCAATCAATTCATACAACTTTTTATTCTATTCAATTTAGTCTATGTCTCAATATTGAATCTAAACCATAGTAATTCAATTCAGTAATCCAACAATGACTCACCTCAATATTTATGATGTAAAATAACATGAATATGTAGTAATTAAATTGGTCTCAAATCCGATTCAATCTTATTACTTAGTTGGTTTATTTGATTTTATTATGTTTATAATTTAATTTGAATTATGTTAGCACCATTGAGTATATATTACTCAGCATACAGTTATGATTATTTTCGTGCATAGGTCTCATTTAGGTACTAAAGTAGATTAAAAGTTCAAAAGCATCTAGTTCAGTAGCTTAGCTCGGAAGTCAAACTATGCCTATTTGTATGTATGTTTATATTTGGTTAAATGGCATGTACCTAAGTTGGTTTTCGCTTGGTGTCTAAATTAATTATTTGGTACATTTTGGTAATTTGACCTATAATGTTCTGAAAGCTTAAATTCAACTTCTGATTGGTAGGTAAAGATGCATGATTATATGTGTTTGCCTATGCATTTTATTTGTTTGGGCACTGGTGTATTAGATGCTATGATTTGGTAATGTTTGGAAGTGTTTTCATATGTCAAATTGATGATTTTGTATTGGTGCAAGTATTAGGTAAGTTTAAGTGTATTTTGGTATGGTTTTGAAGGCTTGAATATACGCATTTTAGGTCATTTAGCCATTGGGTCTTGAGACAGAAAGAACATGTCTCAATACTATTAGAACAAAATTTACCTTATTTACACCTAAATGTTTAATGTCTCGAGACTTGTCAAACTAGTCTCGAGACAACATTATTTAGGTCTCGAAACAAATTGGCCTTTGTCTTAAGACAAAGACACATTAAAGCTAAATTAGTTTTGTGTTGTTCCAAGTCTCGATACAAGAACCTCCTTGTCTTAAGACATCTAAGCATTGAAGCTAAAAATAGTAAATCAGGGGAGGCCTGTCTCAAGACCCAAGTCTCGAGACCTGAAGAGCCTTATCTTGAGACATGGACTCTAAATGTCCCGAGATACTATCATCGAAGTATTTTTTTAAAAATAAATTAAGGCCTGACTTGATATATGGAACACCCTATCTTGAGACATCATGTGGAAAAAATGATAAATGAGTTTAGGATTGAATCCCAAGCTCATATTAAACCCTTCTCAAATTCTAATTGATTAGGTCCTATTTAAAATGTATTTATGAGATTTAATTATATGGAATGTTGTATGTGTTGATTTGAGTTGCTTCGCAACGTAATGTGATATCACACATTCAGATCCAGCAATCGGGTCGGGTGTGGGGTGTCAGAAATTGTTAAAAAAAAAATCTAGTTTAATAAAATGATTTTTTGCCATAGCAAAAATTGAAAATTTTGAAAACTGAGCTGATTTGTGATATTTATAACAATATTTTTCCCCGAAGCTTACTTTTTCTTTATGTGAGACGAATCCTAGACGTTCTCGGCTTTCTACCGAACAATCTTCTATGCTATTCTCGTACCATGAATCACTTCGAGTGTGGGCTCAAACAATCACGAACTAGAAACGATTTAGTACTTTCAATAGGAAAGTAATTATCTCTTAATAAAAACTGGCAAAATTGTTATTCCTAGAAAATAGAATTTGTACTTAGAAAATAAATTATCTCTACTTTATGGCAAAATAACAATGTCTCAAACTTATATGAAACTTGTAAAAATAGTTTTATTAGTGACATCTATTTATAAGGAGTGATAGAAGAATCCTGATTGAATTAGTAAAACACAAATAATATTTATTTAACAGGAAAATCAGTCTTCTAGTTGAACTAGCAGAGGGTGGTAGCACACCTTAGTTAAATACAGTAAGGTTGTCCCCCATCATATGTAACGTGAGGGGCATTTGGTCCACTCCTGTATTGAGTCTAATTATATGTGCTTCCTGGACTTTTAACCTGGTACGTTATAATTTAATTCAACCAAATACATATTTTTCTATTTCCCAAAATAAATATTATTGATTAATTAGTTTAATTAGATTAATTAATTTTTCAATTAAATAATTTTCTTAACCCAATTCTAATTCTATTTAAGTCATGACAACTTTACTATAAAAGAATCTATGAGGAATTATATTTGGTTTCCATATTCAATGGATTCATAATAACTAATTAATTTAATTCTATTTTTGAACTTCAATTATTTAATTAAATAATAATTTAAAAATCTTTAAATTAATTCTCAAGTCATTTATATACTCAGTGAAAAGACACATTCATTAGGAATGTGACTTATTTGTCTAGCTTTATTATTTCTATCCAGTTCATTTGATTCTACATGCAATTCATTTCTAGTTTCAACAATCTAATGGAAGAACTGATTGAACATGTGTAATTAGGACTCAAATAATTTATAATTAAGTTCTAGGTTTTCACTTATTAATTATAAACTTATTTAGTCACAAACTCATTCCACTATAGTATAATGACTGAGCTCTCATTGATTACAAACCATTACGAAAGCTACTTACTCAATGCTTATCTAATGACCTTGTCATTAGTGTGTTACCCTCATAGGATATCATTAATCTCTTTGAGATAATTTTTTTCCTCCTAATATGATAATTTTTTTCTCCTAATATGATCCTATTTTATCTTATGGTAACAATGACATTTTCATTCATGAAAAGTCAATTACTATCAAATAGTAACCAAGTCATTTATTACAAAAACAAACGACTCGTGATCATTTTTACTTTTCACCTATCACTATCAATGAGAGGATATCATTTACCTATTAATTGGGCTATGAATTTCACTATTGCGAATGATGCTACATACTGCAAAAGTCGTATACCCAACGCACCAACTTTCGTTTCCTTATTTATTTGAACTAAGGCTTTTACTTACATCAAATTATAGGAGTCACGTATACATACTTCATCATTCACTCAAGATTAATGTATGTCACACTATGAATGTTACAAGTGAATAAATTCATAAACGAATTTATGATCTATTCTACTTGGGTCTTGCCCGATTTATTGTCAGTCCAATCAGTCACATCTATGTCTCTAACTTCTGGGAGTCATTTACTCTGATACTCAAGACAAAGTATCTTCTTCATTAGACTTGATAGACCGCATATTAGTTTTTCAATTGGTTTACTTATTTCTTATTAGAGTAAGGACGTGTTTAGGTTCATCTACTAATACAAGTTATCTTTCCGCATTACGATCTAACCACGTAATATTGTTGAGTATTAGTTAAACGTTAGATAATCAATAAGTCAATATTTGCTTCTATTTTGTTTTGCGTGCAAAAACCATTAAGGACAATAAGCAAAGGGAATTAATTTAATTAATGGGTATTATTAAACCAATTTGTTCGAAAAATATAAGTATACAAAACAAATATACTACGCTTAGGGCATCAGATCCAATAGAAGTATCATCCGCAAAACGCATTATTAAAAGGGGTAGGCATGAATTTAATAGCCTCGCAAGTACCATTCACCTCGCTACTTTTTTTGCAACAACTACCACCCGTAGGGGCAACCTGCGAATGGCCTTAAGGTGTGATCATTTTATAATCTACCTCTCGACTACGAAGGGGAGGCTATTGTTATATCACCACCCAATTGGGACACATGGTAGCATGAGAAGCAAACCAGAGAGACATTTGTAAGCGACCCTCCGCCCCTACCGCTTGGATGGTCACTCAATGATCAACTACATGTATGCCTCATATCACCCGCATGAAGTGATTGTCTATCCTTAACTACCCAATCTGACCCTCCGTTAAGCCACCCACTATTAACGGATGTGTTCCCCTTGAGGAGGAGATCACTTGGATTCATTGTACCTCCCATCAAACTACAAATCGAAGTTTAGGGAATTTCAAAATGGAAGCACTTCCTTATATTTTCCCTTCTTCAAGGATGGATTTTCTCCTTATAAGGGTGAATCGTTCCAACCGACCACCCGTTATTTATTTGCAACAACTACTAGATGAGGAGACACTCTGTGGATGGTCACGAGGCACGGCCACTTTATAATCTACCTCTCGACTAGGGGCACTATTGTTATATCCCTACCTCAATTTGGACCCAGTTGGGCTTGGGCCCTCCATTAAGCCCTCCCCTCTCATTGAACTACCCCAAGATACCACTTAGTAGGGGGACTCCTCTCCATTCTCAACCCTAATACACTACCAGTTTTGCCTGAATCCCTTCATCTTTTCGGCTCTCGACCCTGGAACGAGTGAACCAGCCCATTTTAACACCGCCCCTTCTCTTCCTTTGGTACTGTGTATCAAAAAAGTTGTAAGGCGAATTACCAAACAAACCGCAAGCTTAAAAAAGTTGGAATTTCTTGATTCATTCAATTTTTCTAACAGTTGCATCATCATATAATTAACTTTTAGAGGATAGATTTATACACTCAAAATAAACGACGTACTCGTTAGGTGCCTTTCAAAACAAAACAAATAATTAAACTTTCCAATAGTTAATTATATTTAATAAAGGTTTATATTTGATATACTGTTGATTTAAACATTTATACATCAATAGCAAACGACTCCGTTAAAAATCCCTTAAAACAAATATAAATAATCAGATTTTTAATAGTTAGTTTAATTTGTTAATGGATATCATCGTATAATTCATTGACAATATATGAACTTATACAATTAGTGCATTTGTATTACTAATTTTTTTTTATTGAATTAGTGTCATGAACTAATCGGACATTAAAAATAATAAATTAAATTTTTAAAAATAATAAATTTTATTATCATGCCATTAATATCTTTTAATAATTTTATATTTTTTTAAAATTAAAAAATTAAACTACAGTTTTAAAAAATAATTTCAAAATGGATAAGGGGTTAAGTTAGAAGATTTAAGATACTTTGTTGCAGGTTCAATCATTTATATATATTTTCTTTTCATTATCCATAACGATGGGTAGGGACTAAGTCGAGGGTAGTCCCTTGGTTAAAAGGTGCAATTGCAGTTTTAATCCCCCATAAAAATCAGCAATTCAATTTAATTCTTTTTAACTTTGGTTAAATGTGAATTTTTCATTTCTCGTCTCTCTATATTATCTATTAATTTTAATCATTTTAACATATATTTTTTTGCTTTGGTCCCTAAATTTGATTAATTTTATTTTGACCCAATATAATTTTTTGCTTCTTCCATAAACATGTGTCTCACCTATTCTAGTTAAAAATAAATTCAATCTAGTTAAAAATAAATTCAATTTATTAACATATTGTAATTTGTAAATGGTAAGGGCTCCACTTACACTAATGTAAAATAAAAAGTTTTATACTTTTTGCACCCTTAATCAAAATTAAATTAATGGTTAATGTTAAAACTTTATTTTAGTTAAAAAGATTTAGTTGATTAGATATTTCTTACCTTTTTGCCATTTTTATCTTCCTTAATGATTTCTTTTTCTCTCTCTCTTCCCACAAATGTGAAATTTGTAGTTTCATTCTCTTTTAACTCTTTCCTGTTATGAATATTTTATTGAGTGGATGTCCATCAAGATCAATATAAGTTTTGATGTACTTTAAATTCTAATAGTGATTAGAAGTAGATCTCTACTTTATTTATACTTTTTATGCCTATAAATAGACTTTATAAAAGCATTGTAAACATTCCGATTGATCAATAAAAATACACTCTCTCTTTACTCTCCATTCTCTTTGTTCTTTATTCTTTGTCTTTTAGTTTATAACACGTTATCAGCATGATTCTCTTTTAATTGTTTTTCTCCATAAGTCACAAAAATATCCCAAAATTTGCTATTGCCAATTACCTCCTAGAGTTGCTGCTATTTCAATTGAGGCCTGCACACTATGGGTAATCATTAGATCCTTTAACCACTCAGTGCTCGTGATAATAGTCAGGGTGATGACGATGGTGTTAAATATCTTCAGGTATATTTTACTATTATTTATTTATTATATCATGTTTATTATAATTGGAAACTAATTATAACAACATGAATAGATAGATTTTGATTCGAAATCCACGCATGTTTGTGATGGTGATTATGAAATAAAGTTTTTTTGGGGAAGTTTATAAGTTTGTCATAGTAAATCTATTGCATTCCCCGAAGTGAACGCAAAAGAAAATATAAACCAATATCATTCCAATATTTGGTAGTACAAAATTAGTCAAAAGCTTCAGAAGAGCTAATATATTAATATCTTGTGATGGTTAATCCATTGGTTTTAAAAGATATTTATAATGGATCTCATATTGAGATTGTAAATGAGGAAAATATTATATTTCATATGAATGAAAACAGGATTGAGTTATTGATTATTATTGTTATTAAATTGAATTGCTTGTGACTATCTTTGTGATCTTTTGTCATCATCCCCATCAAGGGGTTGAAAGCAAAATATTTAACTGTGAAAGATCTACTTATGAGCAATAGAATATGATAATTCTATCTAAAACTCGTTATGGTTGGATGCACCTGAAGTTACATGTTTTTTTTTAAACTGTGAATATAACTCTACAGTATTCAAAATAAGTTCTTAATTAAAATTACGTGGAAAAATATTAGTGATGAGAACTTGTAAGAGAGAAAAATTATGTATGAAAAGTCATTGGTTATATACCTATTGTACACCTGGAAAATAAGATTCACTCTCAAAGTTTGCTATTAATAAATTTTGATTGGATTCAAAGTCTACTAATGGAGTTTAATTTGCTTACTTCTTATTGTCAAGACTCAACATAGAAAAAAAGAGGTACATCTTTACATATTAAATTGACTTGATAGAAATTATCTTCTTCTTCTTCTTTTTTTAAGTTTTGACTACATGGGTTACATATTGTTTTAAGCATCTCATTTGTTCATGAAAATGAATATTAACTGATTTATTTATGTTGTTATATTAGGTTTTATAATTAAATAATATATTTTATTAAAACATATTTAGAATGCAAATTTGAGTTAATAAACCAATGAATTTTATGGTTACTCAGATTTGATTTAGTTCAAAAAATTGTTAAAAGTAGTAGTTTATACTTTTATATTATTTCATTTGTTAATTATTTAGAGAAATGACATGAGCAATTGTAAATGAAAATTTCTGTGAGCATGAATGGTTGGATTTTGAATTAAATTTCATGCATGTTTATGATGATGGTTATGAAAAAAAATTTGATAGTTTTTCATTATGTCATATTTTTATGTTTGAGATGTGACTTTTATTGATATGTTTAATTTAGGGTTTTTTTTCTATACATGACCTAGTCAATTATTCTTGATAGTTGATTGATTATGCAAAACTCTTGTTAAAACGGTTTTAAAAGTATTTTGAATTGATCTCATATCTCATTATGGCTAAACAAAATGACGATTTATTTGTTCCACCAGTTTTGCTCCATTCCCTGAAGTGAGTGTAGCAATTCATAACAATTATGAAAATTTAATTTATTGTCATTATTGACAAAAAGATAAGAAGAAAATGAATGATTCAAAATATTTCCAAATGTTTATTCTTAGTATCGAATGTTCAATTATTTATATTAATTTATCATTCCTTGAAGCAAATGATATCTATATAATATTATTGGTAAGAAATATAATATATACTTACATGTATTGTCTGAATTACTTTTTGCACATTTCTTGAAGTGAATGTCATCAATAAATATAATATATATTTTTGGATATTTGAAAATTTTGGCATATTTCCTGAAGCGAATATTGCATATAATTATTTGAAAATTATACTTATTGACTTAGTGGCATTATAGACTTCACATTGATTTAGATATTTCTAGTAATAAATGTCACAACAGTATTTACATCTGGATACAAATAAAATGAATGATAGTAAAAATATCAATTTGTTACAATTTAGTACAATTGAAACACATATTAAAGTAAACCAGAAGTTTACTGATGCAAATACATTTACTACTTGGCGGGACCAGTTAAACCAACATGGATCATATATGATGCAAAATTAATTGAGAATTCATATGAACATTCATTAAATAACCAAAAGATTCTTTAATTTAAAGAATTCTCATTTGCTGCTTGTTCTCAATGAAAATTGATTTTTAGAAACTCACTAACTAAAGTTGAGATTTAATGTCTTGCATTTCTGAAATGAATATTCATTCACCATGTGGATTATTTTGATATTATATAATTTTGGTAGATGCATCTACAAAATAATCACGTATGTGTTATCAACTTGCAACATGTCGTTTGCAAGATTGCTTATTTAAATAATTAATTTCATATCATGCAATTAAGACAATTCATCTTGCTAATACTGATGAGTTTATATCTCAGTCTTTTATTGATTGAGTTTGAAAAGCTTTTGTAAAAGCTTGTTATTTATGTGCATAATGGTTTAGAGAAATTATTGATTGAGCTCGTCTAATTAATGTCTAAACCATTACTTACGAAAACTAAACTTCTTATTTCAACATGAGATTATGTGGATTTACATGTTGTACGCATTAAGCCAATAAGTTATAAATACTCCCCATTACAATTGATTTTTGGTCAAGAGCTAAGTATTTTTCATCTTTGAATTTTTGTATATGCGTATAAGTTCCAATTGCTCCACCACAACAAAGATGAGTGAATACTCAAAGAAAGTTGGGTATATATATTAATTATGAGTCTCATTGTATTATTATATGTTTTAAATGTATTGGAGATTCAATTATGACATGATTTGTGATTTCTATTTTGGTTCGATAGTTTTCCTAACATTAGGGGTAGAGAAATAATAACTTGTAATGAGTTAGGAGGGAGAGTAATTTAAACTAGTAGTTCAACAAGGATAACTCATTACAAGTTCCAAAGATGAAAACTCTTCTAGATGGTTATATAATGAAATCAGGTGCTCCAGAAGAAACCCAAGACATAACTAATAAGTAAAACTCTAGAAGAGATTCAAGTAATTAAAACTGAAGATTAAAATAGTGAAAATAAGAGATCTTGATAAGTTAGGCCAATTTAAGAAAATGTTGAACCGATAATAAAAGTGGTCGACTATAATTTTGCATGCAATATTATTGTTGAAATAATGAAATAAAAGGAGAATCTTGAATAAATATTGAGAAATATAGATATGGAATAGATTGGTTAAAATAAAAAGACGCAACTCAAATTTGTGGAGTTTTTGGACCAATAGTCTAAATATCTAAAGGTATAAAGCCAGTGAGGGTGCAAATGAAGTGGTTTTGCAAAAACAAAATAAAAATATAAAGTTTTTACTAAGTCCTGGCATTGATTATAAAAAGATATAATATTCTTTTGTTATGGATGCAAGAACCTTTAGATATATTATTAAACTGACATTCCATAAAATATTTAACTTGCATGTAATAGTTCTTGTTATAACCTTTTATGAATCACTATATATGTAAAGTTTATATTAAAATAATTGAAGGATTTAGAATGCCAGAAGCATATCAAAATTCTCATGAAATTATTCATTTATATGAATTGAAATAATTTGAACATATGTGATAAATTTGACATAGTGAATAGTAGTTGAAGGAGGATTATAAAATGATCAAAAATACTTATTTGTGTTTTTATAGAAGAATCATGATTAAAGTTTGTTATGATTACTGTTGAAACTCCTCAAGAATTCAAAATATATTTCCCCCAAATTTTCTCTCACCCATGACTTTCAAAAGAATGGTGATATAAATCCTTAGCAAATACATTCAAATAGTAATTTGAAAAACTAGTATTCAAGATTGAATACGTAGAATATGAGAAAGTATGTGATGTTTTCATGAGGGGGAGTAAATACGCGATGTACTCTTTTTCCCTTAACCGAGGTTTTGTCTCATTGGGTTTTCTTGGTAAGGTTTTTAATGAGGTAGCATATTATGCGTATTATATATATGTGTACTCTTTTTGTTCTGTAGGAAATTTTTTTCCCACTGGATTTTTATCTTAGTAGGTTTTAACGAGACACATTATCTACCAATAGACATCCAATGGGGAGTGTTATGAATATTTTATTAAGTGGATGTCCATCAAGATCAAGATAAGTTTTGATGTACTTTAAATTCTAATAGTGATTAAAAGTAGATCTCTACTTCATTTATACTTCTTATACCTACAAATAGAGACTTTGGAAAAGCATTAGAAACATCTCGATTGATCAATAAAAATACGCTCTCTTTTTGCTCTCGCATTCTCTTTGTTTTTTATTCTTTGTCTTTTAGTTTATAACATTTCCAATTAATTTCTTTATTATACTAATTTTTTGTATTATTGAGAAGAGGTCTACTAAATTTTTTAAGTGTCATTAGTCCAGAGTCAATAAACTCCTCAATTGATTGATATTATTCTTAAGTCCATTCGAAATTTTATTTTCCTACTCTAAAATGATTTCGAGTGCTTGAGGAAATCACCCGGGGCTCAAGTTTATATAGCTGGAGCACCTGAATTAAGCTACCTTCTAAAAATTCATACTAACGTTAGTATGCAAAATTTTGATAATGGAAGATGATGATGGTGAAAAGGGAAGAAATATTTTTAAATTTTTTATTTAAAATAATATTTTAATTTTATCCATAGATTTAATTTTGATTAATAAAAAGTTAAAAATATCATATATATATATATATATATATATCATTAGTTATATACATAGTGTATGATGAGATGAGACGAAATGAAAGCATGGAGTTGGTGGTTGGATGGCGATGGCGCAGCCACATTGCAGAGACGTAAATACATAAAACGATATTACAAAAATGAAAATGTTGGGCTCTTACGTACATGTAGGACCATTGGCATTATTAACTTATCTGCAAAAGCATTTACATTTTATAGTCTAAGATTACTCAAATACGAAATGTGATGTAATGATTACTTATTTTATGTTTTAATAATATGATCGAGATTTAATATCTATTCATAGAAATGAAATAAATATCATCATTATCTGTATATCTATTCGAAAAACATTTACTATTAATGATGATACCTTGATTTAGATTAAAATAATTTTATTCCATTCGATTACTATTTTCAAACGAAGTATAGTTAAAAGTGGGGCATGCAAGATTCGGGTTTGGTCTACAAATGCAGCTAATTTAGCTAAGGAAGATAATAACAAAATAAAAAAGGAATTTCCCCAAATTGGTTGATATGATTATCTTTAGATTCGAATTTTAGAATTTTAACCTTCTATTATGTTGTATGTATATTATAAAAATTGAAAAGTGACTCCTACTTTGATTTATTAAAATTTATTCTTTATATTAACACATGAAATTTGAACTAATTTGTAGCATATAATCTAAGTAAACAATTTAATCACAAAATATAATTAAAATATTTTAAAGTAAATGATCCACCTTTATTATATTCTCTAACTATGATGTTTATTGGATAAGAAAGAAAAATAAAAAAGGATAGATGGATAAGTCTATAGTAGAACTATGGACAGGATTTCCAATTTGTGCTCATTTATTATTTAAATAAAATAGTTTAGTGTATAAAAACACTTTTTTTTAATATTTTATTACCATGATCCAACCTTAGGTTTAATAAATAGTCCCAAGAAAAGAAGAAAATACTAGAAATTGAATGGGATAATGATAAAGAAACTTTAGGTAAGAAAGATGCCTTGTTTTAGTTCCAAGTGGTGCCCCCAAATTAAGTTGGTTTTGTATTGACTTTGCTACCATTACTTTATTTTGTGGGTTTTAATTTAGTAGAATAAAAAACAAAAAAACAAAAGAAATGTTAATTGCCTTATCTGATGACTGATAGTATGGATTTTTAATTGATTGTACCATTCAGATTGTTATTTTCTTGTTCAAGTCTTAGGCTTTTGTTTGGTGTGAAAAAACTAAAAAGAAAGTAATGGAAAAGTCTTTGTTCAATGTTCATTTCCTTTGTCTAAAAAAACAGATTAGGAAGTTAAATTAATTTATTTATAAAGGTTAAAATGTTAAATAAGTCCTTATAAAATAATTAAAAATTAATTAAGTCCTTAAAAAATACGTTAATTAAACCCTTTGAATCATTAAAAATTACATCCAATTGAATTTTTTGAATTCATTTTTTTCATTAAGCCATGACGGGCCATTAAATTATGATGTGATAACTGACGATGTGGCAAGCTAACATAAAAAATGAGAATGCAGAGACATTACTTGTTTTTAATTATTTTAAATTGATTTTTTAAAATTATTTTGTGAGGGTTTATTTGGTATTTAGGCTATTTTAAAAATATAAATTTAAATCAAAATATATCATTAGTCTTAGTTTTTGAATGGAGTTAAAAAATTCAATCATTGACACTATTAGTAGCTTCTATCAAAATTTGTTTACAATCAATTATACTTATTTGAGTTCCTAATGCTTTATTTTCAAAATTAGCATGGTTATATAGGTGTATTGATGACAAATTTTGATGAAGAAAAGTAACCGAGTTAACAAATAGACTAATGTTTTTCAATCAAAAATAATAAGATTTATTTTTTTGACTTTTTAAGCAGATGGATTGAATCTCAAATTCAACAGGAGTGTAGGGACTAACACCATATTTTGATCATAAAATTAAACAAAAAAATAATTAATTAATTATTACCTTGGAACTCCCTTTATGGAGCAAAATTGAAACATATAAATCCCTTAACCTTGACCAATTAATCTCCGAAATCAAATGGAAAAAACAAAAAAGTCAGAACCAGCTGGGATTCAATGTTTTGATTTAGCATTTACATTACATACATTTGATTTGACCAATAAAAAATCAAATATAGAAATGAAACTATAATTGAATTGACACACGTTTCTCAACCATAGAAGATTTCATTGCTTTTTCATTTTTTTAATCTTTTGATTGATCAAAAGGATAAACTTTGTTATATTTTTCTTTTTTGATTTTTCTATTTTTAAGATAAACCCTTTGCTTTTTCTTTTTTTTTTGGTTTATATATACCCTTTGGTTTCAACATTCAATCTCTCAAAACATTTGTAATTAAACCCTTTCAAATTCTTAGCTATTGAGAGATTTTCTTTCTATGATATGAATTGATTTTCCTTATAAGATATATGATATGAACAGCCTTTCATCATTCTCGCAATCTCTTTTATTTCATTCATTTTCTGTTGTTATTCTCCATTGGTTTTATGTCTTCTCTTCCATCTTGGGTTGATTTTCTTTTCACATAAATTTTGTAAACTTTCAAGAAAATTAGGGTTTCTTAACAAGTTCTTGGTGGATACCATATTTGTCATTTATACTCACTGATCCAATGTCGAATGTTCCGGGGATGATGAGCTCCGGGTCCGAACCCGATGCTCGAGGCGTTAACTTGGACGAGAAAAAACGAAAGAGGATGATATCGAACCGAGAATCAGCCCGACGATCACGGATGAAGAAGCAAAAGCTTTTGGAAGATTTGGTCACGGAAGTTGCTTCGTTGAAGGTTCAAATTCATAACAACACTAACAAATATGAAGCTTTGATGCAAAAGATTGTGGTTCTGGAATCAGAAAACAATGCTTTGAAGGTTCAACAAATGGAATTGGCTCAATACTTAAGAAACCTTCAACTGATGCAAACTCAAATGGAATTGTTGGATTTCAATTTGATGAATCAGCCTGGAAGAACCCTTTGTGACATAATTGTGGACATTAATGAACCCCCAAAAGTTCAGTCTTGGCAATGCCATGGTTCAAATCAGCCTGCAATTATGGCCTCTACTGAAATGTTGAACTATTGATGTATACAGAAAAAGAAAAAAAGAGTGATAATGTTAATGGGTTTATTGGGAATGTTTGATTTTTTTGCATTTTGTAAAAACATGGAATAAATAAATTGTTTATTAGTGCGTTAAATTTGCTTTTAAAAGATTGTTTTTTTTTTTTTATGTGTTTAATCGAATTTCAAAGGCACACGTGATAAGGTCGTTTATGATTATCTTATTCTTCTTATCCTTTCATTTCTTTGTCAATTTGCTTTTGCACCAAAGATATGAAATAAGGGTCCAAATTTTCATGCTATCTACAATTATTTTATTGTAGAACAAAAACAGCAGACTTATCTTCATTTCTTTTTCTTGATAAAAGTGTTAGGATCCAATGGTTAGACTTCATCTCAAAGAACGACAAAACATTTTCATATACATAGGAATATATATAATATATACTATTATGTAAAAGTACCACACAAAATTATGTTATATTTTGTTCTTTCTATTTTAAAAAAAAAGATAAATTAATTTTTTAACATTAGATCAGAAAATAAATTAATTATTACTATTAAGTGATAATGTGTAATTGTTTGATTGCTTAAATTAGTCCTTCTACGTCAAAAATTTCAAAAATTTCATTGTCTACTAAAGAATTCATTCATTTCTTCTATTAAAAATATAATCAATTTTGCTTGAATTAGTCCCGCCACGGTATAGATGGCACGCCAAGAGTTATTGTCTGTGGATAGAGTTGTTAACAGAAAAATTAATTTTCTCTTTAATATGATGCATAAAGACTAATTGATCCCATTTTTAGTTGGAGCAAAATACAATATAATTACTAAGACATGATAATTTTACCCTTTTATCATTAGAAGCTTTCAAATTCCTTTGTAGTACAAGTGGGGATAAATGTTATCTCAACTTCAGTTTTCGAACATAAACTCCGTTAACTAAGATTTCATTTGATTAACCGGTGAGAATGCTGCTACCATTACATGTTCAAGATCTAGTCCCGAAACAGCACGATAAAAATCATTTTCATAGAACATCTAAATAAAACCTCAATTCTTACCCAGCATCTAAATGAAGCCTTAATCTGTTAGTGGACTGAAGCCTAATAAAACCACAAAACTTAATTTGGAATGCTTCAAACCAACTTTTTGAGACATCCCTTCAGTTTACATGGCATCCAAAGAGTGAAAGCATGAATGCCTCATTTAAAAAAATTCGAGCTATTAATTTGCTTAGTGCAAGGCATTGAGTTATTTGTAAATATAGGAGTAGATTTACACCCCAGGCTTAGCTAGTGAGCTTAGTTGTTAGATAGACAGTTGGACCAAGTGAGGCATGTTTCATAATATATTAATGGTTGAGTAGTCTGCTTGATTTGATAGGTTTAGTTTGTATGATTTAATTTTTTTAGACGAGATATTTTTACTATGAATCGAACAAAATTTAAATTTAAATATAAAAAAAAAAGTTTGAAACCGCAGAATAATCCAATTCAATCTAAGTCATGAGTAAGTCTTAGAAAAATATTGCATTACAAGTTACACTAACCTACCAAAGACAAGTTAAATTACATGCATTTGACCCATGTAATTGACACTAACAATAAATCCTTTGTTACTACACTAATGACTTGCTTAGATGTATTTATTTTTAAGGAAGTGGATTTGTAATACAGTAACTAGAAATTTTTGGTTTAACATTAGGAAAAAGTTGAGAAAATCGAAAACCATTTTAAATTATACTGTTTAATTTGTCTTCAATTGGGGTTATACTTAATTATATTTGGTTTGATGGTTGGAATCGGTTTGATTTTTTATTTGTAAGATAAAAAGAAAATTTATTTGAATCAAATTTAGGAATCTTCAATTAGGTTAACATTTTAGCTAATTTTTCAAAGTTATGGAACCATTACCATTCACAGAGCTAAAGTTTATTATAGATAAATTAACTTGCTTCAAATAACTTTGATTAATTTAATAATACACATTTTGTAATAGGTGGTTTTATATATCAATTACGTTTCTTATTATGAGATTCATTAACAAATTTAAAAAATTACCAAAATATTTAACGATTTATCAATGTTTTTAACATTTTATTAACATATAAATATTGAGATAGTAGTGGTCTTCACCCTAAAAATAAAATATAATTCTTACAATTTTTATAAAATCACAAATTAATATAATAATGAAATTATATTTTTATCTCCTTGAAATCGATCATCAATAATATGAAATAATGTAATAAGAGAAGGGTTTAAACTCACAATATTGTCTTCGATTTCCCTTGGCCTACTGTGATTCATGTGTGCTACTGTGGAAACCAAACCAATTTAAAGACTTCTTGGTCCAATGACAACCCAAGTAGAAGGTTTTTTGGGTGCAAGAAGTATGGGAATAGGTTTCAAAATGCATGTCGTTTTTCGTCTAGTTTGATCCACCATTGACGCCCCAATCACGAATTGTGTTGTTGGGTGTTTTGAAAAAATTCAGGACAATGGAAGATGCTGTTCTGGTGAATCTAAAAGAAAGGCGCATAGGGGTTAAGGTTATCTATTTTGGAGCACTTAGGTGATTAATCCACCAATTTATAAGTTTTTGGTGAATTGATGATTGGCGCATAAAGTATCAGTCGTAGAAGTAATTAAAGAGTTTATCTCAGGTTATTCTGATATTTAAGAAAAGATTAGGACAAGCGAAGAGTAAGCTTTGTGAGAGTTACCACCAAATGTATAGTACACCTAGTTGCATGAGCATTGTGCTAGTTGGGTTTTGTAAGAAAAGATTAGGACAAGCGAAGAGTCTCCATCGCCAGATTAGGGTTACGGAGCATTACCATACAATCAAAAATATTTTAAACATCACAACATTCATTACTTTAATTATATCATAAACCATTCATTCACATGCACTCTGTCCTTAAATCGAGCCTTTGAGGCCCTAAGATTAACTTTGAAGCAGTTCGAGACTAATTTGAAACAACACAAAAAGTTTAGAAAAAAGTTGCAAAAATTGGGAAACAAGGGTCACACGACTGTGTGGCCAGGCCGTGTGGAATCACCCCAGGTCGTGTAACTTTCGAACAAGGGACACACGGTCGTGTCTCAGCCCGTGTCCTCACTCGTTTAACTCTCTGAGTAAGGTCACACGATCATGTCACACGCCCGTGTGCCAGGCCATGTAACTCTCTGAGTTGCCCCACATGTCCATGTGTCAAACTGTGTGTTAGGCCGTGTAACTCACTAGCTTGGAACCTAAGAAAAATCCTCAGATGACACAAAGCCGTGTTGCCAGGCTGTGTACCTCACACGATCGTGTCACACGCCCGTGTTCCAAGCTGTGCGAACCTAAAATTCACCTAAAACCAAGCCATTTTATAAGCTAACCATGCATAAACATTCAATCCATTTGTGCACACTTTCAAGGGACCTAAACACCATTCAAACTTGCATAAACATACCATTTCAAGTATCCTAACTTACTTAACCAATATGTCATTCAAAGGCACCTCAAATATACCAAAACATAATACCGTTTAATTCAATAACTACTTACCTTTTGAACTGAACCACTTATACTAACTTTTAATTCAATTAATTAAAACCCTCAAATCGAAAATCATTATAAATGTAACATCCTGGAAAGGGCCTATGCATTTTTGGTTTAATTGTATGAAATGACAAGTCTTAAGCATTATGAATAAATTTTTGATATTTTTGGAAACTCAGAAATGTATGAAAATGCATGGAAATGAAAATAAACATTTTGGAAACACGAAATGCATTAGGACATGAACATTTTAGGAAACCAAGAAATGTAAGGAAATGGTTCAAAAATGGAAAGTACACATTTTTGGAAACTAAGAAATGAAAATGGAAATGATCCAAAAATGAAAAGTATACATTTTAGGAAACTTGGAAATGTAAGAAAATGGCAAGTAAACAGAGCCGATCGAAAATTTTAGGAAACTTGGAAATGACCCTAAAATGATGAGTTTTAAAGTTTAAAATAGGAAATCAAGGCAAGAGGGCCCTAAAAGAAAAAGGTTGGTAAGTTTTGACACACAAACAGGCTTGGAAAAGTGGCCTGAAGGTGCCACTTAGGGCCTATGGAAATGGCGCCATGTGCAAGAGGCATGGGCCTGGGTTCGAGTCACAAGGGAAGCAATTAAATGAAGGTTTTAATTTTGTTTCCAGAAGCACAAGGAGTGGACGGCAAGCATCTTGAAAAAAAGAGAGGTTTATTCTCTTTAAAATTCGGCTATTAAGTGATAAATAAGAGATTTCTTTTTAGATTTTTAAATTTGGATTATTTGAGGAGATAAATGATGGATTAAATATTTTTTTTATATTTGAATAATATTATCACATATGTGGAGTGGTGGCCAAGTAAGGGACTCCTTGGCTGATAACTTTGTCTATAAAATGAAGGAAGGAGGGCTACTCCTCAGTTTGCTTCTTTTCGCTCACTTGAAATTCCCTAGCTCTCCCCCTCTCTGTCGAATTTTTCCTTAAGTAAAATCCATCTTCTCTTCTATTTTCTTCTCTGTTTCTACTATCAAAGCCGAATTTTTGTCGATTCTAAGTAAAAGAGCAATCAACTACAACATCAAAAGGGTAAGATCTGTGGTCAATCAATTTCTATTCTTTTTTCTTTTTACCAAAATCAGGGTACTAATTTTATTGTTGTGAATGGCCGAATATACAAGGGGTTTATCATATTTCAACAAACATACAAGAAAAGGAATATTTTCGGGAACTCAGGGATTCAAGGTAAGAAGTTATATTCGGCCTAGGTTATCTCTTTAATAATTAGATCTATTCGTTTTAATCAAAGATTTATCAAATCAGTGGATCTAGTGGGTAGCCGAAATTCAGGGAGGAATACCACAACTTTGGGATTTGATTTGGCAAACAAGGTAAGTGTTAGTAATTCTATTCCTAGTAGGATTTGGTTTTAAAATCAAAAGGGTATTAATATGTTTATATATGATGGGCCAAATATAGGAGTTAACAGATCTAAAGTCCGAATCGTGATCGATTCACTTGGGAATTCAAGGAATCCATTAAGTTTAATAAGGTGTGTACCCACACTAACTCCCAATATATTACGACAATTATTTTATATGTATATATATGAATGTGCATGCGAATAAAAATGTGGCTAAGTGTCACAAATGAGGTAAAAGTACCCAAGTACGTTTCCTACTTCCGATAGGATTACAAATACGATATATATATTTTTGAATATGTAATATGAATAAGAAATAAGATATGCATGATATAAATATTTGGGGCATATGGGATATATGTGAAAGGGGAAGAATAGGTGTTGACTACGGTCTCACCAACGAAATATGGTGGCTACGGTCCCATTAAGTGAACATGGTAACCGGTTACATTATTCGAACATAGTGTCTAATGACACAACGTATATGGGTGATGAGCACGCCGATCGCAGCCGATCGCTTCGATGGTGTGTAGCGGAAGGAGGGTTGACTTAGTAGTCCCCACGGTGTGATTGGCGGTGCACGGGTGGTGTGTAGCGGATGGATAATTAGGCTTGGGTTTGGGTTGCATCATTTTGATATGTATATGTTCTGATATGAATATGTATGCGAAATATTGTTTGTTAGTTGGTGTACACATTGAGTCTGTTGACTCACCCCTTTGAGGACTATTTTTTCAGGTGATGAGCAAGTAATGGACTGGTCGGCGGGAGCTAAGGTGGCCATGCGTAGCAAAGAAAATATTTATGAATTGGACCTCCATTTTTATAAAGTTCTTTAAATTTTAAGTTTGGGAATTATTGATGTAATAAGGCCTAAAAAGCCATAGTTTTATTTTCGTTACCATTACTTACTTGCAATTATTATGCTTCGAAATACTTTACATTTATGATATTAAAATTTTATGTCTTTACATTTAAACCCTAAATTATTTTGTCACCCTAATTAAAAGATTTCTAAATTAAATAAACGGGTCTTTAACCTAAGCCCAGTCCAAAATGAACAGTTTTCTAAAAATACACCAATATTCTCCAAGTAATAAAGGACTTCGAAAACCGATTTTCTTAAGGAACATACCAGATCTGGTTCAGGCTCGTGGGCCGGGTGTGGGGTGTTTCAATAAAAATTATTATTGACTCGTATAATTTAAATACTAATTATACGAACTTACTCGTCGGACTTGTGGTCCTGAAATCACAGTTTCCGACACCACTGAAAAGTGGGTTGTTACATTGTTTGAAAAAATTTATGTTATTTTATTTATCTTTGACATTGTGTTTATGGTATTTTTGTATTGTACTAGACTTGTATTAAATGAATGTTTTTTATCTATTAATTGGTCGTGTGAAGTTTTCTTTAAAAGTATGTCAATCTTTTCACAATCAATTGCAACATCTTCCCAAAACTCTAGAGGAACCAAAAGGAAATGGGTTTCGAAAGAATATATTGCGTTGATTTTATGTATGGTAGACTTGCACAATGTTGGAACTTTAATGTAGATACAAGATTCAAGGCTAATTATTTACTTAAATTGAAAAGAATGATATAAAAAGTTTTACCTCATGCAATACTAAAGGCTAAACATAATCTTGAATCAAGGATTAGGACATTGAAAAAGGATTGGGCAATTATTTATGGTATGCTTAGTGGAAAAAACAATAGTGGATTTGGTTGGGACGAGCATAGGCAGATGGTTGTTGTTGAAGATGAAGTGTGGAAGTCATACATAAGTGTAAGAAATTTTTGTATTTCTTTTCTTGTTTTGACTTGCTTATATTCATATAGTATATAATGCTTATGAAATCTTTTTTTATAGAGTCATAAAAAAACTCGGCAATTCAAAACTCGAAGTTTCCCTTATTATGAGAAACTTACTTCTATATACGCAAAAGATCGAGCCACAGGGAAAGATGCTCAAACAGCTACTGATATTTTGAAGAATTACATGCTGAGGATGTTCCTAATCAAAGGAATCTTGAAGAAGGAAGCAATGACAATGGATGCGAAGTTGATGCTTTCTTAGATGAGATGAATGTTTCGGCTACACAATCACGACCGTATAATCCAAACAAAGTTGGTTCTACATTTCCAAAGAAGAAGAAAAAGAATTCTGAGGCTAGTGGACCAGATTTTTCTACTTCACTTATCCATGTTGCCACGTTATTGGGGGATAATATAACGACAGTTGACCTTGAATTAAGTAGGAGCATTGCCTTTGAAATGCTTAGTGGCGGAGCTAGGGGGTTGGCAGAGGCCCTGGCCCCTCTAAAACGGAAAATTTTCCATTTAAGCCCTTTATAATTTATAAAATTTTAAATTAGTAATGGTAAAATTATACTTTGCCCCCCCCCCCAAATGATAAAAATTTGATTTAGTCCTTTAAAAACTATAAAGATATAGACTATTAAAATAGTGAAATTGCATCTTTACTATCGTAAAAATATACAATTTAATTTCAGTCCCCTCTCAAATAATTTTCTAGCTCTACCACTAGAAATGTTCGTTCAAGAGAAGTAAAAAATGATCATTCAAGAAAAGGTACAAACTCTCCATGTCTTTAGGTGAAATAGAAGGTTTAACAAATGATGAACGAACTGATACATTAATTAAAATTTATGATCATCCAATGGGAGTGCTCGTTTTCCTAAGTCTACCATCTTCTATGCGATTAGCATGGTTGAGAAAAATTATTTTTACTAATTAAAGATGTGGTTGTGGTTAGGGGTGTTTAGTCGGTTAACCGACCTGAAATAACATTAACTAAATTAATCGACCTTTCAAAATTTTTAACCGTTAACCGAACCGAAATTTTTTCAGATAATTCGGTTGGTTAACCGAATTAACTGAAAATTATATGTTTTTTATTTTTGGTTAAAAATTAACCGAATTACCCAAATTACCCAAATTAACCGAATTTCCCGAATTAACCGAAATGAATCACTACATAATTAAAAAGATTACATAAGTCTTTAAATCACTACATAATTAAAAACATTACATAAGTCTTTGAATCACTACATAATTAAAAACATTACATGAGTCTTGAAATTAACATATAATTGAAATCTAAGTATTTAATATTATTCATTTGTATCCATTTCTTCTCTCCAAAAGATCTCCATTTGCATTAAACCTACAAAAAGAAAAAAACATGTGTAAAAATTTAGCATATAATAGTGGGTTGGGTTTTTTATTTTTATTTTTATTTTTATTACAAAAAGAAAATAAAATTTAGAATTTTATTTTTATTTCTATTTATTAAATTATTTATAATTTTTATGATTGGGTTAGGTTGGATACTTGGGTTTGGATTGGGTTTAGGTGAATAGTGGGCCTATTTATATATTATAATTTTATTTATTAATTTTTTGAGTTAAACCGAAAAAATTCGGTTAACCGACCGGTTTTGTAACACCTCTAACCCATATCCGTCGCCGAGTTAGGGTTACAAGGTATTACTGGACATAGCACAGATCAGAACATACATTTACTACCTTTCTTATTTCGTAATTCAATCACATCAATACACATACGTTTAATATTTAATAACAATAGCACACAACTTATAAATCAAAACACATTCAAAAAATTATTATACAAATAGTTCACTTGACCAACTAAAACCCGATCATGCTTCACTACTTAAAATTCACCAACAAATCATGCTTTAAAACTTTCAAGCATGTCAATATCAATTATTTATCCACATATTCGAAATAACTAATATGCAACAAAGCCACGTTACATGTACTTAATACATATAAGGTTCGAACTATATGACGTCAACAGTATTGGCATTTGCTTCCTGAATACATGTTCAAACATATATTATGCATCGAACAATTGTCAGTACAATTATCTCATAGACTAACTATTAATCATATCATTATTTTTATTTAATTTTCTGTACATGCACATATTAAAAACATAACAACCATATTACATGGCCTAGTTTTTATTTTGTTCTTATTCATGCATGCGGCATTAATTAATATAATACCATGACCGAACATATTATATACAATTTCTTAAGTCACAGAATAATGCACCATGTTTGACCACAAATAATAGATTAATGATATAAATAATCTATTAGCATATTATATGCACATGCAATTGCATTTAAATATATAGTCACTATTACAATGATATTCGAATAATAATAATTACTAAAAATCCTTTTTGCTTAATAGTATACCTACTTTTAGTAGGTTTAACAACTCATTACATAAAGCTTAATGACCAAGATCATAAGTAACATACACAATTATTTAACCTTTCAAAGAACCAAAAACATGCATACATCCCATTTACAAGCTTGTGTAAATGTGTACACAATAGAGCCATTTTCGAGTGTCCATATTTCATTATCACTACCAAGCTAGTCATTACATATTCGGTATTGTATATCATCCAATCCATAGTATCTTTATATAATGCTATAAACCAAATATCATGCTATCATTTTAAGCCATCTCCTTAGCCTAATATACGTATACAATTAAATTATCATTTCTAAACCAATTTACCCATTTAAGACATCTCATTTCAACACAATAATAAAACCACAAATTTTAATTCAATACACACTCGAATATATAGTCATTCTTTTACCCCATTAATAAGTCGAAATATAGATAGCCTCCAACCTTCATATGCATATTTCCATTCATATGTCATAACCCAAACTCACTTAAATACCAAATCCAAACATACCACACATTATAAATATATATATATAACACATAACCAAAATCATTTAAACTTAACATTATTTATCTTACTATAATACACCAAACATACCTCATTTACCTCATTGCCGAAACACATGAATAAAACACCACCATATATATATATATATATGCACCATACCATGTAATTACTAACCATATAAGATTAAACCATGACCAAAATAAACTTAAGCCATAATTGAACCAAAACCCAACACAAGGAAGGAAATTAAGCCATTTTCGCATGGCTTTTATACACACTCTTTCGAATTAAACTAACTCCAAAGCTAGCCTATACATGCCATAGTTTCAAAGAAATTTCAGCTTATAAAATACCGAAGTTAGTCGATAGTGTGATAGACTTTTTTGATTGGTTCCAGAGCTCGTAACTTATATCCAAATCTATAAACAAAAATACACACAGAGTAAGCTATTTAAGCTTAGTAAGTCTTAAGCAAAAGTATTAAATCAAATAATCATTCAAGCATTATCAAAGCCATAATTAATACTATAAGATTTTTAAAGCTTAGCACATATATGACCCACTAATGCCAAATGCCATTTCCTTTTCTTTAACATCCTCAAAATTATTCTTATCTCACCTTAATGGTGCAAACTCACCGAATACACTTATATGTAATATGTATCCATATATAAAATCCGATCAAGTAAGTACAATTTACATTTAACTACAAATAATCAATCATACACATTTGCAAACATATCCATTTACCCTCACATAAGCATTTACACATATAACCGAATCTCAAGGCACATCCAAGATTAAGTTCCAATTTATCATACTCATTATTTGTAAGACCAAATGCACATATTTAAAAATCTTACAATAATACTTCAACTATATCACATATTGCTTACTTCGAATAGTAATATAATAACTTACCTTAATCATTGCAACTATGAAGCTTATACTTACCTGGACATTTAGCTTACTTACCGTAATTGCATTCCACCTTATTAGTGATCCATGTATCCTCTATTTATAATATATCACTGGCATTAAGCCTGTTAGGTAATAAAGCCTGAATATAAACCGGCACTAAGCCTGCTAGGCAATAAAGCCTGAATACACACCGGCACTAAGCCTGCTAGACCTGAGGTCTGAAATTTAATCACCGGCATTTTGCCTGCTAGGCAATAAGCCCGATACACTTCACTAGCACAAGGCCTGCTAGGCAATAAGCCCGATACACTTCACTTCAAGCACAAGGGCTCGCTGGGCAATAAGCCCGATGCACTTCACCGACACAAGGCCTGCTAGGCTCGAAGCCCGAGTATCAATATAAATAAACCATTTCATACACAGTACATATTACAAATATCACATCTCACACATAATTCATATTATTTTCACATATCAACTTCAATTAAATATAACTACATTTCACTATTAAAATCACCTATCATATTAGGCTTTGGCCTATTTCGCACTTATAAATTCATAATTCAAAATGTAATCAAGGTTGTAACCAATGTTAACGATATTAAATTGCTTAAAGACTTACCTCGAAAATCGTCGGACAAAAAAAAAATCGACTATTCGATAATTTTTATTTTTCCCGATCCAAGTTTGTTTTTCTTTGTTCTTGATCTAAACACATTAAATTTAAACTCATTCAATCACATTTCATTGTAATTTAATCCAAAAACACCTAAATGGGCAAATTACCATTTTGCCCCTGATATTCAACATTTATCACAATTTAGTCCAAATAGCATAAAACACAAAATATTCAAAATTTAGCTTCATCCTAGCTTGGCCGAATTTCACTAAGGTCCCTAACAGCCCATTTCTTTTATTTATTTCACATTTTGACCCCTCAATTTATAAATTTCACAATTTAATCCTATTTAGGCATTTTTATCAAAAATGCCTTAATTAAACTTAACAATCTAAAAACCTATATTTATTTTCCATCACTAAACACCAATTTCATCAAGCTATCAACAATGGCATTTCATGAATATATCATCAAATTCAAAAATTAAAGCATGAGTCTTGAAGATTACTAAGCAACAATCTCAAAAACGTAGAAATTATCAAAAACCGAGCTAGTTACATACCTTAATCAAACCAAAATATGGTCGAATGTGGCTTTCTTTTCTTTTTTCTTTCCTTAGCTAATTTCGGCAGCTCCAAAGATGAACATGCATGTCTTTTTTTTTTGTTTTATTATACTAACTTATTTAATATATTATTACATCATTTTCCATTTATTTAACATTTGCTTTCTTTTAATATCATTTAATAAAACATATAAAACATGTTCATTTAATGGCCTTGCCGTCCACTCACATACTTTTGGCTTAATTGCCACATAAGTCCTCCTATTTAAAAAGCCACAACACTTTAATACCTTGAAAAATAGCAAGCAACTTTCACTTTTAATGCATTTTAATCCTTTTGTCAAATTATACACACACATTTAACAAATTAACTTACGGAAATTTAACACAAGCAAATTCACACATAATAAATACTGAAATAAATTATTTTTAAAAAAATATTTTTTTCGGACTCAGATTTGTGGTTTCGAAACCACTATTCCGATTAGGGTTAAAATTGGGCTGTTACAATTCTCCCCCCTTAGGGATTTTCGTCCCCGAAAATCTTACTAGGGAATAGCTTTGATTATATAACCCAATAAATCTCGAACTCAACTTGCCTTTACGATCGAATCTGAGTACTTTCTTCCATGGTGAAACTTTCAGAAATACTTGATCTTCGATTTGATATTAAATATCTTTACGTTTCAAATATGCATATAACTTTTGACGATATGATGCAGCTTTCAAGCTATCACGGATCACTATCCTTTCTCGCTCGTTTCTTTGATCGAGTCAACCTCGTGTATCTTATTTTCACCGAGTTCACCCAATACAATGATGTACGACATTTACGACTGTACAAAGCCTCATAGGGTACCATTTTGATACTAAATTGAAAGCTACTATTATGAACAAATTCAATCAACGGTAAACCAGATTTAATCATTCTATCTACAATAAGCCAGATAACTTCTTTCTTGCTCAGTGTCAACGATAAATTAGATACAAAATCTATCATGACCCTATCCTATTTCTACTCGGGTATCATAACCGACTGCAATAACCCAAAAGGTACCTGATGCTTGGCCTTTACTTACTAACAGACTAAGCATTTCGAAACAAAGTCAGATATGTCTCATTTTATACCAGACCACAAATATAACTGTTTCAAATCATCATACATATTCATACTACTTGGATGAACAGATAACCGACTGTTGTAAACTTCATTCAAAATCATCTAAATTAACTCTGAATTTCTCTGAACCCATACTTGGTTTCTGAACCTCAAACAATTATTTTTATCAACTCAGAATTCAAATTTAATAATCGTTTCACACTGAGCTCACTTTGCTAACAATTCATTGTTAACTTTCTAAGTATCACAAATTTGTTGAACAAAAACAATCTTGCTTTTAATTCGGCTATAACCTAGCCATCATCAGAGATCACTATATACGTATTCATTGCACACAAAGTAAATAATGATTTTCTACTCAAAGCATCAGCAACAACATTAGCCTTTCTCGAATGATATTCAATCACTAGCTCGTGGGCTTTTAAAAACTCTAATCATCGACATTGGCTCAAACTCAAATATTTCAGAATCATTAAATACTTCAGACTTTTATGATCAAAACAAATGTGACATTCTCACCGAACAGATAGTAATGCCAAATCTTTAATGCGAACACAATAGTTGCTAACTCCAAAACCCGAATACCCGATGTAGATACAGCATAACTTAAAAAAACAGACTTTGCGTAAACAGATCTCACATTTATTGAATTTCGCATACAACTGTTTATCTCACAAAGTCTGTAACACAACCTCAGATGTTCGGCATGCTCGGTTCCATCACGGAAATAGATCAAAATGTCATCTATGAATAATATCACAACCCGATCAAGATACTATCTGAAGATTCGATTCATCAAATCCATAAAATAGTAGGTGCATTAGTAAGTGCAAAAGACATAACCAGAAACTTATAGTGTCCGTATCTCGTTCTGAAACATACATCAGAGTCTTTAAGGATACAAATTCTTCTTTCAAACCATCCTTCAATTCATACATGTACATTCAAAGTTTGTTTCCAATTCATAGGTAGATTCAAGTACATACATCCCAATTAACCTTTCAATCAAATAATTCTAATCATATTAACTACTGAATCAGTCTTTTCAAGGAAATCTTTCTTCTCATTAGAAGGATGACCCCAGAAATATATTTATACAAATTAGTCTTGATCTTCTATCATTTTCACTTTTATCACTATCAAACTTTCACGAGAACTAGAAAAGAGTTTATAATAAAGTTGTCTCATACATTAATCATCGAAACTCCGAATTATACTATAATCACCTTAACCACATAGAAATAATTGAACTTTATTAGGAACTATGTCTCAATCCTATAATGAGTATTATCTCAGCTGTTAATGAAGTATCTGAACATAGAAAGGAATCAAATATGATTTAGATAGCAACCATTGTAAAATCACATCTTCTATAATTCTAAAGAAGGTACCATTGTATTCTCACATTTCAAGCTAGAAATTATAATTGCAATAGACATAGTCATCTCTGTCAAATAGAAATCTCTTGCAGATAATCACATGGAATCATAAAAATACCGTAACAGAAAAATTTCAACATTTGGAGTTACACAGAATATCTGAAAATTACAACTCATATAAAATAATATTTGTTCGATGATATCCCGTAAATATCGGAAAAATCAAAATCAATGTCGCTCATAGATCTTTGAAATTCACAATAATAGAAGTAATATAATCTTCACATATTTTCAACAGGAAATAATCAATAGAAAGAATATTAGTCTCATACTGATTTTACCGTCGACTTTCGTATCCACACCATGGAATAAATTTTTCAAAGGAAGAAATAACAGTGTCGAATATAACCCAAACAGATCAACGATATTTTTGTCTATTGATATGCTTAGCTAATGTTCTTATACGATAAAACTTTTTTTTTAAATAAACAGTCACATATACTTCTGAGGATAAATGTACACACAGAATGTCCGAATGGAATCATAATAATCGCTTTCGACTATAACCATTGTATTCAACTATCAAAAGAATTCAAACATCAATCCCTGTCTAATTCTCACATCGAAATTTTCATATTATCCCATCACTAATGTAAATCAATTCAGAAAGCTTTTCGTTAATACTTTATTTAGCTAACATACCGAATAAGTCATTTGATCGAGTTAACTTCTCCTTTAGCAGTGACTTTGCAAAATCTGAATAGTCTTCTTAATCGCCCAATATCTCTTTTAGTACTATCTTGATTGTTTGATTCATTCTCCTTTCTAATCACATTACTAATCTTTCAAGCACGGATTTTTCTAGAACTTCACATTAGTAAGCTTATTCATTCCAACTCTTATAATAAAATTGAAACATTTTTTCGACAAGGGGGTGAGGTAGTAGAGCCTCAAATTTAACTCTCACATAATTGCGCATAATACATACTATCACTAATAGTCAATTCATTACTAATTTCACATTCTCAAATCATTTAATAAACATTTTCTTTAAATCACATTTATTATTATCACATTGTTCATATGCCAACTCAAATCACCATTTCAAAATCATAGCATTTCAGATAGCAATCATAACTCAAATATAATATCTAATATGGTCATGTAATTACCACATTTATCAATAACAACATGTCATATAATTTGATTCTTACCTTTATGAGTCTCAACTCATCATCAACACATCTCCACTCAATTATTTAAATATTTGTTTATGTACCATCTGAATTAGCTCAATTGGAAATCTTATCTATGTCATCAAAAAAAAATTCTTCGTTAGAGTCAGGAGATATCACACTATCGCAGATTTAATATGGCATGTATAGCTAGACTCACATACGCTATGGTAGTCCTAGAACCGACTAAACCATAGCTCTGATACCAATCAAATGTAACACCTCTAACCCATATACGTCACCGGATTAAGGTTACAAGGTATTACTGGACATAGCACAGATCAGGACATACATTTACTACCTTTCTTGTTTCGTAATTCAATCACATCAATACACATACATTTTATATTTAATAACAATAGTACACAACTTATAAATCAAAACACATTCAAATAATTATTATACAAATAGTTCACTTGACCAACTAAAACCCGATCATGCTTCACTACTTAAAATTCACCAGCAAATCATGCTTTAAAACTTTTAAGCATGTCAATATCAATTATTTATCCACATATTCGAAATAACTAATATGCAACAAAGCCATGTTACATGTACTTAATACATATAAGGTTCGAACTATATGGCGTCAACGAGTATTGGCATTTGCTTCCACGAATACATGTTCAAACATATATTATGCATCGAACAATTGTCAATTACAATTATCTCATAGACTAACTATTAATCATATCATTATTTTTATTTAATTTTCTCAGTACATGCACATATTAAAAACATAACAACCATATTACATGGCCTAGTTTTTATTTTGTTCTTATTCATGCATGCGGCATTAATTAATATAATACCATAACTGAACATATTATATACAATTTTTTAAGTCACAGAATAATGCACCATGTTTGACCACAAATAATAGATTAATGGTATACATAATCTATTAGCATATTATATGCACATGCACTGTACAAAATATATAGTCACTATTACAATGATATTCGAATAATAATTATTACTAAAAATCCTTTTTGCTTAATAGTATACCTACTTTTAGTAGGTTTAACAAATCATTACATAAAGCTTAATGACCAAGATCATAAGTAACATACACAATTATTTAACCTTTCAAAGAACCAAAAACATGCATACTTCCCATTTACAAGCTTGCGTAAATGTGTACACAATAGAGCCATTTTCGAGTGTCCATATTTCATTATCACTACCAAGCTAGTCATTACATATTCGGTATTGTATATCATCCAATCCATAGTATCTTTATATAATGCTATAAGCCAAATATCATGCTATTATTTTAAGCCATCTCCTTAGCCTAATATACATATACAATTAAATTATCATTTCTAAACCAATTTACCCATTTAAGACATGTCATTTCAACTCAATAATAAAACCACAAATTTTAATTCAGTACACACTCGAATATATAGTCATTCTTTTACCCCATTAATAAGTCGAAATATAGATAGTCTCCAACCTTCATATGCATATTTCCATTCATATGTCATAACCCAAACTCACTTAAATACTAAATCCAAACATACCACACATATTATAAATATATATAACACAAAATCACAATCATTTAAACTTAACATTATTTATCTTACTATAATACACCAAACATACCTCATTTACCTCATTGCTGAAACACATGAATAAAACACCACCATATATATATATATGCCATACCATGTAATTACTAACCATATAAGATTAAACCATGACCAAAATAAACTTAAGCCATAATTGAACCAAAACCCAACACAAGGAAGGTAATTAAGCCATTTTCGCATGGCTTTTATACACACTCTTTCGAATTAAACTAACTCCAAAGCTAGCCTATACATGCCATAGTTTCAAAGAAATTTCAGCTTATAAAAATATGAAGTTAGTCGATAGTGTGATAGACTTTCTTTGACGGTTCCGAGCTCAGTAACTTATATCCAAATCTATAAACAAAAATACACACAGAGTAAGCTATTTAAGCTTAGTAAGTCTTAAGCAAAAGTATTAAATCAAATAATCATTCAAGCATTATCAAAGCCATAATTAATACTATAAGATTTTTAAAGCTTAGCACATATATGACCCACTAATGCCAAATGCCATTTCCTTTTCTTTAACATCCTCAAAATTATTCTTATCTCACCTTAATGGTGCAAACTCACCAAATACACTTATATGTAATATGTATCCATATATAAAATCCGATCAAGTAAGTACAATTTACATTTAACTACAAATAATCAATCATACACATATGCAAACATATCCATTTGCCCTCACATAAGCATTTACACATATAATCGAATCTCAAGGCACATCCAAGATTAAGTTCCAATTTATCATACTCATTATTTTTAAGACCAAATGCACATATTTAAAAATCTTACAATAATACTTCAACTATATCACATATTGCTCACTTGAATAGTAATATAATAACTTACCTTAATCATTGCAACTATGAAGCTTATACTTACCTGGACATTTAGCTTACTTACCGTAATTGCATTCCACCTTATTAGTGATCCATGTATCCTTTATTTATAATATATCACCCGGCATTAAGCCTCGCTAGGAAATAAAGCTCGAATACACACCAAGCACTAAGCACGCTAGGCAATAAAGCTCTGAATACACACCCGGCACTAAGCTCGCTAGACCGAGGTCGGAATTTAATCACCGGCATTTTGCCTGCTAGGTAATAAGCCCGATACACTTCACCGGCGCAAGGCCTGCTAGGCAATAAGCCCGATACACTTCACCAGCACAAGGCCTGCTAGGCTCGAAGCCCGAGTATCAATATAAATAAACCATTTCATACACAATTACATATTACCAATATCACATCTCACACATAATTCATATTATTTTCACATATCAACTTCAATTAAATATAACTACATTTCACTACTAAAATCACCTATCATATTAGGCTTTGGCCTATTTCGCACTTATAAATTCATAATTCAAAATGTAATCAAGGTTGTAACCAATGTTAACGATATTAAATTGCTTAAAGACTTACCTCGTAAATCGTCGAGACAAACAAAAATCGACTATTCGATAACTTTTATTTTTCCCCGATCCAAGTTCGTTTTTCTTTGTCCTTGATCTAAACACATTAAATTTAAACTCATTCAATCACATTTCATTGTAATTTAATCCAAAAACACCTAAATGGACAAATTACCATTTTGCCCCTGATATTCAACATTTATCACAATTTAGTCCAAATAGCATAAGACACAAAATATTCAAAATTTAGCTTCACCCTAGCTTGGCCGAATTTCACTAAGGTCCCTAACAGCCCATTTCTTTCATTTATTTCACATTTTGACCCCTCAATTTATAAATTTCACAATTTAATCCTATTTAGGCATTTTTACCAAAAATGCCTTAATTAAACTTAACAATCTAAAAACCTATATTTATTTTCCATCACTAAACACCAATTTCATCAAGCTATCAACAATGGCATTTCATGAATATATCATCAAATTCAAAAATTAAAGCATGGGTCTTGAAGATTACTAAGCAACGATCTCAAAAACGTAAAAATTATCAAAAACCGAGCTAATTACATACCTTAATCAAACCAAAATATGGCCGAATGTGGCTTTCTTTTCTTCTTTCTTTCCTTAGCTAATTTGGGCAGCTCCAAAGATGAACATGCATGTCTTTTTTTTTTTTTTATACTAACTTATTTAATATATTATTACATCATTTTCCATTTATTTAACATTTGCTTTCTTTTAATATCATTTAATAAAACATATAAAACATGTTCATTTAATGGCCTTGCCGTCCACTTACATACTTTTGGCTTAATTGCCACATAAGTCCTCCTATTTAAAAAGCCACAACACTTTAATACCTTGAAAAATAGCAAGCAACTTTCACTTTTAATGCATTTTAATCCTTTTGTCAAATTATACACACAGACGAACAAATTAACTTACGGAAATTTAACACAAGCAAATTCACACATAATAAATACTAAAATAAATTTTTTTTAAAAAATATTTTTTTCGGACTCAGATTTGTGGTTCCGAAACCACTATTCCGATTAGGGTTAAAATTGGGCTGTTATAGGTTTCGAAACAAATTAACCGTTAACCGAAAAATCAAAAAATAATTAACCGACCCCTGACCGAAAAAATTCGGTTAACCGACTGATTAACCGAATTCTGTTGGTTAACCGAAATTTTTCGATTTTACCCGAATTTTGCACGCCCCTAGTTGTGGTGGTGGATGAATATAACTTTTTGTAGGTTGAAACTTTTTGAATGTGTAAATGGGTGTGGTGGTGGAGTAATATAACTTTTTGTATGTAATTGCAAGATGATATATTGACATGGAAATATCTGATACTAATATTGTCACTTTTTATATATGTTGATACGATGGTTATGTTATTTAGATGTTGATATGATGATTGGATTATGTTGTTGCTACTTCTTTAATAATATTTAAAAACAATAGTAAACAAAATAACCAAAAAAATAGAGGAGAAATTTTGATACCGAAGCTTTGTATCTTTAGGCTTTTGAAAGGTTTTTAGGAAAACCAGAATGGAAAATATGAAAAAGGAAATCAAGGAAATCTCTTGGTAAAATTTGGATAAATTCATATTGGTGGCTAATGGTGACGAAAGTCAGCAGCAACAACGGTGGTCTGTTGGACTTCGGAAAAATGTTAGAAGGGAAAATAAAAATGAATTTGGCGAAAGAGAGTTGACCAATGAAGATGAAAAGGGAGAAAATAAAAAAAATCTTTTAATATAATTTAATATAAAATATTATTTTCAAATTTCAAAAAATATAAAAATTAAATATTTTAATAATATTTTATATAGTTTATTTTATATTTTATATTTAAATATTATTATTTTGATAGAAAATATTATTCTTTAATAGTAAATTGATGTGAAAATACATTAAAACGTTAAAGGACATATCCTCTCAGTTAAACGCATAAATACTATTACAATATTCATTTTATTCCCCAACCAAACCACTGTTATGTCTATTCAATTCTATTACAATCCTATTTCATTCTCACTAAATAACTATTTCATCATAGTGAACCAAACGTATTGTTAATATTTATCTTTCAAACAGCAGTTTAGAAAGTACTCTCTGAGTAATGACTATGTTTTTCCTTATTTTGCTCGACTTGTCTGCTTTGACAGGTGCAGTCCACCATCAAGAGTAGAAATTGAGGGCCTTGAAAGGGAGCATGGTGGCATCCCTATTATGTTTTGTCATGTAGAAAACAGGCGTGTCAGTTTCTTCTCCTTTGCCAAGGCGGAGCTTCCTGTCTTACCTTAAAACATTTATTCTTTTTTTTTTTTCAACTTGAAGATAACATCGTTGTAGGTTCGAAAGGATTGCAAAAAGATATATGACAAATGGGCACTTACAATAAATTAAAAGGTAAGTTATGCCAACAGTTTTTAACTTTGTTCCTATAACTTTTAAAATTTACAATATTGACACTAATGTTTTCGGATTATTACAAAGTCAGCTCGGTTACTGGATGCCACTTGTAATGACACTGTCTCAATTACTCTTAATTTGGATTATCTGTATTTTGTTCATATTTGTATTTTGTTAATATTAAAGCTAGTTAATATTTGTAACCTAAAGATGGGAATACTAAACTTTTGTAAAATATATCAACAGCTTTCGAAGTCAACTTGTTTTATACAATTTAAAGAGGTGGTTTGAGAATTAAGAAAAATGTAAATATGAATTTTAATCAAGCCATATCTAACAATATCATAATACTTTTTAAAGCTTAATAAATATACAAATACATATTTAAATAATCATAAATATCGAACAGTAGAATTAAATTATTATAGAACAATTGTACTAAAAATTGATACCATCTAAACTAAAATTAATAAACTGAATTAACTAATTAAACATAATAAAACTACCAAATCTACGTATATACTTACAAATGGTGAATCAATATTCAAGATTAGTACATTCAATAATTAAAACCATCTTACAGTAATCTCGTAACAACAAATGGAAATAGATTATTTTATGCCAATAAAATATTACATATGGATACTAAATTAAAATGCTCATCCGCATTGCCTAATATTCAATAAATCGAACCTGGAAAGCCCAATAATTTTGTCCCTAAAAGAACTTGGGTTGGGCCTATAAAGCACCCAATAGGGACACAAAGTCCTAAAATTTTCCGTTGCCGGGACTTGAACCCGGGTCTCTCGGGTGAGAGCCGAGTATCCTAACCACCTAGACTACAACGGAATTGTTGTTTACTTCATGTACTACTTTATTGTAACATTGGACATTATAGGCAGTTTGTGGTGCATGCGTTTAGAGTAATTTTCTCTTATTAATGATGTATAAGTAAATTGTAAATGTATGAAAAAATTTATATTATATTATTTTTTAAAAGGCTAAAAGATGTGTTTTAAGATTTTAATTAAAATACATAAAAATTGAGACTAATATATTAAAAAACGCCTATATCATTTTTGTAGTTAAATAAGTCTCTATCCTTTAATTTTTACTTTTGAATACAAAATGTTAAAATTTTAAATTAAATTGTGCTAATATGAATTTGACGAGAATAGTTTTTTAAATAAAATAATAATATTTTAAAATTTCTTAAAAGTGCTTATATACATGACACATTTAATCACTTTTTTTTAAAATTTTAATTACTCTTTTATGTTTTATGTTGATGTTAAAAGCGTATAGAATTTCTATTGAATCAAAAGAAATTAAAAATTCGATATTTAAAATAACATTAAAAACAATAATTTTTATGAATAAAAATAACGAGCAACTTGCAAATGATTTAAAATAATTTTACTTTAATATTAAAATCAAAGTCTTTTAATATTATTTTAATATTGAAAATAATAAGCAGAATAAGTAGCAAATACAAATAATGCAACTTACAAGGCTTTATTTCTAAAGAGGTTTGGGTACGGCCCCTATATCTAGGTTTAGAAATTAAACTGGCTATTATATGCTAACTTACGACTGACCCTTATATGTTCTAGCCTCGCATCGGCTTGTTCCTCTCATGCAACCACCCCCCTGCTTCCTACTAAGTCTGAGCTTTGCGAAGCAAGTCTCGGATTTACTCATCAAAGGTTTTCTCGCCCATGGTGTCAAGTTTTGATGCCACATCGTTATGATCTCGAGTTTAGGATTTAAGTCACCTACAAGCAGCACAAAAGTCATATTTTAACAATGGTTATTCCTATTTTTTAAATTTAAAGATTTTAATCCAATTATTAAAATTATAAGTATTTTCTATTAAAATTTGTCAATTTAACATGTTGGTTAGGATGCACTCATATGACGTCACATATGATTGATGAGAAGTAAATATATTACATTGGTTAATTTGAACTGAAACTACTAACGACGATAATGATTGAACTAAGATTCTTAAATTGAAAAGATGAGAATTAAACTTTTTTAACTTTTAAAGTACAAAGATTAAATTTTAATATACCATAATTAAGGGGTATATATCAAAGTTATACATGAACTATGATTTAATATTCAATTTGATATATGAACTTTGATTTTATGTAATTTGATACATGAATATTAGACTTAGTTCAATTTTCACAAATCATTAACACTATACTCGATGTAGTATCATTCTAGGCTTACACCAATAGAGGTATGTAAAATTTCTTGAGTTTTACACAGATGTAAGTGGATCACTCCTCAAATACTTATAGTTTAATATCTAAATATGTTAATAATACTATATTGTGACATACTTGTACAGCCCAATATTTGCCCGGGGCCCAACTAAAGCCAACAGCCCAACCAACGAGGCCCAACAGGCCCATGAATTTTTCCAGCTAGCTAGGGTCTCTGAAAACCCTAGCGCGCAGCCTAGGCCACTTGCTCGACGACCCACTGCCAAGCCACTGCTCCACCGACTCTTCCCACTTGCACCACCGAAACCTGCAAAACAAGAAGGAAGACAAGACCGAAGCAACATAACACGCAAGCAGCAGAATAGGGGCAGTAGAATAGCATTGTAAATGGGTTATAAAAACCTAACATTTTCTAACAAATGGGGGATTTTTTTGAAAAAGAAAAATAGAGAGAAAATCATAGCAGAAAGGGGATTCGGAACAAAAAAAAAGAGCAAACTATGAACAATTAGCAATCAAAATAAAAAACATCAAGGTTGATTCCTTTGATATTTATTTTCTGTCATTATTTATCGTTTTTTTCTCTTTTATTATTTCATTTTGTTATTTCCAATCTTTAACAAACACAAAAGAGAGAAGAGCAAAAGGGAAAGAAAACGAACCTGAATCCTGGGGCGCATCGCCGGAACCTCTTTTCCGTTGTCGTGGCCGGACCGAAGGCAGTGGGGTTTTCTCTTCTTTCCCTTCCCTCGCGTTTTGGGGCTTTGAAAAAGGCTGAAACGCTTGGGTCTTCGAGCACCACTGGCCACCGATACGGTGGTGGCACGGTGGTGATATGGACGGTGATGGAGGGAGCCCAATCGTCGGGCTAAATAGAGAGGGAGAGAGGAAAAAAAAAGGAGATGTTGGCTGCTGATTTTTTTAAAAAAACTTTAGGGTTAGAAAATCTGATTTTTTGGGAAATATTAGGCTTTATAAACACCTAGCAAAACGACGTCGTTTGGTTGAAAGGGTAGCTGCGTATGCTCCTCAAAGGGAGATTTGCTTGTGAATGGCCCTTCTCTTTCACGGATCCGCTTGATTTGGTCTGTTTCTGTCTTTTTCTGTTCTTTTAATTTGGCCCCAAAACTTTGCTTTAATTCAATTTTAGTCCGTTTAGCATTTTAACTATTTCTTTACTTATTAAATTGTTATTAGTGTCGTTTTATTACTATTATCATATCATTTTTATTTTATTTTTATATTTTACTTATCCATAATCTTTATAATTGCAAACTTTATTATTCTTAATTAATTATTATTTTCTACCTTATTGTTGTTATTATTATTATATTATATTATATTATACTATATTATATTATTATCATCCTAAAACCAATTTTTACGTATTAAATTGTTTTATATGTTATCAACTTTATATCCTATAAATTTTATTATCCATATACATATATATTACAATATTATTATTGTTATTATACTATTGTTCCATATAACATATGTACTTATTTTCCATCATATTCCTCATATATCATTTTACTATTGTTATTATAACATGTTTACCACCATTATATATCTTATATATTATATTATTATATCATCATCATTATTATTATTTAGCATTTATTATTATTATTAGTTAATATTTTTATTACTATTATTATATTAGAATTTTTATACGTATATATTTTGTTTATTCCTTTGCATACACATTTTTTCTACCTCTTAATTACTACCATGATCAATATTATTATCATCTTATTTTATCATTTTTATTATTTTTTAGTTATTATTAATGTTATTTTTATTATCATTCTCCATTCCACTTTTATTTCCACCATTATTATTATCATTGTTCTACTACTATTTTTTTATTTTTCTATCATTTTTGTTATATTACTATTATTACTATATTATTATCATTACTATATTATTGTTCGTATATTATTTATTACCGTATCATTTTATTATCATCTTTTGCTATTATTATTATTATTATTATTATTATTATTATTATTATTATTATTTTACTACCACTTACATATATATATAAATTTTTTCTTTCTTTCTTTTGTGTTTGTTATTTATTCCTTTTGTACTTTCTATTATTTTCATTATTGTCCTCGTTAATATGTTATTATCTTATTATCATCCTTACTTATGTATGTATAAGTGTATGTGTCTTTCATTATTCTTTTCACGGGTAACATCTCATCATTTGTCTCACTATTTTTCTCGATACATCAGGTTTTTTTAAAAAATAAGCCAATATTTCCGTATTAGCAGCTCGAGTGAATCGAGCCCTAACTTATCTGGTTTTGATTTTTCTCGCTCGAGTTAAACAACGGAAGACCCTTTTAAAATCACAAATTCAGATTTTAAATCAACATTCCGTATTAGCAATTCGAGTGAATCGAGCCCTAACTTACTGGGTTCCGGTTTCTGCTCGTTTAAAGCTAAACAACGGGATATCCCTTTTAAAATCGCAATTTCAATTTTAAACACTTAATCTCGGATATTCGAAATGTCGCGCCCTAACTTACTGGACTCGACATCTAGATACTTCGGATATGTTTTTTATTAAAATAAGGGCAATATTCCTAATTTGGACCTTCGAGAAAACGACCCCTAACTTACTGGGTTCTGATTTCTCGTTTGACAAATGACGGAGATCCTCTCAAAAATAAAACCAAGTTTTAAAAGGTGAGCTTAGTTTGAGAGTCTAAAGTGTCGCGACCTAACTTACTGGACATAATACTTTATCTCTTCGAAAATAAGAGAGCCTTAACGTCTCTTCCAATTCCTCCAAGTTTTGGAAATAAAAAGTATCTATTTTCAAACCATTTCAAAGTTTTCAACATTAGGACATCGATCAATCAGTTTGGTACCAATTTCGGGCGTGTGAGAGGTGCTAATCCTTCCTCGCACGTAATCGACTCGAGACTTTGAGCCCATTTTCTCAAAATTGTAGACCAAAAACATTGTTTTAGTAAATTGAAATATTTATTAAAACAAAGGTGATCCGATCTCACCCAAATAAAGATCGGTGGCGACTCCCTTCCTTTTTATTTTTTTAAAACCATGAGTCGACCGCGTGATTTTTCATTTCAGTAAAAAATGGTTACGACAGCTTGGCGACTCCACTGGGGAATTATTCGTTGAGAGTTAGGCCATAGATTGATTGATCCTTGTCCTTTTGATTAAAGTTAGAAAATGGTTTTGGAATTCATGTTTCTTTAAATGCACTTTCAATGTTATATTGGATCTCTTGAATACTTTGGCATTGCATTGCATGACCATTGTGGTCACACCTTTAAGTGGGAGTGAGAAGCTATGCCTTCGTGAGGTTTTCACCTCCGCATGGGCTAGTGGACTGCTTTCGGGATACATCCGTACCTATGTCTTCGTGAAGTTTTCACCGCATGGCCATAGGGAAATGTATTCCTCGAATCGAACAGTCCAGTATGAGCCTATAAATGGGTGAGGATCGAGGAATCTACTGGTTCGGGTACCTCAACTATAGAACTAAAACCACATATAGTGAACCCTAGGAGCCCACATTAGATAAAACTACGTCAAACCTTAGTGGTCACCCAGGTAGGTGTTTGTTCATTTTCACTTGTTTTATACTTTGCGATACTAACTCGTTGTATTTTATTTTCGTGCATATCATCTCATTTTTTATAGAGGTATCGATTCACGGTCAGTTTCTGAGTTAGAAAGCTGGTTATGGAAAACGGATTCCTTGATAAAGTGGAAGACAATGTAGTCGTTCGTATAGTTAGAACCAAGGCAGTTAGAAGGGTATGGATCCATTTGAGCAAAAGGAAATATGACAGTGCTAAAATCTGGTGGTCATCCTTTAGACGGCAAGGGTGTTGGAAGGAAAGTGATTGGCAGAGGGCAAGAGACCTGTGACAATGAATTGGCTGGAAAGGACTTTGCTTACGACGGGGAGAAAAGTTTATTTACTGTTGGTGCTCTTCCAAATAACAAGCATGAGTTTATAGTTGTATTTGAGGATGTTACATCTAACAGAAACAATGGTAACATAGAAGACACGATGTCCATGATGACTCAAATGGACAAGGCAGGAAGAGAATTAAACAGCTTTATCGGTCAAATCAGCTTTGTTGCATAGACACCCATCCGAGCAACCGAAAATGCTTGGCGCGGACAGGAATCTAAAAACTCTCAAGAAACATTGAGGGTGATAGATGTCATTTTAAGATAGCATGCTGTGAAACAGGGATGCCTACTAGTTTGCCAATCTTTCAAGATAATCAGAACAGCTTCACAGACATTAGAAGAGGTGCCCTTGGCAATAGGGGCATCCATTCAAATTTCATAGCCACTCAAAGAGGCCTTTCCCGGAATATTCGTTCTAGTCCGGTTGTGGATTCTTTGCCAATCAGAATGCCATAGATCCTGGCTAAACGAAGCCTTAAGAACCTGGGGACAAAAGTCAGTCCATCCAATCGCGAGTACAAGATCACTGGATTGAGCGAGCAGTTGTGCAAGGATCAGTTGTTTTTATTTAAGCGAGAAAAGTATGAATGGTGAAGTCGAGAATCTAGAGATTATCATCTATAATTATTTTTGACCATCACAACACACGTCGCACTTCTCTCGCAAGACTTGCCATGCTTTAATGTCGGAAAGCCGAAAAAACCTATATACATTCCTTTGGAGCTCCATTCCTTGATGTATTTGCTTATCTTATGCTTCACAAGGGGAGCAACCATAATGCCGAGCCAATGCTGCGTTCTTGTGGTGTTTCTTTCAGCACTAAGTTCACCCAAGTCGAAGGAAGTGCTCTGTTAGGGGTAATGAAAAATTCTTTCCGAAGAATGGGCGTTGGAATTGGTGAAACCATCTAGGATGGAAGGATAGGCTGTTGTGAACTTCTGGGCTCATCATTGTGATCCAAACAACATTGCAAGGAATTTGATTCGTGTGAAGAAATGAAAGGAATTTGTATTGACCGATTTAGATAGATTCAAAAGAGATAAACCAGAATAGACGACTTTCACCTGTGGTTAGAATTGGAAAAAGCTATCGAACGGATACAATCTAAAATGTCTGGAGCTCCGCAGTTTCTTCTTTGTCTGGAAAAACTTTAATCTTTTTGAGCCTTGGAAGTGGAAGAATCCCTCGGGGTATGGCGCTAGCTAGAGTGAATGATCAATACTTTTCTGAAGAATTGATGCTAAGCTTGGACAGCTTTTTCACTACCCTCGAAGCTGTAACTCTGCAATGAAGTTGAAGTTAAGCCTGAACAAGATTAAGGAAATGAAGTTAAAATCAGCATTACACAATTGTGAACTGCGGATCGAGCTTCTTGAAACAAGAGAGGAGTGTTGGAAAGAAGAACTTTATCATTCTTATGATCATCAAGTTAAAAAGTCGAGATTACCTCATGAGGGAAATGATGGTTCAGATGCAAGAAGTAGTTGGTCATCTACAGATTTTGGCATTACATGTGGATATGTTAAGCATAAAATATGGGCTACAGTCTGATCACAGTCAAGAGCTAGCTTGGAAAATCGAAACTTTTAGGACTTAGGACGAAAGCATATAGTAGTCCATTTTATGTAAAAGAACCTGTTTTCTAATAAAGTTTTTTAAAATGAAGTTGATCAAAATCGATGCCTCTTTGCATTCATGCATTCGCACTACATTGCATTCGCATTACATTGCATTCATTTGCATTAGACTTTTACAAAAGGACCCTAATTAGGTAAAATGTTTCAGTTAACCTGGGAAACATGGAACAAAGGTTGGCGAGGATAGAGCAAAGGCAAATACAGATGCAAGAGCAATTGACCCAAATTTAACAAGAAATGCGAGAGCAAATGCTAGACTTCCAAAAGAACATGATGGGCCAGCTAACTCAGTTACTAGCCGGAGGACTTGAAAACAGGAGTGACCCAGTGACCGACAATGTGGATAATGATGAAGACATCGTTTATTCCCCAATAAATGTCCCAACTCAACCAGATGTACATTCTCGCGTGGAATCTGTCATTATTGGATCTCAATATAGGACTGATACTTCGGTGCTGCTGAATTCTCCAATAGGCCCTGGTAATGAGCAAGTCAATCGCGTTATTTTTGGCCTACCAGAGGCAAAGAAAAAGGGAGAAGGGGCTTCAAAAGCCCCGAAGAGGAAGGATAAAGATGGGACTAGCACGAGTGGGTATGCCAAGGGTTATTCGAAACCATTTACAGTAAACCAGCCAAAGAAGGCAGTTACCAGCCACCTGGTCCCCCCAAAGCAAAAACCCAATCCAGGATCTCATTCGGAAAAACCTCAGTTCATTCCTATTCCCATGACATATAGAGAGTTATACCAGAACTTATTTGATATGCATATTGTAGCTCCTTATTATATAAAACCACTGCAACCTCCATACCCAGCATGGTATAACCTAAATGTCCAGTGTGAGTATCACGCGGGGGTTACAGGGCACTCGATAGAAAATTGCACAGCTTTCAATAAGTTGGTGGAAAAATTCATCAAAATAGGTGTTGTGGAGATAGGCGACGCACCAAAAGCAGAAGTATGAACCTGGGAGCATTTTGAGCAATGAGACTGCGGAAGAAATTCCTATAGTATTTAGAAGCTTACCTAGAGTAATGTACGAAGTATACTTGTTGCTTTAAGCTTAGAAGCAATAAGATCTCTTTTGTGAAATAGGCTCGTGTACTGAATTACTATTTCAGTAAAATGCATCTTTTTGAACCAATATTTTTATTTTCCATGCTATACATTCTATTGAAAATTCTTTTATTCTTCATTCATAAATAACCATTCATTCTCTGTAAATTGCTTTCATATCGGCGATGGGTCCCAGATATCAATGACATGAGCAACGCTGTTACGGACTCCCTTTCTAGTGAGATATGTGTCTAGAAGGATCTAAGGACTTAGAAGATAACAGAGATTGCAACTTATTTCCTAACTTGTTAAAAATGGCAGATCCTCGCAAAATGTCAGCCGACACTACAAGCCAACGAGGGAGATGAAGATGCAAGCTTAGCTCACTGCAAGAATAAGACAAGACATTATCGTATGATCACATTCAGACATGTCGGGGCCACTGAAACAAGGATTCCCTATATGCGGGGGCATAGGCGCGGTCAAGCTAGTCTCATCATAATCTTTTAGTCAACATCAATTCGTATTCGTGGTCGTTGAGAGGGTAAAGGTCGCTTCACATGCCAAAATTACAAAGTCAGCAGTCGTCGACTTCAAAAAAAAAAAAAAAAAGAAAAAAGAAAAAAGAAAAAAAAAAAAAAAAAAGAAAAAAAGAAGAAGAAGAAGAGAGAATAACGATAAAGAATGCCAGAAAAAAATGTGTTTAAAATAATGGCACAGATTCATAGTCTGTTCAAAGATCATACACCATATCAGTGCAGCAAGACAGCCAAAAGCCATTCAAATTTTTTCTGAGGACAACTGATATTTGTAAAAGTTGGCATAAAGACGTTACCATTTACCTTCTATGTTGGCTAAGATCTTCACCGGGGCAACACCTTTCTCGTTGGTTCATCAAAATAAGAGCAATTATTAGAAATTAAGATTCCTTTTTGGATGAAGTAGAACATCTACAGTAAGTCTGATTGAAACATTCATACGGGCTTACGACAAAAAAGGTTCATTCAAAAGACCTGCATTAAGAAGGATTCTTCTTATCCAAAAGGACTCCAGAGGAAAAGTAAGTGCCTTATGCAACAAAAAAGGCCCGGATTTGGAAAACATAGACATTAATCAAGATGGATGACAAGGACTTGCCCAATCCTGTGAGTTCAGATTTGTAAAAAAAAAAAAAAAAGAAGAAGAAGAGAAAAGAAAAGCACAAAAAAACGTAGAAAGGAAAGAAAAAGAAGAAAAGGAGAGGCCAAGACGAAAACCCGCAAAGGGCGTCTCGAGACCAAATGGAATTCGAGAACCCGAGAAGGACAGCTCAAATTTTGATCGAAAGTAAGGCATGTTGCGTCTTGGAGTACCGACAAAGTTCTCCGGATCCCCTGAACACATATTGAGTCTAAAATGGTCCTCAAGAAGTTTGAACAGAGAAGCTCAGGCTGAGATATTTGGGGCACCTAGCTTCTACTTTACCCATTTTTGTTATTTATTTCCCTTGCAAAATACGGCCAATAAATTTCCTTCCTAATTGCATTTGCTATCTTTGCTTAACCTATTTGTTTCGAGCTATGCTCCTAGCTGATTTCGTTCATATCTGCAGTTATGATCTCTTTCAGGCATTTTGCATTGAAATAACGATTAATGGACTAATGATACTTTCGCAAAAAGAGTTCCGCATATTACTCTAGGAAACCTCTAAGTAGTACCGGAACCTGAAACAGGATTATTGCTTAAAACTCATTGAGTTTAAAGGATAGGAATAATGGTAGAGGAAAAGTCTGAACTGAGACTATCTCTTCGAATTTTGTTAGAAAAATGGTGATTGAACAAAATGACGAGGTATTACGTCAGCAGTACCATCTCGATGAAAAAGGGCGATGTATGAATAGGGAATCATTCGCGCAAAAAAAAAAAGAAAAGAGATCTTTTATCCATACAACTATCATGCATACACGCCTGATCACGATCCCCAGGAATGGAAAGGTGCAACAGACCAAATCATTTACAAATTCTATACCCCTGAGTCGTAGTGGGATTGACTGAAGATGACATAGATTCTACACCCCTGAGTCGTAGTGGGATGGATTGAAGATGACATAATTTCTATACCCTTAAAGGCACAATGGGTTGATCTGAAGATGGTATAGGCCTTAAAGTCCTATAGGTGCCATGGAGTGGGCCTTGAAGTCACATTGGGGCAAATTTTTTGAGCAAAATATGATTGTTTTCTTGAGTTTCTAGCAAAAGTACCAGCAAGAGCGAGATATCAGGGTCGTACAACTCTGGTGGATGACGAGCAGTGACAACCCTAAGCATAAAAATGGGTCATTTCATTTTACATTCATTCATCATCATTAGGAGCGTGCGATCATCACATCGTGATCCTTATACATTTTTAACAAAAAATCATTATCATGACATTCTGCATTCATGTAAATGTCCTCCATGATATCATTTAAGTAGAAGCATTCGATTTATTACGATCAGTGCATCTTAATCATTGTGGAAAAGCATCATTCTCATGACATTTTGCATTCATAACACACGTAGTTAGGAGCATTTGGGTCATTCCTATCATGACATCCTCGTTATTTGCATAAGCATAAGCACGTAAAAATAATTCTGCAGGACGAATTCCCCAGAGAACAATGTAGCAATATCAAAGATTTGGATGTTGTCCTCGGTAGGCGATTAAAGATCGAAGACATCGATCACGGTGGTCCCCGAGTTTGCGGGGATCGATTGAAGATAGTGATTTGAACTTCCCGAAGTTGCGGGAAGCGGATCGAAGACATCGATGCAGTGGTCCCCGAGTTTGCGGGGATCGAGTTGAAGATAGCAGATTTGAACTTCCTGAAGTTGCAGGAAGCAGATCGAAGACATCAGTCTGGTGGTCCCTGAGTTTGCAGGGATCAGATTGAAGATAGCTGATTTGAACTTCCTGAAGTTGCAGGAAGCAGATCGAAGACATCAGTCTGGTGGTCCCTGATTTTGCAGGGATCATATTGAAGATAGCAGGTTTGACATTCCTGAAGTTGCAGGAAGCAGATCGAAGACATCAGTCTGGTGATCCCTGAGTTTGCAAGGATCAGATTGAAGATAGCAGATTTGACATTCCTGATGTTGCAATAGCAGATCGAAGATACAAGTCTTATCTCTATAAAGTCGCAACAGAATAAATTGGAGCTACAAGTTCTATCTTTCTGAAGTAGCGGTGGAGGGGACCGAAACAACAAGATGCGGTGGACTAGAATGAGGCTACCTGAAGAAGAAGGGTACCAAAGAAGTCAAGACTTAGTGGGACCGGGCAAAATTGGTCTTTCTTTTCTTTGCTCCATTCCCGTTACACGACAATGAGCAAAGAGGGGCAGCTGTATAGCCCAATATTTGCCCGGGGCCCAAATAAAGCCAACAGCCCAACCAACGAGGCCCAACAGGCCCATGAATTTTTCCAGCTAGCTAGGGTCTCTGAAAACCCTAGCGCCGCAGCCTAGGCCACTTGCTCTGACCCCTGCCGAAGCCACCTGCTCCACCGACTCTTCCCACTTGCACCACCGAAACCTGCAAAACAAGAAGGAAGACAAGACCGAAGCAACATAACACATAAGCGTGAAATAGGGCGTGTAGAATAGCATTGTAAATGGGTTATAAAAACCTAACATTTTCTAACAAATGGGGGATTTTTTTGAAAAAGAAAAATAGAGAGAAAATCATAGCAGAAAGGGGATTCGGAACAAAAAAAAAAGAGCAAACTATGAACAATTAGCAATCAAAATAAAAAACATCAAGGTTGATTCCTTTGATATTTATTTTCTGTCATTATTTATCGTTTTTTTCTCTTTTATTATTTCATTTTGTTATTTCCAATCTTTAACAAACACAAAAGAGAGAAGAGCAAAAGGGAAAGAAAACGAACCTGAATCCTGGGGCGCATCGCCGGAACCTCTTTTCCGTTGTCGTGGCCGGACCGAAGGCAGTGGGGTTTTCTCTTCTTTCCCTTCCCTCGCGTTTTGGGGCTTTGAAAAAGGCTGAAACGCTTGGGTCTTCGAGCACCACTGGCCACCGATACGGTGGTGGCACGGTGGTGATATGGACGGTGATGGAGGGAGCCCAATCGTCGGGCTAAATAGAGAGGGAGAGAGGAAAAAAAAAGGAGATGTTGGCTGCTGATTTTTTTAAAAAAACTTTAGGGTTAGAAAATTTGATTTTTTGGGAAATATTAAGCTTTATAAACACCTAGCAAAACGACATCGTTTGGTTGAAAGGGTAGCTGCGTATGCTCCCTCAAAGGGAGATTTGCGCGAATGGCCCTTCTCTTTCACGGATCTGCTTGATTTGGTCCTGTTTTCTGTCTTTTCTGTTCTTTTAATTTGGCCCCAAAACTTTGCTTTAATTCAATTTTAGTCCGTTTAGCATTTTAACTATTTCTTTACTTATTAAATTGTTATTAGTGTCGTTTTATTACTATTATCATATCATTTTTATTTTATTTTTATATTTTACTTATCCATAATCTTTATAATTGCAAACTTTATTATTCTTAATTAATTATTATTTTCTACCTTATTGTTGTTATTATTATTATATTATATTATATTATACTATATTATATTAGTATCATCCTAAAACCAATTTTTACGTATTAAATTGTTTTATATGTTATCAACTTTATATCCTATAAATTTTGTTATCCATATACGTATATATTACAATATTATTATTGTTATTATACTATTGTTCCATATAACATATGTACTTATTTTCCATCATATTCCTCATATATCATTTTACTATTGTTATTATAACACGTTTACCACCATTATATATCTTATATATTATATTATTATTATATCATCATCATTATTATTATTTAGCATTTATTATTATTATTAGTTAATATTTTTATTACTATTATTATATTAGAATTTTTATACGTATATATTTTGTTTATTCCTTTGCATACACATTTTTTCTACCTCTTAATTACTACCATGATCAATATTATTATCATCTTATTTTATCATTTTTATTATTTTTTAGTTATTATTAATGTTATTTTTATTATCATTCTCCATTCCACTTTTATTTCCACCATTATTATTATCATTGTTCTACTACTATTTTTTTATTTTTCTATCATTTTTGTTATATTACTATTATTACTATATTATTATCATTACTATATTATTGTTCGTATATTATTTATTACCGTACCATTTTATTATCATCTTTTGCTATTATCATTATTATTATTATTATTATTATTATTATTATTATTATTATTATTTTACTACCACTTACATATATATATATAAATTTTTTCTTTCTTTCTTTTGTGTTTGTTATTTATTCCTTTTGTACTTTCTATTATTTTCATTATTGTCCTCGTTAATATGTTATTATCTTATTATCATCCTTACTTATGTATGTATAAGTGTATGTGTCTTTCATTATTCTTTTCACGGGTAACATCTCATCATTTGTCTCACTATTTTTCTCGATACATCAGGTTTTTTTAAAAAATAAGCCAATATTTCCGTATTAGCAGCTCGAGTGAATCGAGCCCTAACTTACTGGGTTTTGATTTTTCTCGTTCGAGTTAAACAACGGAAGACCCCTTTTAAAATCACAAATTCCAGTTTTAAATCAACATTCCGTATTAGCAATTCGAGTGAATCGAGCCCTAACTTCATTGGGTTACGGTTTCTTCTCGTTTTAAAGCTAAACAACGGGATATCCCTTTTAAAATCGCAATTTCAATTTTAAACACTTAATCTCGGATATTCGAAATGTCGCGCCCTAACTTACTGGACTCGACATCTAGATACTTCGGATATGTTTTTTATTAAAATGGCAATATTCCTAATTTGGACCTTCGAGAAAACGACCCCTAACTTACTGGGTTCTGATTTCTCGTTTGACAAATGACGGGAGATCCTCTCCAAAAATAAAACCAAGTTTTAAAAGGTGAGCTTAGTTTCAGGAGTCTAAAGTGTCGCGACCTAACTTACTGGACATGATACTTTATCTCTTCGAAAATAAGAGAGCCTTAACGTCTCTTCCAATTCCTCCAAGTTTTGGAAATAAAAAGTATCTATTTTCAAACCATTTCAAAGTTTTCAACATTAGGACATCGATCAATCAGTTTGGTACCAATTTCGGGCGTGACGAGGGTGCTAATCCTTCCTCGCACGTAATCGACTCCCGAGCCCATTTTCTCAAAATTCGTAGACCAAAAACATTGTTTTAGTAAATTGAAATATTTATTAAAAAAAGGTGATCCGATCTCACCCAAATAAAGATCGGTGGCGACTCCCTTCCTTTTCATTTTTTTAAAACCACGAGTCGACCGCGTCGTTTACTGTTTCCGTCAAAAAATGGTTATGACAATACTAACTATGCATGTGAAAACAATTATATAATAAATTTATTAAAACTTGATATAAAAATAAAATATGTATTTGATTGAAATGATTGAGAGAGCGACTGTTGTGGAGTCTTAACTCCTAAGTTCAAATCATATATATATATATATGGATTTTATATGAAATCATAAAAATATTCTAAAAATAATATTTGCTTCTTCATTAAAATAATGATCTTTTAGTAATTTAACAACTGAGCTGGACCTGATTGAAGAATGATACCAACTTAATCAAACTCTTTATAAATATTATAAATTTAGCAATCGAGTTGAGATTCGATTGAAGGGTGTAACCAGCTTAGTTAAGCTGTTCATAAATAATATAGATATATTATATAAACATACAAACATACTTTAATAGGCAAATAAAATATTTTATATACAAATATGAATTTTAAATTTATTAATTAGATTCAATAATTTGGTTTAATAATTATATGTCATTTTTATATATAATTCTAAAAATAAAAATGATCCAAATAAAAAATTTAAAAATTAATTTTCGAATACCAAAATCTTGTGCCAACCGACACAAATTGATACAAATCAAAAATTAGATGAAATGGACAATAACACGAGTAAATTTTGAGTGAAACAAAATTTAGACTAGTTGATACTTAGATGTAGAGCCACTGACTTCCCAAGAAATTTTTAAAATTTTCATTAAACCCTTAAACTTTTTTGAAAATTTCAATTAAGTTTTATTGAAATTTTTAAAATTTCTCGTAAAAGTCCTAAAATTTTATAAAATTTTAATACCAATAACCGTCTATCAACAATTATGATAAAAGTGTGTTAGAACCAGCAGTTCCTAGAAACTGCCTATACAATTTATTCTCACATCACTCAATTGGTAAGTCTAGTTTACGCAAACACCCATCTCAATATACAACAAGATGAAGTGTGTTCACCTTCAACAAAAGCTTTAATTACTTCCATACCCATGCAATAAAACATAAATCAAGCTACATATCTCAACTATTCTTTATTACTTCTACTATGGGTAAACACTTTTAAAACCTCAAACGCAATGAAAAACAATCCTTAAACATGATGCTTCACCACAGTAACAGGACAGGAACCATTGTTCACTACGTAGTTGCTTACACTGCCCATTATAGCCCTGAAAATAAAAACAAATTAAAATCTCGGAATATGATAATATTTTAAAAAAAAAAAATATCAGTGTTTGATTTCCTCTCGTAAAAATATATAGTTTATTCTCAATTTTTGTATCTGGATAATAAAATATGATAGTCTAAAAACGAAAGAAGAGATTAATTGATGAAGCAGGTTCACCTCTTAAGCGTGCCAAGCCCTCTATTTCCTACAATTATGCAGCTAAGAGGGATAGTATCAATGGCCTCACATAACTTCTCACGAGGATCACCCCAGTATATCTTCATCAGCACCTCAATCTGATGATTTGTGAGTAAAACATAGCAATTACTAACAATAATTAACAATAACTGAAACTAAATGAATTAAGTTCAATTTCATGGATTTTTGTGGGGAGAAGAAAAGTACTTGGGTTTGCCTAGCAGCAGTGGTGACAATATCCAAAGTTTCAGGGTCTGGCTTTACTCCATACCTCTTCATGATAATTGGATCACAGAATTCACTTAATGGGATTAAAGCTACATTAACATAGTAAAATAAAAAAAAGTCATTTCTTTAAGCTTATCCTGGATTCTTTTTTCTCGAGAAACAAACGGTAAAAAATAAGAGGAAGAGGTGTATGTACGTGAACCGGTGGCTTCCCAAAGCTGTATCTGATCGCCTTCGTCATAATGACCTTCAGGTCGAACGGCAACAAGGATAAGATGATCCCCTTTCCGGATAACGTTATCCACAGCCCATTTCAACGCATTCTTGCTGCTTGGAGAGAAATCCACAGCAATCCCAACTCTCCTATCAGCCGCCATATCTCTCCACTCTCTCTTTACTTTTTTCTATGATCACCCTAATATGCTTAACCCTGTGTGTGTATATATCTATATTGAACTTTTTAAACCCTTTTATAGCTGAAATTTTTATGGGAATAAATTTCGTTTTAGAATTTACTTTTTTATATAATTATTTTAGTCCAAAGCACTAATATTATAAAAGAATATTACGTCTTAATTCAAAATATTAAGATCATTAAATATTTCCTTAGTTAACTTGTATAAATTTCTTCACACAATGTGAAATTTATTTCGTAAAATCATGGTTATAAAAATAATCATTTTTTTAATTTATTATTTAAAAAATTCAACTCAACCTCATTATTTGAGTTTTTTTTTTAATTTATATTAATAGTAAAACCTTTTAAATAATATTAATAGAGAATAGTATTTGATGTACAACATTGTACGAATCTTGTGCATCATCTATAAATAATAACATGCTACATTATCATTAAATAAAACAAAAATTGTGAAGGATTTATAAACAAACACTAATAACTTTTTAAAACAAAATTAAATATTAATTTTATTATAACTATTATAAATATATATTAATAACTCTCGAGTCTAGAACTTATACGATCTTGGGTTTAAGGTATCGAATTCAGGCCGGACGGATCATCGATGATGCATCATATATTCTCTTTGTTAATAATTTATCTAAAATATAAATTTGATAATTAAATAATTAAATTATAAAATATAATTAAGCATAATGTAAAGAAGAAAAGTGACCTATATTTTATACGAGCAAGTGAGTCGGAATGAATAAAAAGGCATCAACTTTAGATAAAGAGAGAAAGGGCCAGAAACTGAAGGAAAGTTTGCAATGGAGAGTTCACTTTTTGTGGTAAGGGTTGGTGTATGATTTTTCGCCTTTTCTTTCCTTGATCATAAGATTTTTGGCATTTTCTGAGCCACCGATGGAGATCAGACGGTGATTGTGAATGTTTAGACATTGTCTGAGAAGTATCGGATTCTTTCTTCTTGTCGGGTGGTGACCTCCAGGTGGGCAATTAATGTTTGATGAATTTTTGTCTAGCTTTACTTTAATGAGTGTCTGGTGCATATAAATGATTAACTTGTAAGAATAATCACTGTTAATTACAAATTATAATAACATGGTTTATAAATATACGGATTTGAGGGAATATGATAAATTTTGTTCAGGCAAGTATTCTGGATGTAGCTGGCGTAGTATTAAAGGTCATGGTCGTTATGGTTAACATTGCGATGAGTTGAGTATTTTTTTTTTTCTCTTGCTATTAACTTGCTATTTTTAGAATAGGTAATTTTTAAAATAAAATTTTTGAGCTATAAATTATGTCAATATTGTGGAAATATGATTATCCATCTATAAAGATTAAATTCATTTTAGACCTGATCATGGGTCAGGTTATTCGACTCAACTTGAAGGCTTGCCTGAAAGTTAAGAGGGTTTAGATAAAAATATAGGTTTAAAAAATGAGTTTGGGCAAAAAAATGAGGCCCGTTTTATGAGCAGGTCGAGCCTTAGGTAAGTTTTTTTTTTATCCTGGGCCCGGCTCGGCCTAAATTTGCAAAAAAATAAAATAAACATGTTGTTTTGGTGCTATTTTGCTACCATTTTGTTGTTATATTGCTACTATTTTGTTGTTATTGTTTGGATATTATTGTAACTATTGTTTTACTATTAATTTTGCTACTATTTTAGAGGTATTTACTTGCTAAGTTGCACCTATGTTAGTGTTATTTAGGCATAAATATTAAATACTTTTTAAAATTTATTTTCAATTTGCTGGGACACATTTATTTTAATTTTTTAGTGTATTTGATATATTATATTTTTTAAATTTATTTTTATATATAAATAATAATATAAAAAATTTTAATAAAAATGGACTGGATTAAGCTTGGACAAAATTTTAAGCTCATTTTTTGGATGAAGTTGAGAAAATGGATCTAAAATTATGTTAAGGCCCAGCCTAGTCCAAGATTATCTCTAATCCATTTGAAGCAACTTATTTGAAAGATTAGATTGGATCGGATTAAGCAATTGGATTCCTTTAAATTATTGAGATTGGATAATGATGGCTTTGAAGACTTATATCAAATGATTTACTTTATCTTAGACTTTTTTTTATTTTATTGTATATGTTGTTTTAGCTGCAATTTTATATAAGGAAATTGATAATAATCAACCTAGTGTGCTAGTAAGTGTCGAACTTTTATATATTCAAACATACTTGTATAGGTTTTGTATTGAGAGTTCATAGCACTTATCTGTTCATTAACAAACTTATTATTGAGAGTGTAAACAAGTTTATTGTTTGTTAGTCTAAGTTTTCAAAGAAAACCTGAGATAAGTTGTATATCACTTGTTGTATTAGGTTGAAAAAATAATAGATTTACTCACTAAACTAAGAAATTGAAACGCATAAACATACCGTGTTATTGTTTTGTTATTGTCGTAATGTCATCTTCTATCGGTACTATAACAATCACTTTCGTTCACACACTATGTTCTCTTTGCAATTATCAATAGTAGGTTCTAGTAGATTTGTTCACGGTCAGATAACTTATTTAATTAAATTTACATTAAATTTGAGTATATTCAAATATAAAAACGTATTTTTGACAATTAAACAAGTCATTCAAGTATATTGGACTAAGTCAAATTTAAGTTTGTGCTTGGTAATTCATTTTGGAGTTGAAATTGTGGCCTACGGACAGTTGCAATACACACTGAAGTTTAATTTTATGTAATTATATATATAATATTTTAATTTAGTTTGGATTGAATTGTATATATAATATTTTTAATTTTGGTTGAATTATATTTTTTTTAAAATTAATGAATTTATTATTTCATTTCATGTAAATATAATTATAAGTATATGTAATAAGTAAAGATAAAAGGATTCCATTATATTAATTTGTAACGTTTTACATTTTAAAAGCGTTATAAGGAAATTTTATCATTTTTTGAGTGAACATAATTATTTATGAAAATTAAGCTAAAATCAAATTTATATATATGATTGTACAAATTGAATTATTTTTCTATCATTACAATATGGAAGGGGAAGAAAGAATTGAGAAAGTTTAAGTCATTGTTCTAAACAAATATTGAAATTACATAAATCAAACTAAAATAATAAATTTATGCATAAGATTTTATTTGGTACGAATATTTTTCATTCATTTTATGGTTTAAATATAATCTTAAGAAAATGATTGGGTTCAGGAAAAAAAAAACAATTACAAATTCAAACAAAAAAAACCGAGTACATCCAGTTTCGTGCCCCCGACAGTCCACGGTTGAGCATGGCTACTTGGGCTAGTGGTCCTTCAAATAATCATTGAAGGAAATGGAAACGTGTTGAATTTCCAGGAAAATAATATTATTAGATTATTAAATAAAAATATTTATTAAGCATTTTAAATATTCGAATGCTTATATAATAAAATAATTATAGTTTTCAATATAGTATTTTTCATGTAACTTTTTTTATTTTTGATTAGTGCTTTTTCCCTTTCAAGATATTATTAAAAAAGTAATCTTAAATCCTTTTTTTTTTTTGCATTTTTTTATTTCGTAATTATTTTTTAAAAAATGTAGCATAAAAGTTAGAAAATATTTATTATAAACAAACTTGAAACCAAAAAATCATGGGAAGGGACTGTGAAGTCGGCTCATTGAGTGGGAAACAAAAAGATTTGATTTAGAAATAAAAAGCTCATTTCTTGAGCTCCTTGTACAAACTACATGATCTCTTCTTCTTTTCCTTAGAAATGCAATATTTCTGTTGAAATATCCCTTATTCCTCATGCTTCCTACATACAACATTATTTAACATCCTATACAAGACTAGGCCAAATAAGTCATCAAAGCAAGTACAACACTCAGTCATGGCCATGGTGCTTCACTACAGTAACAGGGCAGGAACCATTATTCACCACATAGTTGCTCACACTGCCCATTATAGCCCTGAAAAAGCCAAAGAGGAAAGAAAAGCAAATTCAAGAACAAATAAAATCTAGGAATATGATAATATATTTTGTCCAACTCTCCACATTTTTTAAAAGTATTCGTGTTTGATGCTGGCTCGTATGCAATGCATGTTGGGAAATGACTCAAACTCGTCTTTAACTCACACCCAAATTCGAATATGATGGATGATAATGATGAAATCATGCTCATCTCCAAATGATGATTCAATTAACACATTGAAACAAGAGATTGTTTGATGAAACGTTGTCACCTCTTAAGCGTGCCAAGCCCTCTATTTCCTACAACCATGCAGCTAAGAGGGATGCTATCAATGGCCTCGCATAACTTCTCACGTGGATCACCCCAGTATATCTTCATCACCACCATGACCTGAGGATTGATTGAGTAAATAATATCAATTTATTAATAATTAACAATTACTAAAACAGTCTAATTATGCTACAAGTCCCTACTCTTTTGATTTAACAGTACAACAAACACAACTGTCAAGGGAAAAAATATATAAACTTTCATATGTTTTCTTTAGAAAAGTGCAGAATTGAACCAAATGGAATTAAAAGTAGAGGACTCAATTTCATATTTCATATATATATATATATATATATATAAAGAGTACAGGGATCAAGAGCATAATTAGACCTAACTGAAACTAAATGAAGATCATTTCCATGGATCTTGGGAGAAGAAAAATTACTTCTTTTTGCTTAGCAGCAGTGTTAGCAATATCCAGAGTTTCTGGGTCAGGCTTCACTCCATATTTCTTCATGGTAGCAGGATCAGAAAACTCACTTAAAGGGATAAGTGCTACAATAACAGTAATTAAAAAAAGAAAAAAGAAGCACAATCAAATCAGTTAAGACTTTTTTTTAATTCTTTTCTCGAGAAACAAACAGAAATCAAAAAGAGGGAGGAAGAGCATGTACGTGAACCACCGCTGATTGCCCAAAGCTGCATCTCGCCTTCCTCATAATGACCTTCAGGTTGAACGGCAACAAGGATAAGATAATCCCCTTTCCGCACAATGTTATCCACAGTCCATTTCAACGCATTCTTGCTGCTTGGAGAGAAATCCACAGCAACTCCAACTCTCCTATCAGCCGCCATATCTCTCCTCTCTCTCTATGATCACCCTAAGATGTTTAACCCTGTGTGTATATTTATATTAAACTTTTTAAACCCTTTTTTATTTTATAGTTGAAAAAATTATGATAATATATTTAATTTTGGGATTTACTTTTTTATATTCATTATAAGCGTTATATTTTACTCCAAAGCATTAGTATTATAAAATAATATTATTTCCTAATTTCAGAATATTAATATCATAAAGTATTTCCTTAGTTGATTGGTGTAATACTTTTTTTCACAAAACAAATCAAAATATGAAATTTATTTTGTTAAAATTATAGTTATCATAATAATTATTCTTTATTAATTTATTATATAAAATAATTAAATTTATAATTAAGATGAAAAGTAACCATTAAAATTTTTTATATCAGTGATTCCAAAAAGAATGAAAGGACATCAGCTTTAGATAAAGCTGAGAAAAGCTTGTAAGTGGAGTTTACTTTGTGGGGGAAAGGGATGGTGTATGATTTTCTTGGTGTTTCTGAGCCACTGATGGAGAACCATAGATTTTGATGAAAGATCAAACGGTGGATGTGAATGTTTAGCGATTGGCCCAGAAGTATTGGATTGTTACTGGTTGTCGGGCGGTGACCCCTCGTAGATATTTTGTATGACATGACAAAACACTCCGAAACCACGTGGATATTGACCGCTTCTTAGTAGTAGTGATTCTAAAAATAATTTGAATTTCGAATTAATTAAATTGAGTTCCTTGAGTAGTTTAAAGAAGTAATTTAAATTTTAATAATTTGAATAAATGTTTTTTTTAGTCTTTTTCAATTTTAAAAATAAATAAATTAATCTCTCTTAACAAAAAATAAAAAAAATTCAAAGTAATTTTCAAGTTTTCAAAATAATTTTTAAAATTAAAAAAATAAAAATTTATGTTTCTTAAAAAATATATAAAAATTTTGAAAAATATAAAATAAAGTTAAAAAAATTTTAAAATAATAATTTTGGGATCTAAATTAACTAATTAATTATTGAAGTTTATCATACTAAAGTATCTATCTTATTTTTGTTTTCTTATTTTACTTTGAAAAAGTTTTCAAATATATATGGCTTCAAATTTATGTGTTCCGACATGGAATTAATTATATTGTAACAAGATTTTAATTTAACATGTTTAATTTTTTAATTTTACTCAAACAATTTCACTTGACTCGATTCAACTCAACTTGAATTTCATTTCACTCGACTTAATTCAAAAAAAAATTAAATCGAGTTAGGATGATAAAATAGGACTCATTAACTCAATTAACTTGAAATATTTCCACTCGATTCGACTCGGTTCAATTGAACTCTCACCCCTACTTATTAGAAAGTAATTATGATAAGCATTTTTATAAATATTGATACAATTTTATAAAAACATTAATATAAATATCAAATAAATTGAAAAACGACTTGAACCGAGATGTTTGGTAATTTTCTTTCTTTTCTTAATTACCAAATATATTAGTAATTCCTTGGCTTTATTCAATTTTCATCATCTTAATTTTACAAGTAATTTAAGGTAATTGCATTTATTTTAAGTGTTATTGGATTAATATTGGATTGATTTAATTTGAGGTTACTTTCATTAATTAGTATAGTTAGATTAGATTAATTGAATTATTTTGTTATAGTATAATAAATCATATGTTAGAAAGATAAATAATTTATTTATAAACTATATTCTTAGTTTATTAATTTGTTTAAACTATTAAATTATTACCTTATTAATTAGAAATTTATTTGCATGTTAATTATTTGCATATGACTTCATTACTTAATATGTTAATTATTTGCATATAAATTTAATTTAACAAAACTTGCAGTTTTGAAAATGACAACACCATTGCTATGATCGAATAAAAAACACATTCAGTGTGTCAAATACAAATGGTAAAAGAATCTTGTTATTTCTAAAATTTAGTTATTACTATTTATTATTAATTATGGAATTAATTATATAGTAATTATTAGAAGTTTGTACTCAATTTTTTATAGAGTTTATACACAATTTAAGTGAAAGAGCATCACTCATTATAAAGCCACACTCGAAGGATGTGAGATGCTACACACGTCTTGTTTGTTTGGTAGCTATAAATTAAAGCCTGCATTTCTTAGTGCATTGTTAGAGAAATGGAGATTGATAACAAACGTTCCATTTATCGTGTGATAAGTGCATAAATTTCACTCGAGGATGTGGTAATGCAACTAAGATTACTAGTGGATGGGGTTGTTGGTACAATTGTAGCCAACGTCATAGATTGGCTAGGAGTTTGCCAAAAGTTTCTAAGAGAGGTTTCGAATGTGTTTAGTAGAGGCCAAATTAATATTGACCATTTAGAAGAGGATTTCCACCACCTCGATAGATCTTCTACTACAGTGAAAAGGGAGCAGCACACTCGAGCATTCATATTGAGGTTGATTGGGATATTTTTATGCTCGATAAATCTTATAATCTGGTACATTTGAGGTGGCTAGCACACCTAGATGATCTAAAAGAATTTGGGAGCCTCAATTAGGGATTAGTTGTCTTGGTAGCATTCTATCAAAAGAAGTGTCAAGCGGTTGATCCAGAAAACATTAAAATTGGTGGATGTCTACTCCTTCAATTCTGGACATAGTATCACTTACCATTTTTTACGTCCAAATGCTAACTTTCCTTTCCAATTTTCTGTCACAATAATATAACATTTATTTATTACTATAGTCAATATATTATTTTCCTTGTTATCAAATAAGTGTCGAGAATAATATATTTTTATTAAACGGGTGGAACAATGGTGAAAGGCAGACATGTATTCTAAATGAGCTTGAGGACATCTGATTATTAATAGATCAATAAGCAAAAGCAGTAATAAGCTCTCTCTTTTTTTTCATCTGCATAAGAATAATGTCAGACTTTTTTTGTAACATCTCGGAATTTGGGGTTAGAAGAATTAAGGTTGGCAAGTGACTTAGTGGTTTCGTATAAACTCTTGTGTCTTTCCTCTCATTTTGGGGTCAATAATAAGCCTAGTGGTTCAGTAGTTAAACGCTAGATTTTCCTGGGGTCTCAGTTTCAAATCCTTGTGTGCGCTAAGTGGGATTATTTTAGTTTACTTTTAGTTTCAGTTCTTTAAAATAATATATAAAAAATCTGATTGGTTTCTGTTAAATATTATTTTTACTTTTTCCTTATTTTGAATTTTAAGAAAAAAAATAGCAAAAATGAAACACCCCTAACCCATTTTCATCGCCGGATTGGGGTCACAAAGTATTATGATAACATTCCAAACATTTAACAATTCATACGATAATTACTCAGTCATGATTACAATTAATCAATCACATTCCATTCATAAACTTATTTACATATATGAACCTTAAAACGAGTCTTTAAAGCCTTAAGAATGGATCGGAAACATTTCAGGGTCAAATCGCAACAAAATAGGAAAATTGGAAAATTTTAAAAGTTATGGAAACAGGGGACACACGGCCGTGTAGACATTCGAAGTCCAGACACACGGCCGTATCCTAGCCCGTGTGTCAGCCCGTGTAAGAATCGATGTTGGGTCACACGGTCGTGTAGCTGGTTGTGTCTCAGACCGTGTAACTAATTGTTTTAAGACACACGGCTGTGTCCCAGACCGTGTGCCAGACTGTGTGAAATCTGCACCTAAAGACACTAAGACACACGGCCGTGTGGAAGCCTGTGTCTTAGGCAATGTGTACCATAAATTGCTTCAAAAACAAGGTAAAATTTTCACCTAACTTGTTAACCAAACCATGTCTAAAACCATACCAAATTCATGACCAAAAACACTTTCATACAAGTCCAAGCATACCAAATACCTATAATTCAAGTGCCTAACCAATGTGCCCTCATTGACACCACGATTCAATAATCATTCAATTAGTACAAATCTTACTCTTTTATACATCTAATCCATACAATTCATGAACCAAAACTCAACTCAATAAGTTATTCCATACATTTCTCAAAAGCCAATTTCATTGAAACTTATAGCATTCAACATATACACAAGCAATTTCAACCATTGCAAATAATGTTCCAAACATATATTCATCATATTTATATATGTATACTTACCTATAATCACGTGTTTAAAAGGCTCAACTTCTAGGACATATTACACCCATTCATAACTATACATTAAAAGTCTAAGACCTAAAAATATCATCCTAGGTACATGCCAAAATGAAAAAGAGAGTATCACCAACACTAAGTCTGGGATTTAATCGTTGGATGCTGAGTCGTTAAACACAAAATAGTACCTAACCTGCATATGAGGAAACAATCCTATATTAAGTAATCTTAAATAAATTTAATGATCCACATTTTCATAATCCATAGCATGTATAGTTATATTTATAGAATTTACCACTCAATTCAACTAGATTTTTCATACATCTTCCATAATAGTTTTCATACACCAACTTTCTATGGTGAACTACTTATACATTGTTGATTTAAAACGTTCATTGAATGGCACCCACTGCCTAGCCGTTAAACCATAACTAAACTTTCCGCCCAGCGCTAGTCGGATGACTCAACAAATATAGAGAGTGTACCTAGTACTAGTCAGATGAACTGACAGATGTTGCGCCCAGTGCTAGTCGAATATAACGATGATTATAATAATGTGCCCAGCACTAGTCAGATAAATTGGCAGAAGTTGCACCCAACGCTAGTCAGATAAATAGACAAATATAATGGTGTGCCCAACACTAGTCAGATAAATTGGCGAAAGTTGCACCCAGCTCTAGTTGGATAAACCAACAAATAAAATGGCATGCCCAACACTGGTCAAATAAGCTGATGAAAATTGCGCCCAGCGCTAGTCGAATGAATCGACAATGGTTTGCGTATAAAAGTCCTGCACTTCCAACACAAGATCAGATAATCTCTATTCCATCATATCATAACTAAACTTCTCAAGTTTACCAATATTACTCATCATCAACTTATTCACTTATTCAATTCAATATACAACCCATAATTATACACATAAATCATTTATCCATAACCAACCATTTAAAACTATTTACTCAATCATTCAATTATTCTAATTCACTCTTCATTATACTTTCATAGTCTATTTCATATAGAATTATCATATATATATTACAAAGTTTGTAAGTACTGAAAATTAAATAGTTCGAGTAAAAAAGATACTGATAAACTATAAATGTAACATATTTTAATTCCATGCTTGGCATATTTTTGGATGATTTATGATGAAAATTAGTGAATTTGATGCTCCTAATCCCTTAAATTCATGTTTCTATACTTAGGAGAGCATTTGGGAGCAAAAGGAGCGAAAAGGGTCCAAAATCGGAGTTTTCAGGATCCACACGGGCTGGCCACACACCCATGTGCCAGCCTGTGTCTATTTGGCACCCTGCTTCCCTGTTACGCGAAAAAATCCAATTTTTAGGGTTTCTGAGCATTCTAAAGTCTATAAATACACACTAGAAGATGACCTAAAGGGACACGCAGAGTAGAACGAAGAAATTACTCGAAGGAAGTCGTTGGAATCAATTTAGAAGTAGGATCTCATTCAAGATTGAAGATCTCCATCCAGTTCCTTAGAAGTTTTTGGGTTCTTTATATCTTGTTGTTTTCCTTATTTTGAGATGTTTTCCTCTATAAATATGAATTAAACTCCCTAAATACCTAGGGAGGATGAAACTTATGATGAATCTTATTATTTAATTATTTGAATTACATGATAAATACTTGTTCTTGTTCTTAATTATGTGTTTTTAACCCTTGCTTTAATATTTTTAGGATATTAATCCAAGTTTGATGTGCTTAATTACTGGAGCAAAAGTCCCTGTTTATGAGTAGATCTAGCATAATTAAGCGGAGTTTATTGCAATCCTAGAAATAGGATGACATAAATATGCCAGATTAGAGTCAAATCTAATAAGGGAATTCATAGATCGAGTTAATGAAACAATAGGAGTTTTAATTAGAAAGAGATTTCAATTAATCAACCTAGAGTCAGTTATTCTTAGTCTCGAAAGAGATATTAACATAATTTAGGGATTTCTACGAATCAAGGCAAGTGAATAAATCGTTTGATTCAGAGTTAGAATAATAAGTTAAGTCTAGGTGGATTCCTTCCTAGGTGTTGTCTTTATCATTGGTTTATTCGATTACTTTCTTCACTCTCTGTCGCGTTCATAGTTAATTAGTTAGTTTTAAATTAAAAACAAATCCCCTTAATTATTAGGCTAAATAATAGAAAGATAGTTATTACTAGTACTTTTAGTCCTTGTGGATACGATATTCCGGACTCACCATAGCTATACTACTGTTCGATAGGTGCGCTTGCCTTTGTCATATTTTAGTTAGTTCGTGATGTCATCAGATACAAACTTACATAAACAAAACGACTATAATAACGAGGCCGACGTCTATTCTACCAACTTCACCTTTCCACGGTTTGAGTCCATTTGAATTTTCTCTTGATCAAATTGAACTTCTATTATTTAACCCAACTAAACACTTCAATTAGTCAAACTTAAGCTAATAAATTCCTTCATCACATATTTACAAAATTTCCTCAGTCATTTACCCCTTTATGCAATTTAATTCTTAATTTCCAAAACTCATAATTTGTCCACATTTAGACAAAAATCTTAAACAATCGAATTTCGTAGGACCATTCTACAGTCCACATCTAACATAATTTCTGTAACACCTCTTACCCGTATTCGACGCCAGAATAGGGTACGAGGCATTACCGGAGTTTACTGAACATTTTCGAATAATTCCGAGTCATTTATTATTCATATTCTAAAACTAATCATAATGTCCCTCTATTGGGCCCTCGAAGCCCAAAACATACATTAGGAACCAACCGGAATTAAATCGGGATCATAGGAAATTTTTCGCAAAATCCTAAATTTTTTCTACATTGGTTAGCATACTTTAATATTGACAAACTTGTTTTTTCGACATGTCTCACTTGAATTTATTACTCGTCTCAACATACTTAATTTCCTTGTATCAACGTATCAAAGGTAATCACATATTTACATGTCATGATAAATATCATTCTCTTGCCGTTTCTTCCTAAACATAAGTCGATTAATTCATAATATCAATATTTCATGTACCATCAACTCATATTTCCTTGTATCACATAATTAGTAAATTAAACACATAATAATAATAATGTTTGAATTATAGTGATACAAATCCGCGTTCGTCAATTCATATTCATGTGCGCACCTTTCCATTTTAGAGATCCATCGAATTTTTCTTTCATTCAACCGGAATTTATTTTCCATTTTCATCAAGAATATCAATACTTCATCAATTATTGTAAAATAAACATTCAAATCATATTCACATCAATAAAAATATATTTCAAGCATTTAAGAATATAATTCAAGTTACACGAACTTACCTCGTTGCTTGTTCATGTTTATAATTTCACTAATTCGATGTCTTTTATTTTTCCACGTTCAAGTTTCATATTTGAGTCATCCGGATCTTTATAAATAAATTTGATCATCATTTTCATTCATTTCATATTCTGATACATTCAATTAATGCTCTAGGCAAAATTACCATTTTACCCCTAAGTTTTTAATTAATGACGATTTCATCCTTAGGCTCAGAAAAATAAAATTTTCGTAATTTAATCCTTGTTTCAAGCCTAATTATTCTCATATATATTGATAAAAACCTATGAATTCTATGAAATATCAGAATTTTCCATAATTTCAACACTTTTCAATTTAATCCCTAAAACATGTTTTCACCCGACCTTGATCTAAATTAATAATTTCATTCAATATTGTAACTTAAATAATAAAATAATCCATTTCATGCAGCTTATTCATTTCTAACATTTTTACAAAATTACCCATAAAGTTTCACTTCTATTCAATTTAGTCCCTGAGCCTAAAACATGCAAATTAGCCATGCTAGCCAAATATTTATATATATTTTCCTCCTCCTCCTCTCCATTCCACATCCTTAGTTTATATTACATGCTTATAAGTAACATTATCTATGATTTCACTATTTACTTATAAATTTATTCAAAGCTGTCCATTTGCGTCATAGTCACTAAATTATTTATATCTTGAGCTAAAGAATTCCAATTTAAGTTATTATTGATGTTTTAGAAACTAGACTCACATATATTCTTACCATAAAATTTTCAGAATTTTTGGTTTAGCAAATAAGTACAGTTTATTCTTTAAAATCACCCATGTTTTGCTGTCTGACAGTTTCGACGCTTCTTCACTAAAAATTAATTATCTCCTCATACGGAATTCAGATGATGTTCCAGTTTATTTATATTGAAAATAGACTCATTAAGGATTTTAAACATATAAATTTAAGCCCATAATTATTTTTATCCAATTTTTTATGATTTTCCAAATTCAGAACAGGGGAACCCAAAATCATTCTGACCTTGTCTCACAAAACCTATTATATATCATGATTTACAATTCCATTACTTACACCATTTCTTCTATAAGAAACTAGACTCAATAAGATTTAATTCCATATTTTATTCATCCTCTAATTCGATTTCTACAATTTTTGGTGAATTTTCAAAGTTAGACTACTGCTGCTGTCTAAAACTGTTTTAGTGCAAAATATTGATTACCAAGTTTATAACACCTTTATTTACTTTCTCTACAATATTTCCCATCACTTTCTCTTATTTTCCTTTACTAACATATCAAGAACATAGGACCATATATAAGAAAACTCTACTATAACATCATTTCCAAGCTTTTTCAACAATATCAAACTTAAAAATATATTGAAATCTTGATATTCTTACCTTGCCTTGTTGATTTCAATCTTTAACTTGATTTTCTCTCTCCTCCAGCTTCTATTTCTTTGAGTCTAACTTGATATTCTTGCTCCCCATAGTCTCCTTGTCATATTTCTCTCTTGATGGCAATGAAAATTCTTTTGAATTCCAAGTGAAAATGGTGAATTTTTGGTGAAATGACCAAATTCTAAAGAAAGCAAAATTTTCTTTCTTTCTCTCTTCTTCTCACGTTGGTGCATGGGAAAAAAGATGGATAGTGTGTTGTTGTTCCCCCCTGCCCCCCCCCCAACACACACATATACTAAATAAAATAATAAAATAATAAATATCTAAGTAAAATAGTAATAAAATAATATTTAACTAATTAATTAAAAAAGTCACCAAAATATCATCAAAATCATCATTCCATTCTAGAACTCTCTCTCTTACTAATTGTGTAACACCCCTAACCCCGAACCATCGTCGGAACAGGGTTACGAGGCATTACCGGACATATCAGACAATTTACGAATATAAATTTTGTTTAATATAAATTTCGGCAGCATTTCTGCTTATTATTATATAAAACCCCCTGTAAATTAAACCATATTCATTTCAATCATAACCAATTCAACCAATTCATTCCATATATTTATTTTCTATTCTAAATACTTTCTAATCAAACTCAATCAATATAATATCAACTTAAATTCATCAAAATATTAGTTAGATTAAAATAAATATACTTCATTCATTATAATTCTTAAACTTGTAATACTAACATTTTTAACCATTTACATTCAAAACATAATAACCTTTATACACAACCTACGTACATGCCACATTATGAAAAGGAAATATACATCACCAAAAGTTTCTTTGAAGTCGGGTCCGGCCGGATCTTTGGTTCGAAGATTTGACTTCTACAACTGCGCGCACGGAAACAACCGTGCATTTGAGTATACATGTACTCAGTGGTATTACCATAATTCAAATTATAAACATAATAATCATATCATTAATTCATATAACTTTAATTTAACTAAACCAATTCAAACATAACTTTCATATAAGTTTGTCCTTCTCAATATATTCATACAATTCAATTTTAGCCATTCAACAATTGAAATAATACACAATCATGTTGAGCCACTATCCATTTCTTGAACCAATGGTTCATACTTTCTATTCTCATACTCATATTCCAATCACATTTTTCAGTTCATGTTCTATTTTCGCATTTCTTCCAATGGCTCAACCATTTCATTTTATTCAATTTAACCTTTTCTTTATTTACCCCTATTAATGGACTCGGACTTTAACGGATACACAGATTCCAACCCAAACACACGAAGACGGCACATTGTGCCTAAAGCGGTACATAGTACGATCGTTATACGACACATAAGTGCACAAAGCGACACACGAGGTGCACGACACGACACACGAGGTGCCCGACACGACACACGAGGTGCCTAAAATACGACACATAAAGTGCACGATTTACGACACATAAAGTGCCACGATCGGCAAAGCCGATAAATCCCGTACTCTTCCAAATCCTATGGCATGCCAATTATATCCGACTCAGCCCGACTAGTTAATAGGGTATCAGATTCTCAATTTCATTTTCATTTTCATAACAAATTCAATTTCAATATCAATTACACTTTTCCATTTCAAACCACATACAATTCAATTTCAATACATATTCATCATTCAACTCAATTTCCATTCAATTCAATAAAAACACTTACCTTATAATTTACTTACCATTTTCATAAATTAATCTAACATTTAATGAATAAATAAATAGTTTGAATTATAGTAATACAAACCCGAAATGCACGTTTACTCCTCAGCGATCTTTTCTTTTCCCTTGGATGCCGATGCCTCTTTTTCCTTGTTAGCTACGAAAATAATAATAATTTACATTATTAATTACAACATTAAATTAAAATAAATAATTGAATTTTATTCAATTTCTACTCTTCCTCTTCATTCCACATCTTTTATACACAATTCTATTATTTACTTATAAGTTCTTTCTAGGCTGTCTACCTAAGTCATTGTCACTAAATCGTCTATATCTGGAGCTACGGAACTCCAAATTAAGATCCGTAAATTTTTCCCGAAACTAGACTCATATATATTTTTACTGTAAATTTTTCAGAATTTTTGGTATGGCCAATCAATACCAGATTATTCTTAAAGTTTCCCCTGTTTCACTGTCCAACTGCTCTGACCTCTCTTCACTACGAATTAAATTACTCTTTGTATAGAATTTAGATGGCCTACTTGTTTAGCTCATTTGAAACTAGACTCATTCAGGAATCTAACCATATAAATTATGTTCCAAAATCATTTTTATACAATATTTAATGATTTTTACAAGTCAGAATAGGGGATCTCGAAATCACCCTGAACCAGTTTCACTAAAATTTAAATATCTCATAATACAGAACTTATTTGCTTTCTATGTTTATTTCATATGAAAATAGACTCAATAAGCTTTAATTTCATATCTCACTCAACTTCTAATTCCACTTCTACGATTTTTGGTGAATTTTCAAAGTTACTCTACTGCTACTGTCCCAAAACTGTTTTCTTATAACTTATTTTGCAATTAAATCCTAATTAAGTTTACTTATTTCTTAACTTAATTCATGCTTTGATTCTACTTAAATTCCTTCCATATTCAACTTGATTATATGATTTTCATAATAAAACCCTAATTCATAATTTCTTCCAAATTAATCCCTATAGTAGAAAACTTATAGCTTACCTTGCAATTTAATCCCTTTTTACTAATTCTAACTTAGATTTCATTCAATTTAGTCTCTAATTCATCTTTTTCTTCAACATCAACTATACTTGAAAACCAATAAACTCTCAAAATATCAACTTACTTCCATCAAAATCTTGCTTTAAAGCTTCTAAAACATCAAAATTAAGAGAATAGAACTTGATTGACTTACCTAATTAAACTCCAAGCTTTAAAACCTCAATTTTTCCCTTTCTTTTTCTTTCTTTCTTTCCTTTCCTCTGTTTCGAAAACTTCTCAGTTCTTTTCTGTTCTTCTTTGCTTCTTTTTTTTACTATTTCATTTACTATTTACTTTATTATATAATATAATATTATATTAATATAATTATTTAATATTATAATAATATATTTTAATACATAAAAATCTCAGATTTTTATGCATGTATGCCGCCTCAACTTATGATAAATGGCATATTTGCCATTTTGATCCTTTTTATTTTCTTTTAATCTACAATTAAACTTTTACTCTTTACTCACTTTAGTCCTTTTTCCTAATTTCTCTCAATTAAGCTAAATTCACTAAATAAAAATCTAATTAAACACACTACTAGACTCATAATTACTCCTAATGATTATTTACTAACTCGATTTACTAAGACGGAGGCCCGATAACACTTTTTTTCTCGGTGCCCACTCAGATTTTGGTCGTTACATTTCTCCCCCTTAATAAATTTCGTCCTCGAAATTTACCTGAGAATAGGTGAGGATATTGTGCTCTCATAGTTTCTTCAGGTTCCCAAGTTGCTTCTTCTATATTATGGCTTCTCCACAATACTTTTACCAAAGGGACTCGTTTGTTTCTTAATTCTTTCACTTCTCGAGCTAGTATTTGAACCGGTTCTTCCTCATATGACAAATCTGGTCTAATCTCAATGTCTTCAGTAGAAATAATATGAGATGGATCCGATCGATACCTTTCAGTAACATAGAAACACGAAAAACATCATGAATTTTCTGTAATTCTGGAGGTAAATTTAATCGATAGGCAACCGGTCCGATTCTTTCAATTACTTCATACGGCCCAATGTAACGAGGACTTAATTTTCCCTTACGACCAAATCTTAAAACTTTCTTCCAAGGCGATACTTTTAAAAACACTTTATCACCCACAGAATATTCTATATCCCGCCGTCAGCGGATCGCATAAGACTTTTGTCTGTCAAAAGCTACTTTCAACTTGTCTTTGATCTTTTAACTACTTCTTACGTCTCTCCGAATTAATTCCGGTCCAACAATCTTTTTCTCATTCAACTCTGTCCAACATACCGGTGATCGACATCTTCGACCATATAATGCTTCATATGGAGCCATTTGAATACTAGATTGATAACTATTATTATAAACAAATTCAGCTAATGGCAAGTATCGTTCCCAACTTTGATTCAAAGTCAATAATGCAAGCCCGAAGCATGTCTTCTAAAATTTGAATTACCCGTTCGATTGTCCGTCGGTTTGTGGATGAAATGCGATTACTAAAATTAAGCCGAGTACCCAAAGAATCATGTAATCGCTTCCAAAATCTCGATGTAAATCGTGGATCTCGATCGGAAATTATAGATTTGGAATGCCATGCGATCTCACAATTTCTCGGATATATACTTCAACAAGCTTCGTAAAGACCAATCACCCCGACTACTATGAAATGAGCGAGACTTAGTAAGTCGATCAACTATCACCCAAATGGCATTCTTTTTGCTCTCTCGGCGGTGGCAACCCGTAACAAAATCCATAGTAATACTATCCCATTTCCATTCAGAATACTAATAGATCGAGTAACCCTGTTTGCACTGATGTTCTCGCTTTACTCGTTGGCAAGTCAAACATTTCTTGACATATTCAACTATATCTTTCTTCATTCACGGCCACCAATAGTGCTCCCTTAAATTACGATACATTTTTGTTCCTCCGGATGCAACGCAAAAAGTACCATCGTGTGCTTCTTGAAGAATCATCTTCTTTAATTGAAGTAATTGGAACACAAATCCGATTTTGAAACCTCAAACAATTATGTTCATCAATACTAAAATTCTCGATTGTACCATTACGAACCATTTCTCTTTTCTTTAATAATTTGACATCTTCCATCCGATTTGCTCTAATCTCGATCTAACATCATCGGCTTAACCTTTAACTTTCGGCTAACAAGCTTCCATCATCATTAACAACGAGCCGAGCAAACATTGCTCGTAATTCAATCGCGATTTTTCTGCTCAATGCATCAGCTACCACATTTGCTTTTCTGGATGATAATCTATAACACAATCATAATCTTTTAGAAGCTCGATCCACCGTCTTTGCCTTAAATTTAAATCTTTTCGTGATAAGCAAATATTTGAGACTTTTATGATCTCGTGTAAATGTAACATTTCTCGCCATAAAGATAATGTCTCCAAATCTTTAAAGCAAAAATTACTGCAGACTAGCTCCAAGTCGTGTGTCGGGTAATTACGTTCATGCGGCTTCAATCTGTCTAGATGCATATGCAATAACCTTTCCATTTTGCATCAATACACAACCCAAACCACTCAAAGAAGCATCATCTTGTACACAATAAAATCTTTCCCCGACTGTAATGTTAATACAGGTGCCTCTGTCAACATTTGCTTCAAAGTCTCAAAACTATTCGCAGCGATCATCCCGGATAAAAGGAACATTCTTCTCCGTAGTAGTTTAGTCATCGACATTGCTATTTTCGAGAATCCATTTACAAATCTTCGATAATATCCAATAAACCGAGAAAACTACGTACCTCGGACACATTCTTTGGCGCTTTCCATCGAACAATTGCTTCGATCTTCTTCGGGTCAACTCTAATCCCATCATGAGATACCACATGTCCTAAAAATACCACTTCGCATAAACGAATTCACATTTACTTAATTTCCCATACAACTGTTTTTCCCGCAGAATCTGTAAAACCTTTCGAAGATGCTGATCATGTTCTGCCTCTGTTTTTGAATATACCAATATATCATCAATAAAAACCACCACAAACTGATCTAGATACGGCTGGAAAATGCGATTCATCAAATCCATAAAAGCAGCTGGAGCATTGGTCAATCCAAACGGCATTACCAAAAATTCATAATGGCCATAACGAGTACGGAAGGCAGTCTTAGGCACATCACTTTCCTTCACCTTCAGCTGATAATACCCGGATCTCAAATCAATTTTAGAAAATAATCAAGCTCCTTTGGTGATCAAACAAAGTCGTCTATACGAGGCAAAGGATACGGTTCTTGATTGTCACTTTGTTCAACTGTCGATAATCAATGCACAACCGCATAGAACCATCTTTCTTTTTAACAAACAATACTTTGGAGCTCCCAAGGTGAAATACTCGGTCGGATAAATCCTCGATCTAATAAATCCTGTAACTGCACCTTCAACTCTTTCAATTCAGTAGGCGACATTTGGTACGGAGGTATAGAAATTGGTGCTGTACCTGGATACACCTCAATAGCAAATTCAACCTCTCTATCGGTGGTAAACCCGGTAGTTCTTCCGAAATACATCCGAAACTCGCATACTGATCCCCTAATCTGGCCGCATTGGCTTCCTTGAATCGAATTAATAACATATGCCAAATCTATTTGAACAACCTTCTTTGTAATAATTTGTTAGCTTTTATAGCTGAAATGATACGTGTCGAACCACTAGTACGGATGCCATTCACTTCAATTCTGCCCCCGTCTTACATCTCGAATACTAAACCTCTCTTTTATAGCAATCCAAAACTACCCCATGTTCGGATAACCAATCCATACCCAAAATGATATCAAAATCGCCAAAAGGCATGATCGGCAAATCCACAGAAACATTTTATCATGTATTATTAACGGGCACCTCAGGCATGATACTGTCTACTAACACTTTGTTTGTCCCAAAGGCTAGACACCTCTATGAAAACTCTAGACATTTCAGATTCTAACTTCCCCGATTCAACTAATTTTAAATTAATATATGAATGTGATGAACCCGGGTCAATTAAAGCATAAATAGGCTCAGAATACAATAAAAATATACCTGTCACCACATCGTGAGCATTGCCTTCTTCACGGGTCCGAACTACGTATGCTCTGTTTGGTGCTCTAGCCTCTCGATTGTTGTGTAGCTATATCACTGCCTCTACTAGCTCCCTCTCTCCTCGAAACAAAACCTCCTCTAGACATTCCTCTACCTCTGGCAGTCGATACTGATCTCTGAGATGTGGTAGGTGTACTATTTTTTAAAGCTCTACCGACCCGCAACGGAAGCAGCCTCCGGTTACTTTCCAACATTCACCTAAATGTTTCTTACCACAATATCCACATTCTGGAATTTCGTATCCCCAGGTGGACCTCTTACACTACCATGAGATACCGTCGTCTGTTTTTCTCGGCTTATATCCCCTCGATCAGATCTAAAACTAGGTCTCCAACCACCTCTAAATTCTTTAGGTCTTTTTGGTAGTGGATTTGAACTAGTTGCTCCTATTCGTTTCCTGGTCAATCCACCTGTTTCTGACTTTTTGTCTAGTCCCAAGACTTGCTCTATCATTTTGGCCCGCTCGATCAAATCAACAAATTCGATGAATTCATTTGGGACACTAATTGTAGTTTTATTTCATCTCTTAATCCTCAGTAAAAACCGTTTACAACTATCACCTCTGTTGGAATATATTCGAGGCATACCGCTCAATCTAGTAAACTCTCAATCATAATCCAATACTCGACATATTAACTGTTTCAACATTAAAAACTCTTGCTTTTTCTCTTCAATATACATTTCCCCAATATACTTCTTTTGAAATTCTTTTTGAAACAAATCCCGAAGTTACGATCATCAGGTAAATGTCTAACAAATGATTCCCACCAGAGATACGCTTTCCATGTATGTAACAATGATACAAAGACATATCGATTCTCCGGGGTGCAATCTAATTGTTGCAAAACTCTTTTGTTGATTCTATCCAATTCTCAAGTGATGAGACGGATCAAGACCTCTTAGTCCCGAAAACTCCGTGGCACCATATTTTCTTAACTCTTTAATCGGGGCCCGTCTAACGAAGAGGGTACCGATGTAGTAGCGAGTACGATTTCCGCTACATGTTGTAATGCATCGGCTATAGCTCTTACTTGATTGTGAGTTATCTCTTCCTCTTCCTACATTAGGAGGTTGATTATCTAATGGATTTGCGTGAGGTGTATACAGATTGATTTCTTCAATTTCTCGATTTCAGATGCATTTCTGTTCAATATCATACATTCTTTCGTCGACATTTTATCTATAAAACAAAATCAAATAAATATATATCAAAGCATCCAAAAACCCGACTCAGCTTCGACTCAACAGTGGAATGTACTTTTAGACTCACTTTCGAGCCCGATTTAGCCCGAGAATCGACTAAACCTGATAGCTCTGATACCAATAATTGTAACACCCCTAACCCCGAACCATCGTCGGAACAGGGTTACGAGGCATTACCGGACATATCAGACAATTTACGAATATAAATTTTGTTTAATATAAATTTAGTGACATTTCTCGCTTATTATTATATAAAACCCCCTGTAAATTAAACCATATTCATTTCAATCATAACCAATTCAACCAATTCATTCCATATATTTATTTTCTATTCTAAATACTTTCTAATCAAACTCAATCAATATAATATCAACTTAAATTCATCAAAATATTAGTTAGATTAAAATAAATATACTTCATTCATTATAATTCTTAAACTTGTAATACTCACATTTTTAACCATTTACATTCAAAACATAATAACCTTTATACACAACCTACGTACATGCCACATTATGAAAAGGAAATATACATCACCAAAGTTTCTTTGAAGTCGGGTCCGCTTCGGATCTTTGGTTCATGATTTGACTTCTACAACTGCGCGCACGGAAACAACCGTCTGTACTGAGTATACATGTACTCGAGTGGTATTACCATAATTCAAATTATAAACATAATAATCATATCATTAATTCATATAACTTTAATTTAACTAAACCAATTCAAACATAACTTTCATATAAGTTTGTCCTTCTCAATATATTCATACAATTCAATTTTAGCCATTCAACAATTGAAATAATACACAATCATGTTGAGCCACTATCCATTTCTTGAACCAATGGTTCATACTTTCTATTCTCATACTCATATTCCAATCACATTTTTCAGTTCATGTTCTATTTTCGCATTTCTTCCAATGGCTCAACCATTTCATTTTATTCAATTTAACCTTTTCTTTATTTACCCCTATTAACAGACTCGGACTTTAACGGATACACGGATTCCAACCCAAACACACCAGTACGGCACATTGTGCCTAAAACGGTACATAGTACTTGATCAGTATACGACACATAAGTGCCTGAAACAACACACAAGGTGCCTGATACGACACACGAGGTGCCTGATACGACACACGAGGTGCCTAAAATACGACACATAAAGTGCCTGATTTACGACACATAAAGTGCCTGATCGGCAAAGCCGATAAATCCCGTACTCTTCCAAATCCTATGGCATGCCAATTATATCCGACTCAGCCCGACTAGTTAATAGGGTATTCAGTTCTCAATTTCATTTTCATTTTCATAACAAATTCAATTTCAATATCAATTACACTTTTCCATTTCAAACCACATACAATTCAATTTCAATACATATTCATCATTCAACTCAATTTCCATTCAATTCAATAAAAACACTTACCTTATAATTTACTTACCATTTTCATAAATTAATCTAACATTTAATGAATAAATAAATAGTTTGAATTATAGTAGTACAACCCGAAATGCACGTTTACTCCTCGTGATCTTTTCTTTTCCCTTGGATGCCGATGCCTCTTTTTCCTTGTTAGCTACGAAAATAATAATAATTTACATTATTAATTACAACATTAAATTAAAATAAATAATTGAATTTTATTCAATTTCTACTCTTCCTCTTCATTCCACATCTTTTATACACAATTCTATTATTTACTTATAAGTTCTTTCTAGGCTGTCTACCTGAGTCATTGTCACTAAATCGTCTATATCTGGAGCTACGGAACTCCAAATTAAGATCCGTAAATTTTTCCCGAAACTAGACTCATATATCTTTTTACTGTAAATTTTTCAGAATTTTTGGTATGGCCAATCAATACCAGATTATTCTTAAAGTTTCCCCTGTTTCACTGTCCAACTGCTCTGACCTCTCTTCACTACGAATTAAATTACTCTTTGTATAGAATTTAGATGGCCTACTTGTTTAGCTCATTTGAAACTAGACTCATTCAGGAATCTAACCATATAAATTATGTTCCAAAATCATTTTTATACAATATTTAATGATTTTTACAAGTCAGAATAGGGGATCTCGAAATCACCCTGAACCAGTTTCACTAAAATTTAAATATCTCATAATACAGAACTTATTTGCTTTCTATGTTTCTTTCATATGAAAATAGACTCAATAAGCTTTAATTTCATATCTCATTCAACTTCTAATTCCACTTCTACGATTTTTGGTGAATTTTCAAAGTTACTCTACTGCTACTGTCCCAAAACTGTTTTCTTATAACTTATTTTGCAATTAAATCCTAATTAAGTTTACTTATTTCTTAACTTAATTCATGCTTTGATTCTACTTAAATTCCTTCCATATTCAACTTGATTATATAATTTTCATAATAAAACCCTAATTCATAATTTCTTCCAAATTAATCCCTATAGTAAAAAACTTATAGCTTACCTTGCAATTTAATCCCTTTTTACTAATTCTAACTTAGATTTCATTCAATTTAGTCTCTAATTCATCTTTTTCTTCAACATCAACTATACTTGAAAACCAATAAACTCTCAAAATATCAACTTACTTTCATCAAAATCTTGCTTTAAAGCTTCTAAAACATCAAAATTAAGAGAATAGAACTTGATTGACTTACCTAATTAAACTCCAAGCTTTAAAACCTCAATTTTCTCCTTTCTTTTTCTTTCTTTCTTTCCTTTCCTCTGTTTCGAAAACTTCTCAGTTCTTTTCTGTTCTTCTTTGCTTCTTTTTTTTTACTATTTCATTTACTATTTACTTTATTATATAATATAATATTATATTAATATAATTATTTAATATTATAATAATATATTTTAATACATAAAAATCTCAGATTTTTATGCATGTATGCCGCCTCAACTTATGATAAATGGCATATTTGCCATTTTGATCCTTTTTATTTTCTTTTAATCTACAATTAAACTTTTACTCTTTACTCACTTTAGTCCTTTTTCCTAATTTCTCTCAATTAAGCTAAATTCACTAAATAAAAATCTAATTAAACACACTACTAGACTCATAATTACTCCTAATGATTATTTACTAACTCGATTTACTAAGACGGAGGCCCGATAACACATTTTTTTTTTCTGGTGCCCACGGATTTCGGGTCGTTACAAATTGACCATTTTGCCCTTCATGATCTTTTAAAATTACATCATTGATCATCACTTAATTTGGAAAAATTACAATTTAGTCCCTCATAATTCTTCACCTATTCGATTTGGTCCTAATTCATCCATTTTCCTTAGTTTCTAGATTATTCCACCTCTAAAATATTTACGCTATTGGTCCTTCAACTTTTTTATATTTTCACTTTAACCCCTCAAATTTTTAGTATTTACTCTTGGGCAACAAAACTTTTCTCACTTTTACAATTTAGTCCTTTCTTGAATTAATAATGTACTATATCATAATATACTTCCCAATGTTGACATAATCCAAAATTTCTCTTTTTGTCACTTTATTTCCTTACTTAACTATATCAAGGATAATATCTTACTTTCTTACTGTAGTAATTTTCGGGGCATTACAATTTCATATCAATTACCATGCAATTTTATTATTTCCACATTTTGATCCTTAACATCAAAATCATTAAAACCCATTTTACAAACTAATTATATTTAACTATCCAGGTTTGTAATCTACCATTTAATTCTAAACTTTTATATTGATTTCACTCTACGCCTAATTTAATTCCCTACTTCTCAATTTTACCCTAAAATTTTAAAATTTTCACAATTTAATCCCTATTGTACAAAATCAACCATTAACTTTACAAGTTAGTCATTTATCAATTCTAAACTTAAAATCCATCAAAATCACACCTCAAACTCTAATTTCAACAATAGTAACATTATAAATATTTAATAGTACCATAAATTGTAACATGAGTCAACTAAATCGAGTTACGGGAATCTCAAAAATAAAAAAATTACAAAAAAGGGTAAAATTATACTAACCAAATTGAGCTTCAAAGCTTAAAGCTCAAATACCGAATGGTATTTCTTCTTCCTTCCCCATTTCGGCATGCAAAGAATGAATATAATAATTTTTTTTCTCTTTCTCCCCACTTTGTTATTTGTCTTCATTTTGTTTTTATTTTATTTTATTCTAATATAATTTTTTTAACTTTAGTTTTATAATATAAAACACATATATACTAAACCATGACCGGCCATCATTATAACCATTTATATGATGGTCTATTTATTTAATAGGCCTCTTAATCATGTTTCACATTATAAACTAATATCAATTCATACTTTTATCACTTATGCAATTTTATCTTTATACCTAAATTAAACACTAATTTAATGGAATTACTTAACCAGAATTCAATTCGTTCCTAATATAACTCCATAAATATTTAATAAAAATATTTACAAGTCCCATTTATGGAAACGAAGTCTCGATACCCCAATTTTCAAAATCAATACACTTGTACTTTGTCTAACTTTCCAATTAATCAAAATTATTAGAGGAAGCTTCAGTTTAATACTGTAATACCTTTGTAAATATTAATAAATAATAAATTTTTACTGACTCTATCATTGGAAAACAGAATTCTAAAATCACTGTTTCCGACACCACTGGCTTTCGGGTTGTTACATAAAATCTGAAACTCCTCCCATGTTCCCTCATTTTGTGCTTCACGTTAGTTTCTCTCTCCCATTCTTTTTGCAAATTTCACTTTTTTTTTATTCTTTTGATCATTGTATTTTCTTGGTGTCATTACCTTTCTTGTTCTTGGTTCTTCTTATTTGTTTCACTGTGATCTTACTCGAAGTTTTAGTAGTCTGGTGTCGTCTTTCTAGTTTCACTCGTTCGTTCATAGTTTCATCCATTAAGGTTTTGAAACGGGTACGTGGTGTTTTTTGGTTCTTGGATTTGTTTATACATGGTTTAAATTGAAAGTCATATCGGTTAAGTATATTTGTAAAATTGAATTTTTAGATCGGTTTAATTGAAGAGCATCGATTGATTCTTAGTGCTTTGGAAGCGTATTTCAGGTGTGCTTCCTTAAACATATGTAAGCGGGTACCTATTTTCGTGAATTTTCGTGATATTACAACAATTTTGAGGGTGGGTTTTCAACCATACGGGCAACCACACAGTCGTGTGCTGCTTAGAAATTAGGTAAGGTTTTGAGTCACACGGCTTATGGTGTGCCACACGGGCTGGTAATACGACCGTGTGACCTCTGTTGGGGATTTTGATGATCGCACATGGGTGTGTTTCTCAACCACACGGCCGTACATCATTGCCACTCGGGCGTGTCATTCAGTCACACGGTCGTGTCTTCCCTGCTCCTTAGAATGTGTAATTTTGTCACACCGGCACAAAGAGTTACACGATCTGGCCACACGGCCGTGTGTCCCAGTCACACGAGCGTGTCACTCAGCCACATGACCGTGTATCTGTGTCACATAGGTGTGTCCTTTAGCCATACGGTCGTGTATTCTTGTCACACGGTCTGGACCTTCCAACACGGTCGTGTGCTTCCATTTTTGCAGAATTTTCACCTTTTTCCAAATTATTCTGCTTCAGTCCCTGAGTAATTCCTTGCTCATATAAGCCTTTGTAGAGGTGTTTGGAGCATTGATGTAGGTTACGGTTGGCGAGGTATTGTTAGAGTAATTTATTCATAAATGTTCATAAGGTTTAGTTCTAATATTCGTACATATTGGAAATATGTTATGCGTTTAAATATATATGAATAGTTTTGGTTGTTTGTGTAATAGTTATTATGATTCGTTAAATTAGTGTGATTGGTTGGATGTAGAAGTTAGGAATTTTGCAAACTATAGATTCTTTCAACTTGTATTGAACATAAGTATGATGCAAGTTATCATAAACTGAATATGAACTTGCCTGATTCTGTTTCTGTTAAACTAATTGATTTGCAAATATGGTTATTTGATATGGAAACTTAACATGAGTATGTTGATTCTGTAAATCTATGTGCAATTTGATATGGTTTGCATCTGTATTTGGGATTGAGTTTTGATTTCGAAGAGAAGAGAATGAAGTTTGATTTAGAAGTTAAACTGCATTATAATTTTGTTAGCAGTTTGATTGCATAACAATAATGAGGCAAATGACCGCTTTGTGGTGTGAATTGGTTGGACGAGTCCACCATAACCCGATAATGGTGTGTAGAGAATGGAAGGGTTAGAAAAACCCTATTTTTAGTGTGCGACGATTGGTTGGAGATGGTGTGTAGAGGTTGGATAAGCGAGGGTTTTGTGACATTTTGCATTTGAACATGATTTGCATGTTTGTATGAGGACAACATAAAGTAATGCGTTAAAATTTGATGTGATATCTAAAATTTTATTGATTTCAGTTATTATGAGTTTGAGTAGTTCTATGTGTATTTGTTTTAGCTTATCTGTCAAGTGTTATAAAAATGAAATATGCCAATCTGATATGATTTCTGTTAACGATTCGATTCAGTTATTTTGTAAATATTTAGTTAAATGTTTGATTCTGGGTGATTACGTTTATTTTAGACTTACGTTGAGCTTTTGTAGCTCACTCCCTTAGTTTTCATTTTAAGATAATCCGTAAGCTTAGGCGTGGGACTCAACGAATCGGAGGTGTCACGATTGTTCTCATCTTGATTTGATTTTTAATAAGTTTTCATATGATATAATTAATGGTTTTTATTTGGGATTGTAATAAGTTTATATGAACTGTGGTATGAAATTTGCCTTTGGACTTTCATTAAGCTTTGAGTTTTTGGTCTCCGAACTAAAATCGTAGTTTCCATGTACTTTTTTTTAGTGATAATTTATGGTTTTCTGTTGAAAAGTAGAAGACAAATTTTTCTCTGCTACAGAAATTTTGAAATTTCGATTTCTAATTAGAAAAACTTGAAGTGTTTGTAGACTAAACAAGAGACATCAAATTGGTTTTACTTTAATCTTGTCGAAAATTTACTCACGGTTTTCGAAGCGTAAAATAAGTTTTAATCGAATTTTATTAAGCTTAAGGAGAAAATGATTTTCGATAAGGAATTTAATGGTTTGAATAGTATTTTGTCTGGGCTATTTCGGTGGCCAATGTAACTTACAGAATCTGGTCAAAACTTTTCAACCGGGTTTTGGGGTATTTCATTTTTGTGACTTTTTAAAAATGTCACAAAAAAATTAATTTTCAATGACATTTTTAGTACGTCTCACGGTGAATTATAGTTTTTTTTTTTTTTTCGAAAAAAATAAGTAAAGATTGATGTCACAGAAGAGTGCACTTTTAGTGACATTTTTATACAATGGTCATGACGTTCTAAAACATCACAGAAGAGTGACCAATTTGTGACGCTTTTGAAGATTTTTACGACGTTTGGAATCTCACCAATGTTAAATTTTTTGGTGATGTTTTTAGCATCTTTTCGTGACCCCTAAAAACCTCAACTACATAATTGTTTTTCTGTGACTTTTTGTATACACTCGTCGTGACGTGTCATAAGTTTTTTGTGACATTTTGTTTATTTAAATCAATATTAAATATATAACAATATAATTTTATGTGTTACCAAGAAGTCATTATAATATATAGGCTTATTGGTAAAATAATTTATAAAAATTATTAGAAATTAATTAAATTTGATGAAAAATTTTAATTATTTTTAATAAAATTTTATAAAAATTGTCCTCATTTTGACTAAATTATTTGATTATATTTAGAAAAAAAAAATGAGACCCATGGTAGTTTCTTAAACAGAGTTGAAAAATTCCCCGCTAGTGTACTAAATAATCATCTTTTAAGATAATACAATCAACTCTCTTTATAACAGTCTTATTTACCTACTAAAATCTTTTATGTTATAAAGAGGTGGCTATTATACACCTATAACAACATTTGAGATTCAAATCATATTTGAGATAATTAATTTAATAAATTTTGAGACAATAGGCTATTGTAGGGAACTAATTTAATACAAAGTGTACTTCATATTTTATAGTTGTTTCTGTTATAGAAGATAAAAATAAAATATAAAAAATAAGTTGTATAACAAATTTAGTTGTTATAAAGGATAGTTATTATACATTGGATTCTAAATTATGCATTAAAAAAAGGATTTGAAATTGGTGTAGGCTTAAGTTGAATAGAAACTAACCAAATTAGCTTAAATTGGTTTGATTCTCTTAATTATTGTACCAAAACTACAATTTGATTAACAATTAAAAACTTAAAATTTTAAATATATAAATTAATTTCCCATTTCAACATTCCTTATGTCAAAGTTAGAAAACAAGAGAAACTATTGTTGTGGCCTACTATTCTTGAGAAAATGTAACAAACAAAGATAATTTAGCGAAATCAATCTCTTGTGACACACTCAAAATGTGAGTAAATAAAAATTTATGTAATAAATATATTTATTAAAAGTTTATATAAATATCAAATGAAACTTTCGTTGAAATGATAAATTAAAAGTTTAAGAATTGTTATGTTTTAAGTTAAAATCTTATCATATTTAAGTTTTTAATAATTGATAAAATATTAAAAGATAGTTAGATAAAATGAATGGTGATAATAAGTATAGATATAGACTATTACTAGTTTTTCTTTTTCTTTTTTTGTATTCTTTTTATCTTGAATCACCTCGTATTAAAATCTATTTATTTTTATATATTATACATATATTATAATATAGAAATTAAGCATAAGAATTGGTAAATAAAAAATTCATAAAGTAATAAGTGATATTAGTTGGCTTTTTTACATGCATTAATTTGGATAAAACAATTTATATTGAAACTTAAAAGATAAAAATGCTTAATATAAGGCATTTAGATGATTGAAAATTTTGGTACCTCCAAAGATTGAATTAAATGATATTTAATAATGTAATAATCTTGGTGTTTTTGTAAAACAAAATGGTTGTTATAAATTTTGCAATTTTAAGTTGGACGAAATGTTTATAATTTTAAAGTTTAGGTAATTAAATAAAGAATTTATCAATTTTTAAAAATACTAATGTTAATTTGTTTTTAAAAAAAGTGAAATCTACCATATTTTACTTGTTCGAGAAAATAAATTGTATTTATTACTTTTTCGGTTGTATATAACATGAAATATTGATTCCAAATGTCATAACAATTTGATTAAAAACCGACCTATAAAATATATATTAAATAATAATAATAATAATAATAATAATAATAATAATAATAATAATAATAATAATTACATGGTTTTCCTTGTATCTTCTTGTCCGCCATTTGGAGACAAAAGCACCATTCATTTTTGCTTTTGGGTTAGATATGACAAATATACTTTCTTTTTTTTCATAAAAAGTATAAAAATCATAAAAAAATGTTCAAAATGACTAATAATAATTATTCTTTTATTTATTTTATCCTCACCCCTCTCGTTTAATCAACTATTATCCTTTGTTTAATCTATATTAAAAAAAGATAGATATAAAATATTTATACAGGGTTTAATGGGTAAATCCATATCCATTTCTTCTCTCTCTGATAACAATATCAGACATTTTTACAAACCCAAATCAAAGTTATCAAAGATTTAAACATATTTCCAATCTTTAAGAGATTTGCTTTTTCTCTATAACGATTTGAAGCTCAACTTTCTACAACCAAAACGCAACCTGGATGTCTGCAATTTTTTTCCTTCTCGTTCAACGAAAGCTACAATTACAAACAATCCACTACGCAATAACAGGCTAAAGTTATCATTTTTAAGTTGAAAGAACTTCAAGATACAACTCAAACCACAAGCAATCAAAGCTAAAGAAAGAAGCAAAATTGCATTGACAAACATCCAAAATTTGCAGAGCTTGTTTACCAACATAACTGCAGCTATCAAAACTTTGCTGCAAATGTCTCTGCATATAATACGCCCGAGACGAAGCCCGTCCCAGAAACTTGCCGGAAGTAGATGGAATCGTACTGTCCAAATGTCTCGAGTTTTCACTTTTATGTCTCTACTGGAGATCATCAACCGTGTTTAGATGATTCCATGTTTGTGTTTGAGGAAGATTCTGATTTTTATGGTATTTTTAAGTTTTCACTTCAATGTCCCTTGTTATTTTTTAGACGATTGCATGTTTGTGTTTGTGGAAGATGTTGATTTTTATGGTCTTTTAAAGGTTTTATTATTATTATTATTATTATTAAATTTTTTCAGCGAGTTGTGGTCTTTTCTTTCTAATTCCTCCATAGTTTTCAATTGGGTTTGTCTACCGTTTTAAGTGAGATAAAATCGTACAAACTTTTCTTTTGTTATTCGATGACACTTACAATAGCCACTCTTAGGTCCCCTCACAGAATCGCTATTACAGCCTCGCATGTAATAAGGGAGGAATACCTCATTCCAGCAAAACCTTTGCTTCGCTGCAAAGCATGAAATGAGGCCTAGATGAAAATCTTATTCCGATGAACCAAACACGCTGTAAGCTCAATATGACATTAAATTTGTAAAATTTGTGCTCCAAAAAATACATTTTCATTCATGAATATAATTTTAGTATGTGTATGTATATTGGAAGTTATGGCGAACATGCAGGGGTGGAACAAGAATTTTATTTAAGGCGGCTGGGATAAAATTTTTTTTTTGTTAAAATAACTTAAATTAATATTTTGGTTGGTCAAAAATATAACTTTGTCTTAATCCAAAGATTTAAATTGAATAATGAATTATTATTATTATTAGGAGCTAAAATTGAAATTATTCCATTTAATTAGGCTAAGGCTGCTACTTTCTCCTAATTCTATCTCCTCCACACATGAAGTGATTCAATTGTCTGAGTACTCATTCGTATTCTAACGAGTATAAAAGTTGGAATATTACCAATAATATAATCCGTAAAAAAATTGAGCATTTGAACTCGACTTTCCACTCAATAAGGTATAAAAATTAATCACACATTATGAGGGATGATATTCCAGGTTAGGGGTTTGACCCTTAAAATGAAAAACTTTTTACTTTTGAGTCTCAAACTTCATAAAATCAGTAGTAAAATGTGTGTATATATTATCTTTGGATTAAAGAAAAAAATAAAGATTTTGTGGTTGTTGCCGCACGTTTACAATTGGATCAACATTTTTTGAATTCGGATCAGTTCAATGTGATCCGGTTCCAATTATTCTTCATTAATTATAAAATATTTTCTAATTAAAGTTTTTTTTTTTTTTTTGAAAACGTGACTGATTTTATGAAATGAAGGGATAATAGATACTTGATTACATCCTTGGAAATGAAAAGAGTAAAACAGTAACCTATCCTTCGCTTTGGGGATACACATATCATGCCGTTTACACCAATGTATACTTTTGTTTGACTTAGAATTACGCCACTAGAATTTACTCATCAAATTCTCTAATTCTCGGCACACTGTAATTGGAAACTTAAAACACTGCATAGCATAAATTGATATTGCTTGTAATATGGACTTTAAGAATACCTCTTTGCCCCCTGCTGATAAAAGCCGCAAGCTCCAATTTTGTAATGTTTTCACAAATCTTTCTTTTATGTCCACAAATGCATGTTTCTTCCTTCTACCTATCATAGTTGGCAACCCCAAATATTTCTCGGGATTATTAGAGATCCTCACTCCCAAGATACCCCCACCTGTTCCCTTACTTCTGATTCAACATTTTTACTAAAATAAATTAGCGATTTATCAAAATTCACCAACTGGCTAGATACCTGCTCGTACTCTTTGATTACTGCCTTCATGTTGTTTGCTCCTTCAGTAGACGCTTCCCCAAAAAGCATACTATCTTCCGCAAAAAATAAGTGCGACACTGCAATATTCCCTCTTCCCACCTTCGTACCTTTCAGTCTTCCTTCTGTTTTAGCCATTGTAATTAACTGAGAAAATCCTTTAGCACAAATGAGAAACAAGTACGGACTAAGCGGATCTCCTTGTCTTAACCCTCTTTGAGGATGAAATTCTTCTCCGTTTCTTCTATTCAAACCAATTGAATATGTCACACTCCTAACACATTTCATAATAATTGAAATCCATTCATCACAGAATCCTATCTTGCTCATCATTTTTTCTAGAAAATTCCATTCAATACGATCATATGCTTTGCTCATGTCCAGTTTCAGCACAAACCCTTTTTTGGATGTCCCTCTTCTTTTTTTGAAAGAGCGAAGAAATTCATAAGCCACAAAAATATTATCCGTAATTTGTCTTCCTGAGATAAAAGCTCCTTGGTTGTCTTCAATACAATAATTAAGCACCTTCCGAAAACGGTTGACAAGCACTTTTGAAATAATTTTGTAGATTACATTGTAAAGGCTTATGGGTCTAAATTGGCTCATTAGCTTTGGTGAATTAACCTTTTGAATAAGAACTATACTTGTAAAGTTAACTTCCTTTATTTTTCTCACTCTTTTTAACGCCTCCAAACAGAACTTGGTTATTTTCTTTCCAACAATATGCCAATATTTCTGATAAAAAATTGAGGGAAATCCATCAATACCTGACGCATTGAGAGGGGCTATCGATTTAATCGTCGAAGCAAATTCATCTACTGTAAACTCTGCCATAAGCTCCATGTTTTGCTCCTCCGTTATACTTGGTTGAAAAGACTCAAGTAATCTACTGCAATCACTAACTCCTTTAGAAGAGAAGAGATCTTTAAAGTAATGAGTCGTCATTTTAGCCATATCCTTTGTCAGTTTGTCTCTGTTTTCAAGATTCCAAACTCATCCTCAAGCCCCTTGACCATGTTTTTCCTCTTTCGATGTGACGCATTTCTATGAAAGAATGTTGTATTTTTGTCCCCCATCCTAAGCCAATTAGTTCTTGCTCTTTGCTCCCAATAAATATCTTCTTTATTAGCTTCAAGGTTCATTTCAATTTTAATTCCTGTAATTTCCTCCAAAACATCCTCAGAAATTACGCACCCTCCCAATTCACTTAATCTGCCATTCATCTCTTCAATACATAGTTCCCTTAACTTCTTCTCTCCCTTTGACCAGCCATGTAGACTCCTACCCAGCTCCTTCAATCTCACTAATGCATCATGAGTATTTGAATTCCATATATTTTTTATTTGCTCCTCACACTTTGGATTCATAATCCAATCAGCATTAAATCGAAATTGCCTTTGTTGCCCTATATTGTGTCTAACCTCATTCTTATTTGTACTCACAACTAATGGACAATGATCTGAAAAACTGTGTTGTAAGTGGCTTACTTCAAAATTTGGAAACAGTTCCCACCACCTTGGATTCACAACCCCCCTATCTAATATTTCTCTGATATTGTTACTAATGAGCCTACCCCTTTCCCACGTATACCATTGCCCAGAAAAACCCAAGTCGACTAAATCACAATCTTCTAAAGCTTTTCTAAACAAATTTATTTGTCTTTCCTCTCTAATTCGTCCACCTTGTTTTTCAAAAGAAAACATAATTTCGTTAAAGTCCCCTGCAACTAACCATGGCATATTGTTCCCTCTCTGTAAAGCTCTTAGTAACTCCCACGAATCCCTTCTGTTATGTTCTACTGGTTCCCCATAAAAACCCATAAATCTCTAAGCCTCCGCTTCATTCTCTTCTTCCACCTCCACATCAATATGAGATCTTGAGTAGCTTTTTAATGTCAGACTTATTCCCTCCCTCCAGCCTATTGATAAACCCCCTTGAACCAATCGCATCAACATCAATACCATTCATGAAACCACATATTCTTCTTATTGATTCCATTCTCTTGCTTGTGACTTTTGATTCCATGAGAAACAAAATTTGAGGCTGAATGTGTCTCAATTTATTTTTGAGACGTCTCACCGTTTGTGGTTGCCCCAAACCACGAACATCCTAACTTAGTATTTTCATTGCATCCAGTCGGCCAACTTGTCATTAGCCGCCGATATCTCATTTTCAAACTCTATCATACTCCTTCTTTCTCCGGTATTTCCCACTTCTGAGCTAACCATTTGTCTCTTTTTACCATCCACAAGATCCATTGGTAAATATTCCATCTCATCTCCATATTATTTTTCTACCTCCTGTTTCCTGATGTCCCTCTCTTCCATCAATTTTCGAGGTTGCCTTACAAACCGTCCCATGGATCCCATTTCCCATCTTTGATCTCTATTATTCGTAATATCCATTCCAAAATTCCTTCCCCTTCTTTCCTTATCAACCCCCATATTCCTCCAACGTTCAGAATTTGTTTCCTCTCAAAGCCATCTCTTGTTGATTGCCCGCCCCTTCTTGATACAGCCCTTAATGATAGATCCCATCCAAAATCCACTTGCTGTTTGCTTAATGTCAATCTGATCGGACAGAAACTTTCACTACGTCTAAGCCGGCCACACAGAAAGCAAAATAATGATAGACGTTCATATTGAAATAGAACATAAATAAATCTGTTTTGGCTAATATAGATACGCTTCTTCCTTTTCCGCGGATACTTAGTATCAATTAGTACTCGAATTCTCATGAAGTTCACATTACCTTTGGAGGCCATAGATGCATCATATTCCACAAATTTTCCAACGAAATCACCTAGTTGCTTCGCTATTCCTTCCATAAAGAATTTGTACCCAGAATATCGTCTCCCACAACGGAACTGTGTTTGGCTCCTCGTTTCCTGTCAACATGTGGAAAATAATTAAATGCCTGTTGAAGAACCATGGCATACCATCTTTTACTTGTTTCAGATCTATCTTGCTATAAACTCTGAATAAAATTCACTTGTCCTCCATCTCTGTAATAGTTACACCCCTCAGTACATGCCATAAATCTTCTAATGTGTTTTTTAGAGCCAAAAAATTCACCACGCTGTCTGTAAGAACTTTTCCCACCAAACAAAGATCTTGTATCTGAGCAGTATTATCGCCTATAATCATCATGGGATCTTCTTCTTTATCCATTATGTTGAGATTGGTCAGATCTGCATCTACTATGTTGATGTCATCCATAACTCCCTACTAAGAATTTTTTATGCCACTAAAACCCTCAAGAAAACACAAGAAAACGCAAGAAAACCCTTCTAAAGCCTAAACTCCACTTTCGTACTACTCGACAGACTTGAAACCCTAACTTATGCCACTCGACAGGCATCAACTAAAATTTTATATTAAAAGAATTTTATTTTCTAATTAAATTTAATTTTACAATATATGTATATTATTTTTTAAAAAATATTAATATTAAATGAATGATAAACTTGAAAAGATGAATCAGGCCTAGTTAAAAACAAACTTTAATGTAAAAGACCCCTCTTTGTTGGATCCATAGATAGGTTTAGCTATGGTCTCTATCAAACCTTTCAAATCCTTTGTGGGTGCATGCACCTAATCAACTTGTGCACGCAAATAAAATAAACAAAACCACCTGCTTGAATCATTGAATATTATTCATATAAAAATAAATAAAAATTTGTAAAATTAAAATAATTTTATATTGGTGGAAGTGATTTTTTTTCATATATAAAAGTGAAAGCTAAAAGGGAGGCAGCAACTTGCATCCTGTTCTAAAACCAATTATGTACAATATGAATTACATTATGCTAAAGTATACTAGTAGCAGTAGTGATCTAATTATTAATGTTTTTTTTTTCCATTCAACTTAAAAAGTTTTTGATATAGAATGTTGACAGGAATGAAATCAGAAAATTACTTTAAGGAGGTCATAAATGATTTATAAATTTTTGGCGGAGTTAAAATGTAATTTTAATATTATACTAATTTGCAACTTAACAAATTTTTAAGGGGCTAAATGGGTGGTTTACCATTTTGGGAGAGGCCAAGACCTTTCTCCACCCTTTTGTTAAGAAAATTCAATAAATTTGGCTCTAAATTTATATATTCTATCAATTTAGTCTTCATTCTAAAAATTTCAAAAACAATACAATTTTTTATAAAATAAAAATATTTAATTTTCTAAAAATTATATATATACAAAAAATACATAAATTTTAATATATATATTAAAAATAAAAAAATTATGTTGGTTTTATTCTACAACCTGCTTGCTCCTGTGCTTTATAGATTAAGAATTGAGTTTGTAGAGGGAATATCTCCTCTGGGTCTTCTTTATCCACCTTTGAGTAACCATTTGATGTCTTCAAATTGGCCCTCCATTCTGTGGGAAAAATTCAACTATGTGAAAGGGAGTTAAAGAGAGGAAGATGAGACTTCAGATTGAAACATTATTTATAGGCGTGTTGTATGTTAGCCATTGAAGATGCCATATGGTGCTAAAGTTGTACAAGTGAAGCAATCTTGATTGGAGACTTTATTATATTCATATTTTTATATTATCAAACACAATTCTTTTATGCAATAGTCAGTCTATACCAATGATATGCTAATAAATCGTATGCTCAAATCAAATTATTTAAGGTAAAAAAAGAGGATTTTATTTCTAAATTTCTTAGAGAAAGTAAGAAGCATGGGAAATAATAAAGAGGTATGTTGGTCTCTATGTAATAATAATTGTTCATGAGATCCTAATACTGCATGTGTATAATAGAATTACACCGATAATTTACAAAAAGCAAACCCGTTTATGAAAAAATAACATGGTTGGAATACTAAGAGAAATTTAATGATCTTATTCCTCTCGACAATAATACACAAAATGGACTACCAAGATGTATGTACACAATTATCCAAGGTCTAAGAGATCAAGTATACACATAGAGGTATACACATACAAAGAAATTTGTACTTTATAGTGTTTTAAACAGCACTTTGACAACAACGAAGTACATTGCAACTAACTAGTCATTTGTCAAAAGATGCTAAGTAACTTGAAGTTAGTGCATGTATTGCTTTCTAGATATAGAGACAATTGCAACTTGAGGTTTAGGTAGTAATATGATAAAACTTGTCTTATTTTTTGGTATATTTGATCAACATATCTTAGATATTTGCTTACACCATTTAGAGGATTTTGTGCAGCCAATCTCAATATTATAATTGGAGAAAAGATTGGACCAAGCAATATTACTTTTCAAGTATCTTAATGTGACCTATTTACTTTATATACTAAGATATGAAATCACAAGAAGATATGGGCTTACTTGATAAAGATTGATCTCAATTCTTTACATCCATATATTAAGGGAAATTGATTAGATGAAATCTAGGTAGATTAGAAAAGATTGAAGCTTACTTAGTGAATCTAGACTCTAACTCTTTATATGGAAGCCTTGTTCAACATTGGAAGAAATTGTTGAGCTAATATGGTTTCAGTTATAGCATCAATTACAATTGTGCCTATAACTGTTCAGAAACCATGACTTGCCATATTTGTTGTTAGTAATCCTTTTGAACCAAAACGATTGGGTCATGACTAAGTTGATCGTGTGGAAGTGTGTTGGCCCACCTATGAAGATCATTCTAACGGAGAAACAAATCAAAGAGGACTGGGTCAAAACAGATCATACAAATTGAATCTTGTGCCTTATGAAAATTGGATCGAAAGACTTGAAGAATAGCTTGAAAATCTATTATTTATCTTAGACTTTAATCGGAATTTTTAGTCTTGTTTTGCATGCTACTTTCGTGGGGATTTGTATTATAATTGATCTGTATTTTAGCAAGACTTAAACTCTTACATATGTTATTTTGTTCATTGGGAACTCATATCAGTAAGTGCAATTTGTAAGTAAAACAAATAAGTCAGTTCGTTTTACAAATTAAGTTTTTAGAGGGAAAACTTAGCGGAGAGTGATCTAAATCGTAAGTATAAGTGTGAGGTTACTACATTGGTAAGTTTTAAGACTTAAATCATTCATTGTACATGGTTGAAATAGTGGGTTGATTCTTTAGGCAAGGCACTGTAGTCATAGGTGTTTATCAAACAATATAACCAATTGTTTTTGTATTACTGTTCTTTATTTGTTATACACCTCAAGTATAACTGCTCATATAATATTAGTTACAAAAATAAACTATTCTTGCATTTGATATTAGAGTTTAATACTTGACATAGTAAGTGGTGTTTCTGGTGTTGATTTTTGCTAGTAATGGAAGGTTCATCTGTTTCATGTCCCTTAGTGTTGGATGGATCCAACTACACGTACTAGAAGACAAGGATGAATGCATTTATAAAGTTAATGTATGAACAGGCCTAGTGTATAGTTTTTACTAAATGGGAGCCACCTACAACTAAAACCAATTGCTACACTGGTGAGTGGTAAGACTTAAATCGTTCATTGTACATGGTTGAAATAGTTGGTTGATTCTCTAAGTAAGACACTATAGACATAGGTGTTTACTGAACAACATAACCAAATGCTTTTGTATTATTGTTATTCATTTTTTATACACCTCAAGTATAACTGCTCAATAATATTACTTGCAAACAGACTATTCTTACATTTGACATTAGAGTCTAACACTTGACGTAGTAAGTGATGTTTCTAGTGTTGATTTTTGCTAGCAATGGAAGGTTCATTTGTCTCACGTCCCTTAGTGTTGGATGGATCCAACTACATGTAATAGAAGGCAAGGATGAAGGCATTCATAAACTTAATGGATGAAAAGGCCTAGCATATAGTTCTTACTAGATAAGAGTCGTCTACAACTAAAACCTTAAAAGTAAAAACTCCCAAATTTGAACTTACGTAAACCACTTATGAGGAAAAGTTGGTCAATGCAAATTCCAAAGAACTTAATTCCATATCCTATGGAGTTGATGGTTAAGAATTCAAGAGGATATCCAAGTGCACCACAGCAAAAGAAGCCGACAATATTCTTAAAACTGCTTAAGAAATGACAAACATTGTGAAGCAGTCAAAGTTGAAGATGTTGACCACTAAATTTGAGAATCTCAAAATGCAAAAGAGTGAGACCGTTAGAGAAATTTATGTCATTTTGTGGGATACGTCAAACCTAATGTTTGCACTTGGTATCAAATACTCAAATTCTAAACTAGTGAGAAAAGTTTTTAGATAATTGTTTATGAAGTTGGCCATCAAAATCACTAATATTGAATAAGTTCAGGACGTTGACAACATGCGAATAGATGAGCTCATTAGATCATTGCAAACATTTGAAATGAACATTGATGAATAAAAGAAAGTTATATCAAAAGGTGAAAATAGTATAGCCCTATAATGACCTGTGGTCTGAATGGTCGATCGACGACCCGAGGGCAAGGTTACAAGGAAAATGAATGAACTCAAAAATCTTGGGTAAGTGATGGATTCACTGATTTGTAAGTTAAACTTGCTATTGAATTTATTTAAATTGAGCTAATAAAAAAGACTACTTGATGAAAATTAACTAAAATAATTACAAAATATTCAATTACATAAAGTTGTACATGAAATGTAACTTTGACCAATTTTCAACTTTGCCTCGATAAATACATATCACAAAAAAAATTCAAAAGAAAAAGGCTCACGATATAGTCCCAGGCTAGCTAAATGACTATTACAACTATGCCTAATTGTCTATAACATGTAAAATTCTTTTTCAATATTAACAACAAACAACTATTGATTACCAACTGATTCAAAAAGAGCAAGTTTCCTTAATTACCATATCAACAATCCTCATTATAGCGCTAGAATAAGCCAAATTCCTAGAATGCACACAAATTTATTAAATGCAACAACCAAGCCAACTAGTACGTGTCCAAATTAACATACATTGTTTCACCATCAAACAAGATAACTAAATTTCTTTAATCCACCCATATACTCATATATGAGTAGATAGTCATTAAGAGGTGTTATTTAGGATGTCTTAAAGTGAGTCTCTTCAAGACCTTTTAACACAATTCAATCCCTTTTCTTAAACAATTTAAACTTCTCAGGCCTTTTTATCACCCAACCAAACTTTTGCAAAGCCACATTATTATTATAATTTCAACATTTCAAACCCTAATATTAGCCATCTGAACCTCTACAAAGTTGTATTATCGTAATGGTCATACTCCGCATAGCCATATTATCATCCATCTGGACCTCTACAAAGTCGTAACATCAATAATTTTCTTTTGAATAAGATTTACATAATCATCAATAGGCATACCACAACTGTTCACATTCGAAGTCTAATTCTGACAATATAAAACATCAAGTTCAAACATATAAAAGAAAACAAGTCATTTGAAAAATCATAAAAATTTCAGCATTTAGACAACATGAGCAGCGCAATCACCCAATTCGGTTGTACTGGAATTCATTACGATTAGGCAGTAATTAATAATAATAAACAAAACAATTTACCACCATTCAGACAACAACAATTTCATCACATTCAGACAACTTAAATAAGCCTTAACACCATTTAAACAGTAATAATTATCCATATCTTGGACAGATTTATTCGATATCAAACACTATTTTAACAATCATTATTTATCATTTGAACAACTTAAATTGGGTGACAAAGGACCATTGAACAATAACAAGTTATTCAGCATTTAGCCAGCTCAATTTAAGTATTATTTTGGTAATAAACAACAATGGACAACAACAATTAATACCATTTTTGACAGTTTAATTCCAATAATAAATAACAATGAAGAACAATAATTAAACACCCTTTTTGACAACTTAATTCAGTAATAAATAACAATGAACAACAACAATTGAACACCCTTTTTACAACTTAATTCCAATAATAAATAACAATAAACAACAGCAATATGAACAAAAATACACCACTACCAAATCGAATGAAATAGTACACTTGGGATGTTTCTGTACCATCTACAACTTGAAAGAAAGGTTCACAATTTACCCATAACAGAATAAGTTAAACTCAAAAGCTTACCAACAAAATCTTCAATAAGGGTCGAAACTCTTACTCAAGCTTGGCCTTGCCTTTGCCGCTTGGTCTCTCTCCTTCCTTGCTAGCTAAACAAATCAATTTTTATCATCAATAGAAGTTCTCAAGGAAACAACAAGCTTTATAACATCAAATGGAAGTTTTCCTTTAACTATGCAAGAATGTTCTTTCCCCACATCTTACAGCCACACCAACTAAAAACCACCAATTTACTTTTAACAAAAATTTAAGAGGTGAGGAGAGTGAAGAATGTCACAAAAACTCTAGATTTCCTTTTGATCAAGCTAGAACATTCATTTCACCAACATGCAAACAATTCATCCTTCTCCCCCATTCATTCGAACAAGCTAAGAGAATATTAAGAAAAGAAAAGAAAAATAATGCTTAAGTGTTCCTATTTCTTTTTTTCTATGGCCCCTTCCATCTTCTCTCATTACTCATTTTTTTCTTAAGATAAAAATATAATAAAAGACATCCCTTGGTCAGACACCAATATCTTTGTATGCATCCAATTAAAGCATAACATGTGTTCATAAATTAAACGGGCCACTAATAACCTTCATGACTTCATGTGTTTGCAACTAGATAGTTACATTCTAAAGGGTCTCATTAGCACCCTTTTAGCCTAACTAACCCATCAATTTCTAGGAGGACTACTTTACTCTCTCATTTCCTACAATTCAATACCAAGCTTTAATTTCGAGCAAGGTCAGTCAAAATTTAATATAAATTTATCTAGACTAAGTAACACTTGAGTAAAAGTCTTAAGAAAAATAAATTGAGTGGGCTTGCAAGTGACAACACTAATTACAACTATGGGTGCCATTACCATTGAGGAATTGTAAGAACAAATGATATTGCTAACACAAAATTTTAACAAAGCTTTTAAGAAGTTGTCAAGGAGGAAATAAGTTTGATATTGCCAAAAACTTCTCTAAAATCAAAGACAAAGGGGTTGTGATCAACGAGGAGCCCAAGAAAAAGAAGAAGAAGGGCATTCAATGTCATGAATGTCATGGTTTTGGTCATGTACAAGCTGAGTGTGCAAACAATATGAAAAAGAAGTCTTTGACGTGACTCAGAGAGATGAATACTCAGCAAGTGAGAATGATAAAAATGATGAGAACTTAAACAATTATGTTGCTTTTACTTTCTAGTTGTTGACAAAAGTTGCAATTGATTCTAAAACTAGCAATAATGGTGAAACTTAATAGAAAAAAAGACTTTATGAAGATATACAAAACCACACTTGACAAATGTGAACGTGTTTATAAAATTAATGTCAAGGATACTGATGGGAATTATGTGCTTAAATAGAAAAATCAAAGGGTGTTTAAAAACATTGAAGAGAAACACTTTTTCGACTGAGAAAGACATATTATGTCATTGACATTAAGATCCAAAGGGATAGATCTCACTAAATGTTGGGGTTATCATAAGAAACTTATATTAATATAATTCTTGAGAGGTTTTAGATGAAAGATTGTTCACCCAGTGTTGCACCTGTTGTTAAGGGTGATAAGTTAAACCAATGTTTGAAACTCAAAAGTAGGAAGGAATAAATGAAAAAAAATCTCATTTTAGCCGTTGGAAGCTTGATGTATGCTTAAGTCTATACCAAACCTAACATTCCATTTGCAATGGGAATGTTGAGAAAATATGAAAGCAATACTAGGATAGACCACTAGAGAGTTGCAAGGAACATGATGAGATATCTTCAAGGAACTAAAACTCACATGCTTACTTATAGGTAATCTAAAATTTTATAAGTTGTTAGATATTCAGATTTAGATTTTGTTTGTTGTGCTGATTCCTGGAAATCAACATCTACATATGTTTTTAAGCTGGCCAGTGGAATCATATCTTGGAGAAGTGTTGAATAGACACTAGCAGCAACCTCTACTATAGAGGCTAAACTTGTTTCATGTTTTGAAGCAACCTTGCAGGATATTTGGTTGAGAAGTTTTATTACGAGTTTTGGAGTGTTCAACATATCTCTAGACCCATATGGATATATTTTGACACTATGGCAAGAATGTGTCAAAGTACAGTAACATTAAATACTTAGTAATTAGGGAACACGTTAAATCATGAAGTTGCTCATAAAACACATAAGTACAAAGTTAAATATAGTTGATCGCTTGACAAAAGGAATACCAACAAAGTTGTTCAACGGTCATGTGGTTGAAGTAGGGGCTATCCCTAAAATTGTCACTATAAGGTAATAATTTGATTAGTTTGTTTTCTCATTTTGGTTGTATACATTGAGTAGAGAAAATAAACATTTTGATTGGACTTAGAACAAACATTGATAATTTCCCACATTTGTGAGTTTATTTAGAAGGATAATATTTACATTTGATACATGAAAGGAAATACTAAGTTAAATGAGGAATTACTATCGTAAAGAAATTCTAATTTTTTTTAAAAATTAGGAAAACATAAAAATATTAAAAATATATATTCAAAAAATTAGGAATTACCAATGCACATCTCGGTTCATCCATAAAAAATAAAAAAAAAATTATATAAATTGAGAATTCATTTAAAAATGTTATTTTTGAAATTATAGAAAAATTATAAAATTATTTTAAAAAATACATGTAGAATAAACTTAACAAAAAAAAAAAACTCAAACCTCCATTTATTCAGATAATTCCAGACATCTCCTTTTAAGGTTTTTCTAAATTTATTTAAAAAAGATAGTTTTTAAGAATTTTTATAGCTTTTTAAATAAATTTTAATATTTTTATTATATATATAATTGAATTGTTTATAAAATGAAAATGATGATTTAACGCTTTTAAGAGAATAGGGAGACATCAAAAACTAATGTGAAGCAAAAACCAAATTAGTAGAAATTATTGAATTGAAAATTAAATATTTGTTTATCCCTTATATTATACTTTGAAAGGGAAACTTGTAGCTTGGACCAAATAATGAAAGATAAATACTTACCATAAAAAGCCACAAAACTAGAACATTTCATTGTTGGTTAAAAGGAAAAAGAAGAAGAAGGTAGTTTTAATTTTATAAAAAAAGAAAGATAGAAAAAGAATGATTTTGACATTTGTTGAACTTAATTATATCCAAACTCCAATTTAATCTTGCTTTATTTATTTTTGGTTCAAAGTAATATTGCTTTATTAGGATACACCTGCATTTTTATTTAAATAAAGTCGGTCCAATTAATACCCCTCAAACCCTACCCTTAGCGGAAAAGTGAAACCCGAAACATTGCATATCGAAGGAGAAACCTGGAAGTGAGCGTTTGGGATGACGCGCTACATTGATTGGACATTCACCTGAAATTCTATCACTTAATTGGATGATTTCAATCACGTGAATTTTAGCTCGTGGGGATGCTACCCTACTCCTTAGTGTAAGTTTTTTTTCTCATAAGACACTCCTTAGTGTATTTAAAGCATCTGTTAACATTATGTTCAGATTCACGATGAGATAAAAAAGGGACAAATTTCATGACACCTCCCGAAATTATAGACCTGATTTTAATTTGGTCCTATTTTTGAAGTATCATCTAAGGGCGAGTTCAAATCGATTATAAATCATTCGGTTAAGTTGGTGTCTATTAAGGTTTTACTGATTAAATCGTTTATAATCTTGGTTTAAGGTTAAGTTGGTTAGCAAATTCGATTAATACCGGAGGTTGTTGGATAAGTTTGAAAAACCAACCTAATTAACTAAAAATCCAAAAACCAAATGTGTCATATTGATTAAGTCAGTTTACTAGTCTAACCATTAAATTGAATGTTAAATATCAACTTGTATTTAACGTGAAGATCATTTAAACATGTAAAACATTTTTTTTCACTTTTGTTTTTATATATTTTTTTTATCTTATGGTGTTGTTCATGGTTAAAAACCTAATTGATGAAAGAACTAATTGATACGATATTAATACGTGGACTCAATTAAAGTATTTTAAAATCTAGAAACCTATTTAAAATTTAGAATATAATGCGAGAACATCATAAGGAATTAACCCGAAAAAGGGAAAAAAAACCAGAAAGAAACTGTCCCAAAACAAATAAAAAGGCAAGAAAAAAAAGAAAAGATAAATAGAAAAATGGAAAAGAGAAAAAGTTGAAGTCTTTGAGTCTTAGACCTCTCTTAAAACAGGAGGAGGAGTGTTTGTTTCTACAGAAAGTGAGATCTTTATATCTTATCAAAGCTTTGAACTTTGAAGCCCCTTCCTGTGGTTTGACTTTTTGATTTGGTGAAGTGTACCCAAAAAAAAAAAAGTAGCAAAAATGGAAACACCTACAGCGGAGGAGCTTTTGAGGAAGATCCAAGAACTGGAGGCAGGACATGAGCATCTCCAGCAAGAAATGTCTAGATTAAAAGAATCCGGCGCCGGTCAGTCAAAGCCCGACCACATTCGTCAAAGATCCCACTCTACTTCCCCTCAACGCCGCCGCTTTCCGGGGAATTTGGCCGCGGCGGCGGCTACGACGGCTGCTGCTTTGAAGAAAAGTTCTTGCTCGTTTCGGCATTCGTCGCCGTTGCAAAGAGAGAGCAGAAGGTGTGATACCGGAAATGGCGGCGGCGGAGGTGATGGAGAAAGCCGGAATACCGGTCCGGCTGCCGTTAATTTCACTAACAGTCAGTATTTAAATATATTGCAGTCTATGGGACAATCTGTTCATATATTTGACCTTAATGGCCGTATAATTTATTGGTAAGAGGGTTTCTTTCATGCCTTTAATGTTCTAGTCAGTGATTAACCTTTGTTATTAGTAAATGTAAGTAACATTCTTATTAAATTGGCCATTTTTTTGCAGGAACCGAACTGCTGAAAAACTTTATGGTTATTCAGCGGCGGAGGCTTTAGGGCAAGATGCCGTTGAACTTCTTGTCGATCCCAGGGACTTTGCGGTGGCGAATAATATAGTTCATCGTGTTATGATGGGTGAGAGTTGGACTGGGCAATTTCCTGTTAAGAATGAAATGGGGGAGAGGTTCTCAGCTCTTGTAACTGATACTCCTTTTTATGATGATAATGGTTCTTTGGTTGGAATTATTTGTGTATCCAGTGATTCTCGACCTTTTCAAGTTGCATTTTCGGCTGAAAAGCAACCGGAAGGAGATTCAACCTTCAGCCGGTCCAAAAATGCTGTTTCGGCTAAACTCGGTCTTGATCCTCAGCAACCTTTGCAAGCTGCAATTGCGTTGAAGATAACGAATTTGGTATTGTTCCTTAATTTTCATGTATGTTTCTGGTTGGTTTTTTATTGTTATTGTAGTTTGTCTTGGGTTGATTGTGAAAGAGTTACTAATGCAGGCGTCCAAGGTGAGCAACAAAGTGAAGTCCAGCATTAGGACCGGAGAGAATTGCATTGATCCGGAAGGGGGAAGTGGAGATAGTCATCATTCTGCTCATGGTTTCTCCGATGCCGTACATTTCGATCATAAAGAAGATACAACTTCGAGTGCAGCCAGTACACCGAGGGGAGATGTACACCCATCTGCCTTTGGTGTATTTTCTCCTTTTGAGGAGAAGCCTGCAGTTAAAACCTCTAGAGATTCTGGTGATGAGAGTGAAGGAAAGCCTGCAATCCAAAAGATTATGACCTTAATGAATAAGAAAGGGTTATCATGGCCTTGGAAAGGGAATGATCGAGAAGGATCGGAGGCAAGGACTGCACGTTTTGTTTGGCCTTGGTTGGGCAATGATCAAGAGAATGAAACGTTTGAACCCAAGTGCCCATATTCTAGTGCAAAAACTGAAGGCCATGTTAATGAAGGTAATAGACCTATTAATAACGAGGCATCGGGTTCCTGGTCATCATCTATAAATGTTAACAGCACAAGCAGTGCCAGCAGCTGTGGAAGCACCAGCAGTAGTGCCGTTAATAAAGTTGACATGGATTCTGATTGTTTAGATTACGAGATCTTGTGGGAAGACTTGACGATTGGAGAGCAAATAGGGCAAGGTATATTCTTTTGGCTGAACTGCAACTGGGAGATGTGATGGAATTATGAACTTGTTAATAACTAGATCCTCTACTTTATGCATTGAACTTTACACCGATCCTATCATCTTCATTCTATGATATGGCTAATATCAAAGCACATGAACCGAAATCCAAATGTCCATTAGACAATTATGCAAGTGGCTGAGAAATTGATAATTGACTCAAAGCTTGCAGTCCATGTTTTACTTTGTTTTTACTCTAACGTTTCTGTTACTCATTGATGTTTTTCATGGATATATATTATTCTAGTATTTACTTAATGTTGCTTTGCTTTTTCTCTCAGGTTCTTGTGGAACTGTGTATCATGCTCTGTGGTATGGATCAGTACGTTCATGTTCTCCTCCTCCTTTGTTTCCTTTCTGTTACTTTGCCTTTTTTTTTTCTATCTAACATATCTATATGCTCATGTAAAGTTTTGCCTAAAATGGAAAGATGGTGGCATGGATTAATGGAAAATGGTAGGGAGCTCTAGGAAAAAAAAGTGTAATCATCTTATTATTTGCATAAACGAACCATATTCATTTTATTGCAGGATGTTGCTGTCAAGGTATTTTCAAAGCAGGAATATTCGGATGATATTATACATGCCTTTAGACAGGAGGTGCGCTTAATTGTTACATTCATTTTCACTGTATTTTCATACTTCCTTACATGATTTCTGTTGCTTTTTTGGTAATTGTGGAGTCATGTAGTACATTCCCTGGCCAACAGACCGAAGTTGCTGCATTTGTTAATGTTCTGAGTTTCTTTCTTCCTCTTTCCAATGCTGCTCTCACTATTTTGACTTCTCTTTGAAGGTATCTCTGATGAAAAGACTTAGGCATCCAAATGTTCTGCTGTTCATGGGAGCTGTGACTTCACCTCAACGTCTCTGCATTGTCACAGAGTTCCTTCCACGGTATGATCTCAACTTTACTTTTGAAATTCCTTTAATGCTGGCACTCATTTTTCGGCTTTCATATTGCATATCTTTTGCTCCGCCGGACAGTAGTTTTGTTGTTTTAAATTCTAGTGTGGTTTACTTGGGTTGATGAATGCTTATTTTTATATCTTAATGATGCAGTGGGAGTTTGTTTGGACTACTACAGAGAAATACTACCAAATTAGATTGGAGACGGCGTATTCATATGGCTTTGGATGTTGTAAGCATTGGTTAATTTGGATTTTCTTTTTCCTTCAATTTCATGATGGTTTACTGGTTAAGATGGATGTAGTGCCATCATCCTTTGTTCTGCATTTGTTTCTATTTCCTGTTCGCTTGTATCGCTGGGGTAGCCCTTCCCTCATTCAATTCCTTCCTTTTGGTTGAACTTTTTCAGGCACGAGGAATGAATTATCTTCACCATTGCAATCCACCTATAATTCATCGGGATTTGAAGTCTTCAAATCTCCTTGTTGATAAGAATTGGACTGTGAAGGTTTGCCATTACTGATGTCCATCTTTCTAAATGCAAATCTTCTTGTAGTTTACTTCAGGTTTTGAGGATACCATTTTTTTTACTTGAAATAAAAGGTTTCGGTAATCTATTTTGGACAGGTTGGTGATTTTGGTTTGTCACGTCTCAAGCACGAAACATATCTCACTACAAGGACTGGGAAAGGAACGGTATTTACTGAAACCTTCATTCGCATCATCAATAAATATTTTATCTAATATCTTAATCATTTTCCCGAGGAATATCTTTTTAGTTTCTTAATTGGCGTACCGTGACTTTTTCTGTAGCCTCAATGGATGGCTCCTGAAGTTCTTCGTAATGAACTCTCGGATGAGAAGTATGTTTCTCCCTTTCCTCTCTTTTTCACTCAGATACAACAAATCCCCAAGCCCCCATCACATTTGCCTTTCTCCCACCGCTGACCTCGATATTCTCGAAAACACTTAGGTCTGATATTTATAGCTTTGGAGTCGTATTATGGGAGCTTGCTACAGAGAAGATACCTTGGGAAAATCTCAACTCAATGCAGGTATAGTTTTTATCTTTACCAAAGAGTTGAAAATCATCGAACCAACTGCTCTCTGCTAAAAACAAGGTCCTACATTGGAATATTTATAGGTGATAGGAGCTGTAGGGTTCATGAATCAACGACTAGAGATACCAAATGGAGTTGATCCACGGTGGGCTTCTATAATTGAGAGTTGCTGGCAAAGGTGCTTATCTCTTTACATATACTTAAATTATTTTAAACCAAAATTATCTTGGGATTTCATGATGAGTCGCATATTCATTTTAAGCCAACTTTTTCATGTGTCTGAAATCGAAGGTTTATTCGTAGCTCATTGACTTAGGGTAGTACTTGTCTTCAGAAGTAAATCCGATTTTCTTTCTTCCCTCATATCATATAAACATGGTTTGATATATGAATCTAAAACATCCTGAAAACCAGTGATCCGCAGTGCCGGCCAACGTTCCAGGAACTGCTCAACAAGCTTAGAGATCTTCAAAGACAATATACTCTCCAATATCAGCAAGCACGTAACATGGGTGGAGATGGGTCTCAAAGGGAATCATGAACCAAATATATTTTTTCTTTTTTTGTGCCCTTTTTTTTTCCCATGTCAGCAAAAGTTGTAGAAGCATGGGCATTTGTTATATCTTTTTGCACCATTGCTATTCGTTGAGGTGCTGGTTACCAGAAAATTGGCACATAAAGTTTGTGGTGTTGCAATTTTGCAATTGGCATCGAAAAAAAAGGTGAGAGCAGACAGAGGGAGACGAAAAAAGGAGGCAGTAGTTGGCACCATGTGAGCTGCTGGCACTCTCAAGTTGGATGCTCATTGGCTGGTTGTGAGATGTTTTGTTATAATGTGGCATCTTTATATACATATATATATATAATGTAGTGCTAAAATAGCCACAAGTGGTGTTTGTGAGAATTGGAGTCTTGTTATGAGCTGTAATTTTTCTAAAAGAGAGTACGTCATTATGTCAGTCAGGAGCCACTAGGTTAAGTTGTAAAGAATATATACAAATCATCAATCTTACATTTATTGGAGTAAAAATAATAAAGTGAGAGTATTGTCTTGCTTTCCTTCTTTTGTTAATTTTATATAGGTTTAAATGTGGCTTTCTTTCTGGAATAATACAAAAAAATAATTATTTATCTAAATAATATAAGAGAAAAATTGAATCCCAAATTAACATGGCGGTTGTCAATTTGAGGTTAAAATCGATGCACCGGTTCATTGGGATCCCAATCGACTGCTATCATATCAATATGGTGTTTTCCATGTTTTGTCATGGTGTAGAGGTAGAGATTCTCTACCGTCTAGGGAGTCTAAAATAGTAGTTGTGATGTCGATTTGAGGTCTCTAAGGAGGAGAGAATCTTTATTTCCTGCACTAATATGACTTAAGCTCTATTTCTTTACCAGTAGAATACTTTTTGAAAAATAATTTCTGAATTGAAAATAATTTATTTTTCTGGTGTTTGAATGTATCTATGTAAAGTATTTTCTGCTGTTTGGCAGATTTCTTGAAAATATTTTCCGGAAAAGTTATTTTTACATATATTAATAAATTTATATTTTAAATTGTTTTTCCATATATTGCAATGATTTATTTATAAATAAATAAATCAAATTAAATATATAATAATACTCAATTATTAAGCTAGAATATTAACCGTCATAAATTGAAAACAATCAAACAAATTATTTGTAATTGTGTTATAAAAAAATAAAAAATAAGGATTGAATAATTACAAATTAGCTTCCAAACTAATATTAAAAATTAATAATATTATCCAAATACATAATTAGTAGTGCACCACATAATAACAATAATATTGTCCAAGTGCATACCTAATATTACACCACATTAAAAGTACTAATATCTTCAACCTTGAGAAAATTTTTGAAGTCAAATTTTTCTATGCTTCTTACTTTTAACTAAAAAAACTTTGGTCTCGGATTCATGACTCACTAGATAATCAAACATAGAACACAGGAAGTCACCATCAAATCCTTCTTCCTCCATCGACATCACTTTTTCGTAAAGATGTGGTATCTTATCCGCAGTAAATTGTTCCAAAGCATTAGCAATTTTGCTAAGTTGTTCACCCACAAATTTAATTTGTTCATCAACAACACTTTCTTGAACATTTTTTCTTTTACGTTTGGATGTGCCAGATAAAGATATTTTTGTTCTTACCTTTTCAGTCTCTTCATTGTTGCAATTTATAGGCACTGAATCTTGGTTACCATCATCCAAATCTATGTCAGCAAATGTTCTAGCAAAATTCTTTGTTGCCATATTTTTGCCAACAACTAAAGCCATTTCATAATGATCAATGCTTTTATTCAAAAATGGTTCATACTTATTGTGTGCCTGTTGGATATTATACACAATTAGAATAACAAGTAAAAAACAATTGAAATATACTTAACATATATATATTACCATCACTGCTGCATCATATGTCGCTCTATCACATGTGATCATTTTCATGTTATCATCCCATCTAATACCACTTTCACCTCGAATTTTGCATATAATCTATCACTGGTTTTTTACAGTCCTCAAATGATTTTCCACATGCTTCGCATCGCATTGGACTTAAAATCTTTCAGAAATAGCTTCGACAACTCGATTAATAGAAACTGCTTTGAAAGTATTAGAAGGCTTATTTCATTTCTGGGCCTCCTCTGCTAGAATTTTTAAGAAAAATATGTTCTAAAGGTTTTGTCAACCTGAATTGCTTGGTCTACACGGCCTAAGGCACGGGCGTGTACGGTCGGGCACACGGGCGTGTGTCCCTTGCTCCTAAGAAAATTTTTGAGATTTTGAAAAAAATTCCCTGAATATCCGGTTTAGTTCTGATTCACTCCTAAGGTGTATTTTGACCTCTAGGACTCATCTAAGGGACAATATGAGTGTTATAAGATTGATTCTTAATTTGTGTAGTAAATATAATGAAATATTCGTAATTAGTCTGTAAAGTTTGGTAAAGCTCGGTAACCTTGTTCCGGCGATAGATAAGGGTTAAAGAGTATTACATATATTATCAATCATAAATTAGAAACAACCAAAGCGAAGTAGATAGATTCCTAATTGTGTTATAAAAAAATAAAAAAATAAAGATTGAATAATAATAAATTAGCTTCCAAATCATAATTAATATTAAAATTTTGTATTATACAATTAATATTAAACTAGCATCAATTTCTTTGCTACAAAAGGAATCAATTAATATTGTGTTTTTATATATATTCCTTTTCCTATAGATTTTATATGTGTAATGCAATGACTCTTCCATTCTAGAGCAAGACTACCATTATCTTTGGGTGAAGCTCTTTGCAATGCTTGCCTTCTTTTCCCTTGATCTCCCAAAATAAGACATGGTGCCTGGTTGTGAAGAAGTATCAACATAGGTATTGTACTCTATCAAGGTGAATCCGAGTGGATCGAGAAGAGCCTTTGCTTTAGTCACAGCTTTGAAGAGGTCTGTTTCGCTTGTTTTTTCTTGATTAACATTGAGGATAACATTTTTTCTCTGCACAAATTGGAATTGAGGTGCATTATTGTAGAAACCACTCACCATAAGAACATCTCCAACTTTATATCAATATAATCCTGAAAGAAACAAAGCAAGGAATATCATCAAACTAGATTAGATCATTATCTAACAGATTAATGTCGGAACTAGGAAGCATAATGCAAAATTAGAACATGTCATTTGATTAATTGATTAAATTCCAAGGAGGAACTTTTACTTGCACATGTTAAGACAACTAGTTCATAACATTTACCAACCTTCACATTTACAAGATCAACAATTTCAATATCTTCATCGTTGCTCTTCATTTCAATAGATTCATTACGTTCATTCTTCATAGGAAGGAATTAAAAGTAAGCCATGTTAGGGAGAAATGTGTAGGACACATCAGATGGTTTGCATAGAGGTTCTAAGTTAATCCCACAAATAGCTTTAATACTAATTGTATAACACAATTAATTATATAATACAAATTTGTAATATTAATATTACTATTAATATTAATTGTATAACACAATTAATAGGAGACATCAGAAATTATTATAAACTATCATCATTTCTATGCTACAAAAGGAATTAATGGTCCAAGGTTTAAGAGGCAAAGATGGCATCAAACTCTAACAAGTACAATAAAAACAAGAGACATAAATCATTTTGCAAGGAGATCACGGTAGAAGCATATTAGAAGCAAGAGAAGAGAAGCAATGGGCGGCTCATGTGGTATTTGCCTATTGAGAGTTAATAAGGATCTTAGAAACTCAGAAAATGATAAACATTTTAAACATCAAAGTCAGACTATTCACCTAATTTTTTGGGAATAAACACCCAAAGCCAAATCCACTACAAAATAAAAAAAAGATTCAAACAATGAAAAAGAACGGTAATAGTAGAGGTTTGATTTCAAACAAGAAAATAATAGAACAAACGATTCAAAGATTCACGTTTTCGTCAAAGCCAACACCCTAAAATCCATTAAAAGCAATGAGATCAACCCAGAAACAAGCGTGGGTTAACTAAATAAATAAAAAACCATTTTAGATTGCCCTAAATGAAAGCAAAAAAAAAATAAAATCCTAAAGCACATAATTTGGTCCCAAACATGCATGGACTGAAAAGCAATTGAAGCATCATAAACTGATAAAAAAGAAGAAGAAAAAAACCATACCTTGATGCTGAGAGAAGTTAAACCTAGAGACTTTTTCTTTTTCTTTTTTGCAAAGGGAAAAAATTGGAGAGGGACAGTGAACCTAAGTTTTAGGGTGTGGCAAAAGGGAGAGGAAAAGAGAACGGGGTTAATAGCCAATACAATTGGTGTGGCATGGAAGGGGGAAGGGACTTCGGGAGAAAATCTTTAGAAAATGTCTTACCGAAATGAAAACAATAGACATTTTCCTAAAATAAGAATGTGTTTTTCAATGTTTTGGAAAGGATTTTACAATGGAATTTCATTTTCCACCAAATAAATATCAGTGAAAATATTTTTCGTAAAAAAATTACACGTAAATAAACACACCCTAATTTTTTAAATTAACCAAAACAATAATTTCCCACAATGTATCAACCCTAAGTCCAATAATTTTACTAAAATAATAATTTCCAAAACCCTAAACATCTACCAATTCCTAAAAATATGATTGGACGAGGTCGTGCAAGGCATAAATTGCTGTGGAAGCCTTCTTCATTAATGACAACACTTTAGGAAACTACTCCAACCATGTATGCAGGATGAACAGCCCCACAATCTTATCATTCGGAGGAACTGCTCTAAGGTATTCATTGCAAAACTATAGTCAAGATCTTTCCAGTATCCTTTGCTATGACCAACCCATTAATGGGTAAACCTGAGAATGAAAGCGACGTCCTAGAGAGTGATAGTACACTCCCTTAATAGAAGGTGAAAAGTATGCGTTTCTGGTCGCCACCGTTCAAACAATACAACAGTCAACTTTGGAGAAATTATGCATGGCCTTAGGTTCAAGACATACCCAAACCTGGCAAGGTTCATATATTCACGAATTCGATCATCTATTGGCCCTAAATCAATCTAAGTTTGGCTCCGATTATGGGGGATGCGATCAACATCTTGTCAATTTATTTAAACAATGAATTCAATAAAAAAAATTTAAATATATTTTTAGAATCTCATAATTATTAAATTAAATTTATCACAGACATGAAATCTAATCTAAGCAATGCCATACTCAGAACCTGTTCCGCACAAACCCAAAAGTTTAAAAATACATTTTCTTTACCCTAAACATATATTTCATAATATCAAATTCCATATCATACTACATACAATAATTACTTAATAACATACAAATCAATAATTAATTAAAATTACACATTTTTTACAAAACAATTATTTATTTAACATAATAATGTTAAACCCTAAACAAAATTTATAATTTATAATTTAATAAAAACAATTATTTATACATAATAATTCTGATCCCTAAACAAAATTTCAAATAACTTCAAAAATTAAATATGGTAATTTACATACCAATAAATTTATGCCAATATTTACTAAATGTGAGTATATAACAATATTTATTTTATTTAAACATATAATAACATAATTATTATATACTTATAATAATCACATTATAAATAACATACGATTTATTCACATTTTTAAATAAAATTAACTTCTCATTTAATAAAAACAAATTTGGTTTTAAATTAAATTTAAATAAATTCTTTAGGCACATATCTTACCGCTTTAAGTATTCCAAGCCTGAAAATAAAAATTCAAAATATAATTATATTTAAAATAAAGTATAACTAAATAAACATAATTTCTAGGTTTCTAAAAGAAATTTAGGTTAAGAGTTTTGGGGTATTTTTGGGTAGAGTGGTTTTGACTTTTTTTTTTTTTGGGGGGGGGGGGGGTGTCTGGGAGTGTGGTTTCCGATTTGGGGGGTTTGGGGAAATGTGGGGGAGACCTTTTTTAAGGGGATTGGGAATGTTGCTCTCGATTTGGAGGGATGAAAGGGAAAGTGTTTGGGGTTTAAAACAGGCTGGAATGGTTGTATGGGGTTATTTATAGGGGTTAGGGAGTGTTGGAATTAATGGGATGGTTGCAGAGTTGAATTAATTAGAGTTAGATTAAGAATATGTTTGATGAACTGAAAAATTAAGTATTGAAAAAAAAGTATTGAATTTAAGATATAAAATATGTTTGGTATTTTATTTAAAATTAAATACATAATATAATTAGATTGTTTGATAAAAGATAATATAATCTTAAATGAAATAAAATAAAAGGCCATTGAATTTATTCTTTATTAAGTGATAAGTAGGTTTCTATCTACTTATCATTTTCTACACTTTTTTTTTTGTAGAAAAATAATTCTATTTAGTAGTTTTCAATGTGGGTTATCAAGAGTGTTTAAAAAATTAAGTTGCTGAAAATATTAATTTTCAGTTGATTGAATTTTTTCAACACTTTATCAAACAGGACTTTGTAAATAATTAAAAATCAATTAAGAAATTGTAAAATAATTAAGTCCTCCACGTAAGCATTTTCTACATTAAACATCACCTTAGTAGCTAAGTCATTATTTTTTTTATATTAATTGTCATATCAATTGTCACATTAACATTTAATGATTTGTCAGAGACTTCCACGTAAAATTATTTTTTAAAAGTTCAATTGATTGCCATTTTGAATTAAAAACTTAACTTTTTAATTATTTTAGGGTTGCTTTTGACGTGAATTCGATTACGAGTTTGGAACTTGATTCACTATTTGAATTCAGAATCGTCTAAATAGGTTCTTGCTTGGAAAGTTGAATAGATTACACTTAGAACTTGGTATATTTTTAGGATAAAGAATGAAATAACAGAAATGATAGAAATTGTTTGTTTAACAAAGCGAAGTTAAGTTTAACAATTTAGTTTTGATAAAAAGATTACGGCCCACTATTTATAAGGAGATAAGAACTAACGATATTTGATCGCCACAGTTCGAAGAAATGATAAGATCATGAATTGAACGCCACAAGAAGGAAAATTCTTGATAAGTTCGGAAAGTTCTAAAAAGAACAAAGAGTTTAAACTCAAATTATTTTCAAAGTTGGATGATGAACCTTTCACAAGTGTCCTTGGCCGAAATTTATAGCCCCTTAAAATGACCCTTCAAAATCCAGCCATACATATTCCCCTAGGTTCAAAGCATATTTTAATTATACATGAACCAATTTAATGGTGAACGATTCATCATTCATCCCCCTTTGTGCCGTCCATGAATACTTAGCCTTTGAAGAAAATGTTGGTTCATCCTTGAATAATTAATTGGATTTATAATCCATACACATATTAAAACTCTAAAAACAAGGTCTAATATAAATTTAAAACTGTAAATCATAATTTATTATGTTAAATTATTAAGAACAAAATTAAATGCGGAAGCGTACTTAAATTTATTGATTTTTTGAAATCTACTGATTTTGGGGTTTTAATCTTCCAAATTAGCACATAAGTAATCTAGAGAAGGTGACTCTCTCTTTTCTAAAGATGAGATATTAGAAAAGTTATTTTATTATATAATTTGGGGACTATAACCGTAATATATAATATTGGCACATTAGCCTTAATTTCTAATCAGCCCATCATCAATTAAAAATTAGTTTCTAGATTATCTACACGTATTTGACCCATATTTTATTTAATAATTAAAGCCCAAAATTTTTTAACCAAATTAGACCACTTTTAATTTAGACTAATCTATTATAATAGTAAATAATAATATGTAATTACATTTATTATATATGCGATGTCTATATTTTTCAATAATTCATGCATTAACTCGAATGGTTCCTCCATGCACTCCATTAAATAGCTGAACATTCTTGCATGGAAAAGGGAGATGAAATGCCTCTTGAGCTGCTGGTTCAGAAACGAATTTTGTTCATACATCCATTTTCAAGTGACCATTAAAATGTCTCCATGTATCAACCTTAATGTGACCGAATGGACACTTTTTCATGCCAAACCGAACAACCGCTTAAGGTGAACATCCTTAATGCTCTTGGCAAAACCGAACAGTCCCTCATCAACCTTAAAGAGGTGTCTGGCCATTGGTTTACCTAAGACACAATTAAATTACTTGGGACACATTAAACATACTAGTAAAGCTGTAATAAAATGGAAAAATTCAATAGCTACTTTTAAGGCATATTTAAAACACAATTAAACTAACTACATAAACTACCAACTAATTTAACTAAAAAAAACTACAAGAACTAAAACATGGTTTACGACACATTAAAAAGCAACAAACTAGACTTAATTTAAAACATATACACTAAACTTAAAATTAAAAGGCTATGGAATTATTAAATAAAATAAGACTGGACGGTTTGGGCCCTAAAAGCCCATAAATGATTCTTTGAATTCCTTAACTTTAGCCCGCTTCTTGGGCCCAAACAAGATGAAGAATGGCAGCTTATGATCCGGCCCTTTTAGTGAACCCGAGATCACATCAAGTTTTTTCTTTAGGTTAAATCACTTGGTCCTTCGGTTATAAGTGCAGCAGGATATTTTATCAATTTTTAATACGGTTTTAGTTCTCAATATTTATTAGTTTAAGTCGATTGTCTAATTTTTCATTCAACAGTTTGATTTTTTTTCCATAAAATAAATAGTAAAAATTTTAAATTTATATTAAATTTAACATGCATGATTTACATGAATAGACCTTTTGTTCTCGAAGTAAACTAATTGGAACTGTTGTCGAACTTGAACCACCTTCCTTGACATTGACAAATTGGGCATACAACTCTAGTATAACATTTCCACTAGAGCAATGTGTATCAAGCATTGCCTCGATAACCATATCGTTTTTGAGCTCAAATGTATCATATCTAATAGGTTTCATTGATGCCAGATATCTATATTTCAAGCTCAAAATCCTCCTCTGACTTGAAGTCAAGACTTTCCTTCTAATTCTTGACCGAAGCTCGTTCAATTTGATGCTCTTGTTGAAAGTCAATTCTATAGATTTGGCTAATGACCCCAATTCTAGTGTCACAAATTTGATTGTTGTAATAAATAACAACTCTAATTCGTCTACTCATATTTGTCAAAAATATTTTTTTCATATGTTTAAAATGAAAACATTATACAAAGAAGTAAATGCCCATTAACCAAATTCAAAAAATGGCGATTGAACTAATATACTTTGTTGGGTCGATTTTTAAACTTCAAATTTCTAATATAAAAAATCTTCTCCTTACGCAAATCTTCTACTTAAAATTTAACTATGAAAATTTCTCCATATCAATCTTATTTTATAGGAAACTCTACCTTCGAATATGAAACATATTTCAAAATGTTGAAAATTATTGGACATGACAAGTAAAAAAAAATGCTTCTAACAAGAAGAGCTTTTTGAAAAGTTTTTAAAGATTCCTATTTTGCCACGAAAAAGATAGGATGTAAAATTTATCTTGAGATTCTTAGGTTTTCAGAATTCAATCTAATCGTTTTTTTTTTAATTTTCAGAAAGTTTTTTCTGGTGGCGTAGTAGAGAGATGGTGAAAACATGCCACAAAGGACATGTTTTAACTGAAAGCGCGCCTTCTCTGCTCCGCCCTAAAATTGACATATTTCCTTAACTCTTTTTAAATTGGCATATTCGCCTAATTTTCCCATGAAAAAACACTAATTTAGTTTGTATAATGTTAAGAAAATAATTATGAGAAAAGAAGAAAATAAAATTTGGAAGGAATTTATAGTTTTTAATATTTATTTCAAATTTTTTAAAATGTTTTTTTAAATATTTTTTTGAATTTTTAAAAAAAATTAACTAATTGTTGACGACACGTGGATACCACGTCAGGAAAGTTAACCGTTATTAACTTTTCCATCTATTTTGGACTAATTTGACAAAAGCATAAGTTCAAGGGTTAAAAGAGGCAAAAAATTAAATGGAGGGCTAAAATTACTTTTTTTTTATAAAGTTGGAGAGTGAAATACATTATTATGCCTTTTATTTTTATTTAAAATGCCACACCATCACAAAAGAATTCTAACAGTGTTAACAAATGGACTTATAGTTTTTAAATTTGAAAAGTAGAGATACAAAATTTTTAAAAATAAAAGTATGGAGATTAAATTTCAAATATACGAAGAGTTCAAAAACTTTGAGCAAATTTTTACACTATAGTTTAGTCAAGAAATAAATAATTAATCCAATTAAAACGTGGGTGGAAATCATACTAGTCCTTATTATAAGTGTTTCCCTTTAGTTGCCTTAACAATTTATTTCCTTCCTCATTTGAATTTAAAATTCATTAAATTTGTAATTGTTAGAGTTGTGTGACTCAAATTCTTGTTAAATAAAATAAGAGATTGCATGCAAGTCTAGTTAAACAAAATATATTTATTTTTAGAAGATTTAGAATTTATTAACATATTTTATTTGACATATGAATTTAACTTATAAATAGGCTTTTTTTACAATATTAGAAAACACACCCATTAAAAGATTAGAACTCATAACACTTTTGAATAATTTTGTGTTTACATTTTGAGAGTTATTTGTTTTCGGGGCTTAGTTTTTATCCCCATCTTTTGTATTCTTCGTTCTTTTGCCATTATAGTAAAATTATCTTTACTCGTGATTTTTTTATCTTCTTTGAAGGGGTTTTTCCATGTTAAACTTGTATGTTCAATTTCTCAATTTCTTTTGGTATTTTTACAATTTCTCAATTTCTTTTGGTATTTTTACAATTTCTCAATTTCTTTTGGTATTTTTACTTGTTCGTTATTTAATCGGGTCGGTCCCCCAATAAGCGGTATCAGAGCTAGTTTAATTTTCATAGATCAGCCCGTTCAGATATGGCAAAAACAATGTTTGACATTGAGAAGTTCACTGGTGTCATAAATTTTAATTGTGGCAAGTTCAGATGATGACAATTCTAGTTCAGACCGGCTTGATAAAGGTCGTTATCAAGAAAAAACTTGAGAATCTAGATCAGACAAAATGGGAAGAGCTTGATGAAAAGGCCCTGTCTGCAATCTAGTTGTGCCTCGCGAATAGGGTATTTTAGGAGGTATTGATAGAGAAAACCTCATTTGCCTTGTGAAAAATGTTAGAAACTCTTTATGTGACTAAGTCTTTGGCTAACCGTTTAGTGTTGAAACAACGTCTATATATATTTCACATGAACAAAGGTGAGCTTCTTAAAGATCACATTAGTCAATCTATTACTCTTTTGAATGATTTATAGAATGTTGAGATTAAAATTGATGATGAAGATCTGGCTATGCTATTATTGTGCTCTTTACCCTCTTCATACAAGTCTTTTAGAGAGATACTGATTTATAGTAGAGACAAACTCTCGTTTGAGAATATGAAAGGTCATTTTTTGAGTAAAGACAAACTCGACAATGAGTTTAGTTCGGATAGCAAGGCAGATATGCAAGTTTCCATTTTGGTAGCATCAAAGAAGCGAGACAAAATGTGTTGCTATTGTTTAGTTCGGATAGCAAGGCAGATAGGCAAGTTTCCATTTTGGTAGCAAGCGAGACAAAATGTGTTGCTATTATAAGAAGTTAGGTTACGTCAAAGCATATTGTTATATACTGCGAAATAAAAGGGCTACTAAGAGTAATGAGGAAGATATAGCTGGTGTTAATTTAGCCGGCGAAAACGGTGATGATTTCTTGTTAGTGTCAACGAGCGATAGCTACGAGCTTACATCCGAGTGGATCCTAGATTCAGGATGTTCTTCCCACATGTGTCCCAACAAAGAATATTTCTCTACATACAATTCAATTGAAGGTGGAGTTGTGTGCATTGGAAATGATTCATCTAATAAGGTAATCGGTATTGGTACTGTTTAAATTAGGGTGCACAATAGGACGATTAGAACACTCTCAGATGTCAAGTATGTACCTGATTTACAAAAAGATTTCATCTCATTGATTATTTTAGACTCGAAAGGTTGTAGAATCAACATCAAGTCGATCGGGGTGTCTCGTGGGGCTCTCGTTTGTTAAAAGGTAAAAGAACCGACAATTTTATATTCTGAAAGGTTCTATAGTGACTGGTGAAACTGAACGTTCCTCGTTTGTTATGGAGTCGAAGTCAACTTGTTTGGCACGGAGACAACTTAGTAATAGGAGGGAAAAAGGTATGACCGTTTTGTTGAATAGAGGTTCTCTTTTGGATGCGTGTTTTGAAAAGTTAAGACACTGTGTTCATGAAATTCAGAACCGAGTTAGTTTTGATTTGGCAGTGCACAAGTCGAAGGCTAGAAGTCTTCCAGCATCTAAGCACATATTCAACTCAGTTAATTCCCTACATAGTTCAAGATAGACCCATGGTGGGCTTTGGCAAAGATGGCGTTGTGAGAATATGTGTCAAGGTGGAGATTGTTAGAGTTATGTGACTCAAATTCTTGTTAAATAAAATAAGAGATTTTTTGCAAGTCAAGTTAAACAAAATATATTTTATTTCTAGAAGATTTAGTATTTATTAGTATAATATATTTAGCATTTATAAGCATAATTTATTTGACATACAAATTTAGCCTATAAATAGACTTTTTTACAACCTTAGAAAACACACTCTTTAAAAGATTAGAACTCATAACACTTTTGGAGAATTTTGTGTTTATGTTTTGAGGGTTTTTTGTTTTCAGGTTTGGGGGTTTAATTTTTATCTCTATCTTTTGTACTATTCATTCTTTTGTCATTATAGTAAAATTATCTTTGCCTGTGGTTTTTTATCCTCTTTGGAGGGGTTTTTTCACGTTAAATTTGTGTGTTCAATTTCTCAATTTCTTCCGCTAATTTTTACTAGTTCGTTGCTTAATCAGGTCAATCACCAACAGTAATAGCTAACTTTAACTGCAACCATAATTGTTTCAATCAGATTAGACCTCGAACAAATTGATTGGACTGGGAATTGGTAGGGGTATAAGTTTGAAGAGAGACATCAAATTGATTGACCTATGAATCAATACAAATTGGTTGAATTGGGCTAAAAAACTGGTTAAACCAACTGTTGAACCAATTGTTTTGTTTTTTAATATATATTTTTATTTTTAATGATCTATTTAATCAAATTATATGGACCGATTGAACCATATAAACTTGTCAAACCATATAAATCGATCAGATCGATAAACCAATGACCAGATTGATTCAACAACCGATCTGATTTTAAAAACTAGGTAAATGAAAACACAAACATGCCAAAATGTCACTAAATTCTATCAAACACATGTTCTACATTTTTAACCCATTCTAACACTTCCATTAATAATTTTAAACATCGCAAACAATAGCATACGCAAAAATTACCTATATTCAAGTAAAATTACTAAAGATAAAATGCTTACATGAACAAATCATGAAACATATACCTTAATTATATCAAACCTGGCTTAGAAGTTTAAGCTGAATCTGGACGAGTTACACTAACTTAGTAAAAACATACTTCTTTTCAGAGTTTTAACTTTGAAAACCAAAAATTCATTTTAGTCGGTCTAGATGATTTTTTAGTTTCGTTTTAGACTTGACAGACACTGACATGATTATAAAAAGAAACATAAGGCAAGTCCAAAACAGATTACAAATCCAAAGGATTAAATTGTAGTTATCCCTGTGCAAAATAATCCAAGCTCCCGTACGCCGCCCGATCCTAAATCAGATGTTTTCCTAACAAATAAATTTAAGATAAAGGGGTGAGTCTCCAAGCACCGCGTATAACCAAACTCAAATACAAATAAACAGAGCGTAATATATATAAATAGTAGTAACGCAAGGATTTTGATAACATTTGTATAAGCAGTACGGAACAGATCTAGAGTATCACAGAGATTTCGACAGAAGTAGTACAACAGAACAAAGCAAAACAAAATAGAGCAGAACAACATAATTCAAACAGAACAAAATCGAATAGAGTAGAACAGAACAGAATGGAACAGAGCATAGCAATACTGAACATAATAGAACGGGATATAGCATAACTGAGCATGTATGTTTATGCAGATGCAGTGTTTTTCAAACAGATCAGAATGCAGATTTTTCAAAAAAATCCTACCCAACTCCGCTACACACCGAAATAGAGTTCCCCAAGACTCGTCCAACCAGATCACACCAACAGATAACTGTGGACAATGTCACCAGTATTTTACAGTTAAAACTGCCAGATCAAATACATGTGGTCAAGCCACTATAGTACAATCGAATTGCCGGAATAAAAGTGTGGATAAACCACCAGATAATGCAGATCATTAAACTGCCAGAAACTTCCTCCTTTTACATCAACCCAAGTCCCATGTAATGTGCCATGGCATGCTTATGCAGAAACAGAGTAATGAGCATGTAAGTCATGCTATCTCTCAATAACAGAATCAGTAAATATGGGAGTCTGTGTTTTGTAAAACAGACTTGTCAAACCTTAATAGGCCTGATGGGCGTCGAAACCACCAAAAATAATTCCTACAAAATAACTCTAAATAGTAGTAAGAGTGGTAGTAGGGTCGAGTCCACAGGGATTGGATGTTATTATCAACTTCTGTGTTTATCTCGTAAATAGAATGCTTGTCGTGTCAAAGGTCGTGCCCACGACTCCAAACGAAGCTACTAAAAAATAAATAAATCAGAGGGTTTTAAAATGTTTAAAAACTAAATAATTGAAACAACATAAATAAATAATTAAATAAATTAGAAATCAAATTGAAAATTAAATTTGGATCTTGTAATCAAAGAAAATAACCCTTAGCCTTAGCCTTAGATTCGGTAAATTTCGTGTTAAGAATCGATCCTCAAAAATTGATCTTCTTTTCCAAATGATAAGCTAGTTATAGCGATTAAGAACGTCCTAACCGCCAATTCTTCCACTCGTAGCTGGTCCTGGTACGTCTTGCAAACCAACCCTTACCAATTACCTGACCGAGATACACGTGTTCCCGATTGAAGATTCCGGTAGCCTTGCGTTCTGAAGAACCTAACTAGAATCAATGACCTCAACCGCGTGGGTCGTTTAAACCCTATCACTTCTTCCTTGATTTGTTCTCGAAAATCCGAATACAGCACGACCGATTCGAATCTTCAACAGTCAGTAAACACGACTCCAACCCAATGTGCACTTTGAATTGGAATCAAATTCAACCTTAAGAGATGATTTGTGCTATCCCAATACTTAGGAAAAAGGTGAATACCGATTGGAAGGATTTTTTACGCAAATACAAATCTCACGAATCCCGACCGAAAAGAGTACCGGCCTAAGGCTAAGATATAATTTAGTGTAGCATGAATTTATTTGTAAGTTGTGGAAGGTGATTGAATTTTGTATGATAATGGAAGAAATTGGGAAATAAAAGGGCTTGTAAAGCAATTGGACGAATTTAGAAAGAATAAAGAAATTGAAATGAAATGAACAAAATTACCACGTCAAATTGAAAGAGAAAAAGGAGAGTAATTCAATTCCAAATTGAAATAGAAAAAGACTTCAACTCCAAATTGAAGTAGGAAAAGAATTAATTGATGATTTCCTAAGAATAAAAAGGCCCTATTTATATACATAGAGTTTACTAAAAATAGCCTAAACTAATTTAATATAAAATCTAAAATAAAATAAGATTTTCCTATTTTTGGCTTTTACAAAGTCAAAATATTTAATGTGCCATTGGGTTCCTCCATCTTTTTGATTTGGCCCCATTTCAATGATTGTCTTTCAATTTGGCCCTTTTTAGCTAGTTTTTGACCAATTGCATCCCTAACAAGATTTAAATCATAAAAACACTAATTTAGCAGGGATTGATTCAGAAATAAATCGAATTAAACACAAGAAATCGTGCAAATTAACATGTTATCAAGACCATATCAGATTTTCCATAAAGTCACATGCACGGTTAGAAATCAGAATCAGTAACAATCAGTCTAACATGTTCAGATATTGTATACTCCTCATCAACAGAGTAGCACAGAGGCGTACCAACAAACTTAACAGAATACAGATCGTACCTGGATAATTCGCACACATAGACAATAGCACATTACGTTCTGACAGATCCTACCCACTTAGGTTCAAACATAATTGATACACATATAGATCACAAGTTGTTCATTATCAGATCATTGAATATCAAGTTATATAACCTAATTTAGATTGTAAGGGCCTAACAGTAGGCCTGCGCCCGTTTCAAAAGACGCTTGTGGCCTCAGAGAAAAATTCCAAATATTGCTTCCCACGCCCATGTGACTCCACATGGTCTGGCACGTACCTGTGTTCTTGCCTGTGTGGTCCTAATTCGTAAACAATGAGTTACACAGCCTAGGCACACGCCCATGTGCCTATCCATGTGGCTCATACGGCCTGGACACATGCTAATGTCCTTGCCCGTATGGCTCACACGACCTGGGCACACGCCTATGTCCTTACCCGTGTGGCTCACACGGCCTGGGCACATGCTCATGTCCCTGTCTATGTGGTGTTGACAGTCCCATTTTCTGATGATTAAAATTGCAGAAAAAGAGGGGTTTCGATACCCACCTGATACGGACTCGATGCAGGAGCAACAATGATGAATTCCCCTCCCTAAACAACATTACAATAACATATCAGATGACCTATTCAAAATCAATTGCTAAGATTAGCATCCAAAACTGAAGTTATGTTGGAAAACTTCGACGCACAACTCCAAATCAGACTACGCACTTATCGATAATCGAACTGTAACTTTGCAGACCTTATTTCATCGCGAGAACGTTAAACTCAAAACCTTCATCTAACATAAAATCATGTAAGTCAATATTTTCGTCACAAAGACGAATTACAACTATATCTAACAGAAACTCATGCAGGAACTTGATAGAGGATACTTACACGACTGATTACAAATGAACAGTGCAAGGAGTTAGAAGGATAGATGTCTCAAAGATTCAACAGAAAATCGTCGGTGGAAGAATTGACAAATAAAAAGAGAAAATGCCGAGACGATAGCCAAAACAAAAGGAAATAAAACAAATGTAACAAAACAAAAGAGGTTGAGGGAATTGGTTAATTTAAAACCAACCAAAACTACCTCATGAGGTAGCAGAATAAAAACATTTCCATATTGTTTTCGTAGATACTCAAACTTAAGACCAGAGAGTAGACTGATGCTTAGCCAGTGAACTAGTAGGCTTATTCTTGTTATTAGTTGACTGAATTTAACTTATAACCCACATGTCCAAAATAAGGGTTTAATCAAAGTAGCAAAATTTCAAGAGATATGGTTCGAACCCAGAACCTCACACACATAACCAGAACACTTAACCACTAAACCAGATCAATTCACTTGTTAAAAATTTCCAAAATCTAAACTCATAATCAAGGGATGACCATTCTTGGTTTCAAAATCTAATTTCTTCTAACCCGATTTTTGGGCTATTACAATTGTACCAACATAATTCAATCATTCAAACATGTTGAACAAGTCTTTAAACAATCTCATTTATCAATTAACACCAATTTTAGCATACTTAATAAAAATTTCACTCCACCTAACAACATATGTATCGTAAATTAAAGTAAACAATCAACTTTAAATTTTCAAATAAATCAACTTACGCTTATGCCATTGTGGCCAAATCGTTTATAAACATACTAAAAAGAATAAAACAGAATCATTTATAACCTTTTTAGGTATATGCCCTTAACATTCAAATAAAAGAAGTCTTTCCAAAATGTCGATTGAGTTTTAACTCGATTGGCATGAACATTGTTGCCAATGTAGGAGGATGTGGGTTTGAGTGGGCTGAAGCACATTATTCTCCTATTTATGGATTGGAAAGGGGTTATGGGTAGTTCTAGGCATTCTGTCAAAAAGAGCATATATGATCAAAACCTATAATGAGATTGTTAAAAAAAATTACACCGAAACGTACTTTTAATCAATTATGTATTTTTTTATATAATGCATAAAATTACACAACCCCTCTAAAATATTTAAATATGAGGATAAACATGTTTTATTGCGCTCAAATCCACATCTTCCTACACTAACAACAATAATACCAATACCAATCGAATAAATACTTAATCAACATCAAACATGTATTTAAAAATAACCATTCGACAATATCATTATTCAATCACATTACCTCACAACATCTTAAACTAGTATATTAATTCATACTATAGGTAAAATCAAATTTGAACTGTAACACCCACAACTCGTCTCTGCCGCTGGATTAGGGTTACAGAGTATTACCGTACAATTCAGAACAATCCATATCAGATTGCATCAAGTTTACCAAATTAATCAACAAAAAAATCATAAATAATTCATATTTGAGTAACATACATTTATGAGCCTTAAATCGAGCTTACGAGGCCTTAAAAATAATTTAGGCACATTCAAGGGTCAATTCGAAACAAAACAAAAGATTTGAGGCCAAAGTGAAAATTTTTAAAATAGGGGTCTCATGGCCATGTGTCTAGGCTGTGTGACAGAGTCTAGATCGTGTACCTTTCAAAATAATTTCACACGACCGTGTTGCATGCCATGTGCTAGCTCATGTAAAACCTGCACCAAACACGTTCATGGAACACGCCCATGTGGGTTGCCTGTGTGTGACACATGGCCGTATGTGTTCAAAGTGACCAAAATCATGTTCATTTTCCATCCAATTGCAAAGGTGCCTAACCAAATTCATAACACATTATCACAATACCTTTAAACACATCAAGAGGAACCCAAGCAAGCCAAATATATCCACCCAAGACCTAACCAAAACATCATATACAAGTCACATTATAAACATTTAACCTTTCACTACACTAACTACCGTTTACAGGACATAGCATATACACCATTTAACCTATTTCAACCTTATCAAACCATACCCTAACATGACATACACCATCCATGCTCAAACACTCACACTGAACTTAAAGTTTAACAATCATATAAGCCAAGTTTTTTTACATGAGTAAGCTTTCGTAAAACATAGTAAGTTTTTAATTTAAATGAAAAAGCTTACCAAATTAAACATAATAATTCAAATAACAAGATTATTAAACCGAGTTCTTTTCAATAGGGTTCTTAACAGAATTTGTAACAGCTCGTTTTCAATGAAATCATAACAGTGCTTTTGAGACCACAAATCTGAAGTCAAAAAATTTATTTTAATATTATTTTATTACCTAAAGAATTATAGTAATACCGTATAAAAATTTCGTCAAGAAATTTTACCATTTACATGCTTAGTTTGATAAAAAAGACTAAATCGCGTAAAGTGTAAAAGTTAAGTTCTAATAGCTAAAGGTATTAAATAGCTATAGAACTTTATATTATGAGTCCTTATATGGTAATTAGACCATTAATGGTGTTAGTGGATGAACATCGCTTGGCATTATTGAAATATTAAATGTTTTTAAAGGGTATTTTAGTAAATAAGTAAATAATGGTTAAAATTAAATAAAATAAAAGAAAAAATATCATATTTTACCTTTCTTCAACCTATTTTCATTAGAAAAATAAGCCATTGAAGAAGCTAGGTTCAGCCAACTTAAATCCTTGTGCATGGTATGTATTTTTGCCCTGTTTTTATTGATTTCTATGTTTTCGGGATCGTTTTAGCTTAATCTAGCTAGCCCGGGGACTAATTTGTTAAATTGTTAAACTATTAAGGTTTTCCCATTTTTGAATACATATGATTTTTGAGGTTTGATGATAGAAAATGGATGGTTGTTATCAGATAAACAACTTTTGTAAAGAGATTTTTGTTGAAATTGTCAATTAGGGGTTAAATTGAAAAATATGATAAATTCATGGTATAAATTGAGAATTTATGAAATATGTGGGCTGCTATAAGTTTGTATAATAATTGGCTAGGCTTGGGTAGGGGTAAAATTGCATGAATTTCATTTTTCGAGCCTAGGGATTATATTGCAAAGAAATTAAAAGTATAGGGGTAAAATGGTAATTTTGCCAAAAATATGTTTTGGATTAAATTGATTGAATTATATGTTAAATGAAGTTAAATTTATCCGATAGATCCAGTTAGACCTTGTTCAGTGTTAGATCGGGGCAAAGAGAAAGTGTCGAATTAATCGCCTTTGTATTTACGTATACTTGTCGAGGTAAGTTTGTGTAATTAAATTGTGTTTATATGTTTTTAATTAAGGTATATAAATGTTATGATTGGTCATACATAATTACCGAGTGCATATCCAACGACGTACGACTATTACCGAGCCCCGTTTGAACCTTAGGAATCCGTAGGATACAAATGACATGTCATTAGGGTTACATGATTTGGTTGAGGTATTGCATGTGTTGCAGATACTCCACAGCTCGTGAGAGCATACCAATTTATAGCTCGTGAGAGCATACTAATCTAAAACTTAAGTGAGCATACCGATTCACAACTCTTATAAGCATACATGTACATGAATTGACGAATTACAGTTATATGAGCTAGCACATGATGTGTGAGCTATCTCAGGTATCCAACATTATTCTAAACGGTTCAACAAGCAATGTTCTGAGATGAAATGATAAGAGTTCGATATGAACTCTTACAGGTTTACATGTGAATTACAAGAAAATATGGTTATACGATATATGAAAATTGATCAATGGTTATGTTCATCTATGGTTATTGGCTTATATGTGTATTTACATGGCTAACATGGTTGATGTATCTGTGCTTAGGCATTTGGTCAAATTGTGTTGGGATATGCTTGTTTACTTACCTATTATATGATTAAATGGTAAGTTAAGTTTTATGTTATATGAACTTACTAAGCTTAAATGCTTACTCTGTGTAATTTTTCGTGTCTTATAGAGAATCGAAAGCTCGTTCAGGTTGGAAGCTTGTCGGAGCTATATCACACTCTCCATCAACTCTTTTGGTACTTTTGATTGTTTAATTTTGGTTATAATGGCATGTATAGAAATTTTGGCTATGTTGGACATATGTATTTTGGTTGTTGTTTTGGCCATTTGACTTGGCTTGTGATTTGGCATCTTGTTGATGAAATGGTATAGTTTGGTATGTTTATGAGTAGCTTAAAAATGGTTAATGATATGCTTAGTATGGTTGAATGATGGAAGATTAAATGATAATAGAATGTGCATATTGTATAAGTTTTGCAACTTTTTGTGAATTGGTACTTTAATATGCATGAACTATTTGGTTATTTGATGCTAGTTATAGAATGACATTTTAGCACCAAATGGTTGTGTTTTGGTAAGTAAATTACATAGTATGTATTGTCACAAATATGCATACAAGTTATTTGATTATTTAGTCAATTTGAATACATGGTTAGATATGTTTGGATGTTGTCTTTTGAGGTGCCTAAGGGCATATTGGTTGTATGAAGTTATATCATATGTACATGACTTATTTATGCTTGATTTCGATGCCTTATTATGGCATTTTTATATGTGCAATGTTGGTTGTAGGTACATGACAAATTGGGTGAGAAAAATGGCTTATAAAATGACCTATTTTTGTCCACACGGGCAGAGACACGAGCGTGTGTCTCAGCCATGTATGACACACGGCTAGACGATAAGGCCGTGTGTCCCCTGTAGCTTTCAAAGGGTTGCAAGTCAGGCTGTTACATGGCCTAACACAAGGGTGTGTGACTTGGCCGTGTGATCCAAGTTAGTGAGTTACACGGGTGCGAACACGGGCTGGGACATGGCCGTGTGTCCCCATTTCGAATGCCTACACGCCTAAAACACGGGCGTGTCTCTTGGCCGTGTGACCCCTGCAGTTTTGAAAATTTTTACTATTTTTTGAAAAATTCTCTGAGTTTTCGATTTAGTCCTGACTTGTTTCTAGCACGTATTTAGCGCCTCAAAGGCTCGTTTAAGGGACAATAATGTATGTTTTGACTTGGTTTTAATATGTTTATTGTTATGATATGAAATGTTTGAAATCTCTATCCGTTTGAATTGTAAATTTTGGTAATGCTCTGTAACCCTGTTTCAGTGATAGATACGAGTTAGGGGTGTTACAGAATTCCTGTCAATCACAACTCACAACGGTAAGTAATGCAAGCACAATAATTCAAAACATATTCCATATTTGTAATAGCCCGTTCTAAGTAAAATCGGAACAATGGTTTTGGGACCACAAATTCAAAGTCAGAAATTTTTTTTTATTATTTTATATTCTACTATATGATAGAAATAGATTATAAAAATTTCGTTTAGAAATTTTATCGTTTACATACCTAATTTCATGAAAAGGACTAAATTGCATTAAGTGCAAAAGTTGAGTTCTAATAGCTAAATGTATTAAATAGCTATAGAATTTTAAATTGGAGGTCCTTATATAGTAAATAGAGCATTAAAATGCTTAGTGGTTAAGCATGAATAGTCATCATTGGAAATTTCATGAAACATTAAGGTTAATTTTGGAAATTATCAATTAAAGTGATATTAAATAAAACAAAAAAATCTATTACCATCATCTACCACCAAATGAAAAAAGAAGAGAAAACCTAGCGATGGAAGCTTGAGATATTAGCAAGCTTGTTTTGCTTAATTAGGTATGTATTCTTGTCCCCTTTTTGATGATTTCTATGTTTCCGAGATCATAGTAGCTTAATCTAGCTAGCTCAGGGATTAATTTGCAAACTGATAAAGTATTAGGGTTTTTTCATTGATGAGTATGCTTGAATTTTGAAGCTTTATGATAGAAAATGAAAGATTGTTGTTAGATAAACAACTTTTGTAAAGAGAATTTTGATTAAATTATCAATTAGGGATTAAATTGAAAAAGATGATAAATTTATGGTAAAATTATGAAATTGTGAATTATATGGGCTGCTATTAATATGTATAAAAATTGACTAGGCTTGAGTAAGGATTAAATTGCATGAAAGTCATTTTCCAAGCCTAGAGACTAAATTGTAATAAATTAAAAGTAAAAGGGCAAAATAGTAGTTTTGCCAAAAATGTGTGTTGGACTAAATTGAATATGAATTATATTGAACTGAGTTAAATTCATTCGTATAGATCCGATCAGACTTAGTACGGAGTTAGATCGAGGCAAAGGAAAAATATCGGATTAGTCGCCTTCGTATCTACATAAACTCGTCGAGGTAAGTTTGTGTAATTAAATTGTACATTAATATGTGTTAAATTGAATTATTGTTTGTGAATTGTACAATTGCCTTGAATAAATACCGATTGTATATTCGACGATTACTGAGTCCCGTGTGAACCTTATAAAATTCGTAGGATACAAATGACATGTCATTAGGGTTACCGATTTGGTTGGGGTCCTGCATGTGTTGCAGACACACCACAGCTCTTATGAGCTTCTCGATACTCAGCTCGTATGAGCTTTCCATTATACAGTTCGCATGAGCTTCTCATTATTTAGCTCGCATGAGCTTCCCGTTATTTAGCTTGGAGGAGCTTTCCGTTTACAACTTGTATGAGCATACATGAATATGAATTGACGGATTACAGTTCAGTACACCTCGTGTGTACTACCCGTGTATCCAACGATATTCTAAATGGTTCAACGGGCACAGTTCTGTTATGAAATCATATGAGTTTGATATGAACTATTACATGTATATACATGAAATATGATTATTTGATGAATTCAACCATGTGTGTTGGATTTTATATGTGATTTTCATGGCTAATATATTAGTGATCATGTATTCAGGCTTTTGGCCAAATTAATTGAGATATGCTATGTTTACTTACCTATTTTGTGGAAATATGGTAAGTTAAATTCTGTATTATACGAACTTACTAAGCTTGAGTGTTTACTCTGTGTTATTTTCCATGTTTTATAGTAATCCGGAAGCTCATTTGGGTTGGAAGCTGATCGGAGCTATTTCACACTATCAATCAGCTCTTTTGGTACTTTCAGTAAATTAATTTCGGTTATAATAACCTGTATAGGATATTTTGGCCAATGTTGGTATATAAATGTTTTGTTGAGACAAGCCATTTGAATGACTTATGTTTGATATATTTTGATGTGTTTATATATGTGGCCTTAACTTATTTAATGTGTGTTTGATATGGTTGAATGATGGAAAACTTATAGGTATATTGATGATTGGTTTGAAATAGTTTATTTGGTATAATTATGCATATATGCATTTGGCTATCTAGGTAAATATGGATATTTGGTTGACATGTTATTATTTTATTAATTGAGGTGCCTAAGGGCATATTGGTTGTATGTGGTGATATTTCATGTTTAAGACTAGATTTTAGCTTGTTTTGAATGCCTTATTATGGTTTGTTGATGTGCAAATTGTTGTGTTTAGGTTGGTACCAAATTGGGTGAGAAATGTGGCTTGGAAAATTACCTATTTTCGTCCACACGGGTAGAGACACGGACATGTATCTCAGCCGTGTGTGACACACGGTTAGGTGACATGACCGCATGTCCCTTGTATCTTTTACATTGCGCAAGTCAATATGCTCAACACGGCCTAGCAAACGGGCATGTGACTTAGCCGTGTGACCCAAGTCAGAGAGTTACACGGGCACGGGCACGGGCTGGGACACGGCCGTGTGTCCCTATTTCGAATGTCCACACGGCCTGAGACACAGGCGTGTCTCCTGACCGTGTGAGTCACACGGCCTGACCACACGGCCGTGTGTCCCATGCATGTAACACCCCTAACCCGAAACCGTCGCCGAAATAGGGTTAAGAGGCATTACTGAACAAGCAGAACATTTCACATCTGTTTCACAAAACAAAGTCAATCATCATTAAAACATATCACAACATAATCATATAGTCCCTTAATGAGGTCCACGAGACCTTAAACACATGCTAGAAAGGGGTCGGGACTAAACTGAACACTTACGAAAGTTTTCAGAATTTCAAACATTCTTCAATACTGTTGAGGTCACACGTCTGTACAATCAGGCCGTGTGCCTTACACGGCTACCAGACACACCCATGTGTCCAGAGCATGTTAGAACAGAGCATGCATACTGACTTACTCCCACGGCCACTAGACACACCCGTGTGTTACTAGGTTAGCTACTGACTTGATCACACGACCACTATGCACGCCCGTGGGCCTTGGCCGTGTAACCTGTACAGGCACACCTAGAAGTGACCCTTAAACCACATGGCAGAGACATACGCCCGTGTCTCTTGGCCATATATGCAAAATAGGCCATTTGCAAGGCCAATGTTCCACTCATACAAGGGTCATCCCACATGTTCAATTAAACATCTTTATATTAATCAATAGCAACCAAAAACACATCAAAATATTCATCATATCAACCCAATTTCATCTCAATTCTAGTATATCAACTTATACACCAATTTGCTCAAATAACACATACATTACCAAGTATGATTCATCCACATTATCATTTGACTACAATGACTTCAATTCATCACTAAACTTACTATTCATAAGACCTTTCATTTGCTATCAAGTCATACCAAAATATACTTCATAAACCACAATCATTCATGCATTTTACCAACATCTTGTCTAGCCATATCACATGGCTATTTACACTTCACAAACATGTTTCAAATAACTAGCCTATACATGCCATATTTCAACTATGTACATCTTTCCAAAAGTACCAAAATAGATTGACGATAGTGTGATAGAGAATGCTGACGATCCCCGAATCCGAGCTAGCTTTACTGACACTGCAAAGCAGAGAAACAAATCACACAATAAGCTTTCCAAAGCTTAGTAAGTTCGAAATACAATACAATTAATTCATTGAATCAATCAATATACACATTAAACCATCACATAGATAATTTATCAATGTCACACAAATCCAACCATATCCAATACTCACATAGCATTCCATTCATGTACTTTCAATTTCATCAACTACATAGGTTTTATACATACCTTTGCTACACTTAGTTAGTCACTAACCATGCTACTCAACCACTCGACTTTACATATCGATCAATCTTTGTTATTATCTTGTTATGTTCGCACACTTAGTGCCAATTTGTAGACAAAACGTAGTTGTCACCACACACTTAGTGCCAATACATTAAACCGAGCTTATATCGGTATCGCACACACAGTGCCAATTCAATAAGCCGAAGCTTCAATCATCTCGCACACACAGTGCCAATCATTTCTATTCCGTTTCTAATTTCGCACACTTAGTGCCTTCTAATTCAATTCAGCACATAGCATTTCTAACCTCATAGTTATATTGATATTCATTCAATTCACATCACATAGAACATAAATTAACAACTTGTACTATATCCAAACTTACCTCGGACGTCGAAATACCAAAACGGTCGATTAATCGAGCACTTTATCTTTGCCTCGATCTCAATCTGAACCTCTTCTCTCTTGGTCTATACACATTCAAATTCAATCCATTCAATCACCAAATCATTCATTTTAGTCCACACACACTTATTTAGGGCATTTTACAAAATAGCCCTCATATTTTCACATTTCGACACTTTAGTCCCTAATTCATCAAATCACCAAATACACATAATTTGCTTGTACTCATGCCAAGCCGAATTCTCAATATACTCATACAAGCCCAATTATTTCATTTATTTCACATTTTAATCCCTCAATTTACACTTTTCTTAATTTAGCCCAAAACACACAAATTCATCAAAACTCCAAAGACAAACTATCTTAATCAAACACCTATCTTTCATTTTCCTCTATCAATCATTCAAGAACTCACATGTTCATCAATAGTATATTCCAAAAACATTATCAACTCAAAAAATTAAGACATGGGTTAGCTAGAGCACGAAGCAACGATTACGAAAACGTAGAAATTATCAAAAACCGAGTCAAAATCATACCTTAATCTATGCTTCAAGCTAGCCGAATGCTTCAAAGTTCCTAACCCTATTCTTTATTTCTAAGTTTGGTGAAACAAGGAAGAAGATGATGGCCATTTCATGTTTTTTAGTATATTAATTAAACATAATTATCAAAGTACAAAATTAACCTTTAATACTAAATACATAAAACATATCATATAAGGTCATTTTTGACCATATCCATCCACTTACTCATAAATGGCTTAATTGCCACTTAAGGCCTCCTTATTATAAAGAAAACAACAATTAAGCACTTAGCAATCAGCACACAACATTTTACACTTTATGCGATTAAATCCTTTTTCATAATTTGACACGCAGTCGATCAAATTACCACATAGAATTTTCACACAGGCTATATCACATATAATAAACACCAAGAATATTATTAAAATATTATTCTGACCTCGAATTTGTGGTCTCAAAACCACTGTTCCGACTAGGGTCTAAACTGGGCTGTTACACTGCAACTTTGAAAAATTTCAATGTTTTCCAAAAAAAAATTTTTTAGTACCCGATCTAGTCCCGACTTGTTTCTAACGTGTATTTTGGGCCTCGAAGGCTCATATAAGGGAAAATATGTTTGATTTCTATTGATTTCTGATATGAATGGTATATTATATGTAATGTTTGATTAATTGATCTGTAAACTTCGGTAATGCTCCGTAACCCTATTTCGGCAATAGATACGGGTTAAGGGTGTTACAATATTACTATCTTTCAACTTTCCAAAATGGTATCACCGGTACGTAGTACTTGCTAAATAACCACCGATTCATGATGCTGCTCACGCAAGTTGCATAAAATCTGCAACTTATGCTAGATCTCAAGCCATCTCTACGGTCTGTATCACCGGCTCAAGGCTTGATAAATAATCATCATATTCATTTATCATGTATTCTCTACTCATTCAATAATTGAGTATAATTGGATATAATTATAATAACATGGGATGTGTAAGAAAATTATTATAATATAGAAATAACAGTACGAACTTACTGGACTAATTTGCAGTAACGACCTAAGTATAGGGACTACTTTGCAACCTTTACTTTTCCACGATTATCAACATATTCTTGATCATAAAATAATAATTTCATTTAGTTAAATAATTCCAACAGTAAAAGTTAACTTCTTTTATGCGATTAAGTCCTCTTAGACATTTTTACAAAATTGCCATCAACATTTTACTTTTTTGCAATTTAGTCTCTAAGTCCAAATCATGCAATTTAACCATTTTCAATTGAATTCAATCTTAGACGAATTGTTTGGGACCTTATTACAGCCCACATTTACTGTTATTTCACATCAAGTCCTCGCAATTTTATCACTGTAACATTTTAGTCCTTTAACGTTAAAATAATCAAAAACTACTTTACAAAATAGTCTTATCTAGCAATCAAACTCAATAATATTTCATAAAAATTCAAGGATATACTAAACTCATCACTGGAATAATCCAAAACATTTGAAAATTTTACAAATTAGTCATCGAATTAGCTAGATTAAGCTAATACAAGTTCAAAAACATAAAAATTATTAAAAACGGGCAAGGTTTACCTACCTAATCAAGGAACCTAAGTGACCAAAGCTTGATTCGCCCTTTGCAATGGAGTTTCGATTTTTAGATGAAAGAAATAAAGATGATGATTCCTTTTTTAGTTTTGTTATTCTTTAATTGTAACTTACCTTTTTACCTATTTACAAAATTGTCCTTTAAAAAATTGAAATTTCATGAATTTTATCACTTATACCATCCACTAATACCTCAATGGTAAATTTACCATTCAATGAGGGTTTAATTGCACTATTGGTCTTTCAGTTATATTAAATTCCAACTAAATAAGCTTAATTTCAATTTAACCCTAAACTAATTAGGACTAAATGAGCAAATAGCCTGAAAGTTAGTGGATTTAATCATGCCACCACCTGCTGGACTTTTTGACCATGGTTTAATCACAAGTTTGGTCCTTTAGTATTTTTTAAATCTATAGCAATTAACTTTTACCTTTTTCACAATTTAATCATTTTACGTTAATTAAGCAATTAATCGTAAATATTACCAAACCAAACTTCAATTCACCTATAATACGAATTTGTAAATATAAAAACAAGGTCCCAATACCTTATTTTCAACAACCATTTGACTTTTGGACTAAACCACTTATACTAATCATTAATTCAATTAATTAAAATTCATTAAATCCAAATTCAATATAAAATTATTATTGACTCGAATAAGTTAAATATTAATTATACGAACTTACTAATCGAATTTGTGGTCCCGGAACTATTATTTCCAACACCACTAAAAATTGGCCTGTTACACAAACAAACACAAGATCGTGGAATGATCAAACTTAAGATCGAAGGCTATGAACGTGACGATGCAACCAAATCAAACTTAAGACTTCCAATTTCCCTTTTTTCTATTAAAATGATAGTTGATCCAAATTAAATATTACCCAATAATTACTACAATTCCAACAAAATAAATATTAACTCCCAAAAATTAATTTTTGATATTAAATTCGTTTTACATTAATTAGTTTTTTATAAACTTCACAGTATTTTATTAAAAATTTGTGAAATTCGAGTATGAATCAATCCACTAATAAAATATTGAAAACCTTGATGTCAAACTGGGTACGACTATAAGTGATTCAAATATTGACAACTTATATTAAATTGAATATGAATCAATTAATTTGATTTAGAATATGAAATCTATTTATTACCCACGTTAAATCCGAGTATTATTATCTCAACCCGAATTTAATTTACTCAAATTATTTACCGAATATCTGAATTTGTTAAATAACCAAATTAAGTAATTTGTTGCAAGATGACTGTTCATGCAAAGTTGGCGAACACTTCAACTTTAGTGAACTAAAAAATATGAATAGGATTTAAAAAGATTGCTTGCAAATCAAGTTAAACAAAATATATTTTTCTTCTATAAGATTTAGTATTTATTAGTATAATATATTTAGCGTTTATATTTGACATTTATTAGTATAAAAATCTTTGTTATTTCTTTTCATATTTAGGATATAAAAATCTTTGTAATTTCTTTTCATATTTAGGAGTTTTTCTTGTTATAAATACCCCTATTACATTGTTCAAAATAATAAGTGAAAAATAATAAAAAACCTTAGCAGACAATTTTTTTGCTAAATTTCTCGTTTCTTCTCTGCAATTCTTTTTTTCTTAGCATTGAAATTCCAACAATTGATATCAGAGCTATCTTCTTAAGGACCATAATTATTCGTTCTGAGTTATACATGGCTTCTGCAAGTTCCTGACCACATTTATCGTTTGTTTTCAATGGTGAAAATTATCATATATGGGTTGTCAAGATGAAGACCTACTTGCAAGCTTATGACTTGTGGGAGGTTGTGAATACTAATGTCGAGTTAGCACTATTGAGGGACAACACTACAATCACTCAAATTAAACACCACAGTGACGAGCGAGCTAAAAGATACGAGACAATGTCATGTATATAGAATGACGTCTCGGATGTTATATTCGCACGTGATATAGCTTATAAAACTCCAAAAGATGCTTGAGATAAGCTAAAGGAGGAGTTTCAAGGCTCTGATAAGACCAAACAACAACAACAACTGATTAATCTCAAAAGAGTTGAGAATTTGAAAATGAAGAAGGCCGAAACAGTGAAGTAGTACACAGACAAGATTATGGCGGTTGTAAATAACATTAGGTTACTTGGGGAAGAGTTCGCAAATAGCAGGGTCGTTGAGAAGGTCATAACAACACTTCTTGAGAGGTATGAATCAAAGATTTCCTCACTCGAAGACTTAAAGGGTCTCTTGGCGATCTCTCTTTCAAAAGTGACAAATGCCCTGTATGCTCAAGAACAAAAAAAAAAAAATCAAGGCATAAGGAGCAAGCAAAAAAAGAAGCTTTGCGAGCCTTGAGTATTGAAGGTGCGAACACCTAGAAACATAATGGAGAGAAAGGTTTGTCAGAGATGAAGGAAAAGTCAATACAAGATGGTGGAAAGAAGAAATATTCACTATGCTCGTACTGTAAGAAAAACACTCACCTTGAGAAATATTGTTGGTACAGACTAAATATTAAATGCAGATCATGCAAGCAGTTAGGCCACATAGAGAAGGTATGTAAGAAAAAAGAGCGAACCCCTCAACAGAATGTGCAGGCTTAGGCAATTGAGGAATATCGCATTCAATAGGAGCAGCCACAAGTTCTGCATCTAACAACAAAGTCATGAGAGGTTGGTTGATTGATAGTGGATGTACCAACCATATGACCTCAGATGAAAGCATCTTCAGGAAGATTAACCGAAGTTGCAATCTTATAGTGAGGATTGGTAATGTCCAACTCTTAGAAGCTAAGGGTAAGGGCGAAGTTGTGATAAATTAATCATCAGGTACTAAAGTAATTTCTGATGTTCTCTTTGTACCTACGATAGATCAGAATCTTCTTAGCATTGGTCAACTGCTTGAGAAAAACTACAATGTAGTTTTTAAGAATTATGGTTGTAACACCCCAAACCCGACCTAGAAGTTTAGACTAAATCCCTGATGTTACATTGACCACCGAAGTGATCGTAGGTAAATTTTCTTTTTACAAGTGATTTATAACGACGAATCAAAATATTTAATCATTTAAAATTTAGACAGTTAAAATGCGTTAAGTTTAGTGTATAATAAACATAATTAAAACAATTTAAAACTTATCTCGAAATCTATACCACGGTATTATAAAACCTTACATTTCAAAACTCTGAATGATAAAATAGAAACTGAACATATAACATTTACTAAGTTTTCTCCGAGACCTCCGCATATCGAGCCCAACGTCAGAATTCAAAAGAGTACCTGAAAAGGGAACACTAAGAGGGGGTGAGCTTCACGAGCTCAGTGTGAGTTCGAAACAAGTCTAAAATAGAGATACAGGATTGCAAAACAAGAGTCAGAAATAGGGTATTCACATGAGAAGCGCAACAGACTTTCAAACACACAACGAATCAGAAGTCATACTGGAACTGGTGACCAAACAGAGCTTAACAATCAGAGCACATTAGGTTCACATAGAAGTCTCAGCACAAATACTAATCAAACAAATAGATCACAGACAACTAGTCTTTTAGTCAGAACTCATAGACAGGTGCGGATGTATGTAGTCTAATAAAAAAACCCACCCATCTAGCCAAACACACCTCTACGTCCCCCGATCACACCTCGTAAGAACTGTTTAAGCTCATCCAACCCAACACACCACAAAGGACCAAGTAGGCCCATCCAACCCTACACACCATATGAAGTCACCTCGGGTTGCCCGGCAACAATGACTTATCAAAGTACAGTTAAACTGGCAGATCAAATATATATATGTAGCATAGCTAACGTACGTGCGGTACAGTGCAATGCGATAAACCGCTATACCGAGAGTTTGCGGCTTAAGCGCGGATCGATTAATGGTACAAGCTGCATGCCGTGCAATCTGATGTAGTCCACCGCATGCAGACAAGTTACCGTGAAAACTGCTAGATCAGATAATAGTGCGTAACAAAGCAAGCAAGCGACGCGGTGCATCTGAGGCGATAAATCGTTATGCGCATAAATTTGCGATTATAATCGCCCGATTAGAAACGAGATATAGTGTTTCTTCTCTTCACAACCCAACCCAAAATATTTTATGCAAATGCATGAAAGCATTCAAGCCCACAGAACAGAGGCACATTAAGCGATCGATCGTAAACACTATGTAGCACACTCCACGCACTGTGATTCAAAATCATACGTCACACAAAATCATCACAGATATCGAGTCTTGAGCACCCTCACTAAACTTAGGTAAGGGTCAGAGCACTCACAAACACATATTCAGATAAATGATGCACACAGAACCAATATAAGTGTCTTAAAACCTCATGCCCGTGTGCTCTGACCGTGTGGTAACGCCTAGGCCGTGTGGGAGATCAAAAGCTCGTGTAAAAAAGGGCACATGGCCATGTGACTGAAGCACACGCCCGTGTGGACCAGGGACATGGCCGTGTGAACAGGCTGTGTAACTCTCTGTCCATTTGCACTAAATTTGAGTATAGGGTTGACACGACCGTGTGAGGGTCTCACACGCCCATGTACCTACCAAACACGACCGTGTGTCCAAAACACACGCCCATGTGGAATCCTTAAATCCCCAAATGAGCCACACGATCGTATGGCCAAGTTGTGTAGCATCAAATCACTCAAACCCTAATCCCCAAACTCACACAACCATGTGAGAAATGATAAGATCCCCAAGTTGGCCACACAGCCGTGTGGCACCAAAATTAGCCCGGAAACCCTAATTCCCAAAGGCACGCGGTTGTGTGGAAACCCCAGTGACTATGAAACCACTTCGGAACAAGCTAAATACGCCGTTTCAGCCATCATAACAGCCCCAACCTTCACAATGATAGAAGGGGGTTGGGATATGTTGCATTTCCCACACCTTTTCCAGCAACTAACACCCTAAACCGACAGTTTAGAGCACAGTTGAGATTTGTCAAACAACAATTCACGAAAATAAAAGTAGACAAGATTCGAATCCCACACCTGTTTTGATAATCAGAACATCCTGATGCCGACTCGATGACAAAGAAAAATGAAGCTCTACTGAAACCACCACACCACCGATTCAAAAGGAAAGAAGCCAATGAAAGAAAATAAAAGCCAAAAAGAAGGGAGGAAAAATAAAACGTAAAGAAGAAAAGGAAAATAAAAAAAGTAAAAAACAAAACAAAAATAACAATTAATAATTAATAGTATTCACTTAAAACAAAACAAAATAATAAAAACGAAAGTATCTTCCAAAACATCCACACAATGACTCGAACCCAGAATCTTGAGATTCACTTACAATCACTTACCCACCAGACTAGTAGGCCCATTCTGACACTTACTCGCAAGACTAACCACAAAAGCACACCTTTCCCTCAGACCCTAACCACTAACATCAAAACTTCTAACCTCCAAAATCTAGGGTGTTACAATGGTTGCATAATATTTGATTCATTGAGATATAAAGTTGTAGCTGTAACACCCCTAACCCGTATTCGACGTTGGAATAAGGTTACGGAGCATTACTGGACTTATAACTCAAACAATCAGGCATTTCATGTTCATTTATCACTCCAAACAAAAGCCATTCAAATTCCATCATATAGTCCATATTACAAGCCCTCAAGGCCCTAAAAAGATATTAAAAGTGGTTTGGGACTAAACTGAGCACTTAAGAAATTTAAAAAAAAAAAACATTTCAAAGTGCAAGGGACACACGCTCGTGTGGGCATTGGAAATGGGATCACATGACCGTATTCTAGCCCGTGTCCGACCCCGTGTAACTCACTGACTTGGGTCACACAGCCAAGCCACACGCCTATGTGCTAGGCCCTGTACCCTTCGAAATGGCCTCACACGCCCGTGTGCTAAGCCGTGTGCCAAGCCGTGTGCCAGGCCGTGTGCTAAGCCGTGTGAAAACTGGGGGTATACTGACTTGTACCACATGGTCAAGCCACATATCCGTGTGCTAGGCCATGTGAAGCTACTGTCTTGTTTCTAAGAGGTATCAAGGCACACACAGCCGTGCGTCACACATAGCTGAGACACATGCCCATATGGACAAAAATAGGCTAGTTTCCAAGCCATATTTCTCACCCAAAGTAGTACTAACCTAAGCTCAACAATGCATATACAAGCATGGCCTAAATAGGCACTCAAAACCAACCAATATCAAGTTTATACCATGAACTATCCTCACAAGCAACATGTTATACACAATTACATTCCATTGTTCACTTTAAAACATACCAACTATACTTCCAAATTAGACCTAAATGGTCAACCTCACATATGAGACCTTGTGCCTAAATTCAACATGCATACTACATTTCAACTTCAACAATTTAGTACCCAAAATACCAACTCACACCAAGGCATTCATATAACAAATATAAACAACATAACATAAGGCCATTTACAACTATTTACATTCAAAACAAATATTATTCTCAAGCCAAATCACTTGGCTAAATACACAACAACATAGAGGCCACATTAGCCAAAATATCTATATATGACATTTAACCCAAAATATAAAGTTCTAAGTACCAAAATAAAGTTTGATAGTGCGACGCAGTCTCTGACAACTTCCAAATCGAGCGAGCTTCTGAAACACTATAAGACACAGAAAAATAAACAGAGTAAGCAATTGAGCTTAGTAAGTTCGTGTAATACGGAATTAGATTTACCAATTGACTACAACTTAAATAAGAAACTCAAAGCAAAGTACAATTCAATTTGGCCAAAGCCTATCATACAATCCATAATCATGTTATCATACAATCCATAATCATGTTAGTCATATACTCACATATAATCGAGTATCATAAATGAATTCATCAAATAATTGAATTCCATGTATATGTAACATCTCTATCATGTAAACACACTACAGCAAAATAGGTTTTTAGCGGCGTTTTTAGTGGCGCTTAGACAAAAAATGCCGCTATAGATCGAGCATTACCGACGCTTTTTGAAAAACGCCGCTATAGGTCGACCATTAGCGATGCCGCAAAAAAACTTAAGCACAACGTCGTCGTTTTATGTTGAGCTTTAGTGGCTTTAGCAGTGCTTTTTAAAAAAGCTGCTATAGATCTAGCATTAGCTACACTTTTTGAAAAATGCCGCAAAAATATTAAAGCACAGCGCCGTCGTTTTATGTTGAGCTTTAGTGGCATTAGCAGCGCTTTTTGAAAAACGTCGCAAAAAAATTAAGCACAACGATCATTCTATGTTGAGCTTTAGTGGCATTAGTGGCGCTTTTTGAAAAACGCCGTTATAGATCGAGCATTAGCGACACTTTTGAAAAACGCCACAAAAAAATTAAGCACAACGACATTTTATCTGTCTATTTATTATTTAACTGGTTTATTTATATTAATTAAAATACGATTTATTTTTAATTGAATATATACAATGTATATGGTTTAGGGTTTAAGGTTGAGAAGTTACTATTTTAAGGTTTAAAGATTATGGTTTTAGTTTGTAGTTTAAGGTTTAAGGTTCAGGGGTTAGTGGTTAGGGGTTTAGGGGTTAAAGGTTTTATGATTTAGGGTTTAGATTAATTAGTGTCTTTTAATTTATATATTAAACAATTCCTTATATAATTGTAAAAGAGATAATATTAATTTTAATATGTTAAAATTATGATTATAGTTTAAATTATTTAAGAGATAATAGATAAACTTTATATATATTAAATGGTTTAAGATTTAAGGTTTACTTGAGATTGTTAAATAATGAAATTTTATACAATCAATTAATACTTTTATATTTAGAAATATTTAATCTAAACAATTTGATATATTTAAATATTAGATTTAAAAAAAAACATTGATAAAAAAAAGTAACACAATGATATGGTCTCAATGTTTAATAAAAAATTAATATGTGAGAGATTGATTGCTCACCTTTAATCATTCTAACTTAATAATTAATTACATCATTTAATTATTTGTTTTCTTATTAAAATATACTATATTTATTTTGAGAGTAAGTACTCTCAAAATGCCGGTAGAATAAAATGCCCGTTTCCATTTCGGTTACCATGTAAATTCTCGCCCCGCAATATCTTAACCCTAGAAAACGCACTCTCTTGCTCACTCTCCCGCGGCTTCGAGCTTTTGGTGCTGTTTACTTCATCTCCTAGCCATGGTCTCACCATCGTTGCTAACTTCACTCATCTCTCTTTTCTTTCAATGTTGCTTCTTTTTCTAGATCCTTCTCTTCAAGTTTCTCGGGATCCAAATATTTTCTTAACAATGGTGCTTTTTCTAAGTTTTTTTTTTTCTTTGGTTCATTTTCATTTAGGCGGACGTGGAGGCCGATGTCGCTGCACCAGGTGTACCGAAGAAGAGAACGTTCAAGAAGTTTAGTTTCAGAGGTGTCGATCTCGATGCTCTCTTGGATATGTCCACTGATAAACTCGTCAAGCTCTTTCCCGCCCGTGCATGGCGAATGTTAGCTCTCGCTATTTTCCCTACTCGATCTTCTTTTTTACTTTTTAATTCTTCAAGATTGTTTTTATGCCTTTTTTTAATTTCGAAAATTAGATAGTTTCGTTTCTACTTTTTTAGGTTTCAGAGAGATTTAAAGAGGAAGCCAATAGCTCTGATAAAAAAATTACGCAAGGCTGTAAGTATTCTATTTCCCTTCTTTTTTGACTATGTGAGGACCTAATTAATCCTTTATTTTTTTTTCTTTTCTTGTTTTTTAATGCTTGGATTTGCATTTCATATGATTACTTTCTTAAAATGCATAGGGTTTTGGATTATTCTCCTAGTCTTTTTCTGTAATATATTGTTGTAGTTGGTTGTATATGGTACTTTAATGTGATTAACTAGATATAGATAAATGGTATTGATGATCATCTACAGTTTTATAAGGAAAATGCTTCCTAGATTCGATAGCCAGTAGTATATTGTTCTTAGAATTTTCTGAACTTCACTTTGTTTATATTGCTCCTCTTCATTTGACGACGTTTACCATATATTTTTTACAATACAGTTGTTTTTTTTACTCTATGTTGGTTCTCTTGATCTGTATACATAATAAAGTTATCTGTTTCACAAGCAACATTGTGGGAATCTTATGATTTCATGGCTGTAAAAAGCTTGATCATTTCATGATTATCTTCCTTTCTCCTTTGCCCTTCTTTAGCTATTGTGTAGTTTCATCTATGGAATCTCTCTGTTACGTGAGATTTGTGGCTGTTGCAAATATTGCCAGTGAAGTAGATAGCGTGATTATTCATTATGATATTTAACTGATTTGTTGATTTATAATAAATTTCCCCTGAACCATTTTATTCCATGTTAATGATGACTATAAAGTAACTATAGATAGCACCATAAACTGAGAATGTTTTGCTGGTGTCTTGAAATAGAAATGTGAGGCTCCACCTGGTGAGAAACCCGAACCAGTTAGGACACACCTACTGTTCACAAAGATACATGTTAACTTTGTTCATAGTCGATTCTGCATTGCTAGCATAATCTTTTAAAATTGAAATCAACAACACTGAGATCGATAGCAAATTTAAGCAGTAAGCCATTTGTGTATTTCATTTGGATGAAACCACTTTTCTACTATTTCATCTATTGGTGGCTTGAGAAGTCCTTTACCATTCTCAGAGGAAATTGTGAAAGCTGCCAGGTATGAAGTCTGCATCTTCTTTTACTTTTTCCCTCATCCACACACATACACAAATTTTTATTGCATAACCTTCATTTGAAAGGGTGTAGTAATAATAGCCTTAAATGTGCTAAGCTCTACTAAATGTCTATTCAGTATCTTTTTTGTCTTCATGATATTTCTTAAACTACGCTTATTTCCAGTTAAGAAAATAAATTGGTACTGTGTTTGCTTTGATTGTAGTTGCTTCTTTCTCTTGCAAATCCGTGATAATACTTTTTACAATGCTTGGTTACAGATATGGAAATGCTAATGTTTGGAAGATCTTTACCGACCTTTTGACTATTTTCCATTAACTGCTTTGGTGGGTAGAACTGATATGAGGTGCAAACTGTTTTGATTTCAATTAATAGCAACATAAATTTTAGGAAAGAAAGAACTAAGGGCATGCATATTGGCCTTAGTCTCTTTGATGTTTGGCATTTTATGTTTTAATTGTATTCATTTGGCTTTGCAATTGAATATTCTTATTGTGCTCCATATTTTTTATTATCGTGGTACTAGACTGCTAAATTATATTAGCTTTGATCATATTCATTCTATCTGAATTTTAAGCTTTGAGAACTCATTTTGTCTTCTAGGTTGGGCAACAAAAAGTTGGGATTTATAGCTTGCTACCTTTATCCCATTTCATTTTGAAATCATTCTAAATAGGAACTAGAAGTCTCTTACTTTAAGAAATGACACCAAAATTTTTTGAAATGTCATGGAAGTAATTAGATGTTTTAAGAAATGACACCAAAATTTTTTGAAATGTCTTATGCGACATTGTAACTATCATAACTTTAGAACTTTGTTTCTTTGTCCTCAGGAAGCGGCATGATTCATCTCTTCAAGATTTGGAAGAGAAACAACACAGCAAGAGAGAAGCGGTTGGTGTTTTTCTTCTTTTTTATGTGCCTTAATTGTTCTCTTTTATGCTATATAAGACATTTCTATATAACGTTAAACAACAGTAGTGCAGCATGTTTCTGTTCTGCTTTTTGCAAATTAATACTATTGTTCCTTGTTAAACAATTGAATAGTTTAGACAATCATTAGAAAGAATGCCTATTTGTGACACATGGAAGAGCTATGATTGAGTTTGTTTGTTAGTATTGCTACTAAAGCTGCACATAATTGTTTGTTATATTTTTTTTTTTTTTAGCCTTAATGGCTATATATATTTTTTATTTTTAACATCTCTGTTGTTTAACAAGTTTGTTGGTTTTTCTGATCATTTGGTTTTGCGTCCTTTAGATATTGAAGGTGTAGCAGAGGATTCAATCTCTTCAAGCTGGAAAAGCCAAGGCTTAGCACTTCTTCAAGTGGAATGTTATTTAATGTTGCATTCCATGGTCGCTTATCTTAGTCGGAATTTGAATTTGGTGTTATTGAAACAGGGTTTTGTAGCTACCTTGTGTACTAGCTTCTTTAACCATGATTGTTAATTATTACGTGTTTTGTAGCTTCTTTTATAATTGGCCGAGTTAATACAGATCAGATGAGTTGTGAGGTAGATTGCTCATTTATTTATACATAATATTTAAATTCTAAATTTAAATTCATTAATTTTTATATTTAGTTTTAAAGTTAAAATTTTAATAGAAAATTTAATTTAATTAATATTTTTTATTTATCCTTAAAAGTATATAGTTTAAATTTTAAATTTCAAAAAATAAAACATAATATAATATTTATCATAGAATTAAATATTATTTAATTAAAATATTTTTTTAAAGGTTAATTTTATAGTGACATTTGTGGGAAAAATGTAGCTAAAGGTTATGATCTATAACGATGTTTGTGGGAAAGCGTCGTTGAAGGTCATGTTCTATAACGTTTGCAGGAAAAACGCCACTAAAGGTCTTGTTCTCTAGCGGCGATTGTGGAAAAGTATCGCTAAAAGTCATGTTCTATAATGACGCTTGTGAAAAAAGCGTCGCTGAAGATCATGTTCTATAGCAGCGTTTGTGGGAAAAGCGTCGTTAAAGATCATGTTCTATAAACGTCGCAAAATTTTGTGACGTTAGCTATATCGGCTTTTTTTCTGGCGCTTATCAAAACGTCACAAATAGTTTTAGCGGCTCTTATGGCACCGCTATAGGCCTAAAAAAATGCCGCTAAAAGTCTATTTGGCTGTAGTGACATATATAAAATATCAACCATTTCCATATAAATACTTGTACTTGTTCATATTGGACTTATATAATCTCATATTAAAATTATGCCCGTTGAACCACTTAGAATATCGTTAGATACGCGAGTGGTACACACGAGGTGTACTGAACTGTAATCCGTTAATTCTTTTACATGTATGCTTCTACAAGCGATAATCGGTAAGCTCCTCCTAACTAAATATTTGTAAGCTCCTTCGAGCTGAGTATTGGTAAGCTCTTACGAGCTGCAAATCAGTAAGCTCATACGAGCTGTGGTGAGTCTGCAACAAATGCAGGACCTTAACCAAAACGGTAACCCTAATGACATGTCATTCGTATCCTACAAATTCCTAAGGTTCAAACAAGGCTCGGTAATCTTCGTACATCATCGGTTATGTGTTCAATAATTATGCAAAAATAACTAAACTATTTATATACATATATTTCAATTAAAACATATAAATACTCAATTTATTTATACGAACTTACCTTGAACTCGTACGACGGGAAAACGATCGTTTAATCGACAATCTTGTTCTTTCCCTGATCTAATTTTGTGCGTTGCTTTTCTTGATCTATATAATCAAATTTAACTCATTTAATCATTATTCTATTCAGTTTAATCCAAAATTCATGTTATGGCAAAATTACTATTTTGTCCCTATACTTTTGACTCATTTACAATTTAGTCCTTAGGCTCGTAAAATGAAATTAATGTCATTTCAACTATATACAAGCCTAGCTGATTTCTATAGGTGTTCATAGCAGCCCATATAATTCAAAATTTCATATATTTAACACAATTTTCCCATTTCTCAATTTAGCCTCTATTTGACAATTTCATTTAAAACCCTTCAACAAAAGTTGTTTATTTAACAACCAATATTCATTTTCTTCCATTAAACTTCAAAAACAACCAAGATGTTCTCATGGCAAAAAACCATAGACTTTCAATCATATTGCAAATTAGTCCTCTATTTAGCTAGATCAAGCTACAAAGATCCCGAAAACATAAAAATCAACAAAAACAGGATGATATAACACTTACATGCAAGGGAAAAAGCTTGAGCCAAAATTTTCTCTTCTTCTTCTATGTAGGTTCGGCTATAGTGAGAAAAATAGAGGAAGAAGATGACTTTTTCTTTTATTAAATTAACCTTTAATTACCTAATTACTATTTTACCCTTACCTGACTTTAAAATTTTCATAATTACCATGCCATGCACATCCACTATCTCATTTAATGGTCTAATTATCATATAATGACCTCTACTTTAATGTTCTATAGCTATTTAACACTTTTAGCTAATGAAACCCAACTTTCACACTTTACGCGATTTAGTCATTTTTCACAAATTGAGCATATAAACGATAAAATTTCTTAACGAAATTTTTATAAAATAATAATATCATGCTTTAGACCATAAAATAATATTAAAATATATTTTAAAACCTCAGATTTGTGGTCCCGAAACCACTGTTCTGATTTCACTGAAAACAAGTCGTTACAGTAACAGTTTCAATGAAAAATAGAAGTTTTATGTTAGACTGGAATTTGGCAAACTCAAGGGCCTATACCGGTACGGTTGATGATATAAGCCTTTAGCACAAAAGACTAGGACATGCGAACTATGAGTCTATTAGTTGAATGTACGAAGCAGGTTTAGTGAAAGAAACAATAAGTGTGTAGAAGAAAAGTGGTATCTGCGAAGTCTGCCAACTTGGAAAGCAGGCGAAGTTACCATTCCCAGCGAACAAAGCTTGGCGAGCTCAAGAAAAGCTACAGTTGGTGCACTCTGACGTGTGCGGACCCATGAAAACACTTTTATTGAATGGGTGTAGATATTTTTCCTTGTTCATTAACGACTATACCAAGCATTGATGGGTACATTTTTTGAAATAGAAATCTGATGTAGCCAAAGTGTTTTGGAAGTTTGAAGTACAGGTTGAAAACCAGACTGATTGCAAACTGAAGAAAGTCAGGTTCGATGATGGAACTGAGTACACTTCAAATAAATTCCAAAGCTATTATGAAGAAGTAGGAATCCATCACTAGCTCACAAACATCTACACTCTACAGTAAAATGGAGTGTACAAGAGAAAGAATAGAACATTAATGGACATGGCGAGGTGTCTATTGCTTGAAAGCTGTTAGAATTAAGTGACCCGAATCCTTATCTAAATAAAATGCAATGGTAAAATAAAATAAAAGAAGAATCCCTATAGAACTACACTTCTTTTATTTTATTTTAAATAAGCTTTTTTAAACCTTATTAAACTCCATCTATTTGATATTGATTAGAATAAGGTGTTTCAATCTTACTACACTCCCATTAGAATATGATTTTACAAGCCTATAAATAGACATGGTCTATTCCTCTTGTAATTAATTTGAATTTGACATAGTGAGTTTTCTTCTCCTCTTCCCATGGTTTTTTCCCGAAAGGGTTTTCCACGTAAAATTTGTGTGTGTTCTTTAATTTTTATTTCTCTTTTCTTTGTGATATATTGTCATTACCGATGTTATATTTTTTACAAACTGGTATTTGAGATTCCGGGTTTTTCATCTTTATCACAGTAATGGCATCTTTAAAGTATGAAATTTCGCTGTTGGATCGTAACACCAGATTCGCGTTGTGGCAGATAAAGATGCAGACAGTTTTTGCACAGATGGATTTAGAGGAAGCCCTGCTAGGGGTAGATAATATGCCTTCGACATTGACGAATGAAGAGAAGAAGCGCAAGGATCGAAAGGTGTTAACACAATTACATCTGCATTTGTCTAACGAAATTTTGCAGGATGTGATGAAGGAGAAGACCGCCGCAGCATTATGGAAGAGGCTAGAACAAATATGTATATCGAAAACTCTAACCAGCAAGTTGCATATGAAGCAACATCTTTATGCTCATTGTTTGGAGGAATGTGCGTCTGTGCACGATCACTTAATAGTGTTTAAAGAAATTCTCTCAAACTTAGAGGCCATGAAGGTTCAGTATGATAAGGAAGATGTAGGGTTGATTCTACTTTGTTCGTTGCCCTCGTCTTATTCAACCTTCAGAGACACGATTTTATATAGCCATGAGTCTCTCACAGTTGATGAGGTTTATGATTCTTTGACCTTGTATGATAAGATGAAGCATCTTGTGGTTAAACCTGACTCTCAGAGAGAGGGTCTCATTGTTCGTTAGAGACAATATCGGAATGCTAATGATGATCGTGGAAGGACACAAGAACGGAATCCTCGCGGTAAATCTAAGGGTAGATCGAAGTCTTCAAACAGAGGTAAAACTTGTAACTTCTGCAAGAAGAAAAGACACATTAAATCTGAGTGCTATAAGCTATAAAACAAGATTAAAAGGGAGGCTGTGAATCAAAAGGGAAAACAACCAGAAAATTCTGGTGAAACTGATATTGTAGAAGACTACAACGATGGTGAACTTCTAGTCGCTTCTGTCAACAATTCTAAAGAGAGCAAGGAGTGGATACTTGATTCAGGCTGCACCTTCCATATGAGTCCCAATCGGGACTGGTTTACAAATTACGAAATTGTGTCTGAAAGTGTTGTTTTTATGGGAAATAATGCTTCGTGTAAAATCGCAGGTGTTGGAACAATTAAAGTTAAGATTTTTAATGGAGTTGTCAGAACACTTAGTGACATACGACATGTTCCAGAATTGAAAAGAAATTTAATTTCGTTGAGTACTCTTGATTCAAGAGGGTACAAATACACAGCTGAAAGTGGGATTTTGAAGATTTCCAAAAGTTCCTTTGTTGTGATGAAAGGGCAGAGAAAGACTGCCAAGTTGTATGTTTTACAGGGTTCTATTGTTATTGGTGATGCAGCTATCGCTTCCTCTTCCTTGTCAGATGATGATATTACTAAACTTTGGCATATGCGCCTAGGGCATATGAGTGAGAATGAAGTGGCAGAATTGAACAAAAGATGACTTCTTGATGGGCAAGGAATTTGCAAACTGAAGTTCTATGAGCACTGCGTTTTTGGGAAGCAAAAAAGACTTCGATTCACTAGAGGAATCCATAACACGAAGGGAACGTTGGAGTATATTCATTCTGATCTATGGGGGCCATCAATAGTGCCTTCAAGAGGTGGAGCTAATTATATGCTAATTTTTATTGATGACTTTTCCAGAAAAGTTTGGGCATTCTTCCTAAAGCAGAAAAGCGATATGTTTTCTGCATTTAAGTCTTGGAAAACTATAATTTAAAAATAGAGGGAAAACAAATAAAATACCTCCTCACAGACAATGGCTTAAAGTTTTGTTCTGATGAGTTCAATAAACTGTGCAAGTCAGAAAGGATCGTGAGACACTTGACAATTCGTCATACTCCACAGCAAAACGACACTGCAGAACAAATGAACAGAACAATCATGGAGAAGGTTCGATGTATGTTGTCAAATGCCAACTTACCAAAGTCGTTTTGGGCCGAAGCAGCCTCTACTGCATGTTTTTTGATCAACTAATATCCATCCATTGCCATTGAGAAAAAGACTCCACAAAAGGTATGGTATGGTAATCCTGCTAATTATTCTGATTTAAAGATCTTTGGGTGTCCTGTGTATGCTCATGTTGATAATGGAAAATTAGAACCGAGATCCATTAAATGTGTTTTTCTTGGTTATAAAGCTGGTGTAAAAAGGTATAAGTTATGGTGTCCTGAAAATAGAAAAGTTGTGATTAGCAGAGATGTTTTTGATGAAACTGCTATGCTACCTAACTTATCTCTTAAAGGCTCTTCCAATAAAGAAAATCAAAAGCAGGTGGAGCATCAGATTAATACAGAGTCGACTTCTCAAGCCAGTACAAAAATTGAGAATAAAGTTGCTTCTTCACCATAATACTCTATCGCCAAAAACTGAACTAGAAGAGAAATTAAACCTCCAAAGAAGTATGCTGAGGCTGATCTAGTTGCTTATGCTTTAAATGTGGCTGAAGATATAATTGCTTATGCAAAGCAAGGCTGTTAGTTGTGAAGACTTAGAAAAGTGGATGTTTGATATGCAAGAGGAAATGAAATCACTCCACAAAAACAGAACATGGGATCTTGTGAAACTTCCTAAAGGTAACAACAAATGGAGAACATGTTTGAAATGTCAGATCTTGGAGAAATGAGATATTTCCTTGGGATGGAAGCTCAACAAGTTCAAGAAGGAATTTTCATAAGTCAATAGAACTTCGAATTGAAGATTTTGAAAACATTCTGTATGGCGAAGTGTAAACCAATCAACATGCATATTGCACTTGGAGAAAAACTCTGCAGTAGTGAAAACTTTCAGAAAGTTGATGAGAAGAACTATCGAAGCCTTGTGGGTTATTTGTTGTACTTAACAACAACATGACCAGATATTATGTTTGCAGTTGGCTTGTTGTCAAGATTTATGCACTACTGTGATACTTCTCATTTCAAAGCGGTGAAGAGAGCGCTGAGATACGTCAAAGGAACAATTGATTTTAGTGTTTGGTTCGCAAAGGCGAACTCCTTAAAACTTATTGGGTACACTGACAGTGGCTGGGCTGGATTAGTGGATGATACGCAAAGTACCTCCAGATATTTCTTTTCATTTGGATCTGAAGTATTCTCTTGGAGTTCGAAGAAGCAATCAACAGTTGCTTAATCCACAGCTGAGGCTGAGTATGTAGCTATAGCAGTAGCAATTAATCAAGCAATTTGGTTGAGAAAAATTTTGTTTGATTTGAATCATGTACAGGTTAAAGCAACTTAAATTTTTTACGACAATTAGTCTGCCATAGTAATTGCAAAGAACCCAGTCTTTCACGGAAAGACAAAGCATTCTAAAATTAAGTGTTACTTTGTGAGAGAAATCGAACACAGCAAAGAAGTGACTCTGGTCCATTGCAATTCTAAGGATCAACTTGCAGACATCTTGACCAAACCACTTGGAAAGTCAAGATTTTAAGAGTTTAGGGATAAAATTGGTGTTCGCAGCATGAAGGCCAAAGAGGAGTGTTACGAGATGATCGTTCATGTTCAACTTTGATGAACTAAAAAATATGAACAGGATTTAAATAGATTGCTTGCAAGTTAAGTTAAATAAAATATATTTTATTTCTAAAAGATTTAGTATTTGTTAGTATAATATATTTTGCATTTATATTTGACATTTATTAGTGCAAAAATCTTTGTTATTTCTTTTCATATTTAAGAGTTTTTTCTTATTATAAATATCCCTGTTACATTGTTCCAAATAGATGAGTGAAAAATAATAATAAAAACTTTACTAGACAATTTTGTTGCTAAATTTCTCGTTTTTACTCTGCAATTCTTTCTTTTTTAGTATCGAAATTCCAACATAATTCTAATAAAATAAAATAAAAATTTTAAAAAGCACGTGGATAATTGTTTTGGATATTTGAATATTAATTTTTTATCCACAAAAGTAAAATAAATTTTGGTAATAAATATTCGAACCCGTAAAATGGATAATTAAAATATTTGAATTAAAAAAACAAATTAAGATAAACAACAACATACTTTGAGTTGTTAATCAATGCCGGAGTTGAAAGAGTTGTTGCACTTCGGTTGTTTGTCTAAATTAGTATGTCTTAGAAAACTTAACGTTGTATATCTATTTTTTATAGTTACATTTTTACGTTACGTTGTTAAATATTTTGAACCATATATTACATTTAAGAGTATATTTTGTCTGGAGTTGTTAAACAACTGTAATAATTCCGTAACATGTTTCATTTTTCATGCAAAAACGGTCGTACAACAATCTCGAATATTCAAAATTAATTAAAATGACTTTAAAAAAAAAGAGAAAAAATAGAAAAAAGAAAGCATTGACAATTGCCATTGATGGTTACAAGTGAGAAATTAGAGGAAAACAAAGGGGGAGGCCACCAATTAAGGTCAGCAATGGTTCTTTCTGTTGCATTTCAATTTACTCCCTTTATATTTGAAAGCTAAAACCGTACCCAAAGACATCATTAAGAAAACACACACACACACACAAAAAAAAAAAAAAAAAAAAAAAAAAACATACAAAGGAAGAAGTTTCTTACATCTTTGAACAGTCTCTTCTCTTCTCTCCTCCTCTTACTCCTACATTCTTTCCAAGGTATTTTTTTTTAACTTTCATCTCAAGGAATCTTTTACGGGTTTCAATGGTTTTTAGGGTTTTTTAAATCTTATTGAATTTTTTGTTTAATGCATCCAGGGAGGGTTTGATAATTGATGGGTTTTTTTTGAAGAAAACCCTAAATTTTGGCTCATTGAATCATTGGCAAAACTTGTTTAAACAAAGGGAAAAAAAGGGGTTGAAATTTTATTGAGTGGTGGGGTTTCAATGGATTGTATGGCAACAAGGGAAAAAAACACAGATCTTGACCTTGAAAAAGGTTTAACCATTAGTGAAGAAGAAGATCAAATCAAGAACCCATTTTCAAGCCTTAAAAACAAGGCACAAATGCTGCTTTCAAAGTTCAGCTTCTCAGACAATGTTTCCTCGGACGAGAGAGTGTCATTACCCGGTGATGCTTCGGATTCCGGTAGTACGAAAGCAGTGAATAAGGAAGGTCAAGATAACAAGGGTGTTATTGGTAAAGAGAGCAACAATGATAATAAAATTAACAATAATAATAAAGTAGGGAAAGAGAAACGTAATAATAAGAAGGCCCCAAAGCCACCAAGACCACCAAAGGCACCAACATTGGATGCTGCTGACCGTAGGTTAATTAAGGAGTTAGCTGAGCTTGCTAGATTGAAACGTGCAAGGATTGAGAGGATGAAAGCCTTGAAGAAGATGAAAGCTACTAAGGGCATTTCTTCTAACACCACCATTTTGGCCATGGTCTTAATTATCATCTTGTTAATTGTCATCATCTATCATGGTACGGGTTACTTGCACTCTACATCCCTAAACTACAGGTCAATTTCTAAATTGAATTCTCAAGCTTAAAAGTATCTTCCAGTCACGTCAAATCTAAGTTAGCAAGCATTTAATGTCAAGCTGACAGATTGATGGAAGGACTATTCTGAGTTTCAGAATTCAGTTTGAATTTAGAATTTAATTAATAGTTTGAGATAAACGAGAATATGAGATTAATGTTTGTTTTGTCGGTTTAATATATATGCAGGAATGGAATCCCGAGGTACATCGACGAAATCCGGAGGGTCGGAAATGGGAGTAGGAGGTGCAATGGAAGGAGGTCTATTATCACTTGAGTTATTTGGGAATCCATCTTCAAGCATTTCCTATACCGGATCTCCCTTGTATGTACTATTAGTAATTGCCATTTCAATATGTTGTTCTTGTTTCTTAAAGTGGGTAGTATTGTGAAAGATACAAAATATTAAACTAGTCCTTGAACTAGTTTATTTTTGTTAAATAAGTCCCTATACTTTTGTTATAACCAAATAAGCTCCTATACTTTTGATTTGTATTTAAATTAGCCCTTAGCAGCTTTGGGTACCAACTAATATTTATTTACTTGTGCAGCATGGCAGATCAGGTTGCAGGTTTAGAAACTGAGGCAAAGCTCAAAAGATTCTTGTGGATGTAGAGATGTTGCTGGAGAATTTTATTTAATTATTATTGAATTTATATTTTTGTATTTGTACTGCATTCAAATTTCTTTCTTTCTTTTTTCTTTTTAGAAAAATTCCTGTTAATTTATCCCTTTTAACAATATTTGAAAGTTGGAGGGGTGAATTAAATTACCATGTAAATTCCTGGTGGCCTCTGCTCATTGTTTCTCTATACTTTTAGCCTGTATAATTTATTCATTATTTTGCTTTCGAATACTTATGTACGATACTGGTATCGAAGTATGTTATTTATTAATAAATGAAATAATTTTTATAATTTGGAAAGATTTCTGTATAATTTATTTAGGAGAAATATTTATATTGTGGGTAATTATTTTTTATATCATTTATGTTTGTGTTATGATTTATATTCGAGAGATTATAGTTATCATTTTTAAAGATATGTAATATAATCAATGTATAATTCTTTTTGGACGAGGGATAGCAGTGGGTGAACATTATTTTAAATTTATTATATATTTACATTATTATTTATACTATTAAATATTTGAGATTGCGAATTAATTAAACCAACGCAATTATTAATGTTATGGGCCAATTCTGCTCGGAGCCCAACCCAACAATATGGCCCGAATGAATAAACCCAAACCCAACTCAGAAACCTAATATCCCCAAAACCCAAACCTAGCCCAAATAAAAAACAAAAAAATTCAAACCCTATCCACCCTAGGTCTTACGGCTCTGCTGCACGCTGATCGACACATGCCACCGCCCCACGTGCCTCTGCCACCACCAACTCCTGCAAACGAAAGAAAACAGACAACAATAGCAGCAAAAAGAGAAATCTATTGTATTTTTATTTCTTCTTCTTTCTTCAATCTCGGTTCTAAAAACCGAAGGAAAACTCAATGTTAAAGGCAGGGGGATTTTTCCAAAAAAAAAGAGAGAAACGAACCCTTAGAAATAAAAAAGAAGGACAATAACTTTCAAGGTTGATTTCATTTTTATTTTAATTATTATTTACTGTTTTTTAATTTATTTTTTTGTGTTATTTCAAAAACTTTAATAACAAAATCAAAAAGAAAGGCGAAAAGGGCCTTACCTGAACCACCAGAGGCGCGTCTCGGAGCCCCTCCCTTCTCCGTCGTCGAGGCCAAGTCGGAACCCAAAATAGAGGGTTCATTCTCTCAGCTTTTCGGGGCACCAAGGCATGGGCCTTTGAAACGGGGCTTCGAACAGGGCTAAAATCCCCTCTCTGCGCGTTGTCGTCCACCGAGTACGATGGTGGTGCAATGATCGGCCGGGGAACCCACTCGCAAGAGAGAGAGGGAGAGATGAGAGAAAGAGAAGTTTTCTTGAGTGGCTGCTGTGTTTAAAAAAATTAGGGCTAAAATGCGTTTTAATTTTTTTTTTGGGTCTTTTAACATTGAATAAAACGGTGTCGTTCGGCTTTTTTTTTGGGGGGGGGGACCTCGTGTTGTCCCTTAAAGGGAGATTTGCACGATTGGTCCTTCCCTTTTTGAAGCACTGTTCAATCAGATTTTTTGTTAGTTTCTTTTTTGCAAATTTTTCTTTTAATTTCATCGGGTTTTCAATTGGGTCCTTGACCCATAGATGCGCATAGAGGGATGGGAATATTTCCCAATCGGTCCCTCTTTCTTTAAATGCGTTCTATCTTGGTCCCTAGTAACCCTTTCTTTATTTATTTACCATTTAAACCCCGAATTTCAGTTCTATTTTCAGTCTCGTCCTTAACCCATTTAATTTATTCATTTTTTTCTTTAAAAAAAAAACTCTTTTATTATTATTTATTCTAAGTTTTCTTTTTCATATATTATTCGTTTTAATTGTTTTACATATTATTTTTTTTGTGTGTACTATTTATTTAAAACTCTCTTTTATTGTGTATTTTTAGATTATTTTATTATTATAAATTTTTGTGTATGTACTCATTCTAATTTATTTATCTTCAATTCTTACCTACTATTTTTATAAAATTTTTACACATTATTCATTTTAAATTTTTATATACTATTTATTTTGATTTTCTTTATACATATTATTTGTTTTGAACCTATTTACATATTATTTTAAGTTATTTTATATGTTAAATATTTTAAATTCGTATGTATTTATTTAATTCAAATTACGCTATATGTTATCCATTTTAATTCTCATTACTATTATTTGTTTTAAAATTGTTTTCATCATTACTTATTCTAAGATTTTGCACATTGTTTATATTAAACTATTTCGTATTTTTTGTATATATATATATGTTATTATTTTAAATTTCTTTTTACACACTATTTACTTTAGACTTTTTTTTTTATAATGTTACTTTAAATTGTTACCTATATTTTATTTATTTTAAGTTGCTTTATTTTATTTTAAATTATTTTGTATATTAGTTATTTTAAATCGTTTTATACTATTTACTTTAAGTTGCTTTTCATTGTATCTATTTTAAACTTGTTTTTATATTTTATTTATTTAAGATTATCTTATTATTTATTTAAAATTTTTTTATGTTATTTATTTCATTCTTTTGACTACTAATGTTGGTATTTAAGCGATATATGTTGTGTGATTATTGTCATTGTGTATTACAATTTGTTTATTCATATTTTCATAGCATTGTCATTCACTTATAACGTTTTATTCACATATTATTGATGAATGCTCATTACCATATGGTCGCTTCGTGTTATCATATCGTGATTAAACCCAAACATATTATTTCAACTTAGGTTGTCATTTTTTTAATCCAAACATCATACATGTCTTTTGAATATTGTACCCGCTATCGTTTTTTTAAATGAAAAAGCTTTCAAAATAAGACAATATTCTATTTTGGAAATTCGAGAAATCATGCCATAACGTGCTGGGTTTCGGTTTTTCGTTTGGCCAAATAATCGAATATCCTTTTGACATTTTAATGCATGAGTCTCGGGAATCATGAGATGATCTTGGATCCGAGGATTTAAATTGTCGTGTCCTAACGTGCTGGATGCGATATTTTATTCCTTCGGAGCGAGAGAATCTTAATATCCAATTCGAGTAAATTTAACTATTTTTAAAAGAGACAGTATTTTTAAAATCTTTTTCAAATTTTTAACTTTCGACATTAAGACATTAAATAATCAATTAGGTACCAAGTTTGGGCGTGATGAGGGTGCTAACCTTTCCTCGCAGGTAACCGACTCCTGAACCCGATTTCTCAAAACTTCGTAGACCAAAACCGTTATTTTAGTAAGTCAAAACACTTTATTAAAATGATCAAGTTTTAAGAGGTGATCCGATCACACCTCATAAAAAAGGATTGATGGCAACTCCCGTTTTTGTTTTCGTTTTCAAAACCCCAGTAAATCCTCGTTTTTTTTTTTAAAAAAGGTTTCGATAGCTTGGCGACTCCGCTGGGGACTGGTTGAGAGTCAGGCCATAGATTTATTAATTTTTGTCCTTTTGATTGAAAATTTGGAAAATTGTTTTGAAAAATCATGTTTCTTTTGATGCATTTGTTGGTGCTATGATTGCAATAATGTTGAGTCTCATAAAATACTTTGGCATTGAACTGCATGATCGTTACACCTTTTAAGTGGGAGTGAAAAACTATGCCTTCGTGAGGTTTTCACCTCCGCGTGGGCTAGTGGACTGCTTCCAAGATACATCCGTACCTATGTCTTCGTGAGGTTTTCACCTCCGCATGGCCATAGGGAAATGTATTCCCCTGAACCGAACTTGATCCATATGAGCCTATAATGGGTGAGGATTGAGGAATCTGCTGCTTCAGGTACCCTTACTTTAGAACCAAACCACATATAGAGAGACATAGGAGCCTACCATCGATAGAGCCACGCCAAACCCTAGTGGTCACCCGAACAGGTGTTTTGCGTTGTTTATTTCTCTTGTACTAATGTGTTTTCTTTTGTTTTGATTGCATTGCATTGCATCATCATAGAAATGAGGTGTTGATTAATATTCGATTGCTAAATAGAGGAGTTTGTCATAGGAAAATGAATTTCTTGATAAAGTGGATTATAATACGGTTGTCCGGACATGGTCCAAGTAAACACAACGGAAGAAGGTTGATAGTCCGCGGATGAATGCAAAACCTTGCCCGAAGGATTCAAACTGACAAAGACTGTGCAAGAGCTGTCATGTCTCGACTTTCTTAAAGGAACTAACGAGCATCGTGGGGATAAGTGAGCAAAGAGTCACGGCCTGGATCAAGCAACAAGAAGCTAGAAGAGACATCTATTGAGAAAGTCTATGGGACACGACCATAACGTCTGGATACAAAGAAAAAGATCGGAGTCTTCACTTGGACTATGAGGACGCAGCCGCATATGTAATTCGTTTTATGTAAATGAATTTATTTTCTAGAAAAATTCTTCTAATGGAATTGAATTCAGAATCAACGCCTCTCTTTCTTTTTTGCATTCATTCCATTCATTTGCATTGCATTTTACGCATCTGCATTACATCACATCATATGCATTAAAATTTGTAGAAAGACCATAATTAGGTAAAATTATTTTAGTAATCTGGAAACCAGCATCGTTACGGTACTTACGCAAGAACAAAAGCTATGGACCAAAGGTTAGAAAGAATAGAGAAAATGCAAATACAGATGCAGGAGCAATTGACCAAAATTTAACAAGAGATGCAGGAACAAATGCTAGAATTCCAAAGGAATATAATGGGTCAGTTAACTCAGTTACTAACCGGAGGACTTGAAAAAAGAAGTGGCCCAGCGGTCAACAGTGTGGATGACGACGAAGACATCATTTATTCCCCAATAAGTGTTCCGACTCAACCAGACACGCATTCCCATGGGATATCCGTCATTATTAGACCCTAATGTTAGACTGATACTTTGGCCCTGTTAAACTTCCCGATGGGTTCAAGTTTTAACCCGGAAGATGGTCGAGCCAAACCGGTTGTTCTGGCAGAAACAAAAGAAAGAGGAGAGTGGACTTTGAAAGCCCTGAGAAAGAAGGAAAAGAAAGTGAATAGTACGAATAGGTATAATAAGGGCCATTCAGAGTCGATTACAGTAAGCCAGCCCAGGATAGTAACTACCAACAATCAGGTCTCCCCAAGGCAAGAACCTAGTCCAAAACCGAACTCAGAAAAACCCCAGTTCGTGCCTATTCCAATCTTGTATAGGGAGTTGTACCAAATTTTGTTTGAAGCACATATTGTATCCCCTTTTTACGTGGAACCAATACACCCTCCATACCCTAAATGGTATGATGTGAACGCCCAATGCGAATACCATGCAGGAATCACAGGGCATTCGACCGAGAACTGCGCTGCTTTCAAAAAGATAATCGAAAAATTTATCAGATTGGGTATCGTAAAATTCGATGATCCTTTTGGTGTAGAAAATTCGTTAACCAACCTTTCAGTTAAAGGGGTAAACATTGTGAGTTCCATGATAGATGGGGGCATGGGATCCGAGAATGCATCGAGTTCAAAGCATTAGTGCAGGGCCTGATGGATAATAAATTGAAGAGATCAAAGACCTGGTGGGAACGTTTAAAGATCTAGACATTAACGACAAATTCGAAGAAGGAATCGGGGAATAGACTTCTTTAAGCCTCTGCCTTTACGTACTTGGGGTGTTTTGAACAATGGGACTATGGAAGAGATACTTGTATTTTTAGAACTAAATTAGAGCAATATTCAAAATATGCTTGTTGCTTTGAGCCTAGAAGTAACAAGAATTCTTTTGTGAAATAGGCTTGTGTCCAGAATTTTTATTTCAATAAAATGCATCTTTCTAAGTAAATATTTTCATTCTTCACGTTTCATACTATACATTTTTTGTTCTTTCATCATTTGTTCATGACCATATCATATAAATAATCATCTTTAGAATCATTTATTCTTTAGATTTTTTTGCCTTCGTACTTAGGTACCTAGATATCAACGACATGAGCAACATTGTTACTGACTCCATTTTTAAATGAGATATGGGTCTAAGGGATCTAAGGACTTTGAAGATAACAGAGATTGTAGCCTATCTTTTGATTTGTTAAAGATGGTAGAACATGATGAAAGTAGACTCTACCTTGCAAAGGGTCAGTGGACGTTGCGAGCTTAGGAAAGGGGTAAAGACCGAAGCCTAACTTACCACAGAAATAAGGCGAGACATCATTGAACTATTTTCAAGAATTCAAAAATGTTTTCACACAATCATATCAAGGCATGCCAGGCTACTAAAACGTGGGTATGTTGTTAAGATTGGTGTTTAAAGAACCCATGTCAATGGTTCTACAATGGCCAGGCTAATTAAGAGGTTCGGGCTACTGGTTTACCAAGAAAAGGAAATTGCATCAGTTACACCGTAAATGCCAAATTGAGGAAGACAAGACTTATGCGCCTCCTCCATTTTTCCTATATGTGGGGCATAGATGTTATGGGGTCGATCTCGTCAAAAGCATTTAGCCGACACCAATTCATCTTCGTGGTTGTCAATTACTTCACGGAGAGGGTGAAGGTTGCTTCATATGCCAAAGTTACAAAGTCAGTAGTCATCAAATTCAAATTCAAATCCAAATCCAAATCCAAATTCAAATTCAAGTTCAAATACAAATCTAAATTCAAAAAATGGCAATAAAGAACACCAGAAAGGAACGTGTCTAACATAATTGCACAATGTCAAAGATTTACAATCTGTTCAAAAATCAGAAACTATATCAGTGCAGCAAATGCAGCCAAAAAACCATTCAAAATTTTTGAAAAATGACTGAGATTTGTAAAGGTTGGCATAGAGAAGTTACCGTTTACCCTCTTTGCTTCTTGAACGTTGGCTAGGACCTTCACCGGGACAACATCTCTCTCATTGGTTTATGAAAGGGAAGCAATTGTTGGAAGTTGAGATTCCTTTCTCCAAGCTTTGATCGAATTAAGAATTGGATGAAGCAGAATGTTTCTGGTAAGCTTGATTGAAAGTATTCATCATGGTCGAATGTACCAAAAAACGGATGATATGGGCTCATGATAAAAAAAGGGGTTCGCTCAAAGGAATTTCATGATGGGGACCTAGGATTAAGGATTCTTCTCATACAATAGGACTTCAGAGGAAAGTAAATTCCAAATTTGGAAAACTTTATGTGATGAAGAAGGATTGTTCTAGAAGATCATTAACTTTGACCAAGAGGGATGGCACTGACATGTTCAGGCCAGTGAGTTCAGATTTCATTTAAAGCAAAGGCCAAGGTAAAAACCCGCAAAAGGCACATTGAATCCTTAAAAAAAATCAAAAATCAAAGCAAAAAAATCAAAAAAAGGAAAAAAAATAAAATTTTCATCAAAAAAGGAAGAAAGAAAAAAGATAGACCAAGGTAAAACCCGTAAAGTGCGCTTTGAGTCCAAAGGGGATTTGAGTTGAAAACCCGAAAAGGGCAGCTCAAATTTTGATCAAAAGTAGGGCATACAGTAGTCTTGCTATACTTGAATCAACAGTGAAGAAGTATGTTGTCTTGGATATCGAAAAAGTACTCTGGATCCCCTAAACGCATATCGAGCTTAAAATGGTCATCAAGAAGTTGGAACAGAGAAGCTCAGACGGCGATATCTGGGGCACCTAGTTTTTATTTTACCCATTTTTAAATTTGTTATTTGTGATTATATTGTTATTTTCAAAATATGTTCACAATAAATTTCCTTCTTGATTGCGATTGCTATCTTTGCTTAACTTATTTGTTTCGAGCTATGCTCCTAATTAGTTTCTTTCTTGTCCATCATTATGATCTTTTTTAAGCATTGAAATAATGATTAGTGGACTAATAACACTTTCATAAAAGGAGTTTCGTATATTACTTTGGAAGTTTCTAAATGATACGAGAACCTGACACAGGTCTATTGTTTAGAGCTCACTAAGCTTAGGGGTGAAGATATTTGAGAAGAAAGAGTCTAAATTGAGACTATCTCCTCGGAGTTTCTGTCAAAACTAACGATTGAACACAAAAAGCAAGATATTGCGTCGGTGATAGAATCTTGACGGAAAATGAGCAATGCCAACCCAAGCGAAGAAGGGATCATTCTCGAAAGGAAAATGATATTCTGCAAACATATATATCTGGCTATGGCATCTGGGGAATTGTAACAGACCAATTTGATGGGAAAGGATTCAGATCCTATACCCCTGAATTGTAGTGAGAGGGTCTGAAGATGGTATAAGCCTTAAAGTCTCATAGGTACCATAGAATGACCTTGAAGTTACATTGGGGCAAGTCATTTGAGTAAAATATGATTGTTTCTTTGAGTTTTTTGGCGAAGGTACCAGCCAAGCAAGATAGCAGCGTAATACGTCAGCAATAAAGCTCTGATGGATGACGAGCAGTGACAACCCTAAGCATAAAAAAAGGATCATTTCATTTTACATTCATACATCATCACTCAAGATACGTTTAGTTAGGAGCATTCGATTCATTCTGATCATTGCATCCTAATCATTGTAAAAAAAAAATCATCTTTCTTATGACATTCGGTATTCATGCAAATGTCGTCCATAATACATTTAGTTAGGAGTATTAGATTCATTCGACCATTGCATCCTGACCATTTTGCATAAGCATAAACACATAAAACTGATTTTACAAGATAGGTCCCCCAGAGGACGGTGTCGCAACATCGGTGAATTAGCAGATCTTGCCTTCCTGAGTGAAGTGGATCGAAGATACCAGTCTAGCATCCCTGAGTTTGCAGTGGAGCAGATTAAAGATAGCAGATCTTGCCTTCTTGAGCGAAGTAGATCGAAGATACCAGTTTGGCATCCCTGAGTTTGCAGTGGAGCAGATTGAAGATAGCAGATCTTGCCTTCCTAAGCGAAGTGGATCGAAGATACCATTCTGGCATCCCTGAGTTTGCAGTGGAGCAGATTGAAGATAAAAGATCTTGCCTTCCTGAGCGAAGCAGATCGAAGATATTAGTTTGGCATCCCTAAGTTTGCAGTGGAGTAGATTGAAGATAACAGAACTTGCCTTCCTGAGCGAAGCGGATCGAAGATCCCAATCTAACATCCCTGAGTTTTCAGTGGAGCAGATTGAAGATAGCAGATCTTGCCTTCCTCAGCGAAGCGGATCGTAGATACTAGTCTGGCATCCCTGAGTTTGCAGTGGAGCAGATTGAAGATAGCAGATCTTGCCTTTCTGAGCGAAGCGGATCGAAGATACTAGCCTTATCTTCCTGAGATAGCAAGGGAGTAGACTAAAAATTGTAGATCTTGTCTCCTCGAGATAGTAGTGGGGCAGATCGAAGACGGTGAATCTTATCTTTTCGAGGTAGCAGGGGAGCAGATTTTAGCCACTAGCCTTACCTTCCTGAGGTAGCAAGGGAGCAGGCTGAAAATTATAGTTTTTATCTTCCTGAGGTAGCAAGGGAGCAGACTAAAAATTGTAGATCTTGTCTCCTTGAGATAGCAGTAGGGCAGATTGAAGACAGTGAATCTTATCTTCCCGAGGTAGCAGGGAAGTAGATTTAAGCCACTGGCCTTATCTCTCTAATGTAGCAAGGGAGCAAGCTGAAAATTATAGTTTTTATCTTCCTGATGTAGCAAGAGAGCAGAATAAAAATTGTAGATCTTGTCTCCTCGAGATAGCAGTGGGGCAGATTGAAGACGGCGAATCTTATCTTTCCGAGGTAGCAGGGGAGCAGATTTAAGCCACTGGCCTTATCTCTCTGATGTAGTAAGGGAGCAGATTAAAGATTATAGTCTTATCTTCCTGATGTAGTAAGAAAGCAGAAATTTGAAGATCTTATCTCCCCGAGCAATAGTGGAGTAGATCGAAAACGACGGATCTTATCTCCATGAAGCAGCGGAGTATATTTAAGCCACCAACCTCGTCTCCTTGAAGATACAAGAGAGCAAGTTGAAATTACCAGTTTACATTTCCTTGAGGTTCCAATAGAGAAGATCAAAGCTACAAATCTCTTCTCCCTGAAATTACATTCGAGTAGATCGAAGCGTCATTTCCTACACCCCTGAAGATGCAGTGGGTTGGAATAAAGCTACTTGAAGAAAAGAAACACCAAAAACAAGTAGAGACTCGGCAAGACTGGGCAAAATTGACCTTTCTTTTTGTCTTTGCTCTATTCTCGTTGCACGACAATGAGCAAAGAGGGGCAACTGTTATGGGCCAATTCTGCCCGGAGCCCAAACCAACAACATGGCCCGAATAAATAAACCCAAACCCAACTCAGAAACCCAATATCCCCAAAACCCAAACCTAGCCCAAATAAAAAATAAATAATTTCAAACCCTATCCACCCCAGGTCTTCTGGCCTCTTCTACAGCCAGACTGACACCGCGGCCACCACCCCATGTGCCTCTGCCACCACCAACTCCTGCAAACGAAAGAAAACAGACAACAATAGCAGCAAAAAGAGAAATCAATTGTATTTTTATTTCTTCTTCTTTCTTCAATCTCGGTTATAAAATCAAAGGAAAATTCAATGTAAAAGGCGGGGGGATTTTTCCAAAAAAAAGAAAAACGAACGCTTAGAAATAAAAAAGAAGGACAGTGACTTTCAAGGTTGATTTCATTTTTATTTTAATTATTATTTACTGTTTTTTATTTATTTTTTTGTGTGTTATTTCAAAAACTTTAATAACAAAATCAAAAAGAATGGCGAAGAGGGCCTTACCTGAACCACCAGAGGCGCATCTCGGAGCCCCTCCCTTCTCCGTCGTCGAGGCCAAGCCGGAACCCAAAACAGAGGGTCCATTCTCTCAGTTTTTCGGGGCACCAAGGCATGGGCCTTCAAAACGGGGCTTCGAACAGGGCTAAAATTCCCTCTCCACGCATTGTGGGCCACCGAGTACGATGGTGGTGCAATGATCGGCTGGGGAACCCACTCGCGGGAGAGAGGGAGAGATGGGAGGAAGAGAAGTTTTCTTGAGTGGCTGCTGTGTTTACAAAAATTAGGGCTAAAATGTGTTTTAAAATTTTTTTGGGTCTTTTAACATTGAATAAAACGGCGCCGTTCGGCTTTTTTTGATAGAGGGAACCGCGTGTTGTCCCTTAAAGGGAGATTTGCACGATTGGTCCCTCCCTTTTTGCAGCACTGTTCAATCAGATTTTTTGTTAGTTTCCTTTTTACAGATTTTCCTTTTAATTTCATCGGGTTTTCAATTGGGTCCTTGACCCATAGATGCGCATAGAGGGATGGGAATATTTCCCAATCAGTCCCTCTTTCTTTAAATGCGTTCTATCTTGGTCCCTAGTAACCCTTTCTTTATTTATTTACCATTTAAACCCCGAATTTTAGTTCTATTTTTAGTCTCTTCCTTAACCCATTTAATTTATTCATTTTTTTCTTTTTTTTTAAAAAAACTCTTTTATTATTATTTATTCTAAGTTTTCTTTTTCATATATTATTAATTTTAATTGTTTTACATATTATTTTTCTGTGTGTACTATTTATTTAAAACTCTCTTTTGTTATGTATTTTTAGATTATTTTATTATTATAAATTTTTGTGTATGTACTCATTCTAATTTATTTATCTTTAATTCTTACGTACTGTTTTTATAAAATTTTTACACATTATTCATTTTAAATTTTTATATACTATTTATTTTGATTTTCTTTATACATATTATTTGTTTTGAACCTATTTACCTATTATTTTAAGTTATTTTATATGTTAAATATTTTAAATTTGTATGTATTTATTTAATTCAAATTACGCTATATGTTATCCATTTTAATTCTCATTACTATTATTTGTTTTAAAATTGTTTTCATCATTACTTATTCTAAGATTTTGCACATTGTTTATATTAAACTGTTTCGTATTTTTTGTATATATATATGTTATTATTTTAAATTTCTTTTTACACACTATTTACTTTAGACTTTTTTTTATAATGTTACTTTAAATTGTTACCTATATTTTATTTATTTTAAGTTGCTTTATTTTATTTTAAATTATTTTGTATATTAGTTATTTTAAATCGTTTTATACTATTTACTTTAAGTTGCTTTTTATTTTATCTATTTTAAACTTGTTTTTATATTTTATTTATTTAAGATTATCTTATTATTTATTTAAAATTGTTTTATGTTATTTATTTCATTTTTTTGACTACTAATGTTGGTATTTAAGCGATATATGTTGTGTGATTATTGCCATTGTGTATTCTAATTTGTTTATTCATGTTTTCATAGATTGTCATTCACTTATAACGTTTTATTCAGATATTATTGATGAATGCTCATTACCATATGGTCGCTTCGTGTTATCATATCGTGATTAAACCCAAACATATTATTTCAACTTAGGTTGTCGTTTTTTTTAGACATGTCTTTTGAATATTGTACCCGCTATCGTTTTTTTTAAATGAAATAGCTTTCAAAATAAGGCAATATTCTGTGTTTAAAAATCCGAGAAATCATGCCATAACGTGCTGGGTTTCGGTTTTTCGTTTGGCCAAATAATCGAATATCCTTTTGACATTTTAATGCATGAGTCTCGGGAATCATGAGATGATCTCGGATCCAAGGATTTAAATTGTCGTGTCCTAACGTGCTGGATGCGATATTTTATTTCTTCGGAGCGAGAGAATCTTAATATCCAATTCGAGTAAATTTAACTATTTTTAAAAGAGACCGTATTTTTAAAATCTTTTTCAAATTTTTAACTTTCGACATTAAGACATTAAATAAACAATTAGATACCAAGTTTGGGCGTGACGAGGGTGCTAACCCTTCCTCGCACGTAACCGACTCCCGAACCCGATTTCTCAAAACTTCGTAGACCAAAACCGTCATTTTAGTAAGTCAAAACACTTTATTAAAATGATCAATATTAAAATGATCAAGTTTTAAAAGGTGATCCGATCACACTTCATAAAAAAGGATTGGTTGCGACTCCCATTTTCGTTTTCATTTTCAAAACCCCAGCCAATTCCCGTTTTCAAAAAAATGGTTTCGACAATTAAATTTGCCATTAAAAATTATCAAATAATAGCGTATAATAAAGGGTATTTGTCATTTACATTTTTATATGTTATATCTTTATGGGTAGACGTCACTATGCTCACAGTCGGTCAATTCCTATGGGATGAAAGACAATGAGTTAATATAATAAATTTAATATTTAATTGATGAAATTATTATTAGACAAATTATCTTATAAACCTTTTCCTTCCATTTTATTTATGATCTATTTTTCAATTATTTAATAATATTTCAACAATTTTTTCATATCATTGATACATAATTTTACAATTTTTTTATTTTGAACCCTAAATCTAAAATCTCGAACCCTAAATCCAAAAACTAAAACCACAAACCCTTAAACCCTAATTTTTAAACTCATAACTTCGAACCTTAAATCTTGAACCTAAATCTTAAACCTTAAACTCAAAACTCAAGTATTGAACCTTAAATCTTAAATTCAAACCCTCAATCAGAGTTTGGGGTTTAAGGTTCGAGTTCAAGGTTCAGGGTTCAAGGTAAAATAATTACCAAAATTATATGTCAATGACATGAAAAAATTGCACAAATAATACTACGTTTTTTAAAAAAAATTGGTTGCACAAAAATAAAAATATTAACTTATAGAAAAAAACAAAATGATTAAAATTTATAAAAGAAGAAAAGATGTTTGTTTATAATTTTTAAGTAATTTAATTAAAGTTAAATTAAGTTGAAGAAGATATTAGATATAGATGAGTGTATAATAATACGGCTAGGGATTGTATAAAAATGTGTTTCCACGTCATCCCTATCCCTTTCCAATAGAAGAATGACAAATAAGATTTTTTTCCTCCTAATCTTTAGCATTTTTAGTTGTGTCACATCCTGAAAATTGGGTTAGAAGAAATTGGATTGTGAATTATGTTAAAGTGAATTGATCCGGTTCAGTGGTTAAGTGTTGAGTTTGTGTGTGTAAAATTCTAGGTTTGAATCCTGTTTCATGAATTTTGTTAATTTTTGCCCAAACTCCTATCTTTGAGCTTGCAACTTAAGTATTATTTTCGCTCAATTAATAATAATGATGAGCTTAATAGTTTAGTGGTAAGGTGTCAACTTACCCCTTAGTCTTGTATTCAAATTCTTGTACATGCCATGTAGGAATTATTTTTTTTCCCTTTAAACTCTAGGCGAAATCTGATAAGATATCAAAATCTAATCTATTAGTTGGATATTACCTTCTGTTATTATTATTATTATTATATTTTGATTTATTTTTCTATATACATTTATTTTTATTTTAATTCCCAAAAACTAAACAGTTTTCGCACTTTCCCTCGCCCCATTTTATTCGTTTGTTCCTTTATTCTATTTTTAAGTTTATTATTATTATTATTATTCAAGTTTGTTAGTATTTGTTTTTTTTCCCTTTCTTTCCCAAATTCTCATGTTCTCCTTAATTTTAATTTTTCTTTTTAATCTGTTCTGGATTTGTAATATCTCGATTCTCAATGGTGACGGAATAGTGGTTCAAGACAACAAATTTCTGTCATGTCGACTCATAAATATTATTTTTAGAATATTTATAGAGTCATTTGAGTCGTATTAAAATTGGGTTCGAAAATATTAACATTTAAATAGATAATTAAAGGAAAAGAACTAATTTGTAAAATGTGCAAAATTTAGTAATTATTGTATTTAGTTAATTAAATAGTTGGAAAGTTAAATGAGGAAGGACTTAAGTAGAAAATATACCCTAGTTAATATAGTGGGACGGCAACATAGTGAACTTGATTAAAAATTATGTGATCAATGGCAATTTTGTAAATAAAACTAAATTAAAACAAAATTAAATAAAAATAAGGTTTCTTCTCCAATTTACTTTCCATAGCCGAAAGTTGAGGGTTGTTTAAACCAGGAGAATCGGCCAAGCTATTAGCTTTGCTTGTGATTGAATTTCTTTCTCGTTTCTTATAATATTTATGTTTTTGAGATCGTTGCAACTAGGTTTAACTAGTCCGTACCTTCATTTTTTATTCTGTTAAAAATTTTTGAAGTTGCATTTGATGAATTTTGAATGTTTATGATGAACATGTATTTGAAGGTTTGATTATGTTGTTTGATAATTTTGTAAAGTGATTTTTGTTAGATTTTGATTTTAGGACTAAATTGTGAAAATGTTAAAATAATAGGGTTTGATAGTGAATTTAATATTCATTAGGGACTTTTTAAGGGCCTGGTATATTTGGATAGAATATTGACTTGAGAAAAATGGTTAATTTGATGAATTTTGGGTTAAGGGATTAAATTGTAAAAATTGTAAAAGTTTGGGTAATTGTGTAGATTTGAAAAATAAAAGGGAATTAATTGAAAAATGGATCGGAATGTGAATTGTAAGCTGATAATTGAAAATTTTTACAATATAGATCAAGATTCCGTAGATACTCATGGAAAAAGAAAAATAGCGGAATAGTTCTTGAACTTCTGCAACTACTACAATTGAGTCCAGGTAAGTTTGTACGATTTAGGATTTATCATTTACACGAATTTAACTTCTATACGAATTGTTGAGTAGAATAACATGGTACAACATATATATATATTTAATTGTTGATAATGATTGATTATTTGAGATATATTTTTGAATTTGATGCTCGGTTTAGACTAAATGGGGGATAGAGTACAATCATGATTTGGTGTGTTATGAGGGATTGGAGTGTAGATGGTCTTGAAGTGATGTATATATATTACCCGAGTAAACGCAGGTTCAACATTTGTTGCGAACTCTCGTGTTATACTTTCTGTTTGGCGTGTTTTGGAGGGACTAGCTCTTTTGAGCATTGGTATGTTTCGGTTGGAAGCTCTTATGAGCAATGGTGTGTTTTGGAGGAACTAGCTCGTGTGAGCATCTGGTGTGTTTTGGTTGGACTGACAATGTACTCCTATCCGTTAGACGTTTTTCAAATTGAAAATCTCAATAAGGTAATTAGTTTAATGGATTTGATGGATTTGCTATACGTTGAGTTTTAAATTGAGTATATGTGTGATTTATCGGTTAAAATTGTGGATGACAGGGAACCTTCGTGGTTGAATTGTTGTATTTACTTTGGTAAGATTTATTGTTTTAATATGTCGAACTTACGAAGCTTCATTGAGCTTACTTGTGTTGTTTAATGTTCTTGTAGATACTCAGAATGTTGGACGATCGGATCGATGCTCAAGTCACACTATCCAACTTATTTCACTAGTTTTTGGAATGTTTGATTCGGTTTATATGGCATGTAATAGTCTCTTCTGTAGTTATTACTAATGTTTTGGAATAAGTAAAATGGTAAGTATGATGTTAAATGTAATTTGCCACCTTATATAATGTATGTGAATGAGGTAGATGTTTTAATGCAAATAGAAATGGCATGTATTAATGATATGTATTTGAGGTACCTACAATAGGTACATTGGTTACATGTTGATTTGATGAATTGATAAGTTGAGTTTGAGGTTCTATTTTGATGTACAATTGTATATACTAGTGGCACCAATGAGGGTACATTGGTTAGGCACTTAATAGGTTGATTTTGGTATGTTTTTGGCTTGATTAATGTCATTTTGAATAAGTATTTTAGTTGGTATTTGAGTTTTTTAAGGTCCAAGTAAGTTTGAAATGGTAAACTTGTTGTTTAATGTTCATTTTAGGTCCCCATGGATTGAGACACGGATGTGTGTCTTAACCGTGTGTCCCCTGTAGGTTTAAAAGCATGCAAGTCAGGCAGTTACATAGCCTAGCACACAGCCCTACTCAGAGAGTTACACGGGTGAGGACACGACTATGTGTCCCTATTTCGAAGGTTACATGGCCTGAGACACGGGAGTATGTCTCAGCCGTGTGAGGCACATTGCCTGGCCACACGGCCGTGTGAACCCTGCAGTCCAATTTTTTTGACTTTTTTCTTAAACTTTCCATATGTTTCCAATTTAGTTCCCGATTGTTTCTAAAGTATTTTTAGGGCCTCAAGGGCTCGATTAAGGGACATTGTGAATGTAATTGAATGTAATTAGACTAAGTTTACATTGATGTATGAATTGAAAGGTTTACTATTTTGTTTGTACGACAATGCTCCGTAACCCTATTCTGGCGAAGGATAAGAGTTAGGGGTGGTACATGATTTTATTGTTTCGGTTGGTGGGTTTCAATCTTTAGAGGTAAGGTTTCATTATCCCTTTTCTATTCTTTTGATGAAACTAATTGTTGGGCATTTAAGGATTTTAGAAATTTCGAGGTTGTGGTGTTAAATCCGTATCTTATGGTATATAATTAAATTCGATACGTTTTAGGGGAGGATCGAGAGGCGTTTGGTGTTCCTCCAGCAACTTAAGTTTCGAGTAGTTGCTGACTCGTTTAAACGGCGTGGGATTACTCGTTCTTGAAACTACGTTAGAAACTATTCAAGTGTGTAACGAAAACCCGAGAAATTAGCGATCGGCGAAAGCCAAAATTGGGATTGTCAATGCCACACGACCGTGTGCTAGACCACGTGTGTCACACGGTCTAGGCTTCTTGGGCAGTGTAGGCCACACGAGCGTGTGTGAGACTGTGTGCTAGGCTGTGTGGACCACATAGGCTTGTGGGCCCATTTTCTAAAAAGTTCCATTTTGGCCTGTTTTGCTTCATGAACTGTATTTAGCCTCTCCGTAGGGTCCGAACCGCTTAATTAAGACCTGAAAACAAGGTATTGATGAATATGCTTTTGTGTTGATGTGTTTAGGGTATTTGTAATATATACTTGCATGTTATGATACCGGTAGTTCTGATGGTATGTTTTGGTTCTCTATGTCTATATAAGTTTATATAATGTATGATTTTGTTAATTTGTATTTCTAAATCTGTTATGTAACCCTGCATGTAATTTCATGGTAAAACTAATGTGTTTCTAAAAGGTTTAATAAATCTGTTTTGTAGAGCATGGACTTCCATGCCATCTATTTATGTTAATGTACATCAGCATGTCTTACATGCTCACCATTTAGATTTTGTACATGCATGCCATGCTAGATTGCATGGGGTTTGGGATAATGTTAAAGGAGGAAGATTCAGTACTGGTAGTTTAATGATCTGCATATTTAGTGGCTTGACCATATATATTTGATTTGGCAGTTTAACTGCATATTGATAAATCCTCGTTGCCGGGCAACCTATGATGACTTTATTGGTGTGTTTTGGATGGATGAGTTCAGGGGAGAACTCCATTTTGGTGTGTAGCGGAGTTGGGTAGGACGTTTTCTGAAAAATCCGCATTATAATTTTCTGAAAAGTACCGCATGGCATAATCATGCATACTCAATTCTGTTTGACTGATCGTTATGAAATTTTTTGTTTTGTATATCATAATGTGTGTGATCTCAATTTGAGTTTTAGTTATACACTAAGCTCTATAGCTCATCCCTTTGTTTTATTTATGATGTTTCAGGTAATCTGTAAAATTAGAATCGGACGGCGTGTGAGAGCTCAGATGGTTTTATCAATCAAACTAAAATTGGTGATTTTCATAATTAATTATTTTAGACATTTGGGGATTGTAATTTGTTTTTGGGTTTGTTTTAGTTTCCGTTTAATTTTTTGATATTGATATATGCGAATGTGATAATGCAAAACCTCGCGGGTTAAAATTTAAAAATTCCGTTTTCAAAATTAAAATTTTGAAAGTTTTTCCGCTGCAAATTAAATAACTCTTAGGTGTTTTTCTGTAAACAAATAAATTGTTTTGAAAATATGTTAGCCTTAACCTAAAAAGATTTATCTAAAATTGGTAATTTCGAAACAAATGAAATTGAATTAAATTTCTGGGTTTGAAATAAGTGTTTTTGGGTTTAAGTTTTCCTAAACATGTGTAAAAGTTTTGTCAATTATTATGTTTTCGAAACGCATTTTGAGTTTGCACGAGATGAAAGTGTTTAAACAAACTAATGTAATTTCTTCAAATTCGACCATAACATCTAGGTCGAGTTTGGGGTGTTACAAGTTGGATTTGAATTTTTTGATGAGGAAAAAGTTGAAAATAAGGAGGAAAGGGATAGGAATAACGTGGAATCATAGTTTCATACAATCCCTTACAATAATACTTTGTTATCTTTAAAATTTAATGACGTGACACTATTTTATTAGTGCCTAAAAACTATATTTTTGAAGATGATCGTGATATAATTTATTCCCTAATTTTAAAGTTAAAAGTTTATATTTTTATAAATTATATAATTTTTAAATTTTATATCTTACTCTACAAGCCAAATATTAAATTCTAAACAGTAAATTTTAACTCTAAAACTTAGAATAGGTAATTTTTTTAGTATGATAAATTTTAATATTATCAAAATTAAATAATTATTTCAAATATTATTATTAATTTTATATGTAAAATATATTTTTTATATAAAAAATATCCATTCTCTAATAAAACCTTTCTACACTACCATCCTCAAAACTATCTCTCATATTTAAAAAACTAATTATATATTTCTCACTCACATAAGTAATACATAATTTGGTAATAATTAAACATGTAAAAAAGATTATACCTAATTAGTCATAATATAATATATGGTTGAACGTGAGAAACACCTTAAAATTGATCACCTCTATCTCATCCAACCCACATGCTTCATATGTTGTTTAAAGATTTTTAACAATGTATTTCCCTATTAAACTAAATACCAATTACCTTTCATCTCAATCCATACCAATAATATAATTGGTATCAGTTTGAATCTAATGAGAGCACGATATCGATTTATTTTTACTAAATGTGTGCGACTTAAGAATAATATTATAATTCTGTGGGAGTTTAAAAACTTGTAGGTCGTAATTATTAACTATAATAACACGAAAATTATTGAGAATCACCATCATCTGTCTATTATTTTAATTTCTTTTTACTATCATTTACGATATCTTTTTGCTGATTTCATCCAGTTATATATTAAAACATTGGTGTTAAAGAATTGAAGCATATATATTGAAAGACAATACATTTCTAACATGAGCTATAAAGAAAAAAATCAAAAGGTACAACCACAGAAAAGAAAGAAGAAACAGAGCGTGGCAACTAAAGCTAAGGATTCAAAAGCTGTGACCAAACTCCACAACACATCATCTACAATGGAAAAAACTACCCACCTCAAACTCTGCAAGCTCCATCCACTGGTCAAATACGATAAGTTGAACTCCGGCCACTGGAAAACCGGTGTTGGGCTTGGACGAGGGAAACCCAAGTTCGGCCACCGGAAAACTAACGTGGACCACATGCTGCTCATCTGCCGGGGAGGGGAGCCTTTGATCTCTATACCGGCAAGGTGATACTCTTCTAGGCTTTAACCATAAAGTTCGCTTAAGAGATTTATTGGTGGGATATTTTACTTACATTTCCAATTCATTTGTAATAACCTAACAACAAAAAGATAAATAAAAGGATTTTATTTAAATATACTAATTAATGTTAGATTTATCAATGTCCACGTGAATCAGCAAGGGTATTAGTTGAGATTTTTTTTTTCACTTAAAATATTGTTAAATTTGAAATTTAGTCCTCATACTTTTTTATTTTTAACAAAATTAATCTCTCAATTTTTATATTTCAAAATTCAAATTCAGTCGTTAACACTATTAAATTTGGTGATGTGACATTTTAAAATATAAAAAGTATTCACTTTGTAACTATGTAAAAAATTTACATTGTAATGAACTTGAATTTAATAAAACAATTTTAATAGTATTAACAGATAGACCTAAAATAAAAGTATATAAACTAAATTTCAAATTTAAAAAAATAAAAAAATATTATAGAATTGTCTATATACTGCAATTTAAATTAATTTCATCTACATTTATCATCTAATCTAAAGGCTAAAAGTAAAAAATTGTAATATTTATAAATAAAATGAAACCTTATTAGTCAATTTAAAATCGAGGTGCTTTCGTGTTGGGATTTTGCATTGCTAGGTTGCCTTTCTTGATTAAAGACTTTGAAAGCTACATTCCAGATAATAAACTACCAAACAAATGCTATTATTTTCAACCTACAGTGCTTCACATATTTTATCAATATATAAATAATAATTTCATCTTTTTTACTACTTTTTAAAAATTTTATTTTTGACTTTAAACGGTAGCTAAATTTGTTAAGTCAAATTCTTATATTTATCTCGCATTATGCATAAGTTGTGAATTTAATCCTTGTTCTTTAATCTATCATTTTTAGTCTACATAATTTTTTAGTTTTGGAATTTTAATCCAAACTCAATTGTTAAATCCATCAAGCAAAATGATGTGCTTTTTTTCTTAGCATTGCATGAAAATAGCAAATTAACATACTATTGCACATGTAATAAATAGTATGTCTATAACATAAAATTTTAAAAACAATAAATTTTAACTTAACAAATTTAATCACTACTATTTTGTTTAGTGTTCTAATAAGCTGAAAGTCTACCTGTAGTGAATTTATCTACTACAAAGACGACAGCTTTAAAAGTTGTTACAATGGTATTTTGGCTTAATGAATTGTTGGAAGATTTGGAAGTTGTTCAAAGTTCACACTAGTTTATATTGTAATAGTCTGAGTGCTATTCACTTTAACTATAAATCAAGTTTATTATTCAAGCAATAAACATATCGATGAGAGAAATCATTTTTTAAAAATAAAAATCTTTGATGAAAGAAAGACTGCGAGATAGCATAAATCATACTGATAACTTCGGTGGGTGGTGATGGTGGCCAAGTTCAATCATTGTTTAGACTTGATTATTAATATTCTACAAGTGTGAACATCTTTGAGTGTATGGCACCAATTAGCGCATTAGAGGCATTGTAAAAGATAACATCATCTAATTTGAGAAATGGAAGGTTCAATAAGTTGAGCGGGCCTAACAAACTCATCAAAAGAAAAGATCTATTGAGTTTTTGGCTTGGTTTATAATCCCACATTGGGTATGTATTAGATTTTGATGTCATAAGCTTATTACAAATTGAGTGTTTTGTTTTATCATCTCGTATAGGAAATAGAGATGACAATGGAGTAAAACGGGAATAGTTGTTGTTAAATCCATCATCACTCCATAGTTGGTACATTTTGGTCTACTATCTATTCTGTTTTATTACGGATATATAATCTTGAAAACTATTACTACCTCCATAGATGTGGATGCATCTATCCTCGCCCTATACATCTATATTTTTAAAGTCGAGTAAATATTTAAACATAAATCTCTAGAAAAATATTTTAATATTATATATATAAGGATAAAATGATAATTTCATATAGTAGAGTGGGACAAGACAAGCACTTATATCCATTATTCAAAAGAAAAAAAATACACCCCACCTTGTCTCGCGTCACATGTTTTTTTTTTTTTTAATCGAATGAATTCAAAATTCATCAATTTGTTGGATAAACCCATTATGCTTGGTAGCTTCAATTTGGGGAGGGAAATTACTTGATTTCCACAACAATATTCCTTAAAAAGAGAAAATTATTTATTTGTTTTTTTTTGTTTTATTTTAATATTCAATTAGTTGAGTTCCCTAAAAATAAAATTTATTGGGAACCATTTGAATTCTTCATGTTTTAGGATTAGTATAATACTTTCTCTTTCTTTTCTTCTTTTTTTTTCTAACAAAGTTAATTTCTCCCAAAAAAATTTCTTATGCCTCATTGTTAATTTCTTCTATACATAGCTTCACAAACTATCTTTATTCAAAAAAAATGTTGCAACTAAAATTTAAATCTCCAAATAGAGGCAGTGTTAATTCCATAAGAAAATTGTGAATCACCAAAGTGATCTTCCTCTTCCTCTTCTTTTTCCTCCAACCAATACCTCTCTAACATATGTACTGCCTTGTTGTAGATCTCATTGTTTTCATGGCTTTGTAGATTCTCAATTTTCTCCAACCCATCACATTCTTCAATCATTTCAGTGTATATATTTCCCCCTCTACCATTGTTACTTAATGTTTTATCTGCCTCACCAATCTTTAGAATATTATCAAGACCCTCAAGACATAATGTCACAATCCTTGGATCGGAGCAGGCCAGTAGATCACAAAGTGGCTTCATACAACCTTGTTTCACTAAGTATCTGTTAAAATAAACAACAACAACTACAATTAAGCAAACTTTGTTAATGTATTTCGGCTTTGCCTGGGAGATCAAAATTAAATTATAATTTTTTATGAGAACTAAAATACAAATTTATCACTCCTTTTATAAGGATTAACTCGTAATTCTATCATTCTTGTGGGACTAAAGTGAAATTTCACCATATTAACTTATAACTTTACAAATTTTATATGGTTTAAAGGGCAATTTTCTCATTTTTAGGGGGGACAGGCCCTGCCTGCCCCCACTACCTTTGACTCTCCCGAGAGCTCTATGAATTCACAAACCAAGGGGTACATCACACAAGTCAAGAACCGTCAAACCATGTGCGAACTCTTTAATTTGTCATGATTTCACCTATTTAGACACCATAATATGTTTTTATCATATGAATTCATCATGACTCTCAACATAATAAGGTAAAACACCAATTAGAGACCATACATGATTTACATGATGTACCGTCAACTTTTGAATCTATAAGGCTCTCGGCAGAGTCAACACAAATCATTAAAAAGATAGAGAGAGAGAGAGAGAGGGAGAGAGGGGGGGGGGGGGGCGAAAACATACTGAATCTGTTCATGGGAGCCTACGGAGATAGCATTGAAAATAGCCCAAGCGGCTTCTTTCTTGATTTCAAGTTCAGCATGTTGAAGGAGGTGAACAAGTGGACTAATTATGTTTGCTTCAATGACAGCCTATATTATTTGCAATATATATTTTATGAGTAACACAGCTTAATTCAATGGAAGACACATAATTGCAGCATATTTAACCTGTATTTGGCTTCTATTTCCAGCTGTAATATTTGAAATTGTCCAACAAGCCTCTTTCTTGATAATCTTTTTGTAATTTTGGGACACAAATTTGTAGAGACAAGGTAGACCTTCATTGTCAATTACAACCTGAAATGCATACTTTATGTCAATCACTGTCACAATTGGCAAAATATGAAAATTTCAAAGTCAAGAATTTTTGTGTTGAGGGCCTAAAATAAAATTATAAAATTTATGTTAAATGGCTTAAATTTAATTTATTAATTTTTGGAAGGATACAAATTTGATGTCTCCATTTAACTAACAGCTAAAGATGGCTAAATTAAAATTTTAAAAAAATTTAATTCTTATTATGTTTTTTTTTTAAATTTAATTAAACTCTCCTAAATCTTTTGAAAATTTTCATGAATACACAAATTTTCTAAAAATTTAATTAGACCCCCCAAATTTTTTAAATTCTCATTAAACTTCTTTTTTTAAAAAAAAAATTAATTAGACCCCAAATACTTAGTCCTAAATCTGCCACGGCAATAAATACCTGAGTCTGAGAATCATCACCGGTAACAATGTTCCCTACGGTCCGAAGTGCAGGGACAACAACAGCTTCTGAAGGATGACTGTAGGTACCATAAACAGAACAAAAGTGAGAAATGTTAACCCAACAAGATCAAAAGGAACATAATACATCATGTTATCCACAACACATCTTACTGAAGAAGCTCCACGAGTCGTGGACATATGCCCGCCTCGATCACGGCCTGAATCTTTTCGCTCATAGCGTCGGAAATATAAGAAAGCGCCCAACAAGCATCGGTCAGAATTTCTTCGTCACTCGATTCAATCAGGCGGTGCAACACTTGCAATGCAGGCTTAACCTTCACAACAAGGCATAAAATTAATCATTAGATAGTGCAAGGACGAAAATATTAATTTGACCGAAAAATAATGATTACATAGGTTTTGCTTAGAGGTGTTCATAGTCTGTTAAAGCCAGGTTAAGGTTAGGCTTAAGCAGTATCTTGATGCATAAAAACTCTAACTTGATCAGAAGTATGAGCTTTAACATTATCCAAGTTCATTTTAGATATGTCATATTACCTTTTAGTTTTTAATTTTTTTTAATATTTATATTTTTTGGAATTTAATACTTAATAATTTTAAATATTTTTTATTAAATATTTTTTTAACATATTTACATTATAGTATTATTTATTATTATAGATTTATTTTTTATGCCTTAGAAATTACTTAATATAAAAAAATAACATAATATAATATAATGCAAGCATAAAAAATAGGCTTGATTGGGTTAAGTTAGACTTGAGTATTAAATACTTAAACTTAAGCTCAACTCATTTTAAAAAGACTTAAAATTTTTATCTAAATCTATATCAAACCTTTTTAAATTTTAAACAAACATGCAAATTTAAAAACCAATAAATATGTGTAATTTTAGTTACCTGGTGGAAAGGTGCTGGTGGCTTGCCTCGGCAGAAGTTTAATAAAGCCCAAGTGGCATTCCGTAAGAGAGATAATTTGGAATGTTGATTCAATTGTGCCAGTAGTGGTATTAGTCCACCATGATTAAGAACTATATCTCTAGATTTTGGTGAATCACCAGCAATGTTACCTAATGCCCAAACAGCCTGGGATTCATCAAGCAAGTAAGGATCGGAATTGGACCACTCAATTTAATCGGTTAAATTGAAAATCACATTTCAATTATATAAGTTAAATTGAGAATAAGTTAACTTTAACTTTTTTTTTTCTTTTTATTAATTTTGGATTTTTAACCAAAAAAAATATTTAGACCTTTTTTATGTTTCGGTTCATTTTTATTAAATATTATTTTTAAGACGATTGAATTTTAGCTCACTTGGCTTAAGTATTGTTGTCAATGTAAGAGAACACGAGTTTGAGTGTGTTAAAGTGCAATATCCTCCTATTTATAGGTTGAGGAAGGACTATTGGTAGCTTGTTATTTCCCCATATTACTCGCTAAAAATCTAATTAATAGATTAACGACCGTCATTTGTATCAAGACTAAAATTTCAAAATTCAAAAGTATAGGGACTTAAATGACCAATTGGATAATATAGACTAAATCTAAAATTGTACCTATAGGATAGGACTAATAATCGAATTTAACCAAACAGATTTAACTATTACTATTCGGATCAAGACTAAAATTTTAAAATTCGAAAATTACAAAAACTAAAATTGACCGATTTGAAAAGTGCATGGACTAATAATAGAATTTCACCTTTTCTATTTCTTTTAAAAACACTTCTTAGTTTGAATTTTTATAAATCTTCCTAAAAATAGTTGGAAATGACCTGCTCTCGAACATCAGCAATTGAAGAGCAAAGAAGTTGCACAAATTTGGGCACAGCACCATTTTGAATAACAACATGTGTGTGCTCGGATGTACCAGATGCAATATTAGTCAATGCCCATGCTGCCTCAAACTGCCCAATCCAAACCATTAAATTTGAGTTGTTGAATGTTTTTATAATAAAAACAGAATTAGTTGATAATCGAAATTTTTATAAAAATATTTTACATTACTGTATTAAAACCAAAAACAAGCTTACCTGCAATTGAGGCTGATCATGATTGTCAAGAAACTCCACTAATCGAGGAACAATGCCTGCTTCGATTACCTGCTCGATGGGAGGGCATGGCTCTGCAGGTATATATCATAATGTGAGCTTATAGTAACCCAACTATCAAGTTTTTTAGTATTAGATTGGTGGTCGAATTAGTTAAATCATCAATTTGTCAATTCGATCAGTTTGTATGGTTTGATTAAATAATTCATAAAAAAATTATAAAAGTAAATAAATATTAAAAACTCGGTTCAACTAATTTTTAGCCCAGTTTACGAATCAACCAATCTGATATCTTTCTCCGGGTCGATACCTTAATTAATTTCCGATTCAACCGATCCGACCAATTAGTCCAAGCTGATTTAGAAAACTATGCAAATTATAGAGGTTAAAGAAAGAATGAAGATAAAATGTTGATAGGAAGATGATGAAACACAAACCAACGGATAATAGTTTTCGAAAGAGAGTGGTTGCTTCCAATTGCAATGCAGGATTATCAGATGATACTCCTTTTACCATCAATGGAACACATTCCAACTGTCATAAAAAAAAAGTGAAAATTTTAAGTAAATAGAATGATAAAATTATATTTTAATCCTTACAAATGAGGAAAAAATTTCTAGCTCCTCCCTTAAAAGCAGCATGAATAAAAAAGGATAAATATATATATTGGTATTTGAATTTGGTTTCAAGGTTTATATTGGTACTTCAGAATTTTTTTTATCCATTAGTGTTTGAACTTAGCTTTAAGGTTCAAATTGGTACCTAAAGTTTATTTTGGCCCCATTAGATGCATAAACTTGGCCTTTTAGTTCAAATTGGTAACTGAATTTAGCTTCTTATGGTCTAAATTAATACTTCCGATAAATGGCTTATTTGAGCCAATATGAACTATGAAGCTAAATTTAGGTATTAAATTGAACCTTGAGACCAAGTTTAGTTATCTATTGAACCCAAAAGACGTTAAATACCAAATTAAACCTTAAAAGCCAAGTTTAAATACAAATATGTATATTTACCCAATAAAGAAAAAGGAGCAAATGAATTCTTACATTTGAATGCTGTTGATACAAACTGTGATTGACAATAAAGAACCCATCCTTCCTTTTCTTGAGGAGACTATTTTCTCTTTTGGACTTCCTTATCACCACCAAATTGTCTTCTCTTCTCCTTCTTGCTTCTTCACCATCTAATACTAAAGTTTTGTACCCTTTCTTCCTCACTTCAACTTCCTTTCTAGTATTACTTGGTCTTAGAGGCATTGCTCTCAATATACTCAAGAACAAAACTCAACAAAAAAACACCTATAAGCAATGATTGGTCTGGTTTGGTTTGGTTTGGTTTGATGAATATATATGTGTGTTTAATTTTTCTTTTCAATTTGTTTAATGGCAACTTGTTTAATACAAGAAACTGATTGGGAGTGTCTTGTTTGTGCTTTTGCTTTTGTAAGGATTTGAGTTGGAGCTTACACGTTTTGTGTTTCAACTACTTCATGTTCACCAATACTTGGCCAAGCTGGGGAGAGAGAGAAATTAAGAAATGGCCAAAAATGTGTATATTTGGGTTCTAACCCCTCCCAACCTCCTAGAAGCTTTTTCTTTTTTTAACGAGTTTTTCGAAAGGGTGGGCTTTTTATTAAATCTTTCAAGATTAGATTAATGGATTTAAGTAAAATCTGCCTCCTTGTAATATGTATATATTTACTAAAATGTATTGTTTTTAAATTTTATTATTGCCGAGTGGGTCGATTGATTTGGAAGAAGTATTTGAAGTGTCATTTGTAGGGCAGTCGGTTGGACCCTCTAAAATGGTCAGTATTGTCTTTGGGTCGTGACAAGGTTTTGTCTCCCTCCTCTATCGAAAGCTAACACATCATGAGCAACTTGTTTCACGGAAGGGGAACACCTCGAGGAATCAAGTCATATGTGGTTGCATAGCCACCTACCAAGTGGGTGTGAGCATCTCACCCTTGGTGGGATTTAAACCCCTGATACCATATCTCCTAAGTGGTGACCTATATATCATAGGTCAGATGTAAGACACATTGTATTTTTAAGGAAAAAAACCTATGTTCGAATATTAGAGACAAATTATTATAAAAGAGACAACCCCAAATCCCAAACATTAACCATAAAACGGACATAAAAGATAAAAAACAAAAAGTATAAAATTTTTTAACATCAAATTCTAGAACAAAACAAATTTAGAGATATAAATAAAAATCATAACAGAATTAGTTCAAAATTAGAAACTAAATTATTAACATCCAATGTCACTAAACTATTAGTAAGTTTACGTTTTGGTCACTTAACTTCAAAAAGTGACAAAATAGTTTATTGAACTATTCGAAAATTTGTATTCAAGTCACTAGCTAGTAAGGTGTTTTTTATAATAATAAAAAAAGTCCGACCAGTGAGTCGCAAGTGACGATTCAACAATCAGTTTGGTGAATCAGTATACATTGACAAGTAAAAGAACATATCTTAGATCCAAGTCGATCTGACGGTTAGTATTGGAGATCGAAAAAAAAAGTTGTTTAGATTTTGATTCACAGATTATTAACGTTTACCATGAAAAAAAATTAAATTGTAAAAGAGAATTGAAAAAAAAAGTTTCAATTGATGTAGACGGAGTGAACAGAGAATAGCATTCAAAAATACTTTAATTAACTTAAAGTGTAGTTACCTAAAGCTGCAAACCATTGGATTTTTGTTGTCACTTCGTTTCTGATTTGTCTTTGTTTCACTCGCTAATACTATGAATATTTTATGTAAATTTCGTGTAACATTTTGTTTTCTTTCTCGGCCGGTTGGTTATATTTGCATCCAATAAATTCATTTTAAAACTAAACAAAATACATCAATTATATCTGCTATTGTCTTCAAATCCAACAACCGGTTGGCAGGCGAATGCAATGTTAATCAACTTAAAATATCACCCAAATAAGTAAGCGACAAAAACATCAAACAAGTTCTATTTTATCCTTAAATTATGTTTCACATTCTAAATTTATTTTCAAATTTTAAAATGTTTTAATTGAACTCAGTCCTTCTGTCACCCTAATTATTAGCTTAGCCCTTAAATCTAGTGTAGAGCATATTTAACCCATGCAGATTAAATCGTAAACATGTGTGTCTCTAACGCACAAATAGTTTGGATATGATGTATTAAAAACATTGTCATCTTAAAATTTATTGACATTGTCTATTTCTTTAAAACATCATATTCAAGTTTCCATTGTAAGTATAGATATGTTTACAATTTGATCTATATTTTTAAATATACTCCACTTCAATTTCGAACTCGCATTTATGGCCTAAATGATACAATACTAATACCTTTATGGCTCAGTTAGAACATATTAAAATTTAGGCACCGATTCAAAATCTGGAAGATAGTTCGAGGACATTCAGTGCAATAAGTCCTATTCCATGGAAGGGTGTTGAAGTTAAAATCCGACCAAGAGAAAAGAAGTTATAAAGCGAATACATTTGGTGGTTAAATATTGGAAGATGGTAGGAAAATGATGGATGTTTGGTCACTTTCATTACAATGCAATTCCTGTTTTCAAATTTGTTAAGTTAAAATTATTAACAAATTTAACATTAATTAGATTATTACACAATCACAAATTAATAACATAATAAATTTATCACAAAATTTAATATAAAAATTAAGGTTTTAATTGAAATGATAAAGTTAAAATGGTAAAAATTATGATTTTTTTATTCAAATCTAATCATGTGCACATGTTTTTCTGCATTTATATAAAATATAAAAGAACAAAAATACCTTCAAAATAATATTTGTTACTTTGTGAAAAATAATAGGTTTTTAGTAATTTCGTAAGTGAATTGAAATTCAATTGATGAATAAGATCAACTTAATTAATTATTTAACTAAGGCATAATAATTTATTTAGCCCTTCAACTTTTTAAAAAAAGTCATTTTAGCCCTCCATTTAATTTTTCATCTCTTTTAGCTATTGAACTTGTATTATTTATCAAATCACCTCGAAATAGATGAAAAAATTAACATTTATTAACTTTACTGATGTGGCATAAATAAATTGTCTGACTTTTATTTGTTATGTTTCACTAATTGAATTTATTATAAATAAAAATTATTTAACAATGAATTAATTTGTATTAATCAAGAAAGGAGGTAATTCGTGATTACAAAGATATAATTTTGTGTAGGTAAAATTAATTTTAGGATTTTAAATTTCAATTTTTTTTGTTTGGTTTAATTCAAATTTGGTTGGGTTAAAACAATTTGGGTTGGATTTTATTTAAATTATATATTATAATTTAATTCTGTGCTATGAGTCAATTGTATATATTAAAATTATAACATTTTTATAATATTAATTTTTGTAATGAATTTATAAAAAATCATTATTTAAATTAAAAATAATGTAATTACAAAGTATTTTTAAAAATATGTAATTAATTTTATTACTTTCATTTAATTTTAAAAATATTTATTTATTAGATCCACAAGTGTTTGCTTTCTTTGCATGCTATTGTCTGCTTTCTCTCTAAAGCACGATTAGGGTTTTAATTAATTTTGTTCTTTTGTTTACGACGGCGGCTATTTTCTAAGGTTCCTTGTCAATTTTCTTGGTTCGAATACAGATCTGTTTCAGTTCTAACATGCTAGTGGGACAAAACGGATATGAGGGGTTTTTCTTAGTGATGGAGAACGCGTTGGCGACATTGTCCCTTGATGATCAAGAAGATGAGATTGAAGAACCATAAAGGAGCGATCCGATTAACGGAGAAGAACATGATTTCTGTTTGGTTGGATTTTTTGGACAGCAAGTGTTATTCACTTTCCTTCCATGCGGAGTACGTTAGCTAATCTTTGGCATCTCGTCAAAGATATTCAGATATTAGACTTAGGGGAGAAGAATTTCTTATTTTGTTTCTTTCATCTGATGGATTTAGAGCGAGTGATTAATGGATCTCCTTGGACATTTAATAACCACATGTTATTATTTCATCAATCGCGTATTGGAGAGGATCCCCTAAAAGTTCCTTTAATTTATGCCTGTTTTTGGGTCCAAGTGCATGATATCCCTCCACGGTTTTTCTCTGAAGTCTTAGCCAGACAACTTGGTAACTTTATTGGATGTTTTGTTGAATATGATGGTGAGAGTATTGCTAGGGGCCTAAGGAGTTATATGAGAATTAGGGTTTGTATAGATGTACGTCTCCTCTTAAAAAGGAAGGAAATATTATTGTTTTCACTCGGAAGTATAGGCTATATTTTCACTCGGAAGTATAGGCTATGTGCACTTTAAATTTGAACGTATGATTTTGTTCTGCTTTTTCTGTGGCAAGCTGGGCCATAGCAATTCTTTCTGTGAGGAGAGGATGTCTCTAGGTTTTGAAGTTGCTGAGGTGGGTTGGGATTTGTCTATTAGGGCACAATCAAAATGTGCCCTAGCAATGGGTAGTATATGGTTAAGAGATGATGGAAATGATCAAATCGGGGAAGCAGCTCACAAAATTAGCGGATAGGGTGCACAACATTAGAATCTACGAATCGATATGGAAACTACAAGAGCTTCAAATCTATGCTGGGTTTGAATTTAATAGGGGACCCATCTCTTGTATTTGAGGAGACATCAATGGAGCATGATTTTGAGGAGGTGATGCTAGAAGGGGGAGAAGGGAAAAAACGTCCTCGACAAACCTTGGGTGATAGTTGCACAACTTTAGCCACAGGTGGGGTGGAGAAGATTACTGAGCAGGGTTCGGGAAAATTTTAATTTATAACGGAAGCTACCAAAAGGCAAGCCGACCAGTCGCAATGAAAATTATAAGTTGGAATGTCCGGGGTTTGGGGAACCCTAGGGCTGTTCAAATGCTTCGACATGTGCTGAAACTACATAATCCCCAAATTATTTTCTTTATGGAGAAAAAAATCAATAAAGTTAGAATGGAGAAAGTTAGACGTTTGTGTGGCTTCCTTAATGGTATTGAGGTAGCAGTGGAGGGATCAAGAGGAAGGCTTTGCTTGGCATGGAAGGGAAATGTAACTATTGGTTTAAAAAGTTTCTCCATCAGTCATGTAGATGTAGACGTCAAGAAAGATGATGGAATGCGTAGGTTGAGATTTACTGGTTTTTATGGCTCTCCATATGCCCGCAGTAGGGAGGAGTCATGGGATTTACTTTGGCTTTTGGGTCAGGATCAAGGAATTCCTTGGTTAGTCTGCGGGGATTTTAATGAGATAATGTACGCGTGTGAAAAGAAGGGAGGTCTTCCTAGAGATGAGCGACGTATGGAGGTTTTTAAGAACGTACTAGAAGAATGCCAGCTATTGGATTTAGGTTATTTAGGGGCATGGCACATATGAGAGAGGGGAAATTTACCGGAAACAAATATCTAAGAAAGGTTGGATAGAAGTGTTGAGTGAATAAACATTTTTCTCAATGCTTTTATTAAACATCATCCTCATTTGTTATCTAACCATTGCCTAATACTCATTCACATTGATCAAATTAAAAACGACCATACAAGGATGAGTTTTCAATTTGAAGCATGGTGAATCTTATAGAATTCTTTTGAAGATACTGTCCGCACATATTGGGATGGTTCACAAGGTCCTCTTTTGGAAAACCGGCCTTGTTCGATCGTCGAGGGGTATAGCTCGTAAACACAAGGGGATAAAGGAGAAACTCACGTGATAGTTGGAGGCTCTATTAGAAGAAGATATTAACGATGAAAATCTTGCACGCATCATTGATACCAGAATCCATATCAGCTTAGAAATTGATAAAGAGGAACTTTTTTGGGAGCAACAAATGTAACAACCCTAACCCGAGACCGTCGCCAAAATAGGGTTAAGAGGCGTTACCAAACATTCGGAACATTTCACGACGATTTCACGACACCAAGTCATTCTTCAATCAATACATAGCAATTAATAACATACAGTCACTTATTGAGGTCTACGAGACCTAAATCACGTGCTAGAAAGAGGTCGAGTCTAAATCGAACACTTATGAAAGTTTTCAAAAATTTAAACATTTTTCAACACTGCAGAGGTCACACGCCCGTGCAGTCAGGCCGTGTGCCTCACATGGCTACCAGACACACCCATGTGTCCAGGTTGTGCCAATACAGAGCATGTATACTGACTTATCCACACGGATACCAGGCACGCCCATGTGTCATGGTCATGTGATAATATGCTACCTACTGACTTGGTCACACGGCCACCATGCACGCCCATCGGCCTCGGCCGTGTACCCTGTCTAGACACACCTAGAAGTGATCCTTAAACCACACGGCAGAGACACACACCCATGTCTCTTAGCCATGTATGCAAATAGGCCATTTGCAAGACCAATTTGCCACCTACATAAGGGTCAACCCTACAAGCACAATTAAGCATGTTTTTTCACATAATTTGCAACTAAATACATGTCAAATAGGCAACATATCATCCTATCCAATCTCATTTCTAATCATGTTAACTTATAAACCTAGTTGCACAACTAAAACACATACATTATCAAACATAATTCATCATCAATATCACTGGATCATATTAACATCAATCCATCACTAAGCTTACCATTCTAAAGATAATTTCATTACCAACTAACCATACCAAAACATACTTCACATACCATAATTATTCAAGCATATTACCAACAATTTTTCTAGCCATATCACATAGCTATTTACACATCTCAAACATGTTTCAATTAACTAGCCTATACATGCCATATTCAAATACACACATCTTCAAAAGTATCAAAATAAATTGCCCATAGAGTGATAAAGATGCTGAAGATTCCCGGATACGAACTAGCTTTACTGACACTGTAAAACAGAGAATTAATTCACACAATAAGCTTTCAAAAGCTTAGTAAGTTCGAAATACAATACATACAACTCAATAATACCAATTCACATATAATTAAACCATCACTTAGATAAATGCACAATTAGGCTCATCATCAATCTCAACCAATTACTCAAGTATCCATTCATTCAACTTTTAAAGCTATTATCAACCACATAGGTTCAACGTACCTTGATCAACACATAGTTACTCACCATTTGTGCTACTCAATATCTCGATAATACCTCTCGATCAACACTTGTTATTCTTTTGATTTATTCGCACACTTAGTGCCAATTTCACAAACCGAAGCATAGTCGTCATCGTACACTCAGTGCCAATATGTTAAACCGAACTCATATCGGTATCACACACATAGTGCCCATTCAATAAGCCGAAGCTTTTATCTTATCGCACACATAGTGCTAATCATCTCAATCCTGTTTCTAATTTCGCACACTTCGTGCCATCTATTTCCATTCCACACATAGCATTTCTAATCTCATAATTATGTATATATTCATTCAATTCACATCACTTAGATATAATTTAACAACTAGTATTATACCTCAGACGTCAAAATACTGAAACAGTCGATTAATCGAGCACTTTATCTTTGCCTCGATCTCGATCTAAACCTCTCATTTCTTGGTCTATACACATTCAAATTCAACCCATTCAATTATCACTTCATTCAATTTAGTCCAAACATAATAATTTAGGGAATTTACAAAATAACCCTCACATTTTCACATTTTGACACTTTAGTCCTTATTTCATCAAATCACAAAATACACATAATTTCAAATCACATATACTTAGCCGAGTTCTTCCCATGCCAATACAAGCTTACACATTTCATTTATTTCACAAATTAGTCCCTCAATTCATGCCTTTCTCAATTTATCCCAAATTACACAAATTCATCAAAACTTCAAAGACAAACTATATTAACTCAACACCAAGTTTTCATATTACACTATCAACTAACACATAGCTCAAGCATTCATCAATGGCTCATCACAAAAACATCATCAATTCATAAAATTGAAACATGGGTTTTGTAGAGTACAAAGCAACGATTTCAAAAACGTAGAAATTATCAAAAATCGAACAAAATCTAACCTTGAATCAAGCCAATTACTAGACGAAAATACCAAAGCTTTAAACCCTCTTTTCTTTCTCAACTTTTGGTGGAAGAAAATATGAATATGGCTTCATCTTTCTCTTTTTGTTTTATTATAACATATATGTTATTATTATGCCATTTACTAAATTAACCTTTTAATTAATAAATAAAACATATAAACATTAAGGTCACATTTGTCCATTGCCATCCACTATCACATTTATGGCATAATTGCCTCATAAGGCCCCCACATTAAAAGACAACAACACTTAGGTACTTATAAATCAGCACACAGTTTTTACACTTTACGCGATTAAGTCATTTCTCTTAATTCGTCACACAGTCAACAAAATTACCACACAGAATTTTCACAGATGCTATATCACATATAATCAACACCAAAAATAACATTAAAATATTATTTTAACCTCGGGTTTGTGGTCTCAAAACCACTATTCCAACTAAAGTCTAAATCGGGCTGTTACAACTCTCCCCCCTTAAGGGATTTTCGTTCCCGAAAATCTTACCAATGAATAGGTATGGATACTGCTTTTTCATAATGTTCTCACCGGAAAGAAATGAGCTGATTTCGTCAATCTATCAACTATCACCTAAATTGCATTTTTCTTTCCCAGAGATAAAGGCAATCCCGACATAAAGTCCATCGTAATTCTCTCCCATTTCTACTCAGGAATCATGATCGGCTGTAACAAACCGGACGGAACCTGATGTTCAGCTTTAACTTGCTGACAAATTAAACATTTCGACACAAATTCAGAGATGTCCTGTTTCATACTATGCCACTAATAAAACTATTTCAAATCATTATACATTTTCGAACTCCCCGGGTAAACAGTCAAACGACTATTGTGAGCTTCTTTCAAAATCATCGGAATCAATTCTGAATTTCTCGGAACACAAATTCGATCTCTAAATCTTAGACAATCATCACTATCAATTCGAAATTCTGAATCAACATTCAATTCACACTGAGTTCGTTTAGCCATCATTTCAACATCACTTTTCTGGCATCACAAATCTGATGTACAAACATCGGCTTTACTTTCAACTTGGCCAAAACCGTACTATCATCAAACATTTCTTTCTGAGCATTGATTGCTCGCAAAGCACATATCGACTTTTGGCTCAAAGCATCGGCTACAACGTTAGCTTTACTCGGATGATAATCAATTACAAGTTCATAGTTTTTCAACAATTCTAACCATATTCTTTGTCGCAAATTTAATTCTTTCTGAGTCATCAAGTACTTCAAGCTCTTGTGATCAGTATAAATATGACATTTCTCACCAAATAGATAATGACGCCATATCTTCAATGCAAACACAATTGCGGCTAATTCAAGGTCGTGCGTCGAATAGTTCTACTCATGCGGCTTTAATTGCCTCGAAGCATAAGTAATAACTTTGCCTTCTTGCATCAGCACACAGCCTAAACCATTCAACGATGCATCACTGTAAACTATGAATTCTTTGCCTAATTCAGGTTGAACTAACACTGGTGCTTTGTCAACAACACTTTCAACTACTCAAAACTCTGATGGCACTTTTCCGACTACTCATATTTAACATATTTCTGTAGCAACTTCGTCAACAGAGTCACAATCATCGAGAAGCCTTCCATAAACCCTCTATAATATCCCGCTAGTCCCAGAAAACTACGGACTTCAGACACATATCTCAGAGGCTTTCATTCTAATATAGCAGAGATTTTACTCGGATCAACGTATTCCCGCAGCTAATACAATATGCCCCAGGAAACCAACCTCATTCAACCAAAATTCACATTTGCTAAACTTAGCATTCAACTGTTTCTCACGCAGAGTTTGTAGCATAATTCTTAAATGCTCGACATGTTGCGTCTCATCACATGAGTAGATCAAAATATCATCAATGAACACCATAACAAAACAATCCAAATACGGCCTAAATATCCGATTCATCAGATCCATAAACACAGCAGGAGCATTTGTTAATCCGAAAGGCATCACTAAGAACTCATAATGTCCATACCTCGTTTTGAAAGCAGTTTCGGCACATCATATTCTTTAACTTTCAACTGATAGTAGCCCGATCTCAAATCTATATTAAAACATATTGTAGCTCCTTTCAGCTGATCCAACAAATCATCGATACGAGGCAACTGATATTTGTTCTTTATTGTCACTTTGTTCAATTGTCAGTAATCAATACACATTCTCATAGTACCGTCTTTCTTTTTCACAAATAACACAAGAGCACCCCAGGGCGAGAAACTCGGTCTTGCAAACCCTCTATCAGTTAACTCTTGCAACTGTGACTTTAACTCTTTCAATTCCGTTGGTGCCATTCTATACGGAGCTATCGAAATAGGAGTAGTCCCCGGCACTTTCAACTTCCCGATTCGGAGGTAATCCCGGTAGTTCTTCAGGAAACACATCTGGAAACTCACTAACCACAGGCACATATTTAACTTTCTTTTCTGACACTTTTGTATCAATCACATATGCCAGATAAGCTTCGCAACCTTTTCTCACATAGTTCAAAGCTTTCATCGCAGATAAAACAGCTGGTAACCCTTTCAAATCACTGGATTCAATTCGAACTATCTCATCGTTCTGACTTCTCAATTTAATACTCTTTTTTTACAATTCACAATGGCATTATGCGGAGTGAGCCAATCCATACCCAGAATTATATCAAACTCATCGAATGGTAGCAACATCAAATTAGTCGGAAAACAAACATTCTGAAACATCAATAGACAGTTCTTGCACATATTATCCACCAAGACACACTTGCCTAAGGGGTTCGATACTTTAATCACAAATTCAATAGACTCAATAGGTAGAGTCTTACTTGATACAAGATTCACACACACATACGAATAAGTAGATCCTGGATCTATCAATGCAATCACATTAGTATCAAATAGAGTAAATGTACCAGTAATGACATCTGGCGATGACGTTTTCTCTTGCGCACGTATAGTATAAGCTCGGGCAGGTGCTCTCGCCTCTGATCTTACAGTTGTATCGGTAGTCCCTCTTTGACTTCCACTCACATTCCTAGTGTTTCTGGGTAGTCTACCCTTTGCCATCACATTCGATCTTACGTTCTAAACATTTTCTTCTTAAGCCATATTTGGGCAATCTCAAATAAAGTGATCTTGTGATCTACACTCATAGCAAGTTCGATTATTATACTTGCCCCAGCATTCTCCCACATGTCGCCTTCCATACTGTCTACACTCAGGCTTGTTGTTTTTAACACTACCAACACTTTATTCATTCGAGAGTTTAGCTTTTGGACCCATACTTGGTCTCAGATGATCTCTACTCGGATGTCCAAATGAAGTATTTGAACGATTACTTACATCTCTAAATCTCTTTGTCGAAGGTTGAGATAACTTACTCATCGATCTTTTTCTTTCATCTTGAGTTTCCGAATCAGCTTTCTTCTTTTCTTTACTGAGCTCATCGGCTTTGCATGCTCTCTTGACTAACACAACAAATTCGTTTCTGTCAAGTATCCCAACCAACAACTTAATATCCTCTTTCAACCCTTCTATGAAACGTTTACATATAGTAACTTTGGTCGAAACACATTCTAGAGCGTACTGCTTTAGTCTCACAAATTCCCGCTCGTACTCAGTAACTGACAAATGGCCCTGTTTCAGCTCTAGAAACTCTTTACGTTTCTGATCAATGAATCGTTGACTAATATACTTCTTTCTGAACTCAACTTGAAAGAAATCCCAGGTGATTCTCTCTCTCGGAACCACGGATGTCAATGTCTTCCACCAGTTATAAGTTGTATCTCTTAACAAAGAAACTGCACACTTGATACACTCATCAGGAGCCAACAACATCTCATCAAATACCCGAATTGTATTCTCGAGCCAAAACTCGGCTCGCTCAGCATCATCATCAGCTATGGCCATAATCTCTTCTGCCCCGTACTTACGAATCTTATCCATAAGAGGTTTGTTAAATCTAGTCGGATTTATAACTTGTGGCATAATCGTTACTTGTGGGGGTAGAGGTTGTAGAGTAGCCAGATTCATTCGAACGAACTTCGAAAACCACTCATTCATTATTCAGAAGAAGGCTTGCTTAGCCTCTCCTCCCTCATTACTTTCATTCGGCCTAGATGTGGCCGGCGCTGTCCCTTGAGCGGGAGCAGGTGTGTTACTCTCTACATTGTCAGCAACTGTTCGATCGGGATCCATTTGCTATACGAAAACACATTTATAACTGTCAGAATTCATCACACTATCGTAATTTCATATATGGCATGTATAGCTAGGCTCATACTCGCTACGTTATTCCGAGAATCGACTAAACCGTAGCTCTAATACCGATAAAATGTAACACCCCTAACCCGAGACCATCGTCGGAATAGGGTTAAGAGGTGTTACCAAACATTCGGAACATTTCACCACCATTTCACAACACCAAGTCATTCGTCAATCAATACATAGCAATTAATAACCTACGGTCCCTTATTGAGGTCTACGAGACCTAAATCACATGCTAGAAAGAGATCGGGACAAAACCGAACACTTATGAAAGTTTTCAAAAATTTAAACATTTTTCAACACTGAAGAGGTCACACGCCCGTGCAGTCAGGCGGTGTGCCTCACACGGCTACCAGACACACCTATGTGTCCAGGCCATGCCAATACAGAGCATGTATACTGACTTATCCACACGGCTACCAGACCCGCCCGTGTGTCATGGTCGTGTGATAATATTCTAGCTACTAACTTGGTCACACGGCCACCATGCACGCCCGTCGGCCTCGGCCTTGTACCCTGTCCAAACACACCTAGAAGTGATCCTTAAACCACACGGCAGAGACACACGCCCGTGTCTCTTAGCCATGTATGCAAAATAGGCCATTTGTATGACCAATTTTCCACCCACATAAGGGTCAACCCTACAAGCACAATTAAGCATGTTTTCTCACACAATTTGGCAACCAAACACATGTCAAATAGGCAACATATCATCCCTTCAAATCTCATTTCTAATCATGCTAACTTTAAACCTAATTGCACAACTAAAACACATACATTATCAAACATAATTCATCCTCAATATCACTAGATCATATTAACATCAATCCATCACTAAGCTTACCATTCTTAAGACAATTTCATTACCAACCAACCATACCAAGACATACTTCACATACCATAATTATTCAAGCATATTACCAACATTTTGTCTAGCCATATCACATGGCTATTTACACATCTCAAACATGTTTCAATTAACAAGCCTATACATGCCATATTCAAATACACACATCTTCAAAAGTACCAAAATAGATTGCCGATAGTGTGATGAAGATGCTGACGATCCCCAGAACTGAGCTAGCTTTACTGACACTGTAAAACAGAGAATCAATTTACACAGTAAGCTTTCAAAAGCTTGGTAAGTTCGAAATACAATACATACAACTCAATAATACCAATTCACATATAATTAAACCATCACTTAGATAAATGCATAATTAGGCTCATCATCAATCTCAACCAATTACTCAAGTATTCATTCATTCAACTTTTAAAGCTATTATCAACCACATAGGTTCAACGTACCTTGATCAACACATAGTTACTCACCATTTGTGCTACTCAATATCTCGATAATACCTCTCGATCAACACTTGTTATTCTTTTGATTTATTCGCACACTTAGTGCCAATTTCACAAACCGAAGCATAGCCGTCATCGTACACTCAACGCCAATATGTTAAACTGAACTCATATCGGTATCGCACACACAGTGCCCATTCAATAAGCTGAAGCTTTTATCTTATCGCATACATAGTGCTAATCATCTCAATCCCGTTTCTAATTTCGCACACTTAGTGCCATCTATTTCCATTCCGCACATAGCATTTCTAATCTCATAATTATGTATATATTCATTCAATTCACATCACATAGATATAATTTAACAACTAGTATTATACTTCGGACGTCAAAATACTGAAACGGTCGATTAATCGTGCACTTTATCTTTGCCTCGATCTTGATCTGAACCTCTCCTTTCTTGGCCTATACACATTCAAATTCAACCCATTCAATTACCCCACACATACTTATTTAGGGCATTTTACAAAATAACCCTCACATTTTCACATTTTGACACTTTAGTCCTTATTTCATCAAATCACAAAATACACATAATTTCAAATCACATATACTTAGCCGAGTTCTTCCCATGCCAATACAAGCCCACACATTTCATTTATTTCACAAATTTGTCCCTCAATTCATTCCTTTCTAAATTTATCCTAAATTACACAAATTCATCAAAACTTCAAAGACAAACTATATTAACCCAACACCAAGTTTTTCATATTACACTATCAACTAACACATAGCTCAAGCATTCATCAATGGCTCATCACAAAAACATCATCAATTCATGAAATTGAAACATGGATTTTGTAGAGTACAAAGCAACGATTTCAAAAACATAGAAATTATCAAAAACCGAACAAAATCTAACCTTGAATCAAACCAATTGCTAGACGAAAATACCAAAGCTTTAAACCTTATTTTCTTTCTCGACTTTCGGCGGAAGAAAAGATGAATATGGCTTCATCTTTCTCTTTTTTTTTTAATAACATATATGTTATTATTATGCCATTTACTAAATTAACCTTTTAATTAATAAGTAAAACATATAAAAATTAAGGCCACATTTTTTCATTTCCATACACTATCATATTTATGGCATAATTTCCTCATAAGGCCCCCACATTAAAAGACAACAACACTTAGGTACTTATAAATTAGCACACAGCTTTTACACTTTACGCAATTAAATCATTTCTCTTAATTCGGCACAGAGTCGATAAAATTACCACACAGAATTTTTACACAAGCTATATCACATATAATCAACACCAAAATAACATTAGAATATTATTATAACCTCGGGTTTGTGGTCTCGAAACCACTATTCCAACTAAGGTCTAAATCCGACTGTTACAAACGCGCTCGTGCAAACTGGCTGAAAATAGAGGACAAGAACACAAAATTTTTTCATAAGTATGCTTCCAGCCGTAAATCGGGTAATCAAATCAAATCCCTACAAAGAGGAGATGGAAAAGAAATGACGGAGGTCGACGAGATGGCCATTATTGCGCAGGATTATTTTTAACATCTGTTCACTTCTAATGGTGTTAGAGATATGTCTCGAATTTTGGGTGGGATCGTGCTAGTCATCTCTCAGAAGAAAAATACGTAGTTAACAGCTCATTTTGTGGTTAACGAAGTAAGAGAAACGTTAAAGGAGATAGGGCCTACGAAGGCTCCAAGAGATGATGGATTTCCAGGAATTTTTTTCCAAAGATTCTGGCACATTGTTGGATGAGATGTTGCTGAGTTTTGCTTAAAAATTTTTAATGAAGGTATGGACCCTATTTCAGTAAATTTGACTAATATTGTCATTTTACCAAAAATCCCTTATCCCACGAATTTGGTAAATTTTAGACCCATTAGTTTATGCAATGTTATTTACAAAATAGTTGCAAAAGTTCTGGTCAATCGCATGAAAGGTGTAATGGTTAGTTGTATTGATAAATTTCAAAGTGCATTTGTACCCGGTAGATTAATATTTGATAATGTATTACTTTCCTATGAAATTCTATATACTTTTCGTCAAAAATGAGTGGGGAAGAAATGATTTATGGCATTAAAACTAGACATGAGTAAAACTTATGACATAGTTGAATGAGGTTCTATAAAGGGCATGATTATTCAGTTGGGATTTGATAATCGTTGGGTGAAGCTTATAATGAGATGTATCTCAACCGTATTGTATTCAGTTGTTCTAAATGGTCAAGTAGGGGAACATTTTCGTCCTAGTAGAGGTCTCCGACAAGGTGACCCTTTGAGTTTGTATTTTTTTCTACTTTGTCATGAAGGATTATCTTCACTAATGAGAATTGCAGTTTGGGACGGCTGGTTAAAGGGTGCACAAGCCAGTAGGAATGGACCATTGATTTCGTATTTTCTTTTTACTGATGATTCCATTTTGTTTGGTGAGGCATCGGTTCAAGGGGCAAACGTACTAAAAACTATTTTACGAGAGTATGAGCAATGCTCAAGTTAGTGCATAAATTTTAACAAGTCTATTGTTTTTTTCAGCACCAACACTTCTACGTATGATAGACAACTAGTTCCGGGCTTTTAAGTGTACGACATTCTGACGATCCGTAAAGATATCTTGGTCTCCCTAACATGGTGGGGTGACGCAAGAAGGAGCCATTTCAGATTTTAATAGACAAATTTAGAAAATGTACTGAAGGATGGAGTATTCGCTATTTATCAGAAAAGAGACGCGAAGTGTTCATTAAATTAGTATTGCAAGTGATTCCTACTTATTCTATGGCATGTTTCTTACTCCCAAAAGCCCTATGTAATGAGATGGAAGGAATCATGGCTAAATTCTAGTGGAAAAAATGACCAGGGAAATGTGGGATTCATTGGTGTTCTTGGGAGCATCTTAGTAAGCCGAAGGAATTGAGAGGGTTGGGTTTTCGTAGCCTAGTTAAATTTATTGTCGCTTTACTCGCAAAACAAGGTTGGCATTTGATTAATCATCCTAATTCATTATTAGCTCGTGTTTTAAAAGTAAAATATTATCTGAACTCTAGTTTTCTCAATGTGAATTTGGGCAATGTACCTTCGTTTACCTAGAAAAGTGTGTGGTTAGCGAAGGGTCTGCTAGTGAGTGGGCTTTGTTGGAGAACTGGCTTCGGCGCTAATATTACCATAATAGAGGATGCATGGCTGCCAGGTTTGTCATCTTATCATATCCATGAAAATATTAAATTAAGGGGTTTGAGTGTGGTGGTAGATTATATTTATAATGACAACATGATATGGAAAGAAAACATGATCAGAAGTACCTTCCTCGATAAGGTTGCGAACCGAGTCTTGCAAATTCCTTTGCCAAAAGAGAGAAAGGAAGATGTCCTGGTTTGGTGAGGGAAACCATCTGGCGAGTTCACAATCAAAACCGCCTATAAACTATTACATGAATATACCTTTTGGCCTAATTATACAAATTATTCTCTTAATGACCTCTAAATGAAACTATGGAAATTACAGATTCCCGGAAAAGGAAAAATTCATATGTGGAAGGCAACATGGAACTTCCTTCCCACTATGGTTAATTTGCAGCATAGGCGGGGGGGACAATCTTTGTCCCGATATGGTAGTAACCTTGAAACCCTACATCATGTGTTTAAAGGTTACCAAGTTTCAGCAGTTGTATGGAATAACTTAAACTTACAGTGGGTACTTGTTACCTGAAATGCCTGATGTAGAATGGTTCAACTGGTTTTTCCCAATACACTGAAAATAGTGTAAGGTATTTGTCTATGGAGTACGGGGGATCTGGACAAATAGGAACAAAACAAAGCATGAAGGAGTCTGTCGTATGGGTAAACAAATCACATATTGGATCCAAATATATATTTCAGAAATAAATGGTCTAGAACAGAGGGATGTTACCAGATCTACGAGCGAAGAGGCTTGGGTACCTCCAAACACCCAGTCAGTCAAAGTAAACTTTGACGCCACTTTCCGTCAATACTTGAATAGATCTACTTCGGGACTAGTCGTTCATGACTCCCAAGGGGTTATTTTGGTTACAAAACAGAAACTGCATATCGTGTAGCTTCTCCATTCACGGCAGAAGGCCTTGCCTGTCTACTAGTAGTACGGTTAAGCATCCAATTGGTCTCCAGTACATGGACATAGAAAGAGATGCGAAATCCATCATAAACAAAAGCAAAAGTAGCGTTAAAGACGAATCGGAGGTTTGGGTTATCATCGACGATATACATAAGACAAAGACATCGTTTCAACAACTAAAGTTTGATTATGTGCCTAGATCCACAAATATTTTCGCTCATAGCCTTGCAACAGAATGTCTAATAATAGGAAAAGAAAGTTACCTGGACTTAGGAATGATGAACGACAACGGAGCGGGATCTTTGCTCCTTAGACCAAGAGAACTATATTGATAGCAGAAAGGGGAACGTTTGGGTAGAAGGAAAGGCAAAGAAATGCCAAAGATCAGTTTTTTGGAACATTTGCCTTTTAGGAATCTGGCATCGACACAAGCTTCTAGGGTTTACTTTTGGAGAGTGGGTGTCATCTAAGTCTAAGCTGGCTTAATTTGTTTTCTTTTTCAATTTCGTTTGTTTATCATTTTGGTTCTTGTTTTTAATTCTATTTGTTTCTTCACTCTCATAGGCCCATCTTCAATGTGTTAGCTTGTACTTTGATTTGTTTTACTATAAAGTCCAACCCGGTTCATTTCAAATATATTTATTTATTTATTAAAATAATACAAAACTCATTTGGATATTAATATTAATATTGTTATGAATATTTTATTATTAAGTGGATGTCTATTAAGATCAAGATAAGTTTGATGTACATTAGGACTTTAATATTAATTAGAAGTAGAGTTTTATTTTATTTATATTTTTTTATGCCTATAAACATAGGCTTTGGAGAACCATTGTAAATATCCTCATTAATCAATAAAATATCATAATTCTTTTGCTTTCCCAATTTATTTGTTCTTTACTCTTTTTTATCTTTATTTCATAACGCATTATCAACATAATATTTGATTTCTTTTCTTTATTTCTAGTGTAAACTACATAGTTAGTCACCCAAATATAAAATTTTTCATTTTAGGCACTCAAAATAAAAAAAGTTTGCATTTAAACATTCACGTTACATAGTTTGATCATTTTGGTCACTCTCATAAAAATCACAAACGGCAAACTAACATGGGAGTTAAAAAATCGGTATATCAAAAATGTAGCCCTCAACTTATACATTATATATCAATTTAGTCATAATTTTAAAAAACTAACCCTCAAATATTACAAATAGTTTCAATTTAATCCTAATTCTAAAAAATTCAAAAAATGTATAAAAATACATAAATATTTTCAAAAAAATATAATAATAAATTAAAATTTTATATTAATATTAAATAAATATATTAACATTAAATAAAATAAAAATTTCCCCTTCCACCCTATCCCATTCCCCCTCAAATTTTACAAATAATTTCAATTTAATCCTAATTCTAAAAAAATAAAAAATATATAAAAATACATAAATATTTTCAAAAAAAATATAATAATAAATTTAAATTTTATACTAATATTAATATTAATATTAAATAAAATAAAAATCCCCTTCCACCCTAACCTAATATAAATTTGCAACAACAATAGCAAAGAGTGAGGGGGAGAGGAACGGTGGTGGAGAAGGGGGGAGAGGGATGAGGTGGAAGGAAGGATTTTTATTTAATATTAATATTAATACAATTATATTTATTTAAAATTAATATTTATATTAATATTAATTTTTTATTATTATATTTTTAAAACATTTAGGTATTTTTATATATTTCTTTAAATTTTTTAGATTTAAGATTAAATTAGATTATTTGTAAATTTTGAGGGTTTTTTTAAAATTATGATTAAATTGATATAATATGTAAAAATTGATAACTAAATTTATTATTATATCGATTTTTTAACTATCACGTCAACATGCCTTTTGTGATTTTAACGGATTAGTCAAAAAAGTTTATTTTGAATACCTAAAATAAATTTTTTAAATAATTAAATAACTATTTGAATAATTTACCTATTTTCGATTTTTTTTCACACATCTTATTCAAAAATAAAAATAAAAAACCCGTGCCTCCTTTGAAACTTTGGCTCTTATGCATTAAATTTTGATATTACTTACAACCGAAAAAGAAAATGTTTTAGAAGAGTCAATCTTGTCTGCTACCCTAGCACGAAAAAGTCTGCCTCTCTGGCATGCATTCTAGGTTTTCTTTTTAGTGTTGTTTGTTTTTGTCAGTGGATCACCTTTAAACAATTTTATTCATAGCAAAGTACGGGGACAATCAAGATTGAGCCTCAGTCCTGCAAAAATGGAGATGGAACTAGCCAGATTAATGTTAGACGAAGAAGAAGAAGCAGTTCTACAAGTACAACCAGAGCAGAGCACATAGAGAAAAGGGGGTTTTTCAGGTTAATAAGTTTTTTCTTAACAGCAAGCATTATCCATTTTTCGGCTATGAAGAGTACTATGGCAAACTTATGGCACCCGGTTCAGGGTGTCTAAATTCGAGATCTGGGAGATAGAAGATTCTTATTCCAATTTTTTCATGTCATAAATTTGGAGAGAGTTTTAAATGGATCACCATGGACGTTTAATAATTATTTACTAGTGCTACACAAATTATAGTGGGGGGAGGATCCATTAAGAGTTCCTTTAATCATATCGCCTTTTTGGGTTCAGATCTATGACTTCCCAATTGGTCTTTACTCGGAGAATTTGGCAATACAGTTGGGAAATTTTATAAGGAAATTTATAGAGTATGATGGATCGAATTTGGGTAAGGAAAATATAAACTACATGAGATTACGAGTATAGATTGATGTGAGGTGGCCTTTGAAAAGGAAGAAACAGATACAGTTTGGTGGTAACTGCACATACGTGAGTTTCAGGTATGAACGACTGTCACTCTTTTGTTTTTTCTGTGGTCGTTTGGGAAATAACGATGCTTTTTGTGAAGTAAAAATGGAGCTAGGTATGGAAGTTGCTGAAATGGGATGGAATTTATCGTTGAGAGCTCAATCTAGAAGGGCTTTAGCAATGAAAAGTATCTAGTTGCGAGAAGACGATGAAGATAATTTTAGAGGTAATAGAGAGGAAAGATGCACTCAGAGGAATAATATGTGGCCGTTAAAAACAAGTCAGGATATCGCCAATCTATTGATCCAATATTGGGACTAAATCTGGAAGGAAAATCGGCTTTTGTGGGGCAAGCGGGAGTTAAATTGTCAACTGATCCGGCTCTTGCTGATATGGAGCATGATTAGGAAGATGGAATTTTAATTGGGGAGGAAGGGAAGAAGAGAGCTAGAGGGGAGAATGAGGAAGAGATCAATAATACAATGGGAAGAAATAGAAGAGTCTTGGAAGTTAATTATTTATCATCGGCGGCTGCCAAGAGGCATGCCGACCAAGCTCAATAAAAATCTTAAGTTGAAATGTCCGTGGATTGGAGAGTCCACGGAAGATCCGAAGACTTCGTCACTCGCTGAAGACACATAATCCCCAAGTGGTTTTCTTTATGGAAACTAAGGTGTGTAAAAGTCAGATGGAAATAGTTCGTCATAGATGTGGTTATGTGAATGGGTTTGAAGCTGATCCGGTTGGTACTTGAAGAGGTCTATACTTAGTATGGAGGAATGAAATCCGTATTGAGATTAGGAGTTTTTCTAAAAGACACATTGATGTGATGATTGAGGATAATGAGGTAAAGGAAAAATGGAGACTCACTAGTTTCTATGGATCTCCCTATGCTCAGGAAAGAAGTGAGTCTTGGAATATGCTGAGGAATTTACATAATGATGAAGGGGCCTTAGTTCGTTTGTGGAGACTTTAATGAGATAATGTATGGTTTTGAAATAAATGGAAGGTTACCCTGTGATGAATGAAAAATGAAGAATTTTCGTAATGTTTTAGCAGATTGTTAGCTATTGGATGTGGGGTTTTCTGGAAATTGGTTTACATGGGAGAGAGGAAACCTTCCCGAGACAAACATTCGTGAACGACTGGATCGCGAAGTTGCTAATGACGCATGGATGACTTTGTTTCTAGAGGTAACTATTCAACATAAGTCTCATTCTTTCTCAGATCATTGTCCTCTTTTAATTACTACTAAACGGGCTGAAAATTGGGTGACTATTAAAGTTTTCAAGTTTGAAGCTTGGTGGATAACGGAAGAGTCGTTTAATGAAGAAGTCAAAAATGTATGGGAGTCATCATCTGGAACCTTGTTGCAAAAGTTAGATATTTTAAAAAGGGGATTGAGACGATGGGCAGGACAAATTCGATTTGATAGAAGAAAGAGAAAGGATCTGCTCACAGCTAGACTATCAGAACTTACAGGGGCTGACAGAGATGATATCAACATGGCAGAACTGATTGATGCGAAAATTCAATTGAACTTTGAGATTGGGAAAAAAGAACATTACTGGGAACAGAGAGCTCGGAGAAATTGGCTGAAATTTAGGGATAAGAATACTGTATTTTTTCATAGCCAAGTGACACAGCGTAGAAGGAGAAATGTCACCCACAAATTGAACAATGAAGAATGGGGAGAAACGTAGATTGTGAAGGAAATGGAAGGCATTGGGCGATCTTATTTCCAAAATTTATTTACAACAGAGGGGCGAGGAAATTTTGACCATTTATTATCGAGTATTGAAAAATGCATATCTGAGGAGGATAATCAAAATATTATAAAGCCTTATACGATAGAAGAGATTAGAGAGGCGTTGTTTGCGATAGGACCCACTAAAGTACTAGGTGAAGATGGCTTTCCAGCTCTGTTTTACCAAAAATGCTGGCACATCATTGGGGACGACGTCACCAAATTCTGCTTACAAATTCTTAACAAAGGTATGGGCTTTCAACAAATTAATGCTATTCACATAATCCTCATCCCTAAAACTGACAACCTGTCTACTATGATGAATTTTCGACCTATCAGTCTGTGCAATGTGCTTTATAAAATTATAGCAAAAGCTATTGCAAATCGTTTCAGATGAGTTATTGAAAACTGTATTGACGTGGCTCAGAGTGCGTTTGTACCAGGTAGATTCATTTCAGATAATGTTCTATTGGCATATGAAATTCTTCATACTCTTCAACAAAAGAGAGTTGGGAAAAAGGTTTTATGGCAGTCAAGTTGGACATGAGTAAAGCATATGATAGGGTTGAGTGGAATTTTATCAAAGAAATTATGGTACGAATGGGGTTCGATATGAACTGGATCGAAACTTTGATGAAATGTTTGACAAATTTCTCCTATTCAGTAGTTGTAAAAGAATACATAGGAGAAAGCTTCCACCTAACAAGGGGACTTCGTCAAGGAGACCCGCTTAGCCCATTTCTATTTCTCAATTACAGAGAGGGTTTATCGTGTTTAATGCGATTAGAAAGTAGAGAAGTCCTATTGAAAAGACCCAAAGCCATTAGGAACAGACTACAAGTATCGCACTTGTTATTTGCCAACGATTGCATTTTATTTGGTCAGGCTACAAGAATGGGAGATAATTTATTGAAGGAAATTTTAAAGGAATATATGAGTTGCTCGGGCCAATGTGTTAACTTTATAAGTCTACTGTCTTTTTTAGTAGAAATACCAATGAAGAGGATAGGCGAGATGTGGTAAATATTTTGGGGGTGCGAAGTTCAAACGATCCAGTGAGGTAATTAGGGCTACCCAATATGGTTAGAAGAAAGAAAAAGGAACCATTTCAGAACCTAAAAGATCGAATTAAGAAACGTATTGACAATTGGAGCACTAGATTTTTGTCTCAGGGCGGAAAGAAAGTATTTATCAAATCTGTCCTTCAATCTATCCCAACTTATACTATGTCCTGTTTCTTATTACCCAAATCTTTATGTACAGAATTAGAAAGCAATATTGCTCAATTTTGGTGGCAAAAGGGGCGTGGCAGATGGGGAATACATTAGTGTGCATGGAAAAATCTTTGTATTTTAAAAGAAAACGAGGATCTTGGTTTTCGAAATATGAGTCAGTTCAATATCGCATTATTAGCCAAACAAGGGTGACTCCTTATTAATTATCCGAATTCATTAGTAGCTAGAGTACTCAAGGCTAAATATTATCCACATACGGATTTTAATAATGTTTAGTTAGGGAATCTACCTTCTCTTACCTGGAAGAGTGTATGGGATGCTAAGGGATTTTGAAGAATGGACTGTGTTGGAGGGTTGGAAGGGGTGATGGGATCTTGATCTGGAAGGACCGTTGGATTCTAGGAAAGGAACCTGATGAGTAGAACAATAGAAACGCCAATGAAGAGCCTCACTTAGTCTCATAATTAATTGACCCAAATACCAGAACATGGAAGACAAATATTGTTAGTAGTACCTTCTAAGATGAGATTGCTCAACAAATTATATAGATTCCTCTTGCGGAAAGTCCTCATAACGATCTTTAAGTGTGGAAAGGAGAATCGTCTGGAGAATTTACTGTTAAAAGCGCCTACAAACTATTACAAGAAGCTAGCTTGGATCCTAGTTATTATTTTATACAGGCCGACTCAAAGAAATTCTACAAAAAAACTTTGGAATCTAGGACTACCTTCAAAAATACTGATTACAATATGGAGAATTACATGGAACTATATTTCGACTTTTGCAAATCTAAAATACAAGCGAGTGATTAATAGTGTTTTATGTCCTCGATGCGAGAATGGAGAAGAAGACAGTGTGCATGTTTTCCAGTATTGCCTTGTAATGGTAGAGATTTGCCAGAAGTTAGAGGTCTTATGGGTTATTACCAGAACGGTTCAAAATATCTGGGAATGGATTACCTGGATCTTTTAGAATAGTACTCATCAACAGTGTCGCTGATAATACGCTAGAACATCACATTTTTATGTGCTAATTGCATATTTATTTTGAGTATGATTCTACTAATTTGGGCTATTTATGATCTTTTATCTTGTAGGGACGAAGTTGGAGGCAAAAGCGAAATTAAGGGCCAAAAACGTGATATTAAAGACAAAATGGGCCAATATGCGATAAAAGGACAAGATTGGTGCCAAAAGTGCTAGCATGGAGGACATAAGGGTTGAATTGCAAAAAGAAGAAATTTTTATTTTATCAAACTCTATTTTAATTATATTAGGATAATTAATATTAGGATAGTTATTAAGAATTATTTAATTTCTTTATTTATCTCTATTTATCTTTGATTATTTGTAATTATCTTTAGGAGTTTAAGAAGGATTAGTCTACCTATCTTAACACTATAAATAGGGGATGAAGTGACTCAAATGGTTGTTTATCTTTTTCTAAAAACTTTCTCCCCAGAAATATTTTGTTCTTTCTATATTCTCTTTCAATAAAATTCTTTTTCCATTTTTATACTTATTTTCTTTTCCACCACAACTATGAGCCTCTAAAACCCTTCTAGCCAAAGGTTGCCGAAAATCCCCAAAAAGGGTTCTTGAGGTTTTAGAATCCGTACTTAACCTTTTCAACAGGATATTCATCGTTTCTCCGCACTACGGGGCTGACGCTTTCCTCCATGTCTCTTAAGAAGTAACTTTTCAACGTATGCAAAGGCGGCCGCTTTGTGTGTTTTGGAAGGATTGCACCGTCAGTTCGTTAACTTACTGCGTCAGAGGTTAGCGAGCCCAAGAGACAAAATGGCGTGGGATTTTCCATTGAGAAGCGTTGATCTAGCATAGATGACTCCAAAAAGCAATTGCAGGCTAGAGTTAGGTTCCATCAAATCAAAGTCTAAATCCTCGGAGCTGGTGGTCGTAGGCGTCCTCTTCCACTATAACTGACTTATTCGGTTTGAGAAGGATTATTTAAAAGCCAAGGATTGAACCCAAGGTGGATCGAGGCAACCGGAGGCTGGAATCTCCCCATAAGAATTTCTTTATCTCAACTCTTTTTTCTATTTTTAATTTTCGTGATTTTAATTCAACTTCTCAATTCTGTGTTTTTTTTATTTTATTTTTCGTTTCCAGATCCAACCTTTTAATTCTGTTATTTTTATTTTTTTCAGGAACGCAGGCTTTCTTGGGCATGATTTTGCCCAGGATTTTGAGAAACAAGCATTCGTATAATCTGGTCCCTGAGGATTCGACCCTACTTCCCTTTTACTGTTATTTTTATTATTTTGCAGGGAATAGGATATATTTGGTGCTTTCAACGATGATCAGTCGCCTGCTCTGTTGCGGTTTGTAGATCATATGAAGCTCAAGAAATAAACTCGTGCATGAAAGGAAGATAGAGTCTGAAGGAGAGATTTCACAGAATATCAGAAGATATATGGTTGAAATTAAAGGATTAGAAGAAAAGAAGTTTACCTCTTCCATAGGTAGCAGGAGCAACCTTCTAGACGCAAACACCAAGGCAACGATTCAGCTTGACACAACATTCGACAACAGAAGTCACAAATCAGCATAGGGCTTAGTGGTTTGGAGCCGGACGGGAGAACTCATTGCATTAAAGACAGTGGTAAATGCAAACATTCTATATCTATTTGCAGCAGAGGCTTACGCAGGCTTGCAGGCTGTTCAGTTAAGGATCTCGATGGTCCTTCCTTCAATAACGGTTATGGGAGACTCTCGAACAGTTATCAAAAAATACTAGTCAAAGAACTCGGACAAATCAACCATCGGTGCAATAATTAGAGATATTCAAAGTAGTATGACTTGTTTTCAAGAAATAAAATTCCAGTTCATCAAAAGAATAGAGAATGCCTATGCTCACAACCTAGCGAAGGAGTCTTTAAGAAAGAATGAGGAAACATACCAGAGAAGGGCGGATATAACTCAGCACCATTCGCAACTGGAGGGAAGATGAAGAAGCAGCCCAGATTAAGGTTTGCTTGTGGTAAATGAAATGTAACAGATAGCTTAATATGGAATATGGAGCGACTATCGACAACACAGAGGAGACGGAGATGTGAAAGGACGATAGGGAAAAGGAGTTCAGTTGTGTCTTGGGAATCGGCTAGTTTCATTACAATAAGTTTCCTTTTATTGTTTTCAATCAGTAAGTAGGCTTTTATTAGGGTTATTTTATTTGTTTTATTTTGAAACTAATGGCTAAAGCCAAAAGCTAGTCTAATGCTTCATAAGCCTGAACCAAAAGAATTAGGCCATTTATTTGATAGTTAGTCTAGTGTGTCATAGGTCTGAACCAAAATAACTAGACTTTTTATTTGATTTTATTCTTTTCATTATTAATAAATCTAGCCGATTTTATTTTCAAAAAAATAAATAAATAACCCTGATGGCTCGAATTTAGGAGTTAGGGCACACCCAAAAGTTCATAAACCCCCTTACCCGCTTGCCTAACGGCTCTATTTGTTATTCTCTTGCCAAGAAACATTTAAAATTCTATTTTGCCATAATTTGGTGTTTAGAAATTTATATAATTGTATTTGATTTAATTTCTCGACTATTTTTTTTGATAAAATTGTCGAAAATCTTATTTTAATGTTTTTCTAAATTAGGGGTTTTTTAATTGAATTTTATTATGCATTATATTTAAATGAAAAACTTTGATGAGTAAATTTTTATTATTAAATATGTTTGAAATTGGATTAAAATTGTAATGGAAAGCGTTGTTGACTGGTTGATTAAAGGGAAATTCAATAGGATTTAATTTATTCTTATTAACATGTTATTATTGAAAAATTGGATTGATTCTATAACATATATGGTATTGAAATTTGATACAATTTGTATTAGATAACTTTAAAGCATCATGCACAAAAAAATTTTGATTGTGTCATAAATATTTTTTACTATTAATTTATAAATATTATTATGAAAACAAAGTTGTTTTAATACTTGGAATAGTGTTAGGGTGATGACAATGATGTTAAAGATCTTCAAGTATATTTTACTATAATTTATTTTATTATAGCATGTTTATGGTTTTATGTACTTGAAGTTGTAAGATCTCCTACTTAAACCTCATTATGATAAGATGTAGATGAAGTTTGCAAGATTTTAAAATTATGATTGAGTATAACTCTACAGTAATTAAGATAAGTTGTCAATTAAATTAATGTGGGAAATATTACTAATGAAAATTTGTTTTAGCATTTCATGCTTCAAATATGCTAATGTCTTACTAATGAGAACTTGTTTTAAGTTTTCATATTTCAAACGTGCTCTTGTAGTAGCAATATTATAAAAAATATTTTAAAATATATTCTAAATGTTTACTTATGCTTGAATAAAATAACAAGTTATTAATGAAAATTATGAAGCCTATCTTACTAGATCTATTCCACTCCCTAAAATGAATGCAACAATACATGCTAACAAAATGTCATGCTAACAAATTTAATGAAAAAATTTTAACTGTATTAATAATTTAACCTAAATTTTGAAATCTAAAAAGTAGAGAAATTAAATTCCTAAAAGTAAAAATATATGAACTAAATTCCAAATGTGGGAAGTATATTTTAACCTTTATTAGCTCATCCAAAAAATCATATTTCTATGAGATTTTTCTTCTTAAATTTAGGCATAATGTCAAATTGAACTCTCAATATTTATATCTTTTGTCATTTTGACCCTTATTTTTTTAGCGAAATTTGGGTATTAATATTTTTAAAAAAAGTCATATTGTTTTTCTTAATAGAAATGTTAACTAAAATATTAGTTTTTTAATAATGTTAGCATCGTAACTTGCATGGCAGTCAATATATATTTCATGCTAACATGACATTATTTTTCGTCAGTTCAATAAATAATTTATAATTTATAAAAAAATTAAAATATAAAAATAAAAGTTAACTTGAAGTACATGTGAATTATTATGCAAGTTATCAAATTAAAAAATTTAACATTTTAGTATGTAATTTTATTAAAAAATAATGATTTATTTTGGAAATATAGTCTTCTTGAAAAGGTTTTTTTTTTTTTTCAAAATTTAGCTAAAAAAAAGTACCTCACGAAAAAAAAAATGTAAACTAGTACATTTTGCCTTAAATTTATTAACTCACTGTCTAGTACACATACGCTCTGTCAAAAAAAAAAAAAAAAAACACTTTGTTTTGGCGGCTTAACTTAAGTTTTTATTATATTCAAAAGAAAATTCAGCTGTTCTTTTCCCGGAAGTTGCCAAATTAATGATTATCGTCGGCCCGATCACTCCTGGTCAGGTACGTTTCAGCATTCTCTGCTATTCTTCGATCATACATTTTTAAAATTATTTTTTGAATTTTGAATTTTGAATTCTTTTTCTAGGTGTCTTTTTTTCTCGGTATATTTCCGATGATTTCAGCTTGGATCTATGCAGAATATTGTAGTATAATAAAAATTCCCTCGCATCCAATGCGTAAGCGCTCAATTCCACATTTTTCTTTGTAATGCGATTACAGTTAGCGGTAATCTGTTGGTGAAAAACAAGTAACTCTTCTTTTTGTATTTTCGTAGTAGGCAATCTGATGAGAGTTTCGTTGAAAGCGGAAACAATGCCGTTGAAGAGGATGGTAGAGCGGCTTTATTGGAAGGCGGAGGTCTTCAATCAGCTTCTCCTAAAGCTCGATTCTCAACATCTTCCTTGTCTCCATTTTTTAAGTTTGTCATCAGAGCCTTTGATTTTATTTTATTTTTTTTAATTTTAGTTTTTGCTCTCATTTCTTTCGATTTTTGTTGATCAGTAGCTTAATTTCTATGCTTTGTTTATGTTAAGGTTTCTTATGATGGATGAGACTTTCTTGGTTGAGAATCGGCTGACACATCGAGCTATGTAAGCGAATTTCACTTTGCTGATTAATATATGAAGCATTTATATCCGAGAATTAATAGTATGTAATCTAACTTACTCTCTGTTCTTAATTATGTTCATATAGATCTGAATTTGGTGTTCTTTTGGCGTAGTATTACATTTGCGATCGCACTGATGTGTTTGCCTCTTCCAAAAAGGTGAATATGAGTACTTCATTATGAAAATTCATGATGCATTTCCTTCTTATAATCATGTGGCCAAAATAGATTTTAAATTAGAGGAAATGCTGAATTTGTTAAAAGGTTTAAAGAAAAACAATTTGAATTGAAGCATGAACTACTGAACACTCTATTCTTCTTACAAAATGTTGTAGCAAGCCATGCATTTTGAAATTCACTGCAACGAGTATCACCTAAAATGTTGTTATTGCTTGCTAATTAAGTTTCTCTTTCATCTTCTGTCTATGCAGAACTATAATCGGGATCTCTTCTTGTTCCTATACTTCCTTCTAATCATAGTTTCGGCGATAACTTCTTTCAAATGCACCATGATAAGTCACCATTTTCAGGGCAATCTATACTTCATTTGAACAGACACCAAACTGAGGAGTGGAAAGGTTGGATGCAGGTTTGTGATTCTTTCACGACTTTGTAAATCTGCAAAATTTTCTTCCCAGAATATTGTTGCCTACTTATTATGATAGTGCACGTGTTGGATTGCATAAAAAGTTAACAGTACTCCAAGCGTTCAAGCATTGTGCTTCACCAGGATCAATAGTCTTACTCTTAACTATTCCCCCTTTATTTTACAGGTTTTGTTTTTGATGTACCATTACTTTGCAGCAAAAGAGATCTATAATGCTATCCAAGTTTTCATGGCGGCTTATGTGTGGATGACTGGATTTGGGAACTTCTCATATTATTATGTAGGCAAAGATTTCAGTCTTGCTAGGTTTGCACAGGTATAAGTTCCCCTAAAGTGAATAGTATATAACCTTAATATAATTTTTTTCACATTCTAACCTTGAGTATTTGGTTGAACAGATGATATGACGACTAAATTTCTTTTTTTTTGCTGTGTCGTCCTCAATAATAGTTATATGTTGTACTATATATGCCCAATGCATACTCTGTTCTCTTATGGTTTTTGGAGCACTTGGTATATAAATAAGTACAACGAGAAAGGGTCAGTCATTGCTCTAAAACACATTGCCTGCTTTTTGGTGGTTATCCTAGTTTGGGAAGTGCCTGGGGTGTTTGAGGTTCTCTGGAATCCATTTACCTTTTCGCTTGGTGGGTAACTTTCCAAAGTATAATTTCTATTTAAACTATTTTGTGTCATACTGATGAAAGGAAAAACTGTTGCAGGATATACTGATCCTGCAAAGCCCAACTTTCCTCACTTGCATGAGTGGCATTTCCGCTCAGGCCTTGAACGTTTCATATGGATTATTGGAATGATCTATGCTTACTACCATCCAACTGTAAGTTCTGATGCAATTATTTTCCATCTTTTGGTTGTTTCTTCTGGCTATGAAATAATGCAATTTACTTAGGAATAGCAATGATCATACCCTATTAGTGTTTTCCTTTTAGAGTCGATTGCTTGATACTCTGGAGTTATTGTTGCAGGTTGAACAATGGATGGAAAAACTTGAGGAAACAGAGGTAAAGGGGAAAGTATCAATTCAAATGGCTGTGACGATAATAGCCCTGACAGTACCATATACACCTCTTGACTTATATCCTGTTTCCTAGAATTTCCATCTTTATTGATGAAATTTTGATAAAACTATGGGGTTATTCTGGTTTGAATACATGTACAAGCTTGACAAGATCACATACAATACCATCCTTATACCTCATGGATCCCTATAACGTAGGTCTCAATGTTACCTTTGTTTATGTACATATCTGCACAATTTTGCTTTTTACTCAAGCCTTATTTCTTGTTTTGATCAGTGTGTATATATGTCTACGAAATGTCACCCAGTCCTTCCGGAGCTACACTTTAACCGTTTTTGCGTAAGTGGGCTTTAATTCATCTCTTGTTTTATTCATTTATATTCTGAAGACCAATAAGGACAAACTAATTTTTTTCTGATATTCGTCTTTTGTTTTTCAGATGGCTTGGAAAGATAACACTGGAGACATATATCTCACAGATCTACATCTGGCTGCGGTAAGTTGAAGTTGATAACAAACAACTGAAGAAGTCATCCTCGATCATCCCTATTCTCAAAATATGGAAAATCGGTTAGGTTAGGAAATGATCTAAAGTAAGTATAAGGACTTCCAAATGAAGTGTTACTTTTTGTTGCGTTATTATTTGTTTGCTATTTACCACTAATACAATGATTCATTACCATGTCTGTCTAAAGCAACTCTAATTAGCTTGGGTTAAAGCACTTAGGAGATCCTTGGATTCTAGGGACCATATCAAATTAGTCCTCTATTATTAAATGGATCAATTTAGCCCCTATACTATTAAAAAGAATCATATGAGTTCAAATTGTAACAAAGTTAACATTTGTTGTATTAGAAATATCTTGAAAATTATTATTTAATTGTAGTTCAATTCCAAATAAAAGATTTCATTTACGAAACCATAAAAACTTTAAAAATATTAACTTTGTTAAACAGTAATTGTTGACTTTATTCCAATTTGGCCTTATTTGATTCCTTTTAATAGTACAGAGATTAAATTAATTTATTTAATAATAGAGGGACTAATTTGATACAGTAATACAGGGATCTCCTAAGTACTTTCATCAATTGGGTTGCATTATTGCATTGTAGAGATGTTATTAATATAGTGTAATTTAAATAAAGAAGTTAAATAGATTATTTGAGCATTTTTTCTGTAACCACATATCCATCAACAGTCAAAATTCAGGGACGAATAGGAATGGAATCCACATTTAACTATAAATTTAGGAGACAACATTTGCATGTATGATGAACAAATCAAAATAACATTAAACAACAATTCAAGACAGAGGGATTTTCCCTTTAAATAAATAGAATAAAAAGCTTTATTCTGAAACAGAATTAGGATCCTGATTGAAGCACGAACCAAGGGAATTGCCAATAATACATACATACCAACTCACTCTAACACAAGTATATGTTACATTCTCATCAATGGTTTGTACTTTGTAGCTTACCCTTTCTTTTTCTTCTTCTTCTTTTTCTAAACCATTTTTTTAATTTAAATTGTGTAGAGATTGAATCTTAATGATTAGAATTAAAAGGTTGTGTTGTGAAGCAAACAAGGAATTCCAGCCTTAATGCGTATATCATCTATCTGTGATTGGGTAGTGGTTCATCCGACAAGAAGGAATGGATGAGGGCAAGAGCCTCACTGGGTTTGTTTAGAGGCACCAAGTGACCTGCCCCTCTCACTATCACTAATGTCAGCCCTTCGTATTCCACTATCCTCCCTCCAACCTGAAAATTTTCAATTTCCCAACTTTATATATAAATATATATACACAAATATTCATATTACATGCAGGTTGATTTTACAGGAAAATGAAGAAGGAACCTGCTTGTTGTGGAACCAAGAACGCCAGGGTGATTTGACTGGGAGCCCAAGTGCTTCAACACAGTATCTGGAACCTATGATAGGTACTCTTCCATCCATGTCCCCACTGTTTATGCCAACCAACCAAAATACATATTAGATAATAAGACCATGGTTTATCGATACTTCCCTGATTTGCAGCTATCATATCAGTTTTAAATTGGTATCAAGTAGTTTAAATTTTGTTTTGGTGAATATATTTTGATGCGTTTTGGCTATTTTTATATGTCACAATTTGTTTTAATCAATACCGAACTATGTTCTCATATAGGTTAATTTTTAAGCAAATAAACATATTTATACTTATTTAATTAAGATATATTCACGTATATAATATATTATATTAAAAATTAAATTTTATATATGAAAAAAATACTTAAAAGATACTGATAAACTTAAAACAGATACCAAAACATACCGGTATTAATAATATACCAATTTTAAAACAACACTAATATAGAACAGAGTTAAAAAACTTATCATTTCTTCCCTTGGCCCGCACCACCTCCAATCTTTTCTTTTACTTAACTCCTAGAAGGTCCCATTTAGAAGACTTTGAGCATTTATTATTCTTTTTAATAATCTCATTTCATGATTCCATTTCTCTTATCCACTTTGGCATTTATGGTCCAATATTCCATTTTATGATAATGGTGTATGAAAGATTATCTTACCTATACATCCATATCTTCAGTTTTCCTTTGATGAGCTTCTCGTAGACAGGCAGTACAGAAAAAACAGAAAAATTATATGAATTCAAGATAGAATCTCTGGGATAAAAAAGAAAAAGTCATGTTAGTGGATCAAATATATATTTATATATATATAAAAACAATACTATCCTTGTACTTACTTGCAGCTCACCCATTTTTCTCCTCTACTGTCGGCATGAATAGATGTTTGAACATCTGGCCTGTTGAAATACATTTCTGAATATGGAGAATAGCATGGATCATACCCTCCTGCAAGTATCCTCACTCTCTTTAACCCATCAATTTTTATCTGCAAAATGGCATGGAACATCTTTTTATTCATAAGAAACTTTGTGCGTAATTTCATGTTAGGTAGCTTGCTAAATTATAGATAGAAAATCACCTTATTAGCAGTTGCTGATGATGTGGTGTTAATAAGACATTTGGGGTCATAAATATTATAAATATCAATCTCTGAGTATATGTCGAAGACTTGGTTAACAAGAGCATTGCATTCAGTGGACCAATACAGTTCCTTGAAATCACATACTTGTTTGATGTTATGGTAGAACTCATCTGATATTACAGAGTGGCTCCAAGCATAATCCATAATGCCAGTGTAGTCATAGTTATCATCGGTGACTGGATTTCCCACCTGCAACATGTATTGACTATAGTCATGAAAATGGATAAAATGTAAAGGTGTGTGAGTTTATGGTTTTTCATAATTCCTATAGCATGAAAGAAAAGGTTACCATAAAGCCTTTGAGGTTGATGAATGGGTATCGAGTTGTGTCATTGTTTCTATCATACACAAGCTCTGCTAGCTGGGGCACATAATGGCCTGCAACACATGAAGAATTATTAAATATGTATAGGATTATTATTAGGTAGAGAGCCAAATTTTAATTATAAAATTTTTAGAGGTAAAAAAGTAATTATATCATTTATTAATTTATAATTTCATTATTTTTATGGGACTAAAAAGAATATTTTTTTCTTTTGGAGGTCAAAGTACAATTTTATCATATATTAATTTATAATTTTATTATTTTAGAGAAAAATTACATAAGTAATTTTTTATTTTGGAAGGTCAAGGCCTTACCTACCCTATTAAGTTGCCCTTGAAGACACTTGACAATTTTTTTTTTAATTTATCATATGTGATATATATGATTTTATTATGCTTTTTAAATTTAATTAAATAATGTATTTATATTTAAATTATTAAATGAAAATATATTAACTATTTTTATAATTAAAATATAATAATAATGACGATGATAATAATAATAATTATTATTATTATAAAGCCTAAATGAATATATAATAACGGAAGGGTTTATTTTTCATTAATTTTAGGCTCATGCTGAATGAAAATGCTTAAATGATGAATGTTAATATATTTATCTTATTATATATAAAATTGTAATTGTAATTCATTATTTTGAATGATTTAAATTAAAACTAAAATGTGAATTACCATGGATGATTAAATTTAATCATAAAAAATATTATCCTATTGCTAATTTAGTGATAGAATAAAAAATACTTTCATCAATATAAGAGATTATATATATATATATTATAAATTAGGGAAAAATTTATTGCGAATCCTTGTATTTTGACAAATTTTAAACTTTAGTTCATGTAATTTAAAAGTTAAAAATTAATTTTTTTTATTTATCAATTTGAAAATTCCTAATTTAATCAATTAGCGTGGTTAGTATTTTTTTATTAAAAATTTTCAGTTTGAGATATTTAATTTTTATCAATCACATGTCTCATCATATAAAAATTACCTAATTAACATGGAAGGGTGAAATTAGAAAATTTTTTTAGGGAGACCGGAACAAAGTTGTATATTTTTATTATAGCAAAAGTAAAATTTTACTATTTTAATAGCTTATATCTTTACGATTTTTTAAAGATTAAATCAATTTGTTCTCATTCTTGGAGAGCTCAAAGTGTAATTTTATTATATATTAATTTAAATTTTTTAAAATTATAAAAGAACTAAAGGTGAAAATTTTATTATAGAGGGGGCGGAGCCCTTGCTAGCCTCCTTAGTTCCGCCCCTGTCAACATGCTAAATTAGAAAATTTTGATAGAAAATATTACTAATATTTCTGATTAGATTAAATGTTTAAATTAAAAATAAAAAAAATAATTTTTAATATTTGTAAGTATATAGATTAAATCTAGAATTATATTGAAATTTAAAAATATATTTATAAATAAAAAGAAAGAAAAGGAAGATAAAGAATACCTGCATAACTCTCCCCAGAGATGAAGAAATCACGAGTTTTGAAGTGCGGAAATCTTTGAAGCCACTCCACCAAAAACATGTATACATCCTCAGCTAAATGAAAAGAGAAATAGAGTTGCTTTACTGTTCAATTTTATATATAATTTTTGTTGTATTCTCACCCTCTATACTTTTATGATATAAATAGTTGGGAATTACCAACAAAGGCATCGTCCAATTTAGTGAGATCGGAGGTTGTATTGGTGTAAGAGAAGCCCACTCCAACCGGAGATTCTACAAACAGCAAATTCGCCTCTATGGATACAAATTTATGAATTTGTCAGTCTCATTTCAGATATATATATATATTTTATATAATAGGACATGCAGGCCGGGACAGGACAAATTTAGGTCATACTCATATATGACATATCCTCCAATCTCTTAGCCCATTAAATTTTGTGAAGTTTATTTTTTTAATAAAAAAATTTATATGTTTTTTTAAATAAAAATAGTTAATCGATTTAAATTTTGTCTTATATATTTTTTTACATTTTTTAATAAGATATATGTTAAATTTTATTTTATATTTACTAATTTTATATATTTTTCTTTATTATAACTTTAAATTATAATATTTATACTATAATATTATTTAATTTTTATATAAAAATTACATAATATATAAAAATAAAATAAAAATATATATTATAAAATTGTTTGAATCGAGCAAAGCTGGAGTCTTAAATATTGAAATTCACACTCAACCCATGTTTTAAACATTTTTTTTTCTTTTATCTAATATCAATTTCATATATAATATTTTAATCCAAACTTCCAAATTGTATTAAGTGACATTTAGGCTTGAGATGCAGCTTGACCCTTAGATGACAAGAATAAAAATTAAAAAATAAATTTTTAAGGAGTTAAAATGTAACTTTAATCATTATACTAATTCAGAATATTATAATTTCTAAGAAGATAATATACTTTTTTTTTTCATCAAAATAGAGGAGAGAAAGAGGATGAACCTTGATTCCAAGCAAATTCGTTGAAATGAAGATCAACACCATTTTCACCAACTCTTAGTGGACCCAACTCCGAAGCTGCACCATAGGCTATTGATGAACAACCAGGTCCTTTAACACCCAACGCATAAAAGTCATACATACATACATTCATCATTAAATAAATGATTGCATATATTTCTCCAGAAATTGAAAATTCTATGTAATATAAACCTCCATTAAGCCAAAGCAGGAGAGGTTTTTTAGATGCCTCAGACTGTGCTTCAAAGAACCAGTAGAAAAGTGCCCTTCCATGCTCTTCATTCACCGTGACATACCCCGAAAACTGCGATATCGATGGCGTCGCCGGCTGGTTCGGCAGCTTGATTACTCTATCGGATTCTGGACCCAAGGGTGCGGCATTAATGCAAGGAATTAAGAAACCAAGGAAAAAAGTTGTGAATGACTGAGAAATGGAAAATTTTTTAGCTGGAGATCTACGGCCCATCTTTGGTTCAAAGTTGAACAAATCATCTACAAGTTCAAGAAAGATTTAATACATTTCACCATGGCGTTGAATTTAAGGAAAAGATTTTTGGGGGGGGGGGGGGGGGCTATTACAAGGTTTAACTTGCCTTAAAAAATTCAAACCATGAAAATTGAATGGCTGATATCGATTGGAAACCACGTTTTAGTTGAGGACAAGATAAAGAGCACTTTCAAGCAATAGTTTTGACAGAACTTTTTTATGGATTTGTTCGTTTATAATGGAGCCGCCCGGCATTGACTCGTTATTTGGATGTTATTGTAGATTTTTCAGAGGATTCGAATGGACTTCATAATGTAGTTTTTGACGTTAAGGGTTTGAAAGAATGAAGGACATGTTTACAAAAAATTATATTGCTTTAATTGTTATCAAAATTGGATTTCTATGTAAAACTTTATCCTCAACTTTAAGCACACACTTCCAATGGTCAATCATTCATTTTCCAATTTCCAGCAAAAGAGAAGATTGGGTAACCAAAACCAAAACTTGCTTTCTTAAAGAAAGCCCGGCTCAAGTCTCGAAAAACATTTTCCTACCATATTACGAAAGTATGTGTGGTTAAATAATCCACTTGACCTCGTAGATTTAGCCCAACTTGGGCTTAATTGGCCCCGCTTGAGTTCAGGTAGACAAGCCGAGTAGGCCGAAGATGAGCCTATACTAAGAAAATAAAACAACTTAGGCCATAATTTGAATATGGCCCATGAACAAGTCCGATAATCTATTTTGAGGATTAAGTCATATCTCCAAAATTCAATTTACGTATGCCGAACGCCACAGCTATCCAATATTCACATGATTCCACACTGAAATGATTGGTTCTTTGATTCCATATTGCAGAGCCTGCAAAATAATGGTTGAGTATCACAAAAATGTTTCCACGTGGAACAAGAGAGGGGCACCAAATCTTGGTTTCTCCAGGGTCAGAAAATTTTTTTAGGGGACGAATAAAATTTTAATTTTTTATAGTTTATATTTTTATAATTTGTAAAGAATTATATTAAATTTTTATAATTTTAGAGAGGGCCAAAGTGTAATTTTATCTTTATTAATTTAAAATTTTAAAAAAAAATTTAAGAGCCTAAAGAGCAATTTTATATTTTAGGGGGGCCAGGGCCCATGCCACCCCCGGCTTCTCCCCTGTTTACCCCTGACCATGGGGAAACAGACAAAAGTTTCCAGTTTTGTTTCTTTCTTCCATGAACAGAAATATTTAAGAGTTACAGCTGAATAGTACCTGTTTCATTACATAAACAGGTTTAAGTCAGACATGTTTTCTTTCATTACAAGAACTAAAATCTTAGCTTCTAAGGGAAAAGTACCTATACTGACTGCTTGGCACTATTCTAGAGTTCATATACCTAGATTTAAAATTGTAAATACACCTCACTTGAATAGCAATGCTGAAGGATATATAAGTAAAGCATGGATAAGCTATCAGGCACTTAGCTCAAGGGGCTCAAGAACCAATTCAGAATTAACTTTCTTATGCTTTCTCTTCTTTCTGAGGGAGAAAGGACGGAGAAGGTATCGGGATAAACGGCTTAATGGATCCTGCAGTCCTTCCATCTCGTAGTGTCCAAACCGCCAATCCCTTTCAATAAAAGGCCGTTGTGTAGGTTCATCAAGGCCTCCTATCAAAATAGAAAATATTATTATTGGGACTTTAGCATTTTGAGAAAGACAAAAAGAAAAACATCAACAGAAAATACAAATCAAGTCGGATTTGCAAATTATAGGAAAATTTTTTAACATGCCTCCACAAGGTCATTTTCAAGTGACTAGTTGAGTGAGCATGCGAGATAGTATAATGACATGCATGAAATGTATTTAAGGTTATGCCAATTGCCTCCTACGTGTATTTATTAAACTTTAGATTTCAAATTCAAAAGCAACTTTATTTCCATGCAGCTATCATGTATCATCCTAGAGAGGGATGCAAGCCAACAGTATCAATCATTTTACATTCTATATGCCAAGAACTAATGTCAATAAAAGGAGACTAATATGAACATGCAATAAGGAGCTGCGATAGTACCTGCATACATCAAACCTTGTTTATTAACTTCCCGATAGAAAGGTCTTGTTTGCTTCTCTTTAGCAGCTTTTTGAAGTTCATTCCATGCTTTTTCCCTGTCTTCACGAGTAATTTTGCCTGTGGTTACCACCTAAAATCGATATGGACTATGATGTTTCAGTACAAACACATAAGAGTAGCAACAGGAAGGCCAATGATGGAACATCCTTATGAATACAATAATAACCTTGGTAAAGAGGTAATATGAAGGACGAGGGATCCGAACAAGGCCATTGGCACGATCAACAGCTACAAGTCCAAATTTGGGACCATAACCATCAGCCCATTCCCAGTTGTCAGAAATAGTCCAAAAAAGGTAACCGAGCACAGGGACACCCTGTAATAAACAAGAAGGTTAGTACTTGGTTCTACGACTAACTAATTTCAGAAAACCTAACCCCAGATTTCCTAAAATTCAAAGCCAAACCTTGAGCATTGCTGCATAAACAGCAAGCAAATGCTCTAAAAGATAGGGCCTACGGATCACATCTGTTTCATCGGCAATCCCATTCTCCGTAATGATGAAGGGAACCTTAAGGTGCTTGTATCTTTCATGGAAATCTATTAGCAGGCGAAACAAACCATCTGGATAAACCCCTCGCCCTGATTCACTATACTCATCAGTCTCTACAAGCTTTAGTCCAGCTCCAGATATCACTTCCTGGCCAGCAGAATAATCTCAATAGGTTTATATTGAAGAATACTACTTTTTCTTTAACAGGAAAAAGATGAATGGGAAAAAGGACAGAACCTGTCCATAGTAGTTTATGCCTATAAAATCCAGCTTGTCACATATACTATCCACATACGGAAAAAGGGTGAGAGAATTGGCCAATGTAACAGCAGCAACATCAAAGAGACCATATGGCCTTGTAAATGATACATTATGTGCTACTCCAACCACTTTTTTTAATAATGCGCTGCTGAAATGAAATAGTAATTAGAATGTCAGATATTTGGGAAATCTGTCAAACAGGTGAGACATGCAGTATTTACTTCAAGTATCAAAAATATCTAACTTGTTAAAAATATGTTAATTTTTTTGACAAAAAATCCTTTTCTCAAGTGTTCATAAGGAAGAAAAACCTTTGTTCATGGATATAGTCGTAGGCCTTTGAATGTGCAATGGCCATCCAGTGCAAGGCCTGTCTAAAAACTCCAGTTGGTAAAGCAGAAGTGGCAGCCTCTATCATATCAGGATGGCCTCCGGGCCAAGCACCCGCACAATAAGTAAGCATACAGAAGACATGAGGTTCATTAAATGTTATCCAATAGTCAACCATATCTGATACGCTGTTGACGACAAGCCTGCATGATAAACACACAAAAAAGGAGTTAGAAAACAGGCAGGACAAACAAAACCAGAAGTTCCTAAATTAAAAATAGCCTAAAGTGGCTCTCATGAAATATGAATTAGCAGCCTAATCTCTGCCTCATAGTCCGATTTAGATTTCAGTTAAGAGCACCAATATGTTGAATTCTTACCACTCTCTCACCTAGTAACTATGTGTTTTAACTCCAGCAGTTTACCTTTCTTTTAGTAATATTTAAATCAAAAGTCGTTAAAGATTGTTTATAAAGCTCTCTCTCTCTCTCTCTCTCTCTCTCTCTCTCTTGGCTTATGCAAGAGAAAGATGAGAATAGAGTTGTCATCAGTCAACCTTGATTGCATTGAGAAAAGTATGATCACAGCAGCAAAAATGCATAACAGAAATTACTATTTGACGGAATATTTACTTGGTAAATTCCATGAAGTAATCAACAGTTTTCTCCAGTTTCCATCCACCATAATCACCAGCCCATGGGGGCAGTGAGTGATGAAACAGTGTGAGCATCACCTTCATTCCATTAGAGCGAACCCTGCTGATGATCCATTTATATCGCTCCAATGCTGCAAAATTTACCTGAAAAGCAACATCATACAACCTATCTAAATGTGGACCCATTGGCGTTGAATATAAGAAACCAATTAAACATGGATGCCATACAGGTGTCTTAAATTTGAGCAACAACCAACCAAAAACAATTACTTTTCATCACCAGTATGATAGCCTTCTAAGTACCCTTCAACTTGAGTCTCTTTTCCTTACTGAAATCCTAGGACCCCCTATGTGCAGTATGGACGTGGTTATGAGAGAGAGAGAGAAACTGGGGTATATTTGAGCCATTATCAAGTATTTGAGCTATTGCCATAACTTTCAGATTTTTAAGAAATATTCCCCTGTCACGCCCATGGACAAAGAAACATGTTTCAGTTGCACACCAAACCAAAATTAGATCCGAAGTCAGTCAGAATGACATCAACTTGACTTAGTATGCTAAACTTTCCTATCATTTGTAACTTCTTCTGCCTATATAATGAAAAATGGAAACACAATAGATGGAAAGCATCGTTACAACTGTAAAGTTACATCAAACTTACAGCATCCTTAATCCCATTAACTGGCTCCTGTGGCATGATTCGACTCCAGTCTATTCCCATCCGAAAGATGCTAATGCCAGTATCTTTGGCCAGATTCAGTTCTATATCAGGATCAGACCAAAATTTTAATCTCTCCTCCCTGAAACAATTAAAGCAATTCATTTCTCACGAAGTCAAAAATCAGTGAGGGGTAGGATAAACCTTTCTTGTAAATAAAGGCATCATTTATCAGTTAACAAGGCTTACGGGTGAGGAACATTGTGCCATGCAGCTACATTATGATTGCATTCCTCCTTGGAAGCAGTCTCTTCTTCAGACTCATCCTCTACAAACTTTTGTAACCCTCTTATCATGGCTTCCATGGCAACCTTAAAAGGCTTCTTCTTCTTGTTAGACTCTTTCCTAGTTAATGGAGCTTGATGTGAGCCACCATCAGCAGCACCAATCACTGCATCAGCTTCCATCATATCATCATCACTTTTTTCTGATTTATGACAAGGATTTTCTTCAGCAAACTGTAGCCAAGCATCATTGAGCTTGTCTTCCACATGTGCTGGGGCTGTTGCTAATCCAAAGAAAAACCCATCTTCCTCCTCTCCTAAACACATAAAATTCATCAGATAGCACACAATTTTTTTAACAATCAGATGGAAGTTAAAATGCCTCAATTTGTCACGTATCTAAGAAATATTAGCTCCATTGATACAGTCAAGATAAAAACCTTCTCTTCTTTATCCCGTTTTTCTCTCCTCTGTTACCAGAAATCACTATCTCCCAATGATCTTCCAATTGATACAATCAAGGAATAATAGCAATCCAATTCTATAAAGTTATTTAAAGTTATGTATTTATATAAACACAAATTTTATCTATAAATTCTAAAAAAATGTTTTACATTCCAATCGTATTTAGTTTCTACTAAACAAACCAAAAAAGACTACTCCTATTGAATTACGTACAAAACAAATGGCGATTTGCTTTCCCTTTCGTTCCTCGTACCAAAGCTAGACCTATAGTTAACACTGTTTCTCTATCAAAGAGTGGGAAAGTTCCCTATAATACTGTAGCCTTTTTATAATCTTTTATCGTTCCAATCAAAGGGAAAAATATCCAAAAGAAGAAGAAAAAGAAGAAGAAGAAGAAGCAAACAAGCAACTTCATGAGTATACTTTTCATATACTTGGAGAGCTTCACTCTAAATCCACACAAATGCAGTTCAAAAGCTATAGATAAACAACATTACTTCAAGCAATCAGAGGGAAGAAAAATAGAGTCTGCTTGATTAACTGTTCACTTACCGTTGACATTAAAATCAGCAAGGGTATCGGAGAATTCATCGATGGGAGAATCGAACCGCCGGAGATGCTTTTTCCGGTAACGCGAGAAAGAGAAAGCATTAGCTGCGATAGAAACCGTCATGATTATTCCGGCAAGCTTCGTCGCCGAAATAAACAACGCGGCAAACGCCATTATCGGTTTTTGTATTTTTCTTTTTTAAGAAATTTGAGATTAAAACTTCAGAAAAGACTGCAAACATTTTGATAAGTGTAAGTGTGAGAAATGGAGTGGTTAATTATCGTTGAGAGACAGGATACGTGACTTGGAAAGACAATATGCCTCCACGTGGCATAGTCGGATATGGGGTAAATATAAGGGGACCAGAGAAGGGAGAGTGTCGTGCACGTAACTTGTGTTACGCTTTGTTTTGTAGTGATGTGACAGTTACAGCTTCTGATGGCGCGTGTGGCTATGGTTTATATGCTTCCGGTTGGATACCCTATGTAATGGAGGCTTGAATGGAGATTAGTTTGACCATAAAATTAGTATATTTCACGTTTCCTTAATATTATCAGTTATGAAAAATGTCTTTTCTCTGTGAAAATACTAGTGCTGAAAATTTTATTGTGGAAGAGTTGATTCTTAAGAAGGTTTGATTCAGAGAGGAAGATGGGGATTTGAATAATGACATAATGATCGATCTGGTTTCGGAGCAGCCTACTTCTTGGAGAGATAAACTTGTCAGTCAATTATCAAAGGATGCCTCTAATGGATCGGAAAGAGAAGAAGATTTTGAGATTTTGGATGGAGACATTCAGAAATCATTCGTGAATGGATTGCCTTCTATACCATTCTCGAATAGGATTCATCACATTCTCATTCAAGGTATAGAGAATACTGTGATTTTAAAACTGCTTGGCCGCAATATTGGGTTTTCGGTTTTGCAGAATAAATTATATAATCTGTGGAGACCTTCAGCGACTCTTCATATGATGGATATTGAAAATGAATACTTTCTCGTTAAATTTCAAAATAAGCTAGACTGTGAAAAGGCTCTTTCTGAAGGTCCTTGGATCATTTTTAGTCAATACTTGCCGGTTCAGCCTTGGACAATAACTTTTGACCCTACACAGGCTTTTCCAAGTGTTGTGATGGCGTAGATCAGGTTTACTGGCTTACCTGATACTTGTACAACCATAAAATTATTACAGAAATAGGGGAAATGGTTGGAAAAGTGGTTAAGTTGGATATGAATACTGATAGCAGAGCTAGGGGGCGTTTCGCTCGTATGGCTGTTTATGTTGATTTAGACAAGCCCTTGGTTTCCCAAATCTTGATCAATGGTCGAAAACAGAATGTGGAGTACAAATCTCTATCTACAATTTGTTTTCGTTGTAGGCGATATAGTCATGTGGAAAGCTCTTGCACCTTTAGGAAGTCTAATTCCACTAGGGAAAAGATTGTTGCTCCACATGAAGAGCCATCAGAGGATCAGAACACGTTCGTGGACAACTCGAGGAAGAAGGGCGAAAATTACGGTCCGTGGATGATCGTTGAAAGGAAATCAAGGCAAAAATTTAGAGAGAATGTGCAGAATCCCTTAGGTAATCAAGAAAATGGAAAAGAAGGATCTCGTTTTAGGATCCTTAATAATCGGGATTCTCATAAAAATAGAGATATGCCTAATTCTTGACGCATAAAAGGGAAAGAAATATTTAATGGGAATAATATCAGGGTAGATTCTGTTTCTTATCACAACGGGCGTTTTGAATTAAGTAAAAAGAATTTTATTAATAACAATGGTCAGTTTAAAAGGCCAGACTATATTATTAGCAAAGGCCCGAGTATTAATGAGAAAGATGGGCCAAGCTTCGGTTCCAGATTAAATTTCAATAAAGCTAAGGAAATATTACCAGTTTCTAGGAAGTAGACCAGTGGTTTGGGCCTTGGGGAAAATCTAGTGCCTGGATCGGACATTGAGGCCCAGCAAATCTGTGTTGCTGCTGGCAGTAGTAGCAGTTCCTTTGCGGTGGTTGACGAGTGCTTTGTTTCTAACGAAGAGATGGGGCTTCCCCTTGAAGGCAAAGCTGGAATTATTCAGGTTGCTTCGTCAATGGATGGGCATAATAGAAATGAAGTGGAAGTGGAAGTTGAGAGTCTTGATCATAGCAAACATTCGGCGGTGGTTTTCCATGATAGCAAAAATCTGAACAACATTGCTCCACCTTCGAACAACAGCATGGGGCTGCCTCCGGTGGGTATTTTCGGTTCAGGAAAGGGGCTTAACAACAGAAGTAGGGGAATTTCTAAGAAACGCAACAAAATTTTCCAGGGGAACTACACCCGTTTCAAAATCACTGGATCCTAACAAGTGCCTCTGAAGGAATCAATGGAACAAATTGCTGAGAGTTTATCAGCTTTTTCCAATGCCAATTTTGACTTTATGTTGACCAATAAATTAGATGGGCAGAATGAGGGAGGGAATCTCCCTGGGCAGTAAGATGTTATTTCTTTAAAGTTTCTTTTGGTTTTAAATATTTTATTTCTTGAACTTTGGGTTTTTTTATATTTTTTATTTTGTTTAGTTTTTATTCATTTTATTATGGGATTTAATCTAAAAATATTTGCATAGAATTGTCAAGGGTGTGTTAGCAGGAATTTTATTCGTGCCTTTCAGGAATATAATGAAGAACACAGGGTAGATATTGTTTGCTTGGTTGAACTGAGAGTAAGTGGTAAAAAGGCCAATGCTATTATTGAGAAATGGGGTTTTAATTGCTCATATCGGGTTGAAGCCGTGGGTTTTTCAGGAGGTATCTGGGTGGGGTGGAAGGATTTTATTCAAATTAAAATCATTCGAAACCATCCATAATTTATTTTTTTACGTGTTGATAACTAAAAAATATTTTCTCATTTCCTTTGTGTTTGGTAGTCCAGATAGGTCAAAACGGAAGTTACTTTGGGAAGGCATAATATCTGTCACCCCTAATAATTCCATTCATTGGCTAATTATGGGATATTTCAATGCCATTTTATCTCCTGTTGATAAGAAAAACCCTTCTACTGTAGGTAAGTGTTGTGATTTATTTGGTAATTTTGTTGACTCGTGTGAGTTACAAGACTTGGGGTATAGCGGACCTCCTTTCACTTGGCAACGAGGTGGTACTTTAGTCAGACTGGATCGGGCTTTAGCAAATGATGCTTGGATGAATACTTTTTCGCAATGTCTAGTTCATCATCTCGCCCGCATCAAGTCAGACCATCGCCCTCTTTTACTGTTTACTAGACCGGATCTTAGCATTCCTAAAGGCAGACCTTTCAGATTTTTAGCAGGATAGACGAAGCATAATGATTTTCCCAATTTTGTCAAAGATAAGTGGAATTTTACAGGTAATATGGTTGATTCTTTAAATAATTTTACTTTTTTTTGTTAAAGATTGGAACAGGAATGTATATGGCTTTTTGCGTAATCGCAAGCGGAACCTCATGAGATCGCTCAATAGAATTCAAAAGGCTTTAGACTATTTTACCTCTACTCGTTTAGCTAAGAAAGAGATGGAAGTTCGGGATGAGTTAGAAAATGTCCTTGACCACTAGGATTTACTTTGGAGACAAAAGGCTCGATGTGACTGGTTGTAATTGGGAGATTGGAATACCAGTTTTTTTCACAGTCGTACAGTTAAGAGAAGGAAATTTAATCGAGTCATAACCTTACGTATTGACAATGGGGAATGATGCTCTGATCAAGATATCTTACAAAACAAGGCGGTGGAATTCTTTGAGAAACTTTATGGTGAGGCTCCTCTCCCCCATTTTGAGAGATATTCCTAATAATGGCTTCCCTTGCCTTAATTCTTCAGAGATTACTTTTTTAGAGACAGTTATCACTAATGAGGAGATTAAAAGGGCGTTGTTTGATATGGCCTTTTTGAAAGTTCTTGGAAGTGATGGCTTTCATGCACACTTCTTTCAAAGCCAGTGGGATATCCTTGAAAATAATGTGTGTCAGTGGGTTAAAGATGTCTTTGATGGTAAATCGATCGAGTAGGATTTGAACAATGCATTGATTGTGCTTATTCCTAAAAAAGAGAGTCCTGAAGATTTTAGTCACTTTTGGCTCATTAGCTTGTGTTTTGTTCTATATAAGTTGATGATGAAAGTGATTGCGAACCGGTTTAAGGTCATTTTCCCTAAACTGATCTCTCAGGAACAAGCTGGATTCATAGCTGGTCATAACATTTTTGATAACATTATTTTAGCACAAGAAATCATTCATTCTATGAGGTGTAATCGGAAGGGAGGAAGTGGATGACTATTAAGCTGGATTTGGAGAAAGCATATGACAGAGTTAGCTGGGAATTTATAAATGCTTCATTATCAGTGGCTGAGATTCTTCTATTTTTACGTAATGTGATTATGTCAGCTATTTCCTCGTCTACCATGCAACTTCTTTGGAATGGAGTGCCTACGCAGAAGTTCAAACCGATTAGAGGAATCCGTCAAGGCTATCCTCTTTCGCCCTACCTCTTTGTGCTATGGATGGAATGGTTGGGCCATTTTATTCGATCTGGAATGAAAGTTGGGAACTGGGACCCTATTCTTCTTTCTCGTATAGGACCTACAGTTTCTCATTTGTTCTTCGCTGATGATTTGGTGATTTTTTGCAAAGCTCAGTTCGACCAAGCTCGACTATTGGATAGCATCCTTTCTCAGTTTTGTGAGATTTCGGGCCATAAAATCAGTGTTAAAAAGAGTAATATTTTCTTCTCCAAGAACACTGGACTTGATGTTCGCAATCAAATTAGTCAGCTGTTCAGATTTCAAGAAGTTCAGAATCTTGGCACTTATTTAGGTGTTCCTCTTCTGCACGATAGGGTAACCAATAATACTCTGAACTTTGTTGTTGATAAGGTCAGAAGGAAACTGCAAAATTGGGATGCCAGAAAGTTACCTTTTGCAAAAAGAATCACCTCAACTCAATCGGTACTTCTTTATATCCCTAATTATTTTATGCAATCGTTGATGATTCTGAAAGGTATTTTTGCTGATATTGAAAGATTGGTTAGACAGATTATTTGGGGTTATATTGATGGGCAATCTAAATTGGCCTTAGTAGGATGGGATTTTATTTATCAACCACGGGCTCGGGGTGGTCTTGCTTTTAGACATCTGAACGACTAAAATTCGTCCTTTCTTATGATGATTGGATTTTAGCCTTGTTTCTAAAAATGATGTGCTTTGGGTGCACGTTCTCCGTTCCAAGTATGGTTGGAAAGATCAGTTTCCAGATTCTATCAGTAGGAATCAGTGCTCACATTTATGCAGGTCACTTTCTAAGATATGGCCTCTTATCCGCGAGAATTTAGTATGGTCTATTGGAGATGAGGCCAGTGTTCGCTATTGGAAAGACCCTTGGATTCCAGGTATGGATCTTTTAATCTAAAAAATTCCATCTTTTGCTAACCTTGATTTGGATTGTTGTGTTAGGGAAATGGTCAATTTTGATGGAAGCTGGAATTTGGACCTGTTTTGTGTCTAGGTTTCTGAAGAAGTGATTAGTAAGATTACTAGTATTCCCCCTCCACATTCGAATTCCGGTTTGGATAGAGTGATATGTGGCCGCTTAGCGTCAGAAGTTTTTTCAGTTCGCAGTGCTTATTGGTCTTTGAAAGAGGATACGTGGAACTCTCAAAAGGAACATTGGAGGATTCCTTAGAAGTATCAGGGTCCGCAGAGAGTAAGATTTTTTCTTTGGTTGGCCTTTAAGCAAAGACTTCTTACTAACTCTGAATGTATCAGACGGGGAATCAGTCATAGCAGTTCCTGTACCGTATGTGGACATGACCTTGAGGATTTGGTGCATGTTCCTCGAGATTGTCCTTCCACGAAAGATGTATGGATGCTTGTGATTCTAGATCAGCTAAAACAAAGGTTTTTTCTCTGTTTCTTTTCAAGATTGCTTATTCTTAACCTTTGTTTCCATGAAAGTTTGCGGAGAAGTGGACTCATTTGGTCTTGTCTGTTTGGATTGATTGCTTGGCGTATCTGGAAGAATAGGAATTTATTCATCTTTCAGCATATTTCCTAGACAGCAACTGAAGCAATAAATGTCTCTAGTTGTTGGGCTCGTCAATATGAATCTCATCGAGGTGGCCAAAAGAATAATACTCAAAGTTCAAATCTCACAAATAAATTAGATGACACGTGGGTATACATATCCACTGATGGGGCGGTGAGTAGAGATTATGGGCATGCTGCAACAGGAGGTATGGCTCGGGATCATGATGGAAATTGGATAGTGGGATTCACCTGATTCTTAGGTGTATGTTCTCCGTTTGAAGCTGAAGTTTAGAGTATCCTGGATGGAATCCTTATTCTTCTAAATAAAGGTTATAATAGGATCACCATTATGACTGATAACCTAGAAGTCGCTTAGAATTTTTTTGCTATGAATTTGGAAGATTCAGGGATTATTTTACTTCGAAGAACTCAGCGCATCATGCAATCAGAAGGGGAGTGGAAGATTAAACACATTCCAAGAAATATGAATTTGGTAGCTAATCATCTTGCTAAAATGAGTTTAAGCTGGAGATCTAACTTACAAGTTATTGATGAGGATCCTAAGGAAATTTTAGATTTACTTCAAGTGGATAAAGCTAATGGTTATTTTATGTAATTTATGTAATTCATCTTTTCTTTTCACAAAAAAAATATGTATCGGTTTAAAATGGGCATAGTACCGATAAATGCTCATTTCCAAAATTATTTATAGAAATGGGCCGCTCCAAAAAATAATAACGGGTATAAACAAAAAATATTAAAATGTGTTGATGTGGACACATTTTTAGGAAAAAACGCAAAAAAGCACACTGACGGGGGAAAGCACTATTTTTTTTATTTTTTAGTGACACCACTTAATATGGAAATAAAAATTACAAATCAGATCTTTATATAAACCCAAAGTCTCATTTCCCTTGTTTTCTTAAGTAATGGGGGATGTGAGATATGTGTATATATAGATTCATGAATAGGTTTGCAACTTGTTCCTAGACAATGTAGGATTCCTTGCTTTTTTAACTAACAATATAAGATTAAAGGCTACACTATATTTTATAATTCTTTTACTTATAGATGTTCTATTATTTTTAATATTTTTTTAACATTTACTCATATTATAAAATTATCTTTTGATACCTTTAATCTTGTTACATTTTAGAATTGTTAGCATATACAAAAGGACCATTAAAAAGAAAGAACAATTTGCACATATGAAACTTGTACATGCAGTAATCTTCTATTAAATTTTTAATGTTTGAAGTTAATATCCATGCAACTCTAATTTTTAAAATAATTTTCCATTATTTCAATTTAGAAGTTATACTTTTAATTTTTATTTATTTATTTTATTTTATATTATGAATGTTTGATTAATAAATAAATTGTGAGTATTTGGTACTCAAATAGTATATATATATTTTTTTGTAATTTTAAAAAATTGATATCTCTTTTTAAAAATATTTATTTTTTTAATATTTACTATACTCATTAATTTTTTTAATCCTAATTTTAATTTAATTTTCATCATCTAATGAATACTGATAAATTTATTTCAGATGTATTTTGACTAGATAGATAATCTATTTAAACATAGTATATAATTATGTTAAATAAGTTTTTTTATAGAAATATAATAATAAAATATAATAATTATTTATCATATTTTTATACCTAAATTAAATTACATTAGTAGTCACTTAACTATGGTTTTTTGGCTATCGAATTATAAAAACTTACAAAATGATCACTCAACTATTAGCAATTTTTTAAATATTTATTTTTTTAATATTTTATTATACTTGTTTTATATTTTATAATATTTTTACTTATAGAGTTTAAAAATTTTATTTATAATGTAACAAATGTTAACTTTTTGTAAAAAAAATTAAACTCTATAAGTAAAAAAAATATAAAATATAGTTTAGCCTTTAATCTTATGTTAGTTAAAAAATGAAGGAATCACACATTGTCTAAGAACAAGCTGCAAACTTATTCATGAGTCTATATATACACATATCTCACATCCCACATTGCTTAAGAAAACAATGGAAATGACACTTTGGGTCTATATAAAGATATGTTTTGTAAGTTCTATTTCCACATTAATTGGTGGCACCAAAAAATTAAAAAAATGATGCTACCACTTTGGGTCTTTATAAAGATTTATTCTTGTTCAAAAAATTGGTTTATTTTTATAATTGCCGTAACCATTTTTTTTGTTTGAAAAACAGGGTCGACTTTAAAAACAGAAATGGAATCGCCACCAATCCTTTTTAATAAGGTGTGATTGGATCACCTCATAATTTGATCATTTTAATAATGTATTTAACTTATTAAAACGATGATTTTTGCCTACAAAATTCGAGAAAATGGGTTTGGGAGTCAGTTACGCATAAGGAAGGATTAGCACCCTCGTAATGCCCAAAATTGGTACCGAATTGATTAATTAACGTCTTAATGTTGAAAATTTGAAAAGATTTTAAAATACGATCCTCTTTGTTTTAAAAAAAACTTGAATAAATTAAATTTGATGTCGAGACCCGCTTATTTCGAAGAAGTAAAATGTCATGCCCAGTAAGTTAGGATACGACATTTTGAATCCTCGAAACTACGCTTGTCTTTTGACTTTTAAAACTCATGCATTTAAATTCAAAAAGGATATTCAGACATTTGGGTCAAATGAAAAATCGGAACCCAGTAAGTTCGGACACAATTTCTCAAAATTCCAAATATAGGATATTACCTTTGTTTTTTTTAGAAATCCTTACCTCGAGATAACAAAATGTCACATCCAGTGAGTTAGGACACAACATTTTTGAGCTCTCGAGAATAAGTTTTTTTATTTAACTTATGCGTTGATTTTAAAAATGATTGGTTTTTTAGACTCGACGAGAAAAAGCGAAACCCAGTAAGTTAGGGCACGATTTCTTTCGAATCTTAAAACGCGGAGTATTTGCTTACTTCAAAACAAAAAATCTCATATTCGGGCATGGCTAAACGTGAAAGTCTCATATTTAAAGAATAATTATGCGACATAAATTTAATAAACTAATCAAGCATAAGGATCATGATAATAATAAATAACAAATATGCATGCCATAACAACATTACTAAAAAATGATATTAGGTCTAAGTATTTTATAAGTAAACCAATAAAAACTAATTAATTAATAAAACTAATATAGAATTTAGGTAAAAATAATGAAAATAATAATAATAATAACAAAAATAATGAAACAAATAATCTAACATTTGAAAACATATAAAAGAAATATGAATAAAATATCATAATGAAAGTGATAATAAATAATAAAAAAAGAAATAAGTAAAATCTAAAAACAATAAACAAAAATAAATATTAAATATTAAATATATTAATTTAATAATAATAATAATAATATAATAATAATAATAGTGGTTATAATATAAAAAATAATAATAATATAAGAAATAATGGTAATAGTATTAAAATTAATTAATGAAATAGCAACAATAACAAAAGAGGGACTAAATAGGAGTAAAAATAAAATATAAGACCCAAATTGTGACACGCGAATGATATGGGGAACCAAATGGGATAATATCCCTGTCCCCCAAAATGCATAGCTTGATTATGGACCGAATAGCAACACTATTAAAATTTCAGGCAAAAAATAAAAGAAAATAAATAAGAAATGAAGGATCTAATTAAAATAGGTGGAAAAGGCGGAAGGGCTTGTTGTGTAAATAACCCAAAGGCTATAAATCACGCGGATCCCCTTTCACGCGGGTCGGGTAATCGGGTTAGTGCCTTTAAACGGTGCCTAAATGCATGGCCTAAAACGACGCCGTTTTATACATGTATTTAAACCAAATAATCCCCCCAAAAATCATTTGAGCCTTCTTTTTTAAAAAAAATTCAGCCTTCCTTTTTCTCTCCCCCTCCTTGAATCCGACCAAGTTCCGGCGAGAGCTGTAGTGCCGATCTCCGCCGTCCGTCGCCGTCGGTGCCGCCGTGCATGGCGGCTGGAGCTAAAAAAAAGGTATTTTTCTCTTTTTTTATACTATATTTTAGACTTATGTGAAGTAAAAAAAAAACTAAAAACTCGTTTTATACCCTCAAACAGTTTCGAAGAAAAAAGAAAAGAAAAAAAAAGATGAACAGACCCTTTCTATTTTTGCTTTCTTTGTATTGATCTTTTGTGTGTAAAAAACGTAGTCGAGTACAGAGGCTTTTCTTTCGGTTTTATAGCCGAAAAATCGAAAAAATAAAAAATACAAAGTTTTCCTTTCTATTATTCCTATTTGCTGCCTTTTTTTCTGTTTTGCTTATTTGTTTGCAGGTGAAATCGTCGTGACGTGGAAGGGGCCGGAGGCGCGCGTGTGGTGCTCGAAGTTGTTGCTGCGCTGGAAGGTTCTAGGGTTTTGAAACCCTAATCAGACTTTGGGTCATTCGGGCTTGTTCAAGATTGGGCCTAGAGGGATTAGGTTTAGTGGTTTGGGCTGATTTGGGTTTTAGGTTTAGTATTTGGGCTAGGTTGAAATTTAATTTGGGCTATTAAAAAATGGATTGTTTATTGGACTTTTATTAATTAATTTTTTATTTAGTTTTTATTTATTTATTGTATTTGGGTTTTATTTAGGTAGTTGGGCCCGGGTAAATTGGGCCAATTACAATAATATTTTAAAAAATAACATTTTTCAAAAATTTCGTCCAAGCACGGGCAAAAGCGTGTCCATGTCAGCGTGCTTTTGTTGACATTGTGAAAAGCGTGTCCCCGTCAGCATGCTTTTCTACGTTTTCCCCTAAAAATGCATCCACATTAACGCATTTTAGTGTTTTTGGTCCATTTCAGTAATTATTTTTTAGAGTGGCCCATTTCCATAAATATTTTAGGAAATGGGCCTTTTTTGGTACTATGTCCGTTTAAAATATGCAAATTCGTTTATATTTGAAATTAGTTAATTTAAATTTATTTAAAATCTGCTCATATTATTTTTTAAAAATATTTATATTATTTTTATTTTAATATTTTATTTTTTTCCATTTATTTAAATTTTATATACGGGATATTTAACAATTTTTTAATATTTATATTATAGTACTATATATTTTTACTTAATTAATTTTTATGTGTTGTAAATTGCATATTCATAATATAATATAATATAATATGTTACAAACTTAAAAAATGAGTTGGATTGGACTCGAACCTTGAATGTTTGAGTATAAATCAGACTCATATTTTAAACAGACCTAATTTTTTGTCCAAGTTCATTTTTCGAGTCTAATATTTTTGTTCAAACTTTCTAAAATTTTCTTCGGGCTTGGGCAAGTAACTCAACCGTTGAACAAGTCTAATTTAGTATCGCCATTTTTGAATTTTGAAATTATATTCATGATTCAAATAATAATCGTTAAATTCATTAAGTTAAATTCTACTATTTATAAAATATAATGAGATAAATATAATATCAAATGTGTAATGGGCATATTGATTTGCTATTTATACATAATACTTATAAATAGCCATAGTGTTTTGGTTAATAGATTTAACAACTATCGCTTAAACTGAAATTGAAATTTGAATATAAAGACTAAAATCCACAACTTATGAATTTACTTGTTATCGTTTTTGGGCAGGACAAGAATTTCAAAATTCAAAAGATATATAAATTAAAATTAATCAAATTAAAATATAAAAATTAAATATACAACTTACACATGATACAAAAGTTATCATCAGTCCATTTGAATGTTTATTGATTGAAAAAGGTTATAATAGGGTTGTGCTAGTATTGGGCATAACCCACAAGGTTACCATCTTATTGGGCTTAGCAGAGATTGGGGTTATATCATCATCACTATTATTTAAGTCGTTTTGTACAGTAGATTAGTAGGACGAGACACCACTTTAATTAAAAAATTTATTAAAATATATTTTCATATTTATTGAAAAATAAAAATATGTATAAGGTGATAATTAAACATGTGTCAATTGCATTAGGAAAATTTTAAATTTATTATTCAACCAAAGTTTTATTTTGATTTTTTATACATTTGAATTTTATAATAAACATTTTATTACCTCCATCAATTGCATATATTAAGAATGTTGCTAATTGAATTGGTGTCACAAATTAATTCAACATCAATTCAAGATTAATGGCACCATCATAATAAATAATTGTATTTATTTAGAATTTTTAGTATAATGTATTTATGTGTTTAAAATTTTATTTTACTCACAATTTAATCTATTTTTTCATTTTAATATTGTATATATTTCACGTATTATTATTAATTAGTTTCAAACCATCAGTTTTTTTATTTATTAATTTTTATTTTTAAACATACATTTGTGTTCTAAATACATTATTTCCACGCGCATACACGTATGATAGAATTTCTATTTTATATAAAAATATTTTTTAAAAACTATATATAAATTTTAGATGAATATATATTATGATACATAAATTTTGGTTTTGTTTATTCATATACATGAAATTTTCATTTATTTTATTTGCCACGAACTACTAACATTATATTTTATTCAACACTATCTTTACATTTAAAGATTTACTTATCACATAAATAAATAATTATATTCTATACGACAAAAAATTATTAAAATTTTTTAATTTTTTAAACATGAAGATTTGAATTAAAATTAAAATTTATTATTTTCAAAAAAGAAAAACTTTGGATTATGGGTAAGTGCCTAAAATATAAAAAAAATATAATGTTAAATTTAGCCCTTAATGTTTATTTTTTTTTGTCAAATTTACCATTTTTAGCTAAATTTGGCCCTTAACCTTTTAAAAAAAATCAAATTCAACCATCAACATTTTAAAAAATAGTCAAAATGATATTTTTTTTAACAAAAATACTAACTAAAATGTTATTTTTTAAATATGTGAACGTGCATGACAATCCATATGCACACAATGCTAATTTTTTTTTCTAAATTATATATATATAAATTTTTGAATTATTTATTGATGTAATATATAAGAAAAATGATTTTATGTTAACATGATTTGCATCTACACTATCAAACAAGTTGCTATACAAACAATATTTTAGTCATCATTTTTATTAAGAAAAACGTTTTCACTCTTTTTTGAAAGATTAAAAATTAAATTTAACTAAAAAAATTTAATTTGATAAAAAATATAAACATTAAAGGTTAAATTCATAATTATGCATTCAAATTATGTAAAAGACTCCTACCATGAAAGTTAAAGATGGAATAATGATGTCAAAACTAGAAAGTTTGTATCATATTAATAAATTAATAGAGGAAAAGTTATTACATAGGTGTTTCCTTGGCGGAATCAATTATATTAAGCCACATGGCTTATTTTTTATGTTAGGATAAAATTTTAAATTATGAGTATTGTTTAAACTGATCGATATCTCAACGAGAGGTATAAAATTGTTAATTTGTGAATTGATATGGACTAGTTGAATTATGCTAAGAAAATTGACTGAATTGATTTTTATATATATTATTTTTTTAATTTTTGATAATTTATTTTTTTTAAATCATTTGAACCAATCAGATCATGAATCGATGACTTGACCAACTTTACTATTGTTCTGGTTCTAAAAGCATTGCAAATCACCCTTTTTTTCTATCAAAATAATTAATAAAAAAAATCACCATCGGCTTTGTTGATACAATGTACAGCAAGGATGTGGTGGTATTAAGGTAGTCAATTCAATTTAAGAGGCGGAGGGGCAGAAAGAGACAAGAGGACAGGCAAAAGGCGGTAGAGGAACCTGAGGATGATATGCTCTTAAAGGTTGCTTGAGAGGCTAAAGATCCTTCCTCCACTGTCTAGGAGGGTATTTATAGGAGACGTCCTGTTGTCTACTAGTATGACATGGCGGGCTGTCACAGTGGGGTTACCATTAGAGAGTAAGAAAAGGATATGCAAGATGTGCACCGCGAGAATCATTCTATTATGGCAGTACGATGTTGTTATGCTCAGATGGGGCCCAATAGTCTTCAACAATGTCTTCACACTTAAAGAGTGTGCAAACCTAAAAAATGGGTGCCTGTCAAAAACATTTACCAAGCAGGTGGACTGTCTTTGGAAGTGGGATGTCCGAGTCTTCTAAAAGGAAGCAGATGGCTCCATTTGGTCCATGCTGAGGTAAGGGTTCGGATAAAGAGCAAGGGTCTAGGAGGGTTGGTCACTGAGGCCTTCGAGCCAACCGAAATATTGTTTTAAGTTTCTCAAGTGCCTTATCATGCTAACATGTGTCTAAGTCTAGAGGAGATATAACAAGCTTTGCTTCTCTCATTCAAGAAGTTAAGGGATTTAAAAAAAATATTGCTTCATGTTCGATTCCAGAATAATCAAACATTTTCATTCTTTTTTCATTCATGATAAAAAAACAACTCCAATGCAAATTTTCATCAAACACTTTATATATTAGTTTCAATTTCTCACATTAACAAAACCATACAAGCTCTTTAACAAAAACAAACAACCAAAATCCTATAACAATATTCAACGGTTCAAACACACATTAACAAAATTCAAAAATATCAAAGGACTAATCATATAAAGGCAGAAAAACCAATTACTAGGATGTTTGGCCCATATTCGTTGTGGCTTTTTATTTTATTTTATTTTATAGTAAACTACATCTAAGATCACTATATTATAAATGTAGTGGGCCTATTTTGTCCAGACCCAAACCAGAAACCCAAATACAAAAACATAAAACAAAAATAATATTAATGGTCCAAATATTAAGAGTCCATTTACAGCTGCAGGCTTAAATACAAAATTACAAGCCCCCCCCACCCCAAAAAAAAAACCTAAAGTTACAAGCCCTAGCCCATAACACATAAACAAATTTCCAGTAAAAAAACCCTAACATCCAGCCGCTCCGCTTCTCCATGTCAGCAGGCGTGCCTTTTAACACCCTTTTGCCACCACTGTTGACCACACCCTTTATTACCGTCGCTTGCAAAGAAGAACAAACAGGCAAAGCAAAAGAGACAACAAAGAAAAAAAAAAAAGATTTGTAACAGACAATTTTGTATTTCAACTATAGAAAAGGCCATAACAGCTACATGTAATTTTTTACACACATTAGAGTAATCAAAAGAAAACAAAAAGAAAAGACTTCAATGGTGATTGCCTCATTTTCTTATCTGTTATTTTTTTTAAAAAGGAATAAATACACAGAGAAAATCAAATACCAAATATAGTAATCGCAAAAAAATTCAAAAAAAGGTGACTTTTTTATAGTTTTAATTTTTTAAATCTTTTTCTTACATATCTATAAAATAAAACAAAAAATAACTTACCTGAGACGCTTCGTCTCCCTCCACCATTGGAAGTTCTCCCTGGCGCCGAAAACCAAGAATCCATTAGGGTTCGGTTTGGGGTCCGTTGGAATGGACGGTGCGACTATTAAAAGAATCGAAGGTTTTTTTTTCCTTGTTTTTTTAGACTTTTTTGAAAGGAGAAGGCTTTTCCTTCGAAAGGGGGTCGAAATCGGAGCTTTTGGGCTCTCTAGCCACCGTGGACGGCGACGCCATTGCCGGCGACTAGTGGCAGCCACAGTGGCTCGATGATCGGAGCTCAGAGGGGTGAGAGAGCAAAGAGAGAGCTCTCAATTTTATTTTTTTTAGAAATGGTGCAGAATGATTTTTTTTAAAATAGCTTTTATAGGCCCTATAAAATGACGTCGTTTAAGGGCCGATTCCAGTAGCCCAAAACGGTGTCGTTTTGGCCTTTGACCCGAAATCCGACCCGATCCGCCTAGAGGATCTGCGCGTTTTAAACTAATGGTCTATTTGCACGATAGGTCCTTCCGCTTTTTGGAAGATTCACATATCAGTCTTTTTTTCTCTTTTAATTTTACCACGAAATTTTAATTTTGTTTCATTTTAGTCCTCTGAGAAACGGTGCGCATATGGACAAGGGTTATTTTCCCATTTGGTCCTTATCATTTTTAGCGAGTTATATTTTAATCCTCATTAGTCTACTTTGTTATTTACAATTTATACCCCTTATTTTTATTTCAATTCGATCCTTGGTTTATTTAACTTCAAGTTTCTTTTTATAAACTTGTCATTTGTTATTTTATTATTTATTTATTTAGTTTCAATTTTTAATCAAATATTTTATTGATGTTCACTTATTTATTTATTTACTTAATATTTCCTTTATTTTATTTTTACAATTAGCTTTTTTTTATATTTTCTTTTATTGTGCCTTTTTATTTATTTATTTATTTACTACTTTCAATATATTTCAAAATTTAGATTTTATTATTATTATTATTATTATTATTATTATTTTGTTATCATTATTATTGTTGTTTTTTTTTTATTTTTTTATTTACACATATTAGCATCATGATTCATTATTATCATTATATTTTATACTTTATTAAGCATATCATGCCATTATTACTACTAATTTATGTCGCATTATTATTATTATTGTTAAGCATGTCTTTTTTTACTTTTAGTCGTTTTTATACCAACCAGAATAAACTAAATATATATCGTTTTAAGTGTTGCATTAATTTTTGTTCAATGCATAAAAAGAAATTTTTCAAAAATAGGCAATGTTTTGTATTTGGAGATTCGAGAAGTCGTACCCTAACTTACGGGGTTTCGATTTTCTCGTTGAACCTAAATGACCAAATATCCTTTTAAAATACATGAGATTTAAATAAAAAATAAAAGACAAGCTTATTCTCAAGGATTTGAGGTGTCGTGTCCTAACTTACGGGATGTGACATTTTGTTATCTCGAGATGAGAGGGTCTTTAACATACGTTTCAATTTATCCAAGCAATTTTTAAGTAAAAATAACATTAATACAGAGAGGGATCGTATTTTAAACTCTTTTCAAGTTTTTAACTTTCGACATTAAGGCATCAAGTAATCAATTAGGTACCAATTTTGGGCGTAACGAGGTTGCTAATCCTTCTTCATGCGTAACCGACTCCCGAACCCATTTTATAGATTTTTGTAGACTAAAAATCATCGTTTTAGTAAATCTAAACTTTTATGAAAATGGTCAAATTACAAGGTGATCTTATCACATCTAGTAAAAAGGATTAGCGGTGACTCCCATTTTTCATTTTTTTTAAATAAAAGTCGATTTCAAAAATGGTTTCGACAACTTGGCGACTCCACTGGGTATAAAATAAGAGAGTCAAGCCACAAGTTGATTACTTTTTTTTTGTTTTTTGTCGAAAATTGATAATTTGGTTTAAATTTATGATTCTTTCGTTACATTTCATTTTTATGGTTTTTATCATTTTGATATGTTGGCTTTATTTATTCGAGTCTCTAGATATATTTTCGCATATTGCATTACATAACCGCTCAATTATACCCTTTTAAGTGGGAGTGAGAAACTATTCCGTGTGGTCTTCACCTCCGTATAGGATAGTGAATCGCTTTCGGTATACATCTGTACCTATGTCTTCGTGAGATTTTCATCTCCGTATAGCCAGAGGGAAATGTATTCCCCTGAACTAAATTCAGCCCATATGAGCCTATAATGGGTGAGTATCGAGGAATTTGTTGGTTTGGGTACCCGTACTTTATAACTGAACCGCATATAATGAGCCCTAAGAACTCACCCTAGGTAGAACCACACCCAAACCCTAGTGGTCACCTGAATACGTGCTCTATTTATTATTTCTTACTTGTTTTGAATTCTAGCTTGGTATGGAATGTATTGACTTGTTTTGTTTTGATTGTAATTGCATGGCATTTTCATCATAAAAAAGGTGTTGATTCACGTTCAGTTACTAAATAGAGAGCTTGCCATGAAAAAGGGATTTCTTGATAAAGCGGAAGATAATGCGGCCGTCTGAATATGGTCTGAGAAAATGCAATTAGAGAAAGGTGATAGTCTAACAGAGGGGTACGCGTCAGAATTGTGGGATTTCACTTGCATCAGCGTGACTCAGAATAATCTCCAAGAGTTGAAAGAGATATGGGACCAATGGGAAGATGAAACTAAACAATTATTCTACTGTAACTCTGGTGATCTACCCTACTTACTCGATGTCAAGGTAGATAAGCACTTGTTTCGAGCTCTGGCTCAATTTTAGAATCCCGCCTACAGCTGCTTTACCTTTGGGAAGGTAGATTTGGTACCTACTGTGGAGGAGTATACAACTTTACTTTGATGCCCGAGGATTCAAGCCGACAAGGTTTACTCTAGAGCCGCCAATGTCTCGACATTCTTAAAGAAGCTAATGAGCATCATGGGGATGAGTGAGCAATGGGCTGCAACCCGGATCAAGAAAAAAGGGGATAGTAAATGTATCCATTGGAAAAGTTTGCGAGATTTGATTTTGGCACATCTGGACATGAAGAAAAGGGTCGATGTCTTCGCCTTGAGTATATACGGGTTAGTAATCTTCCGCAAAGAACTAGGGAATACAGATGAGGTAGTTTTAGATTTGTTTGACCAGCTTGACAAAAGGGTCACGCCCGTCCCGACAATCTTGGTCGAAACATTCAAATCTTTGAGTGCATGCCGAAGAGCGGATGAAGAAAGGTTTAACGGGTGTGTGCAACTCTTGTCAGTATGGTTTTATAGCCACTTTTGGAAGGTAGCCACTTTTATAGCCACTTTTATTCATGTTCATCTCAAGCTGTCTATTTGAGTCACTATCACTAAATTATTTATTTCTCGAGCTACAGAGCTCCAAATGAAGAACCGTAAATTTTATATGAAATTAGACTCAAATATCTCCACACCATAAAATTTCCAGAATTTTTGGCTTAGCCAATTAGTACAGTTTATTCTTTAAAGTATCCCCTATTCTGTTGTCTGACAGTTTCAACCTTTCTTCACTAAAAATTAATTATCTCATTGTACAGAACTCAAATTGTATTACCATTTATTTCTATTAAAAATAGACTCATTAAGAAATTCAGGGATATAAATTTTATCCCATGATTAATTTTGTACAATATTTAATAAATTTTCAAAGTTACAACAGGGGATTCCAAAATCATTCTAACCCTGTCTCACCAAAATTCAAATATCACAAAATATTAAATTCTTTTGTTTACACCGTTTCTTTTATGTCAAAATAGACTCATCCAGCTTTAATTTCATATATTATTAAACCTCTAATTCAATTTCCACATTTTTTCAAAGACACATAACTGCTGCTGTCCAAAACTGTTTTATTTCTAAATTTACTCTTTCATAATTTCACTTACTCCATTTCTTTTTACCGAAAGTTCGCTCAAATATTGAGCACATTGTTCATAAATTTTCACACTTATACCTGTACTTATTCATCACATAATCATATTCAATTACACTTAGTTGTTATTTGATAATTAGCACACGAAGTGCCGTCTTCCGGTAATGTATCGCACACATAGTGCCATCATCCGTTTCTTGCACACATGGTGCCATCTACAGGTAATGTATCGCACACATAGTGCCATTACCCATTTCTCGCACACATAGTACCATCTTCCGTAACGTATCGCTCACACAAAGCCGTTACTTAATATTTCCGCACACACAGTGCCAACTTTCCGTAACGTATCGCTCACATAGAGCCGTTACTTAACATTTCTGCACACACAGTGCCAACTTTCCGTAACGTATCACTCACATAGAGCCGTTACTTAACATTTTCGCACACACAGTGCTCATTAACAATCTCCACTTAAACATAACATATAAATTCACATATTATAAATATGACATACCTAAATACGCACATTCAACTCGAATCTTTCTTCTTATAATTTACCATTACATTCGGCCTTACACAATTAAACACTTATTTATTCATTCATTCACCACTATCACTCATTTCATGTTCCTCAATTAACTACAACTCAACCCATAATTATTTATCCAGTCCAAACATATCCACCTTTCGTACCTGTGGCAAACATATCTTTATACATATTTCAGCCATCCAAAGCATTTCGATATATTTATATAAATACATGTTCATGGTACTAACACATTCGGCAACCACATTCAAAGTCATCCTATCACATTCGACATCATCAAGGATATACTTACATGCACACATATCCGGATATTTCTTTTCCATATATATAATTGTATATATATCAAATTCTTTATCACAGTTGCATATATGCATGTATTTACAAATTCACATCAACTATCATGTATAATACTCCTTATGCCTTATTCGGCAATTTGAAATTTAAAAGTACTTATGTCACTTAACATGAACATTAATATATAGATAATTCAAATTAATCTAATTGCTTAAAACTTACCTCGAGTATCCACGGACTATGTTTCCCGACTATTCAATTAACCTCGCTTTTCCCCGATCCAATCCCAATTCTTTTTGCTCTTGATCTATAAATTTCAAATTTAGCTAAATCAAATATAACTCCATTGAATTTGGTCCGAAAACTCATAAATGAGCAAATTACTATTTTGCCCCTGATATTTTACATTTATCACAATTTAGTCCAAATAGCATAAAACACAAAATGTTCAAAATTTAACTTCACCCTAGCTTGGCCGAATTTCACTAAGGTCCCTAGCAGCCCACTTCTTTCATTTATTTCACATTTTGAACCCTCAATTTATAAATTTCACAATTTAACTCTGTTTAGGCATTTTTACAAAATAGTCCACAATGCACAAAACCTAAAATTCACTCTATCTCCTTTCAATAAACAAGGACCGAATATTTATTAGACTTATACAAGTCCTTACACTATATTTATTTTAAAAATCTAGTCCCTCCATTTATCAATTTCCTCAATTAAGCCCTAATAAACTAATTTCTTGAAAATTTATAATACAAAACTTAAAAATCTATCACATATTTTCTATTTTCTAACATCAACACCGAACTTCCATAAACTTCATCATGGTCAAACACAAATTCTTTACAAATTTCGAAAATTAAAACATGGGCAAGATAAACAACTCAACAAACATCTCAAATATGTAGAATTTATTCAAAACTAAACTCAAACATACCTTTAATGAAGCATGCAAGGGACCGAATGTTTCAAGCTTAAGCTTTTTCTTCTTTCTTTTAGTTTCGGTCAAAATAAACAAGAAAGATGAACACTTTCATCTTCTTTTTTTTTTAATTATCAAATATCATATTTTAACATATATTAAATTACCACTTTCATCATAAAATAATATAAACAAATCAAGTCACTATTACATGCATCGACTATGAGCTTTATTTCTTTATTTCTCTTTTTTTTACTCACACATATTAATGATGTTTTACTATTAACTTATAATAAAATATACTATTTTCCCATAAATAAATAATAAACAAATAAGATCACTATTTCATGCAAATCATGGCCGGCCACTATGTCAATTTTTGGTCAATTCGCTACTTTAAACCCCCAATTTATAAAGACATCATCAATTCAGTGCTTATACATTTAACCACCAAATTTTCTTTTTATACGATTAAGCCCTTTTTCGCAATTAAGCACCAAAACGGTCAAATTTTAATACGAAATTTTCACACACATCAATTCACATATAAAAAGCATAGAAAATAATATTAAAATATTTTTTTTCCAACTCTAATTCGTGGTCCCAACACCACCGTTCTGATTAGGGTTAAAATCGAGCTGTTACATGTTCCTTTACTTGTGTTGAGGCAGTATAGATCAAGGCAGTTCATACCAATGACACGATAGTTGGCTCAGTGCAAGTTTACGTACAAGGGTGATAATTACAAAAAGAATGTTCGTGAAATATCGAATGCTTGGAACTAAACCCGCAGAATGAAAATATTTTTCGCAAATCCGATGACGACCATCGAATATGGTTGGTGGAAAAGTAAGAGAGTCAATTACAACATCCTTGTGCCAAGTAAAAAAAACACTCGACCGTTGGAAGAACACCTGTAAGTGATCCCGTCTGAGCTAGAGTTCATTAAGCAAGATTTTGAAAAGAGGAATTCGGAGCTAGGAAAGAAGATAGAATTATTGGAAGAGGAAAAGATGCAGTTAGGATTAAATGTTGGGTCTAGAAGTTAGAAGCCGAGAAATTGAGAAAAGGAAAGAACAAGGCTGAGAAAGAATTGGACAGTCTAAAAATGGATTATAAGAAGTTACGCTTATCGATGAGGACTCCAGGGCTGGGAAAAATATCAGAACAATGGCTGTAAGAAATCAAAGAAGAAAAGAGTAAAGCCGATCAGTGGGAAAAGAAATTTCAAGATGCTCGAGTTCGAGAAAATGCTCTAGAAAGAGACCTATTGGAAAGCCAAAATGAAAAGGTGGGATTAAGAGCTCGGGTAGCAGAATTAGAAAGGTCTCTGCACCAATATCATAGTCATAATTTCAGAATTGAGTTGAGAGCAAGCCTAAACAAGATTGAAGAGTTGAAGGGAAAGATAGGGGAGCTCGAGGCCGGATTGCAAAATTGTGAGCTTCAAGTTGAGTTTCTTACAACAAACAATGAACACTGGAAAGAGCAACTCCAACGTTCTCAAGGTCATATTAGGGACAGAAATTACATCATGGGTGAAGCTGTGACTCAAGTATGGGAAGTAGCCGACCATCTGCAAACCCTAGCTGTTCAAGTCAACATGTTGAGCTTAAAATACGAATCAAAATCGGATCGGGGCTGAGAATTAGCTTGGCTTCTTAGGAAAGTTAAGGCTTTGAGTATTAAGCCAAAGCCGTATGTAATTCGTTTTATGTAAAGAAATTTGTTTTCTAGTAAAGTTGTTCTAATAGAATTGAATTAGAATCAATGCCTCTTTTTGCATTCATTTCATTCATTTGCATTACATTTCATCATATGCATTAAGTTTCATAAAAAATACCCTAGTTAATCAAAATTATGGAAGTTACCCTAGAAACCAAAAAAAATCTACCAACTGAACATCATTACAGTACTCGTGGCAAAACCAAAGCATTGGATCAAAGATTAGAAAGGCTAGAACAGATTCACATGGACATGTAAGATCAGTTGTAAGCGTAGCTGCAAGAACAATTAGCGAAAGTACAACAGGACATGAGGGATTAAACACAAGAATCCCAAAGAAGTATGTTCAGCCAATTGATGCAATTACTGGCTGGAGGACTTGAAAAAGGGAAGAGCATTGTGGTCAACTCAGGGGATGATAATGAAGACCTTGCCTATCCCCCAAGTTTTACCCCAATAAATGTCCAGGCCCAACCGGATGTTTACCTACGAAGGGTACCCCTCACCATCAGACCCCAACAGTATCAAGTTGGTACCTCAGCACCGATGAGTTACCCAACAGGTCTGAGTTCCAATCTCGGGGATAACTCGACCAACCCGGTTGTTCCTGATTTAGACGATATGGTAGAAATGGATAAAGCAATGGTAAAACTGCTAAACAACTAGAAGATGGATGCAAGTGGTTGGAAGAAAAATTCAGAGCAATGGAGAATGCTAATTACCATTGCAGGATTGATGCTAAGGATTTGAGTTTGGTCCCAGATCTAGTACTCCCACCAAAATTCAAGACTCCAGAGTTTGAAAAGTATAATGGGACTAGTTGTCCTGAAGCCCATATCACGATGTTCTGCCAAAGGATGACAGGATACGTCAATCACAATCAACTGTTAATCCACTACTTCCAAGATAGTTTGATCGGGTCAGCCGCCAAGTGGTACAACCAACTAAGCAGTGCCAAAAGCAGTGCCAATATAGCCATGTAACAGACATAACACCTGACAGAATTACGCTGTAGAATATGGAAAAAAAGCAACGTGAAAGCTTCAGGTAGTATGCCCAAAGATGGAGAGAGGTGGCAACACAAGTCCAGCCACCTCTTTTGGAGAAAGAAACAACAATACTTTTCATCAATACTCTAAAAGCCCCATTCATTAACCATATGTTGGGAAGCGCTACTAAGAGCTTCTCAGATATAGTAATGTCCGGCGAAATAATTGAAAACGCAGTGAGAAGTGGGAAGATAAATGCAAGGTAAAATACCAAAAGATCGGCCCCAAGGAAGAAGGAACATGAAGTGAATAACGCGAGCTTATATAATAAAGGGTATTCCAAACCGGTCACTGTAGGCCTGCCAAGAGCCATAACTACTAGCCATCAGGGCCCCCAAAGTAAGAATCTAACTCAAGGCCGAACACAGAAAGACTCCAATTCACACCTATTTTGATGACATATAGAGAGCTGTATCAGAGTTTGTTCGATGCACATGTGGTATCCCCATTATACTTGAAACCCATGCAACCTCCGTTCCCAAAATGGTATGATGCGAACGCTCAATGCGAGTACCATACGAGAATAACGGGGCACTCAATTGAGAACTGCACCGCATTTATAAAGTTGACTGAAAGGTTCATTAAGATGGGAATTGTAAAGTTTGACGACCCATCAAGACCTAATGTGGCAAGAAATCCATTACCAGTTATTCTGATAAAGGGGTAAATGCGATAATTGAGAGTGGAAGTAAGAGAACCAAAATTGATGTGGCGAAAGTAAAAACACCAGGTTTTGAAAAAATGGTAGAGGGAGGATTAATCATGCAATATTTAAAGGAGAGACCCATAGGAGCGACGAACTACTATGAGTTCCACACTGAAGAGAGTCATGAAATCCAAGAGTGTGTTGAGTTTAGAGCCCTAGTACAAAATTTGATGGATAACAAAGAAATTGAATTTTATGAAGATGTCAAGGGTTTAGAAGGAAGAGATGTCTACGCCTTGGATGAAGGGTCAACAGAGAAGGTCCACAAGGTCAATCACCCCGTGGTAATTATTTCACGATCGAGAAATAATGAAATGGGAATACAGGTTGCGCTAGGAGTCATAATTTAGAAACCCGTGGCTTTTCCCTATAAGGATAGCAAAAGGGTTCCGTGGAATTATGACTGTAACATAATGATCTCAGGAGACGCTAACTTGGTTGGCACTACAGAAGAGAGCCAAGATTTTAGTTTTTACACGCGTAGTGGGAGGCATTATGACCCTACGGGTACAAGAACCGAACCCGTTAAAGGAAAAACCTCAACAGTTGTGTATAAGAAGGAAAACATGGCTAGGCTTGAATCACCAGTTAACAAGCCAGTAATTAGGAACGAAGCTAGGGAATTCCTGAAATTTTTGAAGCATAGCGAGTATAGTAGAACAACTACACAATCAATCAGCTCGCATATCAATACTAGCCTTGCTCTTGAGCTTAGAGACTCATCGTAGCGCGTTGATGAAGGTGCTGAATGAAACTTATGTCGCCGATGATATCTCTGTGAACAAGCTAGATCGTCTGGTTAATAACATAAGCGTTGATAATTTTATCTTCTTTTAATGATGATGAAATACCGCCAGGGGGCATAGGATCTACAAAGGCTCTATACATCACCACTCGCTACAAAGGATATACATTGCCAGGGGTGTTAATTGATAATGGATCTGCACTAAATGTCTTGCCCTTATTTATACTGAATGGGATACTTGTGGACTGTGGATAGCTTTCATATGAAGACGTGCCAAAACATAGTGACAACATTCGATGGTACTGAAATGAGGGTGATGGAAAGGATTGAGATACCCCTTTTGATTGGTCCAAACACGTATGAGGTAGATTTCCTGGTGATGACATCAAGCCTTCTTATAATTGCTTGTTGGGGAGGCCTTGGATTCACTCAGCATGGGCAGTACCATCGTCACTGCACCAAAAGAAAAAATTGGTAACAGAGAGTTGACCGAAAATGATAAACGTTGAAGAAGACATTATTGCATCTGTAACCAATGACGTGCCATACATAGGGGTAGACGATAAAGCGATAGCATGTTCCTTTCGATCGCTGGAATTTGGGAATGCAACCTTCATCATCGAAGGGAACAAGATCTCGATGCCCAAAATATCTAAAACTACGAGGATGTACCTGCAACTGACTGTTAGGAAAGGAGCCTTACCTGGGAAAGGACTTGAAAAATACTTACAAGGAAGGGTCGAGGCAAAAATTTTGACAGACAAACAAGATCGCTTTGGCTTAGAATACAAGCCAGATGCAAGGCAAAAAAAGAAAGAGCTGGAGAAGAAGCAAGAAAGGAGAAGAGCGCGACTGAATGAGAGAGAGGTCAAATGGGAATCGATGACTTTTCCCCATATATTTAAAACTTTCGTGTTATGAGGAACTATTCACCCTGAACGAAAGATGTTAAGAAAAGAAACCGCAGAAGAAATTTTGGGAAATCTGAACATCAACTCCATATCTGAAGAAGGAATTGAGGGAGAAAATTTATCAGGCATCTGCCCCTATGTACCTAGAAGTGTTCTGAACAATTAGACTGCGGAAGAGATTCCTGTAGGTTTTAGAGCTAATTTAGAGTAATGTTCAAAACACACTTATTGCTCTAAGCCTAGGAGCAATAAGAATCCTTTTGTTAAATAGGCTTATGTCCAACATCTTTATTTCAATAAAATCTATCTTTGCATATCATCTTGAGCAAATATTCTTTTATTCTTTCTATTTCATTCATAATCATACCATACAGATAATTATTCTTAGACTCTTTTGTTCTTTGGATCTTTCCTTCATCCCTATAACAGGTCTCCAGATATCAATGATATGAGTGACGTTGCTACCAACTCAGAGTCTCATTTTGAGCAAGATATGTGTCTGGAGGGTTCTCAGGATTTTGAAGATGATCGAGACTGTAATCTATCTCCAGATTTTTTGAGAATGGTAGAACAAATTGAGAAACAAATCCTACCTTGCAAGGAGTCAGTAGAAATTGTGAGCTTAGGAGAGGAAAAAGAGGTAAAGATTGGAGCTTGCATTGCCGCAGAGACAAAGCGAGACATCTTTGAGTTACTCAAAGAATTCAAGGAAGTCTTCGCATGGTCATATCAAGACAGGCCCGAGTAAAGTACTGATATCGTGGTACACTGGCTTCCCATAAATGAGGAGTGTAAGCTAATTCAACAGAAGCTTCGAAGGATGAGGCCCGACGTTTTGCTGAAAATAAAAGAGGAGGTCAAGAAACAATTAGATGCTGGTTTCTTACAAGTGGTTAAATATTCAGAATGGGTAGCCAATATCATCCCCGTCCTTAAAAAAACATGGGAAACTACGAATGTACATAGACTATTTGGATTTGAACAAAGCCAGCTCGAAAGACAATTTACCATTACCACATATCGACACCTTAGTGGACAACACAGCAGGTTACTCACTGTTCTCCTTTACGGATGATTTCTCGGGATACAACTAGATAAAGATGCAACCTGAAGACATAAAGAAGACCACATTTGTAACCATGTAGGGAACAATTTGCTATAAGGTGATAGCATTTGGATTGAAAAATGCAGGAGCAACGTATCAAAGAGCCATGGTAACATTGTTTCATGACATGATGCACAAAAAAATTGAAGTTTATGTCAACGATATGATTGCATAATCCAGAACGGAAAATGAGTATGTGCAAGTCTTAAGGAAATTGTTCTAAAAAGGAAATTGTTTTAAAGGTTGAGAAAATTCCAGCTAAAGCTCAATCCAGCAAAATGTACCTTTGGGGCTAGATTGGGAAAATTATTAGGATTCGTGGTCAATGAAAAGGGGATTAAGATCGACCTGGATAAAGTCAAGGCTATACAGGAGCTACCTCCACCGCGTACCCAAAAATAAGTTCGAGGTTTTTAGGGAGATTAAATTACATCGCTCGTTTCATTTCACAACTAACGGAGAAATGTGATCCTATATTCCGTCTCTTTAAGAAACACAATCCAGGTGTATAGGATGAGGAGTGCCAGTAAACTTTTGACAAGGTCAAACATTACTTATCCAATCCCCAGTGCTGATGCCACCTAGCCTAGATAAGCCGCTGATACTGTACTTGGCAGTATTCAGGAATTCCATGGGATGCGTGCTTAGTCAACATGATGAGTCAGGAATAAAAGAAAGAGCAATATACTATCTCAGTAAGAAATTCACTAAATGTGAGACAAAATATTCATCAAACGAGAAGTTGTGTTGTGCCTTGATTTGGACAACCCGAAGACTGAGACAGTACATGTTGTACCACACAACTTGGCTTATCTCAAAACTGGACCCTCTAAAGTACATGATGGAGTCGACTGTTTTGAATGGAAGGATGGCCTGGTGCAAATTTTGCTTTCCAAATTTGATATAGTCTATGTGAATCAGAAGGCTATAAAAGGGAGCTCAATAGCAGATTTTCTGGCCAGTAGAGCTCTAGAAGATTACGAGCCTTTGAAATTTGATTTCCCGATTGAAGATCTAATATATGTTGCAACCACTAAAGAAGACTCTCAAGAAGGTCATCCTTGGAAGTTAAATTTTGATGAAGCTTCAAACACTGTGGGTAACGGAATCAGGGCAGTCCTGGTATCCCCAAATGGAGACATTATCCATTTACTAGAAAATTGGATTTTGATTGCTCAAACAATATGGCAGAATATGAAGCATGCATCATGGGTATCCGTGCAGCCATAGAACTCAAAATCAAAGTACTAGAAGTATATGGGGATTCTTCATTAGTGATCTATCAATTCAAAGGTGAATGGGGGACCAAAGATCCCAAATTAATCAATTATCAATAGCTGGTTCTTGAGTTAATTGAGGAGTTTAATAACATCACCTTTTGCTACCTCCCTCGAGATGAAATCAGATGGCTGATGCCTTGGCTACTTTAGCTTTCATGATAAAAGTGAACAACCAAGAAGATGTAAAACCTATCCAGATGAGTATTTATGAGGCTCCGGATCATTGTTACAACATTGAGGAAAAAGAAAAGGACAATCACCCTTGGTACCATGATATACTGCGATATGTGAAGAATCATGAGTACCCTGACTAAGCAACTAAGAATGATAAAAGGACGTTGAGAAGACTGGCCAGTGACTATGTCTTAGATGGGGAGATCTTATACAAAAGAAGAAAGGATCAGGTGCTACAAAGATGTGTGGATGCTGTTGATGCTAAGAAAATCTTGGAAGAAGTTCATGAGGGTGTCTGCGAAACACATGTTAATAGTTTTACAATGGCCAAGCAAATAATAAGATTCAGATATTATTGGTCCACTATGGAAGGAGATTATATTAGATATGCCAAGAGATGCCATAAATGCCAAATTTATAGAGACAAAATTCATGTACCTCCTTCACCTCTTCATGTCATGACTTCTCTATGGCTTTTCTCCATGTGGGGCATGAATGTCATTGGGCTGATATCGCCAAAAGCTTCCAATGGGAATCGATTCATCTTTGTGGTAATTGATTACTTCACCAAGTGGGTAGAAGCTACTTCATATACCAATGTCACAAAGTCAGTAGTCAGCAGTCAGCAAATTCTTAAAAAAAGAGATCATATGTCGGTATGGGATGCCAGAAAGGATTATATCTAACAATGCATTGAATTTGAACAACAGTACGATAGCAGATGTCTGTACTTAATTCAAGATTAAACACCATAACTTGTCACGATATCGCCCAAAAATGATGGTGCGGTGGAGGCAGCCAGTAAGAACATTAAGTAGATCATGGGGAAAATAACTGAGACTTATAAAGATTGGCATGATAAGTTACCATTTGCCCTCTATGCCTATCGAACTCTGTCAGAACCTCCACCGGGGTAACGCCTTTCTTTTTGGTTTATAGAATAGAAGCAGTTTTGCCCATTGAAGTCGAGATTCCTTCCCTCCGAGTTTTGTCAGAACTAAAGTTAGATGAAGCAGAATGGATCCAGTATTGATATAATTAGTTGAACTTGATTGAAGAAAAGAGGCTAAGGGCTATTCGTCATAGTCAGATGTACCAAAAATGAATGATGTGAGCTTATGAAAAAAAGGTTCGCCCTAGAGAATTCCATGAGGGGGACTTGGTATTAAAAAAGATCCTTCCCATATAAAAGGACTTTAGAGGAAAGTGGATGCCAAACTGGGAGGGACCTTATGTGGTAAAGAAGGCCTTTTCTGGAAGAGCTCTGATTTTGACCGAGATGGATAGCAAAAACTTGCCTGATCCTGTGAATTTAGATTCAGTTAAGAAATACTTCACCTTAAATAAAGGAAAAAGGAGAGGCCAAGGCGAAAACTTACAAAGGGCGCATTGAGACCAAAGGGCTTTTGAGTTGAAAACCCGGAAAAAGGGTAGCTCAAATTTTGATTGAAGATTGAACATGGGTTGGTAGGGTCTTCTTAAAAGGAAGAACGTTACGTCTTTGGGCATCAACGAAGTACTCTATATCGCCTAAAACACATATCAAGTTCTAAAGGGTCCTCGAGAAGTTTGTGCGGAGAAGCTCATACTACGATATCTGGGGCACCTGTTTGCATCTTATTCCTTTTATATTTTAGCAAATTTATTACATTGATTAATCTATTTCGGGCTTTACTCCCAATAAATTTCAACCTTGTCCATTGTTACAATCTTTTTCAAGCATTTTTACATTAAAATAACGATTAATGGACTAATAACATTCAAGTAAAAAGAGTGCTGCATATTGCCCTGAAAGGTTTTCTAAATAGTACAAGGATCTGAAATAGGACCGCTAGTTAAAACTAACCAAATTTAAGAGTTGAAAATATTTGGGAAAGAATAATCTAAATTGTGATTATTTCTTTGGGTTTTCTGTCAAAAATACCAGTGAACAAAAGGGCAGAGTAATACGTCAATGATAGAACCTTGATGAACAACGAGCAATGTTAACCTAAACATTAAAATGGGATCATTCTAAACAAAATGACATTCGGCATTCACGCAAATATCATTTGTCGTAACCATTTTTTGACAAAAACGGGAATCGAACTTGGGTTTTGAAAACGAATAACAAACGGGAGTCGCCACCGATCTTTTATTAGGTGTGATCGGATCACCTTTGTTTTAATAAAACATTTCGGTTTACTAAAACGAAGTTTTTGGTCTACGAACATTCGAGAAAACAGGTTCGGGAGTCGGTTATGTGCGAGGAAGGATTAGCACCCTTACAACGCCCAAAATCGGTACCAGATTGATTAATCAATGTCCTAATGTCAAAAAGTTGAAAATATTTAGGAAAAAGAATTAAATGAATAGATTAATTGAATCGGGATTGAATCTTGAGATAACCTCGTTACGAAGGAATAAAAAGTATCATACCCAACACGTTAGGATACAACACCCTTATACTTCAATACCAAGATCATCTTCCAAAAAAGATTATTTGAATATTTAGTCGAGAACGAAAAGATCGACACCCAACACGTTAGGCGTAATTTTTTCGCCTTCTAAATGCACAAATATTACCCTTAAAAAAATCGAGTTGTAATTTAAAAGCGTCTTTAGATGATTTCACTTCAAAGGAATAAAAGCGTCATACCCAACACGTTAGGATATAACACCCTTATATTTCGACATCGAGGTCATCTTTGACGAAAAGGATATTTGATCATGTAGTCGAACGAAAAGATCGGCACCCAACACGTTAGGGTGTAATTTTTCGGCCTTCTAAACGCACAAATATTACCTCTTTCGTATAAAATAAAAATATCGGATTGTGATTTAGAACTGTTAATCCACACGAAGTGGCGAAGACGAAACAATTAACAACATATGATGATAAAAGGTGTGATAATAGAAACAAGAAGAGATAATATTAAAACCGTAACAATAAATAAAATAAAATAAAAATAATAAATAAAAAAGGTATTAGTGACTATAGAGAAAATATTAAGTATAAAGGTAGTAATAATAATAATAATAGTACGAAAATATGTACAAAGATAATATATAATAATGATAATAATGATGATAATGCTAGTACTAATAACAAATATAAAATATGTACAATATAAATAATATGAATGTAGTAATAATAATAATAATATAATGATAATAATAGTATAGTAATAATAAAAAAAATAATAATGATGATTCAAAAATATGCATAATATGATAATATAAATATAATTGTAATAATAATAATAATAATGGTAATAATAATACTAATAAGAACAGTAATAATAATAGAGTTAGTGAAACAAAATAATAATCAAATATGTACATAAAAATGTAATAATAATAGTAATAACAATAATAATATAATGATAACATAAAAATAAAAATAATAATATAATAACAATAGTAATAACAAAATAATGTAAAACATATACGACATGATAATGATTTAAATATGGTGATGATAATGAATATATAAATAATATAATAACACTAATAATAAATATATACAATATAATAACATATTAAATAGGATAAAATAAAAAAGGATTACAAAAATAACTAAAAAAGGATCAAATTGCATCTAAAACGAAAGTTCGGGGGTAATTCGAAATAAAATAAACGGGGAAGGGTCTTTTTCAGATGCGCGCGGAAAGGGAGGGTCTAAAAGCAATAATAAACCCTATTAAAATGATGCTACTGGAAGAAAAGGGGTCAAATTGAAATCTGGGAACAATGTCGGGCCAAAATTGAAAAGTAAAAAAACTTAATTGCGAAAACATGAAAAAGAGGAGGGCTAAACGCGCAATTAACCCCTCCAAACAAAAACACGCGGATCCTAGGGCTGGAGCGGCGGGTCGGTTGGTCGGGTCAGAATGAAACGACGTCGTTTTGGGCATTGATAGCCAGCCTCAAAACGACATCGTTTTGATGGGCTATATAAGGCCAAATTTTACCAAAAAAAATCACTTTTCACTCATTCTAAAAAAAAATCCCTTGACCTCTTCTTTTTCTCTGCGCAGGAGAGAGTTAGAGCGATTCCGTGGGAGGGCCACCAAATCATGCAGCCGCAAGCACCGAAGGCGGTGGCGGAAAAAGTAAGTTTTTTTTTTTATTTTATACTTTATATATTTATATATGTATGTATATATTTGCGAATGAAGAAGAAAAAAAGAAAAAAAATGAAATAAATAAATCAAAATAATGAGAATAAAAAAATTTAAATACCCTTGAAACTCTTTGTACCACTTTTTTTTTTTTAATCTGTTTCTCCTCTTTTGTTTTTTTTTTTGATTGATTGCGAAAAATGAAAAAAAAGGTCATGTTACATGATTTTTCTCTGGCTTTATAGCCGAATCATAGCAAATAAAAAAAAATTCCTTTTCTTGTGTTGCTGTTGTTCTTTGTCTTCTTCTTCGCAGGTGATAGTGGTGTCAGCGGCGGTGGTGCATAAGGTCTAGTGGATGGGCGATGAGTGGAGGCTTATGTGGCTGGTGGCTAGGGTTCCAAAACCCTAGTCTTCCAAAATTGTTAACTGTTTGGGCCTCTTGGGCCGTCTGTTATTGGGTTTATTATTATTATATTATTTTTTTAATTTGGTTTTGGGCCCTGGGTTATTGAACCCGGGCCAAAATTGGTTGCTACAGCTGCCCCTCTTTGCTCGTTGTCGTGAAACGAGAATAGGGCAAAGACAATAGAAGAACCAATTTTGCCCGGTCTTGGCCAAGCCTTGACTTGTTGGTCCTCGTCTTCCTCAAACATCTTCAAACTCAACTTGTCGCTTTGATCCGCTTCACCGTTTCGTTATATCTTCAAGGAGATGACATTTCCTATTCCATTGCTTCTTCAAGGGCATAGTAACTAGAGCCTTGATCGGCTTCGATGTGATTTCAGGGCTTTGATCTCTCCACTGAGACTTTGAGGAACTGACTTTTTCAAACTGCTTCCTTGCTGTCTTTGGGGCTCCGATCTTCAGTCTACTCCCATGCTACTCCCGATAGATATAGCCCTAGCTTCATTTTGCTCTTGCTCAATCTTTTTTTGTCCACTTGGAACTTCTTTGTCAAATTTGCTTAAAAGCGACTTCAGTCTTTCGTTTGTAAGTACCTTCGCGCGTGCCCCGAGGCTCAACCCTAACTGAGACTTTTCCCTTTTTTTTTATGGACAGAAATTGAAAAGTAGGCATTGAAAATACCTCGGCAAAGTAATACAATAGAAATTGAAAAACAGAAATTAAAATGCCTCAGCATGCGACCTGAGGAGTCGCAAACGGAAATTAAAAATAAAAAATATCTTAGCGTGCGACCTGAGGATTTGCAAAAAGAAATTAAAAGTATCTCGGCGTGCGACCCGAGGAATTGCAAACAGAAATTGAAAAACAGTAATTGAAAATGCCTCAGCGTGCAACCTGAGGAGTTGATTCAAGCAGAAATTGAAAAACAGACACTGAAAACGCCTCAGCGTGCGACCTGAGGAGTTGATTCGAATAGAAATTGAAAATGCCTCAGCGCGCGTCCTGAGGAATTGCAAACGGAAATTAAAAGTATATCTCGTATGCGACCGAGGAATTGCAAATGTAAATTGAAAAAGCGATGGTGAAAATGTCTCAGCGTGCGACCTGAGGAGTTGATTCAAACAGAAATTGAAAAACAGAAACTGAAAACGCCTCAGCGTGCGACCTGAGGAGTTGATTCGAATAGAAATCAAAAATGCTTCAGCGTGCGACCTGAGGGGTTGATTCGAACAGAAATTGAAAATGCCTCAGCGTGCGACCTGAGGGGTTGACTTTTGAAAGACAGAAATTTAAAATGCCCCAGCGTGCGACCTGAGGGGTTGCAGATAGAAATTTAAAATACCTCAGCGTGCGGCCTGAGGAGTTGATTGAAAATACCACAGCGTGCGACCTGAGGTTTTGAGTTTTGCAAATAGAACTTGAAAGACAAAAATTAGAACACCTCAGCGCGCAACCTGAGGAGTTGATTTTGGAAAGCGTATCATCTGGTGGTATTTGGATGTCTTCTTTCTCCTTGGTTCGGTGTAGTTATTATCAAAACTTCTTGCTTTACTGGTGTACCTGTATGTATTATGCTTGATGATGTCATGATATGCATGTGTCTGTCTTAAATGCCTACATGATTATGCCAGGTATCTTGGGCTCGTTTATCATGTGCCCCTTCTTGTTATGATTCTCATGATGACCCGCATTCACTGCTTCAAACCTTGACTTTCCTCAGGCTTTGAACCCGTTTATAGTTTATCCGTGCTTCTCCTATACCCCTTTTTTTTTCTTTTTTTCTTTTTTTGCCCTCTGTTGAACTTTGTCTTTGCTTTGAAGCTCCCGTACTCACCCAATTCTCATCCGGGTAATGCTCCATATTCTTTTCGTTTAGAGTGTGTAGTTTCACTATCTATCTCCATAATGAAACATAAATAAAATGCATGAAAATGGCAAAGTAGGTATGAAAGGCGTTCCTCGTATCTATATTTATTTCAACACGCAAAGAAAATTGACAAGGAATGACTCGATTAAGAAAGCATTATAAAAGGAAAACAAGTTCAGTTGTAGCAAGTGCTCTAGATATCCGACGTATGAACTTCTCCATGTTTCTTCATCCTGAATCTTTTCGAGCAAGCTCTTTCGTGTAGAAGATTCTTGAGCTTCAGAGTCCGCTTCAATACTAACCCATTCTAAACTTGCTTCCTTAGGATGCTTTTCCGGGTTTTCACCCTAAGCCTTCTTCGTTTATTCGGACGCCTTTTTCGTCTTTTTTTTTAGGCGTAATATTTCTTGACGGCGTCTGAGTTCACCGGATTTGGTAACTCCTTTCTATCCATTTCAGTGAGAATCAAAGCTCCACCTGAGAAAGCTCTCTTTACGACGTATGGTCCTTCCAAATTCGGTGCCCATTTTCCTCGAAAGTCCTTTTGTATAGGGAGAATCTTCCTCAACACGAGTTCTCCTTCACGAAATTCTCTTGGACGCACCTTCTTGTTATGGGCTGCGATCATTCTCCTTTGGTACATCTGTCCGTGACAAATTGCTTTCAAGCGTTTTTCTTCGATCAGATTCAGTTGGTCATATCGAGCCTGAACCCATTCAGATTCTTCTAGTTTTGACTCCATTAGGATTCGTAGGGAGGGGATTTCCACCTCGATGGGCAACACAGCTTCCATTCCATAGACTAGAGAGAAAGGGGTTGCCCCCGTAGAGGTCCGCACACACGTGCGATACGCGTATAGAGCAAATGGTAGCTTCTCGTGCCAGTCCTTATACGTCTCAGTAATCTTCCCAATAATTTTCTTGATATTTTTGTTAGCGGCTTCTACCGCCCCGTTCATCTTTGGACGATAGGGCGAGGAGTTATGATGCTTTACTCGAAATTGCTCGCACACTTCCTTCATCATCTTGCTGTTCAGATTTAAAGCATTATCTGAAATAATTCTCTCAGGCAAACCGTATCGGCATATGATCTCCTTTTTTAAGAATCTGCACACTGTCGTCCTTGTCACGTTTGCAAACGAAGCAGCTTCTATCCATTTTGTGAAGTAATCTATGACCACAAAAATAAATCGGTGTCCATTGGAAGCCTTTGGGGAAATTGGCCCTATAACATCCATGCCCCACATAGAAAAAGGCCACGGGGAAGTCATGATGTGAAGAGGTGAAGGTGCTGCATGAAGTTTATCGCCGTAAACTTGGCATTTGTGACACTTTCATACGTAACTAATGCAGTCGCTTTCCATTGTCAACCAGTAATAACCGAGCCTCATAATCTGCCTAGCCATAGTGAAGCCATTGGCGTGTGTTCCACAAACTCCTTCATGAACCTCTTCGAGTATCTTTCTGGCTTCAACAGTATCTACACATCTCAAGAGCATTTGATCTTTCCCTCTTTTGTATAAGATGTCTCTATCGAGAACAAATCCCGCTGCCAGTCTTCTGATCGTTCTTTTGTCGTTCTCGTTTGCTTGCTCGGGGTATCTTTGATTCTTGACATGTTCTAAGATATCATAGAACCACGGTTGTCCATCTACCTCATTTTCAATGCTAAAACAATGCGCAGGGGCCTCATATATGCTCATCTGGAGAGGCATTATTTCTGTTTCTCGGTTTGCTTTGAACATTGAAGCCAAGGTGGCTAGGGCATCAGCCAATTGGTTTTCTTCTCGTGAGAAGTAATTAAAAGTCACTTCTTCAAATTTTTCAATCAATTCTGCAACAAGATCACGATATTTAACCAACTTTGAGTCTCTTACTTCCCAATCTCCACGGATTTGGTAAATCACCAATGCCGAGTCCCCGGAGACTGCTAAGACCTTGACGTTCTGTTCGATAGCTGCGCGAAGTCCCATGATGCAAGCCTCATATTCTGCTATGTTGTTGGTACAGAAGAAATTTAACCTGGCAGTAAAGGGGTAGTGATGCCCTTCTGGTGACACTAAGACTGCTCCAATCCCATGCCCCAACGCATTGGACGCTCCATCAAAACTCATTTTCCATGATCTTTCTTTCGATGATTCATATTCTTTTTCTGTAACGCATATCAAGTCTTCGTCTGAGAAGTCAAATCTCAATGGCTCGTATTCCTCTGTTGTTCGAGTCGCTAGGAAATCGGCTATTGCACTTCCTTTAATCGATTTTTGGCTTACGTATATGATGTCATACTCCGATAGTAGGATCTGCCACCGCGCCATTCTTCCCGAGAGTGCAGGTGATTCCATCATATATTTTATTGGGTCCAGCTTTGAAATCAACCATGCCGTGTGATACAGCACATATTTTCTAAGTCTCCGGGTCGCCCAGACCAGAGCACAGCAGAATTTTTCGATCGATGGATACTTTGCTTCATACTCTGTGAATTTCTTGCTGAGATAATAGATCGCTTGTTCCCTTTTTCCGGACTCATCGTGTTGCCCCAAGACACAACCCATTGAGTTTTCGAACACAGTCAGATATAGTATTAGCGGTCTTTCGGGAGTTGGTGGTACTAGCACTGGGGGACTAGATAAATACCGTTTTATCTTGTCAAAAGCCTCTTGACATTCCTCGTTCCATTCTCCGGGATTATGCTTTCGAAGGAGTCGAAAAATCGGATCACATTGCTTGGTGAGTTGAGCAATGAATCGAGCAATGTAGTTCAGTCTTCCTAGAAATCCTCTGACTTCTTTTTGTGTGCGCGGGGGCGGTAGTTCTTGTATGGCCTTTATTTTATCCGGATCAACCTCAATACCCTTCTCGCTAACGATAAATCCCAATAATTTTCCCGAGGTAGCCCCGAAGGTACATTTGGCAGGGTTAAGCTTTAGTTGGATTTTTCTCAGTCTTTCGAACAGTTTTTGGAGGTTTCCCACATGCTCCCTTTCTCCTCGAGATTTAGCGATCATATCATTGACATAGGCTTCTATTTTTTTGTGCATCATGTCGCGGAACAATGTCACCATGGCTCTTTGATATGTTGCCCCGGCATTCTTTAGATCGAACGACATTACTTTGTAGCAGAATGTCCCCCACATCGTCGTGAACGTAGTTTTCTCCATATCCTCGGGAACCATCTTGATTTGATTGTAGCCCGAAAATTCATCCATGAAGGAGAAAAACGAATTCTTTGTCGTGTTATCCACCAATGTATCAATGTGTGGCAATGGAAAATTATCTTTAGGGCTCGCTCGATTCAAATCACGATAATCTATGCACATTCGTATTTTTGCCATCTTTCTTGGTCTTTGGGACTATATTAGCCACCCATTCTGGATATCTAGAGATTTGAAGGAAGCAAGCATCAAATTGCTTCTTTACTTCTTCTTTTATCTTTAAGAGCATTTCAGGCCTCATCCGCCTTAACTTCTGTTGGATAGGCTTGCATTCTGGTTTCAGTGGGAGTCTATGGACCGCTATATCCTCGTTCAATCCTGGCATATCTTGATACGACCATGCGAACACGTCTTTGTACTCGTGAAGCAAGGTGATCAGATCGTGTTTGGTGTCTTCAGACATGGAGGTCCCGACTTTCACCTCTCGCTTCCTTTCTTTATTTCCTAAATTCACTGTCTCGATCGATTCTTGATAAGGCGTAATCATCTATCCTCTTGTTCTATCATTCTCGGTGAGGTCCGGGAAGAGACATAATCTTCGGCATCTTCTTCAGCCTCGAATTCCCCCACACAAATAGTTTTCTCAAAGTCGATTTTAGGGCTTGTAACAGAATTATTCGCGTCGTTGATATCTGAGCACCTGAAAAGTAGACAAAAAGAAGACTATAGAGGGACATCAAGGTATCGGGTCCTATAAACGTGACATGATGACATGGGATATATAGGGACATGCAAAGAAAGAAATAAATATGGAGCCGATGAGGATGAAAAGAACACGACCAAATGCATCTTTATTCATGTTTCATTTAAAAGCTAGATAGACAAGATGAACTCTCATAAAAGATTCCCCTACAGCTTAGGGGCAAAAAGTTAATACTGTGCATTACTCCGGAGGGGATTTGGAAACTAAAGGAGATCCACGGCAGTCTAATTGCTCAAAGTGAATCCTGGAGGACATGGGCGTATCATCGAAACATCTCCAATCGCATCATCCCCTTTGTCTATAACATTTATACTGACATTCTGGAGACTTCTTCCGATTGATAACATCTCTTCCCGGGTACATCATTCCTGCTGATGTAAATGTCTTCAATAACGGAGGATACATTATAGGCTCCCAGTCCAATTCCCGACCTGAGGCTTTTGCGATCCTCCTTTCTTGATCTTTCTGCCATTGTTTTCTTATTTGTTGGGCATCCGGCTTGAACCCTAAGCCGTATCTTGCCTTGTGATGTCTTGGCTTTAGCGCCTCGGCCATTCCTTGTCGATATTTTCTTAAACCCTTTCTCGCCGCCGCGCGCTTTTCCTACTGATCAACTTGATTCCTATCTTGGTGTTTCTTGACAGTTTGGGTGTAGGTGCCTTGTCTCCTTCGGCAACAAATGTAGCGTTGATAAATTCGAAGGAGCGGAAGGAGCATTCTGACGCGTCTTTGTTTGCCTCGACATAGGGTGCGTCAGTAGAGAGTGAGGCGACGATGTCTTCTTCACCATCGATCGTGATCAAGCGGTTATCCATAATAAGTTTTATTTTCTGATGGAGAGATGAAGGGATCGCTCCAGCGGAGTGGATCCAGGGCCTTCCTAAGAGGCAATTATATGAAGGAGCAATGTCCATGACCTGGAATTCGATATTGTATGTACACGGGCCCACCTCCAGAGGGATCTCGATTTTTCCCATAACTTCTCGCCGCGTTCCATCAAATGCCCTTACCAAAGAGTGACAAGGCCTCAGGTAAGACATGTCGACGGGCATCCTAGACAGTGTAGCCAACGGCATGACATTGAGTGCGGACCCGTTGTCAATAAGCACATGCGGTATTATATATCCTTTGCACTCAGTTGTGATGTGCAATGCTTTAACAGAGCCCCTACCATTTGGTGGTATTTCATCGTCGCTGAAGGAGATGAAATTATCCGCGTTTAAATTGTTTACCCACCTATCGAGTTTTTCAATGGGTACGTTGCTTGGTACGTACGCTTGGTTTAACACCTTCAGTAAAGCGTTTCGATGTGGCTCTGAGTTCAACAACAATGATAATACTGAGATTTTTGCCGGTTGTTTATTCAATTTGCTCCACGATTAATCGTACTCACATTGCAGGCTTAATAAACTTTAAGAATTCACGTGCTTCATCCTCGTTCATCGGCTCCTTAGTTCCATGTTCAGATTGTATTTCAATCTCACCCTCGACCTCGTGTATTGGTGTCTTCCCTTTCTGACTCGTGCCAATGGCTTTCTTCTTTGTCTCAACCACCTCAGGGGAATAGCACCTTCCGCTGCGGGTAAAATGCCCCACCTCACTGATGTTTCCAGTCGTGGCTCCGGGCGTGGTAACGCCGACATCATATTTCCAAGGCACCGCCTTACTATCCTTGTACGGGAAAGGGGAAGGTACTTGGATTATCATTTTTGGTTTCCTCTCTTCCTTCTTTACCTCATAATAGATTACTAAAGGCCGATCGGCGCTGTAGGAAGGGCCTGATGATTGGCCCTCAGATGCACATATATCCTTTTCATCAGTCTCTTCCATCTTATTGCAGATTTCTACCTCCTTATTGTCCATCATGTCCTGAAGCAACTTCTCGCAAGATTGAATGTGGTGTCCCTCTATGCCGTGAAAGACGCAAAATCTTGGACTCTTCATGCTTTCCTCCTTGAAATTCTTGTCGAGCATGCCCTTCTCAATCATTACTTCGCAGACCTTCTCCAAGGGTGTTTTTATCTCGGAGACACAACGCTTGGCTCGCCACTTGTCCTCCTGTATCGTCATATTCACGTTCCCCACAGTATGGTTAGGGAACAGATTTCCAGCCATATTCCCGGTACCGTCAAACCGTAAAATCCCTGCATCGATAAGACCTTGAACTCTCCTCTTGAAGGCTATACAATTATCTGTAGAATGCCCCTGGTTCCCGACGTGATACATGCAATTAGCATTGGAATCGTACCACTTTGGGAATGGGGGCTTCAATGGTGCCATGTAATGTGGGGAGATTAATTATTTTTCTACTAATTTTGGGCACAACTCTCTGTATGACACAGGGATAGGGGTAAACTGAGGTCTTTCAGGATTGGGTTTTGCTGGTCTTGGTTCGCTTTCAGGCTGACTTAGGGCAGGCGCGGTATTTGGTGGGAATATAGCGAATGGTCTTTGATTATCGGCAGCATAGACGGGGTAAGAAGGAGGTGTTTGATAGTAAGGGCTTGGTGGTGGAAAATAGAAATTCGGCGGTGGACGAAATTGAGGTCGTGGCTGGGTCGGATACGGGTTGGGAGTATAGAGGCTCCCAGTCCCCACCATATGGGCTTCGGGTTCTTTCTTTTTTACGGGTGCTGGCCTTTTTGAACTTTTAGGACCCTCCATTCTTCCACTTTTGATGCCGTTTTCGATGAGTTCCCCAGATATTACGAGGTCGGCGAAGTCTTTTGTGGCATTTCCCACCAGTTTGTCGTAGAATGTCGCCCTTAAAGTATTGATAAAAAGAACCGTTACCTCACTTTTAGTTAGTGGGGGCTCGACTTGGACTGAGAGATCCCTCAATCTCTGAGCGTATTGTCTGAAGGTCTCCGTTGGCTTCTTTTCCAACATTTGTAGCGTCAGCCGGTCGGGAGCCACGTCAGAAACATGCTTATATTGTTCACAAAATGCAGTTGCCAGGTCCTTCCATGAGCGGATCTTCTCTGTGCTAAGCTGATCATACCATCGGAGGGCTGATCCGATCAAGCTATCCTGGAAACAGTGTATTAGCAGCTTGTCCTCATTCAAGTGTCCAGCCATCTTTCGACAGAACATAATAAGATGGGCCTTCGGACATCTCGTTCCCTCATACTTTTCGAAATCTGGTGCCTTAAACTTTGGAGGCAGGACCAGATCGGGCACCAAACTAAGGTCTTGGGCATTTAGTGCAGAGAAGACTCCAGTACCTTCCACCGCCTTGAGTCTTTCCTCTAGATTCTTATATTTTTCTTTGGCATCATGTCCATCCCTCTTTAACCTAGCTATTTCCATCAGATCATCCAAATCTGGAACAATCGGATTAGCAGAATTATCTCCAGCGTTTGATACGTATATACCTTGCCCCAGATGTACAGGTGGGATGGGTTGTTGTTCCGGGCCTACTGGGTTCCCTTGAGGATATCCTCTTTGCGTTGCATGGGCGTGGGGTGGCGTAAATCCTAGGGGATAGAGCGGATCTTGATTATCTCTCGAATGGGGCCCCGTAATGTCAGGACTTTGCGCGAGTCCTTTTCCTTTGGCCATGGCCGTCAACATCTCCAACATTCTATCCATTTGATCCTTATGTTCTCGTAATTCCTCGCGGGATCTCATTATCAGGTCTTTTGCTTCTTGCTGTGACTTGGTTAACTGTTCTTGCAGCTCTTTCTGGTTTTTTTCCATCCTTTCGATCCTCTCACTGAGTTCGGCGTCCATAGCTCTAGTTCTTAAGCGTGTCCTATAGGGATGATGTGATTCCAGATTCGTAGTGCCGTAGTTGTGAATTATGTGATTTTGATCTTAGTGAATAGTTAAGGTGATACGATGTCAATGTATGTAATGCAAATGTATGGTATGAATGCAAAAAGGTGTCAACTCTGATTCAATTCTCCATAGGAAACTTCCTTAGAAAACAAAGCTCTTTACATAAAACAGATTACAAAAACGGCCTTGCTCTAACACCTAAGGCCTTAATCTTTGTCAGTAAGGAAGCTAATTCTCGTCCACGATCCGACTTTGTCTCGAACTGTATGCTTAATGTGTCAGCTTGTATAGCTAGAGCTTGTAAATATTCAGCCATCTCTCGTATCCGGATTATAGCCTCCCCCATGAGGTAATCTCTATCTCTGACTTGATCTTGGGAATGGGACAGCTCCGCTTCCCTTCTTTCTTCTTTTTCTTTTAAATACCCAATATGATCCTGACAGTTCTGCAGCTTCATTTCTAACTCTTCTGTCTTCCTCTTTATTTCTTCGATTCTACTCAAACTCGCCTTTAACTCTCTTGCCGAGTTACGGTTTCGATAATAGTCTAGGGATTTTTCCAACTCTGCCACCCTTGTCTTCAATTCGTTTCTTCTATTCTGGCCTTCTGATATTTGCTTTTCCAGGATCTCATTCTGAACCTTCATTTCTTGAAATTTCCTTTCCCATTGATCGGTTTTAGCTCTTTCCTCTTGTAACTCTTGTCGCCATTGACTCGACGTCTTTCCTAGTCCGGCGGTTCTCATTGAGAGACGCATCTTCTTGTAGTGCATCTTCAGGTCGTCTCGGTCTTCCTCTATCCTTCTTTTCTCCTTTTTTAGTTTTTCAACTTCCGATTTTTGTCCATCTATGTCTAACTTGAGGAGTGTCTTCTCTTCTTCTAACTTTTCAATTTTCTTTTCAAGCTCTGAACTTTGCTGTATGAAATCTTGCTTTATAATTTCTAATTCTGTTGGTATCATTCGCAACCGTTCTTCCAAAGACTGAGCATCATTCGGACTTGGTCCCGGGATATTATCATTGATTCTCTTGCTTAGCCATGCTTTATATTCAGAAGTTACCGTTTTGCCCGTAGCTAGCCTCTTCATTCGGCGTGTTTGTTTCCAAGCATTTGCCGTTTCCTTAATCTTCTTCTTGTAACCCTCTCCCATATAAGAGAACTCACTTCGGTTTAACCCATGTGTTACCGGCACGAACTGTCTAGACTGGTATTGTCTTGCCGCTAGCAATGGGGCATACCCGATGACTCCCCAAATTTCGGGTAGAGGTACCCAGTTGAAGTCTCCGCATCTATAAAGAATCTCTTCAGGCATCATCCAGGGAGCTCTCCACTCAACGTCTTTTCCTTGAAGGTTCTGAAAAATTGCCATCCATCCCTCTTCTGTTATGTCCTCTCTTCTCGACATAGCCGCTTCCTCTTTTATTGGTGAATAGTCTCTATGAAAAGGTCGACGAGAGACTTTATCCATCTTTCAAAAATGCCCATGAAACCACACCATCAGTAGCTGTGCGCATCCGATAAACCTTCCCTCTCCCGCTCTTCTGCATGCATTTAACGATCTGAAAGTTTCCGCTAGAATTGCTGGGACAGGTGTGACTTGCTTATCCAATCGGTCGAACAGATCCACCACCGCTTCATCTATGTGCCTCAGAGCTTTTGGGAAGATGACTAAACCGTAAAGGCTTAGGGCGAAAATATCAACCTTCCTTCCCATGTCAGGGTGTGTCGAAATCAGATCCCTTAAATTCACCCAAGGAAAACATCTCCCTTCACCTTTCTGTTGAATCTTGGCCGAGATCCACTGCTCACTCATTCCCGTAATCTTCGTCAACTTCTTTGCCAAAGGAGGGACATAAGCAGGCCTAATATAGACTTTATCGACTTGCATCTCAGGAATACGAAATAAAGTGGTATATTCTTCTATTGTTGGCACCAAATCCACTTCCCCAAAAGTGAAGCAACTGTAAGCGGAATTCCAAAATTGGACCATAGCCCGAAACAAGTGTTTATCTATTTTGACATCCAACAAGTGAGATATATCACCATAATGGCGGTAGAACATCTGTTTAGCTTCGTCTTCCCAATGGGTCCAGATATCCCGCAACTCTCGAAGCTCATTTTGCGTCACGCTAACACGGGTGAAGTCCCACAGTTCCGACGTATGACCCTCGACTAAGCTATCTCCTTCTTCAAATTGCAACTTTTCTGACCATGTGCGCATGGCTGCATTGTCCTCTACTTTATCAAGAAAGTCGTTTTCCATAGCAAACTTCTTATTTCGACAACCGGGCAGAAATTGACACCTCTATTGTATGGAATGACATGCAAATCAAACAGAACAACGCAAGTTAGTGCTGCATAGTCACACAAGCAAAATATCATTAAATGCTTATCCGGGTAACTATTTCGACACTATATCTAGGGTAGGCTTTAGGGCTTCTATATGGGGTTCGGTTCTACAGAGGGGTACCTAAACCAGCAGATTCCTCGATCCTCACCCATTATAGGCTCATACGGACCGAGTTCGGTTCAGGGGGATGCATTTCCCTATGGCCATGCGGAGGTGAAAACCTCACGAAAACGTAGGTACGGATGTCTCCCGGAAGCAATCCACTAGCTCATGCGGAAGTGAAAACCTCACGAAAGCTTAGTTTCTTACTCCCACTTAAAGGTGTAACCGACGGTCATGCAATGCGATGCCAAAATATTTTATCGGACTCGACACTATGGCACAAACAAATGCATCAAAGAGAAACATGATTTTTCAAAGACAATTTTCCAAATTTTCAATCAAAAAGGACAAAAATTAATCAATTTACGGCCTGACTCTCGAGGGTCCCCAGTAGAGTCGCCAAGCTGTCGTAACCATTTTTTGACAAAAACGGGAATCGAACTTGGGTTTTGAAAACGAATAACAAACGGGAGTCGCCACCGATCTTTTATTAGGTGTGATCGGATCACCTTTGTTTTAATAAAACATTTCGGTTTACTAAAACGAAGTTTTTGGTCTACGAACATTCGAGAAAACAGGTTCGGGAGTCGGTTACGTGCGAGGAAGGATTAGCACCCTCACAACGCCCAAAATCGGTACCAGATTGATTAATCAATGTCCTAATGTCAAAAAGTTGAAAATATTTAGGAAAAAGAATTAAATGAATAGATTAATTGAATCGGGATTGAATCTTGAGATAACCTCGTTACGAAGGAATAAAAAGTATCATACCCAACACGTTAGGATACAACACCCTTATACTTCGATACCAAGATCATCTTCCAAAAAAAAGATTATTTGAATATTTAGTCGAACGAAAAGATCGACACCCAACACGTTAGGGTGTAATTTCTCGCCTTCTAAATGCACAAATATTACCCCTTAAAAAAATCGAGTTGTAATTTAAAACTGTCTTTAGATGATCTCACTTCAAAGGAATAAAAGCGTCATACCCAACACGTTAGGATATAACACCCTTATATTTCGACATCGAGGTCATCTTTGACGTGAAAAGGATATTTGATCATGTAGTCGAACGAAAAGATCGGCACCCAACACGTTAGGGTGTAATTTTTCGGCCTTCTAAACGCACAAATATTACCTCTTTCGTATAAAATAAAAATATCGGATTGTGATTTAGAACTGTTAATCCACACGAAGTGGCGAAGACGAAACAATTAACAACATATGATGATAAAAGGTGTGATAATAGAAACAAGAAGAGATAATATTAAAACCGTAACAATAAATAAAATAAAATAATAAATAAAAAATAAAAAAGGTATTAGTGACTATAGAGAAAATATTAAGTATAAAGGTAGTAATAATAATAATAATAATAGTACGAAAATATGTACAAAGATAATATATAATAATGATAATAATGATGATAATGCTAGTACTAATAACAAATATAAAATATGTACAATATAAATAATATGAATGTAGTAATAATAATAATATAATGATAATAATAGTATAGTAATAATAAAAAAAATAATAATGATGATTCAAAAATATGTATAATATGATAATATAAATATAGTTGTAATAATAATAATAATAATGGTAATAATAATAATACTAATAAGAACAGTAATAATAATAGAGTTAGTGAAACAAAATAATAATCAAATACGTACATAAAAATGTAATAATAATAGTAATAACAATAATAATATAATGATAACATAAAAATAAAAATAATAATATAATAACAATAGTAATAACAAAATAATGTAAAACATATACGACATGATAATGATTTAAATATGGTGATGATAATGAAAATATAAATAATATAATAACACTAATAATAAATATATACAATATAATAACATATTAAATAGGATAAAATAAAAAAGGATTACAAAAATAACTAAAAAAAGGATCAAATTGCATCTAAAACGAAAGTTCGGGGGTAATTCGAAATAAAATAAACGGGGACGGGTCTTTTTCAGATGCGCGCGGAAAGGGAGGGTCTAAAACAGTAATAAACCCTATTAAAATGATGCGTTGGAAGAAAAGGGGGTCAAATTGAAATCTGGGAACAATGTCAGGCCAAAATTGAAAAGTAAAAAAAAACTTAATTGCGAAAACATGAAAAAGAGGATGGGCTAAACGCGCAATTGACCCCTCCAAACAAAAACACGCGGATCCTAGGCTGGAGCGGATCGGTTCGGGTCGGGTCAGAATGAAACGACGTCGTTTTGTGCATTGATGGCCAGCCTCAAAACGACGTCGTTTTGATGGGCTATATAAGGCCAAATTTTACCAAAAAAAATCACTTTTCACTCATTCTAAAAAAAAATCCCTTGACCTCTTCTTTTTCTCTCTGCAGGGAGAGAGTTAGAGCGATTTTCAACGGGGAGGGCCACGATCACGCCGCAGTCCAGCCACCGTCAAAGCACACGCTTCATGATGTTTAAAAAGTAAGTTTTTTTTTTTTTTATTTTATACTTTATATATTTATATATGTATGTATATATTTGCGAATGAAGAAGAAAAAAAGAAAAAAAATGAAATAAATAAATCAAAATAATGAGAATAAAAAAATTTAAATACCCTTGAAACTCTTTGTACCACTTTTTTTTTTTGAATCTGTTTCTCCTCTTTTGTTTTTTTTTTTTGATTGATTGCGAAAAATGAAAAAAAAGGTCATGTTACATGATTTTTCTCTGGCTTTATAGCCGAATCATAGCAAATAAATAAAAAATCCTTTTCTTGTGTTGCTGTTGTTCTTTGTCTTCTTCTTCGCAGGTGATAGTGGTGTCAACGGCGGTGTGTGCATAAGGTCTAGTGGATGGGTGGTAGTGGAGGCTTATGCGGTATGGTGGCTAGGGTTCCAAAACCCTAGTCTTCCAAAATTGTTAACTGTTTGGGCCTCTTGGGCCGTCTGTTATTGGGTTTATTATTATTATATTATTATTTTTTTAATTTGGTTTTGGGCCCTGGGTTATTGAACCCGGGCCAAAATTGGTTGCTACATCATTCATACACATCTAGTTAGAAGCATTTGATTCATACTGATCATAACATCCTAATCACTCGGCATAAAGATAGGCTCATGAAATGGATTCTATAGGTCATGTTCCCTAGAGAACGGTGTAACAGATCAGTGAAACCACAAATCCTATACCTCTTGAAGTTGAAGTGGGACGGATTGAAGTCACCTTAGCGAATCTTATTTCTCTGAAGTTATAGTGGAACAGATTGAAGTTACAAATCTTATCTCCCTGAAGTTGTAGTGGAGCAGATTTAAGATAGCAAATCTTATTTCCCTGAAGTTGCAGTGGAATAGATTAAAGCTACAAGTTACAAATCTTATCTCCCTGAAGTTGTAATGGAGCAGATTGAAGATGCGAATCTTATACCTCTGAAGTTGCAGTGGGTTGGAACGAGACTACTTGGAAGAGAGAAACACCAAAGAACTCGAGACTCAGTAAGACCAAGCAAAATTGGCCATTTTCAAGGTCTTTGTTTTTTTCCCATTACACGTCAACTAGCAAAGAAGGGCAGCTATAGTAGGCCTATTTGCCTGAACCCAAACCAGAAACCCAAATACAAAAACATAAAACAAAAATTATATTAATGGTCTAAATATTAAGAGTCCATTTACAACAATAGGCCTAAATACAAAATTACAAGCCCAAAAAAAAAAAAAAAAAAAAAACCTAAAGCTACAAGCCCTAACCCACAACACAAACAAATTTCCAATAAAAAAAACCCCAACATCTAGTCACGCCGCTTCTCCACGTCAGCAGGCGTGCCTTCTGACACCCTTCTGCCACCACTGTTGACCACGCCCTTTGCCACTGTCGCTTGCAAAGAAGAACAGACACGTAAAGCAAAAAAGACAACAAAGAAAAAAATAAAAGATTTGTAACAGGCAGTTTTGTATTTCGGATATAAAAAAGGCCATAACAGCTACATGTAATTTTTTACACACATTAGAGTAATCAGAAGAAAACAGAAAGCAAAGACTTCAAAGCTGATTTGCCTCATTTCCTTATCTGTTATTATTTTTTTAAAAAAAAGGAAGAAATACACAGAGAAAATCAAATACAAAATATAATAATCGCAAACAGATTCAAAAAAAAGGTGACTTTTTTTTATAGTTTTAATCTTTTAAATCTTTTTCTTACATATCTATAAAATAAAATAAAAAATAACTTACCTGATACGCTTCGTCTCCCTCTATCATCATAGGTTCTACCTGGCGCCGAAAATCCAGAACCCATTAGGGTTCAGTTTGGGGTCCGTTGGAACAGACAGTGCGATTGTTAAAAGAATCGAAGGTTTTTTTGTTGTTGTTTTTTTTTAGAATTTTTTTGAAAGGAGAAGGCTTTTCCTTCGAAAGGGGGTCGAAATCGAAGCTTTTGAGCTCTCCGGCCATCGTGGACGGCGGTGCCAACATCGGCGATTGGTGGCCGCCACAGTGCCCCGATGACGGGAGCTCAGAGAGGTGAAAGAGCAAATAAAGAGCTCTCAAAAATTATTTTTTTTAGAAATGGTGCAGAATGATTTTTTTTTATTTAAGAAAAGTTAGCTTTTATAGGCCCCTGTAAAATGACGTCGTTTTAAGGGCTGATTCCAATAGCCCAAAACGGCGTTGTTTTGGCCTTTGACTCGAAATCTGACCTGATTCACCCAGAAGATCCGCGCGTTTTAAACTATTGGTCTATTTGCGTGATAGGTCCTTTCGCTTTTTGGAAGATTCATGTATCAGCATTTTTTTCTTTTTTAATTTTGCCACAAAATTTTGATTTTGTTTCATTTTAGTCCTCTGAGAAACAGTGCGCATATGGACAAGGGTTATTTTCCCATTCGATCCCTATCGTTTTTAGCGAGTTATATTTTAATCCTTATTAGTCTACTTTGTTATTTACAATTTATACCCCTTATTTTTATTTCAATTTTAATTCGATCCTTGGTTTATTTAACTTCAAATTTCTTTTTATAAACTGTGTCATTTGTTATTTTATTATTTAATTATTTATTTATTTAGTTTCAAATTTTAATCAAATGTTTTATTGATGTTCACTTATTTATTTATTTATTTACTTAATATTTCCTTTATTTTATTTTTACAATTGGCTTTTTTTTTATATTTTCTATTATTGTGCCTTTTTATTTATTTATTTACTACTTTCAATTTAAAAATTTAGATTTTATTATTACTATTATTGTTATTATTATTTTTTTGTTATCATTATTATTATTGTTGTTATTTTTTTATTTTTTATTTACGCATACTAGCATCATGATTCATTATTTATCATTATATTTTTATACTTTATTAAGCATATCATGCCATTATTACTACTAATTTATGTCGCATTTTTATTATTCGCTAAGCATGCCTTTTTTTACTTTTAGTCTTTTTTTATATCATACCCGGATAAACTAAATATATACCGTTTTAAGTGTTACATTAATTTTTACTCAATGCATAAAAAGAAATTTTTGAAAAATAGGCAATGTTTCATATTTGGAGATTCGAGAAGTCGTACCCTAACTTACGGGGTTTCGATTTTCTCGTTGAACCTAAATGACCAAATATCCTTTTAAAATTAAAATATATGAGATTTAAATAAAAAAAATAAAAGGCAAGCTTATTCTCAAGGATTCGAGGTGTCGTGTCCTAACTTACGGGATGTGACATTTTGTTATCTCGAGATGATAGGGTCTTTAACATACGTTTCGATTTATCCAAGCAATTTTTAAGTAAAAATAACATTAATACAAAGAGGGATCGTATTTTAAACTCTTTTCAAGTTTTCAACTTTCGACATTAAGACATCAAGTAACTAATTAGGTACCAATTTTGGGCGTAACAAGGGTGCTAATCCTTCTTCGTGCGTAACTGACTCCAGAACCCATTTTTTAGATTTTTGTAAACTAAAAATCATCGTTTTAGTAAATCTAAACTTTTATGAAAATGATCAAATTATAAGGTGATCCGATCACACCTAATAAAAAGGATTGGTGGCAACTTCTATTTTTCCTTTTTTTTTAAATAAAAGTCAATTTCAAAAATGGTTCCGACAATAAGTTTACATTTTGGTTACTCAACTTTAGAAAGTTATAAAATAGTCATTAAACTATTCGAAAGTTTCAGTTAAGTCACTAAATTATTCAAAAGTATTTATTTAAGTCAATGGGCTATTAAGTTTTTTTTAAAGTTTAACTAGCAAGCTTTAAGCAATGATTCGATAATCAGTACGGTGGATCAGTACCCATCAACGAGTAGAAGAACATACCTTAAATCCAAGTCAATTTGACGATCAATGTTGAAGGTTAGAGAAAAAAATTGATTTTTGATTCACAAATTCGTAATGTTCAAAGTTGTTTAATGAAAAATAAAACTATATCGTAAAAGAAATGTAACATCTTCAAAACCCCCTTGGTCGTAAATAATATGAGATAAAATCTCAGCGAAATAAGGTATAAGATCAAAGAAAATGAAAGTTGCAATATATCAAAAGAAAGTTAAATCAAGAAGCATGACATGATGTATTAAGAAGGGACTAAATCGTAAATATGTGAAAAGTTTTTAGCCCAAGTGTAAATATTCAAAATTTAAGGGATCGAAGTGTAAAAATGAGAAAGTTAAGGACCAAAAGTGAAAATATCCAATTTACTAAGATATGGAATTGGCATGCAGGGACCACATTGAATAGGTGAAGAATTGTGAGGGACTAAATCGTAATTTTACCAAATTTAAGTGATGATTCAAGGATGGGATTTTGAAAGATCATAAAGGGTAAAATGGTCTATTAGCAAGACGGAGAATTCTAGAATGTAATGATGATTTTTTGGTGATTTTTTTAATTAATTAGTTAAATATTATTTTATTATTCGGGATTTACTAACCCTTGGCCGAATATAGGAGAGGCCCTATTTTCACATCTTTCCGGCTTTTTGAGCAAAGTTGTAGATCGGTCTAGCAAGGGTATCGACATTAATCAGGTGTGTGATACTTCCCCACCATCTAGATCTAATCATAAAATGCATGATCATAAGATTTATATGTTTTGATAATTGCCGACATCTCGATTTATTGATGAAAGCCCATGGAGGGTAAAAGCGGTTCACCAGGTTAGTAAATAATCTGTTTATATGTTATAAGTAAAATGCTTGTATGTGATTGCATGGGTTGGGTTGATGAAAGGAGGAAGTTATACGTTATATGTGTAGCGGTTTTGCCGTGATCCGATGTAGCCGCTTAATGCCGTGAATTGTTATACGGGCTTCGCCATTATATGTTATAAGGGCGGCCATCATATGTGGATGAGAGCGCATGACCGCCATCATGGTGTGTAGCGGTGTGGGTCGATTGTAGAAATCCCCAATGGTGTGTACGGTTGGTACGGGGGCGTGTAGCGGATGGAAACCTAGGCAAACGGTTTGGGCCTTGCATATTATTTGTTATTAATTTTTATTATGAGTATTAAATCCACATTTACTTTGTTTAACGGGCTTACGACCCAAAATCTAGTGGTGCATGAGGGTTGCACATCGAGTCTCGCGACTCACCCTTTTAATTAACATTTCGAGTTATACCTAGTGCTTGGACCGGCCGAGAGGAACGCAAGGTGGCCATGCAGAAGAATATGTGGATTTAGCAAAAAGACTCAAGTCATTATTTTATATTTTAATTGGTGGATTTTAAAATTTCGTTGTAATAAGGCCATGGGCCACTAGTTTATATTTTGTTTTATTTTTGCGCTTTAATTACTTCTAGTTATTTAATCTTTTTTTTTTATTTTAATTAAATTAAGGCATGTAATTAAGTTTGGTTTTATTTTACAAAGGCATATTCTATATGAAATATATTTGGGCTTTTCGGAAAAATACGACATGTTTGACAAAAATTTTCTTAGTGACATACCAGATCCGGTCGTAGCAATTGGGCCGGGTTTGGGGTGTTACACAAGTCCTCATAAAAAAAACATGATATTTAATCAAAGATAACAAAGTATATAAAAGTAACACAAATATTAAAGTTTTATAAATAAGACCATTGGAGGACTTGCACTTTCAAAAAAAGTTTACCCACTTTACCTATATTTCATATTTATTTCTAAATTGTGTCAATCAATTTAATTCTTCATAAAATTTTAATAAAGAATTCAATATCACATCAATTAACAATTATTCACTTATTATTTTATCAATTTGTTTAAACATGCTCACATGTATTAATCATTCCATCACTTACAACCATTTTGAAACATTTCAAATTCATCTACTATATATATATATATATATTCATATATTTTTTTCCTCCTCCTCTCCATTCCACATCCTTTTTGTATATATTTGTTAGAATCTTTAACTTTTAGTATATAATATGCTTATATGTAACATTATCTATAATTCCACTATTTACTTATGTGTTCATATCAAAGCTGTCCACTTAAGTCATAGTCACTAAATTATTTATATCTTGAGATACAGAATTTGAAATTAAGTTCCACTTAATTTTTTTGAAACTAGACTCAAATATCTTTTTACCATAAAAATTTCAGAATTTATAACTTAGCCAATAAGTACAGTAAATTCTTCAAATTTGTCCCTATTCTGCTATTTGATAGTTTCAATCTTTCTTTACTAAAAATTAATTATCTCTTAGTACGGGGTTTGGATGATATTTCCGTTTATTTCTATTGAAAATAGAGTCATTAATAATTTAAACATAAAAATTTAAAAAGCTAATCATTTATTTTACAATTTTTTATGATTTTCCAAAATCAGAACAGGGGAACCTAAATCCAATCCGACCTTATTTCACAAAAATTAATATATCTAAAACTATATAATTTCGTTTCTTTCACCGTTTCTTCCATATGAAACTAGACTCAATAAGATTTAATTACATATTTAATTCAATCTATAAATAAATTTCTATATTTTTTGGTGAATTTTCAAAGTTAAGTCACTGCTGCTGTCCAAACTGTTTTAATGAAAAAAATATTTTCTTTTCCATGGTTCTTTACACTATGTTTCATTCATTCACACATAATTGTCATACTTTTGATTACTATGCAATTTAGACACTTATATTTATGTGTAGATTACATATTCATTTCTTAATCTTAGTACTTTTCACCATACAAATCACATTCTCTCTTACCAATTTAGTGTTTTAAGTCTCTATTCTTCATCAAATACTTTCTATTTCTAGTATTTAGATTAAATACATATTTCATACATCTCACTCAAAACATCTTTAACTTAACCTATTGAAATACAAGTAGGTTTAATATGAAACTTACCTATTTTGTCAAGAATTTCTTCATTTCTCCTTCATTTCCATGCATTTCTCATCTTCACCACTTTCCTTCCTTTTTCTTCTCATTTTCTCCACTTTCATCTACTATTTTCTTGCTTCTAAATTGATGAGTATATTCTCTAGAATCTCTACTTCATCTTCTCTCTTTAATATCTAAGGAAATTCAAAAGTTTTGAGTAAAAAGGTCGATTTTCATGGCAAAGGACTAACTTGTAAAGAAAAAAAAACTTCTTTTCTCACCCTTTCACTCACGTTGGAAGGATGGTCCATTTCCTTCATCCTTCCTCTCTTTTAATACTACCATTTTTCTAAATAAAATAATAATAAATATCTAAGTAAAATATTAATAAAATAATATTTAACTAATTAATTAATTAAAAATTACCAAAATATCATCAACATCATCATTACATTCTAGAACTCTCCCTCTTGCTAATTGACCATTTTGCCCTTTATGATCTTTCAAAATTTCATCCTTGAATTAATTTGGTAAAATTGTGATTTAGTCCCTCACAATTCTTCACCTATTCAATTTGGTCCCTACATGTCAATTCCATATCTTAGTAAATTGAATTATTTTCACTTTTGTTCCTTCAAATTTCTCACTTTTACACTTTGATCCCCTAAATTTTGAATATTTACACTTAAGCTAAAAACTTTCCACATATTGACTATTTAGCCTTTACTTTAAATCAATATACTAAAACCTACTTCTTAATTATTATTATTATTATTATTATTATTATTATTATTATTATTATACTCATAAATATTCTCTTTTATCCGCTTTATATCATTTTTCTCATTTTACCGCAAAATCAATTTTATATTATTCAATTTATTACTACTTTTATTATATATCAATTGTAGGGATGTTACATTTATGCTTGTGCCATAGAAATTTTTGCATATTTGCAATTTATCCCTTCCTTAATACATCATGTCATGCTTCTTGATTGAACTCTCTTTTGATATATTGTAACTTTCATTTTCTTTGATCTTATACCTTATTTCGCTAAAATTTTATCTCATATTATTTACGACCAAGGGGGTTTTGAGGATGTTACAATCATTTTGTAACATTTGAAGTTGAGTGACCAAAACATAAACTTACTAATAGTTTTGTAACCTTGAGTGTAATTTACCCCTTTTTTATACAATTCCTATTATTACTTATAATCCTTCCAAACCCTTAAACCGAAAGATAATATGCTCTTAAGTGCGCTCAAACTCATGTTCTCTTGATTGTTTTAACAATAACGATACCAACTGAACTAAAATTCTGTTCATCATCACCCCATGGTTGTTAACCCAAATGTTTGGTATACTATGAAGGGTTAATTCAATTTTTGGATTCGGTAATTGAATTTTTTGGAATAAAACAAGAAACAAATTTTTTTAAAAAAAAAATCCTAGAAGAAAAAAATTATGGTAATTTTGTTTTATTTTTTGTTAATTATTTTGATTTTAAAAAAATAGGTGATTTAGTGATTTATGTTGAAATGGGAAAAATAAATAACATGGTTTAATATAATTTGTTGGGCTTATAGCGTATGTATGTAATAATTTCTTATTACAGAGAATAAAATTTTGTAATTTTAAGATCAACATCAAACATTTCAGAAACTAAATGGATAAATCAAATAATAATACGTTTTTTTATTATTATCTTTTATGTCTATTTTATTATTCATGATTAGGATTCATGATTGTCCTTTCTAATAATTTATCTTCAAAGTTCAATTTTACATTTTCTTCGTATAAATACAATGAATCTTATCATATAACATTTGTTAATTCTTTGTGTGTATCATCAGAAGTTGACTTAATTCATTTTCTTAGTATTAATTATTTTATGTAAAGAAAATTTGTATGGATTTTTTCTTTTCCCTTTTCGTAAAAAAAATATGTTGAATATAATTGTGGATTTAATTTTTTTTTTTTTATAAATGGTGAGGACAAGTGGGAACATATTTTCTTTCAAAAAGAAAAGATTATAAATAGCAAATTATCAATTTTTATTGATAGTCACCATTTATTTTATGTTAAAAAATTATATAGTCAACAATTTACTATTTATTATCCCCTCTCTTTTTTGTAAGAAAAATATATATTCACACTTAAAAAGGGCTCTTTATAAGCTTATGGGAGAGGATTAGGCTCTTTGGTTCATGCACAATGTCTCGAAAGTAGTAAAGTAGCTATGATGCAATTTCTTGTCATAATTGTTACTTTTAAAAACTTATTTTTCGTCATGTTAATTTTAAATTTTAGAAACAATATTTACGAATTCTAAAAAATTAATTTTTATCAACTATAAAATAAATAATAATATATATAAAAACATGAATTTAAACAAACTTTGAACCGGTGAAAAATAATCATATTATCAAATTCATATTTAAAAATAAAAAATTAAAATAAAATAGAAATAGTGATAATTTTATATTTTAAAATAATTATAATTTAATAGAAATTTTGATAATTACATATTTAAAAATAATTATAATTTAATTTAAAATTGTTAGTTAAAAAATTGTGCTAATTTTGAAAATAGAATTATTACTTGAATAGAACTCTAAGCATAAAATATAGGCAGAAAGTCGTGGTAATTATAATTACAATTAGTAGTTAACAATTTTTGATGCAAAAAGAAGTTGTGCTATATTTATTTTTAAAAATAAATAGTTATAATTCTAAGCACCTTAATTATCATTTAATTAATATTAGAATTAATTATATTAATTAGTTATTATTTTAAATAATGTTAGTTTGAATTAATTACGTAAAGTAAAATTATATTGTAGGTTGAATGTGTTAAAAATGATTTAATTATTATTTGAAAATATTCTACTATAATAATTTGAATTGATAAATTAATATATTTTAATTATATTAAATAATTCAAATAAAAATATTATTTTATGTTAATTACTACAATTAAAAATATAATATTTAAAAAACTATTAAATACTAAAAACATAAAATCCAATCAAAATTTTGAATAAAGAGTAAGAATAATAGAGGAATACATGTATGGAGTGTCATAACAATACTTCAGTATACTATTTTGAAAAACAAAAAAGTTTATATAGACTTTTTAAGTTAAATGTAAATTATTTATTTTTACATCATAAAAATTAAAATTAATTATAAATTAAATAAAAATGACATTTGATTTGGTTCAAGTAATTGTATTTTTTAATTTATATTTTATAAATATTCCAAATACTTCAGTTCAAATTAATTTTTGATTTCTCGGTTTCTCTTTTTTTGCTTAGCATATCATCCCAATTTGTAGTGCAAAATCAATTAAATACTAACATGTTTAAAATAAAATATACGACAATTGAATCAAATATTAATTGGAAAGAAAAAAATGAAAACATATTTAAAACTTGATATACCACATTAAAAAAATAAGCATGTTTTTTTTTGAATTTTGAGGTTCTTAATTATTTTGAATTTTACTCACATGTTTTTATATATATATATGTATAACCCCTACCCACCTGTAAATAGGAGGATAAACGCACTTCAACACGTAAGAACTCACGTCTTCCTATTCCAGCAACAATGTTGATGCCAACAAACTAAGATTCAATCGGCTTACTCACACATATTGTTTCTAACAATGTATTGTTCACATTCATAAAACCATTGCTAGTTTGCATACTTGAAAATTCTAACATTATTTACAATTTAGTCATTATTTTAACTTTGATTTTTAGAAAAAAAAACTTCTACAAACCCAATTACCCAATAAATAACCTTAAAAATTAATAACAAAAAAAAAGGAAAAAAAAAGCTTATTCATAATTAATAGGTTAAAAAAAATTTAAGAAACGGTCAAGAAACTACCACATGTCAGTTATCATCAAATAGAAAATTAAGAAAAAGATGGAAGTTTTTTCTTCATTAAGTCTTCCATATATAAATGTTTTCCTCTTATTTGTTTATTTAAGTTATGTTAATTAAAACATTATTAATGCTAGTTATGATGTAATCAAAATTTACATGTCTTATTAACATAAATGATGCTTAAGTTTCTTCAATAACTCATGCATTTATTGAAGATGTATGCTTCATTTGAAAGAAACATAAATGTATGGATGCAATACTTTTTATGGGAAAACGTACATATGCATGCCTATATATACAAAAACTATGAAAAAAATCCCTATGCTCAACAATTTCGTAAAACATATACTATCTAAGTGAGTTGTTAATAGCATTTAAGAACCAATACACATAAAATAAACATCAATTGCGGGAGGTTAAGAGCATAAAAAATCATACAAACTAATGTTCGTTATCCTGATATGAGTTTATATGATCATAAATATTTTATCACATTTATAAATGATTACTCATAATACATATATATCTACTTATTTCACAACAAGGATGAAGTGTTGGATGCTTTCAAAATATTTAAAGCAAAGGTTAAAAAACAATGTGACAAACAAATTAAAATTGTGATATCAGATAGAGGTGGAGAATTCTATGGCATTTAATGATGTATGGGATCTTGTTGAATTGCCTAAAGGAGCAAAGATCGTTGGATGTAAATGGATCTTTAAAACTAAAAAGGATTCGATAGGCAATATTAAAAGATATAAAGCATGACTCGTTGCTAAAGGATTCACTCAAAAAGAAGGAATAAACTACATGAAGACCTTTTCGCTAGTGTCTAAGAATGATTCTCTTCGTGTCATCATGGCATTGATTGCTTATTTTGACTTGGAATTGCATCAAATGGATGTGAAAACAACATATCTTAATGGAGACCTTAAGAAGGAAGTTTATATGAAACAACCAGAAGGATTCTCCTCAAGTGATGGTAAGCAATTATTATGCAAGCTTAAGAAATCCATGGATTAAAACAAGCCTTTCGCAAATGGTATTTAAAATTTTATGATGCCATTTCTTCATTTGGTTCTGGAAAACATCATAAATCAATGTATATACCAGAAGGTTAGTGAGAGTAAAATTTGTTTCCATGTTTTGTATGTGGATAACATTTTACTTGCTACCAATGATAAGGGTTTGCTATATGAAGTGGAACAATTCTCTTTAAGAATTTTAATATGAAGGATATGGGTAAGGCATCTTATGTCATTGGCATTAATATTTATAAATATAGATTTTAAAAAGTTTTGTGTTTATCTCAAGAAGCCTATATCAATAAGGTTTTAGAGAGATTCTTAATGAAGGATTGTTCACTTAGTGTAGTACCCATATTAAAAGGTGACAAGTTCAAATTGAACCAATGTCCAAAAAATGAACTTGAAAGGGAACAAATGCAGAACATTCCATATGCTTCCATTGATGAAAGCTTAATGTATGCTTAGGTTTGTACTAGACCTGACATTGCATTTGTTGTTGGAATGTTAGGAAGATATCAAAGTAATCCAGGTTTAAACCACTAGAGAGCCGCAAAGAAAGTGATGAAGTACCTTAAAGGGGCCCAGAATTACATGCTTATATATAAATAAACTACCAACTTAGAGGTAGTTGGGTACTCATACTTGAATTTCGCTAGATGTGTTGATTCAAGAAAATCAACATCTGGGTACATTTTTATGTTAGTTGACGGAGTAATATTGTAACATCCTAGGAAGGGCCTATGCATTTCCAGATTAATTGTATGAAATGACAAGTTTCAAGTCCTGTGAATAAATTTTTGAAACCTAGAAATGCATGAAAATGGAAATGAAAATGCATAAAAATGGAAATGAAAAATGAAAATGGAGATGGAAATGAAAATGGAAATGAAAATGGAAATGGAAATGGAAATGAACATTTTTGGAAACTTGGAATGTAAGAAAAATGGCAAGTTACAGAGCCGATCGAAAATTTTAGGAAACTTAGAAATGACCCCGAAATGATGAGTTTTAAAGTTTAAAATAGGAAATAAAGGCAAGAGGGCCTTAAAAGAAAAAGTTGGGGAAATTTGACACACAATTAGGCTTGGAAAAATGGCCTGAAGGTGTCACTTAGGGCCTATGGAAATGGCGCCATGTGCAAGAGCTGTTGGGCTTGGGTTCGAGTCACTTGGGAAGCAAATAAATAAGTTTAATTTTTGCTTCTGTATATTGAGGTGGACGGCATGGGTTTCTAGAAAAGGAAGAGTTTTATTTGCATAAATATGTGAATAATAAGAGATAAATAAAGGAGTTTTATTCACATAAATATGTGAATAATAAGAGATAAATAAAGGATTATTTTCTAAGGAGATAATTGAGGAGATAATTGATGGATTAAAGGCTTTTATCTTTTAAATAAAAGAGATAATATTATCAAAAAGAGGAGTGGTGGCCAAGTAAGGGACTCTTTGGCTGATAACTTTGTCTATAAAAGGAAAGGAGGATGGCTACTCCTCAGTTTACTTCTTTTTCTGCTCTGCCGAAATTCCCTAGCTCTTTCCCCCTCTCTGCCGAAATTTCTCTTCATCTTTTACGCTTCTCTTTTCTTCATCTGTCAAGCCAAAACCCTTTTTCTTTTGATCCCTGACAAAAACCCCATAGCCGAATCTCTGTGACTCTAGGCGAGGAAGCAATCGACTAAGGTATTAAGGTAAGAACAATCAATTTTGTTCTTCTAATTCTCCTAATCAAGATCTAGGGAATAATCTCTTCTATTGTCTCTTAGCCGATTATTAAAGAAGAATATCGGGATTTCAGATTCAAAGGAATTAGGCTAATCAAGAAGATAGATCATTCGGGATTCAAGATTTAAAAGGTAAGTATCAAAATAAATTCGCCAAGGCTATTTTAATATATATGTATATGGATTATTAAAAGCCGAAAACTAATGAAGTGATATGGTGTTAGCCGAAATCATCAGGAAGGAATACCAAGATTCGCACTTGGTTCTTGAAAACAATTCGGCAACAAGGTAAGAAATACAAATCCTACTAGGATTTGGTTTTAAAGTCAAAAGGGGTTTATTATGTATTTTAATAATGTGGCCGAATATAGGGATTGAGATCTAAGGCAACAGATCAATTTCTTCGGGATTTCAAGGAATCTATTAAGCAAATCAGGTGTGTACTCTTACTAACTTTCAATAAATTGCATGGCAATCATTAGATATGTAAATATGTAACAGTATGTGAATGTGGCTAAGCACCACAAATGTGGTAAGGAGTACCCAGGTACGTTTCCTACTTATGATAGGATTGTGAATGTGATATATTTTGAACATGTGATTAGTAACATGAATGAAAATTTAGTATGTGAAATTTGTTATGAAATAATTGGGGCATTCGGGATATTTGTGGAGGAAGAAAGTGAAGGTGATGACTACGGTCTCACCAACGTAAAGTGGTGACTACGGTCACATAAAGTGAAAAGTGGTAACCGGTTACATCCAAAGTGAATACTGATGTCTAATGACACAACATAAGTGGGCGATGAGCACGTCGATCGCAATGATCGCCTTCGATGGTGTGTAGCGGATGGAGGGTCGACTTAGTAGTCCCCACGGTGTACAAAGTTGGTACGGGTGGTGTGTAGCGGATGGACAAATAGGTTTGGGTTTGGGTTGCATCATTATTTGATTTGAATATGCTTGATATGACTTGTATGCCCGATTTGTTGAAAATTAGTATCATGGTACACATTGAGTCCGTGGACTCACCCTGTTGGGAATTACTTTTCGTGTGATGAGCGGTGAATGGACCGGTCGGCAGGAGCTAAAGGTGGCCATGCAACCCTTGAAGAATTTATTAGAATTTAGACTCTATTTAAATTTAGTACTTTAAATTTTATTTTGGGTTTGAATGATGTAATAAGGCCATAAGGCCCAGTTGGATTTTCTTTATTTACATTTATTTTATTTGATTAAGATACAAATTATTTTTTTGAATAAAGTTAAGTAAATTTATTTCTTTTAAAAATTATTTTGTCACCTTATTTAAGTTGGATTTTCAAAATTTATTAAATGGATTCCAATTTAAGCCCAACCCAAAACGAATTTTTCTTAATTACACAAATTTTTCTAAGTTAATCAGGACATTGAAAACCGATTTTCTTAAGGAACATACCAGATCCGGTTCGAGCTCGTGGTAGGGTGTGGGTGTGTTCGATTGGTATCGAGTCCGATTTTAAACTCTCGGCCTGTGGGCTAAGGCCCAAAACGTTTCCAAAGCGAGCCAAAATAATTTTCTTCGAAATTGAGTAGGTATTTAGCATGGCACCTAAGTCTCCGACCCATGATCCACCGGTAAGTACCCTAACTTTACGAGTGATTTCGTGATTTATGAACCGTATAAGGGTAGAAAAGGCATGGAACGTAGAATAGAATGATAGGAATTTGAACCCAGGATTAGACTACTCAAACACTTGAAACTCATAAGACTTAATGAACTTAACAAACCTATGACTAAGTCATTGAGCTAGGTGTGGGCAACCTTGTACGCATGTCAGGATTGGATCCGGAAGAGCACGGTATTTAAGCGATCCTAGTGACTCACCTCCTCTTCGCAGTATCCTGCCCGGTGCGTAGCTTCTGTTCGCCCTAACTCGAAGAAGGCTCGGTGGTGTGGCAACCCTCTGCGCATGTCTAGAAAGGTCGGTGAGAGCTTGGTATTTAAGCGACCGCGTGACTCACCTCCTCTTCATTCGAATCCGCTCAGTGCGTAGCTTTGGTTCACCCCGACCAAGAGGGCTCTGGTCATAAGCTAAACACAAAGAATAAAACCCGAAAGGGACTTAGCCGTTTTTCTATTATAAAAAAATGTGTATAACCAAAATTTAGTTTTAAAACTCTTAGAAACTTATGAGAACTATTTTACAACATTTTCTTCTGAAAAAAAATTTTCGATTACAAAAATACCCCTAGTGGTAAAAAAAAATACCCTTGGTTTATAAAATGACCAAACCACCCATAGTTTTAACAAAATTTCATTACTTTATCAAATGTTCAAAAACCCTAATTTGTAAAATATCAAACTATCTTGATTTTGGAAAATTACAAAATTGCCCCTAACTTACAAAATTACCAAAACGACTCGATTTCCAAAATTTTTGCAATATCGTTGCTTTGAAAAGTGTAACTCTCAAAGGAACCCTCAATGTTTTACAATCTTGGAAAATATCCCTAACTTAATAAATTTTACAAATTTACCCTGATTTTTGGAAAAAAAATTTACGAAAATACCCCTGTAGGATAAAATTACGAAAATGCCCCTGGGTAGTGGAAAAGCAAAATAACGAAAACAACAACAAGAATTACAACGTTTCTTTGAATGAACGAAAGTTCATATTTGTTGATGGATGAATGAATGAATGCAAGATCAGTATGCATGTATGAATACGAAAGAACCCACTTAAACTCTTCTTCATAAGATATCATCGCGGGTAATAAGTGAAACAAGAATACTAATACATAAAATTCCTTAATCGGATCTAAATCGATAATGAGCTCAAGAGGACGTGGTCGTCGTCGTGGAAGAGGTAGAGGAAGGATGACTGTTAGATCGGGACAAGGTTCTGACAATGAGATACCACCACCACCATCACCCCATTTGTCAATGTTGAAGCAGCAGCTCGCATGAGGAAGATGCCGTGTCGCAGTGTCTTTGCGAGTTTTGGAATTGGTGGTGGTGCAGAAACAATTCAGAAATCGTAAGTCCAGGTGCTCGAGCGCTCCGTGCTAATGGAGTGAAATGTTTAGAGAGTATCGGAGTGGCACCCAAAGATACCGTGATCTTGGTTGGAAGCAACTGAGCGCATCATGGATGAGCTCGACTTGACCCCCGAGGAGAAGTTGAAAGGGATGACGGCACTGTTACGCGATGAAGCGTATCAATGGTGGTTAACCGTTCGGGACGGTGCCACGGCGGAAGATCTGACCTGGGAATATGCTAAGGAAGCATTTCAGAAGAAGTATGTGGGAACCAGGTATATAGACGAGCAAAGGAAGGCTTTTCTGGGGTTGGTACAAGGAAGTAAGTCTGTCACCGAATATGAAGCGGAATTCTTGAGGTTGAGCCGATATGCCCGAGGAGTAGTGGCGACTGAGCATGAACGCTCGTGTTCGCTTTTTGAGGACCGGACTTAGGGACGATTTGAGACTTTTGATAGCACCGCATCGAGAGCGGGAATTCTCCGCCTTGGTGGAAAAGGCTAAAGTGGTCGAGGAATTAAGGACGCCACCAAGCGTGTGTGGATGTAAATAAGCCCAAAAGAGGTTTCAAATATCCGGAAAAGGCCACAAGAGGCCTAGAGTTGATGAGCCACAAAGTCAACAGCCGACATCTGGTGGCAATTTCGCCTTTGTGAACATTGTGGAAGGAAGCACGGGGAGAGTGTTGGAAAAGGCGGGACGATGTCTCAAGTGTGGGTCCAAGGACCATATGATTAAGGATTGCCCCAAGCTATTAGATTAGAGCCAACCAAAGACTCGGAATGCTAACCAGTGGTAGAGGCGACAGCAGACCTCAAAGAGGTCGTGGGTCGCCAACAGAGGTAGTGGCAGAGGCCGTGGAGCTCGTGGCCGAGGTGCACTAACGCCAAGCAAGGCAATCGGGTTTGGTTTACGCGTTTCACGGAGGGAAGAGGGAGACGCGCCGGATGTTATAACCGGTACGTTCTTTATTCATGACAAACCCTATTTTGCTCTTATTGATATGGGCTCAACTCATTCCTATGTTGCATGTAGTGTAGTTGAAACACTAGGCCTAGACTCGAACTTTTCGATAGGCGGATAATCGTAGTGAGCCCATTAGGCCAAATGGTGAGGATAGATAGGTCTTTTGGAATGTACCCTAGGGATTGTGGAGTGAATTTTTGGGTGACTTAATGGAATTACCCTTGGAGAGTTTGAGCTTATACTTGGAATGGATTGGCTAGTAGAGCATCGAGCCGTGTTGGATTGTGCGGCTAAATGTATGGAACTAAGAACCCCAGAAGATGAGGTAGTAGTGATGATCGGAGAAAGGAGGAACTACTTGTCTAATGTAGTTTTGTGATCAAGACCGAGAAAATGGTTAAGAAAGGGTGTAAGGCATTCTTAGCCTTCGTGAGTGCATTAGGAGGAGAAGAGGAAGGTGTCAAGGAGTTAGAACAAGAAGAAATTTTGAGGATGTATTTAGGAGGAGTTACCGGAATACCCCAGATAGAGAGGTGGAATTTGGAATAGATTTGCTACAGAATGCGCCTCCCGTGTCAATCGCTCCCACCGAATGGCACCAAAGGAATTAGTGGAGCTCAAGGCTCAAATCCAGGAGTTGTTGGATCGTGGGTTCATTCGACCCAAAGGTGTGTCTCCGTGGGGAGCACCCTGGTTCTCTTTGTGAAGAAGAAGGATGGAACTATGCGGATGTGCATAGATTATCGTCGATTGAACAAACCGACCATCAAAAACAAGTATCCTTTGCCAAGGATAGATGACTTGTTCGACCAACCGAAAAAGGGCATTTGTGTTCTCAAAGATCGACTTAAGGTGGGGTATCATCAATCGAAAGTGAAGGAGAGGTGATATTCATAAGACCGCTTTTAGGACAAGGTACGGTCATTTTGAATTTGTGGTGATGCCGTTTGGGTTGACGAACGCACGCGCCGCGTTCATGGATATGATGAATAGGGTTTTCCAACCCTACTTGGATAGATTCGTCGTGGTGTTCATCGATGACATTTTGGTGTATTCCAAGACGGAGGAGGAGCACGATGAGCATCTCCGAGTTGTGTTAGAAGTGTTAAGGGAAAAGAAGCTTTATGCCAAATTCAAAGCAAGTGCGAATTTTGGCTCAAGGAAGTGGCGTTCTAGGACATGTGGTATCCGCAGAAGGAATAAGAGTGGATCCTAGGAAGATCAAGCGTTGTTGGATTGGAAACCACCTAGGTCGGTGGCTGAAATCAGAAGTTTCTTAGGCTTGGCAGGCTATTACAGAAGGTTTGTGGAAGGATTCTCGTCAATAGCCGCACCTTTGACAAAGTTACTAAGGAAGGAAGTACCGTTTGTGTGGACGGATAAGCAAATGAGGAGAGCTTTGAAAAGCTTAAAAAGGTCTTGTGAAGCTCGGTGTTAATTCACCGAGGCGTAAGGACTTCAGTAGTATATTGTGATGCTTCGCACACGGGTTAGGTCGCTCGCTAATGCAAGAAGGTAAGGTAGTCGCTATGCATCTCGACGATTAAGGCCGCATGAGGTGAACTACCCAACTCATGACTTGGAACTCATGGCGATGGTTTTCGCCTCAAAGTTTGGAGGCACTACCTTTATGGAGAAAGGTCAGTAATTTACACGGACCACAAAAGCCTTAAGTATTTGTTGACTCAGAAGGAGTTGAACTTGAGGCAACGAAGGTGGGTGGAGTTATTAAAAGATTATGACTGTTCGATAGAATACCATCCGGTAAGGCGAATGTGGTAGCCGACGCGCCCTAAGTAGGAAGGTTGTGTCAGATTTAAGGGCTTTGTTCGCTCACTTAAGTTTGTATAATGACGGAAGCCTGTTGGCAGAGTTACAAGTCAAGCCAACCTGGCTGAAGGAGGTGAAAGAGGGACAGTTGGCGGATAAGGACTTAAGTACTAAGTTACAGCAAGTACGGCAAGGAGGATTAAAGGATTATGGCGTCAATGATGAAGGAGTATCTTGTGTACTACAAGGAAAAGGTTTGTATGCCGAGAGGATAAGGAGTTGAGACAAAGGATTCTTCGGGAAGCGCATGGTAGTCCTTATGCTATGCATCCCGGAGGCATCAAGTCAGTATAGAGATCTAAGGGAACAATTTTGGTGGTCAGACCTGAAACGAGAGGTGACTGAATTTGTGGGGAAATGTTTGACGTGTCAGCAAGTAAAGGCTGAACACCAAGTCCCATCAGGATTGCTTCAACCAATTGAGATTCCTCAATGGAAGTGGGAAAGAATTACCATGGACTTCGTTAGTGGGCTTCCCTTACGCCCACTAAGAAGGACTCCTGTATGGGTGATAGTGGACCGTTTGACCAAGTCCGCACATTTTATCCCCCTGTGAGGATCGACTATTCCCTTCAAAAGTTAGCCAAGTTATATGTGGCGGAGATCGTGAGGCTACACGGGGTACCGATGTCGATCATCTCCGATAGAGACCCAAAGTTTACGTCTCGATTTTGGAAAGCACTTCATCAAGCATTAGGCACTAAGCTAGACTTCACTACGGCTTTTCATCCACAATCGACGCAGGCGACCGAACAGGTTATACAAGTGTTGGAAGATATGCTAAGAGGTCGTGTGATGGATTTCGAGGAAGTTGGGAAGATTACTTGCCTCTAGCCGAGTTCGCTACAACAACAAACTATCGGGCAAGCATTCGGATGGCACCATACGGGCATTGTATGGAAGGAAATGTAGAACACCAACTTGTTGGACCGAAAGTTAGGAGAACGCCGCGTTTTGGGTCCAGAGTTAGTGGCGGAAACCGAGGAGAAGGTGGAATTAATTCGGCACGGTTGAAAGAAGCTTCCGACAGACGTAAGTCGACGCAGCACCTTAAGAGGAAAGAAATTGAGTTTGAAGTAGGAGACCAAGTGTTTCTAAAGGTCTCACCTTGGAAGAAGGTTATGCGGTTCGATTCGCAAAGGGAAGCTAAGCCCAAGGTTTATAGGGCCCTATCTGGCATCAAGCGAGTTGGGCGATGGCATACCAATTGGAGTTACCACCGAGTTGCATCAAATGCACGACGTATTTCACGTGTCCATGCTACGTCGCTATCAATCGGATCCGTCTCACGTGGTACCTGTTGAAGAAGTGGAGTTAAGGCCAGATCTATCTTACGAGGAGGAGCCGATTCGAATCTTGGAACGTGACGTGAAAGTACTACGAAAAGAAGTCGGTGCCTTTAGTCAAGGTGTTATGGCGCAATCATGGATCGGAAGAAGCTTCGTGGGAGCGTAAGAGACAATGCGGCAGCAACACCCTCAATTGTTTAGTTAGGAAATTTCGAGGACGAAATTTTATTTAAGGGGGGTAGAACTGTAACATCCTAGGAAGGGCCTATGCATTTCCAGATTAATTGTATGAAATGACAAGTTTCAAGTCCTGTGAATAAATTTTTGAAACCTAGAAATGCATGAAAATGGAAATGAAAATGCATAAAAATGGAAATGAAAATGCATGAAAATGGAAATGAAAAATGAAAATGGAGATGGAAATGAAAATGGAAATGAAAATGGAAATGGAAATGGAAATGAACATTTTTGGAAACTTGGAATGTAAGAAAAATGGCAAGTTACAGAGCCGATCGAAAATTTTAGGAAACTTAGAAATGACCCCGAAATGATGAGTTTTAAAGTTTAAAATAGGAAATAAAGGCAAGAGGGCCTTAAAAGAAAAAGTTGGGGAAATTTGACACACAATTAGGCTTGGAAAAATGGCCTGAAGGTGTCACTTAGGGCCTATGGAAATGGCGCCATGTGCAAGAGCTGTTGGGCTTGGGTTCGAGTCACTTGGGAAGCAAATAAATAAGTTTAATTTTTGCTTCCAGAAGGCTGAGGTGGACGGCATGGGTTTCTAGAAAAGGAAGAGTTTTATTTGCATAAATATGTGAATAATAAGAGATAAATAAAGGAGTTTTATTCACATAAATATGTGAATAATAAGAGATAAATAAAGGATTATTTTCTAAGGAGATAATTGAGGAGATAATTGATGGATTAAAGGCTTTTATCTTTTAAATAAAAGAGATAATATTATCAAAAAGAGGAGTGGTGGCCAAGTAAGGGACTCTTTGGCTGATAACTTTGTCTATAAAAGGAAAGGAGGATGGCTACTCCTCGGTTTACTTCTTTTTGCTCTGTAGAAATTCCTAGCTCTTTCCCCCTCTCACGAAATTTCTCTTCATCTTTTACGCTTTCTCTTTTCTTCATCTGTCAAGCCAAAACCCTTTTTCTTTTGATCCCTGACAAAAACCCCATAGCCGAATCTCTGTGACTCTAGGCGAGGAAGCAATCGACTAAGGTATTAAGGTAAGAACAATCAATTTTGTTCTTCTAATTCTCCTAATCAAGATCTAGGGAATAATCTCTTCTATTGTCTCTTAGCCGATTATTAAAGAAGAATATCGGGATTTCAGATTCAAGGAATTCCGGCTAATCAAGAAGATAGATCATTCGGGATTCAAGATTTAAAAGGTAAGTATCAAAATAAATTCGGCCAAGGCTATTTTAATATATATGTATATGGATTATTAAAAAGCCGAAAACTAATGAAGTGATATGGTGTTAGCCGAAATCACCAGGAAGGAATACCAAGATTCGGCACTTGGTTCTTGAAAACAATTCGGCAACAAGGTAAGAAATACAAATCCTACTAGGATTTGGTTTTAAAGTCAAAAGGGGTTTATTATGTATTTTAATAATGTGGCCGAATATAGGGATTGAGATCTAAGGCAACAGATCAATTTCTTCGGGATTTCAAGGAATCTATTAAGCAAATCAGGTGTGTACTCTTACTAACTTTCAATAAATTGCATGGCAATCATTAGATATGTAAATATGTAACAGATGTGAATGTGGCTAAGCACCACAAATGTGGTAAGGAGTACCTGTGCACGTTTCCTACTTATGATAGGATTGTGAATGTGATATATTTTGAACATGTGATTAGTAACCTGAATGAAAATTTAGTATGTGAAATTTGTTATGAAATAATTGGGGCATTCGGGATATTTGTGGAGGAAGAAAGTGAAGGTGATGACTACGGTCTCACCAACGTAAAGTGGTGACTACGGTCACATAAAGTGAAAAGTGGTAACTTCGGTTACATCCGGTGAATACTGATGTCTAATGACACAACATAAGTGGGCGATGAGCACGCCGATTGCAATGATCGCCTTCGATGGTGTGTAGCGGATGGAGGGTCGACTTAGTAGTCCCCACGATGTATGCAAAGTTGGTACGGGTGGTGTGTAGCGGATGGACAAATAGGTTTGGGTTTGGGTTGCATCATTATTTGATTTGAATATGCTTGATATGACTTGTATGCCCGATTTGTTGAAAATTAGTATTGTGTACACATTGAGTCCGTGGACTCACCCGTTGGGGAATTACTTTTGTGTGATGAGTAATGGAATGGACCCGGCGGCAGGAGCTAAAGGTGGCCATGCAACCCTTGAAGAATTTATTAATTTAGACTCTATTTAAATTTAGTACTTTAAATTTTATTTTGGGTTTGAATGATGTAATAAGGCCATAAGGCCCAGTTGGATTTTCTTTATTTACATTTATTTTATTTGATTAAGATACAAATTATTTTTTTGAATAAAGTTAAGTAAATTTATTTCTTTTAAAAATTATTTTGTCACCTTATTTAAGTTGGATTTTCAAAATTTATTAAATGGATTCCAATTTAAGCCCAACCCAAAACGAATTTTTCTTAATTACACAAATTTTCTCTAAGTTAATCAGGACATTGAAAACCGATTTTCTTAAGGAACATACCAGATCCGGTTCAGGCTCGTGGGCCGGGTGTGGGGTGTTTCAAATATCTTGGAGAAGTGCAAAGCAAACCTTGATTGCCACTTCTACCATGGAGTCTTAGTTCGTTTATTGTGTTGAGGCACCTCACATGGTGTATGGTTGAAAATTTTCATATCTGGGCTTAAAATTGTTGATTCTACTTCTAAGCCATTGAAAATGTATTGCGATAATTCAACTGATGTTTTCTTGGCTAGAAACAACAAAAGTGGTAATCAAAGTAAACACATCAACATAAAGTATTTACCTATAAGGGAAGGTGTTAAAGAGAATAAAGTGTTCATTGAACACATTAGTACTGAATTAATGACTGCTGATCCTTTGATAAAAGGTATGCCACCAATGAGCTTTAAGGATCACGTAATATGAATGGGACTTGGTTCCACCTTATGATTTTGTTTTATGATAAATTATCAATAGTAATCAAACTCTTGTTTATTTGGGCGTTGTTTTTCATAATTGGTGTACACATTTATTCTGAGAATAACAATTTTTATAGGACCTAGAATAAAAATAAAGTTTATTCATTAAGTTGTAAATGGGAAATTGTTAAAGAAATAGAATGCATAGTGATACAAGGAAGATAATACTTGTTTTTAGAGGACTTATCATCATGTATTATGTTTTATGTTTCCTTTCTCATGAATAAGGTTTAGAGGATTTTGAGTACTAACGTAAGCAAACACTGATCAAGTGGGAGGACGCAAATTTTTTCTTCATTAAGTGTTCCGTATATATAAAACTCTCAAATGTTTTCTTCTTATTTATTGATTTAAATTATGTTAATTAAAAATATTATTAATGATAGTTATGATGTAACGAAAACTTACATTTCTTGATTAACATAATTTATGCTTAAATTTCTTCAATAACTCATGAATTTATTGAAGATGTTAATACTTCATTTGAAAGAAGCACAAAATGTATGAATGCAGTATGTTTTTATGGGAAAATGTGCATATGCATGCCTATATATACAGAAGCTGTGAAAAGGTCCTTATGCTCAACAATTTCATAAAACAACCATTATCTAAGTGAGCATAGAAGAACTGATACACAAAAAATAAACATCAATGATTGGAGGTTAAATTTCTATTCCGCTTTTAGTTAATTTTTATGTTTTAATATTTATGAGCATATTTATATTTTATATAAAATACTTAAAGATATCTAATATCGTTTATAGATTTTCTCAGAAAAGATGGATAAAATAACATGTTTCTAGTCTCGTTTATAATTTTTTTTTTACAATAATCCAATAAAAAGTAGAAAGACAATCCCTTTTTTTTTTTCTTACAAGTTCAACTAAGACAAATTCTATATATGTTCTAAAACATTAATGTGAATATTTTTTTTGGTCCCTCTACAATTAAGCTCCATTTCCCCCATTTTCAATCTATTTTTGAAGATACATAATTGCATTTCACATGTTAAAGTTGAACTGGTGTTGTAAGAAGAAAAAATCTTCAGCGTTCAATAAATTATGCGACCCATCACCATCATCATCACCTACCCAATGGTGGTTCAACTCCATCAACCCAAAATCCGTGCCATCGCCATTGTTGCAATAACTCCCAATGGGACTTATTAAGGATTCATGGTTAGCTTGGAAATAATCCTGATTTGGGTTATAATTAGCCGAGACATCGTTGTAATAATCAGTTGAATCTGAAATTGGTGAAACTTGAACCCCGATAGAGTCCGATGAGGCAGCAGTGCTAGCGTTGTCCGGAGTGTAATAACTCAGATTAGGCAGCAACATTTGCTCAATGCTCGCATTGCTCGTCGTGGCAGCCGAAGCGGACGCGGTGTCAGTGGTGGTGGTGGTGGCAGCTTGAATCCTTTCAACTAACCTAGGCATCCACAGGTAACGCATGGTGTCCTTGAATTCTTTGCTGTTGACGTCACATTTGAGTTGTTTGGCATATTTTTGGACACGAGTTCTCCAGTAGTTCTTGATCTCGTTGTCGGTTCTTCCGGGCAAGTATTGGGCGATTTTGGACCATCTAATATGTAAAATACACAACAAATTGAATAAAAAAACTCAAAGAACATTATGAAATGATCACGTAGAGAGTTATAGGTTAAAATATATTACCGATTTCCCCATCGCGAGTGAAGTTGAAGAATCAAAAGTTGTTCCTCAAGTGTGATGTTCCCACGTCGGACATCTGGCCGGAGATAATTCAACCATCTCAACCTACAACTTTTTCCAGTTCGTCTAAGACCTGTTTAACATTAAATTTTAGGGTTAGTTTAGTTCAGCTAAAAAGAAGTTTGGTTTAATCAACAAGTGTTGAGTGTAATAGTAAGATACATTACATTCTCAAGGGAAGAATATAGACTCGAATTTTAGAGATAACATTGCTGAGAAAAACAACTATCAACCTCGAAAATGAGTGTATGACAATGATGTAATTTAAATCAAGTGTTTGGTATTACTAGGGAATTAGGGATGGTAATTACTCTTTTTAATGCAATTAGGGATGGTAATTAGACGGAGTGAAATGGGGACTATTTTTGCCTTTTGTTTATTAATTTTAACTTCAACTTCACTATTCTTGAAATAATTTCATAATTTTTTATTTATTAAGTTTACAAGATTAAATAAAATACATATTATAAATGTTTTAAAAGTTTAAAATATTCAATTAAAATACAGAAACAAGTAGTTTAAATTTTATAACATATTATAAAAGTTTTAAAAAATTTAATTAAAATATATAAAAATATCATAAAAATTTTAATTGAAAATTCACTTATTCTTGAATCCTACTTTAAAATAAGAAAAATTACTTGACACATTGACAACTAAGTATAAAATAAGAAAAATTATTTAATATATTAGTAGTGGAATTTTTTAACTCTAATAATGAAGGTTTTTTTTTTTAATTTTATTATAGGTTTTAATCATATCTATTCTTTTTAACACAATATCTAGAATTACTCATAGCCCCTCCCCAACCTATAAATTGAAGGATAATGCGTTTCAGCGCATTCAAACTCACTCCTCCTACAATGACATCAATGCACATGCTAATCGAACTAAGACTCAATCGGCAACTCTAATAATGAAGTTAAGAAACCACCGTATATATTTAATTGATATTTAAGAAAAAAAATAAGACTCATGATTTATTAATTCTACATACTATTTCTAAAGTTAAAAAAATCCATCACAAGTATACCAAATAATAAAAACTTAAAAATAAAAAATAATAAAATTATTTCTATCATAAAGCCAACTAGATTAAAAAAAAAAAAACTTCTAAAGACAACTTTTTTAAATTTAGTTTGCGAAATCATGATTTTAATATAGAAAAGAAGATGTTTATAATTTTCTAGGGTTGCTTTTGGTATGAAATTTTCTTTCTCAAAATAAATGTTATGGAAAAGAAGGAAGAAAACAAAGCTCATTTTCTCCCATACGTCTCTTTCTTCTTTTCATGATTGATTGAGAAGCAATCATCAATAAACCTCATTCCAAACCCACAAATAGTGTCTAAATATGCAGAAAAACAAAGAAACCCCAAACATCTGTTCTTTTTTACTAAAGAAAAACACTTTGCACTCATGTAAGAACGAAAAGACATGAAAAACCAACTTGTGGTACTATATTAAAAGGCTTCGTCGAGAGCTCTTAAAATGTTTGATGAGAAACTGAAGAGTTTTGGCATGTGACTACTTGAACAAATATAAATTTCATGAAAGCTTAGAATATATATATATTAAATTACCTGCAGAATGAGCAAGAGAGTTCCATCGACCTTTGCCATGAATGGAGATATAGTTGATGAGTTTAAAATCTTCTTCAATAGTCCAAGGACCTCTTTTCAAGTCCTCTTCTTCAGTACTTACCATGTTTGGACCACTACTACTCCTTGCTTTAACATCCATTCTTTAATGGAGACTAATAAAGAGAGATGGGTTGATAGTGGATGGGAAGATAGAGAAGTGGGGGTTTTTATAGAAGTAGAAAAGGATATTGGTTTGAAAAATGGGGGTTCAACTTAAAGGTAGTAAACATGTGAGAGAGCCGCAATAGGAGCTTCATTTTAATTAATTAATTAATCACTTAAAGCTTTAATATAAAGTAATTAAATAATATATAGTGTTTAGGACATTGCGAATAAGAACAGGGTTTTTAAGTTTGAAGGTTGACGATTTCACCTTCTTTTTTCTTTTTTTTTTTTTTATGTTTGTTTTATCAGTTCCTTGGGAAAAGAAACTTATTTTGTTATCTTTCAAACAAGTTGTATATTTTTATCCGTTTTTGTAAATAAAAATTAGAAACTTATAGAATTTTTAGTTCTTAAGCATACGTTAATTTATGGATTTAGTAATAAGTTACATTGTATTTTTACGAAAAAATTTAGATTTAAATTATAGAGATGATATTATTGGAAGTGATGACCATAAACCTCAAGAAAATCAATATTTATAACCCGTAAAATTTTAAACATATTAAAAAAATACAAAATTAATGGTGTAAATATGATTTTACAAATTTTAAAATTAGACAAATTAATCCATCTTATAAAAAAGAGTAACTTACCCTCTGAAAACTTGCAAATAAGGGCAATCTATGATGATGTTTGTTATTACATAACATTGTGATATGTATTAATGAAAATAGTTAGTGCTATCATTGATTATCTTTATTTGCTGATTTAAAAAAAAAAGTAAATTAATTGCGTAATTAAGGACTTGTATTTACACTTATATTAATATGGTTCTTACAACACTAACTAGATTAAATTGAAGGCCTGGATACAATTTTTTAAATTCAATTAACAAGTAATTAAATAATTAATTGTCATTATATCTTAATTAATTCCTAGTTATTATAATTGTCCACATCGGTGTCTAAGTGGGCATGGCTATTTCTACTATAATAATGATAGATATACTGAAGGTAAAAGTATTATACATTTTTGGATTATATTTTGTCCATTTATTTAAAAAATGAGTAAGTTAGTTCATGTACATTGGATTAAAGAGTAATCTTTTTACATCAACATGAGGTAACTTGACATGTCATGTATGTAAAACTGTCTTGTTATTCTGTCAACCACACCAATATTTAACAATAAAATGGATGAAAATTTTAATTGAAAAAATTAATTTACTTTTTAAATTTAATGTAAAAAAATTATTTTACTTACTTTTTAAATAATAAATAAATAAAATTTAATTTCACTCCTGATAAAAAAACTCATAATAATTTTAATAAATGAAATCAATACCATTAAAAATATATCAATTTGATACCTAATTTCTGTACTTATTAAGTTTTCTTTTTAAGTATGAATAAAGGGGATTAATTCAATGTTTTAAGTGCCCGGCCCACAAGGTAACCAAAGAAAAAAGCTTCATTAAATTATTGTATTAATTCAATGTAGTCCCAAAACTATACATTAAAATAAATAAAGTTTCAATAAAACCTCAAGTGTAATATATAAAAAAGAATAAAAGGATGATTGGTTTGCACTGAGGTGTACCAATAATACCATGGATTGGAAGCTATATTTTAAATTCTAGATGCTACCAAAATTTTCCACTCGTCTTCGACTTTTCTTTTTTCTTTGCTTTTATTATTAAATAAAAGTTGGGATACAACAAATTTTTAGTAAGATAAAATAAGAAATAAAGTAAAAAGAGAAATAAATTTATTAATGCAGTTCGGATTTATTAATCTTACATATATGTGGAATATCATTTAAAGAATAACTTTATTTAACAATTTGTTTGATATAACAATTGACTAAAGCTCAAGCTACCCTTAAACTAACAAATATTTGCAACCATTATATTGAACCCAATTTGTTGCAAATCATTCACCAAAATAATCCTTACATACAATTAACAAAATACTCTTCAAGAAATCCTAAACAGAGTGTTGAACTATTAGCAAGAAAATAGAATCAAGAATGCAACATAGGCACTTCAAAAATGGATGATACAAAAGTCCCTTCAGTAGTGCTTTGATAGACTTTTAAACTCTTATTTAAAAGTTAGATATCCATTGAATTATGTGGAATAATTAATCTATAAATGCCTTCATAAACTAGCCTCCTAATAGCTTCAAATACTCTAATCAAAATAAGGACAATGGTATAAGGATAAGAAACTTCGGCAACTTAAACTCCTCCATTGTCCTTCAAGTTAGTCTATTTAATCAATATTCCAACATGAAATTCCCCTCATTTGTTGGTTTAACAAGATACAATAATCAAGGCCCATGTAACAACCAAACATTCCAACTAAAGAATTTTGATTTCACCAAAACTATTGTTCTATTTATTGTCTGAATTTGAAGTGCAACAAGCAATCAAAGTTTCCAACAATCTTTCCATTTAGCATTTTTGATAAAATGAACCCACTTGCAAACACAAATTCAGCGAACATATAAAAAATCATTTCAAATGCACAATTTAAACCAACCATGATTATAAACTAAAGTAGACAATATCACCAAATCGACATCACTACTCTCCTCTTACTCTAATCATCCCCTACAAGCTTGTATCACATTATTTAGAGGGGATGAGATTAAAAGCTACCTCATTAGTAATAGGGGTTGTAGCTCGTGAAACAACAATAACCTTTTTCACAAAATCTAGATGAAATTTATCCAATGCTCGATAAATCTTCAATATGATCTCCATGAGTTATAGCTTCATGCTTCATATGAGCATCAATAAATTGATGATCGTTATTACTCAAATACTCACCCAAATATACCTATGTTGTGGTCTCTTTATTTCATTCACTAACATCATCTTAAAACATGTAACTAAATGAAAAAAACACTTCACTCATTAATTTCTACAGTAACTCTAAGAAAATGATGAGTCATAGTTCTAACAGAAAAACTGACTCACCATTGTTAATTTAGTCAAAAAATAATTTAGTAAAGAAAAAGAAGATATCCCTGAAATGTTTGTAAAATTTTATTATATAAGGTCAGATCCCGAATCGGACTTTAAGTCGAATTTCGAGTCAAATTATTTTTATTATACTTATATACCAAATCTACCTTGTTTATTAAAGATTAATGGATGGATGCATATACTTTTATTACCCACACGTGTAGCTATAGTTTATATAATAATAAACAATGTAACAAAGAGAGAAAAGACATTATGAAAACAAATATTCATCAAATATTAATCAAGCAATTCAAGTTTTAAGATTAGATACATGAACCTACCTTTATGAATATTTATATATGTATATGCAACAATATATAATGTTGTCGGATCATTCTTTAAAAAGAAAGTTGTAGTTAAAACAACATATAATAGAAGACAAAAGTATTCATGACATGACATGACCATCACGTGTTATAGCCTATAACTATAAAAATATGAGAGATAAGAGTTGGTAATGCTTATAATATTTATGTTATACATATGCTTTTATATCCAATTAAGTCCCATATGTTTAATTTGTCTCTTGTTGTAGGGGACATATCTTTAGTTGTTTTTCTGTAGTAGGACCAATGTGTGTGTGTTTCTTTTTCTTTTTCTTTGTTTAAGGATTTTTTTGGACTTTCTCATGCGTCACCATAATTACTTGTTTGCATTAACTTCTATAGGTTAAATGATGGTTTTGGTCCCTCTATCATGTTCTTTATACTTTAATTTAATATAATTTAGTGTGTTTATGTTTATAATATCATTATTTAATTCAAATAGTGGTAAAAATGCTGGTGTCAATTTAAAGGATAAGGATTAAATCCCAAATTTAAAAATTATAAAAGGACTCAAACCATAATTTAACTATATATACACTACAGTGAAAAAAAAACCAAAGACCCACCTAATAATTACCATATTCAAATATTCATTTTAATGTTCGAATTTTGTAGTCATTGCTTAGAAGTAGGGGAAGCCCAAAAACTATTTTGGGCGGTAATTAAATTGTATATCTTACAATAGTAAAAATATAATTTTATCATTTTAATATTTTATATCTTTATAATTTTTAAAGGATTAAATCAATTTTTTTATCATTTTTTAGGACTAAAGTGTAATTTTATTATTATTAATTTAAAATTTTATAAACTATAAAGGAGCCTAAATAGATTTTTTTTTTCATTTTAGGGAGCTAGGGCCCCTACCAGCCTCCTAAATTAGACATTGCTTAAAAGGACTTTACCTAAATGCTATTCCGACCCGAACAGGAGTATTCTTAAGCAATAAAACGAATGAAAACATATCTTATTATAAACTATAATCAACATGTATATTAATTTCTACTGGAGTATTCTTAGGGTGGGTTTGGATGGGCGGTGCGTTTACTTGCGGTTAGTGTAAAAATAGCAGTGGTGGTGAGATTAGATACTGTAGCGATACTGGAGTGTGAGACAAATAGTAAGCTAAACGCACTACACCGTACTCAATCGCCCATCCAAACCCACCCTAAGTTGTTTTAGAAATATTTTGTTTAATTGTTTCTATCTAAGTTGTTGAAGGAATATTTCCCTAGCCAGCTCTCTCTCTATATATATTGACAAAATTTACATTTCCAAGTGCAAATATAGACCCCGATTTTAATAATCCACAAACAGAAAGACCTAGAATTGAGATTTCAAGAACCTATATCACCAGTTTAGTGAATCGCTGAAGGCTTGAAAATTTTTACCGCTTATATTAGAATATATCTCCCTCTTAATCTAAACGCTTGTAACTGAAGTAAGTTGTTTCCTTTTTTTTTTTTATTGGTAAAACAAGTAGTTTGGGCAACAATTTTATGGAATTTGTAGTTAAAAATAGTGATTATTTAATTAAGCGTAAATTATACCGCAACAAATTGCTTTAAAATAATAGTCGTTTTTATTTTGGTTATTCTAAAATTATTTTATTAATTTAATCATTTTAATTAAGAAAATTGCTTAAATTGATCACTATCGTTAAAAATTCCGTTAATTCATTAACGGATTGCTGACGTGACATTTTACCTCTTTTATGTTGAGCATTGGATGGTGACGAGGATTTCTGGTTTTTATGTTGCAAATAAACAAAAAAAAAAGTGTTTTAGACTAATTATAGAGAAGTCCTACCTTTAGTCAAAAGTAAAAAAAATATGTCATGTTAATAATCCGTTAGTGAATTAACAAAATTTTTAATAGCGGCAATCAGTTCAAACAATTATCTTAATCAGAATGACTAAATTGACAAAAAAAATTTAAAATGATCAAAATAGGAACGACACTATTTTAGAGTAACCTACAATATACTTTATCCTTTAATTAATCTATAACTAATAATCATGTTTTAATTTTTTATATTTTATTTTTCATCTTTATTTGAAAAAAAAAAACATTCATGTCAAGTTTGTATTCGTGTAACCTTTTAGTCTCATATTCATATTAATATTATTGAAAATGTTATATGTTACTATAAATTTTCACATTTATAGTTCGTTTTAAGTAAATTTGGAAATGGTGTCTGTACTATTTTCATGTTAAAGTTATATATTCATACTATATTTATTTAAGAAGGGATTCACTTAATAGTAATTTTATACCATTTCATATATTTTTGTATTATTAATATTTAATTAATTTAATTGTCTCATTTTATATTCTTTTTATATAGATCATGTATATCAAATTTGACGTAAATTAAATTTTTTTGACTATTTATTTTATATAAAAAAAATCAATCATAATATATACAATATTTTAGATTGATATGATAGAGATATCAGATCAGTTCGAAAATTTATATGTATGATAAGTACAATTATATTAATAATTTTAATAGTTGGATCGCCAAAATATTAGTCTTACAAAATATACAAAAATATGTCAAAACAAGTGTAAATCGACCCATTCTATTTATTTATTTTTATTATTCATGTATTTTTTTTTATAATTGGGGGAAGGAACGAGATTGAATCAAGCTTGCCTACAATTTAATATTCTTACCACTAGGTTAAAAAGTTATTATTTTTCATAGCGTATTATATATTAATTATTTTAATTTTTACATTAAATTGAGTTTGAATTCATCTCATATTGTAGAGATCATAATAATTAAAATTAAAAATTGGGTCATTATATATAAATTATTTAAATATCATTTTTTAAAAATTAATTTCATTTTCCCATAACACACCAAAAACATATCTTGCAAGGTATATAAACTCACACATATGGTATTTACACATTATGAGACTCAAGTTTCGATATTTAAGATCCCAAACTTTAGTCTTTACTAATGTTGAGGAGAAGTCAGATACCTTCCAGAAAAGTTTTCAAAGTATCGTATGTTTGGAGCCAATGAAACTCCTCAACAGGTTGGTATTATCCTCGGGTTGAGTTGGAGTTTTGCCTCTTGACTCTACGGAGAGCCTGTATGCATTGAGAAGCTACTTGAAGAAGCGATAGGCTCACAAAGCAAGAGTGTCTCGTTGGATTGGATCATGTGTGGCACACAGTCACCTACCAAAAAACATGGTGATCATTTGCCTATGATAAGGTTTGAACTCCCAATGTATAAGATATGATTCACCTATCGACTCTAAGAAAATAATACTCGAAAGACGAAATAAGTTTGATCTCTCTTCACTATTAATAATTATTCTTTTTTATAAAGAAAAAAAAGTTAATTCTAACATTGGAAATCAAGAATAAATTTGACACTCAAAACAAAATGTGATGCCTCTGTGTTTTGTCAAAAAGCAAGCCCGGGTTTTATGGGCTTATGGGGTTCAATCACCTCCACACACACAAAAATCTATTAATTAATCTCTCCCATTGTTAATTAATTACCATTAATATAACTAATTAATTTTCTTTCCTCTTCAAAATCTGAAGCGTCTTTGACCCAAACTTAACGTGTTGAAAACAGTGTAATTTTTTTCCCTTACTCGTCTCAATTTCTACGAACTCTTTTTTGAGGCATGCGTTTTTATATATAATCCTAAAAGAAGTTTAGGCACAATTGTCAAAGAAAATAATAGTTTTAGACATTTGAAAAACAGCCTCAATTTTGAAATTTTATATCAATCCATTGTATCTTTCATTATAGTTTCAATTCACCAAATCATTAAGTAAGAGCCGCTCTCTCAAAAATTTCCTCCTTTTACCATCTTACTTCCTATCAGGTGTCAAATTATACTTCGTTTTTTCTATTAAAAAATTAATAAATTAATTCATGTATATTAAATAAAGAAACTAATCGCTCATTTTTATCAAAATTTTCAATTATTTCTACTATTATAAATTGGCGTGATTGATGGATAATCAGACAATAACATGTGGCATGCTATGTGCACTCCATGCTAACGTAAAGAGACTAGTTTTAACATTTGAAATTCATGAAATTTTTAACAAAAGAAACCATGTGTTCTTTGATTTAACATACATAAACTAATTTATCTATTTTTTTAGTAGAGAGGGTAAAATGAAATCCAAATCTTAGTACAGGGACCTCCATGGTACTTTTACCCTCTCTTAGTTCGTTTTTATCCTCATCTATATGACTTTGACTATAATATTTTGCTAGAAAATTTTATCTCCCACATGTATACATGGGAACTACACATTTAGAATACAAGTGTACGTTTTAAAATAACAAATAATAAATCATAAAATGTAAGGTTTGAAACTAATAATAACACATATACAATATGTATGAAATTAAAATAAAAAAAGTTTAAATGGTTAGTAAAAAGAATTTTAAATAGATAAATATATCTGATTAATTATATTAAATACAATCAAATTGTTTATCATGATTTTGTCATTTTTCTTAAGTTTATATCAAGTTGACTTGTGACACAAATTCAATTAATGACATTATCAATAAAATTGAAATATATAAAAATATCAAAAAAAAATTTAAGTTGAAGTGATGAAAAAATAATTTTACAGATGTGGGTGGCATTAGTTTAGATCTTAACATTTGCAACTTTTTTATTGTTTTTTTAAAGAAAAAAAAGACAACTAATAATTTAACTTATTTAGAATACGTAAGGCTCTTTTAGTAATTTTCTTGATTGAGTTAGTGTCTAGTTGACTCATAACACCAACTTAATCTCAAACTTAAATTAATAGTATATAGATATTAAAAGATAAAAAAATATTTTAAATTTAATTATAAAAATAATATTATTAACATTAAAATATTTTATAATATATTTATGTTTATTGTTGTATATATTTTTCTGTTTTCTACCTTTCTTTAATATAAAACATAGAAATTATTATAGTTATGTATTTGAGGTTTATTTTTTAAAAAGTTTATAAAAAAGAATATGAAGTCATAACAACGATACAGCTATTGCAACCCAAACATAGACTATATCAGAAATTGGCTTTCGAGATAAAGATTAATTTTAATAGAAAAGCCGCCAAAGAAGCAAAGGAAAAGAGTAGCACCGTTTCATTATTAATGTCTCTTCACTTCTTTACATATTCCACGCACGCCTGCATTGCTCCTATCCCATGTCTTTTTCTTTTAACATTAATTAATTAAACTCAATTTCTTTGTCTCCCCTACCCCCACGGTGTGTTTCCCATTTATATTTTAACTATAATCAAATTTCTCCCATCTTCAGTTATTGGAGGACAAATTCTGTTTTTAACGTCATCTTTGATGTCATTTCATTTTATTATTTTCACCCTATTTTAATTATTTAATTAATTTTTAACTATTCAAGTTATCACTAAAATTTTAAATTTTAAAAAATATTAAATTTAAGGATATAGATTAAATTCACAACTTATTACGTAAAATTTACCTTGATAGATTTAATTATTATCATTTAAATTTTAAAATATATAAACTAAAATTAATTAAATTGCATAAACTAATACAGTATTTATAGCATTGAGGGATACGAAATAACCAAATGCAACCATGCATTGCATATTTATATATGGGAGGTAGAATCCCATATTATATAACATACATGCATATATATACATCTTCATGTTGAATGATTGACCAAATCACTATCCAAATTATGATAAAACTACCATTTAGACTCTTATATTACGAGTAAAATTGTATTTTGCCTCCTTTACTCAAAAAATAAGTAAACTAATCTATAGACGTTAGATTAAAAAACAAATAAATTCTTTCTAGTAAAAAAATTCATCTATTTCTACTGCTAATAATCGGCACTGCTAACACAATAACTAGATAATTACACATGCATGCCATGTGTACTTCATTTTGATATATAGGGATCAATTTTTAACCGTAGAAAGGGATGAAAATTTTAACAAAAAAGGCCAATTTGTTTTTTTATCTAATGTATATATAGGGACTAATTTACCCTTTTTTTTTCTGAATGGAGAGTGCAAATACAATTCAACTCTTACTATAAGGGCCTCCATGGTATTTTTACCTCTAAATTCTTCAAATTATCATTTCATCGATGAGATATTCATCAATAATCAAAAATAAGAATGATACATATGTGTATATATATATATATAAACTATTATTTAAGAGAGTTTGATTGAGTTAGTATCATTTATTAATTGAGTTTTAATTCAATTGTAGAATTATCAAAATCTCATTATTTTTATAAAACAATAAATATATTTTGGAGGGTATAAGTTTTTTTTTTTAACAATCTCATTATTGGTTATGATCATATCTATCTTTTTTTTTACAGAATGCCTAGAACTACTCATAATCCCTCCCCAACCCATATATGGAAAGATAATGCGCGTCGAACCCACGTCCTCCTGTATTAGCAATAATGTTTATACTAACTAAACTAAGACTCAATCGACATCATTTCAAACAAAGTTACATTTAAGTTTATTTCGTAATCTTATCTGTGAGTATGTCAAAATGAAGGAAAAAAGGTCAAGTAGCCTAGTCCAGATTCAATTAATGCATCCTCTTAACGATCAGCTTCAAGCTAGAAAAGGACATCAAATTTTCATTTCTTCTGAATAATTTCGCCTTTTTTTAATTTTTGTTCTTAAACTGTACATCCATTTGGTGACAGTGGAAGTTATAATATGAGTTTTAAAATTGTAAAGAAATAATTTATCTATTTAAATAAATATAAATTCGTAATTATAATAATTGTGGAGGTAATTATGAGAGCAATGATATTTAGAAGTTACAATTTCACTTAGTATAATTTATCTTATTTAAAATTTGTAATCTTTTGAAACAAAATGTTCGGGTTGTGACTTTGATGCTATTTTGGCTATGTGTTGGGTCAGTTTTGAAGATTGATCTCCATGCAAAAATAAATCCTAAATTGGATCGAATTAGACCAAGCAATTGAATTATCTTAAAGAAATTAGATTGACCGACTTGACAACATATTTAGGATCTCATTTACTTATATTGAACTTTATTAGGATATTTTTAATGTTATTTTTACTGTCACTTTAATGGAGATTGTGATCGTAATTGATCTAGTACGTTATTATTAGCAAGTTGAAAAAACATATATTCTCAAGACTTGCATAAGAAATGTACGGAGAGAGTTTTAACACTTATTCTATATTGGTAACTTAATGCTTATGGTTTAAATCTTAGAACTGACATTCTTTTCTCCCGGTTTATAATACAAAATATAATAATTTTAGAAGGAAAGAAATTGATAAATAAGAGGAAATTTGGAAAAAAAAACTTAAGGGGATCAGAATTGAATTATAAATTTTTGAAAGGTTAAAATATAATTTTATTATGTATTAGTTTAAGATGTTATTATTTACTGAAAAGACTTAATAGAAACTCTTTCCATTTTTGGAGCTAAAGTACAATTTGATCATATATTAAATTATAATTTAAACATATCTTAAGGGGTTAAATAACAATTTTTCCATTTTGGGATTGAAATTCGGCCCTGCCAGTGAAAGAGGCCGGCCGGCCGGTTTCATACATTGAACCTAGGCATTTCCCTCTAATTTGGAAACCAAAGATTGAAACATGTTTTGATTACATTTCAGACGGTTAAAAACCAACATCATATTATTATTATTAAAAAAAATTAATTTAGCCATCCATTTAAATTTTCTATCTCTTTTGAAAATGTGAAAGCTACATCCCATTTTTGGCATTCTAGACACCTTTTGTAATTAAAATCTAAACACTAGGCTTGGTGTATGGCAGACCAAATATATTTGTTTATAGTAAATAAGTAGCACCATATGCCATCAAATCAATGCTTTAATTTTTATTTTTAGGTGTTTAAGACAAGAGTATAATAAAATATGACACCACCCGCGGGACTATGAATTTTGTCCGTCAACAAAAGAGGCGTAATTAAATTAAAATATTAGTTGCATGACAATAATAGCAGTGATATAAGTCGAAGTTGAATGATTGAAGCGTGTCTTGGGTTAAATTAGAAGTCACCTTTAGACTGTACCATAGCCAATTTTCTTTTTTATTTTATTTTATTTTATCATATTTAAAATTCTCCTACTTAAAATATTCAAAATTATACTAAACCCATTTATGACATGTTTTTAGTTAATTGTTTATAAAATCCTTAATCTTTATCTTTATCTATATCTTATATAAAATAAGGAGGCTTTAGGAAATAAATAGATTAAAGGATAAATTAGGAATAGTGGTATTTTGGTTTTTTACTTAAGTTAATAGATTTAAAAGTAAAGTATAAAAGTAGTCATTAAATTATTTATTTTGTTCTATTTTAATTACTCAATTATTAATTTTTTTATTTAGTCATTAAATTTTTTGAAACTAAATATTTTAGTCACTTTTGAGTTAGCAGCCGTTAAATGAGTGATGGAAAGTTGATGTTGGCTTTTTTATTGATCTAATAACAAATTTAGCCCTATTATTTTTATACATTCTATCAATTTGATTCTAAATATAAAAATTCAACAAACTTAACCTTCAATGTCATGTGAAAATGCGTCCTTCTATGGTATATAATATATATTGGATTTTTATATAATTATTCCTATTTTTATGTATTAATTTCTCTTTTTTAAAATTTATTTGATAAAATAAATTTCATATATTTTATTAAAAAGTACACATTTTTAAGCACTTATTTATATATTGTCTAAAATAGCGAGCAATTTTTTTATAACCTCCGTTAAGATTTTGGTCTAGAAACCATAACACAATTAGTTATCAAAAATAAAATTTAGTACTCAATATTTAAAAAAAATTTAAAAATAAAAAATTTTCATTCCTAAATGATGGCTAAATTTATTGAATTTTTTAGAATTTGAATTAAAATAACAAAATTTATAAACATTAAGTGTCCGTTTATTTACATGTAAAAGTTTTACGGAAAATATTTTCTGTATTTTCTTGTGTTTGTTTAACAGAAAATAATTTGGTCAATGAAAAGTGACTTACAGGTCAAGGTAAAATGAGTCATTTTTCCTGTAAAATGACTTACCCTTTTGAAAAGCGTAAGTCATTTTCCAGAAAAGAGCTCATCTATAGATAATTTTATTTTTATGTAAAAATTAACTTAAATCAAGCTTAATATTATTATATTGATAATAAATTTTATTTTTATTTTTAAAAATATTTAAAATATTATATTTTTCGATATTATTAAACTTACATATTTAATTGTTTATATTTAGTCATATGATAAATATAATTTATTATTTTAATAAATTATTTAATATTTCAATTTTATTTTAATAATGAATTTAAAAAATAATAATTTTAAATAATATTATTCACATATTATTGAAAATATTCAATATTAATATTTTAATAATAAATATTTATTACAATTATAAATATATTAATAATAAATGTTTTGTAGTATAAAGGTTAAAATATGTCATAAGTCTATGTACATTTCACAGATTTGTAATTTAGTCTTTGTACTTTTATTTTCAAGAATTTAGTCCCTTTACTTTTCAAATTTGAAAACCAAGTCTAATTGTTGACATTGTTAATTTTTTTTTTGTCAATTTTGTTGATGTCACATTTTTAAATAAAAAATACTCACTTAGTAATCATGTAATTAAAAAATGACGTTGCAATGAATTTGAATTTAACATAATATTTTTAATATATGCAAAAACAAAGTAAAATATAAAATTGTAGATAAAAATAAATTCAATTAAACAATGAAAAAATAAGAAAATCTCAAGTGTATGTTTGTTTAATTGAAAACAACTTTTATAAAATATTTTTAAGAAATCTACCAAACAACAGAAAATACTTTACACAGATTCATCCAAACACCAAAAATCATTAGTTTTTCTAGAAAAGTAAATCATTTCCAGAAATCATTTTCCGAAAGTCATTTTTAGTGAAACAAATGGAGCCTAAGAGTTAAATTTGTTAAACTTTTTTTTTTATATTTAGGATCTAATTGATAGAATGTGTAAATATTAGAAGGTTAAATTTGTTATTAAATCAATTTAAAAAGCCCATGTCAGCTTTTTGTCACTCATTTGACAACAACTAAAAGGAAAGTGACTAAAATATTTAATTTTGAAAAGTTTATTAGCTAATTCGAAAAAATTAATAATTGAGTGACAAAAATAGAACGAAGTCAATAGTTCAATAATCATTTTTATACTTTACCCTAGACTTAATTTATCTAAAATAATTTAAGATATAATTTATTTTTAATACCCACTCTAACCCTCTTCAATACCTTATTATTTTTTCTAACTAACTTTCACTTATGTGTATCTACATTATTATGGTTAATACGCTAAAAAAAAAAATCTTAAAATCTTATTAAGATAGACAAAAAGAAAATAGTTTTAAGATGAAAATAATTTAAAAATTATTAACCAGTGAAGTGAACAAGCGAAGAAGATGATGATAGAATGAACAAAAGGAGTATGAATGTTGGGAGGATATTCAGAGGAAGGAGAATGAGATAGAGAGAGCCTATATGAACTGTTTGCATGACCCTTTTTATAGTGGGGGACAAACTTAGCTACGTGTTCTAAGATTGTTGGCGTGGAAGTTTAATTTGATACCCTTGACAATGACAGTGATGTGACATCCTAAGATAAGACATGTTAGGGCGACTAGCAATCAATTACTCCAAGTCTCTTTGTGGCCTTCACATAGTCTTAGAGGTTTGTCGAGTTAGAGTTTGGGAATTGATTTGCGAATTGGCCTAGGTTCGCATGTGTTCAGTTTTTTATGGATACACGATCAAGTTCGCAAGGTACACTGTAAGGTTAGCAAAGCCCATTACACAAAAGTATAACAATTGCCCCCCAAATGAGTAAAGGTTATAAAGGGACCTTCACGAGCCTATTAGGAAGTCTATGTTGAAGTGTCATATATTGTATAATTGTCTTTCTTTTATTTATGTTAAAGTTTCATATATTGTTTAAGTCTCTCTCTGTTGTGATGAGTAATTTAATTTCAACTTTGAATTTTGAATAATTGAAACGATTAACTTCATTAAATTTATGGTGGGTTAAATTATTGTTATGTGCACGTTCATTTATATTTAATGATAAAATTTACGGAACGTGCAAATTTTATGGCATTACTCTCTTTATTCCTTTGCTTCATCAAGCTTATGCAATAAGTTTGCTCATTTGGGTGGCTTGTTTTCAAGTTTGCAGAGCTTACTCAGTGGCTCTATTTCCCCAAATGTTTCTGGTAATAAATCTATTATTATACACTATTCATTTGATTAGTTTGCCTACTATTTTATCTAAAACTAACAATTTGATTTGATTCTTTTTATGTAGGTTCTATCCCCAATGTATTCACCATAATACATGTAACTTCAGAGTCACCCACTTTGCTTATGTTATCAACTTCCTCAACTTCATCAGTTTCTTCTTTTATTAGTGCTTCAATTACTGATGTGATCTGACTTGGTGATGTTGAGTCGAGTCACTTAAGTTGCCCGATCGTCGATGAGAAGTTTCATTCGTGTTGTGAGAAAGGTGTGTTTTGGGCTAAGTATTGAGATATATGATGAAATAGGTTCAAAGGGCTAGAAGAGAGATAGGAGAAACCGGCAAACAAGAAATAAAAGATGAAAGATAATTGGATGGGATGGAAAAGTACACTTAAACGTCAAGATCGATTCAACATTATAATGAGTGTAACCCCGGTTCTTATATTGTTTAAAGTGGAAGGATGGTCGGTAGAAGGATAGATGAACGCCACACCAAAGGTTGGTGATGTAACAGTCCGATTTATACCTTAATCGAAACAGTGATTTCGGGACCACAAATCCGAGTCTGTATAATATTTTAATATTATATTCTGTGCCGTTAATATGTGAATAAGCATGTGGTAAATTTCCGTAAGTGAATTTGTCTGTTTGTGTATTTAATTTGAGCAAAAGATTGATTTGCATTAAATGTGAAAGTTGCATGTTATTTGCTAAAGCAACTATGTGTTATGGCTTTGTAAAAGTGAGGGTCTTATGTAGCAATTTGGCCAACATTATAGGTGGTGGACGGCAAGGTGTCAACATATTATGTTATATGTGATTATTTTATATGTTATGATAATATATATGTATTTTATATTTATATTAATATGTTATAATAAAAGAAACATTAGTAAGTGGCATTTTTTTTATCATCTTCTTACCAAAAACTAAAGAAAAAAAAAGAAAGTTTTGAAGCTTGTATATTCGGCACTTACAAGCTTAGATTCAAGGTCGGTTTTTGATTCATTTTCGATAATTTTTACGTTTTTGCAATCGTTGCTTCGAGAGCTACAAAACCCATGTTTTGATTTTGTGAATTGATGATGTTTGTGAGAGATGCCATTGTTGAGATGTTAAGCTTTTTTTTGATTTCTGGTGTTAGATGAAAGATATGAGTGGGATGAACATGCTTTGTTCTTGAAGTTTTGATAAATTTAGCTAAATAGGGCTAAGTTGTGAAAATATTGTTTTGAAGCCAGAGCACCAGCTAGAGCGTACGCTGTCCGAGCTCGAGAAGAAGTTTCTTCACCAGATGTTATAACGGGTGCATTTACTCTTTAGGATACTTCTGTGATTGCTTTAATAGACCCTGGTTCTATGCATTCATATATACGCATGAATTTAGTATTCAGTGAGACTTTACCTGTGGAGTCTACTGAGTTTGCTATCAAAGTATCAAACCCCTTAGGTAAAAGTGTCCTTGTTGACAAAATATGCAAGAACTGTCTGTTAATGTTTCGAGATATCTGTTTCCCTGCTGATCTGATGCTCTTGCCATTTGATGAATTCGATATTATTCTGGGAATGGATTGGTTGTTTATGCATAGTGCTATCGTGGATTGTAAAAGAAAGACCATAGATTTGAGATGTCTGAATAATGAGATTGTACGGATTGAGTTCGATGATTTGAATGGATTACCTATTGTGATATCTGTTTTGAAAGCTTAGAGTTATGTGAAAAAGGGTTACGAAGCATATTTTGCCTATGTGATTGATTCGAAAGAATCTGAGAAGAAAGTTGAATCAGCGCCTATTGTTTGTGAGTTTATTGATGTTTTTCCTGAAGAGTTACCGGGTTTGCCTCCAATTCGTGAAGTTGAGTTTGATATTGATTTGTTGCCTGGTACTACACCTATTTCGATAGCTCCGTATAGAATGACAACAACAGAGTTGAAAGAATTAAAGTCACAGTTGCAAGAATTGACCAATAGAGGGTTTGCTAGACCAAGCTTTTCGCCTTGGGGAGCTCCTGTTCTGTTCGTGAAAAAGAAGGATGGCACGATAAGAATGTGTATTGATTATCGTCAATTGAATAAGGTGACAATAAAGAACAAATATCCATTGCCTCGAATAGATAATTTTTGATCAGTTAAAAGGAGCTACGGTGTTTTCAAAGATTGACCTGAGATCGGGATATTATCAGTTGAGAGTGAAAGATTCAGACATTCCATGCTTTCAGAACAAGGTATGGGCATTATGAGTTTTTAGTTATGCCATTTGGACTAACCAATGCTCCTGCTGTTTCTATGGATCTGATGAACAGAATTTTTAGACCGTACTTAGACCGATTTGTTGTCGTATTCATTGATGACATTTTGATTTATTCACGTGATGAAAATGAGCATGCTGAACATCTGAGAATTGTGTTGCAAACTTTGAGAGAAAAGTAATTATACGCGAAATTCAGCAAATGTGAATTCTGGTTACACGAGGTTAGTTTTCTGGGGCATATTGTGTCCGCTTCTGGAATCCGAGTAAATCCAAGCAAGATTTCTGCTATTCTGAGTTGGAAACCTCCGAAGAACGTATCTGAAGTCCGTAGTTTTCTGGGCTTAGCTGGTTATTACTGCAGATTTGTAAAAGGAATTTCAGCGATAGCTACTCCGTTGACTAGACTGCTTCAGAAAGATGTCAGATTTGAATGGTCGGATAAATGTCAGAAAAGTTTTGATCAGTTGAAAACTCTGTTAACAGAAGCTCCAGTGTTAGTACAACCAGAATCGGGTAAAGAATTTGTTGTGTACAGTGATGCTTCATTAAATGGTCTAGGATGTGTTTTGATGCAAGAAGGCAAAGTTGTAGCTTATGCCTTGAGACAATTGAAGCCTCATGAAAAGAATTATCCGACACACGACCTTGAATTAGCTGCAATTGTGTTTGCACTTAAGATTTGGAGTCATTATCTGTACGGTGAAAAATGTTACGTATTTTCAGATCATAAAAGTTTGAAATACCTAATGACTCAAAAAGATTTGAATCTGCGTCAGAGAAGATGGCTTGAGTTGTTGAAAGTTTACGAGCTTGTGATAGATTATCATCCGGGTAAAGCAAATGTTGTTGCAGATGCCTTGAGTCAGAAATCATTGTTTGCACTATACACTCTGAATACCCAGTTAGATTTGGCTGATGATGGTTCTGTGATAGCTGAATTAAAAGCCAAATCGTTATTTGTACAACAAATAAGTGATGCTCAGAAAGTTGATAATCAATGTGAGTCGAATTCTAAATCTAAATTTCAAATTGTTGATGGTTGCTTGAGATTTCAAGATCGTATTTATGTTCCGAGAAATTCGGAGTTGATTCAGTTGATTTTGAATGAAGCCCATAACAGTCGTTTATCTGTTCATCCGGGAAGTACTAAAATGTACCATGATTTGAAGCAACATTATTGGTGGTCTGGTATGAAACGAGACATTTCTGACTTTGTTTCGAAATGTTTAGTCTGCCAACAGATGAAAGCTGAACATCAAGTTCCGTCTGGTTTGTTACAACCAATTCTGATTCCAGAGTGGAAATGGGATAAAGTAACGATGGATTTTATTTCTGGATTGCCTCTGACTCAGAGAAAGAAAGATGCAATTTGGGTCGTAGTTGACCGATTGACGAAATCTACCCATTTTATCCCGGTAAGATCTGACTATTCACTCGAGAGATTAGCTGAGCTGTATATTTCTGAGATTTTTAGATTGCACGGGGTGCCACTATCCATTGTGTCAGATAGAGATCCGAGATTCACATTGCAGTTCTGAAAGAAATTGCAAGAAGCTTTGGGCACGAAACTCCATTTCAATACAGCTTTTCATCCGCAGACCGATGGCCAATCCGAGCGGATCATTCAGATTTTAGAGGATATGTTAAGATGCTGTATACTTGAGTTTAATGGTTCATGGGAACAGTATCTGCCGTTGATTGAATTTGCGTATAATAATAGTTTTCAGACGAGCATTAAAATGACATCATATGAAGCTTTGTACGGACGTAAATGTCGTACACCTCTGTATTGGACTGAACTCAGTGAGAATAAGTTACATGGGGTTGATCTGATAAAGGATACAGAACAGAAAGTGAAACAGATCCGAGATTGTTTAAAAGCAGCATCCGATCATCAGAAGTCTTATGCAGACTTGAAACGAAAAGATATAGAATTTGAGATCGGTGACAAAGTATTTCTGAAGGTGTCACCATGGAAGAAAGTACTCCGTTTCGGACAAAAAGGCAAGTTAAGTCTGAGATTCATCGGACCGTATGAGATCATTGAACGTGTTGGGCCTGTTGCTTATAGATTAAAATTGCCCAATGAGTTAGAAAAGATACACAACACATTTCATGTCTCGATGCTTCGTAGATATCGATCCGACCCGTCGCATGTGATTGCTCCATCTGAAATTGAAATTCGATCTGATATGACATATGAAGAGGAACCGATACATATCCTAGCTCGCGAAGTGAAAGAATTGAGAAACAAGAGAATTCTATTAGTGAAAGTATTGTGGAATCGGTACGGAATTGAAGAGACTACGTGGGAGCCTGAGGATTCTATGATATAACAATATCCGAATCTGTTTAACGGTAAGATTTTCGGGGACGAAAATTCCTAAGGGAGGAGAATTGTAACAGTCCGGTTTATAGCTTAGTCGGAACAGTAGTTTCGGGACCACAAATTCGAGTCTGTATAATATTTTAATATTATATTCTGTATCGTTAATATGTGAATAAGCATGTGGTAAATTTCCGTAAGTGAATTTGTCTGTTTGTGTGTTTAATTTGAGCAAAGGATTGATTTGCATTAAATGTGAAAGTTGCATGTTATTTGCTAAAGCACCTATGTGTTATGGCTTTGTAAAAGTGAGGGTCTTATGTAGCAATTTGGCCAACATTATAGGTGGTGGACGGCAAGGTGTCAACATATTATGTTATATGTGATTATTTTCTATGTTATGATAATATGTATGTATTTTATATTTATATTAATATGTTATAATAAAAGAAACATTAGTAAGTGGCATTTTTTTTATCATCTTCTTGCCAAAAACTAAAGAAAGAAAAAGAAAGTTTTGAAGCTTGTATATTCGGCACTTACAAGCTTAGATTCAAGGTCAGTTTTTGATTCGTTTTTGATAATTTTTACGTTTTTGCAATCGTTGCTTCGAGAGCTACAAAACCCATGTTTTGATTTTGTGAATTGATGATGTTTGTGAGAGATGCCATTGTTGAGACGTTAAGCTTTTTGATGATTTTTGGTGTTAGATGAAAGATATGAGTGGGATGAACATGCTTTGTTCTTGAAGTTTTGATAAATTTAGCTAAATAGGGCTAAGTTGTGAAAATATTATTTTGAAGGGTTAATATGTGAATTTAATGGAATATTTGGACTTATATAGTTACTATAGAGGTTCAGCCAAGCATGTGTATGTATAGATTTTGTGAATTTGATGTTTTGTGAAAAATAGACTAAATTGATAAAATGTGCAAATGTGAGGGCTAAATTGTAAATAGCCCAAAATATGTGTGAATGGATTGAAATGAATGAAATAGCAAATAAAAGGGTTAATTCTGAATATGTTTAGATCAAGAACCGAGGAAAATGGACTTAGATCGCGGGAAAGCAAAAGTAACCGAGTAGTCGTTTTCATCTCGATAAACCGAATCCGAAGTAAGTTAATATGCAAGTAAACGTATTTGTATGATATTATATTTGATTATATGATTATTGTTAATTATGAATATTTATGAGAAGTTATGCATTTGAAATTCGAGATAAGTTCGAAATAGCGACTAAGCCTAGAAGTCTCGTACGAATCTAGGAATAGAGAGAATTAGCTATGTCATGACATAGGTATCCGTTCTGTTTTATCATGTAAGGCCACGTCGGGGATGTTGGCATTGATCTGAGACTCGTGAAAGACCACGTCGGGGACGTTGGCATCAATATATGTTTTATAAGAAAGACCACGTCAGGGACGTTGGCATTGATATATGTTTATAAGTAAGACCACGTCGGGGACGTTGGCATCGATATCCGAGTGCATGTAAGACCTCGTCTGGGACGTTGGCATTGTACAACTATTCTGAGCTTTCTGAAAATCTTACTAGATTCCTATTGGTTCAACGGCCAAGTCCGTAATACAAATCACAAATCCGAGCTATGAATAAATATGTGATATAAGTTCGATTCAGGTACGTTGATTATACACTATTAGTGTATATAAGGTAAGTATCTAGATGATTTTACTATGTCGATATGTATATGATGAGATTGGTTAATGTGGCCAAAAGTGTATAAACCAAATTAAATAAGTGAAGGATTGCTAAATAAATGATATGTATCAATGTATTTATTTGCATATATGTTTTTCATACCAAGTTTATTTGTATTTGACTTACTAAGCTTTTGGAAAGCTTACTTTGTGTGCGATTTCTCTATTTTATAGGTCGTCAAAGCTACTAAAGGCTCGGGACCGTCAAGGATTAACATCACACTATGAAACTCTTTTTGGTACTCTTTTGAATATGTATATAGCTAAATATGGCATGTATAAGCTAGGTCTATGATATGAGTTGATGCATATGAAATGGTTAAGTTTTGTGTGAACAATAGATGATTTTGATTGTGTATGAATTAGGTGTTTTTGGTGTGTTTTAATAGCCTAAAAATAGTGAAAATAGCAGTTTTCACACAGCCTAGACACATGGGCGTGTTCCCAGGCCGTGTGGACAAGTCAGTAGCTAAGAAAATTTCCCACGGGCTAGTGCCACGGCCATGTTGACAGGCCACAAGGGCATGCCCCAAACCACACGGCCATGTGCCCCTATTTTCACGAAAAAGTTTCTAAAGTTTCTATTTTAGTCCCAAATCATTTCTTAATCATATTTTGGGTTTCGTAGGTCCATATTAGGGTCTTAAAGATAAAATTTGAAAAATTTTTAATTGTGTCTCGGGATTATGTCCCAATCTACTCGTTTATCTATGTTTAAATCTGATAATACCTCGTAACCCTGTTCCGGTGACGGTTTAAGGTTAAGAGGTGTTACAGGTGATAAGTTCAGAAACAAGTTCGGGTTGACGCCACTAACACGCTAGATAAGTCACTCGAGACTCGTACGAAAACAGAGAGGAAGTAACCTCACAAAGAACACAATGTTCATATAATATGGTAAAAAGTCTATTACAATTGGAAAATGCTAAGTATTTATAGCCTAACATAAGATAGCCGAATAGACAAATGACAATGCTTAAAGACTAAGTATTCAACTAGGAAATGTGCTTGAATATTTTAGAATAATTCATTAATATGCTGAGTCTATGTTCAGCTGAATGGAGCACCAATGGGCAGCTTTTTGATTAAGCAAATTCAACTTGGATGTATTTGAAGGCATGAGGAGCTCAATGGACTTGTCTAGGTTCAGCCATGAGCTTAGTGAGCTCATTCAATTTGCAATGTTTGGCCGAATAGGTGTAAGCATTAATGGACAGATTTGAATAGTCACTTGGAGTGTGAACATCAATCTTGAAGGGTCTCCTTAATGTGAAAGCTCATAGCCGAATGGACACCAAATGTGAATGGGAAATTCGACTAGTGTGAACATCTTGATAGCTGCCTTGGAGAGATGTACGACCAGCTTAGGAATGAAAGAGGCAGCCATTCCCTAGTCGAATAGACACCTTGGGAAACCAATGGATGAGCCACCATTCATGAATCCAGCCATGCATGCTCCCATTCGTTGCATTGAACCATGCATGCACATTGTCTTTAATGCACCTCTTACATTCTGCTGCATCTACAAAAGCCATGAACACATTGATTCAAACATACATTCAGCTGAACCATGATTAAATAACATCAAGACATATTAATTATCACACCAATTAAATTAAGACATAATTAATATAGACTTAGCTAACATAATAAATTCGGCTAGCTCAAACTAAGTGAACAATTTAATGAACTAATTGAGCTAGGGAATTTCGAACATGAGCTGTGTCAAATTAATTAAAATAACACAAACATTTAATTTATTTAAATGATAAAAGAAACAAGCTGAAAGTAAGTTAAATTGAACTCAAACGAGTTGAATTAAGCTCAAATGAGCTGATTCAAGCTTCTTGGAGCTAGTTGAGCTGAAAATGAGCTAAGTTCAACTTCTCAAGAGAGCAAGGATTCTTTGAGTAGCTGATCTGGGCTTTCTCATGAGTGTTGGGCTTCATTTCGACCCAAAATTGAGGAATTGAAGCTAGAGCAGCTACTTGGAGGTGCCTAGCTTGAGCTCGGTTTATTGGGGTATTGAACAACTTTGTGAGGTCCTTACTCGAGCTAGATAAGCTCCCGGCCATGCTTACATTAGTTACTTAAACAAGTTCTCTTTTTGTTTGTGTTCTCCCTACATCTAGTGAACTTTTTCAAAGTGCTCCTTCCATGAGTAGTACTTCCTCTAGAGTTTACCTTGGTTGGATAATAAGGAGTCTTACAAACCCTGATGCCTGCTATTTTCTTTGGTGAGGGTTTGAAGGAGAACCACATTCCTTCATCCTAATGAAGCAACCTAGAAAATGTTCGAACAGTTTTCTTCGAAACAGGTTGAGGGTCCACCTATAGTACTATGGATTTATAAAAAACCATTAAAAGTCTAGAATATGAGAAGAACTTTGTGCACCAAAAATTAGGTAGATTTTTAAGGCATCAAGAAGTTCAGTTACAGAATTTAAATACTAAGAAAGAAAATTTTGAAAAAATTGGCTACTAAAGCTACCTCAAGGGAAGCTATTTTGAATAAAAAGCTTAAAACTCTTGAGGAATTAAATGTAAAATTGAAAAAAAAGGCTACAAAACTGACAGAAGAAAATGAGGACTTAAAGAAGGAGAAACTTGAGTTCGATGCTCACATGGAAGAGTTGACTTCAAAGCATGCTAATGAAATTGCTTCTTTGAGGAGACCTCATGATGGAGAAGTTGATCAACTGAAAAATCAACATAAAGCAAACATTGATGCTATCAAAGAAGATATAAAGGAGAGTTTGCTAGAAAAAATATGCTAAAATCAAATATCTAAAAGCTGCAATTGAGGCTTTCATTAAGGAAGCCATAGCTACTACATAAGCTAAGGTTAAAAGTACATTTAAATGGGCTCAACACAGTGCTATACTTGGCATTCAAGTGGTTGATGGTCCACTCAAAGTTTATAATGTTATACTGTGTAAATTGTAACAACCCATTTTTTTAGTGGTGATGGAATAGTGGTTTGGGATTGCAAATTCGATGTTTCAGTTATTTAATATTTATAAGGTTATTTTGGTCGTACTAAAATTTGGTTAAGAAATTTCATCATTTGGTTAGTTGAGCAATTAAAAAGGACTAAATTGTAAAAGGTAAAAAGGTTGCTTACCATTGATTTCCTTAACATAATGGCTTAAATATTTAAAGTAGGAGGTTTTAAGTTGTATTTAAACCATAAAAATTAATTTGGATGGTTATGGGTTATAAATATTGAGTTTTGCATGATTTTAATTAAGGGCAAAATGGTAAATAGTTAATTAAATTATAAACAAATAAAACAATCATCTTCTTCTTTATTTTTCATTTTTGGACCAAATATGTAACATCCTAAATTTTTGGGCCTATGCGTTTAATGGGTGAATATGTTTAATATGTTAATTTAAGTAATAGGGGTCCAAATTAGGCTTAGAATTAAGCAAAGGCCTTGATTAAATTTATCTGTTTGGGCATTATAGGGTTTAAAAGGTAATATCTATATTTAAAATACCAAAGTGGGATTGTGGCCCAATCTTAGAAGGTGACTCCACACAAGGGAGTAAGGGGCCCAAATTTAAGTTTCATGGAGCCTAATTCTTTTAATTTAAGTTAGCTAAATTTTGGGCATTAGGATTAGGTGGAGTGGATGGCAACAAGGCTAAAATTTAGGGGTTTTAATGTTTAAAATATGTGGATAATAAGTAGATAAAGGCTATTATTTAGGAATTTATTTTATGTGGATAATACGCAGATAAAGGCTAAAATTTAGGGATTTTAATGATTAAAATATGTGGATAATATGCTGATAAAAGAGGAAGGAGTTAGAGATAATTAAGTCTCTTTTAGATGAGCTAGTAGATTAAGATAAAGGAGAAAAGATAAGATTTATCTGCAAGGTTAAGTAAGTGTCGAAATTTCTATAAATAGGGGGAATATCTCTTCAATTTCAGCATTTGGGTTTTTCTCTCATTCTTTTCTCCCTGGCCGAAATTCCTCTTTGTTCTCTTCTCATATTTTTCTCTCTTCTAGCCGAAATTCCCTAGTCTTCTTCTCTTCTCCAACATCTTTCTGAAAGCCAAAATCTTCTTGCTCATATTCCTCTTCCATAGCTGAATATACAAGAGAGGTTTCTGTTTGCTGAAGGTGCACCATAAACCGCATATACCTTAGTAATCTGGTGAGTTTCGGGATTTTGTTCTATGCGATTTCACTCTTTCTTTTCATTAAGATCTAACCCGAAACACCTGTTCTAAGGCCTGTCGATTTTCCTCTCTGCTTCTAGTAGCCGAATCTGTCTCATTAAAGGTTCCTGTGCCGATTTGGTGGAAAAGCCGAAGGTGGGAAGGCAACGGTTTCTTAAGGACTTTCGGGATTCAACAAATTAGGTAAGAGATCTATTAGTTTTAATGTGAAGGTTGAGATTTATTAACCTTGGCCGAATATTGAAGGGCTAAATCTTCGTGTGATTTTCCGGCTTTTTAAACAAGGCTTCACACTGAGGGTAGTAGATTTGGATATCAACTAAGGATAGGAGATTTCGTGATATCAGGTGTGTAATACTTCTCCACCATCTAGATCTGATTATTAATGTATGTTCATAAGTTTATATGTTATGATAAATGCCGATATCTCGGTTGAATGTTGGAAACCCAAAAAGGGTGTAGCAAACCACCAAGTCAGTGAATGTTTTGACTTTATATGATAAAAGTATATTGATTTTATGATTGCATGGGTTGGGTTGATGAAAGGAGGAAGTTATACGTTATATGTGTAGCGGTTTATACCGTGATCTGTTATATGTTGTAACGGCTAATGCCGTGATCTGTTATAAGGGCTTCGGCCATAATATGTTGATGAGCAGCATGACTGCCATCTTGGCATATAGCGGTGTGGGTCGATTGTAGAAATCCCCAATGGTGTGAATGGCTGGTACGGGGGCGTGTAGCGGATGAAACCTAGGCAAACGGGTTGGGCCTTGCATATTTTTTGTTATTTTTTTTTATGAAATTATTAATCTGTTTTATGGGCCTAAGGCCAAAAAATAGTGGTGCATGAGGGTTGCACACTCAGTCTCGCGACTCACCCTATTAATTAACCTTTCAGGTGATACCTAGTGTTTTGTACCGGGTTGGAGAGGAACGCAAGGTGGCCATGCAAAAGAACATCTGGATCCAGCAAAAAGACTCAAGCTAATACTTTATATTTTTAATTAATGGATTTTAAATCTCGTTGTAATAAGGCCATGGGCCACTAGTTTATGTTTTGTTTTATTTTGGGCTTTAATTTCTTTTAGTTATTTAATTCTTATTGAACTAATGCATGTGTTTAAATTTGGGTTTTTTTTTTTTTAATTTATAAAGGCATATTTTATTTAAACTATCAACTATTAAATCTCTTTCGAATAAGAAGATAAACTTTAGAAAAATATTTTTTGAAAATACATGTTTTTCCAAAATTTTCTTAGTGACATACCAGATCCGGTCGTGGTGTTTGAGCCGGGTTTGGGGTGTTACAAAATATACCATGGGAGGAGGAGCTTGAAGGTTCGGCTAGGGTGTTTCCTTGCATGTGTGAGTTTTTGAGTCCCGTTTTTAATTATTTTTATGTTTTTTGTCATCGTTGTATTGATATCTAGCTAACCCGGGGACTAATTTGTTAAGTTAGTAAAGTTTAGAAAGTTTAGAAAGTTTACTATTGATGTTTTTGAAGATTTCTACTTGAAAGAGTTTGGTTTGGGTGCTTGATGTTGATTTTAAGTTATTTTATAAAGTAAATTTGTATAAATTTTGAAAATAAGGATTTAATTGATTAATTTGTAAAATGAGAAAGATTTCATTAGAAATTTTAGAATTATTAGTTGTATATAAAGAATTGAATATTCGGTAGTATTAGGTTTGTGTATTATGTGGAAATTGGCTTGTTTAATAATATGGACTAAATTGTATAAAATGTAAAGGGTAAATGTGTAAAATTGTAAATAAGAATATATATTGAATTGAATAATATATGAAATTTAGGTTAATAATTGTAATAAAATTATATTATAGATCAATAACAAGTTGATAATCGAGGAAAAGGGAAGCTTGCGCAATAATCCTTAGACTTTTGTCATTATTGCAGTTTAGCCCTGGTAAGTTCGTTTAGTTTAGTTTAATACATTTGGAAATGCATATTAAATGAACAACTTGTTTGATGATTGGTTATTTAAATACTCAATATTAAATTAATGAGAACTGAAATAGTGAATTTTTTGTGACACTGTTTAACAATGATAAATTCTGAGCCAGATGAACATAGGATAGAGTACGATTGGCATGCCAATGGGTTATAGTGCGAGCAATACGGGTTTGATTTGAGATGAGACGATGATTCCTGACTTGTGATTTTACACTTAATATATCGAAGTCCAGTATTTGTTGCAGACTATCGCTATATATTATAGTGATTCTGGCATGTTACCAGCGGCAGATGTAAAGCCTTCAGGCTTGACACTTAGTGCCCAAGCGTGTTTTCGGAAGGATGTTAGCCTACGGGCTAGGCACTTGATGCCGAGGCATGTTATCGGTTGGATTTGCTCTTTTGAGCATTTTGCGTGTTTTGGATGGATAATTGTGTACTCATATGCATATACGTTCATCGGGCAATGTTTCCCTGTGTTAATTGTCTTGTTATTGAATTGTTGAAAGATTATTCATGAATCTCTTGATAACATTGTGGCTTGATAGTGAATGACCTCGTATTTGTTTATGTATAAACTCACCTGTTATGGATTGTGGTTGACAGGAAACTTTAGTTTTAATCTTGTTATTAAAATTGTTATGATTAAATTCAGTAAGATTTATCATTTTAATGCTTAAACTTACTAAGCTATATAAAAGCTTACTCGTGTTCTTATTTTATTTCCTTGTAGATTACGTTTTATGGAAATCGGGCGATTGGATCAACTCGAGGAAAATCACTATCCGGTTATATTTTGGTAGCTTTTGAGCACTTTACTTATGGTTATATGGTATGTAATAGGTGATATATAAATAGTTGGGTTACTTATTACTTGTGGTGTTGTTACATGTAAATGAGGTTTGTCATGGATGGACTCTTAGTTTAAGTATATATATAATTTTGATGATTGATTTATAAGTGTTCATGAGTATGTGATATGATCTTATTGTTATATACTATTAGTGAATAGTTATTCTATGGTGAAATGGACTTCAATGTTGAGTATAAGTGGTAAATTTATTAGGCGTTTATGTGTGATCATGAGATTTATGAATTGTACCTTAGTTGATTAATTGAATTATGGTGTCAATGAGGACACATTGGTTAGGCACTTAAGATAGATTTTTTGACATGTTTTGAGCTTGTTTAATCATGTTTTGAGTCGGTACAATTGATGGTAATTGTGTTGCTTGTTGTCCAAGTAGGTCAAAAATGGTAAACTTGAATTTGAAGGCATATTTTAGAGCACACAACCTAGGACATAATATGTCACACGAAACTTATGAATTAACCACATTTAAACAAAAAACAAGCTAACTGATTTCTATATAGTCCTTATTCAGCCCACATTTATCAAAATTTCACAATAATTCCAAGAAGTTTTACTTTTTTAACAATTTAATCCTTTAACATCAAAAATACCTAAAATCACTTTACAAAATAGCCCTATTTATCAACCATGCTTAATAATCTACCACAAAACCCCACAAACACCTCAAACACATCAATGGCATAATCCAAAATGTTTAACATTTTTACAAATTAGTCTCGGGTCAGTTAGATTAAGCTAAAACGAACTCAAAAACATAAAAATCACTAAAAAAAGAAAAAATTACATACCATGCATCAAAGACAAGCTTGGCCGAATGTTCTTTAAGCTTCAATGGTGGTTTCAATTTTTATAGGCATAAAATAAAGAAGATGATAGTCAATTAAGCTTTTGTTTTGCTTAATTTTCGTTTAATTATCAAATTACAACTTTACCTTTTAAAAATTAATAAAATTTCATGTTAATAGCCACCAAAACCGTCTACTAAAAATCTAATTGGTATATTTACCATTTAAGTCCATAAATTTTCATTTCCATAACCATTTAACACATTTAACTAATATAAACTAACTTTTGTAGCTTTTATGATTAAGTCCTTTTTACTTAATTAACTATCTAAATGTTAAAATTTATTAATCGAAGTCTAATACGACCTTGTAGTAACCTTATAAATAATTAATAATTAATACAATAATGACACACTAGTTGGAATTGTGGTCCTGAAACAACTGTTTTTGACACAACTAAAAACAAGTTGTTACAAGACTTAGATAGCACACTTGTTTAAAGTGGTTTTACCTCTTTAAAATAATATGCTTCTTTAAAGTGAACTTAGATAGATAACATACATTTTTAAAGTGCTTTTACCTCTTTCAAGTAATACACTTCTTTAAAGCAAACTTTGATAGCACACTTCTTTATAGTGGCTTTACCTCTTTAAGTTAATATGCTTATTTAAAGTGAACTTAAATAGCTCACTTTTTTAAAGTGGCTTTACCTCTTTAAGGTAATAATTAAAGGTGTATATATATGTTTGCATCTGATTGAGATTTATTTATAAGAATAAACATAATATTTATTTAAATGTCTCACATTCCATGTGCGAGGTACAACTTTATCATCCATCTTAGCTAATCTATAAGCCTCAAAGCCTAGGACCTCTATGACCTTGTATGGTCCTTCCCAAGTTGGTGTATGTTTTTTCCTCTTTGTCCAGTTGATTTGGTTGCTTCTAAATTTTGCATCACCAAGCCTCCAACTTCGAATTTTTTTATTTCTTACTTTGGAATTATCATATCGGGCTATTTTTTTTTATTCTTAGCCTCCAATTGAATCGGTTTGCTCTTGGGTTTCCTATAGTATATCCAAATTGGTCCTCAATGACGCATCATTTTCTACAACATTATAATGTATAACTCGATGTGTTTGGAGTCTAATTTCTGGTGGTGTTATTTCTTTTGTGTCAAACATCAAATTAAATGTTGTTTCCCTTATTTCACAACAACATAGTGTAGAATTTCTAAAATCATTGACAATCTATTAAATAATTTTGTATTATTAATGACTATATGAAGTTATACCTTACTTGTCCCAATAGAGGATTTGGTTTTTAAGGCTAACAATATATCTAGCAATCCTTGAAGAATTTTCTTGTTGGTTGCATCTACTTGTCCATTAGTTTGTGGCATTTTTACCAAGCTTTAAGCCAACTATATATGCAAATTAAAGCAAAAATGTGCCATTATCAGTGATGATGAGGTTTGGAATTCTATAGTGATAAACAATAGACTTCCAGATAAAGTTTTCCATCTATTTTTCTGTGATTGTAGCTAGCACTTCAACTTCTATCCATTTAGTAAAGTACTCAATAGCAACAGCAATGAATTTCTTTTGAGCTATTGCCATTAGAAAAGGCTCAAAAATATCAATTCCTTAAGTTGAAAAAGGCCATGGATTAGTAATCAGCTAAAGTGATTCCGCCAATTTTTGTGGAACTGATGAAAACATTTGACAGTGAGAACTAATTATACAACATCCTTTTGAATAGTTGGTCAATAGTATCCTTGATTGAAAACCTTATAAGCCATTGCATGCAGACCTAGATAATGTCCGCATATCCCCTAATGTATCTCCCAAAGTATATAATTTGCTTCTAATTGCGGGAGGCACTTTAGGAGGGCTGAGAATAACCCTTTCTATATAAGGTACTATCTGTTTAGATGTACCTGTGCATTATCTTATTACCAAACCAAAACTTATCATAACCATGAATTAAACAACTCAAAGTATTTAAAGTTTATTATAAACATATCTGGTTGCTTTTTGTTGAAGTTTTCTTTATTCTTTCCTGTCGTTTTGGGAGTTCTCCTTTTGCCAGATATTTGAGTATAAGTGTCATCCAAGTCTTACAATCATCAATTTCAAAAATTTGTTGTGTAGGAGTGTAACTTGGATTCTCTTTATATTCCAATAAAAATTTCTCTTCACTTTGGATTTCTAATGGTATTGCCTACTTGGAGAGAGTGTCCGCTCGAACATTATCTGTCCTTAGTACTTACTATATCTCATAATATTTGAGTGTAGATAACAGCCATGTAATACAATAAAAACTTACAAAGGTTAGTTGAATAGGGTTACTAGATATGCAGTAACTGAAACGATCTAGTTTCTAGTGGTGTCGAAAAAGACGGTTTTGGGAACCTTGTTTCTGTAAATCGAGTTTATAAATAATTAATAGAGATAATTAATAGAGCAAAATCATAAATTAGCGCATGCTACAGGGATGATTTTGTTTGATCCTAAGCCATACAGATGGTTAATGGGTCGTTTGATTTATTACACAGTGACCAGACCTAATTTGACATACTCGGTTCATGTCTTATCTTAGTTTATGCATGAGCTGAGGTAGAAGCATTGGAACGCGGCTCTACATGTTGTCTGGTACTTGAAAAGCTCTCCTAGCTAAAGGATTCTTTTGAGATATGATAGTGATTTGTCCTTGATAGGGTGGTGTGATTATGGGTTAATTGCACCTTCTTGTGTTTCGACCTCCGTTCAATTGGTTAACATTTTTACAAAGGTGCTTGGTAAACCGCAATTTGAATATCTTCTCAACAAGTTGGGCATTTATGATTTGCATGCTCCAACTTGAGCGGAGGTTCAGATATTATTATGGGATATTATCTTTTAGCAATTTGATTCCTAATGGGATATTATGGGATATTATTTCGGGATATTATCTCTTTAGCAATTTGATTCATACGTAACTACTATATATATATACACCTTTGAGGTCTATTAATAAAATTCAAGAAATTACCCTATTCTTATCATATTGTTATTTGATGTACAAATAAATACATTTATTTCTAATTATTTTCTTTTTCAATAATTATTTTTTTTGTGATGGAGAGAGTAAATGAGAGTAATTTAGGTTTCTAAATAAAATATTAAAGTTATTAATTTTATTTCACTATTATTCCATTCAATCTATTTTTTTTCTCTTGAACAGTTATTTTATAAGATTTTTGTGTTAATTATGACTTTTACTTTTTTTAGAGGTTATGGTTTTGTGTCTTAAAATTTAATAATTGAATTTACTGTGAATTAATTTCTCTTTGGACGTTACAATACTGTATTAGTAAATTATTTTAGTGGTTACAATAATATGTTTTCTATAAAAAGTTATTATTTTATGTGTTGGATGTATGGATAACATTTGTTTATTTTTTTTCATATTTTCGTACATAGTATATTAATTATTTTTATTTTTAATCGGTATCAATGTTTTCATAAGATTTTGTTTTACTTTTTCAAATTGACGTATGTTCTATTAGTTGCATATATTTCGCAAGTATGACTAACTTCATATTATTAGGATTATTTGCTATTAATAATTTTTCATGATAAAAATAATTTTCCAGCATATATTATCAAAATGAGTAGAAATGATGTGAAATAATTTATTTTAGACAAAAAAAAAACATATATATTTTCAAAACGAGCATAAAAACAACCATCAATGAGAGAAAGAACTAAGTGAAATCCAAGTGAACAAGCCCACCCATGAACCCTCATTTTAATGTCCTACAATTTCATTGGAAGAGTTCATCACAGGAATATCGCAATCTAAATCTAACAAATATGAAATGAGTAAAACATCCTATTTAAAGAGATTTGCATATAGTAAAGCTATGATTGTGAGAATGAACCGCCCTATAAGTATTCCAATGCGTCCAACAAAAGGAAAAGTGTTGAAACAAGGAACCCAGCACCATGCGATCAGAAATCAAGGAACCAAATTTAGAGTCATCAATAGAAGCATCAACCAAAGCAGTCATAGTTACCATACAGTCTGACTCGAGAACCACACAACCCATATGTAACGACTTCAACCATGACAAGGCCTCACATGTAGCAAAGGCCTCCTCCAACCAAGGGCAAAACAAGGCCCGCTCGAACCCCGTAAGACACTTTACAAACCGGCCACAATCATTTCGAATAATTGTCCTAAAACCGGCAATTTCCTCATTCTCCAATCGCGGCGTCAACATTACATTTAAGCTATCCCTCAAGAGGAGGCAACCACTTGCAAACTGTGGGTCGTTCCCCACACCACCCCAGCGAGAGCCAACGCCTGAGGCAGTCAACCCAGCTGCAGGTAACGTCTCACCAGTCACCTACCCAATGCTGGTGATTCCTAGTTCGATATATTTTTAGTTCCATCCTAATTAAATAGGGGTAGTATTGATATTGTAAATATTATTTTAAAATTTTAAAATTAAGGCTATTTGATTAATTAATGATATATAAGTTTTATTGTTGCAGTTTTAATAATTGTGTTTTAATATTGTTTTAATTAGTTATATTTCAAAAAATAATTACATATTAAATATTTTAACTTTTATTGAATAACATTTTTCAAATACATTTTCTAATTGTCAATTAAAAAAAAATTCCTTTAATTTTTTGTTTTAATAATGTTTTGATTAACTTTAAATATTTTAATTTTCCATAAATTCTTTAGGGTTAAAATATGTCATAAGTCCTTGTACTCTTTGTAAATTTTGAATTTAGTCCCTTTACTTTTCAAATTTTAAAATTCAGGTCCAATTGTTAACACTGTCAAAATTATTTTATTAAATTTAGGTTCATTCCAATATAATTTTTTAGTTATATTCCTATCAAGTGAGTCTCTTTTTTTTATTTGAAAATGTTATACCAACAAATTTAACAAAAAAATTTAACAATGTTAACAATTGAACCTAAATTTTGAAATCTAAAAAGTAAAGGGACTAAATTCTTAAAAATAAAGATATAAATACTAAATTTCAAATTTATGAAAAATATAAAGACGTATGACATATTTTAATCTTATTTAAATAGTAGCATTTTTTAGTAACTTAATGTGTCAAGGCAGATACCATCCTACAAAAGATCCATCATGGTTAAGATAACTATTTTGTTAAATTCTACTAATAGTCCTTGTACTTTGTGAAAGTTATAGATTTAGTCCTTGAATTTTAATTTAATCAATTTTAGTCTTTGTACTTTTTGAATTTCAAAATTTTAGTTTTGACCCAAATAGTAGCAATTAATCTAATGTTGCTTGAATCAGACCGGACCGACGAGTTAGCCTGGTTGAATTGGGAGTCGGTCGGGGTATCAGTCTAAAGAGTAGCTTTGAACCAATTGAATCAGGAATAGATACAAACTGATTGAACCGGTTAAAAATTGATTGAATCGGTGATTGAACCAATTAAAAATTGATTAAATCAGGATTTTTTATTTTTAATAAGTTTTAATTAGACTAGTTGGACCGGTCGGGCCGGTTCGATCACTTGTCTGGTTTAAAAAACATCGGTTAAATATGTTTGATTAAATTTAATTACTAGTCTTGTACTATATGCGCACAATTGAAGATTTGTCCATATTCTCCAATTGAATCATTCTAAGTCCCTATATTTTTTTTAAATAAAAATTCAGTCTTGACGCAAATGACAGTTGTTAATCCATTAACTAGATTTTTAGTGAGTAATATGTTAAAATAATAAGCTAACATGACATAGGCATATGATAATATATTTGCCTCAATGAATTTTGGAAATAACATAATGAATTTAACAATTATCGTTTGGTGAGAACTAAAATTTTAAATTTTAAAAAGTATAAGGATTAAAAATAATCAAATTAAAGTAAAAAAAATTAAATATACAAATTTTGTACAATATGGGGACTAAAAGCAGGATTTAACCTAAACATTTCCACTAAAACTTGTTGGCCTCCCATCATTTAAGTTCTGCACCTCAACATCTCTCTCTCCATTACTCATATTTCCATCATATACCCATTCTTCTATTGCTTTTTTCAGCCTAAGCCTGGCAACGGGGTGGGCTGTGGGCGGACTGTACCCCGTCCTGATTTCGGTTCCAAACTTCACTTCTATGCCCCGATCTCGTCTTATAAAGAAAACATTTCTCTAACTCGACCCGACAATTTTATAAAAGATTCTATTTATTTATTTTGCTTCAAAGTAATTTGTTGATATAAATTTATTAAAAATGCATAATAATTTATTAAAAAAAGTGTTTATCCTACCAATCCGTTTTTGAAGCAAAACAAATAATAATTTATTTCTCATGGTTGTTTGAACCATATCAAAATTGTTAGATCAAGAATAGATCGAGATATTAGTTCAGAGATAGGTATTAGATTGGTTAACTTGAGAATCGATATAGGTCGGTTCAATCAATTTTTTTTATAAATTTTTTAATGATTTATTTAATTAAATTAGAAGAATTGATTGGATTGATAAATCATGACTAATCAATTCAACTAACGATCTGAATGTATGAAGATCTTACTTATAAGCAAAGGTAATGGTATAGTAAAATTACACTTTGGTTTTTTAATTTTTTTATTATTTTTTACCTCCATAAAACATTTTTTGTCTTTACCTCTATTTTTAAGAATCGATTTCTAAGAATTGAAGTAAGAGATTGATCCCTTAAATGTAAGGATCTAACATTTCTTATATTAATGCAGCTTTTTCTGAAAACAACCCAACATTGAAAATATTTTTAAAATAATCATTCAAATAATAATAAAATTTTATAATATTTAATCTGTTTTTTTTTTTTTTTTTCACAAATCACGTTATTAAGGTGTAAAATCATATGAAGTAGATTTGAAGGAGCAAAAAGTGACCGAGAAGGGCAATCCAACCCGATGCAATTCTACAAACAAAACTGCATCTAAGGCTGAAAAGAAGACCGTCGCGTAAGAAGGAGAAGCTCCGAAAAAACCCAATACAAAGCCAACCAAAGCTATTGCCACAGCTTAAAATGTCTCCCCATTGCTTGATTCATCTATGTGCTTATAATATTTTTTTTATACAATATCTACTTCTATCTAGAGATCTTTCCAACCAATAAAAAGGAAGAAAATACACTTAAGCGTACTCAAACTCATCCTTCTAATTATTGCAATATCAACAATGTCAACTGAACTAAAAACAAATGTCCTAAACTGAAATAGACATAGATTTTAAAAAATCATTGGTAGAAAAATTATCCTAATATTTTTTTGTCATGGAATTGAATGTTATTATCAGCCAATAATTTAGGAAAACAACATTATCTATAATGCACGAGCTTGAAATTTGATAATTCTTTTACCGTATTGATATATTTTCATTTATTTCAAATATTTTTATTTTTATAAATATTTGTCGATGTTATAAAATGTCATGTTAGCATGATATACATGTGGTGTACCACATGTATTTACCTATTTGCTATGCCTGTCACATTATCATTTAAATGTAGGAATTGATAATAAAAAATTTGGTAGAAAGAATAGCATTACGCGATTACAGTATTAATCATAGACTAAATTATTGAAAGATTATTCATATCCCTTCGCAATAAATCACATATTGAACTTGGAGGTTCTTCATAGTGTAGTAATCCTAAGACTCCAATAGGAGCATATTTTGCCATGTGGTCTACAGCTTTATTCAACGATCTAGGAATATGACGAAATTGAACTTTTCAATTCCGGGTTAGTAATTGATGAATTAGATGCAATTCAATCAAGTTACTATTAACGGTGCCACCAGATAAAAGAGTTTTTACAAGGAGTGCATTATCATATTCCACATCTATTTGTCTAAACTTCCTCTCCCAAGCTATGCGTAGCCCTTCTAAAATTACTCTTGCTTCAACTCAAAACATGAAATCCTTGCCAATCACATAACCAATTTGCATTTAAGTCCCTAAACACTCCTCCAATAGAAGCATTAGCAACGTTAAACGAACTTGCCCCATCTATATTGAGCTTAACTCAACCACTATCACATGTAGACCAACAGCTGCCCATTACCATTGGAATAGAACGTAATATACTGGTGTTCGATCCCATGTAACTCATTGCCCATACAACACCTCTATCCACAACCTCATGTATAAAATTGTGGATATTAGAAGAACAAAAAAAAAAATCTGACTTTTCCAAAACAACCAGCACATTATATGAAAAATAGTTTGCCATTCGACATCATTGTTTCCATAATTCCCTTTATTCTGCTTATTCCATAGGAACCAGTCACTAGTCTGCATTGCAAAGAAAACATTATGAGCTAACCTTGGCACAAAAGATGCCCACACTGACTTTGAGAAAAGACAATCTCAAATTGCATGGATCTCAGATTCCATAGCATGACAACACCTTGGGCAATGACTTTCATTAAACATGTTTTGCCTAACCCATTCTCCATTTGTCAAGAATCTATTACTCCATAACAACCAGAGGAACAACCAAACTCTTTGGGGGGCTTGGCCTTCCAAATCAGCCTTCAGGTATTAAAATCTCCCTCATTAACACTAGGATAAAGGTGCCTAAACGTTTCGGCAATCGACCTGCAGCCATCCATTTCCAGGCTAGATGATCCGGTCTTGCATCTACAATCGGTGATATCATAGCTATTATCTATGTAACAATGTTATCTGGCAATAAAGTCCTTAATATTGTCAAATCCCAAGCACCATTACCATCTGTTACATCACATACATGTAAAGTATCATTAAGTTGTACCATACCATTATAAAAGGATTAAAGAGGGTCGACATGGCGAAGCCAAACGTCATTCCAAAAATTCGTCATATGTAACTCCCAAAAGACATTATCAATAACCTCATGCCAAACTTGCATCAAGGACCTCCAAATAAAAGAGTACTTACTTCTATTGATGGAGGTTGCCATCACTCCCTAAACATTATACTTATACCTCAAAACTCAAACCCACAATGCCTCCGTATTAGTGAGTACCTGAAGTCCCAATTTGAGTAGAAAGATTTTATTTTGGTCAGCTAAGTTCCTCAGCCCAAGTCCTTCATTATCAGTCGGTCGATAATAGATCTCCCAAGATAATAAAATTGGTTTCCTCGACTCCAAAGTAGAGCCCCAAATGAAATTACGAGCTATTTTTTCAACCTCCCTTCACACCGATATAGGTATACTTACCGTGCACATGAAATAGTTAGGGATAGCTAAGAGCATAGATTTTACCAATGTTATTCTGCCCACCATTGACAATTTTTTGGCGTCCCATCCATTGAGTTTATTTCGAACTTTGGAAACTACAAATTCAAAAGTGTTTACCGACACTCTTCTATAAAAGAGAGGCATGCCAAGATACAAACCAAGATCTTCCACACATACGAAGCCCACTTCACTACAAATTCCTCTAACTAGATCATCCAATGTATTAGGAAAAAAATAGACTTGTGACTTACTCTGATTCAACTTTTGTCTCAAGAAATGACAGAAAGAACTCAAAATGCTATTAATCATACTCGATTGTTCTCTATCTACCTCACAAAAGATAAACAGGTCATTAGCAAAGAAAAGATGAGATATGGTTGGTCCCTTTCTTGACAGTAACAAAGGTCTCCAAATTTTCCATTCGACAACTTCTTCAATAAAATGTCCCAAACGTTCCATACATAACACAAACAAATAAGGCAAGAATGAATCCCTTTGTCTTATACCACAAGATGGTCGAAAAGATTTTGTAACCGTGCCATTCCATAGAACTAGAGGTGTGCATGGGCCGGGTTTGGGCCGGGCCCAAAAAAATTTCGACCTTTTTTTCAGGCCTGAAAATTGTCCAAGCCCGGCCCGACATAAAATTGGTAGGCCTGAGCCCAGGCCAGCTAATATTAATTTTTAACATATTTTATTAAAAATAATAAATAATAAATCAAATACATTTAAAAAAATAAAAATAAATATTAAAACAAGAAACAAATAAAAAATGATACTAAAACAAAATACAAAAACATTGAAATTTTTCTACCAATTCTTTAAGTTTTTAGTGGTTGATGCCCAAAGATGTATTTTTTTATTTTTTTTTAGTTATGATAGTGATTTTATGCTTTTATGCTTAAGGTTCATTGTGCTTTTATGCTTTGTTATATATTTTCTTTTCAATATCGTCTGTTGTAATTGTAAGAGTGAAGTGATGTTATACACATAAAGGTCAAATATCCTCTTCTATACCTATGTATGTACACTGTTGGCATTGCATAATTTATAAAATCAATTCCTGTCTCTCAAATCAAATGCGAGATGTGATGGCACATGCACCCAATCGCAACCATCCATTGTTCATCTTCACAAAAAAAGTCTTGATATTCAATCAATATATTATAGGATCTCAAAGATCATATCAAAATAATATTAAAAACGACAACAGAACAATAAGAAGTAGTTATATTAAAATTGAAACAACTTGTTTGAACTAAAATAATAACCAAATTGATAATAAAACAAAGTTCTACGATATCGAAATAATATTAAAAATGACAACAGAACAATAAAATGCCATAAAAGAACAATAAAACAACATCAAAACAGCACCAAAACAACATCAAACAGCAACAAAACAGTGCCAAACAGCATAAAAATAGCACTAAATAGCAGAAAAACAACATCACCAACATCCCCAAAATAGTACCAAAAACTTGCAAAATATAATCAACCAACCAAATTATCTATACGTCAACCAATTAAAATATTTACTTTTATAAGAAACTATAAATTGTAAGCTAAATTAAATTGTCAACAGTTAGAAAGAAATGTAACCTAAAAAGCAATCGAAGAAACATCGTCATCATCGTCCTCATCATCATCGTCATTCTTGTCACCAATTTCTAACATGAAATATAAATAAATAATTAGATTATCAAATTGATAAAAAATAATATAAAATTACAACAATAAAACGAGAATAATAATTACCCGTTGAAAATCCTTTAGGTCGCATCCAATCATCAAGGCAAACAACAGCTTGAACCATTTTTGGCTTAAGTGAACCTCTCAAAGGTGTGATAACTTTCTTACCCATACTAAAAGCGAACTTGGAAGCTACAGTCGATATTGGAATTGCCAAAAGATCACGAGACAATAATGAAAGCTCATTATATCGAACTGAACTTTTGCTCCAATAATTCAAAACATCTATTTGGCTATTCAACTCAAGCTCCGGTTCTTCCAAATAAATGTCCAACTGTGACTTTTCACTCTTAGTGCCAGATTCATTTAAATATCGTTTATAATTATCACTCTCATCAAAATCTCCCCTAAAACCAACACTATTAACATTGTATTGATGCAAACTAGAATCAACGGGATCTTTATCTGAGACATTAGAATTCTTGGCCAAAGAGGAAGACGTGGATTTGGATTTCTTAGCATACTCATCAAGCAAGAGTCTAAGATTGCTAAGAATGGTTTCAACAAAATCTGAATCATGAATACCATAGATTGTAGTAAAGCAATACTGCACATAATTCAACTTGTAACGAGGATCTAAAATTGCAGCACATGACAATATCAACGAATACTCAGCCCAATATTTATTAAATTTCTCTTGTATTTGTTTAACCATTGGAGTTAAAAAAAAAGGACCTTTAACTGTATCAAGCAAGACTTTGTGAACCTTCCAAACCCCTCTGAAATAAAGATTGGCCGTCGAATAATTAGAACCAGAAAAAATACGAGTCACGTCATAAAAGACTTTCAAAAATTTTCAAAGAATAGCAACATTTCTCCACTCCTCGTCAGAAAGTGCAAACATTTGATAGTCTTTATCCCGTTGGCCCCAATAATCTAGCACATCTTTATAGTAGAGAGAAGATTCAAGCATCAAATAAGTAGAATTCCATCTCACACACACATCTTGACGCAACTTTTTGGTCACATTCAAATGAAAACTTTTGTCGGCCACATCATGAAATCTTTTCCTACGAATTCCTCACTTTTTTATGTACTTAATTCCATTTCGAATCTTACCAATAACATCATCAGCAAGTTCCAAACCAGCTTTAACTATAAGATTCAAAATATGTGCACAACATCTAACTTGAAAAAAAACACCATCACACAAAATAGCTCGGTTCGTACGAAAATGATTTTTAAGACAAGAAACCAACACATCATTATAAGAAGCATTATCCAAAGTGATGCTAAAAATTTTCTTGTCTCTACCCTATTGAGATAAACATAAAACAAGTTCATCCGCTATGTTCAAACCATCATACGGAGGAAATAAAGCTCTAAACCTTATGATTCTCTTTTGTAGCTTCCAATCTTTATCAATCCAATGAGCAGTAATGCAAATATATTCATCATTAGTATGCTCTGAATTCCAATTATCGGAAGTTAGACAAATTAAACCGGGTGCTTTAGCTAACTCTTCTTTAACATGATCTCTCTCTTTTGCATAATACATTAGGACATCCCTAGCAGCTGTAAATCTACTTATATTCTTAAAATTAGAACTAGCAATTCTCATCATGTATCTAAATCCTGGTTCTTCAACTGTCCTAAATGAATGCTTGCCACACACAATAAAAATAGAAACAACTCGACGACACTCATCAGCATCAAACTTGTAGTTTTTTATAGATGGACTACCTCCTAATGATGGTTGATTGGCTATGGTGTATTGAGTGATGTCCTTATTAACTTTTTTCAAACATTGATTTAGATGACGTCTTAAATGAGAGGTTCCACTAGAAGATTTAGCAATTAGAAGATTTAGCAGAAAAGATACTCTTACAGTGATTACATTGTGCCTTCAATTCATTTTTGTCCTCGCATTCAAGCTTTATCATTTCATCCCACACCTTTGAAGTGGTAGACTTTTGACGTTTGGTAGCACTTTCATACTCATTAAACCTATCGTCTAGAGGTATAGGAGTGTTCGAACTAGCCATAGTCATAAAAACTCAAGTCCTGGAATCCAAATAAACCAAAAGTTAATATAATTGTTCAACAATTATATATAATATATGAATCATTCCATACTATTATTTACTATCATCATAAAATGTTAGCTAAAATTAGCCCAAATTATTCCTGCCAGAACACACTAATTCCAAAACAAGAAACATGACAATTACCACCTTACAGTCTTTAATAAAAAAAATATTAATAGTTATATTTATCAAAAGCATCTCATATCCAACAGGCAGCAAAAAACAAAGACAAGCAAATGAATGTTATGCTTTCCTGCTTTAGGTGTAATAATTTTATCATATTTGATGAATTACGAAAATGATTAAATTAATTATTCATAGAAATATACAAATGTCATTTATTATCTCTACGTTGATAAATAATCACTAATTTTATATGTATAATCAAATCTAGCTCAATGATTACATATTTAAACTAATAAGAAGTTGCATCATAAAAATCATTTTAAATGTAGAAGATAAATTTTATTAGTTGGTTATCTAAAATTATATTCCATAGCGGATGGAGTCATGGTGAGCAATAAACTATGTTGTCTAAAGTCCAAAAGAGGAAGATATGTTGTCTTGATTATTAGAATGGGATTAACTCCCAAATATTTATATAAATAGATAGGTATAAACACACACTAAAGCAATTTGAAGAAGCATTTTAAGAAACTAATCTTATGTGTTAGATTACTGTCATTTTGTCAGCTAAACAATTGTATATATAGTAAGAATTTTCATTAAATATATATTTTCTATAACTACCTACTTATAATTAATAGGTATAAAGAATGTTTTGAGAATTAAAATACAAGCAACACATTGACATTTTCATTAACCTAAATTTTATTGTTTTCCTTTAACCTAAATACTATTTAGCTAATGAAATATAATTACGCATGTATGAATAAAATCCACAAAAATTGTCATTGATTCCCATTCTCATCGATAAATGAGTAAAACTTGCATTACAAATAGGATATTAAGCAATAAATTTGCATATAAAAACTAAAGCTATTTGGTGTGTGTTTGCACTTTGCACAGCTATTCTTTGTTTTCACATAAACTTTTAGTCAGGCAGAAACTAGAAGCTGAAACAAAATGGGTACAATACAGCAGATTATGAAAACACAAAAACAAGCTATTTGGTTCGATAGAGTAAGATTATGAAAACTTTTAAGCAGATTGCTTGCTACCAAATTTTCTAAACTAAAAAATATGTTCCACTACTAATTTGGTTCGATGGAGCAAGAAACTTCTTTTCATTATTTCTTTATTTATACTCCCAACTCTTTCATTCTATTTCAGTGTCTACAATGGAAAAAGAAAAATAACAAATAAAATTAAATTAACTTTAAATATGATATAAATATTTCAAAAGTATGCATGCCTTAACAGTTAACACAATCTTTGCTTTTTTTAAGCTCTGTACTTGCACCAACATTTTCTTCCATCTCCCTTTATTAATTTAAGTACTGAACGACATCTTAAAGCATTGAAACTCAACTTTCACAACTATGAGACTATCAACAATATTTAATAGCAAATTTCTTTAAAGTTCTTCTCAAAAGAAACAATATTTAATCCACCTTAGCTTCATATTTTCCCTACATACTCTTTTCATTAAGTCACTATTTTCGCTTACAGCTTTGATAAAGTTAAAAAAAAGAAGAAGAAGAAGAAGAAGAAGAAGAAGAAGAAGAGGTTTACAGCTTATTGTGTTGTCGTGGCCGTGGGTAGAGAAAATGAGCTGAGCTTGAGGTGGAGAGTGGAGCTGAATGGGTGTTTCAAGAGGTGGAGACTGCTGGATCGGAGGAGGTGGTTGCTAGTGGTGACTTAGGGATTTTGGAAATGGGAACAATGGGGAGGAACTACGAAAAGGAAGACAGACAAATGAAAGTTAAACTAAAAGAAAAGGTAAGGTTAAAAATTAAAAAAAGGATTAAAAATAAATTATTTAATATATATTTCGGGCTGGGCTAAGAAATTCTTACCCGAGGCCCGACCTGTTTTTTAAACGGGCCTCATTTTCTGTCCAAGCCCATTTTTTGGGCCTATATTTTTACCCGAACTCTCCCATTTTTGGAGCGGACCTTTGGGTCGGGCCGAGTGGCCTAGCCCATGCTCAGTTCTACATAGAACCTAAAGTGAAGATGAAGATACACAATTTAAAATCACCGTGATCAACAAACGTGGTAGCCTAGCTTCAACCAAAGTGTCATCCAAATAATCCTATCTAATCCTATCATAGGTTTTTTCAACATCAGTCTTGAAAGCCATTCCATTTTCCTAACTTTGAAATTTCACATAGAATGAACCTCTTACGCAATTACAATGTTATCTGAAATGCATCTGTCAGGAACAAAACTTGCTTGGTTCTGTTTATCAAGCGATCCCATCAATGGCCTTAGTCGATTAATAATCACTTTTGTGGCAACCTTATACAACACCATACACAAGCTTATTAATCGAAACTGCGGTAATTCTTTTCAGGCTTTGAACTTTTGGAAGCGTACTAGTAAGGTTCTGTTAATCTATGGGTTCAACTGATGCTCTTCTAAAACTTGCCTGACCATACTACACACCAAAACGCCAAGTATTTCCGATTGAGCATGATAAAATCTGGCATGAAACCCATCAAATCCTAGTGCTTTGCATGGGGCCATAGCAAAAATTGCCTTGCAAACTTCCTCATCATCAATTCCCACTTCAAGATCAACTTTGTCAATTGAAGAAATCAAAGGAAACCGTCCTCACAAGGAGAAACTCCACTGACTGAATAATTTATAGAATAAAGCTCCTTAAAAAAATACACCACATGTTGTTACAGGACTACCTCATCGAAGCACCATTCACCAACATCTATCTTAAGACCTTCAACCTTATTGTTATTTTTGCCTAGCCATAGTACGACTATGAAAATACCTGATATTTATATCACCACTCGTAAGCTATTCCGCTCTTAATTTTTGAAACTATAACAGCTCTTCATGTTTTAAAATGTCCTCAATTTTCAACCTTAGTTCCAAATCGCGATCACGAAGCTTTTTTGAGTCTCTGAATTCTAGAATTCCTTGTACACGCTAAAGTTCCAAAATCAATCTCCACTTATGAACAAAAATATTCCCAAAAACACGCTTGCTTCATTCCTTAAACTCTTTCTAGAAATGCTTTAAGTTCGTACGCACATCTAATTTATTATTCCAATTACTACAGATTAAGGGAAACCAAATCAACCGATTTACATCTATTATCAAACCCAAAAACTCCAAGTGAATCGATGCCAGCAAAAACCCAAGTCACAAGGACCATTATCAAACAGGAAGATTTGAAACCTATGACATCCATTTCTCACACTCGCTGCACCACCTTCCCGTTCTGAGTGCTCAAGAATTAAATTGAAATCTCCTGCTAGAACACATGGTTCCACAATGGTTTTAGCTAAAGAATCCAAATACTCCCTTTACTTCTGCCTAGTTGCTGATTGTGAGCTAGTATATACTACTTAACACAAAAAATTAGAGAATCATTGTCAATTTCTCACCCTCATAAGAATCATTTGCAGATGTAAGTCTAGTATATCAATGAGAATATTATCATTCCAAATAATCCAGATCCCACCAGAAAACCCCATTGCTTAAATTCTAAATGAATTCACGAAACCAAGACTTCCGATGATTTCATCCACTTGAATACCACTGACTCGTGTTTAAAAAAAGACTCATTACATCTAGGCAAAATTCTCTCCTATACTTATCCACAAAATTATGAAAACGGGGATGCCCTGTTCCTCAATAATTCCAGAAAAAGAGTTTTAAATCCATAATTTAAATAAAAAAAAGGCACCAACAAGTCAACACAAGTTGTACATATAAACTTAACAGTAAATACCATTATTACCAGAATCATCATCAACCATTACTTCCACAGATGAAAGCTTTTTTGATTCATCCCTGGAGTTGAATACCTCATTCAAGAATTGTTTTTGATCCAATCCGTAGGAATCAATAGAAAAGGCAAATCCCTTATAATACACCAGATCCGGCTCGGTTATTGATAGAGTGAATAAATCTACCATTTCTTGAAATCTCTCTTCTGATTCAAAATCGTGGTGTAACGTGTATCCCCTCCTGTTCTGGTCATGGAATAGATGAAATAAATCAAAAAATAGATTTTTGTTCAAGAATGAAATCTTATTGGAACTGCCCAGTTCATCCTTCGGAACCATATCACATCCCGAATCTGATGAAATAGGATGAATTGAGATGGTATTTTGTGCATTGAATCCCTTACAAACTAATGGATGTAAACAAATAGTGCGTCCTTCCACTAAAATAGGTTGGAATGCCTGTATACCTAATCTATGCAGAGTAGGCGCTCTATTCAGCAATACAGGATGTCCCCGCATAACTTCTTGCAGTATTTCCCATACAATCGGCCCTTTTTCCCGAACTTTACTCTTAGTAACTCCTATGTCCGGAGCAAGATGTTGTCTAATTAGACCGCGAATTACAAATGTCTGGAAAAGCTCTATTGCTATTTCGCGAGGCAATCCACAGCGATGTAATGAAAGTGAGGGGCCAACAACAATGACAGAACGTCCTAAATAATCGACTCGTTTGCCAAGCAAAGTCTCGCGAAATTCACACTCAATGCATTGCACAATATCCTCTATTGTCATTGATAACTCTACTATGGAGCTCGTTGCAACTCTCTATTCACAATTAAACGGTTTTTTTCGTTGAACATTACTGTTCTTATAATTTTGCACCACTGCGTTTGAGCACCCAGTACTCGACTCACCAAATTGAAAAACTCTATTTTATTTACCTTTTGGAACATTAAATTCTCCAATTTCAACCATCCGAATATCCCCATGTTTATTTCTATCCAATTTCAACTGGAAATTCATAGGCAAAAAATTAAAGTTTCTATCTATAGGATTTTGGAAAAATGGGCTTATTCCAAAACCATCATTAGACCCATTTCCCCTATTATTAGCAGATGACCCAATATTAGAATTAGTGGGCCTTAGTACATTTGGACTTGTTCTAGGCCTGCCTCCAATCACAATTCTTTATCCAATATTTTTAGACATCTCTTTCTTCCCCACAAATTAATCTTTTTAACTAACTTCCCCAACCTTAGCCAAACTGGATCTCCTTAAATCACGCCCTTCAAACTAAACAGGTTGATTTCCTCCTTCCATGGCATTGATTTCAGAAATTGATTCACCATGATCTGTCGTTAGGGATGAAAATCGTAAGACCTCTGTTTCGTTCCCAACACCGTTAATTTTTTTTGTTCCTGTATTCCGACCCTTTTCTCTTTGCCATTTTTCACAAGCATCCATGGGCTATATAGTTCATCTTCCTCACGTCATTGATCATCCATTTTTTCGATCGCTGATTCTCTCCCGCCCACACCACTCTCAGATGAGTTATTCTTGATCCCTTTACACATATTAGAATTGTACCCAAATATCCCGTAATTAAAACAAACAATCGGAAGTGATTCATACTCGATTCTCTGAATATGACCACTGATCTTGATCTTCGACACTAGTGGTTTCCTTAAGTCCACACACACTGCCAACCTAACGAAGCGTCCCCGTCTTCCACTTCTCGTATGAACATCAAGCTTGACCACCAACCTTATGGCTTGACCAATAGCACGAAGTAGGCAATTTGAGTAGTAACTTTTCGATAGATTAAGTAATCTAACCCAAACCACTTGAAATCCACTTCATTGTCCGATGTTGAAAAATCTGGCAACCATGGTCGTACAGCCAAGTATTAGCCAAAAATCACCCAAGGACCCCTAACTAAGATAACTAGTATAGACTGGTTGGACCAAACAAATAATTGGATAATCTTGAGAGTCAATACTGATTGGTTGAACCGAATTTTTAATATATATTATTTTTATGAAAACTTTAGTGATTTATTTAATTGAACTGGACGGATCAGTTGGACCAGTTGAATTGATGAATTGATAACTTGATTATTTCAACCACCGATCCATTTTTAAAATCTTAAATTTGAATGGTTGGTTAAATAAGTTGAATTGGAAGTAGCTTGTCTGGTTTGAATGGTATATAAGAATTGATTAATGTTGAACTAGTAAAAAATATGTAAAAATCAGTAAAATTTCTGATTAAATGGTTTGATTAGTTGAATTGGAATTAGTGATGTAATCCTTGTGGAAGGTATATATGAATTCAATGAATGTTGAACAAATCAAAAATTGATTTGGCTTTCGGATTGAACAGTTCTAAGTGATGCAAGTTCAATTGGTAAAAATCAGATTGGATTAATTTATATGCAATTGGAAATCAATGGAATTGTTCTATCTAATATATATATGAATTGGTAAAAAAAAAAAACATGTTTAATATAAAAAGAAAATTGTATTGAACCGATAAATTATTTTCTTTTCAATTTCATTGGTGGGCTCCTTTAAGAAATGTTTTTGAAATGTGGTTGGATCGGTAATCAATCGGAAACTCAACAATTAAAAAGTATATTATCCCATGTCAGGGTTTTGTCTTCCACTCTGTGCAGAATTATATTTGGTTTACAGAGAGACACTTCGGTGGTACTTGCAAGATTAAGGAAATGTGTAAGTAATTTATTATAATTTATGTATAATTTTTTAAAAATAATATTAATCATCCATCGATTTTTTAAGTATTTTTTAAAGGAGGAGTGTAGGAAAATGAAAGTTAAAAGAAAAAGAATTAAATTGATAAAAAGGAAAAAAAAATAGGGATTAGATGTGGAGTTTGACTTAAATTGATCAAAAGGAAAAAGTATAGGGAATTAAATACTATTTTCAAATCTTTAACAAGGAAAAACAGTCAGATCTTAAAGCGGCGCCGTTTTCATCTGTCTATTAAAGCCAAATCTAGCTGTATTCCTTTTCCATTTTATCAATCTTGCTTAAGGTTTTCATTCTCAGATTTGCTTTAATTTTGTTGTCCTACTGTTTGAAAACATGATTTTGAAGCGTTTTCCATTTTTTTACTATCTTTTCTGCTTGATTTGATGATGAAAGAAATGGACAGGTGATGATCTACGCTACGTTCTTTCTTATTCAAATGTTCTCTCTAATTCTTTTTGGATATTCCCTTTCTTTTTTTTTAATCTTAATTTCCTAGTTGAATTTTTTTTCCTTCTTTTCTTTATTCATTTGAACTTTTCTTTTTCATTTTCAGATTTTGAAAATATATGATGCATTTATGTAGAATGTGTTCTGAACTTAGTTATTTTTTTTTTAATTTCTATCCCAAATAATTACATTTAGAATTTTTCCTTACATTGATAATAATATTTCTTATAGTCTTTTAACTTTTCAGTTTCTTTTCTTTTTTTGAAAGATCCGAAACATGAGCTTCAACGGTAGTAAGATCGGAAACATGATCTTCAACGGTAACAAGCTTGGCGGTGAAGTTTGAAATATACGAAGCATAATCTTCAACGGTAACAAGATCCGAAACATGATCTTCAGTGGTAACAAGCTTGGTAGTGAAGTTTGAAATATCCGAAGCATGATCTTCAACGGTAACAAGCTTGGCGGTTAAGCTCCAACGGCTAGTTTTTGGGATACCCACTCCCATCTATCTATAAATAAGCATCACCAGTAGGTTCATCATCTATCTAAGCTTTTCAGCATCCTCTCCTTTGTCCTTTTGCTTTTAATTTTTTGTGCTTTGATTAATTCTTTAAACCATGGAATCAAATTCACGATGTCGAAACGATCCTTTTTAGAAAAGGCGGGAATCGAACTGGGTTTGAAAATAAAAATAAAACAGGGAGTCGCCACCGACCTTTTATTAGGTGTGATTGGATCACCTTTGGTCTACGAATATTCCAAAAAAATAGGTTCGGGAGTCGATTACATGCGAGGAAGGATTAGCACCCTCGCAGCGCCCAAAATCGGTACCAAATTGATTAATCAATGTCCTAATGTCGAAAAATTTGAAAACATTTAGGGTCAAAAAACTTTTAAAAAATAAAGTTAATTAAATTGGAATTAAATCTCGAGATTAACTCGTTTCATAGGGATAAAGGTATCATACCCAGCACGTTAGGATATAACACATTTATATTCTGACACCGAGATCATCTTTGATTTTTTTAAAACACGTAAAAAGGGTAATCGAGTATTTAGTCAAACGAAAAATTTGACACCCAGCACGTTAGGATGTAATTTTCCGTACTTCTAAACACACAAATATTGCCTGATTTTTTAATATGAACAAAATTTTCAAGGGTATTCGTTTATTTGGTCAAACAAAAAAAAAATCGCACCCAGCATGATTGGGCACGATTTTTTCGAATTTCCAAACGCGCAAATATTACCTTATTTTAAAAATATGGACAAAATTTGAAAGGATATTTGTTCATTTGGTCCAACAAAAAACCACACCCAGCACGATTGGGCACGATCTCTTCGAATTTCCAAACGCACAATATTACATTCTTTTGAAAAAATTTTTGTTTTTGAATAATAACGAGTGCAACATGTATAGGCATGCGTTTATTTTGATTCAAAGTAAAATACTACGATCTAAATTGGATAAATACATCGGAATTTGGTGCATAATGCAATGGCATAACATAAGGATAGAAATAATCATATAACAATAATACATGAATAAGATGCTATATGAATGAACAACAATGATACAAAAATACAAAGTAACAAATCACAATACACACAAAGGTGGCAATCGCATACTCTGCACTATTGAACATTAACATCTATAATCAAAGATAAATAAATAAATCAGACAACATATATAACAATTTGCAACAAGTATAAAGCAAGTTAAAATAAATAAAATGTACAAACATACACTTTGAAATGACAATGAATTAGTTTAAAATTGATAATGTAAAAAAAATTTAATAACATGCAAAACAATTTTTAAAAGATGATGTAGAAAAACTCGAAACAGGATAGCGTATGTATATATATTTATATATCAATATAAAGTATATGAAAAAAATAATAATAATGTGAAGAACACTTAAAGTAAATAACGAATCAATTTAAATAAATGATGTTTGAAAGATTTTTAAATAAACTATATATAAAAGTCTTAAAATAAATAATATCTGTAAAAGGGTTTAATAAAAGAAGTATATAAAACTTAAAATAATAATAATAATAATAATAATAATAATACAATTTTTAAAGAAAATAAATAAATAAACTTATTTGGCAAATTAAGGACTATATTGAAATCAGAATAAAAATCAAGGGGCTGCAATTGCAATAAATCAAAAAGGCACGTACAAGGACCACAACGTTATGCGCGCAAACTCATAGGGACTAAATGGGTGAATAACCCAGCCCTTTTGGGCACGGATTAAATTAAAAACGAAATGAAAATAATAGGGTAAAATTTAAGAAGAAAAAAAAGCTAAAATGGGTCAAAATCAGAGGCGCGAAAAGGGAGAGGGGGCCATCGCGCAAATAGCCCTTTTAAGGGGAAAGGGCACTCATTCAACTTTCAAATTGTCAATGCGCTGGCCCCTACTCTCTTTAATTACACCACTTTAAAAATTAATATACTTTGTTACTTATTCTTTTTTAAAGCTTATCAGTCTATTTTCTTTAAACAACAGAAACAGAGAACCCCCTCCCATCTTTTCATGCCCGTCGATTGGGCTTCCTTCCTCATCGCGCGCCGCCCACCACCACGGTGGCGGCGAGATCTTGTGACGAGGGTTTTAATGCTCCACTCAGAGAAAGCCCGGGAGCCCCGACCCTTTAACGTCTTCGAGGCTAAGAGAGAAGACCAATGATGCCCCCCAAGGTCAAACCCCGACGACGGAATGTAAACACTCCGACGCCGCGACGTGGGGGACTCCGGTAAGCTTCTTCTCTTTGTTTTTTTTGTTATCGTTTGTAAGAAATTTTAAATTAAATAGATCGAAATAAAAAGAAACGAAAATAGCGGTAAATAATAATAAGCAAAAAACGAATTTCTACCTGCAATTTTCTGATTTCTTTTTGATTTTTTTTCAGTGCTCGTAAGAGAAGAAGTTATAAGAGTTCTTTTGGTCTTTTTTTTTTATGTTCCCAGAGGAAGAGCCCCCTTTTACAATCGTTTGCTTCGGTTTATATAACCGATTTACACATATTCGATTTTGCTGTTTCTATTTTATTTTCTGTTATGTCTACCACTTTCTTCCTTGTCGTGTTGTTGCATGTTCTTGGTCCCTGCAGGTGTCCGAGGCGCGTGCTGGTGTCGATCGAGGCGCGAGGGTGCTGGTAGAGTCTAACGGCAGAGGCATGCGGCGCCAACATCGGGGCTAAGGCTCTTTTGTTGGCTGAAATGCTTTAGGCTAAATGGGCTAGGGTTTCTAGGCATTTGGGCTTGTGGGTTTAGTGGGTTGGTTTAATGGGCTGGGCAAATTATGGGTATTACAGCTGCCCCTCTTTTCTCATTATCGTGAAACGAGAATAGAGCAAAGACTTTGAAAAGACCCAAATTTGCCCGGTCTTGCCGAGCCTTGATTTCTTTGGGTGCTCTGCTTTGTCAGGTAGCTTCAAACGCCACTGTAACTTATTGCTTTATTCTACTCCTCTACTACTTCTGAGAGAGAGGGCTTGTAGCTTCAATCCCCTTGACTGTCCCGTTATATCTCCAAAGAGATGATTTTTGCAATCTTTAGCTTATTCCACTGCTGGTCAAGGCAACACGAATATGGCTTAAATCACGTTCTACCATTGTTTAGAGACACAAGATTTGCCTTCGATCTCGTCCCACTACTGTTTATGGCCACAAGATATACAATCTTTAATCTCTTCCATCGCTGTTCGATGGAAATAGGATAATCTTCAACCCATTCCACCATTGTTCGATGGCAATAGGATAATCTTCAACCTATTTCACCGCTGTTCGATGGCAACAGGATAATCTTCAACCCATTCCACAGCTATTCGATGGCAACAGGATAATCTTCGACCCATTCCACCGCTATTCGATGGCAACAGGATAATCTTCGACCCATTCCACCACTGTTCGATAACAACAGGATAATCTTCGACCCATTCCACCGCTGTTCGATGGCAATAGGATAATCTTCAAACCATTCCACCGCTGTTCGATGCAACAAGATAATCTTCAACCTATTCCACCGCTGTTCGATGGCAACAGGACAATCTTCAACCCATTCTACCGCTGTTCGGTGGCAACAGGACAATCTTCAACCCATTCCATTATTATTCGATGGCACTATGATAATCTTTAACCCATTCCACCGCTGTTCGATGGCAATAGGATAATCTTGCTAGTGTTGCTACATCGTCCACTAGGGGACATATCCTGTAGACTTTTTAATTTGCTTCCTTCAACCTTCAGGAAGACTTCTATCTTTAATCTGCTCCACTGTCATATCTATGGAACAAAATCTGAACTTGCTACATTATTCTTTGAGGAACCTGTCCTGTAGAATGTGCTTATGCTTAAACAAATGATGAGGATGCTATGACCGGAATGACTCAAATGCTCCTAATTATAGTCGACATTTGCATGAATGCAGAATGTCATGAGAATGATTTTTTTCCAATGATTAGGATGCAATGATCAGAATGAATCGAATGCCCCTAAATAGGTGTGTCTTATGGATGACATCTGTATGAATAGAGGATGTCATGAGAATGATTTTTGCACCATGATTAGGATACAATAATCAGAATGAATCGAATGCCCCTAAATAGATGTGTCTTATGAAAGGCATTTCATGATAATGATCCCCTTTTAAGGTGGTCGTCGCTCATTGTTTATGAAGGCTATATCACTAACGTCTCATGCTGCAATCTTGTTCGGCTAGCGTTCATGACAGAAAACCCGGGAAAACAATTATATTTTACTCAACAAATTTGCCCCACTATAACTTCAGGGTTCATCTCATTGTGACCTAGGGGTATAGAATCTGAATCTTTTCATTCGTCCCACTGCAACTCTAAAATGTAGGATTTGCTTCTTCTTCATCTCATCTTGTTGCTATTCAAGGGTACAAGATCTGTATCCTTCCATCTATTGATCACACTTCGGGTGTCCCAACCAGATGTTTATGCATGATGCTCGCATAAATGCAGAATATCATTTCCTTTCGATAATGATTCCAATTTTGCACTTGGGTTAACAATGCTCATTTTTCATCAGGATTGTATCACTAACGCAATACCTTGTCATTTTGTTCAATCGCCATTTTGACAAAAATATGAAGAGATAACCTTAATTTGGACTCATGATGTTTCCAGCCCATAAGCTTGGTGAATCCTAAACAATAATCCTGTTTCAGACTCCTGTATTGTTTAGAGGTTCCAGAGTAATATGCAAAACTTCTTTCATGAAAGTATTATTAGTCCAATAATCATTATTTCAATGCAAAATGCTTGAAAGAGATCATAATGATAGATGAAACGAAAATTTATTGGGAGTATAACTCGAAACAAACAAGTTAATCAAAGCTTGCAAATGTAATGAAAAAGAAAGTTTATTTAAAGTTTATTTTGGAAAGACAAAGATAGCAGACTCAAAAATGGGTAAAATGGAAACTAGGTGCCCCAGATATCGTAGCCTGAGCTTCTCTGTTCAAACTTCTTGAAGACAATTTTAAACTCAATATGTGTTTAAGGGATCCGGAGTACTTTATCGATGCCCCAAGACGTAACATACCTCTTCATTGTTACTTCAGGCGTAGCGAGACTACTGTATGCCCCATTTTCATCAAAATTTGAGCCGCCCTTTTCGGGTTTTCAACTCAAACCCACCTTTGGTCTCAAAGCGCCCTTTGCGGGTTTTCGCCTTTGGCTTCTCCTTTTCCTTCTTTTTTGATGAGAGTTTTTATTTTTGATTTTTGATTTTTTTTCTTTTTGATTTTTTTGATTTTTTGATTTTTTTTTTTGAATCTGAATTCTCCGAATTGGGCAAATCTCTGCCATCTATTTCGGTCGATATTCATGCTTCCTCAGAATAGGCCTTCTTCACTGTACAAGTTTCTTCCTAATTTGGCATTCGCTTTCTTCTGAAGTCCCTTTTGTATGGGGAAAATCTTCTTTAAAGCCCTATCATGAAATTTTCTGGGGCGAATCATTTTTTTTATAGGTTCGTGTCATTTGCCTTTGGTGCATTTGACCATGAGGATGGCCCTTAGCCTTTCTCCTTTGATTTGAGTCCAGCTAATCATATTGGGATTTTCTACTTTCATGGGCAAAGTTGTCTCTATTTCATAAATCAATGAGAAGTGTGTAGCCCCAGTGAAGGTCCATTGCAATCCTAGATGCCAATCTTCATAAGTCTCAATCATTATCCAGGTGATTCTTTTTTTTTTTTACCATTCGTTTTGGGACGATACGATATTTACTCTTGAACAGACTGTAGACTGCTAAAATATGGTCTCCTTTTTTGGGTTTTGTACTGACATAGTATTTGCTGACTGTAGTCTTCATCACATTGGCATATGAAGCAACTTTCGCCATTTAAGAGAAGTAACCGACATCTATGAAAATGAATCGTTAGCATGTGATCTTCAAATACCCTTATGGACTTCTTCTGTGATTTCTTTAACTTTGACAGCATACTCGTGCCTCAATAGTCCCAGCGTGTCTTAACGTGGTCATACGAAAATATCTTTGAACTCTTGGAGATAACTCAATGATACCCGCTGTAAGCCAAACTTCCATCTTCATCTCCTTCGTAGTGTTTACTGACACTTAATATCTACGATTCTTAACAAATCAGGAAATAAGTTATAATCTTTGTCATCTCCAAAGTCCTCAGATCCCTCTAAGCACATATCTCACTAAAAGAAGAGTCAGTAATAGTGTCGCTCATGTTATTAATATCTGGGGACCCATTATGGGTATAAAGGTAGAAAATCAAAAGGATGATTACTCGCATGATATGAAAATGAAACAATGTAGAACATGAAATGTGAGGAATGAAAATAAAGATGCATTTTATTGAAATGACAATTTTGGACACAAGCCTATTTCACAAAAGGACTCTTATTGCCTCTAGGTTCAAGGCAACAAGCATGTTTTGCCTATTACTCGAGATTAGCTAAAACACAGGGATCCCTTCCACAGTCCCATTGTTTAAAACACTCTCAAACATGCAAGGTCTTGGAAACTTTAATTCTTCGGTTCATTCTTCAGATACGTCATGAATGTTCAAATTCCTCAGTATCAGGTTTTGCACTGGAGCCCTGAATTTGATGTACTCCTGATCTCATACCCCCCATTTATCATGGTACTCCCAATAGTAATCCTTTTAACAGCATGGTTGAGCAACGAATTTTCTGCACTAGAAGGGTCATCGAATCTTATAACTCCTATTTTGATGAATCTTTAGACTAATTTCTTGAAAGTGGTGTAATTTTCTATCGAGTGACCCGCTATTCCGGCATGGTAGTCGCATTGAGCGTTTAGGTCATACCATTTGGGGTACGGGGGTTGCAACGGTTTCAAATGGTAAGGAGACACCACATGTGCATCAAATAAATTTTGATAGAGCTCCTTGTATGTCATCGAGATGGGTGTGAACTGGAGCCTTCCCGTGTTAGGCTTTGGGTTGGAATCTTGTCTAAGGGGACCTTGATGACTGGTAGTTACTGTTCTTGGCTGTCTTACTGCCATTAGTTCTGAATAGCTCTCGTCATGCTTACTCGTACTACCCACTTCCTTTTCCTTCTTTTTCGGGGTCTTCAATGTCTGCTCTCTCCTTTCTTTTGCCTCTGCCCAAACAATCGGTTTGGTTCGATCATCCTTAGGGTTAAAACATGAGCCCATTGGGAAGTTTGACAGGGTCGAGGTATTGGTCTGACATTGGAGTCTAATAATGATGGGTGCCCCTTGCGACTGCGTGTTTGGTTGAGTCAGGATATTTCTCGGGGCATAAACAATTTTTCATCATCATCCGCACTGCCGACTACTGGGCCACTCCTGTTTTCAAGTCTTTTGACTAGTAGTTATGTAACACCCCAAACCCGGCCCATTCAATCCGACCGAATTTGGAATGCCACTGAGGAACACATTCGAAAAATATTCTTACTTAAGAGATAAACCGTTTAAAATTTGTTTCCTTTAATAAAACATTTTCGTGACTTGTAATATTCTAAGTAAAAATCGGAGTTTGTTATAAACATATCGGTTTCAAGCTTTATTGAGAAAATAAAACCATTTGAAATCAATCTTTAATCATCCTTCCATAATAGGGCATAATAGTAACGATACTTAACAAATGAACTGAAACACTTTAGTGGGCCTTATTACAATACACACTTAATCAAAACACGGAAAATATAAATATTTAATTAATCAAATAAATCGTCCCTTTTTCATAAAAGTCCATTTCCTCATGGCCACCTTTGTATCCTCTCCGACCCGGTCCAAGCTTTATGCGCCACCTGAAAGGGTTTAATAAAAATGGAGTGAGTCACCAAGACTCAGTGCATAGTTAATACACATGTCCTCACATATAGGCTTGGCCCATATCCACACAATCCATACATATATAACATACAATTATAAATATGCCATTATGAATACACAATTTTATAAATATTATTACAATATACAATTACGAAGTCCAATCCACAAGTGATCCACATATCTTTCTTTGACACACTTATTTCTTAAGGTCATAGCCAAGCCACTGATCACATAGTGATCCACATATCAATCGGTTCACAAATCATCATACACGAATGTAGCACGAGGCTAGCATTAAACCACTCACATAGTGTACATTCTTTTCTCCAATATTCACATCACAAGTCTCATGCGTACGTGTATGTACCATAGCAACATTTTGTACAAATATGTATATTTTATATATCGTGGTTACATTTTACTCGGAACAATTTACATCACATGTCATCACTTTATTTTACATTCATCAATATTTAATTATTATCGCAAATCACTAAAAAGTTAATATCATAACCATTAACTTGATTATTCGATCACTTATCTTAGCCTTTATTTCGGCTAACATGCACAACTCACACATTTACATAAAATAATACTTACAATACATATATCAAGCAAAAGAAACGGGCGATAACTACACTTTTTGATTGAAGCGATATTCGATATATCTAACACAATCTAAAGTCCCGAAACTTGTCTCATTTCTGACGATTTGCCTTTAAACCAAAGTTAGAAATCGGTTAGCCACTTAGATATCAAAATGGTTTAAGGTCGAATACCACAACTACTAACCTTGAACACTTCAATTTCCGAACGATTTCTTTGATGCTTCATACACTAGCTACACACAACCAGAATATATCATTATAGCCTTATACACATTCGGCCACCCCTAGAACCAAGGTCAACATTTGGTTATCACCACAACCCAAAATATAGCTTATAGTCGAAAATACTACTTCCTTACCTTGCTGTATTCAATCCCGAGAGAACTCTTACTCCTTTAATGCTCCTCAACACTATCCACACACAAAAGGGTACATCAGTATGGCCTCATACATATTCGGCCATCCTTAAAGCCAAGCTCAAAATTCGGTTATCATATAGCCCAAAAATAGCCTATAGCCGAAGGTAAACAACCACTTACCTTGTTTAAAGGTCCAAAAATTATCATTTGTTTTTGGTGTTGACGAAAACCCTTGATGCTCATAGTCCCGAGAGTTTCCTTTATGCATCTTCACATTGGCACATGTAAAAGAACACTCCAACTCATGTCCCTATCATCTTTCTCTCTCTGTCAAGGACACAAAAGGGGAAGAAAGAAAATAAAACAAGCAATGGCCACCCTACTTGTTTCTTGCAAACCGAAAACACTAGGCCTTGAAACAAGCTCCAATCGGCCATGCAAACAGGTAGTAAGGAGAAGAGTAAAGCAAGGATATTCGGCACTCTTTAATCATTTTTTTTTTCAAAACCGAAACACTACTCTAAAGGGTCCTATAGTCGGCCAAACACAAATAGGAAGAAAAGAAAGCAAAACAAGGAATTTGGCACCTCATTTGCTCTACCCAAAAACGAAAATGAAAGTCTCTAGGGAGTCCTACTTCCGGTCAAACAAATTGGAAATGAAAGGCTAAACCAAATCAGAGCATTCGGCCATGCTTTGTTAAGCAAAATAGCCGGCCAAGCTTCACCTTCTTTCCCATATCTAATTGAAATTTCAAACATCAAAATACCAATCATTGTTTATTAGCAAGCTCATCACTTAGTTCCTTCATCCAACAATTAAAAATGATCATCCCAAGGCATACCCAATTCCAACGCGCAGCTTTGTTCCCATTATCACAAAAACAAAGAAAATTCCTTGTTAATTAGCATGCCCATAACCATAGAGAAGAAAGAAAGCATTATTTAATTATTCTCTCATCACCTTTCAAATTTATTTCCACACCTCATGCATATTATAATAAAAATAATAATACTACAATTATTGTTCCGTCTTCCATCACAAAATAATAATACACAACTAACCCAAAAAAAATAATAAAACAAATAACCCATGCTTATTATCATGCGCATGCCCCATGCGGGGACGCCAAGTTCCCACGCGACATAGGTAAAAAGAATATCCTCCAGTGCGCTGCCCCCATGTCTCGAACACCGAGACACGGAGAGAAACTTCAAAGCCCCCAACCGATCCGCCTGCAAGTCGTCTTTCGTGACATAAACATGTTGCGATTTTCTTTTAAGCCTTATTTCGCTGGCACTTTATTGCTAAAAGCAAAATAAAATGCTCATGCGCTACAATTGTTACTCGAACGCATGACCTCTTGAAGCCTCCTTGCGCTCTTAGCCACTCTGCCAGGTGCCCTTTTTGTGACATAACTCTGCCCCATTTTCTTTTAAAGCCTTCTTTAAAGTAGCGCATGCTTGCAAAATAAAATGCTATGCGCCCCATGCCACTCGAACCCCTGACCAAATTTTGCGCTGGCCTTTAAGTGGCGCACGGAAGCCACTTTACCAGGGGGATTATTATGCCACAGCCCATCAAAATTTATTCTTAAGGCCTCCATGCCCAAATTTCCACTTTTATCCCTCATATTTTCAAAATTTTCAAAAATGCCCCATTTTATTCCGGGAGTTTTAGGAACTCCAAAAACACATCAAACCACTCTTGAGGCCTACTAACACTCGAGTTATTTACCAACTCGCAACCCCTATTTCGGGATATTACAATTCTACCCCCCTTAAAAATAATTTCGTCCTCGAAATTACTTACGAACGAACATCCGTACATTTCAATTCACCACATATTAATCACATATACTCAATTATACACATATGCAAACACATTTCAACCTCTTTCACATTTGGCATATTCACATATGGCCACTTTTCATAAGCATATTCAAGCTTAAATTCCATTTTAGAAATTCGTACACACCATTGGTAAAGCTTCAACTATATCTTATCTTACTTAATTCAAATGGGAATATACCAACTTTCCTTATTCCTTGCAAGTACGAAAGACTTGCACTTATCCGAGCATTTAGCTTGTGGTAACAACCATGTTCCATCTTGTATGTGATTCATGAATTTTCTATTATAGCACATCATCGGCATTAAGCCGGTTAGACATCGAAGCCTGAAATACACACCGGCACAAGGCCTGCTAGGCATCAAAGCCCGTAATATACACCGGCACAAAGCCTGCTAGGCATCAAAGCCCGAAATATACACCGGCACAAAGCCTGCTAGGCATCGAAGCCCGAAATATACACAGTACAAAACTGCTAGAGCATCAAAGCTCGAAATATACACCGGCCACAGAGCACGCTGAGCATCAAAGCCCGAAATATACACCGGCACAAAGCACGCTAGGCATCAAAGCTCGAAATATAATACACCAAAGACAAGGCTCGCTGGTGAAAGCCCGAAATACAATACACAGCACAAGGCACGCTGAAGGTGAAAGCCCGAAATACGAGATTATCATCATCTGAATCACATTACAAGCGGACCAAAATTATAAACCATATATAATTCACATCACTTGTATTTATCACCTCAATAATATTTCATGATAGATAGTCTATCCACATATCACTTGTACTTATCACTTGAGTAACATTTCATGATAGAAAGTCTATCCACAGTCGGCTTTCACTATATTTATAACCAAGATTCCAACATGTACACAAGGTTATAACTAACCTCAACAATACTCAATTGCTTATAGACTTACACTTTAAAACATTTTCAAATTTTTGGTTCCGACACTTGCCGACATGATATTTTCCACACTGAGCACACGAACGGTCCCGATTTATCATAGTTGGTTTAGTCACACTAGCAAAACTTTCAAGCCTCGGTCTTTTCCGAAGACCCTCAGATAATTTAGACAATTCAAAATTTCTTCTATCACAGTTCATATCCTTATCTCGCCTTGTTGCGAAGTAGCATCACCATTCCTTTCACTTTTTCCTCAAGGCTCAAAACGAGCCCATCCATAACTCATTTGGTTATTTCCAACCATTATTCAATCGTACTGGGTGCCACGTCTGATACATCATGAAACAATTCCGCTCTATTGGTTCAAAGTCGCTCGGGAACAAATTTTCGAGCTCTCATATTTCTCCCTCTCCAACCACCATCTCTAAAACTCGCAACACCGTCCGCGAACAAAGATTATCTCTTGTTTGATCTTGCTACTCATTATCAAGGGTGGTGGTGGAGGTGATACCTTATTATCAACTCTTGACCCGATCTAACGAGTTACGATGTGGTCATTTTGCCTCGATCACGCCCCCTCAGGACTCATCTCTTATCGCATAATCGACTTAGAAGTTTTATGCATTAGAAATTTGTTCCATCGATTATTCGCGAACAATTTTATGGAATAAAATATTCGAAGTGGTTCTTTCGATCACACATAGGTTCGGTTCAAGTTCGCTACTTCTCATTCAGAGAGAGTCACACACACGTTCATAAGCGAGGACACATTCATTTACTACACCTCTAGGGTCATTTGGTTTTCAAGTCTTATGCACTTGTTTTTGAATAGACTAGTCTTAGGGTTCGATAGCCCAAAGTTTCTAATCTACAAGCCCAATTATGCCATAAAGTTCACATATTCAATATACCTCAATAGTCAGAGGTACTTACCAGGTGGACTTCGGGTCGGAGGTACAGGTGCCACGCCAAAACAAGCCCAAAATAGAAGTTCACATTTTGAAAAGCCCACTTTTGAAAACTGTTTTCGGGCCCAAAACCTCAAAGCCGAGTTTTGAACCTGGCTCTGATACCAAAATGTAACACCCTAAACCCGGCCCATTCAATCCGACCGAATTTGGAATGCCAATGAGGAACACATTCAAAAAATATTCTTACTTAAGAGATAAACCGTTTAAAATTTGTTTCTTTTAATAAAACATTTTCGTGACTTGTAATATTCTAAGTAAAAATCGGAGTTTGTTATAAACATATCGGTTTCAAGCTTTATTGAGAAAATAAAACCATTTGAAATCAATCTTTAATCATCCTTCCATAATAGGGCATAATAGTAACGATACTTAACAAATGAACTGAAACACTTTAGTGGGCCTTATTACAATACACACTTAATCAAAATACGAAAAATATAAATATTTAATTAATCAAATAAATCGTCCCTTTTTCATAAAAGTCAATTTCCTCATGGCCACCTTTGTATCCTCTCCGACCCGGTCCAAGCTTTACGCGCCACCTGAAAGGGTTTAATAAAAATGGAGTGAGTCACCAAGACTCAGTGCATAGTTAATACACATGTCCTCACATATAGGCTTGGCCCATATCCACACAATCCATACATATATAACATACAATTATAAATATGCCATTATGAATACACAATTTTATAAATATTATTACAATATACAATTACGAAGTCCAATCCACAAGTGATCCACATATCTTTCTTTGACACACTTATTTCTTAAGGTCATAGCCAAGCCACTGATCACATAGTGATCCACATATCAATCGGTTCACAAATCATCAAGCACGAATGTAGCACGAGGCTAGCATTAAACCACTCACATAGTGTACATTCTTTTCTCCAATATTCACATCACAAGTCTCATGCGTACGTGTATGTACCATAGCAACATTTTGTACAAATATGTATATTTTATATATCGTGGTTACATTTTACTCGGAACAATTTACATCACATGTCATCACTTTATTTTACATTCATCAATATTTAATTATTATCGCAAATCACTGAAAAGTTAATATCATAACCATTAACTTGATTATTCGATCACTTACCTTAGCCTTTATTTCGGCTAACATGCACAACTCACACATTTACATAAAATAATACTTACAATACATATATCAAGCAAAAGAACAGTGCGATAACTACGCACCTGATTGAAGCGATATTCGATATATCTAACACAATCTAAAGTCCCGAAACTTGTCTCATTTCTGACGATTTGCCTTTAAACCAAAGTTAGAAATCGGTTAGCCACTTAGATATCAAAATGGTTTAAGGTCGAATACCACAACTACTAACCTTGAACACTTCAATTTCCGAACGATTTCTTTGATGCTTCATACACTAGCTACACACAACCAGAATATACCATTATAGCCTTATACACATTCGGCCACCCCTAGAACCAAGGTCAACATTTGGTTATCATCACAACCCAAAATATAGCTTATAGTCGAAAATACTACTTCCTTACCTTCTTTGTATTCAATCCAGAGAGAACTCTTACTCCTTTAATGCTCCTCAACACTATCCACACACAAAAGGGTACATCAGTATGGCCTCATAGATATTCGGCCATCCTTAAAGCCAAACTCAAAATTCGGTTATCATATAGCCCAAAAATAGCCTATAGCCGAAGGTAAACAACCACTTACCTTGTTTAAAGGTCCAAAAATTATCATTTGTTTTTGGTGTTGACGAAAACCCTTGATGCTCATAGTCCCGAGAGTTTCCTTTATGCATCTTCACATTGGCACATGTAAAAGAACACTCCAACTCATGTCCCTATCATCTTTCTCTCTCGGTCCAAGGACACAAAAGGGAAGAAAGAAAATAAAACAAGCAATGGCCACCCTACTTGTTTCTTGTAAACCGAAAACACTAGGACTTGAAACAAGCTCCAATCGGCCATGCAAACAGGTAGTAAGGAGAAGAGTAAAGCAAGGATATTCGGCACTCTTTAATCATTTTTTTTTCAAAGCCGAAACACTACTCTAAAGGGTCCTATAGTCGGCCAAACACAAATAGGAAGAAAAGAAAGCAAAACAAGGAATTTGGCACCTCATTTGCTCTACCCAAAAATGAAAATGAAAGTCTCTAGGGAGTCCTACTTCCGGTCAAACAAATTGGAAATGAAAGGCTAAACCAAATCAGAGCATTCGGCCATGCTTTGTTAAGCAAAATAGCCGGCCAAGCTTCACCTTCTTTCCCATATCTAATTGAAATTTCAAACATCAAAATACCAATCATTGTTTATTAGCAAGCTCATCACTTAGTTCCTTCATCCAACAATTAAAAATGATCATCCCAAGGCATACCTAATTCCAACGGCAGGCTTTGTTCCCATTATGACAAAAACAAAGAAAATTCCTTGTTAATTAGCATGCCCATAACCATAGAGAAGAGAGAAAGCATTATTTAATTATTCTCCCATCACCTTTCAAATTTATTTCCACACCTCATGCATATTATAATAAAAATAATAATACTACAATTATTGTTTCGTCTTCCATCACAAAATAATAATACACAACTAACCCAAAAAAATAATAAAACAAATAACCCATGCTTATTATCATGTGCATGCCCCATGCAGACGCCAAGTTCACGCCGACATAAGTAAAAAGAATATCCTCAGTATTTGCCCCTGTGTCTCGAACACGAGACACGGAGGAACTTTCAAAGCCCCCACCCGATGCGCGTGCATCTTTCGTGACATAAACATGTTGCGATTTTCTTTTAAGCCTTATTTTTTGGCACTTTATTGCTAAAAGCAAAATAGAATGCTCATGCGCTACAATTGTTACTCGAACGCATGACCTCTTGAAGCCACCTTGCGCTCTTAGCCACTCTGCAGCGCCCTTTTTGTGACATAACTCGCCCCATTTTCTTTTAAAGCCTTCTTTAAAGTAGCGCATGCTTGCAAAATAAAATGCTATGCGCCGCATGCCACTCGAACCCCGACCAAATTTTTATTTGGCCTTTAAGTGGCGCGCACGAAAGCCACTTTACTGTGGGGATTATTATGCCACTGACCCATCAAAATTTATTCTTAAGGCCTCCATGCCCAAATTTCCACTTTTATCCTCATATTTTCAAAATTTTCAAAATGCCCCATTTTATTTCGGGAGTTTTAGGAACTCCAAAAAAACATCAAACCACTCTTGAGGCCTACTAACACTCGAGTTATTTACCAACTCGCAACCCCTATTTCGGGATATTACAATTTTACCCCCCTTAAAAATAATTTCGTCCTCGAAATTACTTACGGAACGAACATCCGTACATTTCAATTCACCACATATTAATCACATATACTCAATTATACACATATGCAAACACATTTCAACCTCTTTCACATTTGGCATATTCACATATGGCCACTTTTCATAAGCATATTCAAGCTTAAATTCCATTTTAGAAATTCGTACACACCATTGGTAAAGCTTCAACTATATCTTATCTTACTTAATTCAAATGGGAATATACCAACTTTCCTTATTCCTTGCAAGTACGAAAGACTTGCACTTATCCGAGCATTTAGCTTGTGGTAACAACCATGTTCCATCTTGTATGTGATTCATGAATTTTCTATTATAGCACATCATCGGCATTAAGCCAGGTTAGGCATCGAAGCTGAAATACACACTGCAAGCACAAGGCCTGCTAGGCATCAAAGCCCGTAATATATACCAAGCACAAAGCTGCATAGGCATCAAAGCCGAAATATACACCAAGCACAAAGCTCGCTAGGCATCGAAGCTCAAATATACACCTAGCACAAAGCTCGCTGAGCATCAAAGCCCGAAATATACACACGGTACAAAGCTCGCTAGGCATCAAAGCCCGAAATATACACGGCACAAAGCGCTGCTAGGCATCAAAGCCCAAATATACACCGGCACAAAGCACGCTGTAGCATCAAAGCCCGAAATATACACTGCACAAAGCTCGCTAGGCATCAAAGCTCGAAATATAATACACCAAAGACAAAGGCTGCTAGGGTGAAAGCCGAAATACAATACACCGGCAGACAAGCCTGCTAGTGTAAAGCCAAAAATGAGATTATCATCATTCGAATCACATTACAAGCGGACCAAAATTATAAACCATATATAATTCACATCACTTGTATTTATCACCTCAATAATATTTCATGATAGATAGTCTATCCACATATCACTTGTACTTATCACTTGAGTAACATTTCATGATAGAAAGTCTATCCACAGTCGGCTTTCACTATATTTATAACCAGGATTCCAACATGTACACAAGGTTATAACTAACCTCAACAATACTCAATTGCTTATAGACTTACACTTTAAAACATTTTCAAATTTTTGGTTCCGACACTTGCCGACATGATATTTTCCACACTGAGCACACGAACGGTCCCGATTTATCATAGTTGGTTTAGTCACACTAGCAAAACTTTCAAGCCTCGGTCTTTTCCGAAGACCCTCAGATAATTTAAACAATTCAAAATTTCTTCTATCACAGTTCATATCCTTATCTCGGTTTTATCTCATCGAGTTCTCAATCCCTTCAGCTATCTTAACTTTTTCGACTAACACAACAAATTCCCATTCCTGTTGAGAAACTATCAATGGTCTCAGGCCATCTCTTAATCCGTCCTTAAACCGGACACATTGTTCATGTTTCGTAGCCACTACTCCTTGAGCATATTGGCTTAACTTTAGGAATTAGCCTCGTATTTCGCTATGGACTTGTTCCATTGAACTAGTCCCAAAACACATGCCTCTGAGCATCAGTGTAGTAAGTACTGACATACTTCTTCTGGTATGTCCTCTTGACATACTCCCGAGTGGGGTTCTCTGCTGTGACACTATCTCGAACCGGGAGCCACCATTGATACGCCTTGTTGCGAAGTAGCATCACCATTCCTTTCACTTTTTCCTCAAGGCTCAAAACGAGCCCATCCATAACTCATTTGGTTATTTCCAACCATTATTCAATCGTACTGGGTGCCACGTCTGATACATCATGAAACAATTCCGCTCTATTGGTTCAAAGTCGCTCGGGAACAAATTTTCGAGCTCTCATATTTCTCCCTCTCCAACCACCATCTCTAAACTCGCAACACTGTCCGCGATACAGCATTATCTCTTGTTTGATCTTGCTACTCATTATCAAGGGCTGGTGGTGGAGGTGATACCTTATTATCAACTCTTGACCCGATCTAACGAGTTCGATGTGGTCATTTTACCTCGATCACGCCCTCTCAGGACTCATCTCTTATCGCATAATCTGACTTAGAAGTTTTATGCATTAGAAATTTGTTCCACTGATTATTCGCGAACAATTTTATGGAATAAAATATTCAGAAGTGGTTCTTTCGATCACACATAGGTTCGGTTCAAGTTCGCTACTTCTCATTCAGAGAGTCACACACACGTTCATAAGCAGGGACACATTCATTTACTACACCTCTAGGGTCATTTCAGTTTTCAAGTCTTATGCACTTGTTTTCGAATAGACTAGTCTTAGGGTTCGATAGCCCAAAGTTTCTAATCTACAAGCCTAATTATGCCATAAAGTTCACATATTCAATATACCTCAATAGTCAGAGGTACTTACAGTGGACTTGGCCTGAGGTACAGTGCCACGCCAAAACAAGCCCAAAATAGAAGTTCACATTTTGAAAAGCCCACTTTTGAAAACTGTTTTCGGGCCCAAAACCTCAAAGCCGAGTTTTGAACCTGGCTCTGATACCAAAATGTAACACCCTAAACCCGGCCCATTCAATCCGACTGAATTTGGAATGCCACTGAGGAACACATTCAAAAAATATTCTTACTTAAGAGATAAACCGTTTAAAATTTGTTTCTTTTAATAAAACATTTTCGTGACTTGTAATATTCTAAGTAAAAATCGGAGTTTGTTATAAACATATCGGTTTCAAGCTTTATTATTGAGAAAATAAAACCATTTGAAATCAATCTTTAATCATCCTTCCATAATAGGGCATAATAGTAACGATACTTAACAAATGAACTGAAACACTTTAGTGGGCCTTATTACAATACACACTTAATCAAAATACGGAAAATATAAATATTTAATTAATCAAATAAATCGTCCCTTTTTCATAAAAGTCAATTTCCTCATGGCCACCTTTGTATCCTCTCCGACCCGGTCCAAGCTTTACGCGCCACCTGAAAGGGTTTAATAAAAATGGAGTGAGTCACCAAGACTCAGTGCATAGTTAATACACATGTCCTCACATATAGGCTTGGCCCATATCCACACAATCCATACATATATAACATACAATTATAAATATGCCATTATGAATATACAATTTTATAAATATTATTACAATATACAATTACGAAGTCCAATCCACAAGTGATCCACATATCTTTCTTTGACACACTTATTTCTTAAGGTCATAGCCAAGCCACTGATCACATAGTGATCCACATATCAATCGGTTCACAAATCATCAAGCACGAATGTAGCACGAGGCTAGCATTAAACCACTCACATAGTGTACATTCTTTTCTCCAATATTCACATCACAAGTCTCATGCGTACGTGTATGTACCATAGCAACATTTTGTACAAATATGTATATTTTATATATCGTGGTTACATTTTACTCGGAACAATTTACATCACATGTCATCACTTTATTTTACATTCATCAATATTTAATTATTATCGCAAATCATCGAAAAGTTAATATCATAACCATTAACTTGATTATTCGATCACTTACCTTAGCCTTTATTTTGGCTAACATGCACAACTCACACATTTACATAAAATAATACTTACAATACATATATCAAGCAAAAGAACAAAGGCGATAACTACTTTTTGATTGAAGCGATATTCGATATATCTAACACAATCTAAAGTCCCGAAACTTGTCTCATTTTCGACGATTTGCCTTTAAACCAAAGTTAGAAATCGGTTAGCCACTTAGATATCAAAATGGTTTAAGGTCGAATACCACAACTACTAACCTTGAACACTTCAATTTCCGAACGATTTCTTTGATGCTTCATACACTAGCTACACACAACTGAGAATATATCATTATAGCCTTATACACATTCGCCACCCCTAGAACCAAGGTCAACATTTGGTTATCATCACAACCCAAAATATAGCTTATAGTCGAAAATACTACTTCCTTACCTTGTTTGTATTCAATCCGAGAGAACTCTTACTCCTTTAATGCTCCTCAACACTATCCACACAAAAGGGTACATCGGTATGGCCTCATACATATTCGGCCATCCTTAAAGCCAAGCTCAAAATTCGGTTATCATATAGCCCAAAAATAGCCTATAGCCGAAGGTCAACCAACTACTTACCTTGTTTAAAGATCCAAAAATTATCATTTGTTTTTGGTGTTGACGAAAACCCTTGATGCTCATAGTCCCGAGAGTTTCCGTTATGCATCTTCACATTGGCACATGTAAAAGAACACTCCAACTCATGTCCCTATCATCTTTCTCTCTCGGTCAAGGACACAAAAGGGGAAGAAAGAAAATAAAACAAGCAATGGCCACCCTACTTGTTTTTTGTAAACCGAAAACACTAGGCCTTGAAACAAGCTCCAATCGGCCATGCAAACAGGTAGTAAGGAGAAGAGTAAAGCAAAGATATTCGGCACTCTTTAATCATTTTTTTTTCAAAGCCGAAACACTACTCTAAAGGGTCCTATAGTCGGCCAAACACAAATAGGAAGAAAAGAAAGCAAAACAAGGAATTTGGCACCTCATTTGCTCTACCCAAAAACGAAAATGAAAGTCTCTAGGGAGTCCTACTTCCGGTCAAACAAATTGGAAATGAAAGGCTAAACCAAATCAGAGCATTCGGCCATGCTTTGTTAAGCAAAATAGCCGGCCAAGCTTCACCTTCTTTCCCATATCTAATTGAAATTTCAAACATCAAAATACCAATCATTGTTTATTAGCAAGCTCATCACTTAGTTCCTTCATCCAACAATTAAAAATGATCATCCCAAGGCATACCCAATTCCAATGGCAGGCTTTGTTCCCATTATCACAAAAACAAAGAAAATTCCTTGTTAATTAGCATGCCCATAACCATAGAGAAGAGAGAAAGCATTATTTAATTATTCTCCCATCACCTTTCAAATTTATTTCCACACCTCATGCATATTATAATAAAAATAATAATACTACAATTATTGTTCCGTCTTCCATCACAAAATAATAATACACAACTAACCCAAAAAAAATAATAAAACAAATAACCCATGCTTATTATCATGCGCATGCCCCATGCAGGACGCCAAGTTCCCACGCCTTACATAGGTAAAAAGAATATCCTCGGGCGCGCCCCCGGTCTCGAACACGAGACACGAGAGGAACTTTCAAAGCCCCCACCGATCACCGTGCGTCTTTTCGTGACATAAACATGTTGCGATTTTCTTTTAAGCCTTATTTCACTGGCACTTTATTGCTAAAAGCAAAATAGAATGCTCATGCGCTACAATTGTTACTCAACGCATGACCTCTTGAAGCCTCCTTGCGCTCTTAGCCACTCTGCCAGCGCCCTTTTGTGACATAACTCGCCCCATTTTCTTTTAAAGCCTTCTTTAAAGTAGCGCATGCTTGCAAAATAAAATGCTATGCGCCCCATGCCACTCGAACCCCTGACCAAATTTTGCACTGGCCTTTAAGTGGCGCACGGAAGCCACTTTACCAGGGGGATTATTATGCCACAGCCCATCAAAATTTATTCTTAAGGCCTCCATGCCCAAATTTCCACTTTTATCCCTCATATTTTCAAAATTTTCAAAAATGCCCCATTTTATTCCGGGAGTTTTAGGAACTCTAAAAACACATCAAACCACTCTTGAGGCCTACTAACACTTGAGTTATTTACCAACTCGCAACCCCTATTTCGGGATATTACAAGTTAGGTTAATTGGGGCATCATATTCATTTGATCTTGCATATCTTGTTGAATTTTGGCCAACTGTTCTTGCATCAATATTTGCCTTTGCTCTAATCTCTCCAACCTTTGGTCCATGTCTTCTAGGTTAACTGAGATAATTTCACCTAATTAGAGTCTTACTACAAATTTTAATGCATGTGATATGATGTAATGCAAATGCATGAAATACAATGCAAATGCATGGAATGAATGCAAAAAGAAAGAGAGGCATTGATCATGAATTCAATTCCATTAGAAGAATTTTTCTAGAAAATATGTTTCTTTACATAAAACGGATTGCATATACGGCCATGTCCTCATAGTCCAGGTGAAAACACCAATCCTCTTCTTCGTGTCTGGATGTTATGATTGTGTCCCATGAACTTTCTCAATAGACGCCTCTTCTAGCTCTTTGTTACCTGGTCCAGTTCGTACCTCGTCACTCGCTCATCCTCCGCAATACTTGTGATTTTTTTAATGACTCCCAAACAATCCTTGTCGGCTTGAATCTTCAGGTGGTGTCTTGTCTTGTTGTTTACCTAGACTATGTTTGGACGACCGTATTATAATCTGCTTTAACAAGTAACACATTCCCTTATGACAAAACTCCTCTATTTAGGAATCGAATATGAATCAACACTTCCTTTCTAAGATGATGCAATGTAATACAACCAAGACAGAGGAAAACACGTTATCACAGGAGAGATAAACAATCACACAAGAAATCACGTTAGTGTAAGAGAAATAAACAAACATAAAACACCTATCCTACTAGGGGTTTGGTACAATTCTACCTAAGGTAAGCTCCTAGGTCTCTATATGGGGTTCGGTTCTAAAGAAGGGTACCTGAACTGGGAGATTCCTCAATCCTCACCCATTATAGTCTCATATGGATCGAGTTTAGTTCAGGGGAACACATTTCCCTATGGCCATGCGGAGGTGAAAACCTCACGAAGCATATAGGTACAGATGTGTCCCGGAGGTAGTTCACTAGCCCACGCGGAGGTGAAAACCTCACGAAAGCTAGTTTTTCACTCCCACTTAAAGGTGTGACCACGACGGTCATGTAATATGATGCGCAATAGTAAACTAAGTGTGATAAAAAAGCCATTCAACAAAATAACTCAATATTTCACACATAGCTTAAAACAAGCAAGAGATACCTACTCAGGTGACCACTAAGGTTTGGCGTGGCTCTATCTAAGGTGGGCTCTTAAAGCTCGCTATATGAGGTTCGATTCTAAAGAAAGGTACCCGAACCAGTAGATTCCTCGATCCTCACCCATTATAGGCTCATACGGACCGAGTTCAGTTCAGGGGAAGACATTTCCTTATGGCCATGCGGAGGTGAAAACCTCACGAAGGCATAGCTTCTCGCTCCCACTTAAGGGTGTGACCATAACGGTCATACAAATATGAATGCAGAGGTATCCTATGAGGCTCGACATTATTGCAATCATAGTACCAGCAAATGCATCAAAAGAAACATGATTTTTCAAAATGATTTTCCAAATTTTCGACAAAAGGACAAAGAATAATCAACTTTACGGCCTGACTCTCTTATTAAGTCCCCAGTGGAGTCGCCAAGCTGTCGAAACGATCCTTTTTAGAAAAGTCGGGAATCGAACTGGGTTTGAAAATAAAAATAAAACAAGGAGTCGCCACCGACCTTTTATTAGGTGTGATCGGATCACCTTTGGTCTACGAATATTCCAAAAAAATATGTTCGGGAGTCGGTTACATGCAAGGAAGGATTAGCACCCTCGCAGCGCCCAAAATCGGTACCAAATTGATTAGTCAATGTCCTAATGTCGAAAAGTTTGAAAACATTTAGGGTAAAAAAACTTTTAAGAAAAAAAAGTTAATTAAATTGGAATTGAATCTCGAGATTAACTCGTTTCAGAGGGATAAAGGTATCATACCCAGCACGTTAGGATATAACACATTTATATTCTGACACCGAGATCATCTTTGATTTTTTTAAAACACGTAAAAAGGGCAATCGGGTATTTAGTCAAACGAAAAATTTGACACCCAGCACGTTAGGATGTAATTTTCCGTACTTCTAAACACACAAATATTGCCTTATTTTTTAATATGAACAAAATTTTCAAGGGTATTCGTTTATTTGGTTAAACAAAAAAAAAAATCACACCCAGCATGATTGGGCACGATTTCTTTGAATTTCCAAACGCGCAAATATTATCTTATTTTAAAAATATGGACAAAATTTGAAAGGATATTTGTTCATTTGGTCCAACAAAAAACCACACCCAGCACGATTGGGCACGATCTCTTCGAATTTCCAAACGCACAAATATTACATTCTTTTGAAAGAATTTTTGTTTTTGAATAATAACGAGTGCAACATGTATAGGCATGCATTTATTTTGATTCAAAGTAAAATACTACGATCTAAATTGGATAAATACATCGGAATTTGGTGTATAATGCAATAGCATAACATAAAGATAGAAATAATCATATAACAATAATACATGAATAAGATGCTATATGAATGAACAACAATGATACGAAAATACAAAGTAACAAATCACAATACACACAAAGATGGCAATCGCATACTGTGCACTATTAAACATTAACATCTATAATCAAAGATAAATAAATAAATCAGACAACATATATAACAATTTGCAACAAGTATAAAGCAAGTTAAAATAAATAAAATGTACAAACATACACTTTGAAATGACAATGAATTAGTTTAAAATTGATAATGTAAGAAAAAAAATTAATAACATGCAAAACAATTTTTTAAAAGATGATGTAAAAAAACTCTAAACAAGATAGCGTATGTATATATATATTTATATATCAATATAAAGTATATGAAAAAAATAATAATAATGTGAAGAACACTTAAAGTAAATAATGAATCAATTTAAATAAATGATGTTTGAAAGATTTTTAAATAAAGTGTATATAAAAGTCTTAAAATAAATAATATCTGTAAAAGGGTTTAATAAAAGAAGTATATAAAACTTAAAATAATAATAATAATAATACAATTTTTAAAGAAAATAAATAAATAAACTCATTCAGTAAATTAAGGACTATATTGAAATCAGAATAAAAATCAAGGGGCTGCAATTGCAATAAATCAAAAAGGCACGTACAAGGACCACAACGTTATGCGCGCAAACTCATAGAGACTAAATGGGTGAATAACCCAGCCCTAATGCGCTGCGTTTCTATTGATTTGGGCACAGATTAAATTAAAAACGAAATGAAAATAATAGGGTAAAATTTAAGAAGAAAAAAAAAGCTAAAATGGGTCAAAATCAGAGGCGCGAAAAGGGAGAGGGGGCCATCGCGCAAATAACCCTTTTAAGGGGAAAGGGCACTCATTTAACTTTCAAATCGTCAATGCGTTGGCCCCCACTCTCTTTAATTACACCACTTTAAAAATTAGTATACTTTATTACTTATTCTTTTTTAAAGCTTATCAGTCTATTTTCTTTAAACAACAAAAACAGAGATCAATGATGCCCCCCAAGGTCGAACCCCGATGACGGAATGTAAACACTCCGACGCCGCGACGTGGGGGACTCCGGTAAGCTTCTTCTCTTCGTTTTTTTTGTTATTGTTTGTAAGAAATTTTAAACTAAACAGATCGAAATAAAAAGAAATGAAAATAGCAGTAAATAATAATAAGCAAAAAACGAATTTCAACCTTCAATTTTCTAATTTCTTTTTGATTTTTTTCAGTGCTCGTAAGAGAAGGAGTTACAAGAGTTCTTTTGGTCTTTTTTTTGATGTTCCCAGAGGAAGAGCCCCCTTTTACAATCGTTTGCTTCGGTTTATATAACCGATTTACACATATTCAATTTTGCTGTTTCTATTTTATTTTCTGTTATGTCTGCCACTTTCTTCCTTGTCGTGTTGTTGCATGTTCTTGGTCTCTGCAGGTGTTCGAGGCGCGTGCTGGTGTCGATCGAGGCGCAAGGGTGCTGGTGGAGTCTGACGGCAGAGGCATGCGGCGCCAACATCGGGGCTAGGGCTCTTTTGTTGGCTGAAATGCTTTAGGCTAAATGGGCTAGGGTTTCTAGGCATTTGGGCTTGTGGGTTTAGTGGGTTGGTTTAATGGGCCGGGCAAATTATGGGTATTACACACGAAAGAGAAAGGGATTTCTCAACCCTTTGAGAAATCTCATTTCCAACTCCGTGGAATGGAGAGCTCGGAAGATGCAAGAAATTCCTCTAATGAAACCCATCTCTAATGGGGATCAATGGAGGGAATTAATCAGGGAGGATGATCTGCCAAGTCTCGACCAAGAAACAGATCCTGATCTGCTGCTGCTGCTCCTCAAATACAAGGTACATATCTTGTTGGAGATGGTGAAGCTTTTCACCAATGACAGTCCAAAATAGCTCGTTTTGGTATTTAGGATATATAGGAGATTAGTATGATTTATCCTAAACTTAAGGATAATTTAGTTTTGTTATTTTTCCTATTTTCTTTATATAGAAATTCAATTTTGTTAAATGGTAAAGGAATGCTATGTTTCTCTTTCTCAAAGGCTTTGTTTCTCAAGTTTATTTTTGCTTCCGCGGCTGCTCTATGATTCACGCCTTCTTCTTCTTCACCTAGAATGGGTTTATGAGAAATTAAAATTTTAATAAAAAATGATATAACATGCAAAAACATTTAGGCATTGGAGGGGTTGAGACCCAAATATGAGCACCATAAACTTCGGTCATCTCTATTTTTATTAAATATGACTTAATCATTACATCTATGATTTGTCAAATTGTAAGGGATAATTTTTTTTTAAAAACAAATAACTTGGGTTAAGCTTATAATAATTCTGAATTGGAGATTTAGTTGTCCAATATTATTAAGGCGATTAAATATGATATTATGAACCTCATTTTTTTTATGCCTTATTTTTTTAATAAAAAATTTAATTTTTTTATGAACCTCACAATTATAACCTTTAATAAAAATGTTGGTTTAAACCTTAAATATATAAAAGTGGAGAGTTGCAAATTTTTTAATTGACATGTTAAAAATTATTCTTATTAATTTTATTTTAATATACTAAATTATTGATAAAATTTTTAATAAAATAATTAATTTACGAATTAATTTAATTACCTTTGAAGTAAATGATAAAAAATACAATTAAAGGGATCTTAGTAATATTTGACTGCCGTGTACAATAATATTTATCTTTAAAATTTAATTTTAAAAAGTGTGTTACACCAAACCACTTTTGATTCTAAATTGATTAAAATCAGTCATAAGAAAGTGCGAGTGTTTTCTTTCCCACAAAATAAGAGGGAAACGGTGCAATATTTTGATTGCCCCCCGACCAGACCACAGCGGACGTCAACGCTTCCACCATCAAATCCAACATTTCTCGAAATTTCTACCCTTTTCCTTTCGTTTCTCACTTCAAACCCATTAAAACCCCACCACTCTGCCATTGCCATTCATGTCCACTAATCCCACCGGAAACCATACATACACGCAATGGCTTTGGAAACTGAGTCTGTCACTCGGGACAAACTATCCCTTGCCGATACTGAGATCGATTGGGCCAGGTAAATTACAAAACACTTTCAACTATTCTCATTAATAAAACCCAAACAAAAATAAAAACTGGGTTTTCTTTTTTATCTTATATGTTGTTGTGGGTTATTCAGCTTGGACAAGACAAGATTTCATGTTATTGGGGCTGTCCTGTTTACTGTACAGCAAGCATTAATACATCCAACAGCGGTTGTTAAAACAAGAATGCAAGTAGCTGATTCTCGGTTGGCTCATATGCCAGGAATGGTGGTCTTTAAGGATATATTGAGAAACGATGGTATCCGTGGGGTTTTTCGTGGTTTTGAAACTTCTGCTATTGGATCATTGCCTGGTAGGGTTCTGGCTTTGACGTCTCTTGAAATGTCGAAAGATATGATGTTGAAGTATACACAAGGTTTGAATATGCCTGAAACAACACGTATTGGTGTTGCTAATGGTGTGGCAGGCATGTTTTCGAACTTGATTTCTTCCTTGTACTTTGTGCCATTGGAAGTGGTAAGTTATTTGATCCTTTTAGGCATCAAATGAGAATATATATTTTGACTAATTTGTGTGCTTTTGTTAATTAATGTTGCATTCTTAGATATGCCAGAGACTTATAGTGCAAGGGCTGCCTGGTGCAACATTTTACACTGACCCTTTTGATGTTGCCCGTAAAGTAATAAAAGCCGAAGGATTTCGCGGACTATATCGAGGTTTCGGATTAACAGCTTTGACTAACTCGCCGGCAGTTGCACTTTGGTGGGGGGCTTATGGTGCTGCCCAACGTATCATTTGGAGGTAAAATTGAACATTGGAAAACAACCAGCATTAAGTGTTATATTGACTTTGTTTATGCCAACTGAAGTATTATTTTTTTGAAGTGTAACAAGTAAGTTTTTTAAACTTTACAAACGGATTGTCCAAGTAACTATCAAGTAGAACCAAACAATTACAGCATAAATGGATCAAACTAGGACTAACTGAACTAAAACTCTCATATATGATAGGGCTCAAAGATCTATGCATATAATTGCACATGGTAGGTCTCGAACTTGGATACTTAAGACTCAGACCTTCCGCCTTTGCCAACTGAGCTAAGGCCTCGTTGGCACCAACTGAAGTATTATTAAATGAACACTCGTTGTTGGAGATTATAGAGAGTATTATTAAAAGAACTGACATTAACTATTATATTGACTAGCTTATGCCAACTGAAGTTTTGTTGAATGAACTCTCATTTATAGGAGTCTTGGTTATAGAGATGACTTAGAGAAGAAGCCCTCTCATATGGAGATGATGGCCGTACAGGCCACTGCTGGAATAGTTGCTGGTGCTTGTTCCTCTGTTATCACCACCCCCATTGACACTGTAAAGACACGGCTGCAGGTAACGTTTTGTCTGCTTATATTGAATTGCTACATCCTCCAAAGGGAAATTAAGAGACATATGAACTTTGTTTATCTTGGGTATATGATTCAACTGGCTTCTTTTTATTGAAATATTATGATGATTTTGGATGTCAGTTATTAGTCCATTGGCCTTTTTTCTTATATCACCTTTCCTATTGATACTGTAAAGACACTCCCACTGCTAACATTTTGTCTATTTTTATTGAATCCCTACATCCTTTAGAGGGTAATTAAGAGAGATGTGAACTTTGTCTGTCTTGGCTATATGATACATCTGGTTTCTTTTTATTGCAATATTATGACTGATTTTAGACATCGGTTGTTTGTCCTTTGGCCCTTCTCTGTCCAAGGTCATTGATGATTATGGTGTTGCAAGACCATCAGTACTGAAGACTACAAAGATACTCTTGAAGGAAGATGGGTGGTGGGGCTTCTACAGGGGGTTCGGTCCCCGGTTCCTAAATATGTCCCTTTATGGAACTACAATGATTGTTACTTATGAACTGATAAGTATGTCAACCTTCCTATCATCTCTTTTTGATTATTTCCATTCCAGAACTCGACTGCAGGCAGGTGTTTTCATTTTGCACCCTTCCATGTTATAGTAATTTGAAGCAACTTCATGTTTTATTGATAGAACTTGGCATTTTGAATATAAATCTAATATTGATATTGTTTCTACTGGGGTTACAGCCCCCGGTTCCTAAATATGTCACTTTATGGAACTATAGTGACTGTTACTTGTGAACTGATAAGTATGCCAATCTCCTTATTGTCAGTTTTTGATTATTAACACTCCAGAACTTGACTGCAAGCATGCATTTTTATTTTGCATCTGTCATGTTACGGTAATATGAAGCAACTTCATGTTTTATTGATAAAAACTAGGCATTTTGAATGTCAATATGTTATACATATTGTTTCTACAGGGGGTACAGCCCCCGGTTCCTAACTACATAAACTGTGTCAAATTTCTTATCATCACTTTTTGAATTTTGGCAATTCAGAACTTGATTGCATGCATGTGTTTTTGTTTTACCAACTGCCATGTTAGAGTAATTTGAAGCAACTTCATGTTTTATCGATAAAAACTCGGTATTTGAATATCAGGCTGTTATTGTTCCCGAGCTCTGTCGTTTTCTTCCTTAACCAAATTAATGGAAAGAGGAAAGGATGGTGAATTTTGTTTCTTATTGTTTCGGGAGTCGTTAGTTGTAATCAGCCTGTTGAAAGCATGTTTCGGCATTGGCTAATCCGTCTGTCTCTTTGTTTTTTTTAAATGTCATTTTAGCAGAGAGGTTATCTATAAAGCACATTTGATGTTCTTCAACTGAGGAGGCACTAGTTTGATATATGTACTTCTCCTAACTCGGGGAATCTGATCCCACGGACTCCATTTTATTTAACATCAGACATGGAATCAAAGGTTGGTTTGTATTCTTTTGAATTACTTTCAATTTTTTGAGCTGACTTGTCATTGTATTGAAAAGAAAATCAAGCGGAATGGCAAATGATGGCAATACCATGAGTCTTTGGAATTTTGATGAGTTTGACAATGGAGCTCCAAATGATGGCATTGATATTATATCTGTTAGATCTAGTGTTATATTTTTTTTTTTGTATATTTGTATTTTACGAATAAATTGGTTTAATAAAAATATTTATTAATTACATTAATTCCTTTTATATATTATCCTCGATTATTTTTGCATGTAAAGCAAAATTGAAGCAAATATTAGCTCATTGGTTATCTAACGTTTAACTATACTAAGTGGTATTATGTGATTAGATCGTAATGCGGATACACAATTTGTATTAGTAGGTGAACTTAAACAAGTCTTTAGTTTAATCGAAAATGAGCAAACCGATTGAAAAATTAATATGTTTTGAGATATTAATTATAAGGTTAAAATAAAAGTTTAAAAATTTAAGGAATTAAAATGAGAATTTTACAAAATTTAAAGCGATTAGGCACTTGCTAGTCCTCCTAAATTTGCCTCTATGTATAAATATCTAATTCAACATAAGTATATGTTCTAAAGTCATGGTTGCTTGTAGGTGAAACAATAGAGTTGAGCCTCTAAACATTGGTGACAACTTCGATTTATCTATCAGTTTATGAGATGATAGGAAATGCTTGTGTAAGTTAAAGTTTGTTATAATCAAAACAATTCTTGTCAAAATTCACTCATGAAAAAAATATCGCAAACTTGAAAGATTAATCAGGGAATATCATGAAACTAGACAATTTTCCTACAAAAGAATTTTAGTCTTAATAGCAAAAGGGGATAGTCAAGTTATAAAATGACCATATTTGTTGTATGATGTATCTATCCATCGCCACATCGTGAGTACCCATAGCCATGTTCAGATCATCTTTGAAGCTCATCTGCTATATTGAAAGGATTCTTAACCAGGGGAGGAGTTAGGATATTTTGATTGTGTGGTAAGTTTCGAAAAAAATAAAATATTTAAAAAAATTATATGAATTAATGCATATTATGATTAAAATTATATTATTAGTATTAAATTAATAGTAATTTATACAAGTTAAACTTCTACTCAATAGCGACAAATAAATTTATTTTTTATGCATATTATTTTTATCACAAGAAAATCTCATTTTGTAATTCTCGACGGTAGTTATGGGATAAATATAATTTCCTTCACAACAATGAAAGCTAGTTAAATATTTTTTGGTGTCATGAGAATGCAATATATAAAATACAAGATGCACAAAATCACATCAGTAATATACAAGATTATACAGACAATTAAGCTTAATTTCTTCAAGGATTTGTATTAATATTATCTAAAAAATATAAATCGATCAAGATATCAATGATCTCATACAAAATCAATACCCTAAATCATTCCATCAATAAAAACTTAATCTTACATAAAAAAAATCCTAATTTATAACAAGTAAAGCCACAAATTTAACTTTTTAGAGATTAAAGCTTGAAAAGAAAGAAAAATAGTTACCTAATTAGATAAATCTACTTAAAAGCATTGAAAGATTGATAATTTATCTTGTAAAAATTATGGAGAAAGTGTGAGAGAATAAGAAAATTTTGAGGGAAAAAAATGATGAATGTTGAAAGAAAATAAGAAAAAATTAAAGATTTTTTTATTTTAGTTGGTGCTTTTCAAATCATTTTTGTGGGGGTCAATACCTCAACTTACTACTTATATTTTTTTATAAAATATTTTTTTTAAAATTTTTTGTTGGCCCCACAAACCAACACATGGCTCCGTCACTGTCTTTAATCACGTTAATATCATCCTTAAGATCCCCTCGAAAGCTTATCCTTTATTCTGTGAAGAATCGTTATATTTTCAAGATTATTTTAGATGTCCTCGTCATTTTAGAGATCATTTTCAAGATGTTCTGCCTTCACTCTCTCACTTATCGACATTTCTCCGCTTTTGAGATCAATCATTCTTGATTTTGTAGCTCAAAAACTTTCAAGTTGTTAACAAGGTCATTTTTAAATTCGAATTGTTGACTTTTTATGATAAAATCAATGTAATGAGATAAAAATAGTTTAAATTTAATCACAATCTTCCACTCTTTTAACTAAAATTGCTGCTAAAGGAGGAAATTTATATATATAAGACGTTGAGATCATATTTTGGTGGCTTGGCAGATTCCATTTTCCAAATTGTGTAATTAAATTTGTGTGTAAAAATAGAAATTGATTGATGAAATTATAATTTTGTTTGGAAGAAGGGACAAGAGGCGCGCCCTTTGTGATGATGAGGATGACCCACGTTTTTCAACTTTCCTACTACTCACTATAATTATTTTGTTCACTCTCAATACATTACAAGTGAATTTTTTTTTTTTAAATATTAACGTGTTAAGAGAAAAAAGTTAATTTTTTTAAAATAAGAAAGTATTCAAAAAACTTTAAAAAATCATAAATATATAAAATCCAAACAAATCTTAAAACCTAGAAAATTATAAAAAAATCGCAATCTATTTCTGAAATTTATAAAATTAAAAATATATGTATATAAATATACGAAACTTCAATAATAAATTTAAAAAATTCATAGTATTTGTTTGGAATTTTAGGTTTTGTTAGAAATTTTTAAATTTTATGGCTTTTTTAGAAATTTGGTTTTTTTTTTTTGGAAAATTTGAGATTTTTTTTGTAATTTTTGTAGGTAAAAAAACCTCAGTTGCTTTCAATTTTGAACCTGAGTAAATTGATTTCTCTTAAAAAAATTAAACTAATTTAAGTCCATCAATATCGAAAGTGAGCAACTAATGATAATTAAGCATGATGTTAATGTCTTCCATCAATTATATGTCATTTTGATTGGTATAGCAACAAATTTAGCCTTTGATATTTACCTATTCTGTCATTTTAACCTTAATTTTAATAAATTTAATAAATTCAGCCTCAACATTTATACATTTATACAAATGTTTGCGGGATAAAATTGTTAAATTTGGACCAATTTGATAAAAAAGTATAAACTTTGAAGGCTAAATTTGACAAATTAAGAAGGACTGGTGAGATATTTTTACCATTTTTATGAAATTTTTGATATTTTTAAGGGATTTCGAAGTTTTTTTCCCTGTGGCAGCGTTTGCTTGGATGGAGTATTTTTTAACAGAGAACATATATGAGATAATGTGGCATACAAAATGATACTACAAGGATTAAATTGATAAAAGAAATTATTAAGTACCAAAATGATAATTTAGCTATAGTACAAAGGTCAAAAGAGATATTAAGCCTCTTTTTAATTTATAATAGAGATAAATATTAAATTTTTATATGAACTTTAGTTAAATGTGCAATTTGATACATGAACTTTGATTTGGTGCAATTATACACATGAAACTTGAATTATGGTTCATATGTATACGTGAAACTTTGATTTTGATTTAATTGCAAAAATTTAAAGAAATAGATACATACATTTATTTTCATATCGAATTAAAGTAATTGTTAGTGTATATGATATATCAATGTAAAATGATGCTAATTCGATAACGTTGTTAGTAATTTTATGAAAATTAAATGAAATCAAAATTATATATATAAAATCACACAAAATCAAAGTTGATATATAACATTACACGTCAAATCAAAATTTATATATAATTCTTATATTTATCCATTTATAATAATCACACTTTAGACTCACTTATAGAATTTTTTATCATATCATTAGTGTATAAAATAATAATATAAAGATAATTATTTGATTAACATAAATTGAAAATTTTTAATTCTAAAAATATAAAATATAGGATTTATAAAATTTAATATATATATATATATACACCAAATAATCATTTGTTTTAAAATTCAATTAAGTATAATAATATTTTGAAAGGGTATACTCATAATTTGTTAGCACAGTAAGGCATCATCATTATCATCATCTTCAAAATTTAAACGTTAACTTTCATTCAAAATCAAAATCAAAACCAAAACCAAATGGTAAGATATTGATTCCCTTTTTCATATGGTTTGATAGCATGCATGCCCCATTTGGAATTTTTTTAATTTTCATTCGCTTTTTCCATTTGTTTTTTCACTAAAATTTATGGCCTGGCCCATTTGGACCCATTCATACATCTCTTTTCAAACAAACTTCCCATTCCCAATTTGAATTTCTTTTTTGGGATAAAATAACTTTTACTCCCTAATTTTGGTCTTCTTTTCAAGTTAGTCTCTTAATTTTTTTTGTCTACATTAATATTGAATTTGACAACTTTTTTCAAATTTTACCATGTGAGTACATAACATCTGAGGTCGTGCCACCCCAAACCCTAATTTTTTTTATAAATTATATATTTTTAGGTTATGGACAAAAATGAAAAAAGTTGTTTAATTTAAAGACTCATGTAGATAATTTTTTTTAAGGATTAAAGAAAAGTTATAAAGTTCAAGAATTAAATATTATATTATCCATTTCTTTTTTAAAAATAAATCTATTTTTTTAAAGAATTAAATAGGAGTACATAAAACTCAATTCTTTCAAATTCTAATGATGCGAGAAAAGAAAACAAGAGATATATGTATATTAGTTCAAAATTATACATTTTTTTTCAAATGTTTTATTTTCTTTCTTACCACGCAATGTTTGAAAAAAATATATTTTTCATCTCTAATTTTTAACCTCTTTAATTTTTCCAATAAAGCAAAGCCTAAATGTCCCAAATTATAAAACTAAATTTTAAAGTGATGCTAAACATTAAAACATTTTAATTAAAGTGATTTCATCAGCATAATCCATTTAATGTCAGGTTTGGGTTTTACATGCTTAAAAAATATTTTTGTTTAATCTATATGTGTTAAAAAACAACTTTATAAAATCCAAACAGGCATTTTTTTTTTTGAAAAATCCAAACAGGCATTTAACACAATGACTGAGGGCTGCTAAGCTGAAAAAGGAATTTGATTACTAGGATACTTTAGTTAAAGGATTCAATTGAAATATTTTGAAGTTTAAGATCAATATAGAATTTAACCCATAGTTTGAGGACGTCTATGCAATTGAGTCAAAATCTTTTCAATTTCGAAAAACGAGCGGCCCTTTTTTTTGTCTCCGTTTCAAGCTAAAGCAAATGCTCAAGCTCAAGCGGCGTAGTCTTCTACTGTATCATTGATTATCACTGCGAATCCTAAATCCAGAGCTATGAATTCATCTTTTTATCTATTTTTGAGTGATTAAATCGTTTTCTTTTGTTGTAATTTTATCTTCCACGTTTCAACAATGTCGAGAGACGTTTCCAGCTTTGGTTTCATCTCTAAAAACGCAAGCGAGAATGATTTCGAGACCTCCTCGAGTTCGGCTCATTTCCCTCCTCCAAGAACTCCGCTCAACTCAATTCCAGATCCATCACAATACCAGAAAGAATCGCGGAATCAAGACGAACAGGATGTTGTCGATTCCAAAGACAAATCGGAATCTCTCAGAGCACTTCATAAAACCCCGAGGGTTACAAATCGCCATGGGAAGTTACACTCAGAGTCCAACTCTGCTCAAAGTACTCCTTCAAGGACTGCTCCCCGGTTTTCGCTTGGCGGCGGCGCTGGACCTTGTTTTACCAGTAAAGTTACTCAAGGTTTCGGAGGAAGATGTGGATTGAGCTCCGCTTCTTCTTCAAGGGTTCCGAGAAGGGTTTCGATGATCGATGGTACCAATTTCTCGGTCGAAGCTCCACATTTCGAGCTCGTTGAGGATCCTTCCTTTTGGAGAGATCGGAATGTGCAGGTATTTGTGCATGCATCTAATTGTTGTTTAATTTGGGAATAGTACAATTACTATTTCCATTTGTTTATTCATGTTGAGTTGTTGACTCTCAGGTGCTGATAAGAATTCGGCCACTGAGTACGATGGAGAGGGTTTCACAAGGGTACGGTCGGTGTTTGAAGCAAGAGAGCGCTCAAACTTTACTGTGGCTTGGACATGCCGAGACCAGATTTACCTTTGACCATGTAGCTTGCGAGACCATATCGCAGGTTCCATTTTAACATAAGAACTAGTAATCTCGTTTTGCTATTTAGAAGGAGAATTATGTATAATTTGCATGCAGAGTTATGTGGATATTTTCTTGAATTTGGTGTAGGAAAAGCTGTTCAGAGTAGTTGGAGTACCCATGGTGGAGAATTGCATGTCTGGGTATAATAGCTGTATGTTCGCTTATGGTCAGGTAAGTTACTATTATTTTATTTAAAGATTTTTCATAAAGTAATTGGCATTGGGGATGAATGAAAATTGGGATTTCTATTGTGCATGCTGAAAACTTTTACCTGCAGACTGGTAGTGGCAAAACATATACTATGATGGGTGACATATATGAGGTGGAAAGTCAGCTTAGTGAAGATTGTGGACTAACTCCTCGTATATTCGAATATTTATTTTCAAGGATTAGAATGGTGAGAATGTTATTCCTGATTCTGTTAAAATTACTTTCTTCTTATACTTTTGTAGGAAATGTTTGTTGAAATTTGTATTTGTAGGAAGAAGAGAGCAGGAAGGATGAGAAATTGAGGTTCAGTTGCAAATGTTCCTTTCTAGAAATATATAATGAGCAAATAACGGATCTTCTGGACCCTTCATCAACTAATCTGCAAGTAATTGAAATATTTTCTTCTTGATTCATGTTTGTAATCCATATACATTACACCATAATAGATCATAAAACTGATTTCCCTGCTGTAGCTCAGAGAAGACTTGAAGAAAGGCGTATATGTGGAAAATCTTATGGAGTATAATGTGCGGAATGTTGATGATGTTCTCAAGCTTCTATTGCAGGTAATAAATATATAATGGAAAATTGTACTTCTTCGCTATTTACCTTATATAGAGATTAGGACTGTGAAAATAATTGCTCCTATTTTTTATTTTCCTACATACAGGGTGCTTCAAACAGAAGAATGGCAGCAACCAATATGAACAGTGAGAGCAGCCGATCCCATAGTGTTTTCACTTGTATCATCGAAAGCCATTGGGAGAAAGATTCTATGACACACTTCAGATTTGCAAGGTTAAATTTAGTGGATTTAGCTGGCTCTGAAAGGTAACATGCTCATGGCATCATTTTTTTTCTTTCAATTAAGTTGTTTTGAATACCAAGATAATTGGCTTGAAAATTTAGGCAGAAGAGCTCCGGTGCAGAAGGAGATCGTCTGAAAGAAGCAGCAAACATAAACAAATCTTTGTCAACTCTTGGGTAATTAACCTCAGTTCTTTTACTCAGTATAGTTGCTCTGAAGATGTTGCAGCTTCCTAACTTGTTTGTTGCAACATATTCCATGCAATGCAATGTTATCTTTTCTACGCTTTATTTCATTCTTAGTCATTTTGGTCAGTGCGAAAAGGCATCACATTATGTGGTTCTTCTACTGCCTCTGAGGCAGCTTTAAACTAGCTTTCATGGGGATTCTTTTTGATATGGTTCTTAGGCCAGATCTTTTCAACTGCCACTCATGGATGTCTTTATACAATATAATCCCACGAAAATTATTCTGCACACTGATGTTCTTGGTGATTGAAAGCACAGTGGTATTCAAAAAACATAAAACTACAATTTCCATTAGGGGACGATTCAGATTTTCACTGGTTAGCATATTCTTGACATTAGTTTTGATTGCTGAATTACCTTAAATGTATGGTAGACAGCAAGGAAGCAGTTAAACTTCTCTCAAACACAAATTTTTACTTTTGGACAGTTGATCAATGAGTTTTCCCCAACCACCTTCTGGATTTGATCTTGACAGTAATAGTATATGTTGTATGAACGCCTAATTTTAGTATAAGATGGTTGCTTATCATGAACAAATCATATGTTCAAACTAAATCCAGAAGGGGTTATTTTATTTTATGTTTTGATGTATTCTAAACAGAAGGTGTGTTTGTAATGTATTTACTTCATGGTCTGCTGTTTTCACCTTTTTAGCCTTGTAATAATGTCTCTGGTGGATCTGGCACATGGGAAACATAGACATGTTCCGTACAGAGATTCTCGGCTAACATTTCTGCTTCAGGTTAGATAATGAAAGCTCTCAATTGAGACAATTTCATTGTCTTGGTACCTTGCTTAAAGGTTTCACCTAACCATGATATGTAATGCAGGATTCCCTAGGTGGAAACTCAAAAACAACAATGATAGCAAATGTCAGCCCATCCATTTGGTCTGTTTAACAATTCATTTTTACTTGTGATATCATAAAACTTTTGTTGTTCAGCTTCTTATGTGACTTGGTTTTTTTTTTTTTTCCTCGCAGTGCTGCAAATGAAACTCTAAGCACACTGAAGTTTGCTCAGCGAGCCAAGCTTATTCAGAATAATGTATGTACTTTATATGCTTGCAACTAAAGAAATCAAAATTCCTCATATCTATTCATGTCTATCATGTAAAGTTACAAATTGTTGACGTTCTTATTAACCTTTTTATTTTTTCCAGGCTAAAGTGAATGAAGATGCTTCTGGTGATGTGAATGCACTGCAGCAACAAATCGAACAACTAAAGGTATGGACTAGCTGCAGTTTGTGTTTCCTCAATGCTCTAAAATTGTGAACCTGAATTGTTTACCATCTCAATAGGGCCAGTTGTCCTCCTTGTTGAAGCATCATAACTTCCCAAACTCTACAAATAGCTGTCTGCCAAGTTATGAAGAACTGAAAATAGGAGACTACTCAAGGAAAAATGAATACACTAGTGAAAAGGTTGCAGATTGTAAGATACAAAACATCAACAGTAACAAGGTCACCTTTTATCGCCATTTTATTAACTTATATTTGTGAGGGTAATATGAGAATTTGGTAGTTAATCATTGCTAATAAAGTCTAGCAGATGAGACGCATGGAGGCTACTTTAGCTGGTTCCTTGAGGAGAGAAAAGATGGCAGAAACTGCAAACCAGAAATTAGAGGCAGAAATTGAGCAAATGAACCGCTTGGTATGTCTAAGGATCAATTCTTAATTCTTTATATGGGATGGACTTCAAGATTTCTTTTATCAGTTCTGGTAAAGCAGTAACAATAAGAATTGTCTATATGGGGTTACTGAACACTCAAGTCATTTCCGACAGGTTTGCCAAAAGGAAGAAGATGTTCAGCGTACTAAAATGATGCTTAGGTTTCGGGAGGAGAAGATAAAAAATCTTGAATCGTTGGCAACTGGTCTAGTATCAACTGAGGAGAATCTCATGGAGGAAAATCAAGCTTTGAAGGCAGAAATTCAATTGCTTCGGACAAAGATTGACAGAAATCCAGAATTGACACGTTTTGCTTTAGAGAATATTAGACTTATTGAACAGCTGCAAATGTAAACCTCTTATTGTCACTCTGTCCGCTCTCCTTATTCCAGTGACTGACTTTACATATTTTTATGCCAGATTTCAAAATTTTTATGAGCAAGGAGAGCGAGAAACATTGCTGGGTGAAATTTCAGAACTGCGGGACCAGGTTTGGGCAGTGTAATTTTATTGAAAATTTGATTTTGGGCTGTTGAAAACAGACTGAAACTTTTTCTTGACATGCAGCTTCAGGAAGTTCTTGAAGGAAAGAACAGATTTGCCTCTAGATACGAGAATCAGGTTGGAATGCACTATCATATTATTTATGTTATGAATGGTACTACTGATCTGTACTTTATCTTTTATAATTCCAAAATGATGATGCATGAATCACAGGATGGGAACACTGTGAAGGAGTTGGAAGATTGCAGGAATATGAATTCCAAGTTGATGAGGTATTTAATAAATTAATTCACTTTATCCTAGGTGTTGCTTTTTGGTTTGCAGTGCATGTGTGGGATTGGCTCCTACTGGATTGAAAATGAAGCCTTTGGCAGCAACACTAATGTTATGTTCATGATATTTGAAAATGAAAAGGTTGAAAAGGAAAGGAAACAAATTACTTGTGGTTTTATCAGTTTTCCTGAGCTTGTGCAAATGGTACTCTTTTTAATGACTATTTGGGCATATGAGTTGTATCAGCCCTTTATATGATTTATGCAAGGTGGACCAATCGCCTCAACTTGTATCTACAGTTTTCACAGTGTTCTTTCTCTTCTATTTACTCTTTCTTATGAATTGAGTGGTGGCCTAAAATATGGCTTCTATTTGTCTTTTCTTTGAAGAAGTATTTCCTACTCTGTTGCATGGAATCTCATTAAAGGTTTTTGTCTTCAGGGAAGTAGAAGAGTTACAAATGGAACTGAGTAAATACTTGAACTGTAGTCATGGAGCATTTGATTATGTAAGAACACCTATGAACTAGTGAATGAAGGGTTGAGATAGGTTAATCTATGTCCTAAGGTAGCTTATACAAGTTCCATCCTTTATAGGTTGGTGGTTTTCCCTCCAAGGAATGCAGGCAAACAGATAAATGTTCATTGGTAAGAAAAATCCAGTTTTCTATTGCTCCATGTTAATTTATTAATGGTATATTTTGTTGCAAAATAGGTATCTTGCTATTGTATTTAGGTTCTGTTTCCTTCAGAGCTTAAGGTTATTCATACCGGTAGATGCATTAAAGAGAAAGGCCACAATAAGTTTTGTGTAAAGGAAAACCTATGCTCAGATGTAGAAGCATACACCAACATGAACAACAGAAGCATATAGATATGTATTATAAGTAACAAAATTTTCAACATTTAATATTTCTTTTCAAATGGAAACTATCTTACAGGTTGAAACTATATCAGCCCATAGTGACTCTGGAGATGAGGTAGCATCCTGTTCACGAGAGAATGATGTGGTGTTAGAAAATCAAAATGAGCAGAGTGTAAGTGTTGCTTCAGTTATGCAGCATAGTGCCACTCAAAAGGAGTTGATAGAAGCAAGATTGTTGCTTAAGGCAATGGAAGCTGAGCATATCCATCTATTTAATGAGCTGCAGCATCTCCAGGAAGAGAACAGAAGATACATGGAAATGATAAGCAATGAAGGCAAGCTGGAAAGTGAATCTGTTCATAAACTTAAAGTTCATTGCCTTGAGCAAGATCACTTAGCATCTAAAAAGGAAGGCCAGATCATGGAGAGTGAACTAATTAATGTAAAGGGTTTACATGACAAGTTGGATATATTGACTAAAGACCTGGAGAATGCCAAATTACTTAATTGTCAATATCAACAGGTTCAAGCATCACAATTATCTTGTCAGCATGAAGCTGATTTAGTCCGTGAACAGGTTGAAATGGAGACAGCTAGGACAATCCTTCATTTGCAGGAAGAGGTTGCTGCACTTCAGTTAGAACTTAATGAGAAACTAGCTTCCATTACTCAAGAAAATACAAGGCTAAGAGATACTGTCACAGCTAAAGAGGAAGAAATGAAGTCAATTTGTGCCGATTGGGAAAGGGCAACTCTAGAACTCACTAGCTTCCTTCTAGATGGTTCTAAATCCCTCAAAGATGCCTCTCGGCTGGTAGAAAACATTTCTTGTTCATTTCCTCAAATTAATGTTTGGGTTGGTGAAAATGTTGAGAGGGCTGCAAGAGTTTTCATTGAAAAGGAAGAAAGAATTCTACTTCTGCAGAGAAGCTTGGAAGACGCACAGAGAATGATAGTGGAAATGGAGATGAAGTTAAGTTCCTTGAAGGGAGCAACAATTGCTTTTAATGAGTTTCAGGATTCAGGTACTGATGTGGAAACAGATGAGGCAGCCCGTTTAAGCATCTTTTTTAACGATGAGACAGATTTGCAAAAAGTTCTAGCAAATGAACTCAAAGTTAAGGAGGATCAGCTTATCATGGCGGAAAAAAGGGCTAATGCTGCTTTCTTGATTGCAAAATGGCTTGTAGATTGCGACGAGGTTGCTTATGGAGATCATGCTGAGATGGACATTCCAGTAGCCACTTCTGAGGGAATGCAAAGCGATGTAATGGCAGGAATGATGGCTCATATGAAGTTTCTAACAACAGATAATCTTAAGGCTCAAGTGGAGTTGGCAAAGCTAGTAATATTGGAGTCTGAGAACGTTATCAATACATCTTATGAAGATGCAGAAGCCCGTTTATCCACCCTCAAAACAGACATTTCTGAAACTTGTTCAGTTTTTAAGGAGTTGCTTCAGGATTTGCAGAGAGAAATTCTTGACATGAGGAGTGAAATTCTTGACATAAAAGAGAACTGTAAAGGTTTTCAGGCTTCTAGAACCGAATTGCAATCAGTGGCAGCAGCTAAGTGTTTGAAGTGTCACCTTCTGCATCAAATAAAATGTGAAATTGCTGAGGCAAATCAAAGTCTTAAATCAATTAAAGATTGCATTAAAACAAAAGCTAGTATGCCTGTCCACCTGCCAAATGATGAAGATGCGATTGAAAAGGCCAGTTGGAGTTCTCTTTCTTTAACATCAAGCTCTGATTATTCAATAGAAAGTATTGCTTCTGGAAACAATTTGATTGGATCACACTGTTCTGTGAAGATGACTGAGGTGGTGGATGATACAAAACTTGAAGAAGTCTCACCTCAATCTGATTCAGGATTCTCAGAAAGTTCAGGCACATTTGGCCTAAGAAACGAGTTGTGGATGCAATTGGATGTTTTCCATAAATTATATGTTTGGTTAACAACAATCCTCAATGAGAGTGATATTGGAGAACATTCTCATACTGAAGGTACAAATTTATATGGATTTTATGTATGTAAAAGAAAAAGCTTAATGAAATAAATATATACCTGAATTTAAACTAACAAACTTAATGATGGCAGAGCTTCCTTCCTTGGGGTTGACAATGGAGATTTATGATGCAGCATCCCAGAATAATATAGAGGTATGCTTTACTAAACATTTTTTTTGTTCCAATGGGAAAACTGGTGCATACGAAATGTCTTCATATGATAACTAAACACTATACTTTTTAAAACACGTGAAAATTTTATCTTCAATTTTAGGCAATGTTTTCTGATATGCAGGCACTTCCTGATGATACTAGTCCTGCCAAAAGTTTCTTTAAAAAATTTGAGGAAGCCCATGCTACCATGAAGGAAGCTGATTATGCATTAAAAGCACTGCTGAAAGCAAATGAAAATGCACAAGTTTTGAATAATATATGGAGGCAAGAGAGTGAAGAATTGATGGTAGAGAAATCAAACTTGATTGATGAACTTGAAAAGCTCAGATACTTGATCAGTTTGAAAGAAAGAGAGAATGAATTGTTGCAGGATCAAATACATTATACTTTGGTTGAAACAGCTGACTCAATATCTTTGCTTGAAGGGTATTTCAAGCAAATGCAAAGACAAATTGAGGACAAGTTTAAGGTTTTATACTCTGATGCCTTATCTATGAGTCAGGAGATGCTTTTCACGATTTGCAACTCAAGATCATCACTAGAAGATATTTGTTCTGAGGTGATAAAGAAAGAACTCTCTTTATTTGTTTTGTATCACTGCCATTTTGGAGACTTTGTCCAGAAAACTTTAAACTTGAGCAGTGAATTATATTCTTATCCATTGCAAAGACCAGAACTTCACTCGGTTATAAATACTTTAGTAAAGAGTCCCTCCATTAGTCAAGGTGAAAATGTGGATCATCCTAAGAAAAGTACAGAGGGTGAAGATGGACGTAAGCAACTTAAACATTTAGAAGATCAAGACCAAGATCTCTCACAGAATGATTTGATATATGAAAATTTCTCTCTGAAGAAAGAATTGAAAAGGAAAGAAGATTTGTTGGAGGGTTTGCTTTTTGATCTTCACTTGTTGCAAGAATCAGCCTCCAATAGCCAGGAAATCAAAGATGAAAGTGAAAAGTTAATGTTGGGTTTGAAGGAAGTTTGCAATGAGCTAGAGATAAAAACAAATCAAGTTGATGACTTGTTGGTTCAGCACAGCAAACTTGAAAATCGTCTAAGTGATGCTGAAAATGCTCTGGAGCAGGCAAAACAAACAATAGATTCTCTCTTAGATGAAAATGCTGAGATGAGAATGCTTTTAGAAGACCTCTATCACAAGAAATCTGAGGCTGAAGAAGGACTGGAAGAACAGAAGGAGGTGGTGAAAGAATTGGAAAAAGAAATTCTTCATTTGAATTATTCACTGGAAAAGGACTTACTGTCATCCATTAAAGGCATTGAAGAGGACTTGAGAAAGGTCACTAGCGACAGAGATGAGCTCCGTGAAGAAATTTTCTCTCTAAATGATCAGCTTGAGATGGTCCGTGCACTGGCAGATGAAAATGAAGCTATCGCAGTTGAAGCTCGCCAGGTACATATTAGTTTATTATCTTATCAAATAATATAGGCAGTGTTCCTTATAGTTACCTTGGATTTTTCTTTTCTATAGGAGTCAGAAGCAAGTAAAATATATGCTGAACAAAAGGAGGAGGAGGTCAAGATCCTTGAGCATTCTGTTGAGGAACTTGAATCTACTGTAAATGTATTGGAGAAAAAGGTTAGGAAATTTTCACCTCTATATGAACTGACATTGCTGAATTAATAGAGATCAGATATTTTATTGTCACTTTTCTTCCTTATAGCAAGTATGCAACTTGGCTTTGTAATAATCGTGTTCCATTTTGTTCCCTTAATGCCTTCTGCTGTCTTGGTTACTAAATAATCTTTTCCTACTGTAACTGAAAGGTCTGACTTGTTGCCTTACTCCTAGGTATATGAATTGGATGAGGAGGTAGAGAGGCATCGGTTCATCAGAATTTCATTGGAGCATGAACTCCAATTTCTTAGAGATAGATTATCAAAAGTAGATAGCTTTGTTGATGTTATGCATTCGGTCAACTCAAATGCTGAACAAACTGAAGATCTTTTTCCTAGGTCAAGACCACTATATGCTTTTTCATTATGATTCCGGGTTCTGCTGCTTTTCTTTAGTGATTCAGGAAAAGGTTTTGATGCAGGCAAATGCATGATAAGTTGCTCCAACTCCATGAGGCACATGATCAGATAAGGATTCTAGAGAGGGAAAAAGAAGAGCTGAGTATAGAGGTGGATTCCTATTTACTTCCTATTGATTGCATTCCAATTGGATAAGTTTCTGAAAAGTAGAACATCTTATTACAATTCATCCCCTTTTATTGTATTTTAATGGACTTTTTCAATTGCGTTGTAGATCAAACAATGCAAAGAGTACATCTCGGAAATTGTATTACATTCTGAAGCCCAGGCATCACAGTACCAACAGAAGGTATCACTTATACTCTTTGCTGTGAACACTAGTGTTTACAAATTGTATTGTGCCAGTTTGTATTATGCATAAGATTCTAAAGCAGGAGTCCACTTAGATAATTAATTCTGTGAGATTTTAAAGTGTTTACTTGGGATCTTTCATTCCTTAATATCATAATACTTGAGCAATTTGGAAATAGGAAATGCTGTATCATAAATTTCTATTACCCTCTCTCCACTGGAAAGGAAGGGATTATGACCTTTCAAAGGGGTGGAACACTTTTCCTGATATTTGGCACCAGTCTAATTCTCAAAACATATCATGCTTACAAGCCCAATACTTTTACGTCCTATCATCAGTAAGAATTGCCATAACAAAAAAGAAAAACAACACCTGTTGCCTCATTTGCTTTAGACAAAATGTAATAACAGCCTCCTATTCTTATAAGTACTGTTAGTCCTTATTGTCTTCTCCCTTATTTTCTAATTATAGAATGTCTTCCGTGTCAAACTTGTCATACTGCATCTTTTTCACCTTTTTTTTCTTGTAACAGTACAAGACTTTGGAAGCCATGATTCGTGAAATGAAAACAGACTTGCCAACTTCAACCTCAACAGTACCAATATCGGACAAAAATGAGAAGACATCAACAAGAAGCAGGGGTTCAAGCTCACCATTCCGGTGCATTTCAAGTTTGGTACAACAAATGAATTTGGAGAAGGATAAAGAATTATCAAATGCCAGACTTCGAATTGAAGAACTGGAAGCACTGTCAGCTAGTCGGCAAAAAGAGGTATTCTCATTTTGTGCCTTTTAAGGAGACTTTCTGACCTATCATTGATGTACAGTGAGAAGTAACATGTTTATGTCTACTTCAATCTCGCTAGCAATGTTGTCTTACACTGGTCTAGTCATTACTTCTATGGCATCTTTCCTTCTCACATCATGTGAAACAGGTGGCTAAGCCCACTTGGATACATCTTTCTCTGCTGGTAGTTGGATTACTTGTGACTAATCATTAAGTTTCTAACTTGTTCTTTACTGGATCAGATATATATGCTAAACACTAGGCTAGCTGCAGCTGAAAGCATGACCCATGATGTCATCAGGGATTTACTTGGTGTCAAATTGGACATGACTAATTATGCGGTAAGACTCAGAAACTCTGATTACTGCCTAATTAACATGAATATTTCAAGGCATATTGCTCATTTAAGTATTATACTTGCCTGCATGTTCCAGAACTTAATAGATCAGCACCAGGTTCAAAAATTGTTGAAGGAGGCTAATCAGCAAGCAGAAGAGTTCCTTGCAAAGGTATGCATGATTGAAAGTTATTCATAATTTTTCTGACTATACTTAATAGTCCTAACGTAAATTTCATTTCATTTTTTTTTAGGAGCAAGAAATTCTCAACTTAAGAAAGCAGGTCACTGATCTCGTGGAGGAAAAAGAGAGGTTAGACTCCCCTTTTTTATGAGTAAAAGCACTATGTACAAGAGTAGCAAAATTGAAATGGTTGTGAAAAGATTATATTTTTGAAGATCTGCATCATCTCTTTATGGGTTGTCTCTTAATGTGTTGTTGAATGTGTATTTTGTGCTTCAGTTGCTTGCATGAAATAAATAAGAAAGATGCAGATATACTCACTGCACAACTGACTTTAGAGCAACTTCAGCAAAGAGATCAGTTGCTTTCTGCACAGAATGAAATGTTAAAGGTAACTTCAGTCAAATTATACTCGACTAAGGATTTACTCCTATGCTTTGATTTGACATATTTTGGTACTTTTATTATTATTAGGTTAAAATATGCTATAGGTCCCTGTCCTCTTTGTAAATTTGAAATTAGTCCTCTTCTATTTCAAGGAATTTAGTTCTACTTTTTGGATTTAAAAATATAAGTCCAATTGTTAAAACTATTAAAATTTTTCTGTTAAATTCAGGTTCGTTATGTCTTTTCTTTTGTTACATGACTATCAAGTAAGTATTTTTATATTTCAAAATGTCAAATCAGCAAATTTAACTGAAGAATTTTAATGGAATTAACAATTGGACTTGAATTTTGAAATCTGAAAAAAAACTGACTAACTTTTTAGAAATAAAAGTAGAGGGACTAAATTTCAAATATACAAAAGAGTACGGAGACTTGAGCATATTTTAACCTTATTATTATTAATGATATTTAGTCGGGTAATGTACAATTTGTTGTAAGACATTTCATATTAGGACGTTGAGTTAATTTTTTTAATTATGAAAAATAACTATTTTAATAACCATAATAGTAGGAGGCAAATTAGGCCAAATTCTTAAATCCCCAAATTTTGAGTATAATAGAGGAAGTAAACCGTAATTTGAGCAGTAATTTCTGATGATGTTTAAGTTTGTAATCAAGTTCTGCTGTTTCTCCCCGCAGATGGATAAGAGCAATTTGATAAAGAAGGTTGCAGAATTGGATGAGTTGATAACAACATCAAGTAAAGAGAAGCAAATAAACCAGACATTACAGATTAAGGTTTGAGCTTTTATATCATCAGTACAAGTTTTTACTGCTTATAAATGTTGAAAGACTTAAAAGACCCCATTTATAACAGGAGAATGGTTCATTAAGCCTTGGAAGTGTCAATTTGAACAATAGGAGGCTACCACATTCTGAAAGACTTGTTTCTAGAATGAATAATGAAATGGGTCAATTTCGTAAAACTAATGGACGGCTTCAACATCATGATAAAACATGTGGATCATCACAAGGGTTTGATGCAAAATATAGGTAGGTAAGTGGTTGTGTTGGGTTTTGTCAGATTTTTATGATGAGAATTAATTTGTGATTTTGGTTAATAGAAGGATTAGATCAATGTGCGTTAACATTGTGTGATTACATCAATTTGTTCTTTCCTGGGAAAAATCCACATATATTTGTATCGTTAGTCCCTTTATTTATCTTTCCTGGGAAAATTCCACAGAGCGAGAGATTCATGTAAATTTAGTGAAGCCTTTGAATTATTGTGTAAATAAATTTTGTTTTGTTTGGATTGGATTGGATTTTTATCGCTCTGAATATTATGGACTGAAATGTTTGGTTTGCCTTTTCTTTTTTTTTTAATTTAAATTAGTTTCAATATTTAATTTAATTTTTATAAATTTTAAATTGAAGGTTTATATTTTGATCATCATTTATTAGTATTTATCGATTTTTTTTATTTTTATGATTCTTTTGTCAAGTATTTTTGAATTTTTTTTTTAAAAGATTAATTTTGAATTGGAATTAATTGTTTTACCAATTCCATCATTGGTCTGGTTTTCAAAACATTTAATATTTATAATTTGTTAACTTTTTAAAAATTTTAATTTTGAATTAGGAATTGGTGGTCCAATCAATTTGACTATATTAAAAATTAGGTACTAATTATTACTATTTTTACTTATAATATATTAAAAATTTGATTAAATGTGAACTTAAATATCATAAGTTTAACTATTTTAATTTCATTAAGTTATATTTAGTTTTTATATAATTTCTTCTATAAATTTATTACATAAGTTTTTTTGATCTACGGCATAGTTGCGTACAAATCTCATGTATAAAATCAAGATCAACTGTTAAAAATAAAATTAGTTGTGGTTTATAAGGGAAGAAAAGAACAAAATAAAATAAAATAAAACAACTATGATTCTCACCCAAAGCGGTAAATAATTTTTTTTGTTAATTAAGTTATTGCACTGTTTATATATTTAGAATTTAGTCTTATTTTTTTATTTTCAAAAATTTAGATGCTCTATTTTTCGAGTTTAAAAATATAGATCTATTTGTTAATTTTGTTAAAATTCATTTATTAAATATTTTGGTTTGACAATTTAAAATTAAAAAGAATACTTACTTGGTATGTATGTAGCAAAATGACATTATAATGGACTTAAATTTATTAGATAATTTTAATAGTGTTAACAATTCTTTAAAAAATTCATATAAATATTTTAATTAGAATAAAATATTTAAACTAACTAATATCATTATAAGAGTTGAGGTACTAAATTATTTCAAAATTAAAGTATAAAAATTAAATAATTTGAACCAATTGTAAAAATCAAAGTTGAAAATTAACTATTCCAATATATCTTAAAAAAAAAAAAAAACAAAGGATTAGAAATAATACATGGTTCAAGTGTAATTGTACCTTAATTTTTTGCACTTTTTACTCCTTTAAAATTTAATTTTTATTTTTATTTTTTAAAAAATAATCTTTTTATTTAAAAAAGTAAGGTTAATATATTTAAAAAAAATCCTTAAACTAATATACCTTGTTTAAATAAGTCCTTATACTTTTTTGTATTTAAACAAGTCCCTAATCTATAATTTTTACCTATAACTATCCTTAATTTAATATTAAAGAAAAAATAATTTGTTTTTTAAAAAGTAAAAATATTTTGAATTTTTAAACTAATTTATATTTTATGCTGAAAATAGTTTATTAAATTAAAATAAAATAATATTTTTTGAAATTAAAACGAAATAATAATTTTTTTTGACAATGCTTATACATATATATATATATGATATACTTAATCACTCTTTTAAAATTTTTTTAATTGTTGTGTTAAATTTTATGTTGATGTTAAAAGTGTATATAATTTATATTGGATTAATAAAAAATTAAGATAAAAGCCTAAAATTCAAAATAATTTTAATATTAAAAGCAAACACTTCTACCGGTAAAATAATAGCATAGCAGCTTATTAAACTAAAACATGAGTTTAAGGGCTTGTTTAAACTTGTAGTATTTCAAATGCTTTTTTTAGTATATTAGCTAAAATCTAAACACAATACTTAATATTGTTGGAATTCTTCGTCTACTAAATTTAGATCCATTACAATTTTATTTTTATATGACTATGAAATTAATATTTTTAGGCTTATATATTAAAAAAAGCCCTTAAATAAGTAAGTCCTTATAGTATTTTTTATCTAAAGAAGCCCTTAAACTTTTTTTTACACCTAAATAAGCCCTTAAACTATAATGACTTATTTAAATAAGCCCTTAAATCTAGTTCATTCTTCCATAGTTTCATATATTTTTAAGCCTAGAAATTTTAAAGATGCATTTCAAGGTGTATCAAGACTTAAAAAAACTTGTTACTATTTTTTTTTTTTTTTGAATATTAGGTTAAACTAATATTAATAAGCTCCATCCTTTACTGCCATTAGATTTGTGATCAAATTTAAAAATAAAGAAAAAAAAAAACTTTTTTTTTTACTTTTATGTCTATCTAAATCAACATCTTTTTTCATGTAATTCATTAATTTTAATTCCTTCTCATTAAAAAAAAGTCCAAGTAAGGGCTTTTATGAGTAGAGAATAAAGAAAAGGGGCTCATTTAAGTACAAAAATACTATAAGGGCTTATTTAAACAAGTCATTATAGTTTGAGTGCTTTATAAATATATAAGCCTATTTTTTATTTCAAAATATTGTACTAATAAATTGAACAAAATAAAAATAGAGGGAGTAAATTATAAATTTACGAAAGGCACAACTGTGAGTTGAAAGAGGCAAAGAGCGTTGCCATTTGGTATGCACAGCAGAGGCTATCTGTAGAAGACTATCAGCAAATCAATTGCCGAACCAAATTAGTTTCATCAACTAATCGCAACCAAAATCAAAACCCATGGAGTAGATCGTAATTGAAACCAAAACAAAAGCAAAAGGTAGAGATTTTGATTATGGAAGAAAAGGAAACGTGCTTTGAATGCCTTGAACGCCGAATCAAGTCTGATTGGTCCGATCAGCTACAGTTTTGTTATGGCATCTCCGATTCTCCTCTCCCCTTTGGCTCCTCCGCTATCGTTCAATTCTCTCTTTCTAATTCTTCACCTTCACCCACCTCTCAGTTCATTTTGTCCTATCTTCCCACTCATTCACACCATTGCTTCTCCAAATACATGTAAGTTCATCAATTTCTTTATGTATTTTGCTTAATTTCTGGTGTTTCTCAGTTGATGATATAGAAATTAAAAGCTTTTTGATTTTGTGGCTTTTTAGAGATCAATATACTTTGCAAAATGGAGAAGAATCAGAGGTTAGTTCTGGAACTGGTACTGGCAGTACTTATTTATCAGATACTTTAATGGGTGAATCTCAGTTTTTGTCTAATGGGATGGGATATGAATGTTGTGCTTGTAACCATTGTGGTAAATTCTCTTGTTTAAGAACAATTACTGCTTTGGCCCCTCTTGCTTATGTTGGTATTTCATCTTATTCTGGTTTTCAAGAACATGCTTCTAGTTTCCTATCTGGGACTTTGGAAGATCATATATTGTCCTCGATTAATCTTCTTATTCAAGGAAAAGCTTCTGGGAGAGATGGTGTTAATTATATGCGTCTACTTGGGGTACCATCATTTGATGAGAATTGTATCCCAGGTTGTCTCAGGCATCCCAATATAGCACCTGTTCTTGGGTTATTGAAAACACCTGGATATATCAATTTGTTGCTCCCTAGAACTCCATATACTTTGGAGAATATTCTTCATTACAGCCCGAATGCTTTGAAGTCCGATTGGCATATCAGGTTTTTGATGTATCAGCTGCTGTCTGCCCTTACTTACTTGCATGGATTAGGGGTTCACCATGGTAATCTATGCCCATCAAATGTGATGTTTACTGATTCATGCTGGGCTTGGCTGCGCATTTGGGATTACCATAGGCTAGGATTCAATTTATGTTTCGAACATGGGAAATCCAACAGTAGCCATATTCCTTCTAGAGTAGGTTGCTCTGTAGAAGATTGTTCTTCTCAAGGATTATATGCCGATTTGAAGCTCTCCCCACCTTTAGATTGGAATTCTCAATTCAATAGGTGGTGGAGGGGAGAGCTGAGTAATTTTGAGTATTTGCTTTTCTTAAACAAACTGGTTGGCAGAAGGTGGGGGGATCACACCTTTCATCCAGTAATGCCATGGGTAATAGATTTTAGCACAAAACCAAATGAGGATTCTGATTCTGATTCTGGGTGGCGGGATTTAAGCAAGAGTAAATGGAGGTTGGCAAAAGGTGATGAACAGTTGGATTTTACGTATTCATCATCTGAAGTTCCACACCATGTCTCAGATGAGTGTCTATCAGAATTAGCTGTTTGCAGCTATAAAGCGAGGAGGTTGCCTTTAAGTGTTTTGCGGATGGCTGTTCGCTCTGTCTATGAACCTAATGAGTACCCTTCAACTATGCAAAGACTTTATCAATGGACACCTGATGAGTGCATCCCTGAATTTTACTGTGATCCTCGAATATTTTATTCTCAACATGCTGGTATGACTGATTTGGCTGTTCCATCATGGGCGGGTAGTCCTGAAGAATTCATTAAATTGCACCGAGAGGCTTTAGAGAGTAACCGAGTCTCATGTCAAATCCATCATTGGATTGATATAAACTTTGGATATAAAATGTCGGGGCCAGCAGCTGTTGCCGCAAAGAATGTTATGCTGTCTTCATCAGAGCCTGCAAAGCCAAGGTCAATTGGACGGCGCCAGCTCTTTACTAAACCACACCCTTCACGTCAAGTTTCTATGCAGGGAATACAAGATAGAATGAAAGAGTCAGCTGTTGGTCAGCACCAAGCACATGAAGTAGAAACTGAGAAATCTTTTCTCTATAAAAGTACCTGTTTACAAGAATTGGAACAAGCATCTTCATTTTCTGAACATGCCCAACATTTAAGTCCAGTCTATTGCCATGCTCAACAAAACCTTCTGAAGCAAAACCCCTTCTTTAAAGAGTCTCAAACTGAGAATCTGGAGAGAAGTGCTTCAAATCCACATGATATTAGCAATTACTGCAGGTTTTCACCCGATGTTGATTTGAATTATCTTCTTGAGCATATAGATATGCAGGATGACGATTCCACAGGCTATCAAGAATTATTGCTTTGGAGGAAGAAATCATGTTTATCAAGAACTTCCTCCAAAGAGGTTGCAGAGGACATATTTTCTGTTGGTTGTCTCTTGGCTGAACTTTACTTGAGGAGGCCACTTTTTTGTTCAACTTCATTAGGCATGTACTTGGAAAGTGGTGTTTTTCCTGGACTTATGCAGGAGCTTCCATCTCATATTAAAATACTAGTTGAAGCTTGTATTGAGAAGGACTCAATGAGGTATTGCTTTTCTTTTTTAGTTTTACGTTTCCTTTGATATTTTGTTCTAATTAAGCTGATTTAATTATGCTTCTATTGATTCCTTTTCTATGTTATTCTATTAATTTTGTTAGGTCTGTGCATCAACTATTTGCATTTGTTTAGCTAAACTACCTTTTTTTCCTTTATTTAAAACTTACAATAACCAGGAGGCCATCTGCCAAAAGTCTATTGGAATCTCCATTTTTTCCTTCAACAGTGAAATCAGTATACTTGTTTACTGCCCCGCTTCAACTTATGGCAACAAATGGATCCCGACTTCAATATGCAGCTAATTTTGCAAAGCAAGGGGCACTAAAAGCGATGGGAACTCTTGCAGCTGAAATGTGTGCTCCATACTGTTTGTCACTTGCTTCAGCTCCTTTATCTGATGCTGAAGCTGAATGGGCTTACTTACTGCTGAAAGAATTCATAAAATGTTTGACCCCAAAAGCAGTGAAGGCATCAGTTTTACCTGTTATCCAGAAGATTCTGCAGGCTAGTTACAAACTTTGTTCTTCTGCCCTTGCTTCTACATTAAAATACATATTTGACTCCATGCAGATGAACATGTTTGTTGCAGACCACAGGTTATTCTCATTTGAAAGTTTCTCTTCTTCAAGACTCATTTGTTCGAGAGATATGGAACCAAATTGGTAAACAAGCATATCTGGAAACAATACATCCTTTGGTCATATCAAATCTATATATATCTCCTCACAAGATTGCAGCAGCTGCTGCTTCTGTTCTGCTTATTTGCTCAAGTGAAGAGCTTGGTGTGCCTATTACTGTTCATCAGGTTAACCTCTTTCCAAGGTTCTTGGTTTTGTTTAGAAGAAAATAAAGTTTGGCCATACGGTTTTGTGGGTAATAAATCCATTTCTCTTTGAGATTATAACAATGAAGTTTGATTCTTAATGTAGACAATCCTGCCTCTGATTCACTGCTTTGGGAAGGGACTATGCCCTGATGGAATTGATGTGCTGGTCAGGATTGGTAGTTACAGTTCATCGGGTTTTTTTGACTAATGTCTGTTATAGAAATGGCATGTTTACCATGTACTTACTGTCATTTTTTTACAATTCAGGTGGTCTTTTGGGAGAGACCTTTATTCTCAAACAGATGCTACCACTGCTTAAACATGTTGCTCATTCTTGTATTGGTGTTTCTTCTATGAATAAGCCTGAGCCTATGCATAGTTGGTGTAGTTCAGCACTTGTTGATTGTCTAATGACATTGGATGGTCTTGTAGCTTTCTTACCAAGGGAAGCTATTGTAAAAGACCTGATTGAGGTATGCTCTTGGTTCTCAAATCACTGTTTCCCTGTGCTTTATATTCAATCTTGGGTGGTGTTACTATTAAATGCATCTCCTATTATCGTGCAGGATCAGAGTTGTCTACATGTTCTGGCTCTTATGCAAACGAATTTAGAGATCACAGTGCTTCAGGTGATTTAAAATTTCTATTTTCACTTCACCGCATTGCAGTTAACCATACTTCAGCATTGAAGAATTAAACACATAACAAAATAGAGTACACGTAGCAGGGAATAAGTTCTTACTGTTTATTATTTTTTGACGTCTAATATTATGGTTTTATAATTTTGTCTTGCTAAAAGTGAAGTTTGTCTCTATACCGAAGCATCATGGATCTACATACTCATTATGAATCTACGTGAAAACACATTCTTCTAAGCACTTACAAGGAATAGGACAGCTTTTGCTTGCACTATTTCTCTGCTGGTTGCCTTGTAATTTCGAAGCCTGCGTGAGTGTCTTAGAATGTGTAATCGGTCTTAATTAATTAGCAGGGGAAAAAAATAAAGCTTATTACCTCTATCATTTGTAACTAATTAGCAGGAAAAATCTTAGTTGCTGTTGTTATTGTTGGTTGTCTTTTCATTTATGTTTAATAACAATTTTTGGTTCTAGGACTAGTTGTATGTATCTTTTCTATGTCACCCATCTCAAATAACAGCAAGGTATTTGAAGTTTTCTTAATTCCCTATGTGGTGTGCCGGTCAGGTTGCTGCTACAACTTTAATGGCAATTTGTCAGCGGATTGGACCGGAGTTGACTGCATTGCATGTCCTGCCACAACTCAAGGTTCTTTTTGATGAGCTGGCCTTCTCACAAGAAAGTTCCAATGGATCTGGTTCTCTTGGCAAAAGCTTGAAGGCTTCAAAATCAAAAGTTAACGGAGAGTTTCAATTAGAGAGTCGCATGGATCTTGTGTGGGTGATAATCTGTTCTCTCTAGTTAGAAACCAAGTTGGCATGAATTACTTTACCTCATCACATGTTCTTTCCTGAATGCAGGTTGCTTCTATATCCTTCTTTTTGTTCTCTGCTTGGAATAGAGAAACTTCGTCAGTGTTGTACTACGTGGTTGCTTCTTGAGCAGTTTCTTTTACGGTTTCACAATTGGAAGGTATGGAGGCTTTGCTTTTGAAGAGTGGTGTGGTACTCATTTGTTTTTATTTGAAGATTCATCTCAATTGCTCTACCATGCAAACATTTTTGCATATCATTTTTCTGAACATGTTGTTGTTCAGTGGGAATATACAGGGGAATCACCTCGAAGTGGTGTAGAGAATGTAATTGCTAAAGTGCCTTTATTGAGCAAGGGGTCAACATCTGATTACAGTCCTGCTAAACTGTTACTTAATGGGGTTGGCTGGTCAATTCCACAATCGCAGGGAATTAGAAGCTCCAAAAACTTAATGCCTCAGAGACGTTTGGCCAATGCTCATCAGAGTCCTGCCCAAACATATGAATCAGCTTCAAACCATTTCAAGACTGAACCCTGGTTTTGGTTCCCTAGTCCAGCTGCCAGCTGGGATGGTTCCGACCACCTTGGACGCTTTGTGAGTCCTAAAGATGAATTTCCATGGAAGATAAGAGCATCTATTTTATCCTCAGTTCGTGCACATCAAGGGGCATTGAGATCATTAGCAGTTTGCCAAGATGAAAATACAGTTTTCACTGCAGGCATTGGTCCTGGGTTCAAAGGAACTGTTCAGAAATGGGACTTGACTAGAATAAATTGTGTATCTGGATATTATGGTCATGAGGAGGTTGGTTATTCTGTAATTATGTTCAAAGGACCTCCGATATTCCCTGTTCTTTGTGTTAATATGTTGGTGTCTAGTAAGTTTTCTGATTGATATCCCTTATTTCGTCGAGTCTTCAGGGATTTAATACTATATAAGAGAGATGAGATAGAATGCATAGGTTTAGGTTTAGGTTTAGCTAAATATATACTGTAATACAGGCAATATACAGTCTTCATATCTAGTCATGCTATAGTATGCAAGTAATTTATTAATTTGTTAGGCTATCCTCTCTTTGAATGTGATGTCACCATTTTGCTATATTATTCTGACCATGTTTTGATGAGTCATATTCAACTAACAATTGGTGAAAAAGCTGAAGAGACTAGGTTTCTATTACATTTCTGTCTATATTCTTTGGCTAAGCTTGTTTGATTTTCACTCTCTACATGATACATTAATTAGCTAAGTGTGGCTATGCTTTAGGTAATAAGTGTGGTTATGCTGATTTCTCTAATTGCTTGTGGAACTTTCAGGTTGTAAATGACATATGCATCTTATCATTGAGCGGAAGAATAGCATCTTGTGATGGAATGATACATGTTTGGGATAGCCAAACAGGGAAGCTGATATCCGTATTCTCAGAACCATCCACAGATTCCCTGCATCTTGTGAGCCCTTTATCTTCTTCAACAAAGATCGGTGCTGATCATGTTGACATGTTGAACTCAAACACTTCTTCAAGTGGAGTACTTAGTAGTCCATTTGATGAAAGCTTGTACACTTGTATGCATTATTTAGAGGAGGTTGAAAAGCTCGTGGTCGGCACTGGAAATGGTTCTCTCAGGTAGCTACTTATAAATAAGAGTGAGACAGTCAATTGTTAAATCAAGCTTATTTGTGTAAAGAATCTTGTTGTAATGCCCTTCTTTTTGTGTACTACTACATGACACAGATTCCTTGATGTTTCTCAAGGTCAAAAGCTTCATTTATGGAAAGGTGAATTCAGTGAATCTGCTTTTCCTTCTCTTGTCTCTGCCATATGCTCATGTGGGTCTAACAAAGAGCAAGGGAACGGAGCTTCCGCTTCACCAAGTTGGATTGCCGCTGGATTAAGTTCTGGTCACTGTAGGTTATTTGATGTGAGGAGTGGATGTGTTACTGCTTGTTGGCGGGCTCATGATGGATATGTTACTAAGGTATATGTTTAATTCACCAAATTAGAGGGACAAAATAACTTAATATGTACTTACATTACATTACATTTACATACATGCAGTTGGCTGCCCCAGAAGATCATCTGCTAGTTTCAAGCTCTCTTGACAGGACTTTGAAAATCTGGGACTTGAGAAGGTAATTATTGAAATTGAAAATGAAAATTTATGAGTTAGAATATTCGAAATAGAAATGCATGAGGTTTTATAAGAAATATTATGCAGTTGGGGTTAATTATCCATGTATTTTGATAGTTTCCCTAATTGTTTCTTGTAGAAACATACCGACAGCTGTCACTTTCAAGGGACATACCGATGGAGTATCCAGTTTCTCAGTTTGGGGACAGGATGTCATTTCAATATCTAGAAATAAGATTGGACTTTCGTCGTTAGCTAATTCCGCTGATGAGGTATGTAAACAACAATATACTCTCATTTGCATAAGCGTTTGGTTTTTCTTGGATTGGTAGTGGATGCCTGCCTCCTCTTTGCTATATATCTCCTTGTTTGGTGCTATACATACATATGTGTATATATATATTCCCATAGTGACAGTGAAAAGCATGTGGCAGGATGGGCAACATCGGATTATACCTCAGAAACTGTTTTCATCAGATCATGGAAGTCGAAACGTGTCGGTGCTGTCGAGCATAAGTATAATACCCTTCTCAAGACTGTTTCTAGTTGGGACCGAAGATGGTTTTCTCAGAATCTGTTGTTAGATGGGAGATGCCTCCATGAATCATCAATGTCTGTAATTAGTGAGATGCAATGATGAATGTTTCATTCAAAAATGGTTCTTTTTGGCAGAATTTCTGGTGCCAGCTCTCAATTAAAGTTCCAAATTGTTAATCATGTTAGGTATAGGAGCACAAAAATTAGACAAATTACATATATATTTTTTTGGGGGCGGGAGGGTATTCTTGTCATTGTGACACACAGAGTTGCTAATTGTAACTAATGACAGTGTATTGAGATTTATCACATTCATGTAATAGTAGTTATTTAAAGTCATAATGTCAAATTTAGCCTTCAATGTTTATATTTTTGTCAATGAGGCTTGTCTTTTTTTTTTAAGCTAAATTTGTTTCTCAACATTTTAAAAAGACTCAAATTCGACTATCAACATTTTAAAAATAGCTGAATTTAAGTTTTTTTAACGGAAATATTGACTAAAATTAAAATTTTTAATTATGATAGCTCGCATTGTAATCTACATATATTTCATGTCAATTTTTTATTTTTTACTAAAATTTTTTGAATTTTTAAATTATTTGTTAACGTGGCATATAAGATAACTATTGCCATGTTAATATGAAGTACATGTGGATTATCACATGGTTTGTCAAGCTAGTATTTCTAAAAATTAATGTTTTAATTGGGATTTATGATAAAAAAGTGATTTGATTGTTTTTAAAATATTTATGGCCAAATTTAGCTAAAAAAAAGGGATCAAATTGATAAAGAATGTAAATATTCAAGGCTAAAGCTGAAATTATGCCTTACTTAAAATTCATGATGAGTGGCAAAAGAGGATATTGAATCATATAATGACAAAAAAAAAAATTCCCCATGCAATAGAAACAAAAAAAATTGAATCATATAATGACAAAAGAAAGCGTACAGCCGCCTTTACCTTTTATGGCAAATTCCCCATGCAATTCGATAAAGTTGTTTTTTTCGGGTTAATTTTGAAATTTTAACAAAAAAAATACTTTTTCCAAGTTAATTTTTATCCTTAATATTTTTATAAATATAATAGTAATTTTTTATTTTAAAATATTTTTACATTTTCAAATTATTATTAATTTATATATTTTTTTAAAATAATTGGTGATCTAATTCAATAGATTGAATTCAACTCAAAAGTTGAATCGGATGAATATTTGATTCAAAATTTTCAAATTCTAACTATGATGTTAGCTTCAAGTTTAGACATAATTTTTGATAAAAATATAATTATAATTATAAGTAATACATTTCTAAAACACAACAGATCAAAAATTAAATAATATTCAAACTTAAATTAAAATAAATAAATAAAAACTAAAATATGAGAGAGAATGTACACATAATTTTAGTGCAATATAACCCAAACTTGAGAACTACAAAACTAATTAACAGTTTTGTTTTTATTTTCTCGTTGTTAGAATATAAAAGGACCGGTCGGTCAAACCGGTTAGATAAAAAATTAATTAAAATATCAATTCAGAGAAAGGTTTTGAACATATTGATTCGAAACGATTAGATCGAACAAAAAATTAATTGAAGCAGGCAGTTGAATAAGATTTATTTATTTATTTTTTAAATAATTTTTTAATCGAACCAATTAAATCAGTTAGACTAATCAAATCGACAATCTAATTTATTCCACCACCAATTTAATTTAAAATATATTAAAGTTTTACTATTGATATTCGAATTGGACCGGTAAGAATACAGTAGTTGTCATTGGTTATCTCTATGCTATATATACATAGTTACATATTATGTGATCTTTATTTTAGGTATTTGAGTGTGTTGATATATGGGAATTGTAAAATTAATAAAAAATGATAAATATTGTTTTGAAAAATAATTTTATATATACTAAAAAGTATATATTAATTACACCTGGAACTCAACTGAAAAAAAACAAGTGAAATTAATTACAGCTCTTTGAATATTCAAATCCTTGTTCCTTCCTTCCTTCTTCAATCTTCTCTTTTTGGTCATTTCTTTTTCCCATCAAATTCATGCAATCACAAATACTCCACTTCCCTTAACCTAATTCCTTCACTTTGATCATCAATTCACCCAATTTAGCTCTTTCAGTTTTGCAGGACACAACAGCTCCTTGCATTATATTGTATTGTAACAATTCTCTCCCCCCCTCTTTCCTTTTTTTTCTTATATCAGAACCGATCTCAGCCTCCCCCATTCTGTTCTTTTTATATTTATAAATATTTTTTTTAGTTAATTAGGTCAAATACGATCTACTTCACTCTTTTTTCTTTCACTACGAACTTAGATTTAATTTATTATGAATGCTTTCTGCATTTTTTTTTTTTCGCTTTCTAATTTCTTGGATTTATCATTTTCAGGTAATAATGCTATACTACTATTAGCACTAATTGCTTTGGACGCACGCCCAACATGATTTGCATTGCTTTCTGATTTATTACACAGCAAGCAAAAGCTAGTGAGTATTCTTATCTTGTTTTCGGCTATTTATATATTCTCTGTGTTTAAGAACTTGGGATGATGATGGTTCGCTGAACAGTTAAGAGTTTTTTTTAAATAATAATTTTTTAAATTTATTTTGGTGAAAGGAACAGAACGCAGCAAAAATGATAAACAAGCCGCTTGTATTGACTTACCTCTACCTATTGATTTACGTTTTGCTTTCTTCCGGAGTTATACTGTACAACAAGGTACCGCCGCCTTCCTCCATTTCTCTGTTTGTCTATGTGTGTGTTTATTTATGTCAATGTAATTGTTGCTTGCTTTTTTGGTCTCTGTAATTTTTGAGTTGGAGTAGGTTTCAGTGGTATCATACTAAAAAAACCCAAAATTGATCAAACTTTTTTGAAACTTTTGTTGTAATGGTTAGGCTGCAACTGAAGTAAACTATGAGTTTCCTGCTTAATTTTAGCAAGGGACCATTCATTTTTATGTTATTCGTCGGTTTCACTTTTACTGCAGTGGGTTCTCTCTCCCAAGTACTTCAATTTTCCGTTCCCTATAACATTGACAATGTTTCACATGGCGTTCTCCGGACTCTTTGCGTTTTTTCTTATCCGTGTTTTCAAGGTATGACTAAATTCAACGTTTCTCTCCTCGTCATTTCCCTCATCCATCTATTTTTCCTTTTTCTTCAAATGTTGCTAAGTATTCTATCCTAAGGAATATCTTAATGATAAACTGGTCAATTCTTAACAACACCCTCCACATCATCTCCCATCTCGTCATTATATGCAAATAACTATAGGAAAAGAAAAGTAAGTAGTGTTTGTTGATGGCATTATCCTCATTTCTTGGAGATAGTAGCATCTCAATGTATTGGAATTGGACTATAGGTCCTTTCTTTTTAGTGATTATGTTACTACAGACTATTATTATATTTCTTTGCAAGCTTCATTTTCATAGTTGTGCTTAGCTTGATAAAGAAGTTTCTTCTCTTCAATCTCGACATGCAGGTTGTAGCTCCTGTTAAAATGACATTTGAAATGTAAGTGCATTCTTTATCTGAATTTCCATGATCATTCTTTATTCTTGCTACTGTGTTCTTCTTTGCTTTCTTAAACAAATTTTCTTGGTGTTGCAGATATGCAACATGTGTAGTACCCATAAGTGCCTTCTTTGCATCAAGTCTTTGGTAAGCAGTTAATTATGACTGAACTTGTTTGTTGTGTGATATAGCGTTTTCCTCATTAAGATGGTATGATTTGTCTTGCGTAATTAGTCATTTCTATGGGTCACAAGCACAAGCACATTGCTTGAGAACCCTGCTTATCATTTTTGATTAATTTGTTCTAGGTATTTGTTATGCAGCTTGTATCATTGAGCTAGGGGTGAGCAAAATCCGATTCAATTCGAAAAACTCGATAAAAAATTCAAATTTTGAATTAAATAGTTCGAGTTATTCGGATAAACTCGAATAAAAAAAATCAATTTTTTTTGGTTTAACTCGAATATGAATTACACAATTCAAATTATCCAAAAATCCAAATAAGAAAAGGCAAAATTACGTCGTTTTGATAAATGTTTACCTTTTCTAAAGTTAAAAGTCAAAACCATTAGTTGTTTTGATAAATGTTTACCTATGTAGTTAAATAATCTAGTACTTCGTCTACTAGTTAAATAATTAGTCCATGTAAATGCAATATTGAGTATAAATAATAGGTTTTGTTAGCTCTACTCGACTTGAAATTTTTTGACTCGATTCGAAAAAAATTCAAATTAAGTTCGATTGCTAAAATAGGATTCGTCAACTTGACTAACTCGAAATTTTTTTACTCAATTTGACTCGACTTGATCGAATGCTCACCCCTACATTGAGCAACCCCCTGTTTGATATGTTAGACCTTTTTTTTTTTTTAATATTATTGATCAAGAATGGATCTGTTTGCTTGTCTTTTCTAGAATTTGTCAAGGAGTTACCACAACCAACGTAGTTAGGCTGATGTGAATTTGTTAATATTCGAAGATAAACTTTAACCCACTAAACCTAGATGATTAGTTTTTAGGTCATACACTTATTCTATTTAGTTTCCTAAAGGTTTCTGCTATAGACTGCAGATTGCTTAAAATACAGCTTGTTGTAAGTTTGCTGTAAAGAATGTTGACAGCTTTCTTATGTTTCTTCACTCTGTGGATAGTGTTATGTATGTGCTCAGCATCACTTTTTCTTCCTATGGTCCATACAGGTTTGGTAACACTGCCTATTTGCATATATCTGTGGCTTTTATCCAGATGCTCAAAGCTCTAAGTAAGTTGAAACAAAGTGCATTATTTAATTTCACTGCACAAAATCACTCCAGTTCTAATGACTGGCTATTTGTGTTTCTATGTTACAGTGCCAGTGGCAACCTTTTCCATGGGTGTTCTATGTGGCACTGACAAACCAAGGTGCGATGTGTTCTTAAACATGGTGCTGGTCAGCGTTGGAGTTGTCATTTCCTCATATGGGGAAATTCATTTTAATATAGTTGGCACAGTTTATCAGGTCACGGGCATCTTTGCTGAAGCTCTTAGGCTTGTCTTAACTCAAGTACTCCTGCAAAAGAAGGGCTTGACTCTAAATCCAATTACCAGTTTATATTACATTGCACAATGCAGGTACACTTATGTATTCCCCTTGTATTTTTTCTATTTTTACTTTCACTATCTGCAACTTGTACTTCTTCAAAGAGACATGTTTTAGCACATGACTGACTTCCCTTACATATAATATTTAATGTTGGATATATGAGCAACTATTGCTCAACTGATGTTTTATTGCATGACAACAAGAGACGATATAAGATCCTTTTTCCTTTTTGCAGTTTTGTATTTCTTTTTGTGCCTTGGTGTTTACTGGAGAAGCCTGGGATGGCAGTTTCACAGATACAGTTCAATTTTTGGATCTTCTTCTCCAATGCTCTTTGTGCTCTAGCTCTGAACTTGTCAACATTCTTAGTAATTGGAAGAACTGGAGCTGTCACCATCAGGGTGGCTGGTGTTCTAAAAGACTGGATACTGATTGCCCTTTCCACTGTTATTTTTCCAGAGTCTACCATAACTGGGCTCAATATAATTGGATATGCCATCGGTACTTCTCAACTCAGTATCATGCTGTTATGTTTTTTTTTTTTTCCACTTTTTTTTAGCAGTTAGTTTAATGAAAACTCTTTTTGTTCTCTTCCCAGCTCTCTCTGGCGTTGTCATGTATAATTACATAAAGGTTAAGGATGGTCGTGCTTCTCAGCTACCTTCAGATAGTATCCCAGAGAGATTCACGAAGGTTAGTCGTCTCAAAAATCCTTGATATAATGCTTTATTTTTTGGGAGTAGAGCCTATTCTAATAAAAGATAATACTAGTAAACCTACCCGCTTAAGCAATATGAAGTGCAGATTTGAGATTGAGATAAATGAGCAAGTTATAGAATAAAGATAATATTAAGTCAACAGTTTATAAGGTTAGAAAGAGAGAACATCTCACATCCATCATCTCTTTCTATGTTGTTAAATAAAGGATCGGGATTGGAAGTTGGAGAAGAAATCATCAGCCATAATCAACCCCAATAGCAATAGTGATAGCAATGAAGGGAACTTCAATGGGTCAGAAATGAATGATGAAGAAGCGCCTCTAGTTTCATCAAGGCTATCACATTTTGGACGTTCATTCAGCAACCATACCAAATGAGTGACGAGATGAAGGCTCTAGTCTAGTGCACCACCAATGAATGTGGAGAGCAAATTATTTGGACAGCAAAAGGATATGTGAAATTGAAGCAGTTGGCAAGGGCCTGCCTTTCTCACTTAAAAGGTAGGGTAAGGTAAGGGAGATAATCCTTTTTTCAGAAGAGGTACTGATCATTTCGCATTAAAAGTGATTTTACAGTAATATAGCAGTTGATGCATATTTTGATAGAATTGCATTCTTTGACCTCTGTTCTGCTAACTGACAGACTGTGATGCTGAAACTTTTTATGGATTTAGAAATGGTAGCGATATTTATTATCTTCATCAAGTTAATAGTCTGTCTTTCCCTCTCTCTTTTTTCTTTTCCTTCAAAAAGAATCACGGTCATCTCATGCATGCATGATTAAAATTCCCATATCAATACTTTGTAGGATCACCCACATTAGCACATTTGGTTGTGATTATGGTTCATTTAGCAATTGAGATTGCAATTGCATGGCTTCTAAGTGAAGAGATGGAAATTCATGCATAACGTGTGTATATATAAGGTTAAAATTATACTAAGAAGTCCCTAAACTCTTTGTACATTTGAGTTTAGCCTCTCTATGATTATTTTCAAGAATTCAAATTTTGAAATTCAGGTCTAATTGTTAAGACTGTTAAAATTATTATTTGTTAAATATTTTGAAATAAATAAAACACAATGTAGTCATGTAACAGAAAAATGTGACATTATATTGAATTGAGCTTTTAGATCCGAAAAGTAGAGGGATTAAATTTTTTAAAATAAAAGGGATTGAATTTCAAATGTATGAAGAGTTCAGGCACTTTGAGCATATTTTAACCTATATATAATATATCATATGTAACCATATATTTCCTTCCACAATCTTTTCAGAATCTAAAATGATTGGTTACGGAAAACATTTGTAAAGGAACTTTCTGATTGTGGACTAATTTATATTTTTAAGAAATTAGTAGTCAATGCATTCTCCTTGGGTGGTTATATTATCACAAATAGTTGCATGGGACGGTTAAATTATCTGGCATGTCATTGTAATATAGGTTTTAGAGTAAATTAGTGTCTACATTAACATTACAAAAAAGCAAGTATTTTAGTCTTTATATTTAGGTAAAACTTTAAACAATATAATACATTTGAACATTAGAAAAAGCACTGATTTGTCATATTTTAAAATAATATGAAAAAGAAAGAAAAATAAAAATATGTTTTTTTTTTTTTTTAATAATCACAAGTATCATTCGTTTTATGGTATAAGGTTTTTTATGCAACATAAAAACACAAGTCGAGTATTTTTTTATGGTACATTAAAAAAGGGCTTTTTCTTTTCTAAGAGTGAATAATTTAAAGGCAAACTAAGGGAAAAAAACCAAAAGGAAAAAAAAAAAAAAAGAAGCTTAAAAAGATGAGGATCCAAACCCTTTTTGTGGGTAGAGTATTTTTTCGGTTTCTCTTTATTTTGATAGTAATAAAAAAAAGAGTAATGTGATTTGTTTTAGGAGAAGTTATTATATTGCCTTAGATAAGTTTATTCTTATAGGAGGATCACCAAATTTATCTCCTAAAAGTAATCTTTATTAAGACATTGTCTTTATTTTCCTGACAAGAGTCATTGAAGGTGTACTTTTCAATTAATCTCTAATTATTTTATTGTCATCATACAATCCGTTTCCGTAATAACATTGTTGTGGCCTCTAACCTATGCTATTTCTAAGTTATGTAGAATCGTCCACAACTTTGAATTCACAGTCGAACCCATTCCAACAAAGAGTAATTTAATTTTTGTTAATTTTAACAGTGAGCAACTAAAAATAGTTAATCACAATTCCCATTAATGCATAATTTTGATTGATATAATAATGAATTGGGCCTTTAATATTTATATATTTTATCAATTTTATCTTGATTTTAAAAATTATCTGAAAAAATATATAAAAAATTTCAAAAAGGATATGTATAAAAACTTTAGCTTCAAATATATGTATAATAGACAGAATGTATAAGCTTTGATGGTTAAATTTGTTATTATATCAATTAAAATTATGTAAAATTGATGAAAAATATTAATGATATGATTAATGTTTCTTAGGGTACACTTTCAAAATTGATAGGAATTAAATTGTTCCAATTTTTCTTAGAGAGACCAATTTACTCAAAATCGAAATTGAGAGGAATCAAAGAGGTTTTTTTTTACCTATTTAGATGCATAAGATTCTAAGCTATATAACTTAGAGGTTGCACTTAGGTAGTGTTTGGTACTTTCCCATAAAAAGATTTCAATGAAATGTGATTATCATATTATGATCCCAATATAAAGTGATTGAAGGAAAAATTACTATTCAATGTTTGGTATGCAATGAAAATTATTGATTAAAGTTTCGCGAAAGTTGTTAACACATTGGGCTCACTAAATACTTTTTTGAGAATATGATGATAATATATAAAAGGCTTAATGGTGTAAAAAGTCCTTAAACTTAAAAAAAAAAAAAAAAAAAGCAATTAAGCTCCTTTTTTTTTTGCACTCAATTGAGCACTTATTCTTTCAAAATACATAAAAAAGGCCCTCAAATTTATTTAAAAAAAGGTAATTAAGCACATTTTTCTCACTAAATTGGGTACTTGAACTTTCGAAATGCATAAAGAACCCTCAAAATTTTTCAAAAAAGCAATTAAGCCCTACTCTTATTAAAAATTAGAAAAGAAAAACTTATAAATAATAATAAATAATAAATTTTAGAAAAATTATTAAATTTTAATAGAAATAAAAAATTTTAAAAACTTATTAAAAATTATATTTTTTTATAAAAATGGTAAAAAATAAAAAAATGTAAAAAATTATATAATAATAATAATAATAATAATAATAATAATAATAATAATAATAATAATAATAATAATAATACAAAAAATCCCTCTAATAATTAACTTTAATATTGACCGTTAAGTTAACGACCCCTAGTTTTTTCAATTAAAGTCATCACGTATCACAAAACAGCGTAACATGTGGTGAAAAATGATAAAAAAAATCAATAAAAGTTATAGAAAAATTATAAAATGCTTCTTTTGGTATGATAATTTTTATAATTTTTTTTATTAACAATTAATTTTAATTGTTGATCGTTAAAGTTTACGACCCCTAATTTTTTTAAATTAAAGTCATCACGTATCGCAACATAGCGTAACATGTAGCGAAAAATGATAAAAAAAAAATCAATAAAAGTTATAAAAAAATTATGAAAATTTTTTGGTACGATAATTTTTATAAATTTTTTTACGAAATTTATATTTCTTTACATTTTCTATAATTTTCTTACGACTTTATAATATTTTTATAATTTTTTATATTTCTATATATTTTATGATCTTTTACGATTTTTATAAAATTTTACGATTTTTATATTTTTTTCTAATTTTTAAGAAAAATTTAATATTGAATTTTTATTAACATTTAATAATATTTATAGATTTTATTGATTTTAATTTTTTATAATTTTTTTCTAATTTTTAATAAAATCAGGGGCTTAATTACTTTTTTTGAAAAAGTTTGAGAGTTTTTTTTATGCATTTTGAAAGTTCAAGTACCTAAATGAGTGTAAAAAAAAAAAAAGAGAGACTTAATTGCTTTTTTTGAAAAAGCTTGAGGGCTTTTTGCACCCTTAAGCTTTTATGAAATTATGGTTATTAATTAAAAGATAATATTTATTATTTTAATATTTTCAATAGTTTTTATTATTAATAAATATTTGTATTAAATATATTTTAATTGATAATTTTAAAAATTATCATTTTAACTTATAATTTTACTTGACGACATTTCTTTTATCATTCTATTTTTCTTGCACGTTAATAAATAAACATATGGATTCTTTTTAAATATAACCATATATATTTATATATTTTAAAAATAATGTAGAGTAACTTTGCCACTAATAATTATTTTTAATTATTAAACTAAAGAAATTAATATTGTAAATAATTTCGTCTAACTTTATTTTTATTTTACTTTTCATTTAAGTGGAAAATGTGAAAAGTAATTTTCCCATCTATTATCAAGAGAACTATTTTCCAATGTTTGTGAGAAAGTAACTCCTAAGGGAATGTTACATTATAAGAAAAGCAAACAAATTTTTACATTCCAACCAATTAAATTTGTTCAAAAGTTAAAATTTTTCTTCATATCAAACTCCTTCTTAAAGTCATGATCTATCTTGATCTTTTAATCGTTTATAGATCTCAACCATTAGAACTTGCGTAATGCGTTCGCAATGGCATTACTTGTTTTCACATGTAGAAAGATGAACATATGTATAAACTATTTACATCATTAAGTAATATCTTCTCATAAAGCTAAAGACCCTCTTCTCCATAAAAAAAAAAAAATTAGATTTGCATCGAAGGCAATTCGAGTCTACCTATCATTCTCACTATCAAAGTCCAAATTTTTTCACTTTGCTTCATGGATTATGATGCAGATATGTTTTAATGCTTTATCATTTGGAATGGGTTTACGCTTAGTCCAACTGGGTTTCTGTAACACTCCTTACTCGAGATCGTTGCTGGAGTCGAGTACGAGGCATTACTAGACTTAACTTACTAGTTCGGGGCATAAAAATTGAAACTGTCCATTTGCGTCATTTCACTAAATTGACTATAACTCGAGTTATCAAACTCAAAATTTAGATCCGTAAATTTTTCCTGAAACTAGACTCATATATCTTCTTACTATAGTTTTTCCAGAATTTTTGGTGTGGTCAGTTAGTACAGTTTATTAGTTAAAGTCTCCCCTGTTACACAGTTCGACAGTTCTGACCCCTCTCCACTAAAAATCAATTATCTCATAATATACAATTCTTTTGCCTACACCATTTCTTTCATTAAAAATAGACTCAATAAGATTTAATTATATATCTCATACACACCCTAATTCCATTTCTACTATCCTTGGTGATTTTTCAAAATCACGTCACTGCTGCTGTCCAAACTGTTCCCCTGCATATAATTACATAATTTCTTTATAATAACTATCAACTAGGCATTACATAACATCCAAAACATGCTCTTAATTAGCCATTTTTAATAGCTAATCATTATCAAACATTTACAAGCCAATCTTAAGCCATGTCATAAAGTCATACACACAAAATGGCTAAGTCCCTATACATGCCATAACTTTAAACGTTCGAGTCACAAAATACCAATATAATTATTTGATAGTGCGTAACGATCTCCGACGTCCTTGTAATCCCCGAGTTGGCTTGTAATACTATAAAAAGAGAGAAAGGAATGGGAGTAAGCATAAAGCTTAGTAAGTTTACATGTAAATAAATAACAACATTCTTAATAAATTATCTTGTTCTTTTCTTATCAAGATCATTTAAGCCTTTAACTCAATATACTTAAACTTTGCATTCTTACCTGTATCTTTTTAATATGAACTTGTCTTACCTTTCCTTTGATGTACTCTTTGAATTTTTCGTTGAACCACTTGGAATACTAAGGATACGTGGGTAACTTTCCTTTTGAAACTTAACCATTGCCATGTCTTGACATGGTCTTACGTGGTATCCTTGCCTTATGAACTCACCAATGCCATGCCTTGGCATGGTCTTACATGGGATCTTTGCCTTATAGTAACTTATCAATGCCATGTCTTGACATGGTCTTACATGATTTCCTTAAACCCTAATGTCATGACATTTGTATCCTACACATTCCTAAAGTTCAACCGGAACTTTCTGAGATTGCTTCTCCGTCAATTCATGCTCGGGTCTTTAAATAATAAATTTATAGAATAAATATGTAAATTATGGAATTTAATAGTATTAAATGTAAAATAATAGAATATTGCATTTATTTACCGCAAACTTACCTCGAAACAAAATACGATCAACTATATCGATTTAGTCCACTATCTTTTTCTTTCCCCGGTCTAACTCCGGATTTCGTTCCTCTTGACCTATAATAGCAAATTTAGCTTATTTAATACTCGCATTTATTAAAACAGCCCTTAACTCTAACTTTGGAAAAATTACAATTTTGCCCCTAAATATTTACATATTTACACATTTGCCCCAAAGCTCGAAAATTAAACTTTATCCATTCTTCTTATGTTTTATGACATGCTGATAATTTTTTCCTTCTATGAAAACATCAAATTCTCACTCTAACATGTACTTATGAACATTAGGTATTTTTACCGATTAAGTTGTTTTACTCGTTTTCACTTAAAATCGCTTAGCAAAAGTTGTTTAACATAAATTCAGACTTTATATTTTATCATAAAACATCAAAATAAACACATTTCACCTATGGGTATTTTTCCAAATAGAACCCTAGGTTAAATTATTGCTAGTATAAGCTAAATCAAGTTACTGAGACTCCAAAAACGTAAAGAACATTAAAAACGGGGCTTGGATGCACTTATTATGAGCTTGAGAAGTTGAATAAACCCTAGCTATGGTGTTCCCTTGAAAAATTCGGCCTAGTTGAAGAAGATGAGCACAATTTGCCATCTTTTTCTCTTTTAATTTCTTTTAAATACCAAATGACAAAATACCCTTCATTAAAACTTTAGTTGTTTTTATCTATGTATGTCCATTTTTGTCCATGGAAATATAATGGTCTAATTACCATTTAAGGACTCCTACTTCAAACCCCCATTTCAATCAAGTACTCTATAAATTAGAATCCCTATTTAGTAACTTTTGCAAACAAGTCCTAATAGGCAATTTAAGCATGCAATCAATGAAATTTCCTATCGACACTCTAACACATGTATTTAATCACTTGGTAAATCATAATAATTAGTCATAATAAACTTTTATATCTTGGATTCGTGGTTTCGCAACCGCTATTCTATTGAGGCCTTATTTCGGGATGTTACATTTACGGAATTTTCAGACCTTACTTGGACAAGTTTGTAGTTGTGTTCATTGATGACATCTTAATTTATTCTCATGATGAGACTGAGCATGTAGAGCATGTGAGAACAATTTTACAGATTTTGAGAGATAATTAGCTTTATACCAAGTTCAGCAAAAGTGAGTTCTAGTTACGGGAAGTTTGTTTTCTTGGACATATTGTCTTAGGTGAAGGTATTAGAGTTGATCCGAGTAAGATTTCAGCCATTGTTGATTAGAAGCCTTCCAGGAATGTATCAGAGGTTAGAAGCTTTCTTGGTCTTGCCGGTTATTATAGACGATTTGTAGAGGGATTTTCTATGATGGCTACTCCATTGACAAGATTGTTACAGAAAGCTGTCAAGTTTGAATGGACTGAGAAGTGTTAGCAGAGTTTCGACAAGTTAAAGGCATTGTTGACTGAAGCTTCTGTCTTAGTACAACCAGAACCGGGTAAAGAGTTTGTGATTTACAGTGATGCATCCTTGAATGGACTAGGCTGTGTACTTAAGCAGGAAGGAAGGGTAATTGCTTATGCCTCTAGATAGTTAAAGCCACATGAGAAAAATTATCTGACACATGATTTAGATCTAGCTGCTTTTGTATTTGCATTGAAAATCTTGAGACATCACTTGTATGGAGAGAAATGTCGAATATTCACTGATCATAAAAGTTTGAAATATTTGATGACTCAGAAAGATCTGAACTTAAGGCAAAGAAGATGGCTAGAGTTGATTAAAGATTATGAGCTAGTGATCGATTATCACCAGGGTAAGGCAAATATTGTTGCTAATGCTTTGAGTAGAAAATCTTTATTTGCATTAAGACCTTTGCACACTAGTTTGGCCTTATCAGATGATGGTTCTATCTTAGCTGAGTTGAGAGCTAAACCGATATTTCTTGAAGAAATTTGTGAAGGTCAGAAGGATGACAGTGAGTTGCAAGCCAAAAGGGTTCAGTGCGAGTCAGGTGTAGAGTCTGATTTTCAGATCAGATCTGACGGTAGTTTGATGTTCAGAGACAGGGTATGTGTACCAAAGAATGATGATCTTATTCGGAAGGTTTTACAGGAAGCACATAGTAGTTCTTGATTTATTCACTCAGGTAGTACAAAGATGTATAATGATTTGAAAAAAATGTATTGGAGGAGAGGAATGAAAAGAGATATTTTAGAGTTTGTTTCTAGATGCTTGATCTGTCAACAGGTAAAAGCTGAACATCAGGTACCTTCAGGCTTATTGCAGCCTATATTAGTTCCCGAGTGGAAACGGGACCGAGTTACTATGGATTTTGTGACAAGATTACCTTTGACACCGAGAAAGAAAGATGTAGTATGGGTTGTGATTGATAAGCTAACGAAGTCGGCTCATTTTATTCCAGTTCGTATGAATTATTCACTTGACAAGTTGGCTGAGTTGTATATTTCAGAGATAGTCAGATTACATGGGGTACTGTTATCGATTATCTCAGATCGAGATCCGAGATTTACTTCAAGGTTTTGAAAGAAATTGCAGGAAGCTTTAGGTACAAAGTTGAGTTTTAGTACATCTTTCCATCTTCAGACTGATGGTCAGTCAAAGAGAGTTATTTAGGTACTTGAATATATGTTTAGATGTTGTGTATTGGAATTTCAAGGTAGTTGGGAGAAATATTTGTCGTTAATAGAGTATGCCTATAATAATAGTTATCAATCGAGTTTGAAGATGGCACCTTATGAAGCTTTGTATGGACGTAAATGTCGCACACCTTTGTATTGGACAGAGCTTAAGGGTTGATCTAGTCAAAGAAACAAAAGAGAATGTAAAGTCATCAGAGATTGCTTGAAAGCAGCTTCAGATAGACAGAAATCCTATGCATATTTGAAAAGAAAAGAAATTGAGTTTCAAGCTGGTCATAGGGTATTCTTGAAAGTATCCCCGTGGAAGAAAGTTCTCAGATTTGGCAAGAAAGGCAAACTAAGTCCACGTTTTATTGGACCGTTTGAGGTGATTGAGAGAGTTGGGCCACTGGCATATCGATTGGCTTTGCCGACTGAGTTAGAGAAGATTCATGATGTGTTTCATGTGTCCATGCTACGTCGTTATCGTTCAGATCCGTCGCATGTGATTTAGCAGACAGAGGTTGAGATTCAGCCAGATATGACTTAAGGTGAGGAACCAGTAAAAATTCTAGCTCGAGAGGTTAAACAATTAAGGAAAAAAAGTATTGCACTTGTGAAAGTATTATGGAATAGGCATGGGATAGACGAGGCTACATGGGAGCCTGAAGAGACTATGCAAAAACAGTACCCAAATCTCTTCACAGGTAAGATTTTCAGGGACGAAAATCCCTAATGGGGGGGAAATGTAACATCCTGAAATAGGGCCTAAACAGAATAGTGGTTATGAAACCACGAATCTGAGATATAAAAGTTTATTATGATTATTTACCGAGTGATTAAATACATGTGTTAGAGTATCGATAGGAAATTTCATTGATTGCATGCTTAAATTGCCTATTAGAACTTGTTTGCAAAAGTTGCTAAATAGGGGTTCTAATTTATAGAGTACTTGATTGAAATGGGGGTTTGAAGTAGGAGTCCTTAAATGGTAATTAGACCATTATATTTCCACGGACAAAAATGGACATACAAATGTCATGGCATTAGGAATGTGTAGGATACAAATGTCATGACATTAGGGTTTAAGGAAATCATGTAAGACCATGTCAAGACATGGCATTGATAAGTTACTACAAGGAAAAGATCCCATGTAAGACCACGCCAAGGCATGGCATTGGTGAGCTCATAAGGCAAGGATACCACGTAAGACCATGTCAAGACATGACAATGGTTAAGTTTCAAAAGGAAAGGTAATTTTGAATCCATATAGATCAATAAAGAAAGAATTCAGATTTAGACCGGGGGGAAAAGCAAGGTTATCGAGTAGTCGATCCGATCCGTCAATTTCGAATACGAGGTAAGTTCGTATGTGATGATTACATTATAAATGTATGTTAAAATGCTTTAATATTGCATAAATTTTTAAAACAGGATTATGGATAATGTATGAATTGTGAAACAACTTTACGGATGCATTCAAAGATAGAAATGAAAAGTGTGAAAGCCCGGTTGAACCTTAAGAATAATTTTGGATACTATTGACATGTCAGTAAGTGATACGTTGAGTTGGCTTTGAGCCATGATATTAGCACTTCGGGTGCGTATTTTGCCAATTTGGCTTCGGGCGATGCATTTCGGATGATTTGGCTTCAGGCCATGATAATAGTTCTTCGGATAAGTTACCTTGATTTGGCTACGGGCCATGGTATAGGTACTTATCGTACGAGACTCTTGAGTATCCGATTTCTATTCTGAATGGTTTAACGGGTAAACAAATGATGTGGTTGAGAAAGAGGTTAGTATGAGGCGATGCAAGTACGTACAGAACCTATTCGAGTATTAAATAGTAAAAGTTCGATGAGTTTGTATTTTATCATGTTTTAAGACATGAGAAAGGTTTGTAGTTAATATGTATATGGTTTTGTCATGTGTAATTGGTTGATTTTCATTTATTTGACGAAATAAGTTATTCACATACGAGCTTACTAAGCTATGAAGCTTACTTCGTGTTATTTTTCTATGTTTTATAGTGAATCAAGGATAGCTCGGATCCGAGAGTCATCGGGAACATCATCGCACTATCAAACATCTAAGTTGGTACTTTTGAATTATACATTTATGTTATATGTCATGTATAGGTTAGATGTGGTATTTTGGTTGTGATTATAGCCATGAGATATGGCTTGTAAAAGTATATGTTTTGGTTTGTATATATAACCATGAATGATGGCTTATTTTGGTATGTTTGGTATGAATGTGGTTATGGTTTTATAGTTGCTCAAATGGTTAATTGATTTGTGAAGTATAAATGCTTGAGAAATGTCTTGATGAGGTATGATTTTAGATTTTGTGTTGGATATTTATAGGGTAAGTTATATATGTGTGAATTATGGTAAATGAACCATATTGTTTGATATTGTTTTGGAATGTATTTGGCTAAGTAAATGGTAGTGATTTGAGAATTGGAATAAATGAAATTATAATGGTATGAATTATGCATTTGATTGATGATTTTGACTGCCTAATTGTATGATGAAATGGTACCATTTTGCCTTGTGTAGGTACATTGAAGTTGGGGTGGCAAATTGGCCTTGCAAATGGCTTATTTTTATCCACATGGACAGAGACACGGGTGTGTGTCTCAGTTGTGTGTGACACACGGACACTGCCGTGTGTCCCTTGGGTTGAAATTGAATTGAAGTCAGTATGCTCCACACGGTCTCACACACGGGCGTGTGACTAGCTGTGTGGTACAAGTCCGTATATCCCCCTAATTGGCACATGGCTTAGCACACGGGCGTGTGACTTGGCCGTGTTGCATAAGTCAGTATACCCTACAGGTTTGGCACGGCCTAGCACACGGACGTGTGTGACCACTTCGAAGGGCACACGGGCTAGACACACGGGCGTGTGGTTGGCCGTGTGACCCAAGTTAATATGTATGCCCTGTTTCCACACGGCTTAAGACTCGAGCGTGTCTGGAGTCGTGTGAGGCATACGGTCTGTTCACACAGGCATGTGACCCCTGTATGGTTGAAATTTTTCTAAGTTTCCAAAATTTTTTGTATGTTATCGGTTTAGTCCGAACCACTTCTAAAGCGTGTTTAATACCTCGTAGGCCCTTATAAGGCACAATGTAATTGTGTTGAATGATTTATGAGAATGAATGTTTTATGTTTGATAAATGTATGCTATATGTTGTGAATTGATCGGCAATACCTCGTAACCCTACTCTGGCGATGGATACGGGTTAGGGGTATTACAAAAATAAAATGTCGGTAATGGCAATATATCGCAAAGAAAAGAGAAATAAAAATAAAGAACACACAGATTTTTACGTGGAAACCCTTTCGAGGAGAACAACCACGGGCAGAGGAGAAGATAATTCACTATGTCGAATTCGAATTATTACAAGAGGAGTAGACAATGTCTATTTATAGGCTTGTAAAACCATATTCTAATAGGAGTGTAGTAAGATTGAAATACCTTATTCTAATCAATATCAAATAGACGAATTTTAATAAGGTTTAAAAAACCTTATTCTAGAATAAAATAAAAGAAGTATAGTTCTATATGGATTTTACTTTTATTTTATTTTACCATTATACTTTATTTAAATAAGGATTCGAGCCACTCAATTCTATCAATCCCTACCTTGACATGAGTTCTCAATGAACAAGTTCTTCATCACGAACTCTCAATGAACAAGTTCTCCACCTCTTCCATAAAACCCCTTAAGGGTTTAACTTCAACAATGAACACTAATCAAGTCTAAGCAATGCTCAAACTTGGTTATAGGAAGTGAATTAGTCATCATATCTGCAAGATTTTCATGAGTACTAATTTTTCTCACAACAATATCACCACGAGCAATAATATCACGAACAAAATGATACTGAACATCAATGTATTTTGTTCTCTCATGAAACATTTGATCTTTTGTAAGGAAGATGGCACTCTGACTGTCACAAAATACTGTATTGATTTGAAGGTCTTCATCGAGTTCACTAAAGAGTCCCTTCAACCAAATAGCTTCTTTAAAAGCGTCAGTAATCGCCATGTACTCAACTTCAATGGTAGACAAAGCGACTGTAGTTTGCAAAGTGGTTTTCCAACTGATTGCACAACCTCCAATTGTAAAGACATAACTTGTAAGAGATCTTCTTCTATCAAGGTCTCTAGCAAAATCAGCATCAACATACCCAATGACTCTATCTCTAGTTCTTCCAAACTGTAAGAAAACATCAGTAGTATCTCATAAGTATCTTAAAATCCACTGAACTACTTTCCAATTTTTTTACCGGGATTCACCATGTATCTGCTAACTGCACTGACTGGATATGATAAATCTGGATGTGAACAAACCATAGCATACATGATAGATCCTACTGCACTAGAGTATGGAACATGTGACATGTACTCAATCTCATTATCTGATTATGGAGATAAAGCCGATGAAAGTCTAAAATGGACTGCTAAAGGAGTACTAATAGGCTTAGCACTCTGCATATTGAACCTGCAAAGAACTTTCTCAATGTAACCTTTCTGACTTAGGTACAATTTACGTGCTTTTCTATATCTGAGAATCTCTCTACCAAGTATCTTCTTTGCTAGCCCCAAATCTTTCATCTCAAATTCTTCACTTAGTTGGGCTTTGACCTTTTTTATCTTTCCTTTATCTTTCACTGCTATCAACATGTCATCAACATAAAGGAGTAGATACACTAAAGAACTATCACTGTTTTTCTTAAAGTAAACACAACTGTCAAAGCTACTTCTTTTGAAATCATGAGAAGTCATAAAGGAATCAAACCTCTTGTACCACTATCTTGGTGATTGTTTCAAACCGTAAAAGGACTTTTTCAGCAAGCAAACATAGTCCTCTTTTTCTGAGACTATAAAACCCTCTAGTTGTTGCATGTAAATATCCTCCTCAAATTCTCCTTGCAAAAATGTAGTTTTTACATCTAACTTCTCAAGCTCCAAACATGCATGGCCATAATACCAAGCAAAACTTGAATCGAACTATGCTTCACAACTGGAGAGAACACATTTGTGAAGTTCACTCCTGGAATTTGACTGTAAACCTTTGCAACAAGCCTTGCTTTATATCTGGGTTCTTCAACTCCTGGAGTCCCTTATTTCGTTTTAAACACCTATTTACAACGAACAGCCTTTTTACCTTTAGGAATTTTCACAAGATCCCGTGTTCTATTTTTGTGGAGTGATTTCATCTCCTCTTGCATACCAAACATCCACTTTTCTAAGTCATCATAGCTAACCGCCTCGGAATAATTAAATGGCTCTTGGTTTTCATCTATATCTTCAGCCACATTTAAAGCATAAGTAACTAGATCAACCTAAGCATACTTCTTTGGAGGTTTAATTTATCTTCTAGTTCTGTTTTTGGCGATAGAGTATTGTGGTGAAAAAGCAACTCTATTCTGAATTTTTGTACCGGCTTGAGGAGTCAACTCTGTTGTAGATTCTGGATTAATTTATGCTCCACCTGCTTTTGATTTTCTTTATTGGAAGAGTCTTTAAGAGATAAGTTATGTAACATAGCAGTTTCATAAAAAACATCTCTGCTAATCACAACTTTTCTATTTTCAAGACACCATAACTTATACCCTTTTACACCAGCTTTATAACCAATAACAACACATTTAATAGATTTCGGTTCCAATTTTCCATTATCAACATGAGCATACGCAGGACACCCAAAGACCTTTAAATCAGAATAGTCAGTAGGATTTCTAGACCATACCTCTTATAGAGTCTTTTTCTCAATGGCAATGGATAGAGATCGGTTGATCAAAAAACATGCAGTAGAGGCTGCTTCGGCCCAAAACGACTTTGGTAAGTTGACATTTGACAACACACATCAAAACCTTTTCCATGATCGTTTTGCAAGTTTTGCTGTGGAGTACGACGAACAGTCAAGTATCTCACGATCCCTTTTGACTTGCACAATTTATTAAACTCATCAGAATAAAACTCTAAGCCATTGTCTGTGTGGAGGTATTTTATTTGTTTTCCCGTCTGTTTTTCAATCATAGTTTTCCAAGACTTAAATGTGGAAAACACATTGCCTTTCTGCTTCAGGAAGAACACCCAAACTTTTTTGGAAAAATCATCAATAAAAGTTAGCATATAATTAGCTCTACCTTTCGAAGGCACTATTGATGGCCCCCAAAAATCAAAATGAATTTACTCCAACATCCCATTCTTGTTATGGATTTCTTTGGTGAATCGAGCTCTTTTTTGCTTCTAAAAAACGTAGTGTTCAAAAAACTTTAGTTTGCAAATTCCTTGCCCTTCAAGAAGTCTTCTTTTGCTCAATTCTACCATGCCATTTTCACTCATATTGTAACAGCCCGATTTTGAGCCTCGTCGGAATAGTGGTTTCGAGACCACAAATCCGATAAAAAAATTAATATTCTTATATTTTTATTATCTACAATTTTATGAAATGATTTCGTAAAAATTTCGTTTGAAAATTTTGGTGTTTGAGTACTCAATTTAGTCAAAAGGACTAAATTGTAAAAAGTGCAAAACTTGAGTTCTAGAAGCTAGAGGCATCTAATTGCTATGTAATTTTAAATTGGAGGTCCTTAAAAGGTAACTAGACCATTGGTTAACTTGCTGGAAAAAAAAATGGACATCAAATAGGTGAAATAGAATATTTTTTTAAGCTAAGGGCATTTTGGTCATTTGGTGATTGAAATGAGTTAAAAACAAAATTAAAAGCCAATTTTTGCTCATCTTCTTCAAGTAGGCCGAATTTTTCAAGGAAACACCATAGCTAGGGTTTATTCAACTTCTCAAGCTCATAGTAAGTGCATCCAAGCCCCGTTTTTAATGTTCTTTACGTTTTTGGAGTCCCGGTAACTTGATTTAGCTTATTCTATTAATAATTCATGCTAGGGTTCATATTTGGAAAAATACCCATAGGTGAAATGTGTTTATTTTGATGTTTTATGATAGAATATGAAGTCTGAAATTATGTTAAACAACTTTTGCTTAGTGATTTTAAGTGAAAGCGAGTAAAAGCAACTTAATCGGTAAAAATACCTAATGTTCATAAGTACAAGTTAGAGTGAGAATTTGATGTTGCCATAGAAGGAAAAATGATCAGCATGCCATAAAACATAAGAATAAGGGATAAATTTTAATTTCCGATCTTTGGGGCAAATGTGTAAATATGTAAAGTTTAGGGGCAAAATTGTAATTTTGCTAAAGTTAAGAATTAAGGACTGTTTTGTTGAATGTGAGTATTAAATAAGCTAAATTTGCTATTATAGATCAAGAAGAACGAAATCCGAGTTAGATCGAGGAAAGAAAAAGATAGAGGATTAAAACGATATAGTTGATCGTATTTTGTTTCAAGGTAAGTTTGCGATAAATAAATGCAATATTCTATTACTTTACATTTAATGTTGTTAAATTTCAGCATTTACATATTTATTCTGTAAATTTATTATTTAAAGACTCAATTATGAATTGACGGAGAAGCAATCTCGTAAAGTTAGGTTGAACCTTAGGAATGTGTAGGATACAAATGTCATGACATTAGGGTTTAAGGAAATCATGTAAGACCATGTCAAGCCATGGCATTGATATGTTACTATAAGGCAAAGGTCCCATGTAAGACCATGCCAAGGCATGGCATTGGTGAGTTCATAAGGCAAGGATACCACGTAAGACCATGTCAAGACATGGCAATGGTTAAGTTTCATAAGGAAAGGTACCCGCGTATCCTTAGTATTCCAAGTGGTTCAACGGAAAATTCAAAGAATATACCAAAGTAAAGGTAAGGCAAGTCCAAGCTAAAAGGGTAAGGTAAGATAAATTTATGTTAAAAGGTAAGGCAAGTATACAAGTTTTAAGTATATTGAGTTAAAAGCTTAAGTGATCTTGATAAGAAAAACATAAGATAATTCATTAAGAATGTTGTTATCTATTTACATGTAAACTTACTAAGCTTTATGCTTATACCCATTCTTTATTTTTTTTATAGTATTACAAGCCAACTCGGGAATCGAAAGGACGTCGGAGATCGTTACACACTATCAAAGGATTATATCGGTATTTTGTGACTCGAACGTTTTAAGTTATGGCATGTATAGGGACTTAACTATCTTGTGTGTATAACCTTATGATATGGCTTAAGATTGACTTGTAAATGTATGGTAATGATTAGCTATTAAAATGGCTAATGAAGAGTATGTTTTGGATATTATGTAATGCCTAGTTGGTAATTATTAGAAAGAAATTATGTAAGTATATGCAGGGGAATAGTTTGTACAGCAGCAGTGACGTGATTTTGAAAAATCACCAAAAATAGTAGAAATGGAATTAGGTTGTTCATGAGATATAAAATTAAATCTTATTGAGTCTATTTTTATATGAAAGAAACGGTGTAGGAAAAAGAGTTGTATATTATGAGATAATTGATTTTTAGTGAAGAGAGGTCAGAACTATCAAACTGTGTAACAGGGGAAACTTTAACTAATAAACTGTACTAATTGGCCACACCAAAAATTCTGAAAAAATTATGGTAAGAAGATATATGAGTCTAGTTTCAAATAAAATTTACGGATCTTAATTTCGAGTTTAGTAACTCGAGTTATAGTCAATTTAGTGAACATGATGCAGACAGACAGTTTAAATTTTTATGCCCAGAACTAGTAAGTTAAGTCTAGTCATGCCTCGTGCTCGACTCTGGCAACGGTCTCGGTAAGGGGTGTTACATTTGTTGGTATCAGAGCAAGGTTTATTCGGTTCTCGGAATATTTAGTATGAGTAAGAGTCTATCTATACATGCCATATCTATATTTTGATAGTGTGACGACTCTTGACGAGTTAAATTTTTTTTTTAGTTATGGATCCTGAACGAGCTGGTGCAGATGATGTAGAGAGTAGTGCACCCACTCCCGCTGAAGGGACGGTGCCACAAGATAGTCGTGAAAGGCCCGTTACAGTTAGCCAGGGAGGAGGGGCTCGAGAAGCCTTCTTCCAAGCTTTGAATGAATGGTTTGCTGAGTTCGTTTGTACGAACCCGGCAGTTAGACCTCCACCTCCTCATGATCCACAGACCACCCATGTAGCTTCCCGACCACAGACATCTGATCGGATAAGAGAGAAGCCACCCGTTGACAAGATCAGAAAACAAGGGGCTGAAGAGTTTCGGGCTACCAAAGATGACGATGCAGAAAAAGCTGAATTTTGGCTCGAAAATACTATTAGAGTTTTTGACGAGTTATCTTGCACATCGGAAGAGTGTATTAAATGTGTAGTGTCACTTCTTAGAGATTCAGCCTACCAGTGGTGGAAGACACTTGTATCAGTAGTACCGAAAGAAAGAGTTACATGAGATTTCTTTCAAGAAGAGTTCCGTAAGAAGTATATCAGTCAGAGGTTTATTGACCAGAAAAGAAAAGAGTTTCTTGAGTTAAAACAAGGTAAGATGACTGTGACCGACTATGAACGTGAATTTGTCCGACTCAGCAATTATGCTCGAGAGTGTGTGTCTACAGAGGCTATCATGTGCAAAAGATTTGAAGATGGGCTCAATGATGATATCCGACTGTCAGTTGGTGTTCTAGAGATAAAAGAGTTTGATGCTTTAGTTGAACGAGCCGTAAGCGCGTAAGAGTTATTAAAAAGAAAGGGTAAATCTGAAATTGAGATGCAAGACTCGAAGAAAAGACAGATGAGCAAGTCATTTCAGTCTACATCCAAGAGGCCTAGAGTGTTTTCTACAAGATCTAATTTTTCAGCTGGGTATTCTAGCCCGAACAGAGGTGGAAGATTTATAGATTCAAAAGCTCAAACCACTTCGATTGCGAGTGTTGGCAGTATTCAACCTGATAGACCCGAGTGTCCTCAATGTGGTCGACGTCATCCAGGTCAATATCGAGCAACTGAGATTGGTTGTTTCTGATGTGGTGCACCGAATCATTTCATTCGGGAGTGTCCTGAAATGGTTAAAAGAGAAGTAATACCGAGTGCAAGATCAGGTAATGCCCCCGTTAGAGGCAGACATCAGAGAAATCCGGAAGTAGGGGCAGGTAGAGGTGCATTTAGAGATACAGCAATGAGATCAGATGTTAAAGCACCAGCAAGGACTTATGCTCTCCGTAATCGTGAAGAGGCATCCTCCCCCGATGTAATTACGGGTACATTTTCTCTTCATGATATTAATGTTATTGCTTTGATTGATCCGGGTTCAACCCATTCCTATGTTTGCATAAAATTAATGCCTAGTATGAACATGCCCATAGAGTTTACGAAATTTGTGATTAAAGTATCAAATCCATTTGGTCAGCATGTGTTAGTAAACAAAGTATGTAAAAAATGCCCTTTGATGATTAGAGGTTACTGTTTTCCGGCTGATCTCATGCTGTTGCTATTTGATGAGTTTGATGTGATTCTTGGTATGGATTGGTTAACTGCACATGATGCGATAGTGAATTGTGGAAAGAAATTCATTGAGTTGAAATGTGAAAATGGTGAAATCCTTCGAGTTAATTCAGATGAGTCAGATAGTGCAATTACCATGATTTGATTATGTCCTTTCGTAAATGTTTGAGGAAAGGATGTGAAGCTTATCTTGCCTTTGTGTTGAATACTAAAGATCCGAGTTGAAAATTGAATCGATTGCTCGTGGTAAATGAGTTTCTGATGTGTTCGGAAGAACTACCGTGTTTGCCTCCTATTAGAGAAGTTGAGTTTGGCATTGAATTAATTCCGTGTACCACACTTATTTCTATTGCTCCTTATAGAATGGCTTCGATAGAATTGAAAGAATTGAAAGCTCAGCTACAGGAATTAACTGATAAAGGCTTTGTAAGACCTAGCTATTCACCATGGGGCGCGCCAGTGTTATTTGTGAAAAAGAAGGACGGTTCCATGAGATTGTGCATAGACTATCTGGCACTTTAACAAGGTTACCATAAAGAACAAATATCCATTGCCTAGAATAGATGACTTGTTTGATCAATTGAAAGGAGCCACTGTGTTTTCTAAGATAGATTTGAGATCCGGATACTATCAGTTGTGAGTTAAAGAGTCAGATGTTCCAAAAACTGCTTTTCGAACTAGGTATGGTCACTATGAGTTTCTTGTGATGCCATTTGGCTTAACTAATGCTCCTGCCATTTTCATGGATTTAATGAACCGAATTTTCAGACCTTACCTGGACAAGTTTGTAGTTGTGTTCATTGATGACATCTTGATTAATTCTCATGATGAGACTGAGCATACAGAGCATTTGAGAACAGTTTTACAGATTTTGAGAAATAATCAGCTTTATGCCAAATTTAGCAAAAGTGAGTTCTGGTTACGAGAAGTTTGTTTTCTTGGACACGTTGTCTCAGGTGAAGGTATTAAAGTTGATCCGAATAAGATTTCAGCCATTGTCGATTGGAAGCCTCCCAGGAATGTATCAGAGGTTAGAAGTTTTCTTGGTCTTGCCGGTTATTATAGACGATTTGTAGAGGGATTTTCCATGATAGCTACTCCACTGACAAGATTGCTACAGAAAAATGTTAAGTTTGAATGGACTGAGAAGTGTCAGCAGAGTTTCGACAAGTTAAAGGTATTGTTAACTAAAGCTCCCATCTTAGTACAACCAGAACCGGGTAAAGAGTTTGTGATTTACAGTGATGCATCCTTACATGGACTAGGCTGTGTACTTATGCAGGAAGGAAGGGTAATTGCTTATGCCTCTAGACAGTTAAAACCACATGAGAAAAATTATCCGACACATGATTTAGAGTTAGCTGCGATTGTATTTGCATTAAAAATTTGGAGACATCACTTGTATGGTGAGAAATGCCGAATATTCACTGATCATAAAAGTTTGAAATACTTGATGACTCAGAAAGATCTAAACTTGAGGCAAAAAAGATGGCTAGAGTTGATTAAAGATTATGAACTAGTGATCGATTATCACCCGGGTAAGGCAAACGTTGTTGCTGATGCTTTGAGTAGAAAATCATTATTTGCATTGAGAGCTTTGCATACTAGTTTGGCCTTGCCGATGATGATGGTTCTATTTTATTTGAAATGAGAGCTAAACCGATGTTTCTTGAAGAAATTTGTGAAGCTTAGAAGGATGTGATGAGTTGCAAGCCAAAAGGGTTGGTCATGAGTCGTGTAGAGTCCGATTTTCGATCGAATCGACGGTTGTTTGATGTTTAGAGATTGCAGGGTATGTGTACCAAAGAATGATGATCTTATTCAAAAGGTTTTACAGAAGCACATAGCAGCTTCTTGGTCTATTCACCCAGTAGTACAAAGATGTATAATGATTTGAAGAAAATGTATTGGTGGAGAAGAATGAAAAGAGATATTTGTAATTTGTTTCTAGATGCTTGATGATCATCAACGGTAAAAGTGAACATCGTGTACCTTCAAAGTTTATTGCAGCCGTATTAGTTCGAGTGGAAATGGGACCGAGTTACTATGGATTTTATGGACGGGATTGCCTTCGACACCGAGAAAGAAAGATACAGTATGGGTTGTGATTGATAAGTTAACGAAGTCGGCTCATTTTATCCCAGTTTGTATGGATTATTCACTTGACAAGTTGGCCGAGTTGTATATTTCAGAGATTGTGAGACTACATGGAGTACCGTTATCGATTATCTCAGATAAAGATCCGAGATTTACTTCACGGTTTTGGAAGAAATTGCAGGAAGCTTTAGGTACAAAGTTGAGTTTTAGTCTGACTTTCCATCCTCGGATCGATGGTCAATCAGAAAGAGTTATTCGTGTACTTGAAGATATGCTTAGATGTTGCGTATTGGAATTTCAAGGTAGTTGGGAGAAATATTTGCCGTTAATAGAGTTTGCCTACAATAATAGTTATCAATCGAGTCTGAAGATGGCACCTTATGAAGCTTTATATGGACGTAAATGCCGCACACCTTTGTATTGGATCGAGCTCAGTGAGAAACAGATTCACGGAGTTGATTTAGTTAGAGAAACTAAAGAGAAAGTGAAAGTAATCTGTGATTGTCTAAAAGCTGCTTCAGATCGACAAAAGTCATATGCAAATTTGAAAAGAAAAGAGATTGAGTTTCAAGTGGGTGATAAAGTGTTTTTGAAAGTATCTCCATAGAAAAAGATTTTGAGATTTGGCCGAAAGGGCAAGTTGAGTCCCCGTTTCATTGGGCCGTATGAGGTTATCGAAAGGCTTGGACCAGTGGCATATCGGCTAGCTTTACCAGCAGAATTAGAAAGAATTCATAATGTGTTTCATGTGTCAATGTTGCGACGCTATCATTCTGATCCTTCACATGTGATTTCTCCGACAGAGATTGAGATTCAACCGGATATGACCTATGTTGAGGAACCGATTAAGATTTTGGCTCGAGAGGTTAAACAGTTAAGAAATAAAAATATAGCTTTAGTGAAAGGGTTGTGGCAAAGACATGGAGTAGAAGAGGCTACGTGGGAACCAGAGGAAGCCATGAGAAAACAGTACCCCAAACACATTGCCTTTCTGCTTCAGGAAGAACACCCAAACTTTTTTGGAAAAATCATCAATAAAAGTTAGCATATAATTAGCTCTACCTTTCGAAGGCACTATTGATGGCCCCCAAAAATCAAAATGAATTTACTCCAACATCCCATTCTTGTTATGGATTTCTTTGGTGAATCGAGCTCTTTTTTGCTTCTAAAAAACGTAGTGTTCAAAAAACTTTAGTTTGCAAATTCCTTGCCCTTCAAGAAGTCTTCTTTTGCTCAATTCTACCATGCCATTTTCACTCATATTGTAACAGCCCGATTTTGAGCCTCGTCGGAATAGTGGTTTCGAGACCACAAATCCGATAAAAAAATTAATATTCTTATATTTTTATTATCTACAATTTTATGAAACGATTTCGTAAAAATTTCGTTTGAAAATTTTGGTGTTTGAGTACTCAATTTAGTCAAAAGGACTAAATTGTAAAAAGTGCAAAACTTGAGTTCTAGAAGCTAGAGGCATCTAATTGCTATGTAATTTTAAATTGGAGGTCCTTAAAAGGTAACTAGACCATTGGTTAACTTGCTGGAAAAAAAAATGGACATCAAATAGGTGAAATAGAATATTTTTTTAAGCTAAGGGCATTTTGGTCATTTGGTGATTGAAATGAGTTAAAAACAAAATTAAAAGCCAATTTTTGCTCATCTTCTTCAAGTAGGCCGAATTTTTCAAGGAAACACCATAGCTAGGGTTTATTCAACTTCTCAAGCTCATAGTAAGTGCATCCAAGCCTGTTTTTAATGTTCTTTACGTTTTGGAGTCCCGGTAACTTGATTTAGCTTATTCTATTAATAATTCATGCTAGGGTTCATATTTGGAAAAATACCCATAGGTGAAATGTGTTTATTTTGATGTTTTATGATAGAATATGAAGTCTGAAATTATGTTAAACAACTTTTGCTTAGTGATTTTAAGTGAAAACGAGTAAAACGGCTTAATCGGTAAAAATACCTAATGTTCATAAGTACAAGTTAGAGTGAGAATTTGATGTTGCCATAGAAGGGAAAAATGATCAGCATGCCATAAAACATAAGAATAAGGGATAAATTTTAATTTCCGATCTTTGGGGCAAATGTGTAAATATGTAAAAGTTTAGGGGCAAAATTGTAATTTTGCTAAAGTTAAGAATTAAGGACTGTTTTGTTGAATGTGAGTATTAAATAAGCTAAATTTGCTATTATAGATCAAGAAGAACGAAATCCAGAGTTAGATCGAGGAAAGAAAAAGATAGAGGATTAAAACGATATAGTTGATCGTATTTTGTTTCGAGGTAAGTTTGCAGTAAATAAATGCAATATTCTATTACTTTACATTTAATGTTGTTAAATTTCAGCATTTACATATTTATTCTGTAAATTTATTATTTAAAGACTCAATTATGAATTGACGGAGAAGCAATCTCAGAAAGTTCCGGTTGAACCTTAGGAATGTGTAGGATACAAATGTCATGACATTAGGGTTTAAGGAAATCATGTAAGACCATGTCAAGCCATGGCATTGATATGTTACTATAAGGCAAAGGTCCCATGTAAGACCATGCCAAGGCATGGCATTGGTGAGTTCATAAGGCAAGGATACCACGTAAGACCATGTCAAGACATGGCAATGGTTAAGTTTCATAAGGAAAGGTACCCGCGTATCCTTAGTATTCCAAGTGGTTCAACGGGAAAATTCAAAGAATATACCAAAGTAAAGGTAAGGCAAGTCCAAGCTAAAAAGGTAAGGTAAGATAAATTTATGTTAAAAGGTAAGGCAAGTATACAAGTTTTAAGTATATTGAGTTAAAAGCTTAAGTGATCTTGATAAGAAAAACATAAGATAATTTATTAAGAATGTTGTTATCTATTTACATGTAAACTTACTAAGCTTTATGCTTATACCCATTCTTTATTTTTTTTATAGTATTACAAGCCAACTCGGGAATCGAAAGGACGTCGGAGATCGTTACACACTATCAAAGGATTATATCGGTATTTTGCGACTCGAACGTTTTAAGTTATGGCATGTATAGGGACTTAACTATCTTGTGTGTATAACCTTATGATATGGCTTAAGATTGACTTGTAAATGTATGGTAATGATTAGCTATTAAAATGGCCAATGAAGAGTATGTTTTGGATATTATGTAATGCCTAGTTGGTAATTATTAGAAAGAAATTATGTAAGTATATGCAGGGGAATAGTTTGTACAGCAGCAGTGATGTGATTTTGAAAAATCACCAAAAATAATAGAAATGGAATTAGGTTGTTCATGAGATATAAAATTAAAGCTTATTGAGTCTATCTTTATATGAAAGAAACGGTGTAGGAAAAAGAGTTGTATATTATGAGATAATTGATTTTAAGTGAAGAGAGGTTAGAACTGTCAAACTGTGTAACAGAGGAAACTTTAACTAATAAAATGTACTAATTGGCCACACCAAAAATTCTGAAAAAATTATGGTAAGAAGATATATGAGTCTAGTTTCAAATAAAATTTACGGATCTTAATTTTGAGTTTCGTAACTCGAGTTATAGTCAATTTAGTGAACATGACGCAGACGGACAGTTTAAATTTTTATGCCGAGAACAAGTAAGTTAAGTCTAGTAATGCCTCGTGCTCGACTCCGGCAACGGTCTCGGTAAGGTGTGTTACACATATGCCCTAGGCGCATATGCTAAAGTTTAGTAATATCATCATCTGACAAGGAAGAGGAAGCGACAGCTGCATCACCAGTAACAATAGAACCCTGCAGAACATATAACTTGGCAGTCTTTCTCTACCATTTCATCACAACTAGGGAACCTTTGGAAATCTTCAAAACCTCACTTTTAACTGTGTATTTGTACCCTTTTGAATCAAGAGTACTCAACAAAATTAAATTTCTCTTAAATCCTGGAACATGTCATACGTCACTAAGTGTTCTGACAACTCCATCAAACATCTTAACTTTAATTGTTCCAACACCTGCAATTTTACACGAAGCATTATTTCCTATCAAAATAACACCTTCAGACACTGTTTCGTAAGTTGTAAACCAATCTAGATTGGGACTCATGTAGAAGGTACAGCCTGAATCAAGAATTCACTCCTCGTTAACTTTAGAATTATTGACAGAAGCAACTAGAAGTTCACCATCGCTGTAGTCTTCTACAACATCAGCTTCACCGGAATTTTCTGGTTGTTTTCCCTTTTGATTCGTAGCCTCCCTTTTGATCTTGTTCTGTAGCTTATAGCACTCTGATTTAATGTGCCCTTTCTTCTTGTAGAAAGTTACAAGTTTTATCTCTGTTTGAAGACTTCGATCTACCCTTAGATTTACCGCGATGATTCCGTTCCTATGTCCTTTTACGATCATCATCAGCATTCTTATCTTGTCTCTCACGAACAATGAGACCCTCTCCCTGAGAGTCGATTTTAACCACAAGATGCTTCATCTTATCATACGAGGTTAAAGAATCACAAACCTCATCAACTGTGAGAGACTCGCGGCTATATAAAATCGTGTCTCTAAAGGTTGAATAAGACGAAGGCAACGAACAAAGTAGAATCAACTCTAGATCTTCCTTATCATACTGAACCTCCCATGGCCTCCAAGTTTGAGAGAATTTCTTTAAACACTGTTAAGTGTTCGTGCACAGACGCACCTTCCTCCAAACGATAAGCATAAAGACGCTGCTTCATATGCAACTTGCTGGTTAGAGTTTTTGACATACATATTTGTTCCAACCTCTTCCATAATGCAGCAACGGTCTTCTCATTCATCACATCCTGTAAAATTTCGTTAGATAAATGCATATGTAATTGTGTTGCCTTTCGATCCTTACACTTATTCTCATCATCCGTTAATGTCGAAGGCATTTTATCCATCCCTAGCAGGGTATCCTCTAGATCCATCTGTGCAAGAACTACTTGCATCTTAATCTACCACAACGCAAATATGGTGTTGTGATCCAACATCGAAATTTCGTACTTCAAAGATGCTATTATCATGATTAAGATGAACAACCCAGAAGCTCTGATACTGGTCTGTGAAAAATAGAATGTCGGTAATGACAATATATCTTAAAGAAAAGAGAAATAAAAATAAAGAACACACAAATTTTTAAGTGGAAACCCTTTCGGGAAAAAACACCACGGGCAGAGGAGAAGAAAATTCACTATGTCAAATTCGAATTATTACAAAAGGAGTAGACTATGTCTATTTATAGGCTTGTAAAACCATATTCTAATAGGAGTGTAGTAAGATTGAAATACCTTATTCTAATCAATATCAAATAGATGGAGTTTAATAAGGTTTAAAAAACCTTATTCTAGAATAAAATAAAAGAAGTGTAGTTCTATTTGAATTTTACTTTTATTTCTTACCATTGTACTTTATTTAATTAAGGATTTGGGTTACTCAATTCTAACAGGTCCGACAAGGTACAAAATTCTATCTCATATTTCAATTTGTATCCTTCGAAACTTCCTTCTTGTTTTCGCTTTTATCACGAGAATGTGTTACTTAGAATGTGTTTGAGATGTTGTTGGACATGTCTGTTTTTTCGCTTTTGTGTATACCAGATTGAACTTTAGTATTTGCATGAGTATGTTGGGATAAGCTCAAGCATTGGATTGGTTGTCAACCCGATAGTTAACTTCTCGGGTGTGCTTGGAACAAATGTTATTGCACTAGGTATCGATATCTAATTTGACATGAAGACTGTGAATTTCACCAAATGCAACGCGTGATTTAGCTTCACTAGTGCAAACCTCATTGCTTCTTTGGCTTTGCATGTGGTTATGTTCTATATACCTATCTACAGCTGAACATTCCAAATGATATAATCTCAAGTTCAATACATTGTTTGTCAATGCAGAATGAAAAGGGTGATGTAGTTAACATATCTTACTACCATATTGTAAATTCATCGATCAACACTGCTGTTGGTGCTAAGGTGACCCATAGCTTCTCTACCAATGTGAACATCATCACTGTGGGTACACAACATGCATTAGATCCATTAACCACAATCAAGGCACGAGTGAACAATGTCGACGACGCAAGCCCACTCATTTAGCACGAGTGGCACTCGAAATCCCTCTTTACCATTTTTGGAGAGGTGGATACAGAGTCCATCGATAAGAGCCCCAAGGTCAGACTTGCTTTGGCACTCAAGCCTTGAGAGCTTAAAAAAAAAAAAAAAAGAAGACGCTCATTTTAGTAAGAGTATGGTAGGCTTAAAAAGATTTTTGAAGTTTTAGTTTGTTGTTGACTTTCATGGTGTTGCCATCTTCCCTTTGATGTCAATGGTTTTTCATTTTAAAAAAGAATATAAAGTGAAAAAAAAAATGTGATAACTGTTTTTAGTCATGCCTTGTATAATTGAGGTGAAGTACCTTTGGTTTGCCCCATATTTTTTTTTAGAGGCTCTTTTTGTTTTTTCATGGAATTTGCTAATAAAGAAAAATAAGGGTTGTACCTTTTCTTTGTTGAGGACAATTTTTACTTGGTATAGAACTTGGTAACAGGTATAGGCATAAAGTCTAACATGGATCGGCTTATAAAACTCGGCCATAGAAAGCTTTCATTATTGGTGGTGAGATTGCCTAAAGGTTGAACTATCATGGAGGCTTTTATATTATGAGTCGGATTGTATTTTGATCTCTATAATATACAAATTAGTATATTTATGTTAAAGTAAAGAGTAAATTGTTTTTTACGGCACAATTCGAAATAATAGTATTACAAAAGAGGACGAATACTTTAAAGAATTTAGTTTAAAAGTGTTTAGCTTGCTATCAAAAAGTAGTTTTGATAGATAAAACGTTTACTTTTGACGTGATGTTATGATATAAAATATGTATTTATATAATGTTTAAATTCATTAATATTATATTTTTTTAGTAAGGATATAAAAGAAAATAATTTATTATTGGCTTGTTATTAATATTTTGATATATAAAATATAAATTTTTAATATTTTTTAACAATTAATATTAATTATTTTTAAAAACAAAAGGAATGTGTAAATAGTAAGAATAAAATGTAAATATTTTAAACAAATAAAATTATATTAAGGATTAAAGATAATAATATTTCGAATCCAAAAATATTTTTAAAGATTTTAAATTCATTAATAATTAAGCTTTTAGAATGTATTTGTTGTGTGTCAACTATAATGAACATAGAAGCAATGGATTCAAATAATAGTGTATTATTTTAAAATGTAGTAAATAAAATATTTTAAATATTTTAATATAATTTTATATAAAAATAAAAAATATTTTAATAAAATTTAATATAAAAATAATTATATTAAGAATGTTATTAAATTATATTTAATAATAATTATATTAAAATATAATTAAAATAATTTTTATTATTAAATATAATTTAATAATAATCCTATTAAAATTTAATAACAATAAACATCTATCTAAAAAAATTCTACTAAGGGTATTCTAGTCATTTTAGTTTTTTTTCTTTATGCTATTAAAAATCTATCCCATTCAACCAAACACAAGAATACTATTACAGTTCTATTCCGTTCCATTCAACTAAACAATTAAATTATTAATTATAACTCTATTCCATTATAACTTTATTTTATTCCAGTAAACCAAACGTACTGTTAGTATTCTGGTTGACTCATGAAACACCCATAATTTCATTGATAGCGACCTTGCTAATGCACTAAGACAAATACAACCCATGTGGCAAGGACGCAAGCTTAATGTTACCATTATGAACGGAGGCATTCTTTATACTTAGGAAAAATGTCAGAATATTCCTTAGAAAGTGCACAAATCCAACTATACTTTGTAATTTTATAGTGTAGCCTTTGACAGGGTGTGATTTAGTCCTAGGCATGCAATGGTTGGCTACCCTAGGACCCATCATGTGGGATTTTGTGAGTTCCAGCGGAATGGTGATGGCTTACTTGGCACGGAATAAATCCTTACGCAGCTCAACTAATTCCTTCTGAACAAGCTTCTCCATTGTTACTTGTCCTTAACGAATAGGAAGGGGCATAAAGCTTGTGCAAAGGTTTTTAGAATTAGATCGGTAGTTAAACTGATTAGGTCATTTATTCTTAGTCCAATTTCAATTAAATAGATTATAAAAATTTATAAAATACAGTTTAACTGTCGTCTCAACTGATTTTTTTATTCTTGTTTAAAGTGGTTTACGTTGTTCATGCTGGTATATTGATTAATTCTCGGTCCAACTGTTGGTCTGATTCCAACAACTATGGCCTAAACAAATTTCTAGCACCATTGAAGGGGAATGCTACTAATTTAGATTAGTTGCTAGAGGAATTTAAGGAGCTGTTTCGAGCCACAAGGACTTTATACTAATAGGCCGTAAGACCAAAAAATTCGTTTGAAGGATTATAAGAATTTTGACCCAAAAAATATCCTGCCATAAAAAAAATGAAATAGAAAGACTGGTTAGAGAGATGTTGGGATTAGGGTTTAGGTCTTCTGCATCACCTACAGTGATGGTTAAGGAGGAGGATATGAGTTGCAGATTGTATGTGAACAAATGCAACTCAATCAACTCACCATATCCCTCTAATCGGGCATGTCAATTATTTAAGTTCGGGCTACCATAAAAATCTAATGCATGAAGATGAACAACTTTTAGAACACATTATGGGCAGTATGAATTCTTGGTCATGCGCCCTTCAACCTTTCAAAGCTTAATATTTGAGGAGGTTTATATTGGTGCTCCTCAACAATAAGTTGGCTTATTTAGCTACATGATTTTAAGAAAATTTATTAAACAAAAAAAATATATATTTTACATAAAATTATTCAAACACCAGGAAATATAACCTTTTTCAAAAAATTGAAAATTATTTCCAATAAAACATAAGCAATCTAATATGAACATGCGGAAAGCAGTCTCTAGAGCATACTGCTGCTTCCTCGACATAAATACTATTACTGTGAATCTCTGTTTTGTGAAAGTTCAAAAAAAAAAAAACATCACCTATACCATAAAATATATAGCCTAAATAAATTCATCCCCGAGATCCTTAAATGTTGGTGGAGCCAACCCAACCTGTGTGTCACTCAAGCTTCTGTGGACACCAGGCCTTGGCCCTGAGGATCGCCTAAGTCATTAAAGAGCTTTGTACATAACTGCAATTATATACATAATAAATGTCACAATCTTAATTTTATTTAAATATATGTGGTTAAAGCAGAGCAAAATACTGTATACTTTCGTGTACCTGTCTATAAACTGTAGAATCGCCATATGATTTTCTTAATTCAACTACGTACAATGACGGACTTATCTCAAACACCTGGCGTGCATAATTTAATCACACGATTACACTCTGATATAGTGAATTTTGAATCAAAAGCTCACAACGAATTTTGCTCGTATTTTAGTACGAGAATTTATACCTCAGCTGCAACTGAAAGACTGGCAAGGTGTTTTTGGACCGTGCGCTCTTGCGTTGCTTTCAACTGAAATCAACATAAAATTTTATAGTGTTATTGTTGCCATTACCGTCAAGCATATATACCAAATTAGATTATAGCATATGTATGATATGGGTCAACCATAAAATTACATAATAAATATATTTATAAAAAATATAAATAATAATTAAAGTTTTGGTTAATCATAAGTATAAATGTAAAAAAACTAAAAAAATATAGATTCAAAATTCTATTATCTTTTTTATTTTTCTTTTACAAGTTAAAATTATACTCCTCTCAATTAAAAACTTTATAATAAATATAGGTATATGTAATATATGATTGAAGCTAGACCATCTAAGAGGTATTTAATTTATATTGGAAAAAACATATGAAGTAGTACTTTTGGCTATCAAAATTCAAAAAAGTGCAGCCGAAGTATTTAAACAAGATGAATTTATCATCCAAAACTCGTGCTTCTTGAACCAAAAGCAAAAGCTGTAAAAAGACGCGCTTTTTGCTGTTGACATAAACACTTTTTGAATGTTTAATGATTTTTTTATATTCATTAAATAATCACATGTTTAACTTTTGATGATAATATTAAAAACAAAAGAATTATTAGAATGAAATAATTTTTTAAAGAAAATCTAAAACTATATTTTTACATAAATTTTCACAACATAATTTTATATTTTTAATGCTAATAATTTATTCAATTGCTATTAAAAATAATCTAATACAGTACCAGTTTTAACATAATGGTTCTTTTCAAACAATTTATATGTGCATTATTCTCCAAACTATACTAAACTAAGCCTCACAATCATGCATTTAATTTGTAAACAGAGAAATGCAGTGCATTAAGCAAAGCAACTGTATAAATCAGTTTACTAACCTTTCCGTTTCTCATTTGGACTCGAAATCCCATCTCTGTCACCGTGTCTTGGATCTTTGCAAGCAAATCTTTACCCGAACGATTCGAGGTAAATCTGATCTTCCTTTCAGATACATCCTGCATATTCATAACAACTAGTTGCTATCAGATATAATTGCATGATACAATGCTTACACTAAAGAAAGGAGGCCTTAATTAGTTTGGCTGGTACCTCCTTCTCAAAGAAACCAGAAAGGTCTAGGCACGATGACATTCCTATCAACTGAAAAGCATTAATGAGAGTAGGTGATTCTTGACTCCTACCTCCATCACAACCCTTCATCAAAATAGTGTTTCTCTCCGTTATTTTCAAAACTTGCAAACAAAGGACTCATCAAAGATTATATATTGGGGGGAGGGGGGGTTGTACATACTACTTCACACATTGAGAAAGCTTCATCATCAATATATATGTTTTCTTCCTCATCATCAGGTACAGCAGGAGTATAGTCTTGCTTGAACCATTCATCTTCCTTGATACCCGCCATTGTTATCCTGGTTTCAGGGTTTGGGTCAAGAATCCTTCTTATCATGTTCCGAGCCCCAGGTGACAACCATTTCGGGATCTGAGGATCCCCTTTGAAAATCTGAAATCCAAATCTCACAAAAGGGTTACACATAAAGGAAATTAATATTTTTTTTAAAGAAAAAAGCACAATCCGATTACCTTTTGATAAAGAACTGCAAGGTTTCTATCATCGAAAGGGAGATAACCGGTGAGAATGACATATAAGATGACACCACATGACCATATGTCTGAAGTGGCACCATCATACCCTCTATTTGCCAAAATCTCTGGCGCGACGTAGTTTGGACTTCCACATGTTGTATGCAGCAAGCCATCCTCCTGAAAATATTTTGAAAACCAAATTAAAAATAGAAAAATATCATTATTTTTGGGTGATTTTCATTTTTAGATGATGAGCACTTTACGTACCCTAATATGTTGAGGCAATGCACTAAGGCCAAAATCAGATATCTTTATGTTCCCTTTATCATCAATCAGAACATTTTCCAGCTGAAATAAATAAACATATATATTAATAATGGAAAGAAGAGGTGATGAAAGGACCTTTGTTTAATGCGTTAACAAATCAAATATATGATAGGTTTAGAGGTAATGAAAGGACCTTAAGATCCCTGTGGAAAACACCTTTGTTGTGACAATAACTAACACCATCAATTAATTGCTGGAAGACCTTTCTTCCTTCTGCTTCTGATAGCTTCCCTTTGGATGCCTGTACATGATACAAAAAAAGCAGCTAAGCAAAACAAATCAATGTAAACTAAATAATATTATTGCAACAGAAAGGTCCCCTAAAAGTAATTTCATCAAGTCCCTTACAATTCTGACAAACAATTCCCCTCCAGTTGCGTACTCTAGGACCATGTAAATCTTGGTTTTGCTTGCCAACACCTGCATGTTTATTATAAAGCAAAGGCATCATTACAGCAACTAAGTACCACTCTTAATCTTATGATTGTGATTGTCTTCATTAACAAGAGATTAACAACATTAGGACAAATATCACATACATTGTCAACTCTAGAAGCAAAACATTAGGATAAAAGGGATCGGTTTTTTTTTTGTGATTTAACAAGTTGACCTTTTACCCTTTTTTATTGACTAATGGAATGGCAAGGAATACTTAGATTTTTACGTAAATCATATAAACCTAAATCACATTCTATGATTCTAGCATGAGTTTTGCAACAAATTAATCAATGAATTCTTATTGTTCTTCCTGGTGGAAATGTAAATAAAATAACAACATAGAGCCTAGGATATGTTGTAGAGATTAACCAAGAAAACAAGTGAAGGAAATGACACCTATTATGGAAACGCCTACCACTTGCAAAATTGGTGGGTTCAGATACATAATTGCGGCCCCCCAAATTCGATTTAATGATTCTAATTATTTTGTTATTTACTGTGTAGACAAATAGAAATTGCCCAGAAAAAAAAAGTGGTGGTTGTTGTGGGCTACCAGCTGGTGGGGGGATTTAAAAGATGAAAATGAAGGGAAGCAGTTTGAAGTGTCTAATTATGAATCCACTATTGAGAAATTAATAGTATATTTTAATTTGTTTCATCCTCGTATTTTATAAAAATTAAAATGTTAATCCAATTATTGATAAATATATGAATTCAACTGATGATATATTAATTCATTACATATTAATTATTGAAATACAAATTTTTACTAATTTAACAGTAAAATTCAGTGGTGTTACTCAAAGGGATTAATTTTTCAATTTTCGTAAAGTATGATATTAAATACTATTAATTAAACTAATTGAGTCAATTGGTTCTGTTATTTTTACAACAAAAGAAAGAATATGGATTCAAGTGTGCTTAAGCAGATATTATCTCTTGATTCATGAATAGTAATAAGAATTGTATAAAGAAATTTCTAAATAAACAAAATAGAAAAGTTTTTATGACTTATATTCAATACTTAATCTTTCAAGACTTAATAGTAAATTTAATTAAACCTATACTTTAATTGATTGATTTAGATTTTAACTGATGTTATATTTAAATACAAACAGTTCCATTAGAAGCTATTAAGAAATTTGATGTTTTCATAAAGTACAGGAATCAAAGTCATGAGAAAACGTGTAACTGGATATATGTGAAAATAATAATTATAACGAGAGAAATGGGCCCCACTTGACCTGCTGGCCATTCTCCTATTGGCTATTTCCTATTTAAAAATTAAAGAGTATTAATGTTGTTAGGTTTTAAATATATGGCTAGCGCTTGCGTATCTCACCGTCACGTATTTGTGATTCATAGTAAAAACAGCGACGGTAGCAATAAATAAATAATATAGATTAAAAAAATAGTAACTAACCGACCAGATTTTATGGGTATGAGGTTCAGATGAGACATGTAGTTCACGTGCATAACTAGAACGTGATGTGACTTGCTTTACACGTGGCTTAATTTGAGTGGGCGATAATTTTGTTTTAGTTGGTCAGGGAAAAAAAAAAAGAAAAATGATCCGTGTGGTAAAGTGGATTAAGACGGAAAAATGGTCCAATTTGATACCCCGTCAAATATAGTCGAGGCAATCCAATTCTTATCTGGTGCAGGTTGTGTGGTCAAGGCTTGTATCATATGTGCGCAATTGTTATGATTAGAAAAATAAAAATAAAAATCAAATCATAGGATTAAATTTTTATTTATCTATTTAATTGATTTGATAGATGGATTAGAAATGGTTTAATAAACTTTAAAAATTTAAAATATAAATTAATAATAATTAAGAAATGATAAATTTTTGAATAAAATGATCTAACAAGTTCAATCATTTAGACAAATTTGAAACATACATTAATAATGGTAGAAGGGGGCAGGCAGGCCCCCAAAAATTAAAACATTAAATTGATGTTCTTTAACTTTTCATTAAATAAAATAATGACATTTTTAGTTTTTATGAAAAATTAATAATTTACCTTAAGCTATTTTAATACATTTTTTTTAATTTTATAATTATATCTACACCCTTTAAATGAAATTCCTAGTTTCAGTTTGATTAATAATAATTTTAAAAAATCGACTTTAAATTAAGTGGGAAAAAACTTTCAACCATTTGGGGAAAAAAATTGGCTTAATCATCTTGAAAAATCTTAAAACATAAATGAATAATAATTATAAAATTTAATAATAAATAAATAAAAATAGGAAATTTTAATGAAAAAAAAACCAATATGCAACTAAAATTCCTTTTGTCAAAAATTCAAAAATTCATAATAAAAGAAAAAACAAAGATGTTGATTTTATCTATTTTTAACCGGTTCTCTAATTTTTTTTATTAAATTTATATAACTTTATTGGACGGTCCATTTTTAAATTTTTTTAAATCCATGGTGCTGCATTTCCGGTTATAGGTGGTGGAAGTTGTTTGGATACAAACTTTCAATACAAAATTGAAGTTTGAAAGCAGAGTACTAATGGATTCTTACCCATCAGAATTACGGCACAAAATCAGGAATTAATTTAATCTTTTTTAACCACGTAATCAAAAGTCCAAACAAGAACATGCGTTTATCACAGAGAGTACAATAATAAATTAATCGGCATTCAACACCACCACAAATGATTGAGATATGATAAACAAGAAGGACATACCTCGTGTAAGCGAACCACGTTAGGATGTTTGAGGAGTTTCAAAGTGGCGATTTCTCTCTTTATCTGCGCCAGTTTCCAGATTCAAGATTTTTCGAAATTTGTAATTTGAAAAATGCCATAAACAGAAATCAGAGAACACAATCACAAGCAGAAATTAACCAAAACAAACATCAATCGGAAGGAAATTGAAAGAAAGGAGAAAAAAGGTACCTGATCGGCGATGCTGAGTTGAATGAGCTTGGACTTTTCGAGGATCTTGACTGCGAAAGTGAGGCCGGAATGGAGATTCTTAGCCAATTTAACTTTGCCGAAATTTCCTTCGCCGAGATTCCTCCCTAATTCGTAATTTCCTAATTGCAAAATTCCTTTCTTCTTGTTCTCCTCCGCTGTTCTCTTGCTGCCCATTCACTCCTCCTTTGATCTCTGTAAATCTAAATCTATAATAAAAAAACTATCAATCAATCAAAGATCTCTCTCTCTCTCTCTCTCTCTCTCTCTCTCTCTCTCTCTCTCTCTCTCTCTGTTTGTCTCTCGCAGTGTTATCTAGTTTCTTGTTATAAACGAACGTCTATGAGAAAATGAATATATAAATGGAAAGAAAACTGGTCTAAGCTACGCGTAGGAAAAGTAATACTGGTAAACGAAGGAAGCCTTGAAAGAGAAGATAATGGAGGAGAGAAAGGGGAAGAGAAGAGTTTAGACGCCAAAAATATTGTTCTTGTAACTTATGAAACCGTTGAAACCTTCCTTTTTATGCTTCTCCTCCTCGTTTAAAATATTTTATTACATCCTTAAACAAAACATTTTAATATAAAAGTATGTCTAATTCTGGTTTAGTCCTTCTACTATACTAAAATTTGAGTTTTGATCCCTCCATTTCCTTTAATTTAGACAAAATCTAAACTCCATCCATAATGTTGCATGCTTAAGTGCACTCGAAGTCATAATCTTTATATTATTGTAACAATAACAATACCAACTGAACTAATACTCAAATGACTAATCTCTACTTTAATTTGACATAATTTAATTCTTGCCTCCTTTTTTTACGAGAGAAAGGGTAAGTATTTTCAAAACAAATTGAACTAAGGACCAGTAATTTGATCAATTAAACTAGTGGTATATAACTAATTATAAAGTAAATTGCTATCAATTAGCAAAAATTGAAAATTAAGAAAAAAAAATAGAGGGTTCAATCGATTTTTTATCTAATTATTGTTGAATCGGTGGTTTAATATGTAATTGTTCAACCATCACTTCGATCTTACAAAATTATTGTCCAATGATTAAACCCAAAATTAGTGTCAACTGAATACTTGGTATCAAGTCCTTTCCCACATCCACCCAACATTCAATAGATGATTCCTCTACTTCTATAACTTTACTAGTAGGTCCAATTTGATAGTATTGTTAATTGCTTTCATTAAAGTGTTGACATGGATTTTTTTAGAAAAAATAAGTATTCAAATGACATGTAAATTTATTAATAATTAAATACGATTGATCAGGTTTTCATCTAAGCCTGACTAAGATTGAATAACAAAACAAAAGAAAATTTCAAGTTTTCAATTTAACTACGGGAACTAATAATACATTATAAACATAAAGGATCAAATTATGTCAAATTAAAATAGTAGAGTTAAATCCAAATTTTCAGTATAATAGAAGGATTAAAACCAGAATTAGACCATGGATATAGGACAAAAAGGCCAAGCCCACGTTTAAATGCTTACTTACCCATTTTGGTAGCTTTTCAGCAAAGGAATTGCATACTTATCCTAATTATTCCAGCTTTTCGTCAATCACTTGCCAAAAGATCAAACTTATATGCTATGCATTTGTTGTTGCTGTTGGAAAAAATATTATTGGTTCCGCAATTTTTGATCCATAGATATAGATTTGGATTTAATTTTAAATGATTTTATGGTCTATTTGGAGGAAAAAAAATATTGAATTTTGATTTACAAAATCAAAATTTTGTTTTGACGACAAAATAAAATTATAGAACGCAACAAACTAATATTCGGAATCAAACCAAAATAGATCTCGGCGATGACCCACCTATAGTAACGGGATAAATCTGGATGGAAGTCAAACCTAGAGTATTAAGATTTTAGGACCCCAGCCATTATTGATAGTGCTAAGACCTCACAGACTATTTTGATGAGTTTGTGGATTTATGTTGCATTTTTTTTTTGTTATGCGGTGTTTTAATTATTTTCTTATGTTATATAATTACATTCAGAGGTGGCACCTGGAAAAACATTACATTCACCTATTTAAATTTTATAAGGTTATAAATGAGTAAAGATATATAAATTGTACTTTATCCTCCAAATTATAAAGATATAAACTAATAGAATGATAAAATTGCATATTAACTCTTAAGAAAATGCATAATTCAATTTCAACCTCCTAAAGATAATTTTTAACTTGGTCGCTAATTATATTATACCTGAAAATATAAAATTATTTTCGATGGATTCATATTATTTTGCGTCATAATTGTTTTTAGGGTAAGATATTTATCTAAAATTTTAATAATTCCTTTTAAGTATATTTCAGCACATTTATTTATTCTTATCATATTTTAATTATTAAATGTTTGGCTTAAAATATTTCAAATTAAATATAAAAAGAAAAGGTTAGTATAAAAATAAAATAAAATAAAAACAGAGAATGAAGACACCTTGACCTGTGATATGGCCAAAAATGAATGAGACAATTAGACAAAGATTGGTGAGCAGCCAGCAGTTGGTTGGTTGCTTAAGTTTATATTTGATAGACAAATGAAAATTGAGTGCACACAACTTAAAATATTGTCTATTAAATCCCATTTTAGGTTGGCATTGCCCAAACCACCGTTAGCCATATCTTAATTTTTAAATTAATATTTAAACTATACTCTAATTTCACTTTTTTATTGACCACTGTTTTTTTTAAATACCTCAAATACCATTATGAAAATTGGGTATAATTTGGAAATCAATTAGGTTATTATTATTATTATTATTATTATTATTATTATTATTATCAGTGCAAATGTCTCATGCAGACACATTAAGGGGTAAGCAAAATTCGATTCGATTTAAAATAATTTAAAAAAATCGAATTTCGAGTTGATCGAGTTTTTCGATTTTTTTGAGTCAACTCGAGTTCGAGTCGAGTTGAATTTTACAATTCGAGTAACAGATTGGTGTTAATACCCCTTTAATCCCTATCAATTTTGAAAATGAGCAAATTAGTCTAAAAAAATTAAAAAAAAAACAAAATAATTTTCAAAATTTCAAAATATTTATGAAAATTCTAAAATTTATATTTTTAAAAATTTCTAAAACAATAATCTTAGGACCTAAATAAGTAAATTAATGATTCAAATTTGTATCTTATTTTTTCTTATTTTGTTTTGAAAAAGTTTTCAAATATATACGGTTTCAAATTTATGTGCTTTAATATAAAATTAGTTATATTGTAAGAAGATTTTAATTTGACATGCTTAATTTTTTAATTTAACTCGAATAATTTCATTTGATTTGACTCGACTTGAATTTCATTTCACTCGACTCAATTCGAAAAAAAGATGATAAATAGGATTTATCAACTCAAAAGTTTTTTACTCGATTCGATCGAACACTCACCTTAGACACATCAATCATTAGAGTAAAATTTAAATTTTTTTTTTGAAGAACTTGAAAATAAATACATTTAGCTTTATTTACACATAATTTAATATTAATTATAATTATTTTATGTCTCTTTCGGGTTATAGGTTTGATTTAATATTTATTTTCAAAATAAAGTTATTTATATTGATTTTTAAAGTCTTCAATATTTTTTGTTTTATACCATGTATCATTTTATTATTAACTAACTAATGGTGCATAAAATCTATGCACTAATGGTGCATTAAATATTATTATATCAATGCATGTGCATAGGCCACATTTTATAACCAACCTGAGTCAACTGGTTGAAAGGCTCAAGAATCTATTAAGGTACCAATTTGAAGTAAAAGATTAGATCGATGAACCTACAAACTAGTTAGAATTAATTTGTCAAATCGATTAAACCGAGTTAAAAAAATCAATTAAACCAATAATCACACCCATTGAACTGATTTTCTCTACTTTTTAAATATATATTTTTTATTTTTAATAATTTATTCAATTAAATTGGACAAATCAATCAAATTAAGATTGATTAAGAACTGATCATCTGCATCTGCCTAGTTCGGCCACTAATTTACTTTTAAAACCTTGGCATAGACTTAATAGAATCCAAAAAAATCCAAATCCAAAAAAAGAAAGAACCTGAATCCTAAACACGAAAAGAATCAAACCTGAGAAAATATCAAACCCGAAAAAACTTGAACATGAAAAGGCCAGAATCTGAAAATTGATAAACAAATAAACTCAACTATTTCACACATTGAAACATACAACTGAATTTACGAAATATCCACCTTTTTCACCGTATGTTCCTAGATTTCTATATGTAAAGGGGAAAAAAAAGGGAAAATCTAGCAAAAATTAGCACAAAAATCATTTACAGTTCAACACACTGTTTATGATAAACTTAAGAACCCGGATGCTGGCGGTTTCTGAGGCAGATGTCGTGGACATGCTTTGTAAATGATCCACAATCTGAGACACCTGTCTAAAGATTGGTACCACATGCATGGCTATTGTCGGATCCGAGGGGATTATGGCAACAGCTACATCAGTCATCCAAACAAGCTTTCTACTAGTTTCCTTGTTGATATCAAAAGCCAGTTGCTGAAAAAGTGCCAGCAATACTCCTTGGCTCAGTGGACATGGTTTCATTGACAATATCCCTTGCAGATTAACCTGGTTAATTCAGATCAGACCAATGTCAGGTCTCAAAGTAAGAGTTTTCTTGTCATGCACAACAAGGGTTGTTGGAAAATAATGTCAAGAGTACAACTAGTTATTGGAACTTACCTGAGAACACAACCAGGAAACTATAGAGACATCGCTTCTATGCAGGGCTGAGGTGAATGCTTCTTCATATTTCTTTTCAGCTATCATTCTTGCTAACTCTTTAGTTGGATCTAAGTGTGCCTCAGGCTGCGGTACACGTATAACATCGGTGTGAGGCAGATAAACATGAATAGCGACCTTCAGATTCATGAGAAACAGAGAGAGGGGAGCATACCATCTCATGCAGATGAGTCAGTGGTCCATTACTCAATTGTGAAACCAAGGGATTTCCAGCATTGGAATTGCCACCTGCAGCTGCTATAGCTAGAAGATTTCGTTGCGCGTTGGCCAGTTCGCCACTTAAGGTTTGTGTGATTGAAGTTGCAGATTTAATAGCTTCCTGCAAATATAAAGCAGGTCATCTTAGAAGAGTTAGCTGTACCAGCAAAGTCAGTAATACAGGCAAAAACTTTGCATAAATGGGAAAAGTTGCCTTTGTACATTTCATCACATTGGACGTCACTAAAGCTGGCTGGTAACGACATTATATTCCCAAAACAATCATCCATTAATGATGTAAAGTTCTTGGGAACAAAGAAGTCTAGTACCCTAAAGCCTAATACTCTCCATAAATATTAAAGGCCATCCTTCTATGGTTCAATTCTATGCATGTCAGTGTAAAAGAACCATGTTATGATACTATATTCCTAGAATCTCCCATTCAGAATTTATCTTGGTAGCACACATGGTTAAGCTGGCAATAAGATTTTCCCAAAATATGTTCGGTTAAAGGCACCTCTATTACTGTATGCAACTCATTATGCAAAATCATACAATCTTAGCTATAAAGAAAAAGGGCTAAAATACTCTCATGCAACTTGTCCAAGAAAAGATATTAAGTTGGCAACTGTAACCAAGCCCAATAAAATTAGTATATAAAATGAGTTATATTTTATCATAGTTATGCTACAAGAAAGGTAACCTTTGACATTTTTAATACATTAAAGTGGGAATTAAGTCACAATGAGAGAAACCACCAAACTGTCAACATCTACCATACCTGTAGAGCAGCAGCAAGGGAAGAATGTGAATTTTCAAATTGCTGCTGAGCAGTTGCTGTGTGTTCTATTAGCCCTTTATGAAATGTGACATCAATTTGCTCAAACATTGATTTGCATGACATCTCAAATGCTGGAATAACAGAAGTTTCCAAGCTAGATCTCAGTGCATCCTGTGGACAAATCCAGAATTTCTCTAATCAGCAGAACAACATTATCCAACTTTAAATATTAAGATATATGAACATTCATTCCAATCAAAAAAGTTAGCAGAATGTCACTAGGGAGGATGACCATTAGAGACACTAAAAACAAAAAGAAATAACTAGAAAACTCAGCACAGTTTTTGGACATTCATCTGATGGATTCTAAAGCCAAAAAGTTTTCCTTAGGAGACACCAGGCAGGTATCTATTCCCCCACCCCACACACCTCTCTTATCAACTATTCAACTTTAAATTCAGGGTCGTCTAAGTTCAACCACCTGTATCAACATAAACTAGAGGGAAAAATAGGAACAGGAATTTTATGCAGAATGGAATTTAGAGTTGCTACCAGTCCATAAGGGAAGCTCATACAATTAGTAAGGTAAAATTGATCTATTGAATTTGGTGATATTGGACAGTACATGTAATTGCATTTTACAATAAAGGTAGACATCTCTATGAAAGGTTATGAATTACTTTTAGAACTCTCCATAAGAAATTTGAATGCTTATTTGCCAAACAAGAATACAGTCACCAATCCTAGCGATCTAAATTCTTATAAATAACCTTTATCATCTAGAAATAAATTATCCTTAATTATCAAGATGCAAAAGAGGGAAAAAGAAAAGCATGGCAAGGTTCAAATCAGCTCAATAATGAAAAACAACCAACTACATAAGAAAGAAAATGGTTGAACAAGAAATCACCTGAAGTGCTTGCTTTCCAGTAGTTTGAAATTGTGCTTGGATTTGCCTGGCCACTGTTGCTTCAAGTTTTGAACTGACTGACTTCTCCAAATGATTCACTGCCCTCTCCCCAATGCCTTTCTGCAAATTACCCAATTAAAAACCCCATGAATATAACAAACACAGTTTTAGTGGCTTAAGGCAATTGAATACCACATTTTACTGCATTTAGAGGACAAAATTCACTACTTATGAATGAAGCTGAAAGATGAACAGCAACAGATTGTGTAGAAACATTTGAGGCTTCACCAAAATACCCAGAAACAAGGTAGGAGATAGGACAAGAAAGAACTTTACAGCATATTTTCAATAATAAGATCAGCTCTATTTAAGATCAGTTAAAGTGTTATTTAGCATGTGTTTCCCCAAACAAAAGTGTGTTTAGGTATATTTTTCTTTAACGCATGAGTATCATCAAATTCAACAGAAAACAATATACTAAACACAAAATTCTTACCATAAATATCACATTGACCCATGCCAAGAGGCACCTGTTAACCTTTCCCATAAGATATAATTGCTGCATTTCCTATCATGTCATTGTTTATAATGGTGCTCTGTCCAAATAAATGACCATTGCAGTCTTATGGGACACCAAACAATAGGATATGTCAACAGAATTTGGATTTTTGTTTTTACCTGGAATGACTCTGTAATAGCAGAAGATATACTTTTCTCCAGAGTGGGACTAATAGCACGAGCCACAACAGGGCCAACTGCAGCTATTTCCTTCTTTAAGGATTTCTCAAACATGGCTGGCAAATCCTTATTTAAACAGTTGGTGATCAAATTTGTTATCTGCTGCATGCGGTCTCTCTCTAACTTCTCTTGTTTTGCATTTTCATCTTGGATACGGGCCCACAAAGCATCTGTGTTTGCCTTTACAGCTTTCTCAATGCTCCTGCCCAAGGATGCTTCCAGTCTTTTCCCTTCTTTGTTAACAGGAGCAGAGACAATTGCATTCATCTGCTTCTGCATTTCCTTCTGCACGCTAAGGGACTGCTTGGTGCAACAAAAACATTATATTAAGAAGACTATACTACAAACATTAACACACACAAACAAGCGTGTATAAAGAGGAGATTCTTCAATTTTATTCTAAGAGAAACAATCTTTCTTCAAAAAGTTGTTTATTGTATTTTTTAAAAAACTACCTGCTCAAGCATATCCCGCATGGCCAGCAATTGGGGGAAATTGGCATCAGCTGACAGAGCCCCGGAACTGCAACCTGGTTCATTAGATGAATCTGTCGAATTATATGGGCTAGCTGAAGGGGAAGATGGGACAGATACTTGAGAAATTTTCTTCTTCTGCTTTTTCCCTTTAGCAGAAGCTGGAGATGGGGAACCAGTGATGGCAGTGTCTGTTTCACCAACTTTTGGAGGGGCATTTTTAATCACATTCTGCTCATCCCCATCACCAGCATTAGTAAGTCTATCTGCTTGAACCAAAACACCCATGTGATTAGCTTGTTGAGCTCCCTCAACGCCATAACTTTCTGCACAAAAATCTCTAGCCATCTGAACGCCAAGATCTGATGCCTGTGAGTAGAAGGCTTTTTCTTTGTTATCTCCAACTGTAGTATGAGAGCCTTGTGAATATTTAGTCTCACCAAGAACATCAACTTCTACCTCTACGCTTTCAGCATCATTCTTGACCACATCTTTGATTGTTGCCTCACCCTCATTAATAACCTGACTGATTTGTGCATTTTCTGTCGATGAAGACACGGTAGACAATATCTCTGATGGTGTTACCAGATGGGTTGGATGTTTGAACACTGCAATATCTTCACCTTTCTGCAAGTTCTCACCTGCATAGGGCACTTCAACATTATTCTCTTTAACCGTTTCTACTTTGTGATCAACAGAATGATCAGGTGCTGAGCGGTTAACATGATCAACACTTGATGGGTTTCCAAAACCAGAAGACTTCCGTGATAACCTTGGACTTAATGGAAGTGGAGGTGTTGCAGTGTGCACATTTTCAGCACTACTACCAGACAGCAAAGCACTTGGCTTACTTTCCATGCCAGACACAGCACTCTCAGATATGAATGTAACCTCTGAAGAAGCTACATTTTGTGGACAGCTCGCCATGGCAGCGCTTTCAGAGCTACTGTAGTTTATAGTCTTCTCAGTTGGTTTATATCCATGAGATAATTCCTGAGAAGCAGAACCATCAGAGTTCATGGCATCAGAAACATGAGCAACATTGGAATCAGTTTTATCCAAGTCTGTGTTTTCCAGGGGTGGTGGCAGGCACTGAGACAAGTCCAAAGCATATTGCTGAATAGCCTGTGTTTGAACACAGTAGACTTGGACAGTATATTCTCCACCTGGCAAACTATCACTTGTTCCCGTGAGACTCAATATGGGCATTGTGACAGTGAATTCAGCTATGTAATCCATGCAGGTAGCTGCAGGATTAGGCCCATATTCTATGTGTACAGCATATATAGCATTCTTCTTGGCATTTGCAAGCAGAAACAGACCTGCACGGGGCAGTGCCACAACTTGATTAAAGAATGCATTGTCAACCTCAGACTCAGCAGAACACCTCAATTCCAATGTCTGCATGCACTGCCATGATTCACCATCACTGGGCAACAACCAGCCCTCTTCACCTGAAGAGGCCCATATCTTCACTTCACGGTTTAGTGGGCCCTATAGGTAAAAAGACAAAAGAAAATTAGACACTTGGCATAATGAGAAGAGAATTTATGCCACATTACCAACACAAAAGCAGAAGTAATTTTCTGTCAAAATCACAAAGCTTCATATGGTCATAGAAAATGTTTTATAAAAAAGGTAAAGACAATCTAAAAAGGAAAAGAAACAGAGGCCTACTCCTGTGATAAGAACAATATGATCAGGGCGATGTGGGGCAGTCAAGAATGTTGCCGAGTAAACAGGATGTCCATCATGTGGCCTCAACACTGCAAGTGGTATGGGCTTACGATCTTCCCAAATTTTCACCTGTCACAGAAATTTACAGTTTCCATAAATATCTTTACCTAATTGAAGAATGAATACATATGGCCTGCTGTGAATCTAAGCATACAGCTTAATGGAACAACTGGCACAAGTCGGACCAAAATCTTTAATTTTCTGGGTCTTAAAATGGCAATAGCTCAGGTACTTGATTTGCAGTATTGCCGCATTAATAGTAGTTTATAGTCATAATGAGAAAATCGCTTTGGACAACCAAAAACCTTTTACATGCATTAAAATGGCTCAACATGCATCACTACAACCATCATGTTAGATGGAAATAAAACATTATCAGGTTTACATGTCAAGTTCTGTCATGGTAGGAAAACCATTGAACTTCAAAGAGGTTGTCTGTGTTAGAGATATGACAATCATTCAACTTTCAATTTTTCCTTCTTTATTTTTTTCCAGAAGCAACTGTATTAAGAACTAAAATAGAGAGAATAAATCAGTAAATAAGGAGAAGAGTAAGTACAAACCGTGCCATCCACTGAAGCTGAAGCTAAACGGGTAGTCAACCATTGGCACATTGACAACTCAGTAATCTCACCATCATGTTTGCCAACGAACTGAACCCCATCAATAAGCTTATCAACAGAGCAATTAAGAGGTTCCTCTGCTGAAAACCCATCAAGTTTTCCAACTTTGATTGTATCAATTTTCAGGATACGATTTCCGATAGCAACCATCAAAATCTCCTGTTAGATAATATTTGTTGAACATTTACAACAAGGAAAAAAAATATGGACAGGAAAAGCAAGACTATAGAAGAAATACAAAGACTTGGCATAATAGTTACTATCTGATAACATCAAATACAAACCGATTTATTACTTGTTTGTGAGGATGCCAGCAGACTCGTGGATGTTTTGATGATTCTTGCCCTACGATCTGAAGCGCAATAACAACTTTGCCAAAAATTTGCGGCTTATCTTCATCATCAGGTCCCTCATTGATCCTCCATACAAAAACCCGGCCATCAACACTTGCACTGCAGAAAATGAAAGATGAGCACTTTTTGATGACACAAATGAAGTCAATTTATCCCATGAAATAAGTAGAAAGGAGTACCTGGCCAAAAGGTGGACATCCTCAGCAAAAAAAGCCATATCTGTTACTCTCTATATTTGGAAAAACAAAGTGAATGAAAAGGTTGAGCTGGTAATGAGATGTTTCACAATAGGAACTTGATAATAGAAAAGTGGGTATAAAGATATATATACCTGAGTGTGGCCACGAAGCAAGGACCGGAGGGCAGTGTTGATGTTGAGGATACGTATATTCCCAAGCTTGAGACCATAGCAAATGTAATTCCTATTAACAGCAATCTGACGACCAAGAACAAGGCCAGGATCAGATGCATACTTGGTAATGGGAGTGACCTCAAGTTGGGGTTGTACTTCACTGGGTAGCCTGACATGAATATCGTAAAGGAGATTGGTCCCAGAGAGATGCCTGCCCTTCGGGACCTTGCTGCTCAACAGTCGGGCAGGTGAGGGAGAGGGCGAAGGAGCAGATGGGGTGACAGTCATATTAAGAGGCGGGGCAGAAGGGACAGGAGCAGGAGCTAGTGACTGAGCTTGAGTGCCAAAGAAGGCCATCAAAATGTCGTTTCCGGAAGTAGGAGGGGTGGGGAGTTGGGGTTGGGGATGATAAGGAATGGGTCCAGTAGGATTAGGATGAGGATGCAAAGGGTGTTGGGGTTGAGGAGGAGGAGGGTAAGGAAGGTAGTGGTGGAAAGGGTAAGGCCCAGTAGGCGGAGGGTAAGAGGAAGAAGGCGTCAAATAGGGCGGTGGAGGCGGCGTTGAGGATTGGGCTGGGAAAGATGGGGATGTAGTAAGGTTTGAAGTGTTGGGACTTGGAGTTGGACTTGGAGAAGTTGCTGTCACGTTCACGTTCTGGAGATGCTGATGCTGCAACATAGGGCTAGAACTGGGTTTAAACAGCTTGTTCAAATCAAACCCACCGCTGCCACCACCGCCACTTTGCGGTTGAGGATTGGGATTTGAAGCCATCCAATCCCAAATCCAAAAAAGAGAAAAGAAAAAGAAAACGATGAAATCAAAGGCTTGTTGAGATCTTACTTTATGTGAAACACAAGGAACAAGAGGGTTTCATGGATCTGCTTGCTTCGATTCAGATCAGAATCCAAGTTTTTAGATTATATCGAATCTTGAATCTCTTGCTCCCCACTTTCTTCTCCTTTGGGTGGCCCAGACTGGATGATGACTCGAAGACGCCAACAAACTATATAAAAATGAAAAACACCAAAAGGGGAGGTTTTCAGTTTTATTAGTTAAGTAATTTTATTAGTAGACCATTTCAAGACTGTACAAAACCAGGGATGAACGCTACTACACCCAAAGAGGTATCAAGCAAGCAATTTCGATACTACACCCAAAATGTTAAATATCATATAATCAAGTTATTTCAAAACTCAATGATTTAAAGCTCAAAGGAAACATTCAATGGTTTAGGATTTTATTCGATTTAATCAACTCAATCGATTCAATTAAAAATTAAAAAATTTAGTCAATCAATTTTTTTGTTCAATTTATCTAGTTCATATTGATTTTCAAGTCAACTGGTTCAAAATCTTTCTCAAAACTAATATTTGGATCGATTCTTTATCCAACCAATCGATCTTATTCGATTCATATAACATTAATTTTAAGTCGAGATTTAAGGTTTAAGGGAAATGTTTTTTTTTCTTTATTTTGATTGTAAAAAAAACAATTAAATTATAAATTTGGGGTCAAAATATTTTTATCATTATTTTAAATATAAAAATACTAAAATATTAAAAAAATAGAATACAATAGGAAAGGATGAAAATGGATCCTACCTTACCTCTTTCCTTACACATTGTCTAAAGATATAATGTTAGGGTCAAAAATTAAGGTTAAGGATGGTATGAGTTTAGGGTTTTATGTTTGAGATTTTATTTAGGATATAAGTTTTAGGTTCAAAGCTAGAGGTTTGAAGATAGGTGTTTGAGGTTCATCGGTTGCATTCAAAGTTCGATGTTGAAGTTTAAAATTAAGTTCGAGACTTAAGTCGATGTTTAAGGGTCAAGACTTAAGGATCAATAGTTTTAAGGTTTCGGATTGAGGCTTAAAGTATTGGGTTCATTTCCATTATTTGAGGCTTATAGTCTAACCTCTACAATATGCCTTAACTAAGGTTAATGATTTTGAGGTTGTAGTTTAAGATGATAACTCTTGGAGAGTTATTTAGTATAATTTTCATAATATATTAAGAGTACTTTCTAGCTTTTAGGTTAGTTTTTATATTTTTTCGGTTAACTATATTTTATTTACATTTTATTTATTTTTCATCATTTTTACGGTTAGTGCAATAGCTCGATTTAGACCCTAGTCAGAATAGTGGTTTCGAGACCACAAATCTGAGGTCAGAAAAATATTTTAATATTATTTTCTATGTTTACAGTATGTGATCTAGTCTGTGTGAAGATTTTATCGATTGTGTGTTTAATTTGCGAAAAAGGACTTAATCGCATAAAGTGTAAAATGCTGTGTGCTAATTGTTAAGAGCTTAATTGTTGTTGTCTTTATAATTTGGAGGATTTATGTTGCAATTAGCCATTATAAGTTAGTGGAAGATGATAATGGCATGGCATTGGTTGTTATTATTAATATTCATTAAGGGCAAATTGGTAAAATGTATAATAAGGTAATAATAAATAAAACAAAAACATGAAATTAGGTGAGTGTTCATCTTCCATCCACCGAAATTAGAAAAGAAAGGAGAGTTTATGAGCTTTGAAGGTTTCGGCAAGCTTAGGCTCAAATTGGTATGTGTTTTCAACTCGGTTTTCGATGATTTCTACGTTTTTGTGATCATTGCGTAGTGTTTTAGCTAGCTCATGCCTTAATTTTAGAATTTGGTGGTGATTTTGAGATATTCCATTGATGAATATGTGAGCTTTGTGATGTTAGTTGGTGGAATATGAAAGTTTGGTGTTGGGTTAACATAGTTTGTATTTGGATTTTTGGTGAAATTGAGTATTTTGGGCTAAAATTGAGAAAAGTGTAAATTGAAGGACTAAAATGTGAAATAAATAAAATATTTGGGCTTGTATGAGTATAGTGAGAATTCGGCTAGGCATGGGCACAAGCAAATTATGTGTATTTGATGATTTTATGAATTAGGGACTAAAGTGTCGAAATGTGAAAATGTGAGGGCTACTTTGTAAAATACCCTAAATATGTGTGTTTGGACTAAATTGAATGAATTGGTGATTGAATGAGTTAAATTTGAATGTGTATAGACCAAGAAAGGAGAGGTTCGGATCGAGATCGAGGCAAAGACAAAGTGCTCGATTAATCGACCGTTTCGGTATTTCGACGTCCGAGGTAAGTTCGGATATAATACTAGTTGTTAAATTATATCTATATGATGTGAATTGAATGAATATATACATAATTATGAGATTAGAAATGTTATGTGCGAAATTGAAATAGATGGCACTAAGTGTGCGAAATTAGAAACGAGACAGAGATGGTTAGCACTGTGTGTGCGTTATCGATATAAGTTTGGTTTAAGACATTGGCACTAAGTGTGTGATGATTATTATGTTTCGATCATAAAACTAGCACTAAGTGTGCGAATAAATCAAAAGAATAGCAAAGATTGAAGGAGATGTAATATCGAGCTATTGAGTAGCATGAATGGTGAGTAACTATGTGTTGATCAAAGGTACGTTTTAACCTATGTTGTTGATGATAGATTTAAAAGTTGAATGAATAGATATTTGAGCATATGGTTGAGATTGATGATGTGCTTAATTGAACATTTATCTAAGTGATGGTTTAATTATATGTTGATGTGGTATTATTGAGTTGTATGTATTGTATTTCAAACTTACTAAGCTTTGAAAGCTTACTGTGTGATTTGTTTTTCTGTTTTATAGTGTCAGTAAAGCTAGCTCGGATTAGGGGATCGTCAGCTTCTCTATCACACTATCGACAATCTATTTTGGGAACTTTTGTAAGATGTGTATATTGAATATGTCATGTATAGGCTAGTCAATGTGGCATGTTTTGGAGTTGTGTAAATATTGCCATGAGACATGGTTTAAAGGTTGAATGGTGTAGTAATATATGTGTGGGATATGTGTATGATAAATATGGTATCTTTCATGCTTAGGTTAGTTGAAGGAAATAGTGTTTTATATGTGAATTTGTGGCTTGATTGAATGATGTTTGGCTAAAATGATTTAGAATGTGAAATTTGTATTTTAGTTGGACTTATTTGAGATAAATTTGAGCATGGCTATAGATGGTATTGTTGATGGTTAATTGATCCTTGAAATGATATGTTTTGGGTTGCATTTGAGGCATGAAATGGTAATGGTTTGATGCATATAGGTGATTTAATGTGTGGAGGCAAGTTTGGCCTTGAAAATGGCCTATAACTGCCTACACGGTTGAACACACGGGCGTGTGGCTCGACCATGTCGTTTAAGTTTGCCAAGTGAAACAAGTCAGTAGCGACCACGGGCTGGACACACGGTCGTGTGACTGGCCATGTGGTGCAAGTTAGTATGTATACCATGTTTTGACACGGTTTGGACGCATGGGCGTGTCCATGGCCGTGGGAGGCACACGGCCTACCCACACGAGCATGTGACCTCTGCAGCTTTGAAAAATATTTAAATTTCTGAAAATTCTCGTAAGTGTTCGGTTTAGTCTCGACCTATTTCTAACACGTGTTTAAGGTCTCGTAAACCTCAATAAGGGACTATATGATTATGTTTGATTATGTTTGATTGATTATTGACTTTGTGTTGTGAAATGGATGTGAAATGTTTCGATTGTCTGATAATGCCTCTTAATCCTATTCTGGTGACGTTTTCAGGTTAGGGGTGTTACAGTTAGGTCGAAATTAATTATTATTTTCCTTTTTCTTTTCCATTATAGGCTCGAAATGAAGAATGAAAGAGATAGAATATAAACTAAAAGATGGTGAAAAGAAGTCTTCTATTCCACCAATCAAATTAGTGTTGGAGCTTTTCAGTAATTTAGAAAATTTGGTAGTAAATAACCCATTCCACTACAATTATTTATTCAATGGAGCACCACAATGAAAAAAAGAATTTAAGGGTTTTGCGCTTAAAAACTTTAAAGAAAAATAAGAGTAAGAACTTACTTGGAGGCAAAAAGAAAACTTTTTCACATAAAGGGAAACTTTAAGCTTGCAAAGACATGAAAAAAGGGGATCCGGAGAGTTCAATACAAATTCTTTGTATATTTTCTCTCTATATTCTTTCTTTTACATTTTATTAATGCAAGATTGTTATGAGTATCTCTTTGTGATGATTTCTCAACTTCAAATGAACTAAATTATATTTTCCTCGGATGATGATGGATCTTACATCTTAGTTAATTGATTATTTATCTCTTCAATTATTTTTATTTGTGTTAATTATTTATTTAGTTTTGTACTTAATTAATTTGCATGTTTGATCATCAAGTCATATTAATTTGATTACCTTAATTTATCTTAGGATTAAGGTTAAGTTCTAAAAGGAATAGAATAGTATCGATGAACGAGTTAATTTGTGATTAGGATAAAAATATACTTGATGCCCTAATCAATATGATAGAATTATTCTTAATGACCTAACCAAATTACTTGCGTAGTATAGGACTATAACTAGTGTCTCACATCCCGAATTTGGGTCTAGAAGTTTCAAGGGTAATTTTGGAATTATGGCACGAAATGAGTTTGGAAATTTGGAATGTGGTAACCCAAAAACATCTTCGTCTATGGCTTTTTGAAAGTTAAATCAAATTTTGAAAATGATATAGAAAATACATTTAATTTTAAAATATGGACTATTTTGGAAAGGGGCTAAAATTAAGAGTATCACAAAGGTAAATATACCAAAGTTAAAAACTTGCCCTATTTTCTTTCCTCCCACCTACAGTAAACTCACTAAAACTATTCCCTCCATATCTTATTGCCGTCCCTTTTCACCCAATTTGCTTTTCCAAACTTCAATTTTCTTGATTTTCATCATCTTCCAAGCATTAAACCTTCCTAAAATTCCAAGAAAAGCATAAAAAAAACCACAGATTTTTACCATTTTTCAACTTGTGGCTTTTTCGGATTGTCAACCAAACACTCATTTTTCTCTCAACAAAGGTAATGTTTCATTTTTATATTAGTTGCTAATGATATCTAGCCTTTAAAATTGAGTTTTTATTGATTGAATCAAAAGTTTTGGATAGATGTTAAAATTTGGGTCGTTAATGGTGGAATTCAGGATTTTAAATGAGTAGTTTAGAGTGGTTTAGAGTGGTTGAAGGTTGAGAATCATTCTTAAATAAATAATTAGATTATTGGAATCAATTGTAAGCATTGAGAACTAGTAGGAATTAAGATATTTGAGTTTCGAATTTGCAAGTCGAAAATTTCAGTTCCAAGAGGAAGAAACCTTATACTTGTGTTTTTGATTTTTTGGGTTTGTATATAGCTGTAATTTAATTATGTTTGTTGTGTGGTCAATTTTGGTGAAGATTTGGAGCAGTTGAAGCCTTCAACGAGCAAGACAAAAGGAAAGGAAAAGCTAGTTTAGGCTTTCGGCGTCTAGGCGAAAGGGTAAATGGTGAGTGTTTGGAATCACTGCTTGTAGACACGATTCATAGTTTTAATCGGGAGCTTAGGAATAGCCTAAAACCCTATCTTAAGTTCTGAGTGTAAGCTTTCTTATACCCCTCGTTTAATGTAAAGTATGTGATATTGTGAAATGGATTGAGTATTAAGTTGTGATAATGTGACATGTGATATATATTGTGAAAGCTCTTGTGAATGTGTTAGTTGTGGGCATATTAAACATGCCGAATGACAGTGATGATGTTGTGTTAGCAATATAAATGTGCAATGAAAGTGTGCAGAAAACGGTAAGTACATATGTGTTGAATTGTGAAATGTGATGATGATGTGATAGGTAAAGTAAGTGAATATTGGTATGTGGTATGTGATAATATGATTTTTAATGCATTCATATGTAAACAGCTATGTGATGGCACAATGAGCAAAGTTGTGACACTTACAGTGCAATTAAATGTGAATCCAATAAGTGTGCTATGTGTACAAATTGTGATGTGAATTGATGTTTATGAACAGAGATTAAATGCATAAGAACATTAATTAAATGTGTGTAATTGTGGATACTTTGGCTTTATGATCTTGTGAAACCGTTGGATATAGTTGGCATGCCATAGGATTGTGAGTACTCACCCTTGTGTTTTGTGATTTGGGCATTGAGGCCCCAAGACAGATTGGAGGGATAAGGGAATGTCGAGCCAAGCTCCATTTACTGAGATATGTTGGTGTGTTGGAGAGTGTTTAGCTTAATGCTACACTTATGGGATATGTTAGACTTTTTGAGTAATTGGTGTGATGGAGATACGTGTATCTAATATGTGGTATAGATCCCACTTTTATGTCATGTATCCAAGTTGCCAAATTATCATTAATTGATTAATATACGAAAATGTTGTGTGTAAATGCATGTGAATATATAAGCTAGACTTATGAGTCATTAAAGCATGAATACGTTGTTTTGTCTTAATGAATTATTGTTAAATGGATTATATATATACGAGTTGCCTGTAATTGCATGAGAGAGTATATGCTAGTTTTATAATTTAATGAAGCTCAATATGTTATTTTGACTTGGTTAGAATATGGTTGTGAATGTGTTGTAGCATGCTCTTGTTTAACCTCTGATGTTATGTATACTTTGTGGTTATTTCGACATTCACTGAACTTGTTTAAGCTCACCCACTCTTTCTAACCATTGTAGATATTTAGTGTTGGTGGTGTGTGGTGCGGTTCCAAGGAAGTGATCCAAGTTAGGCTTTAGATTTTAAGTAGGTGATATTATCATTATTCGTTGAACTATGGAAATAAAGGCAATGTGGTTAAAAAGTTTGGCTGGTTATTATTATGTTCTTGTTGGTTTAGTATGATTGTGAACTTTTATAATTTTTGCTGGTAATTATTACTATTTTTAATTGTTATTATCATGATTTGGATCGACAAGGTAAAGATGTTGCGTTGCACTATGTTTTGGGAAAACTTGATGCTTTATACTATGATGGTTAATGCATGTTAGAATAAAGATATGTTGAGCATGTTTAATACTCTATTTTACTGTGTTTTTGTGAATCTGAGCAGAGGTATTGATACTCAAGACATAAAAATCGATACCTCAGAGTGTAATTGTATACTTGTGAAGTCAGTAGCTTAATTTGGTATCTATACCTAATCACGAGTAGCAATACCCAGGGTGAAAATACCAATATCTTTGCCCATGTATCGATAAAATGCTTTTGTTTAAAATTTGACAGGATCTAGTTTGGTATTGATTTTCTTACTAGTATCGATACTTATCTTCCAAAATATCGATACCTATGATGACATATCAAATGATCCCTAAGCATGTTTTTTAAGTTATTTCTAATATTGGCTAAGGTATGTTAAGTCATTTTAAATGTTGCCTAAGATGATTAAGACTCATTACTCTTCTAAATATTTGAAAGTGACGATGGCTGCATGTATTTGAGACTGTGTGAATATAAATGAGTTTGATGTTTGATGTAGTGTCCAGTTACTTGGACTCAACGACTGGGCCGGGTATAAGGTGTTACATAGTGGGGAAGGGAGATTAACTTAGATACGAAAGGGTCTAACTGATGTCATTAAATTTTAGGTTATTAATGACATAGATTAAACAATTGAATAATGGATGATTGATTAACAAAATTAAGTGAATTTAGATTTCCAAATTCATAAAATAATAAGAATCTCAAAAGATTTCATTGGCTTTAGCTTGTAAAATCCTTATAATTTGCGTAGTTTAATTTTAGTAATAATTATAATTTTTTTTTAATTTCTCAAGGTATTTACCAGAATGAGTCCAATAACTAACCCTTCACATTCTATAGGCCCATTATAGGGTAGATGCTGGCCACGAGTTTTAAAGCTGCTCCATACCCTAGGTGAGGATCGAACCCTCGACCACTAGTTTCTTTATATTGTTTGATTGACATGTTCATTTGCATATACAAATTTAGTCATCATAGGGCCTAGGGTATAATGTTAAGGGTCAAATGTTGAGGTTTAAAGTTCAAAATAAGGACAATGGATCAAGTTTTAGGTTTGAGTTTGGGGTTCGATATTCAAGGTTTAAGTTTTAGGTTCAAGAACAAGATTCAAGGGTTGATATGGAAGGATATGTGTTTTAGGTTTAGGGTTTGAGTTGCGAGATTCGAGGTTTAATAGCAGGGTTGGGTTCAGGAAGAAAATGACTTTATATAAGGACCTTGTAGGCAAGTTACTATATTTTCATCCTAATTTATATGGTGATGGAACAAAAATGACTTTATATTATGACCTAGTAGGGAATTTACTCTTTGTTTAAAGGATATGATCATTTTATCTTCAAATGAACAAATATTTTCATTTTATCTTTTCTAGTTGTAAAGGTGAAATAAAATTTATAATTATATGTCAAAAGCTTCTCGAATTAACTTTTAGTGTTAAGTGTTCCAAGAGTTAATAAGTGATGTTGGGTGGGTATTGCACATGTGTAGTTTCTTTCTCAGCATGTTAGGTTTTTTTTCCTTCACTCAATCTTGTTATCTTATTTTCTTTGTTGGTTATGTAATTCCCAATCAAATGTAAGGAACTCAACATGGAATACACTATATGAAAATCAATGTATTTGTTAATATTTCATGCATGATTCGGCATCCGAAACCTATAATGCAATTTGCTATACATAAATAAGTTTATTTGTTAATTGTTAATACTTTTTTAGAGAACAAATCTTTTATTGCAAAACTTTTAGGGTCTGTTTGTTTGGCAGTAAAATGTTTTCCGGAAAATTATTTCTGGAAAATGATTTACTTTTCTGGAAAATGATTTACCAGAAAATATTTTCTGGTGTTTGGATGAATCTGTGTAAAATATTTTCTATTGTTTGTGATTTCTGAAAATGTTTTCAGGAAAAGTTGATTTTACATATATATTAATAAATTTATTTACATATTAATAATTTTTATATTTTAAATTTTTTTTACATATATTGCAATGATTTATTTATTATAAATAAATTAGATTAAATATATAATAATACTGAATTATTAAGTTACATTATTAACCGTCATATTGAAAACAACCAAAGTCAAATAAATTATTTGTAATTGTGTTAAAAAAATAAAAAAAGAATTGAATAATTATAAATTAGTTTGCAAACCACAATTAATACTAGAAATTAAATAATATTATCCAAAAGCATAATTAGTAGTACACCACATAATAACAACATTGTCACATTGTCCAAATTTCTTGGAATGTCGGCTATATTATATATATTATATGTAAGAAACTCAACAACCTTATACTTATATACTCAATTATTAAGCTAACTGTAAGGAAATCTTTAGTCTAAAGCGGGGAAGTGAAGTGTGTGACAAAAACATAATGATGAAGCGTTCTTAAATCGTTTCCAATTTCAACAGAAAGATTAGATCATTTACAAAAAGGAGTTCTGCACTTCCATGATCAAACTATTTTTTCTTACCATCCAAGCAAAAGAGAGTGGTAAAAACATGATCATACATACAACCCATGGTTGCCATTTCAACAATTTGATACAAAAGAGTTGTAGAGAAATTATTTTAAATTATTTTTACATATATTGCAATGATTTATAATGAATTTTTATATTGCAATGATTTATAATGAATTTGAAATAAAAATAAAATCGAAAGTAACACGATATACTAAATTGAAAAAGAAAACAATTATGTGAAAATAAAGAAAAGATAAAATAATAATGTTATGGTCGTGCAATTTATATGTCTAGGCTAATTCCAATTTGTATTTATTTTATCAAATTTTAAAATGTGAAGAATGACTGGCTCATCTACATCTAAACAGGCTATATTTGATGATTTAAATATACAACATTTGGATCTTTGAAATTAACAATAACTACTTCAATTGCACATGAGAAAATACTCTCCAAATCAGAGGATTTGTTTACAAGACAATGATTCTATTACAATTGAAAACTATACTCTGTGTAGTATAGAGCAAAATGTATGCTTCGGAAAAAGCATTTCTTCAACACTAGTAACCTACAAAAGATAGAACATGACAATTAGGTCCAAGAAAATATGCTTTATTGTCTTTATAAGGCTAAAAAAACATGCCAATAATATTATATATATAAAAAGGCTCAAAATATTATGATGAACCAACATAGAAGCAGTAAATTGCACATCCATAATATTTGACTAAAAGATAATCTAACTTTTAGTGGAATTTTAGAAAGGGAAAAGAAGTTGCTTGTGTATCTTATACATTACATATAGCAGCATTAAAGTTTTATTTACTCCACCTCAACCACAAAAGAATTCTTATTGGTCCTACTCTTACTAGTTAAGAACTCTCCTCTATCCATACAATTAGCATTCCTGCATCTTTCCTCTTATGATTGTTTCACTATTTGTTTTTCATTTTAATATCTCTATAGCGATTGCATCAAAGTGATATCAGAGTGAACTTATACTAATGTTGAAATAGTTATTTCGATTATAAACATTAGCTCTTGTGCGGTAGGAAAGAGGACACCAATATAGCAAAGAAAATTAAGCGAGTCAAGGAATATAAGCAAAGCAAACTTTACGATGATAGGAATCAATGAGACTGGAAAATATCCAAAATGCAACCATGATCTTTGGAATAACTTTGTAAGTGCGTAGAATAAACTTCCATTCAACAATCCAATTAATGACTTTCATCATGCCACAGTTCAAGCAAACCTTAAAACTTCATGAGCATAAATAAGAAAGAAAGGTTCATTGGATTAATGACAACTAGAAATTTTTTCAATCAAGCTTTATCACTTTAGAGGTGGTGTAATAAAGATGTCGACATTGCCCTTTGCTAAAGCCCCAATAGTGATGTGAACAATTTAACAGATTGATTGTGGTCGCAAATAGCAAAGATATAACACAAAATGGTAGCGATACCAGTCCACTATTTCCATTAAACCAATACCTTTTATGATATGAAACACAGTAACAAGCCTCAAATGAAAAAGCAGAAAATCAAATACAGCAAAGTGATGCGATCAAAAATCTCATTACTCAATACTCAAGTAGAAACTCAAAAATTTAAAACCAAAAAGAAAAAGAAAAATGCATCATGTTAATGATAACTAGGAAAATTTTCGGGCATATGAACCGAAAGAAACTTGTATAACCAACGCCGCTTCACTTTGAGATAAAACCCACCACTAATTCAAAGACAAAGAACAAAAGGGTATTCAACAAGTATAAAAATTAAATCTAAAGTGGTGAAGTGGTCGTGAGTTTGGTTATAGAGAAATTAACAAGTTTGCTCAAGAAAGATGTGGAATTCTTTGAGAGGTATTCATGAAGAAGTTGAGGACATTATTTACAACGATGGAGAGGCGATATTGTAATGAGTAATGACCGAAAGAAAAACCTTTCTCTATTGCTCGCATAGGAATCATAAAAATGACAATGTATTGAACTCCACAAAAGATAATAACTTATCATATATTTCATGAAATTTGGCTCAAACATAAACCCAACATAAAAATCGAAATGATATTGCAATTACAGAAGCTATAATTGACATACTTGCATATTATCTTTATAGTGTTCAAGTATCAAAATTGATATGAAGCATGAGACAACTTCAAAGAAGATAGAGACAACCATTTCCTAACATTGAAGTATCATCCACACCAAAACCACGACTTGATAGTATAAATGATGAGACATTTCCAAAAACAAGCATAAGAATTAAGCATTACAAACAAAAGCGTGGCACTGGATTACATTTTCATTACTCTAGATCAATAGAAATTAATCCCAAACCCCTAAAAAAATTAAAAATAAAGAAACAAAGAAATGCATAAAATCGGTTAAAACGTGGACAAGTAAAGAACAAGAAGAAAAAAAAAAGAGCTTTTTGCCATACCGCCAAGACCCAAAGTGAAGAGGAATGAGATTTGCACGAGAAATAGTGGAAATGAAACAAAGAACTGAGAAGAGAAAGATGCTGACGGACTAAGGAAACAACAAATGACTGAGAAGAGAAGCTATGCGATGGTAAAAATATGAAGAACGGAAGAAAGAGTAGGAATGAAAAACCATGAAAGAGATGGAAAATGTCTTACTGTAAATGAAATCAAGTAAGACATTTTCCCTAAAATGTAAGGCATTTTACAGTGTCTTGGAAAACATTTTCCATTTGGAAAATGTTTTCAGTCAAACAAACATTGGAAAATTAGGAAAACATTTTCCGGAAAATGTTTTCCTGTAAACAAACAGAGCCTTATATATTACAATTTATACATTGGTCAAAAAAATTAAGGTAATACACATTCTTTGGTAATAAAAAGGATTATCAACATTGGTTCATCTAGTTTTGTCCATTTTGCTTTTTATTCCTTCCATTTGATATGCAATTTGCTTTCTGTCTGAGGAAACTTAGGCTCCGTTTGTTTGGCAGTAAAATGTTTTCCGGAAAATAATTTCTGGAAAATGATTTACTTTTCTGGAAAATGATTTACAGAAAATATTTTCTGGTGTTTGGATGAATTTGTGTAAAATATTTTCTGTTGTTTGGCAGTTTTCCTAAAAATATTTTCCGGAAAAACTGTTTTTACATATATTAATAAATTTTATATACATATTAATAAATTTTTATATTTTAAATTGTTTTTACATATATTGCAATGATTTATTTATAAATAAAAAAATTAAATTAAATATATAATAATACTCAATTATTAAGCTACATTATTAACCGTCATAAAATGAAAATAACCAAAGTCAAATTTTGTAATTGTGTTAAAAAAATAAAAAACAAAGATTGAATAATTTACAAGGTTTGATCTTCACTCGTATCTTATATCAAGGTTTGATCTTTTAAGTTTTGTCAATATGGTAATGTAAGTGTATGAGTGTGAGTTTGAAATTATATTGTATAAAAAAAAGAAAAAAATGTTTTAAATATTCTAAATATATCTATGATTTAGTGATAATTTACAGCTTGATTAATAAATTGCAAATGTTTTCAGATATTATTGTCACAAATAGAAAAGTAGGAGTAATAGGGTAACGAAACAAATGTCAGTAAGCTGAACCTATAGCAATTGAATGCAGAGAACAGAGAATGAAAGGCACGAAAAAAGGAAGAAGATTACCATTACAAACAGCAAAACCATGTACCATACTTTATTTATTTCCTTAATCACTCTTTGCACATGTGCATATACAAAAGGAAAAACTCAAGCTCAAAATATGTAAAATCTAGACAACTTTTTAGCCACTTAAATTTTTAAGGGTAATTTATTAAACAAGAAACAAGGACATTTAAAAATATTAAATATGTGGTGTATATTGTGTCCGTAACCTATGAGGAAATCCAAACCCTACAGAAAAGCCCTTCATCCATGGATGATCAATCCAGGCTATCCATTCCTTATACATCCATGCGAATCACACATCTCAGCCCCTCACCCGCAAGCATTAACTCAAATGCCTTGTTGATCTCGGAGAAAGGCACAGTGTGTGTGATGAATTTATCCAGCTCAAGTTCCTGCAACATCAAAGATACCACAGTGTTTACTGTCTGTAGTATATTTGTATGGAAGAGAAAATGTACTCGTGTCCAATACATATTCCAACCAGCATTTACATATTCATGCATAAATATCAAACACATTCTGTTTTGGTATTCAACACTCACTCCTGGTTCCAATAAACAGGAAATAGAACTTATTTGAGCTGCAACATGATTTTAAACAAGTTTCACTATTTCAAATACATACCTTGTCTGCTTCTACACTAACAGATGAAGTAGGCACCTCAGAGCCTCCAACCTGCAAGACACAAATCATAAGAACGAAATATTGAATGTCGAACTAAGCTCACTTTTTTTTTCTCAGATTTCATAACAAACACTAACCATAACTCACTTTTTTTTTTCACTAGAGTTTTGGGGAAGAAAGCAAAATTCAGCCTCTGATACACTAACCACAACTCACGATTGCACAGGGTACAAACCATAGAAAAGACAAGGTAGATAACAATAGTGTGATTTCAGTGATGTTAATCCTACTCATCTTTTCAAGTAAATTAAGCGATTTTCTTTTTATTGTAAAAGTTAATTATTAGTTCAAGACGACTGAATTCCAGGATCTATAATATATATCGTATCGGGAATGACCACCAACCAGTATGCATTATCACACCAGAAACTTAAAAATAAAAAAACCATCCTTGATGAATTTAAATTAATAGTGGAAACCGATTTCTTGTATAAACTGGAACATGCTAAAAAGCAGAATATAACACTTTCAAACAACCTCGACCATACGCCAAACCCTCTTTTCGCTCCAACTGTATTGCCATCATCCTCAAGGTAATCCACAAGAGGCACCTTAAAATCCATACCTCTGTGGCGCGATACCATGCTCCAGCTTTATTCATCCTGCAAAGCAACATATTATCCCGAAATCGGGGAGAGGCAAAAGCAAGATGATATGATAATAAGATTGACTAATGATTAGAATGTCTAATGTAAAACCTCAATCACTTCATATTGTAAATACGAACCTTCAGGACAAAATGTATAGCAAACAATTTCTTCTTTGGGATTAAAATCAATCTTTACTTCATGAAAAATATCCCCTTTGACGGTTTCTTGAAGGAGTTTCATTAATTTATATAATGGTAAGGTTCATTTTTTTTCTCACTTTTCATAGCAAACAAACAAAGAATTTATCCCAATGCACTTCTAAAAACTCAATACCATCAACACAACAAAGACCTATTTTTTTTTTCAATTCCCATAACTAGTTTTCAATTAACCAAATTCAACTAAGTTCAGTTTTGGTGTTCAGAACTTCAAATTTGAGTGCCAAAGAAAATCGAAATAGGCTCATATGAACAAAACAGAAATGGGAACAATTCATCTTTCTTTTCCTCATATTTATTAGCAAACAAACAAAGAATTATCCATATGTACTTCCAAGAACTCAACCCCATCAAGGCCAAAGTCTATTTTCTTTTCAATTCCTATATTTTCTTTCAATTATCCAAATTCAACTAAGCTCACTTTTTGGTGTTCAGGGTTTCAAATTTGAGTGCAATAATAACAAAACAGAAATGGTAAAAGTTCTTTTTTTAAACCTCACATTTCTCGGCAAACAAATAAAGAATCAACCAAATGCACTTCTAAAACCACAACCCCATCATACCCAAAGGAGAAACAGCCATGTTTTTCTTCTTCTTCAATTCCCATTATCAAATAAAACCTTTAAACTAAATCCCAAAATTCTCCAAAAAAAAAAAAGGGAAATTTTTCAAACCTCAGGTGTCTCTTCCTTATGCAATCTATGACTTCCTGCGGTATCTGCTTCATGTCACCGTGAACTTGGTACTTCTCGAAGTAAACTGGTGCGTGCATTGCTTCCATCACTTGTTCCACCGCGTTGGTCACCAATGGACCGATTCCGTTTCCTAGGATTAGGGTTATGGGTCTCGGTGATCTGTCCCCTGGGATTAGTATCAAACAGAGACGTGGGTTTGGCTCTTCGACGAGTAGGAGAGACGGAGTGGGAAGTGCAACTGAGATGTGAGGAAATTTTTTTGAAGCTGAGATGATGGGAAGGGAATGGAAAATGTCTTATGGATTCTAAATCGGTAAGTAGTTTTCCAGAATTAAAGAACTCATTTTACGCGTGTTTGGAAAATATTTTCCAAATGGAAAAGCTTTTCAGGCTACCAAACACGGGAAAAGAGGAAAATATTTTCTGGAAAATCAACTACACCCAAACAAACACACCCTTAATCATTCTATTTTTCTACTAGTGATGACAAATATCACATTATGTAAGAGTCCCAACAAGTAATTTTCTATTTTATTTGGATATTTTTATCGTTTTGGTATTGTGAGTTATATCGAAAGACTCAAGAAATTTAAAGAAGATCGAGAATGTAAAAAGCCACTAAAGAGTTTGTTTATAGACTGGTTTAGAAAAAATAACATAAATTTGATTTTCTAGTATCTAAAATTTTTACGGTGTAATAATTCATTTTTATTGTTGTTTCGTATTGAATTTTTGAATTTTGTCCATTTATTAGGATTTTTTTCCTTTTTAGAGAAAAATAATAAAGAACTTATTTGGCTTGTTTCTTTGGTTTCAGATTTTTTTTTTCTTGTAACAAGGGTGAAAGTACACCTAAATTATTCAACATAAAACCTTTAATTTTTGCAAGTGTGCGAATCATTGTTGTAATTAGCCCAATTAACCAAAATACAAAACCAAAATTAAATAAAACTCCAAATATAATAAAAGTCTATTACAAATTATCAGCCCAAATTACAAAAACCCAAATAATAAACCTAAGCCCAACTACCCTAGCCCACTAGCCTAAACCTAAAATCAGAAAAACAAAAACCTAGCTTCTCCAGTCGCTGCTTGGAAACACGAAAATTTACGTGTTTTTACATGCCATTTTTAACTTAAAATCATGCTATTTCGGTTAAATTCTTGTCAAAAAATAATCAAATATTATAAAATAATTAAATTGTGTTAAAAATATGAACATGATGGATTTTAATTAATTTCATAGTTAATTTTGATTAATTTTGACTATTTTCGACAGATTCGCAGAAAGGGCGAAAATTGGCTCGGCAGACACTGCTCGAAGAAGAAAACCGAGAAGCAATTTGAAGTATCGAGGCAAATTTATTTCCAGCCTAAGATGGTCCAAAAATGTGTGTTAATTCATAATATAATTAATTTTAATTTATTCCCAATTTAATATGGGCTAAATAAATTATTATTAATTAATTATGGAAAAAAAGGATCCAGTTGAACTGTATCGGTTGAATCGAAGTTAGTGAACCGAACCAGCCACCAATTGGGCTGCCCAGAACCTTCCATATGCTGACCCAAATAAACATTTTAGCTGACTAAATAAGCTTACAAAGAAGCCCTTGAAGAACTTTCAACCTTGCATTCAAACCCCTCCAAAAAATGTGGCTTTATGGATTTGCCCCAGGCTATTTTTAGCAAAGTTGAATCTCTGAACTTTGCCATGTGTGTGACTGGCCAAGGGGGTCTCTTTGGCTGATGGAATTTGCTATTTTTAGCAGCCACAATCAGCTATAAAAGCCACCCCTTGCTGATCATTCAACTCATCCCTCACACTCTCATTCTCTCTTCTCCACTCCCACTTTCTCTCAACTTTTCCTTTCCATTTCCCCTTTTGTTCAAGTGCCGATTTCTTCTCTTGGGAAAGAGGTCCTCATCAGCCATTGTTGAGTAGCAATTAAAGTGTTCATAAGCCACCTTGATAGCTGAGGACAATGGAGAACGAAGAACGGAGCAATCAGTCAAGCCACGGAGAAACACCGAATTTGCTTTTGTTTCCTATCTCTTTAAATTTCATTATTGTTTTGACAACTATGTTTATGAATATTTATGCTATTGAAATGGTTATTTTAATCAATTTAGCTTGAATTTAATCCATGTTGGGTTGATTATATTTTGCCTGCTTGAATTATCGAATTGTGTTTGTGCTGTTATAGGCCTCGATAAGATGCTTGATTAAGTAAAATCATGCCTAAGTTATTCTTGCAATATTAATTGTTAGATAACTAATGAATTAATTATTAACTAATGAATTAATTTGAAACACCCCAAACCCAGCCCACGAGCCTTGATCGGATCTGGTATGTTCCCCGAGAAAACATTTAAAAATCTGGTTGTTACTTAGGAAAAATTCGTGTGGTTTTGAAGAAGGATTTGCGTGTGTTGGGTTCAATTGAAAACTTCTGTTAATTTACAAATCAGGGATTTATTAAAACCTTGTTTTCATATTAAAAGATATGCCGAAATTGTTTTAAAAATTTTTACCTTTAAATTGGAAATTATTTATGTTTAGATGGCCAAAAACACTTAATATTTATTTTTAAGAAAAACCCTTTAACCTTGATTTAACCTCAATCGTATTGTAATAAAATCAAATAAAAAGCACGCATAAAACAGTTCACACTATGGCCTTATTACATCAGAAACGAAACCCGAAATAAATCCAAATACTTAAAAATATAACAAGTCCAAAATAAAATAAAGTCCTGAACTAAGCATGGCCACCACTAAGCTCCTGCCGACCCGGTCCATCACTGAGCGTCACCTGGAAAAAAAAAATATTCCCACAACGGGGTGAGTCAACTAGACTCAGTGTGTAACAGCCAACACTAAGTCCCGATAGTTTAGGAATATCAGTTCATACATGTACATATAATTAAATATAATGATGCAGACCCGCACCCCAAACCTAGGTACCATCCGCTACACATCACCCGTACCAACCTGCACACCGTGGGGACTACTAAGTCAACCCTCCATCCGCTACACATCATCGAAGGCGATCATTTGCGATCGACGTGCTCATCGCCCTTATAAAATTCGTGACATAGCCACCAGATAATTATTTGTGACATGAGTCACCACATTCAGATATTCGTGACATGAGTCACCACATTCAGATATTGTGGTATTAAACCACCAATTCGCTTCCCCTTTACATATCACCCATATGCCCCATGTCATACAAATCATGCATAAGTCATGCCATATTCCTTATTTCACATTCTTATCAATATTTCCATATGCCATGTGCCAAATATTCATATCACTTATTAGTATAATGTCGGGATTACGTACCTGAGTACTTTGTACCATTGCATGGTACCTTTGGCCACATTCATATTATTACAAACGCATATATTAAATTAAAGCCGTGATCTAATAAGATTTAGTGTGGGGTACACACCTGGTTCCCTTAACGAATTCACTGAAATCTCGAAAACTTTGTGATGACTCTTCCTTCAATCGGCTAGACACTAAATCCCTGAACTAGTTAGTTTCGGCTTTTAAACGAAGTAAGAAATAGATCTATAACATTACTATAACCTTGGCCGATTGTACATATGTACTTACCTTGCGGAATTAAATCCCGAAATCCTTGTATACCACTGTCGACTGCCCCTAAATAACCATGGTCAGATTCGGCTAACATAATAACCAATATGGCCGAATATTACACCCTGCTTACCTCAGATCTGAAATCCCGAATCCTTCCTCCTTGTAGTTGACAACAGCAGACAAATCCCGAAAAGATCTCTTCAAAGATTCGGCCAAAGATCATTAATGGTATTAGAGTTTTGTTTTCGGTTTTAAGGAAAGGAAATAATATAACAACAATCGAATCCTTACCCTTAATATTGTAGTCGACGGCACCTTTACCAAAACCCACAGAGATATTCGGCTAGGACTACTTGTTGATCACTCAAATTCCAACTTTTGAAAAAGAAAGAATCGGCTCCCTTCTCTAAAAGATGCAATCGGCTATGGACACCAAAACAGGAGATTTGGCCTTTGAAGATGATTGAATCGTGATAAGATGGAGAAGGAAACTAAGTTTTGAGAAGTTTTGGGTTTTCTAATTCACAAAAGAAAAGAGAAAAGGGAATGGAGCTTTTGGAAGAGAGAAAAATCACAAAAGATGCCTATTGTTGCACTAAGTAAATTCGGCACCTTGCTTCCCTTGAATGGCCGAATTTTTGCCCTCCCTAAAGTCCCATATGCGGCCAACTCCCTTCCCCCTCATCTAATCCCTTATTTTTCTCTTATCACCTCATTTAAAATAATAAAATTAATCCATCATTTATCCCCTTATCTAGCCGAATTTTAAAAAGGATTAAACTCATCCCTTTAGTGCCTTAATGCCGTCCACTACTGCTCACTCTTACAGCCAAAATAAAACTCTTTTATTTTGCGTCACCTGTGGCTCGAACCCAAGCCCTTGCACCTGTTTGTGGCGTCATTCACAGAGGCCTTAAGTGGCGCCTCCAAGCCACTTAACCAAGCCCCATTTTCGTGTTATAATTCCTACAAATTTTCTTAAGGCCACCCTGCTTAGCTTCCTCTTTTAGATTTAAAATCTAATAATTTTCTAAAGCACTCTCTTATTTTCTAAAGTTCACCAAAATTCATACAACACATTCATAACACACAAAAGCATGTTTTCACATATATTTAAGCACAAATGCATTAGCCCAAAATCCAGGATATTACATAATTTTTAAATCGTATTGAAATTGTAATTAATTGACACAGTACTTAATCAGTGCATGTTTATTCTTCTAAGGTAGCTGAAGTTTAAATTAGCATTGTATTCGGCAATACATATGCCTTGCATAACTTGCAAGATTATTGTGATTAAACTGTTTCAAGGTAGAAATACTCTGTTACCTCACTTGATCTTTTATATGCTTGTGAAGATTGATTAATCGCTTGGATTGACTTTGAAAAATGTTCAAGAGATTGATTAATTTAATAAGTATGTATGAGCAGTAGTTAGCAAATTATCGAGTTGCCGTGAATTTGTTCGTAGCAGTATAAACATAAGTTTAATAATTATACGTTAAAGGAATGTAATTAATCCAACACAATTATATCATCTTGATTAAACCTTATTTGAACTCGTGCATTAGAACCTTTTTATTTTTATTTTACTTAGTTTTTAGACCTTAGTTTTTAGTCATCTTTAAACCAAAATATTTTCCATCAGCAAAGTGCTTTAAAATCAATTTCATAAATATTCCTTTTTATAGTCCCTGTGGGTACGATAACTCAACATTTACTTGCCACTTTATTACTTTTTGCGATTGTGTACACTTGCACATTTCCATCGTTTCCCGCCATTGCTCGTACTCTCTCCGCGTGCCGTACAAGATGTGCGGCCCTCTGTGACTTGCAAAGGATAAAAATACAGCAGAAGAAAACAAGAAAAATACTATATTTTACTTTTAGTTTTTGGCTATAAAATGATGTAAACATTTGTATTTTTTTTTGCTTTTTTTGCTTATGAAAACAATCAATGCAAAACAAAAAAAATCAAATATAAAAACAGAGAAACATTCAGAAAATTGAGACTTTGAAACAGATTTGAAAAGGTGATTTTTTTAAGGGTTTTTAGTTTTTTTTTTACATGTTGATAGAATAGGGGAATAAAAAGGGAACTTACCTGAGTCGATTAGCCTCCCTCCATATTCAGAGTCTCCCCCAAGTGTTGAAAACCTAAAACCCCTTTTAAGGTTCGATTTGGGATCCGATGGTGCGGTGGTTTTAAGAGAATCAAATTTTTGTTGTTGTTTTTGGTTGTTTTTTTAAAGGGAACTTTATTTTCAAAAAGGGGGCCGGAAAAGGGCGCCTTTTGAACTTACCGGCCACCGTGGATGGCGGTTCCACCGTCGGTGGCCGGTGGCCGGAGCAGTTGTATTTCGCCGGATATCGGTCGAAAAAAAGGGGGAATGGGAATCGGAGAGAGTGTTTAGCCTTTTTGTTCTCTGAAGTGAAGAGAATGTTTTTTTATTAAAAATTTCAACTTTTATAGAACCCTTAAACGGTGTCGTTTAAGGCTGAGTTCAATAGCCCAATACGACGTCATTTAGCCTTTGGCCAACCCGCAACCTGACCCGCCAAGGGGAGATTGGCGTGTTTTTTTATGGGGTTATTTGCGCAACAGATCCCTCAGCTTTTGCCACGCGTCACAATGTGATCTTTTTACTTTTGATTTCTGCCTGAAATTTTGCTTCTATTTCAATGTGGTCCTCGGACCATTTGAAGTAGCAGACACCAAAACAATGTCGTTTCAACTCGAACCGACCTGCCTAAGAAACCCACGTGTTTTTCTTAAAGGGATTAATTCCGTCCGCAGTCCTTTCAACTTTTATTTTTAATTAGGCCCTTTCATTATTTTTGTTTTTTTTGATTCCACCGTTTGATTTGGTTTAATTTTTAATCGGGTCCTTGACCCATTAGCGCCCTGTAAAATGGACATGTGCCCCTGGGATTGGGGATAATTTCATAATTAGCCCATTGGTACTTTCGTGCCTTATATTTTAGCCCTTATTTACTTATTCCCTCATAATTTGTACTTTTACTTTTATTTTTTTATGATTTAATCCTGCCCGTTTGATTTCAACCTTTTTTTTTTACAATTTCTTTATTTATTTATTCTGTTTAATTTGTTTATTTATTATTAGTTCTTTATCTTTGTATACAAAGAAATATGGACTGCTTGTATTCTTAATTATGTGTCCTTATTACTTATTTTTACCTACGTATGTATTTGTGGTGCGGTTTCATTTGTCCTTAAATATTTTCATATCATGAATTTTACTGTTTTAATCATGCATTTATCATTTTATTGTCTTATTTACTTATTACCGCAGTTTGATTATTAATCTTGTATCCGTCTTTGTAATTGCATTATTGTTGTTATAATATTTTATCGTATATCGTATATTATTTTAAACATTAAATTAACCTTTACTCAAATGCATAAAAAAGAGGATTTGCAAAAAAAAAAAAAAAAGGGCAATGTTCCGAATTCGGGAGCTTCGAGAAATCGTACCCTAACTTACTGGTTTTGATTTTTCTCGTCGAGTCTAAAGAATCAATTATCTTTTTTTAAATCAAAGCACATAAGTTATTTTAATAAAAAGCTTATCCTCGGGAATTCAAAAATGTTACGTCCTAACTTATTGGATGTAACATTTTGTTATCTCGAAGTAAGGATTTCTAAAAATAAAGGCAATATTCTGTATTTGGAATTGTGAGAAATTATGCCCTAACTTACTGGGTTCTAATTTTTCGCTTGACCCAAATAACCGAATATCCTTCTTAAACTTAAATGCATATGTTTTAAAAGTCAAAAGACAAGCTTAGTTTCAAGGATTTGAAATGTCGTATCCTAACTTACTGGGCCTGACATTTTACTTCTCCTAAATAAGAGGGTCTTAGCATTCGATTTAATTTATTCAAATTTTCTTTTAAATAAAAAGGATCGTACTTTAAAATCTTTTGAAATTTTTGATATTAAGACGTTAATTAATCAATTGGGTACCAATTTTGGGCGTTACGAGGGTGCTAACCCTTCCTCGTACGTAATCGACTTCCAAACCCGTTTTTCTCAAATCTCGTAGACCAAAAATAATTGTTTTAGTAAAATCAAAACGTTTTATTAAAACGACCGAATTCCAAGGTGACCCGATCACATCTCATCAAAAAAAGATTGGCGGCGACTCCCTCTTTTTCGTTTTCAAAATCAAAGTCGACCCTATTTTTTTAATATCATGGTTTTGATAGCTTGGCGACTCCACTGGGGACTCCGAGAGTCAAGCCGTAAAATTGATTATTTCCTGTCTTGTTGTCGAAAAATTAAAAATCTGATTCGAAAAATTACGATCCTTTTATTGCATTTGTTCGTATTGTTTCATATGATTGTTGTGGTTTGAGTCCCATATAATATTTTCGCATCATATTGCATAAGGACCGTTTGGTCTTACCTTTTCAAGTGGGAGTGAGAAGCTACTATTTCGTGAGGTTTTCACCTCCGTGCAGGATAGTGGATCGCTTTCGGGGTACATCCGTACCTATGTCTCCGTTAGATTTTCATCTCCGTGCAGCCATAGGAAAATGTATTCCCCTGAACTGAACTCGATCCGTATGAGCCTATAATGGGTGAGGATTGAGGAATCTGCTGGTTCAGGTACCTCAAATTTAGAACCAAACCACATGTAGGAGACCTTAGGAGCCCACCCTAGATAGTACCGTGAGAAACCCTAGTGGTTACCCAGATAGGTGTGTGATTCTCTTTTATTTACTTTGAGTTTTGTTTTTGTATGTTGTACTGACTTATTGTGTTTTTGCTATGTTTGCATGTTATTTCATATTCAAAAGAGTGTTGATTCAAGTTCGATTACTAAATTCAAGGGCTTGTCATGGAGAACGAATTTCTTGATAAAGTGGAGGATAATACTGCTGTCCGTATGTAGTCAGAGAAAACACAATTAGAGAAAAGAGATAGTCTAGCCGAGGGGTACTGATAAACCGTAATATAAACATATTTTAATCCTACATTTAGCATATTTTTGGATGATTTATCCCTTGAATTATGTAATTTGGTGCTCTTAATCCTTTATTTACATGTTTTATACTCAGGAGAGCATAAGAGGATGAAAAGAGCGAGAAACGGGCCCAAAACAGAGTAAATAGGCCATAACACGAAATCAACACGGCCTGGGCCCAAGCCACACGGCCGTGCCTCATCAAACAGACTCGAACACAGCCTGGCCACGATTCACACTGGCTTGTGCCATAGGCATGTCCCTGACGTGAGAAAGAAGAGTTTCATTCGGATTAGGGTACTTAGAGGCAAAGAAAGCCATTCCAAAAGCCGATATAAACACCCTAGACGCCAACCTTCAGGGGGTGTCCAGCTAGGCCAAGAGCCGAGCCAGAGGGGTCAGAGTTGTGGAATTTACTCGAAGAAAGCCAGTTGATTCATCTCAAGAAGCCGGAGTTATACTCAAGATGGAGGATCTCTCTTCAATTCCTTCTGGGAGTTTTAGGGGTTTTCTTATGTTTTATTGTATCTTTTCTTCTGAGATGTATTCTGTTATGATTATGAACTAAACCCTCAGATACTTGAGGGGGATGAAACCTAAGATGAATCTTGTTATCGTTTGCTGAACTATATGATAAGTACTTGATTTGTTCTTAATTGTGTGTTCTTAATTCTTGTTTTGATATTTCCGGGATATTAATTCAAGTGTGAGGTGCTTAGGTGGAGGAGCAAAAGTCCCTGCCTAAGAGTAGATCTAGCATAATTAAGCGGAGTTGATCGCATGCCTAGACATAGGGTGACGACACTTTGCCGGATTAGGGTGAAACCTAATATGGGAGTCCATAGATCGAGTTAATGCAATTCTAGGGGTTTTAATTAGAAAGAGATTTCAATTAATCAACCTAGGGTTAGATGTTAGTAGCCTCGACGGAGGTATTAATATAACTTAGGGAATCCTATGGATCAAGTCAAGTGAATAAATCGTCTGGTTTAGAGTTAGATAACAAGTGAAGTCTAGGTGAATTCTTCCTCGGGTATTATCTTAATCAATTGGTTTTTCCCAAAGTATTATTCCTAAATACATTCTCTTTGTCTTTACATCTTAGCTTAGTTGTTAGTTAATTTTAGATTAGATAAAAATTCCTTTAATTCTTAGGCTGAATAATAAAAAGAAAGTTAGTATTAGTACTTCAGGTTCCCTTGGGTTCGACAATCCGGTCTTGTCGCTAAGCTATACTACTGTTCGATAAGTGCACTTGCCTCCATCGTCACGATCAGATACACGTCAGAATTATGGGACTACACCCGTATCAGTGTGACGCAAAATAGCCTTCAGAAATTAAAAGAGATATGGGATCAGTGGAATGATGAGACCAAGCAGTTGTTCTATTATAATTATGGGGATTTTTCGTATCAACTCGACATCAAGGTATACGAGCATTTTTTCTGGGCCCTCGTTTAGTATTGGAACCTTGCATACATGATAAACCATAATTTATACATATTTTTACCCCATACTTGGCTTATTTCTGGATGAATTTTCATTAGATTTGATGAATTCAATGCTCCTAATCCTTTAATTTCATGTTTTACACTCAGGAGAGATTAGGGAGCCGAAAAGAACGAGAAACGAGCCAAAAAGGGGCAAAATGTGCCTACCTAAGAACTTAACACGGCATGGACCATCAAACACGACCGTGTGTTACGAGCAGAATCGAACACGGCCTGGAACGTTGCCCACGGATAGACCGCACAGCCATGTGTGACGAGTAGAATTGAGCACGGCCCAAGCCATCACGTACGGGCGTGTGACACGGGCGTGTCCTTGCCGACCCCAAGACTAATCCTATTCAGAAAAGGCTACTTGTGGGCTAAGAAAGGCGTTCCAAAGCCTATATAAACACCCTAGGGGGCAACCTAAAAGAAGATGCCAAGTAAAAGGTAGAAAATACTCGAAGACAGCCGTCGGGAGCAGCTTGGAAGAAGGATCTCCTTCAAGACTGAAGATCTCCTATTAATTTCTCTTGAAGTTTTTGGGTTTTCTTATGTTTTGTTGTTTTCCTTATTTTAAGATGTTTCTTTCTATTAGTATGAACTAAATCCCTTAAATATCTAAAGGGATGAAACCTAAGACGGATCTTATTATTATTTGATTTATAAGATAAATACTTGTTCTTATTCTTAATTGTGAGTTTTTATTCTTATTTTGATAATTCAAGTTATTGATTCAAGTCGAATGTGCTTATTCAGTGGAGCAGAAGTCCCTGTTTAAGAGTAGATCAACACAATTAAGCAGAGTTGATTGCAACCCTAGAAATAGGGTGACAAAAATCTGCCAGATTTGAGTCAAATCTAATAAGGGAATCCATAGATCGAGTTAATGCGACAATAGGGGTTTTAATTAGAAAGAGATTTCAATTAATCAACCTAAAGTCAATTGTTTTTAGTCTTGAAAGAGATATTAAAATATATCAGGTATTTCTACGGATTAAGTCAAGTGAATAAATCATATGAATAAAAAGTAATAAGTGAAGTCTAGGTGGATTCTTCTTTAGGTATTGCCTATCTCATAAAGTTGTCTTAAAGTATTTTCTCAATTCATTCTCTATCGTGTCCTTAATTAGTTTTAGTTTAAAAGAAATCACTCCAATACTTAGGCTAAATAATAAGAAGATAGTAATTACTAGTATTCTTGGTCCTCGTGGATACGATATTACCGGTCTTACCATAACTATACTATATAGCGATAGGTGCGCTTGCCTTTATTGTGATCATAATTAGTTCAAGACACATCAAGTTTTTGGCGCCGTTGCCGGGGAACTAAGATATTAGGAACACTAAATTTTTATTACTTTAGCCATTTTATTTATTTGCAATTTATATTTATTATTTTAACTTGCTAAATTTTCTTTTATTTGCTTCTGGCAGGTAATTTTAGTTTATGACTAGAAGAAACCCGTCAGGACCCTTGATTTTTAACAATGAGATAGAACATATCGCTCACAAAAACTGAAGAGAAATAAGGCGAAGTCTACTATACATAGAAGAAGAGCAAGAAGACGAAATCAATACTATCGAAGAGATGGCTGATAATAATCCGCTACCTCCTGTGGTTGCCGCAAACCCGGTGAATCAAAATCCTGCTTCTCGTACTATGTATGATTATGCTAAACCTAATTTAATAGGAACTAAATCAAGTATTGTTAGACCTGCTATTACTGCAAATAATTTTGAACTAAAACCTAATACTATTCATATGATTTAGCTGTTTCTTCAGTTTGATGGTTTGCAGGATGAAGATCCAAACAATCACTTGGTGAATTTTCTGGAATTCTGCGACACTTTCAAAATTAATGGCATTTCTGATGATGCCATTCACCTTCGTTTGTTTCCCTTTTCGTTGAGGAACAGAGTTAAACAGTGGTTGAACTCGTTACCACGAGGATCAATCATTACATGGGAGCAAATGACCGAAAATTTTTTGTTAAAATATTTTTTGCTGGCTAAAACGGCTAAGTTGAGGAATGATATCTCTTCTTTTGTGCAGATGGATTTAGAGACACTTTACGATGCATGATGGAGATACAAGGATTTACTAAGAAAGTGCCCTCACCATGGGTTACCTTTGTGGCTATAGGTTCAAACCTTTTACAATGGTGTGAACCCCTTAACTAGGCAGTTATTGATTCAGCCGCCTGTGGAACCCTAAATAACAAAACCCCTGAAGTGGCTTATAAGTTTATAGAGGATATGGCACTGAATAACTATCAGTGGCATGTTATAAGGACAAAACCAACAAAAGCTGCTAGTGTTTTTAGCCTCGACGCAGTGACCATGCTATCAAACCAGGTAGAACTTTTAAATAAAAAAATTGATGATTTGTATGGTTCTTTGCAGGTACATCCAGTGATGCAGTGCGATACAAATGGAGGAGGGACGAACAATACAGAATATCCATCCTACAACCTTGGCATAGAAAGGGAACAGATGAACTATATGGGTAATAATTTTAGACCTCAGAATAGTCCCTATAGTACCACTTATAATCCAGGTTAGAGGAACCACCCAAACTTCTCATGGGGTGGTCAAGGAAATCAGAGACAACAACCCCCTCCAGGCTTTCAACAGCAACCCTACCCACAAGAGAAGAAGTCAAACCTTGAAGATATACTAGCAAAGTTTATTTTGGCGTCAAAAACTCATTTTTAGAATACCGAAACAGCGTTGAAAAATCAACAAACATTAATTCAAGGGCTTGAGAATCGAATTGGACAGCTGGCCAAGTTAGTTTCTGAAAGGCAACCAGGTAGTTTACCTAGTAATACCGAACCTAAGCTAAAAGAGCATGTGAAGGCAGTTACACTAAGGAATAGGAATGTATTGATTGAAGCTGAAAAAAAGATACCACAAGAAACTGATACGGAAAAGGATGAGGAAGTAAACGAGAATGTAACACCTGTACTTAAAGAGTATAAACCACAGATCCTATATTCGGCAAAGTTGAAGAAAGACTGCATAGACGCACAATATGGTAAATTTCTTGAACTTTTTAAACAATTACATATTAACTTATCTTTTGTTGAAGCTATTTTGTAGATGCTGACATACGCAAAATTCCTAAAAGAGCTTTTAAGGAAGTTTGAAGAGCTATCGACCGTGGAGCTTAATGAGGAATGTTTAACTATTCTCCAAGATAAGCTACCAACCAAATTGAAAGATCTAGGAAGTTTCACTATCCGCTATTTAAGTGGTAGTTTAAATATTGAGAAAGCATTAGCTGATTTAGGCTCCAGTATTAATTTAATGCCTTATAAAATGTTCAAGCAGCTTGGTCTTGGGGAACCAAAACCCACTAGGATGAGTATTTAATTAGTTGACAGATGTATTAAATATCCTAGGGGAATTATTGAAGATGTTTTGGTAAAAGTAGATAAATTCATATTCCCTATTGATTTTGTTGTGCTTGACATGGATGAGGATGTTGAGGTGTCTTTAATTTTGGGACGCCCATTTTTAGCTACTGTTAGGGCTGTTATTGATGTAGGTGATGGTAAACTTGTGCTAAGGGTAGGTGACGAGGAAATTATTTTTAAAATTTATGATGCTATACGATATTCTAGAGAGCAAGATGATTTCTGTTATTTCATTAATGCTATTGATCATTTTATTAAAGATTCTTTTCAGGAAATCATACATGAAGACACGTTGGAACTGTGTCTTACCCAAGATGAGGGGGCAGATGACGATATCAATGAGATGGGGGAGATAAAAAGTGAATTAAATTCTAATACTTCTTCCCCAAGACAAAAGAAGTATAAGGGCATTGAAATAAAAGATGGACTAAAACAAAAACCATATATTGAAGAACCTCCAAAATTGGAATTGAAACAGTTACCAAATCACTTAGAGTATGCATTCCTTAGAGATAATTCTACACTACCAGTAATCATCTCTTCAGAACTGGAACCCTAAGAGAAAGACGAGTTACTACAGGTACTGGAGGAGCATAAAAGAGCCATAGCTTGGAAGATTTCTGACATTAAAGGGATAAGTCCATCGTTTTGCACACACAAAATTTTAATGGAAGATGAATATAAACCATGTGTGCAACCTTAAAGACGATTGAATCCCAACATGAAAGAAGTTGTTAAAGATGAGGTAATTAAACTTCTAGATGCTGGAGTTATTTATCCTATTTTTGACAGAACTTTGGTAAGTCCTGTACAGGTTGTTCCAAAGAATGGAGGCAGGACTGTTGTAGCTAACGAAAAGAATGAATTGATTCCAACAAGAACAGTCACAGGTTGGAGAGTCTACATTGACTATAGGAAGTTGAACGATGCCACGAGAAAAGATCACTTTCCTTTACCCTTCATTGATCAGATGTTAGAAAGATTATCTGGGCATATGTACTATTGCTTCCTAGACGGACTCTATAGCTGCTTCCAAATCCCAATAGCTCTTGAGGATCAAGAAAAGACAACATTTACATGTCCATATGATACGTTTGCTTATCGTAGAATGCCTTTTGGATTATGTAATGCTCCTGCTACTTTTCAACGCTGCATGTTAGCCATCTTTGATGAACTCGTAGAAGATATTATGGAGGTATTTATGGAAAACTTTTCAGTATTTGGTAATTGTTTCCACCTTTTCCTTAAAAATTTAAAACAAGTTCTAATGAGATGTGAGGAAACGAACCTTGTACTTAATTGGGAAAAGTGTCACTTTATGGTTCGAGAAGGGATTGTGTTAGGTCACAAAATTTCTAGTAAAGGGATTGAGGTTGATAAAGCAAAAAATCGAAACCATAGAAAAATTACCTTCTCCTAGTCCAGTTAAGGCCATTAGAAGCTTTTTAGGACATGCTGGATTTTATAGAAGGTTTATTAAGGTTTTTTCTAAAATAGCTAAGCCTTTAATGAAATTACTAGAAAAAGATGTGCCTTTCAATTTTGATCAGGAATGTTTAGATGCATTTAATACCCTCAAAAATAAATTAATAAATGCTCGAATTATAATTGCACCTGATTGGAATTTACCCTTTGAACTAAAGTGTGATGCGAGTGATTTTGCAGTAGGTGCGGTTTTGGGATAGCGAAGAGACAAGCATTTTCAGCTGATTTGTTACGCTAGCAAGACATTAACGGGCGCGCAAGAAAGTTACACCACCACAGAAATGGAGTTGCTAGCTGTGGTTTTTGCATTTGATAAATTTAGACAGTATTTGATATTATCTAAAGTTTTCCTTTACACTGACCATTGAGCCCTTCGTTATCTTTTAACTAAATCTGATGCAAAACCTCGACTCATAAGATGGATTTTACTCTTGCAGAAATTTGATTTGGAAATTCATCATAAGAAAGGAGCTGAAAATCTTGTAGCAGACCATCTTTCTAGGCTTGAAAATCCACATATCAAAGAACTCGATGAGAATGAGATAAATGAGTCGATTCCTGAAGAACAACTCTTGGCTATATCCGACTCCGAGGTACCCTGGTTTGTAGATATTGAAAATTACTTAGCTGCTAACATCCTACCAAAAGGGTTGACATATCATCAAAAGAAGTGATTCTTTATTGATGTGAAAAACTATTTTTGGAAGGACCCTTTTCTTTTTCGTGTATGTGCAGATCAAGTAATTCAGAGATGTGTTACAGAGATAGAAGCAAGCAAAATTTTTGAACATTGCCATTCAGGATCAACAGGGGGACATTACAGTGGGACTAGGATAGCACACAAAATAGTCAAAGCAGGTTTTTATTGGCCCACTCTGTTCAAGGACGCTATCAGGTATGTTACTTCGTGGGATAGATGTCAGTGAACAGGTAATATCTCTAAATGCAATGAAATGCCTTAAACGTATATGCTATCATGTGAAATATTTGATGTATGAGGTATCGATTTTATGGGTCCATTCCCTAGCTCATTTGGGAATAAATACATCTTAGTAGCAGTTGATTATATGTCAAAATTGGTTGAAGCTCAAGCTTTACCTACTAATGATGCTAGAGTGGTAGTGAGATGAAACACCCCACACCCGGCCCACGAGCCTTGACCGGATCTGGTATGTTCCTCGATGTAAACCAGTTAAAATTCTTTTGTTACTTTGGAAAAGAGTGTGTTTTGAAAGAAATATTGTTTTGGGTTGGGCTCGAGTTGAAAACAAATTCGTTTTATATTGAAAGCCTTTTTAGTTTTGGGTGACAAAACATTTAGAGTTTGTTTAAAATAAACTCTCTCAGTGTTTAATTGACCGGATCTGGTATGTTCCTAGACATGCGCACAGGGGTTGCCACACCCTAACTCGGCGACTTAGCCATAGGTTTGTTTAATTAGGCATTAAGTCTTATGTAAGTGTTGGGGTAAACTAGTCCAAGGGTTCAAGTACTTATCATGCTAATCTATGTTCCACTCCATTTCTACCCTTCTAGACATCATACTATAAATCACACAAGGGATAGGGGTACTTACCTGGTGGACCTCGGGTCGGAGACTTAGGTGCCATGCCAGAAAAACCTGCTTATTTTCAAAAATATTTTTATAAAACCTATTTGGGCTCGATTCGAAAATGTTTTGGGCCTTAAACCCCAGGTCGAGAGTTTAAAGCGCTCGATATTAAAGCTGAAACACCCCACTTTTGCCCACGAGCCTTGACCAGGATCTCGGTATGTTCCTCGATGTAAACAGTTAAAATTCTTTTGTTACTTTGGAAAATAGTGTGTTTTGAAAGAAATATTGTTTTGGGTTGGGCTCGAGTTGAAAACAAATTCGTTTTATATTGAAAGCCCTTTTAGTTTTGGGTGACAAAACATTTAGAGTTTATTTAAAATAAACTCTCTCGGTGTTTAATTGACAAAAATTCTTAACATAATTAAATAAAAGAAAAAAATAAAGTAGTTCACTATGGCTTATTACATCCAAGTAAATCCCAAGATTAAATTCAAAGTACTTAAATAAAATAAAAGGTCCAAAATAAAAATAAATTTCCTTATCTTGAGCATGGCCATCCCTAAGCTCACATAGGCCAGGTTCATCACGCATTCGTCACACAAACATGTCCCACAGCGGGGGTGAGTCAACAGACTCAATGTGTAACCAACACTAAGATTTAACAATTCGGGCATACATTATCATGTCACATATCAATACATATAACAGATAAAAATAATGATGCAACCCAAACCCAAACCTAGATGCCATCCGCTACACATCACCCGTACCAACCCGGACACCGTGGGGACTACTAAGTCAACCCTCCATCCGCTACACACCATCGAAGGCAGTCGCTGCAGTCGACGTGCTCATCGCCCTTATAAAATTCGTGGCATAGCTACCAGATTAAATAGTTGTGACCGAAGTCACCACATTCAGATAATGTGACCGAAGTCACCACATTCAGATAATGTGACCGGAGTCACCACATTCACTTCCCCTTTTTCATATAACCCGAATGCCCCATATCATACATATCATGCACATCATGCCTTAATTCACATTCTTATCACTTTTCACATGTATCATATAACATATATTCCTATTCCTAGTAGGAGTAGGAAACGTACCTGGGTACTTTGTACCATAGCATGGTACCTTAGCCATATTCACATTCTTATAAACATGCTCATACTAAATATTGCCATAAATATTATTAAAAGATAGTGTGGGGTACACACCTGATTCGCTTAACAAATTCCTTTGAAATCACGAAACCCCGATCTACGCTTTAGATCCTTTAGTTCCTATATCAAGCCAATACCAAGTGTTTTAAACAAAAAGTCATTCCGCCACTTAATAATATCCCAGAAGGATTAACATAACCAAAATCTTACCTTGCTGCGATTCACTTCCTAATCGGATCCGAAACTTTGTAGTGTTTCTTGTATTCGGCTAGCACTAAATCACTTTACAGATTAGCTTCCGGCTTTTAATCGAATAATAAAAACATATCTAAATACTAAAATAGGGCCTTGGCCGAATATTAGATTCTCTTACCTTGTGAATCTCTCAAAACCAAAAACACCACTTGCTTAGGGAGTTGTCGAAATACCTAGAGGCTCATATTAATCCGATTTCAACCTTAAACATAATAAATGGCCTTTGGCCGAATATACATATGACTTACGTTGGTTGACTAGATCCCGAATAATTCTTCTTATAGCCGACTATAGCCAAATCCGAAAGATCCCTTGTAGTTTTTGGCTAAAACAACAATAGGGATTAGTCTTGAACTTTCGGCTAAAAGAAAAATAAGGAAAAGATGACAAGAGAATCCTTACCTCAATAATGAAATCGGCAATCCTTTACTTGAATCCACACTCTATTCTGGCTATAGCCTAGATCTTAACAAGCTTTTGACTTTTGGAACTTAACAAGAAATCGCTAAAAGTTATACTGTATTGTCGGTTTTATCAAAAGAAAAGAGAGGAAAAGAGTCACTAGGGAATTCGGCAATGGTGGAATAAGGAGAAAGGAATTTCGGCAAGACTAGGGGATCTTACTCTTTAGCTTTTAGAGAATTGAAAAGAAAAAAGAAAAAGGTTATGGAGAGAATTTGGCAGAGGCTTCCAAGAAAAGAAAATAATGCGAGAATGGCCTCTCTTTTCCTCCTATTGCTTAGAAATTATCAGGCCAAGACTCCCTTACTTGGCCATCACTCCCATATCCTTATCACCTTATTCTAAAAATAATATAATTAATCCCTCATTTATCTCTTGAAAATAATCTAAAATAAATCATCACTTATCTACTCCTTAGCCGAAATTTTAAAAGGATTTAAACTCCTCCCTTAATGCCTTAATGCCGTCCATTACCTCTTCTAGTGCCAAAAAAAAAAAAAAACCTTATTTTGCTTCCCACGCGACTCGAACACAAGCCCCCTCCTTGCCTTTGTGTATGGCGTCATTCCCGAGGGCCCTAAGTGGCATCTCCAAGCCATTTTCCAAGCTCATTTGTGTGTCATGTTTTGCATACAATTCCTCTTAAGGCCACCTTGCTTTAGTTCCTTTCTTTTAAGCTCGAAACTTAATATTTTCTAAAGCATTTCCTTACATTTCCTAGACATTTCCTTACATTTCCAAGACAAGACATTTCCTTACATTTCCAAGACATTTCCTTACATTTCCTAGGTTCTAAAAATGCACACAACACATCCATATCACAATAGACATGCTATTTTATAAAATTAAGCAAAAATGCATAAGCCCATTTTCAGGATATTTCAGTTCTACCCCCCTTAAAATAATTTCGTCCTAGAAATTACCTGGCTAAAATAAGTGAGGGTATTGCTGTCGCATTGCTTCTTCTGGCTCCCACGAAGCCTCTTCTGATCCATGATTTCTCTATAATACTTTGACTAAAGGGACCGACTTCCTTCGTAACACTTTCTCATCACGTTCCAATATCTGAATCGACTCTTCCTCGTAGGACAAATCTGGTTTTAGCTCCACCTCCTCAACTGGTACCACATGAGACGGGTCTGATCGATATTGACGTAGCATAGACACATGGAATACGTCGTGCATCTGCTTCAACTCCGGTGGCAACTCCAACTGATATGCCACTGGTCCAACTCGCTTCAACACTCGATAGGGTCCTATAAACCTTGGACTTTTGCCTTCTTCCAAGGCGATACCTTAAGGAACACTTGATCTCCCACATCAAATTCTATCTCCTTTCGCTTAAGATCCGGGTACGACTTTTGCCGATCAGATGCTTCCTTCAACCGTGCTCGAATTATCTCAACTTTCTATTCGGATTCTGCCACTAACTCTGGACCCAAAACTCGACATTCTCCAATTCTGTCCAACATGTAGGATTCCAACACCTCCGACCATACAACGCTTCATACGGTGCCATCCGGATACTGGCCTGATAGCTGTTGTTGTAGGCGAACTCTGCTAAAGGCAAATAGTCTTCCCAACTTCCTCAGAAATCCATCACACAACCTCTCAATATATCCTCCAACACTTGTATTACCCGCTCAGACTGCCCGTCTGATTGTGGATGAAAAGCCGTAGTGAAGTCCAACTTAGTGCCTAAAGCTTGATGAAGTGCCCTCCAAAACCGAGACGTAAATCTTGGGTCTCTATCTGAAATAATTGACACCGGCACTCCATGTAACCTCATAATTTCCGCCACATATAACTTGGCCAACTTTTAAAGAGAATAATCAACTCTTACAGGAATGAAGTGCGCGGATTTGGTCAAACGGTCTACTATTACCCATACCGAGTCCTTCTTAGTAGGCGTAAGGGGAAGCCCACTAACGAAGTCTATGGTGATTCTTTCCCACTTCCACTGCGGAATCTCGATTGGCTGAAGTAATCCTGATGGAACTTAGTGTTTAGCCTTAACTTGCTGACACGTCAGGCATTTTCCCACGAATTCAGTAACTTCCCGTTTAAGATCAGGCCACCAAAACTGTTCCCTTAAATCCCTGTACAACTAGTGCCTCCGGGATACATAGCATAAGGGCTACTATGCGTTTCCCGAAGAATCCTCTGTCTTAACTCCTCGTTCCTCGGCATACAGACCTTTCCCTTGAAGCACAATACTCCCCCATCATTAACACCATAATCCTCTAACTCTTCGCGTTTCGTACTTGTTGTAACTTAACACTTAAATCCTCATCCACCAACCGACTTTCCTTTACCTCATTCAACCATGTTGGTTTGACTTGCAATTCTGCCAGCAGACTCCCATCATCATACAAACTCAAGTGTGCGAACATCGCCCTCAAGTCGACACCACTTTCGAGCTTAAGGCATCTGCTACCACATTCGCCTTGCCCGAGTGGTATTCTATCGAACAGTCATAATCCTTCAGTAATTCCACCCACCTTCGCTGCCTCAAGTTCAATTCCTTCTGAGTCAACAGATACTTAAGACTCTTGTGATCTGTCTAAATTATCGGCTTTTCTCCATAAAGGTAGTGCCTCCAAACCTTAAGAGCGAAAACCACTCTTTGCCAATTCAAGTCATGGGTTGGGTAGTTAACCTCATGTGGCCTTAGCTCGCCGAGGCGCATCTACGCGACTACTTTCCGTTTTGCATCAATACGCATCCTAATCCCGTGTGAGAAGCATCACAATACACCGTGAAATCCTTTCCCGCCTCATTTGAATCAAGACCGAAGCTTGATTAATACTTTCTTAAGCTTCTCAAAGCTCTCTGCGCCGCTTATCCGTCCATACAAAGGGTACTTCCTTCCTCAACAACTTTGTCAAAGGCGCGCTATTGATTGAGAACCCTTCCACAAACCTTCTGTAGTAGCCTGCCAATCCTAGGAAACTACAAATCTCCGCCACAGACTTAGGTGGTTTCCAATCTAACACTGCCTCGATCTTCCTAGGATCCACCTTTATTCCCTCTGCGGATACTACATGCCCTAAGAATGCCACCTCCTTAAGCTAAAATTCACACTTGCTGAATTTGGCATAGAGCTTCTTCTCCCTTAATACTTGTAACACTATCCGTAGGTGCTCATCATGCTCTTCCTCTGACTTCGAGTATACTAAGATGTCGTCGATGAACACAACGACGAACCTATCTAAGTAAGGTTGAAAAACCCGGTTCATCATATCCATGAACGCGGCTGAGGCATTCGTCAACCCAAACGGCATTACGATAAACTCAAAATGGCCGTACCTTGTCCTAAAGGCTGTCTTCTGGATATCCGCCTCCTTCACCTTCAACTGATGATATCCTGATCTTAAGTCAATCTTTGAAAATACTGCGGCCCCCTTAAGCTGATCGAACAAGTCATCTATCCTTGGCAAAGGATACTTGTTCTTGATGGTCAGCTTATTCAACTGACGATAGTCTATGCACATACGCATAGTTCCGTCCTTCTTCTTCACAAACAGGACTGGTGCTCCCCACGGAGACACACTGGGCCGGATAAATCCACGGTCAAGCAACTCTTGGATTTGAGCCTTGAGCTCAACTAACTCCTTTGGCACCATTCGGTATGGAGCGATTGACACGAGAGCTGTTCCGTAAGCAAGTCTATTCCAAATTCCACCTCCCTATCTGGGGGTATTCCTGGTAGCTCCTCTGGGAAAACATCCACGAAGTCTCTTACCATTCTAACTCCACTAATTTCCCCTTCTTTTGTGTTCACAGCACTAACGAAGGCCAGAAATGCCTTGCACCCTTTTCGAACCATTTTCTCAGCCTTCAACGCCGAAACTACATTAGACAGGTAGTTTCTTCTTTCTCCTATCATAATAACCACCTCATCCTCCGGGTTCCTCAACTCCATTCGCTTAGCTGCACAATCTAACATAGCTCGATGCTCCACTAGCCAGTCCATGCCAAGAATAAGGTCGAATTCTCCGAAAGGAAGTTCCATTAAGTCAGCTCGAAAGTTCACTCCCTGAATCTCTAGAGGTACATTCCGAAAGATGTTATACACCACTATAGTTTGGCCTAATGGGCTTACTATAGTCATCTGCCTATCAGAAGGTTCAGAGTCTAGGCCTAGTGTTTCCACTACACTACATGCAACATAGGAATGGGTTGAGCCCACATCAATCAGAGCATAATAAGGTTTTCCAAATACAAGGAACGTATCGGTTATGACGTCCGACGCGTCTCCATCCTCCTTCCGGTGAACCGCATAAACCAAACCCGATTGCCTTGCCTCAGTATTAGCAGCACCTCTGCCCAGTGTTCCACGTCCTCTACCTGCACCATTACCTCGTCCATTCGGAGCACGACCTCGCGGAGGCTGCTGTCCACCTCTACTAGCTTGATTAACATTCCGAGCTACTGGTCGATTTCCATCTGGCCTCATAGGGCAATCCTTAATCATATGGTCCTTTGACCTACACTTGAAGCATCCTCCGGTCTTCTTCCAACACTCCCCTAAGTGCTTTTTCCCACACTGATCACAAGTATGATACTGCCCTCCTGTAGCAGCTTGCTGGCCTCGCGGCCAATCAACTCTAGGCCTTTTATTCCCAGATGATCCTGACGATCCAAAGCCTCTTTTCTGCCTGTTCTGGTCGAAGTTCTGCTTTGTAGAATCCTTAATCCCCTCAGCTACTTTTGCCTTTTCTACTAACGCAGAAAATTCCCGCTCCTGAGGTGGAGCTATCAACAACCTTAGATCATCCCTTAAACCATTTTCGAACCGGACACACCGCTCATGCTCTGTAGCCACTACTCCTCGAGCATACCGGCTCAACCTTAGAAATTTAGCTTCATATTCTGCTACGGACTTGTTTCCTTGAACCAGTCCCAGAAAAGCCTTCCTCTGTGCATCAGTATATCTGGTTCCAACATACTTTTTCTGATACGCTGCCTTAACATAGTCCCACGTCAGATCCTCCGCTGTGGCACCATCCCGAACTGTGAGCCACCATTGATACGCTTCATCGCGTAGCAATGCCACCATTCCTTTCAGTTTCTACTCAGGGGTCAGATCAAGCTCATCCATAATTCGTTCAGTGGCCTCCAACCAATACTCAGCGGTACTGGGTGCCACACCAGAGACACCACGGAACACCTCAGCTCCGTTGGCACGAAGTCGCTCAGGTACCGACTTTCGAGCTCCCGAATTTCCTCTTGTACCAGCCACCAACTCAAGAACTCGCAAAGACGACTGCGTCTACTGGCGTCGTCTCGTCCCGATCTTCTTTGTTTAGCACCAACAGCTGGTGGTGGTGGTGGCGGTACCTCATTCTCAGATCCTTGACCCGATCTAACGGGTTCCGACACGGTCATTCTACCCCTACCGCATCCTCGTACGTTACGTCCACGTCCCCTAGAGCTCATGTCTACGTTTAGGTGCTTTGTCGATTAAGAAATTTTATGAATTAATATTTTGTTTCACTGACTATTCGCGAGGAAATTTTATGAAAGAAGTTTAATAGTGGTTCTTTCGATCAATCAAAGTTCAAGTCTTCTATCCTAATTCAGAGGAACACATTCATTCAAGCATTCATTCACATACGTTCTCTATCTCTCTATTTTTGTCTATTCCTACCCCAAGGGTATTTTCGTAATTTGTCCTACTGGTGGGTATTTTCGTAATTTTTCAAAATAATGTTCCTTGGTGATTTTGTCAATAAGGGTATTTTGGAAATTTTGGCATTCAGAGGTATTTTTGGAAACTTTGAAACTCGGGGGTATTTCAGTAATTTTGAAACTCGGGGGTATTTCGGTAATAAACCAGGGTAAATTTGTAAAGTTTAATAATTCAGGGGTATTTCAAAATTTTCAAAACTTTGAGGTTCGTTTTGAGAATTTGTTTTCCATAACAGTGATGTTGCAACAATTTTGGAATTTAGGGTCATTTTGGTAATTTGTAGGTTAGGGGCAATTTCGTAATTTTCCAAATTCAAGGTATTTTGATATTTTGCAAATTAGGGTTTTTGGACTTGTTATAAAGTAAGGAAATTTTGATAAAACTATGGGTAGTTTGGTCATTTTATAAACCAAGGGCATTTTTGTAATTTTACAACCAGGGGCATTTAGGTAATTTTGTGACTTTGAAATTTTTAGGAAATTTTTTCAGAAATAATAATTTTCATGATTCAAAAGAGTAGTTTGTTGACTAAAAAAAAACTAGAATTTCCATGAAAAGGTGGCTAATCCCTTTCGGGTTTTAGTTATCGTGTTTAGCCTGTGACTCAGTCCTCTTGGTTAGGGTGAACCGAAGCTACGCACCAGGTAGGATTCCAGCGAAGAGGAGGTAAGTCACTAGGACTGCTTAAGTACCAGGCTCGTCCGGATCCAATCCTAGACATGCGCACAGGGGTTGCCACACCCTAACTCGGCGACTTAGCCATAGGTTTGTTTAATTAGGCATTAAGTCTTATGTAAGTGTTGGGGTAAACTAGTCCAAGGGTTCAAGTACTTATCATGCTAATCTACGTTCCATTCCATTTCTACCCTTCTAGACATCATACTATAAATCACACAAGGGATAGGGGTACTTACCTGGTGGACCTCGGGTCGGAGACTTAGGTGCCATGCCAGAAAAACCTGCTTATTTTCAAAAATATTTTTATAAAACCTATTTGGGCTCGATTCGAAAATGTTTTGGGCCTTAAACCCCAGGCCGAGAGTTTAAAACTGGCTCTGATACCAAACTGAAACACCCCACACCCGGCCCACGAGCCTTGACTGGATCTGGTATGTTTCTCGATGTAAACCAGTTAAAATTCTTTTGTTACTTTGGAAAATAGTGTGTTTTGAAAGAAATATTGTTTTGGGTTGGGCTCGAGTTGAAAACAAATTCGTTTTATATTGAAAGCCCTTTTAGTTTTGGGTGACAAAACATTTAGAGTTTATTTAAAATAAACTCTCTCAGTGTTTAATTGACAAAAATTCTTAACATAATTAAATAAAAGAAAAAAAATAAAGTAGTTCACTATGGCTTATTACATCCAAATAAATCCCAAGATTAAATTCAAAGTACTTAAATAAAATAAAAAGGTCCAAAATAAAAATAAATTTCCTTCTCGAGCATGGCCATCCCTAAGCTTCTCAGACCGGTTCATCATCATTTCGTCACACTGAAACATGTTCCCACAGCAGGGTGAGTCAACAGACTCAATGTGTAACCAACACTAAGATTTAACAATTCGGGCATACATTATCATGTCACATATCAATACATATAACAGATAAAAATAATGATGCAACCCAAACCCAAACCTAGATGCCATCCGCTACACATCACCCGTACCAACCCGCACACCGTGGGGACTACTAAGTCAACCCTCCATCCGCTACACACCATCGAAGGCAGTCGCTGCAGTCGACGTGCTCATCGCCCTTATAAAATTCGTGGCATAGCTACCAGATTAAATAGTTGTGACCGAAGTCACCACATTCGAATAATGTGACCGAAGTCACCACATTCAGATAATGTGACCGGAGTCACCACATTCACTTCCCCTTTTTCATATAACCCGAATGCCCCATATCATACATATCATGCACATCATGCCTTAATTCACATTCTTATCACTTTTCACATGTATCATATAACATATATTCCTATTCCTAGTAGGAGTAGGAAACGTACCTGGGTACTTTGTACCATAGCATGGTACCTTAGCCATATTCACATTCTTATAAACATGCTCATACTAAATATTGCCATAAATATTATTAAAAGATAGTGTGGGGTACACACCTGATTCGCTTAACAAATTCACTGAAATCCTGAAACCCCGATCTACGCTTTAGATCCTTTAGTTCCTATATCCGGCCAATACCAAGTGTTTTAAACAAAAAGTCATTCCGCCACTTAATAATATCCCGAAGGATTAACATAACCAAAATCTTACCTTGCTGCCGATTCACTTCCTAATCAGATCCCGAAACTTTGTAGTGTTTCTTGTATTCGGCTAGCACTAAATCACTTTACAGATTAGCTTCCGGCTTTTAATCGAATAATAAAAACATATCTAAATACTAAAATAGGGCCTTGGCCGAATATTAGATTCTCTTACCTTGTGAATCTCAAAACCCGAAAACACCACTTGCTTAGGGAGTTGTCGAAATACCTAGAGGCTCATATTAATCCGATTTCAACCTTAAACATAATAAATGGCCTTTGGCCGAATATACATATGACTTACGTTGGTTGACTAGATCCCGAATAATTCTTCTTATAGCCGACTATAGCCAAATCCCGAAAGATCCCTTGTAGTTTCGGCTAAAACAACAATAGGGATTAGTCTTGAACTTTCGGCTAAAAGAAAAATAAGGAAAAGATGACAAGAGAATCCTTACCCTCAATAATGAAATCGGCAATCCTTTACTTGAATCCACACTCTATTCGGCTATAGCCTAGATCTTAACAAGCTTTCAGCTTTTGGAACTTAACAAGAAATCAGCTAAAAGTTATCTGTATTGTCGGTTTTATCAAAAGAAAAGAGAGGGAAAAGAGTCACTAGGGAATTCGGCAATGGTGGAATAAGGAGAAAGGAATTTCGGCAAGACTAGGGGATCTTACTCTTAGCTTTTTAGAGAATTGAAAAGAAAAAAAGAAAAAGGTTGCGGAGAGAATTTGGCAGAGGCTTCCAAGAAAAGAAAATAATGCAGAATGGCCTCTCTTTTCCTCCTATTGCCGAAATTATCAGGCCAAGACTCCCTTACTTGGCCATCACTCCCATATCCTTATCACCTTATTCTAAAAAATAATATAATTAATCCCTCATTTATCTCTTGAAAATAATCTAAAATAAATCATCACTTATCTACTCCTTAGCCGAAATTTTAAAAGGATTTAAACTCCTCCCTTAATGCCTTAATGCCGTCCATTACCTCTTCTAGTGCCAAAAAAAAAAAAAAACCTTATTTTGCTTCCCACGCGACTCGAACACAAGCCCTCCTTGCACTGTGTATGGCGTCATTCCCAGGGCCCTAAGTGGCATCTCCAAGCCATTTTTCCAAGCTCATTTGTGTGTCATGTTTTGCATACAATTCCTCTTAAGGCCACCTTGCTTTAGTTCCTTCTTTTTAAGCTCGAAACTTAATATTTTCTAAAGCATTTCCTTACATTTCCTAGACATTTCCTTACATTTCCAAGACAAGACATTTCCTTACATTTCCAAGACATTTCCTTACATTTCCTAGGTTCTAAAAATGCACACAACACATCCATATCACAATAGACATGCTATTTTATAAAATTAAGCAAAAATGCATAAGCCCATTTTCAGGATATTTCAGTTCTACCCCCCTTAAAATAATTTCGTCCTAGAAATTACCTGGCTAAAATAAGTGAGGGTATTGCTGTCGCATTGCTTCTTCTGGCTCCCACGAAGCCTCTTCTGATCCATGATTTCTCTATAATACTTTGACTAAAGGGACCGACTTCCTTCGTAACACTTTCTCATCACGTTCCAATATCTGAATCGACTCTTCCTCGTAGGACAAATCTGGTTTTAGCTCCACCTCCTCAACTGGTACCACATGAGACGGGTCTGATCGATATTGACGTAGCATAGACACATGGAATACGTCGTGCATCTGCTTCAACTCCGGTGGCAACTCCAAGCGATATGCCCTTTGGTCCAACTCGCTTCAACACTCGATAGGTCCTATAAACCTTGGACTTTTGCCTTCTTTCAAGCGATACCTTAAGGAACACTTGATCTCCCACATCAAATTCTATCTCCTTTCGCTTAAGATCAAGATGCGACTTTTTGCCGATCGGATGCTTCCTTCAACCGTGCTCGAATTATCTCAACTTTCTATTCGGATTCTGCCACTAACTCTGGACCCAAAACTCGACATTCTCCAATTCTGTCCAACATGTAGGATTCCAACACCTCCGACCATACAACGCTTCATACGGTGCCATCCAGGATCATGGCACGATAGCATTTGTTGTTGTAGGCGAACTCTGCTAAAGGCAAATAGTCTTCCCAACTTCCTCAGAAATCCATCACACAACCTCTCAATATATCCTCCAACACTTGTATTACCCGCTCAGACTGCCCGTCTGATTGTGGATGAAAAGCCGTAGTGAAGTCCAACTTAGTGCCTAAAGCTTGATGAAGTGCCCTCCAAACCGAGAGCGTAAATCTTGGGTCTCTATCGAAATAATTGACACCGGCACTCCATGTAACCTCATAATTTCGCCACATATAACTTGGCCAACTTTTAAAGAGAATAATCAACTCTTTACGGGAATGAAGTGCGCGGATTTGGTCAAGCGGTCTACTATTACCCATACCGAGTCCTTCTTAGTAGGCGTAAGGGAAGCCCACTAACGAAGTCTATGGTGATTCTTTCCCACTTCCACTGCGGAATCTCGATTGGCTGAAGTAATCCTGATGGAACTTAGTGTTTAGCCTTAACTTGCTGACACGTCAGGCATTTTCCCACGAATTCAGTAACTTCCCGTTTAAGATCAGGCCACCAAAACTGTTCCCTTAAATCCCTGTACAACTAGTGCCTCCGGGATACATAGCATAAGGGCTACTATGCGCTTCCCGAAGAATCCTCTGTCTTAACTCCTCGTTCCTCGGCATACAGACCTTTCCCTTGAAGCACAATACTCCCCCATCATTAACACCATAATCCTCTAACTCTTCGTTCTGTACTTGTTGTAACTTAACACTTAAATCCTCATCCACCAACTGACTTTCCTTTACCTCATTCAACCATGTTGGTTTGACTTGCAATTCTGCCAGCAGACTCCCATCATCATACAAACTCAAGTGTGCGAACATCGCCCTCAAGTCTGACACCACTTTCCGACTTAAGGCATCTGCTACCACATTCGCCTTGCCCGAGTGGTATTCTATCGAACAGTCATAATCCTTCAGTAATTCCACCCACCTTCGCTGCCTCAAGTTCAATTCCTTCTGAGTCAACAGATACTTAAGACTCTTGTGATCTGTCTAAATTATCGGCTTTTCTCCATAAAGGTAGTGCCTCCAAACCTTAAGAGCGAAAACCACTGCTGCCAATTCCAAGTCATGGGTTGGGTAGTTAACCTCATGTGGCCTTAACTGCCGAGACGCATACGCGACTACTTTCCCGTTTTGCATCAATACGCATCCTAATCCCGTGTGAGAAGCATCACAATACACCGTGAAATCCTTTCCTGCCTCCGGCTGAATCAAGACCGAAGCTTCAGTTAATACTTTCTTAAGCTTCTCAAAGCTCTCCTGCTACTTATCCGTCCATACAAAGGGTACTTCCTTCCTCAACAACTTTGTCAAAGGCGCTGCTATTGACGAGAACCCTTCCACAAACCTTCTGTAGTAGCCTGCCAATCCTAGGAAACTACAAATCTCCGCCACAGACTTAGGTGGTTTCCAATCTAACACTGCCTCGATCTTCCTAGGATCCACCTTTATTCCCTCTGCGGATACTACATGCCTTAAGAATGCCACCTCCTTAAGCTAAAATTCACACTTGCTGAATTTGGCATAGAGCTTCTTCTCCCTTAATACTTGTAACACTATCCGTAGGTGCTCATCATGCTCTTCCTCTGACTTCGAGTATACTAAGATGTCGTCGATGAACACAACGACGAACCTATCTAAGTAAGGTTGAAAAACCCGGTTCATCATATCCATGAACGCGGCTGAGGCATTCGTCAACCCAAACGGCATTACGATAAACTCAAAATGGCCGTACCTTGTCCTAAAGGCTGTCTTCTGGATATCCGCCTCCTTCACCTTCAACTGATGATATCCTGATCTTAAGTCAATCTTTGAAAATCTCATGCCCTCTTAAGTCGATCGAACAAGTCATCTATCCTTGGCAAAGGATACTTGTTCTTGATGGTCACTTATTCAATCGACGATAGTCTATGCACATACGCATAGTTCCGTCCTTCTTCTTCACAAAGCAGATTTGGTGCTCCCCACGGAGACACACTGGGCCGGATAAATCCACGGTCAAGCAACTCTTGGATTTGAGCCTTGAGCTCAACTAACTCCTTTGGCACCATTCGGTATGGAGCGATTGACACAGGAGCTGTTCCCGGTAGCAAGTCTATTCCAAATTCCACCTCCCTATCTAGGGGTATTCCTGGTAGCTCCTCTGGGAAAACATCCACGAAGTCTCTTACCATTCTAACTCCACTAATTTCCCCTTCTTTTGTGTTCACAGCACTAACGAAGGCCAGAAATGCCTTGCACCCTTTCCGAACCATTTTCTCAGCCTTCAACGCCGAAACTACATTAGACAGGTAGTTTCTTCTTTCTCCTATCATAATAACCACCTCATCCTCCGGGTTCCTCAACTCCATTCACTTAGCTGCACAATCTAACATAGCTCGATGCTCCACTAGCCAGTCCATGCCAAGAATAAGGTCGAATTCTCCGAAAGGAAGTTCCATTAAGTCAGCTCGAAAGTTCACTCCCTGAATCTCTAGAGGTACATTCCAAAAGATCTTATACACCACTATAGTTTGGCCTAATGGGCTTACTATAGTCATCTGCCTATCAGAAGGTTCAGAGTCTAGGCCTAGTGTTTCCACTACACTACATGCAACATAGGAATGGGTCGAGCCCACATCAATCAGAGCATAATAAGGTTTTCCAAATACAAGGAACGTATCGGTTATGACGTCCGAGCGCGTCTCCATCCTCGCCAGGTGAACCGCATAAACCAAACCCGATTGCCTTGCCTCAGTATTAGCAGCACCTCTGCCCAGTGTTCCACGTCCTCTACCTGCACCATTACCTCGGCCATTCGGACCACGACCTTGCGGAGGCTGCTGTCCACCTCTACTAGCTTGATTAACATTCTGAGCTACTGGTCGATTTCCATCTGGCCTCATAGGGCAATCCTTAATCATATGGTCCTTTGACCTACACTTGAAGCATCCTCGGTCTTCTTCCAACACTCCCCTAAGTGCTTTTTCCCACACTGATCACAAGTATGATACTGCCCTCCTGTAGCAGCTTGCTGGCCTCGCGGCCAATCAACTCTAGGCCTTTTATTCCCAAATGATCCTGACGATCCAAAGCCTCTTTTACTGCATTGCGGTGAAGTTACGCTTTGTAGAATCTTAATCCCCTCGGCTACTTTTGCCTTTTCTACTAATCTGAGAAAATTCCGCTCACGAGGTGGAGCTATCAACAACCTTAGATCATCCCTTAAACCATTTTCGAACCGGACACACCGCTCATGCTCTGTAGCCACTTCTCCTCGAGCATACCGGCTCAACCTTAGAAATTTAGCTTCATATTCTGCTACGGACTTGTTTCCTTGAACCAGTCCCAGAAAAGCCTTTCTCTGTGCATCAGTATATCTGGTTCCAACATACTTTTTCTGATACGCTGCCTTAACATAGTCCCACGTCAGATCTTCCGCTGTGGCACCATCCCGAACTGTGAGCCACCATTGATACGCTTCATCGCGTAGCAATGCCACCATTCCTTTCAGTTTCTACTCAGGGGTCAGATCAAGCTCATCCATAATTCGTTCAGTGGCCTCCAACCAATACTCAGCGGTACTGGGTGCCACACCAGAGACACCACGGAACACCTCAGCTCCGTTGGCACGAAGTCGCTCAGGTACCGACTTTCGAGCTCCCAAATTTCCTCTTGTACCAGCCACCAACTCAAGAACTCGCGGCCACGACTGCGATGACGTCGTCTCTCCGTCGATCTTCTTGTTTAGCACCTGCGGTGGTGGTGGTGGTGGCAGTACCTCATTCTCAGATCCTTGACCCGATCTAACGGGTTCCGACACGATCATTCTACCCCTACCGCATCCTCGTACGTTACGTCCACGTCCCCTAGAGCTCATGTCTACGTTCGTGCTTTAATCTGATTAAGAAATTTTATGAATTAATATTTTGTTTCACTGACTATTCGCGAGGAAATTTTATGAAAGAAGTTTAATAGTGGTTCTTTCGATCAATCAAAGTTCAAGTCTTCTATCCTAATTCAGAGGAACACATTCATTCAAGCATTCATTCACATACGTTCTCTCTCTCTCTCTATTTTTGTCTATTCCTACCCCAAGGGTATTTTCGTAATTTGTCCTACAGGGGTATTTTCGTAATTTTTCAAAATAATGTTCCTTGGTGATTTTGTCAATAAGGGGTATTTTGGAAATTTTGGCATTCCCGAGGGTATTTTTTTGGAAACTTTGAAACTCGAGGGTATTTCAGTAATTTTGAAACTCGGGGGTATTTCGGTAATAAACCAGGGTAAATTTGTAAAGTTTAATAATTCAGGGGTATTTCAAAATTTTCAAAACTTTGAGGGTTCGTTTTGAGAATTTGTTTTCCATAACAGTGATGTTGCAACAATTTTGGAATTTAGGGTCATTTTGGTAATTTGTAGGTTAGGGGCAATTTCGTAATTTTCCAAATTCAAGGTATTTTGATATTTTGCAAATTAGGGTTTTTGGACTTGTTATAAAGTAAGGAAATTTTGATAAAACTATGGGTAGTTTGGTCATTTTATAAACCAAGGGCATTTTTGTAATTTTACAACCAGGGGCATTTAGGTAATTTTGTGACTTTGAAATTTTTAGGAAATTTTTTCAGAAATAATAATTTTCATGATTCAAAAGAGTAGTTTGTTGACTAAAAAAAAACTAGAATTTCCATGAAAAGGTGGCTAATCCTTTCGGGTTTTAGTTATCGTGTTTGCTTTGTGATCGAGTCCTCTTGGTTAGGGTGAACCAGAAGCTACGCACTGAGTAGGATTCCAACAAGAGGAGGTGAGTCACTAGGACTGCTTAAGTACCAGGCTCTTCCGGATCCAATCCTAGACATGCGCACAGGGGTTGCCACACCCTAACTCGGCGACTTAGCCATAGGTTTGTTTAATTAGGCATTAAGTATTATGTAAGTGTTGGGGTAAACTAGTCCAAGGGTTCAAGTACTTATCATGCTAATCTACGTTCCATTCCATTTCTACCCTTCTAGGCATCATACTATAAATCACACAAGGGATAGGGGTACTTACCTGGTGGACCTCGGGTCGGAGACTTAGGTGCCATGCCAGAAAAACCTGCTTATTTTCAAAAATATTTTTATAAAACCTATTTGGGCTCGATTCGAAAATGTTTTGGGCCTTAAACCCCAGGCCGAGAGTTTAAAACTGGCTCTGATACCAAACTGAAACACCCCACACCCGGCCCACGAGCCTTGACCGGATCTGGTATGTTCCTCGATGTAAACCAGTTAAAATTCTTTTGTTACTTTGGAAAATAGTGTGTTTTGAAAGAAATATTGTTTTGGGTTGGGCTCGAGTTGAAAACAAATTCGTTTTATATTGAAAGCCCTTTTAGTTTTGGGTGACAAAACATTTAGAGTTTATTTAAAATAAACTCTCTCAGTGTTTAATTGACAAAAATTCTTAACATAATTAAATAAAAGAAAAAAAATAAAGTAGTTCACTATGGCTTATTACATCCAAATAAATCCCAAGATTAAATTCAAAGTACTTAAATAAAATAAAAAGGTCCAAAATAAAAATAAATTTCCTTACTGAGCATGGCCATCCCTAAGCTTCTGCCGACCCGGTTCATCACTGTTCGTCACCTGAAACATGTTCCCACAACGGGGTGAGTCAACAGACTCAATGTGTAACCAACACTAAGATTTAACAATTCAGGCATACATTATCATGTCACATATCAATACATATAACAGATAAAAATAATGATGCAACCCAAACCCAAACCTAGATGCCATCCGCTACACATCACCCGTACCAACCCGCACACCGTGGGGACTACTAAGTCAACCCTCCATCCGCTACACACCATCGAAGGCAGTCGCTGCAGTCGACGTGCTCATCGCCCTTATAAAATTCGTGGCATAGCTCCCAGATTAAATAGTTGTGACCGAAGTCACCACATTCAGATAATGTGACCGAAGTCACCACATTCAGATAATGTGATCGGAGTCACCACATTCACTTCCCCTTTTTCATATAACCCGAATGCCCCATATCATACATATCATGCACATCATGCCTTAATTCACATTCTTATCACTTTTCACATGTATCATATAACATATATTCCTATTCCTAGTAGGAGTAGGAAGCGTACACAGTACTTTGTACCATAGCATGGTACCTTAGCCATATTCACATTCTTATAAACATGCTCATACTAAATATTGCCATAAATATTATTAAAAGATAGTGTGGGGTACACACCTGATTCGCTTAACAAATTCACTGAAATCCTGAAACCCCGATCTACGCTTTAGATCCTTTAGTTCCTATATCCGGCCAATACCAAGTGTTTTAAACAAAAAGTCATTCCGCCACTTAATAATATCCAGAAGGATTAACATAACCAAAATCTTACCTTACTCGCCGATTCACTTCCTAATCAGATCCCGAAACTTTGTAGTGTTTCTTGTATTGGCTAGCACTAAATCACTTTACAGATTAGCTTAGGCTTTTAATCGAATAATAAAAACATATCTAAATACTAAAATAGGGCCTTGGCCGAATATTAGATTCTCTTACCTTGTGAATCTCAAAACCCGAAAACAACCACTTGCTTAGGGAGTTGTCGAAATACCTATAGGCTCATATTAATCCGATTTCAACCTTAAACATAATAAATGGCCTTTGGCCGAATATACATATGACTTACGTTGGTTGACTAGATCCCGAATAATTCTTCTTATAGCCGACTATAGCCAAATCCCGAAAGATCCCTTGTAGTTTCGGCTAAAACAACAATAAGGATTAGTCTTGAACTTTTGGCTAAAAGAAAAATAATGAAAAGATGACAAGAGAATCCTTACCCTCAATAATGAAATCGGCAATCCTTTACTTGAATCCACACTCTATTCGGCTATAGCCTAGATCTTAACAAGATTTCGGCTTTTGGAACTTAACAAGAAATCGGCTAAAAGTTATCTGTATTGTTGGTTTTATCAAAAGAAAAGAGAGGGAAAAGAGTCACTAGGGAATTCGGCAATGGTGGAATAAGGAGAAAGGAATTTCGGCAAGACTAGGGGATCTTACTCTTAGCTTCTTGGAGAATTGAAAAGAAAAAAAGAAAAAGGTTGCGGAGAGAATTTGGCAGAGGCTTCCAAGAAAAGAAAATAATGCAGAATGGCCTCTCTTTTCCTCCTATTGCCGAAATTATCAGGCCAAGACTCCCTTACTTGGCCATCACTCCCATATCCTTATCATCTTATTCAAAAAAATAATATAATTAATCCCTCATTTATCTCTTGAAAATAATCTAAAATAAATCATCACTTATCTAATCCTTAGCCAAAATTTTAAAAGGATTTAAACTCCTCCCTTAATGCCTTAATGCCGTCCATTACCTCTTCTAGTGCCAAAAAAAAAAAAAAATAAAACCTTATTTTGCTTCCCACGCGACTCGAACACAAGCCTTCCTTGCACTGTGTATGGCGTCATTCCCAGGGCCCTAAGTGGCATCTCCAAGCCACTTTTCCAAGCTCATTTGTGTGTCATGTTTTGCATACAATTCCTCTTAAGGCCACCTTGCTTTAGTTCCTTCTTTTTAAGCTCGAAACTTAATATTTTCTAAAGCATCTTCTTACATTTCCAAGACTTTTCCTTACATTTCCTAGACATTTCCTTACATTTCCAAGACAAGACATTTCCTTACATTTCCAAGACAAGACATTTCCTTACATTTCCAAGACAAGACATTTCCTTACATTTCCAAGACATTTCCTTACATTTCCTAGGTTCTAAAAATGCACACAACACATCCATATCACAATAGACATGCTATTTCATAAAATTAAGCAAAAATGCATAAGCCCATTTTCAGGATATTACATGAGATTTCTTAAGAAATTCTTCTCTGATTTTGGAAAACCTAGAGTAATTATTAGTGATAGGGGTACTCATTTTTGTAATACTCAATTTGATAAAGTCTTAAAGAAATATGGAGTACACCACAGAATAGCTACCCCTTATCACCCTCAAACCAGTGGACAAGTTGAAGTAGCAAATCGAGAACTTAAGCGTATTTTAGAGAAAACCGTGGAATCAAATAGGAAAGATTGGGCATTAAAAGTAGACGATGCTTTATTGGCCTATAGAACCACATTTAAAACTCCTATAGGAACATCCCCATACAGACTTGTCTACGGAAAGAGTTGTCATCTACCATTTGAATTAGAGCATAAAGCATTTTGGGCCATAAAATTCTTAAATTATGATCTTAAACTTGCAGGTGAGAAAAGATTGATACAGTTGAACGAGCTAGATGAGTGGCAAGCTAGTGCCTATGAGAACTCACATTTATACAAGGAAGCAACAAAGCGACGCCATGATGCTTGTTTAAAGCAACCAAAGCAATTTGAAGTTGGAGATCTTATTCTACTATACAATTCGAAGCTCAAATTGTTTCCTGGAAAGCTGAAATCAAGATCGTCAGGTCCATTCGTAATCAAAACCATTTTTCCCTATGGTACAATTGAGGTAACCCATCCGACTTATGGCACATTCAAGGTAAACGGTCAACGACTTAAAATATATAATGGGGAAGATTTTAGGGATATGAGAGAGGAGCTTCAACTCCGTGAACCTTCATATAGAGATGAAAATAGGGTAAGTCTAGCTTAAGACTTTAAACAAGCGCTTCTCAGGAGGCAACCCGAGCACTAACTTCACTAATATCCATATTTTTAATTTTTAAGCATCGTACAAAAACTAACCAATTAGGCGCAGGTTTCCATACCCACTCGGCCTTGCACACGGGCGTAGCCATGGCCGTGTGGCCACCATAGGTAGGTACATAGGCGTGGCGGAGATCGTGCGGGCCAAGGAAGAAAAAGTTTCCCCAATACACGGGCTACGATAAAACACCACGGCCGTGCGATTCGACCTTGGTCGAAATTGACTCGAAAACACGGGCTGCGATAAATTGCCAGGGTCGTGCGATATGGTCGTGGTTGATACTGAGTAAATGACACTGGCATGCGACACGCCCGTGCCCAGAAGCCATGGTTAAAACTGAATAAATCATACGGACGTGGGACACGCTCGTGCCTATAGGTTGTGGTCGATACTGACTAATTACCACGAGCGTGTGATCCTAAACACGGGTGTGGGAGAAACGAATGAAGTATCACACGGCCGTACGATTCGGCCGTGTGACCTAACACACCCAGGGAACATGGGCGTGGGCCACGACTCAGACGTGCCCTAATTCAAAATTTACAAAACACATGGGCTAAACATAGGGCACACGGCAGTGGGCCTCGACCTTGTGCCCTAATTTCTATTTAAACCACTCTACTATTCATCTTTTCCCCAAATTTTTCCCCCTAAAAACCCTAGCTGCTCTCCGCTCTCTCTACTTTGTCCCCCTATTTCGGCCACTACTGTCGACTTTCCCTCCCCCCTTCGATTCTCTTTGCTCCTCTCCTACTCATTTTCTCGTTTCCGTCTTTTCTTTCCCATCTCTTCTCCACACGCACAACCCTGCAGTCCACGCCCGTGTAAGAACAGCACGCCCGTATGCCACTGCCACGACCATGTCACGACTTCAAATACCTCTATCGGTTCACTTTTTTCTACAATTATTGTTTATTTCTTTCATTTTTATTTATTTATTTATTTAATCTTATTCTTTGTTTTTATTTCCATTATCATTATAACTTTCTATTTCACATTCCTTATTTATTTTGAGGGTATATTTAGTTTGATTTTATAATTAAGTTTGATACTACGTAATCCTGTTACTTAACTTAATGTTATTCTAATTACATTGCTAATACTGATAAGTATACCGAATATTCGCACTGTCTAATGCTAGCATTACTTGATGATTTCACTATTATAGGATTGTACTAGGATAGTATTTTTTTTGTTTTGACTAGAAATGATATTTGATTTATTGAAAATCTTTATTTTTCAGATACGTAATGACTCCCCCATGCAACAAAAAGACCAATATCCCCGCGTCGAAAAAGAGGAAGAGACCCGGTGTGACCTCCTCGAGCGCCTTTGCCGAAGTACGCCACCCGTTCCTATAGTTTCCTTCGAAGCCCCAGGAGGAACTCTCTTAGTTACTTCGCGTGCAACCCCTTGGCGTAGGGAGGTGCATTGATTGGGCCGCCTTAGAGTAGGTCCAACTAGCTGATGTCGTCCGTGCCCTCTTGACTACCGATCCATGGGGACACTTCTTCGAGATTGTCGAGCCGACATATTTAGAGCTCACTCTGGAGCTCTGTTCCACATTCCACCTTCAAACAGTGATGACCAACTTTGACAACCCAAGCACAGTCCAATTTCGTCTTGGGGGCCTCGTACGAGAAATGAGTATCCCAGAGTTTGGGGTCGCCTTGGGACTTTACACCGAGGAGCTCATGGAGGAAGACGACTTCGAGGACCTCGATCACCACATCCACTATTCCCCTTCGTCATGTTGGAGAGATTTGGTCCCTGCCTCGGTGGCTTATGATCCCAGTCGCTCCAAGGCCTTCGTTGTCGCCCCATCATTGAGGTACTTACATGCCATCCTGGCTTATACTCTGATAGGTAGGCAAGAGAGTGCCGGTATTGTCAACACCCATGACACCTTTTTTTATGGTGCATGGCACAAGGGCACGTGTTCAATCTCGCTTACTTCATCGCCCTCGCCATTCAGCATCTGACGGAGCGACATTGGAGAGGGGTCATCTCCATAGGCCCCTATGTGGCGCGCCTGGCTCGATATTCTGGGCTCCTCAACACTGCAGCTCAGTCCTCCTTGCTCACGCTTATAGGGCAGATGTCTCCACTGGGCATTGCGACGATGCTTCATATGAGGATGATTGAGCATCGATGTGGGTTTGATCCTCCCCAGTACTAGTCATCACAACCTACTGATCAGGATGCCCCAGAGGACATTATTGATGATGTCTCCCCACATCATGAGGCATGATAAACCGTAAAAGTAGCATATTTTAAGCCCACATTTAGCATGCTTTTGGATGATTTAAGCCTTGAATTATGTAATTTGGAGCTTTTAATCATTTGTTTTCATGTTTTATACTCAGAAGAGCACCGGATGAAGAAAAGAACGAAAAAGGGGCCCAAAACGGAGTAAATGGGCCATATCACAAAATCCACACGGCCTAGGCCCAAGACCACACGGTCGTGCCTCATTCAACATTCTCGAACACGGCTTGGCCACGATTTACACGGGCGTGTGCCGAAGGCGTGTCCCTGCCATAGCCAAGAGAAGTTTTACTCGAAATAGGATACTTGGAGGCAAAGAAACACATTCCAAAGCCTATTTAAATACCTTAGTAGGACTTCCGCTTGGATTAGGATACTTAAGGACCAAGTAAGGCATCTCAAAGCCTATATAAACACCCAAGGGGGTAACTTAAAGTGGGAGTTCGAAGATAGCCAGTTGATTCATCTCAAGAAGCTGGAATCATACTCAAGACAGGGGATCTCTCCTTCAATTCCTTCAGGGGGTTTTAAGGATTTCTTATGTTTTGTTTTATCTTTTCTTTTGAGATGTTTTCTATTATTATTATGAACTAAACCCTCAGATACCTGAGGGGGATGAAACCTAAGATGAATCTTGTTATCATATGCTGAACTATATGATAAATATTTAACTTGTTCTTAATTATGTGTTTTTAATTCTTGTGTTGATATTTCCGGGATATTAATTCAAGTAAGAGGTGCTTAGATGGAGGAGCAAAAGTCCCCGCCTTAGAGTAGATCTAGCATAATTAAGCGGAGTTGATCACATGCCTAGAGATAGGGTGATGAGATTTTGTCGGATTAGGGTGAAACCTAATATGGGAGTCCATAGATCGAGTTAATGTAATCCTAGGGGTTTTAATTAGAAAGAGATTTCAATTAATCAACCTAGGGTTAGACGTTAGTCGCCTCGAGAGAGGGGTTAATATAACTTAGGGAATCTTATGGATCAAGTCAAATGAATAAATCGTCTGGTTTAGAGTTAGATAACAAGTGAAGTCTAAGTGGATTCTTCCTTGGGTGTCGTCTTAATCAATTGGTTTTTCCTCAAAATTATTTTCCCAATTTCATTCTTCTTTGTCTTATAGTCGTTAGTTTAGTTTAGTAGATAGTTAATTTTAGATTAGATAAAAATCCACTTAATTGTTAGGCTAAATAATAAAAGAGAGAGTTAGTATTAGTACTTTGGTTCCTCTGGGTTCGACATTCCGATCTTGCCTTAACTATACTACTGTTCAATAGGTGGGCTTGCCTCAAATCGTTGTCATAGTTAGTTTCTAGGTTCGATCATTCTTTATATAAATTTTAAGACTTTGACATCGCATAAAACAACGATCAAGGCGCCACCATCTGCACCATCACCATCGCACCGGCCAATTCATGCAGCAGCTTCAGTGACTGACATCTCTGAGCGCCTCACTCGTTTTGAGCAATACTGTACTCAACAATTTAATGATAACGCTCGACAATTCGACGGCATCGAGGCGAGCTGCAACAGATTTGTCAGCATTTTCACATATCGCCACCACCCCCACCTCACGATCCATCTGGGGATAAGGACCTTTGAGTCCATTTATTTTCATTTTTCTTTTCATTTTCTTTATTTTATTTAAAATTTTAAACTATTAAACTATTTTTTTTTCTTTTCTTTAAATTATATTAATTATGTTGATTTCTTTTTATCTTTGGCTGTTTATTATCGAGTAATCATAACGAAATCCATTTAATAAAACCCCTTAAAACTTTACTGATGACTCCACAGTTTCAAAAGGTTCAATGTGCTACTAAGGAACTGGAATATTCTCCCCCACCTTTACCTCTACCTAGTTTATCATGCTTTTCATTGGCTCCATTACTACAATTTTCATTTTCAAGGATTTCATCCATGATTCAGGATGTTTCACTGCTCTCCCTCTCTTATGATTTTCTTACTATATTATCTATCTTTGTACATTGAGGACAATGTACATCTTAAGTGTGAGGAGGTTAACTACAGTATTATTTGAAAACCCCTTAATTATGTCTTGTTCTTAAGTAAATTTCTCATATTACTATTAGAATGAAACTTCTATTGATTTATGATTTTTGTTGATATGTTTTGGATTAAGTCATAAATAATTGTGCATTGATGGTTTAAACTTTAAGACATTAGAGAATCAAGCATGATAAGTCTATTTTCAAAATTAAAAATTTATTAGGTTGTTTCCCTAATCTTTAATATTACTTTGAAGTTTGAAATTTGCAACGTGGACATCAAAAACCATAAATTTTGTGAGTCTTTGAGCCTTTTAGAGCATATATTTTTTCTTGCTCACTTTATTGATTATGAGTGTGTCAACATTGATTTGTTATTCTAGAACTTGCTTTGATTATGCATGTCGAGACCACACCCTTGATTTGATATACTGAGATGATAAAGGCACCTAGGTTTTACCCCACTTATTCCACCAAAAAGCCTACCTTCATACTTAACCACTAGTAAACCCTTTTGAGCCTAATAAACCATTTCTTGACTTACCCATTAATATTAACCCAAAACCAAACTTTTACATCCCCTAATCTTTTTACGTCCCTTTTGTCGAGATTTGATTTGATCAGTTGCCTATCTATTTTCTTTTACTTGCTCTTATTCTTAAAAAAAAGTTGGAAATTTATTCATTATTAGTTTTATGAGCTTAAATGGTTAATTTCACATCTTTAGAAGAAGCTCATGTTATTAGTGAGAAGTTTTCAACCATGTAATTATTCAGTATTAGTTATTTATCTAGTTAAGTAAATGGTCAATTCGATCTCGATTCTAACCCTCTAATTCAGCCTTTATCCACACCTTTAAACCCAAGCCCCATTACAACCCTTTTTAAGACCTTTTGATTTGTGTATCATCTCATTTTATAGTGGTGGAGATTTGATTTTTGATCGTGTGTCTATCAGAGTCTTAAAAATTTATATAACGATTGAGGCAAGTGCACTTATCGAACAGTAGTATAGCTGTCGCAAGACCGGATTGTCGAAACTAAGGGAACCAAAAGTACTAATACTAACTTTCTTTTTATTATTTAGCCTAAGAATTAAAGGAATTTTTACCTAATCTAAAATTAAATAACAACTAAGCTAAAGATGCAAAGACAAAGAGAATGAAATAGGGAAAATAATTTTGGGAAAAACCAATTGATTAAGACAATACCTGAGGACGAATCCACCTAGACTTCACTTGTTATCTAACTCTGAACCAGACGATTTATTCACTTGACTTGATCCGTAGGATTCCCTAAGTTATATTAATACCTCTTTCAAGGCTACTAATGTCTAACCCTAGGTTGATTAATTGAAATCTCTTTCTAATTAAAACACCTAGAATTGCATTAAATCGATCTATAGACTCTCATATTAGGTTTGACCCTAATCCGGCAGATTTTCGTCACCCTATTTCTAGGCGCACGAGCAACTCCACCTAACTATGCTAGATATACTTCTTAGGCAAGGACTTTTGCTCCACCACCTAAGCACATCAATATTTGAATCAATATCCCGAAAATACCAAAACAAGAATTAAGAACACATAGTTAATAACAAATCAATTATTTATCATATAGTTCAGCAAATGATAACAAGATTCATCTTAGGTTTCATCCCCCTCAGGTATCTGAGGGTTTAGTTCATAATGATAAAATAATACATCTCAAAAGAAAAGATAAAACAAAACATAAGAAAACCCTAAAACCCCTGAAGGAATTGAAGGAGAGATCCTCTGTCTTTAGTATAACTCCATCTTCTTGAGATGAATCAACTGGCTTTCTTTGAGTGAATCTCACAATTCTGGCCCCTCTGGCTCGGCTCCTTGGCCTAGCTGGACGCCCCCTGAAGGTTGGCCTCTAGGGTGTTTATATAGGCTTTTGAAATGGCTTTCTTTGCCTCTAAGTACCCTAATTTGGCTGAAACTCTTCTTTCTCACGTCAGGAACATGCCCATGGCACACGCCCCTGTGAATCGTGGCCAGGCCGTGTTCGAGACTATTAAGGAGGAACGACTGTTTGGTCTTGGGCCCAGGCTATGTTGATTTCGTGATATGGCCCATTTACTCTGTTTTGGGCCCGTTTCTCATTCTTTTCATCTTCCGGTGCTCTTCTAAGTATAAAACATGAAAACAAAGGATTAAGAGCTCCAAATTACACAATTCAAGGAATAAATCATCCAAAAGTATGCTAAATGTGGGATTAAAATATGTTCATATTACGGTTTATCAAATACCCCCACACTTAAGCATTTGCTTGCCCTCAAGCAAAATTCTTAACTCACAATTAAAATGAACTTCCTCAATTCATAATATTCATCAATAATGTTTCATCATAATTCAAAGATAATTCATACATTAATAATTTAACTCAAAGGGTCCTAAAGATTCAAACAATCAAAGTCATAGTTTTTATAGCATGAAAACATAGGCTTTTCCCTTTACCTAAATAATTACGTCTAATTCAGAATTGACAAGAGTTGACATCCTCACTAAAGATTCACTCAAATCACTTAACGTGTTTAAGTTTCAAAATTAAGCACTCAAAAGTCAAACATGAAAAGTTAATCCCATAGGCTTGCCTGAAAATCAAATCTCCACCACTGTAAAATGAGATGATACATAGATCAAAAGGTCTTTAAAAAGGGTTATAATGAGGCTTAGGTTAAAAGGTGTGGATAAAGGCTGAATTAGAAGGTTAGAATTGAGATTGAATTGACAATTTAACTAACTAGAAAAATGAACTAATCACGAATAATTACATCAATTGAAAACTAATAATATGAGCTTTTTCTTCAAGATTTGAAATTTAAACATGTAAGCTCACTTAGTAGAACTAATAATGAATATATTTCATTTTTTTAAGAACAAATCAAGTAATAACGTATGAATTCAACTTCTGGAATAAAATAATTAGGAAACTGATCAATTCAAATCTCGATATAAGGGTAGTCAAAAGGAATGGTGATAACAAATACAAAGGGTTTTGGGTTAATGTTAGCTTGTGAGTCAATAAAAAGGGTTGTTAGGATCAAAGGGGGTTCACTAGGGGTTAATTATGAAGGTAGGCTTTTAGTGGAGTGAGTGGGTTAAATCCTAGGTGCCTTTTTCATCTTTGTGTATCAAACCAAAGGTGTGGTCTCGACATGTATAATCGAAGCAAGTTCTAGAATAACAAATCAATGTTGACACACTCATAATAAAAAGTGAGCACGAAAGAATATACGCTCTAAAAGGCTCAAAATCTCACAAGAATTATGGGTTTTTGATATCAGTCTTGTAGATTTCAAACTTCAAGGTAATAATTAGATTCAGGTAGACAACCTAACTAAATTTTAATTTTGAAAATAGACTCATCATGCTTGATTCTCTAGTCTCCTAAAAGTTAAATCACCACTGCACAATAATCAATGACTTAATCCAAAACATATCAAAGAAAATCGTGGATCATAGGAAATTTCATTCTTATAATAATGTGAGAAAATTACTTAAAGACAAGATATCATTTAGGGATTTGAGAATAATGCAAAAAGTTAGGCACTTTCTTGAAATAAATATTCACCCCCACACTTAAGATGTACATTGCCCTCAATGTACAAAGATAGATAATAATCATGTAGTAATAAAATCATAAGATAGGGAGAGAAGTGAAACTTCCTGAATTTTGGATGGAGTCAATGAAAAGAAACCGGATAGGAATTGGCAGAGGTGAACGTGGGGGAGCGCCTCAAATCGTTTGAACTTGAATCTTCGAAGTAGCTGGCTTGATTTTATTGTATCCTAAGCTTAATCTAAATGGCATGAAGAATAAGAAGAAAATAATAAGGAAAGTAAAAGGAAAATAAAAATAAGAATAGCAGCAAAAATTGAAAATGGATATGCGTTTAAAAAGAAAGGGGAAATGGGACGAAGACTTTGGGGAGGGGGGAGAATGAACAGACGAAGGGGATTTTAAATAGAGGAACGGCGTATGCCCATGTGCTGGGCGTGTTATGTCATACGGACGAATCGCACGGCCGTGTTATACTTCATATATTTCTACCACGCCCGTATAAAGGGTTCGCACAGTGTCGCCCACGGCTTGTAAGCACGATCGTGTTACACGCCCGTGTTCTTTAGTCAGTTTCGACCACGGTCGCATTGCACAGCCATGACGTTTTATTGCAGCCCGTGTTTTGGGAAATTTTTGTCCTTGATTCGCACGGTCTTTGCCACGCTGGTGTGCAAATTCGTGGTGTCCACACAGCCACGGCCACGGCCACGCCCGTGTGCAAGGCTGTGTGGTAGGGAAACCTACGCCTAAAAATTTTGGTTAGTTTTTAGTTAGATGCTAAAATATGGACGTTAGTGGGGTTAGTGCTAGGGTTGCCTCCTGAGAAGTGCTTGTTTAAAGTCTTGAGCTAGACTTACCTGTTATTCGCACAATCATGGTGGTTTGAGGAGGTGAAAATCCTTTCTCATGCGATCAATTCGGTTATTGATATAAATTTTAAGTCGAGTAGTGTTTACCTTAAAAGTGCCGAATTTAGGACTAGTTACCTCGATTGTTCCATCTGGGAAGATTTTGAGTACCTGATCTCCTATCTTAAGCTGGGTTGTCCCATCATTAAGTTTGTCATGGAGTTGCCTCGTTTTTGCTTCGTGTGTTTTTAGGTTCTCTTTGAAGTGTGTCTTCCACTCGTCTAGTTCATCGATCCAAAGCCTTCGTTCCTCATGAATTTCTTCTTTATCGACTCGAGGTCTAGGATCTGGCATCTACGAAAGGGCTTCAAGAAACGGCAAGTTAATATGTAACTTTTTTGGAGGTTTAAGAAATTTATCGAATTGTTCCTCTGTGTGGTCTTTATTTATCGCATTGGGGTATGGCACACGAGCTTGGTACTCTGTAATTACCGGGTTTGGTAAATCATGGCTTACCTCAACCTTACCTTCACTTACCACAGGCTCTTGCCTCGGGTCAGATTCCACTAACCTTTCACTGACATGAGCTGTTACAGCTTGAATTTGCTTTTTTGGGTTAGTGTTAGTATTGCTTGGCAAGCTTTCTTGTGGTTGTTCTGAGATCAGCTTAGCAAGCTGACCTAATTGATTATTGATCCCTTGAATCGATACTTCTTGACTTTTGAGTGCTGTTTCGGTGTTTTGGAAACAAGTTTCTGACACCACTATAAATTTTGTCAGCATCTCCTCAAGGTTCGGCTCCTGTTCCTGCTGGTGAGGTGGTTGTTGATTATCTGGAGGAAGTTGCAGTCTTTGACTACCTTGATCATCCTACGAGAAATTGGGATGGTACCTCCAACCTGCATTATAAGTGTTACTATGAAAATTATTTTGAGGTCTAGAATAGTTACCCAGATAGTTAACTTGTTCGTTCTCTGTGCTAGGGTTGTAAGATAGATATTCTGTGTTGTTCACACCTCTTCCATCTGTATCGTACTGTATTACTGGATGTACCTGCGTAGAACCCCATAAACCATCAATCTTTTTATTTATCAGTTCTACCTGGTTTGATAACATGGTGACCGCATCAAGGGTGAAAACATTGGCTGCTTAGTAGGCTTTGTCCTCATGACTTGCCACTGATAATTATTCAGTGACATCATATTCAGTTTCTGCGAGTGGTATGTCCTATTTCACTATCGTAAATTAGGGCTCCCGTCGGGTTCCTTCTAGTCATAAACTAGAGGTACCTGCTAGGAACAAATAAAAGAAGGAAAATTAGTAAAGTTAAAAATAGAATAAAAATAAAAATAAAAATAAAAATAAATTGCAAAAATAAAATATAATATGACTAAAGTAATAAAAATTGAGCGTTCTTAATATTTTAGTTCCCTGGTAACGGTGCCAAAAACTTGATCGTGTGTCTATCAGAGTTTTAAAAATTTATATAATGAATGATCGAGCCTAGAACTAACTGCGACAAGGATTGAGGCAAGTGCACCTATCGAGCGATGAGTATATAGTGTGGCAATCTGGGATTGTCGAACCCAAAGGAACCAAAAGTACTAATACTAATTTTCTTTTTATTATTTAGCCTAAGAATTAAAAGAATTTTTATCTAATCTAAAATTAACTAACAACTAAGCTAAAGATGCAAAGACAAAGAGAATGAATTGGGGAAAATAACTTTGGGAAAAACCAATTGATTAAGACAATACTTGAGGAAGAATCCACCTAGACTTCACTTGTTATCTAACTCTGAACCAGACGATTTATTCACTTGACTTGATCCGTAGGATTCCCTAAGTTATATTAATACCTCTTTCGAGGCTACTAACGTCTAACCCTAGGTTGATTAATTGAAACCTTTTTCTAATTAAAACCCATAGAATTGCATTAACTCGATCTATGGACTCCCATATTAGGTTTGACCCTAATTCGACAGATTTTCGTCACCCTATTTCTAGGCGCGCAAGCAACTCCACTTAACTATGCTAGATCTACTTCTTAGGCAGGGACTTTTGCTCTACCACCTAAGCACACCAATACTTGAATCAATATCCCGGAAATACCAAAACAAGAATTAAGAACACATAGTTAAGAACAAATCAAGTATTTATCATATAGTTCAGCAAACGATAACAAGATTCATCTTAGGTTTCATCCCCCTTAGGTATCTGAGGGCTTAGTTCATAACGATAAAAGAATACATCTCAAAAGAAAAGATAAAACAAAACATAAGAATACCTTAAAACCCCCTAAAGGAATTGAAAGAGAGATCCTCTGTCTTTAGTATAACTCCAGCTTCTTGAGATGAATCAACTGGCTTTCTTTGAGTGAATCCCACAATTCTGGCCTCTCTGGCTCGGCTCCTTGGCATAGCTGGACGCCCCCTGAAGGTTGGCCTCTAGGGTGTTTATATAGGCTTTTGGAATGGCTTTCTTTGCCTCTAAGTACCCTAATCCGACTGAAACTCTTCTTTCTCACGTTAGGGGCACGCCCATGGCATACGCCCCGTGTGAATCGTGGCCAGGCTGTGTTCGAGACTATTAAGGAGGCACGGCCGTGTGGTCTTGGGCCCAGGCCATGTTGATTTCGTGATATGGTCCATTTACTCTGTTTTGGGCCCATCTCTCGTTCTTTTTATCCTCCGGTGCTCTTCTGAGTATAAAACATGAAAATAAAGGATTAAGAGCACCAAATTACACAATTCAAGGAATAAATCATCCAAAAGTATGCTAAATGTGGGATTAAAATATGTTCATATTACGGTTTATCAATTTTCATGCAAGCCTATGTGATTAACTTTTCATGTTTGACTTTTGAGTGCTTAAATTGAACCTTAAGCACCTTGAGTGATTTGAGTGAATCTTTAGTGAGGATGTCAATTCTTGTCATTTTTTTGAATCAGGGGTAATTATTTAGGTAAGGAGAAACACCTATGTTTTTGTGCTATAAAAATTTATGACTTAGATTGTTTGGATCTTTAGGAATCTTTTAGTTAAATTATCAATGTATGAATTATCTATGAATTATGATGAAACATTATTGATAAGAATTATAAATTGAGGAAGTTAATTTTAATTGTGAGTTGAGGGTTTTGCTTGAGGACAAGCAAAGGCTTAAGTGTGGGGATATTTGATAAACCATAATTTATACATATTTTTACCCCATGCTTGGCTTATTTTTGGATGAATTTTCATTAGCTTTGATGAATTCGATGCTCCTAATCCTTTAATATCATGTTTTACACTCAAGAGAGCTTAGGGAGCCGAAAAGAATGGGAAACGGGCCAAAAATGGGCAAAATGGGCCTACCTAGGAAATCAACATGGCCTGGACCATCAAACACAGCCGTGTGTTACGAGCAAAATTGAACACGGCCTGGAATGTCGCACATGGGCAAACCACACGGCCATGTGTGACAAGCAGAATCGAACACGACCCAAGTTATTATGCACGGGCATGTCCCTGCTGACCCCAAGACTAATCCTATTTGGAAAAGGCTACTTGTGGGCCAAGAAAGGCGTTACAAAGCCTATATAAACACCCTAGGGGGCAACCTAAAAGAGGACACCGAGTAGAAGGCAGAAAATACTCGAAGACAACCGTCGGGAGCAACTTGGAAGAAGGATCCCCTTCAAGACTGAAGATCTCCTATTAATTTCTCTTGAAGTTTTTGGGTTTTCTTATGTTTTGTTGTTTTCTTTATTTTAAGATGTTTCCTTCTATCGGTATGAACTAAATCCCTTAACTACCTAAGGGGATGAAACCTAAGGCAGATCTTATTATTATTTGATTTATAAGATAAATACTTGTTCTTATTCTTAATTGTGAGTTTTTATTCTTTTTTTGATAATTCAGGTTATTGATTCAAGTCGAATGTGCTTATTCAGTGGAGCAGAAGTCCCTGTTTAAGAATAGATCAACACAATTAAGTGGAGTTGATTGCAACCCTAGAAATAGGGCGACGAAAATCTGCCAGATTAGAGTCAAATCTAATAAGGAAATCCATAGATCGAGTTAATGCGACAATATGGGTTTTAATTAGAAAGAGATTTCAATTAATCAACCTAGAGTCAATTGTTTTTAGTCTTGAAAGAGATATTAACATAAATCAGGGATTTCTACGGATTAAGTCAAGTGAATAAATCTTATGAATCAAAAGTAATAAGTGAAGTCTAGGTGGATTCTTCCTTAGGTATTGCCTATCTTATGAAGTTATCTTAAAGTATTTTCTCAATCCATTCTCTGTCGTGTCCTTAATTAGTTTTAGTTTAAAAGAAATCACTCCAACACTTAGGCTAAATAATAAGAAGATAGTAATTACTAGTACTCTTGGTCCTTGTGGATACGATATTACCAGTCTTACCATAACTATATGATGGTGGTGGGAAAGTCTTAAAATTTATATAATGAATGATCGAGCCTAGAAACTAACTATCACCACGATTGAGGGAAACACACCTACCGAACAATAGTATAGTTTAGTGGCAAGACCGGATTGTCAAACCCAAGGGAACCAAAAGTACTAATACTAGCTTTATTTTTATTATCTAGCCTAAAATAAAAGTGATTAATATTTATTTAACTAATTACTAAGGAAAAGATGCTAAGACACAGAGAATGAATTGGGGAAATACTTGTGGGAAAAACCAATTGATTAAGACAATACCCGAGTAAGAATCCACCTAGACTTCACTTGTTATTTAACTCTGAACCAGACAATTTATTCACTTGACTTGATCCGTAAGGTTCCCTAATTTATATTAATACCTCTCTCGAGGCTACTAACGTCTAACCCTAAGTTGATTAATTGAAATCTCTTTCTAATTAAAACCCCTAGAATTGCATTAACTCGATCTATGGACTCCCATATTAGGTTTGACCCTAATCCGGTAGATTTTCATCATCCTATCTCTAGGGCTGCGATCAACTCTGCTTAATTTTGCTAGATCTACTCTTAAACAGGGAATATTCCTCTACTGCCTAAGCACATCAATACTTGAATCAATATCCTGAAATATCAAGACAAGAAATAAGAACAAATAATTAAGAACAAATCAAGTATTTATCATATAGTTCAGAAAATAATAACAAGATCCGTCTTAGGTTTCATCCCCCTCAGGTATTTGAGGGGTTTAGTTCATAATCATAAAAGAATACATCTTAAAAGAAAATATAAAACAAACCATAAGAAAAACCCTAAAACCCCCTGAAGGAAATTGAAGGGAAGATCTTCCGTCTTGAGTATGATTCCGGCTTCTTAAGATGAATCAACTGGCTATCTTCGAGTAAATCCCACAATTCTGGCCTCTCTGGCTTGGCTCATCGGCTTACCTGAACCCCCTGAAGGTTGGCCTCTAGGGTGTTTATATAGGCTTTTGGAATGTCTTTCTTTGCCTCTAAGTACCCTATTTTGAATAGAATTAAAACAGGTCACGTCAGGGACATGCCCGTGTGGCACGGCCATGTGAATCGAATCCAGGCCGTGGTCGGGTCTGCTAAAGAGGCACGACCATGTGGCATGGGCCCAGGCCGTGTGCATTTCGTACTTTGGCCCATTTTCTCCTTTTTTGGCCAGTTTCTCGTTCTTTTCAACCTCCGGTGCTCTCCTAAGTATAAAACATGAAATTAAAGGATTAGGAGCACCAAATTCCACAATTCAGGGAATAAATCATCCAAAAGTATGCTAAATGTGGGATTAAAATATGTATATATTACAGTTTATCAAATACCCCCAACTTAAGCATTTGCTTGTCCTCAAGCAAAATTCTCAACTCACAATTAAAATGAACTTCCTCAATTTATAATATTCATCAATAGTGTTTCATCATAATTCATAGATAATTTATAAATTGATAACTTAAGTAGAAGGGTCTTAAAGATTCAAACAATCAAAGTCATAGATTTTTTAGCATGAAAATATAGGTGTTTCCCCTTACCTAAATAATCACCTTTAATTCAAAATCGACAAGAGTTGACATCCTCACTAAAGATTCACTCAAATCACTCAAAGTGTTTAAGGTTCAAAATTAAGCTTTCAAAAGTCAAACATGAAAAGTTAATCCCATAGACTTGCATAAAAATCAAATCTCCACCACCATAAAATGAAATGATACACAGATCAAAAGGTCTTTAAAAGGGTTGTAACGGGGCTATGGTTAAAGGTATGGATAAAGGCTAAATTAAAGGGTTAGAATCGAGATTGAATTGACAATTTACCTAACTAGAAAAATGAAATAATCCTGAATAATTACATCAATTGAAAACTTGTAATACTAATAATACGAGCTTCTTTTTCAAGATGTGGAATTTAAACTTATAAGCTCACTTAATTATAGAACTAATAATGAATATACTTCGATTTTTTTAAGAATCTACAATAATAGGAAAGAACTTTAACAACTAAAATATAGACCATAGTTAGGCAACTGATCAAAATCAAATCTCGACAAAAAGAGTAGTCAAGAGAAACGGTGATAACAAATACAAGATGGGTTTTGGGTTAATATTAGTGGGTGAGTCAATAAAAGGGTTGTTAGGATCAAAGGGGTTCACTAAGGGTTAATTGTGAGGGTAGGCTTTTTAGTGGAGTGAATGGGTTAAATCCTAAGTGCTTATATCATTTTTGTATATCAATTCAATGACGTGGTCTTGACATGTATAATCGAAGCAAGTTCTAGAATAACAAATCAATGTTGACACACTCATAATCAATAAAGTAAGCAAGAAAAGAATGTATGCTATAAAAGGCTCAAAATCTTACAAAAATTATGGGTTTTTGATATCAACTTTGTAATTTTTAAACTTCAAGGTAATAATTAGATTCAGGTAGACAACCTAACAAAATTTTAATTTTTTTTTTTGAAAATAGATTCATCATGCTTGCTTCTCTAGTCTCCTAAAGTTTAAATCATCACTGTACAATTTACTATGACTTACTCCAAAACATATCAAAGAAAATCATAAATCAATAGGAGTTTCATTCTAATTAGTAATATGAGAAAATTACTTAAGAACAAGACATAATTCAGGGATTTGAGAATAATGCAAAAAGTTAGTAACTTTTCGAAATAACATTCACCCCTCACACTTAAGACGTACATTGCCCTCAATGTACAAAGATATATAAGAAATCATAAGAGATAGGGAGAGGTGAAACTTCCTGAATTTTGGATGTTTCCTTGAGTTGGCAGTGGTCATGGTATGGTGGCCGCCAACAATCACCGCGCTAAATTAAGAAATTGGGAAGCTCGTGAAGAATTAGCCAGGAAATAATAAGAATAATTCAAAATCTACTAATTATATATTTAAAGAAAAGAAAAATAAAAAGAAACAATGTAAAAAGTAAAATAAAATTAAAAGAAAAGATTAATGAACTGAAAAGTCCTTATTGTTAGATGGTTTACAAAGTGGGTGTGATTTCTGAGGCCATGGTGTGGTGATTCCCAAGCAGTCTTTAGAACCTAAACCAAAGAAAAAAATAAAATAGACTAAATTAAGTATAAGAGAAATAAAGATAAGGAAAATAAAGGAGAAGAGAAAAGAAAAAGAAAGATGAAATGGACTCAAATATCCTTGTCCTATTGAGTTAATGAAGCGTAGATCAGTCTCATAGAGGGAGACTGTGCTAGGATCCTTCCGTTTCTTCGACATGGATAAGGTGTAGATCAAGAGCTTGGAGAATGAAGAAGGGTGAAAAATAAAAAGAGATGGGAGTCTAAAGGGTATGGAAGAAGGGAAATGGGGAGTAGGTGAGAAGAGGAGAGGGGTGTTTTAAATGGAAATCTCAGACCTGGCACATTCCCACGCCCGTGTGTCATGGGCGTGTTAAGTCGCACGGCCGTGTTGTGGTTCGCTCGTTTCTCCCACACCTGTGTGAAGGTCGCCACGCCCGTGTTGTTTAATCAATGTCTACCATGGCCACATCACACGGCCGTGGTGTTTAGTCAGAGCCCGTGGCTGGAAGATATTTTTCGTCCTGTTTCATACTATCTCTACCATGCCAGTACGAAAATCTGTGGCATCCACACGGCCACGACCACGGCCGTGTGGTATGAAAATCTGCACTTTGGTTAGTTTATAGTTAGGTGCTAAAAAGGAAAAATAAAATTAAAAATAAAAATGTAAAAATTAATGGGGTTAGTGCTCGGGTTGCCTCCTGAGAAGCGCTCGTTTAAAGTCTTAAGCTAGACTTACCTCTCATTCGCATAATCATGGTGGTTTGTGGAGTTGAAAATCCTTTCTCATGCTATCAGTTCTATTATCAATATATAGCCCGAGTCGAGTAGCATTTACTTTAAAAGTGCTGAATATAGGATTACTTACCTCGACTGTTCCGTATGGGAAAACATTGAGTACCTTAAAAGGGATTTCTTCATTTGTATTAAGGTTGGAAGGGAAGATTTGAGGGTCTGTCTTATCTAACAATACCTAATCTCCGATCTTAAATTCGTTTGTCCCAAGGAATGGCGTTGGTTCTGCTTCGTGTATTCCTAGTTTCTCTTTGAAATGTGTCTTCCACTCGTCTAGTTTATCGATCTGAAGCCATCCTTCCTCGTGAGTTATTTCTTTGTTGTCATGAGGTCTAGGATCTGGCTCAGTTGTGTGGTTCTGTGGTGCTTCCTAAAAAGAAGGTTTAACCGAATGGTCATTAATAAAATTAATTTTCTCACCTTGATTACTTGATGTCTTAGCTGAGTCGAGAGCCTGAAGACTGATTGATTCGTCACCTACACAGAGTATGAGTTCTCTTGTACCAACATCAATTTTAGTTTTAGCAGTTGCTAAAAAGGGTCTTCCTAAAATTAAAGGAATATTATTGTCCTCATCCATGTCTAAAACGACAAAGTCTACTGGGAATATGAATTTTTCAATTTTCATGGGTACATCTTCAATTATACCCCTAGGAATTCTAATCGTTTTATCAGCTAATTGAATGCTCATACTAGTTTGTTTGGGTTTCCCTAGACCTAGCTATTTAGACATTTTATAAGGCATAACATTTATGCTTGCCCCTAAATCAGCTAAAACAATATCAACAGATAAACTACCAATTAAGCATGGAATTGTAAAACTCCCTGGATCTTTTAATTTTCGTGGTTGTTTAGTTTGCAACATTGCTGAGCACATTGCGTTTAATTCCACATGCGACTCCTCGTCTAACTTCCACTTATTTGTCAAAAGCTCTTTTAAAAATTTCCTTGAATCTAGCATCTGCGAAAGAGCTTCAAGAAACGGTAAGTTAATATGTAATTTCTTTAAAAGTTTAAGAAATTTACCGAATTGTTCATCTGTGTTTTCTTTCTTCATCGCATTGTGGTATGGCATATGAGGTTGGTATTCTTTAATTACCGGTTTTAGCTTATCATGACTTACTTCAACCTTACCTTCCTCTACCATCTTCTCTTGCCTCAATTTTGTTTCATTCAACCTTTCACTATTATGAGCGGTTATGGCTTGAAGTTGCTCCTTTGGGTTAGTTTTTGTGTTGCTTGGCAAGCTGCCTTGTGGTTACCCTGATATGATCTTAGCAAGTTGACCTAATTGGTTCTCGATCCCTTGAATTGATGCTTGTTGATTTTTAAGTGTTGTTTCAGTGTTTTGGAAATGTGTTTCTGACACCGCTATGAATTCTGTCAGCATCTCCTCAAGGTTCGGCTTCTTTTCCTGTGGATAGGGTTGTTGTTGTAGGTTTGGAGGGGATTGTTGTCTTTGATTTCCTTGACCACCCCATGAGAAATTTGGGTGGTTCCTCTAACCTGGATTATAAGTATTACTATAAGGGTTATTTTGAGGTTTAAAATTGTTACCCATATAGTGAACTTGCTCCTTTTCAGCATTCGGGTTGTAAGGTGGATATTCTGTATTGCTCATCCTTCCTCCATTCATATCGCACTGCATAACTGGATGTACCTGCGAAGAACCACATAAACCATCAATTTTCTTAGTTAAATGTTCTACTTGGTTTGATAGCATGGTTACTGTGTCGAGGTTGAAAACACTGGCAGCTTTTGTTAGCCTTGTCCTCGTGATTTGCCACTAATAGTTATTTAGTGACATCTCTTCAATGAATTCATAGGCAGCCTCAGGTGTTTTGTTATTCAAGGTTCCACCGGCGACTGAATCAATCAACTGCCTGGTTGAGGGGTTCACACCGTTGTAAAAAGTTTGGACCTGTAGCCACAAGGGTAATCCATGGTGTGGGCACCTTCTCAATAGATCTTTGTATCTCTCCCATGCTTCATAAAGTGTTTCTAAAATATTTCAATAAAAATTTTAGCCGTTTTAGCCATTTTAGCCGGCAAAAAATATTTTAATAAAATTTTTCGGTCATTTGTTCCCATGTAGTGATTGATCCTCGTGGAAGAGAATTCAACCACTGTTTAGCTTTATTCCTCAAAGAAAAGGGAAATAAGCGAAGACGGATGGCATCATCAGAAACGCCATTTATTTTGAAAGTATCGCAAAATTCTAGGAAATTTGCCAAGTGATTATTTGGATCTTCATCCTGCAAACCATCAAACTGAACAAATTGCTGTATCATCTGAATTGTGTTAGGTTTGATTCAAAATTATTGCAAACAATAGCGAGTCTAACAATACTTGACTCAGTTCCTGTTAAATTAGGTTTAGCATAATCATACATAGTTCGAGAAGAATGATTTCCGGCCACCTCTAGAGGTAGCGGATTATTTTCAGCCATCTCTTCAGTAGTATTAATTTTGTTCTCTTGCTCTTCTTGTATGTATTGTAGGCTTCTCCTTATTTCTCTTCGGTTTCTGTCAACTGTGCTTTCAATTTCACTATCATAAAGTAGAGGTCCTGACGGGTTTCTTCTAGTCATAAACTAGAATACCTGCTAGAAGCAAACAAGAAACTTTAGAAAAGTAAAAATAAAATTTAATTGCAAAAATAAAATATGACTAAAGTAATAAAAATTGAACGTTCTTAATATTTTAGTTCCCTGGTAATGGCGCTAAAAACTTGATGGTGGTGGGAAAGTCTTAAAATTTATATAACGAATTATCGAGCCTAGAAACTAACTATCACCATGATTGAGGGAAGCGCACCTATCGAACAGTAGTATAGTTTAGTGGCAAGACCGGATTGTCGAACCCAAGGGAACCAAAAGTACTAATACTAGCTTTCTTTTTATTATCTAGCTTAAATAATTTTGGTAAGAAAAGAATAAGATAATGCATTAAGAATGTTATTATTTATTTACATGCAAACTTACTAAGCTTAATGCTTACTCTCATTTTTTCTCTCTTTTTATAGTATTATAAGCCAACTCGTGGATCGTAAGGACGTCGGAGATCGTTACACACTATCAAAGGATTATATTGGTATTTTGTGACTCGAATGTTTTAAGTTATGGCATGTATAGGGAGTTAGCCATTTTGTGTGTATGACCTTATGATATGGCTTAAGATTGGCTTGTAAATGCTTGGTAATGATTAGCTATTAAAATGGCTAATTAAGAGCATGTTTTGGATGTTATGTAATGCCTAGTTGATAGTTATTATAAAGAAATCATGTAATTATATGCAGGGGAAAATTTTGGACAGCAGCAGTGACGTGATTTTGAAAAATCACCAAGGATAGTAGGAATAGAACTAGGGTGTGCATGAGATATAGAATTAAAGCTTATTGAGTCTATTTTTTATATAAAAAAGCGGTGTAGGAAAAAGAGTTGTATACTATGAGATAATTGATTTTTAGTGAAGAGAGGTCAGAACTGTCGAACTGTGTAACAGGGGAGACTTTAACTAATAAAATGTACTAATTAGGCATACCAAAAATTCTGGAAAAATTATAGTAAGAAGATATATGAGTCTAGTTTCAAGGAAAATTTATGGATCTAAATTTCGAGTTTCGTAACTCGAGTTATAGTTAATTTAGTGAACATGACGCCGATGGAAGTTTCAATTCTTATGCCCTAATCTAGTAAGTCTAGTAATGCCTCGTGCTCGACTCCGGCAACAGTCTCGGGTAAGGGACGTTATATTTATTGGTATCAAAGCGAGAGTTTAGTCGATTCTCGGAATATTCAGTATGAGTAAGAGTCTAACTATACATGCCATACTTATATTTTGATAGTGTGACGACTTCTGACGATTTTAAAATGTTTTTCTTTTATAGTTATGGATCCTGAACGAGCTGGTGCAGATGATGTAGAGAGTAATGCGCCTGCTCCCGCAGAAGGGATGGTGCCACCAGATAGTAGTGAAAGGCCCGTTACAGTTAGTCAGGGAGGAGGGGCTCGAGAAGCCTTCTTCCAAGCTATAAATGAATGGTTTGCTGAGTTCGTTCATACGAACCCGGTCGTTAGACCTCCACCCCCTCACGATCCTTAGACTAGTCATGTAGCTTCCCCAATTATAGATACAATTAGAAGAGAGAAACCACCCGTTGACAAGATCAGAAAACAAGGGGCCGAAGAGTTTCAGGCTACCAAAGATGATGATACAGAGAAAGCTGAATTTTGGCTCAAAAACACTATCAGAGTCTTTGATGAGTTATCCTGCACACCGGAAGAATGTATTAAGTGTGTGTGTGTCACTTCTTAGAGATTCGGCCTACCAGTGGTGGAAGACACTTGTGTCAGTGATACCGAAAGAAAGAGTTACCTGGGATTTCTTTCAAGAGGAGTTCCTTAAGAAATACATAAGTCAGAGGTTTATTGACCAGAAAAGAAAAGAGTTCCTTGAGTTAAAACAGGGTAAGATGACTGTGACTAACTATGAACGTGAATTTGTTCGACTCAGCAATTATGCTCGAGAGTGTGTGTCTACAGAGGCTATCATGTGCAAAAGATTTGAGGATGGACTCAATGATGATATCCGACTGTTAGTTGGTGTATTAGAGATAAAAGAGTTTGTTGTTTTAGATGAACAAGCCTATAAGGCAGAAAAGTTATTAAAAAGAAAGGGTAAAGTTGAAATTAAGGCCTATAGAGTTCTCTACGAGATCTAATTTTTCAGCCGGGTATTCTAGCCGAAACAGAGGTAGAAGATTTATGGATTCAAAAGCTCAAACCACTTCGATTGCGAGTGTTGGTAGTATTCAGCCTGATAGACCCTAGTGTCCTTAATGTGGTCGACATCATCCAGGTCAGTGTTGAGCAATTGAGATTGGTTGTTTTCGATGTGATGCACCAGATCATTTCATTCGGGAGTGTCCTGAAATGGTTAAAAGAGAAGTAATACCGAGTGCAAGATCAGGCAATGCCCCCTTTAGAGGCATCAGAGAAATCCTAGAGTAGGGGCAGGTAGAGGTACATTTAGAGACATAGCAATGAGATCAGATGTTAGAGCATCCGCAAAGACTTATGCTATTCGTGCTCGTGAAGAGGCATCTTCCCCCGACGTAATTAAAGGTACATTTTCTCTTCATGATGTTAATGTTATTGCTTTGATTGATCCGGATTCAATCCATTCCTATGTTTACATGAAATTAATGCCTAGTATGAACATGTCCATAGAGTTTACGGAATTTGTGATTAAAGTATCAAATCCATTAGGTCAGCATGTTTTAGTAAACAAAGTATGTAAAAATTGCCCTTTGATGATTAGAGGTTACTGTTTTCCGGCTGATCTCATGCTATTGCCATTTTATGAGTTTGATGTGATTCTTGGTATGGATTGGTTAACTGCACATGATGTGATAGTGAATTGTGGAAAGAAATTCATTGAGTTGAAATGTGAAAATGGTGAAATTCTTCAGATTAATTTAGATGAATCAGGTAGTTCAATTTCCATGATTTCTGTTATGTCTGCTCAGAAATGTTTAAGGAAAGGATGTGAAGCTTATCTTGCTTTTGTGTTGAATGCTAAAGATCTAGAGTTGAAAATTGAATCAGTGCCTGTGGTAAATGAGTTTCCAAATGTGTTTCCAGAAGAACTACCAGGTTTGCCTCCTATCAGAGAAGTTGAGTTTGGTATTGAATTGATTCTAGGTACCACACCTATTTCTATTACTCCTTATAGAATGGCTTCAATAGAATTGAAATAATTAAAAGCTCAGTTACAGGAATTAACTGATAAAGGCTTTGTAAGACCTAGTTATTCACCATGGGGAGCACCAGTGTTATTTGTGAAAAAGAAGGATGGTTCCATGAGATTGTGCATAGATTATCGGCAGCTTAACAAGGTAACCATCAAGAACAAATATCCATTGCCTAGAATAGATGATTTGTTTGATCCATTGAAAGGAGCCACTATGTTCTCTAAGATAGATTTGATATCTGGATACTATCAGTTGCGAGTTAAAGAGTCAGATGTTTTGAAAACTACTTTTTGAACTAGGTATGGTCACTATGAGTTTCTTGTGATGCTATTTGGCTTAACCAATGCTCTTGCCATTTTCATGGATTTAATGAACTGAATTTTTAGACCTTACTAGGAGAAGTTTGTAGTTGTGTTCATTGATGACATCTTGATTTATTCTCATGATGAGACGGAGCATACAGAGCATTTGAGAACAATTTTACAGATTTTAAGAGTTAATCAGCTTTATGCCAAGTTTAGCAAAAGTGAGTTCTGGTTACAGGAAGTTTGTTTTCTTAGACATATTGTCTCAGGTGAAGGTATTAGAGTTGATCCGAGCAAGATTTTAGCCATTGTTGATTGGAAGCCTCCCAGGAATGTATCAAAAGTCAGAAGTTTTCTTGGTCTTGCCGGTTATTATAGACGATTTGTACAGGGATTTTCCATGATAGCTACTCCATTGACAAGACTGCTACAGAAAGATGTCAAGTTTGAATGGATTGAGAAGTGTTAGCAGAGTTTCGACAAGTTAAAGGCATTGTTGACTAAAGCTCTTGTTTTAGTACAACCAGAACCGGGTAGAGAGTTTGTGATTTATAGTGTTCATCCTTAAATGGACTAGCTGTGTACTTATACAGGAAAGAAGGGTAATTGCTTATGGCTCTAGACAGTTAAAACCACATGAGAAAAATTATCCAACACATGATTTAGAGCTAGCTGCTATTGTATTTGCATTAAAAATTTAGAGACATCACTTGTATGGTGAGAAGTGCCGAATATTCATTGATCACAAAAGTTTGAAATACTTGATGACTCAGAAAGATCTAAACTTGAGGCAAAGAAGATGGCTGGAGTTGATTAAAGATTATGAGCTAGTGATTGATTATCACCCGGGTAAGGCAAACGTTGTTGCTGATGCTTTGAGTAGAAAATCGTTATTTGCCTTGAGAGCTTTGCACACTAGTTTGGCCTTATCAGATGATGGTTCTATTTTAGTTGAGTTTAAAGCTAAACCGACGTTTCTTGAAGAAATTTGTGAAGCTCAGAAGGATGATAGTGAGTTGCAAGCCAAAAGAGTTCAGTGAGAGCTAGGTGTAGAGTCTGATTTTCAGATCGGTTCTGATGGTTGTTTGGTGTTCAGAGACAGGGTATGTGTACCAAAGAATGATGAGCTTATTCAAAAGATCTTACAGGAAGCACATAGCAGTTCTTTGTCTATTCACCCAGGTAGTACAAAGATGTATAATGATTTGAAGAAAATGTATTGGTGGACAGGAATGAAAAGAGATATATCAGAGTTTGTTTCTAGATGCTTGACCTGTCAGCAGGTAAAGGCCGAACATCAGGTACCTTTAAGTTTATTGTAGCCTGTATTAGTTCCCGAGTGGAAATGGGACCGAGTTACTATGGATTTTGTGATAGGATTGCCTTCGACACCGAGAAAAAAAAGATGCAATATGGGTTGTGATTGATAAGTTAACAAAGTCGGCTCATTTTATCCCAGTTTGTATGGATTATTCACTTGACATGTTGGCCGAGTTATATATTTTAGAGATTGTGAGACTACATGGAGTACCGTTATCAATTATCTCAGATAGAGATCCGAGATTTACTTCACGGTTTTGGAAGAAATTGCAGGAAGCTTTAGGTACAAAGTTGACTTTTAGTATAGCTTTCCATCCTCAGACTGATGGTCAGTCAGAAAGAGTTATTCAGGTACTTGAAGATATGCTTAGATGTTGTGTATTGGAGTTTCAAGGTAGTTGGGAGAAATATTTGTCATTAATAGAGTTTGCCTACAATAATAGTTATCAATCGAGTCTGAAGATGGCACCTTATAAAGCTTTGTATGGACGTAAATGTTGCACACCTTTATATTGGACAGAGCTTAAGAAAATCAGATTTACGGGGTTGATTTAGTCAAAGAAATAGAAGAGAAAGTAAAAGTCATCAGAGATTGCTTGAAAACAGCTTCAGATAGACATAAATCCTATGCAGATTTGAAAAGAAAGGAAATTGAATTTCAAGTTGGTGATAGGGTATTCTTGAAACTATCCCCTTGGAAGAAAGTTCTCAGATTTGGCAAGAAAGACAAATTAAGTCCCCATTTTATTGGACCGTTTGAGGTGATCGAGAGAGTTGGGCCATCGACATATCGGTTAGCTTTGCCGACTGAGTTAGAAAAGATTCATAATGTGTTTCATGTGTCTATGCTACGTCGTTATCGTTCAGATCCATCGAATGTGATTTCGCAAACAAAGGTTGAGATTCAACTAGATATGACTTACGGTGAGGAACCGGTAAAATTTCTAGCTCGGGAGGTTAAGCAATTAAGGAACAAAAGTATTGCACTTGTGAAAGTATTATGGAATAGGCATGGGATAGACGAGGCTACATGGGAGCCCGAAGAGACTATGCGAAAATAGTACTCAAATCTCTTTACAGGTAAGATTTTCAGGGACGAAAATCCCTAAAGGGGGGAGAAATGTAACATCCCGAAATAGGGCCTAAATAGGACAGTGGTTGCGAAACCATGAATCTGAGATAGAAAAGTTTATTATAATTAATTATTATGATTTATTGAGTCATTAGATGCATGTGTTAGAATATCGATAGAAAATTTTATGAATTGCATGTCTAATTTTCCTATTAGGACTTATTTGTAAACGTTGATAAATATGAGCTTTAGATGTTAAAGGATTTAATTGAAGAGCATAATTGAAGTAAAGGTCCTTAAATGGTAATTATACCATTAGGCTTTCATGGACAAAAATGGATATATATAGGTAGAAAGAACCAAAGTTTTTAATGAAGGGTAATTTAGTCATTTGGTAATAAAAAAAATTAAAAAGGGAAAAAGATGGCAAAATATGCTCATCTTCTTCATTAGACCAAATTTTCAAGGGTTCACCATAGCTAGGGTTTGTTTCAAGCTTCCAAGCTCCATAGTAAGTGATTCCAAGCCCCACTTTTAATGTTCTTTACATTTTTGAAGCCCCGGTAGCTCGATTTAGATAATTCATGCTAGGGTTCATATTTGGAAAAATACCCATATGTGAAATGTGTTTATTTTGATGTTTCATGATAGAATATGAATTTTGAAATTATGTTAAACAACTTTTGCTAAGTGATTTTAAGTGAAAACGAGTAAAACTACTTCATTGGTAAAAATACCTAATGTTCATAAGTACATGTTAGAGTGAGAATTTGATGTTGTCATAGAAGGGAAAAATGATCAGCATGTCATAAAACATAAGAATAAGGGATAAAGTATAATTTCCGAGCTTTGGGGCAAATGTGTAAATATGTAAAAATTTAGGGGCAAAATTGTAATTTTTCCAAAGTTAAAGTTAAGGACTGTTTCGATAAATGTGAGTATTAAATAAGCTAAATTTGCTATTATAGATCAAGAAGAACAAAATATTCGGAGTTAGATTGGGGGAAGAAAAAGATAGTGGACTAAATCGATATAGTTTATCGTATTTTGTTTCAAGGTAAGTTTGCGGTAAATAAATGCAATATTCTATTATTTTACATTTAATATTATTAAATTCCAGCATTTACATATTTATTCTGTAAATTTATTATTTAAAGACTCAAGCATGAATTGACGGAGAAACAATTTCAGAAAGTTCCGGTTGAACCTTAGGAATGTGTAGGATACAAATGTCATGACATTAGGGTTTAAGGAAATCATGTAAGACCATGTCAAGACATGGCATTGATAAGTTACTATAAGGCAAAGGTCCCATGTAAGACCATGTCAAGGCATGGCATTGGTGAATTTATAAGGCAAAGATCCCATGTAAGACCATGCCAAGGCATGGCATTGGTGAGTTCATAAGGAAAGGATACCACGTAAGACCATGTCAAGACATGGCAATGGTTAAGTTTCACAAGGAAAGGTACCCACGTATCCTTAGTATTCTAAGTGGTTCAACGGAAAAATTTAAAGAGTATACCAAAGGAAAGGTAAGACAAGTTCAAGCTAAAAAGGTACAGGTAAGAATTTAAGACTGAAGTATATTAAGTTAAAGGCTTAAATAATTTTGGTAAGAAAAGAATATGATAATGCATTAAGAATGTTGTTATTTATTTACATGCAAACTTACTAAGCTTAATGCTTACTCCCATTCTTTTCTCTCTTTTTATAGTATTACAAGCCAACTCGGGGATCGTAAGGACGTCGGAGATCATTACACTCTATCAAAGGATTATATTGGTATTTTGTGACTCAAATGTTTTAAGTTATGGCATGTATAGGGAGTTAGCCATTTTGTGTGTATGACCTTATGATATGGCTTAAGATTGGCTTGTATATGCTTTGTAATGATTAGCTATTAAAATGGATAATTAAGAGCATGTTTTGGATGTTATGTAATGCCTAGTTGATAGTTATTATAAAGAAATCATGTAATTATATGCAGGGGAAAAGTTTGGACAGCAGCAGTGACGTGATTTTGAAAAATCACCAAGGATAGTAGGAATAGAACTAGGGTGTGCATGAGATATAGAATTAAAGCTTATTGAGTCATAGAAAAAACAGTGTAGGAAAAAGAGCTGTATACTATGAGATAATTGATTTTTAGTGAAGAAAGGTCAGAGCTGTCGAATTGTGTAACAGGGGAGACTTTAACTAATAAACTGTACTAATTGGGCACACCAAAAATTCTAAAAAATTTATAGTAAGAAAATATATGAATCTAGTTTCAAGGAAAATTTGCGGATCTAAATTTTGAGTTTCGCAACTCGAGTTATAGTTAATTTACTGAGCATGACGCAGATGGACAGTTTCAATCTTTATGCCCTGATCTAGTAAGTTAAGTCTAGTAATACGTCGTGCTTGACTCCGACGACAGTCTCGGGTAAGGGGTGTTACATATGGTCTTCCACGGGATCTCATATCTCGACGTCGATGCCATATCCCAGATATGGTCTTATATAAGATCGTATATAGATGTCGATGCCATGCCTGTAACACCCTAAACTCGGCCCAGACATCACGACTGAATCTGGTATGCCACGAGTTAACAGTTAAAAACTTCACATTAAAGGGTTTTCCAATCTTGGTTGATTTGTAGAAGTATTCATTGAGTAAGTGACAAATGGAGAAAACTTTTGTAGCATTTTTTTTTATAAAACTTCTTGTTTGAAAAGCCCATTTTATTTCTTTTTAGAATTAAAACTTTGAACATAAATTGATAAATGTAAACATCATCAAATATAGATCAAAACATTAAGCTAGGGAGGCCTTATTACAAAAATAGTCCCAATAATTCATAACTTAAATAAACACCCGAAATAGTTTAAGAAAATAAATAACTTGATGGCCCCTCGAGTCCGTCTCGGCTCCCATGTCCACGATCTACTGCTCATTTGAAAGAGTAGAGGAAAAATGAAAGGGTGAGTCACCAAGACACAATGTATAAATCCCGAAACACACAACGACCTAAGGCCCACAAATACATTATGAGCCCTGGCCCATACATGAAAGCATCAATCATAATTACATGATAAATAATAAATGATGAATAGCCCAACCCATCCTAGAATTCCATCCTCTACACACCAACCCGTACCAACCATCACACCTTGGGGATTTCTACAATCAACCCTCCATCCGCTACACACCATAACGACAGTCGTACTGCCTATTCCTATTAATCAGGAATCATTAAACGTGGCATAGCCACCGATCACTATGTGACCTATCATTTGAAGTTGTGGTTTAACCACTGATCACCAAGTGACCTATCATGCACTTCCCCTTCATTATCATAATCCCACCCCATGCATACACACATAAAGAAAACATCATATAGGCTTTCATATATTTTGATACACATAGAGATTTCTATGATTACGTACCTGGCATCCTTGCCTAATCCTTTTAGGGTTTTATTCGACTGTCTACACAGCCACTTTCCTGCTTTTTAGCCCATAAAACATAAGTTACAGTTAAAGAGTGTGTTAAAGATCTACACACCTGATTACCATTAGAATGAGACCCTCTCAATCGACGCTATCCGTAGCCAACACCATCGCTACCTGCCTAAGGTGTTGTTCAGAAGCCGATCCACAACCAGGTGGCCAATCCCAAACGACAGACACAGCGTGCTTCTTAAACTTAAGGATCCTCTCCTTTGCCTGATCCATATTTAATTCCATTACAAGTCCTTGTTAGAACTACTATCACAACATAAGGTCATTAATCCTCATCATAGAGTTAAGATCCCACATACGATAAACGAGTTCTAACGAAAATCTAAGGAAAACCACCTTACCTTAAAATCTCAAAATTAGAGACTAGCGATTTTCGGCTTTTAAGTTTAAACGAACAGGTTTCCTTCAAATCCCGGAATGCTGCCCAAACGCAGAAAGAGAGGTAATATTAGCCTTAATCGACATCCTTAACAAGCAAGTGGCCATTCGGCCTTGTCTCTTAAAAACCGAAAGAGAAATTGAAGAGATAGGAAAATGGGCACTCACCTTAACACAAAGAATTCGACTACCCCTTAGAGATTCCGGCTTTTTAAGAAGATCTGAAGAGAAGATAATAAGAAGAAATCTAAGTAGTTTCGGCTTTTAGTTGAAGAAATCGGCAAAAGAATAGGGAGTATTCGGCTATGGAGATAAGAAGAGAGTTCAGGGTTTCAGCTTTTGAAAGAAAAGATGTTGAGGAGATTGGGAGGTTTCGGCTTTTGAAGAAATCAAAAGAAAAGAAATTTCAGAGGAAGACTGAGAATTTCAACACAGGGAAAGAAGAAAAGATTAGGGTTCCAAATGCTGAAATTGAAGAGATATCCCCCTATTTATAGAAATTTCGGCACTTACCTATCAAAAACTGAAAGTGCCCTTCCTAATAACTAAACATTATCAAATAAAAGGGAAAATTCTGCACCCCCTATGGCAATTAAAAATCAATTCCTCCTCCTCTAGGTGATGGAATTTCTGCCAACACCTAGCCTTGCAGATAGCCCCTATCTTTTCTCCTTTATCTGAATCTATTCATACCTTTAGAAGAAACCTAGATAGCACTACCTCTTCCTTCTTTTATTAGCTTATTATCATTAATCCTCCTATTTTCTAGCTCTATTGCTGTCCCCCTTGTTTCCCTTTTTAAGTGCTGAACATGGCCCAAAGACATGGGCTCCTTGCGGCCAAACTTGGGCCTCTTTCAACTGCTAGTGATGCCACCCTCTAGTTCCCTTGCAGTGCCACCTAATATTGGGCCACAAGCCCACTTTGTATTTTAAACACAGATACTACCCTTTTAAACCCTATAGTGCCCAAACAGATAATTTAACCAAGGCTTCTGCCCAAGCCTAAGCCTAATTTGGACCCCTAATACTCAAATTAACTCATTATACATATTTACCCATTAAACGCATAGGCCAAAAAATTCAGGATGTTACAGTTCTACCCCCCTGAAAGAAATTTCGGCCTCAAAATTTCCAACCAACTATTAATCATACTACCCAAGTCTCACTACTATGCTTTCGCTGCGAATTCTAATTCTAAAGCCAAAAGAAACACATAGTGTACTATGATAGAGTATGTACCGGTATTCGTATCTAGAGCGTCCTCATCCTCTAGGCGCCGTGCCGCATAGACCAAAGCTAGCTGCCTCGCCTCAGCATAACTTGGACCTTCACCTGGTGCTCCACGACCATGTCCTGTGCCATTGCCACCATTGACTTGACCACGGCCCTTTGGTGGTTGTTGACCTCCTTTTCCCGGTGGTGCATTCTCTTACCTGTGGGCCCTTCACTGCCCCGTTGCTGCGAACAGTTTCTAACTTGGTGGCCCGTAGAACCACACCTAAAGCACTTCCCACTACTCGCCCAACACTCACCTACATGGAATTTACCACATCGAGCACACTTCTGTGTTTGACCAGCAGCAGCATGTCTCTCATCTCGTCTCGGCCCGTCTGACCTGAGTCTTTTCTGATTACGCCCATCTGCCCCTGATGATTCAAAATTTCTCTTACTTCAACCCCTATCTCTATCTCGATTCAATTTTCTGTCTGCTTAACCTCCTCAGCTATCTTAGCTTTCTCCACAAGGACAGCAAATTCCCTTTCCTGCTGTGGAGCTATCAACACACGCAGATCATCTCTCAGACCATCCTCAAAATGAACACACCGTTCATGCTCTGTAGCCACCATTCCCCGAGCATAACGTCTAAGGCGTAATAATTCCGCTTCATACGCAGCCACCGACCTACTTCCTTGAACCAGATTCAAAAATGCTCTACGCTGCGCATCCACATAACTTGTCCCAATGTATTTACTCTAGAACACCGTTTTGAAGAAATCCCAGGTGATACAGTCAGCCACCGTACCATTCTCAACCGTAAGCCACCATTGATACGCTTCGTCCCGCAGGAGAGATACAACCCCTTTCAATTTTTCCTCCTCCGTGAAATCCGGATCATCCATTATACGCTCAACCGCCTCCAACCAATATTCGGTGTGCATTTGGGGCTATACAGAAATTTTCTAAACACTTCTGCCCCATTGGCTCTAAGCCGCCCAAGACAGATTTCGGGCTCTGTGCCCATACCGCCCAAAGAACCCTTTCTAAGACCCTTAACATTGCCTGAGATACAGCATCATCTCTGGCCCGACTGGTCCTGAAATTCCACCTCCGCAGCTGGTGGAACTGGTATCTCATTTCCAGATCTATGGCAAGATCCCACGGGTTCTGACACCGTTATCCTACCCCTACCACGACCATGTGGCGGACGTCCATGACCCCTTGTACTCATTCTACCGATTCGCGTTTATCTGATTAAAAATTTTATGAACTATTAATTTCTTCCACCAATTAACCACGAACAATCTTATGGAAAGTAGTTTTAAGAGTAGTTCTTTCGAATTCGAACCTATCTACAGTTTCAGTCTCAAGTTTATCTCCTAATTCTAGAAACCACATACATTCAACCATCACACATCAACATACATATAACATCTATGAACTCACATTCATCACATGAGGATATTTCCGTCATTTTACTACCCAGGGGTATTGCCGTAGTTTTGCCCTACAGGGTATTTTCCAAAATAATGTATCTTGGTGATTTTTCTTTGAATTGCAAGTACTTTGGTACACACATTTTTTTAAACGAGGGTATTTTGGTAATTTCCCTCAAAATAGGGTATCTTGGTGGTTTTGTTTTTTTTTCCGAAATAAAGATATTTTGATGTTGTTGTTGTTGTTTTTTTTCCTGAAGCAGGGATACTTTGGAAAATTTAGTTTTGCAAACCGGGTTACCTTTGTAAATTTAGGGGTTTTCGGGTAAATTTGCAAAACATGGGTATTTTATAAAATCACGGTTGTTTTGGAAATTTTCACAAACCAAGGTAATTTTAGAAATTTTGCCAACCAAAGTGTTTTGGTGATTTCACAAATTTTGGTAGTTTTACAATTCTGGGGTATTCTGGAAATTTTCACAAATCAGGTGTATTTTGGAAATTTTACAAAACTTGGGTTTTTTTTTTTTTGATTGTGAAATAGAAGGTTGGTCCTGCTGCAGTTTTAAATTATAGATTTTGGCCCGTCAACAAATCCTTGTGGGTTGAGATGAAGCAATACTACGCACGTGCAGTAGGATTCAGTGAAGAGGAGGTGAGTCACTATGACTGCTTAAGTACCAAGCTCTCCCAGAATCCAATCCTAGACATGCGTCTGCCTGTTGCCACACCCTAACCTATCAACTTGTTTACGGGTTTGTTTAGTTGGATTAAATCTTATGAATTTAGAGAGTTGTTTAAATTAAGCCTAAAGTCCATCAATGTCTAATATACTAGCCTACGTCCACCAAGCCCATGAAGCCCAACATGTATAACAAATCAAAGGTTAGAATACTTACCTGCGTGGATCGGGTGCCGGTAGATTCGAAGGCCATATCTTCATCCAAAAATTTTTTCTCAAAATCATCTCAAATTTTCAAAACACTATTAGACCGATTTCACAGCCCGAGTTTTGAAATGGGCTCTGATACCAAAATGTAACACCCCAAACACAGCCCAAACATCACGATCGAATCTGGTATGCCATGAGTTAACAGTTAAAAACTTCACTTTAAAGGGTTTTCCAATCTTGGTTGATTTATAGAAGTATTCGTTGAATAAGTGACAAATGGAGAAAACTTTTGTAGCATTTTTTTTATAAAACTTCTTGTTTGAAAAGCCCATTTTATTTTTTTTATAATTAAAACTTTGAACATAAATTGATAAATGTAATCATCATCAAATATAGATCAAAACATTAAGCTAGGGAGGCCTTATTACAAAAATAGTCCCAATAATTCATAACTTAAATAAACACCAGAAATAGTCTAAGAAAATAAATAACTTGATGGCCCCTCGAGTCCGTCTCGGCTCCCATGTCTACGATCTACTGCTCATCTGAAAGAGTAGAGGAAAAATGAAAGGGTGAGTCACCAAGACTCAGTGTATAAATCCCAAAACACACAACGACCTAAGGCCCACAAACACATTATGAGCCCAGGCCCATACATGAAAGCATCAACCATAATTACATGATAAATAATAAATGATGAATAGCCCAACCCATCCTAGAATTCCATCCTCTACACACCAACCCGTACCAACCATCACACTTCAGGGATTTCTACAATCAACCCTCCATCCGTTACACACCATAACGATAGCTGTACTGCCTATTCCTATTAATCAGGAATCATTAAACGTGGCATAGCCACTGATCACTATGTGACCTATCATTTGAAGTTGTGGTTTAACCACCGATCACCAAGTGACTTATCATGCACTTCCCCTTCATTATCATAATCCCACCCCATGCATACACACATAAAGAAAACATCATACAGGCTTTCATATATTTCGATACACATAGAGATTTCCATGATTACGTACCTGGCGTCCTTGCCTAACACTTTTAGGGTTTTATTCGACTATTTACACAGCCACTTTCCGGCTTTTTAGCCCATAAAACATAAGTTACAGTTAAAGAGTGTGTTAAAGATCTACACACCTGATTACCGTTAGAACGAAACCCTCTAAATCGACGCTATCCGTAGCCAACACCACCGCTATCTGCTAAGGTGTTGTTCAGAAGCCGGTCTACAACTAGGTAGCCTATCCCGAACGACAGACACAGCGCGCTTCTTAAACTTAGGGATCCTCTCCTTTGCCTGATCCATATTTAATTCCATCACAAGTCCTTGTCATAACTACTATCACAACATAAGGTTATTAATCCTCATCATAGAGTTAAGATCCCACATACGAAAAACGAGTTCTAACGAAAATCTAGGGAAAACCACCTTACCTTAAAATCTCAAAATTAGAGACTAGCAATTTCTGGCTTTTAAGTCTAAACGAACAGGTTTCCTTCAAATCCCAGAATGCCACCCAAACGTAGAAAGAGAGGTAATATTAGCCTTAATCGACAGCCTTAACAAGCAAGTGGCCATTCGGCCTTGTCTCTTAAAAACTGAAAGAGAAATTGAAGAGATAGGAAAATGGGCACTCACCTTAACACAAAGAATTCGACTACCCCTTAGAGATTCCGGCTTTTTAAGAAGATCAGAAGAGAAGATAATAAGAAGAAATCTAAGTAGTTTTGGCTTTTAGTTGAAGAAATTGGTAAAAGAATAGGGAGTATTCGGTTATGGAGATGAGAAGAGAGTTCAGGGTTTCGGCTTTTGAAAGAAAAGATGTTGAGGAGATTGAGAGGTTTCGGCTTTTGAAGAAATCAAAAGAAAAGAAATTTCAGAGGAAGACTGAGAATTTAGGCACAGGGAAATAAGAAAAGATTAGGGTTCCAAATGCCGGAATTGAAGAGATATCCCCCCTATTTATAGAAATTTCAGCACTTACCTATCAAAAACTGAAAGTGCCCTTCCTAATAACTAAAAATTATCAAATAAAAAGGGAAAATTCGGCACCCTCTATGGTAATTAAAAATCAATTCCTCCTCCTCTAGGTGATGGAATTTCGACCAACACCTAGCCTTGCAGATAGCCCCTATCTTTTCTCCTTTATCTAAATCTATTCATACCTTTAGAAGAAACCTAGATAGCACCACCTCTTCCTTCTTTTATCAGCTCATTGTCATTAATCCTCCTATTTTCTAGCCTCATTGCCGTCCTCCTTGTTTCCCCTTTTAAGTGCCGAACATGGCCCAAAGACATGGGCTCCTTGTGGCCAAACTTGGGCCTCTTTCAACTGCTAGTGATGCCACCCTCTAGCTCCCTTATAGCGCCACCTAATATTGGGCCACAATCCCACTTTGGTATTTTAAACACAGATACTAACCTTTTAAACCCTATAGTGCCTAAACAGATAATTTAACCAAGGCTTCTGCCCAAGCCTAAGCCCAATTTGGACCCTTAATACTCAAATTAACTCATTACCCATATTCAACCACTAAACGCATAGGCCCAAAAATTCAGGATGTTACAATGTCCCAGACATGGTCTTACATGAGATCTTTCTTTGGTGCCGTACGGGCCTCCTTTATTTGGTGACGATGCCATGTCTCAGACATGGTCTTATACCAGGCCCTCTTCTGGTGCCGATGTAACACCCCAAACCCGATCAACACACCACGACCGAATCTGGCATGTTACAGTTCCAAAACGTTTTGAAGAAAACAAGTTACCAGTTTATTTTCATTGAAAACTCCTCTATCGGTTTAAGTTTGAAGAAATATCGTGTATGTATAGTTGAAAACATTATGCTGTCTTGAAAAACCTAGAAACCCTTTTTGAAAACTCGTTTGTCGTTCTTAACTTTAGAAAAGCATTCAAGTCTATTGAAACCCAAGTGAATTAAACCTAATCAATTTAAAACCGTTTGCGTTTGAGCTTGGAAAAATTAGGTTTGAAAGTCATTTAAGTTAACTTGTTATCAACTTGTGAATATTGTTACTCGATGGTAAGGTTTGAAATTCTCGATAAGAGGTATAGTTTTGAAAACATTGATTTTTATCCCGGTTATTTAAGCATGCAAAATTATCTAACTTAAGCATATTATGATAAACATGAAATCAAGTAAATAAAACCAAAAATAATAACTTAGTGGCCTTATTATAAGTTAAAACCAAATTATAGAAAATAGAAACTGAAATAGTAATTTAAAGATAAACCCGAAACTAAGATGCATGGCCACCTCGAGTCCTCCCCTGCTCCATATCCGCGATCTATGCCTCATCTGCAAAATGTAAGGGAAGGGGTGAGTCATCGAGACTTAGTGTATAAATCCCCAACCCTATAGGATAGCACTTACATACATCATAATTAAATATGCAGATCATGCAACCCAAAACCTAATCATCTGATCTCCTGTATCTACCCCCGTGTGGTCAAAACCACTGGTGACCGTAGTCACAAATCATGTGGTGGGGCCAACCTACCGTGTGGTCCAAACCACTGATGACAATCCCGTAATCAATATGTGGGGCCAACCCACTGTGGTACCAAACCACTAGGATGAGTCACAATATCCATGTGTGGTAAAAACCATTGGTGACCGTAGTCACAAATATCATATATGTGGTCAAAACCACTGGTGGTCAAAACCACTGAGACTTAGTCACAAATATAGTATCAAAAGCGGGGCCAACCCAGCGTGTGGTCAAAACCACTGGTGACAGTCTAGAATCATCCTTCCCCCTCCTCTCAACAATCCCACCATCATGTCTATAACAACCGTGGCATAATATCATGTTATGATGCAAATAACTCATGGCATAGCATTATACAGTGACATGACAACATATTTAACACCCCAAACCCGGCCCACGAGCCTTGATCGGATCTGGTATGTCACTGAGTAAAACGTTTGAAAAGATAATTTACTTAAGGGTGAAAATGTGAAAACTTGTTGTCTTTTGTAAAACATTATATATTTAAAATGCTAAGTAAAAGCTTGATCGTTACAAAATATCCGGGTTTAAAACTTTAGTATATATTTTAAGATATAAGTTGCTGAATATAAAATCATTTCCAAATAGTAGTGTAATCGTCAATCCAACTAAAGCATAATAACAAACTTCAAAGACTTTAAGCGGCCCTATTACAATAAATAATTATTCAAAATACTGAAAATCTGAAGTGCACATAATAAATAAAAATATCTTCTGTATGGCTACCTTGCATCCTCTCCAACCCGGTCCCAGATTCACGTATCACCTGCGATGTTTGGTAAAAATTTGGGTGAGTCAAACAGACTCAGTGTGTAATTAGTCCACAGATTTCCACCCACATAGGCTTAGCCCACAACCACATTAAACCACATTTCAGATAATAAGGCAAGTTATCCATATAATTCCATATATTGGGCTTGGCCCATAACCACACCAATCCACATACCACACAGGTTTATGCAAAATGCACCCAACCCAGCCTAGGGTCCATCCTCTACGCACCCTCGTATCCAGCCACCACACACCAGGGGATTACTAAATCACCCTCCAACCACTACACACCAATTTGGCAATTAATACCGTCCACGATGTAGCTCGTAGCTAACATCGAGCCACGATGAGGCACATAGCCACTCATCAAACCACGATATGGCACAAAGCCTATATCAATCACGATGAGGCACAGAGCCACTCATCAAGCCACGTGAAATTAATCACAGTTAATCCACAACGCAACCTCAGTCAGCGCCAATCCACGATGTAGCTCATGGCTAACATCAAACCACGTACATAAATGTACACCCGTACCTTCTTTCACATTCATATCCCATCCCATGCACATGCAACATATAATAATGCCATGATAAATAATGCATGTACATGCTATTCAGGCATACAATCATATTCTCATTGGCATATTCACACATATACACATTAATAACCACATTTCCATCAGATTTGATACTGACCTGATTATCAACATACCCCTTAAGGGTATCCATTTCATAATATCCACTGCACTTATTAGCATACACATAACACATGCAAATATAATCATATACCCGAAAAACGGTGGGTTAATCACACACCTGATAACTTGAAGCACTACGCTCTCAATCCCGAAGCTATCACTAAGCGAAACTACCGCTATCTGCCTATAGCTTTCCCCCGCTGCTATCCCACACCCTGGTGGCCAATCCCGAACGGCAGAAACCGATCTCTTCTTAAACTTCGGGATAGGGACTATCCCTTTACCTTCTTGACTGATATTCACCTCCATCAACAATACGTAATTAGAACATTCAGTTAACCATCAATGTCATAATCTAAATATATATCGAATCTAAACTTTCTAAGTATTCTTACCAAGATGATCTTGAATCCCAAAACTCTCCTTATTCCTGTCGATTTGATCCTAAGAACCAAAGTCAGACATCGGTCAACACTAAAACCAATAATATGGCCTAAGGCCGAATGCTAGCAACCACTTACCGAGCTTACCTAAATCCCAAAACTGTCACTTGTTCCTTAAGTAGTCGAAATCTCTGCTTATTAACGGTTAGAATCGGCTTAACACATAAATCTACGAAAAAGGCCCTTGGCCGAATACTATATATCACTTACCTTGGTCACTTCAAATCTCGAAAGACCTCTTTCACGCTAGCTACAAACAAAACACGAGATTATGGCTTAATGGAAATTTGGCCATCCTTAGAAATCAAGGCCAACCCTTAATTCGGCACTCCTATGAATAAAAGAACCCAAACTGATTACTTAAGGCAGAAAATACTTACCCTTACACGTTGCTTACCACTAACGCCTACTTGAAGAGACTACAAGAAAGTAGTCGACAGCACCACTCTAGGAGATTTGGCAATGGTGATCAATAGTAGAGAGGTTTCGGCTTTTGTCAATAATGAGAATAAAGATTGGTCTTGGGGAAGATGATGATTCGAATGAACACAAAGGAGATAAAGAGAAGAGAATGAGGCTTTCAAATAAAGACGGAATATTCGGCTAACACAAAATAAAAGAAGAAGCTTGGAAAAAGATATAGGTTCGGCAAAGAAACAAATAGATTCAAAGTGATCAAAGTTTCGGCTTTACTGCTCTCAACAAGATTCGGCTAAGCCTTTCAAAGGGTGATTGCATATTCGGCTATCACAAGAACAAGTATGAAGAATTAAGGTTGAAAGAACAGAAAAAGAATAAGAACAGAAAAGTTAGGAGAATTTCGGCAATGGTGACAATGGAAATTCGGCCTCAATTGACGAAGAAGAAAAAGAAAGAATAAAAGATGGACACTATAAAATTCGGCACTACCCCCTTTCCTATGCTTCAAAACCGATTAAGCAACCCCCCAAAGAGTCCCACATTCGGCCATAGCTTCATCCTCTTATCATATCCCTTGTTTTGCTCCTCTTTTCTCTCTTCACACTCATTCAAAAAAGAATTTGAATAAGACAACTAATATCTCTTCCCTTGAGCCAACATTTAAAAGAAAACAAGCCTTATTCTCATCCCTTTGAAGTCCCAATGCCGTCCAACACTCCCCCTCTCTACCTTGACGCAAAAGCAAAATAAAATAACACCTTATGCTGCCCCCATGACTCGAACCTGAGCCCTTCACCCTTGCTTAAGGCGTCATTCACCAGGGCCCTAAGTGGCGCCTCCAAGCCACTTTACCAAGCCCACTTTTATGTCCTAAAACCCTCACGAATTTCCTTAAGGCCTCCTTAGCCTAGCTCCCTTTTTGAAGACTTAAATTCCAATAATTTCCTAAGGCATTTACCTATATCTTAGAGTTCCTAAAGCTCCTTAAAACACATCCAACACACACTGAGCCCACTATCACTTGAATTATACACAAACCGCATAACCCCTAAATCCTGGATGTTACAGTTCTACCATCCTTAAAAATAATTTCGTCCTCGAAATTACTTGGCTAAACTAAGCAAGAGTACTACTGCTCCCTGAACCTCCAAAAGCACTTGTTTAAAAAGTTTATCTACTACCACTGATTGTCTTAAAAAAACTAAATACGGTCACCTTCCTAAATACAATCTTCAAGTTCACAATCAAGATTTCGAACACTTCACTAACAATGCAAAAATGAGCTAACCCTATAACACTCAAAACAATAAAGGGTATTCCAAGAACAAGGAACGTACCCGATATTACATCTGACACATCTTCCTCCTCGCGACGGCCGACTGCCTAAACCAATCTTGGTTGTTTCGCTTCTGAACCTTCAGCACCTCTGCTTGATGCTCCACGACCTCGGCCAGAACCATTTCCTCCATGGTTTGGACCCCGACCCCTCATCGCCTTAGGACAATTCCTAACCAAATGAGCCTTAGACCCACAAGGGAAACATTCCTTGCTATTTCCCCAGCACTCTCCTGCATGAGCTCTCCCACACTGAGTACACAAACGACTCCGATTCTCAGAAACTGGCACAGGTGCACATACAGAATTCTCAATCCTTGGTCTTTTCTGAAAATCTCCCGACGATGCTGACGGTCTAAAACTTCTCTTGTTCTAACTTCTATCCTTTTCTCAATTCTGTCTCTCAGTCCTCTTAACTTCTTCAACTATCCGAGCTTTCTCCATTAGAATAGCAAAGTCTCTTTCTTTTTGCGGAGCAATCAACACTCGTAGCTCATCCTGTAACCCATCTTTGAATCGGACACACCTTTCATAATTAGTAGCCACGATCCCTTTGGCATACTGACTTAACCGCACAAATTCCGCTTCATACTCTGCTACCGACTTACTTCCTTGTATCAAGTTTAGAAACGCCTTCCTTTGTAAGTCTAAGTAACTAGCTCCAACGTATTTCCCTTCAAACTTAGCCTTAAAATATCCCTAATTCACTCGATCTGCAGGGGTACCCTCTCTGACAGTGAGCCACCACAGATAAGCCTCATCCCGAAGCAACGAAACAGCACCTTTCAGCTTTTCCTCTGCCGTGCAATCCAAATTATCCATGATCCTCTCGACTGCCTCCAACCAATACTCCGCTACATCCGGAGCCACTCTAGATACTCCTCTAAAAACCTCGGCTCTGTTTGACCTAATCTTTCCGACACTAACTTCCGAGCTCCATTTCCCATACCAGCTCCTGCCACTCGCTCTAGCACTCGCTATAATATCCTGAAAATGGGCTTATGCATTTTTGCTTAATTTTATGAAATAGCATGTCTATTGTGATATGGATGTGTTGTGTGCATTTTTAGAACCTAGGAAATATAAGGAAATGTCTTGGAAATGTAAGGAAATGTCTTGGAAATGTAAGGAAATGTCTTGTCTTGGAAATGTAAGGAAATGTCTTGGAAATGTAAGGAAATGTCTTGTCATGGAAATGTAAGGAAATGTCTAGGAAATGTAAGGAAATGTCTTGGAAATGTAAGAAGATGCTTTAGAAAATATTAAGTTTCGAGCTTAAAAAGAAGGAACTAAAGCAAGGTGGCCTTAAGAGGAATTGTATGCAAAACATGACACACAACTGAGCTTGGAAAAGTGACTTGGAGATGCCACTTAGGGCCCTGGATATGACGCCACAAATAGGTGTAATGGGCCAAGGTTCGACTCGTGTGGGAAGCAAATAAAGTTTTATTTTTTCGGCACTAGAAGAGGTAATGGACGGCAATAAGGCATTAAGGGAGGAGTTTAAATCCTTTTAAAATTTCGGCTAAGGAGTAGATAAGTGATGATTTATTTTAGAATATTTTCAAGAGATAATTGAGGGATTATTCTTTATTTTTTTAAAAAAAATAAAGAGATAAGGAGGAAAATAAGGGAGAAGTGATGGCCAAGTAAGGGACTTTAAGCTTAGTAATTTCGGCTAAGCTAGTAAAAGTGGATGGCCGAATTTTTCAAGGTAGTGTCCATCTTTTCACTTTGTTTTTCTTCTTTTCATTCTCATAGCCGAAATTTCCACTCTACTCTCTCTCAAAGTTTTCTTTTTCATATTTGTTCTAGCCGAAACCCCTCACTAAAATCACCATAGCCGAATCATCCTAAAGCTCATATCCCTCTCTCTTTTCATATTTGTTGAAGCCGAATACTCCAAATGAATCTCTAGTCGACTACTCCATTAAATTCCAAAAGCCGAATCGTCTGTGGTGTCAGACAAGGGCGGTTGTCAATTTGTTCAAAGGTGAGATCAAAATTCGGTTTCCATCCTTTTATTTTTAGACTTGTCGAAAATAAGGTATTAATTCTATTAGTGATCTTTGGCCGAATCTTGAAGGATTCCCCGGGATTTCTGCTATTGTCGACATCTCCATAGTCAAAAGGTGTTTCGGGATTTCAAATCACAAGGTAAGTACATAGGTACATTCGGCCAAGGGCCATTGGTTGTGATTAAATGATAGGAGTTGATCTAACATGTGTTTTTAGGGATTTCGACAGAAACTATAACCAAGGATTTATTTTGGGATTTAAGATCCTTAAGGTAAGTGACAATGAATATTCGGCCAAGGTCTATGCTAGTATTTAGATCTATTTCCTAATTATTCAAAAGCCGAAAACTAACCAAGATAATGGATCTAGTGATTAGCCGATTATAAAGAGGAAACACTATAAGTTTCAGGATTTAAATCAGATTTCGGGATTCCAGTAAATTTGCTAAGCGAATCAGGTGTGTACCCCACACTATCTTTTAATAATATTTATGGCAATATTTAGTATGAGCATGTTTATAAGAATGTGAATATGGCTAAGGTACCATGCTATGGTACAAAGTACCCAGGTACGTTTCCTACTCCTACTAGGAATAGAGATATATGTTATATGATACATGTGAAAAGTGATAAGAATATGAATTAAGGCATGATGTGCATGATATGTATGATATGGGGCATTCGGTTATATGAAAAAGAGGAAGTGAATGTGGTGACTCCGGTCACATTATCTGAATGTGGTGACTTCGGTCACATTATTTGAATGTGGTGACTTCGGTCACAATTATTTAATCTGGTGGCTATGCCACGAATTTTATAAGGGCGATGAGCACGTCGATCGCAAATGATCGCGCCGATGATGGTGTGTAGCGGATGGAGGGTTGACTTAGTAGTCCCCACGATGTACAGGTTGGTACGGGTGATGTGTAGCGGATGGCATCTAGGTTTGGGTTTGGGCTGCATCATTATTTTTATCTATGTGTATTGATATGTGACATGATAATGTATGCCTGAATTGTTAAATCTTAGTGTTGGTTACACATTGAGTCTGTTGGCTCACCCCGTTGTGGGAACATGTTTCAGGTGACGAACAGTGATGGCCATGCTTAGCAAGGACATTTATTTTTATTTTGGACCTTTTTATTTTATTTAAGTACTTTGAATTTAATCTTGGGATTTATTTGGATGTAATAAGCCATAGTGAACTACTTTAGTTTTTTTTTCTTTTATTTAATTATGTCAAGAATTTTTGTCAATTAAACATTGAGGAATTTTATTTTAAATAAACTCTAAATGTATTGTCGCCTAAAACTAAAAGGGTTTTCAATATAAAACGAATTTGTTTTCAACTCGAGCCCAATCCAAAACAATATTTCTTTCAAAACACACTATTTTCCAAAGTAACGAAAGAATTTTAACCGGTTCACATCGAGGAACATACCAGATCCGGTCAAGGCTCGTGGGCCGGGTGTGGGGTGTTTGATTTGCATATCGAGCCGATTTTAAACTCTCGCATTTGAGGTTTAAGGCCCAAAACATTTTCGAATCGAGCCCAAGTAAGTTTTATAAAAATACTTTACGAAATCAGCAGGTTTTCTGGCATGGCACCTAAGTCTCCGACCCGCAGCCCACCAGGTAAGTACCCCTATCCATTGTGTGCTTTATTGAATGATCTGTAGAAGGGTAGGAACAGAACGTAGAAATAGTATGATGGGTACTTGAACCCTAGGACTAGTTTACCCCAACACTTACATAAGACTTAAGTGCCTAATTAAAACAACCCTATGGCTAAGTCGCCGGGTTAGGGTGTGGCAACCCCTGTGCGCATGTCTAGGATAGGATCCGGAAGAGCCTGGTACTTAAGCAGTCCTAGTGACTCACCTCCTCTTCGCTGGAATCCTACCTGGTGCGTAGCTTCGGTTCACCTTAACCAAGAGGACTCAGTCACAGGCTAAACCCAATAACTAAAACCCGAAAGGGATTAGCCACATTTTCATGAAAACCCTAGTTTTGGAAAGTCAACAACCACTCATTTGAAACGTGAAAATTTTATTTTCGAAAAATTTCCTGAAAATTCCAAAGTTACAAAATTACCTAAATGCCCCTGGTTGTGAAATTACAAAAATGCCCTTGGTTTATAAAATGATCAAACTACCCATAGTTCCAAAAGCTCTAATTTGCAAAATATCAAAATACCTTGATTTTGGAAAAATTACGAAATTGCCCCTAACCTACAAATTACCAAAAGGACCCTAATTTCCAAAATTTTTGCAACATCACCGTTTTGGAAAACAAATTCTTAAAAAGAACACTCAAAGTTTTACAAATTTTTAAAATACCCCTAAATTATTAAACTCTACAAATTTACCCTGGTTTATTACCGAAATACCCCTGAGTTTCAAAATTATCGAAATACCCCTGAGTTTCAAAATTACTGAAATACCCTCAGATTTTAAAATTTCCAAAAATACCCCGGGAATGCAAAATTACCAAAATACCCTTATTGACAAAATCACCAAGGAACCTTATTTTGAAAAATTACAAAAATACCCCTGTAGGACAAATTACGAAAATACCCCTGGGGTAGGAATAGACAAAAATAGAGAAATAGAGAACGTGTGTGAATGAATGTTTGAATGAATGTGCTTCTCTGAATTAGGATAGAAAACTTGAACTCTGATTGATCGAAAGAACTACTATTAAACCTCTGTTATAAAATTTCTTCGCGGATAATCAGTGAAACAAGTATTAATTCATAAAATTTCTTAATCAGATTAAAGCACGAACGTAGACATGAGCTCTAGGAGACGTGGACGTAACGTACGAGGACACGGTAGAGGTAGAATGACCGTGTCGAAACCCGTTAGATCGGGTCAAGGATATGAGAATGAGGTACCGCCACCACCACCACCACCACCAGCTGTTGGTGCCGAACAGCAAGATCAGACGGAAGACAACGCTGTGTCGCAGGCTGTGCTGTGAGTCCTTGAGTTGGTGGCTGGTGCAGGAGAAAATTCGGGAGCTCGAAAGTTGGTACCTGAGCGACTTCGTGCCAACGAAGCTGATGTGTTCCGTGGTGTATCCGGTGTGGCACCCAGTACCGCTGAGTATTGGTTGGAGGCCACTGAACGAATTATGGATGAGCTTGATCTGACCCCTGAGGAGAAACTGAAAGGAATGGTGGCATTGCTACGCGATGAAGCGTATCAATGGTGGCTCACAATTCGGGATGGTGCCACAGCTGAGGATCTAACGTGGGACTATGTTAAGGCGGCGTATCAGAAGAAGTATGTTGGAACCAGATATACTGATGCGCAGAGGAAGGCTTTTCTGGGACTGGTTCAAGGCAACAAGTCCGTAGCAGAATATGAAGCTGAATTTCTAAGGTTGAGCCGATATGCTCGAGGAGTAGTGGCTACGGAGCATGAGCGGTGTGTCCGGTTCGAAGATGGTTTAAGGGATGATCTGAGGTTGTTAATAGCTCCTCATCAGGAACGGGAATTTCCTGCGTTAGTAGAAAAGGCAAAAGTAGCTGAGGGAATTAAGGATTCTACAAAGTAGAACTTCGACCGGAATAGGCAGAAAAGAGGCTTTGGATAGTCAGGATCATCTGGGAATAAAAGGCCGAGAATTGATGGGCATGAGGCCGCACAAGCCTCACTGGAGAGGCGATGATCGCACTTGTGATCAGTGTGGGAAAAAGCACTTAGGGGAGTGTTGGAAGAAGATCGGAGGATGCTTCAAGTGTGGGTCAAGGACTATATGATTAAGGATTGCCCTATGAGGCCAGATGGAAATCGACCAGTAGCTCAGAATGTTAATCAAGCTGGTAGAGGTGGACAGCAGCCTCAGCAAGGTCGTGGTTCGAATGGCCGAGGTAATGGTGCAGGTAGAGGACGTAGAACACTGGGCAGAGGTACTGCTAATACTGAGGCAAGGCAACCGGGTTTGGTTTATACGGTTCGTCGGAGGGAGAATGGAGATGCGCCGGACGTCATAACCAGTACGTTCCTTGTATTTGGAAAACCTTATTATACTCTGATTGATGTGGGCTCGACCCATTCCTATGTTGCATGTAGTGTAGTGGAAACACTAGGCCTAGACTCTGAACTTTCTAATAGACAGATGACTGTAGTAAGCCCATTAGGCCAAACTGTAGTGGTGGATAAGATCTTTCGGAGTGTACCTCTAGAGATTTAGGGAGTGAAATTTTGAGCCGACTTAATGGAACTTCCTTTCGGAGAATTCGACCTTATTCTTGGCATGGACTGGCTAGTGGAGCATCAAGCTGTGTTGGATTGTGCAGCTAAGCGAGTGGAGTTGAGGACCCCGGAGGATGAGGTGGTCATTATGATAGGAGAAAGAAGAAACTACCTGTCTAATGTAGTTTCGACGTTGAAGGCTGAAAAATTGGTTCGGAAAGGGTGCAAGGCATTTCTGGCCTTCGTTAGTGCTGTGGACGCAAAAGAAGGGGGAATTAGTGGAGTTATGGTAAGGGACTTCGTGGATGTTTTCCCAGAGGAGCTACCAAGAATACCCCCAGATAGGGAGGTGGACTTTGGAATAGACTTGCTACCGGGAACAGCTCCTGTGTCAATCGCTCCATACCGAATGGCGCCAAAGGAGTTAGTTGAACTCAAGGCTCAAATCCAAGAGTTGCTTGACCGTGGGTTTATCCGGCCCAGTATGTCTCCGTGGGGAGCACCTGTCCTGTTTGTGAAGAAGAAGGACGGAACTATGCGAATGTGCATAGATTATCGTCAGTTGAATAAGCTGACCATCAAGAACAAGTATCCTTTACCAAGGATAGATGACTTGTTCGATCAGCTTAAGGGGGCCGCAATATTTTCAAAGATCGACTTAAGGTCGGGATATCATCAGTTGAAAGTAAAAGGAGGCAGATATCCATAAGAGAGCCTTTAGGACAAGGTACGACCACTATGAGTTTGTAGTAATGCCGTTTGGATTGACGAACGCCCCAGCCGCGTTCATGGATATGATGAATCGGGGTTTTCAACCTTACTTGGATAGGTTCATTGTTGTGTTCATCGATGACATCCTAGTGTACTCCAAGTCAGAAGAGGAGCACGATGAGCATCTTCAGATTGTGTTACAAGTGTTGAGGGAGAAAAAGCTTTATGCCAAATTCAGCAAGTGTGAGTTTTGGCTAAAGGAGGTTACTTTCTTAGGGCATGTGGTATCCGCAGAGGGAATAAGGGTGGATCCTAGTAAGATCGAGGCAGTGTTGGATTGGAAACCACCTAAGTCGGTGGCGGAGATTCGTAGTTTCCTGGGATTGGCAGGCTACTACAGAAGGTTTGTGGAAGGGTTCTCGTCAATAATAGCGCCTTTGACCAAGTTGTTGAGGAAGGAAGTACCCTTTGTATGGACGGATAAGCAGCAGGAGAGCTTTGAGAAGCTTAAGAAAGTATTAACTGAAGCTCTGATCTTGATTTAGCCGGAGGAAAGAAAGGATTGCACGGTGTATTGTGATGCTTCTCACACGGGATTAGGATGCGTATTGATGCAAGACGGGAAAGTAGTCGCATACGCGTCTCGGCAGCTAAGGCCACATGAGGTTAACTACCCAACCCATGACTTGGAATTGGCAGCAGTAGTTTTCGCTCTTAAGGTTTGGAGGCACTACCTTTATGGAGAAAAGTCGATAATTTACACAGATCACAAGAGTCTTAAGTATCTGTTGACTCAAAAGGAATTGAACTTGAGGCAGCGAAGGTGGGTGGAATTACGGAAGGATTATGACTGTTGGATAGAGTACCACTCGGGCAAGGCGAATGTGGTAGCAGATGCCTTAAGTCGGAAAGTGGTGTCGGACCTGAGGGCGATGTTCGCACACTTGAGTTTGTATGATGATGGGAGTCTACTGGCGGAATTGCAAGTCAAGCCAACATGGTTAAATGAGGTAAAGAAAAGTCAGTTGGTGGATGAGGATTTAAGTGTTAAGTTACAACAAGTACAGAACGGAGAGTTAGAGGATTATGGTGTTAATGATGAGGGAGTATTGTGCTTCAAGGGAAAGGTCTGTATGTCGAGGAACGAGGAGTTAAGACAGAGGATACTTCGGGAAGCACATAGTAGCCCTTATGCTATGCATCCCGGAGGCACTAAGTTGTACAGGGATTTAAGGGAACAGTTTTGGTGGCCTAATCTTAAATGGGAAGTTATTGAATTCGCGGGAAAATGCCTGACGTGTCAGCAAGTTAAGGCTAAACACCAAGTTCCATCGGGATTACTTCAGCCAATCGAGATTCCGTAGTGGAAGTGGGAGAGAATCACCATGGACTTCGTTAGTGGGCTTCCCTTACCCCTACTAAGAAGGACTCGGTATGGGTAATAGTAGACCGTTTGACCAAATCCGCGCACTTCATCCCAGTAAGAGTTGATTATTCTCTTCAAAAGTTGGCCAAGTTATATGTGGCGGAAATTGTAAGGTTACATGAAGTGCCAGTGTCAATCATTTCGGATAGAGACCCAAGATTTACGTCTCGATTTTGGAGGGCACTTCATCAAGCTTTAGGCACTAAGTTGGACTTCACTACGTCGTTTCATCCACAATCAGACGGGTAGTCTGAGCGGGTAATACAAGTGTTGGAGGATATGTTGAGAGGTTGTGTGATGGATTTCTGAGGAAGTTAGGAAGACTATTTGCCTTTAGCAGAGTTCGCCTACAACAACAGCTATCAGGCCAGTATTCGGATGGCCCCGTATGAAGCGTTGTATGGTCGGAGGTGTTGGACTCCTACATGTTGGACGGAATTGGGAGAACGTTGAGTTTTGGGTCCAGAGTTAGTGGCAGAATTCGAAGAGAAAGTTGAGATAATTCGAGCACGATTGAAGGAAGCATCTGATCGGTAAAAGTCGTACGCGGATCTTAAGCGAAAGGAGATAGAATTTGATGTGGGAGATCAAGTGTTCCTTAAGGTATCGCCTTGGAAGAAGGTAATGAGATTTGGTCACAAAGGAAAGTTAAGTCCAAGGTTTATAGGACCCTATCGAGTGTTGAAGCGAGTTGGACCAGTGGCATATCAGTTGGAGTTGCCACCAGAGTTGAAGCAGATGCACGACGTATTCCATGTGTCTATGCTACGTCGATATCGATCAGACCCATCTCATGTGGTACGAGTCGAGGAGGTGGAGCTAAGACCAGATTTGTTCTACGAGGAAGAGCCGATTCAGATATTGGAACGTGATGTGAAAGTGTTACGAAGGAAGTCGGTTCCTTTAGTCAAAGTATTATGGAGAAATCACGGATCAGTAAAGGCTTCGTGGGAGCCAGAAGAAGCAATGCGACAGCAATACCCTCACTTATTTCAGCCAGGTAATTTCGAGGACAAAATTATTTTAAGGGGGTAGAACTGTAATATCCTGAAAACGGGTTTATGCATTTTTGCTTAATTTTATGAAATAGCATGTCTATTGTGATATGGATGTGTTGTGTGCATTTTTAGAACCTAGGAAATGTAAGGAAATGTCTTGGAAATGTAAGGAAATGTCTTGGAAATGTAAGGAAATGTCTTGGAAATGTAAGGAAATGTCTTGTCTTGGAAATGTAAGGAAATGTCTAGGAAATGTAAGGAAATGTCTTGGAAATGTAAGAAGATGCTTTAGAAAATATTAAGTTTCGAGCTTAAAAAGAAGGAGCTAAAGCAAGGTGGCCTTAAGAGGAATCGTATGCAAAACATGACACACAAATAAGCTTGGAAAAGTGGCTTGGAGATGCCACTTGGGGCCCTGGATATGATGCCACAAATAGGTGTAATGGGCCAAGGTTCGAGTCGCGTGGGAAGCAAATCAAGTTTTATTTTTTTCGGCACTAGAAGAGGTAATGGACGGTAATAAGGTATTAAGGGAGGAGTTTAAATCCTTTTAAAATTTTGGCTAAGGAGTAGATAAGTGATGATTTATTTTAGATTATTTTCAAGAGATAATTGAGGGATTATTCTTTATTTTTTTAAAAAAAAATAAAGAGATAAAGAGGAAATTAAGGGAGAAGTGATGGCCAAGTAAGGGACTTTAAGCTTAGTAATTTCGGCTAAGCTAGTAAAAGTGGATGGCCGAATTTTTCAATGTAGTATCCATCTTTTCACTTTGTTTTTCTTCTTTTCATTCTCATAGCCGAAATTTCCACTCTACTCTCTCTCAAAGTTTTCTTTTTCTTATTTGTTCTAGCCGAAACCCCTCACTAAAATCACCGTAGCCGAATCATCCTAAAGCTCATATCCCTTTCTCTTTTCATCTTTGTTGAAGCCGAATACTCCAAATGAATCTCTAGTCGACTACTCCATTAAATTCCAAAAGCTGAATCCTCTGTGGTGTCAGACAAGGGCGGTTGTCGATTTGTTCAAAGGTAAGATCAAAATTCGGTTTCCATCCTTTTATTTTTAGACTTGTCGAAAACAAGGTATTAATTCTATTAGTGATCTTTGGCCGAATCTTGAAGGATTCCTTGGGATTTCTGCTATTGTCGACATCTCCATAGTCAAAAGGTGTTTTGGGATTTCAAATCACAAGGTAAGTACATAGGTACATTCGGCCAAGGGCCATTGGTTGTGATTAAATGATAGGAGTTGATCTAACATGTGTTTTTAGGGATTTCGACAGATACTATAACCAAGGATTTATTCCGGGATTTAAGATCCTTAAGGTAAGTGACAATGAATATTCGGCCAAGGTCTATGCTAGTATTTAGATCTATTTCCTAATTATTCAAAAGCCAAAAACTAACCAAGATAATGGATCTAGTGATTAGCCGATTATAAAGAGGAAACACTACAAGTTTCGGGATTTAGATCAGATTTCGGGATTCCAGTAAATTTGCTAAGCGAATCATGTGTGTACCCCACACTATCTTTTAATAATATTTATGGCAATATTTAGTATGAGCATGTTTATAAGAATGTGAATATGGCTAAGGTACCATGCTATGGTACAAAGTACCCAGGTACGTTTCCTACTCCTACTAGGAATAGGAATATATGTTATATGATACATGTGAAAAGTGATAAGAATCCGAATTAAGGCATGATGTGCATGATATGTATGATATGGGGCATTCGGGTTATATGAAAAAGGGGAAGTGAATGTGGTGACTCCGGTCACATTATCTGAATGTGGTGACTTCGGTCACATTATTTGAATGTGGTGACTTCGGTCACAATTATTTAATCTGGTGGCTATGCCACGAATTTTATAAGAGCGATGAGCACGTCGACTGCAGCGACTGCCTTCGATGGTGTGTAGTGGATGGAGGGTTGACTTAGTAGTCCCCACGGTGTGCAGGTTGGTACGGGTGATGTGTAGCGGATGGCATCTAGGTTTGGGTTTGGGTTACATCATTATTTTTATCTGTTATATGTATTGATATATGACATGATAATGTATGCCTGAATTGTTTCATCTTAGTGTTGGTTACACATTTAGTCTGTTAACTCACCCCGTTGTGGGAACATGTTTCAGGTGACGAACAGTGATGGACCGGGTCGGCAGAAGCTTAGGGATGGCCATGCTCAGCAAGGAAATTTATTTTTATTTTGGACCTTTTTATTTTATTTAAGTACTTTTATTTAATTATGTTAAGAATTTTTGTCAATTAAACATTGAGGAATTTTATTTTAAATAAACTCTAAATGTTTTGTCACCTAAAACTAAAAGGGTTTTCAATATAAAACGAATTTGTTTTCAACTCGAGCCCAACCCAAAACAATATTTCTTTCAAAACACACTATTTTCCAAAGTAACAAAAGAATTTTAACCGGTTCACATCGAGGAACATACCAGATCCGGTCAAGGCTCGTGGGCCGGGTGTGGGGTATTTCACTCGCAGCATAGCCTGCGATAATGCGTCATCCCCTCCTGTCTGACCTTGATCCTCCGCGCCCACTGGGTGGTGGCGGCACATCGTTTTCTGACCCATGGCCAGACCCTACTGGTTCCAATATAGTCATTCGACCACGTCCTCTAGAACTCATATCTAACGTCGCGATTTAATCTGATTAAAAGTTTTATGCATTAGTATTTTGTTCCACTGTTTATCCGTGAACAAATTTTATGAATAGAAGTGTTTAAAAGTAGTTCCTTCGATCATCCAAAGTTTCAGCTCAGGCTTACTATTCTAATTCAGAGATTCACATTCACATTCATCAACAACATTCAACATACTACTTTGGGCACTTTTGTCCATTCCCAAGGGTAATTTCGTCATTGGTCCTATAGGGGTATTTTAGTAATAAATCAGGGTCGATTTGAAAATCTTTACAAATCCAAGGCATTCCAAAACTTTCAAAACTCAGGATTACTTTGAAATTTTTTTTTCCAAATTAAAAAGTTTCGAAAATCGGGGCTATTTTGGTAATTTTGTTAGTCAGGGGTATTTTAGTAAATTTTCTAAATCAAGGTATCTTAATACTTCGCAAAATAGGGTTTTTGGATACTTTTGCAAAGTAAGAAAATTTTATTAAAATCAAGGGTAGTATGGTAATTTTAGAAACTAAGGGCATTTTAGCAATTTTACAACTAGGGGTATTTAGGTAATTTTGTAAATCGGGAATAATTAGAAAAAATGTTTTTCAACATAGTTTGTACAAATCCAAAAAGGCAATTTGAAAATTTTAAAACTAAGGTTTTTATAAAACAGTAAGGCTAGCCCCTTTCGGGTTTTAATTATCGGGTTTAGCCCGTGATTAAGTCCTCTTGGTTAGGGTGAACCGTTACTACGCACCAGGTAGGATTCGAGTAAAGAGGAGGTGAGTCACTAGGACTGCTTAAATACCAAGCTCTTACCGAATCCACTCCTAGACATGCGCACAACTGTTGCCACACCCTAACTCGGCGACTTAGTCACAGGTTTGTTTGGTTGTCCTTAAGTCTTATGAATTCTGTGTTGGAGTAAACTAGTCCTAGGGTTCAACAGCCCTATTTTACTAATTTACGATCCCTTAATGCCCACATAGTTCACATATTCAAATCACTTCAGTAGTCATAAGTACTTACCTGGTGGACTTCGGGCCGGAGATACAGGTGCCATGCCAGAATAACCTAAAAAATTTCATAAAAGCCTATATTTTTGAAAAGCCCATCTTTGAAAAATATTTTTGGGCCCAAAACCCTCAAAGTCAAGTTTTGAATCGGGCTCTGATACCAAACTGTAACACCCCAAACCCGGCCTACGAGCCTTGACTGTATCTGGTATGTCACTGAGTAAAATGTTTGAAAAGATAATTTACTTAAGGGTGAAAACGTGAAAACTTGTTGTCTTTTGTAAAACATTATATATTTAAAATGCTAAGTAAAAGTTTGATCGTTACAAAATATCCGAGTTTAAAACTTTAGTATATATTTTAAGATATAAGTTGCTGAATATAAAATCATTTCCAAATAGTAGTGCAATCGTCAATCCAACTAAAGCATAATAACAAACTTCAAAGACTTTAAGTGGCCCTATTACAATAAATAATTATTCAAAATACTGAAAATCTCAAGTGCACATAATAAATAAAAATATCTTCTGCATGGCCACCTTGCATCCTCTCCAACCCGGTCCAAGATTCACGTATCACCTGCGATGTTTGGTAAAAATTTGGGTGAGTCAAACAGACTCAGTGTGTAATTAGTCCACAGATTTCCACCCACATAGGCTTAGCCCACAACCACATTAAACCACATTTTAGATAATAAGGCAAGTTATCCACATAATTCCACATATTGGGCTTGGCCCATAACAATACCAATCTACATACCACACAGGTTTATGCAAAATGCACCCAACCCAGCCTAGGGTCCATCCTCTACACACCCCCGTATCCAGCCACCACACACCAGGGGATTACTAAATCACCCTCCAACCGCTACACACCAATTTGGCAATTAATGCCGTCCACGATGTAGCTCGTAGCTAACATCGAGCCACGATGAGGCACATAGCCACTCATCAAACAACGATATGGCACAAAGCCTATATCAACCACGATGAGGCACAGAGCCACTCATCAAGCCACGTGAAATTAATCACAGTTAATCCACAACGCGACCTTAGTCAGCGCCAATCCACGATGTAGCTCATGGCTAACATCAAACCACGTACATAAATGTACACCCGTACCTTCTTTCACATTCATATCCCATCCCATGCATATGCAACATATAATAATGCCATGATAAATAATGCATGTACATGTTATTCAGGCATACAATCATATTCTCATTGGCATATTCACACATATACACATTAATAACCACATTTCCATCAGATTTGATACTGACCTGATTATCAACATACCCCTTAAGGGTATCCATTTCATAATATCCACTGCACTTATTAGCATACACATAACACATGCAAATATAATCATATAGCCGGAAAATGGTGGGTTAATCACACACCTGATAACTTGAAGCACTACGCTCTCAATCCCGATGCTATCACTAAGCGAAACTATCGCTATCTGCCTATAGCTTTCCTCCGCTGCTGGCCCACACCCCAGTGGCCAATCCCGAACAGCAGAAATCGATCTCTTCTTGACTTCGCCTCCATCAACAATGCTTAATCAGAACATTCAGTTAACCATCAATGTCATAATCTAAATATATATCGAATCTAAACTTTCTAATCCCGAAACTCTCCTTATTCCTGTCGATTTGCTCCTAAGAACCAAAGTCAGACATCGGTCAACACTAAAACCAATAATATGGCCTAAGGCCGAATGCTAGCAACCACTTACCTAGCTTACCTAAATCTCGAAACTGTCATTTGTTCCGTGAGTAGTCGAAATCCCTGCTTATTAATGGTTAGAATCGGCTTAACACATAAATCTAGGAAAAAGGCCCTTAGCCGAATACTATATATCACTTACCTTGGTCATTTCAAATTCCGAAAGATCTCTTTCATGCTAGCTACAAACAAAACATGAGATTATGGCTTAATGGACATTCGGCCATCCTTAGAAATCAAGGCCAACCCTTAATTCGGCACTCCTATGAATAAAAGAACCCAAACTGATTACTTGAGGCAGAAAATACTTACCCTTACACGTTGCTTACCACTAACGCCTACTTGAAGAGACTACAAGAAAGTAGTCGACAACACCACTCTAGGAGATCCAGCAATGGTGATCAATAGTAGAGAGGTTTCGGCTTTTGTCAATAATGAGAATAAAGATTGGTCTTAGGGAAGATGATGATTCGAATGAACACAAAGGAGATAAAGAGAAGAGAATGAGGCTTTCAAATAAAGATGGAATATTCGGCTAACACAAAATAAAAGAAGAAGCTTGGAAAAAGATATAGATTCGGCAAAGAAACAAATAGATTCAAAGTGATCAAAGTTTCGGCTTTACTGCTCTCAACAAGATTAGGCTAAGCCTTTCAAAGGGTGATTGCATATTCGGCTATCACAAGAACAAGTATGAAGAATTAAGTTTGAAAGAACAGAAAAAGAATAAGAAGAGAAAAGTTAGGAGAATTTCGGCAATGGTGACAAAGGAAATTCGGCCTCAATTGACAAAGAAGAAAAAGAGAGAGTAAAAGATGGACACTCCAAAATTCGGCACTACCCCCTTTCCTATGCTTCAAAACCAATTAAGCAACCCCCAAAGAGTCCCACATTCGGCCATAGCTTCATCCTCTTATCATATCCCTTGTTTTGCTCCTCTTTTCTCTCTTCACACTCATTCAAAAAAGAATTTGAATAAGTCAACTAATATATCTTCCCTTTAGCCAAAATTTAAAAGAAAACAAACCTTATCCTCATCCCTTTGAAGTCCCAATGCCGTCCAACACTCCCCCTCTCTACCTTGACGCAAAAGCAAAATAAAATAACACTTTATGCTGCCCTCATAACTCGAACTTGAGCCCTTCACCCTTGCTTGAGGCGTCATTCACCAGGGCCCTAAGTGGCGCCTCCAAGCCACTTTACCAAGCCTAATCTTATGTCCTAAAACCCTCACGAATTTCCTTAAGGCCTCATTAGCCTAGCTCCCTTTTTGAAGACTTAAATTCCAATAATTTCCTAAGGCATTTACCTATATCTTAGAGTTCCTAAAGCTCCTCAAAACACATCCAACACACACCGAGCCCATTATCACTTGAATTATGCACTAACCGCATAACCCCTAAATCCTGGATGTTACAACATATATCAAAATCCATATAATAGGGGACTTATCCGGAGTCCACGCTCATGCCCACAAGGCAAAATTACCGGTTTCAATGGCTATTCGGCTTTTAACAGTAAACACAATAAACATATAATACTAATGAAGTGTGTAAGCGTTACACACCTGACTATTTGCGAATCTAGCGAAATCCCAAAACTACGATCTATTCCCAAACAGATAGAACCTGAAGATCCCAAAACGCTTGCCTTCACCTTTCCTACAATCGGCCAACACCATACTTTTAAGAATATATCCATTCGGCTTAATCACAAAATCTCGAAGGATATGTCGCACCAAGATAGTACATTTACCTTAACACCCTTTAGTTTCCAACCAAGTCCCGAAGCAACACGATGAACCTCCCTCTACAATCGGTAAAGCACTAGCAACAAAAATAATTAGCCTTCGGCTTTTGAAAGAATAAGGTAAAGATCCGAAACGATAGAACCCTTACCTAAATCGGCAGCCAAATCCTGAAGATGTACTGAGTACGGCTACACCCTTCCCTACAATCAGCCAAGTACTACTATCATTGAATTAAAGCCTTCGATATTAATCACAACAGGAGATGTCGAAACAGTAAAACAATTACCCCCTTACTTACGAAATTGACTAAGTGTGATGACGTACAGCCAACGCCGAATCTGTTGTCACAAAACCCGAAAGAACACTTTATGAGTACCAAAAGATGTCGATTCATGGATGTATAAAAACCATGATAGCCAAAAAGTCAGCTTTTGTTCCATATAAGTCGATGAAGAAAGAATAAAGAAGGTAAGAGAGATTCAGCCATACAACCAAGAAGAAATAGAGAGGGAAAGAGATGAAGTAGCGAGGACTTACCACACCAAGGGTTGAGGTTCGGCTATGAGATCCAAAGAAGAGATAGGTTTCGGCATCCAAGAAGATGAAGAGAAAATGCAAGAAGAGAGAAATTGATGAGCAGAGTATTCGGCTTTCACAAGAAATCGCAACTAAGGAAAGGGTTAGGGAGTTTCGGCTAACCAGAGAACGAAGAGATAGAAAAAAATAAAGAATAGGGATGTGTTTTTCAGCTAGCAATATTTGAACCAAAAAGAAGAGAAGAAGATGAATATAGGGTTTCGGCTTTTCAAGAAAATGGCAAGGGTGGTTCGGCCAAGCACCAAGAATGACGAAAAGGGAAAACAAAATAAGAAGAAAAGTAAGAGGGGTTTTAGTTTTGCCACAGGCAAAATGCCACACTTGAGTGCCTAGCCGAAAATGTACTCTTACTGGCTATAGGAATTCGGCACACCCTTAGCTACCCAAACCGATTACTCCTCCTCCCCACAGTCTAAACTTCGGCCAACACTTCAAGTCTCTCCTGTCCACTCATTCAAATCGGTTTGAATGAGTCAAGCTCCACAATTTTCTCCTCTCCATCCATTTAAAATCTGTTGACTCAATCCTCATCCATCCAAGAGAGTCCTACCTGAGCACACCACCTTCCCACTTTGGCGTCAAAAAAAATAATAAGCAGCATTGGGATTTCTGCTGCTCGAACCTGAGCTCTCTTTCCCTGCATGTGGCGTTACCCTCCTGGTACCTTAGTGGCGCCTCGTTTGCCACTTTGCCACTAGGTTATTTGTGTCCAAACCCTCCGACAATTTCTTTTAACCCCTAAATTTCTTAGCTTCCTCTTCCTAAGTACTAAAACAAAAATTTTAGCCATGACTCAGGCCTAACCCAAGGTCATGCCTAGACCCCAAAACATGCGAAACTAGTACAACCAACATAATATCACATGCAATAACACAAAAAATGCAGAGACCCCGATTTAAGGATGTTACAGTTCTACCCCCCTTAAAAATAATTTCAGCCTCGAAATTACCTGGTCAGAAGAGTTGAGGGTATTGCTGCCGCATCACATCCTCTGGTTCCCATGTGGCCACCTCCGTACCATGGTTACGCCATAATACTTTCACTAAGGGAATTGACTTCCTACGCAGAACCTTGACATCCCGATCCAAAATCTGTACCAGTTCCTCCTCGAAAGACAAGTCTGAGCTTACCTCTATCTCTGCAAGTGGCACAACATGTGACGGATCTGATCGATAGCGCCTTAGCATGGAAACATGGAACACGTCGTGATTCTAACTTAATTCTGCTAGCAACTCGAGCTGATAAGCTACTGGTCCCATTCTTCAACACTGTATACGGCTCGATAAACCTAGGGATTAGCTTGCTCTTTTGCCCAAATCTCAACACTTTCTTCCATGACGATACCTTCAGAAAGACCTTGTCACCCACTGCATACTCTATATCCTTGCACTTAAGATCGGCATAAGACTTCTGCCTGTCCGACGCTTCCTTTAGACGAGCTCAAATCATCTTAACCTTATCCTCTGTTTCTGCCCCCAACTTCGAACCCAACATTTGCCGTTCACCTAGTTCTGTCCAACACGTAGGAGTACGAAATTTTCGTCCATATAATGCCTCATATGGTGCCATCTGAATACTCGCTTGATAACTGTTGTTATAAGCGAACTCTGCCAATGGTAGATACTCCTCCCAACTACCGCTGAAATCCAAAATGCAACCCCTTAACATGTCATCCAGAATCTAGATTACCCTTTCAGACTGTCCATCAGACTGCGGATGAAAAGCCGTGCTGAAATCCAACCTCGTACCCAATGCCTGATACAAAGCTTTCCAGAACCTTGACGTGAACCTGGGATCCCTGTCCGAGATAATTGACACAGACACTTCATGCAGCCTTACTATCTCTGCAACATACAACTTGGCTAACTTCTGGAGCGAATAATCAACCCGAACTGGTATGAAATGAGCCGATTTAGTCAGACGATCCACAATTACCCAAACTGAGTCCTTCTTGCTAGGCGTAAGGGTAGCCCACTGACGAAATCCATCGTAATCCTTTCCCACTTCCATTGCGGAATCTTTACCGGCTGCAACAGTCTTGACAGTAACTGATGCTCGACCTTGACTTGCTGGCATGTCAAACACTTGCCCACAAACTCAGTTACCTCCCTTTTAAGAGCAGGCCACCATAACTGTTCCCTCAAATCTCGATACATCTTGCTACCTCTAAGATGCATAGCGTATGGGCTGCTATGCGCTTCCTGAAGAATCTGCTGTCTTAACTCAATGTCCTTTGGCATACATACTTTCCCTTGAAAACACAGTACTCCATCACTGCCCAAACTGTAACCTTCGGATTCACCATCTTGTACTTGCAACCTCCGAGCACTCAGACCCTCATCCATCAGCTGTTTTTCCTTAACTTGACCGATCCAAGTCAGTTTTACTTGCAATTCTTCCAATAGATCCCGTCGTCATATAGACTAAGATGAGCAAACATCTCTCAGGTCTGCTACCACCTTACGGCTCAACGCATCAGCTACTACGTTAGCCTTACCCGGATGGTATTCAATCGAGCAGTCGTAGTCTTTTAACAACTCAATCCACCTTCGCTGCCTCAAATTCAAGTCTTTCTGAGTCAAGAGATACTTCAGACTCTTATGATCCGTATAAACTATCGACTTTTCTCCAGACAAGTAATGCCTCCAAATCTTCAAGGCAAAAACCACTGCAGCCAACTCCAAGTCATGTGTCAGGTAGTTACCCTCACGAGGTCTCAACTGTCGAGACGCATACGCCACTACCTTCCCCTCTTGCATCAGTACACACCCTAAGCCAGTATGTGATGCATCACAATAGACCGTGAATTCCTTTCCTGCCTCAGGCTGAATCAAAACCGGAGCTTCAGTCAGAATCTTCTTTAACTTGTCAAAACTTTCTTGCTGTTTTTCATACCACACAAATGGGGCCCCTTTTCTCAACAGCTCGGTCATTGGCGCTGCAATCAAAGAGAAGCCTTCTACGAACCTTCTGTAATATCCTGCCAAACCCAAAAAACTCCGAATCTCAGCTACCGACTTAGGTGGTTTCCAATCCAACACTGCCTCGATCTTCCAAGGATCCACCCTAATCCCCTCAGCTGATACTACATGACCTAAGAAAGTTACCTCCTTAAACCAGAACTCGCACTTACTAAACTTGGCGAATAACTACTTCTCCCTCAAAACCTATAAAACCACCCGAAGATGCGCGTCATGTTCCTCCTCAGATTTCAAGTACACCAAAATGTTGTCTATAAACACTACGACGAATCGATCCAAATACGGCTGGAACACCCGATTCATCATGTCCATGAATGCTGCCGGCGCATTAGTCAACCCGAACGGCATTACCAAAAACTCGTAGTGCCCATAATGAGTATGAAACACCGTCTTATGAATATCAGCCTCCTTTACCTTGAGTTGATGATACCCTGACCTAAGATCTATCTTAGAGAAAACCGATGCACCCTTAAGTTGATCAAACAAGTTGTCTATCTTGGACAACGGATACTTGTTCTTGATTGTCAACTTATTCAGCTGGCGGTAGTCTATACACATCCGCATTGTCCCGTCTTTCTTTTTAATAAAGAGCATAGGTGCTCCCCAAGGTGATACATTCGGTCGGATGAAACTTCAGTCCAGTAATTCCTAAATCTGAGCCTTTAACTCAACTAATTCTTTCGGCGCCATCCTATACGGGGCAATAGACACTGGCGCGATTCCAGGTAACAAGTCTATACTGAACTCAACCTCGCGGTCAGGAGGCAAACCTGGAAGTTCCTCTGGAAATACATCAGCAAATTCCCCAACGGTTCGGACACCCTCCACAGCTGCATCCTTGGCTTCCAAAGCATAGACATGCACCAAAAATTCCTTACACCCTTTTCTCACCATTTTCTCCGCCTTCAGCGCAGAGACCACATTGGATAGGTAATCTCTCGTATTATCTATCATCACCACCTCTTTGCCTTCCATTGTCTTCAACACCATGCGTTTAGCTGCGCAATCCAAACTGGACTGGTACTTCACTAACCAATCCATTTCGAGAATCAGATCGAACTCCCCAAACGGCAATTCCATTAAGTCAGCCAAAAACATGACCCCTTAAAGTTCTAGGGGTACCTCCCTATACAGTTTATCTACTTCTACAGAGTGACCTAGAGGGCTTATTACTGTCATCTTCCTAGAAGTAATCTCAGAGTCTAAGTTCATGTTTCCACTATGCTATAGGCAACATACGAGTGCGTCGAACCAACATCTATCAAAATAGTATAAGGTAGTCCAAAGATTAAAAACGTACCGGTTATGACGTCCGGTGCATTGCCCTCCTCTCGACGCCTCGCTGCGTAGACCAACCTAGGCTGTCTCGCCTCTGTACTACCTGCACCTCTGCCCGATGCTCCACGGCCTCTACCAGAGCCATTACCTCCCCTGGTCGCACCACGGCCCCTCTGTGGCTGCTGACCATCCCTCCTGGTCTGTGTACGATTCTGATCCCCATACTGCAGCCTAGCTGATCTCTGTGGACAATCCCTCACTTGATGCCCCATCGACCCACATTCGAAGCATCCTCCGTTTTCAGTCCAACATTCCCCTGTGTGGGACTTCCCATACCGAGCACACCGTGGCGGCCACTGAGTATTAGCAGCAGCAGGCCTCGCAGCTTGATTCGACCCACCGTATCTAACCCTCTTTTGCTGATTCCTGGCAGAATGCCTTTTATTCCAACCCTTATCCTGATTCCGCCTTACAGACTATTTTACCTCCTCAGCAACATTGGCTTTTTCCACTAAAACAGCAAACATTGTTTCCTGCTGTGGGGCAATCAACATCCGCAGCTCATCTCTCAACCCATCCTCAAACCTGACACAGCACTCATGTTCTGTGCCCACAATACCCCGTGCATACCGACTCGCCAAGGAAAATTCGCCTCATATTCTTATATATTGTCTTATTTCCACTGAACCAAGTTCAGACGCGCATGCTGCTTATTTGCGCATTGATGTAGCTAGCCCCAATGTATTTCCTCTGATAGGCTGCTCTAAAGGATTCCCAAGTGATGTCATCCGCCATTGCTCCATCCCTAACCGTGAGCCACCACTGATATGACTCATCTCGGAGAAGAGATACTATACCCTTCAGCTTTTCCTCAGCCGTAAAATCCAAGTCGTCCATGATACGTTCTGTTGCCCCCAACCAATATTCCGCCGTACTAGGAGCCACGCCGGATACACCTCTGAACACCTCTACACCATTATTGGCGAGTCGTTCGGATACGATTTAACGAACTCGATCCGGACGCTTGCACTGGCGACCCTCTTTAACACCCGCAATATCGCCTGCGACACTGCGTCATCACCTGTCTGGTCCTGAAATTCTGCACCCACAGCTGGCGACGGTGGTACCTCGTTTTCTGACCCATGTCCAGACCCTACCGGTTCCAAAATCATCATCTTACCCCTACCTCGTCCATGAGTGTTACGCCCACGTCCACGTGCACTCATGACTATCGATATGATTCGAGCTGATTAAGATTTTTATGCGTTAGACTTTATTCCACTGTTTATTAAAGCACAGTCTTATGAGAAGTTTAATACGGGGATTGTTTCGCGAGTTCATACCATCCTACAGTTCTAGTCTCTAAAGTATTTCCTACTACTATTTAGTCATGCCAATATTATCACAATCATATCATCATAAGCAACAATTTGGGGTATTTACCTGGGCGGATCGGTGCCGGAGACTCGGTGCCATGCTTTCCCAACCCTACTCTCTCCATAATCCGTTTTAAAACATTTTTGGGCCTCGGGCCCACAGCTGAGCTTTTGAACCAGGCTCTGATACCAAAATTGTAACACCCCAAACCCGATCAAGACACCACGACCGAATCTGGCATGTTACAGTTCAAAAACGTTTTGAAGAAAACAAGTTACCGATTTATTTTCATTGAAAACTCCTCATCGTTTTAAGTTTGAAGAAATCTCGTGTATGTATAGTTGAAAACATTATGCTGTCTTGAAAAAACTCGGAAACCCTTTTTGAAAACTCATTTGTCGTTCTTAACTTTAGAAAAGCATTCAAGTCTATTGAAACTCGAGTGAATTGAACCTAGTCAATTTAAAACCGTTTGCTTTTGAGCTTGGAAAACTTAGGTTTGAAAGTCATTTAAGTTAACTTGTTATCAACTTGTGAATATTGTTACCCGAGGGTAAGGTTTGAAATTCTCGATAAGAGGTATAGTTTTGAAAATATTGATTTTTATCCCGATTATTTAAGCATGCAAAATTATCTAACTTAAGCATATTATGATAAACATGAAATCAAGTAAATAAAACCCAAAATAATAACTTAGCGGCCTTATTACAAGTTAAAACCAAATTATAGAAAATATAAACCAAAACAGTAATTTAAAGATAAACCCGAAACTAAGATGCATGGCCACCTCGAGTCCTCCCCGGCTCCATATTCGCGATCTATGCCTCATCTGCAAAATGTAAGGGAAGGGGTGAGTCATCGAGACTCAGTGTATAAATCCCCAACTCGATAGGATAGCACTTACATACATCATAAGTAAATATGCAGATCATGCAACCCAAAACCTAACCATCCGATCTCTTGTATCTACCCCCGTGTGGTCAAAACCATTGGTGGTCAAAACCACTGGTGACCGTAGTCACAATGTGGTGGGGCCAACCCACCGTGTGGTCAAAACCACTGATGACAATCCCGTAATCAACATGTGGGGCCAACCCACTGTGGTACCAAACCACTGGGATGAGTCACAATATCCATGTGTGGTCAAAACCACTGGTGACTGTAGTCACAAATATCATATATGTGGTCAAAACCACTGAGACTTAGTCAAAAATATAGTATCAAAAGCGGGGCCAACCCGCCGTGTGGTCAAAACCACCGGTGACAGTCTAGAATCATCCTTCCCCCTCCTCTCAATAATCCCATCATCATGTCTATATCAACCGTGGCATAATATCATGTTATGATGCAAATAACTCATGGCATAGCATTATACAGTGACATGACAACATATATCGAAATCCATATAACAGGGGACTTACCCGGAGTCCACGCTCATGCCCACAAGGTAAAATTACCGGTTTCAATGACTATTCGGCTTTTAACAGTAAACACAATAAACATATAATACTAATGAAGTGTGTAAGCGTTACACACCAGACTAGTTGCGAATCTAGCAAAATCCCAAAACTACGATCTATTCCCAAACCGATAGAACCCGAAGATTCCAAAATGCTTGTCTTCACCTTTCCTACAATCGGCCAACACCATACTTTTAAGAATATAGCCATTCGGCTTAATCACAAAATCCCGAAGGATATGTCGCACCAAGATAGTACTTTTATCTTAACACCCTTCGATTTCCAACCAAGTCCCGAAGCAACACGATGAACCTTCCTCTACAATCAGCCAAGCACTAGCAACAAAAATAAATAGCCTTCGGCTTTTGAGAGAATAAGGTAAAGATCCGAAACGATAGAACCCTTACCTAAATCAGCGGCCAAATCCCGAAGATGCACTGAATACGGCTCACCCTTCCCTACAATCGACCAAGTACTACTATCATTGGATTAAAGCCTTCGATATTAATCACAACAGGAGATGTCAAAACAGTAAAACACTTACCCCCTTACTTACGAAATTGACTAAGTGTGATGACGAATAGCCAACGCCGAATCTGTTGTCACAAAACCCAAAAGAACACTTTATGAGTACCAAAAGATGTCAATTCATGGATGTATAAAAACCATGGTAGCCAAATGCCGAAAGTCGGCTTTTGTTCCATATAAGTCGATGAAGAAAGAATAAAGAAGGTAAGAGAGATTCGGCCATACAACCAAGAAGAAATAGAGAGGGAAAGAGATGAAGTAGCGAGGACTTACCACACCAAGGGTTGAGGTTCGGCTATGAGATCCAAAGAAGAGATAGGTTTCGGCACCCAAGAAGATGAAGAGAAAACGCAAGAAGAGAGAAGCGATGAGCGAGTATTCGGCTTTTCACAAGAAATCATAACTCGGGAAAGGGTTAGGGAGTTTTGGCTAACTTGAGAGAATGAAGAGATAGAAGAAAAGAAAGAATAGGGATGTGGTTTTCAGCTAGCAATGTTTGAACCAAAAAGAAGAGAAGAAGATGAATATAGGGTTTCGGCTTTTCAAGAAAATGGCAAGGGTGGTTCGGCCAAGCACCAAGAATGCCAAAAAGGGAAAACAAAATGAGAAGAAAAGTAAGAGGGGTTTCGGTTTTGCCACAGCCAAAATGCCACACTTGAGTGCCTAGCCGAAAATGCACTCTTACTGCTATAGGAATTCGGCACACCCCCAGCTACCCAAACCGATTACTCCTCCTCCCCACAGTCCAAACTTCGGCCAACACTTCAAGTCTCTCCTATCCACTCATTCAAATCGGTTTGAATGAGTCAAGCTCCACAATTTTCTCCTCTCCATCCATTTCAAGTCTGTTGACTCAATCCTCATCCATCCAAGAGAGTCCTACCTGAGCACACCACCTTCCCACTTTGGCGTCAAAAAAATAATAAGCAGCATTGGGATTTCTACTGCTCGAACCTGAGCTCTCCTTCCCTGCATGTGTCATTACCCTCCTGGTACCTTAGTGGCACCTCCTTTGCCACTTTGCCACTAGGTTATTTGTGTCCAAACCCTCCGACAATTTCTTTTAACCCGTAACTTCCTTAGCTTTCTCTTCCTAAGTACTAAAACAAAAATTTTAGCCATGACTCAGGCCTAACCCGAGGTCATGCCTGGACCCCAAAACATGCTAAACTAGCACAACCAACATAATATCACATGCAATAACACAAAAAATGCAGAGACCCTGATTTAAGGATGTTACAACCGATGCCATGTCCCAGACATGGTCTTATACGGGACCTTCCTTATCTCATGTTGTGACATTGGTATCCTTGCTATTCCGAATGTTCAATCGGGACTTCAACTTAACATATTTTCATCATACTCTCATCAAGGCATCATTAGTCAATTTCATAGAAATAATATACATTTCACGAAATGTCAAACATTTAAAAGCAAATAACATGATGTTGAATTATTACATACAAACTTACCTCGACTTAAAATGGCGAAAGGGACCAAGTCGTCCAATATTCGTCTTTCCCTCGTTCTAAGTCCAAAACTTGTTTTCTTTATCTAAAATATCAAATTTCACTTATTAAGTTATTATACTATTCAATTTAGTCCAAAAATCATATTATGGCAAAATTACATTGGCCCTAAACTTTGTCATATTTACACTTTTGCCCCTAGGCTCGTAAAATGATTTTTATTCAATTTCCTTGTATTTTAGGCCTAGCCGAACCATTTTCATAACTATAGCAGTCCACAATTTGCATTCATTCACACATTTTCATACATTTTTTAACTTTTTACAAACTAGTCCTTTTATGCGTTTTCATCGAAAACCACTTAGTAAAAGTCGTTTACTACACACCGATCATTCATATTTTACCATTAGAAATCAAAGCACATGCATGTCATCCATGGGTAAATTTTTAAATACAAATCCTAGCTCAAAATAATGATAGAAATAGCTAAACCAAGTTACGGGGATCTCAAAATGTAAAGAACATTAAAAACGGGGTTGGATGCACTTACTATTGAGCTTGAAAGCTTGAAAACCTAGCCATGGCTTCCCCCATGCTAAATTCGGCCAAGAAAGAAGATGGACAAGGGTTTTTGGCTTTTATTTTGTCTTTTAGTCAATTTAATTACCAAATTACCAAAATGCCCCTAACTTAAAATATCCTATTTCACTTATCTCATGTCCATTTTTGTCCAAAAATATGACCAATGGTCTAATTCCCATTTAAGGACCTCCAATTTAAAATTCATAGAAATTGGACACTTCTAACATGTGGAACTCAACTTTTGTACTATTTACAATTTATTCCTTTTGACTAAATTAAGTGCCCAAACGTCAAAATTTTCGAACGAAATTTTCACGAAATATTTCCGTGAAATCATAGACCATAAAAATATATTAAAAATAAGATTTTCCTCATTCCGACTAGGCCTAAAATAGGTTCGTTACATATGGCGTCATATACATGTGTTGTAGTTGGTATGTATCATGGTTAACAATACCAATTGAATTTTGACTTTTTTTTTTGACATTCTATTACGTATGGTGACACAATTTATTATTTCTTAGGCATGCCAAACGATCATCTGAAATTGGATTCGGATATGATATCTAAATTTATATTACTCATGGTTAAAGCGAGTCCTAGGATTTCAGTACCTGTTTTGATGGTCCACATCCGTAGCGAGTTCGATTACACCGTGTCCTAGCGCAAGGCATAGTTGGCAAAGAAAAAGGCATTGGAGAAGAAGCACAGTGTGTGGGAGAAATCGTACAATGAATTTTGACAATGGTGTCAGGTATTGGAGTGGTACGTACCATGTTCTATAACCAAGCTACAAATGGAGCTGTGTATTACGACGACTGCTTAGTCCCTAAAAACGAGTTTTCCATCATTTTTTTTACTTAAAAGCAATGTGTAACTGAATTCTAGTACTATAAGCCACTTGTCCAAATCAACAACACATTCTTGTATAGGAGATACGAACATAAGTTGTTAATAGTTGTTGCAATGGATGGTACTCGAAGAATTCTATTAATAGCTTTTGCAATAACTTTGGAAGAATCAAATGAGGACTAAGATTTCTTCTTAACTAACCTGAGAAGGCATGTTGTGTCCCAACCCAATGTGTGCATCATTTTCAGTAGGGGCATCAAAATACAGGCTACATTCGATCAATATTCAAGCCTATGGGATCGTGCACACCATAGGTATTGTTTGCATCACATAGGGTCTAACTACATGGATCGATAACATAAGGATGCCGAGCAGTGACATTTCGTTAACATGGGTACGTTGTTCATAGAATTGGTTTCTTGTAAAACAATATAACATATACATTTTGGGTCACTTTTCTTGAATGCATTGGTGATTGTCATCCACATGGTACAAGCTCGTCCAACATCGATTCCATGAAATGTTGGAGAGACTACAAGCTATAAACCAACTAAGTGTGCGGTACCTCGATGAGATACTAAAGAAACAGTGGACGCAGTCGTATGATGGAGGACTAAGGTACAGAAACATGAACTCAAACCTAACGGAATGCATTAATTTTGTACTAAAGGAGACGCATCATTTGGTGGTAACATCAATGGTCAAAAAAACATATTTTTAATTAGTAGCCTTGTTTCCAAAGTGAGCTGAGACATACGCGGGATAGTTAAAGGGCGGTCACGTTTGGTATGCGTCAATGCTAAATGATATTTGGGAAAATGTAGAAGTCACGAACTCAATTACTTTAGTGTGTCACTTAAGACCAAATCTCGTATTTGAGATTAATCAACCTTATAGACCCGACCATGGAGTTATCGATGGAGCTTACCATGTAGACCTCAGACAAATGACTTGCAACTGTGGGAGATTTCAAGCACTGTGTTATCCATTAACACATGCAATTCCGGCATGTGTCTCGGAATGTATAGATTGCATGACCTATGTTGATGAAGTTTACAAACTTGAACGCGGAAAGTACTTTCTCTATTCTTTATTTGTGTCACCTATGTGATCAGAATTTGAGTTAAATTCAAACTTTGGAAAATCCGGTAGGTTAAGATTTAGTGGGAATTTATTATTTTTTTTAATTTTGAAAATATCCCAAAAAGGAAAATTCTCTCATGTTCCTTATCCACTTTCCTCTCACGTTCCAACTCTTTCATTCTCTCTCATCATTGTCATTCCACTTTTTTCTTTTCTTCACATTTTTCTATTTTTTAAGTTTTTTTCCCCATTTTCCCTTGTAGTGATTTGAGCCCTTTAATCTTTCTTTCTTTTTTTTTTGCCACTGATTTGTCGTAATTCAATGTAGGAGATTAAACTAATTTCTGCACTTTAGGATCTTGGAAACGAGTATTTTCATTCAGTTTTAATTATGTTTTCTGAAGTTTATTTTAAGTTCATAAAATGTGTAAATGAGTCTTTTATTGACATTAGGGGCCAAATGAGGCCTAAGGGTGAGTTGATGAAATATGTTGCAATACAAGTGCTCAATGTCACAACATAGGGAGCAGAATGGAGAATTCATGAGATTTCCTTCGATGTCGCGACACAGACTAGTAGTGTCACAACATACACATAAAAAACTCATTTTATTTTACTTTTGTATTATAACTTAGTTAAAATACTAATTAGATCATTTTGTGTTTAGGTTAGAATCGATGTAAAACTCGCCTCCCTTCGGTACGATCCTCGGAGTACTCACCTACTCCGTATTATCTATATTACAACTAGACCCGTATACTTGCTGATACCGCCTCTCATATCTATATCTTTTACTGCAATATTCACACTGTGGATGTTAGTACGTTCGGAGGCGGTTAAGTTGTTGGCGCCGTTGTCAGGGAGGCAACGTCACTAGTTTGATTTTAATTTTTGCATTCAGAAGGAATAATTAGGAATTTTTTAGGTTGTAGATATGGTCAACATGAGAATGGATTATTTCAATGATACGTGTTTAGTTGAAGACTTAGATTATGATGTTGACATTTACAAGTAAGGAGAGGATTGGGAGATACAGTAAAACCAATGATTATTAATGCAGTCAACTCTAAGCAGAAACCTTAGTCCTTTCCCAAGATGATAAAAATGACATTGGTATACCATCAAAAAGGCACCAAGATGCGTCAAGTCTAGAGTTGAGAAAATAAGATAATGCCATTGGAGATACTTGTGAGGTAAAGGAACTCCTAAACCATTCGTCTCAGCAGACAAAAGAAAATCCAGAATGGGTGAACGAAACAAAAATAGAGGAAGGTGATTTGCCGAAATTTGGTGTAGTAGGTTAAACTAGTTTTCACACTTAAGAAGCCTAAATACAAGCATTTTCATTACATTTTAGTTAAGTTTTTTAGTTTTACTTACATTCAATAAAATGTGCAAATTGAGTCTTTGACTGACTCTAAGGGCTGGATGAGGACTAAGGGAAAGCTAATGCACTTTTTGAGTTTGCAAAAACCATTAAAAGACATTTTAGGACGATACTGGACGTTATGTTGCAACACGGGAGGACTAATGTTGTTGCGTGTAAATATAATGTGCAAGTGTGCAAGCATACACGTGGAATCCTGTAATATAATGACAAGTAAGATCGTCTCCACAAGGATTGGATAGGATTAACTTGGTTAAGTTGCTGTTATGAAGTTTGTGAATCACGCTAGGGCAAAACAATGACATAAATGCAATGGTAATCAAAGTAATGATGATGTGTGTAATATGTAAACAAAAAAATATTTAAAAATATGCTATGCCAAAGATACTAGGACAAAAGTGAGAGGGTCTACGCTGTTGAATGGAAAAGCTGGGATTACTAGGAATCTTCCCTTATAAACCAATAATGCCTCAACAAATTCTTAATCAACTTACTACTCAATATGGATATAAAATGCTCTACTTCTTTTGAGAGAAAGACCTAAGGATACCTCACCTAAGGAGATATATATCTATAGACCTAAAATGTAAGTCCTAGTACTGATTACTCTTCACTCTATATGAGCGAAGCTTTATGTCTAGATATTACTATGGGCATTCTGTTGAACACCCACTCATATCAATCAAATGTGGTCCAACTAACCTAACCTTTTTAAAATTAGATTATGTTTATAAACACACTATGCATTCATCTATGTCTAGAGATTGTATGCATACAATTCGAAAGATCAAATTGAATGAAACAGTAAAGTAGATCAGATCCAACCTCCAACATTAATGGAAAATTAAAGTACCATTGAGTAATACCAACCCGATGAGATTTAACTCATGGGTTTGTTAATCAAATTAGAATTCAAAATATCATTTAACATCTTCAATAATTAATTTTGGAAAGAAGCAATTTAAGAAAGAAAATGAAGAACTTCAGGAAGCTTTCACCGATCTAGCCTCAACTCTGGTGGCGCAATGTCTTGCAAAGACCAGGTTGAGTGCCTTCTTCTCCCTCGTGTTCTTCTCTACTGCTGAGCCTTTACTGCTACCCTTGTTTTCTCCTTAGGATCCTTCCCCTCAGAAAAGACTCTCCAAAAGCCTCTCTTTTTCTCGTTTTATATTTTTGTTTTTCTAGTAAGTTTCTCAACCCATGCTTTTTCACTCCTTCTTTCCAGGTAGATTTTCTGGTAAAAATACAACTGGGGCTAGTACACGTTGAGTGTTGACTCGGAATCTTACTAGCATTTCCATGGCATTAGTGTTGGCAAATTGACCAACCTTTTTCCACGACAAAACTTCACTTCGTTACTTCGTTTTTCTCATTCTATCCATCAACAAGTAAAAGTAATATATTATAACATTTAAGCCCAGTCCAAGCTCCATGATATAATGTTCTAAAAATATACTAATATAGTATCCTAAAATGCAACTAAATTCACCTAAGTATAAGCAATTAACCAAGTCTAAAGGCATAAAATATAACTCTTTTCAAAAGTTATCATACCCCAACTTGAAGGATTACTTACCTTCTAGCAAAAAATGCATGAATGCAAGAATTGCCATAGCAACATAATTACCTTTGTATTGCTAAACCATATATAGCATATTTTTGTACTTTAGTTCTCAGCAATCTTCTACGTCTAAAATTTTGTTCAAGCTTCATAAGCTTATTAATGTAGAAAATATTACCCTAAAAATAAAAATTCTAAGTCTTCATGCAATTTTGACTATATGAAGTGTCTCTTAAACTACTTAGTTAATCTTTTAACCAAATTCAGTTTAGTTTTTAAACTTGGCATCTTGCACACTTTAATAAGTATATATGTATTTATTATAAAATTTTCAATTAGGGGATTTATCTCATTATATGTTTTTTTACTCGACAATCACAGTAGAGCGTACATCGAATTGTTGACTATTCAATCATGTCATGATTTGAATGGGATTTACTCATGAAGCCAATGCTTTTAACTTACAAAATAGATGGAGGAAACAACTACCTCCTTAGCTACTATTACTATAGTGGAGTGCCCTAAAATATTTATTATTGTTGTTGTTGTTGTTGTTGTTGTTGTTGTTGTTTACACACCTCTTACTTAAACTTGCTTTTCTAATCAACAATACAATGGAGTAAACAAAATGTTGCTGACCTATCCGGCAGTTTCAAGCATTGGAGTGTTGGAGTGTTTCATGGAAAATTTTTTATTTCTCTCTTAATTTTACTTAAACTTTGACATTTTATTTGTTATTGAGCATTGCCATTTTACTAAATTTAGCTTCAAGAATCTCTAAGTTTATTAAAAGAAACTTACTATAGACCAATTACAATAGGAGTTAGGGTATTCTATTTTTAAAGGTCAATTTTCAAGCAACTATCCTAAGCTAAATCACCTAAGCCACTATCACAATTTTCTAGATTTATTGAAGAATTAATCTCATCATCGAACATCACAGAAAAACATATACTCATCATAGTCTAAACAGTCCTTGGCATTTATGTGTCATGGTAGAATGAATGACAACATGAACAAAAGAAATACTAAAATGAACATACTTAACTAAATATCTAATGCATCCTACATGCACAACACACCCCCAAACCTAAGGGATGCATTATCCTCAATGCGTTAACAGAAAAGAATCATAAAGGCAAAAACATATATATATACATAAAATGATATGACAGAAATTATGACTGTGTGATGTAATAAAATAAAAAGACAAACAAATGGTAAAAAAAATTTATTAAATGATTGGAGCTAAGTTTGCATTGTTACTTTAATTTGTGCGGGTGGATTTGTGTGCAGCATGCTTGTAGTGCAGCTTTCATTTCAATGCATTCAATGAAACTTCCTCATCCTCATAACCAGATTTGGTGAGATCATCAATGAGCTGATTGATCTTCTGATCCTGAGTAGACATAGGTTCAGTCGATGGAGGTGGGATAGTAGCAGTGCTATCCATTAGTGGTGCAGGAGTTGGAGTTGCTTCTACTCCTTCCTCATTATCAGTCTTAATACTGTCTAATTTAGTCTTGTCTTCTTCCAAGGTTCCTCTACTTCTTGTCTTTCAGTAGCAGGGTTTGTCACATCGGCCTCTACTTCCCCTTCCACTTCCCCTTCCTCTTCATCTATATGCAGTTCCTTAGGAAAGTTAGGAAACATAGGCATAGGTTTGGTGAAAATATTTTGAAGGGACCTTTTTATGGTAGCTTCTCTCCTTTCCACATAGGATCAAAATATGGCCATTTTTTCTTGTGCTCGTGCCAAGTCTATAGTAATGTACAGTTGCTAAGTCTCAAATAGATTGAGCCACTTGTGCAACTTATCGTAGGATCTGAGCACTTGCTATTCAAAGATGCTATTAGTAGTAGAGTGTGGTGCCATGGCACAAATTGGGGTAAAAGAGGTAGTGGCAGAACCAGGAGGTTGGTGCCGTGACAAATCCTTCCCTAAAATCTTTGCTATAATTGGATTTGTAATGGCCCCTTTGTTTGGGGTGGCATCTTCATTGGCTTGGACAGAGATATTCACAGGCTGGCACAACGCGGTGATGAGAAGGGAAAATTAAGGCACCCTGCATCCTTCTGGGCGCATTGGTGGACTTCTTTGAATATGATTTGTCCCACATTTATCTTCCTCCCTTTTATAATGGAATGGGGCAGCAACATTTGCTCCTTAGAAATTGTGGAGTTATGAGTTGAAGGATTTAGGCATGTCTTAAGGAAGTGGTATCATGAAACACCCAAATTTCACATTCTTATCACTTATCACATGTTAAATATAACATATTTCATAATCTTAGTAGGAGTAGGAAACGTACCTGAGTACTTTGTACCATATCATGGTACCTTAGCCACATTCTTACACTTTCCTATTAACACATATATCAAGTTTAAGCCATAAATCTATTAAGATTAGTATGGGGTACACACCTGATTAACTTATCGAATTTACTGATTTCCCGAAGAATTCCGATCTACTGCTTTAGATCTCAAGTTCCTACATTTGATTAATCACTTACTATTTAGTAAAAGCCTATTCGGCCATAAAACCAAATCCTATTAGGATTGTTGTAACTCAAACTTACCTTGGTGCCGATTGATGTCTAATCAAATGCTGAAAACTTTGTATCCTTCTTTCTTGAAATTGGCAATCACTAGATTACTTGAATAGATTAGTTTCGGCTTTTGAATAATTAATGAAACACATCTATTTACCAAACATGGCCTTGGCCGAATGCTATAAACACTTACCTTGTAGATTTTAAGTCCCGAAACTCACCGAATAACTAGGGAACACGTGGCCTATGGTGTACCTTCGGGAAAAGAACTTCTCCTTCCTTGTAGTCGACACTTAATAAATCCCGAAAGATCTCTTCAAAATTTTGACAACAAGATATTAATGGGGTTAGTCCTAGATTTCGGCAAATCTTAAAAGAAAAAGGGATGAAACCAAATGAGATCTTACCCTTACTTTAGAAATCGGCAATCCTTGCTTGAACCTTTACCAATATTCGGTTATAGCCTTGATGTGGATCACAATTTCGGCTCTTGAGGCTTAATGAGAAATCGGCTAGGGCTATTGGTATATTCGGCTTTTGGAGAATCAAAAAGGAGAAGAGAAGAGAGTGTATGAGGCTTAGAGAAAATCGTTAATGGTTGATTCAGGGAGAGGAATATTTCGGCTAAAGAAAAAAGAAGAGAGAAAAGAAGAGTTGTACTAGAAAATTCGGCAGAGAGAAAAGAGTTGAGAGAAAGAATGATGAATGGCCCTCTTTTCCGCTAGTAGCTGAAATTACTAACTCAGAATCCCTTACTTGGCCATCACTCTTCTATTTTGATAGCTTTATCTCTTTAATTATCACCTAAAATAAAAGATAATTCAGCAACTATCCTTACTTAGCCGAAATTATTAAACTCAAAGTCCCTTACTTGGGCATCACTTCTCCTTATTTTCCTTACTAAAGAATAATTCCTCATTTATCATCTTTTATCCTTAAATAATAAAAACCAATAATAATCCTTCAATTATCCCTTATCTTAATTATTATAACACCTTTTATCTCTAAATAATAAAAATAAAAGGATTTTAAACTCCTAAAATATAGCCCATGTGCCGTCCACCTCTGTCCATCCTTGCAGCAAAATAAAACTTTTATTTTGCTTACCCTACAGCTCAAACCTTGGCCCAATTTCCCCTGCATGTGGCGTCACTTACAGAGGCCTTAAGTGGCACTTCCAAGCCACTTTTCCAAGTCTATTTGTGTGTCAAATTTTCCTCTACTAATTTTCTTAAGACCACCTTGCTTCGTTTCCCTCTTTTAATACTTTAAACTTAACATTTCTTAAGCATTTCCTTACATTTCTAAGACATTTCCTTACATTTCCAAGACATTTCCTTACATTTCCAGGACAAGACATTTCCTTACATTTCCAAGATAAGACATTTCCTTACATTTCCAAGACAAGACATTTCCTTACATTTTCAAGACATTTCCTTACATTTCCAAGTTTCCAAAAATGTTCACAATACATTCATAACACATAAGAGATGCCATTTCGTATAATTAAATCAAAAATGCATAGGCCCATTTTCAGGATGTTACAGTTCTACCCCCTTAAAATAAGTTCGTCCTCGAAATTACTTACTAACTAACGGCTGAACAATCCTACTCATCATACTACGCTTACGCTGCGCACTCTGATCTTAATAAAACTATCTTACCTTCTAGGCACAATCTCTAAGTTCACGTCCCCTAGAACTCATTTTTAACGTCGCGATTTAATCTGATTACAAAGTTTTATGCATTAGTACTTTCGTTCCACTTTTTATCCACGAACAAATCTTATGAGAAAGGAGTTTTACAAGTAGTTCTTTCGATCACACAAAGTTTCAGTTCAAGTTCTCTATTCTAATTCAGAGAATCACATTCACATTCACATTAATCCATCTCGATAGAGACACATTCATTCCTCCTTAGAGGCTCATTCATTCATCAACATAGACATATTCATTCAGTGGTATCCACCACCCACATTCACTATTTGGACACTTTTGTCCGTTTCTATCCCAGGGGTATTTTCGTCATTAGTCCTATAAGGGTATTTTGGTAATAAACTGGGGTCAATTCGAAAATATTTTTCAAATTAAAGGTATTTCAGAATTTACAAAATCTCTGGGTTATTTTGTTTTCCAAATCAGAGGTGTTGCAAAAATTTTGGAAATTAGGGTCATTTTGGGTAATTTGTAGGTTAGGGGCAATTTCGTAATTTTCTAAAATCAAGGTATTTTGATATTTTACAAATTAGGATTTTTGGGTCTTGTTATAAAGTAATGAAATTTTTGATAAAACTATGGGTAGTTTGAACATTTTATAAATCAAGGGGATTTTTGTAATTTCACAACCAGGGGTATTTAGGTAATTTTGTAAATTGAGAATATTTTGAAAATTTTAAAGTAAGTTTTTTGTTACTATTTGAAAGGGTAAATTTGGGGATTTTAAAACTAGGGTTTCCGTAAATAAAAAACATGGTTAGTCCCTTTCGGGTTTTAGTTATTGGGTTTAGCCTATGAATAAGTCCTCATGGTTGGCGTGAACCGTAGCTACGCACCAGGTAAGATTCCTGCGAAGAGGAGGTGAGTCGCTAGGACTGCTTAAATACCAAGCTCTTACTGAATCCACTCCTAGACATGCGTACAACAGTTGCCACATCTTAACTCGGCGACTTAGTCACAGGTTTGTTTAATGGTCCTTAAGTCTTATGTATTTGTGTTTGAGTAGACTAGTCCTAGGGTTCAACAAATCCTAGTTCACTAATCTACGTTCCCATATAGCCCATACAGTTCACATATTCAAATCACTTCAGAAGTCAGAAGTACTTACCTGATGGACTTCGGGTCGGAGACTTGGGTGCCATGCCAAAAAAACCTGCTTATTTCCAAAAATATTTCCATAAAACTCATTTAGGCTTGATTTGAAAACGTTTTGGGCCTTAAACCTCAGGCTGAGGGTTTGAAACTGGGCTCTGATACCAAATTGAAACACCCCAAATCCGACCCACGAGCCTGGACCGGATCTGGTATGTTCATTGATGTAAACTGGTTCAAATTCGTTTGCACTTTGAAAAATCTTAAGTGATTTTGGGAGAAAGTTCGAATTGGGTTGGGCTCGAGTTGAAAACATGTTTATTTGATATTGAAAACCCTTTTTTTTATTTCAGGTAGCAAAACATTTAGAGTTTATTTTAAATGAAATTAACTTAATCTTTAATAAATAATGTTTCGTAACATAATAAATAAACAGAAATAAAGATAGTTCAACTATGGCCTTATTACATCAAATAAACCCAAATAATTTAAAATACTTAAATAAAAATAAAGAGTCCACATAATAATTTCCTTGCTGGGCATGGCCACCACTAAGCTCCTGCCGACCCGGTCCATTACTGATCATCACCTGAAAAATGTTCCCACAACGGGGTGAGTCAACAGACTCAATGTGTAACACAACACTAAGTCCAAATAAATTCAGGCATTTCATAGCATACAAATTCATATATCATTAAATTAAAATGATGCAACCCAAACCCAAACCTAGATGCCATCCGCTACACATCACCCGTACCAACCTGCACACCGTGGGGACTACTAAGTCAACCCTCCATCCGCTACACACCATCGAAGGCAGGCGCGTCATTTGCGATCGACGTGCTCATTGCCCTTATGAGTATTCATGGTCTTAGGTCACCACACTCAGATATCGTGGTCTTAGGTCACCACATTTAGATATCGTGGTCTTAGGTCACCACATTCAGATCTCGTGGTCTTAGGTCACCACATTCAAATATCGTGGTCTTAGGTCACCACATTCACTTCCCCTTTTCAATAACCCATATGCCCCATATCATACATATTATGCATTAACATGCCAAATTTCACATTCTTATCACTTAAGAGATGCCATTTCGTATAATTAAATCAAAAATGCATAGGCCCATTTTCAGGATGTTACATACCAAACCCTACAGTTGGTTTTCAAAGAAGCCCTCTCTACGGTGTAGCAATCCTGTTTTGACACTGTCCATTTAGTACCTTCTATACACTAGCCTTGAAGAACTTGAGCCAAACCCTCAGTAATGATTGTAGCAGCAAACTGGTTATGCTCATCTTGAACAACATGGAGGATAAGAAGAAGAGGGATGATGAGGAGTTCATAAACTTCCTCAAGATGTTTAAAGCATTGAATATAAACCTCCCCTTATTAGAACTCCTTGAGAAAATGCCTAAATATGCCAAGTTTCTTAGGGAAGTTATGTCTCATCAGAGGAAAACAGGGAGAAGAGAGCAAATTGCACTTAATGAAGAATGTAGTGTGGTAGTGTCTAGAAGAGTTCCTCCCAATCTAAAGGATCCCGGTAGCTTTACCATTCCCATTGAGATAGGTGGAGTGAGTTTCGGGAAGGCCTTATGTGACCTTGGATCCAGTATTAACCTCATGACATTGTCAATGTATAGGAGGTTAGGTTTGGCAGAGCTGAAGGACACAAAAGTCACTTTACAATTAATTGAATGATCCTTAGTACGTCCTAAAGGATTCTTTGAATATGTGTTATGAGGGTTACATAATTTATTTTTCCTATTGCCTTTATCGTGCTTGACTTTGAAGAGGATCTAGAAATTCCTATACTCTTTAGGAGACCTTTCTTAGCCACATCTAGGGCCACCATAGACGTAGGACGGGGCGAATTGACTATGGATATTGAAGGAGAAATCAAAATTTTCAAATGTGTCTAGCCCGAGACTAGGTCTAAAGAAATGTTGGTGTCACAAGAGAATACGTGTCAAGCAATTGAGACAAAGACTTATCATGCTAACAAATTTGTAACTTTCATGGAATGGTTTAATTTTTCAAGTTCACGGGTCATACAAAAGAGTCAAAAAATGAACGAGAATAAGAAGGAAAATAAAATTCCTAAGAGGCTCTGGTCACATGCTAAAAAAAGACGTGTTCGAGTGTCAAGGACACCGATGAAACACCATTTTAGTGGTGTGACTGACTGCTCGAAGTTGAATTTTTAACTCACCGCTTATGGATAATGAACAAAAATTTGTAAATAATTAGATGTTTTGAGCATGGACTCCATTTATTTTCTACATCTAGATTAGGATTTTAAATTTTGTTAGTTTAATTTTAAACATAGTAGGTCGAATTTTTGAGGTTTGAGATGAAAATTGATGATTTTGTCATGTTTTTAGGGATTAATTCATTGAAATCATGATACCCAAGAAGGATATTGCGATTTCATGGATAGTTTCAAGAGGGACCAAAAATCTTTTGGGTATCGCGATATTGGGTCCCTTGTATCGAGATACCTCTGGAATTTCAAAATTAGAAAGATTTTGTTTTACGTAGTAGTATTGCAATACCCACCCCTTGATATCGTGATATCGTGGACAGACTCAAAGGTGAAGGGCCCAAAAATAAAGGATATTGTGATAAACAAAGTTGGGTATCGCGATATCCAAGTTAGGTCACACGATACCCAGTTTCAGATATTGCAAACCGTGTGTTTTGGAGGCTTTTTAAGCCTCCAAACACCCCATTCACCTCAGTTTACCCCATAACATTCATTCTAAATCCTTGAAAATTCTCCCCCCTCTTTATTTTCTCTCAATCCTCCTTTTAAATCTCTTTTGATTCATTTTTCAATTTCTTTTAGTTTGCTTTACTTTTTGTCAATTTTCTTTCTTTGCAAGTATTGTACCGTTTTGGCTTAGGGAACACGCCACTTCTGGATTCAATGCATTCGACTACAGCAGTCAAGGCGGTTTGAGTTTTCCTTTCCCTCACTTATTATTACTTTTTTTATTTTCATTTAAATTTTTAGTTTATAGATCGATTGCTAGTGATTGGGTAATTAATTGATTTTTATTGCTCTTAATTGAGAAAACTATAAGAATGCCACTGAGAAAGCAAAAACAATCTCGTTCCCAAACTTTCTTGGTTTCGGTGTCAGAATTTGATGGCGTCAAATTTTCTCGAAAGGAGGTCACAGAATTCTATCAAACCATTTAGGGACATACGTTCATCCCTAAACATGGTTTCAATTTGGCCTTATCATTTAATGATGAAATTTTGGACGATGTTTGTTTTCATCGGTGGGATAACTTTTGCTTGCTTCCAAAACAACCTACCATTATACCTATGGTGTTGGAGTTTTACTCCAATTTAAAAGTTGCTAAAAATGATAGGGTATACGTTTGATGCAAATAATCGCCTCCAGACGTACTAACGTCCAGAGTGTGAATACTGAAATAAAATATAGACTTACAAGGTGGTATCTGCAAGTATACAGGTCTAGTTGTAATATAGTTTTACAACAGAGTGGGCGAGTACTCCGAGGATTGTACCCAAGAGAGGCGTGCTAGATCAACTCTATCCTAAGCACTAAAATATCTAATTAGTTCTTTAGATTCAATTATAGTAGGAAGAATGTAAAATAAAGGATTTTTTGGGTTTTTATAATGATAAAAATAAAACAACATAAAAAGATAAAATTCAAGAGATTAAAAAGGAAGAATAAATCAAATTTGATTATGGGTAATTAGCTCGCTTCGGCAATCTCCATCAATTGTGGCTTCGGATTCCTCGTCAATCAACTAGTTGCTACCCTAGTAGGATCCTCTGATCTTCCACTAACATAACAAGTCAGTAACAACTACTTATCTTCTGACCTCACAATTTAGACTAGTTTGGGGTTAAGGTGATCACGGATGGCAAATACCAATTTTGGGTTAATTCCCACCTTGATGACTTACCGGGGTTGTTAGGCCTAGGGTTTGTTTCTTGTTTTCCCTTTCCCAAACAGCTGATTTGTTGAGTAAACCTACAAAATAGTTAACAGATCATACATCCACTTGCTAATCCGCCATAGAAGGATTAGTTCCTCATGGCTTCATAAACAATATATAATTGATATAAAGAGAAAGTATTCTAATTAAATCAACAAGATAGAGTAAATGAAAGAGGCTGATTGTGTTGATATTAAGTGCAAATCCACAGAGTTGAATGATTCCACAATCCAAATCTCTTGAAAGAAAACGAATAAACTAAACTCTAGAAACCTAAGAAAGAAAATGAAACTAAATTTGATGAAAGAGACTAGGTTAATGAAAAAGTGTCTTTAACATGTGCTAAATGGGCCTATTTATAACCTTTAGGTGGCCATCGTCCTTAACCCTAGGTCAGCTGACGTTTCCGAGCTTTAAGTTTGATTGTACGGGCCAAAACACCTCTGGTTCATGTTTAATTTCCATCTCAGAGTCGATGTCGTGACTCACCCGGACCTATGTCACGACATAGCAACCAATATGCTCATTTGTAGCCATCTTCAGAGGTATGTTGTGTTTAATTTTGTTCCCTATGTTGCGACATCAATCCTCCCATATTGTGACATAGCATCCAATATTGATCTAAAATGCCTTCTAATTGTCTCTTACACACTTACAAAGTACGTTAGCTCTGCCTTAGGCCTCATTTGGCCCTTAAGTTCAATAAAAGTCTTAATTTTCACATATTATTGAATGTAAGTAAAACTAAAGAAAATCAACTAAAATGTAATGAAAATGCTTGTATTCAAGCTCCTTAAGTGTGAAAAATAGCTTAATTTACTACACCAGATTTTGCCAGATCAAAATTCTCCTCACTTAAGTCATTGTTTGTCCTCAAACAATATAAACAAAGATGACAAATAAACATGATGACCCTTGAGCAAGTATGATACAAGTATTGACTTCAGAGCATATGACTTAGGCATTTCATGTTTACTAACAACTTCAACATGATGAATAGTTGATTTACCACCTTTGATTTCAAACATCTAAGTTCAATGTGTTATATACAAGTATTAAGGGTCTCTTCTATAGTAATCCATCAACAAATCATACAAGAACTTTAATTATCTGAGTAGAATACAAATAGTCATTTATGCACATATCTAGTATGATGTCCATTCATGTATAAGAATATTTAGGTCATATAGGACTTTTTGGCCTGTAACATTCTGAAGCTTAGGATAGGTATGGAGTTCAAAAATAGTAAGCATCGAAAGGGTTACAAACACGAAAATAGTTTGGCACATCGTATTGATCGTTATTCATCCCCCTTAGTGACCCTTTCCCGCTCGCCGCCTTATTTCTCCTTCTCTCACCATTTTTATCTCTCCACATAGGAAATCATAGCATCACATAATAACTATGGCTAGCCTTCGAGTTTTTTGTGCACTAATGAAAGAGTTTTTCTTTCTTTTGTGACTTTGTGACTTTTCTCTTTTTTAATACATCTCACTCATGAATGTTTTGTTGGCTTTTTAGGTACTTTTTCTACTTGTATGGATTTTGTTTTATTTTTCTTCTTGTTTTGTGCTTTCAGGCTAACCTATAATTCCCATATCACACTAATCTTTCCTTTTTCACTCTATTTTTACAAAATCCACCTTGATGCATCTACTAAACCCACAATATGTATGGCTAAACGTCTATTATCGTGCAGTGTAGGACTGAAGAACAAGCGCAAATACAATTTGATGTTTTCAGGCTCGGGGCTTGTGATGTGGTTCATCAAGAAGTTTAAGAAAATTTTCTATGTGACCCCCCACACTTTAGTTGACACAATGTCCTCAATGTGTAGCCCATAAATAGATAAGGAAGGAAGTTACCCGATTTGTCGTGGTCGCTCCAATTGCTAATGGTGGGTACTTCCTCCTTTGATTGCGTTAGCTAAAATTGTTTGTGTCCTCTTCGTGTTGGGTTCCTACATAGAAAATTTAAAAAGTGCAACAAAACAAAAAATCTATTTATTATTCCTACTCTTACAAAGTCTAAATTAAAATCACCCAGAAATTAATTACAAGTCTTTTAAAAGTGAAAAAAAAAATTCAATCCTCCTCCAAATCATCGAGGGGATGAGAACGTCTCTTCTCCATAGGGGCTTGGCACTTTCCTTTGACATATGTTTTGTGGAAGTTCCCACCCATTAAAGGTGCATGGTGAGTTGGGCTTCGGATGACAGGCCCTTTTGGTGTAGAAAATTGCTGCTAAAATGTCACTTCATACTCGACCCCCTATTCTAGGGTATTCCTAAGGAGCACCTTCCTCCTCAAGATAAACCCCCTCATCCTGATGAGTCGGAGTCAACCTGAACATGTCTGGGGGATAATTTGAAGCACGTAACCCACTCGTCCTTATGAATTCTTGAAGTACTAGCCCTATCTCCTGCATCCATCGAATCACTCCATCAAGTTTTACGTCTATGTCTCCGCTAGCTCCCTTTCTAATCTTTAGGTAATCTTTTTGTTTGAGTGATGTTGGTACATCCAATTTTGTCTTCCTCTTTTGATTCCATTTATTATTTGCTTCCGCTGAAGTTTGACATATTGGGTATATAATGTATCTCCGATAATACTCCTCGTTGGTTTCATAAATTGCTTTTTTTGGCTCATTGGCACCTCTGCCTGACAGCATAGAGCCGTTATGAGGTGGGGGAAGAAGAGTCCAACTTTTTGGCTCTATACGCACCTTTTCATTTCTTGATAGATCCAATGCCCTACATTGATTTGTTTTCACTACATGATACCATATAACAAGATAGCTGGAAACACATTAACATTAGAAACATTTAATGCGAGTGCAATTATAATGCTAATGAATTGCATCAACATTTTAGCAACAGCAAACATAATAACTCGATTAAAATTCATGGAAAGCTCAGTGTCTGGCATGTAGTTCCAACTACCCCTGCCTTGTGTTAGATATTTTATAACATCTTCCATGTCAATGTTTTGAAATCCTTCTAGATTAGTATAATCAATAAAATCTTTTACATAAAATGGGATGTTATAAAACTCACAGATATCATTATGGGAGATTGGAACGTCTTCCCCTTGCACTTCAATATCAGTTATAACTGAATTATAATGTAACACCCCTAACCCGTCTCCATCGTTAGATTGGGGTTACTAAGTATTACTGTACAAAATAGAATATTAAACATCGAAATAGAATGAAATTTCCATTTATATATATTAACATTTGATAACAAAATTAAATTATAGCATAATTACCTTTTCGGACTAAAATCAAACCTAAGAGGCCTTAAAAATAGTTTGGAAACAATCAAGGACTTGTTCGAAATAAATAAAAAATTTTAGGCAAAACTTGAGAATTTTCAAAATAGGGGTCACATGGCCATGTGGCATAGCCCAGGTTGTATAGGCATTCAAACTATGGGACACACGGCCGTGTCCTAGCCCGTGTGCCAGACCATGTGAAACTTGCACCTAAATTAATATGACACTCGACCGTGTGGGGTGACCGTGTATGGCATAAGACCGTGAGACTACCGTGTCTTAGGCTATGTGCAACAAAAAGTGCCCCTTAAACAAACCATTTCAAATTCAATTACTTGCATACCAATGCACACCATATCTAAACTATTTCACATGGTTAAAAGTACTTTCAAAGCATCAAAAACATGCTAAATTCACATCCAACCTATGACTAACCAATATGTCATTAATAAACTCTCCAATTCACACTCCAAAACCATTCATGAACTAAATTACAATATCATATGTCAATCATATATCTTGAATACCAAGAGACCATTTCTTTTCAAATTATACCATCAAAACTCACCACTTTAGATAGGTAAAATTAAAATGACCATATCCATAAAAGTTTAAACATATACAAGCCAAATCAAACTATATAGATATTACTAGACACAAGAAGAACCAAAATACACCATGTAATCAAACTAGATAAGCACCTATTACATGCCAAAGCACAAAGTTTTTTTTGATCCTAGCACTATTCGGATAAACAGACGATAGGTGTGCCCTGCACTAGTCGGACAAACTGACAATTTTTTGTACCCAACGCTTGTTAGATAAACTGACGATATCAAATGTGTGTCCAGCACTAGTCGGATAAACCAACAATGTTTTGCGCCCAGCGCTAGTCGGATAAACAGACGATATCAAATGTATTCCCAGCACTAGTCATATAAACTGACAATAAATTGCGCCTAGCACTAGTCGAATAAACCGACGATATCAAATGTGTGCCTAGCACTAGTCGAATAAACTGAAAATACATACATAATTACATCATTCCAGATTTCTTCAATTCATAATTTAAATCCTTTACATTAATCTTCTATATTAAATTTCTATAATTCATTCCATAACCATATATATATTTCCATAACATTACATTTAAAATACTAATCATTTGAATACATATAATTGACTGTCAAATTAATTGATAATCAAACTAATCAAATAAATAATGTTCAAGTTTAAGGACTACGAACTTACCTGAACTCAAAAATGACTTTTAACATGAACCAACAACTATTCCGTTACTTTGGCTTTTCCGGGATTTGTGTCCGTTCGAGTTGTTTCTTAATCTAGATAAATATTTTTATTCAATTAATCTCATTCCAACATTTAAAATAATTAATTCAAGCTTATAACCCTTATCTTTAAGAATTTACTAAATTACCCCTAATGTTTTAGCATTTTTGCAATTTAGTCCTAAATCCCGAAATTCATGAATTATCCATGTAACAGCCCAAACCCGGCCCAAACATTATGACCGAATTTGGTTTGTTACGGAGGAAAACTTTTTGTAAAATAAATCTTTTTAAGTCGATTTAGGCTTTGTTGAAAATCCTTTCATTTTTGATTGTCTTGCTAAAACCATACTTAGTGTTTATTTGAAAATTTATTTAAGTCAATTTGTTACCGAATTAAGATGCACCCGATGGCACGGTAAAACATTTTTCGATTTAAGTTTAAGAAACATGGGTACTCATTTTAAAGTCATTAAATAATTTAAACAAACTATCCAAAATAAATAAAATAATCAAAACAATCTCTTAGGAGGCCTTATTACAACTGAAATAAAATTTAACCCACGATAAAATAAAATAAACTAAAGTTTAAAGTTCATTTAGATTGAATCCCACTGCATGGCCACCTCGAGTCCATCCGACTCCTCATCCGCGATCTACGGGTCACCTGAAAAGATAAGAGAGAAGGTGAGTCACCAAGACTCAATGTGTAACCCTTCCCCCGGTTTTAGGATGTTACAGTTCTACCCCCTTAAAATAATTTCGGCCTCGAAATTACCTGATCAGAAGAGGTGGGGGTATTGCTGCTGCATCACATCCTCGGGTTCCCACGTTGCTTCCTCTGCACCATGGTTCCGCCATAGCACCTTTACTGATTTCCGACGTAAAACTTTGACCTCTCTATCTAAGATCTGAACTGGTTCTTCCTCAAAAGATAAATCCGAGTTTACCTCAATCTCAGCTACTGGCACAACGTGTGATGGATCTGACCGATACCGTCTCAGCATCGACACATGAAAGACATCATGAATCTGGCTCAACTCTGCTGGCAACTCAAGCTAATAAGCTACCGGTCCTACTCACTTTACAACTGTATATGGGCTGATGAACCTTGGGCTTAGCTTCCCTTTCCGCCCAAATCTCAACACCTTCTTCCAAGGTGACACCTTCAGAAAGACTTTATCCCCTACCGCATACTCCATTTCTTTACGTTTAAGATCAGCATACGACTTCTGTCTATCTGACACTTCCTTAAGACGAGCCTGAATCACTTTAACTTTATCCTCAGTTTCTGTCACCAATTCTGGACCCAAAACCTGTCGTTCACCCAACTCCGTCCAACACGTAGGAGATTTCCGTCCATACAGTGCTTCATATGGAGCCATCTGAATACTCGCTTGATAACTATTGTTATAAACGAATTCCGCTAACGGTAGATACTCCTCCCAACTTCCACTGAAATCTAATACATAACCTCTCAGCATATCCTCTAAAATCTGTATAACCCTTTTCGACTGCCCGTCAGACTGTGGGTTGAAAGCTGTACTGAAATCCAATCGTGTACCCAAAGCCTGATGCAATGCTTTCCAGAACCTTGACGTGAACCTCGGGTCCCTATCCGAAATAATTGATACTGGCACACTATGCAATCTTACTATCTCAGCCACATAAAACTTTGCTAGCCTCGGAAGAGGATAATCCACTCTTACCGGTATGAAGTGAGCTGATTTAGTTAGACGATCCACAATCACCCACACTGCATCCTTCTTGCCGGGCGTGAGGGGTAGCCCACTGACGAAATCCATAGTGATCCTCTCCCATTTCCATTGAGGGATTTTTACTGGTTGAAGCAACCCTGATGGCAACTGATGTTCAGCCTTAACCTGCTGGCACGTCAGACATCTTCCCAAGAACTCAGTTACCTCACGTTTCAACCCTGGCCACCAGAACTATTTCCGTAAATCTCCATACATCTTGCTTCCTCCAGGATGCATAGCGTATGGGCTGCTATGTGCATCTTGGAGAATTCTTTGTCTCAATTCCACATCCTTCGGCATACAAGCTCGCCTCTTGAAAACATAGCACTCCTCACTAGATGCATTTGTACCTTCCAAACCACCATCCTGTACTTGCAACCTTTGCGCGTTTAAACTATCATCCACCAACTGTTTTTCCTTAATCTCCTCAATCCAAGTTGGCTTAACTTGAAGCTCTTTCAAAAGACTTCCATTGTCATATAGACTCAAACGAGCAAACATCGCTATTAAGTCTGTCACGACCTTCCGGCTTAACGCGTCAGCCACCACGTTAGCCTTACCCGGATGGTACTCAATTGAACAGACATAGTCTTTTAAAAGTTCAATCCATCGACGCTGTCTCAGGTTTAGATCCTTCTGAGTCAGAAGATACCTCAAACTTTTGTGATCCGTGTAGACTATCGACTTCTCCCCATACAAATAATGCCTCCATATTTTCAGAGCGAAGACGACTGCTGCTAACTCCAAGTCGTGCGTTGGGTAGTTAACCTCATGCGGTCTTAACTGACGGGACGTATAGGCTACTACCTTCCCTTCCTACACCAGCACATATCCCAAACTAGTATGGGATGCATCACAATAAACTGTAAACAACGTCCCTGCCTCAGGCTGTACCAAAATCGGAGCTTCTTTCAGAATCTTCCTTAGCTTATCAAAACTTTCTTGTTGCTTCTCCGACCATACAAATGGAACTCCCTTTCTTAGTAACTTAGTCAACGGCACTGCGATTAACGAGAAACCTTTCACAAATCTCCGATAGTACCCTGCTAGACCCAGAAAACTTCGAATTCCTGCCACTGACCTAGGCGGCTTCCAATCCAACACCGCTTCCACCTTGCGAGGGTCCACTCTAATCCCTTCCGCCGACACTACGTGACCTAAGAAAGCCACCTCCCTAAGCCAAAACTCGCACTTACTGAATTTGGCATATAACTACTTCTCCTCAAAGACTTGTAGAATCAGACGCAAATGCATTTCATGCTCCTCCTCTGTCTTTGAATAAACCAATATGCCGTCTATGAACACCACGACAAATTGATCCAAGTACTCTTTGAAACACCCTATTCATTAAGTCCATGAAGCGCGCTTGCCGGCGCTTTGGTCAACCCAAATGGCATCACTAGAAACTCGTAATGCCCATACCGAGTTCGAATGCCGCTTTGTGAACATCACCTCCTTCACCTTAAGTTGATGATAACCCGATCGAGATCTATCTTCAAGAAGACCGATGCACCGCCGATTGATCAAACAAGTCATCAATCAAGGCAGCGGATACTTGTTCTTGATCGTTAACTTGTTCGATTGGCGGTGGTCGATACACATCCGCATTGACCCGTCTTTCTTCTTGACAAACAAAGACAGTGCTCCCCACGGAGATATACTTGGTCGAATAAACCTACATCCAAGAGCTCCACGAATTTGAGCTTTTAGCTCCACCAATTCCTTGGGTGCCATTCGGTACGGTGCTATAGACACAGGTGCCGTTCCGGGTAGCAAGTCTATATCGAATTTAACTTCCCGATCTGGAGGTAGACCCGAAAGTTCTTCTGGGAACACATCAGCGAATTCCCCTACAGTACGGACCCTCTCAACTACTGACTCCTTAGCCTCCAAGGCACAAATTCGAACCAAAAATGCCTCGCAACCTTTCTTGACCATTTTCTCAGCCTTCAAGGCAGACACCACGTTGGATAGGCAATCTCTTCTATCACCTATCATGACCACTTCATCAACTTCAGCAATCTTAAGAACCATGCGCTTAGCAGCGCAATCCAATCTCGCCTGATACTTAACCAACCAGTCCATTCCAAGGATTAAATCGAACTCCCCAAACGGCAGTTCCATCAGATCGGCCACAAACACTACCCCTTGGAGTTCTAGGGGTACATCTCTATAAAGCTTGTTTACGACTACAGAGTGACCTAAAAGGCTAATTACAGTCATCTCCCTAGAAGCAGTCTCAGAGTCTAAGTTCATAGTCTCTACCGCACTACTAGCAACGTATGAATGCGTTGAACCCACATCAATTAACGCAACATATGGAAGACCAAAAATTAGGAACGTACCGGTTATGACGTCCGGTGCGTCACCCTCCTCGCGACGCCTCGCTGTATAGACTAAGCCAGGCTGCCTAACCTCTGTGTTGCCTGCACCTCTGCCCTGAATTTCGCGACCTCGATTAGGACCATTGCCTCCTCTACCATTACCACGACCCCTCTGTGGTCCCACATTCCTATCCTGAGTAGGGTTCTGCCCCTCTGGCTAATTCTTAGCTAGCTTCCGAGGAAAATCCCTTACACGGTGATCCAGAGACCCACATTCAAAGCAACCCCTGTCACCGGTCCAACAACCTCCCCAATGGGATTTTCCACAGCGATTGCACTGGGCTGGTCTCTGATTAGTAGCAATGGGCCTTCCTGCCTGACTTGGCCCAGTCTGCCTGACCCAAAGTCTCTCTTCTGCTTGTTCCTATCATAATGCTGTCTCACAGACTCCTTGAACCCTTCGGCTACCTTAGCCTTCTCCACCAAGACAGAAAACTCCCGTTCCTGCTGTGGAGCAATCAGCAACCTTAACTCATCCCTAAGTCCGTCCTCAAAACGGACACAACGATCATGCTCAGTTGACACGATGCCTCTAGCATATTGACTCAGCCTTAAGAACTCTGCCTCATACTCAGATACCGACTTATTTCCTTGTACCAATCCCAAAAAGGCTTTCCTCTGAGCATCAGTGTAGCTAATGCCCACATACTTCTTCTCATAAGTAGTTTTGAAGTAATCCCAAGTCAGATCGTCTGCCATCGCACCATCTCGAACCGTGAGCCACCATTGGTACGCCTCATCCTTTAGAAGGGACACCGCTCCTTTTAGCTTCTCCTCATTTGTCAGATCGAGATCGTCCATGATTCTCTCGGTCGATTCTAGCCAGTACTCCGCTGCACTGGGTGCCACCCCCGACACACCCCGGAACACCTCAGCTCTGTTGGATCGGAGTCGCTTGGGAACAGATTTCCGAGCTCCCATTCTTCCACTAGCCCTAGCCACTATCTCGAGAACTCATAACAAAGCTTGCGACACTGCCTCACCCCCTGTCTGATCCTGTTCCTCAGCTCCAAAAGTTGGAGGTAGTGGTGGCGGTGGTACTTCATTTTCAGAACCCTGACCCGACCTGACGGGTTCTGACACGGTCATCCTACCCCTACCGCGTCCACAGCATCCACGTCCTCTAGAGCTCATTCTAACTACTGCGCTTTAATCTGATTAAGAAAATTTTTATGTATTAGCATTTGTTCCAGTTGGTTATCCGCGAAGAAATTTTATGGAGAAAGTTTAATTAGGGATTCTTTCGAGCAGACAAGGTTTTAAGTCCTCTATCCTAGTTCACACAGAAGAGTACATCCATTCCCTAATACTTTCCATACTTATTCACTCCTTGGACATCTCTGTCCGTTTCTATCCCAGGGGTATTTTCGTCATTTTCCTACAGGGGTATTTTTGTAATAAAATCCGAGGGATTTCAAAACTTTAATAAAGCAGGTCACTTTGAAGTTCCCAAAACTGAAGGGTGTTTCTGAAAATTTGTAAAATTTAAAGATATGGCATCATTTTGGAAACCAGGGGTATTTTGGTAATTTTGTCAATCAGGGGTAATTTTGTAAATTTAGTAAATCAGAGATATTTTAACAGTTGTAAAACTTTGAGGGTTTCTTTTTGAGAGTTTCCCCTTTTAAAACGATGCTGCTGCAAAAATATTAAAATTAGGGTCATTTTGGTAATTTGCAAGTTGAGGGCATTTTCGTAATTTTCTAAAACCAAAGTATTTTATTGGTGATTTGCAAAGTAAAGTTTTGGGTATTTATAAAATAATGAAATTTTTGGGCAAAACCATTGAGTTGATATTTTATGAACCAAGGGCATTTCGGTAATTTTACCCATAAGGGCATTTCTGTAATTTTCACAAATCAAATTTTTCGAGAAAAAGTTGTAAAGATGGTTGTTCTCAAATTTGAAAGAGTGATTTTAAAAGTTTTGAAAAACTAGGGTTTTGTTGTTTTCTTCTTTTTCCAAAAACATGGCTAGTTCCCTTTCTGGTTTTAGTCATTATGCTTAGCCTATGACCGAGCCCTCTTGGTCAGGGTGAACCAAAGCTACGCACCAGGCAGGATTCGAGTGGAGAGGAGGTGAGTCACGCAGACTGCTTAAATACCAAGCTCCCACCGAGACCTTTCTAGACATGTGCACAGAGGTTGCCACACCACTGAGCCCTCTGAGTTAGGGTGAACCGAAGCTACGCACTGCAGGATACTGCGAAGAAGAGGAGGTGAGTCACTGGGGATCGCTTAAATACCAAGCTCTTTAGGATCCAATCCTAGACATGCGCATGTGGGTTACCACACCTAGCTCGTTGACTTAGTCATAGGTTGGTTTAGTTCATTAAAGCTTATGTTTTGTCTTTGTATTTGAGTAATCTAATTCTAGGGTTCAAGTTCCTATAAGTCTATTCTACGTTCCATTCCTACCCTTTCTACAAGTAATAATTCACAAAGAAGTTTAGAAGTACTTACCTGGGAAGATCGGTGCCAGAGACTCGGTGCCATGCTATTCAAAAACCCAAAAATATTTCAAAAAGGCCTACCAAAACATTTTGGGCCTTGGGCCCCCACAGCCGAGCTTTGAACTGGGCTCTGATACCAATTTTGTAACAGCCCAAACTCAGCCCAAACATTATGACCGAATTTGGTTTGTTACGGAGGAAAACTTTTTGTAAAATAAATCTTTTTAAGTCGATGTAGGCTTTGTTGAAAATCCTTTCATTTTTGATTGTCTTGCTAAAACCATACTTAGTGTTTATTTGAAAATTTATTTAAGTCAATTTGTTACCGAATTAAGATGCACCTGATGGCACGGTAAAACATTTTTCGATTTAAGTTTAAGAAACATGGGTACTCATTTTAAAGTCATTAAATAATTTAAACAAACTATCCAAAATAAATAAAATAATCAAAACAATCTCTTAGGAGGCCTTATTACAACTGAAATAAAATTTAACCCACGATAAAATAAAATAAACTAAAGTTTAAAGTTCATTTAGATTGAATCCCACTGCATGGCCACCTCGAGTCCATCCGGCTCCTCATCCGCGATCTACGGGTCACCTGAAAAGATAAGAGAGAAGGTGAGTCACCAAGACTCAATGTGTAACCCTTCCCCCGGTTTTAAGCAATTTCATACACAATTTATAATTAATAATCATGCACTAAGCCATGCATCCAACCTAGCCATCCAAACGCCTTTGTCTACCCCGTGTGGTACCAAACCACTGGTGGTGCCAAACCACTGGTGACTTATAGTCACAGGTGTGATGCCAAATCACTGAAGGTGCCAAACCTCTGGTGTCCGAAGACACAAATCGATTGATGGGGCCAACCCATCGTGTGATACCAAATCACTGGCGTCAATCCCGTAATGTAAACTGTAGGGCCAACCCACTGTGGTGCTAAGCCACTGGGACGAGACGCTATGAGGTGCCAAACCTCTGGAGGTGCCAAACCTCTGGTGACCGTAGTCACAATGTGGTACCAAACCACTGGTGTCCGTCGACACGAATATCACTGCCCCCCTCCTTTCATCAACCCACATCAATTATTTACATGCATATATAAAGTCCATGCTGACAGATTCATTTAACATCATCTAATAGATTTAACATCAGCCATATGTCTTAAGTCACGCCTACCAAATGTGTCATGCTTTCCAAAAGCATCGTAAAATAATCTCATAATGAACAAGGACTTACCTGAATCCTTGCTTATACCATTCATGGTATTCAATCCAAATCTACATAGATCCAATTAGCACACAACAGATTTAGTACAGTTATTAATCATAAAGTGTGTATGTACACACCTGTCACCAACGTTATCTCTAAATCCTGGAAAAACAATCAGCCACCCTCAATATCCTTGCTCCTATATTCGGCCAAACACTAGGTTAGTGCCCTGGTCTATTCGGCCAAACCAAATTAATTAAAAAGGGTTCCTTGTGAGCCCAAAACCTTACCCAAATGTCTTTGAATACTAGCCACCACCCTCAAAATGCTTCTGCTTCCCTAAATCGGCAATTATTAAGTTAGTAGCCTACGGCTTAATCGAATACCAAATAAAAATAGATCCTTACCACCTTACCCCAAAACCGATTGATTAAAGATGATGAACTCACTTGCTCACTTCCAAATCCCGAAGGCCCTATAACAAATCGATTTCAACATGTGATTTAGCACCCTTAACAATAGTTGCCGAAATTGGCTCTTACCAACATCCAAGTCGACAGAGAATGGGAAAAGAAAGAAATAGATTCGGCCTACCTTTCCAATTGATCTAAGAAAAGCCTCCACCTTTGTTTAATATTCGGCCAAACTACACCAAATAGGAGAAGGAAAATCGGCACACCAAGGGAGTAGATTCGGCTAATATGATCAAAAAGAACAGATGAACAATCGACTATGGTTGCTTAAGATTCGGTTTGAGTGGAAAAAGAAAGGTTGAAGAAAAAGTGGGATAGGAGTTTCGGCTAAGGGTTTTAAGAGACTGGAAAATAAAAGAAAAATCAAAGATGGAAGAGGTTGGGAATTTCGGCTAATAGCAAAAGAAAAAGAGAAGGAAACCAATTGAAGAAATTCGGCACTCTCCCCCCTTACTTGCCGTCCACTTCTTTCAATAAGGAGTTCAAACTTTGGCCAACTTCCCAATTCACTCTAAGCCAATAATTTGAATTAATTCAAAATAATTTGAATTAATCACAAGGCTATTTTTCCTCTGCCAACTATCATACTTTAATCCCATAATAATCCATCCAATAAAAATACTAATATTATCCCTTTTTATCCTATTATCTAAAAAAAATTCAAAGAGAGAAAATCTCTCCCCTCCTATGCCGTCCATGCTAAAGAGCAAAAAGGAGATTTCCACGACTCAAACACAGGCTCTCCTTTGCTCATGGTGGCGTCACTTTCAGCTCCTAAGTGGCCCTCCTTTTGCCACTTTTCTAAGGCCATTTTTGTGTCAAATAATCCTTCATTTATTCTTGTAACCCCTACCCACTAAGCCTCCCTTCCTTAAATAGCTTACAAAAAATATTTTCTACCATTCCGAGCCTACTCAAGGCCCTTAATTAAGTCTTATTATTCCATAAATAATATCTCAGCAATTCAAACTCAGGCAAAATAATGCAAACACGAATAACCCCACTTTTAGAATGTTACAATCCACATTTATTCAAAATACCAACTAGCTTAATTTCATATGATTTATAATTAGCCCATATCCATTATCAATTCCCAATATTTACATGAAGCTTTACTATTTTAACAAATTAATCGTTAAACATTAAAATTATTAAAAATCACTTAACAAAATAAGCATATCTAACAATCAAGCTTCCAACAAAACCAATTAGCATCAAAGACATTCAAAATCATAAATGGTAAATTTCTAACTGTTTGATGGTTTCACAAGTTAATCCTCAATTTAGCTGGATATCAAAACAACCATCACAAATACATAAAATTCATAAAAAAACAAGTCAAGAAATATTACATGCAAAGAAAAAAAAAACCAAAGCTCCCTCTTTCCTACAATGGTGTTCGGCTAAAGAAATAAAAGAAGGAAGATGATGGATGCTTTTGGTTATTTTATTTTATTAATTTAACTTTTGGAGAGAAGCGGCGTGATTGAGGTGGTGGTTGGAGCACTGGCGCACGGTCGTGGGAGGGTGGTAGGCTTGAGGCGGTGGTCGAAGCACGGGCTTGATGGTGGCACGCGGGTGTGTTATCCTTACACGGGCGTGGGCTGCGTCTTAATGAGGAATAGAAAAGGAAAATAGAGAAGGAGAAGGAAAAAGGGAAGGAGAAGGATGGTGGTTGGACGCAGGGGAGGGGAAAAAAAGAAAATGACTAGGGTTTGGAAGGAAGAATTTGGGAGAAAAAGATGATGAATAGTGAGGGGTTTATATAGAAATAAGGGTACACGGGCGTGTCACACGCCCGTGTAAATCATTTTTAGCCCGTGTGTTCAGAGGTCTGGTGCGCATATGTTGTGTCCCACGTCCGTATTGCACGGGCGTACCTAGCCTAGTTCGCTTCTCCCACGCCCGTGTCTTTTGTCCTACGCCCGTGTTCGTAAGTTAGAATCAACCACGGCGTGTCAATTAGTTAGTTTCGACCACGACCGCGTCTCACGGCCATGTCGTTTAGTCGGAGCCCGTAGCTTGGGGAAAATTTTTGTCCTGTTTTTACACCATCTTTGCCATGCCTATGTACCTGTTCGTGGTGTTCACACGGCCACGGCCACGCCCGTGTGCATGGCCGTGTGGTCGAGAAACCTGTGCTTTACTTAATTGGTTAGTTTGTAGTTAGATGCTAGAAATCTAAAATAAGACATTAGTGAAGTTAGTGCTCGGGTTGCCTCCCGAAAAGCGCCCGTTTAAAGTTTTAAGCTAGAATCACCCTGTTTTCATTTCTAAATGAAGGTTCATGAAGCCGAAGCCCCTCTCTCATATTCCTAAAATCTTCACCATTATAAATTTTCAGTCGCTGACCATTTACCTTGAATGTGCCACGAGTTGGATGAGTTACCTCGATTGCGCCATAGGGAAAAAATGGTTTTGATCACGAATGGACCTGACCATATTGATTTCATCTTTCCAGGAAACAATTTTAGCCTTGAATTGTACAACAGGACTAAGTCTTCTACTTTGAATTGCTTTGATTGCTTTAAACGAGAATCATGGTGTCACTTTGTTGCCCGCTTATATAATCGTGAGTTCTCACAGGCACTCGCTCGGCATTCATCTAGCTCGTTCAACTGTATCATCCTCTTCTCACCTGCGGTTTTAAGATCGTAATTTAAGAATTTTATAGCCCAAAAAGCTTTGTGCTCTAATTCAAATGGTAGATGAAAACTTTTTCCATAGACAAGTTTGTATGGGGATGTTCCTATGGGAGTTTTAAACGCTGTTTTATAGGCCCATAAAGCATCGTCTACTTTTAATGCCCAGTCTTTCCTGTTTGATTCAACTGTTTTCTCTAGAATATGCTTAGGCTCTTGATTTGCTACTTCTACTTGTCCACTGGTTTGAAGGTGATAAGGGGTAGCTATCCTGTGGTGTACTCCATATTTTTTTTAAGACTTTATCAAATTGAGTATTACAAAAGTGAGTACCCCTATCACTAATAATTTCTTTGGGTGTTCTGAATCGAGAGAAAATTTTCTTAAGAAACCTCACTACTACTCTAGCATCGTTAGTAGGTAAAGCTTGAGCTTTCACCCATTTTGACATGTAATCTTCTAACAACCCAAACCCGGCCCAAACACTATGGCCGAATCTAGTTTGTTAAAATTTTTTTTTTTGAAAAACCCTTTTTAAATCAATTTAAGTTGTCGAAAACCTTTTATTTTAGTGACCTTGCTAAAACCATACTTGGATTTAATTTGGAAATTTATTTAAGTCAAGTTATTATACAAATTTCAAATGTGCCCGATGGCACGATAAAAACATTTTTCGGTTTAATTTGGGAAAACATGTGTATTCAATTTAGTATTAGTAATATAGTTTAAAATAGAGTATCCAACATATGAGGAATAACAGAATAAAACATCAGGAGGCCTTATTACATCCGAAATAAAATTTAACCAACAGTAAAAATAAAATAACTAAGTTGAAAGTTCATTTAATTCAAATCCACTGCATGGCCGCCTCGAGTCCATCCGGCTCCACATCCGCAATCTATGTGTCACCTGAAAAAGTAAAGGAGAAGGTGAGTCACCAAGACTCAGTATGTAACCCTTCCCCCGATTTTAAGCAATTTCATACACACTTTATAACAATCAACATGCATAAGGTTATGTACCCAACCTAGCCAACCAAACGCCTCTGTCTACCCCGTTGTGGTACCAAACCACTGGTGGTGCCAAACCACTGGTGACGTATAGTCACAGATGTGATGCCAAATCACTGGAGGTGCCAAACCTCTGGTGTCCGAAGACACAAATCTGTTGATGGGGCCAACCCATCGTGTGATACCAACTCACGGGCGTCAATCCCGTATTATCATCTGTGGGGCCAACCCACTGTGGTGCTAAGCCACTGGGACGAGATGCTATGAGGTGCCAAACCTCTGGAGGTACCAAACCTCTGGTGACCATAGTCACGATGTGTTACCAAAACACTGGTGTCCGTCGACACAGATAACAATTCCCCCTCCTCTCATCAACCCATATCAAATCATTATAACAGATTTCATGCCATTTTAAGCAACATATATTAAACATGTCATGCTTCCCAAAAGCATCAAATAATAACTTTCAACAATCAGGGACTTACCTGAATCCTTGCTTATATCGATTACGGTATTAGATCCCAAATCTACAGATTGGATTTAACACACACAGCATACTTAGCATGTAAATAAATTACAAAGTGTGTATGTACACACCTGATGTCGACGATAGTCCTAAACCCGAATAGACAAATCGGCCACACAAGCTTTTCTTTGTCCCTATATTCGGCCAAACATGGGAGTTAGTACTATGGCCTATTCGGCCAAACCAAATATTTAAAAGGGTTCTCTTCTTGAACCCGAATCCTTACCCGAGTGCCTTTAAATAATTACCACCACACTCCAAGCGTTTCTGCTTCCCTAATAATCGGCAACCTTAGGTTAGTAGCCCTCGGCTTAAAACGAATATTAACTAAATTCATAGATCCTTACCAAAATTGCTTCACTGAGAATGGAACTTGAATCGTATACCTTGAAATCCCGGCACCTAAACATAATCGATTCCACCATTGATTAATCACTGGATTAATTCGGCTTTTCCAACTAACCAAATCGACAGAGAAAAGACTATGGGAGAGGAGTTTCGGCATACTTACCCCTTGCTTCAATATTCGGCCAAGACTTCACAAAGTATGGAGAAGGAAATTCGGCTATGGCTAAGGAGTAGGTTCGGCCAACTAAGAAAAAGAGAAGAAAAAAGGTTGGGGATTCGGCCAAGAAGAGAGTAGAGAAGAGTTTTCGGTTCAAAGGGGAGAAGGGAAATAGCAATGGTGATTTCGGTATCTTAGAAAAGAAGAAAAGAGGAAGAAGAGGTGTGAGATGAGAATGAGTAAGGAATTTCGGCCAAAATCTAAGAACAAGGAGAATAGTATTCAGTTTGGAAAAAGAAAAGATGAAGGCTAAGTAAATTGCTAGCCGAAAATTCCAAGTGACTTTACTAAGCAAATTCGGCCTCCCTCTATTCCTAAGCTTGCCGTCCACTCCTCTTTGGAGAGTTTAAATTTCGGCAAACACCACAAATTGCTCTTGGCCACTAATTTGAACTAATTCAAAATAATTTGAATTAGCCACAAACCTATTTTTCCTCTGCCAACTATCTCAAATTAATCTAATAATAATCCTTAATAATATTTACATTATCCCTTGCTATTTAAAAGAGTTTAAAAGGAGAAATTCTCTCTCTCCTATGCCGTCCATACTAAAGAGCAAAAAGAGAATTTCGCGACTCGAACCCAAGCTCTCCCTTGCTCAAAGTGGCGTCACTTCCAGCTCCCAAGTGGCCCTCCTTTTTCCACTTTTCCAAGGCTTTGTTAGTGTCAACTAATCCACATTTATTCTTGTAACCCCTAACTACCAAGGCTCCCTACCTTAAAATCTTAAAGAAAATATTTTTCTACCATTCCGAGCCTACTCAAGGCCTTTAGTTAAGCCTTAACATTCCATGGTTAATATCACAGCAATTCAAACATAGGAAAAATAGTTCAATCTCAAATAGCCCCATTTTTAGGATGTTACAAATCTACTGCTACTAAGATGTATTTATTTCCAAATGAACTATGAAATGGACCCATGAAGTCAATACCCCATACATTGAATATTTCATATGATAGCACATACGTTTGAGGCATTTCATCACGTTTAGAGATATTACCTGTTCTTTGGCATTTATCTCATGAAGCAACATACCTGTTGACATCTTTAAACAGAGTTGGCCAATAAAAACCTGATTCGAGCGTTTTATGTGCTATCTTAATCCTGCTGTAATGTCCTCCTAAAGGTCCTACCTTTGTAGGATTTTGCTTGCTTCTACCTTTGTAACACATCTCCGAATTACTTGATCTGCACATATACGGAAAAGAAAATGATCCTCCCAAAAATAGTTTTTCGCATCAGCAAAGAATCGCTTCTTTTGATGATGTGTTAACCTTTTTGGTAGGATGTTAGCAGCTAAGTAATTTGCAATGTCTGCGAACCAAGGTACCTCGGAGTTAGATATAGAAAATAGTTGTTCTTCAGGAAACGAGTCATTGATCTCATTCTCATCTAGTTTTTCAATATATGGATTTTCAAGCCTAGAATGATGATCTGCTGCAAGATTTTCAGCTCCTTTCTTATCCTGAATTTCTAAATCAAATTCCTGTAAAAGTAAAATCCATTTTATGAGTCGAGGTTTTGCGTCGGATTTAGTTAAAAGATAAAAAAGAGCTGAATGGTCAGTGTAAACAACAACTTTAGATAATATCAAATACTGTCTAAATTTATCAAATGCAAAAACTACATCTTGCAATTCTTTTTCTGTGGTGGTGTAATTTTCTTGTGCTGCCGTTAATGTCTTGCTAGCGTAATAGATCAGTTGAAAGTGCTTGTCTCTTCGCTATCCCAAAACTACACCTACTGCAAAATCACTCGCATCACACATTAGTTCAAAGGGTAAATTCCAATCAGGTGCAATTATAATTGGAGCATTTGTTAATTTATCTTTGAGGATATTAAATGCATCTAAACATTCCTGATCAAAACTAAAAGGTACATCTTTTTCTAGTAATTTCGTTAAAGGCTTAGCTATTTTAGAAAAATCCTTAATAAATCTTCTATAAAATCCAGCATGTCCTAAAAAGCTTCTAATAGCCTTAACTAAACTAGGAGGAGGTAATTTTTCTATGGTTTCGACCTTTGCTTTGTCTACCTCAATCCCTTTACTAGAAATTTTATGTCCTAACACAATCCCCTCTCGAACCATAAAGTGACGCTTTTCCCAATTGAAAATAAGGTTCGTTTCCTCACATCTCATTAGAACTCGTTTTAGATTTTTAAGGCAAAGATGAAAAGAATTACCAAATACTGAAAAGTCATCCATAAATACCTCCATAATGTCTTTTACAAGTTCATCAAAGATAGCCAGCATGTAGCGTTGAAAAGTAGCAGGAGCATTACATAATCCAAAAGGCATTCTACGATAAGCAAACGTATCGTATAGACATGTGAATGTTGTCTTTTCTTGATCCTTAAGGGCTATTGGGATTTGGAAGTAGTCGGAGAGTCCGTCCAAGAAGCAGTAGTACATATGCCCAAATAATCTTTCCAACATCTGATCAATAAAGGGCAAAGGGAAGTGATCTTTTCTGGTGTCGTTCAACTTTCTATAGTCAATACAGACTCTCCAACCTGTGACTGTTCTTGTAGAAATTAATTCATTCTTTTCGTTGGCTACAACAATCATGCCTCCTTTCTTTGGAACGACCTGCACTGGACTTACCCAAGTACTGTCAGAACTAGGATAAATTATTCTAGCATCTAGGAGTTTAATTACCTCAGCTTTAACAACTTCTTTCACGTGGGGATTCAATCATCTTTGAGGTTGCACACATGGTTTATACTCATCTTCCATTAAAATTTTATGGGTGCAAAACGATGGGCTTATTCCTTTAATGTCAGAAATTTTCTAAGCTATGGCTCTTTTATGTTCCCTTAGTACTTTTAGCAACTCGTCTTTCTCTCCAGATTCCAGTTCTGAAGAGATAATTACTGGTAGAATATAATTATCCTCAAGGAATGCATATTCTAAGTGTTTTGGCAACTTTTTTAATTCCAATTTTGATGGTTCATCAATAGAAGGTTTTTGTTTAAATTTGTCGTTGATTTCAATGTCCTCCTCTTGGTTCATCAATAGAAGGTTTTTGTTTAAATTTGTCGTTGATTTCAATGTCCTCCTCTTTCTTTTGTCTAGAGGTAGATGTATTAGAATTCAACTCATCGGGATCATCATCTTCCCCCTCACCTTGGGCAAGACACAGTTCCATCGTGTCATTATGTATGATTTCCTACAAAGAATCTTGAATAAAATGATCAATGGCATCAATAAAATAACAGGAATCATCTTGTCCTCTAGAATACCGCATGGCATTGTAGATTTGGAAAATAATTTCCTCGTCGCCTACCCTTAATGCGAGTTTGCCATCACCTACATCAATAATAGCTCTAGCAGTAGCTAAAAAAGGGAGCCCTAAAATTAAAGGTACCTCAATGTCTTCATCTATGTCAAGCACAACAAAATCAACAGGGAATATAAATTTATCAACTTTTACCAGAATATCTTCAATAACTCCTCTAGGATATTTAATAGATCTGTCAGCTAATTGAATGCTCATCCTAGTGGGTTTTGGTTCCCCAAGATCAAGTTGCTTAAACATTTTATAAGGCATTAATTTAATACTAGCGCCTAGATCAGCTAGTGCTTTCTTAATATGTAAACTACTAATTAAACAGGAAATAGTGAAACTTCCAGGATCTTTTAATTTGGTTGGTAGCTTGTTTTGGAGGATAGCTGAACATTCTTCATTAAGTTCCACTGTTGATATTTCTTCAAATTTCCTTTTATTTGTTAGAAGCTCTTTTAGGAATTTTGCGTACGTCGGCATCTGTGAAATAGCTTCAACAAAAGGTAAGTTAATATGCAACTGTTTAAAAAGTTCAATAAATTTACCGTATTATGCATCTAATCGTTCTTTCTTCAACTTTGCTGGATATGGGCTTGGTTGTAACACCCCAAACTCGGTCAAAACGCTACGGCCTAATCTGGCATGCTACAGGAAAGAAAATTTTAAAAAATTCAAATTTAGAACCATGAGTTGAGAGAAATTTTGCATACCACTATGCCTTCGGCGAAGAATTCAAAAAATCGCTTAACTTAGGCCGTAATACAATTCAAGTTTCTTAATCAAAAAAAGAATTTTAAGAAAATTCCATTAAGCGATCAATTGAAAACAATATTGCGATTTTAGTTGAAAATTTAAGTCAATTTGTTACTAAAAACCCGTCTTTAATTAACTGATTATAAAATCGTAAATTTAGAGTTTTTAATTTTGGAAAAAATACCCACTTGATAATTTATTAGGCAGGCCGTAACAATTTCATAAGAATACCCAAATTAACGTTTAAATGGCCTTATTACAACACTAAAATCCAAACTAAAATAGTAATAATCTAAAATAAATATTAAAATAAAAATACTTAAAGCATTATGCATGGCCACCTCGAGTCCACCTTGGCTCAATATCCGCGGTCTAAAGATTACCTGTAAAATTTAATGGAGGGGGTGAGTCACCGAGACTCAATGTGTAAATCCCCATCCAAATGAGTTTTGGGCTCTCACACAAAATCATATATTAAGTATGTATGTAATGCAACCCAACCAACCTATTATGTCCATCCACCATATCTCCTAAATCTACCTAACATCTGTGGCACCTAGCCACTGTGGTACCAAACCACTGGTGGTTCCAAACCACTGGTGACAAAAGTCACAAATAATAATACGTGGGGCCAACCCACTTGTGGTACAAAACCACTGGTGACAATCCCTAATATTAATACGTGGGGCCAACCCACTGTGGTACCGAACCACTGGGACGAGTCACAGAAATACTGTATATGTGGTACCAAACCACTAGTAGTTCCAAACCACTGAGACTTAGTCACAAAATATAATGTGTGGGGCCAACTCACTTGTGGTACCAAACCACTGGTGATAGTCTGAAAATCATATTTCTCCTTCTTCACATCGTACCCCAAATCTATGCCCATGTTTAACAATTAATATGGTATGACCATGCTTTCAATACATAACAATTAATCATCTCACTCATACATACATTTACTAATAACAGAACATAGCAAAACTTACCCTGAGTATTCGATCTTACACACAAGGGTATCTTAGTGATCCATACCATCACTTGGCTTTTGGCCAGCATAGTTAATAGCATAATTAAAATACAAAGTGTGTGAGAGTTACACACCTGATAACACGTAATATAATGCTTTCTATGTCGACACTATCGCTAACAGGAACTACTACTATCTGTCTACTATTCTGCTCAGAAGCCGGCCCACAACCCGGTGGCCAATCCAGAATAACAGACACCACGCGCTTCTTGAACTTTGGGGCTGGGGCTATGGGTTTAACCCTTTCCTTCGCTTGGCTAGATCGACAAATCCTGAAGATTAACAGACTTGGATTAAGGCACCGATTGAATACCTAAGTTGCCGAAATACAAAGAGAGAAAGACAGAAAAGAATTGACTTTGGTTTAGACTGAAGAAGAATGAATGACACTCTTAGGAATTTCGGCTACTCAAAGAAAAGAACCACACTGCTCGAAATGCATTACACTCAACTGCCGAAACAACATCACAAAAGAGTTTAACATCTAAAGCTAACCCCTCTTGAATTTTCGGCACACACACCCCTCCCTAAAACCGAATGCCCAACATCACCTAGCCCCTTTCAAAATTCGGCTAGCAACCCACACCACCTTCAATCCCTTGATTCTCTCCTAACTTCACTCACCACCTAGTAATCAAAATAGTTTGAAAGTTTCAAATCCCATTTTTACTCCTGCCCATTCATTTGAAATATTTAACTCAATCAAATCTCCCCTCTTCAAGGTCCCTAGCTGAATCTACCACCTCCCATCTGACTTAAAAAAAAATTCCAAAATGCAACCCATGCTACTCGAACCTGCTCCCTCCCCTTGTGGTGTCACCTACCTCAACCTTAAGTGGCGCCTTCTTGCCTCTTTACTACTCCAATTCTTGTGTCATCCAACATAAACAATATCTCTTAAGGCCCCACTCAGCTAGCTTCCCTTAAAGTGCCTAAAACAAAAACTTTTAGCAAGGCTCAGGCTTAACCCCAAGTCTTCCTGAGACCTCCAAACACACCAACACCACATAGAACATAACATACACATAGAAACACATCAAATGCACAGCCCCCCAATTCAGGATGTTACAGTTCTACCCCCTTAAAGAAATTTCGGCCTCAAAATTACCTGGTAAAAAGAGTTGAGGGTATTGTTGTCGCATCGCATCCTCTGGTTCCCACGTTGCTTCCTCTGAACCATGATTTTGCCACAGAACCTTAACCAACGGAACCGTCTTCCTACACAATACCTTGACATGGCGATCTAAGATCCGCACTGGTTCTTCTTCAAAAGACAGGTCTGGCTTTACTTCAATTTCTTCTACTGGCACCACATGAGATGGATCCGAACGATTGCGTCTTAACATCGAAACGTGAAACACATCATGGATCTCACTTAAATCTGAAGGTAGCTCGAGCTAATAGGCTATCGGTCCCACACGCTTTAACACGCGATAAGGCCCGATAAATCTAGGGCTCAACTTACCCTTCCGTCCAAACCTTAGCACTTTCTTCCATGGTGACACCTTTAAGAAAACCTTGTCACCCACTGCAAATGCTATGTCCTTACGCTGTAGATCGGCATAGGACTTCTATCTGTCCGAAGCTTCCTTCAATCGAGTCCTAATCAATTTAACCTTATCTTTTGTTTCAGAAACCAAATTTGGACCCAACAACTAACGCTCACCCAACTCTGTCCAACAAGTAGGAGTGCGATACTTTCAACCATACAACGCTTCATACGGTGCCATCTGAATACTAGACTGGTAGCTATTGTTATATGCGAATTCTGCCAACGGTAGAAATTCTTCCCAACTACCTCTGAAGTCCATGACACAGCCCCTCAACATATCCTCCAAGACCTGGATTACTTCTCTCGATCGTCCTTTGATCGTGATGAAACGTTTGTCTTTGAAATCCAACTTTGTACCCAACGCTTGATGCAACGCCTTCCAAAATCTCGATGTAAACCTTGGATCCCTGTCTGAGATGATAGACACTAGTACCCCGTGCAACCTCACGATCTCTGCTACATACAACTTAGCCAATTTTTGTAGAGAGTAGTCGACACGAATCAGTATGAAATGGGCAGACTTTGTCAATCGATCAACAATTACCCATACTGAGTCCTTCTTAGTAGGCGTAAGGGGGTAGCCCACTAACAAAGTCCATCGTGATCTTTTCCCACTTCCACTACGGAATCTTGACCGGCTGTAATAACCCCAAAGGTAATTGATGTTCTGCTTTTACCTGCTGACACGTCAAGCACTTACTCACAATTTTGGTTACTTCTCGCTTTAGACCCGACCACCAAAACTGTTTTCGCAAATCTCGGTACATTTTACTTCCTCTAGGATGCATAGCGTATGGGCTATAATGCGCTTCCTGAAGAATCTTCTGCCTCAAATCCATATCCCTTGGCATACAAGTCTTTCCTTGAAAACACATCACTCCGTCACTGTTCAAGCTAAAATCTTCTGCCTCGCCCCTAGCCATTAACTGGGACTTAGAACCTAGGACCTTATCTGACAACTGCTTCTCTTTAATCAAACTGACCCAAGAAGGTTTTACTTGAAGTTCAGCTAATAAGCTTTCGTCTTCATACACACTGAGATGAGCAAACATTGCCCTCAAGTTAGATATTACCTTGCGACTTAACGCGTCTGCCACAATGTTAGCTTTACCCGGGTGGTACTCTATCGAACAGTCATAATCCTTCAACAACTCGATCCACCTCCGCTGTCTTAAATTCAACTCCTTCTGGGTAAGGAGATATTTCAAGCTCTTGTGTCCGTATAGATGATGGCTTCTCCCCATATAAGTAGTGTCTCCAGTTCTTCAGGGCGAAAACCACTGCAGCTAGCTCCAGGTCATGCGTTGGATAATTCACCTCTTGAGGTCTTAATTGTCGAGAAGCATACTCTACCACTTTCCCTTCTTGCATCAGCACAGAACCTAACCTCGTGTGCGACGCATCATAGTAGATGGTAAACTCTTTCCCCGTCTCTGGCTGAATTAACACTGATGCCTCTGTCAAAATCCTCTTCAACTTCTCGAAATTTCCCTGCTGTTCAACTGACCAAACGAATGGTGCCCCTTTCCGTAATAACTTGGTTAACGGTGCCGCTATTAATGAGAATCCTTCCACAAACCTTCTGTAGTACCCAGCCAGCCCAAGAAAACTCCGTATTTCCGCCACAAACTTAGGTGGCTTCCAATCCAACACAGCCTCAATTTTCTGGGGGTCAACCCTAATCCCCTCAGCTGACACCACATGGCCTAAAAAGGTAACTTCCCTTAGCCAGAACTCACACTTACTGAACTTAGCAAACAATTGCTTCTCCCTCAGAATTTGCAAAACCACCCGAAGATGTCAATCACGCTGCTCCTCAGACTTTAAATAAACCAGGATATCGTCTATAAACACCACGACGAATTGATCCAGATAGGGTTGAAAAACTCGGTTCATCATGTCCATAAACGCTGCTGGTGCATTGGTCAACCCGAACGGCATCACCAAGAATTCGTAGTGACCATAGCGAGTACGAAACGCCGTCTTATGAATGTCTACCTTCTTGACCTTAAGTTGATGATAGCCTAATCTCAAATCTATCTTTGAGAAGACTGATGCTCCCCTAAGTTGATCGAACAAGTCGTCTATCCTCGGCAATGGGTACTTATTCTTGATCGTCAACTTATTCAACTGACGGTAGTCAATGCACATATGTATTGATCCGTCATTCTTCTTAACAAATAGCACCGGCGCTCCCCAAGGTGATACACTCGGCCGGATAAAACCCCGATCTAACAATTCTTGAATCTGCGCTTTCAGCTCCACTAACTCCTTCGGCGCCATTCTATATAGGGCAATAGACACTGGCGCTGTTCCCGGAAAAAGATCAATACCAAACTCCACTTTGCGATCCGGGGGTAATCCCGGAAGCTCTTCTAGGAAAACATCAGAAAATTCCTTTACTATTCCAACATCCCCCACAATTGATTCCTTGGCCTCCAAAGCACAAACATGAACTATAAACGCCTTATATCATTTTCTCACAATTCTCTCGGCCTTTAGAACGGATACCACATTAGATAGGTAGTTCCTCCTCTCACCTATTGATAAAGAGTAAAAGTAACATATTTTAAGCCCACATTTAGTATGCTTTTGGATGATTTATCCCTTGATTTATGTAAAAAGGTGCTCTTAATCCTTTCTTTTCATGTCTTATACCCAGGAAAGCACCTGAGGATGAAAAGAACATAAAATGGGCTTAAAACGGGCCAAATAGGCCAATTCATGAAATTGACACAGCCTGGACTTCAAGCCACACGGCCGGGCCATGCCTAACATCTAGAACACGGTCTCTCCCCCGATTCACACGACCGTGCCTTAAGTAGAAATTCGAACATGGCCTGGAGTCGATCCACACGGGCGTGCTACATGGCCGTGCCTCTGTCGTCAGAATGAGCAATTTCAGTCAGAAAAGGATACTTACGGAGAAAGAATCGCATTCTAAGAGCCTATATATATCCCCTCAGTACCACCTTTGAAAAGGCGTCAAAGCTAGGCCAAGGGGCCAAGCCGAGAAGGTCAGAGTCAGGGAATAACGCGAAGATAGCCAGTTGATCCATCCCAATAAGCTGGAATTATACTTAAGACGGCAGAATTCTCCTTCAATACCTTCAGGGAGTTTTAGGATTTTCTTATGTTTTGTTTTATCTTTTCTCTTGCGATGTTTTGTTTATTCGTTAACCCCTCAGATATCTGAAGGGGATGAAACCTAGATGGATCTTTTTATTTGATTTTTAAGTTATATGATAATTACTTAGTTTGTTCTTAATTATGTTGCTTAATCCAAATCTAATGTGCTTAGGTAGAGGAGGAATAGACCCTGCCAAAGAGTAGATCTAACATAATTAAGCGGAGTTGATCGAACGCCTAGAGATAAGGTTACGAGATTTTACCGGATTAGGGTGAAACGTAATATGGGAGTCCATTGATCGATTTACTGCTATCCTAGGGGGTTATTATAAGCAAACGAGAGTTTCACTTATTAACCTAGGGTTAGATGTTATTCGCCTCGAGAGAGGGTTTAATATAGGTTAGGGAGTCTTACGAATCAAGCTAAGTAAAAGAAATCATATAATTTAGGGTTAAATAACAAGTGAAGTCTAGGAGGATTCTTTCTGAAGGTATCATTGTAATCAACTGAGTTTTCCTTCAAAGTTATTTTCCTATCCGTCCTTTTTGTCTTTGTGTCCTTAGTTTAGTCTTCATCAAAATATTTTTTAAAGCAATTTCACTCTATTTTTAAGGCTGAATAATAAAAAGAAAGTTAGTATTAGTACTTTTAGTTCCTTTGGGTTCGATATCCGGTCTTGCCTAAACTATACTACTGTTCGATAGGTACACTTGCCTTTAATCGTTGTCAGAGTTAGTTTCCAGGTTTGATCATTCTTTTATAAATTTTAAAACTCTGATTTTCAGCGATCAAGTTTTTGGTGCCGTTGCCGGGGAACTAAAATATTAAGAAAACTCTATTTTTATTACTTTAGCCATTATTATTTTTTATTTATTTTCATTTTAGGATAAATTTTAATTTTGCTAACTTTTTCTATTTTGCTTTTCTTTTCAGGTACCTCTAGTTTATGACTAGAAGGAACCCGAGAGGACCTTTAGTATACGAAAGTGATATTGAAGCTACCGCTCGAAGGAATCATCGGGAAACCAGGCGAGCCCTAAATTCCACAGAAAGTGAGAAAGAAGACAGATCCAATCCTACTGAAGGGATGGACGAAAACAACCCACCCCCACGCGATATGGGAGATCGCAACGCTCCACGTACAATGTTTGATTATGCAAAACATGCATATAGCTAACTTTTTAGAGTTCTTTGATACCTTCAAAATAAATGGCGTTTCTGATGATGCCAGACGTCTTCGGTTATTCCCTTTTTCATTAAGAAATAAAGCCAAACAATGGTTAAACTTGTTACAACGAGGGTCAATCACTACATAGGATCAGATGACCGAAAAGTTTTTAATGAAATATTTCCCACCTGCCAAAACGGCCAAATTACGGAATGATATCTCTTCTTTTATGCAGATGGATGTAGAGACATTATACGACGCATGGGAGAGATACAAAGATCTCTTGAGGAGGTGCCCACACCATGGCTTACCCTTATGGCTACAAGTCCAAACATTCTATAACGGTGTAAACCCCTCAACAAGACAACTGATTGATTCAGCCGCCGGTGGAACCCTGAACAACAAAACTCCAGAAGCAGCCTACGAGTTCATTGAGGAGATGTCATTAAACAATTATCAGTGGCAAGCTTTAAGGACTAAACTAACAAAATTGGCAGGAGTCTTCAACGTCGACACCATGACCATGCTACCAAAACAGCTTGAGATGATGAATAAAAAGCTTGATAGTTTATGTTCTTCACAGGTACATCTAGTCATGCAGTGTGACGCAAGTGGAACCGTGGCGAATCCTGAGTACCCACCCTACCAACCGGAAGTAGAGAACGAACAGATAAACTATATAGGTAATAATTTTTGATCCAATAATAATCCTTATAGTAACACTTACAATCCAGGTTGGAGGAACCACCCAAATTTTTCATGAGGAGGTCAAGGCAATCAAAGAAATCAAGGGCAACAGCTTCCTCAGAACTTCCAAAATCAGCCCTATCCACGAGAGAAGAAACCAGCCTATGAAGAGGAACTAAAACAACCGGCACACACAAAAAAATGCATACAAGATATCGAAAGAACCCTTAAAGATCAACAAGCGTTAATTGAAAAATTTACTAAGTTGTTTGGGGAACTCACTAAGGCGATTGGAATAATTCATAAGATGATTTATGAAAACCGAGCAGAAATTTTTCCAAAGGGAACAGAACAGGTAAAAGCAGTCACACTAAGAAGTGGAAAGGAATTAGGTGAACTAAAGAAACAAAGCCCAAACGAGAATCACAAAGCAAGAAATGAGGGAATGGAAGAGGTAACTCCATTACGCAATGAGAACAACCCACCAATCCCATATCCAACAAAGTTCAAGAAGGAACGAATTGATGCCCAATACGGTCAGTTTCTTGAACTTTTTAAACAAATACATATTAACTTACCTTTCGTGGAAGCCATTTCACAGATGCCAAAGTATGCAAAATTCTTAAAGGAACTCTTGATGAATAAATGAAAACTTGAAGAAGTATCAACAGTGAAACTCAACGAAGAGTGTTCAGCCATTCTCCAAAATAAGCTACCAACCAAATTAAAAGACCTAGGAAGTTTTACTATCCCTTGTTTAATTGGTAGTTTAAATATTAAGAAAACACTAGCTGATTTAGGCGCTAGTATAAATTTAATGCCTTATAAAATGTTTAAACAACTAGGTCTTGGGGAACCAATATCCACTAGGATGAGTATTCCGTTAGCAGATAGATCCATTAAATACCCTAGAGGAGTTACCTAAAACATCTTGGTAAAAATTGACAAATTTATTTTCCCAGTAGATTTTGTTGTGTTAGACATAGATGAAGACATTAATGTTCCTTTAATCTTAGGGTGTCCATTTTTAGCCACTGCTAGAGCCGTTATTGATGTAGGTAATGGTAAACTTACGCTAAGGATAGGTGATGAAGAGATTATTTTTCAAATTTATGATGCCATGTGATATTCTAAAGAGCAAGATGATTCCTGTTATTTTCTTGATACTACTGATCACATCATTCAAAATTCATTACAGGAAATCATACATGACGACACGTTGGAACTGTGCCTGGCTCAAGAAGAGGGGGAAGAAGATGAAGACGATAAGTTGAATCTCAATACTTCATCATCCAGACAAATGAAGGAAGAAAGCATTGGAAATGATAACGAAATAAAACAAAAACCCTCTATCGAAGAATCACCAAAATTGGAATTAAAACAGTTGCCAAAACACTTAGAATACGCATTCCTTAGGGACAATTATACGCTACCGATAATTATCTCTTCAGAACTAGAACCCAAGGAAAAAGAAGAGCTGATAAAAGTACTAAGAGAACACAAAAAAGCCATAGCTTAGAAAATTTCTGACATCAAAGGAATAAGCCCAGTGTTTTGCACCCACAAAATTTTAATGGAAGAAGAATATAAGCCGTGTGTGCAACCCCAGAGATGGTTAAATCCTAACATGAAAGAAGTGGTCAAAGTCGAGGTAATTAAACTTCTAGATGCAGGAATAATTTATCCTATTTCTGACAGTACTTGGGTAAGTCCTGTGCAGGTAGTTCCAAAGAAAGGAGGAATGACGGTAGTACCCAATGAAAAGAATGAGTTAATTCCCACAAGAACGATTCTGAGTTGGAGAGTCAGTATTGACTATAGAAAAATCGAATGATGCCACCAGAAAAGATCACTTTCCTCTACCCTTCATTGATCATATGTTGGAAAGATTATCTGGAGATATGTACTATTGCTTCTTGGATGGACTCTCTGGTTACTTCCAAATCCCCATAGCTCTTGAAGATCAAGAAAAGATGACATTCACGTGCCCATACGGTACATTTGCTTATCGTAGAATGCCTTGTGGATTATGTAATGCTCCTGCTACTTTTCAGCGTTGCATGTTAGCAATCTTTGACGAACTCGTGGAAGACATCATGGAGGTTTTTATGGATGATTTTTCGGTATTCGGTGATTCTTTCCATCTCTGCCTTAAAAATTTAAAATGATTTCTAATGAGATGTGAGGAAACAAATCTTGTCTTGAATTCGGAAAAATGTCATTTTATGGTTAAAGAAGGAATTGTGTTAGGGCATAAGATTTCTAGTAAAGGGATTGAGGTAGATAAAGCAAAGGTTGAAGCCATAGAAAAATTACCTCCACCTAGTTCTGTTAAGGCCATTAGAAGTTTCTTAGGACACGTAGGATTTTATAGAAGATTTATTAAGGATTTTTCTAAAATAGCTAAGCCTTTGACAACATTACTAGAAAAATATGTTCCTTTTAATTTCAGTCATGAATGTTTAGATGTATTTAATATCCTTAAGGATAAACTAATAAATGCGCTGATTGTAATTGCACCTGATTGGAACTTACCCTTTAAACTAATGTGTGATGCAAGTGATTTTGCAGTAGGTGCAGTTTTGGGACAACGAAGAGACAAGCATTTTCAGCCAATTTATTATGCTAGCAGAACACTAACACTCGCGCAAGAAAACTACACCACCACAGAGAAAGAATTGCTAGCTGTAGTTTTTACTTTTGATAAATTTAGGCAGTATTTAATATTATCCAAAGTTGTCGTTTATACCGACCATTCAGTTCTTCGTTACCTTTTAAACAAATCTAATGCAAAACCCAAACTCATACAATGGATTTTACTCTTACAGGAATTCGACTTAGAAATACAAGATAAGAAGGGAGCTGAGAATCTTACAGCGGATCATCTTTCAAGACTTGAAAATCCACATGCCAAAGAGCTCGTCGAAGGTGAAATAAATGATTCGTTTCCCAAAGAACAACTCTTTTCTATATCACATTCTTAGGTACCATGGTTTGCAAATATCGTGAATTATTTAGCAGCTAACATCTTACCAAGAAAATTAACACATCACTAAAAGAAGCGATGGATCAATGTAAAATTAGAGTTTTAAAATTTATAAAAGAATGATCAAAACCTGAAAACTAACTTTGACAACGGTTAAAGGCAAGTGTACCTATCGAACAGTTGTATAGCTTAGGCAAGACCGAATATCGAACCCAAAGGAACTAAAAGTACTAATACTAACCTTCTTTTTATTATTTAGCCTTAAAATTAGAGTGAAGTTGCTTTTGACAAAAACTAAACTAAGGACACAAAGACAAAAAGATGAATAGGAAAATAACTTTGAAGAAAAACTCAATTGATTGCGACGATACCCTCAGGAAGAATCCACCTAGACTTCACTTATTAATTAACCTTTAAATTATATGATTTCTTTTACTTAGCTTGATCCGTGAGACTCCCTAACCTACGTTAAACCCTCTCTCGAAGCAAATAACATCTAATCCTAGGTTAATTAGTGGAACTCTCGTTCGCTTATAATAACCCCCTAGGAAAGCAGTAAATCGATTCAATGGACTCCCCTATTAGGTTTCACCCTAATCTGGCAAAATCTCGTAACCCTATCTCTAGGCACCCAATCAACTCTGCTCAGTTATATTAGATCTACTCTTAAGCAGGGTCTATTCCTCCTCCACGTAAGCACATTAGATTTGAATTAAACAACATAATTAAGAACAACCTAAGTAAATTATCATATAACTTAAAAATCAAATAAAAAGATCCATCTAGGTTTCATCCGGTTCAGGTATCTGAAGGGTTTAGTTCATAACTAAACAAGAAAACATCTCAAGAGAAAAGATAAAACAAAACACAAGAAAATCCTAGAACCCCCTGAAGGAATTGAAGGAGAATTCTGCCGTCTTGAGTATAATTCTGGCTTCTTAGGATGGATCAACTGGCTATCTTCACATTATTCCCTAACTCTGACCTTCTCGGCTTGGTTCCTTGGCCTAGCTTTGACACCAGTTTTGGCTTCTGCCAAACTCCCCTTCAAATTGGCCCCTTGGGTGTTTATATAGACTTTGAGATGCCTTACTAGGCCCCTAAGTATCCTAATTTAAGTAGAATTCCCAATAGTGTGTTTGAATAGGCTTTGGAATATGTTTCTTTGCCTCCAAGTATCCTTTCCCGAATGAAATTGCTTCTTTCAACGACAGGGACACGGCCATGGCACACGCCCGTGTGGATCGTGGCCAGGCCATGCTCGGACTTCTTTAATGAGGCATGGCCGTGTAAATCAGGAGAAGGCCGTGTTCTAGATGATTGGCGTGGCACAGCCTTGTGGGCTTAAGTCCAGGCCGTGTCGATTTCTTCCGTGGCTCGAATTGGTCCATTTTGGGCCCGTTTCTCGTTCTTTTTATCCTCGGGTGCTTTCCTAGGGATAAGACATGAAAAGAAAGGATTAAAAGCACCTTTTTACATAAATCGAGGGATAAACCATCCAAAAGCATACTAAATATGGGATTAAAATATGTTACTTTGACGGTTTATCAAATACCCCCACACTTAAGCTTTTGCTTGTCCTCAAGCAAAATTCTCAACTTACAATTAAAACGATCTTTCCATGATTCACAATTTCTATCAACAATGCCTTATCCTAATTCAAAGATAATTTATACATGGATAATTCAACGCAAAGATTCCTAAAGATTCAAACAAGATAAGTCGTACATTTGTAGCACGAAAACATAGGTGTTTCCCTTCATCTAAATAATTACCTTTAATTCAAAACCTACAAGGATTGACATCCTCACAAAATGATTCACTCAAATCACTCAAAGTGTTTAAGGGTCAAAATTTAAGTACTCATTAAGTTGAACATGAAAAGTTAATCCCATAGGCTTGCCTGAAAATCAAATCTCCACCACTGTAAAATGAGATGATGCACAAATCAAAAGGTCTTTAACAGGGTTGTAACGGGGCTAGGGTTAAAGGTGTGGACAAAGGCTGAATTAGAGGGTTAGAATCGAGATTGTCTTGGCAAGTTACCTATCTAGAAAAATAACTAATCTTAAATAATTACATCAATTGAGAAATAATAATACTAATAATACGAGCTTTTTCTTCAAGAATTTTGAATTTTAATGTGTAAGCTCTCCTAATCACAAATTAATAATGAATATACTTTGGGGTTTTTTTATTTTTTTATTTAGAACAAACTACTTTTTACAATAATAAGAAGGAACTTTAACAACTGAAATATAGAACATAGTTAGGCAACTGCTCAAAATCAAATCTCGACAAAAAAGGGTAGTTAAAAGAAATGGTGATAACAAATACAAAGGGTTTTTTTTTTGTTAAAATTAGTAGGTGAGTCAATAAAAAGGGTTGTTAGGCTTCAATGGGGTTCGCTAGGGGTTAATTATGAAGGTAGACTTTTTAGTGGAGTGAGTGGGTTAAATCCTAGGTGCCTTTATCATCTCTGTATATCAAATCATAGTTGTGGTCTTGACATGTATAATCAAGGCAAGTTCTAGAATAACAGTTCATAGTCGACACACTCATAATCAAGAAGTGAGCATGAAAATGAATGTATGCTCTATAAGGCTCAAATTCTCACAAAAATTACGGGTGTTTTTGACATCAACCTTGTAAATCTCAAATTTCAAGATAACATTCAAATTCTGGTTGACAACCTAAAATTTTAATTTTTAGAAAATTAGACTTATCATGCTTGATTCCCTAGTATTCTTCAAATTTAATTATCAATGCACAATTATCAATGACTTAATCTAAACATATCAATAGAAATCATAAATCAAAGAAAATTTCATTCAAATCGTAATATGAGAAACTTACTTTAAGATCAAGGCATAATTCAGGGAGTTTTAGATAATACTATAATTAACCCCCCACACTTAAGGTGTACATTGCCCTCAATGTACAAATATGGATAATATCAAAATAATCATAAAATCATAAGATAGGTAGAGAAGTGAAACTTCCTGAATTTTGGATGAAGTCAATGAAAAGAAACCGAATAGGATTGGAGGTGAATGTGGGGAAGCGTCTCGTACCATTTGAAATTGAATCCTCGAAGCAACCAGTCTGATTTTATTGTATCCTAAGCTAAATTTAAATATCATAAAGAATAAGAAGAAGAACATAAAATAAAATAAAGTAAAAAAAAGAAATAAAATAAGAACAAAAATAAATAATGGAAAATGAAAGACAATTAGAAAAGGGAGAATGAGGTTTAAATAGAGATGTAGCCTGCGTTTTGGGATTTTGAGTTTTTGGGTGTGTTCAGGTGAGGTAGCCATGGCCGTGTTATAGCTGACACGCCCGTGCTCGACAAATCAGTAATTTTGCTCGGGTAGGTAGCACAGGCGTGTTTAGCCCGTGGTATGCAAGTCGGTGAAGTTACACGGTCGTGGGGCACGGGCGTGTGTACCCCGTGTTTGACAAGTCAGTAACTTTGTACGGGTAGTTAGCACGGGCGTGGCTTAGTATCGCAGCCCGTGTTGGGAAAAGAAATTCTTCTCTGGTTGTGCACGGCTACTGGCACGACCGTGGTTCATCCTCTGGCTTCCACGGCCACACCACGCGCGCGCCGCGTGTGTAAAGCCGCGTGTGTCCTAGAAATCTGCTCTTTGGTTAGTTTATGGTTAGATGCTTAAAAGGAAAAATAAAAGGAAAAGAATAAAAAAATTAAAAAAATAAAAACGTAAAAATAGGGTTAGTGCTCGGGTTGCCTCCCGAGAAGCGCTCGTTTATAGTCTTAAGCTAGACTTTACCTTTCATTCGTAGGGTCATGGTGGTTTGAGGAGGTGAAAATCCTTTCTCATGCGATCACTTCAGTTATGGATATATAGTCTAAGTCGAGTAATGTTTACCTCAAAGGTGTTGAATTTAGGATTGCTTACCTCGATTTTACCGTATAGGAAGTCATTAAATACCTCAAAAGTGATTTCTTCGTTTGCCTTGAGGTCTGAATTGGTGATTCGAGGGTCTTCCTTATTCAACAATACCTAATCCCCTATTTTGAAGTGATTTGTTGTTCCTATCAGCTAGTTTGGGGTCTCCTTTGGTTTCACTTTGTGCGGTTCCTGTTCCTCTTTGATTTGTGTTTCCTCCTCTTTAAGTTTGTCAACCCTAAGGCTTTGTTCCTTAGGTATTTCTTCTTTGTCGGCACTAGGTCTAAGATCTAGCTCAGCTAAGTGATTTCGTGATGCTTCCTGTAAAGAAGGTTGAACCAAATGATTATCAATAGAATTAACGTTCGTACCTTTATTACTCGATGTCCTAGCTGAGTCAAGAACTTGAAGAGTGATTGTTTCGTCCTCTTCATGAAGTGTGAGTTCACCGGATTCTTCTTCTGTGTGGTCTTTCTTTATTGTATTGGGATATGGCGCATGAGGTTGGTATTCTTTATTTACTGGGTTTGGTAAATCATGGCTTACCTCAATCTTACCTTTATTTACCACAGTTTCTTGCCTTGGGTCAGATTCCACTAACAATTCACTATTATGAGCTTGTACATCTTGGGGCCCATAATTCGACTCAGGGTTTTAGCCTTGTGGTGTTTCCTGTGGTGAAAGTTGAACAATTTGATTATCAACTAAATTTACTTTCTCACCTTCATCACTTGATGTCTGGCCGAGTCAAAAGCTTGTAGGACCGATTGATTCGTCACCTACACGAAGAATGAGTTCTCTGTACCAACATCAATTTTAGTCCCGCAGCTTGTTAGAAAGGGTTTTCCTAAAATTAAAGGAATCGAATTATCCTCATTCATGTCTAAGACAACAAAGTCTACTGGGAATACGAATTTATCAATTTTGATTAGAACATTTTCTATTATACCCCTAGGAATTCTGATAGTTTTATCAGTTAATTGAACGCTCATCCTAGTTTGTTTGGGTTTCCCTAGACCTAGTTGTTTAAACAGTTTATAAGGCATAACATTTATGCTTGCCTGTAAATCAGCTAACGCATTTTCTATAGATAAACTACCAATTATGCATGGAATTGTAAAACTCCCTGAATCTTTTAATTTCTGTGGTAGTCTATTCTGTAGAATTGCCGGGCACTTTACGTTGAATTCCACATGTGATTCCTCGTCTATCCTTTGCTTTTTCGTTAACAGCTCCCCTAAAAATTTTCTAGAGTCTGGCATCTGTGAAAGAGCTTCAAGAAGAGGTAAGTTGATATGTAATTTCTTTAAAAGTCTAATAAACTTATCAAACTGTTCTTCTGACTCGTCCTAATGCTTCGAGGTAAGGTATGCGAGGTTGATACTCCTTTATTACCAGTTTCGACTTTTCTTGCGTTACCTCTATTTCTCTTTTGTCTGCCTTGTTTTCTTGTTGCAAGATGGATTCGTCTATCTCTGCATTTTCCTGAGCTGCTATGGCTTGAATTTGCTCCTTTGGATTAATGTCGGTGTTACTCGGTAGATGCCCTTGCGGTTGTTTTGACATGAGCTCTGCGAGTTGTTCAAACTGCCTTAGTGGCTTCCCTTACTGACTTAGTAACTTCCTCTAATCGGTTCTTGTTCTCTTCAACCGGGGTATCTGTGGTTTCCATGAATTTTGTCAGCATCTCTTCAATGTTCGACTCCTTTTCCTGTTAGTGAGATGGTTGTTGAAAATCTGGATAAAGTTCCTGTCTTTGGCTACTTTGATCATTCCACGAGAAATTGGGATGGTACCTCCAACCTGCATTACAAGTGTCATTGTAAAAATTATTTTGAGGTCTAGAGTAGTTACCCATATAGTGGACTTGTTCGTTTTCCATGCCATATCCGTAGAGTGGGTTCTCAGGATTCACCACGCCTCCTAGATTTGAGTCATATTACATTACTGGATGTACCTGCGAGCGACTACACAAACCATCGATCTTTTTATTCATCATCTCTAGCTAGGTAGATAACCTGGCGAACACGACGTGATCGAAGGCACTGGCTGCTTTAGTAGGAATTGTCCTCATGACTTGCCACTGATAATTATTCAGTGCCATCTTCTCTATAGACTAAAATTATCTGCCAAAAGCAAAATAGAGAAAAAATTTACAAAGAAAAAATAAAAATAAAAATAAAAATAAAAATAAAAAAATAATAATGAAAATAAATTGCAATAAAAAAAATGGCTAAAGTAATAAAAATATAGCTTTCTTAATATTTTAGTTCCCCGGCAACGGCGCCAAAAACTTGATCGATTTAAAATCAGAGTTTTAAAATTTAAAAAAGAATGATCAAAACTTGAAAACTAACTCTGACAATGATTAAAGGCAAGTGTACCTATCGAACAGTAGTATAGCTTAGGCAAGATCGGATATCGAACCTAAAGGAACTAAAAGTACTAATACTAACCTTCTTTTTATTATTTAGCCTTAAAATTAGAGTGAAGTTGCTTTTGACGAAAACTAAACTAAGGACACAAAGACAAAAAGATGAATAGGAAAATAACTTTGAAGAAACACTCAATTGATTGCGACGATACCCTCAGGAAGAATCCACCTAGACTTCACTTATTAATTAACCTTTAAATTATATGATTTCTTTTACTTAGCCTGATCCGTGAGACTCCCTAACCTATGTTAAACCCTCTCTCGAAGCGAATAATGTCTAATCCTAAGTTAGTTACTGGAACTTTCGTTCGCTTATAATAACCCCCTAGGAAAGCAGTAAATCGATCAATGGACTCCCCTATTAGGTTTCACCCTAATCCAGAAAAATCCCGTAACCCTATCTCTAGGCACCCGATCAACTCCGCTCAATTATGTTAGATCTACTCTTAGGCAGGGTCTATTCCTCCTCCACGTAAGCACATTAGATTTGGATTAAACAACATAATTAAGAACAACCTAAGTAAATTATCATATAACTTAAAAATCAAATAAAAAGATCCATCTAGGTTTCATCCCCTTCAGGTATCTGAAGGGTTTAGTTCATAACTAAACAAGAAAACATCTCAAGAGAAAAGATAAAACAAAACATAAGAAAATCATAGAACCCCCTGAAGGAATTGAAGGAGAATTCCGCCGTCTTGAGTATAATTCTGGCTTCTTGGGATGGATCAACTGGCTATCTTCACATTATTCCCTAACTCTGACCTTCTCGGCTTAGCTCATTTGCCTAGCTTTGACGTTGGTTTTGGCTTCTGCCAAACTCCCCTTCAAATTGCCCCCTTGGGTGTTTATATAGACTTTGAGATTCCTTACTTGGCCCCTAAGTATCCTAATTTAAGTAGAATTCCCAATAGGGTGTTTGAATAGGCTTTAGAATGTGTTTCTTTGCCTCCAAGTATCATTTCCCGAAAGAAATTGCTTTTTTCAGCGACAGGGACACGGCCATGGCACACGCCCGTGTGGATCGTGGCCAGGCCATGCTCGAAATTCTTTAATGTGGCACGGCCGTGTAAATCGAGCGAAGGCCGTGTTCTAGATGATTGGCGTGGCACATCCTTCTAGGCTTAAGTCCAGGCCGTGTCGATTTCTTCCTTGGCCCAAATTGGTCCGTTTTGGGCCGGTTTCTCGTTCTTTTTGTCCTCGGGTGCTTTCCTGGGTATAAGACATGAAAAGAAAGGATTAAAAGCACCTTTTTACATAAATCGAGGGATAAACCATCCAAAAGCATACTAAATGTGGGATTAAAATATGTTACTTTTACTGTTTATCAGCGATTCTTTTCTGCATTTGTGCAGATCAGGTAATTCGAAGATGTGTTACAAAGACAGAAGCAAACAAAATCTTGGAACATTGCCATTCAGGACTATCCGGAGGACACTACAGTGGTGTTAAGACAGTACATAAAATACTCAAATCAGGTTTTTATTGGCCCACTCTATTTAAAGACGCCAACAGGTATGTTACTTATGTGATAGATGCCAACGAACAGGTATGGGGTATCATGTGACGAAATGCCTCAAACATATATGCTATCATGTGAAATATTTGATGTGTGGGGTATTGATTTTATGGGACCATTCCCTAGTTCGTTTGGAAACAAATACATCTTAGTAGCAGTTGATTACTTGTCAAAATGGGTAGAAGTAGAAGCTTTACCTACCAATGACGCTAGGGTAGAAGTTAAATTTCTCAAAAAAACTATTTTCCTGGTTTGGCACACCAAGAACCATCATTAGTGATAGAGGCACTCATTTTTGCAATACTCAGTTTGAAAAGGTTTTAAAGAAATATGGAGTATACCACAGGACAGCAACCCCTTATCACCCCCAAATCAGTGGACAAGTTGAGGTAGCAAACTGAGAACTTAAACGCATTCTAGAAAAAATGGTTGAATCAAATAGAAAAGATTGGGCAGTAAAAGTAGATGACGCCTTGTGGCATATAGAACTGCATTTTAAAACACCTCTAGGAACATCCCCATACAAACTTGTATATGGGAAAAGCTGTCATCTACCATTTGAATTAGAACACAAAGCCTTTTGGGCAATGAAATTCTTGAATTCTGATCCTAAAATTTCAGGAAAAAAGCAAATGATGTAGATGAACGAGCTGGACGACTGGAGAACAGACGCATACGAAAATTCAAAACTATACAAGGAAGCAACGAAGCGACGTCATGATGATCGTCTCAAAAGATCGAGAAAATTTAAAGTAGGAGATCTGGTTCTATTATACAATTCAAGGCTTAAATTATTCTCGGGAAAACTAAAGTCACGGCCCATTCATGATCAAAACAATTTTTTCGTATGGCACCATCGAGGTAACCCACCCTAATAAAAGGCACTTTTAAGGTAAATGGACACCGACTTAAAATCTATAATGGTGCAGATTTAGGCGATATGAGATAGGAGCTTAGGCTCCACGAACCTTCTTTCAGAATCGAAAATAGGGAAAGTCTAGCTTAAAACTATAAACAAGCGCTTCTCGGGAGGCAACCCAAGCACTAACTAAAACTAACATATTAAATCCATTTATTAACCACACTAAATTAGTTCAATTGCATGCAGGTGTTCCGAGCACGCCCTCGACACGAGCGTTTGCATAACCGTGCATAGCCAGGAAATAAGACCACAGGCGTGCCAAGCATCATGCCTAAACAGGGTAAAAAAAATTTCTTCGATGACACGGGCCCAACATGGCCGTGCCGCATAACTGTGTGAAAATTCTGGGGATACTGACTTGTTATACACGGGCTACACACACCCGTGGGACCTCATTGTGCCTACAGCCAAAGAGACACACGGCCATACCACGAATCCTGAATGCACCTAATCCTAAAAAACGCGAAAAACACGGGCGATTTCAAAATGACACGGGCGTGTCGACAAACGTGCCCCCTCCCTTAGAAATAAAACTAACCGTCATCTTTCCCAAAAAGAAACCCTAAATCAGATTTAAAACCCACCCCCACTCCAAACAACCACTCTCCACCCCTAAAACCCACCTCTCCTCAACTTTTCCTTCCAAAAACACAGCCAAAACTTTTCCCACGACCACACCACAGTTGTGCCACCCAGCCACTCACCCACACCACTGCCGTGCCCACACCACAAACCCAACAACACCGCCGTGCGCGTCGCCCGTGCCCGTTATTCACCACCAATTCTTGTTCCCTTTTTCTTAAAATTTTCCTCCCATTTTTGTATATTTATCCTTTTTTTCATATTGTGACTATTTCTTGTTTAGTTTACACATACTCTTGATCTAGTTCATTTTTTTAATTTTTCTTTGTCTTTCTTATTACTTTATTTTGCTTATATAATTTTCAATTTCAAGATTTTCAATATTTGATTCATCTTTTTAATTCATGATTAGAATCGGTTGTTGCAGGATTATTCTGTTCTTGGAGAATTAATGCTCTGATATGATCATTCAATTGTGAAATATTACAACATATTGGTTGAACTAGAAAACTTGCTTTACATTTGATTTGCAGGAATATGTCGTCGTCACAAATTAAACGAGCCGCCCCAAGCAAGAAACGTACAAAGCCATCAGGGATAGGCCAATAGGCACTGGACGACGAATTGATTGGGAAGCCGTTGGACAAGTAGGGCTTGCTATTGATATCCAAGCACTACTGACAACTGATCTATGGGAAACCTTCTTCACAATTAATGAGCCTACATACCTTGACGACCCAGGCACCATACAATTCCGTCTTAGGGGCGAAGTACGTCGATTGAGCACACCCCAATTCGGAACAGCTTGGCCTCTACACGGCAGAATTCATAGAGGAAAACCCACTAGCCGGTCTAAACCGAGAGCCTCACAGCCTTCCGTTCGACTGCTGGCTCAACCTCAATCCCATGACGGCCACCTACAACCCAAGTCAATCTAAAGCGACAGCCCTTCCTCCAGCCTTACGGTACATTCATTCCATACTCATGCATACCATCACAGGTCGAAAGGAAAGCACCGGCGTCGTCAACAAACACGACGTTTACTTCCTGTCTTGCATGTCTATAGGACATGTGTTCGACTTGGCATATTTCATCGCATGCGCGATGCAGCATCAAACCGAATCCCATAGGAAAGGGATTTTATCGATGGGGCCCTACATTACGAGGTTGGCTCGACACTTCAACCTCCTCAACACCGATGACCAGATCACCGCTCTAACATTGACGGGTAACATAGTACCCCAAGGCATCCAGATGATGCTACATATGAGAATGATCACAAAATGTCGCAGAACCAACCCCCCTCAGTACCGACTACGACAACCCACAAACGAAGGGGAGGACGAAGACATTCCTGATGATGTCTCAGAGGAGGCATCAAACCCGAGCCAACGGTCGCACCGAGCAGCACCATCATTGGAGGACATCTCCGCACGACTCGACTGATTCGAGTTATACTTCGCCAACTTCACTCGACATTTTGATAGGATAGAGGCCACGTTACAACAAATCTGCCAGCACCTCCAAATCTCATCCTCAGCACCTCCACCGGACCCAACCCATGACGAGGACCTCTGAGTCTTTTTAATTTGTCTTGTTTGTTTTTATTTTCATTTTATTTTACCAACTTTATTTCTAATTCTTATTTATTATTAAACTTTTATTATTAGGGTGCACTTTAAGATGCCTAACTTTTTCCACATTCCTAACCACATATATAAAAACACTGAACAGTGACTTTGCAGAATAACCTATTCACTATACCTAAAGGAAAGCACAACTAGGGAAAATCAACAAGCCAATTCATGCCACACATTTTCCACATTCTCCAAGGAGCCTATGAGTAATTCAGGGAGTTTTTGTCTTCCCCCCTTCTCTTTTGATTTATCTTTAACATATCATTATTTATCTTTATACATTGAGGACAATGTATATCTTAAGTGTGGGGGGTGAATATTTAATCCAAGAAAATGCCTAACTTTTTGCATGATTCTCAAAATCCCTGAATTTAATCTTATTTTAAAGTAAATTTCTCATATTACTAATTAAAATGAAATTTCTAATGATTTGTGATTTTTATTGATATAATTTTGAATAAGTCATAGTTAATTATGCATTGATGATTAAATTTGAAGAATACTAGGGAATCAAGCATGATAAGTCTAATTTTCTAAAAATTAAAATTTTAGGTTGTCAACCGGAATTTGAATGTTATCTTGAAATTTGAGATTTACAAGATTGATGTCAAAAACACCCATAATTTTTGTGAGAATTTGAGCCTTATAGAGCATATATTCTTTTTCATGCTCACTTCTTGATTATGAGTGTGTCAACTATGAACTGTTATTCTAGAACTTGTCTCGATTATACATGTCAAGACCACAATTATGATTTGATATACCGAGATGATAAAGGCACTTAGGTTTTAACCCACTTATTCCACTAAATAGCCTACCCTTATAATTAACCCTTAGTGAACCCCGTTGAGCCTAACAACCTTTTTATTGACTTACCCGCTAATTTTAACCCAAAACCCTTTGTATTTGTTATCACACTTTCTTTTGACTACCCCTTAATCGAGATTTGATTTGAGCTAGTTACCTAAGTTTATTATTCTGGTAGTTAAATTTATCTTGTATTTAGTTTGATTCTTTAAATGTATATATATATTCAGTATCAGTATTACGAAGAGCGAGCTTTTAGAAGTTAAAGTCTAATTATCAAAAGAAAAGCTCGTATTAGTAGGATTATTTTCAGTTTATGCAATTGTTATCTTAGAAATTTTTAAGTAGGTAACTTATCAATTCAATCTCGATTCTAACCTTCTAATTTCAGCCTTGATCCACACCTTTAACCCTAGTCCCGTTACAACCCTAACAAAGACCTTTTGATCTGTTTATCATTTCATTTTACAATGGTGGAGATTTAATTTTCAGGCAAGCCTATGGGATTAACTTTTCAGGTTCGACTTATGAGTGCTTAATTTTAACCCTTAAAACACTTTTCGAGTGATTTGAATGAATCTTTTGTGAGGATGTCAATCCTTGTAGGTTTTGAATTAAAGGTAATTATTTAGATGAAGGGAAACACCTATGTTTTCGTACTACAAATATATGACTTATCTTGTTTGAATCTTTAGGAATCTTTAAGTTAAATTATCCATGTATAAATTATCTATGAATTAGGATAAGGCATTGTTGATAGGAATCGTGAATCATGGAAAGTTTGTTTTAATTGTAAGTTGAGAATTTTGCTTGAGGACAAGCAAAAGCTTAAGTGTGGGGGTATTTGATAAATAGTAAAAGTAACATATTTTAAGCCCACATTTAGTATGCTTTTGGATGATTTATCCCTTGATTTATGTAAAAGGGTGCTCTTAATCCTTTCTTTTTATGTCTTATACCCAGGAAAGCACCCGAGGATGAAAAGAACATAAAACAACTTAAAACGAGCCAAATGGGCCAATTCACGAAATCAACACGACCTGGACTTCAAGCCACACGGTCGTGCCATGCCTAACATCTAAAACATGGTCTCTCCCTCGATTCACACGGTCGTGCCTTAAGTAGAAATTTAAACACGGCCTGGAGTCGATCCACACGGGCGTGCTACATGGCCGGGCCTCTGTCGTCAGAATGAGCAATTTCAGTCGGAAAAGGATACTTGGGGAGAAAGAATTGCATTCCAAGAGCCTATATATATCCCCTCAGTACCACCTTTGAAAAGGCGTTAAAGCTAGGCCAAGGAGCCAAGCCGAGAAGGTCAGAGTCAGGGAATAACGTGAAGATAGCCAGTTGATCCATCCCAAGAAGCCGGAATTATAATCAAGATGGCAGAATTCTCCTTCAATTCCTTCAGGGAGTTTTAGGATTTTCTTATGTTTTGTTTTATCTTTTCTCTTGCGATGTTTTGTTTATTCATTATGAACTAAACTCCTCAGATACCTAAAAGGGATGAAACCTAGATGGATCTTTTTATTTGATTTTTAAGTTATATGATAATTACTTAGTTTGTTCTTAATTACGTTGCTTAATCCAAATCTAATGCACTTAGGTGGAGGAGGAATAGACCCTGCTTAAGAGTAGATTGAACATAATTAAGCGGAGTTGATTGAACGCCTAGAGATAGGGTTATGAGATTTTGCAAGATTAGGGTGAAACCTAATATGAGAGTCCATTGATCAATTTACTGCTATCCTAAGGGGTTATTACAAGTGAACGAGAGTTCCACTAATTAACCTAGGGTTAGACGTTATTCGCCTCGAGAGAGAGTTTAATATAGGTTAGGGAGTCTTACGGATCAAGCTAAGTAAAAGAAATCATATAATTTAGTGTTAAATAACAAGTGAAGTCTAGGAGGATTCTTCCTGAAGGTATCATCATAATCAACTAAGTTTTCCTTCAAAGTTATTTTCCTATTCGTCCTTTTTGTCTTTGTGTCCTTAGTTTATTCTTGGACAATATATTTTAAAGCAAGTTCACCCTATTTTTAGGGCTGAATAATAAAAACAAAGTTAGTATTAGTACTTTTAGTTCCTTTGGGTTCGATATCCGGTCTTGCCTAAGCTATACTACTGTTCGATAGGTACACTTGCCTTTAATCGTTGTCAGAGTTAGTTTCCAGGTTTGATCATTCTTTGATCATTCTTTTATAAATTTTAAAACTCTGATTTTCAGCGATCTCCTATCAGCACCACCTCTTCACCCTCGAAAGTTCTTAACACCATACGCTTAGCTGCACAGTCCAAATTTTCTTGATACTTCACTAACCAATCCATACCTAAGATCGAATCAAACTCCCCGAATGTCCATTCCATCAGATCAGCCGGAAAAACTACCCCTTGAACTTCTAGAGGTACATCCCTATAAAGTTTGTTCACGACTATAGATTGTCCTAGTGGGCTAACTACAGTCATCTCCCTAGAAGAAATCTCAAAGTCCAAATTCAGAGTTCCCGATAAAATACTAGCAACATAAGAGTGTGTCGAACCAATATCAATCAAAGCAGTATATGGCAATCCATAAATAAGGAACATACCGGTTATGACGTCCGGTGCGTCGCCCTCCTCTCTGTGCCTAGCTGCATAGACCAATCCAGGCTGTCTTGCATCTGTATTCCCAACACCTCTGTCTGGTGCTCCACGCCCCTACCAAAGCCATTTCCTCCTTTGGTCGGACAACAACCTCTCTACGGTTGCTGACCATCTCTTCTGAATGGTACATGTCCTTGACCCTCTGATTGTGCCTTGACCAGCTTTCGTGGGCAATCCCTTATCCGATGGTCCATAGACCCACATCCGAAACATCCTCTATTACCTGCCCAACACTCTCACGAATGAAATTTTCCACATCGAGTACACTGCGGTGGCCACTGAATAGCAACAGGCTTCGCAGCTTGACTCAGCCCACCTAACCTAGACCTTTTCTGAAAACCCCCAGCATATCTTGATGGCCCAAAACTTCTTTTATTCCTACTACTGTCCCTATCCTGGTTCTGTTTTTCAGACCTCTTCACCTCTTCGGCTATCTTAGCTTTCTCAACCAAAACGGTGAACTCCCTTTCTCGTTGCGGAGCTATTAATACTAGCAACTCGTCTCTCAGGCCATCTTCAAATCGGACACAGCGCTCATGACCTGTTGCAATAATACCACGGGCATAGTGGCTCAGACGTAAAAATTTCGCTTTATACTCAGCCACTAACTTACTTCCCTGAACCAAATTAAGGAATGCCTTCCGCTGAGCATCCACATAACTCGACCCGATGTATTTTCCTTGAAATGCTGATTTAAAGAACTCCCAGGTGATGTGGTCAGCCGTTGTGCCATCTCTAATCGTGAGCCACCACTGATATGCCTCATCTCAGAGTAGAGACACTACACCCTTTAATTTCTCTTCTGCGGTACAGTCAAGGTCATCCATAATACGTTCCACCATCTCTAACCAATACTCCGCTACGTTAGGGGCCACACCCGAAACACCCTTGAACATCTCGGCTCCATTAGCTCTAAGTCGTTCTGACACAGATTTTCGAGCTACTGATCCCACACTCGCTCCAGCTACTCTCTCCAAAACCCATAACATCGCCTGAGACACAAGAGCATCATCTCCCCCAGTTTGATCCTGATATTCAGCCCCCGCAACTGGCAACACTTGCACTTCACCCCCATGTCCTGATTCCGAAGGTTCAGACCCGAGACACCTTGGCCTCTCTCACGGCCTCGCATGCCACGACCACGTCCTCTAGCACTCATGACTATTGTTTCGATTTAATCTGATTAAAAGTTTTATGAGTTAGTTTTTTTTTTTGTTCCACTGTTTACTACAGAACCGTCTTATGAGTATATATATATACTTTAGAGTAGTTTCTTTCGCGAACACATACATTCCTATAGGCTTCAATCTCTAAGGTGAAATTTTCTAATACTTGCAATCATATCACAATACAATCACATCATACAATTAATAGTTAGGAAACTTACCGTCGCCAATCAGTGCCGGAGACTCAGGTGCCATGCTTCCCGAAACATGTATTTTATCGAAACCATTTTCCAAACCATCTATTGAAAATATTTTTGGCCCTACACCCACAGTCGAGCTTTTGAAGTTGGCTCTGATACCAGAATTGTAACATCTCAAACCCGGTCAAAATGCTACGACCGAATTTGGCATGTCATAGGAAAGAAAATTTTAAAAAATTCAAATTTAGAACCATGAGTTGAGAGAAATTTTGCATATCACTATGCCTTCAGCGAAGATTTAAAACAATCGCTTAACTTAGGCCGTAATACAGTTCAGGTTTCTTAATCAAAAATCAAATTTTAAGAAAATTCCATTAAGCGATCAATTGAAAACAATGTTGTGATTTTAGTTGAAAATTTGAGTCAATTTGTTACTAAAAACCCGTCTTTAATTAACCGATTATAAAATCGTAAATTTAGAGTCTTTAATTTTGGAAAAAACACCTACTTGATATTTTATTAGGCAGGCCATAGCAATTTCATAAGAATACCCAAATTAACGTTTAAATGGCCTTATTACAACACCAAAATCCAAACTAAAATAGTAATAATCTAAAATAAATATTAAAATAAAATTACTTAAAGCATTATGCATGGCCACCTCGAGTCCACCTCGGCTCCATATCCGTGATCTAAGGATTACCTGCAAAATTTAATGGAGGGGGTGAGTCACCGAGACTCAGTGTGTAAATCCTCGTCTGAATGAGTTTTAGGCTCTCACACAAAATCATATATTAAATATGTATGTAATGCAACCCAACCAACCTATTATGTCCATCCACCATATCTCCTGAATCTACCCAACATCTGTGGCACCTAGCCACTGTGGTACCAAACCACTAGTGGTTCCAAACCATTGGTGACAAAAGTCACAAATAATAATACGTGGGGCCAACCCACTTGTGGTACCAAACCACTATTGACAATCTCTAATATTAATACGTGGGGCCAACCCACTGTGGTACCAAACCACTGGGACGAGTCACAGAAATACTGTATATGTGGTACCAAACCACTGGTGGTCCATCCACTATATCTCCTGAATCTACCCAACATCTGTGGCACCTAGCCACTGTGGTACCAAACCACTAGTGGTTCCAAACCATTGGTGACAAAAGTCACAAATAATAATACGTGGGGCCAACCCACTTGTGGTACCAAACCACTAGTGACAATCTCTAATATTAATACGTGGGGCCAGCCCATTGTGGTACCAAACCACTGTGACGAGTCACAGAAATACTGTATATGTGGTACCAAACCACTGGTGGTTCCAAACCACTGAGACTTAGTCACAAAATATAATGTGTGGGGCCAACCCACTTGTGGTACCAAACCACTGGTGACAGTCTGAAAATCATGTTTCTCCCTCTTCACATCGTACCCCAAATCCATGCCCATGTTTAACAATTAATATGGTATGATCATGCTTTCAATACATAACAATAAATCATCTCACTCATACATACATTTGCTAATAACAGAACATAGCAAAACTTACCCGGAGTCTTCGATCTTACCCACAAGGGTATCTTAGTGATCTATACCATCACTTTGGCTTTTGGCCAACATAGTTAATAGCATAATTAAAATACAAAGCGTGTGAGAGTTACGCACCTGATAACACGTAATACAACGCTTTCTATGTCGACACTATCGCTAACAGGAACTACTACTATCTGTCTACTATTCTGCTCAGAAGTCGGCCCACAACCCGGTGGCCAATCTCAAACAGCAGGCACCGCGCGCTTCTTGTACTTTGGGGCTGGGGCTATGGGTTTAACCCCTTCCTTCGCTTTGCTAGATCGACAAATCCCAAAGATTAACAGACTTGGATTAAGGCACCAATTGAATACCTCCATTGACTAAAACCGAGTATTCCTTAACACCCTTCAATCACAGATTAGATGCCTAAAGAGCGCGAAGACAAAGCCCTTCCATGATCAAAGAGAATCTGATTGATAAAGTTGTGGAACAGAGAGAGACGGCAATTCATTGAATAAAGAATGAAAGAAAAAGATGAGCACTCAAGGAAGATTCGGCCAAGAAGAAATATAGGAGATATAAGAACAACTCAAGAAGAAAGAAGAGAAGATAGGTTTCGGTTCATGAAAGAACAAAGAGAAAATACGAAAAGAAAATTGCTATGGAGGTTCGGCTAAACAAGAAATAGAAAAGATGAATAGAAGAAATAAAAAATGAAGTTTCGGTTTTTTGATGATGCAAAAGAAAAGAAGGAAAATGAGAAGTGGTAAGGTGGTAGGAGGGTTCGGCTACAAAAATGAAATGGGATGAAGTGCAGGGTAAAGTATCTAAGGGTGTTCGGCTTTTGATGGTAAGGCAGAGAACCTAAGTTGCCGAAATACAAAGAGAGGAAGAGAGAAAAGAATTGACTTCGGTTTAGACTGAAGAAGAATGAATGACACTATTAGGAATTTTGGCTGCTCAAAGAAAAGAACAACACTGCTCGAAATGCATTACACTCAACTGCCGAAACAACATCACAAAAGAGTTTAACACCTAAAGCTAACCCCTCTTGAATTTTTGGCACACACACACACCCCTAAAATCGAATGCCCAACATCACCTAGCCCCTTTCAAAATTCGGCTAGCACCCCACACCACCTTCAATCCCTTGATTCTCTCCTAACTTCACTCACCACCTCTTATTCAGATTAGTTTGAAAGTTTCAAATCCCATTTTTACTCCTGCCCATTCATTTGAAATATTTGACTCAATCAACTCTCCCCTCTTCAAGGTCCCTAGCCAAATCTACCACCTCCCATCTGACTTAAAAACAAAATTCAAAATGCAACCCATGCTACTCGAACCTGCTCCCTCTCCTTGTAGCGTCACCTACCTCAACCTTAAGTGGCGCCTTCTTGCCTCTTTACTACTCCAATTCCTGTGTCATTCAACATAAACAATATCTCTTAAGGCCCCACTTAGCTAGCTTCCCTTAAAGTGCCTAAAACAGAAATTTTTAGCAAGGCTCAGGCTTAACCCCAAGCCTTTCGGGACCTCCAAACACACCAACACCACATAGCACATAACATACACACAGAAACGCATCAAATGCACAGCCCCCCAATTCAGGATGTTACATTGGTGGTTTACGTTCTTCACGTACCGGCGTTACATTCTCAACTTCCTCATCTTTTGCCTTATCTGTTTCATGTGGTATCTTCTTCGTTGTTTCAATTTCTTAGTGTAACTGCTTTTACTTGCTTTTTTTCGTTGGGTAAACTTTCTAGTTACCTTTCAGAAACTAACTTAGTTAGTTGTCCAATTTGATCCTTAAGCCATTGAATTGATGCTTGCTGATTGTCCAATTTGATCCTTAAGCCATTGAATTTGATCCTTAACCTCTATAAATTTTGTCAGCATTTCTTCAAGGTTTGGCTTCTTTTCTTGTGGGTAGGATTGTTGTCTTTGGTTTCTTTGACTACCCCATGAGAAATTTGACTGGTTCCTCCAACCTGAATTGTAAGTGTTACTATAAGGGTTATTTTGAGGTATAAAATTATTACCCATATAGTGAACTTGTTTGTTTTCAGCGCTCGGGTTGTACGGTGGATAATCTGTGTTGTTCCTCCAACCTCCATTCGTATTGCACTGTACAACTGGATGTACGTGCAAAGAATCACATAAAACATCAATCTTTCTGTTTATTAGTACTACCTAGTTTGATAGCATGGTTACTGCATCGAGGTTGAAAACACTGGCTGCTTTTGTTGGCTTGGTCCTTGTGACTTGCCACTAATAGTTATTCAGTAACATCTCTTCAATGAATTCGTAAGCAGCCTCAGGTGTTTTGTTATTCAGGGTTTTGCCGGCGGCTGAATCTATCAATTGCCTCATTGAGGGGTTCACACCATTATAAAAAGTTTGGACCTGTAGCCACAAGGGTAATCCATGGTGTGGGCACCTTCTTAATAGATCTTTGTATCTCTCCCATGCATCGTAAAGTGTTTCTAAATCCATCTGCACAAAAGAAGAGATATCATTCCTTAACTTGGACATTTTAGCCGGTGAAAAATATTTTAATAAAAAATTTTCTGTCATTTGTTCCCATGTAGTGATTGATCCTCGTGGAAGAGAATGCAACCACTGTTTAGCTTTATTCCTCAAAGAAAAAGGAAATAACCGAAGACAGATGGCATCATCAGAAACGCCATTTATTTTGAAAGTATTGCAAAATTCTAGAAAAGTCGCCAAGTGATTGTTTGGATCTTCATCTTGCAAACCATCAAACTGAACAAATTGCTGTATCATCTGAATTGTGTTTGGTTTCAGTTCAAAATTATTTGCAGCAATAGCAGGTCTAACAATACTTGACTCAGTTCCTGTTAAATTAGGTTTAGCATAATCATACATAGTTCGAGGAGCATGATTTTCAACCACAAATGGAGGTAGCAGATTATTTTCAGCCATCTCTTCAGTAGTATTGGTTTCAACTTCTTGTTCTTCTTCTATGTAATTTAAGCTTCACCTTATTTCTCTACGATTTCTACGAACAGCACCTTGAATATTACTGTCATAAATCAGGGGTCCTATCGGGTTCCTTCTAGTCATAAACTAGAGGTACCTGTTAGGAACAAATAAAAGAAGAAAAATCAGGAAGGTTAAAAGCAAAATAATAAAAAAATAATAAATTGAAAAAAAATGGCTAAAATAATAAAAATTGAGCGTTCTTAATATTTTATTTCCCCGGCAAAAGTGCCAAAAACTTGATCGTATGTCAGAGTCTTAAAATTTATATAATGTATGATAGAGCCTAGAAGCTAATTGTGACAACGATTGAGGCAAGTGCACCTACAGAACAGTAGTATAGCTTAGTGGCAAGACCGGATTGTCGAACCCAAAGGAACCAAAAGTACTAATACTAACTTTTCTTTTTATTATTTAGCCTAAAATAAAAGTGAAAGGTTTATTTAATCTAAAATTAACTAACTATTAAGGTAAAGATGCAAAGACAAAGAGAATGAATTGGAGAAAATACTTGTGAAAAACCAATTGATTAAGATAATACCCGAGGAAGAATCCACCTAGACTTCACTTGTTATTTAACTCTGAACCAAACGATTTATTCACTTGACTTGATCCGTAGGATTCCCTAATGTATATTAATACCTCTCTTGAGGCTACTAACGTCTAACCCTAGGTTGATTAATTGAAATCTCTTTCTAATTAAAACCCTTAGAATTGCATTAACTCGATCTATGGACTTCCATATTAGGTTTGACCCTAATCCGGCAGATTTTCATTATCCTATCTCTAGGGTTACGATCAACTCCGCTTAATTAAGCTAGATCTACTCTTAGACAGGGTATATTCCTCTTCTACCTAAGCACATCAATACTTGAATTAATATCCTGAAATATCAAAGCAAGAATTAAGAACACATAATTAAGAACAAATCAAGTATTTATCATATAGTTCAGAAAACAATAACAAGATCCGTTTTAGGTTTCATCCCCCTCAGGTATTTGAGGCTTTAGTTCATAACAATAAAAGAATACATCTCAGAAGAAAATATGAAACAAAACATAAGAAAAACCCTAAAACCTCCTGAAGGAATTGAAGAGAAGATCTTCTGTCTTGAGTATAACTCCGGCTTCTGGAGATGAATCAACTGGCTTTCTCCGAGTAAATTCTACAATCCTGGCCTCTCTGGCTCGACTCTTAGGCCTCACTGGACGCTGCCCGAAGGTTGGCCTCTAGGGTGTTTATATAGGCTTTTAGAATGGCTTTTTTTGCCTCTAAGTACCCTAATCTGAGTAAAATTTCTCTTTGTCATGTCAGGGGCACACCCATGGCACACGCCCGTGTGAATCGTGGCCAGGCCGTGTCCGGGTCTGTTGATAAGGCACGATCGTGTGGTCTTGGGCCCAGGACGTGTCAATTTCATTTTTTGGCCCATTTACTCCATTTTAGGCCCGTTTCTCGTTCTTTTCATCCTCCGGTGCTCTCATGAGTATAAAACATGAAAGCAAAGGATTAGGAGCACCAAATTCCACAATTCAAGGCTTAAATCATCCAAAAGTATGCTAAATGTGGGATTAAAATATGTTCGTATTACGGTTTATCAATGGCCAAATAAATAAGTTTGGATAAATGAAATTAAGAAGTGATATGTCATGCATGAGACTCGATATTGTCTTAGTTTATATGTATTAAATTAGTTTGGGAATGTGTTGATGTGTTGATGTAGGTGTAAGGTAAAATGGGTGAAAAATATGGCTTGGGAAATGGCCTTATTTTGTCTATACAGGTAGAGACACGGATATGTGTCTCAGCTGTGTGTCACACACGGCCTAGCACATGGGTGTGCGTTCTGGCCATGTGTCCCCTGCATCCTTAAATTTGAGAAACAGATTGCTTAGGTAGTTTCACACGGGCAGAGAAACGGGCATATGTCTCAGCCCTGTGTGTCACACGGCCTAGCACACGGGTGTGTGACTTGGTCGTGTGAGTATTGCACCTTAATTATGAAAGCTAGTATGCTCACACGGCCTAGCACACGAGCGTGTGGCTTGGCCGGGTGACTAAGTCAGTATACCACCTAAATTAGCCATGGGCTGGGATTCGGCCGTGTGGCTCACATCGAATGCCCACACGGCCAAGGACACAGACATGTCACTTGGCCGTGTGAACCACAGGTGCAACACCCCTAACCCGTATCCATTGCTGGATTAGGGTTAAAGGCATTACCGGATAGATCGAAAACTTTCACAGACATTCCATAATACAATTCATCAATCGTAATCAAAGTGTCCCCTTTATAGGCCAACGAGGCCTTAGTCATGCTTCAGAATAGGGTCGGGACTAAACCGAATTCATATGGAATTTCTCAAAAATTTAAAAAATTTTAAAAGTTACAGAGGTCACACGCCCGTGTGAGCAGGCCGTGTGCCTCCCACGGCTACCAGACACACCCAAGTGTCCTGGCCGTGCCAAAATAGAGAATGTATACTGACTTATCCACACGCCACCAGACACGCCCGTGTGCCATGGCCATGTAAAATTAGGCTAGCTACTGACTTGTTCACACAGCCACTAGGCACGCCGTGTGCCACAGCCGTATATGCAAAATAGGCCATTTACAAGGCCAAAATGCCACCCACACTTGGGTCAACCCTACAAGCAATATACCAATTCATTACATGTACAATTGACAACCAAAGACATGTCAAATAGTCAACAAATCTCCATATACAATCTCATTTCCAATCATCCAATTTGCACAACTAAAACACATATACATTCAAATTTCATATAACCATTTCTTTGATCAAACATACATACTCAAATTTTATCCATATGCTTATCATAAACTTGACCATTTCATAGCCATGGGATCATACCAAAACCAACATCATATACCATATTCACAAATGCATAATACCAACATATAACTAGCCACATCACATATCTAATTTCATATCTCAAACATATACCAAAAAGACTAATCTATACATGCCATATTTAGCTATATACACATTTCAAAAGTACCAAAATGAGTTTGAATAGTGTGATGACGATCCTCAACGATCCCCGATCCTTCAGTAGTTTTGACGATCTATAAAACAAGATAAACACACACAAAGTAAGCTTTCCAAAAGCTTAGTAAGTCATATACAAATAAACTTAACATATATTCAATTATAAGCATGGTAATTCAAGTTCATAAGTATATCATCATTCTATACACATAAACTTCTCTTGGTTCGATTTGTTTGCCTTTGCTTAACAACATAACTTATCTCAACCATCTCTTTTGCTCAACTATCAAATATACACTTATAACACTTGTTCATAGCATCAATGTACTTGTTAACTTACCTCTTATGCTTATTCAAAGCATATACTTCAGGCATACCTGAAACAGATGGATTTCACATATAATCCTTCATTTCTTGAACTCGCCCGTTGAACCGTTCGGAATATAATAGGATACTCTGAAACACCCCAAACCCGGCCTAGAAGTTAGGCCCAAATCTAGAATGTCACATTAAAGGCGCACTTAAATACAATTTACTATTTAACCATTTAAGGCCCAAAAGCCCAAAACAAAAGTTTATTTCGAAAACCATATTAACACTTTAATAATTTTATGAAATTTCTTAAGTGGGTAGTTGAAACAATAATAATAACCCAAAATATAAATTCAATTAGGAGTTACATGGCCTTATCGCAATCCAATGAAAAAATAAAGTATTTAAAATAAAATCATTTGAATAAATTAAAACATTTGAACAGCTTGTACTGTGGCAATCTCCGAGTCCTCTCCCAGGTTAAGCCGTCTATTCAGGATTACTTGAAACATTAAATTAAAGGGTGTGAGTTTCGAAACTCAATGTGTACAACCCTTGGCAATGAAATCACATACAAATATCCACATTGGGCCTAAGCCCTATCAAAATCGGTGGTCTTAGGCCTTAGCCCACAATGACCTCATACCATATCATATCATATCATATCGTATCATATACAAACAAGATAATGCATTACCCACCCCAAAAGTCCATCCGCTACACACACCATTTCCCTTCCAACCTTATGACTCCCGTGAGGAATTCTAGCTCGACCCACCCCTCCACTACACACGAAAGGTAGCCCGATTGCAGTACTATCGAACGTAGTAGCAAAGCTGCTAATCATATATTGTGCTTAAAGCCTCCGGTGGATCCATACCATACGGCCATGCGATCCTGGATCCATGCCATACGACCATGCGATCCTCAAATCTTCCTCCGTACCATAATTCCCTCCCATATGCATCCTAAGCATCATATGAATGCATCAAACACACAAGAAACATCTATAAGCTTATGTTCGTCACGTAGGGGTATTTTTGTCATTTCACTACCTAGGGGTATTTTCGTAATTCTACCCTACAAGGGTATCTAGGTAATTTTTCAAAATAGGGGTATTTTGGTACTTTTGCAAAATAGGGGTATTTTGGGTAAATTTGCAAAACATGGGTATTTTGGTAATATACAAAATTAGGGGTATTTTAGTAATTTTACAAGGATAGGGTATTTGGTCCCTTTCGGGTTTTAGTTATGAACTTTGGCCCATCAACAAGTCCTTGCGGCTAAAGTGAACAGACACTATGTACCAGGTAGGATTCCAGAGAAGAGGAGGTGGGCCACTAGGACCGCTTAAGTACCAAGCTTTCCCTAGATCCAATCCTAGACGTGCGTATGCCTGTTGCCACACCCTAACCCAGCGACTTGTTCACAGACATGTTTAACTAAATTAAGTCTCATGAAATTTTAGAGTTGTTTAAACTAGGCCCAAAGTCCATTAACCCTAACATACTTGTCTACGTCCCCATAAGCCCATCAAGCCCAAATCACATCCTTATGGCCCATTAGGCCCAAATCTCATCATATGACCTATTAGGCCCAAAACATATCTAGATCGTGGATCAGGCATGGCTAACTTAGTTCGTATATTCAACCAAACCATTTCATCAAACTTAGCCTCAGGACCCACCGTGCCCATTTAGCCACTTTCGGCTTTTCGAATGTTCGGCATTGCCGATATTGTGTGTGTAGTGTTTGTACACGCCTGGTAACCTCGCGTGTTGCAACCCCTTAGTCACGAACCTACAATCAAAATTACTTGCGATTAACCAAAGCTTTAACATACACTAACTAAAAACCAAAACCTCACCATATCCTTACTGTGTACCTCACGTTCTAGTAGCCCTTCCTTTGCTACTATTGGCGATTATCCTCTAGATCTGCACCCAAACACCTATATCGTCAAAACCAAGTAAACCATATTGATCATAAGTAACTCCTATGAGCCACAATAGATTCAGTCACTTATTAAAACTCTAACTAAATCGAGAATACTTACTTCCTTGATAACAATCCTTACCTACCGCGCTTGCAATTGCTGAGCCTCACCCTTGTTAGTACATGGTAATGGCAAAGAGGGGTTAGATAGCCCTTTGGCTTTTAATAAAACAAACTAAAAATTCAACTAAGCTCTTACCAAAATCTTCCTTTGATCCTGCGGCTTAAGTTCGGCTTTTGAGACTAGTAAGGTGACAGAGGCAATTCGGCAACACTAGGGGGAATAAGAAATAAAAGTGATTTGTCTAGAACCAAGTGGTGAACCAAAAGGGAATTTGAGGAGGGAGGATATGAAGGATTCGGCTTTGGCACACTTAGAAAAGAAAAAAAACGTCTTCCTCTCACAAGTGAAGAAATTCAGCTAGCAGGAAAGCAAAAATTCGACATTAATCTAGGAACTTAATTCGGCACTCATATATATAGCCCCTAGCCGAACTTCCCTTCCCTCAGAATCCAATTTGGCACCACTATATCCACCTCCCAATCCCTATCTTTTCTCCCTTATGTGCACCTTAAATTTCTCTCTTGAACACTCCCTTTTAGAGTCCCCTCCAACGCCAACTCCTTTCGTCCAGGCACAAAAATAAAACTTCTTAATTTCCCCTCCTAAGCCTCGAACCTTGGACCTCCTTAACTGCTTAACACGCCACCTCATAGCCCCTTTATGACGCCACTTTCCACTGGACTACAAGCCCATCTGTGTCCCTTTTCTTCTCTTAATCTACTTATGATGCCTCCTACCTGAGACTAGGGTCCATTAAGTAAGAAAGAATAAATTTTCCCTATGGTCACCCCTAAACTCTAAGGCCTCAAGTAATCCCAATACTATCTTAATAATAATATTCAAAGTGCTATACATACTTAGGCACAGAAATTAGGGTTTTGGGATTTTTAGGGCGTTACAATTCTACCCCTTTTAAAAAAAATTCGGCTCGAAACTTACCTATTTGAAACAAGTGAGGGTATTGTCGACGCATTGCCCCCTTAGGTTCCCAAGTAGCCTCCTCAGCATTATGGTTACACTAAAGCACCTTGACTAAAGGAACAGACTTCCTTCTTAGTACCTTGACATCTTGATCAATTATCTAAACCGGCTCCTCCTCAAAAGTTAGATCTGGTCTAACCTCGATCTCTTCGACTGACACAATGTGCAAAGGGTCTGAGCGATAATGCCTTAGCATTGAAACATGGAACACATCGTGCATTTGGCTCAATTCCGAAGGCAATTCCAGCTAGTAGGCAACTGGCCCAATTCGCTTCAGCACTCGATAAGGCCCAATGAACCTTGGGCAAAACTTGCCCTTCCGACCAAACATTAACACCTTTTTCCAAGGGGAAACCTTGAGAAAGACCATGTCCCCTACAGCATATTCGATCTCTCTTCGCTTAAGGTCAGCATACGACTTCTGCCTATTTGTCGCCTCCTTCAACCAATCCCTAATCAACTTTACCTTAACTTCTGTGTCTGCTACCAATTTCGGATCCAAAATTCATCGCTCCCCCAACTCAGTCCAACAAGTCGGAGTACGACATCTTCGTCCATACAGTGCTTCATAAGGTGCCATTCCAATACTTGCCTGATAACTATTGTTATATACAAATTCAGCTAACGACAAATTGTCCTCCCAACTTCCTCGAAACTCAATCACACACCCTCTAAGCATATCTTCCAAGACTTGAATTACCCTTTCTGACTGACTATCAGTCTGAGGGTGAAATGCCATACTGAAATCCAACCTTGTACCTAGCGCTTCCTGCAGCTTCTTCCAAAAGTGAGACGTAAACCGAGGATCTCTATCAGATATGATCGAGACCAGAACTCCATGCAACCTCACAATTTTCGCCACATACAACCTCGCCAATTTCTATAGTGAGTAGTCAGTGCGAACCGGTATAAAATGTGCGGACATAGTTAACCGATCCATAAAGACCCACACAGAGTCTTTCTTAGCAGGCATTAAGGGTAGCCCATTAACGAAATCCGTAGTAACCTGCTCCCACTTCCATTGTGGGATCTTAATCAGCTGAAGTAAGCCCGACAGCAACTGATGTTCCGCCTTCACTTGCTGACATACCAAACATTTGCTCACAAACTCCGTAACCTAGCGTTTCAATCCCGGCCACCAATGAAGCTCTCGTAAATCTCAGTACATCTCGTTACCTCCGGGACGCATAGCATAGAAACGACTATACGCTTCCCGTAATATAGACTTCCTTAGCTCTTCATCCCCTGGCACACAAATTCTACCACGAAAACACAATAACCCATCACCATTTATTCCAAAATCTGTCGTTTACCCTTTCTCAACTTGCTTAAATCGAGAACTTAAAGTTTCATCCAATGACTGTTTAGCTTTAATCTGCTCAACCCACACTGGCCTCACTTGCAATTCGGCTAACAAGCTCCCGTCGTCATAAAGACTCAACCGAGCGAACATTGCCTTCAAATCTAAAATAGTCCTACGGCTTAGCGCATCAGCCACCACATTAGCTTTGCCCGGGTGATATTCGATCGTGTAATCGTAGTCCTTTAACAGCTCAATCCACCTGCGCTATCTCAGGTTCAACTCCTTCTGAGTCAAGAGGTACTTGAAACTCTTGTGATCCGCATAGATGGTGCACTTCTCTCCATACAAGTAATGCCTCCAAACCTTGAGTGCGAAGACTACTGCTGCTAATTCCAAATCGTGGGTTGGGTAATTTCTTTCATGAGTCTTAAGTTGACGCGATGCATAAGCAGCCACCTCCCCTTCTTGCATCAAAACACAGCCCAAGCCCACGTGCGACGCATTTCTATAAATTGTAAACTCCTTCCCGTGCTCCGGCTGAATTAGAACAAGAGCCTCCGTTAAAACCTTCTTAAGCTTCTCGAAACTTTCTTGCTGTTTATCCATCCATACAAACGTCACCCCCTTCCGTAGCAGCTTGGTCAAAGGTGTTGCGATTAGGGAACACCCTTCAACAAACCGCCTATAGTATTCTTCCAGGCCTAGAAAACTCCGAATTTCTGACACTGTCTTAGGTCGTTTCCAATCCAACACTGCTTCCACCTTCCGAGAGTCAACTCTAATTCCCTCAACGGAGACCACATGTCCTAATAAACTAACTTCCCTTAGCCAAAATTCGCACTTGCTAAACTTAGCATATAATTGCTTCTCCATTAGAACTTGCAACACAATCCGTAGGTGTGCATCGTGATCCACCTCCATTCTCGTGTATACCAGGATGTCATCTATGAAGACTACTACAAACCGGTCTAGATACGGCTGAAAAACCCGGTTCATGAGATCCATAGAAGTGGCAGGTGCATTTGTTAACCTAAACAACATCACCAAAAACTCGTAATTTCCATAACGTGTTCTGAAGGCTATCTTATACACATCGGCTTCCTTAACCCTTAGTTGATGGTACCCCAAACGCAAATCAAACTTTGAGAAAACTGAGGCTCCTCTAAGTTGATTGAAAAGGTCATCTATCCTAGGCAGAGGGTACTTATTCTTAATGGTTAACTTGTTCAACTGCCTGTAATCGACGCACATCTTCATTGACCCATCCTTCTTCTTTACGAATAATACCAGTGCTCCCCATGGAGACACACTTGATCTAATAAACCCGCGGTCCAATAGCTCCTAAATCTGGGCCTTCAACTCCACTAGTTCCTTTGGTGCCATCCTATAAGGTGTGATAGACACTGGCGCCGTACCCGGTAACAACTCTATTCCAAACTCTACCTCTCTATTGGGGGTAAACCCGGCAATTCCTCTGGAAAGACATCTAGGAACTCCTTTACTGTTTCGAAATCCTTAATAGTAACACTCTTCGATTCTGAATCACTGATATAAGCTAAGTAGGCTTCACTGCCCTTCCTTACCAACTTCTCTTGCCTTAAAGCTGAAATCACATTCGACAAATAATCACGTCGTTCCCCGATCACTGCTACTTCCTCGCCTTCCCCACTTCTTAATACCATTCGCTTCATAGCACAATCTAGGGTTGCTTGGTGCCTCGTTAACCAATCCATGCCTAATATGAGGTCGAACTCACCAAACGGAAATTCCATCATATTCGCTAGGAAAATAACTCCTTGAACCATCAATGGTACATGCCTAAACAGTTTACTAAATAACTCCTTGAACCATCAATGGTACATGCCTAAACAGTTTACTAACTTTCACCGACTGCCCTAAAGGACTTACTACAGTCATTTCTTTCTCAACTATTTCAAACTCCACCCCTACAGTTTCAGTCCTATTACAAGCAATGTACGAGTGTGTCGACCCCACATCAATAAGCGCAATATAAGGTAGCTTACAAACAAAAAACATACCCATTATCACATCTAGTGCATCACCTTCCTCTCTGCGACGAGTAGCATAGACCAACACTGGCTTTCTTGCTTCTGCTTGACCTGCACCCCTGCCCGGTGCCCTACGTCCTCATCCTACGCCATTACTACCTCTGGCTTGACCACGACCCCTTGGTGGTTGTTGTCCAACCCTCTAGGGCTGAAAATTGCCTCCACCATCGGCTTGCTCCTGATCTAGCCTTCTCGGGCACTGCCTAACCCTATGCACCATCAATCCACAGCCAAAACATGCTTCCGTCTTCCTCCAACATTCGCCAGGATACCTTCTCCCACATTCTGCACAACGTGGTACTCTGTTATTAACAGTAGCAATATGGGCTACATCTCTAACCTGCCTATTCACTCTGGCCCTCCTCATAAGCCTTTGTCCGGCTCCCATAGGTTCCATATTCCGCTTGTTCTTACCCTTCTCTTTCTCTCGATTGTGGCACTCTAGGCTCTTTACTTCCTCTGCTATATTTGCTTTCTCCACCAAAACTAAAAAATCTCGCTCCCTTTGTGGAGTTATTAGCACCTTAAGGTTGTCCTGTAATCCATCCTCGAATCGTACGCACCTTTTATACTCGGTTGCAATTATCCCTTTGGCGTATCAATTGAGGCGCAAAAACTCAGCCTCGTACTCTGCTACTGACTTATCTCCCTAAGTCAGACTCAAAAACTCCTTCTTTCAGGCATCCACATAGGTTGCTCCAATGTATTTCCCTTGAAATGCCAACTTGAAGAATTCCCAAATGATCTGCTCTGGTTGGTTGCCCTCCTTTACGGTCAACCACCACTGATAGGCTTCTTCCCTGAGTAGGGATATTGCTCCTTTCAACTTTTGTTCAACCGTGTAATCCAGGTCATCCATTATTCTTTCAGTAGCATCCAACCAATACTCCACCACATTCGGGGCTACACCTGCTTCTCCTTTGAAAATCTTAGCCCCATTAGCTCAGACTCACTCTACAATCGACCTACGACTCCCTCTACCATTATTGGGCCCAACTCCTCGTGAGTTGTTTCTTTGTTGATACTGAATTGAAGATCAGGTTCAATCACGCCCCTTTTCAGTGGTTCCTCTAATTTCACTTTGTGTGGTTTAGGTTCTTCCTTGGCCTGTGACTCCTGCTCATCTAATTTATCGCCCCTAAGGCCTTGTTCCTCGTGTGCTTCTTTAGCTTGGGGTTCGTGTTTCAACTCAGGTGTTTGTCCTTTTGATTTTTCCTACGATGAAAGTTGAACAATTTGGTTATCATCAGTATTGTCTTTCTTACCTTCATCTATTGTTGCCTTGGCCGAGTCAAGAGCTTGAAGACTGATTGGCTCGTCACCTATACGAAGTATGAGTTCTTCTGTGGCAACATCAATTTTAGTCCTGGCAGTTGCTAGAAAAGGTCTTCCTAAAATTAAGGGAATTGAATTATCCTCATCCATGTCTAAAACAACAAAATCTACTGGGAAAACAAATTTATCGATTTTTACGAAAACATCTTCAATAATGCCCCTAGGAATTCTAACAGTTTCATCAGCTAATTGAATACTCATCCTAGTTTGTTTGGGCTTCCCTAGACCTAGTTGTTTAAACAGTGCATAAGGCATGACATTTATGCTTGCCCCCAAATCAGCTAACGCATTATCAATAGTTAAACTACCAATTAAACATGGAATTGTAAAACTCCCTGGATCTTTTAATTTCTGTAGTAGTTTATTTTGTAGGATTGCTGAGCACTTTCCGTTGAGTTCAATGTGTGGCTCTTCGTCTAATTTGCGTTTGTTTGTCAAGAGCTGTCTTAAAAATTTCCTCGAGTCTGGCATCTGAAAAAGAGCTTCAAGAAGAGGTAAGTTAATGTGTAATTTCTTTAAAAGTTTAAGAAACTTACCAAACTGTTCCTCTGAATCGTCTCTTTTTAATGCTTCGAGATAAGGTATGCGAGGTTTGTACTCCTTTATTACTGATTTTGACTTTTCTTGTGCTACCTCTATTATCCCTTCGTCTACCTTACTTTCTGGAATTGGTTTTGGTTCATCTAATTCCTCGCTCTCCTAAGCAGTGATGGAGACATCCTTGCAGTCTTCTGACATGAGCCGTGTGAGTTGTTCAACTGCATTAGTCATTTCCTTGATCGACTTAGCAATTTCACTTATTCGGCTCTCATTGTTTTTAATTGTTCTATTTATATCTTGTAGGCGTTCTTCTGTGTTTGCTGATTTTTTTAGTTCCTCCTTGTAGGTTGGTTTCTTTTCTCGTGGATAGGGCTGATTTTGGAAGTTCTGAGGAGGTTGTTGCCCTTGATTTCTTCGATTGCCTTTACCTTCCTATGAAAAATTTGGGTGGTTCCTCCGACCTGGATTGTAAGTGTTACTATAAGGATTATTATTGGATCTTAAATTATTACCTATATAGTTCATCTGTTCGTTCTCTGCTTCCGGTTGGTAGGGTGGGTACTCAGGATTCGCCACGGTTCCACTTGCGTCACACTGCATGATTGGATGTACCTGCGAAGAACACAAACTATCAAGCTTTTTATTCATCATCTCAAGCTGCGTTGATAGCATGGTCATGGTGTCGACGTTGAAGACTCCTGCCGATTTCATTGGTTTAGTCCTCGAAGCTTGCCACTGGTAATTGTTTAATGACATCTCCTCAATGAAATCATAGGCTGCGTCTGGAGTTTTGTTATTCAAAGTTCCACCGGCGGCTGAATCAATCAGTTGCCTTATTGAGGGGTTTACACCATTGTAGAATGTTTGGACTTGTAGCCACAAGGGTAAGCCATGGTGTGGGCACCTCCTCAAAAGATTTTTGAATCTCTCCCATGCATCATATAGTGTTTCTAAATCCATCTACACAAAAGATGAGATATTATTCCTTAATTTGGCCATTTTGGCCGGTGGAAAATATTTCATTAAAAACTTTTCGGTCATCTAATCCCATGTAGTGGCTGACCCTCGTTGTAACGAGTTTAGCCACTGTTTCGCTTTATTTCTTAATGAAAAAGGGAATAACCGAAGACGTATGGCATCATCAGAAATGCCATTTATTTTGAAGGTATCACAGAACTCTAAAAAGTTAGCTATATGTATGTTTGGATCTTCGTCCTGCAAACTATCAAATTGAACAAACTGTTGAATCATTTGTATTGTGTTAGGCTTTAATTCAAAATTATTACCAGATGTAGTAGGCCTAACAATACTCGATCCTACTCCTGTCAAATGCAGTTTTGCATAATCAAACATTGTACGTGGAGTGTTGCGTTCCCCCACATCGTGTGGTAGTGGGTTATTCTCGTCCATCTTTTCAGTAGGATTGGATCTGTCTTCTCCCTCCCTTTTTGTGTAATTTAGGGCTCTCCTGGTTTCCTGATGATTCCTTCGAGCGGTAGCTTCAATATCACTTTCGTATACTAAATGCCCTCTCGGGTTCCTTCTAGTCATACACTAGAGGTACCTGGAAAGAAAAGAAAGAAAGAAAAAATTAGCAAAATTAAAAATTATCCTAAAAATAAAAATAAATTGCTAAAAAATAAAAAATAATGGCTAAAGTAATAAAAATATAATTTTCTTAATATTTTATTCCCCGGCAACGGTGCCAAAAACTTGATTACTTTAACTCAAAGTTTTAAAATTTATAAAAGAATGATCAAAACCTGAAAACTAACTCTGATAACGATTAAAGGCAAGTGTACCTATCGAACAGTAGTATAGTTTAGGCAAGACCGGATATCGAACCCAAAAGAATTAAAAGTACTAATACTAACTTTCTTTTTATTATTTAGCCTTAAAAATAGAGTGAAATTGTTTTAGACGAAGACTAAACTAAGGACACATAGACAAAAAGGACGAATAGGAAAATAACTTTGAAGGAAAACTGAGTTGAATACGACGATACCCTCAGGAAGAATCCACTTAGACTTCACTCATTACTTAACCCTAAATTATATGATTTCTTTTACTTATCTTGATCCGTAAGACTCCTTAACCTCTATTAAACCCTCTCTCGAGGCGAATAGCGTCTAACCCTAGGTTAATTAGTGGAACTGTCGTTCACTTATAATAACCCCCTAGGATAGCAGTAAATCAATCAATAGACTCCCATATTAGGTTTCACCCTAATCCGGCAAAATCTCGTAACCCTATCTCTAGGCGTTCAATCAACTCCGCTTAATTACATTAGATCTACTCTTAGCGAGGTCTATTCCTCCTCCACCTAAGCACATTAGATTTGGATTAAGCAACATAATTAAGAACAAACTAAGTAATTATCATATAACTTAAAAATCAAATAAAAAGATTCATCTAGGTTTCATCCCCTTCAAGTATCTGAGGGGTTTAGTTCATAATGAATAAACAAAACATCGCAAGAGAAAAGATAAAACAAAACATAAGAAAATCTTAAAACCCCCTGAAGGAATTGAAGGAGAATTCCGCCGTCTTGAGTATAATTACGGCTTCTTGGGATGGATCAACTGTCTATCTTTGTGGTTTTTCCCTAACTCTGACCTTCTCCGCTTGGCTTCTTGGCCTAGCTTTGACGCCCTTTCAAAGGTGGTACTTAGGGGATATATATAGGCTCTTGGAATGTGACTCTTTCTCCCTAAGTGTCCTTTTCCGACTGAAATTACTTATTTTGACGACAAAGGCACGGCCATGTAGCACGCCCGTGTGGATCGACTCCAGGCCGTGTTTGGATTTCTAACTTGAGGCTCGGCCGTGTGAATCGGGGGAGAGACCATATACTAGATATTAGGCATGGCACGACCGTGTGGCTTGAAGTCTAGGCCGTGTCGATTTCATGAATTGGCCCATTTGGCTCGTTTTAAGCTTGTTTTATGTTCTTTTCATCCTCGAGTGCTTTCCTGGATATAAGACATGAAAAGAAAGGTTTAAGAGCACCTTTTTTACATAAATAAAGGGATAAATCATCCAAAAGCATACTAAATGTGGGCTTAAAATATGTTACTTTTATGGTTTATCACATATCATATCGTATTATATACAAAAAAGATAATTGCATTACCCACCCAAAAGTCCATCTGCTACACACACCATTTCCTTTCCAACCTTATGAGTCCTGAGGGGAATTCTAGCTCGACCCACCCCTCTGCTACACACGAAGGGTAGCCCGGTTGCAGTACTACCGAATGTTGCAGCAAAGCTGTTAATCATATATTTGGCTTAAAGCCTCCGGTAGATACCATACGGCTATGCGATCCTGGATCCATGCCATACGGCCATGCGATCCTCAAATCTTCCTCCGTACCATAATTCCCTCCCATATGCATCCTAAGTAGAATATCATATGAATGCACCAAACACACAAGTAACATCTATAAGCTTATGTTCGTCACATAGGTGTATTTTCGTCATTTCACTACCTACGGGTATTTTCGTAATTCTACCCTACAGGGGTATTTTGGTAATTTGGCAAAATAGGGGTATCTAGGTAATTTTTCAAAATAGGGGTATTTTGGTATTTTTGCAAAATAGGGGTATTTTGGGTAGATTTGTAAAACATGGGTATTTTGGTAATTTATAAAACTAAGGGTATTTTAGAAATTTTACGAGGATAGGGTATTTGGTCCCTTTCGGGTTTTAGTTATGAACTTTGGCCCATCAACAAGTCCTCGCGGCTAAAGTGAATAGACAATACGCACCAGGTAGGATTCCAGAGAACAGGAGGTGGGCCACTAGGACTGCTTAAGTACCAAGCTCTCCCTATATCCAATCCTAGACATGCGTATGCCCGTTGCCACACCCTAACCCAGCGACTTGTTCACAGACATGTTTACTTAAATTAAGTCTTATGAAATTTCAGAGTTGTTTAAACTAGGCCTAAAGTCCATTAACCCTAACATACTTGTCTACGTCCCCATAAGCCCATCAAGCCCAAATCACATCCTTATGGCCCATTAGGCCCAAATCTCATCATATGACCTATTAGGCCCAAAACATATCTAGATCGTATATCAAGCATGGCTAACTTAATTCGTAAATTCAACCAAACCATTTCATCAAACTTAGCCTCAGGGCCCATCGGGCCCATTTAGCCACTTTCAGCTTTTCGGCTGTTCAGCATTACCGATATTGTGTGTGTAGTGTTTGTACACACCTGGTAACCTCGCGTGTTGCAAACCCCTTAGTGACGAACCTACAATAGACATTACTCGTGATTAACCAAAGCTTTAACATACACTAACTAAAAACCAAAACCTTACCATACCCTTACCGTGTACCTCACGGTCTAGTAGCCCTTCCTTTGCTACTATTGGCGATTATCCTCTAGATCTGCACCCAAACACCTATATCGTCAAAACCAAGTGACCTATATTGATCATAAGTCACCCCTATGAGCTACAATAGATTCGGTCACTTATTAAGACTCTAACTGAATCGAGAATACTTACTGCCTTGATAACAATCCTTACCTACCGCGCTTGCGATTGCTGAGCCTCACCCTTGTTAGTACATGGTAACGGCAAAGTGGGGTTAGAAAGCCCTTCGGCTTTTAATAAGACACACTAAAAATTCAACTAAGCTCTTACCAAAATCTTCCTTTGATCCTGCGGCTTAAGTCTAGCTTTTGAGACTAGTAAGGTGATAGAGGCAATTCAGCAACATTAGGGGGAATAAGAAATAAAAGTGACTTGGCTAGAACCGAGTGGTGAACCAAAAGGGAATTTTCGGAGGGAGGATATGAAGAATTCGGCTTTGGCACACTTAGAAAAGAAAAAAAATGTCTGCCTCTCACAAGTGAAGAAATTCGGCTAGCAGGAAAGCAAAAATTTGGCATTAACCTAGGAACTTAATTCGGCACTCATATATATAGCCCCTAGCTGAACTTCCCTTCCCTAAGAGTCCAACGGCACCACTATATCCACCTCCCAATCCTTATCTTTTCTCTCTTATCTGCACATTAAATTTCTCTCCTGAACACTCCCTTTCAGAGTCCCCTCCAAAGCCAACTCCTTCTATCCAGGCACAAAAATAAAACTCCTTAATTTCCCTCCTAAGCCTCGAACCTTGGACCTCTTTAACTGCTTAACACGCCACCTCATAGCCCCTATATAACACCACTTTCCACTGGACTATAAGCCCATCTGTGTCCCTTTTCTTCTCTTAATCTGGTTATGAGGCCTCTTACCTGAGACTAGGGTCCATTAAGTAAGAAAGAATAAATTCTCCCTATGGTCATCCTTAACTCTAAGGCCTCAAGTAATCCCAATACTATCATAATAATATTATTCAAAGTGTTATACATACCTAGGCACAGAAATTAGGGTTTTTGGATTTTTAGGGCGTTACATACTCAGAGTGCTCGAATAGTCGTACAATGCCAACGTCCCAGACATGGTTTTACATGTAATCAGTTATCGATGCCACTGTCCCAGACAGGGTCTTACACGAATCAATACGATGCTAATGCCCTAGACATAGTCTTACACGTAAATCTCATATCGATGCCAACGTCCCAGACGTGGTCTTACACGAAATCTCAAATCAATGCCAACGTCCCAGACGTGGTCTTACATGATATCATATAACAGACACCTATGTCATGACATATGGAATTCCTATCTATTCCTAGGTTCACACGGGACTTCTCGGATATTAACTACTTCTCGATACTTTCTCAGAATCCATATATTCATCATTTCATACACATTCATCACAATATAGTCTCATAAGCATATACATAATTTAATACAAATACATTTATTTATATATAGACTTACCTTGAGTTCGGTTTAACGGAAACGTACAGCTATTCAATGATTTTTGACTTTCCCCGATCTAAATCTATTTTCTTCGGTTCTTGATCTATACATATACAGATTTAACCGATTTATTCATCAAAACATTATATTTAATCCAAAACACATATTTAGGGTAATTTACAAATTAACCTTCATATTTTCATATTTGGACAATTTAGTCCCTATTTCACAAAATCACAAAATACACCAAATTTGCTTTTACTCATGCTTGGTCGAATACACACTATGCTCATATCAATCCATACATTTCATTTATTTCACAATTTAGTCCCTCAAATAATCATTTTCTCAATTACAACCAAACTACTCAAAATCAACAAAACTCCAAAGACAAAATATGCTAATCAAACACATATATTCCATATTTCATCATCAAATATTTCAAAGCTCATGTGTTCATCAAAGACACATTTCAAAATCATAATCAATTCTCAAAATTAAGACATGGGTTTTGTAGTATACGAAGCAACGATTGCAAAAACATAGAAACTATCAAAAACCAAAGTCAAAACTTACCTTAATCAAGCCAAAATGTAAGCCAAAAATCAAAGGAGCTTAAACCTTTCTTCTTTCTCTAATATTCGGTGGATGAACATAACATATTAGCTTATTTTTATGCTTTTGTTTTATTATAATCATGTTATTTTACTATTTACTAAAATATCCCTTCAATTAATATAAGAAACATATATATATTAAGGGCATATTTGACCTTTGCCACCCACTAACATAAAACATGATTTAATTGTCTCATAAGGCCTCCACATTAAAAAGCCAACCCAAATGAGTACATTATCATATAGTATGTCACTTTTACCTTTTATGCGATTTAGTCCTTTTTTCAAGAATGCAACATCTTAACATATCCTCGAGTATCTGAATAATCCATTCAGACTGACCATCCGTTTGCGGGTGAAAAGCAGTACTGAAACGCAATTTTGTACCCAAAGCTTCTTGGAGTTTCTTCCAGAACCGTGTTGTAAACCTCGAATCTCTGTCTGATACAAAATGGCACTCCGTGCAATCTCACAATCTCAGAAATATAAAGCTCAACAAACTTTTCAAGTGAGTAATCAGTTTGTACTGGAATAAAATGGGCAGATTTTGTCAATCGATCAACTACTATTCAAATCCATCTTTCTTTCTCGGAGTCAAAGGCAATCCAGAAACAAAATCCATCGTCACTCTATCCCATTTTCACTTGGGAATCAGAATCGATTGTAACAAACCGGATGGAACCTGATGTTCAGCTTTAATTTGCTGACAAATTAAACACTTCAAAATAGAGTCAGAAATGTCTCGTTTCATACCAGACCACTAATAATGTTGCTTCAGATCATGGTACATCTTTATACTTCCCGGATGAACAGATAAGCGACTGTTATGAGCTTCTTTTAAAATCAACTGAATTAACTTTGAGTTTCTTGGAACACAAATTTGATCTCGGAATCTAAAGCATATCATCATCCACTCGAAATTCAGAATCAGAGTTCGAATCACACTGAGCTCGTTTCGCTTTATTTCATTATCAACTTTCTGAGCCTCACATATCTGCTGTAAAAATAATGGTTTTGCTTTCAATTCAGCTATTACTGAACTATCATCAGATAGATCTAATTGAGCATTCATTGCACATAATGCAAACAGTGACTTACGACTCAATGTATCGGCAACGACATTTGCTTTACCCAGGTGATAATGTATCACAAGCTCGTAGTCTTTCAATAGCTCTAACCATCTTCTCTGTCGCAGATTCAAATCTTTTTGAGTCATCAGATACTTCGAACTTTTATGATCTGAAAACACGTGACATTTCTCACCGAACAGATAATGACGCCAAATCTTTAATGCAAACATAATCGCAGCTAGCTCAAGGTCGTGTGTCAGATAATTCTTTTTATGAGGCTTTAGTTGTCTCGAGGCATAAGCTATTACCTTGCCTTCCTACAACAAAACGCATCCCAGACCATTCAATAACACATCACTATAAATCATGAACTCTTTGCCCGATTTTGGCTGTACCAACATTAGAGCTTCAGTCAAAAGGGTTTTCAATTGATCAAAGCTTTTCTGACATTTATCAAACCATTCAAATCTCACATCTTTCTGAAGCAATTTAGTCAACGAAGTAGCTATCATTGAAAAGCCTTTTACAAATCTTCGATAATAACCAGTAAGTCCCAAAAAACTGTGAACTTCGGACACATTCTTCAGAGGTTTCCATTCCAAAATAGCAGAAATTTTACTCGAATCAACTCGTATTCCAGATGCCGATACAGTATGTCCTAAAAAACTGACTTCACACAACCAGAATTCACATTTGCTGAATTTGGCATACAATTGCTTTTCTCGTAGTGTTTGCAACACAATTCTCAGATGCTTGGTATGCTCAATCTCATCACGTGAATAAATCAAATGTCATCAATAAATACGACAACAAATCGATCTAAATACGGTCTGAAAATTATGTTCATCATATCCATAAAAATAGCAGGAGCATTTGTTAGTCCAAAAGGAATAACTAAAAACTCATAATGCCCATACCTCGTTTTGAAAGCAGTTTTCGAAATGTCTAAATCTTTTACTCTCAACTGATAGTATCCCGATTTCAGATCTATCTTAGAAAACACAGTGGCTCTTTTTAGCTGATCGAACAAATCATCTATTCTAGGCAACAAATATTTTTTCTTTATAGTCACTTTGTTCAATTGACGATAGTCAATGCACATTCTCATTGTGCCGTCTTTCTTTTTCACAAACAGAGCAGGAGGACCCCAAGGTAAGAAACTCGGTCTTGCAAATCCTCTGTCAGTCAATTCTTGTAACTGTGACATTAACTCTTTCAAATCCGTTGGTGCCATTTTGTACGGAGCTATCGAAATAGGAGTCATACCAAGCAACAGATCAATACCAAATTCAACTTCACGTATCGGAGGCAATCCCGGTAGTTCTTCAGGGAATACATTAGGAAACTCACAAATAAAAGGTATTGATTCAACTATCTTGTCAGACACTTTGGAATCAATTACATAAGCAAAATAAGCTTCGTAACCCTTTTTCTCATAACTCTGAGCTTTCAACACAGATATCACAGCAAGCAATCCATTCAAATCATTAGACTCAACTCGAACTATTTCATTACTCGGGCATCTCAAATAAATAGTCTTTCTTTTACAGTTCACAACAGCATCATGCAATGTCAACCAATCCATACCCTGAATGATATCAAACTCACCAAAGGGTAATAGCATCAGATCAGCAGGAAAATAGATATCTCAAAACATTAACGGATAGTTCTTGCATACTTTGTTAACCAGAACACTTTGACCTCAGGGGTTCGATACTTTTATAGCAAACTCAGTAGACTCTATAGGCAAAGTCTTACTGGATACTAAGTTCATGCATATATACAAATGTGTAGAACCAGAGTCTACCAATGCAATCATAGAAGTATCATAAAGAGTAAATGTACCCGTTATAACATCCGGAGATGAAGCTTTCTTACGACCTCGGTTGGCATATGCTCTGGAAGGCGCTCTAGCTTCAAATCTCGTAACAGTATCTCTCAGAGTTCTCTAACTACCACTGACATTTCTTGCATATCGAGAAGGTCTACCTCTTGCTGAAACATTCTCAGATCTCGAATTCTGAACAATCTCTTGCTCAACAGATTCTAGACAATCACGGATAAAATGATCTAAAGATCCACATTTAAAACAAGCTCGGTCATTCAATCTACAACTTCCTAGATGTCTTTTACCATAGTGCTTACACTCGAGTCGCTCGGATCGAGCATTTCCAACACTTGCCATCGATGTTACTAGAGCTTTGGAGCTCGATTGTGTTCTAGCTCGATCTCTATTCGAAAGTCCCATATTAATCCTTGAACGACTTTGTTCATCTCTAAATTTCTTCGAAGTAGACTGAAATGGTTTACTCGAAAATCTCTTTTTCACATCTCTGGCTGCAGATCAGCTTTTTTTTTTATCTTTCACGAGTGCCTCGACTTTACATGCTCGATCAGCAAGCACAATGAACTCTTTTATCTCTAGAATCCCAACTAGCAAATAGATATCTTCATTAAGGCCGTCTTCAAATCTTTTGCACATTATTGCTTCGGACGATACACATTCCCGAGCATACTGACTTAATCTCACAAACTCTCATTCATATTCCGTAACAAACATGCGGCCCTATTTCAATTCCAGAAATTCTTTCTGTTTCTGATCAATGAATCTTTGACTAATGTATTTCTTTCGAAACTCAGACTGAAAGAAATCCCAAGTGACCTGCTCTTTCGGAACAACAGGAATCAAAGTTTTCCACCACTGATAGGTCGCGTCTCGGAACAAAGATACAACACATTTTATACTTTCTGTTGGAGTCAAAGACATCTCATCAAATACTCAGATAGTGTTTTCTAACCAAAACTCGGCTTTTTCAGCATCATTGTCACTAGTAGCCCTGAACTCTTCAGCCCCATATTTACGGATTTTGTCGACTAGAGGCTTATTAAACAGATTTATACCCATCACTGGAGGTACAACTAAGGTCTGAGGGGGATTAGATGGGGGCGGAGGTTGTGGAACAGCCGGATTATTTCTCACAAATTGAGTGAAGCACTCACTCATCATTTGGAAGAAAGCTTGTTTAGCTACTCCCTCTTGACCGCTAGTAGCCGGTCTCGAATCAGATGGCGATGTCCCTTGCGCGGGAGCAGGCGCATTGCTTTGTACATTGTCAGCTATGGATCTTTCGGGATCCATTACTATACAAAAATCACATTTTACACGTCAGGATTCATCACACTATGATAGTTTAGATATATGGCATGTATAGCTAGACTCTTACACACTGTAATATCCGGGATTTTGGGCTTATGAATTATTGCTGAATTTTATGTGGAAGCATGCCTATGTGTATTATAAGTATGTTTTATGAATTTTGAAGACTTTAGAATATAGGAGAATACCTTAGAAAATATCAAGATTTGAAGCTTTGTAAGGGGAGCTAAGCCTGATAGGCCTTAAGAGAAATGGTAGGTGAAATTAGACACAAAAATGGGCCTGTTAAAGTGGCAAGGAGGCGCCACTTAAAGCCTTTGTAAGTGACGCCACAAGCACGTACAAATGGGCCAGGGTTCGAGTCTCAAGGGAAGCAAAATAAGAGCTTTTTATTTTGCGGCAACAAGGAGGAGTAGTGGACGGCATGGGGAGACTGAGGGAGGAGTTTTAGATGTGGCTAAATCCTTTTAGAAATTTCGGTTAAAGTAGAAGATAAAGGTTGATTTATTTTGAATTATTTTTTTAAATGAGTAAAGAGGAAAGAAAATAGGGGATTGGATAGGGGGAAGGAGAGTTGGCCGATTGGGGGACTCTAAGTGTAGTAATTTCGGCAAAAAGGGGAGAAGTGAGGCCATTCTCCATTCTTTTCTTTTCTCTTTTGTTCCTCTGCTGAATTCTCTAGCAAATATCCTCTCTTCTCTTTTATTTTGCCAAAGTCAAAATACCCTGTGTTCTAGCCGAATCTCCCTCATCAATCTTCTCTTCTTCTCATAGTTTCTCAAAAGCCAAAACTTGTTAAGCATTACCTAGCCTATAGCTGAATCTCTCAAGTGGTGTCAGGAAGGAATACTGTCAATTTCAACATTAAAGGTAAGACTGAGTGTCGTTCGATTTCCTATCTTTTTCTTTTAGCCGAAAGTTAAGGACTAATCCCATTAATATTCTTGTTTGCCAAAACTTGGAAAGATCTTTTGGGAATTTTTGGAGTGGCCAACTTCTAAGGAGGAGATCTTCGAGATTTCAGATCTGAGGTAGGTAAGGTGTAAGGTTAGGCCAAAGGCCATTTATTTGAATGTTAGAATGGGATCTAACATATGCCATAGTGATTTCGACAGATACCCCAACCAAGTAGCACTTTCGGGATTTAGATCCACAAGGTAAGTGCATGTGATATTCGGCCAAGGCCATATTTAGTGTTTTAGATCTATTAATTATTTGTTCAAAAGTCGAAAACTAACCAAGTCAAGTAATCTAGTGTTAGCCGATTACAAGGGAGAAAGACTACAAAGTTTTGAGATTTGATTAGTAATCAAGTCGGCAGCAAGGTAAGAAGTTGGTTGTGTTAATCCTTCGGGATTTGGCTATTTTAGCCGAATGACTTTTGCTAACATGATTAGGGTTGGCCGAATGTAGGAATTTGAGATCTAAAGCATTAGATCGGGCCTTTCGGGATTTCAGTGAATTCGTTAAGTAAATCAGTTGTGTACCCCACACTGAATCTTAATAGATTTACGGTTTTAATTTAATATATATATGTGTTAATAAGAATGTGAAAGATAGGGCTTATGGTACCATTCAGTGGTACGGCATATTCAGGTATGTTAACCTATTCCTACTATGAGTATAATATGATGAATATCTGTTATGGCACATATGTGAAACTATAAGAATGTAAATAAGGCATAAGGTATGATATTTGCATGTTTTGTATGACATGGGACATATGGGTTATATGGAAAGGGGAAGTGATCTGGTGGTTTATACCACAATATCTGAATGTGGTGACTCATGTCATGAAATCTAAATGTGGTGACTTATGTCACAAAATAATATCTGGTGGCTATGCCACAAAATTTATAAGGGCGATGAGCACGTCGTCTGCAGCGACTGCCTTCGATGATGTGTAGCGGATCGATGGTCGACTTAGTAGTCCCCACGGTGTGATGGTTGGTACGGGTGATGTGTAGCGGATGGCTATCTAGGTTTGGATTTGGGATTGCATCATTATTATCTTTGTTATACGCATAGATTTGTATGCCTAAATCTTTGGGACTTAGTGTTGGTTATACACACTGAGTCTGTTTGACTCACCCCGTTATGGAATATTTTTTAAGTGACGCTCAGTAATGGACTGGGTCAGCAGAAGCTTAGTGGTGGCCATGTTCAACTCAGATTTTATTTTATTTTGACTATTTATTTCTAAGTACTTTTGGGTTTATTTTTTGGGTTTTATTTTTGATGTAATAAGGCCACTAGTATGAACTGGTTATGCATGCATTTTTATTATTTCTGTTATGAAACGGTTATTACAAAATTAGGATTAAACAACTTTTCCTAAAATAAATGTTAAATGTTTTGACACCTAAACATAAATGATTTTCAAATTAAGAGATAATCTTTAACCAATTCGGCAACTCTTTTTAACTTGTGGTTTTGGAATATAAAAACAAGGTTTTAATAAATCCCTGATTTCAAGAACAACACTGTTTTCCAATTGAACTCAACACGTATCAAACTTTCTTCAAAATCACCCAAGTTTTCTAAAGTAACAAACGAATTTTGAAAATGTTTTACTCAAGGAACATACCAGATTCGGTCAAGTCTCGTGGGCTGGGTTTGGGGTGTTTCACACACTACGTTAGTCCGAGAATCGGCTAAATCGTAGCTCTGATACCAATCAAATCTAACACCCTTAACTCGTATCCATCGCTGAATTAGGGTTAAAGGCGTTACCGGACAGATCGAAAACTTTCACAGACATTTCATAATACAATTCATCAATCGTAATCAAAGTGTCCCTTTTATAGACCAACGAGACCTTAATCATGCTTTAGAATAGGGTCGGGACTAAACCGAACACATATGGAATTTCTCAAAAATTTAAAATTTTTTCAAAGTTATAGAGGTCACACGCCCGTGTGAGCAGGCCGTGTGCCTCCCACGGCTACCAGACACACCATGTGTCCTGGCCGTGCTAAAACAGAGCATGTATACTGACTTATCCACACGGCCACCAGACACGCCCATGTGCCATGGCCGTGTAATATTAGGCTAGCTACTGACTTGTTTACACGGCCACCAGGCACCCCCATGTGCCACAGCCGTGTATGAAAAATAGGCTATTTACAAGGCCAAAATGCCACCCACACTTGGGTCAACCCTACAAGCAATATACCAATTCATTTCATGTACAATTGACAACCAAAGACATGTCAAATAATCAACAAATCTCCATATACAATCTCATTTCCAATCATGCCAATTTGCATAACTAAAACACATATACTTTCAAGCATGATTCATCCACATTTACCTTTCATATAACCATTTCTTTGATCAAACATACATACTCAAATTTTATCCATATGCTTATCATAAACTTGACTATTTCATAGTCATGGGATCATACCAAAACCAACATCATATACTATATTCACAAATGCATAATACCAACATATAACTAGCCACATCACATAGCTAATTTCATATCTCAAACATATTCCAAAACGACTAGTCTATACATGCCATATTTAGCTATATACACATTTCAAAAGTACCAAAATGAGTTTGAATAGTGTGATGACGATCCTCGACGGTCCCCGAGCCTTTAGTAGATTTGACAATCTATAAAACAAAATAAACACACACAAAGTAAGCTTTCCAAAAGCTTAGTAAGTCATATACAAATAAACTTAACATATATTCAATTATAAGCATGGTAATTCAAGTTCATAAGTATATCATCATTCTATACACATAAACTTCTCTTGGTTTGATTTGTTTGTCTTTGCTTAACAACATAACTTATCTCAAGCATCTCTTTTGCTCAACTATCAAATATACACATATAACACTTGTTCATAGCATCAATGTACATGTTAACTTACCTCTTATGCTTACTCAAAGCATATACTTTGGACATACCTAAAACGGATGGATTTCACATATAATCATTCATTTCTTGAACTCACCCGTTGAACGGTTCGGAATATAATAGGGTACTCAGAGTGCTCAGAATAGTCGTACAATGCCAACGTCCTAAACGTGGTCTTACATGTAATCAGATATCGATGCCATTGTCCCAGACAGGGTCTTATACGAATCAATATAATGCCAATGTCCCAGACATGGTCTTACATGTAAATCTCATATCGATGCCAACATCCCAGACGTGGTCTTACACGAAATCTTGAATCAATGCCAACATCCCAGCCGTGGTCTTACATGATATCATATATCAGACACCTATGTCATGACATACAAAATTCCTATCTATTCCTAGGTTCACACGGGACTTCTCGGATATTAACTATTTCTTGATACTTTCTTGGAATCCATATATTCATCATTTCATACACATTCATCACAATATAGTCTCATAAGCATATACATAATTTAATACAAATACATTTATTTATATATAGACTTACCTTGAGTTCGGTTTAACGAAAACGTACAGCTATTTAATGATTTTTTACTTTTCCCAATCTAAATCCATTTTCTTCGGTTCTTGATCCATACATATACAGATTTAACAAATTCATTCATCAAATCATTCAATTTAATCCAAAACACATATTTAAGTTAATTTACAAATTAACCCTCACATTTTCACATTTGGACAATTTAGTCCCTATTTCACAAAATCACAAAATACACCAAATTTGCTTTTACCCATGCTTGGCCGAATACATACTATGCTCATATCAATCCATACATTTCATTTATTTTAAAATTCAGTCCCTCAAATAATCATTTTCTCAATTACAACCAAATTACTCAAAATCAACAAAACTCTAAAGACAAAATATGCTAATCAAACACATATATTCCATATTTCATCATCAAATATTTCAAAGCTCATGTGTTCATCAAAGACACATTTCAAAATCATCATCAATTCTCAAAATTAAGACATGGGTTTTGTAGTATACGAAGCAACGATTGCAAAAACATAGAAATTATCAAAAACCGAAGTGAAAACTTACCTTAATCAAGCCAAAATGTATGCCGAAAATCAAAGGAGCTTAAACCTTTCTTCTTTCTCTAATATTCGGTGGATGAAAATAACATATTAACTTATTTTTAAGCTTTTGTTTTATTATAGTCATGTTATTTTACTATTTATGAAAATATCCCTTCAATTAATATAAGAAACATATATATATTAAGGGCATATTTGACCTTTGCCACCCACTAACATAAAACATGGTTTAATTGTCTCATAAGGCCTCCACATTAAAAAGCCAACCCAAATGAGTACATTATCATATAGTATGTTACTTTTACCTTTTATGCGATTTAGTCCTTTTGTCAAATTAAACACACAGACGGACACATTAACTTACGGAACTTTAACACATGCTTAATCACATATCATGGGCACAGAAAATAATATTAAAATATTATTCTAACTCGAATTTGTGGTCCTAAAACCACTATTCCAACTAGGGTCTAAACCAGACTGTTAAAATAGGGCCTGACCACACGGGCGTGTGTCCCCTATAAATAAGGAAAATTTTGAAATTTTGTGAAAGATTCCTTGAGTTTCTGATTTAGTCAGACTTGTTTCTATCACATACTTTGGGCCTCGAGGGTCCATTTGAGGGATAATATGATTGAATATGTTTAGTTTTATATATGAATAATATATAATATGAATTAACTGTACATGTCCCAAAAATCTATGTAATGCTCCGTAACCCTGTTCCGACAATGGGTACGGGTTACGGGTGTTACAAGTGGGGTGTAAATGGGTGTTCACAACCAATTTCAAACCAGATGGATCTTCTAATAGATACAAAGGCCAGTTGGTGGCTAAAGGGTACACTCAAACATACGGGATAGATTATCTTGAAACATTTGCTCCAATAGCCAAATTAAATTCCATTAGAGTTCTTTTATCAATTGTTGTTAATCTCGATTGGTCTTTACAGCAGCTAGGTGTGAAGAATGCTTTCCTGAATAGGAAACTTGAAGAAGAAGTTTACATGGATCCTCCTCCAGTTTTTGAAGAAAAATTTGGAACTCGAGTATGTAAACTCAAGAAATCTTTGTATGCTCTAAAGCGACTCGAGCTTGGTTTGACCAATTCCCTCAAGTTGTTAAAAAACAAGGTTATTCACAAGGGCAAGTCGATCACACAATATTCTATCGATATTCACAAAAGGTAGAATAGCAGTTATTATAGTTTATGTCAATAATATCATTCTTACTGGAGATGATATGGATAAAATAAGGCGTCTCAAGGAGCATTTAGCATTGGAGTTTGAGATCAAAGACTTGGGTCCTTTGAAATAATTTATTAGAATGGAGGTTTCTCGATCAAAGAAGAGTCTTGTGGTCTCTCAGAAAAAATATGTGATTGATCTTTTAAAAGAAGCTGGGATAAGTGGTTGCCACCCAGCTGACACACCAATTGATCCAAATGTAAAATTTGGAAATAAAGAAGGTCGATTAGTTGATAAAGGGCAATACCAAAGATTAGTTGGTAAGTTAATTTACTTATCACATACAAGGCCAGATATAGCTTTTGCAGTAAGCTTAGTAAGTCAATTTATGCACTCCCCAATGGAGGAACATGAAGAAGTAGTGTTTCGGATTCTAAGATACTTGAAGAGTTCACCTGGAAAGGGCTTATTCTTCAAGGAATCGGAACAAAGAGCAATTGAAGCTTATGCAGATGCAGATTGGGCAAGCTCAATAAAAGATAGAAGATCTACATCAGGATACTGTACATTTGTTTGGGGAAACCTTGTGACTTGGCGAAGCAAAAAACAAAGTGTTGTAGCAAGAAGTACTGCAGAGGCTAATTTTAGATCAATGGCTCAAGGAATTTTTGAAATAATGTAGTTAAAAAGAATTATGGAAGAGCTGAGGAAACCAATAACTTCACCAATGAAGTTGTAATGTGATAGCAAAGCTGCCATTAGTATTGCTCACAACCCAGTCTAACATGACAGAACTAAACGTGTTAAGATTGATAGACACTTTATCAATGAGAAGATTGAAAAAGGCCAAGTGTGCATGCCGTTTGTTCCTTCAAAACAACAGATTGCTGACATACTCACCAAAGGGCTCTCTAAGACAAGCTTTGATTTTCTTGTAGGCAAGTTGGGCATGATTGATATATATGCACCAACTTGAGGGAGGGTGTTGAAATATGTATATATTTTAAATTTATTTAGGTAGATAAATCTTATTTAGGTAGATAAGTTTTATTCAATTTCTATGAATATTTTATTTTATCTTTTAGTAGTTTATCAAAATAAGGGAATTATTAAGTAGTTTGTTAGAATAAGGGAATTATTTTCCCAATTAGATTTAGGACTCTTTTCTCTATTTAAGTTTAGTTCTTTAATTAAAAAAATATAACAGTTTTATTAAAAGCTCTCTTGAAAACTTTCATATGCTTTCAGAGAAAGGAAATAGTATTCCAATTTTCAAATTACCATTAAAATGGTATCTATCAATATCGTTCAATTCACATACTTTACGAATTTTATTGTGCACCAATAGCAACCTCACATATATATATCTTAGTAAATATTTCATGCATTTAAATCATGCATAAAACTAACAGGTCAACATTTCATACCATTCCATCAAACATTCTCATATCACATAATATAACTATGCATAGCAATCTCAATTACACATTCATACAGTCAAACTAGCAATTTTGCCAACACATTAATCTTTTAAGGCTCGAAACGTACCTGGTTCGGCCACTCACAAAACTAATATTTTGGCTACTATGCCAAACCAATCAGAAATCTAATTATCAAATATAACATAACATTTATCATTATCAACCCATTTTTACAAGTTTAGGACCCACACCTTAATTTTCGCTTTCTCGCACCACCCTAGTGAATCTTCCAATTTTCCTTAGTAAACCTTTATACGATCCTAAACCAAAATTTAGTTTAAATTAAATCAATTTACCACTTAACCAACTCCCAATTACCCACTTATGGTTTCAAACCAATTGTCGAATTAATAACTATTTTACAAATTCAACTAGTTTAATTCCTTACCTTGTATTAATGCGAACCGTACGTACAATTGTTCTTCGGCTTTACAGTTGATTTGAGGCATTTGGTTCAGCACCTAATTCCATAATATACTGGAAAATAAGTAGCTAATAATTATTCACTTCTTTCATTTAATCAATCCATAACATTTACCTTACAATTATGTCAAAACAACAATTAGATTTACACTTAACTACACTTACGCTTCCTGATTTGTGAGTTTTAAATGCCCAAACGATCAAGAACGTTTTTTCCCTAATTGACATGGGTTTAATAGATGATTAGGAGGGTTCAAAAACTCAAATTAAGGCTGGAATTAATTGGGTAAGATTCAAGAAACAAAACAGCCCCTATTCTACACATATGCGCACGCACCACCGCCCATGGTGGCCGAAATTGGGGCTAAATTTAAAAATGATTTGAAACCTCATTAAAATCTGGAAAAATAAAATTTAAAAACATTTAAAATCCAATAAATTCCAGATCTATAAATTTAGGTTTTTAATGGGCAAGATTAATTAAGAAATTGAAGAGAGAAGATACCTTACACAAGCTAGTCGAGAGAAACGGTAGTGGCACTTTCTAGGCGATGTTTGAGATCGATCTTGGAGTTAAAAATTTTAGATTTAGGGTTAATTTAATTGAGGAAAAATTGCAGCAATATAGCAAAGGAGATGGTGCACAATCTTGATGCAAAAAGAAGAAGAAGAAGATGGTAAAAGGGGAGGTGTAAGAAACGACAACAATGGAGGAAAAAGGGAAAAGAAAAATAAATAGAGATGAAGAGAGGGAGAGGGGGCTAAGGACAGTTAAGGTAGAAGAAAATTGGTTAAAAGGCTGATTATTTTGATAAAAAATTGTATTTATACCTAGGTTTACTAAGCTTAGATGCCAACACATAAAAAAAAAAAAACAAGGGAATTTGCAAAAAAAATTAATTTATTTTGTAAATGTTGAGACTTGAACTTGGGACCTCCAACTAACCTTCAAGCTTTTACATTTAATGACTAACCATTGGGTCAATTTCCTATTTTTGATATATTTCTAAATTTTATGGAGCTAAATTTGGGATGTTACATGGTTGGTATGCGTTGGTTCTTTTAAATTAAATTTTATATTTTTGGAACTTTAAGATCATGTAGTAGTTTACTCATGCTGAAATTTTGAGCATTAATTGTAACACCCCAAACCCGGCCCAAACATCATGACCGAATTTGGTTTGCTACAGAGGAAAACATTTTGAAAATCCTTTTAAGCCGATTTAATTTTTGGTTAAAACATCTCATTTTTAATTATCTTATTAAAAACCATTGAGTTGTATGAGGAAACCATTCTTAGTTTTGTTAAAAATTTACTAGGTCAGGTTGTTACCCGATGGCACAATAAAACATTTTACGTTTGATTTTGAGAAAACATGTGTAATCATTTTTAAAGACATTACATGGTTTAAATAAATTATCCAGAATATATAAAATAATAAAATAAAATCATAGGAGGCCTTATTACAACTTGAACAAAATAAAACCAGCAATAAAGTAAAAATGGTTCAGAATTCGTTTAGTCCAAATTTTCACTGCATGGCCACCACGAGTCCATCCGGCTCCTCATCCGCAATCTACGTGTCACCTGAAAATGTTAAAGGAGAAGGTGAGTCACCAAGACTCAATGTGTAACCCTTCCCCCAGTTTAAAGCAATCTCATACACAATTTATAACAAATTAACATGTACAGGCTCAATATGTACCCAACCTAACCATCCAAACACCTTTCTCTACCCCGTGTGGTACCAAACCACTGGTGGTGCCAAACCACTGGTGACTTATAGTCACGATATCCGTCAATACCTGTGGTGCCAAACCACTAGTGACCCGAAGTCACAATCAAATGATGGGGCCAACCCATCGTGTGATACTAAATCACTGGCGTCAATCCCTTAATATATTCCGTGGGGCCAACCCACTGTGGGGCTAAGCCACTGGGACGAGACGCAATGAGGTGCCAAACCTCTGGAGGTGCCAAACCTCTGGTGACCGTAGTCACGAAATGTGGTACCAAACCACTGGTGTCTATCGACACGAATATCACTGCCCCCTCCTCTCATCAACCCACAGTAAACAATTATGTGCATATACAGAATTCATGCCAATAGGTTTATTTAACAACATCCAACAGATTTATCACTGGCCATATATTATATGCCACACATACAAATGTTTCATGCTTCCCAAAAGCATCAAAAGAACTCATAACGACAAGGACTTACCTGATTCCTTGCTTATACCATTATGGTATTAAATCCAAATCTACATCATTCCCGATTAACACACACAATGAATTTAGCATAGTTAATTAATTATAAAGTGTGTATGTACACACCTGATGCCCATCGACAGCCCTAAATCCCGAAGAATCAAATCGGCCACACTAGACTTCCTTGTCCTATAATCGGCCAAACACAAGGTTAGTGCCATGGCCTATTCGGCCAAACCAAATTAATTCTAAAGCGGTTTCTTGTGAACCCGAAACGTTACCCAAATGCCTTTGAATATTAGCCACCACACTCTAAGTGTTTCTGCTTCCCTAAAATCGGCAATCACATCCCATGTTAATAGCCTTCGGCTATCGAACACTAAATAAACAACTTACTAAAATAAATCCTTACCACCACCTACCAAGTTCGATTGACAGAGAATGAAGGATCAGATCTACTGCTTTGAGACCCCAGAGTCCTAGGTGAAATCGGTTTCGACAGAAAGATTAGCCAACCATCAGTATATCTCGGCTCTTTTTCATTCAACCAATTCGACAGAGAACAAGAATTATAGAAGGAGAGTTTCAGCACTTCTTACCTTCACCAAATCGATTGACAACGGGAATCCAAAGAGATCTATAGTACTTTTAATATTCGGCCAAGGTGCTTCAAAATAAGAGAAAGGAATTTCGGCACAAAGATGAGAAGTATATTAGGCTAGAGGGGAAGAAAAAATAAATTAAAAGGGGATAGGAGGTTCGGTCACCAAGGGTGGAGAGTATTCGGCCAATGGAGGAAGAAAAGAGAAGGAGATGGGGATTCGGCAAAGGCTAAGAAAAGAAAATGGTTTTCGGTTTGAGAGAATGAGAAGGAAGAGGAAAAATCAAAGATGCAAAAGCTAGAGAATTTCAGCTACTTGCAAAATGAAGAAAAGAAAAAAACTAAAAGATGAATAGATAGTTTAAGGACAATTCGGCACTCCCCCCCTATGCTTGCCGTCCACTCTTCCCATGAAGAGTTCAAAATTTCGGCAACCTCCTTGAATTGCTCTTGACCAATTGTTTAAAATTATTCAAACTAATTTGAATACTCAAATGCCTACTTTTTCTCCTTGCCATCTTCTTAAGATTAATCAAAATTAAATCTAATTAAATCTAAATAATATCTTAATAATATCCTTATTATCCTTGCGTTTAAAATGAGAAAATCTCTCCCCCCTATTGCCGTCCAACATAAAGACCAAAAAGAGAATTTCCGCGACTCGAACATAGGCTCCCCCTTGCTCCTTGTGGCGTCAACTCTAGCACCTAAATGGCCTCCCTTTTGCCACTTTTCCAAGGCCTTTTTTGTGTCAAAAGTTCCCTCTTTTAACCTTGTAACCCCTACTTACTAAGGCTTCCTATCCTTAAAGCTTCCAAATAAAATTTTCTACTATTCCGAGCCTACTCAAGACCCCTAATCAAGTCTTATTACACCACAAATAATATCACAGCAATTCAAACACAAGAAAAATAATTCAAACCCAAATAACCCCAATTTTAGGATGTTACAGTTCTACCCCCTTAAAATAATTTCGACCTCAAAATTACCGATTAGAAGAGGTGGGAATGCGCTGCCGCATCACATCCTCGAGTTCACATGTGGCTTCCTCTCGCACCATGGTTTCGCCATAGCACTTTCACCAAAAAGGTCTCGACTTCCTACGTAGAACCTTTACATCTCGATCTAAGATCAGGCGGTTCTTCTTGAAAGATAAATCCGAGATTACCTTAATCTCTCGCCATCGGCAACGCGTGCGATGGATCTGACCGATACCGTCTAAGCATTGACACATGAAAGACGTCATGAATCTGACTTAACTCTGCCGGCAGCTCGAGCTGATAAGCTACCGGTCCTACCCGCTTCACTACTGTATAAGGGCCGATGAACCTTAGGCTTAGCTTCCCTTTCCTCCCAAATCTTAATACCTTCTTCCAGGGCGACACCTTCAGAAAAACGTTATCTCCTACCGCATACTCCATTTCCTTACGCTTAAGATCAGCATAAGACTTTTGCCTATCTGACGCTTCCTTGAGACGAGCCCGAATCACCTTAACTTTGTCCTCAGTTTCTGTCACCAACTCTGGACCCAAAACTTGTCGTTCTCCCAATTCCGTCCAACATGTAGGAGTACGGCATTTCCGTCTATACAGTGCTTCGTATGGTGCCATCTGAATACTCGCTTGATAACTATTGTTATAAGCGAATTCCGCCAACAGCAGATATTCTTCCCAACTACCGCTGAAATCCAAAACGCATCCTCTTAGCATATCTTCCAAAATCAGATGACCTACGATCGCCTGCGTCGATTTGTGGATGAAAAGTCATCTTGAAATCCAACGTGTACCCAAAGCCTGATGCAACGCTTTCTAAAACCTTGACGTGAACCTCGGATCCCTATCCGAGATAATTGACACTGACACACCATGCAATCTTACTATCTCAGCCACATACAACTTAGCTAGCCTCTGAAGGGAATAATCCACTCTCACCGGTATGAAGTGAGCTGATTTAGTCAGACGGTCCACAACTACCCACACTGCGTCCTTCTTGCCGGGCGTGAGGGGTAGCCTACTGACGAAATCCATAGTGATCCTCTCCCATTTCCTCTGAGGGATCTTCACTGGTTGAAGTAACCCTAATGGTAACTGATGTTCAGCCTTTACCTGCTGACACGTCAGACACCTTCCCACAAATTCAGTTACCTCACGCTTCAACCCAAACTGCTTTCGCAAATCTCCATACATCTTGCTTCCTCCAGGATGCATAGCGTATGGGCTGCTATGTGCATCTTGAAGAATTTTTTGTCTTAAATCCACATCCTTTGGCATACAAGCTCACCCTTGAAAACATAGCACACCATCACCAGTCAAACTATGCCCTTCTAACCCATTATCTTGAACTTGCACCCTCCGTGCATTCAAACTGTCATCCACCAACTGTTTTTCCTTAATCTCCTCGACCCAGGTCGGCTTAACTTGCAGCTTTGCCAAAAGACTTCCATCGTCGTGTAGACTGAGGTGAGCAAAGATCGCTCTTAAGTCTGTCACGACCTTCCGACTTAACGCGTCAGCCACCACGTTAGCCTTACCCAGATGGTACTCAATTAAACAGTCGTAGTCCTTCAACAGTTCAATCCATCGGCGCTGCCTCAAGTTCAGATCCTTCTGAGTCAAGAGATACCTCAAACTTTTGTGATCCGTGTAGACTATCGACTTCTCCCCATACAAGTAGTGTCTTCATATTTTCAAAGCGAAGACTACTGCCGCTAACTCTAAGTCGTGAGTTGGATAGTTAACCTCATGCGGTCTTAACTGATGGGATACATAGCCCACTACCTTCCCTTCCTGCATCAACACACATCCCAAACCAGTATGGGACGCATCACGAGAAATCAAACAACTTTCCCGCTTCAGTGTACGTAGCTGGAGCTTCCATGAATCTTCCTTAGCTTATCGAAACTTTCTTGCTGCTTCTCCGACCATACAAATGGAACTCCTTTCCTTAATAACTTAGTCAACGGCGCTGCGATTAAGGAAAATCCTTCCACAAATCTCTGATAGTACCCCGCCAGACCCAAAAAACTTCGAATTTCTGCTACTGACCTAGGCGGTTTCCAATCCAACACCGCTTCCACCTTGCGAGGGTCCACTCTAATCCCTTCCGCTGATACTACGTGACCTAAGAAAGCTACCTCTCTAAGCCAAAATTCGCACTTACTGAATTTGGCATATAACCGTTTCTCCCTCAGTACTTGTAGAACTATACGCAAATACATGTCATGCTCTTCCTCCGTCTTTGAGTAAACCAATATGTCGTCTATAAACACCACGACAAATTGATCCAAGTACTACTGAAATACTCGATTCATTAAGTCCATGAATGCTGCAGGCGCGTTGGTCAACCCAAATGGCATCACTAGAAACTCGTAATGCCCATACCGAGTTCGGAATGCTTCTTGTGAACATCAACCTCCTTCACCTTAAGTTGATGATAATCCGACCTAAGGTCTATCTTCAGGAACACCGATGCACCCTTCAGTTGGTCAAACAAGTCATCAATCCGAGGCAACGGATACTTGTTCTTGATCGTCAACTTGTTTAGTTGGCGGTAGTCGATACACATCCGCATTGAACCGTCCTTCTTCTTGACAAAAAGCATAGGTGCTCCCCACGGAGATATACTCGGTTGAATAAACCCTCTATCCAATAGCTCTTGAATTTGAGCCTTCAGCTCCACCAATTCCTTTGGTGCCATTCGGTACGGTGCTATAGACACAGGTGCCGTTTCGGGTAACAAGTCTATACCGCATTCAACTTTCTGATCTAGAGGCAGCCTCGGGAGTTCTTTTGGGAACACATCAGCGAATTCCCTTACAGTTCGGACCTTCTCAATTGCTGACTCTTTAGCCTCCAAGGCACAGATTTGAACCAACAATGCCTCACAACCCTTCTTGACCATCTTCTCAGCCTTCAAGGCAGACACCACATTGGATAGGTAATCCCTTCTATTACCTATCATGACCACTTCATCACCCTCAGCCATCTTAAGAACCATGCGCTTAGCAGCGCAATCCAACCTTGCCTGATACTTAACTAGCCAGTCGATTCCAAGGATCAAATCGAACTCCCCAAACGGCAGTTCCATCAGATCAGCCACAAACACTACCCCTTGGAGTTCTAGGGGTACGTCTCTATATAGCTTGTTTACAACTACAGAGTGACCTAAAGGGCTAATTACAGTCATCTCCCTAGAAGCAGTCTCAAAGTCTAAGTTCATAGTCTCTACCACACTACTAGCAACGTATGAATGCGTCGAACCCACATCAATTAATGCAACATATGGAAAATCAAAAATTAGGAACGTACCGGTTATGACATCCGGTGCGTCACCCTCCTCGTGACGCCTCGTCGCGTAGACTAAACCAGGTTACCTTGCTTCTGTGTTGCCTGCCCCTCTTCCCGGAATTCTGCGACCTCGATTAGAACCATTGCCTCCTCTACCATTACCACGACCCCTCTGTGGTGGTCCTATATTTCTAACCTGAGCACGGTTCTGACCCTTTGGCTGATTCTTAGCTAACTTCCGCGGACAGTCCCTTACACGATGATCCAAAGATCCACATTCAAAACATCCCCTTTCATTGGTCCAACAACCTCCCCAATGTGACTTCCCACAACGATTACACTGAGCTGGTCTCTTATTAGTAACCATGGGCTTCCCTGTCTGATTTGGCCCACTCTGCCTAGCCCTCTTCTGTGCATTACCACTCGATCCAGATGACCCAAATCCTCTTTTCGGGTTATTTCTACCATAGTTCTGTCTTACGGACTCTTTGACCCCTTCGGCTACCTTAGCCTTCTCCACCAAGACAGAAAACTCCCGCTCCTGCTGTGGAGCAATCAGCAACCTTAGCTCATTCCTAAGTCCGTCTTCAAAGCGGACACAACGATCATGCTCAGTTGACACGATTCCCCGCGCATAGCAGCTTAGCCTCAAGAATTCTGCTTCATACTCAGGCACAGACTTATTTCCTTGTACCAACCCCAGAAAGGCTTTCCTCTGAGCATTAGTGTAGCTGGTGCCCACATACTTCTTCTGATAAGCAGCTTTGAAGTACTCCCAAGTAAGGTCATCTGCCGTAGCACCATCTCGAACCGTGAGCCACCATTGATATGACTCATCCTTTAGAAGCGACACCGCTCCTTTCATCTTTTCCTCATTTGTCAGATCGAGATCATCCATGATTCTCTCAGTGGACTCCAACCAATATTCCGCCGCACTGGGTGCCACTCCCGATACACCCCGGAATACCTCAGCTCCATTGGATCAGAGTCGCTCGGAAACAGATTTCCGAGCTCCCATTCCTCCACTAGCCCCAGCCACCATCTCAAGGAATCGCAATACAGCTTGCGATACTGCCTCACCCCCTGTCTGATCCTATTCCTCAGCTCCAAAAGTTGGAGGTGGTGGTGGCGGTGGTACTTCATTTTCCGACCCCTGACCCGACCTAACGGGTTCTGACATGGTCATCCTGCCTCTACCGCGTCCACAACGTCCACGTCCTCTAGAGCTCATTCTAACTATCGCGCTTTAATCTGATTAAGAGATTTTTATGGATTAGTACTTTGTTTCACTTGGTTATTCGCGAAGAAATTTTATGAGAAGAGTTTAACAGGGATTCTTTCGAGCAATCAAAGTTTTAAGTCTCCTATCCTAGTTCACACAGAAGAGCACATTCATTCCCTAATACCTTTCATACCTATTCACTCTTCGGCCATTTCTGTCCGTTTCTATCCCAGGGGTATTTTCGTCATTTTCCTACCAGGGTATTTTCGTAATAAAAGAAATTTTGAGGGCTTTTAATAAATCAAGACATTTTAAAATTCCCAAAACTGGAGGGTATTTCTGAAAATTTGCCAAATTAAATGTATAACAGAATTTTTTTTGGAAACCAGGGGTATTTTGGTAATTTTGTCAATCAGGGGCAATTTTGTAAATTTAATAAATCAGGGATATTTTAACAGTTGTAAAACTTTGAGGGTTCTTTTTGAGAGTTTCCCTTTTTAAAACGATGATGTTGCAAAAATTTTAGAAACCAGGGTCATTTTGATAATTTTGCAAGTTGAGGGCATTTTCGTAATTTTCCAAAACCAAAGTATTTTTGATAATTTGCAATCTAGGGTTTTTGGGTATTTATAAAATAATGAAATTTTGGGCAAACCATTGAGTAGTTGGCATTTTATGAACCAAGGGCTTTTTGGTAATTTTACCCCCTAAGGGCATTTTTGAAATTTTCACAAATCAAATTTTTCAGAAAATGTTGTAAAGATGGTTGTTCTCAACTTGAAAGAGTGATTTTAAAAGTTTCGAAAAACTAGGGTTTTGTTGTTTTCTTCTTTTTCCCCAAAAACATGGCTAGTTCCCTTCCGGGTTTTAGTCATTATGTTTAGCCTATGACCGAGTCCTCTTGGTCAGGGTGAACCAAAGCTACGCACCAGGAAGGATTCGAGTGGAGAGGAGGTAAGTCACGCGGACTGCTTAAATACCAAGCTCCAACCGAAACCATTCCTAGACATGCGCATAGAGGTTGCCACACCACTGAACCCTCTGAGTTAAGGTGAACCGAAGCTACGCATCAGGTAGGATCCTGCGAAGAGGAGGTGAGTCACTAGGATCGCTTAAATACTGTGCTCTTAGGATCCAATCCTAGACATGCGTCTGGGGTTACCACACCTAGCTCTCGGTGACTTAGTCATAGGTTGGTTTAGTGCATTAAGTCTTATGTGCTTCGTGTTTGAGTATTCTAATCCTAGGGTTTAAGTTCCTAACAGACTATTCTACGTTCCATTCCTACCCTTTCTACAAGTAATAATTCATACAAAAGTTAGAGGTACTTACCTGGGCAGAGTGGTGCCGGAGACTCGGTGCCATGCTGTTCAAGATCAAAAATGTTTCACAAAGGCCTACCAAAACATTTTGGGCCTTGGCCCCCACAACCGAGCTTTGAACTGGGCTCTGATACCAATTTTGTAACACCCCAAACCCGGCCCAAACATTATGACCGAATTTGGTTTGTTACAGAGGAAAACATTTTGAAAATCCTTTTAAGCCGATTTAATTTTTGGTTAAAACATCTCATTTTTAATTATCTTATTAAAAACCATTGAGTTGTATGAGAAAACCATTCTTAGTTTTGTTAAAAATTTACTAGGTCAGGTTGTTACAGATTTCTAATGTACCCGATGGCACAATAAAACATTTTACGTTTGATTTTGAAAAAACATGTGTAATCATTTTTAAAGACATTACATGGTTTAAATAAATTATCCAGAATATATAAAATAATAAAATAAAATCATAAGAGGCCTTATTACAACTTGAACAAAATAAAACCAGCAATAAAGTAAAAATGGTTCAGAATTCGTTTAGTCTAAATTTTCACTGCATGGCCACATCGAGTCCATTCGGCTCCTCATCCGCAATCTACGTGTCACCTGAAAATGTTAAAGGAGAAGGTGAGTCACCAAGACTCAATGTGTAACCCTTTCCCCAGTTTAAAGCAATCTCATACACAATTTATAACAAATTAACATGCACAGGCTCAATATGTACCCAACCTAACTATCCAAACACCTTTCTCTACCCCGTGTGGTACCAAACCACTGGTGGTGCCAAACCACTAGTGACTTATAGTCACGATATCCATCAATACTTGTGGTGCCAAACCACTAGTGACCCGAAGTCACAATCAAATGATGAGGCCAACCCATCGTGTGATACCAAATCACTGGCGTCAAACCCTTAATATATTCCGTGGGGCCAACCCACTGTGGTGCTAAGCCACTGGGACGAGACGCAATGAGGTGCCAAACCTCTGGAGGTGCCAAACCTCTGGTGACAGTAGTCACGAAATGTGGTACCAAACCACTGGTGTCCGTCGACACGAATATCACTGCCCCCTCCTCTCATCAGCCCACAGTAAACAATTATGTGCATATACAGAAATCATGCCAATAGGTTTATTTAACAACATCCAATAGATTTATCACTGGCCATATATTATATGCCACACATACAAATGTTTCATGCTTCCCAAAAGCATCAAAAGAACTCATAACGACAAGGCCTTACCTGATTCCTTGCTTATACCATTATGGTATTAAATCCAAATCTACATCATTTCGATTAACACACACAATGAATTTAGCTTTGCTTAATTAATTATAAAGTGTGTATGTACACACCTGATGCCAATCGACGATTTCTAAATCCCAAAGAATCAAATCGGCCACACTAGACTTCCTTGTCCTATAATCGGCCAAACACAGAGTTAGTGCCATGGCCTATTCGGCCAAACCAAATTAATTCTAAAGGGTTTCTTGTGAACCCAAACCTTACCCAAATGCCTTTGAATATTAGCCACCACACTCCAAGTGTTTTTCGCTTCCCTAAAATCGGCAATCACATCCCATGTTAATAGCCTTGGCCATCGAACACTAAATAAACAACTTACTAAAATAAATCCTTACCACCACCTACCAAGTTCGATTGTGAGAGAATGAAGGATCGAGATCATCGCTTTGAGACCCTGAGTCCTAGGTGAAATCGGTTTGACAGAAAGATTAGCCAACCATCAGTATATCTCGGCCCTTTTTCATTCAACCAATTCAACAGAGAACAAGAATTATAGGAGGAGAGTTTCGGCACTTCTTACCTTCACCAAATCGATTGACAACGGGAATCCAAAGAGATCTATACTACTTTTAATATTCGGCCAGTGCTTCAAAATAGGAGAAAGGAATTTCGGCACAAAGATGAGAAGTATATTCGGCTAGAAGGGAAGAAAAAATAAATTAAAAGGGGATAGGAGGTTCGGTCACCAAGGGTGGAGAGTATTCGGCCAATGGAGGAAGAAAAGAGAAGGAGATGGGGATTCGGCAAAGGCTAAGAAAAGAAAATGGTTTTCGGCTTGAGAAAATGAGAAGGGAGAGGAAAAATCAAAGATGCAAAAGCTAGAGAATTTCGGCTACTTAAAAGATGAATAGATAGTTTAAGGACAATTCGGTACTCCCCCCTATGCTTGCCGTCCACTCTTCCCATGAAGAGTTCAAAATTTCAGCAACCTCCTTGAATTGCTCTTGACCAATTGTTTAAAATTATTCAAAATAATTTGAATACTCAAATGCCTACTTTTTCTCCTTGCCATCTTCTTAAGATTAATCAAAATTAAATCTAATTAAATCCAAATAATATCTTAATAATATCCTTATTATCCTTGAGTTTAAAATGAGAAAATCTCTCCCCCCTATTGCTGTCCAACATAAAGACCAAAAAGAGAATTTCCGCGACTCGAACATAGGCTCCCCCTTGCTCCTTGTGGCGTCAACTCTAGCGCCTAAATGGCCTCCCTTTTGCCACTTTTCCAAGGCCTTTTTAGTGTCAAAAGTTCCCTCTTTTAACCTTGTAACCCCTACTTACTAAGGCTTCCTATCCTTAAGGCTTCCAAATAAAATTTTCTACTATTCCGAGCCTACTGAAGACCCTTAATCAAGTCTTATTACACCACAAATAATATCACAGCAATTCAAACACAAGAAAAATAATTCAAACCCAAATAACCCCAATTTTAGGATGTTACATTAATGATATTTGTGGAAATTTCCATTGTTAAGAAATTTAGATTCTTGGTTTTAATTTATTGGGTTTAAACTTGGGAGTTAAATAGGCATATATATTGATTGATTCTTGATTATTTTATAGCTAGAGACTTATTTATGAAAATGGTAAACTCAAGGATTATTTTGTGAATTAATAGAAAATATGGATTATGTTGAACTTTTGAAAAAAAAAAATGAAATGGTTAGTATGATATTTTGTTGATTAAGGTTGAATTTCATGATTTGTCATTGAGGAATTAATTTATATTAAAAGTTTATGTTGAAAGCAAATTTGAAAAATGTAATTAAAAGTTTAATGGTTTGTGTATTAATATTTTTGGATGGTTGAGTTAAGTAAATTAATTAAGCTATTGATTTTAGATCGAGAAGTAAGAGGATCTGTTGATAATCGTGGAAAGGAGAAGGTTGCTGAGTAATCATCTTCGATTTTAGTAGCTATCGTAATCTGGTAAGTTCGTAGTCCTTGAATCGAACTCTGTGTTTAATTTAATTAGTTGGTTGCATTTAATATCAAATTATATATTTTAATATAATTGGTTACATTTATAAAATTCATATCATTGAATAATATATGAATGATTATGAGATAGATCAAAAATGTTACCATGGTTGTTTTGATTGATTAAATTATGAAATGTGATATTGAGTACTTAATTCTTGGTGAGCAAATATTTTTTGATTAATCCGACAAGTGCTGTGCACTCATTTAACATTGTCGGTTCATCTGACTAGCGCTGGGCGCAAATATTTGTCGGTTAATCTGACTAGTGCTGGGCACACATGTAACATCATCGGTTCATCTGACTAGCGTTCGGCGCAAATATTTGTCAATTAATCTGACTAGTACTGGGCACACATTTAACATCGTCGATTCATTTGACTAGCACTGGGCGTAAATTTTTGTTGGTTAATCCGACTAGTGCTTGGCACATTGTCAACATCGTTGGATTATCCGACTAGCGTTGGGTGGAAAATTTATTACGATTTATACGTCAGGTAATGGGTGTCGGTAATGGGTTGGCTAAAATTAATATAGTTTAACTTATTTTTGGAAGATGGTTGGTAAATGAGAGATTTCTTGAATTGTATATGAAATGTTCAGAAGTAACTTATGGTATATTATGTGGTAATAACCATTACAAATTAGATATTTTAATTGATGGATTATTAAACTTATATGTAGTTCTTAGATTAAGGAAATTATTCAGTAATTGATCATTCTTTGTATGTGCAGGTTAGGTACTTATATTTTGACTATCGACTCAGCACCCAACAACAAATCTTGAACTCAACGTTAATGATAAATTTCTTTTTGTCGTGTCTTGGCATGTACCTAGGATGATAATGTTTTTGGGAAAAGGTCTTTTGGCAGATAGTTGAATTTAGTATAGGTATTTGTTTTGGATGTTTTCATATAAGCTTTGAATTATATTTTGCCTTAAAAGTAAATGCTTGTATATATATATATGTGGTTAATATAAGTATGTCTTTATTAAATTGACTATTCCTTGTTTAATCATTTGGTCCTTAAGGAATGCAAAGAATTCCTGAACCACATATATATTTGCATTATTCATGGGAGTAACACAAAACTACTCCCATTGATGATAACAGACCAAAGTCCATATTTCTTTACAGTGGATCATTAAGGGTTCGAACCCTTATTCCAAAATTAAAGGTCTCCCTTGTGACTCCAGAAAATATTTTTCCATATTGGAATTAGGGAATCAAACAGGGTTGGAAACAAGTGGAGTTTCTGGAATAGGAGTTCTTTTGCCCTTACGTGGAGACATTCTTACTAGATTCTATAAGGAAAATAATATAGATATTCAATAAAATAGTAAAAGAGGATTGAGAATACTTGAACGTCAATTCTTGTTGAACTTGTTTGCATTTCCTCGTGGTCTGTGTTTGAAACACCCCAAACCCGGCCCACGAGCCTTGTCCAGATTTGGTATGTTCCTCAAAGAAAACCGGTTAAAAATCTTTTTATTACTTTGGAAATCTGTGGGTTTTGAGGATAGTTTGCTGATGGATTGGGCTCGAGTTGAAAACAAATTTATTTTGTATTGAAACCCATTTAATTTCATGTGACAAAATATTTAAAGTTCATTTTAAATTAAAATTTACTTAGTCTCTAATAAATAAAACTTTGTAACATAGCAATTAAAACAGAAAATAACATAATTCACTATGGCCTTATTACATCAAGTAAAATCCCAAAATAAAATTATAAAGTACTTAAAAGAAATAAAAGGTCCAGTTTAAATAAAACTTCAAGATGAGCATGGCCACCACAAGATCTGCCGTCCCGGTCCATCACTGTTCATCACCTGAAACATGTTCCCATAGCGGGGTGAGTCAACAGACTCAATGTGTACTACAACACTAAATCTTAACAACTTAGGCATACATAATCATATCACATAACAATTCTTATAACAGATCAAAATAATGATGCAATCCCGAACCCAAACCTAAAAGCCATCCGCTACACATCCCCGTACCAACCTCTACACCATGGGGACTACTAAGTCAACCCTCCATCCGCTACACACCATCGAAGGCAGTCGCTGCAGTCGACGTGCTCATCGCCCTTATGAGTATTCGTGGTCTTAGGTCACCACACTCAGATATCGTGGTCTTAGGTTACCACATTCAGATTATCGTGGTCTTAGGTCACCACATTCAGATTATCGTGGTCTTAGGTCACCACGTTCAGATACAGTGGTCTTAGGTCACCACATTCAGATTATCGTGGTCTTAGGTCACCATGTTCACTTCCCCTTTTAAATAATCCATATGCCCCAAATCATATATTATGCATTAATAAGCCAATTTTCAAATTCTTATAACTTTTCACATGTTAAAAATAACATATTTCATAATCCTAGTAGGAGTAGGAAACGTACTTGAGTACTTTGTACCATTCATGTACCTTAGCCATATTCCTGCACATTCTTATAATCACATACAAATTAAATATTGCCATAAATATATTAAGAAATAGTGTGAAGTACACACCTGATACACTTAGCAGCTCACTTAAATCCCGAAAAGCTTGATCTAATGCCTTAGATCTCAAGTCCCTACATTCGGCCAAACTTAAAAAATTTAATAAAAAGCTATTCGGCCATAAATCCAAATCCTATTAGGATTGTATAACCCAAAACCTACCTTGGCGCCAAATTCTGATATCTTTACTATACTCTTCTTGTATTTGGCCAAGCTTTAAGTCACTTTAACAAATTAGTTTCGGCCTTTTAAAAAAATAAGGAATAGATCTTAGTCAACAATTAAGGCTTTGGTCGAATGTACATATGGACTTACCATGAAATTCTCAAATCCCGGAATCCCTGTATACCTCTGTCGAAATCACTATAGACTATATATATTAGATCTGATTTTCAATCACTTAAACATAAGAAATAACCTTAGGCCGATTGACTCACCTTAGATCTTTGAAAGTCCTGACAGAACTCCTTTTGTATTTGACAACCACTAAATCCCGAAAGAACCTTCATGATTTCGGCCAAAGATATTAAGGGAAATTAGTCCCTTGATTTTGGTTAAAAGAAAAGGAATGAAAATCGATAGCTACTAATCTTACCCTTAATCTTTGTAATCGACAGCACCTTTGTTTGAAGCCCTTCAAGGATTCGGCTATGAAGACTTGGAGATTAGATGGCTATGGTCACTTATGTATTCGACTTCTGATGGATTGAAAAGAAAAGAAATCGGCTGATGGTGTATCTTTGAATTTTCGGCTTTGACTAACAAAAAGAAGAAGAACAAGGCTCTAGGAAATTCGGCAAAGAGAGGAGAATTTGCTTAGGAAATTCGGAAAAGGAAGAGTGAATGAATGAATGGCCTCTTTTCCTCTAGTAGCCGAAATTACTAGCTAGAGTCCCTTACTTGGCCACCACTCTCCCTTATTTTGATAGCTTTATCCCTTGAATTATCACTTTATTAAAAGAATTTAATCCCACAATTATCTCTTGAAAATAAGGATAAATAAAAATCTATTATTTATCCACCTATTTAGCCGAAATTTAAAGAGAATAAAACTCTTCTCCAAGTGCCTTGGTGCCGTCCAACTCCCTGCCCTTGTAGCAAAATAAAAATTCTTTTATTTTGATTTCTATGTAACTCGAACCTTGGCCCCTTCCTCCTTGAACATGGCGTCACTTGCTAGGCCCTAAGTGATGCCTTGTAGCCATTTTACCAAGGCTATTTGTATGTCATACTTCACATACATTTTCTTTTAAGACCACCTTGCCTTAGTTTCCCCTTTTTAAACTTTAAAACTTAACATTTCTATGACATTTCCTTACATTTCCAAGTTTCCAAAAATTTTCGTTTCCCTCTTTAAACTTGACATTTCCTTACATTTCCAAGTTTCCAAAAATGTTCACTTTCCTCTTTTGAATCATTTCTAAATCATTTCCTTACATTTCCTAGTTTCCAAAAATGTTCACTTTCCTCTTTTAAACCTAACATTTCCATACATTTCCAAGTTTCCAAAAATGTTCACTTTCCTAACATTTCCATACATTTCCAGGTTTCCAAAAATGTTCAAAATATATTCATAACACATAAGACATGTCATTTCGTACAATTAAACCGAAAATGCATAGGCCCTTTTCAGGATGTTACAATTCTACCCCTTTAAAATAATTTCATCCTCGAAATTTCATAGCTAAAATAATTGAGGGTATTGCTGTCGCATTGCCTCTTCTGGCTCCCACGAAGCTTCTTCTGATCCATGATTGCGCCATAATACTTTGACTAGAGGAACTGACTTCCTCCGTAGCACTTTCACATCACGTTCCAATATCTGAATCGGCTCTTCCTCGTAGGATAAGTCTGGCCTTAGCTCCACTTCTTCAACTGGTACTACATGAGATGGATCTGATCGGTAACGACGTAGCATGGATACATGGAATACGTCGTGCATCTGCTGCAACTCTGGTGGCAACTCTAACTGGTATGCCACTGGTTCGATTCGCTTCAACACTCGATAGGGCCCTATAAACCTTGGGCTTAACTTCCCTTTACGACCAAACCTCATCACCTTCTTCCAAGGCGAGACTTTCAGAAACACTTGATCTCCCACTTCAAACTCTATTTCCTTCCGTTTAAGGTCTGCGTACGACTTCTGCCTATCAGAGGCTTTTTTTAACCGTGCCCTGATTATCTCAACCTTCTCTTCAGTTTCTCTCACCAACTCTGGCCCCAAAACTCGACGTTCTCCTAACTCGGTCCAACAAGTAGGAGTTCGACAGTTCCGACCATACAATGCTTCATATGGTGCCATCCGGATACTAGCCTGATAGCTGTTGTTGTAGGCGAACTCTGCTAAAGGCAAGTAATCTTCCCAACTTCCTCGGAAATCCATCACACAACCTCTCTACATATCCTCTAACACTTGTATAACCCATTCAGACTGCCCGTCTGATTGTGGATGAAAAGCCGTAGTGAAGTCTAACTTAGTGCCTAAAGCTTGATGAAGTGCCCTCCAAAATCGAGACGTAAACCTTGGGTCTCTATCGGAGATGATCGATACCGGTACTCCATGTAACCTTACAATTTCTGCCACATATAATTTGGCCAGCTTCTGAAGAGAATAATCAACTCTTACCGAGATGAAGTGACGGACTTGGTCAAACGGTCCACTATTACCCATACCGAGTCCTTCTTAGTAGGCGTAAGGGGAAACCCACTAACGAAGTCCATGGTAATTCTCTCCCACTTCCATTGTGGAATCTCGATTGGCTGAAGCAATCCCGATGGAACTTTGTGTTCAGCCTTCACTTGCTGACACGTCCGACATATTCCCACGAATTCAGTAACTTCTTATTTAAAATCAGGCCACCAAAATTGTTCCCTTAGAGCTCTGTACAGCTTAATGCCTCCGGGATGCATAGCGTAAGGGCTACTATGCACTTCCCGAAGAATTCTCTGTCTTAACTCCTCGTCCCTCGACATACAGACCTTTCCTTTGTAGCACAATACTCCTTCATCATTAACGCCATAATCCTCTAACTCTTCATTCTGTACTTGCTGTAACTTAGCACTTAGGTCCTTGTCAGCCAATTGTCCCCTTTTCACCTCATTCAGCCATGTGCGCTTGACTTGCAACTCTACCAACAAGCTTCCATCATCATACAAACTTAAGTGAGCGAACATAGCCCTTAGGTCTGACACAACCTTCCGACTTAGGGCATCAGCCACTACATTCGCCTTGCCCGGGTGGTACTCTATCGAGCAATCATAATCCTTCAATAACTCCACCCACCTTCGCTGCCTCAAGTTCAACTCCTTCTGAGTCAACAGATACTTAAGGCTCTTGTAGTCTGTGTAGATCACTGATCTTTCTCCATAGAGGTAGTGCCTCTACACCTTAAGGGCGAAAACCACTGCTGCCAATTCCAAGTCATAGGTTGGGTAGTTCACCTCATGAGGCCTTAGCTGCCGAGACGCATAAGCGATTACTTTTCCATCTTGCATTAGAACACACCTTAATCCCGTGTGCGAAGCGTCACAGTACACCACAAAATCCTTCCCTGCCTTTGGCTAAATTAACACTGGAGTTTCTGTCAACACCTTTTTAAGCTTTTCGAAGCTCTCCTGTTGCTTATCCGTCCATTCAAAGGGTACTTCCTTCCTTAGCAACTTTGTCAAAGGCGCGGCTATTGATGAGAACCCTTCCACGAACCTTCTGTAATAGCCTGCCAAACCTAAGAAACTTCGGATCTCAGCCACGGACCTAGGTGGTTTCTAATCCAACACTGCTGAATTTGGCATAGAACTTTTTCTCCCTTAATACTTGTAACATTATCCGTAAGTGCTCATCATGCTCCTCCTCCGACTTCGAATACACAAGAATGTCATCGGTAAACACGACGACAAACCTATCCAAGTAGGGTTGGAAAACCCGATTCATCATATCCATGAACGAGGCTGGTGCGTTTGTCAATCCAAACGGCATTACTACAAACTCAAAATGGCCGTATCTTGTCCTAAAAGCGGTCTTATAGATATCTACCTCCTTCACCTTCAACTGATGATATCCCGACCTTAAGTCTATCTTCGAGAATACTGTGGCCCCCTTCAGCTGATCGAACAAGTCATTGATCCTTGGCAAAGGATACTTGTTATTAGTGGTCAGCTTATTCAACTGACGGTAATCTATGCACATCCGCATAGTTTCGTCCTTCTTCTTTACGAACAAGACCGGTGCTCCCCATGGAGACACACTGGGTCGAATGAACCCACGATCCAGCAATTCTTGGATTTGGGCCTTGAGCTCAACTAACTCCTTCAACGTCATTCGGTATGGAGTGATTGACACAGGAGCTGTACCAGGTAGCAAGTCTATTCCAAATTCCACCTCCCTATCTGGGGGTATTCCTGGTAATTCCTCCGAAAACACATCTTCAAAATCCCTTACAGTTCTAACTCTACTGACACCTTCTTCCTTTCCACCCAACGTACTTACGAAGGCTAAGAACGCCTTGCACCCTTTCCTAACCATTTTCTCAGCCTTCAACGCCAAAACTACGTTAGACAGGTAGTTTCTCCTTTCTCCGATCATTAGTACTACTTCATCCTTCGGAGTCCTTAGTTCTATTCGTTTAGCCGCACAGTCCAACACGGCTCGGTGCTCTACTAACCAATCCATACCAAGTATGAGGTCAAATTCTCCGAAGGGTAACTCTATTAAGTCAGCCCGAAAGTTCACTCTCTGAATTTCTAGGGGTACACTCTGAAAGATCTTATCCACCACTACAGTTTGGCCTAATGGGCTTACTACAGTCATCTCCCTATCAGAAAGTTCAGAGTCTAGGCCTAGTGTTTCCACTACACTACATGCAACATATGAATGGGTCGAGCCCACATCAATAAGAGCAAAATAGGGCTTGCCATGAATAAGGAACGTACTGGTTATGACGTTCGGCGCGTCTCTATCCTCCCTCCGGCGAACCGCATAAACCAAACCCGGTTGCCTTGCCTTAGCATTGATAGTACCCCTGCCCTGAGTTCCACGTCCTCTGCCAGCACCATTACCTCTGTTATTCGAACCACGACCTCGTTGAGGCTGTTGTACACCTCTACCAGCCTGACTAACATTTCCGAGTCGCCGCCGACTCTCCTCCGGTTTCTTTGGACAATCCTTAATCATGTGGTCCTTGGACCCACACCTGAAACATCCTCCTGTCCTCTTCCAACACTCTCCTAAGTGTCTCTTTCCACACAGATCACAAGGACGATACTGTCCTCCTGCACCAACTTGCTGACCTTGCGGCCCACCAACTCTGGGCCTTTTCTATCCACTCCCAGACGATCCTGATGACCCATAACCCCTCTTGGGCCTATTCCTATCAGAGCTCTGCTTAACCGAGTCCTTGATTCCTTCGGCTACCTTAGCCTTTTCCACTAACGCGAAAAATTCCCGTTCCTGATGTGGGGCTATAAGCAACCTTAAATCATCCCTCAAACCGTCCTCAAATCGGACACACCGTTCATGCTCCGTAGCCACCACACATCGAGCATAATGGCTCAGCCTTAGAAACTCAGCTTCATACTCTGCATGGACTTGTTCCCTTGAACCAGCCCCATAAATGATTTCCTTTGCTCATCAGTATATCGGGTACCCACATACTGCTTCTGATAAGCCGTCTTAACATAGTCCCACGTCAGATCTTCAACTGTGGCACCATCGTGAACTGTGAGCCACTATTGGTACGCTTCATCGCGTAGGAATGCCACCATTCCTTTCAGCTTCTCCTCAAGAGTCAGATCTAGTTCATCCATAATCCGCGGTACTGGGTGCCACTCAGCGTACACTACTGTAGCTTCTTCGATTGGGAAAGAAAAATTAGGAACTTAGGTTTTTTAGGAGAAAAGGAAGTTTGGAGGCTAAGGGTTTTGGAGAGATTTTAGAAGAGTAAGCGTTTAGAATGAAGTTAGATTAGTTTAGAAAGGTATTTTTATGTTTAAAAGGGGTGTTTTTAAGGTTAAAAATTGGGTAAAATAATGATTATTCCATCGAGTTGCCCAATCAGGTCGAGTAAAATAATGATAATTCCAGTGATGTCATGACACAAGGGTTCTGGGTCACGACATCCCTAGCAAACTACCTATGTCACGACATAGGGGTTCAATGTCACGACACATCCTGCAGTTTTTAAAATTCTAAGAAATTGTATGCTATGCCACGACAAAAGTTAGTGATGTTGCGACATCAGGTAAATTTTTGAACTTCTTCATTACTATCCTTGATGTTGTGCCATAGGATTGTTTATGTCGTGACTTTGACCTTGTTTCTTGAATTTTTTATTTCTGGAATGCTTCAAGCGCATGTTAAACCTGTGTTTGACCTTTCTGTAGTACACTAACAACTTAGTTAGTGGAGTATATGGTTAGTAAAGTTAGTAATAATCAAAAAATGGAAAATGTTAGGTCTTGTTGCCAGACTCATCCGTCAACTCAGTCAATATACACTGATAGGCTCCCCATAATTTGTTTCTATCTGTATTAGTCCAGCATCCATCATGCCATTCTATTCATTCATAGCTATCCCTTTCCCTGAATTTACCTTTTCGTCCTATTTTAATGACCGGTAACTCTTTCTGCAGGTCATAAGTTTTGGTGATTGGTGAAGCCATATACTCACACAAATGTTTTACTCGATATTCAGCATTTGTGTTTTGAAAGAATTTTGAAGGTTGTGTATCACACTTCTTGTCTTGTTAGAGTATACCCAAAGACCAATTATGAGATGATTGTAATAATATACTTGATTTACCTTATTTATTAATATAAGGCATTGTCATTATTATTTTAGTTTCTTTTCTGTGTATATAAATAAATTGTTTTATAATAATGTCCTACAAATAATATGATTTCTTAAAAGGTCCTTAGTCGAGTATTATTGTGGTTGGACAACAATAATGCATTAAGACTAACATGTAGTTGATTGATGACAAAATGTTGTCATTGACATAGGGATGTCAAAATCAATACATGAGTATATGTTAGAGAACAACATATTGCACTGACTCGCTATGAGTATTTTTCTTGGATTATTATATAATAGTCACAACATTACTCATAGTGATAACTATGTATTTGATCCTTAGACTTGAGATCATCATTGTCCCACCATAGTGAGTTGTATATTTTTATACAGTCAAATGTCTACTATAACAAGTTGTACTATAAAAACTGATGCTGGGTATGCCACAATCTATGTAGTGGGATATGATTGATGAAGATAGGATTTGTCCCTCCGACATAATGGGAGCAATATCTTAGGCCCCTTGATGAAGTGAGACTAGAAATGCATGACCATACTCAAATAAGTTAATATGAGATATTACACTTATTTGTTTATTGTAGTCTACTTCGGGTACCAAGAAACATGAGATTGGACTTTGCAGATGTGACTATTCCATGACTTGTGTCCAATCGAGATATAAAGGATAAAATGATATAATACATGAAAATTTATCACAAAATGGTTATGTTGAACCATAATTTCTTGTAACTTGGGTAGCGATGATGCATTGCTAGATACCACTTATTACTTGTAATATTGAAGCGTTCTAGTATCACTACCAATGTTACAAGAGCCTACAGGGTCACACCCTATGGTTAAAATAAATAGAATCTAAACACAGTTGGTATTAAATTTAATTTTCACAAGAATTATATTAACTATTGAATTAATTTAATTTTACAGTTAAATAATAAACACAATATATGTACAATTTCGTTGTACAAGAATAGAGAATATAATTAAAATAAATGTATGAATTTTATTCATATAAAATAATAATTATGATCTGTTTACCAAAATTATTAAAATAAAGTATTATAATAATTAATTTCGGTCAAACATAAAATATATATAGAAATTAATAACCTTTTTGAAGGATATTACACTGTGATATTTTCATAAATATTCTAGCACCAAAAAAGGGATTCCCTTTTTTTTAGGGAATATTAAATAAAAGGAAATAAATCATAAAAGAAAACCCTAGGGTGCAGAAGATTGTTAACCAACATTAACCACAGAAAGAAAAAGAACTAGGTCTAGCAGTGGAAACACGAAAATATACACACTTTTTCATGCCCTTTTTCACTCAAATTCATACAATTTCGGTATAATTATTGTCGAAAAATATATAAATATTATAAAATAATTATTTTTTACTTAAATTATTAACATAGAGAATTTTAATTAATTTTTATAATAAATTTTGATTAATTTTGATTATTTTCGACAGATCTGCACAAAGAGCAAAAATTGGCTCAGCAGACACTACTAGAAGCGCAAAACCGAGAAGCAATTTTTCAGGCATCGAGACAAATGAATTTTTCAGCTAAAGATGGTCCAAATCATGTGTACTAATTCGTAATATAATTAATTTTAATTTATATCCAATTTAATTTAGATTAAATAAATTATTATTAATTATTTATGAAAAAGTGGTCCAGTTGAGCCGAACCGAGTGAACCAAACCCACCAAGAAGTGGGCAGCCCAAAACTGTCCATATGCTGACCCAAATCAGCTTATTGGCTGATTATTTAGCTTGCAAAGAGGCCCTTGAATACTTGTTCAAGTTGCAAACAAACCCTCCATAATTGGTGGCTTTATAGATTTGCCTCAAGCCTAAATTAGCAAAGTTGAAACTATCAAACTTGCCACATGTGTGGCCGACCAAGGGAGGGCTCTTTGGCTGATAATTTTAGCTATTTTTAGCAGCCCTCTTCAGCTATAAAAACTCCCTTAGGCTGGTCATTTGAAAGACATCTCAAGCATTCACATCTTTTCTCTCTTCTCTACACTTTCTCTCTTCTTTTCCATTCCAAATTCCCTTGCTCTCTTGCCGATTTCTCCTCTTGGAAAAGGGGCATTCATCAGCCATTTGGAGCAGAAATTAAGTGTTCATAGCAGCCTTGGTCGACGAGGACAACAGAGAAGGAAGAACGGAGAAAACTAGTCAAGCTACGGAAAAACACCGGATTTGATTCTTGCTCCCTATCTCTTTAATTGTTGTTGTTGTTATGATGAACATATATATTGATATTTATGTTGTTGGAATGGTTAATTTAATTAATTTAGCTTTAATTTAATTCGTGTTAGGTTGATTGCATTTCGTTTGCTAAAATTGTTAAAATTGTGTTTATGTTGTTATAGGCCTCGGTAAGATGCTTGATTAAGTAAAATCATGACTAAGCTATTCTTGCATTACAATTGTGAGGTAGCTAATGAATTAATTATTTAAATGGATTGAAATTATAATTAATTGACACAATACTTAATCATTTCATGTTTAATCATCTAAGGTAGCTGAGGGTTAAATTAGCAACAGTATCTGACGATACATTTTCCTTGCATAACTTGCAAGATTATTGTGATTAAACTGTTTCAAGGTAGGGATACCTTGTTACCTCACGTAGTCTTTTATGTGCTTATTAGATTTAATTAATCATTTAAATTGACATAGGGATATGTACAAGAGATTATTTCAATTTAATAAGTATGTATGTGCAATAAGATATTTTCCTATTAAGATTTGTTTAATCGGTTGAATTGACATAGGGATATAGTCAAGAGATGAATGGATTTTGGTAGGTGAGTATGTTCGTAAGTTAGCAGATTACCGAGTTGCTGTGAATTTATTCGTAACAATATAACCATGAGTTTAATAATAACAGATTACCAAGTTGCTATGAATTTATTCGTAACAATATAACCATGAGTTTAATATTGCTAAGTTGAGAAATGTAATTAGTCTAACACAATTATGCCATCTTGATTAAAATCGTATTCTGAAATCATGCATTTGAGATTTATTTATTTAGTTTACTTAGTTTAAAATCTTAGTTTTTAATCACCCTCTTCAAACAAAATATTTTTCTTCACCAAAGTGTTTTAAATGGCATTCATAAATAATTCAACCAACAATTCGAGCTGAAGCTGATCATGTTCCAAATGTTGCAAAATATGGGTCAATTTAGTGAGATTCCTATTGAAGATCCACATCTTCATCTTCATCTATTCATGGAAGTGAGTGGCTCATTTAAACTAGTCGGGGTGACCAAGGATGCCTTGAGACTGAGATTATTTCCATACTCCTTAAGAGATAGAGCATAAGCGTGGTTGAACTCCCTACCGTTCGGTTCCATAACTACATGGCAAGAGTTGGTTGAACGTTTCTTAATGAAATATTTCCCTCCATCTTTAACCACTAAGGTCCGAAATGAAATCACTTCATTTCAGCAACTTGACGAATAATCTTTATATGAGGCATGAGAGCGATTTAAGGAGTTATTACGAAAGTGCCCTGATCACGACATTCCTTGTTGCGTTCAAATGGAGACTTTCTATATTGGTCTCAATATTCATACTAGAATGATGGTGGATGCTTTAGCAAATGGAGCCCTTCTTTCTAATTCTTATAACGATGCTTACGAGATTATTGAAAGAATTACCAGCAATAACTATCAGTGGCCAACCAACTGAGTAACCTCAGAAAGACGAGCAGCAAGAGTACATAAAGCCGACATACTTACTTCTTTGGTAGCCCAGGTATCCTCTATGTCTTTTATGCTTAAGAACATAACTGTTACTGGTTTCAATGGTAATCTGACAGGTCAGCAATTAAATCAGTTCAAGGATATTTCTTGTGAATATCGTGGAGATGGCCATTTCTTTGAAAATTTCCCATCAAATTAAGAGTCAAAATATTACATAGGAAATCAAAATTGGAATGTTCCACAGTCAAATTATTACAACTTTTCATGGTAGAATCATCCAATTTCTCCATGGAGTAATCAATGGGTGGACCATAGCGAATCTTCTATGTCATTTTGACCAAATTATCTACTAGAATATTCTCAACAAGTGCAACAACCCACACCAACTGAATCTTCAAGTAATCTTGAGAATTTGCTGAAGGCGAACATAGTGAAGAATGATGAACTAATCCAAAGCCAAGCAGCAATATTGAAGAATTTAGGAAACCAAGTGGGACAGCTAGCCAATGAGCTCAAAAGTAGACCCCAAGGTGTTTGGCCGAATGATACAAAAAATTTGAGAAGCACAGGCAAAGAGCATTGCAAAACTGTCACTTTACAAAATGGGCAGACATAGAAACCCAAAGCTGTCGAGGTTGAAGATAAGCCCATTGTAGCTCATGGCAAAGAGGAAGTTCAACTGAGTGTTGAAACTCCTGTTCCACAAAAGTCAAATACGATGATCCTTGATAAGGTAAACTCTAAACCAATTAGTTCTAATTACCTAACACCTTTGTCGGATACAGAAAAATTTCCATAGAAGAGTTGTCCGGTTAAAGCTAAGATTCCACCACTGCCATATCCTGAACGATTCTAGAAGTAGCAAAATGGTACTCAGTTGAAAGAAATATTTGATGACGAGGTGACTTTTAATGACTTCGATGCTGCTAAATCCCAAGATATAGTTGAAGACTGCTCTGTTATTTCGAAGATGGAATCGTTGGCTTCTACAGAATTAGAGCTCAATTCTTTAAACGATTCGTTAAAACATATTCTATCGGATGATTCACCAAGTGATGATGAAGACAATGAATGTTTGGCTTGGTTAGAAGCTAATTCGAAGAAATTTACTCACGAATTTCCACTTGAATCATTAGAGTTATCATCTCAGGAGTATATGCAACCAAAGTAGTTGATTGAAGAGCCAGCTAAATTGGAACTGAAGATTTTGTCTCCTCATTTAAAATATGACTATTTGGGTCTATCTTCAAATTTGCCTGTCATTATTTCAGTTGAGTTCACCAAAGATCAAGAAGAAGAGACACTTGTGATTTTGGAAAGGAACAAGAATGGTACTGGATGGATTATTTCACATATTTGAGTCACGGGTTGGAGGATTTGTAGGAATTACAGGAAGTTAAACAAGGCCACCAGGAAAGGTCATTACGGGTTTTCTTTCCCTAATAAGATGTTGGACAGATTTGATGGGAAAGAATATGATTACTTCCTAGATGATTATGGTTGGTATGACAAATGGCCATTTGACACCACCATAGTCAATGACGATCCTGAATAAAATAGAGGGAGTTCTCTTCACTTTCTCTATCGTTATTTTATATTTTTAGTTTTTTTTCTCATTTGAATAAAATGGTAGCTTAGAAAAGATTTTCTTTGGTTCATTACATTAATCAAAACTCTGTCTAGGAGATTGGGACTTAAGCGGGACCATCTGTGACCCCTCCAATCTTTCTTGGGAGTTTAGTTTAATGTAAGTTCCCAAAGAATTTAAGTATTTGTTTTGTTAAATAAAGGGTCAACCTTTAACCCAAGCAAACCCAAGCACTAATTTCTTTGAGTTTTTTTAGTTTATTTTTAGTATAAGAGCTTAGGATCCAAAAAAGATCTGCCATTGAGCTTAAGACACTACTAAGAAGGGAAATATTCAACCCTTTTTTGCACAAACCTCTAGCCCTCACCTTGCTCCACCACCACTCCCAAGTAGCCCAATAGTGCATCTCACTTAACCCCTTAATTTTGCAGCCCTTAACTCCCTGAATCACCACCCCAAACACCTTCATTTGAAGCCATCAACTACCGTATCTAAACTATCCTTAAAATCGCCACCCTCTTCAACTCTAAACCTTACCCTCAGCTACTCACCCACCTGCCCAAAACTGAAACCACCCTTAACAAATTTCCTAAGTTTGACGCTGAGAGTCCCTTTATCTAACACCATTCCACAAAGTGAACAGTTTGGTATAATGGCTATGCTGCAACACATGTAGTTGCAGTAACAAGATTACTTGAGATACCAAAAAATACGGGATGACTCAATCAGAGATTCATTTAAAATATATATTTCATAACCCGTTTATTTTTGTACATGAATTTCCAGACTTTATACTTGAACCATGGACTCCAATGTCGAGGAAGGAAAAAGATGAGTCAGATTTTGAAGGATCTGCAAATAAATAAAAAGGGGGGATCTTTACTTTATTTCATTTTCTTTCTTAGGTTATTTAATGTTTTAGGATTAGGTTCTATTATGATTTTTATTTTTCTCGTAATAAAACAAGAGGTGGAAATCATAAATAAAAATGAACAAGTTGCAAAGTACAAAGTGTGGCAATGGTATATACATGTCTAGGAATGGATCTAGATAGAGATTGGTACTTAAGCAGTAAAATTGACTCACCTCCTCTTTTCTAGAATCCTACATGGTGTATAGTATCTATTCACTTTTAACAATGAGGATATTGTTCATCTTAAGTAGGGGGACCGAAAAATTGAAATTATTTCCACTCAGAATAAATTTTTCTTTCAGTTATGATTAGGATATATTGATCACTGTGAAATCAGAGTTTTAAATATTTATAAAAGAATGATCAAACCTAGAGACTAACTCTGACAACGATATTAAGGCAAGTGTACCTATCGAACAGTAGTATAGCTTAGGCAAGACCGAATATCGAACCCAAAGGAACTAAAAGTATTAATACTCACTTTCTTTTTATTATTTAACCTAACTAAGATAAAGGTTGTTTTCCAAACTAAATTGACGACAACTAAACTAAGGAAACAGAGACAAAAAAAATGAATTTGGGGATAACTTGAAAAAGACTCAATTGATTTTTATGATACCTTCAGGAAGAATTCACCTAGACTTCTCTTATTATCTAACCTTAAATTATATGATTTCTTTTACTTAGCTTGATCCGTAAGACTCCCTAACCTATGTTAAACCCCTCTCTCGGCGAATAATAACGTCTAATCCGTGTTAATTAGTGGAACTCTCGTTCTCTTATAATAACCCCCTAGGAAAGCAGTAAATCGATCAATGGATTCCCATATTAGGTTTCACCCTAATCCTGCAAAATCTCGTAACCCTATCTCTAGGCGCCCGATCAACTCCGCTTAATTATGTTAGATCTACTCTTAGGCAGGGTCTATTCCTCCTTTACCTAAGCACATTGGATTTGGATTAAGAAACATAATTAAGAACAAACTAAGTAATTTATCATATAACTTAAAAATCAAATAATAAAATATGTCTAGGTTTCATCCCCCTTCAGGTATCTGAGGGGTTTAGTTCATAATGTAAAAAAGAAACATCACAAGAGAAAAGACAAAACAAAACATAAGAACAATCCTAAAACTCCCTGATGGGATTGAAGGAGAATTCCGCCGTCTTGAGTATAATTTCGGCTTCTTGGGATGAATCAACTGGCTATCCTCGCATTACTCCCTAACTCTGACCTTTTCGGCTTGGCTCCTTGGCCTAGCTTTCGCTCCCCTTCAAAGGTGGTACTTGGGGTATATTTATAGGCTCTTGGAATGCGATTCTTTCTCCCAAAGTATCCTTTTTTTTGAAATTGCTCTTTCAATGATGCGGAGAGGCACGACCATGTCACACGCCCGTGCAAATCGAGACCTGACCGTGTTCAGATTTTTGCTTTGGCACAGCCGTGTACGGTGGTGATGAGGTCGTGCTCTAGGTGTTCGTTGAGACACGGCCGTGTGGTCCTTGGCCCAGGCCGTGTCAATTTCGTGGAAAGGCCCATTTACTTCGTTTTAGGCCCGTTTTGTGTTCTTTTCATCCTCGGGTGCTTTTCTGGGTTTAAGACATGAAAGAAAGGATTAAAAGCACCTTTTTATATAAAACGAGGCTTAAATCTTTAAAAAGCATATTAAATGTGGGATTAAAATATGTTACTTTTACGGTTTATCAAATACCCCCACACTTAAGCTTTGCTTGTCCTCAAGCAAAATTCTCAACTTATAATTAAAACGAACTTTCCATGATTCATAATTCCTATCAAAAATGCCTTATCCTAATTCATAGATAATTTATAAATGGATAATTCAACTCAAAGATTCCTAAAAATTCAAACAAGATAAGTCATAAATTTGTAGCACGAAAAACATAGGTGTTTCCTTTCATCTAAACAATTACCTTTAATTCAAAATCGACAAGGATTGATATCCTCACAAAAGATTCACTAAGATACCCTTGTTCTAAATAAAAATCCGAAATATCCCTGATTGTAAATTACTAAATTACCCCTGTTTTGTAAAATGACCAAAGTACCCCCGATTTAAAAAATTACCGAAATACCCCAGATTTACAAAATTACCAAAATGCCCCTATTTCACGAAATCACCACGGAACCCTATTTTTTTGAAAAATTACGAAAATACCCCTGTAAGATAAATTACGAAAATACCCCTAGGTAGTGAAATGACGAAAATACCCTACACGAAGAATGTAGGTTCGTGGATGTACTTGTATGCTAATGTTTGATGATTGAATGTATGCGGTTTCTAGAATTAGGAGGTCAACCTGAGACTGAAACTGTAGATAGGTTCGAATTCGAAAGAACTACTCTTAAAACTACTTCCCATAAGATTGTTCATGGTTAATCAGTGAAAGAAATTAATAATTCATAAAATTTCTAATTCAGATAATACGAGAACCAACGATGAGCACCAGAAGAGGAAGAAGAGGCCGCGGCCAAGGCTGTGGAAGTGTTAGGACTGATGTGCTGACTCAGCTAGTTAGGGAGGTACTGAAGGAGGTTAAAGAAATCGGTGAAACACTTCGGGTTAGGTACGTGGACTGTAAGAAAAAAAGAGATCATAGTTTTCTAGGGTTGCAGTCTCATTCTATGAAGCATGTTAAGGTACGTCCAAATTTCTGAGTTTGCGAATATTGTAGGCGCGTCATCCCGTGAATGTTGGAGGAAGTCGAGAACGTGTTTAAGATGCTTGGTGCTGGGAGCATAAGGCTCGGGATTGTTCAATCACCATTAAGTCGGGTATGTTTTGTGTGGATGCTATATTTTTGGGTATAGAAACTGTATGCGTGCAATGTTTATATATTATTAAATTAGAGTGAGTAGCGAAAGCATAGTGGTGAGACTTGGTTAGTACGATTAATAGTTAGTTGGAAATTTCGAGGACGAAATTTCTTTAAGGGGGTAGAACTGTAACATCCTGAATTTTTGGGCCTATGCATTTAATGGGTGAATATGTTTAATGTGTTAATTTAAGTGTTAGGGGTCCAAATTGGGCTCAAGATGTGGTCAAGGCCTTGGTTAAATTTTCAGTTTGGACACTATAGGGATTAAAACATGTTATCTATGTTTTAAAATACAAAATGGGCTTTTGGCATAGTGGTCAGAAGCACCACTTAGAGAGCAAGGAGGTGGCGTCAATTGGAGGCCCAATTCTTTTAGTTTAAGTTAGCTAATTTTTGGTAATTAATTTGGTGGAGTTGGATGGCAGCAAGGCTCAAAAATAGGAGGATTTATGTAAATGGGATAATGTAGATATTATAGTTGATAATATGGAAGATAAGGGAGGAAATTTAGGAATTTATTTAATGTGATAATAAGGAGATAATGTCTTTGATAAAGGAAGGAAGAGGTAGTGTCATCCATGACACTGTGGATGAGTAGTCAGATGAGGATAAGGAGAGAAAAGTTAGGATTTATCTGCTGAGTGCAGTGTTGGCCGAATTTCCAACTCTAGGGGGTGCCAAAATTCTCTTTAAATAGAGGGAATATCTCATCGATTCCGGCATTTGAACCCTACTCTTTTCTTCTTTCCTTATGCCGAAATTCCCAGTCTTCCTCTGCAAATTCTTTTCTTTTGATTTCTTCAAAAGCAGAAACCTTCCAATCTTCTTTTCTTTCAAAAGCCGAAAACCTGAACTCTTTTCTCTTCTCCATAGCCAAAATCTCCAAGACTCTTTCTTGTTTTCTTTTCTTCTCCTCTTTTTCTCGCTGTAAACGAAACTCTTCTTCACAGTTCTTCTAAAAAAAAAAGCGCATCAGCCTTCTTTTGTTCATTCTTTTTCGGGATTTTCTTAAAAGCCGAAATTCCTAGATCTCTTCTCTCGTGTTTGCCGAATCTTCCTGCAAAGGGTAGCTGAAATCATCTGTAGAGGTAAATGTCGATTTGTGTATTCTTTTTCGGTTTTTAGTGATCTTAGCCGAATGGCTATAGGGTTAACTAATCGGGTGTTTTCTGAAACACCCCAAACCCGGCCCATGAGCCTTGACCGGATCTGGTATGTTCCCTGAGTAAAACAGTTCAAAACTTGTTTGTTACTTTGGAAATTTTGGGTCATTTTGAAGAGAAATTGATTTGTGTTGTGATTAAATTGAAAACGTTGTCTTTATTGAAGTCCTTATTTTATTAAAACATTATTTTCGTAATTGAAAACTATAAGTTATAAGATGTCGCCGAATATCAACCCATTTGAATTTATTTTAAGAAAACTATTTAACATATGGTTTAAAATTAATCGTTCCATAACAAAAATTTAAAAATGAAAGCATAAAACAGTTAATAATAATGGCCTTATTACATCAAGCAAAACCCGAAATAAATCCCAAAATACTTAAATATAAAATTCAAAATAAAGTAAATGCTGAGCTGAGCATGGCCACCACTAAGTTCCTGCCGACCCAGTCCATCTACTGAGTGTCACCTAAAAAGATATCCCACAACGGGGTGAGTCAACAGACTCAATGTGTAACAACCAACACAAAGTCCCAACGATTTAGGCAAAGCAAAACATATATATAACAAATATAGTCAATGATGCAATCCCGAACCCAAACCTAAATAACCATCCTCTACACATCACCCGTACCAACCAATCACACCGTGGGGATTACTAAATTGACCCTCCATCCGCTGCACACCATCGAAGGCAGTCGCTGCAGACAACATGCACATCGCCCTTATAAATTGTGGCATAGCCACCAGATAATGTGACGGAGTCACCAGATAATAATATGTGACATAAGTCACCACATTCAGATTATGTGCCATGAGTTACCGGATATTGTGGTAAAAACCACCATATCACTTCCCCTTTTCATATTCACCCATCTGCCCCATGCGTCATACAAACATGCATAAATCATGCCATAATCCTTATTTCATATTCGTTACAAATTCACATATGTGTCATAACAGATATTCATAACATTATTAACATAGTAGTAGTAGGTTAACGTACCTGAATACTCTGTACCATTGAATGGTACCTTTTAGCCATATTTTCCATATTTCCATTAACACATTCATAATATTAATACCATAGATCTATTAGGAATTAGTGTAGGGCTACACACCTGGTACTAACGCTTTCACTGAATCCCGAAAGTCTACCGAAACATCTTATACTCCTCCTTAAAGATCATAGTCAGAATCGGCTAATCACTTAACACTTAATATGGCCTTGGCCGAATGTTAACACTCTCTTACCTTGTGGATCTAAATCCCAAAAATCGTCACTTGGCTATGGAGATGTCGAATACCTACAAACCTTATGTTAGATCCGATTCGAACACTTAATGAACACTATAAATGGCCTTCGGCCTAATATTACACTTCTCTTACCTTCGATAACCAAATCCCGAATGATCTCTCCTAGAAGTCGGCTACAATACAAATCCCGAGAGTCACCTTCAAAGTTTCAGCCAAAGAGAATAAAAGAGACCAGAATCTGGATTTTCGGCTAAACCAAAAGAAAAGACAGAAACCGAATGACTGTGGATCCTTACCCTTATTACAGAAATCGACTGCTCCCTTACTTGAACCCACAGAGATATTCGGCTATAGGCTAAATGTTGATCACTAAGTTTTTGCTTTTGGACAATTGTGGAAAGAAGAAGAGAAAAGGTCGAGACTTGATGCGATTTAGTTTAGATGCCAAGAAGGAGGTTCGGCCAACCTAAAAGAGAAAAGGAGAGATGCTCAGAAGGATTCGGCAATGGTGGTATTTTGACTGAAAAGGATTCGGCAATGGTGATCTTTGGGAGAGATTTCGGCTAGAACTAGTAAAAAGAAAAAGAAGAGAAAGTGATAGGTTTTGGAGAGAAAAGAGTAGACGAAAAAGAGGTTAAAAGTTACCTTAATGATCTTATGAAATTCCGCTACTCCTCCCTATCAACTTGACCAAAAATTACCTCAAGAAAGTCCCTAGGCCGGCCAACTCTTCTCCCCTTATCAGCTTCCTCATTTTTCTCCTATTTTCTCTCTTCTTTACCCATTCAAAATAATTTAAATAAAACAACAATTATCCTTTGCCTCCAGCCAAATTTTAAAAGGTATTTGACCACATCTAGTGCTTTCTCCTTAGTGTTTTAGTGCCGTCGAACTCCCCTCCTAGCTTGACGTAAAAACACTCCAAAAGTGCTCCCTTTGCTGCTCGAACCTAAGCCCCGCTCACTGCTTGTGGCGTCACTTACTAGGGCTTTAAGTGGCGCCTCCTTGCCACTTTAACAAGCCCATTTGTGTGTCCAATTTCCCCTACAAATTTCCTTAAGGCCTCACTCGCCTAGCTCCTCTTTAAAACTTAAAACACAATATTTTCTAAGGCATTCACCTACACTCTCAAGTTCTCAAAATTCATAAAACACATTTAAAACACACACAGCATGCTTCCACATATATTTAAGCAAAATGCACAAGCCCTAAATCCCAGATATTACAGTTCTACCCCCTTAAAATAATTTCGACCTCGAAATTACCTGGCTAAAATAGGTGAGGGTATTACTGTCGCATTGCTTCTTTCGGCTCCCATGAAGCTTCTTCAGATCCATGATTACGCCATAACACTTTGACTAAAGGAACTGATTTCCTTCGCAACACTTTCACATCTCGCTCCAAAATCTGAATTGGCTCCTCCTCGTAGGACAAATCTGGCCTTAGCTCCACCCCTTCAACCGGTACTACGTGAGATGGATCCGATCGGTAACGACGTAGCATAGAAACATGGAATACATCGTGCATCTGTTTCAACTCCGGAGGCAACTCTAACTGGTATGCCACTGGTCTAACTCGCTTTAATACCCGATAAGGTCCTATGAACCTGGCACTTAACTTCCCTTTGTGACCAAATCTCATCACTTTCTTCCAAGGTGAAACTTTAAGAAACACCTGATCTCCCACAGCAAACTCTATTTCCTTCCGCTTGAGATCCACATACGACTTTTGCCTATTAGATGCTTCCTTCAACCGTGCTCGAATTACCTCAACCTTCTCCTTGGATTCTGCCACAATTTCTGGTCCCAAAACTCGACGTTCCCCCAATTCCGTCCAACATGTAGGAGTGCGACACTTCCGTCTATACAACACTTCATACGGTGCCATCCAAATACTGGCTTGATAGCTGTTATTATATGCAAATTCCGCTAAAGGAAAATATTCTTCCCAACTTCCTCTGAAGTCTATCACACAGCCCCTCAGCATGTCTTCTAACACTTGGATCACTCGCTCAGATTGACCGTCCGACTGTGGATGAAACGCTGTAGTGAAATCCAACCTGGTGCCTAAAGCTTGATGTAGTGCTTTCCAAAACCGAGACGTAAACCTTGGGTCCCTATCTGAAATAATCGATACCGGAACTCCATACAACCTTACAATCTCCGCCACATACAACTTCGCCAACTTCTGCAAAGAATAATCAACCCGTACTGGAATAAAATGCGCGGACTTTGTCAATCGATCTACTACCACCCATGCAGAGTCCTTCTTAGTAGGCGCAAGGGGAAGCCCACTAACGAAGTCTATGGTGATTCTCTCCCACTTCCACTACGGAATCATTATCGGCTGAAGCAATCCTGACGGAACTTGGTGTTCAGCCTTGACTTGCTGACACGTTAAGCATTTCTCTACAAAATTTGTAACTTCCCACTTAAGACCAGGCCACCAGAACTGTTCCCGTAGATCTTTGTACAACTTACTACCTCCAGGATGCATAGCATAAGGGCTACTATGCGATTCCAAAAGAATTCTCCGCCTTAACTCCTCGTTCTTCGGCATATAGACCTTACCCTTGAAACACAATACTCCCTCACCATTAATACCAAAATCTTCCAACTCCCCATTCCGCACTTGCCGTAACTTAGCACTTAGATCCTCATCCACCAACTGACTTTCTTTCACCTCATCCAACCATGTCGGCTTGACTTGTAACTCTACTAACAAGCTTCCATCTTCATACAAGCTAAGATGTGCAAACATCGCCCTCAAGTCCGACACTACTTTCTGACTTAGGGCATCTGCTACCACATTCGCCTTGCCCGGGTGATACTCTATGAAACAATCGTAGTCTTTCAATAACTCCACCCACCTTCGCTGTCTCAGGTTCAGCTCTTTCTGAGTCAGCAGATACTTAAGGCTCTTGTGGTTTGTGTAGATCACTGACTTTTCTCCATACAGATAGTGCCTCTATACCTTAAGAGCAAAGACCACTGCCGCCAACTCTAAATCATGCGTCGGGTAGTTAACTTCATGTGGCCTTAATTGTCGAGACGCATAAGCGACTACCTTTCCGTCTTGCATCAATACGCATCCTAATCCTCTGTGAGAAGCATCACAGTACACCACAAAATCCTTCCCGCCTCCCGGTTGAATCGAACAGGAGCTTGATCAACACCTCTTAAGCGTCTCAAAGCTCTCCTGTTGCTTATCCGTCCATACAAAAGGTACCTCCTTTCTCAACAACTTTGTCAAAGGTGCGGCTATTGATGAAAACCCTTCTACAAACCTTCTGTAATAGCCTGCCAATCTCAAAAAACTACGAACCTCAGCCACAGACTTAGGTGGTTTCCAATCCAACGCTGCCTCAATCTTCCTAGGATCCACCCTTATCCCTTCTGTAGACATTACATGCCCTAAGAATGCGACCTCCTTCAGCCAAAATTCACACTTGCTGAATTTGGCATAAAGCTTCTTCCCCCTTAATACTTGCAGCACTATCCGGAGATGCTCATGATGTTTTTCCTCAGACTTGGAATACACTAGGATGTCGTCTATGAACACAACGACGAACCGATCCAAGTAGGGTTGAAAAACCCGATTCATCATATCCATGAACACGGCTGGGGCGTTCGTCAATCGGAACGGTATTACTAGAAACTCATAATGGCCGTATCTTGTCCAGAAAGCTGTCTTATGGATATCTGCTTCCTTCACCTTAAGCTGATGATATCCAGACCGAAATCTATCTTTGAAAACACCGCGGCCCCCTTAAGCTGATCGAACAAGTCGTCTATCCTTGGGAAAGGGTACTTGTTCTTGATGGTCAGCTTATTTAACTGACGATAATCTATGCACATGCGCATAGTTCCGTCCTTCTTCTTCACAAACAAGACCGGTGCTCCCCATGGAGACACACTGGGTCGGATGAACCCACGATCAAGCAACTCTTGAATTTGAGCCTTGAGCTCAACCAACTCCTTTGGTGCCATTCTGTACGGAGCAATTGACACAGGAGCTATACCTGGCAGCAAGTCAATTTCGAACTCCACCTCCTTGTCCGGGGGTATTCCAGGTAACTCCTCTGGAAAGACATCTACAAATTCCCTTACTGTTCTAGCTCCGCTAACTCCCTCTTCTTTTACATCCAACACGCTGACGAAGGTCAAAAACGCCTTACACACTTTCCGAACCATCCTTTCAGCCTTTAGTGCGGAGACTACGTTAGGCAAGTAATTCCTTCTTTCTCCTATCATAATTATCTCCTCATTCTCCGGGGTCCTTAACTCCATTCGCTTAGTTGCACAATCTAATTTAGCTCGATGCTCCACTAGCCAGTCCATGCCAAGAATGAGATCAAATTCTCTGAAAGGTAGTTCCATCAAGTCGGCAGGGAATATCACTCCCTGAATCTCTGGAGGTACATTCCGAAATATCTTATTCACCACTACAGTTTGACCTAATGGGCTTACTACAGTCATCTCCCTATTAGACAGTTCAGATGCTATTCCTAGCGTTTCGACTACTCTACATGCAATATAAGAATAGGTCGAACCAACATCAATTAAAGCAAAGTAAGGCCTGTCAGCTATAAGGAACATACCGGTTATGACGTCCGGTGCGTCTCCATCCTCCCTCCGGCGAACTACATACACCAGACCCGGTTGTCTTGCCTATGTATTACCAACACCTCTGCTCGGTGTTCCCCGTCCTCTTCCAGAACCATTACCTCTGCCAACCGAACCACGACCCCGCGGTGGCTGTTGTCTACCTCTTCCAGCCTGATTAAAACCCTGACCTGTTGGTCGGCTCCCGTCGATTTTCATAGGACAGTCCTTAATCATGTGTTCCTTGGACCCACACTGGAAACATCCCCCTGTCTTTTTCCAACACTCTCCTAGGTGCATCTTTCCACACTGAGTACAAGTACGGTACTGCCCTCCTGTCACAACCTGCTGACCTCGCGGCCCATCAACTCTAAGCCTCTTTTGAACATTCCCAGATGACCCTGATGATCCAAAACCTCTCTTTTGCCTATTCCGATCCGTATTCTGCCTTACAGAGTCCTTAATCCCTTCGGCTACCTTAGCCTTCTCCACCAACACGGAAAACTCCCGCTCCTGCTGTGCTATCAACAACCTCAGGTCATCCCTCAGTCCGTCCTCGAACCAGACATATCGCTTATGCTCCGTAGCCACGATTCCTCGAGCATACCAGCTTAACCTTAAGAATTCCGCTTCGTACTCTGCTACGGACTTATTCCCTTGAACCAGCCCCAGAAATGCCTTCCTCTACGCATCAACATAACTAGTACCAACATACTTCTTCTGATACGCCGCCTTAACATACTCCCAAGTGAGATCCTCCGCTGTAGCACCATCCCGCACCGTGAGCCACCATTGATATGACTCATCACGAAGTAGCGACACCATTCCTTTCAGTTTCTCCTCAGCAGTCAGATCCAGCTCATCCATGATTCGCTCTGTTGCCTCCAACCAATACTCAGCCGTACTGGGTGCCACACCAGATACACCACGGAACACCTTAGCTCCATTGGCTCGGAGTCGCTCGGGTACAGATTTTTGAGCTCCCATACCTCCACCTGCTCCAGCCACCATCTCAAGAACCCGAAGATCGCTGCGATCATCGCATCATCCCCGTCTAATCTTGATGCTCAACACCAGCAGCTGGTGGTGGGGGTGGTGGTACCTCATTTTTGGACCCTTGACCATACCTAACGGGTTCCGATACGGTCATTCTGCCTCTACCACGTCCTCGTACATTACGACCACGTCCCCTAGAGCTTATTTCTACGATCGCGCTTTAATTTGGTTTAAAAAGTTTTATGCATTAGTCATTGTTCCACTGATTACCCGCGAAGAAGTTTTATGAAAAAAAGTTTAGTAGCAGTTCTTTCGATCATTTCAGAGTTTTCGTTTCAAGTTTTCTACCCTAATTCAGAGAAGTACATTCATTCCGTAGTACCTACCACACACATTCACCACTCGTACACTTTTGTCCGTTCCCAGCCCAGGGGTATTTCCTTAATTTATCTTATAGGGGTATTTTGGTAAATTCCAAATCAGGGTATCTTGATTTTTAAAAGAAAATAGGGATTTTTGGTATTTTTGTAAAGTAAGAATACTTTAATAAAAGTCGAGGATAAGATGGTAATTTTTATAAACTAAGGGTATTTTAGTAATTTTACAAACCAGGGGTATTTGGGTAATTTTGCAAATCCAGAATATTTCAGAAAAATTTTGTTTTTCAAAATCTAAAAATAATGTTTACAAACAAAGGGGTGATTTGGTGATTTTAAAAACTAAGGTTTTTACAAAAAGTATGGCTAGTCCCTTTCAGGTTTTAGTTAATGAATTTAGCCTATGAATAAGTCCTCTTGGTTAGGGTGAACCGTTACTACGCACCAGGTAGGATTTGAGCGAAGAGGAGGTGAGTCACTAAGACTGCTTAAATACCAGGCTCTCCCTGAATCCAATCCTAGACATGCGCACAATGGTTGCCATACCCTAACTCGGCGACTTACTTACAGGTTTGTTTAATTAGGCCTTAAAGTTTTATGTAATTCTGTATTGAAGTAAGCTAATCCTAGGGTTCAATAACTTAATATACTAATCTACGTTCCCATTATACCCACATACAGTAAATCACACAACAGTTAGGGGTACTTACCTGGTGGACTTCGGGTAGGAGGCTTAGGTGCCATGCCAGAAAACCGGCTCAATTCACAAAAATTTTCACAAAACTTGTTTGGGCTTAATTTTGAAAACGTTATGGGCTTTAAACCCAAGGCCGAGAGTTTAAAACTGGGATCTGATACCAAATTGAAACACCCCAAACCCGGCCCACGATCCTTGACCGGATCTGGTATGTTCCCTGAGTAAAACAGTTCAAAACTTGTTTGTTAATTTGGAAATTTTGGGTCATTTTGAAGAGAAATTGATTTGTGTTGTGATTAAATTGAAAATGTTGTCTTTATTGAAGTCCTTATTTTACTAAAATATTATTTTCGTAATTGAAAACTATAAGTTATAAGATGTGGCCGAATATCAACCCATTTGAATTTATTTTAAGAAAACTGTTTAACATATGGTTTAAAATTAATCGTTCCATAACAGAAATTTAAAAATGAAAGCATAAAACAGTTAATAATAATGGCCTTATTACATCAAGCAAAACCCGAAATAAATCCCAAAATACTTAAATATAAAATTCAAAATAAAATAAATGCTGAGCTGAGCATGGCCACCACTAAGTTCCTACTGACCCGGTCCATTTACTCAGTGTCACCTGAAAAGATATCCCACAACGGGGTGAGTCAACAGACTCAATGTGTAACAACCAACACAAAGTCCCAACGATTTAGGCATAGCAAAACATATATATAACAAATATAGTCAATGATGCAATCCCGAACCCAAACCTAAATAACCATCCTCTACACATCACCCGTACCAACCAATCTCACCGTGCGGATTACTAAATCGACCCTCCATCCGCTACACACCATCGAAGGCAGTCGCTGCAGACAACATGCACACCGCCCTTATAAATTGTGGCATAGCCACCAGATAATGTGACGGAGTCACCAGATAATGTGACGGAGTCACCAGATAATAATATGTGACATAAGTGACCACATTCAGATTATGTGCCATGAGTCACCAGATATTGTGGTAAAAACCACCAGATCACTTCCCCTTTTAATATTCACCCATATGCCCCATGCGTCATACAAACATGCATAAATCATACCATATTCCTTATTTCATATTCGTTACAAATTCACATATGTGTCATAACAGATATTCATAACATTGTTAACATAGTAGTAGTAGGTTAACGTACCTGAATACTCTGTACCATTGAATGGTACCTTTTAGCCATATTTTCCATATTTCCATTAACACATACATAATATTAATACCATAGATCTATTAGGAATTAGTGTAGGGCTACACACCTGGTACTAACGCTTTCACTGAATCCCGAAAGTCTGCCGAAACAGCTTATACTCCTCCCTAAAGATCATAGTCAGAATCGGCTAATCACTTAACACTTAATATGGCCTTGGCCGAATGCTAACACTCTCTTACCTTGTGAATCTAAATCCCAAAAATCGTCACTTGGCTATGGAGATGTCGAATACCTACAAACCTTATGTTAGATCCGATTCTAACACTTAATGAACACCATAAATGGCCTTCGGCGTAATATTACACTTCTCTTACCTTTGATAACCAAATCTCGAATGATCTCTCCTAGAAGTCAGCTACAATACAAATCCCGAAAGTCACCTTCAAAGTTTCGGCCAAAGAGAATAAAAGAGATCAGAATCTGTATTTTCGGCTAAACCAAAAGAAAAGAAAAAAATCGAATGACTGTTGATCCTTACCCTTATTACAGAAATAGACTGCTCCCTTACTTGAACCCACAGAGATATTCGGCTATAGGCTAGATGTTGATCACTAAGTTTCGGCTTTTGGACAATTGTGGAAAGAAGAAGAGAAAAGGTTGAAACTTGATGCGATTTAGTTTAGATGCCAAGAAGGAGGTTCGGCAAACCTAAAAGAGAAAAGGAGAGATGCTCAGAAGGATTCGGTAATGGTGGTATTTTGACTGAAGAGGATTCGGCAATGGTGATCTTTGGGAGAGATTTCGGCTAGAACCAGTAAAAAGAAAAAGAAGAGAAAGTGATAGGTTTTGGAGAGAAAAGAGTAGACGAAAAAGAGGTTAAAAGTTACCTTAATGATCTTATGAAATTCGGCTACTCCTCCCTATCAACTTGACCGAAAATTACCTCAAGAAAGTCCCTAGGCCGGCCAACTCTTCTCCCCTTATCAGCTTCCTCATTTTTCTCCTATTTTCTCTCTTCTTTACCCATTCAAAATAATTTAAATAAAACGACAATTTTCCTTTGCCCCCAGTCGAATTTTAAAAGGTATTTGACCACATCTAGTGCTTATCTCCTTAGTGTTTCAGTGCCGTCGAACTCCCCTCCTAGCTTGACGCAAAAACACTCCAAAAGTGCTCCCTTTGTTGCTCGAACCTAAGCCCCGCTCACTGCTTGTGGCGTCACTTACTAGGGCTTTAAGTGGCACCTCCTTGCCACTTTAACAAGCCCATTTGTGTGTCCAATTTCCCCTACAAATTTCTTTAAGGCCTCACTCGCCTAGCTCCTCTTTAAATCTTAAAACACAATATTTTCTAAGGCATTCACCTACACTCTCAAGTTCTCAAAATTCATAAAACACATTCAAAACACACACAGCATGCTTCCACATATATTTAAGCAAAATGCACAAGCCCTAAATCCCGGATATTACATTTTCTCTCATTTGCGACTCAATCGCTTAGATTTTTAAGCCAGAGTTCACTAGCACTTGAATTGTACTACTTTTGGGATTTCAAGGTAAGGAGATCTGTTATTATAAATGTATAAATTCGGGGAAAACACTAACCCTTGGCCGAATATAGGAGAGGCCTTATCTTCGCGTTCTTCCGGGTTTTGAGCAAAGTTGTGGACAAAGGGAAGTAGATCTGATTAGTGAGGGTATCGACATAGAGAGTAGTCCTACGCATTAATTAGGTGTGTAACATTTCCACATCATTTAGATTGCCTGTTAAAAATTTGTTTATTAATCTAAAATATTCTGTAAAATGCTGAAATCCCGGCATAATGGATGAAACCCAAGGAGGGTAAAAACGAATCACCAGGTTAGTGATCTCTGTCATTCCTAAGTGAATGTTCCTGTTAAGATGACATATGTGATAAGTATGCCAATTTCTGTGATTGCATGGGGTTGGGTTTGATGAAAGGGGAAGTGTTCTGTTGTAGCGGCTTTTGCCATGACCTATTGTAGTGGCTTTTGCCGTGACCTGTTGTAGTGGCTTTTTCCATGACCTGTTGTAGTGGCTACGGCCATGATCTGACGATGAGCAGCATGACTGCCGTCGATGGTGTATAGCGGTGTGGGTTGATTGTAGAAATCCCCAATGGTGTGACTGGCAGGTAAGGGTGGTGTGTAGCGGATGGAAACCTAGGATTTGGGTTGGGCTTGCATAATTTCTGTTATATAATAATCTATTATTCTGTTTTGTTGGGCTAAGGCCCAAATCTAATGGTGCATGAGGGTTGCGCACTGAGTCTCGCGACTCAACCTATTATTTAACATTTTCAAGTAGCACCTAGTGCATCGGACCGGGCTGGAGAGGAGCGCAAGGTGGCCATGCGAGAGAGTATTTGGATTCAGCAAAGGACTTTTCATGATTTAGTTATTTTAATTTTTTTATTAGTAGATTTTAAGTTTCAATGTAATAAGGCCATGGGCCACTAGACTCTTATTTATTTTGGGTTTTATGTTGGGTTTTACTACTAGACATTTAGATTTCATGCTAAAATTAAGCTAAGACATGTAACAACTTAGTTTTTTTTCCTAATTCACCAAGGTATCATTTTGTAACGCCCAAACCCGGCCCAAAACACTACGGCCGAATTCGGAATGCTACTGGAAAACTTTAAGTTGAAATCGGCTAAATGATGATAAAACTTGATTGAAACAACATTAGAGTTGGAATGAAAACAAGTGTTTAACCAAGTCTTTATTAATAATGGTTACTTTTAAAACAGGATTCAATTTCTTAGAATAACGTTTTGTTCGGAAAACACTTTGAAATTAAACTTTAAAAGAATCCAAGTAGTTACGAGTATCTCAATTAGAAAACCTTAGTTAAGTTATTAAGTTATAAAAACGTCATTTTCTGAAATTGTTTGCAATTACTAACTCATGTCTAGTCTAGCATAAACCGTAATAAAAAGCCAAAATATTTAAATGGCTTTATTACATCAAAACATCCCAAATAAGCCGAAATTAAAAGTAAATGTTTTTAAATATGAAAATTTATGTCGGCATGGCCATCTCGAATCCCATCCAAGCCAGATCCAATCATCACGAATCACCTGCATTGTTGGTAAAGATTGGGTGAGTCAACAGACTCAGTGTGTAATTAGTCCACAGATTTCCATTTATGGGCTTGGCCCAAAATCACACCGATCCACATATCAGAAAATAATGCAAAATGCACCCAACCCAGCCTAGGGTCCATCCTCTACACACCCCCGTATCCAGCCACCACACACCAGGGGATTACTAAATCGACCCTCCAACCTCTACACACCAATTTGGCAATCAATGCCATCCACCGAGTGGTCTAGCCACTGGTCCACGTGATCAAATCACAATATAATCCACAACATGATCGTAATCAACGTCAATCCATGATGTAGCTCATAGCTAGCATCAATCCATGATGAGGCACATAGCCATCACCAACCACGATGTGGCACAAAGCTGACACCAACCATGATGAGGCACAGAGCCTATCATCAATCCACGCGAGGCTCGTAGCCATCACTAAACCACGTACATAAATATACACCCTGTCCTTCTTTCAAATATACAAATCCAGCCCCATGATTATGCAACATACAATAATGATATGAGAAAATAATGCATGAACAGGTTAATAAGCATACAGCACATATCCACAGCAATAATCACAATCTCATCGGCATTTAACACTGACCTGATTAGCAACATACCCATTAAGGGTAACCATCTCATTATTGCCACTGCATTAATCATCATACTCATAACACATACAGTTATTTTATAAAATCGGGAAATCACGAATTAATCACACACCTGATAACTCGAAGTATTACGCTCTCAATATCGACGCTGTCACTAACCGAAACTACCGCTATCCGCGCCTCGTTCTCGTTACGACGCCGCCCACACCCCGTGGCCAATCCGCATCGCAGAAACCGTTCGCTTCTTAAACTTAGGGGTAGGGGCTACCCTTTTTTCTCCTCAACTGGTACCCGCATCCATCGAATACCACTTAATCAGAATATCAGGTTAATCCCTAATGTAGTAATCTAAACATATCAAATCTAAAACTCACTGAGTACTCTTACCGATCTGAATCTGTATCCTGAAGATATCTACTTAACTTTCCAAGTTGTCGAAATCCCTATACATCCCAAGTCAGATTCGGCTTCTACTCATAAAGCTTGTGAAAGTGGCCTTTGGCCGAACACTAACCCTTACCTTGAGTAGTCGAACCCCAGAGATCTTTAATGCTTCTTTACTCTGGCTACAAACAAAAGAAACACAAGATTATGGCCCTATGAAGATTCGACCATCCCTAAAACCAAGGCCAACCACTTGGTTTTGGCACACCAAATGAAAAAGAGATGAACCGATTGCTAAAGAGAATGATACTTACCACCAAACACGACTGAGATTAGGAAAAGATGGTCAACGACCCTATCCTTAGAGATTGCCAAATGAATAGTCACTACATCCAAATAGATTCGACTTTAGAGAAATAACAGGAAAAAGAATGGTTTCGGGGAAAAGTAATGGTACAGAAGGGCAAAGAAAAGAAGAAGAAGAGGACTAGTCTATCACCTTCGGCTTTTTGTATCCAAAGAGAAAGATTTGGGCTAATGACAAGGAGTGTTTCAGCTTTTGAAGGCAGTGAAATCTGTGGAAGAGAAAGATAAGTGTAGAGGGTTGCGGCTATGGTGTTTCAGCTTTAAGGATTTAAGAAAAGAAGAGAGAAAGAGGGGACTACAAGGTTTAGCTATGACTCCCAAATGGAGAGGGGATATTCGGCCACCAAAAGAATAGGTATAAATTTGAGGTTGAGAGAAAGAAAAAGAAGAATAGAAGAAGGCTAGAAGAATTCGGCAACACCCAAAATGCACAAAATGACTGAATGACTCACCTCTCACACTCTTGACCGAAACTTGGAGAAAATGAGCAGAGTAACCTGAAAAGAAAGCCTACCAACTTGAGAATTTTGGTACACACCCCCTACCAACACTTCAAAACCGATTATGCACCCCTTAGAGTCCCACATTCGGCCACTAGCTCCTCCTCTCCTTATCCCACATTTTCCTCCTATTTTTCCTCTTCACCTCTCATTCAAACTTGTTTGAATGAGTCAAACTCCTCAAAGAGCTCATCACCTTCTATCCGAATTCCTTGACCAAGTCCACCCTCATCCTCTTCAGAGTTCAAGTGCCGTCCAACTTGTAAGAGTATGCCCAAAGATCAATCATGAGATGGTTGTAATAACATACTTAATTTACCATGTTTATTAATATAAAGCATTGTCATTATTATTTCAGTTTTTCTTTCTGTGTGTATAAATAAACTGTTTTATAATAATGTCCTGAGAATAATATGATTATTCTTAAAAGATCCTTAGTCGAGTATTATTGTTGACTAGGACAACAATAATGCATTATGACTAACATGTAGTTGATTGATGATAAAGTGTTGTCATTGATATGGAGTGTCAAAATCAATGCATGAATATGTGTGTTAGAGAACAACATATTGGATTGACCCGCTATGAGTATGTTTCTTGGATTATTATGTAATTGTCACAACATTACTCATAGTGATTAATATGTACATGATCCTCAGACTTGAGATCATTATTATCCCAAACATTGTGAGTTGTAGATTTTGATATCTGATCAAACGTACACCATAACAGGTTGTTCTATAAAGGCTGATGTTGGATATACCACAATCTATGTAGAGGGATATGGTTGATCAATAAAGGATAAGTCCCTCCTACATAATAGGAGTAATGTCTTAGGCCACTTGATTAAGTGAGACTAGAAATGCATGGCCATGCTCAAATAAGTTGATATGAGATGTCATACTAATTTGTATATCATAGTCTACTCAAGATATCAAGAAACATGGGATGGACTATGCAAGTGTGACTATCCCATGACTTGTATCCGTTCAGAGAGATAAAGGACTTAAGGATTAATGCATGAAAGGTTAATCATGAATGGTTATGTCGAATCATGACTTCTTGTAACTTAGGTAGCAATGGTGCATTGCTAGATGCCACTCATTATGCGTGACAATAGAATCGTTCTAGTATTATCGCTAATGTTGCAAGAACCTACTGTGGTCACACCCTATGGTTGAAATGAACGAAATAAAATATAGTTGGTATTGTGTTTGGTTGTCACATGAATTAAATTAATTAAAGAATTAATTTAATTGGGCAATCAAATATTGAACATATTATATGTACAAGGATGTTGTACACATAATGATAACATAATTTTATTAATATATGAATTTGATTCATATATAAATTTAAATAAATATAGTTTATGAAATCCTTATTATAATTAATGTAATTATAATTTTTAGATATAATTAATGTAATTATAATTTTGGTTAAAAACTTTATTGTATTTATTTAATCTTGTAATACATTCAAGAGATACCAATTATAAAAGGCCCAATTAAGAGGATACCTATTATAAAAGGCCCAATGAGAAAGGCACCCATTATAAAAGGTAGTAAAAGGAGACAAAGCTGAAAATGAAAAACCTAAGTGATTGCTTGTTAGGTCTAGCGGTAGTCAAGCAAATAAACCTCAAAATAGTTTTGGAGATTTCTTCCGTTCATAGTCAAACCGGGTGGATCACGTAGAGGCCGACATCGGAAAAGGTTGTGGCTTGATTCGACAGTAGATCAAAACTCTTGTTGCCAAGGCGTCGCTGTCTACTCAGATTGAAGTTTTGGTAATTTCGAAACCTTTATTTCACCCCGATTCGTTCCTCACACATAGATTCTTGATTTGGATCGCCGGATCTAATTTTATTCTGCTGCGCCATAGGGTTCCGGCGTTCCAACAGTGGTATTAGAGCCACTTGTGTGATACGAACTCGGGTTTAAATACTTGGGTGATGCAATTGTATGAGATTCATGTTTTGATCTTATTGTATTTTTAATTGTTTAAATTGTTTAAGCATAACCTGATAACTGTTCCTTTCGGTACTTGATTAAATGTTAGTCATGGTGTTGTGGCCTACTTGATTTTATGTTATTATTGTTAACTATTAACAAATCTGTAATAATGCAACGGCGGCATTTATAGTTTCCAGTAAGTGTTAACTGGCTAGTGGAACAAGGGTTGTTCCGATATGAAACCTCAAGGATCAAAATCCTAAAAACACGATTCTATTGATAAAAAGTTATCAAATCGTGAGGTTTCATTTGACTGGGGTATACGATTCGTACTGCAGGGACTCTGCCCCCGCACCTCCGGGGATGAGGATCTGAGGATGGATCCGGCCGCGGGCCTTCGGCCCGCTTCCTCCGACCTCCTCAGACCCTCGCAAAAAGTTTTGTTAATAAAAGAAATTTATAAACTTGATGGGCTACAAAAGTTGAAAGGATATTTTATAATTCACCTTAAAAAAAATATTGAATTATGTATGCTATTTTTGACATGCACGGTGTTTGAAATGCATAGTTATAGCTCAATGACCCATTCGATAAAAGGTTGTATTTTTTTAAAATACGGCCTGCGTGTCGTGCCTTACTACTATTCTCTTGTATTTCTCTTCTCATCTTATTCCCTCGTATGTAAAACGAGTTTCTGCATATTGCAATTTGCAAGAGTTGCTGTGGGCCAAACGAGAAGGAAGGTGGGACAATGATTGAGAATGATAGCTTGTGAAATGGCTTACACTTTTAGGTTTCTTTTTGGTTTTCCCATTGGCTTGGGTTGAACCACCTTAGTTTATGGGCTATAACTATTGCATTTATTTATTGCTTTATTTATTCATGTATGAGATGCTATGGATGTCTAAAGCATGCCAATTATATATATTAAAACTTGAAGATAATAAACCCTATTAATTGATGAGATCGATTAGAAGACTAAATGGGCTAAAGTAGACCATAATTGGTGAGATGCAACAACCTTAATAAAATCCCTCTATTAAAATATTAAGTCAAGCATGGCCTTCCAATTTTGCCTCGTTAAGGCCTCGATCAATACTATGTAGGTTCTGCCAAAGCAAAGTACTAGTATTTATCTTGGTTAAACGCGAAGTATAAACAAGTGATATTCACTGGTTAAAAAATTGGTTAATGACTTAACTAGGTTACTCTAATAGGATTAGAAACCTAGAGGCAAGTAAATTGGATAAATCATAAGATGATTAGAACAAGAGTTGTTCACCAAATATTAGGAGTTACATATGATGTAATTAGCAAATGTTGCTTACCTAAATAACCATAATCTTAAGAGTAAAGCCAAAGCTGACTTAAGAGGTGGTGAAATATGGATCCTTAACCTACTAGAAATACTTTTGGGAAAGTTTTTTTCGAAATTAATATACGAGGGTTATTAATTTTAAAATAAAATAGTGGGAATATCATTTAACAAAGTCTTTTTAATGATTGATATAAAATTGGTAAATTTACTCACATGCATATTTAATTGTTGTAGATATATTATAGCTGCAAACACTAGCACACTCTCATTGCGATTGGTCCTTGAGAAGGACAAATTGAATAGTTTGAATTTTCTTGATTGGTTCCGTAACTTGAGGATTATCCTTAAACAAGAACGGAAATTATATGTCATTGAACAACCACTTCCTAATGAACCACCTGCTAATGCCTCGAGGACTGATAGAGATGCTTACAAGAGGTATCTCGATGACATGATAGATGTTGGATGTCTTATGCTTGCCACTATGAATCCTGAACTTCAGAAGCAACATGAGGACATGGTTGCTTATGATATGATCGAGCACCTGAAAGAACTTTATCAAGGGCAAGCACGGCAAGAGAGGTTTGATATCTCTAAGGCCCTATTCCAGTGTAAGTTGGCTGAAGGAAGCCAGTAGGACCTCATGTCCTTAAGATGATTGGCTATATTGAAAGCCTATCTAAGCTTGGGTTTCCATTAAGCCAAGAGTTGGCCATCGATGTTATTTTACAATCGTTCTTAGGATAGCTACAGCCAGATTTGTCCTCAATTTCAATATGAATGAAATTGACAAGACTCTACCACAATTGCTCAGTATGTTACAAACTACTGAAGGCAACCTGAAAAAGGTTGGACCCAAGCCCATACTGATGGTTCGTAATAACAAGGGCAAGGGAAAGGCCAAAGTTCAAACAAAGCCTAAGGGCAAAGGTAAGCCCAAATTTGGAAAAAGAAAGGTTTGACTGAAAACCTAAAGGTGGGGTGTTTAAGGAAGGAAAGCTGTTTTCATTGTGGTGTATTTGGACATTGGAAACGGAATCGCCTGTCTATCTTGAAGAAGTCAAGAAGGCTAAAGCAAGCGGAATGTCCGCTTTAGGTATTTATGTTATTGATATTAATTTATCAACTACTACTTCTTGAGTATTAGATACTGGTTGTGGTTCTCATATTTGTACTTCTGTATAGGGACTACAAAGGAGTAGGACTTTGGCTAGAGGAGATGTGGACCTACGAGTTGGAAATAGAGCAAAAGTTCTTTTGCATTAGGTGTGGGAACATATACTTTATCTTTGCCTAGTGGACTTGATTTATGTTTAGAGGATTGTTATTTTGTGCCCAGTTTGACTAAAAACATTATTTCAATTTCTTGTTTAGACAAAATTGGTTTTGAGATAATTATTAAGAATAATTGTTGTTCATTTTATCTCAATAATGTTTTTTATGGTTTGGCACAATTAATTAATGGACTCTATATTTTAGATCAAACGAATCCCATTTACAACATAAATACTAAAAGATCTAAAATAAATGACTCAAATCAAACTTATCTTTGGCATTGTCGTTTGGGCCACATAAGTGAGAAACACATATCCAAACTCCATAAAGATGGTCTCTTGAATTCATTTGTTTTTGAACAATTTGAAGTATGTGAATCTTGCTTATTGGGAAAAATGACTAAATCTTCTTTTTACTGGTAAAAGTGAACGAGCTAGTGATTTATTGGACCTAATACATTCGATGTATGTGGACCAATAAATACACAAAGCGCAGGTGGATTTCACTACTTCATTACTTTCACCGATGATTTGGTAGATATGGGTATGTTTATCTCCTTCGCCATAAGTCCGAGTCCCTTGAAAAGTTCAAGGAATTCAAAAATGAAGTGCAAAATCAACTAGGCAAAACTATCAACTCACTTCGATCCGATCGAGGTGGAGAGTACTTGAGCCTAGAGTTTGATGATCTTTTGAAAGAATGTGGGATTGTCTCACACTTACTACTCCTCCGGTACTCCTCAATGGAATGGAGTATCCGAGAGAAGAAATCGAACTTTATTAGACATGGTTCGATCCATGATGAATCATCCGATCTCACCGACTTCCTTTTGGGGACATGCACTTGAGATAATTTGCTTTCACACTAAATCGTGTTCCATCTAAATCGGTTCAAAAGATGCCATATGAGATGTGGGTGAAAACGCCCCTAGTATGTCTTTTATGAAAATTTAATTTGTGAAGCTTATGTTAAACGTCCGACGTCTACTAAGCTTGAACTCGGATCTAAAAGGTGTATTTTTGTGGGGTATCCAAAAGAAACCAAAGGATATTATTTCTTTAATCCCATCGAGAACAAAATGTTTGTTGCTCAATTTGGTGTCTTCTTAGAGAGAGAATTTACTTCTAGAAAAGGAAGTGGGAGAAAGATTGAACTCAAGAAATTCGAGAATCACAAGATACCACCGAACTAGAGATTGAACAACAAAAATTCCACAAGAAATTGAGAAAAAAAAACAAGCTGCAGTGTAGAAGCACAACCACCGCTAGCAGATCTTTAAGAGAACACGTGCACCGAGAGATATGGATTTCTCATTACAACGCATGGTGACGTTTCTTCTTATAGATCAAGATGAGCCTAGGACTTATCAAGAAAGCGTGTGTGAGCCCGGACTCGAGAAATGGCTTGAGGCCATGAGATCCGAGATGGATTCCATGTATGAAAACCAAGTATGGACTTTGATTGATCCACCCGAAGGGGTTAAACCTATAGGGTGCAAATGGGTTTTCAAAAAGAAAACTGACATGAATGGTAATGTACAAACATACAAAGGGCGATTAGTTGCTAAAGGTTTTCGCCAAATTCATGGTGTTGACTATGATGAAACCTTTTCTCCTGTAGCTATGTTTAAATCCATTAGGATCTTGCTTGCCATAGCTGCATTTCATGATTATGAAATCTGGCAGATGGACATCAAAACAGCTTTCCTTAATGGGAAACTTGAAGAGGATGTGTATATGACACAACCTGAAGGTTTTGTAAATCCAAAGGATGCTAGAAAGATATGTAAGCTGCAAAGATCCATTTATGGATTAAAGCAAGCTTCTCGAAGTTGGAATCTTCGTTTTAACGATGCAATCAAAGAGTTTGGTTTTGTCAAAAATGAAGATGAACCATGTGTTTACAAGAAAGTTAGTGGGAGTACTATCACATTCTTGGTACTATGTGGATGACATACTTATCATGGGAAATGACATACCTACCTTGCAGTCCATTAAGACTTGGTTAAGAAGTTGTTTTTCTATGAAGGACTTGGGCGAAGCCAGTTATATCTTAGGAGTCAAGATCTATAGAGATAGATCAAGACGACTACTAGGTCTAAGCCAAAGTACATACATAGATAAAGTACTAAAAAGGTTCAGTATGGAAGAATCTAAAAGAGGATTTCTACCTATGAGACATGGTATTTCACAATCGAAGGAAATGTGTCCTTCAACTCCACAAGAGAGAGAACGTATGAGTAAAATTCCATATGCTTCCACTATTGGATCTATCATGTATGCTATGTTATGTACCCGTCCAGATGTCTCGTATGCCTTAAGTATGACGAAAGCGGTATCAAGTAGATCCCGGTGAAGGTCATCGGACACACCAAGAGTATCCTTAAGTACTTAAGAAGAACTAAGGATACGTTCCTATTATATGGAGGTGAGGAAGAGTTAAGTGTAAAAGGTTACACTGATGCCAGCTTCCAAACCGAGAAGGATGATTATCGATCGCAATCAGATTTTGTGTTTTGCCTTAATGGTGGTGCTGTGAGCTGGAAGAGTTCAAAGCAAAGCACAGTAGCCAATTCTACAATAGAGGCTGAGTATATTGCAAACCGGTGAGGCAAAGAAAGGAAACGGTTTGGATCAAGAAGTTCATTACTGGACTAGGGGTTGTGCCTAGCATATCAGATGCTATAGAGCTCCGATGTGATAACAATGGAGCTATTGCACAAGCTAAGGAACCCAGATCTCACCAGCGATCCAAACATATACTTAGACGCTACCATCTTATTCGAGAGATTATCGATCGAGGGGATGTAGAGATATGCGGACTACCTTCGGATGATAACATTGCGATCCTCGACCAAGCCCTCCGACATGCAGCAAGCATGATCGTCACACTAAGTCACTTGGTATTAGATATATGAGTGATTGGTCTTAGTGCTAGTGGGAGATTGTAAGAGTATGCCCAAAGATCAATCATGATATGGTTGTAATAACATACTTAATTTACCATGTTTATTAATATAAAGCATTGTCATTATTATTTCAGTTTTTCTTTCTGTGTGTATAAATAAACTGTTTTATAATAATGTCCTGAGAATAATATGATTATTCTTAAAAGATCCTTAGTCGAGTATTATTGTTGACTAGGACAACAATAATGCATTATGACTAACATGTAGTTGATTGATGATAAAGAGTTGTCATTGATATGGAGTGTCAAAATCAATGCATGAATATGTGTGTTAGAGAACAACATATTGGATTGACCCGCTATGAGTATGTTTCTTGGATTATTATGTAATTGTCACAACATTACTCATAGTGATTAATATGTACATGATCCTCAGACTTGAGATCATTATTATCCCAGCATCGTGAGTTGTATATTTTGATACAATCAAACGTATAATCGTAATAAAAGTTGTTCTATAAAGGTCGATGTTGGATATACCACAATCTATGTAGAGGATATGGTTGATCAATAAAGGATAAGTCCTTCCTACATAATAGGAGTAATATCTTAGGCCACTTGATTGAGTGAGACTAGAAATGCATGGCCATGCTCAAATAAGTTGATATGAGATGTCATACTAATTTGTATATCATAGTCTACTCAAGATATCAAGAAACATGGGATGGACTATGCAAGTGTGACTATCCATGACTTGTATCTGTTCCAGAGATAAAGGACTTACGGATTAGTGCATGAAAGGTTAATCACGACTGGTTATGTCGAATCATGACTTCTTGTAACTTAGGTAGCAATGATGCATTGCTAGATGCCACTCATTGTCTGTGACAATAGAATCGTTCTAGTATTACTACTAATGTTGCAAGAACCTACAGGGTCACATCCTATGGTTGAAATGAACGGAATAAAATATAGTTGGTATTGTGTTTGGTTGTCACATGAATTAAATTAATTAAAGAATTAATTTAATTGGGCAATCAAATATTGAACATGTTATATGTACAAGGATGTTGTACACATAATGATAACATAATTTTATTAATATATGAATTTGATTCATATATAAATTTAAATAAATATAGTTTATCAAATCCTTATTATAATTAATGTAATTATAATTTTTAGATATAATTAATGTAATTATAATTTTCGGTTAAAAACTTTATTGTATTTATTTAATCTTGTAATACATTCAAGAGATACCAATTATAAAAGGCCCAATTAAGAGGATACCTATTATAAAAGGCCCAATGAGAAAGGCACCCATTATAAAAGGTATTAAAAGGAGACAAAGTGAAAATGAAAAACCCTAAGTGATTGCTTGTTAGGTCTAGCAAGTAGTCAAGCAAATAAACTCCAAAATAGTTTTGGAGATTTCTTCCGTTCATAGTCAAACCGGGTGGATCACGTAGAGAGGCCGACATCGGAAAAGGTGGTGGCTTGATTCGACAAAGAGATCAAAACTCTTGTTGCCAAGCGTCGCCTGTCTACTCTGATTGAAGTTTTGGTAATTTTGAAACCTTTATTTCACCCTGATTCGTTCCTCACACATGGATTCCTAATTTGGATCGCCGGATCTAATTTTATTCTGCTGCGCCATGGGGTTCCGGCATTCCAACACAACTCTCCCTCCCCCTTGACGCAAAAAGCAACTCAAAATGCTAGCTTCGCAGCTCGAACCTCCTCCCCCTTGACACCCCTTGCTGACGCACACTCCTCCCTTGCTCTAGGCGCTACATTGCCACTTTACTGCTTCCCTTCTTGAGTCATGTTCCATACATAATTCTTCTTAAGGCCTAGCCCCCCTAACTTCCCTTTGCTCAGCTCATAACAAAAATTTTCCTATGACTTCTACCCAAGCCCAAGGTTTCCTGAAACCCCCAAACACTTCCAAACAGCATACAGAGCACATTAACACACAGATACAAATTAAAATGCACGACCCCCAAATCCTGGATATTACACATTTAAATTTATATTTTATACAGAATATTAAATTACTATGTTTTTCGGTTAAAATGTTTAAACCTGATACTCGTTTTCCAAAATGTGACATGTTTTATAAAATTCCTTAATGACATACCATATCTGGTTGTAGTGTTTGGGCCAGGTTTGGGGTATTACAAAATTGGTATCAGAGCCCGGTTCAAAACTTAGCTTTGGGGGTTTTGGGCTCAAAACGTTTTCTAAAAATAGGTTTTTGAAACATGTATAGTTATAAATCATACAAGAATGTTTTGTCAGCATGACACCTGCGTCTCCGGCCCAAGTCTGCCAGGTAAGTATTCTGAGCCACTGTGTGATATATAAATGTGGGCTTGATGGGCTTTATGGGACGTAGACTACTTAGATTAGAACTTGAAGGACTCTAGGCTTAGCTAAAATAACCCCTTAAATCTCATAAGACTTAATTTCACTAAACAAACCTGTGAACGAGTCGCAAGACTAGGGTATGGCAACAGGCATGCGCATGTCTAGGATTGGATCCGGAAGAGCCTGGTACTTAAGCAGTCCTAGTGACTCACCTCCTCTTCGCTGGAATCCTACCTGGTGCGTAGTGACTGTTCACCCTAGCCGCGAGGATTTGTTGACGAGCCAAAATCCATAACTAAAACCCGTAAGGGACCAGCCACCCTATTTTCACAAAATTGATAAAGTATCCTTATTTTAAAAATTACCGAGATACTTATGATTTGCAAATATACTCCCAGATTTACAGAAATACCCTGATTTACAAAGTCAACGGTTTTTAAAAGAAAAAAAAACATACAACACACAACATCAATCAAAAACCACAAACACTTGAACGCCACTATTATTCTTTTGAAATCAAATTCTCTAAGATACCCATGTTTTAAAAAAAAAAATCCAAAATATCCCTGATTGTAAATTACTATATTACCCCTATTCTGTAAAATGACCAAAGTACCCCGATTTATAAAATTACTGAAATACCCCAGATTTACAAAATTACCAAAATACTACTATTTCACGAAATCACCACGGAACCTTATTTTTTTGAAAAATTACGAAAATACCCCTATAGGATAAATTACGAAAATACCCCTAGGTAGTGAAATGACGAAAATACCCTTACACGAAGAATGTAGGTTCGTGGATGTACTTGTATGCTAATGTTTGATGATTGAATGTATGTGGTTTCTAGAATTAGGAGGTCAACCTGATACTGAAACTGTAGATAGGTTCAAATTCGAAAGAACTACTCTTAAAACTTCTTCCAATAAGATTGTTCATGGTTAATCAGTGAAAGAAATTAATAATTCATAAAATTTTTAATTCAGATAATATGAGAACCAACGATAAGCGCTAGAAGAGGAAAAAGAGGCCGCGGCCGAGGCCGTGGAAGTGTTAGGACTGATGTGCTGACTCAGCTAGTTAGGGAGGTACTGAAGGAGGTTAAAGAAATCAGTGAAACACTTTGGGTTGGGTGCGTGGACTGTGAGAAAAAAAGAGATCGTAGTTTTCTAGGGTTGCAGTCTCGTTCAGTGAAGCATGTTAAGGTACATCCAAATTTCTGGGTTTGCGAATATTGCAGAAGGCATCATCCGGGTGAATGTTGAAGGAAGTCAAGAACGTGTTTAAGATGGGGGTCTAAGGAGCATAAGGCTCGGGATTGTTCAATCCCATTAAGTCGGGTATGTTTTGTATGGATGCTATATTTTTGGGTATAGAAACTGTATGCGTGCAATGTTTATATATTATTAAATTAGAGTGCGTAGCGAAAGCATAGTGGTGAGACTTGGTTAGTACGATTAATAGTTAGTTGGAAATTTCGAGGACGAAATTTCTTTAAGGGGGTAGAACTGTAACATCCTGAATTTTTGGGCCTATGCATTTAATGGGTGAATATGTTTAATGTGTTAATTTAAGTGTTAGGGGTCCAAATTGGGCTCAAGATGTGGTCAAGGTCTTGGTTAAATTTTTAGTTTGGACACTATAGGGCTTAACACATGTTATTTATGTTTTAAAATACAAAATGGGCTTGTGGCCCAGTGGTCAGTAGCACCACTTAGAGAGCAAGGAGATGGCGTCAATTGGAGGCCCAATTCTTTTAGTTTAAGTTAGCTAATTTTCGACAATTAATTAGGTGGAGTTTGACGGCAACAAGGCTCAAAAATAGGAGGATTTATGTAAATGGGATAATGTAGAAATTATAGTTGATAATATGGAAGATAAGGGAGGAAATTTAGGAATTTATTTAATGTGATAATAAGGGAGATAATATGCTGATAAAGGAAGGAAGAGGTAGTGTCATCCATGACACTGTGGATGAGTAGTCAGATGAGGATAAGGAGAGAAAAGATAGGATTTATCTGCTGAGTGCAATGTTGGCCGAATTTCCAACTCTAGGGGGGTGTCAAAATTCTCTTTAAATAGAGGGGATATCTCATCAATTCCGGCATTTGAACCTACTCTTTTCTTCTTTCCTTGTGCCGAAATTCCCAGTCTTCCTCTGCAAATTCTTTTCCTTTAATTTCTTCAAAAGCCGAAACCTTCCAATCTTCTTTTCTTTCAAAAGCCGAAAACCTGAACTCTTTTCTCATCTCCATAGTCGAAATCTCCAAGACTCTTTCTTGTTTTCTTTTCGTCTTCTCGTTTTATGCTAGAAATTGAAACTCTTCACTCAGTTCTTCTAAAAGCCAAAAACGCATCAACCTTCTTTTGTTCATTCTTTTTCGGGATTTTTTAAAAGTCGAAACTCCTAGATCTCTTCTCTCGTGTTTGCCGAATCTTCCTGCAAAGGGTAGTCGAAATCATTTGTAGAGGTAAATGTCGATTTGTGTATTCTTTTCTGGTTTTTAAAGATCTTAGCCGAATGGCTATAGGGTTAACTAATCAGGTGTTTTCTCTCATTTGTGACATTCTGGGATTTGAAGGGGATTCAATCGCTTAGATTTCTAAGCCAGAGTTCAGTAGCACTCGAATTGTATTACTTTCGGGATTTCAAGGTAAAGAGATCTGTTATTATAAACGTATAAATTCGGGTAAAACACTAACCCTTGGCCGAATATAGGAGAGGCCTTATCTTCGCGTTCTTCCGGCTTTTGAGCAAAGTTGTGGACAAAGGGCAGTAGATCTGATTAGTGAGGGTATCAACATAGAGAGTAGTCCTACGCATTAATCAGGTGTGTAACACTTCCACACCATTTAGATTGCCTGTTAAAAATTTGTTTATTAATCTAAAATATTCTGTAAAATGTCGAAATCCCGGCATAACGGATGAAACCCAAGGAGGGTAAAAGCGAATCACTAGGTTAGTGATCTTTGTCATTCATAAGTGAATGTTCCTATTAAGATGACATATGTGATAAGTATGCCAATTTCTGTGATTGCATGGGGTTGGGTTTGATGAAAGGGGAAGTGTTCTGTTGTAGCGGCTTTTGCCATGACCTGTTGTAGCAAATTTTGCCGTAACCTGTTGTAGTGGCTTTTGCCATGACCTATTGTAGTGGCTACGGCCATGATCTAATGATGAGCAGCATGACTGCCATCGATGGTATGTAGCGGTGTGGGTTGATTGTAGAAATCCCCAATGGTGTGACTGGCAGGTAAGGGTGGTGTATAGCGGATGGAAACCTAGGATTTGGGTTGGGCTTGCCTAATTTTTGTTATATATTAATCTGTTATTCTATTCAGTGGGGCTAAGGCCCAAATCTAATGGTGCATGAGGGTTGCACACTGAGTCTCGCAACTCAACCTATTATTTAACATTTTCAAGTAGCACCTAGTGCATCGGACCGAGCTGGAGAGGAGCGCAAGGTGGCCATGCGAGAGAGTATTTGGATTCAGCAAAGGACTTTTCATTATTTAGTTATTTTAATTTTTTTTATTAGTGGATTTTAAGTTTCAATGTAATAAGGCCATGGGCCACTAGACTCATATTTATTTTGGGTTTTATGTTGGGTTTTACTACTAGACATTTAGATTTCATGCTAAAATTAAGCTAAGACATGTAACAACTTAGTTTTTTTTTTCCTAATTCACCAAGGTATCATTTAAATTTATATTTTATACAGAATATTAAATTAATAAGTTTTTCGGTTAAAATGTTTAAACCTGATACTCATTTTCCAAAATGTGACATGTTCTATAAAATTCCTTAGTGACATACCAGATCCGGTTGTAGTGTTTGGGCCGGGTTTACGGTGTTACAAACGAGGCGAGGGTTAAAGGTGTGGATAAAGGCTGAAATTAGAAGGTTAGAATCGAGATTGAATTGATAAGTTACCTACCTAAAAATTTCTAAGATAATAATTACATCAACTGAAAACAATAAAAAAATCTTACTAATACAAGCTTTTCCTTTTGGGAAATAGTCTTTGATTGTGTAAGCTCACTTTCCATATTACTAGTATTGAAAAATTTGAATTTTTATTTCTTTTAAGAACAAACTAAATACAAGATAAATTTAACTACCAGAATAATAAACTCAGATAACTGGCTCAAATCAAATCTCGATTAAGGGGTAGTCAAAATAAAGGGTGATAACAAATACAAAGGGTTTTGGGTTAAAATTAGCGGGTAAGTCAATAAAAAGGGTTGTTAGGCTCAACGGGGTTCACTAAAGGTTAATTATAAGGGTAGGCTATTTAGTAGAGTAAGTGGGTTAAAACCTAAGTGCCTTTATCATCTCAGTATATCAAATCATAACTATGGTCTTGACATGTATAATCGAGGCAAGTTCTAGAATAACAATTCATAGTCGACACGCTCATAATCAAGAAGTGAGCATGAAAAAGAATGTATGCTCTGTAAGGCTCAAATTCTCACAAAAATTATGGGTGTTTTTGACATCAACCTTGTAAATCTCAAATTTCAGGATAATATTCAAATTCCGGTTGACAACTTAAAATTTTAATTTTTAGAAAATTAGACTTATCATGCTTGATTCCCTAGTATTCTTCAAATTTAATTATCAATGCACAATTAACTATGACTTATTCCAAAACATAACAATAAAAATCACAAATCATTAGAAATTTTATCTTAATTAGTAATATGAGAAAATTACTCTAAAACAAGATTAAATTCAGGGATTTGAGAACAATGCAGACAGTTAGGCATTTTTATCCTAGGGTTTGAGAATAATGAAAAATTAGGCATTTTCTCAGAATAACTATTCACCCCCCACACTTAAGATGTACATTGCCCTCAATGTAACATCCCGAATGAGTGTCTTTGGTGGCGGTGATGGTCAGTCGGGATAACGTTCCTGCGCTAGATGAAGAAATTGCGTAACGCTTTGAGAAGTAGCCAGGCTTTATTAAGACCTAATAAAAATAAACTAAATATATAAATAAAGACGAGAAAGAGAAAGAGAAAGAGACTAAGAAGGAAAATAAACTAAGGCTATGAGATAAAGGGGCTTGAGAATCCTTATTGGTAGGTGGTTCGCGAGGTGGGTGTGACTTCTAAGGCGACGGAGGTGCTGGCGGTGGTGGAAGTGGCGTGATTCCCAAGCAGCCTTTAGAACCTGATACTAAGAAACTAAAATAAAATAAAACAAATTAAGTATAAGATAGTCAAAAAGAAGGGAAATAAAGGAAAAGATAAATGTGAAACGAAAGGTAAATGGTCTCATAGGTCCTTGGCTTGTGTTGAGACGAAGCTACCGGCATGAACTCATGTTCTTTCTTAAGAGGCCTATGCCTAGCTTTATCTGTTTCTTTGGCATGGTGTTGGCTTGCTCAAGGATCTAGAGCCTTAATAAGTGGAGAATCTGAGATGAAGAAGAGTGAAAAACAAAGAAAATATGCATGAAATCAGATAGGGAAAAGAGAAAGGGGTAAGGGGTTTAAATAGATTCTCAAATGTTCTACTCTCCCATGGCCATGGTCCGAGGGTGTGTCGACTTACACGGCCTCTTCACACAACCGTGTTATAGAGGGTGTTGTCACCCTATGCCCGTGCTTGATCCTTCTACGCCCGTGCTCTTGATGTTTTTTTGTTGGCACGATCGTCTGCACGGGCGTTGCTCGATAAGTCAATAGCCTTAGTAATTTCACACGGTTCGTGGCATGGGCGTGTTTTATCAGTGGTATGGAAGTCGATAGCCTCACACGGTTGGTGCCACGGCCGTGCCATGTCTATTGGTGCCCGTGTTGAGAGTGGTTGGATCTATGACGTTGGGGTGGTGGGTGGGTTCGATCGCAAGGCCTCGCGCCTCTGTCGAGTGGCGATTTTGATGGTCCACACGACCACGCATACTACTGTATGTAAGTCGTGTGATCGGGATTCTCGCACTTTTGGGTTAGTTGAAAAAGGAAAAGAAAAAGAGAAAATAAAATAAAATTGCAAAAAAGAAGTAGTGTTATGCCTCCCGAGAAGCGCTTGTTTATAGTCTTAAGCTAGAATTTCCTCATATTTGAAAATTTTAGGGAGGTTAGAAAGTTTGAACATCCTCCCTCATGTCTATATTTTCAGTTTTATGACAAAATTGAAGTCGAGAAGTGTTTACCTTAAAAATGCCAAATGTTGGATTGCTTACACCGACTATTCCTTGGGGGAAGATATCGTGTACCTCAAGAAGAAGTTCTCTCTTTTCCTTTGGGTTTGTTGTGGTGATGTGAGGCTCGGTATCTAACAGGCCCTAGTCTCTGATTTTATAGTGATTTGATGTCCCCACAAGTTCTTGTGGTGGTTCTTCTGGTTCTACATTGTGTGGAGCCGGCTCTTCATTGACTTGTGTTTCCTGTTCTTCCTTGTGTAACCCTAGTTTTTCCTTGAAGTGTGTTTTCCACTCATCTAGGTCATCGATTTGGGTCCTTTGTTCTTCGTAAGTTATTTCTCTGTTGGCACTAAACTGAGGATCTGGTTCAACCGTTCTCTTTTTTGGAGGTTCCTGAAAAGAAGGTGAAATTAAATGATTATCGAAAGAATTTTCTTGCTCACCTTAATTCCTTGACGACCTAGCTGAATCGAGGGCTTGAAGACTAATTGAGTCGTCACCTACACAAAGTATGAGCTCACCTGTGGTGACATCAATTTTAGTCTTGGCAGTTGCTAGAAAAGGTCTTCCTAAAATTAAGGGGATTGAATTATCCTCATCCATGTCTAAAACAACAAAATCTACTGGGAAAACAAATTTATCAATTTTTAAGAGAATATCTTCAATAATGCCCCTAGGGATTCTAACAGTTTTATCCGCTAATTGAATACTCATCTTAGTTTGTTTTGGTTTCCCTAGACCTAGTCGCTTAAATAATGTATAAGGCATAACATTTATGCTTGCCCCCAAATCAGCTAACGCATTATTAATATTTAAACTACCAATTAAACATGGAATTGTAAAACTCTCTGGATCTTTTTGCTTCTGTGGTAGTCTATTTTGTAACATTGCTGAGCATGTTGCGTTAAGTTCCACGTGGTGCTCTTCATCTATTTTGCGTTTGTTGGTCAAGAGCCGTCTTAAAATTTCCTCGAAGTTCGGCATCCAAAAAGAGCTTCAAGAAGAGGTAAGTTAATATGTAATTTCTTTAAAAGTTTAAGAAACTTATCGAACTGCTCCTTTGAATCATCTTTTTGTAATGCTGCGGGATAAGGTATGCGAGGTTTGTACTCCTTGAATACCGGTTTTGGATTTTCTTGTACTACCTCTGTTGTACCTTCGTCTACCTTACTTTCTGGAGTTGGGTTGGGTGTATCTATCTCCTTGCTATCCTGAAGTGTGATAGCTTGAATTTGCTCCTTAGGATTAATTTCGGTGTTACTAGGTAGGTGTCCTTGCGGTCGTTCTGACATTGACTTTACAAGTTGTTCAACGGCTTTACTTACTTCCTTGATTGACTTAGTAAGTTCTTCCATTCGGTTTTCATTGCTTTTGATTGTTCTGTCAGCTTCTTGGATACGTTCCTCGATGGTTGGCTTCTTGTCTTGTGGATAAGGCTGATTTCGGAAGTTTTGGGAGGGTTATTGCCTTTAATTTCCTTGATTGCCTTGTCCTCTCCACGAAAAATTTGGGTGATTCCTCCAACCTGGATTGTAAGTGTTACTATAAGGATTATTATTAGATTGAAAATTATTACCAATATAGTTCATCTATTCATCTTCTGCTCCTGGTTGGTAGGGTGGGTACTCAGGATTCGCCACAGTTCCACTAGCGTCGCACTACATGACTAGATGTATCTGTGAAGAACTCAAACTATCAAGCTTTTTATTCATCATCTCTAGTTGCGTTGATAGCATGGTCATGGTGTCGACATTGAAAACTCCAGCTGATTTTGTCAGTTTGGTCCTCGAAGCTTGCCATTGATAGTTGTTTAATGACATCTCTTCGATGAACTCATAGGTTGCTTCAAGAGTTTTGTTGTTCAGCGTTCCACCAGTGGCTGAATCTATCAGTTGCCTTATTGAGGGTTTACTCCGTTGTAGAAGGTTTGGACTTGTAGCCACAGGGGTAAACCATGGTGTGGGCACCTCCTCAAGACATCTCCCATGTCTCTAAATCCATCTGCACAAAGGAAGAGATATCATTACGTAATTTGGCTGTTTTGGCCGGTGGAAAATATTTCATCAGAAACTTTTTGATCATTTGATCCCATGTAGTGATTGACCCTCGTTGTAACGAGTTTAACCACTGATTAGCTTTATTCCTCAACGAAAAAGGGAATAACCAAAGACGAATGGCATCATCAGAAACACCATTTATTTTGAAGGTATCACAGAACTCCAAAAAATTAGCTATATGCATGTTTGGATCTTCGTCCTGCGAACTATCAAATTGAACAAACTGTTGAATCATTTGTATTGTGTTAGGCTTTAATTCAAAATTGTTAGCAGTTATAGCAGGCCTAACAATACTAGATTCTGCTCCTGTTAAATGCGGTTTCGCATAATCAAACATTGTACGTGGAGGATTTTGATCTCCCACAACGCCTAGTGGTGGGTTGTTTTAAATCCATCCCTTGGTAAGATTGGATTGATCTTTTCCTCCTCTCTTTCTCGTGTAATCTAGGGTTCGCTTGGTTTTCTGCGATTCCTACGACGAGCGGTTGTTTTCGATATCGCTATCGATACCAAAGGTCCTCTCGGATTCCTTCTAGTCATAAACTAGAGGTACCTAGAAAAGAGAAAGGAATAAAAAAATAAAAAATTAGAAAAATTAAAATTTAACCTAAGAAAACAAAAGAAATAAATTGCGAATAAAATAATGGCTAAAGTAATAAAAATAATGCTTTCTTAATATTTTAGTTCCCTGGCAACGGCACCAAAAACTTGATCGCTGTGAAATCAGAGTTTTAAATATTTATAAAAGAATGATCAAACCTGGAGACTAACTCTGACAATGATATTAAGGCAAGTGTACCTATCGAACAGTAGTATAGCTTAGGCAAGACCGGATATCGAACCCAAAGGAACTAAAAGTATTAATACTCACTTTCTTTTTATTATTTAACCTAACTAAGATAAAGGTTATTTTTTAAACTAAATTGACGACAACTATGCTAAGGAAACAGAGACAAAAAGATGAATTTGGGGATAACTTGAAAAAGACTTAGTTGATTTTTATGATACCTTCAGGAAGAATTCGCCTAGACTTCTCTTATTATCTAACCTTAAATTATATGATTTCTTTTACTTAGCTTGATCCGTGAGACTCCTTAACCTATGTTAAACCCTCTCTCGAAGCAAATAACGTCTAATCCTAGGTTAATTAGTGGAACTCTCGTTCGCTTATAATAACCCCCAAGGAAAGCACTAAATCGATCAATGGATTCCCATATTAGGTTTCACCCTAATCTGGCAAAATCTCGTAACCCTATCTCTAGGCGTCCGATTAACTCCGCTCAATTATGTTAGATCTACTCTTAGGTAGGGTCTATCCCTCCTCTACCTAAGCACATTGGATTTGGATTAAAAAACATAATTAAGAACAAACTAAGTAATTTATCATATAACTTAAAAATCAAATAATAAAATCTGTCTAGGTTTCATCCCCCTTCAGGTATCTGAGGGGTTTAGTTCATAATGTATAAAGGAAACATCACAAGAGAAAAGATAAAACAAAACATAAGAATAATCCTAAAACTCCCTGATGGGATTGAAGGAGAATTCAGCTGTCTTGAGTATAATTCTAGCTTCTTAGGATGAATCAACTAGCTATCCTCGCGTTACTCCCTAACTCTGACCTTCTCGGCTTGGCTCCTTGGCCTAGCTTTCGCTCCCCTTCAAAGGTGGTACTTAGGGTATATTTATAGGCTCTTGGAATGCGATTCTTTCTCCCGAAGTATCCTTTTTCGACTGAAATTGCTCTTTCCAGTGATGATGAGGCACGGCCATGTCACAGTCTGCATAAATCGAGACCGACCGTGTTCGATTTTCGCTTTGGCACGCGTGCGCGCGGTGTGGTGATGAGGCCGTGCTCCAGGTGTTCGTCGAGACACGGCCGAGTGGTCCTTGGCCCATGCCGTGTTGATTTCGTGGAAAGGCCCATTTACTTCGTTTTAGGCCCGTTTTGTGTTCTTTTCATCCTCGGGTGCTTTCCTGGGTATAAGTCATGAAAAGAAAGGATTAAAAGCACCTTTTTATATAAAACGAGGCTTAAATATTTAAAAAGCATATTAAATGTGGGATTAAAATATGTTACTTGTACGGTTTATCATATATCTTGTTCAATAATTTGAAATTTTGTTAAGTATGCTAAACTTCAATATAAATAAAGTTCGATTATTTCAATAATTGTTATGTTAGCTTAATAATGTCATAAGTGTATTTTAAATAAAGCATGCAAATAGTACCATAAAAGTTTTAGTAGTCAAATCGTTTGAATAGGAAGAGGTGAATGAATGGTGGAGTGATTTGGATAGAGAATCATGGGATTCAAAGTGTGTAGAGAGTTGGCTGAATGTGGGGATTTGGTTAGGGGGAATTTCGGCCAAACTGGTGTCTTGAGTGTGCATAATCGGCCTTGAGAAGAGAGGTGTGGTTTTTGTCAAGTTCTCCTTTGTGTGAATTTTGGTTTTTACGTTGGGATGATAGCATTTCGGGTCTTTCATTTCCATTTTTCTTTTGCCAAAAATTCAGCCTCTCTTCTCCCTTTCTTCTCTCTTTCCAAACATTTTCCTCTTATTGGTTAGTAGCCTAAGCATTAGTAGCCCGAAACTCACCCTCCATTTCTTTCCATTTGTTCTCTTCTCTATAACTGAACCCTCAATTCCTCTCATTCGTTCTTCTCATTTTCTTTTCGAACGTTGTCTTCACTTATGGTTGCTTAAACAGCGTTATCCGAATCTACCATTTCTTGTGTTCTTTGGTTGGTTCTCTTTTCGGTGTAGCCCCCATAGCCGAACCTAGAGTTCGTTTGTCTTACTGCTAGTGCCGAAACTTGTCATTCCATTCGGCTCGACCTTGACATTAAGGTAATGGTTCATTCACCTTCTTTCATGTTTTTCGTTCTTTCTTCTCTTGGCTTGGTTAAGTCGAAACTCTCACCTCTTGGCTAAGCCGAACTTAACCACATGTTTTATTCTAAACTCCTGTTGTTCTCTTTTGGTAAGGGCCGAATCAAGTCATCCCCTTCTACCACTTATCATTCTCTTAGCCTTGGATATCGAAAGCTGATTTGTAATTGGGTTTAGAGCCAAATCTTGCGGGTTTAGCCACTCAAGAGTTCTTCATGGAGGTAGACAATAGCTGATCGGAGGGGAAATCTGGAAGGGTGCCTTATGAGAGTGGATGTAACAGCTTGAATATGACCCTAATCAGAACGGTGGTTTCGAGACCACGAATCCAAGTTAGAAAAATATTTTAATTTATATTTGATATCTATGATATATGTTTGAACATGTGTTAAAATATTGTAGGTAAATTTGTCTGTTTGGGGGTTCAATTTAAGAAAAAGGATTAAATTGCTTAATTGGTAAAAGTAGCCTTAATTTAAATTGTGAGGTTGAATTTACTTGTTTTCTTTTATGGGTGGACTTGCATGGTAAATTAACCAAATAATAATAAGTGGACAGCATGATGTTTACATAATGTATTTTACTATTTGATTTTATAAGTGATGTTATATTAATATATGAATAATATATTACAATATGATTAAAATAAAGAAACATAAAAGAATAAGTGGATGTCCATCTTTATTCTTGTTCTTCATTGCCGAAACTTAAAGGAAGAAGAAGAAAATAAAGCTTTTCATCATTCGGCCATTGCATGTTAAATTAAGGTTAGTGATTGAGCTCGGTTTTTGATAATTTTTACCTTTTTTGAGTTCGTTGCTTCGAATACTATCCAACCCATGTTGAAAATTTTGAGTTTGAGGCATGTTGATGATTCGACTGTTGATGAGTGTTTATGTTTTGTTAAGTTTGATGGTAGAATATTAAGTATGTGTTTGAAATCAACATGTTTTGAATTGGAGATTTTGATTAAATTGAGTATTAGGGATTGAATTACAAAAATTAAATAGTTGAGGGATTAAAATGCTAAACAAATGGTTTGTATAGACTTGTAATGGAAGGATGAACATTCAGCCCTTAATAAATGTGATTAAATTCTTGATATTTTGTGTTTTGAGCTATAAGAACTAAATTGTAAACATTGTAAATGTTGGGGGTAAAACGGTAAATTGTACTATTAAGTATTTATGGAATAAATTGAATAGAAATGTATTTAAATGAGTTTAATTTGATCTTAATTAGATCAAGAACAAAAGGAAACGGGATTGGATCGGGGAAAAACAAAGTTGAGGTAAGTTTTAAGTAGTTGGATGAATTGAATTCAATCATATACTATTGTACATTTGATTATAAAATGTAAACATTATAAATTCCTAATTGCAGAATGCAGCTTGAAATAAATGGGATATATATATTATTCAAATATGAGTTAGCACATATGAGTAAATATGTGAAATTATTGAATATATGTGTAACACCCCAAATCCGGCCTAGAAGTTATGACCGGATCTGGCATGTCACATAAAAGGGTTGTTTAAAAACTGCGCGTTTGTTAAAAATTTCGAGTTTAAATATTTATTGATTGTTATCCTTGTTGTTAACATTTTAAAAAAAACAGATATTAAGGGTTTAGGAAAATCCCATATCGCACATTGAATAATAATAGGCAGTAATCACATTAAAAGCTAAATCAAATAAAATACCAAAATTAAAGTTATAGTGGCCTTATTACATAACAAAACCCAAATAAAAATAAGTCCAAATAAAAGAAACGAGTTTACGAGAAAACATTGCATGGCCACCACAAGTCCGCCTCAGCTCCCAATTCGCGATCTAATGATTACCTGAAACATTTAAAAAGAGGGGGTGAGTTTACAAAAACTCAGTGTGCAATTCCCTTTACAACGATAATTGGGCCTTAGCCCTAATATCATGGCATATCAAATAATGAGTGCAATGCAATCCCAACCCAACCTAATATTCCATCCTCTACACACCACCCGTACATCCATCCTCATACATACCTGGGGATTTCTACAATCAACCCTCCATCTCCTACACACCTCTTTGGCAGTCTATGCTCAAAGTCGACATAAGTGGTCTAGCCACTAAATCCACATGATTAAATCACAAAATCCACGATGAGGCTCGAGGCCATCATCAATCGTGACAGAGTCACCAATATACACTTTCCCTTTAAATCATTTATATCCCAAAGCCCATTCATTGTGACATAATAATTCGTGTATGCTGAAACACCCCAAACCCGGCCCACGAGCTTTGAACAGATTTGGTATGTTCCTCAAGTAAACCGGTTCAAAGTTCTTTTGTTACTTAGGAAAACTTGTGTGATTTTAAAAAAAAAATATGGTTTGGGTTGGGCTTGTGTTGAAAACCAATTTATCTTACATTGGAATCCATTTATTTAAGGTGACAAAACATTTAGGGTTTATCTTAAATGAAATTAACTTAGTCTTTAATATATAAAATTTCGTAACATAATAAATAAAACTAAATGTAAAATAGTTCAACTAGGGCCTTATTACATCAAATTGAAACCCAAAAATAAAATTTAAAGTACTTAAAAATAATAGTCCAAATAAAAATAGTCTTCAAGTCGAGCATGGCCACCACAAGTTCTCGCCAGTCCCTGGTCCATCCTTTGTTCATCACCCAAACATGTTCCCACAATGGAGTGAGTCAATGGACTCAATGTGTACACAACACTAAGTCCAAATAGAATCACGCATACAAATGATACACATTCAAATCATAGAATACAATTAATGATGCATTCCCAAACCCAAACCTAATTAGCCATCCACTACACTTCCCCGTACCAACCTGCACACCGTGGGGACTACTAAGTCGACCCTCCATCCGCTACACACCATCGAAGGCAGTCGCTGCAGTCGACGTGCTCATCGCCCTTATAGTTTTGTGGTCTTAGGTCACCACATTCAGATATCGTGGTCTTAGGTCACCACATTCAGATATAGCGGTCTTAGGTCACCGCATTCAGATATCGCGGTCTTAGGTCACCACATTCAGATTTCATGGTCTTAGGTCACCACATTCACTTCCCCTTTTTAATAACCCATATGCCCCATATCATATTATGTATTAACATGCCAAAGTTCACATTCTTATCATTATTCTCATGTTAAATATAACATATTTCATAATCCTAGTAGGAGTAGGAAACGTACCTGAGTACTTTGTACCATAACATGGTACCTTAACCACATTCTTACATGTTCATATTCTCAATATCACATACATATATTTATTAAACATGCCATAAAACTTATTAAGAAATAGTGTGTGGTACATACCTGATTCGCTTAACAAATTCACTGAAATCCCGAAATCTAATCTACCGCTTTAGATCCTTAATCCCTTGTTGCCGATTGGGACACCAACAAATCCCAAAATCTTTGCTTTACTCCTCCTTGTATTCGGCCAGGCATTAAATTGACAAGTGGGTTAGTTTTCGGCTTTTGAGAAGATAATAAATAGATCCACATATTGAAATAGGCCTTGGCCGAATTTACCTTTGGGCTTACCTTCCAAATCTTAAATCCTGAAATTGATCTCTTGTCTTGGGGAGTTGTCGAAATACCTATAGACCCATGTTAGATCCGATTTCATCCTTAAACACAATAAATGGCCTTTGGCCGAATATTCACATGTCTTACCTTGAAGCTTTAAATCCCGAAAAATCCTCCTTTTAGTCGACTACTCTGATAATCCCGAAAGATCCTTCCATATTTCGGCAACCACAATATTAATGGGGTTAGATTAACTTTCGGCTTAAAGAAGAGAAATACGATAACGATACAGATCCTTACCCTTACTACAGGAGTCGACACACCCTTGCTTGAAGTCCCACCAAGATTCGGCTTTTGGATGGATTGGAAAGAAAAGGAATAGGAAGAAAAGAAAGGTGAAGAAATTGGCTTGCTTTGCTAGAGTTTTTAGTTTTGGCAAAATAGCAGAGAAGAGAGGATTTTGCTAGGGAAAATTTGGCAGAGAGAGGAGAATTGCTTAAAGAATTTCGGCAAAGGAAGAGTGAATGAATGAATGGCCTCTTTTCCTCTAGTAGCCGAAATTACTAGCTAGAGTCCCTTACTTGGCCACCACTCTCCCCTATTTTGATAGCTTTATCTCTTTAATTTAAAAATTAAAGAATAATCCTTATTTATCTCTAAAATAAATCCATTATTTATCCCCTATTTAGCCGAAATTTAAAGAGAATAAAACTCCTCTTTTAAAAGCCTTTATGCCGTCCACCTCTCTGCTCATTGTAGCAAAATAAAATTTCTTTTATTTGCTTCCCATGTGGCTCGAACTTAGGCCCAATACCCTTGTATGTGGCACCATTTCCGTAAGCCCTAAGTGGCATCTCAGTGCCACTTTTCCAAGCCTGTTTGTGTGTCAAATTTCACATACAATTTCTCTTAAGGCCACCTTGCCTCGCTTTCTCTTTTAAACTTTAAAACTCGACATCTTCTAAGTCATTTCCTTACATTTCCAAGTTTCCAAAAATTTTCGTTTCCCTCTTTAAACTTGACATTTCCTTACATTTCCAACTTTCGAGAAATGTTCACTTTCCTCTTTGAATCATTTCTAAATCATTTCTTACATTTTCAGTTTCCAAAAATGTTCACTTTAAACTTAACATTTCCATACATTTCGTGTTTCCAAAAATGTTCACTTTAAACTTAACATTTCCATACATTTCAGTGTTTCGAAAATGTTCAAAATACATTCATAACACATAAGACATGTCATTTCGACATGCTTAAATGAAAATGCATAGGCCTTTTCAGGATGTTACGATTCTACCCCTCTTAAAATAATTTTGTCCTCGAAATTTCCTAGCTAAAATAATTGAGGGTATTGCTGTCGTATTGCCTCTTCTGGTTCCCACGAAGCTTCCTCTGATCCATGGTTGCGTCATAACACTTTGACTAGAGGAACTGACTTCCTCCGTAACACTTTTACATCACATTCCAATATCTGAATCGGCTCTTCCTCGTAGGATAAGTCTGGCCTTAGCTCCACTTCTTCAACTGGTACCACATGAGACGGATCCGATCGGTAACGACGTAGCATGGATACATGGAATACGTCGTGCATCTGCCGCATCTCTGGTGGCAACTCTAACTGGTATGCCATTGGTCCAACTCGCTTCAGTACTCGATAGGGTATAAACCTTGGGCTTAACTTCCCTTTGAGACCAAACCTCATCACCTTCTTCCAAGGCGAGACTTTCAGAAACACTTGATCTCCCACTTCAAACTCTATTTCCTTCCGTTTAAGGTCTGCGACGACTTTACGCCTATCAGAGGCTTCTTTTAACCGTGCCTCGATTATCTCAACCTTCTCTTCGCCGCCACTAACTCTGGGCCCAAAACTCGACATTCACCTAACTCAGTCCAACTAGTAGGTGTTCGACACTTCCAACCATACTGTAACAGTCTGAATTTGACCCTAATCGGAACGGTGGTTTCGGGACCACGAATCTGAGTCTGAGAGATATTTAAATATTATATTCTATGCTTATTATACGTGAATTAATGTGTGTGAAAATTTCGTAGAAAAATTTTATTGTTTGTTTGTTTAATTTGACAAAAGGACTTAATCGCGTAAAGAGTAAAAGTTGCATACTATAGTGAAAAGTGCTAGAATGATGATGGCTTTTTAATATGAGGTATTAAAAGGGCAAGTAGCCCATTTTTAAGTTAGTGGGTGGCATATGACAAGATTGACCTTAATTTATATGTTGTTTTTATTTTTTATTAAAGGTTAAAATAGTAAAACATTAAAAAAATGTTATTATATGTTTAATAATATGAAATTAAAAGCCATCATGTTTGTTATTTCTTCTTCATTGCCGTATGTGAGCTAGGAAATAAAAGTTTAAAGGTTTTGAGCATTCGGTCATACATTCAAGCTAAATCGGGTATGCATTTTTAGTCGTTTTTGATAATTTTCGTTTTTTGTGATCGTTGCTTCGTATACTCTCGACCCATGTTAAAATTTTTGAATCTAAGCATGCTTGATGTTCGGCTATTGATAGGTTCATATGGTTTTTGATGTTTGATGATTTTAGATAAAAGATAAGTTAAGGATTAGTATTTTATGTATTGGAAGTTTTGATGAATTTTTGTTTTTAGGGCCAATTTGTAAAAATAAAATTTTTAGGGTTTAATTGCAAAATAAATAAAATGAAAGGGCTTGTAAAGCCCCTAGGAATATTCGGCCCTTGTATAGTCTTGGCAAATTGGGAGTATTTTGTGTTTTGTGTAATTAGTACCAAAATGCAAAATTTTGAAATAGTAGGGGTAAAATAGTAAATTACATGTTGATGTGTTTTGGGACTAAATTGAAGTGATCTGTACTTGAATAAGCTGAATTTAATGTGTTTTAGATCAAGAGCAAAGAAAAATAGAATTAGATCGGGGGAAGACGAAGGTTCTCGAATAGCCGATTTGCAGTCTATCTATCGGTACCGAGGTAAGTCTTTAAGCGAATATATGTTAATAAATGATTTATAATTATACTGAATGATAAAATTCGAATACTTTTGGCATGAATATGTGAACTAGCCGAATACAAGGGTGCTAAATTGAATTGATTGAAGTGTTATAAAATGTGATGTGAACAAATAGAATTTTTGATTGGATATGTGAAAATAATTGGTGATATATGAGTTGTTGTAAAGTTAGCTCTATGGACTGTGAATTGAAGAATAACCACACTGATATTCGGGCCTTGAGCCTAGCAGGCCTCGTGCCGGTGACATATTTCGGGTTTTGTGCCTAGCAGGCCTCGTGCCGGTGACATATCTCGGGCTTAGTGCCTAGCAGGCTTAATGCCGGTGTTATGATTTTGGACCTCGAATCAGCAGGCTTAGTGCCGATATGTGTGAGATTCAGGTAATGTTAGTAATATCTAGCTAATGAATTAAGTATGCCTAAGCTTTTGGGTGTGAATTTGCAATTCGGTTATAAGGTATGTATTAAGCATACTTTAATGCTAGGATTATATGCTATGTTGCTAAGTAAATGAAATGGTGAAAGAAAGTGGTGTGTTTATAATAGATGGAATGTAATTATGATGTATACTATGATTGAAATGTTTATAGAAAAGCATGAAAGTAATAAATATTTGTATAAGTAAAATTATAAGCATAAGTGGATAATTATTTTATTCAGTATATAATATACTACGGTGAAGAAATGAAAGTTGATATATGTACAGAGAGAAGAGATATTCGGTTTGGGTAAATTAAATATTAAGTCTTGGATGTTTCATGTTAGGAAATGTTCTATTGAATGCATGTATACTCGATTGTCATATTAAGGTTGCTTAAGACTTACTAAGCTAGCATGCTTACCTTGCGTGTAACCCTTGTTTGTTTTATAGATTTCGTTTAAGCTACGGGCTCAAAGAATCGTCGGAAGTATCAACCACACTATCAACTCCTTTTGGTACTTATATATTTGGTTTTCAAATAAAAAGGCATGTATAGGCTAACTCTATGTCTGAATATTGTTTTGATGATGTATAATAGCCATGCGAAAATGGCTAGTTCTTAATGTTAATATTAAATGATGTAAATCTATCCTTGGTGTGTGATGCGTGCATGTTTCGGTTGGATAAATAAATGAATGCATGATATAGGTATAATTATATTTATATATGTTTCATGCTGAATAGGTAGGATTTATGACATATATCCATGAAACTATTTGGTTTATAAATAAGTTCTGAGTAATAATTAGTATTATGGTTGTTCGGTTATGAAATGAAGTTATTAGAAGTGTAAATTTTTTATGAAGAGTGGGTGTGAAAATGAATAAATGTCTCGGCTTGCAGGTTATAAAATGGAATGATCGAGTCTTATATTTATGCTTCATAAATCTATGGATTCTGGGATATCTTTGTCATAAATGGGAAAATTAGATAAGAGCATATGTGCATGCTTATATGTTCGGATAAATTAACTGAGTAGTAAGTTTGGGTTAGAAGTGCATGAAACTGTAATGTTTAAATGTTATGAAACGAAATGAAAGAAATAGGTTTGTATTATGTGGAATTCGAATATGTGGTTGATTAAATGATAGGTTTGAAATGGTAAAGATGATGAGTTTATAAATCATGGTAAATGCGAACCTAGGTTGAGTCTTTTGTATGTGTACAGATATACTATAAAATGATAGGAGAGTTTATGATTAACTATGTATGTGCATATGAGTTATGAAATGACAAGTTGATAATTGAATAAGTGATAGTTATATTTATGTTACTGCATATGCATAAAGTGATAGGCGCATACTCAAACTTATGATAAACATTTAAATGACATATAATCTTTAATTCAACGGTTGATTTGTACAAGCATGGATTAAATCTCTTTTAGTTTAATAAACATATGAATTGTGATAAATGGCTATAATGATCTGAACTGAGTCCGGTAATGCTTCATAACCCTAATCTGGCGACGGGTATGGGTTAGGGGTGTTACATATACAACGCTTCATATGGTGCCATCCGAATGCTAGCCTGATAGCTGTTGTTGTAGGCAAACTCTGCTAAAGGCAAATAGCCTTCCCAACTTCCTCGGAAATCCATCACACAGCCTCTCAACATATCCTCCAACACCATATAACTGCTCGCATCGCCGTCCCGATTGTGGATGAAAAGCTGTAGTGAAGTCTAACTTAGTGCCTAAAGCTTGATGAAGTGCCCTCCAAAACCGAGACGTAAACCTTGGGTCTCTATCAGAGATGATCGATACCGGTACTCCATGTAACCTCACAATTTCCGCCACATATAACTTGGCCAGCTTCTGAAGAGAATAATCAACTCTTACCGGGATGAAATGCGCGGACTTGGTCAAACGGTCCACTATTACCCATACCGAGTCCTTCTTAGTAGGCGTAAGGAGGAGCCCACTAACGAAGTCCATGGTAATTCTCTCCCACTTCCACTGCGGAATCTCGATTGGCTGAAGCAATCCCGATGGAACTTGGTGTTCGACTTAACTTGTCGACACGCCAAACATTTTCCAACGAATTGAGAACTTCCCGCTTAAGATCGTGCCACCAAAATCTGCTCCTTAGATCTCTATCTGACTTAATGCCTCCGGGATGCATAGCATAAGGGCTACTATGCGCCTCCGAAGAATCCTCTGTCTCAACTCCTCGTCCCTCGGCATACAAACTTTTCCTTTGTAGCACAATACTCCTTCATCATTAATGCCATAATCCTCTAATTCTCCGTTCTGTACTTGCTGTAACTTAGCACTTAGATCCTTATCAGCCAACTGCCCCCTTTTCACCTCATTCGGCCATGTGGGCTTGACTTGCAACTCTGCCAACAGGCTTCCATCATCATACAGACTCAAGTGAGCGAACATAGCCCTTAGATCCGACACAACCTTCCGACTTAGGGCATCAGCCACTACATTCGCCTTGCCCGGATGATACTCTATCGAACAATCGTAGTCTTTCAATAGCTCCACCCACCTTCGCTGCCTTAAGTTCAACTCCTTCTGAGTCAACAGATACTTAAGGCTCTTGTGGTCTGTGTAGATTATTGACTTTTCTCCATAAAGGTAGTGCCTCCAAACCTTAATGGCAAAAACCACTGCTGCCAATTCCAAGTCATGGGTTCGGTAGTTAACCTCATGCAGCCTTAACTGCCGAGACGCATAAGCGACTACTTTTCCATCTTGTATTAGGACACAGCCTAATCCCGTATGCGAAGTGTCACAGTACACCACAAAATCCTTCCCTGCCTCTGGCTGAATTAACACTGGAGCTTCTGTCAACACCTTCTTAAGCTTTTCAAAGCTCTCCTGTTGCTTATCCGTCCATTCAAAGGGTACTTCCTTCCTTAGTAACTTTGTCAAAGGCACGGCTATTGATGAGAACCCTTCCACGAACCTTCTGTAATAGCCTGCCAATCCTAAGAAACTTCGAATCTCAGCCACGGACCTAGGTGGTTTCCAATCCAACACTACTTCGATCTTCCTAGGATCCACTATTATTCCCTCTGCAGATACCACATGCCCTAAGAATGGCACCTCCTTCAGCCAAAATTCACACTTGCTGAATTTGGCATAGAGCTTTTTCTCCCTAAACACTTCCAACACAACCCGTAGGTGCTCATCATGCTCCTCTTCAGACTTGGAGTACACCAAGATATCGTCGATGAATAAAACGACGAACCTATCCAAGTAGGGTTGAAAAACTCGGTTCATCATATCCATGAACGCGGCTGGAGCGTTCGTCAACCCAAACGGCATTACTACAAACTCAAAATGGTTGTATCTTGTCCTAAAAGCGGTCTTGTGGATATCTGCCTCCTTCACCTTTAACTGATGATATCCTGACCTCAAGTCTATATTTGAGAAAACCGCGGCCCCCTTCAGTTGATCGAACAAGTCATCGATCCTTGGCAAAGGATACTTGTTCTTAATGGTCAGCTTATTCAACTGACGGTAATCTATGCACATTCGCATAGTTCCGTCCTTCTTATTTACAAACAGGACCGGTGCTCCCAATGGAGACACACTGGGCCGAATGAACCCACGATCCAGCAATTCTTGGATTTGGGCCTTGAGCTCAACTAACTCCTTCGGCGCCATCCGGTATGGAGCAATTGACACAGGAGCTGTTCCTGGTATCAAGTCTATTCCAAATTCCACCTCCCTATCTGGGGGTATTCCTGGTAATTCCTCCGGAAATACGTCTTCAAAGTCCCTTACAGTTCTAACTCCACTGACACCTTCTTCCTTTCCACCCAACGCACTTACGAAGGCTAAGAACGCCTTGCACCCTTTCCTAACCATTTTCTCAGCCTTCAACGCCGAAACTACGTTAGACAGGTAGTTTCTTCTTTCCCAGATCATTACTACTACTTACTCCTCCGGGGTCCTTAGTTCCATTCGTTTAGCCGCACAATCCAACACGGCTCAGTGCTCTACTAGCCAGTCCATTCCAAGTATGAGTTCAAACTCCCCAAAGGGTAGTTCCATTAAGTCAGCCCGAAAGTTCATTCCCTGAATCTCTAGGGGTACACTCTGAAAGATCTTATCCACCACTACAGTTTGGCCTAATGGGCTCACTACAGTCATCTCCCTATCAGAAACTTCAGAGTCTAGACCTAGTGTTTCCACTACACTACATGCAACATATGAATGGGTCGAGCCCACATCAATAAGAGCAAAACAGAGCTTGCCATGAATAAGGAACGTACCGGTTATGACGTCCGGTGCGTCTCCATCCTCCCTCCGGTGAACCGCATAAACCAAACCCGGTTGCCTTGCCTCAAAGATTGGCGGCACTCTCCGCCTCGAGTTCCATGTCCTCTGCCAGCACTATTACCTCTGTTATTCGAACCACGACCTCGTTGAGGCTGCTGTCCGCCTCTACCAGCCTGACTAACATTCTAAGCTACTGGTCAACTTTCATCCGGTTTCTTCGGGCAATCCTTGATCATGTGGTCCTTGGACCTACACCTAAAACATCCTCACGTCTTCTTCCAGCACTCTCCTAAGTGCTTCTTTCCACACAGATCACAAGGACGATACTGCCCTCCTGAACCAACTTGCTGACCTCGCGGCCTATCAACTCTAGGCCTCTTTTGAACCTTCCCAGACGATCCAAAACCTCTTTTGGGCCTATTCCGATCCATAATCTGCTTTGTAGAATCCTTGATTCCCTCGGCTACCTTGGCCTTTTCTACTAAAAGAGAAAAAACTCGCGCTCACGATGCGGTGCTATCAACAATCTCAGATCATCCCTTAGTCCGTCCTCAAAACGGACACAGCGCTCATGCTCAGTTGCCATTACTCCTCGAGCATACCAGCTCAACCTCAGAAATTCAGCCTCATATTCCGCAACAGACTTGTTCCCTTGAACCAGCCCTAGAAATGCTTTTCTTTGCTCATCAGTATACCTGGTTCCCACATATTTCTTCTGATACGCTTCCTTAACATAGTCCCACGTTAGATCCTCAGCTGTAGCACCATCACGAACTGTGAGCCACCATTGGTACGCTTCATCGCGTAGGAATGCCACCATTCCTTTCAGCTTCTCCTCAGGGGTTAGATCTAGTTCATCCATAATCCACTCAGTTGATTCCAACCAATACTCAGCGGTACTGGGTGCCACTCTTGACACTCCACGGAACACCTCAGCTCCGTTCGCACGAAGTCGCTCAGGTACCGACTTCCGAGCTCCTGAATTTCCTCCTGCATCAACCACCAGTTCAAGAACTTGCAGCACAGCTTGTGATAAAGCATCATCCCCCTTCTGAGCTTGCTGCTCAACACCAACAGCTAGGGATGGTGGTGGCGGTGGTATCTCATTTTCAGACCCTTGACCCGATCTAACGGGTTCTGACACGGTCTTCCTTCCTCTACCTCGTCCACGACGACCACGTCCTCTAGAGCTCATTTCTAACATTGTGATCTGATTAAGAAGTTTTATGAATTAGTCCTTGTTTCACTTGATTACCCGCGAAGAAGTTTTATGAAAAGAATTTTAGGAGTGGTTCTTTCGTATTCATACATGCACACAGTCTTTTCATTCATACATCCATCAACCAATTATGAACTTTCGTTCATTCAGAGAAATGTTATAGTTTTCATTGTTGTTGTTTTTTTTTCGGCTACCCAGGGGTATTTTCGTAATTTGTCCTACAGGGGTATTTTCGTGATTTTTCAAAAGAAAAAGTTCCTTGGTGATTTTGTCAAAAAGTATTTTGGAATTTTTAAATTCCCGGGGTATTTTGGAAAATTTTGAAATCCGAGGGCATTTCGGTAATTTTGAAACTCAGGAGTATTTTGGTATTAAACCAGGGTGAATTTGTAAAGTTTAATAATTCAGGGGTATTTCAAAATTTGCAAACCTGTGAGGGTTCTTTTTGTGAATTTGCTTTCTATTTTGGTGATATTGCAAAAATTTTGGAAGTTAGGGTCATTTTGGTAATTTTGTAAGTTAGGGGCAACTTCGTAATTTTTCCAAAATCAAAGTATTTTTGATAATTTACAAATTAAGGTTTTTGAACATTTATAAAACAATGAAATTTTGGTAAAACTGTTGGGTAGTTGGGCATTTTTGTAATTTTATCCCTAGGGGTATTTTTATAATTTCATAAATCAAAAATTTTTCGGAAAATTTTGTGAGAATAGTTCTCACAAATTAAAAGGGTAACTTTAAGAGTTTTAAAACTAGGGTTTTTATAAAAACACAGCTAATTCCCTTTCGGGTTTTAGTTATTGTGTTTAGCCTATGACTGAGTCCTCTTGGTCAGGGTAAACCGAAGCTACGCACCAGGTAGGATTCGAGTGGAGAGGAGGTGAGTCGCACGGACTGCTTAAGTACCAAGCTGCCACCAAAACCATTCCTAGACATGCGCACAGAGGTTGCCACACCCACTAAGTCCTCTTGGTTAGGGTGAACCGAAGCTACGCGCCAGGTAGGATTCCAGCGAAGAGGAGGTGAGTCACTAGGACTGCTTAAATACCAGGCTCTTCCGGTTCCAATCCTAGACATGCGCACAGGGGTTGCCACACCCTAACTTGGTGACTTAGTCATAGGTTTGTTTAATTAGGCATTTAAGTCTTATGTATTGTGTTTGAGTAGACTAGTCCTACGGTTCAAGTACCTATCACACTATTCTACGTTCCATTTCATTTCCACCCTTCTACAACTCATAAAGCATACAGATGGTTAGGGGTACTTACCTGGTGGACGGCGGGTCGGAGACTTAGGTGCCATGCCAAAAAACCTGCTTATCTTCAGAAATACTTTCATAAAACTCATTTGGGCTCGATTTGAAAATGTTTTGGGCCTTAGCCCACAGGCCGAGAGTTTAAAACTGGGCTCTAATACCAAGCTGAAACACTCCAAACCCGGCCCACGAGCTTTGACCAGATTTGGTATGTTCCTCAAGTAAACCGGTTCAAAGTTCTTTTGTTACTTAGGAAAACTTGTGTGATTTTTAAAAAAAATATGGCTTGGGTTGGGCTTGTGTTGAAAACCAATTTATCTTACATTGGAATCCATTTATTTAAGGTGACAAAACATTTAGGGTTTATCTTAAATGAAATTAACTTAGTCTTTAATATATAAAATTTCGTAACATAATAAATAGAACTAAATGTAAAATAGTTCAACTAGGGCCTTATTACATCAAATTGAAACCCAAAAATAAAATTTAAAGTACTTAAAAATAATAGTCCAAATAAAAATAGTCTTCAAGTCGAGCATGGCCACCACAAGTTCTCGCTGTCCCGGTCCATCATCACTGCTCATCACTCAAACATGTTCCCACAACGGGGTGAGTCAACAGACTCAATGTGTACACAACACTAAGTCCAAATAGAATCACACATACAAATGATACACATTCAAATCATAGAATACAATTAATGATGCATTCCCAAACCCAAACCTAATTAGCCATCCACTACACTTCCCCGTACCAACTGCGCACACCGTGGGGACTACTAAGTCGACCCTCCATCCGCTACACACCATCGAAGGCGATCGGCTGCGAATCGACGTGCTCATCGCCCTTATAGTTTTGTGGTCTTAGGTCACCACATTGAGATATCGTGGTCTTAGGTCACCACATTCGAGATATCGCGGTCTTAGGTCACCGCGATTCGGATATCGCGCCTTAGGTCACCGCGATTCGATTTCGTGGTCTTAGGTCACCACATTCACTTCCCCTTTTCAATAACCCATATGCCCCATATCATATTATGCATTAACATGCCAAAGTTCACATTCTTATCATTATTCTCATGTTAAATATAACATATTTCATAATCCTAGTAGGAGTAGGAAATGTACCTGAGTACTTTGTACCATAACATGGTACCTTAACCACATTCTTACACGTTCATATTCTCAATATCACATACATATATTTATTAAACATGCCATAAAACTTATTGAGAAATAGTGTGGGGTACACACTTGATTCGCTTAACAAATTCACTGAAATCCTGAAATCTGTTCTACCGCTTTAGATCCTTAATCCCTTGTTGCCGATTGGGACACCAACAAATCCCGAACTCTTTGCTTTACTCCTCCTTGTATTCGGCCAGGCATTAAATTGACAAGTGGGTTAGTTTTCGGCTTTTGAGAAGATAATAAATAGATCCACATATTGAAATAGGCCTTGGCCGAATTTACTTTTGGGCTTACCTTCCAAATCTTAAATCCTGAAATTGATCTCTTGTCTTGGGGAGTTGTCGAAATACCTATAGACCCATGTTAGATCCGATTTCATCCTTAAACACAATAAATGGCCTTTGGCCAAATATTCACATGTCTTACCTTGAAGCTTTAAATCCTGAAAAATCCTCCTTTTAGTCGACTACTCTGATAATCCCGAAAGATCCTTCCATATTTTGGCAACCACAATATTAATGGGGTTAGATTAACTTTCGGCTTAAAGAAGAGAAATACGATAACGATACAGATCCTTACCCTTACTACAGGAGTCGACACACCCTTGCTTGAAGTCCCACCAAGATTCGGCTTTTGGATGGATTGGAAAGAAAAGGAATAGGAAGAAAAGAAAGGTGAAGAAATTGGCTTGCTTTGCTAGAGTTTTTAGTTTTGGCAAAATAGCAGAGAAGAGAGGATTTTGCTAGGGAAAATTCGGCAGAGAGAGGAGAATTGCTTAAAGAATTTTGGCAAAGGAAGAGTGAATGAATGAATGGCCTCTTTTCCTCTAGTAGCCGAAATTACTAGCTAGAGTCCCTTACTTGGCCACCACTCTCCCTTATTTTGATAGCTTTATCTCTTTAATTTAAAAATTAAAGAATAATTCTTATTTATCTCTAAAATAAATCCATTATTTATCCCCTATTTAACCGAAATTTAAAGAGAATAAAACTCCTCTTTTAAAAGCCTTTATGCCGTCCACCTCTCTGCTCATTGTAGCAAAATAAAATTTCTTTTATTTGCTTCCCATGTGGCTCGAACTTAGGCCCAATACCCTTGTATGTGGCACCATTTCCAGAAGCCCTAAGTGGCATCTCCAGGCCACTTTTCCAAGCCTGTTTGTATGTCAAATCCCACATACAATTTCTCTTAAGGCCACCTTGCCTCAGTTTCCTCTTTTAAACTTTAAAACTCGACATCTTCTAAGTCATTTCCTTACATTTCTAAGTTTCCAAAAATTTTCGTTTCCCTCTTTAAACTTGACATTTCCTTACATTTCCAAGTTTTCAGAAATGTTCACTTTCCACTTTTGAATCATTTCTAAATCATTTCCTTACATTTCCAGGTTTCCAAAAAGGTTCACTTTAAACTTAACATTTCCATACATTTCCAGGTTTCCAAAAATGTTCAAAATACATTCATAACACATAAGACATGTCATTTCGTACAATTAAACTGAAAATGCGTAGGCCTTTTTCAGGATGTTACATATGCAGTATGTCATGTATGCATAACATATATCAAATATAAGTATAACATGAGTTACCATCATAATTAGATAGACATAATACAACATAATCAAGCTAATCAACCTCTAAGGGTACAACAGTAATTTTACCTACCAAGGGTATTTTCGTAATTTACCTATCGAGGGTATTTCAGTAATTTTGCACCTGTAATGGCCTTTCTGAAGGCCTGATGTCGCCTCGAGCGACTCAACTACAATTTCTGGTCGTATCAAACTATTAGGCCTCAAACCCGATTTCGGCCCATTCGGGCCCACACGCTTGTGTGGCCCACCTAACACAAATCTAGCCACGTATATAAGATTCACCTAGTCTAGTTCAATATATACAAAACAATCATACAATTTACTCATATGGGTCCACGGGCCCATTGGGCCCACTTCGGCCCATCGCGGCCCAAGCAGCCCAAACCCACAAGATTATTAATGGTGGCCTCAACTATCGCGTCGAAGCCCCACACGTGCGCTCGCACGCTCGTGTGGCTACTATTGCCGTGACCGGCACTTCGGCATTTGCCGCTCTACAACTAGAGTAGAGAAGTACACACTTGATAGGAATCTAGTGCTAATCCGCGCTCCGACCACTCCTATGCCCAAACGCCTTCCAAGGTATCCTTTCTCCTATCATAGAATGCTATATATATAGCTAGCTTCTCACCTTCCTTCTTTGTATCTTTCCGATGTGGGATCCCTTCGTCAGTAGAGTTTAAATCCTACTCAAACTCTTGCCGTCCAATTCGCAAAATAAATACTCACTTGCTTCTCATGAGATTCGAACCCAGGCTGCCTTGCAACATAATCCACGCCGCTAACCACTTGGCCTGAAGCTCCTCTTGTGTCTTAAACCATGCGCAACTAAATATAAATCTATAGCCAAATACTAAGGTCCATGTAAAAAGGAAACCAAAATGCAAGAGCCAAGACTTGAACCTTGGACCTCCTTCCTTCCTTGTGGCGTCATCCCCTTGCCTCTTATGTGGCGTCACTTTGCCACTACACTGCACACTCCACTTGTGTCATTTTTATCCATATTTTATTCTTAAAGCCTACCTACTAACTCCCAGGGTTTTTTCCACCTAAAACCAAATTTTCCCCAAAGCCAAAGTTTGATCCCGAGACTTCATAGAAGCCATCTAACCTTCCAAAATCACTTATCTAATAGGTCCAACTTGCATTTAAGTCGATCTCTTGTTCTCAAAAATTTTAAACGTTACTACGCTCAAGGCCTATTGGGCCCAATCCTACTAGGCCAATTTCGGGATGTTACAATATGAATGGGTTTAATATATGTGTTTGTATTAAGGAATAACTACGTATATAAATGGAAATAGAAAATGTGAAGTGATGATGATTAAAGAATTGTATATTGGTGAATGAAAAGGGTTGAATTGCCAAATGTAATGGTAATGGAAGATGGAATTGAGTTGTTAATAGATGTATGTATTTATGAACTAAATTGTAAATTGAGTAAATGCTGAATGTTTTAGTATTTGAATGAGATAAATTGAGAATGTATGAATGTCAATGGAATTACAAGGGTATTGAAGATCAAAGAAAAGGTTTCGTAAAAGGCACTATGTGTGCGCATTAAACAGTAATGGCATTATGTGTGCGGATTAAATAGTAATGGCACTATGTGTGTGGATTAAATAGTAATGGCACTATGTGTACGATACATTACTGTGAAAAGGCACTATGTGTGCAGATTAAATAGTAATGGCACTATGTGTGTGAATTAAATAGTAATGACACTATGTGTGCGATACATTACTGCTAAAAGGCACTATGTGTGCGATACGTTACGAAATTAGCACTATGTGTGCAGAGTTACAGAGACTTTGGGAAACATAAACTGTTGAAAAGAGAATAACGAGAAACAAAACATGCGTATGTGATACAAGGTAACTTAATGGTCAGGTATTAGTGAGGTATGTTATAATTTTTAAGTGAATTTAGAAATAAGATATGATTATTAAACTTTGAGCTATATGTTAGATACGGTGGATGATGAATGGTAGCTTAAATTGCATTTTGTATTTATGAATTTGATATTGATCATATTGGTTTAATTAAATTATTTATTGATTAGTTGCATAGTTTTTACCATTGCTTAAAACTTACTAAGCTATATTAGCTTATTGTATGTGTGTTTGTTTGACTATGATATAGATCTTGAAAGCTAGCTCGTATTCGGGGATCTTCGTCAAAGTCATTCGCACTATCACCTATCTTCGGTATTTTATAATTTGTACCCTTTTGAAACATATGGCATGTATAGGCAATATTTCTTGAGTTGTATATGTATATGCCATGCGAAAAATGGCTATGCTTTTGTGTTTCAATATAGTTTAGTCATGTTTGAATTTGGTGTCATTATTATGTATGTTTGAATTTAATATAAGCTTATTTTGAAAATTTATTCAATATTATGCTATGTGTGATAGTTGATTACATAAACTTGATGTTAAATAAGGTCTATAATGCATTTTGGCCGATAATTATCCATATGTTATATGCATGTGTATGATTTGTAATATTGGTAATGGTGTTAATGATGTAAATATTCGGTTGTGATATATGTTTATATTAAAGGTTTATTTTAATGATATATGTGTATGCTAGTTTAAGGTTTTAGAAATGGATTAAATATGGTATATATATATGACATTGGGATGATGATGATTTGTTTCGATATGTCTATTTGAATGTATCAACGTGATTAAACATAGATGATATATATATTGCACCTTGTGCATGCGCATACCATAGGTGACATAGTAAAGAGCAAAATTGATGTGTATTATTCGTAGGCATTCGGCAATGGTTTGTTTTTGCATGGAGTTTAATTTATCTCATTGAGTGATAAAACGTGTTCGGCTATGTGTCACAAATGGTTAAATCAATGATGAGTTAATTAGATAAGGTGTATTTATAATATATACATATAATGAACAATTCCAAATGGAATAAGACATTTATGCGATGAACAAATGGATTTGAGCTTTGTATTTGTGGTTTGAACGAATGTGGAATGAGATATATGTTCAGTAATGATTTAAAGATGTATGTTTGGTGGATAGTAGATGTGTTCATGAAATGATGAAGTGCCAATTATCTATTCGATCATTGCATTGTACATGGCTATAAGAGTAGTGATTTGCTTATTGATATATATTTTACCAAGTATCAATACTAATAGAGTGCATTAACTTGTATTGGTTCAGTAATGCCCGTAAACCTAATCCAGTGACGGACACGATTTAGGGGTGTTACATTTGATTGGTATTGGAGCTACGGTTTAGTCGGTTCTTAGACTAACGTAGCGTGTGTGGGTCTAGCTATACATGCCATATTTTATAATGTGATAGTGTGATGACTCCTGACTGTGAAATGTGTTTATTTCTTCTATATAGTAAATGGATCCTGATCTCGAGCGAGCTTTAGCTGATGATGTTGAGAATGTGGTACCTGTTCCCGCCTAGGGGACCGCGCCAGAAGAATCCCGACTGGTTACGAGTAATCGCGATGAGGGGGCTAGACAAGCCTTTTATAGCATGATGAATGATTTGTTCAGTCAGTATATTCGAGCCAATCCGGCTGTTCAACCACCCCCTGAATTCGAGCATTTCCCCTGTAGTACCGGTGGTACCCCCGATTATGAATCCTGAGAGAGTAAACAAGCCTCCGGTTGATCGCATTAGAAAACATAGAGCTCAAGAGTTTAGAGCTGAGGATGATGATGATGCAGAGCGAGCTGAATTTTGGCTCGATAATACTGTTCGTGTTTTCGATGAGCTATCCTGCACATCCAATGAGCGTCTGAAGTGTGCTATATCATTATTACGGGATTTTGCCTACTATTGGTGGAATACTCTCGTGTCAGTTGTATCGAAGGAGAGAGTTACCTGGGACTTCTTTCAGACGGAATTTCGTAAGAAGTACATAAGTCAGCGCTTCATAGACTCTAAGCGTAAAGAATTTCTCAAGCTCAAACAGGGCCGTATGATCATGTCCGAGTACGAGTGCAAGTTTGTGTGACTTAGTCGCTATGCTTGCAATGTGTTACATCTGAGGCTACTATGTGCCAGAGATTCGAAGATGGTCTGAATGAAGATATAAAGATTCTGGTCGGCATTCTTGAAATTAACGAGTTCATTGTGTTGGTTGAACGAGCTCGTAAAGCTGAAGAGCTAGGAAAGGAAAAGTGAAAGGTTGAGTTTGAAGCTAAAGACTTCCGAAAGATATCTACGAGTAAATTTTCTAAGATGGCAACGAAGAAGTTCAAGAATGATGGTAGCCGATCCAAACCTAACACCGATATTTTTATACGAGAAAGACCACCAGTGAGTTCTCGGGCTATATCAGTTGCTAGTGTTAGCAATGCTCGATCGAGCAAACTAGAGTGTCAGCAATATGGCAAACGACATTTCAGCGAGTACTGGGGTAAATCTATTAATCGCACTTGTTATAAGTGTGGTTCGCAGGATCATTTTGTTCGGGATTGCCCGAAAACAGCTGAAAAAGGCATTGTTCAGAGCACGAGACCGAGTAGCACTACAGCTAAAGGTAGATCATCTCGTAATATGAGAGGTAAGAGTGGTGCTTAGAGAGGAACGTCAGATGTGGCTATTCGATCAAAGGCTCGTGCACCGGCTAGAGCTTATGCCATTCGTGCCAGAGAGGAGGCTTCATCTCTAGATGTCATTACCGATATTTTCACTCTCTTTGATTCTAGTGTTATTGCCCTGATTGATCCCGGTTCAACTCATTCATATGTGTGTGAAACATTAGTATCCAGTAAGACTCTACCTGTTGAGTCTACTGAGTTTGTGATTCGGGTTTCGAACCCCCTGGTTCTATGTGTACTAGTTGATAAAGTGTGTAAGAATTTCCCTTTGATGATACGAGACTCATGTTTTCCGATCGATCTGATGTTACTAGCATTTGACGAGTTCCATATTATCCTCGGTATAGATTGGTTAATGGTACATGATGTGGTAGTGAATTGCATACGAAAGACTATTGATTTGAGGTGTCAGAATAATGAGATAATTCGAATTGAATCTGCGGATTTGAATGGGCTACCACCTGTGATATCTTTGATGTTGGCTCGACAGTATTTGAGAAAGGGTTGCGAAGCCTATCTTACATATGTGATTGATAGCAATGTAACCGAAAAGAAGATTGAATCTATGTCGATTGTTAATGAGTATCCGGATGTGTTTCCGGAGGAACTACCGGGATTGCCACCCGTTCGAAAGGTAGAATTTGGTATTGAACTAGTGCCAGGGACCACTCCGATTTCGATAGCTCCGTATAGAATGGCACCGACTGAATTAAAAGAATTGAAGGCTCAGTTGCAAGAATTGACGGATAGAGGTTTCGCCCGACCGAGTTTCTCTCCCTGGGGTGCGCCCATTCTATTTGTGAAAAAGAAAGACAGAACTTTGAGAATGTGCATCGATTATCAACAACTTAATAAAGTGACGGTGAAGAATAAATATATGTTGTCACGTATCGATGATTTATTTGATCAACTTAAGGGAGCCTCGGTGTTCTCGAAAATTGATCTGAGGTCAGGGTATTATCGGTTGCGAGTTAGGGATTCGGATATACTAAAGACTGCTTTTCGGACGAGATACAGTCATTACGAGTTTTTGGTGATGCCATTTGAACTAACTAATGCCCCTGCTATTTTCATGGATTTGATGAATCGGGTATTCAGACCGTATCTAGATCGGTTTGTGGTTGTATTCATAGATGACATACTGATCTATTCACGAGACAAAATCGAGCATACCGAGCACTTGAGACTTATATTACATATTTTGCGTGATAAGCAGTTGTACGCGAAATTTAGCAAATGTGAGTTTTGGTTGAATGAAGTTAGCTTCTTGAGGCATGTTGTCTCCGCATCGGGTATTCGGGTTGACCCGAGTAAAGTCTCGACTATACTGGATTGGAAACCCCCCAGAATGTTTCTGAGGTTCGTAGCTTTCTGGGACTTGCCGAATATTATAGACGCTTCGTGAAAGGGTTTTCCATGATAGCAGCCCCGATGACAAAGCTATTACAGAAAGACGTTAAATTCGGGTGGTCAGAGAGGTGCCAAAAGAGTTTTGATCAACTGAAGACTTTTCTAACGGAAGCTCCAGTGTTGGTTCAGCCAGAGTCAGCTAAAGAGTTTGTTATTTTCAGCAATGCATCCTTAAATAGGCTGGGTTGTGTTTTGATACAGGAGGGTAAAGTTGTAGCCTACGCTTCGAGACAGTTGAAACCGCATGAGAGGAATCATCTGACACACGACCTTGAGTTGGCCGCTATAGTTTTTGCTTTGAAATTATGGTGTCACTATTTATTCAGTGAAAAGTGCCACGTCTATTCGGATCATAAGAGTCTAAAGTATTTAATGACTCAGAAGGATCTGAATTTGAGACAGCGACGATGGTTAGAACTGTTGAAAGACTATGAGCTTGTGATTGATTACCATCTGGGAAAGGTTAATGTAGTTGCCGATGCACGTAGCCGAAAGTCACTATTTGCTCTACGCGCAATGAATGTGGATTTGGCTATGACCGATGATGGTGTGATCATTGTCGAGTTAAAAGCGAGACCATTGTTCGTACAACAGATTCGAGAAGCTTAAGAGGTTGATAATGACTTAAAAGCAAAAAGGAGTCAAGGTGGCTTGTGTACAGATTCAGATTTTCAGATAGATACCGAAGGATGTTTACGGTTCAAGAATTGAATATGTGTGCCTAAGAACTCCGATTTGATTCAAATGATTTGTGATGAAGCTCATAATAGTAGATTGTCGATTCATCCGGGTAGCACGAAAATGTATAACGACCTGAAATATCATTATTGGTAGCATGGTATGAAACGAGACATCTCGGACTATGTGTTGAAGTGTTTAGTATGCCAACAAGTGAAAGCCGAGCATCAGGTGCCATCGGGACTACTCCAACTGATTATGGTACCCAAGTGGAAATGGGATCGAGTTACGATGGATTTCATAGCGGGTCTGCCGTTGACATCGAGTAAGAAAGATTCAATTTAGGTTATTGTTGATAGATTGATGAAATCGGCTCATTTTGTCCCGGTATGTACGGATTTCTCACTTGATAAGTTAGCTGAGTTGTACATATCGCAGATCGTACGATTACACGGAGTACCAGTTTTTATTGTTTCGGATAAAGATTCGAAGTTCACATCGTGATTTTGGAAGAAACTGCAGGATGCTTTAGGTACCAAGTTACATTTCAGTAAAGCTTTTCATCCTCAGTCGGATGGTCAATCCGAGCGTGTTATCCAAATACTCGAGGACATGTTGAGATGTTGTGTTCTTGAGTTTGAAGGTTCATGGGAACGATACCTACCTTTGATTGAATTTGCATACAACAATAGCTTTCAATCAAGTATTAAAATGGCACCCTATGAAGCATTATACGGTCGACAATGTCGTACACCTTTATATTGGACCGAGCTAAGTGAAGGCAAGATACACGGGGTTGATTTAATTAGAGAGACGGAGCAGAAAATTAAAGTAAATCAAGAAAATTTGAACGCTGCATCAGATCGTCAGAAGTCGTATGCGGATTTGAAACGAAAGGATATAAAGTTTCAGGTGGGTGATCGAGTGATCTTGAAAGTATCGCTGTGGAAAAAGATACTTAGATTTTGTCGTAAGGGAAAGTTAAGTCTGCGTTTCATAGGGCCGTATAAAGTTATTGAACGTATTGGCCCGGTTGCGTATAGACTTATGTTGCCACCTGAATTAAACAAGATTCATAATGGCTTCTATATATCAATGCTTAGACGATACCGATCCGACCTTTCGCATGTGATCAGTCCATTAGATATTGAAATTCAACCCGACTTGACTTATGAGGAAGAACTGATTCGCATCTTAGCTCGTTAAGTGAAAGAGTTGCGAAACAAGAAAATTCCGTTGGTTAAAATTATGTGGCATAAGAACGGGGTTGAGGAAGCGACTTGGGAAACCGAAGAATCAATGAAAGAACGCTACCCACAATTATTTTGTAACACCCCAAACCCGGCCCATTCGCTATGACCAAATTTGAAATGCCACTGCGGAAATCGTTTGAAAAACTTTTGACTTAGAGATTAAAAACATAAAATTTTGTTGTCTTTACTAAAACATTGTGTAATTAAAGTTCCAAATAAAATTAAGTTGTTTAAAATAAAACATTTTCAAATAATAATATAATCGACAATCCAACTTAAAACATAATAAAAGTCCATAAATACTTTAAATGGCCCTTATTACAATAAATAACCTTTCATAAAAAAAATGTGTAAAACAAATAAATTTATCTTCTGCATGAGCCACCTCGTATCCACTCCAACCCGGTCCAAGCTTTATACATCACCTGTAAGGTTTGATAAAAATTGGGTGAGTCAACAGACTCAGTGCATAATTATTACACATGTCCCCACATATGGGCTTGGCCCAATTCCACACAGTCCACATATATAAATATGCAAAATGAAGCCCAACCCAACCTAGTTCCATCCATTACACCAACCTCGGTACACCTACCGCCCAAGGCCTTGGCTAATCCACCGATCAAATAATGATCCTCATATCTTACCTTGGCAGACTTACTGCCCAAGGCCGTGGCTAAGCCACCGATCACATAGTGATCCACATATTTGTATCCACGAGGTGACTCGAGGTCATCCTCAATCTACGGTGATGCACACAGCTATCATCTACCGAGATGGGCACCTAGCCAACACCTCCCTTGATGAAGCACATAGCCATCATCAAGTGCCAATGTAGCACAAGGCTAACATCAGACCACGTACATAAAGTACACCCTTTCCTTCGATAGTCACATCCCAAGTCCCATGCATATATGTGTATCATGGCAACATATCACTTGAACAATAATGCATCACATGCCATCACATTTCATATATTCATCAATGATCATTTAATATCGTAAAACTGACCTGAGTATTTGATCACCCACCACGGGTATTCACAATCTTAGCCCTTAATTCGGCTACCATTAACATCATATAACATATACATAAATATAACACATACACACATACAAGAGACAGTGCGATAACTACGCACCTTTTTGGCACAGTCGGCTAAATCCCGAGATCACACGTTTGCACTTAAAAGTCTACCGAAATCCCTAAATGGAACCATATTAGTTTCGGCCTCTATACCAAAAAAGCATTAGAAAGTGGCCTTTGCCCTCAAGAAAACGACATAGAAAAGAGAAAGGAAATACGGCCATGAACACTTACCTATCTTCCAAAACCTATTGAAGAAAACCAAATGAAGACCTACCCTTATTGATATTCGGCCAAGACAACACAAAAAGAGTATGGGAAGTTTCGGCAATATGGTTGATTTGTAACAACAAAAAGGATTCGGTTAGAGTGGAGAAAGAGAAAGGAAAAGAAAAGTGAAAGAAATAGGAGAAGGATGATTCGGCAACAGAAGAAAGAAGAGAATGGAGAGAAGAAAATAAAATGGGAGAGGGATGTTTTCAGCTTTGAGCAAATGTGGAAGAAAGAAAAAGAGAAATGGAGGGAAGGAAGGTTCGGCTAACCACTAAAGATGAAGAAAGAGATGAAGGGAAATGAGTTGGTTTTAGGCTTCAAAGAAAATAAAATATGAGAGAGACTCAAATGAATATTCGGCCAAATGCCTAAAGGAAAATTCGGCAAACCACAATGGTCCTTTCGGCTTTGACACTAAACAAGAAAACAATGCCAAAACTAAAACAAAAATTGTACCAAATGCCCAAGACACAATCGGCTAAGGAGGAAGATTTTGGAGAGGAAAAGTAAAATGCAAAAGATGCACAAAATGTTAGAATTGACCAACTAAAATCCCCTAAATTCCTATCAACATTCGGCCAACCCCCCTAGACACCCATACCGTCCACATTCATGTCAAACTTTTTACACAAAACTTTCCATAGCATATCACCTTATATCATGCCTTATGTTCTCACATCAACCTTTAATCAAATGATTTCTTTCCCAAACATCAAGCTTACCTAAACTATCATTCAACTTACCATAAAAATATAAAGTCCAACCTATCAAAGCCTCCAACAAAAACGGTCAACCCTCCCCCTAGACCAAAATGTCGTCCACATACATGGACTAATGGCCATAGAAGAGTTTCCAAAACATCACCCCATACTTCAAGCCTTATGTCCCCTTTATCCTACCATAAATAAGTACTTGCCTTTTTCCTTTAGTCTACCATCCAAAAATAACAAAGTCCATCCTTACCATAATTAAAACTTGACCAACACTTAATGCTAGGATACATAAAATAAAGTCTTCAAAATGCTCTCCAAGCAACTCGAACCACTTCCCTCAAGCAACTCTTCCTACGTCCTAACCATCTTGCCACTAGCTTCTCATATGCTTGAATTTAACACTTAATTTAACTTAAGTGTCAAGTTCACTTAATCCACTTCACTAAATTTTTAATACTAATAATTATTCTAGCTTAGCTAATAATTCCAAGCCTTCACAAAACTATACTAAGCACACAATAAACATCCTATCTGAGCTAACACAAGTAACAAGATAACACACAAATTTTCCTAAAGCCCATGGCCCAATCAGCCCAATCCTACTAAGCCCAATTTTGGGATGTTACATATTTAATGGTAAGATTTTCGAGGACGAAAATCCCTTAAGGGGGGAGAGTTGTAATAGCCCGATTATGACCCTAATCAGAACGGTTGTTTCAGGACCACGAATCCGAGTTAGAAAAATAGAAAAATATTTTAATATTATATTTGATATCTATTATATATGTTTGAACATGTGTTAAAATATTGTGGGTAAATTTGTCTGTTTGGGGGTTCAATTTAAGAAAAAAGATTAAATTGCTTAAGTGGTAAAAGTAGCCTTTATTTAAATTGTGAGGTTGAATTTACTTATTTTCTTTTATGGGTGGACTTGCATGGTAAATTAACCAAATAATAATAAGTGGATAGCATGATGTTTACATAATGTATTTTACTATTTGATTTTATAAGTGATGTTATATTAATATATGAATAATATATTACAATATGACTAAAATAAAGAAACATAAAAGAATAAGTGGATGTCCATTTTTATTCTTGTTCTTCATTGCCGAAACTTAAAAGAAGAAGAAGAAAATAAACCTTTTCATCATTCGGCCATTGCATGTTAAATTAAGGTTAGTGATTGAGCTCGGTTTTTGATAATTTTTACGTTTTTGAGTTCGTTGCTTCGAATACTATCCAACCCATGTTGAAAATTTTGAGTTTGAGGCATGTTGATGATTCGGCCATTGATGAGTGTTTATGTTTTGTTAAGTTTGATGGTAGAATATTAAGTATGTGTTTGAAATCAACATGTTTTGAACTGGAGATTTTGATTAAATTGAGTATTAGGGATTAAATTACAAAAATTAAATAGTTGAGGGATTAAAATGCTAAACAAATGGTTTGTATAGACTTGTAACGGAAGGATGAACATTCGGCCCTTAATAAATGTGATTAAATTCTTGATATTTTGTGTTTTGAGCTATAAGGACTAAATTGTAAACATTGTAAATGTTGGGGGTAAAATGGTAAATTGTACTATTAAGTATTTATGGATTAAATTGAATAGAAATGTATTTAAATGAGTTTAATTTGATCTTAATTAGATCAAGAACAAAAGGAAAAGGGATTGGATCGGAGAAAAACAAAATTAAACGAATAGCCGGGAAGCTTAATTCGTCAATTTCCGAGGTAAGTTTTAAGTAGTTTGATGAATTGAATTCAATCATATACTATTGTACATTTGATTATAAAATGTAAACATTATAAATTCCTAATTGCCGAATGCAGCTTGAAATAAATGGGATATATATATTATTCAAATATAAGTTAGCACATATGAGTAAATATGTGAAATTATTGAATATATGAATGGGTTTAATATATGTGTTTGTATTAAGGAATAACTACGTATATAAATGGAAATAGAAAATGTGAAGTGATGATGATTAAAGAATTGTATATTGGTGAATGAAAAGGGTTGAATTGCCAAATGTAATGGTAATGGAAGATGAAATTGAGTTGTTGATAGATGTAATTTAATTATGAACAAAATTGTAAATTGAGTAAATGCCGAATGTTTTAGTATTTGAATGAGATAAATTGAGAATGTATGAATGTCAATGGAATTACAAGGGTATTGAAGATCAAAGAAAAGGTCTCGTAAAAGGCACTATGTGTGCGGATTAAATAGTAATGGAACTATGTGTGTGGATTAAATAGTAAAGGCACTATGTGTGCGATACATTACTACAAAAAGGCACTATGTGTGCGGATTAAATAGTAATGGCACTATGTGTGCAGATTAAATAGTAATGGCACTATGTGTGCGATACATTACTGCTAAAAGGCACTATGTGTGCGGTACGTTATGAAATTAGCACTGTGTGTACAGAGTTATAGAGACTTTGGGAGACATAAACTGTTGAAAAGAGAATAATAAGAAATGAAACATGAGTATGTGATACAAGGTAACTTAATGGTCAGGTATTAGTGAGGTATGTTATAATTGTTAAGTGAATTTAGAAATAAGATGTGATTATTAAACTTTGAGCTATATGTTAGATACGGTGGATGATGAATGGTAGCTTAAATTGCATTTTGTATTTATGAATTTGATATTGATCATATTGGTTTAATTAAATTGTTCATTGATCAGTTGCTGAAACACCCCACACCCGGCCCACGAGCCTGGACCGGATCTGGTATGTTCCTTAAGTAAACCGGTTTCAAATTCTTTTGTTCCCTATGAAAAACTTGTGCTATTTTAAGAAAAATATTGTTTTGGGTTGGGCTTGTGTTGAAAACCAATTCATCTTATATTGAAATCCATTAAATAAGGTGACAAAACAATTTAGGGTTTATTTTAAAGGAAATAAATTTTAAACTTAACTTTAATTGAAAATAATTCGTAACATAGTAATTAAAAATAAAAGTAAAGAAATGTAACTTATGGCCTTATTACATTGAGTAAAAACCCAAAATAAAATTCCAAAATACTTAAATAAAATTAAATATCCATATTGAATAAAACTTCAAGTTGAGCATGGCTATCCCTAAGCTTCCTGTAACCCAGGTCCATTATTGATCGTCACCGAAAAATAGTCCCACAATGGGGTGAGTCAAAGCAGACTCAATGTGTACACGACACTAAATCATAATAGAATTAGGCATACAAGAGTTACACATTCAGAACAATGAATAGAAGTTATGATGCATTCCCAAACCCAAACCTAATTGTCCATCCGCTACACACCCCGCACTGCCGGCCACACCGTGGGGACTACTAAGTCGACCCTCCTTCCGCTACACACCAAATTGCGGTCTTAGGTCACCGCATTTAGATTTCGTGGTCTTAGGTCACCACGTTCAGATTACTGTGGTCTTAGGTCACCACTTTGATTCATCGTGGTCTTAGGTCACCACTTTTCGAGATATCACGGTGTTAGGTCACCGTGTTTGTGGTCTTAGGTCACCACATTCACTTCCCCTTTCAAAATAAAACCCATATGCCCCATATAATAATAATATGCATAAATATGCCAGAGTTCACATTCTTATTCTTATTCTCATGTTATAACTAACATATTTCATAATCCTAGTAGGAGTAGGAAACGCGTGCACGAGTACTTAGTACCATAACATGATACCTTAGCCACTTTCATATTCTTAATGTCACATATTTTAATTAAACATGCCATAAAGCGACATTAAGTAGTGTGGGGTACACACACGATTCACTTAAAATTTCCTTGAGATCCCGAAAAGCTTGATCTAATGCTTAGATCCTTAATCCCTATATTCATTTATCACTTATTACCTTAATAAAAGCCATTGGCCAAGATTCCAAATCCTAGTAGGATTAGTATTCTTACCTTGTTGCCGATTGGAACACCAACAAATCCCAAGCTGTTCCTTGTTTCCCTAGGAATGTCGAAATCCCTAAAACCTTACGTTAGACTTAATCTTAATCATCGAAACATAAATCAAGGCCTTTGGCCGAATATTCACATGTCTTACCTTAATCTTAGAAATCCCGAATACTCCTCCTTTTAGTCGACTACTCTGATAATCTGAAAGATCCTTCCATATTCGGCAACCATAATATGTATGGGGTTAGATTATCTCTTGGCTAATCTAAAAGAAAAGAATGGAAATCAAACTTGTTCTTTCCTTTGAAGAAATCAATAGCACCTATGCTTGAAGCCCTTCCAAGATTCGGCTTTTGAATGGATTGGTAAGAAGAAATAGGAAGAAAAGAAAACTTGAGAATTTTGACAATGGTGAACTATAGATTCGGCTTGACAAAAGAAAAAGAGAAGAGAAGAGAAGAGAGCACTCAGAAATTTGGCAGAGAGAAGAGGAGGAAGAAAAATTGATGAGTAGCCCTATTTTCTTCCTTTTATAGCCGAAACTACTACTCAGAATCCCTTACTTGGCCACCACTCTTCTTTATTGATAAGATTATCTCCTTAATTTAAAATAATTAGAGAATAATCCTTTATTATCTCTTCAAAAATAATCCAAATTAAATCCCTTATTTATCACCTTATTAATCGAATATTTATGAAAATAAAACTCCTCCTTTCTAGAAGGCTTGTGCCGTCCACCTCGAGCTTCGGAAGCAAAAATAAAACTTCCTTTATTTGCTTTCCCAAGTGACTCGAACTCAGGCCCAACACCTTGCATGTGGCGCCATTTCCAGAGGCCCTAAGTGGCATCTTCAGGCAACTTTTCCAAGCCTGTTTATGTGTCAAATTTCACCAAGTTTTTCTTTTAAGGCCACCTTGCCTTAATTTCCTCTTTTAAACTTTAAAACTCGACATTTCTAAATTATTTCTAAGTTTCCAAAAATTTTCGTTCATTTCTCAGTAAACTTGACATTTCCTTACATTTCCAAGTTTCCGAGAAATGTTCACTTTCTCTTTTGAATCATTTCCTTACATTTCTAAGTTTCAGAAATGTTCACTTTCCTCTTTTGAATCATTTCTAAATCATGTCCATACATTTTCGAGTTTCCAAAAATGTTCATTTCAGATCATTTCCATACATTTTGAGTTTCCAAAATGTTCATTTCCAAATCATTTTCATTCATTTAGGGTTTCCAAAAATATTCAAAATTTATTCTTAGTACATAAAACATGTCACTTCGTACAATTAAACCGAAAATGCATAGGCCCTTTCCAGGATGTTACAGTTGCATATTTTTTACCATTGCTTAAAACTTACTAAGCTATATTAGCTTACCGTATGTATGTTTGTTTGACTATATTATAGATCTCGTAAGCTAGCTCGTGTTCGGGGATCTTCGCCAAAGTCATTCGCACTATCACCTATCTTCGGTATTTTATAATTTGTACCCTTTTGAAACATATGGCATGTATAGGCAATATTTCTTGAGTTGTATATGTATATGCCATGCAAAAATGGCTATGCTTTTGTGTTTCAGTATAGTTTAGTCATGTTTGAATTTGGTTTCATTATTATGTATGTTTGAATTTAATATAAGCTTATTTTGAAAATTTATTCAATACTATGCTATGTGTGATTGTTGATTACATAAAGTTGATGTTAAATAAGGTCTATAATGCATTTTGGCCGATAATTATCATGTGTTATATGCATGCGTATGATTTGTAATATTGGTAATGGTGTTAATGATGTAAATATTCGGTTGTGATATATGTTTATATTAAAGGTTTATTTTAATGATATATGTGTATGCTAGTTTAAGATTTTAGAAATGGATCAAATATGGTATATATATATGACATTGGGATGATGATGATTTGTTTTGATATGTCTATTTGAATGTATCAACGTGATTAAACATAGATGATATATATATTGCACATTGTGCATGGGCATACCATAGGTGACATAGTAAAGAGCAAAATTGATGTGTATTATTCGTAGGCATTCGGCAATGGTTTGTTTTTGCATGGAGTTTAATTTATCTCATTGAGTGATAAAACATGTTCGGCTATGTAACATCCTGGACTATAGCCTATGCATTAGTATGTCTTATGTGTTATTGAAGTGATGTGCGCATTTTTAGAATCTTGGAAATGTAAGGAAATGTCTTGGAAATGTAAGGAAATGTCTTGTCTTGGAAATGTAAGGAAATGTCTTGGAAATGTAAGGAAATGTCTTGGAAATGTAACGAAATATCTTGTCTTAGAAATGTAAGGAAATGACTTGGAAATGTAAGGAAATGACTTGGAAATGTAAGGAAATGTCTTAGAAATGTAAGGAAATGCTTTAGAAATGTCAAGTTTAAAGTTTAAAAGAGGGACATGAAGCAAGGTGATCTTAAGAGGAATTGTATGCAAAACATGACACACAAATGAGCTTGGAAAAGTGGCTTGGAGGCACCACTTAGAGCTCTGGAAATGACGCCACATGCTAGGGGGAAGGACTTGTGTTCGAGTCGCGTGGAGAGCAAAATTTTAAAGCCTTTATTTTGCTAAGTGGCGTCAATTAGAGGGAATAGGGGGACGGCACATGGCTAAATTTTAGGAGTTTTATCCCTTTTATTTTATTTAAGGATAAAAGATGATAAATGAGGAATTATTCTTTAATTAGGAAAATAAGGGAGAAGTGATGGCCAAGTAAGGGACTTTGAGTTTAATAATTTCAGCTAAGTAAGGATAGTTCTTTGAATTATCTTTTATTTTAGGTGATAATTAAAGAGATAAAGCTATCAAAATAGAAGAGTGATGGCCAAGTAAGGGATTCTAAGTTAGTAATTTTGGCTACTAAAGGAAAAGAGGGCCATTCATTCTTTCTTTCAACTCTCTCTCTGCCGAATTCTCTCTAGCAAATAACTCCTCTCTTCTCTTTTATTTTTGCCAAGCTGAAATACCTTGTGCTCTAGCCGAATCCTCCATCTTTATTCTTCTTTCTCTTTTCTTTCTACTAATCAAAAAGCCGAAATCAAGATCCTTCTAGCCTACATAGCCGAATATTGTTAAAGGTTCAAGCAAGGATTGCCGATTCCTAAAGTAAGGGTAAGATCTCATTCGGTTTCATCCTTTTTCTTTTAAGATTTGCTGAAATCTAGGACTAACCCCATTAATATCTTGTTGCCGAAACATTGAAGAGATCTTTCGGGATTTACTAAGTATCGACTATAAGGAAGGAGAAGTTCTTTTCCTAAAGGTACACCATAGGCCGTATGTTCTCTAGTTATTCGGTGAGTTTCGGGATTTAAAATCCACAAGGTAAGTGTATATAGCATTCGGCCAAGGGCCATCTATGATGATTTAATGTTAGAATCGAATCTAACATATGTGTATAGGTATTTAAATGATAATTAAGACAAGGGATACTTTCGGGATTTGAAATCGCAAGGTGAGTGCATAAGTACAATCGGCCAAGGTCTATTTTGGTAATTAGATCTATTCTTTATTTGTTTAAAAAGCCGAAACTAATCAAGTTAAATAATCTAGCATTAGCCGATTGAAGGGAGGAGTAGCACAAAGTTTTTGGGATTTGATTTATAGTGAAATCGGCACCAAGGTAAGTTTTGGGTTACAACAATCCTAATAGGATTTGGTTTTATGGCCGAATGGTCTTCATTAAATTTTTAAGTAATGGCCGAATGTAGGGACTAAGGATCTAAGGCTTTAGATCGGATTTTCGGGATTTGAAGTGAAGTTGCGTTAATCAGGTGTGTAGCCCACACTATTTCTTAATAAGTTTTATGGCAATGTTTAATAAATATATGTATATGATATTAAGAATGTGAAAAGTATGGCTAAAGTACCATGCAATGGTACAAAGTACTGTGCACGCGTTCCTACTCCTACTAGGATTATGAATACATATTAGATGTAACATGAGAACAATGATAAGAATGTGAAATTTGGCATGTTAATGCATAATATGTATGATATGGGGCATATGGGTTATTAAAAAGGGGAAGTGGATGTGGTGACCTAAGACCACGATATTTGAATGTGGTGACCTAAGACCACGAGATCTGAATGTGGTGACCTAAGACCACGATATTTGAATTGTGGGGACTAAGACCACGATATCTGAGTGTGGTGACCTAAGACCACGAATACTCATAAGGGCGATGAGCACGTCGACTGCAGCGACTGCCTTCGATGGTGTGTAGCGGATGGAGGGTTGACTTAGTAGTCCCACGGTGTGCAGGATGGTACGGGTGATGTGTAGCGGATGACATCTAGGTTTGGGTTCGAGTTGCATCATTTTTAATTTAATGATATATGAATATGTATGATATGAAATGCCTGAATTTATTTGGACTTAGTGTTTGTGTACACATTGAGTCTGTTGACTCACCCCGTTGTGGGAACATTTTTCAGGTGATGATCAGTAATGGATCGAGTCGGTAGGAGCTTAAAGGTGGCCATGCTCAGCAAGGAATTTTATTTGGACATTTTATTTTTATTTAAGTATTTTAAATTATTTGGGTTTATTTGATGTAATAAGGCCATAGTTGAACTATTTTACATTTATTTTATTTATTATGTTTACAAATTTTTATCAATTAAAGTTTAAGTAGATTTCTTCTAAAACAAAGCCTAAACGTTTTGTCACCTAAAGTAAAGGATTTTAATAATGAAATAAACTTTTTTTCAACTCGAGCCCAACCCGACAAGTTTTTCCTAAGTAACAAAAGAATTTGAACCGGTTTTCATCGAGGAACTTACCAGATCCGGTCAAGGCTCGTTGGTCGGGTTTGGGGTGTTTCAGGCTATGTGTCACAAATGGTTAAATCAATAATGAGTTAATTAGATGAGGTGTACTTATAATATATATAATGAACAATTCCGAATGGAATAAGACATTTATACGATGAACAAATGGATTTGAGCTTTGTATTTGTGGTTTGAACGAATGTGGAATGAGATATATGTTCAGTAATGATTTAAAGATGTATGTTTGGTGGATAGTAGATGTGTTCATGAAATGATTAAGTGCCAACTATCTATTCGATCATTGCATTGTACATGGCTATATGAGTAGTGATTTGCTTATTGATATGCATTTTACAAGTATTAATACTGATAGAGTGCATTAACTTGTATTGGTTCAGTAATGCCCATAACCCTAATCCGATGACAGACACAGGTTAGGGGTGTTCCAGTGGACTCGTGACCCCTGCACCCAAGTTTAAGCGGCGTAGGGTGTCAGCGGTTTGGGACTTTCCGTCGGGGTGCGAAAGGGCATTGACATCTGGTTTAGATAGACAAATCGCAGTTACTCGATCTAGTGAAGGCAAGTGTTAGTAATCTCGTAGTTAGGTGGTTAGATTAAAGATCTTCCAATTCTTTTGTTAATAGTGTTAATTGTGTGATATGTTTGGTATAGGTGACGGCGATCATGAGTGTTTAGGTCTCTACGTGATCAGGTGTGTAATCTCACACCCATTTCAATGGTTGGTTGTGATGATCTGTGAAACGGCCAAAAGCTGAAAAGCCGGAGATGGTGACTACTCGAGCGTACGAACGCTCGTAGTGGTAAGTCGAGATACAAATCATGATGCTAAGTCGTTGAGAGTGTCACGAACACTCTCACGATACCGAGTCTGTAACGGGCCTAACCGGGCCGAATCGGGCTAAGTGGACCTAACGGGTTAATCAATCCACCTGGGCAAAACTGCTGGATTTGTAACAAATGATAGGCCCAGATGTGAATTCTGCAAATCTGATTCCGAAATCATGCGTTTTGGGCCATACGAGCATGTGGGCCCGTTTAGGCCTAAAATAGATTTTAGGCCCAATAGTTCCGTAAAGACCTAAAAAGGGTCCCGAGTCACTCGAGGGGACAGTAGGCCTTTGGAAAGGCCATTAAAGGTGAAATTACTAAAATACCCTTGGTGGGTAAATTACCGAAATACCCCTGGGTTGCAAAATTACTAAAATACCCTCGATGGGTTGAATAACCATTTTACCCTCATTTTTGTCAAGTAACGATTGTATGTTTACATTACACTTGTATATGTTGATATGTATATTGCATTTTATGATGTTGCATGGGGTGGGTTAATGATTGAAGAGCAGTGTAGCCTGGTGGCACAGCCACAATATATTTATATATATACATAATTATGACTCTGGTGGCTCAGCCACAAATATTGTGATTAGCAGCTTGTTTACATTATTGGTGTGATTGGCGGGGTGGGTTGACTTGATCCCCACAGGTGTGATTGGCTGGTACGAGGGTGTGTTGGTTGGATCGGGTTGGGCTGCACTACTGCATTTGCACTACCATGATTATACGGCTTGGGCCCAGATTGATGTCTTATGGGCTCGGGCCCTGTTAATGTCATTTAGGGGATTACGCACTGAGTTCTTGTAACTCACCCCTTTTCTTTAACCTTGCAGGTAATCCCCGGCAATAGAAGACTTGGAGCCGTGAAGGACTCAGTAGTGGCCATATAACAGAGATTTCTCTCAAACTTTAGTAAATTCAGTTTTTACTTTATCTTTAAGATTATTTATTTTGGGTTGATATTTTGTAATAAGGCCATTGGTATATTTTTCTTTTAACCTTTCAATTATAACTGTTAAACTTATAAAAACGGGGTTTTCTTAAAACATTAACAATCATTTTCTAAAATATCACGTTACCGCAAATATTCAAAATTGGTTTTCATAACAAAGGCAGTTTTCAAGTTAATTACAACTTTTCTAAAATGGACACTGAGTAAACCGGGTTTTTATAAACAACCAACGTAACTCGGAGTTTCCAAAAGAGATGCAAACATTTTCAACGAACGCTTAGTTTTTAAACAACCCTCCTATGTGACATGCTAGATCCGGTCATAATGTCTAGGCCGGGTTTGGGGTGTTACAATATGGCCTAATTTTATTTGAACCCTTGCAATATTTAGCTATCACTTCTCTCATAATTATCTTTAAATTATCCCAAACACTAGACTTAGTATTATTTAGAACATTTTATGAAAATAAGTTTGGGGGAGTTGAAAAGAAGTATCGAATGCTCAAAAAATTGTAGTAATACAACAAAATGCTCATAAAAAAAAGGATGTGTACTTGAAAGAAAATGTACAAAAGAGCATGTGAAAGCAAAGTAAGTTGGTGTGTTGAAGGTAAATCTTCCGAAGGTCTGATTGAAGCTGAGTCTAGTGTTTTTAGCCTAAAATTTATCTTTTACGTACCCCTAGCCTAGCCATGTTACAACCTTGTTAAAGACCTCTTGATTCAAGTTTTTATGCTACCTACATTAGTGGAGAGAAATTGCTAAGTTCAACATATGAAGTTAAGCTTAATGATTGCATCTTAATCTTGAATAAGGGAATAAAATCAAATTGGTATGGATTTAACATGTCTTTATTAGGAAGCATTTAGTCTATTTTTGCTATCATAAGAATGATTGAGATTAATTTGAATGATATGTATACATAAGTAGCATAAATATCAAATTTCTTGTTTTTGAGCATAAGTATACAAAATTCATAAATTTGGGAAAAATGTTGTTTTGAATGAGTTTTTCAAAGGTGTTTTTGAGAAATTATTTTCACTTTGTGCATTACTCAGGACGAGTAATGAATTAAGTTTGGGGGTGTGGAAACACGAAAATATACACACTTTTTCATGCCCTTTTTAACTTAAATTCATACAGTTTCGGTAAAATTATTGTCAAAAAATATATAAATATTATAAAATAATTTTTTTGTACTTAAATTATTAACATAAGGAAATTTAATTAATTTTATAATAATTTTTTACTTATTTTGATTATTTTCGACAAATTTGCGCAAAGGGCGAAAATTGGCTTGATAGACACTACTAGAAGCGCAAAACCGAGAAGCAATTTTTCAGGCATCGAGACAAATGAATTTGTAACGCCCCAAAATATAGGGTCGTTAATTTTTCATGATCTGACCAAATTGCTTTTTTGCTTCAATGGCTAAGTGTTTTGGGCATGTTTTACGAATTTTAGGAAGCCTGGGTTCAAGTATCCCCTTTGGCAAAATTTTGATTTTTGCTCCTTTGGAACCTGGATGTTAGCTTATAGGACATATATATTAAGTGTGCTTGACATGTGACATAAGGAGTCTACTGGTAGAGGTGGCAAGTGGCGTGTGGAGTGTTCTAGTGGCCTGAGATTCGAATCTCATGGCATGCAAATGGGAGGTTTTATTTTATGACCCAGTGGCGTGAGAGGTAGAGTCTGATTCAAACTCTACAGAGATGGTTGGAGACTTGTTCATCAAGTTTGAATAAGTTTGAATGGGGGTGTGGAGTGAATCAAGGAGCATTCAGTGGAGATTTTTAGGGAATTTGAATGAAAAGGGAGTCTTGGCCGGATAGGAGAGCTTGAGTAGGGGGATTTCAGCTAAGGGAGTTTCATTTGTGCAATTTCGGCATTGAGGTGAATGTAGAAGCCGAATTTCCTCTTTGGTATTTCGGGATTTTTCTCTTTTTCATTTTGGGTTTTCCTCTTTTGGTGTCATCTCACGCAACATTTTTGACCATTCAGGTCTTTCTTTCTTCAACCTTCTTTTTCTCTCAACTGTCATTCATTTTTGCCAATCAAAATACCAATTGTCAATTGCCGAATCCTCCATTGAAGCCTTCCATTTTCTTCTGCACATCTTCTTTCTGCCCATTGGCATTCTACTTCTTTTTCCTTTGTTTCGCGAAATCAAAGTAAGTTCTTCTGCTCCTCTCTTCTCGTGAACAGTCGAACACCTTACATTCTCCTCACTTCTTCTAAAACTCTGATAAGCTGATCACTGTCTAGACCTTCTCAAACGTTCATTTTATTGCAAGTCTAATATAACTCTTTCTCCTTATTACCAAAGTTGATTATTGGGGTAAGCAAGTGGGTTGTCTCTTGTTACTTTGCTGGTTTCTCTTTTAGGATTATTATTATTGCTAATCTATGATCTTCTTTCGGGTTACTCACTCTTAGATTGAACTCAATATTCCATCCGCATGTTCCACTGCTTTAAGGCAAGTTTCAGTTCTGAGGGATTCGACAAGTGTTCCTTATTTTGCTCAAGTTTTTGTGATGGGTGTAGATTGTATCCTTATTCAACCCTCTAACGGAATTTGTGGTTATGCAGTGTGGGGTAAATCATCAATTGTGGGAGTTTAGCCAAGTGATTTTAAGGTTAAAGGCTATACTCATGTTTACCAAGGTTGGGGTTGTTGGATTTTCGCGAGAGGTGGATAAAAGGTGTGTAATCGTACACCCAATATTGTTACTGTCAAAACGACGGATGAAGGTGTGTATTCACACGCCTGTTTGACTGTGAATCGGCAAAAGCTGAAACTTCGGCATCTGAGGGCTCACGAGTGTTCGAATGCTCGTAGGGATAAATCAAGCCACAATCGTTGACGATAGACCGTAGAGGCCACTACAAATGATCTCGTGGGCTTAGGTCGTAATGGGCCTCGTTGGGCCGAAATGGGTCATATGGGCCTACTAGGCTCAGGGGCCCCACATGGACGAAATCCACGGTAAGTGACTAATAAGGGATTAGGCTGTGGGGTTTGTGTAGCCGTGATGGATGCTGGTTGAACGGCCACACGAGCGTGTGGGCCTACTTGGGCCAAGTAACGGGCCTTGGGCCCAATTACATTATTTTGGCCATATAAATTATCCGAGTCGTTCAAGATGACGGTAGGCCTTTGGAAAGGTCGTAAACTGTACCCAAAAACCCTCGAAAGGTAAAACTACCGAAATACCCCTATAGGGTAGGATTACCGAAATACCCCTATAGGGTAGGATTACCAAAATACCCTTATAGGGTACAATGACTATTTTGCCGTCGGGGGTAAATGATTGTTTTATGCTATGTTTTGACTGACCTGAGCTATGATTTGACTGTCTTTCTAAAGTATGCCATGTGATTCATATATATGTGCTTTGCATACATGACATACTGCATGTGTAACATCTTGAATTTTTGGGCCTATGCGTTTAATGGGTGGATATGTTTAATGTGTTAATTTAAGTGTTAGGGGTCCAAATTGGGCTCAGGCTTAGGTAAAGGCCTTGATTAAAATTATCTGTTTGGGCATTATAGGGTTTAAAAGGTAGTATCTATGTTTAAAATACCAAAGTGGGCTTGTGGCCCAATCTTAGGAGGTGACGCCACACAAGGGAGTAAGGGGCCCAAATTTAAGTTTCATGGAGCCCAATTCTTTTAATTTAAGTTAGCTAAATTTTGGGCATTAGGATTAGGTGGAGTGGATGGCAACAAGGCTAAAATTTAGGGGTTTTAATGTTTAAAATATGTGGATAATAAGCAGATAAAGGCTATTATTTAGGAATTTATTTTATGTGGATAATAAGCAGATAAAGGCTAAAATGTAGGGATTTTAATGATTAAAATATGTGGATAATATGCTGATAAAGGAGGGAGGAGTTAGAGATAATTAAGTCTCTTTTAGATGAGCTAGTAGATTAAGATAAAGGAGAAAAGATAGGATTTATCTACAAGGTTAGGTAAGTGCCGAAATTTCTATAAATAGGAGGAATATCTCTTCAATTTCGACATTTGGGTTTTTCTCTCATTCTTTTCTCTTCTTCTTTGAGTAAAAGCCGAAAACTCCTAAAGTTCCATCTTCTTCTTCATTCTTTGCAAAATCCGAAATCTCTAAGCCTAATCCCTCATCCTCACTTTGATTCAAAAGCCGAAACTCTTTCCATTCTTTTTCTTCCTAGCCGAAATCTTCAAGTCTCTTTCTTGTTTTCTTTTCTTCTTCTCTTTTCTGTCGTAAATCTGAAACTCTTCACTCAAGTATTTTAAAACCAAAGACACATCAGCCTTCTCTTGTTCATACTTTTTCTGGGATTTTCCTAAAAGTCGAAATCCCTAGATCTCATCTCCTGTGATTGCCGAATTGCTTCTGTGATGCATACTTGTGCCGAAATCTGAAGGGAACTTTAGTAGAGTCAATCGCCTAGATCTCTAAGTCAAGGATCAGTAACATTTGAATCGTGTTACTTTCGGGATTTCAAGGTAAGGGATCTATTAGTTTTAACGTGTAATTTGGGATTTATGAACCTTGGCCGATTGTTTAAGGGGCTAAATCTTTGTGTGTTTTTCCGGCTATTGAGCAAGGCTTTACATTTAGGATAATAGATCCGGATAGCAAGGACATCGACTAAGAATATTGGATTTCGCGATATCAGGTGTGTAACTCTCCACACCATCTAGATCTGTTTGTTAAATATATGATTATAAGTCTTATATGTTCTGTTAAATGCTGAAATCCCGGCACAACGTTTGAGACCCAAAGAGGGTAAAGCAAATCACTAGGTTAGTGATCCCTGTCGTTCTAAATGAATGTTCTGATTAAATGATATGAGTATGCTGATTTTCTATAATTGCATGGGTTGGGTTTGATGAAAGGAGGAAGTTATACAGTGTAGCGGTTTTTACCATGATCTGTTGTAGCGGTTCCTTACTGTGATATGTTGTAGTGGCTACGGCCATGATCTGATTATGTCCAGCACGACTGCCATCAAGGCGTGTAGCGGTGTGGGTTGATTGTAGAAATCCCAAATGGTGTGAATGGCTGGTACGGGGGCGTATAGCGGATGGAAATCTAGGATTTGGGTTGGGCTTTGCATATTATTTTTGTGCTATGTATGTTAATTATTCTGTTTTATGGGGCTAAAGCCCAAATCTAATGGTGCATGAGTGTTGCACACTGAGTCTTGCGACTCACCCTTTTAATTCAACAATTTCAGGTGACACATAGTGCATCGGACCGGGCTGGAGAGGAACGCGAGGTGGCTATGCAAAAGAACATTTGGATTCAGCAAAAAGGCTTTCAGTTTATTATTTTTATAACTTTGATTTAATGGGTTTTAAATCCCCTTGTAATAAGGCCATGGGCCACTAGACTATTAATTATGCTTTGGTTTTACGTTGGGCTTTTATTACTGGGTCTTAAGTTTTATGTTTCCAATTAAGTTAAGACATGTATGAAATTTCAGTTTTTATTTAAAAAATCCATCAAAATAATTGGTAACTTAATATTTTATACTTTAATGAATCCTTAAGCTTTCGGAATAAAGGTTTAAACCTAGTAATTGTTTTCCAAAATGCGACATGTTTTGTAAAATCCCTTAAGTGACATACCAGATCCGGTCGTAGCATTTGGGTCGGGTTTGGGGTGTTACAAATTGGTATCAGAGCCCAGTTCAAAACTCGGCTCTGGGGGTTTTTGGGCTCAAAACGTTTTGTACAATCGGGTTTTTGAAACATGCATGTTTTTTTTTTAAATGATAAACAGGTCTGTTAGCTCGGCATGGCACCTGCGTCTCCGGCCCAAGTCCGCCAGGTAAGTATTCTAAACTCCTTGTGTCTTATATATGTATGTGGACTTGATGGGCTTTGTGGGACGTAGACTATTTAGACTATAACTTGATGGACTTTAGGCTTAGCTGAAATAACTCCTTAAATCTCATAAGACTTAATTTCACTAAACAAACCCGTGAACGAGTCGCAAGACTAGGGTGTGGCAACAGGCATACGCATGTCTAGGATTGGATCCGGAAGAGCCTGGTACTTAAGCAGTCCTAGTGACTCACCTCCTCTTCGCTGGAATCCTACCTGGTGCGTAGTGACTGTTCACCCTAGCCACGAGGATTTGTTGACGGGCCAAAATTTATAATTAAAACCCGAAAGGGACCAGCCATATTATTTTTACAAAATTGCTAAAATACCCTTATTTTGAAAAAAAAAAGTACCAAGATACCATGGTTGGCAAATATACCCCCAGATTTACAGAAACACCCTGATTTACAAAGTCAACGGTTTTCAAAAGAAAAAAAAAACATACAACACACAACATCAATCAAAAACAACAAACACTTGAATGCCACTATTATTCTTTTGAAATCAAATTCTCTAAGATACCCCTGTTTAAAAAAAATACCTTCTTAGTTTTGTAAATTTTTTTGAAAATACCCCTAACTTGTAAAATGACCAAAATACCCCTGATTTGTAAAATTACCAAATTACCCTTGATTTGCAAAATAACCAAAGTACCCCTAATTTGTAAATTACTAAATTACCTTAATTTTCAAAATTACCGAAATACCCCCAAATTTCAAAATTTCTGAAATACCCCCAGATTTTAAAATTACCGAAATACCCCCGGATTTCAAAATTACTGAAATAACCCTAGATTGTAAATTACCAAAATACCCTTATTTCACAAAATCACCAAGGAACCCTATTTTGGAAAATTACAAAAAAACCCCGTAGGATAAATTACGAAAATACCCCTGGGTAGTGAAATGACGAAAATACCCTCCATGATGAATGTAGGTTTGTGGATGTACTTGTATGCTAATGTCTGATGACTGAATGTGTGTGCTTCCTGGAATTAGAAAGTAAACTTGAGACTGAAACTGTAGATAGGTTCGAATTCGAAAGAACTACTCTTAAAACTACTAATCATAAGACTGTTCGTGGATAATCAGTGGAAGAAAACCAATAGTTCATAAAAAAAATTTTATCAGATAAACGCGAACCGATAGCATGAGTACAAGGGGACGAGGACGCTCTAGATGTGAATACCGGTGCGTACTTTACCATAGTGTGCTAAGTGTTTATTTTGGGTTTAGAATTGGAGTGCGCAACGAAAGCATGGTAGTGAGACTTAGGTAGTACGATTAATAGTTAGTTGGAAATTTCGAGGACGAAATTTCTTTAGGGGGGTAGAACTATAACATCCTGAATTTTTGGGCCTATGCATTTAATGGGTAGATATGTTTAATGTGTTAATTTAAGTGTTAGGGGTCCAAATTTAGGCTTAGGTAGAGGCTGATTAAAATTATCTGTTTGGGCATTATAGGGTTTAAAAGGTAGTATCTATGTTTAAAATACCAAAGTGGGCTTGTGGCCCAATCTTAGGAGGTGACGCCACACAAGGGAGTAAGGGGCCCAAATTTAAGTTTCATGGAGCCCAATTCTTTTAATTTAAGTTAGCTAAATTTTGGGCATTATGATTAGGTGGAGTGGATGGCAACAAGGCTAAAATTTAGGGGTTTTAATGTTTAAAATATGTGGATAATAAGCAAATAAAGGCTATTATTTAGGAATTTATTTTATGTGGATAATAAGCAGATAAAGGCTAAAATTTAGGGATTTTAATGATTAAAATATGTGGATAATATGCTGATAAAGGAGGGAGGAGTTAGAGATAATTAAGTCTCTTTTAGATGAGCTAGTAGATTAAGATAAAGGAGAAAAGATAGGATTTATCTTCAAGGTTAGGTAAGTGCCGAAATTTCTATAAATAGGGGGAATATCTCTTCAATTTCAGCATTTGGGTTTTTCTCTCATTCTTTTCTCTTCTTCTTTGAGTAAAAGCCGAAAACTCCTAAAGTTCCATCTTCTTCTTCACTCTCTGCAAAAGCCGAAATTTCTAAGCCTAATCCCTCATACTCACTTTGATTTAAAAGCCGAAACTCTTTCCATTCTTTTTCTTCCTAGCCGAAACTGAAATTGAAACTCTTCTCCTGTCAGAAACTGAAACTCTTCACTCAAGTATTTTAAAAACCAAAGACACATCAGCCTTCTCTTGTTCATACTTTTTATGGGATTTTCCTAAAAGCCGAAATCCCTAGATCTCATCTCCTGTGATTGCCGAATTGCTTCTGTGATGCATACTTGTGCCGAAATCTGAAGGGAACTTTAGTAGAGTCAATCACCTAGATCTTTAAGTCAAGGATCAGTAACATTTGAATCGTGGTACTTTCGGGATTTCAAGGTAAGGGATCTATTAGTTTTAACGTGTAATTTGGGATTTATTAACCTTGGCTGATTGTTGAAGGGGCTAAATCTTTGTGTGTTTTTCCGGCTATTGAGAACTCAGTGTGAGTTACGAGAACTCAGTGTGTAATCCCCTTATTACACCCACAGTTTGGGCCCAAGCCCATACAGTATCAATATGGGCTTAAGCCCTATTCAGTAGCGGTCTGGGCCGAAGCCCTATTCAGTAACAATCTGGACCGAAGCACTATTCAGTAATGGTCTGGGCCGAAGCCCTATTCAATAACAGTCTGGGCTGAAGCCCTATGATATGCAAAACAAATATGTACCCAACCCAGTCAAACTAACACATCACTCGTACCAACCAACACACTTGTGGGGACCAAGTCAACCCACCCAACTAGCACACCAATAACGCAGACTAGCTGCTAATAACAGTATACGTGGCTAAGCCACTGAATCAGTATAAGATGGCAGAGCCACCAGCACAATGCTACCTCCAAATCATAACCCAACCCATGCAATATGCCATGTCATAATTAGATCATGTAATCAGTGCATCAACATCGACATTAATCATACAGTTACTACTCATACATCAATGATCCTACCACTAAGGGTAAAACAGTAATTTAGGGGCAAAATGGTAATTTCGTCCCTCAGGGGTATTTTAGTAATTTACCCATCAAAGTTATTTCAGTAATTTGCTCATCTACAGCCTTTCGGGAGGCCAACTGTCGCCTCGAGTGACACAGGTTCCATTTCAGGTCAATACGGTGCAATTGGGCCTAAAAGTCTAATTTCGGCCCAAATGGGCCCACACGCTCGTGTGTCCTATTTAGCTCATTTTCAGTCTCATTCCTGAGGACTTCGTAATCGCATCAATCATTTGTCACTTCTCATTGTTTTCGCTAATGTGGGCCCGTTAACTCGTTGGGCCCACTTAGCCCACTTCGGCTTAACAAGGCCCATTACGACCTCAGATCCACGAAAGCGTTCGTGACACTCCCAACGGTCTATCACCATCACTAGTGGCTTGGTTTATCTCCAAGAGCACTCACACACTTGAGTGATCTCATTTGTCATTATTTTGGCTTTTCGATATTTCGGCTTTTAGCCGATTCACAGATCATAGCAATAGCAGATTAAATAAAGGTGTGAGATTACACACCTGCTTTGGATTGCCGAATGAAACACTCCTCTTTGTCCCTATGATAAAAATAACCATTAATTAATCTCAACACCCTCGAAAATCCATAATATCAAAATATACTACGCAACCAAATTCACTTACCATAAGACGTTACCTCCTACAGTGCAGTGATAAACGGCCCTATTCGTTGGCTACTGAAAGCGGGTCTCTAGCAAAGAAGATCAAGAAAGAGAGAGTTAGCCACCAACCAATATTTGGCCCCCACAGGGAAAAGAGGGAGACCGATGTTTATTCAACAAAAGAATCACAAGAACACCAGTAGCAGTGAATTAAGAAGATACTTGAACTACTCCACCCTTACCAACACCAAAGTCGACAACACATGTCAGTTATTTGTCAATCAAATTCGGCCCCAACCACCAAGGAATAAAATATTCAGGGTAAAGAGATTAAGAAGGTTAGGCTTACCAAGTTCGGCCAGTAGAAAGAGAACCAAAGTCTTCAAACAATTTGATGTTTGGCTAAAGGGAAATCAAATAGGAAGAAGTGTGGCTATACGGCCCAAAGAGGAGAAAAGAAATGGATGAAATGTGAAGAGAGATGAGTAGAAGAAGATTCGGTCAATAAGTGTTTAGGCTATTAGCAAAAGAAAAGGAAAGAATGCAGAGAGATAAGAGGGAGAAGAGAAGGAAAAATGCACGAAATGCTTCCCAAGAGAAATCCCGAAAAGAACAAAAGAAGAAATCGCACTACACAAAGAGAGTTTCGGTTTGCACTCACACTCAAGCTGCCGAAAAAGCTTCCTAATCCACCCTCTAGCCGAAATCTCCCCCTTAGGCACACTCTCAAATTCGACCACTACTCCCTCACTCCCCAACTCCTTGATTTCCTCCATTTTCTTCTCCTTGAATCACTCCTAGCCTCCCATTCAAACCTGTTGACCAAGTTTCCAACTCCCCTAGAAAAGTTTGGTCTGAACCTACTTCCTCCACTCTCAAGTCACAAAATAAAATTCTTCATTTGCAACCTGAAGGATCCAAACCCCTACCCTCATTGCTCTCCCACTTGACGCCACACCACTACACCACGTGCTCAATTTGTGACTCCTAAATGCACACGAATTTATTTAAGCCCTACAACTGTGAACCCTCTTCACTTTAAGGTCAAAAACCAAATTTTTTTCCAAAGCTCAGACTCGAACCCAGGCCTCCCTAGAACCTCCAAATACCCTCAAATAACCAGCTGAGCAAGCACAACATGAAATTATGCAAAAATTACAACCCCTAATTTTTGGGACGCTACATCGATAGAAATAAATTAGAGGCCCATCAGTGCATATTGATTGAGTTGATGGATAAGTCCAACAGCAAAACCTAATTTTTTTTATTAATTGATCATTACTAACTATATTAACTACATATTCTACTAACCAAATTGTTATCAGGTTATAGGTAGGGCCGAATAGACATTCGAAGCATGCCAAAAGGACCAACAATGTGGAAAACAAGGTCAACATTGCGACATAGATAATTCTGTGTCACAATATCAAGGATAGTAATGAAGAAGTTCAAACACTTATCCAACGTCGCGACATCATTTACCTATGTCACGATAGAGAAGACTATTTCCCAGAACCTAAAAACTGCACATAATGAGTCTGCTAGGGATGTCGCGACATGGAACCCCTATGTCACGACATCACTACAATTTTCTGCAAGGTCAACCTAACCCAATTGCGCAACTCGTTAGTATAACCCTTATTTCACCTAACTCTTAAACCTAAAAACACCATTTTAAAACATAAAAACAACCCTCTAATTTAATCTAACTCCATTCTTAAAACATTTACTCCCCTAAAACCTCTCTAAAACCCTTAACCTCTAAAACCCCTCTTATCTTAAAATCCTAAATTCCTAATCCTTCATTCCATATTTCAATAAGCTACTTTGGAAGGAATTGTCAATAACAAAACAAAGAGGGAAGCGCATACAAGTTCAAAAAAAATTGAGGTTTAAGTATTCTTAATCTTTTACTATTTTATTGATTATTGTTCATATCTCTATTGGAAATATTATGCCTCCTAGAAAGAGCTAGAGAACTCCTATTCTAAAAACTCCACATGTTTCCGACCCTGTTAGATTCCATAATACCAATATGGAAAATACTTTTTGGAGTCACAAGGGAGACCTCTAATTCAGGAATGAGGGTTCAAACCCTTGATGGTCCATTGGGAAAGAATTTGGACTTTGGTCTGTTATCATCAATGTGACCTAAATATACTTACACATGAATGGACATCATATTGAACATTCAAATAGACGACTATTTGTATTCTGCTCAGATAATCAAAGTACTTGTATGATTTGTTGATGGATTCCTATAGGTGAGAAACTTAATATTTGTATATTTTGTAACATACTAAACTTATATGTTTGTGATTAAAAGTGGTAAGTCAACTACTTATCATGTTAAAATTGTTAGTAAACGTGAAATGCCTAAGTCATATGCTCCAAAATTAATACTTGTACCACACTTGCTTAAGGGTCGTTAGTTTCATTTTATAATCTTTCGTTATATTACTTGAGGACAACCAATGACTTAAGTGTGGGGGAGTTTGATATATCGTAATTCGGTTTGCAGATTAAAGTAGTTTTTACATTTAAGGAGCTTGAATACAAGCATTTTTGTTATGTTTTAATTCACTTTCTTTAGTTTTGTTTACATTTAATAAAATGTGCACATCGGGTCTTTTATTAACCTTAAAGGTCGAATGAAGCCTGAGGAAGAGCTAACATACTTTGTAAGAGTACAAGAGACCATTAGAGCGCATTTTGGGTCAATATTGGATGCTATGTCACAATATAGAGAGTAGAATAGAGAAAGTGAGAAACTCCCTTCAATGTCATGACACAAGCTGAGGGTGTCGCGACATACCCCTGAAGATGGCTACAGAGGAACATGTTGGTTGCTACGTCTCGACACAAGTACTGGTGTGTCGCGGCATCGACTATGTGATAAGATTAAAACATGAAGTAGGGGCATTTTGGTCTACACAATCAAACTTAAAGCTCGGGAACGTCAGCTACCGTAGGGGTACGAACAACGACTACATGAAGGCTATAAATAGACCTCTCTGACACACATTATAGACACCATTCTATTAGCTTATATTCTTTCTTTAGGTTTATATTTGTTCTCTTGCTTTCTTATGCTTTTATAATTTTAGTTTATTTTTTTTTTTTCAAAAGATCTGATTGTAAAGGAGATCAATTCATGTGGATTTGCTCTATTCATCAATATCAATCACGCTTTCTTAAACTCTTTATTTCAATTTATTCCCTATGATTAATTATTTCATTCTTTCCATGTTGCTTATGAAAGCCATGAGGAACTAATCCTTCTATAAGGGATTAACAAGTGGAGGCATGATCTCTTAACTGTTTTGTAGGGGTACTCAATGGATCAATGGTTTGGAAAATGAAGAACATGAAACAAACCCCAGGCCTGACAACCCTGGGAAGTTATCACGGTGGGAATTAACCCAAAATTGGTATTGCCCATTCGTGAACACCTTTACCGCAAACCAGTCTGGACTGTAAGGTTGGAAGATAGGTAGTTCTTGCTGACTCGTTATGTTAATTGAAATGATAGTACTAGAGAGAACATATGTTTTTAGTGGAAGTGATAGTACTAGAGAGAACATATGTTTTCTCCCTACTTATTGGTTTATTTGTCCCCATTTAGTTATCTTTAGCACATATTTTAGCATTTTCAATTCAGTAAATTGCATTTTATAATTCAATGGACCTTAACCTATTTATCCTTAATTTTGTCATATTTTGGTACTGATGTCGCTGAATGAGTATTTCCAGATTGCGACCAGAATTGCCGCTGCACTTGGCAAATGTCTGGATAAGAACAAAAAGGGGTGAGCTGTCTAGTCCAGTACAACCAACTTGCACGGATAGAGGCAGCATGATTATGATGAGAGGACACCTGTGCTATTTGGATAAATATGAATATCCACGTTAAAAGGAGGAGGGAGAGGTTTTTTTTTTGAGGTATTATCTTCTTTAACCTATCTTTTAAAGCTTTTCGGCTATGGTGGCTTAAGCCTCCAACGGGTGAACCGATGTGAAAGGGATGCAGATTAGCTCTTGACGAGGAGCCCTAAGTGTGACATAAGAGGGAATGGAGAGATTCAAGTCAAGATTGTCTAGGAATAGTATTCTCCACTTATTTCTTTTATATTTCTTTTCTAAACGATGGTGATTACTTTCTATTTCATGTTTGTACAGACGTATACATGATTTCTGGGTTAAATGTTATTTTGTTCAATCTTGCCTCTACTGTTTAATCTTTGGGTTAAAATGTTTTTAGCATGGAAGTGTTATTGCGGTCACTAACAATGGAAAGTGCAATGACAGTTCAAGCTAACAAGCATGACAACAAAAGTTGCTTGAGGATTAGAGGAATTTAATCCACTTATTCTTAATAGTGTTCCATTACCATCATCGGAAGGTGTGGCTAATGTGCATGTTTAAGTTTTAGATTAAATATAGAAGTTAAGCTTGGTAAGATATTCATTGCAATTTAATGCATCAACAATCACCTATCCTTTTATACCTTGTGAGTACTTATTATTCTATTGAATATTCACGTTAGGGATCTTAGTTTATCATTATCATATTTTATCTTATTGTTTTCAAGTTATTACTTCGACAACTACTCTCACAATTTATCTTGTTTCTATCTATTTATTAAACTGAAATTGATAGACAAAAGACAACCATCCTCGTGGGATCGATATCCAACAGACTCATATATGTTTACTATAATTGTATCGACAGTGTACGCTTGCACATTATTGTTGTGACGTTAAACAGCTAATCAAGTTTTGGCGCAGTTGCTGAGGATGGCGTTTGTTTGATGATTATTTTTTTTTTTTGTTTTTATTTCAAAATATTTAGTTGTTACTAACTTGTTTTCTTTTTGTCATTATTTTCACATTTTATTTTAGGTGTTGTATGACCCGAAGCAATTTAGTGTTAATTGTCGGTTTTGATCCAGAAATTGAAAGAATCCTTCAGAGGAGACTTCGAGAACAAAGGAATATGGCTTTACCAAAAAACTATGAATTCATACCTTCGATGTTGCACCAAAATGCTAATGAACCATCGTGGCCGCAAGACGCTCAAATACAAAACAGGACTATATGAGATTTTGTAGTACCTGTCTTGGATGATGTACAACCGGAAGTTCTTAGGCCAGCAATCGAAGCTGGAAATTTTAAACTCAAGCTAGTAATGTTTCAAATGTCAAATTTTAATGGGCAATATGTTAGACTGCCATATGAAGATGCACGAGAGCATATTAAATCATTTTTATTGATTTGTGCTTCCTTTAGTCAACAAGACGTTCTTGATGACACTTTGAAGATGCAATAATTTTCTTATTCCTTGCAGGGAATAGCTCATACTTGGTTCCTTGGGCTACCTATCGAATCAATTACTTCTTGGAATGCACTAGCAACACAGTTTGTTTTGCGATTTAACCCACCGACAATGAATTCTTGTCTTCAAAATGATATTACAACTTATCATCAGTTGGATAATGAGATTCTTCACACCATATGGGAACGTTATAAATTTTTGCTTTGACATTGTCTCATGCACGACATTCAACAGGAAACACAAATTGAGATTTTCTATAATGGGCTGAATTCACACACAAGGAATCTTGTCGACGCATTAACCAATGGTCTTTTGTTGGATTGTACTTAAATGATGCTATTGGAATTCTTAAGAGAATTGTTCAGAATGATTATCAAAATCCTATCTCTAAAGCTGCATAAGAAAAAGCTACTCCAGGAGTTATTGAATTGGACGCAATATCTGCACTTAGTGCTCAAGTTTCTTCTCTTGCAAATATAATAAAAAATATGCAAGGGACTAGTGACGTTGCACCTATACAAGTCGTTCAACAAGTTAATGTTCCTACTTTTTGTTGTGAGATTTGCAATGACAACCACAGCTATGAAGATTGTCCACAATATACAGAGAATGCCTTTTATGTCAGTAACATCCGCAACAATTCTTATGGCACCTCTTACAATAATTCTACATGCAATCAATAGTCTTGGGGAACTTAGAATGCTAGACAAAATGTTGTGACATTCTGATACGGAAATATATCTACTCAAGGCAATTATAATTCAAGACAAGGGAATTACAATCAACAATAGCAGAATTACAATCACCACACTCAGATGCATCCACAACAAAGCCAGATACATCCTTACCATAACCAGATGCAGCCACAACACTTTTCAATGTTGAATTAGCATGTTCAAGAACATCGACGACACTAGTACACGCAAGATTCTCTTTCTGACCCATTAGCAGCTCTTGGGGCTTTAATACGGGAGCATATGACTCGAACAGAAGCCATTGCGCAAAGGCATTTATCTTCTATTCGGGTGCTAGAGGCACAATTAGGACAACTTTCTTTGAATCTGAATACTTGACCACCAGGCACACTACCTAGTGACACGAAAAATTCCAGTCTGAAGGGGAAAGAACATTGTAAGGCTATCACTCTCAGGAGTGGTAAACAAACTGACGAGTCGACTACAGACTCTACTGTAGCACCTCAAGATACTGGTAAAATTATCCCTGGAGAAGGTTGAATCTGAAGAGCTTGTTGATGTACCAGATAAAGAAGTTCCACAAATTGCCACTCATATGCCTAATGTCCGACCCTCAAAACTTTCGTCGCAATCAAAAGTGTCGGCACAATCAAATGTATCTCCACCTTTACCTTTTCCACAAAGATTCAGGAAGAATGAGTAAGATAAGCAGTACCAACAGTTCTTGAACACACTAAAGCAACTTCAATTCAATATTCCTTTAGTAGACACTCTTGTGCAAATTTTGAATTATGGGAAATTTATGAAGAAGCTCCTATCCAAGAAGAAGAAGCTCAGTGATATGGAAACTATTGCACTTACAAAAACTGTAGTGTAATTTTGAAAAATAAGTTGCCCCCCAAAATGAAATATCCTAAGAGCCTTACTATCACATTGGCAACCATTATTTGGGCAAGGCTTTATGTGACTTGGGAGCTAGCATCAACCTAATGCCACTATCTATTTTCAAAAAGTTAGGAATTGGTCACATGAAACCTACTGCAGTGACATTGCAACTAGTTGATTGATTATTGGCTCAACCTGAAGAGAAAATCAAAGATATCTTAGTTCGTGTGGATAAATTCATTTTTCTGGCTAAATTTATCATACTTGACTACGAGGCAGACAAAGAGGTTCCAATAATCTTGGTACAACCATTTTTAGCCATCGGATAAACTCTTATTGATGTTTAAAAAGGTGAACTGACCATGCGACCTAATGATGAGCATGTTACCTTCAGTGTTTTTGAATCTATTCAATACAAGGATAATGAAGAATGACATACTGTCGATGTGCTAGATGATCTAATTGAGGAAGAATTCAATGACCAAAGCACAATAATTTCTGAGGAGTTTGCAGTGACATCTAATGATGAATTCTTAGATAATTATGACAGCGTGGTTGAAGCTAATAATATTGAACTCAGATATGGATGGCAAATTGAACCTTAGACTTATCTAATAGAACAGCTCTAATTTTTAAGCCATCTATCGATGAAGCTCCTATTCAGAATTGAAAGCACTACCTACTCATCTTAAGTACATCTTTCTTTGAGATAACAATACTTTCCCAGTTATTGTCTCCACAACATTGGATATAACTCAAGAAGAGAAATTGTTCCATATTCTTAAGCAACATAAATGAGCTATTTCCTGGAGTATTGTCGATATTCGAGGTATTAGTCCATCTTTTTGCATGCACAAGATCAAGTTGGAAGATGATGGTAAGTAATCAGTTGAGAAACAAAGAATATTAAATGAGAAGATGAAAGAAGTTGTTAAGAAAGAAATCATAAAATGGCTTGATCCTGGAATTATTTACCCTATTTTTGATAGCAATTGGGTAAGTCCAGTGCAATACGTTTCTAAAAAGAGTGGTATCACTGTGGTTGGAAACGAAAAAGATGAATTAATTTCTACACGTATTCCTACGCAATGGCGAGTCTGTATGGATTATCGCAAACTTAATGCTGCCATAAGGAAGGACCACTTCCCACTTCCATTCATTAACAAAATGTTGGACAGGCTTGTTGGAAGAGCCTATTACTACTTTTTAGACGGCTATTCTGAGTATAATCAAATTTCTATTGCACCGAAGGATCAAAAGAAAATAACTTTCACCTGCCCCTTTGGTACTTTTGCTTTTCAATGTATACCTTTCGGTCTTTACAACCCACCAGCCACATTTCAAGGATGCATGATGGCAATACTCTCGGATATGATTGAAGATTCTTTAGAGGTTTTTATGGATGATTTCTTAGTCTATGGGAATGATTTTGATCATTGCGCTGACGATTTGGATAAAGTATTGCAGCGATGTGAAGATACACATCTTGTTCTAAATTGGGAAAAATGTTATTTCATGGAAACTAAAGGCATTGTGTTAGTCCATCGCATCTTTAATTAAGGCATTGAAGTCGACAAAGCTAAAGTGGAAATCATTGAGAAATTACCTCTACCGACAAATGTGAAAGGTATTTGTGATTTTCTTGGGCATGCGGGGTTTTACCGAAGATTTATTAGAGATTTCTCGAAAATTGCAAAGCCCCTATGCTTATTACTGGAACAAAATCAAAAATTTCCCTTTGACGATACATGTCTAGATGCATTCATTCAATTAAAGACATAGCTAGTAAATGCACCCATTGTCGTTGCACCAGCTTGGTCTCAACCTTTTGAAGTTATGTGTAATGCAAGCGACTTTGCTATGGGTGCTATTTTAGGACAACGCAAGGGAAAAATATTGCACGCGATCTATTATGGTAGCAAAAATCTTACAGAGGCTCAAATCAATTATACCATTATAAAGAAAGAATTGTTAAATATAGTCTTTGCTTTTAACAAGTTTCATTCCTATCTTGTCGGTGCAAAGGTTACCATATTGTAAAGAAGGATGCAAAACAAAGATTGATACACTAGATCTTAGTGTTGTAATAATTCGACATCGAGATAAAAGACTGTAAGGGTTTAGAAAATCAAGTTGCAGACCATCTGTCTCGATTGAAAGTTGGCAGCGAAGATGGAAACATACTTCAAATTGTCGACACATTCCAAGATGAGAAGTTATTTGCTGTAGATGCAACCCATTGGTATGCGGATTTGGTAATTATCTAGTGTGTGGTAAACTTCCATTGAGTGTCATATGCCACAAAAAAGAGAGATTTCTTCGTGAAGTAGTGAAGTATTATTGGAAGGAGCCGTATTTATTCAAGGTATGCAATGACAACATTATTTGCCATTGTGTTCCAGAAGAGGAGATGCTTTCAATCTTGAAGCACTGTCATGATGCTCCTTATGGAGGTAATTTCGGTGGCATGAGAATTGTTGCTAAGGGTCTCCAATCAGGATTCTACTGGCCTTCTTTTTTCAAAGATGCCCACAATTTTGTGAATCAATGCGTTAGATGTCAGCACACTGGTTCTATATCCTGACGCAATGAAATGTTGCAGCAACCAATTATGGACGTTGAATCATTTGATAATTGGGGTATGGATTTTATGGGACTGTAACACCCCAAACCCGGCCTAGACGTTATAGCTGAATCTGGCGATGTCGCATGATAGTGCTTTAGAAAATGTAATTACTATAAAACCCTTTTTCGTTGTCTTATGAAACTTTCAAAACGTGTTATTGTTTAAATCTTTATCCATTTTCAAAACGTTGTCCCTTTTCAAAATATTGTCCATTTTCAAAACTCTCTATCTACTTTCATTTGAACTATCCTCATATCATTTCCCTCTTAAGTTTCACCATAGCCGAAACCCCAGCTCTTCTTCTTTATTTCTCTATTTTATTTTCCCCCATTATTCAAACCTCTACTTTTCCCATTTGGAATCGGTTCTCCTCTTCTTTAATTAATAGCCGAACATCTTGTAGTCTGAAGCTTGGGGGTCTGTTGTTTGCCTGATCTTATCATTCCATTTGGCTCATCATTGGTATTAAGTGCTGGATCTTCTATTCTTGTTCAACTTATCTCTGATCTAAGGCCGAATCGGAAGAGCGTTGGCATACACTCTCATCATTCCTCTAGCTCCTAGTTTGGGAAGTGTGTTGGTAAGTAAGGTAAGGAGTTCTCTCCTTGATTTCATCGCATTTTCTCTCTTTTCGTTTCACTCTACTGTAACTGAATCTTCAACCTTGGCTAGGCCGATTTTATCAAGGATGAAGCAATTCTCTTCGTTGGTTGTTAAACATTCGGAATACAGGAAGTCGTGGTAAGAGCTGAAACCCTTGTTAGACAACCACCATTTCTCATTGTAGTACGTTACTAATCGAGACTTTCTTTATGGAGGCGAGTGGTAGCCGTTCTAAAGGGGTTGCGTTAGGAGAGCCTAAGGTGAGTGGACTTGGAGTTTCCACTCCCAAATTCAAGCGGTAGTCTAGTTCTCTACGTTGTCAGGTGTGTAATCCCACACCATTATTCATTTTTCCATATATTATTTTGTGTATTGGTTAAAAACTGAAATGCCCTTAGTGGGTAAGATCACGAGGTATACTTAACGGGTAAGTTTGGAAATAGCCAAGTGAGTAGATTTATGATTATACCCTTCGGGTAGATTTGGCATAACTATGTAATCTATTTATCTGCTATATTGGTATGTTCATGCATGCTTAAATATTATGCCATAGTATATTGCACGGGATTGGGATGATCTTGATGATTGGGGAAGTGTATTTTGGTGGCTCTGCCACGTATTTCGGTGACTCTATTACATATTGTTCGGCGGCTTTGCCACGTATATTTCAATAATCTGGTGGCTCTGCCACAATTTCGACGATGAGCAGTGTAACTGCCATCGAGGTGTGTAGCGGATGGAAGGTTGATTGTAGAAATCCCTACAGGTGTGTTAGGCTAGATACGTGTGGTGTGTAGCGGATGGAATCTTAGGCTGGGCTGGGTTGCATTGCATGCATTGTCTGTATTATCATGCTGATAGGGCTAAGGCCCATTTTGATTGCGTAAGGGCTAAGGCACAGTTAATATCCGATTAGGGGATTGCACACTGAGTTCTCGTAACTCACCCCCTCTGCTTAATATTTTTTAGGTGGTCCCCAGCATTGGGGATTTGGAGCCAAGGCAGACTCTGTGGTGGCCATATGTTGTTTCTTTAGTAAATTCTGTTTTGCGTTACTTCAAATTTTATTTTAATTTGGGTTACATTCTGTAATAAGGCCTTTGGTATTTTATTTGGTTTTTAAACTTTTAACTCATTTTCTGCTTATTATTAAATGTCAATACGGGATTTTTTCTAAAACCTTAATACCTGTTGTTTTTCCAAAATGTTAACGAATGGCTTTTCAAACTATAATTGATTAAACATCAGTTTCTCTTAAACGTCGAAACAGTTTTCAAAATATCACATGTTCAAATTCACTGAAGCTGATTTCTGGTAATAACAAGATTTTACCAACAATTCAAACTTGACTCTCCTAAATAAAGTAGTTTCCAAATTAATCACAACTTTTCTAAAATAGACATTGAGTTAAACTGGTTTTTTACAAACAATCACCTAAACTCGAAGTTTTAAAAAGAATACGAACATTTTACAAACACGGAACTTTCTTAACAACCTTTCCATGTGACATGCCACATCCGGTCATGACATCTAGGCTGGGTTTAGGGTGTTACATTTATCCTACTGCTAGCAGTCATAAAACAAAAATCCCAAATTTAAACAAATGTCCGTAAAGGCCATATTACATAAAACTGCCCAATTATAACCAAAGCCATAAATAAAAGTAAAAATCGTAAATGAAATAAAATAAAACCATAAATGTTGTAATCGTGGTCACCGCTTGAGTCTCTCCACTGACCGACTGTCTACTACTGGGATTACGTGAAGCATTAAGCGAGAAAAGGTGAGTTTTCACAAACTCAGTGTGTAATCCCCATAGAAAACATACACACAGTCATATTAGAAAATAGACATAATTTCAAAGTTCGGGTCTGAGCCCATTACAGAAACGATGTGGACCTTAGACCATCCAGTTACAGAACCAGATATATACTAGGGCTTTAGCCCATTTTAGACATAGCATGCAGATCAGAATAGAATAACAGAATCCTACCCACCAGCCTCTACACACCAACTCCGTCCAACCCTACACACCATGTGGGGATAAAATCAACCCACCCATCCCTACACACCATGCTGTACCGAATGCGGCACAAAATCAGAGAGTTGCAGTTGAGCTGCCAGATAACAAGCTTAAGAGCCTTTCAGATACTTCCTCCAAATACCATCAACCTACCTCGATGAAATACAACATACATAAAATGTCATGCTATTATGCAAATAAAGTTCATACATTCAGATATCAGAATTCATGCTCAGTACAAAAATCAGAATGTCAAGTCACAGAATTAGGGGTCTAGGTAAAGCTTATCGACCCTACAATAGGTCCACAGTCGACTAGGGCGACCCGTGCAACCCTACAGAACTTCTCAAAAAATGGGCTCACAAGCCCATGTGGCCTGGCATGTGTGGGCCCACACGGCCCAAATTGGCCTTGGCCATGTGGATCACACGGCCTGGCCCAGAATCCCAGACGCCCATGTGGTTCACCCGTGTAGGCCCACACGCCTGTGTTGCCCGCACGGCCCAATTGGTTAAGCCTATGTGTCCCACACGGCTGTGTCACTCGCGCACGGCCTAACTCATCGATCACACGACCGTGTGGTGACTTACAGTCTTACACACTGACTACCATACGGGCAACTACACGCCCGTGTGGCATCGACAGTAAGTGATCGTTATGTCAGAGTCTTAAAAATTTATAAAAAGAATGATCGAGCCTAAAAATTAACTATGACAATGATTGAGGCAAGTGCACTTATCGAACAGTAGTATAGCTTAACGGCAAGATCGGATTGTCGAACCCAAAGGAACAAGAGTACTAATACTAACTTTCTTTCTATTATTTAGCCTAAATTAAAAGTGAATTATTTATTAAATCTAAAATTAACTAACTATTAACCTCAAGATGCAAAGACAGAGAGAATGAATTGGGGAAATACTTGTGGGAAAAACCAGTTGATTAAGAAAATACCCGAGGAAGAACCCACCTAGACTTCACTTGTTATTTAACTCTGAACCAGATGATTTATTCACTTGACTTGATCCGTAGGATTCTCTAATGTATATTAATACCTCTCTTGAGGCTACTAATATCTAACCCTAATTGAAATCTCTTTCTAATTAAAACCCATAGAATTGCATTAACTCGATCTATGGACTCCCAAATTAGGTTTGACCCTAAACCGGCAGATTTTCGTCATCCTATGTCTAGGGTTGCGATCAACTCCGCTTAATTATGCTAGATCTACTCTTAAACAGGAACTGTTGCTCCACTGCTTAAGCACAACAATACTTGAATTAATATCCTGAAATATCAAAACAAGAATTAAGAATGCATAATTAAGAATAAATCAAGTATTTATCATATAGTTCAGTAAACAATAAAAAGATCCGTCTTAGGTTTCATCCCTCTCAGCTATTTGAGGGTTTAGTTCATAATTGTAAAAGAATACATCTCAGAAGAAAATATAAAACAAAACATAAGAAAAACCCTAAAACCCACTGGAGGAATTAAAGAGAAGATCTTCCGTCTGAGTATAACTCCAGCTTCTTAAGATGAATCAACTGGCTTTCTTCGAGTAAATTCCACAATTCTGGCCTTTCTGGCTCAGCTCTTCGGCCTAACTTGACGCCTCCCTCGACCCCAACTGGACCCCCCTTGAAGTTTGGCCTCTAGGGTGTTTATATAGGCTTTTAGAATGGCTTTCTTTGCCTATAAGTACCCTAATCTGAATGAAACTCTTCTTTGTCATGACAGGGACACGCCCATGGCACACGCCCGTGTGAATAGTGGCCAGGCCATGTTTGGGTCTGTTAAGGTGGCACGGCCGTGTGGTCTTGGGCCCAGGCCGTGTTGATTTCGTGGTATGGCCCATTTACTCCATTTTAGACCCATTTCTCGTTCTTTTCATCCTCCGGTGCTCTCCTAAGTATAAAACATGAAAACAAAGGATTAAGAGCACCAAATTCCACAATTCAAGGCTTAAATCATCCAAAAGTATGTTAAATGTGGGATTAAAATATGTTTATATTACGGTTTATCAAATACCCCCACACTTAAGCATTTGCTTGTCTTCAAGCAAAATTATCAACTCACAATTAAAATGAACTTCCTTGATTCATAATATTCATTAATAATGTTTCATCATAATTCATAGATAATTCATACATTGATAATTTAAGTAAAAGGATCTTAAAGATTTAAACAATCAAAGCCATAGTTTTTGTAGCACGAAAAATATAGGTGTTTTCCCTTACCTAAATAATCACCTTTAATTTCAAAATCAACAAGAGTTGACATCCTCACTAAAGATTCACTCAAATCACTCAAAGTGTTTAAGGTTCAAAATTAAGCACTCAAAGGTCGAACATGAAAAGTTAATCCCATAGGCTTGCATGAAAATAAATCTTCACCACTATAAAATGAGATGATACACAAATCAAAAGGTCTTTAAAAAGAGTTGTAATGGGGCTTGGGTTAAAGGTGTGGATAAAGGCTGAATTAGAGGGTTAGAATCGACATTGAATTGACAATTTACCTAACTAGAAAAATGAACTAATCCTGAATAATTACATCAATTGCAAATATGAAATACTAGTAATATGAGCTTCTTCTCAAGATGTGGAAATTAAACGTACAAGCTCAATTACATAGAGCTAATATTGAATATACTTCGTTTTTTTAGAACAAATCAAATCATAATAAAAGATGAATTTAACTACTAAATTAAATATTATAGTTAGGCAACTGATCAAATCAAATATTGATATAAGGGTGGTTAAGAGGAATGGTGATAACAAATACAGACCGGGTTTTTGGTTTAATATTAGTGGGTGAGTCAATAAAAAGGGTTGTTAGGATCAAAGGGGTTCACTAGGGGTTAATTGTGAGGTTAAGCTTTTTTGGTGGAGTAAGTGGGTTAAATTCTAAGTGCCTTTATCATCTTAGTATATCAAATCAATCAATGTGGTCTCGACATGTATAATCGAAGCAAGTTCTAGAATAACAGCTCAATGTTGACACACTCATAATCACAGAGTGAACAGGAAAGAATGTATGCTCTAAAAGGCTCAAAATCTCATAACAAGGGTTTTTGATATCAACCTTGTAAATTTCAAACTTCAAGGTAATAATTAGATTCAGGTAGACAATCTAACAAAATTTTAATTTTTGAAAATGGACTTATCATGCTTGATTCTCTAGTCTCCTAAAGTTTAAATCATCACTTCACAATTATCAATGACTTAATTCAAAACATATCAATAAAAATCATGATTCAAAAGAAATTCATTCTAATTAGTAATATGAGAAAATTACTTAAAGACAAGATATCATTCAGGGATTTGAGAATAATGCAGAAAGTTAGGCATTTTCTCGAAATAAATATTCACCCCCCACACCTAAGATGTACATTGCCCTCAATGTACAAAGATATATATGAAATTTAAGATAAAGGGAGAGGTGAAACTTCCTGAATTTGGATGGCTTCCTTGAGTTGGGAGTGTCGTGGTGAGGTGGCTATCGACAATCTCTGCGCTAGATGAAGAAATTGGGAAGCTCGTAGAGGATTAGCCAGCAAATAGTAATAAAAATTCAAAATATACTAAATATATATTTAAAGAAAAGAAAAATAAAAAGAAAGTAAAATAGAAAGTAAAATAAAATTAAAAGAAAAGATTAATGAACCGAAGAGTCCTTATTGTTAGATGGTTCGTGAGGTGGGTGTTATTTCTAGGGCTGTGGTCTCGTGGCTATGGTCGTGGTCGTGGTGATTCCCTAACAGCCTTTAGAACTTACATCAAGAAAAAAGAAATAATATGGATTAAACTAAGTAAAATAAAAATAAAGAAAAGGAAAATAAAGGAGAAGGGAAACTAAAAAGAAAAGTTAAATGAACTCAAAGGTCTTTTTCCTGTCGAATTAATGAAACGGCCGGCATGAACTTATGTAGATCAGTCTCACAGAGGGAGACTGTGCTAAGATCCTTCCGTTTATTCGATATGGATGTCCTTAGATATAAAGTTAGAGTGAATAAAGAGAAATGAGAATGAAAAAAAAAAAGGGGAGTGTGAAAGAAGAAGAAGGGTGTGGAGTAGGTAAGGAAAAAGGGGTGGTTTAAATAGATTTTTCATGTCTGTTACATCCCCACGCCCATGTACCGTGGGTATGTCGAGTCACACAATCGTGTCGCACGGTGGTGTTATACTTCATTCATTTTTCCCACGCCCATGTACCGTGGGTGTGTCGAGTCACACGGCTGTGTCGCACGGTGGTGTTATACTTCGTTCATTTCTCCCACGCCTATGTGCAGGTCGCCACGCCCGTGTTGCTAAAACAGTGTCGGCCACGGCCGCATCGCACAGCCGTGGTGTTTAGTTGGGGTTTGTGTCTTGAAGATATTTTTCGTCCTGTGTAGTACTATCTCTTCCATGTCAGTACGTACATCCGTAGTATCCACACAGCCACGGCCACGGTCGTGTGCAAGGTCGTGTGGTGCGGACATTTGCACTTTGGTTAGTTTATAGTTAGGTGCTAAAAAGGAAAAGTAATAGTAAAAATAAAAATGTGAAAATTAATGGGGTTAGTGCTCGGGTTACCTCCCGAGAAGCACTCATTTATAGTCTTAAGCTAGACTTACCTCTTATTCGCACATTCATGGTGGTTTGAGGAGTTGAAAGTCCTTCCTCATGCTATCAGTCCTATTATCAATATATAGTTCAAGTCGAGTAGAGTTTACTTTAAAAGTGCCGAATGTAGGATTACTTACCTCTACTATTCCGTATGGGAAAACATTGAGTACCCTAAAAGTGATTTCTTCGTTTGTATTAGGGTCAGGAGGAGGTATTTGAGGGTCTGCCTTATTTAATAATACCTGTACTCCGATCTTAAATTCGTTTGTCCCACGGAATGGTGTTGGTTCTGCTTTATGTATTCCAAATTTCTCCTTGAAGTGTGTCTTCCATTCGTCTAGTTCATCGATCTGAAGACTTCATTCCTCATGAGTTATTTCCTTCTTGGTATGAGGTCTAGGGTCTGGCTCAGTTGTGTAGTTTCGTGGTGCATCCTGAAAAGAAGGTTTAACCGAGTGGTTATTAATAGAATTTATGTTCTCACCTTGACTACTCAATGTCCTAGCTGAGTAAAGAGCCTGGAGACTGATTGATTCGTCACCTACACAAAGTATGAGTTCACCTGCGCTGACATCAATTTTAGTCCTGGCAGTTGCTAAAAAGGGCCTTCCTAAAATTAAGGGGATACTATTGTCCTCATCCATGTCTAAAACGGTAAAGTCTACTTGGAATACGAATTTATCAATTTTCACAAGAACATCTTCAATTATACCCCTAGGAATTCTAACAGTTTTATCAATTAATTGAACGCTCATCCTAGTTTTTTTGGGCTTCCCTAGACCTAGTTGTTTAAACAATTTATAAGGCATAACATTGATGCTTGCCCCTAAATCAACTAAAGCATTATCAACAGATAAACTACCAATTAAACATGGAATTGTAAAACTCCCTGGATCTTTTAATTTTCGTGGTAGTTTGTTTTGTAACATTGCTGCATACTGCGTTTAGTTCCACATACGATTCCTCGTCTAACTTTCGTTTGTTTGTTAACAACTCTTTTAAAAATTTCCTTGAATCTGGCATCTGCTAAAGAGCTTTAAGAAACGATAAGTTAATATGTAATTTCTTTAAGAGTTTAAGGAATTTACTGAAATGTTCATTTGCGTTGTCCTTCTTCATCGCATCGGGGTACGATATACGTGGCTGGTACTCTTTAATTATCGATTTTGGCTTATCATGGTTTTCCTCATCTGTACCTTCATTTACCACATTCTCTTGGCTTACCTTAGGCTCATCTAACCCTACACTATCTTGAACTATTATGGCTTGAAGTTGCTCCTTTGGGTTAGTCTCAGTGTTGCTTAGCAAGCTGCCTTGTGGTCGTTCTGAGATCAGCTTAGCGAGTTGCCCTAATTGGTTCTCGATCCCTTGAATCGATGCTTGTTGATTTTTAAGTGTTGTCTCAATGTTTTGGAAACGTGTTTCTGACACCGCTATGAATTTTTTCAGCGTCTCTTCAAGGTTCGGGTTCTTTTCCTGTGGGTAGAGTTGTTGTTGGAAGTTTGGAGGGGGTTGTTGTCTCTGATTTCCTTGACCACCCCATGAAAAATTGGGGTGGTTCCTCCAACCTGGATTATAAGAATTACTAAAAGGCTTATTTTGAGATTTGAAATTGTTACCCATATAGTGAACTTGCTCATTTTCAGCGCTTGGGTTGTAAGGTGGATAGTCTGTGTTGTTCATCCCTCCTCCATTTGTATCACACTGCATAATTGGATTTACCTGCAAAGAACCACATAAACCATCAACCTTTTTATTTAACATCTCTACCTGATTTGATAGCATGATTATTGCGTCGAGGTTGAAAACACTGGCTGCTTTTGTTGGCTTTATCCTTGTGACTTGCCACTGATAGTTATTGAGTGACATCTCTTCAATGGATTCATAGGTAGCCTTAGGTGTTTTGTTATTCAATGTTCCGCTGATAGCTGAATTAATTAATTGCGTAGTTGAAGGTTTCACACCGTTGTAAAAAGTTTGGACCTGTAGCCACAAGGGTAATCCATGGTGTGGGCACTTTCTCAATAGATCTTTGTATCTCTCTCATGCATCGTAAAGTGTTTCTAAATCCATCTGCATAAAAGAAGAGGTATCATTCCTTAACTTGGCCGTTTTAGACAGCGAAAAATATTTTAATAAAAAAATTTCGGTCATTTGTTCCCATGTAGTAATTGACCCTCATGGAAAAGAATGCAACCACTGTTTGGCTTTATTCCTCAAAGAAAAGGGGAATAATTGAAGACAAATGGCATCATCAGAAACGCCATTTATTTTGAAAGTATCGCAAAATTCTAAGAAATTTGCCAAGTGATTGTTTGGATCTTCATCCTGCAAACCATCAAACTGAACAAATTGTTGTATCATCTGAATAGTGTTAGGTTTCAGTTCAAAATTATTTTTAGCAATAGCAGGTCTAACAATACTTGACTCAGTTCCTGTTAAATTAGGTTTAGCATAATCATACATAGTTTGAGGAGCATGATCTTCGGCCACCCCTGGAGGTAGCAGATTATTCTCAGCCATCTCTTCGGTGGTATTAGTTTCGATTTCTTTCTTTTCTTCTATTTAATTTAAGCTGCGCCTTATTTCTCTACAATTTCTGTAAACAGTACATTCAATATCACTGTCATAAATCAGGGGTCCCATCGGGTTCCTCCTAGTCATAAACTAGAGGTACCTATCAAGAACAAATAAAAGAAGGAAAATTAGTAAAGTTAAAAGCAAAAGCAAAATAAAAATAAATTGCAAAAATAAAAATGGCTAAAGTAATAAAAATTTAGCATTCTTAATATTTTAGTTCCCCGGCAACGGCGCCAAAAACTTGACCGTTATGTCAGCGTCTTAAAATTTTATAAAAAGAATGATTGAGCCTAAAAACTAATTATGACAATGATTGAGGCAAGTGCACCTATCGAACAGTAGTATAACTTAGCGGCAAGGCCGGATTATCGAACCCAAAGGAACTAAGAGTACTAATACTAACTTTCTTTCTATTATTTAGCCTAAAATAAAAGTGGATTATTTATTAAATCTAAAATTAACTAACTATTAAGCTAAAGATGCAAAGACAAAGAGAATGAATTGGGGAAATACTTGCGGGAAAAACCAATTGATTAAGACAATACCTGAGGAAGAGTCCACCTAGGCTTCACTTATTATTTAACTCACTTGACTTGATCCGTGGGATTCCCTAATGTATATTAATACCTCTCTCGAGGCTACTAACGTCTAACCCTAGGTTGAATAATTGAAATCTCTTTCTAATTAAAACCCCTAGAATTGCATTAACTCGATCTATGGACTCCCATATTAGGTTTGACCCTAATCCGGCAGATTTTCGTCATCCTATCTTTAGGGTTGCGATCAACTCCGCTTAATTATGCTAGATCTACTCTTAAACAGGGACTTTTGCTCCACTGCTTAAGCACATTATGAAACACCCCACACCCGGCCCACGAGCCTGAACCGGAACTGGTATGTTCCTTAAGTAAACTAGTTTCAAAGTTATGTGTTACTTAGAGAAAATTTTGTGTAATTTTTGAAAATATAACGTTTTGGGTTGGGCTTAGGTGGAAATTTCATTTAATTTTATTTGAAAATCCAATTAATTAGAGTTAAGAATCAATTTAGGGTTTATTCTTAAAGAAATAAATTTTTCTTAAACTTTAATCAAGATAATTCATGACATAATAAATAAAAAAATATAAAGAAACAAAGCTATGGCCTATCGGGCCCTATTACATCAATTAAATTCCCAAGCTTAAAAGTAAAGTACTTAGTAGAAATAAAAGTCCCAAATAATAAGATTTTTTTTTCCTTGCTATGCATGGCCACCTTTAGCACCTGCCGACCCGGTCCATTATTGCTCATCACCTGAAAAAAAAATTCCCCAACGGGGTGAGTCAAACAGACTCAATGTGTAACCAACACTACAATTTAATAAATCAGGGCATACCATACATATCATGTTCAAACATTAATTCAAGATAATGATTCATTCCCGAACCCAAAACCTAGATGCCATCCGCTACACATCTCCGTACCAACCTGCACACCGTGGGTACTACTAAGTCGACCCTCCATCCGCTACACTCCATCGAAGGCAGTCGCTGCAGTCGACGTGCTCATCGCCCATATAGAATTTGTGGCATAGCCACCAGATATAATTGTGTCAAAAGACACCAGATTCAGATAATGTAACCGAAGTTACCACGTTCAGATAATGTGACCGAAGCCACCAAATTCAGATAATGTGACTGAAGTCACCACATTCAGATAGTGAGACCGAAGTCATCACATTCACTTCCCTTTTCCATAAAACCTGAATGCCCCATGATATTCTTAACATTCATATAATACTTAAATTCACATTCTTATAAATTTTCACATGTTATAAATAACATATTTCATAATCCTAGTTAGAGTAGGAAACGGACCTGATTACTTTGTACCACATTAGGGTACTTTAGCCACATATTCACATTCTTATACATTCACATATTAAATATTTGCCATATGATATATTAAAGCTAGTGTGGGTACACACCTGATTTGCTTAATAATTTCCTTGAGATCCCGAAAGATTGATCTTTGCCTTAGATCTATTTACTCCTATATTCGGTCAATCATTTAAACACATCAATAAACTTATTCGGCTTAAAAACCAAATCCTAATAGGATTTGTATTCTAAAAACTTACCTTTGATGTCGATTTGATTGATTATTCAAATCCCGAAATAGATCCTTGCTTCCTTGATGCTGTCGAAAATCCTATAGGCACATGTTAAATTGATTTCTAACCCTTAATCACCATTAAATGGCCTATGGGCGAATATTCATATTTCTTACCTTAGATCCTCGAATTTTCCGAAAGATTCCTCCTTGTATTTGATAGTTGTAAAAAGAACCTGAGAGATCCTTATAGATTCGGCCATAAAGCAAGAATAGAGATTAGACCCTTCTCTTTCGGCAAATAGAAAAGAAAGGAACTTGAATAATGCTTAATCTTACCTTTTACGCTTTAATCGATTGCTTCCTTGCCTAGAGTCACAGAGATTCGGCTATGGAGATTTAAACAGGGATCAAAGAGATTTTGGTTTGACAGCAGAAAAGGAGAGAAGAAGAAAAGATGAAGTTTTGCTTAAGGAAAATTTAATTTGAGAGAAAGAGGGCTAGGAATTTTCGGCAACACTTAGGAAAAGATGGAAAAATGGCCTCACTTTTCCTCCCTTAGCCGAATTTACCAGGCTAGAGTCCCCTACTTGGCCACCACTCTTCCTTTGTGATAATATTATCCTTTAATTATCACTTTGTTTAAATTAAAAGCACTTAATTATCTCTCCAAAATAATCCCAAATTAAAAATCCTTTATTTATCACCTAATTAATCAAATATTTATGGAAATAAAACACCTCCTTTCTAGAAGGCTTGTGCCGACCACCTTGGTGACTCTAGAAGAAAAAATAAAACTTATTTTATTTGCTTCCCAAGTGACTCGAACTCAGGCCCATTCCTCTTGCATATGGCGCCATTTCCATAAGCCCTAAGTGCCATCTTCAGGCCACTTTTCCAAGCCTGTTTGTGTGTCAAATTTCACAAACTTTTTCTTTTAAAGCCATCTTGCCTTAATTTCCTATTTTAATCTTTAAATCTTGACATTTCTACATCATTTCTAAGTTTCCTAAAATTTTCGATCGGCTCTGTAAACTTGCCATTTTCTTACATTTCCAAGTTTCTAGAAATGTTTACTTTCCATTTTTGAATCATTTCCTTACATTTCCAGGTTTCCAAAAATGTTCATTTCCATTTTCATTTCCATGCATTTCTAGGTTTCCAAAAATATTCATTTCCATTTTCATCTCCATGCATTTCTAGGTTTCCAAAAATGTTGGTTTCCAAAAATATTCATTTCCATTTCCAAAAATATTAGAAATTTATTCATAGTACTTAAGACTTGTCATTTCGTACAATTAAACCGGAAATGCATAGGCCCTTTCCAGGATGTTACAATTCTACCCCCTTAATATAATTTCATCCTCGAAATTTCCTAACTAAAATAATTGAGGGTATTGCTGCCGCATCGTCTCTTCTAGTTTCCACGAAGCTTCCTCCGATCCATGGTTGCGCCATAACACTTTGACTAGAGGAACTGACTTCCTACGTAGTACCTTCACATCCCGTTCCAATATCTGAATTGGCTCTTCTTCGTACGATAAGTTTGGCTTTAGCTCCACTTCTTCAACTGGTACCACATGAAACGGATCTGATCGGTAGCGACATAGCATGGACACATGGAATACGTCGTGCATCTGCTGCAACTCTGGTGGCAACTCCAATTGGTATGCCACTGGCCCAACTCGCTTCAGTACTCTATAGGGCCCTATGAACCTTGGGCTTAACTTCCCTTTGCGACCGAACCTTATTACCTTCTTCCAAGGTGAGACCTTCAGAAACACTTGGTCTCCCACTTCAAACTCTATCTCCTTTCGCCTAAGGTCCGCGTACGACTTCTGCCTATCAGAGGCTTCCTTTAACCGTGCTCGAATTATCTCAACTTTCTCTTCAGTTTCTGCCACTAACTCCAGTCCCAAAACTCGACGTTCTCCTAACTCGGTCCAACAAGTAGGAGTTTGACACTTCTGACCATATAATGCTTCATATGGTGCCATCCGAATGCTAGCCTGATAGCTGTTGTTGTAGGCGAACTCAACTAAAGGCAAATAATCCTCCCAACTTCCTCGGAAATCCATCACACAGCCTCTCAACATATCTTCCAATACTTGTATAACCCGCTCGGACTGCCCGTCAGATTGTGGATGAAAAGCCGTAGTGAAGTCTAACTTAGTGCCTAAAGGTTGATGAAGTGCCTTCCAAAACCGAGACGTAAACCTTGGGTCTCTATCGGAGATGATCGATACTGGGACTCCATGTAACCTTACGATCTCTGCCACATACAATTTGGCTAACCTCTGAAGAGAATAATCAACTCTTACTGGAATAAAGTGCGCGGACTTGGTCAAACGGTCCACTATCACCCATACCGAGTCCTTCTTAGTAGGCGTAAGGGGAAACCCACTAACGAAGTCCATGGTAATTCTCTCCCACTTCCATTGCGGAATTTCGATCGGTTGAAGCAATCCCAATGAGACTTGGTGTTCAGCCTTAATTTGCTGACACATCAAACATTTCCCCACAAATTCAGTCACTTCTCGTTTAAGATCAGACCACCAAAATTGTTCCCTTAGATCTCTATACAGCTTAATACCTCCGGGATGCATAGCATAAGGGCTACCATGCGTTTCCCGAAGAATCTTTTGTCTCAACTCCTTGTCCCTCGGCATACAGACCTTTCCTTTGTAGCACAATACTCCTTCATCATTGACTCCATAATCCTTTAATTCTCCGTTCTGAACTTGCTGTAACTTAGCACTTAAGTCCTTATCAGCCAATTGTCCCTCTTTCACCTCATTCAGCCATGTGGGCTTGACTTGCAACTCTGCCAACAGGCTTCCATCATCATACAGACTTAAGTGAGCGAACAAAACCCTTAAATCCGACACAACCTTCCTACTTAGGGCATCAGCTACCACATTCGCCTTGCCTGGATGATATTCTATCGAACAATCGTAGTCTTTCAACAATTCCACCCACCTTCGTTGCCTTAAATTCAACTCCTTCTGAGTCAACAAGTACTTAAGACTTTTGTGGTCTGTGTAGATAACTGACCTTTCTCCATAAAGGTAGTGCCTCCAAACCTTAAGGGCGAAAACCACTGCTGCCAGTTCCAAGTCATGAGTTGGGTAGTTAACCTCATGAGGCCTTAACTGCCGAGACGCGTACGCGACCACTTTTCCATCTTGTATTAGCACACAGCCTAACCCCGCGTGTGAAGCGTCACCGTATACTACAAAATCCTTGCCCGCCTCCTGCTGTTTTCAAAGCTCTCTTGTTGCTTAGCTGTCCATTCAAAGGGTACTTCCTTCCTTAGCAGCTTTGTCAAAGGCGCGGCTATTAACGAGAACCCTTCCACGAACCTTCTATAATAGCCTACCAAACCTAAGAAACTTTGAATCTTAGCCACGGACCTAGGTGGTTTCCAATCCAACACTGCTTCGATCTTCCTAGGGTCCACTCTTATTCCCTCTGCGGATACCACATGTCCTAAGAATGCCATCTCCTTAAGCCAAAATTCACACTTGCTGAATTTGGCATAGAGCTTCTTCTTCCTCAACACTTGTAGCACCGTTCGGAGATGCTCATCATGTTCCTCTTCAGACTTGGAGTACACCAAAATATCATTGATGAACACAACGACGAACCTATCCAAATAGGGTTGGAAAACTCGGTTCATCATATCCATGAACGCGGCTGGAGCGTTCGTCAACCCAAACGGCATCACCACAAACTCAAAATGGCCGTATCTTGTCCTTAAAGCAGTCTTATGGATATCAGCCTCCTTCACCTTCAACTGATGATATCCCGACCTTAAGTCGATCTTCGAAAATACTGCGGCCCCCTTCAGCTGATCGAACAAGTCATCGATCCTTGGCAAAGGATACTTGTTCTTGATGGTCAGCTTGTTCATCTGATGGTAATCTATGCACATACGCATAGTTCCGTCCTTCTTCTTCACAAATAGGACCGGTGCTCCCCATGGAGAAACACTGGGTCGGATGAACCCACGATCCAACAACTCTTGGATTTGAGCCTTGAGCTTAACTAACTCCTTGGGCGCCATTCGGTATGGAGCGATTGACACAGGAGCTGTTCCCGGTAGCAAATCTATTCCAAATTCCACCTCCCTATCTGGGGTATTCCTGGTAGATCCTCCGGAAATACATTCTCAAATTCCTTGACCGTTCTAACTACGCTAACACCTTCTTCCTTTCCACCCAACGCACTTACGAAGGCTAGGAATGCCTTGCACCCTTTCTTAACCATTTTCTCAGCCTTCAGCGCCGAAACTACGTTAGACAAGTAGTTCCTCCTTTCTCCAACCATTACTACTACTTCATCCTTCGAGGTCCTTTGTTCCATTCGTTTAGCCGCACAATCCAACACGGCTCGGTGTTCTACTAGCCAGTCCATTCTGAGTATAAGTTCAAACTCTCCGAAGAGTAACTCCATTAAGTCAGCCCGAAAGTTCACTCCCTGAATCTCTAGGGGTACATTCCGAAAGATCTTATCTACCACTACAGTTTGGCCTAATGGGCTTACTACAGTCATCTTCCTACCCGAAAGTTCAGAGTCTAGGCCTAGTGTTTCCACTACACTACATGCAACATATGAATGGGTCGAGCCCACATCAATTAGAGCAAAATAGGGCTTGTCAAAAATAAAAAACGTACCGGTTATAACATCCGGCGCGTTACCGTCTTCCCTCCGGCGAACCGCATAAACCAAACCCGGTTGCCTTGCCTCAGCATTAGCAGCACCTCGGCCTTGTGTTCCACAACCTCTGCCAACACCATTACCTCTGTTGCCCGAACCACGACCCCGTTGAGGCTGCTGTCCGCCTCTACCATCCTGACTAACAGCCTGAGCTGCCGGTCGACTCTCATCTGGTTTCTTGGGACAATCCTTGAGCATATGGTCCTTGGACCCACACTGAAAACATCCTCCCATCTTTTTCCAGCATTCCCCTAAGTGCCTCCTTCCACAATGCTCACAAAGACGGTGATCGCCATCTGTGCACCACTTGCGATTCATGACCCATCAACTCTAGGCCTCTTATGAACCTTTCCGGATGGTCCAAAACCTCTCTTGGGCTTATTCCTATCCACACACTGCTTGGTAGAATCCTTAATTCCTCGGCCACCTTGGCCTTTTCTACAAAGCAACAGAACTCTCGCCACGATGCGGTGCTATTGCGAGCCTCAGATCGTCCCTCAGTCCGTCCTCAAAACGGACACAGTGCTCATGCTCAGTTGCCACTACTCCTCGATCATAGTGACTCAACCTCAGGAATTCAGCTTCATATTCTCGCAAATGGACTTGCTCCTTGCACCGCCCCGAGAAAAGCCTTCCTTTGCTCATCTGTATACCTGGTTCCCACATACTTCTTCTGAAATGCTTCCTTAACATATTCCCAGGTTAGATCCTCAGCTGTGGCACCATCCCGAACAGTCAACCACCACTGATATGCTTCATCGCGTAACAGAGCCACCATCCCTTTCAACTTTTCCTCCGGGGTTAGATCAAGCTCATCCATGATGCGCTCCGTTGCTTCCAACCAGTACTCAGCTGTACTGGGTGCCGCTCCAGACACTCCTCGAAACATTTTCGCTCCATTAGCTCGAAGCCGTTCAGGCACAAACTTACGGTTTCCGAATTTCTTACGCACCACCCACGGTTCCAAAACTCGCAAAGACGACTTGACACAAAGATCTTCTCCCGTCTGAGCTTGCTGCTCAACACCCATAGTTTGGGGTGGTGGTGGCGGTGGTATCTCATTGTCAGAACCTTGACCCGATCTAATGGGTTCTGACACAGTCATCCTTTCTCTACCTCTTCCATGACGACCACGTCCTCTAGAGCTCATTTCTAACGTCGAGATCTAATTAAGAAGTTTTATGCATTAGTGCTTTTGTTTCACTTGTTTACTCGCGAAGAAGTTTTATGAAAAAGAATTTAGAAGTGGTTCTTTCGTATTCATACAAACACACAGTCTTTCCATTCATTCATACACCCATCAATCAATTATGAACTTTCGTTCATTCAGAGAAACGTTGTAGTTTTCGTTGCTACTGTTTTTCCACTACCCAGGGGTATTTTCGTAATTTTGTCCTACAGGGGTATTTGCGTAATTTTTCAAAAGAAAAAATTCCTTGGTGATTTTGTCACAAATTATTTTGGTATTTTTAATTCCTGGGGTGTTTTGGAAAAATTTTGAAATCTGGGGGTATTTTGGTAATTTTTCACAAATCGGGGTAAATTTGTAACATTTACTAAATCGGGGATATTTCAAAAGTTGTAAAACTTTGAGGGTTCTTTTTGAGAGTTGTACTTTCCAAAACAGTGATGTTGCAAAAATTTTAGAAATCAGGGTTATTTTGGTAATTTTGTAAGTTAAGGGCAATTTCGTAATTTTCCAAAATCAAGGTATTTTTGATAATTTGCAAATTAGGGTTTTTGAACATTTTATAAAGTAATGAAATTTTGGGTAAAATTGGTGAGTAGTTGGACATTTTATAAGCCAAGGGCATTTTGGTAATTTTACCACTAGGGGCATTTTTGTAATTTTCATAAAGCGAAAATTTTTCGAAAAATTTTGTAGAGATGGTTTCCACAAATTAAAAGAGTGATTTTAAAGGTTTTAAAACTAGGGTTTATTGTTTTGTTTAAAAAAAAAACATGGCTAGTTCCTTTTCGGGTTTTAGTTATTGTGTTCAGCCTATGACCGAGCCCTCTTGGTCAGGGTGAACCAAAGCTACGCACCAGGCAGGATTCGAGTGGAGAGGAGGTGAGTCACGCAGACTGCTTAAATACCAAGCTCCCACCGAAACTATTCCTAGACATGCGCACAGAGGTTGCCACACCACTGAGCCCTCTGAGTTAGGGTGAACCGAAGCTACGCACGGTGTAGGATTCTGCGAAGAGGAGGTGAGTCACTAGGACCGCTTAAATACCAAGCTCTTAGGATCCAATCCTAGACATGCATGCGGGGGGGTTACCACACCCCTAGCCTGACTTAGCCATAGGTTTGTTTAGTGCATTAAGTCTTATGTGTTTGGGTTTGAGTAGACTAGTCCTAGAGTTCAATATTCCTATCATTCTATTCTATGTTCCATGCCTTTTCTACCCTTATACAATTCATATAATCACATATAGAGTTAGGGGTACTTACCTGGTGGACTGCGGGTCGGAGACTTAGGTGCCATGCCAGAAAACCTGTTTATTTCATAAAATCCTTTTAAAAAGCTTACTTGGCTCGATTTGAAAACGCTTTGGGCCTTAGCCCACAGGCCGAGAGTTTTAAAATTGGGCTCTAATACCAAACTGAGGCACCAGATTCAGATAATGTAATCGAAGTTACCACGTTCAGATAATGTGACCGAAGCCACCAAATTCAGATAATGTGACCGAAGTCACCACATTCAGATAGTGAGACCGAAGTCATCACATTCACATCCCCTTTCCATAAAACCTGAATGCCCCATGATATTCTTAACATTCATATAATACTTAAATTCACATTCTTATAAATTTTCACATGTTATAAATAACATATTTCATAATCCTAGTTAGAGTAGGAAACGTACCTGAGTACTTTGTACCACATTAGGGTACTTTAGCCACATATTCACATTCTTATACATTCACATATTAAATATTTGCCATATGATATATTAAAGCTAGTGTGGGTACACACCTGATTTGCTTAATAATTTCCTTGAGATCCCGAAAGACTGATCTTTGCCTTAGATCCGTTTACTCCTATATTCGATCAATCATTTAAACACATCAATAAACCTATTCGGCTTAAAAACCAAATCCTAATAGGATTTGTATTCTAAAAACTTACCTTTGATGTCGATTTGATTGATTATTCAAATCCTGAAATAGATCCTTGCTTCTTTGATGCTGTCGAAAATCCTATAGGCACATGTTAGATTGATTTCTACCCCTTAATCACCATTAAATGGCCTATGGCCGAATATTCATATTTCTTACCTTAGATCCTCGAATTTTTCGAAAGATTCCTCATTGTATTCGACAGTTGTAAAAAGAACCTGAGAGATCCTTATAGATTCGGCCATAAAGCAAGAATAGAGATTAGACCTTTCTCTTTCGGCAAATAGAAAAGAAAGGAACTTGAATAATGCTTAATCTTACCTTTTACGCTTTAATCGATTGCTTCCTTGCCTAGAGTCACAGAGATTTGGCTATGGAGATTTAAACAGGGATCAAAGAGATTTTGGTTTGACAGCAGAAAAGGAGAGAAGAAGAAAAGATGAAGTTTTGCTTAAGGAAAATTTCGGCTGAGAGAAAGAGGGGATAGGGAATTTTCGGCAACACTTAGGAAAAGATGGAAAAATGGCCTCACTTTTCCTCCCTTAGCCGAATTTACCAGGCTAGAGTCCCCTACTTGGCCACCACTCTTCCTTTGTGATAATATTATCCTTTAATTATCACTTTGTTTAAATTAAAAGCACTTAATTATCTCTCCAAAATAATCCCAAATTAAAAATCCTTTATTTATCACCTAATTAATCAAATATTTATGGAAATAAAACACCTCCTTTCTAGAAGGCTTGTGCCGTCCACCTTGTTATCTCTAGAAGCAAAAATAAAGCTTATTTTATTTGCTTCCCAAGTGACTCGAACTCAGGCCCATTCCTCTTGCATATGGCGCCATTTCCATAAGCCCTAAGTGCCATCTTCAGGCCGCTTTTCCAAGCCTGTTTGTGTGTCAAATTTCACAAACTTTTTCTTTTAAGGCCACCTTGCCTTAATTTCCTATTTTAAACTTTAAATCTTGACATTTCTACATCATTTCTAAGTTTCCTAAAATTTTCGATCGGCTCTGTAAACTTGCCATTTTCTTACATTTCCAAGGTTCCAGAAATGTTTACTTTCCATTTTTGAATCATTTCTTACATTTCCAGTTTCCAAAATGTTCATTTCCATTTTCATTTCCATGCATTTCTAGGTTTCCAAAAATATTCATTTCCATTTTCATTTCCATGCATTTCTAGGTTTCCAAAAATGTTGGTTTCCAAAAATATTCATTTCCATTTACAAAAATATTAGAAATTTATTCATAGTACTTAAGACTTGTCATTTCGTACAATTAAACCGAAAATGCATGGGCCCTTTCCAGGATGTTACACATCAATACTTGAATTAATATCCTGAAATATCAAAACAAGAATTAAGAACACATAATTAAGAACAAATCAAGTATTTATCATATAGTTCAGAAAACAATAACAATATCCGTCTTAGGTTTCATCCCTCTCAGGTATTTGAGGGTTTTGTTCATAATTGTAAAAGAATACATCTCAGAAGAAAATATAAAACAAAACATAAGAAAAACCCTAAAACCCCCTGGAGGAATTGAGGAGAAGATCTTCCGTCTTGAATATAACTCCGGCTTCTTGAGATGAATAAACTGGGTTTCTTCGAGTAAATTCCACAATTCTGGCCTCTCTGGCTAAGCTCTTCGGCCTAACTTGACGCCTCCTTCGATCCCTAACTGGACCCCCTTGAAGGTTGGCCTCTAGGGTGTTTATATAGGCTTTTGGAATGGCTTTCATTGCCTCTAATTACTCTAATCCAAATGAAATTTTTCTTTGTCACGACAGGGACACGCCCATGGCACACGTCCGTGTAAATCGTGGCCAGGCCGTGTTCGGGTCTATTAAGGTGGCACGGCAGTGTGGTCTTGGGCCCAGGCCATGTTGATTTCGTAATATAGCCCATTTACTCCGTTTTAGGCCCGTTTCTCATTCTTTTCATCCTCCGGTGCTCTCCTAAGTATAAAACATGAAAACAAAGGATTAAGAGCACCAAATTCCACAATTCAAGGCTTAAATCATCCAAAAGTATGTTAAATGTGGGATTAAAATATGTTTATATTACAGTTTATCAGTAACGTTTTAGGCTTTTGCTGAAACCTCATTTTCTACGTTTCCGAGTACACACCTAGTTTGATTTCAACGCGTAAGCTCCACTAAGCCTCCAGAACCTAAAAATCAACCAATGAAACACTCGTTTAACCACTTGTTTCGTCATTCAATCAAAAGTCTATCGTCGGTAATCTAACGAGCCCTTACCGTTAACAACCGAAATTGCAACTCTTAATTCTCTGCAGCAACACTGATCAATTATTTCCTTTCACCTAATCAAAAGACCACGACAGACCCCTCATCAGACGCCTAACCCAAGGCAAAAAGATTAAGCAGAAAAGGACTTACCGTATGAACACACCACCGTTGAACAAGGAGAAAGCAAATCTAAAAACCAAAGAAGAGGGGAAAAAAAGAAATTTTTGGCAGGGAAAACAGCAACATGTCAAAAAGAAAAGGAGAAAATTTTGGGAAAACAGGGTGATAGCCGAAAATTCAAAAGGAAATCTACTAATCCCCTAATCTCTCCCCTTAATTCTCTCCACTACTCAGATTTTAAATCCAACTCAAACTCTTCGTCACCCAACCGAACAAAAATAATCTCCCTTTCCAATGAAAAGATTTGAACTCACAACCTCTAACCAATCAACACTCCACCCAGCCACCAGACCAGCAGGCCCATTCTGTTAAATACTTACACACTTTTACTTATAAGCCTACTAACCAAAGTTTGGGCTTTATTCATAAAAATACCAAAATTTGCCCAAGTAAGTCTTAAACTTGGGACCTCTCACACACACCCAGAACACATAACCACTGAAGCAGATAGACATTGTGTCTCAAGATTACAAAAGCTAAAATAGGAAAATCGGGGTGTTGCGGGGACCATTTCCAAGTTCATTTGGAAAGATTTATATATTAGTAGCTGTTGACTACGTCTCGAATTGGGTTGAAGCTGTTGCAATTCCAAAGGATGATGCAAAGACAATGCTTATTTTTTTTACAATTATATACTCACCCGCTTTAGCACACCAAAGGCATTGATTAGTGATCAGGGTATACACTTTCATTGCAACCAAATGGCAGCCGCACTGAAGAGATATGGAGTTAATCATAGTATGACTACTACTTATCATCCGCAAACTAATGGACAAGCCGAAGTATCGAATCGAAAAATTAAAAACATTCTTGAGAAGGTTGTGAACCCTTCAAGGAAAGATTGGTCTTCCAGACTGGATGACGCTTTATGGGCATTACAGATAGCATACAAAACTCCATTATAGATGTCACCGTATCAATTGGTTTTTGGGAAAGCATGTCACTTGCCAGTTGAACTGGAGCACAAAGTAATGTAGGCAATTAAGGAAGTGAACATGGACTATGAAGCTGTTGGAAAGAAAAGGCTATTGGATATCACTAAACTAGAAGAGATTAGGTGAAATGCCTATGAAAATGCTGCAATTTACAAGGAAAAGACCAAACGATGGAATGACAGAATTACTTTGCAGTGACAATTTATTGCGGGTCAACAAGTTTTATTATTCAATTCTAGACTGAAACTGCACATGGGTAAATTGCGCTCTCACTGATCTGGACCTTTTGAAGTTGTCAAAGTATTTCCTCATAGTGTGGTCACAATCAGAGATTTACATGATGGACACCAGTTCAAAGTGAATGGCCAGCGATTGAAACATTATTTTGGGAATATTGATCAAAAGCAGGCATAGACCATTAAATTGGTTGAAATTTTTAATTTTTATGGAATTTATTATTATGTAATTTTATTTTATTTTTGTTTCTATTCAAGTTTGTTTTACTTTTTTTTTGGTAGAACAATTAGGTACCATTGTCAACGCACTTTGGTTTTATTATCAACGAAGTTCATACTATTGTACTGTCACATATGACTCACCACGAATGAAGGGCAGATCAGAATTTTTAGATCCCACCGTTTGATCAAAAGTGACTTAGCCATCTGATTTGTTTGAACGGGTGTAATTCCCATTTGACACATTTATTCCCGCCAGCCTTATATCTCTTCACATAAAAAAATCACACCTTTTCTATCTTCTTCTTTCACTCGCTATAAACCCCCTTTCACTATGCTAACTATAACACATACAACACAACCATTTTTATTCATTTTCTCTTCCCCAAGCTCGTACCTTTATAACTTTAAACCATCTCCACATCACAAAAAAAATATGGCAAGAATAAGAGCATCAGTCAAGAAAGCCACCAAGCCTGTTAATGAAAACTCATCCTCTAAAACTATAGTTCGTGAATTGAAATCCTCCATGCCAACGGAGAAAAAGAAGCCGGTGATATTTTTAACTAAAGCAGCCAATGACCGGTTTCAAGATAACATTTTAAAGTGAAACTTTCACCCAGAATAGGGCATTCTCCTTTCGCAATAGCGAGACTTGGGCAAGCAAGTCTACAAAACCATCTCTAAGCTGAAGTGAGAGACTTTCTGAACTCGTCCTGGAAGCTATTATCCTTCATTGGTACGTGAGTTTTACACTAACCTTTATGAACATGAGTTAGAGTTTATCTTTTTTCAAGAAGGTTTAATACCATGGGATGCTAAAACAGTCAATGAGCTATACAACACTAAAGTGGATGTAGATGAACACTCTAAGTTTATTGAGGATATCACAGACGAAAAAAGAGACCTAATGGTGAATGATTTATGTGTCGAAAGAGCATTGTGGACCGGTTCACATCAAAAGAATTATACGATGCACCGCCACTTCTTGATATTACAAAGCAAATTCTGGTTTCATTTTGTCAACTGCAGGCTACTGCCCTTTACTCACAGCACCACAGTCAACCTCGATAGAATGCGCCTGATACATTTAATTGTCAAAGGCAGAAAGATTAATGTCGGCGCAATACTCCACCAGGAAAATGCTAATTGCGCCGCAAGGCAAATTGGAATTTTGGTTTTTCCATTATTGGTGATGCTACTGTGCCTACAGAAAGGGATCGTGCCCCGTGATGATAAGGAGGTCCTCGAGAATAAGGGCTTGATAAATGAAGCCTCTATTGAAAGAATGACTCGTGGCAAAGATACACTGACAATAAAGGAAGCAGAGACCAGCAAGACAAGAAAGGGCAAAACTAAGGCAGAAAGCAATGGAACAAACTGAATGCAGAGAGATCATTATTGCGCAAAATGCAGGATATTGAGAAGTTGGCCAATTCCATCAGCAGATCAGGCTTTTCGCTATAATAGAGGATATGGACAGACCACAAAATTTGTTTTACTTTTATCACAAGGCCTGTAACAAAGAGAGGATATGGACAGACCACAAAATTTGTTCTACTTTTATCACAAGGCCTGTAACAACTCTATTATAGATGTATTAAGTCAGTTAAGCCCGGCCCCACTCCTAGAATTTCCAGTGTTCCCACCAATCATCCGAGATTATGAACCCTCTTCAGAGGAAGATGACTAAGAAGACCGAGACAGATCGGTGGAATCCCCTTCCATTGTGCATATATCTGATGATGAGAAAGAAGATGACTCAAGGGACATTAAGGAGTGCATGCGAAGGATTGATAGCCTGGTCGAGAGTGACTTAATGGATTATCAAGAGGCACCTACTGTTGAGGAGGAAGTTGATGCGGTAGAGGAGGAAGTCCGTGTTATAGTTGTAAACGAGAAGGTCAAGGAAGAAATACTGAAAAAGAAGCTGCTGAGAATGAATCTACGGAGAACATTGTCAATGCATACGAGTTTGTGGGTGCAACTACTGATAATCTGGAGTTGTAGAGGTAACCAATGAGAAGCACCACAACTCAATGGCGATAATGGCCTATACCGAACCACTCAAGGTGACCTCTCCTACATAATAAGCAGTCGATGATACTGGGGTAGCGCCGAAAACTGAGCGATCTAAGAATCGTGTAAAGCCCAAAGAAAAGAAGAGAAAGCATTCTAAAGACAAAAGGAGTAAGAATGAGGAGAAAAATAGGAGGAAATAGAAACATTGTGAGCCACATTGATGGCTGAGGAAAACTGAGTTAGTTTATTTTAAGTTTTAGTTGTGGTATTCATGCATTGCATGTAGCTGTAAGTTTCATTTTGTTAGTGCACATTGTCGTTGCATTTTTATTACCATTGCATTTTAATGTTAGTGCATTGGGGACAATGCAAACTTTAAGTTTGGGGGAATGCATATGGGGTTTGGAAATACACCCATATTTCAAAAAAAAAAATTTGAGTTTAATGAAGAATGCAAGGTTTATTTATGGTTAATGCAAATGTGTTTGAAAATTTTTATTACACTCGATGCTTAATTCTTGAATCATGTGAATTATCAATGTATGAGTTGGATAAATTTGACTGAATGTTGTATTTTTAATTCTTTGATGAATGATTTAGATTGCATTAGTAATGGATGACTAGTAGCATTCCTTGAATCTTGAAACAATCGCCTTTTACATCTGCTTATATATATAGTTATGAATAAGAGACACTCCAAAGTGGGTGCATTGTGAAATGTTAAAGAGGGAACACTCTAATGCAAATGTTAGAAAAATGAATCTGATCAAAGGCTGTCGCTGCATGAGTGTATGTCAGCGCAATTACGTACTCCCCGGGGTTTGTTGCACTTCATCATTACTTCTAAGGGACAAGGGTACAGTAATGCAATGATATCCCTTATTCACAAAAAAATAGACATATATTGTACAATAAATGTTGTATTGGTAGATAGAATTTAGGATTTAAAGTATAATGGTAGTTTTGATGAAGTTGCAATCTTATTCATTCATACTTATGTATTGTTGATGCAATATTCTGTCATCTGCGTATGACTCATTCATTGGGATTTTATGTGATTCAAGTAGCTAGAATGATCATTTGCATTAGCAAATTCTTATGCAGCCTTGCTAGTTTCTGTTTTACTTGAGGGCAAGTAAAAACTCAAGTTTGCGGGTGTGATAATATTAGAAAGAACATGTATTTTCTCCCTACTTATTAGTTAATTTGTCCCCATTTAGTTATCTTTAGCACATATTTTAGCATTTTTAGTTCAGTAAATTGCATTTTATAACTCAGTGGATCTTAACCTATTTATCCTTAATTTCGTCATGTTTTGGTACTGATGTCGCTACATGAGTATTTCCAAATTGCATCGTAATTGTAAATGCTTTGTGACATTTTATCCGGATAATGACAAAAAGGTGTGAGCTATCCGGTCTAGTACAACCAACTTGTATGTACAGAGGCAGCATAATTCTGATTGAAGGACACTTGTCCTATTTGGAAAAATATGAATATTCATGTAAAAAGGAGAAGGGGGAGGTTTTTTGGGGGGTATTATCTTCTTCAACCTATCTTTTGAAGCTTTTGGACTATGGCGGCTTAAGCCTCCTACGAGTGAACCAACGTGAAAGGGATGCAGATTAGCTCTTGACGAGGAGCCCTGAGTATGACATAAGAGGGAATGGAGAGACTCAAGTCGAGATTGTTTAGGAATAGTATTCTCCACTTGTTTCTTTTATTTTTTTTCTAAACGATGGTGATTACTTTCTATTTCATGTTTGTATAGAAGTATACATGATTATAGGGTTAAATGTTATTTTATTTAATCTTGCTTCTACTATTTAATCTTTAGGTTTGAATTTTTTAGCATAGAAATGTTATTGCGGTCACTGACACTGGAAAGTGCAACGACAGTTCAAGCTAACAAGCATGACAATGGATGTTGCTTGACGATTAGAGGAATTTAATCCACTTGTTCTTAATAGTGTTTCATTGCCATCATCAGAAGGTGTGGCTGATGTGCATGTTTAAGTCTTAGATTAAATATAGAAGTTAAGCTTGGTAAGATATTCATTGCAATTTAATGCATCGACAATCACCTATCCTTATATACCTTGTGAGCAGTTAGTATTATGTTGAATATTCATGTTGGGGATTCCAATTTATCATTATCATATTTTATCTTATTGTTTTCAAGTTAGTGCTTCGACAACTACTCTCACAATTTATCACATTCCTATCTATTTATTGCACTAACATTGATAGACAAAAGACAACCATCCTCGTGGGATTGATATCCGTCAGACTCATGATGTCTACTATACTTGCATCGACAGTGTGTGCTTGCACATTATTTCTATGACGTTAAACAGCCGATCAGGAAGATAAGAAGATCCTGCTAGGGTAACAACTAGTTAGTTGATGAGGAACCCAAGACGACAATTAATTGGGATTGCCGAAGCGAATTGATCACCCATCCTCATATTTGATTCACTTTATCTATCTCTATCTCTTACAATTTTAATTTTTTTATGTTATTTTATTTTATTATTTTACAACCCTAAACATATTTCTTATTTTACTCTCATACTATAAATGACTTAAATTATTAATTAGATCTTTAATTTTTTAGGTTAAGATTGACTTAATACTTACCTCCTTAAGGTACGATCCTCAGAGTACTCACTTACATCATTGTAAAATCTATGTTATAGCTCGACCCGTAAACTTGCAAATACTGCCTTATAACTCTCTATTTTACTGCAGTATCCACACTCTGAATGTTAGTATGTCCAGAGGTAGTCAATGTCCGTAAGTATACGGGTCATGTTGTAATACGGTTTTTACAACAAAGTAGGTGAGTACTCCAAGGATCGTACCTAAGGGAGGCGAATACTAAATTAATATTAACTTAAACGTAAATAGATCTAATTAGTACTATAAATAAATTATAGTATGATGAACATAAAGTGAAAAGGATTTTTTTTAATAAAGGAAATCAATATGCATAAAAGAATGAAAATGAAGAACTAATATGTAAACTCAACCAAATCTAAGCATGGGTGACTAGCTCGCTTCAATGGTCATAACTAATTCCTATTTTGGGTTTCTACTCAATCAACTAGTCGTTACCCTAACAGGATATCTCGATCTTCCACTAAACTAATGAGTCAACAAGAACTACTTATCTCTTGACCTCACAGCCCAAACCAAATTAGGGTAAGGGGTTCACGGATAGGCAATACCAATTTTGGGTTAATTCCCACCTAGATAACTTCCTAGTGTTGTTAGGTCTAGGGTTTAAGTTCTTCCTATCCCAAACAGCTAATCCGCTAAGAAGCCCTACATAGAAATTAATTAATCACACATTGACTCATGACTCCCCCATTACTAATCCCCTATTAAGAGGATTAGTTGCTCATGGATCTCGTAAATAGTATAAATTTGATAAATAAAGTGAACATGAAGAACAAATCAATAGTAAAAGTTTAAGAGAAATCCTGATTGTATTAAATGATTGAGGTGCAGAAATCCACAAAGCGTTCGCTAAATCTACAATCAAATTCTCTGAATAACATGAATGAAAAAAAAAACTGAAAAAAAACTAAGTCTAAAAAGAAATAAAAACTGAAAACTAAACAGAAGAGATAAGTCTAACTTATAGAAAATATTATTTCTCAGGTGTTTAATGAGCTTATTTATAATGTTACGGTTGGCCATAGTCCTTATCCCTATTTTGCTCTGATGTTTTTACATTAAAATACATTGTGCAAACCAAAACGCCCTCAGTTCATTAATGCTTTCATGTACAGGATCGATGTCACTACATCCACTACCTATGTCACGACACTAAAGGTAGTCTACTTGGCTCAGGCTCAACTTCAGAGGTGTGTCATGACACTAAAGGAAGACTTTATATTTGGCCTTCTGTTTACTATGTTGCGACATTGAACTCTTGTGTTGCAACATGGCAACCAACCTCGATTTCTTATGCCTCCAAATAGTGTCCTGCAAACTCACCAAATATGTTAGTCTTTCTTTAGGCCTCCTTCGGCCCTTAAGGTCCTAAAATCAACTCAAATCACACTTTTTATTAAATTGAAACCAAAATATAAAAAAAATAAATAAAACATAAAAAGATTGCTTATATTCAAGCTTCTTAAATACGAAAACTAGTTTAATCCGCTACAACAAATTGTGGCAGATCACTTTACTACTTAGCGAACCCAGGTAAATTGTGTGAACTCATATATGTATGTGAACCTATGTGTTTATGTGAACCCTATTTGTAACATCCGGGATTTATGGCTTATGCATTAATGCTTAATTGTATGTGGAAGCATGTCTATGTGTATGTGGAATGTGTTTTATGAATTTTGTGAACCCTAGTGTGTAGTCAAATGCCTTAGAAATTATTTGACTTTAAGTCTAAAAAGGGGAAGTCAGGCTAAGGAGGCCTTAAGAGAAATTGTAGGGAGAATTAGACACAAAAATTAGCTTGTTAAATTGGCTTGGAGCCACCACTTAAAGCTCTGATAAGTGACGCCATATGCCGTGGGCAAGGGGCTAGGTTCGAGCTGCAAGGGAAGCAAATAAAAGAGTTTTATTTTGCTGCAAGATTGGGTAGTAGTGGACGGCAATGGGGCACTAAGGGATGAGTTTAAGGTGTGGTCTAATCCTTTTAAGATTCGGCTAAGATAAGAGATAATTGTGGATTTATTTTTATTATTTTGAATGAAGTGATAAAGAGAAAAATAAGGGATTTGATAAGTGAAGATGTAGTGGCCGAATGTGGGGCTCTAAGGGTGCATAATCGGTTTTGGGTTTTGATAGGGGAAGTGTGCCGAAAATTCATAGTTGATAGTTTTGTTTTTCTCTTTTTTCTTTCTCCAAGTTCGATCATTTGGTGCATTAAGGGGCTGCCGAATTCTTCTAATATCTTCCAAACTCATCTTTTTCTTTCTTTCTCCGTAACCTTAATCTCTTCCTCTTGTGGCCGAATATTTCATGACCCTTTTGGGAACCATAGCCGAATCTTCAGAAGGCCTTATTCTTCTCTCTTTGTCGCAAGTCTTAAAATATCCAAAAACCCCTATTTTGCAAAATATTAAGATACCCTGATTTGGAAAGTTTACTAAATTACCCCTGAAGTACAAAATTACCAAAATAACCCTGATTTCCAAAATTTCTGCCATACCTCTGATTTGAGAAAATTTTCAAAAGTACCCTCGAGTTTTGAAAATTTCAAAGTGCCCTGATTTATTAAGATTTTCAAATTGACTCCGATTTATTACCAAAATACCCCTGTAGGAGAAATGACGAAAATACCCCTGGGTTAGAAACAGACAAAAATGTTCAAACGATGAATGTGTATAGTAGATATTACTGAATGGGTGTGTTTCTCTGAATTAGGGTAGAAAACTTGGAACGAAAACTTTGATTGATCGAAAGAACTACTACTAAGCTCCTTTTCATAAAATTTCTTCGCGGATAATCAGTGGAACAAAATACTAATGCATAAAATTTCTTAAATCAGATTAAAGCGCGATCGTAGAAATGAGTTCTAGGGGACGTGGTCATAATGTGCGAGGACGTGGTAGGGGCAGAATGACCGTATCGGAACCCGTTAGGTCTGGTCAAGAGTCCGAGAATGAGGTACCACCACCCCCACCACCAGCTATTAGTGTTGAGTAGCAAGATCAGACGGGGGATGATGCAGTATCACAGGCGGTACTGCGAGTTCTGGAGATGGTGGCTGGAGTAGATGGAGGTATGGGAGCTCAGAAATCTGTACCCGAGCGACTCCGAGCTAATAGAGCTGAGGTGTTTCATGGTGTATCTGGAGTGGCACCCAGTACAGCTGAGTATTGGTTGGAGGCAACCGAGCGAATAGATGAGTTGGATCTAACTACTGAGGAAAAACTGAAAAGAATAGTGTCGCTTCTTTGCGACGAAGCATATCAATGGTACCACAGCTGAGGATCTCACTTGGGAGTATGTTAAGGTGGCGTACTAGAAGAAGTATGTTGGTACTAGTTATACGGATGCACAGAGAAAGGCATTTCTGGGCCTGGTTCAAGGGAACAAGTCCGTAGCGAAATACGAGGCTAAATTCTTAAGGTTGAGCCGGTATACACGAGGAATAGTGGCTACGGAGCATGAGCAATGTGTCCGGTTTGAGGATAGATTGAGGGATGATCTGAGGTTGTTGATAGCTCTGCAGTAAGAGCGGGAATTTACCGTGTTAGTAGAGAAGGCTAAGGTAGCCGAAGGGATTAAGGACTCTGTAAGGCAGAACACTGATCGAAATAGGCAAAAGAGAGGTTTTGGATCATCAGGATCATCTGGGAATATTCAAAAGAGGCCTAGAGTTGATGGGCCGCGAGGTCAGCAGGATGTGACAGGAGGGCAGTACCGTACTTGTACTCAATGTGGAAAGATGCACCTAGGAGAGTGTTGGAAGAAGGCAGGGGGATGTTTTAAGTGTGGGTCCAAGGAACACATAATTAAGGACTGTCCTATTAAGATAGATGGGAGCCGACCCACAGGTCAAGGTTCTAATCAGGCTGGAAGAGGGGGACAGCAGCCTCAGCGGGGTCGTGGTTCGATTGGCAGAGGAAACGATGCTGGAAGAGAACGTGGAACACCAAGCAGAGGTGTTGGTATCATCGAGGCAAGGCAAACGATGCCCGTATATGCGATTTCTGGAGGAGGATGAAAACGTCGCACGACGTCATAGCCAGACGTTCCTTATAGCTGACAAGCCTTATTTTGCTCTGATTGATGTTGGCTCGACCCATTCTTATGTTGTATGTAGAGTAGTTAAAACTCTAGGCATAGCCTCTGAACTGTCTGATAGGGAGATGACTGTAGTAAGCCCATTAGGCCAAACTGTAGTGGTGAACAAGATATTTTGGAGTGTACCTTTAGAGATTCAGGGAGTTATATTCCCTGCCGACTTGATGGAATTACCTTTCGGAGAATTTGACCTCATACTTGGCATGGATTGGTTAGTGGAACATCGGGCTATATTGGATTGTGCAGCTAAGCGAATGGAGTTGAGGACCCCGGAGGATGAGGTGATAATTATGATAGGCGAAAGAAGAAACTACCTGTCCAACGTAGTTTCAGCATTAAAGGCTGTTAAGATGGTTCGAAAATGGTGCAAGGCATTTTTGGCCTTCGTTAGTGCGTTGGATGCAAAAGAAGGGGGAGTTAGTAGAGTTAGAACAGTAAGGGAATTTGTGGATATCTTTTCGGAGGAATTATCTGGAATACCCCCGGATAGGGAGGTGGAGTTCGGAATTGATTTGCTGCCAGGAACAGCTCCAGTGTCAATCGCCCCATATAGAATGGCACCAAAGGAGTTGGTTGAGCTCAAGGCTCAAATCCAAGAGCTGCTTGATCGTGGGTTTATTCGACCCAGTATGTCTCCATGGGGAGCACCGGTCTTGTTTATGAAGAAGAAGGACAGAATTATGCGTATGTGCATAGATTATCGTCAGTTGAATAAGCTGACCATCAAGAACAAGTATCCATTTCCGAGGATAGATGACTTGTTCGATCAGCTTAAGGGAGCAGCAGTTTTCTCAAAGATAGATCTAAGGTATGGATATCATCAGTTGAAGGTGAAGGAAGCAGATATTCATAAGACAGCTTTCCGGACAAGATACAGGCATTATGAGTTCTTAGTAATGCCGTTCGGGTTGACGAATGCCCCAGCCGCATTCATGGATATGATGGACTGGGTTTTTCAACCTTACTTGGATCGGTTCGTCGTTGTATTCATCGACGACATCCTAGTATACTCTAAGTCTGAAGAGGAGTATGATGAGCATCTCCGGGTTGTGTTGCAAGTGTTGAGGGAGAAGAAGCTTTATGCCAAATTCAGCAAGTGTGAATTTTAGCTTAACGAGGTTGCATTCTTAGGACATGTGGTGTCTGCAGAAGAAATAAGGATGGATCCTCGAAAGATTGAGGCAGTATTAGATTGGAAACCACCTAAATCTGTGGCTGAGGTTCGTAGTTTCTTGGGATTGGCAGGTTACTACAGAAGGTTTGTAGAAGGATTCTCATCGATAGCCGCGCCTCTGACGAAGTTATTGAGAAAGAAAGTACCTTTCGTATGGACAGAGAAGCAACAGGAGAGCTTTGAGAAGCTTAAGAGGGTCTTGACTGAAGCTCCGGTTTTGATTCAACCTGAGGCAGGGAAGGATTTCATGGTGTATTGTGACGCTTCCCATACAGGTTTGGGTTACGTACTGATGCAAGACGAGAAGGTTGTCGCTTATGCGTCTCGGTAATTAAGGCCACATGAGGTTAGCTACCCGACGCATGATTTGGAATTGGCGGCAGTGGTCTTTGCTCTTAAGGTGTGGAGGCATTATTTATATGGAGAAAAGTCAGTAATCTACACAGACCACAATAGTCTTAAGTATTTATTGACTCAGAAGGAGTTGAATCTGAGACAGCGAAGGTGGGTGGAATTATTAAAGGACTACGATTGTTCCATAGAGTATCACCCAGGCAAGGCGAATGTAGTGGCAGATGCCCTAAGTTGGAAAGTAGTGTCGGATCTGAGGGCGATGTTCGTACATCTGAGCTTGTATGACGATGGAAGTTTGCTGGCAGAATTGCAAGTTAAGTCGACGTGGTTGAATGAGGTGAAAGAGGGACAGTTGGCAGACGATGATTTAAGTGCTAAGTTGCGGCAAGTGCAGAGTGGGGAGTTAGAGGATTATGGTGTTAACAGCGATGGAGTATTGTGTTTTCAAGGCAAAGTCTGTATGCCAAAGGATAAGGAATTAAGGTAGAGGATTCTTCAGGAATCGCATGGTAGCCCTTATGCTATGCATCCTGGAGGTAGTAAGTTGTACAGAGATCTAAGGGAACAGTTTTGGTGGCCTGTTCTTAAGAGGAAAGTGACTAAATTCGTAGGGAAATGCTTGACGTGTCAGCAAGTTAAGGCTGAACACCAAGTTCCGTCAGGATTGCTTCAGCCAATCAAGATTCAGCAATGGAAGTGGGAGAGAATCACCATGGATTTCGTTAGTGAGCTTCCCCTTACACCTACTAAGAAGGACTCGGTATGGGTGATAGTGGATCGATTGACAAAGTCCGCGCATTTCATTCCAGTATGGGTTGATTATTCTTTACAGAAGTTGGCGAAGTTGTATGTGGCAGAGATTATGAGGTTGCATGGAGTGCCAGTATCGATTATCTCGGATAGGGATCCAAGGTTTACGTCTCAGTTTTGGAAAGCTCTACATCAAGCTTTAGGCACCAGATTGATTTCACTACGGCATTTCATCCACAATCGGACGGTCAATCCGAACGAGTAATCCAAGTGTTAGAGGATATCTTTGAGGATGTGTGATAGACTTGAGAGGAAGTTGGGAAGAATATTTGCCTTTAATTTGAGTTTGCATATAACAATGCTATCGAGCCAGATTTGGATGGCAATTGTATGAAGCGTTGTATGGACCAGGCGTGGCACTCCTACGTGTTGGACAGAATTAGGGGAACGTCGAGTTTTGGGTCCAGAGATTGTGACAGAATCTGAGGAGAAGGTTAAGGTAATTCGGACACGGTTAAAGGAGGCGTCTAATAGGCAAAAGTCATATGCAGATCTTAAGCGGAAGGAAATAGAATTTGATGTGGGGGATCAAGTGTTTCTTAAAGTGTCGCCTTGAAAGAAGGTGATGAGATTTGGTCGCAAAGGGAAGCTAAGTCCCAGGTTTATAGGACCTTATCGGATATTGAAGCGAGTTGGACCGATGGCATACGATTAGAGAGTTGCCTTCAGAATTGAAGTAGATGCATGACGTATTCCATGTTTCTATGATACGTCGTTATCGATCGGATCCATCTCATGTAGTACCAGTTGAGGAGGTGGAACTAAGGCCAGATTTGTCCTACGAGGAAGAGCCGATTCAGATCTTGGAACGGGATGTGAAAGTGTTACGGAGGAAATCAGTTCCTCTAGTCAAAGTGTTATGGCGTAATCATGGATCGGAAGAAGCTTCGTGGGAGCCGGAAGAAGCAATACGACAGTAACACCCTCACTTATTTTAGCCAGGTAATTTCGAGGTCGAAATTATTTTAAGGGGGGTAGAACTGTAACATCCGGGATTTATGGCTTATGCATTAATGCTTAATTGTATGTGGAAGCATGTCTATGTGTATGTGGAATGTGTTTTATGAATTTTGTGAACCCTAGTGTGTAGTCAAATGCCTTAGAAATTATTTGACTTTAAGTCTAAAAAGGGGAAGCCAGGCTAAGGAGGCCTTAAGAGAAATTGTAGGGAGAATTAGACACAAAAATCAGCTTGTTAAATTGGCTTGGAGGCGTCACTTAAAGCTCTGATAAGTGACGCCATATGCAGTGGGCAAGGGGCTAGGTTCGTGCTGCAAGGGAAGCAAATAAAAGAGTTTTATTTTGCTGCAAGATTGGGTAGTAGTGGACGGCAATGGGGCACTAAGGGATGAGTTTAAGTGTGGTATAATCCTTTTAAGATTCGGCTAAGATAAGAGATAATTGTGGATTTATTTTTATTATTTTGAATGAAGTGATAAAGAGAAAAATAAGGGATTTGATAAGTGAAGATGTAGTGGCCGAATGTGGGGCTCTAAGGGTGCATAATTGATTTTGGGTTTTGATAGGGGAAGTGTGCCAAAAATTCATAGTTGATAGTTTTGTTTTTCTCTTTTTTCTTTCTCCAAGTTCGGTCATTTGGTGCATTAAGGGGCTGCTGAATTCTTCTAATCTCTTCCAAACTCATCTTTTTCTTACTTTCTCCGTAACCTTAATCTCTTCCTCTTGTGGCCGAATATTTCATGACCCTTTTGGGAGCCATAGCCGAATCTTCAGAACGCCTTATTCTTCTCTCTTTGTTGCAAGTCTTAAAAGCTGAAAGAGTTAGCCGAAATCTTTTCTCTTTTAGTCTCTTCAAGCAAACATTGGTGGTAAGTATTCCTCTTAGCAATCGGTCTTATCTTTTCTTATTTGGTGTGCCGAAAACAAGGGTTGGCCTTGATTTCTAAGGATGGCCGAATATGCTTAAGGCCATATTAATGTGTTTCTTTTGGTTGTAACCAGCGTAAAGGTGTTTTTTCAGGATTTGAAGTACTCAAGGTAAGCAATATGTATTCGGCCAAGGGCCATTTATTGAGATTAAGTGTTAGAACCAAATCTAACATATACCTATAGGGATCTCGACATCACCAAGAGCAAGTAGCAATTTCGGGATTTAAGATTCGCAAGGTAAGTGAACATGAACATTCGGCCAAGTCTATATTTAGTGATTCACATATGTTTCTTAATTATTTAGAAGTCGAAACTAACCAAGTCAGGTGATCTAGTATTAGCCGATTGCAAGGAAGAAGTGTCACAAAGTTTTGGGATTTGATTAGTAATCAAATCGGCAGCAAGGTAAGGATTTTGATTGCGTTAATCCTTCGGCATTTGGTTATTTGGCCGAATGGCTTGTTGCTAACATGCTTAAGGTGGGCGAATATAGGAACTAGAGATCTAAAACATTAGATCGGGATTTTCGGGATTTCAGTGAAAGCATTAAGTAAACCAGGTGTGTACCCCACACTAACTCTTAATAGATTTATGGCATCAATTTAATATATGTGTTTATAATAATGTGAAAAGTGGGCAAAGGTACCATGTGATGGTACAAAGTACCCAGATATGTAACCTTAACATTATGTTAATAAATGATATGAATATTATTATGATACGAATATTCAGAATATGGTACATATGTGAATATCGATAAGAATATGAAATAAGGCATAATGCATGATATTGCATGTTTTGTGTGACATGGGGCATATGGGTTATATGGAAAGGGGAAGTGATCTGGTGGTTTATACCACAATATCTGAATGTGGTGACTCATGTCACGAAATCTGAATGTGGTGACTTATGTCACAAAATAATATCCGTGGCTATGCCACAAAATTTATAGAGGCGATGAGCACGTCGTCTGCAATGATCGCTTCCGATGATGTGTAGCGGATGGAGGGTCGACTTAGTAGTCCCCACGGTGTGATGGTTGGTACGGGTGATGTGTAGCGGATGGTTATCTAGGTTTGGGTTCGGGTTTGCATCATTATTCCTATCTGTTATATATATGTATGATATGATATGATATGCCTGAATCGTTGGGACTTAGTGTTGGTTATACATACTGAGTCTGTTTGACTCACCCCATTGTGGGATATGTTTGGTGTGATTTCGGTGATGGACTGGGTCGGCAAGAACTTGGTGGTGGCCATGCTCAGCTCAGTGAACTTTTATTTTGAGACTTTATGTTTTAAGTTTGGATTTATTCGGGTTATGTTTTGATGTAATAAGGCCATAAGTATTAAACTGTTTTATGCTTGCTTTTATTTGTTTTTATCACGATATTATTATTGTTAAATCAAAGGTTACCTAATTTGTTTTTGAAATAAATCTTCAAATGTTTTGACACCCTAAAGCAAATGATTTTCAATATAAGGTAAACTTTAAAACAACTCGATATTTCTTTAATTTAAAGTTTAAAACTTAGAAATGAAGTTTTATAAAAACCTAGATTTCAAGAATAAACTTGTTTCCAACTCGAGCCCAACACAAAATAAATTTTCTTTCAAAACCACTCAGATTTTCCAAAGTAACAAACTAATTTTGAATCGTTGTACTCAAGGAACATACCGGATCCGGTCAAGGCTCGTGGGCCGGGTTTGGGGTGTTTCACTATTAGAGTTTGATAACCTATGCATGTACAATTCCTTTTTATTGTGAAGCTTGTTTACTTACCAAACCTATATTAAGTGTTAGCCTGCAAAGCTATATTATTGTATGCGAACTTAGGTTGATGTGCGAACTCATACTTTATATGTGATGTGAACTCACTTTGAAATTTGCAATGCAAACTTATGTTGACTGATGGCTGCAAACCCTTAAGATATTGTAGATTGAAATGCGAACACTTCCTCTATTTCTTTTATAAGCTCTATATTATATGTATGATGTTATGACAATCCGCTACAATGTGTAAAACTTAGCACAACTTCCATATTGTAAATCCATGGTGTGTTGGAGGATAGGTTGAGAGTTAACAGAGAGTCACTTCGGTGGCTAATGTGGCACAAGGGATTTAGGTCGGACTTACTCGGTTGGTTTTCGGGTGTTACAGATGGGTTGGTTCTAATTCAACAGAACTAGACTAGGTTCTCAACCCTGTCCAACTTCAGTTACTCTCTTTTCCTGATTTCCAATAGAGATCGTTAGTTTGCAGTATCTTTCAATTTAACCCCTAAATGTTCTAAATTTCTAGGTTTAAAGGAATCCAAGTGTGACAAACATGGTTCAACTAATATTCCATATCATTCATCTATTCATTCAAGACACATATGAATCATATTTTGTAAATCAGTCTGTTTAATGTCAAACTTCATTATTCATGCCACTCAACTATAACTAATATATTCTTTTATAATACAACACAACTACTTTAGTATAATTGAATATTATACGAACTTACCTAACTAGAACAACAACAAACACGCAATAAGGACTATTTTGCAGTTTTTCCTTTTCTACAATTATTGATCGGTTGATCCGTTACTTGATCTATGTAATAATCTAATTCAATTATCAAATCCAAATACCTTAAAGCATCTAAATATATGCACATGAACTTTTAATTTTGTTTTACATAATTTTCTTAAACTTTATGTTTTTTTCAATTTAGTCTCTAAATCCGAAACTATTATATCTTTCATAATTAAACATCATTTTATGATCCAATTTCACATACATCCTTATAAGTGTAACAGTCCTAATTTGACCCTAATCGAAACGGTGGTTTTGGGACCATGAATCTGAGTCTGAAAAATATTTAAATATTATTTTTTGTGATTAATTATGTGTTAATTGGCATGTGTGAAAGTTTCGTATAGAAATTTGATTGTTTGTGTGCTTAATTAGACAAAAAGGACTAAATCGCGTAAATGGTAAAAGTAGCCGTTTATTAAATTAAGTGGCTAAATGGATTTGTCTTCATTTGTAAGTGTATTTAAGTTGCAAATTTACCTTTTTGCATGTAAGTGGGCGGCATAAGGTTATAATTTCATGTTAATATGTTTTTTATATATTATATAAATATAAGTTAAAATGTTATAAAATATGTTAATAATATTATAATAAAAGACATGTGTTTCTCCACTAATTATTTCATTCTTCTTCACCGAAACTAAAGAAGAAAAAGAAAGAAAAACATAAGAAAAAGCTTGGCCATGGTTTTGGTCTAATTAAAGGTTAGTTTTTGATTCGTTTTTTATAATTTCTACGTTTTTGTAATCGTTGCTTTGAGAGCTTTAAAACCCATGTCTCAATTTCATGAATTGATGATGTTTGTGTAAAATGCCATTGATGCTATGTTGAGTTTTATGATGTTTTATGGTGTTAAATGATAGATATATAATTGATGAACACACTTTGTTCTTGAATTTTTGATGAATGTAGCTAAATAGGGTTAAATTGAGAAAATAAATTTTTGAGGGACTAAAATGCAAGATAAATGAAATGTATGGATTTATATGACTATATTGAAGATTCGGCCTAACTAGGTTGTTGTGAGATTTTGCTTAATTTGTGTTTTGTGCAAATACGACTATATTGTAAAAGTGTGAAATATGATGGGAAAAATGGTAATTTTCCCATTTAGGTGTTTTGGGATTAAATTGCAATGAAATGTGTTTGAATGAGCTTAAATTGGATATGTTTAGATCAAGAAAAAAGAAAAACGGACTTGGATCGGCGAAAAGCGAAAATTGTCGAATAGCTGATTTTTGTCATCCGACGATATCCGAGGTAAGTCTTTAAGCAATTTAACACCATTAATATCGGTTATGATCTTAATTACATGCTAAATTTTGAATTTATAAATGGGAATTTGGCCAAAGCCGAATGTGATAAGTGTTTTCATAATGAAATGTAGTTAAATTTAATTGAGTTTGATATGTGAAAGTGATATGAATTATGTGTGATATATGTGATACTGGTAATATGTAATGTGTATGAGATGGTTTAATAATATTGATATTCGGTCTTCGAGCCTAGCAGGCCTTGTTCCGGTGAATTATATCAGGCTTATTGCCTAGCAGGCCTTGTGCCGGTGAATTATATCAGGCTTATTGCCTCAGCGGCTAAAATAGGTGATTAAATTTGGACACTCGGGTCCAGCAGCTTAGTGCCGGTAGGTGTGTGTTTGAGCTTTGTTGCCTAGCGGAGCTTAATGCGGTGATTTATTATAAATAGAGGGTTCATGGATTATTATCAATGTGGAACCTAATTACAGCAAATAAGCTAAATGTTCAGGTACGTATAAGCCTCATAGTTGCAAGGAATAAGGTAAGTTGATATATTACTATTCGATGCTAGTAATATGTGATATAGTTGAGGTATATTTGTAAGATTTTAATGTGTGCATTCGGCTTTACAAATGATGAGTATAATATGCTTGAAGGATTTGCTATTTAGGAACGGTTGGTGAGTGTAAAATAATGAATAAGTCATATGATTATTTTTGGTTCGATTATGTGCATGCAAATGAATTAAGGTGTACATTGGCTCGATTGAGTGTATTGAATTTATTTGAATTTGGTATGAGCAATATATGTGTAATCTCATATATGATTATTTAAATGCCATGATTTTTATCTAGTTTAAGAACTAATTATGGGCATGTGAATATTCGGTTAAGGTGGCTTTAATTACTAAATAATAGAACCTCTCGTCAATAGTTGCAATGACCCTTTTTGGAGTATATATATGAGCAAACTTATAATTGTTAGTCGAATGTGTTTTGGTCTTACTGAATGATATGACATTGTCTTTTAAATGTTTAAATTTAATAAATAACATACATGATATACTTGGCTAATGTTAGTCAATTGAATGAAGTATGTTTTAAATTATCTTTATAGATATAGTTGGTTTAGTTGTTTGAGTACTTAGTAAATAAATTATAATACACATTTATATGTATATGTGATCGTCTTTAATCTATTTGCATTATTATTCTAAGTAGGTTTTATTATGACTTAAGTGATTGAATCAAAGTTGTGACTTAATTAGTAATGCCCCGTAACCCTAATCCGGAGACGGATACGGGTTAGAGGTGTTACATTTGATTGGTATCAGAGCTTACAGTTTAGTCGATTCTAGGACTACCGTAGAGCTTGTGAGTCTAGCTATACATGCCTTAATTTTATAGTACGATAGTGTGGTGACTTCTGACATTTGAATTGTGTTTTTATATAGTAAATGGATCCTGACAGAGCCGTAGCTGATGATGTCGAGAGCGTAGCTCCTAATCTCGCGCATGCGACTGCGTCGATAGACTCTCGACCTATCTCGGGTAGCCATGAGGGGGAGGCTAAGCAAGCCTTTTACCAGATGATGAACGAATGGTTTATACAATACATCCGAACTAATCCGGCTGTGTAATAACCTCCACCCTCGAATAATCCATCTCCGATACCTTCAGCACCTCCGATGATAGATCCGATGAGATCTAGCAGGCCTCCTATTGATAAAATCAGGAAACAGGGGGCCGAAGAATTTAAAGCTAATGATGATGACGACGCGGAACGAGCTGAGCTATGGCTTGATAATACTATCTGTGTGCTCGACGAGCTATCATGTACTCCAGATGAATGCTTGAAGTGTGCTATATCCTTATTATAGGACACTACATATCACTAGTGGAATACACTAGTATCGGTGGTTCTGAAAGAAAAAGTGACTTGGGAATTCTTTCATACCGAGTTCCATAAGAAATATATCAGTCAGAAATTCATTGATCAAAAATGAAAAGAATTTCTGGAATTGAAACAGGGTCGTATGACCGTGACTGAGTATGAATGGAAATTTGTTAGACTGAGCCGATATGCCCGTGAATGTGTGTCAACTGAGGCTACTATGTGTAAAAGGTTCGAAGACGGTCTGAATGAAGATATTAAGTTGCTGGTCGGCATACTCGAGATTAAAGAGTTCGTGGTACTTGTTGAACGAGCTTGTAAAGCTGAAGAGCTTGAGAACGAGAAAAGAAAAGCCGAATTTAAAGCTAGAGACATTCGTAAAAGATCATCGAGTAAAACCTTTCATTCTGTATCAAAGAAGTTCAAAGATGAATCCAGTCGACATAAAGCTACTTCAGACTTCTCTAGACGAGATCGACCTCCTGCGGGTTCCCAAACTACTTCGATGGCCAGTGTTGGTAATGTTCAGCAGAACCAGGTTCAGTGCAAGCATTGTGGGAAATGGCATTCTGGGAGTTGTAGATTCCGTGATCGATCCTGTTTTAAATGTGGATCGTTGGATCATCTTATTCGGGAGTGTCCGATGCTAGGCGAGCAAAATACTGCTCAGAATACAAGACCGAGCAATGTATCAGTGCGTGGTAGACCATGCAAGCATTCGGGAAATGTAGGTGGCAGTAAGAAAGGAACCAAAGACACTGCAGTTTGATCAGAGGCTCGTGCACCTGCTAGAGCATATGCTATACGCGCCCGGGTTGATGCTTCTTCCCCAGATATTATTATCAGTACTTTCACTCTTTATGATACTACTGTTGTTGCATTGATTGATCCTGGTTCGACTCATTCTTACCTGTGTGAAACATTAGTATCTAGTAAGACTCTGCCTGTTGAGTTTACTAAGTTTGTAATTTGTGTATCAAACCCCTTATGTCAATGTGTTCTGGTTGATAAAGTGTGTAAAAGTTGCCCGTTGATGATTCGAGATTCATGTTTCCTAGCTGATTTGATGTTGTTGCCTTTTGATGAGTTCGATATAATTTTGGGAATGGGCTGGTTGACTTTGCACGATGCTATTGTAAATTGCAAAAGAAAGACCATTGATTTGAGATGTCAGAACGGTGAAATTATCCGGATTGAATCTAATGACCTGAATGGGTTACCAGCAATAATATCTTTGATGTTAGCTCAGAAGTATATGAGAAAAGGGTATGAAGCCTATTTGGCCTATGTGCTTGATAGTAAAGTAACTGAGAAGAAGATTGAATCCGTGCCAATTGTGTGTGAGTACCCAGATGTGTTTCCTACAGAATTACCGGGTTTACCACCAGTTCGAGAAATAGAGTTTGGCATTGAATTAGTACCAGGGACGACTCCAATTTCGATAGCTCTGTATCGGATGGCACCTACAGAATTAAAAGAGTTGAAAGCACAGTTGCAAGAGTTAACAGATAGGGGCTTCGCACGACCGAGTTTCTCTCCCTGAGGTGCACCAGTCTTATTTGTGAAAAAGAAAGATGGAACTATGCGAATGTGCATTGATTATCGACAACTAAATAAGGTGACTATAAAGAATAAATACCCATTGCCACGGATTGACGACTTGTTTGACCAGTTGAAAGAGGCTTCAGTGTTTTCAAAGATAGATTTGAGATCGGGTTATTATCAATTGCGGGTCAGAGATTCTGATGTGCCAAAGACTGCTTTTCGAACGAGGTACGGGCACTATGAGTTTTTGGTTATGCCTTTTGGACTTACTAATGCACCTTCTATTTTTATGGATCTGATGAATCAGATTTTCAGACAGTATTTGGATCGGTTTGTGGTAGTGTTTATAGATGATATTCTGATCTACTCCAGAGATTAAAACTCCAGAGATTAAACCGAGCATGCTGAGCACCTGAGACTTGTGCTACAAACTTTGCGAGATAAACAGTTGTATGCAAAGTTTAGTAAGTGTGAGTTCTGGTTGAATGAGGTCAGTTTTCTAGGTCACGTTGTTTCAACATCAGGCATTCGGCTTGATCCGAATAAAACATCAGCTATACTTGATTGGAAACCACCGAAAAATGTTTCTGAAATTCAAAGCTTTTTGGGACTTGATGGTTACTACAGACGATTCGTGAAAGGTTTTTTTTATGATAGCCACACCTTCGACAAAGCTATTACAGAAAGATGTTAAGTTCAAATGGACGAAAAAATGTCAGAAAAGTTTCGATCAGTTGAAAGCTCTTTTGACTGAGGCTCCAGTGTTAGTTCAGCCAGAATCGGGTAAAGAATTTGTTTTTTATAGTGATGCTTCTTTGAATAGTTTGGGTTGCGTTTTAATGCAGGAAGGCAAAGTTGTAGCCTATGCTTCAAGACAATTGAAGCCTCACAAAAGAAATTACCCAACGCATGATTTAGAGCTAGCAGCCATTGTGTTCGCGTTAAAGATACGGCGTCATTATCTGTTTGGTGAGAAATGCCATGTATATTCAGATCACAAGAGTTTGAAGTATTTAATGACACAAACAGATTTAAACCTGAGACAATGCAGATGGTTAGAGCTGTTGAAATATTACGAGCTAGTGATAGACTATGATCCGAGAAAGGCTAACGTTGTTGCGGATGCTTTAAGTCGGAAGTCATTATTTGCTCTTCGTCCTTTGAACGCACATATGGTTATGTCTGGTGATGGTTTGATAGTAACCAAATTAAAAGCAAGACCGATGTTTATTTAACAAGTTATCGATGCTCAGAAAGTTGACAAAGATTTGTTGGTAAGACGAGTTCAGTGTGAAAGTAGCATTGAATCAGAGTTTCGAATTGATGAGAATGACTGTTTGAAATTCAAAGATCGAATATGTGTTCCTAGGGATTCAGATTTGATTCAGACAATATTGAATGAAGCTCACAGTGGCCGATTATCCATTCATTCGGGTAGCACGAAAATGTATAATGATCTGAAACAGTCCTATTGGTGGCCTGGTATGAAACAGGACATATCTGAATTTGTCTCGAAATGCTTAGTTTGTCAACAAATAAAGGCTGAACATTAGGTGCCTTCTGGGCTACTTCAGCCGATCATGATACCGAAATGGAAATGGGACAGGATTACTATGGACTTTGTATCCGGCTTACCTATGACACCGAGCAAGAAAGATGCAGTTTGGGTTATAGTGGATAGACGAACCAAATCAGCTCACTTTGCTCCAGTTCGTACGGGCTACTCGCTCGATAAGCTTGCTGAGTTATATGTATCTCAAATTGTGAGATTACACGATGTGTCGATTTCTATTGTTTCAGATAGAGACCCGAGATTCACGTCACGGTTTTGGAGGAAATTGCATGATGCTTTAGGTACTAAACTATACTTTAGCACCGCTTTTCATCCGCAGCTAGATGGTCAATCAGAACGAACCATTCAAATACTTGAGGATATGTTGAGATGTTGCATTCTCGAGTTTGAAGGTACGGGGGAACGATACTTACCCCTGATTGAATTTGCTTATAATAATAGCTTCCAATCTAGTATCAAAATGGCACCATACGAAGCTTTGTACGGTCGCAAGTGTCGTACGCCATTGTACTTGACAGAGCTCAGTGAAAACAAGATACACGGAGTTGATTTGATTAAAGAGACTGAACAGAAAGTGGCAGTGATCCGAGACAGTCTGAAAGTTGCATCAGATCGCCAAAAGTCATTCGCGGATTTGAAACATAAAGACATTGAGTTTCAGGTCGGAGATCGGGTATTTTTGAAAGTTTCTCCGTGGAAGAAAGTGCTTCGATTTGGACGTAAAGGCAAATTAAGTCCGAGGTTCATCGGACCGTATGATACCATCGAACGTGTCAGGCCTGCTGCTTATAGATTAAGATTGTCTTCTGAACTAGAAAAGATACACAATGTATTTCATGTTTCGATGCTTCGTAGATATAGATCTGATCCATCACATGTGATTGCCCCGTATGAGATTGAAATTTGATCTGATATGACGTACGAGGAGGAACCGATTCGTATCTTAACTCGTGAAGTAAAGAGTTGAGAAACAAGAAAATTCCGTTAGTAAAAATATTATGGAATCGACATGGAATAAAAGAGGCTACGTGGGAGCCTGAAGATTCAATGAGACAACAATATCCGACTCTGTTTAACGGTAAGATTTTCGGGGATAAAAATCCCTAAGGGGGGAGAGTTGTAAGAGTCTGAATTTGACCCTAATTGAAACGGTGGTTTCGGGACCACGAATTCGAGTCCAAAAATATTTAAATATTATTTTCTGTGATTAATTATGTGTGACATGTGTAAAAGTTTCGTATAGAAATTTGATTGTTTGTGTGCTTAATTAGACAAAAAGGACTAAATCGCGTAAATGGTAAAAGTAGCAGTTTATTAAATTAAGTGGCTAAATTGATTTGTCTTCATTTGTAAGTGTATTTAAGTTGCAAATTTACCTTTTTTGCATGTAATGGGGCGGCATAAGGTTATAATTTCATGTTGATATGTTTTTTATATATTATATAAATATAAGTTAAAATGTTATAAAATATGTTAATAATATTATAATAAAATACATGTGTTTCTCCACTAATGTTACGGTTGGCCATAGTCCTTATCCCTAGTTTGCCTGATGTTTTTACATTAAAATACATAGTGCAAACCAAAACGCCCTCAGTTCGTTAAGGCTTTCATGTACAGGGTCGATGTCACTACATCCACTACCTATGTCACGACACTAAAGGTAGTTTGCTTGGCTTAGGCTCAGCTTCAGGGGTGTGTCATGACACTAAAGGAAGACTTTATATTTGGCCTTCTATTTACTATGTTGTGGCATTGAACTCTTGTGTTGCAACATGGCAACCAACCTCGATTTCTCATGCCTCCAAATAGTGTCCTGCAAACTCACCAAATACGTTAGTCTTTCTTTAGGCCTCTTTCGGCCCCTAAGGTCCTAAAATCATCTCAAATCACACTTTTTATTAAATTGAAACCAAAATATAAAAAAATAAATAAAACATAAAAAGATTGCTTATATTCAAGCTCCTTAAATATGAAAACTAGTTTAATCCGCTACAACGAATTGTGGCAGATCACTTTACTACTTAGCGAACCCAGGTAAATTGTGTGAACTCATATATGTATGTGAACCCATGTGTTTATATGAACCCTATTAGAGTTTGATAACCTATTCATGTACAATTCCTTTTTATTGTGAAGCTTGTTTACTTACCAAACCTATATTAAGTGTTAGCCTGCAAAGCTATATTATTGTATGCGAACTTAGGATGATGTACGAACTCATACTTTATGTGTGATTTGAGCTCACTTTGAAATTTGCTATGCAAACTTATGTTGAGTGATGTTTGCAAACCCTTAAGATATTGTAGATTGAAATGCGAACACTTCCTCTATTTCTTTTATAAGCTCTATATTATATGTATGATGTTATGACAATCCGCTACAATGTGTAAAACTTAGCACAACTTCCATATTGTAAATCCATGGTGTGTTGGAGGATAGGTTGAGAGTTAACAGAGAGTCACTTCGGTGGCTAATGTGGCACAATGAATTTAGGTCTGACTTACTCGGTTGGTTTTCGGTTGTTACAGATGGGTTGGTTCTAATTCAACCGAACTAGACTAGGTTCTCAACCCTGTCCAATTTTAGTTACTCTCTTTTCCTGATTTCCAATAGAGATTGTTAGTTTGCAGTATCTTTCAATTTAACCCCTAAATGTTATAAATTTCTAGGTTTAAAGGAATCCAACTGTGACAAACATGGTTCAACTAATATTCCATATCATTCATCTATTCATTCAAGACACATATGAATCATATTTTGTAAATCAGTCCGTTTAATGTCAAACTTCATTATTTATACCACTCAACTATAACTAATATATTCTTTTATAATACAACACAACTACTTTAGTATAATTGAATATTATACGAACTTACCTAACTAGAACAGCAACAAACACGCAATAAGGACTATTTTGCAGTTTTTCCTTTTCTACAATTATTGATCGGTTGATCCGTTACTTGATCTATGTAATAATCTAATTCAATTATCAAATCCAAATACCTTAAAGTATCTAAATATATGCACATGAACTTTTAATTTTGTTTTACATAATTTTCTTAAACTTTATGTTTTTTTCAATTTAGTCTCTAAATCCGAAACTATTATATCTTTCATAATTAAACATCATTTTATGATCCAATTTCACATACATCCTTATAAGTGTAACAGTCCTAATTTGACCCTAATCGAAACGGTGGTTTTGGGACCACGAATCTGAGTCTGAAAAATATTTAAATATTATTTTTTGTGATTAATTATGTGTTAATTGGCATGTGTGAAAGTTTCGTATAGAAATTTGATTGTTTGTGTGCTTAATTAGACAAAAAGGACTAAATCGCGTAAATGGTAAAAGTAGCCGTTTATTAAATTAAGTGGCTAAATGGATTTGTCTTCATTTGTAAGTGTATTTAAGTTGCAAATTTACCTTTTTGCATGTAAGTGGGCGGCATAAGGTTATAATTTCATGTTAATATGTTTTTAATAATTATATAAATATAAGTTAAAATGTTATCAAATATGTTAATAATATTATAATAAAAGACATGTGTTTCTCCACTAATTATTTCATTCTTCTTCACCGAAACTAAAGAAGAAAAAGAAAGAAAAACATAAGAAAAAGTTCGGCCATGGTTTTGGTCTAATTAAAGGTTAGTTTTCGATTCGTTTTTTATAATTTCTACGTTTTTGTAATCGTTGCTTTGAGAGCTTTAAAACCCATGTCTCATTTTCATGAATTGATGATGTTTGTGTAAAATGCCATTGATGCTATGTTGAGTTTTATGATGTTTTATGGTGTTAAATGATAGATATATAATTGATGAACATACTTTGTTCTTGAATTTTTGATGAATTTAGCTAAATAGGGCTAAATTGAGAAAATAAATTTTTGAGGGACTAAAATGCAAGATAAATGAAATGTATGGATTTATATGACTATATTGAAGATTCGGCCTAACTAGGTTGTTGTGAGATTTTGCTTAATTTGTGTTTTGTGCAAATACGACTATATTGTAAAAGTGTGAAATATTAGGGGCAAAATGGTAATTTGCCCATTTAGGTGTGGATTAAATTGCAATGAAATTTGTTTGAATGAGCTTAAATTGGATATGTTTAGATCAAGAACAAAGAAAAACGGACTTGGATCGGGGAAAAGTGAAAATTGTCGATTAGCCGGTTTTTGTCATCTGACGATATCTGAGGTAAGTCATTAAGCAATTTAACACCATTAATATCGGTTGTGATCTTAATTACATGCTGAATTTTGAATTTATAAATGGGAATTTGGCCAAAGCCGAATGTGATAAGTGTTTTAATAAGGAAATGTAGTTAAATTTAATTGAGTTTGATATGTGAAAGTGATATGAATTATGTGTGATATATGTGATACTGGTAATATGTAATGTGTATGAGATGGTTTAATAATATCGATATTCGGGCTTCGAGCCTAGCAGGCCTTGTGCCGGTGAATTATATCAGGTTTATTGCCTAGCAGGCTAAATACCGATGATTAAATTTCAGACCTCGGGTCTAGCAGGCTTAGTGCCGGTGTGTGTTTCAGGCTTTGTTGCCTAGCAGGCTTAATGCCGGTGATTTATTATAAATAGAGGGTTCATGGATTATTATCAATGTGGAATCTAATTACAGCAAATAAGCTAAATGTTCAGGTACGTATAAGCCTCATAGTTGCAAGGAATAAGGTAAGTTGATATATTGCTATTTGATGCTAGGAATATGTGATATAGTTGAGGTATATTTGTAAGATTTTAATGTGTGCATTCGGCTTTACAAATGATGAGTATAATATGCTTGAAGGATTTGCTATTTAGGAACGGTTGGTGAATGTAAAATAATGAATAAGTCATATGATTATTTTTGGTTTGAGTATGTGCATGCAAATGAATTAAGGTGTACATGGGTTCAATTGAGTGTATTGAATTTATTTGAATTCGGTATGAGCAATATACGTGTAATCTCATATATGATTATTTAAATGCCATGATTTCTATCTAGTTTAAGAACTAATTATGGACATATGAATATTTGGTTAAGGTGGCTTTAATTACTAAATGAATAGAACCTCTCGTCAATTGTTGCAATGACCCTTTTTGGAGTATATATATGAGCAAACTTATAATAGTTTGTCGAATGTGTTTTGGTCTTACTGAATGATATGACATTGTCTTTTAAATGAATTTAAATTTAATAAATAACATACATGATATACTTGGGTAATGTTAGTCAACTGAATGAAGTATGTTTTAAATTATCTTTATAGATATAGTTGGTTTAGTTGCTTGAGTACTTAGTAAATAAATTATAATACACATTTATATGTATATGTGATCATCTTTAATCTATTTGCATTATTATTCTAAGTAGGTTTTATTATGACTTAAGTGATTGAATCGAAGTTTTGACTTAATTAGTAATGCCCTGTAACCCTAATCCGGCGACGGATACGGGTTTGGGGTGTTACAATAAGAACCTCTACTATCCATATTTATCAAAAATTCATGACAGTTTCATCAACTTTTCATTTAGTCCCTAAATGCAAAACTAATAAAAGTCACTTTACAAATTAACCTTATTTCATTCCTAAGCTTACAATTCTACCATTTAACATTAGAACATTCAAAAACCATTAAAGGTAACTTTTACAAACTTTAACAGATTTAGGATTAAGATACGAGCTAGCTAGATTAAGCTACAACAGACTCAAAAACATAAAATTCATGAAAAACGAACCTCAAATATACTCACATGGAATGAAGAAAAGCTTGACCAAATCCCTAGCTCTTTATCAATGGAGGAAATGGGTTTTAGAAAGAAAAATGATGAATATGATATGTTTACTTACTTTTTCACATGTTTTATTTTATTTTTAATTTAATTTAATAAATAATTTAATATAAAACCAATTACTTACCATCAATCAACTTAAAAGTGGCTAATTGCCACATAAAATTGCTAACATTTACCTTTTAATCCTTTTTAACTAAAAAAATCAATAACGTTTAAGTTTTACGATTTTTATGATCTAGTCCTTGTACCCTAATTAACCACTTAATCAATCAAATCTCCGAACCAAAATCTAATATAACATTATAGTATACTAATAAATATTAGTAAATAATATTTACTAATCCAATCATCGAAAAAAGAAGTTCTAAAACCATTGTTTCCGGTACCACTAGAAACGAGCTATTACACTGGCACACGAAATGCATCCTGACAAATAAGTGAATAAACTCGTACACAATCCAATCCTATAGTATGCCCACTTTATCTGACACAGCCCAAACAACTAATAGGGTACCCATCTTCAATTTCATTTTACGATTCAATACATATATCATTTCTCAATCAAAATCATTTTCACAATCAAAATCATATTCACAATCCAATTCATTATCAATATACTTTATATCTCATGTCATACAACATATTTCTAACCCATTTCTATATAACACATCATATTCTAAGCATTTTATGTCATTTTCTATTTTATTCATTTTAGACCTCTATTTCGGTATCCCATATAACATATCATATTCCAAGTATGTACAACATACTTGTACATATAATTCATTTGATATTTAACCGCCCAATTAAATTAATTCTATAATCAATTTAATTCATGTGACGGCTAAAAACAATACCAACTATGTTTGGATTCCGTTCATTTCAACCATAGAGTGTGACCTTGTAGGCTCTTGTAGCGTTAGCAGTAATACTAGAACGATTCTAATATTACAAACAATGAGTGGCATCTAGCAATGCATCATTGCTACCTAAGTTACAAGAAGTCATGATTCGACATAACCACTCTATGATTAACCTTTCATGTATTAAATCCTTTTGTCTTTTATATCTAGAATGGACACAAGTCATGGAATGGTCACACTTGCATAATCCATATAATGTTTCTTGATATCCTGAGTAGACTATGATAAACAAATAAGTATGATATCTCATATCAACTTATTCAAGCATGGCCATGCATTTCTAGTCTCACTAAATCAAGTGGCCTAAGATATTGCTCCCATTATGTAGGAGGGACAAATCCTATATTGATTAACCATATCCCAGTACATAGATTGTGGTATATCCAACATCAACCTTTATAGAACAACCAGTTACGATGGACGTTTGACTGTGTCAAAATATATGACTCACGATGTTGGGATAATGATGATCTCAAGTCTGAGGATCATATACATTGTAATCACTACGAGTAATGTTGCGACTATTATATAATAATCCAAGAAACATACTCATAGTGGATCAATCCAATATGTTGTTCTCTAACACACATACTCATGTATTGATTTTGACATCCCATGTCAGTGACAACACCTTGTTATCAATAAACTACACATTAGTCTTAATGCATTATTGCTGCCCAAGCCCACAATAATACTCGACTAAGGATCTTTTAAGAGTAATCATATTATTCTCAGTGCATTATTATAGGCATAATTGCAAAAAAAAGCCCTCAACCTTTGGGGGCTTTTGGATATATGCCCCTAACCTTTTTTTTTTCTAAAATCAGCCTTTCACGTAATGGATTTTTCAGACATCAACCCAGTTGAAACGATAACTGATCGCTGTGAAATCAGAGTTTTAAAATTTATAAAAGAATGATCAAACCTGGAGACTAACTCTGACAACGATATTAAGGTAAGTGTACCTATCGAACAGTAGTATAGCTTAGGCAAGACCGGATATCGAACCCAAAGGAACTAAAAGTATTAATACTCACTTTTTTTTTATTATTTAACCTAACTAAGATAAAGGTTGCTTTTAAACTAAATTGACAACAACTAAACTAAGGAAACAAAGACAAAAAGATGAATTTGGGGATAACTTGAAAAAGACTCAGTTGATTTTTATGATACCTTCGGGAAGAATCCACCTAGACCTCTCTTATTATCTAACCTTAGGTTATATGATTTCTTTTCCTTAGCTTGATCCGTGAGACTCCCTAACCTATGCTAAACCCTCTCTCGAAGCGAAAAACGTCTAATCCTAGGTTAATTAGTAGAACTCTCGTTCGCTTATAATAACCCCCTAGGAAAGCAGTAAATCGATCAATGGATTCCCATATTAGGTTTCACCCTAATCCGACAAAGTCTCGTAACCCAATCTCTAGCCGCCCGATCAACTCCGCTTAATTATGTTAGATCTACTCTTAGGCAGGGTCTATTCCTCCTCTACCTAAGCACATTGGATTTGGATTAAGAAACATAATTAAGAACAAACTAAGTAATTTATCATATAACTTAAAAATCAAATGATAAAATCTGTCTAGGTTTCATCCCTCTTCAGGTATCTGAGGGGTTTAGTTCATAATGTAAAAAGAAAACATCATAAGAGAAAAGATAAAACAAAACATAAGAAAAATCCTAAAACTCCCTGATGGGATTGAAGGAGAATTCCGCCGTCTTGAGTATAATTCCGGCTTCTTGGGATGAATCAACTGGCTATCCTCGCGTTACTCCCTAACTCTGACCTTCTCGGCTTGGCTCCTTGGCCTAGGTTTCTCCCCCTTTCAAAGGTGGTACTTGGGGTATATTTATAGGCTCTTAGAATGCGATTCTTTCTCCCGAAGTATCCTTTTTCGACTGAAATTGCTCTTTCCAGTGACAGAGGCACGGCCATGTCACACGCCTATGCAAATTGAGACCTCACTGTTTCGGATTTTTGATTTGGCACGGCCGTGTGTGGTGGTGATGAGGCCGTGCTCCAGGTGTTCGTCGGGACACGGTCATGTGGTTCTTGGCCCAGGCCGCGTCGATTTCGTGGAAAGGCTCATTTACTTCGTTTTAGGCCCGTTTTGTATTCTTTTCATCCTCAGGTGCTTTCCTGGGTATAAGACATGAAAAGAAAGGATTAAAAGCACCTTTTTACACAAATCAAAGGATAAATCATCCAAAAGCATATTAAATGTGGGCTTAAAATATGTTACTTTTACGGTTTATCAAATACTCCCACACTTAAGCTTTTGCTTGTCCTCAAGTAAAATTCTCAACTTATAATTAAAACAAACTTTCCATGATTCATAATTCCTATCAACAATGCATTATCCTAATTCATAGATAATTTATACATGGATAATTCAACTCAAAGATTCCTAAAAATTCAAACAAGATAAGTCATAAATTTGTAGCACGAAAAACATAGGTGTTTCCCTTCATCTAAAAAATTACCTTTAATTCAAAATTGACAAGGATTGATATCCTCACAAAATATTCACTCAAATCACTCGAAAAGTGTTTAAGGGTCAAAATTAAGCACTCATAAGTTGAACATGAAAAGTTAATCCCATAGGCTTGCCTGAAAATCAAATCTTCACCACTGTAAAATGACAAGATCAACAGATCAAAAGGTCTTTGTTAAGGTTGTAACGGGGCTAGGGTTAAAGGTGTATGTAACAACCCAAACCTGGCCCAAACATTATGGCCGAATCTAATTTGTTACAGGGGAAAATATTTTGAAATCTTTTAGAAACCGGTTAAGTTTTGAAAACCCTTCATTTTAGTGGTCTTGCTAAAACCATACTTAGTGTTTATTTGAATATTAATTAAATCAAGTTACTACAAAATTCCAAATGTGCCCGATGGCACGATAAAACATTTTTCGTTTAAGGTGGGGAAACCATGTGTTTTTAATCTAATATTAATAAAATAGTTTTAACAAATTATCCAAAATACGTAAAGTAACAAAGTAGAGTATTAGGAGGCCTTATTACATCCGAAATAAAATTTAACCAACAGTAAAATAAAAATAACTAAAGTTTAAAGTTCATTTAAATCAAGTCCACTGCTTGGCCACCTCGAGTCCATCCGGCTCCTTATCCGCGATCTACGTGTCACCTGAAAAATGTAAAGAAGAAGGTGAGTCACCAAGACTCAGTTTGTAACCCTTCCCCCGAATTTAATCAATTTCATACACAGATTATAATTAACAGTCATATACCAAGGCATGTCCCAACCTAGCCATCCAAACGCCTTTGTCTACCCCGTGTGGTACCAAACCACTGGTGGTGCCAAACCACTGGTGACATATAGTCACGAATGTGATGCCAAATCACTGGAGGTACCAAACCTCACGGTGTCCGTGAGACACAATCAATTGATGGGGCCAACCCATCGTGTGATACCAACTCATTTGGCGTCAATCCCCCTTAATATGGTGCGTGGGGCCAACCCCTTCGTGGTGCTAAGCCTTTGGGACGAGACGCGATGAGGTGCCAAACCTCTGGAGGTACCAAACCTCTGGTGACCGTGGTCACAATGTGTTACCAAAACACTGGTGCCCGTCGGCACGTATATTACTGCCCCCTCCACTCATCAATCCCACATCAAACAATTATATCACATATTTCATGCTACCATACATTTAATCACATGTATAGGATTTATCATCAGCCATATGCTACGTATATCAAACATACCATGCTTCCCAAAAGCATCATGAAATATCTCATAATCGACAAGGACTTACGGATCTTTGCTTATACCATTCATGGTATTAATTAAAATATCTACATAGATCCGGTTCGCACACACAACAGATTTAGCACATTTAATTAATTATAAGTGTGTATGTACACACCTGTCACCACGATAATCCTAAATCCCGAAAAGAGAAGTCGGCCACACCAGATCTCCCTGCACCTATATTCGGCCAACCATAGGATTAGTACTATGGCCTATTCGGCCAACCCAAAGTAATTGAGAAGGGTTCCTTGTGAACCCGAAACCTTACCTATCTCCTTTGATTATTAGTCACTGCTCACCAAGTATTTCTGTTTTCCCTAAATCGGCAACCACATGTTAGTAGCCTTCGGCTTTCGATTACTAAAAGAACAATCTATTTACAATAGATCCTTACCATCTACTTACCAGTCGATTGATCAAAGAATGGAAGATCAGCTTCTCTGCTTTGAGATCCCGGAGCACCTAGACAGATTCGGTTTTTAAAGCAGATACTTAGCACCTTGTAAATAAATGCCGAAATTGGCTCTTAAACCTTAAGAAAAAGTCGATCAAGATAGGAAAAGGGGACATAGGCATTCGGCCAACCATACTTACCTTCTCAAAATCGATTATCAATGAAATCTGAAAAGATCTATCCCTCTTTAATATTCGGCTAAGGCCACTAAGGAAATAACAGGGGGATTCGGCTAGAGGGAAAAATAATGGGGGAAAAGGGTGTTAGAGTTTCGGCAATAAGGAGTGGATGTTCGGCTAATAGGGAAATAAAGAAAAGGGAATTAAGGATGGGGATTCGGCAAGGGTCAAAGAAGAAGAGAAGGGTTTTTGGTTTATTTGAGAGAATGAAAGTGGAGAGAAAAATAATAATAGAAGAGAAGGGAGTGAAGGAGAGATTCGGCTACTTGCAAAAATGGCTAAAAAAAATCAAGATGGTAGATAGGTGCTTATAAAGGAATTCGGCACCCCCCCTTATGCTTGCTTTTTAGTCCACTCTTCTCATGAAGAGTTTGAAATTCGGCAACCTCCTTGAGTTGCTCTTGACCACTTGTTTGATTTAATTCAAAATAACTTGAATTAATCCCATAATAATCTAAATAAAAAATCTAATAAAAAGCTAATATTATCCTTTATCTTATTGATTAAAAGAGTTTAAAGAGAGAAAGACTCTCCCTATCTATGCCGTCCACAACAAGGAGCAAAAAGAGGGATTTTTGTGACTCGAACCAAGGCTCTCCCTTATCCCTTGTGGCGTCACATGCAACTCCTAAGTGGCCCTCCTTTTGCCACTTTACCAAGCTGATTTTTATGTCAATAAATCATCTATTTATTCTTGTAACCCCTACTTGCTAGGGCTCCTTACCTTTAAAGTTCCCAAGTTAAAATTTTCTACTAAACCGAGCCTACTCAAGGCCCTTAATAAAGCCTTATTATTATTCCACGATTAATACCATGGCAATTCAAACACAAGGAAAATCATTCAATCACAAATAGCCCCATTTTTAGGATGTTATAGTTCTACCCCCTTAAAAATAATTTCGGTCTCGAAATTACCTGATTAGAAGAGGTGGGGGTATTGCTGCCGCATCACATCCTCAGGTTCCCATGTAGCTTCTTCTACACCATGGTTTCGCCATAGCACTTTCACCAAAGGCACTGACTTCCTACGCAAAACCTTGACATCTCGATCTAAGATCTGAACTGGTTCTTCTTCAAAGGACAAATTTGAGTCGACCTCAATCTCAGCGACTGGCACAACGTGCGATGGATCTGACCGATATCGCCTAAGCATTAACACGTGGAAAATATCATGGATCTGACTCAACTCGCTTCGGCGACTCGGTGATAAGCTCACCGGTCCCACTCGCGGCAAAGATCAGATATATGGGCCAATGAACCTTGGGCTTAGCTTCCCTTTTCGTCCAAATCTCAACACCTTTTTCCAAGGTGACACCTTCAGAAAGACCTTGTCTCCTACATTATACTCCATTTCCTTACGTTTTAGATCAGCATAAGACTTCTGTCTATCTGATGCTTCCTTAAGACGAGACCGAATCACCTTGACTTTATCCTCAGTTTCTGTTACCAACTCTGGACCCAGAACTTGTCGTTCACCCAACTCCGTCCAACATGTAGGAGTACGGCATTTTCGCCCATATAGGGCTTCATATGGAGCCATTTGAATACTCGCTTGATAACTATTGTTATAAGCGAATTCCGCCAACGGTAGATACTCTTCCCAACTACTACTGAAATCCAAGACGCATCCTCTTAACATGTCCTCTAAGATCTGTATCACCCTTTCTGATTGTCCGTCAGACTGTGGATGGAAAGCCGTACTGAAATCCAATCGTGTGCCCAAAGCTTGATGCAATGCTTTCCAGAACCTTGACGTGAATCTGGGATCCCTATCCGAGATAATCGATATTGGCACACCATGCAACCTCACTATCTCAGCCACATACAACTTTGCTAGTGTAACACCCCAAACCCGGACAAGACACCACGTCCGAATCTGGTGTGTCACAGGGAAAACGTTTTTGAGAGGTTAGATTTTTCGTTTAAAAGCTGGGTGAAAACGTAGTGTATTTGAAGAAAAATTTGAGTAGACTTGTTTGAAATCGGATGGTGTATTTGAAACCCAGAAATTTTGAAAAACTTATCTGAAGTATGTGGAAAAAAACGGGTTCCTTTCATTCAAAACTCAATAGTTCCTTAGTGTTGCTTAAAACATTTTAACTTGGTAGGAAATCGAGTTTGGTTTGAAAACCTTTGAGTTTACCTGATATCAAAACATTGTGTGATACCCGATGGTATAGTTGAAAACACATTGCGTTATAGTTTTGAAATTATTGCCTTTCCAAATTTTAGCACCTTTTAGCTCGAATTATTTTGTTAAAGCATATTAAACCTACTTTAAAGCATAAACCTCATAAAACATAATCTAAAGGCCTTTTACAAATCCAAATTAAAACCCAAATAAAAGTAAATAAACTAAGTACCCAAAATATAAAGTCTGAGCAACACTTTATTAAGCATAGCATGAGCACCCCGAGTCCATCCCGGCTCCATGTCCGCGTCTACGAGTCACCTGAAATGTCAAAGGAGAGGGTGAGTCGAATGACTCAGTGCATAAATCCCGCTCCCGATTAAACAACATGCTAACACACATCATACATAGCAACATGAATAATGCAACCCGATCCTAACCATCCGTATCTCCTTTTCTACCCCGTGTGGTACCAAACCACTGGTGGTGCCAAACCACTGGTGACCCAAAGTCACGATATCCATAAGTGTGGTGCCAAACCACTGGTGACCCAAAGTCACGAATAATCCAATGATGGGGCCAACCCATCTCGTGATACCAAATCACTAGCGACAATCCCAGATCTCTCAAGTGGGGCCAACCCACGGTGGTGTCAAACCACGGGGACGAGTCGCAATGAGGTGTCAAACCTCGGTGTCCCAAAGACACAATGTGGTACCAAACCACCGTGACCGCAGACCACAAAATCGATGATGGGGCCAACCCATCGTGGTGATACCAAATCACTTTGGCGTCAATCCCGTATAATCTCATTGTGGGGCCAACCCACCGTGGTACTAAGCCATCGGGACGAGACGCCGAGGTGCGAAACCTCGGTGACCCAAAGTCACAATAGTCAATCTGCGGTACCAAACCACCTGAGGAGGTGCCGAACCTCACGGTGACCCAAAGTCACAAGTGTCCCAAAGACACGGATATCATATCCCCTCCTCTCAAATCACCCAACATGTCATATCGATGCAAATCAAGTAATACATGCCAACATGCCCCATAACGCATCCTATAGCATACATAGCATAAATCATAATATCACGGTATCACAATAGAACTCATAATAAGATAAACTTACCGGATCGTACACATACCCCATTTGGGTATCCAATTATCCATCACATTTGTTATGATTTTTAACAAGCAAGCAGTTTATTAATAACATTACTAGGTATCGGTGTGTTAGTTTACACACACGGTATATCTGAGCCTAAAGATCCCAACGAACGATCTAAGTCCCCGATTATCGTGCTCCTATAACATTCGGCCAACATAGGGGTTAGGCACTAAGACCATTCGGCTATAGCCATTTAATACAAAAGGGTTTGTCGATTAACCCTCACCTTGCTATTGGTTTGGTTTCTGACCAATACCCGAACCAATTAATGGTCCCTCTGACAATCGGCCACCCTAAAAAGAAGAACCATTAATCCTTAATTAACTTGGCTAAACGAGATAAAAGAATCAACTAATAGAACTGGCCCTTACCAACACTTACCCAAACTGTTAATCAAAGAACGAAGGCTCCACTTGATTGTGTCCAAAAATCCAATTGTCCTATAACAAAAGTCGATTACACTAGAGATTAGTTCCCCTCCTCAACCAATGCTAAATTTGGCCTTAACTCAAACCCAAGTCGATTAGGAAAAAGAAGAGAATTAAATGACCATTCGGCCAAGCCTTACCTATCACCAACCGAATGAAAACAGCACCCAACAATCACCAATATTCGGCCAAGGCTTAAACAAAGAAGAAGAAGATTCGGTCTCACACAAGGAAGAAAACGCAACAGCTAGAAGGAAAGGGGTTTTGGCTTACAAGGTTTTGAAAGAGAAAGAAAAGAAAGTTTGAGAGGGAGAGAGGTTAAATTAGAAACTTAACGAAATGGAGAAGGAGAAGATGGTAGAGGAGAGAGCATTCGGCCACACACCAAACAAAAGAGCAAAGCAACCGGTTTCAAAGAAAAAAATGGAGAAACACCTATGAAATTTGGATAGCTTTTGACAAAAGAGAACTTTGTTTACCAAATGCTTTTGGCCAAAAATGCACAAAGTTGCCTAATGAATTTCGGCACTACTCCTCCCCATACCAAGCCGTCACTTCCCCTCCAACCTCCCTAAAATTCGGCCAAATCCCCCATGCACTCCCATCCACACGTTCAAACAATTTGAACAAGTCCACCTCCACTTTTCCCTCTCCACCCCTTTATTCAAGCGGTTTGACTGGTCCATGTCCAACCCCCTTAGCGTCAAAATGGAAGCAAAAAAATAGAAGCACACTGCACCTAGAACTCAGGACCTCTCCCTTCTGCAAATGACGCCACACTCACAAGCCCTTAGTGGCGTCTCACCTGCCACTCCACCAACTCCTCTTTTGTGCTCAGAAACACCAAAATTAATTTAAGAACCCCAGCTACCTTAGCTCCTCACACTTAAGCCTAAAAACAAAAATTCTTCCTAACACTCGGGCTTACTTCTAGCTCACAACTAAGCCCTTAAAACATAGAATCAGCAACATAGCACACCAACCCATGACATTTTATGCAACAATAAAATAACCCCCTAACCCGGGATATTACAGCTAGCTTCTGGAGTGAGTAATCCATTCTCACCGGTATGAAGTGAGCCGATTTAGTCAACCGGTCCACAATCACCCAAACTGCGTCCTTCTTGCTGGGCGTAAGGGGTAGCCCACTGACAAAATCCATTGTGATCCGCTCCCACTTCCATTGAGGGATCTTTACTGGTTGAAGTAACCCTGACGGCAACTGATGTTCAGCTTTAACTTGCTGACACATCAGACACCTTCCCACGAACTCAGTTACCTCACGCTTCAACCCCGGCCACCAGAACTGTTTTCGTAGGTCTCCATACATCTTGCTTCCTCCCGGATGCATAGCGTATGGGCTGCTATGTGCATCTTGGAGAATTCTCCGCCTCAATTCTGTATCCTTCGGCATACAAGCTCGCCCTTGAAAACATAGTATTCCATCCCTAGACAAACTGTACCCTTCTAATCCACCATCCTGAACTTGTACCCTCTTAGCATTCAACCCTTCGTCTACTAACTGCTTTTCCTTAATCTCCTCGACCCAAGTTGGCCTAACTTGAAGCTCTGCCAAAAGGCTTCTATCATCATACAGACTCAGCCGAGCAAACATCGCTCTTAAGTCTGTCACCACCTTCCGGCTCAACGCGTCAGCCACCACGTTAGCCTTACCCGGATGATACTCAATTAAACAGTCGTAGTTCTTCAATAGTTCAATCCATCGGCGATGCCTTAGGTTCAAGTCCTTCTGAGTCAAGAGATACCTTAGGCTCTTGTGATCCGTGTAGACTACCGACTTCTCCCCATATAGGTAATGTCTCCATATCTTCAAAGCAAAGACCACTGCTGCTAACTCCAAGTCGTGAGTCGGATAGTTCACCTCATGCGGTCTTAAGCGGCGAGGCGCGACAGGCCACTACCTTCCCTTCTTGCATCAACACACATCCCAAACCAGTATGGGACGCGTCACAGTAAACCGTAAACAACTTCCCCGCCACAGGCTGTACCAAAACCGGAGCTTCCGTCAGAATCTTCCTTAGCTTATCAAAACTTTCTTGTTGCTTCTCCGACCATACAAATGGAACACCTTTCCTTAGTAACTTAGTCAATGGCGCTGCAATAAGAGAAAATCCTTCCACAAATCTCCGGTAGTACCCCGCTAGACCCAAAAAGCTTCGAATTTTGGCCACTGACCTAGGCGGTTGCCAATCCAACACCGCTTCAATCTTGCAGGGATCCACTCTAATCCCTTCTGCTGATACCACGTGACCTAAGAAAGCCACCTCCCTAAGCCAAAATTCGCACTTACCCTTAATACTTGTAGAACTATACGTAAATGCCTGTCATGCTCCTCCTCCGTCTTTGAATAAACTAATATGTTGTCTATGAATACCACGACAAATTGATCCAAGTACTGTTGGAATACTCTATTCATTAAGTCCATGAACGTCGCCGGTGCGTTGGTCAAACCAAATGGCATTACCAGAAACTCGTAATGCCCATACCTCGTTCGGAATGCCGTCTTGTGCACATCAACCTCCTTCACCTTAAGTTGATGATAGCCCGACCTAAGGTCTATCTTCGAGAATACTGAGGCACCCTTCAGTTGATCGAACAAGTCATCAATCCGAGGCAACGGATACTTGTTCTTGATCGTTAACTTGTTTATTTGACGGTAGTCGATACACATCCGCATCGAACCGTCCTTCTTCTTGACAAACAAAGACAAAGTGCTCCCACGGGATATCTTTGGGTCGAATAAACCCTCTATCCAAGAGCTCCTGAATTTGAGCCTTTAGCTCCACTAATTCCTTTAGTGCCATTCGGTACGGTGCTATAGACACAGGTGCCGTTCCGGGTAGCAAGTCTATACCAAATTTAACTTCCCGGTCCAGAGGCAGACCCGGAAGTTCTTCTGGGAACACATCAGCGAATTCCCCAACCGTTCGGACCTTCTCTCTGCCGACTCTTTAGCCTCCAAAGCACAAATGCGAACCAAATACGCCTCGCACCCTTTTTTCGACCATCTTCGACCTTCAAGGCCGACACCACATTGGATAGGTAATTCCTTCTATTACCAATCATAGTCACCTCATCACTCTTAGCCATCTTAAGAACCATGCGCTTAGCCGCGCAATCCAATCTCGCCTGATACTTAACCAACCAATCCATTCCAAGGATCAAATCGAACTCCCCAAACGGCAGTTCCATCAGATCAGCTACAAATACGACCCCTTGGAGTTCTAGGGGTACATCCCTATAAAGCTTGTTCACAACTACAGAATGGCCTAAAGGGCTAATTACAGTCATCTCCCTAGATGCAGTTTCAGAGTCTAAGTTCATAGTCCCTACTACACTACTAGCAACGTATGAGTGCGTCGAACCCACATCAATTAATGCAACATAAGAAAGACCGAAAATTAAAAACGTATCGGTTATGACATCCGGTGCGTCACCCTCCTCACGACGTCTTGCTGCATAAACCAAGCCAGGCTGCCTAGCCTCTATGTTGCCTGCACCCCTGCCCTGAATTCCACGACCTCGGTTAGGACCGTTGCTTCCTCTACCATTACCACGACCCCTCTGCAGTCCCACATTTCTATTCTGAGTACGGTTCTGTCCCTCTGACTGATTCTGAGCTTGCTTCCGGGGACAATCCCTCACACGGTGATCCAAAGACCCACATTCAAAACAACCCCTCTCACCGGTCCAACAACCTCCCCAATGGGTTTTTCCACAACGGTTACACTGAGCCGGTCTCTGATTAGTACCCATGGGCATCGCTGCCTGACTTGGCCCACTCTGCCTAGCCTTTTTCTAAACACTACCACTAGACCCAGACGACCCAAAACCTCTCTTCTGCCTATTCCTATCATAGCTTTGCCTTATAGATTCCTTGACACCTTCGGCTACCTTAGCCTTTTCTACCAGAGACGAAAACTCACGAACCTGCTGTGGGTCAATCAGTAACCTTAACTTGTCTCTAAGCCCGTCCTCAAAGCAGACACAGCGCTCATGTTCGGTAGCCACGATGCCTCTAGCATAGCGGCTCAGCCTCAGAAATTCCGCTTCATATTCAGACACCGTCTTATTTCCCTGAACCAATCCCAAAAAGGCTTTCCTCTGAGCATCTGTATAGTTGGTGCCCACATACTTTTTCAGATAAGTGATTTTGAAGTAATCCCAAGTCAGATCATCTGCCGTAGCACCATCTCGAACCGTAAGCCACCACTGATACGCTTCATCCTTTAGAAGAGACACTGCCCCTTTCAGCTTTTCCTCTTCAGTCAGGTCAAGATCATCCATGATCCTTTTTGGTCGACTCTAACTAAAGATTCCATTGACTTTGGGTGCCACGCCCGACACACCCCATAATACCTCAGCTCCGTTAGATCGGAGTCGCTTGGGAACAGATTTTCGAGCTCCCAAATTTCCACCAGCCACAGCCACCATCTCCAGAACTCGCAATACCGCTTGCGATACCGCCTCACCATCGGTCTGATCTCGCTCCTCACTCTAAAAGTAGGAGGTGGTGGTGGCGGTGGTACTTCATTTTCGAACCACGACCCGACTGCGATGTGTTCTCGACACGGTCATCCTACCCCTACGCGGCCCACGGCGCCCACGTCCTCTAGAACTCATTCTATCTATCATCGCGCTTTTAACTCGATTAAGAAAATTTTATGCGTTAGAATTTGTTCCACTTCCTTATTCATTGAAGAAATTTTATGGATAGAGTTTAATTAGGGATTCTTTCGAGCAAACAAGGTTCCAGATCTTCTATCCTAGTTCACACAAGGAGTACATACATCCATTCCCTAATACTTTCCATACATATTCGCTCTTGGACATTTACGCCCATTTCTAACCTAGGGGTATTTTTCGTCATTTCCTACAGGGTATTTTCGTAATAAAATCCGAGGGAATTCAAAACTTTAATAAACCAGGTCACTTTGTAATTCCCAAAACTGGAGTGTGTTTCTGAAAATTTGCAAAATTTAAAGATATGGCAACATTTGGAAACCAGGGGTATTTTGGTAATTTTGTCAATCAGGGGTAATTTTGTAATTTTGTAAATCAGAGATGTTTTAACAGTTGTAAAACTCGGAGGGTTCTTTTTTGAAAGTTTTCCTTTTTAAGAGGTGATGTTTGTAAAGATTCAAAAACCAGGGTCATTTCGGTAATTTTTACAATTTGAGGGCGTTTTCGTAATTTTCCAAAACCAAAGTATTTTATTGATGATAATCAAAGTAGAGTTGTTGGGTTTTGATAAAATAATGAAATTTTTTTGGGCAAAACCATCGAGTTGATATTTTATGAACTAAGGGCGTTTTGGTAATTTTACCCCCTAAGGGCAATTCTGTAATTTTCCCAAATCAGATTTTTCGGAAAAACATTGTAAAAAGATGATTGTTCTCAAATTCAAAAGAGTAATCTTGATAGTTTTGAAAACACTAGGGTTTTGTTGTTTCATTCTTTTTCAAAACGCTATTTAGTTTCCTTTGGGTTTTAGTCATTAGGTTTAGCCTACGACCGAGCCCTCTTGGTCGGGGTGAACCAAAGCTACGCTTGCAGCAGGATTCAAGTGGAGAGGAGGTGAGTCACGCGGACTGCTTAAATACCAAGCTCCCACTGAACCTTTCTAGACATGCGCACAGAGGTTGCCACACCACTGAGCCCTCTGAGTTAGGGTGAACCAAAGCTACGCACCAGGTAGGATACCTGCGAAGAGGAGGTGAGTCACGAGGATTGCTTAAATACCAGGCTCTTCCGGATCCACTCCTAGACATGCGTACAGGGGTTACCACACCCTAGCTCAGTGACAAAGTCATAGGTTGGTTTAGTTCATTAAGTCTTATGTTTTGTTTGTGTTTGAGTAGTCTAATCCTAGGGTTCAATATTCCTATAAGTCTATACTACGTTCCATGCTTCCTACCCTTCTACAGAAGAAATAATTCACCAAGAGGTTCAGAAGTACTTACCTGGGCGGATCGGTGCCGGAGACTCGGGCCATGCTGCTTAAAAACCCAAAAACAATTCAAAAGGCCTACCAAAACATTTTTGGGCCTTGGGCCCCCACAGCCGAGCTTTGAACTGGGCTCTGATACCAATTTTGTAACAACCCAAACCCGGCCCAAACATTATGGCCGAATCTAGTTTGTTACAGGGGAAAATATTTTGAAATCTTTTAGAAACCGGTTAAGTTTTGAAAACCCTTCATTTTAGTGGTCTTGCTAAAACCATACTTAGTGTTTATTTGAATATTAATTAAATCAAGTTACTACAAAATTCCAAATGTGCCCGATGGCACGATAAAACATTTTTCGTTTAAGGTGGGGAAAACATGTGTATTTAATCTAATATTAATAAAATAGTTTTAACAAATTATCCAAAATACGTAAAGTAACAAAGTAGAGTATTAGGAGGCCTTATTACATCCGAAATAAAATTTAACCAACAAGAAAATAAAAATAACTAAAGTTTAAAGTTTATTTAAATCAAGTCCTTTGCATGGCCACCTCGAGTCCATCCGGCTCCTTATCCGCGATCTACGTGTCACTGAAAAATATAAAGGAGAAGGTGAGTCACCAAGACTCGATGATGTAACCCTTCCCCGAATTTAATCAATTTCATACATGATTATAATTAATGGTCATGTACCAAGGCATGCCCCAACCTAGCCATCCAAACGCCTTTGTCTACCCCTGTGTAGTACCAAACCACTTTGGTGGTGCCAAAACCACCTGGTGACATATAGTCACGAATGTGATGCCAAATCTTTGGAGGTACCAAACCTCTGGTGTCCGTAGACACAATTAATTGATGGGGCCAACCCATCATGTGATACCAACTCACTGGCGTCAATCCCTTACTATGGTCTGTGGGGCCAACCCACTGTGGTGCTAAGCCACTGGGACGAGACGCGATGAGGTGCCAAACCTCTGGAGGTACCAAACCTCTAGTGACCGTGGTCACAATGTGTTACCAAAACACTGGTGGCCGTCGGCACGTATATTACTGCCCCCTCCACTCATCAATCCCACATCAGACAATTATATCACATATTTCATGCTACCATACATTTAATCACATGTATAGGATTTATCATCAGCCATATGCTACGTATATCAAACATACCATGCTTTCCAAAAGCATCATGAAATATCTCATAATCGACAAGGACTTACCTAGATCCTTGCTTATACCATTCATGGTATTAATTCCGTATCTACATAGATCCGGTTAGCACACACAATAGTTTAGCACATTTAATTAATTATAAGTGTGTATGTACACACCTGTCACCACGATAATCCTAAATCCCGAAAAGAGAAGTCGGCCACACCAGATCTCCCTGCACCTATATTCAGCCAACCATAGGATTAGTACTATGGCCTATTCGGCCAACCCAAAGTAATTGAGAAGGGTTCCTTGTGAACCCGAAACCTTACCTATCTCCTTTGATTATTAGTCACTACTCACCAAGTATTTCTGTTTTCCCTAAATCGGCAACCACATGTTAGTAGCCTTCGGCTTTCGATTACTAAAAGAACAATCTATTTACAATAGATCCTTACCATCTACTTACCAGTTGACTGATCAAAGAATGGAAGATCAGCTTCTCTGCTTTGAGATCCCGGAGCACCTAGACAGATTCAGTTTTTAAAGCAGATACTTAGCACCTTGTAAATAAATGCCGAAATTGGCTCTTAAACCTTAAGAAAAAGTCAACCAAGATAGGAAAAGGGGACATAGGCATTCGGCCAACCATATTTACCTTCTCAAAATCGATTATCAATGAAATCTGAAAAGATCTATCCCTCTTTAATATTCGGCTAAGGCCACTAAGGAAATAACAGGGGGATTTGGCTAGAGGGAAAAATAATGGGGGAAAAGGGTGTTAGAGTTTTGGCAATAAGGAGTGGATGTTCGGCTAATAGGGAAATAAAGAAAAGGGAATTAAGGATGGGGATTCGGCAAGGGTCAAAGAAGAAGAGAAGGGTTTTTGGTTTATTTGAGAGAATGAAAGTGGAGAGAAAAATAATAATAGAAGAGAGGGGAGTGAAGGAGAGATTCGGCTACTTGCAAAAATGGCTAAAAAAAAATCAAAATGGTAGATAGGTGCTTATAAAGGAATTCGGCACCCCCCCTTATGCTTGCCGTCCACTCTTCTCATGAAGAGTTTGAAATTTCGGCAACCTCCTTGAGTTGCTCTTGACCACTTGTTTGATTTAATTCAAAATAACTTGAATTAATCCCATAATAATCTAAATAAAAAATCTAATAAAAAGCTAATATTATCCTTTATCTTATTGATTAAAAGAGTTTAAAGAGAGAAAGACTCTCCCTATCTATGCCGTCCACAACAAGGAGCAAAAAAAGGGATTTTTGTGACTCGAACCAAGGCTCTCCCTTATCCCTTGTGGCGTCACATGCAACTCCTAAGTGGCCCTCCTTTTGCCACTTTACCAAGCTGATTTTTATGTCAATAAATCATCTATTTATTCTTGTAACCCCTACTTGCTAGGGCTCCTTACCTTTAAAGTTCCCAAGTTAAAATTTTCTACTAAACCGAGCCTACTCAAGACCCTTAATAAAGCCTTATTATTATTCCACGATTAATACCATGGAAATTTAAACACAAGGAAAATCATTCAATCATAAATAGCCCCATTTTTAGGATGTTACAGTGTAGATAAAGGCTGAAATTAGAAGGTTAGAATCGAGATTGAATTGATAAGCTACCTACCTAAAAATTTCTAAGATAATAATTACATCAACTGAAAACAATAAAAAATCCTACTAATACGCACTTTTCCTTTTGGGAAATAGTCTTTGACTTTGTGAGCTCACTTTCCATATTACTAATATTGAAAACTTTGAATTTTTTTTTTAAGAACAAACTAAATACAAGATAAATTTAACTACCAGAATAATAAACTCAGATAACTGGCTCAAATCAAATCTCGATTAAGGGGTAGTCAAAATAAAGGGTGATAACAAATACAAAGGGTTTTGGGTTAAAATTAGCGGGTAAGTCAATAAAAAGGGTTGTTAGGCTCAACAGGGTTCACTAAGGGTTAATTATAAGGGTAGGCTATTTAGTAGAGTAAGTGGGTTAAAACCTAAGTGCCTTTATCATCTCGGTATATCAAATCATAACTGTGGTCTTGACATGTATAATCGAGGCAAATTCTAGAATAACAATTCATAGTCGACACATTCATAATCAAGAAGTGACCATGAAAAAGAATGTATGCTCTGTAAGGCTCAATTTCTCACAAAAATTATGGGTGTTTTTGACATCAACCTTGTAAATATCAAATTTCAAGATAATATTTAAATTCCGGTTGACAACCTAAAATTTTAACTTTTAGAAAATTGGACTTATCATGCTTGATTCCTTAGTATTCTTCAGATTTAATTATCAATGCACAATTAACTATGACTTATTCTAAAACATATCAATAAAAATCACAAATCATTAGAAATTTCATCTTAATTAGTAATATGAGAAAATTACTTTAAAACAAGATTAAATTCAGGGATTTGAGAACAATGCAGACAGTTAAGCATTTTTATTCTCAGGGTTTGAGAATAATGACAAATTAGGCATTTTCTCAGAATACCTATTCACCCCCCCACACTTAAGGTATACATTGCCCTCAATGTACAAAGATAGATAATGACATTTTAAAGATAAATCAAAAGAGAAGAGGGAAGAATTACTCCCTGATTTATGGATGTTTTCCCGAATGAGCGTCTTTGGTGGCGGTGATGGTCAGTCGGGATAACGTTCCTGCGCTAGATGAAGAAATTGGGTAGTGCTTTGAGAAGTAGCCAGGCTATATTAAGACCTACTAAAAATAAACTAAATATGTAAATAAAGACAAGAAAGATAAAGAGAAAGAGACTAAGAAGGAAAATAGACTAAAGCTAGGAGATAAAGGGGCTTGAGAATCCTTATTGGTGGGTGGTTCGCGAGGTGGGTGTGACTTCTAAGGCGACGGAAGTGCTAGCGGTGGCGGAAGTGGCATGATTCCCAAGCAGCCTTTAAAACCTGACACTAAGAAACTAAAATAAAATAAAATAAATTAAGCATAAGATAGTCAAAAAGAAGGAAAATAAAGGAAAAGATAAATGTGAAACGAAAGATAAACGGTCTCATAGGTCCTTGGTTTGGTGTTGAGACGAAGCTGCTGGCATGAACTCATGTTCTTTGTTAAGGGGTCTATGCCTAGCTTTCTCCGTTTCTTTGGCATGGTGTTGGCTTGCTCAAGGATCTAGACTAAAGAATCTGAGATGGAAAAGAATGAGAAGCAAAAATAAGGGTGAAAACCGGATGGAGGGAGGGGGAAGAGTTGAGGGAATGGATGTTCATATGTTCTGCTCCTCCACGGCCGTGGTCCCAGAGTGTGTCGAATTATACGGCCTCCTCACACGGCCGTGTTATAGAGGGTGTTGTCACCATATACCCGTGCTTGATCCATCTACGCCCGTACTCTTGATGTTTTTTTTGTTGGCACGGGTGTCTGTCACGGGCGTGTCTTACCCGTGCTTGATAAGTCAGTAACCTCAGTAATTTCACACGGTTTGTCGCATGGACGTGTTCTATCCGTGGTATGGAAGTCGATAGCCTCACACGGTTGGTGCCACGGTCGTTCCATGTCTGTCGATGCCCGTGTTGAGAGTGGTTGGATCTGTGACATTGGGGTGGTGGTTGGGCTGACTGCACGGCCTCTACCCTGTCAGGGTGGCAGTTTTGGTGGTCCACACGACCGTGTGTAAGGCCGTGTGATCTGGGATTCTGCACATTTGGGTTAGTTAAAAAGGAAAAAAAAGAGAAAATAAAATAAAATTGCAAAAAGAAGTAGTGTCAGTACTCGGGTTGCCTCCCGAGAAGCGCTCGTTTATAGTCTTAAGCTAGAATTTCCTCATATTTGAAAATTTTAGGGAGGTTTGAAAGTTTGAACATCCTCCCTCATGTCTATATTTTCAGTTTTATGACAAAATTGAAGTCGAGAAGCGTTTATCTTAAAAGTGTCAAATGCTGGATTGCTTACCTCGACTATTCCTTGTGGGAAGATATCGTGTACCTCAAGAAGGAGTTCTCTTTTTTCCTTCGGGTTTGTTGTGGTGACGTGAGGCTCGGCTTTATCTAACAGGCCCTGGTCTCTTATTTTATAGTGATTTGATGTCCCCACAAGTTCTTGTGGTGGTTCCTCTGGTTCTACATTGTGTGGAGCCGGCTTTTCATTGACTTGTGTTTCCTGTTTTTCCTTGTGTAACCCTAGTTTTTCCTTGAAGTGTGTTTTCCACTCATCTAGGTCATCGATTTGGGTCCTTTGTTCTTCGTAAGTGATTTCTTTGTTGGCACTGAACTGAGGATCTGGTTCAACCGTTCTCTTTTTTGGAGGTTCTTGAAAAGAGGGTGAAATTAAATGATTATCGAAAGAATTTTCTTGCTCACCTTGATTCCTTGACGACCTAGCTGAATCGAGGGCTTGAAGACTAATTGAGTTGTCACCTACATAAAGTATGAGCTCACCTGTGGCAACGTCAATTTTAGTCTTGGCAGTTGCTAGAAAAAGTCTTCCTAAAATTAAGGGGATTGAATTATCCTCATCCATGTCTAAAACAACAAAATCTACTTGGAAAACAAATTTATCAATTTTTACGAGAACATCTTCAATAATGCCCCTAGGCATTCTAATAGTTTTATCCGCTAATTGAATACTCATCTTAGTTTGTTTTGGTTTCCCTAGACCTAGTCGCTTAAACAATGTATAAGGCATAACATTTATGCTTGCCCCTAAATCAGCTAACGCATTATCAATATTTAAACTACCAATTAAACATGGAATTGTAAAACTCCCTGGATCTTTTTGCTTCTGTGGTAGTCTATTTTGTAACATTGCTGAGTATGTTGCGTTAAGTTCCACGTGGTGCTCTTCATCAATTTTGCGTTTGTTGGTCAAGAGCCGTCTTAAAAATTTCCTCGAGTCTGGCATCTGAAAAAGAGCTTCAAGAAGAGGTAAGTTAATATGTAATTTCTTTAAAAGTTTAAGAAACTTACCGAACTGCTTTCCTGAATCGTCTTTTTGTAATGCTGCGGGATAAGGTATGCGAGGTTTGTACTCCTTGACTATCGGTTTTGTCTTTTCTTGTACTACCTCTGTTGTACCTTCGTCTACCTTACTTTCTAGAGTTGGGTTGGGTGTATCTATCTCCTTGATATCCTAAAGTGTGATAGCTTGAATTTGCTCCTTAGGATTAATTTCGGTGTTACTAGGTAGGCGTCCTTGCGGTCGTTCTGACATTGACTTTACAAGTTGTTCAACGGTTTTGCTTACTTCCTTGACTGACTTAGCAAGTTCTTCCATTCAGTTTTCATTGCTTTTGATTGTTCTATCAGCTTCTTGGATACGTTCCTCGATGGTTGGCTTCTTGTCTTGTGGATAAGGCTGATTTCGGAAGTTTTGGGAGGGTTGTTGCCTTTGATTTCCTTAATTGCCTTGTTCTCCCCACGAAAAATTTGGGTGATTCCTCCAACCTGGATTGTAAGTGTTACTATAAGGATTATTATTAGATTGGAAATTATTACCAATATAGTTCATCTATTCATCTTCTGCACCTGGTTGGTAGGGTGGGTACTCAGGATTCGTCACAGGTCCACTAGCGTTGCACTGCATGACTGGATGTATCTGTGAAGAACACAAACTATCAAGCTTTTTATTCATCATCTCTAGTTGCGTTGATAGCATGGTCATGGTGTCGACGTTGAAAACTCCGGTCGAATTTATCAGTTTGGTCCTCGAAGCTTGCCATTGATAGTTATTTAATGACATCTCTTCGATGAACTCGTACGCTGCTTCAGGAGTTTTGTTGTTCAGCATTCCACCAGAGGCTGAATCTATCAGTTGCCTTGTTGAAGGGTTTTGAAACACCCCAAACCCGGCCCACGAGCCTGGACCGGATCTGGCATGTTCCTCGATGTAAACCGGTTCAAATTCGTTTGCACTTTGAAAAATCTTAAGTGATTTTGGGAGAAAGTTTGAATTGGGTTGGGCTCGAGTTGAAAACATGTTTATTTGATATTGAAAACCCTTTTTTTTATTTCAGGTAGCAAAACATTTAGAGTTTATTTTAAATGAAATTAACTTAATCTTTAATAAATAAAGTTTCGTAACATAATAAATAAACAGAAATAAAGATAGTTCAACTATGGCCTTATTACATCAAATAAACCCAAATAATTTAAAATACTTAAATAAAAATAAAGAGTCCACATAATAATTTCCTTGCTGGGCATGGCCACCACTAAGCTCCTGCCGACCCGGTCCATTACTGATCATCACCTGAAAATGTTCCCACAACGGGGTGAGTCAACAGACTCAATGTGTAACACAACACTAAGTCCAAATAAATTCAGGCATTTCATAGCATACAAATTCATATATCATTAAATTAAAATGATGCAACCCAAACCCAAACCTAGATGCCATCTGCTACACATCACCCGTACCAACCTGCACACCGTGGGGACTACTAAGTCAACCCTCCATCCGCTATACACCATCGAAGGCAATCGCTGCAGTCGACGTGCTCATCGCCCTTATGAGTATTCGTGGTCTTAGGTCACCACACTCAGATATCGTGGTCTTAGGTCACCACATTCAGATATCGTGGTCTTAGGTCACCACATTCAGATCTCGTGGTCTTAGGTCACCACATTCAAATATCGTGGTCTTAGGTCACCACATTCACTTCCCCTTTTCAATAACCCATATGCCCCATATCATACATATTATGCATTAACATGCCAAATTTCACATTCTTATCACTTATCACATGTTAAATATAACATATTTCATAATCCTAGTAGGAGTAGGAAGCGTGCACAGTACTTTGTACCATATCATGGTACCTTAGCCACATTCTTACACTTTCATATTAACACATATATCAAGTTTAAGCCATAAATCTATTAAGATTAGTGTGGGGTACACACCTGATTAACTTATCGAATTTACTGATTTCTCGAAGAATTCCGATCCACTGCATTAGATCTCAAGTTCCTACATTTGATTAATCACTTACTATTTAGTAAAAGCGTATTAGGCCATAAAACCAAATCCTATTAGGATTGTTGCAACTCAAACTTACCTTGGTGCCGATTGATGTCTAATCAAATGCCAGAAACTTTGTATCCTTCTTTCTTGAAATCGGCAATCACTAGATTACTTGAATAGATTAGTTTCGACTTTTGAATAATTAATGAAACACATCTATTTACCGAACATGGCCTTGGCCGAATGCTATAAACACTTACCTTGTAGATTTTAGGTCCCGAAACTCACCGAATAACTAGGGAACACGCGGCCTATGGTGTACCTTCGGGAAAAGAACTTCTCCTTCCTTGTAGTCGACACTTAATAAATCTTGAAAGATCTCTTCAAAATTTTGGCAACAAGATATTAATGGGGTTAGTCCTAGATTTCGGCAAATCTTAAAAGAAAAAGGGATGAAACCGAATGAGATCTTACCCTTACTTTAGAAATCGGCAATCCTTGCTTGAACCTTTAGCAATATTCGGTTATAGCCTTGATGTGGATCACAATTTCGGCTCTTGAGGCTTAATGAGAAATCGGCTAGGGCTATTGGTATATTCGGCTTTTGGAGAATCAAAAAGGAGAGGAGAAGAGAGTGTATGAGGCTTAGAGAAAATCGTTAATGGTGGATTCAGGGAGAGGAATATTTCGGCTAAAGAAAAAAGAAGAGAGAAAAGAAGAGTTGCACTAGAAAATTCGGCAGAGAGAAAAGAGTTGAGAGAAAGAATGATGAATGGCCCTCTTTTCCTCTAGTAGCCGAAATTACTAACTGAGAATCCCTTACTTGGCCATCACTCTTCTATTTTGATGGCTTTATCTCTTTAATTATCACCTAAAATAAAAGATAATTTAGCAACTATCCTTACTTAGCCGAAATTATTAAACTCAAAGTCCCTTACTTGGCCATCACTTCTCCTTATTTTCCTTATTAAAGAATAATTCCTCATTTATCATCTTTTATCCTTAAATAATAAAAACCAATAATAATCCTTCAATTATCCCTTATCTTAATTATTATAACACCTTTTATCTCTAAATAATAAAAATAAAAGGATTTTAAACTCCTAAAATATAGCCCATGTGCCGTCCACCTCTGTCCATCCTTGCAGCAAAATAAAACTTTTATTTTTCTTCCCCTACAGCTCGAACCTTGGCCCAATTTCCCCTGCATGTGGCGTTACTTACAGAGGCCTTAAGTGGCACCTCCAAGCCACTTTTCCAAGTCTATTTGTGTGTCAAATTTTCCTCTACTAATTTTCTTAAGACCACCTTGCTTCGTTTCCCTCTTTTAATACTTTAAACTTAACATTTCTTAAGCATTTCCTTACATTTCTAAGACATCTCCTTACATTTCCAAGACATTTCCTTACATTTCCAGGACAAGACATTTCCTTACATTTCCAAGACATTTCCTTACATTTCCAAGACAAGACATTTCCTTATATTTCCAAGACATTTCCTTACATTTCCAAGTTTCCAAAAATGTTCACTTTCCTCTTTTAAACTTAACATTTCCAAAGTATTTCCTTACATTTCCAAGTTTCCAAAAATGTTCACAATACATTCATAACACATAAGAGATGTCATTTCGTATAATTAAATCAAAAATGCATAGGCCCATTTTCAGGATGTTACAGTTCTACCCCCCTTAAAATAATTTCGTCCTCGAAATTACTTACTAACTAACGGCTGAACAATCGTACTCATCACACTACGCTTACGCTGCGCACTCTGATCTTAATAAAACTATCTTACCTTCTAGGCACAATCTCTAAGTTCACGTCCCCTAGAACTCATTTCTAATGTCGCGATTTAATCTGATTACAAAGTTTTATGCATTAGTACTTTCGTTCCACGTTTTATCCACGAACAAATCTTATACGAAAGGAGTTTTAGAAGTAGTTCTTTCGATCACACAAAGTTTTAGTCCAAGTTCTCTATTCTAATTCAGAGAATCACATTCACATTCACATTAATCCATCTCGATAGAGACACATTCATTCATCCTTAGAGGCTCATTCGTTCATCAACGTAGACATATTCATTCAGTGGTATCCACCACCCACATTCACTATTCGGACACTTTTGTCCGTTTCTATCCCAGGGGTATTTTCATCATTAGTCTTATAAGGGTATTTTGGTAATAAATCGGGGTCAATTCGAAAATATTTTTCAAATTAAAGGTATTTCAGAATTTACAAAATCTCTGGGTTATTTTGTTTTCCAAATCAGAGATGTTGCAAAAATTTTGGAAATTAGGGTCATTTTGGGTAATTTGTACGTTAGGGGCAATTTCGTAATTTTCCAAAATCAAGGTATTTTGATATTTTGCAAATTAGGATTTTTGGGTCTTGTTATAAAGTAATGAAATTTTTGATAAAACTATGGGTAGTTTGAACATTTTATAAATCAAGGGCATTTTTGTAATTTCACAACCAGTGGTATTTAGGTAATTTTGTAAATTGAGAATATTTTGAAAATTTTCTAAAAGTAAGTTTTTTGTTACTATTCGAAGGGGTAAATTTGGGGATTTTAAAACTAGGGTTTCCGTAAAAAAAAATATGGTTAGTCCCTTTCGGGTTTTAGTTATTGGGTTTAGCCTATGAATAAGTCCTCATGGTTAGGGTGAACCGTAGCTACGCACCAGGTAGGATTCCTGCGAAGAGGAGGTGAGTCGCTAGGACTGCTTAAATACCAAGCTCTTACTGAATCCACTCCTAGACATGCGTACAACAGTTGCCACACCTTAACTCGGCGACTTAGTCACAGGTTTGTTTAATGGTATTTGTGTTTGAGTAGACTAGTCCTAGGGTTCAACAGATCCTAGTTCACTAATCTACGTTCCCATATAGCCCATACAGTTCACATATTCAAATCACTTCAGAAGTCAGAAGTACTTACCTGATGGACTTCGGGTCAGAGACTTGGGTGCCATGCCAAAAAAACCTGCTTATTTCCAAAAATATTTTCATAAAACTCATTTCGGCTCAATTTGAAAACGTTTTGGGCCTTAAATCTCAGGCCGAGGGTTTGAAACTGGGCTCTGATACCAAATTGAAACACCCCAAACCTGGCCCACGAGCCTGGACCGAATCTGGTATGTTCCTCGATGTAAACCGGTTCAAATTCATTTGCACTTTGAAAAATCTTAAGTGATTTTGGGAAAAAGTTCGAATTGGGTTGGGCTCGAGTTGAAAACATGTTTATTTGATATTGAAAACCCTTTTTTTTATTTCGGGTAGCAAAACATTTAGAGTTTATTTTAAATGAAATTAACTTAATCTTTAATAAATAAAGTTTCAGTAACATAATACATAAATGAAATAAAGATAGTTCATTTATGGCCTTATTACATCAAATAAACCCAAATAATTTAAAATACTTAAATAAAAATAAAGAGTCCACATAATAATTTCCTTCTTTGGGCATGGCCACCACTAAGCTCCTGCCAGGCAGGTCCATTACCGATCATCACACGAAAAATGCTCCACAACGGGGTGAGTCAATGACTCAATGTGTAACACAACACTAAGTCCAAATAAATTCGGGCATTTCATAGCATACAAATTCATATATCATTAAATTAAAATGATGCAACCCAAACCCAAACCTAGATGCCATCCGCTACACATCACCCGTACCAACAACTCGCACACCGTGGGGACTACTAAGTCAACCTCCATCCGCTACACACCATCGAAGGCGCGTTCTTTGCGATCGGCGTGCTCATCGCCTCTTATGAGTATTCGTGGTCTTAGGTCACCACACTCGGATATCGTGGTCTTAGGTCACCACATTCGAGATATCGTAGTCTTAGGTCACCACATTGAGATCTCGTGGTCTTAGGTCACCACATTCAAATATCATGGTCTTAGGTCACCACATTCACTTCCCTTTTCAATAACCCATATGCCCCATATCATACATATTATGCATTAACATGCCAAATTTCACATTCTTATCACTTATCACATGTTAAATATAACATATTTCATAATCCTAGTAGGAGTAGGAACGCGACACAGTACTTTGTACCATATCATGGTACCTTAGCCACATTCTTACACTTTCATATTAACACATATATCAAGTTTAAGCCATAAATCTATTAAGATTAGTGTGGGGTACACACCTGATTAACTTATCGAATTTACTGATTTCTCGAAGAATTCTGATCTACTGCTTTAGATCTCAAGTTCCTACATTTGATTAATCACTTACTATTTAGTAAAAGCGTATTAGGCCATAAAACCAAATCCTATTAGGATTGTTGTAACTCAAACTTACCTTGGTGCCGATTGATGTCTAATCAAATGCCGAAAACTTTGTATCCTTCTTTCTTGAAATCGGCAATCACTAGATTACTTGAATAGATTAGTTTCGGCTTTTGAATAATTAATGAAACACATCTATTTACCAAACATGGCCTTGGCCGAATGCTATAAACACTTACCTTGTAGATTTTAAGTCCCGAAACTCACCGAATAACTAGGGAACATGCGGCCTATGGTGTACCTTCGGGAAAAGAACTTCTCCTTCCTTGTAGTCGACACTTAATAAATCCCGAAAGATCTCTTCAAAATTTTGACAACAAGATATTAATGGGGTTAGTCCTAGATTTCGGCAAATCTTAAAAGAAAAAGGGATGAAACCGAATGAGATCTTACCCTTACTTTAGAAATCGGCAATCCTTGCTTGAACCTTTAGCAATATTCGGTTATAGCCTTGATGTGGATCACAATTTCGGCTCTTGAGGCTTAATGAGAAATCGGCTAGGGCTATTGGTATATTCGGCTTTTAGAGAATCAAAAAGGAGAGGAGAAGAGAGTGTATGAGGCTTAGAGAAAATCGTTAATGGTGGATTCAGGGAGAGGAATATTTCGGCTAAAGAAAAAAGAAGAGAGAAAAGAAGAGTTGCACTAGAAAATTCGGCAGAGAGAAAAGAGTTGAAAGAAAGAAAGATGAATGGCCCTCTTTTCCTCTAGTAGCCGAAATTACTAACTGAGAATCCCTTACTTGGCCATCACTCTTCTATTTTGATGGCTTTATCTCTTTAATTATCACCTAAAATAAAAGATAATTCAGCAACTATCCTTACTTAGCCGAAATTATTAAACTCAAAGTCCCTTACTTGGCCATCACTTCTCCTTATTTTCCTTATTAAAGAATAATTCCTCATTTATCATCTTTTATCCTTAAATAATAAAAACCAATAACAATCCTTCAATTATCCCTTATCTTAATTATTAGAACACCTTTTATCTCTAAATAATAAAAATAAAAGGATTTTAAACTCCTAAAATATAGCCCATGTGCCGTCCACCTCTGTCCATCCTTGCAGCAAAATAAAAATTTTATTTTGCTTCCCCTACAGCTCGAACCTTGGTCCAATTTCCCCTGCATGTGGCGTCACTTACAGAGGCTTTAAGTGGCACCTCCAAGCCACTTTTCCAAGTCTATTTGTGTGTCAAATTTTCCTCTACTAATTTTCTTAAGACCACCTTGCTTCGTTTCCCTCTTTTAATACTTTAAACTTAACATTTCTTAAGCATTTCCTTACATTTCTAAGACATTTCCTTACATTTTCAAGACATTTCCTTACATTTCCAGGACAAGACATTTCCTTACATTTCCAAGACATTTCCTTACATTTCCAAGACATTTCCTTACATTTCCAAGTTTCCAAAAATGTTCACTTTTCTCTTTTAAACTTAACATTTCCAAAGTATTTCCTTACATTTCCAAGTTTCCAAAAATGTTCACAATACATTCATAACACATAAGAGATGCCATTTCGTATAATTAAATCAAAAATGCATAGGCCCATTTTCAGGATGTTACAGGTTTACTCCGTTGTATAAGGTTTGGACTTGTAGCCACAGGGGTAAACCATGGTGTGGGCACCTCCTCAAGAGATCTTTGAACCTCTCCCATGCATCGTATAGTGTCTCTAAATTCATCTGCACAAAGGAAGAGATATCATTACGTAATTTGGCCGTTTTGGATGGTGGAAAATATTTCATCAGAAACTTTTCGATCATTTGATCCTATGTAGTGATTGACCCTCGTTGTAACGAGTTTAACCACTGTTTGGCTTTATTCCTCAACGAAAAAGGGAATAACCGAAGACGAATGGCATCATCAAAAACATCATTTATCTTGAAGGTATCACATAACTCTAAAAAATTAGCTATATGCATGTTTGGATCTTCGTCCTGCAAACCATCAAATTGAACAAACTGTTGAATCATTTGTATTGTGTTAGGATTTAATTCAAAATTGTTAGTAGTTATAGCAGGCCTAACAATACTAGATTCTGCTCCTGTTAAATGCGGTTTCTCATAATCAAACATTGTATGAGGAGCATTTTGATCTCCTACAACGCGTAGTGGTCGATTGTTTTCGTCCATCCCTTCAGTAGGATTGGATCTGTTTTCCTCCTCTCTTTCTGTGTAATCTAGGGCTCGCTTGGTTTCCCTGCGATTCCTATAAGCGGTTGCTTCGATATCGCTATCGTATACCAAATGTCCTCTTAGATTCCTTCTAGTCAGACTAGAGGTACCTAGAAAAGATAAAGGAATAAAAATAAAAATAAAAATTAGAAAAATTAAAATTTAACCTAAGAAAACAAAAGAAATAAATTACAAATAAAATAATGGCTAAAGTAATAAAAATGGAGCTTTCTTAATATTTTAGTTCCCCGGCAACGGCGCCAAAAACTTGACCGCTGTGAATCAAAGTTTTAAAATTTATAAAAGAATGATCAAACCTGGAGACTAACTCTGACAACGATATTAAGGCAAGTGTACCTATCGAACAGTAGTATAGCTTAGGCAAGACCGGATATCGAACCCAAAGGAACTAAAAGTATTAATACTCACTTTCTTTTTATTATTTAACCTAACTAAGATAAAGGTTGCTTTTAAACTAAATTGACGACAACTAAACTAAGGAAACAAAGACAAAAAGATGAATTTGGGGATAACTTGAAAAAGACTTAGTTAATTTTTATGATACCTTCGGGAAGAATCCACCTAGACCTCTCTTATTATCTAACCTTAGATTATATGGTTTCTTTTACTTAGCTTGATCCGTGAGACTCCCTAACCTATGCTAAACCCTCTCTCAAAACGAATAACATCTAATCCTAGGTTAATTAGTGGAACTCTCGTTCTCTTATAATAACCCCCTAAGAAAGCAGTAAATCGATCAATGGATTCCCATATTAGGTTTCACTCTAATCCGGCAAAATCTCGTAACCCTATCTCTAGGCGCCCGATCAACTCCGCTTAATTATGTTAGATCTACTCTTAGGCAGGGTCTCTTCCTCCTCTACCTAAGCACATTGGATTTATATTAAGAAACATAATTAAGAACAAACTAAGTAATTTATCATATAACTTAAAAATCAAATAATAAAATCTGTCTAGGTTTCATCCCCCTTCAGGTATCCGAGGGGTTTAGTTCATAATGTAAAAAGAAAACATCACAAGAGAAAAGATAAAACAAAACATAAGAAAAATTCTAAAACTCCCTGATGGGATTGAAGGAGAATTTCGTCGTCTTGAGTATAATTTCGGCTTCTTGGGATGAATCAACTGGCCACCCTCGCGTTACTCCCTAACTCTGACCTTCTCGGCTTGGCTCCTTGGCCTAGGTTTCGCCCCCTTTCAAAGGTGGTACTTCGGGTATATTTATAGGCTCTTGGAATGCGATTCTTTCTCCTGAAGTATCCTTTTTCGACTGAATTGCTCTTTCCAGCGAGGCACGGCCATGTCACACGCCCGTGCAAATCGAGACCTGATCGTGTTCGAATTTCTGCTTTGGCACGACCGTGTGCGATGGTGATGAGGCCGTGCTCCAGGTGTTCTTCGAGACATGGCCATGTGGTTCTTAGCCCAGGCCGTGTCGATTTCGTGGAAAGGCCCATTTACTTCGTTTTAGGCCCGTTTTGTGTTCTTTTCATCCTCGGGTGCTTTCCTAGGTATAAGACATGAAAAGAAAGGATTAAGAGCACCTTTTTACACAAATCAAGGGATAAATCATCCAAAAGCATATTAAATGTGGGCTTAAAATATGTTACTTTTACGGTTTATCAGTAACCGTCAGCTGACCGTTAGTCAACAGCTGGTCAAAAAAATTGGTCTACGTGGTATTCCAGTTGACTGATGATGTGGCTAACATTAAAATAAATAAGCTGACTAGCAAAAAAATTAAACAAATTTAATAATCATAAAACAAAAAAAAAAACCCTAAATCCTCAAACCTTCAAATTCAAAATTGTTTTTCCAATTTCTAAAATCCCCAAATCGTGAAATTCCCTAAATCCCTAACCTCTAAAATCTTCATTGAATCCCTAACAATCTTCAAATCCCTAAATCTTAAAATCTCTAAATTGTTAGCATTTCAACATATTCTTGAAATCCCTAAAACTTTTACGAATCAAATCATTGAATCCCTAAAACTATTAGGAACGAAATCGTGAAATCCCTTAAAACCAAAACGTGAAATCCTTAATCTTTCCAGAAATTTTTATTTTTCTTCCTTGTCATCTGAAATCATGGATTCACATAGTTCGAACAGTCAGCCTAGAGGTTGGGTAACGCATGGTTCAAATGGTTTGAAGAAAAAATCGTAATATGCAAATGTTGTTACTTCATCGTGGAAGGAGTATGCCTACGATGGACTAGCAGTAAAATGTCACTGCAATAAGTTAGCTCCAAGAAACACTTCATGGAGTGATTTAAATCTGGGGAGGAGATTTAATGGTTGTTCAAATTTTCAAGCAAGTGAAGAATTTTTATTTGCAAATTGAGCTTGAGCTCAATTTTGATGATTTCATAAATATCAATATTTTTTTTTTGTTTTCATTTTGGATTATTTCAATTTGGTTGAATTGGGATTTGTTTGTAGGACGGTGGTTGTGATTTATTCAAGTGGTGCGATGGGAAAATGTGTGACTGTACGACTGAGTTTTGCGTCAATTGCGTGATAGTGAACGAAATCTTTTGAAGGAAAATTTAGCACTTAGAAAGAATGCTATGGATTTGGTTGCATTTGATGGTAACCATAATGGTGGCAGTAGTGCTGTTGGCAATGAGGTTGAAGGAGGTAGATCAATTTGTGGTGTTGTATAAGAAGTAGCATTAAAGAAGAAAATGTTGACCATAAAGCAAAAACTTAAAGTTATCAATAAAGAGAAGTCAATGTATAAGATATTATTTTCTTGCTCTATGTTATGTATTGTATGCATCACCATAGGTTTCTTTTTTGGCAGTACTAGTAAGAGGCATATGTTGCTAGCAGTTGCAAATGTTGATTGACAAATATTGGTTGTTTTTTATGTAATTTAACATTATGATTGAAAGTAATGACCAATATTTGTTGTTTATGCCTAATTTAATTTAGCATAATAAATAATGTAGTGACAATAAACATAAGACTAAAAGGGCAAATTTGATCATTTAAGCATATGATTTGGATAAATGTACTTTACAATTTCAATAAATGTACTTTACAAAAGTATATGATTAGTCTATACACCATTCACCCTATACATCATCAACTCTGTATTAGCCAAAAACCAAAATGTGAGTGAGCTATAAATGAACCAAAAAAAATAACATATTGGTTTTCAATACAACAAAATAACATTCAACAATGGTGTATTCCAAAATCAGAATGTTGTAGGCTCAAAATGTGACTACCATCTTCTAGTCCAAAACCAGAATGTTGTAGGCAAAATACCTTACATCGTACTTTTTGGATCACGAGCAGTCGCGAGATGGTCCTGCGAAATAGAAAACAGATACAAATACAAATAGATAAATGAATTATGGCACAAGTTCAAAAGCAAGCAATCATAGTGAATCACAAGACAAATAGCAGAAGTCATTCAAAATAAAATAATGATGATTTACTCATGTTTCCTGCAACTGATTCTTGTGTTCCCAGGTGGTCAAGAGGAGCCTTTCGCTTGTTATTTCGTGACTTGGGTGTTGAAGAAGTTTGTCCACTACCATCTTAGCATGAAGCTGTCGTCATACTCCTTGTGGTTCTACCAGACTACAAGAGTATTTTATATTAATATTAACAATGTATAAAATAACTCATATCAATAGTAAAAGGCAGAAACTCACATAAAAAATTTGTTTTCCCTTAGATTTATCTAAGGTAGTTGACGTTTTAATGGAAGATTTCCCCTTTTGTAAAGGTAGTTGTGCATCTTGCTACAAAAAATGGACCATAATCATTGGTTAGACAAAATAAAATAAAAAATTTACTCAATATATAACTGAAGAACAACACTGTACTGTTTCAAATTTGTGCAAGACTACTTATTATGGCCATGTTGGCCACATTGAGTACATGTCATGAGTAGACCTTTCCTACTCAAGTGATCAGGCTTTAATTTCTTTGGTTCATCTTTAGCCATCCTCCTATTCTTTTTGGGCCTCCCAGGCATTTTCCTTTCAATAGGAGATAGCACTAGCTGAATACCAATTTTTTCCCAATCATATGGCCCATTTATGGGATGCATTGGAAAAGAGTAAGCTTTCTTGTAGGTATCAATGTGATAATATTCATGCAGATATTCATCTGGTTGAAGCCCTAAGTGATACATGGCAGCACATGCATGGGAACATGGAATCCCACTAATTTGTCAACTTCTACAACTACATATCCTTTGACTTAGGTCCACTGTATACTGATAACTTCCTTTCTTCAACTCACATCCATTTTCACCATTCCATATCAGTTTCCACTCTACATAGTCCTTCTTGTTGGCATCAAACTTAGCTTTCACCAATAGACCATAATTTTACTTCCATCGATTACATAGCTTCCATTTTTGTACTATTCTAGTCATCATCTTGGTCCTAATATCCTCAAGTATTCTGATAATGCTTTTGAACCTAGCTTCAACAATGCTTGAATTAAATGCTTCACACAAATTGTTTTCAACTATATATGATTTACAAGTAGTCCCCAAAAATGCCCTAGTCTACATCTTTGTAGACTTTTTCATCAAACTATCGTAAGCATCCTTATCTTTCTTCTCTAGTGCTAAACATAGATCCTCCCACTCCCTCTTAGTCGTGCACTTCGCAATCTGGCAGAAATCACACTCATAAGATTTCCCTAACTTCCTCCCTGACCAATTTGTAAACACGTGCCTCGCACAATTCCTATGCTCCACCCTTGTTAGTATGTCAGAAATTGCAATCTCAATGCCCTAATTCAAATTAATGAACGAAATAGATTGTTAGAAAATTTTAGATAAATACAAATAATAGGTTAAAAAAATAATGCCAAGCTTAAAATTTCATATTTACTAACCTTTTGTTGGTCACTGATAACTGTGTACCCATACCCATCTTCCTAGCCCAAATCAGTTGATAGGAGACTGAGAAACCAGCCCCATGAATTAGTGCACTCCAATTCAACCGCAACCCATGCAATAGGGAACATTTGGTCATTTGTGTCTCTTCCAACAGCTGTGAGAAATTCACTCTTAAATGGGCCTTCTAGAAAGAAACCATCTAGCCCAATGAGTGGCTTATAGCCCGCTTTCCAACCTCTCTTTATTGCATCAAAGCACACATAAGACCTCTTAAAATGAGGAAGGGAGTCTGATGTCACCCTTTGAACAACCATTTTTATTGTGCTTCCTGGCATCTTTGACTTTAACTCATGAGCATAGTCCCATAGCAAGCCAAATTCCTCCTTCTGATTCCCAGCCATTTTCTCCTTCACTATTTTCTTCGCTCTATAACAACAGTCAATGGTCATATTTACATGCATCTCAGAAGCATATCTTCTTTGAATTTCCCTCAGCTTCATCTTAGGGTGATGCTTGATAGTTGCTTCAAAATGTTGGGCAATCATAGCAGCAGTCACCATTTTGTTCTTAAAACTAACCGAACAATGGTGCTCATCCTGAAACATCTTTATTTGCAAGTATTTCACAACAGGACTGTAACTAGCCCTAATTCTCCATGGACAGTTAGGGGAAGCAATGCACCTCACAATAACCCTTTTCAGTTCATTCTTAATAAACTTTAGTTGTCTTCTACATTCTTTGGAGTACTTTCGAATTGTAGTCTTAAACTGTTTGCCATCCTTAAACAACATTCCCAGACTAAATTTTGACTTATCATTGTATAAGGGAAACTTGCTCCTCCTTCTCTCACCATCTTTATGTTCTTCATCTTCATCGGACCCAACCAAGCTTCTATGTTCATCTGAGTCCCATACCTCAGTCTCATGCCCATCCTCTTTTTCTCGACTACGTACAGTAACAACATTATCCAGTCCATCAAACGTTGCAAAATCACTAACATATTCATCAGCAACATTAGCCACTCCATCTGATGTTGCAAAATCACCAACATATTCATCAGCAACATTATCCACTCCATCTGGTGTTGCAAAATCACCAATATATTTATCAGCAACAACTTCACTATCATTATCCTCTCCAACAGTAGACCCTAAACTAATATGTCCACCACTTTCCATACCAATATCCTCATCTACCTCAATACCAGTAGCAGACACACCCTCCTCATCAGCTTGTACCTCTCCTATATCACCCTCTCCACTAGATTCTACCTTTTCCAGATCACCTTCACCATCAGATTCTACCCCTTCAACATCACCCTCCCCGTCAACTTCCACCCTTCAACATCACCCTCCCTAGTAGTCAACAGAAAAATTTCATCTATAATTATAGGGTTATCAACCTCATGTTCAACTCAATCTCCTTAAACTTGAACCAAAAGTCCAACATAGCTATGGTGGAAGTGTCATCATAAATCACCCTTAGATTATTTTGTAACCCTACTGTACCAGGCTCATGAAAATATATTAACATGACAGTGTTAAACCCTAACCCAATTTTGACTATTTCATATAATTCAAAATAAGATAGTGTCTGGGTCCTCTTTAAGCCTAATCACTTCCCCACCTACATATCTAACATATGGGTCCTTTACAAAGTGCCCACCCACATGCAAAATAATATAATATTCATCATCTGCTGACATCTACAAAAACTAATAACACATTGTAAGCAAAAAACATTAAAAAAAAGCAAACCAGTAACAGAATTCTACGATTTTAACATCTTTTCTGATCAAAAACAATTTGCTTTGAATAAACAAACAATTTTCTAAGCAAAAAACATTAAAAAAATAACAAAACAAAACTCACTACCTACATCGAGACCACTTCTTTGAATACAATACAAATCAGTAACACATGTCTACAATTTTAACATCTTTTTGCTTGAGTAACAGAAATCAACATCATCGAGACCATTGTCGCATCAAAAATCGACAAAACAAACCCTACATTCTGGCACTGAAATTGCAATAATAAATCACAATTAACCATCTACAATTTTTACAACAGTTTTATCAACAATATCAGGACCACTATCGCATCAAAAATCGACAAAACAAACCCTACATTGTGGCACTGGAATTGCAATAATGAATCACAAATAACCAACAAATCAAACCAAAAATGAAATTTATTTTCCCAACAAACCAAACAAGAAAGCACCTACCTTTCGGTTTTGGGTTACGAAAACTGCTCACGATTGTTGAAGCTTTTTCGTTCCTAATAGTTTTAGGGATTCAATGATTTGATTTGTAAAAATTTTAGGGATTTTAAGAATATTTTGGAATGCTAACGATTTAGGGATTTGAAGATTATTAGGGATTCAATGAAGATTTCGGAGGTTAGGGATTTGGGGAATTTCACGATTTGGGGATTTTAGGAATTGAGAAAACAGTTTCGAATCTGGGGGTTTGGGGATTTAGGATTTTTTTTGTTTTATGATTATTAAATTTGTTTACTTTTTTTGCCATGTCAGCTTATTTATGTTAATGTCAGCCACGTCATCATGATCAAGCTGGAACGCATACGTAGACTAATTTTTTGACATTTGTTGACTAATGATCGGTTGTGATTACCGTTTTAACTAAGTTGATGTCTGAAAAATTCGTTACGTGAAAGGCCGATTTCAGGAAAAAAAAAAAGTTAGGGGCATATATCCAAAAGCCCCAAAGGTTGAGGGCTTTTTTTGCAATTATGCCATTATTATAAAATAGTTTATTTATACACACATAAAAGAAAATGAAATAATAATGGCAATGCCTTATATTAATAAATGAGGTAAAACAAGTATGTTATTACAATCATTTCATGATTGGTCTTTGGGCATACTCTAACAAACTTAATAAAGCTCCCATGATAAAAAAAAAAATCTATAAAAATCAAAGAAAACTGACTAGAGACTTACTTGAAATCGATGGCTTAATATCGAACTAGGTTTTTCAAGCTTTTTCATTCTTTCTTCTACGGAGGACGACAAGAAACGATGAAGAAGATGATGTTTGTCATCCTTTCCCACTAGATTAGTTTATAATTAAGCTTAATTAATTAGTTTAATCTTACTTAATTAAGCACTAATCTTCAGTTAACTTAATTTAATGACATTCACCTGCTTCATCTGCTAAAAAATTTCTAAATTGGCTTATTAGCTATTTTAGTCCTTTCGATAATTGTTATCTATGTCCTTAAGCTTTTCTCTAATTAAAACTCTCTAGTGATTAAATTTTTACAATTTAGTCCTTGGGTCTTAATTAACTACAATTTCGGCTAAATTACTTAACCGAATTTCAATATATCTATATACTAACTCTGTAAATATCCCTATTTAATATTTACAGACTCAGTTTATGAAAATGATGTTCAAAAAACCGCACTTTTTGACGCAACTGGAAACCAAGTCACTACATTTATAATTTATTGGATTTAAAAGATTTTAAGTATTTCTTATAGATATTTATCAAGTAAGATATAGAAAGAATACGATGTGGTGATCCAATCGAATCAATAGATCATATTCTTAGAGATTGTTTAGCGGCCAGGGAAGTTTAGAGTGTGGTTCAAGCTCTCTCATAAGATTTGAGTTTCTTCGTTATGGATTTCAAGTAGTGGGTAAAAAACAACAGTAGGTTTGAACAATTAATGCGTTTGCTGCTTCCTTGGAGGATTTTTTTTGTGGCCATTTATAGGGACTGTGGAAGGGAAGAAATATAGAGATTTTTCAAGGACAAAATCAATTTGCTGTGCAAGTGGTGGGTTATGTTAGAAGGCTCGCCTTGGACATTTATAAGGTTTGGAAGAAATCTATCACATGCTTTGTTACTGTTGTGCGATAGGTTGGTTGGAGAAAACCACCTTCAAATGCATACATTCTTAACATCGATGGCAACATTCGAATGTTGACACAAAGTGCTGCAACAGGTGGCTTGATTCGAGATGAACATGGTAGTTGGTTAGCTGGTTCTTGTGTAAGATTGGAAGTGCTAATAGTTTACATGCAGAGCTTTGGGCTGTAAGAGAAGGATTCCGTAGCTAAGCGAAGGGGTTATCTAATATAATAGTTGAAATGGATTTTGTGATCAGGGTAATGACTTTGAAACATGGCGTGGTTGATACTCACCCCCTTGGCTCATTGGTCTGAGATTGCATGGAACTTGTCAACAAGAGTAGGGTGATTGAAATAATACACATACATAGAAAGGGAAATCGATGTGTATATCATCTTTGCTAACTTGGCACAAGATCTTGACTTGGGTTTATTCTTTTATCTGCACCGCTAGACAGGTTGTCTTTGCTAATTGATCAGGATGCTAATGGCAAAAAGATTGCTAGAGTAGGCTAGTTGCTGTAATGCTTTTCGTTTTGTACCAATATATATATATTTAGAGTTTTTAATTTTTAATTTTTAATTATTTTCATTTATGGATTTTTATATATTTATTTATATTTTTATAAAATTTTAAAGTTTACATATATTTAATAAAATAAGTTTTATATATTTTTATTAAAAAAGCCACATGGTGTTATTTGATTGGTCAAAATAGCCAACAATTTTTTTTAACATTTGTTAATAATTTGGGTCAAAACCATAAGTGAATGATACTTTGGATATCAATTGGGACAAGCAAAAATTTAGGTATCAAAATGGGAAAATAGATATACTTCAAGGACTAAATCGTGAACTAAGCCAATAAAGAACAATCAATACAAATTTAAACTTGAAACTAAACAAATGAATAAAAAAATAAAACATTTTCAAAATAAGCAAAAAAAAAATTTTTCTTTTCCTCCAAACAAGTCATGTGAGTAGCTAAAAATTAGGTCAATTTATGCTATTAAACCTTATACTTTGAGTAAGTTGTGGACTTAGTTCATTTACTTTAATTTAGTTATGTTCAGTCTTTGTACTTTAGAATTTTAAAATTTTAGTCCCGATTAAATGGCAACTATTAAGTTCATTAAGTTATGTTATTTTCAAAATTCGATGCGTCAAATTAAACATATTATTGCATGTGTAATGTCATTTTAGCTTGCCATCTTCACATATTACTTGCAAAAACACAGCTAATAAATTTAATGGCTGCTATTACATTAAGAATAAAATTTTAAAATCTAAAACATATAGTGACTAAGAATAATCCAGGTAAAGAATATGGACTAAATTTCTAACTTTACGCATGATACAAGACTAATGATAAAATTTAACCAAATATATTTAATTGCTATGATTTGAACATGACAAATTTTTTAAAATTTGAAAAGCACTAAGAATAAATATAATTAAATCAAAGTATAAGTAATAAATCCATAAGGAAGTACTTGATTTAGTAACAAAATTTGATCCTAAAAATTACCCTTTAAAATTAATTTATTACTAATTTATATATTAAAATATGAAATAAATAATACTGCTAGCATTAATATAAAAAAACTAAATTATTAGAGTAAAAAGAAACCTACAAAAAATACCTTCTCTTGCCATGATAATAATATCAGTATTGAATTGGTTCAAATTTTATTTTAGTTTTACTTTTATGTTTTAACCATGTGAAATTAAAAGACGAAAGGCCATAAAGAAGCTTCTAGAGACAATTGGGAGAAGGAGAAAAGAAAAAGAAAAGAAGGATCTGCAAAGTGGGGCGGCTGAAAGAAGAAACTGAAATAAAGTGGCCGCCAGATTAATTTGCCTTTTGGTTATTATTTATCAGTGGGCTGATCGACGTCCAGTCTCCACTGATCAAATCGCTGGAAATAAGGTAGCAAAAGATATCGGTTTTAATTTATTCATTTCAATATGTTTCCTTCTTTCAATTCAGTGTATTGCCTTTCATTCACCGTCTTTGATCGTGTTGCAGTCGAATTGATAAGCGTTTGTTCTGATATAATTTCCATATTAACGAAAATACTCAGTTTATGAGATTATGAGAAACGTTTTGAGATTTTATCTGTTGAAGTTGTTAGCCTGAAGCGACTGTATAGGAAGAGTGCTTTTTAGTTTGAGGGGAAGAAGACTTTTGATTGTTGTTCAATGCTTTGGATTTGAGATGAAGAGGAAATTGCGTACTTGATACAACTGAATGTATGTATCGTTTTTGCTAGTAGTAGGGCTCTTTCACGGTTCTGTAGCGGTTCTGAAATGGTTTATTAGTTAATTACTGAACTGATAAAACTGAAAGCCTTTGTTGTTTCATTTTTATAGGTTGTTGGCGCCTTTGAGTTATCATCCAGTCTGGGCCACCCACACCAGAAGAGAGTGGGAGCAAGAGATTCAAGATTGGATATCAAAGGTTCCTATTCTAATCTGAATTGAAGCAGGCAGGTCCATGAAATCCTCCTATTCCTTGTGTTCCACATAAAGTAAGATCTTATACAAGTCTGTCCCCCCGCTTCCTTAATTCATTGTTTTGAAATTGGAATTCGAATTGGATGGCTTCCTCTGGGAATCCCAATCCTCAACCACAAATTGGCGGTGGAAGTGGAAGTGGAGGCGGCAGTGGAGGGTTCGATTTGAACAAACTGTTTAAGCCCAGTTCCAGCCCAATGCTGCAGCATCAGCATCTCCAAGACATGAACGTCATGGCAACTCCTCCAAGTCCAAGTCCTAACACTACCAACCTGACTACATCCCCATCTTTCCCAGCCCAACTGTCAACGCCTCCTCCACCTCCCTATTTAACGCCTTCCTCCTCTTACCCTCCGCCTACTGGGCCCTACCCTTTCCATCACCAGTACCTTCACTACCCTCCTCCTCCTCAACACCAACACCCCTTGCATCCTCATCCTAATCCTACTGGACCTATTCCTTATCATCCCCAACCCCAACTACCCACCACTCCTACTTCCGGAAATGACATTTTGATGGCCTTTTTTGGCACTCAGTCTCAGTCACAAGCTCCTGCTCCTGTCCCTTCTGCCCCACCTCTTAATATGAATGTCAACCCATCTGCCCCTTCGCCCTCTCCCTCCTCCTCTCCCTCACCTGCCCGACTGTTGAGCAGCAAGGCCCCCAAGGGAAGGCATCTTTTTGGGACCAATCTCCTTTACGATATTCATGTCAGGCTGCCCAGTGAAGTACAGCCCCAACTTGAGGTCACTCCCATTACCAAGTATGCTTCTGATCCTGGCCTTGTTCTTGGTCGTCAGATTGCTGTTAATAGGAATTACATTTGCTATGGTCTTAAGCTTGGGAATATCCGTATCCTCAACATCAACACCGCCCTCCGGTCATTGCTTCGTGGCCACACTCAGGTATATCTCTTTATACCCACTTTTCTATTATCAAGTTCCTATTGTGAAACATCTTATTACCAGCTCAACCTTTTCATTCATTTTGTTTCTCCAAATATAGAGAGTGACAGATATGGCCTTTTTTGCTGAGGATGTCCACCTTTTGGCCAGGTACTCCTTTCTACCTATTTCATGGGATAAATTGACTTCATTTGTGTCATAATAAGTGCTCATCTTTCATTTTCTGCAGTGCAAGTGTTGATGGCCGGGTTTTTGTATGGAGGATCAATGAAGGCCCTGATGATGAAGATAAGCCGCAAATTTTTGGCAAAGTTGTTATTGCCATTCAGATCATGCGGCAAGAAGAACCGAAACATCCACGAGTCTGTTGGCATCCTCACAAACAAGTAATAAATCGGTTTGTATTTTATGTTATCAAATAGCAACTATTATGTGCTTGTCCTGTCCATACTTTTTGTTCCTTGTTGTAAAGGTTCAACATATGTTATCTAACAGGAGATTTTGATGGTTGCTATTGGAAATCGTATCCTGAAAATTGATACAATGAAAGTTGGAAAACATGAAGGGTTTACAGCAGAGGAACCTCTTAATTGCTCTGTTGATAAGCTTATTGATGGGGTTCAGTTTGTTGGTAAACATGATGGTGAGGTTACAGAGTTGTCAATGTGCCAATGGTTGACTACCCGTTTAGCTTCAGCTTCAGTAGATGGCACGGTTTGTACAAATACTTTTTCTTATTTGCTGGTTTATTTCCTCTCTTTTGGTTCTTAATATAGTTGCTTCTGAAAACAGAAATGAAAACTGAGTGATGGTCATATCTAGAACACAGGAAACCTCTTCAAAGATTTTCCTATAATGGCTGTACATGACATGTAAAGCTGATAATGTTTTATTTCCAGCTAACATGATGACTGTAGTTATGGATATTGAGCCTTTTTAATGTAAGTTTTTTGGTTGTCCAAAGCGATTTTCTCATTATAACTATTAACTATTATTGATGTGGGAATACTGTAAATCAAGTAGTTGACAGCCATTGGCCTTTTTAAGGCCTAGAAAATTGAAGATTTTGGTTTGACTTGTGGCAGTTGTTCCATTAGGCAGTGTGCTTAAATTTCGAGCAGACCATCTGTATTCATTCTTCAATCAGGTAATGATATTTGTGGAAATTGTAAACTCTGTGACAGGTGAAAATTTGGGAAGATCGTAAGCCATTACCACTTGCAGTGTTGAGGCCACATGATGGACATCCTGTTTACTCAGCAACATTCTCGACTGCCCCGCATCGCCCTGACCATATAGTTCTTATCACAGGAGTAGGCTTCTTTTTCTTTTCCTTTTTATAGAACATTTTCTATGTCCATTTTAAGCTTTTGTGATTTAGAAAATTACTTGTGTGTTTGTGTTAGTACTGCGCCATAAATTCACTTTTCATTATGCCAAATGTCTATTTTGAAATCTTTTAGGGCCCACTAAACCGTGAAGTGAAGATATGGGCCTCTTCAGGTGAAGAGGGCTGGTTGTTGCCCAGTGATGGTGAATTATGGCAGTGTACCCAAACATTGGAATTGAGGTGTTCTGCTGAGTCTGAGGTTGACAATGCATTCTTTAATCAAGTTGTGTCACTGCCCCATGCAGGCCTGTTTCTGCTTGCAAATGCCAAGAAGAATGCCATATATGCTGTGCACATAGACTATGGGCCTAATCCAGCTGCAACTTGCCTGGATTATATAGCTGAATTCACTGTCACAATGCCCATATTGAGTCTCACTGCAACAAGTGATAGTTTGCCAGGTGGAGACTATACTGTCCAAGTCTACTGCGTTCAAACACAGGCCATTCAGCAATATGCTTTGGACTTGTCTCAATGCCTGCCACCACCCCTGGAAAATGCAGACTTGGATAAAACTGATTGTAATGCTGCTCATGTTTTTGATGCCATGAACTCTGATGTTTCTGCTTCTCTGGAATTATCTCATGGATATAAACCAAACCCTTCAATTTCAGTGTCGTGTATAAGCCACAGTAGCTCTGAAAGTGCAGCAGTCATGAGCTGTACGCAAAATTTAGCTTCTTCAGATGTTAAGTTCATATCTGAGAGTGCTGTGTCTGGCATTGAAAGTAAGCCAAGTGCTTTGCTGTCTTCTAGTAGTGCCGAAAATATGCACAGTGCATCTCTTCCAGGGTTATCACAAAAGTCTTCTGGTTTTAGAAATCCAAGTGCTGATCATGTTAACCACTCAGCACATGATTCTGTTGACCACAATGTAGATACAGTCAAAGAGAATAAGGCTGAAATGCCCTACTCTGGTGGTCACCTGCAGAAAGGTGAAGATATTGCCCAAAATGATATTTCAACTGTTCCTGGTCCTCATACAGTGTTCAAACATCCAACCCATCTGGTAACACCATCAGAGATACTGTCTACCATGGCCTCATCGACAGAGAATTCTCAGATTAGTCAGGTTATTAATGACGGTAAGGCAACAGTTGAAGATGATGTCAAGAATGATGCTGAAAGCATAGAGGTAGAAGTTGACAATCTTGGTGAGACAAGGCTTTGTCAAACTAATGAAACTAAATGTCCACAAGGCCCTCATACTACTGTTACAGATAACAAAGAAAAGGCATTCTACTCTCAGGCATCGGATCTTGGCATTCAGATGGCCAGAGATTTTTGTGCCAAAAGTTATGGCGTTGAGGGAGCTCAACAAGCTAATGTCATGGGTGTTTCAGTTCAAGAAGATAAACTTACTAATACTGGTGATGGGGATGACCAGAATGTGATTAAAGATGTCCCTCCAAAGGTCAGTGAAACTGACACTGCTGTCATTGTTTCTGCATCTCCAGCTTCTGCTAAAGGGAAAAAGCAGCAAAAGAAAAATTCTCAAGTATCTATCGCATCTTCCCCTTCAGCAAGCCCATATAATTCCACAGATTCGTCTAATGAACCAGGGTGTAGTTCCAAGGCTCTGTCAGCTGATGCTTTGTTGCCCCAATTGCTAGCCGTGCAGGACTTGCTTGAGAAGGTAGGTTTTTTTTTAATAAAAAGAATACATAAATAAATTTTTGAAGAAAAACTTTTCTTTTAGAAAAAAAAAATTATAGAGCCTCTTCTTTATACATGTGCATTCATGTGCGTGTTAACATTTTTGATATAATTTTCTTAATATAATGATTTTGTTGCACCAAGCAGTCCCTTAGCATGCAGAAGGAAATGCAGAAGCAGATGAACACAATTGTCTCTGCTCCTGTTAGCAAAGAAGGGAAAAGATTGGAAGCATCCTTGGGCAGGAGCATTGAGAAAGCTGTAAAGGCAAATACAGATGCTTTGTGGGCCCGTTTCCAGGATGAAAATGCAAAGCAAGAGAAGCTAGAAAGAGACCGCATGCAGCAGATAACAAACTTGATCACCAACTGTTTAAATAAGGACTTGCCAGCCATGTTTGAAAAGTCCTTAAAGAAGGAAATAGCTGCAGTTGGCCCTGTTCTGGCTCGTGCTATTAGTCCTATTCTGGAGAAAAGTATATCTTCCGCTATTACAGAGTCATTCCAGGTAAAACCAAAAATCCAAATTTTGTTCGCATATTAGATTGTTCGGTGCCCTATAAGAGTGAAGTGTTCATTTATTTGGACAAATGCACCATTATAAATGAAGACATGATAGGAAAATGTAGCAACTATATCTTCTTGTGGGAAATGTTAGCAGGTGCTCTTGGCATGGGTCAATGTGATATTTATAGGAAGAATTTTGTGGTTATTGTATTTGTTATCTCTTGAAAAGGAAATAATACATTCAATAAAAAACATCATACTGCTAAATATTTACTTTTTGGGAAAACACAAATGCTAAATAGTAATCCGAGTGATCTTAAACGTACTTTATCTTATTATTGAAATATGCTGTAATGATCTCTTTCCATCTTGTCCTATCTTTTACTTCATTTCTGGGTAAAATTTGGTGAAACCTCAGATGTTTCTACACTATTTGTTGCTGTGGTAGCTTTCTTTCATCAATCGGATTTATTCTATAGTTGTGAATTTTTCTCCTCTAAATGTAGTCAAATATGGTATATAATTCCCTTATGCCACTAAAATTGTGGTAGTTATATTATGGGGTTTCTAATTGGATATTTGCAGAAAGGAGTTGGAGAGAGGGCAGTGAATCATTTAGAGAAGTCAGTCAGTTCAAAACTTGAGGTGACAATGGCCAGGCAAATTCAAGCACAATTTCAAACTTCTGGAAAGCAAGCACTTCAGGTGACTTCTTGTTCATCTATCCTTTTTTTAAAACTTACATTATGTGTTTTTCTTTATTAAATTCATTTGATCCTTCCAATGCTTTTCTTTTGTGATTTGGAGTTTGATAAGAATAATTAATTTCTAGATGATAAAAATTTAGATCAGTGGGATTGGTGAATGTATTTTCCTTTGACAAATAAGCATTCAAATGTCTCATGGACAGTTATAAATGAAATTCATAGCCTTCGTGGGGATGTTTACCTTTATTGTAAAATGCTATTACATGTACTCTCCAATATCACCTAATTCAATAAATCAGTCGTACCCTACCGAATATATAAGCTTCCTTTATGGATTGGTAGTAACTCTAAATTCCATTCTGCATGAAACTCTTGTTCCTATTTTTCTCTCTAGTTTATGCGGATACAGGTTGTTGAACTTACCCTGGTCTGCATTTAAAGTTGATAGAAAAGGAGGGGAAAAAGGGGGGGGGGGTAATTGATACCTGCCTAGTGTCTCCTAAAGGAGATAACAGAACCCATCAGATGAATGTCCTAAAACTTGTTTTCTCTAGTTATTTCTTATTGTTTCTGGTGACTCTAAAGGTCATCCTCCCTGGTGACATTCTGCTAACCTTTTTTTTATTGGAACGAATGTTCATATATCTTAATATTTGACGTTGGATAAAGTTGTTCTGCTTATTAGAGAAATGCTGTATTCATCCACAGGATGCACTAAGGTCTAGCTTGGAAACTTCTGTTATTCCAGCATTTGAGATGTCATGCAAATCTATGTTCGAGCAAATTGATGTCACATTTCAGAAAGGGCTAATGGAACACACAGCTACTGCTCAGCAGCAATTTGAAAATTCACATTCTTCCCTTGCCGTTGCTTTAAAGGTATGGTAGATTAGTGAGAGTTTGGTGGTTTCTATCGTAACTTAGTTCTCACTTTAGTGTGTTAAAACTGTCAAAGGTTACCTTCCTTAGTAGCTTAATCATGATAAAATGTAATTGAGTATTCTCATTTTTTTATAATTTTTACTGCGCTTTGTAGATGTTCCTGACTTGATATCTTTTCTAGGATAAGTTGTAGTATATCTGTTTACAATTTTTTATAGCCATAGAATAAATGATGTTGCATAATGAATTTTATACAGTTATAGAGGTGCCTTTGACTGAACATGTTTCTGCAAAATCTTGTTTCTAGATTGCTACTGAGATAATATCTGAATGTAGGTATATATGCTCAATAATAGGATTTGTGCTTGAATGGAAGATTTCTAGATTGCTACTGAGATAATATCATAACCAGTGTTGTCAAGGCTGCAAGGCGCACTCTAGGTGCTAGAACCCTTATATTGGTGCAAGAAAAGTGCTAGCCTGAGTGAAGTAAAGCGCAATATATGTATGTAGTTTTAGCAAGTCTGTATATATGATATATAAAGGTTAAGATATATAGTAAACGCTAAATTATGGTCTAGTTTATCTACAGAACATGCAATTTTTTTATTGATCAATATGCATGATTTCCTTATAGTCAATGTTTGTTGCTGAATGCTCAAATATTGAGAAGTATATAGTTTGACATGATTCCTTTCTAACTAGTAAAGAGATATCAAATGAGATCTGTGAAAAATAAAAGAAATTAAAGGAGATTCAATCAAGTGGGTTTTTTTATGCCTATTGCCTTACAGAAAAGCGCTCCTAGGTACAAGCCTCGTGTGCCTAATCAAAAGGGCCTTGCTTGGAAGGGTCTGAAGCATTTTTGTTGAATAATGCTAAAGCTTAAGGCACAGGTGTGCCTAGGCACAAGCCTTGACAACACTGATCATAACCTGGTTCTGTTATACTGACATGCATAGAATGAGCCGTAGAACTGAACTTCATTAATGGATGGTTGTTTTGTAACGTACGGTAGTCAACAGCCAGTTTTAATGATGTCCAATAAGATGGTGAAATGTTCAAAGACAATTTTTCACATTTATGTAAAGTGTTGCCTGTATCATAGACTTTGCTGGTACAACTTAAGTCTTTTAAGATAATCTGCTTTATATTTACAGGATGCTATTAATTCTGCAAGTTCAATCACACAAAGCTTAAGTGGAGAAATGGCCAATGCACAACGAAAACTTCTAGCTATAGCAGCAGCAGGTGGCAGCTCCAAGGCAGGAAATCCCTTGGTGACACAATTGAGTAATGGGCCATTGGCTCATCTGCATGAGATGGTATTCTCTCTCTGTTTCTCGTAAATCTGACAGTCATCGTTCATGTTTATCTGCCTCACACCGACTGTCATGTTTATCTGCCTCACACCAACTGTTATACGTGTACAGCAGCCTGAGGCACAGTTAGATCCAACAAAAGAGTTGTCAAGAATGATAGCTGAGAAGAAATATGATGAAGCATTCACCTCTGCCTTGCATAGAAGTGATGTCTCAATAGTTTCCTGGTTGTGTTCTCAGGTAAGGTTCCAATGATCAGTTGTACTCTTTGACATTATCTTCCTGCAACACTTATTGTACATAACAAGAAAGCTCTACTTTGAGACCTGACATTGGTTTGAATTGAATTAACCAGTTTGATCTACAAGGGATATTGTCAATGAAACCATGTTCACTGAGCCAAGGAGTATTGTTGGCACTTTTTCAGCAACTGGCTTGTGATATCAACAAGGAAACAAGTAGAAAGCTGGCATGGATGACTGATGTAGCAGTTGCCATAATCCCATCAGATCCAACAATTGCAGTGCACGTGGTACCAATCTTTAGGCAGGTGTTTCAGATAGTGGATCATCTACAAAGCATGTCCACTACATCTGCCTCAGAATCCGCCAGCATCAGGGTTCTTAAGTTTGTCATAAACAGTGTGTTAAGCGGTAAATGATTTTGTTCAAATTTGCTAGAATATCTTCCTTTTTTTTTTTTCATTTTTGTTTTTAAATATAGAAATTTAGGTACTTGCAGTGGAAAGACAAATGGGGGATTATTTCGTATATTCAGTTGTATGTTCCATTTTGTGTGAAATAGTTGAGAGCGTATTTACTTCTCAATCTTTTTTGGTTTTGAATTATTTTTTTGGGTTCAGGTCTTTATGGCTCGAAATTTTTTTCATATTCAATTCTGTTTGGGTTAGGCTATTTTGGGTTTGAGTTTATTTTTGTTCAGTTTCTGACTTATTTTTACGTTAATTGTAATTACATCTACAAAATTTAAGTGTTTACATTTTAATATAAAGTATTAATTTATTTATCTTTAAACAAACTTTTGATATTTTCAATTATATTTTGATTAAATCTCGCTATTCGTTGATGTTTTGCACTAAAATGATATAATTAATAGATAATATAAAATTAATTTTTAAAATAATTTAGGGATAATGATTTTTGGCTCAGTTTTTTTAAAAAAAATATAGTTATCTTTTATTTATTTTTTTACCTTTTTTTTTTGCTTGATTTAACCTTTTAATTTTTACCATTTAAAAGTTGCCCATGATAAAAATTATGATGTGGATGTTTCGTGAAATTTTCTTTGAACACTTAGATTTTCTTATCATATATATTTATGTATTTTTCGTATTTTTATAATTTTTTAAAGATAATTTAAAAGTAATTTAGTTATATATGTTAACTTTAATGGATAAATTAATTTTTCCAAATTTTGGTTTATTTAATAAGCTATTCATCTTAAACATAAAAATACATAAATCTTCAAAAATATGAAAAGATAATAAATCTAAAAAAGCCTTAAAAAAAACTCATTTTGTTTTGTAATTTTATTTTCAATATTCTTTTTAGAAAATTTAAGTAAATTCTCCAATTTTTTTATTTTTTTTTCACGAGATGAATGGATTAGCAACATTTTTTTTAGAAAAAAAATTATATATAAATTTTATTTATGCTCTCTTCTACAGTTATATAAAAATTATATTAAAATAAAAGTAAAAGATACTTTCTTTTACTATAGAATTTGTTACGCAAAATTTAACAATTATATTAAAAGTTACTTAAAATTAATATGTAAAAAATTATATAATTTTTAACTATTATCTCTTGAATAATTTAGATTATAATGATATATATTTTTAAATCTAATGATAATAAATTATTACCTATATAAATGTCATTTCAACTGTGGTTATTTGATAAATTTAAAATCGATAAATATAAATGACACATCAACAAAAATAAAAAAGTAATCTATTTTTAATAAAAAGTAAAAAAAATTACAAATGGATTTAAAATTTATAGAAATTTAATAAATATTAAATATTCTTACTATATTTATTTAAAATTTTGATTTGAAAATAAATTTTTAAAAATTATTTATAACAAATTTTAAAATAATTGTCTTTTAAATTAAACAATTTATCTATTAATTAAATTTTAATATTATTTTTAAATAACTTCACAATAAATATTTTTTTTCAAAAAATTCATTTATTACAGTTTTAGAAGAATTATTTTTTAAATTAAATAATTTATTTATTAATTAAATTTTATGACTAATTTCAAATCACTTCATAATAATAATTATATACTTAAATAATATCACCCAAGTAAGTCCTGATTTTTGAAACTGTTGCAAATAATAATTATTATATACTTAAATAATATCACTTCATATTTTGAAACTATTGCAAATAAGTCCTTATTTTTAGACAATAAAATTGGAGGCCTTAAATACCACAAAATGCTTTGAAAATTTACATGACATGGATTTAAAGATTGAATTTCAATATGGTAAGTTCAATTTCTTAAAATGGTTTATCTGGATATTTTGTAAAAATTTACGTTTTAATCCTTAAATTTGGTTTCGAAATTGAGTTTTAAATGCCGTTTTAAGCTGAAATTTTCACAAATGGTTTAAAATAAAAATGCCCAAGACACTTGTTGGATTAATGATTTACATGTTTTTCACAAATGTGTAAAATGATGATTTTACCCCTATTCTTAAATAACTAATTTGTGTTAATCGAAGCATGATTTAGGCTTGCGTGACTAGAAATACTTGATTAAGTATGGTTTGATGGTGTGATGGTTGGTTTTATGGTGTGTTTGGATGACCGGTAAGGAGAGTCACATAAGTGGCTAATGTGACATTTCGAATTCAAGTGGATCCGTTCCGGCTAAGCGTGGAGCGTCACATTTGGTAGTATCAGAGTCATATTTGCAAAAAACAGTTTGGCAACAATAGGTTTGCAAAAACCAAGTTAGCCAGAGTTTATTAACTCTTGGATTTAAATATTTTGGAAATTAAAATTGATTATTTAGTTTTAAAATAGAACCGAAAATTTTTAAACATTGGACTGAGATACCCTTGTTTGAATTGCTTGTTTTGAGGTAGGAACAAGAACACATTGTCATCTATTAAATGTTTTATATTGTAGGAATTTGCCTTGGATCACTTGCCACTTCTCACTCATTTGTGTTGTTTGTTTCTTTTAAATGCTATAATGTAGTCGATATGCCTCCTAGACGCGGTAGAGTTAATGCGAATGTACCTCCTCTTCCGGGTTAGGCTACATCGGAGGCTAGCATGGAGCCTTTAGTATAGACTATGATAGGAGCCTTTTAGCGTCTCTGTCACTGGATTAAGGTTACAAAGAAGCATTACCATATACAAAACATTTAAACTTAAAACATTCAATAACTTAACCACATTATAAACCATTCATATACATGCATATTGTCTATAAATCAAGCCCTTGAGGCCCTAAAAATATCTTAGAAGCAATTCGAGACCAATTTGAAACAATTCATAAAATTTTGGAAAAAGAAGCAAAATTTGTAAAAATAGCTTATAAGACACATGCCCGTGTCTCAGGCCGTTCAACCTTCAAATTAGGGATACACGGCAGTGTCCCAGCCCATGTCCTAACCCGTGTAACTCTCTGAGTAGGGTCACACGGCCATGTCACACACCCGTGTACCAAACCGTCTGTTAGGCCGTGTAACTCACTGACTTGCACCCTAAAGAAATGATCAGATGACACATAGCCGTGTCGCCATACCATGTGCCTCACACGACTGAGCCACATGCCCGTGCCTCACACAACTGAGCTACATGCCCGTGTCTCAGGCCGTATTGACCCAAATTTACCTAAAATCAAGCCAATTCCAAAACCATTTCATGCATGATCTTTCAACCCATTTTAACACACTTTAAAAGTACCTAAACTTCAACAAAACATACATCAAAACACCATTTCAAGATCCTAATTCAACTAACTAATATGCCATTCAAAGGCACCTCAATTGCATACAAACAAAACCAACCTAAACATGTCAAAATTACCACATTCCAAGCATCATATCCTAGCTCAACATTTACTAAAACATACCACATATTGACTATTCTCAATCCATTTAAAACACACCATAAAAGGACCTTATAAACATGCATAACAAGGTGACCAAAGTGACCCAATTTGTCAAGACATCAAATAGTATCAACGCACCATAACTTCTAAAGGTTTATACATGTCAAAGCACCAACATCACATTCATAAAATTATCATTACAAAACACCTATACATGCCATTATAAACCTTGGCCAAAACGTGCAAAAACTACCAAAATGTCTATTGGATAGTGTGATAAGTCTCCGATGAGCTTCCAACCAAATTGAGCTTTCAATAATCTATAAAACAAAGGAAAGAAACTACGTAAGAAACGAGTGCTTAGTAAGCTCGTATAAACCAAAACATAAATTACCATTGTATTGGCATTAAATAAAGCATAAGAATAATATGAACCAAACCATAAGCTTGGCATAAGCCTATACATCACCATCAATACACAAGTTAGCACACTTGTACATAATTCAAATGAATTAACCATAAGATAAATCAATTTCCATATGAAATACATTATTTAGTTCAGACATTCTTTCCATAAGATTATGTTTGATTCCATTTGAATACTTACCATTTCATTCCCTTTTCTTGCCCATTGAACCATCTAGAATTTCATCGGATACTCAGGAAAGCTCACATGAAATGTGCCTTTACATATAACCATAACCTTTCCTTTAAATCATTGCTCACACGTGCTATGGGTCGGAATGTAAGCTACACGATGCTGCTCACACGAGCTATGCAGAATCTGCAACAAATGTAGGACCTCAGCCATTGGTAGGACATTCAATACCAGCACCCGAAACATGAAATCTCTAATGACATGTCATTTGTATTCTAAGAATTCCTAAGGTTCAACCGGGTTTCGATATCTGTTAATTCATCATAGCATTGATATGTTTATACATCGATCCTTACATTATAAATAACATAATAACATTCAATTTAAATAACATAAACACGATAACCATTCATACGAACTTAACTCGAATACTATGGGCTTAGTAGTTAGGTCGAACTAATCCGAAGCTTTTGCTTTACCTCGATCTAGGTCCGCACGTGGTTTATCTTGATTTAAATAGAAAATTTCAATCAATTTAATACTTATAGTATTCAATTTAATCCACATTTCATATTTATGCCAAATTACCAAGTTGCCCCTAACATTTTAACTTTTCACAATTTAGTCCATAAGCTCGTAATTTGAAATCTAACCATTTTAATCCTCCATTCAAGCTAACCAAATTTCATAGGGACCTATACCAACTCATTTAAACCAACATTTCATAACAAAACCCTAGAATTTATACCTTTAACAAATTAATCCTTAATTCCAAAATTTATCAAAATCACTTTACAAAACTTGTTTATTTTTCAACAAAGATTCATAATCTATCATTTAACATCATAACCTATAAAAAATCCATGGAAAAACCCTCAACCTTTAACATTTTTAAAAATTGGCCCCCGGGCTAGCTAGATTAGGCTAAAACGATCTCAAAAACATAAAAATCATTAAAAACGGGGGTGGGAATCACTTACATGCACACACCCAAGCTAGTCAAACTTCAAAGCCCTAACAATGGCTATTTCTCTCTTCAATTTCGATGGAGAAGAAGACTAAAGATGATACCATCTTTTAATTCCTTTTTGTTTTAAGTTTATTTACCTAATTAAACAATTAACCTTTAAAACAACAAAATTTCAATAAAACCATGCCATGCACGTCCACTAATTTATTAAATGGTTTATTTACCTTTCAATTCCTTTAGTTTAAAGTGTCTTAGCCATTTGACCTTTTTAACTAATAGAACTTAACTTTTTCACCTTTTACGATTTAGTCCTTTTCACTTTACTACTTAAACATCAAAATTTCTTAACGAAATTTTAATACGACCTTAATATATTTTCATAGAAATTAAAATAATAATATAATAATTTACTCGTCGAAATTATGGTTCCGAAACCACTGTTCCGATATCACTAAAAACGGGTTGTTACAACTCTCCCCCTAAAGGAATTTTCGTCCCCAAAAATCTTACCAAAAAATAAGTTTGGGTATTGCAATTTCATAGCTTCTTCCGGTTCCCAGGTAGCCTCTTCAAATCTGTGTCGTTTCCAGAGAACTTTAACTGAAGCTATACTTTTATTTCTCAATTCTTTAACTTTCCGAGCTAAAATTCTAATCGGCTCTTCACTATATGTCATATTTGGCTGAATCTAAACATCTACAGGTGAAATCACGTGTGAAGGATCTGATCGATACCATCATAACATCGATACATGAAATACGTTATGAATCTTTTCTACCTCTGACGGCAAAGCCAATCGATAAGCCATTGGCCCAATCCTTTCAATGATTTCATATGGCCCGATAAATCGCGGACTAAGCTTTCCTTTCCGGCCAAGTCAGAGAATTTTTCTCCAAGGCGATACTTTTAGAAATATCTTGTCATCGACTTAAAACTCTATATCTTTTCTTTTCAAATCTGCATAACATTTCTAACGATCAGAAGCCGCTTTCAAACTATCACGTATTACATTGACCTTTTCTTATGTTTCTCGAATCAAATTAACACCGAATAACTTTTTCTCACTCAGCTCAGTAACGGAGTTCGACATTTTCGACCATACAAAGCTTCGTACGGTGTCATTTTAATGCTCGTCTGATAACTGTTATTATATGCAAATTCAACCAACGGTAGAAATTTCTCCCAGATACCTTCAAACTCTAAAACACAACATCGAAGCATATCTTCGAGTACCTGAATTACTCACTCAAACTAACCATCGTCTGTGGATGAAACATTGTACTAAAATGCAATTGAGTACCTAGAGATTTATGTAATTTACTCCAAAATTGAGAAGTAAATCATGGATCCCTATCAAAGATAATAGAAACTGGCACACCATACAATCTAACAATCTCAAAAACATATAACTCTGCCAATTCTCAAGTGAATAATATGTACGCACTGAAATGAAATGCACAAATTTCGTCAAACGATCTACAATAACCCATAACACATCTTTCTTTCTCGGAGATATAGGTAATCCCGAAACAAAATCCATTGTAACACGCTCCCATTTCCACTCTGAAATCATTACAGGTTGTAGTAAACCAGAAGGTATATGATGTTCGGCTTTAACTTGCTAACAGACCAAACATATTAATACGAAATTTGAAATCTCTTGTTTCATACCTGGCCATCAGTACATCTGTTTCAAATCACCGTACATTTTATTGCTACCAGGATGTATCAATAAGCTACTAGTGTGAGCTTCCTATAAAATCTTCTGAATGAGATCAGAATTTCTCGAAACACAAATTCTATTTCTGAAGTACAAATTGTCGCCTGAAACAACATGAAAGTTTGAGTCAGGTATCAACTCAATCTATTTCTGTTTAGAGATCAACTCAATTTTTTTTTGCAAAATTGTTGATCTAGCTTTTAATTCAACTAAAATAGAATCATCATCAATCAATGTCAACTGTGTGTCCAAAGCTTGCAAAGAAAACAAAGATTTTCTACTCAGAGCATCAGTAACGACATTAGCCTTTCTCGGATGATAGTCAATGATCAAATTATAATCTTTCAGCAATTCAAGCCATCTTCATTGTCTCAAGTTCAGATCTTTCTGTGACATCAAATACTTCAGGTTTTTATGATCCGTGAAGATATGACATTTTTCTCCGTACAAATGGTGTCACCAAATCTTTAAAGCAATAACAATAGCTTCAAGCTCTAAATCGTGAGTTGGATAATTCTTTTCGTGCGATTTCAACTGTCGAGAAGCATACACTACCACTTTACCTTCTTGCATGAACACACAACCCAAACCGTTTAATGAAGCATCACTATAAATTACGAATTCCTTACCAGACTCTGGCTGAACCAACACAGGTGCCTTGGTTAACAACACTTTCAACTGGTCAAAACTTTGCTGATACTTTTCAGACCATTCGAACTTGACGTCTTTCTGAAGCAGTTTTGTCAACGGCATAGCAATCATTGAAAATCCTTTAACAAATCTCCGATAATAATCGGCTAGACCCAGAAAACTTCTGACTTCTGAAACATTTCTCTGAGGTTTCCAGTCCACTATAGATGATATTTTACTCGAGTCAACTCTAATACCTTCTGTTGATACCATGTGTCCCAAAAATCCAACTTCTTGAAGCTAGAACTCACATTTGCTAAACTTAGCAAACAACTATTTTTGGCGTAAAATCTGCATAACTATTCTCAAATACTGGGCATGCTCTGTCTCATCTCAGGAATATATTAGAATATCATCAATGAACACAACAACAAATTTGTCTAAGTATAGCCTGAATATTCCGTTCATCAAATCCATAAACACAGTAGGTGCATTGGTCAAACTAAATGACATAACGAGAAATTCATAGGGTTTATACCTAGTTCTGAAAATAGTCTTCTGCACATCTGAATCTTTAACCCGTAACTGATAATATTCAAAACGAAGGTCAATATTTGAAAACATTGTCGCACCTTTCAACTAATCAAACAAATCATCTATATGTGGCAAAGGATATTTGTTCTTGATTGTGACTTTATTAAGCTGTCGATAGTTGATACACAATCGCATATACCCGTCCTTTTTCTTAACAAACAAAATAGGAGCACCCCAAGGACAAAAGTTGGGCCGAGCAAAGCCTCTATCTGTCAATTCTTGAAACTGTGCTTTCAACTCTTTAACTCTGTAGGTCCCATTCTATATGGAGTTATGGATATCAGAGATGTTCCCAGCACTAACTTAATAGCAAATCCAACCACTCTAACCAGTGGTAACCCTGGTAATTCTTTCGAGAATTCATCAGTGAACTCACATACAATCGAAACCGATTCCAATTTCAACTCTGAAACCCTGGTATCAAATATGTAAGCTAGATACACTTCACAGCCCTTTCTAACGTATTTATGTGTCGTCATAGCTGAGATAACATTAGATGTACCATCCAATCTATCTGATTGAATTCTGATCCTTTCACCGTTCTGACATTTCAACACAATATGCTTTCGTCTACAGTTCACAACAACATCATGCAGAGTTAACCAATCCATATCCAAAATTACATCAAACTTATCAAAAGGTAACAACATCAAATCAGCCGGAAAGTTGCAACTGCAAATCATCAAAGGATAGTTTTTTATAGACTTTATCAACTAATACATACTGACCTAAAGGGTTCATTACTTTAACCATAAATTCAGTAGACTCGAAAGGTATTTTCTTATCCGACACTAAACCGGCTTTGATTTTTATTTTTCGGGGCCAATTCAAATAGAGGAGCTAAGGGAAGATTTGGCTGCATGGTAGATGAAATTAAGCAATTAGGTTGTTTATGTGAGATTTTAAAGCTCACTATGTATGATAACATGATTATTTTGTATGATTTCTCGTGTTTAATTCGGTTTATTTCTGAATTAATCCCTGCTAAATTAGTATTTTTATGATTTAGTTCTTGTCAGGGATGCAATTGATCAAAAGCAAGCTGAAAAGGGCCAAATTGAAAGAAAATCATGGAAATGGGGCCAAATCAAAAAGATGGAGGAAGCCAAGGACACATCAACAATTTGACTTTGTAAAAAGAAAAAAATAGAAAATTCTATTTTAAGTTTATTTTAATTTTATTATTTTAGATTTTATATTAATTAATTTAGCCTATTTTAGTAAACCCCATGTATATAAATAGGGGCCTTTTGTTATTAAAAAATCATCAATCAAATATTTCTTTTCCTATTTCTATTTGGAGTTGAATTGTTTTCTTTGTCTTTTTCCACTTCAATTTGGAGTAGGATTTCTCTTTTTTTTTCTTTTCAAGTTGGCGTCAACATTCTGCCAATTTCAATTCAAAGTGTTGGTTTTTCCAAAATTGGTTCAATTACCTTCCAAGCCCCTTTCCTTTCCAAAATTCCATCATCCTTCACACCAAGCCAAAACACATTCCACAACCTTCAAGCATGATTGAAATCATGCTACACCAAATCCCTTTCAGCTTTAAGCCAGTATTAACCCCGTCAAAGACCCGTGAGAACGAACCCGAGCTATTTAACCCCCAATTTCCAATATTTATTATTTCTCCGGATTAAGAGTATGACTTCGTCAACTCACAAAGTCAAGTCAATGCTAAGTCAAAAAAGACGTCGTTTGAGTTAGTGTGGCTAGACGTACAGTTGGAATTCTGAAAGGATCGATTATCTAATTGGTTTTCCGTGAACACATTAGCGTGCCAAGTGGGGATTACTGTTTGGTTCCGTCAAGGGAAGTAGTAATCGGATTTAAATGTCTCACGCGCTTGAGGACATTGGTTTGAGCTAGGCTCTTCTAGAACGCAAAGCTGCCGAAGTTCTAAATCACGAACGTTTCGTAGGTTGTTCGATCGATAAGGGTTAGTTATAGGATGTTCCATAACTAATTTACACAAGGAAGAGTTGGTGTCTGAGACGTCCTTGGTAGCTATAACTAGCTTATTGGGAAAGAAGAGTTCATCTAACTTCGAGGATCGGGTCAAAGACGGAAAAACCCGTGCCTAAGGCTGAGCTAAGTTTAATTGATTATTCTTCAGATTACTTCATTGCTTTTTTTATTTCATCTTTTACTTCTTACGTTTTTTTTTTTTGTGTTTATTTCAGGTTTCATATTTTATTTCCCCCCAAACATCGCGGGCACGACAACTGCCCAGACATAAATCTGATCGAGAGATAAACAATTTTCAGTAAACCCAGTCTCTGTGGGATCGACCCTACTCCCTATACTACTTAAATTTGCAAATTAGGTGTAGGTTTATATTGGTGGAATCGACAGTCATCAATGTAATACCCCGAAAATTACTACAGTAAGAAAGTAAGATATTATCCTTGATATAGTTAAGTAAGGAAATAAAGTGACAAAAAGGAAAATTTTGGATTAGGTCAACATTGGGAAGTATATTATGATATATTACATTATTAATTCAAGAAAGTACTAAATTGTAAAAGTGAGAAAAGTTTTGTTGCCCAAGAGTAAATACTTAAAATTTGAGGGTTAAAGTGTAAATATGAAAAAGTTGAAGGACCAATAGTGTAAATATTTTAGGGGTGGAATAATCTATAAACTAAGGAAAATGGACGAATTAGGACCAAATTGAATAGGTGAAGAATTATAAGAGATTAAATTGTAATTTTTCCAAATTAAGTGATGACTCAATGATGGAATTTTAAAAGATCATGAAGGGTAAAATAGTCAATTAGTAAGAGAGAGAGTTCTAGAATGTAATGATTATGTTGATCATATTTTAAATTAATTAATTAGATAAATATTATTTTATTAATATTTTAATAAGATATTTATTATTATTTTATTATTTTATTTAGTATATATATGTGTTAGGGGGGGAAGAAAAAAAACAACAACAACACACCATCTATCACCCTTCCCATGCATCCAACGCTTGTGAAGAGAGAAAGAAAGAAAGTTTTGCTTTCTTTACAATTAGGTCCTTCCACCAAAAATTCACAATTTTCACTTAGAATTCAAAAGAATTTCCATAGCCATCAAGAGAGGAAGATGACAAGGATATTATGGGGTGCAAGAATATCAAGTTAGATTCAAGAAACAGAAGCTAAAGGAGAGAGAAAATAAAGTCAAAGATTGAAATCAATAAGACAAGGTAAGAACATTAAGATTTCAATATATTTCTAAGTTTGATATTGTTGAAAAAGCATGGAAATGGTGTTAATGTAGAGTTTTCTTAGATAAGGTTTTGTGTTCTTGATATGTTAGTAAAGGAAAATAAGAGAAAGTGATGGGAAATATTGTAGAGAAAAGAAATAAGGGTGTTATAAACTTGGTAATCAATACTTTGCACTAAAATAGTTTTGGACAGTAGCAATAGGTTAACTTTGAAAAATCACCAAAAATTGTATAAATCAAATAATAGGATGAATAAAATACGGAATTAAATCGTATTGAGTCTAGTTTCTTATAGAAGAAACGATGCAAGTAATGGTATTGTAAATCATGAGATATAACAGGTTTTGCGAGACAATGTTAGAATGATTTTGGGTTCCCCTATTCTAACTTCGGAAAATCATAACAAATTGGATAAAAATAATTAGAGGCTTAAATTTATATGTTTAAAATCCTGAATGAGTCTAATTTCAATAGAAACAAACAGTAACATCATCTGAATCCCATATGAGGAGATAGATAATTTTTAGTGAAGAAGGGTCGGAACTGTCAGACAGCAGAACAGGGGTGACTTTAAAGAATAAACAGTACTTATTGGCTAAACCAAAAATCCTAAAAATTTTATGGTAAGAATATATGTAAGAATTTTATATTGAGCTAAAGAATTTTAAATTAAGATATGCTAATTTTATTTGAAACATATATTCTTAGTTTGAATATCCATATAAGTAAATAGTGAAAATTATAGATAATGTTACTTACAAGTGTGTTATTTATACTAAGGATGTGGTATGGAGAGGAGGAGGAGGAGAAGGAGGAAAAATATGTATATGAATAATAGGTAGCATGGATTTATGTTAAATGGATAATTTGCATGTTTTAGACTCAGGGACTAAATTGAATAAAAGTAAAACTTTAGGGACAATTTTGTAAAAATATCAAAATGACCAAATTGAGTGAAATGAATTATTTTATTTTCTAAATTAAAAAATTGAATGAAATTATTAATTTAGATAAAGATTGGTTGAAAAATCGATGAAAATAAAAAATTACCAAAATGCCCCTGAATCTTGGTATTTCTGTAATTTAGCCAGGTAAGTACGTGTAACCTAATTATGTGATATAAGGAAATATGAGTTGATGGTACTTGAAATATCGATATAATGAATTAACTGATTTATGCTTATGAAGAAACAACAAGAGAATGATATTTATCATGACATGTAAATATGTGATTATCTTTGATACGTTGATACAAGGAAATTAAGTATGTTGAGACGAGTAATAAATTCAAGTAAGACATGCCGAGAAAAGTAAATATGTTTAAGGGACAATATGTTTGATTTTGATTGGTTCCAAATATGAATGCTAGATGAAATAGAATGTCTGATAAATAAATTTGTAACTTCGGTAATGCTCCGTAACTCTATTCCGGTAACAGATTCGGGTTAGGGACGTTACATAGTCATTTGTATGTGTCATAATTGGTTTGGCCTAAAATGTTGGCCTTTAATATTTAGTAGTTCATTTTGTATAAGGCCATTGATGTTGGTTAGTATTATTTAAGTTATATGTTTGTGATGATGAAATTTTATGATTCAGTTTAATACGTTTACAAGTTTATGTGTTCCGGTAATGTCTCGTACCCTATTCCGGCGTCGAATACGGATAAGGGGTGTTACACACTAACAAGGAGGAAGGAGGAGCAATCGGCAATGGGAAGGCCAAGGATTAGGTAGGTAAATTCGGCCAATGAAATTTTCTATGAGTTTTCTTTAAAACTCCTTTATTATTTCTATGCTTGAAATTCTTATCAATTTTACATGAATGATTCGGTGTTAGTTAAATGAAAAAAAAAAAAAGAATTTATTCTTTACAAATTTCAAGGTTGCTATTGTTTTGTATTTATTAAACTTGATTATTTCAGATTTAGTTTTGTTCTTTACAAATTTCAAGGTTGCTATTGTTTTGTATTTATTAAACTTGATTATTTCAGATTTAGTTGTTGTCCAATTAGTGCAACAATTTCCTATTGATCAAGCAAAGTAGATGTTGTTGCTGCTGGTTTTTGTACTTTTAATGCCCTATTTAAGTACTGCAAATTGAAGTGTTTAGTTGTTAAAAATGAAGATTTTTTATTGCTGTAAATTGAGGTGTATAAACGTTGTTAACTGAGATGTTAAAGTGCTGCGAATTGAAGTGTTTAAATGTTGTAAATTAAAGTGTTTAAGTACTACAAGTTAAAGTGTTTAGTTGCTGGAAATTGAGATGTTTTATTGCTGTAAATTGAGGTGTATAAACGTTGTTAATTGAGATGTTAAAGTGTTGCAAAATGAAATCCTTAAATGTTGTAAATTGAAGTGTTAAAGCACTGCAAATTGAAGTGTTTAGATGTTGTAAATTGAAGTGTTTAAGTACTGCAATTTGAAGTGCTAGTTGTTGGAAATCGAGATATTTTATTGCTATAAATTGAGGTGTATCAACGTTGTTAATTGAGATGTTAAAGTGCTGCAAATTGAAGTGTTTAGTTGCTAGAAATTGAGATGTTTTGTTGTTGTAAATTAAGGTGTATAAACGTTGTTAATTGAGATGTTAAAGTGCTACAAAATGAAGTGTTTAAATGTTGTAAATTGAAGTGTTTGAGTGCTGCAAATTGAGGTGTACAAATGAGTTTGAAATTAGTTATTGTACTGCATTTTTGGTGATTAAATGTTGTCCAAAATAAGTTAGAAAAAAAAATGCACTTAATGTTATTTTAAAACATGCTATGTTGTCATTGTAAGCTGTCCAAATATTCGTTTATGTTGTCCAAATGATCACAAATATAAGTCGTATTATTGATGTAAAATAAGACGTGGTAGTGATGCAATTTAAGTTGCTTGAATGTTACAAATATAGGTTGGTTAAATGTGATTTAATGTTAATTTATTACTCTATCCTATTGTTGTTTATGATGGTACAAAGAAAGACAAAATAAAAGGGTTTGTGATTGATTAAGTACCCTACATGGTTACTATTTCATGCTGCCCAAATTGGGACAAAAATAGAGGTGTCATTACTGATTAAGTGCTCTATGCGTTTGTTGATTTTATGGAAAAATTAATGATGGTGGAGTTGAGTTGAATATGCAATTGGTATATTTGCAATGTTGTGGATGTGGTTTGAGTTGCTAAGAAATGAAATGACTATAAATTAAATAGAATGGTATGAATTGTTGTAAGGATGATAGTTGGTTGAGAAGCTTGTAATGCTTGATAGTATTGCTTGTGTTATTAGATCTAAATGGTGTCTCTTGGTGCCAAATAAGGCAAGGTAATAGAATTGGTTTTGTTATAGGATGTATAGATGAATTGTTGAAGAATTTGGTTAGTTCTTATAGGTCTATGGGGGTACCGAAAGGTCACTATTAAGGAATGTTTTGAGTTTGGGCATGAAATTTGATACTTATTGGCTCAATAATGCACTACACGTCTGTGTGATTCATGTTTCGCACGATTGTCTTATTATTTTGGAAATGTTACAATTTAATTCTTGGAATGTTTGTAAGCTAGATTTTAAACCTGTTTTTGTTTGTAAAGCATGATTTATGTTAATGCAAGCGATTATTCAATTATTAATAATTGAGTTTTAGAGTTTACAGGTTAGGAATTTGAAGATGACTATGTGACAACTAGTTGATATGACTATAAATGCAATACGGAAGGATTATGTTCTTATAATATAATTTAGCATATTAAGCTATTTACAAACCTTTGTTTATTTTATTTTACTTTATTTATGTCCTTTTATAATCTACGTCATGTTGTAATATTAGTTATAGAAATGTCACTGAGTTGATTGCTCAACATTTGATTTGATTTATGCATGCAGGTTGGGTTCAATCGTGTGCACTTATGGTTATTAGCATCCAGCAGAAAATCCCGCAGTCATAAAGTGAGGGAAATTTTTGTTAGTCTGGTCAACATGTACTTATAGGATTTTATGTGATATTAAGCTTAGTTGGCGAAATATTTCATACTTTGAAATATTTTATAAATTGGCATATATAATAGTTGTTAATGGTACATACTATGTATATGTTTTAGTGTTGCTACCTGAGTTTTTAGATGAGATTATAATGTTTTTAATGTGAATCGGTATATATATAAAATAAGGATGCATGAAATGGAATGAATAAACAAGCTAATAGTTGAGATATTCGTATATTAAACATGACATGGCTTTGGGTCTAAATGTATGATTTGAATTCATTATGGAATGATTAATGCTAGTTGTTCCGGCAACGAATGTGATATCTCGTTCCTCGGACCCAACGATTGGGTCAGGTAATTGGGGTGTTACATCACATCTGTCTAAAGGCTAGAAATCTGGTTAGAAAGTTGAACAATTAGTGGTTTTTAGGTTTTGGGGTTTCTTAAGTCATTTACAATAGTGGTTGATTCGAAAATTATTGTAAGCGAGATGGTTCCAATGATGTCTAATATCACCGAGCATAAACTGAATGGATCTAGATATCTAGATTAGATCAAAACCATCAGGATTTAGCATAAACTGAATAGATCTAGCTATCTAGATTAGATCAAAACCATCAGGATTTATTTAAGGAGTATCAATAAAGATGACCACTTAATTAACTATCCACCTACTGACGAGACTAAACAAGCCTGACTTAGAAAAGATGCATGTCTGTTCTTATAGATTCGGAACTCTATTGACAATGACATAATCATTTTGATTATGATTGTGAGTTTGTTAAAGAACTAATGAACTATCTGGACTTTTTGTATTCCGAGAAGGGAAATATCTCGCGAATGCATGAAGTGTGCCAAGCCTTATCACATCCTAAAAATCAGGTTAGTAGAATCCGGTTGTGGAGTTGGGTTGGTGAACTAAGAGTTAGATTCAAAATTCTGGAATTATAATCGTAGAGACTAATTAAATAATATTTGGGTTTAGAAATTTAGGCAAGGAAATTAGAATTAGGTGTCCGAGAATTCATTTGCTTGAAACGGATTCTAAAAACAACACTCGATTTGAAAATAATTAAGAAAATATGTTTTAATTAAACAAAATGACTGATTTGAAAAATGGAGGAAACTGGGAGTGGCCTAGTGGGCAATTGACCGATTTTTGAAAATTGGTTGGTTATTTAAGCCACCCACAACCCACCATCTTTTCCCTCCATCATTGCCCCTCACTTGAAATTCTTCCCAAAATCCAAATTAAAGCTTTTTCTCTCAAATTGATTCATCCCTACAAATTTTCTAGTCATCCACACACCAATTCTTCCTTAAATTTTAAAGAAAATTCAAGTTTCCTTTATCAAATATTTCATTATTCTTCAAATGCTTTTCTCTGAATTAGATCTATAATTTTTCGTTTTCTTCAAATTGAGGTAACATTTCGATTGCTATTGATGATTCCAAGTTCATTGTTTTTATGAAATTTTAAGGTGAAAATTCGGTTTAACAAATCATTTTGAACGTTAACTTGATTTTGATTTCAAGAACAAAATCGAGACCAAAAGAAACATCAAAATCATCTAAAGAACAAAACCTAGGAGAATGTTTGAAGAAACCTCACCTTTTATTCAAAAACCATACCAATCAATTATATTTCAAGAAACTGAGTAAATGGAATGGATCGATTGTACAAAACGAGTAACATGCCCAAAATATCTATTTTCAAATAGAAGGAAGGACTGAGCAATGTTTTCCACTAAATGAATTTAGGGTGTTTTGGGGGGGTTGTTTTATCTTAGGTTTCAACTAAACTGATTCTGTCATGAGAATGGGTCTGGACTTAATGACTGCCCAGGAAGGAATGGCTTGAGGATGTTGCAAGTGTCACGAGACTAGAACTTTAGTTTGGTAAACTGCATAGCCTTAGGCGATTTCTTTGCTTCAAATCCGCCTAAATCAACCTAACTCTTGAAATATGAGAATTCTCAAGGGAAATTCTCTAAAGCACCGAAAGTAAAGTGAAATCAAGTCAAAGACAAATAAGTAATGAGAGAAAAAAAAGTCACAAGAAAGCAATAATAGACCAAGTGTTTGAGTAAATGCTTTCAAAAGTATTCTATTACTCAACAATGAAGTGAATGAGATGAATACAAATGAGAAAGACCTCTATTTATAATTGAGCTCCCCTAGATCCAACGGTATAGTTTAAATTACATCGACGGTCGAGATCAAAGCCAATCTACAAATTGAGATTCTTAGGGGATTTACCAAATTCTCTAAGATTACAAAATATTCTAAGGTTATAGAATCAAATCTTCTAAGATTACTTTACATATTTACCATGGTAACCTTAGTTTTACTTGAGTATTTCACGGGACTACCAAGGCTATAAGTAGACGGGCTTCTCCACTTGTTCTACAAATCAGGCCAATTCAAGTGGGTCAAATTAGCTTCATTTAATCAATTGATCTCCATTAGACACTCTATGTGTATTCGTCACGAGATTTGATCCGCGACCCGTGACACAAGCACAAATTTGGCTAAGAAAACCCAACAACCCAACAATAATGGATCATGTGAGAGTGCACATGAGAAGGACAAAGAACTAAAGGCTAAGAAGATCAAGGCAATAAGAGCTTAGTGAACTAGCTAGAAATACAGTTGATTTATATAATAACCATTAGTTATGTATTACCTTACAGTTTTCAATTATCATACATTAGTTACATGAGCTAAGTTATATATATGGATGAAATTTAATTCATTTTATTCAGTTATTCAATGAGAATCAGTTTGCTTTTCTCTTAGTTCTCTATTTGTAACACTCCTTATCCGTCTCGACCATTGGTACAGATAAGAGATGCCACTGAAACACGTACATAAATAAAAGCTTAAGAATATTTAATAATTTTAAACTTTAAACCATTATAAAAAGTTATTAAAACATGTTTGAAGACATTTACGAGTCTAGAAATATTTTTAAAATCATTCTGAATTATTCTGAGAGGTTTCGACTTGCCCAAATCATAAATCGAGGTATTGGGAACTTAATATAGTAAAAAAAATGAAGTTGTGCAGAGCCCTGTTCATGGGTCACCCAACCCGGCCTGAAGGCCAGCCCAAAAAGTGAGAGGATTTGGGCAAAAAAAATAAGGCCCGTTTAAAAAACGGGTCGAGTCTCGAGTAAGGCATTTTTTGGCCGGGCTCGAATTCACAAAAGGACGAAAAAAAATTGATATTTTCTTGTTGTTTTCTCCTTATTTTGCTACCATTTCATTATTATATTGCTACTACTTTGTTGTTATTGTTTGGATATTGTATAACACTTGTTTTATTGTTAATTTTGTTATAATTTTAGAGGCATTTGCTTGTTAAGTTGCATCTATTTTTGTGTTATTTAAGTATACATATTTTTTAAAATTTAATTTCAATTTATTGGGAAATATTTATTTTAATGTTTTTAGTATTTTGATGTATTATATATACTTAAAAAAAAATAAAAATTTAATATGGGTGGGTCGGGCCGAGTTTGGACAAAATTTTAGGCCCATTTTTGGGCACAGGCCTAGCAAACAGGCCTAAGATTTTAGTTGGCTTCAGCCCGAACCCAGCCTGGCCCATGAACACCTCTAGTTGTGCCAGTGCAGGGGGTGTCAGTCTCGAGACTTAAGTGTTGTACTATAGACTTTTAGCTTCGATGTTTGTAAGTCTTGAGACCTTGGACCCCTAGAGCAATAATTTAGTCTAAAAACATATAAGTTTCGAGACTTAAGGTAGGGAACCCAAATCTCAAGTTCAAAAACATCTCAAATCATTCTCAAACATTTTTACATGATATCCATAAGTTTCAAAACATTTTAGAACATCTTCAAAACTCATGTAAGCATAGAGTCAAGTCTCAAATATCATCAAAGCATGCTAATAAGTTCCAAATTCATTTAAAACTCTATCAAAACTCATTTAAACACAATCCCAAATCATACACATGTTCAAATCAATTTATGAAACAAAGGGTTAAAAAAACATCCAAATAGTTTCAAATGATATTTGATTTCACAAATTAGTATGTTTACATATACTCAATTAGCCTAAGCCTTCATGTACATTCCAAATCACTAAGTAGCAATTACAAATCCAAAATATAAAACCTTTAAACCTTGTTTGTGATGCAACCCTCCTAAGCTTACGTTCTCGAGCCTCCTAGAAAGCTTTTTACTTACGCGTTTAAGCCACTAACGTGTTAAGCTTGAAAAGCTTAGTAAGTATGGTTAGATTTCCTTTCTTACCCTATCTAAACTAGTGTTGAGTCTTTTATAAACATAAGGCCGAGTTTCAATTATACCAGGTTCATATACTTACCACATTTGGATTCAACATTCAAACATGTTTCACCTTTGTAAATTCATCACTTTTTAAGGTGTTTCCATTTATTAGAACTTATTTGCTCATTGAATGAGTTTTCATGTATGCCGCCTTATTACCAATTTCAAAATAGAAGCATTTCCATTAATGATTTCATATGTTATGAATATTTTTCTAAACTTCCCATCTCAAAATTAAGTTTTCATTCTTATTAAACTAAAGGTATCTTAACTTCAATTTCTTAGTTCACATACTAAATGTTAACATGATTATAATCATATTTATTAACAAATTTTGTCTCATATACGTCTGAATACCAATTTATCACAACTTTTACCAAATCACGAAACCTTAACAAGTGTATTACCGGATATAAATTCATTAACAAATTAGTTCACTTTTATGTGTACTTATAAGCTTATAGTTAGCTCTTAGTGAATTGATCTCATCATTTATTATTTACATCTCAATCTTCCTTGTTAACAAATTTGGTATCTTAGCCCTTTGTAGCTTTAGTATGACAGACTTGGATACATGGGATTTTCATCCGAACACAACCAATAAATTGCACCTAAGGTGCCCAACCAAACACAACTAAAATATTAGTATAAATTGCATTATAAGTGTGTTCTCTCCAAACACAATCAAGAGCACAAATGTTCTATGTTGTAAGCCATCATATCATATCTCCACACATCTAAATAAACTCATACAAGTGCACATCTAATATCTATGACATGTCAATTATATCCTAGCTAATCCATCAAGCTCGCAAGGACATTTCTTATCATTAATCAATTATAAGATTCATAACTCATACAACGAGTTTCACATAACATGTATCACATTGTTAGTGCTTAAGACACCCAAATATCACATATACCCATTTATATCATTAACTTGTTACATAAGTGGCCTATATCACCACACAATATCTCATATGACTATGGAGTGCTTAACAAATTATCTTATTTCATATAAAACACAAATTATTCTTATTTCTTAAGTCACTTAATCATTGGATTAAGTGACCATGTCATCTTAACACACTTTTTGGATAAGTTATGACATGTATTACTGAATTACGGAGAAGTTATTCTACATCTAAGTGCTTATTATACCATTCACTGTCTCATCATTTTCATAGCAAATGAATTCTCATCTTCGTAATTCTTAGTTATCATATTAGGCCAAAACTACTATTAGCCATATCTAATCTTACTTTGTCATCATTTTACTTTACTAAGAATATTAACACGTGTGTTCATTCCAAAAATCAAACTTAGGTCGTGACACTTATTTTCTCAAAATATAATATCCATTTCATTTTTATACAAATTAAGCCAAAGTCATTAAAGTTACCATTTTCTTTCCCATTTATCACAACATATTAAACCATATTTTTCTACGTTTAACACATAATTTATTAAACCATTTATTTCAAGATAATAAATCCAAAGGTATTTACCTCTTGGATGCTTTTCTACTCAAATTCAAGCTTCCATCCACTTGAATCCAACCTCAAAATAGCTTGGAATACCATGCCTCATCTTCACATTTTCTTACAACAAAAATATAATAAAAAATGAATTTAAAAACTTTTCAAGCTTTTTCATGCAACCAATCTCAATAATCAAGTTAAAGAGAAGTAAAAACATCATTTCTTACCTTTTTGAAGCTTTCTCACTAGCTTCTATTCTCTCTTAAGAACCATAAAAACCCTTAATAAAAAACGGAGATTTGAAGGTGGAAATGAGTGTAGGTAGTAATTTTCAGTAATTTAAACAAAAACTCAAAAGTGGATGTTGAGAATTTTTTTTTTTTTAAATTGAAGGAAATGCAAGAAGAAGAAAAATGAAGAGAGAGCTCCCATAGGGGAGGCATGGCCGACTCGAGCATGAAGGAGAGCTGACATTTCCCCTCATCCTTTCTCCCATTTAAAATTCACACAACACCTGTACTCAATCCTAACTCACTTTATACATTTGAGTTAAATTGCACTTTAGTTTTCAAACATTTTGAAATTTGCGATTTGAGTCTTTCATCGCATTTTCACTTCGAAAATTCTTTTTAACCACTTTATTTTTTGTAAGAATTTTTTTTATTTGACACCTCTTTATTTTTCATAAGAATTTTTTTATTTGACAAGTTTTCTAATTCTCTTGAAAATTCATTGTATCCGCTATAAGAATAGTGCCAAGTGTCTAATCAGAAACTTTGAGGTTATTTGGGGAAATTTGTTTAACCGAGGTTTTAGACTTTGTAATTAGGGAAAACTTATCAAACTGAGCAAGGACAATCCAGTATAACCTAGAGTTGAGTTAGCTTGGCAGCATGGTTGGAACAAAGTTTTGGTCGAGACTGACAATGTTAATGTGGTGAGGATGTTGAACAATGCTTTGGAGAAGGATAATAGGAGATATCTGGTCAGAAGCATCATGGGACTATACAGAAGACAATGGCAGATAAAGTTTGTGCACACTTGCAGGGATGGAAATTTGAGAGCTGATTCATTCTCCAAGTGAAACTATTGATAAATATTATCGCTAAAACACATAATGTGTATAATTTTACGATTGTTGTCACTCTTAAATAGTAAAATAATACACACTTAATCACATATTAATAGTAATAATATCAATTGAAACGAGTGAATCAACAAATATTTATGTATAACTTGAGTTGTTTTTGCTAATTTGTTAATTTTTCTTGAGCAAAGAAATTTTAACGCACCTAAGAAAGCAATTAAGTAAAGTGAAAATGAAAAATGTAACTTCAATTTTCAATGCGTAATCTCTAGACTTCTGTTTTTTAATCATCAATCTCTTGATTTTGCTTTTCAATTAGATCATTATCCATAATTGGTCTTAAATTAAAATATTTTAATATAATACAAATATAAAAATTGAAGCTTTATGCAAATTTAAAAATCATAACTATTTAATCTGTCGACTAGTATCTCTTTGGTAAATACCGCATCTTCAAATTATTATACATCACTAAAAATTTTACTTATCAGATATCTTGCATTTGCACTTACAAGAACAACAACAATAATAAAAACTTTGATCTGAAAATTAATCCTTTAATTTTCATAATTTGATTTTTGTACTTTATGAAAATTGAAAACGTTATTCAATTGAATAACTTATAATTACTACTTCAACAATTTAGATGCAAAAAATTAAGAAAAATTAACAAATTAGCAAAAACAACTCAAATTAACATGTTAGTCAACAAATGATCTAACTTCTCGGTTTTCATAAATAACAAGGACCAAATTCTGACATTAAAATAGTGAGAATAATAATTTCTAATGCTAACAAATTAACATGTTTATCTACAAATGGAATTAATAATGATGATGATGATGATGATGATGATGATGATGATGATGAATGCGATATGGATTGTTTTGTTTAGGTGTTGGATGAAATAAACAAAATAAAGCTATCCCCAAAATATAAGTAGCTGTACACATGATGAAACCTATTATCTATCCATATATGTCTAAGGCTAGATTTCATTTGAAGATCTCTCAGATCCCCAGCCCGAGTCTCCTACACCATCCCATCCATCCAAAATCTTTATCCCAACTCTCTGTGTGTGTGCCAAGTGCCAACCACTAACATTTCATTTCATTTCACTTCTCCCCAACACTGTCATTAAGTAATACAGTAACATTCTCTAGTCTAGACTCTAGAGTTAAGTCATACATTTACTACCATATATATGTGTTTGTTTACATAGAGTCAGATAGATGCCCACTGTTACCTTTCTTCTCTGCACTTTGCATTTGCCTACTGCACTGGCTTCTTGGAACTTGATTTCCCAACTTTACGCTTCCACTTACACTGCGTTTCAACCCCAAAACAAAACAATCAACAAACTTAATAAAATATTTATATTTTTCAAAGAAAAAGCAATCAGTAGAAGTAATTACAAGGGGCTCATCATCTGAAATCCCGGAATCCACATCTACTGAAGATGACATCAATCCTTTCGAGGATTTCTTCGAAACTCGAGATTTGGTCTCAATTTGGTCACTTTCTTCAGTCTCTTTGGCTTCACCTTCAGTTGCTTTACTAGCAGTAGGATCTCTTTCTGTTGAGACTTCACTTGCTAATTCATTAGCTGCTTTCTCTTCTTCATCCTCCTTTTCAGCATTTTTCGAACTGCTATCTGCATCTTCAGAAAGATAGCTATCAGCATTAGATTTTACTTCATTTGCCTCCTCACTATGGTTTGGGCTTCCCTTCGTATCCTCTGAACACCTCTCCTGGAAAACTGAACCCACTTCTTTATCAGATTCTTCCCTATCTGTTAGGTTCTCATCCACCATTTCAGTGTCCTCTCCTTCCGATTGATCTAGGAAAACGACAGCAATATATATTCAAAGAGACCAAATGAAAGGGGAAAGAGAAATAAGGATCCACCATCTTACACTTTGTTCCTGAAGTTTTCAACATGTTACCATAATTAATGTTGCTGTTGGACCATTAAAAAAAAGTTCATGGAGCAAAACTCAATCTAAATACATGACATTTAATCTGGTAACATCACAGTTCTAGTAGAAGATAAAGAAGATAATAAAGCAGGCTAACTTCCTAGAGAAATTCAATGCATATTCTGCAGAATCAAAGCAGACTAGATTACGAAAATCACTAACAATACCTGAGTTCATCTTATGATTCTTAAGAGCAGCAGTGGATTTTGACAGGTCAGCTGCCTCTTCATCATCAGCGTTACTTTTCAATGTGCTCTTTTGAGTATGCTTCAAGTTTCTCTTTGGAGTTCTTTTCCTCTGAACCCTGCATATCCGATATCAAATTAAGTTCATAATTAAATGAAAGGAAAATAGCTTCATATTGGATTCTGGTACTCACATCTTTACTGAACTCTTATTCTGACGTGAACCACCTAAACTCTTACTTTTCTGCCCAGGAGACCTGTAAACAGTAAAGCAATTAAGTTATGAAGTAACATGAGTTAATTGCTAAATGTGAGAACAAATCATCCTCAAACAAAATGCAATTAACATAGACAAGAAATTCTCTCCATATATAAGTAGCCTATTTTTTTTTTCCTTCTTTCTTCCTTCCTTCCTTCCTTCTTCTTCTTGTTATTTATTTATATTTTTTAATCAAGTGGAAATGAAACACATACACCTACACACCAAGGGAATTATCTAATAGTGCATTAGTTGCTAGAACATACCTTTCCTTCAAAGGGCACTTGCTGCCTTTTGGTGACTTTGCCTTCTATAAAAAAGTGCAAGTGGAAGAGAGTTACGCTCAAATGAAGAGTAACTGATTTTAGCTTGAGAGAAAATGAAAAACGTTAAGTCTTAACCTTTACAGACTTGCAGTCTGCATTAACAAGCTCCCAGCACTCTCTTTCCAAACGGAGTACTTCCACATCTCCATCATCGTATAATACCTAAAAAGAACACATATATTCAGATATATGATTAATATGTGGTTCCATGTGGTACAAATGTGCACATATAGTCATTCAAGAAAGAAGGTGTAGCTTACGACATGCTTCCTTTTTATAGGGTCATAAGACTTGACGGTACCTTCATAAAACCTGTCAAGTGCAGCAAGATAAAATCAGTAGAGTACCTTCATAACTGGATCCTTCTTCTTTAAACAAAATTAAAACCTTAATAGGTTCAAACAAGAGGAAAGATAGTCTACATCTCTGTACAAGCATAGTCATTTAGACTGATGTCATGCAAAATGATATTACTACACCCAATGTTGTCAAGAGTGCCAGGAACACTGTTGGCGCTAGAACCCCTTATATTTTCTCAGGCATAATGTGCGAAAAAAGCATGCACCTAAGTGAAGCAGGGAGCAATACGTATATAAGTGTGTTTTTGCATTTGTGCCTACATATGTAATTATGATGATATATGTACTCCAAAAAGTGGTCAATTTTATCTACAAAACATGCAATTCTTTTAGTCAATATCTATATTTCCCTATGGTCCCATGAATGTTGCTGAATAATCAATAATCAAAGTAGAAGTCAAAGAGAACTTCAATTAGATGGCCTTACTTGCCTATCGGCTATCGCTACAAAAAAAAAAATGTGGCTACGCACATCCAGCATGCACTTCAGCACTTGATTAAAATGCATCTTGCCCTAAAGGGTTTGAGGTGCTTTTGTTGTCTAGCACTAAGATATAGGCATGCCTACGTGCATACCTCGAAACACTGATTAGACCAGTTCAAATTGAATAATGCTAACACATGTAACAATGTGGACTGCATTTGAATGGAACATGAAACCCGACAAATATAATCATGCAGACCATATAATTAATACTCACAAGGAAACAGTCAAGTTGACAGGCCAGATAAGCACAATGATGCAAGTACAATAAAAGAAATGAAATTAAAACCTTAACCTGCCACGAGACCAGAACACTGCTTCAAATAGAATTTAGGCTGTAAGTAAAACAACTAGAAAGAGGATGCATTTGCAAACTCAAAAAAAGGAGAAAATTGAAACGCACCAAATGGCCCAGACTCATTTTTATAACCATAAAGCATAACAAAGTGAAGCCTCGTGTAAACTCCCTAACACACGAAACATGCATAAAGTGGGAATAACATTGGAGATTGAGACTGAGAATCAATTTGTTTCACAGAAATTTTCACAATAATACTTTGGACTATAATGCATGGAATAGCGAAAGTTTTGGGGACTCACTTCTTATCCATGGGCCACCATACTTTTATTCTGTAACCAATCAAGTCTGCAATATCAATTCCATCTTCCTTTGCTGTGCACTGAACAAGGGGAAAAAAAAAAGACCAGATAATGAACAAAACGCTCAACATTAAAAGAAGAAAAGGGGGGCAGGTGGGTGGGAATTACAGAGACATGCTAGGGATTCAAATTCTCATCCTCAGTCCTCACTTACAGTGAAGACCATCGCATTTTCCACTTTGCATTATTCATACAACAGCAATTAGAAAGACCTATTGTTAATTAAAGAGGTGAAAACAAAGACCTTTGCTAATCCTGCAATGCTCCTCTTAGACTTGACTCTAGATCCAGCTGCAGACTTCTGAATGAGATATAAAACAGATATTCAAACAGTGACAACCATGAGAACATTAAATGCAGAATCCTTTACAGCAAAATCAACCAACAAGAGAAACATACCTCCAGATTTTCATCATCATCTTCATCTGACACATCACTATGACCCCAATCATAGCCTTTGCCTTCACCTTTCGAGGAGATGCTTCTTTTCTTCCGAATACATGACACCAAATAATCTGATCCATTGTTCTTATTAAATATTTTTTGTGTAGGCAGTTGATCTTTTGAGTCTTGAATTTTGTCCATGTCCATTTCAGTAGATTGAAATGAGGCATCTTTAACTTCATGCCAGTCATCTCCTGAATCTCTTGAAGGGACCTTAGTAACACTTTTTGAAATTTTGAAAGCAGTATGAGCAGACAATGACCTACTGTATTTAGGCACTGGGACAGAAGCTGCACCACTGGTTTTTCTCTTTTTACCTTTCTGATGCTCCTGCCCCAATTTTTCTTTCTTGGTAGGAGAGGGATTATGACCATTGCTTGATTCAAACTTACTGGACATTTCTCGACTGCTCAAATTTATTTCCCTTGCCATTTTCAAAATATCAGTATCATTTTTAGCATCTTTTGCTTCTGCTGAGAGAGATTTTTTCCTTTTTGCCTTTCCATCCTTGGCTCCTTTAGATTTTAGTAGCTTAATCATTTTTCTAAGAGGCATGTCATTTCCTTCTATTTCACTGTCTTTGAGAGCCTCACCCTTAGAAATCTCTTGCTGAACCTAACATGAACAGAGGAGCAGAAAGGTTAATGAACAATGAAACACCAAATACACCACATACTACCCTATACATGAAAGGAAGAAAGCACATAATACCATTCCATCAGATTCCAACTTTAGAGATTCAAAGTGAGATAGGACAGTCTCATCAGCTAACCATGTTCTCCTTTCACCAGCCTGTCAAAAACATGCAAGAGCATAATAACAATTTTGTACAAATAGTGGAAGTATACAGCAAATAATGGACCAAATAAGTGTCACTGGCACCATATAATCACATGGTTGAAGCATAAAACTTTTTTTGCACTGGATTCATGTTATTTGCAACCAGGTTAACTGCATATAAATCTGGATCTTAATACATTGCTTAATAAGTCCAGTGTCTCAAGTTAATAACTATACATGTAAAAGCCCCACAGGCACAGTTTTTCCTGTCACTGCCAATTGCAATGAGAGAGCTTCAGATAGTCTGACACTGCATATTCCTGTTTGAGGAAGCAGCAAAAATGCAAGAAAATAAGACAAATACGTTTGAAGTCTTACCTGTGAACCTTCACCTTCTTTTCTTTCATATGGTTTGTACAAGAGAAGAGGCAGAGAGACAGACTGCATAAGCCCTTGCAAATCCTCCTCCTTATAAGCCAGGCGTTTCATGATGGAAAGTCCAAGGTCACAGATAGCATGTGAATTCTGAAAAAGTCAACATTATTCAAATTAGCTTCTGTTCTTTTTTCTTCCTTTTTTCCCCCTAAGAGGGGGCTCTACTTTTCTCAATATCAGGAGAGACTTGTGACTTCTAGCCTATCAACTCGTTATACTATAGAATAATAACAGGATAATAGTAAGTATTATACAAAATTAAGCATCTCATTGAACCTCTAATTTTGTTGCATCAACATTGTCTTCAGAACACTTTATACTCTTAAAGATAGAAAATATCACAGAAATACTCTGCTTCTCCTTGTTGACTCCGACTTCTGACTTTGTATCTTCATCTCTATTCACCAACATAGAAATAGCCACAAACAACTGCCTGAAAATTACAGAAAAGGCAAGTTCAATGTATAAAAACTCTGAATAGATACAAATTACCAAGTAATTCTTCAACCTAGAGCAAAAATCCAATCATTTAAGAACAGTCCAACCTCTTCAATGTAAAATTTATTATTCTAAATTGCAGTGATGAAAAACAATAACAGAAGTTCAACAAAACAGCAGCAACTGACAAAAGATAAATTTTAGTATTGAGGATTCACAGCAATGAGCAATATAAAGTCAGCTAATCCATCAAAGTATAGATATAAAATGTTGGTTGCCTCTTTTTGATCTTGTTAGCTCAATTCAAATGTCTACAACCACAGCAAATAAATTTGAGGTTTTCTATGACCTTATATTAATGTTGGGCTTCAAACTGTTGCCAATTAGCTAAATAGGGATCCCTTTGGCTGGTACTGATATCAAGTTCTTTGTTATCAATTGGTTCAAAGTTAGATTTGTCTGTTGAAGATGCCTCATTTCAACACAAAGCCAAATAAACCACCAAACTTAACTGGTGTAAGATAACACCAGTTAAACCATAACATCTGAGCTTATATTCAGAGCATATTCAAGAAAGATAAAAGAAAATGCATATACCGGTATATTAGCTCAAATGCTTTAACATCCTTGCATTCATCTGTGTTGGGACATGAATGATGAGCAAGAACATGGACCAAATAAGGCAGGATGTATTCTGGATATGCTGTTGAGGAATTTGAATCAGATTGTACAGAAACCAGACGGGCTTTTGCCTGCTGATACATTTGAAAGATGTCGGCTAAATTCTGTTTTTCCTGTTATTTCAAGCACAATGGAAATTAACAGAAAATTTCACAAATTTTCCACAATGAAACCACAAAGTAAATTGGAAACAAAACTACGCTAAAAGATTTCAAGTTCAGCATGAAAACCTCCTCGTCAAGCAATTTGGATCCAGTTATGTTAAATAAGAAAGCACAAGCATATTTTGCATCCAAGAGCCGATCCTTTATATATTGATGAACTTTTCTGAGGAACAGTTTCCCAGCCTGAGGGAAAGAGATCATCTACAAGACCAGAAAAGAAATATAAAAGAAAAAAATGTGAACAAGAAAGGTTTAAAGAAAACAGGAGGGATAATTTATATTTCACAAATGACTTCACCTCAGGGGTCCTCAAGGTTAACTGGAAGATATCAAGAGGAATCTTATGATCCCAGTACCGTGACAGACGAAGAACTGCCTTGGCCACAGCAAGCCGTAAATGGGCCCTATCAACAGAACTGTAAGACAGAAAACACTTGTGCATGAAATTTGCTTCAACAAGCATCATATTCTAACCAATTGGGCAAGATCACAAAGACATTTGATAGCGACATAAAATATTAGTAAGAAAAAAAAGAAAGAAATCTGCCAATGTCAGCTACAGTACCTTGATTCTATCTCTTTTGATATTTCACCGAAAGAAAGTATGTTTCTAAGGAGTTCTAGAAGGTTAGAGATACCCAGACGAAGATGAGCATCTTTAACAGGCAAATAGCTTTTGACCAATGTCTTTAACCCAAATACCTGTGGCATGAAAAAGTTGCGGGAGGAGAGACCCATCATAAAAATTTTAATAAGAAGAAAAGGCTACAAAATGAGAAAACAGAAACCTGGACTTAGTTTCTGTGAGATACTGATAATATGAATTTGCTTTAATCTTAAATGGAAATAATAAAAATAACAAAAAAAACTTTACAACAATCCACAACCTTCAACAGACAAAGTTCGCTTTTGTCATCCCAACATTCTTTTGCACTGGTATCTGCTTTCTGAAGTAATAAAGAAGGCTTACAGATGAGCAACAATACATGAGTTACATACAGAAAATAATAGAAGAATAAAAATATCTCACAAGACATACATTACTGCATCTCAGAATTTTGCTTTTAATAAATTCTTCAATATCACTCTCTCTAGTTTCAAAAACAGGCATCGCAATCTGAGCTATACATCCCAAAGACTGTAGCACAGCTGGCAAATGCGTTTTTTCCTCCAGCATGTCCACAAGCCTCTGCAAATTGAATAAAGATGCTGCATGTTAGGCAAATATATAAAGAAACTATTTATACAATTTCTTTTCAAAGTTAACACATTTTTGCATATATATAAACTATGATGCATGAAGTACTCTGTGACCTTATATAGCACAGAGAGGGACTTGAGCCCATCATCCTTAGTTATTGCTGCTAGTGCATGCACTGCATACTTTGCTTGTCTTCGACTTCCTTCTAAACAGAGTCTCTCCAATATAAGATCAATTGACCTGCAAACAATCATTAGGTGGAAAGTAAGAATATGAATGAAGAACAAACCCTTGACAACTCTCATTCAAAAGTTGCACCTTGATGACATTGCAAGTTGTTCTCGAATGGTACCACCAGCCTTAGCCAAAACATGCAAAATGCCTTCTTTTATTATTTCATTGTCATCTTTCAAAAATTTAACCAATTCTTCTTCAGCTCCGCCCAGAAGCAATGGACTAAAGCGAGCCAGAATCTGAAAAGCCACCAAAAGAAACTTAAAAACATCACATGAATCTGTTTCTAACAGAAAAAAAGAACATAAACAACATCAAATGACCTACATCTGAAGACACTAACATTGCAGACTCTTAATAACATTGTAACTGAAAAGTAGAAAAGACAAGACACAAAAGCGAAAGACCATAGAAACATGCACAATTGCACTCACTCACACCCAGAAAAACAAGTTTCATAGAAAGATCAATTGTTACCACAAGTATATTCATGCAAGAATGAGTGTATTGTATATTTCCAGTAGACTTCTGTACGGTAGCCTCCAGAAAGATTTCTTTAACATGCTCCTTGTTAAAAAGTAGATACGAACACTTCAGAGAGAGAGTACTTAGGAAATCGTAGAGACGATGCTTCTCACCAAGTATTTTAAGCAAATCATCCTGCAAATTAAGAAAATATAAAAAAACATTCGCCACATTCATTTTTCCCCTAAAACCAAAGCCAAGTTCACTTACAAGATACACTGCTGCCAAAAACATAAACTACAAGTTAAGTTATGAGAACGGGTAGCCATCATTACTTGGTGGCAGCAAAAGTTGCATAAGGTTGACTTTATTAAAGTAATAGTCGAGGCAATTGTCAAAAGAAACTAGGGTAGAAGCCAAGCCACCACTTAACCACTGTATTAAAACCAAGAGGCTCAGCACTATACTTTACTGAAACTTTACCAGATTCTTCCCTTTTTTTTTTTACTTGTATGAGAAAATACAGAAGGCAACCATGGTAGAGATAACCTTTTCTGACCAGCCACATTAAGGAGATGTGAACATTGCAGGTCGCCATGACAAGGTTACTAATGTTGTTGTCAATTAGTGATGATAGCAATTATAGCACCAGAAGGATATTGAGGATCATAACAGACAGCATCATCAGTTTGTCGCCACTCCAGGAATATTATGGCAGTCCTAGCATAAATAACAATGATGCTAAAGGGATGGCCAGAACAGCCGATACAGACACTTGAACAAAAAAAAGCAGCCAAGGTGAACTAATTCGTTGGCTTTAAATTTTATTCTCAAGACCGTTAGTTAGATTTCCTAGGTAGAAAATCCTATAAACTTTTCTAGTAACCCCTTAATGACTAATATTCAATTTTCCATAGGTGGCTTTGGTGTGATATATCATCCCTATTTAAATGGTCCAAAATCCAAATACATTCTCAGCAAAATCCCATTTAATTTGCATCATCAATATCTTACAACCTACCCGACCACTAGAAGCTTGGTGGAAGCTGGTATTTGGATCAAGTAGATTCACTAAAATCCTCCATATGTTAGCATCTTTCAACTGATCAAGAATCTGAAAACTCTCTTCAGCCTTCACGGGATCAGAAAAACAGCGTGACATGATTCGGAAGCCAAACAAAACTTTCTTCTGTAAATCAGGAGCATCAGTATCCTGCATGGGAGTAAGAATGAGTTATTCAAGTTTGACCAATTTCATAGAAGTTTAAATTCTGCTCCTTAGGATACTATTTCATCATTCAGAACTTCAAACCTGATGCATCTGCCTTAGAGAGAGATACCTCTGCATCTCTTGCTGTAACCTGCAATCCGACAGGAAATCCCCTGGAAATCAGTTTACAATCCATTAAATACATAACGGAAAAGGGAAAGCTACTCAACGGTCATATATCAAAGCATTCACAAGATACCTCTGCTTCTGTTCCAGCATCCTCTCGAGTGCTTTCACCTCAATTTTGTCGAATCCTGAGAAAACTCGTATCCAACATTTAACTTTATCTTTGATTGAGAACCCAGTTGGAAAGAGAAACCCACATAAAATAGACTCGATTGTATCTGACCTGCAGGGCAGATGTACATGTTACAAATCCTATGATTGTGCCAGACACACAGCGACAAGGAGTCATAGCAGAAAATGCTTCAACTTTGCACCACATTGTTTCAAGTACTTCACTAATTGGAAAAAAATTGTCACTGAGGTACTAATAAAAATAATTTAATGGATTGCTAATCATTCTAATAACTACTTGCACATTCACAAAAGAACACTAAATGATTATGAGAAGGCAACTTATACAAAAGTATTTTCAACAACTTCTAATGTCACCAATTGAAGATATTAAGATTAATGAAGAGTTGAAAATACAGCATACTTTTGATGCTAATTTATATAATTTCTTCTTGCATCACCTTTCCTAATAATGCAGAGATCTAAATTTATTACTTAACCAGACATTGAACTTCAAATAATAAGAAAAAATAAAAGATAAATAATGAAATAAAAGATAAGGTGTGAAAGTAATCCTCGGCTGCAAGATATCTAAAATGACTTGCCTAAAATCTTTGTCATAGAAACACCTAAAAATCTTCCCAGGTATCCAATCATATTCATTTGTAGTGATTGTGCCATCAGTGCAGCTAGCACAGTAAACTTTGAATATCTCAGCCAGCCTTTCCATAGTAAATTTTTTAACAAGCAGCTGTAATTTCCAAATCAAAGAAAGAGTTAAATGCCATGGATAATGATCACTGGGTACACAATGGGTAACAAAAGCAATTGAATGAACACAAGAAAAATGAACATACAGATTTGTCTCGAAGACGCTCTGCAACAAGTTTTATAGTCTCAACAGGAACGGAAGCAAGAGAATGACAAGCAACATCAGATATTACAGCCACAACTTGCTTTCGAACATTTTCATCGTAGTCTAACAGCCGATCACAGAGGGCAGCTAGAAAACGTAGAACAATATCAAAATCAGCAAAGTACCACACAAATTAATATGTAGAAGACCAAAAGAAACTTACAGATAATTTCAGCAGCCTCGGATCTGGAGGGATTCGACAACAGACAGTTCTTAACATGTTCAAGTACAGACATTCGAACATCAACAACTCGATCAGTCAACCTTTTCAAAAATTCTGAAAATATTGGCCAAAATGCTTCACATATAGTAGAGCCTGGCAAAGCAAAGAGGTCCCCAACCAATCTCACAGCTCTCAAACGAGTGTCTAATTGATCAGTCTGCAGATATTGGAACTTGGACACCTCAGAAATTTTCATGAAACTTCTATCATCTTTGAATACAACTTATCAAAATAAGAATTAAAACTGTCAAATCCTCAATAGAAAAACAAAGTCAGTCGTTACCACAAAAGTTGAATTCAAACAGTCCAGAACTACAAACATTTCAACTTCAAAAGCATCATTAGAATTATTTTAGAATACAGAAATTTTCACAGAACAACAAATAAATATGCATTTGCATGAAGAGCAAAATCTTAAAACAGTTAGGAAATTAGCAAAAATGAAAAGAATTATTGTTAATATGTGCTTACCAAAAGCTCTCCAGTAAGGTATGGGACGACTCCTGATAGTATCTGAGGAGCACAACAATAAACATCATAGATAACTTCATGGTAGTCAAATTCACTATTTACTAAATGATTATCTCCAGACATCAATGATATAAGAAATTGTTTTATGCCAGCTCCAAGTTTTCCTGAGCACTGCTCTATGACATTCATAGCAAGTCTCCTTGCAGCTGGAGTAACATCCTGAGATTATAGATTCCAGAAGTAAATTTCCTTCCAATTAAGATTTATAACTTCTACGGAATACATGAAGGAAAAAGCATTTAGCAAACAAAGAATTCTTACACTTCTCTTGCGACCTAAAGCAGACAATATAATAAGTAAAAGATCATCTCGAACATCTTCGCTCTCTTCTAAAACGACGACCATGACTGTTAGCATGGATGATAAAACACTTTCAGGATGGTCATCTCTGCAATATGTAGTAAAACACATACCTTTAGTCCAAGATAATTATGAAATATAACTGGAAAAGCTATAGATAACTTTTTGACCATTGCATGGCTCCCACAAATTCTCAGTGTGAAGACAATTTAAGGGGAAATGTAACTTTAACACACCAAATCAACCAAAAGACAGATAGGCGTATATTTTTTGACGTATCATTCCAGGGTCAAGATGCATGCAACTAAGGGGTTGCAGGCATAACTTGGCCATCACACTGAAGCCAAACACTAAGAATGATTTCCATATAACTAACAGCAGCAGCAGATTTCTACCATTCTATGTTAATTAAGGCATTCAGATATGCATGCAACAGAAAATTTTATGTAAATAGTAGTGATGAGTAAATGTTACCCTCAATAGAAGCACTTTGCTGAAAAGAGCAAATACATAAACTGGGATATAGAACACACCTGACAACAGCAAAAAATGTACTGAACATTTCATTCACCAGATCATCACACTCAAGATCCAGCATAACAACACATGATCTATATTTCGCAAGAGTCTCCAAAATGACAACTCTCCTTCCAAAAGATGGGCCATTGGTGTCACTCAATCCATTAAAAGTACCAACAATCAGATGAAATATATGCTGCAAGCATGACACATCAATCACACAGGAGTTCAGTAGACATTTTATTAGTTTACAAGTAGGGTGAGCATTAATCAGTTACAAAAGATTTAACAGACTGAACCTATCAAATTTTGTTAATTCTGTTAGGTTTATTCAGTTATAAAATCAATTGCTTTTGAAAATAGATTTATTTGTTGGTTCAGCCAGTTATCGGATTTCAAAATTGATAACCAAATAGGCCAAACTAACCAACCTTTGTATTTTTAATTTTAAATATATTTTATATGATATATAGTAATTTAAAATTATAAAAAGTACATCGTTGATATTATATAATATATTGTATAAAACATAATATAAATCATTTTTATATAATAATAAAACTTCCTCTTTTTTTTAAATAGTTAAAAACAACCAAACCAAGTCGGTTTCAATTTTCTAGTTAAAAATTTTAACTTGGTCGTTTCAATCATTTTTATAAGTTAATTCATTTTAATCTGTTTTCAGAATTTTTCATCAAACCAACTGAATGCTCACCCGTACTCATAAGAAATCCAGACCACAAACAGTCAACCTTCATGAAAGAAATGCACCTTTAAAACATCATCGTTATATGGCGCTTCTGGAGCAGTAATACGAGTTATCTCACAAATACAGGTTGCAACTAGAAGTTTGACATCCCTATCTTGATGCTTGAGCAATTCTGGCTTGACAATTGCATTTAGAAAGGGCTGCATTGATTCCACTGTTGTTGATGGAGGAGATTGATCAAGCTCAGAAAGACATGTAGCAGCTTGCTGCAGATTCAAGGACAAAACATGGAACAACCAAATTAAAGTTCACACCTGATTTCGTTTGGCATAAAATACATAAATGCACAGGTAATAGCATCTAACAAGATATGCAAGCATTATTAAATGGTATATTTTACCATACCCACAAGTCACTAAGGTCCAATGCCAGATATGCATCAATAACATGATAAAGAATGAAAGGTGAACTATCAATATAAATAGGAAAAGCATAAAATATAACATATAAAACAGTTGGCAATATAATGAGAACATTTGGATGGATTAAGTAAAAGGAAGCTTTTAATTTTTACATATTAGTATAAAGTGTTTAATCAAGACAGCCACAGGCTAGATTTGATAATGAGTGACACAGTTTCAATAGGCAACCTATAATCGACCTAAAACATTTGGTAGATTCAGAAATATATATATAATACACATACATATACATACATAGGATTTACCCACCCAAACCCCTAACACAAGAGAAGAAAGAAAAAAGAAATATAGAAGTATTTGTGCATTTTACTCAACAGCAGAAGGCAATATAACAACCATAATAACCTAACAAATCAATTGACCAGGCCTAAAGATCCAAGTTTTTACTTATAGTAGACTTCAAAATCAGAGGAACTCTATTTTCACATACTCCCAAGTAAGCAGCAGCTGTGGTTTATCTACAGCATCATTACACACTAATACATATTTGCCACTGTGGTAGTCATGCGTTTAAAACAGTTTTGGAAAATAAAATGCAGAATCCATAGTTCAAACTGACTGAAGGACAAAATGCATATTAGTTTTCCACTCAACAACCGGTATATTCTGGCCTACCAACATGAAAGATTGCTATTTCTTTCATGCATAACAAGATGCCTCTTCAGCCCATTAGCAAAATAATAAATTCACCATCAGAGATCCCACTCAACCACAAGTATATTAAGGTCAACCAAAATAAAAGAACTGCCATTTCTTTCATGCATAATAAGATGCCTCTTCAGCTCATTGACAAAGTGATAAACTCACCATCAGAGGTCCCAAACATCATGTACTACAAAAATAAAAGCAATGGATATTCAATAAAATCACTTTGACTAAGCTTGGTTAAGACGAAAAATCCTTTACAAACTAGTTATTGCTGCTTGAGAAACCTAACCACTTCTTCATAGATCGGGCATTTGCATACCAGTGGAAGCTTAATCAATCATTCGTAAACTAAAGGAAGGGCAACATGATTGTTTAGTCATGTGCAAAACTGAAGAATGATAGTCCAGTATGGAAAAGTGATTCAATCTAAGCAGAAAAAAAGATGAAAGAGGGAGGAAGTGTGAAACACCATCTTAGATGGGTTGATATCATTAAAGATCAGTTAGCTTTTAATAACCCTTTTGAAGGATATAGCCCTCACCAAAACAATGACTAAATTTGATTACTGTTGCCAATCCCATATAATTCTGAGTCTTAGAGGAAAACTTTTGGGGGTTGATTACACGTACCAGAATACCCCTCAGAGCCTTCCCCAGGACCCCAACCACAATGACAATTCCAAACTAAGACCAGCCCCAGATATACTTGTTTGACCCTGTTATACAAAATAGTGGGTGGGTGTTGCAATCCATGAAGGGCAACCTAAATCAAAGATTTGTGATGTACTAATGTACTTGAAGATTTGAACTATGGAATGGGTTATCTATCATTCTTATGCATGGGTGCCATTTTATCACTCATTTAAAGCATTTGTTGCACTTATTATTGTGCACAATTCATATTCAAACTTGAAAAGTAAAATGCCAAGCACGGTCCAGTCTCCGGGCATAGCACACTGCTGTTGATTTAGGCCTGATTCACTGCCTTGAGGAACCATGGGCTTGTCAGAAAACATGTTTGGAGATCCAATTACTTGACACAATAACAACAGAACATCCTAACCATATTACAATAGATTGAGTTTTTAATAAAAAATGCAAGACCTGAACATTCACCATAACATCTACCAAATTATGGGAATAAAACATGTCAGAAACCCATTTGTGGAAAAAACATGTAAGTTGGAGACACGTCTACGAACTGGAAAACAACCCTAATTCAACCAATTTTCATGAAATTTGCATTAAGAACCAACTACCTCTAACAAAGTGAATTCATCACAGAGGTTCGTGATAACCTATTAACCTTTTAAAACCTAAGTAAACAAAAACCTTAACCGTGAATAAACCTCACAGCAGCTAGGAAGCTCACTCGAATTAAGTAATTCAATTGAACTTCAAAAAAAAAAGACTAAAACTTGCATAGTTTCTTGTACAGATACCCTAATTCAACCAAATTTCTAGAACCTCGCATCTAATTACGAACTAACTTCCTCTAAGAAAGCGATTTCATGAAAGAGGCTTATGACGCCCTATTAAAACCCAAAATCCCAAGGAAAGAAAAGGCTTAAGTGCAAGTAAGCCTCACAGGCTAGGAAGCTCGCTCAAATTAATTAATTCAATTGAACTTTCAAAAAACAAAACGGAAACTTACAAAGTTCTTGTACAAATACCCTAATTCAACCAAATTTCATGAAACTCGCATTTAATTACGAACTAACTTCCTCTGGGAAAGCAAATTCATAGAAAAGAGGTTCATGATACCCTTTTTAAACCTAAAATACTAAGGAAACACAGAAAAAAAAAAACAACTTAATCGTGAATAAACCTCACAGCAACTAGGAAGCTCACTCGAATTAAGTAATTCAATTGAACTTTTTTAAGAAAAAAAGGAGAAGAATGCGTGCCTTTAAGAGCTTGAGAAGAGCGTCTTTGGAAGAAGGAGGAGAGTGAAGCTTGGATCCCAACTCCTTGAGCTGCTGTTCCACCTTCTGCGCCATTTTCCAATTCGTATATTTTTTCTTATGTTTTTTTCGGTTTACAAAAGCAAAAAGCAGAAGCTCATGGACTCTCACACTCGATAACCATTACCGAGCTGACATGCATACATAGAGATTCAAGGAAGAAACAAAGAAAAAAATTGAATTTTTTTTTTTTTAGATTTGATAGTTTGGGCCTTTTGCCTTTCTATTTTTCTCCCTCCCTCGTTTCTTTTCTTTTTTTCTTCTACTCTGGTCTGTGGTGTTTTTCGATTTCGAATACGGACGCGAAATATGAAATTAAAATGAGCTCTAAATACTTGCTTAAATTCCGCCCACATGCTGACTTCCATTCTTATTTACGTGCTCCGTCTCCTTTTCTGCCTTTTGATTTTTTGGTTAAATTTTATTATTAGGCCCTGTATTTTTGTGAAAATTATAGATTTAGTCCCCATATTATGAATTTAGTCACTTTATTTTTCTAATTGGTCAATTTTAATCCTATACTTTTAAAATTTTGAAATTTTCATCCTAACTCAAACAGTAACAGTTAAATACATTTGGTTAAACTCAATTATTAGCTTAGTACTATGTGTATAGTTATAGATTTGGTCCATATTCTCCAATTAGATCATTCTAAGTCCTTATGCTTTTCGAATTTTGAAATTTCAATCTTGATGTAGAATGATAGTTGTTAATCCATCAACAAGATTTTTAGTGAGTAATATGTAGAAATAACAAGTTGACATAGCATTACACATATTATAATATGCTTGGCGTATCAGATTTTAAAAATAGTAGAACATAATGAATTAACAATTACTATTTGGTAAGGATCAAAATTTTAAATTTTGAAAAGTATAGGGACTAAATATAACCAATTTGAAGTAGAGAGATTAAATCAATAACTTTTGCAAAGAATAGGGACTGTGGTAGAGTTTAACCTTTTACATATTATAATATGCTTGGCGTATCAGATTTTGAAAATAGTAGAATTTAATGAATTAACAATTACTGTTTGATAAGGATCAAAATTTTAAATTTTGAAAAGTACAGGAACTAAATATAACCAAATTGAAGTAGAGAGATTAAATCAATAACTTTTGCAAAGTATAGGAACTGTGGTAGAGTTTAACCTTTTCTTTTATATTTTTATGGTTTTTTGTTTTTTGCACTTTTACTTTATTTTACTTTTTTTGTTTCCGGTTTGCCTTATTAATATTTAGTTTTAAAAATTTTGAATGTATTTTACTTTTAACGGTAGATTTTCTCAAAAGACACTAATTATTAGTAAATTTATGTTTTGTTTACTTAATTTTAAAAAGTTACAAAATGATTGCTGAATTATTTGAAAGTTTTCATACAAGTCACTGAACTATTTGAAAGTTTTATTCAAGTTACTGGGCTATTAAACAAAAAAAATTTTAAGTTCAACTAGTGAGCTCCAAGCGACGATTTGAAAATTTGTATAGTGGATTAGTACCAATTGTCGAAACTATTTTTTTTTTGAAAAAACAAGGATTGACTTTAAAAACGAAAATGGAGTCTCCACCAATCTTTTTTCGAGGTGTGATCGGGTCACCTTGAAATTGATCATTTTAATAAAAAAACATTTTGATTTATTAAAATAATGATTTTGTTCTACGAAATTCGAGAAAACAGGTTCGGGAGTCGGTTACGCACGAGGAAGGATTAGCACCCTCGTAACGCCCAAAAATTGGTACCTAATTGATTAATTAATGTTCTAATGTCAAAAATTTGAAAAGATTTTAAAACACAATCCTTTTGATTTTTAAAACTTATGTTCTTTAATTTTAAATGGACATTCAATTATTTGGATTTTTAAAGGAAAATCGAAACTCAGTAAGTTAGAGCACGATCTTTCGAATTTTTCAAACACCAAATATCCTTTGCTTTTTAGAAATCTTTGCCTCGAGATGACAAAACCTCGCATCCAGTGAGTTAGGAAACAACATCTTAAATTCCCGAGAATAGATTTTTTTATTTAAAAATTCATATGCTTTAATTTCAAAAAGGGTACTCAATCATTTGGACTTAATGAGAAAAATCAAAACCCAGTAAGTTAAGGCACGATTTTCTCAAAACTCTCAAATATCGAATATTGCCCTATTTTTTAATTTTAAAAAAATCATGGATTTTGAAATATGAAGGTATATTTGGCCACATTAATAAATAAAGATTAATGAATTTCTTTTAAAAAAATAACCAATAAAAAAATAAAATGTACCAAGCTTTCAAATAATAATGGGCGATGTTAAAACAAATAATGTGAAAGAAAAGGATTTTGAAATTGACAATAAAAAGCAATTTAAAAATAAATTCATGTATAAAAATTTTAAAGTAGGTAATATATGTAAAATTTTGTAATAAATCCAAAAAAAAGATAAAAATAAATAATATATGAAATAGTAATATATAAATGAATTTTAAAATAAATATTATATAAGAAGTAAGTTTAAATAAGTAATATATAAAACAATATATATCAATCTAAATAAATAATATACAAAACAAAATGACTTAAAGAAAATGATATGTGACAAATACTAAAAAGATACGTATAAGTTTAAAATAAACAATATACGAAAATTTAAAATAGATAATATAAAATAGTTTAAAATGATATAAAATAAAACCACTTTAAAATAATCGTTATATAAAACAATAAGAAAAATGAATGATATATAAGATAATTTAAAGTAATAATATAAAAAAAACCTAATCAAAATAAAACTACTTAAAATAAGTAGTATCAAAAATAATAAAATAAAACAGCTCGAAATAAATACCACATAAAAATTTGGAATAAATAAATAAAATACAACTTTGCAAAAGTGTGAAAATAAAATAAATCTCTATACAGAAATAATAAATAAACGAATAAAATAAAAAGAATAATTAATAATTAAATAATTAAATGGATAAATAAAAAAGGTTGAAAAAACGAAGATGAATGAAGAATAAAACAAAAACAAACCATTGAAAATAAGAACGCAAGAGGGAGAGAAATTTGAGTGAATGCTCTCAAGAATTTTTATTGCTTCCCCAAAACTCAAGTGTGTTTTACAATGAAGGGAGAGGCCTCTATTTATAGTTGAGCCTCCCCAAATTCAATGATACAGATCAATTACATCAACGGCTAAGATTAAAAGGTATCTACAAATTAAATCTCTAATATTACAAAATCATATCTTCTAAGATTGCATACCAAATCTGTAACAGCCTAAATTTGGGTCTAGTCGAAATAGTGGTTTCGAGACCACAAATCCGATGAGTAAAATTATATTTTTATTATATTTTTATGGTCTACAATTTTACGGAAAGATTTCGTAAAGATTTCGTTCAAAAATTTCGACGTTTGGGCACTCAATTTAGTCAAAATGACTAAATTGTAAATAATGCAAAAGTTGAGCTCTACATGTTAGAAGTGTCCAATTTCTATGAAATTTTAAATTGGAGGTCCTTAAATGGAAATTAGACCATTGGTTACATTTTTGGACAAAAATGGACATTAGATAAGTGAAATGGGATTTTTTAAGTTAGGGGCATTTTGGTAATTGGTAATTAAATGAATTAAAAACATAATTAAAATGCCAAATTTGTCCATCTTCTTCATATAGACGAAATTTACCAGGGGAAGACATGGCTAGGGTCTTCTAAACTTTCCAAGCTCATGACCCAGAGAAAACAAGATTTTGGACCTAGAACGTGAGGAAAATCGAAAATCGGGAAAGTTGGTAAAATGGTCATTTTGGTATCGAGGTAAGTTCGTATGTTAATAAGCATTAAATTTAATATGTTTAAATGTTTAACTGACACCATGTGTTATTTTGTATGTTATTATTGGATCATGAATAATATAAAAAAATTACGAGATTGTATTGAAAGATCAAATTAAGAGAAATGCGGTATGAGTATGATCGAATTTCGACATGTGATGAATTGACGGATAAGACCATGGTTAATCCATGGCAAAGTGTGAAATGTAGGTATGGTATCATCCATATGTGAAATGTAGGTATGGTATTAACCATACTGAGTTATGAAATGTAGGTATGGTATCATCCATACTGAGATATGAAATGTAGGTATGGTATCATCCATACTGAGTTATGAAATGTAGGTATGGTATTAACCATATTGAGTTGTGAAATGTAGGTATGGTATTAACGATACTAAGATATGAAATGTAGGTATGGTATCATCCATACTGAGATATGAAATGCAGGTATGGTATCATCCATACTGAGTTGTGAAATGTAGGTATGGTATTAACCATACTGAGATATGAAATGTAGGTATGGTATCATCCATACTGAGATATGAAATGTAGGTATGGTATCATCCATACTGATTTGTGAAATGTAGGTATGGTATTAACCATACTGAGTTATGAAATGTAGGTATGGTATCATCCATACTGAGATATGAAATGTAGGTATGGTATCATCCATACTGAGTTGTGAAATGTAGGTATGGTATTAATCATACTGAGATATGAAATGTAGGTATGGTATCATCCATACTGAGATATGAAATGTAGGTATGGTATCATCCATACTGAGTTAAGAAATGTAGGTATGGTGTTTCTATACCAAGTTGTGAAATGTAGGCATGGTATTTCAATGAGGAAAACCATACTGAGTTGTGAAAGCGTGGCATTGAGCAACGCGTACTCAAATTCGTAAGAGGCGTTTCCTAATTTGATAATAAGTAATACAAAAGGAGTGAATCAAATGAAAGAGATTGAATGATTGTTAATGTTGAGCTCAACTATGTGTACAAGAGAGTTACGAAATGGTTTTGGTCACATGTATAGTATTAAGTGCAGGCTACTATGTGTACCAGATAGCTTCGGCTACAAGGGTGGTACCATGTGTAGGCCACCGTGTATCTGTTATCATTACGATGAGTTCAACGGGAAATTGACTAAGAGAAAATACATGTGATTGTATGATGACTAAGTGTAACTGAATACGATCATGTTATGAATAAGTGCAAGTATGAATGTGACCAATTGAGAAATGTGGCAAATGTATGTATGAACAATATGTTCAATATGTAATCGGAAATTGGAAAGATTAGTATAAGCAAGTGATGAACACAACTAAAGTGAAAGAGAGCAAAAATTTACAATAGAACTGCTTTGGACAGCAGCAGTGATGTGAATTTGAAAAATCACCAAAAATAGTAGAAATTGAATTATAAGTTGGATGAGATATTTATTTAAAGATTATTGAGTCTATTTTCATATAAAAGAAACAGAGAAAACAAAGGATTTTTATATTTCAAGATATTTAAATTCTTGTGAGATTGGTCTAGAATGATTATGTGATCCCCTATTCTGACTTGTGAAAATAATTAAAAATTGTACAAAAATAATTATGGGATAAAAGTTATATTCTTGAAATCCTTAATGAGTCTAGTTTCAAATGAAATAAATTATAGCATCTTTTGAATCCTGTACAAGGAGAAAATTGATTCGTAGTGAAAAGTGGTCAGAGCAGTCAAGCAGTGAAACAGGGGAAATTTTAATGAATAAACTGTACTAATTGGATTAGCCAAAAATTCTGGAAATTTTATGGTATGAAGATATATGAGTCTAGTTTCGGAGAAAATTAGCGGTTTTAAATTCGGAGCTCTGTAGCTCAAGAAATAAATAATTTAGTGACAGCGATTCAAGCAGACAGATTAATGTGAACATGAGTAATAAGGTATAAGCATGTGGTTTAAAGTTTGTCTCAAATTGAGAACTTGTTGTGAGGATTTGTCGTGTTAAGGCTTTGATAAGGCTACAAATGAGTAAGTTGGGAAAGTAAGAACTTAGCATTATGTATGCAAGTTATGACAGCTTAGTAGTAAGCTAAATTCATTGCTAATGCTTATTATTTTTACATGTGAACTTACTAAGCTTTATAAGCTTACCCCCTTTTCTTTCCCATGTTACAGAGTTCTACTAAACAAGCTCGAGTTGGAGGTCGTCGGGGATCGCTTCACACTATCAAACTATCTATGGGTATCTTTATTTATAAATGATTTAAACTATGGCATGTATAGGGGCTTGACTAAGTCATTTTGTATATGTGTTAATTAATTTGACAAAATGTAATGTTAAGTCTGGTAATGCCTCGTACTCGGTTCCGGCATAGGATACGGGCAAGGAGTGTTACAATATCTTCTAAGATTGCATATCATATCTAAGATTTGCATATCATATCTAAGATTGCATACCATATCTTCTAGGATTGCATATCATGTCTAAGATTTGCATATCATATCTAAGATTGCATATCCTTGAAGATTGTGTTCCCATATACATCAAGCTTGTAGATGGACCTTCAATCTTTTCAAGTAATGGGTCATTCCGATCAGGCTAAATGCTATATTTTGGACTGAACTTGGACTTTGTTTTATTATTTTAGGTTTATTATTTCTTTGTATGGGCCCGGGCTAAATTGGCCTATTACAGCTAAAGCCGTCGAAACCATTTTTAAAAAGTTTATAAAAATGGGGCTCGACTTTAAAAAATAAAAATGGGAGTCGTCACCAATCCTTTTTGACTTAGGTGTGATTGGATCACCTTATAAAACGTTTTATTTTAAAACATTGATTTTGGTCCACGAAATACAAGAAAACGGATTCGGGAGTCAGTTATGTATGAGGTAGGGTTAGCACCCTCATAACGCCCAAAATTGGTACCTAATTGATAAAATCATGTCCTAATGTTGAAAATTTGAAAACTTTAAAATATGATCCTTTGAAAAAAAAAAACCAAGACTTGCCTATCTCAAAGAAATAAAATGTTATACCAAATAAGTTAGGATGTAACATCTCATGACTTCGAAGTTAGGCTTGCCTTTATTTGTAGAAAATTCTTATCTCGAAACAGAAAACACCATATCTAGTAAGTTAGGATACAACGTTTTGAATTTCCTAGAATAAATTTTGATTTTATAAGTTAAAAAAAGGATACTTGATATCTTAAGTTCCACGAGAAAAAATTAAAACCCAGTAAGTTAGGGTATAATTTCTCTCGAAATTCCCAAATATCATATATCGCTGTTTTTTTTTAAAATACATTAATTCAAAATGTGTTTTTATAATAATAAAAAAAGGGTTTGAGTAAGACATTACATGAATACATTATAACATTCATACCAAATAGCAATTTATCATAACTACGAATCATATTAACAATTACTACTAATGGATAATTAAAGAATAATACAAAATAATAACTGATGCAAACAATAGAATAATTATACTAAAGCAGAATATAAAAATGATAGATGAATAAAATAAACAAGGGATAAACAAATATAAGATGTATGGCAGTAAATAACAAATAAATATAAAGCTTTACATGCATAACAATATAGAATGAATTATTATAGATATTGTAAATTAAGAAACATATAGCTTTAAATAAAAATGATGTGGAATAATAAAAATATGAATTATATATAAAAAATGAATTAATATGCAAAAATGAGCTAGAGTAATAAAAAATAATATATATATATATTCATAATAAAAAAATAAGTAAAATATATTGTTAAAGAAATAAATAACATATAACTTTGAATAAAATTACATTTATAATATAATAATCTAATACATATATATTTCATATAAACAATAAAAATAAATATATGTTATACAATATAAATAAATTTTATACAAAATAAGATTTTAGAAATATATGATATAATATAATACTATATAATATAGAAATTTTAAAAAATGTATAATATACTAACTAATATATAAATCATAAAAATAATATGTAATAAAAATAATATTAAACCAAATAAAATAATAAATAATAATAATTTAATATATATAAGAATAATACATATAAAAAAATATACACGAATTTTATACTATTCATAAATTAATATATAAATAATAAAGAAAATAATATAGATTATTTAATATGATAAAATAATTTAATACAATGTTAAAATAATTTAAAATAAAATAAAATAAAAATATTTTAAAAATAAACCAAGAAACAGGGGTTAAATAGCAATAAAGATAGATAAAAAAAGGACTAAATCAAAATGCGCGTTAAACCACAGGGACTTATTGGGAAATTATGCCTTTTTTCCAAAACGACGTCGTTCTGATTCTGGCCTTTAAGCAGCTCGAGGACTCAATTGAAACAAAAACAGACTTTCAGGACTAATTTAAAAAAAATAAAAATATTAAATTGGACAAAATTAAAACTAATAAAATTACGGAGGGACTAAAATGGTAAGTTTCCCTTTTTATAAAAACACGTGGATCCTCTCCGGGTTTTCGGGTCAACGCGCTGATCTAAGGCATTTAAACGACGTCGTTTTGGCCTTAAAAGGGGACCTCCAAAACGACGTTGTTCCAGCAGCCTATATAAGTCAGTTTCATAAAAAAAAATCATTAGAATTTAGTTTTAAAAAAAAATCGGAAAACTCTCTCCAAGTCCTCCCCTCCTCTGTCTGGAGTCTGATCATCGGACTCGTGGGCATGCGCCACACGCGCCGCCGCGGTCGGCGGCCAGAGAGCCAAATCTCTCTGTTTTGAAGTCAAAACGCAGGTAGACTTCTTACCTTTTCTTATTTTTTAGTGTTCGTACGAAAAATAGCATAGATCTAAAAAAATAAACAAAATAAAATAACGTGAAATTCACCTCTGCTAAAAAAATCTCTGTATTCTATTTCTGTGTATTTTCATTTCTGTATGTATCTATTTCTCTGTCTATCCCCAGTTATAGATTCTTTTGGGGTTTTATAACCCAGAAAATAAAAAAGGAAATACAAAAAATTATGTCTCATTTGCCATTTTTGCTGCTCTTTCTTTCCTTTTTGCAGGTGAGAGGCGGAAATCTCGGCGGTGAGTGGGCGCGACTCGCTCTAACTGTGGCGCGATTGCGGGCTTTGGCGTGAGGAAGGGGCTGCTGTTGGGTCACTTACGGCGCAGTAGAAACCTAGGGTTTCCTGCATCCACAAATTACTTGGGCCACTTGGGCCGATTCTGTTATTGGGCCAAATTAGATTTTTAGGTGGGTTAGGTCTGTTTTGGGTGTGTTGGGCTACGAGTATTGGGCTTGTTTTGGTGTTGTAATGAATTGGGCTGTTTGGGTTTGGGGTGTTATTCAAGCCTGTAAATGGACTGTTTACTGAACATTGGTTTTTATTTTTTTTCTTATTTTTTTATTTTTATGGGTCCGGGCTAAATTGGGTTCTTACAGCTGCCCCTCTTTGCTCATTGTCATGTAACGAGAATAGAGCAAAGACCATAAAAGGACCAATTTTGCACAGTCTTACCGAATCTTGACCACTTGGCCCTTGTCTTCTCCAAATGGCTTCTAACCCAACTGCAACTGCAGGGGTATTGGAACATAAGTTTGACGGCTTCAATTTGCTTCACTGCAACTTCAGGAATGCAATATCCGCTATCTTTAGTTTGCTCCATTGTAAACTCAGGGAAACAAGACTGGTGTCTTCTAGCTGGCTTTACTGCAAATTTAGAGAGCCAAAACTTACGTTTTCGATCTTCTTCCTGCAACTTCAGGAATGCTAGATCTGCTGTCTTCAGTCTGCTCCGCTGTAACTTTAGGGAGATAAGACTATAATATTCAGCCTGCTCCCTTGCTACCTTAAGGAGATAAGGTTGGTGGCTAAAATCTGCTCCCCTGCTACCTCAGGGAGATAAGATTCACCGTCTTCAATTTGCTCCACCGCTATCTCAGGGAAACAAAATCTACAATCTTTAGTCTATTTCCTTGCTACCTCAGAAAGATAAAACTACAAACTTTAACCTACTCCCTTGCTACTCTAGGGAGATAAGGCTGGTGGCTAAAATCTGCTCCCCTGCTACCTCAGGGAGATAAGATTCACCATCTTCGATTTGCTCCATCGCTATCTCAGGGAAACAAAATCTACAATCTTTAGTCTATTTCCTTGCTACCTCAGAAAGATAAAACTACAAACTTTAACCTACTCCCTTGCTACCCTAGGGAGATAAGGCTGGTGGCTAAAATCTGCTCCCCTGCTACCTCGGGAAGATAAGATTCACCATCTTCGATTTGCTCCACTGCAACTTCAGGGAAACAAAATGTACAATCTTTAGTCTGCTTCTTTGCTACCTCAGGAAGATAAGACTATAAACTTTAGTCTGCTCCCTTGCTACCTCAGCGAGGTAAGGCTGGTGGCTAAAATCTGCTCCCTTGCTACCTCGGGAAGATAAGATTCGTCCTCTTTGATTTGCTCCACTGCAACTTCAGGGAGACAAAATCTACAAATTCACCGATATTGCTACGCCGTCTTTTGAGGGACATGTCCTATAGACTCGGTTCCATATGTTTATGTCAAATGACCAGGATGCTATGACCAGAATGAATTAAATGCTTCTAGCCACATGTGTTATGAGTGACATAAATGCAACATGTCATGAAAATGATTCCTTTTTAAACGTTTAAGGATTAGGATGCAATGATCGGAGCGAATCACATGCTCCTAATGAGATTTGCTATGATAAAAAAATGTTATGAGTATGACTCCTACTCTAGGTGTCATCACTCATTTGTTCTTCATCCTTGTTCCTCTCGAAACATCAATCATGTTCTGCTCAACAAGCTTGCCCTACTGTAATTTCAGAGTCAACTCTGCTTGAAACTTGAGGACACAAGGCTTGTACCATCCTACCACGATTTATAGGAATTGAAACTTTTTCAATCTGTCCCATCTGTAATTTAAGGGTATAAGATTTATTTCAAATTCAATCCATTCCACCGTAATTCAGGAGTTCTAAATTTTCATCAACTTAGTTTGTCACACCATTCCCCAAATGTTATGACCTGATGACATCACTTACTTTCATCACATCAACTCATTATTTTATCCAATTATCATTTGGACAAAGATTTTAGAGAAATAGTCTCTATCCAGACTCTTCTTTCTCAAATATTTCCAATCTATGCACTTGAAAATTCTAAACAATTGTCCTGTTTCAGTTCCTTGTTTTATCTAGAAATTTCCAAAGTAATATGTAGAACTTCTTTTGTGAAATTATTAGTTCGTCAATCATTATTTCAACGCAACATGTTTATGAATAATGGGTGACAAATAAATTGATCTCAATGATAGTCAAAGTTGAATAAATTATCCAAAATACAAAGAAAATTAACTGGGAACATATCTTTGAGAAGAAAAAGAATCCAAAGATAGTAAAATGAATAGGACAAAGATCAGATGCCCTAGATATCACAGATTAGGCTTCTATATACAAACTCCACGAAGACTACTTTGAGCATGTATTTAGAAGACCCAAAGTACTTTGTTGATGCCCTGATATGCAACATACTTCATTTTTGTTGATTCAGGTATAGCAAGATCATTGCATGTCCATTCAGAATTTGAGTCGCCCTTTTCGGGTTTTCAACTCAAAACCCCTTTGGTCTCAAGGCGCCCTTTGCGGGTTTTCGCCTTGGTCTCTCCCTTTTTTTTTTTTTTTTTTTTTTGAAGTCTCAAAGCGCCTTTTGCGGGTTTTCACTTTGGCCTCTTCTCTTCTTCAAGCAAAATAATTTTTGACTGAATCCGAGTTCATAGGATTGGGTAAGCTTTTCCCATCCATTTCGGTCAGAATCAGTGCACCTTTAAAAAAAGCTTTCTTCACCACATATGGTCCTTCCCAATTCGGCATCCATTTTCCTCTGAAATCCTTTTGTATAGGAAGAATCTTTTTCAGTACAAGGTCCCTCTCATGAAGCTCTCTTGGGCGAACTTTCTTATCGTAGGCTCGTATCATTCATTTTTGATACATCTGACCGTGACGAATAGCCCTTAGCCTCTTTTCTTCAATTAAGTTCAACTGATCATACCGAGCCTGGATCTATTCAGCTTCATCCAGCTTTATTTCTGACAAAACTTGAAGAGAAGGTATTTCCACTTCAATAGATAGAACAGCCCCCATCCCATAAACCAACAAGAAAGGCCTTGCCTCAGTAGAGGTTCTGACAGACGTCCGATAAGCATAGAGTGCAAACGGTAGTTTCTCATGCCAATCTTTATAAGTCTCAGTCATCTTTCCTACTATCTTCTTGATATTTTTATTGGCCACTTCCACCGCTCCATTCATTTTTAGACGATATGGAGATGAGTTGTGGTGTTTGACCCTGAATTGACTACAAATTTATGCTATCGTGCTGTTGTTCAAGTTCAGTGCATTGTCTGATATGATCTTCTCAAGAATCCCATATCGGTAAATGATCTCCTTCTTTAGGAATCGACTAACTGTTGCCTTAGTAACACTAGCGTATGAAGCAACCTCTACCCATTTCGTGAAGTAGTCAATTACCACAAAGATGAATTGATGCCCATTCGAAGCTTTCGGTGAGATTGGTCTAATAACATCCATACCCCACATGGAAAAAGGCCATGGGGAAGTCATAACATGCAAAGGTGACGGAGGCACATGAATTTTATCTTCATAAATCTGGCATTTATGACATTTCTTGGCATAGCTGATACAATCTCCTTCCATGGTGGACCAATAATATCCAAATCTAATTATTTGTCTGGCCATTGTGAATCCATTAGCGTGTGTTCCACAAACACCCTCATGAACTTCCTCTAGGATTTTCCTAGCTTCAACAGCACCAACGTATCTCAATAATACTTGATCTTTTCTCTTTTTGTACAAGATATCCCCATCTAAAACATAGTCAGAGACCAATCTTCTTAATGTCCTTTTCTCATTCTCAGTTGCACGCTCCGGGTATTCACGATTTTTTACGTATCGCAATACATCATGATACCAAGGGTGATCATCTTTTTCCTCCTCTTCCATGTTGTAATAATGAGCTGGAACTTCGAAAATGCTCATCTGAATAGGTCACATATCTTCTGGTCTGTTTACTTTGATCATAGAAGCCAGGGTTGCCAAAGCATCCGCCATTTGATTTTCATCCCGTGGGAGATAATTAAAAGTAATTTCATCGAACTCCTCAATCAATCCCAGAACTATTTTTTGGTAATCACTTAGTTTGGGATTTCTTATCTCCCATTCTCCTTTAAGCTGGTAGATCACTAAGGCAGAATCTCCATATACTTCTAGCACTTTGATTTTACGCTATATAGCTGCTCGAATTCCCATGATGCATGCTTCATATTCCGCCATGTTGTTCGTGCAATCAAAATCCAATTTGCATGTGGATGGATAATGATCACCATTAGGGGATACCAAGATTGCCTCAATTCCATTTCCCACAGCATTTGATGCTCCATCAAAATTTAGCTTCCATGGATATTCTTCAGTAGTTGCCACAGACGTTAACTCCTCATTGGGGAAATCAAAGCTTAATGGTTCATAATCCTCCAAAGCTCTACTAGCCAAAAATAATGATATTGCGCTCCCTTTTATAGCCTTTTGGTTCACATAGACTATATCGAACTCAGACAGTGAAATCTGCCATCTTGCCATCCTTCCATTCAAAGCAGTTGACTCCATCATATACTTTAACGGATCAAGCTTCGGAATTAACCAGGTTGTATGATATAGCATGTACTGCCTCAATCTCCGAGTTGTCCAAATCAGAGAGCAACATAATTTTTCAATCGACGAATATCTCATTTTACATTTAGTGAACTTTTTACTGAGATAGTATATCGCCTTTTCTTTTCTTCCTGACTCATCATGTTGACCAAGCACACATCCCATGGATTTATTGAACACCCTCAAGTACAGTATCAATGGTCTATCTAGATTAGACGGAGATAGTACTGGTGCATCTAACAAATATTGTTTGACTTTGTTAAAAGCTCTCTGGCATTCATCGTCCCATACACCTTGGTTGTGTTTCTTAAGAAGACGAATTATGGGATCACATTTCTCAGTTAATTGTGAAATAAACCAAGCAATGTAATTTAACCTTCCCAGAAAACCTCGAACTTCCTTTTGAGTGCGCGGTGGAGGCAGTTCTTGTATAGCTTTGACCTTATTTGAGTCAATTTCAATTCCTCTTTTATTGACTACGAAACCTAGTAATTTCCCTGACCGAGCTCCGAAAGTAAACTTTGCCGGGTTGAGCTTCAACTGAAACTTTCTCAATCTCAAAAACAACTTCTTCAAAACTTCAATGTGTTCCTTTTCTGTTTGAGATTTGGCGATCATGTCATCAACATATACTTCAATCTTTTTATGCATCAGGTCATGGAATAAAGTTACCATGGCCCTTTGATATGTTGCCCCTGCATTCTTTAGCCCGAATGGCATTACTTTATAACAAAAGGTACCCCACAATGTTATGAAAGTAGTTTTCTCCATATCCTTAGGGTGCATCTTGATCTGATTGTATCCCGAAAAACCATTCATGAAAGAAAACTTATCCACCAGCGTGTCAATATGCGGCAAAGGGAAATTATCCTTTGGGCTGGCTTTATTTAAGTCTCTATAGTCTATACACATTCAGACCTTTCCATCCTTCTTAGGGACAGGGACAATATTGGCAACCCACACTGAGTATTTGACCACCTGTAGAAATCCAGCAGCAAACTGTTTCTTGACTTCCTCCTTTATCTTCAACACCACATCCGGCCTCATCCTTCATAGCTTTTGTTGAACCGGCTTGCACTCTTCTCTTATGGGAAGGCGGTGTACTACAATATTAGTACTTAGCCCAGGCAATCTTGGTATGACCATGCAAAGACGTCTTTAAATTCTCGTAGTAACTCAACAAGGTCTTGTTTCGTCTCCTCGATTATGTGTGTTCCGATTTTCACAACCTTTCCTTCTTCCAATGCTATGTTCTCTACCTCCTCTCCATGGGGTAAAATCTGTTTCTCTTCTTGCTTTACCATTCTTAGCAGATCTGGAGATAAGTCACAATCTCTGTCACCTTTAAAATCCTGAGATCCCTCTAAACACATGTCTTGCTCAAAATGAACCTCTGGGTCTGTAGTATCGTTGCTCATATCATTGATATCTAGGGACCTGTGGTGGGCACCAAAGAATGTACAAAGAACAAATGAATTCGAGGGCAACTATTCACATGATATGAATGAGAATAAAAAAATTTTGGAACGAAATTAGAAAATCAAAAGAAGAAAAAAATGCAAGAATATTTGCCAAAATTGGTGATTAAGGATGTATTTTATTGAAACAATAATGTCTAAACATGAGCCTATTTCACAAAAGAAATCTTACTGTTCCTAGACTAAGAAAACAACAAGAGCGTTCTGAATATTACTCTGTATAACCTCTAAAAACTACAGGAAGCTCCTCTGCAGTCTAATTGTTCAAAACGCTTCCAGGTTCATAAGGGCATATGCTCAACAGGTTTCTTTGTTCAATTCCCTCTTCGTGTATGGCATTGATGTGAGGATTTTCCAATAACCCTCTCTCAGAGTGAATTATCCCTCCGGATACAAAGGTCTGGGATATGTGGGGTAATGTCATCGATTCCCACTTGACTTCTTCCCCATTCAACCGTGCTCTTCTTCTCTCTTGCTTTTTTTTATTTCCCTCTTCCTTTGTCTGGCATCTGGCCTAAAACCCAAGCCAAAACGATCTCTTTTCTCTTTCAATATCGGCACTTGAATCTCTCCTTGAATACCTTTGCCCAGGCCTTTTCCCGATCATCATTTGTAGGCCCATTCTTGTAGTCCTAGATATCCTAGGCATCGGGACCTCATTCCCTTCCAAGATAAATGTCGCGTTCACGAACTCTAAAGATCAGAAAGAGCATTCAGTTGCTTCTTCATTAAAATCTAAATATGGTGCGTCATTGGTAACAGTGGCTATGATGTCCTCCTCTGCGTTTACAGTAATTAGCCGACCTTCTGTCACTAGCTTCAATTTTTGGTGCAGTGATGAGGGTACTGCTCCTACCGAATGAATCCAGGGCCTTCCCAGTAAGGAATTGTATGAGGGCTTGATATCCATCACCAGAAAATCCACTTCATATGTGTTTGGCCCAATTAGCAATGGTATGTCAATCCTTCCCATCACTCTTCTTTCAGTGCCATCAAATACTCTCACTATATTCTGGTATGTCTTCATGTGAGAACTGTCTATAGGCAATCATTTCAGTGTAGATAATGGTAAGACATTCAAAGCCGATCCATTATCTATTAACACACTCGGCAGAGTGTATCCCTTGCAATGAGTAGTGATGTTCAAAGCCTTTGTTGATCCCATGCCCCCCGGTGGAATTTCATCATCACTAAAGTAAATGAAATTGTCAGCACTTATATTACTAACCAATCGGTCAAGTTTATTGATAGATATATCTTTAATAACGTAAGTCTCGTTCAACACTTTCATCAATGCCTCACGATGTACTTCCGAACTTAAAAGTAGTACCAGCACTAATATGCGAGCCGGTTGTTTGCACAACTGCTCTGCCACGCTGTATTCACTGTGCTTCAAGAATTTTAGAAATTCTTTTGTAACACCCAAACCCGGCCCAAACACCATGACCGGATCTGGTATGTCACTAAGAAAATTTTGGAAAAACATGTCGTATTTTCAGAAAATATTTTTCTAAAGTTTATCTTCTTATTCGAAAGAAATTTAATAGTTAATAGTTTAAATAAAATATGCCTTTATAAATTAAAAGACCCAAATTTAGATACATGCATTAGTTCAATAAGAATTTAAATAACTAAAAGAAATTAAAGCCCAAAATAAAACAAAACATAAACTAGTGGCCCATGGCCTTATTACAACGAGATTTAAAATCCATTAATTAAAAATATAAAGTATTAACTTGAATCTTTTTGCTGGATCCAGATGTTCTTTTACATGGCCACCTTGCGTTCCTCTTCAGCCCGGTCCGAAGCACTAGGTATCACCTGAAAGGTTAATTAATAGGGTGAGTCGCGAGACTCAGTGTGCAACCCTCATGCACTACTAGATTTTGGCCTTAGGCCCATAAAATAGATTAATAATTTCATTTATAAAAAAAAATAACAAATAATATGCAAAGCCCAACCCGTTTGCCTAGATTTCCATCCGCTACGCGCCCTCGTACCAACCGTTCACACCATTGGGGATTTCTACAATCAACCCACACCGCTACACGCCAAGATGGCAGTCATGCTGCTCATCAACATATCATGGCCGAAGCCCTTATAACGGATCACGGCATTAGCCGCTACAACAGATCACGGTAAAAGCCGCTACACATATAACGTATAACTTCCTCCTGCCATCAACCCAACCCATGCAATCAGATACAAGCAATTTACTTATAACATTTAATCAGATTACTCACTAACCTGGTGGTTTGCTTTTACCCTCTTGGGCTTCCATCATTAAACCGAGACTTCGGCATTTATCATAACATATAAAACTTATAAACATATGTTAATAATCAGATCTAGATGGTGGGGAAGTATTACACACCTGATATCGCGAAATCTACTATCCTTAGTTGATATCTAAATCTACTATCCTCAGTGTAAAGCCTTGCTCAAAAGCAGGAAAAATTGCAAAAATAGGCCTCTCCTATATTCGGCCATGGTTAGTATTCTACCCGATTTTATACATATAAATAAACAAATCCTCTTACCTTGAAATCCCGAAAGTAACACGATTCTATAACTTAGAGATCTATGCGATTGACCTCCTTCTTCAAATCCCGGAATGCCGAAAAGAAGAGTGAAATAAGAGATTAGTTTCTAATAGCCATTCGGCTAAGGACTTTGGAAAGTCGAAAAAACATTGAAATCCCGAAATCAACACTTACCTATTGTTTTCTTCAGATTCTGGCACAAGTAGACTCCATTAAAGAGGATTCGGCAACTTCAGGAGGTGAGATCCTAGGGATTTCGGCTTTTGGAAGAACAAAGGATTTGAAGGGAGGGTTAAGAATAGAATAATAGGGATGTAGTTTCGGCTTTTGAATCAAAGTGAAGATGAGGATAGGCTTAGAGATTTGACTTTTTATGAGAGAATGAAGAAGAAGATGGAACTTTAGGAGTTTTCGGCTTTTACTCAGAGAAGAAGAGAAAAGAATGAGAGAAAAACCCAAATACCGAAATTGAAGAAATATTCCCCCTATTTATAGAAATTTCGGCACTTACCTAACCTTGCAGATAAATCCTATCTTTTCTCCTTTATCTTAATCTACTAGCTTATCTAAAAGAGACTTAATTATCTCTAACTCCTCCCCCCTTTATCAGCATATTATCCACATACTTTAATCATTAAAATCCCTAAATTTTAGCCTTTATCTGCTTATTATCCACATAAAATAAATTCCTAAATAATAGCCTTTATCTGCTTATTATCCACATATTTTAAACATTAAAACCCCTAAATTTTAGCTTTGTTGCCATCCATTCTACCTAATCCTAATGCCCAAAATTTAGCTAACTTAAATTAAAAGAATTGGGCTCCATGAAACTTAAATTTGGGCTCCTTACTCCCTTGTGTGGTGTCACCTCCTAAGATTGGGCCACAAGCCCACTTTGGTATTTTAAACATAATTACCACTCTTTTAACTCTATAATGCCCAATCTAATAATTTAACTAAGGCCTTTGCCTAATTGTGAGCCCAATTTGGACCCCTATTACTTAAATTAACACATTACACATGTTCTCTCATTAAACGTATAGGCCCAAAAATTCAGGATGTTACATCTTTAGCCTCTTCCTCCTTCACAGGTTCATTGATAAGGGCTTCAGATCCTTTCTCTTGCTCAACTGCCATAGTCTTTGACTTTGCTGGTTCTGTTCTGACGTTTCTTGATTTATAACGCCTTCCACTACGTGTGTAGGACCCTTCATTTTGGACTTCCTTGGAAGTGCCGACTAAGCTTTCCACTCCCGGTATTGTCACATTACAGTCGTAATTCCAAGGTACCATTTTATTATCCTTGAAAGGAAAGGAGATAGGTTTCTGGATTACGACCTTTGGCGCCACTTGTACACCGCCTTCCGTACTTCATGGTCGGGAGATAATGATCCTCAGATAATTGACTTTTTGCTTTGTCAATTCTTCTTTAGTTGCATATATGTTTCCTCCCTCTGAGCCTTCTTTGTAAAACTCCAATTCCTTATTGTCCATAAGGCTTTGCACCAAGACCCCGAACTCAACGCATTCCTGGATCTCATGTCCTTCTGCTTTGTGGAACTCACAGTAGTCCCTTATTTCTTCACATCCTTCTTAGAATCAAATAATGTCATTCCTTTTCTTACCATTTCCCTCCAGACCATTCTCAACGGGGTTTTTACCTCCGTAATATCCTCCCTGATCTTTCTCATGACATTTCCGCCAATTGCATTTATCCCCTTATCCCCATGGTTGGGTAATGGGTTCTCTGCGCTAGGTGTATCATCAAACTTCACAATCCACATCTTGATGAATCTCTCGACTAACTTTTTTAAGACAGTGTAGTGTTCTATTGAATGCCCCGTTATTCCTGCATGGTAGTCGCATTGAGCGTTTGAATCATTCCATTTGGGATATAGGGACTGTAATGGTTTCAAATAAAATGGAGACACCACGTGTGCATCAAATAAACTTTGATATAGCTCCTTATACGTCATTGGGATTGGCATAAATTAGAGCTTTTCAGAATTTTTCCTTGCGCTGGATTCTTATTTTGTCGACCCTTGTTGCCCAGCCGTAACTACCTTTGGCTGGCTGACAATGATTGCCTTCGAGTACCTTTGGTTGTATGTACTCGTATTATTTACCTCATTGTCCTTTTTCCTAGGAGCAGACCTTTTAGTGGTTTCCCCCCGCTTCAATCTTGCCACCCCTTATGGCATTTTCAATCATTTCTCCTACCATCACTATATCCGCAAAACTTTTGGTAGTACTTCCTATCATGTGGGTGATGAATGGAGCTTTCAGGGTGTTAATAAAAAGCATGGTGGTTTCCTTCTCTCGGAGAGGTGGTTGAACTTGCATGGCAACTTCCCTCCATCTTTACTCGTATTGCCTGAAGCTTTCATTTGATTTCTTTTCCATGTTTTGTAAGATATCGAAAATGGTCTTATTGTAGTTACATTTTCCAAAGCACTATAATGTGACATCGCCAGATTCGACCATAATGCCTAGGCCGGGTTTGGGGTGTTACAGTAATTTGGCAATTTGTCTAAATTTTTGTAGAGTTTTAAATAAGAAAAATATCTCTAACAATTTAGAAAATCTCCTCTAAAACTTTTTCTTGAATTCAAGTATGTGTAAAGTAATGACTCAAGACTCTATTTATATAGGGAGTGTTTAGAGAGTTCAACTATGATTAAACTTAATCACTTTAATTTTAAATTAATATAATATTTATCTACAAGATAAATATTAAATTTAATTTAATATTAAGATAATCACTTTAATATTAAATTAATAAAATACTATTAAGATAAATATTAAATTAAATTTAATATTAAATCTATTAAAATAATATTATTTTTGGAATAGTTAATCTGAAATGCAATTCTCTAGTAGAGTCCCAGTAAGAGTGTAATTCTTCCATTGCTCAATCACCAAAGACCCACCACCACTGACCATTTTCCGGCCACTGGAATACCACCATCGTAAGTCGCCAAGCGACACGAGAGCTAGTTTGATTTACGCGGTTTGAGTGCGAGCGGTGACACGTGGATCGGTCCAATCCAGCCACCAGTTGGACTGTCAACTCTATTCGACCAATTTTTGTGTCTTAGTCTCGGTTTTGGCTCCTGGACCCAATTTACGATATCGGGTCCAATTTTCAAGTCCAATTACCCATTGGGCCAATTGTTTGACTTGAAAATTAATTTTTAAAATTTTTAATATTAATTTGATTAATTTAATTTTACTTGATCAAAATTAATTTTCTCAAATATCACTTAGATTTTCCAAATTAATTTTTCAAGAAAATTTTTTAATCAAATTGCCTAGTTGAACAATTCTTACGACCGCCCAATTTAATTCCACATTGAATAAATCGACTCTATTAAATTATTTCCAAAGTCGTAGAATTTTCTTTTGATTCAAAAGCAGTTTGATCGAGTTTTTGTTGAGTTAGCGAAAGGATAAATCGGACATATACAATTAGGCTCTAGTAATTGCAATTATGTCCAGAAGCATCGTTCCGATAATTCGCAATTACTTAATCATGGAGTCAGTCCACTAGAAGTACTATGACTGAAAACTCCTTATTATATTCTCTTTACTAAAACAATTCATCCAACTGCTTTGTCTAATGACCTTGCCATGTGTATGTTACCCTCATATGGTATCATTGATTCCTTTGAGTTAAATCCGTCCACTCAATACAATTCTATTTTATCTCATTGTCACCATTGTGTCTTTTTAATTATTAATATGATCAGTGTCAACAAATGACTGTGATAAATTGCTCGTTCGAGAACAAGCAACCCGTATCTAGATTCCATATTTATCAATCCATACAATACCAATGACAGGATATCATTAACTCTTTAATTGAGCTATGAATTCCACTGTTGCTAGTAAAGTCATGCCATACACAAGTCATGTACCCAATATACTAGCTATCGTCTGAATCATCTTTAGAGCATAAGCTTGCATTTATATCAAAGCACATGAGTTACATACACATGACTCATTTAGATTATCTACTGAAGTAAATTATCTTTCTTGCAATGTAAGCGTTTGTACAATACCACTTATCTTCAGTTTGAACTTTAACAATCAATTAGCTAATATTTGTTTGTCACAATTTCGCTATGCATGCAAAATATGAAAGACAGAAATACAAAAAAACATAACAGTGAAATATGAATTTAATTATTTATCATTTAAATACATAAAAAACTACATGTTTACTACAATATGGACACATTTCCCAACATGACAACCATTTATCGGTTAATCTAATGGTGGTAAGTCCTTAGAAACCCTAAATCTTAAATTATATAGAAGCTTTGAGAGTCTTACTCTACTTGTTTCATCAATCCACAAGTTCAGAGAGGTAAGGAAGCTTACCAATTCCCCAATTTCTTTACTACCATACTTCAATTCACACGACTACTGCGACATACAGAGCTTCCTTTAGTTTCATCCTCTTCTTCTTTAGAACGATTGAAGAAGATGGTGCTATGGAGAGAAAATGTGTAAATAGAATTGAGAAAATTCTGGCTCCACACACCTATATAAATACTCCTTTGGCATAATCTTCACCGACCACCACCACCATTCATCTTTAATCATTTTGTCTCCCTCTATGGAACCAGTCGGTTCCAATCTAACTAAACCAAAATTAAAATCCAACTAATTACAATTCAACCACTAAAATTTTTTGAATTTCTTGGTGGAGGTCGACAATTTGATAGTCCTTTTAATTTAATCCAGACCTTCCTTAAATTTTTGGTCAATAAAGTTAAATGGGTGTTACATCCTTAATTTCTCAAATTACATTTTTTTCAATTCTATTCAATTTAATCCTCTATTTTAGTAATCTATTAAATTCATTAATTATCTCAAATTGCAATTCATCATATTGAAATTATCAACTAATTAATCGTTTCCTTACGATTTAGTTCATACATCACCTTTTGTACCAAATTGTGAACAATTCAAACTACTACCAAACAAATAGAAATTCACAAAAATAATGTAAAACAACTTAAATACAATCATACTATGTGCACTTACCTCATTAAATCAGCAAACAAGCAACTCTCTACGGACTAATCGACAAATTTTACCATTTCCCTGATTATCTTTGATTTGGTCCAATTTCTGATCTATTGAATAATTCAATTCAATTTATCAATTCCAAACATCTTATATCATCGTATTATAAGCCTATATCAATTTAATTTTATTATTTGAATGCCCCTAAACTTTTACATTTTATTCAATTTAGTCCCCCAAATCGAAATTGCAATAACTTTCAAATTTGGGTCTTGATTTCAAAATTGATCTCAATTCATCATTCTATAGCCCTATTCTATCAATAATTGTAGAAATCCAATATCAATTTCAAAATATTTACACTTTAGTCTCTATGTTCAAAATTAACACTTTTCACTTTACAAATTAGTCCAAGATAATTTATAAGCTTACAAATCTACAATTTAACATAAAAAAAACATCAATGTAAACATTCCAAAAATTTAACAGTTTTACGATTTAGTACCCGAATTAGCTAGATTAAGCTACAACGATCTCAAAAACATAAAATTTATGAAAAATGGGCGTCGAATTACTCACCTTGCACTAGCCGAAAGTTGAAAGCTTTCTAACAAAGGCTTCTCTTCTTGTTTTAGTGTATACAATGAAGATAGAAAGAAAATAAAAATCTTGGCTTTCTTTTCCTTTGTTTGTTTAATATTAATTAATTAATCCTTAACGACGTGTTTGGTTTAGTGGAATGGGATAAGGCTGTAATGAAATAGCCATTCTGTAGGAATAGAATAGGGTTGTAATGGAATTGAATAAGCATAACAGTGGTTTGGTTGGATGGAATGGAATGAGTATTGTAATAGTATTATGCGTTTGGTTGAGAGGAATAGATATGTAATAGCAAAAAAAAAAAAAAAAAAAAAACTCGAATGATGAAAAAGCCATTTAATATTTAAATGTATTTTTCACAAAAATTTAATATTAAATAATAATATTTTCTATTAGAAGAATAATATTTAAATATAAAATATTTTATTTTATATTTTTTGAAATTTGGAAATATTTAAATATAAAATTTTTTATTTTTTATTTTTTGAAATTTGGAAATAATATATTAAATTATGTTAAAAGATTTTTCTTTTTTTTTTTCTCCATCTTCTTTATATTCGTTGGTCCCTTCTCTCTCCCCAAATTCATTTTCATCTTCCTCTCCAACTTTTTTCCAGAATATAATAGACCGTCGTCATTGATGCTACCTTTCGCCACTGTTAACCACCAACATGAATTTACCCAAATTTTACCAAGAGCTTTTCTTGATATCCTCTGTCATATTTTCCATTTTGGTTTTCCTAAAACCCCTTGAGGGAACCCGAGACTTGTCTATAGAAATCGATTTGACAATGCCGACCGACGAGTTTTAAATCCCAAAGTCAAGGTTTCTTTGACCAGGTTAACCAAATTTAGCATATAGTTTAGAATTGAATTTGAGCATTACGATGCCATGTTTATCGAAAAACATAATTACAAGTCATTTTTAATATTCTACTCAAAACAAGTTCCAACAAGCCTGCCTTACCATTAAACAACAATGTATAAATAATCTAAGAGTCTGATTTGAGAATGTTGGGAATCAACCCGATTAAGCAACAAGTAAAAAAAATAGCGGAATAAATTGAGAAATTGAACACACAAATTTAACGTGGAAAAACCCCTCCAAAGAGGATAAAAAACACGGGCAGAGATAATTTTACTATAATGGCAAAAGAAAGATGAGTACAAAATATGGTGATAAAAACTAAACCCCGAAAACCTAAAAACAAAGAACCCTCAAAATGTAAACACAAAATTCTCTAAATGTGTTATGAGTTCTAATCTCTAATAGGTGTATTTTCTAAGGTTGTAAAAGAGCCTATTTATAGGCTAAATTCATAGGTCAAATAATAATAAAATAATCTAGACTAATTGGAGTTTGATTGAAACAAATAAACAGAGTTTAACTAAAAGATTATTTCTCAAATTTGACTGAAATAGGAGTCATACTCAACAAATCTCCACCTTGACTCATTTTTCCACAACACTATTTGCCAAAGCTTGCCACAAGCCTATCTTGAACTATGTAGGGAATTAACTGTGTCAAATCTGTGCTTAGAAACTAGAAGACTTCTAGCCTTTGACTTGTACACTACTAAATCAAAATTAACCCGGGTTTGATTTTCACGAACACAGTGCTCTAACTTTTCAAAACATGCATCCAAAAGAGAACATCTCTTCAACGAAACAATCATACCTTTTTACCTTCTATGACCAAGTTGCCTCTGCTCCAAACGAGTTGACTTCGACTTCGTAACGGATGAGGGACGTCTGATTTCACCGGTCACTATAGAACCTTCTAGAATATAAAGATTGTCGGTTCTTTTACCTTTTAACAAAACAAGAGCTCTACGAGATACTTTAATGTCGTTCGACTCGATGTTGATTTTGCATTCTTTCAAGTCTAAAATACGCAAGAGATGAGATTCTTTTGTAAATCAGGTACATACCTGACATCTGAGAGTGTCCGAATCGTCCTATTGTGTATCGTAATTTTAACAGTACCAATACCAATTACCTTACTAGATGAATCATTTCCCATGCGCACAACTCTGTATGTGAAGAACCATTCTCTATTGGGACACATGTAGAAAGAACATACCGAATCTAGGATCCACTCGGACGTAAGCTTGGAGTTATTGCTCATTAACACTAACAAGAAATCATCACTATTTTTATCGACCAAATTAGCATCAGCTACATCTTCCTCGTTACTCTCAGTAGCTCTTTTATTTCGCAGTTTATAACAATCTGCTTTGACGTGACCTAACTTTTTACAATAGCGACACCTTTTGTCTCATTTCTTTGATGCTACCAAAATGGAAGCTTGCTTATGTGTCTTGCTATCCAAACCAAACTCAATGTCGAGTTTGTCTCTACTCAACAAATGACCCTTCACATTTTTGAACAAGAGTTTGTCTCTGCCATAAATCAGGGTTTCCTTGGAAAACTTGTATGAAGGGGGTAAAAAGCACAATAATAGCATCACTTGATCTTCATCGTCAATATGAACCTCAACGTTCTTTAAATCATTTAAAAGAGTAATGAATTGACTAATGTGATCTCTAAGAAGCTCACCTTCGTTCATGCGAAACGTAAATAGACGTTGTTTCAACACTAAACGATTAGCCAAAGACTTAGTCGTATAAAGAGTTTCTAACATTTTCCATAAGGCAGATTAGGTTTTTTCCATCAATACCTCCTGCAATACTGTATTTGCGAGGCATAATTGGATTGCAAGCAAGGCCTTTTCATCAAGCTTTTCCCATTCTTTTTTATTTAGATTCTCAGGCTTTTTTCCGATAACAACCTTTTTAAATCCGATTTGAACTAGAATTGCCATCATCTGAACTTGCCACCGATTGAAATTTGTCTCACCATCGAACTTTTTAATTTCAAACCTTGTTGCTTCCATCTCTGAATGGGTTGATCTATGAAAATTGAACTAGCTCTGATACCATTTGTTGAGAATCGACCCGATTAAGCAACAAGTAAAAAAATAGCAGAATAAATTGAGAAATTGAACATACAAATTTAACATGGAAAAACCTCTCCAAAGAGGATAAAAAACCACAGACAAAGATAATTTTACTATAATGGAAAAAGAACGAAGAGTACAAAAGATGGAGATAAAAACTAAACCTCAAAAACCTGAAAACAAAGAACCCTCAAAATGCAAACACAAAATTCTCTAAACGTGTTATGAGTTCTAATATCTAATGGGCGTATTTTCTAAGGTTGTAAAAGAGTCTATTTATAGACTAAATTTTTAGGTCAAATAATAAAAAAATAATCTAGACTAATCAGAGTTTGATTGAAATAAATAAATAGAGTTTAACTGAAAGATTATTTCTCAAATTTGACTGAAATAGGAGTCATACTTAACAGAGAATAAAATTAAACAACAAAGAATGCTACACGTTTTATTTAGAACATCTTAAAAAGGGAAATACATCAATATTTAAGACATATACACTCATTTACACTGTGGATACCAGTAAACACTTCTAGCCTTAGGCCTACTCTAGACATGTTTAATTTGTTTAACTACCTTCCTCACTCTCTGCTCAAACACTTTCCACTCTATAGTATTGTTCTTTATGAAGATATCAACCAATCTCCGCTTATTTGGGCTTATTGTAGGCATCCTCCCTCTGCCATAGTATATTCAATGCCTAGATTTCAAAGATGAAAATTGGCTACCAGAGTCCATCATGGCAAATGCATCAACTGCAGTGCAGGCAATGAAGTCCATTGCTGCCAACTACAGATGAAAGGTCATAATATGTCATTGCACTCGCACCAAGTATAATAGTAACCAACATTGATAAGAGCATATAAAACCATTTTTCCTAATCTTACTAATCTCAAAGAAGCTATAAAAAGTATTAATATAATAATTTCCAAATATTTAACTTGGTTATTTCATAGTTTATATCACTGATAGGAGACTGTATGAAAATAATCTGAAAACAACATTGGCAGCTTGTACATAGTGAAAAGAGCTAATGCCAAAATAATTTTGAAAGCTCAAATTTTGGTAAAGAACAACAGCCGAAGGATCAACAACTCATCAATGCAACAATAGCAAAACCTACAATTTTCATTAAACAAGAAGTGGATATACCGCATTCACTACAGCAAAACTGACTTTTAGCGGCGTTTTTTTAGGCCTTTAGCGGCGTTTTTAAGCGCCACTAATAGAGCTTGCGGCGCTTTTAAAAACGCCACAAAAACGCGCAGCAGTAAAGAGGCGCCACAAAATTTAGCGGCGTTTTTGTGAGAAAAACGCCGCTACAAACCATGACTTAAAAAAAGCGCCGCCAAAAGCATGACTTTTAGCGGCGCTCTTCACACAAACGCCGCTAAAAGTCATGTTTGTAGCGGCGCTTTTTATACAAGCGCCGCTAAAAACGTGACTTTTAGCGGCGTTTTTTTCTGAAAACGCCGCAAAAAACATGACTTTTAACGGCGCTTTTTTTCAAGCGCCGCTAAAAACATGACTTTTCGCGGCGCTCCTAAAACAAACGCCGCTAAAGGTGGTGCCTTTTAGTGGCGCTTTTTTTGCAAGCGCCGCTAAAAACATGACTTTTAGCGGCGCTCCTAAAACAAACGCCGCTAAAGGTTGTGACTTTTTTAGCGCGCTTTACTTACTAAAACGCCAGTAAAGGTGGCCACTTTTAGCTGGCGCTTTTTTGCAAAAAACGCCGCTAAAAACAATGACTTTTTAGCAGTGGCGCTTGTACATAAAACGCTTCTGAGTTTGACTTTTTAGCGGCGCTTTTACCCACAAACGCCGCTAACTGATACAGATTTAAAATATTCAATTTATCCAATATCATACCCCCTACACTAAAACCAACCAATGACAACAAATATAGTATACAATTTCAACCCAAATAACAAATGTAGCATAAAAATTGCACCAACTACATTAATTCTAAATGATATTTTAAACTAAATAAAAGATATATGATATCGTACAAAATATTCTTACAAAAATGTTAAATGTAACAATGTTAAAATCATCTTACAATAAGAACATAAATGTCTAAGATGGCGGCGTCTGCGAGTGCTGTAACATCTTCATCATAGCCTGAAGCTGTAGCTGAAGTTCTTCATACTTCCTGTTCTGCTCTGCCTCCCTTGCTGCTGCTTCCGCTTTAAGTAGAGAAATTTGCTCTGCCTCCCTCGCTGCTGCCTCGGCCTCCCTCGCTGCTGTCTCGGCTCTAAGTTGAGAAATTTGCTCAGCCGTGCTAGCTTGCATCTGAGCTATCTGGTGTTTTAGCCTCTGAACTTCACCACGAGATTGACTCCCGGAAGGCATATATTGTTGGGAGTCGGATCCAAAATATTGGGTCGGAGTAACACCAGATCCTTGAAGTCGAACCCGACCGTACCTTTCAACACCCAAAACATTAGTGATAATTTTGTTATAAATATACTCAAGATTAACAGAACTATCAGTCGAAGCAGTCGTACCTTTCAGGACCCAAAACATCGGTAATAATTCTGTTATCGACATCCTCAAGATGAACAGAACTATCACTCAAGCGGTAGCTTCATCACGTGTCTTCTTCTCCTTTAGTTTCTCCTAATAAATTAATCAAAAAGTTAGAAACGAAATATACAATAAGAAGGAATACATCATAACTTAGCATTATTAATTTAAAACTACTAACGAAGAATTAAACTATTATAAGTAAACATTATAAATCCATTTTTAATAAATCAAATTTTATTAAGTAAATATACCATAATCTCTCCGATTTTGGTGTCATCGGAGACCCATCCTTCTTCTATGCGTAATGTCAAAAAGTGACGCGTCCAACTTTTTGACAGGTGGAGAGTTCCTACGAGTGTTGTATTACAAATATAATTTAATAGTATAAAGTCATTAATATTTGTGAATTAATAAATTATAATACCTCGGCCTCATTTCTGAAGCAAAACTTCTCGATCTGCCGTGTGCGTGAATTTTTGTTTACGCTTTTCACGCTTGTTCCACACGCCACGCTCACGGTCCTACATAACGATATTATTGTTACGTATATAGTAAATACTATACAGAAAAATTTATAAGAGTTTAGAACTAGGTAATACCTCTCCTTTCTTTGAGTTCCAGAATCTAACCGCATCTTCCCATTGATACCTCAACATTCCGGTGGGACATTTCATGATTTATCCTCGAGGCTTATTTCTTTTTAAAATATTCTTTTTCAATATGCTTTTGTTGTCTCTCCATTTTTTCCCAATCTCTTTTTATATAGTTATCGGAGACCTCCAAATTAAACCTCTCCTAAAAAACATAAATTTAAAAGTAAATATAAATGAAACTTCAACCAAAGTATTATAAATTACATTCATGTTTTGTTACCTTAATGTTCTCCAGAGCTTGATTTTTGTTTGCGTCAGGCATGTGATGCCATGACTCGTAATTGATGGGCAACATATTTGCATTTCGTGCAATAATGCCCAAATAACTGCTAGAAGCTGGAGCCAGGGCCTATAGGGTGGCCATATAATCACTATTTCTCCTTACTTTCACACGGTCGCCGGAATTTAATTCGTATAAACCTTTAAGCAGCGTACGTCCGCGACCTCTGCGCGTCCCACCAGTCTCAGCTGACCAATGATAAATTATTGTTATATTAAAATTGAAAAATAAATCAATAAAAAAAGTCAACATGCATGTAAAATAATTTAATTTTACTTTGTAATTCTGTAGGCTCATCATCTATGTCAGGCACATTAGAGGATCCAACTATTGTTTGCTGTTCACTACTGCCCTCTCCGGAATTTATAGTATCATGTACAATATTTAAATCTCGCATTCTTCTTCTACTCATTTTCCCTGCAATACACATAAAATAGTTGAAATATTAGTAACAAATAACAACAATAATGGTACATATAAAATATTTAAATTACATAAAATGAACATGATTAAAATTATAATATTACATATAAATAAAAAAATAGTAAAATCTTACTACATCATAATTCGTAAATATCTTCGTCCACATCCTGACGAACCCATTGAAATTGTGCACTAGTACTAGGGATATTTTCATTTAAGTTTTGTTCTGGAAAAGGCAGAGTTTCGGATATTTCGACGATGTCATCTCTACTTCCACTACCCATGTCGAACAAGTCTCTAGGAGTATTTCGAAGTACAATATACCAACCCTCATCAGTTGGATCTTCCGAGTAAAAAACTTGTTTCACTTGAGAAGAAAACACATACGGCTCGTCTATCAATTGTTCTCCGGTGTGAATCAATCGAGAGAAATTCACCATTGTAAAACCATATTGATCTTTTTTAATTCCGCGAGCCGTATTCACATCTGCCCATTCACCTCGAAACAAGACAACTTTCCATTTGCCGTAATAATCCAACTCAATGATGTCATTAATAAGTCCGTAATACTCCAGATTCCCCTCTACAGGATTACTGTCCCTAGCACTAGAATAACTCGTAACTGAAGAATTAACAACAATTCCACAATTTTGGGTTCTCCTCAACCTCTCGCGATACCTTGTATGAAATCTATATCCGTTGATGAGGAATGCACTATATCTTTTCACTATTCGGTTTGGACCTTGTGAAAGCCATTTAACTTCATCATTTACTTCATTTCGACTCCAAACCTATTGAATCAAAAGTAAATCGAGTAATTATAAATGTTGTGCGATAACATTATTACTTGTCAATGAAAACTTCAATTGCATACCGTTTCGCTTAACCATTCATGAAATGATTACGTGAACATCTTATTAATTTCTCGTCGATGTAACCTTCGGGACCGTGAGCGAGCTCTCAATACTTGTTTGTACTCACTATGTTAAAAATGGTTACTTTGTTAGAAGATAAATAAATTAATAAGTGATGAGTATTTATCAAATTGTAGAACTTACTTCCGTAATGGTTCCATTGAATCGTGATGAAAAAGAGCGATCGATGTGCTTGGACCCATGATCCATCGTCTAATTTCGCAATTTCGACTTTTTGCGATCGGTTCTCCGAAACTTTGAAATAAATAAGTTCCGGCCAAGTTATGATCTGTGAGCCCAGCATTTCTACTTGGTCTGTTCATTCTTGTTTCAACATCTTCCAAATACCTTGAACAGAAAGTCATACATTCTTCTGCCAAGTAGCCTTCGGCAATTGATCCTTAGGATAACGTTTATTGCGGCAATAAGACTTCAACTTGGAGAGGAACCTAAACACGGAATAGAACATTATCAAAAGTTGGAACTAAAGGCATTTAGGTAAATGAAGGAATAATTTGCAAATAAATTAAGACCTTTCAATGGGATACATCCATCGATAGAACACGGGTCCACCAAGTATCGCTTCACGTGGGAGATGAATTAACAAGTGCACCATAATTGTGAAGAAGGAAGGCGGGAAGATCTTCTCCAGATTGCATAAAGTCAGTGCGGCTCGATCTTGTAGTGTCTCAAGTTCTTGAACGTCCAAAACTTTGCCACAAATGCCTTTCATTATGTTGGGCGGTTCAATTACACAAGACGTCACCTTTTTTGACATACAACACCGCATAGCAACTGGCAGTAAGTCTTGCATCAAGATGTGATAGTCATGCGATTTTAAGCCATATAGTCTTCGATCTTTAAGACTAACACATCGAGATATATTTGATGCATACGCATCCGGGACCTTTATATCCTTCAACACAAATGCTGAGAACACTTCTTTTTCCGTCTTCGACATTGAATAAATAGCAAAGCGACAACCGATATTTCATATTCGGAAGTGCTTGGGGATGAAGCTCACGCTTAAATTCCCATGTGGACTAAATCAAGTCGACTTTGAAGATTGTCTTTTGATTTTCTATCGACATTCAAAATAGTCCCAATGATGTTCTCATGAGACATTTTTCTCAATGTGCATAACATCAAGATTATGGCGTAATATCGATGCTCCCAATAAGGCAAACTCAAAAAAATACTTTTTTTCCACAACTCCGCCTCATTAGGATCATCCTCTTCGTCGGATTCATCATCGATTCATCCCTTGATCTTCTATTTCTTTGTGGGTTGGCGGTTGATTCATCTTCCCATAAATGAAATTTATATCTTTCAACATGAATAATATTTGGATCCCTTTGAGTGCGATGGAGCTTCTTTGAACTCTTCTTGATGCAGTCAACCGAGCACTCGATATCTAAATCTATGATTTTTACGGTAACCACCGACGATGCCCCATATAAGAGAACTTCTTCCCATTATATAACCATTTCGAACATGTCGCGCAAGCAAGCACAACAAGGACAAGCATAACGTCCCTTAGTACTCCAACCAGATAAATTAGCATAAGCCGGGAAGTCATTAATAGTCCACATCAAAGCTGCACGTAAGTTAAAGTTCTCTTTTCTCATTGCATCGTATGTCTCAACACCAACCCATAGTTGTTTTAGCTCTTCAACAAGCGCAGTTTGCAAATATATGTCAATATCATTCCGGGCCCTTTCTCTCGGGTATAATCATAGATAAGATAAAAGATGATTGTTTCATGCAAACCCATGGAGGTAAATTATAAGGAACAAGCACCACCGCCAAGTACTATACTGTTGTGCTCATGAATTTGTAAGGTTAAATCCATCGATGCTAGCCCAAGCGACGACACTCCAAGGATCGCGTGCAAAGCTTGGAAATTTTGAGTCAAATGATTTCCAAGCTAAAGAATCTGCGGGATGCCTTAACAATCCATCATCGGTTCGTCCATCATGGTGCCACGTCATTGACTCATTGCTGTCTTCGACGACATGAAAAGCCTTTGAAGCCTTGGTATTAGCGGAAATACCGCAAAATCTTAACCGGGTGCCTCCCTTGACTGTGTATCCTGTTTCGTCCTCGTTACCATCCTCTCATTTCTTTTAATCCAAACGGATTGACCGCGAACATGACATGACAAAGATCTTGTTGGTTTATCCGGTCGCCCCAATACAACATGCAGTCATTTCGACAACTATGAATTTTGTTGTAGCCAAGACCCAAATCCTTTATCAGTTTCTTCATGTCTTTGGATGATTTGGGGATTTTCGCAAAGCGGGAACATTTCTTGCGAAACTCTAATGGCATTGTCAACGAGTTTCAGGTCCATCCTCCCAAACATTTCAAGTGAAAAAGACGAATACAGAAAGACAGTTTGGAAAATTTTGATCCCTCATACAGTTCTTCATTCATTTCACCAAGTAACGTATAGAACCTTGCCGCTTCTTCATTTGGCTGTTCATCATGTATAGTTCTTCCCCCTTCGGTGAAAGTATTTCCACCAAAACTATAACCATCGGTTGCACCTATGTCAGGTGGAAATGACCCGAAAACATCACTGTGCATATTAAAAGCATCCCGCAACATGCCTTCCATGTTATAATCTCTAACATTCTGATTGTAAGCACTATGAGGATAACCTTGATTCATCGATGATGATGCTCCACTAGATGTACACTCTCCATGAAAAATCCATTTTTTGTACCCCCGGACAAAGCCATCAACAACTAGATGTTCGTAGACAACTTCACGATAATGCCAATTGGTATTGCAACACTTCTCACAGGGGCAAAGAATCATATTCTCTTGGCTTGCATTTTGAAATGCGAAATTCAGAAAAGTTTCTACTCCAGTTCGATAACTGTTGCTTACCCTTGACAAATTCATCCAACTCCTATCCATTTCGTAGTTGTTGAAGTCTAACATTGACAATTAATTACACGGCTAAATTGTTAAAACTCCATTTATGTAAGTAATGATATGATCATATATATAATTGAATACTTTGTAAGTTACGTAAATTATGTAAGTTACGAAGTTTGATCTTAAATTTATGTAAGTTATTAATTTTGATCTTAAAATTAAGTAAGTTATGTATTCTTTACGATTCATCATACGTGGCATTGTTGCACCTAGGGAGGATCCATTATATCTAACAGTGAGATATAAGGCAACCCGTCAGGTTTCCAGCCTATATACTTTGAATCTTTTTTTCTATACAAGTATTATGTAAGTTATGTATTCTTTATGATTCATCATACGTGGCATTGTTGCACCTAGGAGGATCCATTATATCTAATGATGAGATATAAGGCAACCCGTCAAAGTTTCAAGCCTATATACTTTGAATCTTTTTTTCTATACAAGTATTATGTAAGTTATGTATTCTGTACAATTCATCATACGTGGCATTGTTACACCTAGGAGGATCCATTATATCTAATAAAGATGAGATATAAGGCAACCCTTAAGGTTTCAAACCTATATACTTTAAATCTTTTGTTTTCTATAAAAGTATTATGTAAGTTATATATTATGTAAGTTATGTATTATGTAAGTTAAATAATTTGATGAAAGTGTGTAAGTTATGTATTATGTAAATTAAATAAATTTAAGTTAGTTATGTATTATGAATTATGTAAGTTAAATTAAAATTTCAAATCAAGAATCGATTAAGGCTAAAAAGTATTATTATATGGTTTTTATATAATTGAAATTGTTGCGATGTTGTTAAGTTTACAAAGTTTTTAACTTCTTTTAAAAAAATTATTTTCTATATTAAAACATATTTAAATAATGATCTATATTATTATATTAATAACAATATTAAATTTAAAATGTTTTTAAATTACTTCTTATTTTTATAATTAAAACATATTTTAAGTAATGATCAATATTATTATACGATAACAAAATATTATTACGATTTTGGAAAATAGTAATTAGTAATAAACCAAAAAGCCATATAAATGTAAGTATTCTTTACAAAAATTGTTTATTTTTTGGGAAGATAAAGTAAAAAAATTCTTTAATATAATATATAATATATGTAGTGACATGTTTGTATTAAAATATGTTAATCCTTCTTAAATTGCAAATTTTTATTAAAATTTGACATTTATGTTAAAAATTATAACATATTTTAACAATTTACTTTTATATTTTGTTTATGTTATTTTTTATATCGTATCGTACCCTACATTTTAAAAAATAATACACGGGAGCTTGTAAAAAATCTAAGCGGCATGAGTAGATAGCAATTTGGAGGTTGTTCAAACATTATTAATAATAAACAGCAATAATAAAATGATTATTTAGATGAGAAATTCTTTAAGATTCATCATACGTGGCATTGTTACACCTAGGAGGATCCGATATAAGGCAACCCGTTAGGTTTCAAACCTATATACTTTGAATATTTTTTTTTTTTTGGACAATGACAATAGAACAAACAAACATATATACCAACCAAGCAAGATAATAAACCATAATTTGGATGAAATTCTTTAAGATTCATCATACGTGGCATTGTTACACCTAGGAGGATCGATATAAGGCAACCCGTTAGGTTTCAAACCTATATACTTTGAATATTTTTTGTTTTTTTGACAAAGAATAGAACAAACAACATATATACCAACCAAGCAAGATAATAAAGCGCAATTATTCCGTAGTTTCTTCAAAACCAAACAAAACCCAAATTGGAAACTAACCTCAAATGCTTTGGAAAATTGCAACAAAGACTCAGAACAACCTTAGAACCAGTGTATAATTGAAGAGAGTGGGAAGTGTGCGAAGAAATTGTAGTCTTCCCTGCGAAGAGAGAAATGAACTCAAATTACAAAATAAAATTTAACTTCAAACCCAAAACAAACAAAAAAAAAGCCAAAAAAAGAATAAAAAACTTACCAAAAGAAGGGAAAGCCCAAATCAAGATAAGAATCCAAAGGAAACAACGATGCCTTGATAGAGCAATTAGCAAATAGAAGGAAAGCGTAGTCTTTGCAGATATAATCATGGCGAAAATGAGAAGATAAATGAAGTAATCAGATATTACTTTCAGCGATGAATGTATAAAATATTTTATGTCGAAATTAACACAGAGTTTAAGACAGTATATGAAAACCTAAGGCCTTGACCTAATTTTGTTTGAGTCTATTTTGTAAATTAATAGTTCAAACTCATTTTAGGCGGTTTATATATATATATATATTCAAAATATTTATATTATTTTTAAATTAATATTTATTTTATATATAAACATCTTAATTTCTTAAATATTATTATCTTCAAATTTTAAATTATTTTTAAAGATAAATGTTCAACCCTGAACCAACTCTACTGGTTCTCCAATAAAGATAAACCAGAGGCTTCACTTAGAAAAAAACAGTTCAAAGACAAACAAAAAGTTATATAACATAAAAATATATATACGAAGACAAAAGCATCTTGAACATGAAGATTGATGTACCCATGAAAAATTCCTTCAATAGCTCATAAACTAATATAAAAATAAAAATATATGGCGAGAATGTTTATATATATAAGTAAATGATAAACCATTTTAAACTTAAACCATCAAACTTAGATTGATTTAGATCATATCTACAAATATCCATTGCCTCAACTAATATTATATATGTAATTAAGTTGCTGTACATTACTATAAAAATCGATAAGAAAATATTAGAAAACCTTGGGACATTGAATCCAACCATCTGCACCATCAAGAACAAAGTAAATCAAATAACAATTCTTAAACATAAAGCGAAACCCATTGATCTTCTTAATTGCAAATATTAACTTACTTATCCACGATACATGGACTCTCTGCAGCAAGCTTAGCAGACTTCTTTATACTTAGTTTGAGCAAACAACTCTTGAAAACGTTGTACAACTTTGAGAAATCCAAGAACACAGAGTCAACATTACATTTCACAAAGGCAAAGCATCACTAACTCTAATCATGCAATAAGAAGACAATCGGAAAATAGGCCACTAAAGTAAATCAAGATACAAAAGCCAAGACGTTTTCAATCTCGGCATATCGGTGAGATTGAAGAAAACCCACATCCAAGAAGGAAGTTTAACACAAAAGTATCCCTTCCCCCCAAGTTAAAAAAATATTATTCCCTTGGATATTATTATCGGCAACTAAAAATTGATAATGCAAACATTCACAAACAACACAGCAGAGAAAATATACAAATCAATTCACTTACCAAGTTCTGCACTGTGGGAGGTTTCCTCTTTTAGCAAGATTGATGACAAGCTCCAAGTTGTTCAATGAAACAAACAAACAACCCAAAAGAATCATCAAGCTAGTATCTCTAGTTTACGAGAGAAAGCAGAAAAGAAAAGGTAAGAAACCCTAAATTAAAATTTCATGATAAGAGCAGAAACCTCAAATAGAAATGCTAAGTGCATTCGCATTCAAAAATTTTTCAACAACAAATTCAACCCAAGAAAGACCACGTTCCCAAGAAACGACCCAACATTAATCCTCAAACAAACTCAAAAGGAACTCAAACAAAGGAACCAAATGCGGACTCAAAAAGACATGGAACCAATACCTCAAACAGCCCAAAAATATTTGGCTAAGCATACAATCAATGCCGATAATCAAACAAATCTAATTTGGAGGCAACGACTAATGTAATTCTAAAAGCAAGAAACAATACCGGTGGGGAAAGTAATCAAATTGGGAAGAAATTGCACGAGAATCGAACAAATATTGTGGGAATCGGAGGGGAATTGTAAAGGGGATGAAAATTAGGGATTTGAGAGTTAGAAAGAATGGGAAATTGTCGAATCGACTTGGTTTTGGCTTCCTTAATTATTTGTAAATAAAGCGACGCCGTTTATGAAATCCTATTGCGGCGCTTCTAAATAAACGCCAGAAAATAAAATACAAAAATGATGCCGTTTTCCTCCACTTTCCGGCGTTTTTATAACAAACGCCACTACTAAAATAAACCAAAAGCGCGCAGCTTTTTGAAACTCTGGATATATTAGTGGCGTTTTGGGATAAAACGCCAGAAAAAACACAACTTTTGCGGCGTTTTTGCTAAAACGCCACTAAGCTTTCGAGTGCCATACGACGTCGTCTGTTATATATTACCTGGCGTTTTTCTAAGAAACGCCACTAATGGGTAACTGTTTTATTTCATTAGATTTATTCTTTAATAAATAAATTTCATTTTAAAAATTTGAAAACTAGACATTTATTTACTTATAAATATTATTTAGTTTGTATATATTTTTGTAGAAATTAAACATTCACATATATATATTTTTCTAAATTTTTTATGTTTTTAAATTTTTGTGTTTTTAAGAATAAAGATTAACTTCAATTAAAATTCGATCAGTTTTTAATCAAAATTAAAATTCAAATCAAAATAGAGAATAGTTAGGTAATTATTTTTATATTTTTGATTTATTATAATTTATTTATATCAGCAAAATTAGATTTTATGATTTATTATAATGTCTAAATTTTAATAAACTTTTAAATCAATAGTAAGTGCTTCCACTAATTATTATAAACATAAGAGTTTACATTAATATTTACATGAATACACATCAATATATATATCCTTATGAGCAAATTAAGTATCAAGGTTTAGACTTTTTTAGGGTTTAATAATATGCCGAAATTTAATTGGTTAATGGTTTACTGTTTGCAGTTTAGGAGTTTATGGTCGAGTATTTAGAATTATGATTTAGGGTTTAGAATCTAAATTTGATATTTAGAGTTTAGGGTTTAGACCGTGTAGGGTTTACAATTTAGGGTTTAGCTAAACCCTATAGGGATAAAGAGATGTATAATCAGATTACATTTATAGCATATATTTTTATAATTTCTTAATGATTAAATGAAATTTGATATTCTATCTTCATTCGATAAACCCTAAACCTGTGAACCTTAAACCATACACCCACAAAACCCATAAACCCATAAACCCAAGCCATAACTAACCCTAAACCCGAAACCCTAAACTCTAAACCACATACCTTAAACCCTAATTCCTGAATCTTGAAATATTAAACTCGAAACCCTAGTCAGCCCATACAAATGACTAAAGTACCCTTAATATATATTATAGCCTTAAACCCTAAATTATTTAGATAAGTTTTGAATATTATATAATAATTCTTTCAATATTTTAATAAATTTAAATAACATTTTCAATTTACTAATTAATTTTGTTTCTCTGAGATGCATGGGTTACAATTTTTTTTCATTTTAATATATATAAAGCTTATCTATTATCTTTTAAATAATGTAAAATATAATTATAATTTGGTATATATAAGTACTTCTTATATTCTCAAAATCGAAATTTGGTCAATATGCTAATTAATTTTATTTTTAGGAGTTCAATCTCGTTGCTTTTCTTATTTGAAAATTTAGGTTCAACTATTAACACTCATGAAACCCTAACACATCCCCCTTAAACCTTAAACCGCAAATCATAAACCACATATAATCCCTAAACATTAAAATAGTAACTCTTAAACCTTACACCCTAAACACTATATATATATGCTAAACGATAAACCTTAAACTATGATCATACTTAATTTCATATTTTATAATTAATATATATCTTTTACAATTATATAATAAATTATTTAATATATAAATCTAAAAAATCCAAAAAAAAGCCCAAAGAAACGGTCCGACTATTAGCGGCGTTTTTACAAAAGCGCCGCTACAGGTCCGACTATTAGCGGCGTTTTTACAAAAGCGCCGCTACAGGTCCGACTATTAGCGGCGTTTTTACAAAAGCGCCGCTATAGGTCCTACTATTAGCGGCGTTTATACAAAAGCGCCGCTACAGGTCCGTCTATTAGCGGCGTTTTCAAGAAAGCGTCGCTACATGTCCGACTATTAGCGGCGTTTTTAGAAAGCGCCGCTAAAGGTCTGTCTTTTAGCGGCGTTTTTACGAAAGCGCCGCTACAAGTCTGTCTTTTAGCGGCGTTTTTACGGAAGCGCCGCTAAAAGTCTGTCTTTTAGCGGCGTTTTTACGGAAGCGCCGCTAAAAGTCTGTCTTTTAGCGGCGTTTTTACGGAAGCGCCGCTACAGGTCTGTATTTTAGCGGCGTTTATTCAAAAGCGCCGCGAAAGGTCTGTCTTTTAGCGGCGATTGTAAACAAGCGCCGCGAAAACTCGTTTTTAGCGGCGTTTTAGAAAAACGCCGCTATATATCGCTTTTTCTGGCGTTTATTTAAAAAGCGCCGCTAAAGGTCCGTCTTTTAGCGGCGGTTTCTTTCAAACGCCGCTAATGTATAATATTTGCGGCGTTTTTATTTAAAACGCCACTAAAAACGCCGCTGAAAGTCTATTTTGCTGTAGTGATTGTTACTTGATATGAGAAATTCTTAAATGGTTCAAGTTTGACGGATGAAAGCAAATTCTCTCTGGTAATTAAATTAGTCAAGGATACAAGCTTGTTAAAGTAGCTAATCTTGATGTCCCTCCAGATATTTGTGCCCCTGCGACATATATTTGAGTCTTACGATTGAAACCTAGAGTAGCAAGCATATGTACAGCTTCTTTTACTGTTAATGGACATAACCCTTCAGATCTGAGCATGGCAGGAGAAGGTAACCTGAAGCAAGTAAAACAGTTGGCTTCGATATAAAGCAATATTTTGCATGTTTCTTCTCCAAATTCAAAAGGAATGATATGGCATAAATTTCACTTCATCATTGGAATTCTCCCTTTTTCAAATTATATTCAACCAACATGAACAAAGAATTACAAAAGTAGTGAAGGAAAACCAATAAAAAATTAAATTCATATACCATATGGAGTGTTGGTATACAAACTAAACACTTAACATGGAACACCCAAAAAGATCATTTTTTCTTAAACATAATTAATAATCAAGACCTACCAAACGAGAGAAACCATGGAATTCCCACGAAAATAAATACCCTTTTGTTTTAAACTGAAAAAAAAAACTTGGTTCTAAGAAAACTAAACAACACAAAATGACATAAACCCAAATTAGAAAATAGGTCTAATTTTAAATGGCATTCAAAGAAAAGAACATGCAATGCAAGAAATCAACTCACAACAGTAATCCATATCTAATACAAGAAGAATGCAATAATCTGATATAAAAATAAAAACCCAAAAGAAGAAAACCCAACAAAGAAAATCCATGAAAAATAGATAATGTTCAACATTGCTAGATCCTTCAAACGGGTCTCAAGATCTTCAAAAATAATAATAATGAAAGAGAGAAAGGGTTTACCTTGAAAGAGGTTGCGATGACGAGGAGGAATGCTAGTGCCTAAAGGCGAAGCAAACAATCAAGGGAGGCTGAGACTGAAAGGGGCTATCAGGGTGAGTGAAAGGGTTTCAGATGTAAGAAAGTAGGGAGGGTAAAAATGAAACCTTGGGCATGGAATCACCCATTCAGTAGGGAGGGCACGGAATATGTATGTTGTTTATTCCCTAAATAAGCCCTTATTCAAAATGGGCCATAATAGGGCATTGCACTCAACCAAACAATGGTTTGGTAGTGGGCCCGCTGAATTGGGCTGTAATACATTCTGAAGTCGGGCAACCAAACACGGTTTTAAAAACTAACACATAAATTATAACAAACAAGCACAAATCATCCACTAACATTAAAAGATGACTAATTTCCATTTCAACCTTGAATAATTACTATTTAGCCTTTTATCCATTAAAAATAAACAACAATTAACTTTTACGATTTTTATGATTTAGCCCTTGTACCTTAATTAACCACCAATTCGACAAAATTACCTAACCAAATTTCAATTCAATTATAAAATAACTTTAAATATTTATTGGTTTCGGTTTATGGAAACGAGGTCCCAATACCTCATTTTCTAACACCACTAACTTTAAGGTCAAAACACTTCCACCTTAACTACTAACCATTCCATAAAATTTCTAGACCGAAATTCCATATAGCATTGAAATAAACTCGTAAATATTAAATAATATTATTTACTAATCGAAAAATGTGGTTTTAAAACCACTATTTCTGGCATCACTAAAAATCGGGTTGTTACAGGTGATGTCGTGACTTCCAATGGGTGGTGTCGCAACTTTGAAGACAGTAGCCAACTTTCTAACCTAAAGACCAATTTGCAAAACTTTCTAACATTATAGTGTCGACATTGTAACATCAAATAGGGGATGCCACGAAAAGATAGCCTAGTGTCGCTACATTCAAGGTGTGAAGTAACGACATTCACAATAGACCACTAAGGTCTAATTTCCATACATTTCCAAGCTAACATAAGACCATATTGGTTGGGAATAAGGCCCCAACTTGACCATTCCCATACCTAAAATAGTTCATTATACAAATTCAATTCAATCAACATCATTTTCATACATGGTCAATGTAACACCCCTTACCCGAGACCGTTGCCGGAGTCGAGCACGAGGCATTACTAGACTTAACTTACTAGTTCTGGGCATAAAAATTGAAACTGTCTGTCTGCGTCATGTTCACTAAATTAATTATAACTCGAGTTACGAAAGTCGAAATCAAGATCCGTAAATTTTCCCTGAAACTAGACTCATATATCTTCTTACTATAATTTTTCCAGAATTTTTGGTGTGGCCAATTAGTACAGTTTATTAGTTAAAGTCTCCCCTATTACACAGTTTGACAGTTCTGACCTCTCTTCACTAAAAATCAATTATCTCATAATATAGAACTCATTTTCCTACACGGTTTTCTTTATATGAAAATAGACTCAATAAGCTTTAATTATATATCTCATGCACAACCTAATTCAATTTCTACTATTTTTGGTGATTTTTCAAAATCACATCACTGCTGCCGTCCAACTATTCCCCTGCATATAATTGCATAATTTCTTTAAAATAATTATCAACTAGACATTTCATAACAACCACAACCATGTTCTTAATTAACCATTTTAATGGCTAATCATTACCAAACATTTACAAGTCCATAATAAGCCATATCATAAGGTCACACACATAAAATGGCTAAGTCCCTATACATGCCATAACTTAAAACATTCGAGTCACAAAATACCAATATAATTCTTTGATAGTGTGTACAATCTCCGACGTCCTTTCGATCCCCGAGTTGGCTTGCAATACTATAAAAAAAATAAAGAATGGGAGTAAACATAAAGCTTAGTAAGTTTACATGTAAATAGATGACAATATTCTTAATGAATTAACTTATTCTTTTCTTATCAAGATCATTTAAGCTTTTAACTCAATATACTCAAACTTGTATTCTTACCTTGTCTTTTTAACATGAATTTATCTTACCTTACCTTTTTAACATGAATTTATCTTACCTTACCTTTTTAACATGAATTTATCTTACCTTACCTTTTAGCTTGAACTTGTCTTACCTTTACTTTTTAGCTTGAACTTGTCTTAACTTACCTTTTTAGCTTGAACTTGTCTTACCTTTACTTTGGTATACTCTTTGAATTTTCCCGTTGAACCACTTGGAATACTAAGGATACGTGGGGTACCTTTCCTTATGAAACTTAACCACGCGCCACGTCTTGACATGGTCTTACGTGGTATCCTTGCCTTGTGAACTCACCAATGCCATGCCTTGGCATGGTCTTACATGGGACCTTTGCCTTATAAACTCACCAATGCCATGCCTTGGCATGGTCTTACATGGGACCTTTGCCTTATAGTAACTTATCAATGCCATGTCTTGACATGGTCTTACATGATTTCCTTAAACCCTAATGTCATGACATTTGTATCCTACACATTCCTAAGGTTCAACCGGAACTTTCTGCGATAGTTTTTCCAGTCAATTCATACTTGAGTCTTTAAATAATAAATTTACAGAATAAATATGTAAATGCTGGAATTTAATAATATTAAATGTAAAATAACAGAATATTGCATTTATTTACTGCAAACTTACCTCGAAATAAAATCGATAAACTATATCGATTTAATCCTCTATCTTTTTCTTTCCCCGATCTAACTCTGGATTTCGTTCTTCTTGATCTATAATAGCAAATTTAGCTTATTTAATACTCATATTTATCAAAACAGTCCTTAACTCTCATTTTTGGCAAAATTACAATTTTGCCCTAAACTTTTACATATTTACGATTTTGCCCCTAGGCTCGAAAATTAAACTTCAGCCCTTATTCTTATGTTTTATAACATGCTGAATATTTTTCCCTTCTATAGCAACTTCAAATTCTTACTATAACACATACTTATGAACAATAACAACTTTTACTAATTAGCTCGTTTTTACCGAAAATCACTTAATAAAAATCATTCCTCTACTCATAAACATGCAAAATCTACCATCAATCATCAAAAATCACAAGTTCTCATCAATAGCATAACTCAAAATATTCATCAAAATTCAAAATTGAAACATGGGTTTTGTAGCACTCAAAACAACGATCTCAAAAACGTAAAAATTATTAAAACCTAGAACAAAAACATACCGAATTAAGCCTCCTAGATGCTGAAACTTAAAGCTTCAAAAATGGTGTTTTTCTTTCTGACATTCGGCTAAGAAGATAACTTTTGCATCTTCTTTTTTTTCTTTCCATTATGTTTGTTATTATAAGATTATAATATTATTATAATATATTATAACATAGCCTATAATTTAAACATATAATTTCATTATGAAAAATGCATCTTTGCCGTCCACTATCCCATTAAAAATGGACAATTTTCAACATAAGTCCTCCCTTATAAAAAGTCACATTAATTTAACCACTCAATCAAGCTTTAAGGCTACTTTTACCACTTATGCGATTTAGTCCTTTTCTTTAAATTAAGCACACTAACAACAAAATTAATTTACGAAACTTTCACACATGTAAATTCACATATTATAAGCACTGAAAATAATATTAAAATATTTTATCGATTTCAGATTTGTGGTTTCGCAACCACTATTATGTTTAGGCCCTATTTCGGGATGTTACATTTCTCCCCCCCTTTAGGGATTTTCGTCCCCGAAAATCTTACCTGTAAAGTGATTTGGGTACTATTTTCGCATAGTCTCTTCGGGCTCCCATGTAGCCTCTTCTATTCCATGCCTATTCCATAATACTTTCACAAGTGCAATACTTTTATTCCTTAATTGCTTAACCTCTCGGGCTAGAATTTTTATTGGTTCCTCCCCGTAAGTCATATCTTGCTGAATCTCAACCTCTGTTTGCGAAATCACATGCGACGGATCTGAACGATAACGACGTAGCATAGACACATGAAACACATTATGAATCTTCTCTAACTCAGTTGGCAAAGCCAAACGATATGCCAATGGCCCAACTCTCTCGATCACCTCAAACGGTCCAATAAAACGGGGACTTAATTTGCCTTTCTTGCCAAATCGAGAACTTTCTTCCACGGGGATACTTTCAAGAATACCCTATCACCAACTTGAAATTCAATGTCTTTTCTTTTCAAATCAGATAGATTTTTGTCTATCCAAGTCGCTTTCAAGCAATCTCGATGACTTTTACTTTTCTTCTGTTTCTTTGACTAGATCAACCCCGTAAATCTGATTTTCCTTAAGCTCTGTCCAATACAAAGGTGTGCGACATTTACGTCCATACAAAGCTTCATAAGGTGCCATCTTCAAACTCGATTGATAACTATTATTATAGGCAAACTCTACTAACGGTAAATATTTCTCCCAACTACTTTGAAATTCCAATACATAACATCTAAGCATATCTTCAAGTACCTGAATAACTCTCTCTGATTGACCATCAGTTTGGGGATGGAAAGTGTACTAAAACTCAACTTTGTACCTAAAGCTTCCTTGCAATTTCTTCCAAAATCGTGAGGTAAATCTCGGATCCCTATCTGAGATAATCGATAACGGTACTCCATGTAGTCTCACAATCTCTGTAATATATAACTCGGCCAACTTGTCAAGTGAATAATCCATACGAACTGGGATGAAATGAGCCGACTTTGTTAACTTATCAATCACAACCCATACTGCATCTTTCTTTCTCGGTGTCGAAGGCAATCCTGTCACAAAATCCATAGTAACTCGATCCCATTTCCACTCGGGAACTAATACAGGCTGCAATAAACCTGAAGGTACCTGATGTTCGGCCTTTACCTGCTGACAAATCAAGCATCTAGAAACAAACTCTGATATATCTCTTTTCATTCCTGTCCACCAATACATTTTCTTCAAATCATTATACATCTTTGTACTACCTGGGTGAATAGACAAAGAACTGCTATGTGCTTCCTGTAAGATTTTCTTAATAAGCTCATCATTCTTTGGTACACATACTCTGTCTCTGAACAACAAACAACCATCGAACCGATCCGAAAATCGGACTTACACACGACTCATGACCGAACTCTTTTGGCTTGCAACTCTTTGTCATCTTCTTCGAGCTTCACAAATTTCTTTAAGAAGCGTCGATTTAACTCTCAACTCGGCTAAGATAGAACCATCATCCGATAATGCCAAACTAGTGTGCAAAGCTCTCAATGCAAATAAAGATTTTCTACTCAAAGCATCAAGAACAACATTTGCCTTACCGGGTGATAATCGATCACTAGCTCATAATCTTTAATCAACTCTAGCCATCTTCTTTGCCTTAAGTTCAGATCTTTCGAGTCATCAAGTATTTCAAACTTTTATGATCGGTGAATATTCGGCATTTCTCCCATATAAGTGATGTCTCCAGATTTTCAATGCAAATACAATAGCAACTAGCTCTAAATCATGTGTCGGATAGTTTTTCTCATGTAGCTTTAACTGTCAGAGGCATAAGCAATTACCCTTCCTTCCCGCATAAGTACACTGCCCTAGTCCATTCAAGGATGCATCATCTTTGTAAATCACAAACTCTTTACCGGTTACGGTTGTACTAAAATAGGAGCTTGATCAACAATGCCTTTAACTTGTCGAAACTCACTGGCACTTCTCAGTCCATTCAAACTTGACATCTTTTGTAGCAATCTTGTCAATGGAGTAGCTATCATGGAAAATCCTCTACAAATCGTCTATAATAACCAAGCAAGACCAAGAAAACTTCGACGACCTCGATACATTCCCGGGAGGCTTCCAATCAACAATGGCTGAAATCTTATTCGGATCAACTTTAATACCTTCACCTGAGACAACGTGTCCAAGAAAACAAACTTCCCGTAACCAGAACTCACTTTTGCTAAATTTGGCATAAAGCTGATTATCTCTTAAAATCTGTAAAACTGTTTTCAAATGCTCTGCATGCTCAGTCTCATCATGAGAATAAATCAAAATGTCATCAATGAACACAACTACAAACTTATCCAAGTAAGGTCTGAAAATTCGGTTCATTAAATCCATGAAAATGGCAGGAGCATTAGTTAAGCCAAATGGCATCACAAGAAACTCATAGTGACCATACCTAGTTCGAAAAGCAGTCTTTGGAACATCTGACTCTTTAACTCGCAACTGATAGTATCCGGATCTCAAATCTATCTTAGAGAACAGAGTGGCTCCCTTCAATTGATCAAACAAATCATCTATTCTAGGTAATGGATATTTGTTCTTGATGGTTACCTTGTTAAGCTGTCGATAGTCTATGCACAATCTCATGGGCGAATCCTTTTTTTCATAAATAATCTTTGGTGCACCCCATGGTGAATAACTAGGTCTTACAAAGCTTTTATCAGTTAATTCCTGTAGCTGAGCTTTCAATTCTTTTAATTCTATTGAAGCCATTCTATAAGGAGCAATAGAAATAGGTGTGGTACCTGGAATCAATTCAATACCAAACTCAACTTCTCTGATAGGAGGCAAACACAGTAGTTCTTAGGAAACACATCGGGAACTCGGTTACCACACAGCATCGATTCAATTTTCAACTCGGATCTTTAGTATTCAACACAAAAGCAAGATAAGCTTCACATCCTTTCCTTAAACATTTACGAGCGGACATACGAAATCATGGAAATTGAACTATCTCGACTCATCCGAATTAACCGAAGGAACTCACCATTTTCACATTTCAACTCAATGAATCTTTTTCCACAATTCACTATCACATCATGTGCGATTAGCCAATCCATACCAAGAATCACATCAAACTCATCAAATGGCAATAGCATGAGATCAGTAGGAAAAACAAGAACCTCTAATCATCAAAGGGCATTTTTACATACTTTGTTTACTAACACATGTTGACCTAATGGGTTCGATACTTTAATCACAAATTTCGTAAACTCTATGGGCATGTTCATATTAGGCATTAATTTCATGCAAACATAGGAATGGGTTGAACCCGGATCAATCAAAGCAATAACATTAACATCATGAAGAGAAAATGTACCCGTAATTACGTCGGGGGAAGATGCCTCTTCACGAGCACGGGTAGCATAAGTCCTTGTGGGTGCTCTAACATCTGATCTTGTTGTTGTATCTCTAAATGTACCTCTACCTGCCCCTACTCCCGAATTTCTCTGAGATCTGCCTCTAACGGGGGCATTACCTGATCTTGCACTCGGTATTACTTCTTTTTTAACCATCTCGGGACACTCCCGAATGAAATGATCCGGTGCACCACATCGGAAACAACCAGTCTTATTTGCTCTACATTGACCTGGATGATGTCGACCACATTGAGGACACTCGGGCCTATCAGGCTGAATACTGCCAACACTCGCAATCGAAGTGGTTTGAGTTTTTGAATCGATAAATCTTCCACCTCTGTTTCGGCTAGAATACCGGTTGAAAAATTAGGTCTCGTAGAAAACTCTCTAGGCCTCTTAGATGTAGACTGAAATGACTTGCTTATCCGCCTTTTCTTCGTGTCTTGCATCTCAATTTCAGCTTTACCCTTTCTTTTTAACAACTCTTCTGCCTTACAGGCTCGTTCAACTAAAACAACAAACTCCTTTATCTCTAGAACACCAACTGACAGTCGGATATCATCATTGAGCCCATCCTCAAATCTTTTGCACATGATAGCCTCAGAGACACACGCTCTCGAGCATAATTCTTTGAGTCGGATAAATTCACATTCATAGTCGATCACGGTCATCTTACCTGTTTTAACTCAAGGAACTCTTTTTCTTTTCTGGTCGATAAACCTCTGACTAATGTACTTCTTACGGAACTCCTCTTGAAAGAAATCCCAAGTAACTCTTTCTTTCGGTACTACTGACACAAGTGTCTTCCACCACTGGTAGGCCGAATCTCTAAGAAGTGACACCACACATTTAATACATTCTTCCGGTGTGTAGGATAACTCATCAAAGACTCTGATAGTGTTCTCGAGCCAAAATTTAGCTTTCTCTGCATCATCATCTTTGGTAGCCCGAAACTCTTCAGCCCCTTGTTTTCTGATCTTGTCAACGGGCGGTTTCTCTCTTCTAACGGTATTTATAACTGGGGAAGCTACATGGGTAGTCTGTGGATCATGAGGGGTGGAGGTCTAACGGCCGGGTCGCATTTGAACGAACTCGACAAACCATTCATTCATAGCTTGGAAGAAGGCTTCTCGAGCCCCTCCTCCCGACTAATCGTAACGGGCCTTTCACGACTATCTTGTGGCACTTGTCCCTTGGTGGGAGCGGGCGCATTACTCTCTACATCATCTCGCACCATCTCGTTCGGGATCCATAACTATAAAAGAAAAATATTTTTAAAATTGTCAGGAGTCGTCACACTATCAAAATATAAGTATGGCATGTATAGTTAGACTCTTACTCATACTAAATATTCCGAGAATCGACTAAACCTTGCTCTGATACCAATAAATATAACACCCTTTACCCGAGACCGTTGCCGGAGTCGAGCACGAGGCATTACTAGACTTAACTTACTAGTTCTGGGCATAAACATTGAAACTGTCCGTCTGCGTCATGTTCACTAAATTAATTATAAATCGAGTTACGAAACTCGAAATCAAGATCTGTAAATTTTTCCTGAAACTAGACTCATATATCTTCTTACTATAATTTTTCCAGAATTTTTGGTGTGGCCAATTAGTACAGTTTATTAGTTAAAGTCTCCCCTATTACACAGTTTGACAGTTCTGAACTCTCTTCACTAAAAATCAATTATCTCATAATATACAACTCATTTTCCTACACCGTTTTCTTTATATGAAAATAGACTCAATAAGCTTTAATTCTATATCTCATGCACAACCTAATTCAATTTCTACTATTTTTGGTGATTTTTCAAAATCACATCACTGCTGCTGTCCAACTATTCCCCTGCATATAATTGCATAATTTCTTTAAAATAATTATCAACTAGACATTTCATAACAACCACAACCATGTTCTTAATTAACCATTTTAATGGCTAATCATTACCAAACATTTACAAGTCCATAATAAGCCATATCATAAGGTCACACACATAAAATGGCTAAGTCCCTATACATGCCATAACTTAAAACATTCGAGTCACAAAATACCAATATAATTCTTTGATAGTGTGTACAATCTCCGACGTCCTTTCGATCCCCGAGTTGGCTTGCAATACTATAAAAAAAATAAAGAATGGGAGTAAGCATAAAGCTTAGTAAGTTTACATGTAAATAGATGACAATATTCTTAATGAATTAACTTATTCTTTTCTTATCAAGATCATTTAAGCTTTTAACTCAATATACTCAAACTTGTATTCTTACCTTGTCTTTTTAACATGAATTTATCTTACCTTACCTTTTTAACATGAATTTATCTTACCTTACCTTTTTAACATGAATTTATCTTACCTTACCTTTTTAGCTTGAACTTGTCTTACCTTTACTTTTTAGCTTGAACTTGTCTTAACTTACCTTTTTAGCTTGAACTTGTCTTACCTTTACTTTGGTATACTCTTTGAATTTTCCCGTTGAACCACTTGGAATACTAAGGATACGCGGGTACCTTTCCTTATGAAACTTAACCATTGCCACGTCTTGACATGGTCTTACGTGGTATCCTTGCCTTGTGAACTCACCAATGCCATGCCTTGGCATGGTCTTACATGGGACCTTTGCCTTATAAACTCACCAATGCCATGCCTTGGCATGGTCTTACATGGGACCTTTGCCTTATAGTAACTTATCAATGCCATGTCTTGACATGGTCTTACATGATTTCCTTAAACCCTAATGTCATGACATTTGTATCCTACACATTCCTAAGGTTCAACCGGAACTTTCTGCGATAGTTTTTCCGTCAATTCATACTTGAGTCTTTAAATAATAAATTTACAGAATAAATATGTAAATGCTGGAATTTAATAATATTAAATGTAAAATAACAGAATATTGCATTTATTTACTGCAAACTTACCTCGAAATAAAATCGATAAACTATATCGATTTAATCCTCTATCTTTTTCTTTCCCGATCTAACTCTGGATTTCGTTCTTCTTGATCTATAATAGCAAATTTAGCTTATTTAATACTCATATTTATCAAAACAGTCCTTAACTCTCATTTTTGGCAAAATTACAATTTTGCCCCTAAACTTTTACATATTTACGATTTTGCCCCTAGGCTCAAAAAAATTAAACTTTAGCCCTTATTCTTATGTTTTATAACATGCTGAACATTTTCCCTTCTATAGGAACTTCAAATTCTTACTATAACACATACTTATGAACAATAACAACTTTTACTAATTAGCTCTTTTTCTAGAAAATCACTTAATAAAAATCATTCCTCTACTCATAAACATGCAAAATCTACCATCAATCATCAAAAATCACAAGTTCTCATCAATAGCATAACTCAAAATATTCATCAAAATTCAAAATTGAAACATGGGTTTTGTAGCACTCAAAACAACGATCTCAAAAACGTAAAAATTATTAAAAACCGAACAAAAACATACCCGAATTAAGCCTCCTAGATGCTGAAACTTAAAGCTTCAAAAATGGTGTTTTTCTTTCTGACATTCGGCTAAGAAGATAACTTTTGCATCTTCTTTTTTCTTTCCATTATGTTTGTTATTATAAGATTATAGTATTATTATAATATATTATAACATAGCCTATAATTTAAACATATAATTTCATTATGAAAAATGCATGTCTGCCGTCCACTATCCCATTAAAATGGACAATTTTCAACATAAGTCCTCCCTTATAAAAAGATACATTAATTTAACCACTCAATCAAGCTTTAAGGCTACTTTTACCACTTATGCGATTTAGTCCTTTTCTTTAAATTAAGCACACTAACAATAAAATTAATTTACGAAACTTTCACACATGTAAATTCACATATTATAAGCACTGAAAATAATATTAAAATATTTTACTGACTCAGATTTGTGGTTTCGCAACCACTATTCTGTTTAGGCCCTATTTCGGGATGTTACAGTCAATGCCATTTACAAATAGCCACAAACAAAATACCATTATTCCCTATCAACCTATACCAATTCAAGCTTATGACATTTTTACTTGTGCAATTTGAACATAAAAAACTCACCTGACTTTGACATGAACCAAAACAATGCATAAGCTAACTATATTTCAAGCATAACCTTTAAAAATACTAATCCCAAACATTCATCCATTTGATTAATCAAAATACCTCACCTTGCAACCTTTAACATGCCAAAACATACAAGATTAAGATCACTACCCATGCTAGCATTGGACATGATCAATACCAAACATTATATAAGTCATAAGCAACTTCAATTCACAAATCGATCATAATCAAAATAGCATAACTACCCATCCAAAAAATGCTCATTTGCATACTATGGTGCCCTTATATACATGCTACAACACTAGGACTAAAAATGAACATTATTCTACCGTCTTTTGATAGTGTGTGCTTCCTATTGATCTGACTCGGCAAGTTTCGCAACGTGATGATCTACAAGGGAAAGAAACAACTAAAGTAAGCATTCAAATTGCTTAGCAAGTTCAAATGGAAAAATATTATGTTTACCTTGTTCTTGTATAAGCATAATAGCAACACTTAGTTCGTTATAATGTTGGCTAGAACATGGCATTCAAAACATCAACAAGGTGAGCACATATCTATATCAATGATCATTAGATGCCACAAGTAACTTAAACATAACAAGTCATATTACTTTCACCTAACCTATCACAATGGCATATCCAACCATAAATCATAAGGTTATACTAAGTATATATGATTCAATTCAATCACCTTTTCAATAATAAATTATAAAGATGTATCATCTACAATTCAATCCATTCAAAAACATTTCAAATTGGTTATCAAGTCCGTTTCACCATATTTCCAACTTTCCAATTTCATTTATATCGTTTCGCTTGATGGAACCCTAGTAAAATACACTCGGATACACAAGTAAACTACACCATACCAAGTTGTTCATTTGAGCTGAATAGATATTAGGTTACTCGTCTGGGCTAAACCTATATCATAACACATCATGTAACAACCCGTTTTTCAATGATGTCGGGAATGGTGGTTTCGAGATCCCATTTTTTGATGATCGAGTCAGTAAATATGATTATTTAATATTTATGAATCAATTTTAGTATTATCTTGAATTTTCGGTCCAGTAATTTTATTAAACAGATAGTTAATTAAGGTACAAAGACTAAATCGTAAAAGTCGTGAAAGTTGATCACTATAGAATTCTAATTAGCTAAAGGACCAAGTGAGTATTTAAACCATTTCTTAATAGTGAATAGTGGAAAATGATGTTATCTTCCACTCACTTGAATTTAAATATGATTATGTGTTGATTAATTAAATTTTAGTTTACGTCTATTCAAAGTATAAAAAGAAAAATTAAAAGAAAATAAATACACTTTCTTGTCTTGTCCATCGTCTCACAACAAGGAAGGAAATAAAATTGGGTTTTAACGTTTCTAATTTAGTCCCTCATTTGGTAAATTTTAAGTCATTTTCTTGTAAATTTTATGTTCTTGAGATCCAGGGAGCTTGATTTTGCTAGCCCGGGGACCATTTTGAAAAAATGTAAAAGTTTACAAAAGTTCCCATTGTTTATTATTAAAGCTTTTGGTACTAAATTGATAGATTTTGAGCTTAGATATGAAAAGGGACTAATTTGTGAAGTGAAAATTATTATTTTTGAACATAGGGTTTAAAGTGCGAATAATTCAAAATTAGCATGAAATCAATGTAATTATAGATATTAGAGGGTTGTAGAAGGATGGAATTGAGATTGATTTTGAAATCAAAGCTCAAATTTGAAAGTTATGACAATTTTGATTTTAGGGACTAAATTGAATAAAATGTAAAAATTGAAAGATTATCTGATAAATGAAATTGAACTGGTATATAGTTATAGTATGCTTCTAAACGATGTTTGGAATCTATAATTGTATTAAATTATGATTTAGATCGAGATTTAAACAAATCGAAGGTTATTCATGGAAAAAGAAAAATTATAAATTAGTCCCTGTCACTTTTACGGTTTTTTCTTTATCTGATAAGTGCATATGGTATAAATATTTTTAAATCTCTATGTATACTATATAATGAATTTATGTATGCATTGATAAACGTCAAAATAAATCAATATTTACCACTAGAGGGTGAGATTGAGATTAAATTGAAAGGAAAAAATATATGAGCCTACATGATGGAAATTACCCCGATGAAACTCCATAAATGTATCGCACACATGGTTACAAGTTGATTCCTATGATTTAGAGATCCAACATTTCTTATGGACTCGAAGATACATGTGGCACAGGTTTAACTTAGATGAGTAACATGATGTCGTTTTATAGGTTTAGCCCGGACGGATATTTGATGTGTCGATAAAAGGTTTAGCCCTAATGAGTAACTTGACACAAATGGATATGATTAGCTCAGACAAGCATCAAATATGATTAGTACCTGTGTATTGGAATTCTTTTACGGTGTTTCTTTGGGTAATTCACAAGATGCGAGATACGAAATTGAATTACAAGTTAAGTGCTTAATGATCAAATGTAGCAAAGTGTAAGACTTAGTGACAACCTTGTATATACATATGTGATTGAAAGTTGGATTAATTGAATTTCAAAGTTATGAATTGTTATGTTTAGTATTTGAATGTTATATGATTGAATATGAATCAAGCTCACCATGTTGTGATTGTGTTTTGTTATGTTGGGTAATTGAGTTATATACTTTAGTTTAACCTAAATACTTGTTTTATGAGGTAAGGTAACCGTTTATTACATATGAGCTTACTGAGCATTCTGTAATGCTTACCCCGTTGCTTTTCTTTCTCCTGTAGGTTTTGACTTTCGAAACATGTCAATCGGATCCTCGAGGATTTCACACTATCTATCTCCTGATTTGGTAGATTTTTTATTTCTTGAAACCGGTTATATGTGGCATGTACTTAAAGGTGTCAAGTGATTGTAATGTTAAGTATGTTTGAGCCATAGATGATCAAACTCTTATGGTAATGGAACTTTGATCATGTTCATAGTTTTGGTGCTATGTTATATGTGTGTATATATATATAGTAACTTGTCATATGGAATGGATGATTAGCATGAAATGGTATAGCTTAGTTGAATGGCTTCATGCATCCTTATTGTGAATTGGTGCCAATTGTGGCATATTGGTTAGATGTCTAGAAAGATGGTATATATAATATGTTTTGGATTGATTTTGAATGGTTGAAGCATGATAATTAAGTTAGTATCTTGTTAGGTGATTTTGAAGTGTATTTATGCTAATTTAAGGCAAAACGAATTAAATGACTTTGGTTTGGACTAAGTAATAAGATAACATGTATTTTGAAGTGTTTTATGCAAGCATTGTAACAGCCCGGTTTAGACTCTAGTTGGGACGGTGGTTTTGAGACCATAAATCTGAGGTTGAAATAATATTTTAATATTGTTTTCTGTGTTTATAGTATGTGAATTAGCCTGTGTGAAATTTCTATGTGAAGATTTTATTGATTGTGTGTTTAATTTGTGAAATGGACATAATCGTATAAGATGAAAAGGGCTGTGTGCTGATTTACAAGAGCCTAATTGTTGTTGGCTTTTTAATGTAGAGGCCTTATGTTGTATTAATCCAATTATAAGATAGTGGGTAATTAAATGAAAAAATAACCTTATTGTTTATTTGTCTTATATGTTTAATGAAAGGATAAAATAGGAAATGGATAGTTAAGTTATAATTTAATATAACAAAAAGCTTGATAATGGCATTATTCATCATCTTTGGTTGAATGTTCAAAGAAAAGAAGAAAGGAAAAAGAAAGCTAGGTTTCGGTTGATTTTGAGCTTGATTAAGGTATGATATTGACTCGGTTTTTGATAATTTTTATGTTTTTGAAATTGTTACTTTGTAAGCTTTAAAACCTATGTCTTAATTTGAAGAATTGATGATGTTTATGAGATGTGCCATTGATGAAATGGTAAGCTTTGTGATGAGTGTTGGTGTTAAATGAAAGAAATGTGTTTAATGAACATGTTTTTGTTCTTAAATTTTTGATGAATTTAGCTAATTAGGGCTAAATTGAGAAAATAGCATTTTGAAGGACTAAAATGTGAAATAAATGAAATGTGTGGGCTTGTATTAGCATGGGAAGAATTTGGCTAAGCATATGTGATGTGAGATTATGTGTATTTGGTGATTTGATGAATTAGGGACTAAAGTGTCAAAATGTGAAAATGTGAAGGCTATTTTATTAAATGCCCTAAATATGTGTGTTTGGACTAAAATGAATGATTTGGTGATTGAATGGATTGAATTTGAATGTGTATAGACCAAGAAAGGAGAGGTTTGGATCGAGATCGAGGCAAAGATAAGGTGATCGAATTAATCGACCGTTTCAATAGTTCGACGTCCGAGGTAAGTTCGGACATAATACATGTATCTAGTTATGTTTAATGTTGTGAAATGAATGGTATGATAATAGTGAAATGTGAATGCTATGTGAGGGCTCGGGTTATGTGACACTAAGTGTGTGTATTTGGAAATGTGACCGAAATGGTTAGCATTGTGTGTGTGGAATAATATAAGTTTCGGCTTTATGGTTGGCACTGTGTGTGCAATACCGGTTTAAGATTGGTTTGATATGGGTGCACTATGTGTGCGATGCAAATTGAGCTTTGGCTAACTTTTTGGTCACTAAGTGTGTGATTGAATCGAAGAAGAGATGAAAGTTGATCGAAATGAAATAGTGAGTATTGAGTAGCAATTGTAATCGACAACTAAGTGTTGGCTAAGGTACGTTCAGAACCTATGTGGTTGATGAAACTATGAATGAGTTATGGAAGGTTGATTAAACATATTATCCGTGGATGGTATGGTGTATATATACGTGATTGCGAATTAATCTATGTGATAGCTTGTTTCGATATATTGTATTATGTTACATACTTACTAAGCTATTGAAAGCTTACTGTATGATTGTTCCTCTGTTTTATAGTGTTAGTAAAGCTAGCTCGGATCCGGGAATCGTCAGCATATCTATCACACTATCGGCAATCTATTTTGGTACTTTTGGAAAGATGTATATTGATGAAATATGACATGTATAGGCTAGAAGTTATGGTATGTTTTGTGATGTTTAATCCTTGCCATGTGATTTGGCTTGGAAATGGGATAATGTTGAGTTTATGAATGAGTTATGAAAATGGTATAATTCATGATTGTGTGGCTGATGAAAAGATGTGGTTTGAAGATGGTTTATGATATGGATTACATGATATTTGATATGTACATGTTTTGGGATGTATAAATGTCACTTTGAATAGTCTTAGTTGTGGTGATTATGAGCATGGTAGTAAATGGTCTAATTGGTGATTGAATAATGCATGAAATGGCATGTTTGAATGCATTTGAAAGCATGAATTGGTATTGTATTGTTGCTTGTGGGTATGATCCTATACTGGGAGGCAATTTGGCCTTGCAAATGGCCTGTTTTGCTTACACGGTTATGGCACATGGGCGTGCCTAGTGACCGTGGGATAAAGTCAGTAGATAGCCCAAGTATGCACGGCCAGGGTACACGAACGTGCCTAGTAGCCTATGTATGAGTCAGTATATTGCCTAAGAGTACACGGCCTTAGCACACGGGCGTGCCTGGTGGCCGTGTGGAGAAGTCAGAATACTTGCTCTACTTTGGCACGGCCTGGACACATGGGGGTGTCTGGTGATCGTGTGAGGCACACGGCCTGATTGCATGGGCGTGTGACCTCAACAGTATTGAAGAATATTTGAAAATTTGAAAACTTTCATTAGTTTTCAGTTTAGTCCTGACCCCTTTCTAGCATGTGTTTAAGGTATTGTGGACCTCATTAAGGGGCTTAATGATTATGTTGTGATATGTTTTAATTGATGATTGACTTTGTGTCATGAAATGAATTGTGGATGTTTCGATGATTCGGTAATGCCTCTTAACCCTATTCTGGCGACGGACTTGGGGTAGGGGTGTTACAAGCATGTTATGTGCTTTTAGGTATATATTGTATGCATCATGGTTTAGGCATGAAAAGGGACCAAAATGTGAGATTTTTTACCTTTTGGCAAAAAGTATCAATACCATATAGTGAAGTATCGGTACTTTACCAAATGAATAGTATTTTAAAATGACATAATGTAAATTTGGTATCGATACCCATATAAAGTATTGATACTTAATCCTAAGGATTGATACTTTATAAAGGTATCAATACAGCTTGACTTATGTCAAAAGTTTTGAAATTGGCAAAACACCAAAATGGTATCGATACTCAATTTGGTATCGATACATCCTGACAGAGGTATCAATACCTTTTTCATAGTATTGATACTTGTAAACTTTAACTTAATTTTTGAAATATCAAAGCTAAAGGTAGTATCGATACTTGATCTGGGTATCAATACCTATTGCCCTTACTTTGAAAAGTTACAATTTGGTCCTTATTCATGCTTGCGTCAACTTAAGAGCTTTCGTAAGCTCGATTGATTCTAGTTTTGCTTATATATTGTATTATGCATGCATTTATGATTGTAATCAATGGTTGAATGAATTGTTATTGAGAATTAAATGCGTTTTGCTCCAGCAGTAGCATCTCATAACTCGGGTCTGGTGACCGAGTCGGGTGAGGGGTGCTACATATCAGATTACTCATCCAAGCTAAACCTATGTCACATAATACCTGAGAATCCGCAACAAATGTTGGATCTTATTAAATTCTATAATAATCCCTGTACAAGTGCGCACATGACCCTATCAGCATGCCAATCGTATCCTAACCTTTTACTAAGTTCACACGGGCATTATTTACACGTGTAACATTACTAATCCCTGTAAACAATAGTTTTCACGTGATTATCCCCTATAATTATTCATATTTCATATCATACCTTGTACATGAACACTATTTCATTTACATGCCCCATAATCAATCAAAATTTCGTATTTGTACCCTGTAAAATTATATAATAGTCAATTACCACATAACATTTCAATTCAGTCCATCACTAGCCATGTATGCCAATTTCACTAGTGTTCCAATTATATTCAAACATATATATATATATATATATATATATATATATATATATATGAAATCAAACACAAAATTTCACGTAAGATAGTAAGTTCCATATGAACTAACTTGTTCAAAATGTGAAAAGAGTGGAGACTTCAGGGAGTAATCTACAATTTTAACTTTTCCCCTATTAACTCCACTTGGATTCAAATCTTGATCTATACAATTGTTCTCTAGAACCAATCAATACTAAACATTTTCATACTATGCCATGATATATATGATCTGATATACTTTTATTTTTTATTCCCTTCATATTTTTCATTTTATTAAATTTAGTCCCTGAACTCGGGATAAGCATAACTTTTGATTCCTAGCTTCAGATTAAAATTCGATTTCATATATTATCATTAGAGGACTTATACTTTCTATTTCTAATATATTTTCATAACAAGATTTATATTTATTCAATTTGGTCCCTAATGTAACAAAGTTAGCAAACAAACTAAATTAGCTTTACAATCCAGTCCTCTTCATAATCTAAGCTTAAAATCTATCAATTTTAAGTTTAATTCTTCAAGAAATCAACAATGACAATTTTCTAAAATTTTAACAGCTTCAAATCTATAAAAATTACATGAAAAAGTACTTAATTGCCTTGAATAATAGTTGGTCGACTATTGAGTTGGATGAAAGAGTTTTTTCTTAAGGTTCTCTTTCTTTTGGAAGGTGGAACAATATGGAAGATGAAAATCTTCCACTTTAGTTGTTATTTATATATAGATTAGCCTTAATTTTGTTTAATTAACCTTGCATAATTAAACACAACTTAAATCATAATCAAGCCTAAGTGGATTATGCCATCATCAAGTAACCTTATTGAAAAATAGTTTAATTATCATTTTAGACCTTTGTTTAATTGCTATCTAGGTCTCCAAGCCTTTCGTCAATTAAAACTCCATAGTAATTGAATTTTATAATTTAATCCCTAAGTCTTAATTAACTATTAATTTGACAAAATTACTCGACTAATCATCAATGTATTTTTATACTAACTCCGTAAATATTCATATTTAAAATTTATGAGCTCGATTTATGGAAATGGAGTTCCAAAATCATATTTTTCAGTACCACTAAAAATTGAACCATTACAAGTACGCGGAGGTGGTTTAACAATACTAAAATCCAATTACTATATAGTTTTTTTTTTTTTGAACATACTCCTACATGATTAAGTTTAAAATTTTGTTTTTATACAATAATAATAATATTTTAGTTATGACATTTTATTTTTAAAATATAATTAAATTTTATTTTACTAGTCTTGTTTAATTAGTCTAAAAATTTTATCGAGGACAATAATTTCTCATACATTTTTACTTACTAAATAATTAACTAAATTAAATATTATTTATTATAAATTAATTTTACATAATTTTATCTAAATTACATAACAATAATTATTAATTTTTTATATTCGGCCAATGACCAGTGAATGATGTCAAAGAGTAATTATAATATTAGATAAAATTGCATAAAATATTTATTTTTTATTGTTAATTTTATTAGTAACTGTATTGTTGAATACTTTTTTGAACTAACATATAACATATAATGATATAATTTTAAGTCTTGTTACTTGTTTAGGAAATTTTTTCTCAAGTAATATTGATAATTTTTATCTATACTATTAATAAAATCTCTAATTGAGTTGCTGTCACGGGTTAACCGAGTACCAACTCAATTATGAAATGACTAATATACCCTTTTATTAAATGACTATTGTTATTATTTTGATAGCCTTTTTATCTTTTCATACTTTTATTTTTATATAGTTTTAAAATAAAAAAACTAAAATTAACATATCTAAAAATTGAACCCATATATAATTTATAAACAAATCTTTTACCACTACACCAATAATAATTCTTAAGTAAACTTAAAAAAATTTAACTTTTAACATAAAATATTTTCTCACCATATTTATGTATCTATACTATTATTTAAACTCCTGACTGAGTTGATGTCATGTGTTAAACTAGACATAAACTTAGTTAGGGAAATTATGAAAATGACATTCCGTAATTAAAATAAATTATATTATTCAAAAATATTTTATTCTTTTCATTTTAAAAAAAAAAAAAAACATACAAACGGTGTGATTTGAATTCACACCAATTGAATCAATAAAACCTTAAATTTACCACATAAATAAAGCTTCATTTTAATCTATTTTATACATTTTTATTTAATATGCACAATTTATTATTTCCATTAGTTGTATATCTATACTATTAATAAAATCTCTAATTGAGTTGGTGTCAAGAGTTAATCGGGTACCAGCCCAATTAAGAAATGACTAATATACCCTCTTATTTGCAAAGTAAGATACGAGTAAAAATTTGTACATAATGAGATTTGAACAAAGATTACTATACATATAAAAAAAATTTCTTTTACCAATTTTGAATTATACGTTTCATTATTTATTGTATATTATTTTAAACACACATTTATATTTTAAATTCGTGATTTTCACTTGCATACACGCGTGGTAGGATTTCTAGTAATAAATAATATTCTTTTCTAAGAAATCTAAACTTAAGTGCTCGTATAAGTACAACTTATATTACCAAACCATAATTCAAAATCGGATTAGTTGAATTGAATACTGATTAGAGTATTAGTCCGAAATAAGAGGCTAGGTCAATTGACTCGCTGACTGATAAGGAACAATTAAACATGACTCTATTTTTATTTTTATTTTTTATGAATTTTTAATAATTGATAAGCCGATACAGGTCTGCAAACCTTGTACCAAGCATGAAATTGAAAAGCCAAGCACGTCCAAGAGAATCCATTGTAATTACAATTCCATTTCCAATTTCAGACTATAACATAAGTTATTGGTTGAGCCTTTTGGAGTTACTCGTATCATATCAGAAACCAGAAAAAAATGATTTTCATTAGTAAAATAAAGGGGAGAAACTTGATCTATTGATACAATGGATTCTAAACTTCTAATACAAAGCTCATTTCTCCATGTCTTTGGAGAAACCTGATCTGATCTGATCAAAATAAAATACAAAGTGGACTATAAACAAAAATAATCCATATTCAGAAGCACCTAATATTAGTACCTACATACACAATTATTATCATTTGTTCTGCTTCATTCTCTCCAAAACAAAAATGATAGAAAACAAAGATGAAAATATAAAGCTTTACCAGCAACAGCTAAACATGATATGGAATCTACTGCAAGTCATGGCGCAGCAATCCCCTTCTTCACCAGCATATCGTAAACTCTATCTATCTTGCTTGGTTCTATCTTGAACAAGCGATGAGCATCTGCTTTCTTACTAATATTTCCATTGAAGATCTCTTCCGAAATGATCTGTAGCATCCTTAGATAAAGTGGTGGAGGTAACCGAATCTCACTGCACAGCCGCTTCTCCTGCCACCAATCCAACACAAATCATCAACAGTTTGGTTAATAGCTCCAATGAAAACTACAGTAAGGTATAAGAGTGCTTGCAGATTGCAAGCAAATTCCTGCCTCAAGGCTAGACCTGCCAATCGGATATATCGGGTTGATTTTAACTTGGGTTAATAAGGGTTGGGGCAAATCAGGTTTTAAAAAATTTCACGTCATTTTGGGTTTGGGTTGTTTCGAGTTCAGGTCATTTGGGTTTGCTAATCAAGTTTTTCAGGTTGGGTCGTTTTGGGTTTGTCATTCAAGTTTGACACGAGTTCAAGTCATTCGGGTTCGGGACATTTTTGGATTGGATCATTCTGGATTTGGGTTGTTCTGAGTTTCGATAGTTGTCCTTTTATGAAACACAATAATTTATAAATGCAATTCTTTGAAACGCAGCTTCAGATCCAGATGAAAATATAGAAATTAGGGATACAACATTCTTACAGTTTCAGAGAGTAACTGGGTTTCGGCGAAACCCATTATGTCCAAATCTTTAGCATAGCTTGAAGAAGCCTGTGCTGTTGGTCTTGAATTTGAGTCCTTGCCGACAGACTCAGAAGCCATGAATGAATTTGGGGCTGCCTGGCAACCTGGACCACCCTGGACTCCATCTTTTGCTCGGTGAGAACTCTCTTCAGCTTCCCTTTTCCTTTTTTGTTCAAGATATCGATCTGCTTCAGCTGATGTTCGACAACCAGCTGCTCGGGCTTCCTGCATATAGTTATTTCCCGTGACAACAATCGACGACCATATTATGAAGATTACATATTTAAATGACGTAGAACAAGTGGCCAAGCAGAATAGTGGGTTATAAAGCAGCAATAGCATGAATAATACCTTGAGTTCTTCGATCCTTTTTAAAGTCCGGTGCTCGGCGATAACCGTCTGAAGCAATTCGTCATGTTCTTCCTTTGAATGAAAACGCATGAAGACATCATAACGTCGGCAAAGTGCTCTCTCCTCGGGAGATAAGTCTTTCTCTATAGGATTAGGATATAACAAATTTCTTTCTAGTATGAAATCCTTTCTACGCTTCCTCTCATCCAACCTGACAGTAGATTTATTTTGAGTATGAGGTAGAGAAAAGTATTGCATAAAGGCAAATCAATTGAAACGGAACAGAATTTCCTAGACCTGAAAAGTAACGAGTCATAAGTCTTTCCCCGACCCCAAGACCTTTTCTATCCTATGAAATTTTATTCTGATATACTAATATGGACTTTACTTTTTTGCATCTTACACATTCACAAGGGTGGAATCAATTATCTCCAGCACAACTCAGATTACCAACTGCCTACCTCTTTGAATAGATACGTAACACTCGCAGCTTAAGCTCACGCTCTTCCTCAGTATCAGTGTCTTTAAATTCCATCTCAGCTAGTAACTGCTCAGCATCATTGTCGTACTCTGGATCGAACTCCTGCCTTTTGGCATTATAACCACTCAACTCAACTAAAGATGGACCTTCATTTCCTGAAGAATTTGGCTTCTTTCCCCCATAATTTCTGTCAATTTGATGATCTAAAAGACAATAATAACAATGAACTAAATACTGGCATTTCAATATATTATGATTATGGCTCCATCCACACATAAACTTCAGTGGCAGATAACAATGAATGTCGATTTGAAGCAAATGTCATATGAATGTACATGTATGAAACTACATATGGCTTAGTGGCATCTGGGCTATATATTACTTAGACCTGCCAATTTTGACCCAAAGCTGAAAACTCGACTAGACTAATCTGAATCCCAACCCAACCCAACCCAATTTGAATATAAAAAGTCTAACAACTGGAACCCGCTCAACTGGGATCCGAAACTGACCCAAACTAGAAATGACCTGAACCAAGTGTCAACTTGAAATGACTTGACTAGCAAACCCGAAAGAATCAAACCCAAAAAAATCCAAATCCAATTGACCCAAAATAAACACAACTTGCACTTGACACGGAAACTAAAACCAATCCGAACCCCCAGTTGAGAGGTTTAATATTACTGGAATAATGATGGTAAAAGAGAACAAAGAAAAAGTACAAAGATAACAGACCTTCCATTTTAACATTGCCATCTTTAACCTGGTTCATGTTCGATACTTTCACAACAGTTGCCGATGCTGTGCTGTTACTGCTAGAACGCGCCCCAGACTCTACATCTAAAGTTTGCAGAAACAAGGCAGAGAGCACGAGGATCACAGTGATTAGATTATCAGTGCCCACACTAAATAAATAAAGTATCTCCCAGCAGGGAAAAGAAAAGATATATCAATGCTCACCTGCATTTAAGCCAGACATTATTCGGCCACAATTACTGCCTTCAACTCTGGGTAAATCAATAAAATTCACATAAGAAATGGCACAGATGAACAAAGATGATACATACAGAGAGGAGAATGGTGGTTATACTTGACTCTTGAAGGTGAAAAAGGAGATTCTTCTTTCACTGAAAGCTCCCCAAGCATATTTCCTACAAAGCTCACGATAAGTTAATAATGATAAGAAATTTTATTAACAACAGGCATCAATAATAATTAAGTTCACTGTTGTTATGTTCTCTAGAGAGAATTTTTCTACCATGTAAATGCAAGATAGTTTCAAGCAAAAAGGGAAAGAAAATGAATCCAAGGCTTACGACTCATAGCACTTACAAATTTCCCTTCACCAATATCACCAAATAAAAAGGAGGGGGGGTGAAGACATATTTAAGATTATAAAAAGGAGACAAACTGAAAACCGACACTAACCTTTCTTGTCCTCAGTATGCCCTTTAGCCATTGCAAGAAGCTCTTTTCTATTTTTTCCAACAACGTGAGACATATCCTTTGAAAAAATCAAGTTGTCAGATCTTTATTATATGCACAGAAAGGCACAACTAATAAGGGATTTGATAGTTCTTATACCGGAAGAGGGAAGAACGGGGACTTCATATAAACATTAGTATAGTGGTCAATGCACTTCTCCTTACTCTTTGTGCCCACATGCTCAGCTACTTCTGCCCAGTTTCCGAGGCCATACATTTCAATTCCCTACAATTATAAAAAATAAAAATAAAACAAGATTGATTCCTTGATTATTCCACATTTATATGCTGTACAGAACAAATCAAGAAGGACCAAACATAACTTTCTTCACTGCTTTAACGATGAGTATGAACATAGAAATACCTCTAGAAGCAAAATTTCATCATCTGCATTCCAGTCAGGACAGATAAGGGGAAAAGATAAGTTGTCCTGTTAATCAAAACTCTGTTGTCAGCACTGAATCATAACATAAACAAAGGTACATAAACAGATATGAGATACAGAAACATGAGCAAAAATGAAGTTCATCAGAAGCTATACATTAACATAAACAACAAAAATGACAATTCAGTATGACATCAGGACAGGAAAAATTGTTTCCTCAAGGCTTTTACTAACCATGACCCTGTAAGGATGGCAGCTTTTATGAGGTGTAACCTCAGCTCCAACAGAAAAGCACTCTATACATAGGTCGAAATCAGGACAAATAGCACATTTGATACGGATTTTTCCTGTGATGTCCTTGTTGCAATAATTGCAGTGGTATAAAGCTCTTTTCCCTTCACTTGTTCCTTGACCTAGCTCCGAAAAGGATATAAGATCAGGAATAGATGGAAAAGGGTCAAAATAGCTCGCAAATGAACAAAGAGAATTGCCTATGTTCTGAAGAACCAAAAGTATTTAGAATACTTAGGGAGGATCAATCATTTTAAAAAAATCACAAAATCACCAGCACCATACCATGGGCTCTAGAATCTTGATAACAGCTAATCATAATACTATGTATCTAACCACTTATTAGAACTTTTCCAAATGCAATATATGCATAGCCAATCTGCTTTAGATAGAATTATGGGTCAACTTTTAGCAACTATATCAAGGTCTAAAGTAAAGATAGAATATAGCAAAACAGAATATCAACTTTTTTAAGTTTTAGGCAGCAAAGTCTCTACATTCAGAGGGTCTTTACCCTCTAGGTTCTAGAAAAGGTGATCTGCAAGGTTCCCAAAATGGCCACTGTTATCTCTTGAAACTGTTGCATTTGTAGCCAAAGACTTGTATCATAATACTAGAAAATGGCCCTTGACACACTCTCCATATGGCTCTGCTATAAATTTCCATTACTAGATAAAAACATTGATATTTTGGTTATCTTATTTTTATCAATTAATTGCATCATAGAAAAGAACTTTTCACTGCAAAATTCATTCTGAGAGGGTTGCATTTTGAAAATCGTAGAAAAGCACCTGAAGAATTAGATTCTAAATTTTCTCCAGCAGAGGCATTCTTTTTTCTCCTTGATCTGCATAACAAGAAAGGGGTATTTAAATGAAGCAACTCAAAAAAGAGAATCATGAAAACCCCATTAACTGATTATATCACAATATAAAGGGAAAAAAAATGCTGTTAACCAGTTAATAGTTAATTATTACACAAACAAACGGAAGAAGACGTAAGCAATCAAAAGGAAAATAAGACAACAATGATTCATCCTTTGTTATCATAAAATTCATTACAACAAGTGATTTATATTCTGAGTATGTAAAATTCACCATAAGAAAGAAAAAAACCTCAAAGTTAATGAACTAATAATCCAGTATGATTAAATGGCAGAGTAGATAATCAAATCTATTAAAATAGATAATATCCCTAATCATAGCCTCTGTTTATTTTATCACTTTATATTTCTCAAAATCATCACAATGAATTTGTTATACCGAGTTATGAGCATGCTAGAGCCCAAAAAAGGCTCAAACTCACAAGAGCTCAAGCATCCAACATCACCAACTGTTGACAAAGGCAGCAATCCACCTGGCACAAGAAGTAGCTGACAGAGATAAACTACCTTGTCAGAAAATGACTCCAAGCAACCAACAGTTATAGGGCTGACAAACTGATCACTAGGCACACCAGGACGCCAACATGGCCAGTTGGACAGCCAATAAGCATGCTTCATGCAGCCCTTCGAACAATTCAAAGACTAAGCATAAATACCTGAAGTACGACTCGACTTCTCTCTCTACACTCTCATGTCATTATCGTGCTTAAGCTCATACTTCCGTTTCCATCTGATAACACCCTTTAGTAACTTGAGAATTGAGCATTATGGAGCATAAGCTTCGGCGCTCTATCTCACGTTAGGAACCCATATTCTCTAAACCCGCCTTACCTTCCTCGAAGAGTACCGTCAAGGTCAGTCGATCACCAAAAGAGCATCAACAGTATTATTGCACATAAGTGAACATTTTACAAACAGGTCCTACTGTTCTTTCTACTAACTAAAAAAAAGGAGTAACTGAAAATGCAAAAGTTCGAACTCGAACCAACAGTTCTAATTTCTGAAAATTATCTTAGCCCTTCACCATGCAAGCTAAAATGCAGATTTCTGAATGACAAGTTCTTTCTTAAAAAAAACATACAATTTAACATAATAATTCTTCAAAATGGGGAAATTAAAGAAAGAAATGATGACTAACCTCTGGGTAGGATCCTCATCAGCAGAATGAAAATTCCCGCGAGAACGACCCATTGAAAATTTGAAGTACTGAACCCTAGTTTATCAATGAAGTAAGGAACTTTGACAAAGACCTTTCGGTAAGGAAGAGCAGCTTACAGAAAAAAAAAAAGTTAATGAATTTGATGGGTTTAGCTGAAATTCGTAAAATTCCCAGAAATTTTGAATCTTTATGAGGATTGGGAATTGAACGAATTCAGTTGTGTGTTTATACTAATAATTATAATAATTATTTTACTGTATCTGCAATTAAGCATATTGTTTGGCAGTTCGATTTATGTACTGCCAATTCCAAACAGCTTTTTTTGTGTTTTTCTTTCTTAAATTTATTTCTGAAACAAAAACCTTTTATTTATTTTTTTCTTTAAAAAATATTATTTACCATTTGAGCCTTGAATTTTACAAATATTTTTATTGTTTTGGTACTTAAAATTTTATTTATCTTGCTACTTAAATATCTCATTTTATCTTAAAGTTATCAACATCTAATAAAAATATATTATGTTTCAGATTTTTTTTTAAATAAACTGGACAAAAATAATAATTCAATCACTAAATCAATAAAACTTTAAATATTAAAAAAAATATATATATATATATAATTCAAAAGTAAATAGCGAATTAATCCTTAATTTCATTATATGAGTTGCCACTAAAAGTAAAAGAGACTTGCTCCGGTTGGCTCTAGGTTTTTAATTAATTAATTAATTATTATTTCCTTTTTTAATTAAATATTGAATGGCAATTGACATTTTTATTTTCATTTTTTCCTATTTATCTTCTATCTAAATATGATCTGCTCCTACACTCAAGTGTATGAGAGTAACAAATTAAAATTGCATCCAAAAAGATAGGAAAAATGTCATGAGACCAGTACTAAAGAGAGGATTCATGTCTTTTCTATTTAATAATAGTAATAATCGAAATAAGATTAGATGTTTTGTTGACTTGCTATACTATAGTTCTGGTAAACTTATAGTTTTATTAAAGGGTTGATTTTTTTGAGAAAATTTTGAAGTGTTATTCTATAGTTTTTTTTTTGAGCTTAAAACAGATTGGGCTTATATTATTTGAAAAAATTAAAACAAACACAAAAGAATTATATTATTCATTATATAGTTAATCGGCTTCTTAATAATTGAAAGTATTATACTTTAATGAGAATTTTGTCTGTTATATTCTCCCAAAAGTTAATGTATCATAAGTAGTTGCCCAAAATTAGGCTTGAAGTATTTCAGTTGGTTAACCTACGAAATCAACATCTTGCATATAATTTAAGTGGTGTTGTAGTTGCAAGTGCTTTATATAAACATCATGTTAATGGTTCAAGTTCTTTCACAAGTGAGCTCCATAATTATACATGCATATTAATACTTTTCGCTTGAATCTTGCAGTTCCATCAATCCAAGATCTATGAGCTCTATGAACTAAGTCCCATCAAATAGTTGTAGGATATGACCTCATGGCAGTAAGAGATTACACAATAAATTTACATCAACATTCGACAAAAGAGTCTTATATATCAATCAGTGGTGAATTTAGGGGAGGCAGGGGCCTCGGCCCTCCTAAAATGTAAAATTACTATTAAGACTTTTGAGATTTTTTAAATATTTTAAATTAGTAAAGGTAAAATTACACTTTGCCTCCCCTAAAATTATAAAAATCTAATTTAATCCTTTAAAAATTATAAATATATAAGGTATAAAAAATTAAAATTTCATCCGGCTATCCTAAAAAATTATTCTGGCTTCGCCCCTAATGTCAACCAATGTTCAACATAAAAATTTTAAAGAGTAAATTGCACCTAACATCATTAAATTATTAATAAGTTTATATTTTAATTATTTAATTTTAAAAGGTTACAAAATATTAATAATTTATTTTAAAAAATTTCATTTAAGTCATTGAACTATTCAAAAGTTTTTATTTAAGTCACTTAGCTGTTAAGTTTTTTTCTTAAAAGAAATATAACATGGCCAACAAGCTTTGAGCGACGATTCGACGATCAGTATGGTGGATCAACCAAAAACAACAACTATTTCATATAATTTCAACCCAATACAGCAAAATGTAGCATATAAATCACAGCCAAAAGCACTAAATCTAAATGAAACTTCAAATTCAATAATAGATATATGATGTAAATTAATAAATGAAGTATAATTGAAATTATTCTTACAAATGTTAAATGTAACAATGTTAAAAATAATATTACAAAGAGAAAATAAAAGTCTAAGATGGCGGCTTTTTGCATCTTTAAACATCTGCGCATCATATGTGAAGTTGTACTGTGAAGTGGAGCTCATCATACTTTTCGCTCGCTGCTCTCTGCGCCATCATTCTTTGCGCTTTGCCTCCTCCTTCGCTGCTTTGCCATCGCCGCTTTGCCTTTGCCTCCGCCACGCTGCTTGCCTCTGCCTCCCTCACTGCTGCCTCTACCTCCCTCGCTGCTGCATCCGCTCTAAGCTGTTGGTGAAGTTCTTCATATTTTCTTTGAACCTTAGCAATTTGTTCAACCGTGCTCGCTTGTTTCTAAGCTATTTGGTCTTTTAACCTCTGAACTTCAGCTTGAGCTTGACTCCCAGAAGGCATATATTGGTGGGAGCCGGATCCAAAATATTGGGTCGGGGTAACACCAGATCCATGAAATCGAACCTGACCATACCTTTCAGGACCCAAAACATCAGTAATAATTCTGTTATTGATATCCTCAAGATTAACAGAACTATCAGTCGAAGCAGCCGCTTCATACTCTGCCTTCTTCTCCTTTAGTTTCTCCTAATAAATCAATCAAAGAGTTAGAAACGAAATATACAATAAGAAGGAATGCAACATAACTTAACATTATTAATTTAAAACTACTAACGAAGAATTAAACTATTATAATTAAACATTATAAATATTTATAATAAATCAAATTTTATTAAGTAAATATACCATAATCTCTGTAGCTTCGGATGTCATCGGAGACCCATCCTTCTTCTTATGCGTAATGTCAAAAAGCTAAAGGCGTCCAACTTTTTGACCAGTGGAGACTTCCTACAGTGTAGTAGTAAAAATATAATTTAATAGTATAAAGTCATTAATATTTGACAGAATTAATAAATTATAATACCTTAGCCTCAGCTACAGGAGCAAAACTTCTCAACCCTGCCGTGTGCGTGAATTTTTGTTTCTACCTGCTGCTTGTTCCAACACGCTCACGATTCTACATAATGAAATTATTATTACGTATATAGTAAATACTATAAACTAAAAAATTTATAAGAGCTTAGAACTACGTAATACCTCTCCTTTCTTTAAATTCCAAAATCTAACCGCATCTTCCTATTGGTACCTCAACATTCCCGGCGGGACATTTCTCAATTTTTCCTCGAGGCTTATGTCTTTCTTAAAATATTCTTTTTTCAATTTGTTTTTATGGTCTCTCCATTTTTTTCCCAATGTCTTCTTGATATAGTCATCGGAGACCTCCAAAGCAAATCTCTCCTAAAAAAACATAAGTTTAGAAAGTAAATATAAATGAAACTTCAACCAAAGTATTACAAATTACATTCACGTTTTGTTACCTGAATATTATCGAGAGCTTGATTTTTGTTTCCATCAGGCATGTGATGCATGATTCGTAATTGATGGGCAACATATTTGCATTTCGTGCAATAATGCCCAAATAGCCTGCTAAAAGTCGAGCTTCAGGGCCAACAGGCTGGCCGTGACTATTTCTCCTTACTTTCACACGCTCGACAGGATTTAATTCGTATAAATCTCTAAGCAGCGTACGTCCGTGACCTCTGCGCGTCCCACCACTCTCAGTTGAACAATGATATATTATTATATTAAAATTGAAAAATGAATTAATAATAAAAGTCAACATGCATGTAAAATAAACTTAACATTACTTTGTAATTCTGCAGGCTCATCATCTATGTTAGGCACATTCGAGGATCCAACAACTGTTTGCTGTTCACTATTGCCCTCTTCCGAATTTACAGTATTCTGTACAATATTTAAATCTCGTAATCTTCTTCTACTCATTTTTCCTGCAATACACATAAAATAGTTGAAATTTTAGTAACAAATAACAACAATAATGGTACATATAAAATAGTTAAATTGTATAAAATGACCAATATTAAAATTATAATATTACATATAAATAAAAAATCATAAAATCTTACTACATCATAATTCGTAAATATCTTCGTCCACATCTTGACGAACCCATTGAAATTGTTTACTAGTACTAGGGATATTTTCATTTAAGTTTTGTTTTGGAAAAGGCAAAGTTTCTGATCTTTCGCCGATGTCATCTTTACTTCCATTGCCCATGTCAAACAAGTCTCTAGAGGTGTTTCGAAGTACAACGTACCAACCCTCATCAGTTGGATCTTTCGAGTAAAAAACTTGTTTCACTTGAGAAGAAAATACATACGGCTCGTCTATCAGTTGTTCTCCAGTGTGAATCAATCAAGAGAAATTCACCATTGTAAAACCATATTGATCGTTTTTAACTCCGCGAGCCGTATTCACATCAGCCCAATCACCTCGAAATAAGAAAACTTTCCATTTGCCGTAATAATCCAACTCAATTATGTCAGTAAGAAGTCCGTAATACTCCAGATTCTCCTCGACAGGATTACTGTCCCTAGCACTAGCATAACTTGTAATTGAATAATTAACAACAATTCCACAATTTTGGGTTCTCCTCAATCTCTAGCTATACTTTGTATGAAATCTGTATCCGTTGATGAGGAAGGCACTATATCTTTTCACTATTCTATTTGGACCTTGTGAAAGCCATTTAACTTCGTCATTTACTTCATTCCGACTCCAAACCTATTGAATCGAAAGTAAATTGAGTAATTATAAATGTTATGAGAAAACATTATTAATTGTCAATGAAAACTTCAGTTGCATACCATTTGGCTTAACCATTCATGAAATGATTCTGTGAACAACTTATTAATTTCTCGTAGATGTAATCTTCGGGACCGTGAACGAGCTCTCAATATTTGTTTGTACTCACTATGTTAAAAAAAGGTTTACTTTGTTAGAAAACAAACAAATTATAATTGATGAATATTTATCAAATTCTAGAACTTACTTGCGTAATGGTTCCAATGAATCGTGATGAAAAAGAACGTATCGATGTGCTTGGACCCACGATCTATCATCTAATTCTACAATTTCAACTTTGCCGATTGGTTCTCCGAAACTTTGAAATAAATAAGTTTCGGCCAAGTTATGATCTGTGAGCCCAGCATTTCTACATGGTCTGTTCATTTTTGTTTCAACATCTTCCAAATACCTTGAACAGAAAGTCATACATTCCTCTGCCAAGTAGCCTTCAGCAATTGATCCCTTCGGATAACGCTTGTTGCGGTAGTAAGACTTCAATTTTGATAGGAACCTAAACACGATCTATAATATTATCAAAAGTTGCAACTAAAGGCATTGAGGTGAATGAAGGAATAATTTTAAAATATGTAAAGACCTTTCTATGGGATACATCCATCGATAGAAAACGGGTCCACCAAGTATTGCTTCAGGAGGGAGATAAATTAACAAGTGCACCATAATAGTGAAGAAAGAAGGCGGGAAGATTTTCTCCAGATTGCATAAAGTTAATGCGGCTCGATCTTGTACTGTCTCAAGTTCTTGAACATCCAAAACTTTGCCACAAATGCCTTTCATTATATTGGATAGTTCAATTACACAAGACGTCACCTTTTTCGACATACAACACCCCATAGCAACTGACAGTAAGTCTTGCATTAAGATGTGATAGTTATGTGATTTTAAGGCATATAGTCTTCGATCTTTAAGACTCACACATCGAGATATATTTGATGCATACGTATCCGTGACCTTTATATCCTTCAACACCATACAGAACACTTCTTTCTCCATCTTCGACATTGAAAAAATAGCAGACGGCAATCGATATTTCATATTCAGAAGTGCTTGGGGATGAAGCTCACGTCGAATTCCCATGTGGACTAAATCAAGTCGACTCTGAAGATTGTCTTTCGATTTTCCATCGACATTCAAAATAGTTCCAACGATGTTCTCGCAGACATTTTTCTCAATGTGCATGACATCAAGATTATGTCGTAAAATCTAATGCTCTCAATAAGCAACTCAAAAAAAAATACTTCTTTTTTTCCACAAGTCCGCCTCATTAAGATCATCCTCTTTATCAAATTCATCATCAGATTCATCCCTTGATCTTCTATTTCTTTGCATGTTGGGCGGTTGATTCATCTTCCCATAAATGAAATTTATATCTTTCAAAATGAACAATATTTCAGATCCACCGGTCTGCGAAGGAGCTTCTCTACACTCTTCAGTACCGTCAAACTGAGTACTCTAAAATCTAAATCTATGATTTTTCGGTAACCACCGACAATGCCCCATGTAAGAGAACTTCTTCCCATTATATAACCATTGCGAACATGTTTACGCAGCACAACAAGGACAAGCATAACGTCCCTTGGTACTCCAATCAGATAAATTGGCATAAGCCGGGAAGTCATTAATAGTCCACATCAAAGCTGCATGTAAATTAAAGTTCTTCTTTCTCATTACATCGTATGTCTCAACACCAACCCATAATTGTCTTAACTCTTCAATAAGTGGCTGCAAATATATGTCAATATCATTCCCGAGCCCTTTCTCTGCAGGGATAATCATAGATAAGATAAAGGATGATTGTTTCATGCAAACCCATGGAGGCAAATTGTAAGGAACAAGCACCACAGGCCAAGAACTATACGCTGTGCTCATGATTTTGTACGGGTTAAATCTATCAGATGCTAGCCCAAGCCTCAGACTCCGAGGATTGCTTGCAAAGCTTGGAAATTTGGAGTCAAATGATTTCCAAGCTAAAGAATCTGCAGGATGCCTTAACAATCCATTATTGGTTCGTCCATCATGGTGCCACGTCATTGACTTGGCAGTCTTCGACGACATGAAAAGCCTTTGAAACCTTGGTATTAGCGAAAAATACCACAAAATCTTAACTGGCGTCTTCCTTGACTGTGCATCATTTTCATCCTCGTTACCATCTTTTGTATTTCTATTCATCCAACGGGATTGACCGCATACATGACAGCACTGTTGGTTTCTCCGGTCGCCCCAATACAACATGCAGTCATTTGGGTAACTATGAATTTTGTTGTAGCCAAGACCCAAATCTTTGATCAGTTTCTTCATGTCTTTGGAAGATTGAGGGATTTTCGCAAACGGGAACATTTCTCTTAAAAACTCTAACAACATTGTCAAAGAGTTTCAGGTCCACCCTCCCAAACATTTTAAGTGAAAAAGACGAATACTGAAAGACAATTTTGAAAATTTAGATCCCTCATACAGTTCTTTGTTCATTTCACCAAGTAACGTGTAGAACTTCGCCGCTTCTTCATTTGGCTGTTCATCAGGTACACTTCTTCCCCTTTTGGTGAAAGTATTTCCACCAAAATTATAATCATCGGTTGCACCCAAGTCAGGTGGAAATGATTGCAAACCATCATCGCGCATATTAAATGCATCCCGCAACATGCCTTCCATGTCATCTTCTCTAACATTCTGATTGTAAGCACTATGAGGATAACCCAGATTCATCGATGAAGAGGCTTCACTAGATGTACACTCTCCATGGAAAATCCATTTTTTATACCTCCGAACAAAGCCATCAACCACTAGATGTTCGTAAACAAATTCACGATAATGCTAATTGATATTGCAACACTTCTTACACGGGCAAAGAATCATATTCTCTTGGCTTGCATTTTGAAATGCAAAATTTAGAAAATTTTCTACTCCATATCGATAGCCGTTGCTTACCCTTGACAAATTCATCCAAGTTCTATCCATTTCGTAGTTGATGAAGTCTAAAGTTGACAGTAAATTACACGGGTAAGTTGTTTATCTATACAGGTATTATGTAAGTTATGTAAATTATGTAAGTCATGAAGTTTGATCTTAAACTTATGTAAGTTATGTATTATGTAAGTTATATAATTTGATGAAAGCTATGAAATTTGATCTTTAACCTATGTATTATGTATTATGTAAGTTATCTAAGTTATGTATTATGTAAGTTATCTGAGTTATGTAAGTTATGTAAGTTATGTATGTTATGTGAGTTATGTAAGTTATGTATATTATGTGAGTTATGTGAATTATGTAAGCTATTTAAATAATGATCGTTATTATTATTATATTGTTAAAGAAAATTATAAGTTTGGAAAACATTTAAAAATGTTAAATATTAATATAAAAAATTATTAATATAAAAAATTAGTAATTTGATTTTTATATTAAAATATATTTAAATAATGAAAAAAATAAAAAAAAGAAATAACTTAACAAAGTAATTAATGAGTAACAAAAATAAATTTCCATTTTAAAATTTTTTTAAATTACTTCTTTTAGAAAAAGAATTTATTTTTTATATTAAAACATATTTAAATAATGATCAATATTATTATTATATTGATAACAAAATATTTATAAGTTTGGAAAATATTCAAAATATTAAATATTAAAATCAAACATTATTAATATAAAAAATTAGTAATTAGATTTTTTTATATTAAAACATATTTAAATAATGATTAATATTATTAATATATATTTCACAAAATATTTATAAGTTTGGAAAACATTCAAAAATATTAAATATTAAAATAAAAAATTATTAATATAAAAAATTAGTAATTTGATTTTTATATTAAAATATATTTAAATAATGAAAAAAACATAAAAAAAAGAAATAACTTAACAATGTAATTAATGAGTAACAAAAATAAATTTCCATTTTAAAAAGTTTTTAAATTACTTCTTTTAAAAAAAGAATTTATTTTTTATATTAAAACATATTTAAATAATGATCAATATTATTATTATATTGATAAAAAAATATTTATAAGTTTGGAAAACATTCAAAATATTAAATATTAAAATCAAACATTATTAATATAAAAAATTAGTAATTAGATTTTTTTATATTAAAACAAATTTAAATAATGATCAATATTATTAATATATATTTCAAAAAATATTTATAAGTTTGGAAAAAATTTAAAAATATTAAATATTAAAATAAAAAATTATTAATATAAAAAAATTAGTAATTTGATTTTTATATTAAAATATATTTAAATAATGAAAAAAACATAAAAAAAAGAAATAACTTAACAAAGTAATTAATGAGTAACAAAAATAAATTTCCATTTTAAAAAGTTTTTAAATTACTTCTTTTAAAAAAAGAATTTATTTTTTATATTAAAACATATTTAAATAATGATCAATATTATTATTATATTGATAACAAAATATTTATAAGTTTGGAAAACATTCAAAATATTAAATATTAAAATCAAATATTATTAATATAAAAAATTAGTAATTAGATTTTTTATATTAAAACATATTTAAATAATGATCAATATTATTAATATATATTTCACAAAATATTTATAAGTTTGGAAAACATTCAAAATATTAAATATTAAAATCAAACATTATTAATATAAAAAATTAGTAATTTTATTTTTTATATTAAATTATATTTAAATAATGAAGATAAAGTAATTAACACCCAAACCAAAACAAATTAATGAGTAAAAAATATAAATTTTCCTTTTAAAAATCTTTTAAATACTTTTTTTTAAAAAGAATTTGATTTTCATATTAAAATAAAACAGACTTTTAATTTATTTAAATTTCAAAAGATTATATTATTTTATTCACAATTATGTACGACAAAACCTAAGTAACTTACCCTGCTTTGGAGACCATTTATACTCCAATTCAACAAGCATTTATACTCCAGTTTGTACGTTCCAATTTACCATTCATTCCAACAAGTTTAAAGTTTAAAAAAAATCAAATCAGACAACATTTATACAACAGAGTTAATCCGAAATTTTAGCGTTCCTTCAGCAGAACAATTTCGCAAAAATAAATCCCAATACAGTACAAATTAGATGATAAACAAAAAATGATTTGATGGTAAACAAAAATGTGATGAAAGCACAGCTTAAAAAATAGAAAAAAACACAAGTTATATTGCACTTACAAGTAAAACTGGCAACAAAAAGCGCAAACTACCAGAAAAATGGATCCATTAAGCTAACGATTAAATATGTCATTTTTTATACCAGTTGTAACAATATAATAAACAACAACATATTAAACAGAATATATAGCAGTTCAAACAATATAATAAACAGCAATTTGGACAGCAATTTGGACAGAAATTTTTTAAGATTCATCATATGTGGCATTGTTACACCTGGGGAGGATCCATTATATATTACAATGAGATATAAGGCAACCCGTTAGGTTTTCAGCCTATATACTTTGAATCTTATTTTTTTTGGACAGTAATATAATAAACAACATATATACCAACCAAGCAGGATAATAAACAGCAATTTGGACAGCAATTTGGACAGAAATTTTTTAAGATTCATCATACATGGCATTGTTACACCTGGGGAGGATCCGTTATATCTTACAATGAGATATAAGGCAACCTGTTAGGTTTCCAGCCTATATACTTTGAATCTTATTTTTTTTGGACAGCAATATAATAAACAGCATATATACCAACCAAGCAGGATAATAAACAGCGATTTGGACAGCAATTTGGACAAATTTATCATGATATAACTGTTACTGATTAGAATTTTGAACTTAAACGTACCTTAATAATTTCAAGAAGCTGGTCTACTCCACTCTCACCAAGAAACAGAGGCTGCAGTCAGAAATACAAACAACATTAATTCACTAATACTTTAAATTAAAAAAACAGAAAATAAAAATAATATCAAACAACATTAATTTAAGTTAACATTTTACCAATGGAAGTGTAAGTGCTGATATCTGCTGGAATTTTAGCTACAAATATCAAGTAAGAGCTTTTTGAACCTCAAGACCAGAAGCGTGGAACCTACAAATGGGGGGGGGGCACACTTTAGTAGAATAAAACAAAGTCAAAAAATTAAGATAAAAGGATCCAAAATAAAGTCAGCTTGAATTATCAGCAAAGACAATAATCTATACCTATAGAAAATTCCAAGTACCAAAACAACAGTTATATCATCCACTTTCTGTCTCTGTAGCTGTCTCCTCTTACAGGGTTACTGCAAATTTGGAGTAACTTTTTTTTTCTAAATATTCTTTGCGGTAAAAAGAAGCAGTTTGCAGTAGAATTGTAGCAATAGAAGCCTGCAACCACGAGAAAGATAGACCAAATACAGGAAAATAGAGTATCTTCTATGTAACCAAACAATTATGATGAGATACTTAATGCGAAGTTGTGAGGAAGCAAAAGCAAACAATCAGCAGACAAATAATGTCTAACATGTTCTTCAATGTAGTAGGTTTAGAATCAGAGTTACGAAAATGTTATAGGTTATATGGTAAGCAAATAAAGCAAGTTGCAATTTAGGATAAACAGAAACTATCCCGAATCAGCATTAAGAAAACATATTGCTCATCCAAATGCTAAGCAAATAAACCTATCTGGCCAATTCTTACTACTGATAATGTTTTCTAGAACTATGAAGGTAGAAAAAATATATTGTATACCAAAAACTTACCTGTGAAGCCAAAATTTGAGCTTTCAGATTAGCAAATATCTGCAAAGACGAAAGCAGATTACGTGAATTAAGCAATGAGAAGGCTTGCATGATTTTTAAGATTCTAAAGATTCAACAACAAATTTACTTGATACTTTCATTGGTTTCCTAGTATCGGTAAGCACATGCCAATAACATGACATTGGAATAGCATTAAAAGAATCACACACTATTTAACAAGCACATTAGTGAGGAAAAGATAAACAAAGTCAATCAGAAGTCAGAATACCAGAGATGATATATAAATTGATTAATGCCTGACTCTATAACCTATCTTTAACTACAGACATAGAGAGAAAACAACGACGGGTTAAACCCTAACAATTTACCAAATCAAAACACTTCCTTGAATAGATAATTATCTATATAGCAGCTATGAAACGAGAATTAAGAAAGATCCCATCTTTTGTGCAATTACTAGTACTAGTATTTGAAGACAAGAAGTAGATAAAATAACCCATTTAAGATATCCTTAAATGTAACGAACATAGCAAAAACAACGGCCGAATTGGGAAAAGATAAACAATTTGTTAATATAAAAAAAGGAATGGGAAGCATTTGAAAGTGAAAATACCCGAAAAACAGGTGAACACAACAATGTTAAGAAACATCAAATAAGCCCAATATTATTGCAAAAAGAAAAAGAAAGAAAGACCCAACTCTCTTAGTCTCTGAAAACGAAGTAGCATGCAACAGAAGAAGAATATTACCAAAAAGAGAGGGAAGGGAAAAAAAAAACTTGGAAAGAAGCTACTGGAGAATGACTAGCCTCGGTCTTTCCAGCCGTCAAACCTTTACATCGAACAAAAATAAAGAAGTTAAACAAAATAAATGAACAAAAGTATATAAATAAACAAAAATCCCTAAATCAATAAAGTTTCTGTTTACAAATTCCATACCCTCGTTGTTTGTTGAATGTTGGGATATTGGGAAATTTTTAATTGGTGAAATGTTGGGGACTTAGGAAGCTCTTAGGGATTTAGGGAATATTTTCAGCAGAAAACAAAAACTCTTAGGGATTTAGGGAAAATTTTAGGAGAAAACACTTAGGGATTTCGGGGATGGGGGGATAAAACCGAGCACAGCAAAACGATGACGTTTTGCTCAAACTCAATTTATGTTTTGCGGCGTTTCTACAAAAGCGCCACTAATTGTTGATAAAACGATGTCGTCCACCTTACTGCACATTAGATTGTTGTTAAACGACATCGTGAAGCTTAATGTCCATATATATTTGCGGCGTTTTCAGGAAAACACCACTAAAGATAGACTTTCAGCGGCGTTTCTGAACTAGCACCACTAATACTTGACAGATTTTTGTGGCGTTTTACCGGAAGCGCCACTAACAAAAAGCTTTAAATGACGACGTCTTGCATTGTATTGATATATTTTTGTGGCGTTTTTTATACAACAAAGTTTCAAACGATGCCATCTTAGAATCTATTGATGGATTTTGTGGCCTTTTTGTATAAAATGCCGGTAATTTTTAATATCATTTAATCTATATATTTTTATACTATTATTAATTAATCCAATTACTTAATATTATTAACACTAATTAATCTAAACCATCAACCTTAAAGCATTAAAAATTAAAACTTTAAAATTATTTTAGATATATATAAATTTAAAATATATCAGTCATATACCCATAAATCTTTAAAATTATTTTAAATAATAGTATTTTAATTTTTTTTAATTTTTAACATATATTTTTCTATGTTATAATTTGTTTCAAATTTTTATATGTGTTATTATTTTTTTCTAAATAATTTAAATATTAAATTAAAAAAATTACATTTTAGTTAATACAAAGTTAAATAATTATAAGAAGAGGATGAAAGAGTGCTTGACTTTTATTACAATTTTATATTTAATTATTACATAATTCATATCAATTTTAAATAAATAATTTTTGAAACTTTGAGTAATATTTAAAACAATTAGATACATGACATAATTTTTATATAATTTTTTTATGTAAGAAAACAAAAACAGAAAATTTCAAAATATAAAATAAAAAAGGTTTAAAAAACTATAATGATAATTTTTATATAAAAAATTTCATAATATCTCTTTTACGATTATATAATAAATTATTTAATACATAAATTAAAAGACTTAACCCCAAACCCCAATACATAACCCCAACTCCAAACTTCAAACCCTAATCTCTAACACATAACCCCAAACCTCAAACTATATAATGATAATTTTAATATTAAAAATTATATTATCTATTTTAGAATTATATAATAAATTATTTAATATATAAATTAAGGATAAAAATTTGAACCTATTTTAAAGAAATAAACATTGGGGTAATGGATTCATATACCATTCGGGGTTATGGGAAGACAGTTTCACAATAAAAGGAAGGATCGGTAAACGATGGTTGGATCCAACAGCTTCGGGGTTATAGGATTCTAGGGATTTTGGGGATTTGAATTAGGGGAAACTGATTTGAGGGATTTTGGTTTCGGGATTTTGGGTCATATACCCTAAACCCTAAACTCTAAACCCTAAACTCTAAACTCTAAACTCTAAACCTTAACCCCTAACCCCTAACCCCTAACCCACAAGCCATTAACCCTTAACCCTTTAACCCCTGAACCCTTAACCTTAACCCCTAACCACTACCACTTAAATTAACCTTAATATCGTTAAACACTAAGATCTTAAACCTTAAACAATAAACCCCAAATAACAAACTTTAAAATACTAAACCCATATCCCAAAATAATAAACCCTAAACTATAAAATTAACATACTAAACATTAAACCCTAAATCAATTTTAATAGCTTAATTTGTAACTTAAATGAAAACTTCTAAATTGTTTAGTTAGAATTTTGTAACTTTTCATAATTAAGTAACTAAAATGAAACTTTCTCATTGCTTATAAGTGAATGTATCAAAATAAAATATAATTCAAAGCAAGAATAGGAAAAAAAAATATGAAAATTAAATCGGATCAAATCGAAACGAGTCCCTACACAAAAATGGCTACTCAGCTTTTAGCGGCGTTTGTACAAAAACGCCGCTATTGCTCAATTTTTCATGGCGTTTGACCCTAAAACGCCGCTATTGCTCAGTTTTTAGCGGCGTTTTTATGCAAACGCCGCTAATGTATAATATTTGTGGCGTTTTGTTATCCAAACGCCACTAAAAAAGCCGCTAAATCTCTGTTTTGCTGTAGTGAAATGTTAACACTGTTAATTTTTTTGGTAAATTCAAATTCATTACAACGTTATTTATTTAATTACATGGCTATCGAGTGAGTATTTTTTATTTCAAAATGTCACACCAACAAATTTAACAGTGTTAATAGTTGGATTAAATTTTAAAATATGAAAAGTAAAGTGACTAAATTCCTAAAAATAAAAGTACATGGATTAAATTCTAAATTTTTGTAAAGTACATGGACTTATATGACAAATTTTAATTTATTTTCTTTTCTTATTAACAACACGACCACCAACATGTAACGAAAGTAGATGAGTGAACTGTGAAGACCCATTTAAAGCTAAAAAAAAACCTAATGTGATTAATGAATGAAGATTTTGATGATTTTTTCCTGGATTACAATAATCAAACACTCTTTAATGATAGAATCCAAATTGACCCTATAAATAAGTGGCAAAGGGTCTAGTCCTAGTTGCGGCGTTAACAATTAAATCAAGCATTTCTTCTTCTTCTTCAATCTTTTTACAAATGGAAAAGAAATTGAATGGTGTGTTCTGGTGTGTTGGGCTATTAGGGTTAGTGACAGTGGTTTTAACAGTGCATGCAATCACATGCGAAGAAGCCGTACAAACACTGATTCCATGCAAGGGATACTTGACGACATCTGCACCCTCACCCACCCTCGCTTGCTGTCAAGCCGTGGCTAGCGTTAATGCATCGGCCAGCATCACTCAGTCACGTAGGGATCTGTACGAATGTTTCAAAAAGAAGGCCCCAGTTTATGGGGTTGATCCTCAGAAAGCCAAGCAACTTCCTGGTTTGTGTGCTTTTCAAGTTCCTTTTCCGTGTGATCCATCAGTCGATTGTCAGCAGTACGTAGTATTTTTTATTTATTATGTACTAGGGTTTATACTTTATCATATGGTATAATTTATCATATGGTATAGTTGTTGTATTAGGAGTTGAATTGCATTGCTCTTGCTACTAAAAGAATGGGCAAGTACCTTAGATCAAAGAATTAATTGGTCCTTCTAATAAAAATTTCATCAATGTCTACTATTAAGTGATGATGTGTCACTATACTTTGTTACTTGAATTAGTCTCTTCATGTAAGCATGAAGTACATGTGGCACATGTGTCGCTATTTGCAGGGGCGAAGCTAGAATAAATTTTTAGGAGGGTTAATTTTTTATAGTCTATATTTTTATAATTTTTAAAAGATTAAATCAAATTTTTTTAATTTTAGGGGGTCAAAGTACAATTTTACCTTTACTAATTTAAATTTTTTTAAAAAGTACAATGGCCTAAATAGAAATTTTCCATTTTAAAGGGGGCCAGGGCCCCTGCCAACCCCCTGTATCCGCCTCTGGCTATTTGGTTGCTTTGTCAGAATGACTAATTTGCTCTTTTAGCTAACATATAAAGATTAATTTATCTTTTTTTAGTAGAGGTGGTAAAATGTAAACTGACTTTTAATACAAAAGTTTCGATGTTATTCTTTTTATCAATATTATACATGATTAGTCAACCAGATAATAATATTTAGAAAATAGTTATATGAATTTACTTTTAAAAACTAATTATAATTTAATTCACTAAAATCAATAAAATTACATTCTATTTTCATCGTTCCATTTTTTCAATGCTTGTTTGAACTGAATTATATAAGCAGGATAACTTTCTCTCCTTTTAAACATGCAGCATCCTATAGGCATAGGCAATGCAGTTACAAGGCATTCCACCTCCCAAGAATAAACACAAGAGCAAGCATCAACAACTTCAGAAAGGAATTCATTAACTTTGTGTTGTGGAGGACTTTCGTTTCTTGTTTATCTGATATGAGATATTTATGAACAATAAAAAATTATCCTTTTTGAATAATGTTATGATATTTCAGCTCTAAAAATATCATTAAAGACTTCAAAATTCTATAATATGCATAAATTGTGTCAATCATATAAGATATTTTCATTTTTAGGTTACATCGCATCCGCATTATATGTCCATAAATTGATATTGTCATTTCACGTGTCTCTAAAAATTTGTTAGTCAAAGGTACGCCTCCTTTACCTTTAGCTTCGGAGCTCCTCATTTGCGAGTCAACAATACAACACCTATAACACGGGCAGGTTTATGGTCAGAAATAGAATTTTATTCATGATTATGATATGTCATTAAAAACAAATCAAGATTAAAAATAAAGTTATCTTGATTATTTTTAATTCTTTTAATGATATGTTACCATATAATTTATTAATAATTTATAAAATTATATATTATTAATACATAAAATTTAAACTTGTAAAGCATTTTCTTGTACATTTAGGTTAAAATATAATAATATTATAGTTTATCAACAATTGTTTAGTGAAGTGGTAAGGTATATTACATTTTAAAGATGAGACATAAATTCAAATATTGAACATGACTTTATTAAAATAGATAACTACGAACTCCAAATATAAATCACGAATATCAAAAAAATTAATACTATATAATTTGTATACCCCCAAGACTATATGATCAAATGTATAAATTCAGAGGCTATGTAATATAATTCTTTCGAGGCCGTACATATCAATTTATTGGTGAAATTTGAGTTTTATTTAGGCTAAAATTTGAAACTTAAATTTTATTTTATTTTAATATAATTTATATATATTTTTTATTTTTATAATATTATTAGTGTATTCAAATTATTAACACCATTAGTTATTTTTATTAAAGTGTTGGCATGAAATTTTTCTACAAAGTAATTGGTTGATGTGTGTTAGACCATAATAAAATGAGCTGAAGCCCAAATACATAAAAGAGTAGTTCAACCCAAAATGAACTCAAGCCTAAAAGACAACAGAGGGAAAATAGTTCAAAAAATTTGACAGTCATATTGCAATGGTTATATTGTAACGGTCAGATTTCAACAACCATATTGTACCAGTCAGATTTTTGCATTACGAATATTCCTCCACTAATGCAAAAGAATTGAAAATAATTGTAAACATGGAAAAAGATAAAATGTGAGAAGAGCAAGAATGAAATTACCCGCTTAGGCACTAGCATCTTGTGGATTTGAACTAGTACATAGTGAAATGAGTGATTCTTCTCTTTAACAAGTGAACGAATCTTTAACTTGTTAAAATAGGGGTTAACTCATGAAATACGATTAATCTCATGTCCAATTGATGTTTCGTGATAGATTGTAATACCCCTAACCTGTATCCGTCGTCGGAATAGGGTTACAGAGCATTGCTGAACTTATATCACAATTGAGCATACATTTCTCATACAATTATTAATTTCAAATACAAGTCATTCAAAATCATTCATCAAGTCCCTAATACGAGCCTACGAGGCCCAAAACATGCTTTAGAAGTGGATCGAGACTAAATCAATATCTCAAGAAATTTTTGGAACACTTAGAAAATTTTACAAAATACAGGGGACACACGCCCGTATGGCCCGGCCGTGTGTCTCATACGGCCAAAGACACGCTCGTGTGGACATTCGAACCCGTGTCCGACCCGTGTAACTCTCTGACTTGGGTCACACCCGTGTGACCAGCCTGTGTGCCCTTCGAAATGGCCTCACACGCTCGTGTGCCAGGCCATGCCAAACTTGTAAGGTATACTGACTTATGCCATACGGCCAAGTTACATGCATATGTGCTCGATTGTGTGGAGCATACTAACTTAATTTCTAATTAAACACCAGGGGACACACGGCTGTGTCACCTGACCGTGTGTCACACACGACTGAGACACACGCCCGTGTCTCTGCCTGTGCGGACAAAAATAGACTATTTACCAAGCCATTTTTCTCACCTAAAATGTATTCACTTACACCAAACCAAAAGGCATATAATATGGCATAAACAGACATTCAAACCAATCCCAACCTAGCCTAATTCATGTTATTTGCATACCAACAACTATATGAATCATCACTTCATATTTTGCCAATTAAATCATGCTAAATTCACATTTACAAATCACTTAACTAGTTGATTTCATATATGCACTTTCTTACCTCAAATTACATGCATACCAAATCTACAAATTTCAACCATATGGTACTTAAATTACCAATTCATAATAAACATCATATAGCTAATACCAACCACATAACAAAAATCATTTGCACCTATATATATACATCATCAAGCATACCAAAATAAACCACTTTATATGGATATACACATAACAAACATTTATAATTTACAAGCCAACTCAAATGGCTAAGTCCATTACCAAACTATATACCAAAATGACCATAAATCCTATACATGCCATTTAACCAAATACATAAGTTACAAAAGTACCAAAGTGATAGCTTGATAGTGTGATGAGATTTTTAACGATTCCCAAATCCGAGAAAGCTTCGATAACACTATAAAACATGGAAAAATAAATAGAGTAAGCTATAAAGCTTAGTAAGCTCTTATAGTAATAAATTCAACTTACCATATATACACACAATTTAAGCAATTCAAACAAATCATAATATAACTCATATTGATCCAAAAACCTATCACATAATCATTCACAAGGTTAGATATGAAATTCACAAGTTTCTTCGATTCAATGCTTGTACGGTTCATGTACATACCTGTATCATCTCGTATCAATCTCATACTCATCCATATATTCGATATACCCGTTGAACCATTTGGAATAATATCGGATACTCAGGAATCTCGCACCCTAAGTGCCAATACATAGCCGAAGCTATCTCAATCTCATATCTCATATAATGCTCACTCTTGAGTTATCAACGGGTTTGCTCACACAAGCTGACGGTCATGACGTAGCTACACGGTGCTGCTCACACAAGCTGGCGAGAATCCACAACACATGCCGGATAACTCAGCCACCAGTAGGACGTACGGACCAACACCAAAACACATAACCCCTAATGACATGTCATTCGTATCCTAATCTATTCCTAAGGTTCAACCGGGATTTCACATTGCCGAATCTTTGTCGAACGTATCCATAAGGTCATATTCACAATTAATTCAATAATAAAGCATTTAAAATACAATTATAATAATGATTATTAATATATGAACTTACCTCAATTGCAAAAACGATGAAACGAATCGACTAATCCAATACTTTGTTTTTCCCCCAATCTAGATCCGAACTTTGTTTTTCTTGATCTATATAATATCAAATTTAACTTATTCAATTATCATTCTATTCAATTTAACCCAAAATGCATATTATGGCAAATTTACTCTTTTGCCCCTAATATTTCAACATTTTTACAATTTAGTCCTTAGCTCATAAAAATACAAATTCATGCAATTAAGTCCCTACCCATGCTAGCCGAATTTCCCTTATTACCACAGCAGCCTATATTTTTCATTTATTTGACATTTTTACCACAATTTCCACATTTCTCAATTTAATCCCTAATTGACAATTTTACCAAAAATCACTTTACAAATGTTGTTTATCTAACAACAACCATACATTTTCTATCATCAAACATCAAAATACACACATATTCATCAATGGAAAAACTCTAAACCTTTAACAATTTTGCAAATTAGTCCTTGGGCTAGCTAGATTAAGTTACGACGACTCCTAAAACATAGAAATCATTAAAAACTGAGTCAAAAATTACTTACATGCACTCCCCCAAGCAAGCCAAATGTTCAAACTCTAAAATGGTGGTATTTTCTGCTTAGAAAATCAGTAAGAGGATGAAGATGGACACAAATTGATTTTTTTTTGTTTTACTTATTTTAGTTTTATTTACTAATTTACTAATATGACCTTAATTAACCACACTAATGGTGTCCATAAATATCCATTACCATTATTATTGGTTTAATTACCATTTAAGGCCATACATATTAAAAATTCATAGCAATTTGATACGTTTTTCTTATAGAACTCAAATTTTGCATCGTATGCAATTTAGTTCTTGATAAACCGTAATATATACATATTTTAATCCCACATTTAGCATAGTTTTGGATGATTTATCCCCTGAATTGTGGAATTCTTTAATTTTATGTTTTATACTTAGGAGAGCATCGAAGGATGAAAAGAACGAGAAACGGGCTAAAAACAGAGAAAATGGGCCAAAGTACAAAATTCACACAGCCTGGGCCTAAGCCACACGGCCGTGCCTCCTTAGCAGACCCGAACATGGCCTGGCCTCGATTTACACGGGCGTGTCCCTGCCGTAACCTATTTTAATTCCACTCGGATTAGGATACTTAGGGGCGAAGAAAGACATTTCGAAAGCCTATATAAACACCCTAAGTGTGACCTAAAAGGGAGGCGTCCAGGTAGGCTTAGGAGCCAAGCCAGAGAGTCCAGAATTATGGGATTTACTCGAAGAAAGCCAGTTGATCCATCTCAAGAAGCCGAAGTTATACTCAAGACGGAGGATCTTCCCTTCAAATTTCTTCAGGGGGTTTTAGGGATTTTCTTATGTTTTGTTTTATGTTTTCTTCTGAGATGTATTCTTTTATCATTATGAACTAAACCCCTCAAATACCTGAGGGGGATGAAACGTAAGACGGATCTTGTTATTGTTTTCTGAACTATATGATAAATACTTGATTTGTTCTTAATTATGTGTTCTATATTCTTGTTTTGATATTTCAGGATATTGATTCAAGTATTGATGTGCTTAAACAGTGGAGCAAAAGTTCCTATTTAAGAGTAGATCTAGCATAGTTAAGCGGAGTTGATCGCAACCATAGAAATAAGATGATGAAAATCTATCGGATTAGGGTCAAACCTAATATGGGAGTCTATAGATCGAGTTAATGCAATTCTAGGGGTTTGAATTTGAAAGAGATTTCAATAAATGAACCTAGGGTTAGACGTTAGTAGCCTCGAAAGAGGTATTAATATAAATTAGGGAATCCTACGGATCAAGTCAAGTGAATAACTCGTCTGGTTCAGAGTTAAATAACAAGTGAAGTCTAGGTGGATTCTTCCTCGGGTATTGTCCTAATCAATTGGTTTTTCCCAAAAGTATTTTCCCCAATTCATTCTCTTTGTCTTAGCATCCTTAGCTTAGTAGTTAGTTAATTTTAGAATAAACAACAATTCACTTTTATTCTAGGCTAAATAATAAAAAGAAAGTTAGTATTAGTACTTTTGGTTTCTTTGGGTTCGACATTCCGGTCTTGCCACTAAACTATACTACTGTTCGATAGGTGCACTTGCCTTAAGTTGTTGTCATAGTTAGTTTCTAGGCTCGATCATACATTTTATAAATTTTTAAGACTTTGACTCATGATCAAGTTTTTGGCGCTGTTGCCGGAGAACTAAAATATTAAGAGCGCTCAATTTTTATTACTTTAGCCATATTTTATTTTTTTTTGCAATTAAATTTTATTTTTACTTTTCTAAATTTTCTTCTTTTCTTCTGGCAGGTATTCTAGTTTATGACTAGAAGAAACCCGTCAGGACCTCTACTTTACGATAGTGAAATTGAAAGCACAGCTCACAGAAACCGAAGAGAAATAAAGAGAAGCCTACAATACATAGAAGAAGAGCAAGAAGATGAAATTAATACCACTGAAGAGATGGATGAAAATAATCCGCTACCTCCAGAGATGGCTGAAAATCATGTTCCTCGAACTATGTATGATTATGCTAAACCTAATTTATGAGGGCGAGTTGTTAGACTTGCTATTCTTTGCAAATAATTTTGAACTGAAACCTAACACAATTCAGATGATACAGCAATTTGTTCAATTTGATGGTTTGTAGGATGAAGATCCAAATAATCACTTGGCGAATTTCCTAGAATTTTGTGACACTTTCAAAATAAATGGTACTTTTGATGATGCCATTCATCTTCGGTTGTTTCCCTTTTCTTTGAGGAATAAAGCTAAACAGTGGTTGAGTTCTCTCCCACGAGGATCAATCACTACATGGGAACAAATGACTGAAAAAATTTTATTGAAATATTTTTCGCCGGCTAAAACGGCTAAATTGAGGAATGATATCTCTTCTTTTGTGCAGATGGATTTAGAGACACTTTATGATGCATGAGAGAGATACAAGATTCTATTGAGAAGGTGCCCATACCATGGTTTAGTGGCCACAGGTCCAAACTTTTTACAATGGTGTAAACCCTTCAACCAGGCAATTAATTGATTCAGCCGCCGGCGAAACCTTGAATAATTAAACACCTGAGGCTGCCTATGAATTATTGAAGAGATGTCACTGAATAACTATCAGTGGCAAGTCACGAGGACAGGGCCAATAAAAGCAACCAGTGGTTTCAACCTCGACGCAATAACCATGTTATCAAATCAGGTAGAGATGTTGAATAAAAAGATTGATGGTTTATGTGGTTCTCCGCAGGTACATCTAGTGATGTAGTGCGATATGAATGGAGGAGGGATGAGCAATACAAAATATCCACCTTCTAACCCGAGTGCTGAAAACGAGCAAGTTCACTAATGGGTAATAATTTTAGATCTCAAAGTAATCCTTATAGTAATACTTATAATCCAGGTTGGAAGAACCATCGCAATTTCTCATGGGGTGGTCAAGGAAATCAGAGACGACAACCCCCTCCAAACTTCCAACAACAGTCCTACCCATAGGAAAAGAAGCCAAACCTTGAGGAGATGCTGACAAAATTCATAGCGGTATTAGAAACATGTTTTCAAAACACCGAGACAACACTTAAAAATCAACAAGCATCGATTCAAGGGATCGAGAACCAGTTAGGTCAACTTGCTAAGATCATATCAGAACGACCACAAGGCAGCTTGTCAAGTAACACAGAAACTAACCCAAAGGAGCAACTTCAAGCCATAACAGCTCACGGCAGTGAAGGGTTAGATAAGCCCAAATTAAGGCAAGAGAAAGTGGTAGAGGAAGGAAAGGTTGAGGTAAACCATGACAAGCCAAAATCGGTAATTAAAGAGTACCAACCTTGTATACCATATCCCGATGTGATGAAGAAAGACAACACAGATGAACAATTCAGTAAATTTCTTAAACTTCTAAAGAAATTACATATTAACTTACCGTTTCTTGAAGCTCTTTCACAGATGCCAGATTTAAGGAAATTTTTAAAAGAGCTTCTTACAAACAAACGGAAGTTAGACGAAGAGTCGTATGTGGAACTAAACGCAATGTGCTCAGCAATGTTGCAAAATAAACTACCACAAAAATTAAAAGATCCAGGGAGTTTTACAATTCCATGCTTAATTGGTAGTTTATCTGTTGACAATGCTTTAGCTAACTTAGGGGCAAGCATCAATGTTATGCCTTATAAAATGTTGAAATAACTAGGTTTAGGGAAACCCAAACAAAATAGGATGAGCATTCAATTAGCTGATAAGACTATTCGAATTCTTAGAGGTATAATTGAAGATGTACTCGTGAAAATTGATAAATTCGTATTCCCAGTAGACTTTTTCATTTTAGACATGGATAAGGACAATAATATTCCTTTAATTTTAGGAAGACCCTTTTTAGCAACTTCTAAAATTGATGTTGGTACAAGAGAACTTATACTTCGTACAGGTGACGAAACGATCACTATTCAGGCTCTTGATTGGCTAGGGCATCGAGTAGTCAAGGTGAGAACATAAATTCTATTAATGACCTTTCGGTTAATCCTTCTTTTCAGGAAGCACCACGGAACTACACAACTGATCCAGATCCTATGCCTCATAACAACAAAGAAATAACTCACCAGGAATGACGACTTCAGATTGATGAACTAGACGAGTGGAAGACGCATTTTAAAGAGAAACTAGGAATACACGAAGTAGAACCAACACCATTCTGTGGGACAAACAAATTTCAGATCGGGGATCAGGTATTGTTGAATAAAACAGACCCTCAGATCGCCACTTCAAACCTTGATACAAACGAAGAAATCCCTTTTGAGGTAATGAAAATTTTCCCATATGAAACAGTCGAGGTAAGTAATCCTATATTTGACACTTTTAAAGTAAACACTACTCAACTCGAACTGTACACTGATAATAGAATTAATAGCATGAGAAAGGATTTTCAACTCCTCAAACCACCATAATTATGTGAATGCGAGGTAAGTCTAGCTTAAGACTATAAATGAGCACTTCTCGGGAGGCAACCCGAGCACTAACCCCATTAATTTTTACATTTTTTGTTTTTACTTTTATTTTCCCTTTTAGCATCTAACTACAAACTAACCGAATTAGTGAAACACAGATTTCCATACCACACGGCCTTGCACACGACCGTGGCCGTGGCCGTGTGGACACCACGAATAGGTACATGGGCGTGGCAGAGATTGTGCAGAAATAGGATGAAAATTTTCCCCAAGACACGGGCTCCGACTAAACACCACGGCCGTGTGACGCGGCCGTGGTTGAAACTGCCTAAGGAACACAGGCTGCGATAAATCCACATGGCCGTGAGAGGCGGCCGTGGTCGATATTATCATCTTTTTCACATATTGCCGCCACCACCACCTCGAGATCACTCCGATGTTGAGGACCTTTGAGTCCTTTTGTTTTATTTTATTTTATTTTTTATTTTTACTCTTATTTTTATATTTTTACTTTTATTTTTATATTTTATATTTTGTTTTAGTTCATTTTCCTTTATTATTAAACTCTTTAAATTTTTAAGTATAATTTGATTTCTTTTATCTCTGACTGTTTAACTCTCGAGTAACTATAACAAACGTCCATTAAATAAGAACTCCCTAAAAAATTTAATGATGACTTTGTAGTTTAAAAAGGTTCAAGGTGCCGCTCAAGGAACGAACACACCACCGGAGTATTCCCCACCACCTTCACCTATGCCTAGTCATCATGTTCATCATTGATCATCCTCCAAGGATTTCATCCATAATTCAGGAAGTTTCACCTCTCTCCCTCTCTTATGACTTTCTTACTAATCATTATCCATATTTGTACATTGAGGATAATGTACGTCTTAAGTGTGGGGGTCAACTATAGTATTATTTGAAAATCCCTGAATTATATCTTGTTCCTAAGTAATTTCCTCATTTTACTATTACAATGAAATTTCCTTTGATTCATGATTTTTATTGATATGTTTTGGATTAAGTCATTGATAATTGTGCAGTGATGATTTAAACTTTAGGAGACTAGAGAATCAAGCATGACGAGTCTATTTTCAAAAATTAAAATTTTGTTAGGTTATCCACCTGGATCTACTTATTACCTTGAAGTTTGAAATTTACAAAGTTGATATCAAAAACCCATAATTTTTCTGAGATTTTGAGCCTTTTAGAGCATACATTCTTTCGTGTTCACTTTTTGATTATGAGTGTGTCAACATTGATTTGTTATTCTAGAACTTGCTTCGATTATACATGTCAAGACCACATTACTGATTTAATATACAGAGATGATAAAGGCACTTAGGATTTAACCCACTTACTCCACTAAAAAGCCTACCTTTACAATTAACCCCTAGTGAACCCCTTTGATCTTAACAACCCTTGTTATTGACTCACCCACTAATATTAACCCAAAACCCATCTTGTATTTGTTATCACCATTTCTTGACTCCCTTTTTGTCGAGATTTGATTTTGAGCAATTGGCTAACTATGTTCTATATTTCAGTTGTTAAAGTTCTTTCTTCTTAATTGTAAATATTGTTCTAAAAAAAAAACGAAGTATATTCATTATTAGTTCTATGATTATTGAGCTTATACGTCTAAATTCCAAATATTGAGAAGAAGCTCGTGTTATTAGTGTTTCAAGTTTTCAATTAATGTAATTATTCAGGATTAGTTCATTTTTCTAGTTAGGTAATTTGTCAATTCAATCTCGATTCTAACCCTTTAATTCAGCCTTTATCCACACCTTTAACCTGAGCCTCATTACAACCTTTTTTAAGGACCTTTTAATATGTGTATCATTTCATTTTATAGCGGTGGAGATTTATTTTTCATGCAAGCCTATGGGATTTACTTTTCATGTTCGACTTTTGAGTGCTTAATTTTGAACTTTAAACACCTTGAGTGATTTGAGTGAATCTTTAGTGAGGTTGTCAACTCTTGTCAATTTTGAATTAAAGGTAATCATATAGATAAGGGGAAACACCTAATGTTTTTGGGCTATAAATGTATGACTTTGATTGTTTGAATCTTTAGAACCATTTTGGTTAAATTATCAATGTATAAATTATCTATGAATTATGATGAAACACTGTTGATGAATATTATGAATTGAGGAAGTTCATTTTAATTGTGAGTTGAAAATTTTGCTTGAGGACAAGAAAATGCTTAAGTGTGGGGGTATTTGATAAACCGTAATATATACATATTTTAATCCCACATTTAGCATACTTTTGGATAATTTATCCCCTGAATTGTGGAATTTGGTGCTCCCAATCCTTTAATTTCATGTTTTATACTTAGGAGAGCACCGGAGGATGAAAAGAACGAGAAACGGGCCAAAAACGAAAAAAATGGGCCAAAGCACGAAATTCAAATAGCCTGGGCCTAAGCCACACGGCCGTGCCTCCTTAGCAGACCCGAACACGGCCTGGCCTCGATTTACATGGGCGTGTGCCGCGGGCGTGTCCCTGCTGTGACCTATTTTAATTCCACTCGGGTTAGGATACTTAGAGGGCAAAGAAAGACATTTCGAAAGCCTATATAAACACCCTAAGTGTGATCTAAAAGGGAAGCATCCAGGTAGGCTTAGGAGTCAAGCCAGAGAGGCCACAATTGTGGGATTTACTAGAAGAAAGCCAGTTTATCCATCTTAAGAAGCCAAAGTTATACTCAAGACGGAGGATCTTCCCTTCAAATTTCTTCAGGGGGTTTTAGGGGTTTTCTTATGTTTTGTTTTATATTTTTCTACGAGATGTATTCTTTTATCATTATGAACTAAACTCCTTAAATACAGAAAGGATGAAACCTAAGACGGATCCTGTTATTGTTTTCTAAACTATATGATAAATACTTGATTTGTTCTTAATTATGTGTTCTTAATTCTTGTTTTGATATTTCAGGATATTGATTCAAGTATTGATGTGCTTAGGCAGTGGAGCAAAACTCCCTGTTTAAGAGTAGATCTAGAATAGTTAAGCGGAGTTGATCGCAACCCAGAAATAGGATTTAAAATGCCAGATTAGGGTCAAACCTAATATGGGAGTCCATAGATCGAGTTAATGCAATTCTAGGGGTTTTAATTAGAAAGAGATTTCAATTAATCAACCTAGGGTTAGACGTTAGTAGCCTCGAAAGAGGTATTAATATAAATTAGGGAATCCTACGGATCAAGTCAAGTGAATAAATCATCTGGTTCAGAGTTAAATAACAAGTGAAGTCTAGGTGGATTCTTCCTCGGGTATTGTCCTAATCAATTGGTTTTTCCCAAAATTATTTTCCCCAATTCATTCTCTTTGTTTTAGCATTCTTAGTTTAGTAGTTAGTTAATTTTAGAATAAACAACAATTCACTTTTATTCTAGCTAAATAATAAAAAGAAAGTTAGTATTAGTACTTTTGGTTCCTTTGGGTTGACATTCCGGTCTTGCCACTAAACTATACTATTGTTCGATAGGTACACTTGCCTCAAGTCGTTGTCATAGTTAGTTTCTAGGCTCGATCATTCATTTTATAAATTTTTAAGACTTTGACACACGATCAGTCCTTTTTATCAAATTGAGCATTCAAACAATAAAATTTCTTAACGAAATTTTCACACAATTATACAATCATTCTGTAAATATTAAAATAATAATAAAATAAATATTTCAACCTCAGATTTGTTGACTCAAAGCCGCTATTCCTATTTAACTAAAAACGGGTTGTTACAACTCTCCCCGCTTAGGAATTTTCATCCCCAGAAATTTTACTAGAAAATAGGTTAGGGTACTGTTTTCTCATAGCTTCCTCAGGTTTCCACATGGCTTCTTCAATACCGTGCCGTTGCCAAAGTACTTTCATTAAAGCTATATTTTTATTTCTCAACTCTTTAATATCTCGAGCGAGAATTCTAATCGTTCTTTGTTATATGTCATATCAGGTTGAATTTTGATTTCTATCGAAGAAATTACGTGTGACAAATCTAATCTATATCGGTGCAACATTGACACATGAAACACATTGTGGATATTCTCTAACTCTGACGGTAAAGCTAGTCGATATGCCACTGGCCCTATTCTTTCTATAATCGCATATGGCCTGATAAATCGCGAATTCATTTTTCCTTTGTGACCAAAACGAAGAATCCTTTTCTACGGAGATACTTCCAAAAATACTCTGTCACCGATTTGAAATTCAATGTCTTTGCGTTTTAAATCCGCATACGGTTTCTATCAATCTGAAGCTGCTTTCAAACTGTCGCGAATTACTTTCACTTTATCTTCGATCTCTCTAACCAAATCAACCCCGTGAATCTTTTTCTCACTGAGCTCGGTCCAGTATAATGGAGTTTGACATTTACGACCATATAATGCTTCATATAGTGCCATCTTTATGCTCGATTGAAAACTACTGTTATATGCAAATTCAACCAACAGTAAATATTTCTCCCAGTTGCCTTCAAACTATAAAACACAGCAATGAAGCATATCTTCAGGAATCTGAATTACTCTCTCAAATTGACCATCTGTGTAACAGCCCAAAATAGGGCCTAGTCGGAAAAGTAGTTTCTAGACCACAAACCTGGAGTAAAAAAAAATTTAATTTATGATTGTTTGAGAGTCTATGATATGTTTGGGTGATGGTGTACAAATTTTGTTAAGTAATTTTTATCGATAAAGTGCCCAATTTTATTATTAGGATTAAATTGCATTAATTGCAAAATATGAGTTCTAGAACATAAGTACTTGATCTAAATGGGGGTTTAAACTAGAGGTCTTTAAATGGAAAATTGACCATCATATTTTGTTATGGACAAAACTAGTCATGGAAGGGTAAAAAATAAAGGTTTAGTAAAAAGGGCATTTTTGTCATTTGGGTGTTTTAAGGCATAAAAGACAAAATTGAAACCCAAAAATCTGTTCATTCTCTTCTCCATGCTGCCAAACTTTTCAAGAAGCCACGACTAGGGTTTCAAGCTTTTTCAAAGCTCAATTGTAAGTGCATTTGAGCCTCGTGTTTAATGTTCTTCGTATTTTTGAGATCCTAGAAGCTTAACCTTTCTATTTTTACCATTTATTTGCATGAAAAATGAAGTTTAAAATTGAACCATGCTAGATATTTGTGCATTTTGATGTTTAATGGTAGAATAAGGGTGCACGAGGTTAGGAGAACGATTTTTGCTAAGTGATTTTCGTTGAAAATGGTTAAAACGGGTTAATGAGTAAAAGTTGTAAATGCTCCTAAAAGTGTGAAATAATAAGAATTTGAGGTTGCTTTGGAAGAGAAAAAGGTTCGGATGACCTTGAATTTTATAGAAATTGAATAAAATCATATTACGAGCCTAGGGGCAAAATCATAATTATGTGAAAGTTTAAGGGCAAAATTGTAAATTTTTCGTAGTATGGTTTTTGTATTAAAATGAGAAATGTGAGTGATAATTAAGTGAAATGTGACATTTTAGATCAAATAAATCGAGATTTGGACGAAGTATGGGGAAATATCAATCAAAATGACCGATTCGCATCGAGGTAAGTTCATATGGTTAGTCTATAGTGAACGATTATTAAATTTGAATTGAGATGATGTAATATTTTATATATGTTTGTTATCTAATCATGACTTTATGCAAGTACGAGATTGGATTGAAGGATCAATCATGAGAAATGCAAGGTCAAGTACATTCGTACTATGACTCGTGATGAATTGACGGAAAAGACCATAGTTGGACCATGGCAGTGGGTGTGGCCTCAAGTTGTGTTAGTGTAAGACCATGTCAGGGACATGGCATCGGCACAGACAGAGGAGAGTCAGTGTAAGATAATGTCTGGGACATGACATCAGCACAGACAGAGGAGAGTCAGTGTAAGACCATGTCTGGGACATGGCATTGGCTCGAGATGAGTGCCAATGTAAGACCATGTTTGGGACATGGCATTGGCACTGATATGTGATCCCATGTAAGACCATATCTGGGATATGGAATTGGCATCCCACTAGGTGTACAAGATATCCCGAACATCCCTAATATTACAAGTAGTTCAATGGGAAATTCAAGGAGTATGCTCAAGATAAGTAAGAGTAGGATATGTGAGTATTATGACTAAGCACAGGTATGTATACGAGACTCATAAATAATGTGCTCAGATTATGATGCATTATTAATAAGGATGCAAATGAGTAAGATGTGTCTATGATCACTTGTTGTTATGTGCCAAGTTATAATATGCTTTGGTGTAAGTGTGTAGAAATGAAAGTGAACACAAAGAATTAATGAATGAGTGAAATTGACATTAAAATAGTTGTGGGCAGCAGCATTAGTATAACTTTGAAAAATCACCAAAAATGGTGGAAATTGAATTCAAGGCTGTGTGAGATATGAAATTAAAGCTTAATGAGTCTATTTTTTTTTTATAAAAGAAACAGAGTAAGCAAACGAAGTGTGAATTATGAGATCTTTGAATTTTAGTGAGACAGGGTCAGAATGAGTTTTGGAATCCCCTATTCCAACTTTGGAAAATCAGTAAAAATTGTAAAAATATAATTATGAAGTATAATTTATATGTTTGAAATCCTTAATAAGTCTATTTTCAAGTGAAATAAACTAGAACATCATATGAATTTTATACAAGGATAAAATTGATTCGTAGTGAAGAAGTGTCAGAACTATTAGACAGTGAAATAGGGGTAAACTTAATGAATAAACTGTACTAATTGGCTTGACCAAAAATTCTGAAATTTCTATGGTAAGAAGTTATGTGAGTCTATTTTTAGGGAAAATTAACAGTTCTTCATTCGGAGCTCTGTAGCTCGAGAAATGAATAATTTAGTGACAGTGACTCAAGTAGACAAATTAATGTGAACATGAGTAATAAGGTGTAAGCATGTGATATAATGATTATATCACCTTAAGAAATTATTGTGAGGATTTATCCACAAAAGTTTATTAATTTCTTATTATTTGGATATGAACTTAGTAAGCAATTATGCTTCCCCTCTCTTTTCCCTTGCCTTGTAGTATCGCCAAGTTAGCTCGGGGATCGGTGGACGTCGGAGATTCGGTCACACTATCAATTGGAACACTTGGTATATCTAGATACATTAACTTTTGGGTTATGACATGTATAGTAAGCTTGGTCGTTTTGTCATATATGTCATATTTCTTATGGCCTAAAATGTTGGCCCTTATTTAATAAATGTTCATTTTGATTAAGGCTATTTGGAGATGGCTAATATTGATGGTTGTTATACGCCTATGATGTGGTTATTCATGTAGGTGGTAATTGCATAATTGAGATGTTGTGGATGTGGTTTACAAATGATTTCATGAATGACGATGTGTATGGAAATGTGTATGCAAAATTGGATATTCAGATGTCCAATTATAGCATGATACATGTTGATGAAATTGATACAAAAGAGTTTGTGTTTTATCTGGGAACTGGCTTGGAAAATAGCCAACTTCCAGGCCACACGGGCAGAGACACGGCCATGTGATAGGCACGGTCTAAGGGCACGAGCGTGTGCCAAGGCCTGTGACCCTATTTTGATTATGACGTCATAAACAGAGAGTTACATGGGTTAGGGACATGGGCGTGTCCCAGACCACAAGGGCGTGTGTCCCCTGTTTTGACAAAATCTTCTATATTTTTCCAAAAGTTTCCAAAGTTCTCGATTTAGTCCCGAACCATCCTAAAGGATGTTTTGAGATTTATAAGCCCATATAAGGAACAAAATGCATGTGTTAGAAAAGTATTAAATTTGATGAAATTTTATGACCCGATTTTACATGTTCAAGAAATTTTAAGTCCGGTAACGCCTCGTACCCTGTTCCAGCGTTGGATATGGGTAAAGGGTGTTACAATCTGTGTACGGATGAAATGCAGTACTAAAGTGTAATCGTTTACCTAAAGCTTCTTGCAATTTCTTCCAAAATCGCGACGTAAACCTCAGATCTCTATCCGAAATAATAGAAATTGGCACCCCATGCAATCTGATAATCTCTGAGATGTACAATTCAGCTAATCTATCGAGTGAAAAGTCTGTACGTACTGGAATGAAATGTGTCGATTTTTTCAAATGATCAACAATAACCCGGATAACATCTTTCTTTTTCGGAGATAGGGGTAATCCCAATACGAAATCCATTGTAACTCTATCCTATTTCCACTATGGTATCATCACTGGCTGTAGTAATCCCGAAGGCACTTGATGTTTGGCTTTGACTTGTTGACAAACTAAGCATCTCGACACAAACTCTGAAATGTCTCGTTTCATGCCCGACCACCAATACAGTTGTTTCAAATCATTGTATATTTTAGTACTTCCAGTATGAAAAGATAAACAACCACTGTGTGCTTCGTGCAAAATTTTCTGAATAAGCTCTGAATTTTTTGGTACATAAATTCTACCTCGGAACATCAAACAATCATCTGATCTGATCTGAAACTCTGAATCACTAATCGACTCACATTGTACTCTTTTAGCTTGTAATTCTTTATCACACTTCTGAGCTTCACAAATTTGCTGAAGAAATAATGGCTTAGCTTTTACTCAGCTAAAATTGAACCATCTTCAGACAAATTTAACTGTGTGTTCATTGCGCGCAACGCAAACAAAGATTTTCTACTCAGAGCATTTGTGACTAGATTCGGTTTCCTTGAATTATAATAAATCACTAACTCATAATCTTTCAGCAACTTGAGCCATCTTCATTGTCGCAAATTCAAAGAGACATTAAATACTTCAAACTTTTGTGATCGGTAAAGATGTGACACTTCTCACCGAATAAATGATGTCTCCAAATTTTTAAAGCGAAAACAATAGCGGCCAACTCTAAATTGTGCGTTAGATAATTCTTTTCATGCGGTTTCAACTGTCTGGAAGCATAAGCTATCACCTTGCCCTCTTACATTAAAACACATCCCAAATCGTTCAATGACGCGTTGCTAAAAATTACAAACTCTTTACCCGATTCAGGTTGAACTAAAACTGGTGCCTCAGTTAACAATGCTTTCAACTGTTCAAAACTCTGTTGGCATTTTTCGGACCATCCAAACTTCACATCTTTCTATAACAATCGAGTCATCGGTGTGGCAATCATCGAGAATCCTTTTAAAAAATGCCGATAGTAGCCAGTTAATCCTAGAAAGCTTCTGACTTCGGACACATTTCTTGGTGGTTTCCAGTCAACAACTGCTGAAACCTTACTCGGATCAACTCGGATACCTTCCCCTGAAATAATATGTCCCAAAAATCCAACTTCTCGGAGCCAAAACTCATATTTGCTAATTTAGCAAACAATTGCTTATCTCTCAATGTTTGTAATACAATTATCAAATGTTCAGTATGCTCAGACTAATCTTTGGAATAGATTAGAATGTCATCAATGAATACAACAACAAATCAGTCCAAATACAATCTAAAAAATCCATAAAAACTTTAGTAGCTTTAGTTAGTCTGAAAGGCATAACAAGAAATTCATAATGACCGTACCTTGTTTTAAATGCAGTTTTCGACACATCTGAATCTTTAACTAGCAGCTGATAATAGCCAGACCTCAGATCAATCTTCGAAAATACTGTTGCTCCTTTCAACTGATCAAACAAATCATCAATTCTTAGCAAAGGATATTTATTCTTAATCGTAACCTTATTGAGTTGACGATTGTCAAAACACAATCTCATCGATACATCCTTCTTCTTTACGAACAGAACTGGTGCACCACAGGGTGAAAAACTAGGTCGCGCAAAACCTCTATCTGTTAACTTTTGCAACTGAGCTTTCAATTCTTTCAATTTTGTTGGAGCCATTCTGTACGGAGCTATCGATATCGGTGATGTTCCCAGTATAATTCAATAGCAAACTCGACTTCTCTGATTGGTGGGAACCTAGGCAACTCTTCTGGAAAGACATTCGGATATTCACAAACTACTGGTATTGATTCAATCTTCAATTTTGACACTTTTGTATTCATTACATACGTAAGATAAGCATTACAACCTTTTCTCACATATTTCTAAGCTAACATCATCGATATCACAACAAGCAACTCACTCGACTCATCTGATTCAATTCAAAGGATTCACTATTCTGATATTTCAATTCGATAGTCTTTCGTCTACAATTCACAAAAGCATCATGTAGAGTCAACCAATCCATACCCAAAATCATATCGAATTTATCAAATGGTAAAAACATCAAAATTTTCAGAAAATAGTAACTCTGAGTCATCAAAGAACAATTCTTGCAAACTTTATCAACAAGGACATACTTGCCTAAGGGGTTTGATACTGTAATCACAAATTCGGTAGACTCAATAGGCAAATTCTTACTAGACACTAAATTCATACAGACATATGAATGTGTCGATCCAAGATCAATCAAGGCAATTACATTAGTATCATAGAGAGAAAATGTACCGGTGATAACATTTGGTGATGACGCATCTTTGCGAGCACGAATAACATAAGCTCTGGCTAGTGCTCTATCCTCTGATCTCACACTAGAATCCTTTGTCACATCTTTGCTACTAGTCACATTTCCCATATTTCTAAGTGGTCTCCCTCTAGTAGCTGTGTTGCTCTATCTTGTGTTCTGAAATTTATCTTTCTCGGTTAACTCAGGACAATCCCGAATAAAGTGATCTAATAAGCCACATTTAAAACAAGCTTTGTTATTCATCCAGCAACCTCTAAAATGCCGTCTTCTACACTATTGACACTCGGGTTTGTTGTTTCTCACACTACCAATGCTTGATACTGAAGTGGCTTGGGTTTTAGGACTCGTGTATTGTTTTCCTCAATCTCTATTAGAATACCCCACTAAAGCTGTCAAACGATTATACGAACCCCGTGATTTTTTTGACGAAGAGTGGTAGGATTTACTCATCAACCTCTTTCTCAAATCTCTAGCCTCGAAATCAACTTTTCTCTTTTCTTTGCCAAGCTCTTCGGCTTTGCAAGCTCTGTCGACTAACACAGCAAATTATTTCAATTCTAGAATTCCGACTAGAAGTTTAATGTCTTCGTTCAACCTGTCTGTCTTCGTTCAACCTATCTTCGAATCATTTAAACATAATTGTCTTAGTGGAAACACATTCTAGAGCATATTTACCGAGTCTCACAAATTCTCTTTCTTATTCGGTCACAGACATTCAACCCTGTTTCAGTTTCAAAAATTCTTGTGCTTTTGGTCGATAAAACACTGGCTTATGTATTTCCTTCTAAACTCGGTCTGGAAAAATTCCCACGTGACTCTTTCTCTCGGTACCACGGATATCAAAGGATTCCACCATTGAAATGCAGTGTCTCTCAGAAGTGATACGTCGTATTTTACACATTCAGCTGGCATGCAAGATAATTCATCAAATGCTCAAATTGTATTCTCAAACCAAAACTTAGCTCTCTCCGGATAGTTATCAATGGTAGCTCTAAACTCTTCAGCCCCTTACTTTCAGAATTTATCCACAGGCAGCTTACTCAAACATCAAGGTTCCAAATCTTGAGGAGCTATAGGAACCAGTTGGGGAATAGGTGGGGGTGGAGGTTACTGAGCAGCCGAATTTGTTCAGACAAACTCATTGAACCACTCATTCATCATTTAGAAGAAGGCTTCCTTGGCTTCTCCCCCTGACTACCCGATACGAGTCTTGGCTTAGATTGCCCTACTCCACGAACGGAGGCTGGCGCATTACTCTCAACATCATTAGCCCCTGCTCGATTGGGATCCATTACTATATGAAACACGGTTTAAACTGTCAGGAGATATCACAGTATCACAGGTTATATATGGCATGTATAGCTAGACTCTCACATATGCAATGTTAGTCCTAGAATTGACTAAACCGTAGCTCTGATACCAATAAATGTAACACCCCTAACCCGTATCTATCGCTAGAATAAGGTTACGGAGCATTATCGAACTTATATCACAATCGAACATGCATTTCTCATACAATTATAAATTTCAAATACAAGTCATTCACAATCATTCATCAAGTCCCTAATACGAGCCTACGAGGCCCAAAACATGCTTTAAAAGTGGTTCAGGAAAAAATTGATATCTCAAGAAATTTTTGGAACACTTAGAAAATTTTACAAAATATAGGTGATAAACCGTAAAAGTAACATATTTTAATCCCATATTTAGCATACCTTTGGATGATTTATCCCTTGATTTTTGTAAAGAGGTGCTCTTAATCATTTCTTTTCATGTCTTATACTCAGGAAAGCACCCGATGATGGAAAGAATGAGAAATGGGCCTAAAACGATCCAAATTAGGCCAAAGTGGAAATCGACACGGCCTGGACTTAAGCCTACACGGCCGTGACTCTTTGAGCAACTAGAACACGACCTGACCCTGATTCACACAGCCGTACCTCATTAAAAAAATCCGAACACGACTTAAAGATCGTTCACACTGGCGTGTGCCATGGGCGTGTCCCTACCGTGGCCAAGAGGAGTTTTACTCAGATTTGGATAGTTGGAGGCAAAGAAACACATTCCAAAGCCTATTCAAACACCCTAGTAGGAATTCAAGTTGAATTAGGATACTTAGGGGCCAAGTAAGGCATCTCAAAGTCTATATAAACACCCAATGGGCCAACTTGAAAGGGAGTTCGGCAGAAGCCTTCTGCCAGGGCTTTTGTCAGGGGCGGTAAGCTAGACCAAAGAGCCGAGCCAGAAGGTCAGATTTGTGGGAAATTACTTGAGGATAGCCAGTTGATCCATGTCAAGAAGTCGAAATTCTACTCAAGACGACGGATCTCTCCTTCAATTCCTTTAGGGAGTTTTAGGGATTTCTTATGTTTTGTTTTATCTTTTCTTCTGAGATGTTTTCTTTTATCATTATGAACTAAACCCTTCAGATACCTGAAGGGGATGAAACCTAAGATAGATCTTGTTATTGTTTTCTGAACTATATGATAAATACTTAATTTGTTCTTAATTATGTGGGCTTAATTCTTGTGTTAATATTTTCGAGATATTGATTCAAGTATGATGTGCTTAGGTGGTGGAGCAAAAGTCCCTGCTTAAGAGTAGATCTAGCATAATTAAGCGGAGTTGATCGCACGCCTAGAGATAGGGTGACGAGATTTTGCCGGATTAGGGTGAAACCTAATATGGGAGTCCATAGATTGAGTGAATACGATTTTAGGGGTTTTAATTAGAAAGAGATTTCAATTAATCAACCTAGGCTTAGACGTTATTCGCCTCTAGAGAGGGTTTAATATAACTTTGGGAGTCTTACAGATCAAGTCAAGTGAATAAATCGTCTGGTTCAGTGTTAGGTAACAAGTGAAGTCTAGGTGGATTCTTACTATGGTATCATCTTAATCAACTGAGTTTTTCTAACAGTATTCGCCAATTCATTCTTTTTGTCTTTGTGTCTTTAGCTTAGTAGTTAGGTAAATTTAGATTAAATAATAACAACTTCACTTATTTTAGGCTAGATAATAAAAAGAAAGTTAGTATTAGTACTTTTAGTTAATTTGGGTTCGACAATCCGGTCTTGCCTAAGCTATACTACTGTTTGATAGGTGCACTTGCCTTAAATCGTTGTCAGAGTTAGTTTCCAGGTTCGATCATTCTCTTTTTATAAATTTTAAGACTCGACAAAACAACGATCAAGTTTTGGCGCCGTTGCTGAGGAACTAAAATATTAATAAAGCTCTATTTTTATTACTTTAGCCATTTTTTATTACAATTTATTTTCATTTTTATTTATTATTATTATTATTATTATTTTTACTTTGCTAATTTTTCCCTATTTGCTTTTGGCAGATAATTTTAGTTTATAGAGAAGATGGGACTGAATAATTATCAGTGGCAAGTCATGAGGACAATTCCTACTAAAGTAGCCAGTGCCTTCAACCTCGACGTGTTCACTAGGTTATCTAACCAGCTAGAGATGATGAATAAAAAGATCGATGGTTTGTGTTGTCTCTCGCAGGTACACCCAGTAATGCAATATGACACGAATCCAGGAAGCGTGGCGAATCCTGAGTACCCACCCTACGGATATGGCATAGAGAACGAACAAGTCCACTATATGGGTAACTACTCTAGACCTCAAAATAATTTTTATAATGACACTTATAATGTAGGTTGGAGGTACCATCCCAATTTCTCGTGGGATGATCAAAGTAGCCAAGGACAGGAACTTCCTCCAAATTTTCAACAACCACCTCACCAACAGGAAGATAAGTCGAACCTTGAAGAGATGCTGGCAAAATTCATAGCAAACACAAAAAGACGCTACCAAAATATAGAAACAAAACAAGAAGCATCGATTCAAGGGATCGAGGATCAGTTAGGTCAGCTTGCGAAGCTAATTTCTAAACTACAAGAAAGCTTGCCAAGCAACACTGAAACTAACCCAAAAGAGCAAATTCAAGCCGTAACAACTCATGATAGTGAAAGGTTAGTGGAATCTGACCCGAGGCAAGAGTCTGTGGTAGGTGAAGGTAAGGTTGAGGTAAGCCATGATTTACCAAACCCGGTAAATACAGAGTACCAAGCTCATGTGCCATATCCCGATGCACTAAAGCATGATCACACAGAGGAAGAATTCGGTGAACTCGCACTTCGTGTAGATGAGGAAACAATCACTCTTCAAGCTCTTGACTCAGCTAGGACATCGAGTAATAAAGGTACGAACGTTAATTCTATTGATAACCATTTGGTTCAACCTTCTTTACAGGAAGCTTCACGAAATCACCTAGCTGAGCTAGATCTAAGACCTCGTACCCATAAAGAAATAATTCATGAAGGACTAAGGCTTTAGGTCGATGAACTAGACGAGTGGAAAACACACTTTAAACAGAAACTAGGAATACACGATGTGAAACCGAAGGAAACTCCAGACGAGCTGATAGGAGCAACAAATCACTTCAAAATAGCGGATCAGGTATTGTTGAATAAGGAAGACCCTCGAATCACCAATTCAGACCTCAAGGCAAATGAAGAAATCACTTTTGAGGTACTTAATGTCTTCCTATATGGCACAGTCGAGGTAAGCAGTCCTAGATTCAGCGCTTTTGAGGTAAACACTACTCGACTTGAACTATATATTCATAACTAAATTGATCGCATGAGAAAGGATTTTCACCTCCTCAAACCACCATGACCATACGAATGAGAGGTAAAGTTTAGCTTAAGACTATAAATGAGCGCTTCTCGGGAGGCAACCCGAGCACTAACCCCATTTTTACATTTTTTATTTTTTATTTTTTACTTTTATTTTTCCTTTTAGCACCTAACCATAAACTAACCAAAGTGCAGATTTCCATACCACACAGCCTTGCACACGGCCGTGGCCGTGGCCGTGTGGCCACCACAGGAAGGTACAAGGGCAGGGCCAACCACCAGATCCATAATTTCTATTTAACCCCCTTCTTCCTTTTTCTTTTCCAGTTGTCTTTCTTCTTTCATTATCCATTATTTACTTTTACTTTTATTTTTATTTTTTTATTTTATTCTTATTCTTCATGCCATTTAGATTTAGCTTAGGATTCAATAAAATCATAACAACTGCTTCGAGGATTTAATTTCAAACGGTTCGAGACGCTTCCCCACGTTCACCTCCAATCCTATCCGGTTAACTTCATCCAAAATTCAGGAAGTTTCACTTCTCTCCTCATCTTATGATTTTATGATTATTTTGATATTATCTATCTTTGTACATTGAGGGCAATGTACATCTTAAGTGTGGGGGGGTTAACTATAGTATTATTTGAAAATCCCTGAATTATGCCTCGTTCTAAAGTAAGTATCTCATATTATGATTTGAATGAAATTTCCTTTGATTTAGGATTTTTATTGATGTGTTTTGGATTAAGTCATTGATAATTGTACATTGATGATTAAATTTGAAAGATACTAGAGAATCAAGCACGATAAGTCTATTTTTCAGAAATTAAAATTTTTTTTCTAGGCTGTCTACCTGAATTTGAATGTTATCTTGAAATTTGAAATTTATGAGGTTGATATCAAAAACACCCATAATTTTTGTGAGATTTTGAGCCTTATAGAGCATATATCCTTTTTCATGCTCACCTTATTGATTATGAGTGTGTGAACATTGATCTGTTATTCTAGAACTTGCATTGATTATACATGTCAAGACCACACCTTTGATTTGATATACAGAGATGATAAAGGCACTTAGGATTTAACCCACTTACACCACTAAAAGCCCTACCTTCATAATTAACCCCTAGTGAACCCCGTTGACCCTAACAACCCTTTTTATTGACTCACCAGCTAATATTAACCCAAAACCCCTTTGTATTTGTTATCACCATTCCTTTTGACTACCTTTATATCGAGATATGATTTGATTAGTTATCTAATTATATTAGTTCAGTAGTTGAATTTATCTGTTATTACTTGATTTGTTCCAAAAAAAAAGAAAAAAAAAGAAAAAAATAATATATCAAAGTATATTCAGTATTAGTATTATGAAAAGTGAGCTTATACAGTCAAAGTCTAATTATCAAAAGAAAAAGCTCGTATTATTAGGATTATTAATTTTCAGTTGATGTAATTATTTATTATCGTCTCTAGATAGGTAACTTGTCCATTCAGTCTCGATTCTAACCTTCTAATTCAGCCTTTATCCACACCTTTAACCCTAGCCCCGTTACAACCCTGTAAAGACCTTTTGATCTATTTATCATCTCATTTTACAATGGTGGAGATTTGATTTTCAGGCAAGCCTATGGGATTAACTTTTCAGGTTTGACTTATGAGTGCTTCTCTCCTGAACCTTAAACACTTCGAGTGATTTGAGTGAATCTTTTGTGAGGATGTCAATCCTTGTCGGTTTTGAATTAAAGGTAATTATTTAGATAAGGGGAGACACCTACGTTTTCTTGATACAATTGTATGACTTATATTGGTTGAATCTCTAGAACCCTTTTAAGTTAAATTATCCATGTATGAATTATCTTTGAATTATGATAAAGCATGATTGATGAATTTTATGAATCAAGGAAGTTCGTTTTAATTATGAGTTGAGAATTTTGCTTGAGGATAAGCAAAAGCTTAACTGTGGGGGTATGTGATAAACCGTAAAAGTAACATATTTTAATCCCATATTTAGCATACCTTTGGATGATTTATCCCTTGATTTATGTAAAAAGGTGCTCTTAATCCTTTCTTTTCATGTCTTATACTCAAGAAAGCACCCGAGGAAAGAAAGAACGAGAAACGGGCCTAAAACGATCCAAATTGGGCCAAAGTGGAAATCGACACGACCTGGACTTAAGCCCACATGGCTGTGCCTCATTGAGCAACTAGAACACAGCCTGACCCTGATTCACACGGTCGTGCCTCATTAAGGAAATCTGAACACGGCTTAAAGACCGTTCATACGGGTGTGTGCCATGGGTGTGTCCCTGCCGCGGCCAAGAGAAGTTTTACTCGGATTTGGATACTAGGAGGCAAAGAAACACATTCCAAAGCCTATTCAAACACCCTAGTAGGAATTCAAGGTGAATTAGGATACTTATGGGCCAAGTAAGGCATCTCAAAGTCTATATAAACACCCAAAGGGGCAACTTGAAAGGGGAGTTCGGCAAAAGCCTTCTGCCAGGGCTTTTGTCAGGGGCAGTAAGCTAGGCCAAAGAGCCAGCCAGAAAGGTCAGATTTGTGGGAAATCACTCGAGGAAAGCCAGTTGATCCATGTCAAGAAGCTGGAATTCTACTCAAGACGACAGATCTCTCCTTCAATTCCTTCAGGGAGTTTTAGGGATTTCTTATGTTTTTTTGTATCTTTTCTTCTGAGATGTTTTCTTTTATCATTATGAACTAAACCCTTTAGATACCTGAAGGAGATGAAACCTAAGATGGATCTTGTTATTGTTTTCTGAACTATATGATAAATACTTAATTTGCTCTTAATTATGTGGGCTTAATTCTTGTGTTAATATTTCCGGGATATCGATTCAAGTATGATGTGCTTAGGTGGTGGTGCAAAAGTCCCTCCTTAAGAGTAGATCTAGTATAATTAAGTGGAGTTGATCGCACGCCTAGAGATAGGGTGACGAGATTTTGCCAGATTAGGGTGAAACCTAATATAGGAGTCCATAGATCGAGTTAATGCGATTTTTGGGGTTTTAATTAGAAAGAGATTTCAATTACTCAACCTAGGGTTAGACGTTAGTCACCTCGAGAGAGGGTTTAATATAACTTTGGGAGTCTTACTGATCAAGTGAATAAATCGTCTGGTTTAGTGTTAGATAACAAGTAAAGTCTAGGTGGATTCTTCCTAAGGGTATCATCTTAATTAACTGAGTTTTTCCAACAGTATTCCCCAATTCATTCTTTTTGTCTTTGTGTCTTTAGCGTAGTAGTTAGATAAATTTAGATTAAATAATAACAACTTCACTTATTTTAGGCTAGATAATAAAAAGAAAGTTAGTATTAGTACTTTTAGTTAATTTGGGTTCGACAATCCGGTCTTGCCTAAGCTATACTACTGTTCGATAGGTGCACTTGCCTTAAATCATTGTCAGAGTTAGTTTCCAGGTTTGATCATTCTCTTTTTATAAATTTTAAGACTCGACAAAACAACGATCAACTGGAGGCACACGCTCGTGTGGATCAGTCGTGTGTCTCCCATGGCCAAAGACATTCTCGTGTCACAGGCCGTATGGACATTCAAAATGGGATCACATGGTTGTGTCCCAACTCATGTCCGACCTCGTGTAACTCTCTGAATTGGGTCACACGGTCAACAACATGCCTGTGTGACCAGCCCGTGTGCCCTTTGAAAAGGCCTTACACACCCATGTGTCAGGCCGTGTGCTAGGTCGTGCCAAACCTATGGGGTATACTGACTTATGCCACATGGCCAAGTCACACGCTCGTGTGCTAGGCCGTGTGGGGCATACTGACTTAATTTCTATTTAAACACCTAGGGACACACGGCCGTGTTACTTGACTGTGTGTCACACACAGCTGAGACGCATTCCCGTGTCTCTCCCCGTGTGGACAAAAATAGACTATTTACCAAGCCATCTTTCTCACCCAAAATGCATTCACCTACTCCAAACCAAAAGACATATAATATGGCATAAATAGGTATTCAAACCAAACTCAACCAAGCCTAATTCATGCTGTTTCCATACCAAGAACTATATGAATCATCACATTATATTTTTCCAATTTAAGTCATACAAAATTCACATTTACAAATCACTTAACTAGTTGATTTCATATATGCACTTTCTTACCTCAAATCATATGCATACCAAATCTCCAAATGTCAACCATATGGTACTCAAATTACCAATTCATAATAAAGATATGATAAACCGTAATATATACATATTTTAATCCCACATTTAGCATACTTTTGGATGATTTATTCCTTGAATTGTGGAATTTGGTGCTCCTAATCCTTTAATTTCATGTTTTACACTTAGGAGAGCACTGGAGGATGAAAAGAACGAGAAACAGGCCAAAAACGGAGAAAATGGGCCAAAGTATGAAATTGACATAGCCTGGGCCCAAGCTACACGGCCGTGCCTCCTTAGCAGACCTGAACACGGCCTGGCCTCGATTTACACGGGCATGTTCCACGGGCGTGTCCCTGCCGTGACCAGTTTTAATTCCACTCAGATTAAGATACTTAGGGGAAAAGAAAGACATTTTGAAAGCCTATACAAACACCCTAAGTGTGACCTAAAACGAGGGCGTTCAGGTAGGCCAAGGAGTCGAGCCAGAGAGGCCAGAATTGTGGGATTTACTTGAAGAAAGCCAGTTGATCCATCTCAAGAAGCCGAAGTTATACTCAAGAATGAGATCTTCCCTTTATTTTCCTTCAAGGGGTTTTAGGGTTTTTCTTATGTTTTGTTTTATATTTTCTTCTGATATGTATTCTTTTATGATTATGAACTAAACCCCTCAAATACCTGAGGGGGATGGAACCTAAGACGAATCTTGTTTTTGTATTTTGAACTATATGATAAATACTTGATTTGTTCTTAATTATGTTTTCTTAATTCTTGTTTTGATATTTTAGGATATTGATTCGAGTATTGATGTGCTTAGACAGTGGAGCAAAAGTCCCAGTTTAAGAGTAGATCTAGCATAGTTAAGCGGAGTTGATCGCAACCCTAGAAATAGGATGACGAAAATCTACCGGATTAGGGTCAAACCTAATATAGGAATCCATAGATCGAGTTAATACAATTCTAGAGGTTTTAATTAGAAATAAATTTCAATTAATCAACCTAGGGTTAGACGTTAGTAGCCTCGAAAGAGGTATTAATATAAATTAGGGAATCCTATGGATCAAGTCAAGTGAATAAATCGTCTGGTTCAGAGTTAAATAACAAGTGAAGTCTAGGTGGATTCTTCCTCGGGTATTATCTTAATCAATTGGTTTTTCCCACAAGTATTTTCCCCAATTCATTCTCTATGTCTTAGCATCCTTAGCTTAGTAGTTAGTCAATTTTAGATTAAACAACAATTCACTTTTATTCTAGGCTAAATAATAAAAAGAAAGTTTGTATTAGTACTTTTGGTCCCTTTGGGTTCGACATTCTGGTCTTGCCACTAAACTATACTACTGTTCGATAGGTGCACTTGCCTTAAGTTGTTGTCATAGTTAGTTTCTAGGTTCGATCATTCATTATATAAATTTTTAAGACTTTGACACACGATCAAGTTTTTGGCACCGTTGCCGAGGAACTAAAATATTAAGAACGCTCAAATTTTATTACTTTAGCCATATTTCATTTATTTTTGCAATTAAATTTTATTTTTACTTTTCTAAATTTCCTTTTTTGCTTCTGGTAGGTATTCTAGTTTATGACTAGAAGAAATGATAAACCGTAATATATACATATTTTAATCCCACGTTTAGCATACTTTTGGATGATTTATTCCTTGAATTGTGGAATTTGGTGCTCTTAATCCTTTAATTTCATGTTTTATACTTAGGAGAGCACCGGAGGATGAAAAGAACGAGAAACGAGCCTAAAACAGAGTAAATGGGCCAAATTACAAAATCGGCACGGCCTGGGCCCAAGACCACACAGTCGTGCCTCATTAACAGACCCGCCCATGGCTTGGATACGATTCACACGGGTGTGTGCCATGGGCGTGTCCCTGCCGCAACCTGTTTTAATTTCACTCGGATTAGGATACTTAGGGGCGAAGAAAGACATTCCGAAAGCCTATATAAACACCTTAAGTATGACCTATGAGGGGGCGTCCAGTTAGGCCAAAGAGCCGAGCCAGAGATGCCAGAATTGTGGGATTTACTCAAAGAAAGCCAGTTGATTCATCTCAAGAAGTCGGAGTTATACTCAAGATGGAGGATCTTCCCTTCAAATTCCTTTAGGGGGTTTTACGGTTTTTCTTATGTTCTGTTTTATATTTTCTTCTGAGATGTATTCTTTTATGAGTATGAACTAAACCCCTCAAATACCTGTGGGGGATGAAACCTAAGACGAATCTTGTTATTGTTTTCTGAACCATATGATAAATACTTAATTTGTTCTTAATTATGTGTTCTTAATTCTTGCTTTGATAGTTCAGGATATTGATTCAAGTTTTGGTGTGCTTAGGCAGTGGAGCAAAACTCCCTGTTTAAGAGTAGATCTAGCATAATTAAGCGGAATTGATGGCAACCCTAGAAATAGGATGGCGAAAATCTCCCGGATTAGTGTCAAACTTAATATGGGAGTCCATAGATTGAGTTAATGCAATTCTAGGGGTTTTAATTAGAAAGATATTTCAATTAATCAACCTAGGGTTAGACGTTAGTAGCCTCGAAAGAGGTATTACTATAAATTAGGAATCCTACGGATCAAGTCAAGTGAATAAATAAATGTTCAGTTGAGTTAAATAACAAGTGAAGTCTAGGTGGATTCTTCCTCGGGTATTGTCTTAATCAATTGGTTTTTGCCAAAAGTATTTCCCCAATTCATTCTCTTTGTCTTAGCATCTTTAGCTTAATATTCAGTTAATTTTAGATTAATTAATAATTCCCTTAATTCTTAGGCTAAATAATAAAAAGAAAGTTAGTATTAGTACTTTTGGTTCCTTTGGATTCGACAATCTGGTCTTGCCACTAAACTATACTACTATTCGATAGTTGCGATTGCCTCAATCGTTGTCATAGTTAATTTCTAGGCTTGATCATTGTTTTTATAAATTTTTAGGACTTTGACACACGATCAAGATACCCGTTAGGACCGCAGCTTTACGATAGTGAAATTGAAAGCATAGTTTGCAGAAACCAAAGAGAAATAAAGAGAAGCCTATAGTACATACAAGAAGAGCAAGAAAATGAAATTAATTCTACCGAAGAGATGGCTGAGAATAATCCACTACCTCTAGAGGTGGTCAAAAATCATGATCCTCGAACTATGTATGATTATGCTAAACCTAATTTAACAGGAACTGAGTCAAGTATTTTTAGACCTACTATTGCTGCAAATAATTTTGAACTGAACCTAACACAATTCAAATGATACAACAATTTGTTCAATTTGATGGTTTGCAGGATGAAGATCCAAATAATCACTTGGGGAATTTCCTAGAATTTTGTAACACTTTCAAAATAAATGGCATTTCTGATGATGCCATTCATCTTCGGTTGTTTCCCTTTTCTTTGAGGAATAAAGCTAAACAGTGGTTGAATTCTCTCCCATGAGGATCAATCACTACATGGGAACAAATGACCGAAAAATTTTTATTGAAATATTTTTCGCCGGCTAAAACGGCCAAGTTGAGGAATGATTTCTCTTCTTTTGTACAGATGGATTTAGAGACACTTTATGATGCATGGGAGAGATACAAAGATCTATTGAGAAGGTGCCCACACCATGGATTACCCTTGTGGCTACAGGTCCAAACCTTTTACAATGGTGTGAACCCCTCAACCAGGCAGTTGATTGATTCAACCGCCAGCAGAACCCTGAATAACAAAACACCTGAGGCTGCCTACAAATTCATTGAAGAGATGTCACTGAATAACTATCAGTGGCAAGTCACGAGGACAAGGCCAACAAAAGCTGCTAGTGTTTTCAACCTTGACGCAGTAACCATGCTATCAAATCAAGTAGATATGTTAAATAAGAAAATTGATGGCTTATGTGGTTCTTCGCAGGTACATCCAGTTATGCAGTGCAATATGAATGAAGGAGGGATAAGCAATACAGAATATCCACCTTACAACCCGAGTGCTGAAAACTAGCAAGTTCACTATATGGGTAATAATTCTAGACCTCAAAATAACCCTTATAGTAATACTTATAATCCAGGTTGGAGGAACCACCCCAATTTTTCATGGGGTGGTCAAGGAAATCAGAGACAACAACCCCCTCCAAACTTCCAACAACAGCCTTACCCACAGGAAAAGAAGCCGAACCTTGAGGAGATTCTAGCAAAATTCATTTCAGCGTCAGAAACTCATTTTCAGAATATCGAAACGACATTGAATAATCAGCAAACATTAATTCAAGAGCTTAAAAATCAATTAGGACAGTTGACCAAGTTAGTTTTCGAAAGGCAACCAGGTCGTTTACCTAATAATACCGAACCTAAACCACAAGAGCAAGTAAAGGAGTGGGAAGGAATTGGTTGAAACAGAAAAGAAGATGCCACAAAAAACTAATAAGGAGAAAAGTGAGGAAATCGAGAATGTAACACCGGTACGTGAAGAATTTAAGCTACCGATCCCATATCCGGCAAAGTTGAAGAAAGATCACTTAAACGCACAATACGGTAAATTTCTTGAACTTTTTAAACAATTACATGTTAACTTACCTTTTGTTGAAGCTATTTCGCAGATGTTAACGTATGCAAAATTCCTAAATGAGCTTCTAACAAATAAAAGAAAGTTTGAAGAGATATCAACAGTGGAACTTAATGAAGAATGTTCAGCCATCCTCCAAAATAAGCTACCAACCAAATTGAAAGATCCAGGAAGTTTCACTATTCCTTGTTTAATTGGTAGTTTAAATATTAAGAAAGCACTAGCTGATCTAGGTGCCAGTAATAATTCAATGCCTTATAATATGTTTATGCAACTTGGTCTTGAGGAACCAAAACCCACTAGGATGAGTATTTAGTTAGCTGACAGATCTATTAAAATCCTAGGGGAGTTATCGAAGATATTCTGGTAAAAGTTGATAATTTATATTCCCTATTGATTTTGTTGTGCTTGACATGGATGAAGACATTGAGGTACCTTTAATTTTGGGGCATCCCTTTTTAGCTACTGCTAGGGCTGTTATTGATGTAGGTGATGGTAAACTTGCACTAAGGGTAGGCGACGAGGAAATTATTTTTCAAATTTATAATGCTATGCGATATTCTAGAGAACAAGATGATTCCTGTTATTTTATTGATACCATTGATCATTTTATTCAAGATTCTTTGCAGGAGATCATACATGACGACACGATGGAACTGTGTCTTACCCAAGGTGAGGGGGTAGATGATGATAACGATGAGTTGAATTCTGATACATCTTCCTTTGGACAAAAGAAAGAGGAGAGCATTGAAATAAATGATGAACTAAAAAAAAAACCTTTATTGATGAGCCACCAAAATTGGAATTAAAACAGTTTCCAAATCACTTAAAATATGCATTCCTCGGGGATAATTCTATGCTACCAATAATCATCTCTTCAGAACTGGAACCCGAAGAGAAAGATGAGTTGCTACAGGTATTAAAGGAACATAAAAGAGCCATAGCTTGGAAAATTTCTGACATCAAAGGAATAAACCCATCATTTTGCACCCACAAAATTTTAATGGAAGATGAGTTTAAACCATGCGTACAACTGCAAAGACGATTGAATCACAACATGAAAGAAGTTGTTAAAGCTGAGGTAATTGAACTTCTAGATGCTGGAATAATTTATCTTATTTACGATAAAGACTTGGGTAAGTCCGTGCAAGTCGTTCCAAAGAAAGGAGTCATGGTATTAAACCAACTAAAAGAATGAATTAATTCCTACAAGAAACGATCCACAAAGTTGGAGAGTCTCAGATTGACTATAGAAAGTTGAACGACGCCACCGAGAAAAGATCATTTCCCTTTGCCATTTATTGATCAGATGTTAGAAAGATTGTCTGAGCATATGTACTACTGCTTCTTGGACGGGCTCTCCGGTTACTTCCAAATTCCAATAGCCCCTGTGGATCAAGAAAAAACAACATTTACATGTCCATAAGGTACATTTTCTTATCGTAGAATGCCTTTTGGATTATGTAATACTCCAGCTACTTTTCAGCACTGCATGCTGGCCATCTTTGATGAACTTGTGGAAGACATTATGGAGGTATTTATGGACGATTTTTCGGTATTTGGTAATTCTTTCCATCTTTGCCTTAAAAATCTAAAACGAGTTCTAATGAGATGTGAGGAAATGAACCTTGTTTTAAATTGGGAAAAGTGTCACTTTATGGTTCGAGAAGGAATTGTGTTAGGACATAAAGTTTCTAGTAAAGGAATTAAGGTTGATAAAGCAAAGGTTGAAACCATAGAAAAATTACCTCCTCCTAGTTCAGTTAAGGCTATTCGAAGCTTTTTAGGACATGCTGGATTTTTTCGAAGATTTATTAAGGATTTTTCTAAAATAGCTAAGCCTTTAACAAAACTACTAGAAAAGGATGTACCTTTCAATTTTGATCAGGAATGTTTAGATGCATTTAACACCCTTAAAAATAAATTAATAAATGCCCCAATTATAATTGCACCTGATTGGAACTTACCCTTTGAACTAATGTGTGATGCGAGTGATTTTGCAGTAGGTGTAGCTTTGGGGTAGCGGAGAGACAAGCATTTTCAGCCAATTTATTAAGCTAGCAAAACATTGGTAGCCGCACAAGAAAACTACACCACCACAGAAAAGAATTGCTAGCTGTGGTTTTTGCATTTGTCAAATTTAGATAGTATTTGATATTATCTAAAGTTATCGTTTACACTGACCATTCAGCTCTTCGTTATCTTTTAACTAAATCCGATGCAAAACCTCGACTCATAAGATGGATTTTACTCTTACAGGAGTTTGATTTAGAAATTCAGGATAAGAAAGGAGCTGAAAATCTTACAGCAGATCATCTTTTTAGGCTTGAAAATCCACATATCGAAGAACTAGATGAGAGTGAGATAAATGACTCGTTTCCTGAAGAACAACTATTCGCTATATCTAACTCCGGGGTACCCTGGTTCGCAGACATTGCAAATTACTTAGCTGCTAACATCCTACCAAAAAGGTTAGAACATCATCAAAAGAAGCGATTCTTTGCTGATGCGAAAAACTATTTTTGGGAGGATCTTTTTCTTTTCTGTATATATGCAGATCAAGTAATTCGGAGATGTGTTACTAAAGCAGAAGCAAGCAAAATCTTAGAACATTGCCATTCAGGACCTTCAGGAGGAAATTACAGTGGGATCAGGACAATACACAAAACACTCGAATCAGGTTTTTATTGGCCTACCTTGTTCAAAGACGCTAACAGGTATGTTGCTTCATGTGATAGATTTTAGAGAACAGGTAATATCTCTAAACGCGATGAAATGCATCAAACATACATGCTATCATGCGAAATTTTTGATGTATTGGGTATTGATTTTTTGGGCCCATTCCCTAGCTCATTTGGGAATAAATACATCTTAGTAGCAGTGGACTATATGTCAAAATGGGTGGAAGCTCAAGCTTTACCTACTAATGATGCCAGAATGGTAGTGAGATTTCTTAAGAAACTCTTCTCTCGATTTGGAACACCCAGAGCAATTATTAGTGATAGAGGTAATCGTTTTTCAATACTCAATTTGACAGGGTCTTAAAGAAATATGGAGTACACCACAGGACAACTACCCCTTATCACCCTCAAACCAGTGGACAAGTAGAAGTAGGAAATCGAAAGCTTAAGCGTATTCTAGAAAAAAAAATAGTTGAATCAAATAGGAAAGATTGGGCATTAAAAGTAGATGATGCTTTATGGGCCTATAGAATAGTGTTTAAAACTCCCACAGGAACATCCCCATACAGACTTGTCTACGGGAAAAGTTGTCACCTACCATTTGAATTAGAGCATAAAGCTTTTTGAGCTATAAAATTTTTGAATTACGATCTTAAACTTGCAGGTGAGAAAAGAATGATGCAGCTGAACGAGCTAGATGAGTGGCGAGCTAATGCCTACGAAAACTCATGTTTATACAAGGAAGCAACAAAACGATGTCATGATGCTCGCTTAAAGCAACCAAAGCAATTCAAAGTAAGAGATGTACTTCTATTATATAATTCAAGGCTCAAATTGTTCCCTGGAAAGCTAAAATCAAGATGGTCAGGCCCTTTCGTAATCAAAACTATCTTTCTCATGGCACAGTCGAGTAACTCATTCGAATTATGGCATATTCAAGGTAAACGGGCAACGATTGAAAATTTATAATGGAGAGGATTTTAGGGATGTGAGAGAGGAGCTTCAGCTCTGAGAACCTTCATTTAAAAATGAAAATAGGGAAAGTCTAGCTTAAGACTTTAAACGGGCGCTTCTCGGGAGGCAACCCGAGCACTAACCTCATTTACATTCATATTTTTTATATCAACATTTAGTTAAGAACTAACTATTCAAAAACCAGGATTTCTTTCCCACATGGCCTAGACCACGGGCGTGTCCGTAGCTGTGTGGACACCATGGGAAGAGATACAGGCGTGGTGGTAACTGTGCGAGACAAGGATGAAAAAATTTTCCAAACACGGGCCGCGATAAAAAGGCCACGGCCGTGCGATGCAGCTGTGGTCGACACTGAGTAAATAACACGGGTGTAAGACATGCCCGTGCCTCCAAACCGTGGTCGATTATGAGTAAACGACATGGGCGTAAGCCACGCCCGTACCTTAAGGCCGTGGTCAACATTGATTACTAAACACGGGCGTAGGACCATCAACACGGGTGTGGGAGAAGTGAACAACATAGCACATGGTCGTGTGATATGGCTGTGTGTCACAAACACGCCTAAGGAACACGGGCGTGGATGACAACTTAAACGCACCTAAATTTAATAATCTTGAAAAACACGGGCTGAATAAAGGGAACATGGGCGTGGCCATTGACCGTGTTCCTTACCCACTATTTAAAGCAGGCCACGCCCGTCTTCCCCAAAAATTTTCCCCCAAACCCTAGCCGTTTCTCTTAAACAAGAAACAACCGCTCCCCTTCCCCATTCCGGCCACCGACATTTGTTTCCCTCTCTTCCCTTCATCTCCCTTCTTTCTCTTCTCTCTCTTTCTCTTCCTCATCCACACGCAGTCCACGCCCATGTGACGTTACCACGCCCGTGCATCTTTCCACGACCGTGCGCCATCTCCCCCACTCCATTGGTTCACGTTACTTCCCCCCTCTATATTTTGTTGCTAATTTTAATTAATCCATGTTTATTTTCTGTTAGAACTTCAATTTATTCCTTTCAATCTTTAGTGTTCATTTTGGACTATTAATTTTAATATTCATTTTTTTACTCAAGTGTTATAGATAATATTATTCTGAATTTTGCACCTCTAGTATTAGGAAAATATCTAGCAAAAATTTTCCGTGTTAATATTATGAGACAATAATATTGGATTCATGAGTCCTATTATAGCAAAAATTTGGATAATGTTCTTCAAATTCTCTTACAGGAACATAATGTCGTCTTCCCGCGACAAGAAACCCCAATCCTTGTGTCAAAAATACGAAAGGGACCCGGCTCATCATCCGCAAGCACATTAGCCGAAGTGAAACACCCATTCTTACGATTCCCTCCTAGAGCTCAAGAGGAACTTTTTCAAATCCTACGAGCACAACCTCTCAGTCAGGGCAGATGTATCGACTGGGCCGTCTTGGAACATGTTCAACTTGCTGATGGTATTCGGGCACTATTGACGATTGACCCTTGGGAGCACTTTTTCGGTATCGTCGAGCCCACTTACCTTGAACTAACATTAGCGCTTTGCTCTACTTTCCATTTGCAGGTAGTAATGACACACCACGACGCCCCGGGTACTATTCAGTTTCGTCTAGGAGGTTTAGTTCGGGAAATGAGTGTCCCCGAATTTGGAGTTGCACTGGGACTCTACACGGAAGAGCTCATGAGAGAAAATAATCTTGCGAAACTCCATCGCCACATCTATAACTCTCCTGTGAGATGTTGGTATAATGTAGCCCCCGCCTCGGCCACTTATGATCCTAGTCGCTTAAAGGCGACAGCTCTCACCCCATCTTTAAGGTACTTACACACCATTTTAGCTCATACATTGATAGGACGACAATAGAGCACTAGGGTAGTTAACACACATGACGCCTATTTCCTATGGTGCATGGCGAACGGGCACGTTTTTTACCTTGCCTACTTCATCGCTCTAGCCATACAGCATCAGACAGAGCGACATTGTAAGGGGGTCATTTCAATGGGGCCTTATGTTACACAGCTCGCGAGACACTTTGGTCTCCTCAACGCTGTAGCACAATCAGCCTCGCTCACCTTGATATGCCAGATGTCTCTAAAGGGCATCTCTACGATGATAAACATGCGGATGATTAAACGTCACTGTGGGACCGATCCTCCCCAGTACTGACTAGCCTATACCACTAAGGAGGAGGACCCTGAGGACATTACTGACGATGTCCCACACCCACATGAGGAGCCCACACCGAGCCATTGCCCAATTCATGCGACAGCTTCTCTTTCCGACATATCTGAGCGCCTCACGCGATTTGAGCAACAATGTTTCCAGCACTTCGATCATATCGATGCCACTTTCCACCAGATATGTCAGCACCTTCACATCTCATCGCCGCCCCCACCATGCGAGCCATCGGACGATGAGGACTTTTGAGTCCTTTTCTCTTCATATATTTATGTTATTTTTAGATTTTCATAAAAGACTTATTTTTAAATTTTACTCTTATCTTTATTTTTATGTTTATTTTATTTTTGGCCTATCTTTATTTTAATTATTTTTAGATTCCATATTAGCTGTTAGCCAATTTGCATTTTTTCGACAAATAATTGAGTAATCCTTATTCTGAAGAACCTAATGAATTTCTTGCAATTAAAAACCCTAAAATGAAACTCTGGAATAACTATATATACTGAGGAAAACATGCCATGCCTCATCCAACTTATCTTTCACCTCTGAATCAAATTTCTAAACTCCCAACTTAAGGAATCCATCCGAAATTCAAGAAGTTTCACCTCTCTCCCTCTATTTTAATTTTCTTACTGTATTGTGAAAATATATCTTTGTACATTGAGGGCAACGTACATCTTAAGTATGAGGGGTGAATTTTATTTTGAAGAAGTTCCTAACTTTCTGCATTATTCTCAAATCCCTGAATGATATCTTGTCTTTAAGTAATTTTCTCATGTTACTATTAGAATGAAATTTCCTTTGATTAATGATTTTGATTGATATGTTTTGGATTAAGTCATTGATAATTGTGCAGTGATGATTTAAACTTTATGGGACTAGAGAATCAAGCATGATGAGTCTATTTTCAAAAATTTAAATTTTGTTAGGTTGTCTATCTGAATCTAATTATTACCTTGAAGTTTGAAATTTACAAAGTTGATATCAAAAACCCGTAATTTTTGTGAGATCTTGAACCTTTTAGAGCATACATTCTTTCGTGCTCACTTTTTGATTATAAGTGTGTCAACGTTGACTTGTTATTCTAGAACTTGCTTCGATTATACATGTCAAGACCACAATAGCGATTTGATATACAGAGATGATAAAGGCACTTAAAATTTAACCCATTTACTCCACTAAACAGCCTACCCTCACAATTAACCCCTAGTGAACCCCTTTGATCTTAACAACCCTTTTTATTGACTCAACCACTAATATTAACCCAAAACCCATCTCGTATTTGTTATCACCATGTCTTGACTCCCTTTTTGTCGAGATTTGATTTTGAGCAATTGCCTAACTATGTTCTATATTTCAGTTGTTAAAGTTCTTTCTTCTTAATTGTAAATATTGTTCTTAAAAAAAAAAGGAAGTATACTCATTATTAGTTCTATGATTATTGAGCTTATATGTCTAAATTCCAAATATTGAGAAGAAGCTCGTGTTATTAGTGTTTCAAGTTTTCAATTAATGTAACTATTCAGGATTAGTTCATTTTTCTAGTTAGGTAATTTGTCAATTCAATCTAGATTCTAACGCTTTAATTCAGCCTTTATCCACACCTTTAACCTGAGCCTCATTACAACCTTTTTTAAGGACCTTTTAATATGTGTATCATTTCATTTTATAGCGGTGGAGATTTATTTTTCATGCAAGCCTATGGGATTTACTTTTCATGTTCGACTTTTGAGTGCTTAATTTTGAACTTTAAACACCTTGAGTGATTTGAGTGAATCTTTAGTGAGGTTGTCAACTCTTGTCAATTTTGAATTAAAGGTAATCATTTAGATAAGGGGAAACACCTAATGTTTTTGGGCTATAAATGTATGACTTTGATTGTTTGAATCTTTAGAACCATTTTGGTTAAATTATCAATGTATAAATTATCTATGAATTATGATGAAACACTGTTGATGAATATTATGAATTGAGGAAGTTCATTTTAATTGTGAGTTGAGAATTTTGCTTGAGGATAAGAAAATGCTTAAGTGTGGGGGTATTTGATAAACCGTAATATATACATATTTTAATCCCACATTTAGCATACTTTTGGATAATTTATCCCCTGAATTGTGGAATTTGGTGCTCCCAATCCTTTAATTTCATGTTTTATACTTAGGAGAGCACCGGAGGATGAAAAGAACGAGAAACGGGCCAAAAACGGAAAAAATGGGCCAAAGCACGAAATTCAAATAGCCTGGGCCTAAGCCACACGGCCGTGCCTCCTTAACAGACCCGAACACGGCCTGGCCTCGATTTACATGGGCGTGTGCCGCGGGCGTGTCCCAGCTGTGACCTATTTTAATTCCACTCGGATTAGGATACTTAGAGGGCAAAGAAAGACATTTCGAAAGCCTATATAAACACCCTAAATGTGATCTAAAAGGGAAGCATCTAGGTAGGCTTAGGAGTCAAGCCAGAGAGGCCAAAATTGTGGGATTTACTAGAAGAAAGCCAGTTTATCCATCTTAAGAAGCCAAAGTTATACTCAAGACGGAGGATCTTCCCTTCAAATTTCTTCAGGGGGTTTTAGGGGTTTTCTTATGTTTTGTTTTATATTTTCTTCTGAGATGTATTCTTTTATCATTATGAACTAAACTCCTTAAATACCTGAAGGGGATGAAACCTAAGACGGATCCTGTTATTGTTTTCTAAACTATATGATAAATACTTGATTTGTTCTTAATTATGTGTTCTTAATTCTTGTTTTGATATTTCAGGATATTGAATCAAGTATTGATGTGCTTAGGCAATGTACATCTTAAGTATGAGGGGTGAATTTTATTTTGAAGAAGTTCCTAACTTTCTGCATTATTCTCAAATCCCTGAATGATATCTTGTCTTTAAGTAATGTTACTATTAGAATGAAATTTCCTTTGATTAATGATTTTGATTGATATGTTTTGGATTAAGTCATTGATAATTGTGCAGTGATGATTTAAACTTTAGGAGACTAGAGAATCAAGCATGACGAGTCTATTTTCAAAAATTAAAATTTTGTTAGGTTATCTACCTGGATCTACTTATTACCTTGAAGTTTGAAATTTACAAAGTTGATATCAAAAACCCATAATTTTTGTGAGATTTTGAGCCTTTTAGAGCATACATTCTTTCGTGTTCACTTTTTGATTATGAGTGTGTCAACATTGATTTGTTATTCTAGAACTTGCTTCGATTATACATGTCAAGACCACATTACTGATTTGATATACAGAGATGATAAAGGCACTTAGGATTTAACCCACTTACTCCACTAAAAAGCCTACCTTTACAATTAACCCCTAGTGAACCCCTTTGATCTTAACAACCCTTGTTATTGACTCACCCACTAATATTAACCCAAAACCCATCTTGTATTTGTTATCACCATTTCTTGACTCCCTTTTTGTCGAGATTTGATTTTGAGCAATTGGCTAACTATGTTCTATATTTCAGTTGTTAAAGTTCTTTCTTCTTAATTGTAAATATTGTTCTAAAAAAAAAAAAAACGAAGTATATTCATTATTAGTTCTATGATTATTGAGCTTATACGTCTAAATTCCAAATATTGAGAAGAAGCTCGTGTTATTAGTGTTTCAAGTTTTCAATTAATGTAACTATTCAGGATTAGTTCATTTTTCTAGTTAGGTAATTTGTCAATTCAATCTCGATTCTAACCCTTTAATTTAGCCTTTATCCACACTTTTAACCCGAGCCCCATTACAACCTTTTTTAAAGACCTTTTGATCTGTGTATCATTTCATTTTACAGTGGTGGAGATTTGATTATCACGCAAGCTTATGGGATTAACTTTTCATGTTCGACTTTTGAGTGCTTAATTTTGAACCTTAAACACTTTTAAGTGATTTGAGTGAACCTTTGGTGAGGATATCAACCCTAGTCAATTTTGAATTAAAGGTAATTATTTAGATAAGGGGAAACACCTAATGTTTTCGGGCTATAAATGTATGACTTTGATGTTTGAATCTTTAGAACCCTTTTGCTTAAATTATCAATGTATAAATTATCTATGAATTATGATGAAACACTGTTGATGAATATTATGAATTGAGGAAGTTCATTTTAATTGTGAGTTGAGAACTTTGCTTGAGGATAAGCAAATGCTTAAGTATGGGGGTATTTGATAAACCATAATATTTACATATTTTAATCCCACATTTAGCATACTTTTGGATGATTTATCCCCTGAATTGTGGAATTTGACGCTCCTAATCCTTTAATTTCATGTTTTATACTTAAGAGAGCATCGGAGGATGAAAAGAACGAGAAACGGGCCAAAGACACAGAAAATGGGCCAAAGTACAAAATTGACACGGCCTGGGCCCAAGCCACACGGTCAGGCCTCCTTAGTAGACCCGAACACGGCCTGGCCTCGATTTACACAGGCGTGTTCCACGGGCGTGTCCCTGCCGTGACCAGTTTTAATACCACTCAGATTAGGATACTTAGGGGAAAAGAAAGACAGTTTGAAAGCCTATATAAACACCCTAAGTGTGACCTAAAAAGAGGGCGTTCAGGTAGGCCAAGGAGCCGAGCCAGAGAGGCCAGAATTGTGGGATTTACTCGAAGAAAGCCAGTTGATCCATCTCAAGAAGCCGAAGTTATACTCAAGACAGAAACCTTCCCTTCAATTTCCTTCAAGGGGTTTTAGGGTTTTTCTTATGTTTTGTTTTATATTTTCTTCTGAGATGTATTCTTTTATGATTATGAACTAACCCCTCAAATATCTGAGGGGGATGAAACCTAAGACGAATCCTGTTATTGTTTTCTGAACTATATGATAAATACTTGATTTGTTCTTAATTATGTGTTCTTAATTCTTGTTCTGATATTTCAGGATATTGATTCAAGTATTGATGTGCTTAGGCAGTGGAGCAAAAGTCCCTGTTGAAGAGTAGATCTAGCATAGTTAAGCGGAGTTGATCGCAACCCTAGAAATGGGATAACGAAAATCTGTCGGATTAGGGTCAAACCTAATACGGGAATCTATAGATCGAGTTAATGCAATTCTAGGGGTTTTAATTAGAAAGAGATTTCAATTAATCAACCTAGGGTTAGACGTTAGTAGCCTCGAAAGAGGTATTAATATAAATTAGGGAATCCTACGGATCAAGTCAAGTGAATAAATCGTCTGGTTCAGAGTTAAGTAACAAGTGAAGTTTAGGTAGATTCTTCCTCGGGTATTGTCGTAATCAATTGGTTTTTCCCACATGTATTTTCCCCAATTCATTCTCTGTGTCTTAGCATCCTTAGCTTAGTAGTTAGTCAATTTTAGATTAAACAACAATTTACTTTTATTCTAGGCTAAATAATAAAAAGAAAGTTAGTATTAGTGTAACATCCTAGAATCGGGGCTATTTGGAATTTAATTATTTTTCTTATGTATGAACTGCTGTGATATTATTTATGGAATAATAGAGCTTAATTAAGGCTTTGAGTTGGCACGGTTTGGTAGAAAATCTCAGTTATTAACTTTAAAGGCAGGGAGCCTTAGCAGGAGGGTGTTATAAGAATAAATGAAGGAAATTGGACACTAACAAGACCTTGGAAAAGTGGCAAAAGTGAGGCCACTTAAGAGCTAGCATGTGACGCCACCAAGGAGCAAGGGAGAACCTTGGCTCGAGTCACAACAATCCCTCTTTTTGCTCATTAATGGGGCGGCACAAGGGGGAGTTTTTCCTCAGTTTAAACTCTTTTATTATTATTATTATAAGATAATATGAGCATTTAAAATTAGATTTTTATTTGTTCAATTCTAAGGATAATAAGGAGGCTATTTTATTAATTGGATTATTAAGGGATTATTGATTTATTATTTGGGATTAATTCAAATTATTTGAATTAAATTAAACAAGTGGTCAAGAGCAATTCAAGGAGATTAAATGGATTTTGAACTCCTTGGTTAATAGGAGTGGACGGCAAGTTAAGGGGGGGTGCCAAATGCTTATAAAAACCTCAACCTACCACATTGCTTTTCTTTTCCATCTTTGTTTAGCCAAAAATCCCTAACCCTTCCTTCTCTGCTTTCTTTTAATTTTTTTCTATTCTCTCAAAACTTTGGTGAAACCTCCCTATTTCTTCTTCTTGAACCCCTACCCTCAATTCCCTTTTCTTTTATTTCCTAATAGCCGAATTCACCCGAAGAGTTTGCGAAATTCCTTCCTCTATTCTATTGTACTTTGGCCAAATATTGGAAGGAACATAGATCTCTTCAGATTCTTTGTTATCAATCGGTTGATAAGGTAAGTGATGGCCGAATTTCTATCTCCCCTTTTTCTTTCTTTTTCTGTCGACTTTTTACAAGGAAAGGTGCCGATTTCGGTAATGGTTAAGTCTTCTAAACGAGTAGTAATCGATTTTACGCTAGGTACCGGGAGTAAAGCAATGACTCATGCACCGATCTCTAGTATTCAATTTTTTAAGTAAATAACGGTAAGATCTACTTTGGTTAAGTCAGTGATATTCGTTTTAGCCGAAAGCTATTAGTTTTACTTATTAATCAATGGTGGTTGACGAGCAGATTCGAGAATCAAGTGTTGCGATTAGTATCCAAAAGTGTGAAGGTAAGGATTCGGGTTCACAAGGAACCCCTCTCAATTATTTGGTTGGCCGAATGGCCCATATCACTAACCCGGGTATTTGGCCGAATATAGGGTCAAGTGGATCTTAGGTGGCCGACTTCTCTTCTTTGGATTTAGAGCATCCAAGGGAGACAAGTGTGTACATACACACGTATAACTTATTATATATGCTGAATATTGTGAATGCTAACTTAATTGATGTAGCATTGGATAATATACCTTATCGGTATAGATGGAAATTCAGGTAAGTACCCGTTAACATGACTTTGTTATTTATGCTTTTGGGAAGCATGATGTATTGATACATGAGATTTAAGCATGTGAAGGCATGAAATATATATATATGACTGATGTGGGATTGATGAGAGGAAGGGGCAGTGATATTGTGCCGACGGGCACCAGTGTTTTGGTAACACACTGTGACTACGGTCACCAGAGGTTTGGTACCTCCAGAGGTTTGGCACCTCATAGTGACTTATCCCTGTGGTTAACACCACCGTGGGTTGGCCCCATTTGAGATATGGGATCGTCTGCCAGTGATTTGGTATCACACGATGGGTTGGCCCCATCAATCGATTCGTGTCTACGGACACCAGTGTTTTGGTAACACATCGTGACTATATGTCACCAGTGGTTTGGCACCACCAGTGGTTTGGTACCACAACGGGGTAGACAGTGGCGTTTGGTTGGCTAGGTTGGTTACCTAATATTCTGCATATCAATTGTTATATGTTGTGTATAAAAATGTTTTAAAACGGGGAAAAGGTTACATACTGAGTCTTGGTGACTCACCTTCTCCTTTACATTTTTCAGGTGACACGTAGATCGCGGATGTGGAGCTGGGTTGACTCGAGGTGGCCATGCAGTGGATTTAATTTAAATGAACTTTAATTGTAGTTATGATATTTTTATTTCCAGTTTTTATTTCATTTGGATGTAATAAGGCCTCCTGATTTTTTATTCTTGTTATTTTTCATATGTTGAATACTTTGTTTAAAACTATGATTATAAATATTAAATTAAAGTCACATGTTTTCCCAAATTAGCACGAAAATGTTTTCATCGTGCCATCGGGCACATTCGATATTTTATAATAACTTGGTTGAACTAATTCCAAATAAATTCTAAGTAAGGTTTTAACAAAACAATCAAACAAAAGGTTTTCAACAACTTAAATCGATTTAGAAAAACGAATTTCTGAAAAATATTTTCCACTGTAGCAAACTAGATTCGGCCATAGTGTTCGGGCCGGGTTTGGGTTGTTACAAAATTGGTATCAGAGCCCAATTCGAAGCTCGGCTGTGAGGGCCCAAGGCCCAAAAATGTTTTGGTAGGCCTTATGGAATGATTTTTGGCTTTTGAACAGCATGGCCCGAGTCTCCGGCACCGATCCGCCCAGGTAAGTACATCTAAACCTTTTTGTGAATTATATTCTGTAGAAGGGTAGGAAGCATGGAACGTAGATAGATTTATAGGAACTTGAACCCTAGGATTAGAGTACTCAAACACACAAACCGAGCATAGGACTTAAAGAACTAAACCAACCTATGACTTAGTCACTGAGCTAGGGTGTGGTAACCCCTGTACGCATGTCTAGGAGTGGATCCGGAAGAGCCCGGTATTTAAGCGAAGTCCGTGTGACTCACCTCCTCTTCGCAGTATCCACACAGTGCGTAGCCGGCTCACCCTAACTTGAGAGGCTCGGTGGTGTGGCAACCTCTGTGCGCATGTCTAGAAAGGTTCGGTGAGAGCTTGGTATTTAAGCAGTCTGCGTGACTCACCTCCTCTTCACTCGAATCCTGCCTGGTGCGTAGCTTTGGTTCACCCTGACTAAGAGGGCTCGATCATAGGCTAAACATAATGATTAAAACCCGAGAAAGGGAATTAGCCATGTTTTCCAAAAAGAATGAAACAACAACCCGAATGTTTTCAAAACTTTTGCAATAACTCTTTCAAATCCGAGAACGTCATTCTTACAAACGTTTTCCTCGAAAAACTTGATTTGTGGAAAATTACAAAAATGCCCTTAGGGGTAAAATTTCTAAAATGCCCTCGGTTCATAAAATATCAGTTCAATGGTTTTGCTCAAAAATTTCAACTATTTTACAAATATTCAACAACTTAGCCTTGAAAATCATCAACAAAATATTTTGGTTTTGGAAAATTACGAAAACGCCCTCAAGTTGTAAAATTACCGAAATGACCCTGGTTTTGGAAATCTTTACAAACATCACTATTTGAAAAGGAACATTTTCAAAAAAGGAACCCTCGAAGTTTTACAACTGTTGAAAATATCCCCAATTTATCAAAATTTCAAAATTGCCCCTAATTGACAAAATTACCGAAATACCCCTGGATTCCAAAACGAGGCCATATCTTTAAATTTTGCCAATTTTTGAAAACGTCCTCCAGTTTTGAAAATTTCAAAGTGATTTGTTTCATTAAAATTTTACAACTTCTTCTATTACGAAAATACCCCTGTAGGAAAATGACGAAAATACCCCCGGGTTAGAAATGGGCAGAAATGTCCGAAGAGTGAATAAGTATGGAAAGGATTAAGGAATGGATGCATGAACTCCTTTGTGTGAACTAGGATAGAAGACTGAAACCTTGGTTGCTCGAAAGAATCTCTGATTAAAACTCTATCCATAAAATTTCTTCGCGAGTAATAAAGTGGAACAAATGCTAACGCATAAAAATTTTCTTAATCAGATTAAAAGCGCGGTAGATAGAATGAGTTTTAGAGGACGTGGACGCCGTGGACGCGGTAGGGGTAGGATGACGGTGTCTGAACCCGTCAGGTCGGGTCAAGGTTCTGAAAACGAAGTACCACCGCCACCACCACCTCCTACTTTTAGAGCTGAGGAGTAGGATCAGACCGGTGGCGAGGCTGTATCGCAAGCTGTTTTGCGAGTCTTGGAAATGGTGGCTGGAGCTGGTGGAAATTTAGGAGCTTGAAAATCTGTTCCCAAGCGACTCCGATCTAACGGAGCGGAGGTATTCCGGGGTGTGTCAGGAGTGGCACCCAGTGCGGCGGAATACTGGTTAGAGTCAACTGAAAGGATCATGGATGATCTTGACCTGACTGAGGAGGAAAAGCTGAAAGGGGCAGTGTCGCTTCTAAAGGATGAAGTGTATCAGTGGTGGCTCACGGTTCGAGACGGAGCTACGGCAGATGATCTGACTTGGGAGTACTTCAAAACCACCTATCATAAGAAGTATGTGGGCACCAGTTATACGGATGCTCAGAGGAAAGCCTTTCTAGGGCTAGTGCAAGGAACTAAGTCAGTAGCGGAATATGAGGCGGAGTTCTTAAGGCTAAGTAGATACGCTAGAGGCATCGTAGCTACTGAACATGAACGTTGCGTCCGCTTTGAGGACGGGCTTAGAGATGACTTGAGGCTGATAGTTGCCCCGCAGCAGGTTCGTGAGTTCTCATCTCTAGTGGAAAAGGCTAAAGTAGCCGAAGGGATCAAGGAGGCTGTGAGGCAAAGTTATAGTAGGAATAATCAAAAGAGAGGATTTGGGTCAGCTGGATCAAGTGGTAGTGTCCAGAAAAAGGCTAGGCCAAGTGGGCCAAATCAGGCAGCAAGGCCCACGACTACTAATCAGAGGCCAACTCAGTGTAACCGCTGTGGAAAGACCCATTGGGGAGGTTGTTGGACCGGCGATAGAGGATGTTTTGAGTGTGGGTCTTTGGAGCATCGGGTCAGAGATTATCCCCGGAAATTAGCTAAGAATCAGCCAGAGGGACAAAACCGTGCTCAGGGCAGAAACGTTGGACCACCACAGAAGGGTCGTGGTAATGTCAGAGGAAACAACGGTCCTAACCGAGGTCGTGGAACTCGAGCGAGAGGTTCAGCAACACGAGGAGGCTAGGCACCTGGCTTAGTCTATGCAAATGAGGCGTCGCGAGGAGGGTGATGCACCGGATGTCATAACCTGTGACGTTTCTAATTTTGGTCTTCCTTATGTTGCATTAATTGATGTGGGTTCGACGCACTCGTACATTGCTAGTAGTGTGGTAGGAACTATGGACCTAGACTTTGAAACTGCTTCTAGAAAGATGACTGTACTAAGCCCCTTAGGTCACTCTGTAGTCGTAGATAAACTTTATAGAGACGCACCCTAGAACTCCAAGGGTAGTATTTGTGGTCGATCCGATGGAACTACCGTTTGGGGAGTTCGATTTGATCCTTGGAATGGACTGGCTGGTTAAGTATCAGGCGAATTTGGGTTGCGCGGCTAAGCGCATGGTTCTTAACACTGCTGAAGGTGATGAAGTGGTTATGATAGGTAATAGAAGGGATTACTTATCCAATGTAGTGTCTGCCTTGAAGGCTGAAAAGATGGTCAAGAAGGGTTGTGAGGCGTATTTAGTTCGAATCTGTGCTTTGGAAGCTAAAGAGTCAGTCGTTGGAAAGGTCCGAACGGTTGGGGAATTCGCTGATGTGTTCCCAGAAGAGCTTCCGGGTCTGCCTCCAGATCGGGAAGTTGAATTCGGTATAGACTTGCTACCCGAAACAGCACCTGTGTCTATAGCACCATACCGAATGGCACCAAAGGAATTGGTGGAGCTGAAGGCTCAAATTCAAGAGCTTTTGGATAGAGGGTTTATTCGACCAAGCATATCTCCGTGGGGAGCACCGGTGTTGTTTGTCAAGAAGAAGGACGGTTCAATACGGATGTGTATCGACTACCGCCAATTGAACAAGTTAACGATCAAGAACAAGTATCCGTTGCCTCGGATTGGCGACTTGTTCGATCAACTGAAGGGTGCCTCGGTGTTCTCGAAGATAGACCTTAGGTCGGGTTACCATCAACTTAAGGTGAAAGAAGTTGATGTTCACAAGACGACATTCAGAACTCGGTATGGGCATTACGAGTTTCTGGTAATGCCATTTGGATTGACCAATGCGCCGGCGGCATTCATGGACTTGATGAATAGGGTGTTTCAGCAGTACTTAGATCAATTTGTCGTGGTGTTTATAGACGACATATTGGTTTATTCTAAGACGGAGGAGGAGCATGATATGCATTTACGTATAGTTCTACAAGTGTTGAGGGAGAAACAGTTATATGCCAAATTCAGTAAGTGCGAATTTTGGCTTAGGGAGGTGGCTTTCTTAGGTCACGTGGTGTCGGCTGAAGGAATCAGAGTAGACCCTCGCAAGGTTGAAGCGGTGTTGGATTGGAAACCGCCTAGGTCAGTGGCGGAAATTCGAAGTTTTCTAGGTCTAGCGGGGTACTATCGGAGATTCGTAGAAGGATCCTCTTTAATCGCAGCGCCGTTAACTAAGTTACTAAGGAAAGGTGTTCCATTTGTATGGACGGAGAAGCAGCAAGAAAGTTTTGATAAGCTGAGAAAGATTCGGCTGAAGCTCTCGTTTTGGTACACCAAGCAGAAAGTTGTTTACCGTCTCATCGTGATGCATCCCATACTAGTTTGGGATGTGTGCTGATGCAGGAAGGGAAGGTGGTATCCTATGCATCCCGTCAGTTAAGACCGCATGAGGTTGACTACCCAACGCACGATTTGGAGTTAGCAGCAGTTGTCTTCGCTCTAAAGATATGAAGACATTATCTGTACGGGGAGAAGTCGATAGTCTACACGGATCATAAGAGTTTGAGGTACCTTCTGACTCAAAAGGATCTAAACCTGAGACAACGTCGGTGGATTGAACTATTAAAGGACTACGATTGTTCAATCGAGTACCATCCGGGTAAGGCTAACGTGGTAGCTAACGCGTTGAGCCGGAAGGTTGTGACGGACTTAAGAGCAATGTTCGCGCGGTTGAGTCTATATGATGATGGGAGTCTTTTGGCGGAACTCCAAGTTAAGCCAACGTGGATTGAGGAGATTAAGGAAAAGCAGTTAGTGGATGAAGGCTTGAACGCTAAGAGGGAACAAGTTCAAGATGGTGGTTTGGAAGGGTACAGTCTATCTAGTGATGGAGTGCTATGTTTTCAAGGGCGAGCATGTATGCCGAAAGATGTGGAGATGAGGCGGAAAATTCTCCACGATGCACATAGCAGCCCCTACGCTATGCATCCGGGAGGAAGCAAGATGTATGGAGATCTACTAAGCAGATTCCGTGGCGGGGTTGAAGCGTGAGGTAACCGAGTTTGTGGGGAAGTGTCTGACGTGTCAGCAGGTTAAGGCCGAACATCAGTTGCCATCAGGGCTACTTCAACCGGTAAAGATCCCTCAATGGAAGTGGGAGCGGATCACTATGGATTTCGTCAGCGGGCTACCCCTTACGCCCAGCAAGAAGGACGCAGTTTGGGTGATTGTGGATCGTCTGACTAAGTCAGCACACTTCATACCGGTAAGAGTGGATTTTTCTCTTCAGAAGCTAGCTAAGTTGTATGTGGCTGAAATAGTAAGATTACATGGTGTGCCCGTGTCAATCATCTCGGATAGGGATCCGAGGTTTACGTCGAGGTTTTGGAAGGCGTTGCATCAGGCGTTGGGTACAAGATTGGATTTTGAAGACGGCTTTCCATCCCACGATCGACGGACAATCGGAAAGGGTGATACAGATCTTAGAAGACATGTTAAGAGGATGTGTCTTGGATTTTAGTAATAGTTGGGAGGAGTACCTACCATTAGCGGAATTTGCTTATAACAATAGTTATCAAGCGAGTATTTAGATGGCTCCATATGAAGCGCTGTATGGACGGAAATGTCGTACTCCGACGTGTTGGACGGAGTTGGGAGAACGACAAGTTACGGGTCCGAGAACTGGTAATGAGATCAAGACAAAGTCAAAGTGATCCGGGCTCGTCTTAAGGAAGCGTCGGATAGACAGAAATCCTATGTGGATTTAAAACGCAAGGAAATGGAGTATGCTGTAGGAGACAAGGTTTTTTGAAGGTGTCACCTTGGAAAAAGGTGTTGAGATTTGGCCGAAAGGGGAAGCTAAGCCCAAGGTTTATCGGGCCATATACAGTTGTAAAGCGAGTGGGACCGGTAGCTTATCAGCTTGAGTTGCCGGCAGAACTGAATCAGATCCATGACGTATTTCATGTATCGATGTTGAGACGGTATCGGTCAGATCCTTCGCACGTTGTGCCAGTAGCAGAGATTGAGGTGAACTCGGATTTATCTTTTGAAGAAGAACCAGTTCAGATCTTAGATCGAGATGTCAAGGTTCTACGAAGGAAGTCAGTGCCCTTAGTGAAAGTGCTATGGCGGAACCATGGTACAGAGGAAGCTACGTGGGAACCCGAGGATGTGATGCGGCAGCAATACCCCCACCTCTTCTAATCAGGTAATTTCGAGGACGAAATTTATTTTAAGGGGGTAGAACTGTAACATCCTAGAATCGAGGCTATTTGGAATTTAATTATTTTTCTTATGTATGAACTGCTGTGATATTATTTATGGAATAATAGAGCTTAATTAAGGCTTTGAGTTGGCACGGTTTGGTAGAAAATCTCGGTTGTTAACTTTAAAGCGAGGAGCCTTAGCAGAGAGGGTGTTATAAGAATAAATGAAGGAAATTGGACACTAACAAGGCCTTGGAAAAGTGGCAAAAGTGAGGCCACTTAAGAGCTAGCATGTGACGCCACCAAGGAGCAAGGGAGAACCTTGTTTGAGTCACAACAATCCTCTTTTTGCTCATTAATGGGACAGCACAAGGGGGAGTTTTTCCTCGATTTAAACTCTTTTATTATTATTATTATAAGATAATATGAGCATTTAAAATTAGATTTTTATTTGTTCAATTCTAAGGATAATAAGGAGGCTATTTTATTAATTGGATTATTAAGGGATTATTGATTTATTATTTGGGATTAATTCAAATTATTTGAATTAAATTAAACAAGTGGTCAAGAGCAATTCAAGGAGATTAAATGGATTTTGAACTCCTTGGTTAATAGGAGTGGGACGGCAAGTTAAGGGAAGTGCTTAGAATGCTTATAAAAACCTCAACCTACCACCTTGCTTTTCTTTTCCATCTTTGTTGCTTGAAAATCCCTAACCCTTCCTTCTCTGCTTTCTTTTAATTTTTTTCTATTCTCTCAAAACTTTGCCGAAACCCTCCTATTTCTTCTTGCGAGAACCCCTACCCTCAATTCCCTTTTCTTTTATTTCCCTAATAGCCTGAATTCACCCAAAGAGTTTGCGAAATTCCCTTCCTCTATTCTATTGTACTTTGGCCAAATATTGGAAGGAACATAGATCTCTTCAGATTCTTTGTTATCAATCGGTTGATAAGGTAAGTGATGGCCGAATTTCTATCTCCCTTTTTCTTTCTTTTTCTGTGGACTTTTTACAAGGAAAGGTGCCGATTTCGGCAATGGTTAAGTCTTCTAAACGAGTAGTAACTGATTTCTGCTAGGTACCCAGGGGAGTAAAGCAGTCGACTCACAGCCCGATCTCTAGTATTCAATTTTTGGTAAGTAACGGTAAGATCTACTTTGGTTAAGTCAGTGATATTCGTTTTAGCCGAAGGCTATTAGTTTTACTTATTAATTAATGGTGGTTGACCAGCAGATTCGAGAATCAAGTGTTGCGATTAGTATCCAAAAGTATGAAGGTAAGGATTCGGGTTCACAAGGAACCCCTCTCAATTATTTGGTTGGCCGAATGGCCCATATCACTAACCCGGGTATTTGGTATAAATATAGGTCAAGTGGATCTTAGGTGGCCGACTTCTCTTCTTTGGATTTAGAGCATCCAAGGGTGACAGGTGTGTACATACACACGTATAACTTATTATATATGCTGAATATTGTGAATGCTAACTTAATTGATGTAGCATTGGATAATATACCTTATCGGTATAGATGGAAATTCAGGTAAGTACCCGTTAACATGACTTTGTTATTTTATGCTTTTGGGAAGCATGATGTATTGATACATGAGATTTAAGCATGTGAAGGCATGAAATATATATATATGACTGATGTGGGACTGATGAGAGGAGGGGATAGTGATATTGTGCCGACGGGCACCAGTGTTTTGGTAACACACTGTGACTACGGTCACCAGAGGTTTGGTACCTCCAGAGGTTTGGCACCTCATAGCGACTTATCCCTGTGGTTAACACCACCGTGGGTTGGCCCCACTTGAGATATGGGATCATCTGCCAGTGATTTGGTATCACACGATGGGTTGGCCCCATCAATCGATTCGTGTCTACGGACACCGTGTGTTTGGTAACACATCGTGACTATATGTCACGGTGGTTTGGCACCACCCGGTGGTTTGGTACCACAACGGGGTAGACAGTGGCGTTTGGTTGGCTAGGTTGGGTACCTAATATTCTGCATATCAATTGTTATATGTTGTGTATGAAAATGTTTTAAAACGGGGGAAGGGTTACATACTGAGTCTTGGTGACTCACCTTCTCCTTTACTTTTTTCAGGTGACACGTAGATCGCGGATGTGGAGCCGGGTTGACTCGACGTGGCCATGCAGTGGATTTAATTTAAATGAACTTTAATTGTAGTTATGATATTTTTATTTCCGGTTTTTATTTCATTTGGATGTAATAAGGCCTCCTGATTTTTTATTCTTGTTATTTTTCATATGTTGAATACTTTGTTTAAAACTATGATTATAAATATTAAATTAAAGTCACATGTTTTCCCAAATTAGCACAAAAATGTTTTCATCGTGCCATCGGGCACATTCGATATTTTATAATAACTTGGTTGAACTAATTCCAAATAAATTCTAAGTAAGGTTTTAACAAAACAATCAAACAAAAGGTTTTCAACAACTTAAATCGATTTAGAAAAACGAATTTCTCGAAAATATTTTCCACTGTAGCAAACTAGATTCGGCCATAGTGTTCGGGCCGGGTTTGGGTTGTTACAATTAGTACTTTTGGTTCCTTTGGGTTCGACATTCTGATCTTGCCCCTAAACTATACTACTGTTTAGTAGGTGCGCTTGCCTCAGTCGTTGTCATAGTTAGTTTCTAGGCTCGATCATTCATTATATAAAATTTTAAGACTTTGACACACGATCAACACCATATAGCTAATACCAACCACATAACAAAAGTCATTTGCACCTATATATATATACATCATTAAGCATAACAAAATAAACTACTTTATATGGCTATACACATAACAAACATTTACCATTTACAAGCCTATTCAAATGGCTTAGTCCATTACCAAACTATATACCAAAATGACCATAAATCCTATACATGCCATTTAACCAAATACATAAGTTCAAAAGTACCAAAGTGATAGCTTGATAGTGTGATGAGATCTCTGATGATTCCCAAATCTGAGCAAGCTTCGATAAAACTATAAAACATGGGAAATAAAACAAAATAAGCTATAAAGCTTAGGAAGTGTAACACCCCTAACCCATAACCATCGCCGGTCTAGGGTTAAAGGCATTACCGGACAAAACGAAACCTTTTTCGGACATCTCATAATATAATTCAAAGAATCAAATCAAAGTGTCCCTTAATTAAGTCTACGAGACCTTAAACATGCTTTAGAAAGGGGACGAGACTAAACCGAACACATATAGAAATTTTTGGAAATTAAGAATTTTCTAAGTTACAGGGGTCACACGCCTGTGTGGGCAAGCCGTGTGCCTCCCACAGCCTCAAACACGCCCATGTGTCTAAGCTGTGTCAAAACAGGGCATACATACTAACTTGTCCACACGGCCGTGAACACGCCGTATACCTCACCCGTGGTCGCTATTGACTTGCACCACACGGCCAGTCACACACCCGTGTGTTCATCCCGTGGTCGAGTCTGACTTGTTTTGAATTACAACTATGAGGGACACGGGCGAGCCACACGCCCGTGTGCTCAACCGTGTGGGCAATTATAGGCCATTTGCAACGCCAAAATGCCACCCACACTTTGAGTCATTCCTACAAGCTCATACAAGCATCATTCCAACACTTATAGCAACTAGAAACATACCAAATGGACCATCTATTTTACTCATTCAAGAACATTTCATCACAACATCTTATATGCCAATTAGCCCAACTAAACCACAAGTAAATCCAAGCATGATTCATCCACAACTTACCACAATAATAAGACATCTTCTCATCATTGATATATCAAACTTTGCATTAATAAGCTTACCATTACCTTGACCATTTCATTAGCTAACAAATCATACCAAACTAAGCATCATATAACTTGACTACTCATTCACATCACAAACATTTATCTAGCCATATCACATGGCTATTTACATATCACAAACATAATTCAAAGCGACTAGCCTATACATGCCATACTTTAATATATACACTTTCAAAAGGTACCAAAATAAGATTGAGTAGTGTGATAACGATCCTCGAGGATCCCCGAGCCCTTAGTAGCTTTGACGATCTATAAAATAGAGCAAACACACACACACAGTAAGCTTTCAAAAGCATAGTAAGCCATATACAAATTGTAACACCCTAAACCCGGCCCATAAGTTTCGACCAGATCTGGTATGCTACAGGTTGTACATTGAAAACTTTTGCTAAGTTGGCTTTAGAAAAACATAAGTTAATTAGACAAAATTTGAATAAACAAGTGACTTTTGTAAAGAAAACCTTGTATTATTATTATTTCGTATATTTAAACCTTTGACATGGTTTCATAAGTTGCAAATATTAAAAACTACTAGATGAAGGTAAACTATAGGGCCTTATTACATAAATATTCCTAAAATATAAAAAAAAACTTAAAGAAAACTGAAAATAATCTATAGAAGTAAAACTTGATGGCCTCTCGAGTCTGTCTCGGCTCCCATGTCCACGATCTTCTGCTCATCTGAAAGAGTAGAGGAAAATGAAAGGGTGAGTCACCAAGACTCAGTGTGTAAATCCTGAAACACAATGACCTGAGGCCCACAAACACATTATGAGCCCTGGCCCATACATAAAGGCAACAATCATAATCACATGATAAATAATAGATGATGAATAGCCCAACCCATCCTAAAATTCCATCCTCTACACACCAACCCGTACCAACCATCACACCTTGGGGATTTCTACAATCAACCCTCCATCCACTACACACCATAACGACAGCCGTACTACCAGTCTTAAAGACCGATCACTGTGTGACCTATGTGGCAAAGCCACTGATCGCTATGCGACCTTAATAATACATCGTAGCATTTCGACAGCTGAGGTACCTGTCATAAAGACCAATCACTATGTGACCTATGTGGCAAAGCCACCGATCGCTATGCGACCTTCCTCCCCTTCATCATTTCAGTATCCCACCCCATGTATACACACATAAAGAAAACATCATACAGACTTATATATATATTGATACACATAGAGATTTCTATGAGTACGTACTTGGCATCCATGCCTAACTCTTTTGGGGTTTTATTCGACTGTCTACACAGCCACTTTTCGGCTTTTTAGCCCATAAGTTAAAGAGTGTGTTAGAGATATACACACCTGATTACCGTTAGAACGAGACCTTTTAAGTCCACGCTATCCGTAGCCAACACCACCGCTATCTTGAAATCCCAAAAAGTGATATGAGATTTCGAGGCTAGTGTTTCCAGCTTTTAGATCTAAGAGATCTACATTAATTCCTGAATGTCGCCCAACAAGAGAATACATAAAATCATTAAACCATTAGCTTTTTGGCTTTGTCTTCCAAAACCGAAAGAGATCTTAAGGAACAACAAGAGTCGACACTCACCTTACTAGAGAAGATTCGGCTACTCCCAGAGGATTTCAGTTTTTTGCAAAAATCAGGAAGAGAAGATGATTTGAAGAAATCTACAGAGATTCAGCTTTTAAATAAAGAAATCGACATGAAGAAGAAAAGAGAATTTCGACAGACTGGGGCTAGGTTCGACCTTAACAAGGATCAAAAGAAATATAGAAAAAGGATTATGAGGTTTCGGCTTTTTAGAAGGAAGAAGAGAAAAGAATAATGGAGTTTTCAGCTTTTAGAAGAAAGAATAGAAAAGAATAATGGAGTTTTTTGGCTTTTAGAAGAAAGAAGATAAAAGACTAATGGAGTTTTCGACTTTTAGAAGAAACAAGAGAAAAGAATAATGGATTTTTCGGCTTTTAGAAGAAAGAAGAGAACCCTCACCTGACTATTTAAAGTTTCCTCCCCCTCAGAGTTTGAAATTCAGCCATCACTGTGACCAGCAGATAGAACCCTAAATTTCCTCCCTTATCTTCCATATTATCAACTATAATATCTACATTATCCCTTTCACATAAATCCTCCTATTTTTTAGCCTTGTTGCCGTCCACTCTACTTAACCCTAATGCCGAAATTTAGCTAACTTAAATTAAAAAAATTGGGCTCCATAAAACTTAAATTTGGGTGCCTTACTCCCTTGTGCGGCGTCACCTCCTTGCTCCCTAAGTGACGCCACTGACCACTGGGCCACAAGCCCATTTTGATATTGTAAACATAGATACCACCCTTTTAAACCTTATAGTGCCCAAACACAAATTTCACCAAGGCCTTGAGCACATCCTGAGCCCAATTTGGACCCCTAACAGTTAAATTAACACATTACACCTATTCTCCCATTAAACACATAGGCCGAAAAATTTAGGATGTTACAATTCTACCCCCTTAAAGAAATTTCGTCCTCGAAATTTCCAACTAACTATTAATCGTACCACCCAAGTCTCACCACTATGCTTTCGCTCTGCACTCTAATTTAATAATATATAAACATTGCACGCACACAGTTTCTATACCCAAAATATAGCATCTACACAAAACATACCCGACTTAATGGTGATTGAACGATCCCGAGCCTTATGCTCCTTAGACCCGCATCTTAAACACGTTCCTGACTTCCTCCAAAATTCACCCGGATGACGCCTTCTGCAATATTCGCAAACCCAAAAGTTTGGACGTACCTTAACATGCTTCACAGAACACGGCTGCAACCCTAGAAAACTACGATCTCTCTTTTTTTCTTACAGTCTACGCACCCAAACTGAAGTGTTTCACTGATTTCTTTAACCTCTTTCAGTACCTCCCTAACTAGCTGAGTCAGCACATCAGTCTTAACACTTCCACGGCCTCGGCCGCGGCCCTTCTAGCGCTCATCCTTGATTCTTGTATTATCTGAATTAGAAATTTTATGAATTATTAATTTCTTTCACTGCTTAACCACGAACAATCTTATGGAAAGTAGTTTTAAGAGTGGTTCTTTTGAATTCGAACCTATCTACAGTTTCAGTCTCAAGTTTATCTCCTAATTCTAGAAACCACATACATTCAACCATCACACATCAACATACAAATAGCATCCATGCACACACATTCATCGCATAAGGTTTTTTTTTTTTCATCATTTCTCTACCCGGGGTATTTCTGTCCTACAGGGTATTTTGTAGTTTCCTCAAAATAGGGTATCTTGGTGTTTTTCCAAAATGGGTTTTTTTTCAAAAACGAGGGTATTTTGATAATTCAAAAATTTCGACAATTTCATAAATCGGGTACCTTTGTAAATCCAAGGGTTTTCGGGTAAATTTGCAAAACATGGGTATTTCGGTAATTCTGCGAAATAGGGTGGCTGGTCCCTTTCGGGTTTTAATTATATATTTTGGCCCGTCAACAAATCCTCGTGGCTAAGGTGAACAGTGACTACGCACCAGGTAGGATTCTAGCAAAAAGGAGGTGAGTCACTAGGACTGCTTAAGTACCAAGCTCTCCCTGAATCCAATCCTAGACATGCGTATGCCTATTGCCACACCCTAACCCATCGACTCGTTCACGTGTTTGTTTGAATAGATTAAGTCTTATGAATTTAAAGAGTTGTTTTAACTAAGCCTATAGTCCATCAGTGTCTAATATACTAGCCTACGTCCATCAAGCCTATCAACCCAACAAATATATCACATCAAGAGTTAGAATACTTACCTGCGTGGATCGGGTGCCGGTAGACTCGAAGGCCATATCTTCTTCCAGATTTTTTTCAAATCCACATCAACTTTTCAAAACATTACTAGACCCATTTCACAGCCCGAGTTTTGAACTGGGCTCTGATACCAAAATGTAACACCCCAAACCTGGCCCATAAGTTTCGACCAAATTTGGTATGCTATGGGTTGTACATTGAAAACTTTTGCTAAGTTGGCTTTAGAAAAATATAAGTTAATTAGACAAAATTTGAATAAACAAGTGACTTTTGTAAAGAAAACCTTGTATTATTATTATTTCGTATATTTAAACCTTTGACATGGTTTCATAAGTTGCAAATATTAAAAACTACTAGATGAAGGTAAACTAAGGGGCCTTATTACATAAATATTCCCAAAATATAAAAAAAAAACTTAAAGAAAACCGAAAATAATCTATAGAAGTAAAACTTGATGGCCCTTCGAGTCCGTCTCGGCTCCCATGTCCACGATCTTCTGCTCATCTGAAAGAGTAGAGGAAAATGAAAGGGTGAGTCGCCAAGACTCAGTGTGTAAATCTCGAAACAGAATGACCTGAGGCCCACAAACACATTATGAGCCTTGGCCCATACATAAAGGCAACAATCATAACCACATGATAAATAATAGATGATGAATAGTGAAACACCCCAAACCCAGCCCACGAGCCTTGACCAGATTTGGTATGTTCCTTAGGAAAAACCGGTTCAAATTCATTTGCACTTTGAGAAAACTTGAAGTGTTTTTGGGAGGAAGTTCAAACTGGGTTGGGCTTGAGTTGGAAACAGGTTCATTTTATATTGAAATCCCTTTATTTACGGTGACAAAACATTTAGGGTTTAGTTTAGAAGAAATTTACTTAAACTTTAATAGATAAAGATTCATAAACATAATAAATAAAAATAAATATAAAATGGTTCAACTATGGCCTTATTACATCAAATAATTTCCAAACTTTAAATTCAAAGTACTTAAAATATAAAAGCCCAAAATTAAATAAACTTCAAGCTGAGCATGGCCACCATAAGCTCCTCGACGACCTGGTCCATCTTCATCACGTCACACGAAACATGTTCCCACAACGGGGTGAGTTAATGAGACTCAATGTGTACACAACACTAAGTCCAAATAGAATCAGGCATAACAAATAATACACATTCATATCATAGTATACAATTAAGGATGCATTCCCAACCCAAGCCTAATTAGCCATCTGCTACACTTCCCTGTACCAACCTGCACACCGTGGGGACTACTAAGTCAACCCTCCATCCGCTACACACCATTGAAGCGATCACGCTGATGATCGACGTGCTCATCGCCTCTTATAATTTCGTGGTCTTAGGTCACCACATTCAGATCTCGTGGTCTTAGGTCACCACATTCGATTATCGTGGTCTTAGGTCACCACATTCAGATATCGTGGTCTTAGGTCACCACATTCACTTCCCCTTTTCAATAACCCATATGCCCCATATCATACATATTATGCATTAACATGCCAAATTGCATATTCTTATCATTGTTCTCATGTTACATCTAACATGTATTCATAATCCTAGTAGGAGTAGGAAACGTACCTGAGTACTTTGTACCATTGCATGGTACTTTAGCCATACTTTTCACATTCTTAATATCACATACATATATTTATTAAACATTGCCATAAAACTTATTAAGAAATAGTGCGGAAACACACTGATTTCGCTTAACAACTTTACTGAAAATCCCGAAATCGATCTTACTGCCTTAGATCTCAAGTTCCTACATTTGATTAATCACTTACTATTTAGTAAAAGCCTATTTGGCCATAAGACTAAATCTCGAAGGATTATTGCAACCAAAACTTACCTTGTTGCCGATTAAAAATCAAATCCGAGAACTTGTATTCTTCCCCTTTGAAATCGGCTAAACACTAGATCCCTTGAATCGGTTAGTTTTCGGCTTAAACACATAAAAATAGATCTACTACTAAAATAGGTCTTTGCCGATTATTCATAGTCACTTACCTTAAGGATCTTGAATCCCGAAATTATCCCTTGGTTATAGCTTCTGTCGAAATTCTTAAAACCACATGTTAGATCAACTGCTAACTTTTAATCAAAATCAATGGCCCTTGGCCGAATGTCAGATATGACTTACATTGATCGTCAAATCCCGAGGATCTCTTCCTTTATAGTCGACTATGGCAAAAGAAATCCCGAACGAAACCTTCCAAATTTCGGCAAATAAGAATATTGATGGGATTAGTCCTAGATTTCGACAAACCTAAAAGAAAAGAAAAGAAATCAAACTTGTTCTTACCCTTGAAGAAATCAACAGCACCTATGCTTGAAGTCCCACCAAGATTCGGCTATTGATGGATTGGAAAGAAAAGAAATCAGCTAATGGTGTATCTTGAATTTTCGGCTTTGGCTAACAAAAAGAAGAAGAACAAGGCTCTAGGAAATTCGGCAGAGAGATGAGAATTTGCTTAAGAAATTCAGCAAAGAAAGAGTGAATGAATGAATGGCCTCTTTTCCTCTAGTAGCCGAAATTACTACTCAGAATCCCTTACTTGGCCACCACTCTTCTATTTGGATAGCTTTATCCCTTTATTTAAATTAAAAGAATAATCCCTTATTATCTCCTTGAAAATAATTTAAGATAAATCATCATTTATCCCTCTATTAGCTGAAATTTGAAAAGAATTTAAACTCCTCCCTTGAGTTCCTTAGTGCCGTCCACTTCTCTACTCTTTGTAGCAAAAATAAAACTTTTATTTTGCTCCCCCTGCAGCTCGAACCTTGGCCCAATACCCTTGTATGTGGCGCCATTTCCAGAGGTCCTAAGTGGTATCTCCAGGCCACTTTTCCAAGCCCGTTTGTGTGTCATATTTCATATACATTTTCTCTTAAGGCCACCATGCCTTAGTTTCCTCTTTTAAACTTTAAAACTTGACATTTTCTAAGACATTTCCTTACATTTCCAAGATTCCAAAAACGTTCGTTTCCCTCATTTAACCTAACATTTCCTTACATTTCCAAGTTTCCAGAAATGTTTACTTTCCTCTTTTGTATCATTTCTAAATCATTTCCTTACATTTTCTAGTTTCCAAAATGTTCAAAATACATTCATAACACATAAGACATGTCATTTCGTTCAATTAAACCGAAATTGCATAGGCCCTTTTTAGGATGTTACAAATAGCCCAACCCATCCTAAAATTCCATCCTCTACACACCAACCCGTACCAACCATCACACCTTGAGGATTTCTACAATCAACCCTCCATCCGCTACACACCATAACGACAGCTGTACTGCCTGTCTTAAAGACCGATCACTGTGTGACCTATGTGGCAAAGCCACCGATCGCCATGTGACCTTAATAATACATCGTAGCATTTCAACAGCCGAGCTGCCTGTCATAATGACCAATCACTATGTGACCTCTGTGGCAAAGCCACCGATCGCTATGCGACCTTCTTCCCTTTCATCATTTTAGTATCCCACGCCATGCATACACACATAAAGAAAACATCATACAGGCTTTTATAAATATATATATCGATACACATAGAGATTTCTATGATTACGTACCTGGCATCCTTGCCTAACCTTTTTAGGGTTTTATTCGACTGTCTACACAGCCACTTTTTGGCTTTTTAGCCCATAACACATAAAACACAGTTAAAGAGTGTGTTAGAGATCTACATACCTGATTACTGTTAGAACAAGACCCTCTAAGTCGACACTATCCGTAGCCAACACCACCGCTATCTTGAAATCCCGAAAAGTGATATTAGATTCAGGGACTAGTGTTTCTGGCTTTTAGATCTAAGAGATCTACTTCAATTCCCGAATGTCACCCAACAAGAGAATACATAAAATCATTAAACCATTAGCTTTTCGGCTTTGTCTTCCAAAAACCGAAAGAGATCTTAAGGAATAACAAGAGTCGACACTCACCTTACTAGAGAAGATTCGGCTACTCCCAAAGGAATCCGGCATTTTGCGAAAATCAGGAAGAAAAGATGATTTGAGGAAATCAATAGAGATTCGGCTTTCAAATAAAGAAATCGGGAAGAAGAAAAAGAGAAATTTTTGGTGGTGGGGTAGGTTAGAAGCCTTAACAAGGATCAAAAGAAATATAGAAAAAGGATTATGAAGTTTCAGCTTTTTAGAAGGAAGAAGAGAAAAGAATAATGGAGTTTTCGGCTTTTAGAAGAAAGAAGAGAAAAGAATAATGGAGTTTTCAGCTTTTAGAAGAAAGAAGAGAAAAGAATAATGGACTTTTCGGCTTTTAGAAGAAAGAAGAGAACCCTCACCTGACTATTTAAAGTTTCCTCCCCCTCAGAGTTTGAAATTCGGCCATCGCTGTGACCCGCAGATAGAACCCTAAATTTCCTCCTTTATCTTCCATATTATCAACTATAATATCTACATTATCCCTTTCACATAAATCCTCCTATTTTTGAGCCTTGTTGCCGTCCACTCTACCTAACCCTAATGCCAAAATTTAGCTAACTTAAATTAAAAGAATTGGGCTCCATAAAACTTAAATTTGGGCCCTTACTCTTTTGTGTGGCGTCACCTCCTTGCTCTCTAAGTGGCGCCACTGACCACTGGGCCACAAGCCTATTTTGATATTTTAAACATAGATACCACCCTTTTAAACCTTATAGAGCCCAAACACAAATTTCACTAAGGCCATGACCACATCCTAAGCCCAATTTGGACCCCTAACAGTTAAAGTAACACATTACACCTGTTCTCCAATTAAACGCATAGGCCCAAAAATTCAGGATGTTACAGTTCTACCCCCTTAAAAAAATTTCGTCCTCGAAATTTCCAACTAACTATTAATCGTACCACCCAAGTCTCACCACTATGCTTTCGCTGCGCACTCTAATTTAATAATATATAAACATTGCACGCATACAGTTTCTATACCCAAAAATATAGCATCCACACAAAACATACCCGACTTAATAGTGATTGAACTATCCCGAGCCTGATGTTCCTCAGACCCGCATCTTAAACACGTTCCTGACTTCCTCCAACATTCACCCGGATGACGCCTTCTGCAATATTCGCAAACCCGAAAGTTTGGACGTGCCTTAACATGCTTCACAGAACGCGACTGCAACCCTAGAAAACTACGATCTCTATTTTTTTTCTTACAGTCCACGCACCCAAACCGAAGTGTTTCACCTTTTCTTTAACTTCGCCTCGGTACTCTCCTAACTATTAGTGAGTCAAGACATCAGTCCTAACACTTCCACGGCCTCTTCTTCCTCTTCTAGCACTCATCGTTCATTCTCGTATTATCTGAATTAGAAATTTTATGAATTATTAATTTCTTTCACTGCTTAACCACTAACAATCTTATGGAAATTAGTTTTAAGAGTGGTTCTTTCGAATTCGAACCTATCTACAGTTTCCGTCTCAAGTTTATCTCCTAATTCTAGAAACCACATACATTCAACCATCACACATCAACATACAAATAGCATCCATGCACACACATTCATCGCATAAGGTTTTTTTTTTTCATCATTTCTCTACCCGGGGTATTTCTGTTGTTTTGTCCTACAGGGGTATTTTGTAGTTTCCTCAAAATAGGGTATCTTGGTGTTTTTCCAAAATGGGGTTTTTTTTTTTCAAAAATGAGGGTATTTTGATAATTCACAAATTTTGACAATTTCGTAAACCGAGTACCTTTGTAAATCCAGGGGTTTTCAGGTAAATTTGCAAAATATAGGTATTTTGGTAATTTTGCGAAATAGGGTGGCTGGTCCCTTTCAGGTTTTAATTATAGATTTTAGCCCGTCAACAAATCCTCGTGGCTAAGGTGAACAGTCACTACGCACCAGGTAGGATTCCAGCGAAGAGGAGGTGAGTCGCTAGGACTGCTTAAGTACCAAGCTCTCCCTGAATCCAATCCTAGACATACGTATGCCTGTTGCCACACCCTAACCCATCGACTCATTCACGGGTTTGTTTGAATAGATTAAGTCTTATGAATTTAAATAATTATTTTAACTAAGCCTATAGTCCATCAATGTCTAATATACTAGCCTACGTCCATCAAGCCCATCAACCCAACAAATATATCACATCAAGAGTTAGAATACTTACCTGCGTGGATCGGGTGTCGGTAAACTCGAAGGCCATATCTTCTTCCAGATGTTTTTCAAATCCACATCAACTTTTCAAAACATTACTAGACCCATTTCACAGCCCGAGTTTTGAACTGGGCTCTGATACCAAAATGTAACACCCCAAACCTGGCCCATAAGTTTCGACCAGATCTGGTATGCTACGGGTTGTACATTGAAAACTTTTGCTAACCTGGCTTTAGAAAAACATAAGTTAATTAGACAAAATTTGAATAAACAAGTGACTTTTGTAAAGAAAACATTGTATTATTATTATTTCGTATATTTAAACCTTTGACATGGTTTCATAAGTTGCAAATATTAAAAACTACTAGATGAAGGTAAACTATGGGGCCTTATTACATAAATATTCTCAAAATATAAAAAAAAACTTAAAGAAAACTGAAAATAATCTATAGAAGTAAAACTTGATGGCCCCTCGAGTCCGTCTCGGCTCCCATGTCCACGATCTTCTGCTCATCTGAAAGAGTAGAGGAAAATGAAAGGGTGAGTCACCAAGACTCAGTGTGTAAATCCCAAAACACAATGACCTGAGGCCCACAAACACATTATGAGCCCTGACCCATACATAAAGGCAACAGTCATAATCACATGATAAATAATAGATGATGAATAGCCCAACCCATCCTAAAATTCCATCCTTTACACACCAACCCGTACCAACCATCACACCTTGGGGATTTCTACAATCAACCCTCCATCTGTTACACACCATAACGACAGCCATACTGCCTGTCTTAAAGACCGATTACTATGTGACCTATGTGGCATAGCCACCGATCGCCATGCGACCTTAATAATACATCATAGCATTTCGACAACTGAGCTGCCTGTTATAAAGACCGATCACTATGTGACCTTTGTGGCAAAGCCACCGATCGCTATGCGACCTTCTTCCCCTTCATCATTTTAGTATCCCACCCCATGCATATGCACATAAAGAAAACATCATACAGGCTTTTATATATATCGATACACATAGAGATTTCTATGATTACGTACCTGGCATCCTTACCTAACCCTTTTAGGATTTTATTCGACTGTCTACATAGCAACTTTCTGGCTTTTTAGCTCATAACACATAAAACATAGTTAAAGAGTGTGTTAGAGATCTACACACCTGATTACCGTTAGAACGAGACCCTCTAAGTGACGCTATCCGTAGCCAACACCACCGCTATCTTGAAATCCTGAAAAGTGATATGAGATTCAGGGAGTAGTGTTTTTGGCTTTTAGATCTAAGAGATCTACTTCAATTCCCGAATGTCGCCCAATAAGAGAATACATAAAATCATTAAACCATTAGCTTTTCGGCTTTGTCTTCCAAAAACCGAAAGAGATCTTAAGGAATAACAAGAGTCGGCACTCACCTTACTAGAGAAGATTCGGTTACTCCCAGAGGATTCCGGCTTTTTGCAAAAATCAGGAAGAGAAGATGATTTGAAGAAATCTATAGAGATTCGGCTTTTAAATAAAGAAATCGGCAGGAAGAAGAAAAGAGAATTTTGACAGACTGGGGGTAGGTTCAGCCTTAATAATGATCAAAAGAAATATAGAAAAAGGATTATGAGGTTTCGGCTTTTTAGAAGGAAGAAGAGAAAAGAATAATAGAGTTTTCAGCTTTTAGAAGAAAGAAGAGAAAAGGATAATGGAGTTTTTTGGCTTTTAGAAGAAAGAAGAGAAAAGAATAATGGACTTTTCGGCTTTTAGAAGAAAGAAGAGAATCCTCACCTGACTATTTAAAGTTTCCTCCCCCTCAGAGTTTAAAATTCGGCCATCACTGTGACCAGCAGATAGAACCCTAAATTTCCTCCCTTATCTTCCATATTATCAACTATAATATCTACATTATCCCTTTCACATAAATCCTCCTATTTTTTAGCCTTGTTGCCGTCCACTCTACTTAACCCTAATGCCGAAATTTAGCTAACTTAAATTAAAAGAATTGGGCTCCATAAAACTTAAATTTGGGCCTCTTACTCCCTTATGTGGCATCAGCTCCTTGCTCCCTAAGTGGCGCTACTGACCACTGGGCCACAAGCTCATTTTGATATTTTAAATATAGATACCACCCTTTAAACCTTATAGTGCCCAAACACAAATTTCACCAAGGCCTTGACCACATCCTAAGCCCAATTTGGACCCCTAACAGTTAAATTAACACATTACACCTGTTCTCCCATTAAACGCATAGGCCCAAAAATTTAGGATGTTACACAAATAAACTTAGCATATAAGTATTCATTATTCATATCAAATAAGAGATTACTAATAACTCATTTGCACATTCATAATTCTTCTTGGCTCATTTGTTTAGCCATTTGCTTACCAACATATATATCACCATGTATTTCATTAGATCATAATTCATTCATTAACATATCATATTTTACTACGTCAAATCTATACACATATCTCATCTAGGTAAGTTCGTATATATACTTACCTTTCATATACTTACCTAGTGTACATATCAAACGTACCTGATTCAGTTATACATTTCACATGGCCTTTCATTTTCTCAAGATTGCCCGTTGAACCATTCGGAATCAGATAGGGTACTCAGAATACTCGGAATAGTTGTACAATGCCAACGTCCCAGACGTGGTCTTACATGTAACCAAATATCGATGCCACTGTCCCAAATAGGGTCTTACACGAATCAATACGATGCCAATGTCCCAAACATGGTCTTACATGTAAATCTCAAATCGATGCCAACGTCCCATATGTAGTCTTACACGATATCACATATCGGAAACCCATGTCATGACATATGTAATCCCATCAATTCCTAGGTTCGCACGGGACTTCTTGAACATTGATACATTGTCATTACTTCCTCGGATTTCATATAGTTAACATCTCATGCACATTCATCACAATAAAATTTCATATGAACATACATAAATCAATACAAATACGTTTATTTGTATATCAACTTACCTCGAATTCGGATAAACGGAAACGAACGGCTATTCAACTATTTTCGACTTTCCTCGATCTAAATTCATTTTCTTCGGTTCTTAATCTATACACATTCAAATTTAATCCATTTATTCACCAAATCATTCAATTCAATCCAAAAACACATATTTAGGGCAATTTATAAATTAACCCTCATATTTTCACATTTTAACATTTTAGTCCCTATTTTATAAAATCACAAAATACACAAAATTCAATAAAACCCATGCTTAGCCGAATTCTCACTAGCTTCATACAAGTCCATACATTTTGTTTATTTTACATTTTAGTCCCTTAAAATTTTATTTTCTCAATTAAGTCCAAATTACTCAAATTCATCAAAAATCCAAAGACAAACTATGTTAATCTAACACATATATTTCATATTTCATCACCAAACATCACAAAACTCATGAATTCTTCAATGGCATATTTCCAAAACATCATCAATTCACAAATTTGAACCATGGGTTTTGAAGAAAACGAAGCAACGATTACAAAAACATAGAAATTATCAAAACTCGAAACGAAAACATACGTTTATTAAACCATAAGCATAGCCGAAACCTAGGAAGCTTGTTTATTCTTTCTTTTTTCTTTCCAATTCAGCAGGAACAAGACAAGATGGCCTATTTTATGTCTTTGTTTAACTTAAAATAAACTTATTAATTAATTTACAACTTTAATGTAACACCCTAAATTAGAGGTTGTTTGTAATTTAATTAATCTCCCATGTGTGTGCTTGAAGAATTAAATACTAGGATCATTTGGCATGTTTTAGGGTCTAGAAATAACCCCGAGCTAGGCCTAACTTAGAACTAAAAATTTCTTTCTAAGTGTTTTAAAGAAGGGAGCTAGGTGAGTTAGGGGTTAAGTAAAATTTCGGGTGAAGCTTAGCACAAAGAACTCATTGGCAAAGTGGCTTTCATGCGCCACTTAGGAGTTGGAGGTGAAGATGGGCGCAGGTTCGAATGGCTAGAGCAGCATTTTGCGTTTTATTTTTATATATGCGGTGATGGGCTTAAGTAAGAAGGCTTTAAAATTAAATGATGGGGTTTTATGACATGAAACTCAATTGGGAAGAGAAGTGGTGGGGGCGTTTAAGAGAGGCTGCATGCGATTGCCTCCACTGAGTCTGTGTTCGAACCAAATATACTGCGTGAGAGTTGGTTTATTTTTTTTTTTCATGCTGGCGCCAAGAGAGAATATGGAAATTGGACGGCATATGGGCAATTGGAAGATAAGGATAAGCTTAAGCATTTTTTTTGAGTTAGAATTCGGCTGGAGTGGGGGATAAATATTAGTTTATTTTATTTTTTATTTTGAAGAGGTGATAAAGGTAAGGATAGGAGATAAATGTTATTTTTGAAGTGATAATTAAAAGCTGGAAATTATCACAAAAAGAGAGTGAGAGTTGGCCGAATGAAGGATTCATTAGGGCCATTCACATTCAGTTTTATCACCTATAGAGAGGGGCCGAAATTCATAGAAAAAAATCTGTTCTTTTCTCTTCTTGTTGCTGGCCGAATTCTTCCCAACCACAATTACTAAAGTTCTTCAAAAATTCTCCTCTTCTTTTCTTCTACTTAGCCGAACCTACCCCCTCTCTTTTACTAAAAAAAAATTGCACCTTCCATTTGTGTTGCTAGCCGAATATCTCTTCCATAAAGGGCTTAGGCCGAATCCTCCTAGTAAGGTGCTATCGATTTCCAAAGGGGGTAAGTGTGTCACTTTAACATTCGGCTTCTTTTCTTTTCCTTTTGTGTATGTAAAAGCTTGAGAAACAAGCCTTGGTAAGTTGGCGAATGAGGTTATGGTTCTAATGGTGTACGTTTTGTGTGTAGATAACGTTAAGGTATATTGAGGGAAGCTCTCGGGATTTGTTTTCCTAAGGTAAGTAACATTCGGCCATAGGCCTTGATTATGTATTAGTGTGCAAGCCAATTTTAACAAGTGTTTTTGGTAGGGATCTCAACAGGACAAGTGACAAATTTGGGATTTCGGTGAAGTTTGGTAAGTGGTTAAGCACATTCGGCCAAAGGCCATATTTTTGGTACATCGTATCCTTCGGGATTATTTGGATTGGCTGAATAGGCCAAAATCCCTAACCCTGTTGTTGGCCGATTATAGGGTCAAGGATTTAGCGTCATAGATCGGGTCTTCGAGATCTAGGAATTTCGGTAGAAACAGGTGTGTACATACACACTTTATAATTAATAACTGTGCTAAACACATTGTGTGTGCTAATCTGGAATGATATAGATTTGGATTTAATACCATAATAGTATAAGCAAGGATTCAGGTAAGTCCTTGTCGTTATGAGTTCTTTATGATGCTTTTGGGAAGCATGACATATTTGGTATATGTGACATATGAATAAATGGCCGATGATAAATCCAGTGCATGTTGCTAAATAAGCATGTTGGCATGATTTCTGTTATATGCATATCATTGATTGATGTGGGTTGATGAGGGGAGGGGGAAGTGATATTCGTGTCGACGGACACCAGTGGTTTGGTACCACATTTTGTGACTTCGGTCACCAGAGGTTTGGCACATCATAGCGTCTCATCCTAGTAGCTTAGTACCACAGTGGGTTGGCCCCACGGTTTACATTATGGGATTGACGCCAGTGATTTGGTATCACACGTGGGTTGGCCCCACCAGTGGTTTGGCACCACAATACGACGGATTTCATGACTTTAAGTCACCAGTGGTTTGGCACCACCAGTGGTTTGGTACCACACGGGGTAGAGAAAGGTGTTTTGGATGGCTAGGTTAGGTGCATGATTTAGCGCATGTTCACTTAGTTATAAATTGTGTATGAGATTGCATTAAACCGGGGGAAGGGTTACACATTGAGCCTTGGTGACTCACCTTCTCCTTTAACATTTTTCAGGTGACTCGTAGATTGCGGATGAGGAGCCGGATGGACTCGAGGTGGCCATGCAGTGGAAATTTGATATAAATGAACTTTGAATTTTATTTTATTTTTATTATTGGTTTTACCGGTTCAAGTTGTAATAAGGCCTCCTAATACTGTACTCTGGTTATTTTACATATTTTTGGATAATTTGTTTAAACTACTTAATGATATTAAAATGAGTACACATGTTTTCTCAAGTTCAAGCGCAAAATGTTTTATTGTGCCATCGGGTACATTTAAAATCTGTAACAATCTGACTTAATAAATATTTAAATATATCTAAGTGTGGTTTCCTTCTTACACCTCAATAGTTTTGACAAGACAATTGAAAATGAAATGTTTTCGACAAAATTTTGAATCGGCTTAAAGGGATTTTCAAATGTTTTTCCTCTGTAGCATACCAAACTCGGTCGTAATGTATGGGCCGGGTTTGGGGTGTTACATTTAACCTTTATTATAACATTATAAATTCCACTAACATATGGCATTAATTTCCATCCTATAGTTCAATGGCATATTTGCAACTTAAAACTTCCATATTAAAAGAACAACCATTATTCAGCCCTTCTAAAAAAAACCACTAAATTTTTATTTTACGCGATTTCATCCTTTTCTCAAATTAAGCACACAAACGAACAAATTAATTCACGAAACTTTCACACAAATTAATTCACATACTATAATCATGGAAAATAATATTAAATTATTTTTTTGAGTAAGATTTGTGGTCCCGAAACCACTATTCTGACTAGGGTCTAAACCGGACTGTTACAGGAAGCTCGTATAGGAATAAACTCAACTTACCATATATACACAATTTAAGCAATTTAAACAAATCATAATATAACTCATATTGATCCACAAACCTGTCACATATTCATTCACAATGTTAGATATGAAATTCACAAGTTTCTTCGATTCAATGCTTGTACAGTTCATGTACATACCTGTATCATCTCGTATCAATCTCATACTCATCCATATATTTGATATACCTATTGAACCATTTGGAATAATATTGGATACTCGGGAATCTCGCACCCTAAGTGCCAATACATAGCTGAAGCTATCTCAATCTCATATCTCATATAATGCTCACTCTCGACACACAAGTTGACGGTCATGACGTAGCTACACGGTGCTGCTCACACAAGCTTACGAGAATCCATAACACATGCCGGATAACTCAGCCACCAGTACGACGTATGGACCAGTACCCAAGCACCTAACCCCTAATGACATGTCATTCTTATCCTAATCTATTTCTAAGGTTCAACTGGGATTTCAAATTGCCGAATCTTCGTCGAACGTATCCGTAAGGTCGTATTCACAATTAATTCAATAATAAATCATCTAAAATACACTTATAATAATGCTTATTAATATACAAACTTACCTCGATTACAAAAATGACGAAACGAATTGACTAGTCCAATATTTTATTTTTCCCTCGATCTAGATCCGAACTTCATTTTTCTTGATCTATATAATACCAAGTTTAACTTATTCAATTATCATTCTATTCAATTTAACCCAAAATGCATATTATGGCAACTTTACTCTTTTTCCCCTAATATTTCAACATTTTTACAATTTAGTCCTTAGCTCATAAAAATACAAATTCATGCAATTAAGTCCCTACCCATGCTAGCTGAATTTCCCTTATTACCATAGTAGCCCATATTTTTTATTTATTTCAAATTTGCACCACAAAATTTTCATATTTCTCAATTTAATCGCTAATTGACAATTTTACCAAAAATCACTTCACAACTGTTGTTTATCTAACAACAACCATACATTTTCAATCATTAAACATCAAAATACACACATATGCATCAATGGAAAAACTCTAAACCTTTAATAGTTTTGCAAATTAGTCCCTGGGCTAGCTAGATTAAGTTATAACGACTCTGAAAACATAGAAATCATTAAAAACGAGTCAAAAATTACTTACATGCACTCCCCGAAGCTAGCCGAACGTTCAAACTCTAAAATGGTGATATTTTCTCCTTAGAAAATTAGCAAGAGGAAGAAGATGGACACAAATTGAATTTTTTGTTTTACTTATTTTAGTTTTATTTACTAATTTACTAATATGACCTTAATTAATCACACTAATTGTGTCCATAAATGTCCATTACCATTATTATTGGTTTAATTTCCATTTAACGCCATACATATTAAAAGTCCAAAGCAATTTGATACCTTTTCTTATAGAACTCATATTTTGCATCGTATGCGATTTAGTCTTTTTTATCAAATTGAGCATTCAAACAATAAAATTTCTTAACGAAATTTTCAAACAATCACACTATCATGCTGTAGACATTAAATAATAATAAAATAAATATTTTGACATTAGATTTGTGGTATCAAAACCACTATTCTGATTTGACTAAAAATGGGCTGTTACATAGATCAACAAGTTTTAGTCAATACACATCGAGATGCTAGTAAGTGCTCTAGAAAAACTGCCTAATGTCTTTCATAGATGGTGGCTAGTTATTTGTCGCGTGTAAAATGATTTGGGATTTGTGAAAGTATGCACGTCGGTTTAAGTAATAAAGTGATGAGTGAGTATCATTCCCACGAGGATCGGATTGAGGTACAAAATTGGTCAAGTTATTGTAATATGGTTAATGTTATGGAAAGACTGACGAATAAGATGCTATGGTAAACTAAGGTAAGTATGCAGTGATAATTCAAAGGAATGATGATGTATGCGATAGATGGAATTGATGAATAATTGGAAATGCTATAGAAAAAGTAAGAGTAGAAATGTAATGGCAATAACGAGAGTGATTATCCGAATAGAATGTAAACAAAGAAATAATCAAATAAATATATTGTGGCAAAATTACAACGACAAAGAATAAGGATAGAGTGATGTTGATTCCGAAGGTCGGGATTACCCAGAATTGACCCTTACTGTCAATAATGCCTTGGCAAAATCGTATCTACGTTACTGCACAGAAGAGTTCTAAAATGGCCTGCCTCTCGTGAAAGTAAAACCTCGAGTTACCTTGCTCGTGTCTATAGGCTTTTTAGATATCTTGCGTGGGTTCCTTCTATATAATAGTGACTTAATGTCTAGAGTCGACTACAAGTGTCTATCTAATACTCACTTATTTCATTTAATTTTAATCCAACCAATCCAACCTTTTCGAAATTAGAATCAGTTTATAAGTATGTGAATAGTCTTCCATATTTAGAGATTGTTAGCATTTTAATTAAGAAATAAGAACAATCAAATGAAACAGTAAAGTAATTAGAGATATATTGCATCCATAAAAACAATTTAAGGTTTAATCGAAAGTAATCCCAACCATATGAGATTTAGCTTATGGGTTAGGAAATAAAATTCCAAACCAAAATATTATACGACATTGTCTTCAACTACTTCAATTCAATCTTTTGAAGGAACACTAATGGAAAAAACGGAAGAACTTCGGGAAACAGCTTTCGCTTGCCCTCAACACTTCAGTAGCACCACATCTTTTGATGGCTAAGAAGGACTGCCTTCGACTTCATTTCCTTTGAGCAACCGAACCATTATTCACACCTAAGGATCTCTTCCACTTTTTTTTCGCCGTTAAAGGTTTCCTCCTTTGGCTTTTTATAGCTTTTTCCCTAGGGTAAATCCAAAACCCATGTTTATCTTCTCCTCTTTTTAAATTCTTTTTTCAACAACCCAAGATTATCTTCTTTTCAAAATTTCTTTCAACAACCCGAGATTATCTTCTTTTTATATTCTTTTTTTATAGGATAAAAACCAACAGCCTAGGATTTTCTTCTCCTCTTTTTTAGGCAGATTTTTTTGGTACAAGTATAGTTGGGCTAAAAATGATGTGCGTTGAGTGTTGACTCGGTCTTTCTAGAATTTCCACGGCTTTTATACTGAAAAAATGTCCAACCTTTTGCCCTGACAAATCTTCATTCTTTTATTTCTTGTTCCTCAACCTGTACCTGCCAAATCACCAAACACAACCCTTCCACAAGCAATTAAAAGTACCTAAAATTTAAACACAGTCCAAACTCCTAATAAAATAATGAAAATACAAAAGAAATGTTCTAAAATGAAACTAAATGTACCTAAGTACAAGCAACTAGCTAGGTCTAAAGGCATGAAATATAACTCTTTTCAAGAGTTATCATTCTTTACCTTAGGTGATTTCATCAAGTCTATCTCTATATAAACTACTCGAATCAAGACTTTGAAATCATTAAGAGCATTTAATGAGCTTATCCTCTCAAATTTAAATTCGATGAATTTATCAAGTCTGTCTCAATAGGACCACCCAAAATCTGGGATATGAGTTTGTTAAGAATAATAAACTCAACCTCACATGTCGGTGAATTCATCAAGCTCGTCTAATTAGGACCACCAAAATCCTAGGCTATGAATTCATTAAGAGTAAGAACTCAACGTAATGCATGTATATCGTTTTCCATAAGGATAAGTAAAGTGTACATTATGAGTCTTTCCATGGTTTCGTTTGACCTCATTGAACTTAGAGAACTAAGTTGGGTATCCACCATGAATTCCTCAACCACTAGGCTTAAGACTCATCCCCATCGACGAATCAAGAACCATTTTCGTATTTATCCCTTTGGCTAGATGATTAGCTAGGTTCCTTTTAGACTTCACGCACTCCAAAACAAGTGCTCCATTCTTTATTAAATGTCTCACAGATTCATGTCTTATTCGAATATGCCTCTTTTTACCCTTGACTACTAATCGGTCGTAATTTGACGTGTCAAATTAGGCTTCCCATTACACTTAACGAGCTTGTTTTCGAGAAATTTATATGTTTTTGTCATGTTTTTACTTAATTTTTGTTCTTAGTTTTAATAAGCAAATTAGTGTATATTATGCTACTTTTGATATTCAAAATGGCCAAATGCGCCATGGGGAACTTAATGGTCGATTGAATATTGTAGGGAGTCAATGGAGACCCAAACATAAATAAGAACATAACCTCAAAGGAGGGTATTGTAATATTAAATATTGAGAATGATGATAACCCGAAAAGTGTTGAATTGAAGAGGATTGAGACCCTTTATAATGATATCATAATATCTAAGCATGGGTATCGTGATATCCAAGTCTAAAAGGAACCCTCATTTCTAGATTGTTGTGGGTATCACGATACCCAAGCTTGGGTATCGCAATATTACTGCTTGATATGGAGAAAAAAAATAATTATAAGGGTAGTTTTTATCCAACACCAACACCAATCAAAATACAACATCCAAGGGCATTTTGGTCACTAAAAATTGGGTTGTAATCAGCTTAAAAGACACTTTTGGCTTAGAAGAAAAAGAGGGTTATAGGTTAGGTTAGAAAACATCTTAGTTTTAAGGTTTTTCTTTCATCTTTTAGTTTAGATTAAATGTAGGATGTAGTTTTTCTGCAACTTCTTTATTTTTTTTTGTTTTTCTTAGTTGCTCAAGTGAGTTTTTATTGTAGCTTAGTTTGATTTACATGTTAAAGACCTTAAACTTAGTTGTAATCACTCTTTAATATCTAGTTTAATGTTACATCAATTTGTTTTCTTTTCATTTTCTAAAAATCTTAACTTTATTGCTTTTTATTGTTTACCTTGTTTCTGGTTTACTTGCTTTTACATTTCTCAAGTAAAAATCCTATCTTTCAATTTTTTTTTATTGAGTTTTATGTTAATGGCTTTCATGGTTGTTTCTTTCATGTTTGTTAGCTTTAATATGGTAATGGGTAGCTAAAGTTAATGGAAATGTTGGGTAGTTGATTCTAGGTTTTAAAGACTAAATCGAATAAACATAAAAACTTAGGATTAACGCCCTTAAAGGAATACCAAGATAAATGAATCCGAGCGGTAATCTTATTGGGCACCAATTCGTTAGTCTCGGGTTAGCTGGTGAGATCGAGAGATAATTTGGACTAATTTTTCCAATTTGGTAAAGGTTAGACTGAGAGGTAAAATGGAACTAATTTAGGAGTGTTAACGATTTAGATATCTAATTCAAAGGTTCATTAAGAACATGAAAATCAACCAATCGCTCCATGTTATCGTATTCGGTAGTTTTATGTTTTACTTTATATACAATTTAATCCTTTATTGTTTTAGGTAGTTAATTAGTTTAATTTACCCTAAATTATGTATTGTAATATTTTAGAAATTAGTGAGTATTTAGCTAGAATCCTTTTTTACATGCCTGTTAAATAGAGATCACTAAATCACTGACTCTCTTAGGTTTGATCATTGGAATACTCTGGTGTTCCATTATAACACTACAAATATTACAACTGACTCGTCACACTTGCAAACACCACACTTAGTATTTTATCTGATCATTGTCTTTTTCTGTCAATTTTTCCTCCTCCTGTCACTCGCGAGAGTGATGAGTAGGAGGGCAGTCAGATCTTAGCAATGTAAGCTACGACAATGAGTTACACGGGCTACTCACACGGGTGTGTGCCGCCTCCACATAGGCCTGTATAGCCTTCGCATGGGCATATGTGGCCTTCACATGGGCGTGTAGACCCCCACACGGCCTGGGCATTTTCCACACAGTCGTGTGGCCTTATGTCGCCAAATTTTGTACTATGTAACACCCCAAACCCGGCCTAAACGTTATGGCCAAATCTGGCGTGTCACATTGAAGTGTTTTTCGAAAACCATGTTTTCATTAAAAACCCTTCTTAAAATTTAAAACTTCTTTCCATTCAAAACTTGTACAAAACCTCAGTTTATGTTTGTTTATTTTCAATGGTGGTTTATTAAAAAGTTATTCCCTTTTAAAACATTATTACTTTTAAAACCTTATTTTTTGCGGAAGCTTAAATTAAAGCAATGATTTACGTAAATGTGGTATTTAAAAATTGAGTTGCAAAAACATAGTGTTTTGAAAACAGTTATCATTTTGGGAAAATCGCGTTCTACTTCTAACAAGTATAGATCATAATGATTAAAATCTCAGATCGAAAGCTATAAAATTGGAGAGGCCTTATTACAAATATAAAAACCCAGATGAAAACTATTAGTAAATAAAATCCAAGTAATGAAAACAGGAGCAGTAGTGTGGCCATTTCCGAGTCCCTCTCAGCACCGAATCATCTAACGCTGGGGATTACCTGAAAGGTTAAAAACGGGGTGAGTTTACGAAAACTCAGTATGTAATCCCCTTATTAAAGAAACAATGTAATACAGAAATGTAATTAGTCCGGGCTCGAGCCCATGAATGTCATAATGATGAAGATGATTCGGTTCAGAGTATATGTGGGCTAAAGCCCAAAACAATATCATTTGGGTCACAGCCCATATTAGAACCAATTGGGCTTAGCCCATTCCAGTAACGATGGCAACTGGGCCTTAGCCCCCATCAGCCTCGGTTGGGCCTGAGCCCATATCAAAAGTCATATATCACATATATCTTGGCCTAAGCCCATCTCAATATCAGAATCAGTATATGCAATGCATAAATACCCAAACCAACCCTGCACCTCGCCTCCTGTCCAACCCTACACTCCTGTGGGGACTAAATTGACCCACCCAGCCAACACACCAAACTTAGCATCAGTTGTGGCACTAAGTCAACAGAACGGCTCCTGGCCTTACACAGAATGGCTAAAAGCCATAAATATCGCATTATTACTGTCGGTTAATAGAACGACTAAAAGCCATAAATATCGCAGAAAGGCTAAAAGCCTTGTACAGAATGACAGCGGCCTTACACTTCCTCTGTAACAATGTCCCAACCCCATGCAATACGTCGTGTATGTCATGCTCAATCATCACAGGTGTATGTAGAACGGCCATGCTCAGTAACAATCAGTTAAACATATATTAAAAGTATATCAGTTACACGACCACAGTCAAGTCAGTTAAAACACAGTCATAAGATTACAGCCAAATCAGTCAAATTCATAATCTAAGTCGGTCATTTACCCACAAGGGCAAAACAGTCATTTACCCTCCAGGGGCGTTACGATCATTTTACCCTACAGGGGCATTACAGTCATTTTACCCTACAGGGGCATTACAGTCATTTTACCCTACAGGGGTATTATGGTCATTTTACCCTACAGGGGTATTATGGTCATTTTACTCTACAGGGGTATTATGGTCAATTTACCCTACAGGGGAATTACGGTCATTTTACCCTACAAGGGCATTACGATCAATTTACCTTACAAGGGCATTATGGTCATTTTACCCTACAAAGGCATTATGGTCATTTTACCCTACAGGGGTATTATGGTCATTTTATCCTATGGGGGTATTTCGGTCATTTTACCCTATGGGGGTATTTTGGTCATTACACAATTATTGGGGTCTCGGTACTTATTACAACCTCCTAGAGGGTCTATCGTCGCTTCGAGCGACTCAGATCACCTACACGGCCAGAACAGTGTATATGGGCCCAAAACCTGCTATTGGGCCCAAGTGGGCCCACATGCTCGTGTGGCCTATTTAGTCCAGATTCACATACGGCATCGCGAGCCTCATAAACCAACCTATCAATGATCACTTACCGAGAATTTTACCCGTGTAGGTCTACAAGCCTATTGGGCCCACGCGGCCCATTTCGACCCATCGAGGCCCATAATGACCCCAATCCACGAAAACGCGCGTGGTGGCTTTTGCAGTCTGCTACCCACAATTTGGGGTTCGGTTCGCCTCACGTGCGTTCGCATGCTCGTGAGGTCTCGAATGCTGAGGTTTCGGCATTTTGACTTATCAACTTTTGACCGATTAACAGTTACGATACAAATACACACCTTTTTTGGAATAGCGCATAAACTCCCGAATGTCAAACCCGAGCCTTGCTTGATCGGATGCCCCTACCTTCTTAGACTACTAACAGAATCGTTCACCCGATTAATCGTGTACCTGCCTATCCACGGATTCTATTAAAAGATTAAAAACATCAAAAGATTTAGGAGCCCAACACCAGAATAATCAGCTAACATCTTACAATATTAGCCCAGATGATTACCTTGGATTGTGAGATAAGAAAAGGATTGAATACCACTACGATCCTTGACAAACCCTTCACCCCTTGCAACGATCTAAAAACCGAAAGTGCCACCACCATCATCGGGGAAGAAAAAGGGATTCGACCACACGTGAATAACCAAAGAAAACATTTATTAAAGAAAAAGAAAATGCTTATCATCCAACAAAACAAGAAAGAATAAGAGCTTACTGAAAGTCTAGGTGACCTCGAAACCGCAACCAACCACAGTGAAAGAAGAACGAGATTGCTATCTAGTTCAAGGCTATGAGCCGAAGGGAAAAAGAAAGATAAACAGAGATTCGGCTTAGTATCAAAATAATATGGTACTGCGAGAGAGAAGTTTGGTTATGAAGAAAAGCAAAAGAAGTAGTAAGAAAAAAAAGAACTATTCGGCCTTAAAGAAACTGAGAAGAAAAACAACAACATAAGAGTGGAGAGGGGTTGAATTTGGTCGAGAGAAAATAGAAGCAGAGAGTTGTTAAGTTCGACCAAAGAAGAATGAGAGAAAAAGACTTCAAAAAGAAATAATTAGAACTAGGCACTTGATGCGAAGAGAAGGGAGTCTGATCTGTTCTGGTAGTTTCAACTGTAACATGTCTCAGACAAATGGATTACCAGTAATGCCTGAGACGACATATATTTTAGCTCACAGATATTAACATTTGAGTGGCTTAGTCCACATACTTGGTGTGTAGGGTTGGATAGGCCTTTTGAGGTCCTATCTGGTGTGCATGGTTGGATGAGCTTAATTAGCTCTTTTTGGGGTGTGATTGAGGGACGGTGTAACACCACTAACTCGTAACCATCGCCGGTCTAGAGTTAAAGGCATTACCAGAAAAATCGGATCTTTTAAAAACATTTCACATCATAATTTAACAAATTCAAATCAAAGAGTCCCTTAAATAGGTTTAAATGAGCATTCATCGCACGCAGTGCAAATAGTGATTTCTGACTCAAAGCATCAGCAACAACATTTGCTTTATTCGGATGATAATCTATCATAAGCTCGTAGTTTCAACAGTTCTAACCATCTTCTCTGTCTTAGATTCAGGTCTTTCTGAGTCATTAAATATTTCAGACTTTCATGACCTAAAAACACATGGCATTTTTCACCGAAGAGTTAGTGGCGCCAAATCTTTAAAGCAAACACAATCGCAGCTAGCTCAAGATCATGTGTCGGATAATTCTTTTCATGCGGTTTCAATTGTCTCAGGGCATAAGCTATAACTTTGCCTTCCTGCATCAAAACACATCCCAAACCATTCAATGAAGCATCACTATAAATCACGAATTCTTTACCCGATTCTGGCTGTATCAAAACTGAAGCTTCGATTAAAAGGGCTTTCAACTGATCAAAGCTTTTCTAACATTTATCAGAACATTCAAATTTCACATCTTTCTGAAGCAATCTAGTCAACGGAGTCACAATCATCGAAAAACCTTTTACTAATCGTCGATAATAACCAGCAAGTCCAGAAAACTACGAACTTCAGACACACTTTTTGGAGGCTTCCACTCTAAAATCACTGAAATCTTGGTCGGATCAACTCGAATACTAGATGTTGACACAATATGTCCCAGAAAACTAACTTTATGTAACCAGAATTCACATTTACTAAACTTTGCATACAATTGCCTATCTCGCAGAGTTTGTAGCACAATTCTCAAATGTTCAGCATGCTCAGTTTCATCATGTGAATAAATCAAAATGTCGTCAATGAATAAAAAACAAATTGATCTAAATATGGTCTGAAAATTATGTCTATCAAATCCATAAAAATAGCAGGAGCATTGGTTAGTCCAAAAAGCATAACTAAAAACTCATAATGCTCGTACCTCGTTCTGAAAGCAGTTTTTGGAATATCTGAATCTTTTACTTGCAACCAATACTATCTCTATCTCAGATCGATCTTTGAAAACACGGTGGGTCCTTTCAACTGATCAAACAAACAAGCACTTTAACAATTAGCACATATTTTTTGCATTTTATGCGATTAGATCCTTTTATAAAATCAACCACACAAACGATAAAATTTTCACACGAAACTTTCACACATGTTAATTCACATATTGTAAGCACCAAAAATAATATTAAAATATTTTTTGACTCGGATTTATGGTCTTGAAACCATTGTTCCGACTAGGGTCTAAACCGGGCTATTACAGACAGAGAGGTGTTTGGCTAGTTGGGTGGGTTTTCATTACTTGTTACATTTATTCCATATTCTATCTGTCTGTTTGATTGCAAGACTAACTGTCTATAGATTGAGGTGTTTCAGTACTGATACGTTTGATTTGTTGGTGAAGACTATTCGTATTTCGGATTGCCATTGAGTTTTATTATTATCATTTTATTTTTACTATTACATTTTGGTGATCATTTATCTATCATTTTTGAACTTAAACTGAGCTCGTGTAGCTCAGCCCTTTTAGTTTATCCCTTTTTAGGTACCCTTATTTTCTGTAGCTAGGCTTGGCAGATCAGAAGTCTCGGACAACCACGTTTTAGAATCAACTTTAAAAGTATTTTCATAAATTTCGCATTCAAAAATAAACGGTTTGAATTGTAAGTTTTATTTTGAATATTGTGGTATGAATTTTGGGTTTTAAGCACGTAAGCGTCTTTTGGACTAAAATTTTTTTAATATCTGAATTTTACAACGGAGAGTTTTACGTAACTTAAATAACGTTTGTTTTCTAGCTGGTTAAACTAAAATTTTACCTACGATCACTTCGGTGATGAATGTAACCTCCAAGATTCGGTCTAAACTTCTAGGCCAGGTTTTTGGGGCGTTACATTTAGTGGCATCAGAGCCAAGTTTGCAAAAACTTAGCTTGTATTTTTATGTATCTGTGTGCGCTTGTGTCTGTTTTAAAAAAATGTTTTGATAAACCGGACCACAATATTTTGAAATTATGTGTGTTTCACTGATTTTGAGGAGATAAAATGTCTGAGACTCTGATGCTGGTCTAGGGTGGAAATTCAAAACTGTAAGATTAGAAATGTAGATTTTCGTATTTATTTTGTGTTCGTTTCTAAAAATGTAGATACTTTAAGTTAGTCACAATACCGATATGGATTCTGATGGTAAGTATGATCGTGAGGGTCAATCTGGTAAGACTCTCAAAAAGTCGTTTGCTTCTTTGGGACGTGTGTTTGTTTAGGAGTTAGAAGCCAATGCAGTTCCACCAACTTTGAGGATCGATAACCCGAAGGTTGGTACCGAGGCATTGACTCAGGTGGTGAGAGAGTTGTTAAAGAAAGTTTTCGAGGCTAGTTTAGAGAGGAATAGAGAGTCAGTTCAAGGTAGGTGTGTAGATTGTGGGAAGAAAAGGGATCATAGTCCTTTAAGGTTGGAGCCTCGGCCTTTGAAGCGTATAAGAACGTAGTTGGGTGTTAGTAAAGGTTGTGCGAATGGTTCTAGTAATGAGACTAGCGTATTGGTTTGTGGGCATTGTAAGAAGTGCCATTCAAGTGACTGTTGGAAGAAGTTGGGAGTGTGTCTTAGATGCAAGTCTACAGAGCATCGAATTAGGGAGTGTTCGCGATGACATTGAGACAGGTATGGTTGTAGGTTGTTGTGATTCTGTGTGTTATTTATTTGAATAACATTGATGTTTATTCATTGGATAACGTTTGTATGTGTGATGGATAAATGAGTATCTGCTTTAGTAGTTAAGTGTTTGGGTATGTGTGTGAGTTTTTAAGGTCAAAGTATTATATGGTAGTGCTCGGGTTTAGAATACGCAGCAGAAGCATAGTCGTAGAGTTTGTGTTAGACAACTATTCTGTTAGTGGGAAATTTCGGGGACGAAATTCTTTAAGGAGGGGTGATTTATAACACCCTGGAATTTGGGGTTGGAGTTTTGAGATTTGTAGGTAGGGTCAGAGGCTAGAATGAGCAATTGTATTTGGTTCCGCATTCTAGTGTCAGAACGGGCCTGCTAGTCTGCTGGTTGGTTGTGTGTTAATTTAGCTTGGGGTTTTGTGTTCGAATCCTCGTGCGGGCATGGATATTTATTTTTGTCACGGCTATCTGAAAGGGAGTTCGAATGCGTTTGGAAGTCTATGTAAGTGGATAAGAGAGTGTAGTTGAGATCGGGTTAGTAGGAAATCATGCCATGATTTGGGGGGATATTAATTGTTTGTATTTTATTTTTTTATCAAAATTGGTTTCTCTCTCTTTCAAAAAAACTAACGTATGTTGCCCTTCCCTCTGCACTTTCGTCTTCCCTTCGGCTTTTTCCTTTCCATTTTTTTTTTGGGTGTTTGGGTGATTCAAGGATTTGAGTGATGGGAAATTGTGTTGGGGAGGCATTTCGATCTTCGTTGGTGTTTGGAATCGCGAATTTAGGTGCGGGTTTGGTAAATTTTTCTTTTCATTGTCAACATTTTGATTTAGTTTAGTGAAATTCGACATATTTGGTGTATTTCTGAAAAATTATCATTCAAAGTGTCAATTGTTGCAGTTTTGCTTGAAATACTATGGGTTTTTGGTGTGTTATTGGGTTAACAGTTGTTGGGTAGCGTTTCCAGAGCAAAGGCACATTCTACAGCAAGTTTTAGTGTGGTTTTGTGGCTAAACGAGTGTGTGCACCAACATGGGTGGTTCATATGGCCATGTAGAATTGGGAATTAGGGTTTTAGGGCCAATTTTGGTGCCACACGGCCTGGCCACATGGGCATACATCCCTACACGGGCGTGTGAAATCTCCACACGGTTGTGTCTCCTCTACTTTTTATTTTTAGCAGTCATGGACAGTGAGTTACATGGGCTGCTCATACGGGCGTGTCCCCCTCCACAAAGGCGTGTTGGCCTTCACATGGGTGTGTAGATCCCCATACGGCCTGGACTTTGTTCCGACCCTTGACTAGGTCTCTGTAAGGGTGGTCGGGACTTTGTTTCGACCTGGACTTGCGCGTTATTCGCAATCATAGCTCTAATTAAGCGAATTGGTTCAGTGTTAATTGATGTTATGTTATATCTGATTCTGATTTGGGGCATTTGAATGTGTGAATTTATGATTTTGTACTCTATTTCTATAAGTCTGTCTTCAAATGGTGTGCATTTTGCATTTGCATTAATCTTTTTGGGTTTGGTTGCGAAAAGAAGGAAGTCTGGTCTATTCTAGCAGTTTTAACTGCATCATGTTCGTACAGTGGTTTACTGTAATGCACAGTATGACATATATGTTAACTCTACTGCATATTAACATTTGAGTGGCTTAGTCCACAAACTTGGTGTGTAGGGTTGAATGGGCCTTTCGAGGTCTTATGTGGTGTGCATGGTTGGATGAGCTTAATTAGCTCTTTTTGGGGTGTGATTGGGGGACAGTGTAACACCCTAAACCTGACCCAAACGCTACAACTGGATCTGGTATGTCACTTAAGGGATTTTACAAAACATGTCGCATTTTGGAAAACAATTACTAGGTTTAAACCTTTATTCCGAAAGCTTAAGAATTCATTAAAGTATAAAATATTGAGTTATAAATTATCTTGATGGATTTTAAATAAAAACTGAAATTTCATACATGTCTTAACTTAATTGGAAACATAAAACTTAAAAGCCCAACATAAAACCGAAACAAAAATAATAGTCTAGTGGCCCGTGGCCTTATTACAACCATACTTAAAATCCGCAAAATATAAAATAACAAACTAAAGTCTTTTAGCTGAATCCAACTGCTCTTTTGCATAGGCACCTCGCGTTCCTCTCTAGCCCGGTCCGATGCACTAGGTGTCACCTGAAATTGTTAAATTAAAAGGGTGAGTCAGTGTGCAACACTTATGCACCATTAGATTTGGGCCTTAACCCCACAGAACAGAATAATAAATTCATGTATATAACAAATGATATGCAAAGCCCAACCTATTTCCTAGGTATCCATCCGCTACACGTCACCCGTACTAGCCATTCACACCATTGGGGATTTCTACAATCAACCCTCACCGTTACACGCCTTGATGGCAGTCGTGCTGCTCATCATCAGATCATGGCCGTAGCCACTACAACAAATCACGGCAAAAGCCGCTACAACAGATCACGGTAAAGAACCGCTACAACATATCACGGTAAAAACCGCTACAACGTATAACTTCCTCCTTTCATCAAACCCAACCCATGCAATTATAGGAAATCGGCATACACATATCATTTAATCAGAACATTCATTTAGAATGACACGGATCACTAACTTGGTGATTTGCTTTACCCTCTTTAGGTTTCAAACATTGTGCCGGGATTCCGGTATTTAACAGAACATATAAGACTTATAATCATACATTTAACAAACAGATCTAGATGGTGTGGAGAGTTACACCCCTGATATCACGAAATCCAATATCCTTAGTCGATATCCTTGTTATCCGAATCTCCCACCCTCAGTGTAAAGCCTTGCTCAAAAGTCTGAAAAACACACAAAGATTTAGCCCCTTCAACAATCGGCCAAGGTTAATAAATCCCAAATTACACGTTAAAACTAATAGATCCCTTACCTTGAAATCCTGAAAGTAGCACGATTTAAATGTTACTGATCCTTGACTTAGAGATCTAGGCGATTAACTCTCTCTTCAAATCTCGGAATGCCGAAAAAGAAAGAAAAACATAAGATTAATACCATATGACCATTCGGCTATGGCCTCCAAAAAGCTGAAAAAAGATCAAAAGATACCCCAAATCGGTACTTACCTATACTGAAGGTTTCGGCTATCCCTTGTAAAAGATTCGGCAACCGTAGAAGATTAGAGATCTATAAGTTTCGGCTTCTAGGAAAAAGAAATCCCAAAAGGATAAACTAATGTGGTTTCGGCTAAAGAGAGAAGTGAGAAGAAAGCAAAGAGTGGCTTGAAGATTCGGCTAAAGTGTCTGAAAGGGACGAAAAAAGAACCTAACAGTGGATTCGGCCAACTTGAAAGAAAAGAAAGGAGAAAAGAGGGGGAGAATAGAGTAGGAATTTCGGCAGAGAAAAGAGAAGAAAGATGAGAACTCTGATAGCAATTTCGGCACACACTTAGCCAAAACCGAATGCCCCTTTCCCTTCAAATTCTTCAAAGTTTCGGCTAGCATTAAACACTTAAAGATGGCTACTATGTTTGATCTATTATCTCCTCAAAAAGAGCCCTAATTCCTCTCTTCATTATCTGCCTAATTATCCACATAAAATAAACATTAAAATCCCTAAAAAAATAGCCTTGTGCCGTCCCCCCTATTGTCCCCTTTAAATGCCAAAATTTAGCCCTAAAACTTGGGCTTCAAGCTGCCAGAATTTGGGCCTTCATCATGCACAAGTGACGCCAACTCCTCTTCCTCCTAGTGGCACCATTTCCTCTGGGCCACAAGCCCAATATGCCAATTAAACTACTAAAACTTTAATTTAAACCCTTAGAGTGTCTAAACAAAATATTTAAAACAAGGCCTCAGCCCAATTTCAGCCCCAATTGTACCTCAAATTCTCAAATTAATATTTTAAGCATTGAAACACATAAAATGCACAGACCCAATTATTCAGGATGTTACAGTTCTACCCCCCCTTTAAAATAAATTTCGTCCTCGAAATTTACCTGATCAAAAGAGATGGGGATACTGTTGTCGCATAACATCCTCTGGCTCCCACGTCGCCTCTTCTGCACTGTGATTTCGCCACAAGACTTTAACCAAAGGGACGGACTTCCTTCTCAACACTTTTACGTCTCGATCCAGGATTTGCACTGGTTCCTCCTCAAAGGATAAATCTGGGCTTACTTCAATTTCTTCTACCGGCACCACATGCAAAGGATCAGATCGATAACGTCTCAGCATCGAGACATGAAACACATCATGTATCTGCTCCAACTCTGAAGGCAACTCCAATCGGTAAGCCAAAGGTCCCACGCGTTCCAAAACCCGATAAGGTCCAATAAATCGGGGACTTAGCTTACCCTTCCGTCCAAACCTCATCACCTTCTTCCATGGAGACACCTTCAAAAAGATTTGATCTCCTACTGCAAATTCCACCTCCTTCCGCTTTAGATCTGCATACGACTTCTGTCGATCAGACGCTTCCTTCAACCGAGCCCTATTAACTTAACTTTCTCCTCTGTTTCCCAAACTAATTCTGGACCCAACACCTTACATTCACCCAACTCCATCCAACAAGTTGGGGTAGGACATCTCCTCCCATATAACGCTTCATAAGGCGCCATCTAAATACTAGCTTGATAACTATTATTGTATGCGAGTTCTACCAAAGGTAAATACTCTTCCCAACTGCCCCTAAAGTCGATGATGCAACCCCCTAGCATATCTTCCAAAACCTGGATTACCTCTCGGTGATCGACCATCACCTGTGGGTGAAAAGCAGTACTAAAGTCTAACCTTGTTCCCATTGCTTGATGAAGAGCCTTCCAAAATCGTGACGTGAACCTAGGGTCCCTATCTGATATGATCGACACCGGTACGCCATGTAGTCTTACAACCTCAGCCACATACAACTTAGCTAATTTTTACAGAGAAAAGTCCACTCGAACCGGTATGAAGTGAGCAGACTTCGTCAGTTGATCTACAATCACCCAAATCGAATCCTTCTTGGTGGGTGTAAGAGGCAACCCACTAACAAAATCCATCGTGATCCTCTCCCATTTCCACTGCGGAATCTTCACCGGCTGCAACAATCCCGAAAGCACTTGGTGTTCGACTTTGACCTACTGACACGTCAAACACTTTCCCACATATTCCGTAACTTCCCGCTTCAAGCCTGGCCACCAGAATTGCTCTCGCAAATCCCGATACATCTTAACTCCTCCAGGATGCATAGCATAAGGGCTACTATGTGATTCCCAAAGAATCATCTGCCTTAACTCCACATCTTTAGACATACAAATCTTCCCACGGTAACACAGAACTCCATCATTGTTCAGATTACAGTCCTCTATTCCATCGTCCCGACTTGCAGAAGTCGAGCACTGAGGACATCATTTACTAACTGTTTATCTTTAACCTGACTCACCTATGTCGGCTTCACTTGCAACTCAGCTAGCAAACTCCCGTCGTCAAATACACTTAGATGAGCGAACATTGCTCTTAGTTCCGATACTACCTTACGGCTTAACGCATCTGCCACCACATTCGCCTTACCCGGATGGTATTCGATCGAGCAATCATAGTCCTTCAAAAGCTCGATCCACCTACGCTGTCTTAAATTTAACTCCTTCTGGGCAAGGAGGTACTTCAGACTTTTATGGTCGGTGTAAGTTATCGACTTCTCCCTGTACAGGTAGTGCCTCCAAATCTTCAGAGCAAACACTATCGCCGCCAATTCCAAATCATGCGTAGGGTAGTTCAACTCATGCGGTCTGTCGAGACGCATATGCAACAACTTTTCCATCTTGCATCAACACACACCCTAAACCTGTGTGCGACGCATCACAATAGATGGTAAATTCCTTTCCTGCCTCTGGCTGAATTAACACTGGCGCTTCCATCAGGATCCTCTTTAGCTTTTCAAAGCTCTCTTGCTGTTTTTTGGTCCACACAAATGATGCTTCCTTCCTTAACAACTTAGTTAAAGGTGCTGCTATTAACGAGAACCCTTCAACGAACCTTCTGTAGTACCCGGCCAATCCTAAGAAACTTTGAATTTTTGCCACCGACTTTGGTGGTTTCCAATCCAACACAGCCTCTATCTTTCGAGGGTCTACCCTAATTCCCTCAGCAGAGACTACATGTCCTAAGAAAGTCACTTCCTTCAGCCAGAACTCACACTTACTGAATTTTGCGAACAACTACTTCTCCCTCAAAGTTCGCAACACCACACGAAGATGTTCGTCATGCTCCTCCTCAGACTTAGAATAAACCAGGATATCATCAATGAACACTACGACGAACCTATCAAGATATGGTTGAAACACCCGGTTCATCATATCCATAAATGCTGCTGGCGCATTCGTCAACCCGAATGGCATCACCAAGAACTCATAATAACCGTACCGAGTCTGAAATGCCGTCTTATGAATATCTCCTTCCTTACCCCTTAATTGATGATATCCCGACTTTAAGTCAATCTTAGAAAAGACCGAAGCCCCTTTGAGATGATCGAACAGATCGTGGATTCTTGGTAATGGGTACTTGTTTTTAATCATCAGCTTATTCAGTTGACGATAGTCCACGCACATATGCATGGACCCGTCCTTCTTCTTTACGAATAGGACCGGCGCTCCCCATGGAGACACACTCGGTCGAATAAACCCTCGATCCAACAGTTCTTGAATCTGAGCCTTGAGCTCCACCAGCTCCTTCGGTGTCATTCTATAAGGAGCAATGGACACTGGAGCTGTACCGGGAAGTAACTCTATTCCAAACTCCACCTCGCGATCCGAGGGTAATCCTGGCAACTCCTCTGGAAAGACATCTGTGAAATCCTTGACTGTTCGAACCTCATCGACAGTCACCTCCTTGGCATCCAAAGCACTAATAAAAGCTAGAAAGGCGTTACATCCCTTCCAAATCATCTTAACAGCTTTCAATGTCGACACTACGTTGGGCAGATAATTCTTTCTCTCTCCTAACACAACCACCTCCTCGCCTTCCGAGGTACTTAACACCATGCGCTTAGACCCACAATCCAACTTAGCACGATGCTTTGTCAACCAATCCATTCCTAAGATAAGGTCAAACTTTCCAAATGGTAGTTCCATTAAGTCTGCCGGAAACACTATCCCTTGAGTCTCTAACGGTACATCCTTAAATAGCTTGTCCACTACCCTGGATTGTCCTAGGGGACTAACCACAGTCATCTTCCTAGTGGTTGTTTCAGAGTCTATTCTTAGGGTCTCAGATACCGAACACGCAACATAAGAATGGGTTGACCCAATATCAATCAAAGCAAGAAAAGGGTTATCAGCAATAAGAAACGTACCGGTTATAACATCCGGTACGTCACCATCCTCCTATCGTCGAACTGCATAATCTAGACCTGGCTTCCTCGCATCTACATTACCTGCACCCCTACCAGGTGCTCCATGACCTCGACCAGATCCATTTCCTCCTCTAGCTGCACCACGACCCCCTGGTCTAGGCTGATCACCTCTCCTAGCTTGATCAGAACCTGGCCCGCTGGCTATACCTGATCCATCTGGGGACAGTCCTTAATCAGATGTCCTGTGGATCCACACCTAAAGCATCCATCCGTTTTCATTCTGCACTCCCCATAATGCGTCCTCCCACATGAAAGACATGCTCGGTTCTGGCCCGTCGGAGCACGAGCTGGCCCATCAGTCCTAGGCCTCTTCTGAAAATTCCCAGATGCTCTTGATGGCCCAAAACTTCTCTTACTCTTACCCCAATCCTTATCCCTTTCTTGTCTCTCGACCCGTTTCACTTTCTCAGCTATTTTAACCTTATCTACTAAAACAGCAAAAACTCTCTCTCGTTGCGGTGCTATCAGAACCCTTAACTCATTCCGCAGCCCTATCCTCTAACCGTACACAACGTTCATAGTCCGTTGCTACCATTCCCCGAGTGTAGCGGCTCAAGCGCATAAACTCTGCCTCATATTCAGCCACAGACTTACTTCCTTGCACTAAGTTCAGGAATGCCTTCCTTTGTACATCCATATAGCTAGCCCCAACATACTTTCCCTGGAATGACTCCTTAAAGAAGTCCTAGTCAATCCGATCTGTAGTAGTACCCTCCTTCATCGTGAGCCACCACTGATAAGCCTCGTCTCGAAGAAGAGACACTACCCATTTCAACTTTTCGTCTACCGTGAAGTCTAAGTCATCCATTATGCGTTCAGTCACTTCCATCCAATATTCAGCTGTGTTAGGAGCTACACCAGAAACTCCCCTAAACACTTCTGCCCCATTGGCCTTAAGTCACTCTGGCACAGATTTCCGGGCTCCTGTGCCCATGCCTACTCCAGCAACCCTCTCAAGGACTCGCAACATCGCCTGAGATACAACATCATCTCCGGTCGCCTGATCCCGTAACTCTCCCTCCACAGCTGGAGGATCCGACATTTCGTTTCCTGACCCGTGGCCAAACCCTACTGGCTCAGACAAGGTCTTCCTGCCCCTACCGCGTCCACGCGGCAGACGTCCTCGACCCCTTGTACTCATTCTTCCGATTGGCATTTATCTGATTAAGAATTTTATGAATCATTAATTCTTTCCACTGATTTACCACGACCAGTCTTATGAATAATAGTTTTAAAAGTAGTTCTTTCGAATTTGCATTCACAATACAGTCTCAAGTTCGTAACCTCTAACTAGAATAAAATACATACATCATACAAATAGCATCTAAGCACTTACATTCTTTACGTAAAGGTGTTTTTGTTGATTCACTACCCAGGGGTATTTTCATAATTTTATCCTACAGGGGTATTTTCGTAATTTTTCATAATAAAGTTCCTTGTTGATTTCGTAAGTAAGGGTATTCTGGTAATTTTACAATTCGGGGGTATTTCGATAATTTTGAAATCTAGGGGTATTTTGAAAATTTTGAAATCTGGGGGTATTTTGGTAATTTTGAAACTCGAGCAATATAGTAATTTTGCAAATCAAGGGTAATTTGGTACAAACTAGGAATATTTTGGTCATTTGGCAAAGCGAGGGTAGTTTGGTAATTTTTTAAACCAGGGATATTTCGATGTTGTTGTTGTTGTTTTTTTTTAATAGGGGTACTTTGGGGAAAATCTAGTTTCATGGTCCGGGTTACTCTTATAAACATGAGATTTTCGGGTAAATTTTCAAAACATAGGTATTTTATAAATTCATGGCTGGTTGGAAGTTTTCACCAATCAAATGTATTTTGAAAATTTTGTAAAACTTGAAATTTTTTTTTCAAAATAGGGTGGCTGGTCCCTTTCGGGTTTTAATTATAAGGTTTAGCCCATCAACAAGTCCTCGTAACTAGGGTGAATAGTCACTACGCACCAGGTAGGGTTCTAGTGAAGAGGAGGTGAGTTATTAGGACTGCTTAAGTACCAAGCTCTCCCTGAATCCACTTCTAGACATGCGTATGCCCATTGGCACACCCTAACTCGGCCTTAGGTGAACGGTCACTATGCACCAGGTAGGATTCCAGCGAAGAGGAGGTGAGTCACTAGGACTGCTTAAATACTAGGCTCTTCCGGATCCAATTCTAGACATGCGTATGCCTGTTACCACACCCAAGTCTTGCAGCTTGTTCACGGGTTTGTTTAGTAAAATTAAGTCATATGAGATTTTTGGAGTTGTTTCAGCTAGGCCTAGAGTCCCTCAAGTTCTACTCTAACTAATCTATGTCCCATAAAGCCCATCAAGCCCACTATAGATCACACAATGGTTTAGAATACTTACCTAGCGGACTTAAGCTGGAGACGCAGGTGCCATGCTGAGCTAACAGACCTGATATCACTTAAAAACATCCATATTTCAAAAGCCATTTTTAGAAAACATTTTGTGCCCAAAACCCCAGAGCCGAGTTTTGAACCGGGCTCTGATACCAATTTGTAACACCTCAAACCCGGCCCAAACGCTACGACCGGATCTGGTATGTCACTTAAGGGATTTTACAAAACATGTCGCATTTTGGAAAACAATTACTAGGTTTAAACCTTTATTCCGAAAGCTTAAGAATTCATTAAAGTATAAAATATTGAGTTATAAATTATCTTGATGGATTTTAAATAAAAATTGAAATTTCATACATGTCTTAACTTAATTGGAAACATAAAACTTAAAAGCCCAACATAAAACCCAAACAAAAATAATAATCTAGTCGCCCGTGGCCTTATTACAACCATACTTAAAATCCGCAAAATATAAAATAACAAACTAAAGTCTTTTAGCTGAATCCAACTACTCTTTTGCATGGCCACCTCGCGTTCCTCTCCAGCCAGGTCCGATGCACTAGGTGTCACCTGAAATTGTTAAATTAAAAGGGTGAGTCAGTGTGCAACACTCATGCACTATTAGATTTGGGGCTTAACCCCACAGAACAGAATAATAAATTCATGTATATAACAAATGATATGCAAAGCCCAACCCATTTCCTAGGTATCCATCCGCTACACGCCACCCGTACCAGCCATTCATACTATTGGTGTAACACCCCAAACCCGGCCCACAAGCCCTGACCGGATCTGGTATGTCACTGCGGGAAACGGTTGAAAAATCTTTGTCTTTCGGATTAAAACTAGAAATTTTGTTAACTTTTGGAAAGTGTGTCCATTAAAAATTATTTAATAATACAAGCTCGATATAAAATATGTGAATTAAAACTTTATTATAATTTATTATATTATAAACCATTTGAAGAAAATATCTAAGTATAATATAAACTTCAATAATCGTAAATAGAATACTTTAAATAAAAGTGGCCCTTATTACATCAAATAAATACCCAAAACTGATAATATAAAATAATTAAATCAACTAAAACATCTACTGCATAAAATCTGCTTCTGCATGGCCACCTTTGTCTCCACTCCAACCCGGTCCATTAATCGCGAATCACCTGTGATGTTTAAAAAGTTGGGTGAGTCACACAGGCTCAGTGTGTATTTAACCACTGAATTCCACCCACACGCTAACCACATAATAACCCATGCATCAGATATCATACGTCATATTCAAATCATATCACATTCTGGGCTTGGCCCATATTCATAATACTTATCAAACAACCGGGTAATTAGCCACATACCCTCCACATACTGGGCTTAGCCCATTTCTCATTTAAGTCCACAATTACACATATTACCACATGCCACAATTTATGCAAAAATGAATCCCGACCCAAGCCTAAGGTCCATCCTCTACACACCCCCTTAACCAGCCGACCACACACCAGGGGATTATTAAATCACCCTCTCCTTTTAACTCCACGTGCAATTAAGCACAAAATCCACAACGCGACCTCTCGGGCCAGCGCCAATCCACGATGTAGCCGTAGCTAACACCAAAAATCACGATGGGACACAAAGTCACTCATCAATCCACGATATGGCGCATAGCCGATATCAATCACGATGAGGCACGTAGCCACTCATCAACCACGCACTCAAGTACACCCGCACCTTCTTTCATAACCCACCCATGCACATGCCACATAAAATATAATCATGATAATGCATGTACATGCTTATTAATATCCACAAGCATACTCATATACAAGCAAGTAATCACATTTCCACGAGTTCGATACTAACACGATCATCGCTTATACCCTTTAAGGGTATTTATGTCACATTCATCATCGCATTGTTAGTAAACACATTATGCACATAAAACCAGAAAACTTGAGAGGCTAGCTAGCTAACACCTTATAACCTGAAGTTCTAGACCTCGATCCCGATGCTATCGTTTAATGAGACTCTGACTATCCGCCTATAGCTTTCTCTCGCATCGCCCCACACCGGTGGCCAATCCCCAACGATTGAAACCGACCTCTTCTTAAACTTCGGGATAGGGACTTTCCCTTTTCCTTCAAGAATGGTATTGGCCTCCATCGAAAGTCACTTAATCAGAATCAACCGGTTAATCAAATCGTCATAAACTAAATATCGAATCTAACCATACTTCTTTAAAAACCCTTACGGAAACGGATCTGAATCCTGAAGACTTGCTTACTTCTGTCACTTAGCCCCTAAACCACCTAAGATAAAATCGGTTAACACCCAACTAGCCTTATGGCCGAATATCATAAGTCACCCTCTTGGCTTACCTAAAACCTGGAAACCACCTCTTGCCTATGGGTTAACGAAGTCCCTGCTAAACATCCATTAGAATCGGCTATCATAAAAACATAAGGAATTAATATGAGAATATCCCCCCTTGGCAGAATACTTACCACCCTTACCTTGATGAGTCTAACCTCGAGAGACTCCCCCTTTAAGCTCCTTGGTGCTGGCTACAAACAACACAAAACAAAGCATCACCCTGGCCCTAGAGACATTCGGCCATACCAAAACTAAGGCCAACCATTCGGTTTTGGCCACTAACACAAGTAACTAGAACACTTACCCACAAGCTTAAATGTCGACAGCACCACTCTTCACAGGTTCGGCTTCAAGCTTAGATAAATATAAAAGAAATAGAGAGGCTAAAGGTTTCGGTTTCACTACCAAAAGATGTTGGGGCATTCGGCTAACACAAGGTGTTGTTATGGAGTTTGAAAAGAGTTTGTGAAAGGGATGGGGTTCGGTCAAAGCGTAAATAGGGAAGGAGAAGGATATGAAAAACCTTTAAGGGACTTAAGAGTTTCGGTCACAAGACCAAGAAATTGGGAATTGAATAGGTGACTTCTCACAATGAAAATCGGCACAAAAGAGTGGGATTAAAGGGGGAGAATTTCGGCTTGCAAAGCAAAAGGAGAAAAAGAATATTAAAAGGGTGCTCCCCCTATTTATAGAATTCGGCCACTTTCTCACATGAAGAAGCCAAGATTCGGCCACCACTTACTAATTCAAACTAATTTGAATTAGTCCACTTTCCTAACTATTTTATCCCTATTTTATCTCCTTATCAAATCAAAAAAAAACATAACCCAACAACAACCATTATCACCTATTTACTAATTTTAAACTAACTAAAATAATCCCACAATTATCAAAAATAAATAAAATAAAGCAAGATTCCCACCAATTAATTCAAAAAGCTAAACAACACCAATTTAATCTTTATCCAATGGAGCTCCCATGTGTAGTCCAATTAGCAAAAAGCCAAAGAAGAAAAAAAAAAAACCAATTGCGGCCTCCAAGGTTCGAACACGAAAACCTTCTGCTTTGCACGCCTCTCTCCAAAGCCCTGGGCCACTCTGGCCACATTGTATTTCATGACATAAAGCCTCCAACATTTACTTATAAATCCTTCCTACCTCGGCCCATCACCAAATAACAAAATAAAAACGCAACAATGCCGCTTGCTCCACCCCTCGAACCAGCAGCCCACGCACACTCTCAGCTCCCAAGTGCGCACGAAAACCACTTTGCCAAGGTCTTTGCTTGTGTCAAAGACACGCCCAGACTCCTTTTAAGGCTTCCTTCTTTGTAACGCCAAAACATAAAAATAAAAACCGTTTCTTTGCCTCTTGGACTCGAACCCAGCCCTCAATGGCGCTACTTCCAACCCCTTAAGCAGCGCATGGAGCCACTTTGCCAATGCCTTTCTTGTGTCTTAAACTCCATAAAATTATTTTAAGGCCTTCTCGCCCAGTTTCCCCTTTTTACACTAAAAATCCAAAAATTTCCTAAGTCGTCCCTTACCTTTTTGGGTTCTCCAAACCCCTTAAAATCCATCCAACTTTACCATAAGCCTGCTAAACACTCGAGTTTTGCTCCAAACACATAACCCCTAAACTGGGATGTTACAATTCTACCCTCCTTAAAATAATTTCATCCCCGAAATTACTTACTACCATAACTCGCTACTCTACGCCTCTGCTGTGCACTCTGATCTTAGTAAATCTATCCTGCCTTCTAGACACAGTCTTAAAGTTCACATTCAGGGTTCCTACACTTTACTTAGCCACACAAGCATAAACTAACCTCACATTAACAAAACAATAAATGGTGTCCCAAAATAAAGAACATACCTGATATCAAGTCCTTGGCTGACTCGTATTCGATCTTTCAGCACCTCCGCCGATACCATTTCTTCCGTGGTTCGACCCTCGACCTCTCGTTGCTTGGGGACAATTCTTAACCAAGTGAGCTTTCGACCCACACCGGAAACATTCCTTACTATTTCCCCAACATTCCCCCAAGTGGGTTCTTCCACACTTAACACATGAACGATTTCGAATCTCATCAACTGGTGCACGTACTGAATTCTCGATCCTTGGTCTTTTCTGCACATTACCAAGCGATGCTGATGGTCCAAAACTTCTCTTATTCTCGTTCCTATTCTTTTCTCGGTTTTCCCTTATAGTCTTCTTAACCTCTTCAGCGATCCGAGCTTTCTCCACCAAAATGGCGAAGTCCCTTTCTCTTTGCGGAGCGATCAACTCCCGCAACTCATCTCGCAGCCCATCTTCGAATCGAACACTCCTTTCATAATCAGTGGCCACGATTCCTTTGGCGTACTGACTTAGCCACACAAATTCAGCTTCATACTCCGCTATCGACTTATTCTCTTGTACTAGGTTTAGAAACGCTTTCATTTGCGAGTCCAAAAAACTTGCTCCAACGTACTTCCCTTCAAACCTAGCCTTAAAGTAATCCCAATCCACTCGTTCTGCCGGAGCACCTTGCCTGATAGTGAGCCACCATCGATAAGCTTCATCCCGTAGTAGCGAAACAGCACCTTTCAACTTTTCCTCTGGGGTACAATCCAAATCGTCCATAATTCTTTCAACTCCTTCCAGCCAATATTTCGCTACATTCGGAGCCACTCCCGACACTCCTCTAAAAACTTCAGCCCCGTTCGACCTGAGCCTCTCGGACATTGACCTCCGAGCCCCGTTTCCCATACCAGCTCTTGCCACTTGCTGTAGCACGCGTAACATAGCTTGTGATACTGCGTCGTCCCCTCCGCGCTCGATCTTGATCGGCGGCAAGACTTCATTTTCGACGACTGGCCAAACCCTCATCGGCTCCGATGCTGCCATTCGACCACGCCCTCTAGCGCTCATGTCTAGCGTCGCGTTTTAATCTGATTAAACAGTTTTATGTATTAGAAATTCTGTTTCACTTGTTTATCCGCGAACAAATCTTATGACAAGAAAGTTTCAGAGGTGGTTCTTTCATTCAATTAAAGGTTCGATTCGAGTTCACTACTCTAATTCAAAGAATCCTATTCATTCATCAACACAATCACAACCATCCACCACCTTTACTGCACTTCTATGGCACCTTAGCCCTTATCTCAACCCAGGGGCAATTTCGTAATTTATCCTATGGGGGTATTTTCGTAAATAATTAGAAAAAATTTTGAAAACTTTAATAAATCAGAATACTTTGATATTCCAAAACTTTGAGGGTATTTTCGAAAATTTCTCAAATTAAAGGTATAACAGAATTTTGGAAACCAGGGGTATTCTGGTAATTTTATCAATCAGGGGTAATTTTGTAAATTTCCAAAGTCAGGGTGTCTTGAATTTTTTACAAAATAGCATTTTTGAATACTTTCGGAAAGTAGGGAAATTTTATTAAAATTGGGGTTACACCGGCAATTTCGAAAGTCAGGGGCATTTTAGTAATTTTCAACACAAGGGTATTTTCGTAAACTTCCAAAGTCAGGGTATTATTTTGAAATACATAATTTTGGATACTTATACAAAGTATGAGGATTTTATTGAAATCGAGGTAACATGATAATTTTAGAAATCAAGGGCATTTTCGTAATTTTGCCACTAGGGGTAATTTCGTAATTTTGGTAAGTCAAAAATATTCTGAAAATTTTCAAAAATAACTTTTTCGTTACAAAAAAAATGCTTTAGTGAATTTAAAACTAGGGTTTCCATAAAACAAGGCTAATCCCTTTCGAGTTTTATTCAGTGTTTAGCCTAAGACTGAGTCCTCTTGGTTAGGGCGAACCGAAGCTACGCACCAGGTAGGAATCCCGCGAAGAGGAGGTGAGTCATGAGGACTGCTTAAGTACCAAGCCCTTCCGGATCCAATCCTTGACATGCGCACAGGGTTACCACACCCTAACTCGGCGACTTAGTCGTAGGTTTGTTTAGTAACCTTAAGTTTTATGCATATGTTTGAGTAGACTAGTCCTAGGGTTCAATAGCCCTAACATACTATTCTACGAGCCCAAATAACCCATAACAACTCATATAAACAGATCACTTCAAAAAGTCCGAAGTACTTACCTGGTGGACTTCGGGTCGGAGATACAGGTGCCATGCCAGAATAACCTGAAAAGTTTATTAAAAGCCCATATTTTTGAAAAGCCTGTTTTTGAAAATGTTTTTGGGCCCAAAACCCTCAAAGCTGAGTTTTGAACTGGGCTCTGATACCAAACTGTAACACCCCAAACCCGGCCCACAAGCCCTGACCGGATCTGGTATGTCACTGCGGGAAACGGTTGAAAAATCTTTGTCTTTCGGATTAAAACTGGAAATTTTGTTAACTTTTGGAAAGTGTGTCCATTAAAAATTATTTAATAATACAAGCTCGATATAAAATATGTGAATTAAAACTTTATTATAATTTATTATATTATAAACCATTTGAAGAAAATATCTAAGTATAATATAAACTTCAATAATCGTAAATAGAATACTTTAAATAAAAGTGGCCCTTATTACATCAAATAAATACCCAAAACTGATAATATAAAATAATTAAATCAACTAAAACATCTATGCATAAAATCATACGCATGGCCACCTTTGTCTCCACTCCAACCCGGTCCATTAATTGCGAATCACTGCGATGTTTAAAAAGTTGGGTGAGTCACACAGGCTCAGTGTGTATTTAACCACTGAATTCCACCCACACGCTAACCACATAATAACCCATGCATCAGATATCATACGTCATATTCAAATCATATCACATTCTGGGCTTGGCCCATATTCATAATACTTATCAAAACAACCGGGTAATTAGCCACATACCCTCCACATACCGGGCTTAGCCCATTTCTCATTTAAGTCCACAATTACACATATTACCACATGCCACAATTTATGCAAAAATGAATCCCACCCAAGCCTAAGGTCCATCCTCTCACACACCCCCTTAACGGTGACCACACACCGGGGATTATTAAATCACCCTCTCCTTTTAACTCCACGTGCAATTAAGCACAAAATCCACAACGCGACCTCAGTCAGCGCCAATCCACGATGTAGCCGTAGCTAACACCAAAAATCACGATGGGACACAAAGTCACTCATCAATCCACGATATGGCGCATGGCCGATATCAATCACGATGAGGCACGTAGCCACTCATCAACCACGTACTCGAAGTACACCCGTACCTTCTTTCATAACCCACCCATGCACATGCCACATAAAATATAATCATGATAATGCATGTACATGCTTATTAATATCCACAAGCATACTCATATACAAGCAAGTAATCACATTTCCACAGGTTCGATACTAACCTGATCATCGCTATACCCTTTAAGGGTATTTATGTCACATTCATCACTGCATTGTTAGTAAACACATTATGCACATAAAACCCGGAAATAGTAGGCTAGCTACACACCTTATAACCTGAAGTTCTAGACCCTCGATCCCGATGCTATCTTTTAATGAGACTACAGCTATCTGCCTATAGCTTTCTCCTGCTGCTGGCCCACACCCCGGTGGCCAATCCCGAACAGCTGAAACCGACTTCTTCTTAAACTTCGGGATAGGGACTTTCTCTTTTCCTTCAAGACTGGTATTGGCCTCCATCGAAAGTCACTTAATCAGAATCAACCGGTTAATCAAATCGTCATAAACTAAATATCGAATCTAACCATACTTCCTTAAAAACCTTTACAAAGCGGATCTCAATCACGAAGACTTGCTTATACGCCGCTTAGCCCCTAAACCACCTAAGATAAAATCGGTCAGCACCCAACTAGCCTTATGGCCGAATATCATAAGTCACCCTCTTGGCTTACCTGAAACCCGGGAACCACCTCTTGCCTATGGGTTAACGAAGTCCCTGCTAAACATCCATTAGAATCGGCTATCATAAAAACACAAGGAATTAATATGAGAATATCCCCCCTTGGCCGAATACTTACCACCCTTACCTTGATGAGTCTAACCTCGAGAGGCTCCCCCTTTAAGCTCCTTGGTGCTGGCTACAAACAACACAAAACAAAGCATCACCCTGGCCCTAGAGACATTCGGCCATACCAAAACTAAGGCCAACCATTCGGTTTTGGCCACTAACACAAGTAACTAGAACACTTACCCATAAGCTTAAATGTCGACAAACACCACTCTTCTTGAGGTTGGCTTCAAGCTTGGATAAATATAAAAGAAATAGAGAGGCTAAAGGTTTCGGCTTCACTACCAAAAGATGTTGGGGCATTCGGCTAACACAAGGTGTTGTTATGGAGTTTGAAAAGAGTTTGTGAAAGGGATGGGGTTCGGTCAAAGCGCAAATAGGGAAGGAGAAGAATATGAAATACCTTTAAGGGACTTAAGAGTTTCGGTCACAAGGCCAAGAAATTGGGAATTGAATAGGTGACTTCTCACAATGAAAATCGGCACAAAAGAGTGGGATTAAAGGGGAAGAATTTCGGCTTGCAAAGCAAAAGGAGAAAAAGAATTTTAAAAGGGTGCTCCCCCTATTTATAGAATTCGGCCACTTTCCTACATGAAGAAGCCAAGATTCGGCCACCACTTACTAATTCAAACTAATTTGAATTAGTCCACTTTCCTAACTATTTTATCCCTATTTTATCTCCTTATCAAATCAAAAAAATAACCCAACAACAACCATTATCACCTATTTACTAATTTTAAACTAACTAAAATAATCCCACAATTATCAAAAATAAATAAAATAAAGCAAGATTTCCACCAGCCGAATTCAAAAAGCTAAACAACACCAATTTAATCTTTATCCAATGGAGCTCCCATGTGCCGTCCAATTAGCAAAAAGCCAAAGAAGAAAAATAAAAACCAATTGCGGCCCTCAAGGTTCGAACACGAGAACCTTCTTTGCTGCACGCCTCTCCAAAGCCTGGGGCCACTCGGCCACATTGTATTTCATGACATAAAGCCTCCAACATTTACTTATAAATCCTTCCTACCTCAGCCCATCACCAAATAACAAAATAAAAACGCAACAATCTTTGCTCGACCCCTCGAACCAGCGCCACGCACACCCTCAAGCTCCCAAGTGCCTTGACGGAAACCACTTTGCCAAGGTCTTTGCTTGTGTCAAAGACACGCCCAGCTCCTTTTAAGGCTTCCTTCTTTGTAACGCCAAAACATAAAAATAAAAACCGGTTTCTTTGCCTCTTGGACTCGAACCGGGCCTTCAATGGCGCTACTTCCAACCCCTTAAGCAGCGCATGGAGCCACTTTGCCAATGCCTTTCTTGTGTCTTAAACTCCATAAAATTATTTTAAGGCCTTCTCGCCCAGTTTCCCCTTTTTACACTAAAAATCCAAAAATTTCCTAAGTCATCCCTTACCTTTTTGGGTTCTCCAAACCCCTTAAAATCCATCCAACTTTACCATAAGCCTGCTAAACACTCGAGTTATGCTCCAAACGCATAACCCCTAAACCGGGATGTTACAATTGGGGATTTCTACAATCAACCCTCACCACTACACGCCTTGATGGCAGTCGTGCTGCTCATCATTAGATCATGGACGTAGCCACTACAACAGATCACGGCAAAAGCCGCTACAACAGATCACGGTAAGGAACCGCTACAACAGATTACGATAAAAACCGCTACAACGTATAACTTCCTCCTTTCATCAAACACAACCCATGCAATTATAGGAAATTGGCATACACATATCATTTAATCAGAACATTCATTTAGAACAATAGGGATCACTAACCTGGTGATTTGCTTTACCCTCTTTGGGTTTCAAACGTTTTGCCGGGATTCCGGCATTTAACAGAACATATAAGACTTATAATCATGCATTTAACAAACAGATCTAGATGGTGTGGAGAGTTACACACCTGATATCACGAAATCCAATATCCTTAGTCGATATCCTTGTTATCCGAATCTCCCACCCTCAGTGTAAAGCCTTGCTCAAAAGCCAGAAAAACACACGAAGATTTAGCCCCTTCAATAATCGGTCGAGGTTAATAAATCCCAAATTACACGTTAAAACTAATAGATCCCTTACCTTGAAATCCTGAAAGTAGCACGATTTAAATGTTACTGATCCTTGACTTAGAGATCTAGGCGACTGACTCTCCCTTCAAATACCGGAATGCCGAAAAAGAAAGAAAAACACAAGATTAATACCATATGACTATTCGGCTATGGCCTCTAAAAAGCTGGAAAAAGATCAAAAGATACCCCAAATCGGTACTTACCTCTACTGAAGTTTTCAGCTATCCCTTGTAAAAGATTCGACAACCGTAGAAGATTAGAGATCTATAAGTTTCGGCTTCTAGGAAAAAGAAATCCTGAAAGGATAAACTAATGTGGTTTCAGCTAAAGAGAGAAGTGAGAAAAAAGCAAAGAGTGGCTTGAAGATTCGGCTAAAGTGTCTGAAAGGGATGAGAAAAGAACCTGACAGTGGATTCGGCCAACTTGAAGGAAAAGAAAAGAGAAAAGAGGGGGAGAATAGAGTAGGAATTTCGGCAGAGAAAAGAGAAGAAAGATGAGAACTTTGATAGCAATTTCGGCACACACTTAGCCTAAACCGAATACCCCTTTCCCTTCAAATTCTTCAAAGTTTCAGCTAGCATTAAACACTTAAAGATGGCTCCTATCTTTGATCTATTATCTCCTCAAAAACAGCCCTAATTCCTCTCTTCATTATCTACCCAATTATCCACATAAAATAAATATTAAAATCCCTAAAAAAAATAGCCTTGTGCTGTCCCCCCTATTGTCCCCTTTAAATGCCAAAATTTAGCCCTAAAACTTGGGCTTCAAGTTGCCAGAATTTGGGCCTTCATCATGCACAAGTGACGCCAACTCCTCTTCCTCCTAGTGGCACCATTTCCTCTGGGCCACAAGCCTAATATGCCAATTAAACTACTAAAACTTCAATTTAAACCCTTAGAGTGCCTAAACAAAATATTTAAAACAAGGCCTCAGCCCAATTTGAGCCCTAATTGTACCTCAAATTCTCAAATTAATATTTTAAGCATTCAAACACATAAAATGCACAGACCCAATTATTCAGGATGTTACATACAGAGAGGTGTTTTGGCTGGTTGGGTGGGTTTTCATTGCTTGTTGCATTCATTCCGCATTATGTCTGTTTGTTTGATTGCGAGACTAACTGTTTATAGATCGAGGTGTTTCAGTACTGATACGTTTGATTTGTTGGTGAAGACGATTCGTATTTCAGATTGCCATTGAGTTTTATTATTATTATATTTTTATTGTGACATTTTGGTGATCATTTATCTATCGTTTTTGAATTCACTTTGAGCTCGTGTAGCTCACCCCCTTTAGCTTATCCTTTTGCAGGTACCCTCATTTTCTATAGCTGGACTTGGCACATCGGGGGTCTCAAACAGCCACGTTTTAGAATCAACTTTAAAATTATTTCCAAAAATTCCGCATTTATAAATAAATGATTTGAATTGTAAGTTTTATTTTGAATATTGTGGTATGACTTTTGGGTTTTACACACGTAATCGTCTTTTGGACTAAAATTTTTGTAATATCAGAAATTTACAATAGAGAGTTTTACATAACTTAAAAAACATTTGTTTTCAAGTTGGTTAAACTAAAATTTTACCTACGATCGCTTCGGTGATCTATGTAACCTCTGAGATTCAGTCTAAACTTCTAGGCTGGGTTTTTGGTGTGTTACATACTCTGATTGAGAAACTCTATTTCCTTTATTTTTTAGTAGTTGTATGCTAGAATCATAAGGAGTTCTCATAGGGATTGCATCAAAGCTATTAATTTTTTTCAACACTTTCTCTATATAGTGAGATTAATTTAAAGTAACTCCCTTTTCTGATTTAGTAACTTTAACTCCTAATATTACATCTACCTCCCCCAAATCCATCATATCAAATTTGGTAGATAATAAATTCTTGGTTTTATTAATGAATTTTATATTAGTACTAAAAATTAACATGTCATCCACATACAGACTTATGATGACACAATCAGAACGAAACATATTAGAATATACACATGCATCTACACCATTAATAATGAAACCAAAACTAAGAATAGTCTTATGAAATTTCTCATACCATTGTTTTGGAGCTTGATTAAGACCATATGTAGATTTTTTGAGTTTGCAAACTTTATCTTCCATACCTGGTGCCACAAATCCTAGAGGATGCTCTATGTAGATCTCCTAATCCAAATCACCATTCAAGGAAGTTGTCTTCACATGCATTTGATGTACCAGAAAATTGTGAATTGAAGCTAAAACAAACAAAATATGAATGGTTGAGATATTGGTTACAAAAGAGTATGTATCATAATAATCTCCTCCAAATTTCTGAGTGAACCCTTTTATAACTAGTCTTACCTAATACCTCTGAATTGACCCATCAGGTCTGAGTTTCTTTCTAAAGATCCATTTATTACTAATAGATAAAAAACCATTAGGCAAGTCTACTAGTTCCCAAGTATGATTAGACATAATAGACTCTAGCTTATTATTAATGACATATTTCCAAAAACTAGCATCTATTGATTTTAAGGCTTCATCATAAGTTTTTAGATCCCCATCTATAAAAAGTGTATGAGCAGCAGAATCACTTATAAATTCTAAATCTCTAATTTCTATTACAAAGGAAGTCTTTTATCTTTTATGTAACATTCCAAAATATGGCCTAGGAGTTTTAGGGCTATTTTAGGAATTTGGCCTTAGAGTGCTCAGAAATATGTGACTTGGTATATCGATGATGGTTTTTATAATAGTTTTTGAATGGTCAAATCAATTTTTGAAAAAGTGTTCTAGAAACCTTTAATTTTAGAAAAATGACTAATTCGTAACAGTCAAAACAGTTAGCATTTATGTTATAGTTTTACCAATTTTTAAAATTTAACCTAATAAACCCCCATTCCCAATTCTAATTCACAATAGTTGCTCTTCTAAGTTGCTATTGCTATCCTTTGCCATCCCTTTGATCTTCCAATTGGTTTTTTATTTTGAAACCATAATACTTTGAATTCCTATCATTCCCAAGCATTAAACCTTCCTAAAACTCCAAGAAAAATATTTTAAAAAAACTCCATAGATTTCATCATCTTCTCCAAACATGGGTTTTCCAAAATTGCATCAAACTCATTTAATCTTCCATCAAAGGTAATGTTTCGAATTCTTATGAGTTTTTTATGATATCTAGTCTTTAAAATTGAATTATTGGCCCTCAAATCTTATGTTTTAGATAAAAGCCAAAAATTGGGTCGTTACTGGTGGATTTCAGATTTTCGAGTAAAATGTGATTTCAAAGTGTCTTTCAATTAGTTTTAATATTATTAAGAGGTTTCTAAACTTATATTGAAGTTTCGTTGAGGATTTCTTGTGTTTTAATGAATTTTCATTATTTTGGCTAAAACTTATCGAAAAATGTCGATACCTTGAAACATGTAGTTTTGCGTGGTTTAAGGGTTGATGATTAGGCGTAGGAGACTAATTAGGTGAACAGAATTCGTTTATGACTAAGGGTCCGTTTGTTTACATGTAAAATGTTTTACGAAAAATGTTTTCTGTATTTTCCTGTGTTTGTTTCACAGAAAATAGTTTGGTCAATGGAAAATGACTTACGGGTCAAGGTAAAATAAGCCCTTTTCCTGTAAAATGACTTACCATTTTGAAAAGCGTAAGTCATTTTCCGGAAAAGAGCTCATCTATAGATAATTTTATTTTTATATAAAAATTAAATTAAATCAAGCTTAATATTATTATATTGATAATAAATTTTATTTTTATTTTTGAAAATATTTAAAATATTATGTTTTTCAATATTATTAAACATACATATTTAATTATTTATATTTAGTCATATAATAAAATATTAATATAATAAATATAATTTATTATTTTGATAAATTTTTTAATATTTCAATTTTATTTTAATAATAAATTTGAAAAATAATAATTTTAGATAATATTATTCACATATTATTGAAAATATTCAATATTAATATTTGAATAATAAATATTTATTACAATTATAAATATATTAATAATAAATGTTTTGTAGTATAAATGTTAAAATATGTTATAAGTCTATGTACACTTCACAAATTTGTAATTTAGTCTTTGTACTTTTATTTTCAAGAATTTAGTCCCATTACTTTTCAAATTTGAAAATCAAATCCAATTGTTGACACCGTTAAATTTTTTTTGTCAATTTTGTTGATGTCACATTTTTAAATAAAAAAATACTCACTTAGTAGTCATGTAATTAAAAAAATGACGTTGTAATGAATCTGAATTTAACATAATATTTTTAATACATGAAAAAACAATGTAAAATATAAAATTATATATAAAAATAAATTCAGTTAAACAATAAAAAAATAAGAAAATCTCAAATGTATGTTTGTTTAATTGAAAACAACTTTTATGAAATATTTTTAAGAAATCTACCAAACAACAGAAAATATTTTACACAGATTCCTCCAAACACTAGAAAATATTAGCTTTTCTAAAAAAGTAAATCATTTTCCAGAAATCATTTTTTGGAATTCATTTTTAGTGAAACAAATGGAGCCTAATTAGGTGAACGAAAATCGTTTTAGGCGAAAAGGTTAAGTGTAGACTGAGCTACGAGCACTCTAAGTTTGTTATGTTAAAGGTTTTGCTTACATGAGAACTTAGAATAGGTTGATGTTTTGGTTTGTTTAAGTAAGTCTCTGGCTACTATCTGATTGTGAATTTTGTATGGTTATTATGTGTAAAGCATTGGATTCATTGGAGCCTTTTACAAGTTAAAGGAAGATCTAGTTTGAGCTTTTGACTTCTCGGTGAAAGCATATTGGTAAGTGTTTGGAATCATTGCTCGTAGACATTAGTAATGTAGAAGAGTGTAGGGGAGGAAGAAGGGTGAGAAATAGGTGAGAAGAGGGGGTTGGGTGGTTTAAATAGAATTCTCAAGTCAGGTACATTCACACGCCCGTGGTTCGTGGGCGTGGCATCTCGCACGGCCATATTGTACGGCCGTGGTGGGCTTCGTTCGTTTCTCCCACGCCATGCTCAGGTCGCTATGCCCGTGCGTGATTTAACAGTGTCGACCACGGCAGCATCGCACGGCCGTAGGGTTTTTGTCTGTGCCTGTGGGGTGGTGGTTGGAGTCCGTGACTCTGAAAATTGATTTTCTCTGACTCGTACTATCTCTGCCATGTCAGTACGGAGATTCGTGAGGTCCACACGGCCACAGCCACGACCGTGTGCAAGGCCGTGTAACCTAGAAATCTGCACTTGGTTAGTTTATAGTTAGGTGCTATAAGGAAAGAATAAAATAAATAAAATAAAAATGAAAAATATAGAAGTTAATGAGGTTAGTACTCGGGTTGCCTCCCGAGAAGCGCTTGTTTATAGTCTTAAGCTAGACTCTCCTCTCATTTGTATATTCATGGTGGTTTGAGGAGTTGAAAGTCCTTTCTCGTGCTGGCAGTTACAGTATCATGATAGAGTTTAAGACGAGAAACATTTTTTTTTAAAGTGCCGAACATAAGGTTACTTACCTCGATCGTTCCGTACAAGAAAACATCTATTACCTTGAAAGGGATTTCCTTGCTGGTGTTAGGATTAGGAGGGGACACTCGTGGATCTGCTTTATCTAGTAATACCTGATCTCCAATTTTGAACTTGTGTGTATCGTAGGGTGGCTTTGGTTCTACTTCGGGTATCCCTAGTTCTTTTTTAAGGTGCGTCTTCCCCTCTTTTATTTTATCTATCTGAATCCCTTGTTCCTCGTGAGTTATTTCCTTGTTGGTACAGGGACTAGGATAGGATTTAGTTGTATTCTTCTATGTTGCTTCCTAAAAAGAAGGGTTAACCGAATAGTTATCAATAGAATTTACTTTCTTACATTGGCTATTCGATGTCCTAGCTGAGTCGAGGGCTTGAAGAGTGACTGTCTCGTCACCTACACAGAGTATGAGTTCACCTGCGTCGACATCGATTTTAGTTCTGGCAGTTGCTAAGAATGGTCTTTCCAAAATTAGGGGGATCGTGTTGCCCTCATCCATGTCTAAAATGACAAAGTCTACTAGGAATACGAATTTATCAATTTTCACAAGTACATCTTCAATTATACCCCTAGGAACTCTAATAGTTTTATCAGCTAATTGAATGCTCATCCTAGTTTGTTTGGGTTTCCCTAGACCTAGTTGTTTAAACAATTTGTAAGGCATGACATTTATGCTTGCCCCTAAATCAGCTCACGCATTATCAATAGATAAACTACCAATTAAACATGGAATTGTAAAACTCCCTGGATCTTTTAATTTCTGTAGTCATTTATTTTGCAACATTGCTGAGCATACTGCGTTCAGCTCCACATGCGATTCCTCGTCTATCTTCTGCTTATTTGTCAATAGTTTCTTTAAAACTTTCCTGGAATCTGACATCTGTGAAAGAGCTTCAAGAAACGGTAAGTTAATATGTAATTTCTTTAAAATTTTAAGAAACTTATCGAACTGTTCCTTCGTGTCATCTTTTGTTATTGCTTGGGGATATGGTATGCGAGGTTTGTACTCTTTGATTACCGGTTTCGACTTGTTACTGACCTCAACCATATCTTCTTCTACTACCTTCTTTTGCTTCAAATTAGGCTCGTCTAACCCTTCACTATCTTGAGCTGTTAAGGCTTGAACTTGCTCCCTTGGGTTAGTCTCGGTGTTGCTTGGTAGTCTTCCCTGTGGTCTCTCAGAGGGCTATTTATCTAGTTGACCGAATTGGTCCTTAAACTCCTGTGACAATGCCTCAAGTTTTGTTTCTACCTTCTGGAAACGTGTTTCTGAGGCTGCTATGAAGTTTGTCAGCACCTCTTCAAGGTTCGGCTTCTTTTCCTATGGGTAGGGCTGTTGTTGGAAGTTTTGGGATGGTTGTTGCCTTTGATTTCTTTGACCGCCCCATGAGAAATTGGGGTGGTTCTTCCAACCTGGTTTATAAGTATTACTATAAGAATTATTGTTAGATCGGAAATTGTTACCCATATTGTAACAGACCGAATTTGACCCTAATCGGAACAGTGGTTTTGGGACCACGAATCTGAGTCTGAGAAATATTTTTATATTATATTTTGTGTTTATTATATGTGAATCGATGTGTGTGAAAGTTTCGTAGAAAAATTTAATTGTTTGAGTGTTTAATTTAACAAAAAGGATTAAGTTGCTAAGGTGACAAAAGTAGTGAGCAAGAAATTAGAAGGGTAAAGTGAATTGTTTATTAAACTTAAGGATTTGCATGTCAAATTTCCACTTTCCATGTTAGTGGATGGTAATGATTAAGGAAGGAGATTATTTTGTATTTTTATAATGTGAATAATATATTTTATGATAATAAAATATGTATTATATGGTTTTAACTAAATAAAGATTAAAAAAAAAAAGAAGAAAAAGTGTTCATCTTCTACTCTTCATTGCCGAAACTTTAAGGAAGGGGAAGGATTTTCACCATTTCTAGCCTTTCGAAAGTTGCCATGAAAATGATTTTTTTTGTGTTTGAGTGTTTTAAGTTAAATAAGCTATATGTATGTTAGATTATTAAGTTTCTTTACAATCTTTAATAGAGGTTAACTCAATTAAGAATTTGTGAGAAGAGGAACTCATGGATGAACTAAGTAGCATGAATAATGAAAGAAATGTGATGATAGTAGTATTATGAACATTCGGCTTTGGCTTAATGTGGTGGAAAATTTTGGTAATTAGTGTTTGGAGTCTTAAGGACTTATTTGTAAACAGTATTTAATTATTGTGTTAAAAAAGCAATTTGACGTTTTGTATAGATGTAATAAATGAAGGAGAAAATTCGGTTCTTAGGTTTCTAATTTAAATTATGTGTATTATTGAGTTTGAGCAAATAGATAAAATGAATGTGAATAAAATTTATTTGACATTTCATAGATCGGGAACAAAAAGAGAAAGAACTAGATCGGGGAAAGGCTAAGGTGAACGAATAGCCAGAAATTTCAAATCTATCGACTTCTAAGGTAAGTTCTTAAGCAAATATTTATTTAATGGATAATTATGAATATGTTAAATGATGATAATTGAAAATTTTGAGTATAAAATTTTGGGATAGCCGAATGTTCAAGTATGGTATTGGGTTGAATATATATTTTGTAAATGTGATGTAAAATAGTGTATTTGATATGATATGTGAAAGCAATGTGAGGTATATAATGTGATGATGATAGTAACATGTAAAAATGTTTATCGAAAGATTAAGCATGTGACTATTTCAGCTCTCGTGCCTAGTGGTGAGCTTTGTCTTATGTGACCTATTTAGAAGCTCTGTGCCTAGTGTGCTTTTGTCTGTGCCAGTGTATATGTCGAGCTTAATGACAAGATGATATATATTTATAAACCAATGACTCGTGATTTATATGTGATGAAAAATGAATTTCTGTTAGGAACTAATGGCTCGGGTAAGTATAAACTTTTGTGCTTGCTATAAGTAAGGTAAGTTAGCGTATTATGATTTCAATTAAGTATGTTAGAATATGGTTGTGATTCAAAATGGATTTTATTGAAAGTTATAAAGCTTATCGTTGTTGTGTGAAAACATGTTGTATTATAAGAAGAGATTTAAATAAGCTATAAGTATAAATGTGAATGTGAAAGATTTGGATGTGTTTCTAATGATGCATAAATGAGTTTATGTGATGGATATAAATGTGTACTTATTTGAGTTGAAATTTTCTAATGTTTATAACATATTTGTATATCATTTGGATTTTAGTGAATTACATGTGTTATATGGATAAGGTACAAATGCTTAAGATAATGATTTAATTGTATTCGGCAAAAGTTGTTTCATATGATGAATTCTTTGTTTTTAATGGTATATGCATAATGAGATTCAAGTTATAATGTTTAAATATTCTATTAATGAAAGTAAAATTTGCTTGAGACTTATTAAGCTTTTGAGCTTACCTTGTATGCATTCGTTGTTGGTTTTATAGATTTTGGACTTGGCTGCTGGCTCATCGGATCGTTGGGAAGTCAACCATACTATCACTCCTTTTGGTATATTCAAGCTAGTTATTTTTGAAACAAAGGCATGTATAGGCTAGTTTAGTGTGTGAATGACGTTTTATCTATATTCATAATATAGCCATGCGAAAATGGCTTGAATACGATGTAAGTTTGGTATATATATATATATGTATATATGTAAATTCGGGTATGCTATGAATTCTTTTGGTAACTATGTTAAAAAAGCATATGTGTAATGATTTGGGTTGTTAGTTAGTATTTATATATATATATTCGGCTATTGCATAATTATACAGGTTACGGTTTGGTTTTATGATTTACGGTATTTTGAATAAAGTAATGATTTGATAATACATATTTGGTTACATTATATACATACTTAGGTGATTAATGATAGACATTAAGTTAATGCATGACATATTGTGCATAAATTGTATGTGAAAATGATATGCGATAGATCAGGAAGTGAATGGAAATTTTGATTCATGATTTTATTAAATTTATTTATGTCTAAGATATATATATATTCAGTTATAAATGGAACTTAGGATATACTCAGTCATAGTGTATTAATATTGAGAATTGCATGTACATTAAAGAAATGAGTAGGTATGATTGGTTGGTTTTATATATATATTGACGTGATGTGTGAACTTGTGAAGATAAGTGTATATATATTTGTTGTTTGGTAGTTGCTAGTAGTTGAGCATTCATGTTATACACTATTACAATTTAATTTATCTTGCTGTGGTTTTTGATAATACTGTATCTGTTATGATTATTAAACCATACATCGTTGCATACATAGATAATAAGAAAAGTGTTTATGTTTTTTTTTTGTAAGTAACACCTTGTGACCCTAATCCGGCGACAGATATGAGTTGGGGTGTTACACATATAGTTCATTTGTTCGCTCTCCATGCCCTGTCTGTACGGTGGGTACTCAGGATTCATCACTCCTTCACTTGCATCACACTGCATCACTAGATGTGCCTACGAAGAACCATGTAAACTATCAAATTTTTTATGTAACAATTCTACCTGATTTGATAGCGCAGCCACTGCGTCGATGTTGAAAACTCCGGCTGCTTTGGCTGGCCTTGTCCGTGCAACTTGCCACTGATAGTTATTTAGTGACATCTCTTCTATAAACTCGTAGGCTGCTTCAGGAGTTTTGTTGTTCAGAGTTCTGCCGGCGGCTGAATCAATTAGTTGCCTTGTTGAGGGGTTTACCCCATTGTAAAAAGTCTGCACCTGTAGCCACAAGGGTAATCCATGGTGTGGGAACCTTCTAAACAAATCCTTGTATCTCTCCTATGCGTAGTAAAGTGTCTCTAAATCCACCTGCACAAAAGAAGAGATATCATTTCTCAATTTGGCCGTTTTGGCCGGTGGAAAATATTTTAATAAAAATTTCTCGGTCATTTGATCCCATGTAGTGATTGACCCTCGTGGAAGAGAATGCAACCACAGTTTGGCTTTATTCCTCAAAGAGAAGGGAAATAAACGAAGACAGATGGCATCATCAGAAACGCCATTTATCTTGAAGTTATCACAGAATTCTAGAAAATTTGCTAAGTGTGTGTTAGGATCCTTATCCTACAAACCATCAAACTGAACAAACTGTTGTATCATCTGTATAGTGTTAGGTTTTAGTTCAAAATTATTTGCAGCAATAGTAGGCCTAACAATACTAGATTCAGTTCCTGTTAAACTAGGTTTAGCATAATCATACATAGTACGTGGAGCATGATGTTCGGCCATCTCTGGAGGTGGCAGATTATTTTCAGCCATCTCTTATGTGATATTTATTTCGGCTTCTTGCTCCTCTTCTACGTAGTTTAAGCTTTGCCTTATTTCTCTGTGATTTCTGCGAATGGTACCTTCAATATCACTGTCGTAAAGTAAGGGTCTTGTCGGGTTCCTTCTAGTCATAAACTAGAGGTACCTGAAAGGAGCAAAAGAAAGAACGAAAATTTAGAAAAATAAAAATAAATTTTAATTGTAAAAATAAAATAAATATGGCTAAAGTAATAAAAATTAAGCGTTCTTAATATTTCAGTTCCCCGGCAACGGCGCCAAAAACTTGATCGTTGTTTTCGCGATGTCAAAGTCTTAAAATTTATAAAAAGAATGATCAAACCTGGAAACTAACTATGACAACGATTTGAGGCAAGCGCACCTATCGAACAGTAGTATAGTTAAGGCAAGACCAGAATGTCGAATCCCAAAGGAACCAAAAGTACTAATACTAACTCTCTTTCTATTATCTAGCCTAAGAATTAAAGTGATTTTTATCTAATCTAAAATTAACTATCTACTAATCTAAAGACTCTAAGACAAAGAAGAATGGAATTGGGAAAATAACTTGGAAGAAAAACCAATTGATTTAGACGACACCCAAGGAAGAATCCATCTAAACTTCACTTGTTATCTAACTCTGAACCAGACGTTTTATTCATTTGACTTGATCCGTAAGATTCCCTAGGTTATATTAATCCCTCACTCGAGGTGACTAATGTCTAACCCTAGGTTGATTAATTGAAATCTCTTTCTAATTAAAACCCCTAGAATTGCATTAACTCGATCTATGGACTCCCATATTAGGTTTCACCCTAATCCGGCAAAATCTCGTCACCCTATCTCAAGGCGCGCGATCAACTCCGCTTAATTATGCTAGATCTACTCTTAGGCAGAGACTTTTGGTCCTCCACCTAACCACATCATACATGAATTAATATCCCGGAAATATCAACATAAGAATTAAGAACACATAATTAAGAACAAGTCAAATATTTATCATATAGTTCAGCAAACGATAACAAGATTCATCTTAGGTTTCATCCCCCTCAGGTATCTGAGGGTTTAGTTCATAAAAATAAAACAAAGTATCTCAAAAGAAAAGATAAAACAAAACATAAGAAATCCCTAAAACCCCCTGAAGGAATTGAAGGAGAGATCCTCCGTCTTGAGTATAATTCCGGCTTCTTGAGATGGATCAACTGGCTATCTTCGAGTCAATCTCCACAAATCTACCTCCTTGGCCTAGCTGGACACCCCCTGACTAAGGACCTGGGTTCCCCCTTTTCTGGTCATACTTAGGGTGTTTATATAGGCTTCGGAATATGTTTCTTTGGCCCTAAGTATCCAAATCCAAGTGAAACTCTTCTTTCCTGTGACAGGGACACGCCCATGGCACACGCCAGTGTAAGTCGTGGCTAGGCCGTGTTCGAGCCTGTTGAATGGGGCACGACCGTGTGGTCTTGGGCCCAAATCGTGTGGATTTCGTGATATGGCCCATTTACTCCATTTTGGGCCCGTTTTTCGTTCTTTTCGTCATTGGGTGCTCTCCTGAGTATAAAACATGAAAACAAAGGATTAAGAGCACCAAATTACATAATTTAGGGCTTAAATCATCCAAAAGCATGCTAAATGTGGGCTTAAAATATGTTACTTTTACAGTTTATCATGTTATTAGGGAATTTAGTAGTAGCTTAAACTCCTACTTTAGATTCCAAGTATAAGTTTTCTTGTATCTATATTTATCTTGTGGTTTTGTGCTTATATGATTATGAATTTGTGTATAGTGATGAGAAGTTCATATAAGTGATAGGTGATTGTTTTCGAATATTTTGGCCTTGCGATCTTGAAACCATTGGATATAGTTGGCATGCCATAGGATTGTGAGTTCTCAATTATATGTATATTGATTTTGGGTGTTAAGGCCGTAGGACATGTTTAAGGGATAAGGGAATGAGAGCTAAGCTCCATTCAACGAGACATGTGAGGGGAAATAATGAGAGTGCTAGATATATGCTTCAGTTATAGGACATGTTTGACTCTATGAGTCTATGTGGTGTGTTGGAGATTCGTGAATCCGATGAGTGACGATAGAGCTCACTTTATGTTTCATACCTCAAGTGCCAATTTATCATTATATAAGACTTGTGTGAAATATAATATATGCTTGATTGAATATGTGTTTCAAGATGCATGTTTGCATGAGTACTTAAATGCTGTGTAAATGAACTAATAGATAATGCATGTAAAGGTACTATATGTCAGTAGACATAAGAATTCTGTAATCGTACTTATATATGGTTGTCTTGTGGATATATGATGACACATTTGCGATGTGGTTATTCTAATCATTCGCTGAACTTGTTATGCTTACACACTCCCTTTTTTACTCATTGCAGATTAGTTGCGTACCAGTGTAAGCGATGTGGTTTTTCTAGAGGTGACCCAAGCCAAGTCTATGTTATTCCGTAGGTGTTTTTTATTTACGTTTTGGGAAAAGACAATGTGATAGACTTGTTTAATGTCGTGATGTGTTTGGACTATCTATCGGACATGCTTTTGTTTTTTCAGAGGTGTATAAGTACATATATTTACTTTGGTTTATGACTACTGACGGTGGAATGATGATACTTGCTCGGACACGTTTTTGGTATTTTGAACTATTAATTAAGCTGTTTGGATGGTTATTTGTTTTAGCAGTTGATGCATGATGCTTAGAAGCATATTTGCAATGAGTTAACTGCATATGTGTGCTGCATTTTTGATGTCTAGAGCAGAGGTATCGATAATCAGGTTTTAAAAATCGATACCTTTGTGCTTGAAACATGCAATAAGCTAGAATAGAGATTTGGTATCGATACCTTTGCTCAATTATCGATACTCGGAGTTAAAGAATCAATATTTCATGACAGGTACCGATAGTTTTCGAGTTCTACGTTTCTAACCGAGAAACAAAATGTAAGTTTGGTATCGTTTTTCCAAGTGGTATCGACACCACTTAGAGAAAATACCGATACCCTAGTGCCAGTACTGATACTTACGAACATGTTTTGGAAATTTTGCTAAATGGACCCTATGCATGTTTTAAATTATTTATAAGTCTAATTATTGTAAATTTAGCATGTAGCAATGATAACTATCAAGTTTGAGTGGCTTAAAACCTTCATGAGTAATGAAATGATGGATGATTTATTTCGAATGAGCTTTTGTTGCTGTATATGACATGAGACGATGGTGTGACATCTCGTATTTGGGCTTAACGACGAGGCTGGGTATAGGGTGTTACATTAGGTGGTATCAAAGCCCTAGTTTCAATAGCTCTCGGACCTAGGTGATTATTGTGTGTGTGGAGTTTCAAAACAAACGAATTTAAATTTCCTTGTTTTCTTGAAATTGCTGGTATAACACTGTTAGAATTGCATGAGAATTGCTTAGAATGTCTTGGTTGAATTGTATGAGGGGTAGGAATGGGAACACATTGCCTTAATCCTAAATTTTGCTTGCAGAAACAAGACTTGGATCATCTCCTCGCCACTTACACCTTTTATTTGTTTGTGTGTTGCTAGATTATTTGAAAATAACATCTCTAGATTCACATATAGAATGATCATGCAAAGACATGAATATATATGCAGCACTATTTAGAACATAACCAAAAAATACAACATCAACAGTTTTAGGTCTGATAGTGCTCTTTTTAAAAGCAGTCAAACCTACTTTTACTAAACACCCCCACACTTTCAAGTATTGCAGATTAGGGGCATAACCTTTCCACAATTCATATGGGGTACAATCTGATTTTTTTTTTATGAGGCACTCTATTAAGAATATGGCTTGCAGAAAGTACGGCCTCCCCCCATATACTGTCAGGTAAACCAGAACTTAGTAGTAAAGCATTCATCATTTCTTTTAAAGTTCAATTTTTTCTTTTCAGCTATACCATTTTTTTGTAGGACATAAGGAGCAGAAAATTCGTGTATAATGTCGTCTTTCTCACAAACCTCTTTAAGAAAATTAGTGTCATATTCACCACCTCTATCAGATCTAAGATGTTTTATTTTCCTATCAAGCTAGTTTTCTACTTCTACTTTATAAAAAACAAAGGTTTTTATCAGTTTCATCTTTTGATCTTAGGAGATATACCTTTGTATATCTAGAGTAGTCATCTACAAATGTGCTATAGTAGCATCTTCCACTCTTATTTTATGCATTTTTGAAGTCTGTTAGATGGAAACACAAAAATATATATACTTTTTCATGCCCTTTTTAACACAAATTCATGCAATTTCGGTGTCATTCTTGTCGAAAAATATAATATAATTATAAAATAATTAAATTATACTTAAATTATTAACATATTGAACTTTAATTAATTTTATAATAAAATTTCATAAATTTTAATTTATTTTCGACAGATTTGCACAAAGGGTGAAAATTGGCTCGGTAGATATTGCTAGAAGTTCAAAATCGGGAAGCGATTTCTGAAGTATTGAGGCAAATTAATTTTTCAGCCTAAGACGGTTCAAATGATGAATATTAATACATAATATAATTAATTTTTATTTTAATCCAATTTATTTTGGGTTAAATAATTATTATTAATTAAATCATGAAAGGAGGCCCAATTGTGCTGAACTGAAAGACTAATCCAACCAAGCAAATGGGTTGCCCAAAACCGTCCAACATGCTGACTCAATAAGCTCAAATTAGCTTATTATTAGGCTTGCAAATCAGCCCTTGAAGTTTCCTTGAAATTGCATTCAAACCACTCCATTTATGTGCTTTTAAAGATTCACCCCAAGCTAAATTTAGCAAGTTTGAAACCTTCAAACTTGCCACATGTGTGGCCGGCCAAGGGGGTCTATGGCTGCTTATTTTTTCCTATTTTTAGTAGACAATCCCACCTATAAATACCCCATTTTGCTTCTCATTTCAACACACCTCTCACACCTTCATTCCACACTTCTCTCTCATTTTCTCTCTTCCAAACCTTCCTTTGCTTTCTTTTTTTTTTCTTTCATTCCCTTTTCGATTTCTATCTTGGAAAAGAGCCCTTCAACCACAATTGGTAGCAGTATTCAAGTACTTATAGAAGCCTCGGTTCAACAAGAACGAGCAGAGAAGGAGGAGCAGAGCAAACTAGTCATGCTTAGGAGAAACACCGAATTTGATTCTAGCTTCCTATCCTTTAATTTTTTATTGTTGTTGTTATGAACATGTCTATGAATATTTTTTATGTTGATATTCTTAATTTAATTAACATGGAATAAATTTTACTCGTGTTAGGTTGATTGAATTTCGTCCACTTAAGTTATTAAAATTATGTTTGTGTTGTTATAGGTCTTGGTAAATTGTTTGACTAAGTAAAACCATGATTATGTTATTCTTACATTACAATTGTAAGATAACTAATGAATTAATTATTAATCGTATTGAAATTGTAATTAATTAACACAATACTTAATCAATGCAAATTTAATCTTCTAAGGTAGCAGAGGGTTAAATTAGTGACTGTATTAAACGGTACATTAACCTTGCATAACTTGCAAGATTATTGTGATTAAACTTTTTCAATGTAGGTATATATTGTTACTTCACTTAATCTTTTACTTTCTTATTAAAATTGATTAATTGTTTGAATTGGCATGGTAATATGTTCAAGATATTAGTTAATTTTGTAAGTCTGTATGTGCTATAGTTAACAAATCACCAAGTTGCCATGAATTTATTCGTAACAATATGAACATTGTTTTAGTAATATTAAGTTAAGAAATGTAATTAATCTAACACAATTATGTCAACTTGATTAAAATCATCTTTTGAGATTGTGCATTGGAACATCTATTTTTATTTTACTTAGTTAAATTTTAGTTTTTAATCACTTCCTCAAAGTCAAAATATTTTTAATCACCAAAGTGTTTGAATTTCATTTCATAAACAATTTTCTTAAATAGTCCCTGTGGGTACGATAACTTGACATTTACTTGTCACTTTATTACTTATTGCGATTGTGTACACTTGCAAATTTCCATCTTCCAAGTTTTTGGCGTCATTGACGGGGACTGTTTTAAAGTTCATTATTTGTGAAATTGTTAATTTTACATTTTTGTTAATTTTTCTGTTCAATTTTAACTTAATTAATTTTCCTATGTTTGTTTCAGGTGTTTATGAGTATTGATCGAATTATCTATTTACTCCCTGTAGACCCTAAGTTTGAAAGAATTTTTCGACAACGAAGAAGACAAGTAGTTCAGAGAAGGAACGAATAGATGAACTACGAAAATCTGAATCAAGGAAATAGATCAAACCCTACTCAAAATCCTATCATTATTACTAATGGTGGGGATAAAGCTCTAAGATAGTATGCTATGCTAGTGTTTCATGATCTTAATCTGGGTATCAGGAAACTCAAGATTGAGGCACACCAATTCGAGCTAAAGCCAGTTATGCTCCAGATGTTTTAGATAGTAGGCCAATTCAGTGGAATGCCTACCGAAGATCCTCACCTTCTGTTAAGACTGTTTATGGAGGTGAGCGATTCTTTTAAGTTAGCCGAAGTACTCGAAGATGTACTACGATTAAAGTTGTTCCCATACTAATTGAGGGACAAAGCTCGAGCCTGGTTGAACTGTTTGCCACCACATTCCATTACCACATGGCAAGAGTTAACAGAAAGATTCCTTATGAAGTGTTTCCTACCTAGCAAGAATGCTAAGTTGAGGAACGAGATCACTACTTTCCAACAAATGGATGACGAGTCCTTATATGAGGCATGAGAAAGGTACAAAGAATTATTACGGAAGTGCACTCATCATGGAATCCCGTATTGCATTCAACTTGAGACATTCTATAATGGTCTTAATGCTTACGAGAATGGTAGTGGATGCTTCTACTAATGATGCTCTCCTTTCTAAGTCTTCTAACGAGGCTTATAAAATCATTGAAAGGATTTCCAGCAACAATTATCAATGGCCAACCAATCGAGCAGCTTCAGGAAGATGAGTCGCTGGAGTACATGAAGTGGAAGCTCTCACTTCACTTATATCTCAGGCATCCTCAATATCATCAATGTTTAAAAACTTTACTACTAATAGGTTTAATAATTTTACATATCAGCCACCCAATCAATTTGAAAATATAGCCTGTGTTTATTTTAGAGAAGGACATTTGTTCGAAGAATGTCCATCAAACCCAGAATCTGTGTATTACATGGGTAATCAGAGCCAGAACCCAGGATGGCAAGGACTGCAATCCAATTTATATAACCCATCTTGGCAAAACCACCCTAATTTCTCTTGGAGTACCCAGGGTTACGAGGTATTACCGATCAAATCACAACATACAACATACATTTATACATCCATTCTTAAACACCAATCAATCATAATCACATTGTCCCTTATAAGGGCTTACGAGGCCTTAAACATGCTTTATAACTGGTTCGGGACTAAACTGATAACTTACAAAAATTTTTGAAAACTTAGGAATTTTTCAAACATACAAAGGTCACACGCCCGTGTGAACAGGCCGTGTGCCTCACACGGCTCCAGACACGCCCGTGTCTCAGGCCGTGTGAAAACAGGGCATACATACTGACTTGGGTCACACGGCTGACCATACGCCCGTGTGTCTAGCCGGTGTGCCCTTCGAAATGGCCATACAAGCTCGTGTGCCAGGCCGTGCGCTAGGCCGTGCCAATCTTTTAGAGTATACTAAATTATGCAATACGGCCAAGTCACACGAGCGTGTGCTGGGCCGTGTGCCATTTAGGGGATATACTGACTTGTGCCACACGGCCGATCGCACGCCCGTGTGTGAGGCCGTGTGAAGCATACTGACTCTTCAATTCAATTTCAACAACAGGGGACACATGGCCGTGTATCATGATCGTGTGTCGCACACGGCTGAGACACATGCCCATGTCCATGCCCGTGTGGACAAGAATAGGCCATTTGCAAGGCCAATTTGCCACCATTTCTCATGCTCACCTAAACAACCAAAAAAATACCATTTGAACACATTTATAGGCAACCAAAACATGCTATTTCATATACAAATCATGCTATTTATAACCCATCCATTTCACTACTCAAATCATAATACAAAACATACTAAAACAACATGCCATTACCAACAATTTCACCTATCTTCTCTATGCATTTTTTTCTCATCATTTTATCAAGTAATTCATGTCATAAAACATACCAAATCATCATATTAAAATCAAGCCACAACATGCCATTTCATCTTCAACCATACCAAACATGCCAAAACACAAAGCCATATATATATATCACATATCACTTACCAAATTCATAAATTAAGCCAACTCAAATGGCCAAATACACACCCACATTTACATCATTTACAAGCCAACTCCCATGGCTAAATCACAACTCAAAACATATCATCTTAACACTAGCCTATACATGCCATATACCATATATACAAAACATCAAAAGTACCAACAAGTTGATCGTTAGTGTGACAATGTTCTTGATGATCCTCGAGTCTGTGCTAGCTTCGATTATCTATAAAATAGGGAAAGAACACACAAAGTAAGCTTTAAAAGCTTACTAAGCCATATACAAATAAAATTACCACATGAATCAATATCATTTTTATTAATAGGCAAATCATGAATAAGCAATTAAAAGCTCACAAACCTTTCCCATTGAACACATATTCAAAATCATGAGTGAATTCATCATATACTTCCCTTTTTAATACTCGTATGAATCTCGTATGTACCAGAGTCACTTAACTCATTCACACATTCTTTCTCGACTTGACTTTGCCCGTTGAACCATTTGAAATCGTTAAGGATACTCGGAAATCACATATAACTCATACAATGCCATATCTCGGATATGGTCTTACATGTTATCACATATCGATGCCACTGTCCCAGATAGGGTCTTATACGAAATCATATAATGATGCCAATGTCCCAGACATGGTCTTGCACGTAATCACATCTCGGTAATCCTAATGTCATGACATTTGTATCGTATACTATTCCTAAGGTCCGTACAGGACTTTCAGATATTGTAACCCTATTGATTATTGCTCATATTTAATCATTCAACATTCATAACAGTTCAATGACAATTAAACATATATAATTTAATTTAAGGACATTTATTTGCATATGAACTTACCTTGTATCCAGGATAAACAGACAGGATTGACTATTCGATAACTTTTGATTTTCCCCGATCTAAATCCTATTTCTTCCGTTCTTGATCTATATACATTCAAAATTAACTCATTTATTCATCAAATCATTCAATTCAGTCCACAAACACATATTTGGGTATTTTTACACTTTAGCCCCTAAAGTTCCATATTTTTACAATTTAGTCCCTACTTCACAAATACACAAAATTCATGCAATTTAATACCTTCCCAAGTTAGCCGAATTTTCCTAGTGCACATATCAGCCCATATTTATCATTTGTTCACACATTTAACCACACATTTTCACATTTTCACAAATAAATCCCTATTTGACATTTTTGTCAAAAATCACTTTACAAAACTTGTGTAACTAGCAACAAATATTCATTTTTTATCATAAAACATTCAAAAGATTAACTATTCATCAATGGCACTTCACAAAATCATCAACAAACTCAAAAATTAGGGCACGGGCTAGCTACTAATCGATGCAACGATCACAGAAACATAAAAATCATAAAAAACCGAACAAAATTCATACCTTAATTGCTTGTATTAACCTAACCGAATGAAAAGCCCTATTTTTGCTTTTCTTCAAACTTCATTCGACCATAAAAGATGAACATAAAGATGGCTTTATGTTTTGTTTTATTTAATATATCATTTATTATCCATTTACCAAAATAACCTTTAATAAAAACCATTAAAAACATCCATTCAATATCCTTTTATGTCAAATTCCACTATCAATGGTCTAATAACATCATAAGGACCTTTCATGTAATAAATCATAGCAAATAAGCACTTAAACAATTAGAATGCAACTTTTGCATTTTACACGATTTAGTCCTTTTATCAAATTAGACATCCAATCGATAAAATTAAATCACAAAACTTTCACACATATATAATCACATGCTATAAACACAAAAAAATAATATTAAAATAATTTTCTGACCTCAGATTTGTGGTTCCAAAACCACTGTTCTGATTTAGCTAAAATCGGGTTGTTACAACTCTCCTCCCTTAGGGATTTTCATCCCCGAGAATCTTACCAGTGAATAGGTTCGGGTATTGATTTCTCATAGCATCTTCGGGTTCTCACGTAGCTTCTTCAACCCCGTGTCGATGCCACAAGAATTTCACTAATGCAATTTTCTTATTTCTCAATTCTTTGATCTCACGAACTAAAATTCGAATTGGTTCTTCAGCATATGACATATCAGATTGAATTTCAACCTCGGTCGGGGAAATGACGTGTGAAGGGTCGGATCGGTATCATCAAAGCATCTACACATGAAACACATTATGCATTTTCTCTAACTCAGACGGTAGAGAAAGTCGATAAGCAACTGGTCCGGCTCACTCGATAATCTCATACGGCCCGATGAATCGCAGACTCAATTTTCCTTTTTGACCAAACTGCAATATTTTTTTCCAAGGCGACACTTTCAAGAATACTTTATCCCCGATCTAAAACTCAATATCTTTCCGTTTCAAGTCTACGTAAGATTTATGTTGATTCGATGCTGCTTTCAAACTATCACGAGTTACTTTCACTTTTTCTTCAGTCTCTCTAATCAGATCAACCCCGTGAATCTTACTATCACTGAGCTCCGTCCAGTACAATGGTGATTGACATTTACGTCCGTATAGAGCCTCGTACGGTGGCAATTTAATACTCGATTGAAAGTTATTATTATAAGCAAATTCAATCAACAAATAATATTTTTCCCACGTACCTTCGAACTCAAGAATGCAACAACGTAACATATCCTCGAGTATCTGAATAACTTGCTCGGATTGACCATCCGTCTGCGGGTGAAATGCGGTACTAAAATGTAGCTTTGTACCGAGTGTGTCTTGCAGTTTCTTCCAAAACCGCGATGTGAACCTCGGATCTCTATTCGAAACAATGGAAATAGGTACCCCGTACAATCTCACAACCTCGGAGATATATAACTCAGCTAACTTATCAAGTGAGAAATCCATACGTACAGGAATGAAATGAGCTAATTTTGCCAATTGGTCAACAACAACCCAGATTGCATCTTTCTTTCTCGGAGATAGGGGTAAACCCGATAGAAAATCCATAGTCACTCTATCCCATTTCCACTTAGGAATCATGCTTGGCTGCAATAAACCCGACGGTACTTGATGCTCAGCTTTGACTTGCTGATAGATTAAACATTTTGAAACAAACTCGGAGATATCTCTTTTCATGCCGTGCCACCAATACAGCTATTTCAAGTCAGTAAACATTTTTGTACTTCCTGGATGAACAGATAAATGACTACTATGTGCTTCATTCAAAATCATTTGAATCAACTATGAATTTCTCGGAACACATATTCAGCCTCTGAATCTTAAACAATCATCGAAATCAACTTGAAACTCTGAATCAGGGTTCGAACCACATTGAGCTCATTTTGCTAACATTTCATTTTCGACTTTTTGAGCTTCGCAAATCTACTGTAAAAATAATGGTCTCGCTTTCATCTCGGCCACAATTGAACCATCATTAAACAAAGCTATTTGAGTGTTCATCGCACATAGAGAGAATAGGGATTTTAGGCTCAAAGCATCAGCAACGACATTAGCCTTTCCCGGATGATAATCGACCACTAACTCATAATCTTTTAGTAATTCAAGCCATCTCTGTTGTTGCAAATCCAGATCTTTCTGAATCATCAAATATTTCAAACTCTTGTAATCGGTATAGATGTGGAATTTCTCACCAAACAAATAGTGAAGCCAAATTTTCAACGCGAACACAATAGCTGCTAACTCCAAATCGTACGTCGGGTAATTCTTTTTATGCGATTTCAATTGTCTCGAGTCATAAGCTATAACTTTGCCTTCCTGCATAAAAACACAACCTAGACCATTCAAAGATGCATCACTGAAAACTACGAACTCTTTACCCGATTCAGGCTGAACTAACACTGGTGCCTTTGTCAATAAAGCTTTTAACTGATCAAAACTTTTCTGACATTTATCTGACCACTCGAACTTAACATCTTTTTGAAGCAATTTTGTCATCGGAGTCGTAATCATCGAAAAGCCTTTCACAAATCATCTGTAATAGCCGATGAGTCCCAGGAAGCTACAGACTTCAAATACATTTCTCGGAGGCTTCTAATCCATTATTGCAAAAGTCTTGCTCGGATCGACTCGAATAGCTGATGCTGACACAATATGCCCTAGAAAACCAACCTCGCGCAACCAGAATTCACATTTGCTAAACTTTGCAAATAACTACTTATCTTGCAGAGTTTGTAGTACAATTCTCAAATGCTCGGCATGTTCGGATTCATCTTGTGAGTAAATCAAAATATCATCAATGAAAACAACGACAAATCAATCTAGGTATGGTCTGAAAATTCGGTTCATTAAGTCCATAAAGACAACATGTGCATTCGTTAGTGCGAAAGGTATAACTAAAAATTCATAGTGACTATACCTTGTTCTAAATGCAGTCTTTGGCACATCTGAGTCTTTTACTCGCAACTGATAATATCCCAATCTCAAATCTATTTTTTAAAACACTGTAGCCCATTTTAATTGATCAAACAAATCATCTATTCTCAGCAGAGGATACTTATTCTTGATCGTCACTTTGTTGAGCTGTCGATGGTCTATACACATTCTCATCGTGCTATCTTTCTTTTTCACAAATAATACTGGTGCACACCAGGGAGAGAAACTCTGTCTAGCAAAACCTTTATCTGTCAACTCTTGCAACTGAGCTTTTAATTCTGTCGGGGTCATTCTGTACGGAGCTATCAATATCGACGTAGTTCTTGGCGCTAACTTAATGCCAGACTCAACCTCTCGGATCGGTGGTAAACCCGATAACTCTTCAGGAAACACATCCAGATACTCATACACAACTAGCACTGATTCAATCTTCTTTTTAGTTACTTTCGTATCAAGCACATAAGCAAAATAATCTTCGCAACCCTTTCTCACATATTTCTGAGCTAACATCGAAGAAATCACTACTGGTATACCATTCAAATCATTTGAATCAAGCTAGATAATCTCATTATTTTGACATCTCAGATCAATCGTCTTTCGTTTACAGTTTACTATAGCATCATGTAGCGTTAGCCAATCCATACCCAGAATTATATCAAATTCATCAAATGGCAACAATATCAGATCAATCGGAAAACAAAAATCCCGAATCATCAATGGACAGTTCTTGCACACATTATTAATTAAAACACACTTGCCTAAGGGGTTCAATACTCTAATCACAAATTTAGTGACTCTACAGGAAAAGTCTTACTTGATACTAAATTCACACATATATACGAATGAGTTGATCCTGGATCTATCAATACAATCACATTAGTATCATAGACAGTAAAAGTACCTGTAATAACATCTGGAGATGACGCTTCTTCGCGAGCACGAATATCGTAGGCTCGTGCAGGTGCCCTGGCCTCTGACCTCACAACAGAATCTTTAGTCGCTCTCTGGCTACCACTCACATTTCTCATGTTTCCGAGTGGTCTAGCTCTAACTGCAGTGTTACTCGGTCTCATGTTTTATACTGTATCTTGCTCAGCCAACTCAGGACAGTTGCGAATGAAATGATATAATGATCCAAATTTGAAACAGGGTCGATCATTCAATCTACAATCACCGATATGCCGTTTTCCATAATGTCTACACTCGGGTCAGTTTTGTCTCACATTGCCAACACTAGCAATAGATGTAGCTTGAGCATTAGAACTCACAAGTTGCTTTTCACGATCCCTATTTGAATATCTCATCGATGCATTGGAATGATCAAACGAGTCTTAGAATTTCATTGATACAGGCTGATAAGATTTACTTGTCGATCTCTTTTTAGAGTCCCTAGCTTCAAAATCAGCTTTTCTCTTTTCTTTTTCGAGTTCTTCAGCTTTACATGCTCGTTCGATGAGTATCGCAAAATCTTTGATTTCCAGAATCCTAACTAATAGCTTGATGTCTTCATTTAAACCATCCTCAAATCTCTTGCACATAATAGCTTCAGTTGAAACACATTCCCGAGCGTATTTGCTCAATCTCACAAATTCTCACTCGTATTCGGTAATAGACATACGACCCTGTTTCAGCTTGAGAAACTCTTTTACGTTTCTGATCAATGAATCTCTGGCTAATATATTTCTTCCAGAATTCGGTTTGGAAAAACTCCCAAGTAACCCGTTCTTTTGGGACCACCAATACTAATGTATTCCACCAGTAATACGCAGTGTCTCTTAACAAAGATATGGCACATTTGATACATTCATCAGGAGTACAAGATAACTTATCGAATACTCGGATTGTATTATCAAGCCAGAACTCAGCTCGTTCAGTATCATCATCAACATTAGCCCGAAACTCTTCAGCCTCATATTTACGAATCTTATCAATAGGTGGCTTACTCAATCGAATCGGATCTATCACTTGTGGCACAACTGGGACATGTTGAGGAATAGGCAGGAGTGGAAGTTGTTGAGCAGCCGGATTTGTTCGAACGAAATCTATGAACCACTCACTCATCATTTGGAAGAAGGCCTATTTAACCTCTCCCTCGTGGCTACTAGTTACAAGTCTAGAGTCAGATTGCACTACCCTCTGAGAAGGAGCGGGCGCATTACTCTCTACATCGTCAACTATAGCTCTTTCGGGATCCATTACTATACGAAAACACAATTTAAGCTGTCAAGAATCATCACACTATCTTAGAGTATATATATGGCATGTATAGCTAGACTCACACACACGCAACGTTAGTCCTAGAATCGATTAAACCATAGCTGTGATACCAATAAATGTAACACCCCTAACCCGTATCCATTGCTGAAATAGGGTTACTAGACATTATCGATCAAATCACAACATACAACATACATTTATACATCCATTCTCAAACACTAATCAATCATAATCACATTGTCCCTTATAAGGGCTTACGAGGCCCTAAACATTCTTTAGAAGTGGTTCAGGACTAAACCGATAACTCACGAAAATTCTTGAAAACTTAAGAAGTTTTCAAACATACAAGAGTCACACGCCCGTGTCCCAGGCCATGTGAAAACAGGGCAGACATATTGAATTGGGCCATACGGCTGACCACACACCTGTGTGTCTAGCCCTTGTGCCCTTCGAAATAGCCACACAAGCCCGTGTGCCAGGCGGTACGCTAGGCCGTGCCAATCCTGTAGGGTATACTGACTTATGCAACACGGCCAAGTCACATGCCCGTGTGCTAAGTGTGCCATTTAGGAGGTATACTAACTTGTGCCACACGACCGGTCACACGCCCGTGTCTCTGCCCGTATGGACAAAAATAGGCCATTTGCAAGGCTAATTTGCCACCCTTTCTCATGCTCACCTAAATAACCAAAACAATACAACTTCAACACATTTATAGGCAACCAAAACATACTATTTCATATACAAATCATGCCATTTATAACCCATCCATTTCACTACTCAAATCATAATACAAAACATACTAAAACAATATGCCATTACCAACAGTTTCACTGATCTTCTCTATGCATTTTTTCTCATCATCTTATCAATTAATTCATGTTATACAACATACCAAATCATCATCTTAAAATCAAGCCACAAAATGCCATTTCATCTTCGACCATACCAAACATGCCAAAACACAAAGCCATATATACATCACATATCGCTTACCAGATTCATAAAGTAAGCCAACTCAAATGGCCAAATACACACCCACATTTACATCATTTACAAGCCAACTCTTATGGCTAAAATCACAACTCAAAAAATATCATCTTAACACTAGCCTATACAAGCCATTTACCATATATATAAAACATCAAAAGTACCAACAAGTTGATCGATACTGTGACGATGTTCCTAATGATCCCCGAGTCTGAGCTAGCTTCGATTATCTATAAAATAGGGAAAGAATACACAAAGTAAGCTTTAAAAGCTTAGTAAGCCATATACAAATAAAATTACCACATGAATCAATATCATTTTCATTAATAGGTAAATCATGAATAAGCATATAAAAGCTCACAAACCTTTCCAGTTGAACACATATTCAAAATCATGAGTGAATTCATCAAATAATTCCCTTTTTAATACTCGTATGAATCTCGTACGTACCTGAGTCACTTAACTCATTCACACATTCTTTCTCGACTTGACTTTGCTCGTTGAACCATACAGAATCGTTAAGGATACTCAAAAATCACATATAACTCGTACAATACCATATCTCGAATATGGTCTTCATGTTATCACATATCGATGCCACTGTCCCAGACAGGGTCTTATACGAAATCATATAACGATGCCAATGTCCCAGACATTATCTTACACGTAATCACATCTCGCTAATCCTAATGTCATGACATTTGTATCCTATACTATTCTTAAGGTTCGTACGAGACTTTCAGATATTGTAACCGTGTTGATTCTTGCACATATTTGATCATTCAACATTCCTAATAGTTCAATGACAATTAAACATATATAATTCAATTTACGGACATTTATTTGCATATGAACTTACCTTGTATTCGGGATAAACGGACTGGATTGGCTATTCAATAACTTTTGATTTTCCCCAATCTAAATCCTATTTCTTTCGTTCTTAATCTATATAAATTCAAAATTAACTCATTTTTTCATCAAATCATTCAATTCAGTCCACAAACACATATTTGGACATTTTTACGCTTTAGCCCCTAAAGTTTCACATTTTTACAATTTAATCCCTACTTCACAAATACACAAAATTCATGCAATTTAATACCTTCCCAAGCTAGCTGAATTTTTCTAGTGCACATATCAGCCCATATTTATCATTTATTCACACATTTAACCACACATTTTCACATTTTCACAAATAAATCCCTATTTGACATTTTTGTCAAAAATCATTTTAAAAAACTTGTGTAACTATCAACAAATATTCATTTTTCATCATAAAACATTCAAAAGCTTAACTATTCATCAATGGAACTTCACAAAATCATCAACAAACTCAAAAATTAGGGCACAGGCTAGCTAGTAATCGATGCAACGATCACAGAAACATAAATATATCAAAAACCAAACAAAATTCATACCTTAATTGCTTGAATTAACCTAACCAAATGAAAAGCCCTATTTTAGCTTTTCTTCAAGCTTCATTCAGCCATAAAATATGAACATAAAGATGGCTTTATGCTTTGTTTTACTTAATATAAAATTTATTAACCATTTACCAAAATAACCTTTAATAAAAACCATTAAAAACATCCGTTTAATATCCTTTTTATGTCAAATTCCACTATCAATGGTCTAATAACATCATAAGGACCTTTCTTTTAATAAATCTTAGCAAATATGCACTTAAACAATAAGAATGCAACTTTTGCATTTTACTTGATTTAGTCATTTTATCAAATTAGACATCCAATCAATAAAACTAAATCACGAAGCTTTCACACATATATAATCACATGCTATAAACACCAAAAATAATATTAAAATAATTTTCCAACCTTGAATTTTTGGTTCTGAAACCACTGTTTCGGTTTAGCTAAAACTTGGCTGATACAAGAAATCTGAGGAAAGAGCATTGTAAAGCATTGACATTGAGGAGTAAAAAGATATTTAGAGCCCAAAAATGTTGAAGTTGAAAGGAGCCAGCTGATGCTCAAGAGTTAGTGGTAGTTCAACCAAGTGTTGAAATTCTTACTTTACCAAAACCAGAATTTGCAAAACCCGATAAACTGACAACTTCATTAGATGCAGAATTGTGACAGAAGACGAATCAACTAGTTCTAGTAAATAATCCTCCACCACTCTACCCTCAAAGACTTCAGAAGTAGAAGTAAGAAGTCTAGTTCAAGAAGTTCTTAGACGTACTTAAGGAACTTCATGTAAACATTCCGTTGGTAGAAGCACTTGAATAGATGCCAAACTACGTCAAATTCATGAAGGATATCCTGTCCAAGAAATGAAGACTAGGAGAATTTGAGACGGTAGCCCTGACGAAGGAATGTAGTGCATATCTTCAAGACAAACTACCTCTAAAGTTGAAGGATCATGGATGTTTTACCATACCTTGCAACATTGAAGCAACGTATTGTGGTAGGGCACTATGCAATTTGGGTGCGACCATCAACTTGATATCCATGTCCATATTTAGGAAGTTGGGGATAGTTGAAGTTAGACCTACTACGGTTACACTTCAATTAGCATATCGATCTTTAGCGCATCTAGAAGGAAAAATCGAGGATGTATTGGTACGTGTAGATAAATTTATTTTCCATGCTAACTTTGTTATTCTAGACTTTAAAGTAGACAAAGAAGTGCCAATCATCCTAGGGAGGCCTTTCTTAGCAATTGGAATGACCCACCTTTTAATGTTTTTTTAAGTCTATGCGATTTCTTGACACATGATGATTGTTCTGTAGTATCCGAGTTAGAGGAATTAGTCATGAAAAAGGAACTCAGTTTTATTGAGGACCTACTGGAAAAAATTTTGATGTTAGACCCTCCAAGTGATGAATAGGGAGAGGAATACTTAGCTTTACTAGAAGCTAATCAAAGGGGATTTATTCTGCAATCTCGCTTTGAGTCTTTGGAGATAGGAAGTAGGGATTATACCCAACCAAAGTGTCAATTGAGGAGCCACCTAAGTTAGAACTAAAGGTACTTCCCTCACATTTAAAATATGTTTATTTAGGTAACGTTTCTACTTTATCTGTGATTGTTTCAGCGGAGATGACTGAAGAGCAAGAACAGAAACTTATCCTAGTGTTGAAACAATTCAAGAAGGCTATTGGATGGACCATAGCTGATATTCGTGGCATTAATCTGTTTGTATGCATCCAGAAGATCATCTTGGAAGATGGCGAGAAAAGGATGATTGATGGAAAACGAATACTGAACCCCATCACGAAAGATATGGTAAAGAAAGAATTTATTAAGTGGTTAGATACGGGTATAATTGATCCTACCTCAGATAGTTCGCGGGTAAGTTTGGTTCAGTGCGTACCAAAGAAAGGAGGTATCACATTCGTAGAGAATGAAAACAATAAGTTGATACCAACTAGAATGGTTACGGGATGGAGAATTTGCATCGATTACCGGAAGTTGAACAAGGCGACTAGGAAAGGTCACCTCCATTTGTTTTTCTTGGATCACATGCTAGATAGACTCGCAGGGTGGGACTATTACTGTTTTCTCGATAGATACTCAGGGTATAATCAAATTATAGTGGCGTCGGAGGATCAACACAAAACAACATCCACGTACTCGTATGGTACATTTGCATTTAGGCGCATGCCATTTGGTTTATGTAATGCACCTACTACATTTCAAAGATGTATGAAGTCTATTATTATTGACATGGTTGAAAAGTATTTGGAAGTGTTTATGGATGATTTTTCAGTGTTTGGAGACACATATGATGATTGCCTTACCAATCTAGCCAAGGTACTAAGGTGATACGAAGAAACAAACCTTGTACTCTACTGGGAAAAGTGTCATTGCATGGCACGAGAAGATATTGTTATAGGGCATCGGATAATGAGACATGGTGTAACAATCTGTCTTCGGTAAAACTGGAATAGTGGTTTCGAGACCACAAATGTGATTTCAAAAGGAAAATTATTGTTATATTATTTTATGGTCTATAGTATGATAGTAGTGTCATATAAAAATTTCATAAAGAAATTTTACCGATTATATATTTAATTTGATAAAGGACCAAATTGCACAAAGTGCAAAAGTTGAGTTCTAATAGCTACAAGGATTAAATAGCTATGGAATTCAAAATTTGAGGTCCTTATATAGAAAATAGACCATTAAAAATGTTTAGTGGTTAAGGATGATGATTCATCCATGGAAAATAAAATAAAGAAAAGGATGAAATTGGAAAGTGAAATAATAAAAGATGATAAATGATAAAAAAAATTAAAAATATCATCATTCATATTATCTTTCCCAAATTAAAAGCATGGAAACCCTAGCCATGGAAACCTAAGCTCAAGCCAACTTATTTTGCTTGATTAGGTTAGTATGATTGCCTCGTTTTTAATGATTTTTATATTTTTGACATCGTAATAGCTTAATTTAGCTATCTCGAGGACTAATTTGCAAAGTTAACAAAGTACTAGGGTTTTTACATGGATGAGTATGCTGAAATTTTGAATTTTATGGTAGAAAATGAAAGATTTTTCATAGATAAACAACTTTTGTAAAGTGAATTTAGATGAAATTATGATTTAGGACTAAATTGTGAAGTTGTAAAAAATCATGGAAAAATCTAAATTTTATAAAATACATGGGCTGTAAATTTTACATGTAAAAATTAGCTATGCTTGGAATAAGGACTTAATTGCATGAATTTCATTTTTCGAGCCTAGGGACAAAATCGCCATTAATTAAAAGTTTAGGGGCAAAATGGTAATTTTACCTAAGATGTGAATTGAATTGAAATGAACATTAATTATGTAACGCCCCAAAAATATAAGGTCTTTAATTTTGCATGTCCTGACAACAAATACTTGTCTGCTTTAATGGCTAGTGATTTGGGTGTGTTTAGGGGTATTTAGGAAACCTGGGTTCAAGTATGGCCTCTGGGAAAATTTTGATTTTTGCTCTTTTGGAAACCTAGATGTTAGCTTGAAGGGCATATATTAAGTTGTGTTTGTTTTGTGACACAAGAGAGCTTGTGTTGTGGTGGCAAGTGGCGTGTTGGGCATTTAAAAGGGAGTGGGTTCGAATCCCATGGCATGCAAAGAGGGAGTTTTATTTTATGACTCTGTGGCGTGAGAGGTAGAGTTTGATTCAAACTTCGCAGAGGTGGTTGGAGACTTGGTTATCAAATTTGAATGGATTTGAATGGGAGGTTGGGAGCAAATCAAGGAGAATTTGGTGGAGATTTACTTTTGTCGAAACACATATACCAAGTCAGAATTCTCCCTTGAAACCCCTCTTTTCTTCTGCACATTTTTCTCTGCCTATTTGGCATTCTTCTTCTTCTCTTTAGGGCTAAACCGAATTAAGTTATTCTGTTCCCTCTTCTCCCTTTATTCTCCTATGCCGAATACCATCTATCTTCTTCTGGTTTCGATTTCCTATCAGGGTGAATCGATTCTTTTCTTGATTAGTTCTGTGGCGACCAATTCTCCATTTTCTTTCCCTCTCTGTTGCGGTTCTGCAAGTTTTCCTGAAATCGGTAGGTGTTCATATTTTTCACTTTTTGTTTAAAATTGTTCCTTCCTATCCCCCTTTTTCTCTAAAAGCCAAATATTCCTTTCCTTCATGTTCTTTGATGGTCGAATGGTGATCCCTTCCTCTTGGTGTAGTGATCGTTGGGTTTAGGTATTCCCGAGGAGTGGAGAAGTGCAGAAGTCTTTCAATCATCAAACTCTGTCTCTCGTTAAGGGTAAGATCAATACCCTACTCTTAGATTAGGTCGAATATTCTGGCGGTTGGTAAGTTGCATTTTTGGATTAAGTCCACATATTGGATTACTGTTTTGGTTACTAAGAACTGTTTTGATACAGATATTCGGCACAGGCGTGTGATCAATCCTGATCGGTAGCCTTAAGAGATTAAAGTCTGTAGTCAAGCAAGTTAAGGGAAATATTTCAGATTAAGTGCTATTAAAAGGGCATTACCCTAACAATTAAGGACTAACATCAATTTTCGATGATTTTAGATTGGGTGCTCGTAGATCTGGGAATGACTCCGTAAAAAGGTGTGTAATCACACCCCTCTTTACTGTGAATTGACGAAAAGCCGAAACTTTAGCATTAATGGCCATCGCTCGTATGGTAAACCGAGCCCACAGATCGTGGCCAATAGGCTGTTGAGGCCACCATGAGGGTTCTCGTGCTCTTGGGCCGTTATAGGCCTTGTTGGGCCCAATGGGCTCGTAGGCCCCACACGAATAAAGTTTACGGAAAGTAGTAGGAACTATTTTGGGCTACGTAGAGCACATAACTGTGATGGGATTTGGGCCAAACGACCCACATGAGCGTGTGGGCCCATTTGGGTCGAATATTGGGTTTTAAACCCATTTACACTGTTGCAACCAAATGGATTATCTGGGTCGCTCGAGGCGACTGTAGGCCTTAGAAAAGGTCGTTAAAGGACTGAAATACCCTTAAGGAGTAAAATAACTAAAATACCCTTAATGAGTAAAACGACTGAAATACCCCTAGTGAGTAGAATTACCAAAATACCCTTGTAGGGTAGAATTACCAAAATACCCCTGATGGATGGAATTACCGTTTTACCCCTAACCGATGAAATGACCATTATACCCCTAGTGGTAATTTAGTTGATGTGTGTATGATATCTATATGTCTGGTTATGAATATGACATGCTACATACACGTAATGTTTATTTCATGACATTCTGCATTAGGGGTGGGATTCTGATTTGGAGGAAGTACTATACTAGTGGCTCTGCCACGTTTTTACTATTCTAATGGCTTCATCACGTATTCTGATTTTAGTGGCTTGGCCACGTTTACTGTTACTCAAAGCTTTGCTGCGTTACTATTAACAGCTATGCTGCGATATTGGTATGTTGGCTGGTTGGGTCGACTTAGTCCCCACATGGTGTGTTGGTTGGTACTGGTGGTGTGTTTGCTGGATTGGGTTGGGTTGCATCTCTGTTCTGCACTGTTATCACTTTGGGCTTAGGCCCACTCTATTACTGTATAGGGCTAAAGCCCAGACTGATCTGCTACTGTATAGGGCTTAGGCCTAGTCTGTTTCTGCTTGCATTGATTGTTATTCGACTGATAGGGGATTACACACTGAGTTTTCACAAACTCACCCTTTTCTTTTAACTGTATAGGTAATCCCCATCCTTAGATGATTTGGAGCTGCGAGGGACTCGGAGGTGGCCACATGTTCGCCAGTATTTTAGTTTATACCTAACTTTTTAAATATTTTATTTTGAGGTTGATATTTATGTAATAAGGCCATTTGAGGTTTTAACTTTTATCTGGTTTTAACTTCTCACTTCAACCTGCTAGATTAGGAAACACGGGTTTTCAAAATAATAACTGTTTCCAAAGAAAGTCATGCATTTCAAATCTTAAAGTTTACAACTAGAAAAGCTTCCGCGATTTTTAATCCAGGTTAATAAACTTGTAATAAATGATATGACCAATAGGTGATTAACAAGGTTTGATTTTACAACCCTCAACGTTTTCAATAGCAATTGGTTTTAAAAAGGATTTAAAACTTCAGTCACGAATTTTCATCGACAAAACTGGTTGTCAAAACAACTCTTCGATGTGACACGTCAGATCCGGTCGTAATGTCTAGGCCGGGTTTGGGGTGTTACAAATTAATGTTAAAATTATTCATATAGATCCAGATAGAACAAATTCAGAGTTAGAACGAGGAAAAGAGAAAATGTCAGATTAATAGATTTTACTTACACGAACATTTGTCGAGGTAAGTTCATGTAAATAAATTTGTACATATATATGCTTGAATTGAATGTTGTGTATGACAATTATATAGTTGTCATGTATATGAAATTGAATATATAAATATATATCCGATATGCCCGATAAAAATTAAATCTCGTTTGAATAATGAAAGTCGATGGATACATGATTTCTTGTATTGATTGTGGTCCAGCTTATGTTGCAGACACACTATAGCTCGAACGAGCAATCCTGATATAAGCCCTCTCGAGCGCCCTGTTATATAGTTCCTGCGAGCATCCTGATCGGTAGTGATTCTGCATGTGTTGTGCACTACATTAGCTCTTTGTGAGCGTCATGTTACATGATTCGATTGGTTGTGATCCAGTATTTATTGCAGATACAAACGTAGCTCTTCATGAGAATCCTGATATAAGCTCTTATACGCTTCCTGATATGGCTCGCTTGAACTCAGTGTTATGCTATCCAGAGCACCCTATTAATAACTCTTCGGAGTTACCTGTTAAGCTCAATGAGCTTCCTGTTTTAAACTCTTATGAGTTTCTTATTTAGCTCGGATAAGCGTCCTATTACATGGCACATCTAAGCATCCTGTTAAATGGCTCGAGAGTGTGCTTCCTGATTATGTGCCCTAATGGGTACCCCTAAACATGAATTGATGGATAACTGATTGGTATACCTCATGTATACTACTTGGGTGTCTATCGATATTTCAATTAAATTCAACGGGCAAAATCCTGACAAGAGAAAATATTAACACAAAATGAATTAATACACATATCTACCTGAATTACATGAAAATGATGATACATGATATATGGAAATACGAGATAATAATATATGAACATGGAATTCACTTGATGAATATGTTCATTCATGATTATAGATTTGAATACCTTGAGTGTATTACCCGTGTGACACTGACATTTCAAATTATTTAATGGGCAAAGTTCTGACATGGAATAATCTGAACTCGAGACGAATTATCATGAAAATGTACTTGAAATACATGGGTGTGATTTGTAAATGTTATACGAATTCATGATGTTTAAAGTGTATGTATATGGTAATCTGGTTATTATTAAGCCCATACATGTTTCTTGATGATTATACGAGATAATATGACTTAGAAACGAACTATTACCCGTATGTACATGAAGTACATGGAAATGATATTACCTGATATATTGGTGCATGAATTGGTTGTTATTGGAATATGGAACTGACTTTATGACTTTGTTCATCCATGATTAAGGACAATTATATGTGATTACTTGGCTAACATGATGAGGATATGTGTTTAGGGCTAGTGACTAAATTGGTTGATAGTGCCTTGCATGTTTATTTTGAACATAAATGAATGGTAAGTTAGTTACCATGTTATTAACTTACTAAGCATTTCATGCTTACTCTGTTTTAATTTTCCCTGTTCTATAGCAATTCAAAAGCTCGTTGGATTGGAAGCATTGACGGAGATTACTCACACTATCCATCTGCCCGTCTTGATATATATATATATGGTAAATTAATTATGGTTATAATTGCATGTATAAGTTAATTAGCCAATGTTGGCATGTAAATGTTTGAGTTATAACTAGCCATTGGAATGGCTTGTGATAAATATGTTTTGATATGTATAAATGAGATTATAACATGTTTGGTGTGTGCTTAAATGGTTGAATGATAGAAAATCATGTTGGCACATTGATGATTAATTCTAGCATATTTGATAAAATATGCATATAGGTGAATTTGATAAATTAAGTAAGTTTTGTATGTTTGGTTACATGATGGTAAAGTATTAGTTGAGGTGCTTAAGAGCACATTATTTGTATGTGATGTTATGTCATGCATGAGACTTGGTTTTGACTTGAATTAATTGTTTTAAAAATGGCTTGTGAATATGTTAAAGTATTGGTGTAAGAGGAAGACAAATTGGGTGAGAAATGTGGCTTGGAAAATAGCCTATTTTTGTCCATACAGGTAGAAACACGGGCGTGTGTCTCAGCCGTGTGTGACAAATGGCCTAGCATATGGGCATGTGATATGGCCGTGTGTCCCTTGCATCTTTAAAATGTCAAAATAGAATGTTTAGAATTGATCACACGGCCTAGCACAAGGGCATGTGGCTTGACCGTGTGACCCTTGCACCTACACACGGTCTAGCAGACGAACGTATGACTTGATCGTGTGACCCAAGTCAGAGAGTTACACAGCCTAAGACACAGGCGTGTCCTTGGCCGTGTGAGCCATATAGCCTGACCACACGGGCATGTGAACCTAGTACCTAGGAAAAATTTTGAGATTTTGCGAAAAATTCTCCGAGTACCCGATTTAGTCCCAACTCGTTTCTAGTGCATGTTATGGACCTCAAAGGTTCATACAAGGGACTTTATGTTTGATTTCTAACCTGAATACTATATAAAATGAAATATTTGTTTACTTGACCTGTATATTCTGGTAATGCTTCGTAACCCTGTTCCGGCGACAGATACAGGTTAGGGGTGTTACACATGGAATCGAGGTAGATAAAGCAAAGGTAGATGTTATTGAGAAACTCCCACCTCCAACATCTGTAAAGGGTGTTAGGAGCTTTTTAGGCCATGCTGGCTTTTATCGGAGATTTATCAAGGACTTCTCCAAAATTGCTAAACCTTTATGAAAATTATTAGAGAAGGACACAATGTTTTTAATTTGATGAGGAGTGCTTAAAAGCTTTCAATGATTTGAAAAGTCAGTTAGTTTCGACACCAATCATCATCACACCAGACTGGGATTTTCCATTTGAACTAATGTGTAACGTAAGTGATTTCGTGATAGGAGCTATGATGGGCCAGCGAAGGAACAATTTTTTTCATCCCATCTACTGTGCAAGTCAGACTCAAACGGGAGCTCAATTGAATTATACAGTAACAGAGAAAGAGTTACTTGTTATTATGTTTGCTTTTAACAAGTTTCGATCTTATCTTATAGATACCAAAGTGACTGTCTATACGGATCATTCGGAAATTAAGTATTTACTTGCTAAGAAGGATGCCAAGCTGAGATTAATCTGATGGGTACTTCTATTCCAAGAATTCGATCTAGAAATGCAAGATCAAAAAGGGGTAGAAAATCAAGTAGCAGACCACTTGTCTAGATTGGAGCCGCAAGAAAGAAATTCTCCACTTATACCTATTTAGGAGACATTTCCAGATGAGCACATACTTAAGGTAAATCATGTCCATAATACCCTTTGGTTTGCTGATTTCGCTAACTATTTAGCTTGTGGTTTGATGCTAATTGATAAGACATATCAAAAAAAGAAAAAGTTTCTTCATGATGTGAAGTACTATTTCTGGGAAGAATCATACTTGTTTAGAAAGTGTGTGGATCAAATGATCAGGAGATGCGTGGCAGAAGATGAAGTACATAAGATTTTATATCATTACCACACAACTCCAAGTAGGGGACACTTTGGAGGTACACGTACTGCGGCCAAGGTATTGCAAGCCGGATTCTTTTGGCCAACACTATTCAAAGATAGGTATGCTTACTTAAAAAGTTGTGATCGATGCCAAAGGGTTGGAAACATCACCAACAGAAATGATATGCCCTGGACAAACATCATTTAGGTAGAATTATTCAATGTTTAGTGTATTGACTTCCTTAGTCCTTTCCCTCTGTCTTTCGGTCACAAGTACATATTGGTAGCAGTAGACTACGTGTCTAAATGGGTTGAGGCCAAGGCATATCCGATGAATGATGCCAAGGTTGTGATGAAGTTCCTGCAGAAACATGTTTTCACAAGGTTTGGAACTCCTAAGGCCATCATCAGTGATGAAGGGTCCCACTTTGTGAACAAATGGTTGAAATGGTTACTCGACAAACATGGAATGAAGCACAAGGTTGCCACAGCTTACCATTTACAGACAAACGGACAAGATGAACAGGCAAACAATGAGATAAAAGACATACTTGAGAAGGTAGTTTGTGCAAACCGACGAGATTGGTCCAAAAGATTGGACAATGCTTTATAGGCCTATAGGACGACATACAAATCACCTTTAGGGATGTCACCCTATAGGTTGGTTTTTGGGAAATCCTACCATCTGCCCTTGGAGTTAGAACACAAAGCTTATTGGGCTCTCCAACAACTAAAATTGGATCTTAAGCTTGCTAAAGAGAAATGGGTGCTTCAACTCAACGAGTTAGAATAGTTTCGAATGTTCTCATACGAGAACGCCAAACTTTTAAAGGAAAGACTTAAAAGATGGCATGACAAGCACATTTGAGTTCAAGAATTTAAAGCAGGCCAGCAAGTCTTGTTATTCAATTCCAGATTAAGGTTCTTTCCAGGTAAGCTAAAATCACGTTGGTCTGGTCTATATATGATTCACCAAGTTTTTCCACATGAAGTTTTCGAAATTCAAGGTAAGGTGGTAATTTTCAAGTCAATGCTCACCTTTTAAAACATTACTTTAGGGATAAAATTGAGCGAGATAAAATTTTGTTCATTTTATCAGATATTTAATTTTTCTCACTTTCTTTTTAAATAAATGATTTAGGGTATATTTCTGGGATTAATATGTTTAAATAAATTCTGTCTAGGATATTGGAACTTAAGCAGGACCGCTTGTGACCCCTCCAATCTTTCCTAGGAATTGATTTTAACATAACCTTCTCTAAATGGCAAAATAAGTTTTTAGTTTTTCAAATAAAAGGGTCAATTTTGATCCAAGTTTTAATTCTAGCTCAATTGTCAAATTTTCTTTAAGTCTGGGTACTTAATTGAATTATTTGCAAATTTTGGTTTTTTTTATAAATATTGAAATTAGCTGTCTCTTTTTTGTAAATATTTTTAAAAGATAGCTAAAATAAAAAATTTAATTTAATTTTTAATAAATAAGATGGTAATAATTAATATATATATTATAAAAAATATAATTATATATTAGTTATTATCAACTTTGTATAGAATTAGGATTAGTTTAAATTTGATCATATTTTATTTAATAGTTTTAATTTCAATAAATTAATAGTAGATAATATTATGTACATCATATTAATTATAAATTGTTATTAATTTTGTATGAAATTGGGACTTAGAATATTTTATTATTAAATTGTTCTAAGAGTTCTAATTGAATTCCTTCCTCCCTTCACTATAAATTCTACCAACCTTCTCCACCATTCACATCACCTTAACCAATCACCCCAACCCCCACCTAGTGCTGCAACTCCCAACCTCTAGTCATAACACCGCCTAGCAGCTCCCATTCGGCCATCAGCTATACACCACCATTGCGCGCACTTGACGCCCTTGCCTTGCACGCTACTGTTGTCGCTCACGCCAGGCCATGCTGCTCCCTCACACACCTGCTCGCACACCAGCCCTACTGCCCTGTGCACGCCACTGTTGCTTCCAGCTCCAACTAGTACGCGCCAACACTGTCGCACCTCACGCTTGCCTTGCGTGCTACTACCATGCACTGATGTGGTTCTTTTCTTCAAGTTGTGCGCACCTTAGCCATAAAATTCAAAGCCCTCGTTACCCTTGCACCACACTTCCACCACATTTAGCCACCAACCCTTCCAACCAACTCTCAATTAAAATCTTTTGCTTCTAATTTTATTTATTGAGTACTTAATTTTTATAAAAAGGTGGTAAGAGAATTTTTCTCCTAAATTTCAAATTTATTTAGTTAATTAATTTTTCAATTTTTTTGAATTATTAATATTTTATGCAAATTAAATTTTTGAGAAAAATTTGTTTCCATGTTATGTTCAGGTTGATCATGCCTTGCAAAAGAACTCGTGCCTCTGTCCAAATTGAAGAATCACAAAATAAATTTCACTATGAAGAAGCCAAAGAAAGATACGATAGTGTTTTCAAGAATCAACAAATGCATGCAGAAAAAGACTTTACGTTGAAAGAAATCAACTACATTGATTCCATCACGCACATTCGACAAATTGTTAAAGCTCTTAATTGGGAGTTGTTTTGTGAGAAACGACCTAGTGCAGAAGAAGAGTTAGTTCATGAATTTTATGTGAATTTGACCACAAGCGAATTAAAAGAAGTTTCTATCCAAGGAATCAAGGTACTAATAAGATCAAACGCTATTAATGAATTCTTTGAATTACCTGATTTTTAAGATGATGAATATTCTTCCTTGATAAAAAATATTGAGGCTGAAAAACTGCAAGAAATTCTTGAGGAACTTACAGTTCCGGGTTCTAAGTGGACTGTGTCAAAGCATGGAACTCACACATGTCGTAGAGAATATTTGACACCATTAGCAAAGGTATGGTTCTATTTCATTTGATTCAGCCTGATGCCTATCTCACATGAGACAACAATTTTATTAGAGCGAATGGTCTTGTTATACTCGATTTTAACTATAAAGATCATTGATGTGGGAAAAATCATTCTGAGAGAAATGCGAAATTGTACTGCTAAACGTTCTGGCCCAGCATACTTCCCCTTTACGATAATAGTTTTGTGCTTAAAAGATAAAATTCTTACAAACGTAAAGAATACAAGTTATAGCCAAGGAACAATATCAAATTGAGACCTCTACTGAATAACCAGAGATTCTATTCTGTAGCAACGAGTTGAAGAAGGCTAGGATCTCGAAGAAGAAGAAGAAGATCCCAAAAAGATCGAACCAATGCAATCAGTTGAAATCCCTAATAAGGCAGAACCAACGAAACCAATAACCAAACTTGACATGGCAATCTCAACATTCAATACTCAATCGCCTTGCCTAGATCTTCGAGATGAGCTGTCAAAGTTGATGGACATAATGCAACATATGCAGTGGCAGCATCAAGCTTACTAGAGATATTCAAAAATACGGGATGACTCAATGAGAAACGCTCTTACGAAAATATTCAATGACTCATTTATTTATGCTTGAGTTTCCAAATTTTATATTTGAACCATGGAGTTCAATATCGAAGAGGGAACGAAGATATTCATGCAAAAACAAAGAAAATGGAGCAAAAGATGAGTCTGATTCTGAGGGATCTGCAAATAAATAAATAAAAAGGGGGATCTTGACTTTATTTTATTTCCTTCCCTAGGTTATTTAATGTTTTAGGATTAGGTTCTATCAGGATTTTTATTTCTCGCATAATAAAATAAGAGGTGGAAATCATAAATAAAAATGAAAAAGTTGCAAAGTAAGAAGTGTGGCAATAGATATGTACATGTATAGTATTAGATCTAGAGAGAGCTTGGTACTTAAGCAGTCAAATTGACTCACCTCCTCTTTTTTAGAATCCTACCTGGTGTATAGTATCTATTCACTTCTAACAATAAGGACATTGTTCATCTTAAGTAACGGGGACGGAAAAATTGAAATTATTTCCTCTCAGAATAAATTTTTCTTTAAGTTATGGTTAGGTTATATTTTGTTCAAGAATTTGAAATTTTGTTAAGTATGCTAAACTTAAGTATGAATAAAGTTATATTATTTCAACAATTGTATGTTAGCTGAATTATGACATAAATGTACTCTTAATAAAGTATGTAAATCATACCATAAAATTTTTAGTTCCTTAGGAAAGCTAGGCATGTATGAAAGTTTAAGTCTCTAGAATTGACTTAGTAATTTCGTGAGCAAAATCCTAGGAAGCATAGAATGTTGAAAATGATTTAGGCAAACTTTTATTTGGACCCGTTTGAGTTTTATCCTTTGAAACCCAACTTTGAGACTATATGGCCTAATTTTATTTGAACCTTTTCAATATTTAGCCATCACTTTTCTCTTAATTATCTTTAAATTGTCTCAAACAATAGACTCAGTACTATTTAGAACATTCTTTGAAAATATGTTTGGATAAGTTGAAAAAAAAAGTATCAAATGCTCAAAAAATTTTAGTATATGCAACAAAATGCTTGTGTTAAAAAAGAAGAAGAGCATATGCACTCGAAAGAAAAAGATGTACAAAAAAGCATGTGAAAGAAAAATAAGTTGGGGTATTGAAGGTAATTATTACGAAGGTTCGATTCAAGCTAAGTCTAGGGTTTTTAGACTAAATTTATCTATCTTTTAGCTACCCCTAGCCCAGTCATGTTACAACCTATTTAAAAGACCTATTGATTCAGGTTTCTGTGCTACCTACACTAGTGGAGAGAAATTGCAATGTTCAACATATGAAGGCATAAATTAAACTTGATGATTGCAGCTTAATCTTAAACAAGGGAATAAAATCAAATTGGTAGGGATTTAACATGTTTTTATTGAGAAAGCATTTAGTCTATTTTTTCTATCATAATAATCATTGCGGTTAATTTGAACGATATGTGTACTTAAGTAGCATAAATCTCAAATTTTTTATTCTTGAGCATAAGTATACTAAATTCATAATTTTGGGAAGAATGTTTTTTGAAGGAATCTTTCAAAGGTGTTTCCAAGAAATTCTTTTCAAAATTGTGCATTACTCGGGACGAGCAATGAATTAAGTTTTGGGGTGTGGAAACACAAATATATATAGTTTTTCATGCCCTTTTTAACTCAAATTCATGCAATTTCGGTGTAATTCTTGTTGAAAAATATAATATAATTATAAAATAATTAAAATTTAATTAAATTATTAACATATTTAATTTTAATTAATTTTATAATAAATTTTCATAAATTTTAATTTATTTTCAACAGATTTGCACAAAGGGTAAAAATTGGCTCGGCAAACATTACTAGAAGTTTAAAACCGGGAAGCGATTTCTAAAGTATTGAGGCAAATTAATTTTTCAGCCTAAGACGGTCCAAATGATGAATACTAATACATAATATAATTAATTTTGATTTTAATCCAATTTATTTTGGGTTAAATAATTATTATTAATTAAATTATGAAAGGAGACCCAATTGTACTGAACCGAAAGACTGATCCAACCGAGCAAACGGGCTGCCCAAAATCGTCCAACATGCTGACCCAATCAGCTCAAATTAGCTAATTATTTGGCTTGCAAATCAGCCCTTGAAGTTTCCTTGAAATTGCATTCAAACCCATCCACTTTTTGTGCTTTTAGAGATTCACTCCAAGCTAAATTTAGCAAGTTTGAAACCTTCAAACCTGCCACATGTGTGGCCGGCCAAGGGGGTCTATGGCTGCTGATTTTTTGCTGTTTTTAGCAGCCAATCCCACCTATAAATACCCCCTTTGCTACTCATTTCAACACACCTCTCACACCTTCATTCCACACTTCTCTCTCATTTTCTCTCTTCCAAACCTTCCTTTGCTTTCCATTTTTTCCTTCCATTCCCTTACCGACTTCCCTCTTGGAAAAGAGCCCTTCAAACACCATTGGTAGCAGCATTGAAGTGCTTGTAGAAGCCTTGGTTCAACAAGAACGAGCAGAGAAGGAAGAGCGAAGCAAACTAGTCAGGCTTTGGAGAAACACCACATTTGATTCTAATTTCCTATATTTTAACTTTTATTGTTGTTGTTATAAACATGTCTATGAATACTTGTTATGTTGATATTCTTAATTTAATTAACATGGCTTAAATTTAACTCGTGTTGGATTCATTGCATTTCATCCACTTAAGTTATTAAAATTATATTTGTGTTGTTATAGGTCTTGGTAAATTGTTTGATTAAATAAAATCATGATTATGTTATTCTTGCATTACAATTGTAAGGTAACTAATGAATTAATTATTAATCGTATTGAAATTGTAATTAATTGACACAATACTTAATCAGTGCATGTTTAATCTTTTAAGGTAGCTGAGGGTCAAATTAGTGACAGTATTAAACGGTACATTAGCCTTGCATAACTTGCAAGATTATTGTCATTAAACTGTTTCAATGTAGGTATGTAACACCCCAAACCCGGCCCACGAGCCTTGACCGGATCTGGCATGTCAATGCGGAAAAACGTTCGAAGACTGATTTCACTTTTGGGAAAAACATTAAAAATTTTGTTTTTAATAAAACTTTGTGTGTTTAAATCTCCCAATAAAACTAAGTTATTACAATTTCCCGGATTAAAACTTTAATAAATATTTTAAAGTATAAAATTGCCGAAAATTAAAACATTTCCAAATAATAATTTTAAAGTCATCTAGCTTAAACATAATAAAATGCTTAAATACTTTAACTGGGCCTTATTACAATAATTACTTAAACCAAAGTACTTAATAATAAACTGATTGAAATAATCAAAACGTCTTCTGCATGGGCCACCTCGTATCCGCTCCAACCCGGTCCGATCATCATATCACCTGCGATGTTTAAAAAGTTGGGTGAGTCATACAGACTCAGTGTGTAATTAAACCACTGAATTCCACCCACATGTTAACCACATATTAACCCATATATCAGATATCAATTATCATATTCACATATTATCACATTCTCGGCATGGCCCATATTCAAATCACTTATTAGGTAACAGGGTAACTAACCGCATAATTTCCACATATCGGGCTTAGCCCATTTCCACACTGATCCACATTCATATACTGGGCTTGGCCCTTTTCACATTAATCCACATATCATATTGGGCTTGGCCCATTTCCACATATGTTCACATATGAAATCATGCAATTATGAAGCCCAACCCAAACCTAGGGTCCATCCGCTACACACCCCCTTATCCAGCCTACCACACACCAGGGGATTATCAAATCACCCTCTCCTTTTCACTCCAAAAGGCAATCAATGTCGTCCACGTGCAATTAAGCACAATAATCCACAACGCGACCTCAGTCAGCGCCAATCCATGATGTAGCCGTAGCTAACACCAAAACCACGATGGGACACATAGTCACTCATCAACCACGATATGGCACATAGCCGATATCAACCACGATGAGGCACATAGCCACTCATGAAGCCACGCGAACTAAATCGCAATTAATCCACAACGTGACCTTAGTCAACGTCAATCCACGATGTAGCTCAAGGGTAACATCAAACTACGTACTCGAAGTACACCCGTACCTTCTTTCATATCCCACCCCATGAACATGCACATGTAATAATGGCATAATAATAAATGCATGCACATGTTATTAAGGCAATCAATCATATTTCCATAGGCATAGTCACATTCACATCGGCACTTTCACACTCTTATCAACAGATAATACTAACCTGAATATCGATATACCCCTTTTTAGGGTAATTACCACATAACTGCCACTGCACTGGTTAGCACATAAATCACACATGCAATTATAGTAAAAACCCGGAAAACGGTGGGTTAATCACACACCTGACTATTTAACGAAAACCTGATCTATTCGAATCTAACACAATCTAGGATCCCGAAACTCTTTATTCCTGTCGATTTGCCCAAAAAACCATAATCACAATCGGTCACCACTTAACCCATAAAATGGCCTTTGGCTGAATTATCACCTTGCTTACCTTGATGAACCAAATCCCGATAGACTCTTTAATGCTTCCTTCCTTCGGCTACACATAAAAGAACATATATTACTATGGTCTCTAAACATATTCGGCCACCCATATAACCAAGGCCTAACCATACGGTTTCGGCACACTCATGAGGAGAATCCAAAATCGATTACTAGAGAAGGATCTACTTACCACCTCGTTGCTTGAAGAGACTTAAAGAGGAAAGGTTCCACAACAAGATTCGGCTAAGGCTTTAAATCACAAGAAATATTCGGCTACAAGGGAATTTGGAGTTGGAAGAAATAAAAAGATGAATAACGGAAAAGTTGAAGAATTTCGACAATGGAGATTAAAAGATGAACAAACAATTTCGGCACTTAGAAAATTCAAGAAAGAAAGAAATATAAATGGCTTTTGCACAAGAGGAAAAACGGCACAAGCAATGGGAAAAAGAAACTAAATTCGGCACCCCTCCTTATAAAGCTTCAAAACCGACTAGGCACCCCAAAGAGTCCCTCATTCGGCCACCTTATCAATCCATTATCAAATTCCTCATAAATCTCCTATTATCCCTTCTTTATCACCTTAAAAAAATAAATAAAATAATAACAACCATTATCCTTTATCTACCTATTTAAACTAAATAAAATAAAACCACCCTTATCCTACTTCTTAAGCCGAATTTTAAAAGGATTAACCAAGCCTTTATCTTTATCCAAAGAAGTCCACATGCTGTCCTACTTCTCACCCTGCTGTTGACGCTAAAAGCAAAAATAAAAACACCAAACTGCTGCCCCCAAAGTTCGAACATGGGACCTGCTGAAGCAAGCTTACAGGTAACGCCCCAGGCCACTTTGCCAAGGCCTTTTTTTATGACATAAACTCGCCACAATCTCTTTTAAAGCCTCCTTCCCTAGCTCCCCCTTGTCTTAACGCCAAAAGTAAATTAAAAATACCCATTGCTTTCCACGCAACTCGAACCCAAGACCTGCGCCAGGTGTCACTTCCAGGCCCTTAAGTGGCGCCTTGCAGCCACTTTACCAAGGCCTGTTTTATGCCAAACACGCATAAGATTTTTCCCTTAAGGTCTCCCTGGCCTTGCTCCCCTTCCAAACGCAAAAAGAAAAGCCCATTGCTTCCCACGCTGCTCGAACCCTGTCCACCTAACTCCTTGAGGTGTCACTCCCCTAAGCACTAAGTGGCGCCTCCTAGCCAAATTACCACTTGGATTTCTTGTGTCCTAAACTCCCAAAAATTCTTTTAAGGCCTTCTTGCCTAGTTTCCCCTTTTCACTTAAAATTCCAATATTTTCCAAAGTTTTTCCCCTTCACCTAAAGTTCTTAAAAACTCCTAAAATATATCCAAACACACTCCAAGCCTACTTTCACTTGAATTATGCATTAAATGCATAACCCCTAATCTAGGATGTTACAGTTCTACCCTCCTTAAAAATAATTTCGTCCTTGAAATTACTTACTAACTAACGGCTGAACAATCCTACTCATCACACTACGCTTACGCTGCGCACTCTGATCTTAATAATACCATCATACTATCCAGGCACAATCTCTAAGTTCATGTCCCCTAGAACTCATTTTTAACTCGCGATTTAAACCGATTAATAAGTTTTATGCATCAGAATTTTTGTTCCACTTATTAACCGCGAACAATTTTATGAAATAAAGATATTTAGAAGTAGTTCTTTCGATCACACAAAGGTTCAGTTCAAGTTCACTACTCTAGTTCAGAGAGTCACATTCACGTTCATAAACAGAGACACATTCATTCACTACACTTCTATGGTCATTTCAGTCCTTTCCCAACCCAGGGGTAATTTCGTCATTCGTCCTATAAGGGTATTTTGGTAATAAATCGGGGTCAATTCGAAAATATTTTTCAAATTAAAGGTATTTCAGAATTTACAAAATCTTTGGGTTATTTTGTGTTCCAAATCGAGAGGTGTTGCAAAAATTTTAAATCGAGGTTATTTGGTAATTTTGGAAGTCGAAGCGATTTCAGTAAATTCTCCAAATCAGGGTATCTTGTTATTTGTAAAACAGAAGTTTTTGGTATTTTTGTAAAATAGAAATATTTTAGCAAACGTCGAGGGTATTTATGAAAATCTTAAAAGCTAAGGGTATTTTAGTAATTTACAATCTGAGGTCATTTTTGTAATTTTGTAAATCTGAGATATTTTGGAAAAATTTTCACAATAATCTTTCACTACAATTAAAAGGGTAATTTAGGGATTTTAAAACTAGGAATTTTATAAAAGCGCATGGCTAGTCCCTTTCGGGTTTTAATTATCGGGTTTAGCAGTGAATAAGTCCTCTTGGTTAGGGTGAGCAGTTACACACGCACTGTAGAATTCGAGCACAGAGGAGGTGAGTCACTAGGACTGCTTAAATACCAAGCTCTTCACAGAATCCACTCCTGAACACATGCGCATGTGGTTGCCACACCTTAACTCGGCGACTCAATCACGGTTTGTTTAATGGTCCTTAAGTCTTATGCACTTGTGTTGGAGTAAACTAGTCTTAGGGTTCAATAGCCCTATTTTACTAATCTACGTTCCCTTAACGCCCCTAAAGCTCATCTATTCAAATCACTTCAATAATTAGAAGTACTTACCTAGTGGACTTCGGGCCGGAGATACAGGTGCCATGCCAGAATAAACCTGAAAAAAAACTCCATATCTTGAAAAGTACTTTTTTTTGAAAACTATTTTCGGGCCCAAAACTTCAAAGCCGAGTTTTGAACCGGGCTCTGATACCAAACTGTAAGACCCCAAACCCGGCCCACGAGCCTTGACCCGATCTGGTATGTCACTGCGGAAAAACGTTTGAAGACTGATTTCACTTTTGGAAAAAACATTAAAAATTTTGTTTTTAATAAAACCTTGTGTGCTTAAATCTCCCAATAAAACTAAGTTATTACAATTTCCCGGATTAAAACTTTAATAGATATTTTAAAGTAAAAAATTGCCGAAAATTAAAACATTTCCAAATAATAATTTTAAAGTCATCTAGCTTAAACATAATAAAATGCTCAAATACTTTAACTGGGCATTATTACAATAATTACTTAAACCAAAGTACTTAATAATAAACTGATTGAAATAATCAAAACGTCTTCTGCATGGGCCACCTCGTATCCACTCCAACCCGGTCCGATCATCATATCACCTGCGATGTTTAAAAAGTTGGGTGAGTCATACAGACTCAGTGTGTAATTAAACCACTGAATTCCACCCACATGTTAACCACATATTAACCCATATATCAGATATCAATTATCATATTCACATATTATCACATTCTGGGCTTGGCCCATATTCAAATCACTTATCAAGTAAGAGGGTAACTAACCGCATAATTTCCACATATCGGGCTTAGCCCATTTCCACACTGATCTCAATTCATATACTGGGCTTGGCCCTTTTCACATTAATCCACATATCATATTGGGCTTGGCCCATTTCCACATATGTTCACATACGAAATCATGCAATTATGAAGCCCAACCCAAACCTAGGGTCCATCCGCTACACACCCCCTTATCCAGCCTACCACGCACCAGGGGATTATCAAATCACCCTCTCATTTTCACTCCAAAAGGCAATCAATGCCGTCCACGTGCAATTAAGCACAATAATCCACAACGCGACCTCAGTTAGCGCCAATCCACGATGTAGCCGTAGCTAACACCAAAACTACGATGGGACACATAGTCACTCATCAACCACGATATGGCACATAGCCGATATCAACCACGATGAGGCACATAGCCACTCATCAAGCCATGCGAACTAAATCTCAATTAATCCACAACGTGACCTCAGTTAACGTCAATCCACGATGTAGCTCAAGGCTAACATCAAACCACGTACTCGAAGTACACTCGTACCTTCTTTCATATCCCACCCCATGCACATGCACATGTAATAATGGCATAATAATAAATGCATGCACATGTTATTAAGGCAATCAATCATATTTCCATAGGCATAGTCACATTTACATCGGTACTTTCACATTCTTATCAACAGATAATACTAATTTGAATATCGATATACCCCTTTTTAGGGTAATTACCACATAACTGCCACTGCACTGGTTAGCACATAAATCACACATGCAATTATAGCAAAAACCCGAAAAACGGTGGGTTAATCACACACTTGACTATTTAGCGAAAACCCGATCTATTCGAATCTAACACAATCTAGGATCCCGAAACTCTTTATTCCTGTCGATTTGCCCCTAAAAACCATAATCACAATCGGTCAGCACTTAACCAATAAAATGGCCTTTGGCCGAATTATCACCTTGCTTACCTTGATGAACCAAATCCCGAGAGACTCTTTAATGCTTCCTTCCTTCGGCTACACATAAAAGAACATATATTACTATGGCCTCTAAACATATTCGGCCACCCATATAACCAAGGTCTAACCATATGGTTTCGGCACACTCATGAGGAGAATCCAAAATTGATTACTAGAGAAGGATCTACTTACCACCTCATTGCTTGAAGAGACTTAAAGAGGAAAGGTTCTACAACAAGATTCAGCTAAGGCTTTAAATCACAAGAAATATTCGGCTACAAGGGAATTTGGAGTTGGAAGAAATAAAAAGATGAATAAGGGAAAAGTAGAAGAATTTTGGCAATGGAGATTAAAAGATGAACAAACAATTTCGGCACTTAGAAAATTCAAGAAAGAAAGAAATATAAATGGCTTTTGCACAAGAGGAAAAACGGCACAAGCAATGGGAAAAAGAAACTAAATTCGGCACCCCCTCCTTATAAAGCTTCAAAACCGACTAGGCACCCCAAAGAGTCCCTCATTCGGCCATCTTATCAATCCATTATCAAATTCCTCATAAATCTCCTATTATCCCTTCTTTATCACCTTAAAAAAATAAATAAAATAATAACAACCATTATCCTTTATCTACCTATTTAAACTAAATAAAATAAAACCACCCTTATCCTACTTCTTCAGCCGAATTTTAAAAGGATTAACCAAGCCTTTATCTTTATCCAAAGAAGTCCACAGGCTGTCCCACTTCTCACCCTGCTGTTGACGCCAAAAGCAAAAATAAAAACACCAAACTGCTGCCCCCAAGGTTCGAACATGGGACCTGCTGGAGCAAGCTTACAGGTAACGCCCCAGGCCACTTTGCCAAGGCCTTTTTTTTGTGACATAAACTCGCCACAATCTCTTTTAAAGCCTCCTTCCCTAGCTCCCCCTTGTCTTAACGCCAAAAGCAAGTTAAAAATACCCATTTGCTTTCCACGCTACTCGAACCCAAGACTGCGCAGCGTCACTTCAGAGGCCCTTAAGTGGCGCGCGTTGCAAACCACTTACTTTACTAAGGCTGCTTTTATGCCAAACACGCATAAGATTTTTCCCTTAAGGTCTCCCTGGCCTTGCTCCCCTTCCAAACGCAAAAAGAAAAGCCCATTGCTTCCCACGCTGCTCGAACCCTGTCCACCTAACTCCTTGAGGTGTCACTCCCCTAAGCACTAAGTGGCGCCTCCTAGCCAAATTACCACTTGGATTTCTTGTGTCCTAAACTCCCAAAAATTCTTTTAAGGCCTTCTTGCCTAGTTTCCCCTTTTCACTTAAAATTCCAATATTTTCCAAAGTTTTTCCCCTTCACCTAAAGTTCTCAAAAACTCCTAAAATATATCCAAACACACTCCAAGCCTACTTTCACTTGAATTATGCATTAAATGCATAACCCCTAATCTAGGATGTTACAAGGTATATATTGTTACTTCACTTAATCTTTTACTTGCTTATTAAAATTGATTAATTGTTTGAATTGATATAGTAATATGTTCAAGAGATTAGTTAATTTTGTAAGTCTGTATGTGCTATAGTTAACAAATTACCAAGTTGCCGTGAATTTATTCGTAACAAAATGACCATTGTTTTAGTAATATTAAGTTAAGAAATGTAATTAATCTAACACAATTATGTCATCTTGATTAAAATCATCTTTTGAAATCGTGCATTAGAACTTTTATTTTTATTTTATTTTATTTTACTTAGTTAAACTTTAGTTTTTAATCACTTCCTCAAAATCAAAATATTTTTAATCACCAAAGTGTTTGACTTTTATTTCATAAATATTTTTTCTTAAATAGTCCATGTGGGTACGATAACTTGACATTTACTTGTCACTTTATTACTTGTTGGGATTGTGTACAGTTGCACATTTCCATCGTTCCACTAAATCAGTATGAACTAACTCTAAAAGTTCAGTCTTCTTATCTGTGAGAGTTTTTATGGAAGGTCTTCCATTCTTGGCTTCAAGACAAATTTCACATTTATTAAAGCTACTATTATCTAGATTAGGGAGTAGATTCAACAATATAAACATAAATGGTAGAATTATTATTATTAAACATAGTCTCAGTAAAAAATAAATCTCCACTCTGATAACCTTTCCCAACATAATCTCCATTGCGGGAAAATACAAGTTTATTGAATTCAAAGACTAAATTAATGCCTGCCTTATTCAATAATCCACCACTAATTAAATTTCTGCGTAGGGCAGGTATATAAAGAACATTATTTAACGCTAATGTTTTGCCAGAAGTAAGTTTAAGTAAGATCTTTCTTTTACCAAGTACTTCTAAACTGCTAAAATTATCCATGTAGACTTGTTCAACTTCAACTACACTTTCAAACTCGGTGAACATTTCTCTGTTGGCACAGAAGTGTTTGGAGGTGCTTGTGTCTATAATGCAATCGACATTATTCTTGATCAGGTTTACTTCGGAAACCACAATGGCTATTACCGCATCTAGATTTTCAACTAGATGTGCTTGTGGTTTGTTTTTATTCTGGAGGTCAGAGCTTTAATAGCATTGATATGCTTTGTGTCCAGCTTTTTCATACAAATAGCAATTCACAGGGTTGTTGGATTTTTTATGCTTCCCTGGTTTTTTGAAGTTGGCAGCCTTCTTGTTCTGGACCTTTAATACCTTCTTTGAATTTCTAGTGTTTTTAAACTTAAAAAACTTGATACTAAAACCAAATTCCACAAGATTAGCTTTTAAAGGAAATTGACTTGAAGTAACTAAATGCTTACCTTTAAGACAATTGACCTCCTCAATCTTTATATTTCTAATCAGTTCCTTCAAAGAAATGTCTCATTTTTTACACTTCAGGAGATTGTGGTAGACGGACCGGGATTTCGACAGCGTTTCAATTAGGATGTTTGCTTGGAGAATCTCACACATCTTTATCCCTTTAGCTAGGATTTTAGAAACTAACTTCTCATAGACATGTACATGATTCATTATTGGCTTATCATCAGTCATCTAAAATTTGATCATTCTCCTTGATTCTGGCATCATCAGCTCCATACTTCTTTTCCAAGGTATCCAGATGGACTTGGCCGACTTATTTTTGACAAATAGGTTGAAGAGGTTGTTCGTTATGTGGGATAACATGTGACCTCTTACCATTTTGTTTTCCTTGTCAAACTTGTCTTTTGTCGTAGCATCGATGTCCGAGTCTCCGGAAATGGTGGTTGAATCTTCAGCTTTTTCGGTGATAGGTGGTTTAAAGAAGACGTAGTCAACTTCAAGTTGTTCAAAAAACATTACCATGTTTTGAGAGTAGAGACGATAGTTAGTTTTGTCGAGAGGAGCGAGCCTGGAGAGATCAGGAATGAATTTGTTCATTATGGCGGACATGTTTTAAACAGTAGTATGAATTTACTTCTAAATTGTTTGAAAAATACGACTGCAAAACAAAATCATTAGCATTAACTTGAAAATAAACCAAGCATAAATAAAAGAAAAAATCACTGTAATGTGGAAGAATCACTGCCTTAGAAGCGAATTTGCCCTGATCAGTGTAATCGTGTAGTAGACGTTCCCCCCTAAGGTTAACACAGAACTTCAATATTCGTACACCCGAGTAAGGAAGGTGGAGCACAATTGGTATTGCTCTTCTCTGAGGAATTGGGAAATAAGATAAAAATAAAACTTTAAAGCTGGTTGAAAAAACTTTCCCAGCAAAATCACACTAGGTTCAATTCTCAGGAAAGGTTGGAGGGGTCACAAACGGTCTCGCTTAAAATCAAATCTCCTAGACAAAATTTTCCTCTAATGTAATTTTAGTAAAATGCCAGAGTTTTTGAGAAAAGAAGAATGAGAGAAATGAGAAGAATGAGAGAAGCTCAAGTTCATTGCTTGTTAGAAATGAGAAGAAATGACCTCTTATTTATAGGATTCTCAAAAGGACAAAATAATTCAAAAAATTTAACAGTCATATTTCAACAGTCAAATTCCAACAACTATATTGTAACGAAGAGATTCCATGGGTCATATTATAATAATTAAGTTCCAACTACTATATTGTAACAGTCATTTTTTCATTACCAACAATTTTAACTACTGCTTACGATTTTCGAACAAGACAAATTAAATAATGTTTGGGACAAAACAAAGTTGAAAACAGTGGAACTGCGTACAGCGTGGGCGATATTTTAGCATTAGAAACTTGAAATAGTTCTTGTGCATGCCAATAACATGCCCAACCAGCTTAGACAATTTCAATGACGACTTTAGTCTATGCAAAACAACAATAATAAATTCCAGGATATAATTGTCATTTACCAATATTTCCGACTACTCCATTGGGATCAACCCTTTGTTTCTTGTTTTCATCCTTCTCCAAATTTTATATGTTTTATTACATCAGAAATCCCTAAACTATAGTTGAAATTCAAAACGTTTCAATTGAATATTCAATCTAAAACCTTTTTTTTTTCTTTTTATATTTATAATATTCAAAGAAACTCAAGTCATCTAGACGCTAGATAAAAACCAAAACTGTTACTCCAAGACTTGCCAAAAAGTGTTATTTTATTCAAAATTTTCAGACATTAACTTTAACATTAAATATTAAATTAGATCTGATATGGTATTTTTTAAATATATATTTATATTTTTTTTATTGAATTAGTATCACAACATCAATTCAATTGAAAATTAAATAAAAACTCGTTTTATTATAAAATTTCAAACATTACTATAACAATGGTTTTTGTATTTTTATATAAAATCTATAAGAATCAACCTAGAATAAATGTAAAAATTACCCGTATAATGGGACTAAAATATTAGAGTTATAATTTTAAAACCCTAATTTTACTATTTTAATTAAAATCTTATTTTTTTTTTGTAAATATAATTTCTTACATAAATTTGCCCATCCACATAATATGTCATAATCTAGTGATAGTAAATATTTTTAACCATGTTGGATTTAAACTTGCATTTAATAGCAAAACTAACGGTTCACCTAATACAAGGGTTTGATCCGAAGTTTGAGAATTTAATAATTTAATGTAAACGTTTTGAAGTTTAAATACATACATAAAATTTAGCCTATAAGTTGGGGATTAAATTGCAAATAACACATTTTCATTCATACAAATATTAAATCTCCCCTGTTTTTTTGCTGTGACTTTTACAACTTCAAAACCAGAACAGCCATGGCTACGATTTTTCAACTCAATAACTTTCCATACAAGACTTTCTTAACAACTCCAAAACAACTTCAGTCTACTTCAAAGCCTCCAATTCTACTTCTCAACTCTATCAAACGAACCCAGAATTCAAGCAGTCTATCTCACTTTTTGACCAGAAAATCAATTCGGTCAAGACCCGGTTTCCAAGTTTTTGCTGCGGACGATGACGAGGGGAGCCCGGACAAGGAGGAGGAGGTGATGGAGGAGCCAGAAACAGAGAGCGGCGGAGTGGTCGTGGCCGAGGCCGATGCAGAGGAGGAGAAGCCTAAAGAAGAAGTGGGTGAAATCGAGAGCTTGAAGAAAGCATTAGTGGATTCGTTTTATGGGACTGATCGTGGGTGGAAAGCTAGTAGTGAGACGAGAGCTGAGATTGTTGAGCTTATAACTCTGCTTGAGGCTAAGAATCCAACTCCAGCACCAACTGATTCTTTGCCTTTGCTCAATGGCAAATGGATTCTCGCGTAAGTTATCTGTCTATTTTAACTTTTTTTTATTTATTGAGTTTGGTTTATAGAATCATACAAGTATGTGTAGTTTAGAGCCTTAAAACACCGCCTACTTAAAGCTATTGCGAGTGTTGAGGGGAGGTCGAACTCGCTGTTGAAGCTTTTTGAAGGTCGCTGGTTGGGAGTCAATAGACCCCTCAACGGTGGTTGGTATTGTTTCCGGTGTCTGTGCTCGTGGTCGGTTTTATCCGGATTTTATCTTTCAATTCCGTGAAAAGCCTCGAAAAGTTCATAGAGTAGTACCGTCTCACCTGATAAGAACACATGAGCCTTTGCTCTTGGTGGAGTTTAACCACATGCTCTCATATGACATTTGTGGCTAAGAATAGATACCACTTGCCTCACCCACCATGAAAATTTGAGCTGTTTATTTGATTTTTGAAAACTTGAACTATTTAAGTTTTAAATTTTAATTTTTTTATTCTCATTTGAATCGATTTTGGTCAGGCCTATAGCATGGTTGATCATCTTTGTTGTTGAAGGCAAAGTGTTTGCTATAGACTGTTTTATTGATATTATGAACTCTATGCAGCACTCTGTGACCTTATAAGCCTTTGCAATAACTCAAAATGGGCTATGGTAAGTTGGTAATCTCTTGGTCTATTAGGTTAGGTTTCTTTCTAGCATTCAATAATTTTGGCCTTGATTAAATAAGTAAACAAAACTGCTAAAAGAATATGTAATGATCTGGTTCGTAAAATTGTTAGTTTTCTCGGTATTGCAAGTTGTTTATAAAGCACAAGTATTATACGACACTCTTATCATGTAGGCCAACTTAATGCAGATGTTATTTTTTCTGGATGTACCCTTCACTGTTCTTTATACTCAAAAAAGAAGTGGCCGAAAGAAAGTTATCGGGAGTAACATTGAACTAGGTGAAACTAAATAAAGAGAAAGCTCGGGGCATGTCCGATGCTTCTTAAATGAACCGCTGCTGCTACTCGATAGTAACTGCTTTCGCCAAAATAGCTTGGTTTTTCTTGTGGTATTTCTCAGGGTGCTGCTTGGGAGCAACCATGAAGTACACTTGGGAAATATGTATATTATACATATTCTTCTTATAAATGATTAATGATGCTAGCTTTATCACTAAGTATCTTATTTATTTATTTATTTCATGAGATTCTAGTGCGTGTTGATATTTGATACACTGTTTTGTGGCACAGGTACACGTCTTTCACCGGTCTGTTTCCGCTGTTGTCAAGGGGTCAATTGCGATTATTAAAAGTGGAGGAAATATCACAGACCATAGATGCTGAAAATTTAACTGTGCAGAACTCTGTCCAATTCTCGGGGCCGTTAGCCTCGAGTTCTATTAGTGCAAGTGCAAAGTTCGAGGTCCGAAGTCCCAGGCGAGTGCAGGTATGTTGTTTATGTCTGTCTCCAACTGCCAGCATTTGGAATGTAATCGAATCCTATCGTACTAAACAAATTTTCACTCTCATTTTTCCTTTTCGAATGTCACCAAATGCATTAAGAAATTAAAGATCTGGATGTAACTTGAAATTGTCTTGTTTCATTTTGTTGTATGCAGATCAAGTTTCAGGAAGGCATAATCGGAACTCCCCAGCTGACGGACTCCATAGTCTTACCCGAAAATGTGGAATTTATGGGACAAAAAATCGATCTAGCTCCTATCAAAAGCTTGCTCAACTCTGTACAAGACACGGCTTCCACTGTTGCAAAGACGATTTCGAGCCGACCACCATTGAAGTTCTCATTATCAAACAGCAACTCGGAATCATGGTTACTTACCACATACCTTGATGAAGACCTGCGGATTTCAAGAGACGGCGGAAGCGTTTTCGTGCTCATCAAGGAGGGCAGTTCTCTCTTGACCACCATGAACTAAAATTTAGATTCCATTCCCTCTTCCTCACCTTCGCATCATTATATCTATGCTCCTGGTTTTCTGTTAGGTTGATCTGATACGTAAATATCTATAAGCATGAATTCTAAATGAATAAACACGCACACACTTATCTTTCACTCCATGTTTTATGCGTTCACTCCATTAAAGCACCAAACATGTATTATTAGTGAACCAGATTTGCAATACACATTTCATTTTTTCTTTCTTGAGACCAAAAAAAAAGTAGTAAAATTCTGCTATTAGTACATGTACAATGCTTAAGTTGTCTATTTGGTCCTTGTACTTTAATTGGGTCATTTTCCATCTTTATACATTTCAAATTTTAAAATATTAGTCCTCGTCAAATGGTAGCTATTAAATTCATTAAGTTATGCTGTTTTCAAAGATCGATTAGGCAAATATATAATGCCATGTCCTCATCCATATGTATAATGCAATGTCAACTTATTATTTTCACATGTTACTAAAAAAAGGATTAGTTAATAGATTTAAAGATTGTTGTTTGCATTAAGATTGAAATTCCAAATTTTAAAAAATGTAGTGATAGCAAGGATCTAGTTGGAGAACATGGATCAAGACCTATAACTTTATGCATAATACAAGAGCAATAGTAGAATTTAACGAAACATATTTAACTATTACCATTTGATTAGGATTACAACTTCAAAAATGAAAACGTACAGGGACTAAAATTAATCAATTTGATAAGTTAGAGGACTAAAATTGATCTAATTAAAGTATAGATATTAAATCTACAACTTACACAAGATATAGGGTCTAATTTCAGAATCTAACAAAAAAAAAAAAAAAGGAAATTTCCTTACTCTGTCTAACTTGGACTTGGTGCTGCATATATTTATGAACTTAGACTATTTTGTCATCAATAGAATTCAACTTTTCTTTTCTTGATTTAGCTTTATCAACTAATTAAGTAAATGATATATTTCAAATATAAGATTGCATTAATTCAGAAAGTCAGAATCAATTAATATAAACTTTGGTTTTCAAGGATTGGAGTCTCATCTTTTGCAACAATGTCACGATCTCATCGATTCACTTATTGCTTTTAAATTTCTTTTATCATCAAAGTATAGATTATTCATCATAGTTTATTCTAGTTGGTATTAGTGTCACGATCGCTCCGTGAGTAAAGTTACCTGAACCACTAGATCAAGTTCAGAACAATGCGAGAGCAATAAAATCGAGTCACAAAGTTGTTGGAATGTCCCAGAAAACTCTAGAAATTCAAAGAAAGGATCAAACCTTGTAGAAAATGTGTATAAGATTTTGAAAGTTCTAGAACTATCCACACTTATTTAACATTTAATAGGCTAGTTGAGAAATTTCTAAAGGATAGATCTAACCGTCCATTGAGATTAATGGTAACCATTGGATCTGTTGAGTATGACTCCTATTTCAATCAAATTTGAGAAATAATCTTTCAGTTAAACTCTGTTTATTTGTTTCAATCAAACTCAAATTAGTCTAGATTATTTTATTATTATTTGACCATGAATTTAGCCTATAAATAGGCTCTTTTACAACCTTAAAATATACACCCATTAAAGATTAGAACTCATAATACTTTTATAGAATTTTGTATTTACGTTTTGAGGCTTCTTTGTTTTTGGGTTTTTGGGGTTTAGTTTTTATCTCCATCTTTGGTACTCTTTATTCTTTTGCCATTATAATATAATTATCTTTACTTGTGATTTTCTATTCTCTTTGTAGGGGTTTTTCCACGTTAAATTTGTGTGTTCAATTTCTCAATTTCATCCGTTATTTTTACTTGTTCGTTGTTTAATCGGGCTGATCCCCAACAAGTGGTATCAGAGCTAGTTCAATTTTCGTAGATCAGCCCATTCAGATATGGTAGCAACAAGATTTGAAATTGAGAAGTTCGATGGTGTCACAAATTTCAATTTGTGGTAAGTTCGGATGATAGCAAATCTAATTCAAACCAGCCTGAAAATGGTTGTTATTGGGAAAATGCATGAGAATCTAAATCAAATAGAATAGGAAGAGCTTGATGAAAAGGCCTTATCTGCAATTCATTTGTGCCTCGCAAATACGATATTGTAGGAGGTATTGATGGAAAAGACCTCATCCGCCTTGTGGAAAAGGTTAGAAACTATTTATGCGACTAAGTCTCTAGCCAACCGTTTAGTGTTGAAACAAAACTATTTATGCGACTAAGTCTCTGGCCAACCGTTTAGTGTTGAAACAACGTCTATTTTCATTTCGCATGAACAAAGGTGAGATTTTTAGAGATCACATCAGTCAATTCATTACACTTTTAAATGATTTAAAGAATGTTGAGGTTCAGATTGTCGATGAAGATCAATCTGTGCTGTTATTGTGCTATTTACTTCCTTCATAAAAGTCTTTCAGGGCGACCCTGATTTATGGCAGAGACAAACTCTCGTTCAAAGATGTGAATGGTCATTTGTTGAGTAGAGACAAACTCGACAATGAGTTTGCTTCGGATAGTAAGGTAAATAGGCAAGCTTCCATTTTTGTAGCATCAAAAAAGCGAGACAAAAGGTGTCACTATTGTAAAAAGTTAGGTCACGTCAAAGCAGATTGTTATAAACTGCAAAATAAAAGAATTGCTGAGAGTAACAAGGAAGATTAGCTGGTGCTAATTTGGCCGATGAAAGAGGTGATGATTTGTTGTCAGTGTCAATGAGCGATAACTCTAAGCTTACGTCCAAGTGGATCCCAGATTCGAGATGTTCTTTCCACATGTATCTCAATAGAGAATGATTCTCCACATACAATTCAGTTGAATGTGGAGTTGTGCACATGGGAAATGATTCATCTAGTAAAGTAATTGCTATTGGTACTGTTAAAATTAGGATGCATGATGGGACGATTAGGACACTCTCCGATGTCAAGTATGTACTTGATTTACGAAAGGATCTTATCTCATTGAGTATTTTAGACTCGAAAGGATGCAGAATCAACATCAAGTAGAGTGGCATTAAGGTATCTCGTGGAGCTCTCATTTTGTTAAAAGGTAAAAAGACCAGCAATCTTTATATTCTGGAAAGTTCTATAGTGACTAGTGAAATCGGACGTCCCTCGTCCGTAACGGAGTCGAAGTCAACTCATTTGAAGTGGAGGCAACTTAGTCATATGTATGATCGTTTCATTGAAAAGAGGTTCTCTTTTGGATGTAGGTTTTGAAAAGTTAAGGCACTGTGTTCGTGAAAATCAGACTCGGGTTAGTTTTAATTTGGCATTGTACAAGTTGAAGGCTAGAAGTCTTCCAGTTTCTAAACACATATTCGACTCAGTTAATTCCCTACATAGTTCAAGATAGGCCTGTGGCGAGCTTTGACAAAGGTGGCATTGTGGAAATATGAGTCAAGGTAGAGATTTGTTGAGTATGACTCCTATTTCAATCAAATTTGAGAAATAACCTTCCAGTTAAACTCCGTTTATTTGTTTCAATCAAACTATAATTAGTCTAGATTATTTCGTTATTATTTGACTTATGAATTTAGCCTATAAATAGGCTGTTTTACAACTTTAAAATATACACACATTAGAGATTAGAACTCATAACACTTCTTGAGAATTTTTTATTTACGTTTTGAGGGTTCTTTTTTTTTCGGGTTTTTGGGGTTTAGTTTTTATCTCCATCTTCTGTACTCTTTGTTATTTTGCCATTATTGTAACAGCTCAATTTTCAGTGGTATCGAAAATAGTGATTCGAGATAACTAAATCTAACGAGTAAGTTCAAAATTTTAATAAATTAATATTTATGAGTCAAGTGTGATTTTAGAAATATTTTTAAACTAGTGAATTTTGTGATTTAAAAGAATTTATTAGGTAAATTGGGTTAAAAACGAGGTATCAAGACCTCGATTTTATAAACCGATCCATAAATATTTTTATAAATACTTACAGAATGTTATTAGATTAGTATTAAAGTTTTGTTAGAAAATGTTAACGTTTTGATGGTTAATTAATTAAAAATGACTAAATTAAAAAAGGTGCAAAATTTGCTAAAGTGATTAAATAGTTTAAATGACAAATAAGGGAGGACTTATAGGGAAAATTAACCCAAAGGGGATGGCTGAGGCGGCATTAGCAAGAAAAAAATCTGAAAGTTTGGTGAAATAAGGGTAAAATTGGAAATTTTGCAAAATTAAGTAAATAAAATAACAATTAAAATAAATCTAGAAAATTCTTCATAAAATTTCATCTAAAAACGGCTTGAAGAGTCCTCTTCAGCTGGTTTTTTGTATTTCTGCTACAAGTGAGTTTAGTTCTTGCCTTGTTCTTGTAATTTTTGTGTTTTTAAGACTTTTACAATTAGGTCCAACTATTTATTTCATTAGTTTTTGATTCTATGGGTAATTTTGAAAGTTTCCATTGATGAGTGTTGAATTTTTATGATGAATTAACATGTATTTTAAGCTTTAATTTTGTTATATGATGATTTTATTAAGTAATTTTGATAGAAATTGATTTTAGGACCTAATTGTGAAAAAGATTCAATCTTAGGGTCTGACATGAAATTTTGAATCTCAAAGGCTGTGAAATAGCCTATAATACTTAGGTAAATTGTTAGTTGAGAAAAATTAGCTAAATTGGTTGGTTAATTGATCAGGGACTAAATTGTAAAAATTATAAAAATTGGGGTAAATGTGTAATTTTAAAAATTAAAGGGCATAAATTGTGAAGTGAATTAGAATTGAATTAGATGCTAATGAATGAATAATTTTACATTATAGATCAAGAACCCGAAGATAAACCTGAAAAAAAATTAACAGATTAGTCCATGAATTTCTAGAACCTCTACAAACTACCCCAAGTAAGTTCATATGGTTGAACTTTCATGATTAATTGTTAATTTAGGAATGATATAATGTTTTATTTTATATCTTTGTTATGAAATTATGATTATTGTAATAATATGAAAATCAAATTGAAATTTCAAATTAAGTGGAACACAGGATTGAGTACAATTGTTTCGTGATAGAAGATGAATTGAGGGATAAGACCATGGTTGGACCATGGAAATGCTTAAATGTAATACCATAGCTGGGCTACAACATTTTAGTAAAAGACCATAACTGGGTTATGGCACCGTGAACGTAAGACCATGGTTGGACCATGACAATATATGTATATGTGTAAGACCATAGCTGGGCTATGGCATCCTGATGATAAGACCATAACTAGGTTATGGCTTTACGAGTGTAAGACCATGGTAGGGCCATGGAAATATACATGGAAGACCATAGTTGGACTATAGCATCAAGAAAACGATGTACTCAATTCCATAAGACGTTCTCTAATTGACAATTATTGATAAGTGTCATATGGATTAAACTGATAGAATTTAAGTAGTTATTGATATTGAGCTCAATCAAGTGAATTCATCATTTGAAATTGTGATTGGCAGGAAATGTTAGTGAATTGCATGTTTTATGATTTGTTATAGTATGTTTGGTAAGATTTAACTTTAAAACCAATGAACTTACTAAGCTTCATTAAGCTTATTCGTGTAGTTTAATGTTTCTTGTAGATTAATGTGAGATTGGAGGATTGGATCAACACATCAGGCCACACTATCCAGATTTCTCCGATAGATTTTGCAATACAACCTATGGTTTATATGGCATGTATAGTGTTGGATAGAAAATAGTTAAACTTGAATTATGAATGTGAATGATGCTTATATATATATGTTTGTTTGCAAGTATTTAGTAGTAGATATTAATAAATCAATGAATAGAGTTATTTTGATAATTTTATGTAAATGAGTTTTGCGATGACATATTATGTTTAATACATTATTTTGGTTTGAATTGGTTGCTTGGTTAGGATATATTGGTGTATTAACGTTGTGTGGAGGATGATATTAAAAAGGGTAAGAAAAATGGCCTTAAAAAGGCCTATTTTTGTCCATACGGACGTGTGTCTCAGCCGTATGTGACATACGACCTGGCACATGGGCATGTGGTCTAGCCGTGTTCCCCTGCACCTTGAAATTTCAAAACAGAATGCCTAGGTTTTTGCACACGGCCTAGCACACGAGCATGTGATTGGCCGTGTGACACAAGTCAAAGAGTTACACGGGTAAGGATATGGGCTAGGACACAGCTGTTTGTCTCATATCGAATGCTCATACGACTTAAGACACGAGCGTGTCTCCTCACATGGCCGGTCACACGGACGTGTGTCCCCTACTATTAAGAAAAATTTTGAAATTTTGGGAAAAATTTCTTAAGTGTTCGGTTTAGTCCCGATTCACTTCTAAAGTGTATTTTGGGCCTCGAGAGCCCATCTAAGGGACAATATGAGTATTTTATGATTGATTCTTGATATGAATAATAAAGGTTGTGAAATGTCTGTAATTAGTCCGTAAAGTTCAGTAACGCTCCGTAACCTTGTTCCGGCGACGGATAAGGGTTAGGGGTGTTACATTTATTGGTATTAGAGCTTTGGTTTAGGGGTTAGGGGTGTCCTTAAACCATTGCTTCATAAACCAAAGCTCTAATACTAATAAAGGTAACACCCCTAACCATTATCCGTCGCCGGAACAAGGTTACGGAGCGTTACTGAACTTTACGGACTAATTACGGACATTTCACAACCTTTATTATTCATATCAAGAATCAATCATAAAATACTCATATTATCCCTTAGATGGGCTCTCGAGGTTTAAGGACCTCAAAAATATGTTCTTTGGGTTTTTGAAGCAATGGTTTAAGGACTTTATGCAAGAAAGAAATCAGGCTCAGCAACCTCCTCCCCTACCGCACCATCTGTAGTACCCCCGCCTAAACCTCCACCTCTTCCGGTAACTGAATCAAGTAAGCGTACTCCAGTAGAAAAACTCAAAAATTTTGAGGCCAAAGAATTTTGGGGTAGGTCAGATGATGACCTCGTCAAAGCTGAGTATTGGATTCAGAATATAGTGAGAGTTTTCGAAGAAATGGTTTGTCCTCAAGATGATTATATGAGGTGTGTTGTTTCCTTACTAAAAGTGGAAACATATATGATAAACCATAATTTACACATATTTTAACCCCATACTTGGCTTAATTTTGGATGATTTTCTATTCAATTTGATGAATTCGATGCTCATAATCTCTTAATTTCATGTTTATACTCAGGAGAGCTTAGGGAGCCGAAAAGAACGAGAAACGGGCCAAAAAGGGACAAAATGGGCCTACACAAGAAATCACACGGCCTGGACTATCGACCACAGGCAGATCACATGGCTGTGTGTGGTGAGCAAAATCGACCACGGCCGAAGGAGTCCACCACAAGCGTGTCCCTACCGAAACCAGGATGAATTCTATTCGGAATAGGATACTTGTGGGCCAAGTAAGGCATCTCAAAGCCTATATAAACACCCTGGGGGGCAACCTAAAAGGGGACGGCGAGTAGAAGGCAGAAAATACTCCAAGACAGTCGTCAGGAGTAGCTTAGGAGAAGGATCTCCATCAAGACTGAAGATCTCCCATCAAGTTCTTTAGAAATTTTTGGGTTTTCTTATGTTTTGTTGTCTTCCCTATTTTAAGATGTTGCCCTCTTTTAGTATGACATAAATCCCCTAAATACCTAAAGGGATGAAACCTAAGACGAATTTTATTATTATTTGATTTATAAGATAAATACTTGTTCTTATTCTTAATTGTGAGTTCTTATTCTTGTTTTGATAATTCAGGTTATTGATTCAAAGTCGAATGTGCTTATTTAGTGGAGCAAAAGTCCCTATTTAAGAGAAGATCAACACAATTAAGTGGAGTTAATTGCAAACCTAGAAATTGGGCGACGAAAATCTACCAGATTAGAGTCAAATCTAATAAAGGGATCCATAGATCGAGTTAATGCGACAATAGGGGTTTTAATTAGAAAGAGATTTCAATTAATCAACCTAGAGTTAGTTGTTTTTAGTCTTGAAATAGATATTAACATAAATCAGGGATTTCTATGGATTAAGTCAAGTGAATAAATCATATGAATCAAAAGTAATAAGTAAAGTCTAGGTGGATTCTTCCTTAGGTATTGCCTATCTCATATATGTTGTCCAAAAGTATTTTCCCAATCTACTCTTGGTTACGTTTATAATCATTTAGTTAGTTATATTTAGATTAAAAATAAATCCCCTTAATTATTAGGCTAGATAATAAAAAGATAGTTATTACTAGTAATTTTAGTGCTTGAGCATACGATATTTCGGACTCACCACAACTATACTACTGTTCGATAGGTGCGCTTGTCTTTGTCGAAATAATAGTTAGTTTCAAGGTGGATGACCATTATGGCTGTGGCGCCAAAAGTGAAAAGCACTTGGGAATTTTTCCAAAGTGAATTAAAAACAAATATGTGTTATAGAGGAGATGACACTGAATAACTATCAGTGGCAAGTTATAAGGAAAAAGCCAACAAAAGCCGCCAGTTTCTTCAACCTCGACGTAGTAACCATGCTATCAAACCAGGTAGAACTTTTAAGTAAAAAGATTGATGGTTTGTGTGGTTCTTCACAGGTACATTCAGTGATGCAATGCAATACAAATGGAGGAGAAACGAACAATATAGGTTTCCCACCCTACAATCCTAGCATAGAAAGCGAACAGAAAAACTATATGGGTAATAATTCTAGACCTCAAAATAACCCTTATAGTAACACTTACAATCCAGGTTGGAGAAACCATCCCAACTTTTCATGGGGTGTCCAAGGGAATCAGAGACAACAACCCCCTTCAGGCTTTCAACAGCAACCTTACGCAAAAGAGAAAAAGCCGAACCTTGAGGAGATGCTAACAAAATTTATTGCGGTGTCAGAAACCCGTTTCCAAACACTGAAACAGCACTCAAAAATCAGCAGGCATCGATTCAAGGGCTCGAGAACCAATTAGGTCAGCTTGCTAAGCTGATTTCAGAACGACCACAAGGTAGCTTGCCGAGCAACACTGAAACTAACCCAAATGAGCAACTTCATGCCGTTTCTGCTCACGATAGTGAAGGGTTAGATGAGCCAAAATTGAGGTAAGAGAATGTGGTAGATGAAGGTAAGGTTGAGGTAAGACATGATAAACCAAACTAGTAAGTACAGAGTACCAACCTCGTGTGCCATATCCCAATGCGACAAAGATAGACCGCACAGATGAACAATTCAGTAAATTTCTAAAACTCTTAAAAAAAAATACATATTAACTTACCGTTTATTAAAGTTCTTTCACAGATACCCAATTCAAAAAAAGTTTTTAAAAGAGCTTTTGACAAACAAACGGAAGATAGACGAGGCGTCTCATGTGGAGCTAAATGCAGTGTGCTCAGTAATCTTACAAAATAGACTACCACAAAAGTTAAAAGATCCAGGGAGTTTTACGATTCCTTGCATAATTGGTAGTTTATCTGTTAATAATGCTTTAGCAGATTTAGGGGCAAACATAAATGTTTTGCCTTATAAAATGTTTAAACAACTAGGCCTTGGGAAACCCAAACAAACTAGGATGAGCATTCAATTGGTTGATAAAACTATTAGAATTCCTAAGGGTATAATGGAAGATGTACAAGTGAAAATTGATAATTTCATATTCCCAGTAGACGTTGTTGTTTTAGACATGGATGAGGACAATAATGTTCCTTTAATTTTAAGAAGACCCTTTTTAGCAACTGCTAAAACTAAAATTGATGTTGGTACAGGTGAACTCACACTTCTTGTAGGTGACGAAACGATCACTATTCAGGCTCTTGACACGGCTAGGACATCGAGTAATAAAGGTGAGAACATAAATTCCATTAATGACCATTCAGTTCAACCTTCTTTTCAGGAAGCACCATGAAATACACAACTGAGCCATATCCTAGACCTCGTGCCAACAAAGAAATAACTCATGAGGAGCGAAGGCTTCAGATCGATGAACTAGACGAGTGGAAGACACATGTTAAGGAGAAACCAAGAAAACACGATGAACCAAAGCAACTCCACGACAAGCTTAAGGTTGGACCAAACCAATTTAAGATCAGAGATCAGGTATTGTTGGATAAAACCAACCCTCGAATCGCCACTTCGGACCTTAATACAAGAAAAGAGATCCCTTTTAAGGAAATCAATGTCTTTCTATACGGAACAGTCGAGGTAACTAATCCTAAGTTCGGTACTTTTAAGGTAAACAATACTCGTCTCAAACTATATATTGACAATAGAACTAATAGCAGGAATGAGTAGTTTCTACTCCCCAAACCACCATGATTATGCGAATGAGAGGTAAGTCTAGCTTAAGACTTTAAACAAGCACTTCTCGGGAGGCAACCCGAGCAGTAACTTCACTAATGTCATATTTTCGATTTTTAGTACCTAACTCAAAGCTAACCAAATTAATGAAGTGTAGGTTTCCCTACCACAAGGCCTTGAACACGGGCATGGCCGTGGCCGTGTGGACACCAGGAATTTGCACATCGGCGTGGCAAAAATCGTACGAACCAAGTACGAAAAATCCCCAAACTACGGGCGGCGATAAAATGCCACGGCCGTGCGATACGGCTATGGTCGACACTAAGAAAGTCACACGGATATGAGACATGTCCGTGTCCCTAAGCCGTGGTCGACATTGATTAATCAACATGGGCATGGAAACCTCTACATAGGTGTGGGAGAAACTAACAAAGAACCACACGACCATGCGATACAACCGTGTGACCTAACACGCCCGTGGCACACGGGCGTGGGCCACTGATTCTAATTTAAACCCCCTTCTTCTCACTTTTCTCCCCAAATTCTTCTTTTCCCAAGCCCTAACCACCACACACCTTTCTTTTTCTATTATCTTTCTCCTTTCATTTTCCTTTCCCCTTTCCCCTCATTCTTTTTTTACACCACCATCCCCATGTCAAAGAAGCGAAAGGACCCTAGCACGGTCTCCCCGTGCATGACAACTCTACATAAGATCATGCCGGCTGCTTCAATGACTCGACAAAATAAGGATCTTTGAGTCCATTTAATTTTTCTTTCTCTTTTATTTTCGTTTTTCAATTCTTTCCCTTTATCTTTCTTGTCTTTAATTTTCATTAGTATATTTTGATTTCTTTTTATCTCTGGCTGTTTCTTATCGAGTACACATAACGAAGTTAATTACTGATGACTCTGCAGTCTTAAAAGGTTTAAGGTGCCATTAAGGAACGGCCACACCCCCACTGCAGTATCCACCTCCACCTTCACCTCTGACCAACCTTCCGGATTCCTTAACTCCATCCAAAATTCAGGAAGTTAACTTCTCCCCCTATCTGTTGATTTTATATATTGTAGATATCTATCTTTGTACATTGAGGACAATGTACGTCTTAAGTGTGGGGAGGTGTCAACAATATTAAATTATAACTTGTTCTTAAGTAACTTTCTCATTTTTACTATTAGAATGAAACTTCTATTAATTTATGATTTTCATTAATATGCTTCGGATTAAGTCATAGATAATTGTGCATTAATGGTTTAAACTTTAAGATATTAGAGAATCAAGCATGATAAGTCTATTTTCAGAATCAAAAATTTTATTAGGTTGTTTCCCTAATCTTAAATATTACTTTAAAGTTTGAAATTTACAAGGTTGACATCAAAAACCATAATTTCTGTGAGATTTTGAGCCTTTTAGAGCATATATTTTTTCTTGCTCAATTTTTTAATTATGTGTGTGTCAATATTGATTTGTTATTCTAGAACTTGCTTCGGTTACACATGTTGAGACCACACTTTTGATTTGATATATTGAGATGATAAAGGCACCTAGGTTTTAACCTACTTACTCCATAAAAAGCTTACCTCCATAATTAACCCCTAGTAAACCCTTTTTAGCCTAATAAACCATTTCTTGACTCACCTGTTAATATTAACCCAAAACCAAATTTTTACTTTTCCTCCTTTGACCCCCCTTATATCGAGATTTGATTTGATCAGTTGCCTAACTAATTTCTTTATTTTAGTTGTTAAATTTTATCTTATTATTGTAAATACCTATAAAAAAAAGTTGTAAATTTATTTATTATTAATGATTGTGAGCTTAAACTGTTAATTTCATATATTTAGAAGAAGCTCGCGTGTAACACCCCAAACCCGGCCCACAAGCCTTGACCGGATCTGGTATGTCACGGAGTAAAAAGGGTTTGAAAGATTTGGACTAATAGTGGAATTTCGAAAATTTGTTGAGGGTATAAAACGGTGTTTGTTAAAACTCGGATGGGTTGATTTGATAAACACGATTGAGTTGAAAACTTTTGAAAACATTGGATCATCTAATTTTTAGAACCATCAGAGTTATTGTTCCCTTGGTAAGTTTTGTTACCCGATGGTAACATCTTTTGAAAACGCGTACGAGTAAAATTTTGAAAACGTTACTTTTAACCGATTTGCTTAACTGTTCATAAGTCTATTAGCAACATTATAGAAATAAAGTAAAAGCAGCTACTTAAACATCCAAAATAATAACTAGCGGCCATATTACAAACCAAACCAAAATTTAGTAAATAGTAAACTTTAATGGTACGAAATAAAACTTCAAAACCGAGGAACAAGCATGGCCGCCTCGAGTCCTCTCCGGCTCCATCTCCGCGATCTACTCACCTGCGAATGATATGGGAAGGGGTGAGTCACCAAGACTCAGTGTATAAATCCCCAACCCTAAAATACAACTCATACACAAGATATTAGTAAAACATGCAATTATGCAACCCAAGCTAGCCATCCATACTCCTTTTTCTACCCCGTGTCGTACCAAACCACTGGTGGTGCCAAACCACTGGTAACCGAAGTCACAAAATATCAAGTGATGGGGCCAACCCATCGTGTGGTACCAAACCACTGATGACAATAGGTCACAATATCAATATGTGGTACCCAACCACTGGTGGTGCCAAACCACTGGTGACCGAAGTCACAAATATCAATATGTGGTGCCAAACCACTGGTGGTGCCAAACCACTGGGACTTAGTCACAAATTATATCAACGGTGTGGTCAAAACCACTGGTGGTACCAAACCACTGGTGACCGAAGTCACAAAATATCAAGTGATGGGGCCAACCCATCGTGTGGTGCCAAACCACCGTGGTGTGATCCCAGAGATCATCTCCCTCCTCTCATCAATCCCACCATCATCATGCTCACATAACAAGTATCATGATCCCATATATCATGCAATCATATATATAGCATAACAATTAATAGCATATGATGGCATACACAACATATATCATAGATCAAGTAATCGGGGACTTACCTGAAATCTAAGCTTATGCCCACAAGGCAAAGTTACTACATGAGAGGTTATATATATATCATTGTAGTAACAGTGTATACTAATAAAGTGTGTAAGGTTTTACACACCTGATTAAACGTAAGTCTAAGCGAATTCCGAACTATTTGATAACGAAAACCCGAAGAATCAATCTACCGTACTAGATCCCTTGACCCAACAAATTTGAAATCCCGAAAGCCTCTGTTTCCTTTTGCCGATTAGTCCCTAAAGCGACAGTGCACATTCGGTCACACACAAATACCAAAGATGGCCTTTGGCCGAATATGCCCAACCATTTCCCATACTTACCGAAATCCCGAAGTTTTCACTTGTCTTGTCGAGGTCCCTACCAAAACGTTTGTTAGAAACGGCATGCACACTCACATCTCTAATTAAGACTCTTGGCCGAATAGTATATATATATAGGTATACCTTACCTCAAGAATCCAACCCCAATAGGCTCCTTCAATGTACCTTGCCGTTAGCTACAACAACCAAAGAAATACCACGAATGACTAAAAGGGCATTCGGCCATCCCTAAGGCCTAACAACAAGATTCGGCACACTTAAGGAAGAGGAAGGAACTCGATTGCAATAAGAATACTTACCTCTATTGGTTCCTTGAAGAGCCTAAGAGTGAAGAGATCCCGGCTATGCCTCCCAAGAGTTGATGAGAATGTTCGGCTACCACAAGATGGAAGATGAAATTTGAGTAGATAGGGTGGTAGGTCCGGCCAAGTAAAAGCAAAAGAAGGAAGGAATTTTGAAGAATTTTGTGTAGTGTGGCTAGAGGGAATTGGCCATGAAACAAATTGAAAAGAAAAGAAGGAAAAACCATAGAATTTCGGCACCCTCTTGTTCTTCTCAAAACCGGTTGTGGATGCTCCTGAGGTATCCCACATTCGGCCATGCATTCAATTGGGGGGGGGGAGAAACAAAATTTGAAGAATTGCCCATGCTCCCATTTCTTTTTGTGATAATTGCCCATCATCAAAACAATAAAACATTCTTTTATTAATCTTCCCATCACCATGGAATAAATAAAACTTTGTTTAATAAGTATGCCCATCTCTTAATCCCATCTTCCTATGCATTAAAATAATAAAACAAAAATAAAAATAAACAACCCCATACTTCCAATACAAAAAAAAAAAATAGTAACCTATCAAGCATCTTCATGCCTTTAAATGCCCGTGCGCTGACCCTCCTTCACTCCAGCAAAAAGCAAAATAAAACCCCCCAGATGCCGCCCCTAAGTCTCGAACCCGAGTCCTGCAGGAACAATCCCAAGCCTCCAGCCACTCAGCCACTGCGCATTTCATGACATAATTCGTCACGACCTTCTTTTAAACACTCGATCCTTGGCTCCTGCACGCATTAATGCTAAAGGTAAAAATAAAACACTCAAGCGCCTCCAACAGGACTCGAACGCAAGACCTCGTTGCCGCAGTCTCCAACCAGCGCCCTTAGCCACTCGGCCAAGGCGTCTTTTGTGACATAACTTGTCACACTTTTCCTTTAAGCACTCCCTCGCGTCAATGCCAAAAATCAAAATAAAACGCCCTTGCGTCCATGGTGACTCGAACCTGAGTCCAAACGCCCCCAGGCCCTTAAGTGGCGCTCCCAAGCCACTTTGCCAGGCCGACCTTCATGCCATAACCTCGCTGAAATTATTTTTAAATCCTCCTTCACCTAGCTCTCCTTCAACGCCAAAATAAAAACTCCCCAACGCGGTTCCTGGGGTTCGAACCCCTGCTTCAGCGCTCCCTCCTCAACACCTAGGTAGCGCCCCTAGCCATTCCACCAGCTGTTTCTTTGTGTCATGCTTCGCCTCAAATAATATTTAAAGCCTCCTTACTTGGCTTTTTCCTCTTAAGCACTAAGAGAAATTTTTCAGCCCTAAGCCCGACCTAAGCCGGGGTTATGACTAGACCCTAGAATGTAACAAACAACCATATCCTATGCATTCTTCAAGCAATCAGATGGAAATAAAATAAATCGCAACAACCCCAAAATTCGGGATGTCACATCGCGTTATTTAGTGATAAGTTTTCAATCAATATAATTATTAATTATTAGTTCATTGTTTCTAGTTAGGTAATTTATCAATTAAATCTTGAGTCTAACCTCTTAATTCAGCCTATATCCACAGCTTTAACCCAAGCCCCATTACAATCTTTTTTAAGACTTTTTGATTTGTGTATCATCTCATTTTATAGTGGTGAAGATTTGATTTTCATGCAAACCTATAGGATTAACTTTTCATGTATGAATTTTGAGTGCTTAATTTGAACCCTAAACACCTCGAGTGATTTGAGTGAATCTTTAGTGAGAATGTCAATTCTTGTCGGTTTTGAATCAGAGGTAATTATTTAGGTAAGGGAAAAACACCTATGTTTTCGTGCTATAAAAATATATGACTTAGATTATTTGAATCTTTAGGACTCTTTTAATTAAATTATCAATGTATGAATTATCTATAAATTATGATGAAACATTATTGATAAGAATTACAAATTGAGAAAGTTAATTTTAATTATGAGTTGAGGATTTTGCTTGAGGACAAGTAAAGGCTTAACTGTGGGGATATTTGATAAACCATAATTTACACATATTTTAACCCCATACTTGGCTTAATTTTGGATGATTTTCTATTCAATTTGATGAATTCGACACTCATAATCTCTTAATTTCATGTTTTATACTCAGGAGAGCTTAGAGAGTCGAAAAGAACGAGAAACGGGCCAAAAAGGGACAAAATGGGCCTACACCAGAAATCACACGGCCTGGACTATCGACCACGGGCAGATCGCAAGGCCGTGTGTTGCGAGTAGAATCGACAACGGCCGAAAGAGTTCACCACTGGCGTGTCCCTGCTGAAACCAGGATGAATTCTATTCGGAATAGGATAATTGTGGTCCCTGCCGAAACCTAGAGTCAGTTGTTTTTAGTCTTGAAAGAGGTATTAACATAAATCAGGGATTTCTATGGATTAAGTCAAGTGAATAAATTATATGAATCAAAAGTAATAAGTAAAGTCTAGGTGGATTCTTCCTTAGGTATTGCCTATCTCATATAAGTTGTCCAAAAGTATTTTTCCAATTCACTCTCGGTCACGTTCATAATCATTTAGTTAGTTAAATTAGTTAGTGATCGTTGTTTTCGCGATGTCAAAGTCTTAAAATTTATAAAAAGAATGATCAAACCTGGAAACTAACTATGACAATGATTTGAGGCAAGCGCACCTATCAAACAGTAGTATAGTTAAGGCAAGACCGGAATGTCGAACCCAAAGGAACCAAAAGTACTAATACTAACTCTCTCTTTATTATTTAGCTTAAGAATTAAATGAATTTGTTTATCTAAATTAAAGTTAACTAGCAATTAATCTAAAGATGCAAAGACAAAGAAAAGGAATTTGGGAAAAATACTTTGGAGAAAACCAATTGATTAAGACGACACACAAGGAAGAATCCACCTAGACTTCACTTGTTATCTAACTCTAAACCAGACGATTTATTCATTTGACTTGATCCGTAAAATTCCCTAAGTTATATTAATCCCTCTCTCAAGGCGACTAACGTCTAACTCTAGGTTGATTAATTGAAATCTCTTTCTAATTAAAACCCCTAGAATTGCATTAACTCGATCTATGGACTCCCATATTAGGTTTCACCCTAATCGGGCAAAATCTCGTCACCCTATCTCTAGGCACGCGATCAACTCCGCTTAATTATGCTAGATCTACTCTTAGACAGGGACTTTTTCTCCTCCACCTAAGCGCATCATACTTGAATTAATATCTCGAAAATACCAACATAAGAATTAAGAACACATCATTAAGAACAAGTCAAGTATTTATCATATAGTTCAGCAAACGTTAACAAGATTCATCTTAGGTTTCATCCCCTTCAGGTATCCGAGGGTTTAGTTCATAACAAGAAAGGAAAACATCTCAAAAGAAAAGATAAAACAAAACATAAGAAATCCCTAAAACCCCCTGAAAGAATTGAAGGAGAGATCCTCCATCTTGAGTATAACTCTGGCTTCTTGAGATGGATCAACTGGCTTTCTTTGAGTAAATCTCCACAAAACTGCCTCCTTTGGCCTAGCTGGACGCCCCCTGACTAAAGTCTTGGGTTCCCCCCTTTCTGGACATACTTAGGGTGTTAATATAGGCTTCTGAATATGTTTCTTTGCCTCTAAGTATCCAAATTTGAATGAAACTCTTCTTTCCTACGACAGGGACACGCCCATGGCACACGCCCGTGTAAGTCGTGGCCAGGCCGTGTTCGAACCTGTTGAATGAGGCACGACCGTGTGGTCTTGGGCCCAGGCCATGTGGTTTTTGTGATATAGCCCATTTACTCTGTGTTGGGCTCGTTTTCCGTTCTTTTCATCATCTGGTGCTCTCCTGAGTATAAAACATGAATACGAAGGATTAAGAGCACCAAATTACATAATTCAAGGCTTAAATCATCCAAAAGCATACTAAATGTGGGCTTAAAATATGTTACATTTACGGTTTATCAAAAACCCCCACACTTAAGCTTTTGCTTGTCCTCAAGCAAAATTCTCAAGTCATAATTGAAACAAACTTCCTTGATCCATAAAATTTATCAATAATGTTTCATCATAATTCGAAGATAATTCATACATGGACAATTTAAATAGAAGGGTCCTAAAGATTCAAACAATCAAAATCATACATTTGTAGCACAAAACATATGTGTTTCCCCTCATTTAAATAATTACCTCTGATTCAAAATTGACAAGAATTGACATCCGCACTAAAGATTCACTCAAATCACTCGAAGTGTTTAAGATTCAGAATTAAGCACTCAAAAGTCAAACATGAAAAGTTATCCCATAGGCTTGCATGAAAATCAAATCTCCACCACTATAAGATGAGATGATACACAAATCAAAAGGTCTTTAACAGGGTTGTAACGGGGCTTAGGTTAAAGGTGTGGATATAGGCTAAATTAGAGGGTTAGAATCGAGATTGAATTGACAATTTACCTAACTAGAAAAATGAACTAATTAATCGAAAACTAACAATACGAGCTTTTAAGATTTGAAATGTAAGCCCACTTAGCAGAACTACGATTTTTTTTTTGTAAGAACAAGTCAAATACATAATAAAAAGTGAATGTAACTACTGAAATAAAATAATTAGGCAACTGATCAAATCAAATCTCAACAGAAAGGGTAGTCAAGGAATGGTGATAAAAAAAACAAAGGGTTTTGGGTTAATGTTAGTGGATGAGTCAATAAAAAGGGTTGTTAGGATTAAACGGGGTTCACTAAGGGTTAATTATGAATGTAGGCTTTTTAATGGAGTGAATGGGTTAAATCCTAAGTGCCTTTATCATCTCTGTATATCAAATCAATGGTGTGGTCTTGACATGTATAATCGAAGCAAGTTCTAGAATAACACTCATAATCAAAAGTGAGCACGAAAGAATGTATGCTCTATAGGGCTCAAAATCTCACAAAAATTATGGTTTTTGATGTCAACCTCATAAATTTCGAACTTCAAGGTAACATTCAGATTCAAGTAGACAACCTAAAAAAAAAATTAGTTTCTGAAAAAAAGACTTATCATGCTTGATTCTCTAGTATCCTTCAAATATAATCATCAATGCACAATTATCAATGACTTACTCTAAAACATATCAATAAAAAATCATAAATCAAAGGAATTTTTATTCTAATCATAACATAAGAGACTTTACTTTCGAACAAAGCATAATTCAGGGATTTTCAAATAATACTATAGTTAACCCCCCCACACTTAATATGTACATTGCTCTCAATGTACAAAGATAGATCATAGCATATAATAGTAGAAATCAAAAGAGAGGGGAAGAAGTGAAACTTCCTGAGTTATGGATGAGATCCTTGAGTTGGGAGTCCCGAGGTGTGGTGGCTACTACCGAGCTCTGCGTTAGATGAAGAAATTGGGAAGCTCGTAGAGAATTAGCCAGGAAATGTTATGACACATTTAAAATAAACTAAATATATAATTAAAGACAAAGAAGAGAAAGAAAAAGAAAATAAAAATGTAAATAAAATTAAAATGAAATATGAATGGACCGAAGAGTCCTTATTGTTGCATGGTTCGCGAGGTGACTGTTATTTCTACGGCTGCCGTAGTGCTGGCAGTGGCGGAAGTGGCGTGATTCCCAAGCAGCCTTTAGAACATGACACTAAGAAACTACGATAAAATAAACTAAATTAAGCATGAGATAGTCAAAGAGAAGGAAAATAAAGGAAAAGATTAAAGAAGAAGAAAAATTAAATGGCCTCAAAGATCCTCGGCTTGTCGAGTGGATGAAGCGGCCGGCATGAACTTATGTAGACTGGTCTCCTATAGGGAGACTATGCTTGGATCCTTCCGCTTCTTCGACATGGCCTGAAACACCCCAAACCCGGCCCACAAGCCTCGACCGGATCTGGTATATTCCTTGAATAAAACATTTTCAGAATTCGTTCGTTGCTTTGGAAAACATTGGGTGATTTTGGAGAAAAAAAATTTTGATATGTCAAATTCGTTTAGAGTTTATTTGGAAATCGTTGTGTTTCAGTGTCAAAACATTTAACGTTTTATTTTTAAGAAAAGTCATTTAAAGTTTAATTTAATAAAAATCGTATCATAATATAATAATTAAAATACATGCATAAACAGTTAATAGCAATGGCCTTATTACATCAAAGCAAAACCCGAATAAATCCAAAATACTTAAAATATAGAAAGTCCAAATAAAATAAAGTCTGAGTGAACATGGCCACCACTAAGCTCCCGCCGACCCCGGTCCATCACCGAGTGTCACTGAAAAAATATCCCACAACAGGGTGAGTCAAACAGACTCAATGTGTAACCAACACTAAGTTTCAACGATTCAAGCATATCATATCATATCATATCACACATACATATATATAATAGATAGAAATAGTGATGCAAACCCGAACCCAAACCTAGATAACCATCCGCTACACATCACCCGCACCAACCATCACACCGTGGGGACTACTAAGTCGACCCTCCATCCGCTACACATCATCGAAGGCAGTCGCTGCAGACGATGTGCTCATCGCCCTTATAAATATTGTGGCATTGCCACCAGATAAAATTTTGTGACATAAGTCACCACATTCAGGTTATGTGACCGAAGTCACCACATTAAGATATTTGTGGTATAAACCACCAGATCACTTCCCCTTTCCATATAACCCATATGCCCCATGTCATACAAATATGCATAAACCATGTCATATTTCTTATTCACATTCTTATAATTTTACATATGTGCTGTACAGATCATATTATACTCATAGTAGAAGTAGGAGAACGTACCTGAGTACTTTGTACCATTGCATGGTACCCTTAGCCACATCTTGCATATTCATATTAATACATTTATTAAGACATAACCATAAATCTATTTAGGCTTAGTGCGGGGTACACACCTGATTTACTTAACGCTTCACTGAAATCCCGAATATCCCGATCTAATGTTCTAGATCTTAGTCCCTACATTCGGCCAACATTTAATATTTAAACAAAAGCCTATTCGGCTATAAAATCATATCCCGAAGGATTAACGTAACCAACTCCTTACTTTGCTGCCGATTTGACTACTAATCAAATCCCGAAATCTTGTGATATTTCTTCCTTAAAATTGGCTAGCACTGAATCACTTTACAGGTTAGTTTTTGGCTTTTGAATAAATAAAGTATAGATCTAAATCATTGTTTATAGCCTTGGCCGAATATCAGATTCACTTACCTTGTGAATCTTAAATCTCGAAAAGTGCTACTTGCTCTTGATGCTATCGAGATCCCTATAGATACATGTTAGATTCAGCCTTTTACACAAAATCTATTAAAATGGCCTATGGCCGAATATCACCTTATAGCTTACCTTAAAACTTGAAATCTCGAAGACCTTCTCCTTATAATCGACACTAGCAGAAACCCGAGACCCTTCTTCAGAGTTTCGGCCAAGAACATTAATGGATTAGATTCCTATTTTCGATTAATCTAAAATAAAGAGAGAAACAACATCAAGTGATTCTTACCCCTAATGATGAATTTGGTTGTACCCTTGCTTGAATCCACAAGATATTCGGCTAAAGCTAGTTGATGATCACTCAAGTTTTGGCTTTTGGGGTCTACCGAACAATCGGCTAGAACCACCTTGAATATTCGGCTTTTGAGAGAACTTTCAGAAGAAGAGAAAAGATCAATTTCGGCAATAGAGAGGGATAAAGTTTCGGTTTTGGATGTTATGAAGAAATCAGCTATGGCTGCTTGTGTTTTCGGCATTTGACAAAATAAAAGAGAAAGAGAAGAGTGGCTAGAGAATTCGATAGAGGCTTCAAAAGAGAAAAGAATAATGGCCTTACTCCCTTCCTTATCCGAAAATATGACCCTTAGACTCCCCTAATCGGCCAACTCTCCTTCCCCCTATCTCATCCCTTCTTTTCCTCCTATTTTCTCTCTTTTTGCTTATTCAAAATTAATAGACATAATCCATCATTTATCCCTTATCTTAGCCGAATTTCTAAAAGGATTTAATCACAACTAAAGCTCATCCCTTTAGTGCTTTAATGCCGTCCACCACTACACATCTTAGCTGCAAAATAAAACCTCCCTTTTTGCTTCCCTTGTGATTCGAACCTAGGCCCCTTTTAACTGCTTGTGGCGTCACTTACTGGGCTTTAAGTGGCGCCTCCTTGCCATTTTAACAAGCCTATTTGTGTGTTATATTTCACCTACAATTTCTCTTAAGGCATCCTCTACCTAGCTTCCTCTTTTAAACTTAAAATCTGATAATTTCTAAAGCACTCTCCTATTTTCTAAAGTTCACAAAATTCATACAACACATACATAACACACAAAGGCATGCTTTCACATATATTTAAGCACAAATGCATAAGCCTAAAATCCAGGATATTACAGTTTTACCCCCTTAAAAATAATTTCGACCTCAAAATTACCTGGCTGAAATAAGTGAGGGTATTGCTGTCGCATTACTTCTTCTGGCTTCCATGAAGCTTCCTCCGATCCATGATTGCGCCATAACACTTTAACTAGAGGGACCGATTTCCTCCGTAGCACTTTCACATCTCGTTCCAAGATCTGAATCGGCTCTTCCTCGTAGGATAAATCTGCCCTTAATTCCACCTCTTCAACTGGTACTATATGAGAGGGATCCGATCAATAACGACGTAGCATAGAAACATGGAATACATCATGCATCTGCTTTAACTCTGGTGGCAACTCTAACTAGTATGCCACTGATCCAACTCGCTTCAATACTCGGTAAGGTCCTATAAACCTGGGAATTAACTTCCCTTTACGACCAAATCTCATCACTTTCTTCCAAGGTGATACCTTAAGAAACACTTGATCTCCCACATGAAATTCTATTTCCTTCCGCTTCAGATCTGCATACGACTTTTGCCTATCAGATGCCTCCTTCAACCGTGCACGAATTACTTCGACCTTTTCCTCAGATTCTGCCACAATCTCTGGACCCAAAACTCGACGTTCCCCTAATTCCGTCCAACACGTAGGAGTGCGACACTTCCGTCCATACAGCGCTTCATACGGTGCCATCCGAATACTGGCTTGATAGCTATTATTGTATGCAAATTCCGCTAACGGCAAATACTCTTTCCAACTTCCTCTGAAGTCTATTACACAGCCTCTCCACATATCCTCTAACACTTGGATTACTCGTTCAGATTGACCGTCCGATTGTGGATGAAATGCCGTAGTGAAATCCAATCTGGTGCCTAAAGCCTGATGTAAAGCTTTCCAAAATCGAGACGTAAACCTTGGATCCCTATCTGAGATAACCGACACCGGTACTCCATGCAACCTCACAATCTCCGCCATATACAACCTTGCCAACTTCTGCAAAGAGTAGTCAACCCGTACTGGGATAAAATGCGCAGACTTTGTCAACCGATCCACTATCACCCATATCGAGTGCTTCTTACTAGGCGTAAGGGGAAGCCCACTAACGAAGTCCATGGTAATTCTCTCCCACATCCACTGCGGAATCTTGATTGGCTGAAGCAATCCTGATGGAACTTGATGTTCAGCCTTAACTTGTTGACACGTCAAGCACTTCCCTACGAATTCGGTAACTTCCCGTTTAAGACCAGGCCACCAAAACTATTCTCTTAAATCTCTGTACAACTTACTACCTCTAGGATGCATAACATAAGGGCTACTATGCGACTCCTGAAGAATCCTCTGCCTTAACTCCTTATCCTTGGGCATACAGACTTTACCCTTGAAACACAATAGTCCCTCGTCATTGATACCATAATCCTCTAACTCTCCATTCTGCACTTGCTGCAACTTAGAACTTAAATCATCGTCTACCAACTGTCCCTCTTTTACCTCATTCAACCACGTCGGCTTAACTTGCAATTCTGCTAGCAAACTTCCATCGTCATACAAGCTCAGATGTACGAACATCAACCTCAGATCCGACACTACTTTCTGACTTAGGGCATCTGCTCCTACATTCGCCTTGCCCAGATGATACTCTATGGAACAGTCATAGTCCTTCAACAACTCCACCCACCTTCGCTATCTTAGGTTCAACTCCTTCTGAGTCAACAAATACTTAAGGCTCTTGTGGTCTGTGTAGATTACTGACTTTTCTCCATACAAATTGTGCCTCCATACCTTAAGAGCGAAGACCACTGCCACCAATTCCAAGTCGTGCGTCGGGTAGTTAACCTCGTGTGGCCTTAATTGTCGAGATGCATAAGCGACTACCTTCTCGTCTTGCATCAGAACATATCCTAATCCTGTGTGAGAAGCATCACTGTACACCACGAAATCCTTCCCTACCTCAGGCTGAATTAAAACTGGAGCTTCAGTCAAAACCCTCTTAAGCTTCTCAAAGCTCTCCTGTTGCTTATCTGTCCACACGAAAGGTACTTCCTTTCTCAACAACTTTGTCAAAGGTGCGGCTATTGATGAGAACCCTTCTACAAACCTTCTGTAATAGCCTGCCAATCCCAAGAAACTGCGAACTTCATCCACAGACTTAGGTGGTTTCCAATCCAACACTGCCTCAATCTTTCTGGGATCCACCCTTATTCCTTCTGCAGACACTACATGCCCTAAAAATGCAACTTCCTTAAGCCAAAATTCACATTTGCTGAATTTGGCATAGAGCTTCTTCTCCCTCAACACTTGCAGCATTACCCGAAGATGCTCATCATGCTCTTCCTCAGACTTGGAGTATACTAAGATGTCGTCGATGAACACAACGACGAATCGATCCAAGTAGGGTTGAAAGACCCGGTTCATCATATCCTTGAACGCGGCTGGGGCGTTTGTCAATACGAACGGCATTACCAAGAACTCATAATGGCCGTATCTTGTCCAGAAAGCTGTCTTATGGATATCTACCTCATTCACCCTAAGTTGATGATATCCAGACCTTAGATCTATCTTCGAAAATACTGCTGCCCCCTTCAGCTGATCGAACAAGTCGTCTATCCTTGGCAACAGGTACTTGTTCTTGATGGTCAGCTTATTCAACTGACGATAATCTATGCACATACGCATAGTTCCGTCCTTCTTCTTCACAAACAAGACCAGTGCTCCTTATGGAGACACACTGGGTCGAATAAATCCGCGATCAAGCAATTCTTGGATCTGAGCCTTGAGCTCCACCAACTCCTTTGGTGCCATTTTTTATGGGGCAATTGACACAGGAGCTATACCCGGCAGCAAATCAATTCCAAACTCCACCTCCCTATCCGGGGGTATTCCAGGTAATTCCTCCAGAAACACATCTTCAAATTCTCTTACAATTCTAACTCCACTAACTCCCCCTTCTTTCCCATCCAACGCACTTACTAAGGCCAAAAATGCCTTACACCCTTTCTGAACCATCTTATCAGCCTTTAATGCTAAAACTATGTTAGACAAGTAGTTTCTTCTTTCTCCTATCATAATTATCACTCGTCCTCCGGGGTCCTTAACTCCATTCGCTTAGCTGTACAATCCAATACAGCTCGATGTTCCACTAGACAATCCATGCCAAGTATGAGATCTAATTCTTCGAAGGGTAGTTCCATTAAGTCGGCAGAAAATATCACTCCCTGAATCTCTAGAGGTACACTCCGAAAGATCTTATTCACCACTACAGTTTGGCCTAATGGGCTTACTACAGTCATCTCCCTATAAGATAGTTCAGAGGCTATGCCTAGAGTTTCAACTACTCTACATGCAACATAAGAATGGGTCGAGCCCACATCAATCAAAGCAAAATAAGGCTTGCCAACTACAAGGAGCGTACCGGTTATGACGTCCGACGCGTCTCCGTCCTCCCTCCGACGAACCGGATACACTAGACCCGGCTGCCTTGCCTCTATATTATCGACACCTCTGCCAGGTGTTCCCCATCCTCTTCTAGCACCGTTACCTCTACCATTCGGACCACGACCTCGCTGAGGCTACTGTCCACCTCTACCAGCCTGATTAACACTCTGACCTGTTGGGCGGCTCCCGTCTATCTTAATAGGACAGTCCTTAATCATGTGATCCTTAGATCCACACTTGAAACATCCTCCCGTCTTCTTCCAACATTCCCCTAAGTGCATCTTCCCACATTGGGTACAAGTACGATATTGCCCTCCTGTACCAGCCTGCTGACCTGGCGGCCCATCGACTCTAGGCCTCTTCTGCACATCCTGACGATCCAAAACCTCTTTTCTACCTGTTCCGATCAGTGTTCTGCCTTACAGAGTCCTTAATTCCCTCGACTACCTTAGCCTTTTCTACCAACACAGCAAACTCCCGCTCCTGATGTAGGGCTATCAACAACCTCAGATCATCCCTTAGTCCGTCCTCAAACCAGACACATCGCTCATGCTCTGTAGCCACTACTCCTCAAGCATACCGGCTCAACCTTAGGAGTTCAGCTTTGTACTCTGCTACGGACTTATTCCCTTGAACCAGCCCCAAAAATGCCTTCCTCTGCGCATCAGCGTAACGCGTGTCGACATACTTCTTCTGATACGCCGCCTTAACATACTACCAAGTAAGATCCTTAGCTGTGGCACCATCCCGAACTGTGAGCCACCATTGATATGCTTCATCGTGTAGCAATGCCACCATTCCTTTCAGCTTCTCCTCAGGGGTCAGATCCAGCTCATCCATAATTCGTTCCGTTGCCTCCAACCAATACTCAGCCGTACTGGGTGCCACATCAGATACGCCACAGAACACCTCAGCTCCATTGGCTCAGAGTCACTCGGGTACAGATTTCCGAGCTCTCATATTTCCACCTGCTCCAGCCACCATCTCAAGAACTCACAGTACCGCCTACAATACTGCATCATCCCCGGTCTGATCTTGTTGCTCAACACCAACAGCTGGTGGTGGGGGTGGTGGTACCTCATTCTCAGACCCTTGACCTGATCTAACGGGTTCCGATACGGTCATCCTGCCTCTACCACGTCCTCGCACATTACGACCACGTCCCCTAGAGCTCATTTCTATGACCGCGCTTTAATCTGATTACAAAGTTTTATGTATTAGCCTTTGTTCCACTGATTATCCGCGAAGATATTTTATGGAAAGAAGTTTAATAGTAGTTCTTTTGATCAATCAAAGTTTCAAGTCTTCTATCCTAATTCAGAGAAGTACATCCGCTCAGTAGCATACACATTCATCATTCGACCATTGTTGTCTGTTCCTAACCCAGGGGTATTTTCGTCATTTCTCTTATAGGGGTATTTTGGTAATAAATCAGGGTCAATTTGAAAATCTTAATAAATCAGGGCACTTTGAAATTTCCAAAACTCGAGGGTACTTTTGAAAATTTTCTCAAGTCAAAGGTATGGCAGAAATTTTAGAAATCGAGGTCATTTTGGTAATTTTATATATCAGGGGTAATTTCGTAAAATTTCCAAGTCAAGGTATCTTAGTATTTCGTAAAGATAAAGTTTTTGGATACTTTTGCCAAAATCAGAAAATTTTATTAAAATCGGGGGTGGTATGGTAATTTTGAAAACCAAGGGCATTTTAGTAATTTTACCACTAGGGGTAATTAGGTAATGTTGTAAGTCAGAAATATTTTGAAAAGAAATTTTCAACTAAATCTTGCTACAGTTTAAAGGGGTAATTTGGTGATTTTAAAGCTGAAGTTTTTATGAAAATACGGCTAATCCCTTTCGGGTTTTAGTTATCGAGTTTAGCCCGTGAATAAGTCCTATTGGTTAGGGTGAACCGTTACTACGCACCAGGTAGGATTCGAGCGAAGAGGAGGTGAGTCACGAGGACTGCTTAAATACCAGGCTCTTCCTGAATCCAATCCTAGACATGTGCACAAAGGTTGCCACACCCTAACTCGGCGACTTAGCCACAGTTTGGTTTAATTAGGCATTAAAGTTTTATGTGATTCTATGTTGGAGCAAACTAATCCTAGGGTTCAAGTACTTAATATACTAGTCTACGCTCCCGATATACCCTTCTACAAATCATAATATAAATCACACAATAGTTAGGAGTACTTTACCGGTGGACTTGAATTCGGAGACTTAGGTGCCATGCCAGAAAAAAACGCTTATTCACAAAATTGTTCACAAAACTTGTTTGGGCCTTATTTTAAAAACGTTATGGGTTTTAAACCCAAGGCCGAGAGTTTAAAACTAGGCTCTGATACCAAATTGAAACACCCTAAACCCGGTGCACGAGCCTCGACCGGATCTGGTATGTTCCTTGAATAAAACATTTTCAGAATTTGTTCGTTGCTTTGGAAAACATTGGGTGATTTTGGAGAGAAAAAAAATTTGATATGTCAAATTCGTTTAGAGTTTATTTGGAAATCGTTGTGTTTAAGTGTCAAAACGTTTAATGTTTTATTTTTAAGAAAAGTCATCTAAAGTTTAATTTAATAAAAATCGTATCATAATATAATAATTAAAATGCATGCATAAACAGTTAATAGCAATGGCCTTATTACATCAAAGCAAAACCCGAATAAATCTAAAATACTTAAAATATAGAAAGTCCAAATAAAATAAAGTCCGAAAGTGAACATGGCCACCACTAAGCTTCCACTGAGGCCGGTCCATCACTGAGTGTCACTTGAAAAAAATATCCCACAACGGGGTGAGTCAAACAGACTCAATGTGTAACCAACACTAAGTTTCAACGATTTAGGCATATCATATCATATCACACACACATATATATAACAGATAGAAATAGTGATGCAAACCCGAACCCAAACCTAGATAACCATCCGCTACACATCACCCGTACCAACCATCACACTGTAGGGCCTACTAAGTCGACCCTCTATCCGCTACACATCATCGAAGGTAGTCGCTGCAGACGACGTGCTCATCGCCCTTATAAATATTGTGGCATTGCCACCAGATAAAATCTTGTGACATAAGTCACCACATTCAGATTATGTGACCGAAGTTACCACATTAAGATATTTGTGGTATAAACCACCAGATCACTTCCCCTTTCCATATAACCCATATGCCTCATGTCATACAAATATGCATAAACCATGTCATATTTCTTATTCACATTCTTATAATTTTACATATGTGCTGTACAGATCATATTATACTCATAGTAGGAGTAGGAGAACGTACCTGAGTACTTTGTACCATTGCATGGTACCCTTTGACATATCTTGCATATTCATATTAATACATTTGTTAAGATATAACCATAAATCTATTTAGGCTTAGTGCGGGTACACACCTGATTTACTTAACGCGTCACTGAAATCCTAAATATCCCGATCTAATGTTCTAGATCTTAGTCCCTACATTCGGCCAACATTTAATATTTAAACAAAAGCCTATTCGGCTATAAAATCAAATCCCGAAGGATTAACGCAACCAACTTCTTACCTTGCTGCCGATTTGACCACTAATCAAATCCCGAAATCTTGTGATATTTCTTCCTTAAAATCGGCTAGCACTGAATCACTTTACAGGTTAGTTTTCGGCTTTTGAATAAATAAAGTATAGATCTAAATCATTGTTTATAGCCTTGGCCGAATATCAGATTCACTTACCTTGTGAATCTTAAATCCCGAAAAGTGCTACTTGCTCTTGATGCTGTCGAGATCCCTATAGATACATGTTAAATTCAGCCTTTTACACAAAATCTATTAAAATGGCCTATGGCCGAATATCACCTTATAGCTTACCTTAAAACTTGAAATCTCGAAGACCTTCTTCTTATAATCGACACTAGCAGAAACCCGAGACCCTCCTTCAGAGTTTCGGCCAAGAACATTAATGGATTAGATTCCTATTTTCGATTAATCTAAAATAAAGAGAGAAACAACATCAAGTGATTCTTACCCCTAATGATGAATTTGGTTGTACCCTTGCTTGAATCCACAAGATATTCGGCTAAAGCTAGTTGATGATCACTCAAGTTTCGGCTTTTGGGGTCTACCGAACAATCGGCTAGAACCACCTTGAATATTCGGCTTTTGAGAGAACTTTTAGAAGAAGAGAATAGATCAATTTCGACAATGGAGAGGGATGAAGTTTCGGCTTTGGATGTTATGAAAAAATCGGCTATGACTGCTTGTGTTTTCGGCTTTTGACAAAATAAAAGAGAAAGAGAAGAGTGGCCAGAGAATTCGGCAGAGGGTTCAAAAGATAAAAGAATAATGGCCTTACTCCCTTCCTTAGCCGAAAATATGACCCTTAGACTCCCCTAATCGGCCAACTCTCCTTCCCCTATCTCATCCCTTCTTTTTCTCCTATTTTCTCTCTTTTTGCTCATTCAAAATTAATAGACATAATCCATCATTTATCCCTTATCTTATCCAAATTTCTAAAAGGATTTAATCACAACTAAAGCTCATCCCTTTAGTGCCTTAATGCCGTCCACCACTACACATCTTAGCTGCAAAATAAAACCTCCCTTTTTGCTTCCCTTGTGATTCGAACCTAGGCCCCTTTTAACTGCTTGTGGCGTCACTTACTGGGCTTTAAGTGGCGCCTCCTTGCCATTTTAAGAAGCCTATTTGTGTGTTATATTTCACCTACAATTTCTCTTATGGCCTCCTCTGCCTAGCTTCCTCTTTTAAACTTAAAATCCGATAATTTCTAAAGCACTTTCCTATTTTCTAAAGTTCACAAAATTCATACAACACATACATAACACACAAAGGCATGCTTTCACATATATTTAAGCACAAATGCATAAGCCCAAAATCCAGGATATTACATGGCCATTGTGAGAGCTACAGCTATCTGAACAAAGAAGATTAAGAATGGAGGGTGTAAGGGAAGAAGAAGGGTGAGGAATAGTTCAGAAGAAGGAGGGGTGGGGGTGGGTTTAAATAGAATTTTGGGGCCTGGTACTTGCACACGCCCGTGGACCCTAGGGGTGTCGATTCACACGGCCGTATTACACGACCGTGTTTCACCTTTTTCGTTCCTCCCACACCCATGTTAAGGTTCTATGCCCGTGTGTGATCTAACGGTGTCGGCCACGACCGCACCACACGGCCATGGCGTGGTAGTTGAGTCCGTAACTTGAAAATTGATTCTATTTGACTCGTACCCTCTCTGCGATGTCAGTACGGAGATTCGGTGTACCCACAAGGCCACGGCCATGGCCGTGTGCAAGGCCGTGGCTTGAGATTCTGTACTTTTGGTTAGTTTATAGTTAGGTGCTATAAAGAAAGAATAAAATGAAATAAATAAGATGAAATATGCAGAAGTTAATGGGGTTAGTACTCAGGTTGCCTCCCGAGAAGCGCTCGTTTATAGTCTTAAGCTAGACTCTCCTCTCCATTGTATATTCACAGTAGTTTGAGGAGTTGAAAGTCCTTCCTCGTGCTGGCAGTTCCATTGTCATGATAAAGTTTAAGATGAGTAGCGTTTATTTTCAAAGTGCCGAAAATAGGGTTACTTACCTCGATCGTTCCATACGAGAAAACATATATTACCTTGAAAGGGATTTCCTTGCTGGTGTTGGGATCAGGAGGGGACACTCGTGGCTCTGCTTTATCTAGTAATACCTGATCTCCAATTTTGAATTTGTTTGTCTCGTAGGGTGGCCTTGGTTCTGCTTCGGGTATTTCTAGTTCTTCTTTAAGGTGCGTCTTCCCCTCTTCTAGTTCGTCAATCTGAATCCCTTGTTCATTGTGGGCTATTTCTTTTTTGGCATAGGGTCTAGGATCAGACTCAGTTGTGTTCTTTTGTGGTGCTTCCTGAAAAGAAGGGTTAACTAAATAGTTATCAATAGAATTTACTTTCTCACCTTGGTTACTTGATGTTCTAGCTGAGTCGAGGGCTTGAAGAGTGACTGTCTTCTCACCTACACAAAGTATGAATTCACCTGCGTCCACATCAATTTTAGCCCTGGCAGTTGCTAAAAATGGTCTTCCTAAAATTAGAGGGATCGTGTTGTCCTTAATCGTTGTTTTCGCGATGTCAAAGTCTTAAAATTTATAAAAAGAATGATCAAACCTGGAAACTAACTATGACAATGATTAGAGGCAAGTGTACCTATCGAACAGTAGTATAGTTAAGGCAAGACCGGAATGTCGAACCCAAAAGAACCAAAAGTACTAATACTAACTCTCTTTTTATTATCTAGCCTAAGAATTAAATGAATTTGTTTATCTAATCTAAATTTAACTAACAATTAATCTAAAGATGCAAAGACAAAGAAAAGGAATTTGGGAAAAATACTTTAGAGAAAACCAATTGATTAAGACGACACCCAAGGAAGAATCCACCTAGACTTCACTTCTTATCTAACTCTGAACTAGACGATTTATTCATTTTACTTGATCTGTAATATTCCCTAAGTTATATTAATCCCTCTCTCGAGGCGACTAACGTCTAACCCTAGGTTGATTAATTGAAATCTCTTTCTAATTAAAACCCCTAGAATTGAATTAATTCGATCTATGGACTCCCATATTAGGTTTCACCCTAATTCGGCAAAATCTCGTCACCCTATCTCTAGGCGCACGATCAACTCCGCTTAATTATGTTAGATCTACTCTTAGGCAGGGACTTTTGCTCCTCCACCTAAGCACATCATACTTGAATTAATATCCCAGAAATATCAACATAAGAATTAAGAACACATAATTAAGAACAAGTCAAATATTCATCATATAGTTCAGCAAATGATAACAAGATTCATCTTAGGTTTCATCCCCCTCAGGTATCTGAAGGTTTAGTTTATTACAATAAAAGAAAACATCTTAAAAGAAGATAAAACAAAACATAAGAAATCCCTAAAACCCCCTGAAGGAATTAAAGGAGAGATCCTCTGTCTTGAGTAAGATTCCAGCTTCTTAAGACGAATCAACTGGCTTTCTTCGAGTAAACCTCCACAAATCGGCCCTCCTTGGCCTAGCTGGACGCCCCCTGACTAAAGCCTTAGGTTCCCCCCTTTTCTGGTCATACTTAGGGTGTTTATATAGGCTTCGAAATATGTTTCTTGCCCCTAAGTATCCAAATCCGAGTGAAACTCTTCTTTCCTATGGCAGGGACACGCCCATGGCACATACCCTTGTAAGTCGTGGCCAGGCCGTGTTCGAACCTGTTGAATGGGGCACGACCGTGTGGATTGGGCCCAGGCCGTGTAGATTTCATGATATGGCCCACTTACTCTGTTTTGGGCTTGTTTTTCGTTCTTTTCATCATCCGGTGCTCTCCTGAGTGTAAAACATGAAAACAAAGGATTAAGAGCACCAAATTACATAATTCAAGGCTTAAATCATCCAAAAGCATGCTAAATGTGGGCTTAAAATATGTTACTTTTATGGTTTATCAAATACCCCCACACTTAAGCTTTTTCTTGTCCTCAAGCAAAATTCTCAAGTCATAATTAAAATGAACTTCCCTGATTCATAATATTTATCAATAATGCTTCATCATAATTCAATGATATTTCATACATGGATAATTTAAATAGAAGGGTCTTAAAGATTCAAACAATCAAAGTCATAGTTTTTATAGTATGAAAACATAGGTGTTTCCCATTACCTCAATAATTACCTCTGGTTCAAAATCGACAAGAGTTGACATCCTCACTAAAGATTCACTCAAATCACTCAAAGTGTTTTAAGGTTCAGAATTAAGCACTCAAAAGTCAAACATGAAGAGTTAATCCCATAGGCTTGCATGAAAATCAAATTTCCACTACTATAGTATGAGATGATACACAAATCAAAAGGTCTTTACAGGGTTGTAACGGGGCTTGGGTCAAAGGTGTGGATAAAGGTTGAATTAGAGGGTTAAAATCAAGATTGACCTGACAAATTGCCTAACTAGAAATATGAACTAATCTTAAATAATTACACCAATTGAAAACTAATAATACGAGCCTTTTCTTCAAGATTTGAAATTTAAACATGTAAGCTCACTTAATTATAGAACTACTAATGAATATACTTCGTTGTTGTTTTTTTTTAAGAACAAGTCAAATAATAATAGGATGAATTCAACTACTAAAATAATATAATTAGGCAACTAATCAAATCAAATCTCGATATAATGGTAGTAAAAAAATGGTGATAACAAATACAAAGGGTTTTGGGGGAATATTAGTGGGTAAGTCAATGAAAAGGGTTGTTAGGATCAACAGGGTTCAATAGGAGTTAATTATGAAGGTAGGTTTTTAGTGGAGTATGTAGGTTAAAACCTAGGTGCCTTTATCATCTCTGAATATCAAATCAAAGGTATGGCTTGACATGTATAATCGATGCAAGTTCTAGAATAACAAATCAATGTTAACACACTCATAATCAAAAGTGAGCAAGAAAAAGAATGTATGCTCTATAAGGGTTAAAGTCTCACAAAAATTATTGGTATTTTGATGTCAGCCTCGTAAATTTCAAACTTCAAGGTAACATTCAGATTCAGGTATACAACTTAAAAATTTTTAAATTTTTGAAAAATAGACTTATCATGCTTGATTCTCTAGTATTCTTCAAATTTAATATCAATGCACAATTATCAATAACTTACTCTAAAACATATCAATAAAAATCATAAATCAAAGGAAATTTCGTTCTAATCATAAAATGAGAAACTTACTTCAAGACAAGATATCATTCAGGGATTTGAGAATAATGCAAAAAGTTAGGCACTTTCTCAAAATAAATATTCACCCCCCATACTTAAGATGTACATTTCCCTTAATGTACAAAGATGTATATGCAATTTAAGAGAGAGGGAGAGGTGAAACTTCCTGAATTTGGATGGTTTCCTGGAGTTGGAAGTCGATAGGGGTGGTGGCTGCTGCCGAGCTCTGCGCTAGATGAAGAAATTGGGGAGCTCGTAGAGAATTAGCCAGGAATTATTAAGACACATTTAAAATAAACTAAATATATAATTAAAGACAAGAAAGATAAAGAGAAAGAAAATAGAAATGTAAATAAAATTAAAATGACAGATGAATGGACCGAAGAGTCCTTATTGTTAGATGGTTAGCGAGGTGGGTGTGACTTCTAAGGCTGTAATGAGTTGGTGGTCATGGTTTCGGTGTGATTCCCTAGCAACCTTTAGAACCCGACACTAAGAAACTAAAATAAAATAAGCTAAATTAAGCATAAGATAGTCAAAGAGAAGGAAAATAAAGGAGAAGAGTAAAGGAAAAAAAAGGTTAAATGGCCTCAAAGATCCTCGGCTTGTTGATTTGATGAAGTGACTGGCATGAACTTATGTAGATTGGTCTTCCACAGGGAGACTGTGCTTGGATCCTTCCGCTTCTTCGACATAGATGTAGTTGATAAAGGGCTTTGTTAGAAGAAGAATGAGAAAAGTGAAAGGGGTGGGAGGTTGAAAGTGGGTAGGGGAGAAGAAAAAGGAAGAGGGTTTAAATAGATTTTCAGGCTTGGTACAACCCCACACTCGTGTACCATGGGCGTGTTGATTCACACGGCCGTGTCGCACAGCCGTGTTTCACTTTTTTCGTTTCTCCCACGCCCATGTTCAGGGTTCCAAGCTCGTGTGATCTAACAGTGTCAGCCACGGCTGCATCGCATGGTCGTGGCGTGGTGGGTGAGTTCGTGACTTGAAGATATGATTTGTTCTGACTCGTATCATCCCTGCCATGTCAGTACGGAGATTCGGTGTACCCACACGGCCACGGCCATGGCCGTGTGGAAGGCTGTGTGGCATGAAATTATGTACTTTTGGTTAGTTTATAGTTAGGTGTTGTAAAGAAAGAATAAAATGAAATAAATAAGATGAAATATGCAGAAGTTAATAGGGTTAGTACTCGGGTTGCCTTCTGAGAAGTGCTTGTTTATAGTCTTAAGCTAGACTCTCCTCTCCTTTGTATATTCATGGTGGTTTGAGGAGTTGAAAGTCCTTCCTCATGCTGGCAGTTCCATTGTCATGATAGAGTTTAAGACGAGTAGCGTTTATTTTCAAAGTGCCACACATAGGGTTACTTACCTCGACCGTTCCGTACGAAAAAACATCGATTACCTTGAAAAGGATTTCCTTGCTGGTGTTAGCATCAGTAGGGGACACTCGTGGGTCTGCTTTATCTAGTAATACCTGATCTCCAATTTTGAATTTGTTTGTCTCCTATGGTGGCCTTGGTTCTGCTTTGAGTATCCCTAGTTCTTCTTTAAGGTGCGTCTTCCCCTCTTCTAGTTCGTCGATCTGAATCCCTTGTTCCTTGTGGGCTATTTCTTTATTGGCATAGGGTCTAGGATCGGACTTAGTTGTGTTCTTTTGTGGTGCTTCTTGAAAAGAAGGGTTAACCAAATGGTTATCAATAGAATTTACTTTCTCACCTTGGTTACTTGATGCTCTAGCTGAGTCGAGGGCTTGAAGAGTGACTGTCTCCTCACCTACACAAAGTATGAGTTTACCTGCATCGACATCAATTTTAGTCCTGGCAGTTGCTAAAAATGGTCTTCCTAAAATTATGGGAATCGTGTTGTCCTCATACATGTCTAAAACGACGAAGTCTACCAGGAATACGGATTTATCAATTTTCACAAGTACATCTTCAATTATACCCCTAGGAACTCTAATAGTTCTATTAGCTAATTGAATGCTCATCCTAGTTTGTTTGGGTTTCCCTAGACCTAGTTGTTTAAACAATTTATTAGGCATGACATTTATGCTTGCCCCTAAATCAGCTAACGCATTATCAATAGATAAACTACCAATTAAGCATAGAATTGTAAAACTCCCTGGATCTTTTAATTTCTATGGTAGTTTATTTTGCAACATTGCTGAGCACACTGCATTCAGTTCCACATGTGATTCCTCGTCAATCTTCCACTTGTTGGTCAATAACTTCTTTAAAAATTTCCTAGAATCTGGCATCTGCGAAAGAGCTTCAAGAAATGGTAAGTTAATATGCAATTTCTTTAAAAGTTTAAGAAACTTACCGAACTGTTCCTCTGTGTCGTCTTTCGTTATTGCTTGGGGATATGGTATACGAGGTTTGTACTCTTTGATTACTGGTTTCGACTTGTTATTGACCTCAACCATGTCTTCTTCTACCACCTTCTTTTGTTTTGAACTAGGCGCGTCTAACTCTTCATTATCTTGAGCTATTATGGCTTGAACTTGCTCCCTTGGGTTAGTCTCGGTGTTGCTCGGTAGTCTTCCCTGTGGTCTCTTAGAAATCTGCTTAGCAAGTTGCCCAATTTGATCCTTAAACTCCTGTGACAATACATCAAGTTTTGTTTCTACCTTTTGGAAACGTGTTTCCAAGGCTGCTATGAAATGTGTTAGCATCTCTTCAAGGTTTGGCTTCTTTTCCTGTGGGTAAGGCTGTTGTTGGAAGTTTTGGGATGGTTGTTGCCTTTGATTTCTTTGACCGCCCCATGAGAAATTGGGGTGGTTCTTCCAACCTAGATTATAAGTATTACTATAAGGGTTATTGTTAGATCAGAAATTGTTACCCATATAGTTCATTTGTTCGCTCTCCATGCCCTATCCGTAGGGTGGGTACTCAGGATTCGCCACTTCTTCACTTGCGTCACACTGCATAACTGGATGTGCCTGCGAAGAACCATATAAACCATCATTTTTTTTATGTAGCAACTCTACCTGATTTGATAGTGCGGTTACTGCATCAAAGTTGAAAACTCTGGCTGCTTTGGCTGGCCTTGTCCTTATAACTTGCCACTGATAGTTATTCAGTGACATCTCTTCTATAAACTCGTAGGCCGCTTCAGGAGTTTTATTGTTCAGAGTTTTAGCGACAGCTGAATCAATTAGTTGCCTTGTTTAAGGGTTCACACAGTTGTAAAAAGTCTGCACCTGTAGCCATAAAGGTAATCCGTGGTGTGGACACCTCCTCAACAAATCTTTGTATCTCTCCCATGCGTCGTAAAGTGTCTCTAAATCCATCTGCACAAAAGAAGAGATATCATTCCTCAATTTGGCTGTTTTGGCTAGTGGAAAATATTTTAATAAAAATTTCTCGGTCATTTGATCCCATGTAGTGATTGACCCTCGTGGAAGAGAATGCAACCACTGTTTGGCTTTATTCCTCAAAGGAAAGGGAAATAACCGAAGACGGATGGCATCATCAGAAACACCATTTATTTTGAAGGTATCACAGAGTTCTAGAAAATTCACTAAGTGTGTGTTAGTATCCTCATCCTGCAAACCATCAAACTGAACAACCTGTTGTATCATCTGTATAGTGTTAGATTTCAGTTCAAAATTATTTGCAGCAATAGTAGGCCTAACAATACTTGACTCTGTTCCTGTTAAACTAGGTTTAGATAATCATACATAGTGCGTGGAGCATGATGTTCAGCCATCTCTAGAGGTGGCAGATTGTTCTCAGCCATCTCTTCTGTAGTATTTATTTCAGCTTCTTGCTCTTCTTCTATGTAGTTTAAGCTTCACCTTATTTTTTTATGATTTCTGCGAATGGTACCTTCAATATCACTATCGTAAAGCAGAGGTCCTGTCAGGTTCCTTCTAGTCATTAACTAGAGGTACCTGAAAGGAGTGAAAGAAGAAAATTTACAAAAAAAAAAAATAGAATTTAATTGCAAAATTAAAATAAATATGGCTAAAGTAATAAAAATTAAGTGTTCTTAATATTTCAGTTCCCCGGCAACGGCGCCAAAAACTTGATCGTTGTTTTCGTGATGTCAAAATCTTAAAATTTATAAAAAGAATGATCAAACCCAGAAACTAATTATGACAACAATTTGAGGCAAGCATACCTATCGAACAGTAGTATAGTTAAGGCAAGACCGGAATGTCGAACCCAAAGGAACCAAAAGTACTAATACTAACTCTCTCTTTATTATTTAGCCTAAGAATTAAATGAATTTGTTTATCTAATCTAAAGTTAACTAACAATTAATCTAAAGATGCAAAGACAAAGAAAAGTTGGAGAAAACCAATTGATTACGACGACACCCAAGAAAGAATCCACCTAGACTTTACTTGTTATCTAACTCTGAACCAGACGATTTATTCATTTGACTTGATCCGTAATATTCCCTAAGTTATATTAATCCATCTCTTGAGGCGACTAATGTCTAACCCTAAGTTGACTAATTGAAATCTCTTTCTAATTAAAACCCTTAGAATTGCATTAACTCGATCTATGGACTCCCACATAAGGTTTCACCCTAATCCGGAAAAATCTTGTCACCTTATCTCTAGGCACGCGATCAACTCCGTTTAATTATGCTAGATCTACTCTTAGGCAGGGACTTTTGCTCCTCCACCTAAGCACATCATACTTGAATTAATATCCCGGAAATACCAACACAAGAATTAAGAATACATAATTAAGAACAAGTCAAATATTTATCATATAGTTCAGCAAACGATAACAAGATTCATCTTAGGTTTCATCCCCCTCAGGTATCCGAGGGTTTAGTTCATAACAAGAAAGGAAAACATCTCAAAAGAAAAGATAAAACAAAACATAAGAAATCCCTAAAACCCCCTGAAAGAATTGAAGGAGAGATCCTCCGTCTTGAGTATAACTCTGGCTTCTTGAGATTGATCAACTGGCTTTCTTCGAGTAAATCTCCACAAATCTGCCTCCTTTGGCCGAGCTGGACGCCCCCTGACTAAAGCCTTGGGTTTCCCCCTTTCTGGTCATACTTAAGGTGTTTATATAGGCTTTTAAATATGTTTCTTTGCCCCTAAGTATCCAAATCTGAGTGAACTTCTTCTTTCCTACGGTAGGGACACGCCCATGGCACACGCCCATGTAAGTCGTGGCCAGGCCATGTTCGAACCTATTGAATGAGGCACGGCTGTGTGGTCTTAGGCCCAGGCCGTGTGGTTTTCGTGATATGGCCCATTTACTCTGTTTTGGGCCCGTTTTTTGTTCTTTTCATCATCTGGTGCTCTCCTGAGTATAAAACATGAAAATAAAGGATTAAGAGCACCAAATTACATAATTCAAGGCTTAAATCATCCAAAAGCATGCTAAATATGGGCTTAAAATATGTTACTTTTACGGTTTATCAGTTAGTTAAATTTAGATTAAAAATAAATCCGCTTAGTTATTAGGCTAGATAATAAAAAAATAGTTATTACTAGTAATTTTAGTCCTTGAGGATACGATATTTTGGACTCACCACAACTATACTAATGTTCCATAAGTGAGCTTGTCTTTGTCAAAATAATAGTTAGTTTCGAGGTGGGTGACCATTATGGCTGTGGCTCCAAGAGAGAAAATCACTTGGGAATTTTTCCAAAGTGAATTAAAAAGAAATATGTCAGTAAGAGATATACAGATAAAAAGAAGAGAGAATTCCTTGAGTTGCGACAAGGTAATGGATCAGTAGCTGAGTACGAAAGGGAATTTGTATACCTCAGCAGATATGTCCAGGAAATTGTATCAACTAAAGAAGAAATGTGTGTTCGATTTGAGGAGGGGCTAAATGATGAAATTAGAATGATAATTGGGGAACTGAAATAAGAGAATTTGTTGTTCTGTCAAATCGTGCTCAGAAAATGGAAGAGGTATACAATGGAATGATGCAACGGGAAAGAAGGAATAAATAATTCTACAAGAGAAGCTTCTCCAAATCATTTATCAGCATTTTCGGATAAAAATTTTAGAGATGATTCCAGTTGATCTACCTCAATGTCAGAACGATTAAATAAGAATAAGGCGACTCAACAGGATTTTGGGGTAACTATTAAACCTATAGGTAGTGTTGGCAGTGTATAGAATACTCCCAGGCCTAGATGCAAATATTGTGGGAAACCCCAATCCTGTGAATGTAGAGGTAAGATAGGAGCTTGTTACAAGTGCGGGGTTACTGACAAATTTATTCGAGATTGTCTTCAACTACTAAAAGAAGAGGGAGAACAGAAAGAAAAAGAATTAGCCACTTCTCAAAAAGGTAAACATTTGGGTCAAAGAAGTGCTACTGGGACTGCTCGTACGGGTATGAGAGATTCTACTATTCAGTCAGAAGCTAGGGCATCTGCATGTACTTATGCTATCCGAGCGAGAGAGGAAGCTACAGCTCCAAACATAATTGCTGGTATTTTCTATCTTTTCGATGTTACTGTGTATGCAATGATTGACCTTGGATATACACATTCTTATATTTGCACTGCATTAGCATCAGAAAAGAAGTTGCCGATTGATCCTACTGATTATGATGTTCAAGTCACTAATCCATTAAGTCAAAGTGTGAATGTTAATCTAGTGTGAGGTCACTATCCACAAAAAATAAAAGGTTGTGAATTTCTTGTTGATTTGATGCTACTACCTTTTCGGGAATTTGATGTTATTTTGGGAATGGATTGGTTGACAAAGCATGATGCTATAGTAAATTGTAGAGAAAAACGGATTAATTTGAAATGTCAGACAGGTGAAATGATTATTGTTGAGTCTGAAAATCCGAAAGGAACTATTAGAATCATTTCAGTTTTTTCAGCTCAGAGGTTAATGCAGAAAGGTAATAAGACATTTTTAGCCTACATTCTTGATACTTGGGGTTCTAAATCAAAGTTAGAACAGTTACCAGTAGTTAATGAATTCATTGATGTGTTTCCTAGGGCATTTTCGGGTTTACCACCTGATCGTGAAGTTGAATTTGTGATTGATGTGATTCCGAGAATAGATCCTATATCAGTAACACCGTACAGAATGGCACCAGCTGAGTTAAAAGAATTAAAGACACTGTTGCAAGAGTTATTAGACAATGGGTTCATCTGACCAAGTATGTCTCCTTGGGGTGTACCTATTTTATTTGTGAAAAAGAAAGACGGATCTTTGAGACTGTGTATAGATTACAGACAACTGAACAAGGTCACAATTAAGAATAAATATCATTTGCCCCGTATGATGATTTATTTGACCAATTAAAAGGTGTTGCAGTATTTTCGAAGATAGACCTTAGATCTAGGTATTATCAGTTGAAAGTTAAAGAATGTGATGTACCAAAGACTACTTTCAAAACTCGATATGGTCATTATGAGTTTTTGGTAATGCCTTTTGGTTTGACTAATGCTCCTGCTGCTTTTATGGATTTAATGAATCAGATTTTTCAACCTAATTTGGATAGATTAATAGTTGTGCTTATTGATGATATATTATGTAACATCATGAATTAGGGGTTGTTTGAAAATTTAATTAATTTCCCATGTGTGTGCTTGAAGAAATAAATACTATGATTTATTTGGCATGTTTTAGGGTCTAGAATTAAACCCGAGCTAGGCCTGACTTAGTATTAAAATTTCTTTTTAAGTACCTAAAAGGAGGGACTAGGTGAGATAGGGCTTTAAAGAAATTTGGGCGAATTATGGCACAAAGAATAGGCTTGGCACAAGTGGCTTGGTGTACCTAAGGGGGATAACAAGGGAGGAGGTTCGATCTGTGGAAGCAACAAGGGGGAAATGTTTTATTTTTGGGCTTTTTGGCGTTAAAGGTAAGGGGGCCAGGAAAGAGGGCCTTAAAATTAATTAGTGAAGGTTCATGGCATGAATGGCAGGTTGGTGGAGTGGCTTGGGGCACCACTTAAGGGCCTTGGTATGAGGTCTCGGGTTCGAGACATGAAGGAAGCAAGGAGTTTTATTTTTTGGGCTTTGGCGTTGAAGGAGTAAGGGCCAGGAAGAAGGCTTATAATTAAATGTTGTGGTTATTTGACATGAAAGTCAATTTGGAAGAGTGGCCTGGGACGTTGGAAGTGAGGGCTGCAGCAGTGAGGTCTTGGTTTCGAACCCAAGAAGCTGCAATTGGGGTTTTATTTTTTTTATTGCATGCTGGCATGAAGAGAATTAGTAATTGGCCTGCACGTGGGGCTTTTAATTTGATAAGGATAAAAATTTGTTTTTATCCTTCAAAATTCGGCTGGAGGAATGGGATTAGTATTATTTTTTTATTATTTTATTTGATTTAAAGGAGTGATAAGGGATGGGATAAAGGATAGATATGATTTCTTAATTTAATTGGAAGGGTGATAATTAATAGATAAAGTTTTATCACATGGGGAGCAATGGCCGATTATGGGACTCCTATGGGATTTTCAAATCGGTTTTGAATATAGTAAAAGGGGGGGTGCCGAAATTCATCTAAATTGGTTTTCTTTTATTTCTTTTTCCAATTTGTTTCCTAGCCAAATTCTCCCTAGCCCTCATTGTTCAAAATTCTTCAAACCCCTTTCTTCCATTGTTCCTGCTTAGCCGAACCTACTCTCTCTCTTTTACTAAAAATTGCACCTTCCATTTGTGTTGCTAGCCGGATCTAATCCCTATCTATGTGCCGAAATCCCTTTTCTTTTTATTAAACTCTCCTTGGCCGAATATTGAGTGTAGTATCTCCTTGGATCTTCTTTTTCAATCGGTGGGAAAAGGTAAGTGTGCTTGGCCGAGTACCTATTCTTTTTCCCCCTTTTCTTTGTCGATTTGGTTGAATGATAAAAGCCTAAAAATCTTGTGGTGGCTAATCGGTGTTGAAAACAATTTTAGGAACTCCGGGATCCTAAAGCAGTAAATCTGATCTTCCATTCTTTGACAAACCGATTGGGAAGTGAAACGGATTTACATATCGTAAGGAGGTTAGTGTTCAAAGGACGTGTAAGTTCAAGATCTAGTGTTGTAGATCGGAGTTTCGAGATCTAGGGATTACGATAGTAACAGGAGTGTAAAACCTCTCTACACACTTTATTAATTTACATGACGTTATTGTTTGCCTTAAATCTTTTGGTTGAGGTTAGCTTGTGGCATAATCATGGATTTCGGGTAAGTCCCCTAACTCGTAATTTTTGATATATGATTGCATGCCATCACATGATGTTTAATACTATGACATGATATATGAAATTTGATGTATAAGCATGTGATGGTGGGATTGATGAGAGAGAGGATGAATTATGGATGTCGTCAGTGGTTTTGACCACAAGATGGGTTGGCCCCATCAGACTATTTGTGACCTATGGTCATCAGTGGTTTTGACCACAACGATTGATTATTTGCGACTAAGTCCCAGTGGTTTGGTACCACCAGTGGTTTTGACCACATTTGATATATTGTGACCTATGGTCATCGGTGGTTTTGACCACACGATGGGTTGGCCCCATCATTTAAATTGTGTCTTTAAGTCATCGAGTGGTTTTGACCACACGGGGTAGAAAAGGAGTATGGATGGCTAGTTGGGTTGCATGAGCATGTTTATTAATGAATTGTGTATGAGATGTATTTTTCGGGTGGGGATTTACACATCGAGCCTTGGTGACTCACCCTTCCCTTAACATTTTGCGAGATGAGTAGATCGCGGAGATGGAGTAGGATGGACTCGAGGTGGCCATGCGATGGAACTTTAATTAGATGAACTTGGATTTTGTTTTATTATATTTTAATGTTGGTTTTATTTTAATTAAGTTGTAATAAGGCCTCCTAGGATTATTTTTATTATTTTTACATGTTTTGAATATTTTGTTTAAACTTTTAATGAAATTAAAACGGTGCACATGTTTCCTCAAATCAAACGCAAAATGTTTTAAAGTGCCATCGGGTACAATTGAAATCTATAATAACCCGACTTAATAAATATTCTTAAAACAAACTAAGTATGGTTTTAGCAAGACAAATGGAAATGGAAGATTTTCGATAGAACTTAAATTGGCTTAAAGGGATTTTCAAAAATACTTTCTCTGTAGCACACCAAATTCGGTCGTAGTGTTTGGGCCGGGTTTGGGGTGTTACATATTAATCTATTCTAAGAAAAAATCCAAGCATGCACAACATTTGAGGATTGTGTTACAGACTTTGAGAGAAAAGCAGCTGTATGAAAGGTTCAGTAAATGTGGATTCTGGCTTCATGAGGTCCGTTTTTTGGGTCATATTGTATCATCTGAAGGAATTCAAGTGGACCCAAGCAAAGTATCTACAGTGGTGAATTGGAAAACTCCAAAGAATATAACAGAAGTGCGAAGTTTTTTGGGATTAGCAAGATACTATCGTCGTTTTTTCAAGAATTTTTCAATGATTGCTTTGCCGATAACTCGACTACTACAGAAAAATGTTGAATTTGTTTGGTCTGATGAGTGTTAGCAGAGTTTTGATTAGTTGAAGAAAATGTTAACAGAAGATCCAGTTTTGACTCAACTAGAATTGGGTGTGCCGTATGTTGTATATAGTGATACATCTCTAAATGGTATGGGTTGTGTCTTAATGTTGTCAGGAAAAGTAGTGGCCTATGCTTCTCGGCAATTAAAACCGCATGAAAGGAATTATCCTACACATGATCTTGAGTTGGCTACAATCATTTTTGCTTTGAAAATTTAGAGACACTACTTATACGACGAGAAGTATTACGTGTATACAGATCACAAGAGTTTGAAGTATTTGATGACTCAGAAAGAGCTGAATTTGAGACAGAGACAGTGGCTAGAGCTATTATAAGATTATGATCTGATTATTGACTACCATCCAGGAAAGGCTAACGTGGTTGCAGATGCACTTAGTCAAAACTCGTCATTGTTTGCACTTCAAACAATGAATGTTCATTTGTCTCTTAATGAAGATAGTTTTGTAATAGCAGAATTGAGAACGAAACTTGTGTTTCTTCAACGAATTTAGGAGTTGCAAGATGATGACCCGAAATTGGTGTTTAAAAGAAAAATCGTTCGGGACAAGTTGAGTTCTAAGTATACAATTGATGATAGCGCTATGTTACATTATCGCAATAGAATTTGTGTTCCCAATAGTTCAAATCTGAAAAATGATATTTTATCTGAAGCTCACAGTAGCATGTATTCCATTCATCCGGGTAGTACGAATATGTATTGTGATTTGAGAAGAATGTATTGGTGGATGGGTATGAAATGGGAAATATGTGAATTTGTAGCAAAGTATTTGATTTGTCAGCAAGTCAAAGTAGAACATCAAGTACCAATAGGTTTGTTATAACCTGTCATGATTCCTGAGTGGAAATGGGAGAATGTCACAATGGATTTTGTATCTAGATTACCTATGACTCCGAGAAAGAAAGACTCGATCTAGATGATTGTAGATAGATTGACTAAGTCAGCACATTTTGTCCCGGTCAGAATAGACTTTTCCCTTGAGAAATTAGAAGAATTATATGTCTGAGATTGTAAGACTACACAGGGTTCTAACATCTATTATTTCGAATCAAGATCCAAGGTTTACATCGAGGTTTTGGAGTAAACTACAAGAAGCCATGGGTACTAAGCTAAATTTCAGCACAACATTTCACCCTCAGACTGACGGGCAATGTAACAACCCAAATACGACCCTAACCGGAACGGTGGTTTCGGGACCACGAATCTGAGTCTGAAATCTTGTGGTATTTATTTATTTTATGAGTTGTGTGTTAAATTGTGTGAATTTGATTGTTTGGTATGTTTAAATTTAGAGAAGGGTTCTAATAGGTAAAGTATAAAGTCACATTAAATAATTGAAAAGTTTAATTTAAGGGTAGTATGAAAAGAAGGGGGTTTGCATGTCAAATAACCCAAAAACTTGGGTAGTGGACGGCAATGATGAGAAAATATGAATAAAATAATTGATTTATGTTGGTGGAATTTTTAAATGAATATTTTAGGTAATGAAAAACAATAAGGAATAATAAAATAAGAAAATACATTTTTTATTACTTCTTTCTCTCATCTTCCTCACCACTCTCACGAAACAAAAGAGAAGAAAAAGAAGAATTGTTAGCTTCCATGGCCGGCCTTTGTATGTACCCTTAAGGTGAAGTATTAAGTTGTATTTTGATAAATTTTTGCATGGTTGTGTTGGGTATCATGAATGCTATCAATTATATGTAAAAACTTTTGATTTTAAAGCTCCTCCTAGGTTCGGCCATGAATGAGCTTTATGGTTTTATCATGTTTGATGAAAGAACATTGATTATATTTAGGATATTAACATGTTGAACAGGAAAGTTTAGATAATAGGTAAGTGTCAAGGTTTGAATTTTTGGAAATAAATGGTTGAAAGCATAATTACATGAACAAATAGTTTTTATGAACTTGAAAAATGAAGGAATAAGATTCGGCTCTTAATAGGGTAGTCCGAATTTCATGAAAATTTAGTGATTTTTGTTTAGGGACTAAATTTGCAAGGAAATCGAAATTAAGGGGGTAAATTTGCAATTATACAAATTATGTAAATATGGAAGGAATTAACCTATTTGTATTAATAAAAGGTTGAATTGTACAAAAAAAATTGAGTTGTATGAATTCTTGTAGAGGTAAATGGCATTCGGCCATGGGGAAATTAAAACTTAATTAAGTATAATTGTTTGTGAATTGTATGCTTGGGACTTAATTGAATAGGTTATGGAATTATAGGAGTAAATTAGTAATAATCATATAATCTTGAGGTTGAATTGGGTTAATTAGAAATGTATTGAGCAAACTTTATTTGACATTTCTTAGACCGTGAACAAAAAGAGAAAGAGCTAGACAGGGGAAAAGTTAAAGTAAACGAATAGCCGGAAAATTCAAATATATCGACTTCCAAGTTAAGTCCCTAAGCAATCGGATTAATATGGAATTTCTTTATGTATATGTATATATATATTTAAGCAATATAAATGCCTCCATTTTTATTTTGGCCGAACGTGGTATAATTTTTATATGGTAGTTAAGTTAATATGGAATCACAAAGTCATGCTCATGTGCAATTGTCGTCAGAAGTTGAATATACAACATTTTGGATTTCATGTAGATACACATACATATATACCTATGCCTATATGTACATCCTTGAGAAAGTTTAAATGAGATAGGTCGATTTTATATGTGATAACATCATGTGAATGTATATATAAATATATATATGGATGGTTTGGATGATTGAGGTAGGTTTAATGACATGTTGCCGTAGGTATGAAAATGCATGTATTTGGTTTGGACAAATACCTTGGGTTGACTTGTGGATAATTAGAAAATGGGAAATAAAGGAAGAATTAGTGATCGAACATGCATTATTATGTATGAAAATCGTTATAAGATGTGAAATCGTTTAATATGTGTAAATGGGATTGCTAATTGGCATTGTGTGCGCGAAATGATTCAGTAACGGCACTGTTTGAGTGATACGTTACGGAAGGCTAACATTGTGTGTGCGAAAGAATAAGTAACGGCTCTAAGTGAGCGATACATTACGAAAGGTTGGCACTATGTGTGCGAAAGCGTAAGTAACGGCTCTGTGTGAGCGATACGTTACGGGATTGGTATGTCAGGTACGAATGTTTGGAATTTGACAAGCTATTTGGGTTCGAATGCGTAGCATGTAAATATTCCATTTTATTCTGATCGATTAGTAAGTACTAAACTAGTAAATGATGGTCGAATGTATGTTATTGATATTGTAGGCTATTAAAAATAGTAGTTGAATCATTCAGTAGCTATAAACCTTGCTTGGTTAAAAGTTCACTTCTCTTTGCGTAGGACTTACTAAGCTTTATATAGCTTACCGTAGGATTTCGTTTAATTAAGTATAGATCTTTGGATCAAGCTCGCACTCGGGGATCCTTGTCGAAGTCAAGCAAATTATTGCCTACTTTTGGTATTAATATTATTAGTTTTTAATTTCTGAGACCATGGCATGTATAAGCTTAGACACTTTATATCTTCTTTTGTGTAAGAATGTACATATATAGAAGTCTTGTAATTAACTTAAATAGGTCATTTGAGCTTGTATGAATGAGGCCATGGTCGAATACTACCATGAGTTGATATGTTTTGATGAATGATATGCCATATCACTCGATGTTATAATAAGGAACAAATGTGTATATATATATATATAGTGATTTAATCGTAATGAATTAGGTAAGAAGATGGCATGAATGTTTGGATAATTACATATATGTGATGATGCTTATTATAGCTAGTGAAACGTTACAAATGCATTCATAGTTTTAAATTATATGTCAACCGTAAGCAAAAGAAGAAAAGTGGTGAATAGAAGTGAAACCTATATACTAATAAAAAGGGTTACACGTGTAAATGCATTTATAATTAAATTTTGTCCACAAGAGGTGTCGTTAATTATTTTGGTTAAATATTTTTGGTATGCTCAAGTATGATTGTCTCGTGAGGATGAGAGCCTATTTGAATTAGGTCTACGTAGAAATGCCTCATAACTCTAATCCGGCGACGGACACGAGTTAGGGGTGTTACATTTTATTGGTATCAGAGCTACAGTTTAGTCGGTTCTTGGACTAACATAGCGCGTAAAGGTCTAGCTAAACATGCCATATTTTGTGATAAGATAAGGTGATGACTTCTGACAGATAAATGTATTTGTTTCTTCCATATAGTAATGGATCCGGATCTAAGCATTAGCTGATGATGTCGAGAGTGTGGCGCCTGTTCCCGCGCAAGGGACCGCGCGAAAAGAATCTCGACCTGCTGCGAGTGGCCCAGATGAGAGGGTAAAGCAGGCCTTCCATAATATGATGAACGATTGGTTCAGTCATTACTTACGAACCACTCCAGCTGTTCAATTACCTCAAGATCCGACTGTACCCCCAGTAACACCTGGGGTACCTCTAGTTGCTAATCTTGACAGAGTAACTAAACCTTCAGTTGACCGTATTAGGAAACACAGAGCTCAGGAATTTAGAGCCGAGGATGACGACGATGCGGAGAATACCAAATTTTGGCTCGATAACACCATTCGTATATTCGACGAACTATCCTGCACCCCCATGAATGTTTGAAGTGTGCTATATCCTTGTTACGGGATTCTGCCTACTACTGGTGGAATACGCTCGTGTCAGTTGTCCCAAAAGAAAGGGTTACCTGGGACTTCTTTCAAGTAGAATTTCATAAGAAATATATAAGCCAATGCTTTATTGACTCTAAGCGCAAAGAATTCCTCGAGCTCAAATAGGGCCGTATGATTGTATCCGAATATGAATGGAAATTTGTGCAACTTAGTCGCTATGCTCGCAAGTGCATTTTGCCATAAGCTGCTATGTGCCGGAGATTCGAAGATGGTTTAAACGAGGATATAAAGCTTCTGGTTGGTATTCTAGGAATTAATGAGTTCGTTGTGCTGGTTGAACGAGCTCGTAAAGCTGAAGAACTGGGAAAGGAAAAACAAAAAGCTGAGTTTGAATCTAAAGACACTCGGAAGAGGTTCGCAAGCAAATTTTCATAGATGTCTATGAAGAAGTTTAAGAATGACGGTAGTCGATTCAAGCCTAACACCAGGATTTCTATACGAGAACGGCCGCCAGTGAGTTCTCGGGCTACATCAGTTGCAAGTGTGGATAATGAGAAATTGAGCAAACTGGAGTGTCAGCAGTGTGGCAGACCACATCATGGAGAGTGTTGGGGTAAATCTATTTCTCGCATGTGTTATAAGTGTGGCTCAGAGGATCACTTCATTTGTAACACCCCCAAACCAGGCCCAATTGCTACAACCGGATCTGGTATGTCACTAAGAAAAATTCTGTAAAACATGTCGTATTTTCAGAAAAGCCCAAATATATTTTATATAACATATGCCTTTGTAAATAAAACACAAACTTAATTACATGCCTTAGTTAAAATAAATGTTTCCAATAACTAAAAACAAAAATAAGTTAAACCCATAATAAAATGAAATAAAACTAGTGGCCCATGGCCTTATTACATCGAAGTTTAAAACCCATTAATTAAAATACAATATGAAATAATTAACTTGAGTCTTTTTGCCAAGTCCACATATTCTTCTGCATAGCCACCTTGCGCTCCTCTCCAGCCCGGTCCGAAGCACTAGGTATCACCTGAAATGTTAATTAATATGGTGAGTCGCGAGACTCAGTGTGCAACCCTCATGCACCACTAGATTTGGGCTTTAGGCCCATAAAACAGATTAAATGGTTTAACATATACAAAATAACAAAGGAACTAATATGCAAGCCCAATCTCAAAACCTAAGTGTCTATCCGCTACACGCCCCTGTACAAGCCAAGCACACCATTGGGGATTTCTACAATCGACCCACACTGCTACACGCCTTGATGGCAGTCTTGCTGCTCATTATCAGATCATGGCCGAAGCCACTACAACAGATCACGGCAAAGGCTGCTACCACATATAACAGATCACGGTAAAACCGCTACAACGTATAACTTCCTCCTTTAACAAACCTAACCCATGCAATGATAAAATCAGTATAATTTTATCATATAAAGTCAAAACATTCACTGACCTGGTGATTTGCTTCACCCTCTTCGGGTTTCCAACATTACGCCAAGATTTCGGCATTTATCACAACATATAAACTTATAAACATGCATATTATAATCGGATCTAGATGATGCGGAAGTATTACACACCTGATTTTGAAAAATCCAATAGCCCTAATCGATATCCTTGTTATCCGGATCTACTACCCTCAATGTAACGCCTTGCTAAAAAACTGGAAAAACACACAAAAGTCTAGCCCCTTCAACAATCGGCCAAGATTAAATAAATCCCAAATCACACATTCAAACTAATAGATCTCTTACCTTGGAATCCCGAGAATAACACTACTCAAAGGCTACTGAACCTTGACCTAAAGATCTAGGCGTTGGACTCCTCTTCAGACCCCAAAATGCCGAAAAAATAAGAAAACCCTTGATTAGTCACTACATAGCCATTCGGCTAGAAACCTTGAAAAGCCGGAGAAATATTGAAAACTTAAGATCGACACATATCTATTATTTTCTTCAAAATTTTGGCACAGGTAAGTATCCCAGAATGATTTCGCCATACATACAGAAGACTAGTTCTCGCGTTTTTGGCTTTTAGAAAATCTAAGTGAGGTGTTTCGGCTTTGAATAAAGTAGGCAAAAAGTAAGGAAAGCTTAGAGGTTTCGGCTAAAGAGTTTGAAAGAGATGAGAAAGATTCTGACAGAGGGTTCGGCCAACTGAAGAAAAAGAAAAGAGAGGGAAAGAATGGTATAGGAATTTTTGGCAAAGAAAAGAGAGGAAGAAAAGAAAATGAGAGAGAGAGCTAGTTAAAAAATTTCGGCACATACACCTTAAGCCAAAAACTGAGTGCCCTTCCCTTTTCAAATTCTCAATAATTTCGGCTAACATAAAACACCTAATGATAGCTCCTATCTCTCTAAATTTACTCATCCCAGAAGAGTCTTAATTAGCTCCAACACCTCCTTCAATTATCAGCTTTTTATCCACATAATTAAAACAATAAAACTCCTAAAAATTTGCCTTCTGCCGTCCCCCCTAAGGCTCCTTGTAAGTGCTGAATTTTGCTCTAAAACCTGGGCTCCTAATGGCTACAAATTGGGCCTCTTCCCTTGCCTTTTGACGCCAATCATAGCTCCCCTCTACTGTGCCCCTAGTTGCTGGGCCACAAGCCCAATGTATCAATTAAATTACCCAAGACACTATTTTAAACCCTAGAATGATTAAGCCAAATATTTAATCAAGGCCTTAGCCCAAACCTCAAATTATCAAATTTACATATTAAACAAGCACCACATATAAATGCACAGGCCCACATTTAGGATGTTATATCATTCGAGATTGCCCGGAGACCGCTGGAAGGGGTACTATTCAGAATGCCAGACCGAGCGGCGTTACGGCTCGAGGTAGATCATCTCATTTTGGGGGAGGTAGGAGTGGTGCATAGAGGGAGGCTTTAGATGCGCTTGTTTGATCAGATGCTCATGTACCAGCTAGAGCTTACGCCATCCGTGCTAGAGAGGAGGCTTCATCCCCCAATGTCATTACCGGTATTTTTACTCTTTTTGATACTAATGTAACTGCCTTGATTGATCTCGGCTTGACTCACTCGTATATGTGTGAAGCATTAGCATCCAATAAGACTCTACCTATTGAGTCTATTGAATTTGTAATTCAGGTTTCAAACCCTCTGGGTCGGTGGGTATTAGTTGACAAAGTGTGTAATAACTGTCTATTGAAGATTCGAGACATGTGCTTTCCGGCTGATCTGATGCTATTGCCTTTCGATGAGTTCGACATCATTCTCGAGATGGATTGGTTGACAGTTCATGATGCGGTAGTAAATTACAGATGAAAGATTATTGATTTGAGATGCCAGAATAATGAGATAATTAGAGTTGAGTCTTCGGATTTGAGTGGACTACCTACGGTGATATCGTCAATGTCGGCTCGGCAGTATTTGAGGAAAAGTTGCGAAGCCTACCTTGTATACTTGATTAACGACAAGATAACAGAAAAGAAGATCGAATCAATACCGGTTGTTAGAGAATATTCAGATGTATTTCTGGAGGAATTACCAGGATTGCCTCCCTCCCGTGAGGTAGAGTTTGAGATTGAGCTAGTTCCAGGGACCACCCCGATTTCGATAGCCCCGTATAGAATGGCACCAGCTGAACTAAAAGAATTGAAGGCCCAGTTGCAAGAGTTGTCATATAAAGGTTTCACCTGACCGAGTTTCTCTCCCTGGGGTGCGCCCGTTCTATTTGTGAAAAAGAAGGATGGAACGTTGAGAATGTGCAACCGGCAGCTCAGTAAGGTAACCGTAAAGAACAAATACCCTTTGCCACGTATCGATGATTTATTTGATCAGCTTAAGGGAGCCTCGGTATTTTCAAAAATTGACTTGAGGTCAGGGTATTATCAGTTACGGGTTAGAGAATCGGATGTGCCGAAGACTGCCTTTCGGACGAGATACGGTCATTATGAGTTTTTGGTGATGTCGTTTGGGCTCACTAATGCCCCTGCAGTTTTTATGGATTTGATGAATCGGGTATTCAAGCAGTATTTAGATTGGTTTGTGGTTGTATTCATCGACGACATCCTGATATACTCACGTAACGAAACTGATCATGCTGAGCATTTGAGACTTGTGTTACAAATTTTGCGTGACGAGCAGTTGTACGCGAAATTTAGCAAATGTAAGTTTTGGTTGAATGAGGTTAGCTTCTTGGGACATGTTATTTTAGCATTGGGGATTCGTGTTGACCCAAGTAAAGTTTCGGCCATACTTGATTGGAAACCCCCGCGGAATATTTCGAAGGTTCGTAGCTTTTTGGGGCCAGATATTATAGATGATTTGTGAAAGGGTTTTCTATGATAGCATCTCCGATAACGAAGCTGTTACAGAAAGATGTGAAATTTGAGTGGTCTGAAAGGTGTCAGAAGAGTTTTGATCAACTGAAGACTTTGTTAACGGATGCTCTAGTACTCGTTCAACCAGAGCCGGGTAAAGAGTTCCTTATTTTTAGTGATGCGTCTTTAAATGGACTTGGTTGTGTATTGATGCAAGAGGGTAAAGTTGCAGCCTATGCTTCGAGACAGTTGAAACCACATGAGAAAAATTATTCGATGCACAACCTTGAGTTATCCGCTATAGTTTTTGCTTTAAAGATATGGCGTCACTATCTTTTCGATGAGAAATACCATGTCTTTTCAGATCATAAGAGTCTAAAGTATTTAATGACTCAAAAGAATCTAAATCTGAGACAGCATCGATGGTTAGAATTATTGAAAGATTATGATCTCGTGATTGATTATCACCCGGGAAAGGCTAATGTAGTTGCCGATGTACTTAGTCGAAAGTCATTATTTACCCTCCGTGCAATGAACGTGGAACTAGCTATGACCAATGATGGTGTGATCATTGCAGAATTAAGGGCGAGACCGTTGTTTATACATCAGATCAGAGAAGCTCAAGAAATCGATGAGGATTTAAAGGCAAAAAGGGATCATTGTGGTTCGGGTGCGGATTTCAATTTCTAGTTAGACACTGAAGGATGTTTGCGATTTAAGAGTCGAATGTGTGCCTAAAAATCCAAAATTGATTCGGATGATTTGTGATGAAGGTCATAATAGTAGACTGTCGATTCATCTGGGTAGTACAAAAATGTATACGGTATGAAACGAGACATTTCAGACTATGTGTCGAAGTGTTTGGTGTGCCAACAAGTGAAAGCTGAGCATCAAGTGCCATCGGGACTACTTTAGCCTATCTTGATACCAGAATGGAAGTGGGATCGTGTTACAATGGATTTTGTATCGAGTTTGCCCTTGACATCAAGTAAAAAGGATTCAATTTGGGTAATAGTTGATAGATTGACGAAATCGGCCCATTTCATCCCAGTACGCATAGATTTCTCACTTGATAAATTGGCGGAGTTGTACATATCGCAGATAGTATGGTTACACGGAGTACCTATTTCTATTGTGTCGGATAGAGACTCGAGATTCACATTGCTGTTTTGGAAAAAGCTACAAGATGCTTTGGGAACTAAGTTACACTTCAGTACAGCTTTTCATCCTCAATCGGATGGTCAATCCGAGCGTGTTATCCAAATACTCGAGGATATGTTGAGATGTTGCATTCTCGAGTTCGGAGGTACGTGGGAGCGATACTTACCTTTGATTGAATTTGCTTATAATAATAGCTTTCAATCTAGTATCAAAATGGCTCCCTACGAGGCTTTATACAGTCATAAATGCCGTACACCATTGTTCTAGATCGAGCTCAGTGAAAACAAGATAAACGGGGTTGATTTGGTCAAAAGAAGCTGAGCAGAAAGTGGCCGTAATCCGCGATAGTTTGAAAGCAGCCTCGAATCGTCAAAAATCTTACGCAGACTTGAAACGTAAGGACATTGAGTTTCAGATTGGTGATAGGGTGTTTTTGAAAGTTTCACCATGGAAAAAGATAATTAGATTTGGCCGTAAAGAAAAGTTGAGTCCGAGGTTCATTGGGCCGTATGAAATTGTTGAGCGTATCGGGCCAGTGGCGTATAGATTGAAGTTACCTTCTGAGCTAGATAAGATCCACGATGTGTTCCACGTGTACAGATCTGATCCTTCTCACGTGATTAGTCCAGCAGAAATCGAGATTCAGTCTGATTTGACTTATGAAGAGGAACCGATTCAAATATTAGCTCGTGAAGTGAAAGAATTACGGAATAAGAAAATAGAGCTAGTTAAAGTACTGTGGCTTAAACACGGGGTTGAGGAAGCAACTTGGGAGACTAAGGAATCGATGAAAGAACTTTATCCGCACTTATTCGTCGGTAAGATTTTCGGGGACCAAAATTTCTTTTAAGGAAGATGGAGTTGTAACAACCCAAATACAACCCTAACCGCAACGGTGGTTTCGGGACCACGAATCCAAGTCTGAAATCTTGTGGTATTTATTTATTTTATGATTTGTGTGTTGAATTGTGTGAATTTGATTGTTTGGTATGTTTAAATTTAGAGAAGGGTTCTAATAGGTAAAGTACAAAGTCACATTAAATAATTGAAAAGTTTAATTTAAGGGTAGTATGAAAAGAAGGGGGTTTCCATGTCAAATAACCCAAAAACTTGGGTAATGGACGGCAATGATGAGAAAATATGAATAAAATAATTGATTTATGTTGGTGGAATTTTTAAATGAATATTTTAGGTAATGAAAAACAATAAGGAATAATAAAATAAGAAAATACATTTTTTATTACTTCTTTCTCTCATCTTCTTCACCACTCTCACGAAACAAAAGAGAAGAAAAAGAAGAATTGTTAGCTTCCATGGCCGGCCTTTGCATGTACCCTTAAGGTGAAGTATTAAGTTGTATTTTGATAAATTCTTGCATGGTTGTGTTGGGTATCATGAATGCTATCAATTATATGTAAAAAATTTTGATTTTAAAGCTCCTCCTAGGTTCGGCCATAAATGAGCTTTACGGTTTTATCATGTTTGATGAAAGAACATTGATTATATTTAGGATATTAACATGTTGAATAGGAAATTTTAGATAATAGGTAAGTGTCAAGGTTTGAATTTTTGGAAATAAATGGTTGAAAGCATAATTACATGAACAAATAGTTTTTATGAACTTGAGAATGAAGGAATAAGATTCGGCTCTTAATAGGGTAGTCCGAATTTCATGAAAATTTAGTGATTTTTGTTTAGGGACTAAATTTGCAAGGAAATCGAAATTAAGGGGGTAAATTTACAATTATACAAATTATGTAAATATGGAAGGAATTAACCTATTTGTATTAATAAAAGGTTGAATTGTACAAAAAAAATTGAGTTGTATTAATTCTTGTAAAGGTAAATGGCATTCAGCCATGGGGAAATTAAAATTTAATTAAGTATAATAGTTTGTGAATTGTACGCTTGGGACTTAATTGAATAGGTTATGAAATTATAGGAGTAAATTAGTAATAATCATATAATCTTGAGGTTGAATTGGGTTAATTAGAAATGTATTGAACAAACTTTATTTGACATTTCTTAGAACGTGAATAAAAAGAGAAGGAGCTAGACCGGGGAAAAGCTAAAGTAAACGAATAGCCGAAAAATTCAAATATATCGACTTCCAAGGTAAGTCCCTAAGCAATCGGATTAATATGGAATTTCTTTATGTACATGTATATAAATATTTAAGCAATATAAATGCATCCATTTTTATTTTGGCCGAATATGGTATAAGGCATTTTTATATGGTAGTTAAGTTAATATGGAATCACAAAGTCATGCTCATGTGCAATTGTGGTAAGAAGTTGAATATACAACATTTTGGATTTCATGTATATACACATACATATATACCTATGCCTATATGTACATCCTTGAGAAAGCTTAAATGAGGTAGGTTGATTTTATATGTGATAACATCATGTGAATGTATATATATATGGATGGTTTGGATGATTGAGGTAGGTTTAATGACATGTTGCCGTAGGTATGAAAATGCATGTATTCGGTTTGGACAAATACCTTGGGTTGACTTGTGGATAATTAGAAAATGGGAAATAAAGGAAGAATTAGTGATTGAACATTATTATTATGTGTGAAAATCGTTAAAAGATGTGAAATCATTTAATATGTTTAAATGGGATTGCTAATTGGCACTATGTGCGCGAAATGATTCAGTAACGGCTCTGTGTGAGTGATACGTTACAGAAGGCTAGCACTGTGTGTACGAAAGAATAAGTAATGGCTCTAAGTGAGCGATACGTTACGAAAGGTTGGCACTATGTGTGTGAAAGCGTAAGTAACGGCTCTGTGTGAGCGATACGTTACGGGACTGGTATGATAGGTACGAATGTTTGGAATCTGACAAGCTATTTGGGTTCGAATGCGTAGCATGTAAATATTCCGTTTTATTCTGATCGATAAGTAAGTACTAAACTGGTAAATGATGGCCGAATGTATGTTATTGATATTGTAGGCTATTAAAAATAGTAGTTGAATCATTCAGTAGCTATAAACCTTGCTTGGTTAAATGTTCACTTCTCTTTGCGTAGGACTTACTAAGCTTTATATAGTGTACCGTGGGATTTCGTTTAATTGATATAGATCTTTGGAGCAAGCTCGCACTTGGGGATTCTTGTCGAAGTCAAGCACATTATCGCCTACTTTTGGTATTAATATTATTAGTGTTTAATTTCTGAGATCATGGCATGTATAAGCTTAGACACTTTATATCTTCTTTTGGGTAAGAATGTACATATATAGAAGTCTTGTAATTAACTTAAATAGGTCATTTGAACTTGTATGAATGAGGCCATGGTCGAATACTACCATGAGTTGATATGTTTTGATGAATGATATGCCATATCACTCGATGTTAAAATAAGGAACAAATGTATATATATAGTGATTTAATCGTACTGAATTAGGTAAGAAGATGGCATGAATGTTTGGATAATTACATATAGCTAGTGAAACTGTAACACCCCAAACCCGGCCTAGACATTACGACCGGATCTGGCATGTCACATGAAAGGAATGTCTAAGAAAAAAAACTGTGCGTACGTTAAAAAATCTATATTCTTTTTGAAACTCCGCGTTTTGTGGTTTGTTTATAAAAGCCGATTCATTCAATGCCCATTTTACAATGTTGTTATTAATTTGAATAAAATTGTATTTGTTGTGAAAATCGAGTTTAAGTAATTTTGAATAAAAACGGTTTATTATCATTTTAGGAAAATCCCATATCGAACATTTAGTAATAAACAGCAACCAAATTGAAAGCTAAAACCAAATAAAATACCAAAGGCCTTATTACATATTAAAATCCCAAAATTAAAAGTAAGTTTAAATATAAGAAATGAGTTTACAAGAAAACATTGCAGGGCCACCACAAGTCTGCCTTGCCTCCCAAATTCGCGATCTAATGATTACCTGAAACATTTAAAAAGAGGGGTGAGTCATCGAGACTCAGTGTGTAATTCCCCTTACCACGATAACTGGGCCTCAGCCCACAGTAATATATTAGCCCAATGTCATGGCATATCAAGAATGAGTGCAATGCAATTAATCCACATGATTCCACAAATGGGTTTGGCCCATATCCACACAAATCCACACATCAGATAATAATGCAAAATGCACCCAACCCAGCCTAGGGTCCATCCTCCACACACTCCCGTATCCAGCCACCACACACCAGGGGATTACTAAATCGACCCTCTAACCTCTACACACCAATTTCAAAATCAATGCCATCCACCGAGTGGTCTAGCCACTAGTCCACGTGATCAAATCACAATATAATCCACAACGTGACCGTAGTCAACGTCAATCCACGATGTAGCTCATAGCTAGCATCAATCCACGATGAGGCACATAGCCATCACCAACCACGATATGGCACAAAGCCGATACCAACAACGATGAGGCACAGAGCCGATCATCAATCCACGTGAGGCTCGTAGCCATCATTAAACCACGTACATAAATGTACACCCTGTCCTTCATCAAATATATCCCGAACCCCATGCACATGCAGCATAATATAATGATTCATGTATGCAGTATGACATGTATGCAGATCATATATCAGATAACGTATGAAACGAATTACCATCATAATCAGAATAATAATATACAACATAATCAAGCTAATCAACCTCTAAGGGTATAACAGTAATTTTACCTACCAATGGTATTTTCGTAATTTACCCACCAAGGGCATTTTCGTAAATTCACACCTGCAATGGCCTTTCCGAAGGCCTAATACCGCCCCTAGCGACTCAGCTACCATTTCCGATCGTACCGAAAGATTGGGCCTAAAACCCGATTTCGACCCATCTGGGCCCACACGCTCGTGTGGCCTACCTAACACAAATCTAGCCACGTATATAAGATTCACCTTGTCTACTTAACTATATACTACACCATCATACATTTTATTCAATTGGGCCCACGGGCCTATTGGGCCCACTTCTGCCCATCGTGGCCCAACAGCCTCAACCCACAAGAATACTACTAATGGCCTCAACTATCGCGTCGAAGCCCCATACGTGCACTCATAGGCTCGTGTGGCTACTATTGCCGTGATCGGCACTTCGGCATTTGCCGCTCTACAGCTAGAGTAGAGAGAGTTACACACCTGATAGGAATCTGGTGCTAATCCGCGCTCCGACCACTCCTGTGCCCAAACGCCCTCCAAGGTGTGTTAACTCTCCTCCTGGAATGCTCTTTATATAGCTAGCTCTTCACCTTCATTCTTTGTGTCTTTCCGATGTGGGATCCCCCGTCGAAGAGAGTTTAAATTCAATTGAAACTCTTGCCGTCCAATCCGCAAAATAAATACTCCCTTGCTTCTCATGAGATTCGAACCCAGGCTCCCTTGCAACATAATCCACGCCGCTAACCACTTGGCCACAAGCTCCTCTTGTGTCTTAAACCATGCGCAACAAAATATAAACTATGGCCCAAATTCTAAGATCCAAGTAAAAAGAAACCAAAATGCAAAAGCCAAGACTTGAACCTTGGACCTCCTTCCTTCCTTGTGGCATCACCCCTTGTCTCTTATGTGGCGTCACTTTGCCACTACACCACACACTCCACTTGTGTCCTTTTCTTCCATATTTTATTCTTAAGGCCTACCTGCCAACTCCCAGGGTTTTTTTCATCTAAAACCAAAATTTCCCTAAATTCAAAATTTGATCCCGGGACTTCATAGAAGCCTCTAACCTTCCAAAATCACTTATCTAAAAGGTCCAACTTGTATTTAAGCCAACCTCTTGTTCTCCGAAAATTTAAACACTACTACACTCAAGGCCCATTGGGCCCAATCCTACTAGGCCCAATTTTAGGATGTTACAAATCTACCCTCTTTAAAGAAATTTCATCCTCGAAATTTTAAACTAACTAACAGTCGTACATCCTAACTCACCACACTACGCTCTTGCTGCGCACTCTGATCTTAATAAAACCAATATACTTTCTAACTAAATCTTGGAACCCTTCACATAACCAGCTATCTAACACCGGAGCAAATAGATATTTTCACACATACGTACAATTCCTATATTCAAGCATCACATCCACACATCGCAGAATAAATGCAATCATTCAGCATATATTAGAATATAGTAAAAAGGAAACTTACGGATTTGGTGCAGGAGACTCGGGTGCCACACTTCCAGAAAACTAATATATATTTTTCTAAACCATTTTCCAAACCATCCTTTGAAAACATTTTTGAACCCAAACTCACAGCCGAGTTTTTAAAACCTGGCTCTGATACCATAATTGTAAAACCCCAAACCCGGCCTAGACGTTACGACTGGATCTGGCATGTCACATGAAAGAAATGTCTAAGAAAAAAACTGTGCGTACGTTAAAAAGTCCGTATTCTTTTTGAAACTCCGCATTTTGTAGTTTGTTTATAAAAGCCGATTCATTCAATGCCTATTTTACAAAGTTGTTATTAATTTGAATAAAATTGTATTTGTTGTGAAAATTGAGTTTAAGTAATTTTGAATAAAAACGGTTTATTATCATTTTAGGAAAATCCCATATCGAACATTTAGTAATAAACAGCAACCAAATTGAAAGCTAAAACCAAATAAAATACCAAAGGCCTTATTACATATCAAAATCCCAAAATTAAAAGTAAGTTTAAATATAAGAAATGAGTTTACGAGAAAACATTGCAGGGCCACCACAAGTCTACCTCGGCTCCCAAATTTGCGATCTAATGATTACCTGAAACATTTAAAAAGAGGGGGTGAGTCATTGAGACTCAGTGTGTAATTCCCTTTACCACGATAACTGGGCCTAAGCCCACAGTAATATATTAGCCCAATGTCATGGCATATCAAGAATGAGGGCAATGCAATTAATCCACATGATTCCACTAATGGGTTCGGCCCATATTCACACAAATCCACACATCAGATAATAATGCAAAATGCACCCAACCCAGCCTAGGGTCCATCCTCTACACACTCTCGTATCCATCCACCACACACCAGGGGATTACTAAATCGACCCTCCAACCTCTACACACCAATTTGAAAATCAATGCCATCCACCGAGTGGTCTAGCCATTGGTCCACGTGATCAAATCACAATATAATCCACAACGTGACCGTAGTCAACGTCAATCCACGATGTAACTCATAGCTAGCATCAATCCACGATGAGGCACATAGCCATCACCAACCACGATATGGCACAAAGCCGATACCAACCACGATGAGGCACAGAGCCGATCATCAATCCACGTGACGCTCGTAGCCATCACTAAACCACGTACATAAATGTACACCCTGTCCTTCATCAAATATATCCCGAACCCCATGCACATGCAACATAATATAATGATTCGTGTATGCAGTATGACATGTATGTAGATCATATATCAGATAACATATGAAACGAATTGCCATCATAATCAGAATAATAATATACAACATAATCAAGCTAATCAACCTCTAAGGGTATAACAGTAATTTTACCTACCAAGGGTATTTTCGTAATTTACCCACCAAGGGTATTTTCGTAAATTCGCACCTGCAGTGGCCTTTCCGAAGGCCTAATGTCGCCCCTAGCGACTCAGCTACCATTTCCGATCGTACCGGAAGATTGGGCCCACAACCCGATTTTGGCCCATCCGGGCCCACACGCTCGTGTGGCCCACCTAGCACAAATCTAGCCACTATATAAGATTCACCTAGTCTAGTTAACTATATACTACACCATCATACATTTTATTCAATTGGGCCCACGGGCCCATTGGGCCCACTTCTGCCATCGTGGCCCAACAGCCTCAACCCACAAGAATACAACTAATGGCCTCAACTATCGCGTCGAAGCCCCACACGTGCGCTCGCACGCTCGTGTGGCTACTATTGCCGTGATCGGCACTTCGGCATTTGCCGCTCTACTGCTAGAGTAGAGAGAGTTACACACCTAATAGAAATCTGGTGCTAATCCGCGTTCCGACAACTCCTGTGCCCAAACGCCCTCCAAGGTGTGTTAACTCTCCTCCTGGATTGCTCTTTATATAGTTAGCTCTTCACCTTCATTCTTTGTGTCTTTCCGATGTGGGATCCCTTCGTCGGTGGAGTTTAAATTCAATTGAAACTCTTGCCGTCCAATCCGCAAAATAAATACTCCCTTACTTCTCATAAGATTCAAACCCAAGCTCCCTTTCAACATAATCCACGCCGCTTACCACTTGGCCACAAGCTCCTCTTGTGTCTTAAACCATGCGCAACTAAATATAAACTATGGCCCAAATTCTAAGATCCAAGTAAAAAGAAACCAAAATGCAAAAGCCAAGACTTGAACCTTGGACCTCCTTCCTTCCTTGTGGTGTCACCCCTTGTCTCTTATGTGGCGTCACTTTGCCACTACACCACACACTCCACTTGTGTCCTTTTCTTCCATATTTTATTCTTAAGGCCTACCTACCAACTCCCAAGGTTTTTTTCATCTAAAACCAAAATTTCCCTAAATTCAAAATTTGATCCCGGGATTTCATAGAAGCCCTCTAACCTTCCAAAATCACTTATCTAAAAGGTCCAACTTGCATTTAAGCCAATCTCTTGTTCTCCGAAAATTTAAACGCTACTACGCTCAAGGCCCATTGGGCCCAATCCTACTAGGCCCAATTTTAGGATGTTACAAATCTACCCTCCTTAAAGAAATTTCGTCCTCGAAATTTTAAACTAACTAACAGTCGTACATCCTAACTCACCACACTACGCTCTTGCTGCGCACTCTAATCTTAATAAAACCAATATACTTTCTAACTAAATCTTGGAACCCTTCACATAACCAGCTATCTAACACCGGAGCAAATAAATATTTTCACACATACATACAATTCCTATATTCAAGCATCACATCCACACATAGCAGAATAAATGCAATCATTCAACATATAATAGAATATAGTAAAAAGGAAACCTACGGATTTGGTACCGGAGACTCGGGTGCCACACTTCCAAAAAACTGATATATATTTTTCTAAACCATTTTCCAAACCATCCTTTGAAAACATTTTTGAACCCAAACTCACAGTATGAAGTTTTGAACTGGCTCGACGATACCATAATTGTAACACCCCAAACCCTGTCTAGACGTTACGACTGGATCTGGCATGTCACATGAAAGGAATGTCTAAGAAAAAAACTGTGCGTAAGTTAAAAAGTCCGTATTCTTTTTGAAACTCCGTGTTTTGTGGTTTGTTTATAAAAGCCGATTCATTCACTGCCCATTTTACAAAGTTGTTATTAATTTGAATAAAATTGTATTTGTTGTGAAAATCGAGTTTAAGTAATTTTGAATAAAAACGGTTTATTATCATTTTAGGAAAATCCCATATCGAACATTTAGTAATAAACAGCAACCAAATTGAAAGCTAAAACCAAATAAAATACCAAAGGCCTTATTACATATCAAAATCCCAAAATTAAAAGTAAGTTTAAATATAAGAAATGAGTTTACGAGAAAACATTGCAGGGCCACCACAAGTCTGCCTCGGCTCCCAAATTCGCGATCTCATGATTACCTGAAACATTTAAAAAGAGAGGGTAAGTCATCGAGACTCAGTGTGTAATTCCCCTTACCACGATAACTGGGCCTAAGCCCACAGTAATATATTAGCCCAATGTCATGGCATATCAAGAATGAGGGCAACGCAATTAATCCACATGATTCCACTAATGGGTTCGGCCCATATCCACACAAATCCACACATCAGATAATAATGCAAAATGCACCCAACCCAGGCTAGGGTCCATCCTCTATACACCCTCGTATCCAGCCACCACACCAGGGGATTACTAAATTGACCCTCCAACCTCTACACACCAATTTGGCAATCAATGCCATCCACCGAGTGGTCTAGCCACTGGTCCACGTGATCAAATCACAATATAATCCACAACGTGACCGTAGTCAACGTCAATCCACGATGTAGCTCATAGCTAGCATCAATCCATGATGAGGCACATAGCCATCACCAACCACGATATGGCACAAAGCCGATACCAACCACGATGAGGCACAGAGCCGATCATCAATCCACGTGAGGCTCGTAGCCATCACTAAACCACAAACATAAATGTACACCCTGTCCTTCATCAAATATATCCCGAACCCCATGCACATGCAGCATAATATAATGATTCGTGTATGCAGTATGACATGTATGCAGATCATATATCAGATAACGTATGAAACGAATTACCATCATAATCAGAATAATAATATACAACATAATCAAGCTAATCAACCTCTAAGGGTATAATAGTAATTTTACCTACCAAGGGTATTTTCGTAATTTACCCACCAATGATATTTTCGTAAATTCGCACCTGCAGTGGCATTTCCGAAGGCCTAATATTGCCCCTAGCAACTCAGCAACCATTTCCGATCGTACCCGAAGATTGGGCCTAAAACCCGATTTCGGCCCATCCGGGCCCACACGCTCGTGTGGCCCATCTAGCACAAAGCTAGTCACGTATATAAGATTCACCAAGTCTAGTTAACTATATACTACACCATCATACATTTTATTCAATTGGGCCCACGGGCCCATTGCGCCCACTTCTGCCCATCGTGCCCAACAGCCTCAACCCACAAGAATAGTACTAATGGCCTCAACTATCCCGTCGAAGCCCCACACGTGCGCTCGCACGCTCGTGTGGCTACTATTACCGTGATCGGCACTTCGGCATTTGCCGCTCTACAGCTAGAGTAGAGAGAGTTACACTCCTGATAGGAATTTGGTGCTAATCCGCGCTCCGACCACTCCTGTGCCCAAATGCCCTCCAAGGTGTGTTAACTCTCCTCCTGGAATGCTCTTTATATAGCTAGCTCTTCACCTTCATTCTTTGTGTCTTTCCGATGTGGGATCCCTTCGTCAGTAGAGTTTAAATTCAACTGAAACTCTTGCAGTCCAATCCGCAAAATAAATACTCCATTGCTTCTCATGAGATTCGAACCCAGGCTCCCTTGCAACATAATCCACGCCGACCACTTGGCCATAAGCTCCTCTTGTGTCTTAAACCATGCGCAACTAAATATAAACTATGGCCCACATTCTAAGATCCAAGTAAAAAGAAACCAAAATGCAAAGGCCAAGACTTGAACCTTGGACCTCCTTCCTTCCTTATGGCGTCACCCCTTGTCTCTTATGTGGCGTCACTTTGCCACTACACCACACATTCCACTTGTGTCTTTTCTTCCATATTTTATTCTTAAGGCCTACCTGCCAACTCCAGGGTTTTTTCATCTAAAACCAAAATTTCCCTAAATTCAAAATTTGATCCCTGACTTCATAGAAACCCTCTAACCTTCCAAAATCACTTATCTAAAAGGTCCAACTTGCATTTAAGCCAATCTCTTGTTCTCCGAAAATTTAAACGCTACTACGCTCAAGGCCCATTAGGCCCAATCCTACTAGGCCCAATTTTAGGATGTTACAGAAACGTTACAAATGCATTCATAGTTTTAAATTATATGTCAACCGTAAGCAAAAGAAGAAAAGTGGTGAATAGAAGTGAAACCTATATACTAATAAAAAGGGTTATACGTGTAAATGCATTTATAATTAAATTTTGTCCACAAGAGGTGTCGTTAATTATTTTGGTTAAATATTTTCGATATGCTCAAGTATGATTGTCTCGTGATGATGAGAGCCTATTTGAATTAGTTCTACGTAGAAATGCCTCGTAACTCTAATCCGTCGACGGATACGAGTTAGGGGTGTTACAGGCAATCAGAACGAGTGATTCAGATTCTAGAAGACATGTTGAGATGTTGTATACTCGAGTTTGGAGATAGTTGGGAAAGGTATTTACCCTTGGCTGAATTTGCATATAATAATAGTTATCAGTCCAGCATAAAAAAGGCACCATTTGAAGCTCTCTATGGAAGGAAATGTAAGACTCCATTGTATTGGCCTAAATTGAGTGAATCCAAGCTAGTAGGAGTTGATTTGGGAAACTGAAGAAAAAGTTCGGATTATCTATGATAGTTTGAAAGCTGCTTCTGATCGTCAGAAATCATATGTAGATTTGAAAAGAAGAGAAATATAATTTAATGTGGGTGATCGAGTGTTCTTAAAGGTTTTACCGTGGAAGAAAGTGTTACAGTTTGGCAGAAAAGGGAAACTGAGTCCAAGATTTATTGGACCATATAAAATTGTAGAAAGAATTGGCCCTGTGGCTTTTTTACTAGCTCTGCCTCCAGAACTTAAGAAAATTCATAATGTGTTCCATGTGTCTATGCTGAGACGGTACAGATCAGATCCTCCACACGTAATTCCTTACACTGAAATTGAGCTTCAACTGGATATGACTTATTTAGAAGAACCAGTGAAAATTTTAGCTCGAGAGGTTAAAGAACTACAGAATAAAAGAGTACTATTAGTTAAAGTATTGTGGCATCGTCATGGTTCGAGGGAGGCAACCTGGGAAACAAAAGAATCAATGAGTGTAACACCCCCTACCCGTATCCATTACCGGAACAGGGTACGAGGCATTACTGGAGTTTACTGAACATTTTCGAATAATTACAAATCATGTATTATTCATATTCTGAAAACAACCATAACGTCCCTCTGTTGGGCCCTCGAAGCCCAAAACATATATTAGAAACCAACCGGAATCATAGGGAATTTTTCGCAAAATCCTAAAATTTTCCTACATTGGTTAGCGTACTTTAATATTGAAAAACTTATTTTCTCGATATGTCTCACTTGAATTTATTACTTGTCCTAATATACATAATTTTCCTTGTATCAATGTATCAAATATAGTCTCATATTTGAATGTCATGATGCATATCATTCTCTTGTTGTTTCTTCATAAATATAAATTATTCAATTCATTATGACAATATTTCATGTACCATCATTTTCATGAGTTTAGTGTATATTTATTCCAGTAGTAGTTCATAATCTTGAATATGCATAATTATTAAGCAAGTTTCACATACATGTATTTTTCCATGGCATATTTCAATATATCAAATTATTATCACCTCTATATATTTCAAGTTTAATTTCATGATTTCAAGTACTTGCCATTTTCTGTATTTATCCCGTTGAATTTCTTGAATTTTGATGGATTTCCAGTAGTACACTTATAATGTACAATCCCGGGTCCGTCAATTCGTACACATATGGGTATACCCTTTTTCCAGAGAGCACACTCCCACGAACCTCATCCTTACAGCGGGATTACCAGTCCAGACTAAATCCCCTATAAGAGAGCACACTCCCGTGAACCTCATTTCTTACAGCGGGATTACCAGTCCAGGCTAAATCCCCTGCAACGACAATTACTCTAATGATCTTGGATCTGAATTACCAGTCCAGGCTAAATTCAGACCCTAATTCGGATTACCCATCCGGGCTAAATCCATTTTCCACATATTCTTCGGGAGGGCTATATCAGGATCACCCGTTCGGGCTAGATTCTTTTCACACATATTCTTCGGGAGGGCTTATATCAGGATAGGATCATCCCTCTGGGCTAGATCCTTTATACCATCATTTCCTTTTCAGAGATCCATCGAATTTTCCTTTCATTCAACCGAGATTTCTTCCCCTTTTTATCAAATATATCAATGTTTCATCAACTTTCATATAATGAACATTCAAATCATATTCACATCAATAAGATACATTTCAAGCATTTAAGAATATAATTCAAGTTGCACGAACTTACCTTGTTGCTTGTTCATGTTTATAGTTTTACTAATCCGATGTCTTTTCTTTTCCACGCTCAAGTCTCATATTTGAGTCATCCGGATCTTTATAAATAAATTTGATCATCATTTTCATTCATTTCATATTTTGATACATTCAATTAATGCTTTAGGTAAAATTTCCATTTTGCCCCTAAGCTTTTAATTAATGACAATTTCATCCTTAGATTCAGAAAAACAAAATTCTTGTAATTTAATCCTTGTTTCAAGCCTAATTATTCTCATATATATTGATAACAGCCCATGAATTCTATGAGATATCAGAATTTTCCATAATTTCAACACTTTTTAATTTAATCCATAAAACATGTTTTCACCCGATCTTGATATAAATTAATAATTTCATTCAATTTTATAATTTAAATAATAAAATAATCCATTTCATGCAATTTGGTCATTTCTAACATTTTAACAAAATTGCCCATAAAGTTTTACTTTTATTCAATTTAGTCCCTGAGCCTAGAATAAGCAAATTAGCCATGCTAGCTGAATATTCATATATATTTTCCTCCTCCTCCTCTCCATTCCACACCCTTAATTTATATAACATGCTTATAAGTAACATTATCTATGATTTCACTATTTACTCATAAATTTATTCAAAGCTGTCCATTTGCGTCATAGTCACTAAATTATTTATATCTTGCGCTACAGAATTCCAATTTAAGTTCTGCTTGATTTTTTAAAAACTAGACTCACATATATTCTTACCATAAAATTTTCAGAATTTTTAGTTTAGCCAATGAGTACATTTTATTCTTTAAATCACCCTTGTTCCGCTGTCTGATAGTTCCCACCCCTCTTCACTAAAAATTAATTATCTCATCGTACAGAATTTGGATAATATTACCGTTTATTTCTTTTTAAAATTGACTCATTAAGGATTTTAAGAATTTAAATTATAACCTATAATTATTTTCCTCTAATTTTTTATGATTTTCCAAAGTCAGAATAGGGGAACTCGAAATCATTCTGACCTTGTCTAACTAAACCTATTATATCTCATGATTTACAATTTCATTGCTTACAAAATTTATTCTATAAGAAATTATACTCAATAAATTTAATTCCATATTTTAATCATCCTATAATTCGACTTATACATTTTTTGGTGATTTTTCAAAATTAGACTACTGCTGCTATCCAAAATTGTTTTAGTGCAAAATGTTAATTACCAAGTTTGTAACACCTTTATTTCCTTTCTCTACAATATTTCCCATCACTTTCTCTTATTTTTCTTCACTAAAATATCAAGAACATAAAACCTTATATAAGAAAACTCTACATTAACATCATTTCCATGCTTTTTCCACAATATCAAACTTAAAAATATATTGAAATCTTGATGTTCTTACCTTGTCTTATTGATTTCAATTTTTAACTTGATTTTCTCTCTCCTCTAGCTTCTATTTCTTGAATCAAACTTGATATTCTTGCTCCCATAGTCTCCTTGTCATCTTTCTCGCTTGATGGATATGGTAATTCTTTTGAATTCTAAGTGAAAATGGTGGATTTTTGGTGAAAGGACAATTTTGTAAAGAAAGCAAAACTTTCTTTCTTTCTCTCTTCTTCTCACATTGGTGCATGGGAAAGAAGATGATAATTCTTCATCTTTCCTTCCTTATATACTAAAATAAATAATAAAATATCTCATTAAAATAGTAATAAAATAATATTTATCTAATTAAATAATTATAAAATATCATCAACATCATCATTATTTTCTAGATTTGTCTCTCTTCCAATTGATCATTTTTCCCTTTGTGATATTTTAAAATTCCATCCTTGAATGATCACTTAATTTGGTAAAATTATGATTTAGTCCCTCATAATTCTTTACCTATTCAATTTGGTCCTAATTCATCCATTTTCCTTAGTTTCTAGATCATTCTACCCTTAAAATATATTCACTATTGGTCCTTCAACTTTTTCATATTTACACTTTAACCCCTCAAGTTTTGAATATTTACTCTTAGGCAACAAAACCGTTCTCACTTTTATCATTTAGTCATTTCTTGAATTAATATATCATAATATACTTCTCAATGTTGTCATAACTCCAAAATTTCCTTTTTTGTCGCTTTATTTTCTTATTTTACTATATCAAAGATAATATCTTACTGTAAAAATTTTGGGGCATTACAATGAGATCACAGTATCCAAATTTATTCTCAGGTAACAAAATTCGAGGACGAAATTTCCTAAAGGGGGAGAGTTGTAATAGGCCAATTTTTAGTGGTGACGGAAACAGTTATTTGAGATAACTAAATTCGATGAGTAAGTTCAAAAATTTGATAAATTAATATTGATGAGTCAAATGTGATTATAGAAATATTCTTAAACTAGTGAATTTTGTGGTTTAAAAGAATTTTTTAGGTAAATTGGGTTAAAAACAAGGTATCGAGACCTCGATTATATAAATCGAGCCGTAAATATTTTTATAAATATTTACAGAGTGTTAGTATTAAAGTTTCGTCAGAAAACTTTAACGTTTTGATGGTTAATTAATTAAAAAGGACTAAATTGAAAAAAGAGCAAAATTTGCTAAAGTGATTAAATAGTTTAAGTGACAAATAAGGGAGGACTTAAAGAGAAAATTAACCTAAAGGGGATGGCTGAGGCAGCATTAGCAAGAAAAAAAAACTGAAAATTTGGTGAAATAAGGGTAAAATTGGAGATTTTGCAAAATTAAGTAAATAAAATAACAATTAAAAGAAATCTAGACAATTCTTCATAAACTTTAAGCTAAAAATTCCATTGAAGAGTCTTCTTGAGCTGGTTTTTCATATTTTTGCTACTAGTGAGTTTAATTCTTGCCTTTTTCTAGCAATTTTTGTGTTTTTAAGACTTTTACAATTTTGTCCAACTATCTATTTCATTAGTTTTTGATTCTATGGGTAATTTTTAAAGTTACCATTGATGATTTCTAGATGTTTATGATGAATTAACATGGATTTGAAGCTTCAATTTTGTTATATGATGATTTTATTAAGTAATTTTGATAGAAATTGATTTTAGGACCTAATTGTGAAAAATATTCAATCTTAGGGTTTGGAATGAAATTATGAATGCCAAAGGCTGTGAAATAGCCTATAATACTTAGGTAAAGTGTTAACTGAAAAAACTTAGCTCAATTGATGTGAAATAGCCTATAATACTTAGGTGAAGTGTAAAAAAATTGTTGGACTATGGCATCAAGAAAACAAAGAAAACAATGTACTCAATTCCGTAAGACGTTCTTAATTTGACAATGATTGGTAAGTGTCATATGGATTAAAGTGATAGAATTTAAGTAGTTATTGATATTGAGCTCAATCAAGTGAATTCATCATTTGGAATTGTGATTGGCAGGAAGTTTTAGTGAATTGCATGTTTTATGATTTGTTATAGTATGTTCGGTAAGATTTAACTTTAAAACTAATGAACTTACTAAGCTTCATTAAGCTTACTCATGTAGTTTAATGTTTCTTGTAAATTAACGTGAGATTGGAGGATCGAATCAACACATCGGGCCACACTATCCAGATTTCTCCAGTAGATATTGTAATACAACCTATGGTTTATATGACATGTATAGGGTTGGATAGAAAAAAGTTAAACTTGAATTATGAATGTGAATGATGTTTATATATATATATATGTTTGTTTATAGGTATTTAGTAGTAGATATTAATAAATCAATGGATGGAGTTAGTTTGGTAAGTTTATGTAAATGAGTTTTGCGATGAAATATTATGTTTAATACATGATTTGGTTTGAATTGGTTGCTTGGTTGGGATATATTGGTGTATATCAATGTTGTGTGCGGATGATATTAAAAAGGGTGAGAAAATGGCCTTAAAAATGCCTATTTTTGTCTACACGGGCGCGTGTCTCAGCCGTGTGTAACTTAAAAAGGCCTGTACCTTGAAATTTCAAAACAAAATGCCCAGGTTTTTGCACACGGCCTAGCACACGGGCGTGTGACTTGGCCGTGTGACCCCTGCACTTTGCACATAGCCTAGCACACGGCCGTGAGATTTGCAGTGTGACACAAGTTAGAGAGTTACACGGGTAAGGACATGGGTTGAGACACGACCGTGTGTCTCATTTCGAATGCCCACACAGCTTAAGACATGGGTGTGTCTCCTGGCAATGTGAGCCACACAACCGGCAACACAGGTGTATGTCCCTTGCTATTAAGAAAACTTTTAAAATTTTGGGAAAACTTTCTTGAGTGTTCGGTTTAGTCCCGATTCACTTCTAAAGTGTATTTTGGCCTCGAGAGCCTATCTAAGGGACAATATGAGTGTTTTATGATTGATTCTTTATATGAATAATAAAGGTTGTGAAATGTCTGTAATTAGTCCATAAAGTTTGATAATGCTCCGTAACCTTGTTCCGGACACCGATAAGGGCTAGGGGTGTTACAATTATAGTATAATTAGTTTTGCCCATAGTTTTTTATCCTCTTGTGAGGGGTTTTTCCACGTTAAATTTGTGTGTTCAATTTCTCAATTTCTTCCATTATTTTTACTTGTTCGTTGCTTAATCAGGTTGATCCCCAACAGGATCAAAAAGGATTCCCTATATAAGTGAATATTTCCTCTCTCATTTATACACTAGTTATATTCTAGAATTATCCTCTCTTTTCTTATATTCTCTAAAGCTCTTCTTTGTGTTCTTATGTAGGAGTGCAAAGCTTTTCTAAAGCTCTTCTTTATGTCCTTGAGGTGCATAGCCTCTCCAAAAAAGGATCAAAGGTTTACTTAAACAACTGAGGTTAAGGCCACATCGAAGGTTGACTTTGTAACACCCCTAACCCGATACCATCACTGGAATAGGGTTAAGAGGCATTACTGAACACTTGAAACATTTTACATCCATTTAATCAACACAAAGCCAATCACCAATCAAACATATGCAAATACAATCATATAGTCCCTTATCGAGGTCTACGAGACCTTAAACATGCTTTAGAATAGGGTCGAGACCAAACTGAATACATACGGAAATTCTTGAAAATTTAAAATGTTTTTTCTAAACCGCAGAGGTCACATGCCCGTGTGGGTAGGCCGTGTGCCTCCCACGGCCTCGACACGCCCATGTGTCTAAGTCGTGTCAAAACAGAGCATACATATTGACTTGTCCACACGGCCACCAGACACACCAGTGTGCCATGGCCGTATGAAATTTAGCTAGCTACTGACTTGGTCACACGATCTGTAACATCCTGAATTTTTGAGCCTATGCATTTAGTGTGTGGATATGTTTAATATGTTAATTTAAGTGATAGGGTCCAAATTGGGCTCAGGTTTAGGCAAAGGCCTTGGTTAAATTATCTGATGAGGCATTATAGAGTTAAAAGGTGGTGATTGTGTTTAAAATACTAACGTGGGCTTGTGGACCATCAATAGGTTGCACTGCAAGGGAATTTGAAGGTGGCGTCATTAACAATTAAAGGGGCCCAAGTTTTGGCCGCAAGGAGCCCATGTTTCTGGGCCATTTTTGGCACTTTAAAGGGAGTAAGGGGTGACGCCATACACAAGGAGTTAGGGGCCCAAAATTTAAGTTTCATAAAGCCCAAATCCTTTAATTTAAGTTAGCTCAATTCGGCATTAGGGTTAGGTGAAGTGGACGGCAACAAGGCTCAAAAATAGGAGGATTTATATGGATTTTATAATTGATAATATAGAAGATAAAAAAGAGAAAAGATAGGAGCTATCTGCAAGGCAAGGTGATGGCCGAAAATCCACCACCTAGAGGAGTAAAGAATTCAGCTACTTCACGGATAAGGGGTGCCGAATTTTCCCTTTTTATTAGCTTGACTTTTAGTTATCAGGAAGGGCGTTTTCGGTTTTAAGTAGTAGATGCCAAAATTTCTATAAATAGGGGGGATATCTCGTTGATTCTGGCACTTAAACCCTAATTTCCTCTTCACTCTTTGTTTCGAAATTCTTAGCCTCTCCCTCTACAATTTTTTTCTTCAATTTCTTCAAAAGCCGAAACCTCTCCTTTCACTCTCTTCTCCATTCTTTTTCTCTTGAGCCGATTTCTCTAAAAAGCCGAAATCTCCATAGTTTTTCTCTATTCATCCCATTTGTGAGATAGTTCTATTCTTCTGGCATTTAATCTTTTCCTTTGGCATTGCTGAATCTTCTCTCTAGTGCTAGCCGAATCCCCTATGTTAAGGTAAGTGTCGACTTCTGTTAAGCTCTCACATTCTATTTCGGTTTTTGAAAGGCAAAAGTCGAAAAGCTAATAGTTTAATGGTTCTATGTTGGGAGGCATTCCGGGATTTGAAGGAAACTTGGTCGTCTAGATCTAAAAGCCAAAAATCGTTAGTCTCCAATTTTGAGATTTTAAGGTAAGAATATTTCCCCTAGATTTTTACAAGATTTGCTCATTATATGCAAGACCTTAACTTTATGATGAGGATTAACAATCATAAATTGTGATAGTAGTTCTGGCAAGGACTTGTGATGGAATTAAATATGGATCAGGCAAAGGAGAGAATCCCTCAATTTAAGAAACGAGCGGTATCTGCCGTTCGAGATTGGCCACTTGGTTGTGGGCCGGCTTCTGAACAAGATCTTAGGCAGATAGCGGTTGTGTCGACTACGGATAGCGTCGACATAGAAAGTATCATTCTATCAGTAATCAGGTGTGTAGATCTCTAACACAATATTAATCTTGTATGTGTGTCTATAAGTATGTTATGGGCTAACAAAAGTAGGAAAGAGGCTGTATAGCCAGTCGAATGGAACCCTAAAAGGGTTGGGCATGGATGCCAGGTATGTAAACATAGAAATTTCTATGTGTATCGAAATATGTATAAGCCTGTATGATGTTTTCTTTATGTGTATGCATGGGGTGGGATTATGATGTGAAGGGGGAAGAGCATGATTGGTCACATGGTGATCGGTGGTAGAAATCCCACGTAATGAAATGTTAGGTCACATGGTGATCGGTGGTAGAAAACCCATGAAATGAAATGTTAGGTCACTTGGTGATCGGTGGTAGAAAACCACGTTTAAAATTCTTGATTGATAAGGAATAGGCAGTATGATTGTCGATATGGTGTGTACCGGTTGGTGGGTTTGATTGTAGAAATCCCCAAGGTGTGATGGTTGGTACGGGTTGGTGTGTAGAGGATGGAATTCTAGGTTGGGCTGGGCTATGCATCATTTATTATTCATCATGTGGTTATGATTGTTGCCTTTATGTATAGGCCAGGGCTTATAATGTGTTTGTAGGCCTCAGGTCATTATGTTTCGGGATTTACACACTGAGTCTTGGTGACTCACCCTATTATTTTCCCTAACTTTTCAGATGAGCAGTAGATCGTGGACATGGGAGCCGAGATAGACTCGAGGGGCCATCAAGTTATTCGTTTTATACTTTCCGTTTTAGTTTAAGTTTTAAACGTTGGAATCATTTGATGTAATAAGGCCCTATAGTTTAGGTTTAAGTTGATATTTGTTAACGTTTATTTCTTTTCAAATTTATGATCAAAGACTCACGTTTAAAAGGAAATAAAATGCAAAAGAATAAATTATGAAGATTTCCTACAAGTGTCATCTTTCTAGCTAATACTGCAAAAATGACAAAGTTTTACAAAACCATTTCAAGTAAGTTTTTAACGTTAAACCCGTAGCATACCAGATCTGGTCGTAACGTATGGGCCGGGTTTAGGGGTGTTACATTTTGGTATCAGAGCCTAGTTTAAAACTCGGGCTGTGAAATGGGTCTATTAGTGTTTTGAAAATTCTATGTGAATTTGGAAAAGAAAAAAATGTCTTGGTTGAAGTTATGGCCTTCAAGTCTACCGGCACCCGATCCACGCAGGTAAGTATTCTAAACTTTTGTTGTGATATACATGTGGGCTTAATGGGCTTGATGGACGTAGGCTAGTATATTAGACATTGATGGACTTTAGGCTTTGTTTAAAACAACTCTTTAAATTCATAAGATTTAATCCAACCAAACAAACCTGTAAACAAGTCGCGAGATTAGGGTGTGGCAACAAGCATACGCATGTCTAGGATTGGATTCAGGGAGAGCTTGATACTTAAGCAGTCCTGGTGACTCACCTCCTCTTCGCTGGAATCCTACCTGGTGCGTAGTGACTGTTCACCTTAGTCATGAGGACTTGTTGACGGGCCAAAATTTATAATTAAAACCCGAAAGGGACCAGCCATTCTATTTTGCAAAATTACCAAATTACCCTTGAGTTATAAAATGACCAAAATATCCCTGATTTATAAAATTACTAAATTACCCTGGATTGCAAAATCACCGAAATTACCCCAGATTTGTAAAATTACCAAAATACCCCCGAATTGCAAAATTACCAAAATACCTTTATTTTACAAAATCACCAAGGAACCCTATTTTGGAAAATTATGAAAATACCCTTGGGTAGTGAAATGATGAAGATACCCCTACATGATGAATGTAAGTTCGTGGATGTTATTTGTATGTTGATGGTTGATGATTGAATGTATGTGCTTCCTAGAACTAGGAGATGCGAACTTGAGACTGAATTGTAGATATAATTGCGAATTCGAAAGAACAAATCTTAATACAACTATTCATAAGACTGTTCGTGGTTAATCAGTGGAAGAAAACTAATAATTCATAAAATTTCTAATCAGATAAACGCGAATCGGTAGAATGAGTACAAGGGGACGAGGACGCTCTTGATGCAATTACCGGTGCGTACTCTATCATAGTACACTAAGTGTTTCTTTGGCTTTAGAATCAGAGTTCGCAGCGAAAGCATAGTGGAGAGGCTTGGATAGTAGGATTAATAGTTAGTTGGAAATTTCGAGGACGAAATTTCTTTAAGGGGGGTAGAACTGTAACATCCTGAATTTTTGGGCCTATGTGTTTAGTGTGTGGATATGTTTAATATGTTAATTTAAGTGATAGGGGGTCCAAATTGGGCTCAGGTTTAGGCAAAGGCCTTGGTTAAATTATCTGATAAGGCATTATAGAGTTAAAATGTGGTGATTGTGTTTAAAATACTAACGTGGGCTTGTGGCCCAACAATAGGTGGCACTGCAAGAGAATTTGAAGGTGGCGTCATTAACAATTAAAAGGACCCAAGTTTTGGCCGCAAGGAGCCCATGTTTCTGGGCCATTTTCGGCACTTTAAAGGGAGCAAGGGGTGACGCCATACACAAGGAGTTAGGGGCCCAAAATTTAAGTTTCATAGAGCCCAAATCCTTTAATTTAAGTTAGCTCAATTGGGCATTAGGGTTAGGTGAAGTGGATGGCAACAAGGATCAAAAATATGAGGATTTATATAGATTTTATAATTGATAATATAGAAGATAAAAAGGAGAAAAGATAGGAGCTATCTGCAAGGCAAGGTGATTGCCGAAAATCCACCACCTAGAGGAGTAAAGAATTCGGCTACTCCATGGATAAGGGGTGCCGAATTTTCCCTTTTTATTAGCTTGACTTTTAGTTATCAGGAAGGGCATTTTCAATTTTAAGCAGTAGATGCCGAAATTTCTATAAATAGAGGGGATATCTCATTGATTCTGGCATTTAAACCCTAATTTCCTCTTCACTCTTTGTTTCGAAATTCTTAGCCTCTCCCTCTACAATTTCTTTTCTTCAATTTCTTCAAAAGCCGAAACCTTTTTCTCTTGAGCCGATTTCTCTAAAAAGCCGCAATCTCCATAGTTTTTCTCTATTCATCCCATTTGTGAGATAGTTCTATTCTTCTGGCATTTTATCTTTTCCTTTGGCATTGCTGAATCTTCTCTCTAGTGCTAGCTGAATCCTCTGTGTTAAGGTAAACATCGACTTCTGTTAAGCTCTCACGTTCTATTTCGGTTTTTGAAAGGCAAAAGCCGAAAAGCTAATAGTCTAATGGTTCCATGTTGGGCGGCATTCCAGGATTTGAAGGAAACTCGGTCGTCTAGATCTAAAAGCCGAAAATCGTTAGTCTCCAATTTTGGGATTTTAAGGTAAGAATATTTCCCCTAGATTTTTACTAGATTCGCTCATTATATGCAAGATCTTAACTTTATGATGAGGATTAACAATCATAAATTGTGATAGTAGTTCTGACAAGGACTTGTGATGGAATTAAATATGGATCAGGCAAATGAGAGAATCCTTAAGTTTAAGAAACGAGCGGTATCTGCCGTTCGAGATTGGCCACTTGGTTGTGGATCGACTTCTGAACAACATCTTAGGCAGATAGCGGTTGTGTCGACTACGGATAGCGTCGACATAGAAAGTATCATTCTATCAGTAATCAGGTGTGTAGATCTCTAACACACTATTAATCCTGTATGTGTGTCTATAGTATGTTATGGGCTAACAAAAGCCGGAAAGAGGCTGTATAGACAGTCGAATGGAACCCTAAAAGGGTTGGGCATGGATGCTAGGTATGTAAACATAGAAATCTCTATGTGTATCAAAATATGTATAAGCCTGTATGATGTTTTCTTTATGTGTATGTATGGGGTGGGATTATGATGTGAAAGGGGAAGAACATGATTGGTCACATGGTGATCAGTGGTAGAAAACCCATGTAATGAAATGTTAGGTCACATGGTGACCGGTGGTAGAAAACCCACGAAATGAAATGTTAGGTAACTTGGTGATCGGTGGTAGAAAACCACGTTTAAAATTCCTGATTGATAAGGAATAGGCAGTATGACTGTCGATATGGGGTGTACCGGTTGGTGGGTGATTGTAGAAATCCCCAAGGTGTGATGGTTGGTACGGGTTGGTGTGTAGAGGATGGAATTCTAGGTTGGGCTGGGATATGCATCATTTATTATTCATCATGTGGTTATGATTGTTGCCTTTATGTATGGGCCAGGGCTCATAATATGTTTGTGGGCCTCAGGTCATTGTGTTTCGGGATTTACACACTGAGTCTTGGTGACTCACCCTATTATTTTCCCTAACTTTTCAGATGAGCAGTAGATCATTGACATGGGAGCCGAGACGGACTCGAGGGGCCATCAAGTTATTCATTTTATACTTTCTGTTTTATTTTAAGTTTTAAACGTTGGAATCATTTGATGTAATAAAGCCCCATAGTTTAGGTTTAAGTTGATATTTATTAACGTTTATTTCTTTTCAAATTTATGATCAAAGACTCATGTTTAAAAGGAAATAAAATGCAAAAGAATAAATTACGAAGATTTCCTACAAGTGTCATCTTTCTAGCGAACACTGCAAAAACGACAAAGTTTTACAAAACCATTTCAAGTAAGTTTTTAACGTTAAACCCGTAGCATACCAGATCTGGTCGTAACGTATGGGCCAGGTTTGGAGGTGTTACACGGTCACCAGGCCAGGCACGCCCGTGTGCCACGACCGTGTAACCTACCCAGGCATACTTCGAAGTGGCTCTTGAGCCACACAGCAAAGACACACGCCCGTGTCCCTTGGCCGTGTATGCAAAATAGGCCATTTGCAAAGCCAATTTGCCACCCATTCAAGGGTCTTACCTACAACAAGAATTCATGCATTACTTATGACCCAATTTCAACCAATGTTATGCCCAAATCATTCATCAATAAAAATCAACTCATCATCAACTAACTTCACATACAACTCCTACCCAAACTCATGCCCAAACACAAGACAGAATCACATTCAAATTCATGATCCAAAACTTACCAAATTGACCATATTATACTATGCCAAAATTATGCACCTTATACCATATTCACTCATGCATATTACCAACATTTAACTAGCCAAATCACATAGCTATTTACACATCTCAAACATGTTTCAAAACAACTAGCCTATACATGCCATATTCATATATACGCATCTTTAAAAGTACCAAAATAGATTGTTGATAGTGTGATAGAGAAGCTGATGATCCCAGGATCCGAGCTAGCTTTATTGACACTGTAAAACAGAGAAACAAATCACACAATAAGCTTTCAAAGCTTAGTCAGTTCGTAACATAATACATATTGCTCATTAATACAATTATATTATACCAAAATCGACCCATCACATAGATTAATTCACAATCACATATACTATACCATCTAAAACTAATATGCTCAATTAACTTTCCATAAACTCATTTATAATTTCATTAACCACGTAGGTTCCGAACGTACCTTAGCCAACACTTAGTTATCAATCACATATGCTACTCAATACTTCATTTCGATCAACTTTCATCATTTCTTTGGTTCAATCGCACACTTAGTGCCCAAATCACAGCCGAAGCTTAATTTACATCACACATTTAGTGCCTTTATATCAAACCGATCTTGAATTGGTATTGCACACACAGTGCCAACCACAAAGCTGAAGCTTATATTATTTCGCACACACAGTGCTAATCATCCTGGTCATATTTCCAAATACGCACACTTAGTGCCACATAACTCGATTCCTCACATAGTATTTACAATTCAATAATATCATACCATTCATTTCATAACATTATACATAGTTAAATACATGTATTATGTCCGAACTTACCTCGGACGTCGAAATAATGAAACGGTCAATACATGTATTATGTCTGAACTTACCTTGGACGTCGAAATAATGAAACGGTCGATTAATCGAGCACTTTGTCTTTGCCTCTATCTCGATCCAAACCTCTCCTTTCTTGGTCTGTACATATAAAAAATTTACTCATTCAATCACCAATTCATTCAATTTAGTCCAAACACATATATTTAGGGCATTTTACAAAATAGCCCTCACATTTTCACATTTCGACACTTTAGTACCTATTTCATAAAATCACAAAATACACAAAATTTCATGATACATATACTTGGCCGAATATCACCCATGCCCATACAAGTCCACACATTTCATTTATTTCACAATTTAATCCTTCAAATTTTCATTTTCTCAATTTAATCCAAAATACTCAAATTCATCAAAAACTCAAGAACAAACTATGTTAATCAAACACATATCTTTCATAATTCACCATCAAACATCACAAAACACATGAGTTCATCAATGGAAAATTTCAAAAACATCATCAATTCACAAAATTGAGACATGGGTTTTGAAGTATACTAAGCAACGATTACGAAAGCATAGAAATTATCAAAAACCGAACAAAAACTAACCTTGAATCAAAGACTTTAATAGCCGAATATTTGAAAAGCTTTTGAAATAGGCTTTTGAAATAGGTTTCTTTGCCCCTAAGTATCCTTTTCCGAGTAAAATTGCTCTTCTCCACGACAGGGACACGGCCATGGCACACGCCCGTGCGAATCGTCTTTAGGCCATGTCCGGACTTTTAATGAGGTGACACGCCCGTGTAAATCGTGATCAGGCTATGTTCTAGTCTATCAAGGAGGCACGGCCGTGTGGGCTTAAGTTCAGGGCGTGTCGATTTCCACTTTGGCCCAATTTGGTCCGTTTTAAGCCCGTTTCTTGTTCTTTCCATCCTCCGGTGCTTTCCTGAGTATAAAACATGAAAAGAAAGGATTAAGAGAACCTTTTTACATAAATCAAGGGATAAATCATCCAAAAGTATGCTAAATGTGGGATTAAAATATGTTACTTTTATGGTTTATCAATAATAAACTCGAAATAATACGTTTTTAAGTGTATTACGATGTTAAGAGATAACTCTTCAATTCGTAAAAAGAAAATCAATCAAAAAAATATTTGAATCCTATTTAAAAATATTTTACAAATTAACTGATCTTTCAGACTTAAGAAACAATTTCAATGAATTTAATTTAAAAAATTTAACCCCATCTATACATGTATCACTCTTACTAACATATTGAACTTTAGCATTAGTATACCAATTCCATGTCACCAATAAGCTTGTTGTCAATGATGTGCTTTATATTAGATTGGATTGTCCTAAATGATAGAATTGTTTACTAACCGTAGTCTTTTTGCACATTTGTTGTTTTTTTTTTTTTTTTTTTTTTTAAAGACAAGTAAAAGTTCAAGTGTGAGGAGTTGATGAGTGCTAATTTGTGATATTATTTTGAGCTTTTCTATATTTAGTTTTTGTATTATTTTGAAGTAAAATGATGAGTTTTAAGGTCATTTTATTGTTTTTGGTAATTAGGTTAAATGATAGGAATTGGTATAAATATTAATTAATTTTTATGTTTAGTGAATTGACTAAAGATTTGATTGTGCTTTGCATGAAGAAGTACAAAATGGATGTGGTTTGGCAACTTCGAATCCAACGTTGCGACATTGGTCATGCATCGTCACGAACTAGCCATGTTTTTGGCAATAAAATCATCAAATATCGAGGGCGACGTTGAGACATAGTGGACTCAACGTTGCAACATTGGAGCAAATAAGGGAGCAAGGCAACCAACATTGAGGACAAATACGACGTAGGCTGGGCAATGCCATGACTTTTGATAGTGGTAACCATCATCCTGAAATTTGGAAATTTAGTGCAACGTTGTGACATCGAGGAACAAATGTCGCAACGTTGCCTTGTTGGAGACAAGTTAATGAAGCGAAAAAGAGGAAATTTGCCACTCCAAAGCCAAGCCTATAAATACTAATTGTTAACTTATTTTTCCAACAATGTTAAACGAGTTTAATCTTAGTTTTCGGTTTTCTCTCAACTTTACTTGTAATGTCTTTTAGGATTTGATCATTTTTTATAATTGCATTTTAAATTTTTGTAATTTCTTTCTATTCTTGTAATTTCTAAGCCCTTTTTAGTTTGTTTTTCATATTTGAACCTCTCTACAAGCTGAACCGTACAAGTGGGAGCTTGTATTGAGTTGAGTTTTACATAAATTCAAAGTTTGGAAAGAATTTCTCTATTTTAGATAATATTTTCTCTCTAATCTTTAATTTGTGTTTAAATATGTATCAACTCATGAATTATAATGAAATGATGTTTTTGTTCAACTCCATGGTGGAGTGAATATGGTTTAAAATATAAGAATAAGATAGGAATCCTTTTAATTAGATGATTATGCTCGTTACTTGAGTTAAATCATTCAACTTAAGTCGTACTAAAACTTAGATCAAAAGTAAAGGAGACCAGTTTATACATTGCACGATGTGATTTAATCTTGCCAAGTATTATGAAGTCGAGAGACCTAACATGAACTAATTTAAGAAGTGAGAGTTGCAATTTAGTGGTAAATTCTAAGTATAATGTGAGTTGAAAGATCGATTAGGTTTTGAATTAGTAATGACATGACCGATTTAATTAGAAGTCTGTTCATTTAATATTAGAGTGATCAATTAGTTTAACTGTAGGTTATAATGTCTTTTTAGCCAACTAAATTAATTCAATCTCCTTTTTTTTTTTTTTTTTTTTTTTTTTTTTTGAGAAGAGGTTAATTCTATCTTTTAAGTCAATTAGATTATAGTTTAGAATAACTACTTGTACATTAGATTATAGTATATGATATAATATTGCATGATATAATACTATATAAATATTAATATATCATCTAAGTATCACAAGTAAGTTATTTTATTTTGATTATATTTTTATCTTTTTACAATTTTATAAAAAATCAATAAAATCCCACATGTGATATTTGAAACTGAGCCCTTAATAACTTTCAATTTTATTGCTTAAACCAAAGCTTCAATCACTTTTTTTATTATAAATTCTTAATAAATATATTTTATTTCAATTTTTCACTTAGATTGTGAGCATGTCATGATTTAATATATATTCTAATATTCTAATATTATATATATAATATATATTGATGTAAGATATTAATTTATATTTTATATATTAAATATTTAGCTAAATTCAATTGAAATAATATGGCTTTAAATTGTTAATCATATTCATAATCAAAATGTTTATATTCATGTCATTCTTTTAATAAAGTTGACAAACATTTAATTAAGCATAAATAATAGATATAATGTAATTTTCTATAATTTTATCTTATAATGAGATCGATGATGTAATATAAAGTAAACTATCAAAATAGTCACTTTTGCTTCCTTAAGGTTATATTTTACTCACTTATGTTTGAAATGTTACGTTTTAGTTACTTACATTAATATCTTGTAACATTTTAGTTACTGAGCCGTTAATTTCCGTTAAAGGTGTAACGATAAGCTAACGTGACACGTTAAATCATAATTTCAAACAAAAATTTTAGGTTAAATTATACAATTAGTCCCCATATTTTTTTTTTGTTTTGAGTAATTTTTTTTTATCTTCTTTTAACTTTTCCTTTTGTTTTTCTTTATTTTCCATTCTCTTCTGCTTCTCTCTCTATTTTCCTCCCTTCTCCATCTTTTTTAACGTAAAAAAATTAAATTGATAAAAGTGAAAAAAATATAGGGACCAATTGTATAATTTAACCTAAAATTTTTATTTGAAATTATGATTTAACGTGTCACGTCAACTTACCGTTATACCGTTAACGGTAATTACCACTCAGTGACTAAAATGTTACAACACCATAACGTAACACAATAACGTAAGTGACTAAAATATAACATTTTAAATGTAAAATGTAACATTAGGGAAACAAAAGTGACTATTTTGATAGTTTACCCATGTAATATAATACACTACTATACTTTATATGATATAGATATAATATATGTAAGACCCCCAACCCGTATCCGTCGCCAGAACAGGGTTACGAGGCATTACCAAGGTCAGAAAAGTTACAGATAATTTGAAATCATTATCATTCAAATACCTAGACTAATTATAAACGTTCCTTTAACGGACCTTCGAGGTCCAAACCATTCATTAAGATCAGGTCGAGACTAAACCGGATCCTCAGGAAAATTTTTCTCGCATATAAGGGTCACACACCCGTATGACTGGGGACACACAGTCAGACCATACGCCCATGGGGTAGACCGCTTGTCACACACGGCCCAGACACACGCCCGTGTCTACCCGTGTGGACAAAAATTAGGCTATTTTCCAAGCCATAATTCTCACTCACTAACATTTTAATACAGTCAAGAACCAATTTAAGATATTCAATCAAGCCTTATACTTATCACCATTTGTTAGTCGTACACTTCATTTAAATAACAAGAAACGTATATAGGCTCAATTCTTATTAAATTCTTCTTATACCTATACTTTTTCACATTATGTATTCATATCACATATAATAATCATACCTCTGTATTTCATATACATTTTCATAACAATTTGTCTTGGTTTCTAACTACTACATATTTGAGTTCTACTCATCAAATCATTTGAACATCATCTTTACAGAAATAGTACACTTTAGGTGTACAGTTCTGTAATTATGAATAAACACATTTATCAAACATATTTCATGTTTTTATATATCACTGTCTCATATTTTCCATGTATCAAATACCATCTTTTCCTCGTATTTCAGACAAATACATGTAACAATTCATAAACATACAACTCACTAACTCTTCCTGCCAATCACAATTTAAATTGTCAAATCACTTATTGAGTCCAATTTCAATGTTCACTAAAATTTATCATATAAATTTGGATGTACGTATCCACCAATAGATCCCATGTACAGATATCATCATCTCAAATTTCCACATACATTTACTTTCCACGTTATGAACTCAAATAACATATACAAGATATATCAATGTATTTCAAGTACGTTTTCATAATATTTCATTCCGGATTCAGATTATTTCATGTCGGAACCATTTTTAATTTTTAAAAAAAACGGGGGTCGACTTTAAAAACAAAAATGGAGTGGCCACCAATCTTTTTTTGAGGTGTGATCGGGTAACCTTGAGATTAATCACTTTAATAAAATATTTTGATTTATTAAAATAATGATTTTGGTCTACAAAATTTGAGAAAACGGGATCGGGAGTAGTTACGCACGAGGAAGGATTAGCACCCTCGTAACGCCCAAAAATTGGTACCTAATTGATTAATTAATGTCCTAATGTCAAAATTTTGAATATATTTTAAAACACGATCCTTTTGATTTTTGAAACTTATGTCCTTTAATTTTAAATGGACATTCAATTATTTGGATTTTAAAAGAAAAATCAAAACTCAGTAAGTTAGAGAACGATCTTTCGAATTTTCCAAACACCTAATATCCTTTGCTTTTTAGAAATCCTTGCCTCGAGATGACAAAACGTCGCATCCAGTGAGTTAGGATACAACATCTTAAATTCCCGAGAATAGGTTTTTTTATTTAAAAATTCATATGTTTTAATTTCAAAAAGGGTACTCAATCATTTGGACTTAATGAGAAAAATCGAAACCTAGTAGGTTAGGGCACGATTTTATCAAAACTCCCAAATATCGAATATTGTCTTATTTTTTAATTTGATAAATCATGGATTTTGAAATATGAAGGTATATTTGGCCACATTAATAAATAAAGATTAATGAATTTTTAAAAAAAATAACAAATCTAAAAAACAAATAAAAAACAAAATGTACCAAGCTTTCAAATAATAATGGACAATGTTAAAACAAATAATGTGAAAGCAAAGGATTTTGAAATCGACAATAAAAAGCAACTTAAAAATAAATTTATGTATAAAATTTTTTAAAGTAGGTAATATATGTAAAAGTTTGAAATAAATCCAATAAATAAATAATATATGAAATAGTAATATATAAATGAATTTTAAAAGAAATATTATATAAGAAATAAGTTTAAATAAGTAATATATAAAACAATATATATATATATCAATCTAAATAAATAATATACATAATAACTTAAAGAAAATGATATGTGATAAATCCTAAAAAGATACGTATAAGTTTAAAATAAACAATATACGAAAACTTAAAATAGATCATATAAAACAGTTTAAAATGATATAAAATAAAAATATAAAATAAAACCACTTTAAAATAATCGTGATATAAAACAATAAGAAAAATGAATGATATATAAGATAATTTAAAGTAATAATATAAAAAAACTTAATCAAAGTAAAACTATTTGAAATAAGTAATATCTAAAATAATAAAATAAAACAGTTTGAAATAAATACCACGTAAAAATTTGGAATAAATAAATAAAATACAAATTTTCAAAAGTGTGAAAATAAAATAAATCTCTATACAGAAATAATAAATAAACAAATAAAATAAAAGAATAACTAATAATTAAAAATTAAATGGATAAATAAAAAAGGTTAAAAAAACGAAGATGAATGAAGAATAAAATAAGAACAAACCATAGAAAATAAGAACACAAGAAGGAGAGAAATTTGAGTGAATGCTCTCAAGAATTCTTATTGCTTCCCCCAAAACTCAAGTGTGCTTTATAATGAAGGGAAAGGCCTCTATTTATAGTTGAGCCTCTCCAAATCCAACGGTACAGATCAATTACATCAACTGCTAAGATTAAAAGGTATCTACAAATTAAATCTCTAAGATTACAAAATCATATCTTCTGAGATTGCATACCATATCTTCTAAGATTGCATATCATATCTAAGATTTGCATATCATATCCAAGATTGCATATCATATCTTCTAAGATTACATACCATATCTTCTAGAATTGCATATCATATCTAAGATTTGCATATCATATCTAAGATTGCATATCCTTGAAGATTGTATTCCCATATACGTCAAGCCTATAGATGGACCTTCAATCTTTTCAAGTAATGGGTCATTCCGATCGGGCCAAATGATATATTTTGGACTGGACATGGATTTTGTTTTATTATTTTGGGTTTATTATTTTTTGTATGGGCCCGGACTAAATTGGCCTATTACAGCTGCCCTTCTTTGCTCATTGTCGTGTAACGAGAATGGAGTAAAGACTATAAAAGGACCAATTTTGTCCGGTCATGCCGAGCCTTAACCTCTTGATCCTCATCTTCTTCAAGTAGTCTCTAACCCAACTGCAACTTCAAGGAGATTGAATCTGTAGCTTTAATCTTATTCTACTGCAACTTCAGGGAGATAAGACCTGCTCTTGAAGATTTAATCCATCCTACTGTAACTTCAGGAAAGTGAGACTAGTATATTTGATCTTGCTTTACTGCAATATTCAGGAAGACAAGATCTGCTATTTTCAGTTTGCTCCGCTGTAAACTCAGGGAGGCAAGCTAATATCTTCGATCTGCTTCCTACAACTTCAGGAAAATAAGATCTGCTGTCTTCAGTCTGCTCCGCTGCAACTTCAGAGAGGCAGGCTAATATCTTCGATCTGCTTCCTGCAACTTTAGGGAGATAAGATATGATGTCTTCAATCTGCTCCACTCCAGCTCAGTGAAGATAAAATCTGCTATCTTCAGTATGCTCCATTGTTGATACATGGAGATAAGACTTGCTGTCTTCGATCTGCTCCACTCCTGCTCAGTGGAGATAAGATCTAATATCTTCAGTCTGCTCCATTGCCGATACATGGAGATAAGACTTGCTGTCTTTGATTTACCCACTCCTGCTCAGTGGAGATAAGATCTGCTATCTTCATTCTGCTCCATTACCAATACATGGAGATAAGACTTGTTGTCTTCGATCTGCCCCACTCCTGCTCATTAGAGATAAGATCTTTTATCTTCAGTCTACTCCATTACCGATACATGGAGATAAGACTTGCTATCTTCGATCTGCTCCACTCCTGCTCAGTGGAGATAAAATCTGCTATCATTAGTCTGCTCCATTGCCAATATATGGAGATAAGACTTGTTGTCTTCGATCTGCCCCACTCCTGCTCAGTGGAGATAAGATCTGCTATCTTAAGTCTGCTCCATTGTCGATACATGGAGATAAGACTTGCTGTCTTCGATCTACCCCACTCCTACTCAGTGGAGATAAGATCTGTGAATTCACCGATGTTGCTACACCATCCTCTATAGACTCGGTTTTATATGTTTATGTTTATGCCAAATGATTAGGATGCTATAATGCTCCTAACTAAATGTATTATAGGCGACATTCGCATGAATGCAGAATGTCACGAGAAGGTTCCCATTTTTTTTAATGTATAATGATTAGGATGCAATGATCAGAATAAATCTAATGCTCCTAACTTAAATGATATTAGGGATGACATTTGCATGAATGTAGAATGTCATTAGAATGATCTCCTTCTCTTTTTTTTTTTTAATGTCTAACGATTAGGACACAATGATCAGAATGAATCAAATGCTTCTAATTAGAAGTGTATGAATGATATTTACATAAATGCATGAGAATGATCCTTTTTTAATGTTTGGGTTGTCACTGCTCATAGTTCATCAAGGTTCTATCACTGATACGTTACCATGATTTCTCGTTCAGCTGGTATCTTTGACAGAAAACCTAAAGAAACGATCATATTCTACTCAGCAAGCTTGCCCCGCTGTAATTTTAGAGTCTCTTCCACTGTACCTTCTGGGACATAAAGTTTATACCTCCCACTGCAACTTCAGGGGAATAACATTTGTTTTCTTCCATCCATCCTGTTACCACTCAGAGGTATGGAATATGTATCAATTCGATCCGTTACACCATTTCCTGGGTGTAATGACCTGATGTATGAATGTAGGGTATCTTTTTATTTTCTCGAGAATGATCCCCTTCTACACTTGGGTTGACATTGCTCGTTATTTGTTGAAATGGTATCACTTGACAAAATGTCTTGTCTATTTTTCCAGCGAATAAAAACCCAAAAGAGATAAACATCTTTCAATATTTCCAAACTCTTTGGCTTGGTGAATTCTAAGCAATAGTCCTATTTCAAATTCTCATATTATTTAGAAGCTTTCAGAGTAATATGTGAAACTCCTTTTATGAAAGTATTATTAGTGCATTAATCATTATTTCAATATAAAATGCTTGAAAAAGATCACAACAATGGACATGAAAGAAATTAATCAGGAGCATAGCTCGAAATTGATTGGTGTATCTTGAAAAGAATAAAGTAAGCATAGACAGCCAAGGCTATAAAAGAAAATTGATTGGGGTATATCTTTGAAAAGAATAAAGTAATCGAAGAGAGCAAATTTAAAATGGGTAAGATAGAAGCTAGGTGCCCCAGATATCGCAGCGTGAGCGTCTCTGTACAAACTTCTTGAGGACCATTTTGAGCTTAATACATGTTTAGAGGATCCGGAGTACTTTGTCAATGCCCCAAGATGTAGCATACTTCCTCATTGTTTATTCAGGCATAGCAAGTCTACCACATGCCCTATCTTTGATCAAAATTTGAGCCGCCTTTTTCGGGTTTTCAACTCAAAACCCATTTGGTCTCAAAGTGCCCTTTGCGGGTTTTCGCCTTGGTCTCTCCTCTTTTTTCTTTTTTTTCTTTTTTTTTTTGAATTTGATCTCAAGGCGCCCTTTGCGGGTTTTCACCTTGGTCTTTCCTCTTTCAGGTAAAATACTTCTTGACTGAACCTGAATGCACCGAATTGGGCAAGTCTTCGCCATTCGTCTCGGTCGATATCAATGCTCCTCTAGAACAAGCCCCTTGTTACTACATAAGGTCCTTCCCAGTTTGGCATCTACTTTCCTCTAAAGTTCTTTTGTATGAGAAGAATCCTTCTTAATGCCAAGTCCCCATCATGAAATTCTCTTGGGCAAACCTTTTATCATAAACTTGTACCATCCATTTTTGGTACATTCGACCATGAATACTTTCAATCAAACTTACTGGAGGCATTCTGCTTCATCCAATTCAATCAAAGCTTGGAGAAAAGGAATCTTAACCTCCCACAATTGCTTCCCTTTCATAAACCAATGGGAAAGATGTTGCCCCAGTGAAGGTCCTGACCATCGTTCAAGAAACAAAGAGGGTAAATGGTGACTTCTTTATGCCAACATTTACAAATCTCAGTCATTTTTCCATGATCCTTATTTTGTTTTTTTTTCTTTTTGACTGCCTTTGTTGCTCTATAATATGGCGTCTGATCTTTGAACAGACTACAAAGGGCACCTGATCTCTTCTTTTTTTTTAAGAATTTGATGACTATCGACTTTGTAACATTGGCATATGAAGCTACTTCCACCCTCTTAGTGAAGTAAACGATGACCACGACGATGAATCGATATCGACTAGAAGCTTTTGACAAGATTGGGCCCATAATGTCTATTCCCCACATATAAAAAATCTGTAAAGAAATAGATAAGGCACATAAGTCTTGTCTTCCTTAATTTGGCATTTACGACATAACTAAAGTAATCTCCTTTTTATGGTGAACCAATAGTACCCGAACCTTATGATTATCTTGGCTATTGTAGAACCATCATCATGTTTTTTAAATACCCTTATGGATCTCTTTTAAGATTATCCCAGGCGTGTCTTGATATGATCGTGCAAAAACATCTTTGAATTCTTGAAAATAACTCAATGATGTCTCGTCTTAGTTCTGTAATGAGCTAGGTTACAATCTTCACCACTTCTCTAGGCTCATAATATCCACTGACCCTTTGTAGAGTAGGGTCTGTTTTTTATCTTGTTCTACCATTCTTAACAAATCAGAAGATAGGTTACAATCTCTATCATCTTCAAAGTCCTGAGATCTCTCTAGACACATATCTTACTCGAAAGGAGACTCTGAGTCAGTAGCAGCGTTGCTCACATCATTGATATCTGGAGACCTATTGTAGGTTCTAAGGAAGATTCCAAAGAATAAATGATTCAAAGAATGATTATTTGTATGGTCATAAATGAAGAATGAAAGAATACTTGAAAGAAAGTCGAAAGAACAAACAAAAGAAAAGAATTAAGAACAATTGTTTATACAGTATGAAATGGAAAAAATAAAAGAATATTTGCTCAAAAAGATGCATTTTATTAAAATAAAAATTTTTAGACACGAACCTATTTCACAAAAGGATTCTTATTGCCTCTAGGCTTAAGGCAACAAGCGTGTTTTGAATATTACTCTAGATTAGCTATAAAAAAATACAAGGATCTCTTCCACAGTCCCATTATTCAAAACACTCCCAAGTACGCAAGGACTTGGAAACTTCATTTCCCGGTTCCCTCTTCGCTTTTGTTTTTTCAGGGCATCACAAATTTTTTATCTTCTCCTTCAATTATCGCATTTACTACCTCATTAAAGTGATCAAGTTTTGATGAATTGTCAAACTTCACAATTCCTATTTTAATGAACCTTTCGACCAACTTTTTAAACGTAGTACAGTTTTCAATTGAGTGACCCATTATTCCTACGTGATACTCGCATTAGGCATTCTCATTATACCATATTGGGAACGGAGGTTGCACGGGTTTCGAGTAGGACGGAGACACTACATGTACATCAAAAAAATTCTGATACAACTCCTTATATGTCATCGGGATTGGTGTGAAATGGAGCCTTTTTGCATTTGGCCTTGAATTGGATTCCTGCCTTGAAGAGCCTTGATAGCTAGTGGTTACAGCCCTCGGCTGGCTACGGTGACTGATTTGGGATGCATGCTCAGGATACTCACTTCATTTTCCTTGTTTCTCGGGGCTGATCTTTTGGCGCTTTCTCCCATGTCTATCCTTCCACTCTTTACCGCATTTTCAATCATCTCACCAGACATTACTATATCTGAAAAGCTTATGGTGGCGCTTCCCAACATATGGTTAATGAATAGGGCTTTTAGAGTATTGATGAAAAGCATTATGGTCTCCTTTTCTAAAAGCGGCGGCTGAACTTGTAGAGCAACTTCCCTCCATCTTTATGCATACTGCCTGAAACTTTCATTTGTTTTTTTCTCCGTGTTCTGTAAGGTCATTCTGTCAGGGGTCATGTCTGTCACATGACTGTATTGCTTCATAAATGCTTGCACTAGGTCTCTCAACGAATTAATCCTAGCATGGCTCAGTTGATTATACCACTTGGATGCTGCCCCCACCAAACTATCTTAGAAGCAGTGGATCAGCAATTGATCATTATTAACATACCCAGTCATTCGTCTACAGAACATGGTAATATGAGTTTCAAGGCAGCTAGTGGAATTCTGGCATTTTAAACTTGTGAGGAAGCACCAAATCTGGAACCAAACTCAGGTCCTTGACATCAATTCCATTGTGATTATCATCATTTTCCAAGGCCTTGAATTTTTCTTCCAACCATTTACAACGATAATCTAACTGCCTTGGCAACTCAGTTCTTGCCCCTTCTCTCTCTGTTATATCCAAATCAGGGATAACAGGATTAGCTGGGTTATCTCCTGGGTTAGATCCTGAGCCAACTTGGAAGTTTATGGGCATTCCAGTATCAACTTGACCTTGTTGAGGCCTAATCATGACAGATGGCCTTTGAGGATACACCTCAGGTTGTATCTGTACATGTGGTGGGGTAAAACCCGAAGGATAGTCTTCATTATCCTCTTCAACATTAGCCATGGGGTCTTTTCCCTTGTCCATTGCCCCATTCAGTAGCTGAGTCATTTGAGCCACCATATTTCTTTGGGCTTCCATCATTTGTTCCCTCATATCTTGCTGGATCTTTATCAACTGCTCTTGCAGCTAGTCTTGCATGTCTCTTTGGAACTATTCAGTCCTAGATCCTTTTTTTTTGTCTTAGCATGTGTACCGTAACGGTGTTTTAGTTTCTAGATTAATCTTCTCTCTTTCTCTTTTTCCTAAAATAACTTCAACTAATTAGGGTCCCTTTATGGATTTTAATGCATATGATACAATGCAATGCAGATGCATGGAATGAATGCAAAAGAAAGAGAGGCGTTGATTCTAAATTCAATTCCATTAGAAAAAATTCTCTAGAAAGTAAATTTCTTTACATAAAACGGATTACATATGCGGCCTTGCCCTTATATTCCAAGCCAAATATCAATCCCCTTCTTTGCAAAGGTCAAATCTTGCAAACTTCTAATAAATGCCTCCACTAGCTCCTTTTTGCTTGATCTGGGCCGCGACTCACTGCTCACTTATTTCCATAATGCTCGTTAGCCTCTTCAAGAAAGCCGAGACGTGGTGATTCTCAAATAGTCTTTGTCAGCTTGAATCCTTGGGTAATAAAGTCTTGTATTCCTTCATGGATTATCAGCCTTCTCTCGCTGTGTTTACTTGGACCATATTCGGACGACCGTACTATAATCCACATTATTAAGAAATCCTTTTTCTCATGACAAACTCTTCTATCTAGTAATCAAATTTGAATAAACACCTCTTTTCTATGATGTGGATGCAATGAAATCAAAACAAAAGAGAGCACATTAGCACAAGAGAAATAACAAAATAGGGCACCTATCTGGGTCACCACTAGGGTTCAATATAGCTCTATCTAGGGTTGGCTCTTAAGGATCACTATATGTGGCTTAGTTCTAAAGGGAGGGTACCTGAACCAGTAGATTCCTCCATCCTCACCCATTATAGGCTCATACTGCATCGAAGTGGGATTCGGGAATACATTTCCCTATGGTCGCATTGAGAGATGAAAATCTCACGAAGACATAGGTACGGATGTATCCCGAAAGCGATTCACTATCCTACACGGAGGTGAAAACCTCACGAAGGAGTAGCTTCTCGCTCCCACTTAAAAGGGTGTGACCACAACGGTCATGCAACGTAATGCAGACATGCTTTTCAATATTAAAACAACATACAATAAAAAGGATCATAATGTTTCAAATCAGATTTTCAAATTTAAACAAAAAGACAAGAAATAATCAATTTTACGGCTTGAATCTCTTATTGGTCCCCAGCGGAGTCGCCAAGCTGTCGAAACCATTTTTAATTTTTTTTTTAAAAACAGGGGTCGACTTTAAAAACAAAAATAGAGTCGCCACCAATCTTTTTTTGAGGTGTGATCTGGTCACCTTGAGATTAGTCATTTTAATAAAACATTTTGATTTATTAAAATAATGATTTTGGTCTACAAAATTCGAGAAAACAGGCTCGGGAGTTGGTTACGCACGAGGAAGGATTAGCACCCTCGTAACGCCCAAAAATTGGTACCTAATTGATTAATTAATGTCCTAATGTCAAAATTTTGAATATATTTTACAACACGATCCTTTTGATTTTTGAAACTTATGTCCTTTAATTTTAAATGGACATTCAATTATTTGGATTTTAAAAGAAAAATCAAAACTCAGTAAGTTAGAGCACGATCTTTCGAATTTTCCAAACACCGAATATCATTTGGTTTTTAGAAATCCTTGCCTCGAGATGACAAAACGTCGCATCTAGTGAGTTAGGACACAACATCTTAAATTCCCGAGAATAGGTTTTTTATTTAAAAATTCATATGTTTTAATTTCAAAAGGGTACTCAATCATTTGGACTTAATAAGAAAAATTGAAACCCAGTAAGTTAGGGCACGATTTTCTCAAAACTCCCAAATATCGAATATTGCCTTTTTTTTAATTTGAAAAATCATGGATTTTGAAATATGAAGGTATATTTGGCCACATTAACAAATAAAGATTAATGAATTTTTTAAAAAAAATAACAAATCTAAAAAACAAATAAAAAACAAAATGTACCAAGCTTTCAAATAATAATGGACAATGTTAAAACAAATAATGTGAAAGAAAAGGATTTTGAAATCAACAATAAAAAGCAACTTAAAAATAAATTCATGTATAAAATTTTTTAAAGTAGGTAACATATGTAAAAGTTTGAAATAAATCCAATAAATAAATAAATAATATATGAAATAGTAATATATAAATGAATTTTAAAAGAAATATTATATAAGAAGTAAGTTTAAATAAGTAATATATAAAACAATATATATATCAATCTAAATAAATAATATACATAATGACTTAAAGAAAATGATATGTGATAAATCCTAAAAAGATACGTATAAGTTTAAAATAAACAATATACGAAAACTTAAAATAGATCATATAAAACAGTTTAAGATGATATAAAATAAAACCACTTTAAAATAATCGTGATATAAAACAATAAGAAAAATGAATGATATATAAGATAATTTAAAGTAATAATATAAAAAAACTTAATCAAAATAAAACTATTTGAAATAAGTAATATCTAAAATAATAAAATAAAACAGTTTGAAATAAATACCACGTAAAAATTTGGAATAAATAAATAAAATACAAATTTTCAAAAGTGTGAAAATAAAATAAATCTCTATACAGAAATAATAAATAAACAAATAAAATAAAAGAATAACTAATAATTAAAAAATTAAATGGATAAATAAAAAAGGTTGAAAAACCGAAGATGAATGAAGAATAAAATAAGAACAAACCATAGAAAATAAGAACGCAAGAAGGAGAGAAATTTGAGTGAATGCTCTCAAGAATTCTTATTACTTCCCCCAAAACTCAAGTGTGTTTTACAATGAAGGGAGAGGCCTCTATTTATAGTTGAGCCTCCCCAAATCCAACGGTACAGATCAATTATATCAACGGCTAAGATTAAAAGGTATCTACAAATTAAATCTCTAAGATTACAAAATCATATCTTCTAAGATTGCATACCATATCTTCTAAGACTGCATATTATATCTAAGATTTGCATATCATATCTAAGATTGCATATCATATCTTTTAAGATTACATACCATATCTTCTAGGATTACATATCATATCTAAGATTTGCATATCATATCTAATATTGCATATCCTTGAAGATTGTGTTCCCGTATACGTCAAGCTTGTAGATGGACCTTCAATCCTTTCAAGTAATGGGCCATTCTGATTGGGCCAAATGATATATTTTGGACTGGACTTGGACTTTGTTTTATTATTTTGGGTTTATTATTTTTTGTATGAGCTAGGGCTAAGTTGGCCTATTACATTTCATATTAGAACTTTTCTCATTAACTCATTTGGAATACCAATTCAATCGGATAATACATTCAAGGGTGTACAAATATATAATCCCAAATGAACTCATTCATCAACCCAGTTCTATGTTCATGCCTCATCAACTCGTAATTCTTTATATTATATAATTCTATGTAACACTTACCAAACTTTGTCAAATTAGTGAACGTCTTACGAAATTGGTCTGCACTGGTATGCATTAAATTTCACTGATAATCACTGATACCATAACATAACTATGGTCTTTTCACTAGAATGTCATAGCTCAGCCATGGTCTTACATCTTCACTATCATTATGCCATGGTACTACTCAATCTCTTTCATTTGGTTCACTCTTCTTGTATTACTTATTATCAAATTAGGAAACGTATTACGAATTTGAGCACGTCATTGCTCAGTGCCACGTTTCACAAATCAGTATGGTTTTCCTTATTGAAATACCATACCTACATTTCACAACTCAGTATGGAAAATGCCATACCTACGTTTCTTAACTCAGTATGGTTAATACCATACCTACGTTTCGCAACTCAGTATGGATGTCACAACTCAGTATGATTATTACCATACCTAAGTTTCACAACTTAGTATGGATGATACCATACCTATGTTTCACAACTCAGTATGGTTAATACCATACCTACGTTTCACACTTTGCCATGGATCACCCCTGATCTTATCCGTCAATTCATGACTTTTCACTAGAATGTCATAGCCCAATTATGGTCTTACATCTTAAACACGTATCACACTAATGCCATATCCCAGATATGGTCTTACACGGAAATCACTTGTCACTTGTAGCTGAAGCTACCACTATTCACTGATCAGGTAGCCGGAGCTACCACTTTTCACTGACCAGGTAGCCGGAGCTACCACTTTTCACTTTCACTTGTCCTTGATCAGATAAGTATAGCCAAAGCTATCACTTATCACTTTCACTTGTCCCTGATCAGATAAGTGTAGCCGAAGCTATCACTTATCACTTGTTGTCATGGTTCAACCATGGTCTTTTTTGTCAATTCATCTTGTCACTAAACTAAAGTGCTCAATTTGATCATTTATTCAATTTTCATGCTTTTACATTATTCACGATTTTATCATCAATACATATGAAATAACACATCATGAAGTTCATAAAATTAACAAATGATCACTAAAATTTAGCCATATAAAGTCACAAGTTCAATTTATATTACAACGATAATCATAATTTCATAATAAATATTCCAAATAAAACATTATATCATTTCTAATTCAACATTTATCAATTATAATCAGGCATGTGATCAGTTTATACACAAGTCATTCATATATTCTTCCTCCTCCTCCTGTCCATCCACAACCTTAGTATAAATAACACATTTGTAAGAAACATTATTGTAACACCCCAAACCCGGCCCAGACACTACGACCGAATTTGGAGTGCTACAGAGAAAATGCTTTGTAAAATCCTTTTAAGTCGAATTATCTTTTTGGTAAAAGATAGTTATTTTGTTCAAAACACTTGAGGTGTATAAAATCCACACTTAGGTTTATTTTAAAAATAATCATTAAGTCAAATTGTTACAGGTTCAGGTGTGCCCGATGGCACAATAAAACATTTGGCGATTTAACTTTTGTGGAAACATGTGCATTTAATTTAATATTAATAAAATAGTTTTAAACCAATCCATCCAAACATAAACATAATAAAAATATATCTAGGAGGCCTTATTACAACTTAATTAAAATAAACCAACATTTTAAATAAACAAAATAAAATCCAAGTTCATCTATTAAAATTCCACAGCATGGCCACCTCGAGTCCCTCCGGCTCCTTCTCCGCGATCTACTCATCTGCAAAATGTTAAGGGAAGGGGTGAGTCACCAAGACTCAGTGTATAAATCCCCTACCCGAAAAAAAATATATCTCATACACAATTTATTAATAACATGCTCATGCAACCCAACTAGCCATCCATACACCTTTTCTACCCGTGTGGTCAAAACCACCGATGACTTAAAGTCACAATTTAAATGATGGGGCCAACCCCTCGTGTGGTCAAAACCATCGATGACCATAGATCACAATATATCAAATGTGGTCAAAACCATCGTGGTACCAAACCACTGGGACTTAGTCGCAAATAATTAATCGTTGTGGTCAAAACCACTGATGACCATAGGTCACAAATAGTCTGATGGGGCCAACCCATCTTGTGGTCAAAACCACTGACGACAGTCCATAATTCATCCCCCTCCTCTCAATCAATCCCACCATCACATGCTTACATATCAATATCACATATCATGCATTTTAAATCATCATGTGATGGCATGCAAACATATATCAATAGATCACGTACAGGGGACTTACCTGGAATCCATGTTTAAGCCCACAAGCATATCATAGACCACTACCAAAATTTATACACAAGGCAATAATATAGCAAATTTATTAATAAAGTGTGTAAAGAGTTTACACACCTTTTACTATCGTAATTTCTAGATCCCGAAGATCCAATTTACGTCGCTAGATCCCCGATCCTACATTCGCCAAATGTCAAGCAGTTAATACCAAAGGCCTATTAGGCCAAACCAATTATTTAAAAGGGTTCTCCTTTTTGAACCCGAATCCTTACCTACTCGCTTTTGAGTACTAGCCTTCTGTTTGCACCCAAAATCGATTGATAGGGAATGGAGAGTCAAATCTATTGCTTGAAAATCCCGTAGTTCCTAGATGATATCGATTCAACGAGAGATTAGCCAAACTCTTAACAAGGCTAGCCATAACAAGAACAAAGATTAAGCTTAGAGTGATCCTTACCACACTATGGAATTGGCAAAGACTTAGTTAGGGGAAAAAGAAGGTTCGGCCAACACTAATGGAAGGGCTGAAATTTTGAAAAAGATGCTGGAAATTTTGAAGCAGTTTTGGCTTAAGAACAAGGAGAAATTTGGCAGCAAAATAGAAGAAAAAGATGCTGGAAATTTTTTGAGAAGAGAAAGGGTGTATATTGGCCAAGAGAAAACAAAAGAGATGCTGGAATTTTCTAATAATTTAGGCAATGTAACAAGGGGTTTTGCAGCAAACAAATTTTTGGAGCAAAGAAAAGAATTTTAAAACAAAAATTTGGCCCCTCAATCTAGGAGATAAAACCGAATGTGAATGGCCTTAATGAATCCTTCATTCGGCCAACTTTCATCCTCATTTTGTGATAATTTCAACTTTTTAATTATCAAAGATAATGCATAGTTTATCTCCCCAAGAATTTAAAAGCAAATAAACCACTAATATTCCCCCACTTCCAAATTAAAATCATAAAAAGAACAAGCTTAATCTTAACACCTCTTCAAAACATCAATAAACTAATGTTTATCTCCTATCCACCTCTTCAATTTAAAAAAAATAAAAGAACCCATGTGCATCTCAAACTCCTCCAGCTGAATGCTAATTAAGGAACCATGTGCGACCAATTCACCCATTCTTCACGTGCAAGAAGAAGAAAAGAGAGAAGGAAAAAAAAATTAAATCAAAGTGCTGCTCCTTGGGTTCGAACCAGCGACCCCAAGCAGCAGCAGCAACAGCCCCCCCTTAAAGCGCCCAGACCAATTCTCCTAGTCGACTTTCATGTCAAATACCCTTTTTATTTATTTATAAAACCTTCATCTTGGCCCTTTCCTTATGACGCAAAAGGCCCAAAAACAAAATTCTTCCTGGCTTCCCTTGCGTTTCGAACCCGAAACCTCTCCCTCTCAAGTGGCGCCCCAAGCCACTCCTACTACCCTGACTTTCATGCCATACAACCCCCATTATTTAATCTTAAGACCTTCCTTCCTGGCCCCTTTTCTTTAACGCCCCAAAATAAAACAAAATGATTTCTCCCCTTTCCAAGATTCGAACCCAAGACCTCCCTTGCAAGCCCTTAATTCACCAAGCCAACACGCCAATAACAATCTTGTGTCAAGTTTCTCCTGAATTTATTTAAGCCCTATCTTCACCTAGCTCCTTCCTTGTACTCACTTAAAAAAATTTTTTTTTTTTTAATACTGGGTCAGGCCTAGCTCGGGTTTATTTTTGGACCCCTAAACATGTCAAATAAAATTATAAATTTTATTTCTTGAAGCCCCATTGGAATTTATTTAAATTACAAATAACCCCTAATTCAGGGTGTTACAATTATCTATAATTTTTCACTATTTATTTATGTGAATATTCAAGCAGTCCATCCGTGTCATAGTCACTGAATTATTTTTATCTTGAGATAAAGAACTTCAAATTAAGATCCGATAATTTTCCATGAAACTAGACTCACATATATTCTTACCATAAAATTTTTAGAATTTTTGGTTTAGACAATAAGTACAGTTTATTCTTTAAAGTCACCTCTATTCTGCTGTCTGACAGTTCCAACCCTTCTTCACTAAAAATTAATTATCTCCTCATACGAGATTCGAATGATGTTCTCATTTATTTATATTAAAAATGGACTCATTCAGAATTTTAAAAATATAAATTTAAGCCCCTAATTGTTTTTCTCCAATTTTTTATGATTTTACAAAATCAAAACAGGGAAACCCAAAATCATTCTAACCTTGTCTCACAAAACCTATTATATCTCATGATTTGCAATTTCATTGCTTACATCGTTTCTTCTATAAGAAACTAGACTCAATAAGATTTAATTCCATATATTATCCATCCTCTAATTAAATTTATAAAATTTTTGGTAATTTTTCAAAGTTAGACTACTACTGCTGTCCAAAACTGTTTTAGTGCAAAGTGTTGATTTCCATTTTGCCCCAAATTTCACAGTTCATACAATTCAGTCCTTGTCCAATTAACCCCTCAATTGGGCTAATTTTTCTCAATTAATATTTTATTCTATCATTTTAAACTACGTCATAACCCTTGAAAATCAGAACTTTAGCATTAGACCTTAATTCCAAACTCTTTCACAATTAGGTCCTAAAACCAATTTCCATCAATTTTACTTGATAAAATCATCATATATTAAAATTAAAGCTTCAATTCTATGTTTATTCATCATATGCTTCCAGAACTCATCCATAGCAACTTTAAAAATTATCCATAGAATCAAAAACTAATGACATAGTAAGTTGGACCCAATTATAAAAGTCCAAAAACATAGAAATTTCAATGAGAAAGCAAGAATTAAACTTACATGAAGCTAGAGTATGAAAACCAGCTTTAACCCTCTTCCATGGCTATTTTTCAGCTGATGAAAATGAAGAGAAATGAAGAGAATTCTAGATATTCCAATTTGGTCCCATTTTTATTTAGCTAATTTTGGCAATTTTCCAATTTTGCCCTTATTTCACCGATTTCCTGATTTTTCTCAGCTATTTCCATCCAAAATATCTCATTTGGGCTTATTTGCACTTTAGGTCCTTCCTCATTTGACAATTGTGCTATTTAATCCTCCTAGTAACTTTTACACCTTTTTCAATTTAGTCCTTTTTATTTAATTAACCACCCGAACGTCAAAATTTTCTAACGAAATTTTAATACTACCTTATTGACACTCCGTAATAACACCAAGATCTCGATACCTCTTTCTCTCAATTTCTTGACCAAATAAATCATTATAAAACACAATTTATTATTTCAAAAATATTTTAAAAACTACATTTGGCTCGTAAATATTAAATAATATAATCTAGAATTTATTTTTCAGATTTGGTGGTCTCAAACCACTATTTCTGACATCACTGAAATTTGGACTATTACAATATATAATATAACAATAAATTTAAATGATCTAAAAACTACTACTATTATATTTAAAAAATTATTTAAAAAAATATGGTAGATTTTTTTTCTTTCTAAAAAATATTATGTCATATTATAGAGTTAACTATGCATGTGACATGTTTCATACTTTTTGGACCCATTTACCCAAAAAGGCCCATTTCCAAACAAAATTACGGAAATGGGCCAATTAAACATTATTTACTAAAAAGGGCCAATTTTGGCAAAACGCGCCTACGGGGCCGCGTTTAAGGGAGAAATTTCCAGCAAAGCGGGCCTTCGTGGACGTGTTTTGCTGACATAGCACAAAGCGCTCCCCTAGGGGCACGTTTACTGGCAGCAACGACTATATTTTTTTACCCTTTTTTGACCATTGGGGGGTCCAACGGTAAAAAAAAGAGAGTATAAAAACCCCCTTATTGTATTTCACACTTAATTTCTTCAAAATTTAGCCAAAAATCTCTACAGTTTCCTCCTAAAGCTCTCAATTTTCTCAATAAATTTCTCAATGCTCTTTATAATTAGTTATTTACTTTCTTTTTTCCAAATTAATAATTTTTTTAATTTCAAAAATATTTTATCGTGTTAGCAATGGCCGGGGAATTAATTCGTCTCGATCATAAACATATCTACTTCGAACAAATGAAAATGGTAACGATTTAATTTTAAATTTTGAATGTTATTTAATATTTTTTACTTATGTAATTTTAATTAATTTTAATTTTTGAATATTTTTTTTCATTTATGTAATTTTAATTAAATTTTATTTTATAATTTTTTGTAACAGTCTGTAAATCGAGTGTTACAATGTTATATTTGTAATATGTCTGATTTGCCATCACCATTGATAGAAAATTACTTGAGGGAAACGGGTTTTTGGCACGCGGCCACTATAGGTCGGGGGTGCAAATTGGACCCGAAACTCATCAGTGCGTTAATAGAGAGGTGGAGACCTGAGACGCACACATTCCATCTTATATGCGAGGAGTGTACTATCACTTTGGAAGATGTCCAGTTACAATTAGGATTGCTGGTGGATGGGTCTGCACTCACCGGGTCCGTTCAATCTGCTGATTGGGGAGCCATATGTTACGATCTTTTGGGTGTGATTTCGAATAATATTTACGGAGGTCGGATTGAGATGGGCTGGTTACGAGACACATTCCCAGAGCCGGGGAATGATTCGACTGAAGTTGAAAAAATACGATATGCTCGGGCATACACCCTTGAGATGATTGAAGGTTATCTGATACTGGACTTGTCACGAAACCTCGTACATCTAAGTGGCTGCTGAAACTCGTTGATTTTAGAGCAGCTAGCGAACTTATTTAGGGGTCTGCCGTGTTGGCAACATTGTATCGAGGGATGTGCAGGGCGACGCGTCCAAATAAAGCCAAAATCGGAGGTTGCCTATCACTACTACAATCATGGGCTCGGTTTTGCTTTCCATTTTTACGTCCTCGAGTGAACCGCCCATATACATTCCTACTTCTAACCAGGTAAAATTTTTATTTGATTTTACAATTTTTCCATAGATTTAAAATAAAATTGTATGCTGAAAGTTTATTTAATTAGGTGGAACCATCCGATGAGTTATATTAGAATACCTACTGCTCTTGAAGATATACGGCTTCTACTAGGCCAAAGGTCGGAAGAGCAAGTAAGTATTAAATAAAATATATACATAAAATAGTTGTTTCATATTTAGTACTTAGTATTTAGTATTTAGCAGTATGCATATAACTAATATTTTTATCCCGTTCATATAGTTTCAATGGACACCATATGAGGATCCGACAATACGCGCAGTAATTCTGGAAGAATATTTTCAAAATCTGAACATTTGGCATGTTAAGGTCCCATAGTTCAACTATGCTATTGTCGAGATGCACCAGACGGATATCGACAATCGATTCTTGAGGAACCTGATGTGCTCGATAAGCAGCACAAAATCGACTTACGGCTAACGAATACGAATTGGCCATTTTCTAGTCGGAATATATCAAAATTTGAGAAAATCGGTACGATCATATACCTGACCGCGAACCGATCATCGTCCTAGAGTTAGTGTGCACCCCGGGTTACATGCCATGGTTTAAGATCCATGGCAAGTCATATTTGCTGTCGGAAAAGAAGAAGCATCGGCAAATCCGTGTGGAAAGGGAACGACGAGGCCCTTTAAATCCAAGGAGAAGGGATGATGGGACGGACACATCAACAGCGCCCACACAATCACCTGGCCTATCAATAGTGCCCACACAATCACCGGGCCTATCAACAGTACCCACACAATCACCGGGCCCAATGCCTCAATCGATGACACCCACATCACAGCCCTTTCAGATTATGCCAGGTGCGTATCCTAGCTCTTATATGTATCCTAACCTTTATATGTTTCCTTTTCCCAGTCTTGTGGTAGGTTGGAAAGCATGGCCCGGTGCATCTCCTTTCCCGATGACTCCGAAGACTCAACCGATGATATATAAGCCATCATCGCAGGAGGGATCGCATGAGGCACCTCGACGAGCTAATCTCATTATCATTCCCCACCACCTTATGAGATTCAAACACCTTTGTCGTGGATGATGTAAACACCTCCACATTCTTTATTCTACCAAGGTGGGTCATCCTCCCAACATCCACAATCGGAGCAACCACAACCCCCTGCCGGAGCAACCAAGGGGGAATCCAACACGTAATTGTCGTCCACCCCCATGTGGCACTAATTCCGACTGGCATATACATTGATTTTTTTAAAATATATTTGTAGACGATGTTTCTATATTGTTTCATTTAATAAAAAAGAAGTTGTTTTTAATATTTTAATTGTAAATTGATTTTATATTTTTAATAAAATATAAGTTCTTTTGAATAAGGCGGAATAGAAATAATGCAACATCGTTTCATTATAGCAATTATCAACTATTTCGGTTTGGACATGATCAAATTGTATGACCTGGGTTCCTACACCATCCACACAAATTCCGTTTGTTCGTTCTTTCTCGGATATCCATATTATTACGTATTCTAATCGAGCAAGGTCGACCTTTTGGTTTGCGACACAATTCTCCATCCGGTAACAGCTTAAACGGAGCAAGTGATATAGACGGCCACTTACATTCATCTAGAACCGGTGGGAATATGTGTCTCTACATATTGTACATGTTTTCTATTTTGTACACTTCGTTGACATATCTCATGAGATCTAAATGAAGATTCTGACAAGCTGCAATTACATGAGCGCATGGATAATGAAGTACGTCAAATGTCCCACAGTTCCAGGTCCTATTTATCAGGTGTACACGATATTGCCTGACGGTAATACTTGGCTCGGTCTGTCAAACTCTGTCACACAAAACCATAGGTTGTTACGATCGTGACATACTGTGTGCATGGTGTTGGCTCGTGCCTTCGCCTTGTTAATTTCTTACAATACCTTCCGGGACCATCATGACCTCCCTACATTTGGCCTTTATAACTCGCTACTCACTTTGGAAATAGTTCCACCAAACGAAAATATGTCTCTCGCACAACCGAGGTTATCGGCAAATGACGTGTTCCTTTTAGAACAAAATTTATGCATTCAGCCAGGTTTGTGGTCATATGACCATATCGTAGGCCGCCGTCGTATGCTTGTGTCCACTGTTTGAAAGGTATGTTACAGAGGTAGTGTGCACCTTGATCGTTAACTAAGCGCAAAATCCCCAACATATCATGAAAACGGTCCTTATTGATCTCGTACCTTGCCAATATAAGTTGATAGCGGCAATTACATACCAATATTTCAAAATGATTAAATTGAATATTACAACCGAAAGTATATTAATAGAGATTAAATACCTATGTTGGTCATTTGCTTTCGTTCAGTCGTAGACCGATATTTACCCGTAGTAGTTGGACGCAACATGCCTTAGACAATATCGATGGTGTGTGCGGTCCTATAGGCTTCCATGCCGCTCAATTGCAGCTAGCATTCCAATGCTTCGATCCGATATAACGCAGATATCAGGTTGGGGGCATACATGCCTCCTTAACCTTATAAGAAAGAAATCTCAGTCATCAGCTGACTCCCTCGGTGTTATTACAAATGTAATTGGAAGGATTCTCCTATCGTCATCCTATGCCACAGCTAGCAATAGCCGATAGGTATATCTACCATACATAAATGTACCGTCAATTTGTACCAATGGCTTGCAGTACACAAATGTATCCCGACATTGTTTAAAGCTCCAGAACAGACATTTGAACACTTGGTATCCACGGAACAATCGGTCGTTGTAGTACGCAGGGATCGTTTCAAGGTCTGTTATGCAACCTGGGACGTACCTCTCTAGCACCTGACACCACTTGCAAACCTCATTATATGAAGCGTCCCACTCACTATGCATATTTTCAAACGTCTTTTACTTAGTTATCCAAGCCTTACGGTAAGAGGGCGTATACCTCAATTGGCTACGAATACTGGAAATTATGCATGACATAGAAGTCCTAGGATCTGCCTTCAACATCAGTAGTATTAAGGTAGTTATCATGCCTAAATCCAGCTTGGGATGATCTTGTGAAACACCTCTCAACGAAGTACGTGAAATAATGCAACATTAACTAATAACATTATTATTCAAAACCCTAAACACCTAGTGATAATGTACTGGCAACATAGGTATATGGACCTTTGTAGTTTTTTATCTCTCACAAGCCTGTCTTTTTCCTAAGAGAAGCCATGATTTTCCATGAACATGTACCGTCTTGCACTGCATACTTGGCTTCGAAATTTTCAAATTTGGATTTAACCACATTGTAGTTAACCCCGTGATTGATGCTATATTGTTTCAAAGCACCAAGAAAACTATCCTTATTGGAAAACTCCTTACCAACTTCCAAATCACCTGAATCGAATGACAAACTTGTACGATCACGGGTTTTGTAACATCCTGGAAAGGGCCTATGCATTTTCGATTTAATTGTATGAAATGACAAGTCTTAAGCATTATGAATAAATTTTTGATATTTTTGGAAACTCAGAAATGTATGAAAATGCATGGAAATGGAAATGAACATTTTTGGAAACCTGAACATTTTTGGAAACTCGAACATTTTTGAAAACTGAAATGCATTAGGACATGAACATTTTAGGAAACCAGAAATGTAAGGAAATGGTTCAAAAATGGAAAGTACACATTTTTGGAAACTAAGAAATGAAAATGGAAATGGTTCAAAAATGGAAAGTATACATTTTAGGAAACTTAGAAATGTAAGAAAATGGCAAGTAAACAGAGCCGATCGAAAATTTTAGGAAACTTAGAAATGATGCAGAAATGTCAAATTTTAAAGTTTAAAATAGGAAATAAGGGCAAGATGGCCTTAAAAGAAAAAGTTGGAAAAATTTGACACACAAACGGGCTAGGAAAAGTGGCCTGAAGATGGCACTTAGGGCCTATGGAAATGGCGCCATGTGCAAGAGGCATGGGCCTGGGTTCGAGTCACAAGGGAAGCAAATAAAAAGAGTTTTATTTTTGCTTCCAGAAGGCCTTGGAGTGGACGGCAAGGCATCTAGAAAAAGAGAGGTTTATCCTCTTTAAAATTCGGCAATTTATGAAGATAATAGAGGATTTTTTTTTAGGATTATTCAGAGGAGTTAAATAATAGATTAAACTCTTTTATTTATGATAATTAAAGGATAAGTTATCAGATAGAGGAGTGGTGGCCAAGTAAGGGACTTTGAATTATCTTTTATTTTAGGTGATAATTAAAAAGATAAATAAGGAATTATTCTTTAATTTTTAAATAAGAAGATAAGGAGGAAAATAAGGAAGAGTGGTGGCCAAGTAAGGGACTCTAGCCTAGTAATTTCGGCTATAAAAGGAAAAGAGAGGCCAACCTTCATTCTTCCTTTTCTCTTTTGTTCATCTGTCGAAATTCTCTAGCAAAATTCTCTCTTCTCTGTTTTGCCAAACCAAAATACCTTGTGTTCTAGCCGAATCCTCCATCTTTATTCTTCCTTTTCTTTTCTTTCTAATCCCTCCAAAAGCTGAAAGTTGTGAGAGCATCATTTAGCCATAGCCGAATCTCTGAAAGTTGAAGTGAAGGTGCAATCGATTTCTTCAAATAAGGGTAAGATCCAAGTTTGGTTTCCATTCTTTTATATTTTAGAATTATCGAAATTTAGGGACTAATTCCTATTATTGATCTTGGCCGAATCATGGAAGGAAAGTTTGGGATTTATTAAGTGTCGACTACAAGGAAAGAGAAGTTCTTTTCAGAAGAAGGTACACCATAGGCCGCGTGTTCCTAGTTATTCGGTGAATTTCGGGATTTAAGAATCTAAGGTAAGTCATATTTAACATTCGGCTAAGGGTTATTTGTTGTGAATAAATGTTAGAAATTGATCTAACATGTAGTTATAGGGATTTCGAAAGAGGGATACAAAGATTTCGGGATTTGAGAATTTCAAGGTAAGTTTAAGAATACTAATCCTACTAGGATTTGGATTTATGGCCGAATGGCTTTTTATTAAAATAGTAAGTGAATAATCAAATGTAGGGATTAAGGATCTAAGCGGTAGATCAGATTTCGAGATCTCAAGGAATTTGTTAAGCGAATCAGGTGTGTACTCCACACTACTTTGTAATATGAATTATGGTTGCATATAATAAAATATATGTTAATAGAAATATGAGCATGGCTAAAGTACCATGATATGGTACTAAGTACTCAGGTACGTTTCCTACTTCTACTAGGAATATGAAAAATGTTATTCGTAACATGAGAATATGATAAGAATTTGAACTATGGTATATTATGCATGTTTATGGGGCATTTGGTTGTATATTGAAAGGGGAAGTGAAAAGTGGTGATTTAAGACCACAGTAATCTGAAAAGTGGTGACTTACGACCACAGTAATCTGAAAAGTGGTGATCTAAGACCACAGTAATCTGAAAAGTGGTTTCCTAAAACCACAGATGCGGAGCTTTAAGCCCGCAAATTGGTGTGTAGCGGAAGGAGGGTCGACTTAGTAGTCCCCACGGTGTGTGTTTGGCAGTGTGCACGGGGTGTGTAGCGGATGGACAATTAGGTTTGGGTTTGGGAATGCATCATAACTTGTATTTTATGTTTTGAATGTGTAACTATTGCCTGATTCTATTATGATTTAGTGTCGTGTACACATTGAGTCTGTTTGACTCACCCCGTTGGGGAATATTTTTCAGGTGATGAACAGTGATGGACCGGGACGGCAGAACTTGTGGTGCCCATGCTCAGCCTGAAGTTTTATTCAATATGGACATTTTATTTTATTTAAGTACTTTAGAACTTTTATTTTGGGAATTATTTGATGTAATAAGGCCATAAGGCCATGATGAACGATTTTATTTCTACTTGTTGTTTTATTGTGTTACAAATTTTGATTAAGTTAAAGACTAGGTATTTTATTTTAAAATATACTCTATATGTTTTATCACTTAATATTAAAAAGGGGTTTTCTAATATAAAAATCCAGTTTGTTTTCAACCCAAGCCCAACCCAAAAACTAATTTTCTTTCAAAACACACAAAATTTTTCCAAAGTAATAAAAGAATTTTTAACCGGTTTACTTGAAGAACATACCAGATCTGGCCAAGGCTCGTGGGCCGAGTTTGGGGTGTTTCAGGTTTTGTGTGGTAGCTCTGGAAACTCCAACGCATCATCTGCCAATATGTCCACATTATGCATGTGGGCTGGAGGCGAGTATGCCTTGAATCGCATATCTTCTTCTTATTCTTCTTCTTCATCTGAACCCCTTTCAATGTCTTTAGGTTCGGATGGAACAGGTTCTAGTTCAGAAAATAATGCAACTTCTGCACCATCGAGGCCGAGCTCTCGAGGTGGATCCATATCGAACTCATCATCCAACCCACCATGATCAGCAATGTACGAGGTCCCCTCGTCGGTGGACGTCATAGAGAGTACATCATCACTTCTTGTGGACATTTCGTAACGTTCTCAATCAGATGTCATTCCCCAATACGTATTTCCAGCATCGAACATCGACTTACCGATGTGCATGTCCCATCCACCAATCGAGTGTCATGTAGGAGTTGTGTCTTCCATACTGCCACCAAACACGGGCGCTTCCATGTTTTGCCTCCCACTAACGGAGTGTCAGCTAGGGGTCGTGTATTCCCCTCGAACAACAGTTGATGTTGAAGTCGCAAATGTTTCATTTGGCGATGAAAATTGAACATATAACTCAAGATAGGGTGATCCACTAGCGAGATGAGTCTGCACCATCGCCTCAAAGCTACGAACACATTTGATATCAAATGTATCATATGTCACGGGATCAGTCAAAGCACAAAAGCGATACTTAATAGAAGAAACCCTACTTGGCGTTGTTTCGAAGATTTTGCGCCTAATTTTTTTACGTAATTCTGTAAAATTTATACACTGGTTAAAAACCATTCGTGCTGTGTTCTCCGATAAAAAAATAACACCGTTCTCGGTGTCACGGACCTCACCATCATAGTAAATAATAGCACTAATACGTTCACTCATCTTCAATTTCTATTCTGCTTAGCCTCTCTAATTTTTCTTGCAGTAACTTATGCAACTTGAGAATGATATTTGCCTCGTTTATAGCCTAAGGCCAAGCATGAACTACTGTAGAAAAAGAACGTCCATATGGGAGCTGTTTTTAGAAATTTTGCTGATAGTGCATCTGCTTGAAGCATTTTTGACACTATTTGTTCAGAAACGTTTTCTCAAAATTATTTTTCAGGAACTATTGTAGAAAAAGAGTGTCCACATGGGAGCTTTTTCTGTAATTTTGCTGACAGTGCATCCTTCTTAAAACGTTTTTGACACTATTAGTTCAGAAACGTCTTCTCAAAATTATTTTTTCAGGAACTACTGTAGAAAAAGAGCGTCCACATGGGAGTTTTTTTTTCTGTAATTTTGCTGACAGTGCATCCATCTTAAAGCATTTTTGACACTATTTATTCATAAACGTCTTCTCAAAATTATTTTTTTAGGGTCAAAATAGTCAATTTTGTTAAAAAAACACACACAATGTTATTTAAAAAAAAACTAAACCTTAATTTAATTAATTTTAACCATAAACCATAAACCCTAAACCCTAATTTAATTTATTTAAAACCATAAACCCTAATTTTATTAATTTATTTAAACACCATAAATCCTAGTTTAAATTACTAAAACCCTAATTTTATTTATTTAAAACCCTAAAACCCTAATTTACTTAATTTATTTAAAAACCATAAACCTAATTTAAATAATTTTTATAAAACAACACTAAATCCTGATTTATTTTTAAAATCTACTAAAACTTTAAACCCTAACTTGTTTTAAAAAAAATAATCACTAAACCTTAACTTATTTTAGCAAAATCCTAACTTTAAAAACCCTAAAAACCTTAAAAACATTAGGGACTAAACATGCAAATATCCCTAAATATAAAAACACGGAGCAAAGCGCGCCCCTAGGGAAGCGCTTTGTGCCACATCAGCAAAACGCATCCACATAGGCGCGATTTGCTGACGTGGCATAAAGCGCTCTCCCAGGGGCGCGCTTTGCTGAAAATTTTCCCCCTTAAATGCGGCCACGTAGGCACGTTTTGCCAAAATTAGCCTTTTTCCGTAAATAATATTTTAATTAGTCCATTTCTGTAATTTTATTTGAAAAAAGGGCCTTTTTGGATAAATGAGTCGATTTTTTGAAGACATAAAATTTATCATAATTTTTTAGATAATTTAAAAAGTCACCATATTTTTCTAAATAATTTTTTAAAATATATATTTTTATAATAAATTAATATTATGTTGAAAATAAAAATATTTACATTATAAAACATCAAAAATATTTAAATTTGTTTAATCACCTAATCGAAACTGATCTAAATATGAAAAAAAAATGATAAACTCCAAGAAAATCTAATTCAAAAAAATATATTCGAAATAATTCAAATTTTAAAATAGCCTGATCGGGGCATGTCCGAAGACACTCGTTTGCCAACTCTACTATTTGAACAAGTAGTTCCTGGTTTTTGGGAGTACTACCACCATGTCTTTTGTGGATGTCTACGAGGATTATACGTACAGCTTTGAGTATCGCCAATCTCCAGCTGTATATCATGTCCCTTGCATTAATCCAGTTGAAACATGGTTCTGAACCTGATGGTGCCTCTTTGTTCCTCACCGCTGATGACTGAAACTGTTCTTCTCCTATTATGGGAAAAAGAAAAAAGAAAAAGGAAAAAAGGGTTAAAAAAATGGCAAAGGCAATGGAAGAGAACGTGGCACAATCTAATTAGCCAAAACAAAAGACAATAACTCAGATATGAAAAATCAGAAAATTACAGACACCCAAAATGCACTTTTAATTTATCCACATTATTAATGAACAAATATAATTACTTTACACTTCACTTGTTCAAGGAACTTAGGGTTTCCATTCCTTTCAATCCTTCCTTTTAATTCTTCAAAACTTCATACTTTGTCCCATTTTGAGCTAAAAAGATTGGAACTTTGATACCTCAAAACCCTATCTTCCATGGCGAAAACAAGACCTGGCTCCTTAGCTCCCAAGTCCAAACCAGGGAAAAAGGACCTCGACTCTTTCACCATCAGAGGCACTAACAAAGTTGTAAGAGGTACAGTGATTTATATGTATGTATACATGTATACATCTACGAATACGTATATGCGACACTAAAAACAAATTGTTTATTCGAAGGAAAATAAAATTGTGGGAATTTTCGAATCTTGTCATTTCGTGCCATATCAATTCGAAATTTTCTAATATGATAATTAGCATTGGGTTGTTTTTGTGGTTGGATTTTGCTTGTTGAACGATGTAAGTCTATTGGCAGAGTAAAGGTGGTGGCTTATGCAAATTCTTCTCTCAAATGTATATTAACATCAATCTATGCATATAAGTGTAGATAGATGTTATGAATAATGTAGTTTGTGGTCAATAACGCCATTGGTTTAGTGGGAAAACTTGTGTGAGACCAAATTGATTGGGGTTAGGTCCGGGGTTGATCCTTGTGTTGGTAACCCATTTTCCCTCACCATTTGATGATTGTAATGTAATTGCTTGTACAGAGAAAGAAAATGAAAAAGGTAGTTTGTGATAGCTAAGAGTGGAAGTTTGATGTTTTTTTTGCAGTTGGGGATTGTGTTTTGATGCGTCCTCCGGATAATGGTAAGCCTCCGTATGTGGCACGGGTTGAAAAAATCGAATCGGATAGTAGGAACAACGTGAAGGTTCGAGTCCGATGGTATTATCGTCCTGAGGAATCGCTTGGAGGAAGGAGGCAGTTCCATGGAGCAAAGGAGCTGTTTTTATCTGATCACTATGATGTGCAGAGTGCTCAAACCATTGAAGGGAAGTGCATTGTTCATTCTTTCAAGAACTATTCTAAGCTTGAGAATGTTGGAGCTGAGGATTACTTTTGTAGATTCGAGTACAAAGCTGTTACTGGAGCCTTTACGCCTGACCGGGTTGCTGTGTGAGTACCATGATGTGTTGGTTTGTGGAATATGATTTTGGGGTATAGGAAATATGGCATTGATTCTTTGGTGTCACTGGGTTTTTTCTGTTTTTGAAGGTACTGCAAATGTGAGATGCCATACAACCCCGATGATCTCATGGTACAATGTGAGGGCTGCAAGGACTGGTATGGTGTTCTATATATCCTTTTACGGTTTCCCGGTACAATCTCTCCAATAACTTTTGAGATTGATGTAATGTTCATCTTACCATTCTTGGAGGTATCATCCTGCTTGTGTGGACATGACAATTGAAGAAGCAAAAATGTTGGATCATTTCGTGTGTTTTGAATGTACCGAGGATGATGCCAAAAGATCACAGAACGGATTTCATTCATCACCGGTATCTGATTCTGATGAAAAGGTAAAACTGTTTTTAGACTAATTAGCTTTCCCTTTAACAAATACTGTTATCGTCATATCGTGTGCAAATCATGCATCAACCACATGCAACATGGAAGGGGTATTGACATATTGTTGTTCGATAACAATTAACATATAACCGGTAGCTAAGTTATTTTAAAACAGTGATAAGAGTTCATGCTTTCTCACAGAATGTGACTTTGTATTTGACTCTATGTGCGTGTTTGTTTCACCAAGCCTGTTGTTTTCTGTAGTAGCTTGCAAGCTCTACATTAGGAGCCATTATACTTGAGTGCTTCCAAACTGGGTTAGCCAATGAATTCAAAAATGTTTTACCTAAAAATAATGGGATGTATAGCCTGTATGGACCACGCGCACTCGAAATCTCAAGTTAATGTTGGTTTTCTATGTTAGTACTAGTGATTGTAAATAGATAGAAAAGCTCATTTTTTTTATGGAACATAGGGGATGGTAATCAATTTTCACCCTTTTCCTTAAAACAATGATTATATTTCTGTTTAAGTGCCATAGCGTTTTTGGATATAATGTTGGAGGTCATATCTGGCTGATTATCTATTGTAGTTTTCATCGATATAGATCTGGTTTGACTGCTTGCATATCGCTTGATATATTGTTGAAACCTACCTACTCACGTGCATAAGCTTTCGGTTGGTTTTTGGTCTTTATTGAGTATAGTATACATAGTTATTCTTTTCATTTCACCTACATGTGTGCCCAAAAATTTAACCTAAGTGCATTAGCAGGTGGTCTCTTAGAGAGGTATAGGCTATCATATTATGCCAGCATGGTTGTAAAAACCATCCTGGACCAGCCTATTCAATTGTTTGTGTTGGAAATCGGTTGGTTTGGCAATTCAACTATATTAGTTGAATCGGAAAATTAGTGAACCTGTAAAAAAAGGGAAACTGGATAAACCAGTTAAATACCGGTAAAACTGGACTTTTTATCATATTTTGGTTACTTTCATCATTGTTTTTTCATTAATATAGTTTGTCCTACTTTTCATCTTTTTTCGATCTCTTTCAGGTGGAGACGAAGCGACGAAAGAGATGAAATAAAGCAGGTTAAATTTTGTTGCATGAGAGGAGAAGAGTTGTTTATGGAGATTAAATTTAGCTTGTAGACTGTTATTAAAATATTGTATGAGTTGTATAGTGGTTTGGCCAAACTATTGGCTGTTAGAAACATGTGTGTTGAAGACATCATAACTTAAGTCCATGCAGGATGATTTAAATGAAACCAATATTAGCCTATCTTGGCTTCCCTTATATTATATATAACCTAGTTTCTTGTCATGTTGATCAATGAGGGGTTCGCCCGTAAAATGGCTCGTCCCATTGAAGATTTATGTCTATTTGTCATGTGGATCGTTGGCAGATCACATCAATATTATTTAGAGACTATTACTACAGCACTCGATAAAGTTCTCATAACTTTAGTTGTCTCTACCTATCATGGAGGACTTGTAGTAAGAGTCAAAAGTGCATTTTATTTTTCTACTCAAAAAATGGGTAAACTAGTTTCTGTGCATTAGATCAAAGAGTAAATTAATTTTTCTGTTAAAAATTTCATCTATTTTTAATGTAAAAAATTGGTCTATGTACGTTAGCATAATGTATACTTGGCACATCATGTGTCATTGTAAGACTAATTTATCTATTTTTTAAATAAAAAGAACAAAATGCAGTTTGACTCTTATTATAAAGGCCTTGATGATATTTTTGCCACCGTACAGAATATGGTGGGTCACATACTATAAAAATTCATAGTCCTATTGTTAGAACTGAAAAAGATTTAATATAAAACTTAACAAACTAAGTTTATCATGTCAGATTATCAATATTAAATCAAGAACAAAATTAGATGCGAAAATATACCTGAATCCGTCAATTTCTTGAAATTTTTCGATCTTATGGTTTTGATCTTCCAATAGCACACAAGTAATTCAGATAAGGTAACTCTCTTTTTTAAAAATGAGATATTAGAAAAGTTACGTAAGTATAATTTGAGGACAATAACCCTAATATATAAGTTTTGCATATTAACTTTAACTTCTAACAAGTCTATCATCAATTAGAAATTAGTTACTAGAGTATCTACACATATTTGGCCCATTCTTTATTTAATAACTAAAGCTCAATAAACTTTAACCAAATTAGATCACTTTTAATTTGGGCTAATCTTTTATGATAGTAAATAATATGTAATTACTATTATTATACATGTGATGCCCACATTTTCCAATAATCTCCCACTTGAACCACATATATATATTGATTACTCTATAATTACAGGTCATTATATAACCTTATGAGCTCAAAACTTTACTATCATATCTAAATTGTATTCTGAACAATCTTGTCCATTAATTATGTTAACATAGAACCAATGTGACTTTCGTTACATATATTATAACTAAATTCATCCTAATCACATATATTAGCATAACCAAATTACTCATACGTAACTTTTCTAATATCTCATCTTTAGAAAAGAAAGAGCCACATTTTCTGAATTATAAGTATGGATGTGTAGCATGGAAATTACATGCAATGTGAACCAATCATGCCCATTTCCAATTGGCCCTCCTTAACCTTAGTGAGATCAAATTTTATTAATAGTGTAACACCCTGAAAATTTGAGTATCGATTTATTGCATGTTTTGGTGATTAGTTTAGAAAGGAAAAAATTTTCTTATTATTTTTCGTGCCTAGTATAGTCCTGAAGAAGAGTATAGAATTATTTGGGTATGGAATAATTTTTTTTTAGTTTGAGAATTTATTGAAGTGGATCAAGTGTCATTAATACTTAAGTCAATTTAAGTGTTAATAAGTGACACACGATGAGTAATGGCAAGGTGGTAATGGCGCATGAGTATTAGCATGAGGGAAGAGGTTCGAATCCCTTAAATAGCATATAGACAACTTTTATTTTTGCTCTAGTATGGTAAGTGTCGGCCAAGCACATTTATGGTAAGTGTTGACCTTGTTATTTTTGGTTAGTAGATTAAAGGAATAAGGAAACTTCTAACTTATGGTATGGAATCAAGAAAATTTAGAAAGATATGGGGACATAAGGCAAGTATCAAGGAAAATGTTTTGGAAACAAATTCATGGCCATTTGACCATGAATTTGGACGGCAATGTGGCTAGGGGGAGGTTGGCCGAATATGCTTGTAGCTTGGTAAGGTTTAGGAGTTGTTTTTGGTCATTCTTAGTTTTTGTGCAAGTTTTGCAATTCTTTCTCAACCCTTCTCCTTTAGCCGAATTTGATCAATTGGTAAGCCTAAATCTTTTGACCATTTGGTCATTTTTGCTCATTACTTTAGCATTTTTGTGTGCCTTTTCTTTTAGTGCCGAAATCACCTATACCAAAAGCCATTCTTTTTCTTTTCTTTTCCCCATTGCCGAATACACAATGCTACTAAACCCATCTCTTTTCTTTCTCTTTTCTTCTCTTTGAAAACCGAATCCTCATCATCATCTTTTCTTCCATCTTTTGTTTCTTTCTTTCATTTTTTTTCAATCGAAATTTTCTCCATTTACTCTCTCATGGCCGAATGTTAGTGAGCCATAGATGAACCATTTTTCTCCTTTCTTTGGTTATACATAGCAGAATCTTTCTTTAATCACAAACGTCTTTCTCAATCGACTCTTTTCAATCGTGGACAATAGGTAAGGGTTCTTTTTAGTTTACGAATAGTTAATAGTATTTTTGGCCGAACCTTGATGGTGGTAAGAAGGATTTCTTAGATCGAAATAAACGGTCATTCTATTAACGCTTTTATTTGTTATACTTTAGTGCGATAACGGAAGATCGGAAATCAAGTGTTCGTGGGTATCTTAGAACGTTGGAATCGATTTAAGGTGATAAAGGAACGTTTTGATTGATTCTCATATTTTGGAACAAGGATCTTTGTGGTAAGCAAATTTCACCCTTAAACCCTTAGTCATATTTCGATGTAATATTAGATTGGATTAACGATCTTTTGTCTTTGAAGACAATCAAAATAGGGAAGAAAAGGGCGGTGTATAGTGTTCGGAAAAAGGGAGGTTCCGTTAATCCCCCTAAGTATAAACAAAGGGCTATTTTCGAGATTTTCCACCGGGTTGCGGACGTTCATCCGAGGAGAATCAATTGTTCGAAGTCGTTCGTACTCCCGAACCATTATTTGTTCGTGGATTTGATTCGGTTAACGAACCATCAATCGGGGAGAAACTGCAAGTAGAAGTAGTTCGAAAATCCGAGGGTAAAATTTTAGATCGTTATTTTTAGATCGGTTTTATTAATAAATTATAGTGTTCTAAATTATCGTGATACGTATAGGTGTTGTTGACGCGGGAAAGTCTAGTCCTCACTATAACCAGTGTGTAACTTCACACTTATCTTTCGGGTTAGATACTAAACCGTAAGTAATTTGATAAATCGTAAAAATGGCCAAATCGGAAATTTTGTAGTATGTCAGTACTTTTGTGTAAATGCATGAAAACGGTTAAAACCAGAAATTTACTTAAAAAGCGCTAGATCGATAAATTGGGCCATAAAGCGCTAGATTGATAAATTGGGTCATGAAAGCGCTAGATCGATAAATATGGGCCAAAGTTTGCTAGATCGCTAATAGGCCAAAAACCCTCTAGTTGAAATATGGGCCAAAGATCGCTAGATCGCTAAATGGGCCAAAAATATTCTAGTTCGATAAAATGGGCCAAAGATCGCTAGATTGCTAAATGGGCTAGATACTATATTGTTAATAGGCCCAAATGAAAGGTTTAATTAAAGACTCATTTGTATTATGGGTTACTTGATAAAATTTTTATGATTAAAGTTTGTTATTCATACATAATTGCATGGGATGGGATTTGATGAAGAGAAGAAAGGCCTGTGGCCACGTATCTAGTTCGGTGGCTCTGCCACAAATTTTGGCTTAATGCCTCTAGTTCGGTGACTATGTCACAATCTAGTTTGGTAGTGCACTACAATATTATTTTAAAAGGCTAAATTCCTACGATTGGTGTGTTTGGCGGGGTGGGTTGACTTGATCCCCGCTGGTGTGTTGGTTAGTGCGGGGTGTGTAGCGGATGGAAATTAGGCTTGGTTTGGGAAATTCATTTTACATGCATTTTATATATTTATTTCAGTTTATATTGTTGAAATGTGTAATTGGGCTCAAGCCCAAATAAATGCCTCGATGGTCTGGCCCAATAAAGATGGTAAGTGAGTTACACACTGAGTTCTTTGTAACTCACCCCGTTTTATTATCCATTTCGGAGTAATGGAAATTGATGTGGACTTGGGTAGGAGATGACTTGGTGGAGGCCATACTACAAGCATGGGTTTTATAAACTATGAACTTTATTTAAGTTACTTATTTTAATTACTATTTTGGGTTGATGTAATAAGGCCTCTAATTATGTTTTTATGGATTTTATTGTGTGGATGGATTTAATTTTGTTGAAGACTCTCAATATGGGTTTATGTTAAATTTTTAAAGTTTTCTTAAAATATTATGTTTTATAACATTTTGAACACCTAAATTACTCTTTTAAATTCGTTCAAATTCTTTTAAAAACTATTTTAAGGTTTTGGCAACTATATTACAATTTATAAGATTGAAAACAAGTATTTTCTTAAATCATAAATTTTAAATCATTGTACTAAATTTTTATTAAACTTCATTTCCAAAAGGTTTTGTAGTACTGTTTTACTTAAATCGTTAGAGAAGTAAATGGATGTTCGATCAGTGTGACAAACCAAATCTCGTCTTAACGCATAGACCTGGTTTGGGGTGTTACAAATAGAGTGTGAATAAACTAAATAAATTTTATTTCTGCAGAAAATATCATTAATATTTGTAAACTGAAATAACTAAAAAATGTATCTATAATAGAAATGTATTTAAAATTACAAACTCTCACTAAAATTGAATATCCTGGAATGATGTTACACCCATATGAGCAGTGTGGTGTTGTAACACCCCTTACCCGAAACCCTTGTCGGGTTCGAGTACGTGGCATTACTAGACTTGACTATTAACTCGGGGTGTAAGATTTTAAAGCTGTCAAACTGCATCGTACTGAATAAATTGACCATAACTCGAGTTACAAAACTCGAAATTTAGATCCGTAAATTTTTATTGAAACTAGACTCATATATGGATTTACCATAATTTTTCCAGAATTTTTCATGTGGCCAATTAGTACAGTTTATTCGTCAAATTTACCCTTATTACACTGCTTGGCAAATCTGACCTGTCTCTACAAAAATACAGTTATCTCATTGCACAAACTTCATATACTATTCTTGTTTATACCAATGAAAAATAGACTCATTAAGAATTCTACACATATAAACCATGCTTCCTAATTATTTTTGTACAATTTTTGACAATTTTTCCAAAACAGAACAGTGACTCACGAATTCATTCAGAGCGCATCTCACTAAAACTTAATTATCTCATAATATATAAATCTTTTGCCTACTCTATTTCTTTCATGTAAAAATAGACACAATAAGGTTTAATTTCATATCTCATTCACCTTCAAATTCAATATACCCTATTTTTGGTGATTTTTCTAACTCACATCACTGCTGCTACTACAAGCTGTTTAGTAGCATTTATGAAAGACCTAGTTACTAACCGAATCTATCTACATTCCAAATTCAAGGATTCATTTCATATACAAATATTTCTTAACAAAAACGATTAAACCTGGATTAAGAATTTCATAAACATTGCCATCATGAACCACATACATATCGAGACACGACATTGTACTTACTAAAAATTTAGCCATATTCGCATGGCTATTATATACATGTTCAAGGTCAAACATCGTATGTTTCTAAAACTTCATCTAGCCTATACATGCCTTCTAATTTATAACCAAAATTCAAAATACCAAAGGAAGGCGATAGTGTGGTGGACTTCTTGAAGATCCTTCACGAGCCCGCTACGTGACCAAAATCTATAAAACAAGGGAAAACGTTTCACATGATTAAGCTTACTAGCTTTGTAAGTCCTAACTCATGATAATGAAACATTTAAATATTAAGCACTGAAAACAATCAGCTTATCGCATTTCACATAGGCAATTAAGTAAATTATTTATACAATGCCAAATAGTAGTGATTTGTTAACTCAAGTAAATTTGGAATCATTTTCTTCAACCTGAAATTCTTAAATTTCATATTAGCATCTCGCAAGCAAATCTCCTTTCCTAACATTTATACTTGAGAACCAATTGTTCCATGAGATTACACCCATCAATATTAACTTCAAATATATATATACAACACAATTTTCATAATATTAATTCAACCCAAATGATATTAAGCATAGCATACCTTACATGCTTACCTGAACCATATACTCAATAAATTATCATTTAGTTGTCTTGATCAATGATTCGATTTCTCTTTTGTAAAATACGTCACCGGCATCATGCCTGCTAGGCGTAAAAGCCTGAAAAGTAACACCGGCACAAGGCCTGCTAGGCATAAAAGCCCGATTATGTCACCGGCACGAAGCCTGCTAGGCATAAAGCCCGATTATGTCACCGGCACGAAGCTTGCTAGGCATAAAGCCCGATAAATAACACCGGTACGAGGCCTGCTAGGCATAAAGCCTGATAAATAACACCGGCACGAGGCCTGCTAGGCATAAAGCCCGAATGTCAGAATAGTTTTACATGGTTTTCACACCAAACTCATACAAATTCTATCATCCATTAGATGTAAATAACCTTAAAACATAAGATAGCTCAAGAACTTACTTATTCACCTTGCATAGTCAAATAAATTCACTTCAATACTATACATTCACATTCGGCTAATCCTGAATTTATACTCTAAATTTCCACAATTCATCATTCACTAAATTCATAGTTAATTTATTTACATACTTTAGCTAAAGGACTTACCTTGGTTGTCGATAGGCCGTGCGAATCGGCTATTCGAGAACCTTTGTTTTTCCTCGATCTTGTTCTTTCTCTTTTTGTCCCCGATCTAAAAAGGGTCAAGTAAATTTCATTCATATTCTTCCTTTCCTTTGCTCAACTCAAAATAAATTGCACATAACTTAATTCAAGAACGCTAGGAACCGAATTCCTACTTCATTTATTTAATTTGAAACAATAACCACACCACAATCAAGCATATAATATATTCAATTTAACCCATTTGTACAGCACAATATAAACTTCAATCCATTTGGATTTCTTTTCAAAAGCCGAATGGCCCTTAGGTCCCAAGGATTCTCTATGGCCTTTCCACTAATTTGCTTCTAGTAATTAAGTCTTAAACTTAGTTCACCCAATAGTTATACATCACATATAATAAATTATCTATGGTAAATTTCATTATAAGAGAATGGCGAATATCAAAACACATGAAGAGAATATTTTCATAAATGTTCATCCTAATATTCGGCCGAATATGGGGGTATCTTCAAGCCAAAAAAATCAACAAAATTTTCTTACAAGTTCTAGCTATTTCTTCTCATGCTATCTAAGTTTATTTTTGACTCAATTCATAACCCTCACCATGGCCGAACTTCATCATGTCTAGCATTACAAAACTCTACTTGATTTTCAATGTTGACCAAAGAAATCAACCAAACTCAAAGATGGATTGTTAAATTAGAGTTCAAAATCTTACCTTGCTCAACACATGTAATAGCCGAATGAAGAAGAGGAATTTCTTCTCCTCTTGATGATGGTTTCGGGTGGATGAGGAAAATGAAGAAGAGAGATGAAAAAAAATGATTTTTCTTTTTCTTTTGTTTAAAAACTCTTTTCACATTATTTTAGCATGCTTTAATATAATATTACTCAAAATATAATATAATTAGGAAAGCTTAATATTCTTAGCATGCTTACACTTTAATAATGTTTTAAAAACAAAAATTTAAGATCATAGATTATTTTAATGCATGCTTGCCGTCCACCCTTCTAAAAATGGGGAATTTGACATGCAAATCCCTATGTTTGCAACATAAGTCACTTAGCCCCTTATTTTATTTAGGCTCACTACATTGATCCTTTTTGCAATTTAGACCTTTTTTAAATTTAAACACTCAGACGGCAAAATTTTCTACGAAATATTCACACACAAATTTACCAATAATAAACACAAGATATAATAATAAATATTTATCAAGCTCGGATTCGTGGTCCCGAAACCACCGTTCCGATTAGGGTCGAAATTGGGCTGTCACAGGTGTAGTCCCTTAGTAAGTGGGTCTGCAATCATAGAGTTTGTCTCAATATGCTTTATAAACACCTAATCACTCTGAAATTTTACTTTAACAATTGGGAACTTAAATTCTATGTGCTTTTGACTTTGATATTCTTCTATTGTTATTGGAATATAAGACTACCAATTATTGTCACAATTTGCACCCTAGTGACAAAATTTTGCACCAATATTCCATCAAAATCATAATTTGTATACCTAATAATCTCTAACTTATCAGTCCTCCGATATGTGAGTATGTAATCTTTTTTTCTCTGAAGATTCCTCAGAACCCTCTTGGCTGCTATCTAATGGTCTATACTAGGTTGCTTAAATGTCTGCCTAACATCCCAACAATGTACGCAATATTCGAACGTGTACATATTTGAGCACATTAGACTCCTAATAGTTGATGCATAGGGAATCTTTTTCATTTCCTAAATTTCAAGGTTACTTTTAAGGCATTGAGTAAGATTAAATTTATCTCCTTTAGCAATAGGGGTGTCACCTGGTCTACAACCTTGCATGCCAAACCTTTTTAGTACTTTATTGATATAGCTCTTTTGTGACAATCCAAGAATATCCCGAGATCAATCTTGATGTATCTGAATTCCTAAAACAAAAAAGGCATCCTCAAGATCTTTCAGCTCAAAATACTTAGATAAAAACCTCTTGGTTTCGTGCAATAAGCCTATATCATTAATGGCAAGCAAAATGTTATCGACATATAGAACCATGAATATAAACTTACTCCAAATGAAATTGTGATACACGCAATTATCGACAATATTCATCTCAAAATCGAATGAGACAATTACTTGATGAAACTTTTGGTACCATTGATGGGAAGCTTGTTTGAGTCTATAAATGGATTTTGTTAATTTGCAAACCATATTCTATAGGTCTCCTAACTCAAACTTTTCTGATTGTACCATATAAATTGTTTCTTCAATGTTGCCATTGAAAAACACAGTTTTAACATCCATCTAATGTAACTCAAGATCAAGATGAGCAACAAACGTCATGATTGTCTTAAAAGAGTCTTCCTATGAAACTGGAGAAAAAGTCCCTGTAAAATCAATTTGTAACAGTCCGATTTAGACCCTAGTCGGAATAGTGGTTTCGGGACCACATATCCGAGTCAAAAAAATATTTTAATATTATTTTCTATGTTTATAGTATGTGATTAAGCATGTGTGGAAGTTTCGTGAAATAATTTTATTGTTTGTGTGCTTAATTAGAGAAAATGACTAAATTGCATAAAAGGTAAAAGTGAATTTTAATTGTTAAAGGGTTTAATTGCTTTATTTTATTAAAGATGAAATCCTTATATTGTAATTTGGCCTTTAAACCATGGGATGGATGGTTATGGGCATAATTTATAAGGTTTTCATATTAAAATTCAAAGGTTAATTTAGTCAATAATTAATTAACAAGAAATAAATAAAAACAAATGAAAATGTTAGTGGTATGTTCATCTTTTTGGAACCAAAAATAAGAAAAGAAGAAGGGTTTTAAGCTTCCATGGTGTTCGACCAACATCTAGCTTGATTCAAGGTTAGTTTTTGTTCGGTTTTAGTTTTTGTTCTGTTTTTAATAATTTCTACGTTTTTGCAATCGTTGCTTCGAATACTACAAAACCCATGCCTTAATTTTGGAATTTGATGAATATTATGGGATGTGCCATTGATGAATGCTTGAGCTTTGTGATGTTAGTTGGTGAAATATGGAATATATGTGTTAAATTAACATGTTTTGTTTTTGGATTTTTGGTGAATTTGAGTAATTTGGACTAGATTGTGAAAAATAATATTTTGAGGGACTAAAATGTGAAATAAATGAAATGTATGGACTTGTATGATCATAGTGAAAATTCGAATAAGCATGGGTACAAGGAAATTATGTGTATTTTGTGATTTTGTGAAATAAGGACTTAAATGTCAAAATGTGAAAATATGAGGGATAATTTGTAAATTTCCCTAAATGTTTGTTTTTGGATTGAATTGAATGATTTGGTGAATAAATGAGTTAAATTTGAATATGTATAGATCAAGAACCAAAGAAAATGGATTTAGACCGAGGAAAGTCGAAAGTGATCGAGCAGTCGGATCCGTTCGTTTATCCCGAATACGAGGTAAGTCTATATACAAATAAATGTATTTGAATTGATTTATATATTTTCATATGAAATTAAATTGAGATGAATGAATATGAAATATACACACATGAAATCCGAGAAAGTACTAACAATGTGTCAATGTCTGAAAAGCCCCATACGGACCTTAGGAATAGATAGGATTCATATGTCATGACATAGGGTTTCGATTTGTGATATCGTATAAGACCACATCTGGGACGTTATTGTCGATTTGTGAATTACGTGTAAGACCATGTCTGGGACATTGGCTTCATACATGTTTTCGTGTAAGACCCTGTCTGGGATAGTGGCATCGATATTTGATTACATGTAAGACCACGTCTGGGACGTTGGCATTGTACGAGCATTTCGAGTTATCTGAGTATCCTATTTGATTCTGAATCATTCAATGGGCATTTCCGAGAAATGAATGGCTATGTGAAATGTGTGACCGTTTCAGGTACGTTTGAAATGTATTCTATGATTGAGTATAAGAGAGTAAGTATATGTGAATGTGCCCTAGTGAGATGTGTGCATAGACTTGTTGATAGAAAATACGATATATGTATGAATGTGCTATGAACAAAAGAGATAGTTGGAGGTATGATTTGTTAGTAAGCAATGGCTTAACAAATGAACCAAAGAAGAATTATGAATTTGCAAATGAGATATATTAATGATCTTGTATTTGATATGATTATGAATGTGGATATGTTAAGTTTATTTGTATATGGCTTACTAAGCTTTTAAAAGCTTACTTTGTGTGTGTTTGCATTGTTTTATAGATCATTAAAGCTACGGAAGGCTCGTGGATCCTCGAGGATTATCACCACACTATCAAGTCATATTTTGGTATCTTTTGAAAGTGTATATATTAAAGTATGGCAGGTATAGTCTAGAGAGTTTTAGTTATATTTTGAAAGGTGTAAAAATAGCCATGTGATATGGCTAGATAATGAATATGATGTGAATGAGTAGTTCATGCTAAATGTTGTATAGTTTGGTATGATTTGATGGCTAATGGTTGGACTACTGAGATGGCCAAAATTTATGATAAGTTTTATGATGCAATGTTGGTATATTATAAATGAAAAGATGTCGTAATGAATTGGTAAGTTTGTGGATGAATTTGGCTTAGAAATGCTTGTGTTAGGTTGAGATAAATGGTACCTAAGTTGGTATGTTTGATGTGCTCTTGAATGGTTATAAAAGATTATCAATTTGGTATGATTTGGTTGCTTTTGAGTATATGAAATGTGTTTATTTGTGCCTATAGGTGTGACCCAAAGTGTGGGTGGCAAATTGACCATGAAAATGGCCTATATTTGCCCACACAGTTGAGCATATGGGCGTGTGGCTTTACTGTGTTTCATAAATTTGTAATTCAATTTAAGTTAGGCTCACACACGGGCTGGACACACGGGTGTGTGACTGGCCATGTGAAACAAGTTAGTTTCGACCATGGGCTGGACACACGGGCATGTGACTGGCCGTGTGATGCAAGTCAGTGTTGACCACGGGTGAGGCACACGGGCGTGTCTTAGGCCATGTGGACAAGTCAGTATGTATGCCCTATTTTGCCACAGCTTAGACACACGGGTGAGGCACACCCCTTTCTAATGCATGTTTAAGGTCTCGTTGACCTATTTAAGGGACACTTTGATTAGAATTGATAATTATGAATTAAAATGTTTGTAAAAGTTTCGAATTGTCCGGTAATGCCTCTTAACCCTATTCAGGCGATGGTTATAGGTTAGGGGTGTTACACAATGTTTTATTTCTAATTATATCATTTAGCTACAAGATGTGCCTTATATCTCTCCACAGCATCATTTGCATCCCTCTTGGTTTTAAATATCCATTTACAACAAATTGATTTTGCACCTTCAAGTAATGGGACAAGTTCCCAAACTTTATTGTTTTGCATAGACTTATACTCTTCTTGCATGGCATCAATCCACTTTTGAGAATTAGAAATTTTCATGGCCTGATGAAAGTTGATTTGACCATCTTCCATCATCCCATTATCATCCTCATATTCTTGAAGAAATACAACATAATCATTTGAAATAACATTTCTCCTCTCTCATGGACCTCCTTAAGGACACTTGTTCTTGAGGTTGTTGAGTTTGTTCTTCTGAAACAATTACCTCATCTTGAATAGGGAGTTGTTCAACATTGTCTTGTTGAGGTCCTGGATTCACTTCTTGATCAATGATAAGTATGAGAACTTAAACATCGTCAAAAGTTATAGTAGGAACTGAGTTAGAATCTATTTCCTCCTTAAAAGCAATGTCTCTAACCTTATTTCTCCATCCAAACTCAACATCTTCAAAAAATGTTGTAGTACCTATCTCAAAAACATTCCTAATTGTGGGACCATAAAACTTATAGCCCTTAGATAGCTCAGAATAACCAAGAAAGTAGCTGCTCATTATTTTAGATTCCAATTTCCTTTCATGTGGCCTATAAAGCCTTGCCTCAACTAGACATCCCCAAATGTGAAAGTGCTTTAGACCAGACTTTCGGCTTGTTCAAAGCTCATAAGGTGTTTTTGCAGCTGCTTTAGTGGGTATTTTATTTAGAATGTAAGTTTTTGTCTTTAAAGGCACTAGCCAAATGAGCACATTTAGACTTATCATATTTCAACCTTTCTTTCTCTTGCACAATGAGAAATGAGCTTATTTAGAGTTCATTCACCTTTTGATAGTTGTAACTAATTTTAAATTGGTTAAACTGTGCAGGAAGCAATACCAAAATCATAAGAACAAATAATTCCTCAAAAAGTTTGATCTTAAATGCCTTAAGTCTTGAAGCAACATGGAACATCTCCATAATGTACTCCATCTCGTTTCCTTGACCCTTATACTTCACAGACATTAAAGAAGTCAAAAGCTATGTCATCTCAATCTTATCGTTTTTGGCAAAATGTTTCTTAATTTCGTCAATGAAACCCTTAGCCAGAGTAATCTATTCAGATTTTGTGCCCCTAAAGGATTTTGGAATGTTGTGCTCATGATCATTAGACTCGTGCGGTTTGAATGATCCCACCTCTCAAAATCTCTTTTAGCATTAAGGGTGCTTGTCGCAGTGATAGGTGCAGGTTGTTCTTCCCTTAGTGTAAGGTTTATGTCCATACAGCCAAGCATTATAAGCAAGTGCCTTTTCCATTCCTTGAAATTAGTCCCATTAAGTATGGGTATAGAATTTATATTAACAGATGTTGTGGTAGCATAAGATGAACTAGTTGAATATAGAGCAGAATAGATAAAAAAAAGCTTACATAAATATTCATAAGTAAACAATAAATTCAAAATAGTGGCTAATCTCATCTCAAGATACCAAAAATAACATTAGTATCAAGTCTTTGGACAATAATATTTACAGTAAGAGATACTCTTGTTGTAACAATCAAATATTGACAATAAATTATGTCAAACAATGAATCAACCGTTGGACTAACTTATTACTCACATAAAATACCTTATAATTGTCACACATTTATCACCATAAATGTCATTAAAATTCTGCCAAATATTAACTTACCTTTTGGTCAATTAATAAATGCATGAATCACAAAAAAATATAATCATATTGATATTTTAAATAAACTAATATACACAAAAAAGGACTTTGGTGGCATTTTGTTTCAACTAATCTATTTAAAATATTAGACATCCTTAATTAAATCCCAAAGCTAAAATCTGAATTTATTTGTTTCAAAATATTTCAAATTTAAACCAAAATAATTTGAATAAAGGTAAATCACATCTCAAGATATTAGACACTCCATTAATATTCATCTTTGGAAAAAAATATTAACTTGCAAGTGATACTTGTTATAGTAATCAAACATTGACAATAAAAAACATATCAAATAATAAATCTTTTTTTGGACCGATTTATTGCTCACATGTAAAACTAAATAATCGTCACAATATTAACATTTCGTTGGGCCGATCAATATTAACATAACTTAAGTTACATACACAACATTTTATATTTTAAAACAAAATAATTTTAATAACAGATGTCAATTTGGCAACTTATTATTTCAATTAAGTTATTTTAAAAGATATATAAACATACCCATATTCAAATTTAACATTTCCATAACAATAACCCAAAATAAAGTTGTCCCAATGCTAAATGAAAAACCAAATATCTTAATCTTTGATGAATTACAAGTGGCCATTAAATTTTTATAATAAAATTCAAAATCAAATTTTATAAGACTGGATTTAATTTGTTATGAGTTCACATCAAAATATCCCAAAACTAAATATATATTCATATAAAAAAATAACTTTAATGAATGTATATAAATCAATTTAATAATATATATAATTAAATCCATAAAAAATTATCACCACAACCTTAGCATCAATATACAAATTTAAAATCATAAAATTTTTTAGATTTAATAATATCCAAGTCAAGCATTATACCCTTAAAATAATTGATAAAAATATAAAAATTCATACATATATAAATATCAAAACCAATCATAAATTATATATATATTGAAAGGCCAATAATTAACAATCACTTGTATATAAAATTTGGCAACACCAAAACTGTTCATAAATCTACTGCACCATTATCAATTTCTAATCAAATAAATTAAAAGAATATATCGACGTCAAAACACAACATACCAAATCAAATTCTAATATTTGATCTATGCATAATATCATGAAAAATAGATATAAATTTTTGACTACTACTTAGTGTCGGTAATAGATCTGAAAAAGCATCTAAAAATATCAAATTTAGATATTTGTACCTTGTCGAAGTAAAGAACCATGGCATATATGTTTGGAATAGATTTTGTTTTGAAAGAGTTGAAAAAGCACTATCTCGTTGAAAGGTTCTATACATCCACCCTTTCTCAACGCATTTCTTTAGACAAAGATTTCGTTTTTTTCGCTTTTCGGATGATAAATATTTATTAAAACATGGAGTGTGAATCAAACCCATGCTTGAATTGAAATTGAGATACTGATGCAAGTTCTTCTCTTCTGAATCAGATGGATTCATATCTGAAAGAGGTTGACAATAAGTTCTTTTCAAATTGACTATTTCTTGAAAACTTGACTTTTCATTTTTTTTAAAAACCATAATCAATGAATAAAGATTAAAAAAAAAAAAAACTTACAAAATAATAGAAGCATAAACCTACGTCCCTTCTTTAAACTATCAAGTTTAATAAAATTCAAAACCGAAAAAAAAAAAAAAATTTCAAAATTCTTTCTGTTTTCGCAGCACCCAAACAATCTATATATTTACAAAAGTAGCAATGTTTAGACTCAATCCAATTACTATCATAACAATCACTTCAAATATCACAAACTTCATTAGTATCGCTAGCTCTCATAGCGTGTGTATATATGAACTTACAAAATCATATCAACTGAAGCAAACAAGAATTTCAACTACCTTTGATTTTCAAGATCACGCATATATTCCAAACCCTAAAACTTAAAAACTTCGACATATAGCCCTAAAATTTGTACAATTTTTATTTTAAACTCTAAAACTTTTAATATAAGTTCAAAAAGTTTAATATGTATAACCGAAGCATCAAATCAATATATCAAATTTATAAAATCTGAAGAATGAATTAATCCAATAATAATAAAAAAATAACTCATTATCAATGATTCGACATGACGAGGCTCAGATGCCACTTGTTAGAACCGTAAAACAAGATCTAATATAAAACTTAACAAACCAGTACCTATCATGTTAGATCATCAAGAGCAAAAAAAAAAAAAAAAAAAAAAAAAAAAAAAAAAAAACTAGATGTATAAGCGTACTTGAATCCATTGATTTCTTAAAATCTTTAGATCTTATGGTTTGGATATTCTAAAGTAGCACACAAGTAATTCCGAGAAGGTGGCTTTCTCTTTTCTAAAGATTAGATATTAGAAAAGTTGCATATGTATAATTTGGGACCATAATCCTAATATATAACTTTTGCACATTAACCCTAATTTCTAATCAACCCATCATAAATTAGAAATTAGTTACTAGAGTATTACACATATTTGCCACATACTTCATTTAATAATAAAAGCCCAATAAACCTTAACCAAATTAGATCAATTTTAATTTGGGCTAATATTTTATAATAGTAAATAATAACATATAATTACTATTATTATATATAATGTCCACATTTTTCAATACCTATCACCACTCTGCTGGATAAAACATAGGTTTGTTGAGTAATATTTTCTCGTGTGTTATTCATAGGAGTATTCGAGTATTTATACATGTTACAGATGCTATTATAGCTCATGATAGAACCCCACTACTAGGATCCCACTATTTTGTCTTGACTCCACTGCCTCTAGTACTAATATTCTCGGCGGACTCCAGGCTTACTGGACACGTGTATACGGAGCATTCAGTCCTTTCTATTTCTGGGACTAACGTTTTGAATGGGCTTCGTACCTATTGGACATGCGCCTGGGTGGCTGCGTGCTCCTTAGGTATATGCAAATTGAGACTATGGCAGGCTGGGTCTGCAAGCTTGCCCTTTTTGCGAACTCCTTGGGCATACGCGAACTCACCTTGCTGTCCTCTAGTGGTTTGTCTTGCACCCAATCTTCCAGTGGGACCTATCCAGGTCATAGGTGGTGATTTGGATCCTGTCTAAGACTCGAGTTGGTGATCATTGATGTATAACAATCTATTCCCCCTTACTGGGTTTAAGAAAGGTTACAAAGTGGTATTTCTTAGATCCATCACATCAAATTTAAACGCAGCTTGCTAGGCACGTTGCGAGCTGTGATGTACAATAGCCATTCTGCCACATGTGTGAGCGAATTTTAAGTATATTTATCTGACAGTTGAAAGTTGAACAGTTTTCATCTACTTGTATCTGGATCATTGATCTTCCTCAGTTATATGAATCGTCAAAATGCGAAAAAAGAAACCCTTCTTTAAAATAACTCTCAAAGCTCGAAATTCTTCACACTTAGCATTTTCTGCTACTGAAAGAAAGGTAATTTCAAAAACATTCTTACTTTAAATTTATTTTTTTTTCTTTTACCAATACTATGACGAAGATGAGAGGGATCAGTAATCGAATAGTCTAAGCCCGTCCACCGCGAGAACTATCATCTTAAGCTTTGGAGATGACTAAACTATATCCATATACCACTAAGTGGGAGGAACTGTGATGGGTTTTGGTCGTGCAGGGGATAAAGCTCTCGAATTTTTCATATTAGTTCTCCATCATGGAGGGGTCACATTAATTGTGCGAAACCACTGAGGATAGCTTCCTGCTATCACTTCACACATTCGAGGTTGGGTTCCACTTACCCCTGCACCCCTTCTTCTACAATCTGCTCAAGAATTACTAAATTGCCCCCGATCAACTCTCGGGCTTTTCTTGGTGGATTGCCATGGCATATTTTATTGATTGTTGTCAGCGTGATGAGGTCTCTTTGCTCGCCGTTTTCCAGCACTTGTATTAATTAAAAGGTCACAATCGAGAGAACTCAATGGGGTTATACTATTTCACCCCTCGCAAAAAGGTGGAGATCATTATTATGAATCAATGTTCAAATCTTCGCCTAAATCGAAGAAGCATGTTCGAATTCGTAGCAAACTTGGTGATGGCTTTGGGTTTCTAGTAAAGTGGTCTTCGCCAAGTCGGGATTTGTGCTTGTTTCAATGGACCCTCCCTATAAATAAAGTCGTAGCCTAGTTTCAGAGGCTTCGCACTAGGTGCTTGTTGGTTTTGGAGGACCTTATCACGGCGAGGAATATTTTTTAATACTACTTGGAAAGTTTTAGCCCCAATGGGTAAAGATCTGGTGACAACAGAGTGGTCGCCCAATCTGTTGGTGCACTTCCTGAAAGAAACACATGGCTCCATGGTGTTGTGGATGAGTTGGGTCTGATACTGCTGGGCTTCAAGGAGAAACTGATAAATTTCTTTTATCATTTCTACAACATAAGTCTTCGCCCATTTTTTCTTGATGCATCGTTGCAAGGGGAAAGTGGTAGGAGTAATGTTAATTTACTAACTGCTCCTACTGATCATAGAATTGTTGCTGATGCAGGCGTCAATCGCAGCTCTGAGAATGATTCAAAAGAAACTGACAGTGTTTCCCGTGAGATCAATAAGGCCATGGACATGGATTCGGTAATAAGTAGGTAAGCGCTAGTCTAGCGCGGGGGCTATGCACATCGCTTCTACCAGTGAGGAGGAGGGGAATAGTGTATAATTGGAGTGACATAGTAAGAGAAGGGAAAACCCTGTTGGTTTTATTTCTACAATGGTTAAAACCCTAACTTTTCTAGGTTCTCCAGTGGTGAGCTTATCCCCTGTTCCCTTCATTAGTTCGCCGATTGCCATTGATGAAGATACCGTTTTACATGTCCCTTGTGTCTCTCCTTTTGTGCATGTTGCTAGAGAAGCACCAATTTTAAGTAATGGAGATTCATTTCCGTGGCGCAGAGATTTGAATGCGTAGGAGTATCCCTATAATCCTGTTGATGTGTCCCGCGAATGGCAGGCTCTTATACCAGAAGCTGCGAGGATAAGCAGTGCGTAAACTGTAACAGCCCGAATATGACCCTAATCGGAACGGTGGTTTCGGGACCACGAATCCGAGTTAGAAAAATATTTTAGTATTTTATTTGATATCCATGTTATGTGTTTGAGCATGTGTTAAAATATCGTAGGCTAATTTGTCTATTTGGATGTTTAATTTTAGAAAAAGGGCTAAATTACATAAGTGGTAAAAGTAGCCAATTAGAGTTGTTTTCTTTTGCATGAGAATTTAAGTTGCAATTTGACCTTTATATGGGTATAGTGGACGACAATGACACAAATTTTGCATTAAATTATTTTATTTATATAATTTTTAAAGTTGAAATGATGTTTTAATATATGTTATTGTTATTAAAATAAGAAGACACCATTATCTTCATCATTTTCCGTCTCTTCTTCACCGAAAATAAAAGAAGAAAGAAAGAAACTAAGCTTTTAACCATTCGGCCCTTGCATGTCTAAATTAGGGTATGTAACTAGCTCGATTTTTGTTAATTTTTACGTTTTTGAGATCGTTGCTTTGAATACTATTCGACCCATGTTGGAATTTTTGAATTTGATGTATGTTTGACATTCGACCATTGATGAATGCTTATGTTTTGAAATGTTGATGGTAAAATATTGATGTTATGTTTTGAATTAACATAATTTGAATTGGAAATTTTGATAAATTTGAGTAATTAGGATGAATTCGTGAAAATTGTAAATTAAAGGGTCCGAATGTGAAATAAATGAATTGTATGGCTTTGTATGGGCATAAGTAGTATTCGGCCATAAAGGAGTAATTCCAAATTATGTGTATTTTGTTTTTTGTGCAATAGGGACTAAATTGTAAAAGTTGTAAATGTCATGGGTAAAATGGTAATTTTCCCATTTATGTGATTTTTTGTATTAAATTGAATGAAAAGATATTTGAATAAGTTTAAATTTGGAATCCATTTAGATCAAGAACCTAAAGACACGAGATTGGATCGGGGGAAAGCAAAATTAAATGAATAGCCGGGAAGCTTAATCCGACAACTTCCAAGGTAAGATTTTAAGCAATTGAGTTAAATCGAATTGTCTTTATAATATATATCTATGATAAAGGGTGGTAAGTATATTGAACATCAAGTTGCCGAATGTGTTATTTTGGTATAAGTTAGTTTAAAGTGAGCTTGCTTGGAAGTTGAATGTGAAGGTATGAAATGTATATCTAAGTGTTTATGATGCAAGTAAATATGAGAGATACTAAATGGTGATATGAATATATTCAAAGTAAAGCTAGTTATATAATAATGATATAGCCGAATGTGAGATTTATATTTGTGTATGAAATGATAAGGTTATATCTGTATGGATGTGCGTATAAGTGATGCTGTGGATTATATCTTGAATATATATATTTATATGTACATTCGAATGAATTACAGGTCTATGAAAGGTACTATGTGTACGAAATTATAACCGGGCACTAAGTGTGCGGAACTGTTGAGTAATGGCACTAAGTGTGCAATACGTTGCTAAATCTTATTAACAAGTGTGCAGGTATGAGGCTCGTGAAAAGATTTCTATTAAGTATACGAAAATGTTCGAGTATATTATCACATGTTATGCATGAATGGTTAAGGTTGCAGAGGTAAGTAAACTAGAGGTATGTATTATACCTATTAACTTGAGATTTATGGTAGCTTGAAATGTAAGTAGAAGATTCGGTAAGTATATGACATGTATGCTAATTATTTATTATGTGATGGTGGTATATGGATGTTAATATAAGCATATAATATGGTTATGAAATCAACTTTTAATTGTTTGGGTTATTCGGTATGGATGTTATCAATGAATTAGGTTCTGAAATCATAAGTTTACATATGAGTATAAATTGCTTAAATCTTACTAAGCTGTGGAAGCTTACTTTTTTCTCGGTTGTTTTTGAATTTGTAGATTTCTTTTGGGAGCTTGGCTCGTGCTTGGAGATCATATTGGAAGTTCATCATACTATCACCTATCTTGGTATTCTATAAGATGTTTCTCTTTTGGAAACTTATGGCATGTATAGATTAAGTCTTTTGGGTTGTGTTGGAAGGTCATGTAAATATGTATATATTTACATATGCCATGCGAAAATGGCTATGTTTCTTTATTTAAGTTTAGTTTGAATTTGATATATTATGGATTACTATTTGAGTATTTTGGTATGCATATATAAAAAGCCTAGTTGAAAGCTATTTCATAATAGATATATGTGAGTTTTGAGTTTTCTAGAAATTGGTTGAATATGGTACATATATGACATTGGGATGATGAATTATATTGGCATGCTTATTTAAATGTATCTCCGTAACTAGATATGAATGAAATAAGTTGCATTTTGTGCATGTATATACCAAAGGTGATATATTAACGAGCAAATTTGATGTGTATTTAATTGTGGATATTCGGCTATGGTTTGTTTTAGTTGGAGCTTAAAAATTCCTTTTTTTTTTTAGTGATATTATGTTCGGCCATGTAATTTCATTTCATAGATTCGGTCATGATACCCATGAGATATTGAATATAAGTTGTTTATATGATTTGGATTAAATTAATATTGAAACATTTAGTTTTGACATATACGTGTGCTTTTGTAAGTATTATATATGTTTATGGATGAATGATATTATAGGTTATGTATTCAAGTTGCGTATATTCAATCATAATGCTTATGTGATTTTGAACGAGAATGGATATTATTTGACTTGAGTATGAGTTATTTGCCTAAAGTGTTTGGTACTTTATTAGTAGAATGAATTTTAGTAAGGCGCATATTCGGCCATTATGGTTTACTTACCAAATGAATAGTAATTTGTACTATTTGAATAAAAAATACTTTTATGTGTATTGGTATTATAGAATCGTGATATATATATTGTAAATGTTTTAGTAAAACTTTATTAAGGGTATGGTTATAGTAAATTGATATATATATATTGCTATGTTAAAATGATATATATATACGTGTATGCTGATTTGGGGTTAGTTAAGTAATGCCTCATAACTCTAATTCGGCGATAGATACGGGTTAGAGGTGTTACATAAACACCCTTAGCATCAAGCATTTCCTCATATCTGTAATTCTTGCTTTCTAAAGCTTAATATGGTTGTGCTAAAATATGATGAGGCCTACAAAAATGAGCTGTGATAGCCCGAAATAGGGCCTAATAGGAACAGTGGTTGAGAAACCATGAATTCGAGATATAAAAGTTTATTACGATTAATTATTATGATTTACCGAGTGATTAAATACATGTGTTAGAGTATCGATAAGAAATTTTATTGATTGCATGCTTAAGATGCCAATTAGGACTTATTTGCAAAAGTTGCTAAATAGGGGTTCTAATTCATAGAGTACTTGATTGTAATGGGGGTTTGAAGTAGGAGTCCTTAAATGGTAATTAGACCATTATATTTCCATGGACAAAAATGGACATACATAGGTAGAAATAACCAAAGTTTTTAATGAAGGGTATTTTAGTCATCTAGTAATTAAAAGATTAAAAAAAGGAAAAAGATGGCAAAATATGTCCATCTTCTTCATTAGAACGAAATTTCAAGGGTTATCCATAGCTAGGTTTGTTTCAAGCTTCCAAGCTCCATAGTAAGTGATTCCAAGCCCCGTTTTTAATGTTCTTTACATTTTTGGAGTCCCGATAACTTGATTTAGCTTATACTAGCAATAATTTAACCTAGGGTTCATATTTGGAAAAATACCCATAGGTGAAATGTGTTTATTTTGATGTTTTATGATAGGATATGAGGTTTGAAATTATGTTAAACAACTTTTGCTAAGCGATTTTAAGTGAAAACGAGTAAGACGGCTCAATCGGTAAAAATACCTAATGTTCATAAGTATATGCTAGAGTGCGAATTTGATGTTGTCATAGAAGGGAAAAATGATCAGCATGTCATAAAACATAAGAATAAGGGACAAAGTTTAATTTCCGAGCTTTAGGGTAAAAGTGTAAATATATGAAACTTTAGGGGAAAAAACGTAATTTTACCAAAATATTGTGTATGAATTGTATTTGAATGGAATTTTGATAAAATGTATTAAATTGTGTTAATATAGATCAAGAAAGAAGGAATAGTGAAGGTGACCGGGGAAAAGAGAAGGTTGTCGACTAATTTACAAAAATAGTCGTTTTGCATCCGAGGTAAGTTATGTGTAAATAATAGCAATATTTTTATAAATTGTGAATTATATTTGATATGTGAATTAATATTGAATGTGGAAGGAAAATTGTTCATGAATTGTTCAAGTGATAAAGTGCTTAAAATAAGTGTTAAGAGTAAATTCCCGGTTGAACTTAGGAATAGAATTGGGTACAAGTGATATATCACTAGAGACCGATGTTCTGATATTACTGATGAGTCCCGGGTCTTTGGGTGATCTAGCATGTGTTGCAGACACCTGACAGTTTGTGTGAGCAGGCCCGTGGACATTTCCAGTGTTATTGATTAGTGGTAGCTTCGGCTACATTAAAGTGGTAGCTTCGGCTACATATCAATGTGGCACTTATGTGCTAAATATCTACGTATCTGTGTATATTCCGAGTGTTCAATAGGATTAATAATAAATTAAAGTGAATATGAGATGAAATGTGTATGCAGGTATAATTGAAAGAATGAGCATACGTGATAATGATTAAGTACTTAAATGTATGTGCAAGTGAACTGGTAAGATTGTACAGGTGCAAATGATTAAATTTGCTAAGAAGGATATTAATTAATTGTATGTGAAAATGTTAATTATTGATTCAGTGCTTATTGTTTACATGTAACTTACTAAGCTATTAGTAGCTTACTCGTTCTTTTCCTTTCCTTTGTTTTATAGTGTGTTGAACTTACTTGGATTGGAGATCGTCGGAGCCTCGTATCACATAATGAAGCCTTTACTTTGGTATATAAATGCTTTTGAAATGTTTTAAGTTATGACATGTATAGGGGTCGAATTATTTTGTATGGATACCTAAGTGATGTTTACTACAAAGAAAGTATGAAAAAGTAAAAAATTGCAATGAAACAGTTTTTGGACAACAGCAGTAACGTGACTTTGAAAAATCACCAAAAATAGGAGAAATGGAATTAAAAAGTGAATAAGATATAGAATTAAATATTATTGTGTCTAATTTCATATTAAAGAAACAGTGAAGCAAATGAATTCTATATTCTATGATATTTGAATTTTTGTGAGATAGGGTCAGAATGGTACTTGAAGTCTCCTGTTTAGACTTTAGAAAAACATTTAAAAATGTAAAAAAATAATTATGAGTTATAATTTATTTATATAGATTCCTTAGTGAGTCTACTTTCAGTAGAAATAAGTAGAAACAACATATAAAAATTGTACTGAGAAAATTTATTTTTAGTGAAGAGTGGTCAGAACCGTTGGACTGTAAAACAGTGGAGATTTTAATGAATAAACTGTACTAATTGGTAGAAGCAAAAATTCTGAAAATTTTATGGTGGGAAAATATATGAGTCTAGTTTTAGGGAAAATTTACGGATCTAAAATTTAGTTTTGTAACTCGAGTTGTAATTAAATTAATAACTGTTTCGCAGGTGGACAGGTTTATTGTAAATGATGAAATAAATTTTTTTATACCGGGAGTAGTAAGATAAGTTAAATAACGCCTCATGCTCGACTCCGGCAACGGTCTCGAGTGTGTGGTGTTACATGAGCTTACTAAGATTAATACAGAACTGGAAAGATTTCACGAGTTGTATCTTAAGATGAGGAAGGAAAATGAGGTCATTAATACACAGAATGGGGACCTCACAAAACATTTCGCAGTTGCTAAAGTTAAAATGGAGGGGTTAGCTTGCGAGATGGTCACTGAGAGGTAGAGCAAAGAGGTTGCACAAGCTGAGCTAGATAGGGTTCTTACGGAGCCTGCCATTCAAATAAATAAGATCACCAGGGAGTGCCATTCTCAAGTAGAGAGGATGAGGCAGGACTAGCTCGATACTCTGCAGAAATTTAAGGAGAAAATAGTAAAAAATGTGTGTAAGTCTATTTCTAAGCTGAAAATGAACATATTGTGGCATGCTCAGGTTGTTGGTGGCCCTTTCAATGCTCGTGGAGTGGACCTTGATGCTTTCACGAGGTAGATAGAAATGATTTGGATTTTGATGTGTTGTTCCCTTCGGGTACTGCGTGGAAGTCATTCGTGTCTATCTGGAAGAATTCACCAGATTTCTATCTAGACGAGGACCCAATTGAGGATAACAATGCGAGCCCTTTTCTCATGAGTGACAATGAGGCCTCTTATGCTGAGAATGACATTGCAACCACTTCTGCAACGGGACAAGATACTAATAGGAAGGAAGAGGAAACCAATGTATCTTAGCTAGTTGATAATTTGTATTTTGTTGTTATTTTTTCAATGAAATGAAATTTTATGTTTTGAAGGAATTTGTTTTAATAATTGTTACTTTCGTGTCTTTGTAAGTCCATACTTATCGTACAACTATATTTTTTGTTACAAAGGCTTTAAATAAATCTTTAAAAAATCAGCAGTTACTAGCTACTTGGAAATTGAAGCAATTCCTTAAAGTTATTAGTTTTGCGAATTGTTAACTGGGAATACAGTTTTGCGAGCTATTCTAACTTAGGCAAATATTTGAAAATAATCAACTGGGAGTGTTAATCTGCGAGTTGTTTTAGGGGTTGTGGTTTTTCACCTGCAAGCCTTAATATGATAGTTAAGAATTTGTAACTCTCGCTAACTGTGTTGGAGACTGTGGTTTTTTACCTACAAGTCTTAATATGACAGTTAGGAGTTTGTAACTCTCACTAATTGTGTTGAAGGCTGCGGTTTTTCACCTGCGAGCCTTAATATGACAGTTGGAAGTTTGTAACTCTCGCCAATTGTATTGGAGGCTATGGTTTTTCACCTGCAAGATTTAATAAGACAGTTGGGAGTTTGCAACTCTCGGTTACTGTGTTGGAGGCTGCACTTTTTCACCTGCAAGCTTTAATATGATAGCTAGAGTTTGAAACTCTTGCTAACTGTGTTGGAGGTTGCGGTCTTTCACCTGCGAGCTTTAATATGACAGTTGGGAGTTTGTAACTCTCGCTAACTGTGTTGGAGGCTATAGTTTTTCACCTGCGAGCCTTAATATGATAGTTGGGTGACTAGGGGAAGATTATTCATTCAAAGGATAATGAGTTACACATAATATTTTTTGAGGGAATTCCACGTTCATGGTACAGCCATGCCCTCTATCCTTGCAAGCTAATATGCTCCACAACCTATTTCTTTTATAACTTTGTATGGCCCCTCCCAATTTGGAGCCATCTTTCCTTGTTGCGAAGCGGGTAGAATAGCTTCGGTATTTCTTAAACCAAGGTCACCCACTTGGAACTTCTTGTTTTTAACCTTAGAATTGTAGTAGCGAGCTATTTACTAGGTGTGTGTTGCGTTCCTAACTTCGGTTGTTTCTTTGAGATCATCAATCATATCGAGGTTGAGCCTGATGGCCTCCTGATTAGCTTTCTCGTTGAAGTGTTGCGTTCTGTGTGACCTCAAACCAATCTTTACAGGGATTACAACCTTTGCACCGTAAACAAGAGAAAAAGTTGTTTCTCCTATTGTGGTATGGGATGTAGTTCACAGGGTCCACAAAATTCTAGGTAGTTCTTCCAACCAAGCGCCCTTAGCCTCACTGACTTTTTTCCTGAGGGCTGTTAGGATTTTATTGTTCATTACTTCTACTTGTCCGTTAGTTTGTGGCATTTTTACTGAACTTTGAGCTAGGGTTATCTGGAGGTCAGTGTATAATTTTTTGAACTCTCCCTGAAACTGTGTACCATTGCTCGTAATGATCACGCGAGGTATCCCAAACCAGTAGACAATCGATTTCCATAGGAAGGACTCCATCTGTTTCTCTATGATAGTTGGCAATGCTTCAACTTCAATCCATTTGATGAAACAATCTATAGCCACCATTATGAACTTTTTCTGCTATGTGGCTATTGGGAACAAACCAAGGATATCAACCCCCCAAGTTGCGAATGGCCAAGGGCCTAACATGACCTATAGAGGCTCCGCTGGTTGTATAACACTCCAAACCCTGCCCAAACACTCCGACGGGGTGAGTCACAAGACTCAGTGTGCAACCCTCATGCACCATCAGACTGGGCCTTAGCCTACAGAACAGAATAACAGAATATCATACAACAGAAATTATGCAAAGCCCATCCCAATCCTAGATCCATCCGCTACACACCACCATTTACCTCCCAATCACACCATTGGGGATTTCTACAATCAACCCAAGCCGCTACACACCATCGATGGCAGCCATGCTGCAGTTAGCTGCTCATCGTCAGATCTGTGACATAGTCACCAGAACAGATTGTAGCAGAGCCACTACAACATATCGTGGCAGAGCCATCAGAACAGAACACTTCCCCTTTTATCAATCACCCAACCCCGTGCAACATAGAAATCGACATACATATCATATCATGTTAACGGAGATATTCAATTAAGAATGACAGAAATCACTAACCTGGTGATTCGCCTTTACCCGCCACGGGTTTTCAATGACCATGCCGATATTTGGCATTTAATGTAATATAACTTGAGTTTATATGCATACTAATCAAGCAATCCAAATGGTGTGAGAATGTTACACACCTGATAAATACGTAGGACTACCCTCTATGTCGATACCCTCGCTAATCGGATCTACTACCCTTTGTCTACAACTTTGCTCAAAAGCCGAAAAAACACGAGGTTGAGGTTTCCCCTACATTCGGCCAAAGATTAATATTTACCCGAATTTATATGTTCAAATAAACAAGTCTCTTTGCCTAAACCGATTAGACCCTGGAAGTAGGGTGATTCGAGTGCTACTGATTTAGAACCTTAGGCGATTGGATCTCCTTCAAATCCCGGAATGCCACAAAAGAAAGAAAAACACAAGATCAGTTTCCATATAGCCATTCGGCTAGGGTCTCTAAAAACAGGGAAAAGATTGAATCACGCGAATCGACACTTACCTTCAGTTTCCTTCAAGATTAAGCACAAGCAGACACCACAGAGGAAATTTGGCAATCACAGCAGATGAGATCTGGGGATTTTGACTTTTAAGAAAATCCCGAAAAGATGAACAAGAGAAGTACTGATGCATTTTCGGCTTTTAGAAGAACAAAGAATTGAAAAGATGGGCAAAGAACAGACAGAGAGATTTGGGCGATGAGTATTAAAGAAAAGAGAAGGTGAATGGCAGGGTTTCGGCACTTGGTGAGGCCTCAGGGGTTTCGGTTTCTAACAGAAAAGAAAAGAAGAAGAGATGATTCTTATTTGCTGAAAGAGAGAAAAACTAATAGCTATTCTCAGAGAGGACAAATGAAAAATTCGGCACACCCCCTAGCCTATACCAAACCGACTCCTTCCCCTTTCCTGAGTTTGATTTTCGGCCAACACTAGCCTCCTGGATTAGCTCTCATCTTTTCCTTATCTTTATCAAAACACCTACCCAAAAGTGTCCTACACCACACCACTACCTCCCTCCTTTATCAGCTTATTATCCACATATTAAAACATTAAAAAATCCCTATTTTCTAGCGTTGATGCCGTCCCCTCCCTTGCTCCCTTCTAAGTGCTGAATCTGGCACAAAAACATGGGCTCCAAGTGGCCAAAACTTGAACCCTTAGTGATGCCAACTCCCTTCCCTCTTAGTGGCGCCATTTTGCCACTGGCCCACAAGCCCATTTTGATATTTTAAACACAGATACCTATCTTAAAGGCTCTAGAGTGTCTACACAAGAATTTAGCCAAGGCCTCAGCCCATACCTAAGCTCAATCTGAACCCCTAACTCTTAAATTAACACATTAACATACAACGCACCAAAATGCATAGGCCTATTAATTCAGGATGTTACAGTTCTACTCCTTAAAAAAATTTCGGCCCCGAAATTTACCTGATCAGAAGAGATGGGGATACTGTTGTCGCATAACATCCTCTGGTTCCCATGTCATTTCCTCCGCACCGTGGTTTCGCTACAAAACCTTGACCAAAGGGACGGACTTCCTTCTCAACACTTTTACGTCTTGATCTAAGATTTGCACTGGTTCCTCCTCAAAAGACAAGTCTGGCCTTACTTCAATCTCTTCTACCGGCACAATATGTGATGGATCCGAACAGTAACGTCTTAGCATCGAGACATGAAACACGTCATGTATCCGCTCTAACCCTGGAGGCAACTCCAATCAATACGCTACTGGCCCCACACGTTCTAGTACCCGATAAGGTCCAATAAATCGGGGACTTAGCTTACCCTTTTGACCAAACCTCATCACCTTCTTCCACAGTGGCACTTTCAAAAAGACTTGATCTCCCACTGCAAATTCCAACTCCTTACACTTTAGATCCGCATAAGATTTCTGTCGATCAGACGCTTCTTTTAACCGAGCCTGTATTACACTAACTTTTTCTTCCGTTTCTGAAACTAGTTCTGGACCCAACACCTGACGTTCACCCAACTCTTCCAACAAGTAGGAGTACGACATCTCCGTCCATACAACGCTTCATAAGGCGCCATCTGAATACTAGATTGATAATTGTTATTGTATGCGAATTGTACCAAAGGTAGATACTCTTTCCAACTACCCCTAAAATCAATAATGCAAGCTCTTAACATATCCTCCAAGATCTGAATTACCCTCTCAGACTGACCATCAGTTTACGGATCAAAGGCGGTGCTGAAGTCTAGCCTTGTTCCCATTGCCTGATGCAGAGCCTTCCAGAATCGTGACGTGAACCTAGGGTCTCTATCCGATATGATCGACATAGGTACATGCAGTCTCACTACCTCAGCCACATACAGCTTAGCCAACCTTTGCAGAGAATAGTCAACACGAATTGGTATGAAGTGAGCAGACTTCGTCAGCCGATCAACAATCACCCAAATCGAATCCTTTTTAGTGGGCGTAAGAGGTAACCCGCTAACAAAATCCATCGTGATTCTTTCCCATTTCCATTACGGAATCTTCATCGGCTGCAACAACCCCGAAGGCAACTGGTGTTCCACCTTCACCTGCTGGCACGTCAAACATTTACCCACGAATTCTGTTACCTCTCGCTTCAGACCTGGCCACTAGAACTGCTCTCACAAATCTCGATACATCTTCACCCCTCCAGGATGCATAGCGTATGGGCTGCTATGCGCCTCCCGCAGAATCATCTGCCTTAACTCAACATCCTTTGGCATACAAATTCTCTCAAGAAAACAAAGAACCCCATCACCATTCAAACTATAGTCCTCTCCTTCACCACTTTGCACTTGTCGGAGTCGAGCACTCAAGACATCGTCTAGAAGCTGCTTCTCTTTGATCTGACTAGTCCACGTTGGTCTCACTTGGAGTTCAGCTACCAGACTGCCATCCTCATATAGACTGAGATGAGCAAACATCGCCCTCAAATCCGCTATTGCCTTCCGACTCAGCGCATCTGCCACCACGTTAGCCTTGCCCGGATGATATTCGATCGAGCAGTCATAGTCCTTCAAAAGTTCAATCCACCTACGTTGTCTTAGATTTAACTCCTTCTGGGTAAGGAGATACTTCAGACTCTTATGGTCAGTGTAAATAACTGACTTCTCCCTGTACAGGTAGTGTCTCTAGATCTTTAGAGCGAACACTACCGCAGCCAATTCTAAATCATGCGTGGGCTAGTTCAACTCATGCGGTCTTAACTGTCGAGACGCATATACAACAACCTTCCCATCTTGCATCAACACACATCCTACCCATGTGTGTGACGCATCACAGTAGACGGTAAACTCTTTTCCCGTTTCTAGCTGGATTAACACAGGTGCTTCTGTCAAAATTTTATTCAGCTTTCGAAAGCTCTCCTGTTGTTTGTCGGTCCTAACAAACGGTACTCCCTTCCTCAACAATTTAGTTAGAGATGCCGGAATTAATGAGAACCCCTCAACAAACCTCCTGTAATACTCTACCAATCCCAAGAAACTTCGAATCTCTGCCATCGACTTCGGCGGTTTCCAATCCAATACAGCTTCTATCTTTTGAGGGTCAACCCTAATTCCCTCTGCAGAAACCACATGTCCTAAGAAAGTTACTTCCCTTAGCCAGAACTCACACTTGCTGAACTTAGCAAACAACTGCTTCTCCTTTAGAATTTGCAACACCACACGAAGATGTGCATCATGCTCCTCCTCGGTCTTGGAATAAACTAGGGTATCATCAATGAACACCACAACAAACTGATCAAGGTATGGTTGGAACACCCGATTTATCATATCCATAAATGCTACTGGCACGTTCGTTAACCCAAACGGCATCACCAAAAATTCATAATGACCGTAGCGAGTCCGAAACGCCGTCTTATGATGTCCCCTTCCTTTACCTTTAACTGATGATAACCCGACCTTAAATCTATCTTAGAGAAAACCAAAGCTCTTTTGAGCTGATCGAACAGATCGTCGATTCTTGGCAGCGGATACTTGTTCTTAATCGTTAACTTATTCAGTTGACAGTAGTCCACACACATACGCATGGATCTGTCCTTCTTCTTCACAAATAGGATCGGCACTCCCCACGGAGACACACTCGATCGTATAAAACCATGATCCAACAGTTCTTGGATCTGGGCCTTGAGTTCCACCAACTCCTTCAGCGCCATTCTATAAGGAGCAATGGACACTGGAGCTGTACCCGGAAGTAGCTCTATTCCAAACTCCACTTCGCGATCCGGGGGTAACCCTGGCAGTTCCTCAGGGAAGACATCCGCGAAATCTTTGACTGTTCGAACCTCATCGATAGTCACCTCCTTAGTATCCAAAGCACTGATAAAAGCTAGAAACGCGTTACATCCTTTTCGAATCATCTTAACAGCTTTCAGGGTAGATACCATGTTGGACAAATAATCCCTTTTTTCTCCTAACACAACCACCTCCCCGCCTTTCGGGGTATTCAACACCATGCGCTTAGTCTCACAATCCAACTTAGCATGATGTTTCGTCAACCAATCCATTCCTAAGATAAGATCAAACTCTCCAAACGGTAATTCCATTAAGTCTACCGTGAACACTACCCCTTGCGTCTCTAAAGGTACGTTCCTAAACAGTTTGTCCACTACCCTAGATTATCCTAAAGGACTAACCACAGTCATCTTCCTAGAAGTTGTTTCAGAGTCTATACTTAGGGTCTCAGATACCGAGCATGCAACGTAAGAGTGGGTTGATCCAATATCAATCAAAGCAAGAAATGGATGATCAGTAATAAGGAACGTATCGGTTATGACATCCGATGCGTCACCATCCTCTCGCCGATGAGCTGCATACACTAGACCCGGCTGTCTCGCGTTTACATTACCTGCACCCCTACCAGGTGCTCCACGACCCCGACCAGACCATTTCCTCCTCTGACTGGGCCATGACCCCTCGGTAATGGCTGACCACCTTTTCTAACCTGATCAGAACCTCATCTAGCTGGCTATACCTGATCCACCTATGGACAGTCTTTCACCATATGATCCATACACCCACACCTGAAGCATCCACCAGTTCTCCTTCTGCACTCCCCGAAATGTACTTTCCCGCACAAGTTACATGATCGATTCTGACTCCCAGTAGCAGATGTCGAAGTACAAGCTGGCCTATCAAACCTAGGCCTTTTCTGAAAAACTCCCAGATGATCCCGACGGCCCAAAATTTCTCTTATTCCTATTCCGATCCTTATCCTTATTTTGTTTCTCAGTTCGCTTCACCTCCTCAGATATTTTAGCCTTCTCTACCAGAACGGCAAAGTCCCTCTGCCGCTGCGGTGCTACTAGTACCCTTAGCCCATCCCTTAGTCTATCATCGAACCGTACGCAACGCTCAGAGTTAGTTGCCACAATCCTCGAGTGTAACGACTCAACCGCAGAAACTCCACCTCGTATTTATATACAGACTTACTTCCCTGTACCAAGTTCAGGAATGCCTTCCTCTGTGCATCCACATAATTGGCCCCAACGTACTTTCCCTGAAATGACTCCTTAAAGAAATCCCAGTCAATCCGGTCTGTGGCAGTACCCTCTTTTACCGTGAGCCACCACTGATATGCCTCGTCTCAAAGAAGAGACACGACCCCCTTCAACTTCTCCTCTACAGTGAAGTCAAGGTAATCCATTATACGCTTACTTGCCTCTAACCAATACTCAGCTGTATTAGGGGCTACGCCAGAAACACCCCTAAACATCTCCGCTCCGTTGGCTCGGAGTCGTTCAGACACAGATTTCAGAGCTCCTACACCCGTGCCAGCCCGAGCCACTCTCTCAAGGACCCGCAACATCGCCTGAGATACCGCATCATCTTCAGCCGCCTGGTCCCGAAATTCTCCCTCCACAACCAGCATATCCGGCATCTCGTTTCTTGACTCGTGGCCAGACCCTGCTAGCTCTGACACGGTCATCCTACCCCTACCACGACCACGCGGCGGACGTCCTCAACCCCTTGTACTCATTCTTGCGATTGACGTTTATCTGATTAGAAATTTTATGAACTATTAATTTTCTTCCACTGATTAAGCACGAACAGTTTTATGAACAGTAGTTTAAGAGTAATTCTTTTGAATTCGGAATTACATCTACAAGTTTCAGTCTCAAGTTTGTCTCCTAATTCTTGGAACCACACACATCAACCATCAATATACAGACAACACCCATGAACCCACATTCAACACATAGGGTATTTTCGTTATTTCACTATCCAGGGGTATTTTCGTAATTTTATCCTACAGGCTACTTTCGTAATTTCCCAAAATAGGGTATCTTGGTGATTTTTTGAAATAAAGGTATATATATATATTTATAAAGTAGGGGTATTTTGGGAATTTAACTTTGCAAACCGAGTTACCTTTGTAAATCTAAGGGTTTTCGGGTAAGTTTGCCAAACATGGGTGTTTTATAAAATTACGATCATTTTGGGGAGTTTCACAAACCAAGGGTATCTTGGTAATTTCGTGAAGTAGGGGTATTTTTGATAATTTGGTAAACCGGGGGTATTTCAGAAATTTTGCAAATTTTGATAATTTCCAAATCAAGGGTGTTTTGGTAATTTTCTTTTTCAAATCAGTGGCGTTTTGGTAGTTTTTCAAACCAAGGGCGTTTTGGTAAATTTTTACAAAACTAGGGCATTTTAGTAATTTTGTGAAAATAAGGTGGCTGATCCCTTTCGGGTTTTAGTTATAGATTTTGGCCTGTCAACAAATCCTTGTGGCTAGGGTGAACAGTCACTACGCACCAGGTAGGATTCCAGCAAAGAGGAGGTGAGTCACTAGGACTGCTTAAGTACCAAGCTCTCCCTGAATCCACTCCTAGACATGCGTATGCCTGTTGCCACACCTAGTCTTGCGACTTGTTTACAGGTTTGTTCGGTTGGATTAAGTCTTATGGAATTGAAGAGTTGTTTAACTAGGCCTAAGGTCCATCAAGCTCTAATTAAAATAATCTACGTCCCTTAAAGCCCATCAAGCCCACATACATATATAACACACAATGAGTTTTGAATACTTACCTGGCTGACTTGGGCTGGAGACGTAGGTGCCATGCCGAGAAAACCATCCTGTGTTATTTATAAACATACATGTTTCCCAAAACCCATCTTTAGAAAATGTTTTGAGCCCAAAACTCCAAAGCCGAGTTTTGAACCGGGTTCTGATACCAATTTGTAACACCCCAAACCCGGCCCAAACACTACGACCGGATCTGGCATGTCACTAAGAAGATTTTATAAAACGTGGTGCATTTATTATTTTTTTTAAAAGCATAGTTTAAACGTTTTTACGGGAAAAACTTAGTAATTTGATAATCTGTGAAAGAAATAAATTTTAATTAATGCCTTAATGGATAAAACCAAATTTTCGCCTTTGAGTTTTACTATTTAAACGCATGCCTTGGTTTCAATTAATCATAAAATCTAAGTGAGTGAAAACCCAAAAACCGAAAACATAAAACCAATAAACAATAGCCAGTAGCCTTATTACAATAAAGTTTAAAACCAAACAATATTGAATGTGCTAAGGAAAAATAATTAAATCAACGTCCTTTATTGAATCAAAATGAATCCATACATGGCCACCTTACGCTCCTCTCCAGCCCGGTCCGATGCACTAGGTGTTACCTGAAAAATGTTAAACAACGGGGTGAGTCACGAGACTCAGTGTGCAACCCTCATGTATCATCAGACTGGGCCTTAGCCCATAGAACAGAATAACAGAATATCATACAATAGAAATCATGCAAAGCCCATCCCAATCCTAGATCCATCCGCTACACACCACCCTTTACCTGCCAATCACACCATTGGGACTTTCTACAATCAACCCACGCCGCTACACACCATCGATGGCAGCCATGCTGCAGTTAGCTGCTCATCGTCAGATTTGTGACATAGTCACCAGAACATATCGTGGCAGAGCCACTACAACAGATCGTGGCAGAGCCACCAGAACAGAACACTTCCCCTTTCATCAATCACCCAACCCCGTGCAACATAGAAATCGGCATACATATCATATCGTGTTAACGGAGACATTCAATTAAGAATGATAGAAATCACTAACCTAGTGATTCGCCTTTACCCACCACGGGTTTTCAACAGCCATGCCAGTATTTCGGCATTTAACAGAATATAACAGGTTTATATGCATACTAATCAAGCAATCCAAATGGTGTGAGAATGTTACACACATGATAAATACGTAGGACTACCTTCTATGTCGATACCCTCACTAATCAGATCTACTACCCTTTGTCTACAACTTTGCTCAAAAGCCGGAAGAATGCGAGGTTGAGGTTTCCCCTACATTCGGCCAAAGATTGATATTTACCCGAATTTATACGTTTAAATAAACAAGTCTCTTTACCTAAACCGATTAGACCCCGAAAGTAAGGTGATTCGAGTGCTACTGATTTAGAACCTTAGGTGATTGGATCTCCTTCAAATCCCAAAATCCGTAAAAGAAAGTAAAACACAAGATCAGTTTCCATATAGCCATTCGGCTAAGGTCTCTAAAAACCGGAAAAAGATTGAATCACGCGAATTGACACTTACCTTCAGTTTCCTTCAAGATTCAGCACAAGCAGAGACCACAGAGGAAATTCGACAATCACAGGAAATGAGATCTAGGGATTTCAACTTTTAAGAAAATCCCAGAAAGATGGACAAGAGAAATACTGATGCGTTTTTGGCTTTTAGAAGAACAAAGAATTGAAAAGATGGGCAAAGAACAGACAGAGAGATTCGGGCGATGAGTATTAAAGAAAAGAGAAGGTGAATGGCGAGGTTCGGCACTTGGTGAGGCCTCGGGGTTTGGTTTCGACGAGAAAAAGAAAAGAAGAAGAGATGATTCTTATTTGCTGAAAGAGAGAAAAACTAATAGCTATTCTCAGAGAGGACAAATGAAAAATTCGGCACACCCCTCTAGCCTATACCAAACCGACTCTTTCCCCTTTCCTGGGTTTGATTTTCAGCTAACAATAGCCTCCTGGATTAGCTCTCATCTTTTCCTTATCTTTATCAAAACACCTACCCAAAAGTGTCCTACACCACACCACTGCCTCCCTCCTTTATCAGCTTATTATCCACATATTAAAACATTAAAAAATCCATATTTTCTAGCCTTGATGCCGTCCCCTCCCTTGCTCCCTTTTAAGTGCCGAATTTGGCCCAAAAACATGGGCTCCAAGTGGCCAAAACTTGAATCCTTAGTGACGCCAACTCCCTTCCCTCTTAGTGGCGCCATTTTGCCAATAGGCCATAAGCCTATTTTGATATTTTAAACACAGATACCTATCTTAAAGGCTCTAGAGTGTCTACACAAGAATTTAGCCAAGGCCTCAACCCATACCTGAGCTCAATCTGAACCCCTAACTCTTAAATTAACACATTAACAAACAACACACCAAAATGCACAGGCCCATTAATTCAGGATGTTACAGGTTGTCACTGGAATCCCCCATTAATTCTTTGGCAAGAATCACACATGCGAACCAACTGGTGTGCGTTTTTTTGGACTGAAGGCCAATAATACCCTTGTTTAAAGATTTTTTGTGTGAGTAATCTACCTTCTAAGTGATCACAGCAAATTCCTTCGTGGATTTCTTGCATAACGTATCCAACCTCAGGTGGTGATAAGTATCATAGTAGTCGGTGCGATAACCTCTTTCTATATAGTACACCCTCCAAAAGGGTGTATCTATCAAGTGTAGGATAAAACGCGTTGTCTTAATTCATTATGTAATGAGTTCACAATATTCAAATATTTGATTCATGTATTGGGAATTCTGCAAGCATTTATAATTAATGATAATGACATACCTCACAACTTTGTGTTGTAGCTTTGCGAGCTCCTTCTTGTCTCGATTGTCTTATTCGCCTTTGCCTTGGAGAGTGCGAGTTATTGAAGTCATCCAGTTTTCATCTTGGTGTAGGCATAGTACTCAGGGCGTGTCATAACTCGAGGTATCCCTTTGCTCGAGTAGGATTTTTCCTCTTTGTTCAATTAAAACGGAGGATGTTAACTTGGATAAAGCATCGACACGCGTATTGTCATTTCTCGAAAGTTATTTAATTTGAGCTTTGTCGAACCATGTAAGCAATTGAGTTGCCATTGCATGATATCTTCTCAACACCATTTCTTTTACACTGTATTCATTGTTTATCTATTTTTCCACCAAATACGAATCTGTGTGGGCAATTAGGCTCTTTGCTCCTAGCTAGCACGCTAGTTACAGTCCCAATACCAAAGCTTCATATCCAACGATGTTATTGGACGTTTGGAACCCAAATGATAATCCGTACAACCATTTGGTGCCATTGGGATCAATTATTAATGCATGTGCTCTTGATCCTGCTTTGGTTAAAGAGCCATTGATGTAAACTAGCCAACTTTTTGAATTATCAGTTGCATGTGCACCTTCTAAATATAGGTTAGCTACTAAATGGCGTACAACAAGTGAAAAAATATCCTAGTATGAAATACGATGTAAAATATGGAACTTATCATGTTTCAATATAAAAGATCAAATTGCCAGTTTTTATCCATATTCATGTAACATACAATTTTTTATAGGATATTCATTGTCCGACATTTCCAATTGCACATTGCGTTACCTGCGTGTCAATAGTTTTTTTTCAAAGCAACAATCCACTATGAAATCAACTAGCACTTGTCCTTTTATCATCGTTCGCGGAGTGAAGTCTATCCTAAATTCGACTAGTACAATATTTGAAGGTCATGTGTTCGATCCATGCTCACTGCACCAATTATTGAGTAATATTTTCCCGTATGTTATTCTTGGGAGTATTCGGGTATTTATACATGTTGTTACATATGCTATTACAACTCATGATAGGACTCACTACTAGAACGCAACTATTTTGTCTTGACTCCACTACCTCTAATACTAACATTCTCTCTGGACTCCAGGCCTACTGAACACGTGTATACGGAGCACAAGATCCTTTCTGTTTCTAGGACTGACGTTCTGAGTGAGCTTTGTACCTACTGGACTTGCGTCTGGGTGGCTGTGTGCTCCTTGGGATTATGCAAACTGAGACTATGGTGGGCTGGGTCCACGAGCTTGTCCTTTCTGCGAGCTCCTCAAGTATATGCGAACTGAGACCGTGGTGAGCTAGGTCCGTGAGCTTGTCCTTTCTACGATTTCCTTGGGTATAGGCGAACTCACCTTGTTGTCCTCTCGCGATTCGTCTAGTACCCAATATTCTGGTGGGACCTATCCAGGTCATGGGTTGGTGATCTGGATCCTATCTAGGATTCGGGTTGGTGATTACTGATGTATAACCAGGTTCCAAAAGGTTGATGTCAAGCTCTTCTCCAATATAAACTTAAAAGGACTCTAAGCTACAACTTTAATATCGAAGCTCCCTTGAAACTTCATCATAACTCTCAAAACATTCCAAAACCATCATTGGTAGTTCTAAACACTTCTATGATCAACTTCTAACATCCAACATCATCTCTTATATAATACGTTCATGAATACATCTAATATCAAAATCGGTTTGACAATTACAATTAAATTTCTGTTTAGAAAAAAAAATCATTATTTTGTCCTTAATATTAAACTTTATTAGTCCCTATATTTCACTCAATTTGTAGAACTAGTCTTTGTAGTTTAATTTTGGTGAGTTTTGTCTTTGTATTTTACGAGTTAGCAAATCTTACGGCACGTTTGATTCACTGGAAATGGAATAGCCATTCTGTGGGAATTTAATAAAGTTATAATGGAATTGAATAGACGTAATAGTGGTTTGGTTGGATGGAATGGAATAAGTATTGTAATAGTATTCATGCATTTGGTTGAGAGAAATAGATAAGTAACAGAAAAAAAAAAAAACTCAAATGACGAATATACTATTGTCTTCAAAAGTATTTATAAATATTATTTTTAAAAGAATCACAATAATATATGAATTATTTTTAAATAATTTAATAAAAAAATATATTTTCAAAATTTTAAAAGTATATATAATTATCAATTATTTTTTAATTAGTATAAATTAGTATTTTTGAATAATTATGGTATAAATTAATATTAATATTTAAGTGATTATAAAAAGTATTAATATTTAATATAAAATAATAAATTTGTTGTTTTTTTTACTCGGTATAAACACCTAATTTATTTATTTTACTCATTTTATTTTTACTCTTCTCTCTCCTTAGATATCTTCCTCTCTAGAATTTGTCTCTAAACCTCTAAAGCTACAACTTTTATTCTCAATTTTGGTCAACCACCACAATTGTTTCTATCCTCCACCGTCCATCACCGATCCAATACCAAAAAACTAACGGAACTTCCTCCAAAGTTTTATCTTCACCCCCTCTTTCAATTTTTTTGATTAGTTTGTCCTAAAAGCCCACAAAAACCCATAGATTCATACATACAAATCTTTCATGTGTTAATCTCTCACCGTCCATCACATTTTTTTTTTATTTGGGTTGTTTTGTTTTCTAAATTTTATAACTGGGTTTTAAGTTTAATTTGCACTTTCTGGTGCAAAACTAATATTTTGGGTTTGGGAAAGTATTTTTGGTAATTAAAATACCAAAACTGAAATGAATATATAGTTGAAAAGCTTGCCCTTTTTTCTGAGATATAAGGGAATTTTTATGTATTGAATACTGGATCTAAAATCCCCTGCCATTGGGCTTGGAGCATGGCAGAGTGGAGGAGACCTTGTGTTGATATTGTGAAAATAGTATTGTTGGATGAAATTGAAGTAGGAAAGCATTGAATCAAAGTTTGGCTTAATGATTGGGTTTAAAATTCTATTTCTTCTTGATTTTTCTTCCATGGCTATAATCCATCGATTGAAATTGTGGCTAATATGATGTTTTTGGTTTGGGATTTTTTTTTAAATTTCGTGGCTATTCCGTGAGAGGCTGGAATGGCTATTCTTTGATGGTAGCTATTTGTGAGAGGCTGGAATGAGGACGTAATACTACCCTGCCGTTTCACTCATTCAATCAAAATAAAAAATGGAATAGAGTTGTTGCGCCATTCATGCCAACCAAAAGTGCCATTAATATAATTGTTAACTCTTGTTAACATTGCAAATTAATAAAGCTAACAGTTGGACCAAGATTTGCAAAACTAGTAAAATTCAGGACTAAATTTACTAAAATTACTGGGATTAATTCCATAAATTGAGCAAATTAGAGGGACTAACTATAGAAATTGACCATTTATGATCAAGACAAGGCGGTGCAAGGTTTAGTTCTACTATTTAATTATGAAACATGGTCAACGATGATGGCTCCAGTTTTTTGAATAAATTTGGTTTTCTTTTGGGGAACTTCCAGGCTTGGACTTGCCTGACCAGCTTCAATAAAAACTGTTATATCTTATGTAATAGGCCCAATTTGCCCGGGCCCAAAACCAAATAAAAAACCAAAATAAAAATAATTAACAGTCCTTTTTACAAGCCCAAGTACAAAAGACTAGCCCAACAAAATTACATGGCCCGATAGGCCCAAAATATTTAAAATTTTCAAAAAGCTAGAAACCCTAGGGTTTCTGGTGCCACTGCCCTCCATGCCACGTTAGCACCTCATCTCGAGGCTCCTGGTCCCGAGACCTGACATCCTCTATCGCTGTTTCATCAAAATAGCAAGAAGGCTGCTCCTCTTCTCCATTTACCAAGCAAAACCTACAAAAAAAAAAAAAGACAGAAACAAGGACACAGAGACAAAACCAAGAAAAAGTCGTGGAAGCAAGAAGCAAACAGTAGCAAAAAATGTAAAACGGCTATAAAAGCCACCACCATCAATGTAATAATTTACACAGCATCAATTACAAAAAAAAAGAAGAGAAAATTGGATACAAAAATTACAAAAGGTGATCATTTTATTTATTTTACTATTACTTTTACTCTTTAAAGAAAGAAATAAACAAAAAAAATATAAAAGAGGGGTTGAAGTTACCTGACCCTTCGCTTTCCACTGCCGTAGGTGGCAGAGGTTCGTTGTTTTCAATGAAAAACGTCTTTTGGGGTTCAGAAGCTTGAAAAGCGAAAAAATGGCCTTTTTTTTTTATATTTTTGGCAACCGACGGCCGCCACGATGGTCGGCGGCAACTCTTTGGCTGGATTCAGAAACTGCTTCAGAGAAAAAAATGGGGGTTTGGGTTTTTATTAGGTAAAAGCTAAAATGATTTTTTTTTTCAAAAAAATTTTAACTTAAATAGGTATGGTGAAATGACATCGTTTCATCCATGTCCAAAATGCCCCAAAACGACGTTGTTTTGGGGCTGAATCAGACCGACCCGCCCGCATAAGATTTTTGCATTTTTGAACGAATGGGATATTTATACTTATAGTCCTTCTGCTTTTCGAATGGTTTATAATAGGGCCCAAATCCCTTTCTTTTAATTTTTGTAGATTTGGCCACTGAATTTTTCACGTATTTCAATTTAGTCCCTGGCTCGCTGATCTCCTGGAGAAGGGACCCGTGTCCAGAAGATTGGGTTTATTTCTTAATTAGTCCTCGCCTGTTTTCACACATTACATTTGTAACACCCCAAACCCAGCCCAAATGCTACGACCAGATCTGGTATGTTACGGGTTTGAACTTTAAAAACTTTGCTTTGAAGGGGTTTGAAATCTCGGTTGATTAGTAGAAGTATTCGTTGAATAAGTGACAAATGGAGAAAACTTTTGTAGCATTTTTTTTAATAAGACTTCTTGTTTGAAAAGCCCATTTTATTTATTTTTATAATTAAAACTTTGAACATAAATTTATAAATGTAAACATCATTAAATATGAATCAAAACACTAAGCTACGGAGGCCTTATTACAAGAATAGTCCCAAATTCAAACTTAAAGAATAATAAAAAAAATCGAAAATAGTTTAAGAAATTAAATGGCGTGATAGCCCCTCAAGTCCGTCTCGGCTCCCACGTCCACGATCTACTGCTCATCTGAAAGAGTAGAGAAAAATGAAAGAGTGAGTCCCCAAGACTCAGTGTATAAATCTCGAAACACAATGACCTGAGGCCCACAAACACATTATGAGCCCTGGCCCATACATGAAGGCAACAATCATAATTACATGATAAATAGTAAATGATGAATAGCCCAACCCATCCTTGTAACACCCCAAACCCGGCCCGAACACTACAACTGGATCTGGTTTGTCACTAAGGAATTTTTATAAAACAAATCACATTTTGGAAAACGAGTATCAGGTTTAAACATTTTAACCGGAAAACTTAGTAATTTAATATTCTGTATAAAATATAAAATTAAATGATACCTTGGTGAATTAGGAAAAAAAACTAAGTTGTTACATGTCTTAGCATAATTTTAGCATGAAATTTAAATGTCCAATAATAAAACCCAACATAAAACCCAAAATAAATATGAGTCTAGTGGCCCATGGCCTTATTACATTGAAACTTAAAATCCACTAATAAAAAAAAATATTAAAATAACTAAATAATGAAAAGTCATTTGCTGAATCTAAATACTCTCTCGCATGGCCACCTTGCGCTCCTCTCCAGCCCGGTCCGATGCACTAGGTGCTACTGAAAATGTTAAATAATAGGTTGAGGCGAGACTCAGTGTGCAACCCTCATGCACCATTAGATTTGGGCCTTAGCCCCACAGAACAGAATAACAGTTTAATATATAACAAAAATTATGCAAGCCCAACCCAAATCCTAGGTTTCCATCCGCTACACACCACCCTTACCTGCCAATCACACTATTGGGGATTTCTACAATCAACCCACACCGCTACACACCATCGATGGCAGTCATGCTGCTCATCGTCAGATCATGGCCGTAGCCATTACAACAGGTCATGGCAAAAGCTACTACAACAGGTCACAGCAAAAGCCATTACAATAGGTCAAGGCAAAAGCCGCTACAATAGAACACTTCTCCTTTCATCAAACCCAACCCCATACAATCACAGAAATCGGCATACTTATCACATATGGCATCTTAACAGGAACATTCACTTAGGAATGACAGAGATCACTAACCTGGTGATTCGCTTTTACCCTCCTTGGGTTTCATCCGTTATGCCGGGATTTCGGCATTTTACAGAATATTTTAGATTAATAAACATATTTTTAACAGGTAATCTAAATGGTGTGGAAGTGTTACACACCTGATATCGCGTAGTTTTACACCTTTAGCCAATATCCTTACTATCTGGATCTACAACCCTTAGTCTAAAACCTTGTTCAAAAGCCGGAAGAACACAAAGATTTGGGCTCCCCTACATTTGGCCAAGGGTTAATAAATACCGAAATTTACACGTTTAAAATTAATAGATCTCCTTACCTTGAAATCTCGAAAGTAACACGATTCGTGTGTTATTGAACTCTGACTTAGAGATCTATGTGATTGACACCTCTTCAAATCTCGGAATGCCGAAAATAAGAGAAAAACTCAAGGTCAGTTTCCTTATAGCCATTCGGCTAGAGTCTCTAAAAACCAGAAAAGAATACACAAAACGACATTTACCTCTACAGATGATTTCGACTACCCCCTTGCAGAAAGATTCGACAAACACAAGAGAAGAGATCTAGGAATTTGGGCTTTTAAGAAAATCCTGAAAAAGAATAAACAAGAGAAGGCTGATGCGTTTTCAGCTTTTAGAAGAACTGAGTGAAGAGTTTCGGTTTCTGGCAAAAAAAGAAAAGAAGAAAACAAACAAGAAAGAGTCTTGGAGATTTCGACTATGGAGATGAGAAAAGAATTTAGGTTTTCGACTTTTGAAAGAAAAGAAGATTGGAAGGTTTCGGCTTTTGAAGAAATCAAAAGAAAAGAAGTAGCAGAGGAAGACTGGGAATTTTGGCACAAGGAAAGAAGAAAAGAGTAGGGTTCAAATGTTGGAATTGATGAGATATCCCCTCTATTTAAAGAGAATTTCGGCACCCCCTTAAAGTTGGAAATTTGGCCAACACTGTACTCAGCAGATAAATCCTATCTTTTCTCTCCTTATCCTCATCTGACTACTCATCCACAGTGTCATGGATGACACTACCTCTTCCTTCCTTTATCAGCACATTATATCCCTTATTATCATATTAAATAAATTCCTAAATTTCCTCCCTTATCTTCCGTATTATCAACTATAATATCTACATTATCCCATTTACATAAATCCTCCTATTTTTGAGCCTTGTTGTCGTCCAACTCCACTTAATTAATTGCCGAAAATTACTAACTTAAACTAAAAGAATTGGGCTCTATGAAACTTGAATTTGGGCCTCCATTTGACGCCAGCTCCTTGCTCTCTAAGTGGCGCTACTGACCACTGGGCCACAAGCCCATTTTGTATTTTAAAACACAGATAACATGTTTTAAGCCCTATAGTGTCCAAACTGAAAATTTAACCAAGGCCTTGACCACATCCTGAGCCCAATTTGGGACCCTAACACTTAAATTGACTCATTAAACATATTCACCCATTAAATGCATAGGCCCAAAAATTCAGGATGTTACAGTTCTACCCCCTTAAAGAAATTTCGTCCCCGAAATTTCCAACTAACTATTAATTGTACTACCCAAGTCTCACCACTATGCTTTCGCTGTGCACTCTAATTTAATAATATATAAACATTGCACGCATACAATTTTTATACCCAAAAATATAGCATCCACACAAAACATACCCGACTCAATGGTGATTGAACAATCCCGAGCCTTATGCTCCTCAGACCCGCATCTTAAACACGATCCTGACTTCCTCCAACATTTACCCGAATGACGCCTTCTGCAATATTCGCAAACCCAGAAGTTTGGGCGTACCTTAACATGCTTTTCTGAGCGAGGCGCAACCACAGAAAACTACGATCTCTTTTTTTCTTACAGTCCACGCACCCAACCCGAAGGGTTTCACCGATTTCTTTAACCTCCTTCAGTACCTCCCTAAATAGCTGAGTCAGCACATCAGTCCTAACACTTCCACGGCCTCGGCCACGGCCTATTCTTCCTCTTCTAGTGCTCATTGTTGATTCTCGTATTATCTGAATTAGAAATTTTATGAATTATTAACTCTTCCCACTGATTATCCACGAACAATCTTATGAAAAGTAGTTTTAAGAGTGATTCTTTCGAATTCGATCCTATCTACACTTTTAGTCTCAGGTTTACCTCCTAATTCCAGGAAGCACACACATTCAATCATTAGCATACAAGTACATCCACGAACCTACATTCTTCGTGTAGGGGTATTTTTGTCATTTCACTACCCAGAGGTATTTTCGTAATTTATCCTACAAGGGTATTTTTGTAATTTTTCAAAAAAGGGTTCCGTGGTAATTTCGTGAAATAGGGGTATTTTGGTAATTTTGTGATCTGGGGTATTTCAGTAATTTTGTAAATCGGGGGTGTTTTAGTCATTTTACAAATCAGGGGCAATTTGGTAATTTTACAAACTAGGGGTACTTTGGTTATTTTTTCAAATCAGGGGTATTTTGGTAATTTCAAAACTAGGGTTACTTTAGGATTTTACAAAATGGGGTGGCTGGTCCCTTTCGGGTTTTAATTATAAGGTTTTGGCCCGTCAACAAATCCTCGTAGCTAGGGTGAACAGTCACTACGCACCAGGTAGGATTCCAGCGAATATAAGGTGAGTCACTAGGACTGCTTAAGTACCAGGCTCTTCCGGATCCAATCCTAGACATGCGCATGCCTATTGCCACACCCTAGTTTTGCGACTCGTTCACGAGTTTGTTTAGTGAAATTAAGTCTTATGACATTTAAGGGGTTGTTTCAGCTAAACCTAGAGTCCATCAAGTTCTAATCTAGATATCTACGTCCTATAAAGCCCACATACATATATAACACACAGTGAGTTCAGAATACTTACTTGGTGAACTTGGGTCGGAGACGCAGGTGCCATGCCGAAATAACCCTCCTGTGTTATTTATAAACATGCATGTTTCAAAAACCTATTTTTAGAAAATGTTTTGAGCCCAAAACCCCCAAAGTCGAGTTTTGAACCAGGCTCTGATACTAATTTGTAACACCTCAAACCCGGCCCAAACACTACAACCGGATTTGGTTTGTCACTAAGGAATTTTTATAAAACAAGTCACATTTTGGAAAACGAGTATCAGGTTTAAACATTTTAACCGAAAAACTTAGTAATTTAATATTCTGTATAAAATATAAATTTAAATGATACCTTGGTGAATTAGGGAAAAAAAACTAAGTTGTTACATGTCTTAGCTTAATTTTAGCATGAAATTTAAATGTCTAATAATAAAACCCAACATAAAACCCAAAATAAATATGAGTCTAGTGGCCCATGGCCTTATTACATTGAAACTTAAAATCCACTAATAAAAAAAATATTAAAATAACTAAATAATGAAAAGTCATTTGTTGAATCCAAATACTCTCTCGCATGGCCACCTTGCGCTCCTCTCCAACCCGGTTTGATGCACTAGGTGCTACCTGAAAATGTTAAATAATAGGTTGAGTCGCGAGACTCAGTGTGCAACCCTCATGCACCATTAGATTTGAGCCTTAGCCCCACAGAGCAGAATAATAGTTTAATATATAACAAAAATTATGCAAGCCCAACCCAAATCCTAGGTTTCCATCTGCTACACACCACCCTTACCTGCTAGTCACACCATTGGAGATTTCTACAATCAACCCACACCGCTACACACCATTGATGTCAGTCATGCTGCTCATCGTCAGATCATGGCCATAGCCACTACAACAGGTCATGGCAAAAGCCACTACAATAGGTCACGGCAAAAGCCGCTACAACAGGTCACGGCAAAAGCCGCTACAACAGAACACTTCCCCTTTCATCAAACCCAACCCCATGCAATCACAGAAATCGACATACTTATAACATATGGCATCTTAACAGGAACATTCACTTAGGAATGATAGAGATCACTAACATGGTGATTCACTTTTTCCCTCCTTGGGTTTAATCTGTTATACCGGGATTTCGGTATTTTACAGAATATTTCAGATTAATAAACATATTTTTAACAGGCAATCTAAATGGTGTGGAAGTGTTACACACCTGATATCGCGTAGTTTTACACCCTTAGCCAATATCCTTACTATCTGGATCTACAACCCTTAGTCTAAAACCTTGCTCAAAAGCCGGAAGAACACGAAGATTTGGGCTCCCTACATTCGGCCAAGGGTTAATAAATACCTGAATTTACACGTTTAAAATTAATAGATATCCTTACCTTGAAATCTCGAAAGTAACACGATTTGTGTGTTACTGAACTCTGACTTAGAGATCTATGCGATTGACTCCTCTTCAAATCCCGGAATGCCGAAAATAAGAAAAAACTCAAGGTCAGTTTCCTTATAGCCATTCGGCTAGAGTCTCTAAAAACCAAAAAAGAATACACAAGTCGACATTTACCTCTACAGATGATTTCGGCTACCCCCAGAAAGATTTGGCAAACACAAGAGAAGAGATCTAGGAATTTTGGCTTTTAAAAAAATCCCGAAAAAGAATAAACAAGAGAAGGTTGATGCGTTTTCGGCTTTTAGAAGAACTGAGTGAAGAGTTTCAGTTTTTGGCAGAAAAAGAGAAGAAGAAAAGAAAACAAGAAAGAGTCTTGGAGATTTCGGCTATGGAGATGAGAAAAGAGTTTAGGTTTTTGGCTTTTGAAAGAAAAGAAGATTAGAAGGTTTCGGCTTTTGAAGAAATCAAAAGAAAAGAATTTGCAGAGGAAGACTGGGAATTTCGGCACAAGGAAAGAAGAAAAGAGTAGGGTTCAAATGCTGGAATTGATGAGATATCCACTCTATTTTAAGAGAATTTCGGCACCCCCTAGAGTTGGAAATTCGGCCAACACTGCACTCAGCAGATAAATCCTATCTTTTCTCTCCTTATCCTCATCTGACTACTCATCCATAGTGTCATGGATGACACTACCTCTTCCTTCCTTTATTAGCACATTATCTCCCTTATTATCACATTAAATAAATTCCTAAATTTCCTCCATTATATTCCATATTATCAATTATAATATCTACACTATCCCATTTACATAAATCTTCCTATTTTTGAGCCTTGTTGCCGTCCAACTCCACTTAATTAATTGCCAAAAATTAGCTAACTTCAACTAAAAGAATTGGGCTTCATGAAACTTGAATTTGGGCCTCCATTTAACGCCACCTCCTTGCTCTCTAAGTGGCGCTACTGACCACTAGGCCACAAGCCCATTTTGTATTTTAAAACATAGATAACATGGTTTAAGCCCTATAGTGTCCAAACTGAAAATTTAACCAAGGTCTTGACCACATCCTGAGCCCAATTTAGACCCCTAACACTTAAATTAACTCATTAAACATATTCACCCATTAAATGCATAGGCCTAAAAATTCAGGATGTTACAATCCTAGAATTCCATCCTCTACACACCAACCCGTACCAACCATCACACCTGAAGGATTTCTACAATCAACCCTCCATCCGCTACACACCATAACGATAGCCGTACTGCCTATTCCTCTTAATCAGGAATCATTAAACGTGGCATAGCCACCGATCACTATGTGACCTAACATTTGAATTTATGGTTTAACCACCGATCACCAAGTGACCTATCATACACTTCCCCTTCATTATCATAATCCCGCCCCATGCATACACAGATAAAGAAAACATTATATAGACTTTCATATATTTCGATACACATAGAGATTTCTATGATTACGTACCTGGCATCCTTGCCTAACCCTTTGAGGGTTTTATTCGACTGTCTACACAGCCACTTTCTGGCTTTGTAGCCCATAATACATAAATTACAGTTAAAGAGTGTGATAAAGATCTACACACCTGATTACCGTTAGAACGAGACCCTCTATATCGACGCTATCCGTAGCCAACACCACCGCTATCTGCCTAAGGTGTTGTTCAGAAGCCGGTCCACAACCCGGTGGCCAATCTCGAACCGCTGACACCGCGCGTTTCTTGAACTTAAGGATTGGGTTTACGGACCCAATCCTCTCCTTTGCCTGATCCATATTTGATTCCATCAAAAAGTCCTTGTCATAACTACTATGACGAAATAGGTTTGTTAAACCATAACATATGGTTGAGATCATAAATACAATAGCGAATCTAATGGAGATCTAAAGAGAACCCCTTACCTTGAATTCCCAAAATTAGAGACTAACAATTTTTGACTTTTAGATCTAGATGATCTTCTTCCATTCCCGATGTCGCCCAACAAGAAAATACATAAAACCATTAAACCATTAGCCTTTCAGCTTTGTTTTCCAAAAACCGAAAGAGATCTTAAGGAATAACAAGAGTCGACACTCACATTACTAGAGAAGATTCGGCTACTCCCAGAGGATTCCGGCTTTTTGCGAAAATCAAGAAGAGAAGATGATTCGAAGAAATCTTTGGAGATTCGACTTTTAATGAAGAAATAGGCAGGAAGAATAAAAGAGAATTTCAGCAGACTACAGGTAGGTTCGGCTTCAGCAAAGATCAAAAGAAAAGAATGTAGAGAAAGAATTATGAGGTTTCGACTTTTAGAAGAAATTAAAAGGAAATGTTACAGAGAATGGCTGAGGGTTTCAGCACAGAGAATGAAGAAAAGAATAGGGTTCTAATGCCGGAATTGAAGAGATACTACCCATATTTATAGAGAATTTCGGCACTTACTTATCAAATCCCGGAAGTGCCCTTCCTGATAACTAAAAATTTAACAAATAATTGGGAAAATTCGGCACCCCTTATGGCAAATAGAAACTGATTTCTTCCCCCCCCTTAGAGTCAAAATTTCGGCCACCACCTAGCCTTCCAGATAACTCCTTGATTCTTTCATTACCCTCATCTGACTACTCATCCACAGTGTCATGGATAACACTACCTCTTCCTTCCTTTATCAGCACATTATCAACCTTATTATCACATTAAATAAATTCCTAAATTTAAGCATCATTGCCGAACTCCACTACTGCTCTTATAAATGCCGAAAATACTTAAAATAAAAGGTACCAGGCGACTCGAACCTTGGACCTTCAATTGACGCCAACTTCCTTCCCTCTTAGTGGCGCCATTTTGCCACTGGGCCACAAGCCCATTTGTGTTTTAAAACACAGCTAACATCTTTTATGCCCTAACTTAACAAGCTTTCCACTAAAGTGTTCAAACAAGAATTTTAACTACAGCCTCGGCCATTCTGAACCCCTAATACTCAACTTAACTCATTACACATATTCACCCATTAAACGCATGGGCCCAAAAATTCAGGATGTTACAACATTTTAGCCCTTCTGTTATATATTTTCTTCAATTTGTCCTTTTAATTTCACTTAAGTTGCAATTAAGCCCTTTCTTATTTTAATTCATTTATTTATCCATTTATCTATTTACTTGTTTATTTATTCATCGTTCTTTTTATTTTATTCATTTGCTTATCCATTTACTTTCCTATTTATATATTGTTCATTCATTTATTTATTTTTATCCTTGTATTCACTTGTTATTCTTTCATTTCTTAATTTTTTTATTTTCTTTCATTGATTATTTATGCCTTCATTATCATTATTATTTGTTATCTATTATTATTTTATTATTATCTATTCATCTATTTATTTATTACCTTATTTTTTATACCTTTAAAAATTAGATTTTTTTTTACTTGTACATATATTATTCTTATTATTTTATTTATATATATTTTATTACAAATTGTACCTTTAATTTCATTTATATTTTAATTTGGTTCATTATTTTCAATATTTTTATAAACTATTTTCTCTCACATTATTTATATCTTTATATTTTTTAAAGTTGGAATTGTCCTTTTATGTGGATACTTTGTTATTACTATCATTGTTATTATTTATTTCATTTATCTTTGATTATTCATATTATCATTAAAATAGTGCATATTGTGCGATTCTCGTAAAATTGTTTTTAGTATAGTCATCATTTGTGCAATATTTCATTCATATATCATTGTTCCGTTTTTTTACATCACCATTTTATCTCATTTCGTTAAAATTACGTCAAGAAAATTCACATTTAAACGTATTTTTTTCCATAATAGGCCGTTTTATATTATATCCCGAATAAGAAAAATACATTGTTTTAAATATTACGTTTGATATTATACAAAAAAAAAAGTTTTCAAAATAAGGCAATGTTCTATGTTTAGAAACTCGAGAGAGTCATGCCCTAACTTACGGAGTTTTGATTTTTCTCGTTGAGTCTAAATAACCGAATATCCTTCTAAATTAAAACATATAAGATTTCAAACAAAAAATAAAGGCAAGCTTAATCTCAAAGGTTCAAGGTATCGTGTCCTAACTTGCGGGAAGTGATATCTTATTATCTCAAGATGAGAGGGTCTTTAACGTATATTTCGTTTTATTCAAGCAATTTTTAAACAAAATTAACATTAATACAAAGAGGGATCGTATTTTTTTAAAATTATTTTTAAGTTTTCAGCTTTTAGCTTTCAACACTAAGACATGAATTAATCAATTAGGTACCAATTTTGGGTGTCACGAGGGTGCTAATACTTCCTCGTGCGTAACCGACTCTCGAACACGTTTTCTGAATTTTTGGTAGACCGAAAAACATTGTTTTAATAAATTAAACCTTTTATTAAAAAGATCATGTTTCGAGGTGATTCGAGCACACCTCATATAAAAAGGATTGGATTTTTCATTTTCAAAACAAAAGTCGATTTCAAAAAAATGGTTTCGACAACTTGGCGACTCCAATGGGGATAAAATAAGAGAGTCAAGCCACGAGTTGGTTATTTCTTGTGTTTTTGTCAAAAATTGATAATTTGGTTTAAATTTACGATCCTTTCATTGCATTTCATTTTTATGGTTTGCATCATTTGAATATATTTGCTTTATTGGTTCGAGTCTTTGGATATACTTTTTCATATTGCATTTCATAACCGATCGGTTATACCCTTTTAAGTAGGAGTGAGAAACTATTCCTTTGTGAGGTCTTCACCTCCATATAGGATAGTGGATCGCTTTCGGGATACATCCGTACCTATGTCTTCGTGAGATTTTCATCTCCGTATAGCCATAGGGAAATGTATTCCCCTAAACTGAACTCGGTTCGTATGAACCTATAATGGGTGAGGATAAAGGAATCTACCGATTTAGGTACCCTTACTTTAGAACTTAATTGCATATAGTGAGCCCTAAGAGCCTACCCTAGGTAGAACTGCACCGAACCCCTAGTGGTTACCCAAATATGTGCTTTATTTATTATTTCTTGCTTACTTTAGCTTTGTATAAAATGTATTGACTTGTTTTATTTTGCTTTGACTGTGATTGCATGACATTTTCATCATAAAAAAAAAGGTGTTTATTCACATTCAATTACTAAATAGAGAGCTTGCCATAGGGAACAAATATCTTGATAAAGTGGAAGATAATGCGGCTATCCAAATATGGCTCTAGAAAACGCAACTAGAGAAAGGTGACAGTCTGATGGAGGGGTACGTATCAGAATTGTGGAACTTCACTCATATCTGCGTGACCCAGAACAATCTCTAAGAATTGAAAGAGATATGGGTCCAATGGGATGATGAAATCAAACAGCTATTTTATTGTAATTATGGTGATTTGCCCTATCTACTCGATATCAAAGTGGACAAGCATTTGTTTCAAGCTCTGGCTTAATTTTGGAATCCCGTCTACAGCTGGTTTACTTTTTGAGAAGTGGATTTGGTACCTACTATAGAAGAGTATACCACTTTGCTTCGATGCCTAAAGATTCAAGCTAACAAGGCCTACTCTAGAGCTGCCAATATTCTGACTTTCCTAAAGAAACAAATGAGCATCACAGGGATGAGTGAGCAATGGGTCACGGCCCGGATCAAGCAAAAATGAGAAAACAAATATATTCATTGAGAAAGTTTGCGAGATCTAATTTTGGCGCATCCGGACACAAAGAAAAGGTCGATATCTTCGCCTTAAGTGTCTACGGGTTAGTAATCTTCCCCAAAGCACTAGGGCACGTAAATGATGCAGTTTCAGACCTGTTTGACCGGCTTGATAAAAGGGTCACACCCGTTCCTGTAATCTTGGCCGAAACTTTTAGATCTTTGAATGTATACCAGAGAAGAGGTGAATGTAGGTTCATCGGGTGTGCGCAACTTCTGTTAGCATGGTTCCATATCCACTTTTAGAGGGTAAAGAAGGTTTCTTATCGAGTATTCTTTGAGAACTACTCTCTATTAAAAGAATCAGTGGCTCAAATACAAGAGGTGGCCAATCATTTGCAAATCCTAGCAGTTCAGGCCGATATGCTAAGTTTGAAGTGAATCAGAATCAGATCGGGGTCAAGAGTTAGCTTGGCTTCTTAGAAAAGTTAAGGCTCTGGGCATTAGGGCAAAGCCGCATATGTAATCCGTTTTATGTAAAGAAATTAATTTTCTAGTAAAGTGGTTCTAACAGAATTGAATCAGAGTCAATGCCTCTTTATGCATTCATTTCATGCATTTGCATTACATTGCATCATATGCATTAAATTTCACAAAAAGACCCTAATTAAACGAAATTATTTTAGTTAATTTGGAAACCAACAAGAGCCAACCAACTGAACATCGTTACAGTACTTGCGCCAAAACCAAAGTAATAGACCAAAGATTGGAAAGGTTAGAGCAGATTCAAAGAGAGATGCAAGACTAGTTGCAAGCACAATTGCAAGAAAAGTTAGTGAAAGTACAACAGGAGATGAAGGATCAAATACTAGAATCCCAAAGAAGTATGATAAGCCAATTGGCGCAGTTACTGGCTGGAGAACGTGAAAAAGAGAAGAGCACTACGGTCAACTCAGGGGATGATAATGAGGATCCTATTTACCCCTAAATTTTACCCCGATAAACATCCATGCACAACCAGATATGTACCCACGAAGGGTACCTGTTACAATCAGACTCCAATAGTATCAAACTGGTACCTCGGCACCGATGAACTACCAAACAGGCTCAGGTTCCAATTCGGGGGATAACCTAACCAATCGAGTGGTTCTTGATCTAGATGATATGGAAAAAATGGAAAAAAAAAGAGTGGAATTGCCAAAGCAACTTGAGGATCAATGCAGATCGCTAGAAAAAAAATTCAAAGCAATGGAAAATGCTGATTATTCTTGCGAAATTGATGCCAAAGACCTGAGTTTAGTCCCAAATTTAGTGCTCCCTCTGAAGTTCAAAACTCTAGAGTTTGAAAATTATAATGGGACTAGTTGTCCAGAAGCTCACATCACTATGTTTTGTCAAAGGATGATAGGATACATCAATAATGATCAACTATTAATCCACTGCTTTCAGGACAGTCTGATCGGGTCAGCAGCTAAATGATACAACCAAATGAGTCGGGCTAAAATCAATTCATGGAAAGACCTGGCACAAGATTTTATGAAGCAATATAGTCATGTGATGGACATGACACCCAACAAAATCACGCTGCAGAACATGGAGAAAAAGCAAAATGAGAGCTTCAGGCAATATGCCTAAAGATGGAGTGAGGTGGCAACACTAGTCCAACCACTTCTTCTGGAGAAAGAAACCTCAATGCTTTTCATCAACACTTTAAAAGTCACGTTCATTAACCATATGTTGGGGAGCACTACTAAGAGCTTTTCGGATAGAGTAATGTCCGGTGAAATGATTAAAAACACAGTGAGAAGTGGTAAGATAGACGCGGGAGAAAACTCCAAAAGATCGGCCCTAAGGAAGAAAGAAAATGAGGTGAATAATGTAAGCACATACAACAAGGGTTATTCGAAACCAATTACTGTAGCCCCCCCAAGGACAGTAACCACTAGCCATCAGGGCCCTCCAAGGCAAGAATCCAACCCAAGGCCAAATACAGAAAGGCTCCAGTTTACACCCATCCCGATGACATATAGGGAGCTCTATCAAAATCTATTTAATGCACACGTGGTATCCCCTTTTACTTAAAACCTATGCAACCTCCAACCCCAAATGGTACGATGCAAATGCTCCATGCGAATACCACGCGGGAATCACGGGACACTCAATAGAAAACTGCACCGCATTTAAAAAGTTTATTGAATATGGGAATTGTAAAGTTCAACGATCCATCAGAGCCTAATGTGACAGGAAATCTGTTACCCAGTCATTCTGATAAATGGGTGAACGTGATAATCGAGAAGGGAGGTAAGAGAACCAAGATAAATATACCAGAACTGAAAACCCCACTGAAATAGGTTTGGAAGAAAATGGTAGAGGGAGGATTAATCAAACAGGAGTCAGAAGAGAGACCTGAATGGATGAGGAACTACTACGAGTTCCACGCTAAGGAAGGTCATGAAATCCAAGAGTGCATTGAGTTTAGGACCCTAGTACAAAATCTGATGGATAACAAGGAAATTGAATTTTATAAGGAGCTTAAGAGCTCAGACGAAGGGTCAACAGAGAAGGTCTATAAAGTTGAACACTCAGTGGTTATCATTTCATGACCAAAAGAAATGTTGGCATCAATGCCATATCAAAAGAAAGAATTTGTGGAGAAAATTTATCAGGCATCTGCCCTTATGTACCTGGAAGTGTTCTAAACAATTAGACTGCAAAAGGGATTCCTGTAGTTTTTAGAGCTAATTCAGAGTAATGTTGAAAACACACTTATTGCTCTAAGCCTAGGAGCAATAAGAATCCTTTTGTGAAATAGGCTTATGTCCAGCATCTTTATTTCAATAAAATTTAACTTTGCGTATCATCTTGAGCAAATATTCTTTTATTCTTTCCATTTCATTCATAATCATACAATACAAATAATTATTCTTAGATTCTTTTGTTCTTTGGATTTTTCTTTATCCCTATAACAGGTCTCCAGATATCAATGATAAGAGCAACGTAGCTACTGACTCAGAATCTCCTTTTCAACAAGATATGTGTATGGAGAATTCTCAGGATTTTAAAGATGTTCAAGATTGTAACCTATCTCCTGATTTGTTGAGGATGGTAGAAAAAAATGAGAAACAAATCCTGCCTTACAAAGAGTTAGTGGAAATTGTGAGCTTAGAAGAGGAAAAAGAGGTGAAGATTGGAGCTTGCATTACTGCAGAGAAGAAGCGAGGCCTCATTGAGTTACTCCAAGAATTCAAAGATGTCATCACATGGTCGTATCATGATAAACCGTAATAGAAACATATTTTAAGCCCACATTTAGCATGCTTTTGGATGATTTAAGCCTTGAATTATGTAATTTGATGCTCTTAATCCTTTATTCTCATGTTTTATACTTAGGAAAGCACCGGAGGACGAAAAGAACGAGAAACGGGCCCAAAATAGAGTAAATGGGGCATATCACGAAATCGACACGGCCTGGGTCCAAGACCACACTGCTGTGCCTCATTCAATAGGCTCGAACATGGCCTAGCCATGATTCATACGGGGGTGTGCCATGGGCGTGTCCCTGACGTGAGAAAGAAGAGGTTCAGTCAGATTAGGGTACCTAGAGGCAATGAAAGTCATTCCAAAAGCCTATATAAACACCCTAGAGGCCAACCTTCAGGGGGACCAGCTAGGCCAAAGAGCTGAGCCAAAGGGGTCAGAATTGTGGAACTTACTCTAAGAAAGCCAGTTGATTCATCTCAAGAAGCCGGAGTCACACTCAAGACAGAGGATCTCTCTTCAATTCCTTCAGGAAGTTTTAGGGTTTTTCTTATGTTTTGTTTTATCTTTTCTTCTAAGATGTATTCTTTTATGATTATGAACTAAACCCTCAGATACCTGAAGGGGATGAAACCTAAGATGAATCTTGTTATCATTTACTGAACTATATGATAAATAATTGATTTGTTCTTAATTATGCTATCTTAATTCTTGTTTTGATATTTTCAGAATATTAATTCAAGTTTGATGTGCTTAGGTGGAGGAGCAAAATTCCCTGCCTAAGAGTAGATCTAGCATATTTAAGCGGAGTTGATCATACGCCTAGACATAGGGTGACGAGATTTTGCCAGATTAGGGTGAAACCTAATATGGAGTCCATAGATCGAGTTAATGCAATTCTAGGGGTTTTAATTAGAAAGAGATTTCAATTAATCAACCTAGGGTTAGACATTAGTAGCCTCGACGGAGTTATTAATATAACTTAGGGAATCCTACGTATCAAGTCAAGTGAATAAATCGTCTGGTTCAGAGTTAGATAACAAGTGAAGTCTAGGTGGATTCTTCCTCGGGTATCGTTTTAATCAATTGGTTTTTCCCAAAGATATTTTCCCCAATTCCTTCTCTTTGTCTTTGCGTCTTTAGTTTAGTTGTTAGTTAATTTTAGATTAATAAGCAATTCTCTTATTTCTTAGGCTAGATAATAAAAAGAAAGCTAGTATTAGTACTTCAGATTCCCTTAGGTTTGACAATCCGCTCTTGCCACTAGCTATACTACTGTCCGATAGGTGCGCTTGCCTTAATCGTTGTCATAGTTAGTTTCTAGGCTTGATCATTCTTTATATAAATTTTTAAGACTCTGACAGCACTCATCATATCAAGATATACCCGGGTTAAGTACTGATATCGTGGTACACCGGCTCCCCATAAAAGAAGAGTGCAAGCCAGTTCAATAGAAGCTCCGAAGGATGAGGCCCAATGTTTTACTGAAAATAAAATAGGAAGTCAAGAAGCAATTTGATGTTGGTTTCTTACGAGTTGTTAAATACTCAGAATGGGTAGCCAATATCGTCTCTATCCTTAAAGAAGATCGAAAAGTATGAATGTGCATAGACTACAGAGATTTGAACAAAGCTAGCCCGAAAGACAATTTCTTGTTGCCTCATATCGACACTTTAGTGGACAACACGATAGGTTACTCGTTGTTCTCTTTTATGGATGGTTTCTCGAGATACAACCAGATAAAGATGCATCCTGAAGACATCGAGAAGACCACAGTCGTAACCATGTGGGGAACATTTTGCTTCAAGGTGATGGCATTTGGACTGAAAAATGCGGGAGCAACGTATCAAAGAGCCATGGTAACTTTGTTTCATGATATGATGTACAAAGAAATCGAGGTTTATGTCGACGATATGATTGCAAAGTCTCAAACAGAAAAGGAGCATCTACAAGTCTTGAGAAAATTGTTCTTAAGGTTGAGAAAGTTCCAGCTAAAGCTCAATCCAGCAAAATGTACCTTCGAGGCTAGGTAGGGAAAATTGCTAGGATTTGTAGTCAGTGAAAAGGGGATCGAGATTGACCCGGACAAAGTCAAGGCTATACAGGAGTTACCTCAGCTGCACACTCAAAAAGAAGTTTGAGGTTTCCTAAGAAGACTAAAGTACATCGACCAGTTTATTTCACAACTAACTGAGAAATGCGACCCCATATTCCATCTCCTTAAGAAACACAATCCAGGCGTTTGGGATGAGGAATGCCAGAAGACTTTCAACAAGGTCAAACATTACTTGTCCAATGCATCAATACTGATGCTGCCTAACCCAGATAAGCCGCTGATACTGTACTTGGTAGTATTTGGAAATTCCACGGGATGTGTGCTTGGCCAACATGATGAATCAGAGAGAAAAGAAAGAGCGATATATTACCTCAGTAAGAAATTCTATGAATGTAAGACAAGATATTCGCCAATCGAGAAATTATGTTGCGCCTTGATCTGGACAACCTGAAGACTGAGACAGTATATGTTATACCACACAACTTGGCTCATCTCAAAACTGGACCCTATAAAGTACATGATGGAGTCGACTACTTTGAATGGAAGAATAGCCCGGTGGTAAATTCTACTTTCTGAATTTGATATAGTCTATGTGAATCAGAAAGCCATAAAAGGGAGTACACTAGTAGATTTTCTGGTCAGTAGAGCTCTAGAAGATTATGAGCCTTTGAGTTTTGATTTCCCAAATGAAGATCTAATGTATGTTGCAACCACTGAAGAAGACCCTCAAGAAGGTCATCCTTGGAAGCTAAACTTCAATGGAGCCTCAAACGCTGTGGGTAACAAAATTGGGGTAGTCCTGGTATCCCCAAAAGGAGATCATTATCCATTCACTAGTAAACTGGATTTTGACTGCACGAAAATATGGCAGAATATGAAGCATGCATCATGGGCATCCATGCGGCCATAGAATGTAAGATCAAAGTGCTAGAGGTATATAGAGATTCTGCACTAGTGATCTATCAACACAAAGGTGAATGGGAGACGAGAGACATCAAGCTGATCAATTATCGAAGGATGGTTCTAGAGCTAATTGAAGAGTTTGATGACATCACCTTCTGCTATCTTCCACGAGACGAAAATCAGACTGCTGACGCTTTGGCCACCTTGACTTTGACGGTCAAAGTGAACAAATAACATCATGTAAAACCTATCCAGATGAGTATTTAGGAGACTCCGGCTCATTGTTACAACATCGAAGAAGAAGAAGAAAAGGACAATCACCCTTGGCACCATGATATACTGCGATATGTGAAGAAGCGTGAATACCTTGACCAAGCAATTGAGAACGATAAAAGGATGTTGTGAAGACTGGCCTATGACTATGTCTTAGATGGGGAGATCCTATATAAAATGAGAAAGAATCATGTGCTACTAAGATGCGTAGACGCTGTCAAGGCTAAGAAAATCTTGGAAGAAGTCCACGAGGGTGTCTACGAAACACATGCCAATGGTTTCACAATGGCCAGGCAAATCATGAGATTCGGGTATTATTGGTCCACCATGAAAGGAGATTGCATCAGTTATGCCAAAAAATGCCATAAGTGCCAAATTCATAGAGATAAAATTCATGTACCTCCTTCACCTCTTCATGTTATGACTTCTCCGTGGCATTTCTGACTTCTCCGTGGCATTTCTCTATGTGAGGCATAGATGTCATTGGGCTAATTTCACCCAAAGCTTCTTTCAGGCATCGATTCATCTTCGTGGTCATCGATCACTTTACAAAATAGGTAGAAGCCGCTTCAATGCCAATGTCATGAAGTTGGCAGTCAGCAAGTTCTTAAAGAAAGAGATCATATGTAGATATGGAATGCCAGAAAGGATCATATCTGACAATGCACTAAATTTGAACAACAGTATGATATCAGAAGTCTGTAATCAGTTTAAAATCAAAGACCACAACTCATCACCATATCGCCCAAAAATGAATGGTGCAGTGGAGGTAGCTAATAAGAATATCAAGAAGATCATGGGGAAAATCACTGAGTCTTACAAGGATTGGCATGAGAAGTTACCATTCGCCCTCTATGCTTATTGAACATCTGTCAAGACCTCAACCGGGGCAATGCCTTTCTCTTTGGTTTATAGAATGGAGGTGGTTTTACCCATTGAAGTCGAGATTCCTTCTCTCTGAGTTTTGGCAGAATTGAAGTTGGATGAAGTAGAATGGATCCAATCCCGATATGATCAGCTAAACTTGATTGAAGAGAAAAGGTTGAACGCCATCCGTCATGGTCAGCTAAAGCTGCAGTGGAACAGATTAAGGCTACAAATTATAAACCTTATCTCCCTGAAGTTGCAGTGGAGCAGGTTGAACTTACAAGTCTTATCTCCTTGAAGTTGCAGAGGAGTAGATTGAAGATAGCAAATCTTATCTCTCTGAAGTTGCAGTAGAGTAGATTAAAGCTATAAACCTTGTAACACCCTTACCCATGTCCGAAGTCGAAACCGGGTTTCAGGCGTTACCCAACTTATGTTGCTTAAACGAATAAAATAGTGCTATAAAATTTGAATTAAACCCATCACTAGCTCATTCTTGGCCCACGAGGCCCTAAACGTACCTCTGAGAGGTTTCGGAATCTATTCGGGAACTGTTACGAGCTTAGAAAACTTTTCTTCAAAATAGGGGCCATACGCCCGTGTTGGTCTAAGGACACGTCCGTGTGCCCCTTAAACATGCCCATGTCTTCCACCCATGGTCGATCCTGACCAAAACACACGGCCCAGACACGCCCATGTCTTCTACACGTGGAGCCCTCTAACTATGACATCATCAATCCTTAATTAGCACACGGCCAAACCACACGCCTGTGTGGCTGGCTCGTGGTCAACTCTGACTAATCCACACGGCCGGTCGCATGCCCGTGTGCTACAACCGTGTGGTGATTTAAATTCCACTCCTAGGTGTAGACTTCACACGGTCTAGGCACATGCCCATGGACTGACCGTGTGTCACACACGGCCTAGACACACGCCCGTGTGCCTATCCATGTGGAAAGAACAAGGCTATTTGCCAAGATCTTTGCATTCCCCTAGTTCAAACCATATGAATCCGTTCAACTTATTAAAAAACACAACTCATAACCAAAAGGCACATCTAAGAACTCATCAAGACATCCATACACAAGGGCATACACTTCATGAAAATCATCTACATTAGACAAAAGAATTTGCCAAGTATTGTCCTAACTTAAGGCCATTTACCAAATGACTTTAGTAACATATATAACCAACACTTTGGCTAACAATTACAACTTAACAAAATACTCGAGTCCTATACATGCCATACTCAAAATAAGTCTAATTTTTTATACCAAAGTGATGTCGATAGTGTGATTTCTGAACTCCGACGATCCATGTTCCTCGAGTTATCTTGGCAACACTACAAGGAAAAAGGGAAATAAAAGGGGTAAGCATAAAGCTTAGTAAGTTTGCATGGAAATAAATAGCAACAATAAGCTCGTAATATAATCCATCCATGGCATTGACTAACCATACATAAGTCATAGGCTCCTTGCTATACATACTTACAATTGCCCTTATTTTGCACATACCGTGCCATACATCGTAATCATTTTTTCGTGACTCATTCACGTGTACCTGTTTTCACTCAATCACGTGACTTTAGTACAATTCTCATTTCTACTTCTATACTCATCTACTTATCCCATTAATTACTAGGGATAGCCAAAGACGCATATTCATCGTCATTCATGTAGGTACGAAGCCAATGCCATATCCCCGAGGTGGTCTTATATGGAGGCACTTCTAAATGCCAATGCCATATCCCAGATATGGTCTTATATGGTCTTTCACATCAAGTATCGATGCCATATCCCAGATACGGTCTTATACGATTTTCATATTCATTACCGAAGCCTTATCTCAGATATGGTCTTATACAAAATTTCAACTCGGTGTCAAGGCCATGTCCCGGACATGGTTTTATACGAGACCTTATCTATTTCATATCTTGATGATAGCATTTTCTTATTCACTAGGTCCACTAGGACAAGAACATCTCATTCGACATTAATTTCTCTATTTAGTAGAGCATTATGCATCAATATAATGCCAAGCATTCTCAAAAATGCTAACATAAATGTTGAATCTATCACATACAAACTTACCTCGATTTCAAAATGACCTATCTCGTCGGTTTACTCCAAGACTTTGTTCATTCCCCGGTCGAGGCGGATTCTCAGTTCTTCTTGTTCTATAACAGCAATTTAGCTTATTTTAATCGCCACATTAAAATAAAGCATTTAAATAATCATGCTTAGGCAAAATTACTATTTTGCCCTTAAACTTTAGCAAACTGACCATTTTGCCCCTAGGCTCAGAAATTAATTCTAATGACATTTTTACCTTCAACAAGCCTAGATGAACATTTAATACTCTTATAGCTATCATCAAAAATCAACATTTCACATAATTACTACAAATTTGTAACATTTTCATCAATGTCTAATTATGTGTTTTCAAGACAACACCTTTCACAAAAGTTGCTCATCTAACAACTAAGGCTCAATTTCTTCCACAAAAATGCAGCAAATAACAATGATAGCTCTCATGGAAAAACTCTAAACTTTTCACCATATTGCACAATTGTCCCCTCATTTGAAAGCTTAAGCTTTAGGGGTCTCAAAAGTACAACTATTTTCAAGAAAAGATCACTAGAACACTTACTTGTGAAGAGATGAGTGTGTTGAAATTTTTAAAGCTTTCTACCCTCTATTTGCTGCAATTTTCGGTGGAAGAGTGAAGGAGAAAAGATGATATCTTTTCTTTCTTTATTCTAATATTAAATTATCAATTAGTCCACCTACTATCACCAACTTTGACCAACATTGACAAATTTATCTCCTATGCTAGTCTATGGCCGACCAAGCCTTTTTAATGGGCTAAATTGCCTTTTAAAGACCTCAAATTAACATTCTATGGCTATTTGGTACCTTTAGCCTATAGAATGGAACTTTTTCACTTTATGCGATTTGGTCCTTTCTCGCGATTAAACATGAAATCACTAAAATTAAATTACCAAATTCTCATGTACATATACTATCATGCTCTGACTCATAAAATGACATGAAAATAAATTTCTCTAATCTCAGATTAGAGATCCCAAGATCACTGTTCTGACTAGCCCCTAAATCGGGCTGTTACAATTCTCCCCATTAAGAATTTTCGTCCCCGAAAATCTTACCGGTAAAAAAGTTGGGGTATTAGTTTCTTATCGTTTCCTCAGGCTCCCATGTAGCCTCTTCTATTCCGTGCCTTTACCATAGAACTTTCACTTGGGCTATGCTTTTTTTTCTTAACTGTTTGACCTCTCGCGCTAAAATCTTAACCGGCTTTTCACCATAAGTCAAGTACGATTGTATTTCAACCTCTGTCGGTACTATGACATGCGAAGAGTCTGAACAGTATCGACGCAACATGGATGAATGAAAGACGTCATGAATCTTTTCCAGCTTAGGTGGCAAGGCCAATTGATGAGCTAGTGGTCCTATCCTCTAGGTAACTTCATAGGGTCCGATAAAACGCGGACTCAACTTGCCCTTCTGGCCAAATCTAAGGACTTTCCTCCACGGTGATACTTTCAAGAACACTTTATCACCGACTTTGAATTCAATCTCTTTCCTTTTTAAATCTGAATAGGACTTTTGTCTATCTGAGGTGACTTTCAGATAGTCACATATCACTTTTACTTTCTCTTCGGTTTCCTTAACCAAATTGACCCCGTGTATCTATTTCTCTCTGAGTTCTGAACAATACAATGGCGTTCGACACTTATGCCCATATAACGCCTCATAAGGCGCCATTTTCAAACTTGATTGAAAATTGTTGTTGTAGGTGAATTCCATCAACAGTAAGTATTTCTCCCAATTACCTTGAAATTCCAAAACACAACATCGAAGCATGTCTTCGAGTATCTGAATTACTCTCTCCAATTGCCCATTGGTTTATGGATGGAAGGTTGTACTAAAACTCAATTTCGTGCCTAAGGCCTCTTGTAACTTTTTCCAAAACTGTGACGTGAATTTCAGATCTCTATCCGAAATGATCGACAACAGTACACCATGAAGTCTTACTATCTCTGACATGTACAAGTCCGCTAATTTATCAAGCAAATAGTCGACTCGTACTAGTATGAAATGGGCTGACTTTGTGAGTCTATCAACCACTACCCATATTGCATCTCTCTTCTTTGGAGTCAATGGTAAGCCTGTCACGAAGTCCATGGTAATACGGTCCCATTTCCACTCAGGGACCATAATGGGCTGAAGTAAACCTGAGGGTACTTGGTATTCAGCCTTCACAAGCTTGGAAATGTCTTTCTTCATACCAGGCCACCAATACCATTTACTCAAATCATTGTACATCTTCGTGCCCTCAGGGTGCACAGCTAAATATCCACTGTGCACTTCATGCAAGATCTTACGAATAAGCTCGTCATTCTTGGGTACACAAACCCTATCTTGAAACGTCAAGCATCCATCAGGACTTACTCGAAAGTCTGACTCAACATTCGACTCACATAAAACTCTTTTGGCTTGCAAGTTGTTATCTTTCTTCTGATCTTCACAAATCTCTTGGAGGAATAATGGTCCAGCCCTCAACTCGGCTAAAATGGAACCATCATCCAACAAAGCTATCTGAGTACTCATGGCTCTCAGTGCAAACAATGATTTCTGAGCAGTCAATCACCAACTCATAATCTTTAATCAGCTCTAACCACCTTCGTTGCCTCAAATTCAATTCCTTTTGGGTCATCAAATATTTTAGGCTTTTATGGTCGGTGAAAATCTGACACCTTTCACCATATAAAAGGTGTCTCCAAATCTTCAACGCAAACACAATTGCGGCCAACTCTAAATCATGAGTTAGGTAATTCTTCTCGTGTGGCTTCAATTGCCTAGAGGCGTATGTAATCATCTTACCCTCTTGCATAAGTACGCAACCCAATCTGTAACGACTCGAATTTGGGCCTATAGAATTGGGCCCATTGAGCCTTAGGCGTGGGAGCGTTTAAAATTTTTGAGAACATGATAACGACATTTATGCAAGTTAGACCTATTAGGTGAGTGATTTTGGAAGGTTAGGGGGCTTCTATGAAGTCCCGGGATCAAACTTGGGCTTTAGGAAAATTTTAGTTTTAGGTGAATAAAACCCTGGGAGTTAGTAGGTAGGCTTTAAGAATAAAATGTGGAGAAAAATGACAAAAGGAGTTGAGGTCTGGTGGCAAATGACGCCACATAAGAGACAAGGGAATGACGCCACAAGGAAGTAAGGGGTCCAAGGTTCAAGTCTTGGTGCTTCCATTTTGATTTTCTTTTTAAATGGACTTTAGACTTTGGCCATAGACTTATATTTAGTTGCGCATGTTTTAAGACAACAAAGAGCTAGTTGTAAAGTGGCTAGCGGCGTGGATTATGCTACAGGGGAGCCTGGGTTCGAATCTCATGACAAGCAAGGGAGTATTTATTTTGCGGATTGGACTGCCAGAGTTTGTGTTAGATTTAAACTCTATTGAAGAAGGGATCCCACATCGGAAAGCTAGCAAGAGGGAAGGTGAGAAGCTGGCTTTAAATAGAGCTACCTATGAGGAGAGAAAGCATACCTTGGTGGGCATTTGGGCATAGGAGCATTTGGAGCACGGATTAGCTTCAGACTCCTATCAGGTGTGTATTTCGCCCTACTCTAGCTATAGAGCGACAAATGTCGAAATGGGGATCACACGGCAATGGTAGCCACACGAGCGTGCGAGCGCATGTGAGGGAGCTTCGACGCGATAGCCGAGGCCACCATGAGTATATTCTTGTGGGCTGATGCTGATTGGGCCACGATGGGTCGAACAGGGCCAAGTGGGCCCAATGGGCGTGGGCCCATATGAATAGGTTGTATGATTGTGTAATAGATGTTGGATTAGACTGTGTGAATCTTATATCTATGGCTAGATTTGGGCTAAATAGGCCACCTGAGCGTGTGGGCCCATTTGTGCCGAGAATGGGCCTTAGGCCTATTTGGGCCAAGAATAGGCCTTAAGCCCATTTGCATCATTATCTCTGTTTAGAATGCTTGAGTCGCTCGAGGCGATTGTAGACCTTCTGAGGGGTTGACAAAATTACTGAAATACCCTTGATTTACAAAATTACTGAAATACCCTTGGTTTACAGAATTACTGAAATACCCTTGGTTTACAGAATTACTGAAATACCCTTGGTTTACAAAATTACTAAAATACCCTTAGTTTACAAAATTACTGAAATACCCCTGATTTACAAAATTACCGAAATACCCCTAGTTTACAAAATTACTAAAATACCCCTGGATTGCAAAATTAATGAAATAGCCCCAATTTGCAAAATTATCGAAATACCCCTGATTTACAAAATTACCAAAATACCCTTAGTTTGCGAAATTACTGAAATACCTCTGATTTACAAAATTAATGAAATAGCCCCAGTTTGCGAAATTACCAAAATACCCCCAGTTTGTAAAATTATCGAAATATCACTGAATTACCCCTGTAGGGTAGAATTACCGAAATACCCTTGAGGGGTAGGATTACTGAAATACCCTTATAGGGTAAATGACTGTTTTGCCCTTGTAGGTAAATGATTGATTTAGACTGTGAATTTGACTGAGTTGACTGTGATTGTATGACTGTGTTTTAACCGACTTGGCTGTGGGCGTGTGTCTGATTTGCTGTTAATATGTGTTGAAATGACTGTTACTAAGCATGGCCATTTTGCATACACGTGTAATGATTGAGCATGACATACACGGCATATTGCACTGGGTTGGGTTTGATGATCAGAGGAAGTGTATTCTGGTGGCCCTGCCACATTCTGTTTTAGTGGCTATGCCACGTATATTATTTTGGTGGCTCAGCCACATATACCATTATTAGCAGCTTGGCTGCATTATTGGAGAGCTTGGCTCTGTGCCATCTTGAAAATGGCTTTGTGCCAATCGTATTTACTCGTGGCTTTGTGCCTAACAGATATCGACGACTCTGTGTCGATCCTATTTACCCAAGGCTGTGTGCCGATTATATTACCATCGCTGATGGCTATGTGCCGATTATGATTCTGGTGGCTCTGCCACAATCTATATAGTGGCGATGCCACGTATATTCTGTTATTCTGGTGGCTTCATCACAAATTCTGTGATGAGCAGCTTGTCTGCCATCGAGGTGTGTAGCGGATGGATGGGTAGATATAGAAATCCCCACAGGTGTGTTGGGCTGGTACGGGTGGTGTGTAGCGGATGGATTATTAGGTTGGGCTGTATGTATTATCTACTTTATCATGGTAATAGGGCAAAGGCCCAGATTGTACTGGATAGGGCTTCGGTCTAGTCTGCTTTTGTATGGGATTCGGCCCAATTTGCTTCTGTATGGGCTCGGGCCTAGTTAATGACCGATTAGGGGATTACACACTGAGTTCTCGTAACTCACCCCTCTGCTTTAATCTTACAAGTGATCCCCAACTTTGAAGATTTGGAGCTGTAGAGGACTCTGTGGTGGCCATATATCGGAGTACTTCTCCCACACTTTAGTAAATTTCCGTTTTACTTTATTTATTTATTTATTTTAATTTGGGTTCTATATTTTGTAATAAGGCCTTTTAATGTTAAATTTTCTTTTAAACTTTCTTTTCCACTATAATTTATTGCTAAAGGATTAATATGGAGTTTTCTTAAAATGTTAGCGAACGGTTTTCCAAGACATCACGTACCGCAAGTTACTGAATCTGATTTCTGCTATAAACAAGTTTTCGCAAATAATAATAATAACATTTTACAAGAAAACCATAAAAGTGAATCGGGTTTTTCACAAACAACAAAGCTCAGAGTTTCAAAAAGAATACGAACTTTTTAACGAATGCGCAAGTTTTTAAACAACCCTTCTATGTGACATGCTGGATCCAGTCATAACGTCTATGCCGGGTTTGGGGTGTTACACAATCCGTTCAAGGATGCGTCACTGTAAACCAAAAATTCTATTATCGGTTCAGGTTGCACCAAAACAGGAGCTTTGGTCAACAGCGTCTTCAGTTTCTCAAAACTCTGTTGGCACTTTTCTGTCCACACAAACTTCGCACACAGTCTCATCATCGGGGTTGCTATCATGTAAAACCCATTGACAAAACACCTATAATAGTCGGCTAGGCCTAGAAAACTCCTTACTTCAGTTACGCTCCTTGGCGGTTTCCATTCAATAATTACTGAAATCTTACTCGGGTCTACTCTAATTCCATCTCCCAAGACAATGTGCCCCCAAAATCCCACTTCCTTGAGCCAAAACTCACTCTTACTGAACTTGGCATACAATTGTTTTTCTCTTAAAACTTGCAGAACCATACTCAAATGTTCGGCATGTTCGTTCTCATCTCGAGAGTAGATCAATATGTCGTCGATGAAGACCACAACAAATCTATCCAAGTATGGCCGAAAAATACGATTCATCAAATCCATGAAGATTGCAGGGGCATTCGTTAGACCAAAAGGCATGAACAAAAATTCATAGTGGCCATACCTAGTCCTAAATACGGTTTTCGGTACATCCGAGTCCTTGACTCTTTGCTGATAGTACCCAAATCTCAAATCTATCTTGAAAAATACCGTGGCTCCCTTCAATTGATCAAACAGATAATCAATTCTCAGAAACAGGTACTTGTTCTTCACAGTTACCTTATTAAGTTGCCGATAGTCTATGCATAACCTCATAGAACCATCTTTCTTTTTCACAAATAAAACAGGAGAACCCCACGGAGAAAAGCTTGGCCTAGCAAAACCTTTATCTGTTAACTCTTGCAACTGTGCTTTCAACTCCTTCAACTCAGTTGGGGCCATTCTATGTGGAGCAATAGAAATAGTGGCAGTATTTGGAGCTAACTCAATTCCAAATTCAATCTCTCTAATCGGAGGTAGCCCTGGCAACTCTTCTGGGAAAACATCTAGGTACTCGCATACTATGGGTACCCAATCAATTCTCAAATCAGTCTCTTTAGTGTCCAACACAAATTCAAGGTAAGCCTTGTACCCCTTCCTTAAATACTTCTGAGTCGACAACATTGATATCACTACTGGTGATCTATCTGGCTTATCTGATTCAACACGAATAAGATTCCCATTTTCATTTTCCAACTTAATATGCTTCTTCTCACAATTCACAATTACCCCATGAGTAACTAACCAATCCATCCAAAGGATAACATCAAACTCATCAAAGGGCAATAGCATAAGGTCAACTAGGAAACAATGGCCCTTAATCATTAAAGGGAACCTTTGCAAACTATATCTACCAACACATACTTGCCTAGAGGATTAGACACTCTTATTGGTAGACTCTATAGGCATATTCATGCTAGAGACTAATTTCATGCATATGTATTAGTGGGTAGATCCCGGATCAATTAAAGCTATAACATGAGTATTATGGAGAGAAAAGGTACTCGTGATTACGTCGGGAGAAGATGCCTCTTTACGAGCTCGGATGGAATATGTTCTCGTTGATGCTTTACCCTCGACTCTAGTAGCTTGCTCTCTGGATGGGTTCTTGTTACCCATCTCATTTCTCAGGTTTCTCAGTGGTCTTCCCCTACCAGTACTTCCCGGCCCTGCATTCTGAGACTTCTCTTTCTCGCCCACCTCGAGCCAGTCTCTAATGAAGTGGTCTAAGGACCCACATCTGAAACAAGCTTTCTCATTAGACTGACTGATCGTTGTTTTTGCGATGTCAAAGTCTTAAAATTTATACAAGGAATAATCAAACCTGGAAACTAACTATGACAGCGATTTGAGGCAAGCGCACCTATTGAACAAAAGTATAGTTAAGGCAAGATCAGATTGTCAAACCCAAAGGAACTAAAAGTACTAATACTAACTTTCTTTTTATTATTTACCCTAAGAATTAAATGAAATTTTATCTAATCTAAAATTAACTAACTACTAAACTAAAGATGCAAAGACAAAGAGAATGAGTTTGGGAAAATAACTTTGAGGAAAAACCAATTGATTAAGACGACACCGAAGAAAGAATCCACCTAGACTACACTTGTTATCTAACTCTGAACCAGACAATTTATTCAATTGACTTGATCCGTAAGATTCCCTAAGTTATATTAATCCCTCTCTCGAGTCGACTAACATCTAACCCTAGGTTGATTAATTGAAATCTCTGTCTAATTAAAACCCCTAGAATCACATTAACTCAATCTATGGACTCCTATATTAGGTTTCACCCTAATTCGGCAAAATCTCGTCACCCTATCTCTAGGCCTGCGATCAACTCCGCTTAATTATGCTAGATCTACTCTTAGGCAGGGACTTTTGCTCCTCCACCTAAGCACATCACACTTGAATTAATATTCTGGAAATATCAACACAAGAATTAAGATCACATAATTAAGAACAAGTCAAATATTTATCATATAGTTTAGCAAACGATAACAAGATTCATCTTAGGTTTCATCCTCCTCAGGTATCTGAGGGTTTAGTTCATAATAATAAAAGAAAACATCTCAGAAGAAAAGATAAAACAAAACATAAGAAATCCCTAAAACCCCCTGAAGGAATTGAAGGAGAGATCCTCCGTCTTGAGTATAATTCTAGCTTCTTAAGATAGATCAACTGGCTATCTTCGAGTAAATCCCCACAAATCTACCTCTATGGCCTAGCTGGACGCCCACTGACTAAAGCCTTGGGTTCCGGCTTCTGCCGAACTCCCAGCTTAAGTTGCCCTTAGGGTGTTTATATAGGTTTTGCGATGCCTTACTTGGTCCCTAAGTATCCTAATCCAAGTGGAATTTCTACTAGGGTGTTTAAATAGACTTTGGAATGTGTTTCTTTGCCTCCAAGTATCCTATTCCGAGTAAAACTCCTCTTGGCTGCGGCAGGGACACGCCCATGGCACACGCCTATGTAAGTCGTGGCCAGGCCGTGTTCGAGGCTATTGAATGAGGCATAGCCGTGTGGTCTTGGGCCCAGGCCGTGTTGATTTCGTGACATGGCCCATTTACTCCGTTTTGGGCCTATTTTCCATTCTTTTCATCTTTCGGTGCTCTCCTAGGTATAAAACATGAAAACAAAGGACTAAGAGCACCAAATTACATAATTCAAGGCTTAAATCATCTAAAAGCATGCTAAATGTGGGCTTAAAATATGTTACTTTTACGGTTTATCAAATACCGCCACACATAAGCTTTTGCTTGTCCTCAAGCAAAATTCTCAACTTACAAATAAAACGAACTTCCTTTATTCATAATATTCATTAATAATGTTTCATCATAATTCAAAGATAATTCATACATTGACAATTTAACTCAAAGGGTCTTAAAGATTCAAACAATCAAAGTCATACGTTTATAGCCCGAAAACGTTAGGTGTTTCCCTTACCTAATTAATTACCTTTGATTCAAAATTGACGAGGGTTGATATCCTCACTAAAGATTCACTCAAATCACTCAAAGTGTTTAAGGTTCAAAATTAAGTATTCAAAAGTTGAACATGAAGAGTTAATCCCATAGGCTTGCATGAAAATCAAATCTCCACCACTATAATATGAGATGATACACAAATCAAAAGGTTTTTAACAAGGTTGTAACGGGGCTTGGGTTAAAGGTATGGATAAAGGCTGAATTAGAGGGTTAGAATCGAGATTGACCTGACAAATTACCTAACTAGAGATATCGAACTGATATAATTACATAAATTGAAAACTTGTACTACTAATAGTAATACTCTGATATGAGCTTCTTCTTCAATAATTATAATTTAACGTATGAGCTCACCCAATCAAAAAAGTAATAGTGAATATTGTTCGATTTTTTTTAAGAACAAGTCAAATATAAAGGATAGATTTAATAATTGAAATAGATAAAATAGTTAGGCAACTGATCAAATCAAATCTCGACATAAGGGTAGTCAAAAGGAATGGTAATAACAAATACAAAGGGTTTTGGGTTAATATTAGTATGTGAGTTAATAAAAAGGGTCGTTATGATCAAAAGGGGTTCACTAGGGGTTAATTATGAAGGTAGGCTTTTTAGTGGGGTAAGTGGGTTAAATCCTAGGTGCCTTTATCATCTCTATATATCAAATCAAAGGTGTGGTCTCGACATGTATAATCGATGCAAGTTCTAGAATAACAAATCAATGTTGACATACTCATAATCAATAAAGTGAGCACGAAAGAATGTATGCTCTAAAAGGCTCAATGATCGTCGAAATCAGAGTCTTAAATTTCTAATGAGAATGATAGAACCTAGAAACTAACTCTGACAATGATTTTAAGGCAAGCGCACCTATCGAACAGTAGTATAGTTTAGGCAAGACCGGAATATCAAATCCCAAAGGAACCAAAAGTACTAATACTAGCTCTCTTTCTATTATTTAGCCTAAGAATTAAGTGAATGTTTATCTAATCTAAATTAACTATTACTAAGCTAAAGACGCAAAGACAAAAAGGAATGAAGTGGGAAAATAACTTGAGGAAAAACTCAGTTGATTAAGTCGATACCCTTAGGAAGAATCCACCTAGACTTCACTTGTTATCTAACACTGAACTAGATGATTTATTCACTTGACTTGATCCGTAGGACTCCCTAATTTACATTAGACCCTCTCTCAAAGCAAATAACGACTAACCCTAGGTTGATTAATTGAAATCTCTTTCTAATTAAAACCCCTAGAATCCCATTAACTCGATCTATGAATTCCCTTATTAGGTTTCACCCTAATCTCTAGGCGCGCGAACAACTCCGCTGTAATTATGCTAGATCTATGAATAGGCAGGGACTTTTGCTCCACCACCTAAGCACATCATACTTGAATCAATATCTGCAAAATATCAACACAAGAATTAAGTACACATAATTAAGAACAAGTCAAATATTTATCATATAGTTCATGCAAACGATAACAAGATCCATCTTAGGTTTCATCCCCTTCAGGTATCTGAAGGGTTTAGTTCATAACTAATAAAGAAAACATCTTAGAAGAAAAGATAAAACAAAACATGAGAAATCCCTAAAACCCCCTGAAGGAATTGAAGGAGAGATCTGCCGTCTTGAGTAGAATTCTGGCTTCTTGAGATGGATTAACTGGCTATCTTCTAGTGATTCTCTACAATTATGACCTTTTCAGCTTGGCTCCTTGGCCTAGCTAATCGCCCTCTTTCTGGTAGCACTTAGGGGGTTTATATAGGCTCTTAAAATATGTTTCTTCGCCCCCTAAGTATCCAAATCCGAATGAAATTACTCTTTCCAGTGACAGGGACACGGCCATGGCACACGCCCGTGTGAATCGTGGCCAGGCCGTGATCGGACTTCTTTAATGAGGCATGGCCGTGTAAATCGGGAGAAGGTCGTGTTCTAGTAGATTGACGTGGCATGGCTGTGTGGGCTTAAGTCCAGGCCATGCCGATTTCCTCTTTGGCCCAATTTTGTCCGTTTTAAACCCGTTTCTCATTCTTTTCATCCTCAGGTGCTTTCCTGAGTAAGACATGAAAAGAAAGGATTAAGAGCACATTTTTATATAAATCGAGGCTTAATTCATCCAAAAGCATACTAAATGTGGGCTTAAAATATGTTACCTTTAGGGTTTATCACTCAAAATCTCACACAAATTATGGTTATTTGATATCAACCTTGTAAATTTCAAAAAGGTAATAATTAGATTTAGGTAGACAACCTAACAAAATTTTAGATTTTGAAAATAGACTCATCATGCTTGATTCTCTAGTATCTTAAAGTTTAATCATCAATGCACAATTAACTATGACTTAATCCAAAACACATCATAAATCAAAGGAAATTTCATTCTAATCATAATGTGAGAAACTTACTTTAGAACAAGGCATAATTCAGGGATTTGAGAATAATGCAAAGAGTTAGGCACTTTTCTATTCACCCCCCACACTTAAGATGTACATTGCCATCAATGTACAAAGATAGATAATATCAAAATAATCATAAAATCATAAGATGGGGCAAGAAGTGGAACTTCCTGAATTTTGAATGAAGTCAATAAAAAGAAACCGGATAGAATTGGAGGTGAACGTGGGGAAGCGCCTCGAACCGTTTGAAATTGAATTCTCGAAGCAGCCGTCTTGATTTTATTGTATCCTAAGGTAAATCTAAATGCCATGGAGAAAAAGAAGAAAGTAATAATAATAAAAATAAGAATAAAAGTAAATAATGAAAAATGAAAGAAGAAAGATAACGGGAAAAGGAGAGGAAGAAGGGGGTTTAAATAGAGACGCATCCCACGCCCATGTTCCTTTCTGTGGTGCCCAGACAGCCATGACCATGGCCGTGTGCAAGGTCGAGTGGGTATGGAAACCTACACCTAAATACGAAAAGAACTAAAATGAAACTAATTAGTAGAGATAGTGCTCGGGTTGCCTCCCGAGAAGCGCTCGTTTAAAGTCTTGAGCAAGACTTACCTGTTATTCGCACAATCATGGTGGTTTGAGGAGGTGGAAATACTTTCTCATGTGATCAATTCAGTTTTTGATATATAGTTTAAGTCGAGTAGTGTTTATCTTATAAGTGCTGAATTTAGGATTAGTCACCTCGACTGTTCTGTCTGGGAAGATTTTGAGTACCTGTTCTCCTATCTTAAGCTGGGTTGTCCCCTCATTAAGTTTGTTGCAGAGTTGCCTCGTTTTTGATTCGTGTGTTTTTAGTTTTTCTTTGAAGTGTGTCTTCAACTTGTCTAGTTCATCGATCCAAATCCTTCGTTCCTTATGAATTTCTTCTTTATCGACACGAGGTCTAGGATCTGGCATCTGCGAAAGAGCTTCAAGAAACGGCAAGTTAATATGAAATTTCTTTGAAAGTTTAAGAGACTTACTGAGTTGTTCCTCTATGTGGTCTTTCTTTGTCACATCGGGGTATGGCACACGGGGTTGGTACTCCGTAATTATCGTGTTTGGTAAATCATGGCTTACCTCAACCTTACCTTCACTTACCACAGGCTCTTGCCTTGGGATAGATTCCACTAACTTTTCACTGTCATGAGCTGTTACGGCTTGAATTTTCTCCTTTGGGTTAGTCTCGGTGTTGCTTGGTAGGCTTCCTTGTGGTCTTTCAGAGATATGCTTAGCAAGTTGCCCTAACTGATTCTCGATCCTTTAAATCGATGCTTGTTGAATTTTTTTTTCTATATTTTGGAAACGTGTTTCTATATTTTGGGAACACGTTTCTGTGGTTGCTATGAATTTTTCCAGCATCTCTTCAAGGTTCGGCTTCTTTTCTTGTGGGTAGGGCTATTGTTGGAAGTTTTGGGATGGTTGTTGCCTCTGATTTCCTTGACCGCCCCATGAGAAATTGGGGTGGTTCTTCCAACCTGGATTATAAGTATTACTATAAGGGTTATTGTTAGACCGGAAATTGTTACTCATATAGTTTATTTGTTCGCTCTCCATGCCCTGTTCGTAGGGTGGATACTCAGGATTTGCCACTCCTCCATTTGCGTCGCACTGCATAATTAGATGTACCTGCGAAGAACCATATAAACCATCAAATTTTTTCTGTAGCATCTCTACCTGATTTGATAGTACGGTTACTACGTCGAGGTTGAAAACTCTAGCTACTTTGGCTGGCCTTGTCCTTGTAACTTGCCACTGATAGTTATTCAGTGGCATCTCCTCTATAAACTCGTAGGCCGCTTCAGCAATTTTGTTGTTCAAGGTTCCACTGGCGGCTGAATCGATTAGTTGCCTTGTGGAAGGATTCACACCATTGTAAAAAGTTTGGACTTGTAGCCATAAAAGTAATCCATGGTGTGGGCACCTCCTCAACAAGTTTTTGCATCTCTCCTATGCATCATAAAGTGTCTCTAAATCCATCTGCACAAAAGAAGAGATATCATTCCTCAATTTGGTCGTTTTGGTCGGCGAAAAATATTTTAATAAAAATTTTTCGATCATTTGATCCCATGTAGTGATTGACCCTCGTGGAATAGAATGCAACCACTGTTTGGCTTTATTCCTCAAAGAAAGGGAAATAACTGAAGACGGATGGCATCATCAGAAACACCATTTATTTTGAAGGTATCACAGAATTCTAGAAAATTCACTAAGTGTATATTAGGATCCTCATCCTGCAAACCATCAAACTGAACAAACTGTTGTATCATCTGTATAGTGTTAGGTTTCGGTTCAAAATTATTTGCAGCAATAGTAGGCCTAACAATACTTGACTCAGTTCCTGTCAAACTAGGTTTAGCATAATCATACATAGTTTGAGGAGCATGATTTTCGGCCATCTCTGGAGGTGGCGGATGATTTTCAGCCATCTCTTCTGTAGTATTTATTTCGGCTTCTTGCTCTTCTTCTATGTAGTTTAAGCTTCGCCTTATTTCTCTGCGAGTTCTACGAACGGTACCTTCAATATCACTGTCGTAATGTAGGGGTCCTGTCGGGTTCCTTCTAGTCATAAACTAGAGGTACCTGAAAGGAACAACAGAAAATTTAGCAAAGCAAATAAAATAAAAATAAATTGCAAAAAAATAAAAATGGCTAAAGTACTAAAAACTGAACTTTCTTAATATTTTAGTTCCTCAACAACGGCGCCAGAAACCTGATCGTTGTTTTTGCGATGTCAAAGTATTAAAATTTATATAAAGAATGATCGAACCTGGAAACTAACTATGACAACGATTTGAGGCAAGCGCACCTATCGAACAATAGTATAGTTAAGGCAAGACCGGATTGTCAAACTCAAAGGAACTAAAAGTACAAATACTAACTTTCTTTTTATTATTTAGCCTAAGAATTAAATGAAACTTTATCTAATCTAAAATTAACTAACTACTAAACTAAAGATGCAAAGACAAAGAGAATGAGTTTGGGAAAATAACTTTGAGGAAAAACCAATTGATTAAGACGACACACAAGAAAGAATCCACCTAGACTTCACTTGTTATCTAACTCTGAACCAGACGATTTATTCAATTGACTTGATCCGTAAGGTTCCTTAAGTTATATTAATCCCTCTCTCGAAGCGACTAACGTCTAACCCTAGGTTGATTAATTGAAATCTCTTTCTAATTAAAACCCCTAGAATCGCATTAACTCGATCTCGTCACCCTATCTCTAGGCGTGCGATCAACTCCGCTTAATTATGCTAGATCTACTCTTAGGTAGGGACTTTTGCTCCTCCACCTAAGCACATCACACTTGAATTAATATTCTAGAAATATCAACATAAGAATTAAGAACACATAATTAAGAACAAGTAAAATATTTATCATATAGTTCAGCAAACGATAACAAGATTCATCTTAGGTTTCATCCCCCTCAGGTATTTGAGGGTTTAGTTCATAATAATAAAAGAAAACATCTCAGAAGAAAAGATAAAACAAAACATAAAAAATCCCTAAAACCCCCTGAAGGAATTGAAGGAGAGGTCCTCCTTCTTGAGTATAATTCTGGCTTCTTGAGATGGATCAACTGGCTATCTTCGAGTAAATCCCCACAAATCTACCTCTTTGGCCTAGCTGTACGCCCACTGACTAAAGCCTTGGGTTTCAGCTTCTGCCGAACTCTCCGCTTAAGTTGCCCCCTAGGGTGTTTATATAGGCTTTGAGATGTTTTACTTGGTCCCTAAGTATCCTAATCCAAGTGGAATTCCTACCAGGGTGTTTAAATGGACTTTGGAATGTGTTTCTTTGCCTCCAAGTATCCTATTCGAAGTAAAACTCCTCTTGGCCACAGTAGGGACACGCCCATGGCACACGCCCGTGTAAGTCGTGGCCAGGCCGTGTTCGAGGCCGTTGAATGAGGAACAGTCGTGTGGTCTTGGGCCCAGGCTGTGTTGATTTCATGGTATAACCCATTTACTCCATTTTGGGGCCATTTTTTGTTCTTTTCATCATCCGGTGCTCTCTTGAGTATAAAACATGAAAACAAAGGTTAAGAGCACCAAATTACATAATTAAGGCTTAAATCATCCAAAAGCATGCTAAATGTGGGCTTAAAATATGTTACTTTTACGATTTATCACCGACACTCACTAGAATGGCGTCTGTCACACTGAGGGCATTCCGGTCTACTTGGTCAAATGCCCACACTAGCAACTGATATGGTCTGCCTCTTCGACCTTGAAAATTGCTTGCCTTTACTTCAGGTTGAAAACCCTGCTGAAGTGACTGATCGAGTAGTAAAATCCCTCAATTTCTTAGATGAGGATTGGTAAGACTTATTCAACTACCTTTTTCTCAAGTCATGGGACTCATTCTCAACTTTTCTCTTCTCTTTAGTCAACTCTTCGGCTTTACAGGCTCTACCCACCAACACTACAAATTCTTTTAGTTTAAGGACTCCAACATATAAATGGATATCCTCATTCAGCCTGTCCTCGAATCTCTTGCACATGACAGCCTCAGTAAACATGCACTTCTGGGTATATTTGGTAAGCCTTACGAACTCCCGTTCGTAGTCAGTCACTGACATATGGCCTTGATTCAGTTCCAAGAACTTCTTCCTCTTATGGTCGATGAACCTCTGGTTGATGTACTTCTTCCGGTATTCCTCTTGGAAGAATTCCCAGCTAACTCTCTCCCTTGGTACCACCGACACAAGGGTCTTCCACCATTAATAGGCTGAATCCCTCAAGAGAGATACTGCACACTTTAGGCACTCCTCAGGTGTACACGACAATTCATCGAATACCCTGATGGTATTCTCGAGCCAGAATTTCGCTCTCTCCGGATCATCATCCTTACTAGCCCGAAATTCTTTGGTACCTTGCTTCTGGATCTTATCGACCGGAGGCCTTTCTCTTCTCACTACCTCAACCACTTGAGGAGCGACTGAAGCGGGTTGAGGAATAGGTGGCGGTGGAGGGGGTTGAGCATTAGGATTCACTCGGGTATACTCGGTATACCAGTTACTCATCATATGGAGAAAGGCTTCTTGGGCCTCTTCTCTCTGACCCAAGGTCTTGGGTCTACTATTAGCTGGCATGGTCCCTTAAGCGGGAGCCGACGCATAGTTCAGTCTGGATCAAAATCCATATACTTCATAAAACATTATTTTTAAACGTCAGGAGTCGTCACACTATCATTACTCAGACACTCTTACATATGGCATGTATAACTAGACTTGTACTTACGCTATGTTAGTCCTTGAATCGACTAAATCGTAGCTTTGATACCAATAAGTATAACACCCCTTTCCCGTGTCTAAAGCCGGAACTGGGTTTAAGGCGTTACCCAACTTATCTCACTTAAATGTCTAAAATAGGGCTATAAAATTTCATTTAAACCCATCACTAGCTCATTCTTGGTCACGAGGCCCTAAACATACCTCTGAGAGGTTTCGGAATCTATTCGGAAACTTCTACGAGCTTAAAAAACTATTTTTCAAAATAAGGTCCACATGCCCGTCCTGGTCTAGGGACACGCCAGTGTGCTCCTAAGACATGCCCATGTCTTCCGCTCGTGGTCGATGTTGATCAAAAGACACGGCCTAGACATGCCCGTGTCTTCTACCCGTGGAGCTCTCTAACTATGACATCATCAATCCTTAATTATCACATGGCCAAAGCACGCACCTGTGTGACTGGCCCGTAGTCACCTCTGACTAATCCACACGGCCGGTAGCACGCCCGTGTGCTACAACTGTGTGGCGATTTAAATTCCACTCCTAGGTGCAGACTTCACACGGTCTGGGCACACGCTCATGGACTGACCGTGTGTCACACACGTCCTAGACACACCCGTGTGCCTATCCATCTGGACAAGAACAAGGCTATTCGCCAAGCTCTTTGCATTCCCCTAGTTCAAACCATATGAATCCGTTCAACATATAAAAAAAAACAACTCATAACTCAAAGGCACATCTAAAAACTGATCAAGACATCCATACACAAAAGCATACACTTCATGAAAATCATCTTCATTAAGCAAAAGAATTTGCCAACTATTGTCCTAACTTTAATGCCATTTACCAAAAGACTTTAGTAACATATATAACCAACACTTTGGCTAACTATTACAACTTAAAAAATACTTGAGTCCTATACATGCCATACTCAAAATAAGTCTAATTTGTTATACCAAAGTGATGTCGATAGTGTGATTTCTGAACTCCGACGATCCACGTTCCTCAAGTTATCTTGGTAATACTACAAGGAAAAAGGGCAATGAAAGGGGTAAGCATAAAGCTTAGTAAGTTTGCATGGAAATAAATAGCAACAATAAGCTCATAATATAATCTATCCATGGCATTGACTAACCATACACAAGTCATAGGCTCCTTGCCATACTTACTTACAGTTGCCCTTATTTAGCACATACCGTGCCATACCTCGTAATCATATTTTCGTGACTCATTCATGAGTACCTGTTTTCACTCAATCACGTGACTTTAGTACAATTCTCATTTCTACTTCTATACTCATCTACTTATCCCATTAATTACTAGGGATATTCAAAGACGCATATTCATCATCATTCATGTATGTATGAAGCCAATGCCACATCCCCAAGGTGGTCTTACATGGAGTCACTTCTAAATGCCAATGCCATATCCCAGATATGGTCTTATATGGTCTTTCACATCAAGTATCGATGCCATATCCCGGATATGGTCTTATACGATTTTCATATTCATTACCGAAGCCATATCTCGAATATGGTCTTATACGGGATTTCAACTCGGTGTCGAGGCCATGTCCCAGACATGGTCTTATACGGGACCTTATCTATTTCATATCTTGATGATAGAATTTTCATATTCAATATGGTCCACTAGGACAACATCTCATTTGACATTAATTTCTCTATTTAGTAGAGCATTATACATCAATATAATGCCAAGCATTCTCAAACATGCTAACATAAATGTTGAATCTATCACATACAAACTTACCTCGATTTCTAATGAGCTATCTCATCGGTTTAGTCCAAGACTTTGTTATTTCTCCGATCGAGGTGGATTCTCAGTTCTTCTTGCTCTATAATATCAATTAAGCTCATTTTAATCACCACATTAAAATAAATCATTTCAAGAATCATGCTTAGGCAAAATTACTATTTTCCCCTAGACTTTGGCAAAATGACCATTTTGCCCCTAGGCTCGAAAATTAGTTCTAATCACATTTTTACCTTCAACAAGCCTAGGTGGACATTTAATACTCTTATAGCTATCATCAAAACTCAACATTTCACACAATTACTACAAATTTGCAACTTTTCATCAAGGTCCAATTAGGTGTTTTCAAGACAACGCCTTTCACAAAAGTTGTTCATCTAACAACTAAGACTCAATTTCTTCCATAAAAATGCAGCAAATAACAATGATAGCTCCCATGGAAATAACTCTAAACTTTTCACCATATTGCGTAATAGTCCCTTCATTTGAAAGCTTAAGCTCTAGGGGTCTCAAAAGTACAACTATTTTCAAGAAAAGATCACTAGAACACTTACTTGTGAAGAGATGAGTGTGCTAAAATTTTTGAAGCTTTCTACCCTCTATTTGCTGTTAATTTTCGGTGGAAGAGTGAAGGAGAAAAGATGATATCTTTTCTTTCCTTATTCTAATATTAAACTATCAATTAGTCTACCTACTATCACCAACTTTGACCAACATTGACAAAATTGTCTCCTATGCTAGTCTATGGCCGACCAAGCCTTTTCAAAGGGCAAAATTGCCTTTTAAAGACCTCAAATTAACATTCTATGGCTATTTGGTACCTTTAGCCTATAGAATGGAACTTTCGCACTTTATGCGATTTAGTTCTTTTTCGCGATTAAACATGAAATCACTAAAATTAAAGTACCAAAATCCTCATGTACATATACCATCATGCTCTGACTAATAAAATGACATGAAAATAAATTTCTCTAATCTCGGATTAGTGATCTCGAGATCACTGTTCTGACTAGCCCCTAAATCCGGCTGTTACAAACCTTATCTCTCTGAAGTTGCAGTGGGGCAGGTTGAAGTTACAAGTATTGTCTACCTGAAGTATAGATAATCTTATTTCTTTGAAGTGACAGTGAAATAGATTAAAGTTACAAATAACAAATCTTATCTTCCTGAAGTTGCAGTGGAGCAGATTAAAGTTACATATCTTATCTCTATGAAGTTGTAGTGGAATAGATCAATGATAGCAAATCTTATCTCTTTGAAGTTGTAATGGAGCAGATTGAAGCTGCTAATATTATCTCCCTGAAGTTGCGGTGGAGTAGATTGAAGCAACAAATTCTATACCTTTGAAGTTACAGTGGGTTAGAAAGAGGCTACTTGAAGAAAATGAGCACCAAGAAATCAAGATTCAGCGAGGCCAAGCAAAGTTGGTCCTTTTTAAAAGTCTTTGCTCCATTCTCGTTATACGACAATGAGCAAAGAGGGGCAGCTGTAATAGGCCTAATTTGCCCGGGCCCAAAACCAAATTAAAAACCAAAATAAAAATAATTAACAATCCTTTTTACAAGCCTAAGTACAAAAGACTAGCCCAACAAAATTACACGACCCGACAGGCCCAAAATATTTAAAATTTTCAGAAAGCCAGAAAACCTAGGGTTTTTGGCGCCGCTACCCTCCATGCCATGTCAGCGCCTCGTCTTGATCCTCTGCCTTCGTTTCACCAAAACAGCAAGAAGGTTGCTCCTCTTCTCCATTGACCAAGAAAAACTTACAAAAAAAGACAGAAACAAGGACATAGAGACAAAATTGAGAAACAGTAGTGGAAGCAAGAAGCAAACAGTAGCAAAAAATGTAAAACGACTATAAAAGCCGCCACCATCAATGTAATAATTTACACATCAATTACAAAAACAAAAGAAGAAGAGGAAATCGGATACAAAAATTACAAAAGGTGATCTTTTTATTTATTTTACTATTATTTTTACTCTTTTAAAGAAAGAAATAAACAAAAAATTATAAAATGGGGGGTCAAAATTACCTGACCCTTCACCAGAGGTTCGTTGTTTTCGATGAAAAATGACATCTTTTGGGGTTCGAAAGCTCGAAAAGTGAAAAATAGCCTTTTTTATTTTTTCGACCACCGTGGACGGCGATGTCGTCGTCGACGACTGGCGACCGCCATTGTGGCCAACGATGACTCTTTAGCCGGACTCAGAAACTGTTGTAGAGAAAAAAATGGGGTTTGGTGTTTTTTTTTTTTTGGGTAAAGGCTGAAATAAATTTTTTTCAAAAAAAATTTAACTTAAATAGGCATGGTGAAACGACGTCGTTTCATCCATGCCCAGAATGCCCCAAAACGACGTTATTTTGGGGCCGAATCGGACTGACCGACCCGCCTACATAAGATTTTCGTGTTTTTAAACAAATGGGTTATTTACCCTTTTAGTCCTTCCGCTTTTCGAATGGTTTACAATAGGGCCCAAATCCCTTTCTTTTAATTTTTATAGATTTGGCCACTAAATTTTTCGCGCGTTTCAATTTAGTCCCTGGCTCGCTGATCTCCTGGAGAAGGGACGCATGTCCAGAAGATTGGGTTAATTTCTTAATTAGTCCTCGCTTATTTTTGCACATTACATTTTAGCCCTTCTGTTATATATTTTCTTCAATTTGTCCTTTTAATTTCATTTAAGTTACAATTAAGCCCTTTTTATTTTAATTCATTTATTTATCCATTTATCTATTTACTTGTTTATTTATTCATCGTTCTTTTTATTTTATTCATTTGCTTATCCATTTACTTTCGTATTTATATATTGTTCATTCATTTATTTATTTTTATCCTTGTATTCACTTGTTATTCTTTCATTTCTTAATTTTTTTATTTTCTTTCATTGATTATTGATGCCTTCATTATCATTATTATTATTTTATCTATTATTATTTTATTATTATCTATCCATCTGTTTATTTATTACCTTCCTTTTTTATACATTTAAAAATTAGATTATTATTTTTACTTATACATATATTATTATTATTTTATTTATTTATATATTTTATTACAAATTGTACCTTTAATTTCATTCATATTTTAATTTAGTTCTTTATTTTCAATATTTTTATAAACTATTTTTTCTCACATTATTTATATTATTTATTTCTTTATATTTTTTAAAGTTGGTATTGTCCTTTTATGTGGATACTTTGTTATTATTATCATTGTTATTATTTATTTCCTTTATCTTTGATTATTCATATTACCGTTAAAATAGTGCATATTGTGTGATTCTCGTAAAAAAAATTTAGTATATTCATCATTTGCGCGATATTTCATTCATATATCATTGTTCCATTTTTTACATCACCATTTTATCTCATTTCGTTAAAATCACGTAAAAAAATCGCGTTTAAACTTCTTTTTCCATAATAGGCCGTTTTATATTATATCCCGAATAAGAAAAATACATCGTTTTAAATATTTCGTTTGATATTATTAAAAAAAAAAATTTCAAAATAAGGCAATGTTTTATGTTTAGAAACTCGAGAAAGTCGTGTCCTAACTTACGAGGTTTCGATTTTTCTCGTTGAGTCTAAATAACCGAATATCCTTCTAAATTAAAACACATAAGATTTCAAACAAAAAATAAAGGCAAGCTTATTCTTAGAGGTTCAAGGTATCGTGTCCTAACTTGTGGGATGTGATATCTTGTTATCTTGAGACGGGAGAGTCTTTAACATATATTTCGATTTATTCAAGTAATTTTTAAACAAAATTAACATTAATACAAAGAGGGATCGTATTTTTTTAAAATTATTTTTAAGTTTTCAGCTTTCGACACTAAGACATGAATTAATCAATTAGGCACCAATTTTGGGTGGTGCTAATCCTTCCTCATGTGTAACCGACTCTCGAACCCGTTTTCTGAATTTTTGGTAGATTGAAAAATATTATTTTAATAAATTAAACCTTTTATTAAAAAGATCAAATTTTGAGGTGATCCGATCACACCTCATATAAAAAGGATTAGTTACCACTCTCATTTTTCGTTTAAAAAAAACCATTTTCAAAAAAATGGTTTCGACATCTTCAACTTCAAATTCAACCATTAATATTATCAGTAAAATTTTACAAACGTAATGTTGATGACCCTAATACCATGGGCTAAAAGTAATATATAGAAGAAAAACTAGGGGCAACCATGGTGCTGGGAAAATAGGAATTTGCATATTTATATAATAACACCATTTTTCTTAAATATAATTCCGTTTTATTTGCATCTTTTACTCTCGTTTGCTCGAAAAAAAAAACATTAAACCCCTCCGAAATAAATTCTGAAAGAAGGAAGAGTGCACCACCCTTCACTTTTGGCTACTATTGCCACTTTTTAAGGTAATTTGCCTCCCATGAATTTGGTTTTTTTTTTCCATATTCAGGATTGCATGCATGATTCTTCTTCTTCTTCTTCTTCCCAGAAAATGCAGGACTTTTTTCGGTAGAATTGAATTATAATTTCTTTCAGAAAGGATAAACTGCAATTTTCTATTGTATTAATTTGTAAGTTTATAATTTTAAAAGGCCTAAACCTAGAGTTTTACCCTTTTAGGGTGCTGGTTGTTTATGCGAGAAAAGATCTTCGAATGACTAAGCCTAGAATTTTACCATTTTGGGATGTTTGATTTTAATTACTATTTGTTTAATAGTTGGGAATTATTACGTGCCTTGTGTGTTTCTCATTGATTTAGCTCCACGCGGCATACAAAGATAGTCACCTGGGAGCAACATACTCATGTTAAAATATATTATAAATCTATAGACTTTTTATAGATTTTAAATTTAGTCTCTTACTTTTATTTTATGAATTTAATTCTTTTATTTTTTAAGTCTTAAAATTTTGATCAAGGTTATTTTGTTAAATTTAAATTTATTACAATGTTATTTTTAATTACATTTCTGTCAAGTGAAATATTTTTTTTTTTCATTTCAAAATATCATTACCAACAAATTTAATAAAAAAAATTTTTAACAATGTTAATAGTTAATTTTAAATTTTAAAATAAAAAAGTAAAAAAAATCTTCAAAATAAAAATATAATAATTAAATTTCAAATTTGTAAAGAATATAATCACCTATATTGTATCCAATTTCTTATTATTATATTTCCGAGTGAAAACTCGAAATGAAACCCTTGTGCTTTTTGTCTCTACACGTAATAGAAAGTGGAGCCCACAATAACCCTTTTGTAACTTCGTAGATATAAGTTTAAGCTCAGATTAGTTTTCAGCTTAGGACTTAATTTTTTTTCGATATTTAAAATTTTATTATTTTATTATATTTTATCTAAATTCGTGTTTAATAAGAATTTGTCATATATTACGGTTTCATCAGCAACTCTTTTTAGTCAACTGACATGAAAATAATAATTCAAGATAAAAAAATTAAAATCCAAGTTGGGAAAAGACATATAATATATGAATTAAATCATGATATAAGTTTTTTTTAAATCAAAAGACGGTACAAACTTATTACATCAAACTCTCAAACTAAATCTGCATGAAAGCGTTGCAATCAGCCAACAATAAATTAACCATAGAGGATGATGACTCCTCAAACCATTGTAGAAGTACGAGCCCATTTACAGTACCTTTTGTTATACGAGCATCCACTTCATTCAGAGATCTCGAAATATGACGAATCTGTATTTTTCAAATCTTGCTTAGAAGTTGATGTCTAATCGTAACTTCATTGATCTACTATCAGCATACTATCAAGTTAAAAGAAACTCGACCAAAAGTGCATTATCACATTCTAATTCAATCTGTCTGAACCCCTTGTCCCACGCAATGTAAAGACCTTCCAACATTGCCTGAGCATCAATTCTAAAGATAGATTCTTTGCCAATCCTCAGTGAATAGCCATCCAAGCAATTTGCATTAGAGTCCTGATAAACAGTAAAAGGAACATATTTTAAGCCCACATTTAGCATTCTTTTGGATGATTTAAGCCTTGAACTGTGTAATTTGGTGCTCTTAATCCATTGTTTTTATGTTTTATACTCAAGACAGCACCGGATGTCGAAAAGAACGGAAAACGGGCCCAAAACAGAGTAAATGGGCCATATCACGAAATCCACATTGCCTGGACCAAAGACCACACGGCCGTGCCCCATTCAACAGTCTCGAACACGGCCTGGCCACGACTCACACGGGCGTGTGCCATGGGCGTGTCCCTGCCGTGAGAAAGAAGAGTTTCACTCAGATTAGGATACTTAGGGGCGCAGAAACATATTCAGAGGCCTATATAAACAACCTAAGTATGACCTAAAAAGGGGGAACCCAAGGCTTTAGTCAGGGGGCGTCCAGCTAGGCCAGAGAAGGCAGAGTTGTGGGGATTTACTCGAAGATATCCAGTTGATTCATCTCAAGAAGCTGGGATTATACTCAAGACGGAGGATCTCTCCTTCAATTCCTTCAAGGGGTTTTAGGGATTTCTTATGTTTTGTTTTATCTTTTCTTTTGAGATGTTTTCTTTTATTTTTATGAACTAAACCCTCAGATACCTGAGGGGGATGAAACCTAAGATGAATCTTGTTATTGTTTGCTGAACTATATGCTAAATATTTGACTTGTTCTTAATTATGTGTTTTTAATTCTTGTGTTGATATTTCTGAGATATTAATTCAATTAGTGCTTAGGTGGAGGAGCAAAAGTCCCTGTCTAAGAGTAGATCTAGCATAATTAAGAGGAGTTGATCGCACGCCTAGAGATAGGGTGACGAGATTTTGCCGGATTAGGGTGAAACCTAATATGGGAGTCCATAGATCGAGTTAATGCAATTCTAGGGGTTTTAATTAGAAAGAGATTTCAATTAATCAACCTAGGGTTAGATATTGGTCGCTTCGATAGAGGGATTAATATAACTTAGGGAATCTTACGGATCAAGTCAAATGAATAAATCGTCTGGTTCAGAGTTAGATAGCAAGTGAAGTCTAGGTGGATTCTTCCTTGGGTGTCGTCTTAATCGATTGGTTTTTTCCCAAAGTTATTTTCCCCAATTCATTCTCTTTGTCTCAGAGTCTTTTAGTTTAGTAATTAGTTAATTTAAATTAAATAATAAATCCATTTAATTCTTAGGCTAAATCATAAAAAGAGAGTTAATATTCGTACTTTTGGTTCCTTTGGGTTTGACATTCCAGTCTTGCCTTAACTATACTATTGTTCGATAGGTACGCTTGCCTCACATCATTGTCATAGTTAGTTTCCAGGTTCGATCATTCTTTTTGTAAATTTTAAGACTTTGACATTGCATAAAACAACGATCAAGTTTTTGGCGCCGTTGCCGGGGAGCTGAAATATTAAGAACGTTTAATTTTTATTACTTTACCCATATTTATTTTATTTCTGCAATTAAAATTTTATTTTTTATTTTTTTAAATTTTCTTCTTTCACTCCTTTCAGGTACCTCGAGTTTATGATTAGAAGGAACCCGACAGGATCTCTGCTGTAACATCCTGAATTAATGGGCCTTTGCATTTGATGTGTGTCGCGCTTAATGTGTTAATTAAAAGGTTTAAGGGGTTCAGATTGGGCTCAAGGTTGGGCCGAGGCCTTAGTTAAAATTTTCTGTTTGGGTACTCTAGTGGAAAGCCAGTTAGGATGGGGCTTAAAAGATGTTATCTGTGTTTTAAGACACAAATGGGCTTGTGGCCCAGTGGCAAAGTGGCGCCACTTAGAGAGCAAGGAGGTGGCGTCAACTGAGGAGGCTCAGGTTTGAGTCGCATGAAGCCCAATTATTTTAATTAAACTTAGTTAATTTTCGGCATTTAAATGAGCAGAGTTGGAGTCAGCTAGGATGCTTTAAAATAGGATTTATTTGTTTGGATAATGAGGATAATATGGATGATAAAGTAACTGATAAAAGGAAGGAAGATGTGGTGTTATCTATGCCACTTGAGGATGAGTGATCAGATGTAGATAAGGGAGAAAATCTAGGAATTATCCAGTGAGCTAGGAGGTGGCCAAATTTCCATATCTTGGAGGGGTGCCGAAATTTCCCCTACTATTGGATTATTTGTTAGTTATCAGGAAGGGCAGTTTCGGTTTGTGATAGGTAAGTACCGAAATTCTCTATAAATAGGGGGTCATCTCTTTAATTCCGGCATTTGAACCCCATTCTTTTAAAGCTTTTCTCTCATTCTCTGCCAAAGCCGAAATCCCTAAATCCCATTCTCTCATTTTCACTTTTATGCAAAAGCCGAAACTCTTGATTTTAATTCTCTTCTCCATTCTTTTTTTATAAGCCAAATATTCATTGTTCTGTGTTTTTTCTCTTTTGCCGATCTCTTCACTAAAAGTCGAATCTACATAGATCTCTTCCTATCATCTTCTCTTTTTAATCTTCTCAAAAGTTGAAATCTTCTAGGAGTAGCCGAATCTCCTGTGATAGGGTAAGTGCCGATCTTTTTCTCTTCACTTTCTCTTTCGGGTTTTGGAAGTTAAAGCCAAAAGGCTATTGAGATTGGTAAGGTTGACGTTTGTTTAATGGTTTTATGTATTCTCTTGTTGGGCGACATTCGGGAATTGAAGTAGATCTCTTAGATCTAAAAGCCGGAAACACTAGCCCCTGAATCTCATATCACTTTTCGGGATTTCAAGGTAAGGATTTCAATTCTCCTTAAGATGATCAATCATTTCCTTTTCGTTAGTTGTGCCTTAACCTAATGTTTCGTTACCAGCCTCTGAACAACACCTTAGACAGATAGCGGTTGTGTCATCTACGGATAGCGTCGACGTAGAAAGTCTTGTTCTAACGATAATTAGGTGTATAGATCTCTAACACACTAGTTAACTGTAATATTTATGTTATGGGCTAAAAGCCGGAAAGAGGCTGTGTAGACAGTCGAATAAAACCTTAAAAGGGTTAGGCAAAGGATGCCAGGTACGTGATCATAGAAATCTCTATGTATATCAATATGTATTTATGAAAGCCTGTTTTCTTAAAGATGGTATGATGTTTTCAATTTTTCATGTGTGCATGCATGGGGTGGAATTATGATAATGAAGGGGAAGTGCATGATAGGTCACTTGGTGATCGGTGGTTAAACCAGAAATTCAAACGTTAGGTCACATAGTGATCGGTGGCTATGCCACGTTTAATGATTCCTGATTAATAGGAATAGGCAGTATGGCTGTCGTTATGGTGTGTAGCGGTTAGAGGGTTGATTGTAGAAATCCCCGAGGTGTGATGGTTGGTACGAGTTGGTGTGTAGAGGATGGAATTTTAGAATGGGTTAGGCTATTCATCATTTATTATTTATCATTTATTATGATTGTTGCCTTTATGTATGGGCCAGGGCTCATAATGTGTTTGTGGGCCTCAGGTCGTTGTGTGTTTCGAGATTTATACACTGAGTCTTGGTGACTCACCCTTTCATTTTTCCTCTACTCTTCCAGATGAGCAGTATGGACATGGGAGCCGAGAAGACTCGAGGGGCCATCAAGTTATTTATTTTCTTAGACTATTTCAGGTGTTTATTTAAGTTATGAATTATTGGGACTATTTTTGTAATAAGGCCTCCCTAGCTTAATGTTTTGATCTATATTTGATGATGTTTACATTTATCAATTTATGTTCAAAGTTTTAATTATAAAAAGAAATAAAATGGGCCTTTCAAACAAGAAGTTTTATAAAAAAAAGCTACAAAAGTTTTCTCCATTTGTCACTTATTCAACGAATACTTCTACAAATCAACCGAGATTTCAAATTCTTTCTAAGCGAAGTTTTTAAACTTTAAGCCCGTAACATACCAGATTCGGTCGTGGCATTTGGGCCGGGTTTGGGGTGTTACATTTTGGTATCAGAGCCCAGTTCAAAACTCGGACTGTGAAATGGATCTAGCAGTAATTTGAAACCTTGATGTGAATTTGAGATATGGCCTTCGAGTCTATCGGCACCCGATCCACGCAGGTAAGTATTCTAACTTTTGATGTGATATACATGTTGGGCTTGATGGGCTTGATGGACGTAGGCTAGTATATTAGACCTTGATGGACTTTAGGCTTTGTTTAAAACAACTCTCTAAATTCATAAGATTTAATCCAACTAAACATGTCCGTAAACTAGTCGCTGGGTTAGGGTGTGGTAACAGGCATACGCATGTCTAGGAGGAGAGCTTGGTACTTAAGCGGTCCTAGTGACCCACCTCCTCTTCGCTGGAATCCTACTTGGTGCATAGTGACTGTTCACCTTAGCCACAAGGACTTGTTGAGGGCCCAAAGATCATAATTAAAACCCGAAAGGGACCAGCCATAATATTTTACAAAATTACTAAAAATACCCCTAGCTTTTTGTAAAATGTCCGAAATACCCTTGATTTGTAAAAATTTCCCTGAATAACCTAGATTTGTAAAGCTACCAAAATTTGTGAAATTACCGAAACACCCCGATTGGCAAATTACCAAACTACCCATGTTTTGAAAATTTACCCGAAAACCCCTAGGTTTACAAAAGTACCCGGTATAAGAAATTATCGAAAATTTACAAAATTGCCAAAATACCCTCGATTTAGAAAAAAATTAAATTTCAAAATACCCCTATTTTAAAAAATATATATATATACACCAAAAAAAATTTCATTTCGAAAAATCACCAAGATACCCTATTTTAGGAAATTACGAAAATACCCTATAGGACAAAATTACGGAAATACCCCTGGGTAGTGAAATGACGATAAAAACCCTTATGTGATGAATATGAGTTCATGGATGCTACTTGTATGTTGATGTATGATGGTTGAATGTATGTGGTTCCTAGAAATAGGAGATACAGACTTGAGACTGAGCCTTGTAGATATAATTTAGAATTCGAAAGAACTACTCTTAAACTACTGTTCATAAGATTGTTCGTGGTTAATTAGTGAAAGCAATTAATAATGCATAAAATTTCTAGTCAGATAAACGCGAATCGGTAGAATGAGTACAAGGGGTCCTGGACGTCCGCCGCGTGGCTGTGGTAGGGGTAGGATGACGGTGTCAGAACCAGTGGGATCTTGCCATGGATCTAGAAATGAGATGCAGGTACCACCGGCTGCGGAGGAGGAATTTTAGGACTAGACTACCAGAGATGATGCGGTATCTCGGCGATGTTAAGGGTTTTAGAAAGGGTTGCTGGGGTAGGCATGGGCATAGGAGCCTGGAAATCTGTGTCTGAGTGACTTAGAGCTAATGGGACAGAAGTGTTTAGGGGAATTTTTGGTATAGCCCCAAGTACAGCTGAGTATTGGTTGGAGGCAGTTGAACGCATATTGGGTGATCTTGATTTCTCAGAGGAGGAGAAACTAAAAGGGGTTATATCTCTCTTGCGGGACGAAGCGTACCAATGGTGGCTTACGGTTAAAGATGGTACAGTGGCTGACCGTATTACCTGGGAATTTTTCAAAATGGCGTTCCAAGGTAAGTATATTGGATCTAGTTATGTGGATGCACAACGCAGAGCATTTCTGAATCTGGTTCAAGGAAGTAGGTCGGTGGCTGCGTATAAAGCGAAATTCTTACGCCTTAGCCGTTATGCTCGGGGAATGATGGCCACAGAGCATGAACGGTGTGTTCATTTTGAGGATGGTCTGAGAGATGATCTGCGTGTGTTGATAGCCCCTCAGCGGGAAAGGGAATTTGCTGTGCTTGTGGAGAAAGCTAAGATAGCTGAGGAGGTGAAGCAGACAAAAAGAATGAATCGGGATAGAGATAGGGGTGGAAGTAAGAAAAATTTTGGATCATCATCAGGCACTGGGTGTAATCGAGAAAAGAGACCAGTCGACGGGCCGAGGCGAGATGAGAGACTCTGCTGCTGGGTCGACATGTCTGATGTGCTCGATGTGGTAAATTCCATAAAGGTGAGTGTGGGCCGGCAGTGGAAAGTGCTTTAGGTGTGGATCTATGGACCACCAAGTTAGAAACTGTCCGCAGCAACGGGGCAGTGAAGGGCTCACAGGTCAAGGGAATGCACTGCCTGGAAGAGGTGGTCAACAACCACCAAGGGGCCGTGGTCAAGTCAATGGTGGCAATGGCACAGGACATGGTCGTGGAGCACCAGGTGGAGGTCCAGGTTATGCTGAGGCGAGGCAGCCAGCTTTATTCTATGCAGCACGTCGCCAAGGGGATGAGGACGCTATAGATGCGAATACCGATGCGTACTCTATCATAGTATACTAAGTGTTTTTTTTGGCTTTAGAATTAGAGTTCGCAGCAAAAGCGTAGTGGTGAGACTTGGGTAGTATGATTAATAGTTAGTTGGAAATTTCGAGGACGAAATTTCTTTAAGGGGGTAGAAGTGTAACATCCTGAATTAATGGGCCTTCGCATTTGATGTGTGCTACGATTAATGTGTTGATGAAAATGTTTAAGGGGTTCAGATTGGGCTCAAGGTTAGGCCGAGGCCTTAGTTAAAATTTTTTGTTTGGGCACTCTAGTGGAAAGCCAGTTAGGATGGGGCTTAAAAGATGTTATTTATGTTTTAAGATACAAATGGGCTTGTGGCCTAGTGGGAAAGTGGCGCCACTTAGAGAGCAGGGAGGTGGCGTCAACTGAGGAGGCTCAGGTTCGAGTCACATGAAGCCCAATTATTTTAATTGAAGTTAGTTAATTTTCGATATTTAAATGAGCAGAGTTGGAGTCAGCTAGGATGCTTTAAAATAGGATTTATTTGTTTGGATAATGAGGATAATATGGATGATAAAGTAACTGATAAAAGGAAGGAAGATGCGGTGTTATCCATGCCACTTGAGGATGAGTGATCAGATGTAGATAAGGGAAAAAATCTAAGAACTATCCAGTGAGCTAGGAGGTGGCTGAATTTCCATCTCTTGGAGGGGTGCCGAAATTTCCCCAACTATTGGATTAGTTGTTAGTTATCAGGAAGGGCACTTTCGATTTTTGATAGGTAAGTATCGAAATTCTCTATAAATAGGGGGCATCTCTTTAATTCCAGCATTTGAACCCCATTCTTTTAAAGCTTTTCTCTCATTCTCTGCCAAAGCCGAAATCCTTAAATCTCATTCTCTCATCTTCACTTTTATGCAAAAGCTGAAACTCTTGATTTTAATTCTCTTCTCCATTCTTTTTCTATAAGCCAAATATTCATTGTTCTGTGCTTTATCTCTTTTGTCGATCTCTTCACTAAAAGCCGAATCTACTTAGATCTCTTCCTATCATCTTCTCTTTTTGATCTTCTCAAAAGCCGAAATCTTCTAGGAGTAGCCGAATCTCCTGTGATAGGGTAAGTGTGCCGATCTTTTTCTCTTCACTTTCTCTTTCAGTTTTTGGAAGTTAAAGCCGAAAAGCTATTGAGATTGGTAAGGTTGATGTTTGTTTAATGGTTTTATGTATTCTCTTGTTGGGCAACATTCGGGAATTGAATAGATCTCTTAGATCTAAAAGCCGAAAATACTAGCCCCTGAATCTCATATCACTTTTCGGGATTTCAAGGTAAGGATTTCAATTCTCCTTAAGATGATCAACCGTTTCCTTTTCGTTAGTTGTGCCTTAACCTAATGTTTCGTTACCAGCCTCTAAACAACACCTTAGGCAGATAGCGGTTGTGTCGGCTACAGGTAGCGTCGACGTAGAAAGTCTTGTTCTAACAATAATCAGGTGTGTAGATCTCTAACACACTAGTTAACTGTAATATATATGTTATGGGCTAAAAGCTGGAAAGAGGCTGTGTAGATAGTCGAATAAAACCCTAAAAGGGTTAGGAAAAGGATGTCGGGTACGTGATCATAGAAATCTCTATGTGTATCGATATGTATTTATGAAAGCCTGTTTTCTTAAAGATGGTATAATGTTTTCAATTTTTCATGTGTGCATACTTGGGGTGGAATTATGATAATGAAGGGGAAGTGCATGATAGGTCACTTAGTGATCGGTGGTTAAACCAGAAATTCAAACGTTAGGTCACATAGTGATCGGTGGCTATGCCACGCTTAATGATTTCGATTAATAGGAATAGGCAAGATGCATTTGTCGTTATGGTGTGTAGCGGATGGAGGGTTGATTGTAGAAATCCCCGAGGTGTGATGGTTGGTACGGGTTGGTGTGTAGAGGATGGAATTCTAGGATGGGTTGGGCTATTCATCATTTATTATTTATCATGTTATTATGATTGTTGCCTTTATGTATAGGCCAGGGCTCGTAATGTGTTTGTGGGCCTTAGGTCGTTGTGTGTTTTGGGATTTATACAATGAGTCTTGGTGACTCACCCTTTCATTTTTCCTCTACTCTTCCAGATGAGCAATAGATTATGGACATGGGAGCCGAGGCGGACTCGAGGGGCCATCAAGTTATTTATTTTCTTAGACTATTTCGGGTGTTTATTTAAGTTATGAATTATTGGGACTATTTTTGTAATAAGGCCTCCCTAGCTTAATGTTTTGATCTATATTTGATGATGTTTACATTTATCAATTTATGTTCAAAATTTTAATTATAAAAAGAAATAAAATGGGCTTTTCAAACAAGAAGTTTTATAAAAAAAAAAAGCTACAAAAGTTTTCTCCAATTGTCACTTATTCAACGAATACTTCTACAAATCAATCGAGGTTTCAAATCCTTTCTAAGCGAAGTTTTTAAACTTTAAGCTCGTAACGTACCATATTCGGTCGTGGCATTTGGGCCGGGTTTGGGGTGTTACATTTGCTTTACGACAGTAATATTAAAGGTACCGTTCGTAGTAATCAAAGAAAAATAAGGCGAAGCTTGAATTACACAGGAGAAGAGTAAGAAGCCGAAATAAATACCACAGAAGAGATGGCTAAGAATAATCCGCCGCCTCCTGAGATGGCCGAACATCATGCTCCATGTACTATGTATGATTATGCTAAATCTAGTTTAACAGGAACTGAGTCTAGTGTTGTTAGGTTTGCTATTGCTGCAAATAATTTTGAACTGAAACCTAACACTATACAGATGATACAACAGTTTGTTCAGTTTGATGGTTTGTAGGATGAAAATCCTAACACACATTTAGCAAATTTTCCAAAATTTTATGATACCTTCAAAATAAATGGCGTTTCTGATGATGCCATCCGTCTTCGGTTATTTCCCTTTTCTCTGAGGAATAAAGCCAAGCAGTGGTTGCATTCTCTTCCACGAGGGTCAATCACTACATGGGATCAAATGACCGAGAAATTTTTATTAAAATATTTCCCACCGGCCAAAACGGTCAAATTGAGGAATGATATCTCTTCTTTTGTGTAGATAGACTTAGAGACACTTTACGACGCATGAGAGAGATACAAAGATTTGTTGAGGAAGTGCCCACACCACGAATTGCCTTTGTGGCTACAGGTGCAAACTTTTTACAACGGTGTGAACCCTTCACAAGGCAACTAATTGATTCAGCTACCGGAAGAACTCTGAATAACAAAACTCCTGAAGCAGCCTACAAGTTTATAGAGAAGATGTCACTGAATAACTATCAGTGGCAAGTTACAAGGACAAGGCCAGCCAAAGCAGCCAGAGTTTTCAACATCGACGCAGTGACCGTCATAAAAAATTTGATGGTTTATATGGTTCTTCACAGGCACAACCAGTTATGCAGTGCGATAAAAGTGGAGGAGTGGCGAATCCTGAGTACCCACCTTACGGACAGGGCACGGAGAGCGAACAAATGAAATATATGGGTAATAATTTCCGATCTAACAATAACCCTTATAGCAATACTTATAATTCAGGTTGGAAGAACCATCCCAATTTCTCATGGGGCGGTCAAGGAAATCAAAGGCAACAACCATCCCAAAACTTCCAACAACAGCCCTACCCACAGGAAAAGAAGCCAAACCTCGAGGAGATGCTGACAAAATTTATAGCCAACTCAGAAAAACGTTTCCAAGATACAAAAACACATTTCCAAAAGATAGAAACAAAACTTGAGGCAGCGGCACAGGAGCTCAAAGATCAAATCGGACAACTTGCTAAGCAGATCTCTGAGAGACCACAGGGAAGACTACCAAGCAACACCGAAACAAACCCAAGGGAGCAAATTCAAGCAATAATAGCTCAAAATAGTGAAGGGTTAGATGAGCCCAATTCGAGGCAAAAGAATGCGGAAGAAGAAAGTAAGGTTGAGGTAAAATCCAAATCGGTAGTCAAAGAGTACAAACCTGGCATACCATATCCTAAAGCAATAACGAAAGACGACACAGAGGAACAGTTCGTTAAATTTCTTAAACTTTTGAAGAAATTACATTTTAACTTACCGTTTTTCAAAGCTCTTTCGCAGATGCCAAATTCAAGGAAATTTTTAAAAAAGCTATTGACAAATAAGCAGAAGATAGACGAGGAATCGCATGTGGAACTGAACGAAGTATGCTCAGCATGCTGCAAAATAAACTACCACCGAAATTAAAAGATCTAGGGAGTTTTACAATTCCATGCTTAATTGGTAGTTTATCTATTGATAATGCATTAGCTGATTTAGGGGCAAGCATAAATGCCATGCCTTAAAAAATATTTAAACAACTAGGTGTAGGGAAACCCAAACAAACTAGGATGAGCATTCAATTAGCTGTTAAACTGTTAGAATTCCTAGGGGTATAATCAAAGATGTACTCGTGAAAATTGATAAATTCGTATTCCCAGTAGATTTTGTCATTTTAGACATGGATGAAGACAACACGATCCCCCTAATTTTAGGAAGACTATCTTAGTAACTGCCAGAACTAAAATCGATGTTGATGCAGGCGAACTCATACTTTGTGTAGGAAACGAGACAGTCACTCTTCAAGCTCTCGATTCAGCTAGGACATCAATTAATCAAGGTGAGAAAGTAAATTCTATTGATAACCATGCGATTAACCCTTCTTTTCAGGAAGCACTACAGCATGACCCCGATCCTAGATCCTGTTCCAACAAAGAAATAACTCGTGAGGAACAAAGAATTCAGATCGATGAACTAGAAGAGGGGAAGGCACATCTTAAAGAAGAACTAGGGATACACAAAGCAGAACCAAGGCCACCCTACGAGACAAACAAGTTCAAAATTGGAGATCACGTATTGCTAGATAAAGTAGACCCACGAATGTCCCCTCCTGATCCTAACACCAGCAAGGAAATCCCTTTCAAGGTAATTGATGTTTTCCTGTAAGAAACGGTCAAGGTAAATAACCTTATGTTCGGCACTTTGAAAATAAATGCCCCCGTCTTAAACTCTATCAAGATAATAGAACTGCTAGCACGAGGAAGGACTTTCAACTCCTCAAACCACCATGAATATGCAAATCAGAGGAAAGTCTAGCTTAAGACTATAAACGAGCGCTTCTCGGGAGGCAACCCGAGTACTAACCCCATTAACCTTTCCATTTATTTTATCTTATTATATTTTATTCCTTCATATAGTACATAACTGTAAACTGACCAAACCACACGGCCTTGCACATGGTCGTGGCTGTGGCCGTGTGGGTACACCGAAACTCCGTACTGACATGACAGGGATGGTACAAGCCAGAGCGAATAAATTTTTAAGTCACAGACTCTAACTACTATGCCACGGCCGTGCGATGCGGCCGTGGCTGACACTGTTATATTATACACGGGCGTGGAGAATAGAACATGGGCGTGGGAGAAGCGAACAAAGCACAACACTACCGTGCTAGACGGCCGTGTAACTTGACACGCCCAAAGCACACGGGTGATAAACCGTAAAAGTAACATATTTTAATCCCACACTTAGTATACATTTGTATGATTTATCCCTTGATTCATGTAAAAAGGTTCTCTTAATCCTTTCTTTTCATGTTTTATACTCAAGAAAGCACCCAAGGATAAAAAGAATGAGAAATGGGCCTCAAACGGACCAAACTGAGCCTAAGAGGAAATCGACACGACTTGGACTTAAGCCCACACGGCCGTGCCATGTCAATCTACTAGAACACGGCCTAACCCCGATTTACATGGTCGTGCCTCATTAAAGAAGTCTGAGCACGGCCTGGCCATGATCCATACGGGTGTGTGCCATGGCCGTGTCCCTATCGCTGGAAAGAAGAATTTCATTCGGATTTGGATACTTAGGGGCAAAGAAACACATCCCAAAGCCTATTCAAACACCCTAATAGGAATCCTATTTGGATTAGGATACTTGGAAGCCAAGTAAGGCATCTCAAAGCCTATATAAACACCTTAGGAGGCAACTTGAAGGGGATTGTCGGGGGCAGGTCAAGCTAGGCCAAGGAGCCAAGCCGAAAAGGTCAGATTTGTGGGAATTCACTCGAAGATAGCAGTTGATCCATCTCAAGAAGCCAGGATTCTACTCAAGACGGCGGATCTCTCCTTCAATTCCTTCAGGGATTTTTAGGGATTTCTTATGTTTTGTTTTATCTTTTCTCTTGAGATGTTTTCTTTTATAGTTATGAACTAAACCCCTTAGATACCTGAAGGGGATGAAACCTAGATGAATCTTGTTATTATTTTCTGAACTATAAGATAAATACTTGATTTGTTCTTAATTATGTGTGCTTAATTCTTGTGTTAATATTTCTGGGATATTGATTCAAGTCAGAAGTTCTTAGGTAGAGGAGAAAAATTCCTTGCTTAAGAATACATCTAGCATTATTACAGCGGAATAGTTGGTGCGCCTAGAGATAGGGTGACGAGATTTTGCCAGATTAGGGTGAAACCTAATATGGGAGTCTATAGATCGATTTATTGCTATTCTAGGGGGTTATTAAGTGAGAAAGAGATTTTCGTTAATTAACCTAGGGTTAGACGTTATTCGCCTCAAGATAGGGTTTAATATACGTTAGGGAGTCTTACGGATCAAGTCAAGTGAATAAATCGTATGGTTCAGTGTTAGATAACAAGTGAAGTCTAGGTGGATTCTTCCTAAGGGTATCATTTAAATCAACTGAGTTTTTCTAAAAGCTATCTCCCCAATTTAGTCTTTTTTCTTTGTTTCTTTAGCTTAGTGGTTAGATAGATTTAGATTAAAACAACTTCACCTTATTTTAGGCTAGATAATAAGAAGAAAGTCAGTATTAGTACTTTTAGTTCCTTTGGGTTCGACAATCCAGTCTTGCCTAAGCTATACTACTGTTCGATAGGTACACTTGCCTTTAATCATTCTCAGAGTTAGTTTCCAGGTTCGATCATTCTCTTTATAAATTTTAAAACTCGATAGACACGCGATCAAGTTTTTGACGCCATTGCCGGGGAACTAAAATATTAAGAACGCTTGATTTTTATTACTCTAGCCATATTTTATTTTTGCAATTAAATTTTATTTTTTTATTCTGCTAATTTTTCTTTTATTTTCTTTTGACAGGTAATTTTAGTTTACAGGGGAGATGGCATTGAAAAATTATCAGTGGAACGTTATGAGGACAAAGTCAATAAAAGCAGCCGATATCTACAACCTTGACCCAGTAACCATGCTATCAAACCAGATGGAGCTTTTAAGTAAAAAAATTGATGGTTTGTATAGTTTCTCACAGATACACCCAGTAATGCAATATGACTTGAATCTAGGAGGAGTGGTGAATCCTGAGTACCCACCCTACAGATATGGCATGGAAAATGAGCAAGCTCACTATACGGGTAACTATTCTATACCACAAAATAATTTTTATAATGACACTTATAATACAGGTTGGAGGTACCATCCCAATTTCTTGTGGGATGATCAAAATAGCCAAAGACCGGAACTTCCTCCAGATTTTCAACAACCACATCACTAATTGGAAAAGGAGTCGAACCTTGAAGAGATGCTAACAAAATTCATGGCAGCCACAGAAACCCGTCTTCAAAAAACCAAGACAATGCTTGATAATCAACAAGCATCAATCAAAGGGATCGAAAGTCAAGTTGGGGAGCTTACTAAGTCAGTTAGACAACTTACTAAGATAGTTTCTGAAATTCGATAAGAGATTTCTGAACAACTACAAGAAAGCTTGCCAAGCAACACTGAAATTAACCCAAAAGAGCAAATTCAAGCCGTAACAGCTCATGACAGTGAAAGATTAGTAGAATCTGACCCAAAGCAAGAGCCTACAGTAGGTGAAGGTAAGGTTGAGGTAAGCCGTGATTTACCGAACACGGTAATTACAGAGTACCAACCCCGTATGCCATACCCCGACGCGACAAAGAAAGACCACACAGAGGAACAACTCGGTAAGTCTCTTAAACTTTCAAAGAAATTTTATATTAACTTACTATTTCTTGAAGCTCTTTCGTAGATACCAGATCCTAGACCTCATGTTGATAAAGAAGAAATTCATGAGGAACGAAGGTTTTGGATCGATGAACTAGACGAATGGAAGACACACTTCAAGGAGAGCCTAAAAACACACGAAGCAAAAACAAGGCAACTCCTCGACGAACTTAATGATGGGACAACCTAGCTTAAGATAGGAGATCAGGTACTCAAAATCCTCTCAGATGGAACAGTCGAGGTTACTAGTCCTAAAAACAGCACCATTAAGGTAAACACTACTCGACTTAAACTCTATATCCATAACCGAATTGATCGCATGAGAATGGATTTTCACCTCCTCAAACCACCATGACCATACGAATAAGAAGTCAGTCTAGCTCAAGACTTTAAACGAGCACTTCTCGGGAGGCAACCCGAGCACTAACCCCACTAATTTTTACATTTTTTATTTTTTTACTTTTATTTTTCCTTTTAGCACCTAACCATAAACTAACCAAAGTACAGATTTCCATACCACATGGCCGTGGCCATGGCTGTGTGGGCACCACAGTAAGGAACACGGGCGTGGAATGCATCTCTATTCAAACCCCATTCTTCTTTTCCTTTTCTCGATATCATTTTTCTTTCATTATTCACTTTTATTTTTATTTTTTTATTTTTTATTTTCTTCTTATTCTTCATGCTATTTAGATTTAGCTTAGGATACAATCAAATCATACTAGCTACTTCGAGGATTCAATTTCAAACGCTTCAAGGCGCTACCCCACAATCACCTCCAACGTATTTTCCACCTCCTCCAAGGATCTCATCCATATTTCAGGAAGTTTCACTTCTCTCCCTATCTTATGATTTTATGATTATTTTGATATTATCTATCTTTGTACATTGAGGGAAATGTACATCTTAAGTGTAAGGGGGTGAATAGTTATTTCGAAAAAAATGCCTAACTTTCTGCATTATTCTCAAATCCCTAAATTTAATCTTGTTCTTAAGTAATTCCCTCATATTACTAATTAGGATGAAATTTCCGATGATTTATGATTGTCATTGATATGTTTTTGAGTAAGTCATTGATAATTTTGCATTGATAATTAAATTTGAAGAATACTAGAGAATCAAGCATGATAAGTTTAATTTTTCAGAATTAAAATTTTTTAGGTTGTTTAACCTGAATTTTAATATTACTTTGAAATTTGAAATTTATAAGGATGATGTCAAAAACACCCATAATTTTTGTGAGACTTTGAGCCTTATAGAGCATATATTCTTTTTCTTGCTCACTTTATTGATTATGAGTGTGTCAACTTTGAACTGTTATTCTAGAACTTGCCTCGATTATACATGTTGAGACCACAGTTATGATTTGATATACTGAGATGATAAAGGCACCTAGGTTTTAACCCACTTACTCCACTAAAAAGCCTACCTTCATAATTAACGCCTAGTGAACCCCGTTGATCCTAACAACCCTTTTTATTGACTCACCCACTAATATTAACCCAAAACCCTTTGTTTTGTTATCACCATTCATTTTGACTGACCTTATATCGAGATTTGATTTGATCTGTTGCCTAGCTATGATCTTTATAAATAGATTCATTCCTTATTATGTAATACTTGGTTTGTTCTTGAAAAAAAAAACAAAGTATATTCATTATTAGTTCTATAATTAAGTGAGCTTACATGTTTAAATTTCAAATTTTGAAGAAAAAGCTCGTATTATTATTAGTTTTCAATTAAAGTAATTATTTAGGATTAGTTTATTTTTCTAGATAGATAACTTGTTAATTCAATCTTGATTCTAACCTTCTAATTCAACCTTTATCCACACCTTTAACCCTAGCCCCCTTACAACCTTGTTAAAGACCTTTTGATCTGTTTATCATCTCATTTTACAATGGTGGAGATTTGATTTTCAGGCAAATCTATGGGATTAACTTTTTAGGTTCGACTTATGAGTTCTTAACTTTGAACCTTAAACACTTTTTGAGTGATTTGAGTGAATCTTTTGTGAGGATGTCAATCCTTGTCGGTTTTGAATTAATGGTAATTATTTAGATAATGGAAGACACCTATGCTTTTGTGCTACAAATGTATGACTTTGATTGTTTGAATCTTTAGGACTCTTTAAGTTAAATTCTCCATGTATAAATTATCTATGAATTATGATAAGACATTGTTGATAAGAATTATGAATTATGGAAAGTTCATTTTAATTGTAAGTTGAGAATTTTTGCTTGAGGACAAGCAAAAGCTTAAGTGTGGGGGTATTTGATAAACCGTAAAAGTAACATATTTTAATCCCACACTTAGTATTCTTTTGAATGATTTATCCTTTGATTCATGGAAAAAGGTGCTCTGAATCCGTTCTTTTCATGTTTTATACTCAGGAAAGCACCCAAGGATGAAAAGAACAAGAAACGGGGCTAAAACGGACCAAATTGGGCTAAAGAGGAAATCGACACGGCCTGGACTTAAGCCTACACGGCCGTGCCACGTCAATCTACTAGAACACGGCCTAACCCCAATTTACATGGCTGTGCCTCATTAAAGAAGTCCGAGCATGGCCTGGCCATGATCCACAAGGGCGTGTGCCATGGCCGTGTCCCTGTCGCTGTAAAAAAGAATTTCATTCGGATTTAGATACTTAGGGGCAATGAAACATATTTCAAAGCCTATTCAAACACCCTAATAGGAATCCTCTTCGGATTAGGATACTTGGAAGCTAAGTAAGGCATCTCAAAGCCTATATAAACACCTTAGGAGGCAACTTGAAGGGGAAGTTCGGCAGAAGCCTTCTGCCAGGGCTTTTGTCGGGGACGGGTCAAGCTAGCCAAGGAGCCAAGCCGAAAAGGTCAGATTTGTTGTAATTCACTCGAAGATAGCCAGTTGATCCATCTCAAGAAGCCAGGATTCTACTCAAGACGGCGGATCTCTCCTTCAATTCCTTTAGGGAGTTTTAGGGATTTCTTATGTTTTGTTTTATCTTTTCTCTTAAGATGTTTTCTTTTATAGTTATGAACTAAACCCCTCAAATACCTGAAGGGGATGAAACCTAGATGAATATTGTTATTGTTTTCTGAACTATAAGATAAATACTTGATTTGTTCTTAATTATGTGTGCTTAATTCTTGTATTAATATTTCAGGACATTGATTCAAGTTAGATGTTCTTAGGTGGAGAAGCAAAAGTCCCTGCTTAAGAATAGATCTAGCATAATTACAGCGGAGTCATTCGCGCGCCTAGAGATAGGGTGACGAGATTTTGCCGGATTAGGGTGAAACCTAATATGGGATTCCATAGATCGATTTACTGCTATTCTAGGGGGTTATTAAGTTAGAAAGAGATTTCCATTAATTAACCTAGGGTTAGACGTTATTCGCCTCGAGAGAGGGTTTAATATATGTTAGAGAGTCTTATGGATCAAGTCAAGTGAATAAATCGTATGGTTCCATGTTAGATAACAAGTGAAGTCTAGGTGGATTCTTCCTAAGGGTATCATTTAAATCAACTGAGTTTTTCTAAAAGTTATCTCCCCAATTTAGTCTTTTTTTCTTTGTGTCTTTAGCTTAGTGGTTAGATAGATTTAGATTAAAACAACTTCACCTTATTTTAGGCTAGATAATAAGAAGAAAGTCAGTATTTGTACTTTTAGTTCCTTTGGGTTCGACAATCCGGTCTTGCCTAAGCTATACTACTGTTTGATAGGTACACTTGCCTTTAATCGTTGTCAGAGTTAGTTTCTAGGTTCGATTCTCTTTATAAATTTTAAAACTCGGTAGACACGCGATCAGCGGGCATGGGGATGTACAAAAACTCAAAACTCTATATAAACCACCTCACCCCTCCCACTTTTCACATACTCCCCATCTCTCTTCTTCCATTTTCTTCCCCTTTTTCATTTTCAGATCTTTCCCCCCTCCACACTACTCTTTTAACTCTTTATCTCCACAATGGCCATGTCGAAGAAACTGAAGGATCCAAGCACAGTCTTCCTTAGGGAGACCGATCTACATAAGTTCATGCCGACCGCTTCATCCACTCGACAAGCTAAAGGTCTTTGAGACCATTTAAATCATAATTTTATTTGCTCGTCTCCTTTATTTTCCTTCTCTTTGAATATCTTATGCTTAATTTAGTTTATTTTATTTTAGTTTCTTAGTGTTAGGTTCTAAAGGCTGCTAGGGAATCACGCCACTTACGCCACCGCCAGCACCTCTACAGCCTTAGAAGTCACACTTAGCTCGTGAACCATCCAACAACAACGACTCTTCGGCCCATTTATGTAATATCCTAGATTTTGGGCTTATGCATTTGTGCTTAAAGATATGTGAAAGCATGCCATTGTGTGTTATGAATGTGTTGTATGAATTTTGTGAACTTTAGAAAATAGGAGACTGTTTTAGAAATTATCAGATTTTAAGTTCAAAGAGGGAGCTAGGCCTGATAGGCCTTAAGAGAAAATGTAGGGGAAATATGACATACAAATGGGCTTGTTAAAGTGGCAAGGAGGCGCCACTTAAAGCCCAGTAAGTGATGCCACAAGGAGTGTTAGAGGGGCTTCTGTTCGAGTTGCAAGGGAAGTAAAATAGGAGTTTTATTTTGCTGAAAGGGTGAGTAGTGATGGACGGCATAGGGAGACTGAGTGGATGAGTATAGATCAAGTCAAATTCCTTTTAAAATTTCGGCTAAAGTAAGGATAAATGATGATTTTATTTTGAATTATTTTTAAATGGGTAAAGAAGAGGAAAAATGGGAGAAAACGAAGTAATTGACAAGGGGAAAGGAGTTGGCCGAATATGGGGTATAGGAGGATGGCATTTTCGGCTTTGGTAATAGCAAGATAGGTGTGCCGAAATTTCTCTTCTTCTCATCCTTTTCATTTGTGCCGAAAATTCCCAAGAAATCAACTTTTGTTCCTTTTCTTTTTTCCTTTTTGCTACTTACTCTATTAAGCCGAAACCCATCAAACCACATTCTCTTCTTCATTTCATCAAAGGCCAAATATCCTTCTCCCAAATTCCATCATAGCCGAATCTCAAAGGGGGCCTCACTCTCTCTTCTTTGTTGTAAGTTTTAGAAGCCGAAACCTTTTCTCTATTAGTCTTTTCAAGCAACGTGTAGTGGTAAGTATTTCTCTCCTAGTAATCATTTACGTGTTTTTTTCCATGGGAGTGCCAAAATCAATGGTTAAGCCTTGATTTCTAAGGATGGCCGAATATGTATTAAGCCATAATCTCGTGTTTTGGTTGTAGCCAGCGTGAAGGGGTCTTTCAGGATTTGAAGTGATCGAGGTAAGTGATACGTAGCATTTGGCCATGGGCCACTTTCATGGGTTTAAGGTTAAAGCCGAATCTAACATGTGGTATATAGGGATTTCGTTAATTTCAGGTGCAAGTAGTGGTTTTCGGGATTTAATGTCGTAAGGTAAGTGTACATGTATATTCGGCCAAGGCTATAAACAATGATTTAGATCTATACTTTATTTATTCAAAAGCCGGAAACTAACTAGTTCAGTGATTTAGTGTCTAGCCGATTGCAAGAAGAGGCATCACAAAGTTTTCGGGATTTGATTAGTAATCAAATCGGCAGCAAGGTAAGATTTTAGTTGCGTTAATCCTTTAGGATCTGATCATTTAGCCGAATGGTTTTCTGCTAAAGTGCTTGAGGTTGGCCGAATGTAGGAAGTAAGGATCTAAAGCATTAGATCGGGTTTTCGGGATTTCAGTGGAAGCGTTAAGTAAATCAGGTGTGTAGCCCTACCCTAAGTCTTAATAGATTTATGGTATTGTTTTAATGCATGTGTTATTAAGAATGTGAAAGATATGGCTAAGATACCATGCAATGGTACAAAGTACTCAGGTACGTAAACCTACTCCTACTATGAGTATAATATGATAAATATCTGTTATCGCACATATATGAAATTATAAGAATATGAATAAAGAAAATGGCATGATATTTGCATGGTTTGCATGACATGGGTCATAAGGGTGATTTGGAAAGGGGAAGTGATCTGGTGGTTTATACCACAATATCTGAATGTGATGACTTCGGTCACATAATCTGAACGTGGTGACTCATGTCACATAATTTTATCTGGTGGCAATGCCACAATATATATAAAGGCGATGAGCACGTCGTCTGTAGCGACTGCCTTCGATGATGTGTAGCGGATGGAGGGTTGACTTAGTAGTCCCCACGGCGTAATGGTTAGTACGGGTGATGTGTAGCGGATGGTATCTAGGTTTGGGTTCGGAAATGCATCATTATTTGTAAATTGTGATATGTATATGTATGGTCTGATATGCCTGAATCATTAGGACTTAGTGTGGTTGTTATACACTGAGTCTGTTTGACTCACCCGTTTGTGGGATATGTTTCAGGTAATGCTCAGTAATGGACCAGGTCGGTAGGAGCTTAGTGGTAGCCATGCTCAGCTCAAAGTTTATTTTTAATTTGGACTTTCTATTTTCTTTTTCGTATTTGGATTTATTCAGGTTTTGTTTTTGATGTAATAAGGCCGTTAGTATGAAACTGTTTATGCATGCATTTTTACTTATTTTAGTATGATACAACTTTTATCAAATTAAAGTTAAGTAATTTTCTTAAAGGTAAACTTTTAAACATTTTGACACTTAAACACAAACGATTTCCAATGTGCAAATAAACTCTAAACAAATTCGGCAGGTCTTTTAATTTAAAAACAAGGTTTTAATAAATCCCTGATTTCAAAAAGTAACAATGCTTTTAATTGAACTCGACACAAATTTTCTTCAAAACCACTCGAATTTTTCCTAAACAAATAAGTTTTGAACCGTTTTACTCAAGGAACATACCAGATTCGGTCAAGTGTCGTGGGTCGGGTTGGGGTGTGTTTGACTGCAGTATCGAGCCCGATTTTAAACTCTCGGCCTTGGGTTTAAAGCCCATAACGTTTTTAAAATAAGGCCCAAACAAGTTTTGTGAACAATTTTGTGAATAAGCAGGTTTTTCTGGCATGACACCTAAGTCTCCGACCCGAAGTCCACCAGGTAAGTACCCCTAACTGTTGTGTGAATTATGGTATGATTTGTATAAGGTTTGAATGGGAACGTAGATTAGTATATGAAGTACTTGAACCCTAGGATTAGTTTACCCCAACATAGAAATTCATAAAACTTAAAGCCTAATTAAACAAACCTGTGACTAAGTCGCGAAAGTTAGGGTGTGGCAACCATTGTGCGCATGTCTCAGGATTGGATTCAGGAAGAGCTCGGTATTTTAGCGATCCTCGTGACTCACCTCCTCTTCGCTCGAATCCTGCAGTGCGTGAGTGACGGTTCACCCTAACCAAGAGGACTCATTCACTGGCGAAACTCAATGACTAAAACCCGAAAGGGACTAGCCATATTTTTATGAAAACCCTAGTTTTAAAAATCAACAAACTACCCTTTTGAATTGAGAAAATTATTTTTGGAAATTATCCAAAATATTCCCAATTTACAAAATTACCTAAATACCCTGGTTGTAAAATTACTAAAATGCCTTTGGTTTGAAAAATCTTAAATCACCATACTACCCTCGATTTTTACTAAGATTTGCTTACTTTACAAAAATATAACCCTATTTTGCAAAATATCAAAATACCTTGATTTGGGAAAATTTACTAAAATACCCCTAACTTACAAATTACCAAAATAGCCCCGATTTCCAAAATTTCTGCAACATCACCGATTTGGAAAACAAATTCTAAAAAATAACCCCAAGTTTTGGAAATTTTGAAATACCTTTGATTTATAGAGATTTTTCAAATTGACCCTGGTTTATTACCAAAATACCCTTGTAGGACAAATTACGAAAATACCCCTGGGGTAGGAACAGATAACAATGTTTGAATGATGAATGTGTGTTGTAGATGCTACTGAATGGATGTACTTCTTTGAATTAGGATAGAAGACTTGAAACTCTGAATGATCGAAAGAACTACCATTAAACTTCTTTTCATAAAATTGTTCGCGGATAATCAGTAGAACAAAGGCTAATACATAAAACTTTGTAATCAGATTAAAGTGCGGTCATAGAAATGAGCTCTAGGGGACGTGGTCGCAATGTGCGAGGACGTGGTAGAGGCAGGATGACCGTGTCGGAACCCGTTAGGTCGGGTCAAGGGTCTGAAAATGAGGTACCACCACCCCCACCACCAGCTGTTGGTGTTGAGCAGCAAGATCAGACGGGGGATGATGCAGTATTGCAGGCGGTACTACGAGTTCTTTAGATGGTGGCTGGAGCAGGTGGAAATATGGGAGCTCGAAAATCTGTACCCGAGCGACTCCGAGCCAACAAAGCTGAGGTATTCCGTGGCGTATCCTGTGTGGCACCCAGTATGGTTGGGTATTGGTTAGAGGCGACAGAGCGAATTATGGATGAGATGGATTTGACCCTTGAGGAGAAACTGAAAGGAATGGTGGCACTGCTACGTGATGAAGCATATCAATGGTGGCTCACAGTTCGAGATGGTGCCACAGCTGAGGATCTTACTTGGGAGTATGTTAAGGCGACGTATCAGAAGAAGTATGTCGGTACGCGTTATACTGATGCGCAGAGGAAGGCATTTTTGGGGCTGGTTCAAGGGAATAAATCCGTAACAGAGTACGAAACTGAATTCATAAGGTTGAACCGGTATGCTCGAGGAATAGTGGCTACGGAGCATGAGCGATGTGTCCGGTTTGAGGACGGACTAAAGGATGACCTGAGGTTGTTAATAGCCCCACATCAGGAGCAGGAGTTTGCTGCGTTGGTAGAGAAGGCTAAGGTGGTCGAGGGAATTAAGGACTCTGTAAGGTAGAACACTGATCAAAATAGGTAAAAAAGAGGTTTTGGATCGTCAGGATCGTCTGAGAATGTGCAGAAGAGGCCTAGAGTTGATGGGCCGCGAGGTCAGCAAGCTGGTTCAGGAGGGCAATATCGTACTTGTACACAGTGTGGGAAGATGCATCTAGGGGAGTGTTGGAAGAAGATAGAAGGATGTTTTAAGTGTGGATCTAAGGATCACATGATTAAGGACTGTCCTATTAAGATAGACGGGAGCCGCCCAACAGGTCAGGGTGTTAATCAGGCTGGTAGAGGTGGACAGCAGCCTCAGCAAGGTCGTGGTCCGAATGGTAGAGGTAACAATGCTGGAAGAGGACAGGGAACACCTGGCAGAGGTGTTGGTAATACAGAGGCAAGATAGCCGGGTCTGGTTTATGCAGTTCACCGAAGGGAGGAAGAAGACGCGCCGGACGTCATAACCGGTACGTTCCTTATAGCGAACAAGCCTTATTTTGCTTTGATTGATGTGGGCTCGACCCATTCTTATGTTGCATGTAGTGTAGTTGAAACTCTAGGCATAGCCTCTGAATGATCTGATCGGGAGATGACTATAGTAAGCCCATTAGGTCAAACTATAGTGGTGAATAAGATATTTCGAAGTGTACCTCTAGAGATTCAAGGAGCGATTTTCCCTGCTAACTTAATGGAACTACCCTTCGGAGAATTTGATCTTATACTTGGTATGGACTGGCTAATGGAGCATTGAGCTGTATTGGATTGTGCAGCTAAGCGAATGGAGTTAAGGACCCCGGAGGATGAGGTGATAATTGTGATAGGAGAAAGAAGAAACTACTTGTCTAATGTAGTTTCAGCACTGAAGGCTGATAAGATGGTTCGAAAAGGGTGCAAGGCATTTTTGGCCTTCGTTAGTGCGTTGGATGCAAACGAAGGGGGAGTGAGTGGAGTTAGAATAGTAAGAGAGTTTGTGGATGTTTTTCTGGAGGAGTTACCTGGAATACCTTCGGATAGGGAGGTGGAGTTTGGAATTGATTTGCTGCCGGGAACAGCTCCTGTGTCAATTGCCCCATACAGAATGGCACCAAAGGAGTTGGTGGAGCTCAAGGCTCAGATCCAAGAATTACTTGATCGTGGGTTTATTCGACTCAGTGTGTCTCCATGGGGAGCACCGGTCTTGTTTGTGAAGAAGAAGGACAGAACTATACGTATGTGTATAGATTATCGTCAGTTGAATAAGCTGACCATCAAGAACAAGTATTCGTTGCCAAGGATAGACGACTTGTTCGATCAGCTGAAGGGGGCAGCAGTATTCTCGAAGACAGATCTAAGGTCTGGATATCATCAGCTTAAGGTGAAGGAAGTAGATATCCATAAGACAGCTTTCCGGACAAGATACGGCCATTATGAGTTCTTAGTAATGCTGTTCGGGTTGACAAACGCTCCAGCCGCGTTCATGGATATGATGAACCGAGTTTTTCAACGTTACTTGGATAGGTTCGTCGTTGTGTTCATAGACGACATCCTAGTATACTCCAAGTCTGAAGAGGTGCAGGATGAGCATCTCCGGCTTGTGTTGCAAGTGTTGAGGGAGAAGAAGCTTTATGCCAAATTCAGCAAGTGTGAATTTTGGCTTAAGGAGGATGCATTCTTAGGGCATGTGGTGTCTACAGAAGGAATAAGGGTGGGTCCTCGAAAGATTGAGGCAGTGTTAGATTGGAAACCACCTAGGTCAGTGGCTGAGGTTCGCAGTTTCTTTGGATTGGCAGGCTACTACAGAAGGTTTGTAGAAGGGTTCTCATCGATGGCCGCACCTTTGGCAAAGTTGTTGAAGAAGGAGGTACTTTCATATGGACAGATAAGCAACAAGAGAGCTTTGAGAAACTTAAGAGGGTTTTGACTGAAGCTCTGGTCTTGATTTAGCCGGAGGCAGGGAAGGATTTCGTGGTGTATTGTGACACTTCTCATACAGGATTGGGATGCGTATTGATGCAAGACGGGAAAGTAGTCGCTTATGCATCTCGGCAACTAAGGGCACATGAGGTTAACTACCCGACGCATGATTTGGAATTGGCGGCAGTAGTCTTTGCTCTTAAGGTATGGAGGCATTATCCTTATGGGGAGCAGTCAGTGATCTACACAGACCACAATAGTCTTAAGTATCTGTTGACTCAGAAGGAGTTGAATCTGAGACAGCGAAGGTGGGTGGAATTATTGAAAGACTACGATTGTTCCATAGAGTATCACCCGGGCAAGGCGAATGTAGTGGCAGATGCCCTAAGTCAGAAAGTCGTGTCAGATCTGAGGGCGATGTTTGCGCATCTAAGCTTGTATGACGACAGAAGTTTGTTAGCAGAGTTGCAAGTCAAGCCGACATGGTTGAATGAGGTAAAAGAAAGTCAGTTGGTCGATGAGGATTTAAGTGCTAAGTTACAGCAAGTGCAGAATGGAGAGTTGGAAGATTATGGTATTAATGACGAGGGACTATTGTGTTTCAAGGGTAAAGTTTGTATGCCGAAGAATGAGGAGTTAAGGCAGAAGATTCTTCAGGAATCGCATAGTAGCCCTTATGCTATACATTCTGGAGGTACTAAGTTGTATAGAGATCTAAGGGAACAGTTTTGGTGGCCTGGTCTTAAGAGGGAAGTTATAGAGTTTATGGGGAAATGCTTGACGTGTCAGCAAGTCAAGGCTGAACACCAAGTTCCGTCAGGATTGCTTCAGCTGATAATGATTCCGCAGTGGAAGTGGGAAAGAATTACCATGGACTTCGTTAGTGGGCTTCCCCTTACGCCTACCAAGAAGGACTCGGTATGGGTGATAGTGGATCGGTTGACCAAGTCTGCGCATTTCATACCAGTGCGAGTTGACTACTCTTTGCAGAAGATGGCAAGATTGTATGCGGCGGAGATTGTGAGGTTGCATGGAGTGCCGGTATCGATTATCTCAGATAGGGATCCAAGGTTTACGTCTCGGTTTTGGAAAGCTCTACATCAGGCTTTAGGCACCAGATTGGATTTCACTACGGCTTTTCATCCATAATCGGACGGTCAATCTGAACGAGTAATCCAAGTGTTAGAGGATATGCTGAGGGGATGTGTAATAGACTTCAGAGGAAGTTGGAAAGAGTATTTTCCTTTAGCGGAATTTGCATACAACAATAGCTATCAAGCCAGTATTCGGATGGCACCGTATGAAGCATTGTATGGACGGAAGTGTCGCACTCCTACATGTTGGATGGAATTAGGGGAACGTCGAGTTTTGGGTCCAGAGATTGTGGCAGAATCTGAAGAGAAGGTTGAGGTAATTCGGGCACGGTTAAAGGAGGCATCTGACAGGCAGAAGTCGTATGCAGATCTTAAGCGAAAGGAAATAGAATTCGATGTGGGAGATCAAGTATTTTTAAAAGTCTCGCCTTGGACGAAGGTGATGAGATTTGGTCGCAAAGGGAAGTTAAGTCCCAGGTTTATAGGACCTTATCAGATACTGAAGCGAGTTGGACTAGTGGCATACCAGTTAGAGTTGCCTTTGGAATTGAAGCAAATGCACGACGTATTCCATGTTTCTATGCTATGTCATTACCGATCGGATCCATCTCATGTAGTACCGGTTGAAGAGGTGGAGCTAAGGCCAGATTTGTCCTACGAAGAGGAGCCGATTCAGATTTTGGAACGAGATGTGAAAGTGTTACGAAGGAAATCAGTTCCTTTTGTCAAAGTGTTATGGCGTAGTCATGGATCGGAGGAAGTTTCGTGGGACCCAGAAGAAGCAATGCGACAGCAATACCCTCACTTATTTTAGCCAGGTAATTTCGAGGTCGAAATTATTTTTAAGGGGGGTAGAACTGTAATATCCTGGATTTTGGGCTTATGCATTTGTGCTTAAAGATATGTGAAAGCATGCCATTGTGTGTTATGAATGTGTTGTATGAATTTTGTGAACTTTAGAAAATAGGAGAGTGTTTTAGAAATTATCAGATTTTAAGTTCAAAGAGGGAGCTAGGCCTGATAGGCCTTAAGAGAAAATGTAGGGGAAATATGACATACAAATGGGCTTGTTAAAGTGGCAAGGAGGCGCCACTTAAAGCCCAGTAAATGACGCCACAAGGAGTGTCAGAGGGGCTTGTGTTCGAGTTGTAAGGGAAGCAAAATAGGAGTTTTATTTTGCTGAAAGGGTGAGCAGTGATGGACTGCATAGGGAGACTGAGTGGATGAGTATAGATCAAGTCAAATTCCTTTTAAAATTTCGGCTAAAGTAAGGATAAATGATGATTTTATTTTGAATTATTTTTAAATGGGTAAAGAAGAGGAAAAAGGGGAGAAAAAGAAAGAATTGATAAGGGGAAAGGAGTTGGTGAATATGGGGTATAGGAGGATGGCATTTTAAGTGTGTGGTAATAGCAAGATAGGTGTGCTGAAATTTCTCTTCTTCTCATCCTTTTCATTTGTGCCGAAAATTCCCAAGAAATCAACTTTTGTTCCTTTTCTTTTTTCCTTTTTGCTACTTACTCTTTTAAGCCGAAACCCATCAAACCACATTCTCTTCTTCTTTTCATCAAAGGCCGAATATCCCTCTCCCAAATTCCATCATAGCCGAATCTCAAAGGGGGCCTCACTCTCTCTTCTTTGTCGTAAGTTTTAGAAGCCGAAACCTTTTCTCTATTAGTCTTTTCAAGCAACGTGTAGTGGTAAGTATTTCTCTCCTAGTAATCGGTTACGGGTTTTTTTCCATGGGAGTGCCGAAATCAATGGTTAAGCCTTGATTTCTAAGGATGGCCGAATATGTATTAAGCCATAATCTCGTGTTTTGGTTGTAGCCAGCGTGAAGGGGTCTTTCGGGATTTGAAGTGATCGAGGTAAGTGATACGTAGCATTCGGCCATGGGCCACTTTCATGGGTTTAAGGTTAAAGCCGAATCTAACATGTGGTATATAGGGATTTCATCAATTTTAGGTGCAAGTAGTGGTTTTCGGGATTTAATATCGTAAGGTAAGTGTACATGTATATTCGGCCAAGGCTATAAACAATGATTTAGATCTATACTTTATTTATTCAAAAGCCGGAAACTAACTAGTTCAGTGCTTTAGTGTCTAGCCGATTGCAAGAAGAGGCATCACAAAGTTTTCGGGATTTGATTAGTAATCAAATCGGCAGCAAGGTAAGATTTTGGTTGCGTTAATCCTTCAGGATCTGATCATTTAGCCGAATGGCTTTCTGCTAAAGTGCTTGAGGTTGGCCGAATGTAGGAAGTAAGGATCTAAAGCATTAAATCGGGTTTTCGGGATTTCAGTGGAAGCGTTAAGTAAATCAAGTGTGTAGCCCTACCCTAAGTCTTAATAGATTTATGGTATTGTTTTAATGCATGTGTTATTAAGAATGTGAAAGATATGGCTAAGGTACCATGCAATGGTACAAAGTACTCAGGTACGTAAACCTACTCCTACTATGAGTATAATATGATAAATATCTGTTATGGCACATATGTGAAATTATAAGAATGTGAATAAAGAAAATGGCATGATATTTGCATGGTTTGCATAACATGGGGCATAAGGGTGATTTGGAAAGGGGAAGTGATCTGGTGGTTTATACCACAATATCTGAATGTGGTGACTTGGGTCACATAATCTGAACGTGGTGACTCATGTCACATAATTTTATCTGGTGGCAATGGCACAATATATATAAGGGTGATGAGCACGTCGTCTGCAGCGACTGCCTTCGATGATGTGTAGCGGATGAAGGGTTGACTTAGTAGTCCCCACGGTGTGATGGGTGGTACGGGTGATGTGTAGCGGATGGTATCTAGGTTTGGTTTCGGGAATGCATCATTATTTGTTAATTGTGATATGTATATGTATGGTCTGATATGCCTGAATCATTAGGACTTAGTGTGGTTGTTATACACTGAGTCTGTTTGACTCACCCCGTTGTGGGATATGTTTCAGGTGACGCTCAGTAATGGACCGGGTCAGCAGGAGCTTAGTGGTGGCCATGCTCAGCTCAAAGTTTCTTTTTAATTTGGACTTTCTATTTTCTTTTTCATATTTGGATTTATTCGGGTTTTGTTTTTAATGTAATAAGGCCGTTAGTATGAAACTGTTTATGCATGCATTTTTAGTTATTTTAGTATGATACGACTTTTATCAAATTAAAGTTAAGTAATTTTCTTAAAGGTAAACTTTTAAACATTTTGACACTTAAACACAAACGATTTCCAATGTGCAAATAAACTCTAAACAAATTTGGCAGGTCTTTTAATTTAAAAACAAGGTTTTAATAAATCCCTGATTTCAAAAACCAGCAATGCTTTTAATTGAACTCAACACAAATTTTCTTCAAAACCACTCGAATTTTTCCTAAACAAATAAGTTTTGAACCGTTTTACTCAAGGAACATACCAGATTCGGTCAAGTGTCGTGGGCCGGGTTTGGGGTGTTTCAATTCATATTTCATTTTAATTTTATTTACATTTCTATTTTCTTTTTCTTTATCTTTCTTGTCTTTAATTATATATTTAGTTTATTTAAACGCATCTTAATATTTCCTGGCTAATTCTCTACGAGCTCCCCAATTTCTTCATCTAGCGCAGAGCTCTGTTGCAGCCACCACACCTAGGGATTCCCAACTCAAGGAAACCATCCAAATTTAGGAAGTTTCACCTCTCCCTCTCTCTTAAATTTCATATACATCTTTGTAAATTGAGGGCAATGTACATCTTAAGTGTGGGGGGATGAATATTTATTTCAAGAAAGTGCCTAACTTTCTTCATTATTCTCAAATCCCTAAATGACATCTTGTCCTGAAGTAAGTTTCTCACATTATGATTAAAATGAAATTTCCTTTGATTTATGATATTTAGTGATATATTTTAGATGAAGTTATTGATAATTGTGCATTGATGATTAAATTAAAAGAATACTAGATAATCAAGTATGATAAGTCTATTTTTCATAATAAAAAAATTTTTTAGGTTGTCTACCTGAATCTGAATGTTACCTTAAAATTTGAAATTTACGAGGTTGATATCAAATACCCATAATTTTCGTGAGCTTTTGAGCCTTTTAGAGCATACATTCTTTTTCTTGCTCACTTTATTGATTATGAGTGTGTCAACATTGATTGGTTATTCTAGAACTTGCATTGTTTATAGATGTCGAGACCACACCTTTGATTTGAAATACATAGATGATAAAGGCACCTAGGTTTTAACCCACTTACTTCACTAAAAAGCATACCTTCATAATTAACCCCTAGTAAACCCTTTTTAATCCTAACAACCCTTTTTATTGACTCACCCACTAATATTAACCTAAAACCCTTTGTATTTGTTATCACTATTCCTTTTGACTACCCCTATATCGAGATTTGATTTGATCAGTTGCCTAACTATTTTATCTATTATATTTGACTTGTTCTTAAAAAAAAAAAAGAAGAGAAGTATATTCATTATTAGGTAAGCTTATATGTTAAAGAAGAAAGCTCGTATTAGAGTATTATTATTAGTATGACAAGTTTCCACTTGATGTAATCATTCATTATTAGTTCGATATCTCTAGTTAGATAATTTGTCAGGTCGATCTTGATTTTAACCCTCTAACTCAGCCTTTATCTACACCTTCGACCCAAGCCCCGTTACAACCCTGTAAAGACCTTTTTGATTGGTGTACCATCTCATATTTTAGTAGTGGAGGTTTGATTTTCATGCAAGCCTATCGAATTAACTTTTCATGTTTGACTTTTGAGTTCTTAATTTTGAACCTTAAACACTTTGAGTGGATTGAGTGAATCTTTAGTGAGGATGTCAACTCTTGTCGATTTTGAATCAGAGGTAATTAATTAGAAAAGGGAAACACTTAACGTTTTTCGGGCTATAAATGTATGACTTTGATTATTTGAATCTTTAAGACCCTTTAAGTCGAATTATCCATGTATAAATTATCTATGAATTATGATGAAACATTATTGATGAATATTATGAATCAAGGAAGTTCGTTTTAATTGTAAATGAGAATTTTGCTTGAGGACAAGCAAAAGCTTAAGTGTGGGGGTATTTGATAAACCGTAAAGGTAACATATTTTAAGCCCATATTTAGCATGCTTTTGGATGATTTAAGCCTTGAACTGTGTAATTTGGTGCTCTTAATCCTTTGTTTTCATTTTTTATACTCAGGAGAGCACCGGATGTCGAAAGGAACGAAAAACAGACCCAAAACAGAGTAAATGGGCCATATCATGAAATCCACACGGCCTGGACCCAAGACTACACGGCCGTGCCCCATTCAACAGTCTCGAACACGAGCTGGCCATAACTTACACGAGCGTGTGCCATGGGCGTGTCCCTGCCGTGAGAAAGAAGAGTTTCACTCAGATTAGGATACTTAGGGGCGAAGAAACATATTCAAAAGCCTATTTAAACAACCTAAGTATGGCCTAAAAAAGGGGAACCCAAGGTTTTAGTCAGGGGGCGTCTAACTAGGCTAGAAAAGGCAGAGTTGTGGGGATTTACTCGAAGATAGCCAGTTGATTCATCTCAAGAAGCCGGGATTATACTCAAGACAGAGGATCTCTCCTTCAATTCCTTCAAAGGGTTTTAGGGATTTCTTATGTTTTTTTATCTTTTCTTTTGAGATGTTTTCTTTTATTGTTATGAACTAAACCCTCAGATACCTGAGGGGGATGAAACCTAAGATGAATCTTGTTATCGTTTGCTAAACTATATGATAAATATTTGACTTGTTCTTAATTCTTGTGTTGATTTTTCCGTAATATTAATTCAAGTATGATGTGCTTAGGTGGAAGAGCAAAAGTCCCTGTCTAAGAGTAGATCTAGCATAATTAAACGGAGTTGATCGCACGCCTAGAGATAGGGTGACGGGATTTTGCCAGATTAAGGTGAAACCTAATATAAGAGTCCATAGATTGAGTTAATGCAATTCTAGGGGTTTTAATTAGAAAGAGATTTCAATTAATCAACCTAGGGTTAGACGTTGGTCGCCTCGAGAGAGGGATTAATATAACTTAGGAAATCTTACGGATCAAGTCAAATGGATAAATCGTCTGGTTCAGAGTTAAATAACAAGTGAAGTCTAGGTGGATTCTTCCTTGGGTGTCGTCTTAATCGAATGATGTTTTTCCAAAGTTATTTTTCCCAATTTCATTCTCTTTGTCTTAGAGTCTTTAGTTTAATAATTAGTTAATTTAAATTAAATAATAAATCCATTTAATTCTTAGGCTAAATAATAAAAAGAGAGTTAGTATTAGTACTTTTGGTTCCTTTGGGTTTGACATTCCAGTCTTGCCTTAACTATACTATTGTTCGATAGGTACACTTGCCTCACATCGTTGTCATAGTTAACTTCCAGGTTCGATCATTGTTTTTATAAATTTTAAGACTTTGACATTGCATAAAACAACAATCAAGTCCCCAAACAGACCTCTAATAGAAGCAGTAGTGTCACATGAAGCCAAAGCTTCATTAATATTAAGTTTAATCCAACCATTCTCCGAAAGAGCTCAATTCTCAAATGAGACCATAGGATTAGGTTGTAGAATCTTTGAGAGTGACGTTGCAAAACTCATTTTCCAAGTAAAACCTGTATTTAGAATATCAATTACACAATTATGGCCATTACAAAAACAAAGAGATTGTGATTCTTCTAAAGCAACTAACATAGTATAGAAAACAAAGTTTGTCAATCCACCTTTGTACTACCATAACTCCCTGTACCATGCAAATGTTGTAATAACCATTCATTAAGAGGCAATGAGAAAAACATAATTTGAGCATGAATCGGTACCATTGCAAACCACACCAATCTCGAGAAAGGGCACTCCCGAATCACATGGAGACCAGTTTCCAACACATTACCGCATATAGGGCAGTGACCATCATTGGACATGTACCTCCTCACTCTCTCCCTATTCATCAGCAACTTATTCTGCCACAGCAACTAGATGAAAACCCAAACTCTTTGAGGTGTTTTCGCCTTCCAAATTAGCCCCCAAATATTAGCAGGCTAGATTCCCCCTGATACATATTTCTAAACCTTTTCGTTATGGAAAAACAGTTTTTCTTTATCCATTTCCAAGCTAACCAATCTTGACCTACATCACTGGAAGGGGGCACAATAGATGCTATTTGTGTAACAATATTAACAGATAATAGCGAGAATAGACGAGATCAGTCCTAACAACCATTTCTGTCTACCAAATCACATACTCTTAAAGCATCATCCGGCTGACCGTGACCTGTATAAAACCCTCGAAGAGGACCAATCTACCAAACCCAAAAGTCATTCCAAAAGTTTACAATCGACCATCCCCAATAGACTAATATACACTAGTGATGACATCAGACCAGACCCTCATCAAAGATCTCCAAATAAACAAACAATTACTCCTAGCAATAGTGACCAACAACACCTCATGTATATTATACTTATTCCTCAAAACGTACACCCATAAGGGCTCCGTTTTGGTAAGTAGCTGGAAACCTATCTTCAATAAAAAAACTCGATTCTGATTAGCAAGGCTTCGCAACCTTAGACCTCTATTATCTATTATATGACAACAAGCCCCCTAAGACAAAAGAGACGACTTCCTGGATTTAATGCAAGTACCCCAAATAAAATTATGGGAAATCCTTTCAATCTCATTACATATCGAGACTGAAATGCAAATCGTACTCATAAAATAATTTGGTATAGCTAAAACTACCGACTTGGCCAACGTTATTTTGCTTGGTAAAGAAAGCTTCCTCGCATCCCAACCAAATAGCTTCTTACGGATCTTATCAACCACAAAGTGAAAAGTACTCGACGTAAAATTGTTATGCATCAATGGTAACCCCAGATAAGTACCGAGACCAATCACACAAACAAACCTCACAATATTACGAATAACACCAGCTAACTCGTATCGTATATTAGGAGGAAAAAAATCTAAGACTTGCATCTATTAACCTTTTGACCCAAAAAATGACAAAACCTATTAAGAATATCATTAAAAAGCAATGCTTGACCCATATCAGCCTTGCAGAAAAAGCATAAGATCGTCGGCAAAAATAAATGGGATAAAGTCGACCCACTCCTAGATAGAAATAATGACTTTCAATTCCCATGATCAACTGCATTGCCGATTAGGTTCCTTAATGACCTGCTGCACGCGTGTGCATTAAAACACTGAAGTTATGAAAATATTTTTAAACTCTGGTTTTACTAAAAGCGTATAGTGTCACCTGTAATATTTTTAGTGTTATAATGAAACACCAAAGTATTTTAAGGATCGAACCCAAATGAAGAGGCAATTGAACAATGATTAGATTTCACAATAGAGTTTAAATGGCTACTAATACAATTTTATAGTATAACAATTCATAAAAGAAAATTTTGCAAGAAAATTAAATATTCTACCCTAAGGACTAAATTGCAAGAAATGTAAACTAACGAGACTATCCAACAAATCACTAATGAGGGTTGGTTGACTTCGATGTGGTTAACCAAATCTCGGGCTAGAGACATAATAGCTTAAATTACTAAGTGACTCCATTTTATCTCTCTATATCAATTTCATCGACTTAGACGAATTAGGTCTAGTTTATCTCTCGATCTCACCAGTTAATCCGAGACTAATGAACGGGTGCGCAACAAGATTACCTCTTGACCTCACTTTATCTTGATATTCCCTTAGAGGAGTCACTACTTAATTATTAGTTCTATTCAAATTAATCCAATTTGTTATGATTTAGTCCTTTTTTCAAATATTTTAATTTATCCACATCTTCATCAACCAACCTCTTTAAAGGTTTAGTTAGTCATGCTTAAAGTGAAGTAAATAAACATAACAATGGAAAACAAGGCAACCATGAAAGTAAAGTCTAAAAAAATATGAAAGTTGAGAATTTTATGCAACAAAACCTAAATAGCATTAAACTAAAAACATTTAACAAGAATCTAAGGTAATAAACATAAAAGGAACAAGCTTTAACATATTTAAAGTAAAATAACCTGAAATACATTAAGCTAAAGATTAAAAAGTCTTAAAAGTAAGGTACATGGACTAAAATGAAAATAAACACACTCCAAAGCCTATTCAAACACCCTAGTAGGAAGTCTACTTAAATTAGGATACTTAGGGGCCAAGTAAGGCATCTCAAAGTCTATATAAGCACCCAAGGAGGCAACTTGAAGGGGGAGTTCGGCAGAAGCTGAAACCGGCGTCAAAGCTAGGCCAAGGAGCTAAGCCGAGAAGGTCAGAATTGTGGGAATCACTCAAAGTTAGCTAGTTGATCCATCCCAAAAAGCCAGAATTATACTCAAGACGGCGGAATTCTTCTTCAATTCCTTCAGGGAGTTTTAGGGATTTCTTATGTTTTGTTTTATCTTTTATCTTGAGATGTTTTCTTTATTCATTATGAACTAAACCTGTAACACCCCTAATCTGTATCCGTCGCCGGATTAGGGTTATGAGGCATTACTAACCCAAACTCAGATCATCGCAGTCATTTGTCGAAATTCATACTTCTATCGAACCAAAAAGAAATAAAAAAACATGCGTGTACATTTCAAAACATTGAATCATCAAATATATGTCATTCAAATATTTATTACATGTTCGAACATTTACCATTTACTTTATTATTTAAGTCAATTATCTCTATATCATTTCTTACCTTATAAATAATATAACTATCATGACATACAAACCCACCGAGCTCTGTTGTCTAACCGTTCACATATGACATTAATACACTATAATATAACCGAACCTGTTCATGATATAAGGTAATATGCACATATTTCTCAATGACAAAACCATATTCAATTATAACTATTAAACCACATCTACGCTGAAAGATCTTTGACCTAAAGATTATTACATAATATATATCAAAAACATATGCTCAATAACTAACCTAAAATACCAAAGTACAACAATTTCATTACTATACATTCGAACATCTATACCATAACTTTTTCCATGATCAACCCAAATATTTATAGGAATTGACTCCCTCAAAACCGAATCATAAAATCTTGAAGCATGCATCAAAACTTTATTCATTTTTCCAGAACAATATACATACCTATTAACATAACTATATATATATACGTCTAAAATTTAGTCAATACTCCTATTTTCACATACATCTAATCAAATCCATGTTAACTAATTATGGACACAAACATCATTATTAACCAACCAACACATGAGCTACTTATCTAGCCGAATACATAAGTATAACCAAACCATTAACCTCATACCCGAACCTTGAATTAAGGCTCCAACGGTCACCTTACACATAAACATTTCTTCAATCATCACAGAACCATAACTCAATATCTCAATAAATATGTCATAATGTATATATATACCTATACTTTCAACTAGGCTTAAAACATGATTGAACACATAGCCATTAACAATAGAGCAAGTCATTATAACAAACCACATAAGTAAAGCTTAGCCTAAAAGAAGTAGCCATTTTCGCAAGGCTATACTTAAATACAAGATTATATACCATTGTTTACAACTTAGCCTAGCTTATACATGCCTTTACGAAACAAACTAAGTTTATAAGTACCAAAAGAGTCGATAGTGTGGTTGATTCCTCTGATGTTCCTTAGAGCCTGTAGCCTGAACGATTTCTGTAAAACAAACATAGTCCACACACAAAGTAAGCTCACTAGCTTAGTAAGTCTCAAGCAATATTAATGACGTAAACATATACTTAACATTTTAACTTCCATGCTTGCGGCAATTAGCATAAATAATTCAATACGAATTTCACTTAGCCGAATATTAGTCATATCCTTAACCTAATCAATAGTACTTTATCACATGAATTTATACAATATCATTTCATATGGACAACATATGCATTCGAATATTTCAAGTTACATAAACATGTCATAATTCTGATCTCATTGCACTTCATATCTATAACCGAATCTTCAAGTAACATAAATATATGTATATGTCTCAATTTCACATATATATATACATAGATCATACCAATCAATGATAAGCTTAATATCATGAGATAGAATACAATTTGAATCATTAGTTTCACCACATCACAATAACTCATATAAAAATAAACTATCTTACCTTATTCCTTACCAATACAATAAGCTGACCTTTTCCCGAGCTTATAGCTCATACTACTATGTATATACATCTCAACTTATTTAACTCTCAAATTCCTTGTTACGACGTATCACCGGCAATAAGCCTGCTAGGCATTAAAGCCCGAAGTAAATCACCGGCACGAGGCCTGCTAGGCAATAAGCCCGAAATAAATCACCGGCACAAGGCCTGCTAGGCAATAAGCCCAAAATAAATCACTGGCACGAGGCCTGCTAGGCAATAAGCCCGAAATAAATCACCAGCACAAGGCCTGCTAGGCAATAAGCCCGAAATAAATCACCGGCACGAGGCCTGCTAGGCTTGAAGCCCGAATATTTCACATATTTAACAATTTCCATACACATCACTTAACACTAAAATCACAAACATTTCTTATATATTTCATAATGTTTTCATATATTGATCCGAACCTATTTATTCACATTACACTTATCAAAAATAAAATTCACTTCAATAACATATCTTCACATTCGGCCATCTCCAAATTTTATGCTTTAAGTTTCCAAATTTCATCATTTAATAGGTTCATAATTAATTATTTAACATATACTTGCTTAGGGACTTACCTCGACCGTCGACAGACCGTGTAAACCGACTATTTGATAACCTTCGTCTTTCCTCGATCCAAATTCATTTCTCTTTGTTCTTGATCTAAACATATCAAAAATAAGCTCATTCAAGTACATTTCATTTCAATTTAGTCCCAAAACATATAAACAGGTAAATTACCATTTTACCCCTAATGTTTCAGATTTTTACAATGTGGTCCTATTTGCATAAAACACAAAATACACAAAATTTCTCAATACCACTCAAGGGCCGAATATATATAAGGACTATACCTATCCATTTCTTTCATTTATTTTGCAAACAGGCCCCTCTAAAAATTTATTTTTACAAATTAGCCCTAATTACTCAATTTCACCAAAACTTCCAATATAAAATATACTAATTTTTAACATATCTTTAATATAAAATCATAAAACATCAAAAACCACAAGAACATAGCAATGGCCAAACCTCAAATACATACTAATCTCGAAAATTCTAGCATGGGTCGGATAATATACGAAGCAACGATCTCAAAAACATAAAAATTATCAAAAATCGAAAATGACACATACCTTAATCAAGCAATTTGATTGTTGAAACTCAAAGCTCCCTAACCCTTTTTCTTTTCTCAATGTTCGGCCAAGGAAGAACTGAAAGATAATGGCTTATTTTTTTATGTTATTTTAACAAATAATATGTTATTTAACTAATTACTAACCTAACCTTATAATATAAAATTTCATAATATATAACTTAAGGTTATTCTTGTCATAAGCCACCCACTAACTCAAAAATGGGTTATTTACCCTTTTAATACCTCATATTAAAAAGTCATAATCAATTAGGCACTTTTCACTATAGTTTGCAACTTTTACACTTTACGCGATTAAGTCCTTTTTCTAAATTAAACACATAAACGTTTAAATTTTCATACGAAACTTTCACACACATCAATTCACATATAATAAACACAAAATATAATATTAAAATATTTTTCAGACTCGGATTCGTGGTCCCGAAACCACCGTTCCGATTAGGGTCAAATTCGATCTGTTACAAAACCCCTCAGATACCTGAAGGGGATGAAACCTAGATGAATCTTGTTATTTGATTTTTGAATTATATGACAAATACTTAGTTTGTTCATAATTATGCATGTTTAATCCAAATATGATGTGCTTAGGTGGAGGAGGAATAGACCCTGCTTAAGAGTAGATCTAGCGTAATTAAGTAGAGTTGATCGCACGCCTACAGATAGGGTGACGAGATTTTGCTGGATTAGGATGAAACCTAATATGGGGATCCATAGATCGATTTACTGCTATTCTAGGGGGTTATTATAAGAGAAAGAGAGTTCCAGTAATTAACCTAGGGTTAGACGTTATTCGCTTCGAGAGAGGGTTTAATATACGTTAGAGAGTCCTACGAGTCAAGCCAAGTAAATAAATGATATGATTCAGGGTTAGGTAACAAGTGAAGTCTAGGTGGATTCTTTTGGAGGGTATCATCGTGATCAATTGAGTTTTTCTTCAAGTTATTTCCCAATTCGTTCTTTTTGTCTTTGTCCTTAGCTTAATCATCGTTAATTTGGATTAAAACAACTTCACTTTATTTTTAAGGCTAAATAATAAAAAGAAAGTTAGTATTAATACTTTTAGTTCCTTTGGGTTTGACAATTCGGTCTTGCCTAAGCTATACTACTGTTCGATAGGTACACTTGCCTTTAATCGTTTTCAGAGTTAGTTTCCAGGTTCGATCATTCTTTTATAAATTTTAAAGCTCTGATTTAAGCGATCAAGTTTTTGGCGCCGTTGCCGGGGAACTAAAATATTAAGAAAACTCTATTTTTATTACTTTAGCCATTTTTTATTATTTACCAATTTATTTTTTATTTTTAGGTTAAATTTTAATTTTGCTATTTTTTTTTCTTGCTCTCCTTTCTTTCCAAGTACCTCTAGTTTATGATTAGGAGGAACCCGAGAGGACCTTTAGTATACGACAGTGATATTGAAGCTACTGCTCGAAGGAATCGCCGAGAAATCAGGCGAGCCCTAAACTATACAGAAAGAGAGGAAGAAGACAGATCCAATCCTACTGATAGGATGGACGAGACTTTTCCTCAACCCCATGATTTGGGGGAACACGATGCTCCACATACTATGTTTGATTATGCCAAACCACATCTAACAGGAGCAGAATCAAGTATTGTTAGGCCTGCTATAGCTGCTAACAATTTTGAATTAAAGCCTAACACAATACAAATGATTCAATAGTTTGTTCAATTTGATGGTTTGCAGGACGAAGATCCAAACTCTTATATAGCTAACTTTTTAGAGTTCTGCGATACCTTCAAAATAAATGGTGTTTCTGACGATGCCATACGTCTTCGGTTATTTCCCTTTTCATTAAGGAATAAAGCCTAACAGTGGTTAAACTTGTTACCACGAGGGTCAATCACTACATGGGAACAAATGACTGAAAATTTTTTATTAAAATATTTCCCACCGGCCAAAACTGTAACATCCTGAAAAGGGCCTATGCATTTTCGGTTTAATTGTACGAAATGACATATCTTATGTGTTATGAATATATTTTGAACATTTCTGGAAACCTGGAAATGTGCGGAAATGTTAGGGTTAAAAGAGGAAAGTGAACATTTTTGGAAACTTGGAAATGTATGGAAATGTTATGGTTAAAAGAGGAAAGTGAACATTTTTGGAAACTAAGGAAATGTAAGGAAATGATTTAGAAATGATTCAAAAGAGGAAAGTGAACATTTCTGGAAACTTGGAAATGTAAGGAAATGTCAAGTTTAAAGAGGCAAATGAAAATTTTTGGAAACTTAGAAATGACTTGGAAATGTCGAGTTTTAAAGTTTAAAAGAGGAAACTGAGGCAAGGTGGCCTTAAAAGAAAAAGTATGTGAAATTTGACACACAAACAGGCTTGGAAAAGTGGCTTGGAGATGCCACTTAGGGCATCTGGAAATGGCGCCACATACAAGGGTATTGGGCCTGAGTTCGAGTCACATGGGAAGCAAATAAAAGAAGTTTTATTTTTGCTTCTAGAAGCACAGAGGTGGACGGCACAAGGCTTGCAAAAGAGGAGTTTTATTCTCTTTAAAATTCGGCTAATTAGGGGATAAATAAAGGATTTAATTTGGATTATTTTCAAGAGATAATAAGGATTATTCTTTAATGATTTTAAATTAAGGAGATAAAGTTATCAAATAAGGAAGAGTGGTGGCCAAGCAAAGGACTCTTGGCCTAGTAATTTCGGCACAAGGAGGAGAATTAGGCCATTCATTCATTCATTCTCTCTGCCGAAATTTTCCTAGAAAAAATCCTCTCTTCTCTTTTCTTTCTCCAAGCCAAAAATACACCTTATGTTCTAGCCGAAACTCCTTTCAAATTCCATCAGTGCCGATTCTTTCTAAAGCCTAATATTTCTCTCTTCCCTCATCTTTGAAACCGAATACCTAGAGGGCTCACAGTAGATTGTTCATCAAGTTTCTAAACCGATCTCTCAAGTGGTGTCAAGAGAGATCTCATTAATTCAATACTAAAGGTAAGAATCTTGTGGTTATCGATTTATTCTCTTCTTTAAGCCGAAATATAAGATCTAATATTATTATTATTTTGGTAGCCGAAATTATAAGGAGTGTTTCGGGGTTCAGCAACTGTCAACTAAAAGGAGGAATATTTCGGGATTCATAAAGATCTAAGGTAAGAAACTATAAGATTCGGCCAAAGGCCATGTTTTAAGTTTTAATGTTAGATTAAATCTAACACATGATTATAGGAATCTCGACATCCCTAGGGAGGCAAGGATACTTTTCAGGATTCAAGATTTAAAAGGTAAGTACCAAAGTAAATTCGGCCAAGGCCTATTTTGATATATATAGATCTATTTACTATCTTCTCAAAAGTCGAAAACTAACCAGTGGAGTAATCTAGTGTTTAGCCGATTTCAAAAGGGAGGAATACAAAGTTTTCGACACTTGATTCTTAATTCAAATCGGCAACAAGGTAAGTCTTAGTGTACTAATCCTACTAGGATTTGGATTTATGGCCGAATGGCTTTTTATTAAATTAGTAAGTGATTAATCAAATGTAGGAACTTGAGATCTAAGGCAGTAGATCAGATTTCGGGATTTTCAGTGAAGTTGTTAAGCAAATCAGGCGTGTACCCTACACCAATCTTGATAGATTCATGGCTTTAACTTAATATATGTTTTAATGAAAAATATAAGAATATGGCTAGGTACCAGTGTTACGGTACAAAGTACTTCAGTACATTTCCTACTCCTACTAGGATTACTTAAATATGTTATATTTAACATGTGAAAAGTGACATGAATGTGAATTTAAGTATGATATGCACGATATGAATAATATGGGGCATTTGGGTTATATGAAAAGGGGAAGTGAATGTGGTGACTTTGGTCTCACTATATCGAATGTGGTGACTTTGGTCACATTATCGAATATGGTAACTTCGGTTAAATTATTCGAATGTGGTGTCTCATGACACAATTATTTATCTGGTGGCTATGCCACGAAATTTATATGGGCGATGAGCACGTCGATCGCAATGATCGCCTTCGATGGTGTGTAGCGGATGGAGGGTTGACTTAGTAGTCCCCACGGTGTGCAAAGTTGGTACGGGGATGCGTAGCGGATGGCAACTAGGTTTGGGTTCGGGTTGCATCATTATTTTATCTCGTATATAAATATGCATGTGATATGATACGGTATGCCCGATCTATTAAATTTTTGTGTTGGTTACACATTGAGTCTCATTGACTCACCCCGTTGTGGGAACATGTTTCGTGATGAGCAAAGAATGGACCGGGACGGCCAGAACTTGTGGTGGCCATGCTCACTTGAAGGTTTATCTTGATTTGGACAATTTATTTCATTTAAGTATTTCATTATTTTATTTTGGGTTTTTAATTGATGTAATAAGGCCTCCAATTGAACTATGTTATTTTTCTATTTCTATTTGCTTTGTTACGACATTTTTACTTATTAAAAATTTAGTAAATTTACGTTAAAATAAACTTTAAATATTTTTGTCACCTTAAATAAATGGATTTCAACACAAGATAAATTGGTTTTCAAAACAAGCCCAACCCAAACAACATTTTCTTGAGAATCGCACAAGTTTTTCCCAAGGATCAAAAGAAATTTTGAACCGGTTTAATCAAGGAACATACCAAATTTGGTCAAAGCTCGTGGGCCGGGTTTGGGGTGTTTCAAAAACAGAAAAATTACAGAATGATATCTCTTCTTTTGTGCAGATGGATTTAGAGACATTATACGATGCATGGGAGAGATATAAGGATCTCTTGAGAAGGTGTCTACACTATGGTTTACCCTTATGGCTACAAGTCTAAACATTCTATAACAGTGTAAACCCCTCAACGAGGCAACTGATCGACGCAGCCGCCGGTGGAACCCTAAACAACAAAACTCCTGAAGCAGCGTACGAGTTCATTGAAGAGATGTCACTGAATAATTATCAGTGGCAAGTTACAAGGACGAAACCGACAAAATCAGCCGGAGCTTTCAACATAGACACAGTGACCATACTATCAACACAGATGGAGATAATGAATAAAAAGCTTGATAATTTGTGTTCTTCGCAAGTACATCCAGTCATGCAGTGCGACGCAAGTGGAACTGTGGCGAATGCTGAGTACCTACCCTACCAACTGGAAGCAGAGAGCGAACAGATGAACTATATAGGTAACAATTTCAGATCCAATAATAATCCATATAGTAATACTTACAATCTAGGTTGGAGGAACCACCCAAATTTTTCATGGGGAGGTCAAAGAAATCAAAGGCAACAACCTCCTCAAAACTTCCAAAATCAGCCCTATCCACAAGAGAAGAAACCTACCCTCGAGGAGATGCTGACAAAATTCATGGCAGACACAGAAAAATGTTTCCAAGAAACTGAGAGAACAATTAAAAGCAACGAGAGCCGAATGGAGAAATTACTAAGCCAGTCAAAGAAGTCACTAATGCAGTCGAAAAACTCGCAAAGCTGATGTAAGAACGACTGCAAGGACGTCTACCAAGTCACACTGAGATTAACCCTAAGGAACAAATTCAAGCCATCACAGCTCAGGATAGTAAAGGGTTAGATGAACCCAACCCAATACCAGAAAATAAGGTAGACGAAGGTAAAGTAGAGGTAACACAAGAAAAGCCAAAATTGGTAATTAAAAAAATACCAACCTCGCATACCTTATCCCGAAGCCATAAGAAGAGACGATACAGAAGAACAGTTCGGTAAGTTTATTAAACTATTAAAGAAATTACACATTACCTCTTCTTGAAGCTCTTTTTCAGATGTCAGACTCGAGGAAATTTTTAAGACAGCTCTTGACAAACAAACGCAAATTAGATGATGAGGACCACGTGGAACTAAACGCAAAGTGCTCAGCAATTCTACAAAATAGACTACCACAGAAGCTAAAAGATCCAGGGAGTTTTACAATTCCATGTTTAATTGGTAGTTTAACTATTGATAATGCGTTAGCTGATTTAGGGGCAAGTATAAATGTCATGCCTTATACATTGTTTAAACTACTAGGTCTAGGGAAACCCAAACAATCTAGGATGAGTATTCAATTAGCTGATAAAACTATCAGAATTCCTAGGGGTATAATAGAAAATGTTCTAATCAAAATTGATAAATTCGTATTCCCGGTAGACTTTGTCGTTTTAGACATGGATAAGGACAATTCGATTCCTTTAATTTTAGGAAGACCCTTTCTGTAACACCCCAAACCCGGCCTAAACGTTACGACCGGATCTGGCATGTCACATAAAAGGGTTGTTTAAAAACTGCGTGTTTGTTAAAAATTTCGAGTTTTAAATATTTATTCGCTTGTTTTCTTTTTGTTAACATTTTGGAAAATGATTATTAGGGGTTTAGGAAATTCTCTGTATTGAACATTTAATAATAATAGGCAGTAACCAAATTAAAAGCTAAACCAAATAAAATACCAAAATTAAAGTTATAGTGGCCTTATTACATAACAAAAACCCAAATAAAAATAAGTCCAAATAAAAGAAACGAGTTTACGAGAAAACATTGCATGGCCACCACAAGTCCGCCTTAGCTCCGAAATCCGTGATCTAATGATTACCTGAAACATTTAAAAAGAGGGGGTGAGTTTACGAAAACTCAGTGTGCAATTCCCCTTACGAGCGATAACTGGGCCTAAGCCCACAGAAGCAGATTAGGCCTTAGCCCTAATGTCATGGCATATCAATAATGAGTGCAATGCAACCCAACCCAACCTAATGGTCCATCCTCTACACTCCACTTCATATGTCCAACCTCAACACTCCTTGGGATTTCTACAATCAACCCTCCATCCTCTACACTCCACTTTGGCAGTCATGCTGACAGACATACTGCTCAAAGACAATATAACGTGGCTTAGCCACCGATCACTATGTGACCAAAGATAATATAACGTGGCTTAGCCACCGTCACCATGTGACCAAAACACCGATACAATAATGTACCATCATTAGGTGTGACATTGTCATCTATAAGCACTTCCCCTTCATATCATAACATCCCAATATCCCATGCATTTGCAACAAAATAATTCGTGTATGCAGTCTGTCATGTATACAAAACATATATCAAATATAACGTGTAACATAAATTACCATCATAATCAGATAGACATAATACAACATAATCAAGCTAATCAACCTCTAAGGGTATAACAGAAATTTTACCTACCAAGGGTATTTTCGTAATTTACCTACCGAGGGTATTTTAGTAATTTTGCACCTGCAATGGCCTTTTCGATGGCCTAATTTCGCCCCGAGTGACTCAGCTACCATTTTCGGTCGTACCGAACTATTGGGCCTAAAATCTGATTTCGGCCCATTCGGGCCCACACGCTCATGTGGCCCACCTAACATAAATCTAGCCACGTTTATAAGATTCACCTAGTCTAGTTCACTATATACTACAACATCATACAATTTACTCATATGGGCCCACAGGCCCATCGTGGCCCAAGCAGCCGCAACCCACAAGAACATTACTGCCGGCCTCAACTATCGCATCGAAGCCCCCACACGTGTGCTCACACGCCCGTGTGGCTACTATCGCCGTGTGATCGGTATTTCGGCATTTGCCGCTCTACAGCTAGAGTAGAGAAGTACACACCTGATAAGAGTCTGGTGCTATCCGCGCTCCGACCACTCCTGTGCCCAAACGCCCTCCAAGGTGTCCTTCTCTTATCATAGAATGCTCTATATATAGCTAGCTTCTCACCTTCCTTCTTTGTATCTTTCTGATGTGGGATCCCTTCGTCAGTAGAGTTTAAATCCAACTCAAACTCTTGCCGTCCAATTCAGAAAATAAATACTTCTTTGCTTTTCATGAGATTCGAACCCAGGCTCCCCTGTAGCATAATCCACGCCGCTAACCACTTGGCCACAAGCTCCTCTTGTGTCCTAAACCATGCGCAACTAAATATAAATCTATAGCCAAATTCTAAGGTCCATGTGAAAAGAAAACCGAAATGCAAAAGCCGAGACTTGAACCTTGGACTTCCTTCCTTCCTTGTGGCGTCTTCCCCCTTGTCTCTTATGTGGCGTCACTTTGCCACTACACCACACACTCCACTTGTGTCATTTTCCTCCACATTTTATTCTTAAAGCCTACCTACTAACTTCCAGGGTTTTATTCACCTAAAACCAAAATTTCCCTAAAGCCAAAGTTTAATCCCGGGACTTCATAGAAGCCCTCTAACCTACCAAAATCACTCACCTAATAAGTCCAACTTGCACTAAAGCCATTCTGTTGTTCTCCAAAAATTTTAAACGCTACTGCTCCCAAGGCCCATTGGGCCAAATCCTACTAGGCACAATTTCGGGATGTTACACTTTCTAGCAAATGCCAGGACTAAAATTGATGTTGGTACAGGAGAACTCATTCTTCGTATAGGTGACGAATCAATCAGTCTACAAGCTCTTCACTCGGCCAGAACATCGACTGATGAAGGTAAAAAAGTAAATTCAGTTGATAACAAATTTGTTCAACCTTCATCAGAGGAAACACCACGAAGCCACAAACCTGACCCGAATCTTAGACCTTATGCCAATAAAGAAGAATTATATGAGGAACAAAGCCTTAAGGTCGACAAACTAGAAGGGTGGAAGACACACTTTAAAGAGAAATCAAAACTGCACGAATAAAAACCGAAGGAACCCTTAGACAAGCTGATAGGAATAACAAATCACTTCAAAATAGGGGATCAAATATTGATGAATAAGGAAGACCCTCGAATCGCCAATTCAGACCTAAAGACAAATGAAGAAATCACTTTTGAGGTACTTAATGTCTTCCTATACGGGACAGTCGAGGTAAGCAATCCTAAATTCAGCACTTTTGAGGTAAATATTACCCGACTTAAACTTTATATCAAAAATCGAGTTGATCGCATGAGAAAGGATTTTCACCTCCCCAAACCACCATGACCATACGAATAAGAGGTAAATTCTAGCTTAAGACTATAAACGAGCGCTTCCCGGGAGGCAACCCGAGCACTAACCTCATTTAAATTTTCATATTTTATTTTAATTTTTAGTTTCATATTTTTTTCAGCATCTAACTGCAAACTAACCGAATAAGTAAAACACGATTTCCATACCACACGGCCTTACACACGACTGTGGCCGTGGCCATGTGGACACCACGGGTAGGCACATGGGTGTGGACCGTATCACTATTTACTTTTATTTTATTTTATTTATATTTTTTTCATTTTTCATTTTTATTTTTATTTTTATCTTCATTTATTTATTTTCATTTATTTATTTATTTATTTTTATTTTCTTTATTATTTTCTTTTTATTATTTATGTCATTTAGATTTAGCTTATGTTACAATAAAATTTGACTGGCTGCTTCGAGGATTCAATTCCAAACGGTTCGAGACGCTTCCCCACGTTCACCTCCAATCTTATCCGATTTCTTTTCATTAACTTCATCCAAAATTCAGGAAGTTTCACATCTCTCCCTATCTTTTGATTGTCTCACTATATTGTCATATTATCTATCTTTGTACATTGAGGGCAATGTACATCTTAAGTGTGGGGGGGTTAACTATAGTATCAGTTGAAAATCCCTGAATTATGCCTTGTTCTAAAGAAAGTCTCTCATATTATGATTAGAATGAAAATTCCTTTGATTTATGATTTTTGTTGATATTTTTTAGAGTAAGTCATTGATAATTGTGCATTGATGATTAAATTTGAAGGATACTAGCGAATCAAGCATGATAAGTCTATTTTTTTTGAAAAAAATAAAATATTTAGGTTGTCTACTCAATTTGAATATTATCTTGAAGTTTGAAATTTACGGGGTTGACATCAAAATAACCATAATTTTTGTGAGATTTTGAGCTTTATAGAGCATACGTTCTTTTCATGCTCACTTTTTGATTATGAGTGTGTCAACATTGATTTGTTATTCTAGAACTTGCATCGATTATACATATCGAGACCACACCTTTGATTTGATATACAGAGATGATTAAGGCATTTAGGTTTTAACCCACTTACACCACTAAAAAGCTACCCTAACAATTAACCCCTAGTGAACCCTTTTTGATCCTAATAATCTTTTTATTGACTTACCCACCAATGTTAACCCAAAACCTATCTTGTATTTGTTATTACCATTCCTTGACTCCCTTTTTGTCGAGATTTGATTTGAACAAGTTTCCTTACTATGTTCTATATTTCATTTGTAAAAGTTCCTTTCTATTATTATTTGATGTGTGCTTAAAAAAAACGAAGTACATTCTATGTTAGGTGAGCTTATGCATGCAAAATTTTAAGTCTTGAAGAAAAAGCTCGTATTACAGTATTAGTATTACAAATTTTCATTTGATGCAATTACATATCATTAGTTTGTATTTCTAGTTAGGTAATTTGTCAGGTCAATCTCGATTCTAACCTTCTAATTCAACCTTTATCCATGCCCTTAACCTAAGCCCCGTTACAACCCTGTTAAAGACCTTTTGATTTGTGTATCATCTCATTTTACAGTGGTGGAGATTTGATTTTCATACAAGCCTGTGGGATTAAATTTTCATGTTTGACTTATTGAGTGCTTAATTTTGAACCTTAAACACTTCTTGAGTGATTTGAGTGAATCTTTTGTGATGATGTCAATCCTTGTCAGTTTTGAATTAAAGGTAATTATTCAGATAAGGGGAGACACCTATGTTTTCATGCTACAAATATATAACTTTGATTGTTTAAATCTTTAGGACTCTTTAAGTTGAATTATCCATGTATAAATTATCTATGAATTATGAAGAGACATTGCTGATAGGAATTATGAATCATGGAAAGTTTGTTTTAATTGTAAGTTGAGAATTTTGCTTGAGGACAAGCAAAAGCTTAAGTGTGGAGGTATTTGATAAACCGTAAAAGTAACATATTTTAAGCCCACATTTAGTATGCTTTTGGATGATTTATCCCTTGATTTATGTAAAAAGGCGCTCTTAATCCTTTCTTTTCATGTTTTATACTCAAGAAAGCACCCAAGGATGAAAAGAATGAGAAACGGGCTTAAAATGGACCAAATTGGGCCAAGAAAGAAATTGACACAGCCTGGCCCAAAGACCACATGACCGTGTCTCATTAAAAGTCCGAACACGGCCTGGCCATGATTCACACGGGCGTGTGTCATGGCCGTGTCCCTGTTGCTGGAAAGAGCAATTTCATTCGGTAAAGGATACTTGGAGGTAAAGAAACACACTCCAAAACCTATTCAAACACCCTAGTAGTCCAAAACCTATTCAAACACCCTAGTAGGAATTCTACTTAAATTAGGATACTTAGGGGCCAAGTAAGGCATCTCAAAGTCTATATAAACACCCAAGGAGGCAACTTCAAGGGGAAGTTCGGCAGAAGCCGAAACCGGCGTCAAAGCTAGGCCAAGGAGCCAAGCCGAGAAGGTCAGAATTGTGGGAATCGCTCGAAGTTAGCCAGTTGATCCATCCTAAGAAGCTAGAATTATACTCAAGACGGCGAAATTCTCCTTCAATTCCTTCAGGGAGTTTTAGGGATTTCTTATGTTTTGTTTTATCTTTTATCTTGAGATGTTTTCTTTATTCATTATGAACTAAACCCCTCAGATACCTGAAGGGGATGAAACCTAGATGAATCTTGTTATTTGATTTTTGAATTATATGATAAATACTTAGTTTGTTCTTAATTATGCATGCTTAATCCAAATCTGATGTGCTTAGGTGGAGGAGGAATAGACCCTGCCTAAGAGTAGATCTAGCGTAATTAAGCGGAGTTGATCGCACGCCTAGAGATAGGGTGACGAGATTTTGCCAGATTAGGGTGAAACCTAATATGGGAATCCATAGATCGATTTACTGCTATTTTAGGGGGTTATTATAAGAGAACGAGAGTTCCACTAATTAACCTAGGGTAAGAACGAGAGTTCCACTAATTAACCTAGGGTTAGACATTATTCGCCTCGAGAGAGGGTTTAATATACGTTAGGGAGTCCTACGGATCAAGCTAAGTAAATAAATCATATGATTCAGGGTTAGGTAACAAGTGAAGTCTAGGTGGATTCTTCTGGAGGGTATCATCGTGATCAATTGAGTTTTTCTTCAAGTTATTTCCCAATTTGATCTTTTTGTCTTTGTCCTTAGCTTAGTCGTCATTAATTTAGATTAAAACAGCTTCACTTTATTTTTAAGGCTAAGTAATAAAAAGAAAGTTAGTATTAGTACTTTTAGTTCCTTTGGGTTCGACAATCCGGTCTTGCCTAAGCTATACTACTGTTCGATAGGTACACTTGCCTTTAATTGTTGTCAGAGTTAGTTTCCAGGTTCGATCATTCTTTTATAAATTTTAAAGCTCTGATTTCAGCGATCACTCACTGCTTTATTTCTCCCTCTCTCACAGTCCTTATCTTTTCAATAATGCGGAAGAGGTTAATTGATATTAGCTTGTTTTATGCACTATGATTTCAAAACTATTTTATGCTATTTTTTTTATTGTTTTTGAGCATTTTTACACTTTGTTTGTCCTTTTCTCTCGCAATACTTTTGATCCTCACTTTTCTTCCTTTTTTTTAAATCACTATTTCTAGCGAGAATCATTTATGGGCTAACTCAACCCCTCTTTACTAATCACTTGAGTACATTTTTTTGAGAAACCACCGTAATGTTCCTACCTAACACTCGATGTCCATGGCCTAACGTCCATTCAATAATGCGTTATATAGTTCAAAGACAATGAAGGGTTAAGTTTTGAACTCAATTTAGGCTCAAGGTTTCAAACACAATGACTCATTAAGAAGGGTCATTTAAGGCTCAAATTTTGGAACTAGGGGTAATGTAGTGTTTAAGATTGTCCTTTTGGCTCAAGACTAACAAACAATGCCTAAGGTCTTTCCCAAATTAGTCACCTAGCAATAATTATTTAAGCATATATTTATTTAAATTGGAAATTATCAATTTGAATTATTTATCTATAATGATCCATATCTTTTATTCATTCTACGGTACATTTATACATTTTCATTTTGGTTATTGCCTCTAACCTCAAGCTAGTCTGACGCTCAATACTACAGAAGTCTGGTAACCTCCTATTCCTTTTTTTGTACACATTGGGAACAATGTGTAGTTTGAGTGTGAGGGTGCACATAAGCTTAATGTGTGTTTATGTTAATTTTCATGCATTTTTAAATAAAAAATTAAAAAAATCCCAAAAATACCTTTTGATTTTGTTTTAATATTTCAAAAATCCAAAAATATTTTTCTTTTTCTTTTTGTTATTGCATGGTGCTTGGACTTTGATTGTGTAATAACTTAATAGTTGTACATATCAAATGTGTAAATTATTGCATGGTGCTTGGACTTCTATTGAGTAATAAATTTTGAATGATATTAGATAATTTCTTCCTTTTAATTATACATCAATTAATACACTTAATTGTCCACCTCCTCGTTGAAGCTCTAAATGCTGTGTAGTCTTTCAGGGTAACTCGTTGCACATAAGAAAAACACAAAAAACAAACAAAAACAAACCAAACCATAATAATAATATCCAAAAAAACAAAGTCAAAAGTGTTTGATAATTTACATGTCACAAAAAAAAAAAAAGTGAAAGCATGTAAATAAGCATTGGATGTGTCGTCCCCTGAATCGGTCTCGTCAACTCTCGATATGGTTTTTCCTTTGGGAGTAGTCTTCTTCACTTTAGTTCTTCTGAGAGGCATGCTCTGCTCACCTATATCTATATCCTCGGACACGGGACCTGTAGACATAGCGATGTCCTCCATAGTCTACACCGAAGGTGGTGTTTCACGACCTTCTGTCATCTTGCCATCTGCTTTTGCACCTCCTTCATTCCCCTTTGACTTTACTTACTTCTCTCTGTCACCCTCACCCTCAGATGAGTCATTCGATCAAGTGGGCCATTGTATTGCTTCTATTCCTTGACTTGCCATGAATGTGCTTAAAAAAGGTTTTATCATCTTAAGCATCCAGTTGTTCTAGTGTATATCACGCCTTAACCTACGTTCCCACCGTGTGAGCTCACCCTTGGTTTTCCTTTCAATGATCAATTTCTTCGTAGGTCAAGATGATTCCCTTCTCTCATGACTTTGCTGATTGCCTTCTTACAGTTGTTTCCTATGAAGCTCTTGGAATTGCATGAGCAAGGAATCACCAATGATGATGCACATGAGATATTGAGTTTGCTCAGTGGCTACAATGTCAACACCAACCCTGCGACAGAGGTCGATGACCAAGTGTGGGAAGTAAATACCAATCTTACCACTTGTGATGCTATGCTTCAACTATCAGTTTATAAAAATACCTACACAAATTCGTTTATGCTGCAAAATAGAATACAACAGGGCCGCTTTAAACACATTCACATTATTAGTGTCCAATGCAGGGCAAATATGAGTGCATATGAACTGCATCCAAATTTTTTTCATAGGAAATATAATTATTAGCTTCGCGCTTCCATTTGCCTCTACCTTCCTTAAGGTAGTTAAAAATGGCATCCATGTCAACATTTGTGAAATTGTTCAAGCTAAGAGACAACATGTCGTCTATTTCATAACACAGTACGTCATAGTACTCACAAATGGCGGTAAGCGAAATATCAATGTTAGAATATATACTCGGTCACACACAAATTTTACATTAGAGTAAAACTCTAGTACTAGAGGTATAATGGCAAGTTGCTTGGGAAGTAAGCAAAAATTGTCCCAACAATGAAAGCGTACATCGTCCCATATCTCATCGTTAAACAAGGAGGCTGACTCAAAACCGCATTCAGAGATAAACGTAAGTCCCTGAATTATTTGATAAGAATCCACAGCCAACACTGTGCAAATTTAACGCCGTCATATTTTGACGACGGAACCAATGCAGTTTGGGAACGAGATTGCTTATGTGGCATTGGGGGCATTTTTATAATTTTTGCACTTAAAGTCAGTAAAAATCAAATAAATACCCAATGCCAAGTAGTCAATATGTAAATTAAAAACTTAAAATGGAAATAAGAAAAATAGTAACAATAAATAAGGGAAAAGAAAATTTAAACTGTATTGATTACCGTAGTCGAATGAATTGAATCGAGCGGTGTCATGTTCCCCAAGCCAAAATGTTGAGATACTTACAAAAGAAGAAAAATAACAAAAAGTAAAGCAAAAGAAAATAAATCGATCAATGAATCGAAGGTAATTTGAAAGGGAGATTGAGAGAAATGAGTAGGGGAAGAGTTTTTAGAGGTTTATAATAAATGTTTTGGGGAAATAAGAGAAAGTTTGAAGGTTTTGGAGTATTTGGAGGCTTAAAAAGCCTCTAAAACACACAAGTTGCGATATCTGGAATCGAATATCGCGTGACCGGACTTGGGTATCATGATATCTAGGGTGGGTATTGTGATATCCCCTGTTTTTGGACCCTTCATCTTTGAGTCTGCCTTCGGTATCGCGATACCAGGGGGTGGGTATTGCGATATTATTGTGTAAATAAAAAAAATTACTTTTGAAATACCAAGGGTATTACAATATAAGTGTTCGATATCGCGATACCCAAAAGATTTTTGGACCCCTTTCAAAATGGTCAAGAAAATCACGATATCCCTCTTGAATATCACGATATAACTAGACTTATCCCAAAAACCCTTGACAAAATCATCAATTTTCATCTCAATCATCAAACCTACCAAGTCTAAATGTAAACTAACATAAATTAAAATCATAATATAAATGTAACAGCCCGATTTAGGGCCTAGTCGGAACAGTGGTGCGAGGCCATGAATCTGAGGTGAATTTTTGAGTTTTTAAGGTCTATGCCATGTTTTCATGCTAGTATGAAAGTTTCATGAATCAATTTTGCTAAATTGAGGTTGAATGGTCCAAAAGGACTAAATTGCAAAAGTTGCAAAATATGAGTTTCTAGAAGCGTTTTGTATGAAATAGCTTTAGAATAATAATTAGAAGTCCTTAAATAGCAATTTTCCCAAATTATAATTTTTGGACAAAATTGGACATGAGTTAGTATAACGGAAATTTTTTAACGAGAAGGGCATTTTGGTCATTTATCTATTAAATGATTAAAATGGGAAAAAGATGACAAAAATCTATTCATCTTCTTCGCCCTTGTGCCGAAAATTTGGAGACTCCATAGCTAGGGTTCTTCATTTTTTTCAAGCTTGCTAGTAAGTTCATTTTAGCCCCATTTTTAATATTCTTCGTATTTTTGAAGTTCTCGTATTATGAATTAGCTATTTTTAGCTATAAAATGAGCTAATATGCATGTTCCAAAATCTACCCATGAATGACATGCATGTTAAATGATGTTTTATGGAAGTTTATGAGAGTTTGATGTTAGATAAACATCTTTTCCTTAGTGAATTTCATGAAAAATGATAGTATGGACCAATTTGAAATAGTTATGAAAATTGGTCATACATACTAGAAATAAAGAGAATTGATGATTGTTATAGTAGAGAAAATGAATCAGATAATCATGAAGTTTAAGAAAGTTGAATGAAAATCATTTTACGAGCCTAGGGGCAAAAGTGCAAATATGAGAAAGTTTAGGGGCAAAATAGTAATTTTGCCAAAATATGAGTAAAGAGTCAATTTAGTCAATGTGAGTTTTTAATGGACTATTTATGATTATAGATCAAGAAAAATGAAGCCCTGATCGAAACCGAGGCAAGAACAAAGTCAAGGACTAAATTGCATATCTACATACATTTTGTATATTTAGGTAAGTTCCTATGATTTCTAAGCTCTATGATTTCTATTATTGAATTGCTTAGTAAAATGTACATTATTTCCATGGAATGCTTAATGCTATGTTAAACAAAGAAATCAATGAGAATAAGCAAGTCCCGATTGAAGATGAATTTCCCTGGGTACTCGATCAACCACATGAGATATGAAAGTCCGTATAAGACCAAGCCAAGGAATGGCATCGACAATCAAGCAGAGTTATCATGTAAGTCCAAGGCAAGCTTGGCATTGAACAGTTATCATGTAAGTCCAAGTCAAGCTTGGCATTGAACAGTTATCATGTAAGTCTAAGGCAAGCTTGGCATTGAACAGATATCATGTAAGTCCAAGACAAGTCTTGGCATTGAAAAGCTATCAAGAGAAAGAGATTTCTTGTAAGTCCCATCCAAGGCTCGGCATTGACCAGCTCATGAGTAAAGACTTTGTATAAGTCCATGTCACAACATGGCCTCGAAACCAAGATGAGATTTAGTATCCTGGGTTATTCGTAGAAATTCATCGGGCAAAATTAGCAAAGTTAAAATGAGATAACAAGAAAGCTAAGTGAGCAAAGTTTTATCAAGTTGAAATTGAGTATCATCTATGCTATGAATGATGAATTAGAGATCATGATTATTATATCAAAGTATGCTGATCAATGTGATCAAGTGATACAAGTACCTTGTTTACCTTATAAGTATGAGAATAGCAAGTATCATGAGACATGTAAGAATCAGTGTGAGTAAGTAAGCTCTATAGTGAAATTTATGACACCATTGTTATGTCAAATGGTTTATATCAAGCAAGTAAATATTGATATATGTTTTACATGCAAACTTACTAAGCTAAATGCTTACGTCTTTAATTCTTTCTTTCTATGTAGTCCCACCAAGCTGACTTGTGGATCGTTGGAGTCAGAGCTCATAGCACACTATCAATCTTTATTTTGGTATAGCCAAGTTATTTTACTAAGTATGGCATGTATAGGAAGCATTCATTTTGAGAACATGTTTTAAGAAGGGCCAATGTATAGACTATCAAAAATTGACTAAATATGTATGTTTATTGAGATCAATGTAGCATGTAGTATTGGTTATGAATGTTTTGAATTGAGCTTGAGTTGGTCTTGATTTTAGGGTGGCAAATGGCTTGGTAAATAGCCTCTAAGTGCCCACACAGTTAGACACACGGAACTGTGTCTAGGCCGTGCCTACCCTGCACCTTATTGTTTTAAGTCAGGATAGGCCGCAGTCAAACCCCGGGACCGTTTGTATGAGCCGTGTAGGACACACAGTTTGGACATGGGCGTGTGCCCTAGACCGTGTGATCAAACCAGTATACCAATGATTAGCACACGGTCTAAGCCCATGGGCGTGTCAAGGCCGTGTGAATATAGTTAGTAACTCTCCACGGTTGGAAGACATGGGCGTGTCTAAGGGTACACAGGTGTGTCCCAAGTCACATGGCGTGTGAACCCTGCTTTAAAGAAAAGTTTTCAATTAAGTTCCGAAAGTTTTTAGATACTTGAGTAAGGCCTCGTAGGCCCATGAAATGTATGATTAGACCGAGAAAAATAAGTTTTTAATCCAGAACAAAATTTTACAACCCGTAGGTGCATGTTAAGAAAGTTCAATCATGGTAATGTCTCGTATTCGGTCCTAGCATCAGTCTCGGGTACGAGGTGTTAAATTTAGTGGTTTCAGAGCTATAGTTTAGTCGGTTCTAGGACTAACGTAGCACAAGCACGAGTCTAGCTATACATGCCATACGTAATAATGTTTTTATAATAATAGTGTGACGACTCCTGACAACTTAATTTATGTTTATACATATAGTAAATGGATCGTGAAAGAGCCGTAGCAGATGATGTAGAAAGTAACGCGCCAGCTCCCGCAGAAGGGACGGTGCCGAATAAGAATGAGAATAAACCCACTACGGTGAGTCAAGGAGGAGGAGAAGAGGCTAGAGAAGCCTTCCTCCACATGATGAATACATGGTATACAGAGTTCATTTGTGCGAACCCAAATGCACAACCCCCTCCACCCCTGCCTGTTCCACAACCTGCTCCAGTAGCCCCTCAAGTAGTAGAGGTGGTAAGAGGAGATAAACCTCCAATTGATAAGATCAGGAAACATAGGGCAGAAGAATTCTGGGCTAGAAAAGGTGATGATCTAGAAAGAGCTGAATTCTGGTTAGAAAATACCATCAGGGTATGTAATGAGCTGCCATGCACCCCTGATGAATGCATGAAGTATGTAGTCTCTTTTTTAAGAGACTCCGCTACCAATGGTGGAACACCCTTGTGTCGGTAGTACCGAGGGAAAAGGTCACATGGGAATTCTTCCAAGAAGAGTTCAAGAAAAAGTATGTCAGTCAAAGATTTGTAGATCAGAAAAGAAAGGAATTTTTAGAACTGAAGCAAGGCAAGATGCCAGTGACTGATTATGAGCTTGAGTTTGTGCGACTCAGCAAGTACGCTCACGAATGCGTGTCTACTAAGGCCATCATGAGCAAAAGATTTGAAGATGGATTAAATGAGGACATCAAATTGTTTGTTGCTGTACTAGAATTAAAAGAATTTGCTGTGCTAGTAGAGAGGGCTTGTAAAGCTGAGGAATTAGTAAAATAGAAGAGAAAGTCTGAAATGGAGTCTCGTGACTCTAGAAAGAGATAGTGGAATAAGTCATTCCAATCTTCATCCAAAAAGTCAAGAGATTTCCAAACTCAACCGGTTACTTCCATTGGGTTTTCGAGGAAAGACATGAGTAAACAGTATTCGAGGAACAAAGCACAGACTACTTCGGTTGCAAGTGTAGGGAATGTTCAGTTTGATAGACCTGAATGCCCACAATATGGGAGACGTCATCTTGGAGAATGCCGAGTGCATGAAAACGCCTGTTTTAGATGTGGTTCCCAAGACCATTTAATAAAAGATTGTCCAGAGATGATGAAAGAAGAGAGAACTCAAAACCCGAGATCCGGGAGTATGGTCCGAGGAAGACCGCAGAGAAACCCAGGAGCTGGGACGAGTGGAAGAGGTAACCCCCGAGAGCAGGCTGTGAGACCCAAGGGTAGAGCACCTACAAGGACTTATGCCATTCGTGCCCGCGAATAGACATCTTCTCATGATGTTATTACGGGTACCTTTTCTCTTTTTGATATCAGAGTTATTACTTTAATAAATCCCGGATCCACACACTCTTACATTTACATGAAAATAATATTCGGTTTGAGTATGCCTATAGATTCTATAGAATTTATGATTAAGAATCCTTTAGGGAAGAGTGTGTTAGTTGATAAAGTATGTAAAGATTGTCCATTAATGATTAGAGGTCATTGGTTTAAAGCAAATCTTATGTTGTTACCATTTGATGAGTTCGACCTCATTCTTGGTATGGACTGGTTGACTGCCCATGGTGTAATAGTTAATTGTGGGAAGAAATACATTGAGATAAGATGTGAGAATGGGGATACTCTTCATGTAGAATAAGATGAACATAAGGTATTGCCGGTAATGATTTCTCATATGACGGCACAGAGATATTTAAGAAAAGGGTATGAAACATATCTAGCCTTTGTGATGAATAATAAAGAAATAGAGCTGAAGATTGAGTCAGTACCGATAGTATGTGAGTACGTGGATGTTTTTCCCAAACAATTACCAGGACTACCACCAGTTATAGAGGTTGAGTTCAATATTGAGCTAGCTCCTGGTACTGTACCGATATCTATTACTCCTTACAGAATGGCTTCAACGGAGTTGAAGGAACTGAAGTCACAGTTGCAAGAGTTGACAGATAAAGGCTTTGCAAGATCAAGTTGTTCACCATGGGGTGCTCCGGTTTTATTTGTGAAAAAGAAAGATGGCACCATGAGATTGTGCATAGATTATCGTCAGCTTAATAAAGCAATAGTAAAGAACAAGTACCCATTGCCTAGAATCGATGATTTATTCGATCAATTGAAAGGAGCCACTGTGTTTTCCAAAATAGACTTGAGATCAAGGTACTACCAGTTGAGAGTAAAGGATTCTGATGTATCCAAGACTGCCTTTCGAACAAGGTACGGGTATTATGAATTTTTAGTCATGCCCTTCGGGTTGACCAATGCTCCTGCGATATTCATGCATTTAATGAACCACATTTTTAGGCCGTACCTCGATAAGTTTGTGGTCATTTTCATTGACATATTGATTTATTCCCGAGATGAGAATGAGCATGCTGAGCACCTACGAACAGTTTTATAGACTCTTCGAGAAAATCAGTTGTATGCCAAGTTCAGTAAAAGTGAATTTTGGCTCAAGGAAGTAGGATTTCTGGGACATATTGTCTCGAGAGATGGAGTTAGAGTAGATCCAAGTAAGATTTCAGCCATAATGGACTGGAAGCCACCGAAGAACATCTCTAAGATTAGAAGTTTTCTAGGCCTAGCCAGCTATTACAGACAATTTGTCAAGGGGTTTTCCATGATTGCAACCCCGATGACTAAATTGTTACAGAAAAATGTGAAGTTTGAGTGGACAGTGATCGTTGTAAAATCAGAGTTTTAAATATTTATAAAAGAATGATCAAACCTGGAGCCTAACTCTGACAACGATTAAAGGCAAGTGTACCTATCGAACAGTAATATAGTTTAGGCAAGACCGGATATCGAACCCAAAGGAACTAAAAGTACTAATACTAACCTTCTTTTTATTATTTAGCCTTAAAATTAGAGTGAAGTTGCTTTTGACGAAAACTAAACTAAGGACACAAAGACAAAGAAGACGAATAGGAAAATAACTTTTAAGAAAACCTCAATTGATTGCGATGATACCCTCAGGAAGAATCCACCTAAACTTCACTTATTAATTAACCTTTAAATTATATGATTTCTTTTACTTAGCTTGATTCGTGAGACTCCCTAATCTATGTTAAACCCTCTCTCGAAGCGAATAACGTCTAATCCTAGGTTAATTAGTGGAACTCTCGTTCACTTATAATAACCCCCTAGGAAAGCAGTAAATCGATCAATGGACTCCCATATTAGGTTTCACCCTAATCTGGCAAAATCTAGTAACCCTATCTCTAGGCGCCCGATCAACTCCGCTTAATTATGTCAGATCTACTCTTAGGCAGGGTCTAGTCCTCCTCCACCTAAGCACATTAGATTTGGATTAAACAACATAATTAAGAACAAACCAAGTAATTTGTCATATAACTTAAAAATCAAATAAAAAGATCCATCTAGGTTTCGCCCCCTTCAGGTATCTGAAGGGTTTAGTTCATAACTAAACAAGAAAACATCTCAAGAAAAAAGATAAAACAAAACATAAGAAAATCCTAGAACTCCCTGAAGGAATTGAAGGAGAATCCTGCTGTCTGGAGTAGAATTCCGACTTCTTGGGATGGATCAACTGGCTATCTTCGCGTTATTCCCTAACTCTGACCTTCTCGGCTTGGCTCCTTGGCCTAGCTTTTACGCCCCCTCGAAGGTAGTACTTGGGGAATATTTATAAGCTCTTGGAATGTGATTCTTTCTCCCTAAGTATCCTTTTTCGACTGAATTTGCTCTTTCTAGCGACAGAGGCAAGGCCATGTCACACGCTCGTGCAAGTCGAGACCTGACCATGTTCAGATTTCTACTTTGGCACGGCCGTGTGTGGTGGTGATGATGCCGTGCTCCAGGTGTTTTTCGAGACACGACCATGTGGTCCTTGGCCCAGGCCGTGTTGTTTTCGTGGAAACGCCCATTTTGCTTCATTTTAAGCTCGTTTTACGTTCTTTTCATTCTTTGGTGCTTTCCTGAGTGTAAGACATGAAAAGAAAGAATTAAGAGCACCTTTTTACACAAATCAAGGGATAAATCATCAAAAAGCATAATAAATGTGGGATTAAAATATGTTATATTTATGGTTTATCAGACAGAAAGATGCCAACAAAGTTTCGAGACACTGAAGGTAATGTTGACAGAAGCTCCAGTTTTAGTACAACCCGAGTCAGGGAAAGAATTTATAATTTACAGTGATGCATCCTTATACGGACTAGGTTGTGTACTTATGCAAGAAGGCAAGGTGATTGCTTATGCCTCCAGACAATTGAAGCCTCATGAGAAGAATTATCCGACGCATGATTTAGAACTAGCTGCAATAGTCTTCGCTTTGAAGATTTGGAGACACCATTTATATGGTGAGAGATGTCAAATTTTTGCTGATTATAAAAGTCGGAAGTACTTGATTGAATTTAAGGCAAAGGAGATGGTTAGAGTTGATAAAAGACTATGAATTGGTCATTGACTACCATCCAGGAAAGGCGAATGCGGTGACTGATACTTTGAGCAGGAAGTCCCTTTTTGCATTAAGAGCAATGAATTCACGGATGACTTTATCTGATGATTGTTCTATACTAGCTGAATTGAGAGCTAGACCAATGTTTCTTCAAGAGATCTTTGAAGCTCAGGAAGAAGATAGCAAATTGCAAGTCAAAAGAGCTCAGTGCGATTCAGATGCTAAATCCGACTTTCGGATTAATTCTAATGGATACTTGATGTTTAGAGATAGAGTTTGTGTACCGAGGAAAGAGGATCTGATTTAGAGAATTTTTCACGAAGCACATAACGGATGTTTATCTGTACATCTGGGTAGTACTAAGATGTACAATGACCTGAAGCAACAGTATTGGTGGTCGAAAATGAAGAGAGATATTTCAGAGTTCGTTTCAAGATGTTTTATTTGTCAGCAAGTAAAGGCTAAACACCAAGTACCTTCGGGTTTACTTCAGCCCATCTTGGTTCCCTAGTGGAAATGGGACCGTATCACCATGGATTTTGTAACGGGTTTACCGTTGTCACCAAGCAAAAAGGATGCTATATGGGTTGTAGTTGATAGACTCACGAAGTCAGCCCATTTTATTCCTGTACGAATGTATTACTCACTCGACAAGTTAGCAAACTTGTATGTTTCAGAAATAGTAAGACTTAATGGAGTTCCTTTATCGATTATATCGGATAGAGATCCAAAATTCACATCCAGATTTTGGAAGAAGCTGCAAGAAGCCTTGGGTACAAGATTGAATTTTAGCACGGCTTTTCATCCTCAAACTGACGGTCAGTCGGAGAGGTTAATTCAAGTACTCGAGGATATGCTTAGATGTTGTATTTTAGAATTTCAAGGCAGTTGGGAAAAGTTTCTCCCATTGATAGAATTTGCCTACAATAATAGTTTTCAGTCGAGCTTAAAGATGGCGCCTTATGAGGCTCTATATGGGCGTAAGTGCAAACGCCTTTATTTTGGATTAAACTCAAAGAAAACCAAATTCACGGGGTTGATTTGGTTAAAGAAGCTGAAGAGAAAGTGAAAGTGATATGAGAATGTTTAAAAGCTGCATCAGACAGACAGAAATCCTATTCGGACTTAAAGAGAAAAGAGATAGAGTATCAAGTCGGGGATAAAGTTTTCTTGAAAGTGTCACTATGGAGAAAAGTTCTCAGATTTGGCCGGAAAGGCAAATTGAGTCTACGTTTCATTGGACCTTACGAGATTACTGAAAAAGTTAGGCCGATAGCTTATTGATTGGCTTTGCCGTCAAAGTTAGAAAAGATACATGATGTGTTTTACGTGTCAATGTTACGACGCTACAGATCAGATCCTTCACATGTAATTTCCCCGTCACATGTAATTACCAGTCAAGATTTTAGCTCGGGAAGTTAAGCAACTGAGAAATAAAAGTATTGCCCTAGTGAAAGTACTGTGGCAAAGACATGGGATAAAAGAAGCTACATGGGAACCAGAAGAGAGTATGAGAAACCAGTATCCAAACCTTTTTACTGGTCAGATTTTCGAGGACGAAAATCTCTAAGGGGGGAGAATTGTAACAGCTCGATTTAGGGCCTAGTTGGAATAGTGGTGTGAGGCCACGAATCTGAGGTGAATTTTTGAGTTTTTAAGGTCTATGCCATGTTTGCATGCTAGTATAAAAGTTTCATGAAGCAATTTTGCTAAATTGAGGTTGAATGGTCCAAAAGGACTAAATTGCAAAAGTTGCAAAATATGCGTTTCTAGAAGCTTTTTGTATGAAATAGCTTTAGAATAATAATTAGAAGTCCTTAAATAGCAATTTTCCCAAATTATAATTTTTGGTCAAAATTGGACATGAGTTAGTATAATGGAAATTTTTTAAAGAGAAGGGCATTTTGGTCATTTAATCTATTAAATGATTAAAAAGGGGAAAAGATGACAAAAAATCTATTCATCTTCTTCCCCCTTGTGCCGAAAATTTGGAGACTTCATAGCTAGGGTTCTTCTTTTTTTTCAAGCTTGCTAGTAAGTTCATTTTAGCCTCGTTTTTAATATTCTTCGTATTTTTGAAGTTCTCGTATTATGAGTTAACTATTTTTAGCTATAAAATGAGCTAAGATGCATGTTCAAAAATCTACCCATGAATGACATGCATGTTAAATGATGTTTTATGGAAGTTTATGAGAGTTTGATGTTAGATAAACATCTCTTCCTTAGTGAATTTCATGAAAAATGATAGTATGGACCAATTTGTAATAGTTATGAAAATTGGTCATACATACAAGAAATAGAGAGAATTGATGATTGTTATAGTAGAGAAAATGAATTAGCTAAGCAAGAAGTTTAAGAAAGTTGAATGAAAATCATTTTACAAGCCTAAGGGTAAAAGTGCAAATATGAGAAAGTTTAGGGGCAAAATAATAATTCAATGTGAGTTTTTAATGGTCTATTTATGATTATAGATCAAGAAAACCGAAGCCCAGATCGAAACCGAGGCAAGAACAAAGTCGAGGACTAAATTGCATATCTACATATATTTTGTATATTAAGGTATGTTTCTGTGATTTCTAAGCTCTATGATTCCTATTATTGAATTGCTTAGTCTAATATACATTATTTCCATGGAATGCTTAATGCTATGTTAAACAAAGAAATCAATGAGATTAAGTATGAGCAAGTCCCGATTGAAGATGAATTTCCCTAGGTACTCGATCTACCACATGAGATAAGAAAGTCCGTATAAGACCAAGCCAAGGCATGGCATCGGCAATCAAGCAGAGTTATCATGTAAGTCTAAGGCAAGCTTGGCATTAAACAGTTATCATGTAAGTCCAAGGCAAGCTTGGCATTGAACAGTTATCATGTAAGTCCAAGGCAAGCTTGGCATTGAACAGTTATCATGTAAGTCCAAGGCAAGCTTGGTATTGAACAGTTATCATGTAAGTCCAAGGCAAGCTTGGCATTGAACAGTTATCATATAAGTCCAAGGTAAGCTTGGCATTGAACAGATATCATGTAAGTCCAAGTCTTGGCATTGAAAAGCTATCAAGAGAAAGAGATTTCATGTAAGTCCCAACCAAGGCTCGGCATTGACCAGTTCATGAGTAAAGACTTTGTATAAGTCCATGTTAAGACATGGCCTCGAAACCAAGATGAGATTTAGTATCCTCGGTTATTCGTAGAAATTCATCGGGCAAAATAAGCAAAGGTAAAATGAGATAACAAGAAAGCTAAGTGAGCAAAGTTATTATCAAGTTGAAATTGAGTATCATCTATGCTATGAATAATGAATAAGTGATCATGATTATTATATTAAAGTATGCTGATCAATGTGATCAAGTGATACAGGTACCTTGTTTACCTTATAAGTATGAGAATAGCAAGTATCATGAGACATGTAAGAATCAGTATGAGTAAGTAAGCTCTATAGTGAAATTTATGACACCATTGTTATGTTAAATGGTTTATATCAAGCAAGTAAATATTGATATATGCTTTACATGCAAACTTACTAAGCTAAATGCTTACGTCTTAAATTCTTTCTTTCTATGTAGTCCCACCAAGCTGACTTGTGGATCGTTGGAGTCGGAGCTCGTAGCATACTATCAATCTTTATTTTGGTATAGCCAAGTTATTTTACTAAGTATGGCATGTATAGGAAGCATACATTTTGAGAACATGTTTTAAGAAGGGCCAATGTATAGACTATCAAGTTATTATTCTTTTGTATATGGCTAAGTGATTGGCCAAAATTGACTAAGTATGTATGTCTATTGAGATCAATGTAGCATGTAGTATTGGTTATGAATGTTTTGAATTGAGCTTGAGTTGGTCTTGATTTCAGGGTGGCAAATGGCTTGGTAAATAGCCTCTAAGTGCCCACACGGTTAGACACACGGGCGTGTGTCTAGGCCATGCGTACCCTGCACCTTATTGTTTTAAGTCAGGATAGGCCACGGTCAAACACCACGGCCGTTTGTATGAGCCATGTAGGACACACGGTTTGAACATGGGCGTGTGCCCCAGACCGTATGATCAAGTCAGTATGCCAAGGATTAGCACACGATCTAAGCCCACAGGCGTGTCAAGGCCGTGTGAATATAGTCAGTAACTCCCCACGGTTGGAAGACATGGGCGTGTCTAAGGGTACATGGGCGTGTCCCAAGTCATATGGGCGTGTGAACCCTGCTTTAAAGAAAAGTTTTTGATTAAGTTCTGAAAGTTTTTAGATACGTGAGTAAGGCCTCGTTGGCCCATGAAATGTATGATTAGATCGAGAAAAATTAGTTTTTAATTCGAAACAAAATTTTACAGCTCGTACGTGCATGTTAAGAAAGTTCAAGCATGGTAATGTCTAGTATCCGGTCCTAGACGCGGTCTTGGGTATGGGGTGTTACAATAAATGCATATAATAACTAAAGCCCATGCTCAAAATATCCAATTATTTACAAATTTTCAATTCATTTACCACATACGACAATTAAAATTTCATCTCAAGGTGATACCTAATACCGCCATAGTGGTGCTTGCACAGTGTTCCAGGCACCAACACATGTTTCCTTCTTTTCAACATTACGAATTAATTCGTAGCATGCCTTTTCATGATCATTCATTTCTTCACTCGTATACCTCGTATCCTCAGCCTCGAACCTGTAAACATACATCATTTTGAATTTTTCAACTTGTTAATTACGTGCTTCGACACCACTTGGATGGCTTGACACTCTAATTCCCTATTAGGAGACACCTCCTTCATCTTTTGTTCGAATTCCACACACCTAAAGGTTTCTACCCCCATTGACTTCCATTTTTACTTCTCCTTTACCTACATCTATGGGGCTCTTGAGGTAGCTAGAAAAGGTCTCCCTAATAGAATAAATATTTCTACTTCCTCCTCAAAGTCGAGCATTATGAAATCACCTGGTAAAATGAAGTGCCGAAATCTCAATAATACATCATCCAAAACTCCTTTCGGGTGGACAAGGGACCTATCGGCCAGTTGAAAGGTTACTGAAGTTTCCCTAAGGTCATCTAGGCCTAACCTATGATAGATAGACAAGAGCATTAAATTGATACTCGTTCCAATGTCGCAAAGTGCTTTTCCAAATTTCACACCCCCAATCTATAATGGCCTGAATTTTCAGTGTTGTCAGAACGGTGATTTAAGGTCACTAAATCCGACAAGTGAGCAGAAAATATTATTAATTTAGTGAGTATAAGTTAAATGTGAAGTTAGGAAAATTTTTGAAATAGTGAATAGTGTACTAGAAATAAATATTAAAATAATTAGAATCGAAAACGAGGTATCGAGACCTCGAAGATTTTTAATCGAGCCATAAATATTTTTATAAATATTTATGGAGTGTTAATAAGTTAGTATTCAAGTTTCTTCAAATTTTAAAGTTCCGATAGTTTATTGAACAAAAAGGACTAAATTGTAACAAATGCAAAATTATGGGAAATGATTAAATAGTTTAAATGATAAAAGAAATAGGGCTTAAAAGGAAAATAGATCTAAGTTCTATTTGGGCTGGACGGCAAGGGCATGAAATCAGTAAGAAAATAAGGAGAAATAAGGGAAAATTTTGAATATTGCAAAATTTACATAATAAAGCTACGATTAAAGTGGACTTATCTAGATTTCTCTTTATTTTTTCTCATCAGAAAAAACACCATAAAAGGGTTTCCTTAAGCTGGTTTTTCATATTTTTACTACAATTAAGTTCAATTCTTGATTATTTCTTGAAATTTTTGTGTTTATGTAACTTTTACAACTAGGTCCACTTGTTGAATTCATTAGTTCTAGATTTTATGAATAAAATTGAAAGTTGCTTTGTGTAACACCCCAAACCCGACCCAAACACCACGACCAGATCTGGCATGTCACTAAGAAGATTTTAAAAGATGTCGCAATTATAGAAAATATTTTTCTTGGTTTTAACATTTTATTCGGGAAACTAAATGGTTGAATAATTTGTAAAAGATATACATTTTATATTAATGCCTTAGTGAATTAAGAACCGAAATTTGATACATGCCTTAACTTAATTAAAACGTAATTTATAAATGTCTAGTAATAATAAAAGCCCAAAACAAACGAAAATATAAAGCTAGTGGCCCATGGCCTTATTACAATGAAATTTAAAACCCACTAACTGAAAATATTAAAAATTAATAAGCTAGTAAAGTCTTTTGCTGAATTAAAATAATCTTTCGCATGGCCACCTTGCGCTCCTCTCCAGCCCGGTCTAATGCACTAGGTGCTACCTGAAAGATGTTAAATAATGGGGTGAGTTACGAGACTCAGTGTGCAACCCTTGTGCACCATCAGATTGGGCCTTAGCCCCACAGAACAGATAACAGAGTATAATATATCAGAAAATATGCAAAGCCCAACCCAATCCTAGGTTTCCATCCGTTACACACCACCCTTACTTGCCAATCACACCATTGGGGATTTCTACAATCAACCCACACCGCTACACACCATCGATGGTAGTCATGCTGTAGTTAGCTGCTCATCATCAGATCATGGAAATAGCCACTACAACAGATCATGGCGTTAGCCACTACAACAGATCATGGCGTTAGCCACTACAACAGATCATGGCAATAGCCACTACAACAGATCATGGCAATAGCCACTACAACAGATCATGGCAAAAGCCACTACAAAAGAACACTCCCTCTTTCATCAATCACCCTACCCCGTGCAATCACAGAAATCGTCATACATGTTTATCATATCAAATCGATGGAAACAATCACTTTGGAATGACGGAGATCACTAACCTGGTGATTCGCCTTTACCCTAATCGGGTTTTCAACAGCCATCCTGGTATGTCGACATTTAACAGAATATAACAGATTTATAAGCATATACTAACAGGAAATCCAAATGGTGTGAAAATTTTACACACCTAATTAATTCGTAGGACTACCCTCTAAGTCGATACCCTCGCTAATTGGATCTACTGCCTTCTATCTATAACTTTACTCAAAAGCCAGAAGAACACGAAGATAAGGCCTCTCCTATATTCGGCCAAGGGTTAGTGTTTACCTAAATTTATACGTTTAAATTAACAGATGTTCATACCTTGAAATCCCAAAAGTAATACGATTCGAGTGCTACTGAACTCTGGCTTAGAAATCTAAGCGATTGAATCCCCTTCAAATCCCAGAATGCCGCAAATGAGAGAAAACACCCGATTAGTTAACCATATAGTCATTCGGCTAAGATCTCTAAAAGTTGAAAAAAGATTGAAGTCTCGCGAATCGACACTTACCTTTAGTTTTCTTCAAGATTCGGCACAAGCAGACACCACAGAAGGAATTCGGCAATCACAGGAGATGAGATCCACGGATTTTGACTTTTGAGAAAATCTCGAAAAAGATCAACGAGAGAAATACTGATACATTTTTGGCTTTTGGAAGAACTAGGAATTGAAAAGATGGGCAAGGAAGTAGATAGAAAGATTCGGCCAAAGAGTTTGAAAGAGAAGAGAAGGTAAATTGGTAGGGTTTCGGCAATTGGTGAGACCTCAGGGGTTTCGATTTCTGACAGAAAAGAAAAAAAAGAAGAGATGATTCTTGTTTGCCGAAAGAGAGAATAACTAAAGGCTATTCTCAGAGAAACAAATGAAAAATTCAGCACATCCCCTTGCCTATACTAAACTGATTTTCGGCCAACTCTGCAACCAAATGATAGCTCTTATCCTTTCCCCTTATCTTAATCTACTAACTCATTCAAAAGAGACTTAATTAGCTCTAATTCCTCCCTCCTTTATCACCCTAATATCCACATATTTTAAACATTAAAAATCCCTGAAATTTAGCCTTGTTGCCGTCCCCTATTGCTCCCTTTTAAGTGCCGAATTTGGCCCAATAACTTGGGCTCCAAGCAACCAAAACTTGGGCCTTCTCCATCCACTAGTGATGCCACCCTCTGGCTTCTTTGTAGCGCCGCGGAACTTTGGGCCACAAGCCTACTTGCTACTTTTAAACACAAATACCTACCTTTAAACCCTATAATGCCCTAATAGAAAATTAACCAAGGCCTCGGCCCAAACCTGAGCCCAATTCGCATCTCAAATTCTCAAACAAACACATTAAACCTACAACACACACAAAATGCACAGGCCCACTAATTCAGGATGTTACAGTTCTACCCCCTTTAAAGAAATTTCGTCCTCGAAATTTCCAACTAACTATTAATCATACTACCCAAGTCTCACCACTATGCTTTCGCTGTGAACTCTAATTCTAAAGCCAAAAGAAACACTTAGTATACTATGATAGAGTACGCACCGGTATTCGCGTCTAGAGTGTCCTCGTCCCCTTGGCGACGTGCTGTATAGACCAAAGCTGGCTGCCTCTCCTCAGCATAACCTGGACCTCCACCTGGTGCTCCATGACCATGTCCTGTGCCATTGCCACCATTGACTTGACCACGGCCCTTTGGTGGTCGTTGACCACCTTTTCCTGGCGGTGCATTCCCTTGACCTGTGGGCCCTTCACTGCCCCGTTGCTGCGGACAGTTCTTAACTTGGTGGTCCGTAGATCCACACCTAAAGCACTTCCCACTGCCTGCCCAACACTCACCTACATGGAATTTACCACATCGAACACACTTCTGTGTCTGACCAGCAGCAGCAGGTCCCTCATCTCGTCTTAGCCCGTCTGACCTAGGTCTTTTTTGAAACTCCCAGATGATCCTGGCGGCCCGATATTTCTCTCATTCCTATTCCGAGCCTTATCCTTATTTTGCTTCTCAGTCCGTCTCACCTCCTCAGATATTTTAGCTTTCTCGACTAGAACAGCAAAGTCCCTTTCTCACTGCGGTGCTACCAACATTCTCAACTCATCCCGTAATCCATCTTCGAACCGTACACAGCACTCATAGTCAGTCACTATAATTCCTCGAGTGTAACGACTCAACCGCAGAAATTCCGCCTCATACTCGGACACAGATTTACTTCCCTGTACCATATTCAGAAATGCCTTCCTCTGTGCCTCCACATAACTGGCCCCAACGTACTTTCCCTGAAATGACTCCTTAAAGAAATCCTGCACAATCTCGTCATGCGGCAGCACTCTCCTTTCTTTGGGAGCCACCACTGGTAAGCCTCGTCTCGAAGGAGAGACACGACCCCTTTCAACTTCTCCTCCACCGTGAAGTCTAGGTCATCCATTATGCGCTCACTCTCCTCTAACCAATACTCAGCTGTGTTAGGGGCTACGCCAGAAACACCCCTAAACATCTCCGCTCCGTTGGCTCAGAGTCGTTCTGACACAGATTTTCGGGCTCCTAAACTCGTGCCTGCCCCAACCACTCTCTCAAGGACCCACAACATCGCCTGAGATACTGCATCATCTCCAGCCGCCTGGTCCCAAAATTCTCCCTCCACAGCGGGCATATCCCAGATCTCGTTTCTCGACCCGTGGGCGGACCGCCTGGCTCGACACGGTCATCCTACCCCTACCACGACCTCGCGGTGGACGTCCACGACCCCTTGTACTCATTCTACCGATTCGCGTTTATCTGATTAAGAATTTTATGAATCATTAGTTTTCTTCCACTGATTATCCACGAACAGTCTTATGAGTAGTAGTTTTAAGAGTAGTTCTTTCTAATTCGCAATTTTATCTACCATTCAGTCCCAAGTTCACATCTCCTAGTTCTAGGGAGCACATACATTCAGTCATCAAGTATTAACATACAAGCAGCATCAACGAACTTACATTTAGCATGTAGGGGTATCTTCGTCATTTCACTACCTAGGGGTATTTTCGTAATTTATCCTACAGGGGTATTTTCGTAATTTCCCAAAATAGTGTTCCTTAGGTGATTTTGTGAAATAAGGGTATTTGGTAATTTTTTCAATCCAAGGGTATTTCGGTAATTTTAAAATTCGAGGGTATTTCGGTAATTTTGAAATCTAGGGCATTTCGATAATTTTGAAATCTGAGGGTATTTCGGTAAGTTCAACAAATTAGGGGTACTTTGGTCATTTTACAAATCAGGGGTATTTTGGTCATTTTATAAATTAGGGGTAATTTAGTAATTTTATAAAATAGGATGGCTGGTCCTTTTCGGGTTTTAATTATAGATTTTGGCCTGTCAACAAATCTTCGTGGCTAGGGTGAACAAATACACTACGCACTGCAGGATTCCAAAGTGAAGAGGAGGTGAGTCACTAGGATCGCCTAAGTACTGTGCTCTTCGGATCCAATCCTAGACATGCGCATGCCTGTTGCCACACCCCAACCCAGCGACTTGTTCACGAGTTTGTTTAGTTGACTTAAGTCTTATGAGGTTTCAAGAGTTGTTCAAGCTAAGCCTAGAATCCATCATGTTCTAATTTAAATAGTCTACGTCCCATAAAGCCCACATACATATATAACACACAGTGAGTTCAGAATACTTACCTGGCGGACTTGGGCCGGAGACGCAGGTGCCATGCCGAGAAAACCTCCAATGTTATGCATGTTTCCCAAAACCCATCTTTAGAAAACATTTTGAGCCTAAAACCCCAAAGTCGAGTTTTAAACCAGGCTCTGATACCAATTTGTAACACCCCAAACCCGGCCCAAACACCATGACCGGATCTGGCATGTCACTAAAAAGATTTTAAAAGAAGTCGCAATTTTGGAAAATATTTTTCTTGATTTTAGCATTTTATTCGGGAAACTAAATGGTTGAATAATTTGTAAAAGATATACATTTTATATTAATGCCTTAGTGAATTAAGAACCGAAATTTGGTACATGCCTTAACTTAATTAAAACGTAATTTATAAATGTCTAGTAATAATAAAAGCCCAAAACAAACGAAAATATAAAGCTCGTGGCCCATGGCCTTATTACAATGAAATTTAAAACCCACTAACTAAAAATATTAAAAATTAATAAGCTAGTAAAGTCTTTTGCTGAATTAAAATAATCTTTCGCATGGCCACCTTGCGCTCCTCTCTAGCCCAGTCCGATGCACAAGGTGCTACCTGAAAGATGTTAAAAAATGGGGTGAGTCACGAGACTCAGTGTGCAACCCTCGTGCACCATCAGATTGGGCCTTAGCTCCACAGAACAGATAACTGAGTATAATATATTAGAAAATATGCAAAGCCCAACCCAATCCTAGGTTTCCATCCGCTACACACCACCCTTACCTGCCAATCACACTATTGGGGATTTCTACAATCAACCCATACCGCTACACACCATCGATGGCAGTCATGCTGCAGTTAGCTGCTCATCGTCAGATCATGGCAATAGCCACTACAACAGATCATGGCATTAGCCACTACAATAGATCATGGCAATAGCCACTACAACAGATCATGGCAAAAGCCACTACAAAAGAACACTTCCTCTTTCATCAATCACCCTACCCCGTGCAATCACAGAAATCAGCATACATGTTTATCATATCAAATCGATGGAAACAATCACTTTGGAATGACGGAGATCACTAACATGGTGATTCGCCTTTACCCTCCTTAGGTTTTCAACAGCCATGCCGGTGTTTCGGCATTTAACATAATATAACAGATTTATAAGCATATTCTATCAGGCAATCCAAATGGCGTGAGAATGTTACACACCTGATTAATGCGTAGGACTACCCTCTAAGTCGATACCCTCGCTAATTGGATCTACTGCCTTTTTTCCATAACTTTTCTCAAAAGCTGGAAAAACGCGAAGATAAGGCCTCTCCTATATTCGACCAATGGTTAGTGTTTACCCGAATTTATACATTTAAATTAACAGATCTTCTTACCTTGAAATCCTGAAAGTAATACGATTCGAGTGCTACTGAACTCTGGCTTAGAAATCTAAGCGATTGAATCTCCTTCAAATCCCGGAATGCCGCAAATGAGAGAAAACACCCGATTAGTTAACCATATAGTCATTCGGCTAAGATCTCTAAAAGCTGGAAAAAGATTGAAATCTCACGAACCAACACTTACCTTTAGTTTTCTTCAAGATTCAGCACAAGTAGACACCACAGAAGGAATTTGGTAATCACAGGAGATGAGATCCACGGATTTTGACTTTTGAAAAAATCTCGGAAAAGATGAATGAGAGAAATACTGATGCGTTTTTGGCTTTTGGAAGAACTAGGAATTGAAAAGATGGGCAAGGAAGTAGATAGAAAGATTCGGCCAAAGAGTTTGAAAGAGAAGAGAAGGTGAATTGGCAGGGTTTCGGCAATTGGTGAGACCTCAGGGGTTTTGGTTTCTGACAGAAAAGAAAAAAAAGAAGAGATGATTCTTGTTTGCCAAAAGAGAGAATAACTAAAGGCTATTCTCAAAGAAACAAATGAAAAATTCGGCACATCCCCTTGCCTATACTAAACCGATTCTCTCCCCCCCTGTGGTTGATTTTCGGCCAACTCTGCAACCAAATGATAGCTCTTATCCTTTCCCCTTATCTTAATCTACTAACTCATCCAAAAGAGACTTAATTAGCTCCAATTCCTCCCTCCTTTATCAGCCTAATATCCACATATTTTAAACATTCAAAATCCCTAAATTTTAGCCTTGTTTCCGTCCCCTATTGCTCCTTTTAAGTGTCGAATTTTGCCCAATAACTTGGGCTCCAAGCAACCAAAACTTGGGCCTTCTCCATCCACTAGTGACGCCACCCACTGGCTTCTTTGTAGCGCCACGGAACTTTGGGCCACAAGCCCACTTGCTACTTTTAGACACAGATACCTACCTTTAAACCCTATAATGCCCCAACAGAAAATTAACCAAGGCCTCAGCCCAAACCTGAGCCCAATTCGCATCTTAAATTCTCAAACAAACACATTAAACCTACAACACACACAAAATGCATAGGCCCACTAATTCAGAATGTTGCACTTTAAATATGTGCTGAAAGTATATGATGATTTAGCATGGAATTAGAGCTTTCAATTGTTTATATGTCGATTTTATTGAAAGAATTGAATAGAAAGTGAATGTTTGGGACCTAAGTTTAAAAGAGTTTGAAGTTAGGGTTTTATGTAAAAATTCTTAATTTCAATAGCTGTGAAATAACTTATAACGTCTAGGTAAAGTATTAATTGAGAAAAATTATCTTAATTGAGTGGTTAATTAAGTAAGGACTAAATTGTATGAACTATGAAATTTAGAGCAAAATGGAAATTAACATTACAGTTTTGGTCAGCAGCAGTAGTCTGATTTTTAAAAATCACCAAAAATTGTATAAATCTATTAGAGGAATAATAAAATACGTAATTAAAGCTTATTGAGTATAGTTTCTTATAGAAGAAATGTTGTAAGCAACGGAATTGTAAATCATGAGATATAATAGGTTTTGTGAGATAAGGTCAGAATGATTTCAGGTTCCCCCTATTCTGATTTTGGAAAATCATTAAAAATTGGAGACAAATTATTAGGGGGCTTAAATTTATATTTTTAAAATAATTAATGAGTCTATTTTCAAGAGAATCAGATAGAACATCATCCGAACCTCGTACAAGGAGATAATTTTCTTTTAGTGAAGAAGGGTCGAAACTGTCAGACAGCAGAACATGGGTGATTTTAAAGAATAAACTGTGCTTATCAGATAAACCAAAAATTCTTAAAATTTTATGGTAAGAATATATGTGAGTCTAGTTTCAGGGAAAATTATCAGATCTTAATTTGGAATTCTTTAGCTCAAGATAAAAATAATTTAGCGACTGTGACACAGATTGATAGCTTGAATATTCATATAAGTAAACACTGAAATTATGGATAATGTTTCTTATATGCGGGTTATAAAGATTAAGGATGTCAAATAGCATAAAGGTGAAGTCAATACTGATAAGTGAATGATTTTAAAATGATAGATCGAGAACTCGAAGCAAGTCGAGGAAAAGAAAAAGTAGTTGATTAGTCCTTGAACTTTCACAAATTCTGCAAATCGACCCAGGTAAGTTCATATGGCTAAAATTTAATGATTAAATGTTAATTTCATGAATTATATAATGTATGATAAGATATATTTGTTGATGAATTGAGAATAAAATAACAATGCGAACATCGAATAAATGATCAAATTGAGCGGAACGTCAGACTTGAGTACTTTTGATCAGTGACAAGTGATAAGTGGTAGCTTTAGTTACACTTATCTGATCAGTGGCAAGTGAGAAGTGATAAGTGGTAGCTTTAGCTACACTTATCTGATTAGTGATAAGTGACAAGTGATAAATGTGATTCGTGTAAGACCGTGGTAGGGCTATGGCTTCGGAAAGTGATAAGTGATCATACGTAAGACCATAGTTATACTATGGCAAAGTGGAAGTGAAATACTCAATTTTTCCGTAACTGTTCCCTATGTTAATTAAGGATAGTAAGTAACAAATGGGCCTAAAAGAGTTAAAGTAAATGGATAAGTGGTAATGAGTTTATACAAGGGGACTCACCAATGATTGTGGTTGACAGATGAACTTAGTAATTGTGTATAATGCATAAGTATATGAATGTTTGGTAAGATTTATATTTTATGCCTATGAACTTACTAAGTTTCTATAAGCTTACTTGAGTGTATTCAATGTCTCATGTAGATTGACGTGAATATATATGGAGGATCAGATCAACACTGAGGATTACACTATCCAGATTATCTCCGACAGCTTTTGTAAATTTCCTTTTTGATTTATATGGCATGTACATGGTTTGGTTATTATATAAATACCAAAACTTGCTTAATGAATATGTAGTAAAGTAAAGAGTGATGGATATGCTAAATAGTATAATCATAATAAAAGTATGATTTGGTATCAAATTGATTGAATTAGATTGGATTGGTCTCGGTTTTAAAATTTGCAGGGAAGATTGGATAATTATAAAGGGACTATATTGAGTTCATAAAATAATAATAATTCAGTAAACTTTGGTAATGCCTTGTACCCTATTCCTGCGATGAATATGGGTAGGGGTGTTACATTTAGTGGTATCAGAGCCTGGTTTAGTCGGTTCTTGGAACATTTTTTTATGTATAAAGTGTTTAGAAATACATGCCATACAAATCTATGATAGTGTGATGTGTATGATCCGATCTAATCTTTGGTATTTTTATAGATACTCTCCAATTATAAAGATGTCAGATAGACTTGAACGTACTAAGCAGGAAGAAGTTAACTGTAGAATACGGATTTCTAAACAAGCAACAAGCAGTGATGTTCTGATTTCCCTAATGTGAGAGCCAGAATTAAAGAATATGATTCATGGGATTATGAATTAGTGGTATACTGAAAAGATGCAGGAAAGAAATCAGGCTCAGCCACCTCCTCCCACCACTGCTCCATCAGTGGTACCCTCGGTTGCTCCTCCACCTCCTATAACGACTAAATTTAGTAAACATTTTCCATTGGAAAGGCTTAGAAAACTTGGAGTTGAAGAATTTCGGGGAAGGACTGATGATGACCCCGTCAAAGTTGAATACTAGTTACAGAGTTTGATAAGATTTTTTAAAGAAATGGCTTGCTCACCAGATGATTATTGAGATGTGTTGTGTCCCTATTGAAAGAAGAAGCTTATAGTTGGTGGGAAACGATTGAGGCCGTGGTACCGATAGAGAAAATTTCTTGGGAATTTTTCCAAAATGAATTTAAGAAGAAATATGTGGGCAGATGGTATTTGGATAAAAAGAAAAGGGAATTCCTTGACCTACGGCAGGGAAATAAGTCAGTGGCTGAATACGAAAGAAAATTTGTCTACCTCAACAAATATGCTTGAGACATTGTACCTACTGAAGAAGAAATGTGTATCAGATTTGAAGAAGGGTTAAATGATGAAATTAGAATGATGATTGGGGGCAATGAAATACAGGAGTTCGTTGTTCTATTAGACCGTGCTCAAAAGCTCAAAGAAGTATATAACAGAAAAATTCAGTGGGATCAAAAAAGTAAAGAGTCATTCAAAAGAGGTGCTTCTAAGTCATTTTCAGATTTGCCGGTGAAGAAATCTAGAGAAGAAATTAGTCAAACTACATCAGTGTAGGGAAGATCGGGTAGAGGTAGATCAAGACAATCTGATTTCAGGGTATTCGATAGGCCTACAACAAGTGTGAGCAATGTTCAGAATACTCCCCGGCCTAAGTGTCAATATTGTGGAAGACATCATTTCGGTGAATGCAGGACTAAGATGGGGGCTTGTTATAAATGTGGGGCTACTGATCATCTTATTCAAGATTGTCCCCAGCTGTAAAAAGATGAAGTGGACCAGAAAGAGATACAAAGAACCACTCCCCAAAAAAGTAGATGTCCAAGCCAGAGCAGTGTTATAAGGACTACCCGTTCGGGTATGAGAGAATTAGTTAGTCGACCAGATAATAGAGCACTAGCACATACCTACGCCATTTGAACAAGGGAAGATGCTACGACTCCTGATGTAATTGCTGGTACTTTCTATCTTTATGATGTTACTGTTTATGCATTGATAGACCCTGGGTCTACTCATTCATATATTTGCGCTATACTAGCATCTAAAAAGAAATTATCTGTTGAGTCTATTGAATTTGATATACAAGTCACTAATCTATTAGGTCAAAGTGTAATAGTTAATTTTATATATCGTAATTGTCCACTGAAAGTTTAAGGCTATGAATTCCCCACTGATTTGATGTTGTTACCCTTTCGAGAATTTGATATTATTCTGGGGATGGATTGGTTAATGAAACATGATGCGGTAGTGAATTGTCGTGATAAACAGATTAGTTTGAAATGTCAAACAGGGGAAGTAATCTCAGTTGGGTCTGAAAATATGGGTGATACAGTTAGAATTATTTCAGCTCTCTCTACTCAGAGGTTATTACACAAAGGCAACGAAGCATTCTTAGCCTATATCCTTGATACTCAGGGTTCTGGTTTAAAGCTTGAACAAGTGCCAGTGGTGAATGAATTTCCTGATATGTTCCCTAAAGAGTTACCCGGTTTACCACCTGATAGAGAAGTTGAATTTGTAATTGATGTGATTCCCGGAATAGCTCCTACCTTAGTGACACCGTACAAAATGGCTCCAGCAGAATTAAGAGAGTTGAACACGTAGTTGCAGGAGTTATTAGATAAAGGATTCATCAGACCGAGTATGTCGCCCTGGGGTGCACTTGTCATATTTGTGAAAAAGAAGGACGGTTCTTTAAGACTGTGTATAGATTACAAGCAGTTAAACAAGGTAACGGTAAAGAATAAATATCCTTTGCCTTGTATTGATGATATATTTGATCAGTTGAAAGGTGTTGCAGTATTTTCCAAGAAAAACTTTTGATCCAAGTATTATCAGTTGAAAGTTAAAGAGTGTGAAGTGCTGAAAACTATCTTCCGAACCCGGTATAGTCACTATGACTTTTTGGTAATGCCATTTGGTTTAACTAATGCTCCTGCTGCCTTTATGAATTTGACGAATCGAATTTTTCAGTCATATTTGGATATATTCGTGGTTGTGTTCATTGGTGATATATTGATTTAGTCAAAGATAGAGTCCAAACATGCACAACATTTAAGGATTGTATTACAGATTTTGCAGGAGAAACAGTTGTATGCAAAATTCAGCAAATGTGAATTTTGGCTCCATGAAGTTGCGTTTTTAGGTCATATTATATCAGCTGATGGAATCAGAGTGGATCCAAGTAAGGTAGCGGCAATGATAAATTGGAAAGTTCCGAAGAATGTTACTGAAGTACGGAGTTTTCTAGGACTGGCAGGTTATTATCGTCGATTTGTCAAAGATTTCTTAAGGATTACCTTACCATTGACTCGATTACTAGAAAAGAATGTTGAATTTATATGGTCAGGTAAATGTCAGTAGAGTTTCGATCAGTTGAAAAAGATGTTGACAGAGGCTCCAGTGTTGACTCAACCAGAATCGGGTGTACCGTTTATGGTATATAGTGATGCGTCTCAAAATGGTTTGGGTTGTGTACTTATGCAGTCAGGCAAAGTGGTGGCATATGCTTCTCGGCAACTAAAACCGCACGAGAAGAATTATCCTACACATGATTTGGAATTGGCAGCGATCGTGTTTGCTTTGAAAATACGGAGACATTACTTATATGGTGAGAAATGTTACGTGTATACTGATCATAAAAGCTTGAAGTATTTAATGAATCAGAAAGAGTTAAATCTGAGATAGAGACGATGGTTAGAGTTGCTGAAAGATTATGATCTTGTTATTAACTATCACCCAGGGAAAGCAAATGTTGTAGCAGATGCACTTAGTCGGAAATCATCATTATTTGTATTATGGGCATTGAATGCTCATTTATCTATTAATGAAGATGGTTCTGTACTAGCAGAATTAAAAGCTAAACCTGTGTTCTTTCAATGGATTCGAGAGTTACAAGATGAAGACCCAAAATTGATGTCGAAACGACAGATGGTTCAAGATGAGTTAAGCTCAGAATACTCCATTGATGAAAATAGTATGTTATATTATTGTAATAGAATATGTGTTCTGAATAACTTAGACTTGAAAAATGATATTTTATCAGAGGCTCACAGTAGTATGTGTTCTATTCACCCGGGTAGCACGAAAATGTATTGTGATTTGAAGAAAATGTATTGGTGGCCTAGAATGAAACGTGAAATCTGTGAGTATGTAGCAAAATGTTTAATTTGTCAGCAGGTGAAAGCCGAGCATCAAGTGCCGACAGGGTTGTTACAGCCCATTATGATTCCAGAGTGAAAATGGGAACATGTCATGATGGATTTTGTATCCGAATTACCGGTAACTCCGAAGAAGAAAGATTCGATCTGAGTGATTGTTGATTGGTTAACTGAATCAGCACATTTTATTCTAGTCAGAGTAGATTATCCGCTTGAAAAGTTAGCAGAGTTATATGTGTCAGAGATAGTGAGGTTACATGGGGTGCCAAGATCTATTATTTCAGATCGAGATCCAAGATTTACCTCAAGATTTTGGGGTAAATTACAAGAAGCTTTGGGCACCAAATTAAATTTCAGCACAACTTTTCATCCCCAGACAGACGGCCAGTCAGAGCGAGTGATTTAGATTTTAGAAGATATGTTAAGGTGTTGTATACTTGAGTTTAGTGGCAGCTGGGAAAGGTATTTACCTTTAGCCGAATTTTCTTATAATACTAGTTATCAAGCTAGTACTAAAATGGCACTATTTGAAGCTCTGTATGGAAGAAAGTGTAGAACTCCATTATATTAGTCTGAATTAAGTGAAACAAAACTAGTGGGAGTGGACTTGATTCGGGAAACCGAAGAAAAAGTTCGTATTATTCGAGATTGTTTAAAAGCAGCCTCCGATTGGCAAAAATCATATGCAGTTTTGAAGAGAAGGGATATAGAGTTTAATGTGGGTGATCGTGTATTTTTGAAAGTGTCACTGTGGAAGAAAGTTTTGTTGTTCGGCAGAAAGGGAAAACTCAGCCCACGATTTATCAGGTCGTATGAAATCATTGAAAGAATCGGTCCGGTAGCTTATAGATTGGCTTTGCCCCCGGAGCTTGAAAAGATTCATAACGTCTTTCATGTGTCTATGTTGAGACAGTACATATTAGATCCATCACATGTAATTCCTCAAACGGAAATAGAGCTCCAACCCGACATGGCTTATTCAGAGGAACTGGCGAAAATTCTAGCTCGAGAAGTTAAAGAGTTGAGGAATAAACGTGTACCACTAGTTAAAGTGTTATGGAATCGACATGGATCAGAGGAGTCAACCTGGGAGACAGAGGAATTGATGAGATTTTTGTATCCGAATTTATTTACAGGTACGAAATTTCAAGGACGAAATTTCCTAAAAGGGGGAGAGTTGTAATGGATTGAATTTTTAGTGGTGTCGGAACGGTGATTCGAGGTCACTAAATCCGACAAGTGAGTAGAAAATATTATTAATTTAGTGAGTATAAGTTAAATGTGAAGTTAGGAAAATTTTTGAAATTGTGAATAGTGTACTAGAAATAAATATTAAAATAATTAGAATCGAAAACGAGGTATCGAGACCTCGAAGATTTTTAAGCGAGCCATAAATATTTCTATAAATATTTATGGAGTGTTAATAAGTTAGTATTAAAGTTTCTTCAAGAAATTTTAAAGTTCCGATAGTTAACAAAAATGACTAAATTGTAACAAATACAAAATTATGGGAAATGATTAAATAGCTTAAATGATAAAAGAAAGAGGGCTTAAAAGGCAAATAGACCCAAGTTCTATTTGGGCTGGACGGCAAGGGCATGAAATCAACAAGAAAATGAGGAGAAATAAGGGCAAAATTAGAATATTGCAAAATTTACTTAATAAAGCTAGGATTAAAGTGGAATTATCTAGATTTCTCTTTATTTTTCTGCATTCTCATCAGCAAAAACACCATAGAAGGGTTTCCTTAAGCTGGTTTTCCATATTTTTACTGCAATTAAGTTCAATTCTTGATTATTTCTTGAAATTTTTGTGTTTATGTGACTTTTACAACTAGGTCCACTTGTTGAATTCATTAGTTCTAGATTTTATAAATGAAATTGAAAGTTGCTACGAATATGTGTTGGAAGTATATGTTGATTTAGCGAGAATTAGAGCTTTAAATTGCTTATATGTCGATTTTATTGAAAGAATTGAATAGAAAGTGAATGTTTGGGACCTAACTTTAAAAAAGTTTGAAGTTAGGGTTTTATGTAGAAATTTTGAATTTCAATAATTGTCAAAATAACTTATAATGTCTAGGTAAAGTATTTAATTGAGAAAAAATAGCTTAATTGAGGTGTTAATTGATCAAGGACTAAATTGTATGAACTGTAAAATTTAGAGCAAAATGGAAATCAACATTTTGCATTAAAATAGTTTTGGACAGCGGCAGTAGTCTGAGTTTTAAAAATCACCAAAAATTTTATAAATCAAATTAGAGGGTGAACAAAATATGGAATTAAATTTTATTGAGTCTAGTTTCTTATAGAAGAAACGGTGTAAGAAATGGAATTATAAATCATGAGATATAATAGGTTTTTTAGACAATGTCAGAATGATTTTGGGTTCCCCCTGTTCTAACTTTGGAATATCATCAAAAATTGGAAGAAATAATTAGGGCATAAATTTATATTTTTAAAATCCTGAATGAGTTTATTTTCAATAGAAAAAAACAAGAACGTCATCCGAATCCTGTACAAGGAGATAATTGATTTTTAGTGAAGAAGGGTCGAAACTGTTAAACAACAGAATAGGGGTTACTTTAAAGAATAAACTATACTTATTGGCTAAACCAAAAATTCTTACAGTTTTATGGTAAGAATATATTTGAGTATAGTTTTAGGAAAAATTATTGGATCTTAATTTAGAGTTCTGTAGCTCAAGATAAAAATAATTTAGCGACTGTGACACGGATGGACAACTTGAATATCCATATAAGTAAATAGTGAAATTATAGATAATGTTACTTATATGCGGTTATAAACATTAAGGATGTGAAATAGAGTAAAGGTGAAGTCAGTACTGATAAGTTAATGATTTTACAATGATAGATAGAGAACCCGAAGCAAGTCGAGGAAAAGAAAAAGTAGCTGATTAGTCCATGAACTTTCACAAATTCTGCAAATCGACCTAGGTAAGTTCATATGGCTGAAATTTAATGATTAAATGTTAATTTCATGAATTATATAATGTATGATGAGATATATTTGTTGATGAATTGAGAATAAAATATCAATACGAAAATCGAATAAATGATCAAATTGAGCGGAACGTCGGATTTGAGTACTTTTGATCAGTGATAAGTGACAAGTGATAAGTGGTAGCTTTAGTTACACTTATCTGATCAGTGACAAGTGAAAAGTGATAAGTGGTAGCTTTAGTTACACTTATCTGATCATTGACAAGTGACAAGTGATAAGTGGTAGCTTTAGCTACACTTATATGACCAGTGATAAGTGACAAGTGATAAATGTGATCTGTGTAAGACCGTGGTAGGGCTATGGCTTCGGAAAGTGATAAGTGATCATACGTAAGACCATAGTTATACTATGACAAAGTGGAAGTGAAGTACATAAATTTTTCTTAATCGTTCCCTAATTTGATTAAGGATAGTAAGTGACAAATGGGCCCAAAGGAGTTAAAGTAAATGGATAAGTGGTAGTGAGTTTATACAAGGGGACTCACCAATGATTGTGGTTAACAGGTGAACTTAATAATTGTGTATAATGCATAAGTGTATGAATGTTTGGTAAGATTTATATTTTATGCCTATGAACTTACTAAGTTTCTATAAGCTTACTTGAGTGTATTCAATGTCTCACGTAGATTGACGTGAAAATATACGGAGGATCGGATCAACACTGAGGATCACACTATCCAGATTATCTCCGGTAGCTTTCGTAAAATTCCTTTTTGATTTATATGGCATGCACATGGTTTGATGATTATATAAATACCAAAACTTGTTTAATGAATATGTATTAAGGTAACGAGTGATGAATATGATGAATAGTATAATCATAATAGAAGTATGATTTGGTATCAAATTGATTGAATTGGATTGGATTGGTCTCGATTTTAAAATTTGCAGGGAAGATTGGATATTTATAAAGGGACTATATTGAGTTCATAAAATAATAATAATAATAATAATAATTCGGTAAACTTTGGTAATGCCTCGTACCCTATTTCGGCGATGAATACGGGTCGGGGGTGTTACATTTAGGGACTATATTGAGTTCATAAAAAATTCGGTAAACTTTGGGAATGCCTCGTACCCTATTCCGGCAACGAATACGGGTAAGGGGTGTTACACAATCTTTATGGGAATGGTAAAACTACCAGGGTCCTTGAGTTTTGGTGGGACTTTCCTAGACACAAGAACACTACATTCGGTGTTAAGATAGAATCATTCATCTCTCCCAATTCTCTTTTTCTTAGACATTACTTCCTTAAGAACTTTGGCATATTTAGGCATCTTCTCTAGGACTTCGAGTAAATGAAGATTGACATTCAATGCCAACATTTTGAGGAAATTTAAAATATATTCATTATCCCTCTTCTTTTTTTCCTTCAAATGACCCGCAAAGGGTATGGGCCTTGGGCTAGGGGTGGTGGTGGAACAAGTCTATCCTCGGTTTCAACTGGTGTGGGTTCACTTTTTGGTCCTTCATTTTCTAGCATCCTATCTCCAACACTAGGAATGTGAATGCTTTCATCCTTGTCACTGAGTTCCTTCTCCCCACAATTAGGTCGAATAGGTTCCTTAACCACAGCCCTGGATCAAATGGTGATAACCTTGGCATGCTCATTTCCTTATCTCTTCGGATTAGGTTCGGTATTATTGGGTATGCTAGAGGCTAAATTGTTTTGTAACAATTGCAAAACTTGGTCCAATTGACTACGGATTTGACACACATTGGCTTGCACTACATACAAACCTTCATCTACTTTACTCATCCTAATCGACAATGGAGGGTCACTACTATAGGCTGGTTTTCTCTCTTGACCTTGGGGTGCCTTAAAAGGTATTTGAGGTTGGTACAGTGCGTTGGGTTTTCGAGGGTCAATGTTTTGGTTCACTTGGTTTGATGAACCCGCTTGGTTTCCTCCCCACCTAAGGTTAGGGTGGTCATGCCACTCGAGGTTATAGGTGTTGGAGTAAGGATTATATAATCTATTCCCCACATAATTCACCTCCATATGATTGCTCTCCTCGTCGTGTCCTACATTAAAATGAGTTAGATTGGGATAGTGTTAAACTTGTGCCTTAGTCGCATTCATCTCCAATTGGTTTAACATTTCGAGTACTTGTTGATACTTATTATAGCCACTAACAGCATTTGCTGCCGCTTGTTTTGCTCAATATGTGAACCACTCAACCGGCCACATATAAGAGTTCATCGCCATATCTTCAATGAATTAATAGTCCTTGGCATAGGTTTTTGACATGAAGGCTCCGAAAAATGATCCATCAAGGCTAGAGCTTAAATTCCCGTCAAGTCCATTGTAAAAGACTTGAAGTTGCAAGCAATCTTGTAAACCATGGTATGAAAACTTGTGTAATATCAATTTGAAGCATTCCCAAGCCTCATATAATGACTCTCCTTCCAATTGTCAAAAATTCGTAATGTTCATCCAAAGTTTCGTGGTTTTTCTTGGTGGAAAATATTTTGCCAAAAATTTTCTCGTTAACTCATCCCAAGTGTTGATTGAATTTGCTAGTTGTGAATCAAACCATATAAAAGCATCATCAGTAAGAGAAAAAGGGAACAACCGAAGACGAATAGCGTCATCGGATACCTCGTTATACTTAAAAGTATCACAAATGGTTAGATACCGCTTAATGTGTTGCTTTGGATCCTCATTTATTGACCCTCAAAATTGAAGGTTCAATTGTATCATTTGGATAATCGCCAATTTAATTTCGAAGTTGTTAGCATTAATTTTCGGGCGGTTAATGCTACCTCAAACAACATCTAAGTTGGGCATCGCATAGTCGCGCAAAGTTCTTTGCTCCATGGGTGGTTGTGGTGGTTGTCAAATTTCTCCCTGCAGATTTTCGATGGGTTTCTCTCTTGGGTGTTGTGCCCTCCTTGCGTGTGTGATGATACGTTTTGGTTCTGGCTCAAATGGTAAGACACCATTACCGGTTCAAGTCATACAACGTTTCTACAAGCACGAGGAATGGAATACAATGAATTAAATTTGAAAACAAAATAAAAAAAAAAAAGGAAACAAAATTGTATCTATAAACCCTACTTTGACTCCTTATCTCTACTTAAAAATGTACACTAAAAATTACTCAATCTTACACCGTCTTCCCTGGCAACGATGCCAAAAACTTGACCGACTGCTCGTGTGTGCATTAAAATACTGAATTTATGAAAAAAAATTTAAACTTCAATTTTACAGCAAGCTGTAAAATTTATACTGTAAGTTGTAATATTTATAGTGTTATAATGAAATACTGAAGTATTCCAAGGAGCGAATCCAAAGGAAGAGGAGATTGAGCAATGATTAGAATATACAATAGAGTCTAAGTGGCTACTAATACAATTTTATAGTATAACAATAAATAAAAGAAGATTTTGCAAGAAAATTAAATATTCTACTCTAAGGACTAAATTACAAGAAATGTAAAGTAACAAGACTATCCAACAAATCATTAATGGGGGTTGGTTGACTTTGATGTGGTTCACCAAATCTCGGGCTAGAGACATAAATAGCTTAAATTACTAAATTACTCTATTTTATATTTCGATCTCAACTTCATCGACTTAGATGAATTAGGTCCAATTTATCTCTTGATCTCACCGGTTAATCTGAGACTAACGAACAGGTGCACAAAAAGATTACCTCTTGGTCTCACTTTATCTTGATATTCTCTTAAGGGCGTCACTACCTAAGTTCTTAGTTCTATACAAATTAATCGAATTTGTTACGATTTAGTCTTTTGTTCAAAGATTTTAGTTTATCCACATCTCCAACAATCAACTTTCTTAAAGGTTTAGTTAGTCATGTATAAAGTGAAGAAAATAAACATAACAATGGAAAACAAGGCAACCATGAAAGTGAAGTCTAAGAAAAATATGAAAGTTGAGATTTTTATGCAAGAAAACTTAAATAGCATGAAACCAAAAGCATTTAACAAGAAAATCTAAGGCAATAAACATAAAAGGAACAAGCATTAACATAATTAAAATAAAATAAACTAAAATACATTAAACTAAAGTTTAAAAAGTCTTGAAAGTAAAGTACAGGGACTGAAATGCAAATAAACCTTAGTTATAGTGTTAATTAACTTAACTAACATCAAGAACAACAAGTAAATGCAGAAAATAAAGTCTAATCTAAGGTAGAAGAAGAGAAAAACTAAAAACCCTAGAAAAGTGCAAAAAAAAACTAAAGAAAACCTAGAGAAAACTAAACCTAAAACTAAGCTAGAATATGTCTCTCTCTTCCTCAGCAATTTTGGCTGTTTTGAAGGGTGTTCTGAGGGCTTTTCGATGCCAAAATTACCTCTACATGGGCCTTGTGTGATTGGTGAGCTGGGTAGACAAAGGTTGCCCCTTTTTGTCCAAGCTTTTCCCCTTTATGAAAATGATATCGCAACACCTAGGAGAGGATATCACGATACCCAGGGGAGGATGTCACGATATCTCGGGTAGTATTGAACTTAGGGTCTTCCTTTTGAGGTGGATATCGTGATACCCAAAGAGGATATTGCGATACCACTGAAGGGTCTCATTGGTCTTCTACACTGTCAGACGTATCACTATTCCAGGGATTGGATATTGCGATACCCTTGCCCTAAATGTCATTTTTGCTTGTTTTTTTACTTCCGACACGTCCCTACAATACTCAAACACACGTTAGGCCTCCAAATGGAACTATCCACCAATGTGGATAAAAAAAATGAGACAAAAAGGAGTCATTTTCATTTTTTACTCAAAAATATTAAAATAACAAAAATAACAGAAAACTACGCGGAAAAAATCTATTTTTCTCGAGAAGAAACTCTTTAAGTGTGTCAAAAAAGCCTAATTTGCCACGTCATTTTGTGGCAGATCACCTAACCATTCCATACAAATGAAAAAAAATATGGAGAGAACGAGTCTCCTTGTCTTATCCCTCACGATGGAGTAAAATCATCTGTAACAACTCCATTCCATAGCACCTATAGAGACGATGAGGACATTTAATTTAAGATCCCTTTGACCAATAACAATGGAAATCTAGCTTCAATAAGAGTATCATTAAAAAAATTCCATATGAACTTGTTATATGCTTTCCCCAAATCAATATTCAATGTCATCTCACACTTTTCCCTTTTAAAAAATCTCCATGGAATGAACTACTTCTTGTGCCACAACTATATTGTCAAAAATATTTCTACATGGTACAAATCTTTATTGATTCTGACCAATAAGCTTCCCTATCAGTAGTATCAGCCTATTAACTAACGTCTTTATGATGATCTTGCAAAGGATAGTACACAAGCTAATTGGTCAAAACTGGGTGATCCTTTCCAGGCTTTTAACTTTAGGTAAAAACACCTGCAATATTCTGTTTAATTTCGGATCCAACAGTTGCCCCCTCAATATCTTCTGAACAAGCGAGCAAATTGATGTCCCCACTGGTAGTGCAACTGAAAGAATTTAGCTTGGGACCATTCAATGCTTGGAGATTTTAGTAGAGCCATACTAAAGACTGCCTTATTTATGAACCTCTTCATTAAATGCCACCATTACCAAAATATATGCCTCAACTGGAGAAATTGTAGGAAACTTACCACGACCCAACAAAACTCCATTAACTGTATAATTTGATGTATAAAGCTCTCTGAAGAAACCTACAACATGTTATTTCAACACCTCATCATCAAAACACCATTAATCTTTTTCAATTTTAACCCCTTAATTCTATTCCTTTTCCTCCTACCCATCGTATGACTATGAAAATACTTCGTATTTCTGTCTCCATTCAAAAGCCACATTGTTCTAGACTTCTGGAACCATAACGATTCCTCATGCTTTAACAATTCCTCTATCTCCTGAAGGACTTCCAACTTATGGGTATGAAGACTTAAGGAAGATCTCAACTCTAAAATTCTTTGTATCTTTTCTACTTAAACCAACAACCTCCATTTGTGTGAGAAAATATTGCTATACACTTGTTTATTCCAAATCTGGACCATATTCCAGCAATGCCCAAAATTTGAACCTACCTTCCCATTAAACATCCAATTCTTCCTTACTAGATGTTTGAACTCCACATGAAGCATCCAACTAGCAAGACATCGGAAATGTCTACACCCCTTGTTTAGTTTCGGAAGAAAAGAGACTAAAATCTTCCTATGGTCTGACTTTAGGTGATATAGATTGTGTACTAAACAATTAGGCGTAAACGAGTCCAAACAGAATTACACATGGCCCTATCCAACCTCTGAGACAAACTCCCTCTGCTCCAAGTAAATTTTGCACCACCAGAACCCAAATCTCTAAGGCCATTATTGAACAAAGACGGATTAAACCATCTACAACATACTTGCAAAATAGCAGTAGCTCCCGCCCTTTTCAAGCTATCAAGGATTGCGTTAAAATCCCCTGCTATAATCCACGACCCATTTATTAAGTCAGCTAGTGAATCCAAGTATTGCCACAAATTCTATTTCGTAGATGGTTGTGGGCTGAACAGAAACAAGTAGCTAAACTTTTTCGACAACTAATCTTCATGTAGACCACTTGAGGGTGTACATCTAAAATGTCCACAAAAAAATTGTCATTCCAGGTTATCCAAATGCCTCCAACAAATCCATTAGCTTCAATCCAGAAAGAATTAGGAAACTTAATTTTATTAATGACACAATCGACCCTAACTCCACTGATCCAAGTCTCAAACAAACATAACACATCAGGAAAAAAATTTCTTTTTTACACTTAGCTACTATATTATGGAATTGGGGATGCCCAGCTCCTTAGCAATTCCAAAAAATTATCTTCATGTCCATAAAAAATAAATGGAAAAAAACATAACCAACCCAAACACAAGAAACTTCATCAGCAACTAACCTCAACGTTGCCATCGTTCCCATCATCCATACCATCTTCCTCAGGTAGACCATTATCCTCCATAGGAGTAGTCTCGGCCACGCTCTCCAAATTATCCACTAAACCCTCCAAAGTCGATTTCAGTTCCATTATGGCTCTCTTGGGTTCACTGACTATAATATTTGAAGGTTTTTTTGGTGAAGCATTTCTCTTTTAGCTACATAGAAATTCTCCCTATTGTCACCCTTATGCAAATTTCCAAACCAAAACACCTCATTTTCCTTCCCTTTCGAAGACTCAGCCTTCTCCTTTCCCAAAAATTGAATAGCCCTATACTTATTGTAGCAGGCCCAATCAGCCCAGGCCCACACTATATCCAAATTTTTAAACAAAAACCAATCAAACACCAAGATTAAACAGTCCTTTTTAAAAAGTCCATTACAAATTGATAATAATTTAACCCAACATTAAGCCCAATTTATACTACCCAAATTTCGTCCCAAAATAATAAAAATCAGCCCAAAATTTCATAGCCTAAAAACTAAAAACATTTCAGAAAACCCTAGGATCTTTCCAGCGCCGCAACAGCTTCCATCGCGCGTGTCCCCACGCGTACCCCGGAGCCTCTAGTGCACAACCTCCGTACGCGCCACGTCCACGCCTCCGTATGCCTCCTTCGTACCTGCAAATTAGATGAAAACAACAGCAAAGCAGAAAGAACAGGAGAATATTGTATTTTGTTTTTTCTTTTATTTTTCTTTTCGGTTATAAAAATTGAAGCAAATATTTGTAGTTTCTTCTTCACGATTTTTACTACGCACACTGAATACAGTAACAGAGAAACCAAAAATAGATATTCAAAAGAAAAAGGTTTTTTTATTACATATTTATTTTATTGTTCTTTTCTGAATCTTTTTCGAGCATTTTCTTTTTCTTTCTCTTTTATATACGCTAATATAAAATAAAAAGGGAGTGTAACATCCTGGAAAGGGCCTATGCATTTTCGACTTAGTTGTACGAAGTGACATGTTTTATGTACTAAGAATAAATTTTGAATATTTTTGGAAACTCGGAAATGAATGAAAATGAGTTAGAAGTGAACATTTTTGGAAACCTGAAAATGTATGGAAATGTTAAGTTTAAAAATGGAAGGTGAACATTTTTCGAAACTAGGAAATGTAAGGAAATGATCTGGAAATGATTCAAAAATGGAAAGTGAACATTTCTGGAAACTTGGAAATGTAAGGAAATGTCAAGTTCAAAGAGCCGAACGAAAATTTTAGGAAACTTAGAAATGACTTATAAATGTCGAGGTTTAAAGTTTAAAAGAGGAAACTAAGGCAAGGTGGCCTTAAAAGAAAAAGTATGTGAAATTTGACACACAAACAGGCTTGGAAAAGTGGCCTGAAGATGTCACATAGGGCCTATGGAAATGGCGCCACATGCAAGGTGTTGGGCCTGAGTTCGAGTCACAAGGGAAGCAAATAAAAGAAGTTTTATTTTTGCTTCCAGAAGCCAGAGGTGGACGGCACAAGCTTTCTAAGAAAGGAGGAGTTTTATTCTCTTTAAAATATGGCTAATTAAGGGGATAAATAAGGATTTAATTTGGAGAGATAATTAAAGGATTATTCTTTTAATTATTTTAAATTAAAGGATAATATTATCACATAGGAAGAGTGGTGGCCAAGTAGGGGACTCTAGCCTAGTAATTTCGGCTAAGGAAGGAAAAGTGAGGCTATTCTTTCATCTTTTCTAAGTGTTTGCCGAAAATCCTCTAGCCAACTCTCTCTCTGCCGAATTTCCTTTGGCCAAGTAGCCTCTCTTTCATCAATTCTTCTTTTCTTCTTCTCTTTTCTTCTCTTTTACTGTCAAAGCCGAAACCTTTTTGATCCCTGTCTAAGTCTCCATAGTCGAATCTTTGTGGCTTCAAACAAGGGTACTATCGACTGTGGTGTTAAGGTAAGAACAATGAATTTTTGTTGTTCAATCTCTTTTAATCAAGATCTAGGAACTGATTCTCTTGTTGTTTCTTTGACCGAAATATTAAGGAGAAATTCTGGGATCTTTGCTAGTGTCGACTCTTAAGGGAGATAGTTCGAGATCTAGCCAACCAAGGTAAGTGTACAATCGGCTAAAGGCTATATAAAGGTGATTTAAATGTTAGAAGTGGATCTAACAGATATCATGTAGGTTTCAGCATCTCCATAGCCAAGGGATACTTTTCGGGATTTGAAATCACAAGGTATGTGTTTAAGACATTCGGCCAAGGCCTATTTTAAATGTTTGGATTTATTATCAGAAGCCGAAAACTAACCCGTGGAATAATATAGTGTTTAGCCGATTTCAAATGGGAGGAATACAAAGTTCCGGCATTTGATTCTTAATTCAATTCGGCTACAAGGTAAGTTTTAGTAATACTAATCCTATTAGGATTTGGATTAATGGCTGAATGGTTTTTATTAAATAGTAAGTGATTAATTTATGTAGGACTTGAGATCTAAATCTGTAAAACGATTTTGTTCGGGATTTTAAGGACTTCGTTAAGCTAATCAGGTGTGTACCCTACACCAGTCTTGATAGATTCATGGCTTTAACTTAATATATGTTTTAATCTGAAAATATAAGAATATGGCTAAGGTACCGTGTTACGGTACAAAGTACTCAGGTACGTATCCTACTTCTACTAGGATTACGAAATATGTTCTATTTATCATGTGAAAAGTGATATGAATGTGAATTTAAGCATGATATGTATAATATGAATAATATGGGGCATTTGGGTTATTTGAAAAAGGGGAAGTGAATGTGGTGACTTCGGTCTCACTATCTGAATGTGGTGACATCGGTCACATTATCTGAATGTGGTAACTTCGGTTACATTATCTGAACGTGGTGTCTCTTGACACAATTTATATCCAGTGGCTATGCCAAAAAAAATTTTATATGGGCGATGAGCACGTCGATCGCAAATGATCGCCTTCGATGGTGTGTAGCGGATGGAGGGTTGACTTAGTAGTCCCCACGTATGTGTGCAAAGTTGGTACGAGAGATGTGTAGCGGATGGCATCTAGGTTTTGGGTATGGGTTTGCATCATTATTTTATCTGTATATGAATGTGCATGTGATACGTTATGGTATGCCCGATCTATTAAATTTTAGTGTTGTGTACACATTGAGTCTGTTGACTCGCCTGTTGTGGGAACATGTTTTGTGTGACGAGCGGTGATGGACCGGGACAGCAGAACTTGTGGTGGCCATGCTCACTAGAAGTTTTATTCATTATGGACAATTTATTTTATCCAAGTACTTAAGAATTTTATTGTGGGTTTTACTTGATGTAATAAGGCCATAGTTGGATTTTCCTTATTTTTACTTTCAATTATTATGTTTACGAATTATTATCAATCAAAGTTGGGTAAATTTATTTTTAAAACAAACCCTAATTGTTTTGTCACCTTAATTAAATGGAATTCAATATAAGATAACTTCGTTTTCAACACAAGCCCAACCCAAAACGATATTTTTCTTAAAATCGCACAAGTTTTTCCCCAGAAACAAACGAACTTTGAATCGATTTACTTGAGGAACATACCAGATTCGGTCCAGGCTCATGGGCCAGGTTTGGGATGTTTCAGTTTGGTATCAGAGCCCAGTTTTAAAACTCTCGGCCTGTGGGCTAAGGCCCAAAACATTTTCTAATCGAGCCAAATGAGTTTTATGGAAATATTTCTGAAAATAAGCAGGTTTTCTGGCATGACACCCAAGTCTCCGACCCGCAGTCCACTAGGTAAGTACTCCTAACCATCTGTGTGATTATGTGAATTATAGAAGGGTAGAAAAGGAATGGAACGTAGAATAGCATGATAGGAACTTGAACCCTAGGACTAGTCTACTCAAACACAAACACATAAGACTTAATTCCATTAAACAAACCTATGGCTAAGTCACCGAGTTAGGGTGTGGTAACCCCTGCATGCGCATGTCTAGGATTGGATCGGAAGAGCACGGTATTTAAGCGGCCCCTAGTGACTCACCTCCTCTTCGCAGGAATACTACCTGGTGCGTAGCTTCGGTTCACCCTAACCTAGAGGGCTCAGTGGGTGTGGCAACCTCTGTGCGCATGTCTAGGAATGGTTTTGGTGGGAGCTTGGTATTTAAGCAGTCTACGTGACTCACCTCCTCACCACTCGAATCCTGCCTGGTGCGTAGCTTTGGTTCACCCCGACCAAGAGGACTCGGTCATAGGCTAAACACAATAACTAAAACCCGAAAGGGAACTAGCCGTGTTTTTATAAAAACAACAAAACCCTAGTTTTAAAACTCTTAAAACTTTCTTTTAAATTTGTGAAAACCATCTTTACAAAATTTTTCGAAAAATTTTCGATTTATGAAATTACAAAAATGCCCCTAGTGGTAAAATTACCAAAATACCCTTGGTTTATAAAATGTCCAACTACCCAACAATTTTACCAAAATTTCATTATTTTATAAATGCACAAAAACCCTAATCCGTAAAATATCAAAATACCTTGATTTTGGAAAATTACAAAATTGCCCCTAACTTACAAAATTACCAAAATAACCCTGATTTCCAAAATTTTGCAACATCACTGTTTTGGAAAGTACAATTCTCAAAAAGAACCCTCAAAGTTTTGCAACTTTTAAAATATCCCTGATTTATTAGATTTTATGAATTTATCCCGGCTTGTGGAAAAAATTACCCAAATACCCCCGGATTTCGAAAATTTTCAAAATACCCCGGAAATTCAAAATTTCCAAAATACTTTTTGACAAAATCACCAAGGAACTTTTTTTTTCTTTTGAAAAAAATTACGAAAATACCCCTGTAGGACAAAATTACGAAATACCCCTGGGTAGTGGAGAAACAACAACAATGAAAACTACAACGTTTCTCTGAATGAACGAAAATTCATTATTGGTTTATGGATGTATGAATGAATGAAAAGACTTGTGCATGTATGAATACGAAAGAACCACTCCTAAAACTCTTTTCATAAAACTCCTTCGCGGGTAAACAAGTGAAACAAAGACTAATTCATAAAACTTCTTAATCAGATCTCGATGTTAGAAATGAGCTCTAGAGGATGTGGTCGTCGTGGACGAGGTAGAGGAAGGATGACTATGTCAGAACCCGTTAGATCGGGTCAAGGGTCTGACAATGAGATACCACCGCCACCACCATCCCTAGCTGCTGGTCTTGGCGAGCAAAGCAAGCTCGAGACGGGGATGATCTGTGTGTCGCAGTCGTGGCTTTGCGAGTTTTGGAGTTGGTGGTCGTGCGGGGAGGAAATTCGGGAAATTGAAAGTCTGTGCCTGAACGGCTTCGAGCTAATGGAGCTAAAATGTTTCGTGGAGTATCGGGTGTGGCACCCAGTACAGCTGAGTACTGGTTGGAAGCAACTGAGCGCATCATGGATGAGCTTGACCTGACCCCTGAGGAGAAGTTAAAAGGAATGGTGGCACTGTTACGTGATGAAGCGTATCAATAGTGGTTAACTGTTTGGGACGGTGCCACAGCGGAGGATCTGACCTGGGACTACGTTAAGGAAGCGTATCAAAAGAAGTATGTTGGAACCAGGTATACGGATGAGCAAAGAAAGGCATTTCTAGGGCTGGTTCAAGGGAACAAGTCCATTGCGGAATATGAGGCTGAATTCCTGAGGTTGAGCCGGTATGCCCGAGGAGTAGTGGCAACTGAGCATGAGCGCTGTGTCCGTTTTGAGGACGGACTAAAGGATGATTTGAGATTGTTGATAGCACCGCATCAGGAGCGGGAGTTTTCTGCTTTGGTAGAGAAGGCCAAGGTGGTCGAGGGAATTAAGGATGCTACAAAGCAGACTATGGATCGGAATAGGCCCAAAAGAGGTTTTGGATCGTCTGGGAAGGTTCAAAAGAGGCCTAAAGTTGATGGGCCGTGAGGTCAGCAAGCTGGTATAGGATGGCAGTATCGTCCTTGTGATCATTGTGGAAAGAAGCACTTAGGGGAGTGCTGGAAAAAGACAGGAGGATGTTTTAGGTGTGGGTCCAAGGACCATATGCTCAAGGATTGTCCTAAGAAACTAGATGAAAGTCGACCAGCAGCTCAGAATGTTAGTCAGGCTGGTAGAGGCGGACAGCAGCCTCAACGAGGTCGTGGTTCGAATAACAGAGGTAATAGTTCTGGCAGAGGACGTGGAACACAGGGCAGAGGTGCTAATGCCGAGGCAAGGCAACCGAGTTTGGTTTATGCGGTTCGCCGTAGGGAGGATGGAGACGCGCCGGATGTTATAACTGGTACGTTCTTTATTTATGGCAAGCCTTATTATGCCTTAATTGATGTGGGCTCGACCCATTCTTATGTTGCATATAGTGTAGTGGAAACACTAGGCCTAGACTCTGAACTTTCTGATAGGCAGATGACTGTAGTAAGCCCATTAGGCCAAACTGTAGTGGTGGATAAGATCTTTTGAGTGTACCCTAGAAACTCGAGGGAGTGAACTTTCGGGCTGACTTAATGGAACTACCCTTTGGGGAGTTTGAACTCATACTTGGAATGGACTGGCTAGTAGAGCACCGAGCCGTATTGGATTGTGCGGCTAAACGAATGGAACTAAGGACTCCGAAGGATGAAGTAGTAGTAATGATCGGAGAAAGAAGAAACTACTTGTCCCACGTAGTTTCGGAGTTGACGGCTGAGAAAATGGTTAGGAAAGGGTGCAAGGCGTTCTTAGCCTTCGTGAGTGTGTTGGGTGGAAAGGAAGAAGGTGTTAGTGGAGTTAGAACGGTAAGGGACTTTGAAGATGTGTTTCCGGAGGAATTACTAGGAATACCCGCAGATAGGGAGGTAGAATTTGGAATAGACTTGCTACCGGGAACAGCTCCTGTGTCAATTGCCCCGTATCGAATGGTACCAAAGGAGTTGGTTGAGCTCAAGGCTCAAATCCAAGAATTGCTAGATCATGGGTTCATTCGACCCAGTGTGTCTCCATGGGGAGCACCGGTCCTGTTTGTAAAGAAGAAGGACGGAACTATACAGATGTGCATAAATTACCGTCAGTTGAATAAGGTGACCATTAAGAACAAGTATCCTTTGCCAAGGATCGATGACTTGTTCGATCAGCTGAAGGGGGCCGCGGTATTCTCGAAGATAGACTTAAGGTCGATATCATCAGTTGAAGGTGAAGGAGGCAGATATCCATAAGACCGCTTTTAGGACAAGATACGGCCATTATGAGTTTGTGGTAATGCCATTTGGGTTGACGAACGCTCCAGCCGCATTCACGGATATGATGAACTGGGTTTTCCAACCCTACTTGGATAGGTTCGTCGTTGTGTTCATCAACGATATTTTGGTGTACTCCAAGACTGAAGAGGAGCATGATGAACACCTACGGGTTGTGTTGGAAGTATTAAGGGAGAAGAAGCTCTATGCCAAATTCAGCAAGTGTGAATTTTGGCTTAAGGAGGTGGTATTCCTAGGACATGTAGTATCCGCAGAAGGAATAAGAGTGGATCCTAGGAAGATCGAAGCAGTGTTGGATTGGAAACCACCTAGATCCGTGGCTGAGATTCGAAGTTTCTTAGGTATGGAAGGCTATTACAGAAGGTTTGTGGAAGGGTTCTCGTCAATAGCCGCGCCTTTGACAAAGTTGTAAAGGAAGGAAGTACCCTTTGTATGGACGGATAAGCAGCAAGAGAGCTTTGAAAAGCTTAAGAAGGTGTTGACGGAAGCTCCAGTGTTAATTCAGCCGAAGGCGGGAAAGGATTTTGTGGTGTACTGTGACGCTTCGCATACAGGATTAGGATGTGTCCTAATGCAAGATGGAAAAGTAGTCGCTTATGCGTCTCGGCAGTTAAGGCTGCATGAGGTTAATTACCCAACCCATGACTTGGAATTGGCAGCAGTGGTTTTCGCCCTTAAGGTGTGGAGGCACTATCTCTATGGAGAAAGGTCAGTGATCTGCACAAACCACAAGAGCCTTAAGTATCTGTTGACTCAGAAGGAGTTGAACTTGAGGAGAGCGAAGGTAGGTGGAGTTACTGAAGGATTATGATTGCTCAATAGAGTACCACCCGGGCAAGGCGAATGTGGTAGCTGATGCCCTAAGTCGGAAGGTTGTGGCAGACCTAAGGGCTATGTTCGCACACTTGAGTTTATATGATGACGGAAGCCTGTTGGCAGAATTACAAGTCAAGCCCACATGGCTGAATGAGGTGAAAAGGGGACAGTTGGCTGATAAGGACCTAAGTGCTAAGTTACAGCAAGTACAGCACAGAGAATTAAAGGACTATGGCGTTAATGATGAAGGAGTATTGTGCTACAAGGGAAAAGTCTGTATGCCGAAGGACGAGGAGTTAAGACAGAGGATTCTTTGGGAGGCGCATAGTAGCCCTTATGCTATGCATCCCGGGGGCATTAAGTTGTATAGAAATCTAAGGGAACAATTTTGGTGGTCTGATCTTAAACGGGAAGTTACTGAATTCGTGAGGAAATGTCTGACGTGTCAGCAAGTTAAGGCTGAACACCAAGTTCCATCAGGATTGCCTTAACCAATCGAGATTCCACAGTGGAAATGGGAAAGAATTACCATGGACTTTGTTAGTGGGCTTCCCCTTACGCCTACTAAGAAGGACTCGGTATGGGTGATAGTGGACCGCTTGACTAAGTCCGCACATTTTATCCCGGTAAGAGTGGATTATTCTCTTCAAAAGTTAGCCAAACTATATGTGGCGGAAGTTGTGAGGTTGCACGGAGTACCAGTATCGATCATCTCCGATAGAGACCCAAGGTTTACGTCTCGGTTTTGGAGGGCACTTCATCAAGCTTTAGGCACTAAGTTAGACTTCACAATGGCTTTTCATCCATAATCAGACGGGCAGTCTGAACGAGTTATACAAGTGTTGGAGGATATGTTGAGAGGCTGTGTGATGGATTTCCGAGGAAGTTGGGAAGACTATTTGCCTTTAGCTGAGTTCACCTACAACAACAGCTATCAGGCTAGCATTTGGATGGCACCATATGAAGCATTGTATGGTCGGAAGTGTAGAACTCCTACTTGTTGGACTGAGTTAGGAGAACGTCGAGTTTTGGGTCCAGAGTTAGTGGCTGAAACTGAAGAGAAGGTGGAGATAATCTGAGCACGGTTAAAGGAAGCCTCTGATAGGCAGAAGTCGTACGCGGACCTTAAGCGGAAGGAAATAGAGTTTGAAGTGGGAGACTAAGTGTTTCTGAAGGTCTCGCCTTGGAAGAAGGTGATGAGGTTTGGTCGCAAAGGGAAGTTAAGCCCAAGGTTTATAGGGCCCTATCGAGTATTAAAGCGAGTTGGACCAATGGCATACCAATTAGAGTTGCCACCAGAGTTGTAGTAAATGCACGACGTATTCCATGTATCCATGCTACGTCGTTATCGATCGAATCCATCTCATGTGGTACCAGTTGAACAAGTGGAGCTAAGGCCGGACTTATCCTACGAGGAGGAGCCGATTCAGATATTGGAACGTGATGTAAAAATGTTACGGAGGAAGTCAGTTCCCCTAGTCAAAGTATTATGGCACAATCATGGATCGGAAGAAGCTTCGTGGGAACCAGAAGAGGCAATGCGACAGCAATACCCTCCATTATTTTAGCTAGGAAATTTCGAGGACGAAATTATTTTAAGGGGGTAGAACTGTAACATCCTGGAAAGGGCCTATGCATTTTCGGTTTAGTTGTACGAAGTGGCATGTTTTACGTACTAAGAATAAATTTTGAATATTTTTGGAAACCTGGAAATGAATGAAAATGAGTTAGAAATGAACATTTTTGGAAACCTGAAAATGTATGGAAATGTTAAGTTTAAAAATGGAAGGTGAACATTTTGGAAACTAGGAAATGTAAGGAAATGATTTGGAAATGATTCAAAAATGGAAAGTGAACATTTCTGGAAACTTGGAAATGTAAGGAAATGTCAAGTTCAAAGAGCCGAACGAAAATTTTAGGAAACTTAGAAATGACTTAGAAATGTCGAGTTTTAAAGTTTAAAAGAGGAAACTAAGGCAAGGTGGCCTTAAAAGAAAAAGTATGTGAAATTTGACACACAAACAGGCTTGGAAAAGTGGCCTGAAGATGTCACTTAGGGCCTATGGAAATGGCGCCACATGCAAGGTGTTAGGCCTGAGTTCGAGTCATAAGGGAAGCAAATAAAAGAAGCTTTATTTTTGCTTCCAGAAGCTAGAGGTGGACGGCACAAGCTTTCTAAGAAAGGAGGAGTTTTATTCTCTTTAAAATACGGCTAATTAAAGGGATAAATAAGGATTTAATTTGGAGAGATAATTAAAGGATTATTCTTTTAATTATTTTAAATTAAAGGATAATATTATCACATAGGAAGAGTGGTGGCCAAGTAGGGGACTCTAGCCTAGTAATTTCAGCTAAGGAAGGAAAAGTGGGGCTATTCTTTCATCTTTTCTAAGTGTTTGCCGAAAATCCTCTAGCCAACTCTCTCTCTGCCGAATTTCCTTTGGCCAAGTAGCCTCTCTTTCATCAATTCTTCTTTTCTTCTTCTCTTCTCTCTCTTCATCACAAAGCCGAAACCTTTTTGATCCCTGTCTAAGTCTCCATAGCCGAATCTTTGTGGCTTCAAACAAGGGTACCGTCGACTGTGGTGTTAAGGTAAGAACAATGAATTTTTGTTGTTCAATCTCTTTTAATCAAGATCTAGGAACTGATTCTCTTGTTGTTTCTTTGACCGAAATATTAAGGAGAAATTCGGGATCTTTGCTAGTGTCGACTCTTAAGGGAGATAGTTCGAGATCTAGCCAACCAAGGTAAGTGTACAATCGGCTAAGGGCTATATAAAGGTGATTTAAATGTTAGAAGTGGATCTAACAGATATCATGTAGGTTTCAGCATCTCCATAGCCAAGGGATACTTTTCAGGATTTGAAATCACAAGGTATGTGTTTAAGACATTCGGCCAAGGCCTATTTTAAATGTTTGGATTTATTATCAGAAGCCGAAAACTAACCCGTGGAGTAATATAGTGTTTAGCCGATTTCAAATGGGAGGAATACAAAGTTTCGGCATTTGATTCTTAATTCAATTCGGCTACAAGGTAAGTTTTAGTAATACTAATCCTATTAGGATTTGGATTAATGGCCGAATGGTTTTTATTAAATAGTAAGTGATTAATTTATGTAGGACTTGAGATCTAAATCTGTAAAACGGTTTTGTTCGGGATTTCGAGGACTTCGTTAAGCGAATTAGGTGTGTACCCTACACCAATCTTGATAGATTCATGGCTTTAACTTAATATATGTTTTAATCTGAAAATATAAGAATATGGCTAAGGTACCGTGTTACGGTACAAAGTACTCAGGTACGTATCCTACTTCTACTAGGATTACGAAATATGTTATATTTAACATGTGAAAAGTGATATGAATGTGAATTTAAGCATGATATGTATAATATGAATAATATGGGGCATTCGGGTTATATGAAAAAGGGGAAGTGAATGTGGTGACTTCGGTCTCACTATCTGAATGTGGTCGGTCACATTATCTGAATGTGGTAACTTCGGTTACATTATCTGAACGTGGTGTCTCTTGACACAATTTATATCTGGTGGCTATGCCACAAGTTTTATATGGGCGATGAGCACGTCGACTGCAGCGACTGCCTTCGATGGTGTGTAGCGGATGGAAGGTTGACTTAGTAGTCCCCACGGTGTGCAGGTTGATACGGGGATGTGTAGCGGATGGCATCTAGGTTTTGGGTATGGATTGCATCATTATTTTATCTGTATATGAATGTGCATGTGATACGTTATGGTATGCCTGATCTATTAAATTTTAGTGTTGTGTACACATTAAGTCTATTGACTCACCCCGTTGTGGGAACATGTTTCAGGTGACGAGCAATGATGGACCGGGACGGCAGAACTTTTGGTGGCCATGCTCAGCTAGAAGTTTTATTCATTATGGACAATTTATTTTATCCAAGTACTTAAGAATTTTATTGTGGGTTTTTACTTGATGTAATAAGGCCATAGTTGAATTTTCCTTATTTTTACTTTCAATTATTATGTTTACGAATTATTATCAATCAAAGTTGGGTAAATTTATTTTTAAAACAAACCCTAATTGTTTTGTCACCTTAATTAAATGGAATTCAATATAAGATAACTTCGTTTTCAACACAAGCCCAACCCAAAACGATATTTTTCTTAAAATCGCACAAGTTTTTCCCCAGAAACAAATGAACTTTGAATCGGTTTACTTGAGGAACATACCAGATTCGGTCCAGGCTCGTGGGCCGGGTTTGGGGTGTTTCAGGGAGACTTACCTTTGAAGATCGAACCGGCGGTCTGCCTCTGTCAAAATCAGAAGGAAGGTAGTCGCCGAGGTTAATACTCGAGTCTGGCTTGAGAGGGGGTAGTCAGTTGTGACTGAATCGGCCACTGATCACCGATTACAATGGCGTTGAAGTGGCCAGATCTCTTTCTCTCCTTTGCGGCTGAGTATGAAAACATGGAAGGGCTAGGGTTCGGGCTAAATGAGGGTTAATTTTTTTTTTAAATATGTATTAACGCATTACAGAAACGGCGCCGTTTGGGTTCAAGTTAATAGCCTGAAACGACACCGTATTGACCATTGCCTGATGACCCGACCCGAATGCGGCTAAGATCCGTGTGCTTCTGCATCGCTGGAATATTTGCGTGTCTGGTCCTTTAATTTTCGCATCGCCCTTCAATTTGATTTATCATATTTTCTTTATTTTCTTAATTGATCTCTGCGGTTAATGCATTATATCATTTTAACCAAATCCATGTGATAAACCGTAAATATAACATATTTTAATCCCACATTTATTATGCTTTTTGAAGATTTAAGCCTCGTTTTATATAAAAAGGTGCTCTTAATCCTTTCTTTTCATGTCTTATACCCAGGAAAGCACCCGAGGATAAAAAGAACACAAAACGGGCCTAAAACAAAGTAAATGGGCCTTTCTATGAAATCAGCACGGCCTGGGCCAAGGACCACACAGCCGTGTCTCGATGAACACCTGGAGCACGGCCTCATCACCACCGCACATGGCCGTGCCAAAGCAGAAATCTGAACACGGTCGGACTCGATTTGCACGGGCGTGTGACATGGCCGTGCCTCTGTCGCTGAAAAGAGTAATTTCAGTCGAAAAAGGATACTTCGAGAGAAAGAATCACATTCCAAGAGCCTATAAATATACCCCAAGTACCACCTTTGAAGGGGGATCGAAAGCTAGGCCAATGAGCCAAGCCGAGAAGGTCAGAGTTAGGGAATAACGCGAGGATAGCCAGTTGATTCATCCCAAGAAGCCGGAATTATACTCAAGACGGCAGAATTCTCCTTCAATCCCATCAGGGAGTTTTAGGATTTTTCTTATGTTTTGTTTTATCTTTTCTCTTGTGATGTTTTCTTTTTACATTATGAACTAAATCCCTCAGATACCTGAAGGGGGATGAAACCTAGACAGATTTTATTATTTGATTTTTAAGTTATATGAAAAATTACTTAGTTTGTTCTTAATTATGTTGTTTAATCCAAATCCAATGTGCTTAGGTAGAGGAGGAATAGACCCTGCATAAGAGTAGATCTATCATAATTAAGCGGAGTTGATCGAGCGCCTAGAGATAGGGTTACGAGATTTTGTCGGATTAGGGTGAAACCTAATATGGGAATCCATTGATCGATTTACTGCTTTCCTAGGGGGTTATTATAAACGAACGAGAGTTCCACTAATTAACCTAGGATTAGACGTTATTCACTTCGAGAGAAGGTTTAGCATAGGTTAGGGAGTCTCACGGATCAAGCTAAGTAAAAGAAATCATATAATCTAAGGTTAGATAATAAGAGAAGTCTAGGTGGATTCTTCCTGAAGGTATCATAAAAATCAACTGAGTCTTTTTCGAGTTATCTCCAAATTCATCTTTTTGTCTTTGTTTCCTTATTTTAGTTGTCGTCAATTTAGTTTAAAAGCAACCTTTATCTTAGTTAGGTTAAATAATAAAAAGAAAGTGAGTATTAATACTTTTAGCTCCTTTGGGTTCGATATCCGGTCTTGCCTAAGCTATACTACTGTTCGATAGGTACACTTGCCTTACAATCATTGTCAGAGTTAGTCTCCAGGTTTGATCATTCTTTTATAAATATTTAAAACTCTGATTTTACAGCGATGAAGTTTTTGGCGCCGTTGTCAGGGAACTAAAATATTAAGAAAGCTCTATTTTTATTACTTTAGCCATTATTTTATTTGCAATTTATTCCTTTTGTTTTCTTAGGTTAAATTTTATTTTTCTAATTTTTATTTTTTTATTTCTTTCTCTTTTCTAGGTACCTCTAGTTTATGGCTAGAAGGAACCTGAGAGGACCTTTAGTATACGAAAGTGATATTGAAGCTACCGCTCGAAGGAATCGTTGGGAAACCAGGAGAGCCCTAGATTACATAAAAAGAGAGGAAGAAGACAGATCCAATCCTACTGAAAGGATGGGCGAAAACAACCCACCACTACGCGATGTGGGGGATCACAATGCTCCTTGTACAATGTTTGATTATGCGAAACCGCATTTAACAGGAGCAGAATCTAGTATTGTTAGGCCTGCTATATCTGCTAACAATTTTGAATTAAAGCCTAACACAATACAAATGATTCAACAGTTTGTTCAATTTGATGGTTTGCAGGACGAAGACCCAAATATGCATATAGCTAACTTTTTAGAGTTTTGTGATACTTTCAAAATAAATGGTGTTTCTGATGATGCCATCCGTCTTCGATTATTCCCTTTTTCATTAAGGAATAAAGCCAAACAGTGGTTAAACTCGTTACAGCGAGGGTCAATCACTACATGGGAGCAGATGACCGAAAAGTTTTTAATGAAATATTTTCCACCAGCCAAAACGGCCAAATTACGTAATGATATCTCTTCCTTTGTGCAGATGGATTTAGAGACACTACATGACGCATGGGAGAGGTTCAAAGATCTCTTGAGGAGATGCCCACACCATGGTTTACCCCTATGGCTACAAGTCCAAACCTTCTACAATGGAGTAAACCTCTCAACGAGACAACTGATAGATTCAGCCGCCGGTGGAACGCTTAACAATAAAACTCTGAAAGTAGCCTATGAGTTCATTGAGGAAATGTCATTAAACAACTATCAATGGCAAGCTTCGAGGACCAAACCGACAAAATCGGCAGGAGTTTTCAACGTCGACACCATGACCATGCCATCAACGTAACTTGAGATGATGAATAAAAAGCTTGATATTTTGTGTTCTTCACAGATACATCCAGTCATGCAGTGCAACAATAGTAGAACTGTGGCGAGTCCTGAGTACCCACCCTACCAACCAGGAGCAGAAGATGAACAGATGAACTATATAGGTAATAATTTCTGTTCTAATAATAATCCTTACAGTAATACTTACAATCCAGGTTGGAGGAACCACCCAAATTTTTCGTGTGGAGGACAAGACAATCAAGGAAATCAAACGCAACCACCTCCTCAAAAGGAACTAATACATGGTAAGGAATTAGCAACCTTATACAAATGCCTGCAAGATATTGAGAGAATCCTTAAAAATCGACAAGCATCAATTGAACAAATCGCCGAAACATCTTGGGAAATCACTAAAACAGTTGGAATGCTTACCAAAATAATTGGTGAAGCCCGTACAGTAAATTTTCCTAAAGGAACAGAACAGGTAAAAGCAGTCACGCTAAGAAGTGGAAAAGAATTGAGCGAATTGAAGAAACGCTTCCCAACAGACAGTAACAAAGCAAGCTGTAAAAGACCAATTTTGACCATAATCGGAACGATGGTTTCGGGACCACGAATTCGAGCCTGATAGATATTTTAATATTTTATTCTGTGTTTATAATATGTGGATTAATGTGTGTGAAAATTTCGTAGGAAAATTTTATCGTTTAAGTGCTTAATTTGATAAAAAGGAATTAATCTAGAAAAGCGTAAAGGTTGAGTGCTAAAGTGAAAAGTACTAATTTGATTGTGGCTTTTTAAGTGGGTGTCCTAAAGGGGCAATTAGCCCATACACTATAAAAAGGGACGGCAATGGGCCACGCCAACTACATATTATATGTTAGTAAAATTTTAAAAATAAAGTTATGTTAGTATATTATAACTAAATTGTTATTATATTATAAGCATGCTAATATATATGTGTTATTTTATTAAACAAAAGAAGCATGCTTTAATTCTATTCTCTCTCCTTTTTCCCCATCTTCTTCACCGAACTTATTCCAAAGAAAAGAAGAAAACTTGAAATCCCATATTCGGTCATTGCATGTAATGCCAGGTAGGTATTTGAGCTTTGTTTTAGTAAAATTTTTACATATTGGAGTTGATTACTTTGAGTACTATCAAAACCATATAAAATTTTGGAGTATTGAGCATGTTTAAATTCGGCAGTGGATGAGTATATCTCTGCTGGTTGTGCTGAATGGGAGAGGGGTTAGTATAGGTATAAAAACAAACGGGATATGTGTTGAGCTATTATATTTGGAAGTATATTGTATATATATATGTATTTAATGTACGGCCATAGATAATAAGGTAATGGATATTTGCATAGTCGGCCAATATGAGATTAATTATGTTATTGTATTTAGCAAATGATTAATAGTAATATGTATGGGGATGGAGAGTATAGGCCTTAAGGGGGTTAATTTAAATTTCCTATATTTTGTGTTTTGTAAGGATTAGGTTAAAAAGTAATTTTGTAAATGTTGAGGGTAAAATAGAAATTTTGCATTAACAAATAATTGTGAATTAAATGGAATTGAAATGTATCTAAATAAGTTTAATTTGAACCAAATTAGATTCAGAACAAAAGGAAAAGAATTTGGAGCGAGGAAAAGCTAGACAAAACGAATAGTAGGAAATTTGAATCTATCGACTTCTAAGGTAAGTCTTAAGTTAAAGTACATTAAATAGATTGTTAACAATATGTTCAATAATATTATTTAATATACTTGAGTAAGTTAGTATGTGATAGCCGAATATAAATGTCGTGTCTTGAATTGAATATGTTGGAAATGTAACGTGAATTAGTATAGTTGAGATGGTATGTGAATGTGGTTTATGTGCATGAGTTAATAATGATGATGTACGGTTTGAGTAATGTTTTTGAGTTAAATATTTATAATCGATATTATACTTAAATTGATGTTGGAATTTGGATGATAATGTTTGAATGAATAAATCATAGTTATTGCTTATATTCGACTATGTATATTATACATGTGGGAAAAAATTTATTTTAATGCCGAAAAGCATGGAGCTAATATGTTTAAATGTACAATTGTTGAAAATGTTGAAATATCGAGCTTGTGCCTAGCAGTGCCTTGTGCGGTGATATATTTCGGGCTTTGTGCTCACTTGAGCTTCGTCTGCCATGATATATTTCGGGCTTTGTGCCTACTTGTGCTTTGTGCCGGTGATATACTTCAGCTTAAATGCCTAGCGGGCTTAATGCTTGGTGTTTAAACTTCAGACCTTGAGTCTAGCGCGGGCCTAGTGCCGGTGTTTGTGTGATTCGGGTTAAAGCCTAGCAGGTTTTATTTGATGAGTTTCAATTTTGATTTACTTATATAGTGTTAAAGTCATGAAACAAATCTAGAAGGCTTAAGTTTTGAGAGTGGCATTGTTATTTGGCTACAAGGTATGTACTATTATACTTAGTGTTATAAATGTATACATATAAATATGCCATGATAGTGAGCAAATAAAATGACGAAAAAACGATGTTATATACTTGGTTGTGAATTTGGTATGCTAAATATGCCATGTGGTTATTTGAAGTTGAAACATGAGTATGTTTTAAAATAAAAGATGCTCGAGTAAGTTATTGTTACACTTAGCTACGCGATTATTATGTATAATCGGCAATCGATGTAATTGTTATGGAAATTGAAAGTTATCAAGTTAAATAAAGTGGTATTACCTTGTTATGTTGTGTCATGAGTAAGACATTAAATAAAATGTCATGAATTCATTTTATTTTATGTTTAGACGGTTGAAAGATATAGTATGATGCTTAAGACTTACTAAGCTAGTAGCTTATTCGTGTGTGTTCATTTTTTTGTATTATAGATTTCGGTCAAGCTACACAGCTCAAAGTATCGTTCGAGGAGTCAACCACACTATCATCCCTTTTGGTATTTTAAAGTTAGTTTTGAATCAAAGGCATGTATAGGCTAACTAAATGTTTGAATGAAGTTTTGTTTGTATATAATAGCCATGCGAATATGGCCAAAGTTTTAGTTAAGTATGCTTTTGTGCATTTTAAGTCGAAGTTTAATCGTTTTTGGTAAGGAAGTGTATGTTTACGAAATGAACCTTTGAATTAGGATATTATGTGAATGTTTTAGGTATAAGTTAATTTGCATAAATGATTAAAATGCATGGACAGTATGAGTTGTATGTGGGTATGTTCAATTATAAACTAGTTAATCATATTTTGCAATGAAATAGTTTTTAGTTAGCAGCAGTGATGTGATTTTGAAAAATCACCAAAAATAGGATAAATTGAATTAGAAAGTGAATTAGATATGAAATTAAACCTTGTTGTGTCTATTTTTGATTGGAATAAACAAGAACACTATTAAAAATTTGTACAATGAGATAACTGTACTTTTGTAAAGATAGGCAGAATTGTCGAGTAGTGAAATAGGGGTAACTTTGATGAATAAACTGTACTAATTGGCCACATGAAAAATTCTGGAAAAATTATGGTAAAACGTTATATGAGTCTAGTTTCAAGGAAAATTTACAGATCCAAATTTCGAGTTTTGTAACTCGAGTTATGGTCAATTTAGTCAGCGTGACACAGTTGGACAGCTTTAAAACTTTATGCCCCAACTTAATAGTCAAGTCTAGTAATGCCACATACTCGACTCCGGCAAAGGATTCGGGTAAGGGGTGTTACACAAGCAATAAAGGAATTGAGAAGCAACCCCATTATGCAATGGAAACAAGCCACCACTTCCATACCCGGCAAAGTTAAAGAAAGGGCGAACAGACGCACAATTTGGTAAGTTGCTCGAACTTTTTAAGCAAATACTATTAACTTACCTTTTGTTGAAGCTATTTCACAGATGCCGAAGTATGCAAAATTCTTAAAGGAACTCCTGACGAATAAACGAAAGTTTGAAGAGGTGTCAACAGTGGAACTTAATGAAGAATGATCAGCCATTCTCCAAAACAAGCTACCGCTAAGTTAAAAGACCCAAGGAGTTTTACTATTCGTTGTCTAATTGGTAGTTTAAATGTTAAGAAAGCATTAGCTGATCTAGGCGCTAGTATAAATTTAATGCCTTATAAAATGTTTAAACAACTAGATCTCGGGGAACCAACACCCACTAGGATGAGTATTCAGTTAGCAGACAGATCAATTAAATATCCTAGAGGAGTCATCGAAGATGTTTTGGTAATGTAACATCCCGAATTATTGGGTCTGTGCATTTTGTGTGATGTATGCTTAAATTGCTAAATTGAGGTTTAGAGGTGCAAATTGGACTCAGGAATGGACCGAGGTCTTGGCTAAATATTTTGTTTAGAGACTATTGGGTTTAAATAAAGTATTAGGAGTGTAATAGGCAAGATGGGCCTGTGGCCCAGGAAAAAGAGACGCAGTAGGAGGGAGCTTTAGGTGGCGCCAATAGGCAAAGGAAGGGGGCCTCAGTGTGGCCGCTTAAGCCCAAGAAATTGGTCCAATTTTGGCAGGCCAAGAAGAGCTAGGGGGGACGGCAATATGGCTACAAAATAGAGGATTTTATGTTTTAAATTATGTGGATATCATGCTGATAAATGAGGGAGGAGTTGGAGCTAATTAAGTCTCTTTTGGATGAGTTAGTAGATTGAGATAGAGAGGAAAGATAGGAGCTATCTCTAGAAGATTAGTGTTAGCCGAATTTTCCCCTTTTTATTAGCTTAATTTTTAGTTATCAGGAAGGGCATTTTCGGGTATTGATAGGTAGGTGCCGAAATTTCTATAAATAAGGGGGTAGTTCATGAATTCCGGCATTTGAACCCTACTCTTTCTTCTCTTCCTATGCCGAAAATTTGAAGGCCATCTCACTTGTTTTCTTTTCTCACCTTTTCTCTTCCAAAAGCCGAAAATCACCACTTCCCTCACCCTTTCTTTCTTTTTCTTTGAAATTTCCTTTTAGCTGAATTTTTTAATCTCCATTGCTATTCTTCTCCCATTCACTAAAAGCCGAAACTCCTCATTGAATTCTTCTAAAAGCCAAAAAATGCCTCGGCCTTCTCTGGTTCATCTTTTTCGGGATTTTCTTAAAATTCAAAATCCTTAGATCTCATCTCCTGTGTTTGCCAAATTTTCTCTGTGGTATCTGCTTGTGCTGAACCTCGAAGGAAACTAAAGGTAAGGATCAATTCATAAGGCTTCAATCCTTTCCGGCTTTTTAGAGACTCTAGCCGAATGGCTATAAGGAAACTGACCTTGAGTTTTTCTCTTATTTTCGGCATTCCGGGACTTGAAGAGGAGTCAATCGCATAGATCTCTAAGCCAGAGTTCAGTAACAACATGAATCGTGTTACTTTTAGGATTTCAAGGTAAGGAGATCTATTAATTTTAAACGTGTAAATTTGGGTATTTATTAACCCTTGGCCGAATGTAGGGGAGCCCAAATCTTCGTGTTCTTCCGGCTTTTGAGCAAGGTTTTAGACTAAGGGTTGTAGATCCAGATAGTAAGGATATTGACTAAGGGTGTAAAACTACGCGACATTGGGTGTGTAACACTCTCACACCATTTAGATTGCTTGATTAGTATGCATATAACCTGTTATATTCTATACATTCTGTTGAATGCCGAAATACCGGCATGGCAGTTGAAAACCCGAAAAGCGGTAAAAGGCGAATCACCAGGTTAGTGATCTCTGTCATTCTAAAGTGCATGTTTCTATTGAGATGATATGTTTTATATGTATGTCAATTTCTATGTATGCATGGGGTTGGGTGATTGATGAAAGGGGAAGTGTTCTGTTGTAGTGGCTTTTGCCATGATCTGTTATAGTGGCTTTTGCCATGATCTGTTGTAGTGGCTTTTGCCATGATATGTTGTAATGGCTAATGCCATGATCTGTTGTAGTGGCTATTGTCATGATCTGACGATGAGCAGCATGACTGCCATCGATGGTGTGTAGCGGTGTGGGTTGATTGTAGAAATCCCCAATGGTGTGATTGGCAGGTACGGGTGGTGTGTAGCAGATGGAAACCTAGGATTGGGTTGGGCTTTGCATATTTCCTAGTTTATTATACTCTATTATCTGTTCTGTTGGGCTAAGGCCCAATCTGATGGTGCACGAGGGTTGCACACTGAGTCTCGCGACTCACCCCATTATTTAACATCTTTCAGGTAGCACCTAGTGCATCGGACCGGGCTGGAGAGGAGCGCAAGGTGGCCATGCGAGGGATAATTTTGATTCAGCAAAAGACTTTACTAGATTATTATTTTTTTAATATTTTATTTAGTGGGTTTAAATTTCATTGTAATAAGGCCACGGGGCCACTTGCTTTATATTTTCGTTTGTTTTGGGCTTTTCTTATTACTAGACACTTAGATTTTTCGATTTATTTAAGTTAAGACCTGTATTAAATTTCGGTTTTTAATTCATAAAGGCATTTAAATGAAAATTTATATCTTTTACGAATCATTCAACCATTCATTTTCCCGAATATAATGTTAAAATCAAGAAAAATATTTTCCAAAAATGCAACACGTTTTACTAAATCTTCTTAGTGATATCCCAGATCCGGTTGTGGTGTTTGGGCCGGGTTGGGGTGTTACAAAATGGTATCAGATCCCGGTTCAAAACTCGGCTTTGGGGGTTTTGGGCTCAAAACATTTTCTAAAAATAGGTTTTTGAAACATATATATTTATAAATCATACAGGAGGGTTTTCTCAGCATGGCACCTGCGTCTCCGGCCCAAGTCCACCAGGTAAGTATTCTGAACTCACTGTATGTTATATATGAATGTGGGCTTGATGAGCCTTAAGGGACGTAGATTATCTTAATTAGAACTTGATGGACTATAGGCTTAGCTTAAAACAACATTCTAAATCTCATAAAACTTAATCTATCCAAACAAACCCGTGAACAAATCGCAAGGTTAAAGTGTGGCAACAGGCATGCGCATGTCTAGGATTGGATCCGGAAGAGCCTGGTACTTAAGCAGTCCTAGTGACTCACCTCCTCTTCGCTAGAATCCTACCTGGTGCGTAGTGACTGTTCACCTTAGTCATGAGGACTTGTTGACGGGCCAAAATTTATAATTAAAACCCGAAAGGGACCAGCCACCCTATTCCGCAACCAAAATACCCCCAAGTTTTGTAAAATTTCCAAAATACACTTGATTTGTGAAAATTTCTCAGAATACCCTAGAATTGTAAAACTACCAAAATTTGTGAAAATTTCTGAAACACTTCGATTGGCAAAATTTCCAAAATACCCTTGGTTTGTGAAAATTTCCAAAACAACCGTGATTTTATAAAATACCCATGTTTTGCAAATTTACCCAAAAATCCCTAGATTTAAAAAAGCAACCCGGTTAGCAAAATTAAATTTTCCAAAGCTCCCCTGTTTTACAAAAAAACAAAGTGTACCAAAGTACCTCTAATTCAAAGAAAATTTCCAAGATACTTTATTTGGAAAAAATACCCTGTAGGGCAAAACTACGGGAAAACCCCTGGGTAGTGAAATAACAAAGATACCCTTATGTGATGAATGTGAGTTCATGGATGTTATATGTTTGTTGATGTATGATGATTGAATATATGTAGTTTCTAGAATTAGGAGATAAACTTGAGACTGAAACTGTAGATAGGTTCGAATTCGAAAAAACTACTCTTAAAACTACTTCCCATAAGATTGTTCATGGTTAATCAGTGAACAAAAATTAATAATTCATAAAATTTCTAATTCAGATAATACGAGAACCAACGATGAGCACTAGAAGAGGAAGAAGAGGCCGCGGTCGAGGCCGTAGAAGTGTTAGGACTGATGTGCTGACTCAGCTAGTTAGGGAGGTACTGAAGGAGGTTAAAGAAATTGGTGAAACACTTCGGGTTGGGTGCGTGGGCTGTAAGAAAAAAGGAGATTGTAGTTTTCTAGGGTTGCAGTCTCGTTCTGTGAAGCATGTTAAGGTACGTCCAAATTTTCGGGTTTGCGAATATTGCAGAAGGCGTCATCCGGATGAATGTTGAAGGAAGTCAGGAACGTGTTTAAGATGCGGGTCTGAGGAGCAAAAGGCTCGGGATTGTTCAATTACCATTAAGTCGGGTATGTTTTGTGTGGATGCTATATTTTTGGGTATAGAAACTGTATGCGTGCAATGTTTATATATTATTAAATTAGAGTGCGCAGCGAAAGCATAGTGGTGAGACTTGGGTAGTACGATTAATAGTTGGAAATTTTGAGGACGAAATTTCTTTAAGGGGGTAGAATTGTAACATCCCGAATTATTGGGTCTGTGCATTTTGTGTGATGTATGCTTAAAATGTTAGTTTGAGGTTTAGAGGTGCAAATTGGGCTCAAGAATGGACCGAGGTCTTGGCTAAATATTTTGTTTAGAGACTATTGGGTTTAAATAAAGTATTAAGAGTGTAATAGGCAAGATGGGCTTGTGGCCCAAGAAAAAGAGGCGTAGTAGGAGGGAGCTTTAAGTGGCGCCAATAGGCATAGGAAGGGGGCCTCAGTGTGGCCGCTTGGAGCCCAAGATATTGGGCCAATTTCGGCATGCTAAGGAGAGCTAGGGGGGATGGCAATATGGCTACAAAATAGGGGATTTTATATTTTAAATTATGTGGATATCATGCTGATAAAGGAGGGAGGAGTTGGAGCTAATTAAATCTCTTTTGGATGAGTTAGTAGATTGAGATAGAGAGGAAAGATAGGAGCTATCTCTAGAAGATTAGTGTTAGCCAAATTTTCCCCATTTTTGTTAGCTTAATTTTTAGTTATTAGGAAGGGCATTTTTGGGTTTTGATAGGTAGGTGCCGAAATTTCTATAAATAAGGGGGTTAGCTCATCAATTCCGACATTTGAACCCTACTCTTTCTTCTCTTCCTGTGCCAAAAATTTGAAGGCCATCTCACTTGTTTTCTTTTCTCATCTTTTCTCTTCCAAAAGCCGAAAATCACCACCTCCCTCACCCTTTCTTTTTCTTTCTTTGAAATTTCCTTTTAGCCGAATCTTTTGATCTCCATTGTTATTCTTCTCCCATTCACTAAAAGCCGAAACTTCTCATTCAATTCTTCTAAAAGCCGAAAAATGCCTCAGCCTTCTCTCGTTCATCTTTTCCGGGATTTTCTTAAAATTTGAAATCCTTAGATCTTATCTCCTGTGTTTGCTGAATTTTCTCTGTGGTATCTGCTTGTGCTGAACCTCGAAGGAAACTGAAGGTAAGTATCAATTCATAAGGCTTCAATCCTTTCCGGCTTTTTAGAGACTCTAGCCGAATGGCTATAAGGAAACTGACCTTGAGTTTTTCTCTTATTTTCAGCATTCTGGGATTTGAAGAGGAGTCAATTGCATAGATCTCTAAGTCAGAGTTCAGAAACAACACGAATCGTGTTACTTTCGGGATTTCAAGGTAAAGAGATCTATTAATTTTAAACGTGTAAATTCGGGTATTTATTAACCCTTGGCTGAATGTAGGGGAGCCCAAATCTTTGTGTTCTTCTGGCTTTTGAGCAAGGTTTTAGACTAAGGGTTGTAGATCCAGATAGTAAGGATATTGACTAAGGGTGTAAAACTACGCAACATCGGGTGTGTAACACTTTCACACCATTTAGATTGCTTGATTAGTATGCATATAAACCTGTTATATTCTGTACATTCTGTTGAATGCCGAAATACTGGCATGGCTGTTGAAAACCCAAAAAGGGGTAAAGGCGAATCACCAAGTTAGTGATCTCTGTCATTCTAAAGTGAATGTTTCTGTTGAGATGATATGTTTTATATGTATGCCAATTTCTATGTATGCATGGGGTTGGGTGATTGATGAAAGGGGAAGTGTTCTGTTGTAGTGGCTTTTGCCATGATCTGTTGTAGTGGCTTTTGCCGTGATCTGTTGTAGTGGCTTTTGCCATGATCTGTTGTAGTGGCTAATGACATGATCTGTTGTAGTGGCTATTGCCATGATCTGACGATGAGCAGCACAACTGCCATCGATGGTGTGTAGCGGTGTGGGTTGATTGTAGAAATCCCCAATAGTGTGATTGGCAGGTACGGGTGGTGTGTAGCGGGTGGAAACGTAGGATTGGGTTGGGCTTTTCATATTTTCTAATTTATTATACTCTATTATCTGTTCTGTGGGGCTAAGGCCCAATCTGATGGTGCACAAGGGTTGCACACTGAGTCTCGCAACTCACCCCATTATTTAACATCTTTCAGGTAGCACCTAGTGCATCGGACAGGGCTGGAGAGGAGCGCAAGGTGGCCATGCGAGGGATAATTTTGATTCAGCAAAAGACTTTACTAGACTATTATTTTTTTAATATTTTTAATTAGTGGGTTTAAATTTCATTGTAATAAGGCCACGGGGCCACTTACTTTATATTTTCCTTTGTTTTGGGCTTTTATTATAACTAGACACTTAGATTTTTCAATTTAATTAAGTTAAGACCTGTATTAAATTTCGATTTTTAATTCATAAAGGCATTTAAATGAAAATTTATATCTTTTACAAATCATTCAACCATTCATTTTCCTGAATATAATGTTAAAATCAAGGAAAATATTTTCCAAAAATGCGACACGTTTTACTAAATCTTCTTAGTGATATCCCAGATCCGGTCGTGGTGTTTGGGCCGGGTTTGGGGTGTTACAGGTAAAAATTGATAAGTTTATTTTTCCCTGTTGATTTCGTTGTCTTAGACATGGATGAAGACACTAATGTCCCCTTAATATTAGGGCGTCCCTTTTTAGCCACTGCTAGAGCCGTTATTGATATAGGAGATGGTAAACTCGCATTAAGGATAGGAGACGAAGAAATTATTTTCCAAATTCATGATACTATGCAATATTTTAAAGAACAAGATGATTCCTGTTATTTTGTTGATGCTACTGATCATATCATTCAATATTCATTACAGGAAATCATACATGACGACACGATGGGCCTGTGTCTGGCTCAAGAAGAGGGGGAAGAAGATGAAGACAATGCACTGAATTGGAAAACTTCGTCATCCAAACAAATGAAAGAAGAAGTCATTGACAATAATGATGAAACAAGACAGAAGCCCTCCATCAAAGAGCCACCCAAGCTGGAATTGAAATAGTTACTGTAACATCCTGAAAATGGCCTATGCATTTTCGGTTTAATTGTACGAAATGACATGTCTTATGTGTTATGAATATATTTTGAACATTTTTGGAAACCTGGAAATGTATGGAAATGTTAGGAAAGTGAACATTTTTGGAAACCTGGAAATGTATGGAAATGTTAGGTTTAAAAGAGGAAAGTGAACATTTTTGGAAACTAGGAAATGTAAGGAAATGATTTAGAAATGATTCAAAAGAGGAAAGTGAACATTTTTGGAAACTTGGAAATGTAAGGAAATGTCAAGTTTAAAGAGGGAAACGAAAATTTTTGGAAACTTGGAAATGTAAGGAAATGTCATAGAAATGCTAAGTTTTAAAGTTTAAAAAGGGGAAACTAAGGCAAGGTGGTCTTAAAAGAAAATGTATGTGAAGTATGACATACAAATAGCCTTGGTAAAATGGCTACAAGGCATCACTTAGGGCCTAGCAAGTGACGCCATGTTCAAGGAGGAAGGGGCCAAGGTTCGAGTCACATAGAAATCAAAATAAAAGAATTTTTATTTTGCTACAAGGGCAGGGAGTTGGACGGCACCAAGGCACTTGGAGAAGAGTTTTATTCTTTTTAAATTTCGGCTATATAGGTGGATAAATAATAGATTTTTATTTATCCTTATTTTCAAGAGATAATTGTGGGATTAAATTCTTTTAATAAAGTGATAATTCAAGGGATAAAGCTATCAAAATAAGGGAGAGTGGTGGCCAGGTAAGGGACTCTAGCTAGTAATTTCGACTACTAGAGGAAAAGAGGCCATTCATTCATTCACTCTTCCTTTGTCGAACTTCCTAAGCAAATTCTCCTCTCCTTGCCGAATTTCCTAGAGCCTTGTTCTTCTTCTTTTTGTTAGTCAAAGCCGAAAATTCAAAGATATACCATCAGCCGATTTCTTTTCTTTTCAATCCATCAGAAGTCGAATACATAAGTGACCATAGCCATCTAATCTCCAAGTCTTCATAGCCGAATCCTTGAAAGGCTTCAAACAAAGGTGCTGTCGATTACAAAGATTAAGGGTAAGATTAGTAGTTATCGATTTTCATTCCTTTTCTTTTAACCGAAATCAAAGGACTAATTTCCCTTAATATCTTTGGCCGAAATCATGAAGGTTCTTTTGGGATTTAGTGGTTGTCAAATACAAGAGGAGATCTGTCGAGATTTTCAAAGATCTAAGGTGAGTCAATCGGCCTAAGGTTATTTCTTATGTTTAAGTGATTGAAAATCAGATCTAATATATATAAGTCTATAGGGATTTCGTGAGAGGTATCTGAGGATTAGGATTTGAGAATTTCAAGGTAAGTCCATATGTACATTCAGCCAAGGCCTTAATTGTTGACTAAGATCTATTCCTTATTTTTTTTAAAGGCCGAAACTAATTTGTTAAAGTGATTTAAAGCTTGGCCGAATACAAGAAGAGTATAGTAAAGATCTCGGAATTTGGCGCCAAGGTAGGTTTTGGGTTATACAATCCTAATAGGATTTGAATTTATGGCCGAATGGCTTTTTATTAAATTTTTTAAGTTTGGCCGAATGTAGGGACTTGAGATCTAAGGCATTAGATCAAGCTTTTCGGGATTTAAGTAAGCTGCTAAGTGTATCAAGTGTGTACTTCACACTATTTCTTAATATATTTATGGCAATATTTAATTTGTATGTGATTATAAGAATGTACAAGAATATGGCTAAGGTGCCATGAATGGTACAAAGTACTCAGGTACGTTTCCTACTCCTACTAGGATTATGAAATATGTTATTTTTAACATGTGAAAAGTTATAAGAATGTGAAAATTGGCTTATTAATGCATAATATATGATTTGGGGCATATGAGTTATTTAAAAGGGGAAGTGAACGTGGTGACCTAAGACCACGATAATCTGAATGTGGTGACCTAAGACCACGATAATCCGAATGTGGTGACCTAAGACCACGATATCGAGTGTGGTGACCTAAGACCACGAATACTCATAAGAGGCGATGAGCACGCCGATCGCAGCGATCGCGCCGATGGTGGGTAGCGGATGGAGGGTTGACTTAGTAGTCCCCACGATGTACAGGTTGGTACGGGGATGTGTAACGGATGGCTTTTAGGTTCGGGTTCGGGATTGCATCATTATTTTGATCTGTTATAAGAATTTTTATGTGATATGATTACGTATGCCTAAGTTGTTAAGATTTAGTGTTGTAGTACACATTGAGTCTGTTGACTCACCCATTTGTGGGGAACATGTTTTTGGTGATGAGCAGTGATGGACGGGACAGCGAGATCTTGTGGTGGCCATGCTCATCTTGAAGTTTTATTTAAATTGGACCTTTTATTTCTTTTAAGTACATTATAATTTTATTTTGGGATTTTACTTGATGTAATAAGGCCATAGTGAATTATGTTATTTTCTGTTTTAATTGCTATGTTACAAAGTTTTATGTATTAGAGGCTAAGTAAATTTTAATTTAAAATGAACTTTAAATATTTTGTCACATGAAATTAAATGAGTTTCAATACAAAATAAATTTGTTTTCAACTCGAGCCCAATCCATCAGCAAACTATCCTCAAAACCCACAGATTTCCAAAGTAATAAAAAGATTTTTAACCGGTTTTCTTCGAGGAACATACCAAATCCGGACAAGGCTCGTGGGCCGGGTTTGGAGTGTTTCAGTTACCGAAACACTTGGAATATGCATTCCTCGGTGACAATTTTACATTACCAGTAATCATATCTGCAGAACTAGAACCTAAAGAAAAAGAGGAGCTGATAAAAGTACTAAAGGAGCACAAAAAAGCCATAGCATGGAAAATTTCTGACATCAAAGGAATAAACCCCACGTTCTGCACCCATAAAATTTTAATGGAAGAAGAATACAAACCTTGTATGCAACCTCAGAGGTGGCTAAATCCCAACATGAAGGAAGTGGTCAAAGCTGAGGTCATAAAACTCCTAGATGCAAGAATAATTTATCCTATCTCTGATAGCACTTGGGTAAGTCCTGCATGTGTAGTTCCAAAGAAAGGAAGAATGACTCAGTAGTGCCCAATGAAAAGAATGAGTTGATTCCTACAAGGACAGATCCACAGTGGAGAGTTTGCATAGATTATAGAAAGTTGAATGATGCCACCAGAAAAGATCACTTCCCTCTACCTTTCATAGATCAAATGTTGGAAAGATTATCCGGGCATATGTACTACTCTTTTTTGGATGGACTCTCCGGCTACTTCTAAATTCCTATAGCTCCTGAAGATCAAGAAAAGACAATATTCACATGTCCATACGGTACGTTTGCTTATCGTTGAATGCCTTTTGGATTATGTAATGCTCTTGCTACTTTTCAGTGTTGCATGTTAGCAATCTTTGATGAACTCGTGGAAGACATCATGGAGGTATTTATGGATGACTTCTCGATATTTGGTAACTCTTTTTATCTTTTCCTTAAAAATTTAAAACGAGTATTAATGAGATGTGAGGAAACAAATCTTGTTTTAAACTGGGAAAAATGTCACTTTATGGTGAGAGAAGGGATAGTATTAGGACACAAAATTTCTAGTAAAGGGATTGAGGTAAATAAAGCAAAGGTTGAAGCCATAGAAAAACTACCTCCCCCTAGTTCTATCAAGTCTATGAGAAGCTTTTTAGGACATGCAGGGTTCTATCGAAGATTTATTAAAGATTTTTCTAAAATAGCTAAGCCTTTGACAAAATTACTAGAAAAAGATGATCCTTTTGATTTCAATCATGAATGTTTAGTTGCATTTAATGTCCTTAAAGATAAACTAATAAATCTGCCAATTATTATTGCACCTAATTGGAACTTACCCTTTGAGCTAATGTGTGATGCAAGTGATTTTGCAGTAGGTGCAGTTTTAGGACAACGAAGAGACAAGCACTTTCAGCCGATTTACTACGCTAGCAGAACACTAACACTCAAGACAAGAAAACTACACCACCACAGAATAAAGCTGTGCATTTGTAGTTTTTGCTTTTGATAAATTTAGACAGTATCTAATAATGTCCAAAGTTGTCATTTACACTGATCACTCAGCTCTTCGTTATCTTCTAAACAAACCTGATGCTAAACCCAGACTCATTCGATGGATTTTGCTCTTACAGGAATTCAACTTGAAAATACAAGATAAGAAGGGAGCCAAAAATCTTGCAATAGATCACCTGTCTAGACTGGAGAATCCACACACTAAAGAGCTCAATGAAGGTGAAATAAATGACTCGTTCCCTGAGGAACAACTCTTTTCTACAACACATTCTGAAATACCATGGTTTGCAAATATTACGAATTATTTAGCAGCTAACATTTTACCAAGAAAATTAACACATCACCAAAAGAAGCGATTCTTTTCTGATGTGAAAAATTATTTCTGGGAAGATCCTTTCTTTTCCGCATTTGTGCAGATCAGGTCATTCGAAGATGTGTTACAAAGACAGAGGCGAACAAGATTTTGGAACATTGTCATTCAGGACCATCAGGAGGACACTATAGTGGCATTAAGACGGCACACAAGATACTCGAATCAGGTTTCTTCTGGCCCACTCTATTTAAAGATGCCAACAGGTACGCTACCTCATGTGATAGATGTCAACGAACAGATAATATCTCTAAACGTGACGAAATGCCCCAAACATATATGCTATCATGTGAAATATTTGACATATGGGGTATTAATTTTATGGGACCATTCCCTAATTCATTTGGAAACAAGTAAATTCTAGTAGCAGTCGATTACGTGTCAAAATGGGTAAAAGCGGAAGCTTTACCTACCAATGATGCTAGGGTAGTAGTCAAATTTCTCAAGAAACTCTTTTCTCGGTTTGGCACACCAAGAGCAATTATTAGCGATAGGGGTACACACTTCTGTAATACACAGTTTGAAAAAGTTTTAAAAAAATATGGAGTATATCATAAGACAACAACTCCATATCATCCTCAAACCAGTGGGTAAGTAGAGGTAGCAAATCGAGAACTCAAGCACATTCTAGAAAAAACCATTGAAACAAACAGAAAAGACTAGGCATTAAAAGTAGATGATGCGTTGTGGGCTTATAGAACAGCTTTTAAAACATCTTTAGGGACATCCCCATATAAGCTTGTGTATGGGAAAAGCTGTCATTTATCGTTTGAATTGGAACATAAAGATTTTTGGGCAATAAAATTTTTGAATAATGATCTCGAAATTGCAGAAAAAAGAAGAATGATGCAGATGAACGAGCTGGAAGAATGGAGATCGGAAGCCTATGAGAACTCAAAACTATACAAGAAAGCAACAAAGCGAAGCCATGACGCTCGTCTCAAAAGATCGAGACAATTCAAAGTAGGAGATCTGGTTCTATTATACAATGCAAGGCTTAAACTATTTCCGGGAAAACTAAAGTCAAGATGGTCGGGTCCATTCATGATCAAAACAATTTTTCCATACGGCACCGTAGAGGTAACCCACCCTATTAAAGGCACTTTCAAGGTAAATGGTCACCGACTTAAAATTTATAAGGGTGCAGCTTTGGGCAATATGAGGGAGGAGCTTATGCTCCACGAACCATCTTTTAGAACCGAAAATAGTGAGAGTCTAGCTTAAGACTATAAATGAGTGCTTTTCGGGAGGCAACCCATGCACTAACACACTAACATCATTTTTTTATTTTTTTTATTTTTCTAACATCGCATGAAAATAAAGGCTTTCGCACATGCCCTTGACCACGGCTGTGTCCCCGGCCGTGTAGGGAACAGGGGAAGGCACACAGGCGTGCCACGCTCCGTGCCGAAATAGGGTAGAAATTTTCTTGATAACACGGGCTACACCTCCTCGACATGATCGTGTCCCCTGACCGTGTAAAATTATTCTAGCTACTGACTTCTACAACACGGTCACCACACGGTCCTGCTACACAACCGTGTACAATTTCTGAGGTTACTGACTTGTTATACACGGGTGACACACGGCCGTGTGACCTCGCCGTGCCTACAGTTTACCTTATCCCGCACGGGCATGCCCCTGAACCACACGATCGTGTGCGCCCCCTAATCCTGCAAAATGCGAAAAACACGAGCGAATTTAAGCCCGACACGGGCTTGTTGACTGGTCGTGTTACCCTCCCTATAAATAAACATTAACCGTCATCTTCCCCAAACCAAACCCTAAACTCAAAATTTTCTCCCCCAGCCTTCAAAATCCAGCCAACAATTCAGTCTTCTCCACTCCAATCGTCGTTTACTCCAAGAAAACTCAACCCAGCCACTCACACGGCCACCATACAACTGTGCGCCCCAACCCACACCCTCAATAGCACCGAGCCCACGCTAGAAACCCAGAACACCACCGTGCGCACCGCCGTGCCTGTTATTCACCGCCACCGTCGGTTCATTCTTTCTTTAAGTTTTTTTTTCATTTTCTTGCATGTTATCCTTCATGTTTAGAAAAACTGATTAATAGTGCTTAGTTTAGTCAAATTCTTGTTTAGTATTCTTTGTCTAGTTCATAGAAAATTGATCTCTAATCCTTCTTTACATGTCTCTTTTTCTTTTCATTGCAAGTTTTTTATTATCCCATTTTGCTTAGTAATGCATGCTAGAACCATCATCTCAGTAATTGCAAGTTTTAGGTTGTTACAGTAATGCTTGTTGTTTGATAAAATGCAATAGAAAAATCTGGCAATATATTGGGTGAAATAGAGAGTTTTATGTGCAAGAATATGTCGTCATCATGAGTAAAAAGAGCCGTCCCAACCAAGAAACGCAAAGGACCCGGATCCTCTTCTTCCAGCACTGAACTTCGACACCCATTCCTCCGTTTTCCACAAGACTCTCAGGAGGACCGATACAAGGCCATGAGAAATAGGCAAATAGGCACCGGTCGTCGAATTGATTGGGACGCAGTCAAACAAGTCGGGCTCGCTACCGACATTCAAACACTATTGTCAACGGATCCATGGGACACCTTCTTCACAATCAACGAGCCTACATACCTTGAGCTTACACTCGAATTCTGCTCCACATTCATGCCACAAATAGTGATGACCCAATTCGACGACCCGCGTACCATACAATTCTGTCTCGGGAATGAGGTACGATGACTAAGCGTACCCTAATTTGGAGCAGCCCTGGGCCTCTACCGACAGATTTTATCGCGGAAAACCCATTAGCAGGTCTAAATCGAGAACCTCACAAGCTTCTATACGACTGTTGGCTCAACCTCTAGCCAACGACGGCCATCTACAACCTTAGCAAATCTAAAGCGACGGCCCTTCCTCCTGCCTTACGGTACATTCGCGCCATTCTCGCGCATACAATCACCGGTCGAAAGGAGAGTACCGGTGTCGTCAATAAACATGACGTCTACTTTCTGTCTTGCATGTCTGAAGGACATGTGTTTGACATGGCATACTTCATTGCATTTGCGATGCAACACCAAATCGAAGCCCACAGGAAAGGAATCCTATCGATGGGGCCGTATATTACGAGGTTAGCTTGGCACTTCAACCTCCTCAACTTCGACGAGCAAATATCCTCCCTCACACTGATGAGGAACATGGTTCCTCAAGGCATCCAAATCATGTTACACATGAAGATGATTAAACAACGTAGAGGGACCAATCCTCCGCAGTACACTCTAAAGTCACCATCTACCGAGGAAGAGGACGAGGACATTCCTGACGATGTCCCACAACCATCAGAGGATGCACCGATTCCGAGCCAACATTCATACCGAGCAGCAACATCACTGGCAGACATTTCAGCATGACTCGTTCGGTTCGAGCTGCATTTTGCGAAAAACGCTCAGCGCTTTGACGGGATAGAGGCGACGCTTCATCAAATATGCCAGCACCTCCACATCTCATCATCGGCACCACCACCAGACCCGACCCATGATGAGGAACTCTGAGTTTTTTTTTAATTTATTTACTTTAAAATATTTTTTTAATTTTTATTACATTTTATTTTCTGTTGTTTAAATTGGAACCCTTATTATTATTGCAAATTTTTATCATTGGCTATCCAATTATTCAAGCATCCCTAACAAACATATCTATTTCATTGAAAAAAAAAATCACGAACGAGTGACTTTGCAGAACAAATTATATATTCCACCAACACAAAAGCACAATTAGGTGAAACACACAAAAGTCACTTGATGCCACACACTGTCCACATCCTCAAGGATCTCGTCAGTAAAACTAGGAAGTGACACTTTTCCCTCCTATATTTTTTTGATTGATTGATCATTAAATGTCATTATTTATCTTTGTACATTGAGGGCAATGTACATCTTAAGTGTGGGGGGGATAAAAGTGTCTACATTTTGCATGATTCTCAATTTGTGCCTAACTTTCTGCATTATTCTCAAATCCCTGAATTTAATATTGTTTTAAAGTAATTTTCTCATATTACTAATTACGATGAAATTTCTGATGAATTATGATTGTTATTGATGTGTTTTAGAATAAGTCATAGTTAATTGTACATTGATAATTAAATTTGAAGAATACTAGGGAATCAAGCATGATAATTAAAATTTTAGGTCGTGAACCGGAATTTAAATATTATCTTGAAATTTGAGATCTACAAGGTTGATGTCAAAAACACCCATAATTTTTGTGAGATTTTGAGCCTTATAGAGCATACATTCTTTTTCATGCTCACTTCTTGATTATGAGTGTGTCAACCATGAATTGTTATTCTAGAACTTGCCTCAATTATACATGTCAAGACCACAAGTTATGATTTGATACACCGAGATGATAAAGGCACCTAGGTTTAACCCACTTACACCACTAAAAATCCTACCCTCATAATTAATCCCTAGTGAACCCCATTGAGCCTAACAACTTTTTTATTGACTTACCCACTAATTTTAACCCAAAACCCTTTGTATTTGTTATCACCCTTTCTTTTTGACTACCCTTTAATCGAGATATGATTTAACTAGTTACCTAAGTTTTTATTATGAGTTTAAGTTGTCTTTATTAGTTTGTTCTTAAAAAAAAATTCAAGTTTTCAATATTAGTAGTATGTAAAGTGAGCTTACACAATCAAAGACTAAATCCCAAAAGAAAAAGCTCGTATTAATAGGATTTTTATTATTCTCAATAAATGTAATTATTATTTTAGAAATTTTTAGGTATGTAACTTATCAATTCAATCTCGATTCTAACCTTTTAATTTCAGCCTTTATCCACACCTATAACCCTAGCCCCGTTTTAACCTTAACAAAGACCTTTTGATCTGTTTATCATATCATTCTACAATGGTGGAGATTTGATTTTCAGGCAAGCCTATGGGATTAACTTTTCATGTTCGATTTATGAGTGTTTAATTTTGACCCTTAAAACACTTTTTGAGTGATTTGAGTGAATCTTCTGTGAGGATATCAACCCTTGTCGGTTTTGAATTTAAGGTAATTATTTAGATGAAGGGAAACACCTATGTTTTCGTACTACAAATTTATGACTTATCTTGTTTGAATTTTTAGGAATCTTTGAGTTGAATTATCCATGTATAAATTATCTATGAATTAGGATAAGGCATTGTTGATAGGAATTATGAATCATGGAAAGTTCGTTTTAATTGTAAGTTGAGAATTTTGCTTGAGGACAAGCAAAAGCTTAAGTGTGGGGGTATTTGATAAACCGTAAATATAACATATTTTAATCCCACATTTATTATGCTTTTTGAAGATTTAAGCCTCGTTTTATATAAAAAGGTGCTCTTAATCCTTTCTTTTCATGTCTTATACCCAGGAAAGCACCCGAGGATAAAAAGAACACAAAACGGGCCTAAAATGAAGTAAATGGGCCTTTCCACGAAATCAAAGACGACTACTGGGCCAAGGACCACTGGGCCGTGTCTCGATTTAACACGAGAGCACGACCTCATCACCACCGCACACACTGGTCGTGCCAAAGTAGAAATTCGAACACGGTCAGGACTCGATTTGCATGGGCGTGTGACATGGCCGTGCCTCTATCGCTGGAAAGAGCAATTTCAGTCGAAAAAGGATATTTCGGGAGAAAGAATCGCATTCCAAGAGCCTATAAATATTCCCCAAGTACCACCTTTGAAGGGCGATCGAAAGCTAGGCCAAGGAGCCAATCCGAGAAGGTCGAGTTGAGGAATAACACGAGGATAGCCGATTGATTCATCCCAAGAAGGAATTATACTCAAGATGGCGAATTCTCCTTGATCCCATCAGGGAGTTTTAGGATTTTTCTTATGTTTTGTTTTATCTTTTCTCTTATGATGTTTTCTTTTTACATTATGAACTAAACCCCTCAGATACCTGAAGGGGGATGAAACCTAGACAGATTTTATTATTTGATTTTTAAGTTATATGAAAAGTTACTTAGTTTGTTCTTAATTATGTTGTTTAATCCAAATCCAATGTGCTTAGGTAGAGGAGGAATAGACCCTGCCTAAGAGTAGATCTATCATAATTAAGCAGAGTTGATCGGGCACCTAGAGATAGGGTTACGAGATTTTGCTGGATTAGGGTGAAACCTAATATGGGAATCCATTGATCCATTTACTGCTTTCCTAGGGGGTTATTATAAGCGAATGAGAGTTTCACTAATTAACCTAGGATTAGACGTTATTCACTTTGAGAGAAGGTTTAGCATAGGTTAGGGAGTCTCACGGATTAAGCTAAGTAAAAGAAATCATATAATCTAAGGTTAGATAATAAGAGAAGTCTAGGTGGATTCTTCCCGAAGGTATCATAAAAATCAACTGAGTCTTTTTCGAGTTATCTCCAAATTCATCTTTGTGTCTTTGTTTCCTTAGTTTAGTTGTCGTCAATTTAGTTTAAAAGCAACCTTTATCTTAGTTGGGTTAAATAATAAAAAGAAAGTGAGTATTAATACTTTTAGTTCCTTTGGGTTCGATATCCGGTCTTGCCTAAGCTATACTACTGTTCGATAGGTACACTTGCCTTACAATTGTTGTCAGAGTTAGCCTCCAGGTTTGATCATTCTTTTATAAATATTAGCCTCCAGGTTTGATCATTCTTTTATAAATATTTAAAACTCTGATTTTACAGCGATCACCATGCGCTGTGTTCTAATTTCATAATATTTGCAAGTTTGATCCTTCGTTACTTACACTAAATGCAATATGATCTTATATATTTGTTTAAATAACCTTGTTTTTTTTATAAACTGGTTCTCTAATTACATTATTATTTCGATTAATTCTTAACTTTTGTTTCAATTACCTTGGCTTTTTTTAATATTAAATTAATTATTATTAAAGTTTTTTAAAGGGAATCGTTTTGGAGATCGAATTTATAGCTTCATAATTTGTTTTATTCTTTGTTTAAATGTATTTTAATTTCCATTTTATATTTACTTGCTATTTATGATTCAATAGTTTGTATTTCACTTGCAAATAGTTATTTATTGCTATTATGTATGCTTTAAATCCTCGTTTTATATTTACTATTTGCGATTCAATAGTGTTGTATTTCATTTGTAAATAATTGCTCCGCATTTTATATTATTATGCCATCGTGTTATATTCACTTAAAAACATCATGTTTTAATATTATTTAAGCTTTAAAATTATTCTTTTTACTCAAAGTTTTGAAATAAGGTAATATTAGTGCGTTCGAAAATTCGAAGAAACCGTGCCCAATCGTGTTGGGTATGGTTTCTTATTTGACCAAATAAACGAATATCCTTTCAAATTTTGTCCATATTTTCAAAATAAGGAAATATTTGTGCGTTTGGAAATTCGAAGAAATCATGCCCAATCGTGCTGGGTGTGGTTTTTTGTTTGACCAAATAAACAAATATCCTTTCAAATTTTGTCCATATTTTCAAAATAAGGTAATATTTGTGCATTTGGAAATTCGAAGAAATCGTGCCCAATCGTGCTGGGTGTGGTTTTCTGTTTGACCAAATAAACGAATATCCTTTCAAATTTTGTCCTCATTTTCAAAATAAGGTAATATTTGTGCGTTTGGAAATTCGAAGAAATCGTGCCCAATCATGCTGGGTGTGGTTTTTTGTTTGTCCAAATAACCAAACACCCTTTCAAAATTTCAATACATGTGCTAGGAGAATTTTGGGGATGATCTCGAATTCGAGGACTCAGATTGTCGTATCCAGTCATGCTGGATGTAATACTCTATTCCTTCGGAATAAGGGAATCTCAATATTCAATCAAATTATTTAAAATTATAGAAAAAAAGGAACATAATTTCAAAATCATTTCAAACTTTTCAACATTAGGATATCAATTAATCAATTTGGTACCATTTTTGGGCGTTGCAAGGGTGCTAATCTTTCCTTACACGTAACCGACTCTCGAACCTGTTTTCTTCTTGAAATTCGTAGACCAAAATTTATTTTATAGGTGACGCGATCACACCTAAACAAAAAGGATTGGTGGCGACTCTATTTTTTTTTAAAGTCGATTCCCATTTTTCAAAACTCGATAAAAAATAGTTTCGACAGTTTGGCGACTCCACTAGAGACTGGTTGAGAGTCAGGCCATAAATTGATTAATTTTTGACTTTTTCATTGAAAACTTGAAAAAGTGTTTTATTATGTTTCTTTTAAAGCATTTGTTTGTGCTATAACTGCAATAATGTCAAGCCTCATAATACTGGCATTTGCATGACTATTGTGGTTACGCCTTTAAGTGGGAGTGAGAAACTATGCCTTCGTGAGGTTTTCACCTCCGCATGGGCTAGTGGACTGCTTCCAGGATACATCTGTACCTGTGTGCTTCGTGAGATTTTCATCTACGCATGGCCATAGGGAAATGTATTCCCCTGAACCGAACTCGATCCATATGAGCCTATAATGGGTGAGGATTGAGGAATCTGCTGGTTTAGGTACTCATTCTTTAGAACCAAGCCACATATAGCAGCCCTAGGCACCTACCCTAGATAGAGCCACGCCAAACCCTAGTGGTCACTCGGTCAGGTGTTCTATGTTGTTTATTTCTCATGCACTAAAGTATTTTCTTCTGTTTTGATTGCATTGCATTCATTCCACTAATTTGCATTGGATTTCATGCATGTGCATTACATCATTTGCAGTACGCTATTTTCATTACATTGCATCATTTGCATTAGTTTTTACAAAATGACCCTGATTAGGTGAAATATTTTCAGTTAACCTAGAAGACATGGAGCAAAGGTTGGAGAGATTAGAGCAAAGGCAAATACTGATGCTAGAGCAGTTGGCCAAAATTGAATAGGATATGCGAGATCAAATGAATATGATACGCCAGTTAACCCGATTACTAGTCGGAGGGCTTGAAAAAAGGAGTGGCTTAGTGGCCAGCAGTGTGGATGATGATGAAGACATTGTTTATTCCGCGATAAGTACCCCGACTCAGCTAGACCAGCATTCAAATGGGAAATCCGTCACTATTGGACCCCAATGTCAGATTGATACTTCGGCCCTGTTGAACTTCCCGATGGGTTCAGGTTTTAACTCGGAGGATGATCGAGCCAAACCGATTGTACTGACAGAAACAAAAGAAAAGGAGAGTGGACTTTAAAAGCCCCGAAGAAAAAGGAAAATAAAGCAAATAGTACAAGAAGGTATAACATGGGCCATTCAGAGCCGCTTACAGTAAGCCAGTCAAGGATGGTGACTACCCACTATCATGTCTCCCCAAGGCAAGAACCCAATCCAAGATCAAACTCGGAAAAACTCTCGTTCGTGCCCATTCCAATCTCGTATAGGGATTTGTACCAAATTTTGTTCGACGCACATGTTGTATGCCCTTTTCATATAGAACCAATACGTCCTCCATACCCTAAATGGTACGATGTGAACGCCCAATGCGAATACCATGCAAGAATTGTGGGGCACTCGATGGAAAATTGCACCGCTTTTAAGAAATTATTCGAAAGACTCATCAGATTAGGTATCGTAAAATTCGATGATCTTTCTGGTGCAGAAAATTCGTTACCTAACCTTTCTGTTAAAGGAGTAAACATCATGAGTCCATGATGGATAGGGTCATGAGATTCAAGGATGCATCGAGCTCAGAGCCTTAGTGCAAGGCCTAATTGAAGAGATCAAAAACCCGAAGGAATATTAGAGAATCTGAACATTAACGACATATTCGAAGAGAGAACTAGAGAATAGACTTTTCCAAGCTTCTACCTTTACGTACTTGGAAAGATTTTAAACAATGACACTGTGGAAGAGATCCCCGTATTTTTTGAGTTAATCTAGAGTAATATTCAAAACATGCTTGTTGCTTTAAGCCCAAAAGCAATAAGAATCTTTTTATGAAATGGGCTTGTGTCCAGATTTTTTATTTCAATAAAATGCATCTTTTAAAGTAAATATTTTTTTTTCATTCTTTACATTTCATACTATACAAATAATCGTTCTTGGAATCATTTTTCTGGAATTTACCTTCGTACACACAATGGATCCCCAGATATCAATGACATGGGCGACGCTGTTACGGACTCTCTTTTTGAATGAAATATGGGTTTAAGGGAGCGCAGGACTTTGAAGGTGACAGAAATTGAACCTATCTTCTGATTTGTTAATACCGGATGAAAAATAGATCCTACGTCGCGAGCCAAGGAAAGAGATGAAGATCAAAGCCTAGCTCAATGTAGAAATATGATTTCCTATATGTGGGGCATGGTTGTCATCAAGGCAGTCTCATCAAAAGCTTCTGGCCAACATTGATTCATTTTCGTGGATGTCGGTTACTTCACTAAGATGGTAAAGTCACTTCATATGCCAATATTACTAAGTTGATAGTCATCAGAACACGAAAGAGAAAAAGAAAGAAAAATTACCGAAAAAAATGTCAAAAAGATCATATTTAACCGCACAATGTCAAAATTTTGCTGTCTATTCAAAGATCAGGTGCCACATATCAGTGGAGAAAAAGCAAGCAAAAAGAAAAATAAAAGATATAAAAGGACCAAGACTTGTAAAGATTGGCATACAGAAGTTACTATTTACCCTCTATGTTTATCAAACGTTGGCCAAGACTGTCATCGGGGCAACACATTTCTCATTGGTTTTGCCCATTGGAGTCGAAATTCTCTCAGAGCTGAAATTGGATGAGGCAGAATGAATCCAGTCTCAATATGATCAGTTGAATTTGAAGAAAAATGTTAAAAGCTATCTGTCATAGTCAGATGATGCGAGCTCACAACAAAAATGATTCGCCCTAGAAAATTTCATGATAGGGCTTTGAAGAAGCTTTTTCCCATGCAAAAGGGACTTCAGAAGAAAGCAGATGCCAAACTAGGAAGGACCTTATGTAGCAAAGAAGGCCTATTCTGGGGAAGCATGGATATTGTCTAAGATAGATGGCAAGGACTTGCCCAATCCGATGAATCTAGATTCAATAAAAAGTTTTCCAAAGAGAAATTCTTCAAAAAAAAAAAAACAAAAACAAAAAAAACAAAAGAAAAACAAAAGAAAAAAGAAGAAAAAGGAGAGGCCAAGGCGAAAACCTGCAATGGGCGCTTTGAGGCCAAAGGGAATTTGAGTTGAAAACCCAAAAAGGGCGACTCAAATTTTGATCAAAGGGGGGCATACAGAAGTCTTGCTATGCCTGAATTAATAATGAAGAAGTATGCTATGTCTTGGGGCATCGACAAAGTACTCTGGATCCCCTAAACACATATTGAGCTTAAAATAGTCCTCAAGAAGTTTGAACAGAGAAGCTCAGGCTGCGATATCTAGGGCACCTAGTTTTCCATCTTATCCATTTTGAATTTTCTATCTTTGATTACTTATTCTTTCCAAGATACGCCTTTAATAAATTTCCTGCTTAATTGCTCTTGCTAACTTTGATTAAATTACTTGTTTCGAGCTATGCTCTCAACCAATTTCATTCTTATCCATAGTTATGATGTTTTTCAAGCATTTCACATTGAACTAACGATTAGTGGACTAATAATACTTTCATGAAAGGGGTTTCGCATATTACTCTGGAAGCTTCTAAATAACACAAGAAACTAAAACAGGACTATTGTTTAAAACTCACCAAGTGTGAAGGATGGAAATATTGGTGGAGGAAGAGTCTAAACTGAGACTATCTCTCCAAATTTTTTGCCAAAATGGTGGTTGAACAAATGACAAGATATTGCGTCAGTAATACAATCCTGACGAAAAATAGGCATCATTAACCCAATTTTAAAATGGGATTCATTCTCCGGAGAAAAACTGATATTCTGCATTCACGCGAGCTTCATGCATACACATCTGGTTGGGTCACTCGAAGAGTGATCAATAGATGGAAGCTGATACAGATCCTATACCTTTGAATAGCAATGGGATGGATTGAAGAAGAAACAAATCTTACGTTTAGGAGTCACAATGGGATGGATGGAAAAGATTTAGATCCTATACCCCTAGGTCACAATGAGATGAACCCTGAAGTTACTGTGGGGCAAATTTGTTGGGCAAGATATTTGTTTTCTCCAGTTTTCTATTGAGAATACTAGCCGAACAGGATGGCGGCATAATACGTCAGTGACAAAGCCCTGATAAACAATGAGCGATGACGCCTTAAACTTTTAAAAAGGGATTATTCTCATGAAATTCTGCATTCATGCAAAACACATTTAGTTAGGACCATTTGATTCATTCTAATCATTGCATCCTAATCATTGTAAGAAATCATTCTCATGACATTCTACATTTATACAAATGTCATCCATAAGACACATCTATTTAGAGGCATTTGATTCATTCCGATCATTGCATCCTAATCTTTGTAAAAAGACTATGACATTCTGCATTCATACAAATGTCGTCTATAATACATTTTGTTAGGAGCAATAGATTCATTCTAATCATTGCATCCTAACCATTTTGCATAGGCATAAACACAAAACTGATTTTACAGAACAGGTCCCCTAGAGGATGTTGTCGCAACATTGATGAATTTGAAGATCTTTCCCTTTTGAGCGAAGCGGATCGAAGATAGTAGATCTGGCAATCCTGAAGTTATAGGAGCAGATCGGAGTCATCAGTCCTATCTCCCTGACCAACAGTGGAATAGATCGAAGATTGTAGATATTGTTACCGTAAGTAGTAGCGGACCAAGAACGAACGGCAAATCTGGTCTCCCTAAGCAGTAGTGGAACTGATTTAAGCCACCAGTCCTATCTCCCTGACTAGCAGTAGAATAGGTCGAAGATTGTAGATCTTGTCACCCTAAGCAGTAGGGAACCAAGATCGAACGGCAAATCTAGTCTCCCTAAGCAGTAGTGGAATAGATTTAAGCCACCAGTCCTATCTCCCTGACCAGCAGTGGAATAGGTCGAAGATTGCAGATCTTGTCACCCTAAGAAGTAGCGGACCAAGATCAAACGGCAAATCTGGTCTCCCTAAGTAGTAGTGGAGCCGATTTAAGCCACCAGCCCTATCTCCCTGACCAGCAGTGGAATAGGTCAAAAATTGTAGATCTTGTCACTCTAAGCAATAGTGGACAAGGATCGAACGACAAATCTTGTCCCCCTAAGCATAGTGGAACAGATTTAAGCTACCAGTTTGGTATCCCTGAGTTTGCAGTGGAGCAGATTGAGGATAGCAGATCTTGCCTTCCTAAACGAAGCGGATCGAAGATGCAAATCTTATCACGTCGAAGTCCCAGTGGAGTAGATAGAAGCTACAAGTCCCTTCTCCCTAAGGTTATTGAGGATCAACCTATATTTTCGAGAAGTTTTAGTAAGAAGATCGAAGCTACAAATCTCTTCTCTCAGAATTCCTATCACCTTGAAGTCCCAGTGGAATAGATTGAGGCTACAAATCCCTTCTCCCTGATGTTATTGAGGATCAACCTATATTTCTGAGAAGTTTCAGTAAGAAGACCGAAGTTACAAATCTCTTCTCTCTAAATTCCTATCACCTTGAAGTCCCAGTGGAGTAGATGGAGGCTACAAATCCCTTCTCCCTGAGGTTATTGAGGATCAACCTATATTTTCGAGAAGTTTCAGTAAGAAGACCGAAGTTACAAATCTCTTCTTCCTGAATTCCTATCACCTCAAAGTCCTAGTAGAGTAGATGGAGGCTACAAATCCCTTCTCTCTGAGGTTATTGAGGATCAAACTATATTTCCAAGAAGTTTTAGTAAGAAGACCGAAGTTACAAATCTCTTCTCTCTAAATTCCTATCACCTCAAAGTCCCAGTGGAATAGATGGAGGCTACAAATCCCTTCTCCCTAAGGTTATTGAGGATCAAACTATATTTTCGAGAAGTTTCAGTAAAAAGACTAAAGTTACAAATCTCTTCTCTCTGAATTCCTATCACTTCAAAGTCCCAGTGGAGTAGATGGAGGCTACAAATCTCTTCTCCCTGAGGTTATTGAGGATCAAACTCTATTTCTGAGAAGTTTCAACAAGAAGATCGAAGTTACAAATCTCTTCTCTCTGAATTCCTATCACCTCGAAGTCCCAGTGAAGTAGATGGAGGCTACGAATCCCTTCTCCCTGAGGTTATTGAGGATTAACCTATATTTTTGAGAAGTTTCAGTAAGAAGACCGAAGTTACAAATCTCTTCTCTCTGAATTCCTATCGCCTCGAAGTCCCAGTGGAGTAGATAGAGGCTACAAATCCCTTCTTCCTGAGGTTATTGAGGATCAACTTATATTTCCAAGAAGTTTCACTAAGAAGATCGAGGTTACAAATCTCTTCTCTCTGAATTCCTATCACCTCGAAGTCCTAGTGGAGTAGATGGAGGCTATAAATCCCTTCTCCCTAAGGTTATTGAGGATCAAACTTCATTTCTGAAAAGTTTCAGTAAGAATACTGATGTAACATCTGGGATTTAGGGGTCTTGCATTTTATCTCGTATCTGTGTGTTCTTGTGTGTTGCATGACTGTTGAGTGTGTTTGGGGGCTTCAGGTAACCTTGGGGTTAGGTAGGAGCCTTAGTGAAAATTTCTTGTTTGAAGCCTGTAGGGGAGAGCAAGTAGGGTCAGGCTTTAAGGGATTTAATGTGGTGAGTATGGACACAACAAGTGGAGTGGTGGAGTGGCAAGGAGATGCCATCTGGTATGCAAGGGAGTTGTATCAAAGGGGAGTTCCAAGGGGGAGGAGGTTCGAGCAACATGGGTAGCATTTTGGAGTTGTATTTTGCGTCAAGAGGGGGAGGTAGTGGATTCGGCAAGGGCACTTGAAAGGTGGAGGTTTGAATGGGTCAAATCTTTTGAATATGTGGTGGAGAGTTATTTGTGGAGTTTGAATGATTCAAACTCATTTGAATGGGTGGTGTAGAGGGAATTAAGGAGAGAATCGTGGGGGGTGTTGGCTAGGTGAGTGTTAGCCGAATTTTTGAGGGGTTGAGAGGGGAGTATTCGATTTTGAGCTTAAGGGGAGGGTGCCGAAATTTGGTGCTAGGGTGTAGTGGTTATTTTTCGGCATTTGGTTTGTGCTTCTCATTTTTGTTTTAGTTTTGCTCTTATCCTCTCTTGTGCCAAAAACCACTTAGCTCTTCAACTCTTTTCTCTCTTTTGACTCATAGCCGAAATATAGAAGACCATTAGGGTCATTTTGGTTTATCTTCTCTTCCTATCTTCAAAAGCCGAAAGTATCACATTTTTCTCCCTTTTTCATTTTAAGTTTTCATTTTCTTTCTTGAAGCCTCTCTAGTCGTATCTTCTGCTTTAAATTGGGGTGTTGTTCTTTTTCTTTCTTTTCACAAAAAAGCCGAAATCACTCTCATATCCTCACATAGCTGAAACCTCCAAAGATCAATCTCATTTTCCCGAAGTTCACTTTACCCGAATTATCATCTTAGGGATTGGTAAGTCCTCTGACGTTTCTTCTTTGTTATCTCTTTTCTTTCTCTTCTAGTAGCCGAACCTTTTTCTTAACCTCTTGTTGACTTTGTGTTCACTCTGCATTCCTAGAAGCCGAATCTTCCTGTGGTGTTTGGTTGTGCCAGATCCTGAAGGAAGTTGTAGTTAGGCGGTAAGTGTGTTGCATGTGGCCGAATGGTGGAGGGTGGACTTATGTCCCCTGTTTGGCCGAAAGGCCACTTCTCTTTAATTCTTTTTCCATTAGTCAAATCTCATCGGGTATCTGTTTAGGTGCGATCAGCGTGGTTTCAATGGTTGCTAAACTCCGGGATTCAATTGATTTAGGTAAGAAAGATTTCTGTTAGTGGTTTGTAAATTGATTCATTATCTCAACTATTATCTTAACCGGGTTGAGTGGTCATCCAAATCGTAGCTCTCGTAGTGATTTATTGATCGACGTTTTGATGAATGCAAGCAAATCGTAGATTGGCAAGGGAAGTAAACCTTCGGGTTCGATCCCTAAGTTCAAGAAGAGGGTTGTGTCTGCTGTTCGTGATTGACTACTTGGGTGTGGGCCAGCTTCGGAGCAATATCATAGGCAAATAGCGGTAGTGTCGATTAGCGATAGTGTCGACATAGAGGGCGTGGTATTACGTGTTATCAGGTGTGTAATTATCATATTGTTTCCTTAATTGCTTTAATTAAATGTATGTATTATGTGTGGTAGCCGAAATAGTGGCTGTGGTGGTGTTGTTACCCACATTAGGTAATCCGGTAACCAGGTTAGTATACTACCTACATCAAAATTGAGGATAAATGATTATGGATGCAGGTAAGCCTGTTGTATATGTGTATATGGATGTGTTCATATTCTATTATATTGCCATTTCATCATATTATGATGCATGTGCATGGGGTTCGAGATATATTGATTAAAGGGGAAGTGTATATTTATATGTGGGTGACTCTGTCATGATTAATGATGGCCTTGAGCCTCATTGTGGATTGATGATGACCTTGAGCCTCATCGTGGATATTTGTGATTTAATCACGTGGATCAGTGGCTAGACCACTATGTGGACTTTGAGCAGTGTGTCCGTCGGTATAGACTGCCAAAGAGGTGTGTAGCGGATGGAGGGTCGATTTAGTAATCCCAAGGTGTGTATGAGGATGGATGTATGGGTGGTGTGTAGCGGATGGATACTAGGTTGGGTTGGGTTATCACATTGCATCTCTGTGCATGGTTTATCGATTTGGTATGGATTTGGGGCAATGCCCATTCGGGGAACTGCGTTGTATAATTGCACACTGAGTCTGGTGACTCACCCTATTTTTCTCAAACCAATGCAGGTAGCACATGACTTTTGGACCGGGCTGGAGGGGATTCGAGGAGGCCATGCAGATGTTGTTTTCGTAACCTTATCTTAAACTTCTAGTTTTTGTTTTGAGATATTTTCATTATGTAATAAGGCCACTCTAAATATTTCGGGATTTTATGGTTTCAAATTGGATTTACTATTTAATAATTAATTAAAAAGTGTCTTCTTAATATTTTCAACATGGGATTGGAAATGAGGTTTTCAAAATTTGGATTACTTATAAACAAACGTTCTCTTGAAATACCAGCACAAATTACAAACCGAATTTTACACAATTTGGAAGCTTTCATTCGTTGAAAAAACCACTATTTTTAACAACAAACCCTTAAAACGAAAGGGTTATTTTGAAACTTATAGTCCGTTTCCACCATCAAAATAAAAACTCGTTTTCTTCTCTTTTCCTGTAACATTCCGGATTCGGCCCTCGTGTTTTAGGCCGGGTTTGGGGTGTTACAACCGAATTTACAAATCTCTTCTCTCTGAATTCCTATCATCTCGAAGTCTCAGTGGAATAGATGGAGGCTACAAATCCCTTCTCCCTAAGGTTATTGAGGATCAAACCATATTTTCGAGAACTTTCAGTAAGAAGACTGAAGTTACAAATCTCTTCTCTCTTAATTCCTATCACCTCGAAGTTCCAGTGGAGTAGATGGAGGCTACAAATCCCTTCTCCCTGAGGTTATTAAGGATCAACCTATATTTCCGACAAGTTTCAGTAAAAAGATCGAAGCTACAAATCTCTTCTCTCTGAATTCCTATCACCTCGAAGTCCCAGTGGAGTAGATGGAGGCTACAAATCCCTTCTCTCTGAATTCCTATCACCGCTAAGTCCCAGTGGAGTACATGGAGGCAACAAATCCCTTCTCCCTGAGATTATTGAGGATCACCCTATATTTCCGAGAAGTTTCAGTAAGAAGATCAAAGTTACAAATCTCTTCTCTCTGAATTCCTATCACCTCGAAGTCCTAGTGGAATAGATTGAGGCTACAAATCCCTTCTCCCTAAGGTTATTGAGGATCAACCTATATTTCTGAGAAGTTTCAGTAAGAAAACCGAAGTTACAAATCTTTTCTCTCTGAATTCCTATCACCTCGACGTCCCAGTGGAGTAGATGGAGGCTACAAATCCCTTCTCCCTGAGGTTATTGAGGATCAACCTATATTTTCGAGAAGTTTCAGTAAGAAGATTAAAGTTACAAATCTCTTCTCTCTGAATTCCAATCACCTCGAAGTCCCAGTTGAGTAGATGGAGCCTACAAATCCCTTCTCCATGAGGTTATTGAGGATCAAACTTTATTTCTGAAAAGATTCAGTAAGAAGACCGAAGTTACAAATCTATTTTCTCCAAATTACTATCACCTCGAAGTCTTAGTGGAATAGATGGAGGCTATAAATCGCTTCTCCCTGAGGTTATTGAGGATCAAACTATATTTTTGAGAAGTTCCAGTAAGAAGACTGAAGTTTCAAATCTCTTCTCTCTAAATTCTATCACCTCGAAGTCCTAGTGGAGTAGATGGAGGCTACAAATCACTTCTCCCTGAGGTTATTGAGGATCAAACTCTATTTTTGAGAAGTTTCAGCAAGAAGATCAAAGTAACAAATCTCTTTTCTCTGAATTCCAGTCACACTTAAGTCCCAGTGAACTGGATGGAGGGTACAAATCCCTTCTCCCTGAGGTTATTGAGGATCAACCTATACTTTCGAGAAGTTTCTGTAAGAAGATCGAAGTTACAAATATCTTCTCTTTGAACTCCTATCACGTCGAAGTCCTAGTGGAGTGGATGAAGGTTACAAATCCCTTCTCCCTGAGGTTATTGAGGATCAAACTATATTTCCACGAAAATTCAGTAAGAAGATCGAAGTTACAAATCTCTTCTCCCTGAATTCCTATCACCTCGAAGTCCCAGTGGAATAGATGGAGGCTAGAAATCCCTTCACCCTAAGGTTATTGAGGATCAAACTATATTTCCGGGAAGTTTCAGTAAGAATACTAAAGTTACAAATCTCTTCTCTTTGAATTCCTATCACCTCGAAGTCCCAGAAGTGTAGATGGAGGCTACAAATCTCTTCCCCCTGAGGTTATTGAGGATCAAACTCTATTTCTAAGAAGTTTCAGCAAGAAGATCGAAGTTACAAATCTCTTTTCGCTGAATTCCTATCACCCCGAAATCCCAGTGAAGTAGATGAAGGCTACAAATCCCTTCTCCCTAAGGTTATTGAAGATCAACCTATATTTCTGAGAAGTTTCAGTAAGAAGACTGAAGTTACAAATCTCTCCTCTCTGAATTCCTTTCACCTCGAAGTCCCAGTGGAGTAGATGGAGGCTACGGATCCCTTCTCCCTGAGGTTATTGAGGATCAACCTATATTTCCGAGAAGTTTTAGTAAGAAGATCGAAGTTACAAATCTCTTCTCTCTAAATTCCTATCACTTCGGTGTCCCAGTGGAGTAGATGGAGGCTGCAAATCCCTTCTCCCTAAGGTTATTGAGGATCAAACTTTATTTCTGAAAAGTTTCAGTAAGAAGACCGAAGTTACAAGTCTCTTCTCTCTAAATTCCTATCACCTTGAAGTCTCAGTGGAATAGATGGAGGCTACAAATCCCTTTTCCCTGAGGTTATTGAGGATCAAACTATATTTCCGAGAAGTTTCAGGAAGAAGACTGAAGATACAAATCTCTTCTCTCTAAATTCCTATCACCTCGAAGTCCCAGTAGAGTAGATGGAGGCTACAAATCTCTTCTCCACGAGGTTATTGAGGATCAAAGTCTATTTCCGAGAAGTTTCAGCAAGAAGATCGAAGTTACAAATCTCTTCTCTCTGAGTTCCTATCACCCCGAAGTCCGAGTGAAGTAGATGGAGGCTACAAATCCCTTCTCCCTAAGGTTATTGAGGATCAACCTATATTTTCGAGAAGATTCAATAAGAAGACCGAAGTTACAAATCTCTTCTCTCTGAATTCCTATCACCTCGAAGTCCCAGTGGAGTAGATAGAGGAAACAAATCTCGTCTCCCTAAGGTTATTGAGGATCACCCTATATTTTCGAGAAGTTTCAGTAAGAAGATCGAAGCTACAAATCTCTTCTCACTCAATTCCTATCACCTCGAAGTCCCAGTGGAATAGATGGAGGCTACTAATCCTTTCTCCCTGAGGTTATTGAGGATCAACCTATATTTCCGAGAAGTTTCAGTAAGAAGACTGAAGTTACAAATCTCTTCTCTCTGAATTCCTATCACCTCGACGTCCCAGTGGAGTAGATGGAGGCTACAAATCCCTTCTCCCTTAGGTTATTGAGGATCAACCTATATTTCCAAGAAGTTTCAGTAAGAAGACCGAAGTTATAAATCTCTTCTCTCTGAATTCCTATCACCTCGAAGACCCAGTGGAGTAGATGGAGGCTACAAATCCCTTCTCCCTGCAGTTATTGAGGATCAAACTTTATTTCTGAAAAGTTTTAGTAAGAAGACTGAAGTTACAAATCTCTTCTTTCTTAATTCCTATCACCTCGAAGTCCCAGTGGAATAGATGGAGGCTACAAATCCCTTCTCCTAAGGTTATTGTGGATCAAGCAATATTTTCGAGAAGTTTCAGTAAGAAGACTGAAGTTACAAATCTCTTTTCTCTGAATCCTATCACCTCGAAGACCCAGTGGAGTAGATGGAGACTACAAATCTATTCTCCCTAAGGTTATTGAGCATCAAACTCTATTTTCGAGAAGTTTTAGCAAGGAGATCAAAGTTACAAATCTCTTCTCTCTGAATTCCAATCACCTCAAAGTCTCAGTGGAGTAGATGGAGGCTACAAATCCCTTCTCCCTGAGGTTATTGAGGATCAACCTATATTTCTGAGAAGTTTCAATAAGAAGACCGAAGTTACAAATCTTTTTTCTCTGAATTCCTATCACCTCGAAGTCCCAGTGGAGTAGGTGGAGGCTACAAATCCCTTCTCCCTGAGGTTATTGAGGATCAAGCTATATTTTCAAGAAGTTTCAGTAAGAAGACCGAAGTTACAAATATCTTCACTCTGAATTCCTATCATCTCGAAGTCCCAGTGGAATAGATGGACGCTACAAATCTCTTCTCCCTGAGGTTATTGAGGATCAAACTTTATTTATGAAAAGTTTCAGTAAAAAGACCGAAGTTACAAATCTATTTTCTCTGAATTACTATCACCTCGAAGTCTCAGTGGAATAGATGAAGGCTATAAACCCCTTCTCCCTGAGGTTATTGAGGATCAAACAATATTTTTGAGAAGTTTCAGTAAGAAAACTGAAGTTACGAATCTCTTCTCTTTGAACTCCGATCACGTCGAAGTTCTAGTGGAGTAGGTGGAGGCTACAAATCCCTTCTCCCTGAGGTTATTGAGGATCAAACTATATTTCCACGAAATTTCAGTAAGAAGATCGAAGTTACAAATCTCTTCTCTCTGAATTCCTATCACCTCGAAGTCTCAGTGGAATAGATAGAGGCTACAAATCCTTTCTCCCTAAGGTTATTGAGGATCAAACTATATTTTCGAGAAGTTTTAGAAAAAATACTAAGGTTACAAATCTCTTCTCTCTCAATTCCTATCACCTCGAAGTCCTAGTAGTGTATATGGAGGCTGCAAAAATCTCTTCCCCCTGAGGTTATTGAGGATCAAACTCAATTTTTGAGAAGTTTCAGCAAGGAGAACGAAGTTACAAATCTCTTCTCTCTGAATTCCTATCACCCGGAAGTCCCAGCGAAGTAGATGGAGGCTACAAATCCCTTCTCCCTGAGGTTATTGAAGATCAACCTATATTTCTGAGAAGTTTCAGTAAGAAGACCGAAGTTACAAATCTCTCCTCTCTGAATTCCTTTCACCTTCAAGTCCTAGTGGAGTAGATGGAGGCTAAGAATCCCTTCTTCCTGAGGTTATTAAGGATCAACCTATATTTTCGAGAAGTTTCAGTAAGAAGACTAAAGTTACAAATCTCTTCTCTCTGAATTCCTATCACCTCGAAGTCCCAGTGAAGTAGATGGAGGCTACAAATCCCTTCTCCCTGAGGTTATTGAGGATTAACCTATATTTTCGAGAAGTTTCAGTAAGAAGACCGAAGTTACAAATCTCTTCTCTCTGAATTCCTATCACCTAGAAGTCCCAGTGGAGTAGATGGAGGCTACAAATCCCTTCTCCTTGAGGTTATTGAGGATCAAACAATATTTTCAAGAATTTTCAGTAAGAAGACCGAAGTTACAAATCTCTTCTCTATGAATTCCTATCACCTCGGAGTCCTAGTAGAATAGTTGGAGGCTACAAATCCCTTCTCCCTGAGGTTATTGAGAATCACCCTATATTTCCGAGAAGTTTCAGTAAGAAGATCGAAGCTACAAATCTCTTCTCACTGAATTCCTATCACCTCGGAGTCCCAGTGGAATAGATGGAGGCTACAAATCCCTTCTCTCTGAGGTTATTGAAGATCAACCTATATTTCTGAGAAGTTTTAGTAAGAAGACCGAAGTTACAAATCTCTTCTCTCTGAATGCCTATCACCTCGACATCCCAGTAGAGTAGATGGAGGCTACAAATCCCTTCTCCCTGAGGTTATTGAGGATCAACCTATATTTCCAAGAAGTTTCAGTAAGAAGACCGAAGTTACTAATCTCTTCTCTCTAAATTCCTATCACCTCGAAGTCCCAGTGGAGTAGATCGAGGCTACAAATCCCTTCTTCCTGAGGTTATTGAGGATTAACCTATATTTTCGAGAAGTTTCAGTAAGAAGACCGAAGTTACAAATCTCTTCTCTCTGAATTCCTATCACCTAGAAGTCCTAGTGGAGTAGATGGAGGCTACAAATCCCTTCTCCCTGAGGTTGTTGAGGATCAAACTATATTTTCAAGAATTTTTAGTAAGAAGATCGAAGTTACAAATCTCTTCTCTCTGAATTCCTATCACCTCGAAGTCTCAGTGGAATAGATGGAGACTACAAATCCCTTCTCCCTAAGGTTATTGAGGACCAAACTATATTTCCGAGAAGTTTAAGTAAGAAGAGAGATGTTACAAATCTCTTCTCTCTGAATTCCTATCACCCCGAAGTCCCATTGAAGTAGATGGAGGCTACAAATCCCTTCTCCCTGAGGTTATTGAGGATCAACCTATATTTTCGAGAAGTTTCAGTAAGAAGACCAAAGTTACAAATCTCTTCTCTCTGAAATCCTATCACCTCGACATCCCAGTGGAGTAGATGAAGGCTACAAATCCCTTCTCCCTAAGGTTATTGAGGATCAACCTATATTTTCGAGAAGTTTCAGTAAGAATACCGAAGCTATAAATCTCTTCTCTCTGAATTCCTATCACCTGGAAGTCCCAGTGGAATAGATGGAGCCTACAAATCCCTTCTCTCTGAGGTTATTGAGGGTCAACCTATATTTCTGAGAAGTTTCAGTAATAAGATCGAAGTTACAAATCTCTTCTCTCTGAATTCCTATCACCTCGAAGTCCCTTTGAAGTAGATTGAGGCTACAAATCCCTTCTCCCTGAGGTTATTGAGGATTAACCTATATTTTCCCGAAGTTTCAGTAAGAATATCAAAGTTACAAATCTCTTCTCTCTGAATTCCAATCACCTCGAAGTCCCAGTGGAGTAGATAGACGCTACAAATCCCTTCTCCCTGAGGTTATTAAGGATCATCCTATATTTCTTAGAAGTTTCAGTAAGAAGACCAAAGTTACAAATCTCTTTTCTCTGAATTCCTATCACCTCGAAGTCCTGGTGGAGTAGATGGAGGCTACAAATCCCTTCTCCCTGAGGTTTTTAAGGATCAAACTTTATTTCTGAAAAGTTTCAGTAAGAAGACCGAAGTTCCAAATCTCTTCTGAATTCCTATCACCTCGAAGTCTCAGTAAAATAGATGGAGGCTACAAATCCCTTCTCCCTGAGGTTATTGTGGATCAAACTATATTTTCGAGAAGTTTCAGTAAGAAGACTGAAGTTACAAATCTCTTCTCTCAGAATTCCTATCACCTCGAAGTCCCAGTGGAGTAGATGGAGGCTACAAATCCCTTCTCCCTGAGGTTATTGAGGATCAACCTATATTTCCAAGAAGTTTCAGTAAGAAGACCGAAGTTACTAATCTCTTCTCTCTGAATTCCTATCACCTCGAAGTCCTAGTGGAGTAGATCGAGGCTACAAATCCCTTCTCCCTGAGGTTATTGAGGATTAACCTATATTTTCGAGAAGTTTCAGTAAGAAGACCGAAGTTTCAAATCTATTCTCTCTGAATTCCTATCACTTAGAAGTCCTAGTGGAGTAGATGCAGGCTACAAATCCCTTCTCCCTGAGGTTGATGAGGATCAAACTATATTTTCAAGAATTTTTAGTAAGAAGACCGAAGTTACAAATCTCTTCTCTATGAATTCCTATCACCTCGAAGTCCCAGTGAAATAGATGGAGGCTACAAATCCCTTCTCCCTAAGGTTATTGAGGATCAAACTATATTTTTGAGATGTTTAAGTAAGAAGAGAGATGTTACAAATCTCTTCTCTCTGAATTCCTATCACCCCGAAGTCCCATTGAAGTAGATAGAGGCTACAAATCCCTTCTCTCTGAGGTTATTGAGGATCAACTTATATTTTCGAGAAGTTTCAGTAAGAAGACCGAAGTTACAAATCTCTTCTCTCTGAAATCCTATCACCTCGACCTCCCAGTGGAGTAGATGGAGGCTACAAATCCCTTCTCCCTAAGGTTATTGATGATCAACCTATATTTCTGAGAAGTTTCAGTAAGAAGACCGAAGCTACAAATCTCTTCTCTCTGAATTCCTATCACCTGGAAGTCCCACTGGAATAGATGGAGCCTACAAATCCCTTCTCTCTGAGGTTATTGAGGGTCAACCTATATTTCTGAGAAGTTTCAGTAAGAAGATCGAAGTTACAAATCTCTTCTCTCTGAATTCCTATCACCCCGAAGTCCCTTTGAAGTAGATAGAGGCTACAAATCCCTTCTCCCTGAGGTTATTGAGGATCAACCTATATTTTCGAGAAGTTTCAGGAAGAATATCTAAGTTACAAATCTCTTCTCTCTGAATTCCAATCACCTCGAAGTCTCAGTCGAGTAGATAGACGCTACAAATCCCTTCTCCCTGAGGTTATTGAGGATCATCCTATATTTCCTAGAAGTTTCAGTAAGAAGACCAAAGTTACAAATCTCTTTTCTCTGAATTCCTATCACCTCGAAGTCCCAGTGGAGTAGATGGAGGCTACAAATCCCTTCTCCCTGAGGTTTTTGAGGATCAAACTTTATTTCTAAAAAGTTTCAGTAAGAAGACTGAAGTTACAAATCTCTTCTGAATTCCTATCACCTCGAAGTCTCGGCGGAATAGATGGAGGCTACAAATCCCTTCTCCCTGAGGTTATTGTGGATCAAACTATATTTTTGAGAAGTTTCAGTAAGAAGACTGAAGTTACAAATCTCTTCTCTCAGAATTCCTATCACCTCGAAGTCCCAGTGGAGTAGATGGAGGCTACAAATCTCTTCTACCTAAGGTTATTGAGGATCAAACTCTATTTTCAAGAAGTTTCAGCAAGAAGATCGAAGTTACAAATCCTTCTCTCTGAATTTCTATCACTCCAAAGTCCCAGTGAGGTAGATGGAGGCTACAAATCCTTTCTCCCTGAGGTTATTGAGGATCAACCTATATTTTCAAGAAGTTTCAGTAACACGACCGAAGTTACAAATCTCTTCTCTGTATATCCCTATCACTTCGAAGTCCCAATGGAATAGATGGAGGCTACAAATCCCTTCTCCCTAAGGTTATTGAGGATCAAACTATATTTTTGAGAAGTTTAAGTAAGAAGACAGATGTTACAAATCTTTTCTCTCTAAATTCCTATCACCCCGAAGTCCCATTGAAGTAGATGGAGGCTACAAATCCCTTCTCCCTGAGGTTATTGAGGATCAACCTATATTTTTAAGAAGTTTCAGCAAGAAGATCAAAGTTACAAATCTCTTCTCTCTGAATTCCAATCAACTCGAAGTCCCAATGGAGTAGATAGATGCTACAAATCCCTTCTCCCTGAGGTTATTGAGGATCATCTTATATTTCATAGAAGTTTCAGTAAGAAGACCAAAGTTACAAATCTCTTTTCTCTGAATTCCTATCACCTCGAAGTCTCAGTGGAATAGATGGAGGCTGCAAATCCCTTCTCCCTGAGGTTATTGAGGATCAACTATATTTCCGAGACATTTCAGAAAGAAGACTTAAGATACAAATCTATTCTATCTGAATTCCTATCACCACGAAGTCCCAGTGGAGTAGATAGACACTACAAATCCCTTCTCCCTGAGGTTATTGAGGATCATCCTATATTTCCTAGAAGTTTCAGTAAGAAGACCAAAGTTACAAATCTCTTTTCTCTGAATTCCTATCACCTCGAAGTCCCAGTGGAGTAGGTGGAGGCTACAAATCCCTTCTCCCTGAGGTTATTGAGGATTAAACTTTATTTCTGAAGAGTTTCAGTAAGAAGACCGAAGTTACAAATCTCTTCTCTCTGAATTCCTATCACCTCGAAGTCTCAGTGGAATAGATGGAGGCTACAAATCCCTTCTCCCTAAGGTTATTATGGATCAAACTATATTTCTGAGAAGTTTCAGTCTGAAGTTACAAATCTCTTCTCTCTAAATTCCTATCACCTCGAAGTCCCAGTAGAGTAGATGGAGGCTACAAATCTCTTCTCCCTAAGGTTATTGAGGATCAAACTCTATTTTTGAGAAGTTTCAGCAAGAAGATCGAAGTTACAAATCTCTTCTCTCTGAATTCTTATCACTCCGAAGTCCCAGTGAGGTAGATGGAGGCTACAAATCCCTTCTCCCTGAGGTTATTGAGGATCAACCTATATTTCTGAGAAGTTTCAGTAAGAAGACCGAAGTTACAAATCTCTTCTCTCTGAATTCCTATCACCTCGAAGTCTCAGTGGAATAGATGGAGGCTACAAATCCCTTCTCCCTGAGGTTATTGATGATCAACTATATTTTCGAGAAGTTTCAGTAAGAAGACTTAAGATACAAATCTATTCTATCTGAATTCCTATCACCACGAAGTCCCAATGGAGTAGATAGAGGCTACAAATTTCTTGTCCCTAAGGTTATTGAGGATTAAAGTCTATTTCTGAGAAGTTTCAGCAAGAAGATCGAAGTTACAAACCTCTTCTCTATGAATTCCTATCACCCCGAAGTCCCAGTAAAGTAGATGGAGGCTACAAATCCCTTCTCCCTAAGGTTATTGAGGATCAACCTATTTTTCTGAGAATTTTTAGTAAGAAGATCGAAGTTACAAATATCTTTTCTCTGAATTCCTATCACCTCGAAGTCCCAGTGTAGTAGATGGAGGCAACAAATCCCTTCTCCCTAAGGTTATTGAGGATCAACCTATATTTCCGAGAAGTTTCAGTAAGAAGATCAAAGCTACATATCTCTTCTCTCTAAATTCCTATCACCTCGAAGTCCCAGTGGAATAGATGGCGGCTACAAATCCCTTTTCCCTGAGGTTATTGCAGATCAACCTATATTTCTGAGGTGTTTCAGTAAGAAGATCGAAGTTACAAATCTACTCTTTCTGAATTCCTATCACCTCAACGTCCCAGTGAAGTAGATAGAGGCTACAAATCTCTTTTCCCTAAGGTTATTGAGGATCAACCTATATTTCCAAAAAGTTTCAGTAAGAAGATCGAAGTTACAAATCTCTTCTCTCTGAATTCCTATCACCTCGAAGTCCCAGTGGAGTAGATGGAGGCTACAAATCCCTTCTCCCTAAGGTTATTAAGGATCAAATTATATTTCCAAGAAGTTTCAGTAAGAAGACTGAAGTTACAAATCTCTTATCTCTGAATTCCTATCACCTTAAAGTTTCACCTTGAAGTTATAAATTGATTAATTTTTGTCCTTTTGATTGAAAACTTAAAAAGTGTTTTATCATGTTTCTTTTAAAGCATTTGTTTGCGCTCTAACTGCAATAATGTCGAGTCTTATAATACTGGCATTTGCATTACATGACCGTTGTGGTTACGCCTTTACGTGGGAGTGAGAAACTATGCCTTCGTGAGGTTTTCACCTCCGCATGGGCTAGTGGACTCCTACCAGGATACATCTGTACATGTGTCCTTCGTGAGATTTTCATCTCCGTATGGCCATAGGGAAATGTATTCCCCTGAACCGAACTCGATCCATATGAGCCTATAATGGGTGAGAATTGAGGAATCTGTTGGTTCAGGTACTCATTATTTAGAATCAAGCCGCATATAGCAGCCCTAGGCACCTACCCTAGATAGAGCCACGCCAAACCCTAGTGGTCACTCAGACAGGTGTTCTATGTTGTTTATTTCTCTTACACTAACGTATTTTCTTCTGTTTTGATTGCATTGCATTGCATTCATTCCATGCATTTGAATTACATTTCATGCATGTGCATTATATCATTTGCATTACGCTATTCTCATTACATTGCATCATTTGCATTAGTTTTTACAAAATGACCCTGATTAGGTGAAATATTTTCAGTTAACCTATAAGACATGAAGCAAAGGTTGGAAAGATTAGAGTAAAGGCAAATATTGATGCAAGTGGAGTTGGCCAAAATTCAACAGGATATGCGAGATCAAATGAATATGATACGCCAGTTAACCTGATTACTAGTCAGAGGGCTTGAAAAAAAGGAGTGGCTTAGTGGCCAGCAGTGTGGATGATGATGAAGACATCGTTTATTCCCCGATAAGTACCCTGACTCAGCCAGACCCGCATTCGCAAAGGATACCCGTCATTATTGGACCCTAATGTCAGATTGATACTTCGGCCCTGTTGAACTTCCCGATGGGTTCAGGTTTAACTCGAAGGATGATCGAGCCAAACCGGTTGTACTGACAGAAACAAAAGAAAAAGGAGAGTGGACTTTAAAAGCCCCGAAGAAAGAGGAAAATAAAGCAAATAGTATAAGAAGGTATAACAAGGGCAATTTAAAGCCGATTACAGTAAGCCAGCCAAGGATAGTGACTACCCACTATCAGGTCTCCCCAAGGCAAGAACCCAATCCAAGATTGAACTTGAAAAAACTCTAGTTCCCGCCCATTCCAATCTCGTATAGGGAGTTGTCCCGAATTTTGTTCGACGCACATGTTGTATCCCCTTTTCATATAGAACCAATACGTCCTCCATACCCTAAATGGTACGATGTGATCGTCCAATGCGAACACCATGCAAGAATTACGGGGCACTCGATGGAAAATTACACCGCCTTCAAGAAATTAGTCGAAAGACTCATCAGATTGGGTATCGTAAAATTTGATGATCTTTCTGGTGCAGAAAATTCATTACCCAACCTTTCTGTTAAAGGAGTAAACATTATAAGTCCCATGATGGATAGGGGCATGAGATTTAAGGATGCATCGAGCTCAGAGCCTTAGTGCAAGGCCTGATTGAAGAGATTAAAAACTCGAAGGAATATTAGAGATTCTGAACATTAACAACATATTCAAAGAGAGAACCAGAGAATAGACTTTTCCAAGCTTCTACCTTTACGTACTTGGAAAGATTTTAAACAATGGGACTGTGGAAGAGATCCCTGTATTTTTTGAGTTAATCTAGAGTAATATTCAAAACATGATTGTTGCTTTAAGCCCAGAAGCAATAAGAATCTTTTTATGAAATGGGCTTGTGTCCAGATTTTTTATTTCAATAAAATACATCTTTCTAAGTAAATATTTTTTTTTTCATTCTTTACATTTCATACTGCACAAATAATCGTTCTTGGAATCATTTTTCTTGAATTTACCTTCGTGCCCACATTGGGTCCCCAAATATCAATGACATGGGCGACGCTGTTACAGACTCCTTTTTTGAATGAAATATGGATCTAACGGATTGCAGGACTTTAAAGGTGATAGAAATTGTAATCTATCTTCTGATTTGTTAATACCGGATGAAAAACAGATCCTACATCGCAAGCCAAGGAAGGAGATGAAGATCAAAGCCTAGCTCAATGCAGAAATATGATTTCCTATATGTGGGGCATGGATGTTATCAAGCCAGTCTCATCAAAAGCTTCTGGCCAACATCGATTCATTTTCGTGGATGTTAGTTACTTCACTTAGATGGTAAAAGTCGCTTCATATGCCAATATTACAAAGTCGATAGTCATCAGAACACAAAAGAGAAAAAGAAAGAAAAATTACCGACAAAAAAAATGTCGAAAAGATCATATTTAACCGCACAATGTCAAAATTTTGTGGTCTGTTCAAAGATTAGGTGCCACATATCAGTGCAGCAAAAGCAACCAAAAAGAAAAATAAAAGATCATAAAAGGACCGAGACTTGTAAAGATTGGCATACAGAAGTTACCATTTACCCTCTATGCTTATCAAACATTGGCCAAGGCTGTTACTGGGGCAACACATTTCTCATTGGTTTTGCCCATTGGAGTCAAAATTCTCTCAGAGCTAAAATTGGATGAGGCAGAATGAATCCAATCTCAATATGATTAGTTGAATTTGAAGAAAAAGTGTTAAAAGCTATCTGTCACAGTTAGATGATGCGAGCTCATAACAAAAATGATTCGCCCTAGAAAATTTCATGATAGGGCTTTGAAAAAGCTTTTTCCCATGCAAAAGGGACTTCAGAAGAAAGCGGATGCCAAACTAGGAAGGACCTTATGCAGCAAAGAAGGCCTATTCTGGGGAAGCATGGATATTGTCTAAGATAGATGGCAAGGACCTGCCCAATCTGGTGAATCCAGATTCAATAAAAAGTTTTCCAAAGAGAAATTCTTCAAAAAAAAAAAGAAAAAAGAAGAAAAAGAAGAGGCCAAGGCGAAAACCTGCAAAAGGCGCTTTGAGACCAAAGTAAAAGGTAAAAGAATAATGCTAATAAACATATACACAATCCAATTTTTAAGCACATGTATAAAAAGGAGTAATAAAGTGAAAATAATAAATAAAAATACCCAATAAAAAGAAAATAACAAGAGAACAATTTTAAATATAAACTAAAAAATAAATAATACTAAATAAACTAGCAAGTAAATAAAGAATTAAAATGAATAAAGGACCCGATTGCCACTCAAATTAAATTAACAGGATAAATTAAGATAAAAAAATAAACAAAGGACTAATTCGAAAGGCACTAAGACAAACGAGGACTAAATGGGCAAATAACCCAATCCTCTGGACACGTGTCCCTTCACCAGGAGATCATACATGAAAATCATGCGATATAATCTATAAAAATTAAAAGAAAAGGATTTGGGCCCAATTGTAAACCATTAGAAAAGCGGAAGGATTGAAAGGGTAAATAGACCCTTATTCAAAACACGCGGATCCTTCGGGTCAGATTCTAATTCAGGGGTAAAATGACGCCATTTTGGAGCCTGAAAGTTAAGCCCAAAACGACGTCGTTTCATAGGGCTATAAAAACAAAAATAAATTAAAAAAATGTCATTTCCAACCAGTTTCAGAAAAAAAATTCCTTCTCCTTCTTTTTACTCTGTAGCCACCCCACCGACCGACCATAGGGCCGTCGCGAGCCACTGTGGCCATCGATCATTGGCGATAGCAGCCGTCGCCTTCAGTGGCCAAAAAAAAGGTATATTGTTTTAAAAAAACTTTTAACTCTTTCTAACCCCTTTTTTTTTGAAAAAAGAACAATGAAACCCTAAAAAAACTTTAAAAAAGACCCTTCGGTTTCTTTCCTCCGACAATACTGTCTTTAATCAGAGACTGTGGCCTCTGCCTCGCACGGCGAAGAACGAACGGTGCAGGTATATTTTCAACCTTTTCTTTTTATTCTATGTTTTTATATAAAAGATTCATAAAATAAATATAAAAAAATATCACCTTCAAAATTTGTATTTTGCTTTTTTTTAGTGCTTTTTTTGTATTTCTTCTTTTTTTTTTTTTGTCTTTTTGTCTCTAAAAAATACATTGGAATTGTTATGGCCTTTTATAGTCAATTTACAATATATTTTTATCTACTTTTTTACTATCTCACCTACTTGTGTTTGGTTTCTGTCTTTTCTTTTTTTTCCTTGCAGGTAGTGACGGTGGCAGTGGCAGGCAGTTGGTGGTGGAAAAGACTAGGAGCGGCAGCGGCACAAGCTAGAGATTTAAGGTGCGGTGACTAGGGTTTCTGTTCTTTTTTTTTTTCTGAAAACTATTTAGGTGTTTGGGCTATTTGGGCCGTTAGGGTTTTTTAATTTTTGGGGCTTTGTAATTAGGTAGTGTATTTGGGTTATTTGCTGTAAATGGACTCTGGACTTTTAAGTTGTTTTTGTTTTTTCCTAGGCTGAATGAAATTGCGATTTCACAGCTGCCTCTCTTTGCTCGTTGTCATGTAACAAGAATGGAGCAAAGACTTTTATGAAGGACCAATTTCGTCTGGTTTTGCCGAATCTCGACCTCTTTGGTGCTCCTCTTTTTTAAGTAGCTTCATTCCATCCCACTGCAACTTCAGAGGTATAAAATTTGTTGCTTCAATCTACTCCACTGCAACTTCGTGGAGATAAGACTTGTAGCTTCAATCTATTCCACTACAACTTTAGGGAGATAAGGTTTGTAACTTCGATCTACTCAATTGAAATTTCAAGGAGATAAGATTTGTAACTTCAATCTCCCCCACTGCAACTTTAGGGAGATAAGATTTGTAATTTGTAGCTTTAATCTATTCCACTGCAACTTAAAGGAAATAAGATCTGCTATCTTCAATCTACTCCACTGCAACTTCAGGGAGATAAGACTTGTAACTTCAACCTGCTCCACTGCAACTTTAGGGAGATAAGGTTTATAGCTTTAATCTGTTCTACTACAACTTCAGAGAGATAAGATTTGATATCTTCAATCTACTCCACTGCAACTTCAGAGAGATAAGATCTGTAACTTCAACCTGTTCCACTACAACTCTAGGGAGATAAGGTTTACGGCTTTAATATGCTCCACTGCAACTTAAGGGAGATAAAATTCACCACGATGACTTCAATCTGTCCCACTACAACTTCAAGGGTATAGAATTTGTGATTTCACTGATCTGTTACACTGTTATCTGGGGAACATGACTTGTAGAATCCATTTCATTAGCCTATATTTATGACAAGCAATTAGGATGTTATGGTCAAAATGAATCAAATGCTCCTAACTACATGTGTATGAATGATGTTTGCATGAATGTAGAATGTCATTTTTTTCGAGAATGATCCCTTTTTAATGCTTAGGTTGACATTGCTCGTTGTTCATCAAGGTTCTATCATTGATGCATTACCTTGCCTTCTTGTTCAACTAGTATCTTTGACAGAAAACCTGAAGAAATAATCATAATTTAAACTATTCGTTCCTAAACATTTCCAACCCCTAGATTTGGTTAGTTCTGACCAGTGATTCTGTTTCAGGTCCTTGTATTATTTAGAACCTTTCAGAGCAATATGAAAAAAATCCTTTTACTTGAATATTATTTGTCCATTAATCATTATTTCAATGAAAAATGCTTGAAAAAAAAATCGTAACAATGGACAAGATTGAAATTTATTAGGAGTAAAGCTCGAAATGAATAGATTAATCAAAGATAGCAAATGTTGCTAAAATACAAGATGAGTAAGATGAAAATAGGTGCCTCAGATATCGCAGCATGAGCTTCTCTCCTCAAACTTCTCGAAGACCATTTTGAATTTGATATGTGTTTAGGAGATCTAAAGTATTTTGTTGATGCCTCAAGATGTAACGTTCTTCCTTCTGAGAAAACCCAACCATCACATGCTCAATCTTCAATCCAAATTTCAGCTGCCTTTTTCCAGCTTTTCAACTCAAAACCTCTTTGGGCTCAAGGTGCCCTTTGCGAGTTATCACCTTGGCCTTTCCTCTTTTTTTTTTTTTTAAAGTGAAGTATTTCTTGACTGAATCTGAATTCACTAGATTAGGCAGGTTTTTTCATCCATGTCAATCAAAATCAACGCTCCTCCAAAAAAGGCCTTCTTTACAACATAAGGTCCTTCCCAGTTTGGCATCCACTTTCTTCTAAAATCCTTTTGTATGGGTAGGATCTTTTTCAATACCAGGTCTCCCTCATGGAATTCTCTAGGACAAACCTTTTTGTTATAAGCCCGCATCATTCGTTTTTGGTATATCTGACTATGACTGATAGCTTTCAACCTCTTTTCTTTGATCAAATTTAGCTAATCATATCAGGTTTGAATCCATTCTGCTTCATCCAGCTTCAATTCTAACAAAACTCGGAGGGAAGGAATCTCGACTTCAATAGGTAAAACCACATCCATTCCATAAACCAAAGAGAAAGGTGTTGCCCTAGTGGAGGTTTTGACAGACGTTCGATAGGTATAGAGGGCAAATGGTAACTTCTCATGCCAATCTTTATAAGTCTCAGTCATTTTCCCCACGATCTTCTTAATGTTCTTATTGGCTGCCTCCAACACACCATTCATTTTTGGACGATATGGTGACGAGTTATGGTGTTTAATCTTGAATACAGTATAGACCTCCACTATCGTGCTGTTGTTCAAGTTCAATGCATTGTCAGATATAATCCTTTCTGGCATATCATACCGATATATGATCTCTTTCTTTAAGAATTTGCCAACTTCCGACTTGGTGACATTGGCATATAAAGTGTCTTCTACCCACTTGATGAAGAAATTGATGACCACAAAGATGAATCAGTGCCCATTGGAAGCTTTTGGCGATATCAGCCCAATGACATCCATGCCCCACATAGAAAAAGGCCATGAATAAGTCATAACATGGAGAGGTGAAAAAGGCACATGAATTTTGTCTCCATAAATTTGACACTTATGGCATTTCTTGGCATAACTGATGCAATCTCCTTCCATGGTGGACCAATAATACCCGAATCTCATGATTTTCCTGGCCATTGTAAGACCATTGGCATGTGTTCAGCAGACACCCTCGTGGACTTCTTCCAAAATTTTTTTAGCCTCGACAGCATCTACACATCTTAGTAGCACCTGATCCTTTCTTCTTTTATATAGGATCTCTCCATCTAAGATATAGTCACTGGCCAATGTTCTCAACATTCTTTTATCATTTTCAGTTGCTTGGTCAGGGTATTCATGATTCTTCACATATCGCAGTATATCATGGTACCAAGGGTGATCATCTTTTTATTCTTCTTCTTCAATGTTGCAACAATGAGCCGGAGTCTCATAAATACTTATCTGGATAGGTTTTACATCCTCTTGTTTGTTCACTTTGACAATCGAAGCCAAAGTAGCCAAAGTGTCAGCCATCTGATTTTTGTCTCGTAAAAGGTAGCAGAAGGTGATGTCATCAAACTCTTTAATTAATTCAAGAACCAGCCTTCGATAATTGATCAACTTGAGATCTCTTGTCTCCCATTCTTCCTTGAGTTGATAGATCACTAGCGCAAAATCCCCATATACCTCTAGCACTTTGATTTTGCGTTCTATGGCTGCACGGATACCCGTGATACATGCTTCATATTCTACTATATTATTCATGCAATCAAAATCCAATTTACTAGTAAAGGGATAATGATCTCTATTTGGAAATACTAGGACTACCCCGATTCTGTTTCTGTTACCCATAGTGTTTGAGGCTCCGTCAAAGTCTAGCTTCCAAGGATGACCTTCTTGAGAGTCTTTTTCAGTGGTTGCTACATACATTAGATCTTCATTCAGGAAATCAAAGTTCAAAGGCTCGTAATATTCTAGAGCTCTACTGGCCAGAAAATCTTCTATTGCACTCACTTTTATAACCTTCAAATTTACATAGACTATATCAAATTCGAAAAACAGAACTTGCCACCGGGCCATTCTTACATTCAAAGTAGTCAACTCCATCATGTACTTTAGAGGGTCCAGTTTTGAGATTAGCCAAGTTGTGTGGTACAACATGTACTGTTTTAGTCTTCGGGTTGTCTAGATCAAGGCACAACATAACTTCTCGATTGACGAATATCTTGTCTCACATTCAGTGAATTTCTTACTGAGATAGTATATCGCTCTCTCTTTTCTTCCTTACTCATCATGTTGACCAAGCATACATCACATGGAATTCTCGAATACTGCCAAGTACAGTATTAGCAGCCTACCTAGGCTGGGAGGAACCAGTACTGAGGCATTGGACAAGTAACGTTTGACCTTGTTGAAAGTATTCTGGCACTCTTCATCCCAAAATCCTGGATTGTGTTTCTTAAGAAGACGAAATATGAGGTCGTATTACTCAATTAGTTGCAAAATGAACCCTGCGATGTAATTTAGTCTTCCTAGGAAACCTCGAACCTCTTTTTGAGCGCATGGCAGAGGCAACTCCTGTACAGCCTTAATTTTATCTGGGTCGATCTCGATCCCCTTTTCACTGACTACAAATCCTAGAAATTTTCCCGACCTAGCCGTAAATGTACATTTTACTGAATTGAGCTTTAGCTGAAATTTTCTCACCCTCAAGAACAATTTCCTTAGGACTTGTATATGCTCCTTTTCTGTTCGGGACTTTGCAATCATATCGTCGACATAAACCTCGATTTCTTTGTGCATCGTATCATGAAACAAAGTTACCATGGCTCTTTGATACGTTGCTCTCGTATTTTTCAATCCAAATGGCATCACCTTATAGCAAAATGTTCCCCACATGGTTACGAATGTGGTCTTCTCCATGTCTTTAAGATGCATCATTATCTGGTTGTATCCTGAGAAACCATCCATGAAGGAGAACAATGAGTAACCGGTCGTATTGTCCACTAAAGTGTCGATATGAGGCAATGGGAAATTGTCTTTCGGGCTGGCTTTGTTCAAATCCATGTAGTCTACACACATTCGTACTTTCCCATCTTTTTTTGGGACGGGGACTATATTGACTACCCATTCTGAGTATTTAACCACTTGTAAGAAACTAGCATCGAATTGTTTCTTGACTTCCTTTTTTATTTTCAGCAAAACATCGGGCCTCATCCTTTGGAGCTTTTGTTGAACTGGCTTACACTCTTTCTTTATGGGGAGCCGGTGTACCATGATATCAGTATTTAACCCAGGCATGTCTTGATATGACCATGCGAAGACATCCTTGAATTCTTGGAGCAACTCAATGAGGTCTCGCTTTGTCTCTGCGGCAACGCAAACTCCAATTTTCACCTCTTTTTCCTCTCCTAAGCTCACAATTTCCACTGACTCTTTCTGAGGTAGGATTTGTTTCACATCTTGTTCCACTATCCTCAACAAATCATGAGATAGGTTATAGTCTCGATCATCTTCAAAATCCTGAGAATCCTCCATACACATATCTTGCTCAAAATAAGTCTTTGAGTCAATAACAACGTCAATCATATCATTGATATCTGGAGACCTATTATAGGGATGAAGGAAGATCCAAAGAACAAAACAATCTAAGAATAATTATCTGTATGGTATGATTATGAATGACATAGAAAGAATAAAAGAATATTTTCTGAAGATAATACGTAAAGATGCATTTTATTGAAATAAAGATGTAGGATATAAGCATATTTCAAACAAGGATTCTCATTGCTCCTAGGCTTAGAGCAATAAGTGTATTTTGAACATTATTCTCAATTAGCTCTAAAAGCTACAGGAATCTCTTCCGCAGTCCAATTGTTCAAAACACTTCTAGGTACATAGAGGCAGGTGCCTGATAAACTTTTTCCCCCAATTCCTTCTTTGGATATGGCATTAATGTTGATATTTCCCAACATTTCTTCTACGGTTTCTTTTCTTAATATCTTCCATTCAGGGTGAATAGTTCCTCCTAACACGAAAGTTCTGGATATATGGGGAAAGGTCATTGGTTCCCACTTGACCTCTTCCCCACTCAGTCGCGCTTTTCTCCTTTCTTGCTTCTTCTCCAGCTCTCTCTTCTTTTTCCTACCATCTGGCTTGTATCCTAAACCAAAGTGGTCTCATTTTTCTATTAGCATCAGTGCCTCGACCCTTCCTTACAGGTATTTTCCAAATCTTTTCCCAGGTAATGCTCTTTTTCAACTGTCAACTATAAGACCATCCTCGTGGTTTTGGAGATTTTAGGCATTGGGATCTTGTTTCCTTCAACAATGAAGGTTGCATTCACAAATTCCAACAATCGAAAGAAACATTCTATCACTTCATCGTTTGCTACTATGTATGGTGCGTTGCTGGTTACGGATGCAATAATATCTTCTTATGCGTTTATCTTACCAGTCGACCTTCTGTTACCAACTTTAGCTTTTGGTGCAATGATGACGACACTGCCCCTGCTGAATGAACCCAAGGCCGCCTCAACAAGAAATTATAAGAGGGCTTGATGTCTATCACTAAAAAATCTACCTCGTACGTGTTTGGACCAATCAAAAGGGGTATCCCAATCCTTCCCATCACCCTCCTTTCGGTACCATCGAATGCTCTCACCATGTTTTGACACGTCTTCATATGAGAGCTATCCACAGGCAACCTATTCAATGTGGATACAAGTAAGACATTCAGTGCAGATCCATTATCAATTAACACCCCTGGCAATGTATATCCTTTACAGCGAGTGGTGATGTGCAAAGCCTTTATAGATCCCATGCCCCACGAAGGTATTTCATCATCATTGAAAAAGATGAAGTTGTCGGCACTTATATTGTTAACTAGGCGGCCCAGCTTGTTCACAGAGATATCATTAGCGACATATGTTTCATTCAGCACCTTCATCAACTCGCTATGATCAGTTTCTGAGCTTAAGAGTAAAGTTTGCACTGATATGCGAGCTGGTTGTTTGTGTAGCTATTCTACAACACTATACTCACTATGCTTTAAGAAATTCAAGAATTATTTGGCCTCTTTCTCAGTTATCAGCTCATTAATAGGTGATTCAAGTCTGACTGTCTTTTCTTTCTTTTGTTCAACCGCCAAGGCTTTTCCTTTTACAGGCTCAGCTCTTGCATTTGATGGATCATAGCGCTTTCCACTAGGCATTTAGAAAACCACATCTTGGCTTTTTTCTGATGTGCTAACTGGGTTCTCCTCTCCCAGGATCATCACGTTGCATTCATAGTTCTATGGAACCCTTTTGCTGTCCTTGTAAGGAAAAGCTACGGGTTTCTGAATTATGATTCTCAGTGAAATTTGTGCTCCCACTTCATTGCTTCTTGGTTGTGAAATAATCACCATCAGGTGGTTGACCTTATGGACCTTCTCCGTCGATCCTTCTTATGAGGCGCATACATCTCCTTCTTCTGAGCCCTTGACCTCCTCATAAAATTCAATTTCTTTATTATCCATCAGACTTTGCACTAAAGTTCTGAATTCAGTGCACTCTTGGATCTAATAACCTTCTTCAGCGTGGAATTCACAATAGCTCATCATCCCTTTGGGTCTGTTCTCTGAATCTTGTATGATTAATCATTTATCTATCATTTGTTTCAAACCCCATTTCAGTGGGGGTTTTTTCTTCCGCAACACTAGTTTTAGTTTTCTTTCCTCCACTCTCCATTATTGCATTTACCCCTTGATCTGAATTATTGGGTAACTAGATTTTCTGTCAAATTAGGCTCCCATATTAGGTGGATTCCCATAATAACCCCCTAGAATAGTAGTAAATCGATTTTTAGATTCCCATATTAGGTCTCACCCTAATCCGGTAAAATCTCGTAACCCTATCTCTAGGCGTTCGATCAACTCCGCTTAATTACGCTAGATCTACTCTTAAGCAGGGTCTATTCCTCCTCCACCTAAGCACATCAGGTTTGGATTAAGCATGCATAATTAAGAACAAACTAAGTATTTATCATAAAATTCAGAAATCAAATAACAAGATTCATCTAGGTTTCATCCCCTTCAGGTATCTGAGGGGTTTAGTTCATAACTAAGAAAGAAAACATCTCAAGAGAAAAGATAAAACAAAACATAAGAAATTCCTAAAACTCCCTGAAGGAATTGAAGGAGAATACCGCCATCTTGAGTATAATTTCGACTTCCTAGGATAGATCAACTGGCTAACTTCAAGCGATTTGCACACTTCTGACCTTTCCGACTTGGCTCCTTGGCCTAGCTCGCCTCCCTCTCAATGGTGACAGTTAGGGGATATATATAGGCTCTTTGGAATGCAATTCTTTAAGTATCCTTTTCTGACTGAAATTGCTCATTCTGATGATAGAGGCACGGCCATGTAGCGCGCCCATGTGGATCGACTTCAGGCCGTGTTTGGATTCTTTAATGAGGCACGGCCGTGTAAATCGGTGGAGAGGCCGTGCTCTAGATGATCGGCGCGGCACGACCGTGTAAACTTTGGGCCAAGCCATGTCGATTTCGTGCTAAGGCCCATTTTACTCCGTTTTGGGCCTGTTTTACGTTCTTTTCATCCTTGGGTGCTTTTCTGGGTTTAATACATGAAAAGAAAGGATTAAGAGCACCTTTTTATATAAATCAAGGGATAAATCATCCAAAAGTAAGCTAAATGTGGGGTTAAAATATGTTATAATTACGGTTTATCGAATACCCCCACACTTAAGCTTTTGCTTGTCCTCAAGCAAAATTCTCAACTTACAATTAAAACGAGCTTTCCATGATTCATAATTCCTATCAATAATGGCTTATCCTAATTCATAGATAATTTATACATGGATAATTCAATTCAAAGAGTCCTGAAGATTCAAACAAGATAAGTCATATTTTTGTAGCACGAAAATATAGGTGTTTCCCTTCATCTAAATAATTACCTTTAATTCAAAACCGTCAAGGATTGACATCCTCGCAAAAGATTCACTCAAATCACTTGAAAAGTGTTTAAGGGTCAAAATTAAGCACTCATAAGTCAAACCTGAAAAGTTAATCCCATAGGCTTGCCTGAAAATCAAATCTCCACCACTGTAAAATGAAATGATAAATAGATCAAAAGGTCTTTGTTAGGGTTGTAACGAGGCTAAGGTTAAAGGTGTGGATAACGGTTGAAATTAAAAGGTTAGAATTGAGACTGAATTGATAAGTTACTTACCTAAAAATTTCTAAGATAACAATTACATCAACTGAAAATAATAATCCTACTAATACGAGCTTTTCTTTTGGAAATAGACTTTGATTCTGTAAGCTCACTTTTATAAAACTAATACTGAATATATTTTGAATTTTTTTTTAAGAATAAACTAAGTAAAGACAACATCAAATAATAATAATTCATAAAAACTTAGGTAACTAATCAAATCATATCTCGATTAAAGGGTAGTCAAAAAGAAGGGTGATAACAAATACAAAGGGTTTTGGGTTAAAATTAGTGGGTGAGTCAATAAAAAGGGTTGTTAAGCTCAACAGGGTTCACTAGGGGTTAATTATAAGGGTAGGCTTTTTAGTGGTGTAAGTGGGTTAAAACCTAGGTGCCTTTATCATCTCGGTATATCAAATCATAACTGTGGTCTTGACATGTATAATCAAGGCAAATTCTAAAATAACAGTTCATAGTTGACACACTCATAATCAATAAAGTGAGCATGAAAAAGAATTATGCTCTATAAGGCTCAAAATCTGACAAAAATTATGGGTGTTTTTGACATCAACCTTTGTAAATCTCAAACTTCAAGATAACATTCAAATTCAGGTTAACAACCTAAAGTTTTAAAAAAAAATTTGAATATCAGACTTATCATGCTTGATTCCCTAGTATTCTTCAAATTTAATCATCAATTCACAATTAACTATGACTTATTCAAAAACATGTCAATAACAATCACAAATCATCAGAAATTTCATCTTAATTAGTAATATGAGAAAATTACTTTAAAACAAGATTAAATTCAGGGATTTGAGAATAATGCAAAAAGTTAGGCACACTTTGAGAATCATTCAAAAATTAGACACTTTTACCCCCCAAACTTAAGATGTACATTGCCTTCAATGTACAAAGATAAATAATGATAATTAGTGATCAATCAAAAAGATAAGAAGGGAAAGTGTCACTTTCTGGATTTACTGATGAGATCCTTAGAGGATGTGGAAAGTGTGTGGCATCAGGTGACTTTTTGTATTTCTCCTAGTTTTGCTTTTGTGTATGTGGAATATATAATTTATTCTGTAAAGTCACTGCTTAATGATCTTTTCGATGTAATAAATATGTGGTTAGGGATGCTTGAATAATTAGATAGCCAATGATAAAAGTTTGCAATAATAATAAGAATTCGAATTAAACAACACAAAATAAAAATTTAAAATAAAGAAAATAAAATTAAAGAAAACAATTTAAAAGGACTCGAGAGGTCCTCATCATGGGTTAGGTGCGGTGGTGGCTTGATGATGACATGTGGAGGTGCTGGCATATTTGTTGAAGCGTCGCCTCTAACCCTTCAAAGCGCCGAGTGTTTTCAACAAAATGCGCTCGAACCGGTCGAGTCGTGTAGAGATGTCTGCTAAGGATGTTGCTGCTCGATACGGATGCTGGCTTGGATTTAGTACCTCCTCTAATGGTGGTGGGACATCATCAGTAATGTCCTCTGCCTCCTCTTCGTTTGTGGGTTTCTTTAATTGGTACTGATGGGGTCTATCCCTTGACGTTGTTTGATTATCCTTATGTGTAGTATCGTCTGGATGCCTTGAGGTACCATGTTACCCATCAGTGTGAGGAAGGTGATCTGATCGTCGGTGTTGAGGAGGTTAAAGTGTCGAGCCAACCTCGTAATGTATGGCCCCATCGCCACGCCCATGTTTATTTGAAAATGCTCGTGCTTTTCGCGATTTCCAAAATTTGGGCGCGTTTCAGGGTTCTTGGCACGGTCGTGGGTAACTTAGCACGCCCGTGTTCTAATAGTCAGTATGTTGGCACGGTGAGATCATACGGGCGTGTGTATCCCGTGTGTAGCAAGCATGGTCAATGTGCACGGTCGTATTTGGCCCGTGCTTAACAAGTAAGTAACCTCGCACAGTTAGGTAGCACGGGCGTGTTCTACCCGTGGTGTGTAAGTCAGTAGCTTCGCACGTTTAGGAAGCACGGGCATGGTCTGGTATCATAGCCTGTGTTGTTGAAAGAAATTTTTCCCTGTTTGTGCACGATTCCTGGCTCGCCCGTGTTTCATCCCCTGTCTTGCACACGGCCATTGACACGCTCGTGTTAAAGGCTGTGTTTAAAAACCTGCATTTCTATTGGACTATTTTTAATGTGGTGTTAGAAAAAATAAAATGTTAGTGGGTTAGTGCTCGGGTTGCCTCCCAAGAAGCGCTTGTTTATAGTCTTAAGCTAGACTTTCCCTGTTTTTGGTTCTAAAAGAAGGCTCATGGAGCATAAGCTCCTCTCTCATGTCTCCAAGATCTGCACCATTATAAATTTTAAGTCGGTGACCATTTACCTTGAATGTGCCTTTAGTGGGATGAGTTACCTCGATGGTGCCATATGGAAAAATTATTTTGATCATAAATGGGCCTGACCATCTTGATTTCAGCTTTCCCGGAAATAGTTTAAGCCTTGAGTTGTATAATAGGACCAGGTCTCCTACTTCGAATTGTTTTGATCTCTTGAGACGAGCATCGTGGCGTCGCTTTGTTGCTTCCTTGTACAGTTTTGAGTTCTCATAGGCTTCCATTCTCCACTCGTCCAGCTCGTTTATCTGCATCATTCTTCTCTTTCCTGCAATTTTGAGGTCAGAATTCAACAATTTTATTGCCTAAAAAGCTTTTTGTTCTAATTCGAATAGTAGATGACAGCTTTTTCCGTATACAAGTTTGTATGAGGATGTCCCTAAAGGTGTTTTAAATGTTGTTCTATAGGCCCATAAAGCATCATCTACTTTAACTGCTCAATCTTTTCTATTTGATTCAACCGTTTTTTTTAGAATGCGTTTAAGTACTCGGTTTGCTATCTCAACTTGCCCACTGGTTTGAGGATGATATGGGGTGGCTGTCCTGTGGTATACTCCACATTTTTTTAGGACTTTTTCAAATTGAGTATTATAGAAATGAGTACCCCTATCACTAATGATGGCTCTCGGTGTGCCAAATCGAGAAAATAGTTTCTTAAGAAACTTGACTACTACCCTAGCATCATTGGTAGGTAAAGCTTCCACTTCTACCCATTTTGACATGTAATCAACTGCCACTAGGATGTACTTGTTTCCAAACGAACTAGGGAATGGTCCCATGAAATCAATACCCCATACATCAAATATTTCACATTATAACATATATGTTTGAGGCATTTCATCACATTTAGAAATATTACCTATTCTTTGGCATCTATCACATGAGGTAACATACCTGTTGGCATCTTTAAATAGAGTGGGCCAATAAAAACCTGATTCGAGTATTTTGTGTGCTGTCTTAATACCACTGTAGTGTCCTCCTGATGGTCCTGAATGGCAATGCTCCAAGATTTTGCTTGCTTCTGTCTTTGTAACACATCTTCGAATTACCTGATCTACACATATGTGAAAAAGAAAGGAATCTACCCAAAAATAATTTTTCACCTCAGCAAAGAATCGCTTCTTTTATTAATGTGTTAATTTTCTTGGCAAGACATTAGCTGCTAAATAATTCGCAATATTTGCAAACCATGGTACCTCAGAATGTGTTATAGAAAAGAGTTGTTCTTTGGGAAACGAATCATTTATTTCACTTTCATCGAGCTCTTTGGAGTGTGAATTTTCAAGTCTAGAAAGGCGATCCACTGCAAGATTCTCGGCTCCCTTCTTATCTTGTATTTCCAAGTCGAATTCCTGTAAGAGTAAAATCCATCGTATGAGTCTGGGTTTTGCATCAGGTTTGTTTAAAAGATAATGAAGAGCTGAATGGTCAGTGTAAATGACAACTTTAGACAATATTAGACACTGTCTAAATTTATCAAAAGCAAAAACTACGGCTAGCAATTCTTTTTCTTTGGTGGTATAGTTTTCTTGTGCGGGTGTTAGTGTTCTGCTAGCGTAGTAAATTGGCTGAAAATGCTTGTCTCTTCGTTGTCCCAAAACTACACATACTGCAAAATCACTTGCATCACACATTAGTTCAAAGGGTAAGTTCCAATCAGGTGCAATTATAATCGGTGCATTTATTAATTTATCCTTAAGGATATTAAATGCATCTAAACATTCCTGGTTGAAATCAAAAGGAACATCTTTTTCTAGTAATTTTGTCAAAGGCTTAGCAATTTTAGAAAAATCTTTAATAAATCTTCTATAGAACCCTGCATGTCCTAAAAAGCTTCTAATAGCTTTAACAGAACTAGGGGGAGGTAGTTTTTCTATGGCTTCAACCTTGGCTTTATCTACTTCAATCCCTTTACTAGAAATCTTATGTCCTAACACAATTCTTTATCTAACCATAAAGTGACATTTTTCCCAATTCAAAACAAGGTTTGTTTCCTCACATCTCCTTAGAACTCGTTTTAAATTTTTAAGGCAAAGATGGGAAGAATTACCGAATATCGAGAAATCATCCATAAATACCTCCATGATGTCTTCCATGAGTTCGTCAAAGATTCCCAACACGCAACGCTGAAAAGTAGCAGGAGCATTACATAATCCAAAAGGCATTCTACGATAAGCAAACGTACCGTATGGGCATGTAAATGTCGTCTTCTCTTGATCTTCAAGAGCTATGGGGATTTGGAAGTAGCCAGAGAGTCCGTCTAGAAAGTAGTAGTACATATGCCCAAATAATCTTTCTAGCATTTGATCTATGAAGGGCAGAGGAAAGTGATCTTTTCTGGTGGCGTCATTCAGCTTCCTATAGTCTATACAGACTCTCCAACCGGTAACTGTTCTTGTGGGAATTAACTCATTCTTTTCATTGGTTACCACCGTCATTCCTCCTTTATTTGGAACTACCTGCACAGGACTTACCCAAGTGCTGTCAGAAATAGGATAAATTATTCCTGCATCTAGAAGTTTAATTACCTCAGCTTTGACCATTTCTTTCATGTTGGGGTTTAATCGTCTCTAGGGTTGCACACACGGCTTATATTCTTCTTCCATTAAAATTTTGTGGGTGCAGAACGCGGAGCTTATTCCCTTGATGTCAGAAATTTTCCAAGCTATGGCTTTTTTGTGCTCTCTTAGTACCTTTATCAGCTCCTCTTTTTCCTTGGGTTCCAGTTCTGAAGAGATGATTACTGGTAGCGTAAAGTTGTCCCCGAGAAATGCGTATTCTAAGTGTTTTGGTAACTGTTTTAATTCCAATTTAGATGGCTCTTTGATGGAAGGTTTCTGTCTTATTTCGTTATCATTTTCAATGCTTTCTTCTTTCATTTGTCTGGATGACGATGTATTCAGATTCAACTCATCGTCTTCATCTTCTTCCCCTCTTCTCGAGTCAGGCACAGTTCCATCGTGTCGTCATGTATGATTTCCTGTAATGAATTTTGAATGATATAATCAGTAGTATCAACAAAATAACAGGAATCATCCTGCTCTTTAGAATATCGCATAGCATCATAAATTTGAAAAATGATTTCTTCATCACCTATCCTCAGTGCTAGTTTACCATCACCTACATCAATAACAGCTCCAGCAGTGGCTAAAAAAGGACGCCCTAAGATTAAAGGAACATTAATGTCTTCATCCATGTCTAACACAACGAAATCAACAGGGAAAATAAATTTATCAATTTTTACCAAGACATCTTCAATAACTCCTCTAGGATATTTAATGGATCTATCTGCTAACTGAATACTCATCCTAGTGGGTATTGGTTCCCCAAGATCTAGTTGTTTAAACATTTTGTAAGGCATTGAATTTATACTGGCACCTAGATCAGCTAATGCTTTCTTAATATTTAAGCTACCAATTAAACAAGGGATAGTAAAACTTCCTGGGTCTTTTAATTTGGTTGGTAGCTTATTTTGGAGGATGGCTGAGCACTCTTCATTAAGTTCCACTGTTGACACTTCTTCAAGTTTCCGTTTATTCGTCAGGAGTTCCTTTAAGAATTTTGTGTACTTCGACCTCTGTGAAATGGCTTCAACAAAAGGTAAGTTAATATGTATTTGTTTAAAAAGTTCGAGAAACTTACCGTATTGGGCATCAATTTGTTCCTTTTTTAACTTTACTGGATATGGGATTGGTGGTTTGTTCTCATTGCGTATTGGAGTTACATCCTCAATCCCGTTATCACTTGCCTTGTTATCATTGTTTGGGATTTGTTTCTTTGGGTCTACTAATTCCCTTCCACTTCTTAGTATGCTTTGCTTTTACTGCTCATTCCTTTAGGAAAAATTTCTGCCCATATTTCACAGATCATTTGAGTAAGTAATCCAACCTTCTTAGTGAGTTCCCCAAATGACTCACTAATTTTTTCAATTGATGTTTGTTGATCTATAAGGGTTCTCTCGGTATCTTGTAGGCATTTTTCTGTGTCTGCCAAAAATTTTGCCATTATCTCTTCGAGAGTTGGTTTCTTCTCTTGTGGATAGGGCTGATTTTGGAAGTTTTGAGGAGGTTGTTGCCTTTGATTACCTTGATTTCCCTGGCCTCCCCATGAAAAATTTGGATGGTTCCTCTAACCTGGATTGTAAGTATTACTATATGGATTATTATTGGATATGAAATTGTTACCTATATATTTCATCTATTCGCTCTCTGCTTCTGGTTGGTAGGGTGGGTACTCAGAATTCGCCACAATTCCACTTGCATCCACTCCTTTACTGGATGTACCTGCGAAGAACACAAACTGTCAAGCTTTTTATTCATTATCTCCCTTTGTGTGATAGCATGGTTACTGTGTCTATGTTGAAGGCTCCTGCTGATTTTTTTGGTTTCGTCCTTGAAGCTTGGCACTGATAATTATTCAGTGACATCTCTTCAATGAACTCGTATGCTGCTTCAGGAGTTTTGTTGTTTAAGGTTCCGCCGGTGGCTGAGTCAATTAGTTGCCTCGTTAAAGGGTTTACACTGTTATAGAGTGTTTGGTCTTGAAGCCACAAAGGTAAGCCATGGTGTGGACATCTTCTCAAGAGATCCTTGCATCTCTCCCATGCGTCGTATAATGTTTCTACATCCATCTGCACAAAAGAAGAGATATCATTCCGTAATTTGGTCGTTTTGGCCGGTGGGAAATATTTCATTAAAAACTTTTCGGTCATTTGATCCCATGTAGTGATTGACCCTCGTTGTAACCACTGTTTAGCTTTATTTCTTAATGAAAAAGGGAATAACCGAAGACGTATGGCATCATCAGAAACGCCAATTCTTTTGAAGGTATCACAAAACTCTAAGAAGTTAGCTATATAAGTGTTTGGATCTTCGTCCTGCAAAGTATCAAATTGAACAAACTGTTCTGTATTGTGTTAGGCTTTAATTCAAAATTATTAGCAGCTATAGCAGGCCTAACAATACTCTATTCTGCTCCTGTTAAATATGGTTTAGCATAATCAAACATAATACGTGGAGCATTGCGTTCCCCCACATCGTGTGGTGGTGGATTAGTCTCGTCCATCCCTTCAGTAGGATTGGATCTGTCTTCTTCCTCTCTTTCTGTATAGTTTAGGGCTCGTCTGATTTCTCAGTGATTCCTTCAAGTGGTAGCTTCAATATCACTGTCGTATACTAAAGGTCCTCTCGGGTTCCTTTTAGTCATAAACTAGAGGTACCTGGAAATAAGAGAAGAAAAAAATTACCAAAATTAAAAATAGAAAAAAATTACCAAAATTAAAAATAAAATAAATTACTAAGAATAAAAATAATGGTTAAAGTAATAAAAATAGAGTTTTCTTAATATTTTAGTTCCCCGGCAACGGCGCCAAAAACTTGATCGCTGAAATCAGAGTTTTAAAATTTATAATGAATGTGATCGAACCTGGAAACTAACTCTGACAACGATTAAAGGCAAGTGTTCTATCGAATAGTAGTATAGCTTAGGCAAGATCGGATTATCGAACCCAAAGGAACCAAAAGTATTAATACTAACTTTCTTTTTATTATTTAGCCTTAAAAATTGAGTGAAGTTTGTTTTAATCTAAATTAACAACAACTAGGCTAAGGAAACTAAGACAAAAAAAATGAGTTGGGAAATAACTTGAAGAAAAACTCAATTGATCACGACGATACCCTTAGGAAGAATCCACCTAGACTTCACTTATTATCTAACCCTGAATCATATGATTTATTTACTTAGCTTGATCCGTAGGACTCCCTAACCTATGCTAAACCCTCTCTCAAGGCGAATAACGTCTAACCCTAGGTTAATTAGTGGAACTCTCGTTCTCTTACAATAACCCCCTAGAATAGCAGTAAATCGATCTGTGGATTCCCATATTAGGTCTCACCCTAATCCGGTAAAATCTCGTAACCCTATCTCTAGGCGTTCGATCAACTTCGCTTAATTACGCTAGATCTACTCTTAAGCAGGGTCTATTCCTTTTCCACTTACATCAGATTTGGATTAAGCATGCATAATTAAGAACAAACTAAGTATTTATCATAAAATTCAGAAATCAAATAGCAAGATTCATCTAGGTTTCATCCTCTTCAGGTATCTGAGGGGTTTAGTTCATAACTAAGAAAGAAAACATCTCAAGAGAAAAGATAAAACAAAACATAAGAAATTCCTAAAACTCCCTGAAGGAATTGAAGGTGAATTCTGTCATCTTGAGTATAATTCCGGCTTCTTGGGATGGATCCACTGGCTAACTTCAAGCGATTACCACACTTCTGACCTTTCCGGCTTGGCTCCTTAGCCTAGCTCGCCTCCCTGTCAATGGTGACAGATAGGGGATATATATAGGCTCTTTGGAATGTGATTCTTTCTCCCTAAGTATCCTTTTCCGACTGAAATTGCTCATTCTGACGACAGAGGCACGACCATGTAGCGCGCCCGTGTGGATCGACTTCAGGCCGTGTTCAGATTCTTTAATGAGGCAGGGCCGTGTAAATCGATGGAGAGGCCGTGCTCTAGATGATCAACACGGCACAGCCGTGTGGACTTTGGGCCAGGCCGTGTCGATTTCGTGCTAAGGCCCATTTTACTCCGTTTTGGGCCCGTTTTACGTTCTTTTCATCCTTGGGTGCTTTCCTGGGTATAAGACATGAAAAGAAAGGATTAAGAGCACCTTTTTATATAAATCAAGGGATAAACCATCCAAAAGTAAGCTAAATGCGAAGTTAAAATATTTTATAATTACGGTTTATTAATACCTTTTATTATATAAGCTCGCGTTATTCACTTCATGTTCCTTCTTCCTTGGGGCTGATCTTTTGGTGTTTTCCCCCACATCTACCTTCCCACTTCTCACTGCGTTTTCAATTATTTCACCAGACATTACTATATCTGAGAAGCTCTTGGTAGTGCTTCCCAACATATGGTTGATGAACGGGGCTTTCAATGTATTGATGAAAAGCATTGTGGTTTCTCTCTCCGGAAGAGGTGGCTGGACTTACATTACCACCTCTCTCTATCTTTGGGCATATTGCTTGAAGCTTTCACTTTGCTTCTTCTCCATATTCTGCAACGTGATCCTGTCGGGTGTCATGTCCTTCACATGACTATATTGCTTCATAAAAGCTTGTGCGAAGTATTTCCATGAATTGATTTTTGCACGGCTCGGTTGGTTGTACCATTTGGCTGCTAACACGATCCGACTATCTTGAAAGTAATGAATTAATAATTGGTCATTATTAACATGTCCTATCATCTTTCGACAGAACATCGTGATGTGAGCTTCAGGACAGCTAGTCCTATTATACTTTTCAAACTCTGGAGTTTTAAATTTTGGAGGGAGTAATAGGCATGGGACCAAACTTAAGTTCTTAGCATCAATTTCGTACTGATAATCAACATTTTCCATTGCTCTAAATTTTTATTCTAACCATCTGTACTAATCTTTAAGTTGCTTTGGCAGTTCCACTCTTGCTTTTCCCATTTCTGCCATATCATCTAGATCAGGAACAACAGAATTGGTTGGATTATCCCCCAGATTGGAGCTTGAACACGTTGGGTAGTTTGTTGGTACCGAGGTACTAGCCTGATATTGTTGGGGTCTGATAGTAACGGGTACCCTTCGTGGGTACGCCTCTGGTTGTGCCTGGGCGTTAATCAGGGCAAAACCCAGGGGGTAGATAGGGTCTTCATTATCATCCCCTAAGTTGACCACAATGCTCTTCCTTTTTTCAAGTCCTCCAGCCAGCAACTGTGTCAATTGGCTTATCATACTTCTTTAGGATTTCTGTATTTGATCCCTCATCTCCTGTTGTACATTCGCTAACTATTCTTATAGTTGCGCTTGCAACTGGTCTTGCATTTCCTTTTGCATCTGTTCTAGCCTTTCTAACCTTTGATCCATTACTTTGGTTTTGGCGCGAGTATTGTAACGATATTCAGTTGGTTGGCTCTTATTAGTTTCTAGGTTAACTATCATAATTACGATTAATTAGGGTCTTTTTGTGAAATTTAATGCATATTATGCATTGTAATGCAAATGTATGGAATGAATTCAAAAAGAGGCATTGGCTCTTATTCAATTATATTAGAACAACTTTACTAGAAAACAATTTTCTTTACATAAAATGGATTACATATACGGCTTTGCCTTAATACTCAAAGCCTTAACCTTCCTAAGAAGCCAAGCTAACTCTCGATCCCGATCAGATTCTGATTCATACTTCAAGCTTAGCACGTCAGTCTGAACTGCTAGGGTTTGCAAATGATCGGCCAGCTCTCGTATTTGAGCCACAACTTCACCCATGATATGGTCTCTATCGCTGACTTGACTTTGAGAATGGTGGAGTTGCTCTTTCCAATGCTCATTGTTTGCTTCAAGGAGTTTAACTCAGAATTCACAATTATGTAATGCGGTTTCGAGCTTTTCTATTTTCCCTTTCAGCTCTTCAATCTTGTTTAAGCTCGCTTTCAACTCAATTGCGGAGCTGCGACTACGATACTGGTGAAATGACTTTTCTAGCTCTGCCACCCGGGCTTTTAATCTGATCTTTTCACTTTGACTTTTTGACAAACTCCTTTCTAAAGCCTCTTCTTGAACCTGAGCATCTTGGAACTTCCTTTCCCATCGATCGACCTTAAATTTTTTCTTCTTTGATCTCTTACCGCCATTGTTTTGATGTTTTCCCTAGCCCGACAGTCCTCATCAACAAGCACAACTTCTTATAATCTGTTTTTAGACTGTCCAAGTCTTCCTCAGCCTTGTTCTTTCCTTTTTTCAATTTCACGACTTCTAACTTTTGGACATCAACATCTAACCCTAGTTGCATCTCTTGCTCCTCCAATTGGTGTATCTTCTTTCCTAACTCCAAATTCCTCTTTTTAAAATCTTACTTGATGATCTCTAGCTCAGATGGAATCACTTGCAGGTGTTCTTCCAATGGTCAAGTGCTTTCTTGACTTGGAACAAGGATGTTGTCATTGACTCTTTTACCCCACTTCCCATCATATTCAGGGGTCATCATCAGATTTGCGGCAAATCTTTTCATTCTGTGGGTTTGGTTCCAAGAATTAGATATTTCTCGAACCTTTTTCTTGTAATTGTCACCCATATACAAAAACTCACACTGGGCCAGCCCTTGCTTTGCTGGTATGAACTGCCTCGACCTATACTGCCTCAACACAAGTAGATGAGTATATCCAACAGCTCTACATATCCCAAGTAGAGGGACCTAGTCGAAGTATCCACACCGGTACAAAATCTCATCGGGGATCATCCAAGGAGCCCTCCATTCAACGTCTTCGTCTTGGAGATTTTAGAGAATCACCATATATTTTTCTTCTGAAATATCACCTCGCCTCGGTGTAGCCACTAATTATTTCAATGGAGTGTAGTTCTCAGAGAATACTCGATAAGAAACTTTTTCTACCCTCCAAAAGTGGCTATGAAACCATGCTAACAAGATGAACCTACCTTCACCAGCTCTCCGGCATGCATTCAAAGATCTGAAAGTTTTAACTAAGATTGCTGGGATGGGTGTGACCCTTTTATCGAGCCGGTCAAACAAGTCTGAAACTGCCTCATCTACCTGCCCTAGTACTTTGGGGAAGATTACTAGCCCATAGATACTCAAGGCCAAGATATCGACCCTTTTCTTTGTGTCCTGATGCGCCAAAATCAAATCTCGTAAACTTTTCCAAAGGATACATTTACTATCCTTTTTTTGCTTGATCCAGGCCACGACTCATTACTCACTCATCTCCGTGAAGCTCATTAGCTTTTTTAAGAAAGTCGGGAAATTGGCGGCTCTAAAGCAAACTTTGTCGGCTTGAATCTTCGGGCATCGAAGCAAAGTTGTATACTCCTCTACAGTAGGTACCAAATCTACCTTCCCAAAGGTAAAACAACTGTAGGCAAGATTCCAAAATTGAGCTAGAGCTCGAAACAAGTGCTTGTTCACTTTGATATTGAGTAGATAGGGCGAATCACCATAATTATAGTAAAATAACTGCTTGATTTCATCTTCTCATCGGTCCCATATTTCTTTCAATTCTTGGAGGCTATTCTGAGTCACGCTGATACGAGTGAAATCCCACAATTCTGACACATACCCTTCCTTTAGACTATCACCCTTCTCCAGTTGTGTTTTCTCGAACCATATTTGGACAACCACATTATCTTCCACTTTATCAAGAAATTCATTCTCCATGAAAAGCTTTTTATTTAGTAACTGAACGTGGATCAATACCTTTTTTATGATGAAAATACCATGCAATCACAGTCAAAACAAAACAAAAGAAGTCAGTACATTGCATACCAAGCTAGAATTTAAATCAAATAACAAATAATAAATAGAGCACCTATTCGGGTGACCACTAGGGTTTGGTATGGTTCTACCTAGGGTAAGGTTTTAGGGCTCATTACATACGGTTTGGTTCAATAGTAAAGGTACCTGAATCGGCAGATTCCTCAATCCTCACCCATTATAGGCTCATACGGACCGAGTTCAATTCAGGGGAATACATTTCCCTATGGCTATAAGGAGATGAAAATCTCACGAAGACATAGGTACGGAAGTATCCCGAAAGCAATCCACTATCTTATACGGGGGTGAAGACCTCACGAAGGAATAGTTTCTCACTCCCACTTAAAAGGGTATAACCGACTGGTTATGAAATGCAATATGCGAAAATATATCCAAAGACTCGAACCAATAAAGAAAATATATCGATACAGACCATAAAAATGAAATGCAACGAAAGGATCCTAAATTTAAACCAAATTATCAATTTTTGACAAAAAGATAAGAAATAATCAACTCGTGGCTTGGCTCTCTTATTTTGCTCCCCACTGGAGTCGCCAAGCTGTCGAAACCCTTTTTTTGAGAACGACTTTTTATTTAAAAAAACAAAAAAATGAGAGTCGCCACCAATCTTTTTTATGAGGTGTGATCGGGTCACCTCGTAATTTGATTCTTTTAATAAAAGATTTGATTTACTAAAACAACGATTCTGGTCTACAAAATTGAGAAAATGGGTTAGAGAGTCTGTTACGCACGAGAAAGAATTAGCACCCTCGTAACGCCCAAAATTGGTACCTAGTTGATTAATTAAAGTCTTAATGTTGTAAGTTGAAAACTCGAAGAAATTTAAAATATGATCCCTCTTTATATTAATGTTAATTTTACACAAAAACCGATTGAATAAATCGAAACAAACGTTAAAGACCCTCTCGTCTCGAGATAACAAAATGTCACATCACGTAAGTTAGGATACGACACCTTGAACATTTGAGAATAAGCTTGCATTTTTTTATTTGAAATCTTATGTATTTTAGTTCTAAAAGGATATTGGGTTATCTAGGTTCAACGAGAAAATCGAAACACCGTAAGTTAGGGTACGACTTCTCGAAGCTCCAAATACGGAATATTGTCTTTATTTTTAAAATGTCCTTTCTTTTGAAAAATAATAAGTGTAATATTTAAAACGATGGGTATTTATCTAATTTTAAACATGGTGTACGGGGTGTTGATGATGAATAATAAGTAAATACAAAAATGTCATGAAAGCAATAACGAAATTATAATAATAACATTGATATTGTTAATCACATCATGGTAATATCGAACAAAAAATGTAGTTAAACATAAAAGGAGGAATATGCACAAAAATAACTAAACACAACATGGGGATATCAGAAATAAATGATAAGGTGACACGAAATAAAATAATAATGACGGAGATAAGAAAAAATGCACACGTGAAAGAATAGTTTAATTTTTAAATGTAAAAGATAATAAACAAAATAATGAATAGATAAATAAATGAGTAAATAAATAAAATAAATATATATAGTATTAAATTTGGATATTTTAAAAGGTAAAAGAATAATGAACCAAAGTTTTAGAAAAATGCTAATAAACATATACACAATCCCATTTTTAAGCACATATATAAAAAGGAGTCATAAAGTAAAAATAATAAAGCAAAATAAATAAAAATACCCAATAAAAAGAAAATAATAAGAGAATAGTTTTAAATATAAACTAAAAAATAAAATAATACTAAATAAGCTAGCAAGTAAATAAAGAATTAAATGAATAAAGGACTCGATTGCCACTCAAATTAAATTAACAGGATAAAATAAGATAAAAAAATAAACAAAGGATTAATTTGAAAGGCGCGAAGACAAATGAGGACTAAATGGATAAATAACATGATCCTATGGACACATGTCCCTTCTCTAGGAAATCAGCGAACCAGGGACTAAATTGAAATACATGAAATCATGGGGTATAATCTATAAAAATTAAAAGAAAAGTATTTGGGCCCAATTGTAAACCATTCGAAAAGCGAAATGACTGAAAGGGTAAATAGAACTTTATTTAAAAACACACGGATCATTTGGGTCGGATCGGGTCGGATTCCAGGTCAGGGGTAAAACAACGTCGTTTTGAAGCCTGAAGGTTAAGCCCAAAACGATGTCATTTCATAGGGCTATAAAAACAAAAATAAATTAAAAAAAATGCCATTTGAAACCAGTTTTAGAAAAAAAAAATTCCTTCTCCTTTTTTTTCTCTGTAGCCACCCCACCGCCCAACCATGGGGCCGCCACGAGCCATTGTGGCCACCGGTCATCGGCGACGACAGCCCTTGCCTCCGGTGGCCTGAAAAAAAAAAGTATATTTTTTTTGTTTTTTTAAAAGAAAAAAAAACTTTTAAACTCCTTTTAACCTCCACTTTTTAAAAGAACAATGAAACCCTAAATTTTTTTTAAAAAAGACCCTTCGATTTCTTTTCTTCGACAGTACTGTCTTTCATCGGAGACAGTGGCCTCGGCCTCGCATGGCGAAGAACAAACGTCGCAGGTATGTTTTCAACCTTTTCTTTTTATAATATGTTTTTATATAAAAGATTCGTAAAAAAAAAAATTACCTTCAAATTTTGTATTCTGCTTTTTTTTATTCCTTTTTTGGTATTTCTTTTTTTTTTTTGTCTCTAAAATAAAAATACATTGGAATTGTTATGGCCTTTTATAGCCAATTTACAATATATTTTTTTCTACTGTTTCAACTGCTTGTGTTTGGTTTTTGTCTTTTCTTTCTTTTCATTGCAGGCGGTGATGGTGGCGGTGGCAGGCAATTGGTGGTGGTAGAGGCTAGAAGCTGTGGCGGCACAGGCTAGGGATTTAGGGTGCGACAGTTAAGGTTTCTGTTCTTTTTTTTTTTTTTGCTAAAAATTATTTAGGTGTTTGAGCTATTAGGGCCGTTAGGGTTTTTTAATTTTTTAGATTTTGTAATTGGATAGTATATTTGGGTTTTTTGCTGTAAATGAATTCTGTACTTTTAATTTTTTTGTTTGAGATAGGGCTGAATGACATTGGGCTTTCACAGTAATCGATACGGTCCACCATTTTTGTTACCACATCCCCACCACTACCAGGGAGTTCAAAATCCTCCATGCCAACGGGTTGATTAAGCCTCGTGGAAGACCCCTTTAACGTGGATTTGTACGACGCCTTCACTTGGGATGCATTCTGTACTATTTATCCGTTTACGTCCACCGTTGGGTCATCTAGATCCAATGAAAGATCCGACCTTCAACGAACCTTATTCGTCACCCTACCAACTCCACTATTCGACCCTAAAGGATTACCGCCTACTATAAACTCCGACGTAGGCAGTGTCTCATTCCCAAAAGCCATTAGCATTACTTTCTAACGATTGCTCTTATATTCTAATTATTATTTGACTCACATTCAAAAATAATTTTATATTATAAGTCTAATATTTTATTAGATTGATAGCGAATAAATTTTATATGGAATCAAATAATATTTAACAATAAGATCTCGATCATGTGCTCAAAATCGATTTTTAAAATTATCTCTTTTAACTTTAAATAATAAAATTCTTCTGATTTAATTTTAAACATTTTAGACATTTTTATTTGTGAATTATTATTCTATACATTGTTAAATGTAATATATAAAAAATTACAGGAAGGTTTGGTGACGTATATTCTTACCAACTATCATATATTAAAAAAATAAAAAAATAATATGAAAAGACACATTAGGATAAATAAAAATATATAAATATCTTAAAAATAAATAAGTAATATTTAATATTAAATAAAAAAATTTTAAAAATATATTAATATTAAGTTATGGTTATTTAAATTATTAAAGATTAAATAAAACTAAACTTTTTTAAGGAAAAAAATCATCTGAAATCCAATAAAGATATCTATTTAGAAGAGAAAAATTTCTATTTTAAAAAATTTATGTGGTTCTAAAGGAGTTGGGTTAAAGAAAACGTGATTTTAAACACATTAAAATACATTATTTTCCTAAAAAGCTCGGAGGAGATAAGAGTAATATTAATTGTATAAATATAAACTATATAAAAAAATATATATCTGGCCCCACGTTCTTCGTGTATATATAAACAAAACGCAGCTTTGGAATAGGCTGATTTTCTCACTCTGTTCTCTTTATAAATAAAAATTTAAAGAAAATTTGGATCAACGATCATTGAAAGAGATTTTTGGGCTAATTATATAATACATTTAATTGATTCGACTCTTTGAATCCACCATATTTCCATCAGGTAAGTCTAAGTCTTCTTCTTCTTCTTCTTCTTCTCACTCTTTGATTCATATTTTACGTTTAATTTCGTTCAAAACAATATCTCTGTTTCTTTTCCTTGCGATTCAAGAATGTTCGCGGTGATTTTTTTTTCTTGATTTTTTCCTTTTTTTCTGTATTTAGATGAAAATTAATCCTAAAATTCAGTTGACTTTATCTGAGCCAATGCTGCTGGTTCTAATATCTGCATCGGTTTTATATTTCAATGGATCATGAAGTTTTATCGATGAATTTGTTGTAATTACTTTGCGAATTACTTGCGTTTCAAGATTATTCGTTGTGATTTTGTTGATGTTAGGTTTCGTGTTAATTTTCTGCGTTTAGATGAAAAATTCATCCTAAAATTCAGTTGACTTGACCTGAGTCAACGCTGCAGGTTTCAATATCTGGATTTGTTTTATTTCAATAGATCGTAAATTCTTATCCTGCGATTTATTGTTATTAACTTGAGCTGATTTTTTTCTTTAATACATTTAATTCACCGACGTATAAGGGGTATAATGCTTGGAGTTTTTTTCTTTTTTATAATTAGATATACAAAACTTATGCTGTTTGCTTGAAATTAGGCTGTTTTCTTCTTCTTCTTCTTCTTCTTTTTGTGATTTCTGTTATATAAACAGGGATGCCAAGTCTTTAAAGTTTGATCACCATTTTTTTGCTATATAGTGAGGTCTTTGCAGGTTCTGATAAATTATAATCTTTCTCAATGGCGGCGATGATTGCAAAGCGAGAACGACTGAACTGTAATACTGGTCAAAGTAAGCAGATAACCTTAAATTCATGGCCTGCAACAAAGAAAAGAATTCCCATGACAGTGCATTGTGGAAATAAAAGGGCCAAATCTGAAAATAAGGGCAATGCGAAGCAATTGTTAGCAAGGAAAAAGAATCAGTCAAAGAGACGAAAGCTAAGTAAGGATTTTGAATTCTTAGACGATGAGAAAATTCCCATGGCTAAGAGACATTGTAATGGAATAGCCAAGACAGCTACACTGGATGAAGAAGAATTGGATGAATGGGAGAAGGAAGCTATCGTGTTTATGAACATGAAAGACCGGCGCAAAAGCCGAAATTTTGACAATGTGATGGTTGAAAGAAGACCTAAGGAGATTACAAGGAAACTTTCTGATCATATAGTTACTTCATTGTCTGATTCTTCATCTTTCTCCTCATCATCATCTTCAGGCTCTCCAGTTTCACATTTGGAAAGTGACTTTAGCAGCACTGACAGATGCAAAAAGAACAAAGTGAAGGTATTTTGTTTCTTTTTTAGTCCGGTAAAGATTATTCAATTTGATATTCATTTTCCTGACTACAATTATGAGAAATCTTGCTTTAAACAGGGCAAAAGAAAATATGTGAAGTGTCACCAGTGTATGACTGAAGAAAGGACCATTGTTCCATGCATGAAATGTAAAGAGAAAGTGTATTGCATCAATTGCATCAGACAATGGTAACATGCTCAACCTAATAGGCTTAGGTTTTTTTATTTCTAATACTCTTTGTTTCTCATTTATTGTTACTGTTGTGGTGCATTAGGTATCCCAATATACCAAAAGAAGAAATAGCAAAGCAATGCCCATTTTGTTGTAGGAATTGCAACTGCAGCATCTGTTTGCACTCAAGTGGATTAATTAAGGTCTACTTTTCTCTTTAAATAAACTATGACTAAATCATATAATGGCCTCAGATTTATTCTTTCGGAAAAACTGTCTATTGAGTAAAAGATTTTACCATGGTGGTGCTTTGAGTGAAATCTAATGTTTTTGCTTATGAGGTTGTTACTTATTTCATCAGTACAGGGCATGAATATTCCAATGAAATTGTCACATAATAATTTTCATTCTGCTTAATCCACAGACATCAAAGAGGGACATCACGTATCAGGAAAAGATTAAGCATCTGAAATACTTGATTGAGTCAATGCTTCCCTTCCTGAAACAAATATGCAAAATGCAAAAGCAGGAGATAGAAATTGAGGCAGAAATTCAAGGTTTGAGCTCTTCTTTTTTTTTTTTTTTTTTTTTTTTTTTTTTTTTACCAAACTTCGGCCGCAAGTTCTCTTTGGTTCTTACAAAAGCTTCTCTGCTTAGAGTTGCTGCCTTCTGCAGTTGACATACCACAGACTCTTTGTTATAGTGATGAGCGTATCTATTGGTAAAGCACTTCTCTTTCTATAAGCATACAATTTATCTTGTCATTGTACTATTGTTCACTAGTTCTCCGTTTATCTTCACCTCCACTTTTTCATCTCTTTGGATCAGTAACCACTGTGCAACGTCCATCTTTGACCTTCATCGTAGCTGCCCAAATTGTGCATATGAACTTTGTCTTCGTTGTTGTCAAGAAATTCGGGAGGGAAGGCTTTCTAGCCGTGATGAAGTTGCATATGAATACAGGAACAGAGGTTATGATTATATTCATGCTGGCGACCCTTTACCAGGATCTTATCTAAATGAAACAGCGAAGGATCGAACTAAGCGATCAATTCAATGGAAAGCCAATAATGATGGAAGTGTTACTTGTCCCCCCAGAGAAATGAATGGTTGTGGTGATTGCAGATTGGAGCTAAAATGCATCTTTCCAGTTGGATGGATTTCGGATTTGGCGGCAAAGGCTGGGGAAATGTTGCGCGCCTGCAGAATTAGACAAGGAATATTGAAGCATAAATGTGCTGTAACAGGCAGAGATACATTACATCACAGGGTTTCTAGAGAAGGAACCAATGACAATTGCTTACATTCCCCAACTTCATATGACATTCAAAAGGAAGACCTTTCTCACTTTCAAATGAAATGGGCCAAAGGTGAACCAGTTATTGTTCGCAATGCTCTTTTAAATTCAACTGGTTTAAGTTGGGAACCAATGGTAATGTGGCGAGCTTTATGCGAAACAGAGGATTTACATGCTAGTTTGGAGATGTCTGAAGTTAGGGCTATTGATTGTCTAGCCTGCTGTGAGGTTAGTTCTGTTCTCTCCTTATAGCTTTTAAGCCACTTTCTTTTTCTTTCTCATGCATTCTTTTCACGGCTACATTATGTTTGAAGTCTGATTTTGCAATATATACAGGTGGGGATTAATACTTACCAATTTTTCAAAGGCTATATGGAAGGAAGAAGTTATCATAACTTCTGGCCAGAGATGCTAAAGTTAAAGGATTGGCCGCCGTCTAATAACTTTGAGGATCTTTTGCCTCGGCATTGTGATGAGTTTATAAGGATATTGCCATTTCAAGAATACACTGATCCTAGGTCCGGTATCCTTAACCTTGCTGTCAAGTTGCCAGCTGGTGTCCTGAAACCAGACTTGGGCCCGAAAACATACATTGCTTATGGGATTTCACAGGAGCTTGGAAGAGGGGACTCAGTCACCAAGCTTCACTATGACCTGTCAGATGCGGTATGCCTTAATTAGCCAAAAGAAATAGTAGCCAACTATTCACTATATTTTGTTTATCCTGCACATTATATTTACACATCAATCATAAGAATATCAAAATATATTGTCTAGCTTTTAATCCATCAAGAAGTCATTATAAGAGAGCCTCGTGTTCAGATATAGAATTCTTTGTTTTCTACCTCATTTGGGTACTTGTTATAATATCTTCTGACCTTTTTGTTTTTTGTTATTAATTGGTGTAGGTAAATATTTTGACACATACTGCAGATGTAGCCTTAGGTGAGGAGCAGCTTACTGCAATAGAAAAATTGAAAATGAAACACAAGGCACAGGATGCAAAGGAAAAGTTAGAGAGAGAGAGAGAAGACAAGTATCCAGTTAATGAAGGCAGAAAAGGAATCACAGATCAGAATCGGTACTCGGATAATAACATAGATGAGCTCGGAGCTAGAAATTCAGGCCACTCAAAGAACACAGGTGGTGCGCTTTGGGACATTTTCAGAAGGGAGGATGTTCGTAAACTGGAAGCTTATCTTAAAAAGCATTCTAAAGAATTCAGGCATATCTATTGCTCCCCAGTTGAAAAGGTAATCTATAAGAATTGAATATATCTTTTAGTTAGCAGTTGAGCTTATCTTTGCTCGTTAGAGTGAAAAGAAAATTGAAGAGTAAAGTAAAAAGGATTAAAACAAAACACTTCTTTCCATTGGTGCACTTGATGGGAATGCTGGAAAAATATAGAGAAATTAATTTTTTACCGTCCATTGCTTGATGGAATTGAAAAATGAAAGACTTACATTTTCTCTCCTTTTTATAAATGAATCTCTTATTTGCTTCTCACTTTTTTCTTACCAAAGAACATTGGAAAGAAACACTTTTTAAGTTACATTTGCTTACATTCTTGTTGGTTGCATTTATGCTCAGGTAATCCATCCAATTCATGACCAATCGTTTTACCTCACCATGGAGCACAAAAGGAAATTGAAGGAGGAATTTGGTTAGTACAACAAATACACTTTGATGTTCAGTCTAGACACTTACTCGGTACTGGATTCCTTATGCGAGTATTTGTGCTATCTAGGAGTTGAGCCATGGACGTTTGAACAAAACCTTGGAGACGCAGTTTTTATTCCTGCCGGATGTCCGCACCAAGTTAGGAATCTGAAGGTATTAATCAATACATCAATCCTCATTCTTTGTACAATTTCGTTTTCTGTCTCTCATGCTCTCATTGTCTCTGTTTCTGCAGTCATGCACCAAAGTTGCTGTGGACTTTGTATCTCCCCAGAGTATCAAGGAATGCCTCCGATTAACTGAGGAGTTCCGCCAACTACCAAAGAATCATAGAGCCAGAGAAGACAAACTCGAGGTTTATATCCTTTTATCTAGACTCTGACACTTTTGTTGTCTTTGATTTTTACTTATTTCACTTGCTTTCAAACAGATCAACAAAATGATAATTTATGGAGTAGAACGGGCAATTCGAGAGTTATCAGATCTAATATCAACCCCAAATTGAGCCCCTCTTTGCAAGCTTCTCCATCTGTACCATTGGAACCGGCGTTTCCTTTCTGTTGATCCAGCAATGAAGAACATATAGCTTACTGTAAATTCATGCATGACGGGTTAAGTTCTATACTGTGGCCCCTAAAATTTTAACTTTTTGCACATTCAGGGCCTCGAGGCAGCCTCTGTTAATTTCTTTTGGCCATTCCAACCGATAGATAAGTTTTTCCATTCTCAATTTTCATCCTTCTTGCTGCTTTTTATTAACATTGCATCTCTTCTCCTGCAATTCCAAAGACTAGTAAACGAAATTATGGGCCAAAGAAATTAACAATAGCAAGCAAATAATTTATACTCTGTTTATTATTAAAATGACTCTACGATCCCAAAAAATTAGATTAAAGTTTTGTATATAATACTGTATTAGTTATATTTATATAACGTATAAACCATGTTTGTTAGTTTTAAGAAAATGAATTTAAAGTTAAAACTAAATCTCTATATCAAATTATTAAACAATAAAATGATGTGAACACAATATTAATACATATGTTAATATCTATATAAATGAATTATTAATGTGTAGAATATATAAAAATTTATAATACTCTGAACAAATAAAAAATAATATTATGAATTGACATCATGAATAAAATTGTAATGAATTTCAACGCATCACATAAAAGGAAGACATTTGTTACATTATCAATAATTTAAACTCTATAAGTAAAAAAATAACTAAAACATAAAGCAAAAATATTGGTTTTTTTTACCTAGATATTGCAAAAAATTAATTACAAAAATAGGACAAAGTATTTATAAGAATGGTATGCTTTCTATTGTAAAAATGGATGTTGTCAATGTGTCAAGTGACGCCAGCCCAAAATACGCACCATCATCACCCAATCATTCTAAGTGAATAAAAATATTTTTTTAAGTGGTGCCGCCACCTTGTCAGATAACATGAAAAAATAAAAGTATTTTCTTTAAACACTGGATAAATACAGTATGTGTAAGAAAAAAATATTCTTTAAGGTGGTGCCGTCCAACACATTGGCGGCACTGGTTGGGATTTAAAAAAAAGTTGGTTGTTTTAAATAAAAAAGATGGAAAGGAAAAGAAAAAGCTGCTAGTGACATGGGTGGGTGCTGCCTAACAGTTTGACAACACTAGAACTCTATTTAACCCCCTCCCCAACCCCCCAAAAAATACTTTGTTATTTATTAGTTCTAAAACAAACCGAGAGAGAAAAATTAAGTTGTTAAAGTTAAAAGGTAGAAATCTTAAGTTTGAAATAGTGAGAAAAGTCTCAAACTTGGGTCCCTACCGTTATTAGAAATCAAGATTGAAGATCAAGAATATTTGTTTTTCATTTCAAAAATCAAGTTTGAGTTTATAAGGTTAGTTGATAATTATGTAATTATGTGACTATATATTGATAATTAATTTTTAGTATGAGATGTAAGTTATATTATTTGATAAAAAGTTTTTTTTATTGCTTTAAAATGGTATGAATGGTTTTAATAGCAACTAATATATATATTATTTTTAATTTATTTTATAGATTTAGTATTGAAGATGAACTAATTTTTCGTATATGTCCATTTCGATGGGGTAAATTTTCAAATCCAAGTTGGTTTTATATTTGAATCGCGCCATCAAATAAGAATAAGGTTTAACAAAAGTATAAAACTTGATAAAATAAAACAAAAGATTGGTGCAAAAATCGCTTGGCGTTGTGGAAGTAGGATGTCCAGACTATTTTACAAATTTTCAGTTTCATCAAATTCGTACATAGGGAGATGCAACTTGTAGAGGATGATGACATTGAGACTATGGTCGCACTGTATTGCTCGCTTGGTAATGTTGAACCAATTGAGTTATTTACTGAGTTAGCTGATGTTGAGCCGGTACAAAATGTCACTCCATTAAATCAATAACATGAAGTTCATTACCCTTATACAGAGGTTTCAAGAACGTCTGTGGATAGGTGATTTTCTGTATAAAATGTCACTCTAATAAATCAACAATACGTTGGATGGATAGAACTGTGTGATTATGGAGTAACATTGACATCGGGCGGCAATCCACACAATGCTCCTATTGTGTATAATAACTCTAATTGGGTTCCACGTTTACAAATATATGCATTTGTGATTAGTACCAAAACAAATGGTGAAAAAGGATTTGATAATGATGATGGTACTTATCACCAGGGTGAGGACTTTACTGACCTCATTCTTGATGAGGTTTTAGATGATATCAACGACGAAGGCATAGACGATGATGATAATGTAGACACCTCTTCGCTTAGGAATCCGACTCATAGCATTGTTATATGGATTGATCATTCAGCTTACATACTGAATGTAGATCCTAATGTTGCATATGCATCTGAGTTTCACGAATACCCAAATATAATATCTTTCCACAGGTTGGTGCTAGATCCTAAATCAGAAGAGTTGGTTGTAGGTCAATAATTCCCAAATAAGGAGGAATGTGTAGCTACCATTAAGAAGTATAGAATGAAAGTGTCAATGACTACAAAGTCATTGCATCTAAATTGACATTATATGCCGAGGAGTGTTAGAGGTCAGCCAAAGGTTGCAACTGGCATGTACAAGTTGCATTAATGTAGATGTCACAACTGTGGGAGATTCAGAAATATGTAAGGCATCATATATGTACTTTTGCAAGGATAACGGAAGATCTTGAGAAACTTGATTCGAAATTAATTTGTAACTGCGTCATGCCACTGGTGGAAGACATGCCCACCATTCCTATATCGATCTTGATTGCAAACATGCAATTTTAGTTTCAGTAAAAAGTGTTATATAGAAAAGCACGGTGGGCTAAATAGATGGAAATGGAACAGTTGTACGATGATTGGGATGTGTCGTACAACAAACTTCAAGGGTGGTTAGCCGCGATATAGAAGTACATGCCAGGGATTGTGGTTGACTTGCAGACCTTGCCTGCTTACGGTTCGAATGAAAACTTAGATCTAGGGAAAATAATTTTCCACTATTAGTTTTGGACATTTGATCCATACGTTAGGGCCTTTCCTCACTACAAGCGAACCTGACTATATGAGAAATACGCAAATATTCCTTATTGCAATTGCACAAGACAATAACTAGAACATACTACCGATACCCTTTTCCCTTGTGGAGACTGAGAACATGGAATCATGACAATTTTTCTTAATGAACTTTCAGAGATATTATTAGAAAATATGACATTTGTATTAATTTTGATCAGTCAAAAGGGCTAATTGCAGCAATTAGGCGTTCCAGAGTTCCATGGAGACTTGTGTACTGCATCCGCTACACTGTGGTTCACTTTCACGGGGACTTTAAAAATGCATATTGACGTAATTAAGTCGTGAACATTGGTAATTCAACAATCATATTTTTTTTAATCTTTTGAATACATTTAGAAACTCAAATGAATGATAACACGTCTTATAGAAATACATATGTAGGTTACGAGTTGCAGCAACACTGGTTTAGACAGAGGATAGTGAGGCTTCAGGATGAAATGAACAGTGATGTACATGACTAGTTCAGTAGCATGAAGCCGTGTCAATGAGCTCAATGTTTCAATAACGGGTCTTGCTATGGTCATATGACCACCAATCTTACAGAATCTGTTAATGCCATCTTGAAGTGTACACAACATTTGCCTATTTTAGTCATTTTTTCAGCTACGTTCTACAAGCTGGAAATTTTGATGCTAAGAATAGGGAAGAAACAAGCAAAACATATAAAGGTAGGACACGTTCATTGCGAGGAGCTTAGGAAGGCGATGGCGGTCAATACACGAAGAGCGAGGTCGATATCCGTACAAATATATTCCTAGCAGTTGGAAACTTTCTAGGTGACAAAGTTTATTGGGCATCGAGCGGATATCCTGACCAGGTCTTATGGAGTTGATCTCTGAAACAGGTGGTGCGACTGCGGAAGGTTTAAATTCTTTGGTACCCATGTTTACACATCGTTGTAGCATGTGCATGGGTCAAGGTTGATTCAATACACTTCACTGCAAGTTTAGGTTCTTCTGTATTCTCTTCAACAGCTATAGGTTTCAAGCCCGAGAGTAAGCAACGGATGTCTTCAGCGAGGATAAGAGTCACTCGGAACAATTTGTTGATGTCATCGTCGATGTATGTGTCTAGGGACTACCATCAACTGGCCACTAAACAAATACGGTAACTCGTTTTCCATATACCAGTGTTGGTAGTGAACCAAGGGCATGAAATCCCCCATACAATAGTCCATTCGAGGCCTTCTATCCATCCAAGCATTCCACATTATGATCCACTATTGATGCTCCAGTGTCTAATTCTTTGCATCTTTTCCCATCTTATTAATGCAGTGGACATTGTCGAAGTTGACTAGAACGTCCAGAACATCTTTGCTTACACCCAAATTGTCGCATATACCACTTAATGGTTGAAACATTCAGGACGGGTGCATTAATGCACCACATGTATGAATGGTCGTAAGCCAACCAAAGAATTACACTCGCAACATCTGGCGGAACATATGACATCCATACGAACTGGACAATTAATAACATGATTATAATGACATGAATAAAATAACATAACTAAAATAATTACATGACATGAATATGATTTATTTTGAAAAAAAGGTTTACCCCCTCTCCGATGTATGCCTTATTCATTTGTCCATATAGAATAAGGGTTTCCGACTTCCCAATCTCCAGACAAGTACACCATCTAAAAAGAAAACAAAATTGTTAGATAACATTTTCATAAAAAAACATTCTTAATCAGTGTTTTAATTTTTTTTACCTATTTACAAGTGGGAAAAAATATTGTTGGTGACTTAGTGATGCTAGAAATGACATCCTGTACAGTGTGCAGGATTGTAACATTAGTAGGCAACCACGTATATATTGTGTATTGTGCTTTGTCGCCTGACAAAGCTCACGATACAACATTGCCAATACTGCTGAACCCCAATTATATGAACGAACAACTTGAAAATCTGCCAACATAGGCAAGTTCATCAGGTGCACTTTATTATTATATAAGTCCAGCATAAGTACCCCCTATCAGCTCCATTATATACTCCTGAGTAGCGCAGATCTTCTCCCGCTCAAAGATAGTACTTGATGAAGTTTCAAAATTTTGCTTAAGCCAAGAAAAGTTTAAACTAGTAAATTCAGTAGCACCATTAGCCAATGATTGTCTAAGCAACTGATCGCAAAACGATGCATATTCAATCTTTTTACTTGAACCCGTTATCGCAAGATTGTCAATTGGGAGCCCGAGTTACAATGCAACATCTTCTAAGGTGATGGTACACTTCCTACACGACAAATGAAATGTGTGGGTCTCTAGGCATCACCTCTCAACCAAGGCCGATATCAAGTTAGCCTTAATCTTAAATGTGCTAATCAGTGCCGTCGTTCCAAATTTCATGGCATCCAAATATGGGAAAATATGTTTGTCCAATCGGTAAATTGGACCATGGACATGCTCTCTTAATATGGAGAATTCACCTTGCCCATAACAAATTACCATATTAATTAAATATGCCAATTAGAATATTAATGACGTGCAAATTTATAAAATACCCATTAATAGCAAGTAGCAATTTTTTTTTATTGACACATGAACCATTATGGCAACGTGATCGATTTCTCTAATCAATGAACCCATTTTAATATTTGCACAAACAAACTTTAATAAACATATAATTTTAAAACAATAAAGCTTCCACAAAATAATATTTAGCATAACCCATTTTCATAAATAAATTTATTTTTTATTTAAATAAAATATTCACAGAATAATATTAATCACCAACTAAAAAAAATATTAAAATAAGTTACCTTAATTTGGATGTTTGCAACTGAAATTTTCTATTCTTAACAAATTAATAGTAAAACATAAATATCTTTATTAATAATATATATATATAAACATAACTAATCCAATAAAATATAATTAAAAACATAAAAAATAAAATAAAAAAGCCAAAAACTTAACATACACGCTACTAGAAACAGTTTCACAAGCTGCCGTAAACACTAACAAATAAAATATAAACATAATATATAATAATATAATTTTAAACATTAAATATAAATATTAAAAATAAAATATAAACATATAATATGCTATAAAAAAAATCATACCTTCAAAATTTCATAATCTCTCCCTAAAACTCCAACACAAACAATTAACATTTTTTTTCTCCCTTTACTTTACTTGAGATTTTTGTATTTGTTGGTTGGGGATGGGGGACCAAATGCAATATATAAGCTAAGAAAAGAAAAAAAAAATTGCTAGTGTTGGATAGGCTGCTATGACTGATTGGTCACAGCAATCTATCACAACACTGACTTGACATCCTACCGCCAACGTGACCAATCGATCACAATAGTCTATCCAACAGTAGTATCTTTTTTTTTCCTTTTCAACTTTTTTTTAAAAACCAGTTTTTTTTTAAATCTTAACCGATGCCACCAATGTGTCAGGGAACACTACCTTAAAAAAAAATTTTTTCCCTTACACGTACGATGTTTATCCAATATTTAAAGAAAATACTCGTATTTTTCAGTATTGCCTAACAAGGTGGCTGCACCACTTAAAAAAAAAGTATTTTTTTTTCCACTTGGAATGATTGGGTGATGATGGAGTGTATTTTGGGTTGGTGCTGCCTGACACATTAGTGGCACCCATTTTTACAGTAAAAAACTTAGCTTTCTTGTAAATAATCTAAAACATGCCCTATTTTTTAATTAATTTTTTTGTATTATCTGGGTAAAAAACATGACAATATTTGGTACATTGCTAATAGAATTTTTAAACTTCATAAGAAAAAAATAACTAGCATAAAAGCGATAAAAGTAACATGTTTTAATCTCGTTCTTAATGCATTTTTGGATGATTATTCGATGTAAAATGATGAATTTTATGTTCTTAATCCTTTAAATTCATTTTTCTATCAGTAGAGCATTTGGGAGCAAAAGGAGCGAAAAACAAGCGAAAATAAAAAAAATTGGAAAATCAGAGCAGTGTTAGCCACATGGACGTGTGCCAGACCATGGCAAAATCGCAATTTGCACTCCAAACAGCGGAGAAACATAATTTTTAGGCTTTTCGGGCATTTTAAGAACTATATATGGCACAAATAAGAAGATATGAGAGAGCCGCCATAGAATATTCAAGAAAACAACTCGGAAAACACCATTTAAGCTGACTCTGAAGTAGATTTTCATCAAAATTGAAGATCTCCTTTTGATTTCTTTAACGTTTATTATTTGTTCCTTTGTTTCTTGTGGTTATATTGCCTTTCGAATGTTTTTATTTTCTATCTGTTGCGTGTGAATATATAATGCGAATGTGCAAGTATACACGTCGAATCAAATAATAAAGTGATAAGCGAGATCGTCTCCACAGGGATCAGAATAGGTAAAAATATGGTTGAGTTATTACTAGCAACTATACTAATTAGGCTTATGGTAAAGTAACCAAAACAATAATTTAAAGTGAAGTATTAATATAAAAATCAAATAATGAATAAAATGATGTGGCAATTCTATGAGATAGTTGAGAGGATTTATGTTGTTGAATGGGAAGGTTGGAATTACTTGGATTATATCTTAATAACATAATAATGTCATGGCAAAATCTTGACCAAATTACTGTTCAGAGTATAACTACTGCATTCTGCTTCTTTCGAGAGCTACAATTAAAGTTATCATTCTAAGTCTTTGTACGTCTACAAGTCTCAAGAACAATACCTAACAATATTCTTCCTCACTCTATACAGATCACAACTCTATGTCTAGAGTGCTATGAGTATTCGCTTGAGTACTCACTTGTATCATTCGATCACGATCCAACTTATTTAACCTTTTTAGAATTAAATCAAGTCTAATGATATACCATGCATTCATCTATGTCTAGAGCTTGCATGTATATGCTTAAAATAATCCAAAGCGAATAAAATAGTAGATTTACTTAAAATATCACCATGATCATCAAATATATCAAGAAAAATCCAGTAATTCTAACCCAAATGAAATTAGCTCATAGGTTAGGATTTAGAATCCAAAATTAGAATAACATTCAACTTCATCACTAACAATATAGAAATAACAGAAATTAATTAATAGAATGAAGGTAAAACTGCATGAAGCTTTTGCCACTCCAGCTTTCGCCTCGACGCTACTGAATTGTGTAGGACCCAAGGCTGATTGCTCCTCCCTTTCGTTGTGTCTCCGCTCTCTTCTTAAACTTTTACCCTCTCCCTTTTCTCTGGATTTTTTCTCATGAGTTTCTTGCAGAGAAAACTACTCTCCAAAATCCCCATCCAAAAATCCTCTTCTTTTATTTCTTTTCTCTTTTCCCTTTTATAAGGTAGGCCCCCCTCTCTCAGCACGCACTTTTCTCCCTCTTTTTTAAGGTGGATTTATCTGGTACATGTCCAGTTGGCTGAGAGTGACAAGGATTGAGTGCTGCGCCAGCATTTTACTAGAACTGCCATTGCATTTGTGTTGACAATCCATCCAACCTTTTGCCATAGCAATATTTCACTTCATTCTCTTCCTCCTTTTTCTCCTTTTCATCCTTCCTACACCTGCTACGTACAACAACCAATTCCCTTCTTCCCAACAGTAAAAGTAACATGAAATGACATTTGAAGCACAATCCAAGCGTTATTATGCAATGTTCTAAAAATAACCTAAAAATGCAAATATATCTATTTAAGTACAGACATTTAATCAAGCTTAGTGGTTCAAAATATAACTCTTTTCAAGAGTTATCACACCCAAAACCTGAGTTCTTACTTGTCCTCAAACAGAACATGTATTAATGCATGAATGCATGAATTTGCCAAAACTACACAATTGCTTCTTGTACTACTGAACTAAACGAAATATATTCACCTCCATTCTCATCAGTCTTCAGTCTAAAAAAATTTGTTCAAATTTTATATTTTTGTTTAGCATATAAAGTGCAGAAAATGTTACCTAAAAATACAATTAATATTCATGCAATTCTAACTATAGTAAGCACCTCCTAATGTATTTAGTTTTTCTTCTCATACTTATTCTGTCATTGCATTATAATTTTTTTAGGGGATTCATCTTGTCACATGATTTCTTTACTTGAAGACCATACACTAGATTGTCAAGTATTACATCACGCCACAATTTGAATGTAATTCACTCATGAAGATAAAACTTTTGACTAAAAAGATGGATGGAGCAAACAACTACCCCTTAGCTACTCAGCCTACTACTACATTGGAGTGCTCCCGAACTTTTTTTTTACTTACTCTTATTTGATCTTGCTTTTTTGATCAATAATAGAATGGAGCAAACAAAGTATTAATGGCCTACTCAACAATTTCAAACATTGGAGTGCTTTATAGTGTCTTTTTGCATTTTATTTTATTTTTTTGTGGTATTTATTATTACACAATGATAATTTACTGATCTTAGTTTCAAGAATTCTAAGTGTATTAAAAGAAACCTACTATAGACTAATTGCGGTTATACATAGTTCGTTCTACTTTTAGGCATCAAATTTCACATGACTACTCTAAGCTAAACACACCTAATCAACTATCACAATTTTCACAGTTTAAAGAGTTATTATCCTCATCGAACATCATAAATAACAATATACTTCTCATGGTCTAACAGTCATTTAGCATTTGTATGTCATGGCAAAGTGAGTGACAAAATGATCTAATGTTCAAACAAAATATCACATTCATGCAATATGTGCAACATACCCCCAAACCTAAGGGATGCATTATCCTCAATGCATAATTAGAGACAAAATTTTACTTATGCAAGAACAAATAGATATGTAGTAAATGCAGTAAAAACAAATATGAATGCAAGTAAAAATGAAAAATATGCAATTGAAAAGAAAAATCAAAAGCTTGAAAAGGATTTGTGTTACTTTAGTTGGGTCGGGTGGATTTCCTGGTAGCATGCTTGTAGCGCTGCTTCCATTTGAGCTGATTGATTGGCACCTCTTCTTCATTATCATCTGATTTCGTGATATCGTCAATTAGTTGATTAATCTCATGATCTTGCTTCGATACCCGACTATGGCCTTACACGAGTCTCATATCGATGCCATATCTCAGGTATGGTCTTACACGTAATCTTAGTAACCCTAATGTCATGACATTTGTATCCTATCTATTCCTAAGGTTCAACCGGAATTTCTTTCTTGTTGAACCTTTTTCGGATACATCCAAATGGTAAATTGTAATCCATACAATATTAAAGCATTTAAAATATAAATAACAATGCATTATTTTCATACGAGCTTAACTCGGTACAAAGTAGAATTTGACCTAATCGTCAAATACTTTGTTTTTCCCCCGGTCTAGGTCCGTACTTTGTTTTTCATAATCTATAATAACAAATTTAACTCATTTAATACTCACATTATTCAATTTAACCCAAAAATCACATTATGGAAAAAAATTATATTTTGCCCTTAAACTTTTGACATTTTACATTTTAGTCCCTAGGCTCGTAAAATGAAATATGTTCAATTTCTTCAATACAAAAGCCTAGTCAAACTATTTTTATGCTCATACCAGCTCACATTTTTCATTAAATTGCACTTTTACTATATATTTTATATCTTTTACAAATAGGTCCTTTTTTACATTTTTACTGAAAATCACTTAGTAAAAGTTGTTTATCCAACATCAAATTTACATAATCTACCATTAAACATCAAAATACAAAAATTTCTAAAATGGGTCAAACTCTAGACCTCAATCATACTTCAAATTAGTACTAGAATTAGGTAGATCGAGTTACAAGGATTTCAAAAACATAAAAATCATTAAAAACGGGGCTAGAACGGACTTACAATCGAGCTTGAAAGCTTGGCCAAACCCAAGCTATGTCTCCTCTTCTAATTTTTGGCTATGGGGATGAAATTGAAGAAGATGACATCTTTTATTTTAGTTATTTTGGCTTTATTTACCAAATGAGCAAAAAGCCCTTCACTTAAACTTTGATATTTTTCACTAACCATGTCTATTTTTGTCCACACTAAAGCATAATGGTCTAATTATCATCTAAGTACCTCCAATTTAAAGTTTCATAGCAATTACACCTCTAGCTTCTAGAACACACATTTTGCACTTTTTATAATTTAGTCTTTTTAACTAAATTGAGTGCCGAAACGTCAAAATTTTCAAACGAAATTTTCACGAAATCATTTCATAAAACTGTAGACCATAAAAATATAATAAATAAATTTTACTGTGTCAGATTTGTGGTCCCGAAACCACTGTTCTGACTAGACCCAAAATTGGGCTGTTACAACTCTCCCCCCTTAGGGATTTTCATCCATGAATCTTTAATTAGGGCTATGTTTTTATTTCTCAATGGTTTAACTTCCAGAGCCAAAATCTTGATCGGTTCTTCACCGTAAGTCATATCGGGTTAAATTTCAACCTCCGACGGAGAAATCGCATGTGAAGGGTTTGATCGATAATGGCGTAACATAGATACATGAAACACGTTGTAGATCTTTTCCAACTCTGTCGGTAAAGCTAACTGATATGCCATCGGCCCTATTCTTTCAATAACCTCATACGACCCAATGAAGCGTGGACTCAACTTGCCTTTACAGCCAAATCTTAGGATCTTCTTCCATGGAAATACTTTCAGAAATACTTTATCACCAATTTGAAATTCGATCTCTTTTCTTTTCAAATCTGCGTACGACTTTTGTCGATCTGAAGCTGTTTTCAAATAATCACGAATTACCTTTACTTTTTCTTCGGTTTCTCTAACCAAGTCAACCACATGTATTTGCTTTTTACTAAGTTCAGTCTAATACAATGGAGTTTGACACCTGCTGCTATACAATGCCTTATGCGGTGCCATCTGTATACTCGACTAAAAATTGTTGTTATCAGCAAATTCGACTAAAGGTAGATATTTTTCCCAACTACCTTCGAATTCTAAAACACAACAACGAAGCATATCTTCGAGAACATGAATTGTTCTCTCTGATTGGTCGTCGGTTTGCGGATGAAATGTAGTACTAAAGTTCAACTTTGTACCCAAAGCTTCTTGTAACTTTTTCCAAAATCGAGACATAAGGATCTCTATCCGAAATAATAGAAATAGGCACTTAGTGCAATCTCACAATTTCAGCAATGTACAGTTCAACTAGCTTGTCAAGTGAGTAATCGGTACGTACCGGTATAAAATGAGCTGATTTCATCAACCTATCAACAACGACCCAAATGACATCTTTTTTTTTCGGAGTCAAAGGTAAACCCATTACGAAATCTATCGTAATTTTGTCCTATTTCCACCCGGATACCATCTCTAGTTGAAATAAGCCCGAATGTACTTGGTGTTCGGCCTTTACCTGTTGACAAACTAAACATCTTGTAACAAACTCTGAAATATCTTGTTTCATATTTGACCACCAATACCATTTCTTCAAATCATTATACATTTTCGTACTACTCGGATGAACTGATAAGCAACCATTGTGTGCCTCATGTAAAATCTTCTGAATAAGTTCATCATTTTTCGGTACACATACTCTATCTCAGAACATCAAATAATCATCCGAACCGATCCAAAAATCTGAATCATTACCAGATTCACACTGAGCTCTTTTAGCTTGCAATTCACTATCACTTTTTTTTAGCTTCATAAATTTGCTGAAGAAATACCGGTCTAGCTCTCAACTCAGCTAGAACCGAACCGTCATCGGATAAAGTCAATCTCGTGTTCATTGCTCTCAAGGCAAATAAGGACTTTCTACTAAAAGCATCTACGACTACATTTGCCTTTCCAGGATGGTAGTCGATTACCAACTCATAATCTTTTAGTAACTCGAGCCATCTCCGTTGTCACAAGTTTAAATCCTTTTGAGTCATCAAATACTTCAAACTCTTGTGATCAGTATAAATGTGGCACTTCTCACCGTACAAATGATGATGCCAAATTTTCAAAGCAAAAATAATGGTGGCCAATTCCAAATTGTGCGTTGGATAATTCTTCTTGTGCGGTTTCAACTGTCTCGATGCATAAGCTATCACTTTGCCCTCTTGCATCAACACACATCTTAATCCATTCAGTGACGCTTTACTATAAATTACAAACTCTTTTCCCGGTTAGGTTGCACCAAAACTAGTGCCTCGGTCAACAAAGCTTTCAACTTTTCAAAACTATGCTGACATTTTTCTGACCATTCAAACTTAACATCTTTTTGCAACAGCTTAGTCATATGACAGCTTAGTCATAGGAGTAGCCCAAAAAGTTTCTAACCTCTGATACATTCTTCGGCGATTTCCAGTCTACAATTTCCAATATCTTACTCGGATCAACCCGAATACCGTCTCCAGAGACAATATGTCCCAAAAATTCGACTTCTCGAAGCCAAAACTCACTTTTGTTGAACTTAGCAAACAATTTCTTATCTCTCAAAGTTTACAACACAATTCTTAAATGTTTGGCATGTTTAGACTCATCCCGAGAATAAATCAAAATGTCATCGATGAACACAACCACAAACTTATCTAAGTACGGTCAAAAAATTTGATTCATCAAGTCCATAAAAATAGCAGGGACATTAGTTAATCCAAAGGTATAACAAGAAATTCATAATGCCCATACCTTGTCCTGAAAGCAATTTTCGACATATCCAACTCTTTAACTCTCAACTGATAGTAGCCAGATCTCAAATCAATCTTTGAAAATATTCTGGCCCCTTTCAACTGATCAAACAAGTCATCAATTCTTGGCAAAGGATACTTGTTCTTTATAGTCACCTTGTTGAGCTGTCGGTAATTGATACAAAGTCTCATGGATCCATCTTTCTTCTTGACAAATAACATCGGTGCATCCCATGGTGAGAAACTCGGTCTCACAAAATCCTTATCTGTCATCTCTTGCAACTGAGCTTTCAATTCTTTCGATTCAGTCAGAGCCATCCTGTATGGAGTGATCGATATCAGTGAAGTCTCTGGTACTAAATCATTACTAAACTCAACCTCTCTGATCAGAGGTAACCCGGGTAACTCCTCTGGAAACACATCCGGATATTCACAAACTACCGGTACTAATTCAATCGTTATTTCAGACACTCTTGTATTCAACACATAAGCTAGATAAGGTTTACAACCCTTTCTCACATATCTTTGGGCAGTCATTGAAGAAACACAACAGGTAACTCACCCAACTCATCTGAATTAATTCGAAGAATTTCACCATTCTCACATTTCAATTCAATAATCATTTGTCTATAGTTCACTACAACATCATGCAGTGTTAACAAATCCATACCCAAAATGAAATCAAACTCATCAAATGGCAACAACATTAGATCAGCCGGAAAACAGTGACCTCGAATCATCGATGGACAATTCTTGTAAACTTTATAAACTAGCACATATTTGCCTAAGGGGTTTGACACTTTAATCACAAATTCAGTAAACTCAACAGGATAGTTATTACTAGCTACCAATTTCATGCAAACATGAGAATGAGTCGATCCAGGAACAATCAATGCAACTACATTAGTATTATAAAGAGAAAAAGTACCAGTGATAATATCGGGAGATGTCGCTTCTTCGCGAGCACGAATAGCATAGGCTCTGGCAAGTGCCATGGCCTTAGATCTTACAGCTGTATCTTTTGTCACACCTTTACTACTAGCTCCATTTCTCGTATTTCTTGATGGTCTCCCTTTAGAGGCAGTGTTGCCCGATCTTGCAGTCTAAAATTTCTCATTTTCAACAATCTCTAAGCAATCTTGAATAAAGTGGTCTTGAGAGCCATACTTAAAACAAGCCCGATCATTCATTCTACAATCGTCGGGGTGTCGTTTGTCGCAGTGCTGACATTCAGGCCTACCAGACTTAGCGTTACCAACGCTCGCTACTAATGTAGTTTGGGCTTTAGAACCCGAGTATTGTTTCCCACGATCTCTGTTGGGATACCAAGCTGAAGCACTCGATCGAGCATACAAATCTCTCGATTTCTTAGACTGAGATTGAAATAACTTACTCATCAGCCTTTTTCTTGCATCTCTAGCTTTTGACTCGATTTTTCTCTTCTCCTTGCTTAATTCTTCAACTTTACAAGCTCGGTCGAATAGCACTACAAATTCTCTCAACTCAAGGAGTCCAACTAACAATCAGATTTCCTCATTCAACCCATCTTCGAACCTTTTACACATGATAGCCTCGATGGAAACACATTCCTAAGCGTACTTACTGAGCCTGACAAACTCTCATTCATACTCGGTTACAGACATTCGGCCCTATTTCAGCTCTAAAAACTCCTTACGTTTCTGATCAATGAACCGTTGGTTGATATACTTCTTCCGAAATTCATCTTGGAAGAATTCCTAATTAACCCTCTCTCTCAGTACTACTGACATAAGAGTTTTCCACCACCGATATGTTGAGTCTCTCAGAAGTGATACAGTACATTTCAAACATTCATCCGGTGTACAAGACAGTTCATCGAATACCTTAATAGAATTCTCAAGCCAAAATTCCACCCTGTCGGGATTATCGTCAACATTTGCCCTAAAATCTTTAGCCCCATGCTTTCGGATCTTATCAATCGGAGGCTTACTCACTCTTACATACTCCATACCTTGAAGAGATACTGGAATCGGCTGAGGAATAGGTAGGAGTGGAGGGGGTTGAGCATTCGGATTTGTTCGAACAAATTCCGTATACCACTCGTTCATCATGTGGAGGAAGGCTTCCCTACCCCCTTCTGCTCCTCCCTGACTAACCGTGAGAGGTTTACTTTTAGACGGTGCTACCCCTTGAGCGGGGGCTGGCGCATTACTTTTTATGTCATCAACTTCAGCTCGATTGAGATTTGTTTACTATATGAAAACACATTTTAAAATTGTCAGGAGTCATCACACTATCACAATTCATTTATGGCATGTATAGCTAGACTTTGACACACACTATGTTAGTTCGATAATCGACTAAACTGTAGCTCTGATACCACTAAATGTAACACCCGTTACCCGTATTCAACATCGAAACAGGGTACGAGGCATTGCCGGACATAAACACAAGCAAACATACATTTTTGAGTCATAAAATTCCATCCAAATTAAAAACTTTTCATACACATTCATATCGTCCCTAAAACGAGCTTACGAGTCTCAATACATGCTTTGGAAGTGGTTCGGGACTAAACTGAAAACTTTAGAAATTTTTCAAAACTTAGAAAATTTTTCATGTTATAGGGCTCACACGCTCGTGTGACCCTTAGACACGCTCGTGATATAGGCTGTGTTCAAAATATGGTGGTCTTTGACTTGTGCCACATGCCCGTGTGCTGGGCCGTATGGTCGATTTAATTTCCATAATTTGTCATAAAATAGGTGCAGACTTCACACAACTGAGACACACGCTCGTGTCCAAAGCCGTGTAGCACACATGGCTAAGACATATGCCCGTGTGCTCAATTCTGAACATTCTGTTTTGCAACAATTAAGGTGCAGGGGACACACGGCATAAACACATGCCCGTACACACGGCCTAGTCACACGCCCGTGTGTCTACCCGTGTGGACAACAATAAGGTTATTTACCAAGTCATTTTTCCACCCTTACTTGTACATACATACATATACAACATCATATAACACCAATCCAAGTAAATTACATACAACCAAATCAGCCACAATCAAGACATCAACACATCATTCACATGCTACCATCTATCATACACAAACATCACATGCTTATCAACTCAAATCATGTAAATTCCCACATCCATGAAAGGCATCATCATATAAATTGCTCATACCAATTGTAGCCAATTTTCAATGGCCTTATACAAAATGAACTTTCAACCAATATAAGCCAACACATTTGGCCAAATCAATTATGACATATAACAAAATGACCAAGTCTCCTATACATGCCATAACTCAAAATGCTAAATTCATTGGTACACAAAATAATTGTTGATAGTGTGAGTGGATCTCCAACAATCTCCAAACCTCGAGCTAGCTTGGTGACACTATAAGACATGGAAAGAAAAGGGGAGTAAGCTATAGAGCTTAGTAAGTTCCTATACAAATAATAAGCATCATAACCACACATTTAACATACAATTAACATAATGTAAGCTAACATAAATGTTACTAAAATCTCATAGTCATAATTTACTCAATCATAACCTTACCGAGGGTTCATCACATATCGAGCTCATTAGTTATGAGTTTTACATACATGCCTTTACCAATTCACAATATAACCATTGTCTTCCACAACTTTGGCATTCCCGTTAAATTTTCCGTTGAACCACTTGGAATACTAAAGGATACTCAGGAATCTCATACACACAGTACCGTACCAATGCCATATCCCAGATATAGTCTTACATAAAATCTCATATCGATGCCAATAGCCTAACTATGGTCTTACACGAGTCTCATATCGATACCATATCCTAGATATGGTTTTACACGTAATCTTAGTAACCCTAATGTCATGACATTTGTATACTATCTATTCCCAAGGTTCAACCGGAATTTCTTGCTTGTCGAAACTTTGTCGGATGGATCCAAAGGGTAAATCACAATCCATAAAATATTAAAGCATTTATAAATAACAATGCATTATTTACATGCGAACTTACCTCGGTACAAAGATAGTAGAATTTGACCTAATCGTCAAATACTTTGTTTTCCACCCGGTCTAGGTCTGTACTTCGGTTTTTCTTGATCTATAATAACAAATTTAACTCATTTAATACTCACATAATTCAATTTAACCCAAAAATCATATTATGGAAAAAATTATATTTTTGCCCCTAAACTTTTAACATTTTACATTTTAGTCCCTAGGCTCGTAAAATGAAATATGTTCAATTTCTTCAATATACAAGCCTAGCCGAACTATTTTTACACTCATACTAGTGCATAATTTTCTTTAAATCATACTTTTACTACATATTGTATAACTTTTTCAAATAGGTCCTTTTTGACATTTTTACCGAAAATCACTTAGTAAAAGTTGTTTATCCAACATCAAATTTGCATAATCTACCATTAAACATCAAAATACACAAATTTATAACATGGGTCAAACCCTATACCTTAATCATACTTCAAATTAGTACTAGAATTAGGTAGATCGAGTTACAAGGATTTCAAAAACATAAAAATTATTAAAAACGGGGCTAGAACGGACTTACAATCAAGCTTGAAAGCTTAGCCAAACCCTAACTATGTCTCCTCTTCTAATTTTTAGCTATGGGGATGAAATTGAAGAAGATGACATCTTTGATTTTAGTTATTTTGGCTTTATTTACCAAATGAGCAAAATGCCCTTCACTTAAACTTTGATATTTTTCACTAACCATGTCTATTTTTGTCCATACTAAAGCATAATGGTCTAATTATCATCTAAGGACCTCCAATTTAAAGTTTCATAGCAATTAGACACCTCTAGCTTCTAGAACACACATTTTGCACTTTTTGCAATTTAGTTCTTTTAACTAAATTGAGTGCCCAAACGTCAAAATTTTCGAACAAAATTTTCACGAAATCATTTCATAAAATTGTAGACCATAAAAATATAATAAAAAAAACTTTACTGTGTCAAATTTGTGGTCCCGACACTACTATTCCAACTAGACCCAAAATCGAGTTGTTACACTCAAGGATAATTTCTCGTCCTTTTCCTTGCTTCTCCACTCTGCTCTTAAACTTCTACCCTCTCATTTTTCTCTAGATTTTTTCTCATGAGTTTCTTGAAGAGAAAACTACTCCAAAATCCCCTTCTAAAAATCCTATTCTTTTTTTTCTGTAAAAAGCCCATTTTGCCCTAGCTCGTGAAAACCAGAATGAAAACAAAAAAGAAAATAAATAAATAATAATAAAAGTCCAGTTTTTTTTAAACAATCCATTTACAATCTGTTACACCCAAGCCCAAAACCATTATCCCATTACACCCAGGCCTAATTGGTCTAAAACAAACCCAAAACTAACCCAACACACCCAAAACATACGGGGCCCAAAATGGCCCAATACCTAAATGGCTCCAGAAGACCTAGGGTTTTTGGAAAACCCTAGGCGCCGCAAGCAGCCCCTTCCTCGCGCCCGAGCCACCAATCGCGCCGCAGTTAGTGCGAGTCACGCCCTATCACCACCGCGCTCCTCGTCACTTACCTGCAAAAAGGGGAAGAAATATAGCAGCAAATATGAAAATATATTCGTATTTCCTTTTTTTCATTATTTTCAGGGCTGTATAACCCCAAAATAATCTGTAAAAAGATACATACACAAGCAAGAAATATACAAAAAAATATACAAAGAATAACAGAGGTGATTTTTGTTTATTTTTATTTGTTTAATTTTTTTCTTTTCTCTTTTCGATCTATGTCATTTTCTTGTATGCATAAACAAATATTATAAAAAAAATAAACAAGGAAGAAAACTACCTGTGTTTTAGCTTCAAAATGAGGAGATTTGACTCTCCGGCCGCCGTCTATGGCGGCGCGTGCGGCGCGTGAGGCGGTGGCCCATAAGTTTGATGATCGGACTCCAGACGGAGGAAGGGAGGACTTTGAGAGAATTTTTTTTGAAGGTTTTTTTTTAACAGAGTTTCAAATGAATTTTTTGGGTTAAAATTAACTTTTATAACAGCATGAAACGACGCCGTTTTTGCTTAGGCCAATAAGCATTAAACGACGTCGTTTAAAATGGCCAGATCCGCGTGTTTTTATAAAGAGGGGAATTTTCCATTTTAGTCCCTTCGCAATTCTATTCTTTATAATTTCATCCTAATTTGAATTTTCTTTTATTTTTAAATTAGCCCTGAGATTTGTATTTTATTTCAATTTAGTCCTTCGGGCTACTTAAAGGCCAATATCAGAACGGTGTCGTTTAGGAGACAAGGCATAATTGCCTAATGGGTCCCTATAATGTGACGCGCGTTTTGATTTAGCCCTTTTACATTTATTTACATTTCTATTTAATCCATGTTTTTTTTGTTTATTTTTAAACCTTTTTTATTTTTTATTTTATTTTATTTTTAAATTATTTTAACATTATATTAAATTATTTTATCATATTAAAATTCTAAATTATTTTTTTATTATTTTTATATTAATTTATTAATAGTATAAAGTTTTTATGTTTGTTTTTAAATATATACTATTTTTATGTATATTAAATTATTACTATTTATTTATATTAGGTTACTTTATTAAATTCAATATTATTTATATATCATATATTATTTTAAAAATTGCACATTAATTATTATTTTACACTTTTCATTTTATATATTACATATTATTATATATATAACATTTAATTTATTTTGTATGACATTGTTTATATTGTTTATAAATAAGTAAATTTTTTATGATTATTGTATTATAAATATTTTTTATTTTTTATATATACTATTTATTTGTAACTTTTTTTTTATCATATATTATTATTTTCATTCATATATATGCTAAATTATTAAATTATTTATTAATTATAAGTATCCCTATATTCTTTTTATATACTCTAAGTTTTTATATTATTTATTTAAAATATATTTTTTATTCATATTAACTGTTTTAAAAATTATCATTTTTTATTTTTATAATATTTATTCAGTGTTTAAATATAGTATTAATTTATTTACTTCTCATATTTGATCTTGTTTGTAGAATTTAATATTCATTTCTCGAATTATTATGTTTCATATAGATTCTTAATTGTTGTTGCTTATTTTATATCTCGTATTCGTTTATTATGTTCTTTTATTTGCTTAATATTGTTTTAGCATAGTCCTTTTATTATGTATATCATTTGCCATGTCACATTAGTCCTTCGTTAATTGTCTATAATTTTCAATATGATTTGTAATAGTGAAGATTTGCTATTTGGAATTGATGTTTTGTAATATATATATGCCACATCTTACACCAAAACTATTTTTTATAAAAACACCTTTTGAATTAATGCGTTTTATTCAAATAGTTTTTAATATGGAGATACATAATATTTGGAGGCTTCGAGAAAAATTGTGCCCTAACTCACTTGGTTTCGATTTTTCCCGTTGAACTTAAAATATTAAGTATCCCTTTTCTTTCAAAATTAAAATTTATAAACTTCAAATCAAAACTTATTCTTGGGAATTCAGAACATTGTATTCTAACTTATTGGATATGATGTTTTGTGTCTCAAGGTAAGAATTTTCTTCAAATAAAGGCGAATCTAGTTTCGACGTCATGAGATGTTGCATCCTAACTCATTGGGTATAGCATTTTATTTCTTTGAGATAAGTGAGCTTTAGTTTTCTTTCAAATAAAAGGATCGTATTTTAAATTTTTCAAAATTTCGACATCAGGACATAAGATTATCAATTAGGTACCAAATTTTGGGCGTTACGAGGGTGCTAACCCTTCCTCGTACGTAATCTACTCCCAAACCCATTTTCTTGTATTTCGTGGATCAAAATCAAAGTTTAGAAATAAAACGTTTTATAAGGTGATCCAATCACACCTAAGTAAAAAGGGATTGGTGGTGACTCCCGTTTTTCATTTTTCAAGGTCAATCCCTATTTTTTTAAAAAAAATTTAAAAATGGTTTCAACACTTTCTTTTCTCTTTTCTCTTTTATAAGGTATGTCCCCCTCTCTCAACACACACTTTTCTCCCTCTTTTTTCATGTGGATTTATCTGGTACATGTCTAGCTAGTTGAGAGTGACAAGTGTTAGGATCGTCCCGATTAAGCAACGAACAAGTAAAAATAGTAGAAGAAATTGAGAAATTGAACACACAAATTTAACGTGGAAAAACTCCTCCAAAGAGGATAAAAAACCACGGGCAAAGATAATTTTACTATAATGGCAACAGAAAGAAGAGTACAAAAGATGGAGATAAAAACTAAACCCCGAAAACCCGAAAATAAAGAACCCTCAAAACGTAAACACAAAATTCTCTAAATGTGCTATGAGTTCTAATTTCTAATGGGTGTATTTTCTAAGGTTGTAAAAGAGCCTATTTATAGGCTAAATCCATAGGTCAAATAATAATAAAATAATCTAAACTAATCAGTGTTTGATTGAAACTAGTTAAACAGAGTTTAACTAGGAGATTACTTCTTGAATTTGACTAAAATAGGAGTCATAATTAACAAATCTCCACCTTGACTCATATTTCCACAATGCCATCTTTGCCAAAGCCCGCCACGAGCCTATCTTGAACCATGCAGGAATTAAGCGAGTCGATTCAATGCTTAGAAAGTTGGAAGACTTCTAGCCTTCGACTTGTACAATCGCCAAATCAAAACTAACCGGGTTTGATTTTCACGAACACGATGCCCTAACTTTTTCAAAACTGCATCCAAAAGAGAACCTCTCTTTGTGAAAGCGGTCATACCTTTTTCCCTCCTATGACCAAGTTGCCTCCGCTCTAAATGAGTTGACTTGGCTCAGAATGCAGACGAGGGACGCCCGATTTTCACCGGTCCACGTGTAGAACCTTCCGAACATAAAGAGCGCGGTTCTTTTACCTTTTAACAAAAGCGAGAGCTCTACGAGATACTTTAATGCCGCTTGACTCGATGTTGATTTCGCATCCTTTCAAGTCTAAAATACTCAAGGAGATGAGATTCTTTCGTAAATCAGTACATACACGACATCCGAGAGTGTCCTAATTGTCCCATCGTGTATCCTAATTTTAACAAAGTACCAATTCCAATTACCTTACTAGATGAATCGTTTCCCATGCACACAACTCCACCTTCAACCGAAATTTGTATGTGGAGAACCATTCTCTATTGGGATACATGTGGAAAGAACATCCTGAATCTAGGATCCACTCGGACGTGAGCTTGGAGTTATCGCTCGTTGACACTAACAAGAAATCATCACCCTTTCATCGGCCAAATTAGTACTACTACAACTTCCTCGTTACTCTCAAGTGACTCTTTTTTTTGCGATTTATAACAATCGCTTTGACGTGACCTAACTTTTTACAATAGCGACACCTTTTGTCTCGTTTCTTTGATGCTATCAAAGCGGAAGCTTGCCTATCGCCTTACTATCAAAATGAAGCTCATTGTCGAGTTTGTCTCTACTCAACAAATTACCTTTCACATCTTGAACGAGAGTTTGTCTCGCCATAAATCGGTCTCCCGAAAGACTTGTATGAAGGGGTAAAGAGCACATAATAGCATAGCTTTGATCTTCATCGTCAATATGAACCTCAACATTCTTTAAATCATTTAAAAGAGTAATGAATTGACTGATGTGATCTCTAAGAAGCTCACCTTCGTTCATACGAAATGTAAATAGACGTTGTTTCAACACTAAACGGTTAGCCAGAGACTTAGTCGCATAAAGAGTTTCTAACCTTTTCCATAAGGCAGATGAGGTCTTCTCCATCAATACCTCCTGCAATACCGTATTCGCGAGGCACAACTGGATTGCAGACAAAGCCTTTTCATCAAGCTCTTCCCATTCTGTTTTACTTAGATTCTCAGGATTTTTCCCGGTAACAACCTTTTTCAAACCGGATTGAACTAGAATTGCCATCATCCGAACTTGCCACAGATTGAAATTTGTCTCACCATCGAACTTCTCAATTTCAAACCTTGTTGCTGCCATATCTGAATAGGCTGATCTATGAAAATTAAACTAGCTCTTGATACCACTTGTTAGGATCATCCCGATTAAGCAACGAACAAGTAAAAATAGTAGAAGAAATTGAGAAATTGAACACACAAATTTAACGTGGAAAAACTCCTCCAAAGAGGATAAAAAACCATGGGCAAAGATAATTTTACTATAATGGCAACAGAATGAAGAGTACAAAAGATGGAGATAAAAACTAAACCCTAAAAACCCGAAAATAAAGAACCCTCAAAACGTAAACACAAAATTCTCTAAATGTGTTATGAGTTCTAATCTCTAATGGGTGTATTTTCTAAGGTTGTAAAAGAGCCTATTTATAGATTAAATCCATAGGTCAAATAATAATAAAATAATCTAAACTAATCAGTGTTTGATTGAAACTAGTTAAACAGAGTTTAACTAGGAGATTACTTCTTGAATTTGACTAAAATAGGAGTCATAATTAACAACAAGGACTGAGTGTTGTGTCAGCATTTTCTTGGAATTGCCATGGCATTTGTGTTTACAATCCATCCAACCTTTTGCCATGGCAATATTTCACTTCCTTCGTTCTCTTCCTCCTTTTTCTCCTTTTCTTCATCCTTCCTGCACCTGTTGCATACAACAACCAATTCCCTTTTTCCCAGCAGTAAAAGTAACATGAAATGACATTTGAAGCACAATCCAAGCATTATTACGCAATGTTCTAAAAATAACCTAAAAATGCAAATATATCTATTTAAGTACATGCATTTAATCAAGCTTAGAGGTTCAAAATATAACTCTTTTCAAGAGTTATCACACCCACAAACCTGAGTTCTTGCTTGTCTTCAAGCAGAATATGTATGAATGCATGAATTTGCCATAACTACAGAATTGCCTCTTGTACTGTTGAACCAAACGAAACATATTTTATACCTCCATTCTCAGCAGTCTTCCGTCTAAAAAAAAAAAATTGGTTCAATTTTTATAGGTTTGTTTAGCATACGAAGTGTAGAAAATGTTACCTAAAAATACAAGTTCCTAAATATTCACGCAATTCTGACTACAACATCCACCTCCTAATGTACTTAGTTTATCTTTCCACTAAACTCAATATTTCTTCTTATTCATAATATATAATAATATAATTTTAAAAATTAAATATAAATATTAAAATAAAATATAAACATATAATATACAAATTATTATTACAAGCAATAAAAAAAATCATACCTTCAAAAATTTCACAATCTCTCCCTAAAACTCCAACACAAACAACAAAACTTTTTTTTCTCCCTCTACTTTAGATGAGATTTTTGTGTGTGTGTGGGGGGGGGGAAGGGGGACAAAATGCATTATATAAGCTGAGAAAGGAAAAAAAAGGTTGATAGTTTTGGATAGGTTGCTGTGATTGATTGGTCACGGTAACCTATCATGACACCGACTTGACATCCTATCGCCAACGTGACCAATCGATCATGACAGCCTATCCAACATTAGCATCTTTTTTTTTCCTTTTCAGCTTTTTTTTTTAAAAACTAGTTTTTTTAAAATCCTAACTGGTGCCACCAATGTGTCAAGCAACACTACCTTAAAAAATATTTTTTCCCATACATGTACGACATTTATGCAATATTTAAAGAAAATACTCGTATTTTTTGGTATTACCTAACAAGGTGGTTGCACCATAAAAAAGTTTTTTTTCCTTTTCCAGTTGGAATGATTGGGTGATGATGGTGTGTATTTTGGGTTGGTGCCGCCTGACACGTTAGTGGCACCCATTTTTACTGTAAAAAACATAGCATTCTTGTAAATAATCTAAAACATGCACTATTTTTTTAATTAAATTTTTTTTTGTATTATCTAGGTGGAAAACATGACAATATTTGGTACATTGCTAATAGAATTTTTAAACTTCACAAGAAAAAATAAACTAGCATAAAGGGAAAATATATGATAAGTGATAAAAGTAATATGTTTTAATCTCGTTCTTAATGAGTTTTTGGATGATTATTCGATATAAAATGATGAATTTTATGCTCCTAATCCTTTAAATTTATTTTTCTATACTCAGTAGGGGATTTGGGAGAAAAATGAGCGAAACAATGAGGGAAAATAAAAAAATCAGAAAATTAGAGCAAGGTACAAGGGCCATACAGGCTAGACTCTCCCGTACGGGTTGGGCACATGGCCGTATGAGTCACACAGGCGTGTGTCAGACCGTGTCAAAATCGTGATTTGCACTCCAAAAAGCGTAGAAAAGCATTTTTTAGGTTTTCCGAGCATTTTAAGACCTATATATGAGAAAAAAATAGATATGGGAGAGCCGTCATAAAATATTCAAGAAAACAACTCGGAAAACACCATTGAAGCTGACTTTGAAGCAGATTTTCATCAAGACTGAAGATCTCATTTTGATTTCTTTGACTTTTTTTTTATGTGTTTCTTTGTTTCTTATGGTTATACTGCCATTGGGATGCTTTTATTTTCTATATGTCACGTGTGAATATATAATAAGAATGTTCAAGTATATACGTCGAATCAAGTAATCAAATGATAAACGAGATCGTCTCCACAGGGACTGGAATAGGTAAAAATATGATTGAGTTATTACTAGCAACTATACTAATTAGGCTTATGGTAAAGTAAACAGAACAATAACTTGAAGTGAAGTATTAATGTATGAAATATAAAAATCAAATAATGAATAAAATGATGTGGCAATTTTATGTGACAAAGTTGAGAGGATTGATGTTGTTGAATGGGAAGGTTGGAATTACTTGGATTGTGTCTTAATAACATAATAATGTCATGGCAAAATCTTGACCAAATTACTACTCAGAGTATAACTACTGCATTTTGCTTCTTTCGGGAACTAGAATTAAAGCTATCATTCTAAGTCTTTGTACATCTACAAGTCTCAAGAACAATACCTAACAATATTCTTCCTCGCTCTGTACATATCACAACTCTATGTCTAGATTCCTACGAGTATTCATTCAAGTACTTGCTTGTATCATTCGATCACAATCCAACTTATCTAACCTTTTCAGAATTAAATCAAGTCTAAGGATATACCATGCATTCATCTATGCCTAGAGCTTGCATGCATATGTTTAAAATAATCCAAACCGAATAAAATAGTAGATCTACTCAAAATATCACCATGATCATCAAATATATCAAGATAAATCCAGTAATTCCAACCCAACAGAAATTAGCTCATGGGTTAGGATTTAAAATCCAAAATCAGAATAACAATCAACATCATCATTAACAATATAGAAATCACATAAATTAATTAATAGAATGAAGGTAGAACTACAGAAAGCTTTCACCATTCCATCTTTCACTTTGGTGCTACTGAATTGTGCAGGACCCAAGGCTGATTGCTCGTTTCTTTCGTTGCATCTCTGCTCTCCACTTAAACTGCTACCTTCTCCCTTTTCTCTAGATTTTTTCTCATGAGTTTCCTGCAGAGAAATCTACTCTCCAAAATCCCCATCCAAAAATACTATTCTTTTCTTTCTTTTCTCTTTCCTATTTTATAGGGTAGGTCCCCCTCTCTTAGCACACACTTTTCTCCCTCTTTTTTCATGTGGATTTATCTAGTACACGTCCAGCTGGCTGAGAGTGATAAGAACTGAGTGTTGCGTCAGCATTTCCTGGAATTGCCATGGCATTGGTGTTAACAATCCATCTAACCTTTTTTCCATGGCGATATTTCACTTCCTTCATTTTCTTCCTCCTTTTTCTCCTTGTCTTTATCGTTCCTGAACCTATTGTATACAACAACCAATTTTCTTCTTCCAACAGTAAAAATAACATGAAATGACATTTGAAGCACAATCCAAGCGTTATTATGTAATGTTATAAAAATAACCTAAAAATGCAAATATATCTACTTAAGTACAAGCATTTAATTAAGCTTAGATGTTTGAGATATAACTATTTTCAAGAGTTATCACTATCATGAAGTAATTTTCCAAATACCTATGGAGATGAACCCTAAGATGGATTATGTTATTTAATTTCTATTTTTACACAATAAATACTTGGATCTTGTTCCCAATTATGTGTGTTTGATTCTTGGTTTAATATTTCTAGACTATTAATCCATGTTTGATGTGCTTGAATCAGATGAGAAATATACCCTGTTTAAGAGTGGATCTAGTGTAATTGAGTGGAGTTGCATGCAATCCTAGAAATAGGATGACATAAATTTATCGAATTAGAGTCAAATCTAATAGGGGGATGCATGGATTGAGTTAATGCGAAAATAGGAGTTTTAATTAGAAAGAAATTTCAATTCATCAATCTAGAGTCAATTGCTCTTAGTCTTGAAGAGAGATATTAGCATAATTTAGGGATTTCTACGGATCAAGGTACTAAGTCAAGAAATTGTGTAATATAGATTGATAATGGTAGATGAAGTTTAGGTTGATTCTTCCCTAGTGATCAGCTGTTTAACGTCATAGCAATAATGTGCAAGCGTACACTGCCGATGCAAGTATAGTAGACAGATATGAGTCTGTCAAATATTGATCCCACGAGGATGGTTGTATTTTGTCTATTAATGTTAGTGCAATAAATAGATAAAATGAGATAAATTGTGGGAGTAGTTGTCGAATCAATAACTTGAAAATAATAAGATAAAATATGATAGTGAGAAACTACGATCCCCAACGTGAATATTCAACAGAATGCTAAGTGCTCACAAAGTAAAAAGGATAGGTGATTGTCGATGCATGAAACTGCAATGAATATCTTACCAAGCTTAACTTCTATATTTTTGATCTAAGACTTAAAAATTCATATTAGCCACACCTTCCGATGATGGCAATGGAACACTATTAAGAACAATTGGATTAAATTCCTCTAATCATCAAGCAACTTTCGTTGTCATGCTTGTTAGCTTGAACTGTCACCGCACCTTCCAGTGTTAGTGACTGCAATAGCATTTCCATACTAAAAACATTCAAACCCAAAGATTAAACCATAGAAGCAAGATTGAATAAAATAACATTAAACCAAAAAATCATGTGTACTTCCATACTAACATGAAACTGAAAGTAATCACCAGTGTTAGAAAAGAAAAATAAAAGAAACAAGTGGAGAATACTATTCTTAGACAACTTGACATGAATCTATCTATTTCCTCTTGTGTCGCACTAAAGGCTCTTCATCAAGAGCTAGTCTGCATCTTTTTCATGTCAGTTCACCCGTAGGAGCTGAAGCTGCCATAGTTGAAAGCTTCATAAGGTAAGTTGAAGAAGATGATCCAAAAATCTCTCTCTTTTTTTTTTCTCTTTTTCTGAATAGTTTTCTTTTTTTCCCCAAATAGTCCAAGTGTCCTTTCATTAGAGTCATGCTGCCTCTGTAAGTGCAAGTTGGTTGTACTAGATTGGACAGCTCAAGCGTTTTTTTCCAATCCAGACAGTTGTTAGGTGCGATGACAATTCTGGGCGCAATTTGAAATTACTCATGCAGCGACATCAGTACCAAAATATGACAAAATTAAGGATAAATAGGTTGAGATCCACTGAGTTTTAAAATGTAATTTACTAAACTGAATATTCTAAAATATGTGCTAAAGATAACTAAATGGGTACAAATTAACCAATAAGTAGAGAGAAAACATATGTTCTTTCTAGCACTCTCACACCCCAAACTTGAGTTTTTACTTGTCCTCAAGTAAAACAGAAACTGGCAAGGCTATACAAGAATTCACTAAGGTAAATGATCACTCTAGCAACTTTAATAACCTAAAATTCAAATGAATGATTAACATTCAGATGACAAAATATTGCTTAGACAATACATAAGTATGAATGACTAAGATTGCATCTTCATCAAAACCAGCATCATGCTTCAAATATTAAATTCTATCTACTAATACAACATTTATTGTATATATATATAATTTTTATTTTATTTTATTTTATTTTGTGTGAATAAAGGATATCATTGAATTATTGTACCTTTGTTCCTAAGAAGTAACGATAGAGTGCAACAAACCCTTAGGAAGTACGTAATTGCGCCGACATACACTCATGTAGCGACAGCCTTTGGCTAGATTCATTTTTCTAACGCTTGCATTGGAGTGTTCCCTTTTTAACATTTCATAATACACCCACTTTGGAATGTGACATATTCATAACTATATGTATATATGAGTAGCTGTAAAAGGCAGATTCATTCAAGATTCAAAGAATGCTACTAGTTATCCATTACTAATGCAAGCCTAAATCATTTATCAAAGAATTGAAGATACAACATTCAGTCAAATTTATCCAACTCATTCATTGATAGTTCACACGAATGTAAAAAAAAAAATTCAACACATTTGCATTAACCACAAATAAACCTTGCATGCTTCATAATTTTTTTTTTTGAAATGTGGGTGTATTTCCAATCCCCATATGCATTCCCCCAAACTTAAAGTTCGCATTGTCCAATGCACTAAGATTAAAATGTGATGATAACAACAATGCAACGACAATGTTCACTAACAAAATGAAAATTATAGCTACATGCAATGCATGAATACTACTGCTAAAACTTAAAATAAACTAACTCAGTTTTCCTCAGCCATCAATGTGGCTGCACGATGTTTCTTCTTCCTCCTCTTTTTCTCCTCTTTCTTGCGCTTTTTGTCTTTAGACTACTGTCTCTTCTTTCTTTGGGCTTTGCACGGTCCTCGGATCACTCCTCAGGTTCCGGCTCTGCCCTGGCATCATCAACTATTTCTTATGTAGGAGGGGTCACCTTGAGTGGTTTGGTATAGACCAACGAATTGTGGTGCTCCTTACTTATTACCTCTACAGCTTCTGTCGGTCTAGCTCTATCTTGCTCCAAATTATCTTTAGTTGCATCCACAAACTCGGATGCATTGACAATATCCTCAACAAATTCTTTCTCAGCAGCTTCTGTCTCAGTATTTTCTTCCGTGGCCTTCTCGTTCACAATTTCAACACGAACGTCCTCCTCTTCCATAAAAACTTCCTCCTCAATAGTAGGTGCTTCTTTACCATTAATAAAGTCACCCACGACCAGGCTATCAATCCTTCGCAAGCACTCTTCAACGTCCCTTGAGTCCCCTTCTTTCTCAACATCAGGGATATGCACAATGGGAGGGGATTCCACCGATTTGTCTTGGTCCCCTAGGCCATCTTCCTCAGAAAAGGGTTCATACTCTTGAATAATCGGTACGAACACTAAAAATTCAGGGAGTGGGTTTGGGCTTAACTGATGTAATGTGGTTACAATAGAGCTGTTATAGGCCTTGGTATAAGCATAGAACAAATTTTGTGATCTGTCCATATCCTCTATTGTAGCGACAAGCCTGATATGTTTATTGCTAATGGAATTGGCCAACTTCTCAATATCCTTCATTTTGCACAGCAATGATGTCTTTGGAGCCAAGTTTGTTCCTTTTCTTTCCACTGTGGTTTTGCCCTTCCTTATTTTGCTGGTCTCTGTCTTCTTCATTTTCGGCGTATCTTTGCTACGAGTCATTATTTCAATAGACTCTTTATTGGTCAGGCCCTTGTTTTCCAAGATCTCTTCATCATCACGAGGCACAATCCCTTTCTGCTAGCACAGTAGTATCACCAACAATGGAAAAACCAAAATTTCATTTTGTCTTGCTTTGCAGTCAACAATTTCCTAGTGGAGTATTGCACCGACATCAATCTTTCTGCCCTTGACAATTGAATGTATCCGACACATTCTATCCAGGTTGACTGTGGTGCTATGAGTGGATGGTAGTAGCCTGTAGTTGACAAAATGAAACCAGATTTACTTTACAGTGTTAGGAAGTGGCGGTGCATCGTATAATTCTTTTGATGTGAACCCATCCACAATTTTCCTTCGACACATAAATCCCTCACCAACAAGTCCCTTTTATCGTTTGTGATATCTTCAATAAACTTAGAGTGTTTATCGATATCTACCTTAGTGTTGTACAACTCATTCATTTTTGTAGAATCCCATGGAATTAAACCTTCTCAAACAAAGATAAACTCCAACTCATGGTCATAAAGGTTAGCGTAAAACTCACGTACCAATGAAGGAGAATAGCTTCCAAGATGCGTGCAGATAGTCGCCCACTTCAACTTAGAGATGGTTCTGGATATTTGTTTGCCCAAATCTTGCTGTTGTGAAAGGAGAATGCCCTGTTCTGGGTGGAAGTTTTGCTTTAAGATGTTGTTTTGGAATTGATCTTTAGCCGCTTTCGTTAAAAAGATCACCGTCTCCTTTTTATCCATTGGCATGGAGGATTCCGACTCACAAACTGCAGTTGCAAAGGATGAGTGTTCTTCAACAGGCTTGATGGCTTTCTTAACTGATCCTCTCTTTCTTGCCATATTTTTCTTGTTTTGTGGAGTGAAGATGGTTTAAAGGTGTAAAAGTACAAACTTGGGGAAGAGAAAGGGAATAAAAATTGTTGCTTGGGTGTTTCGTAGTCGGCACAATGAAGAGGGGTTTATAGTGAGTGAAAGAAGAAGATAGAAAGACGTGATTTTCTGAAGGGAAATAAAGCTGGCGGGAATAATTACATCCAATGAGAATTGCGCCCGCTCAAACAAATTAGATGGCTACGTGACTTTTGATCAAATGGTGGGATCTGAATTTCCTGCGTTGCCCTCATTCTTACTGAGTCAGAAGTGACAATACAAAAGTATGAACTGCTTTGACAATAAAACCCAAGTGCGTTGACAATGGTACCTATTTATTCTGCAAAAATAAAAATAAAAATAATAAAATAATTTTTGACCAGAAGCAAAAATAAAATAAAATTACCTAGTAATAAATTGCAGAAAAAAGAAAGAAAGAAAGAAGGAATTAAAATTGTTCGACCAATTTAATGGTCTCTGTAACACCCCTAACCCTCCGTCATTGGATTTGAGTTATGAGGCATTGTCGAACTATACATAGATCATCGTAGGCATTCATCGAAACTCATTATTTTATCAAAGCAAAGCTCACATGAATTCATTTGCGTATCCAATTGAATCTAAAATGTCTATAAGGTACATGCATTGCAAATCTATAATTCTTATATTACTTATAAGAACATAAAGTACAGTTCATATCTTTCAAAAATTCATTTACTGAAATCAATACATATTCTAACTTACAAATACTATACCACATTATTTCAAATACTAGATTATCAAATAAGTCAGAATTGGTTCTAAACATTTTAATATATAAAATAAATAAATAAATAAATAAAACACTTATATATATAACGTTTCTTACTTACTAATTATATATGCTATTTCACAAAACCACATTTGTACCTATTATAGACATAAAGACTATGACCGTACATATATATATAATCCATAATGTAATTCTCATTTTGAATTTAATACGTCAAAGCCAAAATGAACAATTTAATAATCACAAAAATTATTACTATTAGCATACCATTCACTCAAGTTAATATAACTAGTCAAATTCTATAATTACAATCTCTCAGCATTTTAGTAAGGAATGCATGTATAGCCCATGAACCAAATCATGCATACAATGCAACAATCATGATCTAACTATATCTACAATATACATCTAGACTATGGCCGAATATATATTCAAAACTAATATTCATCCATGCACATCATTTGACCATTTAAATAAGCCAAATATTTCTACTTCAACTAACATCAAATATAAGCCATATTCGCATGGCTAATATATACATAGACAAAAGTTATCATCTTAACAAAATCACAGTCTTTGCTATACATGCCTTTAACCGAAAACCCAAATTTAAGAGTACCAAAATAGATTGATGGTGTGGGGCGACTTTCTTGACGATCCCTTTAAGCTCGTAGCCTTAACCTAGGATCTATAAAACAGAGGGAAACAAATACACACATACATACACACGGTAAGCTTGATAGCTTGGTAAGTCTTAAGAAAACATATACATAAATAACATATATCCAACCATTCAAATTAACATCTTTTATCACCAATTCAAACATAAGTGGTACAAAATTTTACCTATAGAGCCAAGGTAACCGAATGTCATTAATGCATTTGACATGAAAGCTTAACCTTTCTTACTCATACACACCAATCACTAAGTATATCAAAGACATACGTAAATAACATATGCTTATCCAATAGACTTAATCCATTCGAAATTTTAAGAATCAATTACCACACGATATAACATGTATATATATATACACACATCTATCATAAATCAATGTATAAGACAATCAATTCCTCATATACTAGTTCATTATTTTCTTGAATAACATGAATATGAAATACTTACCTCTCTGTCGAATTATTATGTTTCATGTTTCAAAGCTGAAATTTCTTGTTATAATCATAATTCGGTTCTCATATACTCCAAGCTCAAATCACTTTCACCGGCACTGGGCCTGCTGAACTCAAAGTCCGAAGTTAATCACCGGCATTAAGCCTGCTAGGCAATAAGCCCGAATTATGTCACCCCATAAGGCCTGCTAGGCACAAAGCCTGAAATAAGTCACCGGCACAAGGCCTGCTAGGCACAAAGCCCGAAATAGGTCACCGGCACAAGGCCTGTTAGGCACAAAGCCCGAAATAGGTCACCCCAATTATCCATTCAATACACTATACACATCACTTAATGCTAAATCGCAACATCAAATATACTTCATTTTAACTTCACATTTCAAGCTGAACAAGCTTATTCATAATAAAATTAACAATTACATTTCAACTCAACCTTATTCCCACATTCGGCTATCACATATATTTATGCACAAAATAACTGAATTTCATTAATAACATAGTTAATCCATCAACTTACATTTCTCAATACTACCATTACCAATGAATCATATACCCGAATCACATTCACATATCATATCAAATGTACCTATTCATTTTGCATTTACAAAACATATCCAATCCAATGTAAGACCTTTACAATCGGCTAACACATAAATTCATACTCAAATTTATCAAATAATATCATTAAACATGTTCATAAATAACTCTTTGATATATTTTAACTTAAGGACTTACTCTACCGGTGTCGATAGACCAGTGTAAATCGGCTTATTCGAGAACCTTCGTCTTTCCCCGATCTAATTCCGTTTTTCTTTGCTCTTGATCTAAAACACATTAAATTCAGCTTATTCAAGTACAATTCACATCAATTTAGTCCCAAAACACATCAACATGCAAATTACCATTTTACCCCTACTATTTCACATTTTTGCATTTTGGTACTAATTACACAAAACACAAAATACTCACAATTTGTCAAGACTATACAAGGGCCGAATATTCCTAGGGTCTTTACAAGCCCTCCCATTTTATTTATTTTGCAATTAAGCCCTTCTAAAATTTTATTTTCACAAATTAGTCCTATTTACTCAATTTTTACCAAAACTTCAATACAAAACTTATCAATCTTAATACTATCTTAAAATTAAAATCACCAAACATCAATTATCATATAACAATATCAATGGCCAAATCTTAATCATGCTCGATTTAAAAATTTCAACATGGGTGATTCTGATTCAAGCAACGATCTTAAAAATGTATAAATTAACAAGAACCGAATTAATCACATACCTTAATTTGATTCAAAAGAAATGGGCGAACCAAGCTTTTCTATTTTATTTTCCCTTTGCATGCATTGGTCAAGACTAAAAAGATGAACACTCATCTTTCATTTGTGTTTTATTATCATTTATATTAAGTTATAAATGAATTACCATTTTTCCTTTATTATAACATAACTAAACAATATAATAAAAGGTTAATGTTGTCCATGGCCGCCACTAACATGTAAAGTGGACAAATTGCTCATTTAGTGCATCATATTAAAAAAGCCATTGACACTTGGGTACTTTTCACTTTAGTAAGCAACTTTTACGATTTACTTAATTAAGTCCTTTTTCTAAATTAACCACACAAACAGTAAGATTTTTCTACGAGACTTTCACACACATTAATTCACATAAAATGAACACAAAATATACTATAACAATATTTCTCGGACTCGGATTCGTGGTCCCGAAACCACCATTCCGATTGGGGTCAAATTCGGTCTGTTACAGTCTCTGCCTTCTTTTGATCAATATTTCCAAGATAATGATTTAATCATTGACCATTCACTTGGTGTCCATCATTTAAATATTTGATTGTGACTACACCATGAGGAAATACTTTGACAACTTCGAAAGGTCCAGACCAACGAGAGCACAATTTACCTGGGTGCAATTTCAGTCTAGAATTGAATAATAAAACTTGTTGACCCGCGATAAATTGTTGCTGCAAAATAATTTTGTCATGCTATATTTTGATCTTTTTCTTGTAAATTGTAGCGTTTTCATAGGCATTTCACCTAATCTCCTCTAGTTCAATGATATCCAACAGTCTTTTCTTTCAAGCAGCTTCATAGTCCATGTTCACTTGTTTAATTTCCCATATTGCTTTGTGTTCCATTTCAACTGGCAAGTGACATGCTTTCCCAAAAAACAATTGATACGGTGACATCTCTAATGGATTTTTGTATGATGTTCGCAAAGCCCATAAAGCATCATCCAATCTAGAAGATCAATCTTTCCTCGAAAGGTTCACAACCTTCTCAAGAATGTTTTTAAGTTGTCGATTCGACACTTCTGCTTGTCCATTAGTTTGTGGATGATAAGTAGTAGCTATTCTATTATTGACTCCATATCTTTTTAGTCCAGCTGCCACTCGGTTACAATGAAAGTGTGTACCCTGATCACTAATCAATGCCTTTGGTGTGCCAAAGCGAGTGAGTATATGCTTGTGAAACAATTTAAGCATTGTCTTTGCATCATTCTTTGGGACTGCAATAGCTTCAACCCACTTCGAGACGTAGTCAACAGCTACTAATATATAAAGATTTCCAAATGAACTTGGAAATGGTCCCATAAAATCCATACCTCAAACATCAAATAATTCAACCTCCATAATTGGCTGTTGCAACATTTCATTGCGTCGAGATATAGAACCTGTGCGTTGACACTGGTCGCATTAATTCACAAAATTGTGGGCGTCTTTGAATAATGAAGGCTAGTAGAATCCTTATTGGAGAACCTTAGCGGCAGTTCACATGCCACCGAAATGACCTCCATAAGGAGTATCATGACTGTGCTTCAAGATTGAAAGCATCTCCTCTTATGGAACACAACGCTGAATAATGTTGTCCTTATATACCTTGAATAAATATGGTTCGTTCCAATGATACTTCACTACTTCACGAAGAAATCTGTCTTTTTTATGGCCTGTGACACCCAATGGGAGTTTCCACATACTAAATAATTAACTAGATCTTCATACCAAGGGGTTGCATCTACAGTAAATAACTTGTCATCTGGGAATGCGTCAACAATTTAAAGTATGTTTCCATCTTCACTGCCAACTTCCAATCGAGATAGATCGCCTGCAACTTGATTTTTTGAACCCTTACGGCCTTTTATCTCGATGTTGAATTTTTGCAACAGCAGGATCCAGAGTATCAATCTTGGTTTTGTATCCTTATCCAAAAAAAGATATCTCAACACCGAGTGATTAGTAAATACGATAACCTTTTCACCGACAAGATAAAAACAAAACTTATCTAAAGAAAATACTACAGCCAACAACTCTTTCTCTGTAGTGGTATATTTGATTTGGCATGAAATATTTTTTCCTTACATTGTCCTAGAACAGCACAAATAGCAAAGTCGCTTGTATCGCACATAACTTCAAAAGGTTGAGACCAATCGAGTGCAATGACAATCAGTGTATTTACTAGTTGCATCTTCAATTGAATGAATGCATCCAGACATGCATATTCAAAGAAGAATTTTTTATTTTGTTCCAGCAATAAGCATAAGGGTTTTTCAATTTTCAAGAAATCTCTAATCAAACTTCGTTAAAACCCTGCATGCCTAAGAAAACTGCGAATACCTTTCACATTTGTTGGTGGAGGCAATTTTTCAATAATTTCCACTTGAGTTTTGTCTACTTCAATTCATTGACGAGAGATACAATGGCCTAACACAATGCCTTCCATTGCCATGAAATGGCATTTTTCCCAATTTAGAACAAGATGTGTGTTTTCACATCGCTGTAATACTTTATCCAAATTGTCAGCGCAATGATCAAAATTAATCCCATAGACTGAGAAATCATCCATAAAAACCTCCAAAGAGTCTTCAACCATGTCCGAGAATATCGCCACCATGCACTTTTGAAATGTGGCTGGTGCGTTGCAAAGACCGAAAGACATTCGACGAAAAGCGATAGTACTAAAGAGAAAAGTGAAAGTAGTTTTTTTCTCGACCTCTAGTACAATAAGAATTTGATTGTATCAGTAATAGGCTTTTCCAGCAAGCCTATCGAACATTTGGTCAATGAAAGGAAGTAGGAAGTGGTCCTTTCTTGTGGCCTTATTAAGTTTGCGATACTCCATACAGACTCGCCATCCCGTAGGAATGTGTGTAAGAATTAATTCATCTTTGTCATTGCTAACCACAGTGATGCCACTCTTCTTAGGAACGCATTGCACTGGACTTACCCAAGTGCTATCAGCAATAGGGTAAATAATTCTAGCATCAAACCAATTTATAATTTCTTTCTTAACAACTTCCTTCATCTTCTCGTTTAATCTTCTTTGTTGCTCAATTGGTTGCTTTTATCCATCTTTCAACTTGATCTTGTGATGCAAAAAGATGGACTAATGCCTCGGATATCGGTAATACTCCAAGCAATAGCTCGTTTCTGTTACTTAAGAATGTGGACCAATTTCTCTTCTTGAGTTACATCTAGTGTTGCGGAGACAATAACTGAAAGAGTATTATTATCACCAAGAAAGACATATTTAAGATGAGTAAGCAGTGGTTTCAAATAGAGTAGGAGCTTCGTCGGTAGATGGCTTGTTGGCTAAGTCTAAGGATTCGATCTGCCATCCATGCTTGAGTTCAATATTATTAACTTCAACCATGCTATCACAATCATCTACAAATTCATCGTTAGATGCCATTGCAAACTCCTTAGAAAGTATTGTGCATTGGGTATTAAATTCTACCTTAATTAGATCATCTAGCACATCGACAGTATGGCATTATTCTTTTTCCTTGCATGGAATAGATTCAAAAACACTGAAGGTAACGTATTTATCATTAAGTTGCATGGTTGGTTCACCTTTGTAAACATCAATAAGAGTTCGTTCGGTGGCTAAAAATGGTTGTCTCAAGATTATGGGAACCTTCTTGTCTACCTTGCAGTCAAGTATGATAAAATCAGCCGAAAAAATGAAGTTATCCACACGAAAGTTTGTTTACCACTCCTAAGCGTGATAGCCTTGTAATGTTCTTTTCCCCTTAAACTGGGATTTTCCATGTCACTAGGTAGTGTGCCCGGTGGTCGAGTATTCAGATTTGAAGCAAATTGTCCTAATTGTTACTCCAACACCCGAATAGAAGATGAATTCCCTTGCACAATAGCTTCTGTGAGAGTCATATGCTGCAACATTAAAGCTTTAAGAGCTACTAACGGGTCAGAAGGAGAAGCCTGCATGTACTGTTATCGTCGATGTTCTTGACCATGTTGATTCAGTATTGAAGAATGTTGTGGTTGTGTCTGGGTCTGGTGTTGATGCATTTAGCCCTGTTGTAGATGGATCTAAGTGTGCTGATTATAGTTCTGCTGTTGAGGATTGTAATTCCCTTGTCTTAAATTATAATTGCCTTGAGTGGATGTACTCTCATAGTTGAATGTGGCAGCATTTTGTCCATTATTCTGAGTTCCCCAAGGCTGTTGATTGCATACAAAATTATTATAATAGTTGCCATAAGAATTGTTGCAAATGTTACTGACATAAAAGGCATTCTCTGCATTTTGTGGACAATCTTTATAGCTGTGATTGCCACTACAAATCTCACAACAAAAGGTAAGAACATCAACTTGTTGAGTGACTTGTATAGGTGCAACCTCACTAGTCCCTTGTATATTTTTTATCATATTTGCAAAAGAAGAAACTTGAGCACCAAGTGCAGATATTGTGTCCAATTCAATAACTCCTGGAATAGCTTTTGCTTGTACAACTCTAAAGATTGGATGTTTCTTATCATTCTGAGTAATTCTCTCCAGAATTTCAATAGCATTATTAGAAGTATAATCCAGCAAAGGTCCATTGGTTGATGTGTCGACAAGATTCCTTGTGTGTGAATTTAGCCTATTATAAAAAATCTCAATTTGTGTTTCCTGTTGAATGTCGTGCATGGGACAATGTCAAAGCAAAGATTTATAATGTGAAGATTCTCATCGTCTAGCTGATGATAAGTTTTAAATATCATTACAGAGACGAGTATTCATTATCGATAGGTTAAATCGCAAAACAAACTGTGTTGCTAGTGTATTCCAAGAAGTAATTGATTTGGTAGGTAACCCAAAGAACCATGTACGAGCTCTTCCCTGCAAGGAATAAGGAAATAACTGCATCTTCAAAGTGTTATTAGGAACGCCTTGTTGACTAACGGAAGCACAAATCAATTAAAATGATTTTATATGTTCTTGTGCATCTTCATGTGGCTGTCCAGCATATTGCCAAGTAGAATTCAACATTTGGAACATTACTGGCTTGAGTTCAAAGTTTCCAGCTTCGATTGCTGGCCTAACAACTCCCGATTGTAAATCATCCAAGACAGGTACTACAAAATCTTGTATAGTCCTATTTTGTATTTGATCGTCTTACTGCAATAGTGAGTCATTAGCATTTTGGTTCTGCATCGGGGGTATAACTGCAGTGTTTCTTTGGAAAGCCATATTCCTTTGTTCTTGTAGTCTCCTCCGAACAGTTCTTTCAATTTTTGGATCAAAATCGGCAATAAACTACAAATTGCTTTAGGTCATACAACACCTAAAATAAAAAGTGAAAATAAAAACAAAAAGAAAACAAGTTAGTAGCAACTAAATATTATGAAATAAAAAAACAAAAAAATCAAACAAATGCCATCTCGGCAATGGCGCCAAAACTTGATCGATTGTTTAACGTCACAACAATAATTTGTAAGCGTACACTATCGATGCAAGTATAGTAGATAGATATGAGTTTGTCGGATATCGATCCCAGGAGGATGGTTGTCTTTTGTCTATTAATGTTAGTGCAATAAATAGATAAAATGAGATAAATTGTGAGAATAGTTGTCAAAGAAATAACTTGAAAATAATAAGAGAAATATGATAGTGAGAAACTACGATCCCCAACGTGAATATTCAACATAATGCTAAGTGCTCACAAGGTAAAAGGGATATGTGATTGTCGATGCATTAAACTGCAATGAATATCTTACCAAGCTTAACTTTTATATTTAATCTAAGACTTAAACATGTACATTAGCCGCACCTTCCGATGATGGCAATGGAACACTATTAAGAAAAAGTGGATTCCGTTGTCATGCTTGTTAGCTTGAACTGTCACCACACCTTCTAGTGTTAGTGACTGCAATAACACTTCCATGCTAAAAACATTCAAACCCAAAGATTAAACCGTAGAAACAAGATTGAATAAAATAACATTAAACCTAGAAATCATGTGTACTTCCATACTAACATGAAATCGAAAGTAATCACCAGCGTTAGAAAAGAAAAATAAAAGAAACAAGTGGAGAATACTATTACTATACAACTCGACTTGAATCCATCTATTCCCTCTTGTGTCTAGACAACTCGACTTGAATCCATCTATTCCCTCTTGTGTCACACTCAGGGCTCCTCGTCAAGAGCTGGTCTGCATCCTTTTCATGTCTGTTCACCCGTCGGAGCTTAAGCTGCCATAGCCAAAAGCTTTACGAGGTAAGTTGAAGAAGATGATTCATAAAGCTCTCTCTCTTTTTTTTTTTCTCTTTTTCTGATTATTTATCTCTTTTTTCCCCCAAATAGCCCAGGTGTCCTTTCATCAGAATCATGCTACTACTCAGACATGCGTACAAGTTAATTTGCATGCGGGTGGATGACTCACGATTTTTTTCCTATCTGGGCAACTATTAGGTGCGGCGACAATTCTGGGCGCAATATGAAATTACTCATGCAGCGACATTAGTACCAAAATATGACAAAATTAAGGATAAATAGGCTGAGATCCACTGAGTTATAAAATGTAATTTATTGAACTGAAAATGCTAAAATATGTGCTAAATATAACTAAATGGGTACAAATTAACCAATAAGTAGGAGAAAACATATGTTATTTCTAGTACTATCACCTGGGTATTGTTTTACTTCTTGGTTGTGAATTGATTATTTTCCTATTTTTTTCTTTGTCGTGTTCTTTAGTTAATTTTAGTTTTCAATCAATCACTCCAACTTGTCCATTAAATAATAGAAAGACAGTAATTACTAGTACTTTTAGTCCTCGTGGGAATGATATCTTTGCTCACCATAGCTATATTATCAATTGATAGGTGCACTTGCCTTAGTCAGATTTTTAGTTGGTTTATGATTGCATCAAGTTTTTGACGTCATTGCTAGTGACTAAAATATTAGGAAAACATGATTATTTTAGCCTTTTTTATTTTTATTTTAATATTTTTATTTTTAATTTAAATTTTACAGTCTAATTTTGCGTTTATTTGCTTCTAGTAGGTACTTTTGATTTATGGCTAGAGGAAACTCGATGGATCCATTACTTTTGTACAGTGAGATCAAAAAGACTACTCGTAGATATCCTAGAGAGGCTAGAAAAGCAAACCAAAATCAATAGAATATAGTAGATGATCAAGAGGAAAATGATATTATTGTGGAGATGGGTGACAATCAAAATAATCAGCAGCTTCCTGCAGCTCCTGCTCCTTGTACTATGTATGATTATGCTAAGTTAACTTTGATTGGGGCTGAATCAAGTATTTTGAGACCAACTATTGCTACAAGAAATTTCAAGCTAAAGCCGAACACAATTTAGATGGTACAATACTATGTTCAGTTTGATGGTTTACAAGATGAAGATCCGAATACTCATTTGGCTAAATTCCTAGAAATTTGTGAGACATTTAAGATCAATGGTGCTACTGATGACGCCATACGCTTACGGTTATTCCCGTTCTCTTTGAGGAGCAAGGCAAAACAGTGGTTGAATTCATTTCCACGAGATTCTATCATGACTTGGACTCAAATGGCTAAGAAATTTTTGTTAAAATATTTTCCATCGACTAAAATAGCTAAGTTGAGGAATGACATCTCTCATTTTGTTCAATTTGATATTGAGATTCTTTATGATACATGAGAGAGATTCAAAGATTTGTTGAGAAGGTTTCCTCATCATGGACTATGTTTGTTACTCCAAGTTCAAACTTTTTACAATGGTTTGAACCCCTTGACTAGACAGATGATTGATGCAGCAGTTGGCAGAACATTGAATAACAAAACACCTGAGGCATTCCAAGAGTGTATTGAGAGATGGCACTGAATAATTATCAGTGGCAAGTTATGAGAGTAAAACCTGTCAAGGCAGCCAGAGTTTTTGATATTGATGCAGTTTCCATGTTGGCAAATCAGGTTGAAGCTCTTAGTAAGAAAACTGATGGTTTAAATTTTTCTAAGCAGATGAATCTGGTGATGCAATGTGATGCAAATGGAGTGGGGATGATTAATTCAGAATATTCACCCTTCAAGTCTAACATGGAGCATCCAAATTTCTCTTGAGGTGGTCAAGGAAATCAAAATTCACAACCCCTTCTGGGTTTTTAGCAACCTTATCAATAAGAAAAGAAACCGAACCTTGAGGAGATGTTAGCTAAATTTATTTCGGTGTTAGAAACTCGATTTTAAAACACTGAGACAGGTGTGAAAAAATCAGCAAGCATCAATTTATGGACTCAAAAAGTAGATTGGACAACTTTCTAAACTGGTTTCAGAAAGACAACAGGTAGTTTACTTAGTAACACTGAACCCAACCCAAAAGAGCATATGAAAGACAGTTACATTAAGGAGTGGGAAAGTGTTTTCTGAACTTAAAAAAAGTTGAAACAAGAAACCGATGATAAAAATGATGGGGTGACAAAAACTAAAAAAATTCAAACACTGGTGCTTAAAGAATACAAACCATCGATCCCATATCCAGCAAAGTTGAAGAAAGACCGCATGGATGAACAATTTGATAAATTTCTTGAACTTTTTAAACAATTACATATTAACTTACCTTTTGTTGAAGCTTTTTCAAAGATGCCCACATATGCAAAATTTTTAAAAGAGCTATTAACAAATAAAAAGAAGTTAGAAGAGACTATGGAACTCAATGAGGAGTGTTCTGTCATTCTCCAAAATAAACTACCCACTAAGCTAAAAGATCCAGGAAGTTTTAATATCCCTTATTTTATTGGTAGTTTAAACATTGAAAAAGCATTGGTTGATTTAGGTGCTAGTATAAATTTAATGCCTTATAAAATTTTCAAGCAACTCAGTCTTGGGGAACCAAATCCCACTAGGATGAGTATTCAATTAGCTGACAGATCTGTTTAATATCCTAGGGGCATTAATGAAGACGTACTTGTGAAAGTAGATAAATTTATATTCCTTGTTGATTTTGTTATACATGATATGTATGAGGATATTGAGGTGCCTTTAATTTTAGGCCAACCTTTTTTAGCTACTACTAGAGCTATTATTGATGTGTGTAATGGTAAACTTGTGCTTAGGGTAGGTGATGATGAGATTGTTTTTCAAATATATGATGACATGCGATTTTCTAGTGAGCAAGATGATTCCTGTTATTTTATTGATTCTATTTATCATGTTATTCAAGATTCATTGCAGGAAATTGTTCATAAGGACACATTGGAAATGTGTATTGTTCAAGGTGAAGAGGTTGATGGAGATAATTATGTGATAAGTGAAACGAAAACTAATCTGGATGCTAATGAATCTCCATTGAGACAAAAATATTTTGAGGCCATTGAGGTAGGTAAAGAATTGAAGTTGAAACCCTCTATTGAAGAACCTCCTAAATTGGAGTTAAAGCAATTACTGAATCATTTGGAGTATGCAATCATTAGAAATAATTCTACATTGACAGTGATTACTACTTTAGAGTTAAAGCCGAATAATTAGGATGAGTTATTGCAAGTGTTGAAGAAACATAAAAGAGCTATAGCCTGGAAAATTTCTGATATTAGAGGGATTAGTCCTTCTTTTTGCACCCATAAGATTTTAATGAAAGATGAGTACAAGCCATGTGTGCAAGCTCAAAGGAGGTTAAATCACAACATGAAGGAAGTTGTCAAGGTTGAGGTAATTAAACTTCTAGATGCTGGAGTTATTTATCCTATATATGATAGTACTTGGGTGAGTCTTGTGCAGGTTGTTCCTAAGAATGGAGGCATGACTGTTGTGGCTAATGAGAAAATAGAGTTGATTCCAACAAGAAAAGTCATGGAATGGAGAGTTTGTATTGACTACAGGAAGATGAACGATGCTACAAGGAATGACCATTTTCCTCTACCGTTTATGGATCAAATGTTGGAGAAATTATCTGGTCACATGTATTATTGCTTCCTGGATGGATTTTCTAGCCACTTTCAAATCTCGATAGCTCTTGAGGATCAAGAAGAGATGACATTTACATGTCTATATGGTACGTTTGCTTATTGACAAATGCCTTTTGTTGAAATATGATCGTGAATCCATAAGGTTTGAATGCTTCCACAATTTAGATCTCTCGAGATCAAAAAAATAACTTAAATAAATCTAAAACCTAATAACGAAAGAAAAACTAAACTAAATTTAACAAAGGGAGTTTATGTTAAAGGAATTGTGTCTATAACATGTGTCAAAGGAGCCTATTATAGCCTTCAGGTGGTTGTCGTCCTTAACCATAGGTTAGCTGATGTTCTCGAGCTTTAAGTTCGATTGTGTTGACCAAAACGCCCCTGTTTCGTATTTAATTTTTGTCCCAGAGTCAATGTCGTTACACAACAGGACCTATGTCGCGACATAGAAGTCAATATACTCCTCATTGGGATGGCTTCAGGGGTATGTCACGACACCCTTAATCAGTGTTGTGACATTAAAAGCAGTTTCGTACTTTCTCCATTCTGCTTTCTATGTTGCGACATCAGATCTCCCATGTTGCGGCATAGCATCCAGTATCATTCTAAAATGCCTTCTAATGGTCTCCTGCACACTCACAAAGTACATTAGCTCTTCCTTAGGCCTCATCGGCCCTTAAGGTCAATAAAAGACTCAATTTGCACATTTTATTAAGTAAAGCTAAAGAAACTGAACTAAAATATAACAAAATGCTTGTATTCAGACTCTGTAACATCCTAAATTTGGGGCTAGTTGTGATCGAATGATTATTCTTGTGTTTGAATCGCTATAGTATTAATTATGGGAATATAAGGCTTAATTAAAGGCCTTGAGCAGGCTCGGTTTTGTAGAAAGTTTCATTTTTGAACTTTAAAGGTAAGGAGCCTTAGCAAGTAGGGGATACAAGAATAAGTAGAGGATTTAATGACACAAAATGGGCCTTGGCAAAGTGGCAAAAGTGAGGCCACTTAAGAGCTAGTGTTGACTCCACCAAGGGGAGCAAGGGAGCTTGTGTTCGAGTCGCGGAGTCCCTCTTTTTGCTCTTTATTTGGACGGCAACAAGGGGGAGAGCCTTCCTTAGTTTAAATTCTTTTAAATAATGAGATAATAATAGGATTAAATTAGCTTTTTAAATAGATTAATTAGTGGATTAATCTTTTAGAGTTGGCAGAGGAAAAATAGCCTTGTTTTTAATTCAAAGTAATTTGAATTAATTCAAATAGTGAGTCAGGAGCAAATTAAGGAGTTGTGCCGAATTTGAACTCCTGTTAGCGAGGGTGGGCGGCAACTTAAGGGGGTGCCGAATGCCTATAAAAGCTTCAGCTTGTCACTAGGTTTTGCTTTTTCCCATTTTTGCTATTTGCCGAAATTCTCAACCCCCTTTCTTATTCCTTTTAATTTTCCATTCTCTTAAACCCCCCTTTAGCCAAAATTCTTATCATCTCTTCCTCTCTATTATTTTTCTCTCTTTCATAATAGCCGAATACACCCCTTGAAGTGCCGAAATCCTCTTCTTCTTTTGGGTAGCACTTTGGCCGAATACTAAAGGTGACATAAGTCTCTCCGGGACTCTTCTTCCAATCGGTTTGGGGTAGGTAAGGGTACTAGCCGAATGGCTATTTCTTTTCCCTCTTATGATTGTTGTTTGGATGGAAGACTAACCCCTTTGGAATCAACGCCACCTAGGACTCCGGGATCTCAAAGCGGTAGATCGGAACCACCATTCTCTGTCAATCAAATTCGGTAGGTAAGGGTAAGGTTTATTTTAGTATTCAAAGCCGAAGGCTATTAGTCTTATTTACTAATCGGTGGTAGTTGACTAAGCGATTCGGGAATTGAGTCTTTGTGGTTAGTAGCCAGAAAGAATCAAGGTAAGGATTCGGGTTCAAGCAATAACCCTAAAAGAATTATTTGGTTTGGCCGAATGGCCCATATCACTAACACTATTATGGCCGAATATAGGGACAAGTAGATCTAAGGTGGCCGACTCTTATTTTCGGGATTTAAACTATTCAGTGGTGACAGGTGTGTACATACACACCTATAATTAATTAAAATGTATCGACTATTGTGTGTGCTAACTTAGGATCTGTGTAGATTCGGGATTTATACCTTGAATGGTATAAGCAAGGGACCAGGTAAGTCCTTGTTGATTATGAAATATTCCAAGATGCTTTTGGGAAGCATGACATGTTGATATACGTTGCATATGGCTGATGATAGAGACCTGTACATGTGATTAAGTATATGGTAGCATGAATCATGTGATATAAATAATTGATATGGGATTGATGAGTGGAGGGGGCAGTGATTGTGCCGACGGGCACCAGTGTTTTGGTAACACACTGTGACTACGGTCACCAGAGGTTTGGTACCTCCAGAGGTTTGGCACCTCATCGCGTCTCGTCCCAGTGGCTTAGCACCACAGTGGGTTGGCCCCACAAATTATAATAAGGGATTGACGCCAGTGATTTGGCATCACACGATGGGTTGGCCCCATCAATCGATTTTGTCTACGGAGACCAGAGGTTTGGCACCTCCAGTGATTTGGCATCACATCTGTGACTATATGTCACCAGTGGTTTGGCACCACCAGTGGTTTGGTACCACACGGGGTAGACAAAGGCGTTTGGTTGGCTAGGTTGGGTACATGTTTTGGTACATGTTGGTTAATTATATGTTGTGTATGAAATTGCTTAAAATCTGGGGAAGGGTTACATACTGAGTCTTGGTGACTCACCTTCTCCTTTACATTTTTCAGGTGACACGTAGATCGCGGATGTGGAGCCGGGTGGACTTGAGGTGGCCATGCAGTGGACTTTAATTTAAATGAACTTTAATTTTAGTCTTGTTATTTTTATTATTATCGGTTTTCTTTTATCTTATTTCAGTTGTAATAAGGCCTCCTAGAATTGTTTTATTATTTCCTTACATGTTGAATGGTTTGGTTCAGACTATTTTGTTAATATTAAATTAAAATCACATGTTTTCCCAAATTAAAAACGTAAAATGTTTTATCATGCCATCGGGCACACTTGGAATTTTTATGATGACTCGACTTAATTAAATCAAGTAAGGTTTTAACAAGACAATTAGTTAAAAAGGATTTCGACAACTTGAATCGACTTAAAAAGTTTTCTTTCAAAAATATTTTTTTCCTGTAACAGACTAGATTCGGCCATAGTGTTTGGGCCGGGTTTGGGTTGTTACAGACTCCTTAAGTGCAAAAATTAGTTTAATCTGCTACACCGAATTATGATAGATCAGGATTATTGCATCTAGATCCATGAGTAGCTAATTTCCTTAGGTAGATTAATGAATGGATATGTGGCTGATTAACGGATGAATGAGGGTTTAAATCCGAGTTAGTTGGTTTAAATTATGTGTGATTAAACCCTAGGAAGTGACGCCACTATGAAGTAATTTAGGATAAATGAGATCTAGAGATAAGTTTACTGAGTAAATCATAATTTATCCCGATCAAGAAAGTGAGGCCTAGAGGTAAGTGTGTATTGGTTAATTAGTTAATTAGTTAGAAGTCGAGAGGTAATAACTAGTTAATTAATAACTAACTCGACAAAATCCGAGTTCTGAAGTTAATTAGGAACATTGAAGTGAGTTAATCTTGCCTATTTTACTAGAGTTAATTTCGATTTTTAATTGGTCAATTTTATTTTTGATAATTTTAGGTTAATTTAATTAATCCATTTTAATTTGGTTTTTCGTAATATAATTTTAAATTAGTACTATTTAGCCCTATTAGTATAAAATGTTAATTTAAGTTTAATTCAACCCCTATTGGGTATGATCCTCGAAATGCTTCCCGTAGTGTTTCATTGTAACATTCTTTAATATATTATAATTTGACCTGTATACTTGCGGATACTACTGTTTAATCCTATATTTATTTGTTGCAGTATTTCCAATCTAGATGTTTGAACGTCTAGCGGAGGCCAATCATCCTGGATTACCCGACAACAATGGTTTTCTCAATTCAATCAATTGTCACCCCAGGTTCCCAACAATAATGACTCAATGCATAATGTCTACCACCCCAGAATGCTAGGCAACGATGGTTTTACTCAATACTCTAACCCTATGGCATGCCAACTATATATGACTTAGCCCAAACAACAAATAGGGTCCATTTCTGATTCATAAATATCTTTATGTAACATTTTCGAACTTGGTTTACAGAAACGGGGTCCCAAAACTACATTTTCCAACACCACTAGAAACCGAGTCGTTACAAAAAGTTATCACATTTCATGGTGATGAATTGTGCCTCTTAAATTCAAAAATCATCATTTTATTATTAACAATGAATCATGATTATTCAATAAGACATCTATTGAATAATTATGCTTATTGTTAGATGTAACTATCCATTTAGATAGTTGTGTTCCTATGAAGAGATATGAGAACTCCTATAAATATAGTCAAATTTCATTTGTCTCACACACCAAAAAACATAGAAACTTTGTTTCTATAACAAAGTTTCTTTATATTATTCTCTCGTCTTTCATATTCCTAGATTGTTCTATAAAGAATTTTTGCAAATTGATACCCTTGTTATACTTTGCTCAGTGTTTAGTGGACTGTTTTGGCTAGTACAAAACGTAGACAGTCATTGGAATTCATTGTATCCTCGAGATTCTTTTGTTAATAACTCTTTTGCACACCATAATATAGGTGGGAAGAATAGAACCTTAAAGAAAGTGACATTGATACAAGCCTTGAAGCCTTCATTAATTTCTCAAAAGTTCTATCTATCCTTCCTCCGTCTTCTACTATTTTTGGATTGTTCTAATTCTTTATAGAAATTAATTTTCTTGTTATACTTTGCTCAGTACATAGTAAACTATTTTCATCGGTGCAATACACAAATAGTCATTGAACTTCATTGTATCCTCGAGGCACATTTGCTTGAAACTCATTTGCACACAGACTGTAGGCGAGAGCAAATAAAACCTTAAAAGATAGTGGCTTAATACACGCCTAGGAGCCTTGTTATATTGCTTCGTTTTTCTGTACGAATTGTTGTTCGTGTCTCGTTCGTGTGTTCAAGATTTTTCTCATCGAAATTGTGCATTGAAACCTAGCAAACCCCCTTTGACATCTATACAAACTATTGTCTTGGATTTTATCACGTTAAAATCATCCCATACACCAAAAGCCACCCATTAACCTCTCCCTTTCCATCCGATATGAGTACTTGAGAATAATTTTTTCTTTTGAAGGAAGAGTAGCCATTGAATTGATCTATATTAACTTCAATCATGTATCTCCATAAACTATGACCATTCAGGCCCTTAATCGCATTCTTTACATTCATCATATTGAAAACAAGACTTGGCATGCCTTGATCGATTTGTTCATGTCATCCAGAACCTTTTTCTTTTAGCTCCTTTACATAGTACAAAAGCAATTAAAAGTGGAAATTCCACGTACAACCCAATTGGTAGGGATCTTTCAATGTTTCCCAATCTTTTTAAAACGTTAATTGAAGAACTATTTTCATTTTAATCTTGATTTTTCTTTGCAAATGTTGAAGAATCCAAAGAGAGCATTTTATTGATATGGGAGTGGAAGAAAAAGATAATTGTGAAGCTTCAGCTTTTATACCCTTTTGTATGAATGAGAAATAAAAAATGATAATGAGGCTGAATTTTGACATAAAAATGCATACAAATGCAACTAGAGACTGCTATCTTGGATACGTCTCGCTAATGGAAAGCTCATTTTCTGATACCACTCCAATATCATTTTTGGATCGACTTGATGCTGTTGCCTCGGAATCTAAGTCCTCTAACTGTTGCATCGCCGGTTGAGTTCTGCTGTGCATAAGAAATGCAGGTTCTGAGGGTAGTGGGAAAGTGGAGGAGTAGCTAGTAAGCATTAGAGCAACTGAACCCATGTTTGGTCTCTGAGCTACATTTTCTTGAACACAAAGCAGCCCTATGTGGATGCATCTCATCACCTCACTTGTTGATCCATCCCTCAAATTGGGGTCTACAAGGTCCATTGCTGTCCCAGCCTCCCAATTTCTCCAAGCCTGAAGGGTTTAATTCATGCAAATTGATGAACTCTACATTCATTTAATGCATCATAATATTCAGAATCAAAAGATTTGGATACTTACAAAGCTTGGAAGATTTTCCATGTAGCTCCCATTTTGAAAAGCATTGTTCCTTTGACCATTTAAAATCTCCAAAACCAGTACACCAAAACTAAAAACATCTGATTTTACGGAAAATTGACCATGCATAATATATTCAGGTGCCATGTATCCGCTACAGATCAATCAATGTAAGAAAAACCAATGACTTACCAAATTTTGAATTGTTTGATTTATGTTATTCAAAGCCAAGATTATTTAGTAATACTTACTATGTCCCGACAATTCTACTAGTAGCACCTTGTGTTTGATCAACAGGACACAATCTTGCCATGCCAAAATCTGCAATTTTAGGAGTCATCTCTGCGTCCAACAATATATTGCTAGCTTTGAGATCACGATGAATAATTCTGAGTTGAGAATCTTGATGAAGGTAGAGAAGCCCACGAGCAACACCTTTTATGATTTTGTATCGTATTTCCCAATTCAAATACGGTCGCTTAGCTGGATCTACATCACCATAGTTGTGCAAATCCGAATTAATTCTCTGTAACATCGAATCTCTAATGCAGTAATACACGGATATATCATACCAAATAAGAATTTGTCCAAACTTCCATTATGCACAAACTCATAGATGAGAAGTCTTTCATTTCCTTCAAGGCAAAAACCATGGAGCCTAACCAAGTTCCTATGCTGAAGGTTGGCCATTAACTGAACCTCGTTTTTGAACTCAAGGTCTCCTTGTCCCGAATCCGTAGACAGCCTTTTCACTGCTATTAATTTTCCACCAGCAAGTATGCCCTGACACGATATCATAATGAATTATATATATGAATATGCTAATTGAACTTATGATTTGGTGCAATACCCTTTCTTTGTATTTTGACGTCTTACCTTATAAACTGCTCCAAATCCACCTTGTCCGAGCTTATCTGCATCAGAAAAGTGATTTGTAGCAGCTCTAATGGTGTTGAAATCATATTGTAAGGAGTCTGCAGTTGCGATTTCATCCCCTTCTTCAGTTGCTTCATGCTCTTTAGAAGTGTAGCAAAGAAAACAAAAACAAGTAAATTGTAGATTCAGTCACAACGTTGCAAAAGAATGAAAAACAATAAACTGATTCTTTTTACTTACTTTGAGGTTTCAGCTTTTGCTTCCTAAACCGTAAAATGATGCAGATGACATTGGATATGAGTAGTGCAGCAAAAGCAACAGCCAAGATGGATATGATAATAGTAGTTCGAGATGAACTACTCTTATATCCTGTTGTTGTGGTATCGTTTGTGTCTATATCAGCAGAAGTTCTATTGTAGAAGCGTACAATCTCAAACCTAAAGTTACAAGAAGGCAGAGATACCCTGCCTCCTTGTTTGCTGTCGCAGCAAAGCGGTATATAAACAATGGCCTGCGACAAGCAAGATCGGCAACCATACTGTGTCAAATCATTACTACATTGAACACGCGCATATATTGTTTGAAAAGGTGTAACTTGTATGCTTCCTGTCGCAAACTTTCCAAGGGAAGTCCCCACTTGAACGACATCTCTTAGCTTGTCCATTAAGGAACCCAAGGCCTGATTAAAAGCATCTACATTCGACACGTTATTTGAATTCCACATGAAGAAATGAGGGTCGACGTCCATGACACCAACAATGGAGTGATTTGAGTAGCGGAACGTGCAATAGTCATACCATATAATAGCCTCTATTTGGTAAGGGCAGCGATTTCTGAGCTTTAGGTATGCGTCATTGATGCAGTTAAAGCAATCACTTGAGTTCAAATCCCCTCTGCAAAATGCAACTGCGTTAGCTATGGTGGAGCCTTGGCCAGATGAAAAATTGTAGAAGCCCCTGTCATTTGGTGTGTTGAGGGAGAAAGATGAAAGCAGTTGATTGAGGTTTGTCTCGTAAGTGCTGTTGCTGGTGAAGTTACCAGTGCTGTTTATACAAAAATGGTCTAGAGGCTGTTGTTGAGCAACGGTAACAGTAACAAGGAATGCTGTAACTAAAGAAGAGAACAAAAACTGCCATGAAAGATCCATTGCCATGTTTGCCTGCAGATATTCAAAGCTTAATGTATGATTTTCAGAGTACATTAAAATGATCAATGGTTGCTTGCAACCTTCATGATTTAGGGTTGATGCAGACTTAACTGATCATAAAATTTCTAAGAAAGTCACTACATGGCTGTGGTCCCGTGGATTTGGATTGATCTGGAATAAGCTAGTCAAAGTCAATGGTTGCTTCAAAATTGTCATGCAGAGACATGTAGGAACTAAGAAGTTCCCTTAGGTTACTTGGCAAATAGTTCTGGTTCCGTGACCTTTGACCATACGCTCTAATATACCAATCATCTGCAATAAGAAGACAAAGCCAACTTGTTTGGTTACTAGCATGGGATTAGACAAAGCCAACTTGTTTGGTTTTGTCTTCTCTGCTTGCAAACGATGGACTTAGTAGGAGAAGCTTTATCCATGGTTATTGACCCTAAAGTTACAAGTAGATGCCATGATTGGATAATAATTTCCTGCTTCAAATGTATGCTGGTGCTGGTGTTATCATTCTACATAAGCCCTCTGTGTTATTGCTAATTTGTTATCGATTTCAATGGCTAATTTTCTCATGTCATTTGATTCTTCTGTAAATTAAGGTTGTAGGAATACATAAAACATTCTGTGCAACATTATTCGTAGAATATAGTTTTCTGTGTATTTCTGAACTTACATACATACCAAGTCTTATATATAAATAATTTCAAGTACTCAAAAACATTAAACTAAAACATAAAAATACAATTTAATAGTCGTTAATAAAGTTAATTTCTTCCATTAAGAAAATAAAATTCCAAGTTCATCGTCAAGAACAGAAACCATAGCCTAAGTGGAACCATTGAGAATTTACGCCTTTCCCTTTTAGCTATTTACATAGATTGATAATAGCGTAGTGCTAAAGAAGTTATGGGGAACCATATGTGTTCTCTCCACTGTAAGTCATATACAGAAAGCCATCTTCATCCTTGTTTTCTTCATAAATTGCAGACATCAAAGCAGCTGCAACCAAATAAAAGAACCAAATTTAACCTCACACTCAACAAAATTGTAATATGTTATGACACTAGAAAGTAATATATTATCACTAACCAGTAGGAGGGAGAGTGTTCTTCACAAAGACAAATATAGCTTTCTCCGCACTAAGCTTAATCCTTTTGCGTACAACATAAACGAATTGCCCCACAGTCAAATCAGATGGAACAAGATACCTGAATCCATAATCAAACAAGAATATGTATTAAGAAAACCAGAAACAGTCACCGGTAAACAAGTCGTATATCTTGTTCGGTTCTCCAAAAAAAAAACCCCCATTAAGCTTCGACAAATAAATGACATAAAACATCAATTCACTAGAAACCAAGTTTGGCAAATAACAGATTGAATAAGAATAGTTAAGCATTGCTGTACCGATGTTTCGTTAGAATCGATTTCCTTCCTGCACAACTTAGCAGGAGACTTTACAAGTAGTTAAAACTACTAGAAGGTCCTTGTACTATTATAGACAGGGTCTCTGCTATAAAGGTGAGCGAATTAGTCTTTAGTCTTTGTACATTTAACTTTGAAGCAAAAAGGACAAAATTTCAAATGAGTTAAAAACTGCCAACTTGTGTTCTAAAGTAATACGAAAAGAAAAATCAAAATTAAACATTTTTAAAGCATGACAAACGGAATAAACTGCTCATTTTCTTTCACGTCACTTTAAAATACAAGTTGGCATTTTTTGATGTTACTCTACTGCCATTTACGACCCATTTTCTTAAATGTACAAAAACTAGATTGCTCACTTCTATAGTATGACTAATTTGCTCCTAAGCCTATAAGGACCCTCCATGTGGTTTAACCCTTTAGACGCATAGCAAAGATTAGATAACAGTCTCAGGAAAATAAAAACATAGAAAAAGTGTGACAGAAAATGAAAATTTAAACTTTAATATGGTCAAACGTGACTAACTTCTTTTTATCAATGTCAGGAATGTCACTCCTTTCAGCCTTCTCCACGATAACCTGCATGGTTGCAAGTAAAGAAGAATATTAAAAGAGTGATGCAGGACGAAAATTATTAAGCAAAAAGGGAAGATAGCAGCTTAAATATTCTTACAGGAACTCTGTCTGGATACTTCTCCCTGATGCGACCAGATTCAGCCTGCCTCCTTTCTGAGAATTGGAAACAAGTAGAACGAAATTTTAATTAGCTTAATCGGATGGGAGAATAAGAGCAGCAAGACAAGCAAAGGAAATGAGGATGCTGCAACTATAGCATCCATTCCTATACAATATAACCCTAAAAGGCTAATTTACTAAAAAAGACTTAAACTAGTACACTTGGTTCAAATAAGCTCTTATGTTTTTTTTGGTAACAAAATAACTCCTAACTTTTTATTTTTATTCATGTAAAGCCTTAGTTTTAACTAAAAATAACATCGGAGAAACTCAATACCAAGTTACAATCAATATTCTTGAGATATTAAGTTATCAATATTCGATTTTTGTTTTTTCTATTATAGAGCTAAAAGGCTAATGTACTAAAGAAGGCCTTAAACTAGTACACTTTGTTTAAATAAGCCCTTATGTTATTGTATAACTAAATAAGTCCTATACTTTGATATTTATTCATGTAAGCCCTTACTAAAAGTAAACTCTTTTTGGAGAAACCCAAACTCTTTTTGGAGAAACCCAAATACCAAGTTACAACCACTGTTCATGAGATATTCAGCTGTCAATATTGAATCTTAGTATTTTTTTATTTTATTTTAACAGGTTAAACTAGTTTTAATCACATAGATAGATATTTAGATTCAATCTTCTATAATCAATAAAATTGTGAAGCCTCAAACTGAAACAAAAAGGATGCAATTTTTTTTTTTAATGATTTTGACCAAATCAACAAAATTTTATTATTTCATCCTGCCAGATTAGCAATTTAGCTTGAAATTCCTTTTTTCCATTTTTACTTTTAGTTAAATTCAACACTTCCACGAATAAAAATAAAAGTATACGAGCTTATTTAGTTTTTCTTTTTTTTTAAAAAAAAAAACATAAGAGCTTACATGAAAAAGTGTACTAGTTAAAGGGTTATTTTTAATACATTAGCCCAAACAGTGTAAGTGCAATAAAAAATAGATTAAAATAAGTTGTTAGTCCCTATACTTTGACAAATTTTGAGATATAGTACTAGTATTTAAAAATTAAGCCCTACTTTTTTTATTTAAATATCCCAATCCAGTCATTAAAATTGTAAGCATTTTTTGTCAAAAATTTTCAAGGGAATTTTTATTAGGGTGTCCTCATATGAGGTGGCATGTGATTGACAAAAAAAGTAAACATGTTAAATTGACAAATTTTGACAGAAACTACCAATGACAATAATGATGGGACTAGAATTTTTTAAATTGAAAAAGGAGGATTGAATTTTTAACTTTTAAAGTACAGGGATTAAATCTCAAATTTAATACAAGTAAAGGGACTAACAGCATATTTTAACCTTAAAAAAATCCTTTGCTAAGCAATGTTGAGAGAAATAAAGAATCAAATACCAATGTTTCCAATCAAATTTCATTACCAGCAATGAAAGGAATAACCTAAAAAAGCAAACCAAAGAAGACTATAGCAGAACATAGAATACAAGCAAACTTCTATTCATCATCATGTTCTGCTCATTTCAAATTTTGCAACAGCTTTATCAAGGTAATTTAGGACTATCAATATAATGATTCAACATCTCACACATTGGACAAAGAATGCCCAATTGCACCCAATATTTAGCAGAATCTGACTAAGCCTCACTAATAAATCAAAACACAAAGTATATTTAAACAAAATTTAAAGAATACCCAAATCAAAAATTAATTCAATGAAGCAGAATGTTCAACAAAAAATCATGAAAAGGAGAAGAGGATCAATGAAACTAACCCAAAGGATGTTCAAGCTTAAAGGAACTTTTCGCCATTGCTAAATTTGATCCTTGATTATCCACTGCGAATTTCAAAACATCGAAACATCAATGAAAAATTCAACCCTTTTTTTTTCTAAATTAGACAAAACAGAAAAGGGCGAAAAAAAATACCCAGAAAAAAAAAACAATGGAGGCTCGAAGAAATTAGGGTTTCAATTAAAAACAAGAACCCAATTGATTGATAGAGATAATTAGAGAAAGGTTTGTTCCAATTTGAGTTAGATAGAAAGGACAGATTTTTCAAGCGAGAAGGAAACTTTTTAGGGATTTAATTCGAAGCCAACACGAAAGCAATGCTAATTGGATTTTGCCGCGGTAAAAAGGAACCCCTCTTAATCTAGTCCTGGTTTACCAGAGTTTGCTTATGAAAACGATGCCGTTTCAGTCGTTCTAGTACAAATTACCCTCCGAATGTGCTGGCATGAAGGACGAGTGGATTGGTTTGGTTTATTTATGGGATTATAGTCTAACAAATTTTAACAAATGAAGTTGATTTGTAATGTATTTTTATTGTTTTTAAATATATTTTTAACATTTTTTTACAACTAAATCAGTATTATTATTTTTTCTTTATAAAGGTTTTTAGTTATCTATAATTTAGGCATTTTACAAAAAAAAAAAAAAAAAACCCTTTTCTAAAATTATTTACGGAAATGGGTCAACTTTTTTATTATTTACTGGAAATGGCCGAATTCTCTGAAAACACGTACACGCCAAAGACGACTCGGTGTGATGTATCAGAACGAGTCCCCGGGAGCGTTACGTCACGTCGGCCACAAAGTGCTTCTTTAAGGACGCACTTTGTGCTGACGTAGACACAACACTCCCCTAGGGATGCGTTATGCCTTTTTTTAGGGTTAGGGTTTTCTACATTGGCTTAGGGTTTTAGGGTTAAGATTTTTAAGGTTAGGGTTTTTAGGGTTTAAGATTTTTAAGAAAAAAATCAATTAAATTAGGGTTGAAGGTTAATTAATTAAAATAACTATTAATTTAAAAAAATCAATTAGATTAGGGTTTAGGGTTAATTAATTAAATTATGAATTAGCTTTTTTAAAATAATTTTGTGTTTAGGGTTTTGAAAAAAATATATTAGCAATAAAAAAAATTTCTACAGTAGTCTTTGAAAAAATAAATTTGAGAAGACGTTTCTGAACAAATAGTGCCAAAAACGCTTCAAGCAGGATGCACTGTCAGTAAAAGTACTGAAAAAAAGCTCCCACGTGGACACACTTTTTCTACAGTAATTTCTGAAAAAAAAATTTGAGAAGATGTTTCTGAACAAATAGTGTCAAAAACGCTTCAAGCAAGATGTATTGTCAGCAAAAGTACTGAAAAAAAGCTCCCATGTGGACGCGCTTTTTCTACAGTAGTTTTTGAAAAAATAATTTTGAGAAGATGTTTCTGAACAAATAGTGTCAAAAACGCTTCAAGCAGGATGCACTATCAGCAAAAGTACTGAAAAAGCTCCTACGTGGACGCGCTTTTTCTACAATAGTTTCTGAAAATATAATTTTGAGAAGATGTTTCTAAACAAATAGTGTTAACAACGCTTCAAGCAGGATGCACAGTCAGTAAAATTACTGAAAAAAGCTCCCATGTAGACGCTCTTTTTCTACAGTAGTTCCTATTTGGCCTTAGACTATAAATGAGCCAAATTTCATTCACAGGTTGTATAAGTTACAGCAAGAAAAATTAGAGAGGCTAAGCAGAATAGAAATTGAAGATGAGTGAACGTATTAGTGTTGTTATTTACTATGATGGTGAGGTCCGTCACACTGAGAACGGCGTTGATTTTTTATCGAAGAACACAGCACGATTGGTTTTTAACCAGAACATAGATTTGACAGAAGTTCGTAAAAGAATTAGGCGTAAAATCTTTGGAACGACGCCAATGAAAGTTTTGTCTATTAAGTATCGATTTTGTGCTTCGGTTGATCCCGTGACATATGACTCGTTCGACATCAAAGGTGCTCGTACCTTGGAGGCAATGGTGCAGACTCATCTCACTAGTGGATCTCCCTATCTTGAGTTATATGTACAATTTTCATCGCCAAATGATGCATTTAGATTTCAACATCTACTATTGTTCGAGAGGAATACATGACCCCTATCCGACACTCCGTTAGTGGGTGGCAAAACACAGAAGCGCTCGTGTTTGGTAGCAGTATGGAATACACAACCCCTGCACGACACTTCGTTAGTGGATGGGACATGCACCTCGGTGGGTTGATGTTTGATGCTAGAAATACGCACTGGGGAATGACATCAACTGCTAGTGGTTGGCAATCCACATCTAATTGAGGACGTTATGAATGTCTAGAAGAAGGGATGATGTACTCCTTACGACATCCATCTGCGAGGGGACCTCGTACGTTGCAGATGATGGTGGGATGGATAATTGAGCCTGGCCTCGATGGTGCAGAAGTTGCATTATTTTCTGAACCGAAGCCTGTTCTAACTGAACCTGAAGATGTTGAAGGGGGTTTAGATGAAGAAGAAGAAGATCCGCGATTCAGGTCGTACTCGCCTCCAGCCCACATGCATAATGTCGATCTATCTGCAGATGATACATTACAGTTTCCAGATCTACCACACAGAAGGCATGATCATATAAGTTCGTTATTAGATTCGGGTGAATTGGAAGTTGGTAATGAGTTTTCCAATACGGATAGTTTTCTTGGTCAATTGAAACAACGTGGTTAAATCCAAATCCGATAAGTTTGAGGCCAAGTGTGCAGTGCAAGATGGTATATGTTCATGGAAAATCTATGCCTCGTTGCGGAAAAGGACAGGGTTGTGGGAGATAAAAAAGTACAAAGGTCCATATATATGTGCTAGAGGTACAGTATTTAGGGTTTTTGAATAATACTATTATTACGTAATGTTGCATTATTTAACGTACTTCGATGACAGGTGTTTCACAAGATCATCCCAAGATGGATTCAGATATGTTAGCTAGCTTAATACTACCGACGGTGAAGGCAGATCCTAGGACTTCAGTGCCGGTCTTGATTGCCAATATTCGTAGCCAATTGAGGTATACGCCCTCTTACTGCAAGGCTTGGATAGCTAAGCAGAAGGTGTTGGAAAAGATGCATAGTGGGTGGGACGCTTCATATAATGAAGTGTGACAGTGGTGTCAAGTGCTGGAGAGATACTTCCCAAGTTGCATAACAGACCTTGAAACGGCACCTGCATACTACAATGACCGATTGCTCCGTGGATCCCAAGTGTTCAAGCGTCTGTTCTGGAGCTTTAAGCAATGTCGAGACTCATTTCTATACTACAAGCTATTGGTACAAATTGACGGTACCTTTATGCTTGGTAGATATACCGATCGACTATTGCTAGCTGTGGCACAAGATAGAAGTGGAAGAACCCTTCCAATTGTGTTTACAATAACATCGGGAGAGTCAACTAATGACTAAGATTTCTTTCTTTCTAGGTTAAGGAGGCATGTCTACCCCCAACCTGATATCTGTGTTATATTGGATCAGGGCACTGGAATACTAGCCGCAATTGAGTGACAAGGAAGCCTATGGCATCGCACACACCATCGGTATTGCCTAAGGCACGTTGCGTCCAACTACTACGGGCAATATCGATCTACAAGTGACCAACATGGGTATTTAATCTCTATTAATATAATTTCGTTTGTAATATTTAATTTATTTTGAATGGAAGAGTGGAATGTAATTTTCGCTATAAACTTATATTGGCAGGGTATAAGATAAGTAAGGACCATTTTCATGAGATGTTGGCGGTTTTGTATTCAGTTAACGAAGAAGGCATGGACCACCTCTGTAACATACCTTTCGAACAGTGGACACAAGCACATGATGGCGGCCTACGATATGGTCATATGACCTCAAACCTGGCTGAATGCATAAATTCTATTCTAAAATGAACACGTCATTTGCCGATAACATCGATTGTATAAGAGACATATTTTCGTATAGCAACACTATTTCCAAAGCGAGCGGTGAGTTATGAAGGCCAAATGTAAGGAGGCCATGTATGGTGCAGAAGGTATTGTAAGAAATTAACAAGGCGAAGGCGCGGGCGAACACTATGCACACAGTGTGTCACGATCGTGACAACCTATGGTTTCGTGTGACGAAGTTTGACAGACCGGACCAAGGTATTGTTGGAGGGCAATATCATGTACACTTGAGAAATAGGACTTGCGACTGTGGGATGTTTGACGCACTTCGTTATCCATGTACTCATGTAATTGCAGCTTGTCAGAATCTCCGTCTGGATCCCATGAGCTATGTCGATGAAGTGTACAAAATAGAATACATGTACAACATCTGGAGACACGTATTCCCACCAGTCCAAGATGAACGTACATGGCCGTCTGTATCGCTTGCTCCGTTTAAGTTGTTACCGGATAGAGAATTGCGTTGCAAACCAAAAGGTCGACCTTACTCGACTAGAATACGTAACTATATGGATATCCGAGAAACAACCAACCAACAGAAGTTGTGGGGATGGTGTAGGAACCCAGGCCGTACAAGTTGATCATGTCCAAATCAGAATAGCTGATAGTTGTTGTAATAAAACTATGTTGCATTATTTATATTTCATTAAAAATATAAAAATATTCAAAATATTGCCTTATTTAAAAGAACTTCTATTTTATTAAAAATATAAAAGTAAATTACAATTATTTTATTCAAAACAACTTTTATTTTATTAAATGAAACAATATAAAAAAGTTTGTACAAATATATTAAAAAATATTAAAATATTTAAAATATTGGTTTATTCAAAATAACTTTTATTTTATTTAAAATATAAAAGTAAATTACAACTAAAATATTAAAAACAACCTTTATTTTATTAAATGAAACAATATAAAAAAATTTATACTAATATATTAAAAAAATCAATGTTGGTGCCGATCGGAATTAGTTCCACATGGGGTCATCGACGGTTACGTACTGGATTCCTCCTTTGTTCAGCTTTCGGCAAGGGTTGTGGTTGCTCCGGCAGGGATTATGTTTCCTCCAGCAGGGAATCTGGTTGTAGGTGTTGGGAAGATAACCCACATTGATAGAATAATGAATGCGGAGGTGTTTGCATCACCCATGGCAGAGGTGTTTAAATCCCATAAGGCGATGGGGATTGGTAAAAAGAAGAGCTCCTCGACTGCGCCTCGTGTGATCCCTCATGCGACGATGGCCTATAGATCGGCAGTCCACTCGAAGTAATCGAGAACAGAGATGAACCAGGCCATGCATTCCAACCTACCATAGGATTGGAAAAAGGAAACATATAAGGGTTAGGATACATAAATGGACTAGGTACGCACCTGGCATAATCTGAAAAGGCTATGATGTGGGTGTCATCGGTTGAAGTGTTGGGCCTGGTGACTGTGTGGGGGCTGTTGATGGGCCCGATGATTGTGTGGGTGCTATTGATGGGCCCGCGTTGTCATCCCTTCCTCTTGGATTTAAAGGGCCCCGTCGTTCCCTTGGACACGAATTTGTCGTCACTTCTCCTCTTCCGACAGTAAATATGGCTTGCCATGGATCCTAAACCATGACATGTATTTCGGCATGCATGCTAACTCTAAAACGATGATCGTTTCCCGAGTAGGTATATAATCATACCGATTTCCCACATTTCGATATATGCTAACCAGAATATCGGCCAATCCGTATGCAACTGCTATAAGTCGACTTTGTGCTCATCATCGAGCACCTCAGGTGCCATGGGAAACGATTGTCGGAATTCAAATTGTCGCAATACTCTATCTGACTGATGCATCTCCATGGTGGCATAGTTGACCAATGGGACCTTCACATGCCAAATGTTCGGATTTTGAAAGAATTCATCCGGAATTACTGCCCGAATTGCTGAATCCTCATATGGTGTCCATTGAAACTATATAAACATGATAAAAATATTAGTTACATACATAATACTAAATACGAATCGACTATTTTATTACGTATATCTATTTTATTTAATACTTACTTGTGCTTCTGACCGTTGGTCTAATAGAAGTCGTATATCTTCAAGAGAGGTAGGTATTCCAACATAACTCGCCAAATGGTTCTACCTAATTAAATAAACTTTTAGCATACAATTATATTTTAAATCTACGTAATAATAGTAAAATCTATATAAAATTTACCTCGTTATGAGTGGGAATGCATATGGGTGGTCTATTCGATGACGTAAAAATGGAAAGCGAAACTGTGCCCATGATTGTAGTAGTGATAGGCAACCCCCGATTTTGGCTTTATTTGGTCGCGCTGCCCCACACAGCTTCCGGTACAATGTTGCCAACACGGCAGACCCCCAACTAATTTCACCAACTGCTCTAAAATCAACGAGTTTCAGCAGCCATCTCAGATGTACGAGGTGATGAAATTTATTACTTAGATAACCCAATAAATAATTACATGTGGAAAATATTAAAATAAATAAATATTACATTAAATTAAATTAAAAAAACAACTCTTAATTTAAAGAAAATAAATGTAATTATCTAAAAAAATTTAACTCGGTAGAAAAACTTCTCAGTAAACAAACGTATGAAAGATGGAAACTTTTTGAAAGAAAAGAAAATTTGAAACATTGAATTTATTCATTAAATCTATTAGAAAAAGCATATTGAAAAAAAGAACAAAGGTCGATGGCCAAAAAAAGGCTAAAAAATACAATTAGGGCCACTTTAATGAAATATGCATACATTAATGGCCAAATTTATAACACCCCTAACCCGTATCTGTTGTCAGAACAAGGTTACGAAGTATGACCAGAATTTACAGAACATATAATAGACATTTCATGTTATTTAACATTCATATCAGAAACCATTCATAATGAATCATATCATCCCTTATATGAGCCCTCGCGGCTCAAAATATGCATTAGAAACAAGTCGGGACTAAGCCGGGTACTCAAAAAATTTTTCGCAAAATTTCAAAAATTTTCCAAGTTGTATGGGACACATGCCCGTGTGGTCAAGCCGTGTGGGCATTTGAAATAGGGCACACGGCCGTGTCCCAGTCCGTGTCCGTACCCATGTAACTCTTTGACTTGGGTCATATGGCCAAGCCACACGCCCGTGTGCTAGGCCGTGTGAACATGATGATTTACATTAAATAGGTGCAGGGGTCACATGACCAAGCCATACGCCCGTGTGCCAGGCCATATGATCAATTCTGAGCATTTTGTTTTGGAATTTTTAAAGATGCAGGGGACACACGGCCAAGTCACACGCCTATGTGCTAGGCCGTGTGTCACACACGGCTGAGGCACACGCCCGTGTCTCTGCCTATGTGGACAGAATAAGGCCATTTCCAAGCCTTATTTCTTACCCAAATTTGTCTTCAACTTACATCAACAACATATCAAAACATTCAAAACAATCCAAAATCATGTCTTAAACATGACATATTACCACATTCAACCAATGTGCCTTTAGGCATCTCAAATGATAATTTATTTCCATGTTTACTTAATACTCATATGCATATTCAAAACCCATTTCACTTGCAATTATTCATCCACACACATACCTAATTTATGAAACCACATACATACATATATATATACACATCAAAATTTACCGAACACTAGCCATTCAAATGGCTAATGTCAACAAAACATTTATTTGCCAGTATTGGCCAATTAACCTATACATGCCATTATAATCAAAATTAGTTTTATATATATACCGAAATGGGTCGATGGATAGTGTGATGTAGCTCCGACCAGCTTCCAACCTTTACGAGATTTAGAGTACTATAAGACAGAGAAAATAAAATAAAGTGAGCATTTTATACTTAGTAAGTTCATATAACGGGTAATTAACTTACCATTCATTTTCATTTAAGATAAACACATAAAGCATACTCAAGCAATTTGGCCAAAAGCCCTAATACATATCTTCATCAACATTGTTAGACATGTATTTCATACAAACATCAAGAAACATGTGTGAGCTCAACAATAAACAAATTTCTATATACTTATACTTTTCACATCACATGTCCATATATCATAAATAAAATATATATCCTTGTATTTTAAGTATTTCTCATAGTAATTCATCTTGAATTCATATTATCTCATATCGAAACTTTTCTTGTTGAATCATTTAAAATATTGATGAATACACGGGTAGTACACACGAAGTGTACAAACCTGTAATCCGTCAATTCACATTCGGGAATGCTTATGGGAGCATATAAACGGGAAGCTCATGTGAGCCATGTAACGAGAAGCTCCGGAGAGCCATTAACAGGAAGCTCATGCGAGCCAATATCAGGAAGGTTCAAGCAAGCCAATATCGGGAAGCTCTGAAGAGCCATTTAATCGGGAAGCTCATAAAAGAGCCTTTAATCGGAAAGCTCTGAAGAGCCATATAACGGGCGCTTATAAGAGCTATAATTTGTCCACAACACATGCAGGATCATAACCAATCGGGATGCTCCAAAGAACTATTAACGGGAAGCTCGCAAGAACCATATAATAGAAAGCTCATGAGAGCCAAATATCGGGATGCTCATGAGAGCTAATAACGAGACGCTCTTTCGAGCTATAGTATGTCCGCAATACATGCAGGACCACAACCAATTCGGGAACCCTGTATCCATCGAATTTTATTTATTCAAACGAGACTTAATATTCGTCGGTTTTCATCAGATATGTGATCAATTTCATATATATGACATTTATACAATTCACATATACAACATTCAATTCAAACATATAAATATACACAATTTAGTTACACGAACTTACCTCGATAATTGTTTGTGTATTTGTAATCTACTAATCCGATACCTTCTCTTTTTCCTTGTTCTAACTCCGTATTTGGTCTATCTGGATCTATATGAATGAATTTAACATCAATTCATATTCAATTCAATTCACACCTTTGGCAAAATTACTATTTTGCCCCTATACTTTTATTAAATTATGATTTCATCCCTAGGCTCGGAAAATGAAATTCATGCAATTTAATCCTTATTCCAAGCCTAGCTGATTTTTACATATAACAATAGCAGCCCATGTATTTCATAAAATTCACAATTTTTCCATGAATTTTACATCTTTTCAATTTAGTCCCTAAATCATAATTTCATCAAAATTCCCTTTACAAAAGTTGTTTATCTATCAACAACCTTTCATTTTCTACCATAAAATTCATAATTCATGCATACTCATCCATGGCAAAACCCTAGTACTTTGATAAATTTACAAATTAATCCCCGAGATAGCTAGATTAAGCTATTACGACCTCGAAAACATAAAAATCATTAAAAACGGGACTTGAATACTCACCTAATTAAACCAAATAAGCTTGCTACCTTCAAGCTCTTCTAACTAGGGTTTCCATGTAAAATAATTTGGGAAAGATGATAATATGATGATATTTTCATTATTTTATTACTTATCATCTTTAATTATTTTTACTTTCCAATTTAATCCTTTTCTTTATCAAATTTTCCATTGATGACTAATCAGACTTGTAAAAGCCCATTTTCGCCCGGGCCCAATACCAAAATATAAAAAAAGCCAAAAACAGGATAAAAAAACCAACCAAAAATAATAAATTAAAACCAAAACCAAATATTAAAGTCCATCAGCAGTCCAAGTTTACAAAAAAGGAATAATCCAAATAAAATAGCAAACCAGTTACAGCAAGCCCAAAACCATTAAAAGCAAAACCCAATCAGAAACCATGAACTAAACCCCTGAACCACTACAAGACCCAATTTTTTAAGGCCCAAATGGCCCAAATCTTGGTTTCAGACTGAAACCCTAGAGGTTCCAGAAACTACCAGCGCTGCAGCCCTACTGAACGGTTGGACTACTTCGTCCCTCTAGCGCCTCTTTACGCTCCATGTCACTCGCCAAGTCCGTGTACCAGGCTGGCCTCCGTACCTTCGTACCTGCACAACACAACAAAACACAACGACAACAGTAAGAAAAACAAAAATAAAAATGTTGTATTTTTATTTTCGATATTCAGCTATAAAAAGCCGGAAGAAATATTGTAACGGGGTTACGAACACTGTTTTTATATATACAAAGATAAATACAGAAAACAAAAGGTGATTACTAGATTTTTCTTTCACTGATTGAGTCTATTATTCCCTTCTCTTTGTTTTTTTTTATATCTATTGCATGCGAAGAATAAAAAAGGGGAAAATACTTATCTGTAAATCACCGTCGGAACCATACTTTCTTCGTTGAGATCAAAGCAAAGAGGGTTTTCATAGTTGAAATATTGAAATATTCGAGTCTGGTTGCAAAAGGGGTGTTCAAATAGGCCTGATTTCGTCACTAGTCGCCGATTATCATGGTGGAATAGTGGTCGAACGGAGGCACCTTTTGGGGTTTCGATAGAGAAATAGATGAAAAGGGAGGCTAGGGTCGATTTCAAGAGAAAAGGGGATTGATTTTTTTTAAATATTTTTTCTTTTTTAAATCGAGTGAAACGATGCCGCATTAAGTATGGATCCTCCCGACGACCCGACCCGTTACCCATGGGACCCGCGTGGTTTCATCAGGGAGGGACATTTGCGCGATTAGTCCCCCTGTTTCTGCGTCGCTATTTGATTAGGCCCTGCGCGCTTTTATTTATTTTTTGTAAACTAGCCTCTGTAATCTAAACGCATTTTCAATTTAGTCCTCCTAAATGCAACGTTTTTGTGGCCGGGAATAATTGCTAGTTCAATCCCTGATCATTTGCGCGCATTTCATTTGAGTCATTTGATTCTCTTTTATTTTTTTATTTTATTATTTTTGCCCCAGATTCCGGCTTTCATTTTAATTTAGTCTTTTTTATATATTTTATTTTCTTTAATTATTTTACCATTTTGCCATTATTTAAATATTATTATTATTAACAATATTATTATTATTATTGCTTTACTATATTCAAACTAGTGTGTATGGCATTTTATTCATTTATTAACTTACTATTAGTTTCTATTTATATTAAATTATTTTTTGGTATATATTTTGTATTATTTTATATGTATATATATATACACACATATATATCTGTTGTGTGTATAATTTACTTTTTCAAAATTATATTTACTTATTCTATACATGTTTATATATTATTATTTTTATATGTACATTATTTTATATTAAGTTTCTTTTATTTATTTACATATATTACTTAAATTGACACGTGTTATTTGCTTAATATTTTTAAATATGTTATATTTAAGTTTAATTCGTTTTCACTCAGCTATATTTTTAGCTTTCGTTATTTCTTAATTAATAATGTTGGCATTTCTAAAATAAGAGTTGTGAGATTATTGATTTTATATTGAATTATCTATTCATATTATTATTCTTGCCATCCATTTGTATAAATGTTGTATTCGCATATCATTCTTTCGTATTATATTACTATTTCTCTTAATTCAATAAAAGCATTTTGAGTCGTTTTTTAAATCACTTACTTAAAGTTTCAAAACAAGGTAATATTCGTGCGTTTGGAAATTTGAAGAAATCGTGCCCAATCGTGCTTGGTGTGGTTTTTTTCTTTGTCCAAATGACCAAATACCCTTTCAAAATTTCAATACATGTTCTTGGAGAATTTTGGGGATGAGCTTGAATTCGAGGACTCAGATTGTCGTATCCAATCGTGCTAGATGTGATATTCTATTCCTTCGAACACGGGAATCTCAATATTCAATCAAGTTATTTAAAATTATAGAAAAAAAAGAACAGAATTTCAAAATCATTTCAAACTTTTCAACATGAGGACATCAATTAATCAATTTGGTACTAATTTTGGGAGTTGCGAGGGTGCTAATCCTCCCTCAGACGTAACCGACTCTTGAACCTTTTTTCTTCTTGAAATTCGTAGACCAAAATTTATTTTATAGGTGACCCGATCACACCTAAACAAAAAGGATTGGTGGCGACTCCATATTTTTTAAAGTCGATCCCCATTTTTTTAAACGATAAAAAAATGGTTTCGACATCTTGGCGACTCCACTAGGGAATGGTTGAGAGTCAGGCCATAAATTGATTAATTTTTGTCCTTTTGATTGAAAATTTGAAAAAAGTGTTTTATCATGTTTCTCTTAAAGCATTTATTCGTGCTATAACTGCAATAATGTCGAGTCTTATAATACTTGCATTTGCATTACATGACCGTTGTGGTTACGCCTTTAAGTGGGAGTGAGAAGCTATGCCTTCGTGAGGTTTTCACCTCTGCATGGGCTAGTGGATTGCTTCCAGAATACATTCGTACCTATGTCTTCGTAAGGTTTTCACCTCTGCATGGGCATAGGGAAATGTATTCCCCTGAACCGAACTTGATCTATACGAGCCTTGTAGCATCCTAAAAATATGAGTATCAATATGATGCATGTTTTTGGTGCTTAGTTTGTGAATGATTAAATTTTGTGTGTTTAATATAGCCTTGAGAAGGCACGGAATTATTCGGAAGTAGAATAATTTTTAGTAATGAGAATTTTATTGAAGTGGAACAAGTGATCCTGATGCTTAAGGTAAATTAAGTGTAAAAAACTAGCATAAGATGAGCTAGTAGCAAGGTAGTGTTGGCGCATGAGTGATTGCTTGAAGGGAGAGGTTCGAATCCCATGGATAACATTTTGGTGACTTTTATTTTTGCACCCATATGGCATGTGTCGGTCAAGCCTTACTTATGGTAAGGTTGGACTAACTCTTTTATGGAAAGTAGACTAAAGGAAAAAGGCAAGTGTTAACTTAAGGTAAGGAATCAAAAGGTTTTGGTATGAAAGGGGGACATAAGGCTTGAAATAAGGGAAGGTGTTTTGGAAACTTTTGAATGGCCTTTTTAACCATGAATGTGGACGGCATAGGGGGCTAGGGGGGATGGTCGGTTTTTGGTGTTAGTTTGGTAGGATTAGGTGCTTGATGAGCACATTTTCCATTTGGTCATTTGGTGCTTTTATCAAATTTTTTTCTCTCTAATTTTCCTCTCCCTAGCCGAATGTGCCATAAACTTTGAGTAAGCAATTGTTTCTTTTTGCCATTTCTTTTGACCATTTCGGTCTTAGATTGTTCATTCTCTCCAAACCTTTTTCTTCTCTTTGTGACTGAAACCACATAGCCATCAAGGACCATTTCTTTTCTTCTCTTTTTCATCTTCATTGCCGAATGCATTTTGGTCTCAAAGTTTCTTTTTGATTCATCTTCCATCCTTGAGAACCGATATACAAACCTCTCATCTCCATTTTCTTTTCTCTTCTCCCTATTCTCTTTTCCTCTCCATTTTATTTACCATTCAAACACATCCTTCCTTCATTTTCCTTCTATGGCCGAATGCTTGTAACCATCCCCATTGTCGAAATTTATTTTCCTATCTATTATATCATAGCCGAATCTCTTATTCTTCTTTGACCTTGTTCTCAATCGTTTCTTTCATTAAGCTTTGGGTAACCGTAAGATAGTGGAGGGCTGAACCACCATCTTGTCAAGTCATCTTGAAAGTTATTCAAGTTCAGATCATATTTAGCAAGGTAAGAAGGAACTCTTCAAGGATTTTTGATCACTCTCGTCTTTATCAATGACTATCATTGGGATTTGTTATAACCGAAAGTTTTTATGTATAGGAATCCTTTGGAAATCACTCGAGATTTTAAGGTAAGCCGAATTCGCCCTCTTAAGCCATTAGTATTAAATTTTCGATATATTGTAGGACTAACAATCCTTTGTTAATGGAGGCAAGCAAGATAGGGACGAAAAGAGTTGTTAATAGCGTTTGGAAGAGGGTTGGTTCCGCTATTCCCCCTAAATTCAAGAGAAGGGCTATTTCAGGAATCCAAGACTTTCCACCGGGTTGTGAACCCTCATCCGGCGAAAATCAATTATTTGAAGTCATTCGTACTTCTGAGCCTTTGACTATTCGTGGTTCTTCATTGGGTTATGAACTATCGATCGAGGAGAAATCACAAATAACTATTGTTCGAGATTCCGAGGGTAAAGATCTAGATCGTTCATCATTAGAATAGTTTTATATTAAATATTAGTGTTCTAATCAAGCGTGATAAATATTTAGGTATCGACGTAATCAGGTGTGCAACTTCACACTTATCTCATGGGCTATACTATGCTGTAAGTATTTGATTAAAAATCGTAAAGATGGTAAAATTGGAAAATACGATTTATTAGCACTTTTTGTGTGAATGCATGAAAACGGTATTAAAGTTGTGGAAAATTACGGATTTGCCCTTAATGGGCTGTATTGTAAAAGAAAAATGACATTTTGGGCCGTATAGATTATTTTTGATAAATTGGCCAAGTGAGAAAATTTCGAAAAGGGCCTCATATGTTTAATGGGCCAAAAATTTGCTAGATCGTTAAATGGGCCAAAGTTTGTTAGATCGTTAAATGGGCCAAATTGCTATTTTTGACTAATGGGCCAAATTGATAACTTGTAATATGGGCTTTTTGTTGAAATTTATCTTATGAATATATTGTTATGCATTATATATATACATGACTGCATGAGTTGGGGTAAATGACGAAGAGAAGAAAGGCCTGTTCCCAAATTCTAGTTCGGTGGCTCTGCCACAAATATTTTAAATGGCCTGTTGCCAAAATCTAGTTTGGTGGCTCTGCCACAAATATTATAATTGGCTTAATGCCTGCTATTGATGTGTTGGCGGGGTGGGTCGACTTGATCCCCACAGGTGTGTTGGTTGGAACGGGTGTTGTGTAGCGGATGGAAATTAGGCTTGGTTGGGAATTTGCATATCACATGCATTATTTTTTTTATTTTATTTATTTATATATTGTACATTTGTAAGTGGCTCAAGCCCAACTAAGTGCTTAAATGGTTTTGACCCAATGAACATGGTAAGTGGGTTACACATTGAGTTCTAAATAACTCACCCCATTTTTCTTACCCTTCTCAGGTAATAATAATTGATAGAGGCTTGGGCCGGGGATGACTTCATGTGGAGGCCATACTATGAATGATGGGTTTTTATAAACTTGAACTTCTTTTTAATATTTTTATTTAAGTACTATTTCGATTGCGATGTAATGAGGCCTCTGGTTTTATTTTTATGGATTTTTATTCGTGGATGGATTTTTTTAATATGTTTTAGTTACTTAAATGGGGCTGTTTAAATTTTATAAATGATTTCTTAAACTTGCGTATAAAAAGGGTATTTTCTTAAATATCACTTAATCCAAAATATTTTGTGAAAACTCTTTTATAAATTTAAGATTTCAACCAATTATTTCTCTGAAAATCAAATTGTAAATTCTTATGTTTTAAAATCATGGTTTTCAAATAAATCTCAGTTTATGATAAATTCCATTTTTCAAAATCGTTTTGAAGAATTGTTTTCATTAAAAGCATTGATGACTAGATGTAAGTTCGAATTGTGTGGCATGCCAAGTCTGGTCTTAACGCATAGGCCGGGTTGCGTTAAGACCAGACTTGGCTTGCCACACAATTTGTAACACCCCAAACCCAGTCTAAACACTACAACCGAGTCTGCGTGCTACGGGGAAGAAAATACTTTAAAAATCGGTTTGTCAACTTTGTTGGTGGAGAAAACCCTTGGAAAATTTTTAAAAAATGAATTCGAGTCTGGTGAAGTTTAAAACGTGTTAAGACTTGTTTTAGAAAACTTATTTGCTTTATTGTTATTCCTTATCATTTACTCATCAGTGAGCATTTTAAAAAAAAAACACGTACTTATCGAGGTTTTGAAAAAAACTAAAACACCCCAAACCCGGCCTACGAGTCTCGACCGAATCTGGTATGTTCCTAGAGTAAACATTTTCAAATTCGTTTGTTATCTTTGGAAAAACTTGGGTAGTTTTGGAGAAAAATTTATTTGTATTGGGTTCGAGTTATAAACGAGTATATTTTTGAAGTCTAAATTTTAATAAAACTTTATTAAAAAAACAATAAGTTGAAAACATTGCCGAGTTCTTAGAGTTTACTCTATAAGCTGAAAACCATTTGTGTGAAATGTCAAAACATTTTAAGATTCATTACTTAATCTTTAATTTGATAAAATAAAATTCGTAACATAATAAAGTAATAAAAAAAACATGCATCAACAATTTCATATCAGTGGCCTTATTACATCGAATGGAAACCCAAAATAAATCTAATGCTTAAAAGAAAATAGAAAGTCCCAAATTAAAATAAAATCTGAGTTGAGCATGGCCACCACTAAGCTCCTGCCGACCCGGTCCATCATTGAACGTCACCTGAAAACATTTCCCACAAGGGGGTGAGTCAAACAGACTCAATGTGTACATCCAACACTAAGTCCCAACAAATTTAGGCATTTCAAATCATCCATTTAAATATAAAGCAGTTATACATAATGATGCAATCCCGAACCCAAACCTAGATGCCATCCGCTACACATCACCCGTACCAACCATCACACCGTGGGGACTACTCAGTCGACCCTCCATCCGCTACACATCATCGAAGGCAGTCGCTGCAGACGACGTGCTCATCGCCCTTATAAATATTGCGGCATTGCCACCAGATCAGATATTTGTGACATAAGTCACCACATTCAGATGTTTGTGGTATAAACCACCAGATCACTTCCCCTTTCCATACAACCCATATGTCCCAAGTCATACATATCATGCAAAGATTATGTCACATTCTTTATTTCACATTCTTAGCAATATTCACCTATATGTCATAACAGGTATTCGTAACATTGTTAACATAGTTTTAGAGAATAACGTACCTGACTATGTCGTACCATTGAATGGTACTTTAAACCATATCTTTCACATTCTTATTAACACTTATATTAAATTAATGCCATAAATCTATTAAGAAATAGTGTGGGGTACACACCTGATTTACTTAACGCTTCACTGAAATCCCGAATATCCCGATCAAATGTTCTAGATCTTAGTCCCTACATTCGGCCAACATTTAATATTTAAACAAAAGCCTATTCGACTATAAAGTCAAATCCCGAAGGATTAACGCACCCAAAACTGTTACCTTGTTGCCGATTTGATTACTAATCAAATCCCAAAACGTTGTAGTCCTTCTTCCTTGTAGTCGGCTAACACTAGATCAATTGACTTAGTTAGTTTCCGGCTTTTGAATAAGTAAGAAGTAAATCTAAGTTGCTAAATAGGGTCTTGGCCGAATGTGTATGTGCACTTACCTTGCGATTTTGGATCCCGAAATCCTTGTATACCATAGTCGATTGCCCCTAAATAACTATGGTCAGATTCGGCTAACATAATAATCAATATGGCCGAATATTACACCTTGCTTACCTTAAATCTTAAAAATTTCGAAAGATCCCCCTAGAAGTCGACTACTATGAAAATCCTGAAACTCACCTTCCAAGTTTCGGCCAACAAGAATAGAAGAGATTAGATTTCGATTTCAACAGTCAGAAGAAGAAATAAGGAGAGTAAATTGACATAGGTGAGATTCCTTACCAACTTAATCGAATGTCCTTTCTTGAAGTAGCGAAATTCGACTCCTAAGGGATAGGGGAACATTTGGCTATGGCCACCAACATGTGAGATTCGGCTTCAACAAGGAACACAAAAGGAGGGTATGAAGCTTTAGGAATTACGGCAATGGTGAAATAAGGAGCAGGAGAACTCGGCCAAAACAATTAAAAGAGAAAGAAGAGAAAAGTGCTAACTTGGAGAGAAAAGAGTAATCAAAAGGAAGACTAGAATGTTTAATGAAATTCGGCTATTCTCCCTTTACTAGCTTGACCGAAATTCCCCTCAAGAGAGTCCCTAGGCCGGCCACACTCTTCCCTTATCAGCTTCCTCATTTTTCTCCTCTTTTCTCTCTTTCCACCCATTCAAAAATAATTGAAAAAAAAACCAATAATTATCCCTTGCTTAGCCGAAATTTTTAAAAGAATAAAACCTCATCGTAAACTCCTCCCATAGACTCCCCATGCCGTCCATCACTTCCCCTTGTTGCCGCAAAATAAAAGCTTTTATTTGGCTTCCCATGCGACTCGAACCTTGGCCCATTTACCCCTGTTGGTGGCGTCATTTACAGAGGCCTTAAGTGGCTCCTCCAAGCCACTTTACCAAGCCCATTTTTGTGTTATAATTCCCTTACAAATTCTCTTAAGGCCACCCTGATTAGCTTCCTCTTTTAGATTTAAAATCTAATAATTTTCTAAGGCACTCTCCTATTTTCTAAAGTTCTTAAAAATTCACATAACACATTCATAACACACAAGACATGCTATTTCACCCTATTTAAGCATAAATGCATAAGCCATAAATCCCAGATGTTACAGTTTTACCCCCTTAAAATAATTTCATCCTCAAAATTACCTGGCCGAAATAAGTGAGGGTATTGTTGTCGCATTGCTTCTTCTAGCTCCAATGAAGCTTCCTTCGATCCGTGATTGCGCTATAACACTTTGACTAGAGGAACTGATTTCCTCCGTAGCACTTTCACATCTCGTTCTAAAATCTGAATCGGCTCTTCCTCGCAGGACAAATCTGGCCTTAGTTCCACCTCTTCAACCGGAACTACATGGGATGGATTCGATCGATAACGATGTAGCATAGATACGTAGAATACGTCGTGTATCTGCTTCAACTCTGGTGGCAACTCCAACTGGTATGCCACTGGTCCAACTCGCTTCAATACCCAGTAAGGTCCTATAAACCTGGGACTTAACTTCCCTTTCCGACCAAACTTCATCACCTTCTTCTATGGCGAAACCTTAAGAAACACTTGATCTCCCACATCAAATTCTATTTCCTTCCGTTTGAGATCCGCATACGACTTTTGCCTATCAGATGCCTCCTTCAACAGTGCCCGAATTACCTCAACCTTTTCCTCGATTCTGTCACAATCTCGGACCCAAAACTCGACGTCCCTAATTTAGTCCAACACGTAGGAGTGCGACACTTCCGATCCATACTGTAGCTTCATATGGTGCCATCCGAATACTAGCTTGATAGTCATATTGTAAGCAAATTCCGCTAAAGGCAAATACTCTTCCCAACTTCCTCTGAAGTCCATCACACAGCCTCTTAACATATCCTCCAACACTTGGATTACTCGTTCAGAGTGCCCGTCAGACTGTGGATGAAAAGCCATAGTGAAATCCAATCTGGTGCCTAAAGCCTGATGTAGAGCTTTCCAAAACTGAGACGTAAACCTTAGATTCCTATCTGAGATAATCAATACCGGAACTCCATGCAACCTCATAATTTTCGCCACATATAACTTTGCCAACTTCTGCAAAGAATAATCAACTCGCACTGGTAAGAAATGCGCTGACTTTGTCAATCGATCCACTATCACCTATACCGAGTCCTTCTTAGTAGGCGTAAGGGGAAGCCCACTAACGAAGTCCATGGTAATTCTCTCCCACTTCCACTGTGGAATCTTTATCGGTTGAAGCAACCCTGACGGAACTTGGTGTTCAGCCTTAACTTGCTGACATGTCAAGCACTTGCCAATAAATTCGGTAACTTCCCGTTTTAAACCAGGCTACCAAAACTGTTCCCGTAGGTCTCTGTACAACTTACTACCTCCGGGATGCATAGCATAAGGGCTACTATGCGATTCCCGAAGAATCTTCTGCCTTAACTCCTTATTCTTTGGCATACAGACCTTTCCCTTGAAGCACAATACTCCCTCGTCATTAATACCATAATCCTCTAACTCTCCATTCCGCACTTGCTGTAACTTAGTACTTAAATCTTCATCCAACAACTGACTTTCCTTCACCTCATTCAACCACGTCGGCTTGACTTGCAACTCTACTAACAAACTTCTGTCGTCGTAGAAGCTTAGATGTGCAAACATCGCCCTCAGATCCGACACAATCTTCCGACTTAGGGCATCCGTCACTACATTTGCCTTGCCTGGGTGGTACTCTATAGAACAGTCGTAATCTTTTAACAACTCCACCCACCTTCGCTGCCTCAGGTTCAACTCCTTCTAAGTCAACAGGTACTTAAGGCTCTTGTGGTCTGTGTAGATCACTGACTTTTCTCCATAAAGATAATGCCTCCATACCTTAAGAGCAAAGACCACTGCCGTTAATTCCAAGTCATGCGTCGGGTAGTTAACCTCGTGAGGCCTTAATTGTCGAGACGCATAAGCAACTACCTTCCCATCCTGCATTAACACGCATCCCAATCCTGTATGAGAAGCGTCACAATACACCATGAAATCCTTTCCTACCTCAGGCTGAATAAAGACTGGAGCTTCAGTCAAGACCCTCTTAAGCTTATCAAAGCTCTCCTATTGCTTATCCGTCCATACGAAAGGTACTTCCTTTCTCAACAACTTAGTCAAAGGTGCGGCTATTGATGAGAATCCTTCTACGAACCTTCTGTAATAGCCTGCCAATCCCAAGAAGCTACGAATCTCAGCCACAGACTTAGGTGGTTTCCAATCCAACACTGCCTCAATCTTTCTGAGATCCACCCTTATCCCTTCAGCAGACACCACATGTCCTAAGAATGTAACTTCCTTAAGCCAAAATTCACACTTGCTGAATTTGGCATAGAGCTTTTTCTCTCTCAATACTTGCAGCACAATCCGGAGATGCTCATTATGCTCCTCTTCAAACTTAGAGTATACTAGGATGTCATCGATGAACACCACGACGAACCTATCCAAATAAGGTTGAAAAACCTGGTTCATCATATCCATGAACGCGGCTGGGGCGTTCGTCAATCCAAACGGCATTACTAGAAACTCATAATGGCCGTATCTTGTCCGAAAAGCTGTCTTATGGATATCTGTTTCCTTTACCTTCAACTGATGATATCCAGATCTTAGATCGATCTTCGAGAATACTGCTGCCCCCTTCAGCTGATCGAACAAGTCGTCTATCCTTGGCAACGGGTACTTGTTCTTGATGGTCAGCTTATTCAGTTGACGATAATCTATGCACATACGCATAGTTCCGTCCTTCTTCTTCACAAACAAGACCGGTGCTCCTCAGGGAGACACACTGGGTCGAATAAACCCACGATCAAGCAACTCTTGAATTTGAGCCTTGAGCTCAACCAACTCTTTTGGTGCCATTCTGTATGGGGCAATTGACACAGGAGCTGTTCCTGGCAGCAAATCAATTCCGAATTCCACTTCCCTATCTGGGGGTATTCCCGGTAACTCTTCCAGAAAGACATCCACAAATTCACTTACAGTTCTAACTCCATTAACTCCCCCTTCTTTTCCATCCAACGCACTTACAAAGGCCAAAAATGCCTTGCACCCTTTTCGAACCATCTTATCAGCCTTTAAAGCAGAGACTACATTAGACAAGTTATTTCTTCTTTCTCCTATCATAATTACTACCTTATCCTCCGGGGTCCTTAACTCCATTCGCTTAGCTGCACAATCCAACACAGCCCGATGCTCCACTAGCCAGTCCATACCAAGGATGAGATCGAATTCTCCAAAGGGTAGTTCCATCAAGTCGGCAGCGAATACCAGTCCCTTAATCTCTAGAGGTACATCTCGAAAGATCGTATTTACCACTACAGTTTGGCCTAATGGGCTTACTACAGTCATCTCCCTATCAGAAAGTTCAGAGGCTATGCCTAGTGTTTCAACTATACTACATGCAACATAAGAATGGGTTGAGCCCACATCAATCAGAGCAACATAAGGCTTGCCAAATATAAGGAACGTACCGGTTATGACGTCCGACGCGTCTCCATCCTCCCTCCGACGAACTGCATAAACCAGACCCGGCTGTTTTGCCTCTGTATTTCCAACACCTCTGCCAACTGTTCCTCGTCCCCTTCCAGCACCGTTACTTCTACCATTCGGACCACAACCTCGCTGAGGCTGCTGTCCACCTCTACCAGCCTGATTCACACCCTGACCTGTTGGTCGACTCCCGTCTATCTTTATGGGACAGTCCTTAATCATGTGATCCTTGGATCCACATATAAAACATCCTCCCGTCTTCTTCCAACACTCTCCTAAATGCATCTTACCACACTGGGTACAAGTACAGATGCGCCTCCCTCACTGCATGCATCAGCGACCTCGCGACCCATCAACTCTAGGCCTCTTCTGCACATTTCCAGACGATCCTGACGATCCAAAACCTCTTTTCTGCCTGTTCTGATCCGTGTTTTGCCTTACAGAGTCCTTAAACCCTTTAGCTACTTTAGCCTTCTCTACCAATGCAGAAAACTCCTACTCCTGGTGCGGAGCTATTAACAACCTCAGGTCATCCCTTAGTCCATCCTCAAACCGGACATATCGCTCATGCTCGTAGCCATCGCCTCGAGCATACTGGCTGGCCAACCTTAGGAATTCGACAACAGACTGCGCTACGGACTTATTCCCTTGAACCAGCCCCAAAAATGCCTTCCTCTGCACATCAGTGTAACGTGTGCCGACATACTTCTTCTGATACGCCGTCTTAACATACTCCCAAGTCAGATCCTCAGCTGTGGCACCATCTCGAACTGTGAGCCACCATTGATATGCTTCATCGCGTAGCAGTGCCACCATTCCTTTCAGTTTCTCCTCAGGGGTCAGATCTAGCTCATCCATAATTTGTTCCGTCGCCTCCAACCAATACTCAGCTGTACTGGGTGCCACGCCGGATACGCCATGGAATACCTCAGCTCCGTTGGCTCGGAGTTGCTCGGGTACAGACTTTCGAGCTCCCATATTTCCTCCTACTCCAGCCACCATTTTAAGAACTCGCAGCACCGCCTGCGGTACTGCATCATCCCTCGTCTGATCTTGTTGCTCAACACCAACAGCTGGTGGTAGGGGTGGTGGTACCACATTCTCAGATCCTTGACCCGATCTGACGGGTTCCGACACAGTCATCTTGCCTCTACCACGTCCTCGCACATTACGTCCGCGTCTCCTAGAGCTCATTTCTACGATCGTGCTTTAATCTGATTAAGAAATTTTATGCATTAGTCATTGTTCCACTGATTACTCGCGAAGAAATTTTATGAAAAGAAAGTTAATAGGGGTTCTTTCAATCATTCCAAGTTTCAAGTCTTCTATCCTAATTCAGAGAAGTACATCCATTCAGTAGCACACACATCCACTATTCGAACATTTTGTCTTATTCCTAACCCAGGGGTATTTTTGTCATTTTCCCTACAGGGGTATTTTGGTAATAAATCGGGGTCAATTTGAAAAATCTCTAAAAATCAAAGGTATTTCAAAATTTACAAAACTTGGGGTTATTTTTGAGAATTTATTTTCCAAATGGGTGATGTTGCAGAAATTTTGAAAATCGGGGTCATTTTGGTAATTTTGTATATCAGGGGAAATTTCGTAAATTTTCCAAATCAGGGTATTTTATTATTTTTCCAAAATAGGGGTTTTTGGATATTTTTGTAAAGTAAGAATATCTTGATAGAAACTGGGGGTAGTATAGTAATTTTATAAATCAAGGGCATTTTAGTAATTTTACAACCAGGGGTATTTAGGTAATTTTTTATGAATTGGGAATATTTTGGAAAAATTTCAAAATAATTAGTTTCTCAATTTAAAAGGGTAGTCTGTTGATTTTTAAAACTAGGGTTTCCATAAAAATATGGCTAGTCCTTTTCGGGTTTTAGTTACTGAGTTTAGCCCGTGAATAAGTCCTCTTGGTTAGGGTGAACCGTAGCTACGCACCAGGTAGGATTGCAGCGAAGAGGAGGTGAGTCACTAGGACTGCTTAAGTACCAGGCTATTCCAGATCCAATCCTAGACATGCACACATTGGTTGCCACACCCTAACTCGGCGACTTAGCCACAGGTTTGTTTAATTAGGCTATTAAGTCTTATGTAATGTTTATGTTGGGGTAAACTAATCCTAGGGTTTATCATACTAGTCTACGTTCCCATTATACCCACATACAGATCATACATTAAATCACACAATAGATAGGGGTACTTACCTGGTGGACTTCGGGTCAGAGACTTAGATGCCATGCCAGAAAAACCTGCTTATTTCATACTTTGTTCTGAAAACTTGTTTGGGCCTTATTTCAAAACGTTATAGGCTTTAAACCCAAGGCCAAGAGTTTTAAAACTGGGCTCTGATGCCAAATTGAAACACCCCAAACCCGGCCCACGAGTCTCAATCGAATCTGGTATGTTCCTAGAGTAAACATTTTCAAATTCGTTTGTTATCTTTGGAAAAACTTGGGTAGTTTTGGAGAAAAATTTATTTGTAGTGGGTTCGAGTTATAAACGAGTATATTTTCGAAGTCTAAATTTTAATAAAACTTTATTAAAAAAACAATAAGTTGAAAACATTGCCGAGTTCTTAGAGTTTACTATATAAGCTGAAAACCATTTGTGTGAAATGTCAAAACATTTTAAGATTCATTACTTAATCTTTAATTTGATAAAAAAAAATTCATAACATAATAAAGTAATAAAAAAACATGCATCAACAGTTTCATATCAGTGGCCTTATTACATCGAATGGAAACCCAAAATAAATCCAATGCTTAAAAGAAAATAGAAAGTCCCAAATTAAAATAAAATTTGAGCTGAGCATGGCCACCACTAAGCTCCTGCCGACCCGGTCCATCACTGAGCGTCACCTGAAAACATTTCCCACATGGGGGTGAGTCAAACAGACTCCATGTGTACATCCAACACTAAGTCCCAACAAATTTAGGCATTTCAAATCATCCATTTAAATACAAAGCAGTTATACATAATGATGCAATCCCGAACCCAAACCTAGATGCCATTCGCTACACATCACCCGTACCAACCATCACACCGTGGGGACTACTAAGTCGACCCTCCATCCGCTACACATTCATGCAAAGATTATGTCACATTCTTAGCAATATTCACCTATATGTCATAACAGGTATTCGTAACATTGTTAACATAGTTTTAGAGAATAACGTACCTAACTATGCCGTACCATTGAATGGTACTTTAAACCATATCTTTCACATTCTTATTAACACTTATATTAAATTAATGCCATAAATCTATTAAGAAATAGTGTGGGTTACACACCTGATTTACTTAACTCTTCACTGAAATCCCGAATATCTCGATCTAATGTTCTAGATCTTAGTCCCTACATTCGGCCAACATTTAATATTTAAACAAAAGCCTATTCGGCTATAAAGTCAAATCCCGAAGAATTAACGCACCCAAAACTCTTACCTTGTTGCCGATTTGATTACTAATCAAATCCCGAAACGTTGTAGTCCTTCTTCTTTGTAGTCAGCTAACACTAGATCAATTGACTTGGTTAGTTTCCGGCTTTTAAATAAGTAAGAAGTAAATCTAAGTTGCTAAATAGGGCCTTGGCCGAATGTGTATGTGCACTTACCTTGCAATTTTGGATCCCGAAATCCTTGTATACCACTGTCGACTGCCCCTAAATAACTATGGTCAGATTCGGCTAACATAATAATCAATATGGCCGAATATTACACCTTGCTTACCTTAAATCTTAAAAATTCCGAAAGATCCCCCTAGAAGCCGACTACTATGAAAATCCCGAAACTCACCTTCCAAGTTTCGGCCAACAAGAATAGAAGAGATTAGATTTCGATTTCAACAGTCAGAAGAAGAAATAAGGAGAGTAAATTGACATAGGTGAGATTCCTTACCAACTTAATCGAATGTCATTTCTTGAAGTAGCGAAATTCGATTCCTAAGGGATAGGGGAACATTCGGCTATGGCCACCAACATGTGAGATTCGGCTTCAACAAGGAACACAAAAGGAGGGTATGAAGCTTTAGGAATTACGGCAATGGTGAAATAAGGAGAAGGAGAATTCGGCCAAAACAATTAAAAGAGAACGAAGAGAAAAGTGCTAACTTGGAGAGAAAAGAGTAATCAAAAGGAAGACTAGAATGTTTAATGAAATTCGGCTATTCTCCCTTTACTAGCTTGACCGAAATTCCCCTCAAGAGAGTCCCTAGGCCGGCCACACTCTTCCCTTATCAGCTTCCTCATTTTTCTCCTCTTTTCTCTCTTTCCACCCATTCAAAAATAATTGAAAAAAAAAACCAATTATCCCTTGCTTAGCCGAAATTTTTAAAAGAATAAAACCTCATCTTAAACTCCTCCCATAGACTCCCCATGCCGTCCATCACTTCCCCTTGTTGCCGCAAAATAAAAGCTTTTATTTGGCTTCCCATGCGACTCGAACCTTGGCCCATTTACCCCTGTTGGTGGCGTCATTTACAGAGGCCTTAAGTGGCTCCTCCAAGCCACTTTACCAAGCCCATTTTTGTGTTATAATTCCCTTACAAATTCTCTTAAGGCCACCCTGCTTAGTTTCCTCTTTTAGATTTAAAATCTAATAATTTTCTAAGGCACTCTCCTATTTTCTAAAGTTCTTAAAAATTCACATAACACATTCATAACACACAAGACATGCTATTTCACCCCAGTTAAGTACAAATGCATAAGCCATAAATCCCAGATGTTACAAAAACAACCAATTTATATCCATCAGGTTTGCTTATCAAAAGTTATAGGAACGACCAAGTAAAACGTCTAAATATAATAGTTAGGCGGCCTTATTACAACGATGTGAACCAAAATTAAAATAAAACAGCTAAGTTCAAACAGAAAACTTTGATATAAAACAACTGCTGAGCATGGCCACCTCGAGTCCACTCCGGCTCCATATCCACGAACTAAGTCTGATCTGCAAAATGTAAAGGAAGGGGTGAGTCACCGAGACTCAGTGTATAAATCCCCATCCCAAGAAAATTATGCTCTTACACAATTTCATACATTAATATGCAAGTCATGCAACCCACCTAAGTATCCATCCAAGTCTTCCAAATCTACACCTTGTGGTACCAAACCACTGGTGGTGCCAAACCACTGGTAACCGAAGTTACAAAATAATCGTATGTTGTACCAAACCACTGAGACTTAGTCACAATTTTGAAATATGTGGGGCCAACCCACTGTGTGATACCAAATCACTGGTGACAGTCTAATAGATCATACTTCCCCCTCCTCTCATCACCCATGGCATGTACTCATGTAATCAATATCAGTATGATCATGCTTAACATATTAAATCACATTTACAGAATAACAACTTACCCGGTATCCTCGCTTGTACCCACAAGGTATTTTCATAACCATTGCCGTCATTCCGGCTTTTTAACAATACATAACATAAAACATATTACGTAAGAAAGTGTGTAAGAGTTACACACCTGGTTTTCGTACTACTGCTTTTACTGCTTCTACGCTACTTTGGCGTTGGGTTTATAGATCCAACCCCTCCTACTGCTTGACTAACTATCGAATCCCGAAAAGTCCTTACAAACCCGTCACCTTCCAACCTACATTCGGCCAACACCCATTTATTATACCAATACCTTAAACGCAATTATATGAGTACCATAACATATTCGGCCAACCACAAATAGACAAGAAAGGCCATTCGGCCAAACCTACCATCAACCACCCACCTTTGGCTTTCCAAAATCGGCATTTCTGGCTATAGCAGATCAGGATTCGGCTTCTAGGGGTACAAAGTGAAACCGACAGGCCTTAAAGAAGTATTTCGGGTTAGATCTTAATGTAAGAAAGAGTGAAATTGTATAGAATAAAATCCCAAAACTCACCATATTACTAAGGAGTATGCGGCTTATGGTGCACCTTCGGGAAGCAGAAACCTCCCTTGTAGATTCGGCTATGGAAGAGGAATATGAGCAAGAAGATTTCGAATTTCAGAAGGATGTTGGAGAAGAGAAGAAGGCTAGGGAATTTAGGCTAGAAGAGAGAAAAGAGAGAAAGGAATTTTGGCTTGAGAGAAAAGATGAGAAAGTGAGAAAAACAAATGGAAAAGATGATAATTCTCCTTCCAAATTTCGGCTATACACAGGCACACACTCAGAGTTGGAGTTTCAGCCAACTCTCTCCCTCCTGATAGCTCTTATCTTGCATGACAACCCAATCCCTATCTCATCTTTAAAAGAGGCCAACTCAGAACCAACTCTTCCCTCTTAATTATCAGCTTTTAATTACTAAATTAAAAAGAAATAAAGCTCCTAAATTCTAGCCTTTGTGTCGTCCATCCCCTCCCTTTTTAGTGCCGAAATTTGACCCAACATCCTTGGGCTCCAAGCGGCTATATTAGGCCCAATTCCTTCCCCCTTGTGACGCCACCTACATGCCCACTTATTGCACCTCCAAACTTTGGGCCACAAGCCCAACTTGCTACTAAACATACTTACCTAACTTTTAATTATAAACTAACATTATTTTTAATCAACTTACCCCAGATTTAAGTCCAAGCCTGAGCCCAATCCACACCTCAAAGCCTTTACCTACTAACTTAGCCATGCAACATATCAAACGCACAGACCCACAGAATCAAGATATTACACAATTCGAACTTACATCTAGTCAACAATGCTTTTAATGAAAATAATTCTTCAAAATGATTTTGAAATATGGAATTTATCATAAATCGAGATTTATTTGAAAACCATGATTTTAAAACATAAGAATTTACAATTTGATTTTCAGAGAAATAATTGGTTGAAATCTTAAATTTATAAAAGAGTTTTCACAAAATATTTTGGATTAAGTGATATTTAAGAAAATACCCTTTTTATACGCAAGTTTAAGAAATCATTTGTAAAATTTAAACAACCCCATTTAAATAACTAAAACATATTAAAAAAAAATCCATCCACGAATAAAAATACATAAAAATAATACCAGAGGCCTCATTACATCGCAATCGAAATAGGACTTAAATAAAAATATTAAAAAGAAGTTCAAGTTTATAAAAACCCATCATTAATAGTATGGCCTCCATACGAAGTCATCCCCGGCCCAAGCCTCTATCAATTATTATTACCTGAGAAGGGTAAGAAAAACGGGGTGAGTTACTTAAAACTCAATGTGTAACCCACTTACCGTGTTCATTGGGCCAAAACCATTTACGCAATTAGTTGGGCTTGAGCCCATTTACAAATGTACAATATATAAATAAATAAAAAAAAATAATGCATGTGATATGCAAATTCCCAACCAAGCCTAATTTCCATCTGCTACACACCACCCGTTCCAACCAACACACCTGTGGGGATGAAGTTAACCCACCCCGCCAACACACCAATAGCAGGCATTAAGCCAATTATAATATTTGTGGCAGAGCCACCGAACTAGATTTTGGCAACAGGCCATTTAAAATATTTGTGGCAAAGCCACCGAACTAGATTTTGGCAACAGGCCATTTAAAATATTTGTGGCAGAGCCACCGAACTAGATTTTGGCAACAGGCCTTTCTTCTCTTCGTCATTTATCCCAACCCATGCAGTCATGTATATATATAATGCATAACAATATATTCATAAGGTAAATTTCAACAAAAAGCCCATAGTACAAGTTATCAATTTGGCCCATTAGTCAAAAATAGCAATTTGGCCCATTTAACGATCTAACAAACTTTGGCCCATTTAACGATCTAGCAAATTTTTGGCCCATTAAACATATGAGGCCCTTTTCGAAATTTTCTCACTTGGCCAATTTATCAAAAATAATTCATAAGGCCCAAAATGCCATTTTTCTTTTACAATATAGCCCATTAAGGGCAATTCTGTGATTTTCCACAACTTTAATACCGTTTTCATGCATTCACACAAAAAGTGCTAATAAACCGTATTTTCCAATTTTACCGGCTTTACGATTTTTAATCAAATACTTACAGCATAGTATAGCCCATGAGATAAGTGTGAAGTTACACACCTGATTACAGTGAGTACTATACTTTCCCGCTCATCGATACCTAAATATTTATCACGCTTGATTAGAACACTAGTATTTAATATAAAACTATTCTAATGATGAACGATCTAGATCTTTACCCTCAGAATCTCGAACAACAGCTATTTGTGATTTCTCCTCGATCGATAGTTCATAACCCGATGAAGAACTACGAACAGTTAAAGGCTCAGGAGTACGAATGACTTCAAATAATTGATTTTCCCTGGATGAGGGTCCACAAGCCGGTGGAAAGTCTCAGATTCCCGAAATAGCCCTTCTCTTGAATTTGGGGGGAATAGCGGAACCACCCCTCTTCCAAACGCTATTAAGAACTCTTTTCATCCCCATCTTGCTTGCCTCCATTAATAAAGAATTATTAGTCCTACAATATATCGAAAATTTAATACTAATGGCTTAAGAGGGCGAACTCAACTTACCTTAAAATCCCGAGTGATTTCCAAAGGATTCCTACACGTAAAAACTTTCGGTTATAACAAATCCCAATTATAGTCATTGATAAAAACGAGAGTGATCAAAAATTCTTGAAGAGTTCCTTCTTACCTTGCTAAATATGATCCGAACTTGAATAACTTTCAAGATGACTTAACAAGATGGTGGTTCGACCCTCCATTATCTTACGGTTATCCAAAGCTTAATGAAAGAAACGATTGAGAATAAGGTCAAAGAAGAATAAGAGATTCAGCTATGATATAATAGATAGGAAAATAAACTTCGACCATGGGGATGGTTACAAGCATTCAGCCATGGAAGGAAAATGAAGGAAGGATGTGTTTGAATGGTAAATAAAATGGAGAGGAAAAGAGAATATGGAGAAGAGAAAAGAAAATGGAGATGAGAGGTTTATATATCGATTCTCAAGGATGGAAGATGAATCAAAAAGAAACTTTGAGACCAAAGTGCATTCGGCAATAAAGAAGAAAAAGAGAAGAAAAGAAATGGTCCTTGAAGGCTATGTGGTTTCGGTCACAAAGAGAAGAAAAAGGTTTGGAGAGAATGAACAACCTAAGACCGAAATGGTCAAAAGAAATGGCAAAAAGAAACAATTGCTTCATAGGGCGCCATTTGGATACTAGATTGGTAACTGTTATCATACGCAAACTCTGCCAATGGTAGAAAATCCTCCCGACTACCTCTGAAGTCGATCACACAACCTCGTAACATGTCTTCCAAAATCTAAATTACTCTTTCTGACTGACCATCTGACTGAGGATGAAAAGCTGTATTGAAGTTTAACTTTGTTCCCAAAGCCTCATGTAAAGCTTTCCAAAATCGTGATGTAAACCTAGGGTCCCTGTCCGATATGATAGACACTGGTACCCCATGCAACCTCATGATCTCAGATACATACAGCTTAGCCAACTTCTGCAGCGAGTAATCCGTACGAACTGGTAGAAAATGAGCAGTCTTCGTTAATCGATCAACTATTACCCAAACGGAGTCTTTCTTAGTAGGTGTTAAAGGTAACCCACTAACAAAGTCCATCGTTATCCGCTCCATAGAGGAATCCTTACCGGTTGCAATAACCCCGATGGTAATTGATGTTCCGCCTTCACTTGTTGACATGTCAAACACTTTCCCACAAAATCAATAACATCCCGCTTTAACCTTGGCCACCAATACTGCTCACGGAGATCTCGATACATCTTATTTCCTCCGGGGTGCATAGCATAAGGGCTACTATGCGCCTCTTGTAGAATTATTTGTCTCAAATCTGAATCCATGGGCATACAAACTCTTGCACGAAAACACAGCATGCCATCCTTGTTCATTCCAAAGTCCCCTATTATACCATTTTCAACTTGTTGCATTAAAGGACCCAACTTTTCATCTGATAACTGCTTTTCCTTGATTTGCTCCAACTACAGATGCTTCACCTAAAGTTCCACTAGCAGACTACCATCCTCATACAAATTGAGATGAGCAAACATTACTCTTAACTCCGATACAACCTTACGACTCAACGCGTCTACCACAACGTTAGCCTTTCCAGAATGGTACTCGATTGAGAAGTCATAATCCTTTAACAACTCCACCCATCTCCGTTGTCTCAAGTTTAACTCCTTCTGGGTAAGGAGGTACTTAAGACTCTTATGGTTCGTATAAATGATCGGCTTCTCACTGTAGAGATAGTGCCTCCAAATCTTTAAGGCAAAAACCACCGCAGCCAACTCCAAGTCATGAGTAGGATAGTTGACTTCATGCAGCCTCAACTGTCGAGAAGCATAAGCCACCACTTTTCCACTTTACATCAGCACACATCCTAAACCCGTGTGTGACGCATCACAGTAAACTATAAACTCTTTTCTAGCCTCAGGTTGAATTAGTATTGGCGCTTCCGTCAAAATCTTCTTTAATTTCTCGAAACTTTCTTGTTGTTTATCAGTCCACACATACGGTACTCCCTTTCGCAACAGCTTAGTTAGGGGTGCAGCAATCAACGAAAACCGCTCAACAAAGCGTCTATAGTAACCAGCCAAACCCAAGAAACTCCGAATCTCAGCCACTGACTTTGTGGTTTCTAATCCAACACAGCCTCTACCTTCCGAAGATCAACTCTTATCCCTTCAGCTGACACCACATGACCCAAGAAAGTCACTTCCTTCAACCAAAATTCGCATTTACTGAATTTGGCATAAAGTTGCTTATCTCGTAAAAGTTGCAACATAGTGTGCAAATATGAGTCATGCTCTTCCTCAACCCTCGAATATACCAAGATATCATCTATGAAGACCACTACGAACCGGTCTAAATAGGGTTGAAAGACTCGATTCATCATGTCCATAAATGCAGCTAGTGTATTGGTTAAATCAAACAGCATCACTAGAAACTCATAATGTCCATAACGGGTTCGGAATGCCGTCTTATGAATGTCTGCCTCTTTCACTTTGTGTTGATGATAACCCGATCTCAAATCAATCTTGGAGAAAACTGAAGCTCCTCTCAATTGATCAAACAAGTCGTCAATTCTCGACAATGGATACCTATTCTTGATCGTCAACTTATTCAACTGTCTATAATCAATGCACATACGCATTGATCCATCATTCTTCTTGACGAACAAAACCGGTACTCCCCATAGAGACACACTCGGTCGAATAAATCCCCGATCTAACAATTCTTGAATTTGAGCTTTAAGCTCCGCTAACTCTTTCGGCACCATTCTATAAAGAGCAATGGACACCGGACCCGTTCTGGGCAAAAGCTTAATACCAAATTCTACTTCCCGATCTGGAGGTAGACCAGGAAGTTCTTCGGGAAAGACATCTGAAAATTCTTTCACCGTTCTCATATCTTCCACCGATAATTTCTTAGCATCCAAAGCACTAATAAAGGCTAGGAATGCTCCATACCCTTTCCGCACCAACTTTTCTACCTTCAAAGCAGATACCACATTTGCCAAAAAGTTCCTTCACTCGCCTATCATAACTACCTCCTTATCATCCACAATCCTTATTGACATCCGCTTTTTGGTACAATCCAATTGCGCCTGGTGCTTCACCAACCAATCCATGCCCAAAATAAGATCAAACTCGCCGAAAGGCAATTCTATCAAATCCGCTAAGAATATTTCTCTTTGAATTTCCAAGGGCACGTCTCTAAATAATTTATTCACAATTACCGACTGTCCTAAAGGACTAATTACGATCATCTCTCTATCGGTAATCTCAGATCTAATATTCAGGTTTCCAGATATGGCACTAGCAACATACGAGTGTGTAGACCCGATATCTATCAAAGCAGTAACAGGTACATCAAAGATGAAGAACGTACCAGTTATCACATCAGGTGCATCGCCATCTTCCCGACGCCTAACCGTATAGACCAACCCCGGCTGTCTTGCCTCCGTATTACCTCTAAAGCCATTACCTCGACCCGATGCACCTGGACTACGTCCGGTACCATTACCACCACGTCCTGGTCCACGGCCTCTCGGTGGCTGCTGAGTGCCTCTTGTTGGCTGAGCATCAGGGTTACGAGCTTCCTGAGTCGTATCAGTTCGTCGAGGGCAATTCTTATACTGATGATCCTTGGAGCCACATTTATAGCAGGCACCAGTTTTCCTCCAGCATTCCCCGGGGTGTCATCTCCCACAGTCGGCACAGTCTTGACTCTGATTGATAACCACAAGCGCTCTAGCTTGAGCTGGCTTATTATTTCGAGGCCTCTTCTGAAACCTTTTAGAAGAACCTGAGTACTTAAAATCCCTCTTGCCCCTAACTCTTTCCCGATTCTAGTGTTTTGAGTTCTTAGCCTCTTCGGCTATCTTGTCTTTCTCCACAAGCGAGGTAAAAGTACGTACTTGTTGTGGGGCTATCAGTACCCGCAACTCATCATTCAGCCCATCTTCAAAGCGTACACAACGCTCATGATCAGTCGGCACTATTGTGCGAGCATATCGGCTCAAACGAAGAAATTCTGCCTCGTAAACTGCCACCGTCTTATTTCCTTGAACTAAATTCAGAAATTCCTTCCTCCGGGCATCTACATAACTTGTCCTGATGTACTTCCCTTGAAAAGCAGCTTTAAAGAAATCCCAAGTAACCAATGCAGCCTCGGTGCCTTCTCAAATAGTAAGCCACCATTGATACGCCTTGTCCCTTAGCAAGGACACGGCTCCTCTTAGTTTCTGCTCGACGGTGCACTCCAGATCATCCATAATTCGTTCTACAGCCTGAGCCAGTATTCCGCAACATTCGGAGCTACACCAGAGACACCTCTAAAAACCTCGGCACCACTTGATTTGAGTCGTTCCGATATTGATCCACGAACTGTTGGGCCAGTTCTAGTCCCAGCAACCCTTTCTAGGACTCGTAACATTGCTTGAGTCAAAGCATTGTCCTCTCTCGTATAGTCGTGGGATCCAGTCTCACTCCTGGGTGACGCAGGTGCATCCATTTCCGGCATATGACCCGGTGCTTCAGACGCAGCACCTCGTCCTCTACCACGGCCACGTCTACCGCGTCCACGACCACGTCCTCTAGTGCTCATAATGACTAATTCGATTTAATCTGATTATAAGTTTTATGAATCAGAATACTATTTCAGTGTTTATTAACGATATTTTATGAATTATAAGAGATAAAGTTGTTTTCGCAATCAATCCTATAGTCTCAATCTCTACTGTTTTGAACACCTAAAACTAGAAGTTCTAGAGTGTTCCTATGGTCATATCACAATAATAAACATTTAATATACAAATACTTACTTGACTTGGTGCCAGATGCTCGTGGTGCCATACTACCTTTAAAACATAAAGTCTAGTAATTTAAACAATTTTAAACGAAATTTTTTGTTGAACCCAAACCACAGCTGAGTTTTGAAACTGGCTCTGATACCATAAAATGTAACACCCCAAACTCGGCCTATGCGTTAAGACCAGACTTGGCATGCCACATAATTCAAACTTACATCTAGTCATCAATGCTTTAAATGAAAACAATTCTTCAAAACAATTTTGAAAAATAGAATTTATCATAAACCGAGATTTATTTAAAAACCATGATTTTAAAACATAAGAATTTACAATTTGATTTTCAGAGAAATAATTGGTTGAAATCTTAAATTTATAAAAGAGTTTTCACAATATATTTTGGATTAAGTGATATTTAAGAAAATCCCCTTTTTATATGCAAGTTTAAGAAATCATTTATAAAATTTAAACAGCCCCATTTAGGAAACTAAAACATATTAAAAAAAAAAATCCATCCACGAATAAAAATCCATAAAAATAATACCAGAGGCCTCATTACATCGCAATCGAAATAGTACTTAAATAAAAATATTAAAAAGAAGTTCAAGTTTATAAAAACCTACCATTCGTAGTATGGCTTCCACACGAAGTCATCCCCGGCCTAAGCCTCTATCAATTATTATTACCTGAGAAGGGTAAGAAAAACGGGGTGAGTTACTTAGAACTCAATGTGTAACCCACTTACCGTGTTCATTGGGCCAAAACCATTTAAGCAATTAGTAGGGCTTGAGCCCATTTACAAATGTACAATATATAAATAAATAAAATAAAAAAATAATGCATGTGATATGCAAATTCCCAACCAAGCCTAATTTCCATCCGCTACACACCACCCGTTCCAACCAACACACCTATGGGGATCAAGTCAACCCACCCCGCCAACACAATAATAGCAGGCATTAAGCCAATTATAATATTTGTGGCAGAGCCACCGAACTAGATTTTGGCAACAGGCCATTTAAAATATTTGTGGCAAAGCCACCGAACTAGATTTTGGCAACAGGCCATTTAAAATATTTGTGGCAGAGCCACCGAACTAGATTTTGGCAACAGGCCTTTCTTCTCTTCGTCATTTATCCCAACCCATGCAGTCATGTATATATTATAATGCATAACAATATATTCATAAGGTGAATTTCAACAAAAAGCCCATATTACAAGTTATCAATTTGGCCCATTAGTCAAAAATAGCAATTTGGCCCATTTAACGATCTAACAAACTTTGGCCCATTTAACGATCTAGCAAATTTTTGGCCCATTAAACATATGAGGCCCTTTTCGAAATTTTCTCACTTGGGCAATTTATCAAAAATAATCCATAAAACCCAAAATGTCATTTTTGTTTTACAATATAGCCCATTAAGGGCAAATTTGTAATTTTTCACAACTTTAATACCGTTTTCATGCATTCACACAAAAAGTGCTAATAAACCATATTTTCTAATTTTACCTGCTTTACAATTTTTAATCAAATACTTACAGCATAGTATAGCCCATGAGATAAGTGTGAAGTTATACACTTGATTACGGTGAGTACTATACTTTCCCGCTCGTCGATACCTAAATATTTATCACGCTTGATTAAAACACTAATATTTAATATAAAACTATTCTAATGATGAACGATCTAGATCTTTACCCTCGGAATCTCGAACAACAGCTATTTGTGATTTCTCCTCAATCGATAGTTCATAACCAGATGAAGAACCACGAACAGTCAAAGGCTCAGGAGTACGAATGACTTCAAATAATTAATTTTCGCCGGATGAGGGTCCACAACCCGGTGGAAAGTCTTGGATTCCCGAAACAACCCTTCTCTTGAATTTAGGGGGAATAGCGGAACCACCCCTCTTCCAAACACTATTAATAACTCTTTTCGTCCCTATCTCGCTTGCCTCCATTAACAAAGGATTACTAGTCCTACAATATATCGAAAATTTAATACTAATAGCTTAAGAGAGCGAACTCGACTTACCTTAAAATCCCGAGTGATTTCCAAAGGATTCCTATACGTAAAAACTTTCGGTTACAACAAATCCCAATGATAGTCATTGATAAAAATGAGAGTGACCAAAAATCCTTGAAGAGTTCCTTCTCACCTTGCTAAATATGATCCGAACTTGAATAACTTTCAAGATAACTTGACAAGATGGTGGTTCGGCCCTCCACTATCTTACGGTTATCCAAAGCTTAATGAAAGAAACAATTGAGAACAAGATCAAAGAATAATAAGAGATTATAAATTTTGACTATGGGGATGGTTACAAGCATTCGGCCATGGAAGGAAAATGAAGGAAGGATGTGTTTGAATGGTAAATAAAATGGAAAGGAAAAGAGAATAGGGAGAAGAGAAAAGAAAATGGAGTTGAGAGGTTTGTATATCTGTTCTCAAGGATGGAAGATGAATCAAAAAGAAACTTTGAGACCAAAATGCATTCGGCAATGAAGAGGAAAAAGAAAAGAAAAGAAATGGTCCTTGATGGCTATGTGGTTTCGGTCACAAAGAGAAGAAAAAGGTTTGGAGAGAATGAACAACCTAAGACCGAAATGGTCAAAAGAAATGGCAAAAAGAAACAATTGCTTACTCAAAGTTTATGGTACATTCGGCTAGGGAGAGGAAAATTAGAGAGAAAAAAATTTGATAAAAGCACCAAATGACCAAATGGAAAATGTGCTCATCAAGCACCTAATCCTACCAAACTAACACCAAAAACCGACCATCCCCCTAGCCCCCTATGCCGTCCACATTCATGGTCAAAAACGCCATTCAAAAGTTTCCAAAACACCTTCCCTTATTTCAAGCCTTATGTCCCCTTTTCATACCAAAACCTTTTGATTCCTTCCCTTAAGTTAACACTTGCCTTTTTCCCTTAGTCTACTTTCCATAAAAGAGTTAGTCCAACCTTACTATAAGTAAGGCTTGACCGACACATGCCATATAGGTGCAAAAATAAAAGTCACTAGAATGCTATCCATGGGATTCGAACCTCTCCCTTCAAGCAATCACTCATGCGCCAACACCACCTTGCTACTAGCTCATCTTATGCTAGTTTTTTACACTTAATTTACCTTAAGCATCAGGATCACTTGTTCCACTTCAATAAAATTCTCATTACTAAAAATTATTCTACTTTCGAATAATTCCGTGCCTTCTCAAGGCTATATTAAACACACAAAATTTAATCATTCACAAACTAAGCACCAAAAACATGCATCATATTGATACTCATATTTTTAGGATGTTACAAGCATATAATGGGTGAGGATTGAGGAATCTGCTAGTTCAGGTACCCATTCTTTAGAACCAAGCCGCATATAGCAGCCCGAGGCGCCTACCCTAGATAGAGCCACGCCAAGCCCTAGTGGTCGCCCGGTCAGGTGTTCTATGATTATGTATTTCTCTTGCACTAATATGTTTTCTATTGTTTTGATTGCATTGCATTGCATTCATTCCATGCATTTCCATTGCATTACATCATATGCATTAAATTTCATGAGAAGGCCTGATTGGTTAAAGTTATTTCAGCATTAACCTGGACACCAGCAAGCATCCATATAGTACCCGAAACAAGACAAAAAAAATATGGATCAAAGAATAGGGAAGCTTGAAAAACTCAAAAGGGAGATGCAGGAAAAACTTCAGCTGCAAATGCAGGAGCAGCTTGCTAAGATCCAACAGGATATGATGGATCGGATGATGGAATCGCAAAGAACCATGATGTCTCAATTGACTCAATTACTGGCAGACAAAGGGAAAAGCCCTATAGATAATATCACTGAAAGTAATCAATATCCTCCTGGCTTTACTCCAACGCGTGTACATGCACCGCTAGAGATAAGCCCACAAAGGCCATATGTCTCTATTAGACCAATGATTGATTTCAAATGCAAATTTCGATCGATGAATTTCGGGATAGCTCAGGCTCTAATCCTGGCCATAATCCAATCAATCTCAATGTCCTTGATTTGGATAAGATAGCTGAAGGAGAAATGGCAAAAGTGGAATTACCAAAGCAGCTAGAAGATAGATGTACATGGTTGGAAGAGAAATTTAAGGCCATAGAAAATGCTGATAACTGTTATGAAATCGATGCCAAGGATTTAAGCCTGGTCCATAACTTGGTGCTCCCGTACAAATTTAAGATGCCTGAATTCTAGAAATACAATGGGACAAGTTGCCCAGAGGCCCATATTACTATGTTTTGCAGAAGGATGACGAGATACAATAACAATGACCCACTACTGATTCATTGCTTCCAGGATAGCCTGGTAGGAGCAGTAGCCAAATGGTATAACCAGTTGAGTCGTGCCAGAATTGGTTCATGGGGAGATTTAGCCCAAGCATTCATGAAACAGTACAGTCATATAATAGACATGACTCCCGACAGAATCACTCTACAAAACATAAAGAAAAGGGTGAATGAAAGTTTTAGACAGTCTGTGCAGAGGTGGAGAGAGGTTGCCATCCAAGTCCAGCCACCACTTTTGGAGAAAGAGACCACAACGCTCTTTATTAATACACTGAAAGCCTCTTTTATCACTCACATGCTAGGGAGCGCTACAAAGAGCTTCTCAGACATCATAATGACTGTAGAAATGATTGAGAATGCCATAAAGAATGGAAAGATAGATGCTAGAGAAAGTACCAAAAGATTAGCCCCGAGAAATAGGGAAAATCAAGTGAACAGCTTGAGCAAGCGTCCCAAATTAGTCACAGTAGGTCAACCGAGGGCTGTGACAGCTGGTCATCAGGGCTCATCAAGACGAGAATCTAGTGCAAAGCAACTCCAGTTTACACCAATTCCGATGACATATAGGGAGTTGTATCAAAGCCTATTTGATGCACATGAGGTGGCTCCTCACTACCCGAAACTGATGCAACCTCCATATCCAAAATGGAATGACCCAAATGCCCAGTGTGAGTACTACGCCGGGGTCACAAGGCATTCGATAGAAAATTGCCTTGCTTTCAAGATATTGGTGGAAAAATTCATCGACATGGGTATTGTGAAATTAGATGACACGCCAAATGCAGAAACATGAACATGGGAGTGTTTTGAGGAATAGGGCTGTGGAAGAGACATGTATTTTTAAGGCTAATCTAGAGTAATATTCGAAACACACTTATTATTTTTAGCCTAGAGGCAATAAAGGTCCTCTTGTGGAATAGGCTTGTGTCTAGAATTTTTATTTCAATAAAATGCATCTTTTCAAGTAAATATTTTTTTTTTCATTCTTTACATACTGTACATTCTTTTGTGTTTAGAATATTCTTTCATTTTTTATTCATGACCATACCATAAAAAAAAAATCATCCTTAGAATCATTTATTCTTTGGATTGCCTTTATACCTAGGTACCCAGATATCAATGACATGAGCGACGTTGTTACAAACTTCCTTTTTGAATGAGATATGGGTCTAGGGGACTCAGGACTTTGAAGATGACAGAGATTGTAACCTATCTTCTGATTTGTTAAGGATGGTAGAATAAGTGAAAATAGACTCTACTTTTCAAAGGGTCAGCGGACGTTACGAGCTTAAGAAAAATCTTAACTCACCACAGAAATAAGACGAGACATCATTGAGCTATTTTCAAGAATTCCAAGATGTTTTTGCACAATTATGTCAAAGTATGCCAGGCTTGAAATGTGGGTATGCTGTTAATGGTACTACGATGGTCAGGTTAATCGAGAGGATTGGATTACTGGAAATTGCATCAGTTATGCCGTAAATACCAAATTGGGGAAAACAAAACTTATATGCCTCTTCCATTCCTTCTATAGGTGGGGCATGGATGTTATGGGGCAGATCTCGTCAAAAGCATCTAGCCGATACCAATTCATCTTGAGGGTGAAGTTTGCTTCATATGCCAAATTTACAAAGTTAGCAGTCATCAAATTCAAATTCAAATCTAAATCCAAATTCAAATCCAAATCCAAATTCAAATCTAAAGAAAAACAAAAAAACAAAAAAAGTGGCAATAAAGAATGTCAGAAAGAAACGTGTTTAACATAATTGCACAATGTCAAAGATTTACAGTCTGTTCAAAGATCAGACACCATATCAGTTTAGCAAATACAGCCAAAAAAATCATTCAAAGTTATTGAAAAATGACTGAGACTTGTAAAGGTTGGCATAGAGAAGTTACCATTTACCCTCTATTTTTCTTAAGTATCGGCCAGGACCTTTACAGGGGCAACATTTTTCCCATTGGTTTATGAAAGGGAAGCAATGGTAGGAGGATAAGACTCATTTTCTCCAAGCTTTGAATGAGTTGGATGAAGCTGAATGTTTCCAGTGAACTTGATTGAAAGTATTCAAAACAAATGCGGGCTTATGACAAAGAGGTTCACCCAAGAGAATTTCATAATGGGTACCTGACATTAAGAAGGATTCTTCTCGTACAAAAGGAGTTCAGAGGAAAAAATGCCAAAATTTGAAAAAAAAAACCTTATGTGATGAAGAAGACTTGTTTTAGAGGATCATTAACCTTGACCAAGATGGATGGCAAGAACATGCTCAGGCTGGTGAATCCAGATTTCATCTAAAAGGAGAGGCCAAGGTGAAAACCCGCAAAGGGCGCCTTGAGACCTTTTTCAAAAAAGAAAAGAAAAGAAAAGAAAAAATCAAATCAAAATCAAAATCAAAAAAAAAAGGAAAAAGAAAAGAAAAGAAATAAGGAATTTTCAATCAAAAAAAGAAGAAAGAAAAAGGAGAGGCTAAGGCGAAAACCCGCAAAGGGCGCTTTGAGACCAAAGGGGATTTAAGTTGAAAACCTGAAAAGGACGACTCAAATTTTGATCGAAAGTGGGGCATGCGGTGATCTTGCTATACTTGAATTAACAATGAGGAAGTATGTGACATTTTAGAGCATCGACAAAGTACTCCAGATCCCCTAAAGTACATATTGAGCTTAAAATGGTCCTCAAGAAGTTTGAACAAGAGAAGCTCAGGCTGCGATATCTGGGGCACCTAGTTTCCATCTTACCCATTCTGAATTTGTTATCTTATTCATTTCAAAATACACTACTAATAAATTTCCTTTGATTGCATTTGTTAGCTTTGCTTAACCTATTTGTTTCGAGCTATGCTCTTAATTAATTTCTTTTTTATCCATGGTTATGATCTTTTTCAGGCATTTTGCATTGAAATAACGATTAGTGGCCTAATAATACTTTCATAAAAGCAGTTTCGCATATTACTCTGAAAGCTTCTAAATAATACAAGAACCTCAAACAGGGCTATTGTTTAGAACTTACCAAACTTAAGGGCTGGAAATGTTTGAGAAGGAAAAGTCTAAATTGAGTCTATCTACTTAGATTTTCTGTCAAAATAGTTGGTGATACAATCTCACGAGTAATGACAACCCAAGTGTAAAACGAGAATCATTCGCAAGAAGAAATGATATTCTGCGTCCATGCAAATATCATGCATGCATATGGTTAGGTCACCTGGAAAGCGATCAGTTGACTGAAGAAGTTGCAGTCCTCTACCCCTGAGTTGCGGTGGCATGGATGGAAAATGATACAAGTCCCGTACCTTTGAATAGTAATGCGATGGATTGAAGAAGAAACAAACCCTACATTTTAAGGTCGCAGTGGGATAGATGGGAAGAGATTTAGATCCTATACCCCTAAGTCACAATGATATGAACCTTGAAGTTAAAGTGGAGGAAGTTTGTTGAGCAAGATATTTGTTTTCTCGAGTTTTCTGTTAAGAATACCAGCCGAACAAGAGGGTAGCATATTACCCTGATGAACAATGAACGATGACACCTTAAGCAAGGATCATTCTCATGAAATTCTGCAAAACACACTTAGGAGCATTTGATTCATTCCGATCATTGCATCCTAATCTTTGTAAGAAATCATTCTCATGACGTTCTGCATTCACGCAAATGTCATCCATAGGACACATCTATTTAGGGGGCATTTGATTCATTCCGATCATTGCATCCTAGTCTTTGTAAGAAATAATTCTCATGACATTCTGCATTCATACAAATGTCGTCCATAATACATTTAGTTAGGAGCATTAGATTCATTCTGATCATTGCATTCTAACCATTTTTCATAAACTTAAACACAAAACTGATTTTACAAGACAGGTCCCCTAGAAGACGTTGTCGCAACATCAGTGAATTCAAATATCTTGCCTTCCTAAGTGAAGCGGATTGAAGATAGTAGATCTGGCAGTCCTGAAGTTGCAGGAGCAGATCGAAGCCATACAAGTCTTATTTCCTCGAAGTTTCAGCAGAGAAGATTGAAACTATGAATCTCTTCTCTCTAAATTTCTATCTCCTTGAAGTTCCAGTGGAGTAGGTTGAGGCTACAAATCCCTCCTCCCTGAGTTTACAATGAGGATCACTCCGTATTTCTTTGAAGTTTTAGTAGAGAGGATTGAAATTACGAATCTCTTCTCTATAAATTTCTATCTCCTCGAAATTCTAGTGGAGTAGGTTGAAATTACAAATCCCTCCTCCCTGAGTTTACAATGAGGGTCAGTCCGTATTTCTTTGAAGTTTTAGCAGAGAAGATTGAAACTACGAATCTCTTCTCTCCGAATTTCTATCTCCTCAAAGTTTCAGTGGAGTAGGTTGAGGCTACAAATCCCTTCTCCCTGAGTTTACAATGAGGATCAGTCCGTATTTCTTTGAAGTTTCAGTAGAGAAGATTAAAACTACGAATCTCTTCTCTCTGAATTCCTATCTCCTCGAAGTTCTAGTGGAGTAGATTGAAGCTACAAATCCCTCATCCCTGAGGTTATTAGGGATCAAACTATATTCCCGAGAAGTTTCAGTGAGAAGATCAAAACTACAAATCTCTTTTCTCTGGATTCTTATCACCTCGAAGTTCCAGTGGAGTAGATCGAAGCTACAAATCTCTTCTCCCTAAAATTACATTGGAGTAAATCGAAGGCAGTAGATCCTGTCTCCCTAAATTTGCAGTGAAGCAGACCGAAGATAATAGATTTGGCATTCCCGAAGTTGCAGGAGTAGATCGAAGACATCAGATCTTGTCTTCCTGAGTTTGTAGTGGAGCAAATTGAAGATTGCAAATCTGGCAACCCTGAAGTTGAAGGAGCAGATCGAAAACATTAGATCTTGTCTCTCTGAGTTTGCAGTAGAGCAAATTGAAGATACAAGTCTAATTTCCTTAAGTGGATGGAATGAAGTTACTTGAAGACGAAAAGCACTGAAAGAAGTACAAGATTTGAAGATTGGGCAAAAATGGTCCTTTTTGAAGTCTTTGCTTCATTCCCGTTACACGACAATTAGCAAAGAGGGGCAGCTATAAAAGCCCATTTTCACCCGGGCCCAATACCAAAATATAAAAAAAAGCCAAAAACAGGATAAAAAAAAACCAACCAAAAATAATAAATTAAAACCAAAACCAAATATTAAAGTCCATCAGCAGTCCAAGTCTACAAAAAAGGAATAATCCAAATAAAATAGCAAACCAGTTACAGCAAGCCCAAAACCATTAAAAGCAAAACCCAATCAAAAACCATGAACTAAACCCCTGACCCACTACAAGACCCAATTTTTTAAAGGCCCAGATGGCCCAAATCTTGGTTTCAGACTGAAACCCTAGAGGTTCCAGAAACTACCAGCGCCGCAGCCCTGCTGAACGGTTGGACTAATTCATCCCTCCAGCGCCTCCGTACGCTCCATGTCACTCGCCATGTCCGTGTACCAGGCTGGCCTCCGTACCTTCGTACTTGCACAACACAAAAAAACACAACGACAACAGCAAGAAAAATAAAAAGAAAAATACTGTATTTTTATTTTTCAATTTTTTATTTTCGATATTCAACTATAAAAAGCCAGAAGAAATATTGTAACGGGGTTACGAACACTATTTTTATATACAAAGAAAAATACAGAAAACAAAAGGTTTAGGTGTGATCGAAACCATTTTTTTATAGTTTAAAAAAACGGGGATCGACTTTAAAAAATATGGAGTCGCCACCAATCCTTTTTGTTTAGGTGTGATCGGGTCACCTATAAAATAAATTTTGGTCCACGAATTTCAAGAAGAAAAAAGGTTCGGGAGTCAGTTACGTCCGAGGGAGGATTAGCACCGTCGCAACGCCCAAAATTGGTACCAAATTGATTAATTGATGTCCTCATGTTGAAAAGTTTGAAATGATTTTGGAATTCTGTTCTTTTTTTTCTATAATTTTAAGCAACTTGATTGAATATTGAGATTCCCTTGTTCCAAAGGAATAGAATATCACATCCAGCACGATTGGATACGACAATCTGAGTCCTCGAATTCAAGCTCATCCCCAAAATTCTCCAAACACATGTATTGAAATTTTGAAAGGGTATTTGGTCATTTGGACAAACAAAAAACCACACCCAGCATGATTGGGCACGATTTTTTCGAATTTCCAAACGTACGAATATTACCTTGTTTTGAAACTTTAGGTAGGTGATTTAAAAAACGACTCAAAATGCTTTTATTGAATTATGAGAAACAGTAATATAATACGAAAGAATGATATGCGAATACAACATTTATACAAATGGATGGCAAGAATAATAATATGAATAGACAATTCAATATAAAATCAATAATCTCACAACTCTTATTTTAGAAATACCAACATTATTAATTAAGAAATAACGAAAGCTAAAAATATAGCTGAGTGAAAACGAATTAAACTTAAATATAGCATATTTAAAAATATTAAGCAAATAACACGTGTCAATTTAAGTAATATATGTAAATAAATAAAAGAAACTTAATATAAAATAATGTACATATAAAAATAATAATATATAAACATGTATAGAATAAGTAAATATAATTTTGAAAAAGTATATTATACACACAACAAATATATATACCTAAAAATAATTTAATATAAATAAAAACTAATAGTAAGTTAATAAATGAATAAAATGCCATACACACTAGTTTGAATATAGTAAAGCAATAATAATATTGTTAATAATAATAATAATAATATTTAAATAATGGCAAAATGGAAAAATAATTAAAGAAAATAAAATATATAAAAAAGACTAAATTAAAATGAAAGCAGGAATCTGGGGCAGAAATAATAAAATAAAAAATAAAAGAGAATCAAAAGACTCAAATGAAATGCGCGCAAACGATTAGGGATTGAACTAGCAATTTTTCCCGGCCGCGAAAACGTTGCGTTTAAGAGGACTAAATTGAAAATGCGTTTAGATTACAGAGGCTAGTTTACAAAAAACAAATAAAAGCGCGCAGGGCCTAATCAAATAGCGATGCAGAAACAGGGGGACTAATCGCGCAAATGTCCCTCCCTGATGAAAACACGCGGTACCAAAGAATAACAGAGCTGAAATACAGACAGCACCAAAAGTGATAATACAAAGACCTGCAGCCTTTGCTTATGAGGATAGCAAGAGGGTTCCCTAGAACTATGAATGTAGTGTAACGATCCCAGGAAAGGAGAAATTGGCTAGTGCTTCAAAAGAGGAGTTGGATGTAGGTTCTCATACTCGTAGTAGGAAACGCTATGATTTGGCAAAACGGAAAGCTCCAATGGTAGAGCCAGAGGAAGAAAAATTAGTCGAGTCCGAATCACCCATCAAGGAACCAGTGAAAGAGGAAGAAGCCAAGGAGTTCCTAAAGTTTCTGAAACACAGTGAATATTGTGTGGTAGGGCAGCTGCATAAGCAACCAGCACGCATATCCGTGTTGGCTTTACTTCAGAATTCAAAAGTACACAGGAATGCATTAATGAAAGTTTTAAATGAGACCTATGTCGCCAATGATATCTCGGTTGATAAATTGGATCGGTTGGTAGGTAACATAAGTGCTGACAACTTCATCCATTTCAGTGACGACGAGATACCACCAGGTAGAAGGGGATCCACCAAGGCTTTGCATATTACCACTAGATGCAAAGGGTACACGCTACTAGGGGTCCTAATAGACAACGGGTCAGCATTGAACGTATTGCCCTTGTCCACTCTAAATAGATTATCGATAGACAGCTCGCACATGAAGGAATGCCAGAGCATAATGAAGGCATTTGATGGCAGGCAAAGGAAAGTGTTGGGAAGAATCGATATACCTTTATTGATTGGCCCGACGACTTACGAAGTAGATTTTCTGGTGATGGACATCAAGCTTTCCTATAACTGCTTATTAGGGAGGCCGTGGATACATTCGTCAGGGGCAGTGCCCTTATCATTACATCAGAAAGTGAAGTTGATAGCGGATGGTTGGCTAATAACGATAAAGGCTGAGAAGGACATTATTACAGCTGTGACTAGTGAGATTCCATACTTGGAGATAAACAATGAGACAACCGAATGTTCTTTCCGATCTCTTGAGTTTGTAAATGCAACTTTCGTCATGGGAGGAAATAGAATCCTGGTACCAAGAATCTCCAAGACTACAAGAACGGGATTGAAAATGACCGTGGGGAAAGGAGCTTTGCCAGGAATAGGACTTGGAAAGTATCTTCAGGGGAGAGTTATGGCTCGGACATTGAGGGAAAAACAAGATCGCTTTGGCTTAGGATTTAAGCCAGATGTAAGACAAAAGAAAAAAGAATTAGAAAAAAGGCAAGAAAGAAGGCGTGCTCGTCTGAGGGGCGAAGAGGCCAGGTGGGAACCTATGATAATTCCAAATATATCTAAGACCTTTGTGTCAGGGGGGTAATTCATGCTAAGCAGAGGGTGCCAAAGGGAGAGGACATCGCAGCAATGTTGGGTAATGTTTGCATTAATGCTATATCTGAGGAGGCAGTTGAATAAGGGTCCTTATCGGATATTCGACCTTACGAACCAGGAAGCGTTTTGGACAACTGGACTGCAGAGGAGATTCCTATAGTATTTAGAACTTAGTCAGAGTAATGTTCAGAATGCACTGATTGCTTTAAGCCTAGAAGTGATAAGATTTCTTTTGTGAAATAGGCTCATGTTCAAACATTATTATATTAATGAAGTACATTTTTGCTACCATTTGAAACAAGTATTCTTCTATTCCTTTCTTTATTTTGTGATTTCTTCAAATCATTCTTTCATAACCATTATCATACAATAACCATTCATAAATTCATTCATTCTTTCCATATTCTTTTGAACTACAATAGGTCCCCAGATATCAATGACATGAGCGACGCTGCCATGGACTCAGAATATCCTTTTGAACATAACATGTGTTTAGAGGGATCACAGGATTTTGAAGATGACATAGACAGTGACTTATCTCCGGACTTGTTAAGAATGGTAGAACAGGAGGAGAAACAAATTTTACCTCATAAAGAAATAGTAGAGACTATGACGTTAGAGGAAGGGAAGGTAGTAAATATTGGAACGCGTATAGCCGAAGAAACAAGGTGGCGTCTGGTCGAGTTGCTACAGAAGTTCAAGGATGTCTTCGCATGGTCATATAAGGATATGCCAGGTTTAAGCACTGACATTGTAGTGCATCGCCTACCCATAAAAGAGGATTGCAAGCCAGTTCAGCAGAAGCTCCGAAGCATGAGACTGGATATTGTGTTAAAAATAAAGGAGGAAGTTAAAAAACAGTTTGACGCCGGATTCTTACAAGAGATAAAATATTCGAAATGGGTAGCCAACATCGTGCCAGTCCCTAAAAAAGATGGGAAAGTACGAATGTGTGTAGATTATAGAGAATTAAATAAAGCTAGCCCAAAGGATAAGTTTCCTTTACCTCATATTGATACTCTGGTGGACAACACAGCAGGCTATTCGTTGTTTTCATTTATGGACGATTTCTCGGGGTACAATCAGATAAAAATGCATCCTGAAGATATGGGAAAGACTACCTTTATAACATTGTGAGGCATGTTCTGTTACAAAGTGATGTCGTTTGGGTTGAAAAATGCTAGAGCTACATACCAAAGAGCTATGGTGACTTTATTCCATGATATGATGCATAAAGAAATTGAGGTTTATGTGGATAACATGATTGCGAAGTCTAGAACAGAAGAAGAACATATCCAAGTTTTGAGAAAATTGTTCTTGAGATTGAGGAAATTCCAGTTAAAGCTTAATCCCGCAAAATGCACTTTTGGAGCTAGATTGGGTAAATTGCTGGGCTTCATAGTCAGCGAAAAGGGAACTGAGATTGACTCAGATAAGGTCAAGGCTATACAAGAGTTGCCTCCACCATGCACTCAAAAAGAAGTTCGAGGTTTCCTTGGGAGGTTAAATTACATTGCTCGGTTTATTTTACAGTTAACTGAAAAATGTGATCCCATATTTCATCTTCTGAAGAAATATAATCCAGGTGTGTGGGATGATCAATGCTAGAAAGCTTTCGATAGGGTCAAACAGTACTTTTCGAATCCTCCCGTCTTATCACCTCAGTAAGAAGAGAAAAGGCAATATATTACCTCAGTAAGAAATTTACTGCGTGTGAGATGAGATATTCGCCAATTGAAAAATTGTGTTGTGCCTTGATCTGAACAACTCGAAGGTTGAGGCAATATATGTTGTATCATACGACTTGGTTAATCTCAAAACTAGATCCTCTTGAATATATGATGGAGTCAACCGTCTTGAATGGGAGAATAGCTCAATGGCAAATTCTGCTCTCTGAATTTGACATAGTCTATGTGAGCTAGAAGGCGATAAAAGGAAGTGCAATACCGGACTTTCTAGCCAGCAGAGCGCTAGACGATTACGAACCCTTGAACTTTGATTTTCCCAATAAGGATCTGATGTTCGTAGCAGTTATTGTGAAGGATACCCTAGAAGATTGTCCTTGGAAGTTGAACTTCGACGGAGCGTCAAATGCCGTTGGTAACGGACTTGGGATAGTCTTGATATCCTTAAATGGAGATCATTACCCATTTACTTGCAAATTAAATTTTGATTGCACAAATAATATGGCAGAGTACGAAGCTTGTATTATGGGAATTCAAGCATCCATAGACCGTAAAGTTAAGGTGTTAGAAGTATATGGAGATTCTGCATTGGTGATCTATCAGTCAAATGAGAATGGTAAACAAGGACCCCAAATTGATCAATTACCGAAAATTAATCTTTAAGTTAATGGAGAAGTTTGATGATATCGCATTCTTTTACCTCCCGCGTGATGAAAACCAGATGGCTGACGCATTAGCCACATTTGCTTCCATGACCAGAATAAATGACCAGGAAAATATGAAGCCTATCCAGATGAGTATTTACGAAGCCCCAGCTTATTGTTGCAATATAGAAGAAGAAGAAAGGGATGATCACCCCTGGTACCAAGATATATTGCAATATGTAAGGAACCGCGAATATCCTGAACAAGCGACCGAGAATGAAAAGAGGACATTGAGAAGGCTAGCTTGTGATTATGTCTTAGACGGGGAAGTCCTATACAAAAAAAGAAAGGATCAGGTACTGTTGAGATGTGTCGACGCTGTTGAAGCTAAGAAAATTTTGGAGGAAGTCCACGAGGGTATTTATTTGTGGAACGCATGCTAACGGTTTCACAATGGCTAGACAAATCATGAGATTCGGGTACTATTGGTCTACTATAGAAGGAGATTGCATCAATTATGCTAAAACTGTCGCAAATGCCAGATATACGGGGACAAAATGCACGTGCCTCCTTCACCTTTGCATGTTATGACTTCCTTATAGTCTTTCTCCATGTGGGGCATGGACGTCATTGGGCCGATCTCTCCGAAAGCTTTAAACGGGCATCAGTTCATCTTCGTGGTTATCGACTACTTTACCAAATGGGTAGAGGCTGCCTCATACGCCAGCATTACCAAATCAGTAGTCAGCAAGTTCCTAAAAAAGGAAATCATAATCTGATATGGAATGCTAGAAAGAATAGACAACGCGTTAAACCTGAACAACAGTACGATTGTGGAGGTCTGCAGTCAATTTAAAATCAGGCACTACAATTCGTCACCATATCGCCCAAAAATGAATGGTGCAGTAGAAGCAACCAACAAGAACATTAAGAAGATTGTGGGGAAAATGGCTGAAACCTATAAGGATTGGCACGAGAAGTTACCATTCGCTCTCTATGCTTATCGAACATCGGTCAGGACATCTACCGGGGCAACTCCTTTCTCACTAGTTTACAGAATGGAGGCAGTGCTACCCATCGAGGTTGAAATTCCTTCCCTTCGAGTTTTGTCAGAGCTAAAGTTAGATGAAGCTGAGTGGATCCAGTCTCGATACAATCAGTTGAACTTGATTGAGGAAAAAAGGCTAAAGGCCATCTGGCATGGTCAGATATACCAAAAGAGGATGATGCGGGCTTATGACAAAAAGGTTCGCCCAAGAGAATTTTATGAGGGGGACTTCCTATACAAAGAGATTTTAAGGGGAAATGGATGCCAAATTGGGAAGGACCTTATGTGGTGAAAAAGGCTTTCTCTGGAGGAGCACTGATTCTGGCCGAAATGGATGGGAAAAACTTACCCAACCCCGTAAATTCAGATTCTGTTAAGAAGTACTATACTTGAAGAGGAAAAGAAGCCAAAGTGAAAACCCGCAAAGGGCGCTTTGAGTTTTCTTCAAAAAAAAAAAAAGGAGAGGCCAAGGTGAAAACCCGCAAAAGGCGCATTGAGACCAAAGGGGTTTTGAGTTGAAAATTGAAAAAGGCGGCTCAAATTGTGATCAGATTATAAAGGGGTATGCGGTGATTCTGCTATACTTGAATTAACAAAGTAAAGGTATGTTACGTCTTGGTGCTTCGACAAAATACTTAAGATCCTCTAAACACATGTCAAACTCAGAATAGTCTTCTAAACACTGGGGTAGAGAAGCTCAGGCTGCGATATCAAAAGGTCAGATAGTATCCATTTTTATTCACATTAAATGTGCTATCTTTGAATACTTTGTTCTTTTCAAGATGTACATTTTGATTAATCTCTTTTGTTAATCATAAACTTTGCTTCACGCTAATTTTATTCTCATCTATTGATATTACCTCCATGCAAGCATGTTGCATTGAAATAATGATGGATGAACTAATAATGCTTTTACAAAAGAAGTTCTGCATATTACTCTAAGAGGCTTCTAAATAATACAAGAACCCAAAATAGGACTATTGTATAGAACTCACCCGGTTTAAGGGGGTTGATAATATTGGAGAAGAGGATGTCCACATAAGTGAGGATCTTTTCATTTTTTTTTAAAAATATCACTACAAAGGTGAGGCTTCAACAAGCAATAAGAAAGAGACTGTCTTTGTAACACCCCAAACCCGGCCCATAAGCTTCGACCAGATCTGGTATGCTACGGGTTGTACATTGAAAACTTTTGCTTTGTTGGTTTTTGGAAATCAGAAGTTAATTAGACAATATTTGAATAAATAAGTGACATTTGAAAAGGAAACCTTTTATTATTATTTCGTATTATTAAACCTTTGACATAATTTCATAAGTTGCAAATATTAAAAACTACTTAGATGAATATAAACTACGGGGCCTTATTACATAGATATTCTCGACATAAAGAAAAACTTAAAGAAAACCGAAAATAATCTATAGGAATTAAAAACTTGATGGCCCCTCGAGTCCGTCTCGGCTCCCATGTCCACGATCTACTGCTCATCTGAAAAGTTAGGGAAAATAAAGGGGTGAGTCACCAAGACTCAGTGTGCAAATCTCGAAAACACATAAAAGGCTTGGGCCCACAAACACATTATGGGCCCTGGACCATTCATAAAGGCAACAATCATAATCACATGACAGATAATAGATGATGAATAGCCCAACCCATCCTAGAATTCCATCCTCTACACACCAACCCGTACCAACCATCACACCTTGGGGATTTCTACAATCAACCCTCTATCCATTACACACCATAATGACAGCCGTACTGCCTGTCTTAAAGACTGATCACTGTGTGACCTATGTGGCAAAGCCACCGATCGCCATACGACCTTAATAATACATCGTAGCATTTCGATAGCTGAGCTTCCTGTCATAAAGACTGATCACTATGTGACCTATGTGGCAAAGCCATCGATCGCTATGCGACCTTCTTCCCCTTCATCATTTCAGTATCCCACCCCATGCATACACACAGAAAGAAAACATCATACAGGCTTTTATATATATATATATCGATACACATAGAGTTTTCTATGATTACGTACCTGGCATCCTTGCCTAACCCTTTTAGGGTTTTATTTGACTGTCTACATAGCCACTTTCCGGCTTTTTAGCCCATAACACATATAGATTATAGTTAACTAGTGTGTTAGAGATCTACACACCTGATTACCGTTAGAACGAGACCCTCTAAGTCGACGCTATCTGTAGCCAACACCACCGCTATCTTGAAATCCCTAAAAGTGATATGAGATTCAGGGACTAGTGTTTTTGGCTTTTAGATCTAAGAGATCTACTTCAATTCCCGAATGTCGCCCAACAAGAGAATACATAAAATCATTAAACCATTAGCTTTTCGGCTTTGTCTTCCAAAAATCGAAAGAGATCTTAAAGAATAACAAGAGTCGACACTCACCTTACTAGAGAAGACTCGGCTACTCCCAGAGGATTTCGGCTTTTTTGCAAAAATCAGAAAGAAAAGATGATTTGAAGAAATCTATAGAGATTCAGCTTTTAAATAAAGAAATCAGTAGGAAGAAGAAAAGAGAATTTCGGCAGACTGGGGGTAGGTTCGGCCTTAACAAGGATCAAAAGAAATATAGAAAAAGGATTATGAGATTTCAGCTTTTTAGAAGGAAGAAGAGAAAAGAATAATGGAGTTTTTCGGCTTTTAGAAGAAAGAAGAGAAAAGAATAATAGAGTTTTCGGCTTTTAGAAGAAAGAAGAGAAAGAAAATATGGAAACCCTAAATGCCGAAAAATAAAGAAGAGAACCCTCACCTGACTATTTAAAGTTTGCTCCCCCTCAGAGTTTGAAATTCAGCCATCACTGTGACCAGCAGATAGAACCCTAAATTTCCTCCCTTATCTTCCATATTATCAACTATAATATCTACATTATCCCTTTCGCATAAATCCTCCTATTTTTGAGCCTTGTTGCCATCCACTCTACCTAACCCTAATGCCGAAATTTAGCTAACTTAAATTAAAAGAATTGGGCTCTATAAAACTTAAATTTGGGCCCCTTACTCCCTTGTGTGGCGTCACTTCCTTGCTCCATAAGTGGCGCCACTAGCCACTAGGCCACAAGCCCATTTTGATATTTTAAACATAGATACCATCCTTTTAAACCTTATAGTGCCCAAACACAAATTTCACCAAGGCCTTGACCACATTCTGAGCCCAATTTGGACCCCTAACAGTTAAATTAACACATTACACCTGTTCTCCCATTAAACACATAGGCCCAAAAATTCAGGATGTTACAGTCTTAAAAGATGAAATTCTGTATTCAGACTAATACTCAGAGAATGGTGTAACAAATTATTTTGGATCTTATATGCTGAAGACAAGACAAGAGGCCGTACAATGATACAAACCTCGCACCTTCGAGATATGAGGGAATAGACATTGAAGCTACAACAAGGGCAAATCAGTGGAGTAGAGTAGTGATTCCTTTAAGTTTTGGGGTTAAATTACCAGGCTGAACAAGGACAACATGATGCGAGCAAGGGCGCCCTTAAAACATTTGAAAAGGATCATCCTTACAAGATTCTGCATTCATGCCAGACACATCTATTTAATCCAAAAAAAGATAATCTTTATGACATTTTGTATTCATGTATATGTCATCCGTACTACGTTTAGTTAGGAGCATTAGATCCATTCTGATCGTTGCATTCTAACCATTTTGCATAAGCATAAATAGGAAACTGATTTTACAGCATAGGTCAACTAAAGGACGTTGTTGCAGCATTAGTAAATTCGAAGATCTTGCCTTCCTCAGCGAAGGGATCGAAGACATCAGATCTGGCAATCCTGAAGTTGTAGGAACAGATCGAAGCCAAATAATTTTTATCTCCTTGAAGTTCCAGTGGAGTAGGTTGAGGCTACAAATCCCTCCTCCCTGAGTTTACAATGAGGATTAGTCAGTATTTCTTTGAGGTTTCAGCAGAGAAGATTGAGGTTACAAATCTCTTCTCCCTGAATTTCTATCTTCTCGAAGTTCATGTGGAGTAGGTTGAGGCTACAAATCCCTCCTCCCTGAGTTTACAATGAAGATCAGTCAGTATTTCTTTAAAGTTTCAGCAGAGAAGATTGAGGTTACGAATCTCTTCTCCCTGAATTTCTATCTCCTCGAAGTTCTAGTGGAGTAGGTTGAGGCTACAAGTCCCTCCTCCCTCAGTTTACAATGAGGACTAGTCCGTATTTCTTTGAAGTTTCAATAGAGAAGATTGAGGTTACGAATATCTTCTCCCCGAATTTCTATTGGAGTAGGTTGAGGCTACAAATCCCTCCTCTCTAAGTGTATTGGGGATCAACTTTCATTTTCGAGAAGTTTCAGTAGGAAGATCGAAGCTACGAAGCTCTTCTCTCTGAATTCTCGTTTCCGCGAAGTCCCAGTGGAGTTGGTTGAGACTACAAATCCCTTCTCTCTGAGGTTACAATTGAGAAGATTGAAACTACAAGTCTGAAATCGAAGCGCTAGTTATTGGGCTCTTGAAGATCCAGCAGGATGGAACGAAGATACTTGAAGAATAAAAGCACTGAAAGAAGCCAGGATTCTACAAGACTAGGCAAATTTGGCCTTCTTAAGGTCTTTGCTTCATTCTCGTTATACGACAATGAGCAAAGAGGGGCAGATGTAGAAACCCAAATTTGCCCGGGCCACTTAACCTATAAGCAAAAACCAAAAATAAATAAACAATAAAAAACCAATTAAACAGTCCAAATTCACAAATAAAATAACAGGCCCAATAACTTAAACCTGCCTCTACCCAATTACAGTGGCCCAAATGTTAGACCCAACTAAGCCCAAACCCAAGTCGGACTCAAATCAGATCCAAGCCCGAAACAAAGCAGAACTGCAGGAAACCCTAGAGGCTTCCAGACCCTTTAGCGCCGCAGCCTTCACCACGCGCGCCTCTTGGGCTACTGCGTGCCTCCACGCGCGCGACCACACGTATTCCCGCACGCCCCATGCCCCTCCGTACGCCACATTCGCACTATTCGTACCTACAAAACAGAGGCTCTAATAGCAGAGAAACAGCAAAAATGTATAGAAAAAAAGAGAAAGATTTATATTTTTTGTTTCGGCTATAAAAGAAAAAGCCATCATGATATATATTTTTTATGCACACTATTAACAACAATACAGAATACATCAGAAACAGAAAGTTTTTCCCTTTTTCTGATTACATCTCTCTGCCGTTATTCATTATTTGAGTCTAATTTCAGCATTGTTTTCTTTTATTTTTGAAATATCAATAAAAAGAGGAGAGAGTGGGTACCTTTGTATGGTTCTGTCAGTGTCCTCTCCGTCGTGATCGGAGTCCGGATGGGGATGGGACTTTAGGACTGGTGCAAGAGGGCTCCCTTCGGGGAAGGTGTGACCCTCGGTCACCATTCGGCGCCATCATCGATCGTTGGTGTTTGGTCGTCGGATGGTTCTCCGACCTTTGGTTTCCTTTTGGGGCGGTCGAAAAGAGGGGATTAGGGGGTCTTAGGTTTTGTTTTCTGTTTTAAGTTAATGGGGATTAGGGTAGAATCTGTTTTAGGCTTATTTATTGCGTGTCAAACGGCTTCGTTTGGGGGGCGCGGGATCCGAGTGTCGACCCGATTGGATGACCCAGATCCGCGCATTTCTTCCATAAATGGGTTAATTCCTATTTTATTCCTCTTTTATTTTATTTTCTTTTATTATTAAGTTTGTGTTTATTTTAATTGTGCCCAGAAATTTCACGCTGTTTCAAGTTTAATCACTCTTTGAACACTGCGTTTTAATGCTTGGGGCAAATTGCTTTCTCGGTCCTTTTGAGTTTATGCACATCATATTTTAATCTTTTTTTTGATTTCTTTTAATTTACTGCTCTAGCTCCCTGATTTTACTCTGATTTCGATATAGTCCTTTAATTATTTTGCTTAATTAGTTGTTTGTTGTTGCTTAATTATTTATCTTATGTATTTGTTATTAATCTCACGATTTTATGTACGTATTGTTTCTTAAATTCATTTATATCTATATTTTACTCATATCAAACATTTTTCTATGTTATTTTTTTTATACCTTATTCATTAAATTTTCATTTTCGATAAATTCGATCTTAAAATTATTTTGTATATCATTTTGTGTCATTTTTGTTATTTGTTAGTGCTGGAATTGTATGTTATGATTGTCATAATTATGTGTATTTTAATTCTCATACATTACTTGTTATTTACGATGCAATAGTATTGTATTTCATCTGTATATATTCGCTCAATATTATGTTGTTATGCCATAGCATTATATTCACCTCAAAATATCATGTTTCAATATTATTCGAATTTTAGAATCATTTTCACTCAAAAATTTCAAAATAAGGTGATATTCGTGCGTTTGGAAACTCGAAAAGATCATGCCCAATCGTGCTGGGTGTGGTTTTTTTGTTTAGCCAAATAAACGAATACCCTTTCAAAATTTTGTCCATATTTTCAAAATAAGGTGATATTCGTGCATTTGGAAATTCGAAAAGATCATGCCCAATCGTGCTGGGTGTGGTTTTTTTTTTGTTTAGCCAAATAAAAGAATACCCTTTTAAAATTTTGTCCATATTTCCAAAATAAGGTAATATTCGTGCGTTTGAAAACTAGATGACATCGTGCCCAGTCGTGTTGGATGTGGTTTCTCTTGTTTGACTAAATAACGAGTATCCCTTCAAGTTTTATTCATATTTTTCAAGATAAGGTGATATTTGTGTGTTTGGAGATTCGAAGAAATCGTGCCCAATCGTGCTGGGTTGTGATTTTCTGTCTGTCCAAATAACCAAACACCCTTTCAAAATTTTCAATACAAGTGCTTGGGGAATTTTAGGATGATCTCGAATTCGAAGATTCAGATTGTCGTGTCCAATCGTGCTGGATGTGATACTCTATTCCTTCGGAACAAGGGAATCTCAATATTCAGTCAAGTTAAATAAATAAACAAAAAACAACGGAATTTCAAATTCTTTTCAAATTTTTCAACATTAGGACATCAATTAATCAATTTGGTACCAATTTTGGGCATTGCGAGGGTGCTAATCCTTCCTCGCACGTAACCGACTCCCGAACCTGTTTTCTTCTTGAAATTCATAGACCAAAACTTATTTTATAGGTGACCCGATCACACCTAAACAAAAAGGATTGGTGGCGACTCCATATTTTTAAAGTCGATTCCCGTTTTCCAAAACTCGATAAAATAAAAATGGTTTCGACAATACTTATCTACTAACTCCTCTTGATGGTCTATTTGACATATAAGGACCTCAAATTTTGAATTTCATAGCTATTTGATCCTTTTAGATACTAGAATTCAACTTTTGCACTTTATGCAATTTGGTCCTTTCCATCTAATTAGACATGTAATCGGTAAAAAATTCCTAACAAAATTTTCATACGATATTTCTATCATAATGCAAACCATAAAATAATATTAAAATAATTTTTCTTACGAACTCAGATTTGTGGTCCTAAAACCACTGTTCCCATTTCACTGAAAACGGGCTGCTACAGAATTTATCATTAAGCCTATTTTTAAAAGCACAAGTTTGATGAGAATACATTTTATTTTCCATCATATTATTAAATTCACATTTAATCTTAATTATAATATTTTTTTAATAATTTTTAGTTAAAACAATTATAATTTAATAGAAATTATGATAATTAGGCATTTAAAAATAAGTAGAATTTAAATTACAATTATTAATTTAAAAAATTGTGCTAAATTTAAAATAGAGTTATTACTTGAATAGAACTCTAATCATAAAATATAGGAAAAATGTTGTGATAATTACAATTACAAGTATAATTATAATTTACAGGTTATTTTTTTAAAATAAACAAAAGTTGCGTTAATTTTATTGATGTAAAATAAAGTTATTATTTGAATAAAATTCTAAGCATATTAATTATCACTTAGTTAATATTATGGTTAATTATGTTTTTTTGTTTTATAGAGTTTTAATATATTACCTTTTTTTATATATATTGTTGGTGTGTGGGAATAAAAATAAATTTATAAGGAACTAGCGAAGGCTTCAATGCGTATATCGATATCATTTTCTTTAAGGTCTTATTCGTCCCCTTACCTATATTTTGGTGTACTAAAGAGTTACTGACAAATGAACCTCGAGGATATAATGAAGCCTAATGGTTGTTTACGTTTTGCACTAATGAAAACAATCCACTGTGCATTGAGTGAAACATAGAAAGAATATCAATTCCTATAAAAAAAAATTCTGCAATAATTCTCTATTGAATAATCTAATAATAATAGAATATGAAGGAGGATCAAAAGAAACAAAAGTTTCTATGTTTTTCTGCGTGTCACACAAATGAAATTTCACTCCTATTTATAAGATTTCTCATGTCTCTTCATAGAAACATAACTATCCAAATGAATAGGCACATCTTTTAGAAATAAACATAATTAGATATTCACTTGAATAATTATGTCTCCTTGTTAATAATCAAACAACATAACTTTCAATAATAAGAGACATAACTCATCACTATGAATAGTAACAACTCTTGATTAATAACCAAGTAATGTAACTTTTCATTTTCAACTATTGGAACATTATATATATATTGAAAATGTTCCAACAAAGAAATGAAGCGATAACTCCATTGGAAGTGGTAGTGTATAATGTTTCTAACTTCGATCCAGAGGACCACCAATTTATCATCAATCACTCCGAATTAGATGATAATAGTTAGCAAGATTTTGGAACCCGAGACTACGGGGAGACGTTGAATATAATTGAAAGCATCTTCGCTCCAATTAACATAGAGATAGATATAGTGGTAGATGTAGATGTAGAAGTAGAAGTAGATCTAACCATTAACATGGAGCTTAACTAGATTCTGAATGAAAGTGTATATGAGCCGATACACTTTCTAGCCAAAACCAATAAGGTTCCAACTGAAGAGACCAACAAGTTTGTCTCGTTCTTGTTTGATGATGAAGAGGAAGCTCGGGTTAACAGAACCTCATGCAACATGGAGGTGAAGTGGATCGAGGTAATAATACCTCGAAAAATAATTTAGGGTTAACTCAGATTCGACACCAAGTGGCTCGTAATATGTGTAAGAGGCCCATTTTGCCCGGGCTTGAAAACAAACCAGAAATAATACAAAAATATAAACCAAAGTCCATATTTTTTAAACAACAGTCCATTTACAACCCTAAAGCCCAAAACAGATCACATAACCCACTAACCCAACCTACCCGTGGCCCAAAACTAACCCAACAAAGATTCAATACCCGATTAGCCCCCCCCAAAAAAACAGACCCAGACCCAAAACACTAAGCTGGCCCAAATGACCCAACACCCGAATAATGTCAGAAACCTAGGGTTTCCTGGAAACCCTCGCGCCGCAAGCAGACCTGACACTAGCCCTTGGTCACGCTGTCATCAACGCGCGGACAACTCCTCGCCACCGAGATCCTCGTCATTCACCTGCAAAAGGGGAAAGAAATACAGTAGCAAATACGACAGATTGTATTTCCTTTTATTTTCATTTTTTTCGTGTTATAAAAACCCCAAAAACCTGTAAAAGAGGGGATCACACAGAGAGATAGAAGCAAGAAATATACAAAAAAAATACAAAGAATAACAGAGGTGACTTTTGTTTATTTTTTTTCTTTTCCCAGTCTACGCCATTCTTTGGTATATATATACAAATATTAAAAAAAATAAACAAGGAAGAAGACTACCTATGTTTCAGCTTCAAAACGAGGAGATTTGACTCTCCGGCCGCCGTCTATGGCAGTGCGTGTAGCGGCGCAAGTGGCGGTCCGTCGTCGGGACCTAGGCCGGATTTTGGCCTCCGGCCGTGAGAGAGAGAACCTTGAGAGCTTATGTTTTTATTTTTTTTAAAGGGTGTTTGAAATGAATTTTTGGGATTAATTTTAGCTTATATAACTGATCCATACGGCGCCGTTTTGAGGACTACCCTTAAAGCCAAAAATGACGTCGTTTTCCCCTTTATGACCCACGCGTTGACCCGACCCGGGGAGGATCCACGTATTTTCTACGGAAGGGCTAATTGCACTTTTAGCCCTTCCATTTTTTTATTAATTTATAATTAAGTTTCTTTTATTCTTTAATTTAGCCTTATATTTTATTTCGATTTCAATTTAATCCTACACTAAGCGCAACGTTTTGGAGAGAAGGGATATTTTCCCTTTTAGCCCCTCTAGTTACTAGCGTGTTCTAATCGGTCCCTCCTTTTAATTTTATTTTCGATTTTGCCCCAAATTTTTATTTCAAGTTCAATTTCATCTTTTTTTTTTATTTTCTTTTGTAATTTTTGTTACTTCATTATTATTTTTTATTATTATCATTATTAACACTATTATTATTTGTCTATTATAATTATTAATTTAATATTATTATTACTATCATTTTATTTTTAACCTTATAATTATCATTATATTCATTTTTATTATTATTATTTTTATTAAGACCATTATTTTTATTTATATATATATTATTATTACTATAACTATATTTATTATTATTATTATATTTATTATTATTAGTATTGTTATTATTATTATTATTATTATTTTAGTATAACCATTATTATTACTATTTTCATTATTGTTGTTTTTATTTTTACTATTATTTGTATATTAACATATATTATTATTTTTATTATTATTAATATATTCTTATTGTACTACTACTATTATTTTTATATTATTATTACTATTAATTTTAATATCCTTACATTATTTTATTATTATTAATACTATTTTTATTTTTGCTATTATTTTTATCATTATTTTCATTATTATTTTTATTTTATAATTGCTAATATTATTTTTATTATTATTTATTTATTAACATATTTCCATTTTATTATTATTATTTATTATTATTACTACTATTATTATGATTATTTTATCTTTAAATTATTGTATATATTATTTATCTATTTGTTAATTTGATATTAGCTTTATTTTTGTTATTATTTTCTTTTCTTTTATTTATTTGTTTATTTATTTATTATTATTATTTTTACTTAATATTTTTATTTTTTTTGCCTTCATTATTATTATTGTAACGACCCAAATTTGGGCCTAGTAGAATTGGGCTCATTGGGCTTTGAGCTTGGGAGCGTTTAAAATTTTTGAGAACAAGAGAACGGCTTTAATGCTAGTTGGACCTATTAGGTGAGTGATTTTGGAAGGTTAGAGGGCTTCTATGAAGTTCCGGGATCAAACCTGGGCTTAGGAAAAATTTTGGTTTTAGGTGAATAAAACCCTGGGAGTTAGTAGGTAAGCTTTAAGAATAAAATGTGGAGAAAAATGACACAAAAAGGAGTTGTGGTCTAGTGGCAAATGACGCCACATGGGAGCAAGGGGGTCCAAGGTTCAAGTCTTGGCGTTTGCATTTTGATTTCTTTTTAAGTGAACTTAGATGTTGGCCATAGACTTATATTTAGTTGCGCATGTTTTAAGACAACAAGGAGCTAGTTGGTAAAGTGGCTAGCGGCGTGGATTATGCTACAAGGGAGCCTGAGTTTGAATCCCATTGCAAGCAAAAAGGGGATATTTATTTTGCTAAGTTGGGGCGGCAAGAGTTTGTGTTGGATTTAAACTCTACTGATGGAAGGATCCCACATCGGAAAGCTAACAAGAGGGGAGGTGAGAAGCTGACTATAAATAGAACCAATCTATGAGGGAGGAGGCATACCTTGGTTGGCGTTTGGGCACAGGAGTGGTCGGAGCGCGGATTAGCAGCTTTAGATTCCTATCAGGTGTGTATTTCGCCCTACTCTAGCTGTAGAGCGGCAAACGCCGAAAAGCCAGTCACACGACGATGGTAGCCACACGAGTGTGTGGGTCTATTTGGGCCGAGAATGGGCTCTAAGCCCATTCGCATCGTTATATCTGTTTAGAATACCCTTGGTTTCCAAAATTATTGAAATACCCTCAGTTTGTGAAATTACTGAAGTACCCTTGATTTGTGAAATTACTGAAATACCCTCGAATTGTGAAATTATCAGAACACCCTTGGTTTGTAAAATTACTGAAATACCTCTAATTTGTAAAATTACCGAAATATTCCTAATTTGTAAAATCACCAAAATACCCCTGATTTGTGAAATTATCAAAATACCACCGATTTGCAAAATTACTGAAATACCCCGGTTTGCAAAATTACCAAAATACCCCCAGTTTTTGAAATTACCGAAATACCCTCGATTTGCGAAATTATTGAAATACCCTGATTTTTAAAATTACTGAAATACCCTCAATTTTTGAAATTATCGAAATACCCCCGGTTTGCGAAATTACCGTTTTACCCCTAAACGACAAAGTGACAGTTGTACCCTCATGGTAGTACTAGCGTTGTATGTGTTAATTGTATGATTGATTATGTTTGAGATGCGTTGCATACATGGATTGGTTATGAGTAGAATTACCGAACTACCCCTGTAGGGTAGAATTACTGAAATACCCTTATAGGGTAAAATGACTGATTTGCCCTTGTAGGTAAATGATCGACTTGTGCAATGAGTGGACGAATTTGACTGTGGTTGTATGACTGATATGCTTTTATTACATGTTTAAATAATTGTTACTGAGCATGGCCATTTTGCATACACGTGTAATGATTGAGCATGACATACACGACATATTGCATGAGGTTGGGATTATTAATACGGAGGAAGTGCTAATAGGATCGCATGGTCGCTTGACGATTGTGGATCCACCGGAGGCTTTATAGCCACCGTAGGAGTTTTAGCCACCGAGCAGCCATGCTGTATCGACAATGTTACCGAGGGCTGTGTGCCATTAATATGGGCTTCGTGCCGTAATTATAGGCTTTGTGCCAATACCGAAGGCTTTTTAGCCACCGAGGGCTTTATAGAAACCGCAGGCTTTTTAGCCACTGAGCAACCATGCTACACCGATAAAGTTAGTGCCGCAACTGGTGCTACAAAAGGAGTGTAGGGATGGGTGGGTCGATTAAATCCCCACAGGAGTGCAGGGTTGGACAGGAGACGGGGTACAGGGTTGGTATGGGCATTAATGCATTGCATTGACATGTTCTGACTGTGATGGGCTTAGGCCCGGATAAATATGATATGTGACTTTTGTTATGGGCTAAGGCCCAACCGAGGCTATTCTGGGCGAAGGCCCAATTGCCACCGTTACTGTAATAGGCTTCAGCCCAAATTATTGTGACGCATGTTTTGACTGATGAGGGTTGTACACACTGAGTTTTTGTAAACTCACCCCTCTTTTAAAATGTTTCAGGTAACCCTCAGTAGGTGGTTCGACATACTAGAGGACTCGGAGGTGGCCACAATGCGAGCAGTTTTGGATTTTAGTATTCTACTTTACTTTATTAAACCGTTTTTATTGGGTTGTAATAAGGCCTCTCTTAAATTCTTGTTTTTAGTTTGGGATTTTTAGTTTAGTATGTATAAATCTACCCAACATTGAATCACGGTTTTTCAAAACAATATCTATTTTCAAAACACTACGCTTTCGCCACTAAGTTGTAAATATCACATTTTCATAAGTCAGTTGTTTTAAATTAAGCTTCCGCAATAAAAAAAGGTTTTAAAAATGATAATGTTTTCCAAAAATGATTTCTAATAAACCACGTTTCAAAAGTAAGCAAAAGAAATCTGAGGTTTTGAATAGCAGAAAGTTTTGAAATTTATAATTTATAAAAAAATCGATTAATAATAAACAAACGCAAACTGGGACTTTAGTTATTAATATCAGGAAGAATTTTCAAACGGAACCACGGTTTTTGAAAAACATCCCAATATGACACGCCAGATTCGGGCCTAACTTCTAGGCCGGGTTTGGGGTGTTACATTTATTCCATTGAGCATATTGGTATTATGATTTAGTTTTCATTTTATTACAATCATATTATATTTTCTTTGATGCATCAAATTTTTTTTGAAATAAGCAAATACTTTGCGTTCTAGGGTTCGAAAGAAATCGTACTCTAACTTACTGGGTTTCGATTTTCTTCTTCGAGTCCAAAGAACTTGTTACTTTCTTTTTTAAAAGTTAAATAAAAAATTATTTCCGAAAATTCAAAAATTGTCATGTCCTAACTCACTGGATATGACATTTTGTTATCTCGGGATAAGGATTTCAGAAAACAAGGCAATGTTTCGTGTTTGGAAGTTCGAGAAATTGTGCCCTAACGTGCTGGGTTTCGATTTTTCGTTCGTCCAAATAAGTAAATATCCTTTTAATGAATTTTGTAAATCATGAGATGATTTTGGTTATGAGGGTTTAAAACATCACATTCTAACGTGCTGGATGTGATGTTTGTATGATTTCGGAACAAAGGAATTTCCAATTCCAACTCAAATTGTTCAAATTTTTAAAGAAATCATGTTTTCAAATCTTTTCGAATTTTCGACATTAGGACAATGACTAATCAATCCAGTACCAATTTTAGGCGTTACGAGGGTGCTAATCCTTCCTCGTACGTAACCGACTTTCGAACCTGTTTTCTTGAAATTCGTAGGCCAAAATTAATGTTTTGAAATAAAAATGTTTTATAAGGTGACCCGGTCACACCTAATCAAAAAGGGATTGGTGGCGAATCCATTTTCATTTTTAAAGTCGATCCCTATTTTTTAAAAAAACTTAAAAATGGTTTCGACAATATGGATGTTGTGCCGGTAGAAAAAGAGGCAAAATCGGTCGAATTGATCGAAGTTGTTGGTTAGGATACCTCGAAAGTGGAACAAACGGCGAATCAAAGTGCATCTTCGATGGCCATACAAATCATCCCGAATTTGAAAAAGAGCATCTCGTTTAAAATCATCTAAATTTTTTATAGAAATTTTGACATTTAAAAAAGGGCTGGTCAACCCCCTTGCCATCCAACCCATTATTGCCATCCTTGGGAAGATTCTTCCCTTGTTTACATGGTCAACTTTCCCATAATAGCCCCATTTTCACTCTCATAATCCCCTTTCCTTGTCATTGTCCCATTAACATACAATTTTACCTCCCTTACCATAACTTAACCATCCAATGCACCTAGACACATGAAACACTTTTATTTATTTTTCATTTTACTCTCCTCCTCTATTTCCACTGCCTCTCCTCCTTACTCCTCTCATTTCTCTCATTTTTCTTCCGGTTCACCACCTAAATCACCATTTTTATTCATATTTCTTCCACTTTCCCAACACTATTAGCCAACCGAACCACCATCTCACCACCACACCACCACCGTCGAACCTCCACTGCTGTTGTCGCTGTCGCCCTGCTGCTATCATCCTTCACATTTCTTCTCTATTTTTCATCCTCTTCTCCTCCTCTATCTCGTAATTCTTTTTCCAAATATGTACAAACATTATACTCTGATTTTTTTTGAAAAGATTTATCGATAATCTTTATAATTCTTTATCTTTATTTTATTTGTTAGTAGAGGACCCTTCTCTCTAAACAAATTGTCATAAGAATCATTAAGCCTCCTTACTCTCGATATTGTGTAAGTATTGAAGACCCTCCAATCACAATTAATTCTTTTACTTTTATTCTCAATGAAGACGATTCTAACATTAAGTTTTATTGTGCATTCGTGAAGTAACATTCGTAAATCCTAGATCTATACTCCATATTTTGGAAGCTTGCATTTTGGGCAGCCGATTAAGTAAGTATTTTACTTAATCATTTAAATGAGAGATATTCATCAAAATATCATTATTCTAATATGATACAAAATTTTGTCAAAAACTAGGGATTCAAGGATGGACCTCCTCTCTTAGAGTTGGATAAGGAGTTGTTACCATCAGAATTCGCAAAATCAGGTGTGGGGATTTATTTATCTTAAATTGTGTGAAATTGTTGTTAATTAAATAAATAAGATAATATTAAATATTTATTTAAGAAATTATGTAACGCGAAAATGGGTGAATACATATTGTATTCACATGAATTAAAAATCTGTTAAAAATGAGGATTTCTAAACTTTCGGATCTGTGATAATAAGTATGTGTTTGTGCGATTATCTGTTAAATGTGATGTTATATGATTTTTCTGACACTCATGTATTGCGACTTATGGCATTATTGGATATGTATGAAAAATAAGCATGCCATTGTTTCTGTTGATATTTTGATTCATATGTTAAGCATGCAATTATTATTGATTCTTATTCGCATGTTAAACATGTCACTATACTGATTTTGAATCGAATGTAAATCATATCTATTGAAATTATGTTCTATACGCCATATCACATGCATGGTGTTGGGATATGATTGTACGAAGGAAGATTCCGAAAGCTTAATAATTTGCACATTCTAGTGGTTTTAACCACATTATCTGCATTATCTAATGGCTTGACCACAATATTTTTTATTTGGCAGTTTGACTGCATTAACTGGTGGCTTGACCACATTCTTGGTGTGTTATTGGATGGACGAGTTTTGGGGAACTCATTATGGTTTGTAGCGGAGATGGGTAAAATCTGCACTGTTTCTGAAAAAGCATTGCATTGACATCATTACTATGTATACTGATAAATGCGATTCTGTGATTGTAAATTTATGTATATGTGATTTGTTATACTGTCGAGATATTGTTTTAATTCTTGTTATTATGCAAATTGACCCACATTTGGGCTTTAAAAGCTCACCCCTTTTAGTTTTGTTTTTTTAGATAATAATGAGGTTAGGACATGAGTTCAGCTTACGGAGGTGCTCTCGGATATCTATTTAAATAAACTGATAGACTATATGTTTTGGTGTTTTGGGAATGTTTTTTTTTTCCGTAGACTATGGCACGGGACACTATTTTGGCTTTTTGGTCGTTTTGCATGATTTGGTTTTTAAACAAAATTTTAAGATGGTTTAAAGATATGGTAAGAAAAAAAACTAGATTTTTCAACCTAATGACAAACTCAACCCAATGATTGATATTTCAAAATCAAAATTTCAAACTCAATACTATTTGCTCATTAATTGAGATTTTACAAGACATGTCAAAGTTTTGATTTCAATCGACAAGTGAGATTAGTTCTCTTTCGCTACGACATTTCCTTTGAAATATGATGTTTTCTATAAACATTCGAAACTTGAACTTTTCTAAAGACAATCGGTTTAGACAATTTCTTTTGAAAAGAAAATTTATAGACACTACTTGGCTTTTTTTAAGCAAATCAAAATGACGATTTTAAATAATGACGTTTGTCAAGAGACAATAGTTAAATAATTTTCTATGCCATCATCCTGGCCAATGTGATCTTCGAGATTCGGCCATAACGTCTAGGCTGAGTTTAGCGGGTTACAAGTTTCTTACCGAATAACTTAGAGTTTGGTTTTATAAATTAAAAATATCCTCCAAAGTGCAGCAAATTGCTTCTCTGACGAGGAAGCACGGTGGTCGAAGGGTAAGCATGGTAACCCGAATGTTTCGACGTCAACAAAATCCTGGTGATATTAAATTTCTCTTTAATATTTATATATTTGTTATATACTTTGAAAAGTAGACTAGAGAATTCGGACTTTTGAATCAATTACGCTTATTGATTGTGGAATCATATTGTGAAATTGTTCAGCATGTTGTCCCAAAAGCAAACAGCATCTCGAAGAATCGCAGAACATGATGTTCTTAATGATCCGAGGGGACGACTTGTCTCTAGTAATGTTGTTAAAAGATGCAGCAAATTTTTGGATAAACCACAAAATTCTGAATGTGGATTCAATTTTTCCACACAAATATTTCACGACCCAATCATAGTCAGGGTCGAGTGCCTAAAGTGGTCCACTTTTTGCTGACAACCCCTTAAACAACTTTTATCTCGATAGTTCAGGAATTTTATGATAAAGTCCTCGTGAGGGGCATTTTTGTAAATGCCTTTCCAGCTGCAATTGAATCCATCCATAGAACATCTCATCATGACTCGGATTTTTTATGATAATTTATAAGAAGATGAGGTGGACTATGAGGAAATTATAAATTTCAGACTGAAGATTGAGGGTTTGTAAAAAGGGAAAAAATGACTCGATAAGATTTTAACAATCCATAATGCTCCATGAAGCTAAAATGTGGATGTATTTTATCTGTACCATTTTTTTTCCTACACAACACGTCATGGAAGCTACTAGTCATCGTGCTCTTCTCTTGTATGCTATTTTGCAAGGTTGGAAGATCAATGTGGAGGACCAAATTCTCTATAACATGAGGCAATGTGCTGGAGTGCATACACAAAGGCTTCCACACTCGCATTTGATCATAGAGATATGTAGGAGGGTCGGTGTTATGATTGACCCTGAGAAACCTACTTGTTTACCAAAGGGCATTTTAAACGATGTTAGTTTTGAGCGGTTTTTTGATTAACACTGGAGTCGGGTGAAGGAAAGGAATGAACAAGTGGCAAAACATCGGAGAGTACACACGTGACCATGGGCTCTTGGAACCAAAGGAAGATCCATAACCCGTACCACCAAGGGTACACCGCAAGAAGGTAATTCTGATGGATTTGACGAGCAAGAAGATGCTCATACAAATCCTCACGCACATTGAGCACCACATATGGTACTACGAGGAACAAGGGAAAGTCTTGACCCGATTTGTTGAGCTGTTGAGCATCGGAGAATTTCGGTGGACACAACCACCTCCATTTTAGACCACCCCAACGGATGTTGATCCATCCAGCACAACCCGACCCATACAAAACATCCCATCCACTGTAAGAGGAAAAGAGAAAATGGTCATGTTGAATGAGAACAACCATACTTAGGAATTCGATGATGACAACTTAGTCGATCTTTGAGGGAGTTAAAAAATGTGTTTACCTATATAGGAACCCTATATTTTTTACGACACAAAATTTTTGGAGTTGAACTGGGAAGGACGAGACGACCTGACATCAGATGCAACACTATCATGCCAAACCGGGTACTTTTGTTACTTTATTTCTTTTTATGCACATTAGGAACAATGTGCTAAATAAAGTGTGAGGGTAACATAGGATTTTAGGATTATTATTTTTATTTGTTATCTCTTGTTATTTTTAGCAATTTTTAGAGTAATTTTTTTATGAGGTTTTGTTTGGGCTCAAGCTTGTGGAAGTACAAGTGATTGGTTAGGAGCATATGAAAAGGGTTGTGTGAATAATCTGTAAATTTAGTTCAATAATAAGTGATTGTAGACTGTTTAATTTTAGACTAATTAGTTAAATTTATTTCACTGTGAATAGGTAAAAGTGTTAAGTATACCATGTGATAAATGAATACATAAAAAGCATGCATGTTAATTGAATTTTAGGTTGCAAAAATTGATAAATTCAATTAGTTGAATCCATGTATTGTAATATCTAGAGATGACCTAAGGCATTGATTGGTAGACACATTAGAGCTAAAAAGCGGACCCGATACATGAATTCCCTAGTACCTTATTTTGAGCCTAAATTCATTTTCTTGATGAACCATTAATGAAACCATGAGCAGAATATATAATTTCTCTATCCTTTTTCTCTTAGTCCCTACATAAACTTAGACATCAGGTCATTGATATTGAAGGTTAGGTACATAACAGAGGTTTCAAAAAAAAAAAAAGAAAAAGAATTAGAGCGAACCTAAGGAATAATATGGTATAATGAGTATAAGATTCTTGCAAAGTTGTGCTTGAGTAGAAAAATCAATTGAAAGAAAAGTTTGTGAAGGCTAAAAGCCAAGCAAGAAAATCTCGAATGTATAAAAGCAAAATGAGTGAAAGGAAGAAAGGAAAGAAAATACAAAAATAAAAAGAAATGTACTCATGTTTGTACAAAAGACTCGCTAAGATGATTGTACTCACAAACATTATATTGTACCTTAGGAAATAAAGAGAAAAGGAATGTGAGAGAAGTGGATATAAGGTGGTGAGCTTAATTGGGAATTGGGGGAGTATTAAGGACAATATAATGTGCCATACTATTTTCTTGCTTAACCCGTTTTGTTGTGCCTATTCTTGAAATCCAAACCAACCTAAGTCGTATAATGTTACAAGCTGAAAAGTCCTATGTGACCTAGGTATACATTGCATAGATGAAAATTAAATTGAGTTTTGAAAATTTTTACCACTTAGGTTGCTTTTAGCATAAATGTATATTCGTGTATTTGTTTTGACGGAATACTATGCTTAAAATTCTTTAATTTGTTTGTTTTTTTTAATTTAGTGAACTAATCTATCGGACATTAAAAATCAAAAGTCAGTTATATATCACGCTAGAATTATGTGATTATTAATATCATCTTGTTTATATCACTCTGATCCAATTTCCTATACAAAGCATGCTCGAGTACTTTATTTTTATCTTTGCATTTATCTTTTGTTTTTCTTTTTTGTTTGCTTGACGACAAGCAACAATTAAGTGTGGGGGTATTTAATCTGTCAGAAATCATAGTGGCAATTTAAGTACACTTTGACACTTAACTAGTTTATTTTCTAGCCATTTTATATTTATTTATTACATTTTCAATTTTCATAATTTAGGATTGATTTATAGCAAAATAAACATTTTTACTCATGTTTTAAGTGTTTTGACGACCCATTAGGCCAACTCGAGTCTCGGGGATGACTAATGGGTTATTTGAGTGTGCAGGGTGCCATTTCAGGCCTAAGAATGCAAAGAACGATAGTTGTGTCACGAACAGACATGTCGTGTTGTGACATAGAACATCAAAGCAAAAAAATGAAAGCTTGGGACGAAACAGTGCGTGTTGCAACATAGGGGCATGTGTGTGTCGTGATACAGCCTCTTATGTTGCAACATAAATTGGACAACATCATGATGTAGTGATGACATTAGCAGCTATATCTTAGCAGATTTTCTTAGATTTTATTTCTTACTTGTACTCAAAGTATCAAGGGTATTTTAGGCACCTAAAACCCTAATGTTTTCATATATAAACACCCTTATAACCCCATTAGAGAGGGAGTCGACAAGGAGATGCAATTTTTCTTTAGTTTTCAGTTTTTATTTTTATGTTTATGTAGTCAAAATTCTTCTTGTTCCTATGTAAAGATGATTGCGAGCGGAGATTGATCCTAAACCGCGCTTATATTTATCAATGAGCAATTTATTTATCTCTATTTTATTCTTTTATTTATATTTCATTAGTCTGATCAACTAATATTTATATGAATACTAGAATAAATTATGTGCTTTATTTATATCTAGCATGTTTCGTTTATGGAACTGATTAATCGATTAAGTAATTATTTATCTAAAGTTGGGTGTTTATTTAAGAGTATTTAGTATATTAAGAAGTGATGCCCCTAGTAGAATATCGAGACAGGTGAGACCAAGAGGGGGTAGCCTGTCGAGTATAACTTGTGCCAAGCGGTGAGACCGAGAGGGTATCTATATGCCTAGAAAGAGGCCGATAGGGTGAATTAGGTAGTAATCCTTCGTGAAGATGAGACCGAAAAGGTATTCTTAGCTAAAGGTGGTAAACAACTTAGTTGAGGATAATTAATGACTCAATTAGATGATTAGGGATTTAATCGATCATAGGTCGAGAGCTCGTATTGTCGACACTAAGAATAGGAAATTCCATTAGCTTAGTTTAGGTTAATTAATTTAATTACTTTAATAAATACTTTAATTTGGATTCACATTACTAATCCAGGACTCGATTAGATTACTACTTATTTTTTGTAATTAATTTAATAATAAATTTCTCTAATCTGCAATCCTTTGGGTACAATTATCGAAATACTTATCGGTGTTCCATTGTAACACTTCTATATTACAATTTGACATGTTCGTTTGTAGATGCTGCACTGATTTGATATATTTTTATTTGCACGACTTTTACTCTAAACGTTTACATGTTTGGAGGTAGTCATCCACCGACAACAAATGAGTTTTTCACTCCTCATTAGACAATGTGATATGTATTACACCTTATTCCTCATCTATACCATTTTCTAGTATGGGTTCTTCCCCTTTAGAATCTGTTTCCATATATCTTTATCTTTATCTTTAAGGACTCTGAGTTGTGTTTATCAATAGTTTCTCCTATCAGTGTGTCACTATAAGACACCAACTATCTGCTAGAACCGTCCTTCATGATGGACCTTGCAATCTCAGACTCTTTCAGCTTTTCGTTGCTCCAAAATAGTTCCTCTTTTTCTTCTGTGCTAAGAGCATTTGGATAGCTTGTCATGTCTCTTTCCCTTTACTTTGCAAAGCATGTTCTCTTTTGATATTTGATTCCAACATTGTTGGTCATGATGGAACCTCGAAGATTTCCAACAAGATTTTCAAAATCAGATTGGTAGTTGAATTGGTTAGGTTACTTATTCATCGGTATAGATGGTTAGATTAAATAAATCATTAAAATTTTTCATAAAATCAAAAAATTATTAAAAACTAGTTTGAAATATTTTTTTAGCCCAATTCAATAGGTTCATGCTAATTCTTGGTTCAACTAGTCCAAAGTCTTTCACCGAACCAATACATCGGTCGATTTTTGATTTAATCAACCTGATTGACTGGTTGTATTTGATTCAGATAACCATGATTTCTAAAGTAGTCTTAGGATCGGTTCAAAGGTTGCACCATGTTTTGATTATAACGCCCCAAAATTTTGAGCATTTGTTCGTTAAATTCTATCGTAGTTGAGTATCTATTTCAGTGGTTAAGTGTTTTATTTATGTGTTTGAGATTAGAGGTTCAATTCTTACTTTTGGAAATGTTGCTATTGTTTGAATCAACCTTTACTCTTGAACTTTTGACTTAAGATCAATTTTGCGTAAACTTATGCCAAGAATGTGTAACATCCCAAAATTGGGCCTAGTAGGATTGGGCCCAATGGGCTTTGGGCGTAGGAGTGTTTAAAATTTTGAGAACAAAAGAATGGAATTATTGCAAATTGGATTTATTAGTTAAGTGAATTTGGAAGGTTACGAGGTTTCTATGAAGTTCCGGGTTCGAGTTGGGCCTTAGTAAAATTGTGATTAAGCCTATTAAGGAGAGATAGTAAGTGGCATCAAGGCTTATGGAAATAGATGAGTAGTTTGTTAGCATAAATGAGTACTTAGTAAAGAGGTTATGGCATCAAGTGATGGACCTTGAGGGAAGAGGTTCGAATCACTTTGTGTGCATTTTGACTTTTATTTTTGCATACCTTCCTTAAGTGTCGGCCAAGGAGTATTTATGGTAAGGTGGACTTCTTTATTTTTGGTAAGGTGGCTAAAAGAAATAAGGCAAGGTTGAGGTTAGGGAAAGGAATCAAAAGAAATAGGTAAGTAAGGGGGGACAAGAGGCTTATTTCGTGGATGATGTTTTAGAAAGTTTGGATGGCCAAACTTTTATCCTATGGGGGATGAATGTGGACGGCTTGGGGCTAGAGTGATAGCCGAATTTTACCTTGGCATTTGGGAAGGTCATAGTTTTGTTTTGGCCAAAAATCCTATTGCAACCTTTGTGTCATCTTCTCTCTTTTTGCTACTTTCTTTGCCGAAATTTTCTAGCACAATAGTGCAATTTTCTCTTCTCTTGAATTGATCACATATTCATCTTTTGTCTAATTTCCTTGATAGTCAAATATCATTGTTCATTCTCCTCCATAGCCGAAACCTTTTCATCGTTCTTTCTTTCTCATTCCTTAATAAATCGGTAAGTATTCTTTCCAATGTTTTATTTTCTTTCTCTTATGACTAAATCCATACTTTGGTTTTCGGATAGTCATTTTGACCGAGGCCATCACCTTACTTTCTCTCATTCGAAATCATTTTCTTCCTCGTAGAGATATAGTGGAAGGCCGAAACTTGGATTTTTTCCGAAGTCATCGTTTAATCGCTAGAAATCGGTTCTAAAATCTTTAAGGTAAGTGTTCTTCAAGGATTCTATAAATCATTCTTTATTCATTAAGATGGTGATATTTAACCGATATTATTTATAGGGATTAAATTGCTCGATCTACCCAATCATTGATCACTCAGAATTAGTGGTCAACGACAAGTGGTTCGTTAGGAAATCGAAATAAGGTGTGTAATCCCGTACCTTCCGTATATGGTGTGTAATCTCACACTTCTCTGAAATTTTGTATGAAATATTCTGTGAATCGGTCGAAATACTGAAGAAAAACCAAAAACCGGCATTCGAGATCACTCGGGCATGCGTATGATCGTAGTGGTAATCGTATTTTGTAATAAAATAGTTTCAGTCAGAAACAGTGTTGTGTATTTGAAAAATCACGAGAAATAGAAGAAAATGTATTACAAAGTGAATAAGATATCCAATTAAAGCTTACTGTGTCTATTTTAATATAGAAGAAACGGAGAAGAAAAAGGAATTTTATATTCTGAGATATGTAAATTTTAGTGAGACTGGTTCTAAATGACTTCGGGGTATTCTGTTCTATCTAGGAAAAATCGTATAAAATTGTACAAAGTGAATTAAGAGCTATAATTGTTATGTATGGATTCCTTAGTGAGCCTATTTTCAATAGAAACAAGTGGGAGCAGTATATGAAAAGTGTACAGTAAGATATTTGAGATTAAGTTAAGAGAGGTCAGAATCATTGGACAGTGAAACAAGGGAAAATTTAAGGAATAAACTATACTAAATGGTTAAGCTAAAAATTTTGGAAAAGCTGTAGTAAGAAGATTTATGAGTCTAGTTTCAATGAAAATTGACAGATTTAGATTTTGAGATTCCTAACTCGAGTTATAGTCAGTTTAGTCAGTATGACGTAGATGGACAGTTTCGATTTTATGCCCCAAATTAGTAGTTAAGCCTAGGTTGCGAAATTATCGAATAACCCTTAGTGGGTAAATTACTGAATTACCCTTAGTGGGTAAATTACCGAATTACCCTTAGTGGGTAAATTACCGAATTACCCTTAGTGGGTAAAATTACAAAAGTTATGAAAATACCCTTAATGGGCCGTTTGATATTTGCTTAATGGGCCATTTGATATTTGCTATATGGGCCAAATTGAGATATTTACTATATGGGCCAAGTTGATAAATTGCTATATGGGCCATTTGATATTTGCTATATGGGCCGATTTGTTATAAATTGCTAAATGGGCAAAAATGATAATTTGCTTAATTGGCCAACTTGATAAATTGTTATAATGGGCCATAATGGTTGTAAGAAATATCTGAATAAATTGTTGTGAATGGCTATGCATTATATACATGATTTGCATGGGATGAGATAATGATGAAGAGAAGTTCTAGTAGCTCTGTTACATAATTCTGGTGGCTCTGCCGCAAATTTGAAAAATGGCAATGCCATGTAAATTTTGTTAATTTGGTGGCTTGTCCACAAATTTGATATAAATGGCTTAGTGCCTATATTTGGTGTGTTGGCGGGGTGGGTGACTAAAGCTCCCCACAGGTGTGTTGGTTGGTACGGGTGGTGTGTAGCGGATGAAAAACTAGGTTTGGTTTGGGAATTGCATATCATATGCATATTATATATGTTACATTTGGGCTTTGGCCCAAATAATTGCTTAATGTATTTTGGCCCAATTGACAACGGTAAGTGTGTTACACACTGAGTTCTTGTAACTCACCCCCTCCTTTTTAATCTCTGTAGGTAATGTTCCGTAATGAGGACTTGGGGCCCATGGATGACTCGGTGGAGGCCATACTTCAGAAATGGTGTTTTGAACTTTAATTTCTATTTCTGTTTATTTTATTATTTTGCTATTTTGATTTAAGCTGTAATAAGGCCTCTGGAGTATTTTATTATTTGCTTTATGGTTGATATACTTTATATTTTGCTTAAATTGTTTAAATAGAGAATTTTTCTAAAAACTTAAATAAAGGTTTTCCAAATTCGATTAACAAATGGATTTTCATAATAAACTTTATAAATATTTTAACACGGAAGTTATTTTCTCGAACTATCAAACGATATTTTCAAAAGTCACGGTTTTAAAGTTCAATTCCTTGATTTTTGATTCATCAATCAAACTCTAAAAATAATAATAATACTTGTATTTTATCTACGTTCCACAATGTTTTCAAAATGCTTCTGCAACTCTATTTCCAAACGTCATATTTTCGTAAATTGATTATTTCAAATATGTTTTCGCAACCAAAAAGGTTTTTAAAGATAATTACGTTTTCAAGTAGATAACAATTGCTTAAGTGTTTTGGGTTTTAACAAAGAGGCTGAAATTTTCAAACGAGTTTTTGTGACATGCCAGATTCGGGCCTAACTTCTAGGCCAGGTTTGGGGTGTTACAGAATGAGCCTGCTAGTTTAATGGTTAAGTGTCTGTATACCTTTGGTCTTGTGTTTGAGTCTTTGTGAAAGCTATTGTATTCTATAAAAACTTGTTTATTTTAAGGTAATTAAATTCCTTTATTTTTGTTAAAATCTCTTTAATATTTTTTTCCTTTTTCTTCCCCTTTCTTCTTCCTTTTCACTATTCTTTTTCTTTTTCTTCTGGTATTTTTATTTTGTTACTGATTTGTCTGTGTTTTTTTGTGCGATTGAAGGTTAACCGAGTAAGTTTTGTTTTCAAATTTCTATTAATATTCGTTATCATTTGTTATTTTTCAAAATTGGTTTCTGCTTGTTTTGTTTGATTTCTCTGTTTAAGTGTTCGATTGGTTTTCTTTTTAGGTAAAGCTCTTAAGGGTAACAAACCTCAAGCGAATTAGGTTCGTATGTTGTTGTAAGTGCAAGGGTGAATACCTAATTTCTGAGTTGGGGTTTTGTGTCGAATTTATTTCACATGGTTCGGTTTTGGATGTGAATTTAATGTTTTGGTTGCGAATGAATCGTTTGATTGGGCAATTTATTATCATGTTTAGGTTTTGGAATCATTTCTGTTGTTTTTACGTCGAAGCCGTATTAGGTGTGTAGCGAAAACCCAAACTTTTTACGAACAACGGAAGCCAAAATCCATGGCTATCGACACCACATAGCCTAGAACATGATCGTGTGGTAGGCCATACTAGAGACTATTTTGGAATTAATGTCACACGGGCAAGAGACATAGGTGTGTGTTCAGACTGTGTAAGTGACTTTTTGGGTTTTGAGTCACACAAGCGTGTGCTAGGCCATGTGCAACATTGATATAGGCCATACAAGTGTGTGTCAGGCTGTGTGTGCAACACAGGCTAGCCATCTAGGCCGTGTGAATCCACATGGGCGTGTGGCCCAAAAAAATTAAAATTTTCCCCTAGGGTCATAAACGTCGTTCTAATCGAATGTAGGCCTACCGTAGGGTCCGTATAGCTTGAATTAGGCTATAAAACATGTTATCTGATGATTTATTATTGTATAATATGTTATCTAAGCTTATATTTGATGTAAAATTTGACAAGTAAATATGATCCATTTTACCTGAGCATGATCTGAATTTGTGTCACTGTATATGCATATTTGATGTCTGTTAATTTTACATCTACATTGGGATGGGAGTTGTGATAAAGGAGGAAGTGTGGGTAGTTTGATCATCTATCAATTCTTGTAACATCCTGAATTTTTGGGCCTATGCATTTAGTGTAAGGATATGTTTAATATGTTAATTTAAGTGATAGGGGTCCAAATTGGGCTCAGGATTAGGCCAAGGCCTTGGTTAAATTATTAAATTGGGCATTATAGAGTTAAAAGGGTGGTAATTATGTTTAAAATACCAACGTGGGCTTGTGGCCCAACAAAAGGTGGCACTGTAAGGGAATTAGAAGGTGGCACCATTAACAATTAAAGAGGCCCAAGTTTTGGCAGTAAGGAGCCCATGTTTGTAGGCCATTTTCGGCACTTAAAATAGGAGCAAGGGTGACCCACAACAAGGGGTTTAGGGAAGCCCAAATCTTTTAATTTAAGTAAGTTAAATTTCGGCATTTAGACTTGATGAGGTGGACGGCTACAAGGCTTAAAAATAGGAAGATATATTTAGATTTTATAATTGATAATATAGAAGATAAAAAGGAGAAAAGATAGGAGCCTATCTACAAGGAGAGTGATGGCCGAAAATCCACCACTAAGAGGAGTAAAGAAATCGGCTACTGCATGGCAAAGGGGTGCCGAATTTTCCCTTTTATTTAGCTTGAATCTTAATTAATTAGGAAGGGCATTTTTGGTTTTATACAGGAGGTGCCGAAATTCCTATAAATAGGGGGGCTAGCTCCTTGATTTTGGCATTTAAAAACCCTAATTCTCTTTTTCTTTGTGCCAAAAATCCCTAGCCTCTTCCTCTCCAATTTCTCTTCTTCAGTTTCTTTAAAAGCCGAAACCTTTTCTCCATTCTTCTTTCCCTTGTGCCGATTTCTCTAAAAAGCCGAAATCTCTATAGTTTTTCTTTATTCATCCTATTTGTGAGTTAAATCTATTCCTCCGGCATTTAAAACTTCCTTTGGCATTGCCGAATCCTCTCTCTACTGCTAGCCGAATCTCCTATGCTAAGGTAAGGGTCGATTTTTGATTAGTTTTCATGATCTATTCCCAGTTTTTGAAAAGCAAAAGCCGAAAGCTAATAGCTTAATGGTTTTATGATGGGCAGCAATTCGGGATTTGAAGGAAGCTTGGTCAATTAGATCTAAAAGCCGAAAACAGCTAGTCTCCACTTTCGGGATTTTTAAGGTAAGAAGATTTTCCTAGATTTCTATTAGATTTCATCATTATATACAAGATCTTAATGTTATAATGAGGATTAACGATTAAATATTGTGATAGTAGTTTTGATAAGGACTTGTGATGGAATTAAATATGGATCAGGCAAAGGAGAAAATCCCTAAGTTTAAGAATAGAGCAGTATCTGCTGTTCGAGATTGGCCACTTGGTTGTGGACCGGCTTCTGAATAACACCTTAGGCAGATAGCAGTTGTGTCGACTAAGGATAGCGTCGATATAGAAAGCATCATTTTATCGGTAATCAGGTGTGTAGATCCTTATCACATAAGTTTTATTTTGTATTATACCTGTTAGGGGCTGAAAAGCCGCAAAATGAGGCTATATGAACAGTCGTGTGTAGATATTTAACACACTCTATAATCTGTATGAATATATGTATGTTTATGTTATGGGCTGAAAAGCCAGAAAGTGGCTGTGTAGACAGTCGAATGAAACCCAAAAAGGGTTAGGCAAGGAATGCCAGGTACGTAATCATAGAACTTCTCTATGTGTATCGATGTATGCAAAAGACTGTAAACTCTTAGGTAGTAGATTGTTTGATTTTGCATGAATGTATGCATGGGATGGGTTTGTTATGAAAAGGGGAAGAGCATGATTGGTCACATGGTGATCGGTGGTAGAAAACCCACCTAATGAAATGTTAGATCACATGGTGATCGGTGGTAGAAAACCCACCTAATGAAATGCTAGATCGCATGGTGATCGGCGGTAGAAAACCCACGAAATGAAATGTTAGGTCACTTGGTGATCGGTGGTAGAAAACCCACATTAAAATTCCTGATTGATAAGGAATAGGCAGTATGACGATCGATATGGTGTGTAGCGGTTGGCGGGTTGATTGTAGAAATCCCCAAGGTGTGATGGTTGGTACAGGTTGGTGTGTAGAGGATGGAATTCTAGGATGGGTTGGGCTTTACATCATTTATTATCTGTCATGTGAATATGATTGTTGCCATTGTGTATGGGCCAGGGCTCATAATGTGTTTGTGGGCCCAAGCCTTTTATGTGTTTTCGGTATTTACACACTGAGTCTTGGTTACTCACCCTATTATTTTTCCCTAACTTTTTCGCAGACATGGGAGCCGAGGCGGACTCGAGGGGCCATCAAGTTTTTATTTCCATAGATTATTTTCTGTTTTCTTTTAAGTTTTATTTTGGGAATATTTAGGTAATGAGGCCCCATAGTTTATATTCGCCTAAGTAGTTTTTTTTAAATATTTGCAACTTATGAATTTATGTCAGGGGTTTATTTATAACAGATAATAATAATATAAGGTTTCTTTTCAAAAGTCACTTATTTATTCAAATATTGCCTAATAACTTATGATTTCCAGAACCAACAAAGGAAAAGTTTTCAACATACAACCCGTAGCATACCAGATCCAGTCGAAACATATGGGCCGGGTTTGGGGTGTTACATTTTGGTATCAGAGCCTAGGTTCAAAACTCGGGCTGTGAAATAGGTCTAGTACTGTTTTAAAAGTTGATGAAAAAAATATTGGTTGAAGATTTGGCCTTCGAGTCTACCGGCACCCGATCCACCCAGGGAAGTATTTTGAACTCCTTATTGTGATATAAATATGGGCTTAATGGGCTTTATGGGATGTAGACTATCTAGATTAGAACTTGATGGACTCTAGGCTTAGACAAACCACTCTTCAAATTCCATAAGATTTAATTTCACTAAACAAAACCTGTAAACGAGTCGCAAGACTAAGGTGTGGCAACAGGCATATGCATGTCTAGGAGTAGATCTGGAAGAGCTTGGTATTTAAGCGATCCAAGTGACTCACCTCCTCTTCACTGAATCTTACCGGTGCATAGTGGATCGTTAACTTTAGCCATGTGGTGTGGCAATAGGCATACGCATGTCTAGGAGTGGATTCAGGAGAGCTTGGTATTTAAGCGGCCCCTAGTGACTCACCTCCTCTCATTTGGAATCTTACAGTGTGTAGTGATTTGCTCACTCTAGCTATAAGGACTTGTTCATGTAAATTTGAACCCATAATTAAAACCCGAAAGGGACCAACCACCCTATTTTGCAAACAAAAACCCTAAGTTTTGAACATTTCCAAAAAGATACACTTGATTTGAAAATGTTCACAGCTATGAAAAATTTACCCAAAAACCCTATGTTTACAAGAGTACCTAGATTTTCCAAAGTACCCCTGTTTAAAAAAAAAACAACATCAAAATATTCCTGGTTTGTAAAATCACCAAATTACCCTTGTTTCGCAAAATGACCAAAATATCCTTGATTTGTAAAATTACCAAATTACCCTTGATTCATAAAATTACCGAAATACCCCCGGATTGCCAAATTACCAAAATACCCCTGAATTGCCAAATTACCAAAATACCCTCAGATTTTAAAATACCGAAATACCCCCGAATTTCAAAATTTCTGAAATACTCTCGAATTTTAAAATTACCAAAATACCTCCGAATTTCAAAATTGTCGAAAGACCCCGAATTTCAAAACTACCGAAATACCCTCAGATTGTAAAATTACTAAAATACCCTTATTTCATAAAATCACCAAGGAACCTTATTTTGAAAAATTACGAAAATACCCCTGTAGGATAAAATTATGAAAATACCCCTGGGTAGTGAAAACAACAACAACACCACTTTTTTGTAATGAACGTGAGTTCATGGATGTTGATGATTGAATGTATGTGTTTCTTAGAGGATATGAACTTGAGATTGAAACTGTAGATAGGTTCGAATTCGAAAGAACTACTCTTAAAACTACTGTTCATAAGATTGTTCGTGGTTAATCAGTGAAAGAAATTAATAATTCATAAAATTTCTAATTCAGATAATACGAGAATCAACGATGAGCGCAAGAAGAGAAAGAAGAGGCCGCGATCGAGGCCGTGGAAGTGTTAGGACTGATGTGCTGACTCAGCTAGTTAGGGAGGTACTGAAGGAGGTTAAAAAAATCGGTGAAACACTTCGGTTTAGGTGCGTGGACTGTAAGAAAAAAAGAGATCGTAGTTTTCTAGTGTTGCAGTCTCGTTCTGTGAAGCATGTTAAGGTACGTCCAAACTTTCGGGTTTGCGAATATTGCAAAAGGGGTCATCCGGGTGAATGTTGGAGCAAGTCAGGAATGTGTTTAAGATGCGGGTATGAGGAGCATAAGGCTCGGAATTGTTCAATCACCATTAAGTCGGGTATGTTTTGTGTGGATGCTATATTTTTGGGTATAGAAACTGTATGCGTGCAATGTTTATATATTATTAAATTAGAGTGTGCAGCGAAAGCATAGTGGTGAGACTTGGGTAGTACGATTAATAGTTAGTTGGAAATTTCGAGGACAAAATTTCTTTAAGGGGGTAGAACTGTAACATCCTGAATTTTTGGGCCTATGCGTTTAGTGTAAGGATATGTTTAATATGTTAATTTAAGTGATAGGGGTCCAAATTGGGCTCAGGATTAGGCCAAGGCCTTGGTTAAATTATTAGATTGGGCATTTTAGAGTTAAAAGTGTGGTAATTATGTTTAAAATACCAACGTGGGCTTGTGGCCCAAAAAAAGGTGGCACTGTAAGGGAATTAGAAGGTGGCGCCATTAACAATTAAAGAGGCCCAAGTTTTGGCAGCAAGGAGCCCATGTTTGTAGGCCATTTTTGGCACTTAAAATAGGAGCAAGGGTGACACCACAACAAGGGGTTTAGGGGCCCAAAATTTAAGTTTAATGAAGCCCAAATCTTTTAATTTAAGTAAGTTAAATTTCGGCATTTAGACTTGATGAGGTGGACGGCTACAAGGCTTAAAAATAGGAAGATATGTTTAGATTTTATAATTGATAATATAGAAGATAAAAAGGAGAAAAGATAGGAGCCTATCTACAAGGAGAGTGATGGCCGAAAATCCACCACTAAGAGGAGTAAAGAAATCGACTACTGCATGGCAAAGGGGTGTCAAATTTTCCCTTTTATTTAGCTTGAATCTTAATTAATTAGGAAGGGCGTTTTCAGTTTTATACAGGAGGTGTCGAAATTCCTATAAATAGGAGGGCTAGCTCCTTGATTTTGACATTTAAAAACCCTAATTCTCTAATTCTTTGTGCCAAAAATCCCTAGCCTCTTCCTCTCCAATTTCTCTTCTTCAATTTCTTCAAAAGTCGAAACCTTTTCTCCATTCTTCCTTCCCTTGTGCCGATTTCTCTAAAAAGCTGAAATCTCTATAGTTTTTCTTTATTCATCCTATTTGTGAGTTAAATCTATTCCTCTGGCATTTAAAACTTTCTTTGGCATTGCCAAATCCTCTCTCTAGTGCTAGCCGAATCTCCTATGCTAAGGTAAGGGTCAATTTTTGATTAGTTTTCATGATCTATTCCCGGTTTTTGAAAAGCAAAAGCCGAAAGCTAATAGTTTAATGGTTTTATGATGGGCAGCAATTCGGGATTTGAAGAAAGCTTGGTCAATTAGATCTAAAAGCCAAAAACAACTAGTCTCCACTTTCGGGATTTTTAAGGTAAGAAGATTTTCCTAGATTTCTATTAGATTTCATCATTATATCCAAGATCTTAATGTTATAATGAGGATTAACGATTAAATATTGTGATAGTAGTTCTGATAAGGACTTGTGATGGGATTAATTATGGATCAGGCAAAGGAGAAAATACCTAAGTTTAAGAAAAGAGCAGTATCTGCCATTCGAGATTGGCCATTTGGTTGTGGACCGGCTTCTGAACAATGCCTTAGGCAGATAGCAGTTGTGTCGACTAAGGATAGTGTTGATATAGAAAGCATCATTTTATCGGTAATCAGGTGTGTAGATCCTTATCACATAAGTTTTATTTTGTATTATACCTGTTAGGGGCTGAAAAGCCAGAAAATGAGGCTGTATGAACAGTCGTGTGTGGATCTCTAACACACTACTAATCCTATATGTATGCCTATATATTTAGGTTAGGGGCTGAAAAGCCGAAAAATGAGGTTGTATGAACAGTCGTGTGTAGATCCTTGTCACATAAGTTTTATTTTGTATTATACCTGTTGGGGGCTGAAAAGCCGAAAAATGAGGCTGTATGAGCAATCGTGTGTAGATCTCTAACACACTAATAATCTGTATGAATATATGTATGTTTATGTTATGGGCTAAAAAGCCGGAAAGTGGCTGTGTAGACAGTCGAATGAAACCCAAAAAGGGTTAGGCAAGGAATGCCAGGTACGTAATCATAGAACTTCTCTATGTGTATCGATGTATGCGAAAGACTGTAAACTCTTAGGTAGTAGATTGTTTGATTTTGCATGAATGTATGCATGGGATGGGTTTGTTATGAAAAGGGGAAGAGCATGATTGGTCACATGGTGATCGGTGGTAGAAAACCCACCTAATGAAATGTTAGATCACATGGTGATCGGTGGTAGAAAACCCACCTAATGAAATGCTAGATCACATGGTGATCGGTGGTAGAAAATCCACCTAATGAAATGTTAGATCACATGGTGATCGGTGGTAGAAAACCCACGAAATGAAATGTTAGGTCACTTGGTGATCGGTGGTAGAAAACCCACGTTAAAATTCCTGATTGATAAGGTGTAGACAGTATGACTATCGATATGGTGTGTAGCGGTTGGCGGGTTGATTATAGAAATCCCAAAGGTGTGATGGTTGGTACGGGTTGGTGTGTAGAGGATGGAATTCTAGAATGGGTTGGGCTTTGCATCATTTATTATCTATCATGTGAATATGATTGTTGCCATTGTGTATGGGCCAGGGCTCATAATGTTTTTATGGGCCCAAGCCTTTTATGTGTTTTCGGGATTTACACACTGAGTCTTGGTGACTCACCCTATTATTTTTCCCTAACTTTTCAGATAAGCAGTAGATCGTGGACATGGGAGCCGAGGCGGACTCGAGGGACCATCAAGTTTTTATTTCCATAGATTATTTTCAGTTTTTCGTTTAAGTTTTATTTTGGGAATATTTATGTAATAAGGCCCCATAGTTTATATTCGCCTAAGTAGTTTTTTTTAAATATTTGCAACTTATGAATTTATGTCAGGGGTTTATTTATACCAGATAATAATAATACAAGGTTTCTTTTCGAAAGTAACTTATTTATTCAAATATTGCCTAATAACTTACGATTTCCAGAACCAACAAAGGAAAAGTTTTCAACGTACAACCCGTAGCATACCAGATCTGGTCGAAACGTATGGGCCGAGTTTGGGGTGTTACAATTCTAGTGGCTAAGCCACATCCATATTTGATTTTGGCGAAATATCGCACTGTGATCTAGCAGCTTGTCTACAATATTCTGAAATGTGACATACAATCACTATACGGTGTGTAGGGATGGATGGGTATTTGATACCCTATTTGGTGTGTAGAGATTATCAGAGATGGTGTGTAGCGGATGGGGGTAGGATTTTGCATTTGCATTTGATATGTTCTATAACTATATCTATATATGTATCTATATCTGTACTTGATATGTTACGTTTCATTTCTGATTATGATATTTGATCCAATATGATCTGAAAATAAGATGGAAATTGTTTTTTACTTAACTAGTTCATAAGTTACACACTGAGCCGTTAGCTCGTTTATTCTGTCTGTTTGAATTTCAAGTAACCCTTAGACTTGATCGGGTCGGTATATTGGGAGATCAGTCATTCCATTTAACTAGTTTTCAGGATTTACACTATTACTATTTTTCTGGGATTACTGTTTTTTCTTAAATATTGGATTTCATGTTCTGTTTATAAGCTTTAAATGTCTGTGGATCGTTTGAATGTCTGCTTATTAAAAATTGGGCTTTTCCAAAATGATTAATGTAGCTCTCTAGATTTGACCACACCGTCTAGACCGAGTTTGGGGTGTTACATTGATTAACTTTATTTCTTGATTTTTTTCATATTAATTCCAAAATTAATTTTTTAACCTAATTTTATTTTATAGATTTTGACATTACTTAGTAAAATTATAATACCTTTTTCATAAATACTTTTTAAAGGAGTACTTTTCAAGTAAATAAAAACAATTCATTACTTTTAGAGAGTTTTTTTGGAAAAGATATTTTTTATAGTATTTTAAAGATATTTTATTATTTTAAATATAAAATATTTATTTTTATATCATAAAATTAAAATTAATTATAATTAAATAAAAAATTTAATTAAAATTATACTTTTTAATTTATAAAAACACTCTGTTCAACCACCACTAATTTAGATTAATTTTTAAAAGTTAAAAATTCAAGAATTTGAGATTTAGCTTCTATACTTTAACAGTTAAAAATTTAAAATTTTAACTTTTTTTTTTAAATTAAAAATTTTATTCCAATTATTATCATTGTTGGTAAGTTTTGTCAAATTTTGCCAACTTATCATGTAGCATGCTTATTCTTTTATCAATCATATGCCATCTCATATGAAGACAGACTAATTAAAATTTTAAATTAACAAATTTTAATATAAAATATTTATAATTTTAATGACTAAATTAAATATTTTTAAATAAATAAAGTAAAAAAAAAAAACTTAATTGGCAACTTTTTAAATGTAGAAATTAAATTTCAAATTATGTCCAAATACGCAAGCTATAAGCATATTTTAACCTTCTCAAATTTACTATTTTCTTTGCTCAACCGAAGTAAATTATACCAATTCATAAACAATAGTGTTATCAAGTCACATCAACTTGGATGTACTAGTTCTAAGATAAATTAAAAAACTATTAATTTCATATATTTTTATTTTTTGTTTGAGTTTAGGGGCGAAGTCAGAAAATTATTTTTGTAGGTCGAAATAAAAGTTTAGTTTTTAATAGTCTATATCTTATAATTTGTAAAGGATTAAATTAAAATTTCATAATTTTAGGGGGGCCAAAGTGCAATTTTACCTTTACTAATTTAAAATTTAAAATTTTATAAAAGGCCAAAACAATAATTTTCCATTTTTCCTAAACTTTTAGGGGGTCGGGGCCCTTGCCAGCTCCCCTGTATTCGCTTCTATTTGAGTTAATATAAAAATAGTCATTACGGAAACCATGTTTGGTTCACCTGAATGGCTAAGCCATTACGGGCGTTATTCACTTTGCCACAGTGAAGCATGTGTTTGGTTGGCTGAATGACCATTCAACTGATTGGTCATTTTGGGACTAAGCGGCAAAGTCACGTAATCACCATTACGAACACCCACCACTGAATGGGTTATTTGGCGATTCCCGGAATAAATTCCTTTTTTTTTACCCAATTTACTCATGCAGAAAATCATCTAAAACTCCAATATTAAACAAAGAAAATCAATCAGAAACATCAACATGTTAATTTGAACATTGCAGCAAGTAAACCATGGCAGAAAAAAATAACAAAATTTTATAGCATTTATCTTTAAAAACAGAGACTCAATCATCTCAATCTCAAACACTCAAACAAAATACAAAGAAAAAAAAAACAACAACCCATCTACAAGAACACCTAAAGGAACCAAATCTACTTAAATTTTTAAGTAGCTTGCATGTTTCTTCGTCTTTGTTGGAAAATATGGACATCACATATATAATAATGGTAATTACATGTTATTATTTACTATCATGATAGGTTAGCCCAAATTAAAAGTGATCTAATTTGGTTAGAATTTTATTGGGCTTTTAATTATTAAATAAAGTATGGGTCAAATATGTGTAGATACTCTTCTAATCATGAAACACCCCAAACCCGGCCTAGACGTTATGACCGGATCTAGCATGTCACATAGAAGGGTTTTTTAAAAACTTGCGCATTCGTTAAAAAGTTCGTTTTCTCTTTGAAACTTCGAGCTTTGTTGTTTGTGAAAATCCGATTTGTCTTTATGGTTTTCTTGTAAAAACGTTATTATTATTCTCGAAAACTTGTTTATAACAAAAATCAGATTCAGTGAATTACGAAGATGTGATATTTTGAAAACAGTTATTGTCGTTTCATGAAAACCACGTATTTATAAGTTTAACAGATATTAATGAAAACTTAAAAGAAAATAAACCAACAGCCTTATTACAAAATATTAACCCAAAATAAATAATCTTAAAATAAGGTAAAAACCGAAATTACTAGAGTTCACAAGTAGTATCTCTGATGTATGGCCACCACCGAGTCCTCCACGGCTCCAAATCCTCTAACGCTAGGGATTACCTACGAGGTTAAAGGAAAAGGGGTGAGTTACAAGAACTCAGTGTGTAATCCCCTAAACGATCATTGACTGGGCCCGAGCCCATAAAACATCAAATTGGGCCTAAGCCCTATAATCATGTAAGTTCAGATAATGTAATGCAACCCAACCCAATCCAGCCAATCACACCCTCGTACCAACCAATCGTCACATGTGGGGATCAAGTCAACCCACCCCGCCGATCACACCAATATTGCAGACAAGCTGCTAATCACAATATTTGTGGCTGAGCCACTAGAGTCATAGTACATATATATATATATGTGTGTCTGTGTCTGTGTGGCATAGCCACTAAATCAGTATGTGGCAAAGCCACCGGGCTATACTGCACTTCAATCATTAACCCACCCCATGCAACATGATAAAAATGCAATGCATCATATGTACAACAGTGTAAATAAAGCAGATACATAACAACCAACCATAATCAAGGGTATAACGGTAATTTACCCTCTAGGGGTATTTCGATAATTTCGCAACCCAAAGGTATTTCGGTAATTTACCCTCCAGGGGTATTGATTGTTGTTTTATGCGATGTCAAAGTCTTAAAATTTATAAAAAGAATGATCGAACCTGGAAACTAACTATGACAATGATTTAAAACAAGCGCACCTATCGAACAGTAGTATAGTTAAGGCAAGACCGGAATGTCGAACCCAAAGGAACCAAAAGTACTAATACTAACTTTCTTTTTATTATTTAGCCTAAGAATTAAGGGATTTGTTATCTAATCTAAAATTAACTCTCTACTAAACTAAAGACTCTAAGACAAAGAAGAATGAAATTGTGAAAATAACTTGAGGAAAAACCAATTGATTAAGACGACACCCAAGGAAGAATCTATAACATCCTGGTTTAGGGTCTAGTCAGAATAGTGGTGCGAGACCACAAATCCGAGGGTTATGAATGAGTTTTTGAGGTTTATGCTATGTATGCATGCCTGTGTGAAAGTTTTAGGAAGCAATTTTGAGAAATTGTGATTAAATTGTCCAAAAGGACTAAATTGCAAAAGTTGCAAAATGTGAGATTCTAGAAGCTATTTGTGTGAAATAGCTTTAGAATATTAATTAGAGGTCCTTAATGAGAAATTTTCCCAAATTTTAGTTTTTGGACAAAATTGGGCATGGATGAGTTAAAATACGAAGTTTATCAAAAAGGGCATTTTGGTCATTTCGTTATTAAATGATTAAAATAGGAGAAAAGATGACAAAATTCACTCATCTTCTTCTCCAAGGCTGCTGAAAATTTGAGAAGCCATTGTTAGGGTTCTTCAAATTTTTCAAGCTTGCTAGTAAGTGCATTTAAGTCCCGTTTTTGATATTCTTCGTATTTTTGAAGTCCTAGTTGCATGAGAAAGTTATTTTTAGCTATTTGGTGAGCTATGATGGATGTTCAAAAATGTACATATGTATGACATGCACGTATTTTGATGTTTTATGGAAGAATATGAAAGCTTCATGTAGTAGAAACATCTTTTGCTAAGTGATTTTCCATGAAAATGCATGTAGGGACTAGTTTGTGAAAAACTTTATTTTGGTCATACATGTGTGATTTAGTGAGAATTAATGAATGCTTTAGTTGAGTAAGTGGTTTGGCTAAGCATGAAAGGCTAGAAAGTTGAATAAAAATCACTTTATGATCCTTGGGATAAATTGTAAATAGGAGAAAGTTTAAGGGTAAAATGGTAATTTTGCTAAAGTATGATATATGAGTCAATTTAGACAATGTGTGTATTGAATAAGCTGATTTATTCATTATAGATCAAAAAAGACAAAGCCCAGATCGAAACCGAGGCAAAAGTAAAGTGGTGGACTAAATTGCACGTTTCTATACTTTTGAGTATCGAGGTAAGTTTATGCGTAAATAAAGCATTTATATTTACACATTCTTAATGCTAGTTAGTGTATAGCATGAATCAGAATGATTGAGAAACCATGTGGCTCAAGTGGAATGAATGTGGTAGATAGAGTGAATGTGTAGTGATAATGCTAAGTGGTGGGCTAAGTGCGATACTATATTAATGCTTAACGACGATGAGCTTGGCTGTGTACGATGCTATCTTTAAGTATATTTATCTTGTGGGGCTAAGTGCGAGACCACTATGATTACCTTTGTGGTAGGCTAAGTGCGATAATACTTTATAAATTGATTGTGGTAGGCTAAGTGCGATATTACCTTACTAATGGATTTTGGTGTGCTAAGTGCGAAACCAATGAGATATTAACTATGTGGATTAGTTCTGTGAACTAGCTGTGTAGCTATTATATTAAGTGAGATAACTGTGTGGATGAGTTATATGAACTGGCTGTGTGGTTGTCATACTGAGTAAGATAGCTGTGTGGATGTATTATTGATAAATAATGATGTGTTGTATATCGTGTAAATGTGATATTGAATGCAGGGGTGCATTTCAGTGGTTATGAGTATGTGACTTATGATGTGTTGGAAATGTGGTAAGGGATAGAAAGAGTAAGCATAGTTGTACATTATATGTTGGTATAATGCTAATTGTTATTTAGCTTATATTTATGCTTAATTGTTTATGTGTAAACTTACTAAGCTCAAAGCTTACTCCCTTTCTTTTCCTTTGTTTTATAGAGTAAAAGTGATGAACCAAGAGACAAAGATCATTGGAAGATAGCCCACATATCAGCACACTCTGGTATATGACTTAATGTTTTGTATATGGCATGTATAAGGGCTAGACAATTTAGTGAATTTTTGTTGTACATGGCTAAGATGTGTTGGCCTTTAGATGGATAGTGTATTTTGTATAATGCCATAGTTGTTGGCTATTACATTATATGAAAAGATGTAATTTCAATGTGAGATTGTACTTCAATTTGAGTTGATTATGGTTGTGTTGTATAAGTGCATGTTGTGAATACTATAGGGGTGAGAAGAGCTTAGCAAATAGCTTTGTTCTTGTCCATGTGGATAGAAACATGGGCGTGTGTCTAGGCCATGTGTGACACACGGTCAACCCATGGGTGTGTGTTGTGGCCGTGCGTCCCCTGCTGGTTGACATTTTAAGTTAGAATTGGCCACGAGCTAGCCACATGAGCGTGTCTAGACTCTAGGCCGTGTGAGGGAAGTTAGTGTTTACCACGGTTGGGAAACACGGGCATGTGGTTTGACCGTGGGGCATTGGCAGTATGCTTGGGTTTTTAAGCACGGTTTGAGAACATGGACGTTTGTGACTTCACACGGGCGTGTTGTACTTTGAATGGGTGTGTGAGCCCTGTTCAAAAGAGAAAATTTTTAAGATTTGAAAAAGTTCCGGAATAGTCTCAAGAGCCCTCGTGTGTATGAGTGAGGCCTCGTAAGTCGAGAATGAGGTTACTGAGAGGACTAAAGAGAGTAGTCAATACGAGCTTAAGTGGCGATCAAGTGGTTTTATTTCGATAACGCTTCGGGCCCGGTTCTAGCGTAGAACCCGGGTAAGGGGTGTTACAGAATCCACCTAGACTTCACTTGTTATCTAACTCTGAACCAGACGATTTATTCACTTGACTTGATCCGTAAGATTCCCTAAGTTATATTAATCCCTCTCTGGAGGCGACTAACGTCTAACCCTAAGTTGATTAATTGAAATCACTTTCTAATTAAAACCCCTAGAATTGCATTAACTCGATCTATGGACTTCTATATTAGGTTTCACCCTAATCTGATAAAATCTCGTCACCCTATCTCTAGGCGTGCGATCAACTCCGCTTAATTATACTAGATCTACTCTTAGGGAGGGACTTTTGCTCCTCCACCTTAGCACATCATACTTGAATTAATATCCCGGAAATATCAACACAAGAATTAAGAACACATAATTAAGAACAAGTCAAATATTTATCATATAGTTCAGCAAACGATAATAAGATTCATCTTAGGTTTCATCCCCCTCAGGTATCTAAGGGTTTAGTTCATAATGATAATAAAAGAATACATCTCAAAAGAAAAGATAAAACAAAACATAAGAAATCCCTAAAACCCCATGAAGGAATTGAAAGAGAGATCCTCTGTCTTGAGTATAACTCCGGCTTCTTTAGATGGATCAACTGGCTATCTTCGATTATTTCTCCACAAAACTGCCCTCTTTGGCCTAGCTGGACGCCCCCTGACTAAAGCCCTAGGTTCCGGCTTCTTCCGAACACCCCTTCAAGTTGCCCCCTTGGGTGTTTATATAGACTTTAAGATGCCTTACTTGGCCCCTAAGTATCCTAATTCAAGTAGAATTCCTACTAGGGTGTTTGAATAGGCTTTGGAATGTGTTTCTTTGCCTCCAAGTATCCAAATCCGAGTAAAACTTCTCTTGGCCGCGATAGGGACACGCCCATGGCACACGCTCGTGTAAGTCGTGGCCAGGCCGTGTTTGAGACTTTTGAGTGAGGCACGGCCGTGTGGTCTTGGGCCCAGGTCGTGTGGATTTCGTGATATGGCCCATTTACTTTGTTTTGGGCCCGTTTTCTGTTCTTTTCGTCATCTGGTGCTCTTCTAAGTATAAAACATGAAAACAAAGGATTAAGAGCACCAAATTACATAATTCAAGGCTTAAATCATCCAAAAGCATGCTAAATGTGGGCTTAAAATATGTTACTTTTACGGCTTATCAGGTATTTCGGTAATTTACCCACCAAGGGTATTTCAATAATTTATTACCCCTATAACGGTTGTTCCGAAGGCCTACTGTCGCCTCGAGCGACACGAGTACCCTTTTTTTATCGAAACAGTGTAATTGGGCCTAGGGCCCATTCTCGGCCCAAATGGGCCCACACGCTCGTGTGGCCCATTCAGCCCAAATCTAGCCACAGATATGATATTCACATTGACCAGTCCAATAACTACTATACAATCATACAATTTATTCATATGGGCTTACGGGCCCATTGGCCCCACATGGCCCATTTTGGCCCACGAGGCCCAAACAGCCTAACCCACAAGAACACTCATGATAGCCTCAACTATCGCGTCGAAGCCTCCATACGTGCACTCGCACACTCGTGTGGCCACCATTGCCGTATGACCGACATTTCGGCATTTGCCGCTCTACAGCTAGAGTAGGCCAAAGGTATGTTTACTCTCCTCCTAGATTGCTCTATTTAAAGCCAGCTTCTCACCATCCCTCTTGCTGTCTTTCCGATGTGGGATCCCTCCTTCAGTAGAGTTTAAATCCAACACAAACTCTTGTTGCCCCAACTTAGCAAAATAAATATCCCCTTTTTGCTACTCATGAGATTCGAACCCAGGCTCCCCTGTAGCATAATCCATGCCGCTAACCACTTTACCAACTAGCTCCTTGTTGTCTTAAAACATGCGCAACCAAATATAAGTCTATGGCCAAAGTCTAAAGTCCATTTAAAAAGAAAATCAAAATGCAAGCACCAAGACGTGAAACTTGGACCCCTTGCTTCCTTGTGGCATCATTCCCTTGTCTCTTATGTGGCGTCATTTGCCACTAGACCAGAACCCCTTTTGTGTCATTTTTCTCCACATTTTATTCTTAAAGCCTACTTACTAACTCCCAGGGTTTTATTCACCTAAAACCAAAATTTCCCTAGAGCCAAAGTTTGAACCCGGGACTTCATAGAAGCCCTCTAACCTTCCAAAATCACTCACCTAATAGGTCCAACTTGCATTAAAGCCGTTCTCTTGTTCTCCAAAAATTTTAAACACTCCTACGCCCAAGGCCCAATGGGCCCAGTTCTACTAGGCCCAAATTTGGGTCGTTACAAATCTACCATCCTTAAAGAAATTTCGTCCTCGAAATTTCAAGCTATCTAAAAGTGGTTTTAACACAGGCTACTCTACCACGCTGCCACTGCGCACTCTTATTCCAATAACACTAATACACTTCCAACCTAATTTAGAAACCTCTTCACCCAACCAAATATCTAACCACAGAAGCAAAGAGGTATTTATCACACATACATAAAATTTTTTACATTAAAACACCACATCCAACCAAAACATACACAGAATAAGTACCAAAAATATAGTCATTACAGCATATAACAGAGTATAAGGTCAGGAACTTACGGATTTGGTGCCGAAGACTCGATGTGCCATACTTCCAGTAACACTATCACTTTTTTTTCCTAAATCAAAGATTAAATTGATTCCCAAAAATTTTCAAACTCATTTTAAACCCATTCCATATTCAAGTTTTGCAACCGGCTCTGATACCATAAAATGGAACACTCCAAACCTGGCCTAGACATTATGACCGGATCTAGCATGTCACATAGAAGGGTTGTTTAAAAACTTGCGCGTTCGTTAAAAAGTTCGTATTCTCTTTGAAACTTCGAGCTTTGTTGTTTGTGAAAATTTGATTTGTCTTTATGGTTTTCTTGTAAAAATGTTATTATTATTATTCTCGACAACTTGTTTATAACAGAAATCAGATTCAGTGAATTACGAAGATGTGATATTTTGAAAACAGTTATTGTCGTTTCATGAAAACCATGTATTTATAAGTTTAACAGATATTAATGAAAACTTAAAAGAAAATAAACCAATGGCCTTATTACAAAATATTAACCCAAAATAAATAATTTTAAAATAAGGTAAAAACCAAAATTACTAGAGTTCACGAGTAGTATCTTTGATGTATGGCCACCACCGAGTCCTCCAAGGCTTCAAATCCTCTAACGCTGGGGATTACCTGCGAGGTTAAAGGAAAAGGGGTGAGTTACAAGAACTCAGTGTGTAATCCCCTAAACGATCACTGACTGGGCCCGAGCCCATAAAACATCAAACTGGGCCTAAGCCCTATAATCATGTAAGTCCAGATAATGTAATGCAACCCAACCCAATCCAACCAACCACACCCCTGTACCAACCAATCGTCACCTGTGGGGATCAAGTCAACTCACCCCGCCGATCACACCAATATTGCAGACAAGCTGCTAATCACAATATTTGTGGCTGAGCCATTAGAGTCATAGTACACATTTATATATATATGTGGCATAGCCATTAAATCAGTATGTGGCAAAGCCAATGGGCTACACTGCTCTTCAATCATTAACCCGCCCCATGCAACATGATAAAAATGTAATACATCATATGTACAACAGTGTAAATAAAGCAGATACATAATAACCAACCATAATCAAGGGTATAACGGTAATTTACCCTCCAGGGGTATTTCGGTAATTTTGTAACTCGGGTGTATTTCGGTAATTTACCATATGGGGGTATTTCGATAATTTAATAACCCGGGGGTATTTCAGTAATTTACCCTCTAAGGGTATTTCGGTAATTTACCCACTATGGGTATTTTGGTAATTTACCCACCAAGGGTATTTTTGTAATTTATTACCCCTATAACGGCTTTTTCGAAGGCCTACTATCGCCTCGAGCGACACGGGTACCATTTTTTATCGAAACAGTGCAATTGGGCCTAGGGCCCATTCTCGGCCCAAATGGGCCCACACGCTCGTGTGGCCCATTCAACCCAAATCTAGCCACAGATATGAGATTCACATTGACCAGTCCAATAACTACAATACAATCATACAATTTATTCATATGGGCCCACAGGCCCATTGGCCCTACATGGCCCATTTCGGCCCATCGAAGCCCAAACAGCCTAACCCACAATAACACTCATGATGGCCTCAACTATCGCGTCGAAGCCCCCACACGTGCGCTCACACGCTCATATGGCCACCATTGCTGTATGACCGGCATTTCGGCATTTGCCACTCTACAGCTAGAGTAGGGCGAAATACACACTTGATAGAAATATGAAGCTGCTAATCCACGCTACAAGCACTCCTATGCCCAAACGCCCACCAAGGTATGTTTACTCTCCTCCTAGATTGCTCTATTTAAAGCCAGCTTCTCACCTTCCCTCTTGTTATCATTCCGATGTAGAATCCCTCCTTCAGTAGAGTTTAAATCCAACACAAACTCTTGTCGCCCCAACTTAGCAAAATAAATATCCCCGTTTTGCTACTCATGAGATTCGAACCTAGGTTCCCCTGTAGCATAATCCACGCCGCTAGCCACTTTACCAACTAGCTCCTTGTTGTCTTAAAACATGCACAACTAAATATAAGTCTATGGTCAAAGTCTAAAGTCCATTTAAAAAGAAAATCAAAATGCAAGCACCAAGACTTGTAACATCCTTAAATTAGGGGTTCGACATTTTGCTTTATTCTGTGTGTTGGCTAATTAAGCTTGTTGTTTGGGTGTGTTTGGGGGTCTTGGGGAGGCTCGGGTTCGAGCCAAAGCTTTGGTAAAATTTTGCTTTTTGGGCACTTAAGAGGGGGAGCTAGTGAAGGCAGGACTTAAGAATAATTGTTTGTATCTGGATGTCACAAGTAGCAAGGTGGCCTAGTGGTTGGCTTCACAGGGGAGCATGAAAGGGGGGAGAGTGTTCGAATCCCATCTGCTGTAACAAGGAGCTTTATTTTTGTGTCCAATGAGAAGAAGAGGAGGAGTTGGAGTGGGATTCTGCTTGGTGAAGGTTTGAAGTGGTCAAACCATTTGAATGGGAGGAGGTGAGTGAATGGTGGAGTGATTTGAGGAGAGGATCGTAGAATTCAAAGTGTGGGAATGGTTGGCCGAATGTGGGATGTGTGAAGGAGTTGTGCCGTTGATCGTGTCTGTCAGAGTCTTTAAAATTTATAAAGAGAATGATTGAACCTGGAAACTAACTATGACAACGATTTTTAGGCAAGTGCCCTATCAAACAGTAGTATAGTTAAGGCAAGACAGGAATGTCGAACCCAAAGGAACTAAAAGTACTAATACTAACTCTCTTTCTGTTATTTAGCCTAAGAATTAAGGGATTTGTTTATCTAATCTAAATTTAACTATCAACTAAACTAAAGATGTAAAGGCAAAGAGGATGAATTGAGAAAATAACTTGAGAGAAAACCAATTGATTAAGACGACACCCAAGGAAGAATCCACCTAGACTTCACTTGTTATCTAACTCTGAACCAGACGATTTATTCATTTGACTTGATCCGTAAGATTCCCTAAGTTATTATAATCCCTCTCTCGAGGCGACTAACGTCTAACTCTAGGTTGATTAATTGAAATCTCTTTCTAATTAAAAACCCTAGAATCGCATTAACTCGATCTATGGACTCCCATATTAGGTTTCAACCTAATCCGACAAAATCTCGTCACCCTATCTCTAGGCGCGCGATCAACTCCGCTTAATTATGCTAGATCTACTCCTAGGCAGGGACTTTTGCTCCTCCACCTAAGCACATCATACTTGAATTAATATCCCAGAGAATTAAGAACATATAATTAAGAACAAGTCAAATATTTATCATATAGCTCAGCAAATGATAACAAGATTCATCTTAGGTTTCATCCCTCTCAGGTATCTGAGGGTTTAGTTCATAATAATGATAAAAGAATGCATCTCAAAAGAAAGGATAAAACAAAACATAAGAAATCCCAAAAACCCCCTGAAGGAATTGAAGGAGAGATCCTCCGTCTTGAGTATAACTCCGGCTTCTTGAGATGGATCAACTGGCTATCTTCGACTAATCTCCACAAATCTGACCTTTTTGGCCCGGCTCCTTGGCCTAGCTAACCGCCTTCTAACTAAAGCCTTGGGTTCCGGCTTCTACCGTATTCCCCGCTTAAGTTGCCCCCTAGGATGTTTATATAGGCTTTGAGATGCCTTACTTGGCTTCCAAGTATCCTAATCCGAATAGGATTCCTATTTGGGTGTTTATATAAAATTTGGAATGTGTTTCTTTGCCTCCAAGTATCCAAATTCGAGTAAAACTCCTCTTGGCCGCGGCAGGGACACGCCCATGTAAGTCGTGGCCAGGCCGTGTTCGGAGCTGTTGAATGGGGCACAATCGTGTGGTCTTGGGCCCAGGCCATGTCGATTTCGTGATATGGCCCATTTACTCCATTTTGGGCCCGTTTTTCGTTCTTTTCGTCATTGGGTGCTCTCCTGAGTATAAAACATGAAAACAAAGGATTAAGAGCACCAAATTGCATAATTCGAGGTTTAAATCATCCAAAATCATGCTAAATGTGGGCTTAAAATATGTTACTTTTACGGTTTATCAAATAACCCCACACTTAAGCTTTTGCTTGCCCTCAAGCAAAATTTTCAACTTACAATTAAAACAAACTTCCTCGATTTATAATATCCATCAATAATGCCTTATCATATTTCAAGGATAATTCATACATGGATGATTCAATTCAAAGGGTCCTAAAGATTCAAACAATTAAAGTCATTCATTTATAGCCCTGAAAACATAGGCGTTTCCCCTTATCTAAATAATTACCTGTGATTCGAAACTGACAAGAATTGACATCCTCACTAAAGATTCACTCAAATCACTCGAAGTGTTTAAGGTTCAAAATTAAGCACTCAAAAGTCAAACATGAAGAGTTAATCCCATAGGCTTGCATGAAAAATCAAATCTTCACCACTAAAATATGAGATGATACGCAAATCAAAAGGTCTTTACAGGGTTGTAACGGGGCTTAGGTTAAGGGTATGGATAAAGGCTGAATTAGAAGGTTAGAATCGAGATTGACATGATAAATTACCTAACTAGAAACTAATCTTAAATAATTACATCAATTGAAAGCTAATAATACGAGCTTTTTCTCTTTGAGATTTGAAATTTAAATATGTATAAGCTCACCTAACATAGAACTAATAATGAATATACTTTGATTTTTTTTTAAGAACAAGTCAAATAATAAAGGATGATTGAAATAGATAAAATAGTTAGGCAACTGATCAAATCAAATCTCGACATAAGGGTAGTCAAAAAGGAATGGTGATAATAAATACAAAGGGTTTTGGGTTAATATTAGTGGGTGAGTCAATAAAAATGTTGTTAGGATTAAACGGGGTTCACTAGGGGTTAATTACGATGGTAGGCTTTTTAGTGAAGTGAGTGGGTTAAAACCTAGGTGCCTTTATCATCTCGGTATATCAAATCATTGGTGTGGTCTCGACATGTATAATCGATGCAAGTTCTAGAATAACAAATCAATATTGACACACTCATAATCAATAAAGTGAGTAAGAAAAAGAATATATGCTCTATAAGGCTTAAAAGCTCACAAAAAATTATGGGTATGTTGATGTCAATCTTGTAAATTTCAAACTTCAAGGTAATAATTACACTTAGGTAGACAACCTAACAAAATTTTAATTTCTAAAAATAGACTTTTCATGCTTGATTCTCTAGTATTCTTCAAATTTAATCATCAATGCACAATTATCAATAACTTAATCTAAAACATATCAATAAAAATCATAAAACAAAAGAGATTTCATCCTAATCATAATATAAGAGACTCTCCTTTCGAACAAGGCATAATTCAGGGATTTTCAAATAGTACTATACTTATCCCCCCCACACTTAAGTTGTACATTGTCCTCAATGTACAAAGATAGATAATAACATTTAGTAGATAATCAAAAGAGAGGGAGAGAAGTGAAACTTCCTAAATTAAGGCTGAAATCTTTTGGAGGATGTGGAAAATACGTTGGAGGTGCTGTCTTTTGTTGTGGTTGTTACTGACGAGCTCTGTGTTAGATGAAGAAACTGGGGAGCTCGTAGAGAAGTAGCCAAGAATTATGAAGACACATTTAAAATAAACTAAATATAAAATTAAAGAAAAGCAAGCCAAAATGAAGAAAATAGGAAATTAAAATAAACTTAAAAGGAAAGATTAATGGACTGAAGAGTCCTTATTGTTGGATGGTTCGCGAGGCGGGTGTGATTCCGAAGGCTGCGAAGATGCTAGCGGTGGCGGAAGTGGCGTGATTCCCAAATAGCCTTTAGAACTTCGAAGGCTGTTGTGGTGGTGGTCGTGGTTCCCAAGGTGTTTTTCCCTAGCAGCCTGAAGAACTTGACACTAAGAAACTAAATTAAAATAAACTAAATTAAGCATAAGATAGTCAAAGAGAAGGAAAATAAAGCAGGTGAGAAGAGTAAAACAAAAGATAAATGGTCTCAAAGACCTTTGGCTTGTTGAGTGAATGAAACGGCCAGCATGAACTTATGTAGATCAGTCTCCCATTGGGGGATTGTGCTTAGATTTCGCTGTTTTTTCAACATTGAGTGTTTAGGCATCGGGAATTGGGGAAGGATTATAGGAGAGAAATATGAGAAGGGAGAATTCTGAAGAATGGAATGGAAGAAAGAGGGTGGGGAATGGTTGAGAAGAGGGAGGGATGGGTGGTTTATATAGAATTTCAAATCTGGTACATCCCCACACCCGTGTACCCTAGGCGTGTCGATTCGCACGGCCATGTAGCACGACCGTGGTAGGCTTCGTTCTTTTCTCCCACGCTCACGCTCAGGTTGCCACGCCCGTGTATGATCAAACAGTGTCGACCACGGTCACATCGCACGGCTATAGGGATCTGTCGATGCCCGTGGTGTGGTGGTTGGAGTCTGTGACTTGAAGATTTTATTTCCTCTGACATGTACCGTTTCTGCCATGTCAGTACGGAGATTCTTGAGGTCCACACGGCCATGGCCACGGCCGTGTGCAAGGCCGTGTGGCCTGGAAATTTATAGTTAGGTGCTAAAAAGGAAAGAGTAAAACAGAATAAATAAAAATAAAAAAATATAAAAGTTAATAGGGTTAGTACTTGAGTTGCCTCCTGAGAAGCGCTCGTTTATATTCATAAGCTAGACTCTCCTCTTATTTGTGTATTCATGGTGGTTTGAAGAGTTGAAAGTCCTTCCTCATGCTGGCAGTTCCATAATCATGGTAGGGTTTAAGATGAGAAGCGTTTATTTTTAAAGTGCCAAAAATAGGGTTACTTACCTCGACTGTTCCGTATGGAAAAACATCGATTACCTTGAAAGGGATTTCCTTACTTGTTTTAGGATCAGGTGGAGATATTCGTGGGTCTGCTTTGTTTAGTAGTACTTGATCTCCGATTTTGAACCTATCTACCTCGTGAAGTGGCTTCGGTTCTGCTTCGTGTATCCCTAGTTCTTCTTTTAGATGTGTCTTCCCCTTTTCTAGTTCATCGATCTGAATCCCTTGTTCCTTGTGAGGTATTTCCTTGTTGGCACAGGGTTTAGGATCTGACTCATGCTGTGGTGTTTCCTGAAAAGAAGGGTTAACCTAATGGTTATCAATGGAAATGACTTTCTCACCTTGGTTATTCGATGTTCTAGCGGAATCGAGGGCTTGAAGAATGACTGTCTCGTCACCTACATAGAGTATAAGTTCGCCTGCATCAACATCAATTTTAGTCCTGGCAGTTGCTAAAAATGGTCTTCCTAAAATTAGGGGGATTGTGTTGTCCTCATCCATGTCTAAAACGACAAAGTCTACTGGGAATACGAATTTATCAATTTTCACAAGAACATATTCAATTATACCCCTAGGAACTCTAATAGTTTTATCAGCTAATTAAATGCTCATCCTAGTTTGTTTGGGTTTCCCTAGACTTAGTTTTTTAAACAATTTATAAGGCATGACATTTATGCTTGCCCCTAAATCAGCTAACGCATTATCAATAGATAAACTACCAATTAAGCATGGAATTGTAAAACTCCTTGGATCTTTTAATTTATGTGGTAGTTTATTTTGCAACATTGCTGAGCACACTGCGTTCAGTTCCACATGTGATTCCTCGTCTATCTTTCGCTTATTTGTCAATAGTTTCTTTAAAAATTTCCTGGAATCTGGCATTTGCAAAAGAGCTTCAAGAAACGGTAAGTTAATATGTAATTTCATTAAAAGTTTAAGGAACTTACCAAACTGTTCCTCTGTGTCGTCTTTTGTTAATGCTTGAGGATATGGTATGCGAGGTGTGTATTCCTTGACTACTGGTTTCGGCTTGTTACTGACCTCAACCATCTCTTCTTCTACCATATTCTTTTGTTTTGAATTAGGCTCGTCTAACCTTTCACTATCTTGAGCTATTATGGTTTGAACTTGCTCCCTTGGGTTAGTCTCTATGTTGCTCGGTAGTCTTCCCTGTGGTCTCTTGGAGATTTGCTTAGCAAGTTGCCCGAATTGATCCTTGAACTCTTGTGATAATGCCTCAAGTTTTTTTTCTACCTTCTGGAAACGTGTTTCTGAGGCTGCTATGAAATTTGTCAACACCTCTTCAAGGCTCGGCTTCTTTTCCTATGGGTAGGGCTGTTATTGGAAGTTTTGGGAAGGTTGTTGCCTTTGATTTCTTTGACCGCCCCATGAGAAATTGGAGTGGTTCTTCCAGCCTGGATTATAGGTATTACTATAAAGGTTATTGTTAGAACGGAAATTGTTACCCATATAGTTCATCTGCTCGCTTTCCATGCCCTGTCTGTAGGGTGGGTACTCAGGATTCGCCACTCCTTCACTTGCGTCGCACTGTAGAACTGGATGTGCCTGCAAAGAACCATATAAACTATCAAATATTTTATGTAGCAATTCTACCTGGTTTGATAGTGCGGTTACTGCATCGAGGTTAAAAACTCCGGCTACTTTGGCTGGCCTTGTCCTTGTCACTTGCCACTGATAGTTATTCAGTGGCATCTCTTCTATAAACTCGTAGGCTACTTCAGGAGTTTTATTATTCAGAGTTCCACCGGCGGCTGAATCGATTAACTGTCTTGTTGAGGGGTTCACACCATTGTAGAAAGTTTGGACCTGTAGCCACAAAGGTAATCCGTGGTGTGGACACCTTCTCAACAAATCCTTGTATCTCTTCCATGCGTCGTAAAGTGTCTCTGAATCTATCTGCACAAAAGAAGAGATATTATTCCGTAATTTGGCTGGTGGAAAATATTTTAATAAAAATTTTTCGATCATTTGGTCCCATGTAGTGATTGACCCTCGTGGAAGAGAATGTAACCACTGTTTGGCTTTATTCCTCAGGGAAAAGGGAAATAATCGAAGACGGATAGCATCATCAAAAATGCCATTTATCTTGAAGGTATCACAGAATTCTAGAAAATTCGCTAAATGTGTGTTAGAATCCTCATCCTGCAAACCATCAAACTGAACAAACTGTTGTATCATCTGTATAGTGTTAGGTTTCAGTTCAAAATTATTTGCAGCAATAGTAGGCCTAACAATACTAGACTCAGTTCCTGTTAAACTAGGTTTAGCATAATCATACATAGTACGTGGAGCATGATGTTCTGCCATCTCTGGAGGTGGCGGATTATTTTCAGCCATCTCTTCTGTTGTATTTATTTCGGCTTCTTGCTCTTTGTCTATGTAATTTAAGCTTCGCCTTATCTCTTTGTGATTTCTATGAACGGTACCTTCAATATCACTGTCGTAAAGCAGGGGTCATGTCGGGTTTCTTCTAGTCATAAACTAGAGGTACCTGAAAGGAACAAAAAGAAAGAAAGAAAATTTAGAAAAAAATAAAAATAAAATTTAATTGCAAAAATAAAAATAAAAAAATAATAATATGGCTAAAGTAATAAAAATTAAGCGTTTTTAATATTTAAATTCCTGGGCAACGGCGCCAAAAATTTGATCGTGTCTGTCAGAGTATTAAAATTTATAAAGAGAATGATCAAACCTGGAAACTAACTATGACAACGATTTTTAGGCAAGTGCACCTATCGAACAGTAGTGTAGTTAAGGCAAGACCGGAATGTCAAACCCAAAGGAACCAAAAGTACTAATACTAACTCTCTTTCTATTATTTAGCCTAAGAATTAAGGGATTTGTTTATATAGTCTAAATTTAACTATCAACTAAACTAAAGATGTAAAGGCAAAGAGGAAGAATTGAGAAAATAACTTGAGAGAAAACCAATTGATTAAGACGACAACCAAGGAAGAATCCACCTAGACTTCACTTGTTATCTAACTCTGAACTAGACGATTTATTCATTTGACTTGATCTGTAAGATTCTCTAAGTTATATTAATCCCTCTCTTGAGGGGACTAACGTCTAACCCTAGGTTGATTAATTGAAATCTCTTTCTAACTAAAACCCCTAGAATCGCATTAACTCGATCTATGGACTCCCATATTAGGTTTCACCCTAATCCGGTAAAATCTCGTCACCCTATCTCTAGGCACGCGATCAACTCCGCTTAATTATGCTAGATCTACTCTTAGGCAGGGACTTTTGCTCTTCCACCTAAGCACATCATACTTGAATTAATATCCCGGAAATATCAACACAAGAATTAAGAACACATAATTAAGAACAAGTCAAATATTTATCATATAGCTCAGCAAACGATAACAAGATTCATCTTAGGTTTCATCCCCCTCAGGTATCTGAGGATTTAGTTCATAATAATGATAAAAGAATGCATATCAAAAGAAAAGATAAAGCAAAACATAAGAAATCCCTTAAACCCCCGGAAGAAATTGAAGGAGAGATCCTCCGTCTTGAGTATAACTCCGGCTTCTTTCGATGGATCAACTGGTTATCTTCGACTAATCTCCACAAATCTGACCTTTCTGGCTCGACCCCTTGGCATAGCTAACCGCCCCCTGACTAAAGCCTTGGGTTCCGGCTTCTGCCGAACTCCCCGCTTAAGTTGCCCCCTAGGATGTTTATATAGGATTTGAGATGCCTTACTTGGCCTCCAAGTATCCTAATCCGAATAGGATTCCTATTTGGGTGTTTATATAGACTTTGGAATGTGTTTCTTTGCCTCCAAGTATCCTATTCCGAGTAAAACTCCTCTTGGCCGCGGTAGGGACACGTCCATGGCACACGCCCGTGCAAGTCGTGGTCAGGCTGTGTTCGGAGCTGTTGAATGGGGCACGGCCGTGTGGTCTTGGGCCCAGGCCGTGTCGATTTCGTGATGTGGCCCATTTACTCTGTTTTGGGCCCATTTTCCGTTCTTTTCGTCATTGGGTGCTCTCCTGAGTATAAAACATGAAAATAAAGGATTAAGAGCACCAAATTACAAAATTTGAGGTTTAAATCATCCAAAAGCATGCTAAATGTGGGCTTAAAATATGTTACTTTTACGGTTTATCAGCCGTGTGTGGGAGAGTGTCAAAGGGGGAGGGGAGTGTTTCAGCTAAGGGTCTTTTGAGTGTGCATATTCGGTCATTTGTAGAAGTGGTAAACTAAATATTCTTTAGGAGTTGTTTTCTTTCTTTGCATTTTTGAGCATTTTTGCTTCAATCTTTTGATACCGAAACCCCAATTCTCTTCTTCCACTCTTCTCACTTTGTTTTCGTTTTCTTCTTCTCAGACGTTTTCTTCATTGATATTACTTAGCAGTCTTGGTCGAACCTTTCCATTTTCTTTCCATTCGTTCTTTGCCTCACATAACTGAAATCCCCATTCTTCTTCTTCTTTAACCTTCTAACTCCTTCGTTTGCGGTTGTCAAGGGCCGACTACTCCCTGCTCCATCATTCCCTTCTCTAGGTAGTGGCTGAATAGGTGAGTCTTCAATGCCGTTTTGTGTCTCTTTTCTTTTCTTGCCATATTATTTATTTCTCATTTGGTCGAATGTATGATATCTTTCTTTCTTATTGTTTTCCTTCTCTAGTGAGATCATAAGCCGAACACTCATTACCTCGACCTTGTATGGGGTTGATTATCATATCAGAAGGGTGTAAGGGTCAACTTTCGATTGTTCAAGAATCAGTTCTTGTCGAAACTAAGGGTGAGCAGTGTTATTCATTATTATGAGTTTTTCTCTGTTGACCAAATGTGGTTGTTTGGTAACTTTGTTTGTTTTGGTACATCAATCGTGTTAGGAACTTAGTCAAGAGGGTAGAACCGAGCTACTTTGGTATATTGAAGGGAATTTCCTTGTGGTAAGTGAAATAAGTGAATGTAGTAATTATTTTGGACACAAGTGTTAGTTATGCATTACCAGGGATGAGACTAACAGTTAACCGATTGTATTCTTAGGTACTTTGGAAAGTATTGCGTTACGTATCCCATATCAGATGTGTAATCTCACACCTTTACTCATTTGTTGTGCATTATACTATGTGTCGGCCTAAAGCCGAGATACCCTTAAAGGGTAAGCTACTATGATACCCCTAGTGGGTGAGTTTGGAAATGGCCTAGGTGAGTAAATTTATGATTATACCCTTTTAGGTAGATTTCACATGACTAAGTATTCCGTTTATCTGTTATATTGGTACATTCATGCATGTACTAAATTATTATGTCATGATATGTTGCATGGGATTAGGATATGATTTTGATGATTGGGGAAGTGTAATTCGGTGGCCCTGCCACATATTTCGGTGACTCTGTCACATTTTGTCCGGTGGCTATGCCACGTATATTTTGATAATCTGGTGGCTCTGCCACAATTTCAGCGATGAGCAGTGCAACTGCCATCGAGGTGTGTAGCGGATGGAGGGTTGATTGTAGAAATCCCCACAGGTGTGTTAGGCTGGATACGGGTGGTGAGTAGCGGATGGATTATTAGGCTGGGCTGGGTTGCATTGCATGCATTGTCTGTATTATCATGCTGATAGGGCTAAGGCCCATTTTGTTTCCATTAGGGCTAAGGCCCAGTTGATGTTCGATTAAGGGATTACATACTGAGTTCTCGTAACTCACCCCCTCTGCTTAATATTTTTCAGGTGATCCCCAGCAATGAGGATTTGGAGCCGAGGTGGACTCTGTGGTGGCCATACATCGTTTCTTTAGTAAATCCCATTTTACTTTACTTTAAAATTTTCTTTTAATTTGGGTTTATGTTTTGGTAATAAGGCCTTTGGTATTTTATTTGGTTTTAACTTTTAACTCGGTTTCTGCTTATTATTAAATGTTCAATAAGGGATTTCCCTAAAACTTTAATACCTATTGTTTTCCCAAAATGTTAATGAACGATTTTTCAAACTATAATTGATTAAAAACTAGGTTTTATTAAACGTTGAAACAGTTTTCAAAATATCACATGTTCTAAATTCACTGAAGCTAATTTCTGTTATAAACAAGATTTTACGAACAATTCAAACTCAAATCTCCTAATAAAAGTAGTTTTCAAATTAATCACAACTTTTCTAAAATGGACATTAAGTTAAACGGGTTTTTTTATAAACAAACACCTAAGCTCGAAGTTTTCAAGAAAGAATATGAAATTTTGAACGAGAACACGATTCAAAACAACCTATCCATGTGACATGCTAGATCCTGTCGTAACATCTGGGCTGGGTTTGGGGTGTTACAAGACTTGAACCTTGGACCCCTTGCTTCCTTGTGGCGTCATTTGCCACTAGACTACAACCCCTTTTGTGTCATTTTTCTCCACATTTTATTCTTAAAGCCTACTTACTAACTCCCAGGGTTTTATTCACCTAAAACCAAAATTTCCCTAAAGCCAAAGTTTGAACCCGGGGGACTTCATAGAAGCCTTCTAACCTTCCAAAATCACTCACCTAATAGGTCCAACTTGCATTAAAGCCATTCTCTTGTTCTCCAAAAATTTTAAACGCTCCCACGCCCAAGGCCCAATAGGCCCAATTCTACTAGGCCCAAATTCGGGTCGTTACAAATCAAATTCTAGTTAATGATGGGCTAATTAGAATTTGATTAGAACTAATATGCCAAGGTTATAAGTATTAGGGTTATGGTCCCCAAATTATACACAAGATATCTTTTCTAATATCCCATCATTAGGAAAGAGAGAGAGCTTCTTGTGTGCTAATTTGGACGATCAAATCCCCAAAATCTGATAAAACTACAAGGAATTCATGGATCCAGGTACGCTTCCGCATCTTGATTTGTTCTTGATTTATTCTTGATGATTTGACATGATAGATCCTAGTTTATTTAGTTTTATTTTAGTTATTTTACAAATCTAACAAGTGGCATCCGAGCTTTTTCATGTTGAATCATTGAGAATGAATTGATTCTTTATTAATTTTGGATTGATTTGTTTTTCTTTTTTAATTTTATGGATTTAATATTTTAATTATATATTATGTTGAATCTTTGAGATTCCTAATAAATTTTTGGGTTTTGATTCTTTAAATAAAATTTTAATGTTTTAAATAAAGTTTTAAGGTTTTAATTTTCGTATAACTGTAAAGATTTATAGTTTTAATTGAGAATTAAAAAAAAATTGAGGATTTTATGTTGTTTATACAATTTTAATAAATATTTAAAAAGCTGTGTGGGTTTGGGTTCATTAGAAACTTTTTATGATATATATTTGATTATATCAATAGATGGATTGTTAATTGCTAATCGCTTGTTTTATATATATATATATATATTGTTTTGGAGACACTTTAGTAATTATGTTCAGGATTTTACATGATTATATATGGTTGGTAAAAGAAATTGCTTCAGGTAAAGTGTCTGTAACATTCTGGAAAGGGCCTATGCATTTTTGGTTTAATTGTATGAAATGACAAGTCTTAAACATTATGAATAAATTTTTGATATTTTTGGAAACTCAGAAATGTATGAAAATGCATGGAAATGGAAATGAACATTTTGGAAACACGAACATTTTTCAAACTGGAAATGCATTAGGACATGAACATTTTAGAAACCCAGAAATGTAAGTGAAATGGTTCAAAAATGGAAAGTACACATTTTTGGAAACTAAGAAATGAAAATGGAAATGATCCAAAAATGGAAAGTATACATTTTAGGAAACTTGGAAATGTAAGAAAATGGAAAAAATGTGAGCCGATCGAAAATTTTAGGAAACTTGGAAATGACCCTAAAATTATGAGTTTTAAAGTTTAAAATGGGAGATTAAGGCAAGAGGGCCTTAAAAGAAAAAGTTGGTAAAATTTGACACACAAACGGGCTAGGAAAAGTGGCCTGAAGATGGCACTTAGGGCCTATGGAAATGGCGCCATGTGCAAAAGGCATGGGCACAGGTTCGAGTCACAAGGAAGCAAATAAATGAAGTTTTATTTTTGCTTCCCGTGCTAAAGGGTGGACGGCACATGTGTTTTAAAAGAGAGGTGTTTTATTTCCATTAATATTGCATAATAATGTGATAAATAAAAGCTTTTAATTTGGATTATTTAGAAGAGATAAAAAGGATTTTTCTTTATTTATTTTTAAATAAGGTGATAATATTATCACAAGGAAGAGTGGTGGCCAAGTCAAGGACTCTTGGCCTAGTAATTATGGCTAAAGAAGGAGAATTAAAAGATTTTCTCTCATCTTTTCCAAGTGTGGCTGAAATTTCCCTAAGCAAACCCTCTCTCTGCCGAATTTTCTTCTCCTCTTCTCTTCTTCTCTTTTCTTCATCTGTCAAGCCAAAAGTCTTTTCTTTTGATACCTAATTAAACTCCATAGCCGAATCTCTGTGACTCTAAGCAAGGAAGTAATCAACTACAGCATCAAAAGGGGTAAGATCTGTGGTCAATCGATTTGTACTCCTTCTCTTTTTATTGAAAATCAGGGTACTAATTCTATTAGCAATTTTGGCCGAATCTACAAGGGATCTCTCAGGTTTCTACAATTGTTGAATACAAGGGTCAAGGATCTAAGGTAAGAACAATGAATTTTTGTTCTTCTAATTCTTTAAATCAAGATCTAGGAAATAATCCCTTTTGTGTCTCTTGGCCGATTACCAAAGGAGGAATTTTGGGATTTCAGATCTAAGGGATTTCAACATCTCCATAAGCCAAGGGTTACTTTTCGAGATTTAGAATCACAAGGTAAGTGCTAAGAAATTCGGCTAAGGCTTATGTTACATGTTTGGATTTATTATTTAGTAGAAAACTAACCTATGGAGTAATATAGTGTTTAGCCGAATTCACAAGGGAGGAATACAAAGATCCGGCACTTGATTCTTAAAATCAATTCGAGTTACAAGGTAAGTAATACAAATCCTAGTTGTATTTGGAAAAGTGGCGAATGGTCTTTTAAAGTGATTAACTTATGTAGGATTTGAGATCTAAAGCGTGATCGATTCTCTTGGGATTTCAAGGAATCTATTAAGCGAATCAGTGTGTACTCACACTAACTTTCAATATATTATGGCAATAATTATTTTAATATATGAATATGCATAAGAATGAGAATGTGGCTAAGTACCACAAATATGGTAAAGAGTACCAGTGCACGTTTCCTACTACTGATAGGATTATGAATATGATACATTTTGAACATGTAAATAGTAACATGAATGAGAAATAAGTATGTTATGCATGATATAATAATATTTGGGGCATTTTGGGCTATATGTGAAAGGGAAGAAGGTGTTGACTTGGTCTCACTAGCGGAATATGGTGACTACGGTCACATAATATGAATATGGTAACCGGTTACATTATCGAATTTGGTAACCGGTTACATTATACGAATATGGTGTCTAATGAAACAAATTATATGGGCGATGAGCACGCCGACTGCAGCGACTGCCTTCGATGGTGTGTAGCGAATGAAGGGTCGATTTAGTAGTCCCCACGGTGTGACTGGCAGGTACGGGTGGTGTGTAGCGGATGGACAAATAGGCTTGGGTTTGGGTTGCATCATTTGATTCGAATATGTACTTGATATGAATATGTATGCCTGATCTGTTGATTGTTAGTTTTGTGTACACATTGAGTCTGTAGACTCACCCCTTGTGGGACCATTTTTTTTCAGGTGATGAGCAGTAATGGACCGGGTCGGCAGGAGCTGAAGGTGGCCATGCAGGAGAAAAATAAACGATTTGGACTCTATTTTTGCTAAGTACTTTTCATTTTAATTTTGGAAATTATTTGATGTAATAAGGCCATAAGGCCCAAGTTTGATTGCTTCATTTCTGTTTAAATTTTATTATTATGTTACGAATTACTTTAAAATTAATGATTGTTTAAAAACATATTTCTTAAATAAACCCTAGATTTTTTTTTTTTTTTTTGTCACTTTAAATAATTGTTCTTTTAAAATTAAGTAAACGGGTTTCCAATCTAAGCACAACCCAAAACCAATATCTTTCGAAAAATACACAAATTATCTCTAAGTAATAAAGAACTTCAAAACCGTTTTTCTTAAGGAACATACCAGATCCGGTTCAGGCTCGTGGGCCGGGTGTGGGGTGTTTCAGTGTCTCTTATATACCGATTGTTTATCAATGAATTCATTATATATGTTGAATCCTTAAGATTGATGGTAATATTTGTTAGTTTTAATTTTCTTTTTATCGATTCAATTTTAGGGTTTCATTATAATCGTTTTTTAATTCAAATCCGGTTCAACAATTGTACAATTGAATTCAATTTTTATAATCATTAATTCTTGAATTCAATATATAGTTGATAGAATATATTATTTATTATTGAGTTTATATGCTTATTCTTCTCATACTATTCAGTTTAAGCATATATTTTGAATTTGGATTTACTTGGGATATGTAAGGCAAGTCGACCAGGGTTATATTTTTATGGTTTAATTATGATGAAATTCGATTTTGATGTAAATTGATGTTAATCATATTATGTGTTTAAATAGTTTGGTTCTATAATCTCAAGTTTTGGCATGTTATGGTTCCAAATATTTGGTTAAATTATGGTGATTTATTGTATGAATTATGAGATATGCCAACTATTATGATTTTGGTTTTTGAGATGTATTGGCTTAAAAATATTTTCAAGTATTCATGTGAATATCTTTTTAATCATAAATAACTTTGAATTTACATGGTAAATTCAGGGTAAGTTTTTCTATTTGATTATGAATACATGTATATGCGTGAATTGTTTTGGTGTTTTTATCCATGCCAAAATTATGAATACATGTGCCAAAGTTATGAATACATGTGCTTGTTAATTATTTGGCTTTGAACCACTACTGTAACATCCTGAATTTTTGGGCCTATGCGTTTAATGGGTGAATATGTTTAATATGTTAATTTAAGTAATAGGGGTCCAAATTGGGCTCAGAATTAGGCAAAGGCCTTGATTAAAATTATCTGTTTGGGCATTATAGGGTTTAAAAGATAGTATCTATGTTTAAAATACCAAAGTGGGCTTGTGGCCCAATCTTCGGAGGTGACGCCACACAAGGGAGTAAGCGGCCCAAATTTAAGTTTCATGGAGCCCAATTCTTTTAATTTAAGTTAGCTAAATTTTGGGCATTAGGATTAGGTGGAGTGGATGGAAACAAAGCTAAAATTTAGGAGTTTTAATGTTTAAAATATGTGGATAATAAGCAGATAAAGGCTATTATTTAGGAATTTATTTTATGTGGATAATAAGCAAATAAAGGCTAAAATTTAGGGATTTTAATGATTAAAATATGTGGATAATATGCTGATAAAGGAGGGAGGAGTTAGAGATAATTAAGTCTCTTTTAGATGAGCTAGTAGATTAAGATAAAGGAGAAAAGATAGGATTTATCTGCAAGGTTAGGTAAGTGACGAAATTTCTATAAATAGGGGGAATATCTCTTCAATTTCGGCATTTGGGTTTTTCTCTCATTCTTTTCTCTTCTTCTCTGAGTAAAAGCTGAAAACTCCTAAAGTTCCATCTTCTTCTTCATTCTCTGCAAAAGTCGAAATCTCTAAGCCTAATCCCTTATCCTCACTTTGATTCAAAAGCCGAAACTCTTTCCATTCTTTTTCTTCCTAGCCGAAATCTTCAAGTCTCTTCCTTGTTTTCTTTTATTCTTCTCTTTTCCTGTCAGAAACTGAAACTCTTCACTCAAGTATTTTAAAAGCCAAAGACACATCAGCCTTCTCTTGTTCATACTTTTTCTGGGATTTTCCTAAAAGTCGAAATCCCTAGGAACTCACTTCCTGAAGTTGCTAAATTCTCTTCAAAGGAGTTTGTTTGTGCCGAATCTTGAAGGAAACAATAGGTAAGTATTGATTTCGGGATTTCAATGTTCTTTCGGCTTTTCAAAAGTCCTTAGCCGAATGGCTATTAGAAACTAATCTCTTATTTCACTCTTCTTTTCGGCATTCCAGGATTTGAAAAAGGAGGCCAATCACATAGATCTCTAAGTTATAGAATCGTGTTACTTTCGGGATTTCAAGGTAAGAGGATTTGTTTATTTATATATATAAAATCGGGTAGAATACTAACCATGGCCGAATATAGGATAGGCCTATTTTCACAATTTTTCCGGCTTTTGAGCAAGGCTATAGATTGAGGATAATAGATCTGGATAGCAAGGACATCGACTAAGAATATTGGATTTCGCGATATTAGGTGTGTAACTCTCCACACCATCTAGATCTGTTTGTTAAATATATGATTATAATTCTTCTATGTTCTGTTAAATGCCAAAATCCCGGCACAACGTTTGAAACCCAAAGAGGGTAAAGTAAATCACCAGGTTAGTGATCCCTGTCCTTCTAAATGAATGTTCTGATTAAATGATATGAGTATGCCAATTTTCTATAATTGCATGGGTTGGGTTTGATGAAAGGAGGAAGTTATACGTTGTAGTGGTTTTTACCGTGATCTGTTTTAGCGGTTCCTTACCATGATCTGTTGTAGCAGCTTTTGCCATGATCTGTTGTAGTGGCTACGGCCATGATCTGATGATGAGCAGCACGACTGCCATCAAGGCGTGTAGCTGTGTGGGTTGATTGTAGAAATCCCCAATGGTGTGAATGGCTGGTACGGGGGCGTGTAATGGATGGACACCTAGGATTCGGGTTGGGCTTTGCATACTATTTTTGTTATGTATATTAATTTTGATTATTTTGTTTTATGGGGCTAAAGCCCAATCTAATGGTGCATGAGGGTTGCACACTGAGTCTCGCGACTCACCCTTTTAATTTAACTATTTCAGGTGACACCTAGTACATCGAACCGGGCTGGAGAGGAACGCGAGGTGGCCATGCAAAAGAGCAATTGGATTCAGTAGAAAGGCTTTTTAGTTTGATGTTTTATATCTTTAATTAATGGGTTTTAAATATGGTTGTAATAAGGCCACGGGCCACGTTGGGCTTTTATTACTGGGTTTTAAGTTTTATGTTTTCAATTAAGTTAAGACATGTATGAAATTTCAGTTTTTATTTAAAAATCCATCAAGATAATTTATAACTTAATATTTTGTACTTTAATGAATTCTTAAAGCTTCCGGAATAAAGGTTTAAACCTAGTAATTGTTTTCCAAAATGCGACATGTTTTGTAAACTCCCTTAAGTGACATACCAGATCCGGTCGTAGCGTTTGGGCCGGGTTTGGGGTGTTACAACTACATTATTTCTATTTGGTTTTGATATATATGGTTTTGGAACAAAAAAAAAAGAGTTAAAAATTAAGGTTTTCGGTTTTTTATTGCATTATTAAGACAACCTTATTTTGGGTTATTTCAGAGTTTATAAAGCAATAAAAAAATAGTTTTGACATTTGACTATTGGGGAAATTTTAATTTTGAATATTGGTATGTTTACATATTTTTAAATAACTTAATTGAAGTAATAAGTCACCAAAGTAATTTTTTTTTGTATAAATTATTTTGTTTTAAAATATAAAAGGTTGTGTGCATGAAACTTAAGTTATGTTAATATTGATCAGCTCAAATGAAGGTTAATAATATTACATGTGCAATTATGATAATAAACATGTGACAATTATTTGGTTTTACATGTGAGCAATAAATTGGCCCAAAAAAAGTTTTATGGTTCGATATGTTCTTATTGTCAATGTTTGATTATTACATCAATATATCACTTACAAGTTAATATTTTGTCCAAAGATAAAATATTAATGGAGTGTCTGATATCTTGAGATGAGGTTTACCTTTATTCAAATTATTTTGGTTTAAATTTGAAGTCTTATGTGAGGTTATTTATGGTTTATGATTTATTCATCTATTATTATATTTGCCAACATCATTGCCAACATCTTTTAATTTGATTGAAAGATGAAATTAAAAGAGATATTTTGAAACAAATAAATTCATATTTTGGCTTTTAATTAAGAATGTCTAATATTTTAAATAGATTAGTTGAAACAAAATACCGCCAAAGTGACTTCTTTTGTGTAGACTAGTTTATTTGAAATATCAAGATGATTATATGTTTTTGTGATTCATACGTTTATTAATTGACCCAAAGGTAAGTTAATATTTGGCAGAATTTCAACGGCATCTGTGGTGATAAATGTGTGACAATTATAAGGTATTTTATGTGAGCAATAAGTTAGTCCAAAGATTAATTAATTGGTTGACATTATTTATTGTCAATGTTTGAGTGCTACAACAAGAGTACCGCTTACTGTTAATATTACTGTCCAAAAACTTGATATTAGTGTTGTGTTTGGTATCTTGAGATGGGATTAGCCATTATCCTGAATTTATTGTTTACTTATGAATATTGTTGTGAGCTTATTTTTATTTATTTTTTGTTCTATATTCAGCTAATTCATATTCTACTGCCACAATATCTGCTAATGTAAATTCTATACCCATGGTTAATGGGACTAAATGAATGGAAAAGACACTTATTTATAGTGCTTGGCTGTATGAACATAGACCTTGCACTAAAGGAAGAACTATTTGGACCTCTCACTGCGGAAAGCACCCCCTATATTAAAAGGGATTTTGAGAGGTGGGATCGTTCAAATTGCAAGAGTCTAATGATCATGAGGCACAACATTTCAGAAGCCTTTAGGGCATATAATCTGAAAAGATTACTCAGGCCAAGGTTTCCTTGACGAAATTAAGAAACGTTTTGCTAAAAACGATAAGGTTGAAATGACATCAGTTTTGACTTATTTGATGTCTATAAAGTTAAGGGTTAAGGAAATTCTAAGCGATCTAAGGGCTATGAGTTTTATGATCCCATAATAAGGAATATTTTTGAGATGGGAACTGCAACATTTTTTGAGGATGTTGAGTTTGGGGGGAGAAATAAGGTTAGAGATATTGCTTTTGAGAAGGAATTGGATTCTAACTCAGTTTCTACTATCACTTTTGACGATGTTCAGGTTCTTATACCTATCATTGATCAATAAGTGAATCTAGAACCTCTGCAAGATAATGTTGAACAACTCCCCATTCAAAATGAGATAATTATTCCAGAAGAACAAACTCAACAACCTCAAGAACAAGTGACATTAAGGAGGTCCATAAGAGAAAGGAGAAATGCTATCCAGATGATTATGTTGTATTTCTCCAAGAACATGAGGATGATAATGGAATGATGGAAGATGATCTAATCAACTTTCATCAAGCTATGAAAAGTTCTAATTCTCAAAAGTGGATTGATGCCATGAAAGATGAGTATAAGTCTATGTGAGACAATAAAGTTTGGGAACTTGTCCCATTTCCTGAAGGTGAAAAACTAATTGGTTGTAAATAGATATTTAAAACCAAGAGGGATGCAAATGGTAATGTGGAGAGGTATAAAGCGCGTCTTGTAGCAAAAGGATATACTCAGAAAGAAGGTGTTGATTTTACAGAGACTTTCTCTCCAGTTTCATCGAAAGATTCCTTTAGGATAATCATGACGCTTGTTGCTCATTTTGATCTTGAGTTACATCAGATGGATATTAAGACTGCGTTTCTTAATGGCAACATTGAAGAAACAATTTATATGGTGCAACCAGAAAATTTTGAGTCGGAAGACTCAAAGAATATGGTTTGCAAATTGACAAAATCCATTTATGGACTCAAACAAGCTTCCCGTCAATGGTACCATAAGTTTCATCAAATAATTGTTTCGTTTGGTTTTAAGATGAATATTGTTGGTGATTGTGTGTATCACAAATTCAATGGGAATAAGTACATATTTCTGGTTTTATATGTTAATGACATACTGCTTGTTAATAATAAGTATAGCCTCAATCAATACCCTAAGAATGATTTTGAAAATACAAAAATGCATTAGATTTTTTACATTTTAGCTGTGGAAAGTCTAATGTATGTTTAGGTTTGTATACATTGCAATATTGTGTACACTATTGGGAAGTTAGGAAGATATTTTAAGCAACCCTAATTTGGACCATTGGATAGCATCCAAGAGGGTTATAAGGTATTTTCAGAGAACAAAAGATTACATGCTCACATATTGGAGATCTAATCAGTTAGAGATCATCAGCTATATAGACTCCGATTTTGATGAAATATGGATATAAGATTTTTTTACTAAGGTGCAAATTGTGAAAACAAATTGCAATCTTTTATTCCAATAGCAACAGGAGCACATCAAAGTAAAAACACATAGACTTTAAGTTCCTGGTTGTTAAAGTAAAAGTTTAGAGTGGTTAGGTGCTTATAAAGCATATTAGGACAAACTCCATGATTGTGGATCCGCTTACTAAGGAATTACACCTAAGGTTTTATAAGAGCACACTGCTCATATAGGTGTAATGTCATTTAAAGGATATTTGGTTTTAGTCGGAGTTTGTATTTTTAAATGCTTTTATGTTATAGACACATTTTCAGTTATTTCCGTTTAAAGATATTAAGTTTATTTTCTGCAGAAGTAAAGTTCATTTGGTTCATTCACACTTTGATTTTGGTAAGGTTTGATCTCAATAAGGAGGACTAGTTGGAAATAGACATGTTTAGATCATATTGCATGTAATTTCCATGCTACACATCCATACTTGATCTATGTCATTTTGTTGTGTTAATATACGTGATCATGGATGGATTTAGTTACGATATATGTAACGAAAGTCGCCTTGGTTCTATGTTAACATAATTAATGGACGAGATTGTTCGGAATACCTTTTGGATATGATAGTAAAATTTTGAGCTCATAAGGTTATATAATGACATGTAATTATAAAGTAATTAGTATATATATATATATATGTGGTCTAAGTGGGAGTTTGTTGGAAAATATGGACATCACATATATAATAATGGTAATTACATGTTATTATTTACTATCATGATAGGTTAGCCCAAATTAAAAGTGATCTAATTTGGTTAGAATTTTATTGGGCTTTTAATTATTAAATAAAGTATGTGTCAAATATGTGTATATACTCTTCTAATGAAATTCTAATTAATGATGGGCTAATTAGAATTTGATTAGAACTAATATGCCAAGGTTATAAATATTAGGGTTATGGTCCCCAAATTATACACAAGATATCTTTTCTAATATCCAATCATTAGGAAAGAGAGAGAGCTTCTTCTGTGTTAATTTGGAAGATCAAATTCCCAAAATCCGGTAAAACTACAATGAATTCATGGATTCAGATACACTTCCACATCTTGATTTGTTCTTGATGATTTGACATGATAGATCCTGGTTTATTTAGTTTTATTTTAGATTTATTTTACAAATCTAACATTTGTTACTGTTTGGTCTTTAAGGCAGAAAAGAAAGCCATGGCTAGCTGCTCTTTGGGAATTTTGAGATCCAAAATTTCTAAGCATAACAAGTAGATAAGAATGGAAGGATAAATATTTTATCATTTTAGATAAAATAAAAATGTTGGAATGGTGTTGCCCATCTGTTGGTTGTTGAAGGATTAAAACGAGGGATACATCAATGCCTACGAGACGAAGTTTCTAATTTTGCAAGAGAAGAGGTGGAAAGGGATCGAAAGGGGGAAGCTTTCTGAACATATGTTTTTTGATTTAAGGGAGGGGAGTCGTGGGTGGATGTAAGATTTGAAAAGGGTATTTTTGCAAGAAATGAAAGGTTGAAGAAGCTTGGAAAGGGGACTATTTAGGTAACTGAAGGAAATTAATTGTTGATTGTTGCTTTTCAGGAGAGTTTACTGCTTGTGTTTCATTGGCTGAAGCATCGATGGCTTCTAGAGCTTTCTCGTGGATTGGGTTGTTGGGCTTTAGTTTGTTCTTGTTGATGGAAATTTTGGTGAAAAGGAAAAAATAATGGGGGAAGAAAGTGATGATGGCCGGTGATTTTGGGATTTTGGTGGGTGGGCTCTAGTATTTGGTGGGATTTTATGGGTAAATTATACTCAAATCATTAAATTATTAGTAAGTTTATATTTTGGTCATTAAATTTTAAAAAATTACAAAATGATCACAAAATTTAATTAAAGGATATATTTTGGTTTTTTGATATTTTTATAAAAATAAAAACATAATTATATTAAAAATGTTATTAAATTATATTTAATAATAATTATATTAAAATATGATTAAATTATTTATTTTTATTTTTATTAAAATTTAATAACAATAACAATAATAATCTATTTAAAAAAATTCTGCTAAGGGTGTTCTGGTCATTTAAACTTTTTTTTTTCTATGCTATTACAACCTCTATTCAATTCAACCAAACACAAGAATACTATTACAATTATATTTCATTACATTCAACCAAACAATTGAATTACTAATTACAGCTCTATTCCATTACAGCTTTATTCCATTATAGTTCTATTCTATTATAGTTCTATTACATTACAGTCCTATTCCATTCCAGTAAACCAAACGTGGTGCAAATGTTTTTATATTAAAAGTTGGATTGTATTTTTTCTTTTTATAGAAAAAAGGAAAATTGGTCACTATGTGAGATTAAAGAGCAAACCAATCATTCTGTTAACAATTCCATCCATTTTTTCCATTAAAAATTGATCTCATTATGTTAGTATAAGGTACATGTGGCACGCCACGTGTAGCTGTCTGATAATATTGCCAGCCACGTCAGTTTTTAATGGTAGAACTGGATGAATTTTGTAATAGAAAAGACTATTTTACTCTTTGATCTAACGTATATGAACTAATTTATTCCTTTTTTGAGTAAAAAAACAAAATGCAATCTAATTCCTAATATAAACACATTAATTATGCTTTTACAATCATATTACCAAAAAGAAGTCAGACTTGGAGAGATAGAGTTTCAATTATTTATTTTTGGAGTAGTTTTCATTTTAAATTATTAAATTTAGCATTAAGTTTTACATAAATTATATAGTTTTTCAATTTATCAAATTTTATCCTAAAATTTTATTACTACTAAATTAGATCACTTATTCTAATTTTGTTAAATATATAACTTAAACGTAAAAGTTATCTTAATAAATATATGCAATTTTTCTAAATAAAATCAATTTTGAGATTCTAATTTTTAAATTTACTAATAATAGAAATTTATTAATATAATTTAAATTTAATGAACCTAAATGTTTGTGGCTTAAGGTAAATTACCTTAATGTTGACTTAATTGTCTTGCATTTCCACCAGCTAAACCAATAAAAAATGCAACAAAAGGAAAGTATTAAAAAGTTAAAATATGCTATTAGTCCCTCTACTTATATAATATTTAAAATTTAATCTTTATACTTTAAAAGTTAAAAATTTAATTCTTTACATTTTTAATTTAACAATTCTAGCCTAATCATTATCGTTGTTTTTAATTTCTATCAAGATTTATCAACTTAACATATTTGTTTTTTTGTTAATCATATGCAACATCATTAGAGGACAATCTAATTAACATGTCAAGTTGACAAATTTAATTGAAAAATACTAACAATATTAAATTAAAAAAATAATAAGATTTAATCTTTAATTTTTTAAATATATGAACTAAATTTCAAATTTTTGTCAAATTACATGAACTTAAAAAAGTATATTTTAACCTTAAAAAAAAAGCAAAAATTTAAGGACAAAGGTAGACAACAATTATCAATTACTAATTACTAGAAATTGCTAAATCATTTTCAACAGAAAAAAGAAAGAAAGAAAGAAATTGCTAAATCACAGAGAAAACAACAACTATAAAGATCTAAATTTTGATAATCCTTACATGCAAGAGCGGCCAAAGGAAAATCCTCTCTATTTTTCCCCCTTCTAGAAAACTCAGACAAAAAGGCAGGTCCTACTTGTAGTTACATGCCTCCAACGTATTATGACCCAAAGCTGATAAAAGCAAAAAGGTTACATGATGAACATGTAATTTATGGTGGTGTTGGTGGCGGCGGCGCCGGCATCATTACTATTCTAAGAAACCTGTTTTTGTCAAAACTGCATTTCTGACTTTGCTAAGATCTCTGCCTTTAAGTGTCCTTCCTACCCCTTCACAAACGGAGGAAGAAGAGATTCGAGTCCTTGCAAGCTCCCTAGCTAGCCATTCATGAGGAGGGACCATATCTCCATCCTCATACACCATACCATCATCATCATCACCTTTATTAACCCATGACTCGTTTCTTGATGGTTCCATGTTCGCATGCTTCCCATATATCTTGGACCAATCGGGGATGTTCAACGGAGCCGATGATTGCCCAGTCACCTCGGTTTCATGACTTGCTGCTGATGATGAGTTGCTTCCTCTTCGGATCGTTCTCGGTGTGCTTGGAAGCCGCCATGCAGATAAAGAACTCGAGGAGGGTTCCCTAGGTTTCCTCGATGTGGGACTTGATGAATCTTCTTTTTCATAAGACCAAACTTCTTCTTCATCAAAATCTCCATCGTTGATTGAATTCCTACTGCAAACACCGCTGTTCTTGCCCATGATACCTAAGAAAAAACAGAATACAAGGGGTACATCTAGTTCATATGTGTTTTGTCATCCCCATATTTACATATATACATATAGTGATGACATGAAAACAATTGCATGATATACTATAATTAAGCTTACCTCCAAATGGATTAATGTGTGAAGGCGGGTTTGTCTTTTGCAGTTGGTACCCACAGAAAAGAGGGTAGAGGCAAAGGTAGAAGTAGAGGAGGGGGCATTGAGCAAATCTAGGAAGGAAACAAGTCTTATCAGATCACAGCATATTTACCAGCTCATGCTATATGGTAGAAACCTACGTCTGTTATTCAGAGTCGACAGGTTTCTTCATATGGGGCTTTATTGCTTTATAGTAGTTTATTATAATTAAGAATTGAGGCTGCATTGATGATTATTTATTTATTTAGGGTTAACATTTTTCTTCTAAACTTATTTTTATAAAAAGGATTAACATTTTATTTGATTTTAAACTGTATTAAATTATTCAAAGTATCCGAATGATGTTAAGAATCAGTAATGTGTATAGACTTATAAATAAACACAATAAAATAAAATGGATGATATCTCTCAATCATGTCAAACTCTCATGCATCAATATTTGCATCATCACAGATAATTAAAAGCCTCAAACATCGCTACCATAAAATTTACTAAGATCATTATAATATAAGTACACCATTATATTAATTAATTGAGTTATAATTCAATTAACATTATTAATATTGCAATAGCAAGGAAGATATGGTTTCGAGTATGTTTAAGTATATTTTTCATTCGATTTAAAGGTTCGAAATTTATGGATAAAAGTAAGCATTGTAAAAAAAATAAAACATCAAACTTTTTTTATAAATTTAATGACTTCATAAAATGACTAGATATTTTTGAAATCAATGGTAGGAACGGTGAAACTAGAGAAATATAGTGTTGATGGTCCTCAGGAGTAGGTTGATACTCTTATAAGATAGGTGAGTATCATAGTTTGTGCCTTTTAATACGTTTTTTGACAGATAAGTTAGTATAGTTAAAATGGATGATAATGAGGCTTAGGTAAAGAGCTTATGTAGAGAGAGCGTAGATGATGATGCAACATACCTATTGCTATTTATAATTGGTTGCGTAGCTATTTAGTATACTAACTGATAGTGTAGCGAAGTCTTGACAATTTCTTCACATGCCAAGCGGCCTTGCCCTTATAATGACAAATGGTTTTGCAAGTTACTTGGACCCTTGTGAGCTTGAGTTTTATTACGGATAGAAAAGTTATTGGGCCATAAAAAGGAGAATAATTTGTACTCAAAAGCAAGTAATTTTGAGATCATATTTGGAGGAGATTACTAACAGAGTTAGTAGTAAATGAGGAAGAGAGGCCGAAGTTACCTAGACGCATGACACGAGCTAGGGTTCCTAAGATGGGGCAATGCGACTTGAGTTCCAAGTGTCATGATCTTATTGGATGCTTTGGAGGTGGTGCTAGTTGGTACATGTAGCACCCATTGAATCTGGGAGTAGGGGTGCTCGAAATTTTTTTTGAAAATTAAGTCATTTGGGATATTTATAGTAATAATTTTTTTCCCGAAATGGTATTTCTGTTTTGGTCTAGACGGATTGTTGAGTATGACTCATATTTCACTTAAATTTGAAAGAAAATCTCCTAGTTAAACTCTGTTTATTTGTTTTAGTCTAATTCTGATTAGTCTAGATTATTTTATTATTATTTGACCTACAAATTTAGCTTATAAATATGCTCTTTTACAACCTTAAAAAGTACACCAATTAAATATTAGAAGTCATAACACTTTTGGCGAATTTTGAGTTTACATTTTGATGGTTCTTTGTTTTCGGGTTTCAGGGTTTAGTTTTTATCTCCATCTTTTGTACTCTTCGTTCTTTTGTCATTATAGTAAAATTATCTTTACCCATGGTTTTTTATCCTCTTTGGAGGGGTTTTTCCACATTAAATTTGTGTGTTCAAATTCTCAATTTCTTCCTCTATTTTTACTTGGTAGTTTCTTAATTGGGCCGATCCCCAACAAGTGGTATCAGAGCTAGTTCAATTTTCATATATTAACCCATTTAGATATGGAAACAACAAGGTTTGATATTGATAAGTTCGATGGTGTCACAAACATCAATCTATGGAAAGTTTGGATGATGGAAATTCTAGTTCAGAACGGCCTAAAAAAGGTCATTACCGAGAAAAAGCCTAATAATCTAGATCAGACAAAATAGGAAGAGCTTGATGAAAAGGCCCTGTTAGCAATCCAGCTGTGCCTCGTGAATAAGGTATTGTAGGAGGTATTGATGGAGAAAACCTCATCAGCCTTGTGGAAAAGGTTAGAAACTCTTTGTAACATCCTGAATTAGGGGTTGTCTAAAATTTAATTAATTTCCCATGTGCGTGCTTGAAGAATTAAATTCTATGATCATTTGACATGTTTTAGGGTCTAGAAATAATCCTGAGCTAGGCATAACTTAGACCTAAAAAAAAATATTTCTTTTTAAGTATCTAAAAGGAGGGAGCTAGGAGATAGGGGTTAAATATAGATCTGGGAGAAACATGACACGAAAAATGGCTTGGAGAAGTGGCTTCCATGCGCCACTTAGGTGCTACAAGGGTGCGCCTAAAAGTGTTGCAAGGGAGGTCTTGGGTTCGATTCTTAAAAGTTACAAGGGGGAAATGTTTTTTTTCTTTTGGGTCTTTGGGGCGTTAAAGTGAAGAGGGCCTTAAAGGAATTTCGGGCAAGGTTTGAGCATGAAAGTCCAGGTGGTTGGAGTGGCTTGGGGCGCCACTTAAGAATTTAGAAGTGGCGTGTCTCGGGTTGAGAGACACAAGGGACGCAAGGAGTATTTTATTTTGGGCTTTTGCGTTAAAGGAGTAAGGGCCAGGAAGAAGGCTTATACTTAAATGGTGGGGTAATTTGACATGAAAGTCAATTGGGAGAGTTGGAAAGGGGCGTTAAGGGAGGCTGCTGCTGTTGCCTTCACCAGTCATTTGGTTTGAAACCCTGGGCTGAACTTTGGTTTTTTTTTTATTTTTTTTATGCATGCTGGCGTGAAGAGAATTAGTAATTGGCCTGCACGTGGGACTTTTAATTTGATAAGGATAAAATTTGTTTTATATTCTTCAAATTCGGCTGGAGGGATGGGATTAGTATTATTTTTTTTTGTTATTTTATTTGTTTTAAAGAAGTGATAAGGGATGGGATGAAGGATAGATATGGTTTTTAATTTAATTGGAAGGGTGATAATTAATAGATAAAGTTTTATCACATGGGGAGCAATGGCCGATTATGGGACTCCTATGGGACTTTCAAATCGGTTTTGAATATAGTAAAGGGGGAGTGCCGAAATTCATCTAAATTGGTTTTCTTTTATTTCTTTTTCCAATTTGTTTCCTAGCCGAATTCTCCCTAGCCCTCATTGTTCAAAATTCTTCAAACCCCTTTCTTCTATTGTTTCTACTTAGCCGAACCTACTCTCTCTCTTTTACTAAAAATTGCACCTTCCATTTGTGTTGCTAGCCGAATATCTCTTCCATAAAGGGCTTAAGGCTGAATCCTCCCTAAAGCAAGGTGCTGCCAATTCCAATAAGTGTGGTAAGGACACTTTCGGTGTTTAATCTTTATTCTTGTTATAGCCGAAACCATGAGGTTTAACCATGAATTTTTGTATGACTAAACCTATTCAGGATCTTGGATTTGTAACCCTTTTAGAAAGCCTGCATTAAAAAGAATGGAGAGGTCTTCCGAGATTTAAGGTAAGCTCGGTATGTAGGCTATGACTTTCGGCCAAAGGCCATGTTAGGTAATATATGTGGTGACTGATCTTTTTGTGGGTTGTTAAAGGAATTTCGGCAGAGTCTTAATCACGTGACGATTTCGGGATTTGTTTGGGAATCAAATCCGTTCAAGGTAAGTTCGCAAAAGAGCCTTTGGTATTAATTTGGTTTGGCCGAATAGGCCTAAGTCCCTAATCATGTTGTTGGCCGATTATAGGTCAAGGGATTTAGCATCGTAGATCGGATCTTCGGGATCTAGGAATTTCGGTAGAAACAGGTGTGTACATACACACTTTATAACTAATTTAAATGCTAAGTATTCTGTGTATGCTAAATCTGATTTGTAGATTTGGAATTTAATACCATAAAAGGTATAGGCAAGGATTTAGGTAAGTCCTTGTGGTTATGATGCTTTTGGGAAGCATGACATATTTGGTATATGTATGGCTATGGTAAACTCTATGCATGTTGCTAAATGAGCATGTGGGCACGATTTTTGTTAAATAAACCAATTGGCATGATATCTGTTAAGTGCATATTATTGATTGATGTGGGTTGATGAGAGAAGGGGGAAGTGACATTTGTGTCGACGGACACCAGTGGTTTGGTACCACATTTCGTGACTACGGTCACCAGAGGTTTGGCACCTCCAGAGGTTTGGCACCTCATAGCGTCTCGTCCCAGTGGCTTAGCACCACAGTGGGTTGGCCCCACGGATTATATTAAGGGATTGACGCCAGTGATTTGGTATCACGCGATGGGTTGGCCCCATCATTTGATTTGTGACTTCGAGTCACCAGTGGTTTGGTACCACATGTATTGACGGATATTGTGACTTAACGTCACTAGTGGTTTGGCACCACCAGTGGTTTGGTACCACACGGGGTAGAGAAAGGTGTTTGGATGGCTAGGTTGGGTGCATGATTTAGTGCATGTTAATTTGTTATAAATTGTGTATGATTGTTGCACTAAATCGGGGAAGGGTTACACATTGAGTCTTGGTGACTCACCTTCTCCTTTAACATTTTTCAGGTGACTCGTAGATCGCGGATGAGGAGCCGGATGGACTCGAGGTGGCCATGCAGTGGAAATTTTGATTAGATGAACTTGGATTTTGTTTTATTTTACTTTAATGTTGGTTTTATTTTAATTAAGTTGAAATAAGGCCTCCTAGATATATTTTTATTATTCTATGTTTTGGATTAATTTGTTTAAACTATTTCCTAACATTAAATTAAGTACAGAGTTTTCTAAAATTTAATCATAAAATGTTTTATCGTGTCATCGGGCACACTGAATCGATAACAACTTGACTTAATAAATATTTCTTTTATAAACCTAAGTATAGTTTTATACCCTCTCACTATTTTAAACAAGATAATCGTCTTTTATCAAAAAGTTAATTCGGCTTAAAGGGATTTTTAAAAAATATTTTCTCTCGTAGCACACCAAATTCTGGTCGTAGTGTTTGGGCCGAGTTTGGGGTGTTACAAAATTGGTATCAGAGCCCAGTTCAAAGCTCATTTGTGGGGCCCAAGGCCCAAAAATGTTTTGGTAGGCCTTTTGAATTGTTTTGGGTTTTCGCGAAAGATGGCACCGAGTCTCCGGCACCAATCAGTCGGTAAGTACTCTAACTTCAGTATGATTTATTTTCTCAGTAGAAGGGTAGGAAGCATGGAGCGTAGATAGTGATAAGTACTTTAAACTTTAGGACTAGTTTACCCCAAACAAAGACATAAGACTTTAAATGCCTAATTAAACAAACCTACGACCAAGTCGTCGAGTTAGGGTGTGGTAACCCTGGTGCGCATGTCTAGAATTGGATCCGGAAGAGCTTGGTATTTAAGCAGTCCTCGTGACTCACCTCCTCTTCGTGGGATTCCTACCTGGTGCGTAGCTTCGGTTCACCCTAACCAAGAGGACTCGGTCATAGGCTAAACATACTGAATAAAACCCGAAAGGGATTAACCCTGTTTTATGAAAGCTATAAGTTTTAAAAAATCATTATGATACTCCTTTAAATAGTGGCAAAAATTTATTTTTGAAAATTTTCAAAGTATTTTTGACCTACCAAAATTACCAAAATGCCCCTAGTGGCAAAATTACGAAAATACCCTTAATTTCTAAAAATTTCCGTATTACCCCGATTTCAACAAAATTCTCTTACTTTGCAAAAGTATCCAAAATTCTGTATTTCAAAATAGTACTCTGACTTTGGAAATTTACAAAATTACCCCTGATTGACAAAATTACCAAAATACCCCTGGTTTCCAAAAATTCTGTTATACCTTTAATTTGAGAAATTTTCGGGAATACCCTCAAAGTTTTGGAATATCAAAGTATCCTGATTTATTAAAGTTTTCAAAATTTTCTCTGATTTATTACAAAAATACCCCTGTAGGAAAATGATGAAAATACCCCTGGGATAGAAACGGACAGAAATGCCCGAAGAGTGAATAGGTATGGAAGGTATTAGGGAATGGATGTGCTCTTCTGTGTAAATTAGGATAGAGGACTTAAAACTTTGATTGCTCGAAAGAATCCCTAATTAAACTTCATAAAATTTCTTCGCGAATAACCAAGTGAAACAAGTACTAATCCATAAAAATCTCTAAATCAGATTAAAGCGCAATAGTTAGAATGAGTTCTAGAGGACGTGGACATCGTGGATGCGGTAGGGGCAGGATGACCTTGTCAGAACCCGTTAGGTCGGGTCAGGGGTCGGAGAATGAGGTACCACCGCCACCACCACCTCCAACTTTAGGAGCTGAGGAGCAGGATCAGACTGGAGGTGAGGCAGTATCGCAAGCAGTGTTGCGAGTCCTTGAGATGGTGGCTGGGGCTGGTGGAGGTATGGGTGCTCGGAAATCCGTTCCCGAGTGACTCCGATTGAACGGAGCTGAGGTATTCCGGGGTGTATCGGGAGTGGCACCCAGTGCGGTGGAATATTGGTTAGAATCGACTGAGAGGATCATGGATGACCTCGATCTGACGAATGAGGAGAAGCTGAAAGGAGCGGTGTCGCTACTAAGGGATGAGTCATATCAATGGTGGCTCACGGTTCGGGATGGTGCTACGGCAGATGATCTTACTTGGGAGTATTTCAAAACTGCTTATCAGAAGAAGTATGTGGGCACCAGCTACACTGATGCTCAGAGGAAAGCTTTTCTGGGGTTAGTACAAGGAAATAAGTCAGTGTCGGAATATGAGGTAGAATTTTTAAGGCTGAGCTGCTATGCTCGGGGAATTGTGTCGACGGAGCATGATCGCTGTGTCCGCTTTGAGGACGGACTTAGGGATGATCTAAGGTTACTGATTGCTCCACAGCAAGAGCGTGAGTTTTCAATCCTAGTGGAAAAGGCTAAGGTAGCCGAAAGGATCAAGGAGTCCGTAAGACAGAATCACGAAAAGAATAAACAGAAGAGAGGCTTCGGATTGCCTGGATCGGGCGGTAATATGGAGAAAAGGGCTAGATTTGGGGAGTCAGAAAGAGCCACAAAGCCTGCTCAGTGGCCACCTCAGTGTGCTAGATGCGGGAAATCTCACTCGGGAGAATGTTTGGCTGGAAGTAGAGGGTGCTTTGAGTGTGGATCGTTGGATTACCGTGTAAGGGATTGTCCTCGGAAGTTAGCTAAGAATCAACTAGAGGGTCAGAACCGTGCTCAGGTTAGAAATGAAGGACCACCACAGAGGGGTCGAGGTGCAGCTAGAGGTAATGATAATGGTAACGGGCGTGGCTGAGGTGCTGAAGGTGCAGAGGCGAGGCAACCAAGGTTGGTTTATGCAGTTGGCCGTCGCGAGGAGGAAGATGTGCCAGATATGACACGGGTAAGTTTCTTATTTCCAGAATACCCTCAATTGTCTTGGTTGTGGTTACGTTAGTTCGTTCTTATGTTGCTAGTAAAGTGTATGGAACTTGGATTATGAATTTAGAGAATGTTTCTAGAAAGTATGATAGTTCTTTAAGACCAGAGTGCGCAACAGTAGCGTGGTGTGATGAGTTAAGGATGCACGATTGGACGATAGTAAGTAATTTCGAGGACGAAATTATTTTTAAGGAGGGTAGAATTGTAACATCCTGAATTAGGGGTTGTCTAAAATTTAATTAATTTTCCATGTGTGTGCTTGAAGAATTAAATTCTATGATCATTTGACATGTTTTAGGGTCTAGAAATAATCCCGAGCTAGGCCTGACTTAGACCTAAAAAAAAATATTTCTTTTCAAGTATCTAAAAGGAGGAAGCTAGGAGATAGGGGTTAAGTATAGATCTGGGAGAAACATGACACGAAAAATGGCTTGGGGAAGTGGCTTCCATGCGCCACTTAGGTGCTACAAGGGTGCGCCTAAAAGTGTTGCAAGGGAGGTCTTGGGTTCGATTCTTAAAAGTTACAAGGGGGAAATGTTTTTTTTCTTTTGGGTCTTTGGGGCGTTAAAGTGAAGAGGGCCTTAAAGGAATTTCGGGTAAGGTTTGAGCATGAAAGTCCAGGTGGTTGGAGTGGCTTGGGGCGCCACTTAAGAATTTAGAAGTGGCAGGTCTCGAGTTCGAGACACAAGGGACGCAAGGAGTATTTTATTTTGGGCTTTTGCGTTAAAGGAGTAAGGGCCAGGAAGAAGGCTTATACTTAAATGGTGGGGTAATTTGACATGAAAGTCAATTGGGAGAGTTGGAAAGGGGCGTTAAGGGAGGCTGCTGCTGTTGCCTTCACCAGGTCGCTGGTTCGAACCCCAGGGGTTGCACTTTGGTTTTTTTTTTTTTTTTATGCATGCTGGCGTGAAGAGAATTAGTAATTGGCCTGCACGTGGGACTTTTAATTTGATAAGGATAAAATTTGTTTTATATTCTTCAAATTCGGCTGGAGGGATGGGATTAGTATTTTTTTTTTTTTTTGTTATTTTATTTGTTTTAAAGAAGTGATAAGGGATGGGATAAAGGATAGATATGGTTTTTAATTTAATTGGAAGGGTGATAATTAATAGATAAAGTTTTATCACATGGGGAGCAATGGCCGATTATGGGACTCCTATGGGACTTTCAAATCGGTTTTGAATATAGTAAAGGGGGAGTGCCGAAATTCATCTAAATTGGTTTTCTTTTATTTCTTTTTCCAATTTGTTTCCTAGCCGAATTCTCCCTAGCCCTCATTGTTCAAAATTCTTCAAACCCCTTTCTTCCATTGTTTCTACTTAGCCGAACCTACTCTCTCTCTTTTACTAAAAATTGCACCTTCCATTTGTGTTGCTAGCCGAATATCTCTTCCATAAAGGGCTTAAGGCCGAATCCTCCCTAAAGCAAGGTGCTGCCGATTCCAATAAGTGTGTAAGGACACTCTCGGTGTTTAATCTTTATTCTTGTTATAGCCGAAACCATGAGGTTTAACCATGAATTTTTGTATGACTAAACCTATTCAGGATCTTGGATTTGTAACCCTTTTAGAAAGCCTGCATTAAGAAGAATGGAGAGGTCTTCCGAGATTTAAGGTAAGCTCGGTATGTCGGCTATGACTTTCGGCCAAAGGCCATGTTAGGTAATATATGTGGTGACTGATCTTTTTATGGGTTGTTAAAGGAATTTCGGCAGAGTCTTAATCACGTGACGATTTCGAGATTTGTTTGGGAATCAAATCCATTCAAGGTAAGTCCGCAAAAGAGCCTTTGGTATTAATTTGGTTTGGCCGAATAGGCCTAAGTCCCTAATCATGTTGTTGGCCGATTATAGGTCAAGGGATTTAGCATCGTAGATCGGATCTTCGGGATCTAGGAATTTCGGTAGAAACAGGTGTGTACATACACACTTTATAACTAATTTAAATGCTAAGTATTTACATGTATGCTAAATCTGATTTGTAGATTTGGAATTTAATACCATAAAAGGTATAGGCAAGGATTTAGGTAAGTCCTTGTGGTTATGATGCTTTTGGGAAACATGACATATTTGGTATATGTATGGCTATGGTAAACTCTATGTATGTTGCTAAATGAGCATGTGGGCACGATTTTTGTTAAATAAACCAATTGGCATGATATCTGTTAAGTGCATATTATTGATTGATGTGGGTTGATGAGAGGAGGGGGAAGTGACATTTGTGTCGACGGACACTAGTGGTTTGGTACCACATTTCGTGACTACAGTCACCAGAGGTTTGGCACCTCCAGAGGTTTGGCACCTCATAGCGTCTCGTCCCAGTGGCTTAGCACCACAGTGGTTGGCCCCACGGATTATATTAAGGGATTGACGCCAGTGATTTGGTATCACGTGATGGGTTGGCCCCATCATTTGATTTGTGACTTCGAGTCACCAGTGGTTTGGTACCACAAGTATTGACGGATATTGTGACTTAACGTCACCAGTGGTTTGGCACCACCAGTGGTTTGGTACCACACGGGGTAGAGAAAGGTGTTTGGATGGCTAGGTTGGGTACATGATTTAGTGCATGTTAATTTGTTATAAATTGTGTATGATTGTTGCACTAAATTGGGGAAGGGTTACACATTGAGTCTTGGTGACTCACCTTCTCCTTTAACATTTTCAGGTGACTCGTAGATCGCGGATGAGGAGCTGGATGGACTCGAGGTGGCCATGCAGTGGAAATTTTGATTAGATGAACTTGGATTTTGTTTTATTTTACTTTAATGTTGGTTTTATTTTAATTAAGTTGTAATAAGGCCTCCCTAAATATATTTTTATTATTCTATGTTTTGGATTAATTTGTTTAAACTATTTCTTAACATTAAATTAAGTACACAGGTTTTCTAAAATTTAATCGCAAAATGTTTTATCGTGCCATCGGGCACACCTGAATCGATAACAACTTGACTTCATATATATCTTTTATAAACCTAAGTATAGTTTTATACCCCTTAACTGTTTTAAACAAGACACTGTCTTTTATCAAAAAGTTAATTCGGCTTAATGGGATTTTCAAAAAAATATTTTCTCTGTAGCACACCAAATTCGGTCGTAGTGTTTGGGCCGGGTTTGGGGTGTTACACTCTTTATACGACTAAGTCTCCGTTTAATGTTGAAACAACGTCTATTTATCTTTCGCATGAACTAATGTGAGCTTCTTATAGATCACATTAGTCAATTTATTACGCTTTTGAATGATTTAAAAAATGTTGAGGTTAAGATTGATGATGAAGATCAGGCTATGTTATTATTGTGCTATTTACCCTCTCCATACAAGTCTTTCAGGGAGAACCTTATTTATGGCAAAGACAAACTCTCGTTTGAGGATGTGAAGGGTCATTTGTTGAGTAAAGACAAACTCGACAATGAGTTTGGTTCGGATAGCAAGGTAGATAGGCAAACTTCCGTTTTGGTAGCATCAAAGAAGCGAGACAAAATGTGTCACTATTATAAGAAGTTAGGTCACGTCAAAGCATATTATTATAAATTGCGAAATAAAATGGCTACTGAAAGTAACGAGGAAGATGTAGGTAGTGCTAATTTGGCCGACGAAAGCGGTAATGATTTCTTGTTAGTGTCAACGAGCGATAACTCCGAGCTTACGTCTGAGTGGATCCTAGATTCAGGATGTTCTTTCCACATGTTTCCCAATAGAGAATGGTTCTCCACATACAGTTCGGTTGAAGATGGAGTTATGCGCATGAGAAACGATTCATCCAGTAAGGTAATTGCTATTGGTACTGTTAAAATTAGGATACACAATGGGTAGATTAGGACAGTCTCAGATGTCAGGTATGTACTTAATTTACGAAAGAATCTCATCTTTTTGAGTATTGTAGACTTGAAAGGTTACCAAATCAACATCTAGTTGAGCAGCATTAAGGTGTCTCGTAGGGATATCATATTTTTAAAAGGTAAAATGACTGACAATTTTTATATTCTGAAAGGTTCTATAGTGACTGGTGACACCGGACGTTCCTCGTCTATTGTGAAATTGAAGTCAACTCATTTGAAACGAGGACAACTTGGTCATAGGAGGGTAAAAGGTATGACCGTTTCGTTGAAGAAAAGTTCTCTTTAGGATGGAGGTTTTGAAAAGTTAGGGCACTATGTTCATGAAAATCAAACCCGGATAAGTTTTAATTTGGCAGAGCACAAGTCAAAGACTAGAAGTCTTCCAACTTCTAAGAACAGATTTTACTCAGTTAATTCCCTGCATAGTTCAAGATAAGCCCATGGCGGGCTTTTGTAATAGCCCGTTTTTAGTCAAATCAAAACAGTGGTTTTAGGACCACAAATTTGAGTTCAAAATATTTAATTTATTATTATTTTAAGTTCTATAGCATGAATATATGATTGTGTGAAAGTTTCGTTTAGAAATTTTATCGTTTGAATGCTCAATTAGGTAAAAAGGACTAAATCGCGTAAAGTGCAAAGTGATGTTTTATTAGTTAAAGGTATCTAATAGCTATGGAATTTTAATTTAAAAGTCTTAATGTTGTAATTTGACCATTTGAAACATAAGTGGACAAAGATGGATATGGTTTATATGAAATGTTAATGTTTTAGTAAAGGGTAAATAGGTAAAATAGCAAATAAATGATAATAATTAAAACAAAAACATAAATAGTTTCACTCATTCATCTTCCTTAGCTGAATGTGAAGGAATGAATATAATGGTTAGGTTTTCATTCGGCCAAGCTTTCCTAGCTTATTAAAGTATGATTTTTGTCCCCGTTTTTAATGATTTCTATGTTTTTGAGATCGTTGCAACTAGGTCTAGCTAGCCCAGAGATTATTTTGCAAAATTGTTAAATATTTTGAAAGCTTCCATTGATGAAAATATGTATTCTTTAATGTTTGATGATGAAATATGAAATCTAGTTGCTAGATTTACATATTTTGTAAAGTTATTTTGAGTAAAAATGCAAAAATAGGGATTTAATTGTGAAAATGTGTGGTTAAATGTATGAAAACTTGATAAATGTGGCTTCTAGGGGCATTATAGTAATTTGGCTATCATGGGTATTAAAGAAATTTCATGAATTTGTGATTTTGTGTAATAAGGACTAAATTGTAAAAGTTGTGAAATTCTAGGAGTAAAAGTGTAAATGTGCTTAAATTTGTGTTTTGAATTAAATTGAATAGAGAGATTATTAAATAAGTTAATTTTGAATATATTTAGATCAAGAAAAGTGAAATTCGGATCTAGATTGGGGGAAAATTAAAGTTATCGACTAATCGACTTATTCCGTCATTTTCACATCCGAAGTAAGTTCGTATGTGATAAATTTCATTATAAGTGTAATTTAAATGCTTGATATTGTATGATTTTTGAATACGAGACTTCAGATAAGTTCGACAATGACTCGATGGTAATTCGACATTCGAAATCCCAGTTGAACCTTAGGAATAGTTTAGGATACTATTGACATGTCATTAGGGGATACATAGAGTTGGCTTCGGCAATGATATTATCACTTTATGTGTGAGTTACACCGATTTGGCTTCGGGCCATGAATATGGCTGATTTGGCTTCGGGCCATGATATCAATACTTCGGATATAAGTTACCTTGATTTGGCTTCGGGCCATGGTATAGGTACTTAATGAGTGACATTCCTGAGTATCTGACTTCTATTCCGAATGTTCAATGGGTAAATGAATGATCAACGGGTAAATGAATGATGTGGTTGAGAATGAGATTGGTACGAAATGGTGCAAATATGTGCATAAACCATATTAGCTTTGAATCGAAGAAATGATGAAGAAAGTATATAGTTTTGTGAATGAGTAATGGTAAGGTTTGTTAGTTGTTGCAAATTTATGTATCTATAATCAATTGTTGAATTATATGGATATGATTATATTGAGATTATTTCATACAAGCTTACTAACCTTTATAGCTTACTTTGTTTATTTGTCCCGTGTTTTATAGTGTTATTGGAATGATGGAAATGGCAAGTGTACACAATCGCAACAAGTAATAAAGTGACAAGTAGATGTCGAGTTATCGTACCCACAGGGACTGTAAAAGAATTATTTATGAAAATAATTTTAAACACTTTGGTGAAGGAAAAATATTTGGATTTGAGAAATGATTAAAAACTAGAAAAGAAAGTAAAATAAAATAAAATAAAGTTCTAATGCACGATTTCAAAAGCTGATTTTAATCAAGATGATATAATTGTGTTGGACTAATTATATTTCCTTATCTTAGAATTATTAAACTTATGCTTATACTTGTTACGAATAAATCACAGCAACTCCGTAATTTGCTAACTTATGAACATATTTACAAATAAAAAATCCATTCATCTCTTGTACATATTCCTATGTCAATTCGACTGATAAAACAAATTTATAAAGGTAAACATGTTATTGCACTTACATACTTATTAAATTAAACAATCTCTCGCATATTCCTATGTCAATTCAAACGATTAATTCAACCTAATAAGCATATAAAAGACTATGTGAAGTAACAAAGTATCCTTACCTTGAAACAATTTAATCACAGTAATCTTGCAAGTTATGCAAGGCATATGTATCGCCAAATACAATGCTAATCTAATCTTCAGCTACCTTAGAAGAATTAAACGTGCACTGATTAAGTACTGTGTCCATTAATTACAATTTCAATGCATTTAAATAATTAATTCTTTAGTTATCTAAACAATTATAATGCCAGAATAACTTAGGCATGGTTTTACTTAATCAAGCATTTTACCGAGGCCTATAACAACATAAACATAAATTTAACAAATCAAGAGGACAAAATGCAATCAACCCAACATGAATTAAATTCAAGCTAAGCTGATTAAATTAACCATTCCAGCAACATAAACATTCATAGATATGTTCATCATAAAAACAACAAAAATTAAAGAGATAAGGAACAAGAATCAAATCTAGTGGTTTTCCGTGGCTTGACTAGGTTGCTCCGTTCCTCCTTCTTTGTTGTCCTTGCTGATCAAGGCTGCTATGAACACTCAATTGCTGCTCCAAAATGGCTGAAGAAGACCCCTTTCCCAATAGGAGAAATCGGCACAAGAGCAAGGAACTTTGAATGGGAAAATGAGAGAAAAAGTGAGAGAGGAAAGCAGAGTTGTGAGAGAAGAGATGTGAATGAGGGATGATTTGAACGGGCAGCAAATGGGGATTTATATAGCTGAGGATGGCTGCTAAAAATAGCAAATTTCAGCAGCCAAAGAGCCCCCTCATGGCTGGCCATCCTACATGGCAAAGTTGAGACTTTCAACTTTGCTAAAATTAGCCCGGTAAGGTGGAGTTTGAATGCAATTTGGAAGTCTTCCAAGGGAATTTTTGCAAGCTCATTTAATCAGCTAAAATGCTGATTTGGGTCAGCATTTGAACGGTTCTGGGCTGCCTAATTGGTGGCTGGTTCGGTTCGCTCAATTTGGTTCAACTGGTGCGGTTCAACTGGGTCTTTTTTCCATAATTAATTAAAATTAATTTATTCAGCCCAAATTAAATTGGGAATAAATTTAATTTAATTATATTATGAATTAATACACAGACCGTCTTAGGCTGGAAATTATTTCGCCTTGTTACTTCGAATTGCTTCTCGGTTTTGTTCTTCTAACGGTGTCTGCCGGGTCAATTTTCGCCCTTTGTACGGATTTGTCAAAAATAATCAAAATTCACTAAAAATAATTGTAAAATTGACTAAAAATTAACATGTTCAAATATTTAATATAATTTAATTATTTTATAAAAATTAATTATTTTATGACAAAAATTTCATCGAAAATGCATGATTTTAAGTAAAATTAGGTATGAAAAAGTATATAAATCTTTGTGTTTCCACACCCCCAAACTTAAATCATTGCTTGTCCCGAGTAATGCACAAATTTCAAAAAGAATTTCTCGAAAACACTTTTGAAAAACTCCTTCAGAACAACTTTCTTCTCAAGATTATGAATTTAATATACTTAGGCTCAAAAATAAGAACTTTGATAATTATGCTACTTAAGTATACATATCATTCAAATTACATCCAACAACTATTATAATAGCAAAATTAGACTAAATGCCTCTTTAACAAAGACATGTTAACCCTTACCAATTTGATTTTTTTTTTATTCCCTTATTCAAGACTAAGCTACAATCATTAAGTTTAACTTATGTCTTCATATGTTGATCTTAGCAATTCCTCTCCACTAATGTAGGTAGCATAGAAACTTGAATCAATAGGTCATTATTAAGGTTGTAACGTGGCTAGGCTATGGGTAGGTAAAAGATAAATAAATTTTGGCTTAAAAACCCTAGACTCAGCGTAAAATCGAACCTTTGGAATTTTTACCTTCGATACCCCAACTTATTTTACTTTCACATGCTCTTTTGTACATCTATTTTCTTTCGAGTACATGTTTTTTTTAATTCAAATTCGAGCACTTGCTTCATGTACTACAATTTTCGAGCAAATGATACTTCTTTTCAATTCCCCCAAACTTATTTTCAAACGATATTCTGAATAGTACTGAGTCTAGTGTTTGGGACAATTTTAAAGATAATTAAGAGAAGAGTAATGGCTAAATATTGCAAAGGTCCAAATAAAACTAAGCCGTATAGTCTTAAAGTTGGGTTTCAAAGGATAATTTTATCATGGTCGGCTTGAAAGGCTCAAACGGTCCAAACAATAATTGCCTAAATCATTTTCAATATTCCATGCTTCCTAGGATTTCGCCTTAAGAAATTAATAAGTCAATCTAAAGATTTAAACTTTCATGCATGCCTAATGTTTTCGTAGGGAACTAAAAATTTTATGGTATGAATTTGCATGCTTTATTAAAAATACATTCACATCATTATTAAGCTAACATAATAACTTATTGAAATAATAGAACTTTATTAATACTGAAGTTTAGCATACTTAACAAAATTTTAATTTATTGAACAAAATATATCCTAATCATAATTAAAAGAAAATTTTATTTTGAGTGGAATTAATTCAAATTTTCGGTCCCTCCACTTAAAGTGAACAATGTCCTCATTGTTTAAAGTGAATAGATACTATACACCAGGTAGGATTTTAGAAAAGAGGAGGTGAGTCAAATTGACTGCTTAAGTACCAAGCTCTCTCTAAATCCAATCCTAGACATGTATATACCTATTGCCACACTTTAGCCTTTGCGACTTGTTCAGATTTTATTCATGGTTCCTATCTCTTGTTTTATTGTGCAAAAAAAAAATTCCTAATTAACCTAATCCTAAAATAACTTAAGAATAAAAATAAAATAAAGTTGACGTCCTCTCTTTTTTATCTGTTTGTCGGTCCTTCCAAATTCGACTCATCTTTTGCTCCATTATTATTGCCTTTGTATGAATCGCTTTGCTCCCTCTTCGATAATGAACTCCATGGTTCAAATATGAAATTCGGAAACTCAGGCACAAAAATAAATGGGTCATTATAAATTTTCCTAAGGGCACTCCTCATCGAGTCATCCCTTATTTTTGAGTATCTCCAGTAGGCTTGTTGCTGCCATTGCATGTGTTGCATTAAGTCCATCAACTTTGACAGCTCATCACGAAGATCTGGGCTAGGCGGTGGAGCTCCAAACATTGAGGTTTCGATATCAAGTTCAGCTTCTAGTTCCATTGGTTCTGCCTCATTAGGGACTTCAGTTGATTGCTCTGGCGGGATCTCTGTGGGGTCATCTACTGCTTCTTCGGGATCCTCACTTTCTTCAACTCGTTACTGTAGAACAAAATCTCCAGCTACTTGGTAGAGGTCCCAATCGGTGAATGTGCCCTGACTATACCCTGTCTTCTTTACGTTCGCAAGAATTTTTGCTTTTAAGCACATAATTTTAACATCTCAAAGAAAAATTAAGGGGTTTGACGCATTTGTTATAAAAAAAAAATAGGAGACAAAATGAATGATGTGGGAATGATTAAATGAATCTTCATGCTCATATTTTATGTTAGCTACATGGAACAACAAAGGCTAACGTGGGACAACAACTAATTGTTTGTTATTAGAACAAATTAAATGGGTATGATTTATTATTGAAAACATATATGGAAGTGGGTGGAGAATAAACAATTGAAGCACATGGTGCTTGATGGAGAATTTAATAAAATTGGCACATTTATAGATTACATGCGTGAAAGTTGTACATGGAAGCATGGATTATTTTTTTCTCTATCGTAAAGGGGAAATAGGCTGGGCCAAAACGTCTAACGACACAATTTCGCATTTCTCTTAGGATGACTTTGCCCACCGTCGAAACCATTTTTAATTTTTTTTAGAAAACAAGGGTCGACTTTAAAAACAAAAATGGAGTCGCCACCAATCTTTTTTTGAGGTGTGACCGGATCACCTTGAGATTAATCATTTTAATAAAAAATTTTGATTTATTAAAATAATGATCTTGGTCTACAAAATTCGAGAAAATGGGCTACGGAGTCGGTTACGCACGAGGAAGGATTAGCACCCTCGTAACACCCAAAAATTGGTACCGAATTGATTAATTAATGTCCTAATGTCAAAATTTTGAATATATTTTAAAACACGATCCTTTTGACTTTTAAAACTTATTTCCTTTAATTTTAAATGGACATTCAATTATTTGGATTTTAAAAGAAAAACCAAAAGTCAATAAGTTAGCGCACGATCTTTCAAACTTTCCAAACACCGAATATCCTTTGCTTTTTAGAAAACCTTGCCTCGAGATGAAAAAACGTCGCATCCAATGAGTTAGGACACAACATCTCAAATTCTCGAGAATATGTTTTTTTATTTAAAAATTCATATGCTTATACTTGTTACGAATAAATCACGACAACTCGGTAATTTGCTAACTTATGAACATATTTACAAATAAAAAATCCATTCATCTCTTGTACATATTCCTATGTCAATTCAACCGATAAAACAAATTTATAAAGGTAAACATTTTATTGCACATACATACTTATTAAATTAAACTATCTCTCACATTTTCCTATGTCGATTCAAACGATTAATTCAACCTAATAAGCATATAAAAGATTATGTGAGGTAACAAAGTATCCTTACCTTGAAACAGTTTAATCACAATATTCTTGCTAGTTATGCAAGGCATATGTATCGCCAAATACAATGCTAATCTAATCTTCAGCTACCTTAAAAGAATTAAACATGCACTGTTTAAGTACTGTGTCCATTAATTACAATTTCAATGCATTTAAATAATTAATTCTTTAGTTATCTAAACAATTATAATGTCAGAATAACTTTGTAACATCCCAAAAATTAGGGGTTTGTCATATCTGTGTAATAGCATGTTATGCTTGCTCTGTGGGTTATTTGAGGAGGTTTACGGGCTCTAGGGAGGCCTGGGGTCGAGGCCATGCTTTGGAAAAAATTTGGTTTTGGGGCTCTTTAGTAGGGAGAGCTGGTGGAGGCAGGGCTTATATATATTAATGTGTGTTTTATTAACACAAGGTAAGCATGTGGCAAGGTGGTGTGGCGTCAAGGGGAGTGCAAGGAGGGGAGGAGTTCGAATCTCACCAATTGCAATGGATGGCTTTTATTTTGTACCGTGGAAGAGGAGGAAGTAGAGTTGGGTTCAAACTCTGCCATGGAGGTTGGAGAATGAGTCAAACAATTTGAATGGGAGGTGGAGAGCAATGTGGGGAGGAAAATAAGGAGAGAATCAAGGGATTGCGGTCAGAGGTGGTAGTTGCAGAATGTGGGAGTGTTGGGGGAGGAGAAATTCGGCTAAGGGGTGATGTTTAGGTATTTTTGACTACTGTAGAGTAAGTGCAGAGTTTCTCTAGTCTCTCTTAGCATTGTTTTTTGCATTTTGGGTATTTCTCCTTAGGCATTTCGGGTCAATTTTCTTTCTAGGCGATTGTCTATTTACCGAATTCCTTTGCTCCCTCTTTTCTTCTCCATTTCTTTTCTATTCTTTTCTCCATCAACCGAATCTCCTCTCTTCTCTATTTTGAATTGGTTCCTCTTTTATTTTGGTAATAGTCGAACACCTAGTAGCCTGAAGCTTGCTGTTCTTTTGTCTGCCAAATCTACCTTGTCTATTCGGTTCTTCTGTGATCACAAGGTAATGTTTCTTTTCCCTGTATTTCTTTTCTTCTTCTCTCCCTCTCTTCTCTTTACTAAAGTCGAAACTCTCATCTCTTTGTCTAGGCTGAATCTATTTCTTTGGGTTTCTTGTGTGTTTATAACCTTTTCTTTTCTCCTTAGTGAATCGTCATCTCTGAGGGCAGTGGGTGCTTAAACTCCTCTTGTTCAAGGGACTTATCTTTGCCGAATCTAAGGGTAAGTAGTACTATGCATTGCTGGATTTGTCCATATTGTCGAATATTGGAGGATGCTAATCCCCTTGTGCATCAATCAGTCTAGGAGTTTGGTGGCTCTAGCCAAGAAAGAAGCAAAGCCGAATATTGTCACTCTGTGGGAGGGGTCATTTTGTGGTAAGTGATGTTAGTGACTATTCGGATTCAAACTCTGATTTGTGTCATCAGAGTGGATACTAATTGATTGGAACGTGATGGTCAAAATTTTGGGAGTTCAATCTACGCTCGTAACAGGTGTGTAATCTCACACCTACCATAATGAATGCATGTAATGTTTTGTGAATCGGCCAAAAGCCAGTAACTGTGACCACTCAAACGTGCGAATGCTCGAGGTGCTAAACTGAGATACAAATGATTGCGATGGATTGTTGAGAGCGTCACCAGCACTCTCGCAAAACTAAGGTTGTAACAGGCCTGATCGAACTGAAACGAGCTAAATGGGCCCAATGGGCTTACGGGTCCACATGGGCAAAATTGATGGGGAAAAACTGAACGATTGATGTGACTGCGAAGTCTGCGAACCCGAGACCGAAAACGTGTCACATGGACCACATGAGTGTGTGGGCCAGTTTGGGCCTGAAATGAATTTTAGGCTCAATAGTACTATAGAGACCTAATAAGGGGTCCCGAGTCGCTCGAGGCGACAGTAGGCCTTCGGAAAGGCCGTAAAATGTCAAAATTACTGAAATACCCTTGGAGGGTAAATTACCGAAATATCCCTGGAGGGTAAATTACCGAAATACCTCTAAAAGGTAAATTACTAAAATGCCCTTGATGGGTAAAATTACTATTATATCCTTAGGGGCAGACTTAGTATGTTTATGTATAAATTGTTTGACTGCTATAATGGTACGTTATTGCATACACTAAATTATTATGTCACGAAATCTTGCACGGGGTTAGGATTTTGTAATTGGAGGAAGTGATTGATCTGTTAGGGTCACACGGGTCGCCCGAGACGACTGTGGACCCACCAATTTGATTTTTCGGGTTGCACGAGTCGCCCGAGACGACTGTGGACCTATCAACGGCTTTAAGCCGCTTATATTCTGGCAGCTCGGCTGTGTTCTTGGTGTGTAAGGCTGGGTGGGTTGACTTGGACCCCACAGGAGTGTATGGTTGGTACGGGTGGTGTGATGGTTGGATTGGGTTTGGCTACATTTGTGTTGCATTACCATGACTGTGGGCTTAGGCCGCACTGATACTGTATGGGCTTGGGCCCAGACTATGATTATAACTGGGATTACACACTGAGTTCTTATAACTCACCCCTTTACTTCAACTGTACTGGTAATCCCCAGCCATAGAGAATTTGGAGTTGCGAGGGACCCGTTGGTGGCCACTTGTTCTGCATGTTTTAAGGGTGAACTAAGCATTTTAATTTGGATTGTTTTACTTTAATTATATGGTTTTATAATTTTTGTAATAAGGTCATTGGTACTATTTTAACTTTTATTTGGATTTTCTTTAAATACTGAATTTGATCAAACACGAAGTTTTTAAAACAATATACAACTATTTTCAAATAACTCATTTTCGTAAATGATAAGACCATATTTTTTTTTTTTTTGCAATCAACTTAGTTTCATTAAATAAGACAACATGTGCATTTTGAAAGAATGTTAAAAATGAGCAAACCCCTCTCTGTGCTTAATTGAGGAGAAATGAAATTTCGAACTTATAAACGGGTTTTTAAACAATATGTTTTCAAAACAACCACGTGGTTTGAATCATCACCTGATGTAGCACACTAGATCTGGTCGTAACGTTTAAGCCGGGTCTAGAGTGTTACATTTAGTGGTATCAGAGCCAGGTTTGCAAAAACTCTGCTGTGGAATGGGTTTCAAAATATCTCGAATTCATTTAAACTCTGATTTAGAAAAGTAAGTATCACTGAACGTGTGGCACACTGAGTCTCCGGCATCTGAATCTGTAAGTTTCTTTACTTTATATTAGAGTTTATGATAAAATGACTACAGTAAGAAACTACTAGATTTAGTGGTAGTAATACACTGAAACTCTTAGTTATAGAAACTGAGACTATAGAGACTGAGACGGTAGGAAACTCAATCAACGAAAACAACTCTTATAACTATTTTCATAAAACACTTGTTAATAATCATGGGAACTGGCAACTAATTCATAAAACTCGTAAATAGATTAACGTGTTGCATCGAGATGAGTACAAAAGGTGGTGGAAGAGGTAGACATGGCCGTGGTAGAGGCCGAGGTGCTAGGGCTGGGTCCTCAGCATCGGGACACATGCTTGAAATGGAAGCACCTGCATCACCAGTGACTGAAACGGGGTCTTATGATCGAGCTAGTGGGGATGATGCTTTGTCCCAGGCAATGTTGCGGGTTTTAAAATGGGTTGCTGGAGCAAGTACTGGTCGGTAGTTTGGGGATCCATTGCTGAGCGACTCAGGGCAAATGGGGCTGAAATCTTCAGGGGCATTTCTGGTGTAGCCCCGAATGTAGCCGAATACTGGTTAGAGGTAGTAGAGTGGATCATGAATGACCTGGACTGCTCAGTGGAGCAAAAGTTGAAAGGGGTAGTATCCCTATTGAGAGATGAGGCATATCAGTGGTGGCTCACTGTGAGGGAAGGCATACAAGCGGATCGATTAACCTGAGACTTCTTTAAAATAGATTTCCAAGGAAAATATGTCGGGGCTAGTTATGTGGACACCCGGAGAAAAGAATTCTTGAATGTGGTTCAGGGGAATAAATCTGTGGCGGAGTATTAGGCGGAGTTTTTGCGTCTGAGCCGGTATGAGCGCAGTGTGCGGTTTGAAGATAGGCTGCGAGATGAGTTGCGGGTACATATAGCCCCGCAGAGGGAGAGGGATTTCGCTGCTTTGGTGGAGAAGGCCAAGATTGCTGAGGAGGTGAAACGCTCTGAGCGTCAGAACTGTAACAAGGAAAGGGGCAGGAATAAGAGAGACTTTAGGCCTTCCAGTTCTTCTAATAGATTTCAAAAAAGGGCCAGAGTTGGTGGGCTAGTCAGAGTTGGGCCCCTTTTGGCACTTTTGGGTGACCACCTTGCGCTAGTTGTGGAAGACGCTATGTGGGCGAATGCTGGAGAAGGATGAGAGCCTGTTTAGGTTGTGGATCGATGGAGCACCGTGTTAAAGAATATCCTAGAAGGCCAGATCATATGCAAACTATGGGTGGAGGTAATGTGTAGCTGTTGAGAGGTAGTCAGCAACCATTGAGAGGCCGTGGTCCAGCCTGAGGGGGAAATGGGTTTGGACGAGGTTGTGGAGCATCGGGCAGAGGTACTGGTATTACAAATACTAGACAGCCAGGATTGGTTTATGCTGCTCGATGTCGAGAGGATGGCAACGCACCTAACGTCATAACTGGTTCATTTCTTATCCATGATGTACCATGTTTTGCTTTAATTGATATTGGGTCGACGCACTCGTATGTTGCTTGTAATGTGTCTGGAACGTTGGATATACACTTCGAACTTGTTGATAAAGAAATACTGGTAATTAGTCCTTTAGGACAGCCTGTCATAGTGAATAAGCTGTTTAGAGACGTGCCACTAGAGGTTCAAGGGGTCGTATTTCTGGCAGACTTGATGGAACTACCGTTCGGTGAATTTGATCTTATACTGGGCATGGATTGGTTAGTGAAACATCGGGCGAACTTGGATTGTGCTGCCAAGCGTATGGTATTAAAGACTTCAGAGGATGAGGAAGTAATTGTGATAGGAGAGAGAAGGTATTATCTTCCAATGTGATCTCAGCATTAAAAGCTGAGAAGTTGGTGCGTAAAGGGTGCGAGGCGTTTCTAGCTTTTGTCAGCACATCTGATGCTAAGGAGTTGTCTGTTGAGGATGTCAAGACTGCAAAGGAATTTTCTGATGTATTCCTTGAAGAGCTGCTGGGGTTGCCACCGAATCGTGAGGTCGAGTTCGGTATTGAACTGATACCGGGAACAGCTTCCGTGTCCATCGCCCCTTATATGATGGCACTAAAGGAGCTGGTGGAACTAAAGGCTCAGATCCAAGAACTGTTGGATCGAGGGTTTATCAGACTAAGTGTATCTCCGTACGGAACACCGGTATTGTTCGTGAAGAAGAAGGATGGGTCAATGCGTATGTGTATTGGCTATCGTCAGTTGAACAAGTTAATGATTAAGAACAAATACCCGTTACCAAGGATAGACGACTTGTTCGATCAGTTACAAGGAGCTTTGATTTTTTCAAAAATAGATTTAAGGTCGAGATATCATCAGCTAAGGGTCAAGGAGGCAAATATATATAAGACATTTTTCCCGACTCGTTATGGGCATTATGAATTTCCGGTTATGCCATTCGGGTTGACGAATGCACCAGCTGCTTTCATGGATATGATGAACTGAGTTTTCCAACCCTATCTAGATCGGTTCGTGGTGGTATTCATAGATGACATTTTGGTGTATTCAAGAACTGAGGAGGAGCATGATTCACATCTTCGGGTTGTTCTACAGATATAGAGGGAAAAGCAATTTTACGCCAAATTTAATAAGTGCGAGTTTTGGCTGAAGGAAGTGACATTTTTGGGGCATGTCGTATCTGCCGAGGGAATCAAGGTTGATCCTCGAAAGGTTGAAGCTGTATTGGATTGGAAGCTGCCGAAGTCAGTATCAGAAATTTGAAGTTTTCTGGGTTTGGCTGGGTACTACAGGTAGTTCGTTCAGGGGTTTTCTTTGATTGCTGCACCCTAACTAAATTACTGCGTAAAGGGGTACCATTCGTTTGGACTGATAAACAGCAGGAAAGTTTTGAGAAGTTGAAGAAGATTTTAACTGAAGCTCCGGTATTAGTACAGCCTGAGGCTGGAAAAGAATTTGTTGTCTACTGTGATGTGTCGCACACGGGTTTGGGTTGTGTGCTGGTGCGGGAAGGGAAGGTTGTGGCGTATGCATCTCGTCAGCTTAGGCCGCATGAGGTAAATTACCCCACACATGACTTGGAATTAGTCGCGGTAGTGTTTGCACTAAAAATTTGGAGACACTACCTGTATAGGGAAAAGTCGATTATCTACACTGACCATAAGAGCCTTAAGTATCTCCTCACCCAAAAGGAGTTGAATCTCAGGCAGCGGAGATGGATAAAGTTGCTGAAGGATTATGATTGCTCGATTGAGTATCATCCGGGGAAAGCTAATGTGGTAGCGTATGCGCTGAGTCGTAAGGTGGTATCCGATTTGAGAGCAATGTTCGCTCAACTCAGTCTCTTTGAGGATGGTAGTTTGTTGGCAGAACTGCAAGTAAAACCAATATGGATTAGTCAGATTAAGGAGAAGCAGATGCTGGATGAGTTGTTGAGTCCTCGTTTTCAACAGATAGAGAAGGGAGAGACTGTAGATTTTGAATTGAATGGTGAAGGGGTATTATGTTTTCGTGGAAGAGTCTGTGAACTGATGGATTCTAAGTTAAGACAGATGATTCTACGGGAAGCGCATAGTAGCCCATACACTATGCATCCCAGTGGGAGCAAATTGTATCGAGATCTGCGTGAACTGTATTGGTGGCCAGGACTTAAGCGTGAGGTGACAGATTTCATAAGTAAGTGTTTGACATGTCAGAAAGTGAAGGTTGAGCATCAACTCCCTTCGGGATTGTTACAACCTGAGAAGATTCCACTTTGGAAGTGAGAGATGATAATAATGGATTTTGTTAGTGGGCTACCCTTAACACCTACTAAGAAATATTCGGTATGGGTAATTGTTGATCGGCTAACTAAATCTGCTCATTTTATACCGGTTCGCACTGACTACTCGTTGCAGAAATTGGCTAAGTTGTACGTGGCGAAAATTGTGAGACTACAGGGGGTACCAGTGTCTATCATCTCAGACAGGGACCCTAGATTCACATCTCGATTTTGGAAAGTGTTACATGAAGCTTTGGGAATAAGGTTGGATTTCAGCACAGCATTTCATCCGCAGACTGATGGACAGTCAGAGAGGGTAATTCAGATTTTGGAAGAAATGTTGAGAAGTTGTGTGATTGATTTCAGGGGCAGTTGGGAAGACTATTTACCTTTGGCGGAATTTGCGTATAACAACAGCTACCAGTCCAGCATCCAGATGGCACCATACGATGCATTATATGGTCGTAGGTGTAGTACCCCTACATGTTGGACAGAATTGGGTGAGAGACGACTGTTGGGTTTAGAGTTAATTTTTGAAACTGAGTAGAAAGTGAAGTTGATCCGGGGTAGATTAAAAGAGGCATCTGATAGGCAAACGTCGTATGCTGACTTAAAGCGTAGAGAGATAGAGTTTTCTGTGGGAGATTTTGTCTTCTTGAAAGTCTCACCTTGGAAGAAGATTCTGAGGTTTGGACGGAAGGGCAAGTTAAGCCCCAGATTCATCGGCCCTTACCGAGTGTTGAAACGTGTTGGACCGGTCGCCTATCAGCTTGAAATACCTCCTGAGTTACACTGAATACATAACATATTTCACGTTTCCATGCTGAGGTGTTATCATTCAGATCCTTCTCATATAGTGCCGATGGAAAATTGAGTTATGATCTGATCTGACATTTGAGGAAGAACCAATGCAGATTTTAGATCGTGATGTTAAAGTGTTGAGGAGAAAATCTGTTCCGTTGGTCAAAGTGTTATGGCGTAGAGTGCAAAGGAAGCCACGTGGGAGCCTGAAGAGGCAATGCGACAGCAATACCCTCATCTCTTTTGATCAAGTAAAATTTTGAGGCCGAAATTTCTTTAAGGGGGTAGAATTGTAACATCCCAAAAATTAGGGGTTTGTCATATCTGTGTAATTGCATGTTATGCTTGCTCTGTGGTTATTTGAGGGAGTTTAGGGGCTCTAGGAAGGCCTGGGGTCGAGGCCAAGCTTTGGAAAAAATTTGGTTTTGGGGCTCTTTAGTGGGGAGAGCTGGTGGAGGCAGGGCTTATATATATTAGTGTGTGTTTTATTAACACAAGGTAAACATGTGGCAAGGTGGTGTGGCGTCAAGGGGAGTGCAAGGAGGGAAAGAGTTCGAATCTCACCAATTGCAATGGATGGCTTTTATTTTGTGCCGTAGAAGAGGAGGAAGCAGAGTTGGGTTCAAACTCTGCCATGGAGGTTGGAGAATGAGTCAAACAGTTTGAATGGGAGGTAGAGAGCAATGTGGGGAGGAAAATAATGAGAGAATCAAGGGATTGGGGTGAGAAGTGGTAATGGCCGAATGTGGGGGTGTTGGGGGGAGCAGAAATTTGGCTAAGGGGTGATGTTTAGGCATTTTTGGCTATTGTATAGTAAGTGCCGAATTTCTCTAGTCTCTTTTAGCATTTTTTTTTTGTATTTTGGGCATTTCTCCTTAGGCATTTCGAGTCAATTTTCTTTTTGGGCGATTTTCTTTTTACCGAATTCCTTTGCTCCCTCGTTTTTTCTCCATTTTTTTCCTACTGTTTTCTCCATTAACTAAATCTCCTCTCTTCTCCATTTTGAATCGGTTCCTCTTTTATTTTGCTAATAGCCGAACACCTAGTAGCCTGAAGCTTGGTGTTCTTTTGTCTGCCGAATCCACCTTGTCTATTTGGTTCTTCTGTGATCACAAGGTAATGTTTCTTTTCCAGGTATTTCTTTCCTTCTCCTCTCCCTCTCTTCTCTTTACTAAAGTCGAAACTCTCATCTCTTTGTCTAGGCTGAATCTATTTCTTTGGGTTTCTTGTGCTTTTATAACCTCTTCTTTTCTCCTTAGTGAATAGTCATCTCTGAGGGCAGTGGGTGCTTAAACTCCTCTTGTTCAAGGGACCTATCTTATCCGAATCTAAGGGTAAGTAGTACTATGCATTGCTGGATTTGTCCATATTGTCGAATATTAGAGGATGCTAATCCCCTTGTGCATCAATCAGTCTAGGAGTTTGGTGGCTCTAGCCAAGAAAGAAGCAAAGCCGAATATTGTCACTCTATGGGAGGGGTCATTTTGTGGTAAGTGATGTTAATGACTATTCGGATTCAAAATCTGATTTGTGTTATCAGAGTGGATACTAATTGATTGGAACGTGATGCTCAAAATTTTGGGAGTTCAATCTACGCTCGTAACAAGTGTGTAATGTCACACTTACCTTAATGAATACATGTGATGTTTTGTGAATCGGCCAAAAGCCGAAAAGCCAAAAAGCCGGTAACTGTGTGTCAATGCTCGAGGTGGTAAACTGAGACACGAATGATTGTGATGGATCATTGAGAGTGTCACGAGCACTCTCGCGAAACTAAGGCTGACGGGCCTGATCGAACTGAAACGGGCTAAATGGCCCAATGGGCTTACGGGCCCACATGGGCAAAATCGATGGGGAAAAACTGAACGATTGATGCGACTGCGAAGTCTGCGAACCCGAGACCAAAAACGTGTCACATGGGCCACACGAGCGTGTGGGCCCGTTTGGGCCTGAAATGGATTTTAGGCTCAATAGTACTGTAAAGACCCAATAAGGGGTCCCGAGTAGCTCGAGGTGACAGTAGGCCTTCGGAAAGGTCGTAAAATGTCAAAATTACCTTAATACCCTTGGAGGGTAAATTAGCGAAATACCCCTTGAGGGTAAATTACAGAAATACCCCTGGAGGGTAAATTATCGAAATACCTCTGAAGGGTAAATTATTGAAATACCCTTGATGGGTAAAATTAGTATTATATCCTTAGGGAAAATTACTGTTATATCCTTAGGGGCAGACTTAGTATGTTTATGTATAAATTGTTTGACTGCTATAATGGTACATTATTGCATACACTGAATTATTATGTCACGACATCTTGCATGGGGTTGGGATTTTGAAATTGGAGGAAGTGATTGATCTGTTAGGGTCACACGGGTCACTCGAGACGATTGTGGACCCACCGATTTGATTGTTAGGGTCGCACAGGTCGCTCGAGACGGCTGTGGACCTACCGAAAGCTTTAAACCACTTATATTCTAGCAGCTCGGCTGCGTTCTTGGTGTGTAAGGCTGGATGGGTTGAGTTGGTCCCCACAGGAGTGTAGGGTTGGTACGGGTGGTGTGATGGTTGGATTGGGTTGGGCTATATTTATGTTGCATTACCATGACTGTGGGCTTAGGCCGCACTGATACTGTATGGGCTTGGGCCTAGACTGTGATTATAACTGGGATTACACACTGAATTCTTGTAACTCACCCCCTTTACTTTAACTGTACAGGTAATCCCCAGCCGTAGAGGATTTTGAGCTGCGAGGGACTCGGAGGTGGCCACTTGTTTCGCACGTTTTAAGGGTGAACTAAGCATTTTAATTTGGATTGTTTTACTTTAATTATATTGTTTTATAATTGTTGTAATAAGGCCATTGGTACTATTTTAACTTTTATTCAGATTTTCTTTAAATACTGCAAATTTGATCAAACACGAAGTTTTCAAAACAATAAACAACTATTTTCAAATAACTCATTTTCGTAAATGATAAGACCATATTTTTTTGCAATCAACTCAGATTTATTAAACAGGACAACACATGCATTTTGAAAGAATGTTAAAAATGAGCAAACCCCTCTTTATGCTTAAGTGAGGAGAAATGAAATTTTGAACTTATAAACGGGTTTTTAAACAATATGTTTTCCAACAACCACATGGTTTGAATCATCACCTGATGTAGCACACTAGATCTGGTCGTAACATTTAAGCCGGGTCTAGGGTGTTACAAACTTAGGCATGATTTTACTTAATCAAGCATTTTACCGAGGCCTATAACAGTATAAACATAAATTTAAAAAATCAAGAGGACGAAATGCAATCAACCCAACACGAATTAAATTCAAGGTAAGCTGATTAAATTAACCATTCCAACAAAATAAACATTTATAGATATGTTCATCATAAAAACAACAAAAATTAAAGAGATAGGGAACAAGAATCAAATCCTGTAGTTTTTTGTGGTTTGCCTAGGTTGCTCCGTTCCTTCTTTGTTATCCTCGTTGATCAAGGCTACTATGAACACTCAATTGCTGCTCCAATATGGCTGAAGACGACCCCTTTCCGAAGAGGAGAAATCGGCACAAGAGCAAGGAACTTTGAATGGGAAAATGAGAGAAAAAGTGAGAGAAAAGAGAAGAGTTGTAAGACAAGAGATGTGAATGAGGGATGATTTGAATGGGCAGCAAAGGGGGGTTTATATAGCTGAAGATGGCTGCTAAAAATAGCAAATTTCAGCAGCCAAAGAGCCCCCTCATAGCCGGCCATCCTACATGGCAAAGTTGAGACTTTCAACTTTTCTAAAATTTGCCTGGGGCAAATCCGTAAAGTCTTAATTTAAGGCGGGGTTTGAATACAATTTGGAAGTCTTCCAAGAGCCTTTTTGCAAACTCATTTAATCAGCTAAAATGCTAATTTGGTTCAGCATTTGAATGGTTCTGGGCTGCCCAATTGGTGGCTGGTTCGGTTCGCTCAATTTGGTTCAACTGGTGCGGTTCAACTGGGCTCCTTTTCCATAATTAATTAAAATTAATTTATTTAGCCCAAAGTAAATTGGAAATAAATTAAAATTAATTATATTATGAATTAATACACATATTTGGACCGTCTTAGGCTGGAAATTATTTCGCCTTGTTACTTCGAATTGCTTTTCAGTTTTGTTCTTCTAACAGTGTCTTCCGGGTCAATTTTCGCCCTTTGCACGAATCTGTCAAAAATAATCAAAATTCACTAAAAATAATTGTAAAATTGACTAAAAATTAACATGTTCAAATTTTAATACAATTTAATTATTTTATAAAAATTAATTATTTTTGACAAAAATTTCATCGAAAATGCATGATTTTAAGTAAAATTAGGTATGAAAAAGTATATAAATCTTTGTGTTTCCAGTTATCAAGCTAGCTCGAATTCAGGAACCGTCGGAGATCACTTCGCACTATCCACCTATCACTTGGTACCTATGAACTTTGGTATTTTAAGTATGTGGCATGTATAGGGACTTTGGTCATGTTGGTTATGTTTTGGAAATGATTTTGACCATTTGAAATGGCTTGTAAATGTATATGTCTTGGTTTGTATATAATAGCCATGAGAGTAGGCTTATTTTGAGTAAATTTGTTTGTGTATATGTGTATGTGCATATAGTTCATAATATGTGTCGAAACAATTTTTAATTTTTTTTTTAAAAAACAGGGGTCGACTTTAAAAACAAAAATGGAGTCGCCACCAATCTTTTTTCGAGGTGTGATCGGATAACCTTGAGATTAATCATTTTAATAAAACATTTTGATTTATTAAAATAATGATTTTGGTCTACAAAATTCGAGAAAATGAGCTCGGGAGTCGGTTACACACGAGGAAGGATTAGCACCCTTGCAATGCCCAAAAATTGGTACCTAATTGATTAGTTAATGTCCTAATGTTGAAAATTTGAATATATTTTAAAACAGGATCCTTTTAATTTTTAAAACTTATGTCCTTTAATTTTAAATGGACATTCAATTATTTGAATTTTAAAAGAAAAATCAAAACTCAGTAAGTTAGAGCACGATCTTTCGAATTTTCCAAACACCGAATATCCTTTGCTTTTTAGAAATTCTTGCCTCGAGATGACAAAACGTTGCATCCAGTGAGTTAGGACACATCTTAAATTCCCGAGAATAGGTTTTTTATTTAAAAATTCATATGTTTTAATTTCAAAAAGGGTACTCAATCATTTGGACTTAATGAGAAAAATTGCAACCCAGTAAGTTAGGGCACGATTTTCTCAAAACTCCCAAATATCGAATATTGCCTTATTTTTAAATTTGAAAAATCATGGATTTTGAAATATGAAGGTATATTTGGCCACGTTAATAAATAAAGATTCATGATTTTTTTAAAAAAATAACAAATCTAAAAAACAAATAAAAAACAAAATGTACCAAGCTTTCAAATAATAATGGACAATGTTAAAACAAATAATGTGAAAGAAAAAGATTTTGAAATCGACAATAAAAAGCAACTTAAAAATAAATTCATGTATAAAAATTTTAAAGTAGGTAATATATGTAAAAATTTGAAATAAATCCAAAAATAAATAAATAAATAATATATGCAATAGTAATATAAATGAAATTTAAAATAAATATTATATAAGAAGTAAGTTTAAATAAGTAATATATAAAACAATATATATATCAATCTAAATAAATAATGTACAAAATGACTTTAAGAAAATGATATGTGACAAATCTAAAAAAGATACGTATAAGTTTAAAATAAACAATATATGAAAACTTAAAATAGATAATATAAAATAGTTTCAAATGATATAAAATAAGTTTCAAATGATATAAAATAAAACCACTTTAAAATAATCGTTATATAAAACAATAAGAAAAATGAATGATATATAAGATAATTTAAAGTAATAATATAAAAAACTTAATCAAAATAAAACTATTTGAAATAATTAATATCTAAAATAATAAAATAAAACAGCTTGAAATAAATACCACGTAAAAATTTAGAATAAATTAATAAAATACAAATTTGCAAAAGTGTGAAAATAAAATAAATCTCTATACAGAAATAATAAATAAAGGAATAAAATAAAAGAATAACTAATAATTAAACAAATTAATGGATAAATAAAAAATGTTGAAAAAATGAAGATGAATGAAGAATAAAATAAGAACAAACCATAGAAAATAAGAACGCAAGAGGGAGAGAAATTTGAGTGAATGCTCTCAAGAATTCTTATTGCTTCCCCCAAAACTCAAGTGTGTTTTACAATGACGGGAGAGGCCTCTATTTATAGTTGAGCCTCCCCAAATCCAACGGTACAAATCAATTACATCAACGGCTAAGATTAAAAGGTATCTACAAATTAAATCTCTAAGATTACAAAATCATATATTCTAAGATTGCATACCATATTGATAAACCGCAATAGTAACATATTTTAAGCCCACATTTAGCATGCTTTTGGATGATTTAAGCCTTTAATTGTGTAAATTGGTGCTCTTAATATTTTGTTTTCATGTTTTATACTCAGAAGAGCACCAAATGATGAAAAGAACGAGAAACGAGCCCAAAACAGAGTAAATGGGCCATATCATGAAATCAACACGGCCTGGGTCCAAGACCACACGGTCGCGCCTCATTCAACAGACTCGAAAACGGCCTGGCCACGATTCACATGGGTGTGTGCCATGGGCGTGTCCCTGACGTGAATAAGAGGAATTACACTCGGAATAGGATACTTGGAGGCAAAGAAACACATTCCAAAGCCTATTTAAACACCCTAGTAGGAATTCTACTCTGATTAGGATACTTAGGGGCCAAGTAAGGCATCTCAAAGCCTATATAAACACCTTTGGGGGCAACTTAAGTGGAGAGTTTGGCAGAAGCCTTCTGCCAAGGCTTTAGTCAGGGGGCGTCCAGCTAGGCCAAAGAGGGCAGATTTGTGGGGATTTGCTCGAAGATAACCAGTTGATTCATCTTAAGAAGCCGGAATCATACTCAAGACGGAGGATCTCTCCTTCAATTCCTTCAGGGGGTTCTAGGGATTTCTTATGTTTTGTTTTATCTTTTCTTCTGAGATGTTTTCTTTTATTGTTATGAACTAAACCCTCCGATACCTGAGGGGGATGAAACCTAAGATGAATCTTGTTATCGTTTGTTGAACTATATGATAAATATTTGACTTGTTCTTGATTATGTGTTCTTAGTTCTTGTGTTGATATTTCTGGGATATTAATTCAAGTGTGATGTGCTTAGGTGGAGAGCAAAAGTCCCTTGGGTATCGTCTGGTTCAGAGTTAGATAACAAGTGAAGTCTAGGTGGATTCTTCCTTAGGTATCGTCTTAATCAATTGGTTTTTCCTCAAAGTAATTTTCCCAATTTCATTCTTATTTGTCTTAGGGTCTTTAATTTAGTTGTTAGTTAATTTTAAATTAGATAAAAAATCATTTAATTCTTAGGCTAAATAATTAAAAGAAAGTTAGTATTAGTACTTTTAGTTCCTTTGGGTTCGACAATCCGGTCTTGCCTTAACTATACTAGTGTTCGATAGGTGCGCTTGCCTCAAATCGTTGTCATAGTTAGTTTCCAAGTTCGATCATTCTTTATACAAATTTTAAGACTTTGACATCGCATAAAACAACGATCACATATCTTCTAAGATTGCATATCATATCTAATATTTGCATATCATATCTAAGATTGCATATCATAACTTCTAATGTTACATACCATATCTTCTAGGATTGCATATCATATCTAAGATTTGCATATCATGTCTAAGATTTCATATCCTTGAAGATTGTGTTCCCATATACGTCAAGCTTGTAGATGGACCTTCAATCTTTTCAAGTAATGGGCTATTCTGATCGGGCCAAATGATAAATTATGGACTGGACTTGGACTTTGTTTTATTATTTTAGGTTTATTATTTTTTGTATGGGCCCGGACTAAATTGGCCTATTACAGTTGCCCCTCTTTGCTCATTGTCGTGTAACGAGAATGGAGCAAAGACTATAAAAGGACCAATTTTGCCCGATCATGCTGAACCTTAACCTCTTGATCCTCATCTTCTTCAAGTAGTCTCTAACCCAACTGCAACTTCAAGGAGATAAGACCTACTCTTGTAGATTTAATCTTATTCTACTGCAACTTCAGGGAGATAAGGCCTGCTCTTGTAGATTTAATCCATCCTACTATAACTTCAGGAAAGTGAGACTAGTATCTTTGATCTTGCTTCACTGCAATGTTCAGGAAGACAAGATCTGCTATTTTCATTTTGCTCGCTGCAAACTCAGGGAGGTAAGCTAATATCTTCGATCTGCTTCCTGCAACTTCAGGAAGATAAGATCTGTTGTCTTCAGTCTGCTCCGCTGCAACTTCAGGGAGGCAGGCTAATATCTTCGACCGCTCGCAACTCTAGGATCGCCAGATTCGCTTTCGATTAACTCCACTGCGACGACCGGGGAGGTTAAGCTGATGTCTTCGATCTGCCTCCTAGAACTTCAAGAATGCCAGATCTGCTATCTTCAATCTGCTCCACTCTTGCTCAGTGGAGATAAGATCTGTTATCTTTAGTATGCTCCATTGCCGATAAATTGGAGATAAGACTTGCTGTCTTCGATCTGCTCCACTCCTGCTCAGTGGAGATAAGATCTAATATCTTCAGTCTGCTCCATTGCCGATACATGGAGATAAGACTTGTTGTCTTCGATCTGCCCCACTCCTGCTCAGTGGAGATAAGATCTGCTATCTTCAGTCTGCTCTATTACTGATACATGGAGATAAGACTTGCTGTCTTCGATCTACTCCACTCCTGCTAAGTGGAGATAAAATCTGCCATCATTAGTCTACTCCATTGCCGATATATGGAGATAAGACTTGCTGTCTTTGATCTGCTCCACTCCTGCTCAGTGGAGATAAGATCTGATATCTTCAGTCTGCTCTATTGCCGATACATAGAGATAAGACTTGCTGTCTTCGATCTACCCCACTCCTGCTCATTAGAGATAAGATCTGCTATCTTCAGCCTACTTCCTTGCTACATCAGGAAGATAAGACTATAATCTTCAGCCTGCTCCCTTGCTACATCAGGAAGATAAGGTTGGTGGCTTGAATCTGCTCCATTGTTGATACATGGAGATAAGATTTGCCATCTTCAATTTGCCCCACTACTATCTCGAGGAGACAAGATCTACAATTTTTAGTCTGCTTCCTTGCTACATCAGGAAGATAAGACTATAATCTTCAGCCTGCTCCCTTGCTGCCTCAGGAAGATAAGGCTAATGGCTAAAATCTGCTCCCTTACTGCATCAGAAAGATAAGATTCGCCAAATTCGATCTGCTCCACTACCACTTAGGGAGATAAGATTTGTGAATTCACTGATATTGCTACACCATCCTCTGTAGACTCAGTTTTATATGTTTATGTTTATGCCAAATGATTAGGATGCTATAATACTCCTAACTAAATGTATTATAGACGACATTCGCATGAATGCAGAATGTCATGAGAATGATCCCCTTTTTTTAATGTATAATGATTAGGATGCAATGATCGGAATGAATCTAATGATCCTAACTTAAATGATATTAGGGATGAAATTTGCATGAATGCATAATGTCATAAAAATGATCTCCTTCTCTTTTTTTTAAATGTACAACGATTAGGACACAATGATCGGAATGAATCAAATGCTTCTAATTGGAAGTGTATGAATGATATTTACATAAATGCATGAGAATGATCCCTTTTTTAATGTTTGGGTTGTCACTGCTCATAGTTCATCAAGGTTCTATCACTGATGCATTACCATGCTTTCTCGTTCAGTTGGTATCTTTGACAGAAAACCCAAAGAAATGATCATATTCTTCTCAGCAAGCTTGCCCCGCTGTAATTTCAGAGTCCCTTTTACTGTACCTTTTGGGACATAAGGCTTGTACCCCCCACTGCAACTTTAGGAGAATAACATTTGGTTTCTTCCATCCATCCTGCTACCATTCAGAGGTATAGAATTCGTATCATCTTCAATCAATTTGATCTGTTACACCATTCCTTGGGTGTAATGACCAGATGTATGTGCCTGAAATTTGCATGGTATCATTTTTCTTTTCTGAGAATGATCCCCTTTTACACTTGGGTTGACATTGCTCGTCATTTGTCAAAATGGTATCACCGATGGAATATTTTATCCAATAAAAATCCAAAGAGACAATATTTCCAACCCTTAAATTTGGTGAGTTCTAAACAATAGTCCTGTTTCAGATTCTCATATTATTTAGAAGCTTCCAGAGTAATATGCAAAACTTATTTTATGAAAGTATTATTAGTCCATTAATCGTTATTTCAATATAAAATGCTTGAAAATGATCACAACAATGGACGAGAAAGAAATTAATCAGGAGCATAGCTCGAAACAAATAAGTTAATCAAAGATAACTAAGGCAATAAAAGAAAATTGATTGGGGTGTATCTTAAAAAGAATAAGTAATCAAAGATGGCCAAGGACATAAAGGAAAATTTATTGGGGCGTATCTTGAAAAGAATAAAGTAATCAAAGATAGAAAATTCAAAAATGAGTAAGATAGAAGCTAGATGCTCCAAATATCGTAGCTTGAGCTTCTCTGTATAAACTTCCTGAGGACCATTTGGAGCTCAATACGTGTTTAGAGGATACGGAGTACTTTGTTAACGCTCCAAGACGTAGCATACTTCCTCATTATAAATTTAGGAATAGTAAGACTACCACATGCCTTATCTTTGACCAAAATTTGAGCCGCTCTTTTTGGGTTTTCGGCTCAAAAACCCTTTTGGTCTCAAAGTACCTTTTGCGGGTTTTCGCCTTGGCCTCTCGTCTTTTTTTTTTTTGAATTTGAACCTAAAGCGCCCTTTGCGGGTTTTCACCTTGGCCTTTTCCTCTTTCAGGTAAAATACTTCTTGACTGAACCTGAATTCGCCGAATTGGGCAAGTCTTTGCCATCCATCTCAATCAATATCAATGCTCTCCTAGAACAGGCCTTCTTTACAACATAAGGTCCTTCCCAATTTGGCATCTTCTTTCCTCTGAAATCCTTTTTGTATAAGAAAGGTCTTTTTCAACATCATGTTCCCCTCGTGGAATTCTCTAGGATGAACCTCTTTGTCGTAAGCTTGCATCATCTGACTGTGACAAATAGCTTTTAACCTTTCTTCCTTCGATTAGGTTCAATTGGCAAAATTGTTTCTATTCCAATGAGAAATGTGTTGCCCCAGCGAAAGTTCCGACGTTCAACAAGACAGAAGGTAAATGGTAACTTCTTTATATCAATATTTACAAGTCTCAGTCATCTTTCTCATGAACCTTATTTTGTTTTTTTTTTTGTTTTTTTCCTTCTTGGCTACCTTTGTTGCTCTACGACATGACGTCTGATATTTGAACAGACTACAAACTTTTGACATTGTCCTTTTTGGCATTCTTTGTCGGCGCCTGATTTTTTTTTTTTTTTTTAAATTTGATGACTATCGACTTTGAAACATTGGCATATAAAGCTACTTCCACCCTCCTAGTGAAGTAGATGATGACCACGACGATGAATTGATGTTGACGAGAAGCTTTTTACGATATTGGCCCTATAATATCCATTCCCCACATATAAAAAAAAATCTGTGAAGAAATAGATGAGGCACATGAATCTCGTCTTCTTCAATTCAGTATTTACGGTATAACTGATGCAATCCCCTTCCATGGTAGACCAACAATGCCCAATCTTTATGTTTATCCTGGCTATTGTAGAACCATTATCATATTCTTTAAATACCCTTATGGATCTCTGTTAAGATTATCCCAGGCCTATCTTAATATGATTGTGCGAAAACATCTTTGAATTCTTGAAAATAACTCAATGATGTCTTGTTTTATTTCTGTGGTGAGCTGGACTTCGATCTTAACCTCTTTTTTAGGCTCATAATATCCGCTAACCCTTTGTAGAGTAAAGTCTGTTTTTCATCTTGTTCCACCATTCTTAACAAATCAGAAGATATGTTACAATCTCTGTCATCTTCAAAGTCCTGAGATCCTTCTAGACACATATCTTACTCGAAAGGAGACTCTGAGTCAGTAACAGCATTGCTCACATCATTGATATCTGGAGACCTATTGTAGGTTCGAAGAAAGATTCCAAAGAAAAAATGATTCAAAGAATGATTATTTATATGGTCATGAATAAAAAATGAAAGAATACTTGAAAGAAAGTCCAAAGAACAAATAAAAGAAAAAAAACTAAGAGCAATTGTTTGTACAGTATGAAATGGAAAAAATAAAAGAATATTTGCTCCAAAAGATGCATTTTATTGAAAAAAAAATTCAGACACGGGCCTATTTCACAAAAGGATTCTTATTGCCTCTAGGCTTAAGGCAACAAGCATGTTTTGAATATTACTCTAGATTAGTCTTAAAAATACATGATCTCTTCCACAGTTCCATTGTTTAAAATATTCCCAAGTATGTAAGGGCTTGGAAACTTTGTTACCCGGTTCCTTCTCCGCTATATCTAAATCAGGGATAACAAGATTAGCAGGGTTATCTCCTGGGTTATATTCTGAGCCAACTTTGGAATTCATGGGTACCCCATTATCAGCTTGACCTTGTTGAGGCCTAATTGCAACAGATGACTTTTGAGAATACACCTCAGGTTGTATCTGTACATGTGGTGGGGTAAAACCCGGAGGATAGTCTTCATTATCCTCTCCAGCATTAGTCATGGGGCCTTTTCCCTTGTCCATTGCCCCATTCAATAGCTGAGTCATTTGAGCCACCATATTTCTTTAGGCTTCCATCATTTGTTCCCTCATATCTTGCTGGATCTTTACCAACTGCTCTTCCAGTTAGTCTTGCATGTCTCTTTGGAACTGTTCGAGTCCTTGATCCATTTTTTTTTGTCTTAGTACGTGTATCGTAATGGTGTTTTAGTTTCTAGATTAATCTTCTCTCTTTCTCTTTTTCCTAAAATAACTTCAACTAATTAGAGTCCCTCTATGGATTTTAATGCATATGATGCAATGCAATGCAATGCAAATGTATGGAATAAATGCAAAAGAAAGAGAGGCGTTGATTCTGAATTCAATTCCATTAGAAAAACTTCTCTAGAAAGCAAATTTCCTTACATAAAACGGATTACATATACGGCCTTGCCCTCATATTCCAAGCCAAACATTAATCCCCTTCTTCACAAAGGTCGAATCTTACAAAATGTTAATAGATGCCTCCACTAGCTCCTTTTTGCTTGATCTAGGTCGCGGCTCATTGCTCACTTATTTCCACAATGCTCGTTAGCCTCTTCAAGAAAGCCGAGACATGGTGATTCTCGAATAGCCTTTGTTAGCTTGAATCTTTAGGCAATAAATTCTTGTATTCCTTCACGGACTATCAGCCTTCTCTCGTTGTGTTTACTTGGACCATATTCGGACGACCGTATTATAATCCACGTTATCAAGAAATCCATTTTCTCATGACAAACTCTTTTATTTAGTAATCAAATTTGAATCAACACCGTTTTTCTATGATGTGGATACAATGAAATTAAAACAAAAGAGAACACGTTAGCAGAAGATAAATAACAAAATAGGGCACCTATCTGGGTGACCACTAGGGTTCAATATAGCTCTATCTAGGGTTGGCTCTTAAGGATCACTATATGTGGCTTAGTTCTAAAGGGAGGGTACCTGAACCAGCAAATTCCTCAATCCTCGCCCCTTATAGGCTCATATGGATCGAGTTCAGTTCAGGGGAATACATTTCCCTATGGTCATGCGGAGGTGAAAACCTCACGAAGACATAGGTACAGATGTATCCCGGAAGCAGTCCACTAGCCCATGCGGAGGTGAAAACCTCACGAAGGCATAGTTTCTCACTCTTACTTAAAAGGAGTGAACACAACGGCCGTGCAATATGATGCGGGAATATCTTACCAGACTCAAGCCACTAAAAACATATGACACGGTATAAACTCATGCGGTGAAAGAATCAGAATCAAATTTTGATTTTCGATAAAAAGACAAAAAATAATCAATTCGACAAAACACAACAAGTCAGTATCATATAAAATTCAAGGCAAACGACAAATAATCAAGCACCTACCTAGGTGATTGCTAGGGTTCGGCGTAGTTCTACCTAGGGTAAGCTCTTAGGATTTTCTACATACAGTTTGGTTCTAAAGCAGAGGTACCTGAACCGGCAGATTCCTCGATCCTCACCCATTATAGGCTCATACGGACCATTCAGTTCAGGGAATACATTTCCCTATGGCTGCACGGAGATGAAAATCTCACGAAGACATAAGAACGGATGTATCCTGAAAGCCATTCACTATCCTGCATGAAGATGAAAACCCCACGAAGGAGTAGCTTCTCGCTCCCACTTAAAAGGGTGTGACCACAACGGTCATGCAATGCAATGTAGAGATATTTTATAAAAATAAAACCTCGTGCAATAAAAAGGATCATAGTTTTTCAAATCAGATTTTTAAATTTGGACAAAAGGACAGGAAATAATCAATTTTACGGCTTGACTCTCTTATTATTTCCCCAGTGGAGTCGCCAAGTTGTCGAAACCATTTTTAATTTTTTTTTAAAAACGGGGGTCGACTTTAAAAACAAAAATGGAGTTACCACCAATCTTTTTTCGAGGTGTGATCGGATCACCTTGAGATTAATCATTTTAATAAAATATTTTGATTTATTAAAATAATAATTTTGGTCTACAAAATTCGAGAAAATGGGCTCGGGAGTCGGTTATGCACGAGGAAGGATTAGCACCCTCGTAACGCCTAAAATTGGTACCTAATTGATTAGTTAATGTCCTAATGTTGAAAATTTGAATATATTTTAAAACACGGTCTTTTTGATTTTTAAAACTTATGTCCTTTAATTTTAAATGGACATTCAATTATTTGGATTTTAAAAGAAAAATCAAAACTCAGTAAGTTAGAGCACGATCTTTCAAATTTTCCAAACACCGAATATCCTTTACTTTTTAGAAATCCTTGCCTCGACATGACAAAACGTCGCATCCAGTGAGTTAGGACACATCTTAAATTCTCGAGAATAGGTTTTTTATTTAAAAATTCATATGTTTTAATTTCAAAAAGGGTAGTCAATCATTTGGACTTAATGAGAAAAGTCGAAACCCAGTAAGTTAGGGCACGATTTTCTCAAAACTCCCAAATATCGAATATTGCCTTATTTTTATATTTGAAAAATCATGGATTTTGAATTATGAAGGTATAGGCCACGTTAATAAATAAAGATTCATGAATTGTAAGACCCCAAACCAGGCCCAAATACCATGATCGGATCTGGCATGTCACTATAACAAATCATGGCATTAGCCACTACAACGGATCATGGCAATAGCCACTACAACAGATCATGGCAAAAGCCACTACAACAGATCATGGCAAAAGCCACTACAAAAGAACACTTCCCCTTTCATCAATCACCCTACCCTGTGCAATCACAGAAATCGGCATACATGTTTATCATATCAAATCAACGGAAACATTCACTTTAAAATGATAGAGATCACTAACCTGGTGATTCGCCTTTACTCTCCTCAAGTTTTCAACAGCTATGCCGGTATTTTGGCATTTAACAGAGTATAACAGATTTATAAGCATATACTAACAGGCAATCCAAATGGTGTGAGAATGTTACACACCTGATTAATGCGTAGGACTACCCTCTATGTCGATACCCTCGCTAATTAGATCTACTTCCTTCTGTCTACAACTTTGCTCAAAAGTCGGAAGAACACGACGATAAGGCCTCTCCTATATTCGGCCAAGGGTTAGTGTTTACCCGAATTTATACGTTTAAATTAACAGATCTCCTTACCTTGAAATCCCGAAAGTAATACGATTCGAGTGCTACTGAACTCTGGCTTAGAAATCTAAGCGATTGAATCCCCTTCAAATCTCGGAATGCCGCAAATGAGAGAAAACACCCGATTAGTTAACTATATAGCCATTCGGCTATGATCTCTAAAAGCCAGAAAAAGATTAAAATCTTGCGAATCGACACTTACCTTTAGTTTCCTTCAAGATTCGGCAATCACAGGAGATGAGATCCAGGGATTTCGGCTTTTGAAAAAATCTTGGAAAAGATGAACGAGAGAAATATTGATACGTTTTCTGCTTTTGGAAGTACTAGGAATTGAAAAGATGGGCAAGGAAGTAGATAGAAAGGTTCGGCCAAAGAGTTTGAAAGAGAAAAGAAGGTAAATTGGCAGGGTTTTAGCAATTGGTGAGACCTCAGGGGTTTCGGTTTCTGACAGAAAAGAAAAAAGAAGAAGAGATGATTCTTATTTGCCGAAAGAGAGAATAACTAAAGGCTATTCTCAGAGAAAACAAATGAAAAATTTGGCACATCCCCTTTCCTATACTAAACCAATTCTCTCCCCCTCCCCCCGTGGTTGATTTTCGGCCAACTCTGTAAACAAATGATAGCTCTTATCCTTTCCCCTTATCTTAATCTACTAACTCATCAAAAAGAGACTTAATTAGCTCCAATTCCTCCCTCCTTTATCAACCTAATATCCACATATTTTAAACATTAAAAATCCCCAAATTGTAGCCTTGTTGCCGTCCCCTATTGCTCCCTTTTAAGTGCTAAATTTGGCCCAATAACTTGGGCTCCAAGCAACCAAAACTTGGGCCTTCTCCATCCACTAGTGACGCCACCCTTTGCTCCTTTATGGCGCCACCTTACTTTGGGCCACAAGCCCAACTTGATATTTTTAAACATAGATACCTACCTTCAAACCCTATGGTGACTAAACAGAATACTTTAACCAAAGTCTCAGCCCATTCCTGAGCCCAAGTTAGACCCCTAACCCTCCATTTAATATTTTAAACCATCAACACACAAAATGTACAGGCCCATTAAATCAGGATGTTACGCTTCTATTTCTTAAGATAAATTTGGCCTCAAATTTACTCGATCGTAAGAGGTGGGATATCGCATCGCATAACATCCTCTGGCTCCCATGTCACTTCCTCTAAGCCATGGTTTCCCCACAAAACCTTGACCAAAGGGATGGACTTCCTTCTCAATACCTTTACGTCTCGGTCCAAGATTTGCACCAATCTGGCCTTACTTCAATCTCTTCCACCGGCACAATGTGCGATGGATCGGAATGGTAACGTCTTAGCATCGAGACATGAAACACGTCATGTATCTGTTTCAACTCTGACGGCAACTCTAATCGATAAGCCACTGGCCCAACACGTTCTAATACCCAATAAGGTCCAATAAATCAGGGACTTAGCTTGCCCTTCCGACCAAACCTCATTACCTTCTTCTACGGTGACACTTTCAAAAAGACTTGGTCTCTCACTGCGAATTCCAACTCTTAAGCTTAACATCCGCGTACGATTTCTGCTGATCAGCCGCTTCTTTCAACCGAGCCCGAATCAACTTAACTTTCTCTTTCGTTTCTGAAACTAGTTCGGGACCCAACACCTGGCGCTCACCCAACTCTGTCCAGTAAGTAGGAGTACAACACCTCCATCCGTATAACGCCTCATAGGGCACCATCTGAATACTAGATTGATAGCTGTTATTGTCTGCCAGAGGTAAATACTCCTCCCAACTACCCCTAAAATCGATGATACAACCCCTTAGCATATCCTCCAAGACCTAGATTACCCTCTCAGACTGACCATCAGTCTGTGGGTGAAAAGCGGTGCTGAAGTCTAACCTTGTTCCCATTGCCTGATGAAGAGCCTTCCAAAATCTTGACGTGAACCTAGGGTCCCTATTCGATATCATCGACACAGGTACACCATGCAGTCTCACAACCTCAGCCACGTATAGCTTAGCCAACCTTTGCAGAGAATAGTCAACACGAACTGGTATGAAGTGAGCAGACTTTATCAGCTGATCAACAATCACCCAAATCGAATCCTTCTTAGTGGCGTAAGAGGTAACCCATTAACAAAATCCATCGTGATTCTTTCCCATTTCCACTGCGGAATCTTCACCGGCTGCAACAATCCCGCAGGCAACTGATGCTCCGCTTTTACCTGCTGACACGTCGGACACTTACTCACGAATTCTGTTACTTCCCTCTTCAAACCTGGCCACCAAAATTGCTCTTGCAAATCCCGATACATCTTAACTTCTCCAGGATGCATAGCGTATGGACTGCTATGTGTCTCCCACAGAATCATCTGCCTTAACTCAACATCCTTTGGCATGCAAATTCTCTTACAGAAACACAGAACCCCATCACCATTCACACTATAGTCCTCTCCTTCACCACCTTGCACTTGCCGGATTCGAGTACTCAAGGCATCATCTAGAAGTTGCTTCTCTTTGATCTGACTTGTCCACATAGGTCTTACTTGGAGTTCAGCTACCAAACTTCCATCCTCATACAGACTAAGATGAGTGAACATCGCCTCAAATCGCGCTATCGCCTTCCTACTCGGCAACAGATCTCCGCCACCACGTTAGCCTTACCCGGATGATATTCGATTGAGCAATCATAATCCTTCAAGAGCTCAATCCACCTATGTTGCCTCAGATTTAACTCCTTCTGGTTAAGGAGATACTTCAGGCACTTATGGTCCTTGTAAATAACTGACTTCTCCCCATACAGGTAGTGCCTCCAAATCTTCAGAGCAAACACTACCGCCGCCAATTCTAAATCGTGCGTAGGGTAGTTCAATTCATGCGGTCTCAACTGTCGAGACGCATATGAAACAACTTTTCCATCTTGCATCAACACACATCCTAAACCGTGTGTGTAACGATCACGATGAGACGACAGTAAATTCTTTTCCGTATCGGTTTGAATTAACACTTGGCGCTCTGGTCAAGATTCTCTTGACTTTTAAAGCTCTCCTGTACTTGTCGGTCCACACAAACGGTACTCTCTTCCTCAACAACTTAGTTAAAGGTGTCGCTATTACTGAGAACCCTTCAATGAACCTTCTCTAATACCCGGCCAATCCCAAGAAACTTCGAATCTCCGCTACAGACTTCGGCGGTTTCCAATCCAATACAGCTTCTATCTTCTGAGGGTCAACCCTAATTCCCTCTACAGAAACCACATGCCTTAAGAAAGTTACTTCCCTTAGTCAGAACTCGCACTTACTGAATTTTACGTACAACTGCTTCTTCCTCAGAATTTGTAACACCACACGGAGATGTGCATCATGCTCCTCCTCAGACTTGGAATAAACCAGAATATCGTTGATGAACACCACCACGAACCGATTAAGGTATGGTTGAAACACCCGGTTCATCATATCCATAAATGCTGCTGGTGCATTCGTTAACTCAAACGGCACCACTAAGAACTCATAATAACCGTAGCGAGTTCGAAATGCCGTCTTATGAATGTCTCCTTCTTTTACCCTTAACTAATGATATCCCGACCTTAAGTCAATCTTAGAAAAGACCGAAGCTCCTTTGAGTTGATCGAACAGGTCGTCGATTCTTGGCAGTGGGTACTTGTTCTTAATCGTTAACTTATTCAGCTGTCAGTAGTCCACGTACATACGCATGGATCCGTCCTTCTTCTTCACAAATAAGACCGGGGCTCCCCACGGAGACACACTCATTCGGATAAATCCACGATCCAACAGTTCCTGGATCTGGGCTTTAAATTCCACCAGCTCCTTCGGCGCCATTCTATACGAAGTAATAGACACCAGAGCTGTATCCTGAAGTAGCTCTATTCCAAACTCCACTTCGCGATCCGGGGGTAATCCGGGCAATTTTTCAGGAAAGACATCTATGAAATCCTTGACTGTTCAAACCTCATCGACAGTCACCTCCTTAACATCCAAAGCAATGATAAAGGCTAGAAACGCATTACCTCCCTTCTGAATCATCTTAACAGCTTGTAATGAGGACACTACGTTGGACAAGTAATTCCTTCTTTCTCCTAACACAACCACCTCCCCGTCTTCCGGGGTACTCAACACCATGCACTTAGTCTCACAATCCAACTTAGCACGATGTTTAGTCAACCAATCCATTCCCAAAATAAGGTCAAATTCTCCAAACGGTAATTCCATTAAGTCTGTCGGGAACACTACTCGTTGAGCCTCTAAGGGTACGTCTCTAAACAGTTTGTCCACTACCCTAGATTGTCCTAGAGAACTAGCCACAGTCATCTTCCTAGTAGTTGTTTCAGAGTCTAAACTTAGGGTCTTAGATACCGAACATGCAACATAGGAGTGAGTTGACCCAATATCAATCAAAGCAAAGTATGGGCTATTTTCAATAAGAAACGTACCGGTTATAACGTCCGGTGCGTCACCATCCTCCCGTTGACGTACTGCATAGACTAGACCCGGCTGCCTTGCGTCTACATTACCAGCACCCTTACCAGGTGCTCCACGACCCCGACCGAACCCAATTCCTCCTTTGGCTACGCAACGACCCCTTGGTACAGGCTGACCACCACTCCTAACCCGATAAGAACCTCGTCCCGTCTGCTGTACCTGATCCACCTGTGGACAGTCCTTAATCATATGCTTCATGGATCCACACCTAAAGCATCCACTGGTTCTCCTTCTACACTCTCCATAATGCACCTTCCCACACGAAGGACATGATCGATTCCACACCTAGGCTTTTTTTGAAAATTTCTAGATGATCCCGACGGCCCAAAATCCCTCATAGTCCTATTCCTATCCTTATCCTTATTCTGTTTCTCAGTCCGCTTAACCTTCTCAGATATCTTAGCTTTCTCAACCAAAATCGCAAAGTCCCTCTCCCGTTGCGGTGCTATTAATACCCTTAGGTCATCCCTTAATCCATCCTCGAACCGTACGCAACGCTCATAGTTAGTCGCCACAATCCCTCGAGCGTAACAGCTCAACCGCAGAAACTCCGCCTCGTATTCAGATACAGACTTACTTCCCCGCACCAAGTTCAGAAATGCCTTCCTCTGTGCATCCACATAGCTGGCCCCAACGTGCTTTCCCTGAAATGACTCCTTAAAGAAATCTCAGTCAATCCGGTCTGCAGCAGTACCCTCCTTTACTGTGAGCCACCACTGGTAAGCCTTGTCTCGAAGAAGAGACACGACCCCTTTCAACTTCTTATCCGCCGTGAAGTCTAGGTCATCCATTATGCGCTCACTCGCCTCTAACCAATACTCAGCTGTGTTAGGGGCTACGCCTGAAACACCCTTAAACATCTCTGCTCCGTTGGCTCAGAGTCGTTCAGACACAGATTTTCGAGCTCCTACACCCGTACCTGCCCCAACCACTCTCTCAAGGACCCACAACATTGCCTGAGATACCACATCATCTCCGGCCGCCTGGTCCCAAAATTCTCCCTCCACAGCCGGCATATCCGGCATCTCGTTTCCTGACCCGTGGCCAGACCCTGCTGGCTCTGACACGGTCATCCTACCCCTACCACGACCTCGCGGCGGACGTCCATGACCCATTGTACTCATTCTACCGATCCGCGTTTATCTGATTAGAAATTCTATGAATTATTAGTTTTCTTCCACTGATTATCCACGAACAGTCTTATGAGTAGTAGTTTTAAGAGTAGTTCTTTTGAATTCGTAATTATATCTACCATTCAGTCTCAAGTTCACATCTCCTAGTTTTAGGGAGCGCATACATTCAGTCATCAAGTATTAACATACAAGCAGCATCCACGAACTTACATTCAGCATGTAGGGGTATCTTTGTCATTTCACTACCCAGGGGTATTTTCGTAATTTATCCTACAGGAGTATTTTCATAATTTCCCAAAATCGGGTTCCCTGGGTGATTTTGTGAAATAATGGTATTTTGGTAATTTTGCAATCTGGGGGTATTTCGGTAATTTTAAAATTCGAGGGTATTTCGATAATTTTGAAATCTGGGGCATTTCGATAATTTTGAAATCCGGAGGGTATTTTGGTAATTTCTACAAATTAGGGTACTTTGGTCATTTTATAAATCAGGGGTAATTTGGGAATTTTACAAATCAGTGATATTTTGGTCATTTTATAAATCAGGGTAATTTAGTAATTTTGCAAAACAGGATGGCTGGTCCCTTTCGGGTTTTAATTATAGATTTTGGCCCGTCAACAAATCCTCGTGGCTAGGGTGAGCAATACTACGCACGCACTGTAGGATTCCAATGAAGAGGAGGTGAGTCACTAGGATCGCTGCTTAAGTACCGTGTGCTCTTAGGATCCAATCCTAGACATGCGCATGACTGTTGCCACACCTCAACCCAGCGACTTATTCACGAGTTTGTTTAGTTGACTTAAGTCTTATGAAGTTTAAGAAGTTGTTTAAGCTAAGCCTAGAGTCCATCAAGTTCTAGTTAAAATAATCTACGTCCCTTAAAACCCATCAAGCCCACATATATATATAACACACAGTGAGTTCAGAATACTCACCTGGCGGACTTGGGCCGAAGACGCAGGTACCATCCCGCGACAACCCTTCTGTGTTATTTATAAACATGCATGTTTCCAAAACCCATCTTTAGGAAACATTTTGAGCCCAAAACACCCAAAGTCGAGTTTTGAATCGGGCTCTGATACCAATTTGTAACACCCCAAACCCGGCCCAAATACCATGACCGGATCTGGCATGTCACTAAGGAGATTTTAAAAGATGTTGCAATTTCGAAAAATATTTTTCTTGATTTTTACATTTTATTTGGGAAACTAAATGGTTGATTAATTTGTAAAAGATATACATTTTATATTAATGCCTTGGTGAATTAAGAACCGAAATTTGATACATACATTAACTTAATTAAAACGTAAAATATAAATGTCTAGTAATGATAAAAGCCCAAAACAAACGAAAATATAAAGTTAGTGGCCCATGGCCTTATTACATTGAAATTTAAAACCCACTAACTGAAAATATTAAAAATTAATAAACTAGTAAAGTCTTTTGCTGAATCAAAATAATCTCTCGCATGGTCACCTAGCACTTTTCTCCAGCCCGGTCCGATGCACTAGGTGCTACCTGAAAGATGTTAAATAATGGGGTGAGTCACGAGACTCAGTGTGCAACTCTCGTGCACCATCAGATTGGGCCTTAGCCCCAAAAAATAGATAACAACATATAATATATCAGAAAATATGCAAAGCCCAACCTAATCCTAGGTTTCCATCCGCTACACACCACCCTTACCTGCCAATCACACCATTGGGGATTTCTACAATCAACCCACACTGCTACACACCATCGATGGCAGTCATGCTGCAGTTAGCTGCTCATCGTCAAATCATGGCAATAGCCACTACAACAGATCATGACATTAGCCACTACAACGGATCATGGCAATAGCCACTACAACAGATCATGGCAAAAGCCACTACAACAGATCATGGCAAAAGCCACTACAAAAGAACACTTCCCCTTTCATCAATCACCCTACCTTGTGTAATCACAGAAATTGACATACATGTTTATCATATCAAATCGATGGAAACATTCACTTTAGAATGACAGAGATCACTAACCTGGTGATTCGCCTTTACTCTCATCGGGTTTTCAACAGCCACGCCGGTATTTTAGCATTTAACAGAATATAACAGATTTATAAGCATATACTAACAGGCAATCCAAATGGTCTGAGAATGTTACACACCTGATTAATGCGTAGGACTACCCTCTATGTCGATACCCTCGCTAATCGGATCTACTGCCTTCTGTCTACAACTTTTCTCAAAAGCCGGAAGAACGAGAAGATAAGGCCTCCCTTATATTCGGCCAAAGGTTAGTGTTTACCCAAATTTATACGTTTAAATTAACAGATCTCCTTACCTTGAAATCCCGAAAGTAATACGATTCGAGTGCTACTGAACTCTGGTTTAGAAATCTAAGCGATTGAATCCCCTTCAAATCCCGGAATGCCACAAATGAAAGAAAACACCCGATTAGTTAACCATATAGTCATTCGGCTAAGATCTCTAAAAGCCAGAAAAAGATTGAAATCTCGCGAATCGACACTTACCTTTAGTTTCCTTCAAGATTCGGCACAAGCAGACACCACAGAAGGAATTCGGCAATCACAGGAGATGAGATCTAGGGATTTCGGCTTTTGAGAAAATCTCAGAAAAGATGAACGAGAGAAATACTGATGCGTTTTCGGCTTTTGGAAGAACTAGGAATTGAAAAGGTGGACAAGGAAGTAGATGGAAAGATTCGGCCAAAGAGTTTAAAAGAGAAGAGAAGGTAAATTGGCAAGGTTTCGGCAATTGGTGAGACCTCAGGGGTTTCGGTTTCTGACAGAAAAGAAAAAAGAAGAAGAGATGATTCTTGTTTTCCGAAAGAGAGAATAACTAAAGGCTATTCTCAGAGAAAACAAATGAAAAATTCGGCACATCCCCTTGCCTATGCTAAACCGATTCTCTCCCCCCCTCCCCTCCCCCCCGTGGTTGATTTTCGGCCAACTCTGCAACCAAATGATAGCTCTTATCCTTTCCCCTTATCTTAATCTACTAACTCATTTAAAAGAGATTTAATTAGCTCCAATTCCTCCCTCCTTTATCAGCCTAATATCCACATATTTTAAACATTAAAAATCCCTAAACTGTAGCCTTGTTGTCGTCCCCTATTGCTCCCTTTTAAGTGCTGAATTTGGCCCAATAACTTGGGCTCCAAGCAACCAAAACTTGGGCCTTCTCCATCCACTAGTGACGCCACCCTTTGCTCCTTTATGGCGCCACCTTACTTTGGGCCACAAGCCCAACTTGATATTTTTAAACACAGATACCTATCTTCAAACCCTATGGTGACTAAACAGAATATTTTAACCAAAGTCTCAGCCCATTCTTGAGCCCAAGTTGGACCCCTAACCCTCAATTTAATATTTTAAACCATCAACACACAACATGCACAGGCCCGTTAAATCAGGATGTTACATGAAATTTTTTAAAAAATAGCAAATCTAAAAAACAAATAAAAAAACAAAATGTACCAAGCTTTCAAATAATAATGGACAATGTTAAAACAAATAATGTGAAAGAAAAGGATTTTGAAATCGACAATAAAAAGCAACTTAAAAATAAATTCATGTATAAAAATTTTAAAGTAGGTAATATATGTAAAAATTTGAAATAAATCCAAAAATAAATAAATAAATAATATATGAAATAGTAATATATAAATGAATTTTAAAATAAATATTATATAAGAAGTAAGTATAAATAAGTAATATATAAAACAATATATATCAGCCTCTATTTATAGTTGAGCCTCCCCAAATCCTTGAAGATTGTGTTCCCATATACGTCAAGCTTGTAGATGGACCTTCAATCTTTTCAAGTAATGGGCCATTCCGGTCGAGCCAAATGATATATTTTGGACTGGACTTGGACTTTGTTTTATTATTTTGGGTTTATTATTTTTTGTATGGGCCCGGGCTAAATTGGCCTATTACAATATGTAAATTGGGGTTGGTTTTGATGATGCTTATTAGTAGTTGGTATTATGGAAGTGAATGTTAATATTTGGAATGTTATTTGTTTGTGAATCAAGGTAAAGAATGCATGTTTTGAGTAGCCATATTGATGATCTAAGTTTATGAGATTTCAGGTATAAATGGATTGGTCAATTTTGCAACTTGTGTGTATTGAGAAATGTGGTATTGAATATGCATGAATTAGGTTTGAATTGGCTGGTTTAAATGCTTATTTATGCCATGAAATGGTGCAAGTTGATGTGTTGTAGGTACATTCAAATTTGGGTGGCAAATTAGCTTGGTAAATAGCCTATTTTTGTCCACACGGGCATGTGTCTCAGCCGTGTGTGACACACGGTCATGTTGCACGGCCGTGTGTCCCCTGGTGTTGAATTTGAAATCAAGTCAGTATGCTCCACACGATCTCACACATGGGCGTATGACTTGGCCGTGTGGCATAAGTCAGTATACCCTATAGGTTTGGCACGGCCTGGCACTCGGGTGTGTGTGGCCATTTTTAGGGCACACGGGCGTGTGTGTTGGTCGTGTGACCCAAGTCAGAGAGTTACACGAGGTCAGATATGGGCTGGGACACGGCCATGTGCTCCCATTTCGAATGTCCACAAGACCTATGACACGGGCATGTCTGGTGGTCGTGTGAGAGACACGGCCTGGCCACACGGGCTTGTGTCCCCTGTTTTGAGAAAAATTTTCAAAGTTCGTGAAAGTTTCTTAAGTTATCGGTTTAGTCTTGAACCACTCCTAAAGCATGTTTAGGGCCTCGTAGGCTCGTACTAGGGACATATTGATTGAGATTGAATGATGAATGTTTTAATTGAGAAAATGTATGCTAAAAGTATGTATAAAAGTGTTGTACGTCCAGTAATGCTTCGTAACCCTATTCCGGCGTTGAATACGGGTGAGGGGTGTTACAGCTTTAGCAAAAATGGCATTGTGGAAATACGAGTCAATGTGGAGATTTGTTGAATATGACTCATATTTCAGTCAAATTCGAGAGATAATCTCCCAATTAAACTTTGTTTATTTATTTTAGTTGAACTATGATTAGTTTAGATTATTTTTTTTATTCGACCTACAAATTTAGCATATAAATAGGCTCTTTTACAACTTTAGAAAAACACCATTAAAGATTAGAACTCATAACATTTTTGGATATTTTTGTATTTACATTGTGAGGGTTCTTTGTTTTCGGGTTTAGTTTTCATCTCCATCTTTTGTACTCTTCATTCTTTTGCCATTATAATAAAATTATATTTGCCCGTGGTTTTTTATCCTCTTTGGATGGGGTTTTCCACATTAAATTTGTGTGTTCAAATTCTCAATTTCTTCCACAATTTTTTACTTGTTCGTTGCTTAATCAGATCGATCCCCAACACGGATCACAAACATTCTCGACTTTCAGCCAAAAGACTTTCTCTGCTATTCTGGTACCACAAGCTACTTCAAGTGTAGGCTCAAACAATTTCGAGTCAAACACAGAACCAAAAATATTTTCTTAACTTTTAGTAGGAAATTAAATCTCTTTCTTATAGAAATTGGTAGAATTGTTGTAACACCCCTAAAATTGATATACTTTAAAAGTAGTAATAAATTAAAAATATGTATAATTGATTTCATTATAAAGTAAAATAAAGAAATGAAAGTGATATAAAAGAAAGTTGGGTAGTATCAAAGAAAGTTAAATTAAGAAGTATGTTGTGGCTTAATAAATTAATAGTAAGGATTAAATCGTAACGATGTAAAAAGTTTTAAGGTCCAAGTATAATTATTCAAAATTTGAGGTGTTGAACTATAATTATGAGAAAAATTGAAGGACCAAAAGTGAAAATAACTTAATTTCTTTTGACATAAAATTAGTTTATGTTGACTAAATTGAATAAATGAAGAAATATGAAGGATTAAATTACAATTGTACCAAAAGTTAATAGTGACTCAATGATGGAATTTTAAAGAAACATGAAGGGCAAAATGGTCATTACTCAAATTAGATAATTATAAGGTGTAATAATTAAAAAGAAAAGTATTTACAATATGATTGGTTAAATATTTTAATATTTTATAAGATATTTTGATATTTTAAATAATTAAACTAATGAGATATCTTGGAGGAAATGTAGGAAATGTGTAGGAAATTCCTCCATCTTCCCATGCCTCTCACGGTTCTATAAATATGGGAACGAAGGTTTCATTTTATTACATTTCGATCCCTTATCATAAAACTCCATTTATTCTCCCAAATTTCTTGATAATTTCTATAGTCACCCAAAAGAAGAAGTGAAGTAGTGATACTAGAAAGTTAGAATATCATCTTGGAATAAAGAAAATTGGAAGCGTAAATGAAAAAAGTTGTGAAAAAAGTGAGGAGATTAAAGGGACAAGTAAGTACTTTAAGAATTTTACTTTATTTAATTTAAATCAAGTATAGAGTATAAGAAATTGGCTGAATTAATTGTGAATGTGCAAACATTATGTATGAAATTAAATTAGTACTGTAAAGACCCAATTTTGCCCGGGCCCATATAAAACCCAAATACAAAATAAAATTAAAAACCAAATAATAAACACAAGCCCAATACAAAAAAAAAAAACAAAACAATAATAAACAGTCCCAAGCCCGAATGGCCCAAATTTACAAAACCTAAATTAGCCCAAAAAAATTAAACAAAAAAACAAAAACCCTAAGGGTTTCTAGATTCTTCAGCCGCCGCCGCCTCCGTACGTTCTCCCCACGCGCATGCTTACAAGCACTCCACGCGTGCCTCCAGTCACTCCATGGTGGTTTTCGCCTGCAAAACAGACTAACAACACAACATAACCGAAGAAAAAAGATTTGTATTTTATTGTTTTTACGATTTCGACTATAAAACCGAATGAGAAATAATCTGTAAAGGCCTACATTTTTTACAAAAACAAGAATCAATACAAAGAAAAACAGCAAAGGTTCATTATTTTTTCTTCTCTTCTTTTCTTTTTGCTCTATTCAAAACTGTTCATGCATATTCAAATGTTTTACTTTTTTTTTTAAAACACTATATATATATATATATGTGTGTGTGTGTGTGTGTGTGTATGTGTGTGTGTGTGTGTGTGTATTAAAATATAATAAAAAATAAAAAATTACATATTTCTGAACTCCAATACATTGTACGTGCCTTGTATGTGGCAATGCAGATGGCAGCGTGAAGTCTCACGGAACCTTCGCTCTTTGGCGGATTGGAAAAGGAAAGGTGAGGTTGAGAGGATTTCCCTTTATTTTTTTTTTAAGTGAAGGAAAAGAATGACAATTTTAAAAAAAAAATTACTTAAATAGACCCTCTAAACAATGTCGTTTAGGGCTGGTCACCATAGCCCTAAAACGATGTCGTTTCCCCCTTCAGGATCCGAGCGTTGACCGGACCCGGAGAGGATCCGCGCATTTTTTTAAACTGGTATAATTACCAGTTTGGTCTTTCCGCATTTTCAACCTGTTCTAATTTAGCCCTTCTTGTTTTTTTTAATTCGGCCACAGCATTTGTTTAGCGCTTCAATTTAGTCCCTAATTTGCCGATCCTCTGGGGAAGGGACGCGTGTCCTAGGGAGGAATTTATTGTCCATTTGGTCCTCTACCCTTTAGTGTTTTTTTATTTCGGTCCTTTCCTTTTTTATTTATTTTCAAATTTGCCCTAAACTTTGGTTTTAAGTTCGATTTTGTCCTTTCTTTTATTTATTTTGTGTATTTTGATATTATCATTATTATTAATATTAATATTAATATTACTATTATTTTTATTTTTATTAGTATTATTATTTCTATTTTTTTATTTACTATTATTTTCAATAATATTATTGCTATTATTATATTTATTATTACTACTTTCTTTTATTATTATTATTATTTTATCATTACCACTATTATCATTATTATTATATTATTAAATAGATATTTTTAATGTTGAATATTTATTTTTTGTTTTTATTAATTATTGTTATTTGTTTACTAATGTATTTTCATTATAATTTATTATTATTGTTATTGTATTTTTTATCTTTAAACTATTTACATAGTATTTTTTTTATTGATTTACTATTAGCTTTTACTATTATTTTTATTATTATTTTATTTTGTTTTTTTTATTTGTTTGTTTTTTTTATTTTTTACCTATTATTTTATATAAATTCTTTGTTTTAGCTTTTATTTTATTGTATTTTATTTTACCTTCATTATTGTTATTTGTATTATCGCCCTCATTTTTATTCTATTATGCATATCGGCACTATAATTCATTTTCATTTTTTCCTACGATCGTATTACATTTTATCCGATGCATTAAAACTTTTTTAAATAAGCAAATACTCCGCGTTCTAAGATTCGAAAGAAATCGTACCCTAACTTACTGGGTTTCGATTTTTCTCATCGAGTCTAAAGAACCAATTATTTTTAAACCAAAGCATCTAGGTTAAATAAAAGCTTATTCTCGGGAATTCAAAAATGTTGTGTTCTAACTCACTGAATATGACGTTTTGTTATCTCAAGATAAGGATTTCTAAAAATAAAGGCAATGTTCTGTATTTGGAATTTTGAGAAATTGTGTCCTAACTTACTGGATTCCGATTTCTCATTTGACCCAAATAACCAAGTATCCTTCTTAAATTTAAATGTACAAGTTTGAAATGTCAAAAGACAAGCTTAATTTCGAGGATTCGAGATGTCTTATCCTAACATACTGGGTATGATATTTTACTCCTTCGAGATAAGTGGGTCTCAGCATCTAATTCAATTTATTCAAGTTTTCTTTAACAAAGAGGATCATATTTTAAAATCTTTTCAAATTTTCGACATTAAGACATTAATCAATCAATTCGGTACCAATTTTGGGCGTTACGAGGGTGCTAATCCTTCCTCGTACGTAACTGACTCCCGAACCTATTTTCTCGAATTTTGTAGGCCAAAATCATCGTTAATAAATCAAAAGGTTTTAACGATCAATTTCAAGGTGACCGGATCACACCTCAAAAAAGATTGGTGGCGACTCCATTCTCATTTTAAAGTCGACCCCATTTTTCAGACAAAAAAAAATGGTTTTGACAAGTACAATGAAGTAGTAGAAAAAAGATTAAATTGTAAAGTAAACGAAATAAGTTATGTGAACTTGAATGTTGAAAAAAAAAATGTAAATAAAGTGTGATGAAATAGTGATGATATAAAAAGTGATTGTGTGGGAAAATTTACAAGTTGCATTGAATATATGATAATAGGACTAAATTGTAAAGTGTGCAAAAGCTTGAGATTTAAATAAAGTATTGTGTTAAGAAGTTTAAATGGAACGTTAAGTGTTAGTGAATTAAATGTACGGAGAAATTATAGTAAATAATGAATTTTCATGATGTTAGGGATTAAATTGTAAACTTGTGAAATTTGTAATTGAATTAAGAGAAGTTATGATAAAACTATATGTTGATGATAAGTGAGTTTTAAGAATTAAATTGGATAATAATAAAAAGTATAATGATTATGATTGTAAAAATGAAAATTAATGCAAAGAACCATGAAAAAGTAAGTATTAGCATTAAAACAGTTTCTTCAACTTTGAAAATTCACCAAATATTATGGAAATCGAGTTAAAGGTTGAATCAAATATTAAATTAAATCTTATTGAGTCTATTTTTGAATAGAAGAAAAGTTGTAAGCAATGGAATTGTATATTATTAGATATAATAATTTTGTGAGACAAGGTCAAAATGATTTCGGGTTCCCTTTTTTAAATTTAAAAAATTATTATAATTTGTAAAAATATGTTTAGGCTATGAAATTTATATGAATAAAATCTTAGCAAGTCTATTTTAAATGAAAACAAACGGCAACATAATATGAGTCGTATATTGAAAGATAATTAATTTTTAATGGAGAAGGGTCAAAGCTTCCTAGCAGCAGAACATGGGAGAATTTAAAGAATTTATTATATTAATTGACTTATGTAGAAATTCTAAAATTTTTATGGTAAAAACTTCATTGAGTCTAGTTTTATAAGAAAAAAAAATCAGATCTTAATTTAGATAACTGTAGCCAAGATATAAATAATTTAGTGACTATTGCTCTAGTGGACAACTTTGCTAAAAACATACATGTAATTAATAAAATCATAATACATGTTACATGTAAACTTACTATACTCAAAATTAAAGATTGCACACGTGCATTAAGGATGCAGATTGAAGAGGATGAGGAGGAAAAATAATAGAAGAGACGTAAAACTTTATTGTAAATGTGATAAGTGATATGAATTATAAACGGAAGTGATATGAATTATTAATGTAAGTGATATGTTTCAAAGGTAATTGGAAGTAGTAAAGTACTTAGGCCTAGTTCAGGAATGTTTCTCAAAAGTACTTTTGGAGGTGAAGTTAAAATTTTCAATTCCTAAAAAAAATGTGCTTTTGGACCAATTTTTGACTTAGAGAGAAGCATTTTTTCTCTCAAAAAGTAACTTGTTTAGGAATATTTTTGTTTCAAAAACACTTTTGAAAAGCATTCCTAAACTGACCCTTAATGAATAAGTGCTCATTGTAAGTAATAACGGGTATAATTCTATAAAACAATTACAAAGTGTATAGGACAAGAAAATTATTGACTAAGTGAAGGTGAAAGATAATGTCATTTAAGCAATCTATAAAGTTAATGAAAGATTGTTTCATAAGTGGATTATGGGATAAATTAATACGAATTAATTTCGTGAAATTGAATTACCTAGCCATAAGTGATATATATCTACAAATGGCAAGGGAGTTTGCTATTTATACAAGATTTTGTGGCAACTTGAGTGCCAATTGTGACGCCCGTGCTAAGGACTTTGGAGGTAGAGCTAATTGGTGCATGTAGCACTTCTTGAATCTAGGAGCAGGGGATCCTTACCTCTATAGTGAGCTTCTATTCTCATAGGCTTCCGTCTAATTAGATTTGAGTCGGTTCTTAGATTTTGTTGGGTCGACGGTGTTACTCCCTAACAAGTTTATTTTGGGTACACCATATATGAGCGACCAATTTTACGGTATTCAAAGCCTTATTCTCAACGCACAGGCAGCGACTCAGATCATTGGAAATTAATAGCAAAGGAGAAAGAAAAAGGGGGCTCACTGGCTTAGTTAGTGAGTGAAAAGCTTTGTGGAAATTTGTAGCGTGATTGTGATGGTGTTGAAAATATTAGGGGAACAAACTTTACAATTTTCAAAGGCTGGTGGTGTTGATGATGGCGGTGCCTGCCTTGCTTGCTTGCTTGCTTAAGGGGCAAAATCTTTTGGTTGGACGATGTATAGCAGCATTCATAATATATTTATGGTGTGGTGCCTTTGTTTTTGGTTAAGATCTTAGCATCTGATGGGTGAATATATATATATATATATAACCACAGGTTTAACTGTGACTGAACTTATCAAAGGGGTGTGATGGGTCAACGCTTTAGCTTTTCATTGTTTCTTGTCTAGTTCATCATTCACATTACTTGATACAACACTTTGTAAGTAGGAGAACATTATCTCCCTTCCAAGTGTTAGATTGTTAAGAAAGAAAAGATTTACCCCCCAAAAGATAATGAACTTTACCCAAAACTACTATACATAATTATTACTTTGAATACTATAAGAGATATGAATTTTAATGGACAGAAATGAAGTTACCAAAAGCTAACCTTGTTTCTAATCATTGTATAAAAGAACCCTATAGCTACCATTGAAAAAAAAAAGTATAAAAAGGACTGATAAGATAAGCACATCTTTGAGCATATCTTGTTGGTTTTCCCTTTTAGGAGATGAGTGTAAGTCTCCCATGAATTGCTATCTAACAAACTCTTATTCACAAAAAATATATTTTTCCAATTAGGTGTTGGTCCCTTCAATGCCACCCAATGTTGAGGCGACTTTGCTGGCTAGAAAGGGAAGATAAACCAGCCTTTATTCTTATTTTTGTTGAATTTGCCCCCACAATTTTAATTCTCACCATTAAGTTGCACAATGGAAATCATTAGTACCTTTAAGTCAACAAAGGTTGCATTAATCAATTTCCACCGTACAATATTATTCTTAGGGTGATTTTATATGAAATCATGCAACATCAATTTTCAATATGAGAGCCGGGTGGCCAGTGTCATTGCTTGAGGCTTCAAGTTTTTGTTTGGATCTTTGACTTTCGTAGAATTTAAAAGCACCACAGACGATATTATCAATGTGTTATTACTATTAGGTTAGATTGGGTGATGGCAATATTTGGAGTGGAGTGGACACTTTTATATAAAAGATGTTGGGTTTAGTTTCATTTTTCAGGTATCAAATTTTCTAATCATCATCGTAATTTTGGTCTTTTTTATTATACTCAAATTTAACATTTATTCTTCATATTTTAGCTTATCACAATTTAGTCCCATATTATTATTATAATGTTATTAGTTTGTCCAAATTATTAATCAAAATAGTTAGCATTACGACTAATTAAATTTTTTTTTTACATATATCAAATTTAAAAAAAATAAAATATAAAGATTAAATTTTATATTTTATATTTTATATTTTATTATAGTTGAGAGATCAAAATCAAAATATTCTACAAAGAAAACTATCGAAAATTAAAAAAGAAAAGGAATAATGAAATGTAAAATGTAGTGATGATAAAACCTTGCTTCACAAATTTCGTACCTATTCATTTCAAATAGGAAATTTTCTTTCATGAATATGGTAGAACAGAACAGTTTGGTAAATATTTGCTCCACTTTACCCTGTCTCACCTTTAAAATTACTATTTCACCCTTGCATCCTTTTTATATTCTTAGTATATATGCTTGTTATATTCTTAGTATATATGCTCAGTTAAAGAGGGCTCGCCTGTATGGGGGATCACCCAAGTGTGCCCATCATGTTGAAGTCCACTGAAGAGCTACTCTCATCACCCTATCGTTGACTCTATCAAGCCACACCAAAATAGAGTACTCCACGACTCTACCATTATAAGACGTGTGTCCGGAGGAGTCCACAACAAGCCCCTTATCTATATAAATCTCATTATTCCTCCAAAGAAGCCAACACTTTGAAACTATATTGAAGCAAATGTTGGCAGATCGGACTGAATCAATTCGTTGAATCCAAAATTGATTCAGCATGATAAATAATAATAATAAAACAGATTGATCTGAATTGATAAAAAAATCGATAGTTCAATCAATCAATGCAATATTTTATATTTTTTATAATTTTTCATTTAATTATTTCAATTTAACAATTCAACTAATTGAATGAAAAAACACATTAATTTCACTACTAATCAGAGTTTTGCAACATTGACCAAAGCTTTGCCCAAATATCACAAGACTTCCTCAAATCTTCAAGGATTGACCTCTAACGGCTCTTCAGACTCACTTGTAAACCACTCCCAATGTCCTTCGCTAAATCTTGTACCAACAATACTAAATATATATACTAAAAGGGTGAATTCCACCATTGATCACTCAACTATGCACTAGTTTTCATTTCCGTCACGTTGAAAATTCTATCTAATTTTTCCCTCTTCCAGAAAAATCTCACAAAAATGCAGCTCCTAGTTGCGATTTACGATTTTTTTTTCTGTTCCCAAGTTCAATAGTACATGCCTACAACGTATTATGACCGAAAGCTGATAAAAGGAAAAAGGTTACATGATGATCATCATTACTACTCTAGGAAACCTGTTCTTGTCAAAACTGCATTTCTCACTTTGCTGAGATCTCTGCCTTTAAGTGTCCTTCCCATCCCTTCACAAACCGAGAAAGAAGAAACTCGAGTCCTTGCAAGCTTCCTAGCAAGCCATTCATGTGGAGGGACCATATCTCCATCCTCATACACCATACCATCATCATCATCATCACCTGTATTAACCCATGACTCGTTTCTTGATGGTTCCATGTTCGCATGCTTCCCATATATCTTGGACCAATCGGGGATGTTCAACGGAGCCGATGATTGCCCAGTCACCTCGGTTTCATGACTTGCTGATGATGATGAGTTGCTTCCTCTTCGGATCCTTCTCGGTGCGCTTGGAAGCCGCCATGCAGATAAAGAACTCGAGGAGGGTTCCCTAGGTTTCCTCGATGTGGGACTTGATGAATCTTCTTTTTCATAAGACCAAACTTCTTCTTCATCAAAATCTCCATCGTTGATTGAATTCCTACTGCAAACACCGCTGTTCTTGCCCATGATACCTAAGAAAAAACAGAATACAAGGGGTACATCTAGTTCATATGTGTTTTGTCATCCCCATATTTACATGTATACATATAGTGATGACATGAATGCAACTGCGTGATGATACTATAAATAAGCTCACCTCCAAATGGATTAATGTGTGAAGGCGGGTTTGGATTTGGCAGTTGGCACCCACAGAAAAGAGGGTAGAGGTAAAGGTAGAAGTAGAGGAGGGGGCATTGAGCAAATCTAGGAAAGGAAGCAAGTCTTTTCAGATCACAGCATATTTACCAGCTAATGCTATATAGTAGAAACCTACATCTGTTATTCAGAGTCGACAGATTTCTTCATATGGGGCTTTATTGCTTTATAGTAGTTTATTATAAGAATTGAGGTTGCATTGATGAGATTTATTTATATAGAACTAACAACAACAAGTGTTGTTGGTGTAGTGGTATCGGAGGGCTTTCAAAGGATTAACTTGGGTAAAAACTAACAGAAAAGATACTTTAATGAATATTTTGTTAAATGAAATTACCTTATTTAATTTTACAAATAGAATTAGAATACTTAAAAAAATCAAATTAAATGGATGCTATGTCATATTATAATATTATAAATCATCACAATTAATAAAATTATTATAATATAAGTGCAACATCTAATTTACTTTAAAAAAATACTACATCAATTTTTTTACAAGTTTAATATCACATTATAAAATACAATACAACCCCACGATTTTAATTTTTAGTTTTTGATCATTAATATTTTTAATAAGATCACAAAATAACATGAGTTGACTCGAACCCTATGGCATCTAAGGTATTTATGTATGAAAATACTACCACTTGAACTATAAATTCTAAGACATGAGTTTGAGTCCAACTATACACAATATACGTGATTCGTTTTCTTAGACACTTATGAGTTAGTAAGCCTATCGTCTCTTCATACACTAAAAACTCTCAACATCATTGAAAGACAAACCATTCGAAATCTTCAACTGGTTGCATAATCAATTTTGACCTTACAATATTCTTTCATCTTATCAAATTATTCTTAGGCTGGTTTTATATCATGCAATTTCAATTTGCAATGTGACAACAGATTGGCTAGTGCCATTGCTCGGGCCATCTTTGTTTGGTACAAGGTAGAAAGTAAAGGAAAAGACTGGTTTTAAAAATATGTGTATTTTATTTAGATAATTAAAATTAATAAAAATAAAAATAAATAAATTTTAACCATCTTTGTTTGGTAAAAGGTGTAAAGGAAAGGAAAAGACTGATTTTAATGAGATTTTCCAATTATTATCCTGTCATGAAATATTTACATAAAATATAATTAGAACAAAAATGATATTTTACATCTTTAAAAATATTGTCTTTGTTTTCTCAACTTTCCCCTCAAAGTAGGTAAATAAAAAATTTATATGTTTTCCTTCACAATTATAGTGGGTTCACATTCTTTCGTCTCGTGGTAGGGAGGCCATCAATAGGTGATACCATTAAGATTAAAGTAGATGGTGTGTTTAAGCAATGATACTAGATTGGGAAGTTCCTTGAGAAAGCACATGGCCTTAAAAAACAGTGCGATTTGTTCATGTAAATCGGGTGGGGATTAGTATAGCTCACCCTTTACCCAGTTTGAGACTTGCAATGGTTCTCTTTCCTTTGAGTTATGATTACCTCATTCACCTTCATAATCTTTTACTCGAAGATATTAATTTGATGAATTGGTTAATAAGAAAAATTGTGTGTTTCATGTTGCCTCTGAATGATGCAATCGATATTTGTAATAAAAAAATTAAAAACTTCGAGTAGTGCTAAAAAGTGATGCGAACTACTTGTGGAACTATGAAACAACAAAGATGAACATGGAAAGATTGTTTATATGGTCCGGATTCTTTATGTTTATGAAACTTTACTTGGAGAGTTAATTCACTATATTTCAATCTCGTACAATAAGTTAGGGGCGAAGCCAAAACAAATTTGTAGGGGGTCGAATGAAAATTTAATTTTTTATGGTCTATATCTTTATAATTTTTAAAGGATTAAATCGAATTTCCATAATTTTAGGGGGGCCAAAGTACAATTTTACCTTTACTAATTTAAAATTTTAAAAAAATTTCAAGGGTCTAAATATAAATTTTCCATTTTAGGGGGGTCAGGGCCACTGCCAGCCCCCTTTGTATCTGCCTCTGCAATAAATGATTTAAGTTCTAAAGTACTTTCATGTTTACATCTAAAGATCTAGATTACTCACATCTAAATTTTTCACCTTGAAAACTTTGTTTGTAAACCAAGTGGACACACTTAGAGTTGACAAAATAGACCCGAGCGCGAAAGTTTATCCCTGCTGATTTGAGCCCGTAACGATCCAAGTTCAAGAAAGCCCAATCTTGTAACAGATCCAAACTCGAAAATACCTGAGCCCAAGAAAGCCCAAGCCAGAAATCGATCTAGCCTGAGGTCAAGATAAATTCGATCCAAAGCCTGAAAAAGTCCAACTTTATAACTAACAACCATAATAGACATTAATAATTAATATAATTTTATGATATTACCAAAAATAAAAATAAAATATAAATAACCGATAATTCTTTATTTTTTGAAAATATATTCATAAGCCTTGCATATTTATATTAAAATTTTATTAATGAAATAAATAATTAACAATATTTTTATGTTAAATTATAAAGGGAAATAATTTTTTAAAAACATTAATTTAATATAAATTTTTTAGTATTACAATTATATATGAATAATAAGTATATAAAATTAATAATTATTAAAATCTATAAAATTTAATTTTAATGATAATATAATAGTATATTATATAACTATTACCTGATTACCTAACCTAATTTTCAATTGATATACTAAATTAGTATATCACTAATACATAAAATAATATAATATAATAATAACTATTACTGATACATAATATAATAATTTATTATAATGTATTAGTATTACTAATAAAAAAATAATATTATAATATATAACTATGACTAAAAATATAAATACATATATAATTATTATTAGAATATAGATTAGAATAAAAGATAGAATATTACATGACATAATAATATTTAATTATTTATGCAAATATATATAAACTATTAATATATTATATGATATAATATAGTATTATATAATATAGTAGGAGGTCTAACTTTCAAATGTATGACAAGTATAAGAACTTAGAACATATTTCAATAAGTATAATAATGAACAACAATATATAATAATAAGTAATATATAATGTACAACTATTATATATATATATATATACTATCAATATGTTATATACTATATGATATAATATAACATTATATAATATAATAGGAGGGGTAGCTTTCAAATAAACGAAAAGTATAGGGACTTAGAGCATATTTCAACCAGTATAATAATAAACAATAATATATGATAATAATTAATATATAATGTACTGCTATTATATTATAGAATATAGTAAAAGATATAGTATTGCGTGATATTATAATGTTTAATCATTGATGGATATATATAAACTATTAATATATTATATACTATAGTAGGAGGATTAGCTTTCAAATGTAGGAAAAGTTTAAGGGCTTAGAGCATATTTCAACCAGTATAATAATAAATAATGATATATGATAATAATAATTCATATATTATAAACTATTATAGTATGTGATATAATATTATATAATGAAATGATATATTTTATAAGTATTAATATATATATATATGTATAACTATTATTATATTATATATTATAACAAAAGATATAGCATAAATAGTTATGTGTAATTTAGTACATTAAGATAAATGTTTATAATTACAACTCAATACATAAAATATTATTTTTTATTAAATTATATTTTGATTTGGGCTTTAATTTTACAAATTGTATTTGGGTATTAGGTTTAATTTTTTTTATTTTTTTTTTGGACTTGAGATTTGGGCTACAATTAATTTATTTTTAGGTAATAATGAGTATATTATTTGGGTTTTAGAATAAATATTTTATAATATGAGTATTTGGTTTATAAATTTAGTAAGAAATATAATTATTAACAATATAATAATGAACAATAAAAGATATTTTCGTTAATTCATATAGTATCATAAAATAATAAATTTTACATACAATAAGCACTTTAATTATTTTATATAAAATTACTTTATTTGTAAAGCCCCAAAATTTTAATTTTTGATTTCGTGTATGTATAATACACAATGTCTATCTGCTTCAGTGGTTATGTGTTTTGGGTGTGTGTGTGAGGTTCCAAGTTCAAGCCTTACTTGGATAAATTTTGGTATTTTTATAAACAAAGCCTTAACCTTGTGCAAAGGGCTTAAGTTTAAATGTTAGGTAAATTCATTAGAATGGGCTTACTAATCTGGTGGTTAAGTGGTGTGTTATTATGGTGGAGGTCTTGTGTTTGAATCCCTGCGTAGACAAAGGTATTATTTTTTTTTTTTTTGTTCAGATTTCGAGATAGAGTTGTGTAATAGAGGGATTTTGAATAGTGGATGTGAAGTGGGAATTAGGGGAGAAGATTAAGGGATTTTGGGGGTTATCGGGATTTTATTTTATTTTTTTCCCCATAATCGAATTTTGGCTCCCTTTTCCAAAAACAATTTCTGCTGTCTATGCTTCTCCCTCTCCTCTGTTCATTCTTGGTTGTCAATTCGCTTGTAAATCCGTTAAATTGATGTTGAGTATCTTGATTTTAGGCCTTGCAGTGCTCGGGAGTGATTAGACATCAAAAGCGATACAGTGTGTACGAAACATGTAAAACGGGTTCGTGAAAAGTCGAAATTGCTTGCTGTCGAGAAATAAGAGAAATAAGAGAAAATGATGCGAAAAATTGTAGAGAAAGGAAATAAGGGTGTTAAAAACTAGGAAATCAACATTTTGCACTAAAATAGTTTTGGACGGCAGCAGTAGTCTAACTTTGAAAAATCATCAAAAATTGTGTAAATTGAGCTAGAGGCTGAAGAAAATATGAAATTAAATTTTATTTAGTCTAGTCTTTCATGGAAGAAATAGTGTAAGCAATGGAATTGTAAATCATGAGTTATAATAAATTTTGTTAGACAAGGTCAGACTAATTTCGAGTTCCTCTATTCTGACTTTGGGAAATCATCAAAAATTGTAAAAAAAACAATTAGGGGCTTAAATTTATATGTTTAAATCCTTAATGATTCTATTTTTCAATCGAAATAAATGGAAACATCATCTAAATTTCGTACTAAGAGATAAATAATTTTTAGTAAGGAAAGGTCGAAGCTATCAAATAGCAGAATAAGGATAACTTTAAAGATTTTACTGTACTTATTTGATAAATTATAAATTCTAAAAATTTTATGGTAGAAATTTATTTGAGTCTAGTTTCAAAAAAATCAAGTGGATCTTATTTTTGGAATTTTGTAGCTCAAGATATAAATAATTTAGTGATAATGACTCAAGTAGATAGCTTTGAATGAACATATAAGTAAACAGTGAAAACATATATGAGTATTGAGCTAGCATGAGTTACTTTAAAAATGGATCACATAGCTAAGGCCAATTTGGGCCAAGTTGGCCACACGGGCAGATCACATGGGCATGTGGGCCCATTTTTATTGAAATGTTTTTAAGGTTGCACGGGTCGCCCAAGTCGACTGTGAGCCTACTGTAGGGTCGGTAAGTGCTACTTAGACCCCTAAATGTGTGAAATTGACTGAATGATATATATACTGAGCATGTTAATATCTGAACTAAATATATGTACTGAAATTGCATAATAGCATATCATCAATTGTATGTTGCATTGCATTAGGTTGGGGGTTGTTATTCGGAGGAAGTGTACTAAAAGGCTTTAAGCCTAATTTACTGGCAGCTCAGCTGCAAACTACTGTTTTGTTCCGCATTCAGTACTACTTGGAGTGTAGGGATGGGTGGGTTGATTATATCCCCACATGGAGTGTAGGGTTGGACGGAGATGGTGTGTAGAGGCTGATTGGGTAGGATTTTGCTATTGCATAACTATTACTGCTACTGATACTGTGATGGGCTAAGGCCCTTGTAACACCCCAAACCCGGCCTATGCGTTAAGGCCAGATTTGACATGTCACACAAAATAAATTTACTTTGATTCCTTTTTAAGTAAAACAGATTTCAAAGTTTTGACGAAATATTTATTGAGTAAAAGATTTGATTTATAAATCGACAATTTGAGATGTAAAATCTTATAAATCGTAATTTTAAAAATATCGTTAACAGTTCGAGAAAATTTTAAAAGAAATTAAAAATATTTTTCAAAAGAATTGATGAAAATCTTAAGAGTAATTTTCCGAGTTAAAAATATGAAAATTATTATGAAATCCTTTTTATATATTCATTTTTGAATAAAACGTTTATTTAAGTTTTTAGAAAAAATATAATCCCAAATTTGAAATAATTAAAACAGTTTATAAATTCATCAAACAATAAACAAAACAAAAATTAATCCAGAGGCCTTATTACAACCTTAATTCAAAATAGTAAAGTAATTAAAAGTATTAAAAGAAATCCAAATTCCAAGTTTAACCGTTTTTAAGTATGGCCTCCACCAAGACATCCACGGCCCAAGTCTCCATCATTGATCATTACCTAAAAGGGATAAGGAAAACGGGGTGAGTTACTAGAACTCAATGTGTAACCCACTTACCGTTGTCCACTGGGCCAAAATCCCATTAAGCAATTATTTGGGCCAAAGCCCGTTTACAATAATATAAATGTATCATATATATAAGATGCATTGATATGCAATTCCCAAACCAAACCTAGTTTTCCATCCGCTACACACCACCCGTACCAACCAACACACTTGTGGGTGATCTTTAGTCAACCCACCCCGCCAACACACCAAACGTAGGCATTAAGCCATTTATATCAAATTTGTGGACAAGCCACCAGATTAACAGAATTTACATGGCATTGCCATTTTTCAGATTTGTGGCAGAGCCACCAGATTTATGTAGCAGATCTACTAGAACTTCTCTTCATCATTATCCCATCCCATGCAAAACATGTATATAATGCATAACAATTCACAACAATGTATTTAGATATTTCTTACAAAATTTATGGCCCATTATAACAATTTACCAACTTGGCCCATTAAGCAGAATATCATCTTGGCCCATTTTTCAAATTTTCAGATCGGCCCATTTAGCAAATATATCGATTTGGCCCACATAGCAAAATATACCCACATAGCAATTTTATCGATTTGACCCACATAGCAAATATATTGATTTGGCCCACATAGTAAATATATCGATTTTATCAATTTTATCAAATAATGAGGTCTAAACCATTTTTCTCGGTTTCACCTTAATACGATTTTAATCAAACGGTTTACTATCAATATGACATTAATCTCTAACCCACGAAAAACGGTGTGAGATTATACACCTGATTACGGTAAGCACTACGCTCTCTCGATCGTCGACACCTAAAATTTTATAACGCTCGATTAGTCAAAGCACGCGATTTAATAAATCTACTTTAAAACAAACGATCTAAAATTTACCTTCGGGATCGTAAACAACTACGATTTGTCGGTTTTCCCCGGTTGACGGTCCACAACCCGGTGGAAAATCTCGAATCGCTGACGCCTCAAAATTGCGAACGACCTCGAATAATTGATTCTCGCCGGATAAGGGTCCACAACCCGGAGGAAAGTCTCGAATCGCTGATACAGCCCTTTCTTGAATTTAGGAGTAGGGATCGTTAACCCGCTCCTTTTGAGATCTCCACTCGGTTTTCCTTTCAAATAGTTACTACAAGCCTCCATTCGTTAGATCTTATGTAGATCGATATTACGATAAAATATGGACTTATTGAAATGGTAAAGATCGGCTTACCACGAAATTCAAACTGATCAACGAATAAATCCCTATAATATAATTGGTTAATCATTTCCATACTAATAATCATCTTAACGAATAAAGAATGATTATGAAATCCGTGAAGAACTCTTACCTTAAAGATTTTAGAACCGAATCCTAGCGATAATGCGATGACTTCAGAAGAATGAAGGTTCGGCCTTCCATTATATCACTACAAAGAAGAAAGGGATCTTGTTTAAGAGAGAAATAAGTGATGATTTCGGTCAAAAGACCCTCCCAAGCCAACATATGGATTCGACAATAGAAAGAAGAAAATAAAATAAAAAAATAGAAAAGAGTACTTTTCGATTGTTCAAGTGTGAGTGACAACTCGAATGAAAAAGAAAAGTCAATGAAAGGATGGAAGGTTCGGGTATAGAGAAATAGTGGACTCAATATTCGGCTATGGTGAAAAATATTAGAGTCTTGAAGGATTTTGCAATAAGAAAAGAAAAAGAGGAATGATGGATTAGTTTTGGTTTTCAAGAATGATGAGTGAACAAAGAAATGGTCTCAAAGTTTGTATACAATCGGCAAGAAGAAAGAAAGAAATGGAATATGCCTCCTCAAGGTTGTGTAGATTCGGCAAGGAGGACAAAAAGAGTTTGGAGAGAACAGAGAAATGATACCAAAGTTGCCAATAGGGAATTGGCCAAAACAACCAAAATTTTACCAATTGCTAATGACCAAATTCGACTAGGAGGATAGGAGTTTTGAGAAAAAGACACAATTGATAATATTGGTATTTTGACCAAAACTAACACTTTAGTCTCACCAAAACATCAAGCACATATTTGGCTATCACCCTAGCCTCAAACCATCCACATTCATCCCCCCTAGGATAAAGTTTGGCCACCCAAACTTTCCAAAACACTATCCAAAAAATAAGCCTCTTGTTCCCCTTACTTACCTATTTCTTTTGATTCCTTTCCCCAACCTCAACCTTGCCTTATTCTTTTAGCCACCTTACCAAAAATAGAGAAGTCCACCTTACCATAAATACTCCTTGGCCGACACTTTAAGGAAGGAATGCAAAAATAAAAGTCAAAAATACACACAAAGGGATTCGAACTTCTTCCCTCAAGGTAATACATGTGGGCCATATCCCCTTTACCATATGCTCATTTATGCTAGCTATTTACTCATTTATTTCCATATGCTTTAAGGTCACTTACTCTATCTCCTTAAAGTGCTAAATGCCAAAAGTTTTTACTAGGTCCAAATAAATCCCGAGCCTTCTCAGGACTTCCTAAACATACACAATTAATAATCTAACTAGCTTAGCACCAAAATAATGCAACACATAAAATTCAAATTCTAGGATGTTACAGCCCTACTGCATTTTTGACACTGTACTGAGATGGGCTAAGGCCCAAACTGTCACTGATACTGAAAAGGGCTTAGGCCAAGACTGTTCAATTGTACACTATGAATACTGATAGTTTGTTTGTTTCTGCGGGATTACACACTGAGTTTACATAAACTCACCCTTTTGTTCTAAGGAAAAATAATTAAATCAACGTCCTTTATTGAATCAAAATGAATCCATGCATGGCCACCTTGCGCTCCTCTCCAGCCCGATCCGATACACTAGGTGTTACCTGAAAAATGTTAAACAACGGGGTGAGTCACGAGATTCAGTGTGCAACCCTCATGCACCATCAGACTGGGCCTTAGCCCATAGAACAGAATAACAGAATATCATACAACAGAAATTATGCAAAGCCCATCCCAATCCTAGATCCATCCGCTACACACCACCCTTTACCTGCCAATCACACCATTGGGGATTTCTACCATCAACCCAGCCCGCTACACACCATCGATGGCAGCCATGCTGCAGTTAGCTGCTCATCGTCAGATTTGTGACATAGTCACCAGAACAGATCATGGCAGAGCCACTACAACAGATCGTGGTAGAGCCACCAGAACAGAACACTTCCCCTTTCATCAATCACCCAGCCCCGTGCAACATAGAAATCGGCATACATATCATATCATGTTAACGGAGACATTCAATTAAGAATGACAGAAATCACTAACCTGTTGATTCGCCTTTACCCACCATGGGTTTTCAACAGCCATGCCAGTATTTCGGCATTTAACAGAATATAACAGGTTTATATGCATACTAATTAAGCAATCAAAATGGTGTGAGAATGTTACACACCTGATAAATACGTAGGACTAACCTCTATGTTGATACCCTCACTAATCGGATCTACTACCCTTTGTCTACAAATTTGCTCAAAAGCTGGAAGAACGCGAGGTTGAGATTTCTCCTACATTCGGCCAAAGATTAATATTTACCCGAATTTATACGTTCAAATAAACAAGTCTCTTTACCTAAACCGATTAGACCCCGGAAGTAGGGTTATTCGAGTGCTACTGATTTAGAACCTTAGGCGATTGGATCTCCTTCAAATCCCGGAATGCCGCAAAAGAAAGAAAAACACAAGATCAGTTTCCATATAGCCATTCGGCTAGGGTCTTTAAAAACTGGGAAAAGATTGAATCACGCAAATCGACACTTACCTTCAGTTTCCTTCAAAATTCAGCACAAGCAGACACCACAGAGGAAATTCGGCAATCATAGGAGATGAGATCTAGGGATTTCGACTTTTAAGAAAATCCCGGAAAGATGAACAAGAGAAAACTGATGCGTTTTCAGCTTTTAGAAGAACAAAGAATTGAAAAGATGGGCAAAGAACAGATAGAGAGATTCGGGCGATGAGTATTAAAGAAAAGAGAAGGTGAATGGCAGGGTTTCGGCACTTGGTGAGGCCTCAGGGGTTTCGGTTTCTGACAAAAAAGAAAAGAAGAAGAGATGATTCTTATTTGCCGAAAGAGAGAAAAACTAATAGCTATTCTCAGAGAGGACAAATGAAAAATTCGGCACAGCCCCTAGCCTATACCAAACCGACTCCTTCCCCTTTCCTGTGTTTGATTTTTGGCCAACACTAGCCTCTTAGATTAGCTCTCATCTTTTCCTTATCTTTATCAAAACACCTACCCAAAAGTGTCCTACACCACACCAGTACCTCTGTCCTTTATCAGCTTATTATCCACATATTAAAACATTAAAAAAATCCCTATTTTCTAGCCTTGATGCCGTCCCCTCCCTTTCTCCCTTTTAAGTGCCAAATTTGGCCCAAAAACATGGGCTCTAAGTGGCCAAAACTTAAACCCTTAGTGACGCTAACTCCCTCCCCTCTTAGTGGCTCCATTTTTGCCACTGGGCCACAAGCCCATTTTGATATTTTAAACACAGATACCTATCTTAAAGGCTCTAGAGTGTCTACACAAGAATTTATCCAAGGCCTCAGCCCATACCTGAGCTCAATCTGAACCCCTAACTCTTAAATTAACATATTAACATACAACACACCAAAATGCACAGGCCCATTAATTCAGGATGTTACAGTTCTACCCCCCTTAAAGAAATTTTGGCCCCGAAATTTACCTGATCAGAAGAGATAGGGATACTATTGTCGCATAACATCCTCTGGTTCCCATGTCGCTTCCTACGCACCGTGGTTTTGCCACAAAACCTTGACCAAAGGGACGTTCTTCCTTCTCAACACTTTTACGTCTCGATCTAAGATTTGCATTGGTTCCTTCTCAAAAGACAGGTCTTGCCTTACTTCAATCTCTTCTACCGGCACAATATGCGATGGATCCCAACGGTAACGTCTTAGCATCGAGACATGAAACACGTCATGTATCTGCTCCAACCCTGGAGGCAACTCCAATCGATACGCTACTGGTCCCACATGTTCTAGTACCCGATAAGGTCCAATAAATCGGGGACTTAGATTACCCTTCAGACGAAACCTCATCACCTTCTTCCACGATAACACTTTAAAAAAGACTTGATCTCCCACTGCAAATTCCAACTCCTTACGCTTTAGATCCGCATAAGATTTCTACCGATCAGAGCTTCTTTTAACCGAGCCCGTATTACCCTAATGTTTTCTTCCGTCTCCAAAAATAGTTCTGGAACCAACACCTGACGTTCACCCAACTATCTCCGTCCATACAACGCTTCATAAGGCGCCATCTGAATACTAGATTGATAACTGTTATTGTATGCGAATTCTACCAAAGCCAGATACTCTTCCCAACTACCCCTAAAATCAATAATGCAAGCTCTTAACATATCCTCCAAGATCTGAATTACCCTCTCAGACTGACCATCAGTTTGCGGATGAAAGGCGGTGCTGAAGTCTAGCCTTGTTCCCATTGCCTGATGCAGAGCCTTCCAAAATCGTGACGTGAACATAGGGTCTCTATCCGATATGATCGACACAGGTACACCATGCAGTCTCACTACCTCAGCCACATACAGCTTAGCCAACCTTTGTAGAGAATAGTCAACACGAACTAGTATGAAGTGAGCAGGCTTCGTCAGCAGATCAACAATCACCCAAATTGAATCCTTCTTAGTGGGCGTAAGAGGTAACCCGCTAACAAAATCCATCGTGGTTCTTTCCCATTTCCACTGCAGAATCTTCACCGGCTGCAACAATCCGGAGGCAACTGGTGTTTTGCCTTCACCTGCTGACACGTCAAACATTTACCCACGAATTCTGTTACCTCTCGCTTCAGACCTGGCAACCAGAACTGCTCTCGCAAATCTCGATACATCTTCACCCCTCCAGGATGCATAGCGTATGGGCTGTTATGCGCCTCCCGCAGAATCATCTGCCTTAACTCAACATCCTTTGGCATACAAATTCTTTCACGAAAACACAGAACCCCATCACCATTCAAACTTTAGTTCTCTCCTTCACCACTTTGTACTTGCCGGAGTCGAGCACTCAAGATATCGTCTAGAAGCTGCTTCTCTTTGATCTGACTAGTCCACATTGGTCTCACTTGGAGTTCAGCTATCAGACTGCCATCCTCATATAGACTGAGATGAGCGAACATCACCCCCAAATCCGCTATTGCCTTCCGACTCAGCGCATCTGCCACCACGTTAGCCTTGCCCGGATGATATTCGATCGAGCAGTCATAGTCTTTCAAAAGTTCAATCCACCTACATTGTCTTAGGTTTAACTCCTTCTGGGTAAGGAGTTACTTCAGTCTCTTATGGTCAGTGTAAATAACCGACTTCTCCCCATACAGGTAGTGTCTCCAGATCTTCAGAACGAACACTACCGCAGCCAATTCTAAATCATGCGTGGGGTAGTTCAACTCATGCGGTCTTAACTGTTGAGACACATATGCAACAATCTTCCCATCCTGCATCAACACACATCCTAACCCCTGTGTGACGCATCACAGTAGACGGTAAACTCTTTTCCGATCTCTGCCTGGATTGACACTGGTGCTTCTGTCAAAATTCTCTTCAGCTTTTCAAAGCTCTCTTGTTATTTGTCGGTCCAAACAAACGGTACTCCCTTGCTTAACAACTTAGTTAAAGATGCCGCAATTAATGAGAACCCCTCAACAAACCTCCTGTAATACCCTGCCAATCCCAAGAAACTTTGAATCTCTACCACCGACTTTGACGGTTTCCAATCCAATACAGCTTCTACCTTTTGAGGGTCAACCCTAATTCCCTCTGCAGAAACCACATGTCCTAAGAAAGTTACTTCCCTTAGCCAGAACTCACACTTGCTGAACTTAGCAAACAACTGCTTCTCCCTCAGAATTTGCAACACCACACGAAGATGTGCATCATGCTCCTCCTCGGTCTTGGAATAAACCAGGATATCGTCAATGAACACCACAACAAACTGATCAAGGTATGGTTGGAACACCCGATTCATCATATCCATAAATACTGCTGGTGCATTCGTTAACCCGAACGGCATCACCAAAAATTCATAATGACCGTAGCGAGTCCGAAATGCCGTCTTATGAATGTCCCTTTCCTTTACCTTTAACTGATGATAACCCGACCTTAAATCTATCTTAGAGAAAACCAAAGCTCCTTTGAGCTGATCGAACAGATCATCGATTCTCGGCAGTGGATACTTGTTCTTAATCGTTAACTTATTCAATTGACGGTAGTCTACACGCATACGCATGGATCCGTCCTTCTTCTTCACAAATAGGACAGACGCTCCCCACGGAGATACACTCGGTCGAATAAAACCACGATCCAACAGTTCCTGGATCTGAGCCTTGAGTTCTACCAACTCTTTCGGTGCCATTCTATAAGGAGCAGTGGGCACCGGAGCTGTACCTGGAAGTAGCTCTATTCCAAACTCCACTTCGCGATCCGGGGGTAACCCTGACAGTTCCTCAGGGAAGACATCCGCGAAATCTTTGACTGTTTGAACCTCATCGACAGTCACCTTCTTAGCATCAAAAGCACTGATAAAAGCTAGAAACACGTTACATCCTTTCCGAATCATCTTAACAGCTTTCAGGGTAGGTAACACGTTGGACAAATAATCCCTTCTCTCTCCTAACACAACCACCTCCCCGCCTTCCGGGGTATTCAACACCATGCGCTTAGTCTCATAATCGAACTTAGCACGATGTTTTATCAACCAATCCATTCCTAAGATAAGATCAAACTCTCCAAACGGTAATTCTATTAAGTCTGCCGGGAACACTACCCCTTGTGTCTCTAAAGGTACGTTCCTAAACAGTTTTTCCACTACCCTAGATTGTCCTAAAGGACTAACCACAGTCATCTTCCTAGAAGTTGTTTCAGAGTCTATACTTAAGGTCTCAGATACCGAACATGCAACGTAAGATGGGTTGATCCAATATCAATCAAAGCAAGAAATGAATTATCAGCAATAAGGAACGTACCAGTTATGACGTCCGGTGCGTTACCATCCTCCCGCCAATGAGCTGCATACACTAACCCGACTGTCTCGCGTCTACATTGCCTACACCCCTACCAGGTGCTTCACGACCCCGACCAGACCCATTTCCTCCTCTGACTGGGCCACGACCCCTCAGTAATGGCTAACCACCCCTCCTAACCTGATTAGAACCTCGTCCAGCTAGATGTACCTGATCCACCTGTGGACAGTTTTTCACCATATGATCCATAGACCCACACCTGAAGCATCCACCAGTTCTCCTTCTGCACTCCCCGAAATGTACTTTCCCGCACAAGTTACATGATCAATTTTGACTCCTAGTAGCAGATGTCGGAGTACGAGCTAGCCCATCAAACCTAGGCCTTTTTTGAAAACTTCCAGATGATCCCGACGGCCCAAAATTTTTTTTATTCCTATTCCGATCCTTATCCTTATTTTGCTTCTCAGTCCGCTTCACCTCCTCAGATATTTTAGCCTTCTCGACCAGAAAGGCAAAGTTTTTCTCCCGCTGCGGTGCTACTAGTACCCTTAGCTCATCCTTTAGTCCATCCTCGAGCCGTACGCAACGTTCATAGTTAGTAGCCACAATCCCTCGAGCATAACGGCTCAACTGCAGAAACTCCGCCTCGTATTCAGATACAGACTTACTTCCCTGTACCAAGTTCAGGAATGCTTTCCTCTGTGTATCCACATAGCTGGCCCCAACGTACTTTCCCTAAAATGACTCCTTAAAGAAATCCCAGTCAATCCGGTCTGCGGTAGTACCCTCCTTTACCGTGAGCCACCACTGATATGCCTCGTCTCGAAGAAGAGACACGACCCCCTTCAACTTCTCATCTACAATGAAGTTAAGGTCATCCATTATACGCTCACTTGCCTCTAACCAATACTTAGCTTTATTAGGGGCTACGTCAGAAACACCCCTAAACATCACTGCTCTTTTGGCTCGGAGTCGTTTCGACACGAATTTCCGAGCTCCTTCACCCGTGCCGTCCCCAGCCACTCTCTCAAGGACCCGCAACATCGCCTGAGATACCGCATCATCTCTGGCCGCCTAGTCCCGAAATTCTCCCTCCATAGCCGGCATATCTGGCATCTCGTTTCCTGACCCGTGGCAAGACCCTGCTGGCTCTGACACGATCATCCTACCCCTACCACGACCACGCGGCGGACGTCCTTGACCCCTTGTACTCATTCTTCCGATTGACGTTTATCTAATTAGAAATTTTATGAACTATAAATTTTCTTCCACTGATTAAGCACGAACAATTTTATGAACAGTAGTTTAAGAGTAGTTCTTTCAAATTCTGAATTACATCCACAGGTTTCAGTCTCAAGTTTGTCTCCTAATTCTTGGAACTACACACATCAACCATCAACATACAGACGACACCCATGAACCCACATTCAACACATAGGGTATTTTCGTTATTTCACTACCCAGTGGTATTTTCGTAATTTTATCCTACAGGGTACTTTCGTAATTTCCCAAAATAGGGTATCTTGGTGATTTTTCGAAGTAGAGGTATATATATATTTTTTATAAAGTAGGGGTATTTTGGGAATTTAACTTCACAAATCGGGTTACCTTTGTAAATCCAAGGGTTTTCGGGTAAGTTTGCCAAACAGGGGTATTTTATAAAATTACGGTCATTTTGGGGAGTTTCACAAACCAAGGGTATGTTGGTAATTTCGTGAAGTAGGGGTATTTTTGATAATTTGGTAAACTGGGGGTATTTCGAAAATTTTGCAAATTTTGATAATTTCGAAATCAATGGCGTTTTGGTAGTTTTTCAAACCAATGGCGTTTTGGTAAATTTTTACAAAACTAGGGCATTTTAGTAATTTTGTAAAAAAAATGTGGCTGATCCCTTTCGGGTTTTAGTTATAGATTTTGGCCTGTCAACAAATCCTTGTGGCTAGGGTGAGCAAATACACGCACTGCAGGTAGGATTCAGTGAAGAGGAGGTGAGTCACTAGGATCGCTTAAGTACCAAGCTCTCCCTGAATCCACTCCTAGACATGCGTATGCCTGTTGCCACACCCTAGTCTTATGACTTGTTTACAGGTTTGTTCGGTTAGATTAAGTCTTATGGAATTGAAGAGTTGTTTACCTAGGCCTAAGGTCCATCAAGCTCTAATTAAAATAATCTACGTCCCTTAAAGCCCATCAAGCCCACAGACATATATAACACACAGTGAGTTCTGAATACTTACCTGGCGGACTTGGGCTGGAGACGCAGGTGCCATGCCGAGAAAACCATCATGTGTTATTTATAAACATGCATGTTTCCCAAAACCCATCTTTAGAAAACATTTTGAGCCCCAAACCCCAAAGCCGAGTTTTGAACCGGGCTTTGATACCAATTTGTAACACCCCAAACCCGGCCCAAACACTCCGACCGGATCTGGCATGTCACTAAGAAGATTTTATAAAACGTGGTGCGTTTATTATTATTTTTTTAAAAGCATAGTTTAAATGTTTAAACGGAAAAAACTTAGTAATTTGATAATTTGTGAAAGAAATAAATTTTAATTAATGCCTTAATGAATAAAACCAAAGTTTCGCCTCTGAGGTTTACTATTTAAACACATGCCTTGGTTTCAATTAATCATAAAATCTAAGTGAATGAAAACCCGAAAACCGAAAACATAAAACCAATAAACAATAGCCAGTAGCCTTATTACAATAAAGTATAAAACCAAACAATATTGAATGTGCTAAGGAAAAATAATTAAATCAACGTCCTTTATTGAATCCAAATGAATCCATGCATGGCCACCTTGCACTCCTCTCCAGCCCGGTTCGATGCACTAGGTGTTACCTAAAAAATGTTAAACAACGGGGCAAGTCACGAGACTCAGTGTGCAACCCTCATGCACCATCAGACTGGGCCTTAGCCCATAGAACAGAATAACAGAATATCATACAACAGAAATTATGCAAAGCCCATCCCAATCCTAGATCCATCCGCTACACACCACCCTTTACCTGCCAATCACACCATTGGGGATTTCTACCATAAACCCAGGCTGCTACACACCATCGATGGCAGCCATGCTGTAGTTAGCTGCTCATCGTCAGATTTGTAACATAGTCACCAGAACAGATCGTGGCAGAGCCACTACAATAGATCGTGGCAGAGTCACTAGAATAGAACACTTCCCCTTTCGTCAATCACCCAACCCCGTGCAACATAGAATTCGACATACATATCATCTCATGTTAACGGAGACATTCAATTAAGAATGACAGAAATCACTAACCTGGTGTTCGCCTTTACCCACCACGGGTTTTCGACAGCCATGCCAGTATTTCTGCATTTAACAGAATATAACAGGTTTATATGCATACTAATCAAGCAATCAAAATGGTGTGAGAATGTTACACACCTGATAAATACGTAGGACTACCCTCTATATCGATACCCTCGCTAATCGGATCTACTACCTTTTGTCTACAACTTTGCTCAAAAGCCGGAAGAACGTGAGGTTGAGGTTTCCCCTACATTCGGCCAAAGATTAATATTTACCGGAATTTATATGTTCAAATAAACAAGTCTCTTTACCTAAACCAATTAGACCCCGGAAGTAGGGTGATTCGAGTGCTACTGATTTAGAACCTTAGGCGATTGGATCTCCTTCAAATCCCAGAATGCCGCAAAAGAAAGAAAAACACAAGATCAATTTCTATATAGCCATTCGACTAGGGTCTCTAAAAATCAGGAAAAGATTAAATCACACGAATCGACACTTACCTTCAGTTTCCTTCAAGATTCAGCACAAGCTGACACCACAGAAGAAATTCAGCAATCACAGGAGATGAGATCTAGGGATTTTGACTTTTAAGAAAATCCCGAAAAGATGAACAAGAGAAATATTGATGCGTTTTCAGCTTTTAAAAGAACAAAGAATTGAAAAGATGGGCAAAGAACAGACAGAGAGATTCGGACGATGAGTATTAAAGAAAAGATAAGGTGAATGGCAAGGTTTCGGCACTTGGTGAGGCCTTAGGGGTTTCGGTTTCTGACAGAAAAGAAAAGAAGAAGAGATGATTCTTATTTGCCGAAAGAGAGAAAAACTAATAGCTATTCTCAGAGAGGACAAATGAAAAATTCGGCACACCCCCTAGCCTATACCAAACTGACTCCTTCCTCTTTCTTGAGTTTGATTTTCAGCCAACACTAGCCTCTTGGATTAGCTCTCATCTTTTTCTTATCTTTATCAAAACACCTACCCAAAAGTGTCCTACACCACACCAGTACCTCCCTTCTTTATCATCTTATTATCCACATATTAAAACATTAAAAAAATCCCTATTTTCTAGCCTTGATGCCGTCCCCTCCCTTTCTCCCTTTTAAGTGCCGAATTTGGCCCAAAAACATGGGCTCCAAGTGGCCAAAACTTAAACCCTTAGTGACGCCAACTCCCTCCCCTCTTAGTGGCGCCATTTTTGCCACTGGGCCACAAGCCCATTTTGATATTTTAAACACAGATACCTATATTAAAGGCTCTAGAGTGTCTACACAAGAATTTAGCCAAGGCCTTAGCTCATACCTGAGCTCAATCTGAACCCCTAACTCTTAAATTAACACCTTAACATACAACACACCAAAATGCACAGGCCCATTAATTCAGGATGTTACATTGCCTTATTAGATTTAACTTTAATCCGGAAGATTTTTGTCGCCCTATTTCTAGGGTTGCAATCAAATCCGCTTGTGTTGATCTACTCTTAAACAACGGCTTTTGCTCCACTAAATAAGCACATCCGACTTGAATCAATAACCTGAATTATCAAAACAAGAATAAGAACTCACAACTGTCTTGTAGTCTTTTCTGCCTTCTACTCGACGTCTACTCGATGTCCTCTTTTAGGTTGCCCCCTAGGGTGTTTAGATAGGCTTTGGAACGCCTTTCTTGGCCCACAAGTAACCATTTCTGAATAGGATTAAACTTAGTTTCGCAGGGACACGCCCGTGTGACATTTCCGTGTGTGATGGATTGGGCCGTGCTCACTTCTGCTCACCATACTCGGCAGTATGGTCTGCCCGTATGTGACAGTCCAGGCCGTGTAGGCCGATTTAGTCCCTTTTTGGCCCGTTTCTCGTTCTTTTCGACTCCTTTAGCTCTTCTGAGTGTAAAACATGAAATTAAAGGATTAGGAGCATCGAATTCATTAAATCTAATGAAAATTCATCCAAAAATAAGCCAAGCATGGGGTAAAAATATGTATAAATAATGGTTTATCAAATATCCCCACACTTAAGCCTTTGCTTGTCCTCAAGCAAAATCCTCAACTCACTTCCTTAATTCATAATTCCCATCAATAATGTTTCATCATAATTTATAAATAATTCATACATTGATAATTTAACTAAAAGGGTTTTAAAGATTCAAACAATCTAAGTCATGAATTTTTATAGCATAAAAACATAGGTGTTTCCCCTTATCTCAATAATTACCTTTGATTCAAAATTGACAAGAATTTACATCCTCACTAAAGATTCACTCAAATTACTCAAGGTGTTTAAGGTTCAAATTAAGCACTCAAAAAGTCAAACATGAAAAGTTAATCCCATAGGCTTGCATGAAAATCAAATCTCCACCATTATAAAATAAAAAGGTCTTTAAAAGGTTGTAATGGGGCTTGGGTTAAAAGTGTGGATACAGGCTGAATTAGAGGGTTAAAATTGAGGTTGAATTTACCAATTTCCTAACTAGAAAAATAACTAATACTGAATAATTACATTGATTGAAAACTTATCACTAAATAACATGAGCTTCTTCTAAAGATATGAAATTAACAGTTTGAGCTCATAACACTGTTAATGAATAAATTTCCAACTTTTTTTTAAGAATAAGAACATACAATAAGAAGATAGAATTTAACAACTGAAATAAAGAAAATAGTTAGGCAACTGATCAAATCAAATCTCGACATAAAGGGAGTCAAGGGAGGAGAAGTAAAAATTTGGTTTTGGGTGAATATTAATAGGTGAGTCAAGAAATGGTTTATTAGGATAAAAAGGGTTCACTAGGGGTTAATTATGAGGGTAGGCTTTTTGGGATAAGTGGGTTAAATCCTAGGTGCCTTTATCATCTCAGTATATCAAATTAAAAATGTGGTCTCGACATGTATAAACGAAGCAAGTTCTAGAATAGCAAATCAATGTTGACACACTCATAATCGATAAAGTGAGCAATAAAAATATATGCTCTTAAAGGCTCAAAATCTCACAAAATTATGGTTTTTGATGTCAACCTTGCAAATTTCAAACTTCAAAGTAATATTTAAATTTAGAGACACAACCTAATAAAATTTTTAATTCTGAAAATAGACTTATTATGCTTGATTCTATAATATCTTAAAGTTTAAACCATCAATGCACAATTACCTATGACTTAATCCGAAACATATCAATGAAAATCATAAATCAATAGAAGTTTCATTTTAATAGTAATATGAGAAAATTACTTAAGAACAAGGCATAATTCAGTATTGTTGACACCTCCCCATACTTAAGATGTACATTGTCCTCAATGTACAAAAATAGATATCGAAAATATAGAAAATCATAAGATAGGGAGAGAAGTGAACTTCCTGAATTTTGGATGGAGTCAGGAAAAGAAACGATAAAGTTGGGCATAGATGAAGGTGGAGTTGGATACTCCGATGGTACTGTGGTCATTCCTTAATAGCCCTTTGAACCTAAATTAAAGAAATTAAAATTTAATAATATAAATTAAAGACAAGAAAGATAAAGGAACAGAATTTAAAAATGACTATAAAAGAAAAAAAAATAGACTCAAAAGTCCTTGTCCTGTCGAGTTAATGGAGCGGTTGGCATGAACTTATGTAGATTGGTCTCGCACGGGGAGACTGTGCTAGGGTCCTTTCGCTTCTTCGACATGGTGATGGTGATGTAAAGAAAGAATGAGGGAAAGGGGGAAAGGAAAATGAAAGGAGAAAGATAATAGAAAAAGGAAGAGGTGTGGTGGCTAAGGTTTGGGAGAAGAAGAATGTGGGGAGAAAATGAGAAGAAAGGGGTTTAAATAGGAATCAGTGGCCTACGCCCGTGTGCCATGGGCGTGTTAGGTCACACGGCCTTATCGCTCGGTCGTGTAGTGCTTCGTTCATTTCTTCCACGCCTGTGTAGAGGTTTCCACGCCCACATTGATTAATCAGTGTCGACCACGGCCTAGGGACACGGGCGTGTCGCACACCCGTGTTACTTTCTCACTGTCGACCACGGCCTATCGTACGGTCGTGGCATTTTATTGCCGCCTGTGGTTTGGGAAATTTTTTTCCTTAGTTTGCACGGTCTTTGCCGCGCCGATGTGCCTATTCGTGGTGTCCACACGGCCACGGCCCCGCCCGTGTGCAAGGCCGTGTGGATAGAGAAACCTGCGCTTTATTAATTTGGTTAGTTTTGAGTTAGGTGCTAAAAATCGAAAATATGACATTAGTGAAATTAGTGCTCGGGTTGCCTCTCGAGAGGCGCTCGTTTAAAGTCTTAAGCTAGACTTACCCTTCATTCGTATAATCATGGTGGTTTGAGGAGTTGAAACTCCTCTCTCTTGCTATCAAATCTATTATTAATATTCAGTTTGAGTCGAGTAGTGTTTACCTTAAAAGTGCCGAACTTAGGATTAGTTACCTCGACTGTTCCGTATGGGAAGACATTTAGTACCTTAAAAGGGATCTCTTCGTTTGTATTAAGGTCTGAAGTGGCAATCCGAGGGTCTGTTTTATCCAACAATACCTGATCTCCAATCTTAAATTGGTTTGGCCCATCTTTAAGCTTGTCATGACGTCGCTTTGGTTTATCGTGTTTTCTTGGTTTCTCCTTGACATATGTCTTCCACTCGTCTAGTTCATCAATCTAAAGCCTTCGCTCCTCGTGAGTTATTTCTTTTTTGGCACGAGGTCTAGGATATGGCTCAGTTGTGTAATTTCGTGGTGCTTCTAAAAAGAAGGTTGAACCGAATGGTCATTAATAGAATTTATGTTCTCACCTTTATTACTCGATGTCCTAGCCGAGTCAAGAGCCTGAAGAGTGATCGTTTCGTCACCTATACGAAGTGTGAGTTCACCTGTACATCAATTTTAGTTTTAGCAGTTGCTAAAAAGGGTCTTCCTAAAATTAATAGAACATTATTGTCCTCATCCAAGTCTAAAACAACAAAGTCTACTGGGAATATGAATTTATCAATTTTTACTAGTACATCTTCGATTATACCCCTAGGAACTCTAATAGTTTTATCAGCCAATTGAATGCTCATCCTAGTTTGTTTGGGTTTCCCAATACCTAGCTGTTTAAACATTTTATAAGGCATAACATTGATGCTTGCCCCTAAATCTGCTAAAGCATTATTAACCGATAAACCACCAATTAAGTAAGGAATCGTAAAACTCCCTGGATCTTTTAACTTTTGTGGTAGTCTATTTTGTAAGATTGCTGAGCACACTGCATTTAGCTCCACATACGACGCCTCGTCTAACTTTCGTTTGTTTGTCAACAGCTCTTTTAAAAAGATTTTCAAATTGGGCATCTGCGAAAGAGCTTCAATAAACGGTAAGTTAATATGTAATTTTTTTAAGAGTTTAAGAAATTTACCAAATTGTTCATCTGTGCAGTCTTTCTTTGTCGCATTGGGATATGGCACATGAGGTTGGTATTCTATATTTGCCGGTTTTGGTTTATCATGGCTTATCTCAACCTTACCTTCTTCTACAACATTCTCTTGCCTTAATTCTGGTTTATCTAACCCTTCACTATCGTGAGCAGTAATGGCATGAAGTTGCTCCTTTGGGTTAGTTTTAGTGTTGCTTGGCAAGCTGCCTTGTGGTCATTCAGATATGAGCTTAGCAAGTTGTCCTAATTAGTTCTCGGGCCCTTGAATTGATGCTTGCTAATTTTTTAGTGTTGTTTTGGTGCTTTGGAAACGGTTTTCTGACACTGCGATAAATTTTGTTAGCATCTCCTCAATGTTCAGCTTTTTCTCTTGTGGGTAGGGTTGCTGTTGAAAGCTTGGAGGGGGTTGTTGTCTCTGATTTCCTTGGCCACCCCATGAGAAGTTGGGATGGTTCCTCCAACCTGGATTGTAAGTGTTGCTATAAGGGTTATTTTGAGGTCTAGAATTGTTACCCATATAGTTCATCTGTCCGTTTTCTATGCTAAGGTTGTAGGGTGGATATTCTGTATTTTTCGTCCCTCCTTCATTTGTATCGTACTGCATCACTGGATGTACCTGCGAAGCTCCATACAAACCATCAATCTTTTTATTTAACAGTTCTACCTGGTTTGATAGCATGGTTACTGCGTCGAGGTTGAAAACACTGGCGACTTTTGTTGGCTTTGACCTCATAACTTGCCACTAATAGTTATTCAGTGCCATCTCCTCTATAAACTCATAAGCCACTTCAAAGGTCTTGTCATTTAGGGTTCCACCGGCGGCTGAATCAATCAACTGCCTAGTTGAGGGGTTCACACCATTGTAAAAGGTTTGAACCTATAGCCACAAAGGTAACCCTTGGTGAGGGAACCTTCTTAGTAAATCCTTGTATCTCACCCATGCATCGTAAAGTGTCTCTAAATGCATTTGCACAAAAGAAGAAATATCATTCCTCAACTTAGCCGTTTTAGCCGGCGGAAAATATTTAAGTAAAAATTTTTCGGTCATTTGGTCCCATGTAGTGATTGATCCTCGTGGTAACGAGTTCAACCACTGTTTAGCTTTGTTTCTCAACGAGAAGGGAAACAACCAAAGGCGAATGGCATCATCAGAAATGCCATTAATTTTAAAAGTATCGCAAAACTCCAGAAAATTTGCCAAGTGATTGTTTGGATCCTCATCTTGCAAACCATCAAACGGAACAAATTGTTGAATCATCTGTATAGTGTTAGGTTTTAGTTCAAAATTATTTGTAGCAATAGCAGGTCTAACAATACTTGATTCAGTTCCTGTTAAATTAGGTTTAGCATAATCATACATAGTACGAGGAGCAGAATTTTGATTCGCCGGATTTGCGGCGACCACAGGAGGTAGTGGATTATTATCAGCCATCTCTTCGGTAGTATTGGTTTCGTCTTCTTGCTCATCTTCTATGTATTGTAAGCTTCACCTTATTTCTCTTCGGTTTCTGTGAGCGGTGTGTTCTATCTCACTATCAAAAATCAAGGGTCCTGACGGGTTTTTTCTAGTCATAAACTAAAATTACCTGCCAGAAGCAAAGAAAAGAAAAATTAGCAAAGTTAAAATAAAATAAAAATAAATTGCAAAGAAATAAAATGGCTAAAGTAATAAAAATTTAGTTTTCCTAATATCTCAGTCCCTGGAAACGGCGCCAAAAACTTGATGTGTCTAAAACTAACTATGATCACAATAAAGGCAAGCGCACCTATCGTTTATAGTATAGTTATGGTAAGACCGGAAATATCGTATCTACAAGCACCAAAAGTACTAGTAATTACTATCTTTCTATTATCTAGCCTAAGAATTGGAATGATTTCATTTTTAAACTAAAACTAATTAAACACGACAAAGAAAGAATTAGGAAAATATTTTTAGACAACTTATATGAGATAGGCAATACCTAAAGAAGAATCCACCTATACTTCACTTATTATTCTTGATTCATACGATTTATTCACTTGACTTAATCCGTAGAAATCCCTGATTTATGTTAATATCTCTTTCAAGACTAAAAACAACTGACTCTAGGTTGATTAATTGAAATCTCTTTCTAATTAAAACCCCTATTGTCGCATTAACTTGATCTATGGATTCCTTTATTAGATTTGACTTTAATCTGGCAAATTTTCGTTGCCTTATTTCTAGGGTTGCAATCAAACCCGCTTAATTGTGTTGATCTACTCTTAAACATGGACTTTTGCTCCACTGGATAAGCACATTTGACTTGAATCAATAACCTAAATTATCTAAATAAGAATAAGAACTCACAATTAAGAATAAGAACAAGTATTTATCTTATAAATTAAATAGTAATAAGATCTGTCTTAGGCTTCATCCCCTTAGGTATTTAAGGGATTTAGTTCATACTGATAAAGGGAAACATTTTAAAATAGGGAAAACAACAAAATATAAGAAAACCCAAAAACTTCTAAAGAACTTGATGGGAGATCTTTAGTCTTGATGGAGATCCTTCTCCTAAGCTGTTCCCTGCAACTGTCTTGTAGTCTTTTCTGCCTTCTACTTGGCATCTACTCGATGTCCTCTTTTAGGTTGCCCCCTAGGGTGTTTATATAGGCTTTAGAACGCCTTTCTTGGCCTACAAGTAACCATTTCCGAATAGGATTAAACCTAGTTTCGGCAGGGAAACACCCGTGTGACACGCCCGTGCGCGATGGCTTGGGCCGTGCTCGCTTCTGCTCGCCATACACAGCCGTGTGGTTCTGCCTGTGTGTAACAGTCCAGGCCGTATAGGCCCATCTAGTCCCTTTTTGGCCCATTTCTCGTTCTTTTTTACTCCCTTAGCTCTCCTGAGTGTAAAACATGAAATTAAAGGATTAGGAGCATCAAATTCATTAAATCTAATGAAAATTCATCCAAAAACAAGCCAAGCATGGAGTAAAAATATGTATAAATAATGGTTTATCATTTTTACTTTAAGTATGTGAATTATAGTAATACCACTAGGTGTATACTCAACGTACAGTTAGTTTCCTTGAGCAGATTAGGTACAGAAATTTTGAAGAGTAGTATTTGAGATTACGAGTCTTTATCTCATCCCATCTTCAAGTAACAAGAGGGTACGTTTGAAAATTTTGAATAGAATGGCATGTACGTAGGAAAAATCAAGTATGTTCCAAGTAGTTGTAAGGACTAAATTAAAAATTATTTAAATTTATTATTTGTCCATTTTTATGTTCTAATATATTAGTGATTAATCAAGAATTACTTTGGCACCAAATGTAATATTCCTATATCAGGTTCCTTGAGTCAAACATGGTATAGGGGTGTTACAGAATGTAATTTATTGATCAAATGGATGATTACAATGCTTCATCAGAGTCACTATTTATAGGCATAAGAAGTATAAAAGAAGTAGAGATCTAATTATAATAACTATTAGAATTTAAAGTATATCAAAACTTTATCCTGATCATGATGGACATCCACTTAATAAGATATTCATAACACTCCTCCTTGGATGTCCATTGGTAGATAATGTGCGTTGTTAAAACCTTATTAGGAAAAACTTTGTGAGATAAAAAGAAAAAGAGTACACAATCTATAATACGCATAATATGCTGCCTCCTAAAAATATTACTAGGAAAACCCAATGAGATAACCTCAATTAAGGGAAAAAGAGTGCAACGCGTATTTACTCCCCCCATGAAAATATCCCATATTTTTTCATATTCTACGTATTCAATCTTGAATATTGGTTTTTCAAATGACTATTTGAATGTATTTACTAAGCATTTATATTACCATTCTTTTAAAAGTCATGAGTGATGGAAATTTGGGGAAATATATTTTGATCTCTTCAGGAGATTCAACAATAAGTATAACAAACTTTAATCATGATTCTTTTATAAAAACTCAAATAGGTATTTTGGATCATTTTATAATCCTCCTTCAACTACTATTCTCTAAGTCAAATTTACCACATATGTTCAATTATTTCAATTCATATAAATGAGTAATTTCCCAAGAATTTCAATATGCTTCTAGCATTCTAAATCCTTCAAGGATTTTAATATAAACTTTACTATATAGTGATTTAAAAAGGTTGTAACAGCAACCATTAGACGCAAGTTAAATCTTTTATGAATTGTCAAAATAATATTGCTAAGGTTGTTGCATTCACCGTAAAAGTATATTATATATTTTCATAATCAATACCAGTACTTAGCGAAAAACTTCATATTTTTATTCTGTTTTTGTAAAACCACTTCATTTGCACCATCATTAGCTTCATACCTTTAGATATTTAGATTACTAGTCTAAAAACTCCACGAATTTAATTGTACTTGAGTTGTGTCTTTCTATTTTGATCAATTTATTCCATATCTGTATTTCTCAATAGATTTATTCAAGATATTCCTTTTATTTCATTTTTTCAATAATAATATTGCATGTAAAATCATTGTCGACCACTTTTATTATTCGGTTCCACATTTTCTCGAATTGACATAACTTATCGAGATCTTTTATTTTCATTATTTTAAAATTCAATTTCAGGTACTTGAATCTCTTCTAGAGAGTTACTTATTAGTTATGTCTTGGGTCTCTTCTGGAGCACCTGCCTCCACTATATGACCATCTAGAAGAATTTTCATCTTTGGAACCGGTCAAACTATTATTTATTCTAACTGATTGTCATACTGGGACTTTTGGTTCAAATTAAAATATTAACTTGATTATTCTCATTAATTTTGTAAATACATCTAATAGTTAACTTGTAATGAGTTATCATTGTTAAACTTAATTATGGTTCAAATTACTCTCTCTAACTCATTACAAGTTATCATTTCTCTCCCCTTAATGTCGGGAAAACTATCGAATCAAAATTATAATCACAAATAATGTCATAATTGAATCTCGAATACATTCAAAACATCTAATAATATAAAGAAACTTGTAATTAATATATATCCCTAACTTTCTTTGAGGATTCACTCATCTTTGTGCGTTGTGGTGGAGCAATTGAAACATATACACACATACAAAAATTCAAAGATGAAGAAATATTTAGTTCTTGATCAAAAACCAATTGTAATGGGGAGTATTTATAATTTATTAGCTTGATGTGTACAACATGTAAATCAATACAATCTCATGCTGAAATAGAAAGTTTTATTCTCAAAAGTAATGATTTAGCCATTAGTTGGAGGCATTTCATAAACAGTTCAGCTAAATCATTTTGTGTGTGAACATGAGCTATAGGATGTTCAACTTTTATCCCAATTGACATGCAATAGTCATTGAAAGCTTGGGATGTAAACTCACCAACATTAGCAAGATGAATTGTTTTAATTGCATAATCTGAAATTAATCATTTAAACAAGCAATCTCGCAAACGACAGGTTGCGAGTTGATAACGCATGTGATTATTTTGTATATTCATCTACCAAAATCATATAATATCAAAACCATCCACATGGGGGATGAATGGGCCCATATTCATTTCAGAAATGCAATACATTAAATCTCAACTTTAGCTAGTGAGTTTCTAAGAATCAAATTTCATTGAGAGCAAACAACAAAGGAGAATTCTTTAAATTAAAGAATCTTCTGGTTCTTTAATGAATGTCCATATGAATTCTCAATTAATTTTCGCATCATATATGATCCAAGATGGTCTAAATGCATTTGTATTAGTAAACTTCTGGTTTACTTTAACATGTGTTTCCATTGTACTAAATTGTAACAAATTGATAATTTTATTATCATTCATTTTAATTTGTATCCACATATAAGAACTATTGTGACATTTACTACTGTAAATGTCTAAATCAATGTGAAATCTATAATGCCACTAAGTCAATAAATATAATTTCCAAATAATTATATGCAGTATTCACTTCAGGGAATATGCCAAAATCTTCAAATATCTATAAAAAAAATTTGCAACTACAGGTGCATCCAACCATAACGAGTTTTAGATTGAACTATCATATTTCATTACTCATATATAGATCTTTCACAATCAAATATTTTGCTTTCAACCCCTTAATGGGGATGATGACAAAAGAAGATCATAAAGATTATAAAATAAATATAAATTAATAACCCAATCCTCTCTTTTTCATCCTTTCAAAATAGATATTTATAGTAATAGTGATTCACATAAAATATAATATTTTTCTTATTCACAATCTCAATATAATATCTATTATAAATATCTTTTAAAACCAATGAATTAACCATCACAAGATATTAATATATTAGCTCTTCTAAAACTTTCGACTAATTTTGTACTATCAAATATTAACATAATATATATTTGTTTTAGTACCAAATAAGATAAATACTTTATATCTACATTCTCATATCCTTACTCAAAGAATATTAACAGAAACAAAATATTTAGGCATATGCCACATATGTGGCCAATAATATTTCATATTACATTGATAACATAAGTTATCTTTACCCTTTGAAGAGCTATCTTGAGAACTCTCAATATTATCTTATTTATTACTATGTTCCCACTTTTAGTGGTCTATAATTATATATTTTTTTTTGGCATTCACTTCAGGGAATGTAACAAATCTGGTAGGGCAGACTTCTAAAGAACTCTATTGATTTTTATTTCATAATGACCATCGTAAACATACGTGGATTTTAAATCAGAATCTACCCATTCATGTTGTCATGATTATTCTCCAATTTTAATAAATATGATATAATAAATAAAACATAGTAAAATATACCTGAAGATCTTCAACATCATCTTCATCACCTTGACTGTTATTGATAAACCGTAAAAGTAACATATTTTAAGCCCACATTCAGTATGCTTTTGAATGATTTATCCCTTGATTTATGTAAAAAGGTGCTCTTAATCCTTTCTTTTCATGTCTTATACCCAGGAAAGCACCCGAGGATGAAAAGAACATAAAATGGGCCCAAAACAGAGTAAATGGGCCATATCATGAATTCGACACGGCCTGGCCCAGCGACCACATGGCCGTGCCACACCTAACATCTAGTACACGGTCTCTCCCCCGATTCACACGGCCGTGCCTCAAGTTAAAAATCTGAACATGGCCTGGAGTCGATCCACACGGGCATGCTACATGGCCGTGCCTCTATCGTCAGAATGAGCAATTTCAATCGGAAAAGGATACTTGGGGAGAAAGAATTGCATTCCAAGAGCCTATATATATCCCCTAAGTACCACCTTTGAAGGGGCGTCAAAGCTAGGCCAAGGAGCCAAGCCGAGAAGGTCAGAATTAGGAAATAACACGAAGATAGCCAGCTGATCCATCCCGAGAAGCCGGAATTATACTCAAGACGGTGAAATTCTCCTTCAATTCCTTCAGGGAGTTTTAGGATTTTCTTATGTTTTGTTTTATCTTTTCTCTTGTGATGTTTTGTTTATTCATTATGAACTAAACCCTCAGATACCTGAAGGGGATGAAACCTAGATGGATCTTTTTATTTGATTTTTAAGTTATATGATAATTACTTAGTTTGTTCTTAATTATGTTGCTTAATCCAAATCTAATGAGCTTAGGTGGATGAGGAATAGACCCTGCCTAAGAGTAGATCTAACATAATTAAGCGGAGTTGATCGAACGCTTAGAGATAGGGTTACGAGATTTTGCCGGATTAGGGTGAAACCTAATATGGGAGTCCATTGATCGATTTACTGCTATCCTAGGGGGTTATTATAAGTGAACGAGAGTTCCACTAATTAACCTAGTGTTAGACGTTATTCGCCTCGAGAGAGGGTTTAATATAGGCTAGGGAGTCTTACCGATCAAGCTAAGTAAAAGAAATCATATAATTTAAGGTTAATTAATAAGTGAAGTCTAAGTGAATTCTTCCTAAGGGTATCATCGTAATCAACCGAGTTTTCCTTCAAAGTTATTTTTCTATTCATCCTTTTTTGTCTTTGTGTCCTTAGTTTAGTCTTCGTCAATATAGTTTAAAGCAACTTCACTCTATTTTTAAGGCTGAATAATAAAAAGAAAGTTAGTATTAGTACTTTTAGTTCCTTTGGGTTCGATATCCGGTCTTGCCTAAGCTATACTACTGTCCGATAGGTACACTTGCCTTTAATCGTTGTCAGAGTTAGTTTTCAGGTTTTGGTTATTCTTTTATAAATTTTAAAACTCTGATTTACAGCGATCAGTTATCACGAGCACAAATCTATTCTTTACCCATGCTTGTACAATTATAATTCAAAGATCGAGAATAAGAGCCATAATTCATTCTGAGATTGAATCTTTCAACATCCTGAAGATGAAGTTGTAAGGGTGAAAGTTTAAGGTGAAAAGAAATTTGATTTGTGGGACGACTTCAAAAGATTTTGAAAAAATAAAGAATCATCGTGCTAATAGCGTGTTATAAAAAGAGATGGAGAGAATGAAGAACAAAGAAAATATGAAAGCAATAAAGAATATACTTTATTGATCAAATGGATGATTACAATGTTTCATCAGAGTCTCTATTTATAGGTATAAGAAGTATAAAAAAAGTAGAGATCTAAATCTAATAACTATTAGAATTTAAAGTACATCAAAACTTTATATTGATCATGATGGACATCTACTTAATAAGTAATTCATAATAGAAACAATATGAAATAAAAATTACAAATGTGTTTAGAATAGGAGGAATTGAACTTGAGACTCAAGGATAAAATCATTATTATTTAACCAAGAGAGCTAATATGTTAAAAAACATTAATTAAAAAATAATAAAAAGCTTAAAACAACACGAAATAAGAAATACAAATGTGAGTAAGAGAGGAATCAAATTCAGGACTCAAGAACAAAACTATTAACATTTAACCATATGACTAAAAGAAACGATTATATTTAAAAGGTAAAAAAAAAAAGGATTTAAAAGGAAAGCGCGTCTAACTAGGCGCTTTCATACACTCTCTCCAAAATCAATCTATATATCTAAATTTTCGAAAAAAACAACCTATCTAGTCAATAAACTTTTTTTTTTGGACATATATGGCTAATTTAACTATATAACCCCAACTAAATTAATAAGCCAATATCAATTTACTAGTTCTCTTTTGCAATAAGCATTGTGGTTTGAGAAGGATGATCAACAACATGATATATATATTCATATGATATTAGGATTATTAAAATATGAAGATACACATACATATAAATTATAATTAAAAATATTAAAAATTAAATTTTATTTTCAATTTATATATATTATAAATTGTAAATAATTATTAATAATTTTTTTATAATTTCTAAATTTTTTATACTTTTAAACTTATATAGAATGAATTTGGATAAACAGGTGTCCAGGTTCATTTGGACAATCATATGTCCAAGTTCTTTCAAGATGTAATTTTTATTAATTTGTAACGCCCCAAGTAATTTATTTTTGTTTCGATAAATATTTGACACAAATATTTGTTTGCTTTAGTGGTTAAGTGTTTTGGATTTGTGTGAGAGGTATTGGGTTCAATTCCCACTTTTGGCAAAAGTTTGTTATTTTTAGAATCAAGCCTTACCCTTGTTCAATGGGCTTAAATTAAATTGTCTGTTAAGTCATATCAGAATGAGTCAGCTGGTTCGAGTGGTAAGGGAATTGGTGTGTTGAAGGTCCTGTGTTTGAATCCCTGCGTTAGTGTAAGTGTTTATTTTTGCTTTGTTGATTGATGGTGTTTCAGTGGAGTTAAGTTTCTAAGAAGGTTGTTGATAGTGGGATTGTGGGGAATAATTTTAGGGATTTTATTATCCATTATTTTTATTTTTATTTTTTCTCAAAAAAAGATCCCTTTCTCTTCGAAAAATCCCAAACTAAGAATCTCACCTTTTTTTTGTTCATCTTTTTGCTCTCTGCCATTTTCTCCCCTTTTTCCTTGCCGGTGGTTGTTCCATTTTCCTATCTGTTGTTGAACTTCCGTATATCGCTATTTTGGTGCTCAATGTGCGTCTCTAGTAAGTTTACTAGATGCGATTACTGTTTTGGTTTGTAAATCTTTGTTTAATGGGATTCGTTGGTGTTTAGGAGCTAATCAAGGGGCTGAAGTTTCCAAAAGACGTTTTAAGTGTGCGAAACCTATGTTACTCATTTGAGGGTAAGAACTTTGATGGATTAAAAGGTTGTTATTTTGATGAAACTCTATTTAGGGTCGAATCAAACGACTAATTCAGTAGTTTATTGGTCAATTTTAGGTGCTGTGTGACTGGGGAGTACTTTTCCATCGATACTGTACCAGGTGTGCACCTGAAACACAGAAAATGAGGTTTTGGCAAAAGCCGAAAAACTGCATTGTCGACACCACACGGGCGCGTGGTCACTCGTGTGGATGGCCGTGGGTGAGACACGACCATATGAACGACGTGGGCATGGCCATGCATAAGGCACAGCCGTGTGTGCCATACGGGCCATGTTAAGTTGGGCGTGTGGGCCCATACGCGTATTCCACACGGGTGTGTGGGTTTCTAGGCCAGGCCGTGTAGGCCACATGGGTGTGTAGGCCCACACGGGCAAACCATACGGGCATGTGGGCCCATTTTCCTAAAATTTTTCCTAGGGTCGCACGGGTAGCTTCAATCGACCGTGGGCCTGCAGTAGGGTCGATAAGGGCTAATTTAACCCTGACTTGCATACTATGATATTCTGATAGACTAATCTGAGTAGGATACTAAATGTATGCCTAACTATACTGATGTATGTATATTTGTTAACTGTATAAAGCATGTTAAGCATGTTTATTCTGTATATCTGTATCTAAATTTATGTATCTGTTATTAGGGGTGGGATATGCATATGCGGATGAAGTATTCCATTTGGCATTAAACGCCTTTATTCTGAAAGCTTGGCTGCATATTATCCAATATGTGTCATATTGGAATAATGTAGTGTGTAGGGATAGGTGGGTATTTTTAACCCCATATGGTGTGATAGGATGGTCTAAGTTGGTGTGTAGAGGATAGGGTTAGGATTTTGCATATCTAAAACTGAAACTGAATCTGTGTCTGTATCTGATTGTGTATATGATTCTATATGTTTGCATGCTTAATTCTGTTGAGTTACACATTGAGTTTACAAAAACTCTCATCCATTTGTCTGTTCTGTACGGGTAATCCACAGCCTTAGGCGGGTTGATGCGACGGAGCTTCTCAGTGACCACGAGTTCATAAACTGGTTATGTTTACGGTTTTATCTTAAAAGATTATTTCTGGATTTTTGTAACAATTGGACTCTCTCTGGACTTTTTGGCTTGTTTTCTTTTGGATTTGGATTTTCGTTTAAGTAATTAATTTGTAACTGATATCTAAAAATAAAGGTTTTTTTAGGAATACAACTAATTTCATGAAATTCAACGTTTTCGTAAGCTTTCACTATTAAACACAATTTAAGACTAATTAAGTAATTGAACAAATGTTTCGACAATGAATAAAGGCGAATAAAAGGTTTAAAACTGAAATGTTTTTTACGTATGGAGATCGATATCAAAACCCATTCTTTGTGGCATATCCGGATTCGGCCATAATGTTTAGGTTGGGTTTTGGGTGTTACATTTAGTGGTATTAGAGCCAGGTTGCAAAACTTGATTGTGAATTTTGGGTTCGAAAATTGTGTTTTTAAAAGAAACGGTTTACAAATATTTTTGATAAATTAGGAAGTATGTGGTACACCGAGTCTCTGGCACCGGTCCTGTAAGTATTTCTAAAATTTTGATAGAAAACTCTAAAAATACTGTAGTTAGTATTATCTGAAGCTAAACTGAATAGTTAGAGGCTAAAACTTTTGGAAACAAAACTAAACTTCTGATAATTTATGCATAAAATATCTACTAATTGATACTAAAATTGATGCATAAAACTTTTACTATAGATTAAAACTTGAATTTACGATGAGCGCTCGTGGAACTCGCAGACATGGTATTAGAGGCCACGGTAGAGGCTGAAGAGGGGCTCGAGCTGCGTCTTCCTCTCTAGGTAGTATGCCGAACTTGGATATGAGTGAGACACCAATTTCACCTGCTACTGAAACTGGGCCTCAAAGTCGCTCGGCTAGAGACGATGCACTTTTTGAAGCCATACTGAGGATCTTGGAGAGGTTACTGGACCCCATTCTGGAGCTGGGGGCCGAGGGTCAATAACTGAACGACTTCAGTCTAATGGTGCTGAGTTGTTTAGGGGCGTCACTAGAGTCGCCCCTAATGTGGCCGAATATTGGTTGGAAGCCATCGAAAGGATCATGAATGATCTAAACTGCACTCCTGAGCAGAAACTAAAAGGTGTAGTGTCTTTGCTTCGCGATGAGGCTTACCAGTAGTGGTTGACAGTTGAGAAAGTATCCAACCTGATCGTCTGAGTTGGGATTTCTTTAAGACTATCTTCCAGAGTACGTATGTGAGAGCTAGTTATGTGGATGTTCGTGGGCTTGAGTTCATAAATCTCACGCAAGGCGATACATCTGTAGCCGAGTATAAGGCTGAGCCACTACGCTTGAGGCATAGTGGCGACTGAGTATGAGAGGTACGTTCGATTTAAGGATGGCTTAAAGGATAATTTGAGGGTACTGATAACTCCACAGAGGGAGCGAGAGTTTGCGGTTCTGGTGGAGAAGGCAAAGATCGCCGAGGATGTTAAGCGCGTGGAGCGCTAGAATAGGGATTGTGAAAGGGGTAAGAATAAGAAGGATTCAGAGCCCTCTAGCTTTGTTTAGAGGCCTAAGAAAAAGGTCAGACCTGATGGGCCTATTAGAGTAAGGGCCCCTGTTGCTCCTACTGGGATTCAGTTGTGTAGTGAGTATGGTAGGTGCCATTTGGGCAAGTGTTGGAGGAGGATAAGGGCTTGTCTGAGGTGTGGGTCTCTAGAGCACCATATTAGGAAGTGTCCACATAGGGCTAATCAGATGCAAGCTTCGACAACGGGTTTTGCTCAGCCTCATAAGGTAGTTCAGCAGCCACCTAGGGGCCGTGGACAGGCTAGAGGTGGTAATGTATAGGTCGTGGGAAGAGAGCACTAGGCAGAGGTATTGGTCACACTGAGGTGAGGCAGTCTACATTGGCTTATGTTGCATGACGTAGAGTGGATAGAGATGCTCCTAATGTCATTACCGGTACATTCCTTATATTTGATGTACCTTACACTGCTCTGATAGACATAGGTTCTACACATTATTACGTAGCTAGTACTGTATCTAAAACTCTAAGGATTTTTGTTGAGAGTAATTCTAGTGAGGTTACTGTACTAAGTACGTTGGGCCAGTCTGTTCGGGTTAGTAAACTTTATAGGAATGTTCCTCTAATGGTGCAAGTAGCTGTTTTTTCTAGAAAATTCGATGGAGCTTCCGTTTGAGAAGTTTTATCTAATTCTAGGCATGGACTGGTTAGTTGAGCACCGAGTCAGTTTGAACTGCGCGTCTAAGAGGGTAGTTTTGAGGACCAATGATGATATGGAGGTGGTTATGATTGGTGAGCATCGAGACTATTTGTTTAATTTTATCTCCGCTCTTGCGGCAGAAAAACTGGTTCGAAAATGGTGTGAGGTGTACTTGGCTTATGTCAATGTTCCTGATTCTTGGGACTCTTCTATTTGAAATATCAGAACAGTGAGGGACTATCCAGATGTCTTTCCTGTAGAGTTATCGAGTTTACCTCCTAATCGGGAAGTTGAGTTCGGAATTGAGCTTTTACTAGGTACAGCTCCGGTTTCTATCGCTCCATACCGTATGACACTGAAGTAGCTTACGGAGCTTAAGGCTCAACTACAAGAACTTCAGTATCGTGGTTTCATCCGTCCTAGTGTGTATCCATAGGGAGCACTGGTTCTGTTTGTTAAGAAGAAGAATAAGACCATAAGGATGTGCATTGATTATCAGCAGTTGAACAAGTTGACTGTGAAGAATAAGTATCCACTTCCAAGGATCGATGACCTGTTCGATCTGTTCCGAGGGGCTTCAGTGTTCTCCAAGATAGACCTTCGTTCTGGGTATCATCAGTTGAAGGGTAAGGAAGCTGATGTTCATAAGACTGCATTTAGGACTCGTTATGGACATTATGAGTTCCTAGTTATGCCTTTTGGTCTGACTAATGCTCTAGCTACATTTATGGATCTAATGAACCGAGTCTTTTAGCCGTATCTGGATCAGTTCGTCATGGTCTTCATCAATGGCATTCTGGTGTACTCTAAAACCGAGGATGAACATGATGAGCATCTAAGGGTGGTGTTTCAGATTCTTCGTGAAAATCAGCTCTACGCTAAGTTGAGTAAGTGCGAGTTCTAGTTACGAAAGGTAAGTACGAGTTCTGGTTACGAGAGGTAGCTTTCTTGGGGCATGTGGTGTCTGTTGAGGGGATTCGTGTAGATCCTAGGAAGATTAAAGCTATACTAGATTGAAAACAGCATAAGAATATGTTAGAGATCCGTAGTTTTCTGGGTTTGGCGGGATATTATCGGTAGTTTGTCGATGGATTCTCTTTGATGCAGCTCATTTGACAAAGTTTCTGCGTAAAGGTATTCTGTCTGTCTAGACTGATGCGTAAAAATCGAGCTTCGAGAAGCTCAAGACTGTTCTGACTCAGGCTCCTATTCTAATACAGCCTAAACCTCGTAAAGAGTTTGTTATGTACAGTGACGTATCGCACATCAGATTGGGATGTGTATTGATGCAAGATGGAAAAGTTGTGGCTTATGCGTCCCGTCAGTTTAAGACACATGAAGGGAACTATCTAACTCATAATCTCTTGTTGGCTGCTGTGGTTTTTGCGTTGAAAATCTGGAGGCACTATTTGTATGGTGAAAGGTGTATCATCTACACCGATTACAAGAGTTTCAAGTATCTCCTTACTCAGAAGGAGTTGAATCTTAGGTAGCGCCGATGGATTTAGTTGCTTAAGGATTATGACTGCACGATAGAGTACCATCCTAGTAAGGCCAATGTAGTGGCTGATGCTCTAAGTCGTAGGGTGATGTCTGATTTGAGAGTGATGTTCGCTCGACTCAGCCTGTTTGATGATGGGGTTTATTAGCTGAGTTGAAAGTTAAGCCGACTTGGGTGGAGTAGGTTCGAGATAAGCAGATGGGGGATGAGTCTCTAGGTTTGTGGTTTCATCAGGTTGAGAGTGGCAGTACTTCAGATTTTAGGGGCTGAATAGTGATGGGGTTCTATCTTTTTAAGGATGGATAAGCGTACCAAATGATACTGATTTGAGGCAGTCTATTCTGAGGGAGGCACATAGCAGCCCTTATGCTATGTATTCCGATGGTAATAAGATGTATCGCGATCTCCGTGAGTTGTACTGGTGGTCGGGTTTGAAGCATGAAGTTACTGATTTTGTTGCTCGTTGTTTGACGTGTCAGCAAGTTAAGGCTAAACATCAGTTTCCTTCGGGGTTGTTGCAGCTAGTTAAGATTCTCTTATGGAAATGGGACGAGTAACGATAGACTTCGTTAGTGGGTTACCCTTGACACCCATTAAGAAGGATTTTGTTTGGGTCATCGTGAATCTATTGACCAAGTCTGCTCACTTCATTCCTGTTCTGACGGACTTTTCTCTCCAGAAGTTAGCGAAACTCTACATTCCTAATATTGTAAGACTGCATGGGGTTCTTATTTCGATTATTTTCGATAGAGATCCTCGCTTCACTTCTCGATTCTGGAAGAAACTACATGATGATCCAGGTTTGAGATTGGATTTTAGTACTGCGTTCCATCCTCAGTCCAATGGTCAATCTGAGAGGGTGATTCAGATACTAGAGGATATGCTTCAGAGTTGTGTTATTGATTTACGAGGTAGTTAGAAGGATTATCTATCGCTAGCTGAATCCGCCTACAATAACAGTTTTCAGGCAGCATTCAAATGGCACCTTACGAGGCTTTGTATGGTCGTAAGTGTCGTACTCTGCTATGTTGGATGGAGTTGGGTGAGCGTCGAGTTTTGGGTCCTGAGTTGGTTTCTGAGATCGAAGACAGGGTTAGACTAATTTGGGATTGTCTGAAGGCGTCTTCTAATAGGCTTTAAGTCTTATGTAGATCTAAAGAGGAGAGATATTGAGTACTCTGTGGGGGACTTCGTGTTTCTTAAGGTTTCTCAATGGAAGAAAGTTCTGAGATTCGGTCGTAAGGGTAAGTTGAGCCCGAGGTTTATTAGGCCGTATAGGATTTTGAAGCGTGTGGAACCAGTTGCTTATCAGTTGGAGCTACCTCTAGAGTTGGACCGCATCCACGATGTCTTCCACGTCTCGATGTTGAGGTGGTATCGGTCTGATCCTTCTCATGTTGTTTATGTTAAGGAGATCAATGTTAGGCCAGATTTGACTTTTGAGGAGGAGCCGATTTAGATTTTGGATCGAGACGTTAAGATCCTGAGGAGGAAGTCCATCCCTTTAGTGAAGCTTCTGTGGTGGAATGATTGCACTGAGGAAGCCACGTGGAAACCTGAAGATTCAATGCGTTAGCAGTATCCTCATCTGTTCTGATCAGGTAAATTTCGAGGTCGAAATTTCTTTAGGGGGTAGAGTTGTAAAGCCCCAAGTAATTTGTTTTTTTGTAAATATCTTACACAAATATTTGTCTGCTTTAGTGGTTAAGTGTTCTGGGTTTGTGTGAGAGGTCTTGGGTTAAATTCCCACTTTTGGCAAAATTTTGTTATTTTTGGTATCAAGCCTTACCCTTGTTCAATGGGCTTAAATTAAATTGTCTGTTAAGTCATATCAGAATGAGTCTGCTCGTTTGAGTGGTAAGGGAATCGGTGTGTTGGAGGTCCTGTGTTCGAACCCCTGCATTAGCGTGAGTGTTTATTTTTGCTTTTTTGACTGAGGGTGTTTCGGTGTAGTTAGGTTTCTGATAAGGTTGTTGATAGTAGGATTGTGGGGAGGAATTTTAGGGATTTTATTATCCATTATTTTTATTTTTATTTTTCTCAAAAAAAGATGCCTTTCTATTCCAAAATTTCCAAACCAAGAATCTGACTTTTTTTTTTGTTCATATTTTTGCTCTCTGCCATTTTCTCCCCTTTTTCCTTGCCGGTGGTTGTTCCATTTTCCTATCTGTTGTTGAACTTCCGTATATCGCTATTTTGGTGCTCAGTGTGCGTCTCTGGTAAGTTTAGTAGATGCGATTACTGTTTTGGTTTGTAAATCTTTGTTTAATGGGATTTGTTGGTGTTAAGGAGCTAATCAAGGGGTTGAAGGTTTCCAAACGACACTTTAAGTGTGCGAAATCTCTGCTACTCATTTGAAGGTAAGGACTTTGATGGATTAAAAGGTTGTTATTTTGATTAAGCTCGGTTTAGGACCGAATCAAGCGACTAATTTGGTGGTTTATTGGTCAATTTTAGGTGCTGTGTGACTCGGGAGTGCTTTTGCATCGATACTATACCAGGTGTGTAGCCGAAACACAGAAAATGAGGTTTCGACAAAAACCGAAAAATTACACTATCGACACCACACGGGCGTGTGGTCACTTGTGTGGATGCCTGTGTGCGAGACACGACCGTGTAAACGATGTGTGCAGGGCCGTGAGCAAGACACGACCATTTGGTGGCTCGAATGTGGCCGTGTGGGCCACACGGGCCAAGCTAAGTTGGGCGTGTAGGCCCATACGGGTATTTTACACGAACGTGTGGGTTTCTGGGCCAGGCTATGTGGGCCACAAGGGCAAGGCCAAATATGGGCGTGTAGGCCCATTTTCTTGAAATTTTCTTTAGGGTCGCATAGGTTGATTCGATTGATTGTGGGCCTGCGGTAGGGTCGGTAAGGGCTAATTTAACCCTTACTTGCTTACTATAATATTCTGATAGACTGATCTGAGTAAGGTACTAAACGTATGCTTGACTATACTGATGTATCTATATTCGTTAACTGTATAAAGTATGTTGAGCATGTTTATTCTGTATATTTGTATCTAAATTTCTGTATCTGTTATTAGGGGTGGGATATGCATATGCGGAGGAAGTATTCCGTTCGGCGTTAAACGCCTTTATTCTGGCAGCTTGGTTGCATATTATCCGATATGTGTCATATTGGCACAATGTGGTGTGTAGGGATGGGTGGGTGTTTTTAACCCCACATGGTGTGATGGGATGGTCGGAGTTGGTGTGTAGAGATGGGGGTAGGATTTTGCATATCCAAATCAAATCAAATCGATCTGTCTCAGATCGATCATGTGTATATGATTGATTCGTATGTTTGCATGCTTAATTCTATTAGGTTACACACTGAGTTTACGAAAACTCACATCTGTTTGTCTGTTCTGTACAGGTAATCCACAGCTTTAGGTGGGTCGGTGCGACGGAGCTTCTCGGTAACCACGAGTTCATAAACTGGTTATGTTTACGGTTTTATCTTAAAAGATTATTTCTGGATTTTTGTAACAATTGGACTCTCTCTGGACTTTTTGGCTAGTTTTCTTTTGGATTTGGATTTTCGTTTAAGTAATTAATTTGCAACTAATATCTGAAAATAAAGTTTTTTCTAGGAATACGAACTAATTTCATGAAATTCAACGTTTTCGTAAGCTTTCGCTATTAAACATGATTTAAGACTAATTAAGTAATTGAACAAACGTTTTGACGATGAATAAAGGCGAATAGGAGGTTTAAAACTGAAATGGTTTTTACGTGTGGAGATCGATATCAAAACCCATTCTTTGTGACATCTCCGGATTTGGCCATAACGTCTAGGCTGGGTTTAGGGTGTTACGTAATTATTTTTATTTTTTAAAATAATTTTTTTAAAATATTTATTTAATTTTAAAAAATTGAATTTTTTGTTGGCATGGCATGCCACGTGTCATCTCCTAGTGTCTGTCTCTGTCACATTAGCTCATTTAACGGTCAATCGGTTTCCATTAACAGAATGGCCTAGTTGGTTATTTTTTATCATTAAGGACTCAATAGGGATTTTTTTTATAAGGTCTCAATTGATTTTTTTTTCATTTTTTACTAAAGGCTTTTCTGACCCTTAAACATTTTAAAAAGAGACAAATAATAAATTTTGTAAGGTTGCTTATAGAATAAAAAAAAATACATTGTTAGTGTGCCAAATACTAATTTTAATTTAATATTTGGGTAATTATTTGGTACACAGGTGGTGGAAAGTTTTAACTCCAAAAAGCAGGGTTGAGATTTTGACACATATCCTATATATATTTTTTTTAATTTTAAAAATACAACTTAATGACACATGACAATATTTGAACTCTACTTGTGGACTTAAAAGTTCTCATCGCCAGTGTACCAAATAATTATCTTAATATTTAATAATTTTTTATTAAAATTTTATGTATAATTATCTTAACATTTTTTGATGTTTACATTATAGTATTATCATATAATACTATAGATTTAATTTTATGTGTTATAAATTACATAATATAAAACATTACTAACTTAAAACGAGTTGGGTTAAGTTGAGCTCAGGCCTTGAATGTTCAAACCCGAGCTAGACCCATATTTTAAAAAAAACCTAATTTTTCTCCTAAGCCCATTTTTTGGGCTTAATATTTTTACCCGGACTCTCCCAAATTTTGGACGAGCCATTGGGCTTGGAAAAATAACCCGACCCATGAACAAGTCTAGTACCAACTGCTTTTGGCACTCCACAAGTCACACAAACTTGCCTTGTTTGGGTTGATGATAATTTGAACCGGAAATAGGCATGTTTATATTTCTATATTTGTTTGAAAGATTGATGACCCATCTTTAAAGCTCAAGCCATGTGAAACAACATATTTTAAAGATTGGAATGGATCTAGAAAATTGGAGTCCCAAATTAAGGAGATTGAATTGAATTGATGTAAAGACTTATTTTGGATATCTCCACAATATTTTGGACTTTATGTAGATATGACTTGCTGTTTATTTTGTTAATTTGATGGGAGGAATGATTGTAATTAGTCTAATATGTTAGCAAGTTGAGACGCTTGTGTATTGAGAGTTTTAGCACTTGTTCTTCAGAATTTTTTTTTGTAAGTGCATTTAAAAGAAACGTAAACAAGTGTGTCTAATGCTGGCAAACGGGTGGGCTCAGTTGGGCTTCAAGCTCAGATTTTCTCAGGCTTAGACCTGTTACGGGCTTAGATCTTCTCAGGCTCGAGCCTTTTAGGACTCAAATTTTTTCGGGCTCGAATATTTCAAATTCAGGCTCGAATCAAGCCTGGCGGGCTTTGACAAATCCAAATAATTTTGAATTTTATAAGTTATAAATATTTTAATTTCAAAAGTAATAATTCATCTTACTTTTATGCAATGACAACATAATTCAAATTTGACTTATAAAAAACTTAAATTATACATATATATTTAATAATGTAACACCCCAAACCCGGCCTAGACGTTATGGCCGTATCTGGCAATGTCACACGATAGTGTTTTTGAAACTTCATTGTTACGATGAAGACATTCCATGTTATTATCTTTACTAAACCTTTTTTAAAACTTGGGAAATCGTCTTTATTCATTTTAAACACTTCTTTTGAAACATCCTCATTGCGGAAGCTTTAATAAAAAAGTCTAGGTGATCATGCGTTTAGGAAATACTTTGACTTTTTGAAAATTGAATTTCCTATAACCAGCAGGTATAAATCCATAAAGTAAAATAAATAAATAAAAACCCAAATTTAAAACCAAAGTCCTAGAGGGTCCTTAAATTACAACCCAAATAATCAATAATAATCAAATCATAAACCGTAAATTGAAACCATGAAGTCCAAAAATTACTGTGGTCACCGCTGAGTCTTCCGTCGCACCGGTCCATCTAAGTCTAGTGATTACCTGTGCACATTAAACATTCAATATTGTTTGGTTTTATACTTTATTGTAATAAGGCTACTGGCTATTGTTTATTGGTTTTATGTTTTCGGTTTTCGGGTTTTCGTTCACTTAGATTTTATGATTTATTGAAACCAAGGCATGCGTTTAAATAGTAAAACTCAGAGGCGAAACTTTGGTTTTATTCATTAAGGCATTAATTAAAATTTATTTCTTTCACAAATTATCAAATTACTAAGTTTTTCCTGTATAAATGTTTAAACTATGCTTTTAAAAAAATAATAATAAATGCACCACGTTTTATAAAATATTCTTAGTGACATGCCAGATCCGGTCGGAGTGTTTGGGCCAGGTTTGGGGTGTTACAGGGAATCCATAGATCGAGTTAATGCGACAATAGGGGTTTTAATTAGAAAGAGATTTCAATTAATCAACCTAGAGTCAGTTGTTTTTAGTCTTGAAAGAGATATTAACATAAATCAGGGATTTCTGCGGATTAAGTCAAGTGAATAAATCGTATGAATCAAGAGTAATAAGTGAAGTCTAGTTGGATTCTTCCTTAGGTATTGCCTATCTCATATAAGTTGTCTAAAAGTATTTTCCTAATTCTTTCTTTGTCGTGTTTAATTAGTTTTAATTTAAAAACGAAATCACTCAAATTCTTAGGCTAGATAATAGAAAGATAGTAATTACTAGTACTCTTGGTCCTTGTGGATACGATATTATCGATCTTACCATAACTATACTATAAACGATAGGTGCGCTTGCCTTTATTGTGATCATAGTTAGTTTTAGACATATCAAAAAACAATAAATATGCACAATTAAACTTACCACTATTTTACTTTCAATAAATCATTCATGCATTTAAAACTTTAAATTTTCTTAGTAATATATATCTTAAATAGCTTTTCTTCATTTTAATTTATATATCTTCTTACTATATCAATATTAATTTCATGCATTTCATCAATAACCATTTCATAAAATCATTATTTCATAATGTCTCAATTCAATAACTTATTCTATTTCATATCTAAAACCTTACAATCTTTCAATAATTATTTAAACCAACATTTTTCAATAAAAATAATTATAATTAATTCATATGATTATATTCAATTAACTCATTCACTATTTCATTATTTCCAATTCATTCTATTAACTTCTTTTTTTTTGATATTTTAATAAATTCATGAACCTTAAGTTCATGCTTCAAATCTCATGTCTCAATACAATTCACAATTCAACCCATAATTTCTTTCTCATATTTTTAATAGTACGATCAATCAAATTTATTTAATTTTCTCATTTCATTTATTCACCCTATTAACAAACTCGGACCTTGGCGGATACACAGATTCCAACCAAACACACAGTACGGCACATTGTGCCTAAACCTGAACTCAGTATCTGATCAATATATCAGAAGTAGGATACGACACATAAAGTGTCTGAAACGACACACATGGTGCCTAATACGACACATATAGTGCCTGATCAGCAAAGCCAATAAATTCCCGTATTCTTCCAATCCTACGGCATGCCAACTATATCCGACTCAGCCCAACTAGCTAATAGGGTATTCAAATCATTTTTCTATTGCAAATTCATTTTCAATTCAATCACAATTCAATTCAAATTCACTTTCCACTTTCTAATCAATATACAATTCAATACCAATACATATTTCAGATATTCACATATAATCACGCTTCGATTCAATTCAAACCACTTTTCAATCAATACACAATTCACATATTCACACATATTCATAATTTAATTCACTTTTATTCAATTCATATTTTTAACTCATTTTCCAATCAAATTCAAATCACTAATTACTTTTCAATCAATATACATTTCAAATACTCACATATTTTCTTCATTCAATTCAATTTGATTCAATTCAAATCACTTTTAGTTTCCAATCAATATACTTTTAATATTCACATAATTCATAATTCAATTACTTAATTCAAATCACTTTTAATTTCCAATTTGTTCACATTCAATTTCAATAGCCATAAACATTTTTGAATCAATTTCATTCAAATCAATATTATCATCTCAATTGCTTACCTAATTTTACTTACCATGCATTTTAATTAAAATATAACAATTAATAATAAATAGATTTGAATTATAGTAAAACAAACCGTGATTTCTCGTTTCTACTCCTTGTCCACTTTTTCTTTTCTTTTCTTCGCGGATACCTCGGGTGTGATATTGGCTACGAAAAATTAAGATAAATTTCATAATCATTAATACGATATTAATTTTTCATCTAATACTTAAATTTCTATTCTACTTTCATCTCAATTTCAATTTAATCCGTAACTAAATTCATTTATTTTTCCATCTCAATTCATACCTCATTTTTACTCAAATTTCAACTAAACTTAAATTTAACTATCTAATTTTTATCATAAATTCCTAATTTCGAAATTCTTGCAATTTAGTCTCTATTATATAAAATTTATAACTTATTTTACAATTTAATACACCTCCCAATTCTAATTAGAAATTTTATTAATTCAATTTCTAATTTACACTTTTACTTAGCAAAATTAATGTCTAAAAATCTAATAACTTCCAAAATTTTCAGCATATACTTAATAATATTTTGTTCTAGGTTCATGAAAACTCAAAAATTATAAGAAAAGGACTTAAATTAACTTACTAATTTGAATTTGAACCTTGAAAACCCTAAATTCTTTCTTTTTCTTTTTTTCTTTTTCTTTCTTCTTTCTCCCTATTTGGTCCCTCATTTCTTTGTTTTCTTTCTTTACTTCACTATATATATATATATAATATAATATAATAAAACATAATAAATATCTTTAGTATTTAGTAATAAAATATATATATAATAAATTTCAAAATCTCAGATTTTTAAGGATTAACTGCCTCAACTTATACTTTTGGTTTAATTGCCCTTTTAGTTCTTTTACTTTCTTTGTATTATATTTATTTATTAATTTAACAATAATATAATATATAATTATAACAAATATATATTGCTTAAATAATAAGTAAATTAAATAATATATTACAAATGTACATATTTTAATTAACACACTTGTATTTTATCATCATCTTACACTTGTCGTTATTTATTTTATTTCATAATATAATAATAATTAATAAATATCTTTTACTTATTATTTAAGAAAATATACAAATATATTACAAGTGTATTTTCATGTATTTTACACATATTTATTATCATTACCATACATTTGTCACTATTTTAATTTATTTAATAATAATAATAATAATTTTAATATAAGTCCATTAATAATATTTATATATCATATATAATCTAAGAAAAATCTTAGATTTTTCTTCCCATTTGCGGCCTCACCTAATGAAATAGGCATAATTTCCTATTTAATCCCTTTATTTTATTTTAATCTATAATTAAACTTTACCCTTTATTCAATTTAGTTCTTTTTCCTAATTTCTCCTAATTAAGTTAAATTCACCTAATTAAAGTCTAATTAAACACACTACTAGACTCATAAATATTTCTTATAATTATTTACGAATTCGGTTTATTAAGAGGGAGGCTCGATAATGCACTTTTCCGATGCCTATGAATTTTGGATCATTAGACATTCTCTATTGCTTTCATATGTTCTTTATTCTTTATTCTCTCCATCTCTCTTTATTTTTTTTATAACAGTTTCAAGTTTTTTTAATTTTTAATTTTTTTATTTTTAATTCATCTTGTTTAACCATTTATTATTTTTAATTCAATTTTTAATTTGATATGCTTGGAAAGCGAACAGGCTTCTTCAAATTCAAAGCTTATGTTATCGATAAAGGAACGAGAAAGAAGGGATTGGATCATCCTCCTGACTAGTTTCCTAAACATGTGAAACTGCTTGATGTTGGAATTGATGATTAATTCCAGCTTGGAGCATTGTTGCAATTATTCATGCAACTGTCAAAGCATGAAGGGGAACGATGAAGTTACAACGCAAGAAGCCGGTGCGAACTTGGACGACCTGTTATGCTGACAGTGAAGAGAGCAAATGGACCTTAATTTTCAGGTCACAAAATTCACACCAGTGAAAATTAAGCCTTCAGCAGTTGGTAACGGTAGGGTGAGGGGTGATGTTATGCTAGCATATGGGCTCATCTGGAAGGGTAGGGTTATAATAATGATTCGTTGTCCTCATTATAGTTAGATTCTTTCTACTTAAAAAAATTCAAATGTTGATAATTTTATTATTGAATGTTTTAGGTTGAAAATAAAAAGAATTATTTTGGACTAATTATAGAGAGGTCACTGATTTTAGTCAAAAGTTTTAAAATGCCATGGATTAACAGAATTTTCAATGACAATGATTAACTCGAGCAATTATTTGAAGTATTTTTTTAACCAATATATTATATTACAAAATAATTTTAGTAATTAAAGTATTATTATTGTGTTAAACATATTTTAATTTGTAACTAATATTTTGGTTAAAATATATTCACACAATTATGTCATCACCAAAAATCTATATTTACTAACAAAACAAAAATGGTTGGTTTGTATATGATTAAAAATTATTTTTCATGGCTTAACGATAACTTTTTGTGATAGCAATAAAATTTTCCCAATGATAATTAAGCAATTTGAAGGAGATTTGGCAAGAATGTGAGGTTTATCAATCTCATCCTCATGGCATAGAAGTAGTACAAAACCTTTACACATTTCAGTACAAAGTTGCTGAAATCCACCCTTTCTACCTCAAGAACAAAACATATAATCTACACTTTGACTTGGGTTTATAGTTTAGTATTAAACCAGACTAAACTACACCAATCATATTCATCTCCTCTATACTATTCTATTTTTCATATAACATTCTTGGTAATTTTGGTGTCTAAATTTGGTTTCAAGGTTCAAATTGGAATCTAAAGGTTTTTTTTTTTTCCCAATTAGGTACTTGAACTGATTTTAAGGCTAAATTTAGCACCTAAAGTTTTGGGAATTTCAGTTTTTTTTTTTTTTTTTTTTTTGGTTTGAGTAGTCATGTGACGCTTCACTGCTGCTGGACTCAAAAATATTTTTTACATTTTCATGTGTTTGTTTCACAGAAAATAGTTTGGTCAACGAAAAATGATTTACAGGTCAACGTTAAAATAAACCCTTTTTTTCAAAAAAAAAAGAAAGAAAGAAATAGTCTTTTTTTTCGTACTCTTTTATTTTATAACATAAATATTGTTATAAATATTGTTAATATCCTCTGGTGTGAAAAGAAAAAAATTTTGTGATGCTGAGATAGGCCCACGAAAGCTAAGATAAAATTAGAAATGTCATTTCTCTCATACTACTCTTTCGATACATAATCTAATGTTTTGAAAAAAAAAAAAGAAATCAAAAAAAATTCATATCGAATTCGAAGTGCCATGCTATTATTACTTACTAATTCATATTTCATATGGCGAAGGCATAGTCTTCTTTTTTCTTTCCATCAAATAAAAGAACTCATTGGCGCCTAGCGTGAGGGAATGTTAGACGTTTGGTAATTTCTCCTCTGGCCAGGAGAAAAGATCCCATTAAAGCAGCCAATCCCATGCATATTGTATGCACATCTAGTTGCACAAATTGCATAGTAATATAAATAGCTACTCCGGGTATTACCCATCCGCCAGGAGAGTTTATAAACAAATACTAATCTTTGGTATCATTCTCTATACTGAGATATACCATAAGACCAATAAGTTGATTCGAGATCTCGCTATCAACCTCTTGGCCTAAAAAAAGTAATCTTTCTTGATAAAGTCGGTTGATTAGGATAAAATTGTATCCCTTAGTAGTCGTACAAGCACCTTTTGATGCATACGGTTCAACAAAAATTGCGGAAAAAAAATCAATGTGTAGATTCAAGCCATCCTTCGTTTTTTCTAATGTGCCTTTTCTAACTTCTAATTTCTAATGAAGGGCCTTTTCTTACATTTTTAAATAAAATGAAATTCAAAATGAAATTAAAGAAAGATAAGTTTTGGCCCGTTTTCCTATAATCTATAATATAGAAAAAACTCACTAAACTTATCGCACAAACTTTTCACTGATCTATTTTTTTCATTGGGATTCAATCCAAATGACTTACCCTTTGAAAAGCGTTAAGTCATTTTCTGAAAAAAATTTCCTTTATAGGTAATTTTATTTTTATATAAAAATTAACTTAAATCAAGCTTAATATTATTATATTGATAATAAATTTTATTTTTATTTTTAAAATTATTAAAATATTAATAAAAATATTATATTTTTCAATATTATTAAACATGCATATTTAATTATTTATATTTATTCACATAATAAATTATTAGTATAATTAATTATATTTATTATATTAATAAATTATTTAATATTTCAATTTTATTTTATAATAATTTTAAATAATATTCTTCACATATTATTGAAAATATTCAATATAAATATTTTAATAATAAATATTTATTACAATTATAAATATATTAAAAATAAATATTTTGTAGTATAAATGTTAAAATATGTCATAAGTCTAAGTAGTCTTCACAAATTTGCAATTTAGTCTCTATACTTTTATTTTCAATAATTTAGTCCCTCTACTTTTCAGATTTGAAAATCAAGTCTAATTGTTGACATTGTTACTTTTTTCTTTTTGTCAATTTTGTTGATATCACATTTTTAAATAAAAATTACTCACTTGGTAGTTATGTAACTTGTAATAACCCATTTTTGCCCGAGCTAAAATAAACCAGAAATAATAAAGGTTTTTAACAGTCCCTATTACAGACTTAAGCCTAATAACCTATTACCAGCAAAATGCCAAAAACCCACACATAAACCCGTGACCCAAACCTGACCCCATACCCAAACAATACCTGGCCCAAAAGGGCCCAAAACTTAAACATCTTCAGAGAAGCTAGGGTTTCTAGGAAACCCTTGCGCCACAATGACAGTATCCTAACAGTCACGCCGTTTCAGTGGGAGGCCGACCGTCACGCCAACAGCGCCTCGATCACGTCGCCAGTCACGCCGCGATCCGAGTTTAGCCACCGTCTTCCGTCTTCAAACCTACAAAGGAAAGCACAAAATGGAAATAAACACAGTAGGAAAAGGAAGGAATGAGATATGGAAAGATACACTTTCCTATTTTGTTTTGCTTTTTTTTGGGTTATAAAACCCGTTGTAAAATCTGTAAAAGGGAGGATTTTTTTTGGAAAAAAAAGAGCAGAGATACAAACAAAAAAAACAAGTATACGGAGAGTTACAGACAATCAATAGGCTTGTCGAAAATCTACAGGGAAACAAAATACTTCGTTCTCGCGAAGGTGATTTTTTTAAATCTATTGCTCTATTTGTTTTCTTTTATATATTTATTTTTATTTTGCAAATATAACTATTATTTCGAAAAAGTAAAAAGGAAGAAAAAGAAGTTTACCTTCTCGAAAATGCGGAAAGACCTCCGGCCACCGGCCACGAAGGCCCGTGTGCGTGTGGCCCGGACGAACGCAGAAGAAACAAACGTAGTTCTTCCCCCCTTTTTTCAGAGAATTCTAAGTTTTTTTTTAAAAAAAAAAACCTAAAACTAATGGTTTTTTTTTTAAAAAAAGCTTATATTTATAACCAACAGCGAACGACGTCGTTTTATCAGAACAGGGTCCGCGCGTCAGGATCCGCGTGTTGCGTTTAAAAGGAGAAATTTCGATTGCAGTCCCTATGTTATTTTTTTCGTTTTAATTTCATTCAAATCAAGTTTTTATTTTTTACAAATTTACCTCGTAAACCTGTTTACTTTTCAATTTAATTTTTTTTTATATATTAAATTAGTATTTGATTAGTTAACCTATATTATAAAATGCATACATATTTGTTATTTTTATTTAGATATTTATACATATTAATTATTACACACTTTTATAATATAAAAATTATATTTTATCTTATATTATTTAATGTATTTGGGTAAAAAAAAATATAATTCAAATTATATGATATTTTGTAATATTGTACATATATATACATAATTATTATTTATTGTTTACTAATTATTTTATAAATACTAAATTATTAACTTATATATATATATATTTTTTCTTTTTTTGTTCCATATATATTAAATCTTTTTAAAACTCATTCGTATAAATGTTTAAATATATCGCTCCCTTTTTGTTTAATTATGAAAGTTTCATTAAACGCTATTATTTTACATTGTATGTGTACTTATTTTAATGACTTAGTATGATGCTTTATTCATTTACTTATGTTATGTTGCTCTTTATTTATCATTAATATAATTCATAGAAATTATAATTGATATGTATGTTACATTACTCATGTCATTTTTTATGAAAATACCTTTTTTTAAAATTAAAAAACCTTTTTTAAATATTTTTGGTGATATGTGATATTTGGGAGTTTACAAAAAGAATCATGCCCTAACTTATTGGGTTGTGATTTTTCTCGCAAAATTCTAAGTATTAGGTATCCCTCCACTTTCAAAATTCAAGTTTACTAATTTCAAAATAAAAACTTATTCTTGAGGATTCAAAACATTGTATCCTAACTTATTGGGTGTGATGTTTTGTCTCTCAAGGTAAGAATTTTCCAAAATAAAGATGCACCTAGCTTCAAAGTTATGAGATGCCGTATCCTAACTTATTGGGTATGGTATTCTTATTTCTTTGAAATAGGTAAATCTTGGTTTTTCTGGCTAACAAGGGATCTTATTTTTAAAATTTTTAAATTTCAGATATTTGGACATGATTTTATCAATTAGGTACCAATTTTTGGGCATTACGAGGGTGCTAACCCTTCCTCGTATGTAACCGACTCCCGAACCCGTTCTTTTGTTTTTCGTAGACCAAAATTAGATGTTTTAAAATAAAATGTTTTACAAGGTGATCCAATCACACCTAAGTAAAAAGGGATTGGTGGCGACTCCCATTTTCGTTTTTTAAAGTCGATCCCCATTTTTCAAAACCCGATTTTAAAATGGTTTCGATAGCTTGGCCACTCCCCTGGGGACTTAAGAGAGTCAAGCCGTAAAATTGATAGTTTCATGTCCAAATGTTTGAAGTTTAAAATCCACTTTTTTCTATGATCCTTTTTATTTATACGTGATTCTGTTTTATAAAATACTTATGCATCGCACTGCATGGCCATTATGGCCACACCTTTAGGTGGGAGTAAGAAGATATGCCTTTGTGAGGTTTTCACCTCCGCATCGGCAAGTGGATTGCTTCCGGATTACATCCGTACCTATGTCTTCGTGAAGTTTTCACTTCCGCATGGCCATAGGGAAATGTGTTCCCCTGAACCGAACTCGATCTATATGAGTCTATAGTGGATGAGGATCGAGGAATCTGCTGGTTCGGGTACCTCAACTTTAGAGCTAAACCGCATATAGTAAGCCGTAAGGTCCTACCTTAGGTAGAGCTATACCGATATATAGTGGTTGCCCATATAGATGTTTTATGCACTTTATATCTTATTTCATTATACTAACTCGTGGTGTTTTCTTTTTGTACATATCATTTCATACTTTAGGAGATATCGATTCACGATCAGTTTCTAAATTAGAAAGCTGGTTATGGAGAACGGGTTCCTTGATAAAGTGGAGGACAATACTGTTGTTCGCACATGGTCAGAGCAAACTCAATTGGAAAAAGGGAATAGCTTAGTTGACGGGTACGTATCTGAACTATGGGACTTTACTTGCGTTAGTGTTACACAAAATGAGTTGTAAGAGTTGAAAGAGATATGGGCTCAACGGGATGATGAGGCTAAGCAGTTGTTTTACAATAATTATGGGGATTTTCCCTACTTGCTTAATGTTAAGATAGATAGGTATCTGTTTCGAGCTATGGTCCAATTTTGGAATTCTTCTTATAGCTGTTTCACTTTTGGGGAAATAGATTTGGTGCCCACAGTGGAGGAATATACGACTTTGCTTCGGGTCCAAAAGTTCAAAGGAATAAAATTTATGCCAAAGCTATTAATGGTCCGACCTTCGTAAAGAGATTAATGAATATCACCGGGATGAGTGAGCAATTGGTCACAGCAAGAATTCAAGAGAAAGGTGAAGGTAAATGTGTTCCTTGGGTTAGCTTGAGGGATTTGCTTTTAGTCCATCCAGACATGAAGAAGAAGGTTGACGTCTTTGCTTTGTGTATCTATGGTTTGGTGGTTTTCCCTAGAGCTCTCAAACATATAGATGAAACGGTTATTGAGTTATTTGATCGACTTGATAAAGGGGTTACGCCGGTACCTGCAATCTTAGCCGAGACGTTCAGGTCTTTGAATGCATGCCGAAGAGAAGGTGAAGGCAGATTCATTGGATGCGCACAGCTATTATTAGCTTGGTTTCATAGTCATTTCTAGAAAGTGGAGAAAATTTCGTATCGTTTTCTTTTTGAAAATTATTCTCTCTTAAAAGAAATTGTGGCGACACCGAGGAGAGAGGACATGTCTGAGGAGAATTGGATGGAGCTCCTTCAAAACCTTCGAGAGAAAGATGTTCAGTAGAAAGCCCCTTAGCTGATTTCAGATGAAATTCTTTATCGATCTGGGAGTTTTGATTGGGTTCCTTTACTTGGAATTTGGGGAGCCGTTGGGTATGCTCCTCTACTTGTACTAAGACAATACGGATCGAGACAGTTTATTCCTGCGACATATGGGCTGGCTCAGTGTGAGTTCTCGTACAAAGAAGATAATTATAAGAGTAGAGTTAAGGAGATTTCTGGCGCTTGGAAACAGACTCACAGAATGAAGAGATTATCAACGGAACCGATGACAACTCCAAAATACAGCGGATGGAGGACCAAAAGGGTTAATGATAATATCCTTGAGTTGAATTCAGAAGGTGCTCGATCAAGGGTGTAACATCCTAAACGTGGGCCTGCACATTAATGTGATAGTTTAATATGTTAAATTGAGATTTTAAGGATCAGGCTGACTTTTTAGTTAAATATATGGATTAGGGTTTAAATTAGTGCTTTGGGTATTTTCAAATGATATATTGGGTTGTAAAAATTTGGGTTAGGTGGCTAATACATGGTGTTAGCTTATAATTTAAGTAGATAGTTAATTAAATGACAAGCTGGGCTTGTGGCCCAAAGAATTGAGGAGCTTTAAGTGGGCATAAGGTGGCGTCATAAGGGAAAAGGAGTTTGGGCCTAGTATGGCCACTTAGAGCCCAAAATTTTAAGACAAAAATTTGGCACTTACAAACCCTAGGAGTGGACGGCACACTAGCTACAAAATAGGGATTAAATTTCTTTTATTTTCTTGATAAATAGGAAGATAATGAAGAGAAAGATGAGGGCTATTTTTTTTAGGAGATAAGGATTGGGTTATCAGGTAAGATAAAGGCTATCAGGAGAAGGGAAGAGTTGGCCGAAATTCCAACTCTGTGTGTGGATGACATGCCGAAATTTCTCTATAAATAGGGAGTAGTATTCTTCAATTTTGGTATTTTGAAACCCTATTCTTCTCTCATTCTCTGCCGAAATTTCCAAGCCTTCCCTACAGTTTCTCTTTTTCCTTTTCTAAAAGCCGAATTCCTTTTGTTCATATTCTCTTCTCCATAGCCGAATCTACAAGGGAGGTTTCTGTTTCTCGAAGGTGCACCATAAGCCACATACTCGTTAGTAATCTGGTGAGTTTCGGGATTTTATTCTATGCAATTTCACTCTTTCTTTTCATTCAGATCTAACCCGAAACACTTATTTAAGGTCTGTCGATTTTCCCTCTCTGTTTTTAGTAGCCGAATCTATCTCATTAAAAGTCTCCTGTGCCGATTTGGTGGAAAAGCCGAAGGTAGGAAGGTGACGTTTCCTAGGGATTTTCGGGATTCGATAAATAAGGCTCTACGCTAAGGATAGTAGATTTTCGCGGTAACCAGGTGTGTAATACCTCCCAACCATCTAGATCTACCTATTATTGTATGTTCATATGTTTTATATGTATTGATAAATACCGAAATCTCGGTTTATTGATGAAAGCCCAAGGAGGGTAAAAGCGGATCCCCAGGTTAGTAAATAATCTATTTAAATGTTATAAGTAAAATGCTTGTATGTGATTGCATGGATTGGGTTGATGAAAGGAGGAAGTTATACGTTATATGTGTAGCGGCTAATGCCGTGAACTGTTATACGGGCTTCGGCCATTAAATGTTATACGGGCTTCGGCCATTATATGTTATAAGGGCTTCGGCCATCATATGTGGATGAGCAGCATGACTGCCATCATGGTGTGTAGTGGTGTGGGTCGATTTTAGAAATCCCCAATGGTGTGTACGGTTGGTACGGGGGTGTGTAGCAGATGGAAACCTAGGCAAACGGGTTGGGCCTTGCATATTATTTGTTAATAATTTTTATTATGATTATTACACGGTTTATTTTGTTTAATGGGCTTAAGGCCCAAACTCTAGTAGTGCATGAGGGTTGCACACTGAGTCTCGTGACTCACCCTTTTAATTAACATTTCAGGTGATCCCTAGTGATTCGGACTGGGTTGGAGAGGAACGTAAGGTAGCCATACAGAAGAATATGTAGATTTGGGAAAAAGAGACTCAAGTTTTATTTTATATTTTTAATTAATGGACTTCCAATCTCGTTGTAATAAGGCCATGGGCTATTATATTTTATTATGGGCTTCTATTACTTTAAGTCATTTAAGTTTTTATTTTAATTAAACTAAGGCATGTATTTAAGTTTGGATTTTACTTTACTAAAGCATCTTCTATTTAAAACATATTTGGGCTTTTCTGAAAATACGACATGTTTTGATATAATTTTTCTTAGTGACATACCAGATCTGATTGTAGTGTTTGGGCCAGGTTTGGGGTGTTACAAATTGGTATCAGAGCCCGGTTCAAAACTCGGCTCTGGGGTTTTTGGGCTCAAAACGTTTTCTGAAAATGGGCTTTTGAAACATATATGTTTTTAATGGATTACAGGTTTGTTAGCTCAGCATGGCACCTGCGTCTCCGGCCCAAGTCCGCCAGGTAAGTACTCTAAACCATTTTGTGATATTTATATATGTGGGCTTAATGGGCCTAGTGGGACGTAGATTAAGTTAGAGTTAGAACTTGATGGATTCCAGGTTTAGTACAAACTACTTCCTAAAAATGCATAAAACTTAATTTCACTGAACAAACCCGTTAACGAGTCGCAAGACTAGGGTGTAGTAAACAAATCATACGCATGTCTAGGAAGGATCGGAAGAGCTCGGTATTTAAGCCCTAGTGACTCACCTCCTCTTCACTGGAATCCTACCCAGTGCGTGGTATTTCACCTTAGTCGAGTTAGGGGTGTGGCAATAAGCGACGCATGTCTAGGAGTGGATCGGGGAGAGCTTGGTATTTAAGCGATCCCTAGCGACTCACCTCCTCTTCACTAGAATCGACACAGCACGTAGTAACTATTCACTCTAGTTACGAGGATTTGTTGATGGGCTAAACCTCATAAGTAAAACCCGAAAGGGACCAGCCATTTTTTTAAAAAAAATCCCCAAGTTTTGTAAAATTTTCAAAATACCTTTGATTTATGAAAAATTTCCAATCAACCATGTTTCGAAAATTTACTCGAAAATCTCACGTTTACAAGAATAACCCGGACCATGAAACTAGATTTTACTAAAAGAACCCTCGTTTGAAAAAAAACAAAAAAACAACAAACCCCATCAAAGTTTGAAAAATTACCAAATTACCCTTGTTTTATGAAATGACCAAAATGACCCTGATTTGTAAAATTACCAAATTACCCTTGCTTTGCAAAATGACCAAAATGACCCTGATTTGTAAAATTACCAAAATACCCCTGAATTTCTAAAATTATTGAAATACCCCCGAATTTCTAAAATTACTGAAATACCCTTGAATTTTTAAAATTTTTAAAATACCCCCGGGACTGCAAAATTATCAAAATACCCTTACTTCACAAAATCACCAAGGACCCTATTTTGAAAAATTACGAAAATACCCTTGTAGGATAAAATTACGAAAATACCCCTGGGTAGTGGAAAACAACAACAATGAAAACAACAACACTTTTCTGTAATGAACGTGAGTTCATGAATGTTGATGATTGAATGTATGAACTTGAGATCTTGTATGGTGTGTATGAATTGAAAGAACTACTTAAAACTACTACTCATAAGATCATTCGCGATAAATCGATGGAAAGAACTAATAATCCATAAAACTCTTAATCAGATAAACGCCAATTGGAGGAATGAGTTCAAGGGGTCGAGGACGTCCACCGCATGGACGCAGAAGGGGTAGAATGACCGCATCAGAGCCAGTAGGGTCTGGCCACGGGTCGGGAAACGAGATGCCGAAACTGCCGGCTGTAGAAGGAAAATTTTGGGATGAGGCGCCGGAGATGATCTTGTATCTCGAGGCGATGTTGAGGTTTTAGAGAGGGTTCTTTGGAGTAGGCATGGGCATAGGAGCCCGTAAATGCGTGCGAGCGGCCAGGGCCAATGGAGCGGAAGTGTTTAGGGGAGTTTCTGGGGTAGCTCCTAACACAGCGAGTACTGGATGGAAGCGACTGAGTGCATAATGGATGACTTAGACTTCACGGTAGAGGAAAAGTTGAAAGCGATCGTGTCTCTCCTCCGAGATGAGGCCTACCAGTGGTGGCTCACGGTGAAAGAAGGTGCTGCCGCAGACCGGATTGACTGGGACTTCTTTAAGGATTCATTTCAGGGGAAGTATGTCGGGGCCAGCTATATAGATGCCCAAAGGAAGGCATTCTTGAACTTGGTACAAGAAAGTAAGTCTGTGGCTGAATATGAGGCGGAGTTTCTGTGCTTGAGCCATTATGCTCGAGGAATGGTAGCGACAGAGTATGAACGTTGTGTTCGGCTTGAGGATGGGCTGCGGAGTGAGTTAAGGGTTCTGGTAGCGTCGCAGCCAGAGAGAATCTTTGCTGTTTTGGTAGATAAGGTTAAAATAGCTGAGGAAGTGAAACGGGTGGAGAAACAAGAAAGGGATAAGGATCGGGGTAAGAGTAAGAGGAATTTTGGCCTATCAAGAGCATCCGAGAATTTTCAGAAGAGGCCTAGGACTGATGGGCCAGTTCGTGCTCCGACGAGTCAGAAACAGACATGTTCTACATGTGGCAAGATACATCATGGGGAATGCAGAATGAAGACAGGTGGGTGCTTTAAGTGTGGATCCATAAAACATCTGATTAAGGACTGTCCCCAGATGGATCGGGGGCAGCCAACGGGCCGAGGTGCTGATCAAGTGAGGAGAGGTGATCAGCCCGGACCAAGGGGTCATGGAGCAGGAAGAGGAGGAAATGGGGCTGGTCGAGGTTGTGGAGCACCTGGCAGAGGTGCAGGTAATGTAGAGGCTAGGCAGCCGGGTCTAGTTCATGCAGTTCGTCGACAGGAGGATGGTGACGCACCGGATGTCATAACCGGTATGTTTCTTATAGCTGACAGCCCTTTTCTTGCTTTGATTGATATTGGGTCAAGCCACTCCTATATTGCATGTTCGATATCTGAGACCTTAAGTATAGATCCTGAAACAACTACTAGGAAGATGACTGTGGTTAGTCCCTTAGGACAATCTAGGATAGTGAACAAGCTGTTTAGGAATGTACCTTTAGAGACTTAAGGGGTAGTGTTTTCGGCAGACTTAATGGAATTGCCATTCTCGATCTTATCCTAGGAATGGATTGGTTGTCAGAGCATCGTGCTAAATTGGATTGTGGGACTAAGCGCATGGTGTTAAGTACCCCGGAAGGCGGGGAGATGGTTGTGTTAGGAGAAAGAAGGAACTATTTGTCCAACGTAGTGTCGGCAGTGAAAGCTGTTAAGATGATTCGGAAGGGAAGTAACACCTTTTTAGCTTTTATTGGTACTTTGGATGCTAAAGAGGTGACTGTCAATGAGGTTCGAATAGTCAAGGATTTCGCAGACGTCTTTCCGGAGGAGTTGCCAAGATTACCCCCGGATAGCGAGGTGGAGTTTGGAATAGAACTACTCCCGGGTACAGCTCCGGTATCTATTGCCCCTTACCGAATGGTGCCGAAGGAACTGGTAGAGCTCAAAGCTCAGATTCAGGAATTGTTAGATCGTGGGTTTATTCGACCGAGTGTGTCTCCATGGGGAGCGCCGGTCCTATTCGTGAAGAAGAAGGACGGATCCATGCGTATGTGCTTGGATTATCGTCAACTAAATAAGTTGACGATTAAAAATAAGTACCCATTACCAAGGATCGACGATTTGTTCGACCAGCTCAAAGGAGCTTCGGTCTTTTCTAAGATTGATTTAAGGTCGGGATATCATCAATTAAGGGTTAAAGAAGGAGATATTCATAAGACGGCGTTTCAGACACGCTACGGTCATTATGAGTTTTTAGTAATACCGTTCGGTTTGACGAATGCGCCAGCAGCATTTATGAATATGATGAATCGGGTGTTTCAGCCATACCTTGATCGGTTCGTCATAGTGTTTATCGATGATATATTGGTCTATTCCAAGTCTGAGGAGGAGCATGATGCACAACTCCGAGTGGTGTTGCAAATTCTAAAGGAAAAGCAGCTGTACGCAAAGTTTAGTAAGTGTAGGTTCTGGCTGAAGGAAGTGACTTTTCTAGGGCATGTAGTTTCCGCAGAGGGGATTAGGGTAGACCCTCGGAAAATCAAAGCTGTGTTAAATTGGAAATCACCAAAGTCTGTGGTAGAAATTTGAAGTTTCTTAGGATTAGCAGGATGTTATCAAAGGTTCATTGAGGGGTTCTCTTCCATAGCAGCACCTTTAACTAGGTTGTTGAGGAAGGGAGTATCTTTTGTGTGGACTGAGAAACAACAGAAGAGCTTTGAGAAGCTGAAGAGAATTTTGATGGAAGCGCTGATGTTAATTCAGCCAGAGGTAGGAAAAGAATTTATCGTCTACTGTGATGTGTCACACATAGGTTTAGGGTGTGTGTTGATGCAGGATGGAAAAGTTGTGGCATACGCATCTCGCCAGTTGAGGCCGCATGAGTTGAACTACCCTACGCATGACTTGGAATTGGCGGCGATAGTGTTTGCTCTGAAGATTTGGAGGCACTACCTGTACGGGGAAAAGTCGGTAATTTACACCGACCATAAAAGTTTGAAGTATCTCCTTACTCAGAAGGAGTTAAATTTACGACAACGTAGGTGGATCGAGCTCTTGAAGGACTATGATTGCTCGATTGAATACCATCCTGGCAAGGCAAATGTGGTGGCAGATACGTTGAGTAGGAAGGTGATAGCAGACCTAAGGGCGATGTTCGCTCATCTTAGTTTGTATGAGGATGGTAGCTTGGTAGCTGAACTACAAGTAAGACCTATGTGGACAAGTCTAATCAAGGAGAAGCAACTTTTGGATGATGTCTTAAGCACTCGAATCCGACAAGTGCAGAAGGGTGAAGTAGAGGACTATAGCCTGAACAATGATGGAGTTTTGTGTTTCAGTGGGAAGTTTTGTATGCCAAAATATAAGGAGCTAAGGCAAATGATTCTTCGGGAATCGCATACTAGCCCCTATGCCATGCATCCTGGGGGAGTTAAGATGTATCGGGATTTGCGAGAGCAATTCTGGTGGCAGTGCAAGCGAAGTGACGGAATTCGTAGGTAAATGTTTGACGTGTCAGCAGGTGAAGGCGGAACACTAGCTGCATTCGGGATTGTTGCAGCCGATAAAGATTCCGCAATGGAAATGGGAGAGAATCACAATGGATTTTGTTAGTGGGTTACCCCTTACACCCACCAAGAAAGATGCAATTTGGGTAATTATGGATCGGCTGACGAAGTATGCTCACTTCATACCGGTTTGGGTCGACTACTCTTGTAAAAGTTGGCTAAGTTGTACATGGCTGAGGTTGTAAGATTACATGGTGTACCGGTGTCGATCATATCGGATAGGGACCCTAGGTTCACTTCATGATTTTGGAAGGCTCTTCATCAAGCAATGGGAACAAGGTTAGACTTCAGTACCGCTTTTCACCCACAGTCTGATGGTCAGTCTGAGAGGGTAATTCAGATCTTGGAGGATATGCTAAGGGGTTGCATCATCGATTTTAGGGGTAGTTGGGAGGAGTATCTACCCTTGGCAGAATTCGCATACAATAATAGCTATCAAGCTAGTATTCAAATGGCGCCGTATGAAGCCTTATATGGAAGGAGATGTCGTACTCCAACTTGTTGGACGGAGTTGGGTAAACTTCAGGTATTGGGTCCTGAACTAGTTTCGGAACCGGAAGAAAAAATTAAGTTAATATGGACTCGATTGAAGTAAGCGTCTGATCGGCAAAAATCTTATGCGGATCTAAAGCGGAAGGAGGTGGAATTCGCAGTAGGAGACCAAGTCTTCTTGAAGGTATCTCTGTGGAAGAAAGTAATAAGGTTTGGACGAAAGGGTAAGCTAAGTCCCCGATTTATTGGGCCTTATAGGGTGTTAGAACGTGTGGGCCTAGTGGCTTATCGTTTAGAGTTGCCTTCAGAGTTGGAGCAGATACATGATGTGTTCCATGTCTCGATGCTGAGACGTTATCGATCTGATCCATTGCACATAGTGCCAGTGGAAGAAATTGAATAAGGCCAGATTTATCCTTTGAGGAGGAACCCGTACGAATTTTGGATCGAGACGTAAAAGTGTTGAGAAAGAAGTCCGTTCCTTTGGTCAAAGTCTTGTGGAGAAACCACGGTGCAGAAGAGGCGACGTGGGAACTGGAGGAGGTTATGCGACAGCAATATCCCCATCTTTTCTGATCAGGTAAATTTCGAGGCCGAAATTTACTTTAAGAGGGTAGAACTGTAACATCCTAAACGTGGGCCTGCGCATTAATGTGATAGTTTAATATGTTAAATTGAGATTTTAAGGATTGGGCTGACTTTTTAGTTAAATATATGGATTAGGGTTTACATTAGTGCTTTGGGTATTTTAAAGTGATATATTGGGCTTTAAAAATTTGGGTTAGGTGGCTGATACATGGTGTTAGCTTATAATTTAAGTATATAGTTAATTAAGTGACAAGCTGGGCTTGTGGCCCAAAGAATTGAGGAGCTTTAAGTGGGCATAAGGTGGCGTCATAAGGGAGAAGGAGTTTGGGCCTAGTATGGCCACTTAGAGCCCAAAATTTTAAGACAAAAATTCGGCACTTACAAACCCTAGGAGTGGACGGTACACTAGCTACAAAATAGGGATTAAAATTCTTTTATTTTCTTGATAAATAGGAAGATAATGAAGAGAAAGATGAGGGCTATTTTTTTTAGGAGATAAGGATTGGGTTATCAGGTAAGATAATGGCTATCAGGAGAAAGGAAGAGTTGGCAGAAATTCCAACTCTGTGTGTGGATGATATATCAGAAATTTCTCTATAAATAGGGAGTAGTATTCTTCAATTTTGGTATTTTGAAACCCTATTCTTCTCTCATTCTCTGCCGAAATTTCCAAGCCTTCCCTACAGTTTCTCTTTTTCTTTTTCTAAAAGCCGAATTCCTTTTGTTTATATTCTCTTCTCCATAGCCGAATCTACAAGGGAGGTTTCTGTTTCCTGAAGGTGCACCAAAAGCCACATACTCCTTAGTAATCTGGTGAGTTTCGGGATTTTATTCTATGCGATTTCACTCTTTCTTTTCATTCAGATCTAACCCGAAACACTTATTTAAGGTCTGTCGATTTTCCCTCTCTGCTTTTAGTAGCCGAATCTGTCTCATTAAAAGTCTCCTGTGCCGATTTGGTGGAAAAGCCGAAGGTAGGAAGGTGACGTTTCCTAGGGATTTTCGGGATTCGATAAATAAGGCTCTACGCTAAGGATAGTAGATTTTCACGGTAACCAGGTGTGTAATACCTCCCCACCATCTAGATCTACCTATTATTGTATGTTCATATGTTTTATATGTATTGATAAATGCCGAAATCTCGGTTTATTGATGAAAGCCCAAGGAGGGTAAAAGCGGATCCCCAGGTTAGTAAATAATCTGTTTAAATGTTATAAGTAAAATGCTTGTATGTGATTGCATGGGTTGGGTTGATGAAAGGAGGAAGTTATACGTTATATGTGTAGCGGCTAATGCCGTGAACTGTTATACGGGCTTCGGCCATTAAATGTTATACGGGCTTCGGCCATTATATGTTATAAGGGCTTCGGCCATCATATGTGGATGAGCAGCATGACTGCCATCATGGTGTGTAGCGGTGTGGGTCGATTGTAGAAATCCCCAATGGTGTGTACGGTTGGTACGGGGGTGTGTAGCAGATGGAAACCTAGGCAAACGGGTTGGGCCTTGCATATTATTTGTTAATAATTTTTATTATGATTATTAAACTGTTTATTTTGTTTAATGGGCTTAAGGCCCAAACTCTAGTGGTGCATGAGGGTTGCACACTGAGTCTCGCGACTCACCCTTTTAATTAACATTTCAGGTGATCCCTAGTGATTCAGACTGGGTTGGAGAGGAACGCAAGGTGGCCATGCAGAAGAATATGTAGATTTGGCAAAAAGAGACTCAAGTTTTATTTTATATTTTTAATTAATGGACTTCCAATCTCGTTGTAATAAGGCCATGGGCTATTATGTTTTATTATGGGCTTCTATTACTTTAAGTCATTTAAGTTTTTATTTTAATTAAAATAAGGATGTATTTAAGTTTGGATTTTACTTTACTAAAGCATCTTCTATTTAAAACATATTTGGGCTTTTCTGAAAATACGACATGTTTTGATAGAATTTTTCTTAGTGACATACCAGATCCGGTTGTAGTGTTTGGGCCGGGTTTGGGGTGTTACAAAGGGAGGAATGCATGCAAGTAATCCCATCAGGATTAGAAATGATAAAGTAGGATTTTGAGAGGATGAGTTCCGAGTTCGGAAAGAGGATAGAGAAGTTAGAAGAGGAAAAGATGTATTTGAAGCTAGATGTAGATGTTCAGAAATCGGAAGCCGAGAAAGCAAGAAAAGAAAAGAGGAAGATTGAAGAAGATCGAGATAGCCTAAAGATTGAAAACAAGAAGATGCGTATATCGATGAAGAATGCTGGATTGGGGAAAAAATCGGAATAATGGCGACAAGAAGTCCAAGAGGAAAAGACCAAAGCTGACTATTGGGAGAAAAAGTTTCAAGAGATGCAAGCGCGAAACGAGGCTTTAGAGAAGAACTTGGCAGAGAATTTAAATGAAAAGGGGGAATTACAAGCTAGAGTTGCTAAACTTGGACGGTCATTTCATCACTATCGGAGCTGTAATTCTGTGATCGAGTTAAAGGCAAGCCTGAACAAGATTAAAGAAATGAAGGGTAGAATTGAAGAGTTAGAATCAACACTCCACAGTTGTGAACTTCGAATTGAGTGTCTTGAAACAAGATAAGGGCATTTGAAGGAAGAGCTCCATCATTCACAAGGTCAAGTCAGAAACCGAGACTATCTCATGGGGGAAGCGATAGTTCAGGTTCAAGAGGTAGTTGATCACCTACAGACTTTGGCAGCACAGGCTGACATATTGAGCATGATGTATGAGCTATAGTCAGATCGTAATCAAGAGCTAGTTTTGTTATTAGAGAAAATTAAAACTTTAGGGCTTAGGGTGAAAGCTTATTTGTAGTCCATTTTATGTAAAAGAATTTGTTTTCTAATAAAGTTTTCTATAATGAAGTTGATCAGAATCGATGTCTCTTTGCACTCATGCATTTGCATTACATAACATCATACGCATTCAAATCCATAGAGAGAGTCTAAATTAGTTTAAATTATAGGAGAGAGAGAGAGAGAAAGAAAATCTGGAAGCAGAACACCCTTACGGAACACGAGCAAAGTCAAAGAAAATGGACCAAAGGATGGAACAATTTCAAAGAGAAATCAGGACCAGATGCAAGAGCAGATGGCAAAGCTCCAACAGGAGATGAGGGACCAAATGTTAGAAGCCCAAAAGAACATGATGGCCCAGATGGCCCAGATGATGAGTGGGATAATAGAAAAAGAAAAAGGTCTCATAGTCAATACTGAGGACAATGAAGATTCCCCTAGAGGATTTACTCCAACACACATGCAAGCGCAACATGAAGAATACCCCAGAAGGCCACCTGTCACAATAAGGCCTCAGCAAGGGCAAGCTAACATCAAAATGCCTACGAATTTTCAAGTTGGTATGGGATCCAACCCAAGAGACAACCCAGCTAATCCTGTTGTCCCTGACTTCGACATGGCAGGAGGAGAGGGGATCAAGACTGAATCTGCAAAACATTTAGAGGATCGCTATAAATGGTTGGAGGAAAAATTTAAGGCTTTAGAAAATGCCGACCATCATCAGGGAATTGACGCAAAGGACCTAAGCTTGGTCCCAGAATTGGTGCTTCCTCACAAATTCAAGATGCCTGAATTTGAGAAGTACAATGGAACAACTTGTCCTGAAGCTCACATCACTATGTTCTGTAGGCACATGACCGGATATGTGAACAATGATCAGCTTTTGATTCATTTTTTTCAAGATAGTTTGACAGGGGCAGCTTCTAGATGGTGTAATCAACTGAGCCGCACGAATATTAGTTCATGGAGGGACTTGGCCCAAGCCTTCATGAGACAATACGACCATGTCATTGATATGACGCCCGACCGAATCATGTTGCAAAACATGGAAAAAAAGGTCAAATGAGAGTTTAAGGCAATACGCGCAGAGATGGAGGGAAATAGCCATGCAAGTCCAACCACCTCTTCTGGAGAAGGAGACCACTATGCTATTCATTAACACGCTAAAGGCACCGTATATCACCCATATGATAGGAAGTACCACTAAAAGCTTCGTGGATATAGTCATGGCAGGAGAAATGATTGAAAATGCCATAAGGGGTCGTAAGATCGAAGCGGGAGAAACCACTAGGAGACCTGCTCCTAGGAAAAAAGAGGGTGAGGTAAACAATACGAGTACGTGCAAGGGGTACTCAAAAGCAGTTACTATTAATCAGCCGAAAGTAGTTACTGCCGGGCAACAGGTGTCGACAAGACAAGAATCAGATCCTAAACAAAATACTGAAAAAATCCAATTTACGCCAATCCCAATGACGTATAAGGAGCTGTATCATACTTTGTTAGAGGAACGCATGGTGTCCCCTTTTTATCTACAACCATTACAACCTCCGTATCCTAAATGGTATGACTCAAATGCTCAATGTGATTACCATGCAGGAATAACGGGGCATTCGATAGAAAATTGTAATGCCTTTAAAAGGATAGTTGAGAAGCTTCTTAAGTTGGGAGTTATTGAGTTGAATGATACACCCAGTGTAGAGAACCCATTGCCCAATCATGGGGATAAGGGAGTAAATGTGATTGGGGAAAATCTGATAAGAAGGACCAAGGGGGATATCTCAGAAGTAAAGACCCTGTTAAAAATAAATTGGAGGGAAATGGCGAGAAAGGGGCTAATAAAATCAAATCTCAAAGAAAGAAATGATGAACCAAGGAACTACTGTGAGTTCCATGAAGCTGATGGACATGAAATCCAAGGATGTACTAGGTTTCGAGCATTGGCACAGAGCCTTATGGATAATAAGGAGCTAGAGTTTTATGAAGAAGGCTTAGAGGGAGGATATATACACGCAACCGAGGAAGAATCAACAAGTCAAAAGGTCAATTATCCAAAAATCATTATCTCCCGACTGAGGAATGTAGAAGGCGGAGCACAAATCAAGCCTAAAGTTATAATTCATAGACCTGTATCCTTTCCTTATAAGGATAACAAGATGGTTCCATAGACTTACAATTGTAACATAGTGACACCAGGAATAAAAATCTCAACTAATACTGCTAAGGAGGTCCAAAGAAAGAGATCTTATACACGAAGTGGGAGGCACAACGATTCGGTAAACGCCAGAACGAAACCAGCAAAGACAAAGGATGTGCTAATTGAACCTGAAGAAGGGCTAGATAACCTCATCAATGTACCTGTGAGAGAAGAAGAGGCTAAAGAATTTTTGAAATTCTTAAAGCACAATGAATATAGTGTGGTGGAGCAATTGCGTAAACAACCAGCCCATATTTTTGTGTTAGCCTTGAAGTTTATCGAGAAGCTTTAATGAAGGTGCTGAACGAGACTTATGTTACTAAAGACATATCGGTCAACAAACTGGATCGATTAGTTAGTAACATAAGTGCTGACAATTTTATTTCCTTCAATGACGATGAGATTCCACCTGGGGGTATGGGGTCGACCAAGGTCTTACACATAACCACTCATTGTAAAGGATATACTTTACCGAGTGTATTAATTGATAATGGATCAGCCTTGAATGTTCTACCATTGTCGACATTGAAAAGGTTGCCAATAGATAGTTCTCAGATGAAGGTGTGCCAAAACATAGTGAGAGCGTTTGATGGTACTGAGAGAAGGTGATGGGGAAAATTGACATACCTTTGCAGATCGGCCCAAACACATATGAGGTGGACTTTTTGGTGATGGATATAAAGCCCTCATACAATTGCTTCCTGGGAAGGCCATGGATTCATTCAGCAGGAGCAGTGCCTTCATCTCTTCATCAAAAACTGAAGTTGGTGACAGAGGGTCGATTGGTCACTATAAATGCAAAAGAGGACATTATAGCGACTGTTATCAATGATGCGCCATATGTAGAGACAAATGAGAAGGGCATCAAATGTTCTTTCCATTCTTTAGAGTTTGTCAATGCAACATTCATCTCAGAAGGGGGTAAAGTCCTAGTGCCTAAGATGTCCAAGACCACTAGGATGGGTCTACAAATAATGGTGGGGAAAGGAGCCTTGCTAGGGAAAGGATTGGGTAGATATCTCCAAGGGGAGATTCAAGTACCAATGTTGAAGGAGAAGAGAGATCGTTTTGGCTTGGGATTCAAGCCTGATGTTAAACAAAGAAAGAAGGACATAAAGAAGAAGTAGGAGAGGAGAAGAGCACGCTTGAATGGAGAAGATATCCAGTGGGAACCAATGATATTTCCTCACATATCCCAAACCTTTGTATCTGAGGGGATAATTCATCCTGAGAAAGGGTTATTGGAAAGTCCTCATATCAATGCCATACATGAGGAGGAAAGTGAACAAGGAAACTTGTCCGGCATTCACCTTTATGAACCTGGAAGCGTTCTAGACAACTGGACTGCAGAGGGACTTCCTGTAGTGTTTAGAAATAATACAGAGTAATATTCAAAATGCTTTTGTTGTTTTTTAGCCTAGAAACAATGAGATTTCTTTTGTGAAATAGGCTTATGTTCAAGAATTATTATTTCAATAAAGTACATTTTGATAATTAACTTGAGTAAATATTCTTTCATTTCATTCTCTTAACTTTCTAATTTCTTCCCAAATTGTATATTCTTTCATTCATATCATCTGAATATTGGTCTTCAAATTTATTCGTTCTTTGTACATTCTTTCGTACCCATTACAGGCCCCTAGATATCAATGACATGAGTAACGATAATACGGATCCAGAAGTCCATTTTAAGTAAGACATGTGTTTAGAGGAATCTAGAGATTTTGAAGATGACCGAGATTGCGATTTATCCCCAGATTTGTTAAGAATGGTAAAATAAGAGGAGAAACAGATCTTGCCCCATTAAGAAAAAATAGAGGATATAACCTTGGAATGAGGAAAGGTAGTGAAAATTGGGACGCGCATAGCTAAGGAGACATACAAGATCTTATTGAGTTATTGCGAGAATTCAAAGATGTCTTTGCATGGTCATATCAAGATATGCCTGGGTTAAATACTGATATTGTGGTACATCGCCTTCCCATCAGAGAAGAATACAAGCCAGTTCAGCAAAACCTACGAAGGATGAGGCCTGATATAGTTTTGAAAATAAAGGAAGAGGTCCAGAAACAGTTTGATGCTGGTTTTCTACAAGTGGTCAAATACTCAGAATGGGTCGCTAACATTGTTCCAGTCCCTAAGAAAGATGGAAAGGTCCGAATGTGCGTAGATTACAGGGATCTGAACAAAGCTAGCCCAAAGGACAATTTCCCTTTGCTGCATATTGATACGTTAGTGGATAATACGGTAGGATTTTTGTTGTTTTCCTTCATGGATGGCTTTTCAGGATACAACCAGATCAAGATGCACCATGAGGATATGGAGAAAACTACCTTCATAACACTATGGGGTACCTTTTGCTATAAAGTAATGCCTTTCGGACTAAAGAATGCTGGGGCAACCTATCAAAGGGCCATGGTAACCTTGTTCCACGACATGATACACAAGGAGATTGAGGTATATGTTGATGATATGATTGCCAAATCTCGAACAGAAAAAGAACACATTGAAGTCTTGAGGAAGTTATTTTTGAGATTGAGAAAATTTCAATTGAAACTCAATCCGGCAAAATGTACTTTCGGAGCTCGATCTGGAAAGTTGCTGGGTTTTGTGGTCAATGAGAAAGGAATTGAAGTTGACTCAAGCAAGGTCAAAGCAATACAAGAATTACCTCTGCCGCGCACTCAGAAGGAAGTCCGAGGTTTTCTTGGAAGGCTGAATTACATTGCTCGGTATATTTCACAATTAACTGAGAAATGTGATCTCATATTTCGTCTTCTCAAGAAACACAATCCAAGCGTATGGGACGATGAATGTCAGAAAGCTTTTGATAAAGTCAAAAGGTATTTGTCAAATGCACCAGTACTATCTCTGCCTAACCCAGATAAACCATTGATACTGTATTTATCGGTATTCAATAACTCCATAGGATGTGTGCTGGGACAACAAGATAAGACAGGAAGAAAAAAAAAAGGCGATATACTATCTTAGCAAAAAGTTCACTGATTGTGAAATAAGATATTCATCAATCGAGAAATTGTGTTGCGCTTTGATTTGGACAACTCGAAGATTGAGACAATATATGCTATATCATACAACTTGGTTGATTTCCAAACTTGATCCGTTAAAGTACATGATGGAGTCCACTGCTTTGAATGGAAGAATGGCTAGGTGGCAGATTTTGCTATCTAAATTTGATATAGTCTATGTGAATCAAAAGGCTATAAAAGGAAGTACAGTAGCAGACTTTTTGGGTAGCAGAGCTTTGGAGGATTATGAACCCTTGAGTTTTGATTTCCCAAATGAAGGGCTGATGTACGTGGCAAATACTGAAGATGGTCGGTGGAAGCTGAATTTTGATGGAGCATCAAATGCTATGGGAAATGGAATTGGGGCAGTCTTGGTACCCCCTGGTGGTGAGTATTATTCATTCACATACAGATTGGATTTTGACTGCACAAATAACATGGCAGAATATGAAGCATGCATCATGGGACTTCGAGCGGCTTTAGAACATAAGATCAGAGTGCTAGAAGTATTTGGAGATTCTGCCTTAGTAATCTACCGGCTTAAAGGAGAATAGGAGACAAGAGATCCCAAACTAATTGATTACCGAAAAATAGTTCTGGGATTAATTGAGGAGTTCGACGACATTACCTTCAATTACCTTCCACACGATGAAAATCAGATGGCATATGCTTTGGCAACCTTGGCTTCTATGATCAAAGTAAATAGGCCAGAAGATATGAGGCCTACTCAGATGAGTATTGTCGAAGTTCCAACCCATTGTTATGACATAGAGGAAGAGGAAAGAGATGACCATCCCTGGTATCAGAATGTATTTCGATACGTGAAAAATCGCGAATACCCAGAGAATGCCACTAATAATAAGAAAAGGATTTTAAGAAGAATGGCTTCTGATTACATTTTGGATAGAGATATATTATACAAAAAGAGAAAAGATCAAGTACTATTGAGATGTGTTGATGCTGTTGAAGCTAAGCAAATCCTTGAAGAAGTTCATGAGGGCGTTTGTGGAACACACGCTAATGGATTCACAATGGCCAGGCAGATAATGAGATTTGGATATTATTGGTCTACCAGGAAGGAGATTGTATTAACTATGCCAAGAGATGTCATAAATGCCAAATTTATGGAGACAAAATTCATGTGCCTCCGTCACCTTTGCATGTTATGATTTCCCCATGGCCTTTTTCCATGTGGGGCATGGATGTTATTAGGCCAATCTCACCAAAAGCTTCGAATGGGCACCGATTCATCTTTGTGGTAATTGACTACTTCACAAAATGCTAGTGTCACTAAGTCAGCAGTTAGTCGATTCTTGAAGAAGGAGATTATTTGTCGATATAGAATACCTGGGAGGATCATATCAGACAACGCGCTGAATTTGAACAATAATTCGATAGTAGAAATTTGTAGCCAATTTGGGATCAAACACCACAATTCGTCTCCATACCGACCAAAAATGAATGGGGCAGTGGAAGCAGCCAACAAAAACATCAAGAAGATAGTAGGGAAAATGACTGAGACTTACAAGGATTGGCATGAGAAATTACTGTTTGCACTCTATGCTTATTGGACATCTATCAGAACCTCTACTGGGGCAACACCTTATTCATTGGTTTATGGGATGGAGGCTGTCTTGCTTATTGAAGATGAAATCCCTTCTCTTCGCGTGCTGTCAGAAATAAAGTTGAATAAAGCTGAATGGATTCGTGCTCGGTATGATCAATTGAACCTGATTGAAGAAAAGAGATTAAGGGCTATTCGGCATGGTCAAATGTACCAAAAACGAATGATGCGAGCCTATAATAAGAAGGTTTACCCAAGAGAATTTTATGAGGGGGATCTTGTGCTGAAACAGATCCTTCCAATACAAAAGGATTTCAGAGGAAAATGGATGCCAAATTGGGAAGGACCATATGTGGTGAAGAAGGCTTTCTCTAGAGGAGCATTAATCTTGACCGGGATGGATGGGAAAAGTTTACCCAATCCTGTGAACTCGGATTCAGTAAAGAAATACTTTGCTTGAAAAGGAGATGAAGCCAAAGTGAAAACCCGCAAAGGACGCTTTGTGTAACAGCCCAATTTCAATAGTGTCGGAACAGTGATTCGAGATTTCTAAATCTGACGAAAAAGTTAGAAAACTTTGTTAATCGATAATTATAAGTTAAGTGTGATTTTAGAAATATTTTAAAATTAGTGAATTTTGTGAACTAAAAGAATTAATTAGAAAAATTATAAAAAGCGAGGTATTGAGACCTCGAATTCATAAAGTGAGCCATAAATATTTCTAAAAATATTTATGGAGTGTCATTAAGTTATTATTAAAGTTTAGTTGAGAAATTTTAACGTTTGGATATGTAATTAAATGAAAAGGACTAAATTGAAAAATGTGTAAAAGTTGAATTATAGATTAAAAGAAATTATGAAGGACCAAAATGGCAATTATACTATTTTGTAAAGTTGAGGCGGTTTAAATATGAAAATCTGAGATTTTTTTTAAGTATATTATTATATTATATTATTATATTATTATATTATCATATTATTATATTATTATATATATACAAACAAAAACAAAAGGAAAAAAGGGGGAAGAAACAGAAAAGAACCAAAGAGTAAGACGAAACAGAGAAGAAATAGGGGAGAAAGAAAGAAAAAGGAAAAATAGAAAGTTTGAAGCTTGGAAGATGATAGGTAAGTTAATTTAGCCCTTTTTACTTAATTTTGATGTTTTAGAAGCTTTAAAGCAAGATTTTGATGAAACTAAGTTGATATTTTGAGAGTTTTTAGGTTTTCAAGTGTATTTGATGTTGAAGAAAAAGATGAATCAGGGATTAAATTGAATGAAATTTAAGTTAGAATTAGTAAGAGGATTAAAATGTAAAGTATGCTATAAGCTGTGTTAGAGGGATTAATTTGGAAGAAATTAGAAATTAAAGTTTTAATATGAATATTAGATAGTCAAGTTGAATATGGAAGGAATTTAAGAAGAAACAAAGTATGAATTAAGTTAAGAAAATAAGTAAACTTAATTAGGATTAAATTTTAAAATGAGTTATAAGAAAACAGTTTTGAGACAGCAGCAGTAAGGTAACTTTGAAAAATCACTAAAAATGGTAGAAATGGAATTAGAAGTTGAGTGAGATATTAAATTAAATCTTATTGAGTCTATTTTCATAAGAAATAAACAGATAAAGAAAATAAATTCTGTATTTTGAGATATTTATATTTTGGTAACACTGGTTTAGAGTGATTTCGAGATCCCCTGTTCTGACTTGGAAAAATCATCAAAAATTGTATAAAAATAATTTGGGAACATAATTTATATGGTTAGATTCCTTAATGAGTATAGTTTTAGAAGAAATAAACTATAACATCATCTGAATTCTATATAAAAAGATAATTAATTTTTAGTGAAGAAGGGTCAGAAGCGCGAGACAGCAATAACAGGTGAATTTAAAGAATAAATCAGTACTAATTGGCTAAATCAAAAATTCTGAAAATTTTATGGTTAGAAGATATGTGAGTCTAGTTTAAATTAACGGCTCTTCATTTGGAGTTCTGTAGCTCTGGAAATAAATAATTTAGTGACTATAACTCAAATGGATAGTTTTGAATATACTTATGAGTAATTAATGAAATTATTGATAATGTTACTTATAGCATGTTATATACATTAAGGATGTGGAATGGAGAGGAGGAGGAGGAAAATATGTATGAATATTTAGGTAGTATGGCTAATTTGAAATGTTTTAGGCTCAAGGACTAAATTGAATAAAAGTAAAACTTTGTGATTAATTTTGTAAAAATGTGGAAATGATCAATTTGCATGAAATGGATTATTTTATTACTTAAAATTGCAAAATTGAATGAAATTATTAATTTAGATTAAGATCGACTGAAAAATCAATGAAAATAGAAAATTTCCAAAAGTGCCTCGAATTTTGATATTTTCGCAAATTTAACCGGGGAAAGTTCGTGTAACTTAATTATGTGATATAAGGAAATATAAGTTGATGGTACGTGAAATATTGATATGATGAATTAACTGTTTTATGTTTATGAAGAAACGGCAAGTGAATGATATTTATCATGACATGTAAATATGTGATTATCTTTAATATGATAATACAAGGTAATTAAGTATGATGAAACGAGTAATAAATTCAAGTAAGACATGTCGATAAAAATAAATATATTTAAGGGACAATATGTTTGATTTTGATTGATTTCAAATATAAATGCTAGATGAAATAAAATGTCTGATAAATAAATTTGTAATTCCGGTAATGCCTCGTACCCTATTCCGGCGTTGAATACGGGTAAGGGGTGTTACACTTTGAGTTTTCAAAAAAAAAAGGGAGAGGCCAAGGTGAAAACCCGCAAAGGGCGCCTTGAGACCAAAGGAGTTTTAAGTTGAAAACCCAAAAAGGGCGACTCAAATTTTGAATGGATGGTAGTCATCTCGCGACAATCAAAACAACAATGAAAGGAAGAATGTCGCATATTGGGGCATCAACAAAATACTTTGGTATCTTCTAGACACATGATGAACTCAAGGTAGTCTTCATAAAGTTCGTATATGGAAACTCAATCGGCGATATCTAGGGCATCCAATTTTTGTCTTATTCATTTTACTATCTTTGAATTCTTTTTCTTTTCAAAGATATGTTCCAGTTAATTTTTCTTTGTATACTTTTTACAAATTTATTCAAATTTTAATCCATCTTTTAAGATCAATTTATTTGTTACTCATTATTCATAAATGTGTTGCATTAAAATAATGGTTGATGAACTAATAATTTCACAAAAAAAAGTTTTACTTATTACTTTGGAAATTTCTAGATACGACAAGGAGCCAAAACAGGACAATTGTTTAGAATTTTCATTTGAGAAAGAAGAGTCTGGATAAAGACTATTTCTCTGAGTTCTTTGTTCAATTGATAAGTAGATGACATCCGATCATGATGCTTAGGGATGGTGCGATGAACTAAGAAACCCTGAATTGTGATGGAATTGGTTAAATTTGAAATAAATCCTATACCATAAAGATTTGCAGAAGGATTAGATTGAAAGAGTTTCGATTCTCAATGTGGTTGGATGGAGAAAACCTTGTGTTCTTAGGATCCAAACAAAGTTGACCTGAAAATTACAATCTGGTCAAGCAAAATATGTTTTATGAACAGAAATGAAAAACAAATGAGTGATAACACCTAGAGTAAGAATCATACTCATAACATTTTTGCATCATAAGCAAATTTTATTAGGTGCATTTGATTCATTCCGGTCATTGCATTCTAATCCTAATCATTTTCATGACATGTTGCATTCATGTCACTCATAATACATAAAACCGAGTCTACAGGATATGTCCTTCAGTAGACGGTGTAGTGATATCGATGAAGATTCAGATCTTATCTTCCTAAAGTTGTGGGAAGCAGATCAAAGATGTTTTAGTCTTATCTCCCTGAAGTTGCAGTGGAGTAGACTAAAGGCAGAAGATTTTATCTCTCTAAAGTTGCAGTGGAGCAAATCGACCATAGAAGATCTCATCTTCCTAAAATTGTAGGAAGCAGATCAAAGATGTTTTAGTCTTATCTCCCTGAAGTTGCAGTGGAGTAGACTAAAGACAGAAGATTTTATCTCCCTGAAGTTGCAGTGGAGCAAATCGAAAGCAGAAGATCTTATCTTCCTAAAGTTGTAGGAAGCAGATCGAAGACGTTTTAGTCTTATCTCCCTGAGGTTGCAGTGGAGCAGACTAAAAATAGAAGATTTTATCTCCCTGAAGTTGCAGTGGAGCAAATCGACCGCAGAAGATCTTATCTTCCTAAAGTTGTAGGAAGCAGATCAAAGATGTTTGTTTTAGTCTTATCTCCCTGAGGTTGCAGTGGAGCAGACTAAAAACAGAAGATTTTATCTTCCTGAAGTTGCAGTGGAGCAAATCGACCACAGAAGATCTTATCTTCCTAAGTTGTAGGGAGCAGATCAAAGATGTTTTAGTCTTATCTCCTTGAAGTTGCAGTGGAGTAGACTAAAGACAGAAGATCTTATCTTCTTGAAGTTGCAGGAAGCAGATCAAAAGCACTTTCAGCTTTATCTCTCTGGGTTGCAGTGGAGTTAGAAGCCACTTGAAGAAAATCAAGAAGTGGAGGCTCGACTAAAACCGGGCAAAATTGGTCTTTTTATAGTCTTTGCTTATTCTTGTCTGTAATAACCCATTTTTGCCCGGGCTAAAATAAACCAAAAAATAATAAAGGTTTTTAACAGTCCCTATTATAGACTAAAGCCCAATAACCCATTACCAGCAAAATGCCCAAAACCCACACATAAACCCGTGACCCAAACCTGACCCCATACCCAAACAACACCTGGCCCAAAAGGGCCCAAAACTTAAACATCTTCGTAGAAGCTAGGGTTTCTAGGAAACCCTTGCGCCGCAATGACAGTATCCCAACAGTCACGCCGTTTCAGTGGGAGGCCGACCTTCACGCCAGCAGCGCCTTGATCACGTCGCCAGTCACGCCGCGATCCGGGTTTAGCCATTGTCTTCCATCTTCAAACCTGCAAAGGAAAGCACAAAATGGAAATAAACACAGTAGGAAAAGGAAGGAATGAGATATGGAAAGATACATTTTCCTTTTTTGTTTTGCTTACACTTTCCTTTTTTGTTTTGCTTTTTTTGGGTTATAAAACCCGTTGTAAAATCTGTAAAAGGGAGGATTTTTTTGGAAAAAAAAGAGCAGAAATACAAACAAAAAAAAACAAGTATATGAAGAGTTACACACAATCAATAGGCTTGTCGAAAATCTACAGGGAAACAAAATACTTCGTTCTCGCGAAGGTGATTTTTTTTAAATCTATTGTTCTATTTGTTTTCTTTTATATATTTATTTTTATTTTGCAAATATAACTATTATTTCGAAAAAGTAAAAAGGAAGAAAAAGAAGTTTACCTTCTCGAAAATGTGGAAACCATCGACTTGGACCTCCGGCCACCGGCCACGGAGGCGCGTGTGCGCGTGGCCCGGACGAACGCAGACGAACAGACGTAGTTCTTCCCCCCTTTTTTCAGAGAATTCTAAGTTTTTTTTAAAAAAAACCTAAAACTAATGGTTTTTTTTAAAAAAAAAACTGATATTTATAACCAACAGCGAACGACGTCGTTTTATCAGAACAGGGTCCGCACGTTAACCCGTTAACTCGACCAGGATCCGCGTGTTACGTTTAAAAGGAGAAATTTTGATTGCAGTCCCTATGTTATTTTATTCGTTTTAATTTCATTCAAATCAAGTTTTTATTTCTTACAAATTTACCTCGTAAACCTGTTTACTTTTCAATTTAATTTTTTTTATATATTAAATTAGTATTTGATTAGTTAACCAATATTATAAAATGCATACATATTTGTTATTTTTATTTAGATATTTATACATATTAATTATTACACACTTTTATAATATAAAAATTATATTTTATCTTATATTATTTAATGTATTTTGGTAAAAAATATAATTCAAATTATATGATATTTTGTAATATTGTACATATATATACATAATTATTATTTATTGTTTACTAATTATTTTATAAATACTAAATTATTAACTTATATATATATATTTTCTTTTTTTGTTCCATATATATTAAATCCTTTTAAAACTCATTCGTATAAATGTTTAAATATATCACTCCCTTTTTGTTTAATTATGAAAGTTTCATTAAACGCTATTATTTTACATTGTATGTGTACTTATTTTAATGACTTAGTATGATGCTTTATTCATTTACTTATGTTATGTTGCTCTTTATTTATCATTAATATAATTCATAGAAATTATAATTGATATGTATGTTACATTACTCATGCCATTTTTTTATGAAAATACCTTTTTTAAATTAAAAAACCTTTTTTAAATATTTTTGGTGATATGTGATATTTGGGAGTTTACAAAAAGAATCGTGCCCAACTTATTGGGTTGTGATTTTTCTCGCAAAATTCTAAGTATTAGGTATCCCTCCACTTTCAAAATTCAAGTTTACTAATTTCAAAATAAAAACTTATTCTTGAGGATTCAAAACGTTGTATCCTAACTTATTGGGTGTGATGTTTTGTCTCTCAAGGTAAGAATTTTCCTAAATAAAGATGCACCTAGCTTCAAAGTTATGAGATTCTGTATCCTAACTTATTGGCTATGGTATTCTTATTTCTTTGAAATAGGTAAATTTTGGTTTTTCTGGCTAACAAGGGATCTTATTTTTAAAATTTTTAAATTTCAGACATTTGGACATGATTTTATCAATTAGGTACCAATTTTTGGGCGTTACGAGGGTGCTAACCCTTCCTCGTACGTAACCGACTCCCGAACCCGTTCTTTTGTTTTTCGTAAACCAAAATTAGATGTTTTAAAATAAAATGTTTTACAAGGTGATCCAATCACACCTAAGTAAAAAGGGATTGGTGGCGACTCCCATTTTCGTTTTTTAAAGTCGATCCCCTTTTTTCAAAACCCGATTTTAAAATGGTTTCGACATAACTAAAATGAACTTAAATTTTAAAAAATATGTTTTTAATATATGCAAACAATGTAAAATATAAATTTATAGATATAAAATAACCACAATGAAACAATAAAAAGATAAAAGAATCTCATATGTATGTTTGTTTTCTTAAAAACAGATTTTATGAAATATTTTTAAGAAATTTATCAAACAACGGAAAATATTTTACATAAATTCATCCAAACATCAGAAAACATTAACTTTTTCAGGAAAGTAGGTCATTTATCAGAAGTCATTTTTAGTGAAACAAACAGACCTTTAGCATTTTTACTTAGAATTTGTTGTTACTAGTGTACTTTTTATAAATCTTATGTTTGGAATTTTGATATTGCATTCTCACAACACCAAAAAGTATTTAAGTAATTTTTATTTTGTCTTAATACATAATTTGGTATCTAGGTTTGACAATTATTCTTAATGTGGTACTTGTCCTATTTTTGGCCCTGTGTGATAGCTATATTTGACAAAAGATATACATTTGGTACTTAAATATAACAATGCTTAATTCAGGTATCAAATTATATAACTTCTATCTAATACATATATCATATTAGACCAAAAAATAACATAGGAACCACATTAGTAAAGAGTGTCAAACTCGGATACCAAATGATATATTAAGTTTTTTATTTTTGTGAAAGAAAATCTTTTTGTGTTTAAAGTTTAAACTTATTTATTCTAAATATTTAATAAGAATAAAAATATTTTAAAAGAATAAAAAATATTTTAAAAGAAAGTCTACCAGTGAAATAGAGGAAGAACAACAAAAAGAATATTATGCATTAGTTTATATAACTTTTATAAAAGTTTTAATTTTTAAAAATTGACCCCATAATCTAATTAATTTTCCTAGTTCTGCCCTGTTCATAGAGGTATCATTTGTGAACACCAAGCCTCTCAGGTACCCAATCATGGCACGCTGACCCTTAGTAGAGTACGGAAAAAACCCCTATCGGAGTACAATATTTCCGGTTGTTGAGGGATCGGTCCACTACATGATAAACAATACTTAGAAAACTTATCTTGTAGGAGTTGGCCCCTCGACACATTTACGTAGTTGTCTTTGTATTAACATGTATTTACTTTTAATTTTCAGTTGGGAGGCCCTTACATCGCTCTGAAAACTGGAAGAAGAGACGGTAGATGTAGTTGAGGAGTATCTTCCTGACCACAATGACACCATCTCCGCCATTCTCGACAGGTTTACAGCCATGGGAATTGACACCCCTGGAGTCGTTGCCGTCCTAAGGTATATACGTACATGCAAGATGCTATGTTTCACGGCTGGTTATGGATTTGGACCGTGTGGCTCAAGTCAAGCTTATACATTTGATGTTATGAGTTGAAAACAGGAGCTCACAGTGAAGGAAGAACGCACTGTGTGAAGCTGGTGCACCGTTTATACCCAGAGGTTGACCCTGCTGTCAACCCTGACCATGTTTGACACATGCTCCACAAATGCCCCGACCAAGCTCCAGACCCCAAGGCTGTTCAGTATGTAAGAAACGACCGTGGGACACCCATGGTGTTGGATAACAACTACTACAAAATACATACTCAACAACAAGGGCTTGTTGCTTGTGGATCACCAATTGGCTTATGAGAAGAGGACCAAGCCTTATGTGAAGAAAATGGCCAAGAGCCAACACTATTTGTTTAAGGAGTTTGGTAAGGCCATTACCATCTTGTCTGAGAACAATCCTCTCACTGGTACCAAGGGTGAGATTAGGAAAAAGCGCAATGTTGCCAACAAGCTTCACTAGAAATGAACGGTCTAACAAACTACCATCCCATGTTGTACTACTCTTTCTTCGAATAATGGTTGCTAAGCTAGAGGTTATAAATACTGGCGATTTTGAACAAAATTCAACTCATATTTTAGGTTGATTCAAATTTGAGTATACATAAAATGCATTAATTATCATATATATATAAGTAAATCAACTTACAAAGAAATTAAAGATATTTAGAACTTCAAATTTCATAAAGACCCAGCAAAACAATAGTTAAAATAAAGGGTAATTTACCCAAAAATACTCAAAAATTACAAAATTTACGGAAAAGGGCCGGGTTGGAGAAAATTTACAGAAAAGGGCCGAATCCCCCAAAAACGCGGCCACGTCAGCGCGTTTTGGGGGGATAGGAGAGACAAAGCGCGCTCGCTGAACGCGTTTTTGTCCGTCGCCACCAAAAACGCGCCTCGGGGCGCGCTTGGCGATGTGGACAAAAACGCGCCCAGCAGGGCGCGTTTGGTCCTTCATTCCGTGTTGAAGTTTTTGGCCCAATAGTCTCCGGCAAAATAATTTTGAGGAGACGTTTCTGAACAAACAGTGGCCAAAAAATAGCATGCATACTGAAAAACGCTCCACCGTGGATGCGTTTTTGCTACAGTAATCTCCGGAGAAATAATTTTGAGGGGACGTTTCTGAACAAACAGTGGCCAAAAACGTCCATTATCGTGTACACTTGACAAATAGGACCTGCGACTGTGGGAAATTTGATGCACTTCGTTACCCATGCGCCCATGTACTTGCGGCTTGTCAGAATCTCCGTCTTGATCCAATGAGATATGTCTACGAAGTGTATAAATTAGAAAACATGTACAACGTGTGGAGACACGTATTCCCACCAGTCCCAGATGAACGTAAGTGGCCCTTGGTATCGCTTGCACCGTATAAGCTATTGCCGGATAGACAATTAAGGCGCAAACCAAAAGGTCGACCTTGCTCGTCTAGAATACGCAACAATATGGATATCCGAGAAACAAGCAACCAAAGTCGACTGTGCGGATGGTGTAGGAACCCGGGGCATACATCTCGCTCGTGTCCAAGTCGGAATAGTTGACCGTGTTCTTAGGTGTTTTGTCTCATGGTGGTTATGTAATATCTATGTTTTCGGAGGAAAACGGTGAACTTTTGTACAATAACTTGTATTTTATTAAATATATTAAAAATTAATTACAAAAAAATTAATTACAAATTTTATTAAAATAATTAAAACAAATTTAAAAAATTAAATGACAAGGAAACAAGTTAAACTCAAATGTTATTAAATATATTAAACATTAATTACAATAAAAAAAACTTAATTAAAAAATTTTAGTGTCGATGCATGGGGTGGGAACCCGAGTACCACGAGGGCGGTCGACGGTTACTGCTACTGGATTCCTCCTTCTTCTGGCTTCCGGTGGGGGTTGTGGAACCTCGGGCGGGGAATCAGATTCCTCCGGCAGTGGGTCTGGTTCTGGATGTTGCGATGTTGACCCACTCTGATAAAATATTGACGCCGGAGGTGTTTGCATAAACCACGGCGGGGTGATCGCATCCCGAGCAGCGAGCTGGCAAAAGAAGTGCTTTCCGACGGCGCCTCCTCTCGAACCCACATGCGACGTCGGCCTCACCATCATCGGATGGCGGAAGTAGTCGATAACGAAGCTCGAACCCGCCATGCACTCCAACACAGGCTAGGACTAGGAAATCGAAACATATATGGGTTAGGAGGATACATATAGGGGAAAAGTGCGCTTTTGGCATGAACGGTAGATGCTGTGATGGGCCCGGTGTTGTCGGTTGAACTGATGGGCCCGGTGACTGTGTAGGCGCTGTTGCTGGGCCCGGTGACTGTGTCGGCGGTGATGATTGCCCCGCCTCATCACCCCTTCTCCTTGGGTGTAAAGGGCCCCGACGTTCCCTTCGCTCTCGAAGTTATCGTCGCCTCTCTTCTTCCGATAATAGATACGGCTTGCCATGGATCCTAAACCATGGCATGTACTCCGGCACGCACGCTAACTCCGGAACGACTATCGGTTCTCGGTCAGGTATATAGTCATATCGGTTCTCCCACGTCTCGATATGTTCTGACCAAAATCTTGCCCAATTCGTATGTGTTTGCCGTAAGTCTACTTTGTGCTCATCATCGAGCACCTCCGGTGGTACGGGAATCGGTTGCCGAAATCCAAATTGCCACATAACCCGATCTGCCTGGTGCATCTCCACGGTCGAGTAGGTGATCAATGGGACCTTTACGTGCCAACCGTTCGGATTTTGGAGGAACTCCTCGGAATTATCGCACAAAATTTACGGCTCGTAGATGCGGTGTCCATTCAAACTATATTCACATTACGAAAATTTTAGACATATACCTCATATTAGACACTACATACGAAATACTAAATTATAATAACAAATTTTGAAACTTACTTGTGATTCCGACCTTTGGTCCAACAAGAGCCGTATATCCTCAAGCGATTTCGGTATTCCAACATGATTCGCCGGATGGTTCCACCTAATTAAATAATATTTTAGCATGCAATTATACTATAAATCTACGAAATAATTGTAAAATATAATATTAAATTTACCTCGTTATCAGTGGGAATGAATATGGGTGGTCGAGTCGAGGGCGTAAAAATGGAAATCGATACCATGCCCATGACTGCAGCAATGATATGCAACCTCCGATTTTTGCTTTACTCGGCACCGTCGCACCGCACATCTCCCGGTACAACCTCGACAGCACGGCAGACCCCCAACTCAATTCACCGGCTGCTCTGAAGTCAACAAGTTTCAGGAGCCATCTCAGGTGGACGAGGTTTCTAGAGAGGTCCGGCATCAGATAGCCTCCAATTATTTGAAGAATGTATGCTCGAGCATACCATATTCTTTCTACTTCGGTCGAATCCTCTTTGAGCTCCGGGAATGTGTCTCGTAACCACGCCAAATCGATCCGAGCTCCTCGAATTCTATCCGGAATGGCACCTAGAAGCTCGTAGCATACGGCCATCCAATCGGTAGATGTTGTGGACCCGGTGACTACCGACCCGTCCACCGGTAATCCCAACTGCAACTGAACATCTTCTAGAGTGATTGTACACTCTCCGCATGGCAGATGGAAAGTGTGAGTCTCGAGTCTCCACCTCTCAATCAACGCGCTGATCAAAGGCGGCTCCAACTTGAACCCTCGGCCTATCGTGGCCACATGCCAAAAACCCACTTCCCGCAGGTAATTCTCGATCAACGGCGATGGGGGATCATGCATGTTGCGAATATAACATTCCAACACCCGATCTACAGACTGTTTAAAAAATAATAAAATTTAAAATTAATTAAAATTACATAATTGGATAAAAAATTAAATAATATTGCAAAATTAAAATTAAAACTTACCATTTTTATTTGCTCGACTAACAATGTGCTTCTCGCCTAAGGCGAAGTAATTCCCGGCCATTGTAATCCGCTTTAAAATTTTCCGATAAAAATATCTTAAAAAATAATTACGGGCTTTTTCGTAAATAGTAAAGGACTATTTTGAAATTTGAGCGTAAATTTCAAGGACCTTGAGAGAAAATTTAGAGAAAATTGAGAGAAAATTGAGAGAAAATTGAGAGAAAATTGAGAAAGGATTGAAATGTGAAGAATAAAGGGTGGGGTTTTATATTTTTTTTCGATCGTTGGGACCAAAAGCGCGCGCTGCGACGACGCGTTTTTGTCCACGTCGCAAAAAGCGCCCCAAAGAGGCGTTTTTGGTCGACGTGGACAAAAACGCGCCAAAGCAGGAGCGCTTTGTCCCTATCCCCTAAAACGCTACCGACGTGGTGCGTTTTTTGGGGGATTCGGCCCTTTTCCGTAAATTTTCTCCAACCCGGCCCTTTTCCGTAAATTTTGTAATTTTTGGGTAAATTACCCTAAAATAAAAGCAAATAACGGGATATTATAACAGGCTGAAACTTTGATGATATAAGAGATATAAACATAGGAAGAATAGGATTCCATTATGTCAAAGAAATACATATTTGATGCCTTAAAGATTATGCTAAAATTCAAAATTTCCTATGTTATTTAAAAGGAGAAATTAGTGTTAAAATTTTGACATCTTCTTATAATTCACCAAAAAAAGAAAAAGAGAAATTAAGATTATTAAAAACTTAATTATTTTTCACATTACTAGAAAAAATAAAAATTTTTAAAAGTGAGAATGTTTTAGGGTAGACCATTAAATTAATAATGCGAAGAGACTAACAGAATTAGATTATATCAAATTAAAATATTTATATCTATATTTATAATATATATATATATATAAGTAAGAATTAAGAAAATCTTTTGAAATGATGAGAATATCATTTATTTTTATTATATTATTAAATTCACATTTAAAAATAATTATAATATTTAATTTAAATTTATTAGTTAAAAGTTGAAATAAAATAGAAGTTGGGATAATTATACAATTAAAAAAATTATAATTTTCTCTAAAAAATTATAATTTAATAGAAGTTTTGATAATTACACTTTTAAAAATAATTAGAATTACAATTACAATTATTAGTTAAAAGATTTGTGCTAATTTTAAAGCATATAGGGGGAAATTGCGATAATTATAATTATAATTTACAATTATTAGTTAAAAAATATTAAAATTTTTGATGCAAAGAAAAATTTTGCCAATTTTATTATTGTAAGATAGAATTATTACTAGAATAGAATTCTAAGCATCTTAGTTATCACTTAATTAATATTAGAGTTAATTATGTTAATTAATTATTATTTTAAATAATGTTATTTTGCATTAGTTACATAAAATAAAATTATATTGTATGTTGAATACGTTAAAAATATTTTAGTAATTTTTTGAATTTTTTTATTTATAATATATGAATTGGATAAGTTAATATATTTTAATTCAATAGTTAAAATAAGATATATTAATAACTGCAATTAAAAATATAATATTTAAACTTTTAATTAAATATTAAATATATAAAATCACATGTAAGGTGAAAATAATAAATTATGGAGTTTTTTTATCTAAGAAAACGAAGAATTGAATAAGATATATAAGGAGGCCTAAGAACAATTCCATTTTTCAGTCTTCAGATTTGGGTATGGATCCCCAAATTACAAGCCTGAATGAGCCATAACCAGACATGTAAGTAAATTGAAAACGGGTCCTTTTCAATTTGCTATATTTGAAAACTTAACTTTACAATTTATTTCCAAGTATTGGGTGTACGAAATTACGTGTGAAACCAATCAACAATGGCACTGATTTTTATTTTTATTTTATGTTATATCAATTGCATTGAGAATCTAACAACTTATGAAACCCATTTTTTTTTTTAAGAAATTTGTAAGTTATAAAAATCGATTTAATCTTGCTCGATTGATCTGGATATTGTTGTCAATAAAAGAGGACGTTAGTTGAGTATACTGAAGCACATTATCCTCCTATTTATGGGTTTAAGAGGAATTATAAGTAATTCTAGTCATTGTATCAAAAAAAAACTATGAGTAGTTCTATGAATTTTAAACACTACATTCTCAAATCTTTACAATATTGTGGGCTTATTTATACAAAGTTTCATTTAATTTTTATATAAAATATGAATATGTTAAAAAATTTTAATTTAAATATCATTTTATTTTTTATAAGTTAAAATGTTAGGTAAAGGTTTTGACAAATAAATAGAACTGTTATTATACACATATAACATTCATTTTTTTTATAACAATAAATATTTTTATGGGTAAATAAAACTGTTATAAAAAGAAAAATTAATTGTATAAATGTACTCAAACTCGACTTTACTCAAAAACTTAAGCTGATAAAATTTGAATTAAATTCAAACACAATTAAATCAAACTTTTGTAACTTATCTGAACATGTGTCTCAATTACGATGAACCATGTCAATTCGTCTTGGAAAATGTCCCCTTTTTGTGAATTAAAACTCTACATAAAAGAAGGATGGAATGAATGGTTAAAAGAAGAAAGAGCCCCAACAAAGAGGAACTTGAAGTCATTGTCTTGCAAAAAGGCATAATAAATGCAATGAAGGAGCGTAATTCATTCATCCTACACACTTAATATATTTTTTTTATAACAATTGAGTCCATCTTGAGCTAAAAAAACATCTCCTTTTGGCATTGTTGTCTAGTGTTATTATCCCAAGTCTTGGTCCCAATTTTCTCCATCCATCACCTTCTACAAAAAGCAAATTTGGTTTCCACTCTCCTCCCTTTTGGACCACCCCCACCCCTTTTTTGTCCATTTCACCTTCTTTTTATTTCATTTTTATGGTACTAAACAGCACTATTTTCAAAAGCTAAATCTATTGATGGAATTAGTTAAGAGTAAAAATCATTTAGATGTTATACAGATTAAATAATGAATTGATATTTTTTATAATTTTTTAAATAATTTATACAATTAAACTAAAAAAAAAAAAACCAATTCATCTGCAATACATAAAAGTCGGTACGAACGATTAGCGTTAATGACAGTGGATTTTGGACTGTTTTAAACTACTGGTGCTACTTAATAAAAGAAAAATGGCCGCACCTAATGAATATTAAATCTAAAATAAACAAGCTTATTTCTTTCACCATCAAATACATAAATTAATTAAACTTAAAGTTTGAGTTTCAAAATGTTAATTTATTTATACAATTTTATTGATGAATATAATTGTGACTGTTAAATAAATTAATTTATTAAAAGAATTAAATAAGTTTAAATTTCAATAAAATTAATATTTATTGTTCTGTTTAACAGAATTATATATATATTTTATTTTGCTGATGTAATATTTTATTTGGAAGTGATCTATAAATAAAAAATAGTATTTTTGATGTTATTCTTTTAAGAGTAAATGTTAACTCTATTCTAACTTAATCCAATCATTATAATAAAGGGAAATTCAACATATATAGTAAAATTTGAATTTAGTTTAATCTTTAAATAACTCTTAATATATATATATATAAACCATAACTTTTTTTTGTTTACCTCAAGTTAATTTGGTTTCAAATTACCATTAAATAGAAATTGGAAACACACTTTTAACTTCTGAATTCCAATCTAAGAACATAATTTTTTTGACCCTCCCAGTTCAAAATCCTGTTTGTGCTCACTCGATACTGAGTTCACTCGCATGTGTCGACTCAGCCGAATCATTGCCCAAGTCAAAAGAAATAATTAATGGTATCTCATTGTCATCAATCATAATTAAGCTGGTTTTGGGTCCTTTTTTTTTGTTTTTTTTTTTTTTATTTAAGGGGCTATCCATCAAACCCGGTTTGGCTCCAAACTGCATCCCTGACCCGCCTCAAGTCGCGGCCCTTGAGCGTGCGACCAACGCCTTCAAACACCGACGCCCCACCAGATTTCTTATTCCGAGCGTACTCACGTGCTAAGTACTCATGCGGCGGCATCATCTCCTCCGACTCACCATCATCCGAGTCATGTATAGACTCCACCGAGTCCACTCTGTAAATCTTACTCCAGTCAGGCACGTTCACGGGAGCTGACGTGGCCATCTTGTGTCCACGTGGCGAAGCAGCGGCTGCCACCTTGTCGTGGCCGCGAAACTGGTGCACGATCCTAGGCTTGGTCGAAGAAGAATCCTCGAAAGCCAAAGACAACCCGCCCACGTGGCGCTCATCTCGAGGGATTCGGCGGCGGCCCAGGTTCCCATTCCCATTACTCTCATGCTCGACGCGTGTAGTCCACTCGCTCCGTGGATTATCGTCACCCTGGTCGTGTCGGTCTGAGACGGTATCAACCATGGACCAGACATCTTCCTCGCCGAGTTCCGTTTCGTCCGTGAGGGTTTCCCCTTGGTTGTGACCGTAACCGTAACTCCCGAGGTACCGTTCGCTTCTGCTGGTGGACAATCGCCGGCCTTTCGCCATGAAAGAAATCAATACTATTGAGTTCCAACAAAGAAAAAAGATAAAAAGGACCAAAAAGAGAAATTATAAAAAATGAAATGGAGTCCCTTTGAGAAGAGACTTGAACATAAGGAGGCCCAGGGGCGGTAGCTATGAATATATATATAGAATACGACAATGGAAGCCATTTCATTTCATGTGAATTTGGACTTCATTTTGTCTTCATTTCATCTCTCCTCTCCACACCACTCACTCCCATTGTCCAATCAGATTCATGGTTAGAGAATATACTGCCAACAAAACTCTAATTTTACATCCATTGTGGATTTAGTAACCCTACTTTTTCAATTCATCAATATCGATAGTTAAATTCTATTATTATTTTATATTAGGTGTAAAATTATAAATTTAACCTATGTTTATTAATTAGATTATTGTTAGTTATTATATTTTTCGAATTTCGAAATTTTAATCTTAATATAATCTATAATTTTTAAATTTATTAACTCGGTTTTTTTTGAAAGTAACATATGGAAATAATAAGTTGATATAACATTACACATACAATAATATGTTTGCTACGTCAAACTTTAAAAATGGCATAATGTTATATAGGGTCCGTTTGTTTGCCAGTAAAATGTTTTCAGGAAAATGATTTCTGGAAAATGATTTACTTTTCTGGAAAATGATTTCTTGAAAATATTTTCTAGTGTTTGGATGAATCTGTGTAAAATATTTTCTGTTGTTTGGTAGATTTCCTGAAAATATTTTTTGGAAAAGTTGTTTTTACATATATTAATAAATTTATTTACTTATTAATAAAATTTTATATTTTAAATTATTTTTACATATATTGCAATGATTTATTTATAAATAAATAAATCAAATTAAATATATAATAATACTCAATTATTAAGCTACAATATTAACAATCATAAATTGAAAACAACCAAAGTGAAATAAATTATTTGTAATTGTGTTAAAAAAAATAAAAAAAAAACAAGGATTGAATAATTATAAATTAGCTTCCAAACCACAATTAATACTAGAAATTAATAATATTATCCAAATGCATAATTAGTAGTACACCACATAATAGTAACAACATTGTCCAAGTGCATAACTAATATTACACCACATAAAAGTATCAATATCTTCAACCTTGAGAAAATTTTTGAAGCTAAATTTTTTTATGCTTCTTACTTTAAACTAAAAAAGCTTTAGCCTCGGATTTATGACTCACTAGATAATAAACACAGAATACAAGAAGTCATCATCAAATCCTTCTTCCTCCATCGACATCACTTGTTCGTAAAGCTGTGGTGTCTTATCCGCAGTAAATTGTTCCAAAGCATTAGCAATTTTCCCAAGTTGTTCACCCACAAATTTAATTTGTTCATCAACGACACTTTGTTGGACATTTTTTCTTTTACGTTTGGATGTGCCAGATGAAGATACATTTGTTCTTACCTCTTCAGCTTATTCATTGTCGCAGCTTCAGAGTAGCAATTGAATCTTGGATATCATCATCCAAATCTATGTCAGCAAATGTTCTAGCAAAACTCCCTGTTGCCATATCTTTGCCAACAACCAAAGCCATTTCATCATAATGATCGATGCTTTTATTCAAAAATGGTTCATACTTCTTGTGTGCCTGTTGGATATTATACACAATTAGAATAACAAGTAAAAAATAATTGAAATATATTTAACATATATATACATATATTACCATCACTGCTGCATTATATGTTGCTCTATCACATGTGATCATTTTCATGTTATCATCCCATCCAAAACCACTTTCACCTCGAATTTTGCATATAATTTGCCACTGGTTTTTTACAGTCCTCAAATGATTTTCCACATGCTTCGCATCGCATTGAACTTGGAATCTTTTAGAAATAGCTTGGACAACTCGATTAATGGAAACTGCTTTGAAAGTATTAGAAGGCTTATTTCCTTTCTTAGCCCCTTCTGCTAGAATTTCAAGAAAAACATGTTCCATCGGTTTTGTCCACCTAAATTGCTTGGAGGTCCCTTCTTTGTTGCCCTTACCCATTCTACATTAATAATTGTCATTGTCAATCATTACAATATCCAACATGCTTAAAACATAATAAATTCAATATCTAATAAGCTTAAAACATAATCAATATCTAACAAATTTAAGACATAATAATTTCAAAATCCAACAAACTAAAATTTCAATATCATTATCCAACCAACATTAACAAAAAAAAAAACAATTTTAATACTAAACATATATAACATAGAAACAATAACCCTAAGCCCTAAACCTACCTAATATTTCTAGCCATATAATCAATCCACATAGTTTGTGCAATTTTGTCTCTCTTAGCAGATCATTCTCTTGCTTCTTCTCTTTCTTCTCGCTCCGTAAGAGTTGGCATTATCAAATCAGACTCAGACTCTCGTATAATCCTTGATTAAGTAAATCATTAGGATCAACTTCCATTATATGATTATGAATGATACAACAAACCAAAATTATATCTACTTGAGTTTGAAAAATTCCAAAATGGTTCAGCATCTAATACACGAAACCGTTTTTTCAAAATCCCAAAAACACGTTCAATAGTGATTCGCAATGATGAATGTCGAAGATTAAAGAGTTCTTTTGCATTTTCAGGCCCCTGAGCACTAAACTCTTTTAAATGATATCGGACACCACGATATGGGGTAATATATCCATTTCGGATACCATATCCAAAGATCAAAGCAAGATAATATTTACCTACAATTTTACAAAACATAATTAATACTAATAAATTATGAGCTTACTAGAACTAGTCGGTATTTAATAATAATTATTACCTTCCGGAATTCTTAATCCTCTTGGGCGTGAAAGTGCATCACTTAAAACACGAGAATCATGTGCACTACCTTTCCAACCAGCTAGAACATAGGAAAATTTCAAATCAAATGTAATGGCACTAATACATTTTGTGTCGTCCCCTTTACGCTCACGAAATCTTCATTGAATGCTAAGTGGAACGGATGCACGAACATGAGTTCCATCTAATGCTCTAATACAATCTTTAAGATACGGATAAAACCTTGGATTGTTTCTGATTTCACTAGGAGTTGACTCATCAGGTGATCTAATAACTAGTTTATACAATTTCAAAATAGCTATCAATACAACTCTAAAGTAAAGTGTGAACTGTCTCTCGGTTGATCTATAATATCTAGATCCAATCACTCAAAACCTTACATTATGACCAATTATATGTAAAAATATAACTCCTTGCTCCCTAATATTCACAGATTTACTTGATTGTAACAAATTATTCCTACTAAGAATATCACACAAACTAAAAAAGGCAATCGGTCTCATCCTTATCAGATTAATACAATGTTGGTCACCATTATATAAAATACTATTAATATAATTTTCTCTTTCATAATCTCGATTCACACGAGGGTGAGAAGCAATTTCCTTCCTAGTTTTTAATTTTTAATCCAAAGAGCCCCCAAAAGCTAAAGCTGAAGCCACGACTCTCAACAATTGCATTTTGATTTTGACTACGATCCATCTACACAAAACAATGCCACACAAATAAATACAAATATTTTATCACTACAAAAAAGGTGCAAACTTTTCATAAGATCGAAATACAAATAAATACAAAGGGGGAAAATTATTTTAGAAAATATATCAATATAGCAATATTCAAATTTAAAATTTCCATATAACAGTCAAAAACATGCACGTGGACCCATCAATCCAATCACCTTTCATAAATAATATATGAAAATGAATGATTACTTTTTTATAAATATGATTTAATATTTCCTACTTGGAAATTATTATATATTTTTATACAACATTTATTAATGTTTGTGGAGTTTAAAACCTCCTATAATAATATACTAAATATTTTTTCATTATTTTAAAAGTTTTAATGCTCATCGTCACAAGAAACTTGAGTTAGCTTGGGATAGATGGGAGGCGAGGGAGCTTATATGTTTTCAAATTCAATGATGGTATTTTAAATCATGTGAATATTATATAGAGAAAAAGGAAATGTAATGAACCAAAAATTAACTCAATCTTATCATAAGTCTTATTTATAAATAATTAATTTAGCAAATCCCATACTAAAATAGAGGTTTAATAAAGAGTTAGTGGCATAAATTTCCATGCTATACATCTTCAGTGAGAGTAATTTATGTATATCATAGTGATAAACCGTAAAAGTAACATATTTTAATCCCATATTTAATATGCTTTTTAAAGATTTAAGCATTGTTTTACATAAAAAGGTGCTTTTAATCCTTTCTTTTCATGTCTTATACCCGTGAAAGCAGAAGAGAAAAAAAGAACACAAAACGGGCCTAAAATGAAGTAAATGGGCCTTTCCACGAAATCAACACGGCCTGGGTCAAGGACCACACGGCCGTGTCTCGACGAACACCTGGAGCACGGCCTCATCACCACCGCACACGACCGTGCCAAAGCAGAAATCCGAACACGTTCAGGTCTCGATTTGCACGGGCGTGTGACATGGCCGTGCCTCTATCGCTGGAAAGAGCAATTTCAGTCAAAAAAGGATACTTCGGGAGAAAAAATCGCATTCCAAAAGCCTATAAATATACCCCAAGTACCACCTTTGAAGGGGAGCGAAAGCTAGGCCAAGGAGCCAAGCCGAAAAGGTCAGAGTTAAGGAGTAACGCGAGGATAGCCAGTTGATTCATCCCAAGAAGCCGGAATTATACTCAAGACGGCGAAATTCTCCTTCAATCCCATCAGGGAGTTTTAGGATTTTTCTTATGTTTTGTTTTATCTTTTCTCTTGTGATGTTTCCTTTTTACATTATGAACTAAACCCCTCGAGATACACGAAGGGGATGAAACCTAGATGATTTTATTATTTGATTTTTAAGTTATATGATAAATTACTTAGTTTGTTCTTAATTATGTTTTTTAATCCAAATCCAATATGCTTAGGTAGAGGAGGAATAGACCCTGCCTAAGAGCAGATCTAACATAATTAACTGGAGTTGATCGGGCGCCTAGAGATAGGGTTATTAGATTTTACCAGATTAGGGTGAAACCTAACATGGGAATCCATTGATCGATTTACTGCTTTCCTAGGGGGTTATTATAAGCGAACGAGAGTTCCACTAATTAACGTAGGATTAGACGTTATTCGCTTCGAGAGAGGGTTTAACATAGGTTAGGGAGTCTCACGAATCAAGCTAAGTAAAAGAAATCATATAATTTAAGGTTAGATAATAAGAGAAGTCTAGGTGAATTCTTCCTGAAGGTATCATAAAAATCAACTGAGTCTTTTTCAAGTTGTCCCCAAATTCATCTTTTTGTCTCTGTTTTCTTAGTTTAGTTGTCGTCAATTTAGTTTAAAAAACAACCTTTATCTTAGTTAGGTTAAATAATAAAAAGAAAGTGAGTATTAATACTTTTAGTTACTTTGGGTTCGATATCCGGTCTTGCCTAAGCTATACTACTGTTCGATAGGTACACTTGCCTTAATATCGTTGTCGAGTTAGTCTCGTGTTTGATCATTCTTTTATAAATATTTAAAACTCGATTTCACAATGATGATCAAGTTTTTGGCGTAGTTCTTGGGAACTAAAATATTAAGAAAGCTCTATTTTTATTACTTTAGCCATTATTTTATTAAGTAATTTTATTTCTTTTGTTTTCTTAGGTTAAATTTTAATTTTTCTAATTTTATTTTTGTTTTTATTCATTTCTCTTTTCTAGGTACCTCTAGTTTATGACTAGAAGGAATCGAGAGGACCTTTGGTATACGATAGCGATATCGAAGCAACAGTTCGTAGGAATCGCAGGAAACCAAGCGAGCCCTAGATTACACGAGAAAGAAAGGAGGAAAGCAGATCCAATCCTCTTTCAAGTGATGGGCGAAAACAACCCACCACTACACTACGCGTTGTGGGAGATCAAAATGTTCCACGTACAATGTTTGATTATGCGAAACCGCATTTAATGAGAGCGAGAATCTAGTATTGTTAGGCTTGCTATAATCGCTAACAATTTTGAATTAGAGCCTAACACAATACAAATGATTCAACAGTTTGTTCAATTTGATGGTTTGCGGGATGAAGATCCAAACATGCATATAGCTAATTTTTGGAGTTCTCGTGATACCTTTAAAATAAATGGTGTTTCGATGATGCCATTCGTCTTGGTTATTCCTTTTTCGTTGAGGAATAAAGCCAAGCGGTGGTTAAACTTGTTACAACGAGGGTCAATCACTACATGGGATCAAATGACCGAAAAGTTTACGATGAAATATTTTCCACCGCCAAAATGGCCAAATTACGTAATGATATCTCTTCCTTTGTGCGGATGGATTTAGAGACATCATACGACGCATGGGAGAGGTTCAAAAATCTCTTGAGGAGGTGCCCACACCATGGTTTAGCCCCTGTGGCTACAAGTCCAAACCTTCTACAATGGAGTAAACCTCAACAAGGCAGCGACCGATAGATTCATCGCGGTGGAGCATTTGAACAACAAAACTCCTAAAGCGACCCTACGAGTTCATCGAAGAGATGTCATTAAACAACTATCAATGGTAAGCTTCGAGGACCAAACTGATAAAATCGGCAGGAGTTTTCAATGTCGACACCATGATCATGCTATCAACGCAACTAGAGATGATGAATAAAAAGCTTGATAGTTTGTGTTCTTCACAGATACATCCAGTCATGCAGTGCGACGCTAGTGGAACTATGACGAATCCTGAGTACCCACCCTACCAACCAGGAGCAAAAGATGAATATATGAACTATATTGGTAATAATTTCCGATCTAATAATAATCTTATAGTAACACTTACTATCTAGGTTGGAGGAATCACCCAAAATTTTCGTGGGGAGGACAAGGCAATCAAGGAAATCAAAGGCAACAACCCTCCCAAAACTTCCGAAATCAGCCTTATCCACAAGACAAGAAGCCAACCATCGAGGAACGTATCCAAGAAGCTGATAGAAAAATCAAAAGAAATGAAAACCAAATGGAAGAACTTGCTAAGCCAGTCAAGGAAGTAAGCAAAGCCGTTGAACAACTTGTAAAGTCAATGTCAGAACGACCACAAGGACGCCTACCTAGTAACACCGAAATTAATCCTAAGGAGCAAATTCAAGCTATCACACTTCAGGATAGCAAGGAGATAGATACACCCAACCCAACTCCAAAAAGTAAGGTAGACGAAGGTACAACAGAGGTAGTACAAGAAAAGCCAAAATCGGTAGTCAAGGAGTACAAATCTCGCATACCTTATCATGGCATTACAAAAAGCGATTGAGAGGAGCGATTCGGTAAGCTTCTTAAACTTTTAAAGAAATTACATATTGACTTACCTCTTCTTGAAGAAGCTCTTTTCAGATGCCAGACTCGAGGAAATTTTTAAGACAGCTCTTGACCAACAAATGCAAAATAGATGAAGAGCACCACGTGGAACTTAACGCAGCATGCTCAGTGTAACATCCTGGAAAGGGCCTATGCATTTCTGGTTTAAATTGTATGAATGACAAGTCTTGATCTTATGAATAAATTATTGATATTTTGGAAACTCGAGAAATGTATGAAAATGATTGGAAATGAATATTTTGGAAACCTGGAAATGCATTAGGACATGAACATTTTAGGAAACCAAGAAATGTAAAGAAATGGTTCAAAAATGGAAAGTGCACATTTTTGGAAACTCTGAACATTTTGGAAACTTGAACATTTCTGGAAAACACAACATTTTGGAAACTTAGACATTTTGGAAACCTGAACATTTTGGAAACTTGAACATTTTTGAAATGATTGAGAATGGAAATGAACATTTGGAAACTTGGAAATGTAAGAAAATGGCAAGTAAACAGAGCCGATCGAAAATTTTAGGAAACTTAGAAATGATGCAGAAATGTCAAATTTTAAGGTTCAAAATAGGAAATAAAGGCAAGAGGGCCTTAAAAGAAAAAGTTGGAGAAATTTGGCACACAAGCAGCTTGGAAATGTGGGCTCGAAGATGCCACTTAGGACCTATGGAAATGGCACCATGTGTGGAGGCATGGGCACTGGTTCGAGTCACAAGGGAAGCAAATAAATGAAGTTTTAATTTTGCTCCCGGGCTATGAGGTTGGACGGCACATGAGTTGGAAAAAGGGGGTGTTTTAATTCCATAAATACATGATTAAAAAGTGATAAATAAGGGATTTTTAATTTGGATTATTTGGAAGAGATAATAAGGATTTTTCTCTAGTTTATTTTAAATAAAATAGATGATGAAAGAGGAGTGGTGGCCAAGTAAGGGACTCTCCTAGGTGATATTTTTCGGCTATAAAAGGAGGACAGGAGGGCTACTCATCAATTTTTGCTTCCTCCTCATCTCTACCGAAATTTTTAGGGCTCTTTTCTCTTTTCTTTTGTCTACCCAAATTCTCTAGCCTCATCTTTCTTTTTCTTTTCTTCTTCTTCTTCCTTTTCAAAACCAAATCCAACCTAGTGAAAGTGCCAAAGCCGAATCTCTAGAAGTGGTGTCGGGGATAGATCTGTCGAATTCAACACTTAAGGTAAGAATCTTGTGGTTATTGATTTATTCTCTTCTTAAGCCAGAAAAATAGGGATTAATGTTATTATTTTTGTGGCGAAACTATAAGGAGTATTTGGGATTTCTAGTGCTATCGACTACAAGGGAGAGATCATCCAGGGATTCAAGAATCTAAGGTAAGATATACACATATTTGGTCAAAAGTTATGGAATATATGTGAGATTAAAATTAACATATAATTATAAGGATTTCGAACAGACATACAAGGCAAGGAATCCTTTTGATTTGGAAATTTTAAGGTAAGTAATACAAATCCTAGTTGTATTTGGAAAAGTGGCGAATGGTCTTTTAAAGTGATTAACTTATGTAGGATTTGAGATCTAAATCGGTAGATCGTTCTTCGGGATTTCAAGGAACCTATTAAGCAAATCGGTGTGTACTCACACTAACTTTCAATATATATATTATGGCAATAAACTGTTTTAATATATGAATGTGTATAAGAATGAGAATGTGGCTAAGTACCACAGATGTGGCAAAAAGTACCAGTGCACGTATTCCTACTCTTGGTAGGATTATGAATGTGTTATATTCGAAAAGTGACATGAATGTGAATTTAAGTATGATATGAATGATATGTAATAATTGGGGCATTTGGGATATATGTGAAGGAGAAAATGAAGGTGATGACTACGGTCTCACCAACGAATGTCTTGACTTGGTCTCACCAACGAAATATGGTGGCTACGGTCCCATTAATTGAATATATGGTAACCGGTTACATTATTCGAATATAGTGTCTAAAGACACAACGTAAGTGTGGCGATGAGCACGTCGATCGCAAATGATCGCCTTCGATGGTGTGTAGCGGATGGAGGGTCGACTTAGTAGTCCCCACGATGTGTACAGGTTGTTGGTACGGGTGGTGTGTAGCGGATGGACAAATAGGCTTAGGTTTAGGTTGCATCATCCTTTATTTTGTATGAACGTGAAATTGATATGACTTGTATGCTCGATTTGTTGAAAATTAGTTGTGTACACATTGAGTCTGTGGACTCACCCGTTGGGGAATTATTTTTCAGGTGATGAGCAGGTAATGGACCGGGTGGCGGGGAGCTAAAGGTGGCCATGCATCACTTGAAGAATTTATTTAGAAATTTGGACTTTATATAATTTTAGTACTTTAAATTTTATTTTGGGTTTGAATGATGTAATAAGGCCATAAGGCCAGTTGGATTTTCTTTATTTTCATTTATTTTTATTTGATTATGATACAATTTATTTTTGATTAAAGTTAAGTAAATTTATTTCTTTTAAAATAATAAACCCTAAAATTATTTTGTCACCTTATTTAAGTTGGATTTTCAAAATTTATTAAATGGGTTCCAATTTAAGCCCAACCCAAAACGAATTTTTCTTAATAACACAAATTTTCTCTAAGTTAATCAGGACATTGAAAACCGGTTTACTTAAGGAACATACCAGATCCGGTTCAGGCTCGTGGGCCGAGTGTGGGGTGTTTCACTCAGCAATGTTACAAAATAGACTACCACAGAAGCAAAAAGATCCAATAAGTTTTACAATTCCATGTTTAATTAGTAGTTTAAATATTAATAATACGTTAGCTGATTTAGGGGCAAGCATAAATGTTATGCCTTATATATTGTTTAAGCGACTAGGTCTAGGGAAACCAAAACAAACTAAGATGAGTATTCAATTAGCGGATAAAATTGTTAGAATCCCTAAGGCATTATTGAAGATGTTCTCGTAAAAATTGATAAATTTGTTTTCCCAGTAGATTTTATTGTTTTAGACATGGATGGGGATAGTTCAATCCTATTAATTTTAGGAAGACCTTTTCTAGTAACTGCCAAGACTAAAATTAACGTTGCCACAGGTAAGCTCATACTTTGTATAGGTGACGACTCAATTAGTCTTCAAGCCCTCGATTCACTAGGTAGGTCGTCAAGGAATCAAGGTGAGCAAGAAAATTCTTCCGATAATCATTTAATTTCACCTCTTTCGAAACCTCCAAAAAAGAGAACGGTTAAACCAGATCCTCAGTTCCGTGCCAACAAAGAAATAACTTACGAAGAACAAAGGACCCAAATCGATGACCTAGATGAGTGGAAAACACACTTTAAGGAAAAACTAGGGTTACACAAGGAAGAACAGGAAACACAAGTCAATGAAAAGCGGGCTCCACACAATGTAGAACAGAGGAACCACCACAAGAACTTGTGGAGACATCAAATCACTATAAAATAAGAGACCAAGGCACATTAGATAAAGCCGAGCCTCACATCACCACAACAAACCCAAAGGAAAAAGAGAACTCCTTTTTGAGGTACACGATATCTTCCCCTAAGGAATAGTCGATGTAAGCAATCCAACATTTGGCATTTTTAAGGCAAACGCTTCTCGACTTCAATTTTGTCATAAACTCCGAAAATATAGACATGAGGAGGATGTTCAAACTTTCAAACCTCCTTAAAATTTTCAAATATGAGGAAAGTCTAGCTTAAGACTATAAATGAGCGCTTCTCGGGAGGCAACCCGAGTACTAACACTACTTCTTTTTTGCAATTTTCTTTTCTTTTCTTTTTTTTTCTTTTCCTTTCAACTAACCCAAAAGTGCAGAATCCCAAATCACACGGCCTTACACACGGCGTGTCCCGCCGCCGTGTGGACCACCAAAATCGCCACCCCGACGGGGAGGGGCGTGCGATCGGCCCAACCACCACCCCAACGTCACAGATCCAACCACTCTCAACAAGGGCACCGACAGACATGGCACGGCCGTGGCACCAATCGTGTGAGGCTATCAACTTCCATACCACGGACAGAACACGCCCATGCCACGAACGTGTGAAATTACTGAGGCTACTGACTTATCGAGCACGGGTAAGACACGCCCGTGCAAACGACCGTGCCAACATTAAGAGCACAGGCGTGGAAGGATCAAGTACGGGCATAGGGTGACAACACCCTCTATAACACGACCGTGTGAGGAGGCCGTGTAAGTCGACACACCCTTGGACCACGGCCGTGGGAGAGCAGAACATTTAAGAATCTATTTAAACCCCTCACCCCTTTCTCTTTTCCCCATCTGATTTCATCCCTATTTTCTTTATTTTTCACTCTTCTTCATTTCAGATTCTCTACTTATTAAGGCTCTAGATCCTTGAGCAAGCCAACACCGTGCCAAAGAAACGGAGAAAGCTAGGCATAGGCCCTTAACAAAGAACATGAGTTCATGCTTACAGCCTTCTGTCTCAACACCAAGCCAAGGACCTATGAGACCATTTACCTTTTCGTTTCACATTTATCTTTTCCTTTATTTTCCTTCTTTTTGACTATCTTATACTTAAATTTATTTTATTTTATTTTAGTTTCTTAGTGTAGGTTCTAAAGGCTGCTTGGGAATCACGCCACTTCCGCCACCGCCAGCACCTCCGTCGCCTTAGAAGTCACACCCACCTCGCGAACCATCTACCAATAAGGATTCTCAAGCCTTTTTATTTCCTAGCCTTAGTCTATTTTCCTTCTTAGTCTCTTTCTCTTTATCTTTCTTGTCTTTATTTATATATTTAGTTTATTTTTATTAGGTCTTAATAAAGCCTGGCTACTTCTCAAAGCGCTACCCAATTTCTTCATCTAGCGCAGGAGCATTATCCCGACTGACTATCACCACCAAAGACACTCATTCGGGAAAACATCCACAAATCAGGGAGTAATTCTTCCCCCTTCTCTTTTGATTTATCTTTAAAATGTCATTATTTATCTTTGTACATTGAGGGCAATGTACATCTTAAGTGTGGGGGGTGAATAGTTATTCTAAGAAAATGCCTAATTTTTCATTATTCTCAAACCCTGAGGATAAAAATGCCTAACTGTCTGCATTGTTCTGAAATCCCTGAATTTAATCTTGTTTTAGAGTAATTTTCTCATATTACTAATTAAGATGAAATTTCTAATGATTTGTGATTTTTATTGATATGTTTTGGAATAAGTCATAGTTAATTGTGCATTGATGATTAAATTTGAAGAATACTAGGGAATCAAGCATGATAAGTCTAATTTTCTAAAAATTAAAATTTTAGGTTGTCAACCGGAATTTGAATATTATCTTGAAATTTGAGATTTACAAGGTTGATGTCAAAAACACCCATAATTTTTGTGAGAATTTGAGCCTTACAGAGCATACACTCTTTTTCATGCTCACTTCTTGATTATGAGTGTGTCGACTATGAATGGTTATTCTAGAACTTGCCTCGATTATACATGTCAAGACCATAGTTATGATTTGATATACCGAGATGATAAAGGCACTTAGGTTTTAACCCACTTACTCTACTAAATAGCCTACCCTTATAATTAACCTTTAGTGAACCCCGTTGAGCCTAACAACCCTTTTTATTGACTTACCCGCTAATTTTAACCCAAAACCCTTTGTATTTGTTATCACCCTTTATTTTGACTACCCCTTAATCGAGATTTGATTTGAGCGCTTATCCGAGTTTATTACTCGTAGTTAAATTTATCTTGTATTTAGTTTGTTCTTAAAAAAAAAATTTCAAAGTTTTCAATATTAGTAATATGGAAAGTGAGCTTACACAATCAAAGACTATTTCTCAAAAGGAAAACCTCGTATTAGTAGGATTTTTTATTGTTTTCAGTTGATGTAATTATTATCTTAGAAATTTTTAGGTAGATAACTTATCAATTCAATATCGATTCTAACCTTCTAATTTCAGCCTTTATTCACACCTTTAACCCTAGCCCCGTTACAACCCTAACAAAGACCTTTTGATCTGTTTATCATATCATTTTACAGTGGTGGAGATTTGATTTTCAAGCAAGCCTATGGGATTAACTTTTCATGTTCGACTTATAAGTGCTTAATTTTGACCCTTAAACACTTTTTGAGTGATTTGAGTGAATCTTTTGTGAGGATATCAATCCTTGTCGATTTTGAATTAAAGGTAATTATTTAGATGAAGGAAACACCTATGTTTTTAGTGCTACAAATTTATGACTTATCTTGTTTGAATTTTTAAGAATCTTTGAATTGAATTATCCATGTATAAATTATCTATGAATTAGGATAAGACATTGTTGATAGGGATTATAAATCATGGAAAGTTCGTTTTAATTATAAGTTGAGAATTTTGCTTGAAGACAAACAAAAGCTTAGGTGTGGGGGTATTTGATAAATCGTAAAAGTAACATATTTTATTCCCACATTTAATATGCTTTTTAAAGATTTAAGCCTCGTTTTACATAAAAATGTGCTTTTAATCCTTTCTTTTCATGTCTTATACCCAGGAAAGCACCCGAGGATGAAAAGAACACAAAACGGGCCCAAAACAAAGTAAATGGGCCTTTCCACAAAATCAACACGGCTTGGGCCAAGGACCACACAGTCGTGTCTCGACGAACACCTGGAGCACGGCCTCATCACCACTGCACACGGTCGTGCCAAAGCAGAAATCCAAACATGGTCAGGTCTCGATTTGCACGGGTGTGTGACATGGCCGTGCCTCTGTTGCTGAAAGAGCAATTTCAATCGAAAAAGGATACTTCGGGAGAAAGAATCGCATTCCAAGAGCCTATAAATATACCCCAAGTACCACCTTTGAAGGGGAGTGAAAGCTAGGCTAAGGAGCCAAGCCGAGAAGGTCAGAGTTAGGGAGTAACCCGAGGATAGCCAGTTGATTCATCCCAAGAAGCTGAAATTATACTCAAGACGGTAGAATTCTCCTTCAATCCCATCAGGGAGTTTTATGATTTTTCTTATGTTTTGTTTTATCTTTTCTCTTGTGATGTTTCCTTTTTATATTATGAACTAAACCCCTCAGATACCTGAAGGGGGATGAAACCTAGACATATTTTATTATTTGATTTTTAAGTTATATGATAAATTACTTAGTTTTGTTCTTAATTATGTTTCTTAATCCAAATCCAATGTGCTTAGGTAGAGGAGGAATAGACCCTGCCTAAGAGTAGATCTAACATAATTAAGCAGAGTTGATCGGGCGCCTAGAGATAGGGTTACGAGATTTTACCGGATTAGGGTGAAACCTAATATGGGAATCCATTGACCGATTTACTGCTTTCCTAGGGGGTTATTATAAGCGAACGAGAGTTCCACTAATTAACCTAGGGTTAGATGTTATTCGCTTCAAGAGAGGGTTTAACATAGGTTAGGGAGTCTCACAGATCAAGCTAAGTAAAAGAAATCATATAATTTAAGGTTAGATAATAAGATAAGTCTAGGTGCATTCTTCCTGAAGGTATCATAAAAATCAACTGAGTCTTTTTCAAGTTATCCCTAAATTCATCTTTTTGTCTCCGTTTTCTTAGTTTAGTTGTCGTCAATTTAGTTTAAAAAACAACCTTTATCTTAGTTAGGTTAAATAATAAAAATAAAGTGAGTATTAATACTTTTAGTTCCTTTGGGTTCGATATCCGGTCTTACCTAAGCTATACTACTGTTCGATAGGTACACTTGTGTTAATATCATTGTCAGAGTTAGTCTCCAGGTTTGATCATTCTTTTATAAATATTTAAAACTCTGATTTCACAGCGATCACATAGAATCAATGAGAAATTATGTGAATAAAGGCGAAAGTGAGAGCCCATGTCAGAGTTAGAAGTATAGAATCTGCTCAAACCATTACTTTAATTTTTAACTCCTAGTTCAACTCCTAGTTCAAAGTTTTGTTACTACGTTCACTAATGCTAACTAGTGTCATAATATGATTACATTTGCGGGGACATGTTGATGAACAATTCGTGCAGTTGGTGGAACTCCAAGATGATGCCAACCCCAATTTTGTAGAAGAAATTGTCACCTTATACTACCGTGATTCAGCCAGAATAATCCTTAATATAGAACAGCCACTGTAAGTTCAATTTTCCACTACTTGAGTTATATTAATCTAAGACAAAATGATATATTCTCTTGTTTGTGATGCTATTGCTCCGGGAGAGGAAGCATTTTGATTTTAGAAAATTGGATGCCTATATGCATCAGTTCAAAGGAAGTAGTTCAAGGTAAGATATAGGAAAAGGGTCACAATCTTTTATAACATCATCTAGTATATTCTATCAATGCATGATGGTAAATGAGTTAGATGGTAAAAGAGACATAGCTATGGAACACAAGCTCAAGAAAGAAGGCTTTTACTATACATATTTCCATTCTATTAATCTATAGAATTCATTATTGGCTTCTCTGCATTGTTCTTAGATACAACATCAAAGGAGCATCACCTAAAAAACTCAAACTAGATAGCTTTCCAGTCCAATAATCTTGTTCTTAAGTTTACAATGCGAAAAGTTTGCCGAACAACTTTTGCACCTTGTCTAATAAGACCAGGACACCCAAGTTACATTCCACTAATTTAAGTAGCATTACTTATTGCGTTGTCCCAGACTCACAGAAGCAAGAACAAAAAGAGTAACTTGTGAAGAATTAAAACAAGAAAGTACATTGTTATTTGGATGCAAAATGCCTGACTTATAGGTTGACTAATTAGATTTTGTCTATAACTAATGTCAGATTTTAGCAATTCCTTCATTTAATCAATTATTAATTTTATTTTTCAATATCAGCTAGTCTTTTACAGTAATTTCCATTGCAATTTGCTTTACAATAAAAATAAAAAGCAACCATGTCAAGGAAACAACCGAAATCTAAAAGATCCAATAATCAAATTCAAGAAAAATACCACCTCATTAAAATTTAATTAGAGGGGAAAAAATCTTCAAACCTGAACGAAACACCAAACAAGGTTGAGCAAGCTAACGAGCCAAAGGCAACCGTAATAAGAAATCATAATATAAGACCTTCGATGAGAAAGCTTTTGAAAGTTTTTTTAGCTTGAAAACCCGTAAAGCAGAACAAAGAGGAGAGAAGGGATAATAAGTGCTAAGTTATGCCAAAATCCATGACATTAAACAAGCCATCCATACAACCCATTAGAAGAAAAAGAAGATGATGATGATGATGAATTGTTAGGGTTTTGAGGATATGGGGATTCTCTGTAATGCTTTCAAGAGATTGCATTTTCTCGAGAGGTTTAATTTCATAAAAATAAAAGGAAAAAATTGAGAGAATAAACAGAGAAATATGCACATACCGGAGGAGATCGAGAGATGAAATTTTCCAAAGATTTCAAGACCAATAAAGGAGAGATTCCAAGACCCAACGAAAAGAGGAGGCGAAAAAGTCCGAGAAAGAGAGAAAGAGATTTGTTGGTTGAGAAAGAAAGAAGGAATGAAGAAGGGAAGAAGGAGAACGTACCTGGATGAAGGGGAAAGCTTTGGAAAATGTCTTACCGAAAAAAAATTGGTAAGACGTTTTACAGAAATAAAGAAGACATTTTACTCATGTTTGTAAAATGTTTTCCTTGAGGAATTCATTTTCCATCAACCAAACGCCGGAAAATCCGGAAAATGTTTTCCGGAAAACATTTTCCACCAAACAAACAGAGCCTTAATGAATTTAATAATTACCACTTGGTCAAAACTAAAATTTACAAATTCGAAAAGTTCAAGTAACAGCCTATTATTGCCCAGGCTTAAACAAAAAAATAATAAAAATAAAAATAAAATAAACAATCCATTTACATGTCCATTTACAGGCCCAAATCAAAATTAGCCCACTACCCGAACAGACCCAAACAGATTACCCAAAGCCCATTACACCTTTAGCCCAATACCTAAACGGACTACCCAGCAACCCAAACTAAGACCCATACCTAAACAGACCCTGACCCATTACCCGTGGCCCGATTATACACAAACCCAAAATCTATTCGGCCCAAAGGGGCCCAAAACTTCAGCAGATTCAGAGACCTAGGGTTTCTGGGAAACCTTAGTTGCAGCAAGCCTCGACACCAGAACCTTGGGCGCGCCGCAATCCTCGCACGGATGACGCTCCACTGCCGAGATCTCTATTGACCTGCAAAAAAGGAAAGAAAACGCAACAGCAAAAAGGCCAAAATCTTCGTATTTCCTTTTTTTTTCTTTTCATTATTCTCGGGCTATAAAAACCCCAAAATCTGTAACACAAAAGGACATACACAGAGAAATACATACGCAGACAAAAAATATACTAAAATAAAAAATACATAAAGCTTTTAACAGCAGAGGTGATTTCTCATTTTATTTTTATTTTGCTTATTTTCTTTTTTTATTTTCGATCTATATTTTTTATGTAAATATACTAAAAAAAGATAAAAGAAAAAAGGGTTTACCTCTTTATTCGCATGGAAAAACTGAGGTTTTTAACCTCTGGCCATCGTCCGTGGTGGCGCGTGGGGAGCAGTGGCCCGGAGCTCTGACGATCGAAGCCAGACGAGAGGATGAAGGGCTTGAGAGGGTTTTTGAATTTAAAAAAAAAAAAAAGATTAGAAATGTTTTTTTTATTAAAACTAATTTATATAGGCTATGGGAACGGCGTCGTTTTGGGGGTTACCTTTAAAGGCCAAAATGACGTCGTTTTAAGAGAGGATCCGCGCGTTGACCCAAAAACCCGGGGAGGATCTGTGTGTTTTGTAAAAGGGTAATTTGCCATTTTAATCCCTCCGCAATTTTATTAGTTTTAATTTCGTCCAATTTAACCTTTTTTTTTAATTTTTCAAATTAGCCCTAAAACTTATAGTTTGTTTCATTTTAATCCTCGGGCTCCTTAAAGGCTAAAATCTGAACGACGTCGTTTGAAAATTTGGCATAATTGCCATATTAACCCCTTGCAGTGTGGCCTGCGTTTTAATTTAACCCCATTATATTTATTTTTATTGCTATTTAATCCTGGTTTCTTTATTTATTTTTAAAAACCTTTTTTTTATATATTATATTAAAATACTTTATCATATTAAAATTTTATATTATTTTTATTATTTGTATATTAGTTATAAATTAATATGTATTTTTTACATATTATCTTTATTTATATATTAAATTATTACTATGTATTACTTTATTTGGTTTAATATTATTTATATTATATATTATTTTATAATTTGTATATTAGTTATATGTTATACATCTAAAATTTTGTATTATTATATTATATTACATATTACTTCTAAAACCTTATTTTGTATAAATTTAATTTATATTATATAACATATGTTATTTTTATTTGAAATATATATTAAATTATTAGATTATAAATATAATTTTATTTAAAATTATATATTATTTTTTATTTAATAATATATTTTACTTATTTTATATATATATGTTACTTTTGACTACTCCACATCATTTTTGCATATTAATTCGTTTTTTTTATAATTCATATTTTTTATTATTGTACATCATTTTATTTAAAGTCATATGTTTCTTAATTTACAATATCTATAATAATTCATTTTATGTTGTTATGCATGTAAAGCTTTATAGTTATTTGTTATTTCCTGCCTCATATCTTATATTTGTTTATCCCTTGTTTATTTTATTCATTTATCATTTTTATATTCTGCTTTAGTATAATTATTCTATTGTTTGCATCACTTATTATTTCGTATTATTCTTTAATTATCCATTATTAGTAATTGTTAATATGATTCATAGTTATGATAAATTGTTATTTGGCATGTATGTCGTAACGTATCAATGTAATATCTTACTCAAACCATTGTTTTATAAAAATACATTTTGAATTGACACATTTTATTCAAATAGTTTTAAGAAATACGGTAATATCTAATGTAACACCCCAAACCCGGCCCAAACACCACGACTGAATCTGGCATGTCACTAAGAAGATTTAGTAAAACATGTCGCATTTTTGGAAAATATTTTTCTTGATTTCCACATTTTATTCGGGAAAATAAATGGTTGAATAATTTGTAAAAGATACACATTTTATATTATTGCATTAGTGAATTAAAAACCGAAATTTGATTCATGCCATAACTTAATTAAAACGTAAAATATAAATGTCTAGTAATAATAAAAGCCCAAAATAAACAAAAATATGAAACTAGTGGCCCATGGCCTTATTACAATGAAATTTAAACCCACTAATTAAAAATATTAAAAATAAATAAACTAGTAAAGTCTTTTCTTTGAATCAAAATAATCCTCGCATGGCCACCTTGCGCGCCCTCTCGGCCTGGTCCGATGCACTAGGTGCTACCTGAAATATGTTAAATAATAGGGTGAGTCGCGAGACTCAGTGTGCAACCCTCGTGCACCATCAGATTGGGCCTTAGCCCCACAAAACAGATAACAGAGTATAATATATTAGAAAATATGCAAAGCCCAACCCAATCCTAGGTTTCCATCCGCTACACACCACCCGTACCTGCCAATCACACCATTAGGGATTTCTACAATCAACCCACACCGCTACACACCATCGATGGCAGCCATGCTGCAGATAGCTGCTCATCGTCAGATCATGGCAATAGCCAATACAACAGATCATTGCACTACAACAGATTATGGCAAAAGCCACTACAACAGAGCACTTCCCCTTTCATCAATCACCCATCCCCATGCAATCATAGCAATTGGCATACATATAAAACATATCATCTCAATAGAGACATTCACTTATGAATGACTGAAATCATTAACCTGGTGATTTGCTTTTACCCTTCTTGGGTTTCCAACCGTTATGCCGGGATTTCGGCATTTAACAGAATATAAATAGATTTATTTACACATACTAACAGACAATCTAAATGGTGTGAGAAGTTACACACCTGATAACACGTAATATTACTCTCTATGTCGATACCCTCACTAATCAGATCTACTGCCCTTTGTATACAACTTTGCTCAAAAGCCGGAAGAACGCGAAGATAAGGCCTCTCCTATATTCGGCCAAGGGTTAGTGTTTTACCCGAATTATATGCTTAAATTAACAGATCTCCTTACCTTGAAATCCCGAAAGTGGTACGATCCAAGGGCTACTGAACTCTGGCTTAGAAATCTAAGCGATTGAATCCCCCTTCAAATCCCGAAATGCCGCAAACGATAGAAAACACCCGATTAGTTAACCATATAGCCATTCGGCTAAGATCTCTAAAAGCTGAAAAAGAATACACAAATTGACATTTACCTCTACAGATGATTTCGGCTACCCCCTTGCAGAAAGATTCGGCAATCCTAGAAGAAGATCGAAGCATAGAAGAGTATAGATCTAGGAATTTCGACTTTTAAGAAAATCCCGAAAAGATGAACTAGATGGGTTTTTCGGCTTTTAAAAGAATTGAATGAGGAGTTTTGGCTTTTTGTGAATGGGAGAAGAATAACAATGGGGATGAGAAGATTCGGCTAAAAGGAAGTTTCAAAGAAAAAGAAAGAAAAGGTGAGGGAGGTGGTGATTTTCAGCTTTTGGAAGAGAAAAGATGAGAAAAGAAAACAATGGTGATTTTTGGCTTTTGGAAGAGAAAAGATGAGAAAAGAAAACAAGTGAGATGGCCTTCAAATTTTCGGCACACCCCTTGCCATACTAAACCAATTCTCTTCCCCCTCTCCTGTGTTTGATTTTCGGCCAACTCTGCAACCAAATGATAACTCCTATCTTTCTTCCTTATCTTAATCTACTAACTCTTCCAAAATAGGCCTAATATCCACATATTATAAACATTAAAAATCCCCTAAATAATAGCCTTGTGCCGTCCCCCCCAGCTCCTCTTTAAGTGCCGAATTTGGCCCAATAACTTGGGCTCCAAGCAATCAAAACTTGGGCCTTCTCCATCCACTAATGACGCCCCCCTTTTCTCCTCTATGGCGCCACCCTACTTTGGGCCACAAGCCCAATTTGACATTTAAACAACCAAAACCTTATTTTAAGCCCTAGAGTATCTGAACAGAATATTTAATCAAGGCCTCAGCCTAACCTCGAGCCCAATTTGGACCCCTAACACTCTAATTAACACATTAAACATAATCACACATTAAATGCATAGGCCCATTAATTCAGGATGTTACATCTAATATTTGGGAACTTCGAGAAAAATTGTGCCCTAACTCACTGGGTTTCGATTTTTATCGTTGAATTTAAAATATTAAGTATCCCTTTTCTTTTAAAATTGAAATTTATAAATTTCCAAATCAAAACTTATTCTCGGGAATTCAAAACGTTATATCCTAACTTATTGGATATGATGTTTTGTGTTTCGAGATAAGAATTTTCTAAATAAAGGTGAGCCTAATTTCGAAGCCATGAGATGCTATATCCTAACTTACTGGGTATAACATGTTATAGATAGGTAAGTCTTGGTTTTCTTTCTAATAAAAGGATCATATTTTAAAATTTTTCAAATTTTCAACATTAGGACATGGTTTTATCAATTAGGTACCAATTTTGGGCGTTATGAGGGTGCTAATCTTTCCTCATACGTAACCGACTCCCGAACCCATTTTCTTGTATTTCGTAGACCAAAATCGATGTTTTGAAATAAAACGTTTTATAAGGTGATCAGGTCACACCTAAGTAAAAAAGGATTGGTGGCGACTCCATTTCCGATTTTTTTAAAGTCTATCCCAGTTTTTATAAACCTTTTTTAAAAATAGTTTCGACATTCAAGATTGAAAATAATCAAATTAAAGTATAGATTCTAAATCTACAATTTATACATTGTATAGAGACTAATAGCATAGTTTAACCTAATAATATACCACTCTATTGTATTAAGTCAGAAAAAATTTAATCTTATTTTGAGTTTAAATTTTACAGACATAGAAAACATAGTTGATTTAAAAATTGAGATTTACTATAAATATAAAAAAAAAACCAAAAAAGCCTCAAATAAAATTCAAAATAATAATATCAATAATATAGCATGAATGGGAAAATAAAACTAAACTATAAAGTGTAAAGAGCACCCACCATGCCACCCTATGGTTTAAATTTTGGAGTTGAACAATTAAGAACCACTAAAATTGGATTTGATGGTGGATGATGATTGTCTTTCCTTGTATATATGCCTAAATACTTTGACTTTTTTTTATTATTAGGTATGAAGTTAAAAAAGGTTAACTTTTGAATCTAATTTATTTACAGTTACTTTTAGAAATTTAGTTCCTTTATTTAATCTGATTTGAAAATTAAAAGTCTAGGTAATAACATTGTTAATAATTATCATTAAATTTTGCATATGTTGCAATTTAATGTTTAAAGGTTTGATTTAAAAATTAAAGTTGAACTGATAATACAAATTCGAATTTAACAAAAAAAATTAAAAGTTATAAATTGGACTTTAATTTTCAAACGAAACAAGAAGAGGGACTAAAGTTTAAAAGTTTGAAAAAGTAGAAGAAGCAGGGGCATAATTAGAGCAACACATGACCTGAAACTTCCTAATCCATTTATGGAGTTCTTTCTTAGGCTAGTACGAGATTATTGCTCTTCCTATTTACTAATCATCTCGTATTAACTATGTTAAATAAATTTAAAATTCTCATTTTTATAAAAATAGAATGTGAAATAGGAAATAATCCTAAGTGGAGGAGTGCCTCACACGGTAACATTGATATTAAATTTATAATTAAGATTTACTATTAATTAAAATTAATTTAATTTCAGTTTTTATATTATTTTTATAATTTGTAAGTTTTTAATATTTGGTGTACCGTTGTATTTTTTTTAACCTACTTATAAAAATTTAAAATCATTCCAATATCAATACCATTTTTTTAATTTTAAGAAATAATTAAAAAAAAGTAACTAATACATAGTAAAGATAAAAAGACTAATTTATGTATTGAAGAGAGTGGAGTTGAGTTGAGAATAAAGCAAAAGATTACAAATATTAAAAAAAAATTAAAATCTCTATTTTATATTTGAATAAATAAATGAACTTAAATTATATTTTAGTTCAACAATTTGAGCTGCTCATAGATAATAACAACAATTAACTACTAAATCCTAATATATATTTTTCCATTAAAAAAAAGAAGAAGAAAAAAATGGAAAGCGATGGATTATGAATATTGATTAAATATTTAATTCATTGTCATATTAATAAATCATATGTCAACAAATTAATTTTTTATTATTATCTATGTTTATTATTCAAAATTTTAAAGGAAATCTCAAATATATTACCATAATAAATACTTATCATGGGATGAAGAAAAGCATTTCTTTTATAATTTAGTACCTAAACTATTATGTATATTTACGTTTTAGACACTAAATTTTAATAAATGAATGATATAATTATTAATATTATTAATTTGTTAAATTTTAGTCTTAACTTTCATTAAAGGTGTAATGGCCATTGTAACCATTTGTTTGATTAGAGTTTGGTTTGTAATAAAACATAGTGATTATTAATTAATTAATGTTTGAAAAAGTTAATATGGGAGCTTTCGTTAGGCAATCATTTTCGATTTCAAATGACGTAATTAGATATATCCACGTCAGATTTCATTCTCTTCTTTTCAACTGTAGACCCCACCTCATAAGCTTATCTATCTTTCCTTTGACTACGTCATGGGTCCCACACACCACGTGGGTGCTCATACTTCTTACACCCTCCACTCTATTTTGTTTAGGGACAATATAAAATTTTCCATCATAACTTTGGTACGCTGTTTTCTTATTTTCGACCCTTAATTTGGATTTTATCAAAATTTTATGATATGATCAACCTTCTTGAAACATGATGAAATTGAATTGATTAGATCGAAAAAAAGAAATTTCAACTGATTTAATCGAAAATTACTCGAAATCAATAAAAATAGAAAATTAGAGTAAAAATCAATAATTGAATAGGTTAAATCAATGTAATAAAAATATTATGATTTTATTTGTATGAAGTTTTAATTATTTATTTACTTATGATTGGTCTAGTTATCGAACCGATTAAATTAAGAATAAGTGGTATGATTATTGATCCAATTATTAGAATAATATATGTGACACTTTAAGATTGTATCATATTATCACCCAAAAATTTATATATATATTTTACTTTTTGTACCATATCATCAAACTTGTAAGTTTAGGAGCTAAAATGAATTTAGTTATAAAGTTAGGAATATCAAATTCCAAAACAAACGTACGTATTTTAATTATTCGAATGAGAGGCAACTTCTTATAAAACTCTGAATTCCATATATCCAACCTTTTATTACTTAACCCAACAAGGTTGCTGAATGTCTCACCTCTTTGATTCTTTAATCTTGCAACGTATAACATCCAACTTACATATGTCCCACCAAAGATGTCTTGATCATGTCACGTGGATAAATAATTTGTTTATTTTTCTTATACCTATTAGTGACAATAAATTAGCATTTTCATAATTGATGGTTTAGGGGATTAAATAAGTTTAATTAAAAAAATTTGGAGGTGGTTTAAAGGTTAAATTAATCCCACTTGTGGGTGAGGGTTAAGAAAAGCCAAGTCTCGCATTGTGATGAGCACATTGAACGGTTTATAATACAATTGGTGGGGTGGAGGGGCCCCTTTTGTGTGGCTCCAACTCCTACCATTTGATGTCAAAATATTATTATACAATAAAAACCTTATCACCATTTTGACCATCATCATAAGCCTCACAAATCACAATCATAAAGGCCCAATAAAAGCCCAAAATGGGTGTTATGTTTTTTAAATCAGATCCTTCCTCAAACCGATTATACCATTGATTATTGATTTGATCTATTTGATCATGTTTTTAAAAAATAAAAAATTATAAAAATCGATTCAACTGGTCCATATAAATTTGTGAATCAACCAATTTGTTACCTCTCGTTAAATTGACACCTTTATTTATTTTTGACCAATTTGATTCAGATAACGTTGTCCAAAACTTTAACAATTGCTTTTCAATCTCATAAAAGTTTATAATATAGAGTGTTGATTCATATATTGGCTTTGAATAATATTTAAATTTGAATACTTCAGTCAACATCTGTCGTGAATTTAGAGTGGATGCGAATATTAATATTCACTTATCAATTATATGAATCTATTTTATTTTTGTAGATATGATTCGAATTTGGATATTCAATATCTATATTCACTTACTATAACAAATGACAGATCTGGAATCAGATGTGTAACTCCATTTATTTTGCTTTTTTAAAACAATAATGTATTTATTAAATGTGGATATTTAAAATTAGATATTCAAATTTATATATTTCAATGGAGTTTTTTAGACTCTACAAGTATAATAAAAAACCATGACATGTGACTCTATGGTATTGTCATGATGAGATATGTGTTTCATAACAAAGTCAACAAACTTTTGTATAAATGCAAATTGGTACTTAAACAGCATGTAACTCAAACTAGAAGAAATTATAATGTAGGAATCGGATATGATGTGGTATGTAGTATACAGAAACAGTCAAAACACAATTGTGGTACTGCTTATGCTATTATTATTGAGGACCCTCACCATTGTAACTGGCCTTTGTTTTTTTATATATATGGTGAAAAGTGAAGAGAGTGGGACCTTGGTTTGCAGTGACCGGACCTGCCTTGGACCCATTTCTGAATGGTAACTGGTTGGGGTTTGGGCAAATTGTGCACCCTGACCCCCAATTCTGTCTAGTCTTGGATCCATCATTGTTAATGATCAGCATCCTATGCTATGTTATTTCTCAGACCATCACTCATTTTTGTCCCACTAAACTTTTTGTTACACGTACGAACCTGTTATTTTATTTGGTACGTAATCGAATTTTTATCTTTATAGATGAAATTGAAAAACAAAATTACATCAAAGTCATTAAATTATTAGTAAATTTACATTTTGATCGCTTTGATTTTAAAAAGTTATAAATGGTTGTTAAACTATTAGAAAGTTTTTATTTAAGTCACTAGAATATTAAAATTGTTGCTATCTGGCCTTCTCTGTTTGCACCACTTGTATCGATTGAAAGCTTTCCTTCCTCTCCTCTTCTATAGTTCAATTTTTTTCATAAACAATTTTGAATATCACGAATTTCTGAACTAAAATCTAAACAATCTTCTTCTTTGATATCCGACACTAACTGCTAGACCAACTTGGATCTAAGATATATTCTTTCACTTGTTGATGGGTAATGATTCATTGTACCAATTGTTGAATCATTACTTGCAGCTCACTAGCCGAGCTTCCTTTTCTAAACAAAAAGAACTTAACAGTCTAGTGATTTAAATAAAAACTTTTAAATAGTTTAGGGACCATTTTATAACTTTTTAAAATTAAATGACCTAAACATGAATTTACTAATAGTTTAATAACCTTAAATATAATTTATCTATTAAAAAATATTATATATACTTTTTTTTTATTTTTAAATATTAATTAAAGGTACATCACCTCTTTTTAAAAAAAATTCTATTAATATATCAAATAATCCAAACCACAACATCCCATTGTGTGGATAAAATAAGACATGGTTGTATACCCTACGGTTGAGACATCCCAAGTCCAATCGATCTACGGCTATAGAATATGAAATAAAACCATCCAATAACGTGGAAGTGAATCACATATTTGATATTAATGTTATTTGGTGTAGTGGTAAGCATGTTATATTTTAAATAAAATTTTAAGTTAGAATTTTGTGATTGAAAATAATATAATATAATGAAAGTTTTATATACTTATCATTTAAAATTTTATTTTGGTTTAACTTCGAATTTACTTAAAGCTGATGGTGTTAGTATGTTATACAATTAGTCTTATTTCATTTATCTATCAAGATTTTGAACGTTATTCAAATTTGATTATTATATACTTATAATAATATTTGACATTCAAATTAATATTTAAATTTTGTTAAAATTTTAAATTAAAAAATTATAATATATTGATAATAATATTAATTAGTAAGAAATAGATTCTATGTTTAATAAATTTATAAATGTAATTTTTTATTAAATATTATTTTCTTTTAATTAATTATGATTAATATATTTTATATAAATTTAAACATTTAATTGAAATAATATCTTAACTACAATTTATTATTTTTATTTCAGTTAGAAATATAATTAATTTTACTAAAATTTAAGAAAAGAACTTATTAGAAATTAATTCAATAAAAATTGTATTTCATACTTTATAATTGTTATTGTTATAAAAAAATAAAAATAAAAATACAATACACGTAACCGTTATAATAAAATGTTATCATAAAGATCCGTTGTTATAGAGAAGATTAATCATAAATAAATTGGGCAGAAATTATATGAAAATTTAAATTTAAATATAAAAGAGTGAAAATTAAAAGGATAAAAAATGAAAGGGTTGTTTTATTAGGTGTTAAATTAATGAATAATGATGTAAAGATAGAATCCCCAGCATGACCCACCAGTGATGTGTCCCTATACGCCAAAACATGACAGCCGAAATTAACCACAATGAATCGGCAAAAAGCAGAGATTACGTGATTGCATTTGGGATGTGTGAGATGTATATATACGGAGTTCCACAGGCTGAGGTGCCTAAAGACAAGGTCAGAATCTCTCATCACCTGCCTGCTTCACCGGCCACAACCCACCTAACCCCCCCCCAAAAAAAAAAAAACAACCAAAAAAAAAAAAACAAAAAAAACAAATCCAAATGCCCCTTCCAAAATTTAACCCATTTATCATTTCATTGAATGGATAAATGTATTATAGATATTTTGCATTAAAATTTGAATTGTATTTTTTATTTAAAATTAAATATTTTAATTCATGTATATTAGATTAAAAAGTAAAGATAAATATAGTAAATTGATAGAACTAACACTTCTTTCATTCAGAAAAATTTTATCCCAAAAAATTGAGTTTATTGTATTTGTACAAAATTTTGACTAAAACTGATTCAACTACTTTAGTAATGGAAACAACTACTTTGACTGCTAACAACTTAACAGACTAATTGTCAACTGTTGACTTATTCCTTAACATTCACCCAACTAGTGAGCTTTATCATCTTCTACTTTGTAAGGACTTGAGTCTGTTGACAACCTTAAGTTATGCCCTGAACTTGGTAAAACACCCAACTGAAAGAGGTTTTCTGAGCACATCTACCACCTGGCCCTGAGTTGGAATGTGACCAACGACCAGCTTCCCAGTGGTCATCTTTTCACGAAAAAAAAAAAAAGTAAATCAAGCTCCACATGCTTGAACTTGGAATGTAGGATTGGATTAGCAGATATGTCCACTGCACTCGAATTGTCACACCACAGGGCCGCCTTTCCTGCAGGCTGAACTCGTAACTCTCCCAACAAAGACTCCAGCCAAGTAACTTCTACTATAGCATGAGCAAGACTCTTGTATTCTGCTTCTGTTGAAGAACGAGATAGCATCTGCTATTTCTTAGAATCTCAAGAAATAGGATTCCCTCCGAGAAAAATACAAAAACCTGAAGTTAAGCGTTTGTCATCAGGACCCTTTCCCCAACTAGAATCTAAGTAACCAACAAGAGACAGGCGAGAGGCAGCAATGAAATAAACACCATGATCTATCGTAGCCTGCAAATACCTTAAAATACATTTAATAACTTTGAAATGGTGATCAAGGGGCTTGTGCATGAATTGACAAACCCTATTGATAGCAAATGCAATATCGGGTTTGGTGATCATAATGTATTGAAGGGCCCCTATGATGCTCCTATATTCTGATTCTGCTAAAGAACGAGATACCACCTGCACTCCTAAAGGAAAACACAGTTTGAACCTTGGAAACAATATTGTTGGGAGGGACACTCACAAACCTCGAATTTAGGCTATATACGGACATGGAAAGTACAAAAAGAGCAAATTGATTATTTTGTTAAAAAATCATTTATTTTTACTGTTAAAAATTGGTTATTGTATGTCAAAATGAGATACATGTGACACGCTATGTGTAACTGTTTGATTTTTCTGTCAACTACGCTAGTTTCTAACAGTAGAAATGGATGAAATTGTTATAAAAAGAACTATTTGCTCTTTGATCTAATGTACAGAGATTAATTTGTTCATTTTTTTAATAGAGTAAAATACAATCTAACTCTTAATATAAAGATCTTCATTATGCTTTTACCTACTGTATGTGACCTCATCTCTTGCTCTTTAGCAATAGGTGTGAGTTTTTTTTTTTTTAAATATGGGAGTAGTCTTAATAATTCTCTTGAGTGCTGCTAACATATACAATCATGCAAAAGATGGTAATAGTAAAAGGTTGTTGGTAAAAATAGTATGGAGGCTATTATATTAAGAGTTGGATTGTATTTTGTCCCTTTACTAAAAAAATTGGTAAATTAGTCTCTATATGTTAGACCAAAGAGTAAATTGATTTTATTAAAAACCTCATCTATCTCTACTGCTAGAAACTAGTCCTGTACGTCAGTATGAGGTATATGTGACACACCACGTATCACTATTTGATTATTCTTTAGCCATACCAGCTTATAATAGTAGAAATGAATGGATTTTTTAACAAAAAGGACCAGTTTGCTCTTTGATCTAAAGTATAGGGACTAATCTGCTCAATTTTTGAATAAAAAAAGTAAAATACAATTTAACACCTAGTACAGGAGCCTCCATGATATTTTTACCAGAAGATGTTTTACTTGTACCATTTTATATTGAGTATTGTTTAATACTTTATCCTTCTATTTTGATTCTGATCTAAAAATTATTTAATTTCTTGATTTTGGTTTAAGTTACCTAATCTTTTTAAATGTTGTTTTATACGATACTTAACTTTTAAAAATTATAAAATCTTATAAAGTTAAAATTTTGTAATAAAAGTATATAAAAATACTATAAAGTTAAATATCACATATAAATTCTTATAATTCTTTTTTTAAATATAGTTATGAAATATTAAAAGATAGGTATACTGATAAATATACCAAAACAAAGCAGATGAATTTTGTGCCTCATTTTTTTACACAAAAACTCGAATTTGAATCCAACAACTTCGACTTTTCTTTTTCATCTATAAACCATAATAGTGCATGCTTTGATTTTGAAGGGCATAAGCAAGAGGCAAATGCTGGCCTTTGCTCTAATTGGTTAGAGGATATAATATCATTTTTAGTCCTTTAGAAATTTAATTATCCAATTTAACTCCTTCAATTCTTTAATTAAATGCAATTTTTTCTAAATTGTTTCCTTCTAAATATTAATTATTCAATTTCATCCATTTTAACGAAAATTTTGAAATTTTATCCCTCCATTTTTTTAAATTGAAACAGGTTTATATGTAGCTTGCCTACTGACTTTGTCTATAGTATCTAGTTGATACCTGAATTGTATTCTATCACCTAGGTCAATTTCTAACACTAACACCATTAGTTTGTGCTGATGCCGCATTGATGACCATTTTGATGGGGACACTTAACAACCTCTTAGTATGATACATAATAGATATAAATTAAATTCTTTTAAAAATATTAAAAAAATAAATTAATAGAAAAGTATAATTTTTTTCCATATCAAGAGTGAACATAAATAAATGGTTGTCCAAATACTTCTTAATTTGGACAACAATTTGTCCAAATTCATTCTAGATGTATTTTTTTAGTAAGTTTATATATTTTTATTTTTATTATAAAATATCAGTTTTAGGTTAATATTGTTTTTTAGAAATATATAAAATATAAAATTATAGAATTATAAAAATATATAAAAGAACTAAAAAATTATAAATTTATAAAAGATATATCAATATATATAAAAAAAAATACTAAAAAGTATGTCTACAATGAATCTAGATAATGTATTTGAATTTGGGCAACCTTGTGTAGCTTATTTTTTATGTAAAAACTTTTTTTATGTAGCTTCATTTTTTATGTAAAAACTTTTTTTATATATTTTTATTATTTTATATATTTAATTAATTTTTTAAATTTTAAAATAATAATATAATATTTTATAAAAATAAAAATTTACTAAAAAATTACATCAGAGATGAATTTAGACAAATTAGAGTCCCAATTCAGATGTATCTGAACAACTATTTGTCTAGATTCATTCTTAATGTGAATAAAATTATATTTTTCTATTGATTTATATATTTTAAAGGTTTTTTTTTTTAATTTATGCCTATCACGTAACATATTGAGAGGCTACCATGTGTCACTGCTAGATTGATTATTAGTGTCATGTTAGCACAAACTTACAATACTAATGCAAATGTACCAATATAGATAATAAAATATAAATTTAAATATTAAATATAAATAAAATTAAATACCAACTAGATATTTTGAAAAAAATAATAAACCCCATAAAACTCAAATGATATTCTTGACTTTGTCGCTATTAGGATTATCTTTGGTAATGATTGTACTAGCGAGTGGAGAGGAAACATAAAGATTTTTATTTTTTTTTCCATTTATGAGTTTACTAAGTGCAAAGACTAGTTGTCACTAAGGACAGCCAATGAAAAGGAGAATCTTGCACGAGCTACCCAATCATATGTAGCAGACTAGTGATCTCCATTGATTGTAAATGAGATGGAAAATATCGTACGTATATTAATATAAAATTGTTGAGATCTACAGTCCATCACTCGTCTTGCATGTATGCACTAAAAATATCCCTTTTTTTCCTACCAAATAATGTGACAAAAGTTTCACTTACAACAGGAGAACGTACTAATGATAATCAACATGAATGACGAGAGTGGTGAGTCAGAATAGATGATGATGAAAGAGAGAATCGAATTGGGAACCGTTTCACTGTAGGTGTGGTGGGAGATGGGATCGAGTTGGTCCTTCCCTTAACATTATGCATGTGATGATCACACATACGTCGGCTCGTCTCTTATACTTTTCATTTATATTTTTTATAATTTATAAAATTTTAAATTAATAATAGTAAAATTATATTTTATCTTTTAAAAATGATAAAATTTTGATATAATCTTTTAAAAGCTATAAAGATATAAACTATTAAAATGATAAAGTTACATTTTTACTATCATAAAAATATGAAATTTAATTCTGTCTTTAAAATTTTTTTTTCTGAACCCTAAATACAAGTGTATAATGATATGTTGAAACATCTTATTTCACATCTTCAAGTGATTTGTACTTCATATCTTGGTAGTTTCTCATTACAATTATACTTATTGTTTTTAACATATATTTTGACAGTAAATTTAGTGATAATTGATTCCAGCAAGTGATTGATTTTATAATTTATATAATGTTGATAGTTATCGATGTCGATATGGCGTGATAAGTTGATCGACTAATGTGATAAATCATGAAGATTGTTTGTGAAGCTTTATTAGATATTTATTGAGAATAATCCATGGAAATAACACAAAGTATATTTGTTGAATAAATGAAGATAAACTACAAGGCATTTTTGGAGATAATATCCAAGGCATATTTGATGACTATTCAAGATAAAATGAGCCTTGTTGATAAGTTGGAGAGATCAAGCTTTATCCTTGCTAAATTGAAAACTATCCCACCTTGTGATAAGCTTTTACATGCTATATAAGTAGAGATAGTTTTCACGGGAATTGTATAAGCTTAGAGTGCACAATTTAATTCATTTCTGACGAATAATTTATGTGCTTTGTATTCTTTAGTTTTGAGTAAATTTTTTTTACCTTCAATAAGAAAGATGAATGGGGAAGAGTTCATTCTAAATGTACTTAGGTGATGTTGCAATTGTCCCAAGGTTAGGATGGATGAGGCTTAAATCATTTCTTGTACCATGAGATTTAGTATAATAATTTTTTTCTCTAAGCATGGCCTTGCAGACGTAAGTTAGGTCTAAGTTGTATTAACAACATCTTATATTTAGTCATTTATTTTTCCATGTTTGCTTATTGGTGTATCATTTGGTGTACCATTTAATGTACCAACATCTCTTAGCACATCTCACTACCAGGTTTTAACTTTTCGATTGGTATCAGAGCTATACATCTAGAGTATATGGTGAGATCTTACATTTGATAGTCCTATGTGAAAGGTATGAAGGAAAGCAATTTGACTATACGTCCACTACTCTTGGATGGATCCAATTATATCTATTGGAAAGCTTGAAGAGGAGCTTTCATTAAATCTATTGATAAAAAAGCATAGAGATCAATTCTAACTAGATTGAGAGCCTCTTTACTCTAAAACAAATGGTGTATGTAGCCCAAAGTTGAAAGCTACTTGGACCTTTAGAAAAGATAAAGTGGCAAATTTTGATTCGAAAGCATTGTATGCTATTTTCAATGGGGTAGTTCACCAAGAATATGTCCAAAAGGATTTCAAAATATGTCTCAACTCATACACGTAGACCATTCTAGAACCACCCATGAAGGAACTCATAGAGTCAAATTATCCAAGTTCTAAATGCTTGCCACTAGGTTTGAATGTCTAATAATGAGACTATTTCTGAATTTTATGCTAACCAAAGTTAATAAACATAATTAGTCAAGTAGATAAATCTATTGAATAATTATGACTATTTGTTAATAATCAAGTAACGTAACTTTTGAATTTAAGAGACAACTCATAACTCATCACTATAATAGTGGCAACTTTTGATTAATAACCAAGTGACATAACTTTTGGTTATGGATGTCTAATTATGAAAGAAAATAATAAAAAGAAAAGAAAAACTCATTGTCATGGATGTAGATATTTTGGGCATGTCAAGTATGAATGTGTCAATATTCATAAAACTAAAAATTCCTTTGATCTCACATGGAGTGATGATTTAGAGTTTGATGCTAAGAATATACAAGCAACTACATTACTTTGTGATGATTTAGAGTTTGATGCTAAGAATATACAAGCAACTACATTACTTTTATTACTAAATCACAAGTCACAACTTCATATACAATAAGTGATAATGACGATGATGCTCCTTATTTGCAAGAGACTTATCGAATTATGTTAGAAAAATGCGATATAGTTTATGATATGAACAAGTCCTTGACTAGGTAAATTCTTAATCTAAAAGAGGTCAATCTGAAGTTCTGGAGGTTGTCAAAGAAAGAGTTTTTGTGATTGTTGATCTTGAGAAGCTAATGTGAAGTTTAATGAGGTAGCCAAAAAGATAAGAAATCCTTCATCATTGATTATAAAGACAAATTAAAAGGAAAATAAAAAGAATTGAAAGTTATTCAAAATGAGTTAATTGCTATCAAATCCATTGTGAATAAAAATGGGTTCTATAATTGAAAAACTTGATTTTGGTTGTTGGAAGAAAAGAAACTGGACAAAGGGACCTCAGTTACTTTGAAAATGGTAAAGAAACTTTCACTTCTATTATTTTTGTTAAAGCTAATGAAAATTGTATTTACTTTGGGACAAGGGAAAGGAAATTTCAAAAGCTTACTTGTTTTACTATGATGTTGTAGGCCATATCAAATCACAATGCTACATGTCCTAGTAATCTAAAAGAAAATTGTCATATGCCTACTCATATTGCTACTAGATGAAATAAAAACAAAAACAAGTATGGAAAAAGAAAAAGAAGTCAACCCCAAGGAGTGAAAAAAAAGGTCAATATGCTATTATTATGGTAAGGTTGATTAAATTAGACCTAATGTTATAAGCTCCTTAATGACTTGAGGTGGGAGCAGAATAAAATATGCGCATGCAAAGTTCCTTCAAGACAAGCCACAAGTAGATTTTATAAGAAAGTGTAAGTGTAAAGACTCGATTTCCAGTAGTGTTAGAAATTAAGGTTTTGAGATCTCGTTTTTGTAAATTAAGTCCATAAATATTAAATGTTAATATTTACGTGTATAATATATTACCATATTAAATTTTAGTCCAAAAATTTCACCGAATTAATAGTTAATTAAGGCTTAGTTTATGAAAAGGACTAAATTGTAAAGCTTAATTGTTAGTTTCGTACATTAGGGACCAAATTGAATAAAATGAAAAAGTTTTATAAAATTGAGGTAGGAATAGAAATTAGAGGGTCCTTAATGAGTATACATGAAATTAGATTTTAATCTGAAGCTTTAGATTGAAAGTTATGCTTGTCCCGGATTTAGGGACTAAATTGAATAAATTGTAAAATATGCATGAATTAGTAATTGGTTGTGAATTGGCTAAAAGTTTATATTGATATATGTTTTATGATCGTACATAGCTAATGTCGACGTTGGGCCGTCGAGAGGGAAATCGAAAGCGAGAGTCATCAATGAGTGATGCAGGATCCCGGATTGTATTCTATGATTTAGGATCAATTTGATTACTGCATATTCAAGACATTTTTCATTATATAGTGTTGAGGTGAGTTTTCAATGGATTTTTGAATTGAATTGTTATGGTTCAAATTTGAATATCAAGATAGAGACTAAATTGAATAGAATAGAAAATAGTATGATTTAATAGATATATGATATCTGGTATAAAATTGAGTAATGTGTATGATATTAATATATATGTGTTTGGAAAATAAACTAGATTGCGGTTGTGAATGTAATTAAGATCATGTATTGAATTAAATTGTGTGACGGTATTAAATGTCGAAACTGTGTATTAGTTGATTATAGGAAAAATGAGTACAATACGAAATGCTAATGAATTGATGATGAGATTGAAATGTGATATAGATTTATCATATATATTGATTTGGTTTTACCCTAATAATGGTCCCAAGTATCATCAAATTAGTTGTTAGGCCTTAGGTTGAAAACCATCGTTGTTGGGCTATCCGGGATGGTAATATATGTTTATATCAAAAACAATCGTCGTCAGGCTATCTAGGATGGTAGAATATTCATATATTGAATGCCATCATTGTTGGGCTAACCAGAAGGGTAGGATAAGTAAATTGTGAAATCATATTTGTCAGACCACTCGGGATGGTAAATGGTAAGAATTATGAAAGCCATCATTGTTGAGCCAACCGGGATGGTAGAATATTGGAATAGAAAGCCATCGTTGTCAGGCCATCCAGGATGGTAGAATATTGAAATAGAGTAAATAATAATTGTCGGGCCATTCGGGATCGTAATATAATAATAGTTTGAACCATCATTGTCGGGCCATCGAGGATGGTATAATGAGTATAGATAGCAAAAGTCATCGTTGCTAGACAACTCGGGATGACAATGGTAGTATTAGAAGTTATGGAATGTTAATAAAATTATTTGGTAATATTGAACATGTTTTGAATAGTAATTTACATTGTATACCTTGTAAAAAATTACTAATGCATATGTTATTTTATCTTAGATCATGGAATTACCAATGAGCGTTTTTGCTCTGCGTAAGTTTTGTTTTCTTTGTGCGCATGTATAGTAGATTCCTATAACACCCCTAACCCGGTCTGATCACTGGTAACTCTTGAAAAGAGTTATATTTCATGCCTTTAGACCTAGCTAATTGTTTGTACTTAAGTACATTTTGTTGCATTTTAGGACATTTTTGTTAGCATTCTTAATATTGCATTAGGACTTGGTTGTGTTGGAATTAGATGCTTTTAAATGCTTGCGGTGGAATTTTTTGTGTATTGGTGTGGCAGGAACATGTTTTGGAATGAGGAAATAAAGGAGTGAATGTTTGCTGGAGCAAAATGTTAGACGTTTTGCCAGCACGAATGCCATGGCATTGCCAGAAAGACCAAGTTAACATTTTTCACGCAACAGTCCCAGTTCAAATTCAAACTTGTACTAGATAAATCCCCCTAAAAAAGGAGAAGACAATCATGAGCTGTTAGCTGACCCTAACCTAAGCTATCTATAAAATTTGATGAATGGGAGGACGGGGAAAAAGTGAGAGAGATCCTTATGCGTGAATAAGGGTTCGACTGCGTAAAGGATAGAAAGTCGAAGGCGATCCTTCTTAGCCGAAGTGTGGACTAGGCAAGTGAAAGCTGTTTCTTGAAGTTCTTCCATTATTTCCATTCGTGTTCCTTCGAAAGATTGAATTGAAGTAGTTGAACACAATGTCGGATAATATTTTTGCTTGGAATTTTATTTTTTAGCCCATGAGCTAAATCTCATAGGGTTGAGATTACTTTTGATGAAACCTTAACTGTTTTTATGGGTGTAGTAATATCTAATTTACTTTACTGTTTCATTTGATTATTTTTATTTTTTAATTAAAATGCAAATGATCTTTAGACATAGAAGACTATTCGTATACTTATAAATCGAGTCTAATTCCGAAAGGGTTCGATTGGTTGGATTAAAATGAAATGAAATGAGCAAGTATTCGATAGACACTTGTAGTCGACTCTAGACATAGAGTCACAATCATACAAAAGGAACCCATACAAGATATCGAAAAAGCCTATAGACACAGGCAAGGTAACTTGAGGTTTTGCTTTCGTGAGAGGCAAGCCATTTTAGAACTCTTCTGTGCAATAAAATGGATATGATTTTGCCAAGGCATTATTGACAGTAAGGGCCGATTTTGGGTAATCCCAACCTTTCAAATCCACATCGTATACCCTTTATTCTTTGCCATAGTATCTTTACCACATCATTATTAGTTATTTATTTGTTCGTTTACATAATATTCTTGTAGTAATTCTAATAATTGCCATTACATTCTACTTTTGTCTTGCCATAGCATTTCCTAGTATCTGTTAATTTTGTAAAATTGCATACATCATCATTCCTTTAATTGCCACTGCATACTTATCGTTGTTTTTGCTAGAGCATTAATCACGTTTTAGTATAATAACTTAACCACTTTTGTGCCTCAATCTGATCCTCGTGAGAGCGATACTCACTTATCACTTTATTACTTGAATTGACTTGTATACTTGCACAAAATCGCATATCATTTTACACGCGACAGTCACCAGACCAGAGCTACGAAATATTAACATAATTATTGGAACAATCACACACAAATGATAGCCATTATTTCAACTAAATATCAATTTATTGCAAAAATCCTAAACAAGATATTAATTACAAACAAATTCGAGACACAATCAAACTTGCAAAGGATTTTAAATTTTCTCGAGCATGAAAACAGACTAAATTGCAAACTTTTCAAAATATGAATATAAGTATGATACCCAGGCTAGGCACCTATACCATTTTTAGCTTTAGTGTTTCAAAAATCATGTTAAAATCATAAGGTATCAATACTTTCATCAATGTATCGATACTTCCACATAGGTACCGATACCACCAGTTTGTATCGACACCAATTTGGCGTTCTATCATTGTAACACCCTTTAACCCTTATCCATCGCCGGAATAGAGTTACGGAGCTTTACCAGACATTACAGATCAAATACGAACAATTCATAATTATTCACACATAAACATCATAATTCAATCATATAGTCCCTTTATGAACCTTCGAGGCCAAAACACATGTTAAAAACAAATCGGGACTTAATCGGAAGTTTAGAAAATTTTTAGTGAAATTTTAAAATTTTTCCTAAGTACAGGGCTCATACGACCATGTGGCCTAAGGACACGCCTGTGCTTCAGGCCTTGTCTGATCCCGTACAACTTTCTGACTTAGGCCACACGACTAGCCAAACGCTCGTGTATTAGGCCGTGTGCCTCACATGGCTGAGACACACACCCGTGTCTCTGACCATGTGCAATTTCCTGGGCATTTTGTTTTAAATTTTTAAGATGCAGGGGACACACGGCCTATCCACATGCCCATGTGTAAACCGTATGTCTCACACGGTCTGGTCACACGCCCGTGTGCCAGGCCGTGTGGACTCAAAATGAGCCTTTAATATCAAGTTTTACCAACCTTGCAAACTTATTCAACAAGCAATTCAAAAACCAATCATTTAACCAATCCAAAACACATTCAAATACACCTAAAACATAATAAAACTATCAATTTATTAACCTAATTAATGTACCCTTATAGATACTTATCATATATAACAAAACAATTCAATAAGTAACGCCTAGGTTTGTGCAAGTGTACACAGTCGTTATCAAGTAATAAGTAAGTATCAAGTTATCGTCTCCACAGGGATTGTATTTGTGCTAAGTCACTTAATTTGTAAAATTATATTAAAAATTTGGTAAATAAAAACACAATATGATTGAGAAGTGATGATTAAGATTAAATATATTAAACTAAATGCAATGATCCCTAATGCAAATTATCCTAAATATGCAAACTATATGAATGAAATAGATTTTAGCAAAATTAAACACAATTTGCAACAATTATAACATAAATAAACTAGGACAATTACTTTAATTAAACCCAATTTATTATCAACATGCTTAATAACATTCGGAAAAACATTCCATGGCAACTCGATCTTTCATGAGTTTGGAAACCACATTAGGTCCTTTCGGAATCCTTTACTTAGTAAATACGTATTTTATTGATCCTTATTTACTAAGGGTTTCTTAGCATTTGTGTGAGGTAACAGGGACGTGTTATGTTTGAAACAGTTTAATCACACAAATCTAAAAACTATGCAGATGACAAAGCTTGACTAGAGTTGTTATGCAACCTGCAATTTAATCGGGTTAGGATCTAAATATTTCAATTATGTGTCCACTAGCCGTCGTCTGGTCAGGACCACTCAGCTAATTCAGGTGCATTTCAATCACTTATGAACGAAATACAGACTTGATTTTAATTGAAAACATGATCGATTAAGGCACAAACATTATAAGCATGAATCAAATAAATATTATTTAATCAAAGCAATCATCCTAGCTTAAATAAAATTAAGCAAACATTGTTGTAAACAAGAACAAAGAACACATAGCAAACATTTTCAGATTAAATCAAAGAAAAGAAAGATTAAACCCAAATCAAAGTGGCTGTCACCCAAGACTCTGATCGACGAGGCTCCTTCGCTCCTTCACTTTGCTCCTTTACTGATGGCTCTCCAAGATGGCCGACCAAGGGCTCTTTAAGAGGATTAGTTGCTAAAATCTCTATGAAGAGATGAAGCCAGGGTGGGGAATGGAAAATGCTAAGAGAATTGAGAGAGAAGAGAGAATGTTGAAGTATGAGGGATGATGAATGAATGAATGAGAGGGTCTTATTTATAGGTGAGGAAAGGGGGATAGTTTGCTAAAAATAGGAGGTTCCATCACTTCAAGCATCTTTAAAGGGTGGCCAGCCATGAATTGAGGAAATTGAGCTGACTTTTGCTTGATTGTTGCTCAATTTAAGTGCCACAACAACTCAGGACTAAGACTCGGTCAAGTGCAAATCTTTAGGCAAATCTCTAATTTCTTCAACATTGCAAGGACCTTGTGCAATTAAACCAAAAAGTGGTTTATGTGGACAGCCAAGTGTAGCCAAAAATTAGGTTGACTTGGTCTCCAATTGGACGGTTTTGTAATCCAACAAAGCTATCAGACCTGTCCAAAATAAATCAGTAAATTAGAGGGCCAAAGCATAAAATTTATCCAATTTATTTTTTTGAATCAAATTCGGATTGGGCTTATTATTATTTAAAACCAAACTTACATAAAGACCACATAAAAGGGTCCGAATAAGCCTAAACAATCAATCACAAACCAGTCTAGAGACAAGGGTAGCCCAAGTAAATAAAAATGATAGAAAAAACAAAACAGGAAATTAAAAAGTTTACAGACCCGAATAATTCATTATAACCCAAATTATTAATGAAATATCTAAAAATGAACATTTAAATATAATTTTATATTTTATTATTTAATTTAATCACGCATAACCTACTTCATGTCTTAAAAATATAATATGCTCAATTTAATATAAAATAAGCCATTTTATGCATGAAAACTATATAATAAAGCATAAAATCACATTTTAATAATTTCTGTGTCCTAATTTCATATTTTCACATATTTTATTAATTTATTAAATAATTACTTAGTTTTAACAACAAATTTAAGTAAAAAGGTGATAAATTATTGGGAAAAATCCTATATATTTTTTCGTTTACACAAACCAATTTCTAAATTATGTCAATTTCATACTTACTTTTGCATAAGTTTTAATATTCATGTTGAACCTCAAGATAAAACATAGAATCTATTATATAAGTAACCAATATCATCTTATAACATTATTTACATTCACTTCCCAAAATGATAAACTTAAACATCCTAGGCACATGCCATTACCAAAAAGAAATGTACTTCACTACAATGAGTTCGGGATCAGCCTTGGATGCCGATTTAACGATCTGACTTTAACCAAACCTGCGCATGGAAGCAAACCATACGCTGAGTATAAACTCAGTAGTATTTTTATAATCCACATACTTTAAATCATTGCTCATCCCGAGTAATGGTTATGCACAGCAAAAGGTTTTGGTAAGGCAAAATTGCTAATTGTGTAAGCAGCATCAATCTTTTTCCCATACTTATGCATTAATAACTTCATGTTCATAGATATTCTTTATTAACAAGTAATTCATATGCAAACACTTATAGAATTTTATACTAAGTTTCAAAATATGCCAACATGAATCATAGTTGTATGTATGTCACAGCTATAGATAACATTCTTCATTCAACATAATTTCTTATCAATCAAGCAAACAATCATAAGGCTTATTTATGAACTTCAAATGTTGAACTTAGTACTTCTTCTCCCTAATGTAGGTGACATAAGCATCAAATCAATAGGTCTTTTATAAGGTTGTAATGGGGCTCGGTTAAAGGTAGGGATTTCAAGAGATGGGACATTTCGGTTTCAAAATCTTAACCTTCAACTCTGTCTTGGATTTCTTGAATTACAACCTTTTTCTTTAAGTGAACCTTTGGAACACCCCCAAACTTATTTTGCACTCAAGCTCATACATTTTTCCTTTTTGGAGACTGAGCAAACTTTTCTTCGCTCTCTTTTTGTCTTTTTTTTAAGCATGAGCACATACATCTTTTTGAAAATTTTCTCAAATGTTGATTACCAAGGCAACTTTAGTTAAGATGGGTTCACAAAATTAGGATAACTTAAAAAGATGGTAATTAGCTTATAATGTGGGTTCATTGCAATAAACAGGCCTTTAAGCTCAAAATTACAGTTTCAAGGGTCTAATATCATAAGGTTGGCTTGAAAAGGCTCAAACAATCCAAAGAAATAGTGCCTATATTATTTTAGATTTTTATGTCCCCTAGGATTTCGCCTCAAGAAAGTTACTAAGTCAATTCTAAAGATATAAACCTTCATGCATGTCTAATCTCAAGAGAAACTAAGTTTTCATGGCAAACATTACTAAGGCTAAGATCATACAAGCATTCCATTCTTCATGATAACATACTTTCACTCAGATATAATCATCATTCATACTTGCATACAAACTATCTTATTAACAAAAAATGTCTCTAAACATTCATTTATTAAAACATATTTATGAAAGAAATGATTGAAACATACTTGAAAATTTAAAATTTTGAGCAATTTATTTGCCTTACCCCCTTTAAAAAGAAGCAATGTACTCATTGTGAGAACAAAGTAATGAATGAAAACTAAACACCAGGTTGGGTTGTAAAGAAAGAGAGGTGAGTCATTAAGACTGCTTAAATACCAAGTCTTTCCTAATAACCCAATCCTAGACATGTTCATTCCCATTGCCACATTACTTAGTCTTTTTCTTTCTAAAGAAGTGTTAAGTTTATTCATGCTTGCTATGTTTTATTTTGCAGAAATTAAATCCTAATTTACGAAAGAAATAAATTCCTAAAGACTAAAAATAATTAAATAAATAACAAGACAAGAATCCCCCCTTTTATTTTTCTGAATCATTCTCCTTGTCCTCTTTAGCTCCATCTCCGCTTGCATGGTCAGTAACTTCCGTCCATGTTTCAAAGATAGCATCTGGGAGCTCAAAAAAAAAGTATTAGAGATTTTCTTAAAAGTATTTTGAATTGAGTCATCTCTAATTTTTGCATATTTCCAGTAAGTTTTGTTGATTGTGCATGAAATTGCTCATATCCATCAGAATTGACAACTCCTATGTCCTTGAAGCACTTGTAGAAGTCGGCATAGGAGTTGTAGATTCAGGTTCAACCCTTAGCTTGACTTGTTCTTCTTCTGGCTCAACCCTTGGTTCAAGGTTTGCAGCTCTTTCAATTAGTTTAGGACTGTTTGGTTCTTTATCAGATTCTTCTTCTTCAGTGTCTGTAACTGAGTTAGCTTCAGTTTCAAGTTCATTTGTTAACTCCTTGATATCTGGCTTAGTTGGCTCTTTTTGCTCGCCTTGATTCAACTCATGCACCCTCTCTACTAACCTTTCAAGACCATAATTTGTAATGAACCCTTAAACATATCGCCCTTTCAAATTTTCTTGTGTTTTAACACAGGCCCTTAAGTAAAGTGAAGTGCTTAATGATGGGAAATAAGCACTTCCTGTCTTCTTTTTAGCACAATCATGAATCTCTTTGAGAATAATTTTACCGACATTAATGGACTTTTCTATCAAGATTGCATATAACAAAAGCATCCGTTCCATTGAGATGGTGAAACTATGTGAGATAGGCATAAAAATGTAACGAACAAAGTAAAACCATATCTTTGCTACTGGTTTTAGATTCCCTTAGGCAAGAGTGGCTCCCATACTTTCTTATAATCCATTGGGATCCCAGATTTGTCACAACATCAAGCACTTGTTGAAGAAAACCCCAATTGATATTGTTCATCATAGGGTAGTACTCATATTCTTCAACATCAGGTAAGTTAAACAAATCATTGATGGATTTAGAAGTAAAAGGTACCTTTTTCTTTCGAACGATGACCTCAGTAGCATCTTGCATAGTCAAACTGGCATAGAATTCTCAAACTAGTTCATCATCGTGAAGTGAACGGGCATCACAAAATCGTTCCCACTTGAGAGCATTGATTTTCTTTCTAATCGGTATAGGAACAACCATCAAATCGTTATTCTTCAAGTCAAAACCTTTTTCCGGCATCATAGGTTGATGCTTGAAGATTGAATCAAATCTCTCTTTCACTTCTTCATTGATCAAAATCGGGTTTTCAGGAGTAGTCTTTGAATATCTGGTTCTTTTGTGAGACATGGTATCTTTTCCCGAAAATTCGGCAAATTTTCTGCACAAGGGAGAAAAGAGAAATCGACAAAGTGGGTAAAACTTGCTACAAAAAAAATCTTGCGACGGCAAGGACAGTGCGACGATAATGATTACGTATGACAACAACGGCAGGGTGTGACAGCGACAACGGTGTGCGATAGCAATAACGGTGGTTCGGTAATCTCTTTGCGACGATAATAAGAGATTTCGACAAAAGGGGAAGAGAACTAGTGTTTCTTTCGGGATTTGAGGTTGGCAGCAGGAGAGGGAGGTTTAAGGATTTTTAGGGTTTAAGCAAATTAGTTTGAGGGATATGAAAAATAGTAGAATGAAGAGGGGTTTATATAAGAAAATTTAGGGCAACATGGAGCAAAAATTTATCTACATTTGGGTTACTTGGACGACAAGTAATCGGTGTGACGTCAAGGCATGGTTTTTTTTCCTCATTTTTGCTATCTTGGGCATCAAACTCAGACTATATTTATAAACTTACTCAAGAAAAAAAAACTGATTAGTACTTGTGCCAAATTTGACCCCCTTTATTAACATAAAAATTTAAAATTTAAATAGAACAAATAAAAATTAAAATATTTTAAATTTTAAATAGAAAATAGAAAATTTATTCTTAACAAATTACATTAAATTAATTCCCAGGAAAGGTTGGTGAGGTCACAGCGGTCCCGTTTAAGTTCCAATCTCCTTAGATAGAATTAATTAAATGTAATAAGTTAAGAAAATAAGTTCTAATTATATATTTATTTACAAAACAAATTCATGAAAAATCAAGGGTCTGTTAATTTGAATGTAATATCCTGAATTAATGGGCCTATGCAATTTGGTGTTGTATGCTTAAAATGTTAATTTGAGGTTTAGAGGTGCAAATTGGGCTCAGGAATGGACTGAGGTCTTGGCTAAATATTTTGTTTAGAGACTATTGGGTTTAAATAAAGTATTAAGAGTGAAATAGGCCAGATGGGCTTGTGGCCCAGGAACAAGAGGGGCAGTAGGAGGGAGCTATAAGTGGCTCCAATAGGTAAAAGAAGGGGGCCTCAGTGTGGCCGATTGGAGCCTAAGAAATTGGGCCAATTTCGGCAGGCCAAGGAGAGCTAGGGGGGACGGCAATATGGCTACAAAATAGGGGATTTTATGCTTTAAATTATGTGGATATTATGCTGATAAAGGAGGGAGGAGTTAGAGCTAATTAAGTCTCTTTTAGATGAGTTAGTAGATTAAGATAAAAGAGAAAAGATAGGATTTATCTGCAAGGTTAGGTAAGTGTCGAAATTTCTATAAATAGGGGGGACAGCTAATCAATTCTGGCATTAGAACCCTAGTCTTTCTTCTCTTCCTGTGCCGAAAATTTGAAGGCCATCTCACTTGTTTTCTTTTCTCATCTTTTCTCTTCCAAAAGCCGAAAATCACCATTGTTTTCTTTTCTCATCTTTTCTCTTCCAAAAGCCGAAAATCACCACCCCCTCACCCTTTCTTTCTTTTTCTTCGAAATTTCCTTTTAGCTGAATCTTTTGATCTCTATTGTTATTCTTCTCCCATTCACTAAAAGCCGAAACTTCTCATTCAATTCTTCTAAAAGCCGAAAAATACATAAGCCTTCCCTCGTTCATCTTTTCTGGGATTTTCTTAAAAGCCGAAATCCCTAGATCTCATCTCCTGTGATTGCCGAAATCCTTCTGTGGTGTCTGCTTGTGCCGAATCCTGAAGAAAACTAAAGGTAAGTGTCGATTTGCGAGATTTCAATCTTTTTCTGGCTTTTAGAGACCCTAGCCAAATGGCTATATGGAAACTGATCTTATGTTTTTCTATCGTTTGCGGCATTCCGGGACTTGAAGGGGATTCAATCGCTTAGATTTCTAAGCCAGAGTTCAGTAGCCCTTGGATCGTATCACTTTCAGGATTTCAAGGTAAGGAGATCTGTTAATTTAAGCATATAATTCGGGTAAAACACTAACCCTTGGCCTAATATAGGAGAGGCCTTATCTTTGCGTTCTTCCGGCTTTTGAGCAAAGTTGTAGACAAAGGGTAGTAGATCTGATTAGTGAGGGTATCGACATAGAGAGTAGTCTTATGCATTAATCAGGTGTGTAACACTTCCACACCATTTAGATTGCCTGTTAAAAATATGTTTATTAATCTGAAATATTCTGTAAAATGCCGAAATCCCGGCATAACGGATGAAACCCAAGGAGGGTAAAAGCGAATCACCAAGTTAGTGATCTCTGTCATTCCTAAGTGAATGTTCCTGTTAAGATGACATATGTGATAAGTATGCCGATATCCATGATTGCATGGGGTTGGGTTTGATGAAAGGGGAAATGTTCTGTTGTAGCGGCTTTTGCCGTGACCTGTTGTAGTGGCTTTTGCCATGACCTGTTGTAGTGGCTACGGCCATGATCTGACGATGAGCAGCATGACTGCCATCGATGGTGTGTAGCGGTGTGGGTTGATTGTAGAAATCCCCAATGGTGTGACTGGCAGGTAAGGGTGGTGTGTAGTGGATGAAAACCTAGGATTTGGGTTGGGCTTGCATAATTTTTGTTATATATTAATCTGTTATTCCGTTCTGTGGGGCTAAGGCCCAAATCTAATGGTGCATGAGGGTTGCACACTGAGTCTCGCGACTCAACCTATTATTTAACATTTTCAGGTAGCACCTAGTGCATCAGACCGGGCTGGAGAGGAGCGCAGGGTGGCCATGCGAGAGAGTATTTGGATTCAGCAAAGGACTTTTCATTATTTGGTTATTTTATTTTTTTTATTAGTGGATTTTAAGTTTCAATGTAATAAGGCCATGGGCCACTAGACTCATATTTATTTTGGGTTTTATGTTGGGTTTTGTTCCTAGACCTTTATATTTCATGCTAAAATTAAGCTAAGACATGTAACAACTTAGTTTTTTCTTCCGTAATCCACCAAGGTATCATTTAAATTTATATTTTATACAGAATATTAAATTACTAAGTTTTCCGGTTAAAATGTTTAAACCTGATACTATTTTTCCAAAATGTGACATGTTTTATAAAATTCCTTAGTGACATACCAGATCCGGTTGTAGTGTTTGGGCCGGGTTTGGGGTGTTACATTGAACGAGGATTCAACCCCCTCAATTTCACCATCCCAGTAGTGTTTGAGACGTTGACCATTAACTTTAAACGTACCTCTATAATTATTGTATAATTCAATAGCTCCATTAGGATAAACTCGGTAGATGGTATAGGGTCCTTTCCATCGAGATTTAAGCTTCCCAGGAAATAACTTCAACCTTGAATTAAACAACAAAACCTTCTGACCTTCTTTAAACTCGCGAGGTTGTATATGACTATCATGCCATCTCTTTGATCTTTCTTTACACATTTTGGCATTCTCATAGGAAAACAACTTCAGCTCTTCCAACTCATCAAGTTGTAACATCCTTCTCTCACCGGCTTGCTTAAGATCAAAGTTTAACTGCTTCAACACCCAGTGAGCTTTATTCTCCAACTCTAATGGCAAATGACATGCCATTCCAAAGACTAACCGATAAGGAGTCATTCCTAACGGAGTCTTAGATGCTGTTCGATAGGCCCATTGTAGAAGCCCATTTTTGCCCGGGCCTTTGTAAATAAAAAATAAAAATAAATAAAGCCAGTGTTTATTTTTACAGTTCTTTACAACACCCAAATTTAACGGCCCAAACACTAGTAGCCCAGATTACAAAACGGAACCCATTGACCCAATTACCCTGTGATACACAGACCTCATACCCATTACACCCTTAGCCCAACCTATAGCCCAAACTTAATGGCCCAAAATTTGTTTCAGAAACTGGAAACCCTGAAACCCTAGGTTTCCAGTCGCGCCGTAAAGGTCAGAAAGCCAATCGTCACGCCGCAATATCTGGAGCCTAATCGCCGCAGCTGGAGTTTGATCGTCGCACCTTCGAAGCCACCAGAATCCCCTCGATAGCGCCGCCATTCTCGCGCCTGGTCTTCACCACGAAATCGTCGTCATCAACCTGCGAAAAAAGGAAACAAGCCGTAGCAAAAAAAAGGAAAGAACAGATATGAAAAAATATATTTCCTTCTTTATTTTGTTTTTTTGGGTTATAAAACCCCTTGTAAAACCTGTAATGGGCACGGAGACTCACAGAAAAAGAAAATATATACAGAAATAAAAAAGGAACAAATCTTTCACGAATACAGAGGTGATTTTTCATTTTTTATTCATATTATTCTCTTTATTTTTATTTTCTTTAGTTCTTTTTTCTGCAAACGGTAAATGCACGAACAATAAAATAAGAAAGGGTGAGAAAAATTACCCTTGAGATGGAGGTTTTAGGCCTCCGGCCACCGGACACGGAGGCGCGTGCGGCGAGAGGCTCGCGAATCTGACGAACGAGTTCTGGATAGGGAAAGGGACGATTTCAGAGAAGTTTTTGGAGTTTTTTTTTAAAACAATTTTAAAAATGAAATTTTTAACCCATTTTTTACTTATATAATGATGCAGAAACGGCGTCGTTTTTGCTTGATTCAATAAGCATAAAACAGCGTCGTTTTGAAGGAGGATCCGCGTGTTGACCCGACCCGGCCCTCAGGATCCGCGCGTTTTATAAAAAGGGGGGATTTACAGTTTTAGTCCTTTCGTAATTTTATTTCTTTTATTTTAAAACAATTTAAATTTCTATTTTTATTAAATTAACCCTAAAAGTTTATGTTTATTTTAATTGAACCCAGAACTGTAACACCCCAAACCCGACCCATGCGTTTCGACCAGATCCGGCATGTTATCGAACACATACCACTTTATCGCATTTTGAAAACACAAGTTAAATTAATTAAATTTGAATAAAGGAGAGACTCTTTGAAAATAAACCTCTTTGTATTTTTATTAATAAATGTAAATAAACCTTGTGGTATATTCATATGTTGCATAACATTGAAAACTACTTAGTTGAATAAAAACTAGGGGCCTTATTACATAAATATTCCCAAATAAAAATAAAATAAACTTAAAGAAATCTCGAAAATAATTTGTAGAAATAAAATTTGATGGTCCCTCGAGTCCGTCTCGGCTCCCATATCCCACGATCTGCTCGCTTCACCCAAAGTTAGGAAAAATAATAGGGTGAGTCACCAAGACTCAGTGTGTAAATCCCGTAAACACATAAAAGGCTTGGGCCCACAAACACATTACGAGCCCTGGCCCATACACAATGGAAACAATCATAATCACATGACAGATAATAGATGATGAATAGCCCAACCCATCCTAGAATTCCATCCTCTACACACCAACCCGTACTCAACCATCACACCTTGGGATTTCTACAATCAACCTCTATCCGCTACACACCATAACGATATATTGCACTACCTATTCCTATTATTCAGGAATCATTAAACGTGGCATAGCCACTGATCACTATGTGACCTCATAATATAACGTGGCTCAGCCACCGATCGCCATGTGACCTTAATAATACATCGTAGCATCTCGACAGCTGAGCTACTTGTCATAAAGACCGATCACTATGTGACCTATGTGGCAAAGCCACCGATCGCTATGCGACCTTCTTCCCCTTCATCATATCAAAATCCCACCCCATGCATACACACATAAAGAAAACATTATACAGGCTTTCATATATATATATCGATACACATAGAGATTTCTATGATTACGTACCTGGCATCCTTGCCTAACCCTTTTAGGGTTTTATTCGACTGTCTACACAGCCACTTTCCGGCTTTTTAGCCCATAACACATAAAACACAGTTAAAGAGTGTGTTAGAGATCTACACACCTGATTAATGTCGATACCCTTGCTAAACCGATCTACAACTTTGCTCAAAAAGCCGGAAGGATGTGAAACTAGGGCCTCTCCTATATTTGGCCATGGTTAGTGTTCTACCCAATTTTATATATTTGAATAACAAATCTTCTTACCTTAAAATCCCGAAATTGGAGACTAGCTATTTTTGGCTTTTAGATCTAGTTGACCAAGCTTCCTTCAAATCCCAAATTGCCGCCCAATCATAGAACCATTAAACTATTAGCTTTTCGGCTTTTTGCCTTTCAAAAACTGGGGATAAAGTATGAGATCTAACAAAAGTCAACACTTACCTTAGAATAGGGGATTCGGCTAGCACTTGAAGAGAGGATTCGTCAATGTCAAAGAAAAGTATTAAATGCCGGAAGAATAGAACTAATTCTCAAATAGGATGAATAAAGAAAAACTATGGAGATTTCGGCTTTTTAAAGAGAAATCGGCACAATGAGGAAAAAGTGGAGAAAAGTTTCGGCTTTTGAAAAAATTGGAGAAAAGAAATTGGAGAGGGAGAGGCTAAAGAATTCGGCACAAAGAATAGAGAGAATTAGGGTTTTTTAAATGTCAGAATCAAGGAGCTATCCCCCCTATTTATAGATATTTCGACATCTACTGCTAAAAATCGAAAACGCCCTTAAAATTCAAGCTAAAAAAGAGGGGAAATTCGGCACCCTCTTTGCCATGCAGTAGCCGAATTTTACACTCCTCTAGGTGATGGATTTTTAGCCATCACTTGCCTTGTAGATAGGCTCCTATCTTTTCTCCTTTTTATCTCTTAAATTATCAATTATTAAATCCATATAATCTCCTATTTTTAAGCCTTGTAGCCGTCCACCTCATTAAACCTAATTGTCGAAATTTAACTCACTTAAATTAAAAGATTTGGGCTTCATTTAACTTAAATTTTGGGCCCCTAAATCCCTTATGTGTGGCGTCACTTCTAATTCCCTTATAGTGCTACTTATTGTTGGGCCACAAGCCCATGTTTGGCATTTTAAACATAATTACCACCTTTTAATTCTTTAATCCCAATCTAATAATTTAATCAAGGCCTTAGCCTAATCCTGAGCCCAATTTGGACCCCTAACACTTAAGTTAACACATTACACATATTCACCCATTAAACGCATAAGCCCAAAAATTCAGGATGTTACAGCTTTAAAAGTTAAAAATCAAAACGATGCCGTTTTAAAATTTTGAATAATTGCCGTATTAATCCTTGTAATTTAAAGCGTGTTTTAATTCAATCCTTTTCTATTTGTTTTAATTGTTATTTAATCCCTTTATATTTATTCAATCCTGATTTTTTTTTATTTTTTATCCTTTTATTTTATTATTTTAATATCATATTAAATTATTTTATTGTAATAAATATACTATATTATTTTCTTTATTATTTATATATTAACTTATTAATAATGTAAAATTTTATATTTTTTTATATATTAATTTATTAATAGTATAAATTTATATATATATGTATATTTTTTTACTATTTTTTATATTTAATTATTATTATATATCACTTGGTTTAATAATTTATATATTATTTTATAATTTATACATTATTTATATTATATTTTTAATCTATATATTATACATATATAATTTTTATGATTAGTATATTATGTATATATATATGTTTTTATTTAAAATTATTAAATATATTATTTGCTAATTAGTTTTATAATCCTTATATTATTAATTATTTTATATTATTTTATTATATATTATGATTTTTACTAATTATTATATATATTTATTTTTATTTTTATATTCATTTATTATTACTTTAACATTTTTTTATTATTTATTTATTCATGTTATTTATTATTTATTGTTAATATAATTCCTAGAATTGCAATTGATATATATGTTATAATGATTCACTCAAACCATTTTTATAAAAATACCTTTCGAATTAAAATATTTATTTCAAATGGTTTTCAAAATAATGTGATATATGATTTTTGGGGACTTCGAGAAGAATCTATCCCTAACTTACTGATTTTCAATTTTTCTCGTGGAACTTAAAATATTAAATATCCCTTCTCATTTCAAATAAAAACTTATTCTCGGGAATTCAAAATGTCGTGTCCTAACGTGCTGGATGTAACATTATGTTATCTCGAGGTAAGGTTTTTGAAAATAAGGCAATGTTTAGCATTTAGAAATTCGGGAAATAGTGCCCTAACGTGCTGGGTTGCGATTTTCCTTTTTGCTAAATAGCTAAATATCCTTTTAACAAGTTTTGTAAATCATGAGATGATTTTGATTACGAAGGTTTTAAAATATCGTGCCCTAACATGCTGGATGTGATGTTTATATTCCTTCGGAACAAAGAATTCTCAAATTTTAACTCAAATTGCTCGAAGTTTTTTTTAAAAAAAAAAAATCATATTTTTAAATATTTTTAGATTTCAAACATTTGGACATGATTTTATAGATTAGGTACCAATTTTTGGGCGTTATGAGGGTGCTAACCCTTCCTCATACGTAACCGACTCCCGAACCTATTTTCTCGTTTTTCGTGGACCAAAATCAAATGTTTTAAAATAAAACGTTTTACAAGGTGATCCAATCACACCTAAGTAAAAAAGATTGGTGGCGACTCCATTTACGTTTTTAAAGTTGATCCCCATTTTTTTAAACCGAGATTAAAAATGGTTTCGACACCCATAATGCATCATCGAGCCTTCGAGACCAATCTTTTCTGCTAGGGCGTACTACCTTTTCAAGGATACCTTTGATTTCATGGTTCACTCTTTCAACTTGCCCACTAGGGGTGATAGGCAGTAGCAATCTTGTGCTTCACATCATATTTGTCAAGCAACCACTTAAGCTATTTGCTCACAAAGTGAGAACATTCATCATTAATAATAGCTCTTAGTGTCCCAAATCGTGTAAACACATGCTTATGTAGGAATCGCATGACTACCTTAGCATCATTTGTAGGGTATGCTTCAGCTTCAACCTGCTTGGATACATAGTCCACAACAACTAAGATGTATTTGTTCTCATACGAAGAAGGAAACGAGCCTAAGAAGTCAATGCCCCATACGTCGAACAATTCAATCTCCAAAATGTTTGTCAAGGGCATCTTATTCCTCATTGATATATTTTCGGTCCTTTGGCATTTATCACGGTTCTTCACATAAGCATAAGCATATTTAAATAGTGTAGGCCAAAAGAAATTTGCTTGCAAAATCTTTGCTGCAGTACATGAACCACCAAAGTGTGCCCCACTTGGAGATGAATGGTAATGATACAAGATCTCAGCAATCTCACTTTCAGCTACACACTTTCGGATTATATTATCTGTACACTGTGTAAACAAAAACAGATCCTCCCAAAAATAATACTGACTATCATGAAGGAATTTTTTCCTTTGTTGGTATGTCATTTCTCAAGAAATTATTCCACATGTAAGATAATTGGCAAAATCAGCAAAACAAGGTGTTTCATGAATTTGACTTACCTCAAATAAGTGTTCATCTGGGAAATTCTCGTTGAAATGCACACATGATTGAGTTACCTCGTCTTGTTCCAACCTCGACAGATGATCAACTATTTGATTTTTGACACCTTTTTTGTCTTGGATCTCAAGGTCAAATTCTTGGAGTAAAAGTATCCAACAAATTAGCCTCGGTTTCTCATCTTTCTTCGTGAGCAAGTATTTAATGGCTGCATGGTCAGTAAATACTGTAACTTTGGTACCTATAAGATATGAGCAGAATTTGTCAAAAGCAAAAACTATAGCAAAGAGTTCCTTTCGGTTACCGTATAATTGAATTGGGCTCTCGTTAAAGTTCTACTTGCATAGTAAATAGGGTGAAACACTTAGTTTCTTCTTTGACCCATCACAGCTCCAGTAGCATAATAACTTGCATCGCACACCAACTCAAAAGGTGAGTTCCAATCAAGTGTAATGATTATTAGGGCTGAGTTAACCCTTTTTTTAGATCTTCAAAAGCTTCCAAACATGCTTTGTTGAAATCAAACACTGTATCTTTCTCTAACAAAAAACACAACAGTTTAGAAATTTTCGAGAAATCATTGATAAATTGTAACACCCCAAACCCGGCCCAAACACCACGACCGGATCTGGCATGTCACTAAGAAGATTTAGTAAAACATGTCGCATTTTTGAGAAATAATCGTCGAGTATAAACATGTATACCGGAAAACTTAATAATTTGGATAATTTGTAAAAGATATAATTTTTCAATTAAATGCCTTTATGAATTAAAAACTGAAATTTAGTACATGCCTTAACTAAAGTAAAATGTAAAATCTAAATGTTTGGTAATATCAAAAGCCCAAAACAAATGAAAATATAAAGCCAGTGGCCCGTGGCCTTATTACAATGAAATTTAAAACCTACTAACTGAAAACATTAAAAATTAATAAACTAGTAAAAGTCTTTTGCTGAATCAAATAATCTCTCGCATGGCCACCTTGCGCTCCTCTCCAGCCCGGTTCGATGCACTAGGCGCTACCTGAAAGATGTTAAATAATGGGGTGAGTCACGAGACTCAGTGTGCAACCCTCGTGCACCATCAGATTGGGCCTTAGCCCCACAGAACAGATAACAGAGTATAATATATCAGATAATATGCAAAGCCCAACCCAATCCTAGGTTTCCATCCACTACACACCACCTTTACCAGCCAACCACAATATTAGGGATTTCTACTATCAACCCACACCGCTACACACCATCGATGGCGGTCGGTCATTGCGATTAGTCGCTCATCGTCGATCATGGCAATAGCCACTACAATGATCATGGCATTAGCCACTACAACAGATCATGGCATCAGCCACTACAACAGATCATGGCATTAGCCACTACAACAGATCATGGCAAAAGCCACTACAACAGAACACTTCCCCTTTCATCAATCACCCAACCCCGTGTATACATAGAAATTGGCATACATATAAAATATATCATCTCAACAAAAAAATTCACTTTATAATGACAGAGATCACTAACCTGGTGATTCGCCTTTACCCTTCTCGGGTTTCCAACAGCCATGCCTGTATTTCGGCATTTAACGGAATATAACAGATTTATAAGCATATACTAACAGACAATCTAAATGGTGTGAGAAGTTGCACACCTGATAACACATAGTACTACTCTCTATGTTGATACCCTCACTAATCGGATCTACTGCCCTTTGTCTACAACCTTGCTCAAAAGCCGGAAGAACGCGAAGATAAGCCTTCTCCTATATTCAGCCAAGAGTTAGTGTTTACCCGAATTTATACGTTCAAATTAACAGATCTCCTTACCTTGAAATCCTGAAAGTAATACGATTCAATTGCTACTGAACTCTGGCTTAGAAATCTAAGCGATTGAATCCCCTTCAAATCCCGGAATGCCGTAAATGAGAGAAAACACCTGATTAGTTAACCATATAGCCATTTGGCTAAGATATCTAAAAGCCGGAAAAGATTGAAATCTCGTGAATTGACTCTTACCTTTAGTTTTCTTCAAGATTCGGCACAAGCAGACACCACAGAAAAAATTCGGCAATCACAGGAGATGAGATCTAGGGATTTCGGCTTTTAAGAAAATCTCGGAAAAGATGAACAAGAGGGAGATTTCGGCTACAAGAACAAACAAGAGTGTAGTTTCGATTTTTATTGAATGAGAGAAGAATAACAATGGAGATCAGAAGATTCGACTAAAAGGAAATTTTCAAAGAAAGAAGAAAGGGTGAGGGAGGTGGTGATTTTCGGCTTTTGAAAGAAAAGATGTTGAGAAGATTGGGAGATTTCAGCTTTTGAAGAAATCTAAAGAAAAGAAATTGCAGAGAGGAGACCGAGGATTTTTACACAGAAGAGAGAGAAAAGAATAGGGTTCCAAATACCGGAATTGATGAGCTATCCCCCCCTATTTATAGAAATTTTGGCACCTACCTATCAAAACCCGAAAGTGTCCTTTCTGATAACTAAAAATTAAGCAAATAAAAGGGGAAAATTCGGCACCCCTTTTCCCTATCAGAAACTGATTTCTCCTCCCCTTCAGAGTCAAAATTTCGGCCACCACCTAGCCTCGCATATAAATCCTATCTTTTCTCCTTTATCTTAATCTATCCACATCTCCAGAAGAAACCTAGATAGCACCAACTCTTCCTTCTTTTATCAGCACATTATCCACCTTATTATCTCATTAAATAATTCCTATTTTTAAGCCCTATTGCCATCCAACCTACTCCTCCTTTAAGTGCCGAAAATGGCCCAATTACATGGGCTACATGCAGCCAAAACTTAGGCCTCTCCTTTTCCATTGACGCCAACTCCCTTCCCTCTTAGTGGCGCCATTTTGCCACTGGGCCACAAGCCCATTTTGATATTTTAAACACAGATACCACCTTTTAAACCCTATAGTGCCCAAACAAAAATTTAACCAAGGCCTTGACCACATCCTAAGCCCAATTTGGATCTCTAACAATTAAATTAACACATTAATCATATCCACACACTAAACGCATAGGCCCATTAATTCAGGATGTTACATAAACCTTCGGTAAAAACCGGCATGGCCTAAGAAACTTCTAACTCCTTTCACATTAATTGGGGTAGGTAATCTTTCAATTACGTCTACCTTTTCTTTATCGACTTCAATTCCTCTTCTTAAGATTTTATGCCCTAAGACAATCCCTTCCTTAACCATAAAATGACATTTTTCCCAGTTAAGGACAAGATTCGTCTCTTCGTATCTCTTCAGTATCTTAGTCAAATTACTCAAAAAAATATCATAAATGTTACCATAAATATCATAAATCATCCATGAAAACCTCAATAAAATTTTCAACCATATCAGTGAATATTGCCATCATGTATCGTTGAAATGTTGAGGTGCATTGCATAAACCAAAAGGCATTTGCCTAAAAGCAAACGTACCGTTTGGACAAGTAAAGGTTGTTTTATATTGGTCCTCTGGAGCTACAACTATTTGGTTATATCTCGAATAGCCATCTAAAAAATAATAGAATTGATTACATGCCAGTCGATTTAACATCTGATCCATAAAAGGCAATGAAAAATGGTCCTTTTGAGTGGCTTTATTCAACTTTTTGTAATCAATACAAATTTTCCAACCAGTAGCAGGTCTTGTTGGAATCACTCATTATGCTCATTTTCAATAATCGTTATTCCACCTTTCTTTGACACACATTGCACCAAACTTACCCACGAGCTATCTGAAATAGGATAGATGATTCCTGCATCTAACCATTTGATCACTTCTTTTCTCACAACTTCTTTTATAATAGGATTGAGCCTCATTTGCCCATCAATTTGAGCTCTTTCACCTTCTTCTAAAATAATTTTATGCATGCAAAAAGGACTTATTCCTCGAATATTAGCTATGGTCCAATCAATTGTTTTCTTAAATTTCTTTAGAACAACAATTAGTTGCTCCTCTTGATCTTTTGTCAGTTCTGTTGAAATAATCACTGGAAAAGTGGAACAGTCACCTAAATAAACGTATTTCAAATGGGAAGAAAGTACCTTTAGTTCGAGTTTAAGTGGTTCTTCAATTAGCAACTTGAGTTGCACAAATTCTCTGACTTCTAACTCCAACGGTTCAAACCGTGTGGATTGAATAAAATTTCTCGGATTGGCTTCCATCAAAGCCATGTTTTCTTCACATTCTTCATCCTCCAAAGGGTCAAGATCTAAGGCTTTCTCCAATAGATATTCTTCAAAATTGCTTTCCATAGAAACCAAGGTTTCTTCCATAACTAAGCACTCTTCTACTGGATCGGGAAATTTCATCACTTTAAGAATGTTTAAGGTTACCTGATCGTCTTGAATTCGCATGGTGAGTTCACCTTTCTGCACATAAATTAACGTTCTTCCCGTGGCTAAGAAAGGTCTCACAAGGATGATCGACACTTCCTTATTTGCTTCAAAATCTAAGATAATGAAATCAGCAGGAAAAATAAATTTATCGACTCTTACCAAAACATCCTCAATCTTTCCCTCGGGATATGCTAAAGACCGATCCGCTTGCTGAAGCATCACAGTTGTAGGTATTACTTCACCTATCCATAGCATCTTGAAAATAGACTTAGGCATCAAGTTAATACTTGCTCTTAAATCACACAAAGCTTTACCACAGTAAGATTCACCAATGTTACAGGGTATAGTAAAGCTTCCTGGGTCTTTCAATTTCAGTGGCAATTTGTTCTACACGAACGCACTACACTCCTTTGTCAAGGTAACAGTCTCATACTCACTCAGTCGTTTCTTCAGGGACAGTATATCCTTTATAAACTTCACATAATTCGGCATTTGTTCTGAAGCCTCCACCAACGGAATATTGATGTGTAACTGCTTCAGAACATCCAAAAACTTCTTGAATTGCACCTCCTATTTCTGCTTGTGTTGCTGCAATCTTTGCAGACATGGAGGTGATGGAACTTTTGGTTGAATCGAAAAACTCTTCTAAGTAGGTAAATCTGCATCCATAGAAGATGTTAAAGTATTTGAATTCACTAAGTTAGGATTTACCTTGTTAGTCTTTGCAAGTTTTGATTCCTTTGGTGTAGGAATTTCAACAGCTCGTTTGTAACACCTCTAACTCATTTCCGTCGCCAAATTAGGGTTACAAGGTATTACTGGACATAACACAGATCAGGACATACATTTACTACCTTTCTTGTTTCGTAATTCAATCACATCAATACACATACATTTTATATTTAATAACAATAGCACACAACTTATAAATCAAAACACATTCAAATAATTATTATACAAATAGTTCACTTGACCAACTAAAACCCGATCATGCTTCACTACTTAAAATTCACCAGCAAATCATGCTTTAAAACTTTTAAGCATGTCAATATCAATTATTTATCCACATATTCGAAATAACTAATATGCAACAAAGCCACATTACATGTACTTAATACATATAAGGTTCGAACTATATGACGTCAACAGTATTGGCATTTGCTTCCTAAATACATGTTCAAACATATATCCTTACATTTTATGTATCGAACAATTGTCAGTACAATTATCTCATAGACTAACTATTAATCATATCATTATTTTTATTTAATTTTCTGTACATGCACATATTAAAAACATAACAACCATATTACATGGCCTAGTTTTTATTTTGTTCTTATTCATGCATGCAGCATTAATTAATATAATACCATGACTGAACATATTATATACAATTTCTTAAGTCACAGAATAATGCACCATGTTTGACCATAAATAATAGATTAATGATATACATAATCTATTAGCATATTATATGCAAATGCACCATACGAAATATATAGTCACTATTACAATGATATTCGAATAATAATAATTACTAAAAATCCTTTTTGCTTAATAGTATACCTACTTTTAGTAGGTTTAACAAATCATTACATAAAGCTTAATGACCAAGATCATAAGTAACATACACAATTATTTAACCTTTCAAAGAACCAAAAACATGCATACTTCCCATTTACAAGCTTGCGTAAATGTGTACACAATAGAGCCATTTTCGAGTGTCCATATTTCATTATCACTACCAAGCTAGTCATTACATATTCGGTATTGTATATCATCCAATCCATAGTATCTTTATATAATGCTATAAACCAAATATCATGCTATCATTTTAAGCCATCTCCTTAGCCTAATATACATATACAATTAAATTATCATTTCTAAACCAATTTACCCATTAAAGACATGTCATTTCAACTCAATAATAAAACCACAAATTTTAATTCAATACACACTCGAATATATAGTCATTCTTTTACCCCATTAATAAGTCGAAATATAGATAGTCTCCAACCTTCATATGCATATTTCCATTCATATGTCATAACCCAAACTCACTTAAATACCAAATCCAAACATACCACACATATTATAAATATATATATATATATAACACATAACCAAAATCATTTAAACTTAACATTATTTATCTTACTATAATACACCAAACATACCTCATTTACCTCATTGCCGAAACACATGAATAAAACACCACCATATATATATGCCATACCATGTAATTACTAACCATATAAGATTAAACCATGACCAAAATAAACTTAAGCCATAATTAAACCAAAACCCAACACAAGGAAGGAAATTAAGCCATTTTCGCATGGCTTTTATACACACTCTGTAACATCCTGAAAAGGGCCTATGCATTTTTGATTTAGTTGTACGAAATGACATGTCTTATGTGTTATGAATATATTTTTAACATTTTTGGAAACATGGAAATGTACGGAAATGTTAGGTTTAAAAGAGGAAAGTGAACATTTTTGGAAACTAGGAAATGTAAGGAAATGTTAAGTTAAAAGAGGAAAGTGAACATTTTTGGAAACTTGGAAATGTAACGAAATGTTAGGTTAAAGGAGGGAAACGAACATTTTTGGAAACTTGGAAATGTAAGGAAATGACTTTCTAAATAGTAAACTTGAGCTGAGAACTTTGTTTGATCGAAAGAACTACTTTTAAACATCTCTTTTCATAAAACTGTTCGCGGTTAATCAGTGAAACAAAAGTACTAATGTATAAAACTCTTAAATCAGATTAAATCGCGACGTTAGAAAATTAGTTCTAGGGGACGTGATCATCGTGGACGGGATAAGAGGAGTCTTGGACTGTCAGAATCGTCTAAGAGTCTTCAGAAAAGACCGAAGGTTGAGAATTTTGCTCGTGTTTTTAAGCCAACTACTAAAAATTCGGACCGTCCGTGTGCTCAGTGTGGAAGGTATCATATTGGCGAGTGTTGGAACCGAGATCGGGAATGTTTTAGATGTAAGTCTAAGGCTCATTTGGTTAAGAATTGCCCTCGTGCAACGAAGGTTTGTGGTTTAAACCATGGAGGAAATGGTCATGGAACACCCGGTAGAGAGTCTTTGAAGGTTGGATGTGAGACAACCAAGGATATGATAGCGATTAAGTTCCTTGTTTTTGGAGTACTATTTATTGTTTTAGAGATAGTTCATTCTTGTGTTACAAGTGAACTGTTTGAAACTTTGGATGTGAACTTAGATCTGTGCCTAGAAGGTAAGATAGTTCTTTAAGATCAGAGTGCGTGACAATAGCGTAGTGGGGTGAGTTAGACCGTACGATGGTTCGTTAGTAAGTAATTTCGAGGACGAAATTATTTTTAAGGAGGGTAGAACTGTAACATCCTGAAAAGGGCCTATGCATTTTTGATTTAATTGTACGAAATGACATGTCTTATGTGTTATTAATATATTTTTAACATTTTTGGAAACTAGGAAATGTAAGGAAATGTTAAGTTAAAAGAGGAAAGTGAACATTTTTGGAAACTAGGAAATGTAAGGAAATGTTAAGTTAAAAGAGGAAAGTGAACATTTTTGGAAACTTGGAAATGTAACGAAATGTTAGGTTAAAGGAGGGAAACGAACGTTTTTGGAAACTTGGAAATGTAAGGAAATGACTTAGAAAATGTTGAGTTTTAAAGTTTAAAAGAGGAAACTAAGGCAAGATGGCCTTAAGAGAAAATGTAGGGAAAATATGACACACAAACGGGCTTGGAAAAGAGGCCTGGAGATGCCACTTAGGGCCTCTGGAAATAGCGCCACATACAGGAGTATTGGGCCAAGATTCGAGCTGTAGGGGAAGCAAAATAAAAGTTTTATTTTGCAGCAGAGATTAGCAAAGTAAGACGGCACAAGGCTATAATTTAGGAGCTTTTATTCTTTTATTTTTAAGAGATAAATAGTGGATAAATAAGGGATAAATAATGGATTTATTTTAGATTATTTTCCAGAGATAAATGAGGAATTATTCTTTAATTAGGAAAATAAGGGAGAAGTGATGGCCAAGTAAGGGACTTTGAGTTTAATAATTTCGGCTAAGTAAGGATAGTTGCTTAATTATCTTTTATTTTAGGAGATAATTAAAGAGATAAAGCTATCAAAATAGAAGAGTGATGGCCAAGTAAGGGATTCTAAGTTAGTAAATTCGGCTATATATAAGGAAAAGAGGGCCATTCATCATTCTTTCTCTCAACCCTCTCTCTCGCTGAATTTCCTAGAGCATTTGTTCTTCTTTTTTTTTTAGCCATAGCCAGAAAATTCAAGATATCACCATTAGCCAATTTCTTTTCTTTCCAATCCATCAAAAGTTGAATCTTTGAGGGGCTTCAAGCATAGGTCTTTGTCGATTTCTTCAAGAAAGGGTAAGAACAAGTTTTGATTTCTATTCTTTTCTTTTAGATTTGTCGAAATCTAGGATTAATCCCATCAATATTCTTATTTGCCGAAATTTGGAAGGATTCTTTCAGGATTTTTGCCATAGTCGACTATAAAGGAAAAGATCTTCGAGATTTGACCATCAAGGTAAGTCATATCTGACATTCGGCCAAGGGCCATTGATTGTGATTAAAGGTTAGAAGTTGATCTAACATGTGGTTTTAGGGATTTCGACAGAAGCTATAACAAGGGATAATTTCAAGATTTAAGATCCTTAAGGTAAGTGACTATGAATATTCGGCCAAGGCCTATTTTAGTAGTTAGATCTATTTTTATATGTTTTAAGCCGAAAACTAACCGATTCAAGAGATCTAGTGGTTAGCCGATTTCAAAGGGGAAGAATACAAGTTTCCGGGATTTGATTAATTATCAAATCGGTAGCAAGGTAAGAAAGTGGATACGATAATCCTTCGGGATTTGATTAAATTAGCCGAATAGGCTTTTTCCTAAAATGCTAAATGTGGCCAAATGTAGGGATTTAGGATCTAAAGCGATAGATCGGTTTTTCAAGATCTCAAGGAATTTGCTAAGCGAATCAGGTGTGTACCCTACACCAATCTTTATAGATTCATGGCTTTATATATGTTTTAATCTGAAAATATAAGAATATGGCTAAGGTACCGTGTTACAGTACAAAGTACTCAGGTACGTTTCCTACTTCTACTAGGATTACGAAATATGTTATATTTAACATGTGAAAAGTGACATGAATGTGAATTTAAGTATGGTATGCATAATATGAATAATATGGGGCATTCGGGTTATATGTAGAAGGGGAAGTGAATGTGGTGACTTCGGTCTCACTATCTGAATGTGGTGAATTCGGTCACATTATCTGAATACGGTAACTTCGGTTACATTATTTGAGTGTGTTAACTTCGGTTACATTATCTAAATGTGGTGTCTCATGACACAATTATCTGGTGGCTATGCCACAAATTTTATATGGGCGATGAGCACGCCGATCGCAATGATCGCTTCGATGGTGTGTAGCGGATGGAGGGTTGACTTAGTAGTCCCCACGATTGTGCAAAAGTTGGTACGGGGATGTGTAGCGGATGGCACCTAGGTTTGGGTTTGGGTTGCATCATCATTTTTATCTGTTATATGAATAAGTATTTGATATGAAAATGTATGCTCGATCTATTGAATTTTAGTGTTGTGTACACATTGAGTCTCTGTTGACTCACCCCATTGTGGGACAATTTTTGGTGACGATCAATAATGGACCGGGTTTGCGAAGCTTAGGGATGGCCATGCTCACTTTGAAGTTTTATTCAATATGGAAATTTAATTTTATTTAAGTATTTTAGAATTTTATTTTGGGATTTTACTTGATGTAATAAGGCCATAAGTTACATTTCTTTACTTTTATTTTTAATTACTATGTTACGAATTATTTTCAATTAAAGTTAAGTAAAATTTATTCTTTAAAAATAAATCCTAATTGTTTTGTCACCTTAATTAATTGGATTTTAAAATAAGATAAATGGGTTTTTTTTAACTCAAGCCCAACCCAAAACAATATTTCTTTCAAAACACACTATTTTCCCCAAAGTACAAAAGAACTTTGAAACCGGTTTGCTTAAGGAACATACCAGATCCGGTTCAGGCTCGTGGGCCGGGTTTGGGGTGTTTCACATTCTTTCGAATTAAACTAACTCCAAAGCTAGCCTATACATGCCATAGTTTCAAAGAAATTTCAGCTTATAAAATATCGAAGTTAGTCGATAGTGTGATAGACTTTGCTGACGGTTCCCGAGCTCGTAACTTATATCCAAATCTATAAACAAAAATAAACAAAAATACACACAGAGTAAGCTATTTAAGCTTAGTAAGTCTTAAGCAAAAGTATTAAATCAAATAATCATTCAAGCATTATCAAAGCCATAATTAATACTATAAGATTTTTAAAGCTTAGCACATATATGACCCACTAATGCCAAATGCCATTTCCTTTTCTTTAACATCCTCAAAATTATTCTTATCTCACCTTAATAGTGCAAACTCACCGAATACACTTATATGTAATATGTATCCATATATAAAATCCGATCAAGTAAGTACAATTTACATTTAACTACAAATAATCAATCATACACATATGCAAACATATCCATTTGCCCTCACATAAGCATTTACACATATAACCGAATCTCAAGGCACATCCAAGATTGAGTTCCAATTTATCATACTCATTATTTGTAAGACCAAATGCACATATTTAAAAATCTTACAATAATACTTCAACTATATCACATATTGCTCACTTCGAATAGTAATATAATAACTTACCTTAATCATTGCAACTATGAAGCTTATACTTACCTGGACATTTAGCTTACTTACCGTAATTGCATTCCACCTTATTAGTGATCCATGTATCCTCTATTTATAATATATCACCGGCATTAAGCCTACTAGGAAATAAAGCCTGAATACACACCGGCACTAAGCCTGCTAGGCAATAAAGCCTGAATACACACCGACACTAAGCCTGCTAGACCTGAGGTCTGAAATTTAATCACCGGCATTTTGCCTGCTAGGCAATAAGCCCGTTACACTTCACTGGCACAAGGCCTGCTAGGCAATAAGCCCGATACACTTCACCGGCACAAGGCTTGCTAGGCTCGAAGCCCGAGTATCAATATAAATAAACCATTTCATACACAGTACATATTACCAATATCACATCTCACACATAATTCATATTATTTTCACATATCAACTTCAATTAAATATAACTACATTTCACTATTAAAATCACCTATCATATTAGGCTTTGGCCTATTTCGCACTTATAAATTCATAATTCAAAATGTAATCAAGGTTGTAACCAATGTTAACGATATTAAATTGCTTAAAGACTTACCTCGGAAATCGTCAGACAGCAAAATCTGACTATTCGATAACTTTTATTTTTCCCCGATCCTAGTTCGTTTTTCTTTGTTCTTGATCTAAACACATTAAATTTAAACTCATTCAATCACATTTCATTGTAATTTAATCCAAAAACACCTAAATGGTCAAATTACCATTTTACCCCTAATATTTAACATTTATCACAATTTAGTCCAAATAGCATAAAACACAAAATATTCAAAATTTAGCTTCACCCTAGCTTGGCCGAATTTCACTAAGGTCCCTAAACAATTTAATCCTATTTAGGCATTTTTACCAAAAATGCCTTAATTAAACTTAACAATCTAAAAACCTATATTTATTTTCCATCACTAAACACCAATTTCATTAAGCTATCAACAATGGCATTTCATGAATATATCATCAAATTCAAAAATTAACGCATGGGTCTTGAAGATTACTAAGCAACGATCTCAAAAAACATAGAAATTATCAAAAACCGAGCTAGTTACATACCTTAATCAAGCCAAAATATGGCCGAATGTGGCTTTCTTTTCTTTTTTCTTTCCTTAGATAATTTCGGCAGCTCCAAAGATGAACATGCATGTCTTTTTTTTGTTTTATTATACTAACTTATTTAATATATTATTACATCATTTTCCATTTAATTAACATTTGCTTTCTTTTAATATCATTTAATAAAACATATAAAACATGTTCATTTAATGGCCTTGCCGTCCACTCACATACTTTTGGCTTAATTGCCACATAAGTCCTCCTATTTAAAAAGCCACAACACTTTAATACCTTGAAAAATAGCAAGCAACTTTCACTTTTAATGCATTTTAATTCTTTTTTCAAATTATACACACAGACGAACAAATTAACTTACGAAAATTTAACACAAGCAAATTCACACATAATAAATACTGAAATTAATTTTTTTAAAAAATATTTTTTTCGGACTCAGATTTGTGGTTCCGAAACCACTATTTCGATTAGGGTTAAAATTGGGCTGTTACATGGTTGATTCTTCTCAACGAGCTTATCTTCGACATCAATCAATCGGGGTTCCAAAATTGTACCACTTCGCAATGCCACTGCCTTGATATGTTCTTTACCCAAATTTCTTGGATTCTCAGTATCGCTCGGCAAGGTTCCTTGCGGTCTATTACGAAGCTCCGTAGCTAACTGAGCCATTTGGTTTTCCAAATTTTTCAGTGTTGCTGCTTGGCTTTGGATCAAAGCGTCATTCTTTGCCATGTACGCTTTCAACAAGTTTTCCAAACCGTTTGATGCCTCAGCTTAAGGTGGTTTTGGGGCTTGTTGATTAAACCCTTGAGATTAATTGGATCTATGCTGCAATAGTTTGTTGTTCGGTCTATTTCATTGGTTGCTCCAAGAAAAGTTAGGATGATTACGCTATGAAGGATTGTAGAAGTTGGATTGGGGCCCTTGTCCACTCCTATTTTGATATTGGTTCCCCACTTAGTACATTCACTCGGGATTTGATGGACAATTCTCAAAAGAATGACCTTCCCTATAGTATACACAGGAAACTACTTCAAACAGACTTGGTGGCTGAGCTGCAAAATTATTAGCACTATTAGCGGTAAATTGCTTTAACATAAGGGAAATAGACGATACCTGAGTTGATAACGAGGTGAGGGCGTCAACTTCACAAGCTTCGGGTACACGTCTTCCTGAAGCTGTTCGATTTGTTGGCCATTGATAGTTATTACTCGCAATCCTCTCGATGATCTCATAAGCTTCATTATAAGACTTAGACAAAATTGCACCATTCGCAGAAGCATCTACCATCAATCTTGTATGTGCATTGAGACCATTATAGAATGTCTCAAACTGGATACAATACGGAATCCCATGATGAGGACACTTACGAAGTAACTCCTTGAATCGCTCCCAAGCCTAATACACAGACTCGTCATCCAATTGTTGGAAAGTTGTGATTTCGTTCCTCAACTTAGCGTTTTTGCTAGGTGGGAAATACTTAACCAAAAATCTCTCTACTAATTCTTGCCATGTAGATATGAAACTTGGTGGCAATGAATTGAGCCACGCTTGTGCTCGATCTCGCAACAAGTATGGGAACAACTTCAACCTCATTGCGTCTTCAGTCACACCAGCTATCTTGAATGAATTACTCACCTCCATAAACAATCGAAGGTGGAGATGTGGATCTTCTGTGGGCATACCACTAAATTGGCCCACCGTTTGAAGCATTTGAAACATCACTGGTTTCAATTCAAATTGGGTTGCCTCAATATCTGGCCTTCTAATTCGTGGATTTAACTTACTCAAAAGTGGCACAGCATATTGTTTGATGCATCGATCCCTATCATGGGCAATGATGATGAGATTTCCTACACAATCGGCTTCATTACCTTGGTCTTGATTTTGATTTCCAAGGTCCATCTCAACTTGTGTTTGAGTTGTTCGTTTACATCTTCTTTGTTTAAAAGTTCGCTCAATTTCAGGGTCTGCAGGGGTTAAATCGATAATCCGATCTATGCTCATAAACACCTCAAAAGAAAATCACAAAATTAAAAAGAATAAGTCAGTAATGTTAGAAATAAACCAAATTGGAAGTAAATAATTTCACAGAAAAAATGATTATGGCAATAGTTAATAGTCCCCGGCAACGACGCCAAAAACTTGTAACGCATAGGTTTGTGCAAGTGTACACAGTCATTATCAAGTAATAAGTAAGTATTGAGTTATCGTCTCCACAGGGATTGTATTTGTGCTAAGTCACTTAACTTGTAAAATTATATTAACAATTTGGTAAATAAAAACACAATATGATTGAAAAGTGATGATTAAAATCAAATATATTAAACTAAATACAATGATCCCTAATGCAAATTATCCTAAATATGCAAACTATATGAATGAAATAGATTTTAAAAAAATTAAACACAATTTGCAACAATTATAACATAAATAAAATAGGACAATTACTTTAATTAAACTCAATTTATTATCAACATGCTTAATAACATTCGGGAAAACATTCCATGGAAACTCGATCTTTTATGAGTTTGGAAACCACATTAGGTTCTTTTGGAATCCTTTACTTAGTAAATACATATTTTACTAATCCTTATTTACTAAGGGTTTCTTAGCATTCGTGTGAGGTAACAGGGACGTGCTAGGTTTGAAACAATTTAATAACACAAATCTAAAAACTATGCAGATAACAGAGTTTGGTCAGAGTTCTTATGCAACCTGCAATTTAATCGTGCTAGGATCTAAATTGAGCATGCACATTTCGATTATGTGTCCACTAGCCATCGTCTGGTCAGTACCACTCAGCTAATTCAGGTGCATTTCAATCATGTATGAACGAAATACAGACTTGATTTCAATTGAAAACATGATCGACTGAGGCAAAAACATTTTAAGCATAAATCAAATAAATATTATTTAATCAAAGTAATCATCCTAGCTTAAATAAAATTAAGCAAACATTGTTGTAAACAAGAACAAAGAACACATAGCAAACATTTTCAAATTAAATCAAAGAAAAGAAAGATTAAACCCAAATCAAAGTGGCTGTCACCCAAGAATCTGGTCGACGAGGCTCCTTCGCTCCTTCACTTTGCTCCTTTGCTGATGGCTCTCCAAGATGGCCGACCAAGGGCTCTTTAAGAGGCTTAGTTGCTAAAATCTCTATGAAAAGATGAAGTTAGGCGTGGGGAATGGAAAATGCTAAGAGAATTGAGAGAGAAGAGAGAATGTTGAAGTATGAGGGATGATGAATGAATGAATGAGGGGGTCTTATTTATAGGTGAGGAGAGGGGGATAGTTTGCTAAAAATAGGAGGTTCCATCTCTTCAAGCATCTTTAAAGGGTGGCCGTCCATGAATTGAGGAAATTGAGCTGATTTTTGCTTGATTGTTGCTCAATTTAAGTGCCACAACAACTCAGGACTGAGACTCGGTCAAGTGCAAATCTTCAGGCAAATCTCTGATTTCTTCAACATTGCAAGGACCTTGTGCAATTAAATCAAAAAATGGTTTATGTGGACAGCCAAGTGTAGCCGAAAATTGGGTTGACTTGGTCTCCAATTTGGACGGTTTTGTAATCCAACAAAGCTATCAGACCTGTCCAAAATAAATCAATAAATTAGAAGGCCAAAGAATAAAATTTATCCAATTTAAATAATTCATTATAACCCAAATTATTAATGAAATATCTAAAAATGAATATTTAAATATAATTTTATATTTTTTATTTAATTTAATCCATCATGGCCCACTTCATGTCTTAAAAATATAATATGCTCAATTTAATATAAAATAAGCCATTTTTTGCATGAAAACTATATAATAAAGCATAAAATCACATTTTAATAATTTCTATGTCCTAATTTCATATTTTCACATATTTCATTAATTTATTAAACAATTACTTAGTTTTAACAACAAATTTAAGTAAAAAGGTGATAAATTGTATAGGAAAAATCCTATATATTTTTTCGTTTACACAAACCAATTTCTAAATTATGTCAATTTCATACTTACTTTTGCATAAGTTTTAATATTCATGTTGAACCTCAAGATAACACATAAAATCTATTATATAAGTAACCAATATCATCTTATAACATTATTTACATTCACTTCCCAAAATGACAAACTTAAACATCCTAGGCACATGCCATTACAAAAAATAAATGTACTTCACTACAATAAGTTCGTGATCGGCCTTGGATGCTGATTTAACGATCTGACTTTAACCTAACCTGCGCACGGAAACAAACCGTACGTTGAGTATAAACTCAGTGGTATTTTTATAATCCAAATACTTTAAATATAAAATTAATGTTATTTACACATTCAATCATACAAATACTATAATTATACAATAAACAATTCATAGCTAAATCATTTATAACATATTCATTTCTGATCAATTGCTATCCTAGATAGCTTTTCACAATGTTAACACATATATCACTTGAACCATAATTTTGGTTATTCACATTCAATTTAAAAATTCTCAATTTATATATCTCTAACCATATTTCATTTCATTACTCAATATCATTTATATCGATCAAATTTGCCAATTCATTTATTTAACCCTATTAACATGACTCGGACTCGGACGGATACACGGATTCAACCAAAACACACCAATTTCGCACCCAGTGCCTCATTGGATAATTCAAAGTAATAAGTTGACACCTAGTGTCTCATCAGTCTTGCCTAAGTAAATTGGTACCCAGTACCTCACCGAATTTATCTGAAGTAATAATTTGACACTTAGTGTCTCGTCGACTCGAAGTCGAAGTAATCCTTGAATACTTCCAATCCTATGGCATGCCATCTATATCCGACTCAGCCCGATACAATTAATAGGGTTTTCAATTCACTTTTCAAATATAACCAATATTCAATTTTTTCACATTTCAATAACAATCAATATTTTCATCAACCACAATTCACATGATCTCAATTCAATATGAAAAAAAAAACACTCACTTTAATTACTTACCATAAATATAAGTTTAAAATACAACAATTTAAAATTTCTAAATTCAGATTATAGAAATACAAACCACAATTTTTGAATCACTCCTCGTCGGCTTTCTCTTTTCCTTTCTTAGCCGATGTCTCCGGCACAATGTTAGCTACGAAAATTAAAACAATTTAAAATCATCAATACACACAATTTCACCTTGAATATTTCAATTTCAACTCAACTTTTGCCTAAATTCCAATTAAGTCCTTAATCAAATCTAACCTTATTTTCTTCACAACTTATTCTTTATTTTCATTCAATTTTCACGTAAACTAAACTTAACTCTCTAATTTCACCATAAAATCCTAAATTTCAAAAATTTCTCAATTTAATCCCTATTACTGAAAACCTATGATTTAATTTACAATTCAATCCCTTTCTCACTTCTAACTTGAAGTTCTATTAATTTAACCTCTAATTTTTCAATATATTCAACATAAACAACATCTAAAAATTCATTAATTTTCAAAATTTCAATATAATTCAAGTAGTACTTTGTTTTAGGGTTCCAAAAACATCAAAATTACAAGAAAAGGAGCCAAATTAACTTGCCACTTAAGCTTGAAACCTTTAAACCCTAAATTTTCTTTTTCTTTTTCTTTCCCCTTTCTTTCTCCCTGTTTCATTTTCCCTATTCTGTTTATTCTTTCTATTTGTTTTATTTATTTATGTTTTATATTATAATAATATAATAATATAATATAATAATTTCTTAAATAATAAGTACATATATATATGTATTGCAAATATATGTATGTATTTATTACACATGTATTTTATTTTTACCACACAATTGTCACAATTTGGTTTCTTAATTTATTTAATCCCTTGACTTTTCTCTATTCTATAATTAAGCTTTCACACTTTATTCAATTTAATCCTTATACCTAATTAACCTTAAGTCAAGCTAATTCACCTAACCAAAACCTAATTCACCACATAACTAAGTTCGTAAATATTTTTAATAAATATTCACGAATCCGTTTCACAAAAATGGATACCCAAAAATGCACTTTTTCGATACCCGCAAATTTCAGGTCGTTACGTTTCTCCCCTTTTAATAAATTTCGTTCTCGAAATTTACTTGAAAAGAGGTGGGGGTTGATGGCTGTAAATCAGAGTTTTAAAATTTATAAAAGAATGATCAAACCTGGAAACTAACTTTGACAACGATTAAAGGCAAGTGTACCTATCGAACAGTAGTATAGCTTAGGCAAGACCGGATATCGAACCCAAAGGAACTAAAAGTACTAATACTAACTTTATTTTTATTATTTAGCCTTAAAATTAGAGTGAAGTTGCTTTTGACGAAGACTATTTGTGTGTCAAATTTTCCTCTATTAATTTTCTTAAGACCACCTTGCTTCATGTCCTTCTTTTAAACTTTAACTTAACATTTCTTAAGCATTTCCCTACATTTCTAAGACATTTCCTTACATTTCCAAGACATTTCCTTACATTTCCAAGACAAGACATTTCCTTATATTTCCAAGACAAGACATTTCCTTACATTTCCAAGACAAGACATTTCCTTACATTTCCAAGACATTTCCTTACATTTCCAAGACAAGACATTTCCTTACATTTCCAAGACAAGACATTTCCTTACATTTCCAGGTTTCCAAAAATGTTCACTTTCCTCTTTTAAACTTAACATTTCCTTACATTTCCAGGTTTCTAAAAATGTTCACAACACATCCACAACATATAAGACATGCTATTTCACGGAATTAAGCAGGAATACACAAGCCCTAATCCAGGATATTACAAGTTAACTGGTAAGTAATTGGCCACACTCTTTCCACAATATCATATGGACCAATAAATCTGATACCGGAACAAAAATGTACCGTAATCTACGGAAATCTTATTGGTGGCCAGGTATGAAAAGAGATATAGTTGAATATGTGGCTAAATGTTTGACTTGTCAACGAGTAAAGGCAGAGCATCAGGTTTCTACTGGACTACTTCGGCTTATTAATATTCCTGAATGGAAATGGGACTGTATCACGATGGATTTTGTAACGGGGTTACCATTTTTGGCAAGTAAGAAAAATGCTATTTGGGTAATTGTTGATCGACTTACAAAAGTGGCTCACTTCATAGCTGGTAAAACTGATTGGTCACTTTAGAAGCATGCTGAAGTTTACATTCAGGAAATTATGAGATTGCATGGTATTCCTGTATCGATAATTTCTAATCGAGATCCACAGTTCACACCGAGATTTTGGAGGCAGTTGCATGAATTATTTGGCACTCGACTCAGTTTTAGCGCAGCTTTCCATCCTTAGACTGACGAAGAATCTGAGTGAGTTATTCAGATTTTGGAAGATATGCTTCGTGCTTGTGTCATTGATTTTGAATCAGGTTGGGAACGTTATTTACCGTTTGCTGAATTTGTATACAATAATACTTTCCAATCAAGTATTCAAATGACTCCGTATGAAGCTTTATATGGTCGTAGATTTCGGTGACATGTATGTTGATGGAATTGAATGAAAGAAAGATGATTGGGCCGAAATTAATTTAAGAAATTGAGGACACTGTTAAGAAGATTCGAGATAGATTAAAGGCAGCTTTCGACAGAAAGAAATTGTATGCAGATTTAAAACATCGAGACATTGAGTATTCTGTTGTGATAAGGTATTTCTTAAAGTTTCACCTCGGAAGAAAATTTTAAGCTTTTGCGAAAAATTCTCAAAGAACCCGAATTAGTTTCGAATTATTTTTAATACACATTTAGGGCCTCAAGGACCCAATAAAGGGATGATATGATTAAATTATGAAGTGTATGCTAATTAATTTGTTTAATGATCATATTTAAAATCTGAAATGTTTGGTAATGCTCCGTAACCCTATTTTGGCAACAGATAGGAGTTAGGGGGTGTTACAATTAGTGGTATTAGAGCTATTCGGGTTTAGCCAATTCTCGAACTAAATCGAGCTCAGAATTGAGTGTAGTGGTACATGCCCTAGTTCAGTCAAATTGAGTCAGGATTTGGATGCTGATATATTTGTTTGTTTCTGTTTTATAGTTAATGATGTCGGATGATTATAGTGATGATATTGATCAAGAAATGTATATTGGAGATGAAGAGTCTTGTGATTTAGATGAAACAGAGTCGGCAACACCAAGTGTAAACCCAGTAGGTAATCAACCACCAAATGTCGAAAGAGGTAAAGTTAGAGAAATAGATGATTCGCAATTACTTAGGGTTATAGCTAATGCCCTTCAACGAGTAGCAGGAGCTGTATCTGCTACGACATCTGCTTCTACTACTCGACGAGCCTCGGTTAAAGAACTACGTAAGTATGGTGCTGAAACACCCCAAACCCGGCCCACAAGCCTCGACCGGATCTGACATGTTCCCTTAACTTAATTTTGTGTCATGTTCTAGTAAAATAAGTCGATTTTTAAAACAAGCTTGAAAATTTAGTAAGTTGAAAGCCAAGTTGTTGATCAAGTTTATATATCATTAAAACTTTACCTTCATATTTCATAAATCAAAAGAAATGCCGGATTTTAGAACTTATTAAGTTGAAAATCGTAGTGGATTAAGTGTTAAAACAGTTGAAGTTGTTTAAGAAAAATGTTTAGTTATTTATTTGCCGATTATCGTATGAAAATAAAACTTAGAACATAAAACTTAAACAATTAAGTAGTGGCCTTATTACAACTGAACAAATAAATCCCGAAATAAATCCCGAAAACAAATTGAATAAAATGTAGAAAGTTCAAATAAAACCCGAAAATGCTGAGCATGGCCACCTCATAGTCCTCACTGACCCGGTCCATAATATGTATCACTTGCAAAAAGTTAGCCCACGAAGGGTGAGTCAACACACTCAATGTGTAACGGCTACACCAAAAACCCAACCGATCATAGCCTTAATCATAACATTTCGGCAAAGCCCATTTTTAGTTACATTCGGCCATAAGCCCATACATAGCATATCGGATCATAGCATACCAAATCACATTTAAATAAAATGACAATGCAATCTCGAGCCCACCTAGATATCCATCCTCTACACACCACCCATACCTACCAATCACACCGTGGGGATTACTAAATCGACCCTCCATCCGCTACACACCCTCGAAAGCGATTCTTTGCAGATCAAGCGCACATCGCTTCTTATAACGTGGCATAGCCACCAAATAATGTGACAGAGTCACCGGATTCATAATATGTGACATAAGTCATCGGATAATGTGGTAAAACAACCGGAACACTTCCCTTTCTCATTATAACCCTTATGCCCATGCAACATACATATTATTCAGATATCATGCAACATACTTAGCCCATAGTCATAACGAAATCACACATATTTCATATCAATGTTTATAAACATTATTAACATAATGTTAAGGGGTAACGTACCTGAATACACTGTACTACTGAATGGTACCCGTAACCATGATCATACATATTTCTTATTAACACATGCTTAACATTAATACTATTAATCTATCGGGAATTTAGTGTGGGGTTACACACCAGATAACAGTGAGAATGACACTCTCGATACCGACACTCTCGCTAGCAGGGATAACAACGATCTGCTTATCCCTTTCTGATACTGGCCCACAACTCGGTGGCCAATCACGTACGGCAGAAACTGAGCGTTTCTTGAATTTAGGGGTAGGAACTACCCATTTCTCCCCTCCACTGGTACTTGCATCCATTGAGGAACACTTAATCAAAACCCGATTAATTAATATGTAAGATCTAAACGAAAAACAATCGATAACTGGGCTCAAATTAAAAACAAAGGAAAAACAAATGAAAAACACCTGCTTTATTTCCAAGAAAATCATTTGGGCTCGAATTAAAAACGTTTTGGGCCTTAGTCCACAGGCCGAAAGTTAAAAAGCGGGCTCGATACGATAAATCAAACACCCACACACCCGCCCACGAGCACGAACCAGAATCGGTATGTTCCTTAAGAAAATCGGTTTCAAAATTCTTTGTTACTTAGCGAAAAACTTGTGATTTTAAAAAAAATATTGTTTGGGTTGGGCTTATGTTGGAAACCCATTAACTTTATTTTTAAATCCATTTAGTCTAAGGTGACAAAACAATTTAGGGTTTTCTTTGAAAGATATAATTCTTGCCTAGACTTAAAATATAAAATATTTCATAACATAGTCGTTAAAGAAAATAAAAGTAACAAATTAAAACTATGGCCTTTTCGGCCTTATTACATCAAATAATTCCCAAACTTAAGAAAAATTAAAGTACTTGGTATAAATAAAAATCCCAAATAATAAAATTTCTTCCTTAACATGCATGGCCACCTTTAGCTCCTGCCGACCCGGTCCATTATTGCTCACCACCTGAAAAATAGTCCCACAATGGGGTGAGTCAACAGACTCAATGTGTACACAAACTAACAATCAACAGATTAGGCATACATGTTCATATCAAAGACATATTCATATAAAAATGATACAACCCAAACCCAAGCCTATTTGTCCATCCGCTACACACCACCCGTACCTGCCAGTCACACCGTGGGGACTACTAAGTCAACCCTCCATCCGCTACACACCATCGAAAGCGATCATTGCGATCGGCGTGCTCATCGCCCATATATAATTTGTGTCATTAGACACCATATTCGAATAATGTAACAGAAGTTACCAAATTTAGATAATGTAACCGAAGTTACCATATTCATATTATGTGTGAAGAGTCACCATATTCCGATTGGTGAGACCAAGTCAACACCTTCTTCCCCTTTCACATATAGCCCAAAATGCCCCAAATATTATTATATCATGCATAACCTACTTATTTCTCATTCATGTTACTATTTACATGTTCAAAATATATCATATTCGTAATCCTATCGTAAGTAGGAAACGTGCACAGGTACTCTTTACCACATTTGTGGTACTTAGCCACATTCTCATTCTTATGCATATTCATATATTAAAATAATTATTGCCATAATATATTGAAAGTTAGTGTGAGTACACACCTGATTTGCTTAATAGGTTCCTTGATATCCCGAAGAAATCGATCTGTTGCTTTAGATCTCAATCCCTATATTCGGCCAAATTATTTAAACACATAAATAAACCTTTTTGACCTTAAAACCAAATCCTAGTAGGATTTGTATTTCTAAAGAACAAACCTTGGCCGATTGGATCTATGGACTTACCTTAAAATTTCCAAATCCGAATGTAATCCTTGCCTTGTATGTCCGTCGAAATTCCTATAGTTTCATGTTAGACTTAAATCTCACATATAATCCATAACTTTGACCAAATATGTGTAGATCTTACCTTAGATTCTTGAATCCCGAATGATCTCTTCCTTGTAGTTGATAGCACTAGAAATCCCGAAACACTCCTTATAGTTTCAGCCACAAAAATATTAACATTAGCCTCTATGTTTGACTTAAAGAGGAGAATAATCGATAACGACAAGATTCTTACCTTTTGAATTCGACAGATCTTTCCTGACACTGCTTCAGAGATTCGGCTTTGTGACTTTTGGCTTTTGATGCTATGAAGAATTCGGCTAGGTTGGATTGTGTTTTTGATTTTTGAAAAAGAAGAAAAGAAAAAAGAGAGAGGAGGCTAGGGAATTCGGCTAGACAAAAGAAAAGAGAAGAGAACCCTAAAAATTTCGGCAGAGATGAGGAGGAAGCAAAAATTGATGAGTAGCCCTCCCGCCTTCCTTTTTATAGTTTAAATTATCAGCCTAGGAGTCCCTTACTTGGCCACCACTCCTCTATCTGATATTATTATCTCTTTTATTTATCATAAATAAAAGAGTTTAATCCATTATTTAACTCCTCTGAATAATCCTAAAAAAAATCCTCTATTATCTTCATAAATTGTCGAATTTTAAAGGGATTTAAACTCCCTTTTTTTCTAGAAGCCTTGCCGTCCACTCTTAGCCTTCTGGAAGCAAAAATAAAACTTCATTTATTTGCTTCCCAAGTGGCTCGAACCCAGGCCCATGCCTTTTGCACATGGCGCCATTTCCATAGGCCCTAAGTGCCATCTTCAGGCCACTTTTCCTAGCCCGTTTGTGTGTCAAATTTCACCAACTTTTTCTTTTAAGGCCACCTTGCCTTAATTTCCTATTTTAAACTTTAAAACTTGACATTTCTAAGTCATTTCTAAGTTTCCTAAAATTTTCGATCGGCTCTGTAAACTTGCCATTTTCTTACATTTCCAAGTTTTCAGAAATGTTCACTTTCCATTTTTGAATCATTTCCTTACATTTCCTAGTTTCCATAAATGTTCACTTTCCTCTTTATTCCTTTACATTTTCAGGACATTTCCTTACATTTCCAAGACAAGACATTTCCTTACATTTCCTTGCATTTCCTTACATTTCCATACATTTCCTCACATTTCCTTACATTTCCTTACATTTCCATACATTTCCTTACATTTCCTTACATTTTCTTACATTTCCCTACATTGCCTTACATTTCCATACATTTCCACACATTTCCACACATTTCCATACACTTCCATACATTTCCATATATTTCCATACATTTCCTTATTTCTAGAATTCACATAACACATTCATAATTCATAAAACATGCCATTTTACCACATGGTTCCTTGTGTCATGCTTCACACGGAGTTTCTTTTAAAGCCTCATTTACCTAGCTCCCCTTTTTACTTAAGAACCAATAATTTTCCCAAAGCTTTCTTCTTCCATCCTAAAATTCTAAAAACCCTTAATACACTTCCAACACTGCCAAAACCTATTAACTCATGAATTATGCACAAACGCATAACCCCTAATCTAGGATGTTACATAGAGCTTCTAAAATATTATGATTGCGATATTGATTATCACTAGGGAAAGGCAAATGTTGTAGCTGATGCATTGAGTAGAAAAGAACAATTGAATTACGAGCAATGTTTACACAACTCAGTATCAGTGATGATGGAAGCTTATTGGCTGAGCTGAGAATTAAACCAGTGATGTTTGATTAGATCAAGTTAGCTTAATTAGAAGACGATAAATTAATAAAAAAAAAGAAAGAAATGGTTCAAGATGGCATGTCAGAGAATTTCAGCATGGACGATCATGGTTGTTTCAGATTTCATAATCGTATTTGTGTACCAGATGTTTCGGAACTGAAGAGTTGATACTTCGTGAAGCACATGATAGTCCTTTTGCATTGCATCCGGGAGGAAGGAAAATGTACCGTAATCTATGGGAATCTTATTGCTGGCCAGTTATGAGAAGAGATATAGTTGAATCTGTGGCTAAATGTTTGACTTGTCAACGAGTAAAGGCAGAGCACCAGGTTCTTACTGGACAACTTCAACCTATTAATATTCCTGAATGGAAATGGAACTATATCACGATGAATTTCGTAATGGGGTTACCATTGTCGGCAAGTAAGAAAAATGCTATTTGGGTAATTGTTGATTGGCTTACAAAAGCGACTCATTTCATAGCTGTTAGAACTGATTGGTCACTTCAGAAACTTGCTGAAGTTTACATTCGGGAAATTGTAAGATTGCACGTATTCCTGTATTGATAATTTTTGATCGAGATCCACGGTTCACATCGAGATTTTGGAGGCAGTTGCATGAATTATTTGGCATTCGACTCAGTTTTAGCGCAGCTTTCCATCCGCAGACTGACGAGCAGTCTGAGTGAGTTATTCAGATTTTGGAAGGTATGCTTCGTGCTTGTGTCATTGATTTTGATTCAGGTTGGGAAAGTTATTTACCTTTAGCTAAATTTGTATACAATAATAGTTTCCAATCAAGTATTCAAATGGCTCCGTATGAAGCTTTATATGGTCGTAGATGTCAGTCGCCTGTATATTGGATGGAATTGAATGAAAGAAAGATGATTGGGCTGGAATTAATTTAAGAAATGGAGGACACTGTTGAGAAGATTCGAGATAGATTAATGGCAGCTTTCGACAGACAGAAATCGTATGCAGATTTAAAATGTCGAGACATTGAGTATTCTGTTGGTGATAAGGTATTTCTCAAAGTTTCACCTTGGAAAAAATTTTTGAGGTTTTGCGAAAAATTCTCAGAGAACCTGAATTTGTTCCAAATTATTTTTAATACATATTTAGGGCCTCGAGGGCTCAATAAAGGGATAATATGATTAAATTATGAAGTGTATGTTAATTAATTTGTTTAATGATCATATTTAAAATTTGAAATGTTTGGTAATGCTTTGTAACCCTGTTTTGGCAAAGGATAGGGGTTAGGACGTGTTACAATCATTTTTAAAATCCTATCCATTTCATAAAGTATCGATACTTCAACCCCTAGAATCGATACTTCTTTCTAGAAAACAAAAAAAATAGTGCATTTTAAGTACTATTTCATGCTCAAGAAAAAACCTAACACAATTGGTACCCTAGGCACGCCATTAAACCTACATAAAGAACAATTCCATGTCTTCAAACATTCATTCATTCATTAACCATTTCAACAACTCATTAGACATTGTTTGGTTGCTAGAATAAAAAACTCTGACTACAAATTTGCAGCCATTCAAGCGTAGCTTATCATTCATACTCATCATTCAGTCCAACCAAATCAGATTCAAGATTGACCATTTATATGTTTGCACCTTTATTGACAGATTGTCAATATGAACTTATATAATCACAATATGTACCATCAAAATGAAAGCCTTACTTATAGCTCAAGTTACCAACATTGAAGTAACCATATATAAATAATAAAGCCTATATACATGCCACATAACTGAATTCCAGAATGATTAAAAGACTTTCGAAATAAATGATAGATAGTGTGAGTTCCGAGATGATCTGATATTCATGCTCCGCAAAATACCACTACAAGACAGGAAAAAAACATAATAGAGCAAGCATTGCAACATGACATATCCTTACATAGTTGAAAAAACATAACTAAATTAACTTAACTTATGTCTATAACAATTTAAGTATTTGAAACGCAAAGGCACGGTATGACATGTCCTTGACATCCTTACATAAATTCATATACATTTCCACAAGACAACCAATAAGTTAGTATGTCACATAACAAGATCATAGTATTTAAATCCATATACATGTATAACCAAACTACTTTATGTCATATCATTCAACCTTGGTCCATGTATAAACATATAAATGGAATCCACATTCTAATCATGCTCATTTTGCAACATAATAATTAAATTCATGTTCAATCTCTCCAATAATTTTAGTTTCGTTTAATTAATGTTTTCATCTAGAGAATTATAGTAATATAAAATCGAATACACAAAAATACTTTGCTTCCACAAGCTGTAAAGTTGATTTATTTAAAACAAACTTTACTTAATGCTGCTCAGTCAAGCTGTCGGGAATCTGCAACATATTCTGGATCTCAGACATCAATAAAGTATAATTCCATGCTACTCACTCAAGTTATTGAGAATCCACAACTTATGTTAGATCTCTGCCATCGCTAAATAATAATTTGATTCTACTCACTCAAGCTGTCAAGAATCCGCAGCATGTGCTGAATCTTAGCCATCAAATGAATCCCTAATCACAACCTATTTCCATTTTAGAACCCTAATGACTTGACATTCGTAGCCAAATCATTTATTAATTTCGTGCCATTTCAAACCCTGTAATCGTATACATTTTTCATATTTCGAATAACAATCCATATACATTTTAACCCTGTAACATCATCATATACATACTATCCAACCACATAACATTTCCATATCCATTCAATGTCATGTATCTTTTCATATTTATCAAATAATTCATATTTTACGATATAGTCTATTTGATGCCAAAAGTCATTAAATTTACAATAAACCTAAATTGATAAACATTTAATATTATTAAAACATAACCTAAAATAATATAGCAAGCTCCATATAAACTTACCTGACAAAGACGGAAATAGATAAGGTGTCAGGGATTAATATGCAATCTCTCCTTTTTCTTGATTATATTTCGATTGATAGAAATCTCGATCTGTAATAAATCATTTCAATTTATAAATTCTAAAAATATTTTAATAGCCTATTATAAACATATATCAATTCAATTTCATTGCATATCCCCTAAAGTTTTGTATTTTATTCAATTTAGTCTCCAAAATCGAAATTGCTATAACTTCCAAAAATTGAGCCTCAATTTTAAAATCGATCTCAATTACATCCTTCTAAAACCCTTTATTATCAACATTTATAGAAATTTCACTTAAATTTAGTAAAATTTACACTTTAGTCTATATGTGCAAAAAATAATTATTAAACTTTACAAACTAGTCCTTTTTTCATTTCTAAAATTAAAATTTAATAATTTAACACCATGAATTTCAAACATTCATCCATGGCAACTACTATAAACTTTAAAAGTTTTGAAAAATAACACTCAAGTTAGCTAAATCGAGCATCCACGGTCTTAAAAACATAAAAATTACAAAAAAATAACTTTAAAATGTTTACCATGCAAAGGGCTTTTACTGTTAGAAATCCATAGCAATTAAGTTTTACGACTTTTATGATTTAGTCATTATACCTTAATTAGTCACTAATTCGATCAAATTACCTATAAAATATCCAATTCACCTATACAATAATTCGGCCAAATTACCTATAAAATATCCAATTCACCTATACAATAACTCTACAAATATTTAATAAAAACATTTACGGGCTTGGTTTACGAAAATGTTGTCCTGATACCTCATTTTCCAACGCCACTGACTTTAGGGTTATACACGTGCACCTTAATTAATTTTCAATTCAATAAAATTTATAAACCAAAATTCAAAATAATCTCATAAATATTAAATAATAATATTTACGGGCTCACTCATCGGAAATAGGATTTTGAAACCCCCATTTTCTGACACCAATAAAAATCAAGTTGTTATAATTCCCGAGAATGTGATCAGTAGATCCACATGTACCTAGGTCGAGTTGATTTTGCACAATACATGTTCAAGTCATATTAGGATTTAACTTGAAGAGTTTCAAATGGCTAATCTTTGAATTGTATAGATGAAATTGGCAATTTGTAGGTTTATATAAGAAGTTAAATAACTTGTGTGAATACTCCATGGTATGTGTCTTTTTTTTTTAATGTTTGAAATTGCATTGTTGTCAAATGTAAAATCTAATAGTTATGAATTACAAATGGTCATATGAATGTTGAAAGAAGTTGGAAATGTATGTTTGAAATGGCATTTTGGTGGGTATTATAATTGCAAATGTGTTTGAGATGTTTTAGGTGATTGCAAATAGGTGTCAAAACCTAACCAATTTAAAACAGTATGTCACATCGTGACGTCAAGCAAATGTCGTCACAATGAGATCAGGTCACCATGCCATGATGCGACATCAAACATGGCTCGTTGTAACGAGGAGCCAAGTTAGTATGTCGCGTTGCAACGAGGAACCCTGATGTCGCGACTGTTGATCATATTAGTTTGTTACTATATTTTAAAACAATGTTTGATGCGGAAGCTTTTATAGTATGTTACGAAAATGTGGTGTTTAGAAAAGCATTTATCTTTTGAGCAACTGCGTCCTACTACTCTTAGATATGAATTAAAATAAGTAAAATCCCAACTTAAAAGTTAAGAGTTTAAAGAGGCCTTATTACAAAAACATATACCCAAATCACATTTATTGGAAATAAACTCAAATATAGAAGCAGGCGCGGTTGTGTGGCCACCTCCAAATCCTTCGCAGCACTGATTCGCCTAAGACTGGGGATTACCTGTACAGATAAATAGAGGGGTGATTTACGAAAACTCAGCGTGTAACCCCTTATAAGCAATATGGCCAATCCTACCGTAGGCAAGTACAGTCTGGGCCTAAGCCTAAATCAATAACAGTCCAGTTCAGTTGGGCCTTAGCCCATTACAGTATCAGTATCAGTGTGGGCCTCAGCCCATTTCAATGACAGTAATAGTTTATACATACAATCAGAAATCCTACCCAACCAGTCTCTACACTCTACTCCATCCAGCCCTACACTCCATGTGGGGATAAAATCACCCACCCATCCCTACACTCCAAAAATTAGCACCGGTTGCGGCACTAAACAGTACTTGCAGCAGAGCTGCCAGTATAGTAACCTTCCTCCAATCATAGTAATCCTGTCCCCATGCAACATATCACACATGTATGCAACATATATATATCATGGCAGGCTCATATACAGTCATACAGAACATAAGGTATGCAGTCATTTAATATAATAGGGGCATAACAGACATTTTATATCATAGGGGCGTAACAATCATTTTATCAGTTTGGTGTCTAGGTATACTTACCAACCCATCAGTAGGTCCATAGTCGTCTCAAGTGACCCGTGCAACCTTAACAGTCAAACGGTGAAAATGGGCCCAAGGCCCATAATGCGAGTTTATGTGGGCCCACATGCTTGTGTGGACAACATAGGCTAGAATTGGTCTCGGCCATGTAAATTACACAGCTTGGCCCAATATTCTCTACACGTTTGTGTGGTTTACCCGTGTGGGGCCCACAAGCCTGTTGGGCCCACACGACCCATTTCGGCCTAACATGGCCCAAGACGACCTAAAACCATGAAATCGCTCGTGGTGGCCTCAACAGTCGAACGCCCACGTTTTACGCATTCAAGTTACCACACAAAAGAACAAACGTTTGTGTAGTGTCAATTGTCATATTTTTCGGCTTTGTCGATTTATGCTTTGGGCAGTGTTTACACACCTGTTTGCAAAAACGTACGAATAACCCGCAGGCACCAAACTGGCCTTAATTGAACAAATGTGGCTTAGTCCTCTTAGATCACTGACGAAGGGTGATTGCATCTCCTTGACGGATATCTGCGTTACAAGCAGATTTTATCAAACAGAGTTGTTTATACACAAGGCTTAAATCCTTATGTAGCAACTTACAACACCACAAAACCCCAAAAGTAGGGGAAAGAGCATTCGACCTTTAACCACAATGCAAGACAAAATAGTTACCTTTGATCGAGTGACGAAAGAAAAGTTTTGAATGCTTCAATTCCACTTGCAGCTCCTTTACTCCTCGAGAAGTTCTAAAAACTGAAAGAAACACAAGAGTATTTGGCTTTGTCCGTGTAAGAAAGGAGGTAAGTTGATACAAATTAAAAGAAACCAAGAAGAAGTCGAGGGCTTTTACTAATTTATCAGAGAATAATCACTAAATCGAAGACAAAATATTGATGGAATCTGCCTAGGTACCAACTAGGGAGATATGATAGGAGAAAATGATTTATAGGAGAGAAGAGAAGAGGATTAATGGAGTATTCGATCACAAAAGAAAGATAAGGATAAAGAAAATCTGTTAGCCAAAGGATCGAAGGAGGGGAAGAAGGTGTATTCGGCCAACAGTAGTATCAATTGGGAAAAGAATGAAGAGAAGGCAATTGAGAGAGGAAGTATTTAGCCAAAGGAATGGTTGTCAAAAAAAACGAACGAGGTGAAACAGAACCCCTACCACATTCGGCCTTCAAACAACAAAAGGAAAAGACAAATGAGGGCATACCACTCTTTGCCGAATTCTTGAGTGCCCAGAGTTTAATTTCGGCACAACACTCCTTCTCCCCCCATTTTCCTTGATTTTCTCCTAAAATCCCTCCTCAAATCTCTCCATCCGATCACACCTCCCCTCTACCACTCAATTTGAATTCTTCTCAACCACTTCAGAGTTTCAGTCCAACTACAACACCTCCCACGGCACAGCAGCAAAATAAATACTCCACTACCCCCACCAAGATTCGAACATCAGTCCTCTGGCGTAGGCAACACGCCACTTACCCCTTAGACCAGTAGACTATTTATGTCTTGCTTTACCCACAATAATTTAAAAGCCTACTAACTACAGGGAAGGGTTTATTCCTTAAAAATAAAACTTTTTGCACATGTCGAGGCTTGAACCCAAGACTTCTCAGACACTCCGAAACACAACCAAATCACTTAACCACTGAAGCAGGCAAGTATTTGTGTTACAGACATACAAAAATAAAGACTTAGATTTTTGGGGCTTTACAACTCTACTCCGCTAAAAGAAAATTTCGACCTGTGGTTGACGCATCGCCTCTTCGGGTTCCCACGTGGCCTCCTCTGAGCTGTGGTTGCACCAAAGTACCTTAACCTGTGGGATAGACTTCTTCCTCAAAACTTTCACCCCACTGTCTAAAATTTGAACCAGTTCATCCTCAAAAGTCAGGTCCAGTCTAACCTGAACCTCCTCAATCAAAATTATGTATTGGGGATCAGAGTGATAACGCCTCAGCATGGAGACGTAGAACACATCATGAATCTGATCCAACTCTGGAGGTAACTCAAGTTGATATGCGATTGGTCCCACACGTTTTAGTATGCAATAAGGCCCAATAAACCTAGGGTTCAACTTTGCCTTCCGTCAAGATCTCAGTACCTTCTTCCATAGCGAGACCTTAAGAAAAACAAAGTCCCCCACAGAATACTCAACCTCCTTGCGCTTCAAATCCACATATGACTTCTGTGTGTCTGATACCGCCTTCAATTGATCCCAAGTTAATCTAACTTTATCCTCGGTATCAGAAACCAATTCAGGGCCCAAAACACGGCACTCGCCCAACTCAGTCCAACACGAAGGAGTATGACACCTACGGCTATATAATGCCTCGTATGGTGCCATCTGTATGCTAGATTGGTAGCTATTGTTATACGCAAACTCTGCCAATGGCAAATAGTCTTCCTAACAGCCTCGGAAATCTATTACACAACTCCTTAACATATCTTCTAGTATTTGAATCACCCTCTCTGATTGACCATCTGTCTAAGGATGAAACGCAGTACTGAAGCCCAATCTTATACCCAAAGCCTCGTGTAACTTCTTCCAGAACTGAGATGTGAAGAAAGGATCTCTATCAGATATTATGGAAACCGGTACCCCATGCAGTCTCACTATCTCAGCCACATATAGTTTAGCCAGCTTCCGTAAAGAGTAATCAGTACGAACTGGTATGAAATTTGCAGACTTGGTCAACCAATCCACGATGACCCATACTGCATCCTTCTTAGTAGGCGTTAGGGGTAGCCCACTAAAGAAGTCCATAGTTACTCTCTCCCACTTCCAAAGTGGAATTTTAACTGGCTGAAGCAACCCTGAAGGTAACTGATGTTCATCCTTAACTTGCTGGCAAGTCTGACACTTGCTCACAAAGTCGATAACTTCACGCTTAAGATCTGGCCACCAATATAACTCACAAAGATCTGGGCACATTTTATTCCCGTCGGGATACATAGCATAAGGACTACTATGCGCCTCTCGCAGTATAGACTGCCTCAAATCAGTATCCCTTGGTATATAGACTCTCCCACAGAAACACAGTACCTCTTCGCTATTCAGTCCAAAATCTAAAGTTTTCCCATCCTCTAACTGTTTGCCCTTAATCTATTCAATCCACGACGATTTAACTTGAAGTTCAGCCAACAAACTACCATCATCAAATAAGCTGAGATGAGCAAACATCGCTCTCAGATCTGCCATAGCCATACGGCTCAGTGCTTCAGCCATCACATTGGCCTTACCAAGATGGTATTCAATCGAACAGTCATAATTCTTAAGCAGCTTAATCCATCGACGCTACCTAAGATTTAGCTCCTTTTGAGTGAGGAGGTATTTGAGGCTATTTTAATATGTATAAATGATACAGATTTTCAGTGTGAATACCATCGCGACCAACTCCAAGTCATGCGTCGAATAATTTGCCTCATGAGACTTAAGCTGGCGAGACGCATATGCCACTACTTTACCCTCTTGCATAAACACACATCCCAAATCAACATGTGATGCATCACTGTAGACAATGAATTTTTTCGTAGACTATAGCTGTATTAAGATAGGAGCCTTCATCAGAACCTTCTTAAGTTTCTCAAAACTCTCTTGCTGCTTATCAGTCCAGTCAAATGGTACCCCTTTACACAATAATTTAGTCAGAGATGCAGCAATAAACGAAAACCCCTTAACAAAACGTCTATAATACCCTGCCAGACCCAGAAAACTTCAAATTTTAGATACCGTCTTAGGCGGCTTCCAATCAAAAACCGCTTCAATTTTTCAAGGATCAACTTTAATCCTTTCAGTCGATACCACATGGCCTAGAAATATCAGAATTTACACTTGCTGAACTTAGTGTATAATTATTTCTTCCTCAAAATCTTCAGAACAACTCAGAGATGTGTGTCATGTTCATGCTCAGTTCACGAATACAAAGATTTCCTCTATAAAAACCATTACGAACCGGTCCAAATAAGGCTGGAACACTCGGTTCATCAGATCCATAAAAGCTGCTGGTGCATTCGTCAGTCCAAACGGCATCACAGAAACTCATAATGACCATAACGAGTCCTAAACACGGTCTTGTGAACATTAGCCTCTTTGACTCTTAGTTGATGGTACCTCGATCGGAGATCAATCTTAGAGAAGACTGAAGCTCCTTGAAACTGTTTGAATAAATCATCACTCCTCAGTAGGGGTACTTATTCTTAATAGTCAACTTATTCAGTTGCCAGTAGTCGATGCACATACGCATGGATCCATCCTTCTTTTTCACAAATAACACCGGTGCTTCCCATGGAGACACACTAGGGTGGATGAACCCTCAATCCAGTAACTCTTGAATCTGAGCCTTAAGCTCCACTAGCTCCTTCGGTACCATTCTATAAGGAGCGATGGACACCAGAGTGGTACCCGGTAGGAGCTCAATCCCAAATTCCACTTCATGGTTTGGAGGTAGTTCAGGTAGTTCATCGGGAAAAACATTTGAAAAATCTTTGATTGTTTTGATATCTTTAATAGATGAAACCTCAGAATAAAAAACATTGATGTAGGCTATAAATGGCTCACAACCCTTACGAACCAACTTCTCGGCCTTCAAGGCAGAAATCACATTTGACTAATAATTTTGACTCTTCCCTATTACCACCACTTTATCACCCTCCACAGTTTTTAGTACCACATTCCAAATTCACTTGATGCTTAACCAACCAATCCATGCCCAGTATTAAGTCGAATTCTCCAAAAAGAAGTTCCATTAAATCTGCCAAAAAATGGTTTCTTGAACCTCTAAAGGTACATCTCTGAACAATTTATTTACCTTAACTGACTGCCATAAAGGACTTAACATTGTAACCTCAATCACAGTGGTTTCAACCATTATACCCAAAGTCTCAGACACCGAGCATGCTATATACAAATGCGTAGACCCAACACCAATCAGTGCAGTATCAATTACATTATAGATAAATAACATGCCAGTAATAACATCTGGGGCGTCTCTATCCTCTCGGCAATGTGCAGCATAAACCAGAGCTTGCTGCCTCACCTTAGTATGACTAGTACCTCTGCTCGGTGCTCCACGACCACGGCCTATACCATTTCCATCTCTGGCCTGACCACAGCCTCTCGGTGGCTGCTAAACACCTCTCGGCGGCTGAACAGTACCCTGACTTGTAACTTGCATTTGCTCAGGCCTTCGTGGACAATCTCTGATACGGTGCTCTAATGATCCGCACCTCAAACATGCCCCAATCCTTTTCTAGTATTCACCTTGATGGCGTCTACCACAGTTAACACATTACTGTAGTCCAGTAGCAGCAATAGGGGCCTGAACTTTGACCGACCTAACTACTCTGGCCATTTTCTTCGGCCTCTGAAAGGAACTTGAGGGCTCTGAATCCCTTTTATTCCTACTCTTTTCTCTATTCTGACGCTAAGTATGCTTCACCTCCTCGGTGATCTTCGTCTTATCTACTAGTGTGGCAAAATCTCGCTCCTTCTATGGAGCTATCAAAACTCTCAGACTATCTCTGAGGCTGTCCTCGAAATGAACACATTGCTCATATTTAGTTGCCACCATCCCATGCGTGTAGCGGCTCAATCAAAAAAATTCAGCTTCATATTCAGCCACTGATTTATCCCCCTGAATCAAATTTAGAAACTCCCTCCTTCGGGCACCCACATAACTAGAGCCCACATACTTCCCTTGGAAAGCAGTCTTGAAGAATTTCCATGTCAATTGATCGGCCTAAGTACCCTCTTTAACTGTAAGCCACCACTGATAGGCTTCATTTCGTAACAATGGCACTGCACCTTTTAGTTTCTATTCAGGGGTGCAATTGAGGTCATCCATGATCCTTTCTATGGCCTCAATCCAAATTTCAGTCATGTTAGGGGCAACCCCAGCAATACCCCCAAAAATCTCAGCCCCATTAGACCAGAGTCTTTCTGTTACCGACCCACGACCTACAGTACCAGTATTAGGCCCAGCGACCCTCTCCAGAATTCACAACATATCTTGGGACAATGCATCATCCCTAGCCGCTCGGTTGTGAGACCCAGTCTCAGTCACAGGTGAAGTTGGTGCCTCTCTAGCTTCAGCGTTAGGCATGTGGCCCGATGATGAAGGCCTAGCCCGAGCACCTCTATGGCCTCTGCTACAGCCTCTTGTACCCCTTCCACGAGTACCTTTGTTGCTCATTATCTATTTGCGTATTATCTGTTTTAAAAATTTTATGCATTAGTTTATAGTTCCAGTGTCAATTAACAAATATCTTATGGAAAGCAATATCAGTATTAAAGAGTTTATTTTCGCAGAACGCAATCTTACTACAGTTTTAGTTTTCCCTAATCAGAATATTTCAGTATAATCAACTACATATAGTAGTCTTAATATTTCACTTTAAACAAACAGAAGTTTCAGAGGACTTACCACATCGGCGCCAAAGACTTGGTGTACCACACATTCAGTAAAAATATTTCAAAATACTTCCAACTCGTTTGGAACAGTTCTTTTTTAAAAATTCCAAGTTTTAGAAGAAACCCAAAAACCACAGCCTAGTTTTGTAACCTGGCTCTGATACCACTAAATGTAACACCCCAAACCCGGCCTAGACGTTATGGCTGAATCTGGTGATATCACATTGAAGTGTTTTTCGAAAACATAGTTTCACTGGAAAACACGTTCTAAAATAAATTTCGCTTATGATCCTATTGAAAAATTTTAGGGTATCTGTTCATTTAAAACTCAAGTTGTTTTAGCAGACTTTTGATCATATTAGTTTGTTACTATACTTTAAAATAATGTTTGATGCGAAAGCTTTTATAGTATGTTACGAAAACGTGGTGTTTAGAAAATTATTTATCTTTTTAGAAATCGCATCCTACTACTCTTAGATATGAATTAAAATATGTAAAATCCCAAATTAAAAGTTAAAATTTTAAAGAGGCCTTATTACAAAAACAACTACCCAAATCACATTTATTGGAAATAAAACTCAAATATAGAAGTAGGTGCAGTTATGTGGCCACCTCCGAATCCTTCGCAGCACTGATCCGCCTAAGACTGGAGATTACCTGTACAGATAAATAGAGGGGTGAGTTTACAAAAACTCAGTGTGTAACCCCATATAAGCAATATGGCTAATCATGCCTAGGCAAGTACAATCTGGGCCTAAGCCTAAATCAATAACAGTCCAGTTCAGTTGAGCCTTAGCCCATTGCAGTATCAGCATAAATGTGGGCTTTAGCCTATTTCAGTGACAGTATCAGTTCAGACATGCAATTAGAAATCCTATCCAACCAGCCTTTACACTCCACTTCGTTCAGCCCTACACTTAATGTGGGGATAAAATCACTCACCCATTCCTACACTCTAAAAATTAGCACCGGTTGCGGCACTCAACAGTTTTTTGCAGTAGAGCTGCCAGTACAGTACACTTCTTCCAATCATAGTAATCCCATCCCCATGCAACATATCACACATGTATGCAACATATATATATCATGGCATGCTCATATATCATAGGGGTGTAATAGTCATTTTATCAGTTTAGTGTCTAGGTATACTTACCAACCCATCAGTAGGTCTATAGTCGTCTCAAGCGACCCGTGCAACCTTAACAGTCAAACGGTGAAAATAGGCCCAAGGCCCATAATGCGAGTCCATATGGGCCCACACGCTTGTGTGGCCCACATAGCCTAGAATTGGTCTCGGCCATGTAAATTACACAGCTTGGCCCAATATTCTCTACACATTTGTGTGGTTTACCCGTGTGGGGCCCACAAGCCCATTGGGCCCACACGACCCATTTCGGCCCAACATGGCCTAAGACGGCCTAAAACCATGAAATCGTTTATGGTGGCCTCAACAGTCGAACGCCCACGTTTTACGCATTCAAGTTACCACACAAAAGAATGCAGGCTCGTGTAGTGTCAATTGTCATATTTTCCAGGTTTTGCCGATTTACGCTTTGGGCAGTGTTTACACACCTGTTTGTGAAAACGTGCGAATAACCCGCAGGCACCAAACCTACCTTGATTGAACAAATGTGGCTTAGTCCTCTTAGATCACTGACGAAGGGTGATTACAACTCCTTGACAAATATCTACGTTACAAGCGGATTTTATCAAACAGAGTTGTTTATACACAAGGCTTAAATCCTTATGTAGCAACTTACAACACCGCAGAACCCCAAAAGTAGGGGAAAGAGTATTCGGCCTTTACCCACAATGCAAGACAAAATAGTTACCTTTGATCGAGTGACGAATGAAAGGTTTCGAATGCTTCAATTCCACTTGCAACTCCTTCACTCCTCGAGAAGTTCTAAAAACCAAAAGAAATACAAGAGTATACTGCTTTGTCAGTGTAAGAAAGGAGGAGACTTGATACAAATTAAAAGAAACCAAGAAGGAGTTGAGTGCTCTTACTTATTTTTCAGAGAATAATCATTAAACCAAAGACAAAATAGGGATGGAATCCGCCTAGGTACCAACTAGGGGGATATGACATGAGAAAATGGTTTACAGGAGAGAAGAGAAAATAATATAGGTGAGAGCAAATAAAACCTTAAAGAAAGTGGCATCGATACACGTCTTGAAGCCTTCGTTAATTTCCCATAAGTTTATTTTTATCTTCACACGCGAATAATTTTAAGGTTTTATTTTTGCTATTTATGACAAATTAAAGAAGGCTTGTCTGTTCACGACAAATTCACTTGCCACTAGAAGCATGGTACTATGAGGATACATATTGTCAAATGTGGTTGCATATTGTCAAATCTTGATTTAGAAGAAATATTTATCGCAAGAAAATGCATGTCAAGTTTATTATTTTACTCTTATTACATGAATTAAATTTCCATCTTTATGTGTTTATCGAATTGAATATGCAAAAAATGTTGGTGTCTTATGCATCAATCACTTAAGAAACCAAATGTTAGTTCATTGTATGCATGACTTTTTAATATGCATGATTATGATTGGCATAAAATTATATAATATATATTATATATCACGCAAGAAAGAAAGAAAGAATATGGAATGGAAATGCATAGATGGAATGGAAATGCACATTTGGAAAAAGGTCTATTATTGGGTCGAAAAGTTACTTTCATTTTGAATGGTGATGCCAATGTTCAAACATTAGTTGAACATGCTTCTATCCAACAAAAGCATTATGACTATTTGGGTGAGCCTTCCCAAATCAAAAAGTTGCGTCACTAGGTCCAATGAATAATTTTAAAAAGGTTGGATTGGAATGGTTTTTTGAAACCAAAAAGTGTAATTTGAAAAGTGGTGTATTTTTAAAGAGTCACTTAGGCACCTATTAATGCTTTATAAATAGAAAATATGTTTTGAGAATTGAAATTTAATTCATTCCATTCCAATTTGTGAGTGAAATTTTTATTACAAAATTATTATTTTTTATGGTATATATTTAATTTGAGATATGATATTATTTATTTAAATAATGATATTAGTAACTAGCATTCGGATGATACTAATGAGACATCATTTTCATTGCTAAAAAAGAAAGTTTGTAGATGAACATACAATATAAATAATTTCTGTTGTCATTTTTTTTTTAAACAACCTTAAGCTAAATAGGTTTATATATGAATGCACATTTTTTATTCTATGATATAAAGTTTCGACTAGAAGTGGTTTTAATTAGAAATGAAATAAGTCATATGCATATGCATGGTTAATTTTTCTAGTCAATGTAGAATAGTAGAAAACATTGGCTTATATAATAAGATCACTATTCTAGTATGAACTTTTCTAGTGAGAATATATAATATGATGATCATATATTTGAAATAGGGATCATATTGTGCATATTTATGATGGTGCATGTGGGTTTTTTATAAATGGCTTGGATATGATCTATAATATCGTGATTCTATAAAATTTTGAGATGTAGTAAATTATGAAATTTACTTTGGAAGCCATCAATCAGAGATCTCTTGATAATGAAAATAACAATATGAATGTTATTTTACCCATTTATGTTTAATTTTATGTAGTTTTAAATGCATATCCCAAAAGGAGATTAGCAGCTTCAAATAACTTAACATCGAATGAACCATGTTTAACAATGTTCAATTTCTTCTGTAACACCCCAAACCCGGCCTAGTTGTTATGGCCGAATCTGGCGACGTCACATGATAGCGCTTTGGAAAATATAATTGCACTAAAACAATTTGTAGATTATTAGAAAACGTACTTACAATAATGCCCTTTTGATATTTTAGGTTACCATAAAAAACGCGTCGTTTATTTATTTATTGACCATTTTCAAAATTTTATACGTTGCGGAAGCTATTTAAAAGTAATTTGCAAATTCATATGTTTTTTATAAAACATTTGGTTACTTTGAAAACTTGAGTCTTGTCCTACTGCTAGCAGTTCATAAAATAATAATCCCAAATTTAAGTAAAAATCCATAAAGGCCTTATTACAAGAAACATACCCAAAAATAACCAAATCGTAATTAAAAATAAATCATAAATAAGTGTTCGAAACCGTGGTCTTTGCCGAGTCCTCTCTTTGTATCGATCCGCTCTCTTTGTTGGGGATTAGTGAGCAGTTAAATGAGAAAAGGGTGAGTTTTTGCAAACTCAGTGCGTAATCCCCACAGAAAACATACACACGGAAATATCAGATAACATTTATGATTTTCATAGTTCGGTTCTGAGCCCCTCACAGAAACGGTGTGGACCTTAGCCCACTCAGAAACAGATTCAGACATATTACTGGGCCTTGCCCCATTTCAGACAGAATATGCAAATAACAGAGTCCTACCCACCAGCCTCTACATACCAACTCCATCTAACCCTACACACCATGTTGGGATAAAATCAACCCACCAGCCTTACACACCATGTTGTACCGAATGCGGCACAAAATTAGAAATTTACAACTGAGCTGCTAGATAACAGGCTTAAAAGCCTCTCAGATACTTCCTCCGAATATCATCAATCCCACCCTGATGCAATGCAACATGCATAGGATGTCATGCTTTTGTGCAAACACAGTTCATACATTCAGATATCAGAATTCATGCTCGGTACAGAAATCAGAAAGTTAAGTCACCTAATTAGGGGTTCAGGTAAAGCTTACCGACCCTACATTTGACCCAAAGTTGACTAGGGGTACCCGTGCAACCTAACAGAACATTAAAGAAAAATGGGCTCACACGCCCATGTGGCCTGCCCGTATAGCCTACAAGGCCCAAATTGGCCTTGGCTTGTTGATCACGCGCCTGGCCTAGAATACCACACGCTCGTGTGGTTCACTCGTGTGGGCCCACACACCCGCGTGGACTACACAGCCTAATTGGTCGAGCCTGTGTGTCGCACACGACCTCGCCCAACCGTCACACGGCCGTGTCACTCACGCATGGCCTGGCTCATCGATCACACGGCCGTGTGATGACTAACAGTCTTGCACACGGCCTACCACACGGGCGACCACACGTCTATGTGCCGTCAATAGAAAGGTTTTCGACTTTCATCGAAACTTCATTTTTTGCATTTTCGGGTACACACCTGGTTCGATTTCGACACGTAACCACTCTCGAGCACTCCGAAACCTATATTCCACAATTGCAACCCCAATTTCAGAAGCTTAATCTGAATTATCATGAACAGGAAATTCCTGAAAACTTACCAACAACCTTACCTTAACGAGGCACGCTAATATCTCACTGCTAAAAAGCCGAAAAGAAACCCACAGCTCCTTGATTATCCCCTAATCAGAAAATAACCACTTAATACCCTATTAATACATCCAAACAAAACAAACCTACACCTATACTTATCGAAAACACACCACCGTTTCACAGGGAGGAACAAATAGAGAAAAATCGATGAAGAGGGGAAAACTAAGGAATTTCGACAGGGGATTTGGCAGCAAATAACAAAAAGAAAAGGAAGAAATTTTGGGGGAAACTGGGTATCAGCCGAAAATTCAAATAGAGAAATCTGCTAAACCTCTAATCTCTCCCCTTAATTCTCTCCACTACTCAAACTTTGAAACCAACTTAAACTCTTACACACCACGAGTGGCAAAATAATTTCCTCGCTCGCGAAGGGATTCTGTAACGACCCAAATTTGGGTCTAGTAGAATTGGGCCCAATGGGCCTTGGGCATAGGAGTGTTTAAAATTTTGAGAACAAGAGAACGACATTATTTCAGGTGGAACTTATTAGGAAGGTGATTTTGGAAAGTTATGGGGTTTTATGAAGTTCCGGGTTCAAGTTGGGCCTTAGTAAAATTTTTGTGTTTAAGCACTTTAAGGAGAGAAGGTAAGTGGCATCATGACTTAAGGTAAAATGGTGTATTTTGCTAGCATAAATGGGCATATGGCAAGGAGGTTGTGGCGTCAGGTGGAGAGCATGGAGGGAAGGGGTTCAAACCCCATCTAGTGCAAAATTTTGATTAATTTTTTTGTGCTATTCATCCATAGTGTCGGCCAAGGCTTCAATTATGGTAAGGAAGACTTTTTATTTAAGGAAAGATGGCTAAGGATATAAGGTAAGGATGAGTGGAAGGAAAGAAGAAAAAGAAAAAGGAAAGAGTAGGGAACATGTTGGCCTAAAGTGTGGAAGATGTTTTGGAAAGAATTTTGGTCAACATTCTTCCTTTGGGCAAAGGTAATACACGGTTTGGAGGGGGGAAAGGGATAGCCGAATTTTCTTTAGGCAATTGGCAAATTTTTGGTGTATGAGAGGTTGTTTTCTCCTTAGCATTTTAGTGTCTTTTTCTTTCTCCAATTTTTCCCTTTTTGCCGAAATTCCCTCTTCTTTTATAGTGTCCCTTCTACTCATCTTTTCTCTCTTTTCATCCAATTCTAGCCGTGTGTTGCAAATTTCTTATTGGTCGAAACCCCTACTTCTTTTTCCCTCCTAATCTTCAAGTGGTTGATTCCATTCTTCTCATCTTTCAGTTTCCATTGCGGTGTGTCCCAAAACCGAATAGTGGTTCTTATGTTTTGCTGTTGTGCCGAATCTTTTCTTCCATTCGACTTTTCTCTGAGTTAAGTTAAGCCAAAACACTCTTTTACCGATTCTTTTGATAATCAAAGGGTGAGGATCGTTAACATCAGTTGCAGTAAAGAAACGTGTGGTGGTAGTCAGAAGGCGGGGTTGAATATCGGGACTCCGTAGAGGGAGATCACGTAGTGGTAAGTGATTCAAGTGTATGTAATACATTGGGTATGAAATCTTTTCGAAATCCGAGGCTAACTTTTGGTTGGTATTGTTCTAGGGTCAACGAAGAGTGGTTCTTTAGGAAATCCAAATCAGGTGTGTAATCCCGTACCTTCCGAATACATGTTTGAAATGGTGTGTAATCTCACACTGTAATCCTGTAGATTCATGATTTGGTAACATGTTTGATAGTAGATTGTTATTATTGTACGGCTAAAAATCGTAAAATTGGCATAAAACGAGAAATTTGCTTAAATTACATTATTTCTAACGATTTGTCAAAAATCGGAGTGAATTGGTAGAATTACGAAAATACCCTTAATGGGCCATTTTTATCAAAATGCCTTAATGGGCTGAATTGCTTAAATATTTTTAAAAATGTTAAATTACTGAAATGCTCTTATGGGCCGAATTACGAAAATGCCCCTATGGGCCGATTTACTAAACGCCCCTAATGGGCTGATTTGCTAGAATGCCTTAGTAGGCCGAATTACAAGTGCTATAATGGGTTGATTCGCCGTAATAAATTACTGGATTAATGATTGTTGTTTATATATAAGGATATTATGCTTTATTATGTATGTTGCATCTACATATCTTACATGGGATGGGAAAAATGTTAAAGAGAAGTGTAGCCTAGTGGCATTGCCACAAAAATGTTTAATATTATGTTTCATTATGATATCGGTGGCTTGGCCACAATAAAAATTTTATAAATGGAAACTTGCCTGCGAATTAGTGTGAGCGGCGGGGTGGGTTGACTTGATCCCCACAGGTGTGATTGGCTGGTCGAGGTGTGATGGATGGATGGGTTGGGTTGCATACATTGCATATATATATTCTGTTGTAAATGGGCTTAGGCCCAAGATGATGCTAGATGGGTTCAGACCCAGTGGATGACGGGAAGGGGGTTATACACTGAGTTCTAGTAACTCACCCCTTTTCCTTAAACCCTTACAGGTAATGCTCGGGGATGTGGACTTGGGCCATGGATGACTCAGTGGAGGCCATACTTCAGAAATGGTGTTTTTGAACTTTATATTTCTATTTCCGTTTACTTTATTACTTTTACCATTTTGGTTTTTTTTATGTTGTAATAAGGCCTCTGGAATATTTTATTTTTGCTTTATGTTTGACGTACTTATTATCTTGCTTGAATTGTTTTAAATGGGAATTTTTCTAAAAACTTAAATAAAGATTTTCCAAAATAGATTGACAAATGGATTTCATAACAAACTTGTACAAATATTTTAATTCGGAAACGTTCTCTCGAATTATCAACAATATTTTCAAAGTCACGGTTTATAAGATCTCTAGTTCAAATTATCGATTTATCGATCAACCTTCGAGGTTAGTAGTATTTTATCAAATATTTCAAATAAAACTTGTTTTCTTGATTATAACAAAATAATACCTATTTTAGTACAAATAAAAAGGATTTAACATGTTTTTCTCATGTGACATGTCAGATCCGATCATAACGCATGGGCCGGGTTTGGGGTGTTACAGATTCGAACTCAGGACCACCCATATATTAACACTCCACTTAGCCACCAGACCAGCAGGCCCATTTTGTTAATTACTCACACAATTTAATTTATAAGCCTATTCGCCTGAGTTTGGGCTTCATTCACAAAAATACCAAAATTTACCCAAGTTGAGACTTGAACTTGGGACCTCTCAAACACACCCAAATCACTCAACCACTAAAGCAGATAGGTATTTATGTCTTGAGCATATAAAAGTCGAAATTAATGGAAAACCGGGGTGTTACATCTTCTCTTTACCACACCATTGTGTTGTGGAGTGCCCAACGCTGTTAATGTTGGTAAATATACCCATATTGTAGTAAACATGTAATTTCACATTTCACTATCATGTGTTTTTTTACTTTTTGTCTTTCATATTTTGCATGCATAGCTAAATTGTGACAAGCAAATATTAGCTCATTGATTGTCTAAGTTTGAACTGAATATAAGTGGTATTGTTAGAACGTTTACATTGTGAGAAAGACAAGTTACTTTAGTAGATCATCTAAATGAGTCAGTAATCTTGTCAAAGAATCAAAGTGAGCATTTGATTCAAATAATAAGAAGGATTATTATGTCATCTAGAATTCCAATTAGGGAGATGACTAGTCTTGGCTATCGGAGTAGTTGACACCACGAGTAAAGACATAGATGTATTTAGTGGTAGAATGATACATTGGATTTGACCTAAGATTAATTTATTCTAAATCTGTTTGTGAATTAATTCACTTGTGACGTTCGTGGTGTGATTTACCTGAATCCTGAGTTTGTCACTGACCATTCGTATGCAACTCATGTGCTTCGACATAAATGGAGGCTTATGCTCTAAAGATGATCGAGCCCATAGCTGGTATGTTAGGTAATTGACTTGGGTATGACATGGCTTTACTAGAAATAGTGGAATTCATAGATCAATTAAAGAGTTAAATATATCCTATCATTGGTATTGTGTGGATTGAAAAATATGGAACGTGGCCACGGGTTGCTCGTTCCCGAACAAGAAATTTATCATTGTCATTTGTTGGCAGTGGTCATATTAATCATTAAGAAGACACAATAGTGACAGTGAGATAAAATAGAATTGTATTGAATGAACGAATTTAACTCAAAGGAATCAAGGATACCATCTGAGGGTAACACACACATGTTGAAGTAATTGGACAACGCAATTGGATGAATTGCTTTCATAAGGAGTATAAGATAACGACTTTTCAATCATGGTACTTCTTGTGGACTGACTCCAGGATTAAGTAATTCTGAATTATCGAAATGATGTTTCTAGACATAATTGCAATTACTAGAGCCTAATTGTACATGTCCGATTAGTCCTTTCGCTAGCTCAACAAAAGCTCGATCGGACTGCACTTGCATCAGAAGATAATTCTACGATTTCGGAAATAATTTAATTGAGTCAATTTATTAAATGTGGAATTAAATTAGGTAGTCGTGAGAATTGTTCATGTAACACCCCAAACCCGGCCCAAATGCTACGACCAGATCTGGTATGCTACGGGGTTTAACGTTAAAAACTTCACTTGGATGATTTTTGGAAATTCAGTTTGCTTATTTAGGTATTCGCTAAAATAAGTTATATTTGAAGAAAACCTTTGCTTTTTCTTTGAACGTGTGTGAAAATCCCATATTATTACTTCTTATAGATAAGTCTTTGAACATAAAATTTAAAATTTTAAAAATAAATAGAATAAAGACATTAACAATTACAATTTAAACCTAAGCTATGGAGCCTTATTACATAAATAGTCCCAAAATTAAAAAATTAAAGGAAAACCAGAAATAGTTTATGAAAATAAAAGACTTTATGGCCCCTCGAGTCCGCCTCAGCTCCCATGTCCATGATCTACTGCTCATCTGTAAAGTCAGGGAAAATAAGGGGTGGGTCACTAAGACTCAGTGTGCAAATCTCGAAAACACATAAAAGGCTTGAGGCCCACAAACACATTATGGGCCTTGGCCCATACACAATGGCAACAGAATATTTACATGCAACATGGCCCAACCCAACCTAAAAGTCCATCCTCTACACACCAGCCCGTACCAGCCATCACACCTCGGGGATTTCTACAATCAACCCACCAACTGCTACACACCATATCGACAGTCATGTTGTCAGTTATAATGTCGATCACCATGTGACTTTATAATCCACTGTGGCAGAGCCACCGATCACTGTGTGACCTTATAATTAAGTGTAGCAGAGCCACCGATCACTAATGTGACCTAAATGTACATATCGTGGTTTTACCACCGATTACTAAGTGACCTTTTAACATGCTCTTCCCCTTCATCATATCAATCCCATCCCATGCATACATCCATTCAAAAGCAACACAATATACAACCCAAAAGATTACAGTTTATCACATACATCGATACACATAGAGAAGTTTCTATGATTACGTACCTGGCATCCCTTGCCTACCCTTTTCGAGTAATACGACTATCCATACAGTCTTTTTCTGGCTTTTAGCCCATAACATATATAGTACAGATAAATTAGTGTATTAGAGATCTACACACCTGATTACAGTCAAGACGAGACCTTCTATGTCAACACTATCAAAAGCTGATACGACTGCTAACTGTCTAAGATTTTGTTCCGGACCCGATCCACAACCCGGTGGCAAATCCTGAACTGCCGACACTGTTCGCTTCTTAAACTTAGGGATTGGTTTAATAGATCCAATCCCCTCCTTCTCCTGATCGGTATTTGATTCCATCAAAAGACCTTATCAGTTGCTACCATCATAACATATGGTTAAGATCACAATTATGATAGCGAATCTAACGAGGATCTAAAGAGAACCCCTTACCTTGAAATCTCGAAAAGAGAGATATGAGGTTCAGAGACTAGCGGTTCCGGCTTTTAAATCTAAGCGATCTACTTCAATTCCCAAATGTCGACCAACACGTAAACATAAGAAACCATCAATCCATTAGCCTTTTGGCTTTGTCTTTTAAAAACTGAAAGAGAAAAAGAATAGATCAGAAGAAATCGGCACCTATCTTTACAGAGAATTCAGCAACTCCTAGAAGATTTCGGCTTTTGAGAAGATCAAAAAGAGAGGATGATAGGAAGAAATCAATGTAGATTCGGCTTTTAGTGAAGAGATTGGCAAAAAAAAAAAAAGAATAGACAAGGGTATTCGGCTATGGAGATGAAAGCAGAGAAAAACAATGGAATTTCGGCTTTTGCATAAAAGTGGGAATGAGAGAATGGAATTAGAGATTTTGACTTAAGCAGAGAATGAGAGAAAAGAATGAGAGAAAAACCCAAATGCCGGAATTGAAGAAGAGAATAGAAGAATAAAACCCTAATGTCGAAAATAAAAAGATATCCCCCCACTCAAGCACAAAATTTCGGCAACTACCTTTCAAAAACCGAAAATGCCCCTTTTGATAACTTAAAATTGATTGACTAATAAGGGAAATTTCGACACCCCCTATAGTATACCAAAACCGATTTCTTTCCCCCTGCAAGAGATGGAAATTCGGCCACCATTGTTGATAAGCAGATAATTTCTAAACTCTCTCCCTTATCCTTACCTGATCTCACATCCACAAGTGACCCAGATAACACCACCTCTTCTTCCTTTTATCTGCCACATTATCCACATTATCCAAACACATAAATCTCCTAATTCCAAGCATCCTAGCCGCCCCCAACTCTCCTCTCTTTTGACACCAAAAACATTTAAAATAAGTGGGTAATGCGACTCGAACCTTGGACCTCCTTATTGCTTATCACTCCACCTCAAAGCCCGTAAGTAACGCCACTGACCACTGGGCCACAAGCCCATTTGTGTGTCTTAATTTACAGATAATATCCTTTAAGCCCTATCCTAACTGGCTTTCCACTAGAGTGCCCAAACAGAAAATTTGACTAAGGCCTCGGCCCAATTCCTGAGTCCAATCTGAACCCCTTAAACACCCTAATTAACACCTTAAGCATAACATCACATCACCACACATCAAATGCAAAGCCCCACAAATTCTGGATGTTACAGTTCAACTAGATAATTTTATTAAAGAATTTTCTTGAAAATTTAATTTTGAAAATCTAAGTGATTTTTGGAAAAATTATTTTTGATTAAGTAAAATTAAATTAATCAAATTAATTAAAATTAATATGATAAATTTTGAAATTAATTTTCAAGTCAGACAATTGGCCCAATGGGTAATTGAACTTGACATTTGGACTTGAGATCATAAATTGGGCCTGGAACCCAAAAACCTAGAATAAGACCGAAAAACTAGTCGGACCGAGCTCGATATGTGAAACCGGGCTGACGGTCCAATCGGTGGCTAGACTGAATTGGTTAGGTCATCATTGACTCGAATTAACTTGCAGCAGCCGAACCAGCTTAGGGTGTGTAAGAGTGTCGTACCTACATCACTGGACACGACGGTACCGGTGGCTGCGATGGCAGAGTTCCGGTGGCCGGTGGTGGTTGGCTTCGGTAGTTGAGTAGTGGAAGAGTTACACTCCTACTAGGACTCTACCATAGAATTTGATTTCAAATTAACTATTCCAAAATAATATTCTTTTAATAGTTTAGTATGAAATTTAATTTAATACTTATCTTAATAGTATTTTTTAATTTAACATTAAAGTGATTATCTTAAATTAAAATTTAATTTAATGTTTATCTTGTAGATGAACATTCTATTATTTTAATAAGAATTAATATTAAATTTAATCTAATATTTATCTTGATAAATACTAGATTAATTTAATATTAAAGTGATTAAGTTTAATTATAGTTGAACTCTCTAAACTCTCTCTATATAAAAAGTGTCTTGGGTCATTATTTTACACACACTTGAATTCAAGAGAGAGTTGTAGAGAAAAAAATTCTCTGAAGAGATTATTTCAGAAAATTTCTAGAGATAATTTTCTACTTTACAATTTGACCCAGAAGTTTTCTAATTTTTGTGAAAAATTTTCTGATTCGAAGCGAGCTTACACTTGGCAGATGTGAGCTTAAGGATAGTAGAGAAGATTATTCGATTGAAGTGCTCATCCTAAACGAATTGAAAAGGTACAATTTTCATAAAGTGTTTATTACTTAATATATCACAACCAAGATCTTGTTTTAGAAAAAAAATTTAAAACTCCGATTTTTCCTTAAATTTTGATCGTTGTTTTATACAATGTTAAAGTCTTAAAATTTATAAATGATAATGATCGAACCTGGAAACTAACTATGACAACGATTTAAGGCAAGCGCACCTATCGAACAGTAGTATAGTTAAGGTAAGACCGTAATGTCGAACCCAAAGGAAGCAAAAGTACTAATACTAACTCTCTTTTTATTATTTAGCCTAAGAATTAAATGAATTTTTATCTAATCTAAAATTAACACGCTACTAAACTAAAGACTCTAAGACAAAGAAGAATGAAATTGGGAAAATAACTTGGAGGAAAAACCAATTGATTAAGACGACACCCAAGGAAGAATCCACCTAGACTTCACTTGTTATCTAACTCTAAACCAGACGATTTATTCATTTGACTTGATCCGTAAGATTCCCTAAGTTATATTAATCCCTCTCTCGAGGCGACTAACGTCTAACCCTAGGTTGATTAATTGAAATCTCTTTCTAATTAAAACCCCTAGAATCGCATTAACTCGATCTATGGATTCCTATATTAGGTTTCACCCTAATCCAGAAAAATCTCGTCACCCTATCTCTAGGCGTGCGATCAACTTCGCTTAATTATGCTAGATCTACTCTTAGGCAGGGACTTTTGCTCCTTCACCTAAGCACATCATACTTGAATTAATATCCCGGAAATATCAACACAAGAATCAAGAACGCATAATTAAGAACAAGTCAAATATTTATCATATAGTTCAGCAAATAATAACAAGATTCATCTTAGGTTTCATCCCCCTCAGGTATCTGAGGGTTTAGTTCATAACAAGAAAGGAAAACATCTCAAAAGAAAAGATAAAACAAAACATAAGAAATCCCTAAAACCCCTTGAAGGAATTGAAGGAGAGATCCTCCATCTTGAGTATGATTCCGGCTTCTTGAGATGAATCAACTGGCTACCTTCGAGTAAATCCCCCAAATCTGCCTTCTTTGGCCTACCTGAACACCCCATGGCTAAGCCTTGGGTTCCCCACAAAAGCCCTGGCAAAAGGCTTCTACCGAACTCCCCGCTTAAGTTGCCCCCTAGGGTGTTTACATAGGATTTGAAATGCCTTACTTGGTCCCTAAGTATCCTAATCCAAGTGGAATTCCTACTAGGGTGTTTAAATAGACTTTGGAATGTGTTTCTTTGCCTCCAAGTATCCTATTTGAGCAAAATTCCTCTTGGCTGCGGCAGGGACATGCTCGTGTAAGTCATGGCTAGGCCGTGTTCGAGGCTGTTGAATGAGGCACGGCCGTGTGGTCTTGGGCCTAGGCCGTGTAGATTTTGTGATATGGCCCATTTACTCCGTTTTGGGCCCGTTTTCCATTCTTTTCGTCATCCGGTGCTCTCCTGAGTATAAAACATGAAAACAAAGGATTAAGAGTACCAAATTACATAATTTAAGGCTTAAATCATCCAAAAGCATGCTAAATGTGGGCTTAAAATATGTTACTTTTAGGGTTTTTCAAATACCCCCACACTTAAGCTTTTGCTTGTCCTCAAGCAAAATTCTCAACTCACAATTAAAATGAACTTCCTTGATTCATAATATTTATCAATAATGTTTCATCATAATTCAAATATAATTCATACATGGATAATTCAACTCAAAGAGTCCTAAAGATTCAAACAATCAAAGTCATACATTTGTAGCACAAAAGCATAGGTGGTTCCCCTCATCTAAATAATTACCTCTCGATTCAAATTGACAAGAATTGACATCCTCACTAAAGATTCACTCAAATCACTCAAAGTGCTTAAGGTTCAGAATTAAGCACTCAGAAGTCAAACATGAAGAGTTAATCCCATAGGCTTGCATGAAAATCAAATCTCCACAACTATAATATGAGATGATACACAAATCAAAAGGTCTTTTAATAGGGTTGTAACGGGGCTTAGGCTAAGGGTATGGATATAGGCTAAATTAGAAGGTTAGAATCGAGATTGACCTGACAAATTACCTAACTAGAAATAATGAACATCAATTGCAAATTTGTAATACTAATACTAATAACACAAGCTTCTTCTAAAGACGTGAATTTAAAATGTTTTAAGCTCGTAGAACATAGAACTAATAATGAATATACTTCTATTTTTTGAATTTTTTTAAGAACAAGTCAAGGATGAATTCAACTACTAAATTAATATAATTAAGCAACTGATCAAATCAAATCTCGATATAAGGGTAGTCAAAAAGAATGGTGATAACAAATACAAAGGGTTTTGGATTAATATTAGTAGGTGAGTTAATAAAAAGGGTTGTTAGGATCAAAGGGTTCACTAGAGGTTAATTATGAAGGTAAGCTTTTTAGTGGAGTAGGTGGGTTAATCCTAAGTGCCTTTATCATCTCTGTATATTAAATCAAAGGTGTGGTCTCGACATGTATAATCGATGCAAGTTCTAGAATAACAAATCAATGTTGACACACTCATAATCAATAAGTGAGCACGAAATAATGTATGCTCTATAAGGCTCAAAATCTCACAAAAATTATGGGTTTTTGATGTCAACCTCGTAAATTTCAAATTTCAAGGTAACATTCAGATTCAGTTAGACAACCTAAAAATTTTTATTACGAAAAATAGGCTTATCATGCTTGATTCTCTAGTATCCTTCAAATTTAATTATCAATGTACAATTATGAATGACTTAATCCAAAACACATCAATAAAAATCATCAATCATGAAATTTCATTCCAATCATAATGTGAGAAACTTACTTTAGAATAAGGCATAATTCAGGGATTTTATAGTTAACCCCACACTTAAGATGTACATTGCCCTCAATGTACAAAGATAGATAATATCAAAATAATCATAAAGTCATAAGATGGGGAGAGTATTGAAACTTCACGAAATTTGGATGAAATCAATGAAAAGAAACTAGGATATGATTGGAGGTGAACATGGGAAGCGTCTCGAACTGTTTGAAATTGAATCCTTGAAGCGGCCGTCCTGATTTTATTGTATCCTAAGCTAAATCTAAATGGCATGAAGAATAAGAAGAAAATAATAAAGAAAATAAAAATAAAAATAAAAGTAAATAATGGAAAATGAAAGAAGAAAGACAACTTGAAAAGAGAAAGGAAGAAGGGGTGTTTAAATAGAGATGCGGCTAGTGTTTTGAGAAATATTTTGTCCTATTGCCACACATCTATGGCCACGCCCTTTTACCTACCTATGGTGCCACACATGCGGCCACGCCACGCACGTGTGCAAGGTGTGTGGGTATGGAAACCTACGCCTAAATACGGAAAGAAATAAAACGAACTAATTAGTAGAGTTAGTGCTCGGGTTGCCTTCCGAGAAGTGCTCGTTTATAGTCTTGAGCTAGAATTACCTCTCATTTGCACAATCATGGTGGTTTGAGGAGGTGAAAACCCTTTCTCATGCGATCAATTCGGTTATTGATATAAAGTTTAAGTCGAGTAGTGTTTACCTTAAAGGTCTTGATTTTAGGACTAGTTACCTCGACTCTTCCATCCGGGAAGATTTTGAGTACTGATCTCCTATCTTAAATTTGGGTTGTCCCATCATTAAGTTTGTCGTGGAGTTGCCTCGTTTTTGCTTCGTGTGTTTTTAGTCTCTCCTTGAAGTGTGTCTTCTATTCGTCTAGTTCATTGATCCAAAGCTTTTCGTTCCTCATGAATTTCTTCTTTATTGACACGAGGTCTAGGATCCGCATCTACGAAAGAGCTTCAAAAATGACAAGTTAATATGAAATTTCTTTGAAAGTTTAAGAGACTTACCGAGTTGTTCCTCTGTGTGGTCTTTCTTTGTCACATCAGGGTATGGCACACGGGAATGGTACTCTGTGATTACCGGGTTTGGTAAATCATAGCTTACCTCAACCTTACCTTCACTTACCACAGGCTCTTGCCTTGGGTCAGATTCCACTAACCTTCACCTTCTTCTTGAAATTTGTTTTGGCTTGAATTTGGTTCTTTGGGTTAGTCTCGGTGTTGCTTGGTAGGCTTCCTTGTGGTCTTTCAGAGATCTACTTAGCAAGTTACCCGATTTGATCCTTGAGCTCCTGTGTCAATGCCTCAAGTTTCGTTTCTATATTTTGGAAACGTATTTCTAAGGCTGCTATGAATTTTGTCAGCATCTCTTCAAGGTTCGACTTCTCTTCCTGTTGGTGAGGTGGTTGTTGAAAATCTAGAGGAAGCTCCGGTCTTTGTCTACTTTGATCATCCCACGAGAAATTGGGATGGTACCTCCAACCTACATTATAAGTGTCACTATAAAAATTATTTTGAGGTCTAGAATAGTTACCCATATAGTGGACTTGTTCATTCTCCATGCCATATCCGTAGGGTGGGTACTCAGGATTCACCACGCCTCCTAGATTCGAGTCATATTGCCTTACTGGGGGTACCTATGAGAGACTATACAAACCATCAATCTTTTTATTCATCATCTCTAGCTGGTTAGATAACTTGGTGACCACGTCGAGGTTGAAGACACTGGCTGCTTTAGTAGGAATTGTCCTCATGACTTGCCACTGATAATTATTCACTGCCATCTTCTCTATAAACTAAAATTATCTGCCAAAAGCAAATAGAGGAAAAATTAACAAAGTAAAAAAAATAAAAAAATAAAAAATAATAATGAAAATAAATTGCAATAAAAATGGCTAAAGTAATAAAAATTAAGCGTTCTTAATATTTTAGTTCCCCGGCAATGGCGCCAAAAACTTGATCGTTGTTTTATGCAATGTCAAAGTCTTAAAATTTATAAATGATAATGATCGAACCTGGAAACTAACTATGACAACGATTTAAGGCAAGCGCACCTATCTAACTCTCTATGATCGAACAGTAGTATAGTTAAGGCAAGACCGGAATGTCAAACCCAAAGGAACCAAAAGTACTAATACTAACTCTCTTTTTATTATTTAGCCTTAGAATTAAATGAATTTTTATCTAACCTAAAATTAACAAGCTACTAAACTAAAGACTCTAAGACAAAGAAGAGTGAAATTGGGAAAATAACTTGGAGGAAAAACCAGTTGATTAAGACGACACCCAAGGAAGAATCCACCTAGACTTCACTTGTTATCTAACTCTGAACCAGACGATTTATTCATTTGACTTGGTCCATAAGATACCCTAAGTTATATTAATCCCTCTCTCGAGGCGACTAACGTCTAACCCTAGGTTAATTAATTGAAATCTCTTTCTAATTAAAACCCCTAGAATCGCATTGACTCGATCTATGGATTCCCATATTAGGTTTCACCTTAATCCGGCAAAATCTCTTTACCCTATCTCTAGGCGTGCGATCTACTCCGCTTAATTATGCTAGATCTACTCTTAGGCAGGGACTTTTGCTCCTTCACCTAAGCACATCATACTTGAATTAATATCCCGGAAATATCAACACAAGAATCAAGAACGCATAATTAAGAACAAGTCAAATATTTATCATATAGTTCAGCAAATAATAACAAGATTCATCTTAGGTTTCATCCCCCTCAGGTATCTGAGGGTTTAGTTCATAACAAGAAAGGAAAACATCTCAAAAGAAAAGATAAAACAAAACATAAGAAATCCCTAAAACCCCTTGAAGGAATTGAAGGAGAGATCCTCCATCTTGAGTATGATTCCGGCTTCTTGAGATGAATCAACTGGCTACCTTCGAGTAAATCCCCCAAATCTGCCTTCTTTGGCCTACCTGAACACCCCATGGCTAAGCCTTGGGTTCCCCACAAAAGCCCTGGCAAAAGGCTTCTACCGAACTCCCCGCTTAAGTTGCCCCCTAGGATGTTTACATAGGATTTGAAATGCCTTACTTGGTCCCTAAGTATCCTAATCCAAGTGGAATTCCTACTAGGGTGTTTAAATAGACTTTGGAATGTGTTTCTTTGCCTCCAAGTATCCTATTTGAGCAAAATTCCTCTTGGCTGCGGCAGGGACATGCTCGTGTAAGTCATGGCTAGGCCGTGTTCGAGGCTGTTGAATGAGGCACGGTTGTGTGGTCTTGGGCTTAGGCCGTGTAGATTTTGTGATATGGCCCATTTACTCCGTTTTGGGCCCATTTTCCATTCTTTTCGTCATCCGGTGCTCTCCTGAGTATAAAACATGAAAACAAAGGATTAAGAGTACCAAATTACATAATTTAAGGCTTAAATCATCCAAAAGCATGCTAAATGTGGGCTTAAAATATGTTACTTTTAGGGTTTTTCAAATACCCCCACACTTAAGCTTTTGCTTGTCCTCAAGCAAAATTCTCAACTCACAATTAAAATGAACTTCCTTGATTCATAATATTTATCAATAATGTTTCATCATAATTCAAATATAATTCATACATGGATAATTCAACTCAAAGAGTCCTAAAGATTCAAACAATCAAAGTCATACATTTGTAGCACAAAAGCATAGGTGGTTCCCCTCATCTAAATAATTACCTCTGATTCAAATTGACAAGAATTGACATCCTCACTAAAGATTCACTCAAATCACTCAAAGTGCTTAAGGTTCAGAATTAAGCACTCAGAAGTCAAACATGAAGAGTTAATCCCATAGGCTTGCATGAAAATCAAATCTCCACAACTATAATATGAGATGATACACAAATCAAAAGGTCTTTTAATAGGGTTGTAACGGGGCTTAGGCTAAGGGTATGGATATAGGCTAAATTAGAAGGTTAGAATCGAGATTGACCTGACAAATTACCTAACTAGAAATAATGAACATCAATTGCAAATTTGTAATACTAATACTAATAACACAAGCTTCTTCTAAAGACGTGAATTTAAAATGTTTTAAGCTCGTAGAACATAGAACTAATAATGAATATACTTCTATTTTTTGAATTTTTTTAAGAACAAGTCAAGGATGAATTCAACTACTAAATTAATATAATTAAGCAACTGATCAAATCAAATCTCGATATAAGGGTAGTCAAAAAGAATGGTGATAACAAATACAAAGGGTTTTGGATTAATATTAGTAGGTGAGTTAATAAAAAGGGTTGTTAGGATCAAAGGGGTTCACTAGAGGTTAATTATGAAGGTAAGCTTTTTAGTGGAGTAGGTGGGTTAATCCTAAGTGCCTTTATCATCTCTGTATATTAAATCAAAGGTGTGGTCTCGACATGTATAATCGATGCAAGTTCTAGAATAACAAATCAATGTTGACACACTCATAATCAATAAGTGAGCACGAAATAATGTATGCTCTATAAGGCTCAAAATCTCACAAAAACTATTGGTTTTTGATGTCAACCTCGTAAATTTCAAATTTCAAGGTAACATTCAGATTCAGTTAGACAACCTAAAAAATTTTTATTCTGAAAAATAGGCTTATCATGCTTGATTCTCTAGTATCCTTCAAATTTAATTATCAATGTACAATTATGAATGACTTAATCCAAAACACATCAATAAAAATCATCAATCATGAAATTTCATTCCAATCATAATGTGAGAAACTTACTTTAGAATAAGGCATAATTCAGGGATTTTATAGTTAACCCCCCACACTTAAGATGTACATTGCCCTCAATGTACAAAGATAGATAATATCAAAATAATCATAAAGTCATAAGATGGGGAGAGTATTGAAACTTCCTGAATTTCGGATGAAATCAATGAAAAGAAACCGGATATGATTGGAGGTGAACATGGGGAAGCGTCTCGAACTGTTTGAAATTGAATCCTTGAAGCAGCCGTCCTGATTTTATTGTATCCTAAGCTAAATCTAAATGGCATGAAGAATAAGAAGAAAATAATAAAGAAAATAAAAATAAAAATAAAAGTAAATAATGGAAAATGAAAGAAGAAAGACAACTTGAAAAGAGAAAGGAAGAAGGGGTGTTTAAATAGAGATGCAGCCCGTGTTTTGAGAAATATTTTGTCCTATTGCCACACATCTATGGCCACGCCCTTTTACCTACCTATGGTGCCCACACGGCCACGGCTACGGCCGTGTCCAAGGCCGTGTGGGTATGGAAACCTACGCCTAAATACGGAAAGAAATAAAACGAACTAATTAGTAGAGTTAGTGCTCGGGTTGCCTCCCGAGAAGTGCTCGTTTATAGTCTTGAGCTAGAATTACCTCTCATTTGCACAATCATGGTGGTTTGAGGAGGTGAAAACCCTTTCTCATGCGATCAATTCGGTTATTGATATAAAGTTTAAGTCGAGTAGTGTTTACCTTAAAGGTACTGATTTTAGGACTAGTTACCTCGACTCTTCCATCTGGGAAGATTTTGAGTACCTGATCTCCTATCTTAAGCTGGGTTGTCCCATCATTAAGTTTGTCGTGGAGTTGCCTCGTTTTTGCTTCGTGTGTTTTTAGTCTCTCCTTGAAGTGTGTCTTCTATTCGTCTAGTTCATTGATCCAAAGCTTTCGTTCCTCATGAATTTCTTCTTTATTGACACGAGGTCTAGGATCTGGCATCTACGAAAGAGCTTCAAAAAATGACAAGTTAATATGAAATTTCTTTGAAAGTTTAAGAGACTTACCGAGTTGTTCCTCTGTATGGTCTTTCTTTGTCACATCAGGGTATGGCACACGGGAATGGTACTCTGTGATTACCGGGTTTGGTAAATCATAGCTTACCTCAACCTTACCTTCACTTACCACAGGCTCTTGCCTTGGGTCAGATTCCACTAACCTTTCACTGTCTTGAGCTGTTTTGGCTTGAATTTGGTTCTTTGGGTTAGTCTCGGTGTTGCTTGGTAGGCTTCCTTGTGGTCTTTCAGAGATCTACTTAGCAAGTTACCCAATTTGATCCTTGAGCTCCTGTGTCAATGCCTCAAGTTTCGTTTCTATATTTTGGAAACGTATTTCTAAGGCTGCTATGAATTTTGTCAGCATCTCTTCAAGGTTCGACTTCTCTTCCTGTTGGTGAGGTGGTTGTTGAAAATCTAGAGGAAGCTCCGGTCTTTGTCTACTTTGATCATCCCACGAGAAATTGGGATGGTACCTCCAACCTACATTATAAGTGTCACTATAAAAATTATTTTGAGGTCTAGAATAGTTACCCATATAGTGGACTTGTTCATTCTCCATGCCATATCCGTAGGGTGGGTACTCGGGATTCACCACGCCTCCTAGATTCGAGTCATATTGCCTTCCTTGGGGTACCTATGAGAGACTATACAAACCATCAATCTTTTTATTCATCATCTCTAGCTGGTTAGATAACTTGGTGACCACGTCGAGGTTGAAGACACTGGCTGCTTTAGTAGGAATTGTCCTCATGACTTGCCACTGATAATTATTCACTGCCATCTTCTCTATAAACTAAAATTATCATGCCAAAAGCAAATAGAGGAAAAATTAACAAAGTAAAAAAAATAAAAAAATAAAAAATAATAATGAAAATAAATTGCAATAAAAATGGCTAAAGTAATAAAAATTAAGCGTTCTTAATATTTTAGTTCCCCGGCAATGGCGCCAAAAACTTGATCGTTGTTTTATGCAATGTCAAAGTCTTAAAATTTATAAATGATAATGATCGAACCTGGAAACTAACTATGACAACGATTTAAGGCAAGCGCACCTATCTAACTCTCTATGATCGAACAGTAGTATAGTTAAGGCAAGACCGGAATGTCAAACCCAAAGGAACCAAAAGTACTAATACTAACTCTCTTTTTATTATTTAGCCTTAGAATTAAATGAATTTTTATCTAACCTAAAATTAACAAGCTACTAAACTAAAGACTCTAAGACAAAGAAGAGTGAAATTGGGAAAATAACTTGGAGGAAAAACCAGTTGATTAAGACGACACCCAAGGAAGAATCCACCTAGACTTCACTTGTTATCTAACTCAACTGACAGACGATTTATTCATTTGACTTGGTCCATAAGATACCCTAAGTTATATTAATCCTCTCTCGAGGCGACTAACGTCTAACCCTAGGTTAATTAATTGAAATCTCTTTCTAATTAAAACCCCTAGAATCGCATTGACTCGATCTATGGATTCCCATATTAGGTTTCACCTTAATCCGGCAAAATCTCTTTACCCTATCTCTAGGCGTGCGATCTACTCCGCTTAATTATGCTAGATCTACTCTTAGGCAGGGACTTTTGCTCCTTCACCTAAGCACATCATACTTGAATTAATATCCCAGAAATATCAACACAAGAATTAAGAACACATAATTAAGAACAAGTCAAATATTTATCATATAGTTTAGCAAAAAATAACAAGATTCATCTTAGGTTTCATCCCCCTCAGGTATCTGAGGGTTTAGTTCATAACAATAAAGGAAAACATTTTAAAAGAAAAGATAAAACAAAACATAAGAAATCCCTAAAACCCCTTGAAGGAATTGAAGGAGAGATCCTCCATCTTGAGTATGATTCTGACTTCTTGAGATGAATCAACTGGCTATCTTCGAGTAAATCCCCACAAATCTACCTACTTTGGCCTTGCTGGACGCCCCCTAATTAAAGCCTTGGGTCCCCACAAAAGCCCTGGAAGAAAGCTTCTGCCGAACTCACCGCTAAAGTTGCCCCCTAGGGTGTTTATATAGGATTTGAGATGCCTTACTTGGTCCCTAAGTATCCTAATCCAAGTGGAATTCCTACTGGGGTGTTTAAATAGACTTTGGAATGTGTTTCTTTGTCTCCAAGTATCCTATTGCGAGTAAAACTCCTCTTGGCCGCGACCGGGACATGTCCGTGGCACACGCCCGTGGAAGTCGTGGCCAGGCCGTGTTCGAGGCTGTTGAATGAGACACGACCGTGTGGTCTTGGGCCCAGGCCATGTGGATTTCGTGATATGGCCCATTTACTCTGTTTTGGGCCCGTTTTTTGTTCTTTTCATCATCTGGTGCTCTCCTGAGTATAAAACATGAAAACAAAGGATTAAGAACACCAAATTACATAATTCAAGGCGTAAATCATCCAAAAGCATGCTAAATGTGGGCTTAAAATATGTTACTTTTACGGTTTATCAAATTTCTTTTCCGCTTCATTTTCCAAACCTCTTTTTTCTAACAATTAACTGGGATAGACTCTTATTCTATCTGAAATACCTTAAGAACTCATCTGATAAATATTTCCCACATCGTTTAAACTGAAGTATCTTTATGGGTAAACCTAGTTGTTTCTCCACTTCTGCACGAAACTATTTGAATTTATCAAAGGTCTCAATCTTGTGGTGCATTCGATACACATACTCATATCTAGAATAATCGTGACTAAAGGTTACATAATACTTGTAACCACCTCTTGCACTGACGTTCATGGGGCCACATACATCAGTGCGCACCAGTTCTAAGGGCTTTACGGCCCTCGCTCCTTTTGCATTAAAAGATCGCTTAGTTATCTCACCTTCCAAGCAAGATTCACATTATGGAAGATCAACTTCGTTAAGCAAACCCAAAATGTCATCTTTCACAATCCTAGTGATTCTTTCTTGGTTAATATGATAAAATCTCAAAGGCCAATGGTACGCCTCATTAGAGCGAGAAGTTTTAAGTCTTTTATTCGAAATTTCAGTTTCAAACAGTGTGTAAATCTTTGGTTTGACCAAATAGAGATTATTTGACATCAATCTAGTATATATAAGTTTATGATTTTTAAATATTGCAATACTATTATTAAAAGTCACGACCAAGATGCCTTTATATATACATGCAACAAAAATCAAATTTCTTTTGAAACTTGGCACACAAAAGCGTCTTTTAAAATAATCTTCCTAAAATTATCAAAATAAATATGTACATCTTCCACTGCTTTAGTCACCACAACTGTCTCATTTTCGGTCTATAACAACAGATTCTTATCTCTAAGATCTTTCGTCTTCTCGAACCCCTGTAAAGAAACACACACATGATTAGTAGTTCCAGAATCAATAACCCAGTGGTCTATTGAAATTTCCACTAACAAAAATTCTACCACAATAAGTTCCACACCTTTTCCCTTAATGGACAGGTAATCCTTCCACTCTTTGCAGTTTACTTTGTGATCTACTATAATTAATTGTGGCAGATTAATCTATTTTTTGTACTTAAGGAGCTTGAATAAAAACAATTTCATCATGTTTTATTTAGTTTTTCTACTTCTAGTTCTCAAATAATAAAAAGTGTTATTTGAGCCGTTTAAATGACTTTAGAGGCCAAAGTATGCCTAAAGGAAGACTAACGTGTTTTGTGAGTGTACATGACATCATTCAGAGGCATGAGAACACGAAATTGGTCACCATGTTGCAACATTGAAGTTCAACGTCGCAGCATAGTGGGCAGGATACCGAAAATAACAAGACTGCCGTTGGTGTCTCGACATAGCTAGAGGATGTCGCGACACAGCCCTAAATTTGAGCCTAAACCAAGCAAACTGCCACCGGTGTCGTGACATAGTGTAGAGAATGTCACGATATTGCTTTGATGTGAAAAACTAATGAACTAAAGGTGTTTTGGTTTGCACAATGACCTTTAATGTCAAAACGTCAGCAAAACTAGGGCTATGGATGAAAACCAACCCTAAATCTATAAATCGGCTTCACTGAACACTTCTTAAACATCTTTTTTGTATTTTTAAACTTTTATTCTAGTTTAGGTTGCAAATTTTATTCAATTATTATTTTTTAGTTTCCTTTGTAATTAGGATTTCTTTTTCAGTTTTATTTTCACTTTTATTCGACGGATAGTCAAATTTGTAGATTCATCAAACTTTTGTGGATTTCTACACTTTCAGTTCATCAATACAATTAATGATTTCTCTTAAACTTCTACTATTGATTTGTTCTTCATGCTTATCTTTTTTATTAAGTTTATGTTGTTTATGAGATCTATGAGGAACTAATCCTCTTATGGGGGATTAGCGAGTGGACATGGGAGTAATTAATTTCTATGTAGGTTTTCTTAGCGAATCAGCCGGTTGGGATAGGGAGAACTTAAACCTTAGGCCTGACAACCCTAGTAAGTCATTTATGTGGGAATGAACTCAAATTTTGTATTACCTATTCATGAACCCCTTACCCTAATCTGGATTGGAATTTGAGCTCGAGAGATAAGTAGTTCTTGTCGACTCATTAATTCAGTCAAAGATCGAGAGATCCTGCTAGGTTAGTGACTAGTTGATTTAGTAGAACTCAACATAGGAATTAGTTATGATCATCGAAGTGAGTTAGTCTTCCATACTTAGATTTGATTAATTCAACAAATTAGTTTCCTGTTTTTATTCTTTTATGCCATTTCGTTTTTTCTCATAAAATAATTTCTCTTCACTTCATATTTCATTTGTAACACCCCGAATTCTGGGCTGGAAGTTTTAAGGGTTGTGGTTATGGTCAGCGAGTAGGTTGTGCTATTGTGTTTAGTTGTCTGTTTAAGTGACGGAATGGGCTTGCTGGTCTGGTGGTCGAGTGAGTATTTGTGTACATCAAGGTTCTGGGTTCGAGTTCTTGTGTGAGCATTTAGGAAAAGTATTTTAGATGTGGTAATTTAGCCCTAATTGGTAATTTTGGATGGAAATTGTAATGAAAAATGATAAAATAATGTGTGTTTAATGGTAAAATTGTAAATAAAGTAAAATTAAATAAAATAAATTGAAAAAAAAGAAGAGAGAGACATTTCTTCTTCATTTTCTTCATCTCTTTGCTGAAAACCACCATTGGAGACCTAGAGAGCTTTGGTCATCTCTTTAGCTTTGCATGGTATGGAAATTGGCCCATTTTCTTGCAATTTTTATGTTTTTGAGATCGTTGCAACTAGGTCCAGCTAACCCGTACTTCTGTTTTTGAATTTGTTAAAAATTTTGCAAGTTTCCATTGATGAATCTTCAATGTTTTTTATGATAATTATGTGTTTGAAGCTTTGATTGTGGTATTTGGTTGTTTTGTGAAATGATTTTTATTAGATCTTGATTTAAGGATTTAATTGTTAAAATGTCAAAATTTCAAGGTTTATTTGTGAATGAGAAGTTTTTTGTGGACTGTTTAGAGGCCTAGATATTTGGTTGTAAATTTTGATTTTAGAAATGGTTAACTAAATGATTTTTGGGTTAAGGGACTAAATTACAAAAGTTGTAAAAGTTAGGGGTAATTATGTAATTTTGATAAATAAAAGGGTATGAAAAGAAAAATTAATTGGCATATGTATGTAAGCTAATAAGGGGGAAAATTTTACATTTTAGTTAAGACCTTGGAGACTTACATAGAAAAGGGAAAATTACAGAGTAGTCCCTGAACTTCTGCAACTATTACAACTCAATCCAGGTTAGTTCGTACGGTTTGTAATTTAATATCTATATGAATTGTATGATGATATGATATGAAATAATGGTTATAAATTATTCTATTGATAATGTAAGTTGTTTTGGAAAATGTGGTTAATATTAGTACTTGGGCTCAATGAACGTGAGATAGAGTACAACTGAATGACGGCGTGTTACGTGGGGCTGGAGAGGAGATTTATATGGTGTGTTATATATATTTTCCTGAGTATTATAACAGCCCATTTTTTAGTGGTGTCGAAAACAGTGGTTTCGAGGCCACCAATTCGACGAGTAAGTTTGTAAATATTATTTACGAATATTTACGAGTCAATTATGGTTTTTAAAAGGTTTTTGATATGGTAATTTATGCTATTTGAATGATTAAATAAGTTCAAGTGGTAACACCCTAAAGTCAAATGGTTTTAGAAAATGAGGTATCGGGACCTCGTTTCTATAAACCAAACTGTAAATATTTACAGAGTTTTCTTAATGTTGTATTAAAGTTTCGTTAAGAAATTTTAATGTTTCGATAGTTAATTAAGCAAAAAGGACTAAATTGTAAAAAATGTAAAATTTGATCACTATTTGATTTGAGTGATTAAATGGTTTATTGAATAAAGGAAAAGTGACTTAAATGGTAATTAAACCATTTAAGGAGTTAGTGGACTATTATGGACATAGATTTGATGTTTTAATTAGTTATTAACAAAGGTTAAAATTGTAATTTGATAATTAATTAAATTAAGTAAAACATAAGTAAAACATGAATGGTTGTGATCTTCTTTTCTCTTTTGTTTCAATTGAATTTCCATGGGAGTTTTAAGCTAGGTTCGACCATGGTGGTTTCATCATGCATGGTAAGTAATTCTTACCCGTTTTTAGTAATTTTGATCTTTTTGAGATCGTTGCAACTAGGTCCAGCTAGCCCGTACCTTCAAATTTGAAATTGTTAAAGATATTGAATGTTTCTATTAATGAATCTATGTGATTTTAGATGTTAAGTGATGAATTTGAAATGTTGGTTAATATTTAAAAGTATTTTGTTAAGTAATTTTGATGAATTTATCGATTAGGGACAATACTGTTGAAATGGTAAAAATATATGGATTTGATGTGAAATTATTGGGTGCCATGGACATTCGGCTAAGCTTAAATTTGGGTAAAAATGGTTAATTTGCATGTTTTAGGCTGAAAGACTGAATTGAATAAGAGTAAGATGTTAGGAGCAATTGCGTAAAAATGTCAAAAATGACTAAATTGCAAAAAATAAATTGTTTTATTATCTAAATTAATAAATTGAATGAGTTATTAGTTTAGATCAAGATCAAATGGACAATCGAGGAGAACGAAAAATTACCAAAAAGCCCATGTACTTTGTTATTTCTGCAATTTAGCCAGGTAAGTTTGTATGAACTGTATTCTGTATAATGTTGATTAAATTGAATGTTAATATGTGATTCTATTGTGATTGAATCAATATATATATATGTTATTATGCAATTTATCTTGTAAAGAAACAATGGAAATTCAATGACATTTCGATGACTATCGAGCCCCGTTTGAACCTTAGGAATATATAGGATATAAATGACATGTCAATAGGGTTACCATGTTTCGGGTGATGGTCTTGAATGTTCTACAGGTGGCTAAGTTCAGGCATTTGTTGCAGATACTAGACAACTTGTGTGAACAGTATCGTGTAGCTATGTTCTGACCGGTAGCTTGTCTGAGCAGGACCATTTATGGCTCATTTGAACATCTATTAAAAGGAAAAAGAAAAGGAGTGGTTTCAACCATTGTTTGGCACACTTTGTCTGAGCTTTCCCGCGCATCCGATTTTATTCTAAGTGGTTCAACAGGCATGAAAAGGGATGAACCGATAAGGGTTCTGATTGATTTCACTACAACAGTTATGGAAAGGTATGATGTATCGATTATCAAAGCATGAACATTCATGATTATGAAAAGTATGATTTAAGTGATGCTATATTTATGTACCATATCTTACCATGTGATGATATTGCTAAGTTATGTGTTTAATCACTAGCTTGTGGCTACGGTTAATATTATGTTTATGTCTTATGTGTATGCAAATGAAATGGTAAATGTTAAATATGAACCAAGACATGTATGTAACACCCCAAACCCGATCAATCACACCACGACCGAATCCGGAATGTCACAGGGAAAAACAAGTCACTTAAAATAGGTTACCATTTAAAATTCATTTGAGAAGAACTCCTTGTTGAAGTTAAAATCTCGAGTATGATTGTTCAAAACTAATGGTGCATTTTAAAACCCGAAACTTTAGAAAACTTAGGTGTATCCATAAGTAAAATGGTTTCATACCAATTAAAAATCCAAGTAATTTCATTTAGTTGCTTAGAACATTATGACCTTAGTGAGCAAAAATCTTGAGTTTGGAAAACATTTGAGTTCATTCATTTTAAATTACCGTGTTCTACCCGATGGTAGAATTTAAAACATATCGCGTTGTAGTTTTGAAAACCCCTTTTTATTCCCAAGTTTTATCAGATTATTAAAACAGTAATTTGTTAAGGCATCTTCAAAATAACATCCAAGCATATAAATATCCAAAGCATAATTTTAAAAGGCTTTTACAACCCAAAATAAACCAAATGAGAAATAAACGAAATAAAATACCAAGTTTAAAACAGTGCAACTCCAAATTTATTCCTGGCATGTCTCGAGTCCACCCGGCTCCTCATCCGCTAGCTATGTGTCACCTGAAATGATAAGGGAGAAGGTGAGTCGTGAAGACTCGAGTGCATAAATCCCCTCCCGATTAATGCAACAAGCTAACACACATCATAGCATAGCAATACAAATAATGCACCCCAATCCTAACCATCCATATCGCCTTTTCTACCCCCGTGTGGTACAAAAACCACCGGTGGTGCCAAACCACCTGGTGACCCAAAGTCACGATATCCATAAGTGTGGTGCCAAACCTTTGGTGACCCAAAGTCACGAATAATCCAATGATGGGGCCAACCCATCGTGTGATACCAAATCATCGGCGTCAATCCGTATCTCAACTGTGGGGCCAACCCATCGTGTGGTACGGCCACTTGGACGAGACGCTATGAGGTGCCAAACCTGCGGTGTCCCAAAGACACAATGTGATACCAAATCACTTTGGTGACCGAAGTCACGGATCGATGATGGGGCCAACCCATCGCGTGTGATACCAAATCACCGGCGTCGATCCCGTAATATCAAGCGTGGGGCCAACCCCTTTGTGGTGCTAAGCCAACGGGACGAGACGCCGAGGTGCCAAACCTCACGGTGACCCAAAGTCACAATAAATCAATCTGTGGTACCAAACCACTTTGGAGGTGCCAAACCTCACGGTGTCCCAAAGACACGGATATCATATTCCCCCTCCTCTCATATCACCCAATAACATCTCATGCGATGCAAACTCATGAAACTCATGCAATCATACTAACATGTTTAATGCTGCATCTCATAGCACATATATCATAATCATGATATCAATATATATATCAACAAAATAGCTTGTAATGAAACGGACTTACCCGTACTCGTGCTCATAGCCCACAGGGTATCATATCAATCACCCATACTGTATCGGCTTATTAACAATCAGGTTATTAACATATTACTAAGCAAGAGTGTGTTAGTTTACACACCTGTTAAACAAAAGCCTTAAACCCAACAAACTGATCTAAGCCCCTTGATTACCCTGCTCCTATAGTCGGCCAAACATAGATTAGCCACTTATACCATTCGGCCAAAACCAAATAAATTAAGAGGGTTAACGCTTAACCCTTACCTTACACTTGATTTGGTTTCCTACCAAACCCGAACCAACAATGGTTCCTCTTAAAGCAAACGGCACACCCTATTAAGAAGAAATATTAATCTCTTGTAAGTTTGACTAAACGAGAACTAAGAGAATAGACTTGATAACATCAACTCTTGCCACCACTTACCAACGATTAACAGAGAAAGAAGACTTCTCTTGCTTGCTTCCAAAATCCAAAGGCCCTATAACGCAATGATTAACAAAAGATTAACTCCTTCCAACCGAACCCAAAATCGGCTCTTAACCAAACCAAAACGATTAAGAACAAGAAGAGAGGAAATAACCATTCGGCCATGTACTTACCTTCTCTAACGATTGAACAACCAAACAAGATTATCACCACACACAGAAATCGGCCACAAGATAACTACTAGGAGAGCAAAGTTTCGGCTATTATTGCTAACAACAACCACCAAGATTCGGCCTTACACAAAGGAAGAAAACACAAGAGAAAGTTGTAAGGAAAAAGGGGTTGCTATTCGGCCACAACAAAAAATGGGAAAAAGAAGAAGAAAGATGCTTTCGATTTTTGAAAAGAATCAGAAATGGAAGAAGGTATTTTGGAGAATGGAGTTTCGGCTAAGGAGATTTCAAGAAGAAAAAGAGAGTATGAGAGGAAGAGAGGAGTTAGTTTCGGCTCAACACAAATGAACAACAAGTAAAAGAAGTGGGAGGGTTCGGCCAAAATGAATAAAAGAGATGAAAGCTTGAAGGCTCAAGAGCATTCGGCCAACAAAGAAAACACAAAGAAACAAGCAACTTTCGGCAAGCTATAGGGGTTTGGTCTTTCGGTTTCAAGAAGTAAAGAAAAATGAGAGAAAACTCTCTTGAAATTTTGGCTTGCTTTTGACAAAAAGAAGAAGTTTGCTTGACACCAAAAGTGACCGAAAATGCACAAAATGCCAAGTGCATTTCGGCACTACCCCCTAACTCACTCACCAAACCGGCCACTCCCCCAAAATCTCCCCAAAATTCGGCCACAACTCTCCCAAACACTCCAAGCCACAACTTCAAACTAGTTTGAACTAGCCCACCTCCTAAAATCACTCTCCACCCTTCCTTTGAATATTTGACTTGGTCCATGGCAGAGTTTGAACTGCCAACAACTTCTCCCCTCCATGCCGTCAAAATAGAAGCAAAAAGTGAGGTCTTTGCAGCTTGAACACAGGACCTCCTCCCCATGCAGTTGACGTCACACACAAGCTCCAAGTGGCGCATGCTTTGCCACTCCACCAGCTTATTTCTTGTGCTAACTCCTACCCAAAATAAATCTATAAACCCCAGCTCCTTCAGCTCCTCTCACCTAAGCTCAAAAACTAAAATTTTCCAACCTCTCAGGCTTATACCAAATTTACAACTAAGCCCCCAAAACATCAAAACAACAACATTGCAGGCCAATAACATGCAAACAATGCCATAACAAAATAGCCCCTAACCCGGGATATTACAATGTATGTATGAAACTCATTGAAAAGGTGATACATGGAAAACATGATATGTTATGAAGGATGATAAATACAATTAGATCATGCCTAAGTATAATGGTTATCTATGTTAAGTTTGCCTGAATTATGTTCAAGTATGCTAACATGTGTTGTTGTTGGTTTTTACGCTTGTGCCAAGTTTATGAATGGATTATACCATGCTTAATCTTAATGAAATACATTGAAACAGTAAATGATCAAGTGGAAAGATGCTTATGTGCATGAAACAGTGGTAAGAATCAAAGTATGTAATTTGTTATGAAATGGTTTATATGTAGTTGATTTCAAAAAAAGCTATGTTTAAATGCACTAGCTTATAGTCATGGTTGATGTTATGCATATATCTTGTGTGTTATGCACATGAAATGAGTGAGGGAAGGTAATGAAATGGTAAATTCATAGTTGGAATGAAATTTGATAAAAGGGATTAATGGGTTTGAAATATGTACTTATATGTGAGAAATTTACGTATGCTATGCATGAATATATCTATATCATGGATAAATCCACTAAGTTAGGAATTTATAATGTCGTTTAGGCTTATGATAAGCAATGGAAATGAAATGGACTTTGATATATTTAATGAAATGATCGAAAATGTATGTTTTTATGTTACGATTTTATGGTAATGCTCTGTAACCCTATTAAGGTGACAGATACGGGTTAGGGGTGTTACAAGTATGCTAAGGTTCAGCATTTTTTGCAAACCCTAATGTTATACTACCCTGATCTAGCGTGTTATTGGTTGGATTAGCTCTTATGAGCATTTGGCATATTATCGGATGCATTAGCTCTTATGAGTGTTTGGCGTGTTATCAAGTGGATTAGTTCTTATGAGTGATTAGTTTGTTTCTGATAAACCATAATTTACACATATTTTAACCCCATGCTTAGCTTAGTTTTGGATGATTTTTCATTGAATTTGATGAATTCGATGCTCCTAATCTCTTAATTTCATGTTTTATACTCAAGATAGCTTAGGGAGTCGAAAAGAATGAGAAATGGGCCTAAAAGGAACAAAATGTGCCTACAGCAGAAATCACACGGCCTGGACTATCGACCACTGGTAGATCATACGGTCGTGTGTGGTGAGCAGGATCGACCACGGCTACGGGAGTCCATCACGGGCGTGTCCCTACCATCCCTAGGATTAATTCTATTTAGAAAAGGCTACTTGTGGGCCAAGAAAGGCATCTCGAAGCCTATATAAACACCCTAGGGGGCAACCTAAAGGGGGATGTTGAATGGACGCCGAGTAGAAGGCGAAAAATACTTTAAGACAGCCGTCGGGAGCAGCTTAGGAGAAGGATCTCCATCAAGACTGAGGATCTCCCATCAAGTTCTTTAAAAGTTTTTGGTTTTCTTATGCTTTGTTGTTTTCCCTATTCTAATATGTTTCCTTCTATCAGTATGATTTAAATCCCTTAAATACCTAAGGGGATGAAACCTAAGATGAATATTATTATTGTTTTATTTATAAGATAAATACTTGTTCTTATTCTTAATTGTGAGTTCTTATTCTTGTTTTGATAATTCAGGTTATTAATTCAAAGTCGAAAGTGCTTATTCAGTGGAGCAAAAGTCCCTGTTTAAGAGAAGATCAACACAATTAAGCGGAGTTGATTGCAACCCTAGAAATAAGACAAAGAAAATCTACCGGATTAGAGTCAAATCTAATAAGGGCATCCATAGATCGAGTTAATGCGACAATAGGGGTTTTAATTAGAAAGAGATTTCAATTAATCAACCTAGAGTCAGTTGTTTTTAGTCTTGAAAGAGATATTAACATAAATCAAGGATTTCTACGGATTAAGTCAAGTGAATAAATCATATGAATCAAAAGTAATAAGTGAAGTCTAGGTGGATTCTTCCTTAGGAATTGCCTATCTCATATAAGTTGTCCAAAAGTATTTTCCCAATTCACTCTCTATCGCATTCATAATCATTTAGTTAGTTATGTTAGTTAGTTAAATTTAGATTAAAGATAAATCCCCTTAATTATTAGGCTAGATAATAAAAAGATAGTTATTACTAGTAATTTTAGTCCTTGAGGATACGATATTCCGGACTCACCATAACTATACTACTATTCGATAGGTGCACTTGCCTTTATCGAAATAGTAGTTAGTTTCGATTCCATCAAGTTTTTGGAGCCGTTGCCGGGGACTAAGATATTAGGAACACTAAATTTTTATTACTTTAGCCATTTCTATTTATTTATTTATTTATTTGAAATTTATATTTATTTTTAACTTTGCTAATTATTCTTTTATTTGCTTCTGGCAGGGAATTTTAGTTTATGACCAGAAGGAACCCGTCAGGACCATTACTTTTTGACAGTGATATAGAAGGAACCATTCACAAAAATCGTAGGGAAATAAGGGGAAGCCTACAATACATAAAAAAAGAGTAAGAGGACGATATTAATAATACTAAGGAAATGGCTGATAATAATCCGCTACCTCCTGTGGTTGCCGTAAATCCAGTGAATCAAAATCCTGCTTCTCATACTATGTATGATTATGCTAAACCTAATTTAGCAGGAACTGAGTCAAGTATTGTTAGACCTACTATTGCTGCAAATAATTTTCAATTGAAACCTAACACTACACAGATGATTCAGCAATTTGTTCAGTTTGATGGTTTGCAGGATGACGATCCAAACAATCACTTAGCGAAGTTCTAGAATTATGCGATACCTTTAAAATCAATGGCATTTCTAATGATCCATTCACCTTCGATTGTTTCCCTTTTCATTGAGGAACAAAGCTAAACAGTGGTTGACCTCGTTACCACGAGGATCAATCACTACATGGGAATAAATAACCGAAAATTTTTTGTTAAAATATTTTCCGCCGGCTAAAACACTAAGTTGAGGAATGCTATCTCTTCTTTTGTGGAGATGGATCTAGAGATACTTTACGATGCACGGGAGAGATACAAGGATTTACTAAGAAGGTGCCCTCAACATGGATTACTCTTGTGGCTAAAGGTTCAAACCTTCTACGATGGTGTGAACCCCTCAACTACGCAGTTGATTGATTCAGCCGCCAGTGGAACCCTAAATAACAAGACCCCTGAAGCGGCTTATGAATTTATAGAAGAGATGGCACTGAATAACTATGTAACACCCCAAACCCAGCCTAGAAGTTAGGCCCGAATCTGGCGTGTCACATTAAGGCATAATTCAAACGATTTTGCTAATTAAAAATTTAAGGCCCAAAAGCCCAAAATCCTTAAGTCTTGTTAAGTAATGAAAAAAAAACCCATTTTATAATTTTAAGTACTTCAGAAACCAAGTCTAAACGTAAAAAAATTACTCAGGTTTAATAATTAAGTAAACAGTTGAAATAATCAAAACAAAGTACAAGGCCTTATTACATCCAACGAAAATAAGCAATTAAAACTATGTCTTTTGAAACAAATAAATAAAAATTTAAACATCTTGTAGTGTGGCCATCTCCAAGTCCTCTCCCATGTCGAGCCATTTACTGAGGATCACCTGAAACATTAAATAAAGGGTGTGAGTTTCAAAACTCAGTGTGTACAACCCTTGGCATTCAATTCAATATATAATTATCACATTGGCCTGAGCCTATCCAAATCGGTGGTCTTGGGCCTTGGCCCAAAATGACCTAATATCATATCATATCATATGCAAAATAAGGTAATGCAAAACCCTCCCCAAAAATCCATCCACTACACAACATTTCCCTTCCAACCCTACACACCTATGGGGATTTCTAAATCGACCCACCCATCCTCTACACGCCAAAGGTAGCACTCATAGCGGCACTACTCAACGTTGCAGCAAAACTGCTAATCATATAATGGGCTTAAAGTCACCGGTGGATCCATGGTCGTCAAGCGACTATGCGATCCTCAAATCTTCCTCCATACCATAATTCCCACCCATATGCATCCTAACCAGAATATCATATGAATGCAACATGCACATGAGTAACATCCACAAAACTCATACTCATCACATAGTGGTATTTTCGTCATTTCACAACCGAATGGTATTCCCATAAATCTACTCTACAGGGGTATTTAGGTAATTTTGCAAAACAGAGGTACCTTGGGAGTTTTGTAAATCAAAGATGTTTTGGTAATTTTGCAAACCAAGGGTATTCTAGTAATTTCACAATTCGGGGCTATATTAGTGATTTTATAAATCTAAAGATGTTTTGGTAATTTTCAAACTAAGGGTATTTTGGTAATTTCCAAATCTGGGGGTATTTGTCCCTCTCGGGTTTTAGTTATAAACTTTGGCCCATTAACAAGTCCTTGCGGGTAAAGTGAACAGACACTATGCACCAGGTAGGATTCCAGAGAAGAAGAGGTGGGCCACTAGGACCGCTTAAGTACCAAGCTCTCCCTAGATCCTATCCTAGGCATGCATATGTTCGTTGCCACACTCTAACCCAGCGACTTGACCACGGACATGTTTAATTATTAGAAAGTCTTATACGATTTAAGAGTTGTTCAATACTAAGCCTAAAGTCTATACAACCCTATCATACTAGTCTACGTCCCCATAAAGCCCATCAGCCCATTTCACGTTCATATAACCCATAATGGCCATATCACATTTTTATGGCCCACTAGGCCCAAATCTCAGTCATATGACCCATTAGGCCCAAAACAAATCCAGATCATGTAACATGCATGCCTAACCCAGTTCATATAATCAAATTAATCCATTTCATCAAACATAGCCTCAGGGCCCACCTGGCCCATTTAGCTACTTTCGGCTTTCAGGCATTGCCGATATCGTGTGTGTGTAGTGTTTGTACACACCTGGTTACCGCGACGTGCTATTCTATCATTAGCCTTTAACCTACAACCAACCAGCCTTCAATCAACCACTCACACTTAATCAAAATATTTACTCAAAAGCCGAAGCCTTACCGTAACCTTACCGTGTGGCACCGGGTTCTAATAGCCTTTCCTTAGCTACTAATCACGAGTATCCCCTAGATCTGCACTCACACATACATCATTAAAAATTCGAGTGACTCATAATCCACACAAGTCACCCCTATAGATTACACACACATTCGGCCATTCACTTAATCCACCATCGAGTTGAGTACACTTACCCTTGCTAACGATCCTACCACGCTTGCGACCTTTGAACCTTATCCTTGTTATCACAGAGTTAACGACAGGACAGTTAGATAGCCTTTTAGCTTTTAGCAAAACGTACAAAAGTGGTTAATCAAATACTTACCAAATCCACTTTCAATCTTGCGGCCTAAATTTGGCTTTTGAGATTAGTATGGTGATAGAGACAATTCGGCACCAATAGGGAGAAAAAGATGAGAAGTGATCGGCTAGAACTAAAGGTGAACAAGAGAAGGAGTTTAAGAAGAGAAGGTATGGGGAATTCAGCTAGAGAGAAAACCAAAATTTCGGCAAAGGAATGATGGTTTTTTTTTTGGCAAATGGAAGAATTCGGTTAAGAGGGAGAAAAATAAAAGTAATGGAACCCAAGGAACCTCTCAAGGGAATTCGGCATCTCCTTTTATAGCCAATAGCCGAATCCTACCTTCCCCCACAGTCCAATTCGACACCAACCCTTCCCACCTCTCATCTTCTAATTTTTCTCCATGATATTTCCCTTATCTCATCAGGAATTCCCTCACAAGACCAATTCAAACACTTCAACAAAAGAGTCCAAATTCCACACAACTCTGGCTGTCCACTATGCAAAATAAACACTCCAAAAACACCTTACCACTACTTGAACCTTGGACCTCTTCACGACACCTTGTAGCTCCTCTAGTGACGCCACCTTGCCACTGGACCACAAGCCCATTTGTGTCCTATTTTTCCCTTGATCTGCTTAAGAGGCCTAATGCCTGAGACTAGGGTCCACTAAAGCAAGAAAAATTAATTTTTCCCCATGGTCATCCCTATCTCTAAGACTTCAAATAATCCTGATAATACCTTAAAATTAATATTTTAAGTGCTACTCATACATACCAACCTTAGTGCACAAAAATTTAAAGTTTCAGGATTTTTGGGGCGTTACAACCCAATAGGCCCAAATCCACTAGGCCCAAATTTGGGGCGTTACAAACTATCAATGGCAAGTGATGAGGACAAAGCCAACAAAAGCCGCCAGTGTTTTCAACCTCAACGCAGTAACCATGCTATCAAACCAGGTAGAACTTTTAAGTAAAAAGATTGATGGTTTATGTGGTTCTTCGTAGGTACATCCAGTAATGCAGTGCAATACAAATGGAGGAGAGACGAACAATATAGAATATCTATCCTACAACCCTGGAATAGAAAGCAAATAGATAAACTATATGGGTAACAATTAATTACCTGAAAATAAACCTTATAGTAACACTTACAATCTAGGTTGGAGGAACCATCCTAACTTCTCATGGGGCGGTAAAGGAAATTAGAGACATCAACCTCCTTCAGGCTTCCTACAGCAACCCTACCCATAAGAGAAAAAATAGAACCTTGAAGATATGCTAGCAACGTTTATTTCAGCGTCAGAACTCATATTCAGAATACTCAAATGGCGTTTAAAAATCAGCAAACATTGATTCAAGGGCTTAAAAATCAAATAAGACAGCTGACCAAGTTAGTTTCCGAAAGGCAACCAGGTAGTTTACCTAATAATACTGAACCTAAACCAAAAGAACAAGTGAAGGCAGTAACATTAAAGAATGGGAAGGTATTGGTTGAATCGGAAAAGAAGATGCCACAAGAAACTAATAAGGAAAAAGGTGAGGAAGTCGAGAATGTAACACCAGTACGTGAAGAATATAAACCACCGATGTAACACCCTAAACCCGGCCCAAACACTACAACCGGATCTGGTATGTCACTAAGGAGATTTTATAAAATATATCGCATTTTGGAAAACAATTTATCAGATTTAAACATTTATACCGAAAAATTTAATAATATAATAATTCATATAAGCCATAAAATTATAAATTGCCTTGGTGAACTTTAAATAAAAACCAAAATTTTGTACTTGTCTTGGCTTAAGTTTAAACATAAAATTAAAATGCCTAATAATAAAACCCAACATAAACCCAAAAACATAAATAATAGTCTAGTGGCCCATGGCCTTATTACAACGAGATTTAAAACCTATTAAATAAAAATATAAAATTAAAATTAAAATCTTTTTGCTGAATCTAAATGTTCTTTTGCATGGTCACCTTGCTCTCCTCTCTAGCCCGGTCTGATGCACTAAGTGCTACCTGAAATTGTTAAAATAATAAGGTGAATCGCGAGACTCAGTGTGCAACCCTCGTGCACCATTAGATTTTGGGCCTTAGCCCCACAGAATATATATACATAATATAATATAACAGAAATTAGGCAAAGCCCAACCTAAGTCCTACGCTTATGTCCGCTACACGCCACCCTTACCTGCCAGTCACACCATTAGGGATTTCTACAATCAACCCACGCCGCTACACATCATTGATGGCAGTCATGTTGCTCATCGTCAGAGTTGTGACAGACCCACCAGGCTGAAATGGAAAAAGCCACTAGAAACAGAGTGGGGACAGAGTCACCAGGCTGAATTGGTATCAGCCACCAAAACAGGTCACGGCAGAAGCCGCTACAACAAAACACTTCCCCTTTCAATAAACCCAACCCCATGCAATCAGAAAACAACATACTTATAACATATGTCATCTTAACAGAAACATTCACTTAGGAATGACAGAGATCACTAATCTGATATTTAGCCTTTACCCTTCTTGGGTTTCAATCATTATGCTGGGATTTCAGCATTTATCGGAATATAACTGATTAATAAACATATTTTAATAGGCAATCTAAATGGTGTGAAAGTGTTACACACTTGATATCGCGTAGTTTTACTCCCTTAGTTAAATCTTTACTATCTGGATCTACAACCCTTAGTCTAAAACCTTGCTCAAAAGCCGAAAGATTACGAAGATTAGGCCTCCCCTTGAAATCCCGAAAGTAACACGATTCGAGTGTTACTGAACTCTGACTTAGAGATCTAAGCAAATGAATCCCCCTTCAAATCCCAGAATGCTGCAAATAAGAGAAAAACTTATGATTAGTTCCTTATAGCCATTCAGCTAGAGTCCCTAAAAAGCAGGAAAAGATTGAAATCTTATGAATCACTACTTACCTTCAGTTTCCTTCGAGATTTGGCACAAGCAGATACCCGAGAGAAAATTTGGTAAACACAGGAGGTGAGATCTAAGGATTTCGACTTTTATGGAAATCCCGGAAAAGATGAACTGATGTGTTTTCAGCTTTTAGAAGATTCAAGAATTGAAGAGATGGCCAAGAGAGATTCGGCTAATAAATATTAAGGAGAAGAATAGAATAATAGAGATGTAGTTTCGGCTTTTAGAGATTAGAAGAAGAATAACAATAGAGATTAGAAGATTCGGCTAACTAGGAAATTCCAGAGAGGAAGAAAGAGTGAAGAAGGTGATGGTTTTCGGCTTTTGAGAGGAAGAAGATGAGAAAAGAAAACAAGTGAGATGGCCTTCAAATTTTCGGCACAGGAAGAGAAGAAATAGTAGGGTTCTAATGCCAGAATTGATTAGCTATCCCCCCTCTTTTTAGAAATTTCGGCACTTACCTAACCTTGCAGATAAATCCTATCTTTTCTCTTTTATCTTAATCTACTAACTCATCTAAAAGAGACTTAATTATCTCTAACTCCTCCCTCCTTTATCAGCATATTATCCACATATTTTAAACATTAAAATCCCTAAGTTTTAGCCTTGTGCTGTCCCTCATTAGTCCCCTTATAAGTGCTGAATTTGGCCCAACTTTATGGGCTCCAAACGGCCACAAATTGGGCCTCTTCCCTTGCATATTGATGCCACCTACAGCTCTCCCCTTATTGCAACCCTTTCTACTGGGCCACTAGCCCAATTTGCTATTTAAGCTATAGCTACAATATTTTAAGCCCTAGAGTGTCTAAACAGAGTATTTAGTCAAAGCCTCGGCTTAATCCTTGAGCCCAATTGCACCTCTAATTCTCAAATTAACACGTTAAACATGTCTGAACATCAAATGCATAGGCCCAAAAATTTAGGATGTTACAATTCTACCCCCTTAAAGAAATTTCGTCCTCTAAATTTCCAACTAACTATTAATCGTACTCCCCAAGTCTCACCATTATGCTTTTGCTGTGCAATCTAATTTAATAATATATAAACATTGCACGCATACAATTTCTATACCTAAAAATATAGCATCCACACAAAACATACACGACTTAATGGCGATTGAACAATTCCGAGCCTTATACTCCTCAGACCCGCATCTTAAACACGTTCCTAACTTCCTCCAACATTCATCCGGATGACGCCTTCTGCAATATTCGCAAACCCGGAAGTTTGGACATACCTTAACATGCTTCACAGAACGAGACTGCAACCTTAGAAAACTACGATCTCTTTTTTTCTTACAGTCCACGCACCCAAACCGAAGTGTTTCGCCGATTTCTTTAACCTCCTTCAGTACCTCCCTAACTAGCTGAGTCAGCACATCAATCCTAACACTTCCACGGCCTCGGCCGCAGCCTCTTCTTCTTCTTCTAGTGCTCATTGTTAATTCTCGTATTATCTGAATTAGAAATTTTATGAACTATTAATTTCTTTCACTGATTAACCATGAACAATCTTATGGGAAGTAGTTTTAAGAGTAGTTCTTTCGAATTTGCAACTATATCTACCATTTAGTCTCATGTTCACATTTCCTAGTTCTATGGAGCACATACATTCAGTCATCAAGTATTAACATATAAGCAGCATCCACGAACTTACATTCAGCATGTAGAGGTATCTTTGTCATTTCACTACCCAGGGGTATTTTCGTAATTTATCCTATAGGGGTATTTTCGTAATTTATTCTACAGGGGTATTTTTGTAATTTTTCAAAAAAAGGGTTTCGTGGTGATATCATGAAATAGGGGTATTTCGGTAATTTCGTGAAGCAGGGGTATTTTGGTAGTTTTATAAATCGGAGGTGTTTTAGTCATTTTACAAATCAGGGCAATTTGGTAATTTTACAAGCCAGGGGTACTTTGGTCACTTTTCAAATCAGGGGTATTTTGGAAAAAAAAATTTTACAAATCAAGGGTATTTCCAAAAATTTTACAGAACTAATGGGGTATTTTTTTCTGTTAAAAACTGTTGACTTTGTTAATCGGGGTATTTCCGTAAATCTGGGGGTATATTTTCAAATCATTGGTATCTTGGTAATTTTCAGAATAAGGATATTTTAGCAATTTTGTGAAAATAGGGTGGCTGGTCCCTTTCGGGTTTTAGTTATGGGTTTTGGCCCGTCAACAAATCCTCGCGGCTAGGGTGTGAGCAAATCACTACGCACTGTAGGATTCCAGTGAAGAGGGGTGAGTCACTAGGACTGCTTAAGTACCGTGCTCTTAGGATCCAATCCTGACATGCGCACGCCTGTTGCCACACCCTTGTCTTGCGACTCGTTCACGGGTTTTGTTTACTTAAATTAAGTCTTATGAGATTTTAGGAGTTGTTTCAGCTAGGCCTAAAGTCTATCAAGTTCTAATCTAAGTAGTCTACTCCCGTAAAGCCCATCAAGCCCACATATATTTCACACAATGGTTTAGAATACTTACCTGGCGGACTTGGGCTAGAGACGCAGGTGCTATGCCGAGAAAACCATCCTGTATAATTTATAAACATGTAAAAACCCATCTTTAGAAAACGTTTTGAGCCCAAAACCCCCAAAGTCGAGTTTTAAACTGGGCTCTGATACTAATTTGTAACACCCCAAACCTGGCCCAAACACTACAATCTGGTATGTCACTAAGGAAATTTTATAAAATATGTCGCATTTTAGAAAACAATTTATCAGATTTAAACATTTATACCGGAAAATTTAATAATTTAATAATTCATATAAGCCATAAAATTATAAATTGCCTCGGTGAATTTTAAATAAAAATCGAAATTTTGTACTTGTCTTGGCTTAAGTTTAAACATAAAATTAAAATGCCTAATAATAAAACCCAACATAAACCCAAAAACATAAATAATAGTCTAGTGGCCCATGGTGTAACGACCTCAAAAGTATGGATATTGAAAAATGAGTTATCGGGTCTCCATTTTTAGTAAACGGACTCATAAAATATTTATTAAAAATGTTTACGAAGTTAGTTGTGTGTTTAATAAGGTTTTATTTAGGTGAATTTGACTTAATTAGAAGTATTTGAGAAAAAGGATTAAATTGAAAAAAGTGCAAAAGTTTAATTATAGATTAAAAGAAAGTATAAAGGACTAAAAAGGCAATTATGCCATTTTTAAATGTTGAGGCTGAAAAAAATCCTAGATTTTTTAGTTAAAAACGTGTATATGGATATAGATATATATATTAGATATTAATTATAAAGTATATTATTATATTATTATATTTTATTATTATATATATAAATAGACTAAAAGAAAAAGAAAGAAGAACAGAAAAGAAACAAAGAAAACAAAAAGAAGAGCAGAGAGCAAACGTGAAGGGAAGAAAGAAAAAGAGAAAAGAAAGAAGAAAAGGGATAATAGAGTTTTTAAAGCTTGGAGTTTAATTTGGTAAGTTAATTTAGTCCTTTTCTTTTAATTTTGATGCTTTATAAGTTTTAGAATAAAGTTTTGATGAATTTAAGTTGAAGTTTTTGAAGTTTTAGAATTTTTGAATATAGCATATGATGAACAAAATGATGAATTAGTGGTTTAATTGAAAGAATTTGAAGTTAGAATTGGATAAAGGACTTAATTGTAAAACAAGCTATAAGAAAACAGTTTTGGGACAGTAGCAGTACAGTAAGTTTGAAAATTCACCAAAAATAGTAGAAGTGGAATTAGAAGTTGAGTGAGATATGAAATTAAAGCTTATTGAGTCTATTTTGATATGAAAGAAACAAGGAAAGAAAAGAAGTTCTATATTTTGAGATATTTAGATTTTTGTAAGACTGGTTCAGAATGAATTCGGGTTCCCCTGTTTTGACTTTAGAAAATCATCAAAAATTGGAGAAAAATAATTAGAGACTTATATTTATATGTTTAGAATCCTGGATGAGTATATTTTCAATAGAAATAAACGTGAACATCATATGAATCTTGTATAAAGAGATAATTAATTTTTAGTGAAGAAGGGTCAGAACTGCCAGACAGCAGAACAGGGGTGACTTTGATGAATAAACTGTACTAATTGGCTAGGCCAAAAATTCTAGAAATTTTATGGTATGAAGACATGTGAGTCTAGTTTCAGAGAAAATTAACGGTTCTTCATTTGGAGTTCTTTAGCTCGATAAATAAATAATTTAGTGACTATGACACAAAAGGACAGCTTTGAATAAATTTATGAGTAAAGGATTAAATTGAAATGTGAGCAAAAGTAAGAAAGGATGAAATTATTTTATTATACATTTTTATTTTATTAAATAGTACAGAAAGTTTATTTGATTACTTTTTAACATATAAATGTTATATGTTTATATGAAATTGAAGAAAAAGAAAGGAGAAGACCGAATTGAAGGAAAAGGAAAAGAGAAGGTTAAGGAGTGAAGGAAGAATAACATATATCATTTCAACCTTTTTGTTGTAAGTACTACAAGAATTTTAAATTATTGTTATTTATCCTTTTTGAAATATTTATGTGAATTATTTAAATATATGAGATTCAGCTTTAATGCCCAAGTAGACGAAATTTAGAACTACTTGGGATTTTAGTGGCATGCCATTAAGGAACTTTAGCGCGCTCTCTGATATTAGCACGTTGGTGCTCTCAGATTATTAGCACGTCAGTGCTTTCTGATTATCAGCACGTTGGTGCTCTCTGATTATTAGCACATTGGTGCTCTCTGTTCGCTTGTGCATCATAATGCACCTCTGTATTTGTTCCGTATATCCGGTGTGTTCTATAAAGTCTACTTTGGGCTAAGAAAGTGAAATGAGAACAAAGTGAATCACTGATGTGTTAAGGTAATTTTTATACCTTACAAAAGATAAGTTAAATTTATTTAAAGCAATGCATAGTTGAAGAGACTTATATGTCAATAGATATGTAATAATTGAATTAGTTTAAAATATTTTGTTATGATTATTTACTTATTTAATTATTCTTGTGATGCTTACTAAGCCTTCACCGGCTTAACGCGTTTAGTTTAACGCGTAGGTACAATTAGACTAGGAGAGAAGTCAAACTAAAAGATTGCTCATCTCATCACATCCTCAAGGGCTTCAAAAGTAGGTATTGTATTTTGTATTAAAATGGCATGTACATATGTAGTTCAAAGGTATTCCCATGTGATAGGGACTAAAATGTAGATTCTTAAAATTTTATCTATTTTCAATTACTTGAAGTATTTTGGTGTATATGGAATGAATTAATAAACAATAAATATGTTAGCAAAAATGGTTGGTAAGCTAAAATATTATATACAAATGTTTTAATTAAACAGTATCTGGCCATAATTGTTTGGCACCAAATGTAATAGTCTTATACCGGGTCTGCATGATTGAACCGGGTATAGGGGTATTACATTTATTGGTATCAGAGCCTAGGTTTTCTGAATTCTTGGGTCGAGTATGAGTCTATTTGTACATGCCATTTTATAAATTGATGTGATGAGATGAGGTTTAGTTATTTAATTGTGTAAGTTATGAATATTGTAGAAACTTAAAGATGTCTTCTGAAAGAATAAAAGATACCGATTTTGTGATGTATACTGGAATTTATGAATTTAATAAAATAGAGTTGGTTGTCTCTTAGTATAGAAAGAGGAAATGTTAAAGAAAGAAATGTTTTCCAATCGAAATAATTTCGATAATTCTGAAAGTGATGTTCAAATAATTAAGTAAAATGTTACTTATAATGAAACAGAATTTGAAAAGATGTGGATAAATGTCTTATAGTAAGAAATGATAAATGTTATGTTATATGAGTATATACATGAAGCTAAATTATGAGGCCTTACGATCTCTACCCCTTATTGGTACCGTTATATTTATAGTGAAATTGATAGGAATTATAATGATTTAGTTCAAAAGTTTGGAACTGAAGAATTTAAAGAAAGAAAGATGATGACCCAGCTGAGGCTGAAGAATGGTTAGAGAACAGTCAAAAAATATTTGAAGAATTGCAGTATGCAAGGGATGAAAAGTTAAAATGTGCATTATCTTTGTTAAAGGGTGAGGCTTACCAATGGTAGAATACTGTCATGAATATCCATTCTGCAGAGAAAATTAATTGGAATTCCTTTGTATCTGAATTTAAAAAGAAATATGTGAGTCAACTTTATCTTGAGAAGAAGAAAAGAGAATTTCTGGATTTGAAGCAGAACCACATGTCTGTTGCTAAATATGAATGTGAATTTATCAGATTTCTTTTCTGAAAATTTATTTGGGGATACACAATGCTACTATTAAAGGAAGAAGTCATATATCAGAAATTGATTTATTCAGATATGGTAACTACGGAATGAATTAACTGAAAATTTCTTTCGAATAAGCTTTGGGAGTGAAGTGAATGATATGGGACTGTTGATGATTATATATGTTAACGGATTAGTAATGAAATTGCAGAAATATTTGAATACAACTGCTATAGTTGGGTATTCTACAATGATCTCTTCTGGGTATTCTATATGGGTATTCTATATGTTCTTTTATCTTCAGAGGTAAATGCAACTGTTCAGATGTGACTTTTATTGTGTAGAAAGTTTGGAATCATAACGTTAAAATGGAAGTTCTGGTTGATTCCTGATCGGTACTGCTCTATTTTTCTTTGGATTTTCTAATTTGTTCTGTTAGAAAGAAGACTTAATGGTCAGATTCATATGAAGTTATTTTCTATTTCTACCGGTTGATATTCTGGTACGTATACGCAATTGACATTATCTTTATCATAATCGTTTCTAGTGAGGATAAATGGTATTCTTCTTCCGGTTTTTCTTTGGAATATATTCGATTTCTTTATCATTGAATGTAGTTTTTATTCTCGAAAATTCAAGATAGCTTCACATCTGGGATTTCATTATGCCACATCTGGGATTTCATTATATTGGTTTTCTTATTATTTTATAGTCTGATCTTATCTATCAAATATGATTCATCTGTGAAGGGGTATTCATTGATAGAAGGTAAATATATATATTACTGTTATAAATCTTGGTTCAGTTATGGGAGCTCGGTGATATGGATCTTAGATTATAGAAGTTATATTATTATACTGGTTATTATTGAGACTACTTTTGGATTTCTTCTTCTATTTTAAAGCACCATTGAAGTTGAAGTATTGATCCATTTATACTATTGAAATGTGAGATCTATTACAGTACTATGGCATATTCTATCTGATGACTGCGAACTTGGGATAATTTGAAGTGTTGGGATTTTTTTTAATATTTGTGGAAGTGTTTTCTATGATAGCTATATCAATGATAAGAATACTACAGGAAGACACAAGGTTTGAATGAACTAATCAATGCTAGAAGAATTTTGAGTAGATGGAAGTTCTAATAATTGAAGCATCAGTTCTGGTTCAGTCTGAATCGAGTAAGAAATTTATTAAGTGGATTAGATTGTATTTTGATGAAGAAAGGCATAGTAGATGGTTTGAAATATTGAAATGTCCTGATGTGATAATGGATTATCATACAGGGAAAAATAAATATAGTTGTAGATGATTTGAATGGGAAAATAAGTGTTCGCTCTATGGGTAATAAATATTCGATTGTTATTGTCTGATGAAGGATTAATTTTAGTTGAATATCAGTTATTGGTGTTTACTGAAATTATTACTGACTATTTAAAGATTTGGGACGGAAATGAGATATAAGTTTATGAAATTGACAGACGATATGGAGAATCAGTCTTTGAAATGTTTGATAGAGATCTACAGTTTACGGTTCACTTTCTAATTTCGGAATAACTTATAAGAATTCTATATGAATAATAGTTGATTAATTTATAAAGTCGAAGTGATTGATGGCTTGAAACTTGAGAGATGTACATTCCGAAATTGTAAGATTTCATGGTATTCCAAGTATTGATAATTTTCGATCGAGATTGCGATTCACCTTAGGGTTCGAAAACAATTACAGAAATTATTGAGTACTTAACTCAATTTTGATCTGACATTTCATTCGCAAATTGATGGATAATTCGAGAGAGAATTGGTTATATTTAGGAAGAAGATGTACTGGTGGCCAGGTATGAAACGTGATATTTCTGAGTTTGTATCAAGATATTTGATATGTCAACAGGTCAAAGCAGAACATCAGGTACCTTCGGGCTACTTCAATCAATTACTATACCGGAATGGAAATGGGAAAGAATCACTATGGATTTTCTATCGGGGTTACCATTATCTCCGAGGAAAAAAAAAAAGATGCTATTTGGGTGATTGTTGACCGATTGACAAAATCAGCGTACTTTATTCCGATACGTATGGATTATTTTTTTAGATAAACCGACTAAACTGTATATATATCTGAGATTTTCAGGCTACATAGAGTGCATGTCTCCATTATATTGGATATCCCCGATTTACGTCTCATTTCTGGGATAAATTACAAGAAGCTTTGGGCACTTAGTTGTATTTCAGTACTGCATTTCATCCTCAGGCAGATGGCCAATCTGAGCTTGTAATTCAGGTATTGGAAGATATGCTCCGATGTTGTATACTAGAGTTCGAAGGTAATTGAGAGAGGTATCTACCTTTGATTGGATTTGCTTACAATAATAGTTATCAGTCCAGTATTAAAATGGCTCTGTATGAAGCTTTGTATGGTAGAACATGTAGAACACTGTTATATTGGACAGAGCTCAGTGGAAAGAAGATACATGGGGTTGATTTGATCCGGGAAACAGAAGAAAAAGTAAAGGTGATTCGGAAAAGATTAAATGTGACATTCGACAAATGAAATCAATTGTGGATTTAAAAGCGTCGGGATATTAAATATTACATTCTTGATAAGGTATTTATCAAGGTGTTTATTTGAAAGAAACTATAAGAATTCAGTGTTTCATCTCTTTTTAAGTAAATTTCGAGGACGAAATTTCAAAAGGGGGGAGAATTGTAACGACCTCAAAAGTATGGATATTGAAAAATGAGTTATCGGGTCTCCATTTTTAGTAAACGGACTCATAAAATATTTATTAAAAATGTTTACGAAGTTAGTTGTGTGTTTAATAAGGTTTTATTTAGGTGAATTTGACTTAATTAGAAGTATTTGAGAAAAAGGATTAAATTGAAAAAGGTGCAAAAGTTTAATTATAGATTAAAAGAAAGTATAAAGGACTAAAAAGGCAATTATGCCATTTTTAAATGTTGAGGCTGAAAAAAATCCTAGATCTTTTAGTCAAAAACGTGTATATGGATATAGATATATATATTAGATATTAATTATAAAGTATATTATTATATTATTATATTTTATTATTATATATATAAATAGACTAAAAGAAAAAGAAAGAAGAACAGAAAAGAAACAAAGAAAACAAAAAGAAGAACAGAGAGCAAACGTGAAGGGAAGAAAGAAAAAAAGAAAAGAAAGAAGAAAAGGGATAATAGAGTTTTTAAAGCTTGGAGTTTAATTTGGTAAGTTAATTTAGTCCTTTTCTTTTAATTTTGATGCTTTATAAGTTTTAGAATAAAGTTTTGATGAATTTAAGTTGAAGTTTTTGAAGTTTTAGAGTTTTTGAATATAGCATATGATGAACAAAATGATGAATTAGTGGTTTAATTGAAAGAATTTGAAGTTAGAATTGGATAAAGGACTTAATTGTAAAACAAGTTATAAGAAAACAGTTTTGGGACAGCAGCAGTACAGTAAGTTTGAAAATTCACCAAAAATTGTCGAAGTGGAATTAGAAGTTGAGTGAGATATGAAATTAAAGCTTATTGAGTCTGTTTTGATATGAAAGAAACAAGGAAAGAAAAGAAGTTCTGTATTTTGAGATATTTAGATTTTTGTAAGACTGGTTCAGAATGAATTCGGGTTCCCCTATTTTGACTTTAGAAAATTATAAAAAATTGGAGAAAAATAATTAGAGACTTAAATTTATATGTTTAGAATCTTGAATGAGTATATTTTCAATAGAAATAAACGTGAACATCATATGAATCTTGTATAAAGAGATAATTAATTTTTAGTGAAGAAGGGTCAGAACTGCCAGACAGCAGAACAGGGGTGACTTTGATGAATAAACTGTACTAATTGGCTAGGCCAAAAATTCTGGAAATTTTATGGTATGAAGACATGTGAGTCTAGTTTCAGGGAAAATTAACGTTTCTTCATTTGGAGTTCTTTAGCTTGAGAAATAAATAATTTAGTGACTATGACACAAAAAGACAGCTTTGAATAAATTTATGAGTAAAGGATTAAATTGAAATGTGAGCAAAAGTAAGAAAGGATGAATTTATTTTATTATACATTTTTATTTTATTAAATAGTACAGAAAGTTTATTTGATTACTTTTTAACATATAAATGTTATATGTTTATATGAAATTGAAGAAAAAGAAAGGAGAAGACCGAATTGAAGGAAAAGGAAAAGAGAAGGTTAAGGAGTGAAGGAAGAATAACATATATCATTTCAACCTTTTTGTTGTAAGTACTAAAAGAATTTTAAATTATTGTTATTTATCCTTTTTGAAATATTTATGTGAATTATTTAAATATATGAGATTCAGCTTTAATGCCCAAGTAGACGAAATTTAGAACTACTGGGATATTAGTGGCATGCCATTAAGGAACTTTAGCGCGCTCTCTGATATTAGCACGTTGGTGCTCTCAGATTATTAGCACGTCAGTGCTCTCTGATTATCAGCATGTTGGTGCTCTCTGATTATTAGCACATTGGTGCTCTCTGTTCGCTTGTGCATCATAATGCACCTCTGTATTTGTTCCGTATATCCGGTGTGTTCTATAAAGTCTACTTTGGGCTAAGAAAGTGAAATGAGAACAAAGTGAATCACTGATGTGTTAAGGTAATTTTTTATACCTTACAAAAGATAAGTTAAATTTATTTAAAGCAATGCATAGTTGAAGAGACTTATATGTCAATAGATATGTAATAATTGAATGAGTTTAAAATATTTTGTTATGATTATTTACTTATTTAATTATTCTTGTGATGCTTACTAAGCCTTCACCGGCTTAACGCGTTTATTTTAACGCGTAGGTACAATTAGACTAGGAGAGAAGTCAAACTAAAAGATCGCTCATCTCATCCTCAAGGGCTTCAAAAGTAGGTATTGTATTTTGTATTAAAATGGCATGTACATATGTAGTTCAAAGGTGTTCCCATGTGATAGGGACTAAAATGTAGATTCTTGAAATTTTATCTATTTTCAGTTACTTGAAGTATTTTGGTGTATATGGAATGAATTAATAAACAATAAATATGTTAGCAAAAATGGTTGGTAAGCTAAAATATTATATACAAATGTTTTAATTAAACGAAGATTCATGCCATAATTGTTTTGGCACCAAATGTAATAGTCTTATACCGGGTCTGCATGATTGAACCGGGTATAGGGGTATTACACATGGCCTTATTACAACGAGATTTAAAACCTATTAAATAAAAATATAAAATAATAATCTAAAGTCTTTTTGCTGAATCCAAATGTTCTTTTGCATGGTCACCTTGCTCTCCTCTCCAGCCCGGTCCGATGCACTAAGTGCTACCTTAAATTGTTAAAATAATAAGGTGAGTCGCGAGACTCAGTGTGCAACCCTCGTGCACCATTAGATTTTGGGCCTTAGCCCCACAGAATATATATACAGAATATAATATAACAGAAATTACGCAAAGCCCAACCCAAGTCCTACGTTTCCATCCGCTACACGCCACCCTTACCTGCCAGTCACACCATTGGGGATTTCTACAATCAACCCACGCCGCTGCACACCATTCATGGCAATCATGCTGCTCATCATCAGAGTTGCAACAGAGTCACCAGGCTGAAATGGCAAAAGCTACCAGAAACAAAGTTGTGACAGTGTCACCAGGCTGAAATGGCATTAGCCACTGAGCAGTCACAGCAGGAAGCCACAGCCTGCAGAACACTTCCCCTTTCAATAAACCTAACCCCATGCAATCAGAAAATAGCATACTTATAACATATGTCATCTTAATAGGAACATTCACTTGGGAAAGACAGAGATCACTAACTTGATATTTAGCCTTTATCCTCCTTGGGTTTCAATCATTATGCCGGGATTTCGGCATTTATCGAAATATAACAGATTAATAAACATACTTTAATAGGCAATCTAAATGGTGTGGAAGTGTTACACACCTGATATCGCGTAGTTTTACTCCCTTAGTTAAATCCTTACTATCTAGATCTACAACCCTTAGTCTAAAACCTTGCTCAAAAGCCGAAAGATTACGAAGATTAGGCCCCCCCTTGAAATCCCGAAAGTAACACGATTCGAGGGTTACTGAACTCTGACTTAGAGATCTAAGCAAATGAATCCCCCTTCAAATCTCGGAATGCCACAAATAAGAGAAAAACTTAAGATTAGTTCCTTATAGCCATTCGGCTAGAGTGTAACATCCTGAATTAATGGGTCTATGCGTTTAGTATAGGAATATGTTTAATATGTTAACTTAGGTAAAAGGGGTTTAAATTTGGGCTTAGAATTAGGCAAAGGCCCAGATTAAATTATTTTAAGGTGGCATCATTAACAATTAAAAAGGAACAAGTTTTGGGTCACAAGGAGCCCATGTTTTTAGGCCAATTTCGGCACTTTAAATGAAGATAAGGGTGACGCCACACACAAGGAATTAGGGGCCCAAATATTAAGTTTAAGGAGGCCCAAATCTTTTAATTTAAGTGAGTTAAATTTTGGCACTAGGGTTAGTAGAGGTGGACGGCTACAAGGCTCAAAAATAGGAGAAATTATGTGGATTTTATAAGTGATAATATCATAGTTAAGAAAGAGAAAAGTTAGGAGCTTATCTTCAAGGGAAGTGTTGGCTGAAAATCCACCACCTAAAGGAGTGTAAAATTCGACTACTGCATGGCAAAGAGGGTGCCGAATTTCCCCTCTCTTTTAGCTTGAATTTTAAGGGCGTTTTTAGTTTTTAGCAGTAGGTGCCGAAATATCTATAAATAGGGGGGCTAGCTCCTTGATTCTGACACTCAAAACCCTAAATTCCTCTCCCATTGTGCTGAAATTCCCTAGCCTTTCCCTCTCAAATTTCTTTTCTCCAAATTTCTTCAAAAGCCGAAACTCTTCTCCATTTTTTCCTCCTTGTGCTGATTTCTCTAAAAAGCCGAAGCATCCATAGTCTTTTCTTCTATTCATCCTATTTGAGATTTAGTTCTACACTTCTGGCATTTAAATCTTCCATTGGTATTGCCGAATCCTCTCTCTAGTGCTAGCCGAATCTCCTATGCTAAGGTGAGTGTCAATTTTTGATTAGTTTTCATGATTTATTCCCGATTTTTTTGAAAAGCAAAAGCTGAAAGCTAATAGTTTAACGGTTTTATGATGGGCGGCAATTCAGGATTTGAAGGAAGCTTGGTCAATTAGATCTAAAAGCCGAAAATAGCTAGTCCCTAATTTCGGGATTTTTAAGGTAAGAAGATTTTCCTAGATTTCTATTAGATTTCATCATTATATACAAGATCTTAATGTTATAATGAGGATTAATGATTAAATATTGTGATAGTAGTTCTGATAAGGACTTGTGATGGAATTAAATATGGATCAAGCAAAGGATAAAATCCCTAAGTTTAAGAAAAGAGCAATATCTGCCATTCGAGATTGGCCACTTGGTTGTGGACCGGCTTCTGAAAAACACCTTAGGCAGATAGTAGTTGTGTCGACTGAGGATAGCGTCGATATAAAAAGCATCATTTTATCAGGAATCAGGTGTGTAGATCTCTAACACACTACTAATAAACTCGTATGTATGACTATTTTTAAATGTTATGGGATAAAAAGCGAAATGAAATTTGTATAGTCGATCGAATGGAACCCTAAAAGGGTTAGGCAAGGATGCAGTGCACGTAAACATAGAACTCCCTATGTGTATCAAAAAATATATAAGTCTGCATTATGTTTTCTTTATGTATGCATGGGGTGGGAATGATGATATTGAAGGGGAAGTGTATGATAGGTCACTTGGTGATCGGTGGTAGAAAACCCACATAATTTAATTGTAAGGTCATATAGTGATCGGTGACTAAGCCGCGTTTAATGATTCCTGAATAACAGGAATAGGCAGTTCGGCTGTCATTATGGTGTGTAATGGATGGAGGGTTGATTATACAAATCCCCACGGTGTGATGGTTGGTACGGGTTGGTGTGTAGAGGATGGAACCCTAAGATAGGATGGGTTATTAATCATTTATTATTTTGATGTATGATTATGATTGATGCCTTATGGGCCAGGGCCCATAATGTGTTTGTGGGCTCAGGTCGTTGTGTGCTTTGAGATTTATACACTGAGTCTTGGTGACTCACACTTTCCTTTTCTCTACTCTCCAAATGAGTAGTAGGACGTGGACATGGGAGCCGGGACGGACTCGAGGGGCCATCAAGTTCTATTTCTACAAATTATATTTTCTTTAGGACTTCTTTAAGTTTGTTTTATTGTTATTTGAGGAATAGTTATGTAATAAGGCCCCTAGCTTTTATTCAACTTAGGAGTTTTCTATGTTATGCAACTTATGAATATACCACAAGGTTTATTTACATTTATTAATAAAAATACAAAGAGGTTTATTTTCAAAAAATCTCTCCTTTATTCAAATTTAATTAATTTAACTCGTGTTTTCAAAATGCGATAAAGTGTTATGTGTTCGATAACATGTCGGATCTGGTCAAAACGCATGGGCCGGGTTTGGGGTGTTACATTTTGGTATCAAAGCCCAGTTCAAAACTCGGGCTGTGAAATGGGTCTAGAAGTGTTTTGAAAATTTGATGTGAATTTGAGGAAAATGTTTTGGATGAAGATATGGCCTTCGAGTCTACCGGAAGCCGATCCACCCATGTAAGTATTCTGAACTCCTGATTGTGATATAAATGTGGGCTTAATGGGCTTTATGGGACGTAGACTATCTAGATTAGAACTTGATGGACTCTAGGCTTAGACAAACCACTCTTCAAAATCCATAACATTTAATTTCACTAAACAAAACCTGTAAACGAGTCGCAAGACTAAGGTGTGGCAACAGGCATATGCATGTCTAGGAGTAGATCCGGAAGAGCTTGGTATTTAAGCAGTCCAAGTGACTCACCTCCTCTTCGCTGGAATCTTACCTGGTGCATAGTGACTACTCACTTTAGCCATAACAGGGTGTGGCAATAGGCATACGCATGTCTAGGAGTGGATTCAGGGAGCGCTTGGTATTTAAGCAGTCCTAGTGACTCACCTCCTCTTCGCTGGAATCTTACCTGGTGCGTAGTGACTGTTCACTCTAGCTATAAGGACTTGTTTATGGGCTGAATTCATAATTAAAACCCAAAAGGGACCAACCACCCTATTTTGCAAACAAAACCCTAAGTTTTGAACATTTCCAAAAAGATACACTTGATTTGAAAATGTTCACAGCTATGAAAAATTTACCCAAAAACCCTATGTTTACAAGAGTACTTAGATTTTCCAAAGTGCCCCTGTTTAAAAAAAAAAAACAACAACATCAAAATACCCTCGGATTTCAAAATTACCGAAATACCCCCGAATTTCAAAATTATCGAAATACCCCCAGATCATAAAAGTACCAAAATACCCTTATTTCACAAAATCACCAAGGAACCTTATTTTGAAAAATTACGAAAATACCCCTATAGGATAAAATTACGAAAATACCCCTGGGTAGTGAAAACAACAACACTTTTCTGTAATGAACGTGAGTTCATGATTGAATGTATGTGTTTCTTAGAGGATATAAACTTGAGAGTGAATGGTGAATGCGAATTCAAAAGAACTACTCTTAAAGCTATTATTCATAAGACTATTCGTGGTTAAAATAGTGGAAGAAAACTAATAATTCATAAAATTCCTAATCAGATAAAAGCGAAGCGGTAGAATGAGTACAAGGGGTCGAGGACGTCCGCCACGTGGTCGTGGTAGGGGTAGGATGACTGTGTCGAAACCAATAGGATCTGGTCATGGATCTGGAAATGAGATGCCAGTCGCGGAGGAGGAATTTTAGGATCAGACTGCCGGAGATGACGTGGTATCTCAGGCAATGTTAAGGGATTTAGAGAGGGTTATTGGGGCTGATATGGGCACAGGAGCCTGGAAGTCTGTGCTGGAGCAGCTTAGGGCCAATGGGGCAGAAGTGTTTAGAGGAATTACTGGTGTAGCCCCAAGCTCAGCTGAGTATTGGTTGGAGGCGGTAGAATGCATAAGTTGAAAGGAGTTGTATCTCTCCTGCGGGATGAAGCCTATCAATGGTGGCTTACGATTAAGGATGGTACAATGGCTGGCCGTATCACTTGGAAACTCTTTAAAATAGCATTCTAGAATAAGTACATTGGATCGAGTTATGTGGATGTGCAGCGCAGAGCATTTCTGAATCTGGTGCAAGGGAGTAGGTCAGTGGCTGCGTATGAAGCTGAATTCTTACGCCTTAGCCGTTATGCTCGTGGATAGTAGCCACGGAGCATGAACGTTGTGTTAGGTTCGAAGATGGCCTGAGGGATGACTTGCGTGTTTTGATAGCCCCGCAGCGGGAGAGGGAATTTACTGTCCTAGTGGAAAACGCTAAGATAGCCGAAGAGGTAAAGTGGACAGAGAAAACTACCGCTGCTAACCAGACACCCAAGTGTACTAGATGTGGTAAATTTCATACTGGTGAATGTTGGGCAGGCAGTGGGAAGTGTTTTAGGTGTGGATCAACGGACCATCAAGTTAGAAACTGTCTGCAGTAACGGGATGGTGAAGGGACCATGGGTCGTGGGAATGCTCAGCCTGGCAGAGGAGGTCAGCAACCACAAAGAGGTCGTGGTACAGGCCGAGGTGGTAATGGTGCTGGTCGGGGTCGTGGAGCACCAGGTCAAGGGGCAGAAAACACTAAGGCGAGATAGTCGGGATTGGTTTATGCTGTTAGACGTTATGAGGAGGTTGACGCACCGGATGTCATAACTGGTACGTTTTTAATTTTTGGCTTGCCTTACACTGCATTAACTGACATTGGGTCAATGTATTCGTATGTAGCTAGCAGCGTATCTGGAACTTTAAAGCTAGAATTTGAAATTACCCCTAAGGCAATGACTGTAGTTAGCCTGTTAGGACAATCTGTAGCAGTGGATAAACTCTATCGGGAAGTACCTCTAGAAGTTCAGGGGATAGTTTTCTGAACGGATCTAATGGAATTACTGCTCGGGGAGTTTGATTTAATTTTAGGCATGGATTGGCTTGTGAAGTATCAAGCTAATCTAGATTGTGTGGCCAAGCATATGGTGTTGAAAAGCCCCGAGGGTGATGAAGTGTTGGTGATAGGAGAAAGGGGGAACTCTTTGTCGAATGTAGTGACTGCCCTAAGAGCAGAAAGGATGGTGAGGAAAGGATGTGAGGCAATTTTATTGTTTGTTCAAGCTCTAGAAGCCGAGGACCTGACTGTTGGGGACGTTAGGACGGTAAAGGAATTTTCTGATGTTTTCCCTGAAGAGCTTCCAGGATTACCCCCAGATCGTGAAGTGGAGTTTGGTATCAATCTTCTTCCAAGAACAGCGCCGGTATCTATTGCCCCGTATAGGATGGCACCGAAAGAGTTAGTAGAGTTGAAAGTGCAGATTCAAGAGTTACTGGATAGAGGATTTATACGACCGAGTGTGTCACCTTGGGGAGCACCAGTGTTATTTGTTAAGAAGAAGGATGGATCAATGCGTATGTGCATCGATTATCGCTAGCTGAATAAGCTAACAATCAAGAACAAGTACCCGTTGCCAAGGATCGATGGCTTGTTTGATCAATTGAAGGGAGCCTCAATCTTTTCTAAGCTAGATCTGAGGTCAGGGTACCATCAGCTTAGGGTCAAGGAGGCGGATATACATAAGATAGCTTTTAGGACTCGCTACGGTCACTATGAGCTTATGGTGATGTCGTTTGGATTGACCAACGCGCCAGCAGCGTTTATGGACATGATGAACCGAGTGTTCCAACCATACTTAGACCGGTGTGTTGTGGTGTTTATCTATGATATCTTAGTTTATTCGAAGTTAGAGGAGGAGCATGATGCTCATCTGCGAATAGTTTTGCAGATTCTAAGGGAGAAGCAGTTGTATGCCAAATTCAGTAAGTGTGAATTTTGGCTGAGGGAAGTAACGTTTCTAGGACACGTTGTGTCGGCAGAAGAGATTAGGGTTGACCCTCGAAAGATTGAAGCAGTGTTAAATTGGAAGCCAGCCAAGTCTATGGCTGAGACTAGAAGTTTTCTTGGTTTAGCTGGGTACTACCGAAGGTTTGTTGAAGGATTTTCTACGGTAGCGGCACCGTTGACTAAGTTGCTACGAAAAGGAGTTTCATTTGTTTGGTCTAATAAGTAGCAGGAGAGTTTCGAAAAGTTAAAGAGGTTTCTAATGGAGGCTCCAGTGTTGATTCAGCCAGAGGCGGGGAAGGAGTTCGTAATTTACTGTGATGCGTCACACGCGGGATTAGGGTGTGTGTTGATGCAAGATGGAAAGGTGGTTGCATATGCATCTCAGCAGTTAAGATCGCCTGAATTGAATTACCCCACCCATGATTTGGAATTGGCGGCAGTAGTGTTTGCTTTAAAAATTTGGAGGCATTATTTGTACAGGGAGAAATCTGTCATTTACACAGATCATAAGAGCTTGAAGGATCTTTTGAATCAGAAGGAGTTGAACCTAAGGCAGAGAAGGTAGATCGAGTTGCTAAAGGAATACGATTGCTCGATCAAGTATCGCCCGGGTAAGGCTAATGTAGTAGCGGATGCTCTAAGTCGTAAAGTAGTCTCTGACCTAAGAGCAATGTTTGCTCACCTTAGTTTATATGAGGATGGAAGCTTATTAGCCGAACTTTAAGTGAAACCTTCTTGGTTTAGTCAAGTGAAGGAGAAGCAACAGACATGAGTTGCTAAAGGGGAAATTGCAGCTAATCTTAAAGGATGGGCCAGCAGAATTCAGTATGAATAAGGAAGGATTGTTATGCTTTCAAGGGAAGGTTTGCATGCCAAAAGATCCGGAGTTAAGGCGAAGGATTTTGAATGAAGCACATGGTAGTGTATATGTTATGCACCCTGGTGGAAGTAAGATGTTTTGGGATTTGAGAGATCAGTTCTGGTGGCCGTGTTTGAAGCAAGAGGTAACTGAATTGGTGGGTAAGTGTTTGACTGTCACAGTCAAGCGCGAACAATGATTACCATCAAGATTATTGCAACCAGTGAAGATTCCACAATGGAAGTGGAAAGAATTACTATGGACTTTGTTAGTGGGCTTCCCCTCACACCCACTAAGAAAGATGCGATTTGGGTAGTTGTTGATCGCTTAATGAAATCTGTACACTTCATACCAGTGCGTATTGACTATTCACTGCAGAAGTTAGCTAAATTATACCTAGCTGAAGTGGTGAGGTTGCATGGGGTACCTGTTTCAATCATATCAGATATGGGCCCTAGGTTTACCTCACGATTTTGGAAGGCATTGCATCAGTGGCTGAGATGCAGTTGGACTTGATAAGATGTTTCATCCTCGACCGATGGACGATGCGGCGAGTGATTCAGATCTTAGAGGACATGTTGAGAGGATGTGTCATTGATTTTAGAGGTAGTTGGGAAGAGTTCTTACAGTTAGCAGAATTTGCTTACAACAACAGTTACCAGTCAAGTATTTAGATAGCGCCCTATGAAGCTCTGTACGGGCAGAGGTGTCGTACTCCTACTTGTTGGACAGAATTAGGAGAACGTCAAATTTTGGGTCCGGAGTTGGTGACCGAGACAGAAGAGAAGGTTAAATTGATTCAGGTTCGATTGAAGGAGGCATCGGACAGACAAAAGTCCTATGCTGATTTAAAGCATCAGGACATAGAGTTTGCAGTGGGTGATAAAGTATTTCTAAAGGTATCGCCGTGGAAAAAGGCACTAAGGTTTGGTCGAAAGGGCAAATTAAGTCCTAGATTTATCGGACCATATCGGGTGTTGAAGCGAGTAGGACCAGTAGCCTATCAGCTGGAGTTACCTCCGGAGTTAAGTCAAATTCACGATGTATTTCACGTCTCTATGCTAAGACATTACCGTTCGGATCCGTCCCATATCGTACCTGTGGAGGAAATTGAGGTACGACCTGATCTAACCTTCGAAGAGGAACCGGTGGAAATTCTGCATCGTGATGTTAAGGTGTTGCGAAGGAAAGCGGTTCCATTGGTTAAGGTGTTATGGCGGAATCATGGTTCGGAGGAGGCTACATGGGAATCCGAAGAAGCTATGAGGTAGCAATACCCTCATCTTTTCAGATCAGGTAATTTCGAGGACGAAATTTCTTTAAGGGGGTAGAACTGTAACATCCTGAATTAATGGGTCTATGCGTTTAGTATAGGAATATGTTTAATATGTTAACTTAGGTAAAACGGGTTTAAATTTGTGCTTAGAATTAGGCAAAGGCCCAGATTAAATTATTTTAAGGTGGCATCATTAACAATTAAAAAGGAACAAGTTTTGGGTCACAAGGAGCCCATGTTTTTAGGCCAATTTCGGCCCTTTAAATGAAGATAAGGGTGACACCACACACAAGGAATTAGGGGACCAAATATTAAGTTTAATGAGGCCCAAATCTTTCAATTTAAGTGAGTTAAATTTTGGCACTAGGGTTAGTAGAGGTGGATGGCTACAAAGCTCAAAAATAGGAGAAATTATGTGGATTTTATAAGTGATAATATCATAGATAAAATGGAGAAAAGTTAGGAGCTTATCTTTAAGGGAAGTGTTGGCCGAAAATCCACCAACTAGAGGAGTGTAAAATTTGGCTACTGCATGGCAAAAAGAGTGCCAAATTTCCCCTCTCTTTTAGCTTGAATTTTAAGGGCGTTTTCGGTTTTTAGCAGTAGGTGCCGAAATATCTATAAATTGTGGGGCTGGCTCCTTGATTCTAACACTGAAAACCCTAAATTCCTCTCCCATTGTGCCGAAATTCCCTAGTCTTTCCCTCTCCAATTTCTTTTCTCCAAATTTCTTCAAAAGCCGAACCTCTTCTCCACTTTTTCCTCCTTATGCTGATTTCTCTAAAAAGCCGAAGCATCCATAGTCTTTTCTTCTATTCATCCTATTTGAGAATTAGTTCTACACATCCGGCATTTAAATCTTCCATTGGTATTGCCGAATCCCCTCTCTAGTGCTAGCCGAATCTCCTATGCTAAGGTAAGTGTTGATTTTTGATTAGTTTTCATGATCTATTCCCGGTTTTTTTTGAAAAGCAAAAGCCGAAAGCTAATAGTTTAATGGTTTTATGATGGGCGGCAATTCGGGATTTGAAGGAAGCTTGGTCAATTAGATCTAAAAGCCGAAAATAGCTAGTCTCCACTTTCGAGATTTTTAAGGTAAGAAGATTTTCCTAGATTTCTATTAGATTTCATCATTATATACAAGATCTTAATGTTATAATGAGGATTAACGATTAAATATTGTGATAGTAGTTCTGATAAGGACTTGTGATGGAATTAAATATGGATCAGGCAAAGGAGAAATATGACTATTTTTAAATGTTATGTTATGGGATAAAAAGCCAGAATGAGGCTGTATAGTCAGTCGAATGGAACCCTAAAAGGGTTAGGGAAGGATGCTATGTATGTAAACATAGAACTCCCTATGTGTATCGAAAAATATATAAGTCTGCGTGAAGTTTTCTTTATGTATGCATGGGGTGGGAATGATGATATTGAAGGGGAAGTGTATGATAGGTCACTTGGTGATCGGTGGTAGAAAAGCCACATAATTTAATTGTAAGGTCACATAGTGATCGGTGGCTAAGCCACGTTTAATGATTCCTGAATAACAGGAATAGGCAGTTCGGCTGTCGTTTTGGTGTGTAGCGGATGGAGGGTTGATTGTAGAAATCCCCACGGTGTGATGGTTGGTACGGGTTGGTGTGTAGAGGATGGAACCCTAGGATAGGATGGGTTATTAATCATTTATTATTTTGATGTATGACTATGATTGATGCCTTATGGGCGGGGCCCATAATGTGTTTAATGGGCTCAGTGTCGTTGTGTGCTTTGAGATTTATACATTGAGTCTTGGTGACTCACGCTTTCCTTTCTCTACTCTTGGATGAGCAGTAGATCGTGGACATGGGAGGCGGGGACGGACCGAGGGGCCATCAAGTTCTATTTCTACAAATTATATTTTCTTTAGGACTTCTTTAAGTTTGTTTTATTGTTATTTGAGGAACAGTTATGTAATAAGGCCCCTAGCTTTTATTCAACTTAGGAGTTTTCTATGTTATGCAACTTATTAATATACCACAATATTTATTTACATTTATTAATAAAAATTCAAAGAGGTTTATTTTGAAAAAATCTCTCCTTTATTCAGATTTAATTAATTTAACTCGTGTTTTCAAAATGCGATAAAGTGTTATATGTTCGATAACATGCCAAATCTGGTCGAAATGCATGGGTCGGGTTTAAGGTGTTACAGAGAGTCCCTAAAAAGCCGGAAAAGATTGAAATCTTATGAATCACTACTTATCTTCAGTTTCCTTCGAGATTCGGCACAAGCAGATACCCCAGAGAAAATTCGGTAAACCCAGGAGGTGAGATCTAAGGATTTCAGCTTTTATGGAAATCCCGGAAATGATGAACTGATATGTTTTCGACTTTTAGAATATTCAAGAATTGAAGAGATGGCTAAGAGAGATTCGACCAATGAATATTAAGGAGAAGAATAGAATAATAGAGATGTAGTTTCGGCTTTTAAAGATTAGAAGAAGAATACCAATAGAGATTAGAAGATTCGGCTAACTAGGAAATTTCAAAGAGGAAGAAAGAGTGAAGAAGGTGACAGTTTTCGGCTTTTGAGAGGAAGAAGATGAGAAAAGAAAACAAGTGAGATGGCCTTCAAATTTTCGGCACAGGAAGAGAAGAAATAGTAGGGTTCTAATGCCAGAATTGATTAGCTATCCCCCCCTATTTATAGAAATTTCGGCACTTACCTAACCTTGCAGATAAATCCTATCTTTTCTATTTTATCTTAATCTACTAACTTATCTAAAAGAGACTTAATTATCTCTAACCTCTCCCTCCTTTATCAGCATATTATCCACATATTTTAAACATTAAAATCCCTAAGTTTTAGCCTTGTGCCGTCCCCCATTAGTCCCTTTATAAGTGCCGAATTTGGCCCAACTTTATGGGCTCCAAACGGCCACAAATTGGGCCTCTCCCCTTGCCTATTGACGCCACCAACAGCTCTCCCCTTATTGCGCCCCTTGCTACTGGGCCACTAGCCCAATTTGCCATTTAAGCTATAGCTACAATATTTTAAGCCCTAAAGTGTCTAAACAGAATATTCAGTCAAAGCCTCGGCTCAATCCTTGAGCCCAATTGCACCTCTAATTCTCAAATTAACACATTAAACATGTATACACATCAAACACATAGGCCCAAAAATTCAGGATGTTACAACCGATCTCATATCCGGCAAAGCTGAAGAAAGATCGCTTAAACACATAATATGGTACATTTCTTGAACTTTTTAAGCAGTTACATATTAACTTACCTTTTGTTGAATCTATTTCACAGATGCCGACATTCGCAAAATTCCTAAAAGAGCTTCTAACAAATAAAAGAAAGTTTGAAGAGATATCAACTGTGGAACTTAACGAGGAATGTTCAGCTATTCTCCAAAATAAGCTACCAACCAAATTGAAAGATCCAGGAAGTTTCACTATTCCCTGTTTAATTGGTAGTTTAAATATTGAGAGAGCACTAGCTGATTTAGGTGCCAGTATTAATTTAATACCTTACAAAATGTTCAAACAGCTTGTCTTGGGGAACCAAAACCCACTAGGATGAGTATTCAATTAGCTGACAAATCTATTAATATCCTAGGGGAATTATTGAAGATATTCTGGTAAAGGTTGATAAATTTATATTCCCTGTTGATTTTGTTGTGCTTCACATGGATGAGGACATTGAGGTGCCTTTAATTTTAGGGCGCCCCTTTTTAGCTACTGCTAGGGCTGTTATTGATTTAGGTGATGGTAAACTTGCACTAAGGGTAGGCGACGAGGAAGTTATTTTTAAAATTTACAATGCTATGCGATATTCTAGAGAGCAAGATGATTCTTGTTATTTTATTGATGCCATTGATCATTTTATTCAAGATTCTTTTCAGGAAATCATACATGATGACACGTTGGAACTGTGTCTTACCCAAGGTGAGGGGGCGGATAACGATACCAATAATTTAAATTCTAATACGTCTTCCAATAGACAAAAGAAAGACGAGGGCATTAAAATAAACGACGAACTAAAACAAAAACCCTCTATTGAAGAACCACCCAAATTGGAATTGAAACAGTTACCAACTCACTTAGAATATGCATTCATCAGAGATAATTCTACACTACCAGTAATCATCTCTTCTGAACTGGAACCCAAAGAGAAAGACGAGTTGCTACAAGTACTAAAGGAGCATAAAAGAGCCATAGCTTGGAAGATTTCTGACATTAAAGGGATAAGTCCATCGTTTTTCACCCATAAAATTTTAATGGAAGATGAATCTAAACCATGTGTGCAACCTCAAAGACGATTGAATCCCAATATAAAGGAAGTTGTTAAAGCTGAGGTAATTAAACTTGTAGATGCTGGAGTTATTTATCCTATTTCTGACAATACTTGGGTAAGTCCTGTGCAGTTTGTCCCAAGGAAAGGAGGCATGACTGCTGTAGCTAACGAAAAGAATGAATTGATTCCTACAAGAACAGTCACAGGTTGGAGAGTATGCATTGATTATAGGAAGTTGAACGATGCCACGAGAAATGATCACTTCCTTTTACCCTTTATTGATCAGATGTTAGAAAGATTATCTGGGCATATGTACTACTGTTTCCTAGACGGACTCTCTGGCTACTTCCAAATCCAAATAGCTCCTGAGGATCAAGAAAAGACAAACTTTACGTTTCCCTACGATACGTTTGCTTATCGTAGAATGCCTTTTGGATTATGTAATGCTCCTGCGACCTTTCAGCGCTGCATGCTGGCCATCTTTGATGAACTCATGGAAGATATTATGGAGGTATTTATGGACGACTTTTTGGTATTTGGTAATTCTTTCCATCTTTGCCTTAAAAATTTAAAACAAGTTCTAATGAGATGTGAGGAAATGAACCTTGTGCTAAATTAGGAAAAGTGTCACTTTATGATTCGAGAAGGGATTGTGTTAGGCCACAAAATTTCTAGTAAAGGGATTGAGGTTGATAAAGCAAAAATTGAAACCATAGAAAAATTACCTCCTCCTAGTTCAGTTAAGGCTATTAGAAGCTTTTTAGGACATGCTGGATTTTATAGAATATTTATTAAGGATTTTTCTAAAATAGCTAAGCCTTTAACAAAACTACTAGAGAAAGATGTGTCTTTCGATTTTGATGAGGAATGTTTAGAAGCATTTAATACCCTTAAAAATAAATTAATAAATGCTCCAATTATAATTGCACCTGATTGGAATTTACCCTTTGAACTAATGTGTGGTGCGAGTCACTTTGCAGTAGGTGCAGTTTTGGGACAACGAAGAGACAAACATTTTCAGCCGATCTATTATGCTAGCAAAACATTGATAAATGACGCATAAGAAAAATTACACCACCAGTAAAAAGAATTGCTAGCTGTGGTTTTTGCATTTGATAATTTTAGACAGTATTTGATATTATCTAAAGTTGTCATTTACACTGACTGTAACAACCTGATTTTGGGCTTAGCCAGAACAGTGGTTTCAGGATCACAAATTCGATGTTGAGAAATTTATTTTATTTATATTTTTATGGTTTTGGGCTTAGTCGGAATAGTGGTTTTAGGCTTAGTCAAAACAGCCCGATTTTGGGCTTAGTTAAAACAGTGGACGAAATGATTTCATGAAAATCTCATTCAAAAATTTTAATGTTTGGGCACTCAATTTAGTCAAAAGGACTAAATTGTAAAAAGTGAAAAAGTTGAGTTCTACATGTTAGAGGTGTCCAATTGTTATGAAATTTTAAATTAGAGGTCCTTAAATTATAATTAGACCATTGGTTAAGTTGGTGGACAAAAATGGACATGGATGGGTATGTTTCAAAAGATTTTTTAAGGGGTATTTTGGTAATTTAGTGAATTAAATGAATTAAAAACAAAATTTAAATGCCAAATTTGTCCATCTTCAAGCTTAGGCCAAATTTAACATGTGGGAAGCCATGGATAGGGTTTTCAAGCTTTCCAAGATTCATGGTAAGTCCATTCTAGCCTCATTTTTCATGTTCTTTACGTTTTTAGAGTCCCGGTAACTTGATTTAGCTTATTTTAGCAATAATTTAACCTAGGGTTCATATTTGGAAAAATACCCATAGGTGAAGTGTGTTTATTTTGATGTTTTATGGCATAATATGAAGCTTAGAATTATGTTAAACAACTTTTACTAAGCGATTTTAAGTGAAAACGAGTAAAACGACATAATCGGCAAAAATACCTAATGTACATAAGTGCATGTTAGAGCAAGAATTTGATGTTGCCATAGAAGGGGAAAATGATTAGAATGTTATAAAACATAAGAATAAGGGATGAAGTTTAATTTTCGAGCCTAGGGGAAAAATCATAATTATGCAAAAGTTTAGGGGCAAAATTGTAATTTTGCCAAAGCTTGAGTTAGGGACTGTTTTGGGTAGTACATTAACTAAATAAGTGAAATGTGCTGTTTTAGACCCCCAAAACGATATTTGGACCTAGAACGGGAGGAAAATTGAAAATAGAGAAAGTTGGTAAAATGGTCGTTTTGGTATCGAGGTAAGTCCATGTGATTAAATGAGCATGATATTAATGTCATTGTTATTATACTTGAGAATCTATCTTGCCATGATTGTATTAAAGTTTATGTTGATGACATTGTATATGAGAAAGTGATGTCAAGTGTAAATAACATTTGTGTAAATAATGCACTATTATGTTTAAATAAATTTATGTATTGTTAAATTGTTATACATGTGATATTATGATTGTCATTACGAATATTTGATAGTTGCAAAATTAGAATTTCAAATGTGTATTGATTTGAGAAATGAAATTGTATGTATAGTGATATTGAACAAATAAGTGAAATCCCGGTTGAACCTTAGGAATACTTTAGTGATAAGTGGTAGCTTCGGCTACATATCAGTGGTAGCTCCGGCTACATAAAAGTGGTAGCTTCAGCTACATATTAGTGTGGCACTTATGTGCAAGATTTCTGTGTATCCTTTAGTATTCCAAATGGTTCAACGGGTAAATTGATGATACATAAGATGAGAAAGCATGTAATTGTATATATAAGTAATGTGCAGGTATGCATGTAAGCATGAACTTATATGTACAAATGGTACAGGTATGTACGTAAATTTTATAAGTGTTGGTCTTATGATATTATGAGTTATTATCATTATGAAAGTGACTTTAACTGAATCTTAGGAATAAGTAATTATGCTGATGATGTATGCATTTGGTTGAGAATCATGTATTAGGCTTTTGAGCCATATCAAATTGAGAGATAAGATGTTTAGTATATTTGTTTTATGCTGCTTTGGATATTTTTGAAAACATAAAATTTTAGTGATACTCATGAAATTATTGTTATGCTAATTACAAGTTTAAGTCTTTGGTGTTATGTATGTTTAAATAGAAGTGAATGCAAAGAAAATATGAAAGAATGAAATTAGCATTAAAACAGTTTAGACAGCAACAGTTATGTGAATTTGATAAATCACCAAAAATAGGATAAATGGAGTTAGAAAGTTAATAAGATATACAATTAAAGCTTATTGTGTCTATTTTCATATGAAAGAAAAAGTGTAAAAAAGGAATTTTATATTCTAAAATATTTGAATTTTAATGAGACAAGGTCAGAATGAGTTTCGAAATCCCCTGTTTCAACTTTGGAAAATCATTAAAAATTGTACAAAAATAATTATGAGATATAATTTATATGCTTGAAATCTTAAATGAGTCTATTTTCATTAGAAACAATTGTTAATGGCATATAAAAACTTTACAATGAGATAATTTATTATTAGTAAAGAGAGGTCAGAACCGTTTGATAGTGTACCAGGGGAGAATTTAATGAATAAACTGTACTAATTGGCATGACCAAAAATTCTAGAAATTTTATGGTATGAATATACTTGAGTCTAGTGTCAGGTAAAATTAGCGGTTTGTAATTCGGAGCTCTTTAGCTCAAGAAATAAACAATTTAGTGATAGCAATTCAAGTAGATAGATTAATGTGAACATGAGTAATAAGGTATAAGGATGTGATTTAATGATTGTATCAATTTGAGAACTTGTTGTGAGGACTTGTCTCGTTAAGGCTTTGGTAAGGCTACAAATTAGTAAGTCGGGAAAGTAAGAACTTAGCATTATTTATACAAGTTATGACAGCTTAGTAGTAAGCTAAATTCATTGCTAATGCTTATTATTTTTACATGTGAACTGACTAAGCTTTATAAGCTTACCCTCTTTTCTTTCCCATGTTTCAGAGTCCTATTAAACAAGCTCGAGCTGGGGTCGTCGAAGATCGCTTCACACTATCAAGCTATCTATAGGTATCTTTATTTATAAATGATTTAAGTTATGGCATGTATAGGGGCTTGACTAAGTCATTTTGTATATGTGTTAATTAATTTGACCAAACGTATTGCTTCATAACGATAATAAGGATTATTCTATATTTAGCCACGAGTTGTGGCTCATATTGGTCCTGGAGTTATAATGCTTGTGTATGCATCTGTTTGTTAAAGTTTAAATTATAAGTGAAATTTTGTGGCTCGGGATTTGGTAGAAAGTATTATTAAGTCTGGTAATCCCTTGTATCCGTTTCCGGCGTAGGATACGGGTAAGGGATGTTACACTGACCATTCAGCTCTTCGTTATCTCTTAACTAAATATAGTGCAAAACCTCAACTCATAAGATGGATTTTACTCTTATAGGAATTTAATTTGGAAATTCAAGACAAGAAAGAAGCTAAAAATCTTGCGGCAGACCATCTTTCTTGGCTTGAAAATCCATATATCAAAGAACTCGATGAGAGTGAGATAAATGACTCATTTCCTGAAGAACAACTATTTGTTATATCTAACTCTGAGGTACCTTAGTTTGTAGACATTGCAAACTACTTTGCTGCTAACATCATGCCAAAAAGGTTAACACATCATCAAAAAAAAGCGATTCTTTGCTGATGCGAAAAACTATTTTTGGGAGGACCCATTTCTTTTCCGTATATGAGCAGATCAAGTAATTCGGAGATGTGTTACAAAGGCAGAAGCAAGTAAAATCCTAAAACAATGTCATTCAAGACCATCAAGAGGACATTACAGTGGGATTAGGATAGCACATAAAATGCTTGAATAAAGTTTTTATTGGCCCACTCTGTTTAAAGACGCTAACAGGTATGTTGCTTCGTGCGACAGATGTCAGAGAATAGGTAATATCTCTAAACGCGATGAAATGCCTCAAATGTATATGCTATCATGTGAAATATTTGATGTATGGGGTATTGATTTTATGGGTCCATTCCTTAGCTCATTTGGGAATAAATACATCTTAGTAGCAGTAGATTATATGTCAAAATGGGTGGAAGCCCAAGCTTTACCTACTAATGATGTTACAGTAGTAGTGAGATTTCTTAAGAAACTGTTCTCTCGATTTGGAATACCCAGAGCAATTATTAGTGATAGGGGTACTCATTTTTGTAATACTCAATTTGATAAAGTCCTAAAGAAATATGGAGTACACCACAGAACAGCTACCCCTTATCACCCTCAAACCAGTGGATAAGTGGAAGTAGCAAATTGAGAGCTTAAGCATATTTTAGAGAAAATAGTAGAATCAAACAGAAAAGATTCGGCATTAAAAGTAGACAATGTTTTATGGGCCTATAGAACCGCTTTTAAAACTTCTATAGGAACATCCCCAAAAAGACTTGTCTATGAAAAAAGTTGTCATCTACCATTTGATTAGAGCACAAAACATTTTGGGCTATAAAATTCTTAAATTACGATCTTAAACTTGCAGGTGAGAAAAGAGTGATGCAGCTGAATGAGCTAGATGAGTGGCGAGCTAATGCCTACAAGAATTCACGTCTATATAAGGAGGCAACAAAGCGACTCCATGATGTTCGTTTGAAGCAACTGAAGCAATTTAAAGTGGGAGATCTTGTCCTACTGTACAATTCAAAGCTCAAATTGTTTCCTGGAAAGCTAAAATCAAGATGGTCAGGTCCATTCATAATAAAAACTATTTTTCCCTATGGCACAATCAAGGTAACTCATCCGACTTATGTCACATTCAAGGTAAACAGTCAGTGACTTAAAATATATAATGGTGAAGACTTTAAGGATATTAGGGAAGAGCTTCAACTCCATGAACCTTCATATAGAAATGAAAACAGGGTAAGTCTAGCTTAAGACTTTAAACGAGCGCTTCTCGGGAGGCAACTCGAGCACTACCTTCTCTAACATCCATATTTTTTACTTGAACATCTAACTAACAACTAACCAATTTATTAGGCGCAGGATTTCCTATCCACACGGCCTAGCACACGGGCGTGGCCGTGGTCGTGTGGACACCACGGGAAGAGACATTGGCGTGACAGAGACCGTGCGGGCCAAGGAAGAATAATTTTTCCCAATACGGGCTATAATAAAACACCACGGCCATGCGATGCGGCCATGGTCAAAACTGACTCGAAAACAAGGGCTGAGATAAAATGCCACGGCCGTACCATATGGCCGTGGGCAATATTGAGTAAATAACATGGGTGTTTGACATGCCCGTTCCCAGAAGTTGTGGTTGAAACAGAGTAATGCACATGGGCGTGAGACACAATCGTGCCTAGAGGTCGTCGTCAACACAGATTGATTACCACGGGCGTGTAACATTCAATATGGGCGTGGGAGAAGTGAACAAAGAAGGACAAGGTCATGCGAATCGACTGTGCTACCCAACACAACCAGGGAACACGGGTGTGGGCCACGACTCAGACGCGCCCTAATTCAAAATTTACGAAACACACGGGCCAAACAGTAGGCACACAGCCGTGTTTCCTGACTGTGTGCCCCTATTTCTATTTAAACTGACCCTCTGTTCATCTTCCCCCCAAATCCCTCTCCCAAAAACCCTAGCCACTCTCTACCTTCTCTACTCACCTTCCTCATTCCGGCCACCACCATCAACTTCCCCTCCGCCCTTTCCGTCCCCCTTTCTCCCTTTTTCCCTCATTTTCCCTTTCTTTTTCCTCTTTCCCCTGTTTTCTCCATGCACACAGCACGCAGTCCATGCCCGTATGAGATCGATACGCCCACGCGACACCACCACAATCGTGCGCCTTCTTCCACCACCTCACCATCGGTCACCATTGTTTTACCCTCAAATTTTTTGTTCATTCAGTTTCTATTATCGTTATCTTCATTATTATTTTTAGCATTATTAGATTTTCTTTCATAAACTATGTTAATGTCTATTATTTCATATTTATATGTTTTCTAGACTCCTTAATGCTAAGTATTTTGATTTTTCTAATTATTAGACAAGTCATTTTATTATTACTTAGCTGGTTTCTTCTTTCGTCATCAATATGGCTTTCTCATTATTCACTAGACTTATGTGTTCTTAGTTTTCAGTATTAGGATTATAGCAAGAATATAATGATTAGTAAGATCTTACATCTTTGGTTGATTAAATGATACTTAGTTATTATACGTCTTTTGCAGGTACGTAATGACTCCCTCATGAGGGAAGAAGACCACCGTTCCACTTCAAAGAAGCGGAAAGATGCTGATACAACCTTCTCAAGCGCTTCGGCCGAAGTACACCACCCATTCCTACAGTTCCCCTCGGAACCCCAGAAGGAATTCTTTCGGTTACTTCGAGCACAACCCCTTGGCGTGGGGAGATGTATTGATTGGGCCACCCTAGAACAGGTCCAGCTAGCCGACGCAGTTCAAGCCCTATTATCCACCGACCCGTGGGGGCAGTACTTTGATATAGTCGAGCCTACATACCTAAAGCTCACTTTGGAGTTCTGTTCCAGTTTCACCCTCCAGACAGTCATGATGAACTTTGACGACTCCGGCACAATCCAATTCCATCTCGAAGGCCTCGTACGTGAGCTGAGTGTCCCACAGTTCGGAGCCACTTTAGGTTTTTACACAGAAGAATTCATAGAGGAGGACGAATTCGAGAATCTCTATCGTCACATCCATCACTCCCCTTCTAAATGTTGGAATGACTTAGCCTTCAGCTCGGCTACCTATGACCCCAACCGCTCCAAAGCGTCAGTTTTCGACCTCTCATTGAGGTATTTGCACGCTATCCTCACTCATACTTTGACAGGTAGTTGAGAGCGCACCGGTGTAGTCAACACTCACGACACCTACTTTTTATGGTGCATGGCAAATGGGCACGTCTTCGATTTAGCATACTTCATCACCCGTGCCATTCAGCATCAGACAGAGTGGCATAGGAGCGGGGTCATCTCCATGGGCCCATACATCACGCGCCTGGCACGATATTTTGGGCTTTTCAACAGTGTAGCTCAAGCCTCCTCACTCACCCTTATCGGGCAGATGTCCCCATAGGGCATTCAGACTATGCTCCACATGAGGATGACTGAGCACCAGCGTGGGTTTGATCCTCCGCAGTACCGGCTCCACATGATGCTTCACTTATTTACATTTCTGAGCGCCACACTAGGTCCGAGCAGTATTGTACGCAGTAATTTAATGACAAATCTCGACGATTCGACGGCATCGAGGCGACTCTTCAACAGATTTGTCAGCACTTCCACATATCGCTGCCACCCCCACCTCATGATCCATCTGGGGATGTGGACCTTTAAGTCCATTCATTTTCATTTTTCTTTTCATTTTCTTTATTTTAGTTTAAGTTTTGAACTATTAAACTATTTCCTTTTCTTATTTCTAAATTATAGTAATTATGTTGATTTCTTTTTGTTTCTTTAGCTATTTATTATCAAGTAATCATAACGATATCCATTTAATACAATCCCTAAAACTTTACTGATGACTCCGCAATTCAAAAGGTTCAAGGTGCTACTAAGGAACTGAAATATTCTCACCCACCTTCACCCCTGCCTAGTTCATCATGCGTTTCATTGGTTCTATTTCTACAAGTTTCATTTTCAAGGATTTCACCCATGATTCAGGAAGTTTCACTCCTCTCCCTCTCTTATGATTTTTGTAATATATTATCTATCTTTGTACATTGAGGACAATGTACATCTTAAGTGTGGGGAGGTTAACTATAATACTATTTGAAAATCCCTGAATTATGCCTTGTTCTTAAGTAACTTTCTCATATTTACTAGTAAAATGAAACTTCTATTGATTTATGATTTTCATTGATATGTTTCGGATTAAGTCATAGATAATTGTGCATTGATATTTTAAAACTTTAAGACATTAGAGAATAAAGCATGATAAGTCTATTTTCAGAATTAAAAACTTATTAGGTTGTTTCCCTAATCTTAAACGTTACTTTGAAGTTTGAAATTTGCAAGGTTGACATCAAAAACCATAATTTCTGTAAGATTTTGAGCCTTTTAGAGCATATATATTTCTTGCTCACTTTATTGATTATGAGTGTGTCGATATTGATTTGTTATTCTAGAACTTGCTTCGATTATACATGTCGAGACCACATTTTTTATTTGATATACTGAGATGATAAAGGCACCTAGGTTTTAACTCACTCACTCCACAAAAAGCCTACCCTCATAATTAACCCCTAGTGAACCCTTTTTAGCCTAATAAACCATTTCTTGACTCACCTATTAATATTAACCCAAAACCAAAGTTTTATTTTCCCTCCTTTGACCCCTTTTTGTCGAGATTTGATTTCAGCAATTGCCTAACTATGTTCTCTATTTTAGTTGATAAAGTTCTATCATATTATTGTAATTACTTATTCTTAAAAAAAAACGTTGAAGATTTATTCATTAGTGATTATGAGCTTAAACAGTTAATTTCACATATTTAGAAGAAGCTCGTTTTATTAGTGATAAGTTAAATTGATGTAATTGTTAATTATTAGTTCATTGTTTCTAGCTAGATAATTGATCAATTCAATCTCGAGTCTAACCTCTTAATTCAGCCTATATCCACACCTTTAACCCAAGCCCATTACAACCCTTTAAGACCTTTTGATTTGTGTATCATCTCATTTTTATAGTGGTGGAGATTTTATTTTCATGCAAGCATATGGGATTAACTCTTCATGTTTGACTTTTGAGAGCTTAATTTGAACCTTAAACACCTTGAGTGATTTTAGTGAATCTTTAGTGAGGATGTCAATTCTTGTCGGTTTTGAATCAAAGGTAATTATTTAGGTAAGGGGAACACTTATGTTTTCGTGCTATAAAAATTTATGACTTAGATTGTTTGCATCTTTAGGACTCTTTTGGTTAAATTATTAATGTATGAATTATCTATGAATTATGTTGAAACATTATTAATAATGATTATAAATTGAGGAAGTTAATTTTAATGGTGAGTTGAGAATTTTGCTTGAGGACAAGCAAAGGCTTAAGTGTGGGGATATTTGATAAACCATAATTTACACATATTTTAACCCCATGCTTAGCTTACTTTTGGATGAATTTTGATTGAATTTGATGAATTCGATGCTTCAAATCTCTTAATTTCATGTTTTATACTCAGGAGAGCTTAGGGAGTCAAAAAGAACGAGAAACGAGCCAAAAAAGGAAAAAATTGGCCTACAGCAGAAATCACACACGACCGTGTGCGGCGAGCAGGACTGACCACGGCCAAGGGAGTCCACCATGGGCGTGCCACACAAGTGTGTCCCTGCTATCCCTAGGATTAATTCTATTCAGAAAAGGCTACTTGTGGGCCAAGAAATGCATCTTGAAGCCTATATAAACACCCTACGGGGCAACCTAAAGGGGGACGCTGAATAAACATCGAGTAGAAGGCAAAAAATACTCCAAGACAGCCATCAAGAGCAGCTTAGGAGAAGGATCTCCATCAAGACGGAGGATCTCCCATCAAGTTCTTTAGAAGTTTTTGGGTTTTCTTATGTTTTGTTGTTTTCCCTATTCTATTATGTTTCCTTCTATCAGTATGAACTAAATCCCTTAAATACCTAAGGGGATGAAACCGAAGATGAATCTTATTATTGTTTGATTTATAAGATAAATACTTGTTGTTATTATTAATTGTGAGTTCTTATTCTTGTTTTGATAATACAGGTTATTAATTAAAAGTCGAATGTGCTTATTTAGTGGAGCAAAAGTCCCTGTTTAAGAGAAGATCAACGCAATTAAGCGAAGTTGATTGCAACCCTAAAAATAGGGCGATGAAAAGTTGCCGGATTAGAGTCAAATCTAATAAGGGAATCCATAGATCGAGTTAATGTGACAATAGGGGTTTTAATTAGAAAGAGATTTCAATTAATCAACCTAGAGTCAGTTGTTTTTAGTCTTGAAAGATATATTAACATAAATTAAGGATTTCTACGGATTAAGTCAAGTGAATAAATCATATGAATCAAAAGTAATAAGTGAATTCTAGGTGGATTCTTCCTTAGGAATTGCCTATCTCATATAAGTTGTCCAAAAGTATTTTCCCAACTCACTCTCTGTCGCGTTCATAATCATTTAGTTAGTTAAGTTAGTTAGTTAAATTTAGATTAAAGATATATGCCCTTAATTATTAGGCTAGATAATAAAAAGATAGTTATTACTAATAATTTTAGTCCTTGAGGATACGATATTCCGGACTCACCATAACTATACTACTATTCGATAGGTGCGCTTTCCTTTGTCGAAATAGTAGTTAGTTTCAAGGCTATCAGTTTCGGTTGGATTACTTGTGTACTCGTATTTGTAAATCGTTCATCAGGTCATAAATCGTTGTATTATAACTTATTTACTAATTTTGAATGTCATGGCTTGTATTTGACATCTTGAATTAACTCCGTTGTGGATATATATATGTTTTCCCAGAAACTACCATTTGAGCTTTATATTAAATTATACAATTCACGGGTTTGACATTGTGGATGGCAGGAAACACTTATTATTGAATTATATTTGATTGAATTGTTATAATTACTTCGGTAAGATTTATTATTTTTTGTTCGTCGAACCTAGTAAGCTTCAATAAGCTTAGTCATCTAAATTTCTATTTCTTGTAGATACTCTTGAAGGTTAGACTATTGGATCAGCACTCAAGTCACACTATCCATCTGATTTCTGTAGTTTTTGAACATTTGTTTTGGATTATTTGGCATGTAATAAGCTTGTTTTGTCATTACTTTTGTTTTGATATGTAAATCTATAAAAAAATGAACCTAAGTGCAAGTAGACAACATATTGTGATATATGTGAATGAAGGAAGATGTTTTTGGTACAAGTTTTTAGCATATGTTTAATTAATATGTTATCTTGCATTGTTGTGATTTGAGGCGCCTATGATAGGCATATTGGTTAAAAGTTAGGTTGTGTGAATTGGTATGTTTTGGTTGATGATTTATATTGTTGTATAAGTGTGTATACTTGTGGTACCAATGAGGGTACTTTGGTTAGGCACTTAAGATGATTAAAATAGCATGATTTGAGCTTGTTTAATGTCATTTTGAATAGGTCTAATGGCTGGAAAATAGGTTACTTAGTGTCTAAGAAATCTTGAAATGGTAAATTTGAGGTTTAAGGTACATTTATGTGTACACGGCTTGGGACACGATCGTGTGTATTAACTCAGTGAGTTAGACAGGCTGGGACACAACCGTGCGTCCCTATTTCAAAAGTTACACGGCCTGGGCATTCCACATGGCCGTGTGTGCCCTATTTTTATAATTTTTCATATTTTCCTTAATTTTTTTCATTTGTTTCAAATTATTCTCGAATAGTTTATAACTTATTTTTAGGGCCTCGAAGGCTTGATTTAGGGACCAAATGCTTATGTTTAATATATTTTGTATAAGATTAAATTAATGAATGTTATGAAGATAAACATTTTTCGATTGACCTATAATGCTCTATAACCCTAATCCAGTGAAGGAGACGAGTTAGGGGTGTTATCGGACTTGTCTTTTGGGCTAGATGAATCCTTTTCATTCCCGACTTTCAACTAAACGACATTCTCCTCTATTCTTGTACCACGAACTGCCTCAAGTGTGGGCTTAAACACTTTCGAATCAAACACAGAACCAGAAAGTAGTTTCTTTACTTTCAGTGGGAAACTCAATCTCTCATAATAGAAATTGGTAAAGTTTTTTTCCCGGAAAATAGAATTTATACTTAGAAACAAATTCTCACTATTTTCAGGTAGAATAACAATAACACTGGATTGTGTATAACTTGTTGCGTATTTAGTCCTACCAATTCCATCAATTTAAAAGAAGAGAAAGTGAAATCCTATTTGAATTCTAAGAAGCATTTAATGCCTATTTAATAGAAAAACAATCCCCTAGTTGAATTAGGAGAGAGAGGGGATAATAGGGTGTACTTCCCCTCAAATGTATTATGATAGGGATTCGAGCCTCTTCTCTATTAGGTCCATTTATATGTGCTTCTAGAACTTTTAATCCAACATTTTATAATTCAATCCAACCCAATACATGTTTTTTTTATTTTCCAAAATAAACATCATAAATGTATTTAATTAAATGAATTAATTTCCAAATTAAATAATTTTTGCAGCCTGACTCTAATTTTGATAAAATCAGGGTAACTTTACTGTAAATGAATCTATGAGAAAATATGTTTAATATTTCTACATTCAACTGATTCATAATGACCAATTAATTTAATTCCATTTTCAAAATTCAATTAATTATTAATTCAAAAAATCATAAATTAATTCTCAGGTCATTTCCATACTTAGTGAGAAAATCACATTCATTTATGAATGTTTCCCAGTTCTCTAAATTTACCATTTCTATCCATTTCTGTTAATTTGATTCAACATGCAATTCATTTTCAGTTTCAATGAGCTAGCGGAAAGACCGATTTGACACATGTGATTAGGTCTTAAATAATTTATAAATAAGTTTCAAATTTTCACCAATTAATTATAAATTCATTTAGTCACGAAGCCATTTCACTACAGTATCGTGATTGAGCTCTCCCTAATGACATACCATTACGAAAGCAACTCGATTAGTGCTCGTCCAATGACCTTGTCATAAGTCTGCTACCCTCATAAGATATCATTAATCTCTTTGGGATAAATTCGTTCTCCCAATATGATTCTATTCTATCTCATGGTAACTATTACATATTCCTTAATGAAAAGACAATTACTATCAAATAGTAATCAAGTCACTTATCACAAAGACGAACGTCCCATGGCCACATTTACTTTTGACCTCTCATGTAATGCCAATGAGAAGATATCATCTACCTGTGTCTTGGGCTATGAATTCCACTATTGTGAATGATGCTACATACTATAGAAATCGTAAACCTAATGCACCGTTTTTGGTTACTTATCTATTCGAATTCAGACTTTTAATTACACTAAGTATATAAGTCACGCATATTTAGTTCATCATTAAATAGATTTAGTGTCTATTAAACTTGGGTCCTGTCCGATGTATTGTCAAGCTAGTTAATCACATCTATGTCTCTATCTTCTGCGAGTCATCCGCTCTAACGCCTTACAAAAAACATCTTCCCAATTGGACTTGATAGACGACATATTAGTCTTTCAATAAGTTTGCTCATTTCTAATTATACGTACATGTTTAGGTTCGTCTACTAATATAAGTTGTCTTTGTAATATCCCGAAATTGGGACTAGTAGGATTGGGCCTAATGGGCCTTGAGCGTAGTAACGTTTAAAATTTCTGAGAACAAGAGATCGGCTTAAATGCAAGTTGGACCTATTAGATAAGTGATTTTGGAAGGTTAGAGGGCTTCTATGAAGTCCCGGGATCAAACTTTGGCTTTAGGGAAATTTTGGTTATAGGCGAAAAAAACCCTGGGAGTTAATAGGCAGGCTTTAAGAATAAAATGTGGAGAAAAATGACACAAGTGGAGTGTGTGGTGTAATGGCAAAGTGACGCTACATAAGAGGTAAGGGGATGACGCCACAGGGAAGGAAGGAGGTCCAAGGTTCAAGTCTTGGCTCTTGTATTTTGGTTTTCTTTTTAAATGGACTTTAGAATTTGGCTATAGATTTATATTTAGTTGCGCATGGTTTAAGACACAAGAGGAGCATGTGGCCAAGTGGTTAGCGGCATGGATTATGTTGCAAGGGAGCCTGGGTTCGAATCTCATGACAAGCAAAGGAGTATTTATTTTGCGGATTGGATGGGAAGAGTTTGAGTTGGATTTAAACTCTGCTGGCGGAAGGATCCCACATCGGAAAGATACAAAGAAGGAAGGTGAGAAGCTAGCTATATATATAGCATTCTAGGAGGAGGATGAATACACCTTGGAGGGCGTTTGGGCACAGGAGTGGTCGGAGTGCGGTTTAGCACCAGATTCCTATCAAGTGTGTAACTCTCTCTACTCTAGTTGTAGAGCGGCAAATGCCGAAGTACTGGTCACGGCAATAGTAGCCACACGAGCGTGCGAGCGCACATGTGGGGCTTCGACGCGATAGTTGAGGCCATCAGCAGTATTCTTGTGGGTTGAGGCTACTTGGGCCACGATGGGCCGAAGTGGGCCCAATGGGCCCGTGGGCCCAATTGAATAAAATTGTATGATGGTGTAGTATATAGTGAACTAGACTAGGTGAATCTCATGTACGTGGCTAGATTTGTGTTAGGTTAGCCACACAAGCGCGTGGGCTCGAATGGGCCAAAATCGGGTTTTAGGCCCAATAGTCTGGTATGACAGGAAATGGTAGCTGAGTCGCTCGGGGCAACATTAGGCCTTCAGAAAGGACATTGCAGGTGAAAAATTACTAAAATACCCTCCATAGGTAAATTACGAAAATACCCTTGCTAGGTAAAATTACGGTTATACCCTTAGAGGTTGATTAGCTTGATTATGTTGTATTATGTCTATCTGATTATGATGGTAATTCATGTTATACTTATATTTGATATATGTTTTGCATACATGACATACTGCATACACGAATTATTATGTCATATTGCATGGGATATTGGGATGTTATGATAAAGGGGAAGTGTTGATTATAAGGTCACTATATCGGTGGCTCTGCCACATTTGATTATAAGGTCACATAGTGATCGGTGGCTCTGCCACATTTGATTATAAGGTCACATAGTGATCGGTGGCTCTGCCACATTTGATTATAAGGTCACACAGTGATCGGTGGCTCTACCGCAGTGGATTATAAGTTCACATGGTGATTGGTGGCTAAGCCACAGTGGATTTTAAGGTCACAGAGTGGTCGTTGTTATAACCGACAGCATGACTGTCGAGATGGCATGTAGCGGATGGAGGGTTGATTGTAGAAATCCCCACGGTGAGATTGGCTGGTACGGGTTGGCGTGTAGAGGATGGAAAAACTAGGTTTGGGCTGGGACATGATGCATTCATTTATTTTTATGTCATCTTGAGTGGGCTAAGGCCGATATGCGATTATGGGCCTCGAGCCGTTTATGTGTTATAGGGGATTTACACACTGAGTCTCGGTGACTCACCCTTTGTTTAATTTTGCAGGTAATCATTAGATCGTGGATTTGGGAGCTGAGGCAGACTTGTGGTGGCCATGTAATGTTTTCTCGTAAACTCGTTTCTTTTATTTGGACTTTTTTTTATTTGGGTTTTTTTTATGTAATAAGGCGACTATAACTTTAATTTTGGTATTTTATTTGGCTTAGCTTTTAATTTTATTACTGCTTATTATTACTAAATGTTCAATACGGGAATTTCCTAAACCCTTAATAATCGTTTTCCAAAATGTTAAATAAAGGATTACCGGCGAATAAAATTTTTAACAAACGCGCAGTTTATAAACAACCCTTTTATGTGACATGCCAGATCTGGTCGTAATGTTTAGACTGGGTTTGGGGTGTTACAATTATAGTATCAAAGCCTAGGTTCAAAAACTCGGTTGTGGGTTTAGGTTCAAAAATGTTTTCAAAGGATGGTTTGGAAAATGGTTTAGAAAAATATATATCTTTTTTTTTTTGGAAGTATGGCACCCGAGTCTCCGGCACCAATCCGCACTGTAAGTTTCCTGATACTTTGCTTTGTTATATGCTATATTTTTTGTATCAATTCTGTGTGTTTGGTTTGGATGTGATGTTCAGATATACAGTTGGTTGCGTATGAAATATTTGTCTGCTTTAATGGCCAGGTGTTTTTGAGTATGTGTAGGAGTTCCAAAATTCTAGTTAAAAGTATATTAGGGTTATTGGAATCAGAGTGCGCAGTGTGAGCGTAGTGTTGTAGGTTAGGTTGTACGATTGTTCCTATGGTTGGAAATTTCGAGGACAAAATTTCTTTAAGGAGGGTAGATTTGTAACATCCCGAAATTGGGCCTAGTAGGATTGGGCCAAATAGGCCTTGAGCATAGTAGTGTTTAAAATTTTTGAGAACAAGAGATCGGCTTAAATGCAAGTTGGACCTATTAGATAAGTGATTTTGGAAGGTTAGAGGGCTTCTATGAAGTCCCGAGATCAAACTTTGGCTTTAGGGAAATTTTGGTTTTAAGCAAAAAAACCCTGGGAGTTAATAGGTAGGCTTTAAGAATAAAATGTGGAGAAAATGACACAAGTGGAGTGTGTGGTGTAGTGGCAAAGTGACGCCACATAAGAGGCAAGGGGATGACGCCACAGGGAAGGAAGGAGGTCTAAGGTTCAAGTCTTGGCTCTTGTATTTTGGTTTTCTTTTTAAATGAACTTTAGAATTTGGCTATAGATTTATATTTAGTTGCGCATGGTTCAAGACACAAGAGGAGCATGTGGCCAAGTGGTTAGCGGCATGGATTATGTTGCAAGGGAGCCTGGGTTCGAATCTCATGACAAGCAAAGGAGTATTTATTTTGCGGATTGGACGGGAAGAGTTTGAGTTAGATTTAAACTCTGCTGGCGGAAGGATCCCACATCGGAAAGATACAAAGAAAGAAGGTGAGAAGCTAGCTATATATATAGCATTCTAGGAGGAGGATGAATACACCTTGGACGGCGTTTGGGCACAGAAGTGGTCGGAGTGCGGTTTAGCACCAGATTCCTATCAAGTGTGTAACTCTCTCTACTCTAGTTGTAGAGCGGCAAATGCCGAAGTACTGGTCACGGAAATAGTAGCCACACGAGCGTGCGAGCGCACATATAGGGCTTCGACGCGATAGTTGAGGCCATCAGCAGTATTCTTGTGGGTTGAGGCTGCTTGGGCCACGATGGGCCAAAGTGGGCCCAATGGGCCCATGGGCCCAATTGAATAAAATTGTATGATGGTGTAGTATATAGTGAACTAGACTAGGTGAATCTCATGTACGTGGCTAGATTTGTGTTAGGTTGGCCACACAAGCGTGTGGGCTCGAATGGGCCAAAATCGGGTTTTAGGCCCAATAGTCTGGTATGACAGGAAATGGTAGCTGAGTCGCTCGGGGCAACATTAGGCCTTCAAAAAGGACATTGCAGGTGCAAAATTACTAAAATACCCTCCATAGGTAAATTACGAAAATACCCTTGCTAGGTAAAATTACGGTTATACCCTTAAAGGTTGATTAGCTTGATTATGTTGTATTATGTCTATCTGATTATGATGGTAATTCATGTTATACTTATATTTGATATATGTTTTGCATACATGACATACTGCATACACGAATTATTATGTCATATTGCATGGGATATTGGGATGTTATGATAAAGGGAAGTGTTGATTATAAGGTCACTATATCGGTGGCTCTGCCACATTTGATTATAAGGTCACATAGTGATCGGTGGCTCTGCCACATTTGATTATAAGGTCACATAGTGATCAATGGCTCTTCCAGATTTGATTATATGGTCACACAGTGATCGGTGGCTCTATCGCAGTGGATTATAAGTTCACATGGTGATCGGTGGCTACGCCACAGTAGACTTTAAGGTCACATAGTGGTCGTTGTTATAACCGGCAGCATGACTGTCGAGATGGCGTGTAGCGGATGAAGGGTTGATTGTAGAAATCCCCACGGTGAGATTGGCTGGTACGGGTTGGCGTATAGAGGATGGAAAAACTAGGTTTGGGCTGGGACATGATGCATTCATTTATTTTTATGTCATCTTGAGTGGGCTAAGGCCGATATGCGATTATGGGCCTCGAGCCGTTTATGTGTTATAGGGGATTTACACACTGAGTCTCGGTGACTCACCCTTTGTTTAATTTTGCAAGTAATCATTAGATCGTGGATTTGGGAGCTGAGGCAGACTTGTGGTGGCCATGCAATGTTTTCTCGTAAGCTCGTTTCTTTTATTTGGACTTTTTTTTATTTGGGTTTTTTTATGTAATAAGGCCACTATAACTTTAATTTGGGTATTTTATTTGGCTTAGCTTTTAATTTTATTACTGCCTATTATTATTAAATGTTTAATACGGGAATTTCCTAAACCCTTAATAATCGTTTTCCAAAATGTTAAATAAAGGATTACCAGCGAATAAAATTTTTAACAAACGCGCAATTTATAAACAACCCTTTTATGTGACATGCCAGATCCGGTCGTAATGTTTAGGCCGGGTTTGGGGTGTTACAGTCTTTATGTATTACGATCAGACCATGTAATACTGCTTAGTATTAGTTAAACATTAGACAACCAGTGGAGCTAATATTTGCTTCTATTTTGCTTTACATGTGTAACACCTCTCGCTCGACCTAATCGTCAGGTTCGAGCTAAATTATGCTACATATGTTGCCAGAGCAAGTTTAGACAATTTTACAACAATTAACCAATTTCAAATGCAAAAAAGTACCATTCTCATTCTAAATATGCATCACAATATGTAACGCCCTAAATTTCTTATCTCTACTTCTATGAATATCTGATATAAATATGTATTTGCTTCAGTGGTTTAGTGTTCTGGGTGTGCGTGAAAGGTCTTGGGTTCAAGCCCTACCTTTAGTAAATTTTGTTATTTTTTGAACTAAGCCCTATCTCTATTCAGTGGGCTTATATTACCAGTAAATATCATAATGAGCCTGTTGGCTCGAATGCTAAAGGGGTTGCTAAGTTGGAGGTCCTGTGTTCAAATCCCTGTGCAAGCGAGGGAGTTTATTTTTGCTCGTTTGGCTGAGAGAGTTTTGGTTGAACAGAAATTCTGAGTAAGTGGTTGCATTGTGGGTTAGTGGGAGAGATATAGGGGGATTTGTGTTTTTTTTTCAAATTTCATTTTTCTCTCTCCTTCAGAAAACTTTTGACATTCTTCTAAGAATTCTTCTCTTCCAAACTTTTCTTTTGTGTTCTTCCTTCCTTGATTCTGGTTTGATAGTTTTTTTTTCAATCTCTGCATTTGGGGAGCTGTTGATTTTATGCGGTTTGTGGTAGGTAAGTCTTCTTGAAATTTTGAGCGTTTAAGAATCGGGTTCAGATGTGTTAATGTAACGAGACTTAATCACATATAACGATCATTTTTGAGTCACAAATTTCCATTCAAATTTAAAACTTTTCATTCATAATCATATTTTCCCTATTACGGGCCTACGAAGCCCAAAACATACTTTGGAAGTGGTCTGGGACTAAACTGAGGACTTTGAAAAACATTAGAAACTTTCTTGAAAAACAGGGGCATACGCCCATGTCCAAGGCTATGTCCTTCACACAGTCGAGATACACACATGTGTGTTAGGCCGTCTGGCCTTTCGAATTTCTAATAATCAAGTGCAGACTTCAGACACCCTGGGCACATGGCCGTGTGGCTGCCCGTGTGGCCACAAGTAAGATTATTTACCAAGCCCTTTGCCTCCCCAAAACACTTATACACTTATACAAATTTATCATCACACAATACGGTATTATTAAGCATCCAAACACCCACACTAAGACATACACATACCATTTACAAACCATATTCATCATGCATAATCACACACACACACTTAACCATTCACATCATGCAACTTACAAAACCAATCACATTAACCACTCTTAATTATCACACATTTACTCATCCAACACATGCAAGCATACACATTTTTCAAAGACACATAACTGCTGCTGTCCAAAATTGTTTTATTTCTAAATTTCGCTCTTTCATGTTTTCTTTATAGTAACTTTCATTGTAACACTTACTCTGTATCAATCTTACCAAAGTTCGATCACATATCGAGCACGTTGCTCATAAGTTTACACACATATTCTTGCACTTATTCATCACATAGTCATATTCGTTTACACTTTGTCATTTCCCGTTGAACGCATCAGAATACTAACGGATACACGGAAATTTGCACATAATTGCGACACTTGTAGCTAAAGATACTTCATATCACACTTTTCACATAGGCTCACTCTCGAGCTAATCACATTCACGGGTCTGCTCACACAAGCTGTCGGTCATACATAACTACTCAATGCTACTCACACAAGCTGTTAAGTATCTGCAACACATGCCAAATTACCTAGCCACTGGTAGAACTTATAAGACCAGCACTCGTTTCACATAGTCACAATCTCGGGTCTGCTCGCACAAGCTGTCGGTCATGACGAAACTACACGGTGCTGCTTACACAAGCTATCGAGTATCCGTAACACATGCCGAATAACTCAGCCACCTATAGAACATATGGACCAGCACCCGGAACACTTATTTCACTTAGATTTCACATAGGTTTCTAGTGAACATGTCACTCGTATCCATTTTTATTCCTAATGTTCAACCGGGAAATTTCTCACTTGTCGATGTTCTGTCAATTACATCAAATATTCAGCCACAATCCATACCATCTATCAAAATATGAAAACATAAGTAAAAACAATGCATTGTTTACATACAAACTTACCTCGGTAGCACAATCGATGAAAAGGACTTATTCATCATGTTCTTTGTTTTTCCCCCGTTCTAAGTCCGAATCTCGTTTTCCTTGATCTATAAAAACACATTCAACTCATTTATTCATCCTGCTACTCAAACTATCCTAAATTCACATTTTTGAAAAATTATATTTTTGCCCCTAAATTTTGTCATATTTACACTTTTACCCCTAGGCTCGTAAAATGATTTTTATTCAATTTCCTTATATTTTAAGCCTAGACGAACCATTTTCATAACTATAGTAGTCAACAATTTCCATTTATTCACACATTTACACACATTTTACAACTTTTTACAAACTAGTTCTTTTTGACAATTTCACCGAAAATCACTTAGTAAAAGTCATTTATTACACACCGAGCATTCATATTCTACCATTAAACATCAAAACACAAGAATTTCTCATATGGGTAAATTTTCAAACATCAACCCTGGCTCAAATAAATGGTAGAAATAAAGAGATCATGTTACGAGGATTTCAAAAACGTAAAAATCATTAAAAACGGGGCTAGAACGGACTTACAATCGAGTTTGAAAGCTTGAAAAACCCTAGCCATGGTTTTTCATGCAACATTCGGCCATAGCTTGAAGATGGACACAATTTTGCTTTAATTTTGGCCTTTTTAATTCTTTTAATTACTAAATGACCAAAATGCCCCTAACTTAAAAATATCCTATTTCACTTATCTCAAGTCCATTTTTGTCCAACAATTTAACCAATGGTCTAATTACCATTTAAGGGCCTCCAGTTTAAAATTTCATAACAATTGGACACCTCTAACATGTATAACTCAACTTTTTCACTTTTTACAATTTAGTCCTTTTGACTAAATTGAGTTCCCAAACGTCAAAATTTTCAAACAAAATTTTTAAAAAATTATTTCGTGAAATCGTAAACCATAAAAATATAATAAAAATAAATATTCTTATGTCAAATTTATGGTCCCGAAACCACTGTTCCGACTAGACCCAAGTTAAGGTTGTTACAGTTAATGTGATGAATTATTGTGTATGTGTTAATCAAGGGGATCAAAATTCAGCTTCTTTCGTGTAGTGGATTGGAGATTTCGATACTGATTTGGTAAGTGTTCGACTATGATGCTTGAATTGTTTCTCAAGTGGTTCTTAGGAGTTCGATAGTTGGTGTTCTGGTACTTGGTATTAATCGATTGAATGATATTTTTAGGGTTGGAAGGCTCGGGAGTGGTTTTGCATCAAATCGATACCAAGTGTTCACCCAAAACGCAGAAAATGAGGTTTCGGCAAAAGCGAAAAAACTGTTATGTCGACGCCACACGGGCATGTGGTCACCCGTGTGGTTCGCCGTGTGCGAGAACACAGCCGTATGGTCAACGAAGGCATGATCGTGCGCAGCACACGACCGTGTGGTGGCTTGAGTGTGGCCATGTGGGCCACACCGGCTAGGCCGAGTTGGTCGTGTGGGCTATACAGGAAAGGCCAATTCGAGCGTGTAGGCCACACTGGCATGTGGGCCTAAAATTTTTGAAATTTCGCCTAGGGTCGCACGGGTCGACCCAATCGATCTTGGGCCTACCGTAGGGTCAGTAAGGGCTAACCAAACCCCATAACTGTAGATTTGACAGACTGATAATTTGTTCTGAGTATGATTATGCCATGCATATCTGATTGTTCTGATATCTGTACATAGCATGTTGAACATGTCTTTTATGTTATTCTATATCTGTCATGTATATGATTGTGGGGTGGGTTTTGTACTGTTGAAGGAAGTGTTCTGTATGGCGATCATTGCCTCTGATATGTGTCGTAATAGCACAACCTGGTGTGTAGGGATGGGTGGGTATTTTTTAACCCCACATGGTGTGCTGGGATGGTCAGAGATGGTGTGTAGAGGATGGGGGTAGGATTCTAATTGTCTAATTCTGTTTACTGTATCTGTATCTAAAATAGGTTTGAGCCCGAACCTTTATATGTATCTGTTTTCGACTATGTATATGATATTGTATGATTGCATGCTTAATTCTACTCGGTTACACACTGAGTTTATGTAAACTCAGAACTATTCGTCTGTATTGTCAGGTAATCCACAGTCTTAGGCGGGTCGGTGCAGCAGGGACTCGGCGGTGACCACTATTTTGTAAAACTGTTTAGATTTATTAATTTATGGTATTTAATAATTTGGGATTTAATTCTAAGAGTTGTAATTTTTGGGACTCTCTCTGGACTGTTGGCTTTTGTTTGGTTTGGTTATGTTTTTAACTCTTTCATTCTGATGCATGACGAAAATGAAAGTTTTCTAAAAACTCGAACTGGTTCTTTAAATTATAAAAGTTCTAAAGCTTCCGCATTAATAAGTTTTTGGCAAATGAATTGCTTAATTAATCAAATGGTATTTTCAGTAAAATGTGAATAATTTGATTGGACAAGACAACACCGTTTTCAAAACCTAACCTTGTGACATCTCCGAATTCGGCCATAACTTCTAGGCCGGGTTTGAGGTGTTACATTTAGTGGTATCAGAACCAGGTTTCAAAACTCGGCTATGAATTTTGGTTCCAAAATTTTGTTTTTAAAGTATTGGGTTTCAACTAATTTGAATAATTGAGGTAATGTGTGGTTCACCGAGTCTACGGCACCAATCCTGTAAGTATTTCCAAAATTTTGATAGAAAACTCTAAAAATACTGTAGTTAGTACTCTCTGAAACTGAACTAAAAATTTTGAGACTGAAACTTCTGAAAACGATTCTGAACTTCTAATAATTTATCCATAAAACATCTACTGTTCATAAACGGGAACTGATGCATAAATTTTTTAATGTAGACGAAACTCTAATTAGACAATGAGTGCGCATGAAATTCACGGACGTGGTATTCGTGACCGTGGAAGAGGCCGTAAAGGGCTCGAGCTGAGTCTTCCTTATTGGGTAGTATGCCACATCTAAATACGAGTGAGACACTAGTATCACCTGCTACTGAGACTGGATCTCAAAGTCGTTCGGCTGGGGACGACGCACTGTCTCAAGCCATGCTAAGGATATTAGAGAAGGTCGTTAGACCCCATTCTGGATATGGGGGCCGAGGCTCGGTAACTGAACGAATCTGGTCTAATAGTGTTGAGTTGTTTAGGGGCTTCACTGGAGTCACCCCCTAGTGTGGCCGAGTAGTGGTTGGAGGCCACTGAGAGAATCATGAATAATCTAGACTGTACTCCTGAGCAAAAACTAAAAGGTGCAGTCTCCTTGCTTTGTGATAAGGCTTATCAGTGGTGGTTGACAGTTGAGGAGAGTACCCAGCTCGATCGTCTGACTTGGGATTTCTTTAAGACCACCTTTCTAAGTAAGTATGTGGGAGCGACCTCTGTGGATGCTCCTAGGCGTGAGTTCATGAATCTCACGCAATGGGATAGGTTTGTGGCCTAGTATGAGGCCGACTTTCTGAGGTTAATCCACTACACTCGAGGCATGGTGGTGTTTGAATATGAAAGCTGCGTTCAGTTTGAGGATGGACTGAGGGATAATCTGAGGGTACTGATTGCTCCACAGAAGGAGCGTGAGTTTGTGGTTCTAGTCGAAACGGCAAAAATCGTCGAGGATGTTAAGTTCGTGCAGTGCCAGAATAGAGACCGTAAGAGAGGCAAGAATAAGAGGGATTTAGAGCCCTCTAGTTCTATTTTGGGGCCTAAGAAAAAGGCCAGGTCTAATGGGATAGTCCGCGTGGGGGCTCCTGTTGCTCCAGCTGGGTTGCAGCCATGTGGTGATTGTGGTAGGAGCCGTCCGAGTGAATGTTGGAGGAGGATTGGGGTCTGTTTGAGGTGTGGATCTTTATAGCACCATATTAGAGACTGTCCACAGCAACTAAATCAGGCGTAAGCTCCGGGTTCTGTGTAGCCTCAGAGGGCAGTTCAGTAGCCATCTAGGGGTCATGAGCTGCTAGGGGTGGTAATGGTTTGGGTCGTGGAAAAAGAGCACCAGACAGAGGTGCTAATCAGAAAGAGGCGAGGTAGCCTGCATTTCTTTATACTGCTCGATGCCGAGAGGACAGAGATGCACCATATGTTATCACTGGTACGTTCCTAATTTCTGATGTACCTTATACTGCTCTGATAGACATAAGTTCTAACCACCCCTATGTATCTAGCACTATAGCTCAAAACTTGGGGGTTTCTGTTGAGAGCACTACTAGTGAGGTTACTGTACTAAGTCTATTGGGGTAGCCTGTTCGGGTTAATAAACTCTATGGAGAGGTTCCGTTAGAGGTACAAGGGATTCAGGGTGTTCAATCGGTTAACCGATCCAAAATAACATTAACCAAGTTAACCGACCTTTCAAAAATTTTAACCGTTAACCGAACCGAAATTTTTTCGGTTAATTCGGTCGGTTAACTGAATTAACCGAAAATTATATGTTTTTATTTTTGGTTAAAAATTAACTGAATTAACCAAATTAACCGAATTACCCGAATTAATCGAATTCACCGAATTACCCAAATTACTCGAAATGAATCACTACATAATTAAAAAAATTACATAATTTTAGTTTTAGTTTTAGAATTTTATTTTTATTTATTAAATTATTTGTAATTTTTATAATTGGGTAATTGGGTTGGGTTGGATATTTTGGTTTGGATTGTGTTTAGATGAATAGTGGGCCTATTTATAAATTATAATTTTATTTATTAATCTTTTTGGTTAAACCGAAAAATTTCGATTAACCGATCGGTTTCGAACCGAATTAACCATTAACCAAAAAATCACAAAATAATTAACCGACCCCCGACCAAAAAAATTTGGTTAACCGACCGATTAACCGAATTCGGTCGGTTAACTGAATTTTTTCGGTTTTACCCAAATTTTGCACACCCCTACAAGGGATTGTTTTTCTGGTAGATTTGATGGAGCTTCCGTTTGAGAAGTTTAACTTAATTCTGGGCATGGATTGGTTGGTCAAGCACCGAGTTACTTTGGACTGTGTGACTAAGAGGGTCGTTTTGAGGACAATAAGGAGGTGGTTGTGATCGGCGGGCATCAAGATTATCTGTCCAACATGATCTCTGCTCTTGTGGCTGAGAAACTGGTACGGAAAGGGTGAGAGGCGTACTTGGCTTACGTCAGTGTTTCTGATTGTAGAGACTCTTTTGTTGGGAATATAGAACTGTAAGGGATTTTTTGGATGTCTTTCCTAAGGAGTTAACGGGTTTACCTACTGGTCAAGAGGTTGAGTTTGAGATTGAGCTTCTTCCAGGTACAGCTCCGATGTCCATCGCTCCCTACCGAATGGCACTGAAAGGGCTTACAAAACTTAAGGCTCAGTTGCAAGAACTCCTGGATCATGGTTTCATCCGCCCTAGTGTGTCTCCATGGGGGGGCACCAGTTCTGTTTGTTAAGAAGAAGGATGGGATCATGGGAATGTGCATCGATTATCGGTAGTTGAATAAGCTGACTGTGAAGAATAAATATCCGCTTCCAAGGATCCACGACCTGTTTGATCAGTTTCGTGGGGCTTCAGTGTTCTCTAAGATTGATCTTTGATCTGGGTAACATCAGTTGAGAGTTAAGGAAGCTGATGTCCATAAGACTGTATTTAGGACTCAATATGGACATTACGAGTTCCTACTTATGCCTTTTGGTCTGACAAATGCTCCGGCCGCATTCATGATCTGATGGACCGGGTATTTTAGCCTTATCTAGATCAATTCGTCGTGGTCTTCATTGATGATATTCTGGTATAATCTAAGACTGAGGATGAGCATGATGAGCATCTTAGAGTAGTACTTCAGATCCTCCGTGAGAAACATCTCTACGCCAAGTTGATCAAGTGTGAATTTTGGTTGCGAGAGGTAACTTTTCTAGGGCACGTGGTTTCTGCTGAGAGGATTCGAGTTGATCCTCGAAAGATTGAGGCTGTGCTTGATTCGAAATAGCCTAAGAACGTGTCTGAAATCTGCAGTTTCCTTGGTATGGTAGGTTATTATAGACGGTTTGTTGAGGGGTTTTCTCTGAACTAAGTTTCTGCGTAAGGGTGTCCTTTTTGTTTGTATTGATGCACATTAAGAGAGCTTTGAGAAGCTCAAGTCTGTTCTGAATCAGGCTCCTACTTTGATACAGCTTGAATTCGGTAAGGAGTTTGTGGTCTACAGTAATGCATCGCACATTCGTTTTGGATGTGTACTGATGCAAGATGGTATGGCTGTGGCTTATATGTCTCGACAGATTAAGACACACGAAGAAAATTATCCGATGCATGATTTGGAGTTGGCTACGGTAGTCTTTGTGTTGAAAATCTGGAGGCACTATTTATATAGTGAGAGTTGTATCATCTACATTGATTACAAGAGCCTCAAATATCTCCTTACTCAAAAGGAGTTGAACCTTAGGCAGCGTCATTGGATTGAATTGCTCAAATATTATGACTGCATTATAGAGTACCATTCTGGTAAGGCCAATGTGGTGGCCGATGCTCTAAGTCATAGAGCAATGTCTGATTTGACAGTGATGTTTGCTCGACTCATTCTGTTTAATGATGGGAGTTTGTTAGCTGAGTTCCAAGTTAAGCCGACTTGGATTGAGCAGATTCGAGATAAACAGTTAGGGGATGAGACTCTGGGTTTACAGTTCCGTCAGATTAAGAGTGGTACTACTTCAGATTTTGGGTTGAGTAATGATGGTGTGTTCTATTTTCAAGGTTGAATCTGCGTGCCGAATGATGCTGATTTGAGACAATCAATTCTGGGGGAGGTGCATAGTACTCCTTATGCTATGCATCTCGGTGGTAATAAGATGTACCGTGATCTTCATGAATTGTACTAGTGGCCGTGTTTGAAGTGTGAGTTACCAATTACGTTGCTCGATGTTTGACATGTCAGCAGGTTAAGACTGAGCACTAGTTACCTTCGAGTTTGTTGCAACCAGTTAAGATTCCCTTATGGAAATAGGAATGAGTAACGATGGACTTCGTCAGTGGGTTGCTCTTGACCCCCACTAAGAAGGATTATGTTTGGGTCATCGTGGATCGATTGACCAAGTCTGCTCACTTCATTCTTGTTCGGGCAGACTACTCTTTATAGAAGTTAGCAAAGCTCTACATATCTGAAATTATAAGACTGCATGGGGTTCCGGTGTTGATTATTTCTGATAGAGATTAAAACACCCCAAACTCGGCCCACTAGCTTCGACCGGATCTGACATGTCCCTTCAGAAAAACTTAACTTAATTTTGTTTCGTGGTCTAGTAAGATAAGCTGATTTATTAAAACAAGTTTGAAATTTTAACGAGATGAAAACAATTTGTCGTTCAAGTTTGTAAATCTTTAGAACGCATCCTTATTATCTCACGAATTAAAAGCTTTGCCGAATTATAAAGCTCATTAAGTTGGAAAAACCGTAAGTTGATTAGGTGTTAAAACATTTGAAGTTGGTAAGGAAAAATATTTAGTTTCCCATTTGCCGGTTATCGTATGAAAATGAAACTTAAAACATAAAATTTTAATAGTTAGGTAGTGGCCTTATTACAACTAAACAAAATAAATCCTGAAAACATATTAAAGAAAACGTAAGAAGTTCAAACATAATAAAACCCAAAAACGTTGAGCATGGCCACCACATAGTCCTCGCAGGCCCGGTCCAAAGCACTAAGTATCACCTGCAAAAGAAAGATAGCCCATGAAAGGTGAGTCAACAGACTCAATGTGTAACAGCTACACCAAAACCCAACCGATCATAGCCTTAATCTTAAACATTTCGGCAAAGCCCATCCTTTAGTCATATTCAGCCATAAGCCCATAACATAGCACATCGAACCATAGCATATTAAATCACATGTACATAGAAGAATGAAAATGCAATCCCGAACCCACCTAGGTATCCAACCTCTACACACCACCCGTACCTGCCAATCACACCGTGGGGATTACTAAATCGACCCTCCATCCGTTACACACCCCTCGAAGACAGTCGCTGCAGTCAACTGTACATCGCCCTTATAACGTGGCATAGCCACCAGATAATGTGACAGAGTCACCGGATTCATAATATGTGACATAAGTCACCGGATAATGTGGTAAGACCACCGGAACACTTCCCCTTTATCATTATCACCCATATGCCCATGCATCATACAAAACATACAGATATCATGCAGTATGCCTTACCCCAAAGCCATAACGAAGTTACACATATTTTCATATCAATGTTTGTAAACATTATTAACGGAGTGTTAAGGGGTAACGTACCTGAATACACTGTACCACTGAATGGTACCCTTAGCCATGTTCGTTCATATTTCTTATTACCACATGCTTAACATTAATACTATTAATCTATCGGGAAATTAGTGTGGGGTTACAAACCTGATAACACAGAGAACAATACTCTTGATCTCACTGACACTTCCGTTTGCAGGGATCACAACAATTTGCTTATCCCTTTCCGATGCTGGCCCACACCCCGGTGGCCAATCTCGTACTGCAGAAACCGAGCGTTTCTTGAATCTAGGGGTAGGAACTACCCCTTTCTCCCCTCCACTGGTACTCGCATCTATTGAGGAACACTTAATTAAAACCCGATTAATCGACATATAAGATCTAAATGAAATACAATCTATAACTTAACTACCCTTACCGAAATAGATCTGAATCCCGAGACTCCTCCTTTATCTCTATCGAAAACCACCTAAAATACCATAGTTAGAATCGGTCAACCCTTAATAAACAACATGGCCTTTGGCCGAATATTACAACCCCCTTACCTTGCTTGCTTAAATCCCGAAAATCGTCACCTGCCCTTGGAAGTTGTCGAATCCCTACATAACTTATGTTAGATTCGATTCTAACAGTACTAGACAAAAGTAAGTGGCCTTCGGCCTAAGGTTACATCTTGCTTACCTCGAGTATCCAAATCTCGAAAGATCTCCCTCTAATCGTCGGCTACAAAGAATCCCAAAACCCACCTTCATGGTTTCGGCCAAAGAGACATAAGGGATTAGAGTCCTTTATTTCGACAGTCCAAGAAGGAAAAGAAAAAGAAATCAGTCTAAAAAGAGATCATTACCACACAACTAGGCCGATTTGATTTCACAACCACCCTTGAGAGTCAACGCACCACCAGAGACTACGAAAGATGGATAAAGAATTCGGCTAGAGTACTATTTGGTTTTGATGAATCCAAAAGAGTACTATTCGGCTAGAGTACTATTCGGTTTGAATGAATCAAACTTTCATCCCTTCCCCTAGCCGCATATTCAAATGCATTGACTAAGTCTTTCACTCATCCATTCAGAGTCCCTGTGCCGTCCAACTTTTCCTCCCTTGACGCAAAAAGCAACCCCAAAATGCCTCCCTTGCTGCTCGAACCTAGATCCCTTCACACCCCCTGAGGCGTCACTCTCCTGTGCTCCTAGTGGCACCTTCCTTGCCACTTTACCAACTGAGCTCTTGTGTCATAGTCCTCACACTAAACTCCTTAAGGCCTAGCTCCCTTAGCTCTCATTTAAGGCTTAAAACCCAATATTTTTCTAAGGCTCCTACCCACATCCCAAGGTTCCCGAAGCCCCCAAAACACATACAAACCACATGCAAACATGCTACCACACACATTTAAGTGAAAACGCATAACCTCAAAATCTCAGATATTACAGTTCTACCCCCCTTAAAAATAATTTTGGCCTCGAAATTACCTGGCTAGAATAGGTGAGGGTATTGCTGTCGCATTGCTTCCTCTGCCTCCTACGAAACTTCTTCCGATCCATGGTTCTGCCATAACACTTTGACTAGAGGAACTGATTTTCTCCGCAACACCTTCACATCCCATTCCAAAATCTGAATAGGCTCTTCCTTGTAGGGCAAGTCTGGTCTCAGCTCCACCTCTTCAACTGGTACTACATGAGATGGATCCGATCGGTAACGACGTAGCATCAAAACATGAAACACATCGTGCATCTGCTTAAATTCCGAAGGCAACTCTAACTGATATGCCACTGGTCCAACCCACTTCAAAATCCGATAAGGTCCTATAAACCTGGGACTTAACTTTCCCTTGCGACCAAATCTCATCACCTTCTTCCACGGTGAAACTTTCAGAAACACCTGATCTCCCATAGCAAACTCTATCTCCTTCCGCTTAAGATGTGCGTACGACTTTTTCCTGTCAGATGCCTCCTTCAACTGTGCCCGAATTACCTTAACCTTTTCTTCAGATTCTGCCACAATCTCCGGACCCAAAATCTGATGTTCCCCCAATTCTGTCCAACACGTAGGAGTGTGACACTTCCATCCATACAGTGCTTCGTACGGTGCCATTCGAATACTTGCTTGATAGCTGTTATTGTATGCAAACTCTGCCAAAGACAAGAACTCCTCCCAACTTCCTTTGAAGTCTATCACGCAACCCCGCAACATATCCTCTAACACCTGAATTACCTGTTCAGACAGGCCGTCCGACTGCGGATGAAATGCCGTACTGAAATCCAACCTGGTGCCTAATGCTTGATGCAGTGCTTTCCAAAACCAAGACGTAAACCTCGGATCTCTATCTGAGATAATCGATACCGGCACTCCGTGCAGCCTCACACTTTCTGCCACATACAACTTCGCTAACCTCTACAGAGAATAGTCAGCCCACACTGGTATGAAATGTGCAGACTTTGTTAACCGATCCACTATCACCCACATCGAATCCTTTTTAGTGGGCGTAAGGGGAAGCCCACTAACGAAGTCCATTGTAATTCTCTCCCACTTCCACTGTGGAATCTTTATTGGTTGAAGCAACCCCGAAGGTACTTGGTGTTCATCTTTGACCTGCTGAAACGTTAAGCACTTCCCTACAAATTCTGTAACTTCCAGCTTAAGACCAGGCCACCAATACTGATCCCGTAGATCCCTGTATAACTTACTTCCTCCAGGATGCATAGCATAAGGGCTACTATGCGATTCCTGAAGAATTCACTGCCTGAGTTCCTCATCCTTTGGCATACAGATCTTGCCCCGAAGACACAGCACTCCGTCACTGTTCACACCATAATTTTTCAATTCCCCACTCTGCACTTGCCGTAGCTTAGCACTTAGATCATCATCTGCCAACTGTATTTCTTTCACCTGACTCAACCATGTCAGCTTTACTTGTAACTCTGCTAGCAAACTTCCGTCGTCATAAAGGCTAAGATGTACAAACATCGCCCTCAGATTCGACACTACTTTCCGACTTAGGGCATCTGCCACTGCATTTGCCTTACCCGGGTGATACTCTATTGAACAATCATAGTCTTTCAATAATTCCACCCACCTTCACTGTCTCAAATTCAGCTCCTTCTAAGTCAGCAGATACTTCAGACTCTTGTGGTCCGTGTAGATTACCGACTTTTCTCTATACAAATAATACCTCCACACTTTCAGAGCAAAGACCACCGTAGCCAACTCCAAGTCATGCGTCGGATAGTTAACCTCATGTGGCCTTAATTACCGAGACGCATAAGCGACCACCCTTCCGTCTTGCATCAGAACACATCCCAATCCTGTGTGAGAAGCATCACAGTACACCACAAAATCCTTCCCTACCTCAGGCTGAATCAAAACCGGAGCTTCTGTCAAAACCCTCTTAAGCCTCTCGAAGCTCTGCTGCTGTTTATCTGCCCATACGAAAGGTACCTCTTTTCTCAACAATTTCGTCAGAGGTGCTGCTATTGATGAGAACCCTTTTAAGAATCTTCTGTAGTAGCCTGGTAACCTCAAGAAACTGCGAACCTTAGCCACAGACTTAGGTGGTTTCCAATCTAGCACTGCCTCAATCTTCCGAAGATCCACCCTTATCCCTTCTGTAGACACCACATGACCCAAAAACGCAACTTCCTTCAACCAAAATTCGCACTTGCTAAACTTGGCATACAACTTCTTTTCCCTTAATACCTACAACACAACCCGGAGATGTGTATCATGTTCTTCCTCAGACTTGGAATACACTAGGATGTCGTCTATGAACACAATGACGAACTGATCCAAATAGGGTTGGAAAACCCGGTTCATCATATCCATAAACGCAGCTGGGGCGTTCGTCAATCCGAACGGCATTACTAAGAACTCATAATGCCCGATTCTTGTCCGAAAAGCTGTCTTATGGATATCTGCTTCCTTCACCTTGAGTTGATGATATCCCGACCTTAGATCTATCTTTGAAAATATCGCAGCTCCCTTAAGCTGATCGAACAAGTCGTCTATCCTCGGCAATGGATACTCGTTCTTGATCGTCAGCTTATTTAACTGCCGGTAATCTATGCACATACGCATAGTCCCGTCCTTCTCCTTCACGAATAGGACCAGTGCTCCCCATGGAGACACACTGGGTCGAATAAACCCACGATCAAGCAACTCTTGAATCTGAGCCTTAAGCTCAACCAACTCCTTTGGTGCCATTTTGTACGGAGCGATAGATACTGGCGCTGTACCAGGCAACAAGTCAATCCCAAATTCCACCTCACGATCCGGAGGCAACCCTGGGAGTTCTTCCGGAAAGACATCCACAAATTCTTTTACCGTCCTGACCCCTTCCACAGCTGCTTCCTTAGCCTCCAAGGCACTAACAAGCATCAGAAAAGCTACACATCCCTTCCTTACCATCTTCTCTACCTTAAGGGCAGACACTACGTTTGACAGGTAATTCCGTCTCTCGCCCATCACCACAATCTCCTCACCATCAGAAGTTCTCAACGAAATGCACTTAGCAGCACAATCCACATTCGCACGGTACTTCATTAGCCAGTCCATGCCTAAGATTAGATCAAATTCCCCGAATGGCAACTCCATTAAGTCAGTTGGAAACTGCGCCCCCTGAACTTCTAAAGGCACTTCCCTAAAGAGTTTGTCTACTACTACTAGTTGCCCTAGAGAACTAAGTACAGTCATCTTCCTAGGTACAGTCTCAAAGTTCACATGTAGAGTTCCAGACACCTCACTAGCGATGTAAGAATGAGTTGACCCTATATCTATCAGAGAATAAAGGGTAATTCAAAAATAAGGAACGTACCCGTTATGACATCAGGTGCATCACCATCCTCCCTTCGACGAATTGTATATACCAGACCCGGCTGTCTCGCCTCCGTGTTACCACTACCTCTGCCTGGTGTTTCGCTACCTCTACCAGAACCATTACCTCTGCCATTCGGACCACGACCTCTCGACGGCTGCTGTCCACCTCTGCCAGCCTAATTAAAACCCTGCCCTGCTGGTCGGCCCCTATTTGTATCCACCAGATAGTCCCTAATCATGTGATCCTTGGACCTACACTTAAAACATCCCCCTGTCTTTTTCCAACAATCTCCCGGGTGTATCTTTCCACACTGAGCACAAATGCATCATCGTCCTCCGACGAAGACCTCTTGACCTCGCGGCCCATCAACTCTAGGTCTCTTTTGAAAATTCCCGGATGACCTTGAAGACCCATAGCTCCTCTTATGCCTACCCTGACCTCTGTCCCGGTTCTGTCTCTCGGTCCGCTTAACTTCTTCAGCTATCCGAGCCTTATCCACAAAGATTGCAAAGTCTCTTTCCCGCTGCGGGGCAATCAATACTCGCAGCTCATCTCGCAATCCATCCTCGAATTTGACACATCGCTCGTAATCAGTAGCCACAATCCTCCTGGCGTACCGGCTTAACCGCAAAAACTCCGCTTCATACTCTGCTATCGACTTGCTTCCTTGCACTAGATTTAGAAATGCCTTTCTCTGCGAGTCTATGTAGCTAGCTCTGATGTATTTCCCCTCAAACTTAATCTTAAAATACCCCCAATCCACTCGATCTGCAGGGGCACCCTCTCTGACAGTGAGCCACCACCGGTAGGCCTCATCCCGAAGTAGCGAAACAGTACCTTTCAGCTTCTCCTCAGCAGTGCAGTCCAAATCATCCATGATCCTCTCGACTGCCTCGAACCAATACTCCGCTACATTTAGAGCTACCCCAGATACTCCTCTAAAAACCTCGGCTCCATTTGCTTTAAATCTCTCAGATACTGACTTTCGAGCCCCATTTCCCATACTAGCTCCTGCCACTTGCTCTAAAACTCGTAGCATAGCCTGCGATACTGCATCATCTCCTCATGTCTGCTCCTGAAATTCCGCCCCTACAGCCGGTGGCGGCGCCTCATTTTCGAAACCCTGACCAGACCCGACTGGTTCCGACACAGTCATTCTGCCTCTGTCGCGCCCACGAGTATTGCGATCACGTCCCCTAGAACTCATGTCTACTGTCGTAGTTTATCTGTTTTTATGAAATTTTATGCATTAGAGTTTTTTCACTTCTTGTTTAAAGAGAAGTGTTATGCAATAGAGTTTTAATCAGTGGTTTTTCCGTGGAAGTACACATACACCTAGGGCTTCATGTCTCCATAGTATAGTTCCCTAATCCCATCATCTACAGTATCATACATCAGCATATTTAAATCAATTACCATCTAAGGAACTTACCGGGCGGACTTGGGCCGGGAACTCGGGTGCCATGCTTCCATAGGACCATTTTAAAAAAAATAATTTTCAAAAACCCTATTTTTGGCTCAAATCTTGAAAACGTGTGGGCTTTAAAACCCAAGGTCGAGTGTTTAAAATTGAGCTCTGATACCAAGTTAAAACATCCCAAACCCGGCCCACTAGCTTCGACCGGATCTGACATGTCCCTTCAAGAAAACTTAACTTAATTTTGTTTCGTGGTCTAGTAAGATAAGTTGATTTATTAAAACAAGTTTGAAATTTTAACGAGTTGAAAACAAGTTGTCATTCAAGTTTCTAAATCTTTAGAACGCTTCCTTATTATCTCACGAATTAAAAGCTTCGCCAAATTATACAGCTCATTAAGTTGGAAAAACTATAAGTTGATTAGGTGTTCAAACATTTGAAGTTGTTAAGGAAAAATATTTAGTTACCCATTTGCCGGTTATCGTATGAAAATGATACTTAAAACATAAAATTTTAATAGTTAGGTTGTGGCCTTATTACAACTGAACAAAATAAAACTCGAAATAAATCCCGAAAACATATTAAAGAAAACGTAAGAAGTTCAAACATAATAAAACCCAAAAACGTTGAGCATGGCCACCACATAGTCCTCGCAGGCCCGGTCCAAAGCACTAAGTATCACCTGCAAAAGAAAGATAGCCCACGAAGGGTGAGTCAACAGACTCAATGTGTAACAGCTACACCAAAACCCAAACGATCATAGCCTTAATCTTAAACATTTCAGCAAAGCCCATCCTTTAGTCATATTCGACCATAAGCCTATAACATAGCACATCGAACCATAGCATATTAAATCACATGTACATAGAAGAATGAAAATGCAATCCCGAACCCAGCTAGGTATATGAAAATGCAATCCCGAACCCAGCTAGGTATCCAACCTCTACACACCACCCGTACCTGCCAATCACACCGTGGGGATTACTAAATCGACCCTCCATCCGCTACACACCCTCGAAGGCGATTCTTTGCGATCAAGCGCACATCGCCACTATAACGTGGCATGGCCACGGATAATGTGTGAGTCCTTTGGATTCATAATATGTGACATAAGTCACCGGATAATATGGTAAGACCACCAGAACACTTCCTCTTTATCATTATCACCCATATGTCCATGTATCATACAAAACATACAGATATCATGCAGTATGCCTTACCCCAAAGCCATAATGAAGTTACACATATTTTCATATCAATGTTTGTAAACATTATTAACGGAGTGTTAAGGGGTAACGTACCTGAATACACTGTACCACTGAATGGTACCCTTAGCCATGTTCGTTCATATTTCTTATTACCACATGCTTAACATTAATACTATTAATCTATCGGGAAATTAGTGTGGGGTTACACACCTGATAACACAGATAACAATACTCTCGATCTCACTGACACTTCCGTTTGCAGGGATCACAACAATTTGCTTATCCCTTTCCGATGCTGGCCCACACCCCGGTGGCCAATCCCATACTGCAGAAGCCGAGCGTTTCTTGAATCTAGGGGTAGGAACTACCCCTTTCTCCCCTCCACTGGTACTTGCATCCATTGAGGAACAATTAATCAAAACCCAGCTAATCGACATATAAGATCTAAATGAAATACAATCTATAACTTAACTACCCTTACCGAAATAGATCTGAATCCCGAGACTCCTCCTTTATCTCTGTCGAAAACCCCTTAAAATACCATAGTTAGAATCGGCCAACCCTTAATAAACAACATGGCCTTTGGCTGAATATTACAACCCCCTTACCTTGCTTGCTTAAATCCCGAAAATTGTCACCTGCCCTTGAAAGTTGTTGAATCCCTACATAACTTATGTTAGATTCGATTCTAACAGTACTAGACAAAAGTAAGTGGCATTCGGCCTAAGGTTGCATCTTGCTTACCTCGAGTATCCAAATCCTGAAAGTTCTCCCTCTAATCATTGGCTACAAAGAATCCCAAAAGCCACCTTCATGGTTTCGGCCAAAGAGACATAAGGGATTAGAGTCCTTTATTTCGATAGTCCAAGAAGGAAAAGAAAAAGAAATCAGTCTAAAAAGAGATCATTACCACACAAATAGGCCAATTCGATTTTACAACCACCCTTGAGAGTCGACGCACCACCAGAGACTGCGAAAGATGGATAAAGAATTCGGCTAGAGTACTATTCGGTTTTGATGAATCCAAAAGAGTACTATTCAGCTAGAGTACTATTCAGTTTGAATGAATCAAACTTTCATCCCTTCCCCTAGCCGCATATTCAAATGCATTGACTAAGTCTTTCACTCATCCATTCAGAGTCCCTGTGCCGTCCAACTTTTCCTCCCTTGACGCAAAAAGCAACCCCAAAATGCCTCCCTTGCTGCTCGAACCTAGATCCCTTCACACCCCCTGAGGCGTCACTCCCCTGTGCTCTTAGTGGCACCTCCCTTACCACTTTACCAGCTAAGCTCTTGTGTCATAGTCCTCACACTAAACTCCTTAAGGCCTAGCTCCCTTAGCTCTCCTTTAAGGCTTAAAACCCAATATTTTTATAAGGCTCCTACCCACATCCCAAGGTTCCCGAAGCCCCCAAAACACATACAAACCACATGCAAACATGCTACCACACACATTTAAGTGAAAACGCATAACCCCTAAATCCCGGATATTACAAAAATCCTCTCTTCACATCTCAGTTCTGGAAGAAATTGCATGAGGCTCTGAGTTTGAGATTGGACTTCAGTACTACGTTCCATCCTCGGACCAATGGTCAATCTGAGAAGGTGATTCAGATACTGGAGGATATGCTTTGGAGTTATGTGATTAACTTCTGAGATAGTTGGGAGGATTATCTGCCATTAGCTGAGTTCGCTTACAATAAGAGTTTCCAGTCTAGCATCTAGATGGCACCTTACGAGGCTCTGTATGGTCGTAAGTGTCACACTCCACTACGTTGGACTGAGTTGGGTGAGCGTCTGGGTTTTGGGTCCTAAGTTGGTTTTTGAGACCGAAGATAAGGTTAGACTGATTCGAGATCATCTGAAGGCAGCTTCTAATACACAGAAATCCTACGCAGATCTGAAGAAGCGTGATATTGAGTACTCTGTGGGAGACTTCGTGTTTCTTAATGTTTCTCTGTGGAAGAAGGTTCTAAGATTCGGTCGTAAAGGCAAGCTGTGCCATAGGTTTATTGGGTCGTATCAGATTCTGAAACGTGTGGGACTGGTCGCTTATCAGTTGGAGCTACCTCCAGAGATGGACCATATCTATGATGTGTTTCACGCCTCGATGTTGAGGTGGTACTGGTCTGGTCCATCCTATGTTGTTTATGTTGAAGAGATCGAGGTTAGACCGGACTTGACTTTTGAAGAGGAGCCGGTTTAGATTTTGGATCATGATATTAAGTTTCTAAGGAGGATGTCCATTCCTTTAGTGAAGGTTCTGTGGCGGAATCATAGTATTGGGAAGGCCACATGGGAACCTGAGGACTCGATGCGTCAGCAGTATCCTCACTTATTCTGATCAGGTAAATTTTGAGGTCAAAATTTCTTTTAAGGGGTAGAGTTGTAGCGCCCTAAATTTCTTATCTCTACTTCTATGAATATCTAACATAAATGTGTATCTGCTTCGGTGGTTTAGTGCTTTGGGTGTGTGTGTGAGGTCTTGGGTTCAAGCCCTACCTTTAGTAAATTTTGTTAATTTTGGAATTAAGCCTTATCTATGTTCAGTGGGATTATATTATATTGCCTGTAAATTCATATCATAATGAGCCTGCTGGTTCGAGTGGTAAAAGGGTTGCTAAGTTGGAGGTCCTGTATTCAAATTCCTGCACGAGCTAGAGAGATTATTTTTGCTCGTTTGACTGAGAGAGTTTCGGTTGAATAGAAATTCTGAGTAAGTGGTTGCATAGTGGGTTAGTAGGAGAGATATGGGGGGATTTGTGTCATCTTTTGATTTTTTTATTTTTTTTTCAAATTTCGTTTTTCTCTCTCCTTTAGAAAACTTTTGACGTTCTTCTAAAAATTCTTCTCTTTCAAACTTTTCTTTTCTGTTCTTCTTTTTTTGATTTCGGTTAGCTATTTTACTTTTCAATCTCTACGATTAGGGGGCTGTTGATTCTATTCGGTTTATCGTAGGTAAGTCTTCTTGAAATTTTGAGCGTTTAAGAATCGGGTTCGTATGTGTTAATGTGATGAATTATTGAGTAGGTGTTAATCAAGGGAATCAAAATTCGGCTTCTTTCATGTAGTGGATTGGAGATTTCGATACTAATTTGGTAAGTGTTCGACTATGACGGTTGAATTGTTTCTCAAATGGTTCTTAAAAGTTCGATTGTTGGTGTTACGATACTTGGTATTAATTAATTGAATGATATTTTTAGGGTTGGAAGGCTCGAAAGTGGTTTTGCATCAAATCGATACCAGGTGTGTAGCTGAAATGCAAAAATGAGGTTTCAAAAAAAGCCAAAAAAACTGTTCTGTCGACGCTACACGAGCATGTGGTCACCCGTGTGGTTGGTAGTGTGCGAGAACACGGCTGTGTGGTCGACAAAGGCATGGCCGTGAGCAATACATGGCCGTGTGATGGCTCGAGTGTGGCTGTGTGGGCTATACGGGCTAGGCCGAGTTAGGCGTGTGGGCCACTTGGGTGTATGGGCCAACACGAGCATGAACACAGACGTGTGGATTCTTGGGCCAGGCCGTATGGGCCACACGGGCAAGGCTAATCTGGGCGTGTAGGCCATAAGGGCATGTGGGCCTAAAATTTCTAAAATTTCTCCTAAGGTCGTACGGGTCAACCCAATCAACCGTGGGCCTACCATAAGGTCGGTAAAGGATAACCAAACCCCAAAATTGTAGATCTGATAGACTGATAATCTGTTCTGAGTATGATTATGCCATGCATATCTGATTGTTCTGATATCTGTACATAGCATGTTGAGCATGTCTTTTATGTTATTCTATATTTGTCCTGTATATGATTGTGGAGTGGGTTTTTTATTGTTGGAGGAAGTGTTCTGTATGGCAATCATCGCCTCTTATCTGGCGGTTTAGCTGCACTATATCTGATACGTGTCATAATGGCACAACCTGGTGTGTAAGGATGGGTGGGTGTTTTTAACCCCACATGGTGTGTTGGGATGGTCAGAGATGGTGTGTAGAGGATGGGGGTAGGATTCTGATTGTCTAGTTCTGTTTACTATATTTGTATTTGAAATGAGCTTGAGCCCGAATCTTTATTTGTATTTGTATCTGTTTTCGACTATTTATATGATATTGTATGAATGCATGCTTAATTCTGCTAGGTTACACACTGAGTTTACGTAAACTCACTTCTGTTTGTCTGTATTGTCAGATAATCCACAGTCTTAGGCAGGTCGGTGCAACAGGGACTCGACATTGACCACTCTTCCGTAAAACTGTTTAGATTTATTAATTTATAGTATTTAATAATTTGTGATTTAATTCTAAGAGTTGTAATTTTTGGGACTCTCTCTGGACTGTTGGCTTTTGTTTGGTTTGGTTGTGTTTTTAACTCTTTCATTGCGATGCATGATGAAAACGAAGGTTTTCTAAAAACTCAAACTGGTTTTCTAAAATATAACAGTTTTAAGGCTTCCGCATTAATAAGTTTTTTGCAAATGAATTTCTTAATTAATCAAATGTTATTTTCAGTAAAATGTGAATAATTTGATTGGACAAAACAACACCGTTTTCAAAACCCTACCTTGTGACATCTCTAGATTCAGTCATAACGTCTAGGCCGAGTTTGGGGTGTTACACAATCATATTTGGGTTCCACATGAGCTTACAAAAGCTCTTTTGTTAACCCGGGTATGAAGTAGGAACAAATGGTAAAGTTTTGAAATTTTTAGACTGACGTTGTGACTTCACAATCTCCACGCCGTGATGTCACCAATTCACTGAGTGACTCAAACATATTAAAGTTGCTATGTCACTCACTGTCAGCTCACATTGAGATGTTGGGAGTTGGTAGTCATGAAGAGGCCTTAGTTTTTAGCAAAAATACCATTTGGTTCTAATTTAATAACTTGCAACACAACTTAAATGGTTTATACGTGTTTTCACAATAAAAAAACATCCCAATTCCATACCATTTCATGTCAATAAGATCACATAGCCATTTAAATCAAACATTGAATATATCAACTATCACAAAATCATCAATTGAGATCCAACACACCTTTACACCTACACATACCAAGTTTTAACTTATACACCAACTTATCATACCTTATTTACCTCGCTTTTCAATTCATGACTTAACAAATTATGCAAATTCATGATCACCCTCTTCCCTAATATCCAACATGGCTAAACATGTATTATCTAAGCCATTAATAAACTTAGCATCCAAAAACAAGCATCAACTTAATCATATGAAAAATTAGCAAGTGTATACACAAACATTACTGAAACCACCTTCTTGGTGCATAAATTAAGTTCATAATTTAAGTGACATATTAGTCCTAAATACATGCCAAAACACTTTAACCAAAATAAACACAACCCTATCGATTTGATGATAGTGAACTTTTCTTCAATTCAATTCGAAAGTTCCACAAGGTAGTGATCTACAAGGGAAGAAAACGACTAGAGTGGGCATAGAAAATACTTAGTAAGTTCAAAAGGAAACACTAAGCTTACTTTGATCTTATCTAAGCTTGCTGGAAAACCTTAGTTGGTGACAAACGAAACATTAACAAGGTGAGCATATGTTTATAACCATGATTATTGTATAATACTAGTATTTAAACATGCCAAGTTTTATGGCATATCATCAACTTATCACAAAACACATTAAATCAACAACATGATTCATGGAAACATAGTTCCATCGTCAAAGCATGATACGAGTCAAATACAATTAAGTTCTTTTTAATAACTTATCAAGATGGTATCTGATTCAGTTTCATTATGTTTCAAGATTTTAATTTCCTTGATACCATTTTGCCCAATGGAACTCTTGTAAAACAGACTCGGATACACGGTGAACTACACCACACCAAGTTGCTCATCCAAGTTGAATACATATATATATCAGGTTACCAAGTCTTCTCTCTATTAATGAGATGTGGGGAAATTTATCCAAAACTCGAACTTCGCAAATTAGTCCTTGCAAATCAAAAAATTCAATTCCAACATAACCAACTCACAATTTCAACATATAAGCCAACCATTTCATCAATATAGTTTAGTATAACATCATACTCAAAGTCTCATTAACCCTTATACTTAGAAGGTTTTACAAAGTTTTCATTTTTGTCATTTTTACTAAATTACACACTATATTACCTATGTACATGCCAAACCATACCAAAATACATTATATACAGTCGACTAGCTTGGCGATGTGATGAGATGAACAATCCCCAACCTCGATAATGGCACTTCGGATCTACCTTTACCTACGCGTTAAAAGAAACGTGTTAAGCCAAGAAAAACTTAGGAAATACCACAACAATTTAAACCATCAACATAATAATTTCCATTAACCAACTTATAAGCTATTCCATACTTCTAATTCTATTCTTTATTATCAAATAATGAACTTTTCACTATAGTTACTTACCGAAACTTACTTTTCCCAATTAATTCTATTCCTTGATCACATTTCATTTAGTACACCATCATAGACTAAATAGAACGCATAGGATATATGGAACAGATACAGATTTGCACCGAAGTGCATTTTTCAAACAAGGGGCATTGTAGTGCAGTACAGAATAGAGAGCGCACTAAATATCCCTAACGGCATACCATCTATATCCTAATAGTTCTTATCGCTTCTACATGGGTTTTATTTTTTTTTTCAAACTATATCATTTACCCAATCAACAATGATATATAACTTTTCATTTATCAAAATTTAGTCCTCAATTCCACAAATACACTATAACTTGCACATTTCAGTACACATTTAATGTTCATAAACTCAGAAGTTCACCACCTTTCACTTAAACCTTCTTTTTAGCATATCAAGGTCTAATAACATGTTTGTTATCTTTAGAAATTAGTCCTTTTTTCTACTATCATCATAAGTCACTTAAATTTTTCAACATAAGTTATAATTCAAGACATACCCATCATCATTTATTTTTAATTTCACTTATAATCATAATATATTGATAGTTAGTCTATTTAGTTAACTTAATTTATAACTAAACTTTAAATTTAAAGAACGTAAAATTCTCGAGGTACTTACAACAAAAACTTAAATAGTAGATTTTTCCTTCTCTCTATTCTTTGACCAACCCTTTTCCTTTATCTTCAATTTGGTCCTCTACTTTTGATCGTTGTTTTGTCGAGTTTTAAAACTTATAAAAGAGAATGATCAAACCTGGAAACTAACTCTGACAACGATTAAAGGCAAGTGTACCTATCGAACAGTAGTATAGCTTAGGCAAGACCGGATTGTCGAACCCACAGGAACTAAAAGCACTAATACTAACTTTCTTTTTATTATTTAGCCTAAAATAAGTGAAGTTGTTTAATCTAAAATTAACGAATAACTAAGCTAAAGACACAAAGACAAAAAGAATGAATTGGGAAAATAACTTTAGGAAAAACTCAGTTGACTCAGACGATACCCTCAGGAAGAATCCATCAGAAAGAATCCACCAAGACTTCACTTGTTATCTATCACTGAACCATACGATTTATTTACTTAGTTTGATCTATAAGAGTCCCTAACGTATAGTAAACTCTCTCTCGAGGCGAATAACGTCTAATCCTAGGTTAATTAGTGGAACTCTCGTTCTCTTATAATAACCCCCTAGAATAGCAGTAAATCGATCTATGGACTCCATATTAGGTTTCACCCTCATCCGGCAAAATCTCGTCACCCTATCTCTAGGCGTGTGATCAACTCCGCTTAATTATGCTAGATCTACTCTTAGGTAGGGTCTATTCCTCCTCCACCTAGGCACATCAGATTAGATTGAGCTCACATAATTAAGAACAAACTAAGTATTTATCATATAATTTAGAAAATAATAACAAGATCCATCATAAGTTTTATCCCCTTCAGGTATCTAAAGGGTTTAGTTCAAAACAAATAAAGAAAACATCTCAAGAGAAAAGATAAAACAAAACATAAGAAATCCCTAAAACTCCCTGAAGGAATTGAAGGAGAGATCCGCCGTCTTGAGTAGAATTCCGGCTTCTTGAGATGGATCAACTGGCTATCTTCGAGTGATTTCCCATAATTCTGACCTCTTCGGCTTGGCTCCTTGGCCTCACTCACTGCTCCCTTTCAAGTGACACTTAGGGGTATATAGGCTCTTGGAATGGGTTTCTTTTCCCCAAAGTATCTAAATTCGAATGAAGTTGCTCTTTGCCATGACAGGGACACAGCCATGTCACACGCCCGTGTGACTAGTCTCCAAGCCGTGTTCAAATTTCTTTAGTAAGACACGACCATGTGACTCGGGGAGAGATAGTGTTTTAGATGATTAGTGAGGCACGGTCGTGTGGGCTTTGGTCCAAGCCGTGTCAATTCCTTCCTTGGCCGAATTTACTCTATTTTGGGCCCGTTTCTTGTTCTTTTTACCTCGGGTGCTTTCCTGAGTATAAGACGTGAAAAGAAAGGATTAAGAGCACCTTTTTATATGGAACAGAGGATAAATCATCCAAAAGCATACTAAATGTGGGATTAAAATATGTTATAATTACGGTTTATCAAAAACCCCCACACTTAAGCTTTTGCTTGTCCTCAAGCAAAATTCTCAACTTACAATTAAAACGAACTTTCCATAATTCATAATTCCTATCAACAATGTCTTATTATAATTCATAGATAATTTATATATGGAGAATTCAACTCAAAGAGTCCTAAAGAATCAAACAAGATAAGTCATGTATTTGTATCACAGAAGCATAGGTGTCTCCCTTTATCTGAATAATTACCTTTAATTCAAAACCTACAAGGATTGATATCCTCACAAAAGATTCACTCAAATCACTCAAAAAGTGTTTAAGGTTCAAAGTCAAAGGATCACTCATAAGTCGAACCTAAAAAGTTAGTCCCATAGGCTTGCCTTAAAATCAAATCTCCACCACTGTAAAATGAGATGATAAACAGATCAAAAGGTCTTTAACAGAGTTGTAACGGGGCTAGGGTTAAAGGTGTGGATAAAGGCTGAATTAGAAGGTTAGAATCGAGATTGAATTGATAAGTTACCTATCTAGAAATACTGAGACAATAATAATTTCATCAACTTAGAAAAGTGATCACCCTAATAATACGAGCTTTTTTTTTATAATTAGACTTTGCTGTATAATCTCTCTTTATAATACTAATACTGAGTATACTTTGATTTTGATTTTTTTAAGAATAAACTAAGTATTAAATAATAATGAAATTATTAAAATAACGATCATAGCTAGGCAATAGATCAAATCAAATCTGGACATAAGGGTAGTCAAAAAGAATGGTGATAACAAACACAAAGGGGTTTCATGTTAATATTAGCAGGTGAGTCAATAAAAAGGGTTGTTAGGATCAACGGGGTTCACTAGGGATTAATTATGAAGGTAGGCTTTTTAGTGGAGTAAGTGGGTTAAATTCTAGGTGCCTTTATCATCTCGGTATATCAAATCATAACTGTGGTCTTCACATGTATAATCAAGGCAAGTTCTAGAATAACAATTCATAGTTGACACACTCATAATCAATAAAGTAAGCATGGAAAAGAATGTATGCTCTATAAGGCTCAAAATCTCACAAAATTTATGGGTGTTTTTGACATCAACCTTGTAAATTTCAAACTTCAAGATAACATTTAAATTCAGATTAACAACCTAAAAATTTTAATTTTTGAACAATAGACTTATCATGCTTGATTCTCTAGTATTCTTCAAATTTAATAATCAATGCATAATTATCAATGACTTACTCTAAAATACATCAATAAAAATCATAAATCATCAGAAATTTCATCCTAATTAGTAATATGAGAAAATTACTTAAAAACAAGACTAAATTCAGGGATTTGAGAATCATGAAAAAAATTAGGCACTTTTATTCTCAGGGATTTGAGAATCATGCAGAAAGTTAGGCACTTTTACCCCGCACATTTAAGATGTACATTGTCATCAATGTACAAAGATAGATATGGCATTTAAGGGATAAATCAAAAGAGAAGGGAAGAAGTGAAACTTCTTGAATTTTGGATGTATCCCTTAAGTTGGGAGTCCCGAGATGTGGTGGCTGCTACCGAACTCTGCGTTTAGATGAAAAAATTGGGAGCTCGTAGAGAATTAGCTAGGGTTTATTAAGACATAATTAAAATAAAATAGATATATTACTAAAGAAAAGCAAGCTAAAGGGAAGGAGACTAAGCAGGAAAATAAACTAAGACTAGAAGATAAAGGGGCTTGAAAATCCTTATTGATAGATGGTTCGTGCAGTGGGTGTGATTTCTAAGGTGATGGAGGTGCTGGCGATGGCGGAAGTGGTGTGATTTCCAAGCAGCCTTTAAAACCTAAAACCAAGAAACTAAAATAAACTAAAAAAATTAAGTGTAAAATAATTAAAAAGAAGGAAATTGAAGACAAAGAGAAAAAATAAAAACTATATGGTCTCAAAGACCCTTGGCTTGTCGAGTAGCTGAAGCTGCCGGCATGAACTCATGTAAGCTAGTCTCTTTTGAGGAGATTGGCCTTTTACGCTTCTTCGGCATGGTTCTCGTGTAGCTCAAGAGTCTAGACACTTTTTCTAAGGAAAGAAGGGAAATTTTGAAAGAAAAAGAAGAGAGAAGATGGGTGTGGGAAAAATGGAGAGAATGAAGGAGGGTGGCTGAGAAGAGGAAGGAGAGAGGAGTTGGGGTTAAATAAAGTTCCAATCCTGGTACAATTACACGCCCGTGGACCGTGGGCGTGTCGATTTGCACGTCCGTTTCGCATGGCCGTGTGTTCCCGGCGTGTTGGCTCGCCCATGCTCGTTTGCAGTTTGGCCACGACTGTTGGTGATAAGTCAGTATGTTGGCACTGTTGGATGGCACGGGCGTGTTCTCCCTGTGGTTGGCAAGTTAGTAGCTTCACACGGTCGTGGGGCACGGACGTGCCACTTTATCGGTGCCCGTGAGGGAGTGATTGAGTCCGTGACTTTGAAAATTGGTTGGAACTGATTTGCACGCCCTCTGCTATGTCAGTATGAGGATCCTTACGGTCCACACGGCCTCAGCCACGGCCGTGTGCAAGGCCGTGGGGCCTGGAAATCTGCACTTCTTGGTTAGTTTTGAATTTAGATAAAAAAAGAAAGAATAAAATAAAATGAAAAACATAAAAGTTAATTAGGTTAGTACTCGGGTTGCCTCCTGAGAAGCGCTCATTTATAGTCTTAAGCTGGACTTTTCTTTGTATAAAAAATAGGGGGTTTAAAGGATTGAATATCTTCCCTCGTGCTTACAGTTTTATTTTCTTGATAAAGTTTAAGTCGAGAAGCGATTACCTTAAAATTGTCAGATGTTGGAGTGCTTACATCGACTGTTTTGTGGGGAAAGATATTATGTACCTTAAGAGGGATTTCTTTGTTTACCTTTAGGCCTGAGTAGTGATTTGAGTGTCGGCCTTGTCTAACAGTACCTGGTCTCCTATTTTGAAGTGATTTGAGGTTCCTACGATCTTTTCTGGAGGCTCTTTTGGTTTTACTTCGTGTGGTTCCAGTTCCTCTTTAATTTGTGTTTCCTGCTCTTTTAGTTTGTTAACCTTAAGGCTTCGTTTCTTATGTAAATTCTCTTGGTTGGTATTAGGTTCGTGAGTCGGCTCAGATTTGTATCCTTGTGGTGTTTCCTGCGATGAAGGTTGCACAAATTGATTATCAACTGAATTGTCTTTCTTACCTTCATCGATTGTTGTCCTTGCTGAGTCAAGAGCTTGAATACTAATTGATTTATCCTGAAACACCCCAAACTCGGCCCACGAGCCTGGACCGGATCTGGTATGTTCCTCGATGTAAACTGGTTCAAATTCGTTTGCACTTTGAAAAATCTTAAGTGATTTTGGGAGAAAGTTCGAATTGGGTTGGGCTCGAGTTGAAAACATGTTTATTTGATATTGAAAACCCTTTTTTTTATTTCAGGTAGCAAAACATTTAGAGTTTATTTTAAATGAAATTAACTTAATCTTTAATAAATAAAGTTTCGTAACATAATAAATAAACAGAAATAAAGATAGTTCAACTATGGCCTTATTACATCAAATAAACCCAAATAATTTAAAATACTTAAATAAAAATAAAGAGTCCACATAATAATTTCCTTCTTTGGGCATGGCCACCACTAAGCTCCTGCCAGGCCGGTCCATTACCGATCATCACGAAAAATGTTCCCACAGCGGGGTGAGTCGTGAGACTCAATGTGTAACCAACACTAAAGTTAACAATTCAAAGCTTACATAGTCATATCACATTTTAATACATATAATGAGATAAAAATAATGATGCAACCGAACCCAAACCTAGATGCCATCCGATACACATCACCCGTACCAACTCGCGCACCGTGGGGACTACTAAGTCAACCTCCATCCGCTACACACCATCGAAAGCGATCGCTGCGATCGGCGTGCTCATCGCCTCTTATGAGTATTCGTGGCCTTAGGTCACCACACTCGGATATCGTGGTCTTAGGTCACCACATTCGGATATCGTGGTCTTAGGTCACCACATTCGAGATCTCGTGGTCTTAGGTCACCACATTCAGATCTCGTGGTCTTAGGTCACCACATTCAAATATCGTGGTCTTAGGTCACCACATTCACTTCCCCTTCTCAATAACCCATATGCCCCATATCATACATATTATGCATTAACATGCCAAATTTCACATTCTTATCACTTATCACATGTTAAATATAACATATTTCATAACCCTAGTAGGAGTAGGAAACGTACCTGAGTACTTTGTACCATATCATGGTACCTTAGCCACATTCTTACACTTTCATATTAACACATATATCAAGTTTAGCCCATAAATCTATTAAGATTAGTGTGGGGTACACACCTGATTCGCTTAACAAATTCACTAAAATCCCGAAGTCCGATCTACTGATTTAGATCTAAAGTTCCTACATTTGATTAATCACTTACTATTTAGTAAAAGCCTATTCGGCCATAAGGCTAAATCCCGAAGGATTATTGTAACCAAAACTTACCTTGTTGCCGATTGGATTAAAAATCAAATCCCGAGACCTTGCTGAGTTCCTTCTTGAAATCGCCTAGCCACCAATTCACTTAGCTATATCGGTTTAAAGGCTTTTGAATAAATAAGAAACAGTTCTAAATACCAAAAATAGGCCTTGGCCGAATACCTCATGTACTTACTTTGTGGATTCTAAAATCCTGAAAAGAATCACTTGCTTAGGGAGTTGTCGAAATACCTATAAACTTATATTAGATTCGATTTCAACCTTAAACATAATAAATGGCCTTTGGCCAAATATTCACATATCTTACCTTGAACCTTTAAATCCCGAAAAGTAGTCTCTTCTCCCTGGTAGTCGACAATAGTCAAAATCCCGAAAGATCCTTCAAGTTTCGGTCAAAATTGCTAATAGGATTAGTACCTTGCTTTCGATAAAAAGAAAAGGAATGAAAATCGATTGACCACAGATCTTACCCTTTTGATGTTGTAGTTGACTGCTCCCTTACTTAGATCCTCAGAGGAATTCAGCTATGGCTAGAGAGAACTTGGTTTCGGCTTCCTTGATGGATTGGATTGGAGAAGAAAAAGAAGAAGATGAAGAATAGAGATGGAGGATTCGGCTAGAACACAAGGTAGTTTCGTCTTGGCAAAAATAAAAGAGAAGAGAGGTGTTTTTGCTTGAGAATTCGGCAGAGACTTTCAAGAAAAGAAAATAATACAGAATGGCCTCTCTTTACCTCCTATTGCCGAAATTACTAGGCCAAGACTCCCTTACTTGGCCATCACTTCTCTTATCTTTATCACTTTGTTTAAAATTAATAGAAATAATCCTTTAATTATCTCTTATCTCTTAATAAAAATAATTATAATAATAGTCCATCATTATCTATCTATTTGCCGAATTTTAAAGAGAATAAAACTCCTCTTTTAAGAGCCTTAATGCCGTCCACCTCTCTGCTCCTTGTAGCAAAAAATAAAATTCTTTATTTGCTTCCCATGTGACTCGATCCTTGGCCCATTTGCCTATGTATGTGGCGTCACTTGCTAGACCCTTAAGTGGCGTCTTGTAGCCATTTTACCAAGGCTATTTGTATGTCATATTTCACATACATTTTCTCTTAAGACCACCTTGCTTCATGTCCCTCTTTTAAACTTTAAACTTGACATTTCTAAAGTATTTCCTTACATTTTTAAGACATTTCCTTACATTTCCAAGGCATTTCCTTACATTTCCAAGACATTTCCTTACATTTCCAAGACAAGACATTTCCTTACGTTTCCAAGTCATTTCCTTACATTTCCAAGACAAGACATTTCCTTACATTTCCAAGACATTTCCATACATTTCCAAGAGAAGACATTTCCTTACATTTCCAAGTCATTTCCTTACATTTCCAAGACAAGACATTTCCTTACATTTCTAAGTCATTTCCTTACATTTCCAAGACAAGACATTTCCTTACATTTCCAAGTCATTTCCTTACATTTCCAAGTCATTTCCTTACATTTCCAAGATTCTAAAAATGCACACATCACATCCATAACACATAAGACATACTAATGCAAGGCTATAATCCAGGATGTTACAGTTCTACCCTCCTTAAAAATAATTTCGTCCTCGAAATTACTTACTAACGAATAATCGTACATCTAAACTCACCGCACTATGCTTATGCTGCGCACTCTGATCTTAATAGAACCATCATACTTCCTAGGCACAATCTCTAAGTTCACGTCCCCTAGAACTCACTTCTAACGCCGCAATTTAAAAAAAAGTTTTATGCATCAGAATTTTGTTCCACTTATTAACCGCGAACAATTTTATGAAAGAAGTTTTTAGAAGTTGTTCTTTCGATCAATCAAAGTTCAAATCTTCTATCCTAATTCAAAGGAACACATTCATTCAAACATCCATTCACACACATTCTCTATTTCTATAGTTTTTGTCTATTCCTACCCCAGGGGTATTTTCGTAATTTACCTTACAGGGGTATTTTCGTAATTTTTTTCTTTCAAAATAAGGTTCCTTGATGATTTTGTCAATAAGAGTATTTTGGTAAATTTGCATTCCTGGGGAAATTTTGAAAATTTTGAAATCCGGGGGTATTTCGGTAGTTTTGAAACTCAGGGGTATTTTGGTAATAAACCAGGGTAAATTTGTAAAGCTCAATAAATCGGGGGTATTGCAGATTTTACAAAACTTTTAGGGTTATTTTTGAGAATTTGTTTTCCAAAAGGATGATGTTGCAAAAATTTTGGGAATTAGGGTTATTTTGGTAATTTTATAAGTTAGGGGCAATTTCGTAATTTTCCAAAATCAAGGTATTTTTGATAATTTGCAAATTAGGGTTTTTGAACATTTTATAAAGTAATGAAATCTTGATAAGAACTGTGGGTATTTTGGGAATTTCATAAACCAAGGGTATTTTTGTAATTTTACCACTAGGGGTATTTTTTGTAATTTTTATAAATCGGAAATTTTTCGGAAAAAATTTTGTAAAAATAGTTCTCACAAATTAAAAGGGTCATTTTAAGAGTTTTAAAACTAGGGTTTTTATAAAAATACGGCTAGTTCCCTTTCGGGTTTTAGTTATTGAGTTTAGCTTTATGGCCAAGAGTCCTCTTGGTTAGGGTGAACCAAAGCTACGCACTGAGGTAGGATTCAGCGAAGAGGAGGTGAGTCTCTAGGATTGCTTAAGTACTGTGCTCTTAGGATCCAATCCTAGACATGCGCATGTGGGGTTACCACAACCTAACTCGGCAACTTAGCCATAGGGTTGTTTAGTTAGGCACTTAAGTCTTATGTAAGTGTTGGGGAAAACTAATCCTAGGGTTCAAGTACTTATCATGCTAATCAACGTTCCATTCCATTTCTACCCTTCTACAGATCATTCAATAAATCACACAAATGGATAGAAGTACTTACCTGGTGGACTGCGGGTCGGAGACTTGGGTGCCATGCCAGAAAAACCTGAAAATTTCCACAAATTTCTTTTGGGCTAGATTTTGAAAACATTTTGGGCCTTAAACCACAGGCCGAGAGTTTGAAACAGGCTCTGATACCAAACTGAAACACCCCAAACTCGGCCCACGAGCCTGGACCGGATCTGGTATGTTCCTCGATGTAAACCGGTTCAAATTAATTTGCACTTTGAAAAATCTTAAGTGATTTTGGGAGAAAGTTCGAATTGGGTTGGGCTCGAGTTGAAAACATGTTTATTTGATATTGAAAACCCTTTTTTTATTTCAGGTAGCAAAACAGTTAGAGTTTATTTTAAATCAAATTAACTTAATCTTTAATAAATAAAGTTTCGTAACATAATAAATAAATAGAAATAAAGATAGTTCAACTATGGCCTTATTACATCAAATAAACCCAAATAATTTAAAATACTTCAATAAAAATAAAGAGTCCACATAATAATTTCCTTGCTGGGCATGGCCACCACTAAGCTCCTGCCGACCCGGTCCATTACTGATCATCACCTGAAAAATGTTCCCACAACGGGGTGAGTCAACAGACTCAATGTGTAACCAACACTAAAGTTAACAATTTAGGCTTACATAGTCATATCACATTTCAATACATATAACAGATAAAAATAATGATGCAACCCGAACCCAAACCTAGATGCCATCCGATACACATCACCCGTACCAACCTGCACACCGTGGGGACTACTAAGTCAACCCTCCATCCGCTACACACCATCGAAGGCAGTCGCTGCAGTCGACGTACTCATCGCCCTTATGAGTATTCGTGGTCTTAGGTCACCACACTCAGATATCGTGGTCTTAGGTCACCACATTCAGATATCGTGGTCTTAGGTCACCACATTCAGATCTCGTGGTCTTAGGTCACCGCATTCAAATATCATGGTCTTAGGTCACCACATTCACTTCCCCTTTTCAATAACCCATATGCCCCATATCATACATATTATGCATTAACATGCCAAATTTCACATTCTTATCACTTATCACATGTTAAATATAACATATTTCATAATCGTAGTAGAAGTAGGAAACGTACCTGAGTACTTTGTACCATATTATGGTACCTTAGCCACATTCTTACATTTTCATATTAACACATATATCAAGTTTAAGCCATAAATCTATTAAGATTAGCGTGGGGTACACACCTGATTCGCTTGACAAATTCACTGAAATCCTGAAGTCCGATCTACTGATTTAGATCTCAAGTTCTTACATTTGATTAATCACTTACTATTTAGTAAAAGCCTATTCGGCCATAAGACTAAATCCCGAAGGATTATTGTAACCAAAACTTACCTTGTTGCCGATTGGATTAAAAATCAAATCCCGAGACCTTGCTGAGTTCCTTCTTGAAATCGGCTAGCCACCAATTCACTTAGCTATGTCAGTTTTCGGCTTTTGAATAAATAAGAAACAGTTCTAAATACCAAAAATAGGCCTTGGCCAAATACCTCATGTGCTTACTTTGTGGATTCTAAAATCCCAAAAAGAATCACTTGCTTAGGGAGTTGTCGAAATACCTATAGACTTATATTAGATTCGATTTCAACCTTAAACATAATAAATGGCCTTTGGCTGAATATTCACATATCTTACCTTGAATCTTTAAATCCCGAAAAGTAGTCTCTTCTCCCTGGTAGTCGACAATAGTCAAAATCCCGAAAGATCCTTCAAGTTTCGGTCAAAATTGCTAATAGGATTAGTACCTTGCTTTCGGTAAAAAGAAAAGGAATGAAAATCGATTGACCACAGATCTTACCCTTTTGATGTTGTAGTTGACTGCTCCTTTACTTAGATCTTCAGAGGAATTCAGCTATGGCTAGAGAGAACTTGGTTTCGGCTTCCTTGATGGATTGGATTGGAGAAGAAAAAGAAGAAGATGAAGAATAGAGATGGCGGATTCGGCTAGAACACAAGGTATTTTCGTCTTGGCAAAAATAAAAGAGAAGAGAGGAGTTTTTGCTTGAGAATTCGGCAGAGACTTTCAAGAAAAGAAAATAATACAGAATGGCCTCTCTTTTCCTCCTATTGCCGAAATTACTAGGCCAAGACTCCCTTACTTGGCCATCACTTCTCTTATCTTTATCACTTTGTTTAAAATTAATAGAAATAATCCTTTAATTATCTCTTATCTCTTAATAAAAATAATAATAATAATAATCCATCATTATCTATCTATTTTCTGAATTTTAAAGAGAATAAAACTCATCTTTTAAGAGACTTAATGCCGTCCACCTCTCTGCTCCTTGTAGCAAAAAATAAAATTCTTTATTTGCTTCCCATGCGACTCGATCCTTGGCCCATTTGCCTATGTATGTGACCTCACTTGCTAGGCCCTTAAGTGGCGCCTTGTAGCCATTTTACCAAGGCTATTTGTATGTCATATTTCACATACATTTTCTCTTAAGACCACCTTGCTTCATGTCCCTCTTTTAAACTTTAAACTTGACATTTCTAAAGCATTTCCTTACATTTCTAAGACATTTCCTTACATTTCCAAGACAAGACATTTCCTTACATTTCCAAGACAAGACATTTCCTTACATTTCCAAGTCATTTCCTTACATTTCCAAGACAAGACATTTCCTTACATTTTCAAGACATTTCCTTACATTTCCAAGAGAAGACATTTCCTCACATTTCCAAGTCATTTCCTTACATTTCCAAGACAAGACATTTCCTCACATTTCCAAGTCATTTCCTTATATTTCCAAGACAAGACATTTCCTTACATTTCCAAGTCATTTCCTTACATTTCCAAGATTCTAAAAATGCACACATCACATCCATAACACATAAGACATACTAATGCATAGGCTATAATCCAGGATGTTACATATCCCCTACACAAAGTATAAGTTCTCCTGTGGCAACATCAATTTTAGCCTTGGTAGTTGCTAGAAAGGGCCTTCCTAAAATTAAGGGGATTGAATTATCCTCATCCATGTCTAAGATAACAAAATCTACTGGAAAAATGAATTTATTGATTTTGACAAGAACATCTTGGATAATGCCCCTAGGAATTCTAACAGTTTTATCAGCTAATTGAATACCCATCCTAGTTTGTTTCGGCTTTCCTAGACCTAGTCTTTTAAACAATGTATAAGGCATGACATTTATACTTGCCCCTAAATCAGCTAACGCATTATCAACAGTTAAAGTAAAACTCCCTGGATCTTTTTGCTTTCGTGGTAGTCTATTTTGTAGAATTGCTGAGCACTTTGCGTTAAGTTCCACATGTGGTTCCTCATCTAATTTGCATTTGTTTGTTAAGAGGTGTTTTAAAAATTTCCTCAAGTCTGGCATCTAAAAAAGAGCTTCAAGAAGAGGTAAGTTAATATGTAATTTCTTTAAAAGTTTAAGAAACTTACCAAACTGTTCTTCTGTGTCATCTCTTTTCATTGCTTCGGGATAAGGAATGCGAGGTTGGTATTCTTTGATTACCGGTTTTGGCTTTTCTTGTGTTACCTCAACTTTGCCTTCTTCTACCTCGGTTTCTTATTGTGAGATGGGTTCGACTACCTCTGCATTTTCCTGAGCTGTTATGGCTTGAATCTGCTCCTTTGGATTAATCTCAGTGTTGCTTGGTAAACACCCTTGTTGTCGTTCGGACATCAATTTTGCGAGCTATCCGATTGATTTAGTGATTTCCCCAACTTGGTTCTCGATTGCCCTGATCGATGCTTGTTGGTCATTAAGTGTTGTCTCAGTTTTTTGACAACGGGCTTCAGTTGCTGCCATGAATTTTGCCAACATCTCTTCGAGGTTCGGCTTCTTTTCTTGTGGATTTTGGAAATTTTGAGGAGGCTGTTGTCTTTGATTTCCTTGTTTTCCTTGCCCTCCCCATGAAAAATTTGGGTGGTTCCTCCAACCTGGATTGTAAGAATTACTATAAGGATTATTATTGGATCTGAAATTATTACCTATATAGTTCATCTATTTGATTTCTGTGCTCGGTTGGTAGGGTAGGTACATAGGATTCGCCACAGTTCCACTTGCGTCGCACTGCATGACTGGATGTACCTACGAAGAACACAAACTATCAAGCTTTTTATTCATCAATTCCATCTGTGTTGATAGCATGGTTACTGTATCTAGGTTGAAAAATCTGGTTGATTTTGTCGGTTTCATCCTTGTAACCTGCCACTGATAGTTATTCAGTGACATCTCTTCAATGAACTCGTACGCTGCTTCAGGAGTTTTGTTGTTCAGGGTTCCACTGGCGGCTGAATCGATTAGTTGCCTCATTGAAGGGTTTACACCGTTATAAAAGGTTTGGACTTGAAGCCACAAGGGTAAACCATGGTCTGGACACCTTCTCAGTAGATCCTTGTATCTCTCCCATGCGTCATATAATGTCTCTAAATCCATCTGCACAAAAGAAGAGATATCATTCCGTAATTTGGCCGTTTTGGCCGGCGGAAAATATTTCAATAAGAATTTTTCAGTCATTTGTTCCCATGTAGTGATTGACCCTCGTGTTAACGAGTTTAACCACTATTTGGCTTTATTCCTTAATGAAAAGGGTAATAATCGAAGACGTATGGCATCATCAGAAACACCATTTATTTTGAAGGTATCACAGAATTCTAAAAAGTTAGGTATATGAGTATTTGGGTCTTCGTCCTGCAAACCATCAAATTGAACAAATTGTTGAATCTTTTGTATTGTGTTAGGCTTTAATTCAAAATTATTAGCAGTTATAGCAAGCCTAACAATACTTGATTCTGCTCTTGTTAAATGCGGTTTAGCATAATCAAACATAGTACGTAGAGCGTTGTTTTCTCCCACATTATGTGGTTGCAGGTTATTCTCATCCATCCCTTCAGTAGGATTGGATCTGTCTTTTTCCTCTCTTTCTGTGTAGTTTAGGGCTCGCCTGATTTCTCGGCGATTCCTGCGAGCGGTCGCTTCAATATCACTGTTGTATACTAAAGGTCCTCTCGGGATCCTTCTAGTCATAAACTAAAGGTACCTACTAGGAAAAGAAAGAAAGAAAATTTAGCAAAATTAAAAACAAAACAAAAATAAAAAGAAATTACATAAAATTAAAAAAAATGGCTAAAGTAATAAAGATAGAGCTTTCTTAATATTTTAGTTCCCCGGCAACGGCGCCAAAAACTTGATCGTTGTTTTGTCGAGTTTTAAAATTTATAAAAGAGAATGATCGAACCTGGAAACTAACTCTGACAACGATTAAAGGCAAGTGTACCTATCGAACAGTAGTATAGCTTAGGCAAGACCGAATTGTTGAACCCACAGGAACTAAAAGTACTAATACTAACTTTCTTTTTATTATTTAGTCTAAAATAAGTGAAGTTGTTTAATCTAAAATTAACGAATAACTAAGCTAAAGACACAAAGACAAAAAGAATGAATTGGGAAAATAACTTTAGGAAAAACTTAGTTGATTCAGATGATACCCTCAGGAAGAATCCATCAGGAAGAATCCACCTAGACTTCACTTGTTATCTATCACTGAACCATACGATTTATTTACTTAGTTTGATCTATAAGAGTCCCTAACGTATAGTAAACCCTCTCTTGAGGCGAATAACGTCTAATCCTAGGTTAATTAGTGGAACTCTCGTTCTCTTATAATAACCCCCTAGAATAGCAGTAAATCGATCTATGGACTCCCATATTAGGTTTCACCCTAATCTGGAAAAATCTTGTCATCCTATCCCTAGGCGTGAGATCAACTCCGCTTAATTATGCTAGATCTACTCTTAGGCAGGGTCTATTCCTCCTCCACCTAAGCACGTCAGATTAGATTAAGCTCACATAATTAAGAACAAACTAAGTATTTATCATATAATTCAGAAAACAATAACAAGATCCATCATAAGTTTCACCCCCTTCAGGTATCTGAAGGTGATTAGTTCATAACAAATAAAGAAAACATCTCAAGAGAAAAGATAAAACAAAATATAAGAAATCCCTAAAACTCCCTGAAGGAATTGAAGGAGAGATTCGCCGTCTTGATTAGAATTTCGGTTTCTTCAGATGGATCAACTGGCTATCTTCGAGTGATTTCCCACAATTCTGACCTCTTCAGCTTGGCTCCTTAGCCTCGCTCACTGCTCCCTTTCAACTGACACTTAGGGGGTTTATATAGGCTCTTGGAATGGGATTCTTTGCCCCAAAGTATCTAAATCTGAATGTAATTAGTCTTTGCCACGACAGGGACACGGCCATGTCACACGCCCGTGTGACTAGTCTTCAGGCCATGTTCAAATTTCTTTAGTGAGACACGACCGTGTGACTCGAGGAGAGACCGTGTTCTAGATGATTAGTGAGGCACGGTCGTGTGGGCTTTGGTCCAGGCCATGTCAATTTCTTCTTTGGCCCAATTTACTCCGTTTTGGGCTTGTTTCTCGTTCTTTTTACCCTCGGGTACTTTCCTGAGCATAAGACATGAAAAGAAAGGATTAAGAGCACCTTTTTATATGAAACAGAGGATAAATCATCCAAAAGCATACTAAATGTGGGAATAAAATATATTATAATTACAGTTTATCAACTTTCTCCTTATTTTTTTCAACTCCATATCAAATATAAAATATTTCCATGTTAAAAAACTATAATCAAATAACTTTTCTATGTTATTGATCATGTAAATCAGAGTCTTAAATTTATAATGAGAATGCGATCAAACCTGGAAACTAACTCTGACAACGATTAAAGGCAAGTGTACCTATCGAATAGTAGTATAGCTTAGGCAAGACCGGATTGTCAAACCCACAGGAACTAAAAGTACTAATACTAACTTTCTTCTTATTATCAAGCCTAAAATAAGGTGAAGTTGTTTTAATCTAATCTATCTAACCACTAAGCTAAAGACACAAAAACAAAAAGGCTAAATTGAGGAGATAACTTTTAGAAAAACTCAATTGATTTAAACGATACCCTTAGGAAGAATCCACTTAGACTTCACTTGTTATCTAACACTGAACTAGACGATTTATTCACTTGACTTGATCCGTAGGACTCCCTAACGTATATTAAACTCTCTCTCAAGGACCCTAGATTAATTAACGAAAATCTCTTTCTCACTTAATAACCCCCTAGAATAGCAGTAAATCAATCTATGGATTCCCATATTAGGTTTCACCCTAATCCGGCAAAGTTTCGTCACTCTATCTCTAGACGCACGAACAACTATGCTGTAATTATGCTAGATCTATGAATAGGCAGGGACTTTTGCTCCATCACCTAAACACATCATACTTGAATCAATATCCGCGAAATATCAACACAAGAATTAAGCACACATAATTAAGAACAAATCAAGTATTTATCATATAGTTCAGAAAATAATAACAAGATTCATCTAGGTTTCATCCCCTTCAGGTATCTGAAGGATTTAGCTCATAATTATAAAAGAAAACATCTCAAGAGAAAAGATAAAACAAAACATAAGAACTCCCTAAAACTCCCTGAAGGAATTGAAGGAGCGATCCGCCGTCTTGAGTAGAATTCCGACTTCTTGGGATGGATCAATTGGCTATCTTCGAGTGAATTCCCACAAATCTGACCTTTTTGGCTTGGCTCCTTGGCCTAGCTTGACCGCCGGTTCCGGCTTTTGCTGAACTCCCTTTGCAAGTTGCCCCCTTGGTTGTTTATATAGGCTTTGAGATGCCTTACTTGATTCCTAAGTATCCAAATCTGAGTGGAATTCCTACAAGGGTGTTTGAATACGCTTTGGAATGTGTTTCTTTGCCTCCAAGTATCTAAATCCAAATGAAATTACTTTTTCCAGCGACAGGGACACGGCCATGGCACACGCCTGTATGAATCGTGGCCAGGCCATGCTCGGACTTCTTTAATGAGGCACGATCGTGTGAATCGAGATCAGGCCATGTTCTAGTAGATTGACGTGGCACGGCCGTGTGGGCTTAAGTCCAGGCCGTGTCAATTTCTTCCTTGGCCCAATTTGCTTCGTTTTAGGCCCGTTTCTCGTTCTTTTTATCCTCGGGTGCTTTCCTGGGTATAAGACATGAAAAGAAAGGATTAAGAGCACCCTTTAATATGAATCGAGGGATAAATCATCCGAAAGTAAGCTAAATGGGGGATTAAAATATGTTAGTTTTACGGTTTATCAAATACCCCCACACTTAAGATTTTGCTTGTCCTCAAACAAAATTCTCAACTCATAATTAAAACGAACTTCCTTGATTCATAAAATTCATCAATCATGCTTTATCATAATTCAAAGATAATTCATACATGGATAATTCATACATGGATAATTCAACTCAAAGAGTCCTAAAGATTCAAACAATCAAAGTCATACATTTGTAGCATGAAAACATAGACATTTCCCTTTACCTGAATAGTTACCTCTGATTCAAAATCGAAAAGAGTTGACATCCTCACTAAAGATTCACTCAAATCACTCAAAGTGTTTAAGGTTAAAAATTAAGCACTCAATAAGTCAAACATGAAAAGTTAATCCCATAGGCTTGCATGAAAATCAGATCTCCACCACCGTAAAATGAGATGATACACAAATCAAGAGGTCTTTACAGGGTTATAACGGGGCTTAGGTTAAGGGTATGGATAAAGGCTGAATTAGAAGGTTAGAATTGAGATTGACTTGACCAATTACCTAACTAGAAATACAAACTAATGATAAGTAATAGCATCAAATGAAAATTTGAAATACTAATACTCTAATACGAGATTTTTCTTCAAGACTTGAAATTTACATGCATAAGCTCACCTAACATAGAACTAATAATGAATATACTTCGGTTTTTTTTTAAGAACAAATCATTATAATAATAAGAAAGAACTTTTACAACTGAAATATAGAACATAGTTAGGAAACTATTCAGAATCAAATCTCGACAAAAGGGTAGTTAAAAAGGAATGGTGATAACAAATACAAAGGGTTTTGGGTTAAACTTAATGGGTGAGTCAATAAAAAGGGTTGTTAGGATTAAACGGGGTTCAGTAGGGGTTAATTTATGAAGGTAGGCCTTTAAGTGGTGTAAGTGGGTTAAATCCTAAGTGCCTTTATCATCTCTGTATATCAAATCAAAAGTGTGGTCTCGACATGTATAATCAATGCAAGTTCTAGAATAACAAATCAATGTTGACACACTCATAATCAATAAGGTGAGCAAGAAAAAGAATATATGCTCTATAAGGCTCAAAATCTCACAAAAAATTATGGGTTTTTGATGTCAACCTCGTAAATTTCAAACTTCAAAGTAATATTCAAATTCAGGTAGACAACCTAGAAAAATTTTTAATTTCTGAAAAATAGACTTATCATGCTTGATTCTCTAGCATCTTTCAAATATAATCATCAATGCACAATTATCAATGACTTAATCTAAAACACATCAATAAAAATCATAAATCAAAGGAAATTTCATTCTAATCATAATATGAGAAACTTACTTTAGAACAAGGCATAATTTAGGGATTTTCAAATAATACTATAATTAACCCCCCACACTTAAGATGTACATTGCCCTCAATGTACAAAGATAGATAAAATCAAAATAATCATAAAATCATAAGATAGGGAGAGAAGTGAAACTTCTTAAATTATGGATGAGATCCTTGGAGGAGGTGGCAAATACGTTGGAGGTGATTGTAGGGTAGCGCCTTGAAGCATTTAAAATTGAATCCTCGAAGTAGCCGGTATGATTTTATTGTATCCTAAGCTAAATCTAAATAGCATGAAGAATAGGAACAAAATAAAAAAAATTAAAATCAAAATCAAAATAAAAGTGAATAATGAAAGAAGAATGATATCGGGAAAAGGAAAGGAAGAATGGGGTTTGAATAGCGCTGCATTCCACGCCCGTGTTCCTTCCTGTGGTGCCCACACAGCCACGGCCACGGCCGTGTGTAAGGCCTTGTGGTATGCAAATCTGTACTTTGGTTAGTTTATGGTTAGGTGCTAAAAGGAAAAATAAAAGTAAAAAATAAAAAATGAAAAAATTAGTGGGGTTAGTGCTCGGGTTGCCTCCCGAAAAGCGCTCGTTTAAAGTCTTGAGCTAGACTTACCTCTTATTCGTATGGTCATGGTGGTTTGAGGAGGTGAAAATCCTTTCTCATGCGATCAATTCGGTTATGGATATAGAGTTTAAGTCGAGTAGTGTTTACCTTAATGGTGTTGTTTTTAGGATTAGTTACCTCGACTGTTCCATCTGAGAGGATTTTGAGTACCTGATCTCCTATCTTAAGCTAGGTTGTCCCAACATTAAGTTCGTCGTGGAATTGCCTTGTTTTTGCTTCATGTGTTTTTAGGCTCTCCTTGAAGTGTGTCTTCCATTCGTCTAGTTCATCGATCCAACACTTGCGTTCCTCATGAATTTCTTCTTTATCGACACGAAGTTTAGGATCTGACATCTGCGAAAGAGCTAGTTGTTCCTCTGTGTGGTCTTTCTTTGTCGCGTCGGGGTATGGCATACGAGGTTGGTACTCTGTAATTATCGGGTTTGGTAAATCATGGCTTACCTCAACCTTACCTTCACCTACCGTAGGCTCTTGCTTTGGGTCAGATTCCACTAACCTTTCACTGTCATGAGTTGTTATGGCTTGAATTTGCTCTTTTAGGTTAGTTTCAGCGTTGCTTGGAAAGCTTTCTTGTAGTTGTTCTGAAATTTCTGATCGAATATCAGAAACTATCATAGTACATTTTCTAACTGACTTAGTAAGTTCCCCAACTTGGCTTTCGATCCCTTTCATTGATGCTTGTTGATTATCGAGTGTTGTCTCAGTTTTTTGAAGACGAGTTTCTGTGGCTGCCATGACTTTTGTCAGCATCTCTTCAAGGTTCGACTCCTCTTCCTATTGGTGAGGTGGTTGTTGAAAATCTAGAGGAAGTTCTAGCCTTAAGCTATTTTGATCATCCCACGAGAAATTGTGATGGTACCTCCAACCTGCATTATAAGTGTCATTATAAAAATTATTTTGTGGCATAGAATAGTTACCCGTATAGTGAGCTTGCTCATTTTCCATGCCATACTCGTAGGGCGGGTACTCAGGATTCGCCACTCCTCCTAGATTCGAGTCATATTGCATTACTAGGTGTACTTGTGAGAAACTACACAAACCGTCAATTTTTTTACTTAAAAGCTTCATCTGGTTTGATAGCATAGTCACTGGGTCGAGGTTATAGATATCGGCTGCTTTTATTGACTTTCTCCTCATAACGTTCCACTGATAGTTTTTCAATGACACTCCTCTGTAAACTAAAATTACCTGTCAAAAGCAAATAAAAGAAAAATTAGCAGAATAAAAAAAATAAAATTTAATTGCAAAAATAAAATATGGCTAGAGTAATAAAAATCAAGCATTCTTAATATTTTAGTTCCCCGGCAACGGCACCAAAAACTTGATCGTGTAAATCAGAGTCTTAAATTTATAATGAGAATGTGATCGAACCTAGAAATTAACTCTGACAACAATTAAAGGCAAGTGTACCTATCGAACAGTAGTATAGCTTAGGCAAGACCGGATTGTCGAACCTACAGGAACTAAAAGTACTAATACTAACTTTCTTCTTATTATCTAGCCTAAAATAAGGTGAAGTTGTTTAATCTAATCTATCTAACCACTAAGCTAAAGACACAAAGACAAAAAGACTAAATTGAGGAGATAACTTTTAGAAAAACTCAGTTGATTTAAACGATACCCTTAGGAAGAATCCACCTAGACTTCACTTGTTATCTAACCCTGAACTAGATGATTTATTCACTTGACTTGATCCGTAGGACTCCCTAACGTATATTAAACCCTCTCTCGAGGCGAATAACGTCTAATCCTAGGTTAATTAATGGAAATCTTTTTCTCACTTAATAACCCCCTATAATAGCAGTAAATCGATCTATGGATTCCCATATTAGGTTTCACCCTAATCCAAAAAAGTTTCGTCACCCTATCTCTAGGCGCACGAACAACTCCGCTGTAATTATGATAGATCTATGAATAGGCAGGGACTTTTGCTCCACCACCTAAACACATCATACTTGAATCAATATCCGCGGAATATCAACACAAGAATTAAGCACACTAATTAGGAACAAATCAAGTATTTATCATATAGTTCAGAAAACAATAACAAGATTCATCTAGGTTTCATCCCCTTCAGGTATCTAAAGGATTTAGTTCATAATTATAAAAGAAAACATCTCAAGAGAAAAGATAAAACAAAACATAAGAACTCCCTAAAACTCCCTGAAGGAATTGAAGGAGAGATCCGTCGTCTTGAGTAGAATTTCGGCTTCTTCGGATGGATCAACTGGCTATCTTCGACTGAATTCCCACAAATCTGACCTTTTCGGCTTGGCTCCTTGGCCTAGCTTGACTGCCGGTTCGGGCTTCTGCCGAACTCCCCTTGAAAGTTGCCCCCTTGGTTGTTTATATAGGCTTTGAGATGCCTTACTTAGTTCCTAAGTATCCAAATTTGAGTGGAATTCCTACTAGGGTGTTTGAATAGGCTTTGGAATGTGTTTCTTTGCCTCCAAGTATCCAAATCCGAATGAAATTGCTCTTTCCAGTGACAGGGACATGGCCATGGCATACGCCCGTGTGAATCGTGGCCAGGTCGTGCTCGGACTTCTTTAATGAGGCACGGTTGTGTGAATCGAGATCAGGTCGTGTTCTAGTAGATTGACATGGCACGGCCGTGTGGGCTTAAGTCCAGGCCGTGTCGATTTCTTTCTTGGCCCAATTTGCTTCGTTTTAGGCCCGTTTCTCGTTCATTTTATCATCGGGTACTTTCCTGGGTATAAGACATGAAAAGAAAGGATTAAGAGCACCTTTTTATATGAATCAAGGGATAAATCATCCGAAAGTAAGCTAAATGCGGGATTAAAATATGTTACTTTTACGGTTTATCAGTTATTTATTGAAATAAACATGTATTTCATGAAAAGTTCATCATCTCTTACCTTAATCACTTGCAACCAAAACCTAATTCATATTTTCTCCCTTTTTCAACACATATGTGGAGTTTCTTCTCAAGAAATTTAGGTCTCTACTAGTCTTCCCTGTTGATTATGTTAAGAAAGCATCAAAGAAATGAAGGAAATTAAGCTTGAAATGACTTGAAAATGGTGGAAGGACTTGTTTGGAATAAAAATAAAATTTTGGATGGAGAGGAATGGTGAAGACATTTGGCTTCTCAAGCAAGAATGTAAGAATTGTTGTCTTTTCTTCATATTTCAACATACTTCTAACAAAAATATCTCATGATTTTTAATTAAAATGTTAATTTGCATCTTAATCCTCTAGCTACACATCTTTATAATTTGGCCCCTAATCATTATGTTTCATAATATCTTTTTTAAATAATTACCACTTCATCTTTCATCTTTTCTAAAATACCAAGCATGAATCATACCTTATTTAGGTAGAATTGCATTTTAGTTTTTCCTTTCTTTCCACCAACTCCATGGATTTTATTCTTAACTTTTAATTTTCCTACTTTTGCCACAATATTTTCTATTTTAATATAATTTAATCCTTTTCTCAAATATATTTTATTATCTAGGAAATGTTTTCAAATTTCCTATCAGCTCAAATTACTTCATAAATCATCATTCAAGTTTCTTATTTTATCTATTTATAAATGTTCTCTACTATTTCCTAACCCGATATACTACTGTACCCAGCTTCGAGGCATAACACAGATGGTACAATTAGTTTAGGTTTATGGTAATTTTGATAATTTTGGCATTATAATAGACCAAATTGTAAAATATGAAATGTATGAAAAATGCAAATAGGTATATGGAAACAAATGGATATGAATGGTTGTTTAATTGAATGACATGTATATGATGATGTTATAAAGTTTAAAATGGAACAGTAATAGTGGAAACTCAGTAAATATTTTAAGGCCTAAAAAGAACCAGGTGTTTGATTAGGGATTTCATGATTGATGGCTTGAGATCCAACATGTGTTGCGGATTCTCTGAAGCTTGTGTGAGCAGCATTGAATCCTTAATTATCGATGACTTGAGATCCAGCACATGTTATGAATTCTTTAAAGCTTGTGTGAGCAACATCGAATTATCCTTTACTAATGGCTTGAGATTTGGCACGTGTTGTGAACTCTCTAAAGCTTCTGTGAGTAGCTGATCGTATGTCTTCGAGTTTTAAAATTTATAAAGAGAATGATCGAACCTGGAAACTAACTCTAACAATGATTAAAGGCAAGTGTACCTATCGAACAGTAGTATAGCTTAGGCAAGACCAGATTGTCGAACCCAAAGGAACTAAAAATACTAATACTAACTTTCTTTTTATTATCTAGCCTAAAATAAAGTGAGGTTGTTATAATCTAATCTAAATTAACTACTACTAAGCTAAAGACGCAAAGACAAAAAGAATGAATTGGGAAATAACTTGAGGAAAAACTCAGTTAATCAAGACGATACCCTTAGGAAGAATCCACCTACACATCACTTGTTATCTAACACTGAACCATACGATTTATTCACTTGGTTTGATCCATAAGACTCCCTAATCTATATTAAACCCTCTCTCGAGGCGAATAACGTCTAACCCTAGGTTGATTAATTGAAATCTCTTTTTAATTAAAACCCCTAGAATCGTATTAACTCGATCTATGGACTCCCATATTAGGTTTCACCCTAATCCGGCAAAATCTCGTCACCCTATCTCTCGGCGTGTGATCAACTTCGCTTAATTATGCTAGATCTACTCTTAAGCAGGGACTTTTGCTCCTCCACCTAAGCACATCATACTTGAATCAATATCCCGAAAATATTAACACAAGGATTAAGATCACATAATTAAGAACAAATCAAGTATTTATCATATAGTTCAGAAAATAATAACAAGATTCATCTATGTTTTATCCCCTTCAGGTATCTGAAGGGTTTAGTTCATAACTATAAAGGAAAACATCCCAGAGGAAAAGATAAAACAAAACATAAGAAATCCCTAAAACCCCCTGAAGGAATTGAAGGAGAGATCTGCCGTCTTGAGTAGAATTCCGGCTTCTTGAGATGGATCAACTGGCTATCTTCGAGTGATTCCCACAAATCTGACCTATTCGGTTTGGCTCCTTGGCCTAGCTAACCGCCCTCTTTTAGGATACATCTAGGGGGTTTATATAGGCTTTCGAAATAGGTTTCTTTGCCCCTAAGTATCCTTTTTCGAGTGAAATTGTTCATTGCCACGACAGGGACACAGCCATGTCATACGCCTGTGTGACTAGTCTTTAAGCCGTGTTCGGATTTCTTTAATAAGGCACGGCCGTGTAAATCGGGGTTAGGTCGTGTTCTAGTTGCTCAATGAGGCACGGCCGTGTGGGCTTAAGTCCAAGCCGTGTCGATTTCTTCTTGGCCCAATTTACTTCATTTTAGGACTGTTTCTCATTTTTTTCTATCCTCGGGTGCTTTTCTGAGTATAAGACATGAAAAGAAAGGATTAAGAGCATCTTTTTGCACAAATCAAGGGATAAATCATCTAGAAGTATGCTAAATGTGGGATTAAAATATGTTACTATTGCGTTTTATCAAATACCCCCACACTTAAGCTTTTGCTTGTCCTCAAGAAAAACTCTCAACTTACAATTAAAACGATCTTTCCATAATTCATAATTTCTATCAAAAGTGTCTCTTTATAATTCATAGATAATTTATACATGGATAATTTTACTCAAAATGTCCTAAGGATTCAAACAAGATAAGTCATACATTTGTATTTCGAAAAAGTAGGTGTCTCCCTTTATCTGAATAATTACCTTTAATTCAAAACCGAAAAGGATTGACATCCTCACAAAAGATTCACTCAAATCACTCAAAAAGTGTTTAAGGTTCAAAGTTAAGCACTCATAAGTCGAACCTGAAAAGTTAATCCCATAAGCTTGCCTGAAAATCAAATCTCCACCACTATAATATGAGATGATACACAAATCAAAAGGTCTTTAGTTAGGGTTGTAACGGGGCTAGGGTTAAAAGTGTGGATAAAGGCTGAATTAGAAGGTTAGAATCGGGATTAAATTGATAGGTTACCTATCTAGAAATTAATAATTACATCAAGTGAAAAGTAATAACCCTAATAATACGAGCTTTTTCTTTTGATAAATTGACTTTTACTGTATGAGCTCACTTTTCATAACACTAATACTGAATATACTTCGAAATTATTTTTTTTAAGAACAAATCAAATAATAAAGACTAAATTCAACTACTGAAATAATATAATTAGGTAACTATTCAAATCAAATCTTGATATAAGGGTAGTTAAAAGGAATGGTGATAACAAATACAAAGGGTTTTTGGGTTAATATTAATAGGTGAGTCAATAAAAAGGGTTGTTAGGATTAAACGGGGTTCACTAGGGGTTAATTATAAAGGTAGGCTTTTTAGTGGAGTGAGTGGGTTAAATCTTAAGTGCCTTTATCATCTCGGTATATCAAATCATAGGTGTGGTCTTGACATGTATAATCAAGGCAAGTTCTAGAATAACAGTTCAAAGTTGACACACTCATAATTAATAAAGCGAGCATGAAAAAGAATATATGCTCTATAAGGCTCAAAATCTCACACAAATTATGGGTGTTTTTGACATCATCCTTGTAAATTTCAAATTTCAAAGTAATATTCAAGTTTAGGTTAACAGCCTATTAAAAATTTTGATTCTGAAAAATAGACTTATCACACTTGATTTTCTTAGTATCTTTCAAATTTAATTATCAATGCACAATTAACTATGACTTACTCAAAAACATGTCAATAAAAATCATAAATCATCAGAAATTTCATCCTAATTAGTAATATGAGACAATTACTTAAGAACAAGACTAAATTCAGGGATTTGAGAATCATGCAAAAAGTTAGGCACTTTTTATTCTCAGGGATTGAGAATAATGAAAAAAAATTAGACACTTTTACCCCCTCCACACTTAAGATGTACATTGCCCTTAATGTACAAAGATAAATAATAACAATTTATATAAAATCAAAAGAGAAGGGAAAAAGTGACACTTCCTGAATTACGGATGAGATCCCGGAGTTGGAAGTCGATAGGGGTGGTTTCTGCTACCGAGCTGCATTAGATGAAGAAATTGAGGAGCTCGTAGAGAATTAGCCAGGAGTTATTAAGACATATTTAAAATAAGCTAAATATATAATTAAAGAAAACCAAGCTAAAGGGAAGGAAAACAAAAAGTAAAATAAAATAGAAAGGAAAGGTGAATGGACCGAAGGGTCCTTATTGTTGGATGGTTTGCAAGGTGGGTGTGACCTCTAAGGCTGCGGAGGTGGTGGTCGTGGTCCCCAAGGCATGATTCCCTAGCAGCCTTTTAAGCCTAAAACTGAGAAACTAAAACAAAATAAACTAAATTAAGCAGAAGAGAGGTAATAATAAGGAAAATAAAGGAGAAAATAAAAGAAAAGATAAATGGTCTCAAAGACCCTTGGCTTAGCGAGTGGATGAAGCAGCTGGCATGAACTTATGAATGTCGGTCTCCCTAAAGAGGATTGTGGTTAGATTTTTCCGTTTCTTCGACATTGAGTTGGTGTAGCACAAGAGTATAGAGACTTTTTATGGAGAAGGGAGAAATTTTGAGAGAAAAAGGAAGAAAATGGTTAAGAAGAGGGAGGGAATGGTGGTGGGTTTAAATAAAGGCTCAATTCTGACATTCCCCCACGCCTGTGGTCCGAGGGCATGCCCATTCACACGGCCGTGGTAAGGCTTCTTTCGTTTCTCCCACACTCGTCAGCCGTGGGCGTGTTGATTCATACGGCCGTGTGTCTAGGCGTGTTGATTCTCCATGCCTATTTTTCAGCCATCCACGCCCGTTGGTGACAAGTCAGTATGTTGGCACAGTTGGAAGGCACGGGTGTGTTCTGCCCGTGGTTGGCGAGTCAGCATCTTCACACGATCGTGGGGCACGGCCGTGCCACTTTGCCGGTTCCCGTGGGAGAGTGGTTGACTCCGTGATTGTGAAAATTAGTTGAGATTTGATTTGTACTGCCTCTGCTATGTCAGTACAGAGATTCTGTACTACTACACGGTCACGGCCACGGCCGTGTGCAAGACCGTGTGGTCTGAAAGTCTGTACTTTTGGTTAGTTTACACTAGGTGTTTAGAAAGAAGAAAAGAAAATAAAATAAAATGAATCCAAAATGTGAAAATAAATTATGTTAGTGCTCAGGTTGCCTCCTGAGAAGCGCTCGTTTATAGTCTTAAGCTAGACTTTCCACAAAAATCAAGGTGGTTTAAAGGTGTGAATATTTTCCCTCGTGCTTACAGTTCTATTTTCATGATAAAGTTTAAGTCAAGAAGCGTTTACCTTAAAAGTGTCGAATGCTGGATTGCTTACCTCGACTATTCCGTATGGGAAGATATTGTGTACCTCAAGAGGGATTTTGTCGTTTGCTTTCAGGTTTGCTGTGATGATTCTAGGATCTGTTTTTTCTAACAGTACCTGGTCTCCTATTTTGAAGTGGTTTGATGTTCCTATGAGCTCTTCTAGGGGCTCCTTCGGTTTTACTTCGTGTGGTTTCAGTTCATCCTTAAAGTGTGTCTTCCACTTTTCTAAATTGTCGATCTTAAGATTTCGCTCCTCATCTGCTTTTTCTTTGTTGGAGCGAGGTCCATGATTCGTCTCAGGGTTTCATTCTTGTGATGTTTCCTGCGATGAAGGCTGAACAATTTGGTTATCTATTGAATTTATTTTCTCACCCTCATCACTTGATGTCCTGGCTGAGTCAAGAGCTTGTAGACTTATTGATTCGTTACCTACACGAAGAATGAGTTCTCCTATACCAACATCAATCTTAGTCCTGGCAATTGCTAAAAAGGGTCTTCCTAAAATTAAAGGAATCGAATTATCCTCATCCATGTCTAAGACAACAAAATCTACTGGGAAAACGAATTTGTCAATTTTTACAAGAACATCTTCGATAATACCCCTAGGAATTCTAATAGTTTTATCAGCTAATTGAATGCTCATCCTAGTTTGGTTGGGCTTCCCTAGACCTAGTTGTTTAAACAATGTATAAGGCATGACATTTATACTTGCCCCTAAATCAGCTAAGGCATTATCAACAGTTAGTCTACCAATTAAACATGGAATTGTAAAACTCCCTGGATCTTTTAGCTTTCGCGGTAGTCTATTCTGTAGCATTGTTGAACATACTGCGTTAAATTCCAGATGTGGTTCCTCGTCTAATTTGCACTTGTTCGTCAAGAGCTGTTTTAAAAATTTCCTCGAATCTGTCATCTGAAAAAGAGATTCTAGAAGAGGTAAGTTGATATGTAATTTTTTAATAGTTTAAGAAACTTACCGAACTGTTCCTCCGTATCATCTCTTTTCATTGCTTCGGGATAAGGTATGCTAGGTTGGTACTCCTTGATTATTGGTTTTGGCTTTTCTTGTGTTACCTCAACTTTTCCTTCATCTACCTCGTTTTCTTGTATTGGATTAGGTTCATCTAACCTTGTATTACCATGAGCTGTGATGGCTTGGATTCGCTCTTTCGAGTTAATCTTAGTGTTCTTGGTAGACGCCCTTGTGGTCGTTCGAAAATCTCTGATCGAATTTTAGAAACTCTCTTAATAAGTTGTCCAACTGACTTAGTAAGCACCCCAACTTGGCTCTCGATCCCTTTGATTGATGCTTGTTAATTATCGAGCGTTGTCTCAGTTTTTTGTAGATGGGTTTCTGTGGCCGCCATAAATTTTGTCAGCATCTCTTCCAGGTTCGGCCTCCTTTCCTGTGTATAGGGATGATTTTGGAAATTTTGAGGAGGTTGATTTCCTTGATTTCCTTGTCCTCCCCATGAAAAATTTGGGTGGTTCCTCCAACCTGGATTATAATTATTACTATAAGGGTTATTATTAGACTGAAATTATTACCTATATGGTTCATCTGTTCGCTTTCTGTGCTCGGTTGGTAGGGTAGGTACTCAGGATTCGCCATAGTTCCACCTACGTCGCACTGTATGACTGGATGTACCTGCGAAGAACACAAATTATCAATCTTTTTATTCATCATCTCCATCTGTGTTGATAGCATGGTTACTGTGTCGAGGTTGTAGACTCCGGCTAATTTTGTTGGTTTTGTCCCGGTAACCTGCCACTGATAATTGTTCAGTGACATCTCTTCAACAAACTCATAGGCTACTTCAGGAGTTCTGTTGTTCAGGGTTCCACAGGCGGCTGAATCAATTAGTTGCCTTGTTGAGGGGTTTACACCGTTATAAAAAGTTTGGACTTGGAGCCATAAGGGTAAACCATGGTGTAAACACCTTTCTCAAAAGATCCTTGTATCTCTCCCATGCGTCGTATAATGTCTCTCAAGCCATCTGCACAAAAGAAGAGATATCATTCCGTAGTTTGGCCGTTTTGGCCGATGGAAAATATTTTAATAAAAAATTTTCGGTCATTTGTTCCCATGTAGTGACTGAGCCTCGTGGTAACGAGTTTAACCACTATTTTGCTTTATTCCTTAATGAAAAGGGAAATAATCGAAGACGTATGGCATCATCAAAAATGCCATTTATTTTGAAGGTACCACAGAACTCTAAAAAATTAACTATATGAGTATTTGGGTCTTCGTCCTGCAATCCATCAAATTGAACAAATTGTTGAATCATTTGTATAGTGTTAGGCTTTAATTCAAAATTATTAACAGCTATAGCAGGCCTAACAATACTCGATTCTGCTCCTGTTAAATGTGGTTTAGCATAATCAAACATAGTACGTGGAGCATTATTTGTAACACCCTGGTTTAGGGGTTATGCGTTTGGAGCATAACCCGAGCATTTAGTAGGCTTATGGTCATGTTGGAGGAATTTTTAGGGGTTTTGGAGAACCCTAGAAGGCAAGGGATGCCTTAGAAAATTTTTAGATTTTTAGGGTAAAAAGGGGAAATAGGGCAGGAAGGCCTTAAAATAATTTTATGGAGTTTAGGACACAATAAAGGAATTGGCAAAGTGGCATGGAGGAGCGGCTTGGAGCCTTGGAAGGGGACGCCTAATAGGTCAAGGGTTTGAGCTGTAAAGGCAGCACTTTTGTTTTTATTTTGCGCTAATTAAGGGACTGGGCCAGGTATGCCTTAAAATTAAATGGCTAGGTTGGTGGACATGAAAGTCCAGTTGGCAAAGTGGCACTCATGCGGCACTTAGGCGCTGGAGGGAAGAGAGAGCGCGGGTTCGAGGGCTGGAGCTGCATTTTGGCGTTTTTATTTTTGTTGTATGGTGATGGGCTGAAGTAGGAAGGGGTTAAAAATAAATGTGGGGGCTTTATGGCATGAAAGTCATTGAGGCCGAGTGGCCTGGGGCGTTGGGGGAAAGGTGTGCAGCAGCAGGTTCTAGGTTCGAACCAAGGGAGAGGCATTTGGAGTTTTATTTTTATTTTACTCTTATTTGGCAGCAACTTGGTAAAGTGTTGGACGGCACATGGGGAGCTTCAAATAGGATAAGAATAGATTAGTGTTTTGTTTTAATTCAGCTGGAGGAGATAATTATTAGATTATTCTTTTATTTTTTTTAGTTAGTTGATAAAGGTACAGATAGGAAAGGAATTTGGATTAGAATTAAAAAGAAATTGGTGGCCGGCCAAAGTTATTGGGTGGTGTTCAAATTCGGCTGGAAGGTTGGGTTTTGTTTTGATTTTTTATTTTTAAATTGAAGAGGTAATATAGGATAAAGATGGGTTTTATTTTAGTTTAAATTGAATTGGTTTTAAATGGTTGGCTAGGAGTAAATTAAAGGATTTGGCTAATTCAAATTGATTTGAATTAGTAGGTGTCGGCTGAATCTTGGGTTCTTCATACGGGATAGTGGCGAATTTTATAAATAGGGGAGCACCCTTTTTCATACTCTTTTCTCCTTTTTTATTGCTTGTGCCTTAGAAATTTATTTGTTCTTCTCTAGTGTTCTTGCCGAATTTGAAGCAAGAGAGATTCTCTTCTTTTCCCAATTATTTTGCGTAGGCCAAGACTTCTTTAATATTGAATACCATTGCCGAAACCAAGTCAAGGAAAACACTTCCTCTTTTTCTTTAATTTTGTGGAAGCCATAGCCGAACCACTATGGCATTCACCTATTTTCTCGTGACTTGTTTAAAAGCCGAAAGTGTTAGGTGTTTCTTTCTTTGCTTGCTAAAGCCGAAATATTCTTTTGACCCCCATTGCCGAACCCTTCAGTCTTTCATCCTTTCCACTATTTTGCAAGTCCTTGAAGCCAAATCTCAATTCTAGCGTGGGCCGAATCCTTGTTAGCCGAAGGGATCTATTGTTAACCAGCGTGAGGGAGCAATTAGGGGGCTGTTTGAATTCGGCTACTCATCAAAAGGGTAAGTGGTTTGATTTTCGGCCTTAGGCCAATATATGTGGTTATGTGTTGACCAAAGGCTGGCTATGGTCTTTTTAGGGGGCATATCGACAAGAGCAAAGGGAAGCCTTCGGGATCTCAGATTATTTCGGTAAGGATATTAGTAAGTGACTTAGACTCGTTAATAAGTAGATTATGACTTGCTGATTAATGGTGTGATTCTGATTAAGTATCGTCGATGGATGCAAGTGCCAGTCAAGAGGGGAAAGGGAAGGTCCCTGTCCCGAAGTTTAAGAAAAGAGCCGTCTCGGCAGTTCGGGATTGGCCACCGGGGTGTGGTCGTGCAGCAGAAAATGATAGGCAGATAGCTGTAGTCTCGTTAAACGATAGCGTCGGGATCGAGGGTTTAGAGCTTCAGGTTATAAGGTGTGTAGTTAGCCATTGTTTCCGAGATTTGTATGATATTTGCCTATTTACATGTTTGCTAACAAGTGCAGTAAATGTGAAAATGATACCCTTGAAGGGGGTATGGTGATAACCAGGTAAGTAGCAAAGTTGTTAATATGTGATCATTTATTTAAATATGAGTGTATGCCTATATTTATGAATGACATGCACATGCATCATCTTGTCATTATATCATGTTACATGTGCATGGGTGGGTTATGAAAGAAGATACGGGTGTACTTGAGTACGTTGTTGATGTCGACTTTGTGCTACATCGTGGATTGGTATTGGATCGAGGTCGCGTTGTGGATCTTTGCGATTTAGTTCGCGTGGTTACCTTGATTGATATCGGCTTTATGCCATATCGTGGCTTGATGGGTTGCTATGTGCCCCATCGTGGTTTGATGTTAGCTACGTGCTACATCGTGGATGGCATTGGTTGCCTTTTAGAGGAAAAGGAGAGGGTGACTCGATAGTCCCCGGTGTGTGGTAATTTGGATAAGGGGTGTGTAGCGGATGGACCCTAGGTTTGGGTTGGGTTTCATGTTGCATTGTTTTGTTTATGAAAAGATATGGTAATGGGCCAAGCCCAACATGACATGTGAATTCGTATGTTATAAGAACATACGTGGAAATGGGCCAAGCCCAGTGATCAGTGGACTGATGAGAAAAGGGCCTAGCCCAGTATTTGTTATAATTTGATTGTGGGCCAAGCCCAGATCGTGGTAATGTCTATATGATTATGTTTACATGTTGCATTTGATAATTGGGTTGATTTGTGGCTAACATGTGGGTGGATATCAGTGGTTTAATTACACACTGAGTTCGTGTGACTCACCCAATTATTTATCCAACATCGCAGGTGACATGTTAATGGACCGGGTTGGAGTGGAGACAAAGGTGGCCATGCAGAAGCAGATTTTATGCAGTAGATGTTATATTTGATTTAATTATTTTATATTATCAGTTTTGGGTATTGATTCGATGTAATAAGGGCCACTTTTATTTATAGTATTCTATTTACGATTATTGAAGTTTATATTATACTTAGATATATTTTCTTCAAATGGTTTATAATATAATAAATTATAATAAAGTTTTAATTCACATATTTTATATCGAGCTTATATTATTTAATAACTTTTAATGGACACACTTTTCGAAAGTTAACAAAATTTTCAAGTTTTATTCTAAAGTCAAAGATTTTTCAAACGTTTTTCCGCAGTGACATACCAGATCCGGTCAGGACTTGTGGGCCGGGTTTGGGGGTGTTACATTATTTTCCGCCACATCTTGTGGTGGTGGATTATTCTCGTCCATCCCTTCAGTAGGATTGGGTCTGCCTTCTCGCTCCTCTTTTGTGTAATTTAGGGCTCGCCTAATTTCTCTACAACTCCTTCGAGCGGTAGCTTCAATATCACTGTCGTATACTAGTGGTCCTTTCGAGTTCCTTCTAGTCATAAACTAGAGGTATCTGCTAGGGAAAGAAAGAAAGAAAATTTAGCAAAATCAAAATTTAACCTAAAAAAAATAAAAGTAAATTGCGGAAAATAAAAATAATGGCTAAAGTAATAAAAATAGAGCTTTCTTAATATTTTATTTCCCTGGCAACAGCGCCAAAAACTTGATCGTATGTCTTCGAGTTTTAAAATTTATAAAGAGAATGATCGAACCTGGAAACTAACTTTGACAACGATTAAAGGCAAGTGTACCTATCGAGCAGTAGCATAGCTTAGGCAAGACCGAATTGTCGAACCCAAAGGAACTAAAAGTACTAATACTAACTTTCTTTTTATTATCTAGCCTAAAATAAAGTGAAGTTGTTATAACCTAATCTAAATTAACTACTACTAAGCTAAAGACGCAAAGACAAAAAGAATGAATTGGGAAATAACTTGAGGAAAAACTCAGTTAATCAAGACGATACCCTTAGGAAGAATCCACCTAGATTTCACTTGTTATCTAACACCGAACCATACAATTTATTCACTTGATTTGATCAGTAAGACTCCCTAATCTATATTAAACCCTCTCTCGAGGCGAATAACGTCTAACCCTAGATTGATTAATTGAAATCTCTTTCTAATTAAAACCCCTAGAATCGCATTAACTCGATCTATGGACTCCCATATTAGGTTAATCCGGAAAAATCTCGTCACCCTATCTCTAGGCGTGCGATCAACTCTGCTTAATTATGCTAGATCTACTCTTAAGCAGGGACTTTTGCTCCTCCACCTAAGCACATCATACTTGAATCAATATCCCAGAAATATTAACACAAGGATTAAGCACACATAATTAAGAACAAATCAAGTATTTATCATATAGTTCAGAAAACAATAACAAGATTCATCTAGGTTTCATCCCCTTCAGGTATCTGAAGGGCTCAGATCATAACTATAAAGGAAAACATCTCAGAAGAAAAGATAAAACAAAACATAAGAAATCCCTAAAACCCCTTGAAGGAATTGAAGGAGAGATTCGCCGTCTTGAGTAGAATTCCGACTTATTGAGATGGATCAACTGGCTATCTTCGAGTGATTCCCACAAATCTGACCTTTTCTGCTTGGCTCCTTGGCCTAGCTAACCGCCCTCTTTCAGGATACACCTAGGGGGTTTATATAGGCTTTCGAAATAGGTTTCTTTGCCCCTAACTATCCTTTTCCGAGTGAAATTATTTATTGCCACGACAGGGACACGACCATGTCACACGCCTGTGTGACTAGTCTTTAAGCCGTGTTCGGATTTCTTTAATGAGGCACGGCCGTGTGAATCGGGGTTAGGTCGTGTTCTAGTTGCTCAGTGAGGCACGGCAGTGTGGGCTTAAATCCAGGCCGTGTCGATTTCTTCCTTAGCCCAATTTGCTTCGTTTTAGGCCTGTTTCTCGTTCTTTCAATCCTCGGGTGCTTTCCTGAGTATAAGACATGAAAAGAAAGGATTAAGAGCACCTTTTTACATAAATCAAGGGATAAATCATCCGTAAGTATGCTAAATGTGGGATTAAAATATGTTACTATTACGGTTTATCAACAGCATCAGGTAAAGCTTGTGTAAGCAGCATCAAGTAAAGCTTGTACAGTAACATTGATCTGAAGCTTGTGTGAGTAGCTCAAATATGAAAATGCTAACTAAATAGAAATGAAAATGTTGAAAATATTGTATATGAAATTAGTAGTTGAGTTTACAAAATGAGAAAAGTTGAATAGCATGATAAAACTGATATGGTAGTACTTGTATATGAATTAAGAATTACAATCTTGTAGTGTTAATGAACTAACTCTTGGTCATTTTGTGAAATTATATATGTATGTATAGGATGCCAAAGGAATTGCCTTGTTTTGTTCAAATGTGTTTCAATTACTTAAGTTAGTTTTAATGCCAAGGTAAGTGAAGTTGATTTTCGTATTGATTTGCTAAGCATTCGTTATGCTTAACCGTTGATTTCTTTTTTCCCTGTAGATTGTTGATTTACGAAATCTGTCGATCAAATTAACTCGAGGATCACATTATCCTATCATTGACTCAGTAGTCTTTTGACCGCTTTATTGATTTATGTGGCATGTACATAGGTGTTTATCTTTGTGTTACTTATGAATGATAGTTAGGCCTAAACCTAGTTTAATGTTTGATCTTGTAAATTTAATGTACATATATGCAATAGTGTATGTTTTGGTAGTTTTGGTGAGTTTAATGTTGGTACTGAATGATTTAAAATCATGTTAGTAGGTTTGGTATATTTTGTTGTGAAATGGTGCCAAATTATGGTATATTGGTTTAGTTGATATTAGAATTGAGTAATTGATTTTTTTATGTATGTTTTGAAATAGTTTGAGTAGTTTCTAAGTGTGCTTTATGGCACCATTTGGTTAGATTATTGTGTGGGCATGAAATGGTACAAATGTGGGAGTTTTTGACATATTTGGTAATAGGGTATCGGTACCCTGGTGTAGGTATCGATACTTGGAAATTTTCAAATAATTTTACAACAAACAAAATGCCAAAATGATATCGATACCAGACTAAAGTATCAATACTCTATTCAGGGTACTGATACTTCACAAAGGTATCGATACACTGAACATTTTTTTAATTTCTGCAAAAAGAAACAAAAACACAAATTGATATTGGTACCAGAATAAGTATCAGTACTTCATAAATGAAGTATCACTACCATATTCTAGGTATCGTTACTATTGATTTTTTATCCATTTTTCTAAAACGTCGAAGTTAAAAATGGTATCAGTACCTTTTTAGAAGTATTGATACTTGTTATGGAAACTTTGAAAACTATACAATTTGGTCTATTTCATGTTTGGTTTAGCAAATAGCTTTAATAAGCTTGATTAAGTCCTGAAAAACATGTATGATGAAAGGCATGACTAGAAATGTTTGTTCTATGGTATTAATTGACTATTAAAGGTTGTAATTATTTCAATATCTACTATAGCAACCCATAACTCGGACTTGATGATCGGGTCAAGCAAGGAGTGTTACAATGTAAAATTCCGTAGCTCAGACGCGGCGGTCGAGTCAGGAAAAGGGTGTTATAGCTATCCTACCTTGTTATAAGCTTTTAGGTGCTCTATAAATAGGGAGAGTTGTCGTGGGAATTGTATGGACTTAGTGCACAATTCAATTCATTTGTGAGGAATATTTTATATGCTTTGTATTTTCCACTTTTGAATAATTTGTTTTTACCTTCAGTAGGATAGGTGAATAGGGGAGAGTTAATACTAAATGTACTTGGGTAAGACTGCAATTATCCAAGGGTTGGGATAGATATGGCTTAAATAATTATGTCCTGTGAGATTTAGTATAGTGATTTTTTTTTTCTTTGGGCAAAGCCCCACAGACTTAAGTTAAGTCCAAACTACATTAGCAACTTCTTATGTTTAATATTTTATTCTTTCCGTGTTTGCATATCGATGTACCATTTTGTGTACCCACATCTCTTGGCACACGTCATTGCCAAACTTCAAATTTTCAAGCTTTCTCACTACCTTTGTGTTATACTTATATAAAAATCTCCTAAAAGACTTTGTTAAACTTCATCAGGTGCCTTCTTTCATTTTTGTATAGCCACTTTGCCAAAGGAAAGAGGACTTACAAGATCTTGTTGAATCACTTTTAAATACTAATTCTTTAATAATAGAGTTATGCTTTAATTGATCATATCAAGTCAACTTGGACATCCTTAGCTTGATTGTCCACCATGTTATCCCTAAAGCCTATGCGATAGGGTCCTTACTTGATGGGACTTATGGCAGCCTCAAGCCCTTTATAAAAGTCTCATTTTTTTACAAAGAAAATCAAGTTATGTACCATTACTAAAACTTTAAACAAACTTCACTAGATATCTGAAATCTTTGCGAGTAGCTTTTGACAACCTCATGTTGAAAATCACCCCTGACCTCCACCACCAAATCTTGCATCAACACATTGTATCATGCAATAATGTATATGAATACTATTTACGCTATTATCAAATCCCTTATCTTTCTTTTCTTTTAAAATTTGGGTTTTTTTTATGTAACCTAAGCAAGAAGGGAGAAAGATAAGAAATGCAGGGAAGATAGGATTTGAAGAATGGTGAGGTGCTCACATTATAGAGTGTTGAGATCATTTTCCTTTAAGAGAGTGACTTATTATTGGTGATTGAAAACTATATATACATACATACTCCTAGATAAGTGTCCTCTTTTTAATATTTATGGGATGAATCATATGGCCTTGTTGACGCGTGTACTAGTGTATATCCCTTGAACCACGTCACCTTACTTAACCCTTAGAGTCTTCATGGTAACAAGTCAGTGGGCCTTACAAGAGGTGTATGAGGCGTGGCAAGGTCTTTGCCATTGATAAGGCAATGAACCTTGGCGAGATGGACACTTGGGAAAGTCTCCACTAAAGCGAGACAAAATAGGGTAAGGGGTATAACAATTGTCCCAAAATTGAAGGGAAGATTATAAAGTGATGCTCCTTAAAACTTAATGTAACACCCTTCACCCGTATTCACAGTCAGAATAGGGTTACGAGGTATTACCGATCAATACATATCATTTAACATACATTTAAGCATCCATTCTCAAACACCATTCAATCATAATCACATTGTCCCTTATAAGGGCCTAGGAGGCCTTAAACATGCTTTAGAAGTGGTTCGGGACTAAACCGATAACATACAAAAATTCTCGAAAACTTAGAAATTTTTCAAACATACAAGGGTCACACAGCCGTGTCCTAGGCCGTGTGAAAATAAGGCATACATACTGACTTGGGTCACACGGCTTACCACACGCCCGTGTGTCTAGCCCGTGTGCCCTTCAAAATGGCCACACACGCCTGTGTGCCAGGCTGTGTGCTAGGCCGTGCCAATCCTGTAAGGTATACTAACTTATGCAGCACGGCCAAGTCACACGCCCGTGTGCAAGGCCGTGTGCCATTTAGAGGGTATACCGACTTGTACCACATAGCCAGTCACACGCCCGTGTATGAGACTGTGTGCAGCATACTAACTTCAATTTAATTTCAACACAGGGGACACACGGTCGTATAACTTGACCGTGTGTCACGCACGACTGAGACACACACCCGTGTCCCTGCCAGTGTGGACAAAAATAGTCTATTTACCAAGTCATTTTGCCACCCCATTTGGTACACACCTTCACCTACACATATGGCACAAAAACAAGGCAATATAGGTAATCCATAACAACGAAAATCAACCATAATTCTTGTCATTTCATCTAATATTTCTTAGCCTAAACTTCAATCACAATCATCATCAATTTATCAACCATTTCTAAGTAACATTAAACACTTTATAAATTGACATTAGTTCATATCTAAAAACATTTACCAAACATACATCATTTTGTTCCATTTCACAAGTATAATACCAACTCCACAAACCTCGTAATATAGGTCATAAGCACACTTGTATATATACATAATCAAACTAGCCAAATTAAGCCAAATCTCATGGCCATAAATACAAACAAAACATAATCATTCATAAGTCATATCATATGGCAATATTCACTTTCAAAACATAACCAAAATTACTCAAGCCTATACATGCCATATACCATATATATACAACTCAAAAGTACCAAGTAGAAGGTTGGATAATGTGACGTAGTATCTGACGATCCCCGAATCCAAGCTAGCTTTGAATTCACTATAAAACACGGAAGAAAAAAACAAGGTAAGCTATAAAGCTTAGTAAGTTCGTACGATATAAACTTATCTAATCAAAAATATGTCATTCATCAATCTATGCATAATAACATGTAACTCTTGATTACTAACAAACCTTTCACATTCTTGTTCATATGCTATATGTAAACTTCATGACTTCTTCGGTTTAAAACTCGTAATATACATAAACATACCTGTACCAATCCATAACTAGTTCATACATACACAGAATGTCGTTGAATACTCGATATTTCGCACACTAAGTGCCATACCTAATGTATTGCACACTAAGTGTCATTTTCAATGCCTCGCACACTAAGTGCCATGCTCGATGTCTCGCACACTAAGTGCCGTACATAGCCGAAGCTATCTCAAATAGCACACTAAGTGCTAAGCATAGCCGTAATATCATATATACAATTTATGCAATATCAAAGCATTAAAAACATAATTGTACTAATGTTTATCACGTACGAACTTACCTCGGATGCTAAAACGGCGTATCAAATCGTTTAGTCGATAACTTTAGTTTTCCCCCGATCTAGGTCCGAATTCCACCTTTCTTGATCTAAATGTATTCAAAATTAACTTATTCAATCATTTATTCATTCAATTTAGTCCAAAATACTCTTTAAGGCACATTGACACTTTTGCCCCTAAACTTTCACATTTTTACAATTTAGTCCTTATTGCATAATATCACAAATTAGTGAAATTATCAAAATACTCATGCTTAGCCGAATTACCATTATACCCCTAGAAGCCCATATTTTTCATTTATTTCACATTTTAACCATTAACTTTACACATTTCTCAATTTAGCCCTTAATTTGCATTTTCACCAAAAATCACTTAACAAAACTTGTTTAACTAACATCAAATATTCATAATTTATCATTAAACATCAAAACACATGCTATTTCATCAATGGAAACATATAAAATCTTTAACAGATTTGCAAATTAGTCCTTGAGCTAGCTAGTACTAGCTGCAACGATCTCAAAAACATAGAAATCATTAAAAACGGGACAAAAACGGACTTATAATTGAGATAGGAAGCTCGGCCAAATATAAAACCTAGCTCATGGATTTTCTTTCCTCCAAAATTCAGTTGACGAAGATGATTAAAAGATGATAATTGTTTTTGTTTTATTTAATATATCTTTAATATACTAATTACCTATTTACCCTTAATTATAAACTATTAATAACACCTAATTGATGTCCAAGATTGTCCACTCATAATAAAAATGGTCTATTTACCACATAAGGACCTTCACTTTAATAAACCATAGCTATTAGACACCTTTAACAATTAGAATGCAACTTTTGCATTTTACGCGATTAAGTCCTTTTTCTCAAATTGAGCAATTAAACGATAAAATTAGCTCACGAAATTTTCACACATACATTCTATCATGTTGTAAACATTAAAATAATAATAAAATAAATATTTTGACCTCGTATTTGTAATTCTGAAACTACTGTTCCAATTTAACCAAAAATGGGCTGTTACACTTAAGAGCTTTTAGCCCCCCTCTCTCTCTTACTTTTTTTGTGGGGTTTTGAAAAAGGGATTTTTTTTTTCTTTTTTCAGTATTGTGGTTATGTTGCCTAAAACTTGCATGTAAAGTACACTTGTATGGAAATTCTTATTTTTTTCAGTATTGGGATTTTTTTGCAGTATTGTGGTTTGCCTGAATTCTTATTTAAATTTAAATATATCCCTCAAATATTTTTAATTCATTCTCTAGCATATTGAATTTAAATAAATTTAGAATATTTTAAGGTTGTTTATTTTAAAAAAATCTCAAACTAAAACACCTAGAACAACTGCCTTAAGAATGCCAAAGATTAGGTATAAATGTTATAGATATACTTCTCTATTGAACTTTCAACTCTTTAGATCAAGCTCTCAACTTTCTATATACATATCTCTAACTTGAAATATAAACTCCATTCCAGGGTCTCTTATAGTTAGTTTGGATAGGCGGTACGTTTATATGTGGTTAGTGTAAAAACAGCAGTGATGATAAGATTAAATATTGTAGTAATATTATAGCGTGAGATAAAAAATAAGATAAACGTATCACACCGCACTCAATCGCGCATCTAAACCAATCCTTAGTAAGAAATAAAATCACATACATTATATGGGTAGCTACTGGGAGTTGTTGACATTTATTATCCAACGAAGAAAGAGTGGTTGACATCATAGTGAACCTATTCCTTGAAAAAATAGATAGGAGGAATCTAGACGGACCAGCAACTTCCTAGGCCTGGATTTAAATTTTAGTACTATATATATAATATAGTACAGTTGTTCACTTGATCTTAGACTGACACCACCTGCTTTTGTTGGAGCCTTAACCCTCTCATCAGATCATGTGAAAATAGCGGTTCTTCTTGGAAGGATTGGAATTTTTATAGATTTCCTAATCTTCCTTTTTTCGGTACAAGTGAAAATATAATTGTAGTTCATCATAAATGTTTAGTAATATAAAATAATTACAACTCCTTGAAATGATTAAAAAATAGAGAAATTTAAATCCAAATCCAAAATTTCACTCAAAATAATTTAAAATTATTCAAATTTAAAATTAATTCCTACTTAAAATAATTTGAAAATTTTTAAAATTTAAAAAAAGGGAGTAAACTTCTTCTTCAAGTATTTAAATTTATTCAAATCTTGAAATTATTATTATTAAAAAGATTTGATCAAAAATCACCTCTGATTAATCTCAAATTGTAAAAGAAGGACAACTATTAATCTAATCCAAGCTAAAATAGAAGTGGGGGGAGGGAGTACCGAGTAGGGTTATTGTTAAATAATTTGAGTCAGAAAGTTACAGTATCTGAAGAATCTTTCTTCGGCTTTAAATCAAATTACAATCTTGGGAAAATGAGGTTAAAAGATCAGCATTATTATACCTAGATAAAGGCCCAAAAGAGAATGAAATTGCATTAACATGCAGTACTTAATTGAGTAAGCTAATTGACAGCAGGTTAAACAAATCTCTCTCTAAACCCTATATATGTTGTTCCATTTTCATCATGTTAATATATGAAATAACTATATAGTACTGTGGAAAATGTGACTGTTGTATATCTTCAATTATTGTCCAACACAATATTTATATTTCTTCAGCAGCACTTCAAAGTTTATTAATACCAGTTTGCAATAGTTTTTTTCAGACCTCTTTTGTATAATAATAATAAAAGCGGTCTCTTCTTTCATAAAAATCATAAACCAATCACTATATTTTACTACTTGGACAGCATCTTTTAAAAAAGAAAAAGAAAAGCATTTTTCCTTTCTTTCTTATGATTCCTAATTTAATTTATTCCGCGATGAAATGAACCAACCTTAATCAGGATAATTGTTATATGCATAGAATAATAATCTTAGATATATTTTAACTTGATAGAAACAAATTTCTAATATTATCGCATGTATGGATTTTTAATTTTTAATATTTATTTTTATTGCATCCTAAATGGGACATTTGTAAAATAATATACCAAATCATATTAATATGCTTGTGTAAATAATATAGCGGAAGTCGGACTGCTCCACATTTTAATTGTTAAAGATTGACAAATAAAACTTAAACTTTTATTGAGAGATGGCAGTAAAATCGCTGACTACTTGATTAAAGAAGTCTCAGGAAGCTTGACCAATTAATCATCCTTAATCAACCTCTAATATTATTGAAATCTGATGTTTAATCGACAAAAATTAAGACTTATTTTATTTTAGTCTAATATCTTTCTTCTACAGAAAAAATACATAAAAGAATGAGACCTTCCATAATTGCTTCTGCTCTAATGCTTTCCCCATAGTAATCATGCATTAATAAAAATATTAATAATAAACATGAATGATTTGACTAATTAATCAAAAATAGTTGTTCATGTCGGGTGATTGTTTTATGCCATTAGTGTCCCTCCATGAATTCAAAAAGGTAATAAAGTCACCAATTCCAATTCCCAACTCAAGTAGCTGTCTCAATTCACTTTTACCCCTTCCTATCACATGTAATGACGGTTAATATATGATCTTTTAGGCTTAGGTCATCTCTTCTACCACTTGCATGCTGTCATCAATAGTTTTGTATTAGTAAAATTCAAGAATAAAATATTTTCATTTTATCAAGTAGTGGAAAAGATTAAATCAAAGACTTCATTTTAAGAGAGGCAAACTATGAAATTATTGCATTTAATCAAGTTAGTCAATTAATGCATTTGTTATTATATTTTCCTACTTAGAAATAATAGGTATAATAATAATTTTTACTCTTAATATTTTAAATTATTATTTTTAGTTAAATCGATATTTAGCTTTTTTAAAAGTGTCAAATATGAACTTCAAACTTTCAAAAAAAAAATTGTAGGGTTCTTTATTATAAAAATAGTTATTAAAATGTTAAATTTTTAAACATGACAGTCCGCACAATAATCCGTGCGTACTTCATGCTAATTTTTTAAATTTTATGAACTTTATATATATATTAAAAATTTTTAATTTATTTATTGATGCAACATATAAGACAAATAGTTTCATATCAGCATAAAATATACATGGATTGTCATGTGGGTTCCCATGCTAACATCATCAAAAAATTAATGTTCTAGTCAACATTTCCATTAAAAATAATATATTTAATACATCATATTATATAAACTTTGACAAGTTATTATTTACTAGATTTTATCACACCCATGATGTGGGTGAACGAAAATATTTTATATTAAAAAACATACTAATAACTTCGGGATGGCAAGGATTTTTTATATGGATTTGTTGGTCTTGTGTTCAATTTTCAACTGATGTTTTTTAGTTGTTTCATTTGAAGATTATATAAAATTATGAAAATACTTTTATAATAATATTAATTACCCTTTAAAGTAATGTATTAGTATCTAATTGACTCGTGACACTAACTCAATTAATTAATAGATATCACATTTATTTAAGTATTGGATTATAGTGTTGTGTGGCAAGTCCATTTCTCAGTTTTCATATCAATCATGAAACAATGCACTGTGGCTAAATTTGGTTTGGCCTAATTACAAGATATAGCCTGGTATATAGTATGGTATAAATTGCAAAAGTGTGGGTAGGACCAAATCAGCGTCATGTTGTACTTAAATTCAACTTTGCCATCTTTGAATTTTATTAATGCCTTTTGACTTAAAAGTATATATATTTGATATATTTGATAGTCCATATTTAGTTGCCCATATCTTCTTTTTGACAGACCCTCTTAATTGGCCTGTTTGATAAAGTTTTGATTTTAAAGCATTTGATTAGGGGTGAGCAAAACTCGATTCGATTCGAAAAAAATCGAAAAAAATTTGAATTTCGAATTATTCGAATCGAGTTAATCGAGTTAATCGAGTTAGTCGAATCAACTCGAATTTTGAGTTTCGAATTTCGAGTTCGAATCGAGTTGAATTTTCGAATTCGAATAACTCGAATAATTCGAATAAACCGAATATAAATTATATTTTTTTTTATTTTTTTAAAAATTTTGGGCCTTTACCGACCCATTTCCTCCCAAACCCGTCACACTCAGCCAGCCCCATTTTTTTTCCCCAAATTCTCCCAACCCGATTCTTACCCCCCAAATCAAACCCCAAGCAATGAGAGCCTAGCTTTTCTTCTCGTCTTCTCGGACTCCAATCGATTCTTCTGCAGATTCTTCCTCTTCTCCAATCGTGCATCTCCAATCCCCAATTTAATTTTTTTCTTCTCTATTCCGACTCTCAAGAACTTGCCCCTTTCTCCGTAAGTGGTAAGTTGTTTTCTACTCTTCAATCCGAGTTTCTCTTCCTCCTGCTTTTACTTTCTGGATTGAAACATAATGTGATGACAATGCTTTTCAGATTCTTTCTGCTTACTTTTTACATTGTTACTGTTAGAACTCATTCTTTGTTTATTTTTTTAGTGTCTTAATTTATTTTTTTTAGTTTCGGATTTAATCTTGTTGCGTTGGGACCTTTGTAGGTTTATTTTTTAGTTTCTTGGTGACCCAAGCCTCTCAACTTCATCCATACGACACCTTAGATACCTTAGTTTCTTTGTTTATTTTTTTAGTTTCTTTTATATTATGCATAAAGGTCCAATGGCACGCTTGCTTTGGTTACGTATAGGGAATAGCAGAAATTTGAACCCATAATCTTACTAATATATGCATTGCAGTCATCAATTGAGTATTTGAGTTTGTGCTTCTATTAATTTCCACTGAAATGCTTGTTCTGTATTTTCCCTGTTCATTTTTTCTTCTAGGGCTTCCCAAAATATCATTAACTCGGGTGCCTGTCTTTTGTTCTAGTTAGTTGTTTGTTGATACAAGGAAATAGCATGGTCTAAATTAAATATAACCATGTTCTTTCTGCAAATTCTTCATGTTGTTGTTGTAGGGGCTTTTCATGTAATATGGTCTTTTGATTTCTTTGCAAATTTATGTGAATGTTTCTAGGCCTAAAATGAATATTGTTGTTCTTCATATTCTTTCTTTGTTCATAATTAGAGGCATTAGGCATAGGTAGTAGAAAAAGGCTCAAAGGCCATATATTTCAATAAGAAATATTTAGATGATAATGTTATTTCAGTTTGAGTTAATACTCATTGTAGCATTAGTCTGACCCCAACTATATAGGAAATTAATGAAGGAAAGCAGAAATTTGAACCCATAATCTTACTAATATATGCATTGCAGTCATCAATTGAGTATTTGAGTTTGTGCTTCTATTAATTTCCACTGAAATGCTTGTTCTGTATTTTCCCTGTTCATTTTTTCTTCTAGGGGTTCCCAAAATATCATTAACTCGAATTTTTGTCTTTTGTTCTAGTTAGTTGTTTGTTGATACAAGGAAATAACATGGTCTAAATTAAATATAACCATGTTCTTTTCTGCAAATTCTTCATGTTGTTGTTGTAGGGGCTTTTCATGTAATATGGTCTTTTGATTTCTCGCAAATTTATGTGAATGTTTCTAGGCCTAAAATGAATATTGTTGTTCTTCATATTGCTGCTGTTCATAATTAGAGGCATTAGGCATAGGTAGTAGAAAAAGGCTCAAAGGCCATATATTTCAATAAGAAATATTTAGATGATAATGTTATTTCAGTTTGAGTTAATACTCATTGTAGCATTAGTTTGAGTTAATATTTAGGCTCAAAGGCTCAAAGGCCATATAAATTTTAATTTATAAAATAAGCTTTTGTGTTATTTATATTAGTAAGCATAATTTAACTAACACTTTTGTTTTTAAATTTGCTAGACTTGTCAAAAATACCTGAAGATCAAGAAGGTAATATACTTAGCATTAGTTTATAAAGTTAAATGTTTATTTAATTTTTTTTTTGTGAACATTTTTATCATTTAACTAACTGATTCAATACTTTTACTAGATGTTTCAAGATTATCAATGCCAACGGTGTTTGAAGCACAAGAAGAAACTTAAACTATTCTATAATGGTTTTTGAACTGATGTGTTATTATTATTAGTTTGGTTTGGTTTGTTATTGTTGTTGGTTAATTTTATTTTAGGTTGATGTTGTGTTGTTTTTGTTTATTCACGTGTTTACTTCAATTTTTTGTTGTATGATCATGTTTAAAAACTTTAAAGAATTTTTTTTTTGAAAAATTACATAAAAATAAAAAACACTAAAGTCATTTTTTTTAAAACTTAACTCGAACAAATATATTCGATTCGATTCGAATTTTGTCTCACTCGACTCGATTCGAAAAAATTTCAAATTAGGTTAGGATGATAAAATACGATTCGAAAACTCGATTAACTCGAAAATTTTCGATTCGATTCGATCGAATGCTCACCCCTACATCTGATACACCAAGTTTATGTACTTGCCCACTTTCATTGGCTGAAAGAGATTTTATTCCCAGAATGGATAATTTACTTGATGGGTCCCTGTAATCCTTTAACTATAAAAAGTGAACCTTTACTTTTGAAACAAATAGATAAAACTGTAAATGGCAATAAGATTGATTGTTAAAAATGTTGATTTGGTGTGTTTTAAAGTGAATTTTTTAAATATAAAAAAAAAAAAGAGCAAGCTACTGAGACCTTGTTGCGTTTTTAAAAATATTAAATTTTGATTTCTTTTCATTTCACTTTAAAATATGATAATATTCATCTCCTTACTTCAAATTAAATGTATAAAGATTAAATTGCTCGCGATTATTTTGCTCAGGAAAAATTGACGGTAATCATGAAGAATAACGTTAAAAATCTATGATTCAATTGATTTATTATGTGCCATAAAATCGAAGAAAAGTGGAAAAAAAAAATCAAATTCAATGAAAAATGGTTTAAACTAGATTTAAGGTAATTTAAATAAATAATTTTGTTGTTATAGTTTACAAATGAATGTTTATGTTATTATTTAAAGGAAATTATTGGGTATATTGTCAATGAAGTTTTTAGACGTCACAAGTAAAATTAGAGGTATAATAAAATATTTAAAAAAAGAGACACATGTTTATTTTTTTAAAGTTACCTGTGGAATAAATAAGGTATATTGTGAGTGTACCAAATATTCACCCATTATTTATATTTTATATTTTTATGAAATTTTAATATTTTTTTACTATTAAATTAATTAAATAGAATATTGATTGAGAATCTAACCAGTTCAACCATTAAGAGGGTAACGATATGTTGGTTCCATTTTACTTTCTACAATGAGCATATATAAAGCTTAACGAGTTGGGTTCCGTTTGATTATTTGGCCCATGTAAAAGAGCCCAAGTTATCATTCAGCCTTATTGATGCTCTCTATTATATAAATACATACATACACAGAGGGATGAACCAGATCCATGGCCGATAAATAGAACCAAATGACTCCAACTCCTCAAACCAAACTCCTTTAATTTAACTTTTCAAATTGGACCGATGATCAAACCTATAAATTAGACTCTTGAATTACATCAACAAACTACGGCTCTTGAATTGGATTCATGAACAACTTGATTGCTCCATTTTTTATTAGAGGAACTTGTTTACTTACTTCTTGATATTAGAGGGTTTGATTGGGAATTTTCACCAAAACTAAAATATATATATTAAATCTCAAGCCACGCATAGTATAGGGATTAAAATAAAATTTAACGATTATCTTATAATATAAAAAATAAAGTAAGGAAACTCAAGAAATGATAATCACGTATTAATCTCTAAAACTATTAATACATTCAAATTACATATAATTAAGTAATATTTTAATAAAAATTAATAATATTAACTATTTAAATTAATTAATAACATTATAAAAACATAATCATTAAATTATGTTAAAAATTAAAGTAAAATTCAAGGCTAATGGAAAGGTCAAAATTGAATTTTAACATTTCCCTAATGCGAAGACGAAGAACATAACCACGTGCCAATAGAAGGAAGGTCCTTGGGCCTTCCTTTTTTATATATAGGTATATAGAGGTTCTTTCACCCATTTGACCCAAAAAAATTAATATTTATAAAAATGACACTAATTTAAAAATCTTCATTCAAATTATTTGAAATAAATAGTAAAATTAATTTATGAGAACTAGATGGTCGACACTACTATTTTTTATTAAAAAATTAATTTTTGAGATGTTAGACATTAGATGACTGACACCCATATATTTTTTTTTAAATTTTGGAGTACTGCCACACTGATGGTTGGCACCTATTTATCTGATTAAAAAAATTTATTTTTTGGGGTGTGTGGTGCCGGCCAACAAATGGCCAAAGTCACCCAACAAAAAGGATGGAAATATTGCAACATTAACTCCTCTTTGTTTTCCCATCTTTTTTTATTTCTCAAGTTTAATTACATATTTTATATTTTAAAATAATATTAAACTACTTATCATGTTTTTTTAATTATTATTGCATCACTCACATTATTATTAAATTTAAAAATTAATTTAAATTTAATATGCCCAATTAAATTAAATTATTTTTTTATAAAATTAGAAGCTACTTTAATGATTTCCATCTTTTACAATAATTCAAATAAATATCGCTAAATTATAAAAGATAGAAAATCATTAAAGTAATTTATAATTTTATAAAAAAATCTAATTTAATTATGCATATTAAATTTAAATCAATTTTTAAATTTAATAATAATGTGAGTAATGCAATAATAATTAAAAAACATGATAAGTAATTCAATATTATTTTAAAAAATAAAATATGTAATTAAACTTGAGAAATAAAAAAATAGGAAAATAAAGAGGGGTTAATGTTGCAACATTCCCATCCCTTTTGTTGGGTGACTTTGGCCATTTGTTGGCCAGCACCACACACCCCTAAAAAATAAATTTTTTTTAATCAGATAAAGGGTGCCGGCCATTAATGTGTCAGCATCAAAAAAAATTTTAAAAAAAATATTGGTGTTGGCCATCTAGTATCCAAAACCCCAGAAATTATTTTTTTAATAAAAATAATAGTGGTGCTGGCCATCAGTTCTATAACTTAATTTTACTGTTTACTCCAGGTCATTTGGATGAATGTTTTTTAACCAAGATTATTTTTGTAAATATTAAATATTTTTTTGGGTTAGATAGGTAAAATAGCCGTATATAGATATGATTATTGTTTGAAATATAAATTTAATCAGTGAATTAGAAAGTTGGTTTGAGATCAACTCAATTTAAATATAGGTTAATTCAAATTTTAAAACTTGCATGTTAATTTTATTTAAACTATTTTAATTTTAAGTCATATTTGGTTAAGGTCAATTTTGAAAGCAAATTATTTTAATTTTGAGTCATATCAGATTTAGGTAAATTTGAATATAAATTTTTTTAGAGTTTGAGTTGTTTTAGGTTTGTTCAATTTGCATTCAAATCATTTAAGTGTTCCAATTAAGTATTTTAGTTGGATCATTTTTAATTATTTATTCGGATCAATTTGAACTTGAATTATTCCTAATTTGAGTTGAATTGATTTTGAATTAATTTTGAATTAATGTTAATTAAATTGATTTTTGAATTTGGATGAAATGTTTGATTATGATATATATAAAAATGTACAAACATGACATATATCCAATCATGTGGATCTACTAATTATACAAATTATAGGATTGCTATATTATTTGATACTCGAGTTTGGTTTCAATATTCAATGTGATATTTAAATTTTTTTGTTCAATTTAATATTTAAATTTGGATTTCGTTACACAAAATGATATTTGTGACAAATGGTGTTAACTTTTTCATGCTATTCGATGTGGTCAATGTAATATTTAACTCATGGCAACGATCTGTCACAATATTGTTATCATTCAAAAATTTTAAAAAATGGTAAATTATCTAGTTGGTCACTCAATTTTTAGGGCGCTTTCATTTTGGTCACTTAAAAAAAATTCTTAGAATTTCATCACTGCTATTATAGAAATTTGTTATTTTAGTCACTCAATTATTAAATCCCCAACAATGACTAACTGAATGTCACATCTTGTTCACACTTTCATTTTAGTCACAAAAAAATTTTTTGATCACAAAAAAATTCTTATAATTTTATCACTCCCGTTAAAGAAACTTATTATTTTACAATAACCGATGATTTTCAATTAAAATTTTCCATTAACAATTGAGATTGAAAATTTCCATTTCCATTACTAATTCAAGTTCATGTTACATCATGGAGATTCACAATCCTATTTTATACACTCAAATCAAAAAACAAAATGCAAACGTTAAGACACATTTCAACATATCCTAACCCAAATTTTACATAGACTCCAAATAAACAAATAAAATACCCAAATGAAGAACACCAAAAACTAAATCCAATTTTTTTTCCATCACTTCATTACCCAAATAAATAACAACTAAATCAACAAACAAAAATCTTAAACCCCAAAATAAACCCACATCATCTAATATGGTGGGAAATTTTCTAAGAAATGAAAAACATTCAAACTATATTGAGAATTTTTTCATCACTTCATTATTCAAATCAAGAATAAGTAAATCAACAAACAATAACATTAAACCCTAAACCCTAGACAAAGAACACTCAAACTAAACTTATAATTTTTTCCATCATATATTACATTGATGTGAGTTTAGCTTGGATTTAAAGTTCATGGTTTTTGTTTGTTTGTTTGGGTAATAAGTGATTGGATAAAATTATAGCTTTAGTTTGGGTGTTGTTGGTTTAAGTATTTTGTTTGTTGATTTGCAATTTATGTAAAATTTGGGTTAATATTTGTTAATGTTTTCATTTTGTTAACCGATTTGAGTATAGGGATGGAGATTAGAAATCTTCACTAATGTAATATGAATAGGAGTTAATAATAGAAATGCAAATTTTGAATATCAATTGTTAATGGAAAATTAGAAGTCAAAATTGTCAACAATAAGTTTGTCTGAACATGAAAACATGAAATTGAAAAGATTTTTTTAGTGATTAAAATGAAAGCATGAACATGAAGTGACATATGCAGTTAGTTGTTGTTAGGATTTAATGTTTGTGATTACTAAAATAACAAATTTCTTTAACAAATGTGACAAAATTATAAGAAATTTTTTTAGATGATCAAAGTGAAAGTGCTTTAAAAATTGGGTGACCAACTAGGTAATTTACATAATAATAAAAAATTTAAAATATAAAATATATATAAAAATTAAACATATTTTTTATAATGTTTCATAAACATAAAAAAATCAAATTTTAATACTTTTCATATATTTTTTTATAAAAAGTATAGTTTTTATAAAATAAAATTACAAAAATAAATTAAAAATAATTTTATATAAAAAATTAAATCAAACTCATGAAAATGTTCATTGAGTAATAAATTTTTTTATAAAAATAATTTAATTTTTTAGATAAATAAATTTTTATAAGTTTTCTAGATATTTAATTTTTTAATGATTGATATTACAGTGATATCAGGTTGAAAAAAAAATTAACTTTTAATTTTTTAATGATTGATATTACAGTGATATCAGGTTAAAAAAAATTAACTTATCATTTTATGTAATAAATTTTAAAAATATAAAAAAATTAAAGCAAATATTAAAATTTAAGCAAGTATATTAATTCCATTGTCGGGTCCATTCCGGATCCTGTTTTGGGTACAGTAAAAGGACCCTCCTTTTCTTAGTGTACCATTCCAAGTGACACTGATCTCCAGCTGAAGCAAAACCCCTAAACCCTAAATTACCTCAAAAACAATGGCGTTGTTCTCCCGCATCCGTACATCGGCAACCGCCGCATCTTTCCACCTCCGCCGCTTCTCCATCCTCTCTCCAGACTCACCCACTCCTCTCAGCGCTCACCAAAAAACACGCGCCGCTCTCTCCCTCCTAAAATCAGAGCAAAACCCCGACCGCATCCTCGATATCTGCCGCGCCGCCTCACTCACCCCGACTTTCCACCTCGACCGGATCGCTTTCTCCGTCGCAATCTCCAAACTCTCCGAAGGTAACCATTTCCAATCCATCGATACTTTCCTCCGTGAACTCAATTCACGTCCCGACTTGCAACACGAGCGTTTCGTTTCCCATTCTTTAATCCTCTACGGTCAAGCCAAGATGCTAAACCGTGCATTGACGACGTTTGACGAATTTTACAACAAGGGGTATTGCCGTTCGACGAAATCCCTAAATGCTTTGCTTGTGGCGGCTATTTTGGCAAAGGATTATAAAGAAGCGAAGAGGATTTTCGTGGAATTCCCTAAAAGGTATGGCATTGAACCCAATTTAGAGACTTACAATACTGCAATTAAAGCTTTGTGTGAGTCTGGGTCATCGTCCTCAGTGTATTCCATTTTGGTTGATATGAAAAGCAAAGGGATTAAACCAAATGCTACTACTTTTGGGACTTTGTTAGCTGGTTTTTATGCAGAGGAGAAATATGAAGATGTTGGGAAAGTGTTAAATTTGATGAAGGAACATGGGGTTTCTGTTGGGGTTAGTACTTACAATATAAGGATTCGGAGCTTGTGTATGTTGAAGAAATCTAATGAGGCAAAGGCTTTACTCGATGGGATGCTATCGAAAGGGATAATGCCGAATTCGGTTACATATCACCATTTGATTTATGGGTTTTGTAGGGAAGGGAATTTGGAGGAAGCTAAGAGGTTGTTTAAGAGTATGGTGAATAAAGGTTTGAAGCCTGATAGTCATTGTTATTTTACATTGGTGTATTTCTTGTGTCAAAGTGGGGACTTTGAGACTGCTTTGAGGTTTTGTAAAGAAAGTATGGAGAAAAATTGGGTTCCGAATTTTTCGACTATGAAAGCTCTCGTGAAAGGACTTGCTAGCATATCTAAAGTTGAGGAAGCAAAGGAACTTATAAAGAATGTTAAGGAGAAGTTCTCCAAAAATGCAGATGCATGGGATGAAATTGAAAAGGATTTGCCCCAATAGAGAAGGTAAGCAGGGTATCCTATCTTAGAGTCTGTTATTAAAATTAATCAGTTCATTTTTGCATGGAAATGAAATAAGTAGGGCCTTTTTACTCATGCAGGATGAATTGTTTTCATTTTGTTTGCTGAATTATTGAAGAGCATATTTTATTTTACTAGGATTATTTTGGCAGTGGAACTATGTCCAACAATAACTTTTTTCCCTTCTTATGGAGACTCGTTTTATGAGTTATTTTAGATGTCCTGGGATCATTACTGTAAACAGCTATCTCCATTTTTGAATGAAATCTGTTATGGAGCTGATGTTTATGATGGAAGTGCTGCTGATTTTGCTCTAATGCTGGATTAATTGATGAAACTTGACTTTGACAAGTAAGATTGATTGAAATGTATTCTTGATTGGATGGTTTAGGCTATGAAACTTATTGAGCTAGTTCTCGAAAGTTACTTTATAGGCACCAATCTCTTTTTTTCTGGTACAATTTACGATATGGGGAGGGGATGACAATATCAGAGTTTGAGCCCTGCTCATTAGGGTGCCGGACTTGAGAAGACAATCTTATATCGACGTATTATGTGAATCATGTTTATCCCATTAGGTTATTTTCAGGTAATTAATTAGGTTGATTTCTCTATCTTGCATTTTGCTTTTGTTGAATGTCTATTTTATTGTTTCGTTTTCCTTTTGAAAGTTAGGGGATTTAATCAAAACCATCTCTTTTTAAAGGTAAAACTATCATACTAGTCATTGTACTGTATATTGGATTGCATTTTTCTCTTTTCTTGCAAAGCAAATTGGTTCATGTACCTTACAGAAAGGAGCAAAATAGACTCTACATTGATGAGAGCTTTAACTACTATTTCAAAAAAAGTGTCTATAGTTGAAGCCTTATTTTGGCCCTTTATATACAAGATATAATAACAATTTTAGTTCTCAATTTTTACACTTCTATTCAATTTGGTCTATAGTCAATTATATGGAGCAAATTGTGTTTCAATTAGGGGTGTGCAAAAAAATTCTAAACCAAAATAATCTCTTTTCTTTTTTCAGTTTTTCGGTTTAATCGGTTTTCATGGTCAGTTTATTTGGTCGGTTTTTGGTTTTGACATTTTAAACCGAATAAATCGATTAAGGTCATAAGCTCATGACTCATTTACATACCCAAATTTAAATACCTAATTCTGTTCATTTTTTTTATCATTTAATATATTTTAAAAAAAAAACTCAAATTGATATATACCTGTTAAGAACAATAGAAAACTTCAAAATTGTATGTTGGCCATGTAAGAAAATAAATATATTTTGAGTTCATTAAAAATTGTTTGATTTGAATTTTAATATTTTCATAATGATTTTGAAATAAAAATAAAATATGAAAAATTTAAATGAAAAAAATTATAAGTACTTCAATTAGATTCTTTTTGTCAACTTAAAAAAGATTTTAAAAATTGAATCGAAATTTTTGATTTAATTTATTCAATTTTACTCCCTAGATCGATTCGGTTTATATGGATAATTTAAATTATTTGAATTTTAGTATAAAAAACTGAATTATCTGAATGTGCACTCTTAAATTCAATATTTTTTTAGTCAAATTAGACAAAATTTCATTACAAGCACGATGGCAAAGGTGGAAACTAAAGGTGTGTTTAACATCGAGCTTAAAATGTATTTTTCAAGTCTATTTTCAAGATTGAAGTAATGTTAAATAGATAGTTTTTAAAATTAAATAAATTGTTTTAAAATAGACTTTTCAAGTCAAACAAAAAAAATTGAAAATTTAATTTAAGTTTTTTAGCTTTTCAAAAAAACAGTTTTGAGGGTGAAATATTATATATATATATATATTCCTTTTATATTAACTATAAATTATAAATATGATTCGTATATTAAAATTAAATTTTACTAAAAAATTATATTTAAAATTTATATTTCATTTAATATATTTTATTATATTTGTATTATAATTTAAGTTAAATATTTATTAATAATAATAAAGACTTTGAAAAATAAGGATATTTTCATTTGAGTCTATTATTTAATCACTTATGGAACTTCTATTAATTTACAAGTGATTCTAATATTTAAAATTAACTCAGTTTTAATTAATATTTATTAAATTATTATTATTATTATTTTTGAATTGTAATAACAAGGCAAATCCTGAATAACCAATGCGACTAATGCAACCAATTAACATTTAGGACCGAATGATATTTTTAATTCTCATTTATAATTTAAAGTATCTTATGTAATATTTATATTGGGGCAATTTACCAATAAATGCCTTTTTTTTTTCAAAAATTACGGAAATGGACCTATTTTTAATTATTTACCTGAATGGGCCATTTTTCCTGAAAGCGTGTCCATGTCAGCGTGATGTCAGGATATGTGGCAGGAAAATGCGTCCCTGGGGGAGCGTTTTTGCCACATCAGCAGAATTCATGTCCTTGAGGACGCGCTTTGTTGATGTGGCAAAAACGCTCCCCCAGGGACGCATTTTTGCCCTTTTAACAGCCATTTTTTTTACCGTTGGAGGCCCAACGGTAAATATATATATAAGCCCTCCTTTTAATTTTTTCACACAAAAGTCCTTTTACAATTTCTACAATTTCTCTTAACTTTCTCTCAAATTTCTCTCAAATTCCTCTAAAATTCCTCTAAAATTTCACAAAAGTCCTTTAATTTTTACAAAAATCTCTGTTTAAAAGTTTTTTTGAACTAATTTTTATTTAAATTAAGAAATATTCGATTGTGTTAGCAATGGCCGGAGAATTAATTCGTCTCGATAATAAACACATCTCCGTCAATCAAATGGCAATGGTAAGTTATAATTTTAATTTTTCAATACTATTTAATATTTTTTTTAATTTATGCAATTTTAATTAATTTTTATTTTATAATTTTTTATAACAGTCTGTAGATCAGGTGTTGCAATGCTATATTCGTAATATGCCTGGTCCGCCATCGCTGTTGATAGAGAATTACTTGCGAGAAGCGGGTTTTTGGCACGTGGCCACGATAGGCCGTGGGTGCAAGTTGGACTCGAAACTAATCAGTGCGTTGATAGAGAGGTGGAGACCCGAGACGCACACTTTCCATCTTCCATGCGGAGAGTGTACTATCATTCTGGAAGACGTGCAGTTGCAATTGGGATTGCCAGTGGATGGGTACGTAGTCACCAGGTCTGCAACTTCTGGTGATTGGGGAGCCATATGCTACGAGCTTTTGGGTGCTATTCCGGATAACATTAACGGAGGTCAAATCGAGATGGGCTGGTTACGAGACACATTCTCAGAGCCAGATAATGATTCGACTAAATTAGAAAGAATACGGTATGCTCGGGCATACATTCTTGAGATGATTGGAGGCCATTTGATGTCGGACTTGTTACAAAACCTCGTACATCTGAGATGGCTGTTGAAACTCGTTGATTTTAGAGCAGCTGGTGAATTGAGTTGGGGGTCTGCCGTGCTAGCAAAATTGTATTGGGAGATGTGTGGGGCGACGCGACCGAATAAAGCCAAAATCGGAGGTTGCCTATCACTACTGCAATCATGGGCATGGTTTCGCTTTCCATTTTTACGTCCTCTAGTGGACCACCTATATACATTCCCATTCATAACGCGGTAAATTTAATATTAGATTTTACAATTATTACGTAGATTTAAAATATAATTGTATGCTAAAAATTTATTTAATTAGGTGGAACCATTCGGCGAGTTATGTTGGAATACCTACCTCACTTGAAGATATACGGCTTCTATTAGACCAACGGTCGGAAGTACAAGTAAGTATTAAATAAAATATATTTTCGTAATAAAATAGTCGTTTTGTATTTAGTATTTAGTATTTAGTATTATATATATAACTAATATTTTATCATGTTAATATAGTTTCAATGGACACCATATGAGGATCTGGCAATTCGGGCAGTAATTCCGGATGAATTCTTTCAAAATCCGAACATTTGGCATGTGAAGGTCCCATTGGTCAACTATGCCACCGTGGAGATACACCAGTCAGATAGGGTTCTGCGACAATTTGGATTCCGACAACTGATTCTCGTGGCACCTGAGGTGCTCGATGATGAGCACAAAGTCGACTTACGGCAGTTGCATATGGATTGGCCGAGATTTTGGTCAGCATATATCGAATTGTGGGAAAACCGGTATGATTATATACCTACTCGGGAACCGATCATCGTTCCTGAGTTAGCGTGCGTGCCGGAATACATGCCATGATTTAGGATCCATGGTAGCCGTATTTATTGTCAGAAGAGGAGAGGCGACGGCAACTTCATGTACAAAGGGAACGATGGGGCCCTTTAAATCTAAGGAGAAGGGATGATGGGACGGGCCCATCAACAGCGCCAACACAATCACCGGGCCCATCAACAGCGCCCATACAGTCACCGAGCCCAACACTTCAGCCAACGACACCCACATCACAACCTTTTCAGATTATGCCAGGTGCGTATCCTAGCCCTTATATGTATCCTAACCCTTATATGTTTCCTTTTCCTAGTCCTATGGCAGGTTGGAATGCATGGCCCGGTTCGACTCCGTTCCCGATTACTCCGAGTGGACCGCCGATTTATAGGCCGTCGTCACATGAGAGATCGCACGAGGCGCCATCGGGGAGCTCTTCTTTTGCCCAATCTTCTTCGTCTTATGAGATTCAAACACCTCCGCCATGGGTGATGCAAACACCTCCGCAGTCATTATTTTATCAAGGTGGGTCATCATCCCAACACCCACAACTAGATCCCCTACCGAAGGAACCAGAATCCCCGCCGGAGCAACCACAACCCCCGCCGGAAGTTGGAATAAGGAGGAATCCAGCGCGTAACCGTCGACCACCCCCATGTGACACTGATTCCGACCGGCATCAACATTGATTTTTTTAATATATTTGTATAAACTTTTTTATATTGTTTCATTTAATAAAATAAAAAGTTGTTTTTAATATTTTAATTGTAATTTACTTTTTATATTTTTAATAAAATAAAAGTTATTTTTTATATTTTAATTGTAATTTATTTTGTATATTTTTAATAAAATCAATTTATTTTGAATAAGGCAATATTTTTAATATTTTTATATTTTTAATATATTTCTACAAAATTTTTTATATTGTTACATTTAATAAAATAAAAGTTGTTTTTAATATTTTAATTGTAATTGTAATTTTTATATTTTTAATAAAATAAAAGTTGTTTTTAATATTTTAATTGTAATTTAATTTTTATATTTTTAATAAAATAAAAGTTTTTTAATATTTTAATTGTAATTTAATTTTTATACTTTTAATAAAATAATAATTGTTTTTAATATTTTAATTGTAATTTAATTTTTATATTTTTAATAAAATAATAGTATTTTAATATTTTAATTGTAATTTAATTTTTATATTTTTAATAAAACAATAGTTTTTAATATTTTAATTGTAATTTAATTTTTATATTTTTAATAAAATAATAGTTGTTTTTAATATTTTAATTGTAATTGTAATTTTTATATTCTTAATAAAATAATAGTTGTTTTTAATATTTTAATTGTAATTGTAATTTTTATATTTTTAATAAAATAAAAGTTGTTTTTTATTTTTTTAATTGTAATTTATTTTTTATATTTTTAATAGAATAAAAGTTATTTTTAATATCCTAATTGTAATTTACTTTGTATATTTTTAATAAAATCAATTTTTTTAATAAGGCAATATTTTTAATATTTTTATATTTTTAATATATTTATACAAACTTTTTTATATTTTTACATTTAATAAAATAAAAGTTGATTTTAATATTTTATTTCTAATTTAATTTTTATATTTTTAATAAAATAAAAGTTGTTTTTAATATCCTAATTGTATTGGTTCAAGTAAGGACTAAATCGCAAATGTGAGAAAAATTTTGTGGCTCAAGAGTAAATATTTAAAATTTGAGGGGTTAAAATGTATATATGAAAAACTTGAAGGGCCAATAGTGTAAATATTCTAAGGGTGGAAGGATCTAGAAACTAAGAAAAAATGGATGAATTAGGACTAAATTGAATAAGTGAAAAAGCATGAGGGGTTAAATTGTAATTTTATCAAGATGGGTGTTGATCCAATGTAGGAATTTTGAAGGATCATAAGGGGCAAAATAATCATTTAGCAAGAAAGATAATTTTGAAAAATAATGATGATGGTGATATTATAGATTAATTGAATAACTCTTTTTTTTTTTTTGCAACTTATTCCTTCTACAAAAGTTCACCATTTTCATCAAGAAATTTAAAAAATTTCCATAGTCACCAAGAGACAAAAATGATAAAGAGACTATCAGCTATTCCGATTTGGACATGAGCGAGATGTATGGCCTGGGTTCCTACACCATCCGCATAACTTCCGTTGGTTGGCTGTTTCTCGAATATCCATATTGTTGCGTATTCTAGTTGAGCAAGGTCGACCTTTTGGTTTGCGACGCAGTTCTCTATCCGGTAATAGCTTAAACGGAGCAAGCGATACAGACGACCACTTACATTCATCTGGGACTGGTGGGAATACGTGTCTCCACACATTGTACATGTATTCTATTTTGTACACTTCGTCGACATAGCTCATGGGATCCAGACGGAGATTTTGACAAGCTGCAAGTACATGAGCGCACGGATAACGAAGTGCGTCAAATATCCCACAGTCGCAGGTCCTATTTCTCAAGTGTACACGATATTGCCCGCCAATAATACCTTGGTTCGGTCTATCAAACTCCATCACATGAAACTATAGGTTGTCGCGATCGTAACACACTGAGTGCATGGTGTTGGCCCGTGCCTTCGCCTTGTTAATTTCTCGCAATGCGCACCATACATGGCCTCCCTGCATTTGGCCTTTATAACTCACTGCTCGCTTCGGAAATAGTGTTGCTAAACGAAAATATGTCTCTCGCACAACCAATGTTATCGGCAAATGACACGTTCTTTTTAGAACAGAATTTATTCATTTAGCCAGGTTTGAGGTCATATGACCATATCGTAGGCCATCGTCGTATGCTTGTGTCCATTGTTCGAAAGGTATGTTGCATAGGTAGTTTGCACCTTTTTCGTTAACTGAGCGCAAAATCGCCAACATCTCGTGAAAACGGCCCTTATTGATCTCGTACCCTGCCAATATAAGCTGATAGCGAATATTACATACCACTCTTCAATTAAGAATAAATTGAATATTACAAACGAAATTATATTAATAGATATTACATACCTATGTTGGTCACTTGCGGTCGTTCACTTGTAGGTCAATATTGCCCGTGGTAGTTGGACGCAACATGCCTTAGGCAATATCGATGGTGTATGTGATGTCATAATCTTCCCTGTCGCTTTTTTGCGGCCAGTATTCCAGGGCCCCGATCTGATATAACGCATATATATCAGGTTGGGGGCAGTCATCAGCTGACTCCCCCGGTGTTATTGCAAACGCAAGTGGAAGGATTCTCCCTCTACCACAGCTAGTAATAGCCGATGCGTATATCTACCATACATAAAGGTACCGTCAATTTGTACCAATGGCTTGCAGTATAGAAATGCGTCTCGACATTGCTTAAATGTCCAGAACAAACGCTTGAACACTTGGCATCCACGGAACAATCGATCGTTGTAGTACGCAGGTGTCGTTTCAAGGTCTGTTATGCTACCTGGGACATATCTCTCCAGCACCTGACACCACTGCCACACTTCATTATATGAAGCGTCCCACCGACCATGCAAATTTTCCAACGCCTTCTGCTTAGCTATCCAAGTCTTGCGGTAAGAGGGCGTGTACCCCAATTGGCTACGAATATTGGCAATTAAGACTGGCACTGAAGTCTTGAGATCTGCCTTCACTGCCGGTATTATTAAGCTAGCCAACATATCTGAATCCATCTTGGGATGATCTTGTGAAACACCTGTCAACGAAGTACATTAAATAATGCAACATTACGTAATATCAGTATTATTCAAAAACCCTAAACATCTAGTGATACTGTACCGGCAACACATGTCTGTAGACTTTTGTACTTTTTAATCTCCCACAAGCTTGTCCTTTTCCTCAACGAGGCCATGATTTTCCATGAACATGTACAGTCTTGCATTGCACACTTGGCCTCATACTTATCGGGTTTGGATTTAACCACGTTGTAGTTAACCTCGTTCTTGATGCTATATTGTTTCAATGCACCAAAAAGACTATCCTTGTTGGAAAACTCTTTACCAACTTCCAATTCACTCGAATCCAATGAAGAATTTGTACGGTCACACCTTCTGTGTGGTAGTTCTGGAAACTCCAACGCATCGTCTTGAGATAGATCGACATTATGCATGTGGGCTAGAGGCGAGTACACCCTGAATCGCGGATCTTCTTCTTCTTCATCTGAACCCCCTTCAACATCTTCAGGTATGGTTGGAACAGGCTCCGATTTAGAAAATAATGCAGCTTCTGCACCATCGGGGCTAGGCTCTCGAGGTGGATCCACATCGGACTCATCATCCGACCCACCATCATCTGCAACGAACGAGGTCCCCTCGCTGATGGATGTCGTAGGGAGTACATTATCCCTTCTTAAAAAAATTTCATAACGTCCCCAATCATATGTGGATTGCTAACCACTAGAAGTTGATGACGTTCCCCAATACATATTTCTAGCATCAAACATTGACCCACCGATATGCATGTCCCATCCACCAACTGAGTGTCGTGCAGGGGTTGTGTTTTCCATACTACCACCAAACACAAGTGCTTCCGTATTCTGCCTCCTACTAACAAAGTGTCGGCTTGGGGTCGTGTATTCCCCTCGAATAGCAGTAGATGTTGAAGTCGAAGGAATATTACTTGGCGATGAAAATTGTACATATACCTCAAGATAGGGTGATCCACTGGCAAGATGAGTCTCCACCATTGCCTCCAAGCTCTGAGGACCTTTGATGTCGAATGAGTCATGTCTCACGGGATCAACCAAATCACAAAATCTATACTTAATAGACAGAACTTTCATTGGCATTGTTCCGAAGATTTTAGGCCTAATTCTTTTACGAAATTCTGTCAAATCTATGTTCTAGTTAAAAACCAGTCGCGTTGTATTCTCTGATAAAAAAATAACACCGTTTTCAGTGTCACGAACCTCACCGTCATAATAAATAACAACACTAATACGTTCACTCATCTTCAGTTTCTATTATATTTTTTCCTCAATTTCTATTATGCAACCTGAGAATCAAATTTGGCTCATTTATAGTCTAAGGCCAAATAGAAACTATTGTAGCAAAAGAGCGTCCACGTGGGAGCTTTTTTCAATACTCTTGCTGATAGTGCATCCTGCTTGAAGCGTTTTGGTCACTATTTTTTCATAAACGTCTTCTCAAAATTATCTTTTCAGGAACTACTATAGCAAAAGACGTCCACGTGGGAGCTTTTTTCAGTACTCTTGCTGACAGTGCATCCTGCTTGAAGCGTTTTGGTCACTATTTGTTCAGAAACGTCTTCTCAAAATTATCTTTTCAGAACTATCAGAGCAAAAAAAGCGCCCACGTGGGAGCTTTTTGATACTCTTCTTTGACGATTGCATCTTGCTTGAAGCGTTTTGGTCACTATTTGTTCAGAAACGTCTTCTCAAAATTATTTTATCAGATACTACTGTAAAAAAAGCAAATAAATTTTATATTGCTAATATATTTTTTCCAAAACCCTAAACATAAAATTATTTTAATTAATTAACCCTAAACTCTAATTCATTAATTTTTTCCTAAAAACCCTAAACCATAAACTCTAAAACCCTAAAAACCCTAAACCCTAGCCCTAGAACCCTAAAAACCATAACCATAAATCCTAAAAATAACTAAAAACCCTAACGGAATAAAAGGACAAAAATGCGTCCCTGGGGGAACGTTTTTGCTACATCAGCAAAGCGCGCGCTCAAGGACGTGATTTCTGCTGATATGGCAAAAATGCTCCCCCAGGGACGTGTTTTCCTGCCATATACCCTAACATCGCGCTGACGTGGACGCGCTTTTAGGGAAAATGGCTCATTCCGGTAAATAATTGAAAAATAGGTTTATTTCTGTAATTTTTGAAAAAAAAGGGCATTTATTGGTAAATTGCCATTTATATTGGGTATATAATTATGTTTGACTAAAATTTCTTTCAAATAAATAACATTATATATTTGATTTTGTAATAATTATTTTTAATATTTAAAATATATTATATATATAAATTAAATTTTATAAACAATTCATATTAATTGCTTCAAAATATTGAAAATTTATATTTCATATATTAAAATATTAATATTAATATTTTTATTAAAATATCATAATATAAGTAAACTTTAACATCATTTCAAATATATATATTTTTTAACATAAATATTTTATTTCTTATAAACACTTTTTAACAACAATACAAAATACTTAAAATCTCAAATAAAAAAAATTTAACCTTGACATTATTTTGCCATTAATGACAATTTTGTATCTCATAAGCAATGTAAACAACAGTGCTAAATAAAAGGGCACACACAGACACAGTGGCCTTAACTTCAATCTTCTTTGAATTTTAAATTTTTTTTACATATTTTATATTAAAAATAGTAAAAAATATATATTATAATTTAATTTTTTTTACCTTAAATTAAAAAATAAACATAAATAAAATTTAGTTCTCAATGTCTACATCTTTTTTTAATTTGGATATTTTTATAGTTAAATTTAATCATTTACCTTTAAAAAAAATCAAATTATTTTTTTAAATGGAAATGATTATTTAATTGTTAAATTTTTAACGATGTTAGTGTAATTAGCCCAATTTGCCCGGGCCCATTCAGAAACCAAGAATAATAAAACCAAACCAAATTAAAACCAAAATAAATACAAAAACCCAATAATGAAAGTCCAATTACAGTTTACATAAGCCCAAATTCAGATTGTAGCCCAAATTTCAAAACATATTTACAATAAGACCCAAGTCTAAAACCAGCCCAGATGGCCCAAGCTAATTACAGTGGCCCAATGTTGAACAAGCCCGAGTGACCCAAAATTGATTGGGGTTTCAGAAACCCTAAAGGTTTTTAGAACCTCCTGGCGCCGCAGCCCCCATGCCAGCCATGCGTTCGGGCCTCCACGTCACCCCATGAACGACCTCTTCCTCCATACGACGGTTTCGCCTGCAAAAAGAAACAAAATAGCAACAGTATACAAAAAATGGCCAGCAAATGCATAACATAAATCTAAGGCTTTTTTGTATATTCTTTTATTTCTTATTCTTTAAATCGGCTATAAAAAGGGGGCCAAAGGTAATCTGTAAAAAGGCTTACGATTTTACGAATGCAAATAAAAAAAATAATCAAAGAATACAAGGGTTTTTTTTAAGGTATTCACCAGTCTTTGTATATCTATTCGAGTATTAAATATGGAAATACAACATAAACACTATTAGGATAAGGATTTTACCTTCTTTTTGGCGATCAGAGAAACCGAATCCGAAGAGTCATCTGTTTTTATATGGATTTTAGGTGTGGGATTTGGTTGTTTTGTGTTTAGATTTATGTTTAGGGTGTCATAAAGGACCGAAATGGCTATTTTTTTGGTCTCCGACCACCGCATACAATGGCGGATGGTGGCGGAGCACGGCGACTCGATGACGGAGTTAGGCCAGTCCCAGGCCAGAGCTCCGAGAGCTTTCAGAGAGTTTTTTTTTTTTTTTTAAGAGGAATGGTTAAAAATGATTTTAGCCTTAGTTTTTGGTATTTAAAGCTAACTTATACGACGACGTTTTGGAGTGGGTCATTAAGACCCAATACGGCGTCGTTTCATGGCTAAGATCCGCGCGTTTACCCGACTCGGGGAGGATCCGCGCATTTTTAATTAAGGGGCTATTTGCTCTTTAGATCCCTCTTCATTTCTATCGCTATGCAATTTCATCCAATTTATATTTTCTTTTATTTTTTTTTAACTTGGCTCTGAAAGTTTTCTTGTGTTTCGATCTGGTCCTTAGGCCATTTAAATGTGGATATTAGAAAAGTGTCGTCTTGGTGATAGGGTATAATTGCCCAATTGATCCCTATGATATGGCGCGTGTTTTAATCTGGTCCTCGTTTTAACCCTTTTTAAATTTTTGTTATTTATTTTAATTAAATTATTTTATTTTTATTTCATTAGGTTATTTTATTTTATATATTTTTTACATATATTTATATATTATCCATTTTAAAATTCACTATATTGTTTTTTAATTATTTTGTTATCTATCATTTTCCTATATATAATCTTTATTGTATATATTTTATTTTATTTTTATATTCAATTTCTTTTGTATAAAGCTTTATTTTATTTCTTAGTTTTTATTTTTATTTCTAAATCATTTACTTCATGTTTTTTTGATTAATTTTTTTAAGATTTAGATTTTGTTATTTCGTCACTTTTATTATTATTTTCATGTTAGACATAGCATTGTCATTGCACTGTTGGTGTTATTAGCTATTTTATGTTATAATACTTTCTTTTGATTGTTTGTATTAGCATTGAAGATTAGTATGTCGTGTAATTTTTTCGAAATGTTCTTTTTAGTATTTGTATCTTGTAATTTATTAGTGTAATGATTTTATTCACAAACCATCGTTTTAAATAAAAATGCATTTCATTTTATTGCTACATTCTGGTTCAAAATGTTTTCACAATGAGGCAATGCTCGGAATTTGGGAGCTTCGAGAAACCGTACCCTAACTTACTGGGTTTCAATTTTTCTCATCGAGTCTAAAAAACCAATTATCCTTTTTTAAATCAAAGCATATAAGTTAAATAAAAGCTTATTCTTGGGAATTCAAAAATGTTGTGTCCTAACTCACTGGATGTGACATTTTATTATCTCGAGGTAAGGATTTCTAAAAATAAAGGCAATATTCTGTATTTGGAAATTTGAGAAATTATGCCCTAACTTACTGGGTTCCGATTTTTCATTTGATCCAAATAATCGAATATCTTTCTTAAACTTAAATGCATGAGTTTTAAAAGTCAAAAGACAAGCTTAGTTTCGAGGATTTGAAATGTCGTATCCTAACTCACTTGGCGTAACATTTTACTTCTTCGAAATAAGAGGGTCTTAGCGTCCAATTTAATTTATTCAAGTTTTCTTTTAAATAAAGAGGATCATATTTTAAAATCTTTTCAAATTTTTGACATTAAGACGTTAATTAATCAATTAGGTACCAATTTTGGGCGTTACGAGGGTGCTTACCTTTCCTCGTGCGTAACCGACTCCCGAACCCGTTTTCTCGAATTTTGTAGGCCAAAATCATTGTTTTTAATAAATTAAAATGTTTTAATGATCAATCTCAATGTGATCCGATCACACCTCGAAAAAAGATTAGCGGCGACTCCATTTTCGTTTTTAAAGTCGACCCTGTTTTTTTCAAAAAAAAATGGTTTCGAAAGCTTGGCGACTCCGCTAGGGACAATAAGAGAGTCAAGCCGTAAAATTGATTATTTTATGTCTTGTTGCTGAAAATTGAAAATCTGATTTGAAAAATTACGTTCCTTTTATTACATTTGTTTGTGTTATTTCATATGATTGCTGTGGTTTGAGTCTCGTAGAATATTTTCGCATCATATTGCATAATGACCGTTTGGTCTTACCTTTTTTAAGTGGGAGTGAGAAGCTACTCCTTCGTGAGGCTTTCACCTCCGTGTAGGATAGTGGATCGCTTTTAGAATACATCCGTACCTATGTCTTCGTGAGATTTTCATCTCCGTGCAGCCATAGGGAAATGTATTCCCCTGAACTGAACTCGGTCCGTATGAGCCTATAATGGGTGAGGATCGAGGAATCCGTTGGTTCGGGTACCTCAACTTTAGAACCAAATCACATGTAGAAGACCATAGGAGCCCACCCTAGATAGCATTGCATCAAACACTAGCGGTTACCCAGATAGGTGCTTGATTCTCTTTCATTTGCTTTGAGTTTTGTTTTTTGTATATTGTACTGACTTATTGTGTTTTTGCTATGTTTGCATGTCATTTCATATTTAAAAGAGTGTCGATTCACGTTCGATTACTAAATTAGAGAGCTTGTCATGGAGAACGAATTTCTTGATAAAGTGGAAGATAATGCAGTTGTCCGTATTTGGTCAGAGAAAACGCAATTAGAGAAAGGGGATAGTCTAGCCGTGGGGTACACATCACAATTATGGGGCTACACCCGTATCAGCGTGACACAAAATAACCTTCAGGAATTAAAAGAGATATGGGATCAATGGAACGATGAGACCAAGCAGTTGTTCTACTATAATTATAGGGATTTGACGTATCTACTCGACATCAAGGTAGACAAGCATTTATTCCGGGCCCTCGCTCAGTATTGGAACCCTGCATACAGTTGCTTTACCTTTGGGAGCATAGATTTAGTGCCCACTGTGGAAGAATATACAGCCTGACTGCGTTGTCTAAAGGTTCAAGTCGATAAAGCTTATTCTAGAGCCGCTTATGTCCCGACCTTTTGGAAGAAATTGATGAACATTACAGGAATGAACGACCAGTGGATTACAGCCAAGATCAAGTAAAAAGGTAAATGTAAGTGCATCCCATGGAAGAATTTGAGAGATTTGATTTTAGCCCATCCTGATACGAAAAAGAGAGTCAATGTGTTCGCTTTGAGCATCAACGGACTAATGATCTTCCCTAGGGCGTTAGGGTATGTAGATGAGGCGATCTCGGATCTCTTTGATCAACTTGATAAAGGGGTCACACCTGTTCCTGCAATCTTGGCCCAGACATTTAGATCTTTGAATGCATGTAGGAGGGCCAGTTAGGGCAGATTTATAGGGTGCACGCAGTTGTTGTTAGCTTGGTTCCACAGTCATTTCTGGAAGGTGGATAAGGTTTCTTATTGGGTTTTCTCTGAGAATTACTCCCCATTAAAAGAGATAGTGGCCATGCCAAGAAGGGATGACATATCAAAGGAAAATTGGATAGCGCTCCTCAAAAATCTCTAGGAAGAAGACGTCGAGTGGAGAGCTCATTGGTTGATTCCCGATGAAATTCTTTACTGATGTAGGAGTTTTTACTGGGTCCTTTTGCTTGGGATTTAGGGAGCCGTTGGGTATGCTCCTTTGCTCATATTGAGGCAATATAGATCAAGATAGTTCATACCGGAAACACATGGGCTAGCTGAATGTGAGTTTTCGTACAGGGGAGATAACTACAAGAAAAGGGTAAAAGAGATTTCTAACGCTTGGAATCAAACTCGTTGAATGAAAAGGCTGGCCGTAGGTTCAATGATGACTCTCGAGTACAGTAAAAGAATTAATGATAATATCCCCAGGCCAAATTTAGAAGGCGCTCGACCGATGGAAGAGTACTTAAAAGTGGTCCCGTCAGAACAAGAAATCATAAAGCAAGACTTCGAGAGGAGGAATTTAGAACTTGAAAAGAAGATTGAAAAATTGGAGGAAGAAATGATGCATTTAAGGTTAGATGTCGATGTTCAAAGTTAGAGGCCGAGAAATTAAGGAAAGGAAAGAATAAAGCCGAGGAAGACTTGGATAGTTTGAAGACAGATTATAAGAAATTGTGTTTATCGATGAGAACCACCGGATTGGGAAAAATGTCGGAGCAATGGTGACAAGAGATCCAAAAAGAAAGAACCAAAGCCGATTGGTGGGAGAGAAACTTCCAGGAGGCTCAGGCACAGAAAGAGGCTCTAGAAAGGAGTTTGTTAGAAACCCAAAATGAAAAAAGAGAATTAAAGGCTAGAGTGGCAGAACTTGAAAAATTACTTTATCAGTATAGAAATCATAATTCTGCAGTTGAGTTGAAGGCAAGTTTGAACAAGATTGAAGGAATGAAAGGAAAGATAGAAGAACTAGAGTATGCATTAAAAAACTGTGAGCTCCAGGTAGAGTTTCTTGAGGTAAGTGAGGAACGTTGGAAGGAACAGCTTCACCATTATCATAATCAACTTAGGAACAGAGATTACATTATGGGCAAGGCCGTAGCTCAGATTCGGGAGGTAGCCGATCATTTACAAACCTTGGCAATTCAAGCTGACATGCTAAGAGTGAAGTATGAGCTAGAATCAGATCGGGGTCAAGAGTTAGCTTCGTTGCTTAGGAAAGTTAAAACTTTGAGCATTAGGGCAAAGCCATATTTGTAATCCGTTTTATGTAAAGAATTTTGTTTTCTAGTAAAGTTTTCTAAATGAAATTGAATCAGAATCGACGCCTTTTTTTCATTCATTTCATGCATTCGCATTACATCACATCATGTGCATTAAATTTCATGGAAAGACCCTAATTGGTTAAAATCATTTCAGAGTTACTCTAGAAACCAACAAAAACTTACCAACCAAACATCATTACAGTACCCGAGCAAAGACAAAATACATGGATCAAAGATTGGAAAGACTTGAACAACTCCAAAAAGAAATACAAAATCAACTACAATTGCAAATACAAGAGCAACTGGCTAAAATTCAGCAAGACATGGTGGACCGAATGTTGGAATCCCAAAGAAATATGGTGACTCAGTTGACCCAACTACTGACTGGTGGAATAGATAAAGGAAAGGGCCCCATGGTTAATGCTAGAGAAGATAATGAGAAACCTCTCTATCATCCGAGTTTTACTCCAACAAATGCATAGACACAACCTGAGGTGTACCCTCGAAGAACATCCGTCACGATTAGGCCTCAACAATTTTAGGATGGTGTTTCAGTGCCGATGAACTTTCAAGCTGGATCAGGTTCTAACCCAAAGGATAACCTAACTAATCCTGTTATCCCTGACCTTGATGAAGTGGCAGAAAAGGAAAAGGTAAGGACAGAATTGCCAAAGCAGTTACAATACTGATGTAAATGGCTAGAGGAAAAATTCAGGGCAATAAAAAACGCTGATAGTTAGCATGGAGTCGATGCTAAGGATCTGAGTTTGATCCCAGATCTAGTGCTTCCCTATAAGTTCAAAATGTCAAAATTCGAAAAGTATAATTGGACCAGTTGCCCCAAAGCTTACATCACCATGTTTTGCAGACAGATGACCGAGTATGTTAACAATGATCAACTACTAATACATTGCTTCCAAGACAGTCTGGTGGGAGCAGCATCCAAATGGTACAACCAATTAAGCTTTATTAGGATTGGTTCCTGGAGGGACTTAGCACAAGCATTCATGAAGTAGTATAGTCATGTGACGAATATGACTCATGATAGAATTACTTTACAAAACATGGAGAAGAAACCGAGTGAGAGTTTCAGGAAATATGCACAGAGATGGAGGGAAACTGCCATACAAGTTCAGCCGCCGCTTCTAGAAAAAGAAACTACGATGCTCTTTATCAACAACCCTAAAAGCCCCGTTCATCACTCACACGATAGGAAGCGCTACAAAAAGTTTTTCAAACATAGTGATGACTGGAAAAATGATCGAGAATGCTATAAGAAGTGGAAAGATAGATGCAGAAGAAAGTAATAAAAGGTCAGCCTCGAGAAAAAAGGAAAATGAGGTGAACAACACAAGTACATATATTAAGGGTTACTTAAAATCAATTACTGTAAATCAGCCAAGAACGGCGGCTACTGGTTAACAAGGTTCATCAAGGCAAGAATCCGGCACAAAGCAAAACACTGAGAAGCTCCAATTTACGCCAATCACAATGACATATAGGGACTTGTATCAAAGTTTATTTGACACCCATGTGGTATCCCCTTTTCACCTAAAACCATTACAACCTTCATACCCCAAATGGTATGATGCAAACGCTCAATGTGACTACCATGTAGGAATTCCGGGGCATTCAATAGAAAACTACACTACCTTTAAGAAAGTAGTTGAAAGACTTATTAAAATGGGCATGGTGAAATTTTATGATGCACCAAGTGCCGAAAATCCGCTACCCAATCATACTGATAATGGGGTAAATGCGATAGATGGAAATATGGGGAGAAGAAGCAAGGCAGATATTGCAGAAGTAAAAATTCCTTTGAGATGGGTCTGGATGGAGATGGTAAAAAGGGGATTAAGCATTTTGGATTCCGAAGGGAGTTGCGAAAACATGAGGAACTATTGTGAGTTCCATCATGAAGAGGGGCACAAGATCCAAGAATGCGTAGAATTCAGGGCCTTGGTGCAAGCCTGATAGACAATAAAGAGATAGAGTTCTGTGAAGAAGTTAAAGAAGAAGGAAGCATATGTGCGTCAGAATCAACAATGAAGGTCCCAAAAGTAAATTATCACGTGGTCATCATTTTGCAACTTAAAAGCAACGAAGCTGAAGTACAAATGACACCAAAGATCATAATTCAAAAATCGACGATCTTCTCTTATCAGGATAACAAAAGGGTCCCCTGGAATTATGATTGCAACGTGATAATCCCGGGAAAGGAGAACTCAGTTAACGCTTCAAAAGAGGATCAAGATGTAGGTTCTCATATGCGTAGTGGAAGGCGTTATGATTTGATAAATGCCAGAGCAGAACCCGTAAAAGGAAAGACCCTAACGATGGAGCAAAAGGAGGAAAAAACAGTCAGACCTGAGCCGCTTGTTAATGAGCTAGTAAAAGAGGAGGAACCTAAGGAATTCCTAAAGTTTTTGAAGCACAGCGAGTACAGTGTTGTGGAACAGTTGCATAAACAACCAGCTCACATATCTGTACTAGCTTTACTCTTGAGTTCGGAGGTACACCGAAGTGCATTGATGAAAGTGCTGAACGAGACGTACGTGGCCAATGATATCTCTGTCAATAAACTAGATCGACTGGTTAATAACATAAGTGCCGATAACTTCATCTTTTTCAATGATGATTAAATACCAACAGGGGGTATGAGATCTACTAAGGCTCTGCACATTACTACCAGATGCCAATGGTACAAATTGCCAGAGGTTCTGATTGACAATGGATTGGAACTAAACGTATTGCCCTTATCACACTTAATAGGTTACCTGTGGATAGCTCACACATGAAGGTATGCTAGAATATAGTGAGGGCGTTTGATGGCATAAAAAGGAGGGTCATAGGAAGAATCGAAACATCTCTGTTGATTGGCCCAACTACCTATGAGGTGGACTTCCTAGTGATAAACCGTAAAAGTAACATATTTTAATCCCACATTTAATGTGATTTTTGATGATTTATTCCTTGATTTTTATAAAAAGGTGCTTTTAATCCTTTCTTTTCATGTCTTATACCCAGGAAAGCACCCGAGGATGAAAAGAACACAAAACGGGCCAAAAACGGAGTAAATGAGCCTCAACATAAAATTGACACGGCCTGGCCCAAAGTCCACACGGCCGTGCCTCGACGAATACCTAGAGCACGGCCTCAACTCCGTCACACACGGTCTGGTCTCGATCCACACAGGCTGTGCCATGGCCGTGCCTCTGTTGCTAGAAAGAGTAATTTCAGTCGGAAAAAGATACTTAGGGAGAAAGAATCGCATTCCAAGAGCCTATATATATCCCCCAAGTACCACCTTTGAAAGGCATCGAAAGCTAGGCCAAGGAGCCAAGCCGAGAAGGTCAGAGTTAGGGAAAAACGTAAAGGTAGCTAGTTGATCTATCCCAAGAAGCCAGAATTATACTCAAGACGGCGGAATTCTTCTTCAATTCCTTCAGGGGGTTTTAGGGTTTTCTTATATTTTGTTTTATCTTTTCCCTTGTGATGTTCTTTTTATTCATTATGAACTAAACCCTTTAGATACCTGAAGGGGATGAAACCTAGATGAATTTTGTTATTTGATTTCTAAGTTATATGATAATTACTTAGTTTGTTCTTAATTATGTTGCTTAATCCAAATCTAATGTGCTTAGGTGGAGGAGGAATAGATCCTGCCTAAGAGTAGATCTAACATAATTAAGCGGAGTTGATCGAACGCCTAGAGATAGGGTTACGAGATTTTTCCGAATTAGGGTGAAACCTAATATGGGAGTCCATTGATCGATTCATCGCTATCCTAGGGGTGATTATATTTAACGAGAGTTCCACTAATTAACCTAGGGTTAGACGTTATTCGCCTCGAGAGAGGGTTTAATATAGGTTAGGGAGTCTTACGGTCAAGCTAAGAAAAAAAGATCATATAAATTAGGGTTAAATAACAAGATAAGTCTAGGTGGATTCTTCCTGAGGGTATCGTCATAATCAACTGAGTTTTCCTTCAAAGTTATTTTCCTATTCGTCCTTTTTGTCTTTGTGTCCTTAGTTTAGTCTTCGTCAAAAGCAACTTCACTCTATTTTTAAGGCTAAATAATAAAAAGAAAGTTAATATTAGTACTTTTAGTTCCTTTGGGTTCGATATCCGGGTCTTGCCTAAGCTATACTCTCTGTTCGATAGGTACACTTGCCTTTAATCGTTGTCGAGTTAGTTTTCGGGTTTTGATCATTCTTTTATAAATTTTAAAACTCTGATTTACAGCAATCAAGTTTTTGGCGCCGTTGCCGGGGAACTAAAATATTAAGAAAACTCTATTTTTATTACTTTAGCCATTACTTTAGCCACATTATTTTTTTACTTTAGCCAATATTAAGAAAACTCTTTCTTTTCTTTTCAGGTACCTCTAGTTTATGACTGGAAGGAACCCGAAAGGACCTTTAGTATACGAAAGTGATATTGAAGCTACCGCTCGAAGAAATCGTCGGGAAACCAGGCGAGCCCTACATTATACATAAAGGGAGGAAGAACATAGATCCAATCCGACTGAAGGGATGGACAAAAACAACCCACCACCAAGCGATGTGGGATATCGCAATGCTCCACGTACAATGTTTGATTATGCTAAACCACATTTAACATGAGCAGAATCGAGTATTGTTAGGCCCGCTATAGTTGCTAATAATTTTGATTTAAAGCCTAACACAGTACAAATGATTCAACAGTTTGTTCAATTTGATGGTTTGCAGGACGAAGATCCAAACATGCATATAGCTAACTTTTTAGAGTTCTGTGATACTTTCAAAATAAATGGCGTTTCTGATGATGCCATACGTCTTCGGTTATTCCCTTTTTCATTGAGAAATAAAGCTAAACAGTGGTTAAACTCGTTACAACGAGGGTCAATCACTACATGGGATCAGATGACTGAAACGTTTTTAATGAAATATTTTCCACCGACCAACACGGCCAAATTAAGGAATGATATCTCTTCTTTTGTGCAGATGGATTTAGAAACATTATACGATGCATGAGAGAGATTCAAAGATCTCTTGAGGAGGTGCCCATACCATGGCTTACCATTGTGGCTACAAGTCCAAACATTCTATAACAGTGTAAACCCCTCAACAAGGCAACTGATTGATTCAGCCACCGGTGGAACTCTGAATAACAAAACTCCAGAAGCAGTCTACGAGTTCATTGAGGAGATGTCATTAAACAATTATCAGTGGCAAGCTTCAAGGACCAAACCGACGAAATCTGCAGGAGTCTTTAACGTCGATACCATGACCATGCTATCAACGCAGCTTGAGATGATGAATAAAAAGCTCGATAGCTTGTGTTCTTCGCAGGTACATCCAGTCATGCAGTGTGATACAAATGGAACAGTGGCGAATCCTGAGTACCCATCCTACCAACCAGAAGCATAAAGCGAACAGATGAACTATATAGGTAATAATAATCCTTATAGTAACACTTACAATCCAGGTTGGAGGAACCATCCAAACTTTTCATGGGGAGGACAAGGCAATCAAAGAAATCAAGGGCAACAACCTCCTCAAAACTTCTGAAATCAACCCTATACACAAGAAAAGAAACCAATCCACGAGGGGGAGCTAACAAAATCGGCAAACATAGAAGAATGCCTACAAGACATTGATAGAACCATTAAAAGCAACAAGAGCCGAATTAGTGAAATTGCTAAATCAGTAAAGGAAGTTACAAATGCAGTCGAACGACTCGCACAGCTCATGTCAGAACGACCATAAGGACGTCTACTAAGTAACACCGAAATTAATCCTAAGGAGCAAGTTCAATCCATAGCAGCTCAGGAAAATGCAGAGATAGACGAAACCATCTCGCAAAAAGAAGACAAGGTAGATGAAGGAAAAGTAGAGGTAACAGAGAAAAGGCCAAAATCGATAATTAAAGAATACTAACCTCGCATTCCCTATCCCGTAGTGTTAAAAAGAGACGATTAAGAAGAACAGTTTGGTAAGTTTCTTAAACTTTTAAAGAAATTACACATTAACTTACCTCTTCTTGAAGCTCTTTTTCAGATGCCAGACGCGAGAAAATTTTTAAGACAGCTCTTGACAAACAAACGCAAATTAGATGAAGAGCCACACATTGAACTAAACGCAAAGTGCTCAGCAATTCTACAAAATATACTACCACAGAAGTTAAAAGACCCAGGGAGTTTTACAATTCCATGTTTAATTGGTAGTCTACATATTGATAATGCGTTAGCCGATTTAGGGGCAAGCATAAATGTCATGCCTTACACATTGTTTAAACGACTAGGTCTAGGGAAGCCCAAACAAACTAAGATGAGTATTAAATTAGCTGATAAAACTGTTAGAATTCCTAGGGGCATTTTTGAAGACGTTATCATAAAAATCGATAAATTCGTTTTCCCAGTAGATTTTGTTGTTTTAGACATGGATGAGGATAATTCAATCCCCTTAATTTTAGGAAGACCTTTCCTAGCAACTGCCAAAACTAAAATTGATGTTCTACAGGCGAGCTCATACTTTGTGTAGGAGACGACTCAATTAGTCTTCAAGCCCTCGACTCAGCCAGGTCATTAAAGAACGAAGGTAAGAAAGAAATTTCTTTTGATAACCATCCAATTACACCCTCTTTTCAGGAACCACAGGAAAAAGGAACGATTGAATCGGATCCTCAGTACCGTGCCAACAAAGAAATAACTCACGAGGACCAAAGCTTTAGGGTCGACAAATTAGAAGTGCAAAAGACACACGTCAAAGAAAAGCCGGATCCACACGAAGTAAAACCAGAGGAACCAACAGAAGAGCTCGTGGGGACTTCAAATCACTTTAAAATAGGAGACCAGGTACTGTTAGACAAAGCCAATCCTCACATCACCACAACAGACCTGAAGGCAAGAGGAGAATTTCTTCTTAAGATACACGATATCTTCCCACAAGGAATAGTCAAGGTAAGCAATACGATACTCGGTAATTTCAAGGTAAACGCTTCTCAACTTCAACATTGTCTAGAGAATAAAACCATAGGCATGAGGGAAGATATTCAAACCTTTAAACCTCCCTAAAAATTTTCAAAATACGAGGAAAAGTCTAGCTTAAGACTATAAACGAGCGCTTCTCGGGAGGCAACCCAAGTACTAACCCTCTTTTTTTTTGCATTTGTTTACATTTTATTTTTTTTTTCTTTTTCTTCTCCTTTTTAACTAACCAAAAGTGCAGAATTTCAGACTCTACGGCCTTACACACGACCGTGTCCGTGGCCATGTCGACCACCTGAACCACCACCCTGACAGGGCAGAGGCCGTGCAATTCAGTCCAACCACCCCCCAACGTCACGGATCCAACCACCCTTCCCACGAGCACCGACAGAGAGGGCACGGCCGTGCCCTCAACCATATGAAGCTACTGGCTTATTGAACACGGGTAAGACACGCCCGTGCAGAACGACCGTGCCAAAAGAAAAACTTCACAAGCACGGGCATGGAGGGATCAAACACGGGCATAGGGTGACAACACTTTCCATAACACGGCCGTGTGAGGAAGTCGTGTAAATCGACACACCCTAAGACCACGACCGTGGAGAAGCACCAAATTTGAACTGCTATTTAAACCCCTCAACTCTTCCCCTTCCCTCCATCTGATTCCATCTTTATTTTCTTGGCTTTTCACTCTTCTCCATCTTAGATTCTTCACTTTCTAAAGATCCTCGAGCAAGCCAATACCATGCCGAAGAAGCAGAAGAAGCTAAGCATAGGCTCCTTGACAAAGAACAATTAATATGAGTTCATGCCAGCAGCTTCGTCTCAACACCAAGCCAAGGATCTTTGAGACCAATTAGTTTTTATTTTCCATTTCTCTTTCCTTTTATTCTCCTTTTCTTCAATAATCTTATGTTTAATTTATTTTAATTTTATTTGGTTTCGTAGAGTCAGGTTTGAAAGGCAGCTTGGGAATCACGCCGACCACCACGATAACCTCTTCACTTCCACCATCGCTAGCACTTCCCCAGCCTTAGAAGTCACACCCACCTTGCGAACCATCCTTCAATAAGGACTTCACAGTCCATTAATATTTTATTTTCATTTTAGTTTTCTTCTTAGTCTACTTCCTTTTAGTTTGTTTTTCTTTAATTTCATATTTAGTTTATTTTTATTAGGTCTTAATAAAACCTGGCTACTTCTCAAGGCGCTACCCAATTTCTTCATCTAGCGCAGGTTCGTCATCTCGACCGACCATCACCACCACCAAAGACACTCATCCGGGAAAACATTCAAAACTCAGGGAGTAATTCTTTCCCCTTATCTTTTGATTTATCCATTGAATGTTATTCTCTATCTTTGTACATTGAGGGCAATGTACATCTTAAGTGTGGGGGGTGAATAGTTATTCTGAGAAAATGCCTAACTTTTTCCATTATTCTCAAACTCCGAGGATAAAAATACCTAACTTTCTGCATTGTTCTCAAATCCCTGAATTTAATCTTGTTTTAAAGTAATTTTCTCATATTACTAATTAGGATGAAATTTCTAATGAATTGTGATGATTATTAACATGTTTTTGAATAAGTCATAGTTAATTGTACATTGATGTTTAATTTGAGAGATACTAGAGAATCAAGCATGATAAGTCTATTTTTCAGGAATTAAAATTTTTGCTAGGTTGTTGATCCAATTTTGAATATCACCTTGAAATTTAAAATTCATAAGGATGATGTCAAAACACCCATAATTTTTGTGAGTATTTGAACCTTATAGAGCATTCATTCTTTTTTTGTGTTAACTATGAACTGTTATTCTAGAACTTGCCTCGTTTTTACATGTCAAGACCACAATTATGATTTGATATACCGAGATGATAAAGGCACCTAGGTTTTAACCCACTTACACCACTAAAAAGCCTACCCTCATAATTAACCCCTAGTGAACCCCGTTAAGCCTAACAACCCTTTTTATTGACTAACCCACAAATATAACCCAAAACCCTTTGTATTTGTTATTACCATCCTTCTAATTACCCTTTTTTGTCGAGATTTGGTTTTTAAGCAGTTACCTAACTATGTTCTATATTTCAACTGTTAAAGTCATTATTATTTATAGTTTGTTCTTAAAAAAAATCAAAGTATAGTCAGTATTAGAGTTATGAAGAGTGAGCTTATATAGTTAAAGTCAAATTATCAAAAGAAAAAAGCTCGTGTTATTAGTATTGTAAAATTTCAAATGATGTAATTATCAGCTTATTTTTTCTAAAAAGGTAACTTGTCAATTCAATCTCGATTCTAACCCTCTAATTCAGCCATATCCATACCCTTAACCTAGCCCCCTTACAACCCTGTTCAGACCTTTTGATCTGTTTGTCATTTCATATTACAGTGGTGAAGATTTGATTTTCAGGCAAGCCTATGAGATTAACTTTTCAGGTTCGACTTATGAGCGATCTTTTTTTGAACCTTAAACACTTTAGAGTGATTTGAGTGAATCTTAAGTGAGGATATCAATCCTTGTCGGTTTTGAATTGAAAAGGCAGCTATTTAACAGAGGGGAGACACCTATGTTTTCAAGGAAAAAATCATGACTTATCTCGTTTGAATCTTTAGGACACTTTAAATCAAATTATCCATGTATAAATTATCTATGAATTAGGATAAGACATTGTTGATAGGAATTATGAATCATAGAAATTTCGTTTTAATTGTAAGTTGAGAATTTTGCTTGAGGACAAGCAAAAGCTTAGGTGTGGGGGTATTTGATAAACCGTAAAAGTAACATATTTTAATCCCATATTTAATATGCTTTTTGATGATTTATTCCTTTATTTTTATAAGAAGGTGCTTTTAATCCTTTCTTTTCATGTTTTATACCTAGGAAAGCACCCAAGGATGAAAAGAACACAAACGGGCCAAAAACGGAGTAAATGGGCCTCAACACGAAATTGACACGGCCTGGCCCAAAGTCCACACGACCGTGCCTCGACGAGTACCTAGAGCACGGCCTCAACTCCGTCACACACGGCCGTGCCTCAAGTTAGAAATCCGAACACGGTCTGGTCTCAATCCACACAGGCGTGTGCCATGGCCGTGCCTCTGTCGCTGGAAAGAGCAATTTCAGTCGGAAAAGGATACTTAGGGAGAAAGAATAGCATTCCAAGAGCCTATATATATCCCCCAAGTACCACCTTTGAAAGGCATCAAAAGCTAGGCCAAGGAGCCAAGCCGAGAAGGTCAGAGTTAGGGAAAAACGCAAGGGTAGCCAGTTGATCCATCCCAAGAAGCCGGAATTGTACTCAAGACGGCGGAATTCTCCTTCAATTCCTTCAGGGGGTTTTAGGGTTTTCTTATGTTTTGTTTTATCTTTTCTCTTGTGATGTTCTTTTTATTCATTATGAACTAAACCCTTCAGATACCTGAAGGGGATGAAACCTAGATGAATTTTGTTATTTGATTTCTAAGTTATATGATAATTACTTAGTTTGTTCTTAATTATGTTGCTTAATCCAAATCTAATGTGCTTAGGTGGAGGAGGAATAGACCCTGTCTAAGAGTAGATCTAACATAATTAAGCGGAGTTGATCGAACGCCTAGAGATAGGGTTACGAGATTTTACCGGATTAGGGTGAAACCTAATATGGGAGTCCATTGGTCGATTTACTGCTATCCTAGGGGGTTATTATAAGCGAACGAGAGTTCCACTAATTAACCTAGGGTTAGACGTTATTCGCCTCGAGAGAGGGTTTAATATAGGTTAGGGAGTCTTATGAGTCAAGCTAAGTAAAAGAGATCATATAATTTAGGGTTAAATAACAAGAGAAGTTTAGGTGGATTCTTTCTGAAGGTATCGTCATAATCAACTGAGTTTTCCTTCAAAGTTATTTTCCTATTCGTCCTTTTTGTCTTTGTGTCCTTAGTTTAGTGTTCGTCAAAAGCAACTTCACTCTATTTTTAAGGCTAAATAATAAAAAGAAAGTTAGTATTAGTACTTTTAGTTGTAACACCCCTAACCCATATCCGTCGCCAGATTAGGGTCACAAGGTATCACTTAACACAATTTAAACACTTTGCTTTATAATTTTGAACATGCTGATACATGGATTAATGTTCACAAACAAATAATGCAGTTTCAAATCCATATTATGATTAAGCATATTATAACAGTCACAAAACTCCTATGTGTATTTGACTATTTTGAATTAACCAATCATACAAGATACGTATACACTTTGCCATATGTTCCATATCCAATTCGGCTATCAAGATAAATGCCATACAAATTTCTTTTCATATTCATGCTTTACTCAAATACTAGTAATTGTCTATATACAAGTAAATATATACTCATACCATACTTATATGGTCAACCAAATCATACCAATTTATAATTGAATGTATACCTAGGCATAGAAAATTTTTATGAACAAATATCCGAAATAATGAAGTCATATAGCTATTAATTTATCTATCACTTTATTCACATAGATAGAATCCATCATTTAACTATCAAACATCATGACATATACAACAAGATATATATACACACTTATTTATACCACAACCGAATAGGCCATTTCATACATCAAAACCTACGCTTGCACATCTTAACCGATCAGACCATATACATATAACATTCCTTCCTCTATTCGATATAAACTTGAGTAAATCACTTTAACAACATTTCTTCCTAAGTTCAAGAATCAAACACATTCACATATATTTATACAGAAATTAACTACTTAAATGTAATCAACTAACGGACTTTCCAAAGTCAATCTTGTTCGATGGCTAACTTGACATTTAGGTCAAATATATGAATATCTATACTAAACCAAAAATGTATTTCTCACTTTAATGATACAATGAGTTAATGACTAATTAAATGAATGACATGAATGTCATGGTGATTAGCTAAACATCTATCCATGCAACTCCTATTATCGATTATACTACCATGAAGAACATGCATCAAAGTCACATTCATTTAAGATCATAGTTTCATAACGTAGCCATTTTCGCATGGATATACTTATATACAAGACAAAAATTATTTGGTTTAAAAACTTAGTCTAACCTATACATGCCTTTGGTTCAACAACAAAGCCTATAAGTACCAAAAGAGATGATAGTGTGGTTGACTTCGCTAACGATCCCCTGAGCTCGTAGCTTGATCAAAATCTATAAAACAGTACAATGAGCACACACAGAGTAAGCTTACTAGCTTAGTAAGTCTTAAGCAATTATAATATAGCATTCAAACATTCAAGCATTTTGAAACAATTGGTTTATGACATTGAATATAAATAATTTAACTTATAAGTTCATTATGGCCGAATGCCATTACCTTACTTAACCTAACAATTATCATTTTCTTACTATAAGCATGCAAACTCACTGAAACACCTAAATACAATATGTATTCACATATTCCAAACCAAATAAGTATAACATACATATTAACCACATGTAATCAGTCATACACATATGTAAACAAATCCAATCACTCTCACATTTAGCATTGACACATATGACCGAATCTCAAAGGCATAACCAAGCTTAAATTCCAATATATATATATATCATACTCATTATTGGTAAGATCAAATGCACATATTAAAATCTTACTGAAAGCTTCAACTATATCACATCTCACTTAATTCGAATGGTAATATAATAACTTACCTTATTCCTTGCAACTATGAAAACTTATACTTACCCGAGCATTTAGCTTATTGCAGTAATTACGTTCCACCTTGTAAATGATTCATGAATTCTCTATTTATAATACATCACCGGCATTAAGTCTGCTAGGCATCAAAGCCTGAAATACACACCAGCACTAGGCCTGCTAGACCCGAGGTCTGAAATTTAAACACCGGCATTTAGCCTGCTAGGCAATAAGCTCGATATGGTTCACCGGCACAAGGCCTGCTAGACTCGAGGTCTGAAATTTAAACACCGGCATTTAGCCTGTTAGGCAATAAGCCCGATATGGTTCACCGGCACAAGGCCTGCTAGACCCGAGGTCTGTAATTTAAACACCGGCATTTAGCCTGCTAGGCAATAAGCCCGATATGGTTCACCGGTACAAGGCCTGCCAGGCTCGAAGCCCGAATAACGATATTATTACCATCTCATACACATTACATGCTGTTCAAAATTTAATTCACACATTATTCAAATCACTTAAACATATCATCTCGGTTAAAAAAATTTAACAACATTTCATTACAAATTCATTATCCATATTTGGCGTTAGCAAATTTTACCACTATAATTTCATAATTCAGCATATAATCAATATTATAAATGATATTAACGATATTAAATTGCTTATAGACTTACCTCAGAAATCGTCGGACAGCAAAAACTGGCTATTCAATAACTTTTGCCTTCCCCCGATCCAAGTCCGTTTTTCTTTGTTCTTGATCTAAACACATTCAATTTGAGCTCATTCAAACACATTTCATTTCAATTTAATCCAAAAACACTTAGATGGGCAAATTACCATTTTACCCCTGACATTTACAACTTTTACAATTTAGTCCCAATTACACAAAACACAAAATACACATAATTTGGAACTACACCTTTAGGGCCGAATCTTCCTCATGACTATATAAGTCCCTACATTTCATTTATTTTGTATTTTAACCCCTCAAAAATTTATTTTTGCAATTTAGCCTAAAATACTCAAATTCATCAAAAATCCAAAGACAAAACATATTAATCTAACACATATATTTCATAATTCATCCTTCAACAACATAAACAACTAATTATCAACAATAGCTCAACTCAAAATATTTATCAAACTCAAAAATTAAAGCATGGGTCTTGAAGATTTCTAAGCAACGATCTCAAAAACGTAAGAATTATCAAGAACCGAAATCAAACTAACCTTGGATTTAAGCTTATAAGTGCCGAAAATCAAATGAAACAAAGCCTTTCTTCTTTCTCTAATATTCGTCCAAGAGAGAATCAAAAATAATGTTGGCTTATTTTGTGTTATTTTAACATATATTATGTTTATTACTTAATTACTAACATAACCTTTTAATTAAAATAAAACTAACATATATAATAAGGGTATTATAGTCTTAAGCCGTCCACTACATTGTAAAATGGGCTAATTGCCCTTTTAGTACCTCATATTAAAAAGCCACTATCACATTAGCACCTTTCACTATAGTTTGTAACTTTTGCACTGTACGCGATTAAGTCCTTTTGTTAAATTAGACACACAAACAATCAAATTTTCATACGAGACTTTCACACATAATAATTCACATATAATAAACACCGAAAATAATATTTAAAAAAAATTTTGGACTTGGATTCGTGGTCCCGAAACCACCGTTACAATTAGGGTCAAATTCGGACTGTTACATTAGTTCCTTTGGGTTCGATATCCGGTTTTGCCTAAGCTATACTACTGTTCGATATGTACACTTGCCTTTAATCGTTGTCAGAGTTAGTTTTCAGGTTTTGATCATTCTTTATAAATTTTAAAACTCTGATTTATAGCGATCATCTAGTAATGGATATCAAGCCCTCCTAGAATTGCTTATTGGGCAGACCTTAGATACATTCGGCAGGGGCAGTGCCTTCGTCACTACATCAGAAGTTAAAGCTAGTATCTGAAGGTCGACTGGTGATGATAAATGCCGAAGAAGATATTATAGCGGCCGTAATCAGTGATGCACCGTACTTGGAGACAAATGATGAGGCAATTGAATGTTCTTTCCACTCTTTGGAGTTTGTGAATGCAACATTCATTACTGAAGGGAACAGGATATCAGAGCCAAAAATATCCAAAGCTACCAGGATGGGATTATAGTTGATGGTAGGAAAGGGAGCTTTACCGGGAAAAGGACTAGGGAGACATCTTCAGGGAAGAGTTGAGGCTCCAAGGCTAAAGGACAAGCATGACCGCTTTGGCTTAGGGTACAAGACAGATGCGAAACAAAGAAGAAAGGAATTGGAAAGGAGGCAAGAAAGAAGAAGGGCACGCATGAGTGGGGAAGAAATCAAATGGGAACCAATGATATTCCCCCACATATCCAAAACATTTGTATCGAGAGAGATTATTCATTTCGAGCGAAGGACGCCAAGGAAAGAAAGTGTTGAAGAAATGTTGGGAAATGTTCACATCAATGCCATATATGAAGAAACAACTAAAGGAGGGACCTTGTCAAATATCCGCCCTTATGAACCTGGGAGTGTTCTGAACAATTGGACTGCAGAAGAAATTCCTGTAGTTTTTAGAGCTTACTCAGAGTAATGTTCAAAACACACTTGTTGCTTTAAGCCTAGAAGCAATAAGAATTCCTTTGTGAAATAGGCTTATGTCCAAACATCATTATGAAGTACATATTTGATATCATTTTGAGTAAATATTCTTTCATTCTTTTAGATTCTTTCATTCTTTCTATACAAGTAATTATGTTAGATTCTTTCATTCCTTAGACCTTTTTCCAAATCATTCTTTCACTTCATTCATAATCATACCATACAAATAATTATTCTTAAATTCATTTTTTCTTTGTATATTCCTTTGTACCTACAACTGGTTCTCGGATATCAACGACATGAGTAATACTGCCAAGGAATCAGAACCTTCTTTTGAGCAAGACATGTGTTTAGAGAGATATCAGGACTTTGAAGATGACATAGACTGTGGCTTATCTCCGGACTTGTTAAGAATGGTAGAGCAAGAGGAAAAACAAATTCTACCTCATAAAGAGACAGTAAAGATTGTAAGCTTGGAAGAAGGAAAGATAGTGAAAATTAGAACTTGATAACCGAAGAAACGAAGCGAGAACTCGTAGAGTCACTTCAAGAATTCAAAGATGTCTTCGTGTGGTCATACCAAGATATGCCCGGGTTAAGCACTGACATTGTTGTACACTGCCTCCCCATAAAAGAGGATTGCAGGCCGGTTCAACGGAAGCTCCGGAGAATGAGGCCTGGTATTGTGCTAAAAATAAAAGAGGAAGTCAAAAAGAAGTTCGATGCCGGATTCTTGCAGAAGGTCAAATACTTAGAATGGGTAGCCAACATTGTGTATATCCCTAAGAAAGATGGGAAGGTGCGAATGTGTGTAGATTATAGAAACTTAAATAAGGCCAGCCTGAAAGAAAATTTCCTCTTGCCTCACATTGATACTCTAGTAGAAAATACGGCAAGCTATTCGCTATTTTCCTTCATGGATGGATTCTTGGAATATAATCAGATAAAAATGCATTCTGAAGACATGGAAAAGACTACCTTCATAACCTTGTGGGTACATTTTGTTATAAGGTGGTGCTATTTGGGCTGAAAAATGTAGGAGCGACATATCAAAGGGCGATGGTGACCTTGTTCCATGATATGATGCACAAAGAATTCGACGTTTATGTCGATGATTTGATTGCAAAGTCCCGAACAGAAATGGAACATATCCAAGTTTTGATGAAGTTATTCTTGAGACTGAGGAAATTCCAATTAAAACTCAATCCAACAAAATGTACTTTTGGAGCTAGATCCGAAAAATTGTTGGGCTTCGTTGTCAGCGAAAGCAGAATTGAGATTGACTCAGACAAGGTCTGGGCTATACAAGAATTGCCTCCACCGTGCACTCAAAAAGAAGTACCAGGTTTCCTTGGAAGGCTAAATTACAATATCTCGGTTCATTTGAAAATTAATTGAGAAATGTGATCCCGTATTTCGTCTTCTTACAAAACACAATCTAGATGTGTGGGATGATGAATGCCAGAAAGCTTTTGATAAGGTTAAACAGTACTTGTCAAGTCCTCTAGTATTGTCACCTCCATGCCCGGATAGGCTGTAACACCCCTAACCCGTAGTCATCACTGAACTAGGGTTAAGAGGTATTACTAATCATTTCTAAACATTTCATATCATTTCACATCCAAACATAACAATTCTCATTTATATAGTCCCTTAGATAGGTCTACGAGACCTTAAACATGCTTTATAATAGGGCCGGGACTAAACTAAACTCATACAAAAATTTCTAAAATTTAAACAGTTTTTTGAGTTATAGAGGTCACACGCCCGTGTGGGTAGGCCGTGTGACACTGCCTCGGACACACCCGTACGTCCAAGCGGTGGCAAAACAGGGCATACATTCTGACTTGTTTACATGTCCTGAGACATGCCCGTGTGCCTCACCCGTGGTCGAAACTGACTTGCACCACACGGCCAGTCACATGCCCGTGTGTCCAGCCCATTGTTGCTACTGACTTGATCCATACGACCAGTCACACGCCCGTGTGTCTTGCCCGTGGTCGAGTCTGACTTGTTTTAAAACATAACCTTGAAAGACATGGTCGAGCCACACGTCCGTATGCTCAACTGTGTGGGCAATTATAGGCAATTTTCAAGGCCAAATTACCATCCACACTTTAGAATACCTATAAGCATTAAACCAATATCAATTCATGCTCAATTACAACCAAAACATACCATTTCAAGCACCAATTAATCAACAACAATACCATCTATTCTTATACTCAATTCCTACTCAAATAAATCCATTCAAAGCACCATTTTCACAACTCAAATCTTGTAAGCTAAACATCATTTAGTCAAGCCACAAATCTACACTTAAAACACCATTTCCATCAACTAATTCAAGCATGAAATATACCATTTCTAACCTCACTATTTCATACCACATTCATCATTTACATAGTTCACACATAACAACCAAAATCATCTAAAATCCAAGCCATATCACATGGTAAGGTCCAACACCTCAAAATGCACCATATTTACTAGCCTATACATGACATATACCAAATATGTACATCTTTTAAAAGTACCGAAATAGATAGCCGATAGTGTGATCGAGTCGCTGACAATCCCCAGATCTGAGCTAGCTCTACGGACACTGTAAAACAGAGAAACACATCACACAGTAAGCTTTAAAGCTTAGTAAGTTCGTAATATAATTCATACTACTCAATAATGCAACATCAATACATAATTAAATCATCACATAGATAAATGCACAATTAGGTACATTATCATCCTCAAGCATATGCTCAAATATCCATTCATTCAACCATTAAAACTATCATCAACCACATAGGTTCAAACATACCTTTGCCAACACTTAGTTAATAAACGTTCTTGTTATTCGATGCTCGATACCATATCTCATTCACTGCTCGATATCTTTACAACTCAATCGCACACTTAGTGCCCAAATCATAGCCGAAGCTTAATTAACATCGCACACTTAGTACCTAGATACGAAACTGAACTTAATTCGGCATCGCACACACAGTGCCAATCAGTAAAGCTGAAGCTTACATTACTTCGCACACACAGTGCTATTCACCTCTGTTTCGATTTCAATTACGCACACTTAGTGCCACATTTCTCAATCTCATATTTAACATTTCTAATTCAATAATTATACATTCATTCAATTCACATCATATAGTTATAATTTAACAACTAGTATTATATTCAAACTTAACACACATTACCACGAGAACTTTGTCTTTGCCTCGATCTCGATCCGAATTTCTCCTTTCTTGGCCTATACATATTCAAATTTAACTTATTCAATCACCAATCCATTCAATTTAGTTCACACATACATATTTAAGGAATTTTACAAAATAACCCTCACATTTTCACATTTCGACACTTTAGTCCCTATTTCACAATTTCACAAAATACACATAATTTCATTACACCATGCTTAGCCGAATTTTCCTTATGTTCAAACAAGCCCACATATTTCATTTATTTCACATATTAGTCCAACAAAATATTATTTTCACAATTTAGCCCAAATTAGCCAATTTCACAAAAAAAAAATCAAAGACAAAATATGTTAACCAAACATCAAACTTTCATATTTCACCAATTATCAACACAAAGCTCACATATTCATCAATGGCACATCTCAAAATCTTCATCAAATTCTAAAATTAAGACATGGGCTTGATAGAACACAAAGCAACGATCACAAAAACGTAGAAATTATCAAAAACCGAACAAAAACGAACCTTTAATCAAGCTAAATGTTGGCCGAATGCTTCAAAACTCCTAAAACCTTATTTTTTTTCTTTCAATCGGTTAGAAAAAGATGAATACATGTGTTTTTACCTTTGTTTTATTTAATTAATCTTTTATTTACTAAATTACTAACTTAGCCTTATTAATCACATTTAAATTCCACTACCATTTGGCATTTTTGTCCATTGAATTTAACAATGGCATAATAACAACATAAGGACTCACATTTTAATAAGCAATTTCAAGTTAGCACTTTAACAATCAGCACACAACTTTTACATTTTATGCGATTAAGTCATTTTTCATAATTCGACACATATTGATAAAATTTTCACACTAAATTTTCACACATGCTCAATCACATATTATAAACATAAAAAATAATATTAAAATAATTTTTTGACCTCAGATTTGTGGTCTCGAAACCACTGTTCCGACTAGGGTCTAAACCAGGCTGTTACATAGGCTATTAATATTGTATCTGACAGTGTTTAATAACTCTATTGGATGTGTGCTGGGTCAAGACGCTGATTCGGGAAGAAGAAAAAAGGCGATATACTACATCAGTAAGAAATTTACTGAGTGTGAAATGAGATATTCGTCAATTGAGAAATTGTGTTGTGCCTTGATTTGGACAACTCGGAGGTTGAGGCAATACATGTTGTACTATACGACCTGGCTAATCTCGAAGTTGGACCCTCTAAAAATATAATGGAGTCAACTGATTTGAATAGAATGATGGCTAGATGGCAAATTCTACTCTCTGGATATGACATAGTTTATGTGAGCCAAAAAGCCATGAAAGGAAGCGCAGTAGTAGATTTTCTAGCTAGCAGAACTCTAGAAGATTATGAGACTGTGAACTTTGACTTCCCCAATGAAGAACTAATGTATTTGGTAGCTATTGAAGAAGACGCTACAAAAGATCACCTTTGGAAATTGAACTTCGACGGAGCATCAAATGCTGTAGGTAATGGAATTGGGGCAGTCTTGGTATCCCCAAATGGAGATCATTATCCATTCACATGCAAATTGGATTTTGGTTGTACAAATAATATGGCAGAGTATGAAGCATGTATCATGAGATTCCGTGCAGCCATAGAACAAAAAATTAGAGTGCTGGAAGTATATGAAGATTCTGTACTAGTGATCTACCAACTGAAAGGTGAATGGGAGACAAGAGACCCCAAATTGATCAATTATTGAAGGATAGTTCTGGGGTTAATTGAGGAGTTTGATGAAATTACTTTTAATTATCTCCCGCGAGACGAAAACCAGATGGCAGATGCTTTGGCTACTTTGGTTTCCATGATCAAAGTGAGCAAACAAGAGGATGTAAAACTCATTCAAATGAGTATTTAAGAGGCCCCAGCTCATTGTTACAATGTGGAGGAAGAAGAAAGAGATGATCACCCCTGGTACCACGATATATTATGATATGTAAGAAATCGTGAATACCCTGATCAGGCAACCAAGAATGATAAAAGGACGTTGAGCAGACTAGTCTGTGACTATGTCTTAGATGGAGAGATCTTGTACAAAAGAAGAAAGGATCAAGTACTATTGAGATGTGTGGATACTGTTGAAGCTAAGAAAATTCTAGAAGAAGTCCACGAGGGTGTCTGTGGAACACATGCTAATGGTTTCACAATGGCTAGACAAATTATGAGATTTGGGTACTATTGGTCTACCATGGAGGGAGACTGCATCAATTATGCTAAAAGATGTCACAAATGCCAAATTTATGGAGACAAAATTCATGTACCTCCTTCGTCTTTACATGTTATGACTTCCCCATGGCCTTTCTCTATGTGGGGCATGGATGTCATCAGGTCGACCTCGCCAAAAGCTTCAAATGGGCATCGATTCATCTTTGTAGTCATCGACTATTTCACCAAGTGGGTAGAGGCCACTTCATACGCCAGTGTTACTAAGTTGGCAGTTAGCAGATTCCTAAAAAAGGAAATCATATGTCGATATGGAATGCCTGAAAGGATTATATTTGACAATGCATTAAACTTGAACAACAGCACGATAGCGGAGGTCTGCAGTTAATTCAAAATTAGGCACTACAATTCATCACCATATCGTCCAAAAATGAATGGTTTAGTGGAAGAAACCAATAAAAACATTAAGAAGATCGTGGGGAAAATGACTGAAACTTATAAAGATTGGCACAAGAAGTTACCATTTACTCTCTATGCTTATCAAACATCTATCAGAACCTCCACCGGGGCAACATCTTTCTCATTGGTTTATGGAATGGAGGCGGTGTTACCCATTGAAGTAGAGATGCCTTCCCTTCGAGTTTTGTTAGAGCTAAAGTTAGATGAAGCAGAATGGATCCAGTCTCGATATGATCAGTTGAACTTGATTGAGGAAAAGAGGCTAAGGGCTATTCGTCAGGGTCAGATGTACCAAAAATGAATGATGTGAGCTTATGACAAAAAGGTTCACCCAAGAGAATTTCACGAGGGGGACCTGGTATTGAAAAAGATCCTCCCCATACAAAAAGGTTTCAGAGGGAAATGGATGCCAAATTGGGAAGGACCTTATGTGGTAAAAAAGGCTTTCTTCGGAAGAGCACTAATTTTGACTGAAATGGATGAGAAAAACTTGCCCAATCCTGTAAATTCGGATTCAGTCAAGAAGTACTATACTTAAAGAGGAAAAGAGGCCAAAGTGAAAACTCGCAAAAGGCACTTTGAGACCTTTTCTTAAAAAATAAACGGAGAGGCCAAGGTGAAAACCTGCAAAGGGCGCCTTGAGACCAAAGGGGTTTTGAGTCGAAAACCCGAAAAGGGCGGCTCAATTGTGATAAAAAATAGGGCATGCGGTGATCTTGCCATACCTGAATTAACGAAGAGAGGGTATGCAACATCTTGGGGCCTCGACAAAGTACTCTAGATCTCCTAAACACATATTGAGCTTAAAATGGTCTTCAAAAAGTTCGTACAGAGAAGCTCAAGCTGTGATATCTGGGGCACCTATTTTTTTCCTTCACTATTTTGTATTCTAGCAATGTTTGCTTTCTTTAATTAACTCATTCTTTTCAGATTTTGTTCATGACAAATTTTAGTTTTGTCTATCATTATGATCATTTTCAAGCATTTTGCATTGAATTAACGATTAATGGACTAATAATACTTTCACAAAAGGAGTTTTGCATATCACTCTGGAAACTTCTAAATAATATAAGAACCTGAAACTAGACTATTATTTGGAACTCACCAAGTTTAAGGGTTGGAAATATTTGAGAAGGAAGAGTCTAAGTTAAGACTATCTCTTCGGATTTTTTTTGTAAAAAATATTGATTGAACAAAATGACAAGATATCGTGTCAGTGATAAGGCTTCAATGAACAAACAAGCAATGATCACCAAGTAATAAGAGGAGAATATTTTTGGAGAAGAAAATTCTACATTCGTGCATAAACATCTGGTCATGACACCCTGGGAATAGTGTAAAAGACCAAAGTGATGGAAGAAGATTCAAATCTTATTTTACAGTGGGAAGGGATTGAAAAAGAGTCAGATCTTATACTCTTGGGTTGTAGTGGGAGGAAGATAGTACAAACCTTATGTCCTAGAAGTACAGTGGAATGGACCCTGAAGTTATAGTGGGGCAAGCTGATTGAGCAAAAATGTGATTGTTTCTTAGGGTTTTCTGTCAAAAGTACCAGCCGAACAAGATGGCAATATAACACATCAGTGGTAGAACCTTAATGAACAACGAGCAATGACTACCCTAAGCATTAAAAATGGATCATTCTCATGACATTTCTGCATTCATATATCATTCATAACACATCTAGTTAGGTGCATTTGATTCATTTTGATCATAGCATCCTAATCACTAGGCACAAACATATGCCCATGAAGCCGATTCTACAGGTCATGCCCCCCAGAAGATGGTGTGGCAATATCAGTGAACCCACAAATCTTATCTCCCTGAAGTAGCAGCGGAGCAGATTAAATTCGTAGATCTTATCTCCTTGAAGTTGCAATGGAGTAGATCAGAAATGACAGATCTTATCTTCACAATGTTACAATGAAACAGATCGAAGCCACCAGTCTTATCTCCTTGAAATTGCAGCGCAGTAGACTAAAGATAGCGAATCTTGTTTTCCTGACGTGGCGGTGGAATAGATTAAAGCTACAAATTATGGCGAATATTATCTTCCTAAAGTGGTAGTGGAGCAGATTTAAGCCATCAGCCTTATCTCCCTGAAGTTGCAGTGGAGCAGACTGAAGAAAGTAGATCTTACTTCCCTGGAGTCACAGTAGAACAGACTGAAGCTACAAATTATGGTGAATCTTATCTTTCTAAAGTTGCAGTAAAGCAGATTAAAGCCACTATCCTTATCTCCCTAAAGTTGAAGTGGAGCAAGATAAAAATCCACAAACCTTATCTCCCTGAAGTTACAGTGGAGAAGGTTGAAATTATCCATTCTTTGAAGTTCCAATAGAATAGATTGAAGTTACAAATCTCTTCTCTCTAAAATTTTGTTGAAGCAAAGCACCAATTCATATACCCCTGAAGATGCAGTGGGATGGAATGAGGTTATTAAAGAAAAGAAGTGTCAAGAAGGCAAGATTTGGTAAGACCGGGCAAGATTGGCCTTTCTTAAAAGTGTTTGCTCCATTTTCGTTACACGACAACAAGCAAAGAGGGGCAGCTGTAATTAGCCCAATTTGCCTGGACCCATTCAGAAACCAAGAATAATAAAACCAAACCAAATTAAAACCAAAATAAATACAAAAACCCAATAATAAAAGTCCAGTTACAGTTTACACAAGCCCAAATTCAGATTGTAGCCCAAATTTCAAAACATATTTACAATAAGACCTAAGTCTAAAACCAGCCCAAATGGCCCAAGCTAATTACAATGGCCCAATGATGAACAGGCCCGACTGACCCAAAATTGATTGGGGTTTCAGAAACCCTAAAGGTTTCTAGAACCTCCTAGCGCCGCAGCCCCCATGCCAGCCATGCGTTCCGGCCTCCACGTCACCCCACAAATGGCCTCTTCCTCCGTACGACGTGTAACATCCTGAATTTTTGGGCCTATGCGTTTAATGGGTGAATATGTTTAATATGTTAATTTAAGTAATAGGGGTCCAAATTGGGCTCAGGCTTAGGTAGAGGCCTTGATTAAAATTATCTGTTTGGGCATTATAGTGTTTAAAAGGTGGTATCTATGTTTAAAATACCAAAGTGGGCTTGTGGCCCAATCTTAGGAGGTGATGCCACACAAGGGAGTAAGTGGCCCAAATTTAAGTTTCATGGAGCCCAATTCTTTTAATTTAAGTTAGCTAAATTTTGGGCATTAGGATTAGGTGGAGTGGATGGCAACAAGGCTAAAATTTAGGGGTTTTAATGTTTAAAATATGTGGATAATAAGCAGATAAAGGCTATTATTTAGGAATTTATTTTATGTGGATAATAAGCAGATAAAGGCTAAAATTTAGGGATTTTAATGATTAAAATATGTGGATAATATCTTTGATAAAGGAGGAGGAGTTAGAGATAATTAAGTCTCTTTTAGATGAGCTAGTAGATTAAAATAAAGGAGAAAAGATAGGATTTATCTGCAAGGTTAGGTAAGTGCCAAATTTTCTATAAATAGGGGGAATATCTCTTCAATTTCGGCATTTGGGTTTTTCTCTCATTCTTTTCTCTTCTTCTCTGAGTAAAAGCCGAAAACTCCTAAAGTTTCATCTTCTTCTTCATTCTCTGCAAAAGCCGAAATCTCTAAGCCTAATCCTTCATCTTCACTTTGATTCAAAAGTCAAAACTCTTTCCATTCTTTTTCTTCCTAGCCGAAATCTTCAAATCTCTTCCTTGTTTTCTTTTCTTCTTCTCTTTTCCTGTCAGAAATCGAAACTCTTCACTCAAGTATTTTAAAAGCTAAAGACACATCAGCCTTCTCTTGTTCATACTTTTTTCGGGATTTCAAGGTAAGAGGATTTGTTTATTTATATATATAAAATTGGGTAGAATACTAACCATGGCCGAATATAGGAGAGGCCTATTTTTGCAATTTTTTCGGCTTTTGAGCAAGGCTATAGATCGAGGATAATAGATCCGGATAGCAAGGACATCGACTAAGAATATTGGATTTTGCGATATCAGGTGTGTAATACTTCCCCACCATCTAGATCTAATCATAAAATGCATGATCATAAGATTTATATGTTTTGATAATTGCCGACATCTCGATTTATTGATGAAAGCCCAATGAGGGTAAAAGCGGTTCACCAGGTTAGTAAATAATTTGTTTATATGTTATAAGTAAAATGCTTGTATGTGATTGCATGGGTTGGGTTGATGAAAGGAGGAAGTTATACGTTATATGTGTAGCGGTTTTATCGTGATCTGATGTAGCGGCTAATGCCATGAATTGTTATACGGGCTTCGGCCATTATATGTTATAAAGGCTTCGGCCATCATATGTGGATGAGCAGCATGACTGCCATCATGGTGTGTAGCGGTGTGGGTCGATTGTAGAAATCCCCAATGGTGTGTATGGTTGGTACGGGGGCGTGTAGCGGATGGAAACCTAGGCAAACGGGTTGGGCCTTGCATATTATTTGTTATAAATTTTTATTATGAGTATTAAACTGATTGCTTTGTTTAACGGGCTTAAGGCCCAAAATCTAGTGGTGCATGAGGGTTGCACACTGAGTCTCGCGACTCACCCTTTTAATTAACATTTCAAGTGATACCTAGTGCTTCGGACCGGGCCGGAGAGGAACGCAAGGTGGCCATGTAGAAGAATATGTGGATTTAGCAAAAAGACTCAAGTCATTATTTTATATTTTTATGTGGTGGATTTTAAAATTTCGTTGTAATAAGGCCATGGGCCACTAGTTTATATTTTGTTTTATTTTTGGGCTTTAATTATTTAATATTTTTTTATTTTAATTAAACTAAGGCATGTAATTAAGTTTGGATTTATTTTACAAAGGCATATTCTATATGAAATATATTTGGGCTTTTCGGAAAAATACGACATGTTTGACAAAAATTTTCTTAGTAACATATCAGATCCGGTCGTAGCAATTGGGCCGGGTTTGGGGTGTTACACGACGGTTTCGCCTGTAAAAAGAAACAAAATAGCAACAGTATACAAAAATAGCCAGCAAATGCATAACAGAAATCTAAGCCTTTTTGTATTTTCTTTTATTACTTATTCTTTAAATCGGCTATAAAAAGGGGCTGAAGGTAATCTGTAAAAAGGCTTACGATTTTACGAATGCAAATAAAAAAAATAATCAAAGAATACAAGGGTTTTTTAAGGCATTCACCAATCTTTGTATATCTATTCGAGTATTAAATATGGAAATACAACATAAACATTTTTAGGATAAGGATTTTACCTTCTTTTTGGCGATCAGAGAAACTGAATCCGAAGAGTCATCTCTTTTTATTTGGATTTTGGGTGTGGGATTTGGTTGTTCTGTGTTTAGATTTATGTTTAGGGTGCCATAAAGGACCGAAATGGCTATTTTTTTGGTCTCCGACCACCGCATACGACGGCAAATGGTGGCGGAGCACAACGGCTCGATGACGGAGTTAGGCCAGTCCCAGACCAGAGCTCCGAGAGCTTTCAGAGAGTTTTTTTTGTTGTTTTTTAAGAGGAATGGTTAAAAATGATTTTAGCCTTAGTTTTTGGTATTTAAAGCTAACTTATACGACGTCGTTTTGGAGTGGGTCACGTCGTTTCATGGCTAAGATTCGCGCGTTGACCTGACCCGGGGAGGCTCCGCACAATTTTCATTAATGGGCTATTTGCTCTTTAGATCCCTCTTCATTTCTATCGCTATGCAATTTCATCCGATTTATATTTTCTTTTATTTTTTTTAAATTGGCTCTGAAATTTTTCTTGTGTTTCGATCTGGTCCTTAGGCCATTTAAATGTGGATATTAGAACGGCATCGTCTTGGTGATAGGGTATAATTGCCCAATTGATCCCTATGATATGGCGCGCGTTTTAATCTGGTCCTCATTTTAACCCTTTTTTAATTTTTGTTATTTATTTTAATTAAATTATTTTGTTTTTATTTCATTAGGTTATTTTATTTTATATATTTTTTTACATATATTTATATATTATCCATTTTAAAATTCACTATATTGTTTTTTTAAATTATTTTTTTATCTATCTTTTTTCCTATATATAACTTTCATTGTATATATTTTATTTTATTTTTATATTCGATTTCTTTGGTATAAATTTTTATTTTATTTCTTAGCTTTTATTTTTATTTCTAAATCGCTTACTTCATGCTTTTTTTATTCATTTTTTTAAGATTTAGATTTTGTTATTTCGTCACTTTTATTATTATTTTCATGTTTGACATAGCATTGTCGTTGCACTGTTGGTGTTATTAGCTATTTTATATTATAATACTTTCTTTTGATTGTTTGTATTAGCATTGAAGATTAGTATGTCGTGTAATTTTCTCGAAGTGTTCCTTTTAGTATTTGTATCTTGTAATTTATTGGTGTAATGATTTTATTCACAAACCATCGTTTTAAATAAAAATGCATTTCATTTTATTGCTACATTTTAGTTCAAAATGTTTTCACAATGAGGCAATGCTCGGAATTTGGGAGCTTCGAGAAACCGTACCCTAACTTACTGGGTTTCGATTTTTCTCGCCGAGTCTAAAGAACCAATTATCCTTTTTAAATCAAAGCATATAAGTTAAATAAAAGCTTATTCTTGAGAATTCAAAAATGTTGTGTCCTAACTCACTGAATGTGACATTTTGTTATCCCGAGGTAAGGATTTCTAAAAATAAAAGCAATATTCTGTATTTGGAATTTTGAGAAATTGTGCCCTAACTTACTGGGTTCTGATTTTTCATTTGACCCAAATAATCGAATATCTTTCTTAAACTTAAATGCACGAGTTTTAAAAGTCAAAAGACAAGCTTAGTTTCGAGGATTTGAAATGTCGTATCCTAACTCACTGGGTGTGACATTTTACTTCTTCGAAATAAGAGGGTCTTAGCATCCAATTTAATTTATTCAAGTTTTCTTTTAAATAAAGGGGATCATATTTTAAAATCTTTTCAAATTTTCAACATTAAGATGTTAATTAATCAATTAGGTACCAATTTTAGGCGTTACGAGTGTACTAATCCTTCCTCGTGCGTAACCGACTCCCGAACCCCTTTTCTCGAATTTTGTAGGCCAAAATCATTGTTTAATAAATCAAAATGTTTTAATGATCAATCTCAAGGTGATCCAATCACACCTCGAAAAAAGATTGGTAGCGACTCCATTTTAGTTTTTAAAGTCGACCCTATTTTTTCAAAAAAAAAGTTTCGGCAATTATTATAACAACCTACATGTTAGTTCACATGTACTTTATGCTAACAGGATGTTATTTGTATTATATGTCGCATCAAAGAATAATTTTAAAATGATAAAAATATAATTTTTAAAAAATATAAAAGTTAATAAAAATTCAAAAAAGAACATGAAATTTACGGAGATTGTTATGCAAACTATCATATTTAAGAATTCAACATTTTTGTTATATTTCTGTTAAAAAAAATACTAATTTGGTTTTTTGAAAGGTTGAAAGTAAAATTTAACTTAAAAAAAAATAAGAGTTAAATCAACAAAAAATGTAAATTTCGAGGACTAAATTTAGCATTATGCCTTAAAAATAAAATACATGATTTTGGCTGACTGTGTTACTACCCTTCCCAAGCTGAAGTTCAACCATGGTTACTTGAATTGGACCAACTAGCCGGGCTGAAAATCAACTAATGTATCGGTCCGAACTTGTTGAGTAAGGAAATGGTTGAACTGGATTATTGAAATTTTTTTAAAAATATTTTTATGATTTTCTTAATATTTATTTAATTAAATTGGTCGGGTTATTTGGACCGGTAAATTGATAACCTAACCAATTTGACCACCAATTAAATTTTTAAAACCTTGAACTAGGGGTGTTATCGGTTTGGTTTGGTTGGGTTGTTTCCGATTTTTTTTGAAATGTCCACAATTCGATTCGGCTCGGTTCGGTTCTTGGTTTTTTTATATTAAATTTTGGTTTTAGATAAACTTAGTTTGACAAAATGAGAATTATTTTATGGGTTTTGAATATTATTTGATAAACTTTCAAAAAAGAATTCATAAATATTTCAATAAATTTTAAATTATTTTCATTATTTTAAATATAACATAATTATTTTTATATCATAAAAATTAAAATTGAATATATATGTAAAAAAAGAAAGGAGAAAAAACAACGGTTGTTGGGTAATTAAAAAGAAGGTCCCAACCCTACAAATCCATGTGGGCCTAAAATATATTTCAAATGCATTTTTCAATTGTGGGTCCAATTTTTCATTAAAAAATTTCTGGTCACTGTCTCTTTCAAGTTTGAGCTTTTATCACTAAAATAAATAACTTAAATCTCTTTCAATAAAAAAAATTGTTTAATGCAATAGTAGCGAGGTCAAAAAAAATATTTTAAAAGATTAAATATGAATTATAAATTTTTAGAGAGTCAAAATGAAATTTTATAAAACTTTTAAGAAGTTAAATGATAAATCTACTATTTTAGGGAGGCCAAGACTATTTTAGGGCATTATATTAATCCAAAATATATATAAAGAAATCTTATTTAATTTTTAAACGAAAACATGTGATTTTATTGGAAAGAATTAATAAGTTTTTTCTGTTTTAATAATACAAGAATTTTGGATTAAATTATTTCTGAGTGTATAATTGAAGAGCTGTTGAGTAAATTTATTGTAAATTCAAAAGAGACAACATAATAAGACAGTTCCATCATCTTGTACTGATCCGACCAGACAAAGATCAAGTGTTTTTTTATTTCTCAGTATCACTATCTGCAGAGGCTTGAACCAGTGTTTCACATGCTATATTAAAGTATTCCGAATTATTTTCAATGTAATCTTTTGTAGCAGCTTCCAACTTCTGCCACACTGCTGGATCAGTCTCGTCCAGCTTCATGTCACAACGTTCATCCACTGCAACATTATATCGGATACCAAAACTTCATTATCAAGGATTACATTCGAATATAGTTATGGATACATCCCGGGATTCTTACCTGGATTGAACCGACAGTAACGGATCTTGGGGTGCATAGGCAATAATGTATTCAGTGTTTCCTCGACTCGGTCCACCGAGCATGCGCTCTCAATCAGCACTTGCCCTGCATCTAGATATCGCCAACCGCCTTTTCGTGCCTGCAACGGAGGAGATAGATAACTCGTAAAATCAATGGAATGGAGTAATGGCTCATTAACCACACAATTCTGATAGGCAGTTACCTTAGTAGGTACGGAACCAGAACCAACGGAAACTAAACAGTCAATTTTAGTATCAGGCCATAGAAGTTGTGCTTCTCTCATTGAAATGATTGTCGGATTATTCGCCATTAAACCACCATCTCGCCACCGGTATACATCTATATAAGAAAGGTAACAAGCTTAGGCAAATTTTAAACAAAATTGCATACTAAAAACCAGCAGAAAATAAAAAATACCATCTGAGAAATCATCTAGATAATATGGGGCAGCACAAGATGCTCTTATAGCTTGCCATAGTTGGTATTTACAGCTTCCGATAAGACCAATTTGTTTGTGGCTAACCCGAGCGGTGGTTCCTGAACTTTCAGATGTGACACAAGGTGCCTCCGGCGTTCCCACGGGGTACTGCACATTAAGAATGTATAAATGAATACATTATGCCATAATGGATGACAAAATAGCAACAGCAACTCTTGACCTCGAACCTGATAATTACGGAATACGAATGGCTGAGCGGGCATAACACTCACTAAAGTCGAGATGAGACAGACTTTTGGAATGTCCTTCACAGCAGACTCGATTAATCTGTCATCACCATCCTCATCGACACACAAGTCCTTTAACAACCTCTCTAACTTATCTGGATTGTGCTGCAAATAGTTTCATTGTTAAGAAACTCTATCGACATGAATTCGCATATGGTGAAACGAGAAAACTCATACTTTGGACCCTTTTGCAACAACTCTGAAACTTTGTGATGAGCTTTTGTAAAGTTGGTCCAACTTTTCTTTCCAAGTTGCAGAATTGTTATCCTTCGGCACAGGTTCGGAGAAAACGACTTTTCCTACAAATTCAAAACAGGATAATAGAGTGAACAAAGTGAAACTACAGCTACATATGAACAAATGGTTCATTATGCAGATCATATATAGTTACCGAAATTTTTGTATATTTCTTCCAATCGGTACGCGCTCATCGACTTAATACTAAGTGCAGCAGCGTAAATGCCACCGGTTGAAGTCCCACATATAAGGTCAAATAGCTCATGCATTCGTTTTCCAGTTCTGTTCTCGATCTCCTCAAGGATCTGCACAGTTGCAAGACCTTTCATGCCACCTCCATCCAACGATAGTATGCGAATGCCTCGTTTCGGTATCTGTCTTCCTCCAATAGCGCATCGCAAGCGCTCATTCTCTCCTATAAAAGAACATAATATGATGATCCCATGATGTAAAGATTCTCAAAATCCAAGAAACATACCAAGAATTGCCAAAGCACGAGCTGCAGCTTTATTTACTCGTGGCTCGGGCGTAGCCGTCAGCTGCACAAGAAGTTCTCTCAAGCCTTCGACAGCGACAAGTACATGACGATTCTCCGGACAGAATCCCAAATTCCCAACAGCTAACAAAGCAAGCCTTTGCACCTGATTGAAAACAAAAGGTTCATTCATCATGCATAAACATAACAATTCAAGAATCAATAGAAGAGAATCAATAAAAAGAATATCAGAAAATTATTATTAGTTTATTACCTCTGGATTTTTATGAACACAAAGTACTTTTAATGAACTAAGAACATCATTGGTTAGCATCATCTCAGCTATGGTATCTGATCTAATAGCCAATGTGACCACAACTTGCAGCACTGAAACCAGATTTTCTGAGACAGAGGAGACCATTAAAACAGCTCCAATGGGTTGCATGATGTCGCATTTCATTAACTTCATTGCCACGGAAACATCACAAGCAAGTGTGGATAAAGAAGAACAAGCTTGTCGGACCTGACAATATAAGCCGTAAAAAAGCAGACTATGAAACAGAGAACTGCAACATGGAACTTACCACAAGGTAGTTGTCGTTGCTAATCATGCTAATGAGCTGCCGTACTGGTTCATCATCTTTACCAACGAGTACACGGTTCCCAAGGTCTTGGAGTATTACCTTGGATACTGCAGAGGCTACAAAGCGATAATAAGGGAATCTGAAAATGAAAGAGCAAAAGGCACCCAACTTGTGTCCAGATGCAGCAAAATATGAAGTGTTCTCCATCTGCAACACCAACACAACACAACCGGTATTTGCACCGACTCCACCGTCGTGATCCGCCGCGATGCCACCCCTCACCGGGTCTACAACCTCCTATATTGTAAACCCAAGAATCTGGATCTTTGAGTTCGTGTTGAAGAATCAAGGGTTGTATAAATAAGGGAAATTGGAGGAAGCTAAGAGGGTGTTTAAAGATTATGGTGAAACATTTATTTAACATTTCTCCGGTGATGATTTTTGAGACTGTTAAAAGTGTTTGTCAATGATATCATATATATCAAAAGAAAAAACAGAGCTTTCTTGTGGTACCAAAAAATATGGGTAAAAATAATTCAATAATTTCTCTCAATTTCGAATTAGACCCTTTACAAAAATTAAAATAATTTAATTTTTGTCAATTTTGAAAGTGTGCGTGTAATTAGTTTTGAGGTTAATGATTTCTATATATAACTTTAATTAATATAATAACAAATTTAACTCTTAAAATGTAGTCATTCTGTCTATGTGGCTTTGATTTAATAAATTTAGTCTACAACATTAATATAAATGTTGAGGTTAAATTTATTAATTTTTTAGAATTAGGATTAAATTAAAAAAATTATAAATGTTAAGGGTTAAATTTATTGTTTTACTAATCAAAATTATGTGATTAATTGAGTAACTTTAAAAAACGATAAGGATTAAATTATTCTAATTTTTTTTTAGAGAAATCAATTTGTTTAATTACAAAATTAAGAGCCATAGTAGAGTTCTTAAAAAAAATAAAAATCTGTTTTTAGAATGGAGCTTTTGTTTCTAAGTCAAAATTGTTTAGAAGGTCCGTGTACTGTGTATTTTTGTCAAGTTTAGTCTTTTATGGTAATTTGATATTTTTAATAGTTTAAATATTTCATAAGTTTTTATACTTTTCACAAATTTAGAATTTAGTTCTTATACTTTTATTTTCAGAAAATTAGTCTCTCTATTTTTTCGATTTCAAAATTTAAGTTTAGTTATTAACACTATTATTTTATTGGTTAAATTTATTTATGTGACATTCTAAAATTTAAAAAAAACCACTTAATAGCCATGTAATAAAAAAAAGATATTGTAATGAATTTGAATTTTAAAAAATAATTTTAACAGCGTTTAGTCTTTTTATTATTATTATAATTTGATATTTTAGTAAGTTAAATATGCCATGCTATAAGTCCCTGCATTCTTCACAAATTTAAAATTTAGTCTATATACTTTTATTTCCAAGAATTTATTCTTTTTACTTTTTATATTTCAAAATTTAAGTCCAATTGTTAATACTCGTAAATCTTTTTTGTTAAATTTATTAACATGATATTTTGAAATAAAAAACATACTCACTTAATAACTATGTAACTTAAAAAAGACATCCTAATGAACTTAAATTTAACAAAATAATGTTAATAATGTTAACAACTGAAATTAAATCTTGAAATATGAAAACATAGAAAGAATAAATTCCTACAAATAAAAATACAAGGACTAAATTCTAAATTGAGAAAAAAGTACAATGAAATATTTAACCTTTTAAGTAGCTTTACTTTTTGAAATATATATTCCATCAAATAATTTGATTTTAACTTATTTTAAAATTGGTGAGGTTTTATAGATAGACAAAAATTATATACTTTTTTTAATCTTTTTTAAATATGAAAAAGAAACTTTGTAACGATAAAAAAAAAGTTACAATGTATATGTTACGTTTAGAAAAATAAGTGGTAAGAAATTAGTTTTAACAAAATTAATCCCTAAAATTGAAAATACATATAAAAAAACAATAATTAGAATAATGGTAAGGAAAAGGGCATGAGACGTTTGAACACATTAATTATTTAATTTAATACTTATAATAATTAATTAATTTGAGCAAGTTGGAAAATGAAATTGGATGGGTGTTTAATGTTAGTTAGATTCATTTATGGAAATTAACATGGATTAAGTCAAGATGCATCTCTTTCTTCTTGCATTATGGAAGGGTAAGGTTGAATGAATGAATGAATGAGACAAATTGGGTGGTTGGTTGGTGTGGTAATGGTGTGTGGGCTAATGGTCAGGTTATGTCACATTAATGTGCTTTGGAAAAAGTTAATTAATTGTGTGGGTCTAAATTTGTAAACAATTCATGTCTTTTAAGTTAATTGTTTTTTAGTGGGTCTGAATTAGATAATTATTTTTATATTGGGGTTTAAATTTTTCTTTTTGATTTAAGTTATCTAATGAATTTAACAATTGTTTCCATATCAAAACTTAAACTTAGTAATTGTTCTTAGAGACATACACTTTAAGATTTTCAAAGAGAATATTAAGGACTAACTTATAATATATATATATCAAAAGTAATTTAACCTGCAGCTCAAACCAAACCAAAACCTTTCCTAAGATGGGATTTAGAACACTTAAAATATTGGTGATTAAAGTTTTGCATGAGTCATGATTTTGGAGTTTAGTGTTGATATCAAAAGCTAAAAGGTGAAGTTTAGTAAATAATTTGCATTATTTAAATTTTTGTTGATTGTTATTGAATTTCGGATTTAAATTTAGAATCTTTATATTTCAATTAAAAAGAAAGAGTTAAACCAAACCAAATTTAGGGAAAATCTTTTCTAACATTCCCCTTTTAGCTATTTTATTTTAAACATAGGGTTAGGATTTATAGATATAAATTTTAGGATTTTAAACATGCCAAGATTATAGAATTCTAAGAGTTAGGGTTTAGATTCTTATAAAATGTATTATTTAAGGCGCAGGGTTTTAGGGGTAAGATTTAGAGTTTGTGGATTTTATAGAAATTATTAATGTAATTTTCATAATAAAAATACAAATTATAAGCAAACTTATCTGTATAAAATTTTAATATTAAAAATTAAAAAATTTCTAAAAAAGATAAATTAATGGCTTTTATATGTATCATTACCCTATTATTTATTACCAAAATTTCCTAAAAGATGATATTATGATGATTTATTTTTCTTAATTTACTATTTTAACAAAAAATCCAGCTGGTCCTTATGATTTTCTTTTATGATACAAACACAGTTAGGAATTTTGAATAAAAAAGAACATGATTATCCTAATAATAACAAAAGGATAATATTATGTGACAGGGTATAGTTTAAAAAATTTACATTTTTTTGAAACTTAATATTCGGAACTTCCAAAAATACAAAGTTAACACTGATTTAATTCAGAGTTTCTGCAAAAAAAAAAAAAAAAAGGTTTTTTTATTACTGCCCTCATCTGATTCATCACAAAGAGGTCTCAGATGTTTTTTTCCTTATTCCCTCCCTCTCCATCTACGTAATACGATTTACAACTTTTATATCTTTTACACTGTAACAACAAAATACATGATTGGTTGTTGCGATTTATATTTATAACTCTCTCCACTTATGCATTTTTAAAGGGTGCAACAAGTCTTTCACAAGCATCCTTGAAAGTTTCCGAATTGTTATCGATGTAATCCTTCGTTGCAGCTTCCAACTTTGCCCAAATTGTTGGATCCGTCTCATCCAGCTCCATGTCACATCGTTCATCCACTGCAACCAGGGACATCCGTTTTACACATAATTTATTCATCTTTGCCCACGGTTGTAATGAATCTCGAATGTGAAATGGTACGAGGAAGTAAGAATTCGTACCTGGATTGAACCGGAAGTAATGGATCTCAGGGTGCATAGGTAACAGCGTCCTCAAAGCTTCCTCTGCATGATCTACAGAGCATGCACTCTCGATCAGCACTTGCCCTGCATCTAGATATCGCCAACCACCTTTTCGAGCCTACAATGGAGATACTCATAAGTATATGGAATGAAGTCATGGAAATGTTAAGATGGCACACAAAAAAAGAGAAAAGGTTACCTTGGTAGGCAAAGAGCCAGATCCAATTGAAACTATACAATCAATTTTAGTAGCAGGCCACAGAAGTTGTGCTTCTCGTATGGAGAAGATAGTTGGATTGTTTGCCAATAGAGCACCGTCGAGCCAACGGTATACACCTATGTAAAACATATCTTAATATAAAGGTTGAGAAGCTTAGACATACTTCAAAATTATTTGTTAACATAAGAAGAAATTACCATCGGAAAAGTCATCAAGATAATACGGAGCAGCACAAGATGCTCTTATAGCTTCCCACAAAAGATGTTTACAACTTCCAACAAAAGCACTTCGTTTGCAGCCAACCTGGGTACCCGTAGTTGGAGATCCTAGCATAGTGGTTCCTGAACTTTTAGACCTGGCAATAGGCACCTCGGGCGTTCCAACAGGGTACTGCACATTAAGAAATATAAACATATAAACAAACTACTACATCTACTAAGATATTACCATATTGGATGATAAACTAGTCTACTTATATCTAGAGGGCCAACATAATACTTGAACTCAGTTAGATATTATCAAAAAAGGAACAGTTGACCTCAGACCTGATAATTGCGGAATATAAAAGGTTGCGCAGGCGTAACACTCGCTAAAGTTGACACGAGAAAAACTTTCGGAATGTTTTTCACAGCAGTCTCAATTAATATGTCATCACCATCCTCATCAGCACACATGTCCTGTAGCAACTTCTCTAACTTTTCTGCATTGTGCTGCAATACTAAATGTTAAAAGTGTGTTGCTGAAAGAAAAGGCTATTTTGAAAGGTGAACAAACAGGCATTTGAAGTATCGACCTTACCATGCCGAAATACCTCTAATAAAAATAAGAAATAAGTTGCAGCAGTGTGATCACAATGTTTGGGACATAGTTTCATATAATTATTCATCCATCTTCATGCACACATGTACATACATTTTCAAGGAAGACATGAACGGAACACTAGCAGTATCCAATAAATAAGCACAAGTTCAATACAATGTTTGGGACATAGTTTCATATAATTATTCATCCATCTTCATGCACACATGTACATACATTTTCAAGGAAGACATGAACGGAACACTAGCAGTATCCAATAAATAAGCACAAATTCAAATACAATAGAAGAGAGATTCATACTTTAGATCCTTTTGCAACAACTCTGAAACTCTGTGATGAACTTTTGTAAAGCTGGTCCAACTTGTGTTTCCAAGTTGCGGCTTCATTTTTCTTTTGCACAGGTTCAGAGAAAACAACTTTCCCTACAAAGTCAAAACAGGGAACACTATAAACAAAGTGAACTACAACTATATATACAGTGTTGATGAATAATGATTCTTTATGCAGAGCCATATGGTTACCAAGATTTCTGTATATTTCTTCCAGTTGGTCCGAGCTCATCAACTTAATACCAAGTGCAGATGCGAAAATGCCACCCGTTGATGTCCCACATATAAGGTCAAATAGCTCATGCATTCGCTTTCCTGTTCCCCTTTCAATTTCTTGAAGGATCTGCACAGTTGCAAGACCTTTCATGCCACCTCCGTCCAACGAAAGTATGCGTATGCCTGTTTCCGGTACCTGTCTCCCTTTAATAGCACGGCGCAAGCTTTCGTTCTCTCCTACAAAATAACATAATACGATGATCCTATGATCTAAATATCCCCAAATCAAATCCATGAAATATACCAAGAATTGCCAAAGCACGAGCTGCAGCTTTATTTACTCGTGGCTCGGGTGTAGCCGTCAGCCGCATGAGAAGTTCCCTCAAGTTTTCAGAAGTGACAAGAATGTTATGATTCTCTCGGCAAAAGGCCAAATTCCCAACAGCTAGCAAAGCAAGCCTTTGCACCTGATTACACATATAAAAGTCTAATTATATGCACAGCCTTTAAATATAAGAGAATCAATTAAAAAGCAGAAAGTTACCTCTGGGTTTTTATGGCCAAACAGTATCTCAAATGATTTCATAATATCCTTACTTAGCATCTTCTGAGCTACAGTATCAGACCCAAAGGCCAGTGTGACGACAACTTGCAGCACAGATACCAGATCTTCAGGGGAAGGAGACCTCAAAACATGTTCAATTGGTTGCATGATGTCGCATTTTATTAACAATTCACTATGAAGATTACCAGCAAGATTTGATAAAGAAGAGCAAGCTTGTTCAACCTGACCATAAAAAAATGATAAATCAGAACAACAATGATAAATCACATGAAAAAAGAACAACTTATAAGTAACATACTGAAAGGCGATTGTCACTGTTTAACATTCTTATGAGCTGCCTCACTGACTTCTCATCTTTACCAAGAAGTAAACGGTTCCCCGGGTCTTGCATTATTAGCTTCGACACAGCAGAGGCTAACAATGGATGATAAGAAGTAGGAGAACGGAATATGAGGGAGAAGAAGGTACTGAGCCTGTGCTTAGATGCAACAAAATATGAACTATTCTCCATCTGCAAACACAAACAAAAGAAACAAACACTTTTGATTATCGATTTATGCATAAGCATACAAAAAAAAAGAAAAAAAAAAGAAGCTAATATTTGTTTAACTTATTACCTTTTATGAGACTAAGCTTTCTTCAAAATCACCTCCAAAACGATGGCTTCACTTCACTCTTTCCACGTACAGCATCCTCTGTTTCACTGAAAATCACGCGCCGCCGTCATCTCCCACCTCGAAAAACCTCCGGTCGCAACCTCGAAAACCGATTCCTCCGTCGCGAAATCCCTCAAGGAGGTGTTAAACAGTGTGTTGGGGGCGGTTGACGACGACGCCTCGGACGAAAATACTTAAAAAAAAAAGCAAAGGATGAGAAAGAAATAAAAATGAAAATGGAGGAGTTTAGTTTGGAAAAAAAAGGAAGGGTTTTGCATTAAATGTTGAATGTACTGATTCCCACTTATAATAAAAACAAATCAAAATTATGATCTGAGAGATGCTGTCACTCACTAGTGTCTGTTAAGACAATCTGTTGAGTATCATCCCACAATCCTTACATAATTCAATTTAATATTATTACATTGTCCATCTCATTTTATTATAATCACTTCCTAATGCTTTTTTATATTTCTAACCTTAACTGTATCTTGCAGTATTTATTATTATTTTAATTACCAACAATTTAAATTTTTTATAATTTTTATACTTTTTCGTATTTCTTTGTAAGACTAATATTTTAACGATTCAATCATTAAATTTATCGATATAATTGTACTTATCGTATATATAAATTTTTAAAACGATATCTCTATCATATCGATCTAAATTACTATATACATATATTAATATTTATTAAACGGTTCAAAGGTTTTTTTACCTAAATCAAATAGTTATAAATCTTTACTTTACATCAAATTTGACATGTATAATCGATTTGAATGAAATATAAATTATAACAATTGGATTGTTAAAATATTATTAGTACAAAGAGATATAAAATAGTGTTGTGGCACCCACATTTGGCTCGGTCACCAAACCTAAATGCGAGACATTATATTCCGTTACCGGAATAACTCAAACTGTCGTAATTAATTCCTTCAAAGTTAAATAGTGAATGTGTTAAAATTTCATAAAGTTTCGTGTTGTATAAATGTAGTGCACTTGATTTAGATCTAATGGGCTCACTTATATTGACTCGGGGTCATACAAGGTCAACACGAAGTCAAGATACACATTTTAACTCAAATTGTTAAAATGAAGAGTTATGTCTGGAAACATATCTCTTCTCTTTTGGATCTCTAGTTTCAAAGTGAGTTGCCTCAAGACAATAATATTTATATTCAAATAATTTAATTTTTATCTATAGTTGATGTAGGTATTAACTTTTAGATAATCATTATTTAAATTCATTTTTATTATACGAAAAATTAAAGTGAATATTAAATTTTAATATCCATTAAAACAATGGTTTAATATATGCTGCACTATCTGTGCATACATATCATGTACCATTCTTAATAATAAAATGATATATCATTATTAGTGTAAAATAAAAAATATTGAAGGACATAAAAATAAATACTATTAACTTTGTTAAACATAATTAAATATTAATTATATTTTTATTTCTCTTTTGAGTCTTGGTTTTTAATTTTTGGCTTTTGAATTTTAAATTTCGGGTTTTAGGTTTTGGTTTTTTAGTTTTGGTTTGATGCTTTTGTATTTATTTATATTTAATAATTATAATTAATATTTTTTAAATAAAATTATTTATATTTATTCTTAAACCCTTCAATATATATATATTTATTTTGCACCAGTGATAATGTATCATCTTATTATTAAGTAATGATGCTTGAAACCTATATGTCGACAATGTATCATTTATTTTTCTTTTTAAATATGTTGAATTTCATATTCAAATAAATATTTAACATCTTAATAAACAATTTGGTTAGTATAATCTACACTATTAATAAAACTAAAATTAATATGCTTAAAAATTAAAGCTGCGTTTTATAAATAAATTCTTTACCAATACACTAATAATAATCCTTGAGTAAACTTAAAAAAAAAAAATAACTTTTAACATAGAATGTTTTCTCTCACCAAATTTGTGCATATAAGTAATGTCACACGTTGTATGGGTATTATAAGTTAACTCGATATTTAATTTTTAAAATACAAAATTTTAATATTAAATTTTCTTTTCATTAACTTGATAATTTTTTAACGCTCTATAGAAAAAGATAATAACATAATAAACAATTGAACTGCATTTAATATTCTTAATATTATGTATTCACCTATTTCAATTTTTTTTACTCACAAGTTAAACTATTTTTTTATTTTAGTTTCGTATATATTACATATGTGTTGTTATTATTATTAATTTGAAACAATATATTTTGTTATTTATTATACATTATTTTTAAATACTTATTTAAATTTAAAATTTATAATTTCTACATGCATATGCGATAAAATTTTTAGTATTAATAATTAAAATACTTCAAAATTTAAAAAGTATAGTTATGTAATAATGTGGTGATTGGAATCTAAAACGTAATACTTTATTTAAACGAACGAACTCACGTGTTCTCACCTTCTTTTTTCTTTTTTTTTTTTTACGCATTAAGCTGTATTATATTTTTATATATTTAGGGTAAATTACATCTTTAGTCTCTAAATTGTAGGTAAATTTTTATTTTGGTCACTTAACTGAAATAAGTTATAATTTGATCCATAAAGTTTTTAAAATTATTATTTTTTGGTCAACCAGTTATTAAGTGACACTTTTTTAGTTGGTTTAATAACAATTTTAGTTCCAAAAATTTATATTTTATATTAATTTGACCCTGATTCTATATAAATATTATAAAAATCCCTCAAAATTATTTTAAAAATAAAAATTCTAGAAAAACAAAATCTCGAAAATGTTGTTGAAGAACTAATATGTATGAAAAATAAGAAAAATTACCATTCAGTAGAATCTAATAACAAATTAAAAACAGAACCAAAAAAAAGTTAGATTGTTACACGTTTCTTCAGTGTTTTTGGAAATCAAATTAATAATATCTTCAAGTCAAGTTTCATGTCCTCGAAGAACATCTAGAACTAATATTACAAAGGCTTATAAAATCGACTATGAAGTCATTTTCTACAAAAAATACAAAATATGCCACAGAATTTTCTTTTTCAAACTCAATTCAAAATTTTAATTCATTAAATTTATTTTTCAAAACCCAAATTGTAAAAAAAAAAACATGATATTCTAAATATTTTCTTTTCTTATAAGAAAAAAGTTATGTCAAGAAACAAAAGAGGTAAAAACATACAACCAATAATTTTGCTTAATACTTTTTTAATCTTTTTTAAAGATTGGGTATTAGAGATTTTTATATAGGTAATACAAAGAGAAAATTTGGAGGGTTTAAAAAAAAATTTATTCATTTTCTCTCACTTGATTTACTTTTGAAAGATTATCTACTTTTATTTTTATTTGTTTTTTGAATTTTTTAAAATTTTAAAAAGAATTTTAAATTTTTATCATTTTACACATAATCAAAGTAAAATTGATAGAAAATATAAAACTTTAATAATCAAATTGTAATTTATTTTTAATTAAGTGATTAAAACAAAAATTTACCTATAATTTAATGACTAATGATGTAATTCACTCATACTTATATATAACTAAGTCGTTTCACAATGGACACATGTTCATTTGTTTTTTCCTTTATTTTACATGAGAACATTATTGATAAATTTCAATTCCAACCCCTCTACTTTTTAGATTATAAGAATGGTTAAAATTTAATTTGGTCTCTATATTTCGTTCTAAATTGAGATCTAACATATATACTTTAACTTTAACATAGTTTGATACCTCAACTTTTATAATGTTATTAGTTTGACTAATACTTTATTCTAACTAAAATGATTTTGTGAATTTTTAAGAATTGTTAGCATCATTAAAATTCTTTATTAAATTCAAGTCCCTCAAAATGCCATACTAACACAAATGAATTTTAATAGTGTTAACAGATAGATCTAAAAGTTTAAATTCAAAAAATAAAGAAACTAAATTTCTAAAAATAAAAATATGAAAATTAAATTCTAAATATACGAAAAAACACAAAAATTTAGAGCAAATTATAACCTTTAAATTTGTACACTATTTAATAAAATTAAGTAGATAAAAATAATACTAATTTATTATCAAATTAATTATAGAATTTTAGCACACTAAAGTCGTGTTGGAAAGTCTGGCCAAAAAAAAAAAAAAAAAAGAAACAGACGTTGGAAAGGTCTTCAAACTGATACTTTAGCTTGAGTTAGGTGGCATTATGATTTGCGATAAATGGAAAGCCCATCATTAGCATTCAACTTTGAAGAAATATAAATTTCTCACCAAAATATGGCGTATAGGCCGTTTTTTTAATTAATTAGTTCTTTAGGTTGGTTTTAAAATTAATTAAGAAAATAGATCGATTTAAATGGAAAACGCGTTTTCAACAACAGTGAAAAAGTAATTGCTTTTTGAATATTGTCATGCTAACGGTAAAAAATAAATATACCAACAGTTAAAATTTTTTTACCCTATAAATACCTTCAAATTTCAATTTTTTTTTCATTCACATCCATCTCTCAACTCTCGCGACTCTCTCAACCCTCTCAAACCTTTTCAAGTCTTTCAACTCCCTTGTTTTAAAATTTTCGATATTTTAATTTAAAAATATTATTTTTTCAATTATCTTTTTTTTTATCGTTCAAATCGATTTCTCACAGATGGCCATCTCTCTAATCCGTTTTGACGACATGCATATTTTCGCCTCCCAATTAGCAATGTTAAGCAGAAAATTTAAATTTCGTTAATTTCAATAATGTTAAATTGATTTATTTTTAATTTGAAATTGTTTTTCTTGTGTAAATAGGCGGATAGTCATGTTCTGGAGGGCTTCACTCATAATATGGGAAAGCCTGCAATCCCTGAAATTCGTGGCCACTTGTAAGCGGCTGGATTCTTACAGCGTCTCGCATGTCTGGGGGCTGCAAACTCGGTTTGGCACTAATCAGCGCGTTGGTGGAAAGATAGAGGCTTGAAACACACACTTTCCACCTTCCATGCGGCGAATGTACAATCACACTCAAAGACATAGCGCTGCAACTCGGTTTGCCAGTGGGTGGGCCAGTCATCACGGGATCAGCGATCGTTCCGGGCAAAGTGGGCCTCTGCCAATCACTATCGGGGAAGGTCTCTGACAAATTCGAAGGTGGTTAGTTATCGATGAACTAGTTGAAGGATAATTTGAACGAGCTCCCTAAAGACCCTGAAGATTGAATGAAGGAGGTCATAACATAATACACCTAAGCATACATCATGAGGTTAATCGAGGGCATTTTAATGCCCGACAAATCTCGAAAATTGGTACATATAAGGTGGCTACTACATCTAGTGGACTTCAATTAGTGCGGGAAACTAAGTTAGGGATCTACTGTATTATTCACGTTATACTGGGAGATGTGTCGGGCCACGATACCGAGTGCGACGTCGATCGGTGGTTATCTGCTCCTACTGCAGTCGTGGACTTAGTGGCGACTACCATTTTTGTAACACCTCTAACCCGTATCCGTCGTTAGATTAGGGTTACAGGGCATTACCGTACAATCGAGAACATTTAAACTTAATATCATTCAATCACATAAAAAATCATAAACCAATCATATACATACATTCTGTCCCTAAATCGAGCTCTCGAGGTTCTAATAATACCATAAAAACGATTTGAGACTAATTTAAAATCATTTGAAAAGTCTAGAAAAAAGTTACAAAATTTTAGAAACAATGGTCACACGGCCGTGTGTCTCACACGACTGAGACACATGCCCATGTTTCAGGCTGTGTAACCTTCAAACTAGGGACGCACGGCCATGTCTTTGCCTGTGTAACTTTCTGAGTTGTCCCACACGCCCATGTGACAGGTCGTATGCTAAGCCATGTAACTCACTGACTTGCACCTTAAAGAACCTATCAGATGACACACGGTCGTGTCGGCAAGCTGTGTATCTCACACGACTGAGTCACACACCCGTGTCTCAGGCCGTGTGGACCGAAAATAAACATTAAACACCAAGATTATCGTTTCAAGCTTAATTGGACTCTAAGTAAACCATATCCCAACCGAAAGTCCTATTCAAAGTGACATCAAACAAGCTAAAAATATGCAAAATCAACCATTAGATGTGTCTAACAATGTATCCTCAATGATACAGAAGTATATACCATCAACACTTGCTTAAACATATCAAAATATACCACAATTCAATTACAAAAACTCTATTTCCTATTAAGTCTAAAACACAACATAATTGACCATTCTCAAACCAATTTTTTTGGTACCAAAATGTTATATACATCTTGTAATTGGCCCAATTTGCCCGGGCCCATATAAATAAAATAAACCAGAATAAAAAAACCAAAAAAATACCAAATGTCCTTTTACAGTCCTTTTACAAAGCCCAAATTTAATTTACAAATGGCCCAAATACTAAAATTAAACCCAACACCTAAACAGACTACCCAAACCCATTAATCTATTACCAGAATAGACCCATTAACCCAAACCTAAAATAGACTACCCAGCCCCAGACCCAAATACACACGGCCCAAAATGGCCCAATGATTAAATAGGAACAGGAGACCTAGGGTTTCTGGGAAACCCTAGGCGCCGCAAGCCTCGCACCCATGCCACCAGTCGCGTCACAATCTGCGCGAATCAACCTATCACCGTCGCGTTCTCCCCTTCTTGCCTGTAAAAAGGAAAGAAACACATCAGCCAGAATCTGTATATTTCTTTTTTTTTCATTTTTTTCTCGGGTTATAAAAACCCCAAAGATCTGTAAAAGCGAATGGATGATATATACAGGCAAAAATACAGAGAATACAATAAATAAAAACAAGAGAATAGAGGTGATTTATACTCGTTACATCTCGCTTATTTTTATTTTCTATCAATTCATGCATATATTTTTTATATAAATACAAAAAAATATAGATAAAAACAAGGCTACATTTTTTATCGGCATTGAAAAACTAGGATTTGGGCCCTAGGATCGCTGTGTATGTTGGCGCGTGAGGCGCGTGGGGCATAGGCGATGATGGCCGGAGGTCAGAAGACCTGTAAAGGCAGAGTTTTTTTTTTTTAAGGTTTCTGTTGTTTTTTTTTTTTAAATGGCTTAGGAAATGATTTTCAGCTGCTGTTTTTGGCTTATAAAGGCTGCAGGAACGACGTCGTTTTGGTATAGCCTATTAATAACCAAAACGGCGTCGTTTTAAGAGAGGATCTACGCATTGACCCGAAAACCCGGGGAGGATCCACGTGTTTTATAAAAAAGGATAATTTTCCATTTTAATCCCTCTGCAATTTTATTAGTTTTAATTTCGTCCAAATTAACTTTTTTTTATTTTTCAAATTAGCCCTAAAACTTATACTCTGTTTCATATTAATCCTCGGGCTCTTTAAAGGCTAAAATCTGAACGACATCGTTTTGGAAAATTTGGCATAATTGCCATATTAACCCCTTGCAGTGTGGCCCGCGTTTTAATTTAACCCCTTTATATTTATTTTTATTGCTATTTAATCTTGGTTTCTTTATTTATTTTTAAAACCTTTTTATTTTTTTAAATTATTCTAATATTATATTGAAATATTTTATCATATTAAAATTTTATATTATTTTTATTATTTGTATATTAATTTATTAATAGTATAAATTCATATGTATTTTTTACATATTATCTTTATATATATATATTAAATTATTACTATGTATTACTTTATTTGGTTTAATATTATATATATTATATATTATTTTATAATTTGTATATTAGTTATATGTTATACATCTAAAATTTTGTATTATTATATTATATTATATATTACTTCTAAAACCTTATTTTGTATAAATTTATTTATTTTTATTTGAAATATATATTAAATTATTAGATTATAAATTTTATTTTATTTAAAGTTATATATTATTTTTATTTAATAATACATTTTACTTATTATATATATTATTTTTTACTACACATCATTTTTTCATATTAATTCGTTTTTTTATATAATTCATATTTTTTATTATTCTGCATCATTTTATTTAAAGCCATATGTTTCTTAATTCACAATATCTATAATAATTCATTTTTTGTTGTTATGCATGTAAAGCTTTATATTTATTTGTTATTTCTTGCCTTATATCTTATATTTGTTTATCCCTTGTTTATTTTATTCATCTATCATTTTTATATTCTGCTTTAGTATAATTATTCTATTGTTTGCATCACCTATTATTTCGTATTATTCTTTAATTATCCATTATTAGTAATTGTTAATATGATTCGTAGTTATGACAAATTGTTATTTGGCATGTATGTTGAAATGTATTCATGCAATGTCTTATTCAAACCATTTTTATAAAAATACCTTTTGAATTGACGCATTTTATTAGTAATTTTCCCTAAAGCTCTCAGGCATGTAGATGAAGCAGTTACTGACTTATTCGATCGACTTGACAAAGGGGTCACGCTTGTACCTACGATCTTAGCCGAGACGTTCAGATCCTTGAGTGCATGTCGAGAGAAGCGGAGAGGCGAGTTCATTGGATGTGCTTGTGATTGTTGTTGGCTTGGTTCCACAGTCATTTCTGGAAGGTGGAGAAAGTTTCTTATCGGGTTTTCTCTGAGAATTACTCTCTGCTGAAAGAGATAGTAGCTACACCAAGGAGAGAAGGTGTGTTTGAGGAAAGCTGGATGATGCTCCTCCAAAATCTTCAAGAAGAAGACATCGAGCGGAGGGCTCTTTGGATGATTCCCGATGAGACCCTTTATCAGTGTGGAAGTTTCGACTGGGTTCCTTTACTTGGAATATTGAGAGTCGTTGGGTATGCTCCTTTACTCGTATTGAGGCAATATGGGTCAAGATAGTTTGTGCCAATGACATATGGGCTAGCTCAATGTGAGTTCTCATACAGAGGGGAAAATTATAAGAAGAGGGTTAAAGAGATTTCTGGTGCTTGGAATCAGATTCGCAAAATGAAGAGATTAACCGCAGCCCCAATGATGACCTCAGAATACAATAGATAGAGGATTAGAAGGATTAATGATAACATCCCTTAGCTGAATCCAGAAGGCACCCGATCAAGAGAAGAACGCTTGCAATTGGTCCCATCAGAGTTAGAGATTGTGAAACAAGATTTCGAAAAGATGAGTTCAGAGCTTGGAAAGAGAGTAGAGAAGTTGGAAGAAGAGAAAATGAATCTGATCTTAGATGTGGATGTTCAGAAACTGGAGACCGAAAAGTTAAAAAAGGAGAAAAGGAAGATTGAAGACGATCGAGATAGTTTAAAGATGGAATATAAGAAGCTACGAGTATCGATGAAGAACGCCGAATTGGGGAAAACTTCAGAACAGTGGCAACAAGAGATTCGGGAAGAAAGGGCCAAAGTTGACCATTAGAAGAGGAAGTTTCAAGAAATGCAAGCGTGAAACGAGGCCTTAGAGAAGAGTTTGGCAGAAAGTCAAAATGAAAAGGGAAAATGAAAAGCTAGAGTGGCTGAACTTGGACAGTCTCTTCATCACCATCGAGGCCGTAATTCTGCGATCGAGCTAAAGTCAAGTCTGAAAAAGATTGAGAAAATGAAGGGTAAGATCGAAGAGTTAGAGTCGGCATTGCATAATTGTGAACTTTGGATCGAGCTTCTTGAAGTAAGAGAAGGGCGTTAGAAGTAAGAGCTCCACCATTCTCATGATCAAGTTAGAAATCGAGATTATCTTATGGGTGAAGCAATAGTTCAGATTCGAGAGGTAGCTGATCACCTACAGACTTTGGCAGTACAGGCTGATACATTGAGCACGAAGTATGAGCTACAGTCAGATCGTGGTCAAGAGTTAGCCTTGTTATTTGGGAAAATCAAAGTTTTAGGCCTTAGGGCGAAAGCATATTTGTAGTCCGTTTTATGTAAAGGATTTTGTTTTCTAGTAAAGTTTTCTAAAATAAAGTTGAATCTGAATCGATGCCTCCTTGCATTCATGCATTTGCATTACATCATATCATATGCATTTAAGTCCATAGAGAGAGTCTAATTAGTTGAAATTATTACAGAAGAGAGAGAAAGAGTGAGAGAGAGAGAGAGAAGGAAAACTTTAAAACTAAACACCAGTACGATACACGCGCTAAGACAAAAGATATGGATCAAAGACTCGAACAATTCCAGAGAGACATGCAGGATCAGATGCAAGAGTAATTGACAAAGCTCCAACAAGAAATGAGAGACCAAATGTTGGAAGCTCAAAGGAACATGATGGCTCAAATGGCCCAGATGCTGAACGGAGAGATGGACAAAGGAAAAGATCCCGTGGCTATTACTGGAGAAGATAGTGAAGGCATTCCCCCGGGTTTTACCCCACCACATGCACAGCCTGAAGAATATCCCCAAAGGCCATCTGTCACGATTAGGCCTCAACAAGGGCAAGCTGATACTAGACCACTCATGAATTTTCACGTTGGCTCAGGATCCAACCCAAGAGATAACCCAGCCAATCCTGTTATCCCTGATTTGGATATAGCAGAGAGGGAAGGGACAAGAACTGAATCCTCGAGGCAGTTAGAGGATCGCTGTAAATGGTTGGAAGAAAAGTTCAAGGCTTTGGAAAATACCGATCTTCACCATGGTATTGATGCAAAAGACTTGAGTTTGGTTCCAGATTTGGTGCTTCCTCATAAATTTAAGATGCCAAAATTTGAGAAGTTCAATGGGACTAGCTGCCCTAAAGCCTACATCACTATGCTCTGTAGACGGATGATTGGCTACGTGAATAATGATCAACTTTTGATTCATTGTTTCCAAGACAGTTTAGTGGGGGCAGCATTCAGGTGGTACAATCAACTCAACTGTGCTAGGATTAGCTCCTGGAGAGACCTAGCCCAAGCCTTCATGAAGTAATACAATCATGTCACAGACATGACGCCTGATAGAATCATGTTGCAAAATATGGAAAAGAAATCGAATGAAAGCTTCAAGCAATACGCGCAAAGATGGAGGGAGGTTGCTATGCAAGTCCAGCCACCCCTCTTAGAAAAGGAAACCACAATGCTCTTTATCAATACCTTGAAAGCTCCATTCATCACTCAGATGATAGGAAGCACCACCAAGAGCTTTGCAGATATAGTGATGGTAGGAGAGATGATTGAAAATGCCATAAGGGGTGGTAAAATTGAAGCGGGGGAAACCACTAAAAGGTCTGCTCCTAGGAAAAAGGACAATGAGGTGAACAATACGAGTACATACAACAAAAGGTACTCAAAGGCAATCACTGTTAGCCAACCAAAAGTATTACTACTGGGCAACAGGGGTCAGTGAGACAAGAATTGAGCATTAGACAAAATTCTGAAAAGCTCCAATTTACGCCAATTCCAATGACGTATAAGGAGCTATATCAAAGTTTATTTGACGCGCACGTGGTGTCTCCATTTTATTTGAAGCCGTTACAGCCCCCATATCCCAAATAGTATGATTCAAACGCTCAATGTGACTACCATGTGGGAATAACGGGCATTTAATAGAACACTGCACTGCCTTCAAAAAGTTAGTCGAAAGATTCATCAAGATGGGGATTGTGAAGTTTGATGATACACCTAGCGTGAAGAACCTATTACCCAACCACGGGGATAAGGGGATAAACACGATTGGCGAAAATGTCATGAGAAAGATCAAGGAGGATATTACGGAGGCAAAAACCCCGTTAAGAATGGTCTGGAGGGAAATGGTAAGAAGAGGACTGATATTATCCGATTCTGAGGAAGGAGGTGAAGGACTAAGGAACTATTGTGAGTTCCACAAAGCAGAGGGGCATGGGATCCAAGAATGTGCTGAGTTTAGGATCTTGATACAAAGCCTTATGGATAATAAGAAAGTGGAATTTTATGAAGAAGGCTCAGAGGAAGGAAACATATGTGTAACAGAAGGTGAGTTGACAAACCAAAAAGTCAATTATCTAAGGATCATCATTTCCCGACCGAGAAACACAGAAGGCGGAGCACAAATTGCGCCTAAAGTTGTAATCCAAAAACCTATTTCCTTTCCTTACAAGGATAACTGTAACACTCCCTTACCCGTATTCAATGCTGGAATAGGGTACGAGGCATTACCAAAACACATACACTTGTAAACGTATTAAACTGAATCATAAAATTTCATCTAAATTATACAAAATGAACTGCTAAATATTAAAGGCCAACACTTTAGGCCAAACCAATTATGACATATACAAATGACTAAGTCCTTATACATGCCATAAACTTAAGAGGTTTGTATTCACTTTTACCCCACGATGATAGCTTGATAGTGTGATTACATCTCCGACGATCTCCAACTCGAGTTAGCATACGACCCTATAAGATATGGGAAACGAAGGAAAGTAAGCTACAAGGCTTAGTAAGTATGTAAATAATAAGAAATGGATTTAACATGTTTACAAAATAACACAATCATATCTACATTCAAATTCACTATTTATTCAAGTTTGGAGCAAGTTGTCTAGTCGAGTCACAGTTGCTAAATTATTTTTATATGGAGCTACAAAACCCTAAATTAAGATCCGTAAATTTTCCATGAAACTAAACTCACTTATCTTGTTACCATAAAATTTTCAGAATTTGTTTTAGCAAGTTAGTACAGTTTATTCTTCAAAGTCTCCCCTGTTCTGCTGTCTGACAATTCTGACCATTCTTCGCTAAAATTTAATTATCTTTTTGTACAAAATTCAAATGATGTTCTAGTTTGTTTCTTCTAAAAATAAACTCATTAAAGAATATAACCATATAAATTATGTCCCAAAATTATTTTTTTACAATTTTCAATAATTTTTCCAAGTCAAAACAGGGGATCTCAAAATCACTCTGAACCAGTCTCACAAAAATCTAAATATCTCAAAATACAGAATTTCTTTGCTTTCTCTGTTTCTTTCATATGAAAATAGGTCAATAAGATTTTATTTCATATCTCACTCAACTACTAATTCCATTTCTACCATTTTTTGTGATTTTTCAAAGTTACTCTACTGCTGCTGTCTAAAACTATTTTATTTTTAAATTTACTCTTTCATAATTTCACTTACTCCATTTCCTCTTACTGAAAGTTCGCTCAAATATCGAGCATATTGTTCATAAATTTTCACACTTATACCTGCACTTATCCATTACTTAGTCATATTTAATTACACTTAGTCGTTACATAGTCACATGTATTTTCACTTAGTCAATTTCCCGTTGAACTCATCGGAATAATAACAGATACACAGTGGCCTGCACATAGTACCACCCTTTTAGCCGAAGCTATTTGGTGCACATAGTAGCCTGCACTTAGTACTACACATGTGACCAAAACCATCACTTACACATAGTGGCCTGCACTTAGTACCACATATGTGATCGAAACTATCGGGTATGCTTAGTACCACACATGTGATCGAAACTATCGGGTATGCATAGTAGCCTGCACTTAGTACTACACATGCGACCTATCCGTCTGGTACACGTAGTAGCCTGCACTTAGTACTAACACTGACCTAAAACCTTCTTGTAGCTCTCTTGTACACATAGTGGCCTGCGTTTAGTACCACACATGTGACCTAGCTACCTCATTCGTATCTTTTCTATTCTGAAGGTTCAACCGGGAATTCTCACTTTTCAACATTTTTCCAATTCATCCATAATCAATCACAATACATAATTTGCATCAAGTAATTACATCATATTCAACTATATCTCATATAATATAACCAAAATATTAAAACATAAATAAAAATAGTGTATTATTTACATACAAACTTACCTCGAAAGCAAAATCGGTGAAAATGACTTATTCGTCAATTTTTCGTTCTAATTCCAAACCTCATTTTCCTTGATCTATAACAACATATTTCACTTATTTAATTAATGTACTATTCAAAACAGTCCTTAACTCAACTTTTGCAAAATTACAATTTTCCCCTAAACTTTTACATATTTACACTTTTACCCCAATACTCGAAAATTAAACTTCAGCCCTTATTCTTATGTTTTATAACATGCTGGTAATTTTTACCTTCTATGGCAACATCAAATTCTTACTCTAATATACACTTTTGAACATTAGGTATTTTTACCGATTATGTCGTTTTACTCGTTTTCACTTAAAATCGCTTAGTAAAAGTTGTTTAACATAATTTCAAGCTTCATATTCTAGCATAAAACATCAAAATAAACACTTTTCACCTATGGGTAATTTTCCAAAGATGAATCCTAGCATGAATTATTGGTAGCATAAGCTAAATCGAACTGCCGGGACTCTAAAACCGTAAATAACTTGAAAAACGGGGCTAGGACGGACTTACCATGAGCTTGGAAAGTTGAGAAAACCCTAGCCATGTCTTCTCTTGTTAAATTTCGTCCATATGGAGAAGATGGACAAATTTGGCATTTTAATTTTGTTTTTAATTCATTTAATTTACAAAAGGACCAAAGTGCCCTTACAAAAAAATATCTTATCTAACATATACCATATCCATTTTTGTCCAAAATTTTAACCAATGGGCTAATTACCATTTAAGAACCTCTACTTTAAAATTTCATAGCAATTTGACACCTCTAACTTCTAGAACTCAAGTTTTGCACTTTTTACAATTTAGTCCTTTTGACTAAATTGAGTGGCCAAACGTCAAAATTTTCGAACAAAATTTTCACGAAATCGTTCTGTTAAATTGTAGACCATAAAAATATAATAAAAATAAATTTTCTTATGTCAGCTTTGTGGTCTCGAAACCACTGTTCCTACTAGGCCCTAATTCGGGATGTTACAATAACAAGATGGTACCATGGAATTACGACTGTAATGTGATGATACCGGGAGTGGAAAGCTCAGCTAGCACTTCCAAGAAGGTTCAAAATGAAGGATTTTACACACGTAGTAGAAAGCATTACGACTTAGGGAACGCTAAAACAGAACCTGTAAAATCAAAGACCTTGTCAGTTGAACGAGAGAAAGATCCTGAAGCACTTATCAACGAGCCAGTAAAAGAAGAAGAAGCTAAAGAATTGCTAAAATTCTTGAAGCATAGTGAATACAGTGTAGTAGAACAACTGTGCAAACAACCGGCTCGCATATCTGTGGTGGCACTGCTTTTAAGTTCAGAAGTACATCGTAAGGCATTGAAGAAAGTGTTGAATGAGATTTACGTTACTAAAGATATATCTATCAATACATTTGACCGATTAGTTAGTAATATAAGTGCTAACAATTTCATTTACTTTAGTGATGATGAAATTCCACCGGGGGCAGGGGATCGACAAAAGCTTTGCACATCACCACTCGTTGCAAGGGATATACTCTGTCAAGTGTGTTAATAGATAATTGATCGGCTTTGAATGTCTTACCATTGTCTACACTGAAAAGGTTGCCTATAGACAGTTCTCACATGAAGGCATGCCAGAACATAGTGAGAACATTTGATGGCACTGAAAGAAGAGTGATGGGAAGGATTGGCGTACCGTTGCTAATTGGGCCAAACACATATGAGGTGGACTTTCTAGTGATGGATATAAAGCCCTCTTACAACTACTTGTTGGGAAGACCCTGGATTCATTCTGCAGGGGCAGTGCCCTCATCCCTGCACCAAAAACTGAAACTGATGATGGATGGTCGGCTGGTTACTATAAACGCGGAAGAAGACATCATAGCGACAGTTACCAATGAGGCGCCATATTTAGAGACAAATGAGGAGGCCACTGAATGTTCTTTTCGGTCTTTAGAGTTCAAAAACACAACATTCATCTTGGAAAGGAATGAGGTTCCGATGCCTAGGATATTCAGGACCACAATAATGGGCCTACAAATGATGATCGGGAAAGGAGCCCTACGAGGAAAAGGATTAGGTAGACATCTCCAAGGAAAAATTCAAGTTCCGATGCTAAAGGAGAAGAGAGACCATTTTGGCTTGGGTTTCAGGCCAGATGTTAGACAAAGGAGAAAAGAAATAGAGAAAAAGCAAGAAAGAAGAAGAGCACGGTTGAATGGGAAGGAAGTCAAGTGGGAATCGACGATATTCCTCCACATATCTCAGACCTTTGTATCCGGAGGGATAATTCACCCTAAGAGAGGGTTATTGGAAAGTCCTCACATCAATGTCATACACGGGGAAGAAACTGAGCAAAGAAACTTGTTGGGCATTCGCCCTTATGAACATGGAAGCGATTTGGACAATTGGACTGCAGAGGAACTTCCTGTAGTTTTTAGAGATTATACAGAGTAATATTTAAAACGCACTTGTTGTTTTTTTTAGCCTAGGAACAATAATATTTCTTTTGTGAAATAGGCTTATGTTCAAACATTTTTGTTTCAATAAAATACATCCTTAATAACCAATTATGGCAAATATTCTTTTATTTTTTATTCTTTTGATTTTTTAATTTCATTCTAAATTTTTTATTCTCATTCATATCATGTGAATAGTTGTTCTTGAATTCATTTGTTCTTTGTACATTCTTTGGTGCCCATCACAGGTCCCTAGATATCAATGACATGAGCAACGATATTACAGATCCAGAGGTCCACTTTAAGCAAGACATGTGTTTAGAGGAATCTCAGGATTTTGAAGGTGACCGAGATTGTGATTTATCTCTAGATTTGTTAAGAATGGTAAAGCAAGAGGAGAAACAAATTTTACCACATGAAGAGGAGGTAGAGAACATAGCCTTAGAGGAAGGAAATGTTGTGAAAATTGGAACACGCATAGCTGAAGAGACGAAGCAAGACCTTGTTGAGTTATTATGAGAATTCAAAGACGTCTTTGCATGGTCATACCAAGATATGTCTGGTCTAAGTACCGATATTGTAGTACATCGCCTTCCCATAAGAGAAGAATGCAAGCTAGTTCAGCAAAAGTTACAAAGGATGAGGCTTGATGTGGTGTTGAAAATAAAGGAGGAGGTCAAGAAACAGTTCGATGTTGGTTTTCTACAAGTGATCAAATACTCAGAATGGGTTGCTAACATTGTTCCTGTCCCTAAGAAGAATGGAAAAGTGCGGATGTGTGTAGACTATAGGGACTTAAATAAACCCAGCACAAAGGACAATTTTCCTTTGCCATATATGGACACGTTGGTGGATAATACGGCGGGATACTCATTGTTTTCTTTCATGGATGGTTTTTTGAGATACAATCAGATCAAGATGCACCCTAAGTATATGGAGAAAACTACTTTCATAACATTGTGGGGTACCTTTTGTTATAAAGTAATGCCATTTGGGCTAAAGAATATAGGGGCAACATATCAAAGGGCCATGGTAACTTTATTCCGTGACATGATGCATAAAGAAATTAAAGTGTATGTTGATGACATGATCGCCAAATCTCGAACAGAAAAGGAACACATTGAAGTGTTGAAGAAGTTGTTTTTGAGATTGAGAAAGTTTCAATTGAAGCTCAACCCGACAAAGTGTACTTTCGGAGCTCGATCAGGAAAATTACTAGGTTTCGTAGTCAGTGAAAGAGGAATTGAAGTTGACTCAAATAAGGTCAAAGCTACACAAGAACTGCTTCCACCGCGCACTCAAAAGGAAGTTCGAGGTTTTCTTGGAAGATTAAATTACATTGCTCGGTTTATTTCACAGTTAACTGAGAAATGTGATCCCATATTTCGTCTTCTCAAGAAACACAACCAAGGTGTATGGGATGATGAATGCCAAAGCGCTTTTGACAAAGTCAAACAATATCTGTCAAATGCACCAGTACTATCTCCGCCTAATCCAGATAGACCATTGATATTGTATTTGTCAGTATTGAATAACTTCATGGGATGTGTGCTAGGTCAACATGATGAGTCAGGAAGAAAAGAAAAGGCGATAAACTATCTCAGTAAAAAGTTCACTAAATGTGAAATGAGATATTCGTCGATTGAAAAATTGTGTTGCGCCTTGATTTGGACAACTCGAAGATTGAGGCAGTACATGCTATATCATACAACCTGGTTACAATGGCGAAGCCAGGGGGCTGGTATGGGCCCCGGACCCCCTAAAAGGTAAAATTTCTATTTAGGCCCTTAAATTTTTTAAAAATTTTAAATTAATAAAGGTAAAATTGCACTTTGGCCCCCTAAAATTATAAAAATTTGATTTAATCCTTTACAAATTAGAAAGATATAAACTATAAAAATTAAAATTTCATCCTACTTCTAAAAAGTTGTCCCGCTTCACTACATGCAGTTAATTTCGAAGCTTGATCCGTTAAAGTATATGATGGAGTCAACTGCTTTGAACGGAAGGATGGCAAGGCGGCAGATTTTGCTATCTGAATTCGATATAGTCTATGTGAACCAAAAGGCTATCAAAGAGAGCGCAATAGCAAAATTCCTGGCTAGCAAAGCTTTAAAAGATTATGAACCTTTGAGCTTTGATTTCCCCAATAAGGAGTTAATGTATGTGGCAAATATTGAAGAACGTCCGTGGAAGCTAAATTTCGATGGGGCATCGAATGCTGTGGGAAATGGAATTGGAGCAATCTTGGTATCCCCGAGTGGTGATCATTATCTATTTACATGCAGATTGGATTTTGATTGCACGAACAACATGGCAGAATATGAAGCACGCATCATAGGAATTCGAGCAGCTGTAGAGCGTAAAATCAAAGTGCTAGAAGTATATGTGGATTCTACCTTAGTAATTTACCAGCTTAAAGGAGAGTGAAAGACAAGAGATCCCGAACTAATTGATTACTGAAAAATAGTTCTGGGACTGATTGAGGAGTTTGATGAAATCACTTTTAATTATCTCCCACGTAATGAAAACCAGATAGCGGATGCTTTGGCAAACCTGGCTTCTATGATCAAAGTAAACAGACCAGAGGATATGTGACCTATTTAGATGAGTATTGCCGAAGTCCTAGCTCATTGTTATAATCTAGAAGACAAAGAAAAAGATGACCACACTTGGTATCATGATGTATTGTGATATGTAAAAAATCATGAATACCCGGAGCATGCAACTGAGAATGAGAAAAGGACATTAAGAAGATTGGCCTCTGACTATGTTTTAGATGGGGATGTCTTATATAAAAAGAGAAAAGATCAAGTATTATTAAGATGCGTTGATGCTTTGAAGTGCGGTAAATCCTAGAAGAAGTGCATGAGGGCGTTTGTGGGACACACGCTAATGGATTCACAATGGCCAGACAGATAATGAGATTTGGATATTATTGGTCCACCATGGAAGGAGATTGTATCAACTATGTCAAGAGATGTCATAAATGCCAGATTTATGGAGACAAAATTCATGTGCCTCCGTCACCTTTGCATGTTATGACTTCCCCATGGCTTTTTTCCATGTAGGGCATGGATGTTATCGGACCGATCTCACCGAAAGCTTCAAATGGGTATTGATTCATCTTTGTGGTAATTAACTACTTCACAAAATGGGTAGAGACTGCTTCATATGCTAGCGTCACTAAGTCAGAAGTTAGTCAGTTCTTAAAGAAGGAGATCATTTGTCGATATGGAATGCCTGAGAGGATCATATCAGATAACGCATTGAACTTGAACAATCATGATAGCAGAAGTTTGCAATCAATACAATATCAAACACCACAACTCGTCTTTGTATCGTCCAAAAATGAATGGGGCAGTGGAAGTGGCCAATAAAAACATCAAGAAAATAGTAGGAAAGATGACTGGGACTTATAAGGATTGGCATGAGAAACTACCGTTTGCACTCTATGCTTATCGGACGTCTGTCAGAACCTCTATTGGGGCAACGCCTTTCTTGTTGGTCTATGGGATAGAGGCAGTTCTACCTATTGAAGTGGAAATACCTTCTCTTTGAGTTTTGTCAGAAATAAAGCTGGATGAACCTGAATGGATCCAGGCTCGGTATGATCAGTTGAACTTAATTGAAGAAAAGAGACTAAGGGCTGTTCGTCACGGTCAGATGTACCAAAAATAAATGATGCGAGCCTATGATAAGAAAGTTCGCCTAAGAGAATTTCACGAAGGGGATCTTGTACTAAAAAAAGATCCTTCCCATACAAAAAGATTTCAGAGGAAAATGGATGCCGAATTGGGAAGGACCATATGTGGTGAAGAAAGCTTTCTCTGGAGGTACACTGATTCTGACCGAAATGGATGGGAAAAGCTTACCCAATCCTGTGAACTCAGATTTAGTCAAAAAGTATTTTGCTTGAAGAGGAGAAGAGGCCAATGTGAAAACCCGCAAAGGGCGCCTTGAGACCAAAGGGATTTTGAGTTGAAAACCCGAAAAGGGCGGCTCAAATTCTGAATAGACATACAGTCATCTTGCTATACTTGAATCAACAAAAAATGAAGTATGTTGCATATCAGGGCATCAACAAAGTACTTTGGGTCTGCTAAACACTTGTTAAGCACAAAACAATCTTCGTGGAGTTTGTATATAGAAGCCCAATAGGTGATATCTAGGGCATTTGATTTTTTTCCTATTCATTTTACTATCTTTAGATTCTTTTCCTTCTCAAAGATATGTTCCCAGTTAATTTTCTTTGTATTTTTTATAATTCATTTAATTCTCTTTGAAATCAATTTATTTGCTACCCTTTATTCATAAGTATGTTACATTTGAAATAATGATTGACGAACTAACAATTTCACAAAAGAAGTTCTACATATTACTTTGAAAATTTCTAGATAAAACAAAGAACCGAAACAGGACGATTGTTTAGAATTTCTATGTGCATAGATTGGAAATATTTGAGAAAGAAGAGTCTGGATAGAGACTATTTCTCTGAAATCTTTGTCCAAATGATAATTGGACAAAATAATGAGTTGATGTGACAAAAGTAAGTGATGTCATCAGGTCATAATATTCAGGGAATGGTGTGACAAACTAAGTTGATAAAAAATTCAAAACCCTTGAATTGTGGTAGAATGGCTTGAATTTGAAATAAATCTTATACCCTAAAAATTACAGATGGGACGGATTGAAAAGGTTTCAATTCCTATCGTGGTAGGATGGTACAAGCCTTGTATCCTCAAGTTTCAAGCAGAGTTGACTCTGAAATTACAGCGGGGCAAGCTTGTTGAGCAGAACATGAATGATGTTTTGAGAGGAACAAGGATGAAGAGCAAATGAGTGATGACCCCTAGAGTAGGAATCATACTCATAACATTTTTCATATATCATAGCAAATCTCATTAGGAGCATTTGATTCATTCCGGTCATTGCATCCCAACCCTTAAACGCTAAAAAAGGAATCATTTTCATGACATGTTGCATTCATGTCACTCATAACACATGTAGCTAGAAGCATTTGATTCATTCTGATCATAGCATCTTGGTCATGTGACATAAACATATAAAACCGAGTCTACAGGACATGTCCCTCAGTGGACGGTGTAGCAATATTGGTGAATTTGCAGATCTTATCTCCTTAAGTAGTAGTGGAGCAGATCAAATTTGGCGAATCTTATCTTCTTGAGGTAGCAGGGGAGCAGATTTTAGCTACCAACCTTATCTCCCTGAGGTAGCAAGGGAGCAGGCTAAAGTTCGTAGTCTTATCTTTCTGAGGTAGCAAGGAAGCAGACTAAAGATTACAGATTTTGTCTCCTTGAAGTTGCAGTGGAGCAAATCGAAGATGGTGAATCTTATCTTCCCGAGGTAGCAGGGAAGCAGATTTTAGCCACCAACCTTATCTCCTTGAGGTAGCAAGGGAGCAGGTTGAAGTTGTAGACTTATCTTCCTGAGGTAGTAAGGAAGCAGACTAAAGATTATAGATTTTGACTCCCTAAATTTGTAGTAGAGCAAATCGAAGACGGTGAATCTTATCTTCCCGAGGTAGCAGGGGGCAGATTTTAACCACTAGCCTTATCTCCCTGAGGTAGCAAGGGAGCATGCTGAAGTTTGTAGTCTTATCTTCCTGAGGTAGCAAGGAATCAGACTAAAGATTGTAGATTTTGTCTCCCTGAAGTTGCAGTGGAGCAAATCGAAGACAATAAATCTTATCTTCCTGAAGTTGCAGGAAACAGATCGAAGACAACAATCTTGTCTTCCTGAGTTTGCAGTGGAGTATATTGAAAACAACAGATCTTACCTTCTTGAAGTTGCAGGAAGAAGATCAGAAACATCAGTTTGGCCTCACTGAAGTTGCAGTGGAGCTAATTGAAGAAAGCAGATCGAAGACATCATTTTTGTCTCCTTTGCAGTGAAGCAAATTGAAGCAATCAAACTTATGTTCCAATACCATTGCAGTAGAGTTGGAAGCCATTTGGAGAAGATGAGGACCAAGAAGTCAAGACTCGACAAGACCAGGCAAAATTGGTCCTTTTATAACCTTTGCTCCATTCTCGTTTCACGACAATGAGCAAAGAGGGGCAGCTGTAATTGGCCCAATTTGCCTGGGTCCGTATAAATAAAATAAACCAGAATAAAAACCAAAAAAAATACCAAATGTCCTTTTACATTCCTTTTACAAAGCCCAAATTTAATTTACAAATGGCCCAAATACTAAAATTAAACCCAACACCTAAACAGACTACCCAAACCCACTAATCCATTACCAGAATAGACCCATTAACCCAAACCTAAAACAGACTACCCAGCCCCAGACCCAAATACACACGGCCCAAAATGGCCCAATGATTAAACAGGAACAGGAGACCTAGGGTTTTTGGGAAACCCTAGGCGCCACAAGCCTCGCACCCAGGCCACCAGTCGCGCCGCAGTCCGCGTGAATAACCCTATCGCCGTCGCGTTCTCCGTTTCTCACCTGCAAAAAGGAAAGAAACACAGCAGCCAGAATCTGTATATTTCCTTTTTTTTATTTTTTTCTCGGGTTATTAAAACCCCAAATATCTGTAAAAGTGAACGGATGATATATACAGGCAAAAATACAGAGAATACAATAAATAAAAATAAGAGAATAGAGGTGATTTATACTCGTTACATCTCGATTATTTTTATTTTCTACCAATTCATGCATATATTTTTTTATATAAATACAAAAAAATATAGATAAATACAAGCCTACCTTTTTTATCGGCATTGAAAAACCAGGTTTTGGGCCTTAGGGCCGCCGTGTATGACGGCGCATGAGGCGCGTGGGGCACAGGCGATGATGGCCGGAGGTCAGAAGACCTGTGAAGGCAGAACTTTTCTTTAAGGTTTCTGTTTGTTTTTTTAAATGGCTTAGGAAATTATTTTCAGTTGCTTTTTTTGGCTTATAAAGGCTGCAGGAACAGCGTCGTTTTGGTATAGCCTATTAATAACCAAAACGGCATCGTTTTAAGAGAGGATCCGTGCGTTGACCCAAAAACTCGGGGAGGATCCGCGTGATAATTTTCCATTTTAATCCCTCTACAATTTTATTAGTTTTAATTTCGTCCAATTTAACTTTTTTTTTTTATTTTTCAAATTAGCCCTAAAACTTATACTCTGTTTCATATTAATCCTCGGGCTCCTTAAAGGCTAAAATCTGAACGATGTCGTTTTGGAAAATTTGGCATAATTGCCATATTAACCCCTTGTAGTGTGGCCCGCATTTTAATTTAACCCCTTTATATTTATTTTTATTGCTATTTAATCTTGGTTTCTTTATTTATTTTTAAAACCTTTTTTTTAAAATTATTCTAATATTATATTGAAATATTTTATCATATTAAAATTTTATATTATTTTTATTATTTGTATATTAATTTATTAATAGTATAAATTCATATGTATTTTTTACATATTATCTTTATATATATTAAATTATTACTATGTATTACTTTATTTGGTTTAATATTATATATATTATATATTATTTTATAATTTGTATATTAGTTATATGTTATACATCTAAAATTTTGTATTATTATATTATATTATATATTACTTCTAAAACCTTATTTTGTATAAATTTATTTATATTATATAACATATGTTATTTTTATTTGAAATATATATTAAATTATTATATTATAAATGTAATTTTATTTAAAGTTATATATTATTTTTTATTTAATAATACATTTTACTTATTTATATATATTTTTTTTTACTACTCCACACCATTTTTACATATTAATTCGTTTTTTTATATAATTCATATTTTTTATTATTCTACACATTTTATTTAAAGCCATATGTTTCTTAATTCACAATATCTATAATAATTCATTTTATGTTGTTATGCATGTAAAGCTTTATATTTATTTGTTATTTACTGCCTTATATCTTATATTTGTTTATCCCTTGTAAGAGCCCAATTTCGATCGAGCTTAGAAATAAAACAAAAAAAAAATAATGTCCAGTGTTTTTTTTACAGAGCCCATTTCATTACTAAAACCAAACCAAGCCCAAACAGACAAATCCTTCCCAGACTAGCCCAAAACCCTAATTACACCCATTTGACCCAAACTGCCTAAACCCAAAACACCCATGGCCCAAAAGGCCCAAAAAATAAATAGAATCAGCAGTGGCCTACGGTTTCTGAAACCCTCGGCGCCGCAAACCTTCGCGCCGCAATCGGCTTCTCGTTCAGCCTTCCCTCGATCGCGTCGTAATCTTCGCAAATTGCTTCACCACCGCCGTGATCTTCGTCGACTGCCTGCAGAAGAAAGGAAACCACGACAAAATGGCAGAAATGATATATTTCCTTTTTTTTTGAGGCTATAAAAAGCCCGATTTACTTTGTAACGGGGGGATTTTTGGGATAATAACAGAGAAATACCGAGAGAATAGGCAGAAAAATTCGAATCAAATACAAAGAGATTTCCCAAAGGTTATTATTTTTTCTATTTATTTAACTCTTAATTTTTTTACTTATCATTGTTTTATTTTACATTCAAAAAAAAATTAAAAAAGAAGGAAAGAAGATCTACCTGAATCGACTCGTCTTCCCATCGTCAAAGCCTCGCTGGAATCGGGCTTAAAACACCGGCTAAAGTTCCTTTTCTTTCGGCCTCTCGGGTTAGAAAGGCTAAACTTTTGATTAGGTTTTAAAGCGAGATTTAAAGGGTTATCAAACGCAACGTCGGCCACTGACCACGGCGGTTACGCGATGGATCGGTGATGAAACTGGTGCCAGCTAAAATGGAGAGGCGAGAGAGAAAGGGAAAGGTTTTTTTTTTTTTTAGAAAATAAAGGCAGAAATGATTTTTTTAAAAAAATTATGCTTTTATAAAAAACATGAAACGACGCCGTTTAAGTAATTGAAGACCCGTGTGACCTAACCCGATTGAACAGTATTCGCATTTTTTTTTTGTGAAATGGGTTATTTGTTGATTCAGCCCTTTCTTTTTCTATTGGTGTCCCAAAAATATAAAAAAAATATAAATATTATCAAAATTTGGAATGGGATTTTGATTTGCTTTTTAAAAAATAAATATAAATATGGTGGATTTTCATAATGATTTTATTACAATCAGCAGTAGATTTATATGGGTAGTAAGTATTATTTTAATCCGCTTTATTTTCATTTTATTTCAGTTTTCATTTCAGTCCTAAAACGCATGGTGTCGTTTAGATGGGCGGGAATATTTCCCTTTTTGGTCATCCACTTTTTGCGCGCATTGCTTAGAGGCCCTAATTCATTTATTTCTTTTAAAATTCGCCCCAAAGTATTAATTTTAAGTTTAATTTTGTCCCTATTTCATTTTCTTTTATTATTTTTGGTTATTTTGCCATGATTTTAACATTCTTTATTTATTATTTCTATATAGATATTATTATTATTTTATTATTACCATATTTATTATTTTTATATTTTTTATTATTGTTGTTATTTAAATTTTTATTATGATTATATTTTTATTATTTATTATTTTATTTTATTTAATATTATTTTAATTATATATTATTTTCATATATTAGTTATTATATTATCTATACATTGTATAGTATTATATTATATCATATTTTTATTCTTATAAAATATATTTATATTGAAGACATGTTTCATTTATATTGTTTATATTATATTTTATTTGAAATCATTATATACTATCCTTTTTACTTATACATTGTTACATTGTTTATATCATATAAGTATGTAATTTTATTTATTTATTTTATTTATTTCTTATTAATCCTGCATGAAAATTTTCATATTTATTTAGTCATTTCTATTTTGATATTTATGGTTTCATGTATATATATTATTTGCCCATATTCTTTCATTTATTCATTTATAATTGCCATTGTGTAGTTATTTATTTATTGTTTTATGAATACATTTTTTGCAAAATTACTATATTTTATCTAAAGGTTTTTAAAATAAGGCAATGTTTTGTATTTAGAAATTCGGGAAATAGTGCCCAATCGTGCTGGGTTGCGATTTTCCGTTTGGCTAAATAACTAAATATCCTTTTAACAAGTTTTGCAAATCATGAGATAATTTTGATTACGAAGGTTTTAAAATATCGTGTCCTATCGTGCTGGATGTGATGTTTATATTCTTTCGAAACAAAGAAATCTCAAGTTTTAAATCAAAAAAAACCTATTCTTGGGAATTCAAAACGTTGTGTCCTAACTTACTGGATATGATGTTTTGTGTCTTGAGATAGGGATTTTCTAAAATAAAGACGTGCCTAGTTTCGAAGTCATGAGATGCTATATCCTAACTTACTGGGTATGGTGTTTTATTTCTTTGAGATATGTAAGTCTGGTTTTCTTTTCAAATAAAAGGACCATTTTCTAAAATTTTTCAAAGTTTCAACATTAAGACATGATTTTATCGATTAGGTACCAATTTTTGGGCGTTATGAGGGTGCTAATCCTTCCTCATACGTAACCGACTCCCAAACCCTTTTTTTTTCGTAGACCAAAATCAGTATTTTGAAATAAAACGTTTTAAGGTGGTCTAGTCACACCTAAGTAAAAGGATCGGTGGCGACTCCATTTCCGTCTTTTTAAGTCGATCCCCATTTTTTTAAAACCCGATTTTAAAAATGGTTTCGACATCCCTTGTTTATTTTATTCATCTATCATTTTTATATTCTGCTTTAGTATAATTATTGTATTGTTTGCATCACTTATTATTTTGTATTATTCTTTAATTATCCATTATTAGTAATTGTTAATATGATTCGTAGTTATGATAAATTGTTATTTGGCATGTATGTTGAAATGTATTCATGCAATGTCTTACTCAAACCATTTTTTTATAAAAATACCTTTTGAATTGACGCATTTTTTTCAAATAGTTTTAAAAAAATGCGGTGATAATATTTGGGGACTTCGAGAAAAATTGTGACCTAACACACTGGGTTTCAACTTTTATCGTTGAACTTAAAATATTAAGTATCCATTTTCTTTTAAAATTGAAATTTATAAATTTCCAAATCAAAACTTATTCACGGGAATTCAAAACGTTATACCCTAACTTATTGAATATGATATTTTGTGTCTCGAGATAAGAATTTTATAAATAAAGGTGAGCCTAATTTCGAAGCCATGAGATGTTATATCCTAACTTACTGGGTATAACATTTTATTTCTGTGAAATAGGTAAGTCTAGGTTTTCTTTCTAATAAAAGGATCATATTTTAAAATTTTTCAAATTTTCAACATTAGGACATGATTTTATCGATTAGGTACCAATTTTTTGGGCATTATGAGGGTGCTAACCCTTCCTCATACGTAACCGACTCCCGAACCCGTTTTCTTGTATTTTGTGGACCAAAATCAACGTTTTGAAATAAAATGTTTTACAAGGTGATCCAATCACACCTAAGTAAAAAGGGATCGGTGGCGACTCCCATCTTCGTTTTTAAAGTCGATCCCCGTTTTTATAAACTTTTTAAAAAAATAGTTTCGACACATCTACTATTTCCAAGTGTCCCAAAAGAACTTACCTAAACAAACATCATAAGTTCATTGCCATTCATTATCATCAAAGTATAAACATCTAAATTTTTACCATTTACATTTTCACCAAAACATCATCATACCAAAGACTCTTCCTATTACATGCCACTTTAACCAACTACGAATAAGTACGAAAAAGACTACCAAGGTGAAAATGATAGTGTACGAGCTTCCAAACCGATCCAATCAAAGCAACGATTCTAGGAGTCCTAAAAACGTAAAATCAAACGAATAAACACAAGGAATTTAGTTCAACTATTCATAAACATAAAACGAACTTACTAGACTAGTTGGCAGTAATTGCAAAGCACAGGAACTACTCTGAAATCTTTCATTTTCCACGATAGTCAACACGTTCATGATCTAAAACAATAGTTTCACTCACTTAAGTACTTCTAAACTTCAATTTAATCCATAATTTATTTTTATGTAAAATTACTATGTTGCCCTTAACATTTTAAATTTCACACAATTTAATCCTTAAGCTTATAACTTAAAATCTAACCATTTTAATCTAAATCCATGTTAGTCAAACATACAAGGAACCTTGAAAAGACTCAAAATTATCATCATTTCACAATAAAACCCTAGAATTTATACAATTAATAATTTAGTCCCTAATTCCAAAATTCAACAAAAATCACTTAACAAAATGTATTTATTTTTCAACAAAGATTCATAATCTACCATTTAACATCAAGAACCATTCAAGAACATTCATGACATAACCCTCAACCTTTAAAAATTTTACAAATTAATCCCCGGGCTAGCTAAATTAAACTAAAACGATCTAAAAAACATAAAAAATCATTAAAAACGGGACTTGAAAACTCACTATGCAAGGACTTATCCCTAACCAAATGCTCCAAGATCTTTAATGGCATTTTAGGTTTCAAAATAACAAAAAGATGAAGATGACAAAATTTTGTTCATCTTTTCTTACTGTTTTTCTTTTAATTACTAATTTACTAAATTAACCTTTTAAAATCATTAAAATTTCAATAAAACCATACCATGCACATCCACTAACTCCTTGAATGGTCTATTTACCATTAAAGTCATTTATTTTAAAGTTTCATAGCCATTTGATCCTTTTAACTAATATAACTTAACTTTTTCATCTTTTACGATTGAGTCATTTTTACTTAATTAACTACTCAAACATTAAAATTTCTTAACGAAATTTTGATATGACCTAAATAAACCCTTAAACATTAAAATAATAAAAAAATAATATATTACTAATCAGAATTGTGGTCCCGAAACCACTGTTCCTATATCACTGAAAACGAACTGTTACAGTTTCTACATCTCAAGGTGACCGACCCATATATGTTTCCATTGGTGACGAGGTAAACATCATTTATTAACAAATATGTAGTATGTACAGTAATTTTTTATTATATGTTTCAACTAACATATCGCTTTTACAGGTGGAACCATGGGCCGAGCTACGTGAGATTGCCTGAGGAGTTAGAAGATATTAAGCTGTTGTTATATCAACGCTTGGAAGTCGAGGTTAGTTACTTATTCTTTTGAACCAATATTAATTACGTAATGATTCATAAAAAGAAACCATAAATAACTATATTTACAATTTTGCTTTTCAGTTTTAATGGATCCGACAATGATGTAATATCTTCCATCCCGCCGGAAGTGTTAGAAAATCAACAGATGTGAGACACCAAGGTGCCGTTGGTAATGTACGAAATGGTGGAAATGTACAAATCGGACTGGGTGTTGCGGCAGTTCGGGTGGAGGCAACAAATTCTGCCACCACTGCGAGACCTGAAAGAGTTGCACAAGGTGGACATGCGGGGGAAGGACAACAATGACTGGGTGGTACAGCAGGAGGAGCAAATCAAAGCATGGGATTGTAGGATGCAATCTTTATCTGTTCCCGAGCCATTTTTCTTAGCGGACACAATGGTAGCTAATGATTACTTAACATGGTTCAGAGCCGTCGGCAAGCCATATTTGCTAACACCGGGGGTGAAGAGTCGACAAATTGGATTGAATAGATGATGTTGACGGCCACAGCAGTGTAGGAAGGGACGCTGTCACACGACAAGTTCATCATCCATTCCAATAGAAGATGCGTCGTCTGTGGCTACTTAATATCCGGGTCAGCTCGGTCCAATTATTCTTGTTCATTTAACTAACTCTATGTTTTTTCATAAGCACTACTGCACTACAGACCACCGCACAAGGCTGGATCTTCTATTCCCGCAGGTACATATTTCGTGCCATCGACGTCCTCCGTGTACTATACCCCAGTATAGATGTCGATGCTGAACCCCTTACAGGGACAAATACTGACATATGCTCCGCCACCAATGACAGTATTGATGCAGACTATAGTATAGCAGTCGGTGACGATGTCGATGCCTGGTACCTTTCCGACGTACCTGAGATTTGGGGCACCTTATAGTTACATGCTTATAGTGACCCAAACACTACGCGCATTATTATTTTACAGGGGTGGCTCATCATTGCAACCGGTGGACGTGAGAGTGGCGAATACACGATGGCAGACGAGGACGACGCAACAATCGACAATGGAGCAAGATGATGACGGTGTCGATCTCGAAAATACGACTGCCCAAGACGTCATGGTAGGTACATATCCAAGCAATGATGATGACGACGAAGAAGTCTACAATCCCACACCTCTGAATGCAACTCTGGTTAAACCTCCAATTGTACAGTTGGTTGTATGTAGAAATCATCCACGCGACCGTCGTCCACCGCCTTATGGTACACATTTTTCCCGACGACACGGTTGAGTTTATTTTTTCTTACAATTATTGTGATGTAAATACAAATATGTCATAAATAAATAAAAATCGAGGTTATTCATTGATATTCGCCATGATCTCCTTTCAACAAACATCCATGGCTCGTAAGTACCCTTCTTAATTGCCATGTCGGCCACTATCGTGGGCGTTTTAGTTGATGATTTTTGCTTTCCCGCTTCCGACCCAAGTATAAGCCTCCTTCAAATGACCATAGCATCCACAGGAGAAGTAAACAACCGGTAATGATTCGTATTCAATTCGTTGAGATTTGCCATTAATCAACACATGCGACACAAATGGTTTGTCCAGATTTATATAGACTGCCATATGAGCAAAACGCCCCCTCACTTTAGTATTCATGTTGAAATCTAGTTTAACAACTCTCCATATCATTTCCCCAATCTCCCATAGCACATTTCTCTTGTACAAATGCCCTGGAAGGCTTGGTAACTAATCGGAGTCTTAACAACACTAGGGTATGGCTGAGCCGAATTAAATTCTATTGTTTAACGTTACATAGTCAGTTATTGCCCAAAGACAACTCAAGGCCCTTAAGATATCAACTTGTTGAAATTCCCTTTGTCTAAGAACTTTGTGAGAAAATAACCGTTTTCAATGTCCATTAGTTGGATCAACATAGGTCTCCAAAGACTATGAATCATATTAAAAAGAGCCATATACCCTATATTATGTCCCAACAGTTTTAGCGCTATCGTGGTAGACATTCCTGGATGAGAAACTGATGAACCCTTTTTGAAAACTCAATCGAAGGAATGCCATTGATAATTGATTTCCTAATATCCCCTTCACAGAATTCAAAATCATCATCACATTCTGGATCTAAGCCTCTAGTCGTCTTCTTTGAGTCTGATTGTCCCTTATCCACTAGCCTATCCTTCCAAGACAAGGTTGACTCAGTAGATAAATCCATATCCCTTGACTCGTCCGGATTAATACATTTATCCTTAAACTTCATCGATTCGATCATCAGTAGTACGAGTTTCAGCCCTATTATCTTCACCTGTAGACATCATCGTCGCCATAACCAATTTTGCTTTTCTATTGCGCTTATTCTAAATGTTATGATATACATTAGACACGGTTTTTAAAATACAGGTGGTGGCATTGAAATTAAGAGGGCGGGACCATTAAATCAATAGGCTGACACGACTGGCCTAAGTTGCTATGGATCCAATACATTAAACCTGTTTTCATAGTTAATGTTATATATATATAGCAACTATAATGATTCACACGTCTTAATTTGTAACCTGTTATTCATTGAATGATTAGAGACAATTAATTATGTGTTCTAAGGTGATCTTGATATAAAAGTTCCTTTGAACCAGGAAACTTACACTATTAATCCCGTGATACAAACAAGATCAAGCAGCACATGTCATCCAAGATATTGTTATTAATAAACAATAAATGATAATTATTATACTATATTGATATGCAAATTTCACTGTTTTCAGGAATAATCTAGAGATATAAAGCGCCCGCATATTGGGAGTAACAAAAACTTATAAATATTTCTCGATAACAGCATCTTAGTCTTATCATTTTTGGAGTTTTGGTTGCACTAAAATTAGGTCTCAAATAATTTACCTTCTTTCTTTATCATTCAAAAAATTAAATCTCACATTCAACATCACAATATTTTAGTTCAACAGGTCTAACTGAGCTGTAGCTAATTCACATCATATCACAACTAATAACTTAGTAAAAGCAAAAACAATACTAAAAACAAACCTCATAAATTGATAAAAGTAACTATATGCATACTTTTATTTATGTTGAAGTTTTCAGTTGCCGGTGACCAATTTAAATTACATTTTTTAATCGCATTGTCTATATTATTATTGTGGTTATTCACTTATTTGTTTTTAACCATAATGATCTATAGGGGAGCATCAAGTGTTTTGATGGGTAGATGCTATAATCCAGAGGAATCTAAGGACCGCCTAATATTTTATTGAGAAAGGTGAAATTGCATTTGGCTCCCAATTTTATTAGAATTTTTGGATTACCAAATAATGTAAGTCCTACCAACACCTTTTTCTTAGCCATTCATGTAAATTTGTAGTTTGATTTGATAAATGTCGAAAAAAATCAATGCATGGCCGTGATATCTAAAATTAAAAATTTATCATTTCAACCAAAACTTCATTTATTTTTTTTACTTAATTTTTTTGTAAATATATATTTTTTATGATATATCTTAACCTTAAACTTACTAGTAATTTTTTTTAATCGATGAGCAATTTATAGAATAAGGTTAAAATATGTTATTAGTCTCTGTATGTTGACAAAATGTGATATTTAGTTCATGTATTTAAAAATTTAAAGATTAAGTCCTCCTACTTTTTTCGATTTAAAAACCCTAGTCTATTCATTAAAATCGTAAGTATTTTTTCTCAGAATTCATCAATTTGGAATTTTGATTAAGCTGTCATCATATGAAGCTACATGTAATTGACAAAAAATAAACATGTTAAATTGACAAATTTTAACAGAAACTACTAACGACGATAATGATTGGAATAAGATTTTAAAATTGAAAAAGCAGGAAGATTGAATTTTTAACTTCTAAAATAGGGATTGAATCTCAAATTCTATACAAATGCAGGGACTAACAACAAATTTTAACCATAGAATAATTAGCTACTGTAACCCTTAAACGAACTTGGGTCCAATTCACCCCAAGAATATTTTGGGTTTGAGAGGTGTGATGAAAATGACAAAGAAGTTAAACAACAGATGAGAGTGGTGTCGAAGCAAACGAGAGAAGCACGCACCCTTAATTGGGTTTGGCAAAAGTCAATTTTATGTACAGAACTAATAATGGCCTGCACTGATCTTATCTCATCAATTTTTGCATTATTTATTTTGTACTCCTTAATATTATTTAATGTCTGAGTTTTCAATGTTCACAAACACTGCCCTATACCTTGAAATTTCCATTTATTTACTTCCTTCAATCTCCACTGTTCTAGCTTCACCAGCCGCAGAGGTCATTGTTTATTTTACTTGGTTTAATTTAATTACTTCATATAGTTACGTATTTTTTTAAAAATGTAGATTAAAATATATTTTAAGTATAAATAATTAAAAAAATTAAAATTAAATTATTGTATGCAATACATGTGGGTAATGCAAAGAAATCTCACATTAGTTGTGTATAGGCTAATGAAAAGGTTTAAATATAGTCTTACTCATTACCTTTATTGAGTAACTGGGTTAAATGCTTAACACATATGTGTTTTTGTTGTGGTTGTATCAACATTGCACATAACATCAAAATAGAGCTTCTATTATTTTAAGCGGATTGTCTGTAACCTTTTCGAATTTTTTTGAGAATTGATCCTAGTGTAGTTTTTCCAGCTAAATTTTCTGACCACCTTTAAACTTATTTTGATCTTATTTCCTATAAGTTTAAAAAAGAGCAATACCAATGTGTTCCATCTTCTTCATTCGGATGTACGAATTTGAAAGTATTGTGTTAACTTTGAGGGACGACATCTATTTTCGATTATACTTATCAGGGCGAAATCGCTTCTAAGACAGTGGTTCTCCACGGTGCAATATTTATTTATTTCCCTTATTATTTGTACTTGTCAGTGCTAACTTCTTTGTTTTGCAGTAGTAATTTTCCAACAATATATTAGTCTAAAAATATATTTAATAATATGATTATAATAAAATTAACAAAAAATAAATACATATACAATTTTATCTAATTACCCTGGAATTTTATATTTGTCAGGATAAATCTCGCTCTAAAATTAAAAATCTCGCTCTAAAATTAAACATATATTCTTTATCATCAACGGGTAAGTTGGTCATGTATAAATAAATAGTATAAATAAATTATAATACTATGTAATTTAGTTAAAATTATAATAAATAATTTATAATAATTCTATGTAATTTAATTAAATATCAAGAAAATATCTCTTGTCAATAAAATTTCAAATTATGAAATTAGTTAAATAACATATAATTATATTTTAAAAACAAAATATATATTAAAATTAAAAACACTATTTTTATTGTATAAAAAATAATTTCTTAAACTTAAATAATGTATAGGTGTGTTTGGGCAGCCATAGGATAATTAGATTCGAGTATAATTGTTTGTAATTACCCATGTAATTACTCAAATTCACACCCTCCCTCTAAGAATTGGAGAGTGTAATTGGAGTGCTTCAATTACACTCAATTCAGTGAGACTCACTATAACAATGATTACCTAAGCATGTCACATATATGTTATTACAAGCAATTACACTCAAATCCAATTAATAGTGACTTTTCAAATACATCCATAGCATGTTACGAATCCCTAATAATTATTACTTTAAAATACCCTTTATTTTGTTATTTAAAAAAGATGTATGAATCATTATTCTGCTAAAAGTCTTTGAACTATCATTTAGATTCTGCATTGATCTATAAATTTTAAAATGTTCTAATTGAGTTTTTCAAGGACAATATTGTATTAATTAGGTCATTCCTTCAACCTAATAGACAATTTAGGCGTTAAATGTCAATTTGAGTCTAACATGGAGCATTGTTAAAACACGTGAATTAAATTGTAAGTGCATTTGCAAACATTACATGAGCAACTTAGATATGACGTGTTAAAAAGAACAAACAATGTAAAAAAAAAAAAAATTAAGAGGGCTATTTTTTAACACGTCAAATCCAAGATGTCCATGTACTAGGTGCATAGGTAATACAAGAGCAGTGCCAAAAGGGTAGGCAAGGGCCTTACTCAAATGACAAATTTATAATTAAGTCCCTCTAAATACTGTAAAGTTACATGTTAATATAATGGTAAATTCAATTATGCTCCCCCCAAACTTATAATACAATTCTGCCTCTTAAATATTTTTCTAGTTTTGCCTCTTGGATATATGTATTTACAATTTGATACACACATTTTAAATATGTTCCATTCCATATTTGAGCCGACATTTAATGTTTTGATATGATATTGATTCTTTGAGAACAACAAGAAGAATGCATTAAAGTTTTGAGACCAATTTAAAATATAAATCATTGTTTGAAGACATATGATGAAATTAATCCTAATAAACAAACTTCATTTGTATCTAGTGGTAGATCTTGGGATTAAGTTTTTTTGGGAGGCTTAATTAAAATTTTCAAAAAAAGGAGTTTAATGAGAAATTTTTTAAAAATTGAGGGTTCTAATTAAATTTTTTAAAAATTTTGTAAGATTTAATGAGAATTTCCAAAATTTTAGGAGAGTTTAATTAAAATTTTTAAAACAATTAAAAGGCATAATTAGAATTGTCAAAAATTTGGAAGACCTAATTAAAATTTTCAAAAAAAATCAAGGAAATATTTATTTTTAAAATTTTGGGGTTAGGCGAAGGCCCCCGTTGGCGACCATTACTATTTGCCCTTTTCTGTTATTAAATTGATTCCTTTGAATAAGTAATTGAAGATGATTTATCCCTATTTCTTAACAAATTAGGAGAAGATTTTTTTTTTGAAAGTTTCCCTATTATAATGTATTATATTCACAAATATAAATATATGTTTAAACAATTATAACGTAAAATTAAAATAGTACGCAAAAATTAAGAAAAGGACAAAACTCATACAATGCATACACATATGGTTAGATTAAAGACTCATATTTAACAATTACTTAGGGTGGAACTTAAATTTGAGTACTCAAAAATACATAAGGACCCAAAACATATACCTTAATCAACATGCCAACCAGGGAAATATCTAAAAGAGTAAGTTGTGTTTATTTATTTATTTATTTTTTTGTTTAACCCATAAAATGGTATCTAAATTATACTATTTTCCCATCTTGGACCTAAATTTTTTTTTCTCACAAGCGGTATCTAAATTATTTTTTTCGCAGGTTGGTACTTTTTTTGGATGAAACCGTTAAGTCTATTTCGAAAAAGGCTTAACCTACAAATTGGCACTTCCATTTTGGTATCTAAACTAGTTCTTAAATGATTTTCTTTCCCAAGTTGATACTTTTATTAGTTTAATCGTTAATAAACAATTAAGTCTATTTAAAAAAAAAAGATGAACAATTAAAAATGGAAAAAAGAGACTCATAATTTAGATAAAAATAAATTTTACGGTTTAAGGAATGTATTAGCTAATGGAAATATCAGCTTAGGAAAAAAATAATATAGATAGCAATTTGTAACCAAATTTTTTTTTAGATATAATTTAAATATTTGTTTCCAACAAATGAGTAGATTTGGAGATGGAGTGATTGTTGCTCTAAATAAATGCTTCACCATACTTCACTTAATACTCAAATTAATATAAGGTTAAGTAAAGATTATTGAAAGCAAAACACCAATTTATTCCTTTAATTCCGATGACTTTCAATTCCTTATTAATCCCTAACATAATACATTGAGAAATTCAACTTGAATATATATAATTATAACCTGATTTTGGACGTACAAACCGAATCAGCTGTCTGGTTTTGGATAGAAACTGTGATATTACAATTGCTACTACTCGAAGCTTTCAACTTGAAGACGTTGAACACAGTCACTTTGCCCTGCAACAGTGTCGACGACGTAAAATTGAAAACCCCGGCAAAAAAATCGTTCAAGAAATTACCATCGGCGGCCAACCTATCGGCAAAGATGATTACCGACGCACTAATGTTGTGCTTCGACCGAGGTCGGATCGTGTCTTTTCCGATTGGAGCTTCGGCTACTAAATTCCCACGATAGTTTATGTAAGCGGTAGAGTTATCGTAGTCGAAACCTCCGTAATTTCGATTATCAACAGTCACAGCTATTTCCAACGAAAGGTTTCCTGTTATAGAAGGGAAAACGACCAAACGAAAGCCTTCGAGGGTGACCGATTGAGGGATGATTTTGGGGTCTTTGGGTTTAAAAAGGGTGAAGGCTAAAGTAACTAAAACAACCGCGATGACGATGATTAAAATCGCAGTGACTGCACAACAGATCTTCCATTTTCTTTTGACTTTAAACTCTTTTCCCATGATATCAGTTTGGTCTGATTGTGGTTTAAATTGAGAGTTTTATGATGATGATAATGAATATATGATTTAACAATTTGGCGAGTACTTTGATAACAAGATTTTAAATATATGTGATTGTTTGTTCGTATCGGCTACCATTCGTTTTTTTCTCTAGAGATGAAAGCAATGTGAGATTTTCTTTTTGCTTTTACCTCTGTATGGAGAGGACGGTTAGAATCTTGCTTTTTATTTGTGTTATGCTTTGGATACTACTGTTTTATGAATCCAATTGGATAGGTTGGTTGTTCGAATTTATTGGATTGAAAATTGAGTGGGGTATCAATTCAAAAGGAAGGGTTGAATTGATTGCTTCATGAGTCGGTACAGACAACTTGAACTAAACTAAAAAAATTAATTGAATTGATTTTTTTTCTATTTTCATTTTCTATTTTTTTAATAATTTATTTGATTAAACTAGTCGAATCCATCGAACTGATTAAACAAAAAATCAATAATCTAATTAATTTAACCACTAATTTGATTTTGAAAAGTTTACCTGCAATGCCATGCTTGAGTTTTCAAGAAAAAAAAATGAGAGGGATTAAGTGAAACAATGGAAATGAATTCAATGTTTCAACGCATGAATTTGAGAGTAGATTTGATTTAATCGGAATATTTTTATGTTATGATTTTAAAAACATATAACTGATAATCTAATTTTAAGTTTATGTAAACAGTACTTTGATAAGAATATATATGACTCATCATAAAATAATTAAAAATTTAGTTAAGTTTTTGTAAAATAATTAAATAAGTCATGTTTTATACCATACTTAGAAGTATTTATAATCTTTTCTCAATCATTAAATAAGAGAATAAATGTACTTCAACACATTCAAATCTATGTTCTTTTACATTGATAACATTGAATAAGCTTTCACATCAACATTTTTTTACGTCAAAATCCCACGCCAGCTGCCACATCATCATTTTGCTCGCCTGCTACTGCATTAGCCACAACATCACGTCGTATCAGTAGTTAATGATCTGTTAGAGGCTTCAATGAAAAACTATATTACAGAGACTCAACTGGTTGGTAACTTTCAATTAAAGGTTGAATTAATTGTTTAATTATTTTATAAGTGTTTTTTTAGTACTTAACCCTAAAGATAATTAAAACTTTAAAGTGTTTATACACGTAAAATGCTAACCTTAAACCTGAGGGATAAACAATATCAATATGATAAATAATGATGTTTGTGAAAATGTTGTGGACATTAATTGCATTGTTGCAACATGTCTTCTGACAGTGCAAGTATTCATACTATAATGTTAAACCTTTGGAGTCAATGAATAAGAGATATACTATGTTGGAAACAAACAATTGTTTTAAGAAGAGAGTGACTGAGTGCATACAAATACAATTATCTTTTGGTGAGTTTGAATAGATTGGATTGTAAGAGTTGTATTGAGAAGTTTGTATAATGAAATTCATTTTTTATAAGAACCCTGCAGATGTAAGTTTGAGTAATTATTTAATATTTTTAACTGTCGCACTCTATTGTCATACCATACTGCAACAACATTAGTTTAGCCAATTCATAAGCCAAACGTTTTCAGTTGATATCAAAAGCCTATCACCTAGGTGAGTTCCTTAAGCTATAGAGGCAGTGAAGGAAGGGGTTTGGATATCACATCCATTTTTACTGATTGGAGCAACCAATTATGACTATTGGAAAATCAGGATGAGTGCTATCGATGAAAGGGCCTAAAAAGCTATTATGAATGGATGGAAAAGACTTGTTACCACCAATGAAGATGGGACAACTCCTAAGGTTGAAGAGCTGATATACTATAGAGGAGGAAAAGACAACCATCTTTAATTTAATCTTCAATAGGGATGATGTTGACCAGTTCAAAATGAGATCAATGCGTGAGTCAACTAGGGAGATTTGGACAATTCTTAAGAACCAACATGAAGAGAATGCTTCTATTCGCATATCCAACTTTTAGCTCCTCACTACCAGGTTTGGAAACTTGAAAATGAATGAAGATTTTTTAAGTTCTATGAGAAGCATTACATTTTGGTGAACAATTTTAATAGATGAAATTGATGCGCAAAGAGCTTCGATCTCTTCCTAAAAGATTTGCTGTAAAGGTAACTGTCATTGAGAAAACCAAAGACATACATCACCGCTCTAAAGTTTGATGAACTCATTGGACCATTTAGAACATCTGAGATGAATTTGAAAGAATCCAAAATGGAAGTGATACACCCCTTAGAAGAACTAGTATAAAAATAGGCTCCCCAGACAAAAATTTCAACTATACATTCAACAAGTTTTCCAAGAAAAGATATACAACCCAAAAGATTGAAAGAATGTCAACAAGAACAAAGGAAAAGAATTCAATGCCATATATGTGAAGGGTATGACTATATCCAATCTGTGTGTGCTAACACTTTAAAGAAAGCAAAAGTAATCCTTCACAATCACCTAAAGTGATGAGAAATATGAAAGTGAAGATACTAATAATGATGAAGAAAAGGATAATAGTAAGCTAAAGAACATTGAATCTTGTATTCTGAAACGCTTTCCGATGATCAAGTCAACTAGCAAAGGTAGCATCGATATGCAGGAGGAAGTAAAGAACTTGAGTTTGTAAAGGGTTGGAAGTCTAGAAAGTGAATGAGATGTGTATCTAGGGTTTTTATACCATGTCTTTAAGTTGTTCGAGGCTGCCCAGATCATGCTAGTATATTCATTGGCTAGTTTGTTGGCCATACAATCTAGATTTCTCAAAGTACAACTGATCCTTAATAGTTGCTTAGAGTATCAGGTGGCTTGCCGTAGTCCATAGCAAAATTATGGTAGATACTTGTGAGCTTTTCTTTAAATTATAGCTTTAGTATAGGTTGTGCTTAACAGAGTATAATAAGTTCCTAACGGATTCTTGTCATGTTGTCAGACTAGTTATGAAGGATAAAAAGGAGTAAAATGACAAGTATATTAATTTAATAATTAAGCTACAAACAAACAAAATGGTTATGAATTTTAACCATAATTATAAAAATGTTTCAAAGAAACTATCAAAGCAAAACATGTAAAACAAAGAATCTAAGATAAATTTAAGAACTGGTGCAGTGAAAAAAACACACATAAATGTGGACCATTATATTCAAATCAACACCTGAAAATCTAATAGCAAATTGATTTTCCAGGAAAAAGGATGTCAACTTGTAACAAAACAATGTTCTACAAGGCCAACATTATGTTATTAAACATCTAAAATTGATATCAAATTCTAAACTAAATTCTCCAAATGTCACAAAAACCATAATTCACCTCATAGTAGTCGAGGAAACAAACAAAGGTGATGATGATGACCTTTTTAATTCCATCTGGAAGGCCAGAATCCATGAATCGCATACCCTGTTTTCCAATTGTCCAAGAAAATCACTTGCTTTACAGCCCAGAAAGATACGAAAATCGAAAACAGCATTCCTATACGCTTGGTCTTTAAATCCTTAACATAAACAAGGATATGGGTAACCACTGCAAGCAACAATCCCACAATTGTATAAAGAAAACCCACCATGAATCCTTCCAATCCAAGCTGTATCCCTGTTCCTCGGTAAAAGAAAATCAATTTGTTTGGATCCTCCCTGTCCATAAAAAACATGGGCATTTTCCTTATTATAATATGCATTGCCCCCGAGACGCTGAAGAAATAAACGAAGATGGCACCGGAAAGCCAAATTCTTGGATTGTGAAACATGGTTTCGCCAGCGAAGATCTTTCTAGCGGCGAAAGGGGACCAAATCAACAAAAACCCAATGATCAGAACCATTTGCTTCTTCGAAATGATGGGTGGATGATGGATTGGACCCACGGTGAGTTGAGTCCTGGACTCGATGAACTCGACGAGCGACTCCGTCAGTCGGGTGAAACCGCTCTGTTCCATTTGTTCTGTGTCGTCTTTCAAGGATTCCGCATCGGGGCCGACGAGGTAGATGTTGGGAAGGGCATTGACGTCGAAGAGTTTGAACGAGGATTGGGATTCACGGAACTCGAGGTCACAGAAGAACAACTTGGTGTTGGAACCGTTGTGGTTGGCAATGAAAGAAGAGGCAACGAGGGCGAAGTCGTGGACGAGCACAGGGAGGCGGAGGTCGGATTTATCGTGTAATGGGATGGCGTCGAAGAAGATGAGGAGGGAGTAAGGACGAGGCGTTTTGGTGGAAGTGATGAATTTCGAGACGGTTCGATCGTTTAAGTGGATAACACCCGATTCTGATTGCGATTGAAGGGTTAAAAGATCGGCTACAAGCTCCGATTCCGCTCCAGCTTTTGAAATTACAAGGAAGCGAGAAATGGAAATGAACGATAGTATGAAGAGATGAATATAAGAAATAGCCATTTTGGGTGAGGGGAGTTTCTTGGAGATGTCTGGTTTACGAAGAAGAGAGTTTGGGTTCAACATTCAAGTGCTGCATGCAACTGGTTTGTTGGAGAGAAGATTGGGTGAATCTGTCTAGGAGGTCCTCTATTATAGAAATTTGATCAAATTAGTTATTTTACTATTAAATATATCAATTTAGTCCTTATATTGCTAAAAAAAAAAATCAAATAAAACAAAGTTAGAATAGTTTGAAAAATATCATTTATCAGTAAATGAAATATTTTAATGTAGTTTGAAAAATATTCAGCCAAAACAGCTCCTATATAAGGAACGAGGTATTGTAATGTAGTTAAAGAAATCATCTTTCGGTAACCACAATGGTATATATATAATTATGAAATCATCTTTCGGTAACCACAATGGTATATATATAATTATGCTGAAAAAAATATTAATATAAATTAAAAAGATATTTTGAGAAAAATACCCAATTTATTTAATTGGGATTGGATCCGAATTGGGTGGGTTTAAATTTTTTGCCAGCCCTAATCTATATATGTTTAAAGAAAGAAATGGCATTTGACGATAAAATTGACTGCTAAATTTACAAATAACTTGCTTGGAAGAATAATTTAGTTTTTGAAGATTTAATTGGAAAGCTTTAAAGTTTAGGGATTAATTTAAAATTTGATCCAACTTTTAGGGACTTTATATGGAGTTAACCCTTATTTTAAACAACAAAACAAATACATAAATGCCTTCTATTCGAGACGGCCCAAGAAAATCCTAAGGGCTCCGATCTGTCAAAAAGGGGAAAAGTTGCGGAGCAAAAGAAAAGAACTCCAATGGTGTGCGAGAAGTGTAAGTTTTCTTTTTATTTATTTTTTCTTCACTTTTAATTAAGATGTTTTCGATTAATTGGCGTTGATTGTGATATCATTAATCTGAAAAAAGTGTAAAGAAAAAAAAAACTTACGGATTTGATTAATTTAATTTGTAGGTCAAAAGAAGCTGTCGAAGGTGATCGTGCCGGATAAGTGGAAGGAAGGTGCCAGCAACACAAACGAAAGCGGTGGCCGGAAAATTAACGAGAATAAACTCCTCTCTAAAAAGCGAAGGTATTTGTGCTTTACTCTATCGTTTTTTGGTTTTTTTTTTAATTTATTAATTGCAATTCGTGATCAAATTTTAGATCTTCGTTACAATATTTTTCTTAAAAAGTTGATTTCCCTGTTTTTTTTTTTTTCCTCGTAGCAATAGTTTGTTGATCAGTTGATTTCTTGGCTTGATGATTGCTGTAAATATCAATTAATTCTTTCATGTTTGGGATTGAGTTCTTAATGTTGAATTGAAACTCTTATAGTACTAATTAGTATATAGCAATTTTGCATGTGTGGCGGTAACCCGTTGGGAATATGATTTAATTAGAGTGCTAGTTTTCTGGGTTTAAGCTGAAGGTAATGGTTGAAAACATAACTTAGGGCTTAGGTTTGAGCTGCAAAATTTTCTTGTTGTTCCCTGTCTTTTAAGTAATTAGTAGTGTTTGGGAACATAGGTTTCAAAATTTTGATTTGGGTTTAAAAATAGTGCAAATTGTAATGATTATTTCCGAAATCACTGCATTTGTTGGATGCCTATTTAGTTGTGAATTTAAAATTTCTATAGTATTTATGAATCTGAGGAACTTGTGTTTTTATACCTTTCAAATATAAGATCATATCAAATTGCAACTAATTTATTCATACTTTATTCATTTCATTCATACAGTTTATATATCATCAGAATTTCAAATCTATGTTTCTCAAATGTAACATTAAAAGAATGCTGATTATCTGTGCTATGCTCTTAGGTCAAGTTTCGAGTTTTATTCCTTTACTTTATGAAAACTGAGAAGTTGGTCCCTCTACTTTAGTTTGTTGTATTTTGGTCCTTGTATTCTGTGGAAACTGAGAAGTTAGTCCAATTAAATACTATTGCTAAACCTTGTCATTAAATTGCTGACTTGCAATTCAACAATTTATATGTGAAGAATTAATAAAAATCAGTAGTTCAACAATTTATATGCTACAAATTAACAAAAATAGCAGTTCAAGTTCATGTGTTTGCCAACAATTGGACTAACTTCCTAGTTTTTGTGTAAAAGTACAAGGATCAAAATCTGACAAATTAGAGGGACTAACTTTTCTGTTTCCATAAAATAGAGATGCAATTCATAATTAGACCAATGCACTTATATGGTCCATTACACTTTTTTGTCTTCTATGTCTGAATCTGGATACCATTTTTCATATTCCTTTATTTTTTATTTGGAAATTTGCTCCTTGCAGGTGGACTCCTTATGGAAATACTAAGTGCATCATTTGCAAGCAGCAAGTGCACCAAGACGGCAAGTACTGTCACACTTGTGCTTATTCCAAAGGTATGACGGTTTGGTGTTGCTATATCTTGCCATTTGATTGATTTTGTGATTCAGTTTTTGTAACATCGGATACATGTTGTGTGTTCTATAGGTGTATGTGCGATGTGTGGCAAGCAAGTGCTCGACACCAAGCTTTACAAGCAGAGCAATGTATAATAAGGAAGGGGCATTAGCTGTTCTTCAAGTAGATACCTTAGTTGCTCTTTGTCATTGACAAGGCATGAACATGATCGCGTAGGCTGTATAAGATTGTCAATGTTAATGTTTATCTTGCATACTCACCGGTCTTCTTTCTGGTCATTTGTATTTCATTTCCTTCCATGTTTTTTACTAGCAAACGGAACCCTTTTAATTTACTATGCTATTAATCATGTCTATAGCTGGAGTAACAATGGCAGTAATAACAACTTGATACGTTGCCAAAGGAAACGAGAGAATAATAAGTAGGTTTGAGTGTGTATATATTCTCTTGTCTCAAGTCTTTGAAATGGACTGGTCGGACCGAGAATCAATTGGTGTACCTCTTTGGGGAGGGATTTTGAACCAGTTGATTCGGGCAAAAACTCAGTTGAATCGAGTGAATTGGATTTTGATTTTATTTTTTGAAATTTTAATGATTTATTTAATCTAATTGGATAGACCAATTGAATCGGTTGAATCAATGAAATGATGGTTTGATTGGTTCGACCATCGAATTGGTTTAGGAAACCTTGGTCACGAGAGAAGACAAACCAGAGCTCTAATCCCATACCAGTGTCCAAAAATAGTTAGCTTTATCTTCTTTCAGATGATTGGTGTATGTTTCGATGTTAGTTAATGTTACACCAATTGTTTTCTTCATTTCAGTTGAAAAAACGAGTGGAGAACATTTAAAGCGTATTTTAAAGGTCAGGGAATTGACTTTGACTTGTTTATTTCAGTCTTGCCCCAAGTCCACAACCTTGCAGGACTTAGAAATTTTTGCATGATCAGTTAAGTCTGCTTCAAGCAAGTACTTCAATCATCCTTAATAAAACCCTGACAGCTTAATCTACCAATATCGGAATCATGAAGGTTTTAAGCATTCTACTCCGTAACAGGAGCATTCATCATTTTAATATACTCTGAAAATCATACATTAAGCTTTGCACATCTGCAGGGAATCATGGCAATGGATCTTTCATTGCAGTTTTTGTTCTCTTCTTTAGTTACAGCGTCCCTCGTTACTCTTACCGTTGCTCAACAACAGCCTCTATACCTAGACCACTCTTGTTCAGAGTCAGGTGGTAACTTCACCAGAAACAGCACTTATGAGACCAACCTCAATCACCTGCTTTCGTCTTTCTTCCGCAACACAACACATGAAAACGGCTTCTACAATTTTTCATCAGGCCAAGGCTCCGAGATGGCAAACGCAATTGCACTTTGCAGAGGAGATGCGAGCTCAAGTGATTGCTTCAACTGCATCAATAGCGCAAACGCTGAGCTCAGAGATCGCTGCCCTAACCAAAGAGAGGCGATTATATGGTATGACTATTGCATGTTCCGCTACACAAATCACTCCATCCTTGGTAACATAGAAATCAACCCTATTTTCTACATGTGGAATGAAAATAACGTGAGGAATGTAGCTGATTTTAGTCAGGCGTTGGGTTCTTTATTGAACAACCTAACAAAAATGGCTTCATCGGGGACCTCGCTTGGAAAGTTTGCAACTGGAAACACACGAGTTGGACCTTCCCAAACAATATATGCGCTTCTTCAATGCACTCCCGATGTCAAACAGATTGATTGCAGCTCTTGCTTGTCTCAGGCCATTGGACTTATCCCGGAATGCTGTAACGGAAAACAAGGAGGCTGGGTAGGTATGGCTAGTTGTAATATTAGGTTTGACATTGAACGATTCTATAATCTTAGTGCTGCTGATAGTGGTACAATGCCAACACCAGCATCCTCACCCTCATATTCCCCGCCCTCAAACAATACAACAACAGGAGGTAACGCTTTCTCAAGAGAATTCAGATACTTTCATATCCTGTTTGCTTATGCAATTGGGGAGATCCAAAATTATTTCTTCATTCATAAAGGAAACACCTTGAAATTTTGCAGGAAATAAGAGTAATTCATCTCAAACTACTATTATCGTATCTGTATCTGCTGTTTCTTTTGTTCTACTTCTAATTTCCAGCCGCGTCTTCATCATTTCAAGGTTGAGGAAGCCGAAGCTGAAACCTCAAAGTAAGTAGAAGTGTCAATTTATTGATTTTCTTTCTTTTGCAACTTTGTGACTGAATCTACAATTTACTTGTTTTTGTTTCGTTTTTACACCTCTGAAGAGCATGAAGCAACTGAAGCAGTGGATGAAATCATAACTGAAGAGTCTTTACAATATGATTTCAACACCATTAGAGCTGCAACAGATCACTTTTCTGATGCAAATAAGCTTGGACAAGGGGGATTTGGAGCAGTTTATAAGGTAATACGTTAGAATTAAATTTAAAATAAAAAAGAAAAGAAAAAGGTATTGCACCAAATAATAAGTTCAATTAGCATATACATACATGTATATGATTCATTCTGATATCTTGTCAGGGCACACTTGCTGGTGGAAAATTAATAGCAGTGAAAAGGTTATCTTCGGATTCTAGACAAGGAGACCTTGAATTCAAAAACGAGGTTCAGTTAATGGCCAATCTTCAGCACAGGAATTTAGTTAGGCTTCAAGGTTTCAGTCTTGAAGGAAAAGAAAGGCTTCTCATCTATGAGTTTGTGCCTAATGGAAGTTTGGATAAATTCTTATTTGGTATGATATGTCAGTGTATTAATTCTTATTATAGAATCTCTGCTACAAAGCTAAACACTAGCAACCATTTTTATTTCATTAATTCAAATTTGTACATTTATGGTGATGTAGATCCAGTTAAGAAAGCGTATTTGGATTGGGAAAGACGATACAAAATCATAGGAGGTGTTGCTCGCGGACTTCTCTACCTTCATCAAGATTCTCGACTAAGAATTATTCATCGAGATCTCAAAGCTGGCAATATATTGTTAGATGCAGAGATGACGCCCAAAATTGCAGATTTTGGCATGGCAAGATTGTGTGCCGCGGATCAAACTCAAGGTGCTACCAGTAGAATTGTGGGAACATAGTAAGTACTCCAAAATAGATTTTTGATTGATGATTGGTAATCATTGTCACTCAGAATAACATAATCAGGACGATTCAAAAAAAGAAAAGTAGTTAATTTTTCTTATATCGATTGCCTTGTAGTGGATACATGGCCCCTGAATATGCAATGCATGGGCAATTTTCTGTTAAATCAGATGTTTTTAGTTTTGGTGTATTGATTTTGGAGATTTTAAGTGGTCAAAAGAACAAGGTTTTTCAAAATGGGGGTGATACAGAACATCTTCTAAACTTTGTAAGTATCCAAATCTTCTGCATATTATGATGCATTAAAAGAATGTCGAGTTTATCACTTTGCACGACTTAAACCTTACAGGCATGGAAAAATTGGGAGGCTGGGACAGCATTTGGTCTTGTGGACTCCAGTTTGAGGGATGGATCAAGAAGTGAGCTAATGAGATGCATCCACATTGGGCTGCTTTGTGTTCAAGAAAAAGTAGCTCGGAGACCAAACATGGGTGCAGTTGTTCTAATGCTTACTAGCTACTCTGCCACTCTCCCACTACCCTCAGAGCCTGCATTTTTTATGCAGAGCAAAGCTCAATCGGAGGTGCAGCGGTCGCAGGACTTAAATTCAGGGGCAACAATATCAAGTCGATCTGGAAATGAAATTGCTGTAGCCTCAGAAAATGAATTATCCATTACCGAGCTGTATCCAAGATAGCAATTTGGTCACATTTGTACGTATTTTGTGTGTTAAAATTCAGCCTCATTATCATTCTTGATTGTAATAAAATTCAGATTTTTCATTCATAGAAAAGAATACAAGGTTGAAGCTTCATATCCGTCTTCTTTCCCCACTCCCATGTCAATAAGCTACTCTCTTAGATTCAACTTTTGCAAAAGGGAACATTATTGGGAAGTTTTCAAATTTTTATAATGTTTCAATAACTATAATAAAATGGTGTAAATAATCGAAAGTCATCACTTTTGGTTATTAAAAAAGAATTATCATAATAATAAGTTTTGTCAAATAATTATAACTATTTGAATAATTGTATCTTTTACTGTAATAGTTATATATATTTAAAAGATTAGTTGAATAATTATGTCTCTTTCAAATATGTGATTATTTAAAAAAAGTATCTATTGAAAGTTATGTCTCTATAAAGAGACATGAGAATTTCTATAGATAGGTTCATTTGGAAAATATACCAAAAAGTTCTTTTTATTCTGCCTCCATCTTCTACCATTCTTATATTATTCTGTAAAGAATTATTGAAGAAATTTTTCATAGAAATTAATTTTATCGGTATACTTTGCTTAGTGCTTAATGAACTATTTTCGTGAGTGCAAAACATAAATAATTATTAAGTTTCATTGTATTCTCGAGATTTATTTACTTGAAATTCATTTACATACCGAGTATGAATGAAGGCAAATAAAACATTAAAAATAATAACTTAATACATACCTTGAAATCTTATCCTATTGATTTGAGTTATTATTCGTGTTCCCAAAATTTTCCTCACTAAAATTTCACACTGATGTTTATATTTAAGATAGATTAGGTATTACATTGGAGGGCGATGTCAGATTCCAAATTCCATTATTTTATTAGTACATGTGCTCTTATATATTGCAGGATCTTCTCTCTTCATCAATAGTTGATGGAATCTATTAAAGTGGTATCATCATTCGTGAATTTCCCATAATTTTTATTTATTTATTTTCTTTTGCGGTGTGTGAAAAAAATTGAAGAGAAGAGTCATACTAATTAGTTAGTTCTTTCTTGTGTTTTTTCCTGCTATAAAAAAATTCTATTAAAATCCGGAAGTTAAAAATCAACTAGACGTTTAAAAACATTGTAACAAATCATAAAACATCTCAATCTAAATATCGCACTTCTAAACAAAAAAGAAAATTCAAGCATCTTAAAAACTCCATAAAAGCACCCAAAGTTCGATTAATAAGAAAGCAAAAACAAAACACTAATATTAGAAATTGAGCTCGCTTCTTATGATGACATTAACAATTATGAATATTCACACATATTTGGCACATACTTTATTTAATAAATATAGCCTGATAAGCCTTAATTGCATTAGATCACTTTTAATTTAGGCTAACCTTTTATGGCACTAGATAATATGTAATTATTCTTATTACATATATGTGAGGTTCATATTATTCAAAAATCTCCCACTTGGACCACACACACGTATAGATACTTATGACCTTATAATTACAAATTATAATATACTGTTATGATCTCAAAATTTTACTATCATATCCAAATGAAATTTCAAACAATCTTGTCCTTCAATTATATTAGCATAGAACTAATGTGAATTTCGTTACATATATTGTAACTAAATCTATCATTGATCACGTATGCTAACACAACCAAATTACATATTAAGTATGAATGTGCCTCATGGAAATTACATGTAATATGATCTAAACATGTCTATTTTCAACCTGTCCTCTTTAAACTTTATTGAGATCAAACCTTATCAAAATTAGAGTGTGAATGAACCAAATAAGCTTTATTTATGTAGAAAATAACCTTAAAATATCCATAAATTGAAATAAGTGAAAATAAGTCTATAACAAAAAAAAAATAAATTAAAATTACAAACTCTCACTAAAATTGAATATCCTCAAATGAAATTACACCATATGAGTGATGTGCTTATGGAAAAACCTTGGGTGCTAGTCCCTTAATAAGCGGATCCACAATCATAAAGTTTGTCCCAATATACTTTATAGACACCTGGCCACATTGAACTTCTTTTAACAACTAGGAACTTAAATTTTAAATTTTTTTTTACTTTAATGTGTTGGTGTGTGGGGATAAAAATGAACTTATTAGGAATTAGCAAAGGCTTTAAGGCGTGTATCAGTGCCACTTTATTTAAGGTTCTATTTGCCCTCACCTATATATTGGTATGGAAAAGAGTTATTGGTAAATGAACCTTGAAGATACAATAAAACCCAATGACTGTCTATGTTTAACACTAACGAAAACAGTCACTAAGCATTGAACGGAACATGACAAGAGTATTAATTTCTATAAAGAACTTTTGTAATAATTCTTTATAAAACAATATTTGAATTTAAAATATTGTAAGAGAATTGACCTTTCCCTGATGTGCGTGCACCAGGGCTATGAATCAACGCAAAAACAATTATAATCTAGTGATGTACTACAAGTATTGCAAGTCGTGTAACAACCCATTTTCAATGGTGTCGAAAACAATGGTTTCGAGATCATAAGTCGTGTAACAACCCATTTTTAGTGGTGTCGAAAACAGTGATTTCAAGATCACAATTCTAAAAAGTGAGTCAATATTTTATTATTTCTTTATTATTTATAGGATTATTACAAGGTCATGTTAAAATATGGTTAGAAAAGTTTAATGTTTAAATAGTTAATTAAGTAAAAAGAATTAAATCGTAAAAGTTGCAAAAGTTAATTGCTATTAGTTAAAGGTGTTAAATTGGTGGACTTAAGTGGTAATTATACCATATAGATTAATAGATGGACGCATGTTTATAATTGATATTCTAATTGAATTAAATGGGTAAAATGGTAAATAGGTAATTAAAAAAAAACAGAAGAAAACCAAGTTACCATCTTCTTTATTCAAACATTTCCCAACCGAAAACACCATTTTTGTACAAGGGAGAATCAACCAGCTTTATTTCTTATGCATGGTATGTAAATTGAACCTGTTTTTAGTGATTTTATGTTTTTGTGATCATTGTAGCTTAATCTAGCTAGCCTAGGGTTTAATTCATAAAATTGTTAAACGTTTTGAAGTGTTCCATTTTTGAGTTTGAAGTGTTTTTGAAGTTTGATGATAGATTTATAAGCTTGATAGTTAAATAGGACTATTTTGTAAAGTAGTTTTTAGTGATTTTAATGTTGAAGGACTTAATAGTTAAAATAGAAAAAATTCATGGAATTCTTGTGAAATTATGATAAGTATAGGTTGTTTAGGAACTAAGAGAAATTCAGCTGGTATGAATAAGGATTAAATGTGCTAAATTTGAAAGTTTCTAGTTTAGGGACTAAAATGCATTAAGTGTGGTGTAAGTTTGATTATTTAAGTTGTTTGAATCAATTAATTGAATGAAAATTATTATTTAGATCAAGAAACAAATCAGTCAAAATCAAACCGTGGAAAATCTAAGTTAGCGGAATAGTCGTCGGCATTGTATTCGTAACCATTTTTGTTTAGGTAAGTTCATATATTGATTAAGCTTATTAATTGCTATTTTGGGGGAAGTGTTGATTCATATTTGTCTTATGTATAATTTAAAATGATTGTTATATGATAATTAGTGATTTGGGTTAAGTTATAATATTAGCTAAATTGAACGTTATGATTGAAAATGAGAAATTACATGGATAAGTACTTGTAATAAAATAATGTGTAAATAATTATGTGATTTGGATATGAAACATGGACCGTTTGAACCTTGTGAGCGCTTAGGATATAAATGACATCTCATTAAGGTTATTACAGTTCCAAATGCTGACCTTGGATATCCCATCGATGGTTGAGGTCCTGTATTTGTTGTTGGTTCTCTATAGCTCGTGTGAGCAACACCGTGTAGCTTAACATTCCAACCGCAGATCGTGTGAGCATTTACCGTTACAACTCGTGTGAGCATTTTCTTGTGTATCCAATGTTATTTTACTATGGTTCATCGGATATAAAGGATATATGAATGAGTTATGCGAAATGATTATATGGAAATGGATTTATGGAATGGATTCTTGAAACGAAAATGTGAAATGTTGAAAAGATATGAGATGGTTAAGTTATATATGTTATTCATAAATGTTATATGGTATGATATGGTTATAAGTTTCATATTTGTGAATTCACTAACCTTGTGAAGTTTGTGGTGTGCATAGGAGACAAATGAGTTTACAAGCTATTTAATGAATTTTATGCATGAATTGTTTGTGGTGTGCACACTATCCGTTTTTGACTCGGTAAAATTTTAATCATTCTAGTTTGGTTATAAATGACATGTACTAGGAGCCTTTAAGTTCTTTTGCTTATTATGAAGTTGTTTATAACTTTAGTTTAAGTAAGACTTGTGGTTGTGTATATATATTTGGTATTTTGGCTCATGTATGTCTATATAAGTGCTTTTGATAATTTGTTTTATACTTTATGAAAGTGGTTTGAGGTATGGTAAAATGGATGTGAATGAAATGGATGAATTGGTATGTTTGATATGTTTATAAGGTAGGAACATGTCATTATTGAATGTGAATTTAGATCGGTGTTTGATTTGTAGTGCCAATGAGGGCACATTGGTTAGGCATATAGGTTGAATGTTTTGGTATGTTTTAGGCATGTTTGAATGTGTTTTGAATGTGTGAAAATGGTTGGAAATAGTTTCGCTTGGTGCCTAAGAAATGGTTGATGAATTGACTTATTTTAGAAGTTATTTTAGATGCACACGGCCTAAGACATGGGCTGTCACACGATCGTGTGCCACACACGGTAATAGCCCGTTTTTAATAAAATAGTGGTTTCGAGAATACAAATCTTACATTGAAAATTTTATTTTATTAATATTTTAATGTTTACAACATGATAGTAGTGTCATATAAAAATTTCGTTAAGAAATTTTACCGTTTACATGCTCAATTTGATAAAAAGGACTAAATTGCGTAAAGTGCAAAAGTTGAGTTCTAGTAGCTAAAGGTATTAAATAGCTATGGAACCTTAAAATATGGGTCCTGATGTGGTAATTAGACCATAAATATTGATAATGAAATATGACGGCTTGGTATTATTGAAATTTGTAATAATTTAAAAGGTTATAAAGGTAAATTATTAAATAAATGATAATTAAATAAAACAAAACCAAGTATCATCTTTTATTCTTCATTTTGGAACCAAAAATCTTGAGGATTCAACAACAAAATCCTCGCTAGATTGGTATGTATTTTTTCCCATTTTTAATAATTTTTATGTTTTCAAGGTCGTTGTAGCTTAATCTAGCTAGCTCGGGGACTAATTTGTGAAACTGTCAAACTATTAGGGTTTTTCCATTAATGAATGTGTAATATTTTTTTATGTTTTATGGAAGAAAATGGTTAGTTTTTGTTAGATAAACAAATTTTATTAAGCGATTTTTGATGAAATTGTCAAATAGGGATTTAATTGAAAAATATAGAATTATACATGGTGAAATTGTGAAATAAAGGAAATATAGGGATTTCTAGGGACCTAATTGATATTCGTCTATGATGGATTGTGGTTGAATTGCATGAATTTCCATTTTTATGAGCTAGGGACTAAATTGAAAAGAAATCAAAAGTATAGAGGCAAAAGTGTAATTTTAAAAATATGTGAATTTGGATTGAATTGAATAGAATAGTTATTAAATTGGTTAAATTTATTTATTTAGATCAAGATAAATCTCAACTGGATTTAAATTGAGGGTAAGTTCATAGTAGTAAATTGCTTAATCAGATTTCTTTATATATTTTTATTTTATAATTTAGTAGATAACTGTTGTACTTCGGTACCCCTGATCGCACTTACGTGCCCCTATTGTACTTCAGTACGCCTGATCGCACTTACGTGCCCTTGTTGTACTTCAGTTCCCCTGTAACAGCTTAATTTCCAATAGTGTTAGAAACAGTGATTCGAGATCATTAAATTCGACGAGTAAGTTTGAAAATTTAATAAATTAATATTCATGGGTTAAGTGTGATTTTAGAAATATTACTAAATTATTAAATTTTGTGATTTAAAAGAATTTATTAGGTAAATTGGGTTAAAAACGAGGTATCGAGACCTCAATTTTATAAATCGAGCCATAAATATTTATAGTGTCATTAAGTTAGTATTAAAGTTTCGTTAGAAAATTTTAACGTTTTGATGGTTAATTAATTAAAAAGGACTAAATTGAAAAAGGTGTAAAATTTGCTAAAGTGATTAAATAGTTTAAGTGACAAATAAGGGAGGACTTATAGGGAAAATTAACCCAAAAGGGATGGCTGTGGCTGCGTTAGCAAGAAAAAAAATCTGAAAATTTGGTGAAATAAGGGTAAAATTAGAAATTTTGCAAAATTAAGTAAATAAAACAACAATTAAAAGAAATCTAGACAATTCTTCATAAACTTTCAGCCAAAAATGCCATTTAAGAGTCCTCTTGAGCTGGTTTTTCATATTTTTGCTACAAGTGAGTTTAATTCTTGCTTTTTTCTTGTAATTTTTGTGTTTTTAAGACTTTTACAATTAGGTCCAACTATCTATTCCATTAGTTTTTAATTATATGGTAATTTTGAAAGTTACCATTGATGAGTGCTGGATTTTTATGATGAATTAACATGGATTTGAAGCTTTAATTTTGTTATATGATGATTTTATTAAGTAATTTTGATAGAAATTGATTTTAGGACCTAATTGTGAAAAAGATTAAATCTTAGGGTTTGGCATTAAATTATGTTTTTCAAAGGCTTTGAAATAGCTTATAATATTTAGATAATGTGTTAATTGAGAAAAATTAGCTCAATTGTTGAGAAAATTGATAAGGGACTAAATTGTAAAAATTGTAAAAGTTGGGGTAATTGTGTAATTTTGAAAATTGAAAGGTATAAATTATAAGTGAATTAGAATTGAATTAGATGCTAATGGATGAATAATTTTATTATTTTAAATCAAGAGCCCGAAGAAAATCGTGAAATAGGAAAATTAGTTGAATAGCCCCTAAATTATAACAAATTCTACAAATTGGCCCAGGTAAATTCATACGGTTGAAATTTCATGATAAATTGTTGATTTAGGAATGATATAATGTATTATTTCATATCTTTGTTATTGATTTATGATTATTGTAATAATATGAAAATCGAATTGAATGTTCAAATTAAGTGGGACGCAGGATTGAGTATGATCATTTCATGACACAAGATGAATTGACAGATAAGACCATGGTTGGACCATGGCAATATTTAAATGTAAGACCATAGCTGGGCTATGGCATTTCAGTGAAAAGACCATAACTGGGTTATGACATCGTGACGTAAGACTATGGTTGGACCATGGCAGTATATGTATAAGTGTAAGACCATAGCTGGGCTGTGGCATCCTAATGATAAGACCATAACTGGGTTATGATACGAGTGTAAGACCATGGCAAGGCCATGACAATATATGTGTAAGACTATAGTTGGACTATGGCATCAAGTAAACAATGTACTCAAATCCGTAAGACGTTCTCTAATTTGACTAAGATTGGTAAGTATCATATGAAATTTAAGTAATAGAATTTAAGTAGTTATTAATATTGAGCTAAACCAAGTGAAATCATCATTTGAAATAGTGAACCGCAGGAAGTGTTAGTGAAATGCTTGTTTAATGATTTATTATAGTATGTTCGGTAAGATTTATCTTTAAAGCCTATGAACTTACTAAGCTTCAATAAGCTTATTCGTGTTGTTTAATGTTTCTTGTAGATTAACGTGAGTTTGGAGGATCGGATCAACACATCGAACTACACTATCCAGATTACTCTGGTAGATTTTGTTAAATATCCTATGGTTTATATGACATGTATTGGGTTGGTTTAGAAAAGAGTTAAACTTGAAACATGGTTGTGAATGATACATATGCATATATTTGTACGTATGTATTTAGTAGTAGTTTTTAGTAATCAATGAATAGAGTTGTTAAGGTAAGTCTGGAAATACATGAATGTATGTGATAATATATCACAGATAATTATTTCAATTGGCTTAGATAATATGTATTGAATTGGTTGATATATATGTGTAAGTGTTATTGTAGGTTAATGGCAAATTTGGGTGAGAAATAAAGCTAGGAAATGACTTTATTTTGTCCACACGGGTAGACACACGACCTAGCACATGGGCATGTGGTTTGACAGTGTGTCCCCTGCATCTTAAAATTGAGAATCAGAATGCTCAGAAATAAGCACACTGGTAGAGACACGGGCGTGTGTCTCAGCCATGTGTGACACATGGCCTAGCACACGGGCGTGTGACCGGCCATGTGACCCAAGTCAGAGAGTTATACAGGTAAGGAAACAGGCTGGGACACGTCGATGTGCCTCACATCTAATGCCCACACGGCTTGAGACATGGGCATGCCACTTCACACGACCTAAATTTTGAAATTTTGTGAAAAATTCTCCGAGATCCCGATTTAGTCCTGACTTATTTCTAATGCTTAAATTGGACCTCGAGGGTCTATTCAAGGGACAATATGATTATTTTCGAACATGAATAGCAATTGACATGAATTATCTGTAATTGTTCTGAAAACTCCGGTAATGCTCCATAATCCTGTTCCGAAGACGGATACAGGTTAGGGGTGTTACATCCCCTGATCGCACTTACATGCCCCTATTGTACTTCAGTTCCCCTGCTGTACTTTGGTACCTCTGATTGCATTTACGTGCCCCTGTTGTACTTCGGTACTCCTGATAGCACTTTCGTGCCGTGTTTATGTTTCGGTAACATCAATCAAATAATATAAGAGTTATATTCATTTAATGTTAAGTTAAATAAATTGACATGTACTTTCTAAGCTTTATAAGCTTATACGTGCTTGTGTGTCGTTTTATAAATTACTTTTGATGACTTAGGACGGATTGAAACTTCACTCACACTATCCATCATCGTTAGTAGCTTTTAAACTCTTTTGGGATTGTGGCATGTATGTGTGTAACACCCCTAACCCGTATTCGACGCCGGAATAGGGTTACAGAGCATTACCAGACTTACAATCGAACAATCAGACATTTCAGTTTCATAACACATTCAAATTAAAAATCAATAAAATTCAATCATTTAGTCCCTAATGTGAGCTCTTGAGGCCCAAAATAGACATTAGAAACAAGTCGGGACTAAACTAAGTACTCAAAGAATTTTTCGGAAAACATGGAAATTTTTCAAAGGTGCAGGGGACACATGCCCATGTGGCCAGGCCGTGTGAGAGAGACACGCCATTATCTTAGGCCGTGTGGACATTCAAAATGGAGACATATGGCTATGTCCCAGCCCATGTCCGTGCCCATGTAATTCACTGACTTGGGTCACATGGCCAAACCACATGCCAGTGTGCCAGGCCATGTACCCTTCGAAATGGCCTCACATGCCCGTGTGCTAGGCCTTGTGAAAACTGGAAGGTATATTGACTTGTGCCGAACGGCCAAGCCACACACTTATGTGCTAGGCCGTGTGAAGCTATTGACTTGCTTTCTTTAGAAATTATAGGGGGCACATGACCATGTCACCCAGAAGTGTGTCACACACAGTTGAGACACATGTGTGTGTCTCTGCCCGTGTGGAAAAAAACAGGTCATTTTCCAAGCCATATTTCTCACCCGAATATAAGCCAAACCAAATGGCTAAAACATAACAAAACATATAGGTTACCATTAGCCAAAAAGACCTATACATGCTATTAAACCCAAAATGTATCACCAAAAATACCCAAATAGCCGATGGATAGTGTGATGAGATATCCGACAACTTTCAATCCGAACAAGCTTCTGATTCACTATAAAACATGGAAAATAACACAGAGTAATCATTTAAGCTTAGTAAGTTCGTATAACACTGAATTTAACTTACCATTTAACCATAATTTAGATAAGTAAAACTAACACAATTTAGTTTAGCCAAAGCCTAACACATATTCAACAATCAAGTTAGCCATGTATTCATGTAAAAATTGAGAATCATGTATAAGTGTCAATAACTATTTATATTCCATATATATGTAACATTTGTACTATATATCCATGTATCATATATAAAACATTTCCATGTAATTCATGTAATTACCTGTACTAGTTCGTATCGAACTCATATAAAGTCGTAACAAAAACTATTCCCGTTGAACTACTTAGAATATCGTTAGATACGCGGATAGTACATACGAGGTGTACTGAACTGCAATTCGTCAATTCTTGTACATGTATGCTCATTCGAGCTACAAACGGTAAGCTCCTCCGAGTTAAATTACAGTAAGCTCATACTAGCTGAGCATCGGCAAGCTCATAAAAGCTAGTATCGATAACCGTAATGACATGTCATTTGTATCCTACGAATTCTTAAGGTTCAAATGGGGATCGGTATTCTTCGTACACCATCGGTTATGCGATCAATAATTATCATAGTAATTATAAAATCCACATACATATATTTCAATTAAAGTATATAAATACATAATTTAATTACACGAACTTACATCAAACTTGTTCGGAGAAAAATGCTTGTTATTCCAATATTGTCTTTTCCTCGATCTAAATCCGTATGTTACTTTTCTTGATCTATATAATCAAATTTAACTAATTTAAACCTTATTCTATTCAATTCAACCCAAAAATCTTGTTTTGACAAAATTACCATTTTGCCCTTAAACTTTTAACTTCTTTACAATTTAGTCCCTAGGCTCGTAAAATGAATTTCATGCAATTTCATCCAAACCCAAGCCTAGCCGAATATGTTATATGCTCATAGTAGCCCATACATTTCAAAATTTCACACATTTATAACACAATTTTCACATTTATAATTTAATCCCTAATTAACAATTTCATTAAAAATCACTTACAAAAGTTGTTTAATTCCCAAAAAAGATTCATTTTCTTCCATTAAAATTTACAAAAAACTAAAATAAATTGATGGAAACAATGTAGAATTTCAACCATTTTGTAAATTAGTCCCTTAGTTAGCTAGGTTAAGCTACAACGATCCCGAAAATATAAAAATCAACAAAAACGAGATAAGATATCACTTACATGCAAGGGATTTTCTTTGAAAAATTTTCAAGCTCTCCAATGGTGTTTCTTGTTGTAAATTTCAGTTGGTGCTTCAATTAAAAAGATGACCATTTTGTTTTATTTTATTTTTATCTTTAATTGGCTAATTACCATTATCCTTATCTAACTTTAAAATTTTCATAATTACCAAGCCATACACATCCAATACCACTTTTAATTGTCTAATTACCATATAAGGACATCCACTTTAAAGTTCTACATCTATTTAATACCTTTAGCTAATAGAACACAACTTTTGCACTTTACGCGATTTAGTCCTTTTCATCAAATTGAGCATACAAACGGTAAAATTTCTTAGCGAAATTTTTATACGATAATAATATCATGCTGTAGATCTTAAAATAATATTAAAATAAAATTTTTAACCTTGGATTTTTGGTCCCAAAACCACTATTTTGATTTCATTGAAAATAGGCTGTTACAATATGGCTATATAAGTATATATGTATATGTATCTAGTTAATGTTGATATAATAATGAAATACTAAGTTGTATGTTTAGAAACTTTGTTTTCTAGGTTGTATATATGTATCTTTTGACTTGATAAAATTATATGGATGAAATCACTTGTGAATGGTTTAATGTTGATGAATTAAGTTGTTATGCTTGCATTTATATCTTCGATAGGTGTTTGAATAAATAAAGATGAAAGAGTAGTTTAAAAATGCATGTTATAAATGTTTTTTGATATGTTTGAAATGTGGTGATTTGGTATCTTTGCTATCAATGACATATAAGCCTATTGGTGCTAGTAGTGGAATGAGACAATTGGTACCTTTTTGGTGTTTGGTTGTTAGGTAATTTAAATGGCATATGTTGATGGAAACTTAGTTTTGAAGTTAGTGTACATTATGGAAAATTTAAGTATATGGTTGTACATGTATTGATGTTGTAATTGAGGTGCCTTTTGGGCATATTGGTTGGATGTATATATACCATATTAGGATTGCTTATTTATGCTTGGTTTTAATGCAATTTGAATGCTTGTTCATGTGTGCAAAAGTGATTATAGGTTCATGCTTGAATGGGTGAGAAAAATGGCTTGGAAATGGCCTATTTTTTGTCCACACGTGCAAAGACACGGGCGTATCTCTCAGTCGTGCGTGACACACGGCCTGGCGATATGACCGTATGTCCCTTGTAACTTTAAAAGGGGTTGCAAGTCAAGTCGTTACATGGCCTAGCACACAGCCTGACACACGGGCGTGTAGGGTTATTTTGAAGGGTACACGGCCTGGCACACAAGTGTGTGGCTTGGTTGTGTGACCCAAGTCAGTGAGTTACACGGGCTAGGACACGACCGTGTGTCCCTACTTCAAATGTCCATACGACCTAAGACATGGGTGTGTCTGGCCACAAGGCCATATGACCCCTGAAGTTTGAAAAATTTTATCTTTTTCTGAAAAATTTCATATGTTTCCAATTTAGTCCCAATTAGTTTCTGATATATTTTTAGGGTCTCGAAGGCTCGTAAAAGGGACAATATGTATGTTTGGAATTGATTTTTATATGATTATCTATATGATTTGAAATGTTTGAGACTTGAGTTTGTTTGGATTGAAAACTCCGATAATACTCCGTAACATTAGCCCGGTGATGGATACGGGTTAGGGGTGTTACACGACCACTCCATACGATCATGTGGCCTATTTGATTTTTTGTGTAGGATTGCCCACACGGCCTTAGGTTATTACATGGCTGTGTGACCCTAAGTTGCACGAACTTAGGTTGTTACACAGTTTGGCCACACGACCATGTCTTTGAGCCACACGGTCTAGGCTTTATCACACGGTCATGTGACCCCTGTTTTCATTTTTTTCCACATTTTTCTGTTTTGTTTTAGATTAGTCCCTACTTGTTTTCAAACTGATTTTAGGGTTATGTAAGCTCGATTTAAAGCCCATATTCATATATGTGTTATGGATAATAACTGGTTATGAATATTTGATATTAAATTTATTTTTGAATTTTTTAGATTGTTATTGAATTTGTTAACTGTTGTAATACTCTATAACCCTAATCTGGTAATAGAGACGGGTTAAGGGTGTTACAGGTCAAGTTGTAATATTTGTAGTGTTACAATGGAACACCGGAGTATTTCAAGGATCGAACCCGAGAGAGTCTGGGGATTAAGTGATTTCTAAGTAACAAGCATGAAACTAAAAAGTCTAGTTAACTATTCGCTAAATGCTATATTACAACAATTCATGGTTGAGGTTAATTACACTAATTAATTACCTAGCACTAAAAATGACAAAATTGTAAAACAAACAAAATTAAGCAATTAATAATTCAATAGACAATAGTGATTGGTTGACTTTCATGTTTTTGCTTAGTTTTTGGGGATCTAAAAAGCTTAAACTTCTAATTGACTCAATTTTACCTCTTGGTCACCATTTTCTTAATTTGATGATTTAATTCAGTTTATCTTTCAACCTCACCAAACTAACTCGGGACAACCAAATTGATGTCCAATAGGATCTCCTCTCGACCTCACCTATCTATGTTTTCCCTTGGAGGTATCAATTCTAAGTTTTGAAGTTTGTTCGATTTAGTCTCTATACCAAAAACTAACCAAACAATATTTCCATCAAGCAACCACCATATATTTAGTTACTCAACATCATTTTCATTCAAACAATAGCCCAAGAAATACTCAAATTATACATTAAAATAAGCACAAGAGTAAGGTGAAAGGAAGCTTAGGGATTTCTTAGGTGGTTGCTTGGAGAAAATGATGATAGCAACAATAGAGGCAACAAATACAAGTAAAGTTCAGATTTATCTAAGAAAAAGGAAATAAAGTTGAGATATATTGAATACTATATATTAAAATGAAAATACAAGGAGAGTTTTGAGTATTAATTAACAATTAAGACAAAGCTATAGTAAAAACTAACTACCAACTAACACAACTAAAAACCAAAATAGTTTGAAAAAAAATGAAGAAGCTAACTAGAAAGCTAAAAATATGAAATAATAGGTAAAGATAACAATCGTATTTTGTTCACAGTCAAAATTGGCTTTTAAATTCGATGTGCCCTTGCCTCTAGACACAAGTCAATCTCTTTCGAGACCTAGCCATGTTATCTCGAGCCTTGCATGGTTAATCTCAAGAATTAAGCTAATGAAATGCTCCCTTAACTTGTACCAGCCTATTACCAAACTCAAAACACATCAATTTAACATTCTAAACATGTTTATTCATCTCCCAAACATGGCACTCGATACACTACAACCTAATAAGATCAGTCGCATTAAGTAACACTTATAAACAAGCATTAAAGTTTAATTATTAAATACCAAAACCAACCCAAAAAGAATTAAAACACAACCTAAATTAGTTACATGCCATAAACGATATACAAACAAAATGAATACAAATTTGGTCCAAGCTGAGTTGTTGAGCTTCAGATGCTTTCAATTAAATCTATTGAACTCGTATGAAACCTGCATGCGGAAATAAAAAAAATCATACGCTGAGTATTAAATACTTAGTGGTACTAACATAATTTGAAAACAATAAAAATAGGAAATCAACATGTTTATAAATCATCTTATTACATAATAATGAGCAAACTATTAAAACAATAAATCACATAAGTTTTCATGATAACCAGCTTGTAAACCACTCTCGGGGTATTCGTTTAATACATTTCGTTGTTTGATATATTGATGCACCTTCAAGATATTAGCGTCTCGTTTTGCATAATTCAATTCAATCTTAATATTCATGTTTACACATTAACCAATTACCGGCACAATACACATACATTTGATTATCAATACAACCCCTATTAACTGACTCAAATTTGAAGATGTATACACGAATCATTCCACCGACATACCAGTATATGCACCAAAGTGCTAGTCAAGTATAAATGTATCGACCCCACCAACCACACCAGAATACGCTTGTACCCTTAGGGAATTTGAGGCGGCGATACATTCTCGACCCTTAAGGAATTAGAGAACTATCGCAATGTAACATGTGCTGAGAATTAGATCTCTCACCTATCAAACGGACCCTATGGCATGTCAACTATACTTGTAGCTCTATCCGACATTGTTAATATGACATTATTCATTATTAATGAAAAACACTAAAATAATTTGTCTCAAGAAAGGTCACTTTGTAACCTCTTTCTCGACTTGAAAGGGGAAATATTGTTATACCTCCCCCGTTAATGAGGACACGCGGTTGAATGAAAGTCCACCTACACCCATAACACACCGGGCGATCACTAGAAGCCTCACTCACCGTCGCAGCCATCCGAGCAAAAGAAAGGAACCATTTAAGGAAGTTAACCATCCACTCCTCCAGGCACCCGACCTTCTGTTAAGAACATGATCCTTTTGGTCACCAAACCCCGCGTAGGTTCAACTGCTCCGTACCCCAAATCAGAACAAATGACAGGATATGTCAATTACAGACTTATTCATCTCAATGAAAACATCCACCCCACACGTCCCATAATAATGACTTAGTAGCGGGTCTGTTACATTAACACTATCTTGCATGGGATCTCACCTATAAATAGCCTCTAGCATACTTGCCTACACACGGTCAATCTCCTTCCAGCGACCACCTCAGCCTTCTCCTCTCTCTTTCTACTCTCTAGTTCTCCGCCCAAATAGAGTAAACCGACATCCGTCATTTCCACCATTTCTTTCTCCTGATCCCACACATTAATAATATCTATAGCTCTAAAGTAGAGGTTATAGTTTCATCTTTGAGACGTGTTCTAATTTAACCAAACATGCTAGTTTCCAAAATAGTTAGCTTTGTCGTCTTCTTTTTTAATATTTCAGTGTTTGTTTAAGTAATACCATCTGTTTTCTTCATTTCGGTTGAAAAAAGGACTGGACAATATTAGATCGTAGAGTTAATGATCACGGGACCAGAGCTATTCCCTTGAAATCCAAGGAAACTTCCTAGTTCCTGCATGTTTCCACAACTTGTTTTACTTTTCAAATCAAAGATTTTTCTTTTATGAAATAATCAACAATTGACTTTGACTTGTTTATTTCAGACTTGTCCAAATCCACAGCGAAGTGGCTTTCTTGAAAATTTATGATCAGTTAAGTCTGCATCAACCCTGCATTTTAATAATCTTTTAAGAAAATTCTTACAGTTTTATCTACCAATTCCTAATTTCCTATATCATAAAGGTTTTAAGCATCCAACTCCGTGACAGAAGGAGCATTCATCATTATAATATATTCTCAAAATCCTACATTAAGGATGACAATGGATCTTCCATGGTTGTTTTTGTTCTCTTCTTTAACCATTGCATTCTTTCTTACTGTTACCGTTGCTCAACAAGAGCCTCTATACCATTTTTGTTCAGACCAAAGTGGTAACTTCACCAGAAACAGCACTTACCAGACGAACCTCGACCGACTGCTTTCGTCTTTCACCCTCAATACATCAAATGAAAACGGGTTCTTCAATTTTTCATCAGGCCAAGGCTCCAACATTGCCAACGCACTTGCACTTTGCAGAGGAGATGTGAACTCAAGTGATTGCTTCACCTGCATCAATGACGCAAACGATGAGCTCAGAAACCGCTGCCCTTACCAAAGAGAGGCGATTATATGGTATGACTATTGCATGTTCCGCTACACAAATCGTACCATCCTTGGTGTTGCAGAAACCTCGCCTAGTTATTACATGTGGAATCTAAATAACGTGACGAATGTAGATGCTTTCAATCAGGCCGTGAGTTCTTTAATGGACAACCTAACAAATATTGCTTCAACGGGGACATCCCTTGGAAAGTTTGCAACAGGAAGTGCGCGAATACCTTTCCTAACAATATATGCGCTTGTTCAATGCACGCCTGATTTGGAAGATACGGTTTGCCAATCTTGCTTGTTACAGGCCATTGGAGAAATCCCAAATCATTGTGACAGAAAACAAGGATGCAGGGTATATAGGCCTAGTTGTAATTTTAGGTTTGAGATTGAACGCTTCTATAATCTTACTGCTGCTGATACATCAACAGCACCATCATCACCGCCACCATCAACAGCATCCCCACCTTCTTCTCCCACAACAACAGGTACCTTCTCTTCTTTGTTTTATCAAGTCACCATAACCATCTTGTATAAAGAGAAAAGGGTTTCTCCATAATATCAAGATACTTCCATATCCTTTTTGTTTATGCAGTTGGGGAGATCCAAACTTCACTATGTCTTCTCTCATAAAGGAAACACTTGAAATTTTGCAGAAAACGACAGTAATTCATCTGGAACTACTATTATCATATCCATTTCGGCTGCTGCTTTTGCTCTACTCCTCATTTCCATCTGCATCTTCGTTATTTTAAGGTTGAGGAAGCCAAAGCTGAAACCTCAAAGTAAGTAAAAGTATCAGTTTATCGGTTTTCTTTCTTTTGCAACGTTGTAACCGAGTCTACAATTTACTTGTTTTCTGTTTCATTTGTTACACCTCTGAAGAGCATGAAGCAACGGAAGCGGTGGATGAAATCTCAACTGTAGAGTCCTTACAATATGATTTCAACACCATTAGAGCTGCAACAGATCACTTTTCTGATGGAAATAAGCTTGGCCAAGGTGGATTCGGAGCAGTTTATAAGGTAAGACATCAATATATATTGCACCAAATGATAAATTTATTAGCCTAGTGAAAGGATTGCATCACCTCTATCCTTTTTCAATATGAAATTGGTAAATATGGATTTTCCTCCTGATTTAACTTTTTTTGTTAAATTTAAAATGTGTCAGGAGAAAAAAAAAAAGAAGAAGGCTGATTTAGCATATTTAGTTAAATTTAAAATATGTCAAGAGAAAAAAAAGATGAAAAGAAATAGTGTTTACATGAATCACCATGACCATTAAGCTCTATATATACTAGTTTTAGTTACGCCTACTATGCTAATATTATCAAATTATAAAAAAAATAATTTAATAATATTTTATAAAAGAATAATTAAAATAACTTTTATTACATTACAATTAATATAAATTTTAAATTTCAATTCCAAAGAAAAAGATATAAAAAAAAATACTTAGCGCGTACAATGAAATATATATAATTTTTTTATGTTTTATTTTTTTCTTTGCATTTACGCGTTAATTACTTAAAATATGAATATTATAATATTTTATAATAAATTGTTCAATTAATTTTATGTAATAATTTAAAAAAAATATAACTGATAATTTAATTGTAAGTTAATTTGTTAAGACTATAATTTTCAATATAAATATATATTTATAATTTTTTATTTAATTAATAAATTATATAAAATTATAAACTATAAAATTTACTATTATCTTCTATTATCAATGATTTATTTGTATCTTATTTACTATTATTTTATCCTTATATGTTTTTACTTGTGTATTGTAAATTATTTATTACTCTATTTAATTATTGATTACAAAATTTTATTGTTTATTATATTATATATCATTTACTATTAATTTATAATTATTTATTTTTAAAATTATCAAATAATTAATATAATATCGATACTTTACAAATTATATAATTTTTGTTACTAATTTTATTTAATAAAATTTTTAACATCTGAAAGCATATATGTTAAAAATTAATTATGAGTTAACGAATTAATAAAAAATTCATATTTCATCTTGACGAATTAACCTACTAATTATTATATTATACAGCTTAAAAAATTAATTACACTTTGATATTGTAAAAAAATGAAGGTATATAACCAATATCTTCCTATATTATCAATTATGCACTATTATAGCATCTTTATTATAATAAATATTTTCTAATATTTATGTATGATTTATTTTTTTACTATTTATCATATATTATTTTATAAATATATTTTTAATTATGAAGTCTATTGTATATTGTGAATAATTTATATAAATAATCATTCAACTATTTAAGAAGTATTTGAGAAGTTTGGACTTAGTCATTCAACTATTGAATGTTATATTTTTTTTATAAAACTGATAAATGTTACATTGGCATGTCATCTAATCGTTCTTATTATTGACTAAGTGATAAAAAATATTAAACCCTTAACTTTAATTCCTAAATTAGTATTATAATAATTAATAAAAGTAAAATTGCACTTTGGTCCCCCTAAATATAATAAAATTTTGATTTAATCTTTTAAAAATTATAAAGATAGAAACTATTAAAATGATGAAATTACATTTTTACTATCATAAAAATTACAATTTAATTTTGACCCCTTAAAAAAATTTTCTAGTTTCACCCCTAGTTGAAATAATCTCAAAAACATAAAATTATATTACAATATTGTGCTAGAAAAAAATAATATTTGTAAATATTAAATTTATTTTATTTTTATTAATAGCTTATGTAATTTTTACAATTATAATTACGAAATTGTCAATCATTTAATATTATCTTGTGTAACACTTTTATTAACAATTTATTTTAATAATAATTGTTTACTAAAGATGGCCATGTTGTTAAAATTGTAAAATTTTCTTATCATTTATATCTCATGTACAATTTCAAACTGATATATAATTAATATATTTTGTATTCATTTAGTATTCTTTTAGCCATATTAAACTTATGCTTGTTGTAATTTTTTTAAAAAAAAATTAAAATTTTAATTGTAAGTTATCCTAATTATTTTTAATTAAATAACTTTATTTTATAGATTTAATTCATTTAAATTTAAATAAATTATTAAAATTATTTATTAATTTTAACATAGATTAATACCACGCGAAATCTATTTTGTCAGGGCACACTTGCTGATGGAAAATTAATAGCAGTGAAAAGGTTATCTTCAGATTCTAGACAAGGAGACCTTGAATTCAAAAACGAGGTTCATTTAATGGCCAATCTTCAGCATAGGAATTTAGTTAGGCTCCAAGGTTTCTGCCTTGAAGGAGTTGAAAGGCTTCTCATCTATGAGTTTGTGCCTAATGGAAGTTTGGATAAATTCTTATTTGGTATGATATGCCAGTGTATTACTGTAGGTAAACATCAACAGCCTTGTTTTATTTCATTAATTCGGATTTGTCCATTTACGGTGATGTAGATCCAGTTAAAAAAGCGTATTTGAACTGGGAGAGACGATACAAAATCATAGGTGGGGTTGCCCGTGGACTTCTCTACCTTCATCAAGATTCTCGATTAAGAATTATTCATCGAGATCTTAAAGCTAGCAATATATTATTAGATGCAGAGATGATTGCCAAAATTGCAGATTTTGGCATGGCAAGATTGTGTGCTGTTGATCAAACTCAAGGTGCTACTAGTAGAATTGTGGGAACATAGTAAGTACTACGACATCATCTTAGCTGATACATGGTTGATGCTCATTGTCACTCTAGTCACATGAGCCTTACGATTCATTAATTTTTCTTATATTAATAATTGATTTGTAGTGGATACATGGCACCTGAATATGCAATGCACGGTCAATTTTCGGTTAAATCAGATACTTTCAGTTTTGGTGTACTAGTTTTGGAGATTTTAAGTGGTCAAAAGAACAGTGCTTTTCATAATGGGAGCAATATAGAAGATCTTCTAAGCTTTGTAAGTATCCAAATCTTCTGGACGTTATGCATTAAAAGAAGGTACAGTTTTTCATTTTGCATGAATTAAAACCCTGCAGGCATGGAGAAATTGGGAGGCTGGGACAGCATTTGATCTTGTAGACCCCAGTTTGAGAGATGGTCCAAGAAGTGAGGTGATGAGATGCATCCACATTGGACTGCTTTGTGTTCAAGAAAATGTAGCTCGAAGACCAAACATGGGTGCGGTTGTTCTAATGCTTACTAGCGACTCCATCACTCTCCCTCTACCCTTAGAACCTGCATTTTTTATGCACAGCAAAACTCAATAGGCGATGCAACTGTCAGTGGACTTAAATTCAGGGGAAACAACATCAAGTCGATCCGAAAACGAAATTGCAGTAGTCTCAGAAAATAAGCTTTCCATTACCGACCCATATCCAAGATAACAAAGATGGTCACATTTGTATTTTGCTGTCAAAATTGTATCCCCATTGTTGTAAAATCCAGTGATTGGCGGTTTGAGTTGGTTAACCCTTGGATCTTTTCATGTGGCAAATATGTTGGTGTTAATTAAAACTCCTTGTTTTACTAGCGTGATTAAAAAAATTTAATCATTGTTTTTCCGATTAACCAAATGATTCCTAATTAAAATTGCAGATTTTGGGATGACAATGTGTTATGGACAGGCCGTTAGTAGTAGGAAATAATATTTTATTATCTAAAAAGGGGCAAAAATCCAGAAAATACCAAAAAAAATAAAAATTACCGGAAAGGATAGGGTTGAAAAATATTTACCGGAAAGGGCAATTTTCCCCAAAAACGCGTCCCCGTCAGCGCGTTTTTGGGGGAAAACGGCCTAAAGCGCGTCCCCGGGGGAGCGCTTCTGCCACCTCAGCAAAAACGCTCCCCCGGGGACGCGCTTTCGCTGAGGTGGCTAAAAGTAGGTATGGGATAATTGCAATTTTAGTCCCTTTTTGAATAGGTACTTTGCAAGATTGGTCCCTATTTTGGTCCCTATTTTATTACATATATTAAAATTACATTACAATAAAAAAACTTAAACAATTTTTATTTTATTAAAGATATTAAAATTAAATTACAATAAAAAAATTAAACAACTATTATTTTATTATTGATATTCTATGCTGTCATTATTATATTGTTTTATAAATTAAATTCTTATATTAAAAAAATATAATTTTATGTGGCCTGCATGGTCACATGCAGCATGAAACAAGCTTGATGGCTGCATTATTTTTTTATTATTGTGTTGGAAGTATGGGTTTAATCTTTTATTCTACTTTTATTATTATTATTAATTTTATTGGAAGAAGGGAATTTAGAGCATGGGAATATTATTAAACATTGTTTTACTTTAATTCTATGGATGGGAATATGCACATGGGAGCATGGCCGTTTGAAGCATGCTTGAGGGACCTCCATTTTCGGCCTTGAGCATAGCAAGAGGAGATGCCGAATTTCATCTAAGTGTTTTTCTCTTCCTTTCCCAATTTGTTCTGGCCGAATTCTCCCTAGCTTCATTGCCCAAAACTCTTCAAAATTTCCCTTTCATCTTTTGTGCTACTTGGCCGAACCTTGGTGTATCTCCTTCTCTTCTCCTTGCATGGCATCTTAAGGGGATACCACAGCCAATACTTTAGTAATATTTTGAAGCCATAGCCGAACTTCAACAAGGGCATGTCTATTTGTTGGTCATTCTCCTTCGGTTGTGAAAAAAAAAAAGGTTGGTGCCATGGCGAATGATTTAGGAGTTACTAATAGTTGTTTAATTTTTTTATTGTAATTTAATTTTAATATCTTTAATAAAATAGAAATTGTTTAAGTTTTTTTATTGTAATGTAATTTTAATATATGTAATAAAATAGGGACCAAAATTGGGACCAATCTTGCAAAGTACCTATTCAAATAGGGACCAAAATTGCAATTATCTCATACCTATTCAAACAACAGGCCCACGTCGTGGGGGAAAAATGCCAAAGCGCGTCCCGGAGGCGCTTTTGGCCACGCCAGCAAAATCGCGCCCCCGTGGACGCGTTTTCGATGACGTGGCCAAAAGTGCTCCCCCGGGGACGCGCTTTAGGCCGTCTTCCCCCAAAAACGCGCTGACGGGGACGCGTTTTTGGGGAAAATTGCCCTTTCCGGTAAATATTTTTCAACCCTATCCTTTCCGGTAATTTTTATTTTTTTTTGGTATTTTCTGGATTTTTACCCATCTAAAAAGTGTAATAAATTATAATTATTAATGAATGCTTGTGTTCTAAAAACATAGCTTAGGTAAAGTTGTTTTTTAAAATAATATAATCTTACGAAATAGTGTTTTATAAAAAATATGTCTTTATGAAAGGATATGTAATGAAAAGAGACACTTATTGATTGTATATATAAATAACTTTTCACGGTTCAGTTTGAAGAGTTAAAAGACTTTGTTGTTTTTTTTTTTAATTTTAAATACATTATTATTAAAGTAAATAATTTAATAAACAAAGAAGGCCCACCTGCTGAATTGGGCACCCCCCAGCAAAGCAGGTTCAAAGAAATAAGAAAATAAAATAGACTTACAGCATACGCCTAGCTTTTTGTTTTTTTTTTTCCTATTTTAAAAAGAAATGAAAGGATTAAACACGTTAATAAACCTACTCCTACCTTCCAGTCGTTTGAAACAGCTAGCTTCCATAAAGTCGCCTATTCCCATCACCAGATACAGCTGTTTTTATAGCAGATTTCCAATTGATGTTTTGCTTATCTGCTACGTTTTCAAAAAATAATTATTTCCTCTTTCAATTCAAAGGTCACTCATTTTCATCTTCTCCTTCATTTCAACCTTTGCAGACTCTCTTTCATTTCCTACAAACCAGAACTTTGCTCCCTCTTATACTTCAAAATTCGTCCCATTCCTTTCTTTACGACTTTGTTGTATTTTAAAGACATATAAAAGCCTTAAGAAAAATGCTGTACATGCCTCAAACCGATAACATTATTTTATTTTTTCCATTTTCTATTATCCAATTATTTATATTTCTAATACGTGCACCTGCAACCATTTTATATTGTTTTAGCAGTTTTCTAACAAATAAACAATTTTAGTTATTAAAAAGAAATTGATAAATGCCAAAACTAATTATATTTTTAGTCTCATCCTTAATGTGTTTTTAGATGATTATTTGATTTAAAATGGTAAATTTTATGTTCTTAATCCTTTAAATTCATATTTTTAGAGCATTTGGGAGCAAAATGAGTGAAAATCGAAAAATCGGAGCAAGTTTCAGGAGTCACATGGGCTAGACACAAAGCTATGTGCCAGACCGCGCGGATTTCACGAATCACACTCCAAACACTTGAAAAAAACGTAATTTTTAGATTTTTCGGGCATTTTAAAACCTATATATGACAAATATAAGAAGAGTAGAGCAAGCCATCATAGAATATTCAAGAAAATAACTCAGAAAACACCATTTAAGCTGACTCTAAAGCAGATTTCCATCAAAATTAAAGATCTCCTTTTGATTTCTTTGAAGTTTATTATGAGTTTTTTTATTTCTTGTGGTTATATTATCTTTGAGATGTTTTTAATTGTAACTATGAACTAATTTCCTAAATACCTAAGGAGATGAATCCTAGAATGGATTATGTCTTCTTATTTATGTTTTACATAATAAATACTTTGAATATTGTTCTCAATTATGTGTTCTTGGTTCAATATTTGTAGGCTATTAAGCCATGTTTGATGTGCTTAAATCAGAAGAGAAATAGACCCTATTTAAGAGTAGATCTAGCGTAATTAGGTGCAGTTGCATGCAATCCTAAAAATAGGACGACATAAATCTAACGGATTAGAGTCAAATATAATAGGAAAATCCATAGATCGAGTTAATGCGATAATAGGGGTTTTAATTAGAAAGAAATTTCAATTAATCAACTTAGAGTCAGTTGCTTTTAGTCTTGAAGAGAGATATTAGCATAATTTAGGGATTTTTTCGGATCAAGATACTAAGTGAAGAAATTGTTTATTTGAGATTAATAATGACAGACGAAATCTAGGTGGATTCTTTATAACATCCCCACTTAAAAAAAAAAAAACAAGAGAAGAAGAACATTTATAGTAGAAGTCCATGAATAAGTGATCTATAAATAAATAGTAGTATAAGAAATTGTGATCGTTTTTAGAGAAAACCGTCAGACATGAAAACATAAAGAATTATTAGTAAGAGTATGTGGTTAAGTTAAAAATTCGGTATTGAGTTCAATGATTAAATTGAATAAATTAAAAAAGTATAGAGAATAAAGTGCAATTATCCTATTTTTATTTTGATGGAAAGGACTTAATGACAATTTTTCCATTATTTTAAAAAATTAATGGTTTCGTAATGACTTTTAAATGATTTTTTATTAAGTAATAATATTTTAATAAGTAATAATATTTTATTAATTAATATTATAATACATAAAAAAATAGATAGAGATTTTATCTTTCTCATCTTTCTTTTTAACATCAAAATAGTGGAGAAAGAAAGAAAAAAATTTCTTCCATCATTTTCCATCAAATTCAACCATCATTTTCCATCATTTTCCATTAAATTCAAGGGTAAGGTATGGTTTTTCTTCAAATTTTTTTTTTAGATTTTGAATCTTTAAAGTTTGCTTTACATATATATACTAATAATTTTTTTTCTATCAATTATTTTAGAAGTTGCCATTAAAGGACATTGATGGAAGCTTAGAAAACTTAAGGGAAATAGAAGATGAGTTCTAGCTTGTTAGAAGTGTGAAAAAGAAACAAAAACAGATAAAAAAATTATTTGGTATATTTGACCATGTTAAAGGAGAAGTAGAAAACATTGACCACTTTGTATAATATTGGTGCTAAATGATAGCTTGTGAAGCAGTGAGTACTCTGGTGAAAATGGAATTGAAAACTGATCATCGAGTCGAAATATATGTGAATTTCGGATTAGAAAACTTAAGTTGCCAATAAGAATAATCATGCATATTTAAGTTTTTTTTTTATTGGTTTTAGTTCTAGAATGGATAAATAATGTTGTTTCGTATTGAATTACTCCTATTGTAGCTAAAAACGAAGCAAACACCTTGAAGGAGAAAGGCAAAGAAAAGGAGTAAAGCGATTAAAATTTTGATTTGTGCTAATATTTTATTTTCATTACATAAAGCTTTAGAATATTTAATTTAATATAACTAGTTATATTTATTTTATTTTTATGAGTTTTGGATGAGCTTGAATAATTAAGTTAATATTTATAAAATTATGTTTTGAGATGATTACTTTATTTTTCATAAGAATAAATTAGCAAATTCATGGTTAGATTTGGATATGAGTATTATGATTTTAGATGATTGAGCAAGAAAATATTTAATATGTTTCAAATTGGAAGCCTATTTTACATTAGGTGATATGTGATTTGAAATATGAAACAGAATTGAAATAAGAATTATATGATAATAGAATTGAAATGGATCCTGAAATTTGATCTTTACCATATTTTTGCTTTCTTTCAACTAAACTTTAGTACGGGGTCTAAACTGAAAGAAAGCAAAAACAAAACTTGAATTTATTTGAATTTCCATATTGTACAAATTAAATTAATTTCGCGATTTTGAATTTAATTAAATTTATTTTCTTTATTCGATTTGTCAATATCAAAATATTAAAGTTTATTAATATTAGAATTTTCTTTTATTGTGATGTTATTAATGATATTTATAATCATGCTTTAGTTTATTTCAATTAATTAATTTGTGTCCAATACTTATGTAATGGTTTATATGATATTAGCACTACTGAGCATAAAAATTGCTCAGCGTACGGTTTGTCTATTTTTCCATGTGCAGGTAGTTAGATTCGTTAGATCATTCCAGCACCATCCGAAGAATTGAAGTTCATCTCAAATAATGTTGGTGAAGAGTTTACTTTATAGTTTATGTAAATGGCATGTACATAGACTTATAAATATAAAATATTATGTCATAAACTAAATTTAAATATTTTTATTATGTTTTCTTAGCTAGTATTTTATAACTAATGTTTTGATAAAATAGTAAAACATAGAAATCTAGTTTATTGGTATGTTTTGAGAAATTGTAGTGCTAAGAATGAATTTGGGAGATAATTTGAATGTGAATATTTTATGAAAATCTAAATTTTGTAGGGGGTTTTATGTAAAATAGGTAGAAATGCTGTCGGAATTTTTATAAAATAATCTTACCACTAAGTTTCCTTTTCAAAAAAATAAAAATAAAAAAGTGAGTTGCTTCAGCAACAAAATGTGACATTTTATATTCGGATCCAACAGCTAGGTCGGGTATAAGTCTCGCATTCTTCCTAGGTATTGTTTCGCTTCTTGGTTGTTAATCATTTGTTTTCCTGCTTTGTTCTTTGTTGTGTTCTATAGTTAATTAATTTAGTTAATTTTAGTTTTAATCAATCACTCTAATTCGTCGGTTAAATAATAGAAAGACGGTAATTGTTAGTTAATTTTAGTTTTACTAGTCTTTGTGGGAATGATATATGTGCTGATCGTAGCTATACTATTAATTGATAGGTACACTTTTCTTTGTCGAATTTTTAGTTGGTTTCGTGGACATCAAGTTTTTTGCGTCGTTGTCGGGGACTAAAATATTAGAAAAAAATTATTCTATTAATTTAGCCATTTTTAATTTTTAATTTTTAATTTAATATTTTTGTTTTTAATTTAATTTTTATATTCTAATTTTTGGTTTATTTGCTTTTGATAGGTCCTTTTGGTTTATGACTAGAGGAAACCCATTGGTCAATTTCTTTTTGACAGTAAGATTGAAAAAACTGCTCACATAAATCATAGAGAGGTTAAAGAAGCAAGACAAAGTCAACAGAATATAGTAGAGGATCTAGAGGAAAAGGATATTACTGTGGAGATTGGTGATAATCAAAATAATCAGCTACCTCCTGCACTTCTTGCCCCTCGGACTATGCATGATTATGCTAGGCCCACACTGATTGAGGCTGAATAGAGTATTGTGAGACCTACCATTAATGCAAATAATTTTGAGCTGAAGCCGAACAAAATTCAGATGGTACAACAGTATGTTCAGTATAATGGTTTGCAAGATGAAGATTCGAATACTGATTTGGCTAACTTTCTAGAGATTTGTGACACTTTCAAGATCAATGGCGTTACTGACGATGCCATATGCTTACGATTATTCCCATTTTCTTTGAGGAGTAAGACAAAACAGTAGTTCAATTCACTTCTACGAGGTTCTATCACAACTTGGGATCAAGTGACTGAAAAGTTTCTGTTGAAGTACTTCCCACCGGCCAAAACAGCTAAGTTGAGAAACAATATCTTTTCCTTTTTTCAATTGATATGGAGACATTATATGATGCATGGGAGAGATTTAAAGATCTTTTGAGAAGGTGCCCTTATCATGGGTTACCTTTGTGGTTACAAGTTCAAACATTCTACAATGGTTTAAATCCTTCAACTAGGAAATTAATTGATGCAACAGCTGGTGGAACACTGAATAATAAAACACCCGAGGAAGCTTAAGAGTTTATTGAAGAAATAACACTGAATAACTATTAGTGACAAGTCATGAGAACAAAATTGATGAAAGCATCTGATGTTTTAAATATAAATGTAGTTGCTATGTTGGCAAGCTAAGTGGAAGCACTAAATAAAAAATTTGATGGTTTGAATTTTTCTAAGTAGGTAAATCCGGTGATGCAATACGATACAAAGGGAGCGAAGATGATTAATCCATAATATTTAACTTTCAAGCCTAACATGGAGTATGGGCAAGTCAACTTTCTGGGTAATAATTTTAAACCTCAAAATAACCCCTATAGCAATAATTATAATGCAAGTTGGAGGAACCATCTAAATTTCTCTTGGGGTGGTCAAGGAGATCAAAGGTCACAACCCCTTCCGGGTTTTCAGCAACCTTTTCAGTAATAGAAGAAACTGAACCTTGAGGAGATGTTAACTAAATTTATTTCGGTGTCAAAAACTTAATTTCAAAACACTGAAACAACACTGAAAAATTAACAAGCATCGATTCATGGACTACAAAATTAAATTGGATAACTTTCCAAACTTATTTCGGAAAGACCAAAAGGCAGCTTACCTAGCAACACTGAAACTAACCTAAGGGAGCAAATCCACACAATCATTGTTAGAAATGTAGAAGGGTTAGTCGAGCCTGAAAAGAAGTCGAAGATAGAAGCTATTGTGAAAAGTGATGAGGTTAATGAGGGTAAGAAAGAGCATAAAATGATAATTAGAGAATACAAACTACGAATTTCATATCTGACAGCATTTAAGAGAGACTGCACAAATGAACAATATAGTAAATTTCTGAAACTTTTAAAAAAACAACATATTAAATTTCCTTTTATTGAAGCCCTTTCGCAGAAGCTAAAATATATAAAATTTTTAAAGAAGTTGTTAACAAATAAAAGGAAGTTAGACGACTTGTCGACTATGGAACTCAATGCAGTTTGCTCGACCATTCTCCAAAACAAACTACCCAACAAACTTAAAGATCCAATGAGTTTTACTATTCCTTGTCTCATTGGTAGTTTAAATGTTAAAAGCACTTTGGCTGATTTGAGAGCTAGTATAAATGTCATGCCTTATAAAATGTTCAAACAACTTGGTCTTGGGGAACCCAAACCTACTAGGATAAGTATTCAATTAACAGATAGATCAATTAGATACCTTAGGGATATTGTTGAGGATGTACTTTTGAAAGTCGATAAATTTATATTCCCTATTAATTTTGTTGTATTGGACATGGATGAGGATATTGATGTACCTATGATCTTAGGTCGACCTTTTTTTAGCCACTGCTAGAATTGTTATTGATGTGGTCACTAATGAACTTGTACTTCGTATGGGTGATGAAAAGATTACTCTGCAAGCACGTGATTTTGTGAGAGTCCCTAGTAAACAATATAATACTAATTATTCTGTTAATTTTAGTAATCATGTGGGTCAATGTTCTTTGTAGGAAACCCTCATGAAAACGTGTTGGAGCCATATTTTATTCAAAGTGATTGAACTCGACGGACAAGTGAAGAGCGAATAGTGCAGCTCGATGAACTAGATGAATGTCGAACGAATGTTGATGAGAAATCGAGAAAGCAAAAGGAAGTAACAAAGCAACGCCATGATGTGCATGTAAAGAGAATGAACCAATTCAAAGTTGGGGATAAAGTATTGTTAGACAAATCGGATCTACGAATTTCCTTTAGAGTTTAAGTCAAAAGGGTCCAACCCATTTGTGGTAAAAACCATTTTTCCATACGGTACAGTTGAGGTAACACATTCTAAATTCGACACGTTCAAGGTAAACAATACTTGTCTCAAACCTTATTTTGGTGGTAAAACTTATATCAAGAGAGAAGAGCTTCGGTTCTAAGATCTGCCTTAACCGTGAGTTTAAAAAGAGAAGTCGAGCTTAGACTCTAAATAAGTGCTTCGGGAAGCAGTCCGAGTGTTTTTATTTTTTTAGTTTACTTTCATTTTTTTTCAAAAAAAATTAAATAAATATACTACTGTTATTTTTTTATTTTTATCACTTTAAAAAAACTGAAAAAAAAATAGGAAGAAAAAAAATTTGAAAAGAAAAAAATAAAAAAACAGATTTTTTTTAAAAAAAAAAGTGGGGCACATGATCTGGGGTGATGGACAAATGGGCGTGTCTCAGGCCGTGTGTATATTGGAGCTAATTTTTTCAATTTTAGTTTGACCCACACAGGCACAGGGAGTTACACGAGTTGGAGACGTGGTCGTGTGAGACACACGGCCTAAGACATAAGAGTGAGAGAAGCGAAGGAGCGTCACACACGACCTGGCCCATAGCTATGTGATTACTGGGCTTATTTTTGCCTATTTTTATCACACATGGTCTGAGTGATTTCACACAGCCGTGTGCCGCACACAGCCATGTATTTTTTTTTCCTTTCTAAAGCTAGTTTTTTTTCTTTTATTTCCTTCCTAACCCAATTAGAGTGATCTCATTTAGTTTTATATTTTATTTATTTTTATTTTTATCTTTTTTTGTTTTTGTTTTTTTATTTTATTTTATTATGCACTATACTTTTATGGTTTTGTTGGCTATTTTTTTATTTTGTTATCTCTGTACCTTTTTATTCATTTCTGTTTGTTTTTTATTAGTTTGTTCGAAAACTTGCACTTCATTTAGAGTTGCACACGATTCTGATTTTCAATATTCCGACGAATTCATCCAAATTAAGGCAGTTTCAGTTCCCTTCCTCTCTTATTTGTGCTTCTTCTGTGATTATATTTGTTTGTATTTTGAGGAAAATGTACATCTTAAGTGTGGAGAGGTTGTTTGTATATTTGTGATAAAATCTCCGAATTATTTGTTGTGTTGAAGAAATTTTCTCATACCCTCATTTAGAGTAAATTCCTTTTAATTTGTAATTTTTATTAATTCGGTTTTGGAATAATTTATCGATTAAATAATAAAAAGACAGTAATTACTAATATATATTTTAATCTTCCTGCTAACTATATCTGTAATGGACTCCAATTTCACTTTTCTCTAAGCATTTCTATTACTTTCTGGAGAGTGTGGAAAAACTGAATTGAAGAGACAATGTTGAATGTTACACTATTTGTTTTCTTCATTTCAGTTGAACAAAGGTGTGGACAATATTTATAGCATATGGTCAAACGTCACACAATTAATTTCCATTACCTTTTAACTTTGAATCATCAACGTTTACGTAGACTTATACATGTGTTCATGGGCCGGGCGGCACGGCCCGAAGACCTGATTGAAATTTGAGAGGATTTGGGCAAAATTATAAGTTCGAAAAATGGGCTTGGACAAAAAATAAGGCCTGTTTTAAAAATGGGCGGGGCTTCGGGTAAGGTATTTTTAGCCCGGGCCCGGTCGGCCCAGCCCGGCCCGAATTCACTAAATGACAAAAAAAATCTGCTATTTTTTTATTTTTGAATGTTATTTTCTTGTTGTTTTCTCCCTATTTTGCTACCATATTACTATTATGTTGCTATTATTTTGTTGTTATTGATTGAATATTGTATAAAACTTATTTTATTGTTAATTTTGTTATTATTTTAAAGGCATTTGTTAATTTTATTATTATTTTAGAGGTATTTGCTTGTTAAGTTACATCTATTTTAGTGTTATTTAAGTCTACATATTTTTTTAAAAAATTTATTTTCAATTTGTTGGGAAATATTTGTTTTAATTTTTTTAGTATTTTTTATGTATTATATATATTTAAAAATTATATAAAATAATATAAAAATTTAATACGGGCGAGCCGAGTCGGGCCGGATTTGGGTTTTAGCATTTTTATATGGGTCAGGCTTGGGAAAAAATTAGGCCCATTTTTAGACCCGGCCCGGCCCGGCCCATGAACACCTCTACTTATACACCATAAAGGTTTTTAAGAATCCAACTCCTTACTCCGTGAGAGAAGGAGCACTGATCATTTTAATATACTCGCTTTGAAGATCTGCAGGCAATCATATCAATGGATCTTTCATGGCAGTTTTTTTCCTCTTCTTTAGTTACAGCATTCCTTCTTACTCTTACCCTTGCTCAACAACAGCCTCTATACATATACCACTATTGTTCAGAGACAGATGGTAACTTCACCAGAAACAGCACTTACGAGACAAACCTCAACCGCTTACTTTCGTCCTTCTCCCGCAGCACAGCACATGAAAACGGCTTCTACAATTTTTCATCAGGTCAAGGCTCCAACATAGCTAACGCAATTGCACTTTGCAGAGGAGATGTGAGCTCAAGTGATTGCTTCGACTGCGTCAATAACGCAAGCACTGAGCTTAGAGATCGCTGCCCTAACCAAATAGAGGCAAGCATATGGTATGACTATTGCATGTTCCGCTACACAAATCACTCCATCCTTGGTCGCGCGGAAACAGACCCTGCTTTCTTCATTTGGTATGGAGATAACGTGACGAATGTAGAAGCTTTTTATCAGGCTTTGGGTTCTTTATTGGAAAGCCTAAGAAATAAAGCTTCATCAGGGACTTCTCTTGGGAAGTTCGCAACAGGAAGTACACGAGTTTCACCTTTCCGAACAATATATGCGCTTGCTCAATGCACTCCTGATTTGACACAGAATGGTTGCAGCTCCTGCCTGTCTCGCGGTATTGTTTATATCCCGCAATGCTGTGGAAGAAAACAAGGAGTCAGGGTAGGTATGCTTAGTTGTAATATTAGGTTTGACATTGATCGCTTCTATAATCTTGCTGCTGCTGATAGTGGTACAACGCCAACACCAGCATCCTCACCCTCATATTCCCCGCCCTCAAACAATACAACAACAGGAGGTAACGCTTTCTCAAGAGAATTCAGATACGTTCATATCCTGTTTGCTTATGCAATTGGGGAGATCCAAACTTAATTATTTCTTCATTCATAAAGGAAACACCTTGAAATTTTGCAGGAAATAAGAGTAATTCATCTCAAACTACTATTATCGTATCTGTATCTGCTGTTTCTTTTGTTCTACTTCTAATTTCCAGCTGCGTCTTCATCATTTCAAGGTTGAGGAAGCCAAAGCTGAAACCTCAAAGTAAGTAGAAGTGTCAATTTATTGATTTTCTTTCTTTTGCAACTTTGTGATTGAATCTATAATTTACTTGTTTTTGTTTCGTTTTTACACCTCTGAAGAGCATGAAGCAACTGAAGCAGTGGATGAAGTCATAACTGAAGAGTCTTTACAATATGATTTCAACACCATTAGAGCTGCAACAGATCACTTTTCTGATGCAAATAAGCTTGGACAAGGGGGATTTGGAGCAGTTTATAAGGTAATACGTTAGAATTAAATTTAAAAAAGAAAAGAAAAGAAAAAAGTATTGCACCAAATAATAAGTTCAATTAGCATATACATACACACATGTATATGATTCATTCTGATATCTTGTCAGGGCACACTTGCTGGTGGAAAATTAATAGCAGTGAAAAGGTTATCTTCGGATTCTAGACAAGGAGACCTTGAATTCAAAAACGAGGTTCAGTTAATGGCCAATCTTCAGCACAGGAATTTAGTTAGGCTCCAAGGTTTCAGCCTTGAAGGAAGAGAAAGGCTTCTCATCTATGAGTTTGTGCCTAATGGAAGTTTGGATAAATTCTTATTTGGTATGATATGTCAGTGTATTAATTCTTATTATAGAATCTCTGCTACAAAGCTAAACACCAGCAACCATTTTTATTTCATTAATTCAAATTTGTACATTTATGGTGATGTAGATCCAATTAAGAAAGCATATTTGGACTGGGAAACACGATGCAAAATCATTGAAGGTGTTGCTCGCGGACTTCTCTACCTTCATCAAGATTCTCGACTAAGAATTATTCATCGAGATCTCAAAGCTGGCAATATACTGTTAGATGCACAGATGGCTCCCAAAATTGCAGATTTTGGCATGGCAAGAATGTGTGCTGTTGAGCAAACTCAAAGTGCTACCAGTAGAATTGTAGGAACATAGTAAGTACTCCCAATAAGTTTACGATTCATGATCGGTAATCATTTTCACTCAAATAACATGAATCAGAACGATTCACAAATTGAAACTAGTTAATTTTTCTTATATTGATTGACTTACAGTGGATACATGGCGCCTGAATATGCAATGCATGGTCAATTTTCAGTTAAATCAGATGTTTTTAGTTTTGGCGTACTGATGTTGGAGATTTTAAGTGGTGAAAAGAACAGCGCTTTTCGAAATGGGAGTGATGTAGAAGATCTTCTAAGCTTTGTAAGTATCCGAATCTTCTGCATATTATGATGCATTAAAGGAATGTAGAGTTTATTACTTTGCATGAATTAAACCCTGTAGGCATGGAGAAATTGGGAGGATGGGACAGCATTTGATCTTGTAGACCCCAATTTGAGGGATGGATCCAGAAGTGAGCTAATGAGATGCATCCACATTGGGTTGCTTTGTGTTCAAGAAAATGTAGCTCAAAGACCAAACATGAATGCGGTTGTGCTAATGCTTACTAGCTACTCTACCACTCTCCCACTACCCTCTGAACCTGCATTTCTTATGCACAGCAAAACTCAATCAGGGATTAAACTCTCAGGGGCAACAGCATTAGGTCGATCCCGAAACGAAATTGCGGTAGCCTCAGAAAATAAGGTTTCCGTTACCGACCCGTATCCGAGATAAAAAAGCTGGTCACATTTGTATGCATTTTGCTGTAAAAAATTCTTGTGGCAAATATGTTGGTGTTAATTAAAACTCCTTGTTTTACTACAAAATTTATAATGAGACTGTAATTCCTCTACCGTCAGCTGCACCATCTCCGACAGCCCCGTTTCCTGATCAAATTGGTTTTGCGTCCGTTCTTTTCTTCAATACAAGCAGCATGCTACAGCCACAAAGTTTTTGTTTAGTTTTCTATTGAATTTTTCATTTATCATTAAACAGCTCAAGAGTGTGATATTAACTTTCTATGTATGTTTTACATATATCATAAATAAAGAGAAAAATTATATTCCTAAATTATGCATAAATTGAAATGTTTGGAAAAAATTTTATTCTAGCGTGTGGAAAAAATTGGGCACTCTCCCTACAAGCAAATTGATAATTTTCTTGCATCATTGAATCCCATTGATTCCACTTTGGACCACTGTTTTTATGATTGAAAATTACTACACATTCAATAAATCATGGAGCTGACTTGACTACACTTATGGATCAAAGTTGCTTATATTCCAATATAATTTAATCTATTTTTTTTATTTGTACAATTGATTTATTGGTGCATTTGGAATGTACCCATGTCTAGTCCTTTTCTCGTCTCATTTTATAATGGTTTAATTCAAATTTCATCCCTCTATTTTAGAAAAATTAACAAGTTAGTCCATCTACTTTAATTTGTCAAATTTTGATATTCATACTTTAAGAAAAATGAGAAATTAATCTAATTGTTAATAAAAGCATACACTTATTTTTTTTTTTAATTATTGCATGTTTTTTTTTTTAATTATTGCATGTGAATTGTCGAACTATTATTTTTACTATTTTCTTGCACATAAATTGTTAAATTGTTGGTTTCTATGTTACTAATCTATAGAAAGCTTTAACAATATTGTCCAATTAAGTTAAGTTATGCTGACAAAATATGAGTCTAAAAGTCATGTGCTAGCATAATTTGTTTGATTTGAAATGAAGGGGAAACAACCATCAAAATTGGTTAAGATATATATGCTTGATTTAGATGGTGTTATGCAACAAATAACATAATTTAATGTATTATGCACAAATCGATTAAGTAGTAAAGTGATAAAAAGCTATCGTTCTTACAAATATCAAAATTTAAATTATTGAATACCGATTATTCAGTTTTATTTAATCTAGGTCAATAAAATTGCTACTTAAATTAAGCTAAGCAAATATAAAGATTTTATTAAACTAAAGCAATGAAAACTTTTGAGTTTTTCAATCAATTTTTATGGACTTGGAACTCTAACTTTACCTAATCTAATTAATCGATCATCCCTCGTTAAATTGTTCAATCTATGTAATTACTAATCTAGGATTCAATCCATTAACTAAACCATTTCAGTATTTAGTTAAATTAACCCCTTTCCAATAGCTAAATCCCTATGTAAGTTTGGGTTAAGTCAAAAAGGAAAAATCTATTGGGTTGATCAGGGCATCAGGTATATTTCTATCCTAGTCATTAATTAATTCATTTGTCAGCATTACTAAAGTTAATACTAATCTATTCAGTTTAAATCTCAACCCTAACTTTCTCTTCCATGGCAAATTATGATATCAAATTACTGAATAAATAATCAGCATAGATTAAGACAATTGAATATAAAAATAATTAATTAACTAATATATATGATCCATCATTGTTCCAAGAAAATAAAATTCATCATGAATAGAGAAAATATCACACAAATAAATTCAAAACAAACTTGTACCAATAAAAAGAAAGAATCAAGATCGTGAAAATAGATGAAGACAACGAATCAAGCTCCTCAGATCTTTTTTTTTTCTTGTCTTTGCAAACGTGATATGAGAGAATTTCTCTTTTGCCTCCAATTGATTCCCCTCTTTTTTTACTCCCAAAATTTTTTGGAATTTTTGGATTCCTATACAGTTTATGTATGCCATACAGTTTTGGTTTAACAGAAAAGATCATACCACACTGCTACACACCATAATGGGAGTTCTACTAAACTCCAACCACCTACACACCGGGTTGTGATTTAAGCACCACTAGTTTTGCAGATAAAATCTGTCATTGGACTGTGAATACACAACAAAAATTCTCAGATTAAACTTGCTATTGGACTGTGGGTACATAGCAAAATATCGTAGATAAAATCTGCCACTAGGTTGTGGATACACAACAAAAATTCATAGATGAAAACTGCCACTAGACTGTGGATACACAGCAAAATATTGCAAATAAAATCTGTCACTAGGCTATGGATACATGGTAAAAATTCGCAGATGGAACTTGCCACTAGGCTATGGGTACACAACAAAATATCATAGATAAAATCTGCCATTAGGCTGTGGATACATAGCAAAAATTTGCAGATGAAACTTGTCACTAGGCTGTGGGTACACAACAAAATATCGAAGATAAAATCTGTCACTGGATTGTCGATGCACAACATATTTGCAGGTAAAAGTTGTCGATGGGTTGTGGATGTACAACATATTTGCAGTTAAAGGATAAACACTGTCACCGAGCTATGGGTTGAGAATACTCTAGAACAACATATTTTTATGTGTTAATTGTATATTTATTTTGAGTATGATCCTACTAATTTGGGCTATTTATGGTCTTTTATCTTTTAGGGACTAAATTGAAGGAAAAGTAAATTTAAGGGCGAAAAGCATGAATTTGGAGATAAAGTGGGCTAACATGCGACATAGGAAAAAAGGTGGTGCTGAAAATGCAAGCATGGAAAAATGCAAAGAAGAGATATTTTATAAACACAAGAGTCTATTTAATTTTTAATTATATTAAGATAATTATTAGATTTTATTATTTAGATTTTATTTTAGCTTTTATCTTTATTTATCTTTAATTATCTTTATTTATTTCTATTTATCTTTTAGAATTTAAGTAGGACTAGACTAGGTTTCCTAGTACTATAAATAGGGGATGGAGTGACTCAAATTTCATATGATCTTTTTCGTAAATACTCCCTCCCCCAAAAAAGCTTAGCCTTGTTCTTTTCTTTATTCAATAAAATTCCAATTTTTTATTAAATCTATTTCTTTTCCTAAAGGCATGAGCCACTAAATCCATCTAGCCAAAGGTTGTCAAAAATCCCCAAAAAAGGTTCATGAGGCTTAGAATCCGCGCTTAGCCTTCTCAACGAGTATTTATCACTTCTCCTCATTACGGGGCTGACTCTTTCGTCCATACCCCTTCAAAAGTGATCTTTCCAACTTGTGCAAGGGACGGCCGCTTTGTCTATTTTAGAAAGGTTGCACAGTTGGTTCGTTAGCTTACTGTGTTAGTGGTTGTCGAGGCCAAGAGACAAAATGGCGTGGGATTCGCCATTGGGAAATGATGATCTAGTGTAAGGCAGTCCCACAGGAGTGACAGTTGGCTAGAGTCAGGTTCCTCTAAATTATAAGTCTAAACACTAAGTGGAGCTGGTGGTCGTAGGCGTCCTCTTCTACTATAATTGGCTTATTCAGTTCGAGAAGGATCACCTAAAAGCCGAGGATTGAACCCAAGGAGGATCGAGACAACCGGAGGCTAGAATCTCGCCACAGAAGAAACTCTCTCTTTTTCCAGACTCTGTTTATTTTTATATTCTCTATTTTAATTTTTGCAATTTCAATCAAATTTTAATTCTGTCTTTTTATTTTTTTTCCCCAGGTATGCAGGTTTTCTTGGGCACGATTCTGTCTGGGATCTCACAAAACAAGACATTGTGCAAATCTAGTCCCTGAGGATTTGACCATACTTCCCTTATACTATTCTTTTTATTATTTCTATAGGGATAGGATATATTCTGTCTGGGATCTCACAAAACAAGACATTGTACAAAACGACGCATCATGGGTGCACAACAAATTTGCAAATAAACTGTCACTTCTTCCTTCGTTCATATCATCCCACCCCATGTAATGCAATATGGCAAGCTCAAAAAAGATTAATACAGTAGCATTTAATTATGCTTTTAACAAAACAATACGGTAGCAATCAATATGCATATAATAGTTCAATACGATAGCAAATAAGATGCTTATAACAAATCAACTCAGTAACAAAAGTCATGCATATTAAGTGTTCGGTTTAACGGTAACATAAGGCATGATATACGTACAATTACAAATACAGATAGAATAGAAATGTGTATTATTCACAATTCATACAAATATTTATATAATATTAACCCAGTCAATTAGAGCATGAATTCTAGTGTTATTCATATTATCAAGGACTCAATTGAACAAAATAAAACACTAAAAACAGTTAGGGAATCAATCAAGGACTAAACTGAACATATTATAAAATTTTGAGCAAAGCTATAAAATCTAAAAAATAGGGGGAAAACTATAAAATCTAAAAATATAGGGGCAAAACTATAAAATCTAAAAAGGGTAAAACTATAAAATTAGAAAACTAGGGGCAAAATTATAAAATCTTAAAAACAAGGGAAAAACTATAAAATCTAAAAATTAAGGGAAAAATTATAAAATCTAGAAAATGTGGACAAAATTGTAAAATCTAAAAAATAGGAGAAAATTATAAAATCTAAAAAATAGGAGCAAAATTGTAAAATTTAAAAAATAAGAAACATACAATTATGTGACCGGACCGTGTGAAAAACTCTGGACTATATGACTGAGCCATATAACAAACTGAAACGGTGTAAAAATAAAAAATTCTAAGGTTTTAGGACAACATAGTCGTGTGAATTGAAGTGGTTGGAAAATTTTTAGGGTGTGGAAAAAGTTTATACGCTTTTCGTATAAGCAAATTGATCATTTTCTTGTGGAAAATTCGAGGGAACAGGCATCATTGATTCCCATTGATCCACTTTGGACCAATGTTCTTATGATTGAAAATTACTACACATTCAATAAATCATGGAGCTGACTTGACTACACTTGTGGATCAAAGTTGCATATATTCCAATATAATTTTTTTTAATTTCTACAATTGATTTATTGGTGCTTTTGAAATGTTCCCGGAGTTATTAAAACTTTACGTCTGTTCTTTTTCTCCTCTCATTTTCTAATGGTTTAATTCAAATTCCATCCCTCTACTTTAGAAAAATTAATAAGTTAGTCATCTACTTTGATTTATCAATTTTTGTTATTCATACTTAAAATTGAAAAGTTAATCTAATTGTTGATATAGGCATACACTTGTTTTTTTTTTAAAAAAAAAATTATTGCATTTACATGTGAATTGTCAAACTATTATTTTTGCTATTTTATTGCATATAAATTATTGAACTATTAATTTTTTACGTTAGCGAATTATAGAAAGATTTAACAATATTTCCCAATTAGGTTAAGTTTCTGATAAGCTATAAAAATAATATATTTTAATTCCATTCTTGATGCGTTTTTGGATGACTAATTATGCATATTAGTGAATCTAATGCTCCTAATCCTTTAAATTCATGTTTCTATTCTTATGAGAGCATTTGGGAGCGAAATAAGCAAAAAACGAGTCAAAATCGAACAAATAGTGCTGTTTTCAGAATCCATATGCCAGCCTGTGTCGATTTCGCACCCTGCTTCCCAAATACGCGGAAAAACCCAATTTTTAAGCTTTTTAGGCATTCTAAAATCTATAAATACCAATTGGAATAAGACCTAAGGGGCAATCAGAGAAGATAGAAGAAAACACTCGAAGAACGCCATCGAAATCAACTCGGAAGCGGATCTCCCTCAAGATTGAAGATCTCTGTTTAATTTCTTTCGAAGTTTTATTGAGTTTCTTTATGTCTTGTGGCTATCCTAACTTTAAGATGTTTCTATTCAGAATTATGAACTAAATTCCCTAAATACCTAGGGAAGATGAAACCTATGACGAGTCTTATTATTTGATTTCTGATTTACATGATAAATACTTGATTTTTGTTCTCAATTATGTATGTTTATTTCTTGTTTTAATATTTCCAGAATATTAATTCATGTTTAATGTGCTTATTTCAGTGGAGCAAAAGTCCCTATTTAAGAGTAGACTTAGCATAATTGAGTGGAGTTGCATGCAGTCCTAAAAATAGGACGACATAAATCTACCAAATTAGAGTCAAATCTAATAGGGGAATCCATAGATCGAGTTAATGCGACGATAGAGGTTTTAATTAGAAAGTGATTTCAATTAATCAACCTAGAGTCAGTTGTTCTTACTCTCGAAAGAGATATTAACATAATTTAGGGATTTCTACAGATCAAGACACAAGTGAATAAATCGTTTAATTCAAATTCATAATTATAGGTGAAGTCTAGGTGGATTTTTTCCTGGGTATTGTCTATCTAATTGGTTATCTTTGATTATTTTCCTATTTCATTATCTGTTGCATTATTAGATAAATTAGTTTAGTAATTTTAAATTAAAACACATCACCCCAGTTTGTCGGCTAGATAATAAGAAGATGGTAATTACTAGTACTTTTAGTCCTCGTGGATACAATATTCCTTACTCACCATAGCTATACTATTATTCGATAGGTGCACTTGCCTTTGTCGTATTTATAGTTAGTTTAGTGACCATCAAGTTTTTGACGCCGTTGTTGAGGACTAAAATATTAGGAAGACTTGATTATTATTAATTTAGCCATTTATTTTTATTGCATTTTATTTTTGTTTTTAGTTTAATTTTTATATTCTAATTTTTCCTTTTATTTGCTTCTAGTAGGTTTTTTTTTTTTTAGTTTATGATAAGAAGAAACCTGTCGGGACCATTATTATTTGACAGTGAAATTGAAAGTACAACTCACAAAAACCGTAGAGAAGCAAGGCAAAGTCGACACAATATAGTAGACGAGCAAGACATTATTATTACTGAGGAAAGGATGATAACTAGAATAATCAGCTACCTCTTGTAGTTACTGCAAATCCTGCAAATCCAAATCCTATTCCTCGTACTATGTACGATTATGTCAAGCCCACTCTAACTAGGCTAAATCAAGTATTGTGAGACCCACCATTGCTGCGAATGATTTCAAACTGAAGCCAAACACTATTCAGATGATACAACAATTTCTTCAGTTTGATGGTTTGCAAGACGAAGATCCAAATACTCATTTGGTTAATTTTCTAAAAGTCTGTGATACTTTCAAGATAAATGGCATTTTTTACGATGTCATTCGCATGTGGTTATTCCCTTTCTCGTTGAGGAATAAAGTTAAACAGTGGTTGGATTCTTTACCAGGAGGTTCTATCACTACATGGGATCAAATGATCGAGAAATTCCTACTGAAGTACTTCCCATCGGCTAAGACAACCAAGTTGAGGAATGATATCTCTTCCTTCGTTCAGATCGACTTAGAGACCTTATATAATGTATGGGGGAGATACAATGATTTATAGAGAAGGTGCTTTCAGCTAGGCAGTTGATCGATATAGTAATCGGTGGTACACTTAACAATAAAACACCCAAAGCAGCTTATGAATTTATAGAGGATATGGCACTAAATAATTATCAATGGCAAGTAATAAGGACGAAGCCGATAAAAGCAGCCGGTGTCTTTAATTTAGATGCAATCACCATGTTATCAAATCAGGTAGAACAATTAAATAAGAAAATTGATGGTTTATATGTTTCTACACAAGTACATCTGGTGATACAATGCGATACGAATGAAGAAGGAATGAATAATCCAGAATGTTTACCCTACGGTCTTAGCACAAAGAAAAAAATCAATTATATAGGTAATAATTCTAGGCCTCAAAATAACCCTTATAGTAATACCTACGATGCAGTCTAGAGAAACCATCCCAATTTCTCTTAGGGTGGTCAAGGAAATCAAAGAGCACAACCCCCTCCAAGCTTCCAACAACAACTTTACAAGCAAGAAAAAAAGCTAAACCTTGAGAAGATGTTGACAAATTTTATCTTGGTGTCAGAAACCCACTTTCAAAACACTGAAACAGCACTTAAAAATTAGCAAGCGTCAATTCAAGGACTCGAGAATCAAATCGGTCAACTTGCTAAACTGATTTCGGAAAGACCACAAGGTAGTTTGCCTAGCAATACTGAAACTAACCCAATGGAGCAGCTTCATGCAATTACTGTTCTTAATGAAGAAGGATTAGTTGGATCTGAGCAGAAACTGAGGCAAGAAATTGTGCTAAGTAATGGTAAGGTTGAGGTAAGCCAAAATGAGCAAAAGTTGGTTGTTACAAAATATAAACCTCGAGTGGCATATCATAGTGCGACGCAGAAAGACCACACGAACGAACAATTTGGTAAATTTCTTAAACTTTTGAAAAAATTACATATTAACTTACCGTTTGTTGAAACTCTTTCACAGATGCCCAATTCTATTAAATTTTTAAAGGAGCTTTTGGCAAACAAAAGGAAGTTAGATTATTCGTCGACTATGGAGCTATATACAGTTTGCTCGACCATATTGCAAAATAGACTACCCAACAAATTGAAAGATCCAAGGAGTTTTACTATTCATTATTTAATTGGAATTTTGAATATTAATAATGCTTTGGTTGATTTAGGGGCTAGTATTAATGTTATGCCGTATAAAATGTTTAAGCAATTAGGTCTTGGGAAACCCATACAAATTATGATGAGTATTCAATTAGCAGATAGAACCATTAGATTTCCTAGGACTATTATTGAAGATGTTCTTGTAAATATTGATAAATTTATATTCCCAGTTGATTTTGTTGCTTTAGACATGGATGATGATAGTGACGTACTTTTGATTCTAAGTCAGCCCTTTCTAGCAACTGCTGGAACTATAATTGATGTTGGTATGGGTGAATTAGTACTTCATGTATGTCACGAAATGATTACTCTCCAAGCTCGTGATTCGGTTAAGACATCTAGTGATCGAGATGATTTTACAAGTTCTGTTAATATGAGTAACCATGTGGTTCAACCTTCTTTGCAGGAAACCCCTCGAAAAAATGCAATGGAGCTATGTTCCAGTCAATACGACAAAAATAAAACGATTTACGATGAACAAATGTTACAAATCGATGAACTAGATGAATGGCGAACACATGTTAAGGAGAAATCAAAAAGGCACGATAAAGAGTTAATGAGACGCCATGATAAGCATGTAGATGGAACAAACCAATTTAAGGTTGGAGACAAGGTACTTCTAGACAAAACGGATCCATGAATTGCCACTTCGGAGCTTGATGCAAATGAATCAAACCCTTTTACGGTAGTGAACATCTTTCTATACAGTACAGTAGAGGTAACTCATTCTGAATTTGGCATATATAAGGTAAATAATACTTGACTTAAACCTTATCTTGGTAGAATAACTGATAGCGAGAAATAGGAGCTCCGGCTCCGCGAACCACTGTAATCATGCAAATACAAGGTAAATTGAGCTTAGACTTTAAATAAGTGCTTCTCAGGAGGCAACCCGAGTGTTAAAACTGCTAACTATTTTAATTTTATTTCATGTTATTTTTTAAAAACTAATTAATTTTCAAAATAAAAAAATATTTTTTAACGTGTCTGAGGCTGTATGCACTATAAGGGGTTCGATAGTGAGTTACACGGCCTGGCGACATGGCCATGTGACCCACCAACCTAGACACACTAGCGTGTCCTTAGCTGTGTAGACCCTGAGACTTTATTTTTCAAAAATTCGATGGAGACACGACCTAAAATAGTCCACATGGCCGTGTGAACCTTGGGGCTAATTTTTTCAATTTTATTTCAAGTTAGTGAGTTACACAGCTAATAGACATGGCCGCGTGCGAGACAGGCTGAGCCATACGGGCGTAGTAGTAGCGAAAAATATTACACACGACCGTGCGACACAACTGTGTGGCCCAACACGGGCCTTACACAACTGTGTCGCCCTTTTAACCCCAAACCCTAATCCTACTTCTTTTTACTTTGTCTTTTTCCCACCCCTAACAGCTTAACGACCGTCGACCTTCCCTTGCAACTTTGACCAACCCCAACTGTCTTTTCTCCTCGGTTGACCGCCACTCTATTGCACCACCGTATCTCCCTCTTTTCTCTTTTCTTCCCCACCTCGTTGAACACCCTTGCCTGCTGCCCGCACGCTTCCTACGTCATCAACCAGTCCCACCACAAGCATTTCTTTTTCCTGTCGACCTTACCCAAGTTCCTCTCCCCTCCCTCGTCGAGCAACCCCACACCAAGACCCCGATCTACCACCCCTAGCCCGTCTCATATTCTTCGCACTGTGCGCATCCCCTCAGCACCACCCGCCACCACTCCACATCGACCACCGTTGTCCCCACCGTTTGGCCTTTAGTCTTTGTATTTTGATTTATTTATTTATTTATTGTTATTTATTTATTATGCTTATTACTATTTTTAATATTAGTCTTCCTATTATTCTTTTGTTCTTAGTCTCATTACTTTTAGTTTGATTTTTTTATTATTGTTATTTTTATTGTTTTTATTATTACTTTATTATTCTTATTATTCTTGTCTTTCTTCCTTACTTTAGTTTTCATTGTCATTAGGTTTCATTTATTCTTTTACTATTATTTCTTTTCCGTATTATTATTATTATTATTATTATTATTATTATTATTATTATTATTATTATTCGTATTAATTTTTGTTTCGTCTTATCTATTTTCGTTCCATGCCTGTATTATTCTTCGTGCTTAGTATGCCTATTTGATAAATTTAGTCCTTAGTTTTTGCATGCTTGGGTATTAGTGCATATGATTTAGGAATGGATTATCCATCTAGGCCAATTTGATTTTTAATATTCGTCACGCTAGGTTACTTAGAGTCGTATTTTTTTATTATTTACACGTTTATTCATAGGCTTCTCTATGTGTTTAATTGGTGATATCTTTGCTCTTGTTTTTCTGATATTGGATTATTCTATCTTTTAGGTACATCATGACTAACACTAGAGGCAAGTCCAAAGTCGTCGTACTCGCTTCAAAAAAGCGAAAGATCCCTGGAGCGACCTCCTCCTCGAGTGCTTCTACCGAAGCCCGCCACCCCTGCATCCGATTTTTAGTAGGTCCCCAAGAGGACTTATTTCAACTTCTTCGACTATGACCACTCGGTTTAGCCCGATGTATTGATTGGGCCGCTTTGGAGCAAGTTTAATTAACTGATCATGTCAATGCCTTAATTTCTACAACCCCATGATACCGGTTCTTTTCCATCATCGAGCCCACATACATGGAGCTGTCTTTAGAGTTATGCTCTACATTTATGCTACAGCATGTGATGGCGACTCTTGACGAGCCAGACACGATCACTTTCAGACTCAGTGGTCGGGTACGTCATACACTCGAAGAATGCCATCGGAATCAGCTCGAAAGTGGATCTCCCTTAAGATTAAAGATCTTTGTTCAATTTCTTTCGAAGTTTTATTGAGTTTCTTTATATCTTTTGGTTATCCTAACTTTTAGATGTTTCTATTCAGAATAATGAACTAAATTCTCTAAATACCTAGGGAATATGAAACTTATGACAAATATTATTATTTGATTTCTAATTTACATGATAAATACTTGATTCTTGTTCTTAATTATGTAAGCTTATTTCTTGTTTTAATATTTTCGAAATATTAATTCATGTTTTATGTGCTTATTTCAGTGGAGAAAAAGTCTCTATTTAAGAGTAGATATAACATAATTGAGTGGAGTTGCATGCAATCCTAGAAATAGGACGACATAAATCTATCAAATTAGAGTCAAATCTAATAGGAGAATCCATAGATCGAGTTAATGCGACCATGGGGACTTTAATTAGAAAGAGATTTCAATTAATTAACCTAGAGTTAGTTGTTCTTACTCTCAAAAGAGATATTAACATAATTTAGGGATTTCTACGGATCAAGACACAAGTAAATAAATTGTTTAATTCATATTCATAATAATAGGTGAAGTCTAGGTGGATTCTTTCTTGGGTACTGTCTATCTCATTGGTTATCTTTGATTATTTTCCTATTTCATTATCTGTTGCATTATTAGATAAATTAGTTTAGTAATTTTAGATTAAAACACATCACCCCAGTGTGTCGGCTAGATAATAAGAAGACGGTAATTACTAGTACTTTTAGTCCTCGTGGATACGATATTCCTTACTCACCATAGCTATACTATTATTCGATAGGTGCGCTTGTCTTTTTCGTATTTATAGTTAATTTAGTGACCATTAATTTTATAGGGTGAAAATCAAATTACTAACAAAATATGAGTCTAAAAGTCATGTATGAGCATAATTTGTTTTATTTGAAATGAAGGGAAAACAACCATCAAAGTTTGTTTAGATCACACGATCATTAACACAATATAATATATGCTTGATTTAGATGGTGTTATGGAACAAATAACATCATCAAATGTATTGATGACTGAAAATTACAATTTAAATGCACGAGTCAATTAATTAATAAAGTGATAAGAATATTCGTTTTTATGAATATCAAAATTTAATTACTATGCATAAACTATTCAATTGCATTTAATCTAGATCAATAAAATAAATTCTACTTGCTACTAAAATTAAACTAGGCAAATTATAAAGATTTTACTAAACTAAAGAAATGAAAACTTTTGAGTTTCCCAATAAATTTTTAAGGACTTGAAACTCTAACTTCATCTAATCTAGCTAATTAATTATCTTTCATTCAATTGTTCAATCTATATAATTACTAACCTAAGCTTCAATTACATTAACTAAACTCTTTTAACATCTAGCTAAATTAATCCCCTTTTCAATAGTTATATTCCTATACTACACAAGTTAGGTTAAGTCAAACCTATTGAGTTGAATAGGACATAAGTATTGTACCCCTAACCCGTGTCCGTCGCTGGATTGGGGTTACGAGGCATTACCAGACAACACTTTTTTTTTTGCAAGTACATATACTATTCATTCAAACAAAATAAAAGTGCACATTTTGCCATTACAATTAAATCAAAGTACACTATGTTTATTAGAACATACAATAATAATTTACTAACAATTTATGTACTTAAGAATATACTTACTATTAACATTTTAAAACTAATCATAACCTAAAACCAAATAACTAAGATCAAGAAATTACATATACAATATTTAACATGTAACACCCCCTACCCGTATCCATTGCTGGAATAAAGTATGAGGCATTACCGAGGAGTACGGAATACTCACAGACAATTTAAGCCATTTATCGCTCAAATACCGAAATTGACTGTAAAAGTTTCTTTACACATATAGTGCACTTGAGATGCACCATTCCATAATTATGAATGAACACATTTATCAAACATATGTCATGTTTTTATATATATCATAGTCTCATATTTCCATGTATCAATTACCATCATTTCCTCGTATTTCGACAAATACGTGTAACAATTCATAAACATGCAATTCACTAACCCTTCCTGCCAATCACAATTTAAATTGACAAATCACTTATTGAGCCCAATTTCAATGTTCACTACAATCTATCATATAAATTTGGATGTACGTATCCACCAATAAATTCCATGTACAAGTATCATCATCTCATATTTCCACATACAATACTTTGCACATTATGAACTCAAATAACATATACAAGACATACCAATGTATTTCAAATACGTTTTCATAATATTTCATTTAGAATTAAGATTATTTCATATTAGAACTCTTCTCATTAATTCATTTGGAATACCAATTCATACAGATAATAGACTCAAGGATGTACAAATATATAATCACAAATGAATTCATTCATCAACCAAGTTCTACGTTCATGTCTCATCAACTCGTATTTCCTTATATCACATAATATATACCATGATTTTCATTCCCTTGATATTTTGCCATATTTATCCCGTTGAATTTCTTGGAATTTTCAATGGATTTTCAGAAGTACACTTTAGTGTACAAATCCAGGTCCGTCAATTCATGTTCATGTGCGCACATTTTTGTTTCAGAGAGTACACTCCCGCGACGAGATTACCAGTCCAGGCTAAATCCCCTGTAAGAGAGCACACTCCCGTGAACCTCATCCTTACAGCGGGATTACCAGTCCAGGCTAAATCCCCTGTAATATAAACTCATAGAGTATTGTCGGGATTACACCCAAAGCTAAATCCTCGCAACGACAATTACTCTAATGAGCTTGGATCCAATTACCATCCAAGCTAAATTGAGCACTTAATTCGGATTACCCGTCCGGGCTAAATCTATTTTCCACATATTCTTCGGGAGGGCTATATCATGATCACTCGTCCGGGCTAGATCCTTTCACACATATTCTTCGGGAGGGCTATATCGGGATAGGATCACCCTTCCGGGCTAGACCCTTTTTACCATCAATTCCTTTTCAGAGATCCATCGAATTTTCCTTTCATTCAACCGGGATTTCTTCCCCTTTTTATCAAATATATCAATGTTTCGTCAACTGTCATACAATGAACATTAAAATTATATTCATATCAATAACATACATTTCAAGCATTTAAGAATATAATTCAAGTTACACGAACTTACAATTCGTTTTTTATACCATAACGATAATCTTAGTTTCATAATAAATATTTGAAATAAAACATTATATCATTTCTACCTCAACGTTTATCAATTATAATCGAGCATGTGATCAATTTATACACAAGTCATTCATTTATTATTTTTCCTCCCCCTCCTCTCCATCCACATCCTTAGTATAAACAACACACTTGTAAGTAACATTATCTATAATTTTCACTATTTACTTATGTGAATATTCAAGCTATCCATCCATGTCATATTCACTAAATTATTTTTATCTTAAGCTACAGAACTCCAAATTAAGATCCGTTAATTTTTTTTGAAACTAGACTCACATATCTTCTTACCATAATTTTTCTAGAATTTTTGGTGTGGCCAATTAATACATTTTATTATTTAAGTTCTCTCCTGTTACACAGTCCTACTGCTTTGACCTCTCTTCACTAAAAATCAATTATCTCATAGTAAAATTTTCATATAGTGTTTCCAATTATTTATAATGAAAATAGGCTCACTAAGGAATACAGACATATAAATTATAACTCATAATTATTTTTGTACAATTTTTAGTGAATTTCTAAAGTAAGAACAGGGGCTCACGAAGCTATTCTAAACCAGTCATACCAAAATTTAAATATCTCAAAATGTAGACTTCCTTTGCTTACCCTGTTTCTTTTATATGAAAATAGACTCAACAAGATTTAATTCTATATCTCACTAAACTTCTAATTCAATTTATACCATTTTTGATGATTTTTCAAAGTTAGACAACTGCTGCTGTCAAAAACTGCTTTAGTATAACATGTTGATTTCTATTTTGTCTCAAATTTCACATTTCATACAATTCAATCCTTGCTCAATTAACCCCTAAATTGAGCGAATTTTCTCATTTAATACTTTTCTCTATCATTTTAAACTACTTCATAACCTTTGAAAATCAGAATTTTAACACCAGGCCTTAATTTCAACTCTTTCACAATTAGGTCCTAATACCAATTTCCATCAATTTTACTTGATAAAATCATCATATAACAAAATTAAAGCTTCAATTCAATATTTATTCATCATATTTTTCCAGCACTAATCCACATCAACTTTAAAAATTAGCCATAGAATCAAAAACTAATGACATAGTAAGTTGGACACAATTGTAAAAGTCTAAAAACATAGAAATTTTAAGGAGAAAGCAAGAATTAAACTTACATGAAGCTTGATATGAAAACTAGCTTGAAACTCTCTCCCATGGCTGTTTTTCAGCTGAAGAAAATGAAGAGAAATGAAGAGAATTCTAGATATTCCAATTTGGTCCCATTTTTATTTAACTAATTTTGGCAAATTTCCAATCTTGTCCTTATTTCACCCATTTCCTGATTTTTCTCAACTATTGCCGCCCAAAATATCTCCTTTGGCTTATTTTCACTTTAGGTCCTTCCTCATTTGACAATTAATCTGTTTAATCCTTCTAGCAACTTTTACACCTTTTTCAATTTAGTCTTTTTTATTCAATTAACCACCCAAACGTCAAAATTTTCTAACGAAATTTTAATACTAACTTATTGACATTCCGTAAATATTCATAAAAATACTTATGACTCGGTTTATAACACCGAGATCTCGATACCTCTTTTTCTCGATTTTTTGACCAAATAAATCTTTATAAAACATAATTTACTATTTTAAAAATATTTTAAAAACTACATTTGACTTATAAATATTAAATAATATGGTCTACGAGTTCATTTGTCAGATTTGGTGGTCTCGAACCACTATTTCTGAAACCATTGAACTTTGGGCTATTACATAACATTTCAAAGAACCAAAAATATACATTTTATTTAATTACTAACTCGTACTCATATATATATATCATTAAAAATTTCAAGCTTTAGCCAATTATACTATTATATCTACTAATACATAATACATGCTCATTAATATAATATAAACACCAATCCAAAACTCATAGTCACATACATCTTCGAATCAAATCTCAATTACCGAATTATCTCATATCAATACTTTAATTAACCTATGCACAAGTTAACCAAACATATACAACTTGAATAATAATTTATGAGACTAAACAAAACATACCAAGTTTGACAGCATAATATATACTTATATATATATATACATACATACATACTAGGCACCGCTTATCATATAAATTTCGGCCTAAAACATACAAATTCATAAGTTTTGGTACATCCAAAACCATGTATCATACCATTCAAAATGAATCAAATACAAAGCCTAATATGCATACTTACAAATATCATTTTAACCAAATTGTATCAAATACATAAAAATTAAACATAACTAAAATGAATATGTCATTATTAACAAACCGAACACAAGCATGAGAAATAGGTTATTATCTTATATATATATATATATGCTACCTATATACACATGATTCAATACTAATCAAAATCATTTATAAATTCATACACATTCAATTTAATGACATTTAATCGATGGTCCATGCACTTCGAACATATAACAAATCTCATAGCCAAAACACAACCAAATCCATTCGCATCACATTTAATTATCTATCACAAGCTCATACCATAGCCGAATATACATAGTTAACATTATCAATTCAAACTAATTTATTAAAGGCTTAATGACTAAACATAACCTCATACCTATTTACCATATCCGAACCTATATATTACCAAAACCAAGTCACACCATACAAGTATACATACTTACTAAAACCTATCCACACATACGTTTCACTTAACATCAACCAATATATATAAAGGTATACATTTGGTCTTAGTCCATTTCATAACTAAATCAATCCATCACTCGATGCATAACAACTATACATGTACTAATCACTTAGCCGAATTCAATATGTCCAAGTTATAAACATCACACTTACCTACCTATCATAAACTTATACCATAATCAAATATGCATAAATATAAACTCCATTGTTAATGACCATTAAAAACCATAAACATAGATATCAAACTCGATCAAAAGAAGATAAGCCATTTTCGCATGGCTATTAATTACATTCATAAGTACTTGATCCACAATCAACATTCTAACTATGCTATACATGTCATATATTCAAAATCAACTTAGTAAAATATCGAAGGAAACTGTCGATAATATGATAAGTCTTGCTGACGATCCCCGAGCTCGTAACGACTTCAAAATCTATAAATTAGAGGTAAACAACAAACATACACAGTAAGCTAATTAAGCTTAGTAAGTCATAAGCATAAACATTTATACATACATTTGTATATTAACTTTAGGTTATTAAGGCCGGTTACACACAAATATTTCCAATACAAGTATATCAATTGCTACTAGGTCACATTTTATTCATACATTCAAATACCATATGGCCGAATATAATCCATCATTTACCTATTTTTATTTTCACTCCTGATAACGTAAATACACCAATAGGCCGAATTACTCTATGTTCAATTATGCTAACACATAGTTCATATTCACAAAACTTTATATCATTTCAAATAATCAACTTACCTTGTTTTCATTTTAAACAAATAACTAACACATACCTGCACAGGTAGTTCAATTTCACATTAGGTCTTTACTGAACATTGCTTGTTGAACCGTTCAGAACTAAAAAGGATACGTTTATAGTTGGAAGCTCATACAACGCCAATGTCCCAAAAGTGGTCGTACATGTAAACTGATATCGATACCATTGTCCCAGACAAGGTCTTACACGTAAACACAAGTCGATACCAACGTCCCAAACGTGATCTTACACGATAACATATATCAAAAATCCTATGTCATGACATATGTATCCTAGTTATTTCCTAGGGTTCGAACGGGACTTTCGGACATTGAATCTCGAACGAATTGAACTTGAAAATTAAGCTCCCAATCATATTTGCATTCAGCAATACCAAATAATTTCATAATAATCTCATTCGTCATATAGCATAAATATATATCAAAATTTATCAACATTTATATGCTTATCGACTTACCTCGGATATCGACGGATGAATTCGACTAATCGACTACTTTCGACTTTCCCTCGATCTAATTCTGTTTTCTTCGGTTCTTGATCTAAATAAATTCAAATTTAACCCCTTTATTCATCAAATCGTTCAATTTAATCTAAAAACACATAAATGGGAAAATTACCATTTTGCTCATGACATTTTACACTTTTTGCAATTTAGTCCCTTTTGCACAAAACACAAAATACACAAAATTTTAACACACCATGCTAGGGCAGAATATTCATAGTCTTCATACAATCCCACACATTTCATTTATTTCACATTTTAGTCCCTCAAAAATTTATTTTCACAATTTAGCCCTAATTACTCAAATTCACCGAAAATTCAAAGACAAAACATATATTTCCAAAAACATATATTTTATAATTCATCATCAAACATCACAAAACACAATTATTCATCAATGGCATAACTCAAAATATTCATCAAAATAAAAAATTCTAGCATAGGTTGGATAGTACTCAAAGCAACGATCTCAAAAACATAAAAATTATCAAAAACATAGCTAGAACTCACCTTGAATCAAGCTCAACAATGGCCGAATGTAGCTAGGTTTTCTCTCTTTTTCTTTTGCTTAATTTCGGCTAATGAAAAAGATGATAAAACATGGCTTGTTTTATTTTATTTTAACATATATATTAACATTTTATTTATTTACTACATTAACCTATAATATTAATTATATAAAACATATAACTCAAGGTTATTTTTAGACCATTGCCGCCCACTAACTCCTTTATGGCTTATTTGCATCATAAATCCTCCATTTTATAAAGACAACAACAATTAGGTACTTTTAGATTTAACCTCTAAATTTTCATTTTACGCGATTAAGTCATTTTCTTTAATCGGTCACTCAAACGGCAAAATTAAAACACGAAAATTTTACACAATCAAATCCACACATAATAAAGACAGAAAATAATATTAAAATATTTTTCAGACTAGGATTTGTGGTCTCGAAACTACTATTTCGATTAAGGTCAAAATCGGGCTATTACAAGTATATTCCTATCCTAGCTTTAAATTATTTTGTTTGTTAGTGCTACTAAAGTTAATTCTAATCTATTCATTCTAGATCTCAAGTCCAACTTTCTCTTCCATGACAAATTATGATATCAAACTAATACGACTTTGTAATCAGACAAACAAATTAAATAAGTACACGTCTGAATAAATAATTAGAATAGATCAAAACAAGTGAATAGAAAAATAATTAATTAACTAAGATATATGATCCATCATTGTTCCAAGAAAATAGAGCTCATTATGAATCGAGAAAATATCACACAAATAAATTCAACACAAAAGAAAGAATCTAGAGAGAAAATAAATGAAGACGATGAATCGAGCTCCTCAGATCTCCTTTTCTTCTTATCTTTGCAAGCTTGAAGTTTTCCTAAGAAAAATTTTCATTTGCCTCCTATTGAATTCCCTCTTTTTTTACTCCTAAAAGCATTTTTAAATCCGTAACCCTTAATATTTAGATTTTAATCAAAGTGCTTCACCAAACAAAGAATTGCAGTGGAGAGAATTTGTTAAAATTAAGTGACCCGAATCCTTATTTAAATAAAATACAGGAGCAAAATAAAATAAAAGTAAAATCCATATAGAACTAGACATCTTTTATTTTATTTTAGAATAAGGTTTTTTAAACCTTATTAAACTCCATCTATTTTATATTGATTAGAATAAGGTGTTTCAATCTTACTACACTCCTATTAGAATATGGCTTTACAGGCCTCTAAATAGACATAGTCTATTCCTCTTGTAATTATTCGAATTCGACATAGTGAATTTTCTTCTCCTCTGCCCGTGGTTTTTTCCCGAAAGGGTTTCCACGTAAAGTCTGTGTGTTCTTTATTTTATTTCTCTTTTCTTTGCGATATATTGTTATTACCGACATTCTATTTTATTTTTCACAAATTGCTATCCGAGATTCTGGGTTTTTCATCTTGATCACGGTAATGGCATCTTTGAAGTATGAAATTCCGCTGTTGGATTGCAACACCAGATCCGCGTTGTGACAGATAAAGATGCGGGCAATTCTTGCACAGATGGACTTAGAGGAAGCCCTACTAGGGGTAGATAAGATGCCTTTGACATTGACGAAGGAAGAGAAGAAGTGCAAGGATCAAAATGCGTTAACACAGTTACATCTGCATTTGTCTAATGATATTTTACAGGATGTGATGAAGCAGAAGACCGCCGCTGCATTATAGAAGAGCTTGGAACAAATATGTATGTTGAAAACTCCAACCAGCAAGTTGCATATGAAGCAACGTTTTTATGCTCATCGTTTGGAGAAAGGTGCGTCTGTGCACGAACATTTAATAGTGTTTAAAGAAATTCTCTCAAACTTGGAGGCCATGGAGGTTCAGAATGATAAAGAAGATCTAAGGTTGATTCTACTTTGTTCGTTGTCCCCATCTTATTCAACCTTTAGAGACACGATTTTATATAGCCACGAGTCTCTCACAGTTGATAAGGTTTATGATTCTTTGACCTCGTATGATAAGATGAAGCATCTTGTGGTTAAAACTAACTCTCAGAGAAAGGTCTCATTGTTCGTGGGAGAGAAGATCGAAATGCTGATGATGATCGTTGAAGGACAAAGGAACGGAATCCTCACGGTAAATCTAAGGGTAGATCAAAGTCTTCAAACAGAGGTAAAACTTGTAACTTCTGCAAGAAGAAAGGGCACATTAAATCTGAGTGCTATAAGCTACAAAATAAGATCAAAAGGGAATACGACCAGAAAATTTCGGTAAAGCTGATGTTGTAGAAGACTACAGCGATGGTGAACTTCTAGTCACTTCCATTAACAATTCTAAAGCGAGCGATGAGTGGATCATTGATTCAGGTTGCACTTTCCTCATGAGTCCTAATCGGGATTGGCTTACAACTTACGAAACAGTGTCTAAAGATGTTGTTTTGATGGGAAATAATGCTTCGTGTAAAATCGCAGGTGTTGGAACAATTAAAGTTAAGATGTTTGATGGAGTTGTCAAAACACTTAGTGGCGTACGACATGTTCCAGAATTGAAGAGAAATTTAATTTCATTGAGTACTCTTGATTCAAAAGGGTACAGATACACAGCTGAAAGTGGGGTTTTAAAGATTTCCAAAGGTACCCTTGTTGTAATGAAAGGGCAGAGAAAGACTGCCAAGTTATATGTTTTTGTGGTTCTCATCATATCGTGATGCAGCTATCGCTTCATCTTCCTTGTCAGATGATGATATTACTAAACTTTGGCATATGCGCCTAGGGCATATGAGTGAGAATGGCATGGCAGAATTAAGCAAAAGAGGACTTCTTGATGGGCAAGGAATTTGCAAACTGAAGTTCTGTGAGCACTGTGTTTTTGGGAAGCAAAAGAGAGTTTGATTCACTAGAGGAATCCATAACACGAAGGAAACGTTAGAGTATATTCATTCTAATCTGTGGGGGCCATCTAGAGTGCTTTCGAGAGGAGGAGCTAATTATATGCTAACTTTTATTGATGATTTTTCCAGAAAAGTTTGGGCGTTCTTCCTGAAACAGAAAAGTGATGTGTTTTCCGCATTTAAGTCTTGGAAAATTATGATTGAAAAACAGACGGGAAAACAAATAAAACACCTCCGCACAGACAATGGCTTAGAGTTCTGTTCTAATGAGTTTAATAGACTATGCAAGTTAGAAGGGATCGTGAGACACTTGACAGTTCGTCATACTCCATAGCAAAACGGCATTGTAGAACGAATGAATAGAACGATCATGGAGAAGGTTCGATGTATATTGTCAAATGTCAACTTACCAAAGTCGTTTTGGGTAGAAGCAGCCTCTACTACATGTTTTTTGATCAACCAATCTCCATCCATTGCCATTGAGAAAAAGACTCCACAAGAGGTATGGTCTGGTAATCCTGCTAATTATTCTAATTTAAAGATCTTTGGGTGTCCTGCGTATGCTCATGTTGATAATGGAAAATTAGAATCGATATCCATTAAAATGTGTTTTTCTTGGTTATAAAGCTTGTATAAAAGGGTGGAGCATCATAAATGTGGAAAACACATCGCTTTTCCAAATGCTATCTAATCTCTTAAAGACTCTTCCAATAAAGAAAATCAAAAGCAGGTGGAGCATCAGTTTAATACAAAATCTACAACAAAGTCGACTCCTCAAGCAAATACAAAAATTGAGAATAGAGTTGCTTCTTCACCACAATACTCTATCGCCAAAAACAGAACTAGAAGAGAAATTAAACCTCCAAGGAAGTATGCCGAGGCTAATCTAGTTGCTTATGCTTTAAATGTGGCTGAAGATATAGATGCAAAACAAGAGCCATCTAATTATTCTGAGGTGGTTAGTTGTGAAGACTCAAAAAGGTGGATGTTTGTTATCCAAAAAAAAATAGAATCACTCCACAAAAATAGAACATGGGATCTTGTGAAACTTTCTAAAGGTAAAAAAGTTGTTCATTGTAAATGGGTGTTTAAAAAGAAAGAAGGGACTCCAGGAGTTGAAGAACCCAAATATAAAGCAAGGCTTGTTGCAAATGGTTACAGTCAAATTCCAAGAGTAGACTTTACAGATGTGTTCTCCCAATTGTGAAGCATAGTTCAATTTGAGCTTTGCTTGGTATTGTGGCCATGCATGATTTGAAGCTTGAGCATTTAGATGTAAAAACTGCATTTTTGCATAGAGAACTTGAGGAGGATATTTACATGCAACAACCAGAGGGTTTTACAGTCTCAAAAAAAGAGGACTATGTTTGCTTGCAGAAAAAATCCCTTTATGGTTTGAAACAGTCACCAAGATAGTGGTACAAGAGGTTTGATTCCTTTATGACTTCTCATGATTTCAAAAGAAGTAGTTTTGACAGGGGTTTTTTCTTTAAGAAAAACAGTGATGGTTCTTTTGTATATCTACTTCTTTATGTTGATGACATGTTGATAGCAGCAAAAGATAAATGAGATATAAGAAAGGTCAAAGCCCAACTAAGTGAAGAATTTGAGATGAAAGATTTGGGACAATAAAGAAGATACTTGGTATGGAGATTCTCAGATATATAAAGGCAAGAAAATTGTACCTAAGTCAGAAGGGGACATTGAGAAAGTTCTTTGCAGGTTCAATGTGCAGAGTGCTAAGCCTGATAGTACTCCTTTAGAAGCCCATTTTAGACTTTCATCGGCTTTGTCTCCACAATCAGATGATGAAATTGAGTACATGTCACATGTTCCATACTCTAGTGCAGTGGGATCTCTCATGTATGCTATGGTTTGTTCACGTCCAGATTTATCATATGCATGATCGGTGCGATTAGCGATACATGGCGAATCCGTGAAAGAATATTGGAAAGCGATTCGATGGATTTTAAGATACTTACGAGGTACTACTGATGTTTGCTTACAGTTTGGAAGAACTAGAGATGAAGTCATTGGGTATGTTGATGCTGATTTTGTTGGAGACCTTGATAGAAGAAGATCTCTCACAGGTTATGTCTTTACAATCGGAGGTTGTGCAATCAGTTGGAAAGCCACTTTACCAACTACAGTCGCTTTGTCTACCACTGAAACTAAGTACATGGCGATTATTGAGGCTTGTAAAGAAGCTATTTGGTTGAAGGGACTCTTTAGTGAACTCAATGAAGACCTTCAAACCAGTACAGTATTTTGTGACAGTCAGAGTACAATCTTCCTTGCAAAAGATCAAATGTTTCATACGAGAACAAAACACATTGATGTTCGGTATCATTTTGTTCGTGATATTATTGCTTGTGGTGATACTGTTGTGAGCAAAATTAGTACTCATGAAAATCCTGCAGATATGATGGCTAAGTCACTTCCTATAACCAAGTTTGAGCATTGCTTAGACTTGGTTGGTGTTCATTGTTGAAGTTAAACCCTTAAGGGGTTCTATAGAAGAGGTGGAGAACTTGTTCGTTGAGAGTTCACGATGAAGAACTTGTTCATTAAGAATTCGTGTCAAGGTGGAGATTGTTAGAATTAAGTGACTCGGATCCTTATTTAAATAAAATACAGTGGTAAAATAAAATAAAAGTAAAATCCATATAGAACTACACTTCTTTTATTTTATTTTTAGAATAAGGTTTTTTAAACCTTATTAAACTCCATCTATTTTATATTGATTAGAATAAGGTGTTTCAATCTTACTACACTCCTATTAGAATATGGCTTTACAAGCCTATAAATAGGCATAGTCTATTACTCTTGTAATTATTCGAATTCGACATAGTGAATTTTTTTCTCCTCTGCCCGTGGTTTTTTTCTCGAATGGGTTTTCACGTAAAATTTGTATATTTTTTATTTTGTTTCTTTTTTCTTTGCAATATATTGTCATTACCGATATTCTATTTTATTTTTCACAGAATTTGAAAAACAAGTTCCACCGCACATTTAATTCGGTAAAGTGAAAGACTTTACTTTATCACTTTTAATTTTATGCTCTAGCTTTTTAATTCTTCATTCAAGAGCTACAATAAAAAAGAAAGAAACTAGTAAATAAATTCAAATTAACTTTAACAATGATGTAAAATAAACCTAATTAATTTGAAAAACTATAAAATATAATAGAAACTAACATAAACATTAAAATTTAATCTTTAAATATTAAAATAATATTAAAATAATTCTAAATATGAAAGTTATGATGTAACAAAAAAATTTCAAAAAATTAGTAAAAAAAAAGTTATTCTATATGGATTTAAACTAAGATTTTGATTGAAAGCTTGACTTTTCATATTTGAATTTAGATTTTATTTGTGTAATAAAATATGCTATACATTTAGTTAAGACTCTAACTAAGCAATAAATATGCAATTTTTTTATTTATAAAATATTTTTATTGGGAAAATGGTCAATTTCATTTTAGAAAAACTACCTATATATTTGTTTTCGTTTAAAAATGCATTTTTTTCTTTTTTTCACACTTAACTATTTTTCTAGACTTAGTCATAGCAATTCTCATATGTGAATGTTATTGAGTTAAAATATACTCCAAGTCTTTATATTCTTCATACACTTCGTAATTTTCAGATTGAAAATTTCAAGTTCAATTGTTAATATTATTAAAACTCTTTTTGTTAATGTTTTTAGTATGACATTTTGAAATGAAAGAAAACTCACTTACCAGTCATGTACTAAAAAAATGGCATTGCAATAAAAATGAATTTAAGCTGAATTTGTTTCACTGAAAACAACTTTTTGAAAAATTGATTGATTTTCTAGAAAAGTTGATATATTCTGGTGTTTTGATGATTCTACGTAAAGTATTTTTTTATTTGACAAATTTTCCTAAAATTATTTTCTAAAAGTTGTTCTTAGTGAAAAAAAACAACAAAAATATATTTGTTACAAAATATTTTATAATAAAATAATATTTTATAATAATTAAATATGTATGTTAAATAATATTAAATATTAATATTTTAAATTATTAAACATTAATATTTTAAAATATTTTGAACTCTATTATATTATATAACATAATAATCTTATTACTAGAAGAAATTATCAACCAACCTTGTAATATATATATATATATATATATATATATATAGAGAGAGAGAGAGAGAGAGAGAGAGAGAAGGAAATAGAATTTAAGAAGAAAAAAATAGATAAAATAATTTAATCCAACTAGCATGCACCTATAAACAAAATGATACACGTCACCATTCCATTAAGGAATTAAATTTTAGTAACAAAGTTATATGAATATGAAATATGAGAATTTGGAAAGTTGAGCATAAAATAGTAAAGTTTGAAATTATAGGAGTTAAATAATAAAGATTTCAAAACTTGAGTTTTAAGGCTAATTTACGTTATTTGAGAATTTACAATTCTGAAAAATAGAATATGAAAGCTTAATTATTCAAAAATCATTTGAGAATTTACAATTCTGAAAAATAGAATATGAAAGTTTTACTGTTCAAAAATCAAGGACTAGTTTTTGGAAATTTTGACAATTTTAATTTTAAGGATTAAATTATAAAATTAGGATATTTTCAAAAAGGGACTATTTTGCAAAATTTTATAAAACGAGGTTTAGGATTGAAGTGTAGAATAATAATATTTGTTTTTGAGGACTTAAATTGTATAATATTAAAAATTTGGATTTTAGAGACTAAATCGTAAAAATATAAAATTAAAATATAAGGGACTATTTTCTTCGAGCTTCCGTTTTGTTGCTTTAAAAGCTTCCCCTTTTTGTTTCTTCGATAATGAAGACAATAAATAGAGCCTTATCAGTTTAGAAAATATCTTACGGAAAAAAATTTGGTAAGACAATTTCCTTAAAAGGATCTTGATTTTACCCCTCTCTTTTTTTTTTTTGAATAATGATTTTCTTTGATAATTTATTTTTTACCAAATAAATACAGTAAAACAATGAAAATATTTTACAGAAAATATTTCACATGCAAATAAACCTACCCTAAATGACTAAAGATTGGAAGATATATTTTATCCAAGTTTTCAATGTCAGAATTTCTGTTATATCACATGACAAGTTTTGGCTTTTATCTTATTACAAATACTTGAATATAGAAACATGTTGTCTTGTTAACTTGCTTTTAGGTCATCTCGAATTCAATAATCCACTTTGACTCCATTCTAGACTCCCTTCTTCAAGTCACTAATGTAAATGGTTTTCAAAATAAAATCATACTCTTTGTAGGGGGGAAGTGAGAATAATTTTTTAGAGAGACGGATAAAATTTTAATTTTTTATAGTTTATATTTTTATAATTTGTAAAGGATTAAATCGAATTTTTATAATTTTAAGGGACTAAAGTGTAATTTTATCTTTACTAATTTAAATTTTTTAAAAACTTAAATAACAATTTTATATTTTAAGAGTGACCATGGTCATACCAGCCCCTGGCTTCGTCCCTACCTATTTGACCCATATTACAACAGTAGGGCCTTGAGTGTGAAAAATTGACTGGCGTGGCATAGGCGGCTGGACCAAACATTTTTCCATAATCTTTCAATTTTGTTACATGAAACAACCATAAAAGGGGGTGGTGTTTTCATACAATATCATAGTTCCCATAGCCACAACTAGTGAAGGGAAAGAGAGCAATGGGGTCTTCCTCAACAACATTTCTTCTCTTTCTTCTTTCCCTTACTACTCTTACCCTTTCACAGCTGAAAGATGTTTATTTTGTGCACAACTGTAGCGATACCAGTGGAAATTACACCGCAAATAGCCCTTACGAAACCAATCTCAATACCATCATCTCTCGATTCGCCACTCTTACAGATTTCAATTACGGCTTCTCCAATCTGTCTGCCGGTGAAAGCCCCGACAAAGTTTACTCAATTGCACTTTGCAGGGGTGACATGAACCAAGCCGATTGCAACACTTGCCTCAACTACACCGCAACCTCAAGCAATTTTGTCCCGGGAACAAGGCTGCCACCGCTTGGTCTCAATTTTGTTTGGTGCGGTACGCCAACCGAGACCTTTACGGACAGCTGGAGAACGATCCTCGGACTTGTGTATTCAACCCCATGAATGCATCCAACCGTGATCAGTTCAATCAAACATTAAATGAACTAGTGAATGAGCTAAGCGCCGAAGCTGCAGCTGGTGGCCCTCTCCGCAAGTATGCAGCTGGCAATGCAATGGTTGGTAGCTCGCAAACGGTGTATGCTACGATGCAGTGTACACCAGATATGGACCAGCAAAATTGTTCCACTTGTCTAAATTTCGCCATTAAGGAGTATCAAAGTTGTTGTTCTACAAGGCTTGGATGCAGGGTTCTTAGACCAAACTGTGTGTTGAGGTTTGAGACTAACCAATTTTATAAGCAGACTGCTGCTCCTCTACCGTCGCCTCCACCATCTCCGACGACATCCCCATCCCCAACAGCTTCGTTTTCTCCGACTTGATCACCTCCGACTTCAATGGCTTCCCTTGAATTTCCTGCATTTGGCTTTGTGTTTGCTCTTTTTCTCACTTTAAGCAGCCTGCTCCTGCTCAATTGATAAAATTTATGGTTTCCGTTTTTAATTTTTGTTTTTAAATAATTGTATTCCATAATTTATATGAAAAATGAAAATAAAGAAAAAGCCATATCGAGTAATATTCATTTCCAACGCATCCTAATCAATCCAAGTAAAATACAGTAAGGTGAAACTACAAAGCTTTTGTTGTCACAAGGCAAAAGTTAAAAACAAAGTCTTTCTCACTGAATTTCAATATCGTAAGTATTTTTTGTCAAAATTTATCAAATTGATAGTTGGTTAAGTCATCTTCAATGACGTATCATATAATTGATAAAAAATAAATATATTAAATTGAAAAATTTTAACAAAAACTATCAACTACGATAATAATTAAATTAAAATTAAAAAAAAATAAGAAACTTGAATTTCTAAAATTTTTAAATATGTAGACTAAATCTCACCAACAACGTATCTTTAAGTAGCTAAAGTTTTTAATATTAAACTTGCTTAAATAGTTAAAGTTGATTAGAAAACAGAAACCTAGAAAAAATTATAGAAAATTAAGGTTACAACAATAAATATGTATTACATTATTTTAAGAATATTTTTTTATAATAATATGGTTTAAAGGTTAAAATATGTTATTAGTCCATACACTCTTTGTAAATTTGAGAGTTAACTCCTATACTTTTATTTTTAGGAATTTAGTATTTTTACTTTTTAGATTTCAAAATTCAAGTCCAACTCTTAAATTTGAATTCATCACAATGTCATTTTTTGTTATATTGTTATCAAGTAAGTTTTATTTTTTTAATTTCAAAATGTCACACTAAAAAATTTAACAAAAAAAGTGTTTACAATTGAACTTGAATTTTGAAATCTGGAAAGTAGAGGGACTAAATTCCTTTAAATAATTGTACAAACACCAAATTCTAAATTTATGAAGAGTACAAAGATCTATGAAATATTTTAACCATTTTAAAAATATATTATACCAGTTCAAAACTAGATCTGTCCATGGGTCGGGCTACTCGGTCCAAAAAATGGGAAGGTTTAGATAAAAATAGTCTTGAAAAATGGGCTTGGCCAAAAAAATAAGGCCTGTTTAGAAAACAGACCGGGCCTCGAGTACTATTTTTTGGCCCGAGCTTGACTTAGCCCTAATATGCAAAGAAAAAAAATATTATTTTTACTGTTTTGTTGCTATTTCTTGTTGTTTCTTCACTATTTTGCTACCATTTCATTATTATGTTGCTACTATTTTGTTGTTATGTTGAGATATTGTATAACTCATGTTTTATTGTTAATTTTGTTACTATTTAGTTGCAGCTATCTTAGTGTTATTTAAATATATTTTTTTAAAATTTATTTTCAATTTGTTGAGAAACATTTATTTTAATATTTTTAGTATTTTTGATATATTATATATTTTTAAAAAATTATATAATAAAACAATATACAAAAAAATAATACAAACGGGTCGAGCCTGGATTTTAATATTTTTATCTAGGCTAGGCTTAAGCAAAATTTAGGTCTATTTCTTAGACTAAGCCAAATCTGTACCTAGCAAATGGGCCTGAAATTTTGAGCTGACCTATGGAGCCTCTATTTTGAAGTGGTCGCATAAATCATCAAGATTGCTATTTTTTTTAATTTCTTTGTTGAAATTATTTATTTTTGTATTGTCGCTTAATGATATTATCCAATTAGATTAATTTCTCAATTAACATAAAAATATAAATATCAAATTCTATAACCTTTTCAATTTTTGTAAAAGTAGAAAACAAAATTCATAATTACATATTTTTGAACTCATGCTAGCAAAATATAAGTTTAAAAATTATGTATTAATAAAAATTGTTGGATTTGAAATTGTTTTTACTACCTCGTTATAACAGGTTTTGCCATTCTGAAGGTTGGGTTAAATTTGTGATTGTAGTTAAATTTTTAATGAAAAAAGTTAATGAAAAGATTGAAAATGAGGGATTGAAAAAGTAGATAGACCAACTTTAAATAAATAAAAATAAAAAGATTAATTCATATTAATTGGTAAATACAAGGACTGGTCTTTAAAGGTTACCTTTTCTTTTTGGAAAAACTAGCTGTATCTTAATTTTCTCCTTTCAGACTTGTTCTTTCTTCTCCACTTGAGCTTTTTCTCCTTTCAGACGTGTTCGTTCTTTCTGCACTTGGTCTTAGAAAATTGCTACCACACGTTTTGGCAATTATTATCCCATGGGGACAGTATGTTGGCGAGTTCATAATTGTCAACGTATACACAAGTATACAATTCATTCAGGTGCGGAGCCAGAACAATTTTTTAAGGGGGCCGGATAAAATTTTAATTTTTTATAGTTTATATCTTTATAATTTGTAAAGGATTAAATTAAATTTTTATAATTTTAGGGGAGGCCAAAGTACAATTTTACTTTTATTAATTTAAAATTTTTAAAAAATTCTAAGGGCCTTTTAAGCAATGTAAGATTAACAAATAATTTTAGAATTATTAAAATATTTTATAAAAAATATACAAAATTCAAAAGCATATATAAAAAGTTCATAAAAATTGAACAAAATTAACATGGATTACACATAAATTGACATGCGAGTAATCATATTTAAAATTTTAATATTTTAATTAATATTTTTATTAGAGAAAAACAACCATTCAATTTTTAAAAAAAAATTGAGAGTCAAATTTAATTTAAATAATTTATATTAACAAAAAAATTTAAATATTAAAAATTAAATATGTTATTATGGCTATATAATCTAATTAAAAGAGAAAAAAAAAAGAAGCAATACGCATAAAGGGCAATGTTTTCATAAATGAAGTGGGCAATGGGGTCTTCTTCTTCGACAACATTTCTTCTAGTTCTTTATTCTTTTCTTCTTTCCCTTGCTAAGGATGTTTACTTTCTGCATAACTGTAGTGATACCAATGGCAATTACACCCCAAACAGCGCTTACCAGACCAACCTCAATACCATCATCTCTCAATTCCCCACTCTTACAGATTTCAATTACGGCTTCTTCAATCTGTCTGCCGGTGAAAGCCCCGATAAAGTTTACTCAAGCGCACTTTGCAGGGGTGACTTAACTCAAGATCGTTGCTATAGTTGCCTCAATTACACCGCGACTGAGCTCGAGCGATTGTGTCCCTGGAACAAGGCCGCCATCGCTTGGTCCGAGCTTTGTTTGGTGCGGTATGCCAACCGAGACATGTACGGACTTCTGGAGGACCTTCCTCCTCGTAATTGTGCATTTAACGAGCAGAATGCGTCGAACCCTGCTCAGTTCAATCAAGCATTAAATGATCTATTGAATGAGCTGAGCGCCAAAGCTGCAGCTGGTGGTCCACTTCGCAAGTATGCAGCTGGCTATGCACCGGCTGGCAACTTGGAAAGGGTATACGCTACGGTGCAGTGTACTCCTGATATGACCCAGGAAAATTGCACAACTTGTCTAGATTTCGCCATGAGAGAGCTTCGACTCTGTTGCCTTGGAAGGATGGGATGCAGGGTTCTTAGACCAACCTGTGTCTTGAGGTTTGAGTCTAACCTATTTTATAATGAAATTGCAGTGCCTCTGCCATCACCTCCACCATCCCCAACAACTTCTCCGACGCCCAAAGGTAAAACATCCATCTTATCTCTTTGATACTTTGAAGTTCGGCCTTTTATGTCTTCCGTGACAGAAGATTATTATCTTTATAATGTTGAAACCATAAAAACATCTAATATAAACTTAAAATTATAAATCAAAATTTGTTATGTCAAATCATCAAAAATAAAACATCAAAAACAAAACTAGATGTGTAAGTTTACCTGAATTCATTAATTTCTTGAAACCTGTGGATCTTGGAGTTTTGATCTTCCAAATTAGCACACAATTAGTCTAGGTGACTCTCTTTTTCTAAAGATACATAACTCTAATATATAACTTTTACACATTAACCTTAATTTCTAATCAGCTCATCATCAATTAGAAATTAGTTACCAAAGTATCTACACATATTTGACTCATTTTATTTAATAACTAAAGTACAATAAACCTTAACCAAATTAGATCACTTTTAATTTAATAACATAGCCGCGTGGCACCAAATCACCCAAACCCTAATTCCCAAACGCACACGCCCATGTGCCCAAGGGACACAGCCATGTGGATATCAACTAATTTCCCCAAATCAGCCACACAATCGTGTGGCACCTAATCTTGCTCGGAAACCCTAATTCCTAATTCCACATGGCCGTGTGAAAATGCACACGCCTGTGTGGCCACCCGTGTGGTCGCGAAACCCCACTAGAATAAGCCGAAATCGTTGTTTTAGCCTTCAAATCAGTCCCTAACCTTTTCTATAACAAAAATGTATCGGAATACGCAGTACTCCCCATACTTCCTAAACAACTAAATACCCAAAATCAACGGTTTAGGGCATACACATGAATTATGAAATCAACAACTCGCAAATAAATTAGATAAGATTCGAATCTCACACCTGATTCGCGATCAAAGACGTCCAGATGCCAATTCGACGACAAAGAAACGAGGCTTCCCAAAACCACAAACACAACCATTTTTTTTACCAAAAAGAAGAAAAGAAAGAAAAGTAAGAGAAGAGAGGGGGGAACAATAATAAGAAAGAGGTGAACGTGAAAAAAGAAAATAGGAAAAATAAAAATAAAAATATAAAAATATTTACTATTTACTAAATAATTATTTTTAAACTTAAAACAAATCTACTATTTAACAATATAATTTTTTTTTTACCCAAAACACACACACAAGGACTTGAACCTAGAAGTTCCCAAAGGTACACTAGCACTCACTCAACCACCAGATCAGCAAGCCCATTCTGACACTAAAACGCAGATATTATCCTAAGTGCGCAACCTACTCACGGACCCTTACTAAGAATCTCAAACTTCTAACCCCAAAAACCAGGGTGTTACAATCTATATCCGACTCAGCCCGATACAGTTAATATAGTTTCATTTCACTTTTCAGTAAACCAATATCTCAATTTCACATATATACACATTATCACATATAAACATATATTCAATTCAATTTCCATATATATATTCAATAAATTCGTAATTTACCAAATCTATCAATTTCAATTGACTATGAATTCAATTCAATTTCAAAGTACAAAAGTACTCACCTCAAATGCTTACCATATGCAGCAATTCAAAATGTAATAATTTATAACTTAGTTCGGATTATAGAAACACAAATCGTGAATTCCAAGCTATTTGATGTAGATTTTATCCTTCTCTTTTTTACTCGAGGATTCTAGTACGACATTTGCTATGGAATAAAACAATTAAATCACATTAATATTACACATTTCAATTTCACATTAACTTTCAATTTTCACACTATTTTGCTTATTCTTCAATTTAGCCCCTAAACCGAGACTAATCTAACACTCCACATTTAAACACGAACTTTTATGCTAATTTCACTCTAGGCTAAATTTAGCTTCCTCTTTTCCAATTTGACCCCCTAATTTTGAATTTTTCACAATTTAGTCACTACTGCCCAAAATCAACAATTTATTCCACAATTTCATCCTTTTCCATTATCTATCTATTTAATCCCTAATACTTAAACTATTCAACAATGTCAACATCTAAAATCTTAAACAATACTAAAAATTACATGGGTTGGGTAGCCTTAGGTACCAGCATTCCAAAAACGTAAAAATTACAAGTATAGGGACTAAATTGCACTAACCAATTTGGATTTGAACACCAAACCCCCAAGTGCCATGCGTTCTATTCTTCTTTTTCTTTCTTTATTTTTTTCTCTCTCTTTCTTTGTTTAATTTGCATGCCTCCACTTTCTTTTCTTTTATTATAACTATTATTATTATTATTATTATTATTATTAACTATTTAATATAACATATGTAAAATATATATCATTGCAATTATTGTTAGCCCTTGGCCTGCCACCTATACACAAACATTAATTAAATGGCACAATTATTACTTTAGCCCTTTTAGTTTATTTCAATTTATAATTCAACTTTTAACCTGTAACACCCCAAACCCGGCCTAGAAGTCTAGACCGAATCCGGAATGCTACATTGATCACCTAAGTGATCGTGAGAAAATTTCTACAAAAACAAGTCGTTCAAAATTTCCATTTTAAAAACCAATCAAAACGTTCAATCGTTAAAATTTCGTCCACAAGTTTAACAGGAATAAATGTACGAATCAAAAGTTTAAAACAGTAACTGTACCATAGTTTATAAACCATACATTTCAAAATGAAACAAATACCAAGATAGTATCATTAAACAAAAAGTGCATAATTGTTGTTCACAAGTCTATCTGAGACCTCCCGTATTGAGTCCAGCATCCAGAACTTCGAAATGCACCTGAAAGGGGAAACAGAAGAGGGGGTGAGCTACTCGAGCTCAGTGTGAGATCAAAACCAATTAACTACGGAATTAGACACAGAAAACCAGTAGTAATTTTGAAACGGAACATACTTACAGAGTTGTACAGAAACAGTTGGTACGTTCAAAATGGACATACTGGCAGACAACAACATTTAGAGCATATCGAAATCATACTTAGTTACACAATCGCAAATACTACTCAGTCCAGTAACAAAACTCTTAATAGTCACTAGTTTCAATTCAATCAGTCAGATACAATCAGAGTTTAACAATTTCACAGTGTCATAAATGCTTTTCAGTCAAACTGTAAAATAGACAGTCGCACTCACAAAATAGTCAATAAGATGCATATGAATGCAGTTGAGTTAAAGAAAACTCATTAATACGGGCTGGCTCGGGATGAGTCGAAACTTATGCGTGTTGCCTAATCGTCTACGATGAGGAATCAAGCCTTTAGAAAATAGTTGGAAAATATGGATGCGTTTGCGGAAGTTTTATGTGAATAAAAATAAGAAATGGTTCGGTTTGATGAAAAGAAATGAAAAATGGATAAATAGAATAAAAAAAATAGATAAAGGATAATTTTGATGGGGGTGGATAAACGAACTTAAACAAGAAGCGATTCGACACTAAAGAGTGTCACCCCGGATTCTATAATGTTTAAGGTGGAAATATGAAAATAGGTTGATGAACGCCACACCAAAGGAAATTTGGTGATAAGTTCAAACAAGTCGAAGACGCCACAAGCAAGCTTGATAAGTCTAACGAGACTTGTACGAAAATGAAGAGGAGATGAACTCACTCAAATAAACAAAAGTTCATAAAATTTTCTTAAAGTCTGAATTGTGTCAAATGTGAATTACATAGCCTTTTTATAGGCTGAACAAAGGCTAGCCAAATAGTCTTCTAATCTTGCCTCTTAACCCTTAAGTTTTTGAAAAGGCACCAGCAACCTTTAACCCTTAACCTTTGAGTTTTTGAAGAGGCACCTAACAACCTTTTAACCCTTAAATTTTTGAAAAGGCACCATAACCTTGTCCCTTAACCTTTAGGTTTTTGAAAAGGCACCTAGCAATAAAATAATTATATGAGCTAAGAATGAGCTAATAACGAGCTCATGTGATTGTTTGGTAGCTAGTATAGTTGGCTTTAAATAAATTGTAAATATTCGGTGTGTTCTTGAAGTCCTTTCTTTCTTCGTTCCAGATTTGTGCCACTAAAACTGAAGTGGCATCCTTAAGTCGTTTAGAACGGCTACGCGTAATTGGTCCATTGGGCAGCTCGAGGGTGTTCGTATCATTCCCTCCTTCTTTAAGTTGATTCGTCCTCGAATCATCACCTACATCAAAAGGAGACAGATCAGAGACATTAAAACTTACGCTCACGTTATAGTCACCTGGTAAGTCCAATTTGTACGAGTTGTCATTTATTCGTTCAAGGACTTGAAAGGACCGTCCCCCCTCGGGAGAAGTTTGGATTGCCTTTGCACGAGAAACCTTTCTTTTCGCATATGAACCCAAACCCAGTCTCCTGGTTCAAGGAGAATGTGTCTACGACCTTTGTTGGCTCGTTGGACGTATTGCTCGGTTCTTGCTTTGATATTCTCGCGCACCTTTCTATGTAGTTCCTTTACATAGTCCGCCTTTTTTTTTGGCATCAGAATGGATAAATTTGTCAGAAGGTAATGGTAATAAATCCAGAGTGAAAGGGTTAAACTCGTAAACAATCTCAAAGGGAGAAAATTTAGTTGCGGAATGAACAGCTCGGTTATAAGCGAATTCAATGTGGGGCAGACAATCTTCCCACGTCTTGAGATTTTTTTTGCACCAATGCTCGCAACAAGGTCGATAGGACTCAGTTCACCACCTCGGTTTGTCCATCCGTTTGAGGATGACAAGTGGTTAAAAATAGCAATTTCGTCCCTAGCTTTCCCCACAGAGTTCGCCAAAAATGGCTTAAGAATTTTACGTCCCGATCGGAACTCCATTCAATCGAACGATTTCCTTAAAAAATAAGTTTGTAATATACACAGCATCGTCAGTTTTAGAGCAAGGAATAAAATGAGACATTTTAGAAAAACGATCAACTACAACAAAAATCGAGTCCTTCCCCATTTTAGATCTCGGTAAGCCAAGGATAAAATCCATGGAGATGTCGGTCCAAGGAGTGTCCGGAATAGGAAGGGGCGTGTATAAACCATGAGGCTAAACCTGTGATTTAGCTCGTTTGTAGGTTATGCAGCGATTGCAGATCCGCTCAATGTTCTTTCGCATTCCTAGCCAGAAAAAATGTTCTTGAAGAGTGGACAATGCTTTGTCTCTTCCAAAGTGACCCATAAGGCTACCACTATGTGCCTCTAACACAAGCATGTCTCGCATAGAGCCTTGCGGTATGCATAATTTGTTTTCCTTGAAAAAGAATCCTTCATGCCTGTAAAACTTATCAAAAGCACCACTCTCGCAAGTATTATAGACATTTCCAAAATCAGCATCATTAGAATACAATTCCTTGATGTGATGAAAACCAAACAGTTTAGAGTCAAGGGTAGTCAATAAAGTGTACCTTCGTGACAATGCATCAGCTACTACATTCTCTTTACCCTTTTTGTATTTAATTATGTACGGGAATGACTCTAAGTATTCGATCCACTTCGCGTGCCTTTTATTGAGCTTATGTTGACCTTTAATGTATTTGAGTGCTTCATGATCAGAATGAATAACAAACTCTTTTGGTCTTAAGTAATGTTGCCAGGTTTCGAGCGATCTAATCAGGGCGTACATCTCTTTACCATACACTGGATAGTTAAGGGCAGCTCCGTTTAATTTTTCACTAAAATATGCCACCGGTCTTCCATTTTGTGTTAGAACGGCTCCAATCCCTACACCTGAAGCATCACACTCAATTTCAAAAGTTCTAGTAAAATCAGGAAGGGCTAATAATGGGGCTTTTACAAGACATTCTTTAATCGTATTAAAGGACCGTTCTTGTTCATCAGACCAATAGAAGGTTGAAGCCTACTTGATTACACTCGTTAAAGGAGCAGCTATCGTGCTGAAATTGGGAATGAATCGTCGATAGAAACTAACTAATCCATGAAAAATCTGGACTTGGCTGATCGTCGTAGGACGTGGCCATTCTTGGATAGCGCGGATTTTCTCTTAATCTACTTCCAGGCCATTTTCACTCACAACATAACCTAGAAAAAAAACTTTGTCTGTGCAAAAAGAACACTTCTTAAGATTAGCGTACAATACCTCTTTTCGTAACGTTTCCAAGATCGCACGCAAGTGTTGCACATGTTCCTCCAAGGATTTACTGTACACTAAAATATCATCAAAATAAATAACACATGATTTTCCAATAAAAGCTCGTAAGACATGATTCATAAGACGCATGAAAGTACTTGGGGCGTTGGTAAGTCCGAATGGCATTACCAACCATTCATACAAACCTAACTTTGTCTTGAAGGCCGTCTCACATTCATCGCCTTCTCGCATTCTAATTTGGTGATAGCCACTTTTGAGATCAATCTTTGTGAAGATTCGTGCTCCGCTTAACTCGTCGAGCATGTCGTCGAGTCGAGGTATCGGGTGTCAATATTTGACGGTAATCTTGTTGATGGCACGACAGTCGACACACATACGCCACGAACCATCTTTCTTTGGCACTAGTAATACCGGTACCGCGCAGGGACTAAGACTTTCTCGGATATATCCCTTGTCTAGTAATTCGGTGATTTGCTTTTGGAGCTCCTTTGTTTCCTCAGGATTGCTCCGATACGCAGGTCGATTGGGTAGAGCAGCTCCCGGAACCAAGTCAATTTGGTGTTCTATACCTCGAATGGGCGGTAAACCACTTGGTATCTCCTCCGAAAAGATGTCCTCAAATTCCTAAATCAGAGACAACATAGAAGAAGGAAGATTTTTGGGTAAGTCGTTAGTGTTCAAGAATGATTCCTTGCACAATAGGACATTCATCGGTTGTCTAAGACATAATGCTCTTCGTATATCACTTGCTCTCGCAAAAACACTCATCTTACCACTCTCTTTTTCTTTTAACTCTTGTTTTTCTTCTCTCTCATCAGTGTTTTTAATTTTCACTCTCTCATTTTTTTTGACTTTTTCTTTTGTCTCCTTTCCTTTTTCTTTTGCATGGTCAATAGAGAGCTTGAGTTTCTATTGATTATCAAACACTTGCTTCGGAGTAAGGGGTGCAAGTGTTACATTCCTTCCATGATGCTTGAAGGAATATCGATTGGTGTAGCCATCGTGCATCACTCGGCGGTCGTATTGCCATGGACGTCCCAAGAGTAAGTGGCTCGCGTGCATCGGCACTACGTCACACAACACTTTATCAGAGTATTTCCCGATGCTAAAGGATACTAACACTTGCTTTGTAACTTTAAGCTCTCCGCCATCATTAAGCCATTGGAGCTTATACGGAGCCGGATGGTTGGTGGTTGTCAAGCCTAACTTTTCCACCATAAGAGTACTTGCTACGTTCGTACAACTCCCTCCGTCAATGATAAAGCTACAAACCTTACCTTGCACTTGGCATCTTGAATAAAAAATATTTTCTCGTTGCTCCTCTTTTCCTACACCTTGAAGGTTGAGGCTTTGCTTCACGATGAGTAATTCGCCGTCCACAGGTTGTTCTAAGTCCTCATCAGCCTCGGAATTGGATTCGGATTCATATTCTTCTTCGTCTTCTATTTCTATCTCACCGTTAATTCGCATCACCATAGTTCGTCTATTCGAGCATTGACTTGCGATGTGTCCTCTACCAAGGCATTTGAAGCATTTTATGTCCCTTGATCTTGCATTAGAACTTTCTGGAGCCTTGCCTTTGTCTGTTTTAGCCAAAGGTTTGTTGGTCTTAGGGGTGAAAGTAGAGTCCTTCGACTTGTTCGCGGGGAGTCCCTTGCTCGAGCTTTGGCCCCATTTAGAAGGTTTACCGTTGGAGTAACTTCGGAATGCTCCTTTCTGCCTCAATTGCTTTTCTACCTTAATGGCCATGTGGACCATATCTTCCGTTTCAACATAGTGTTGTAATTCTACAACATTTGCTATCTCATGGTTAAGCCCGGCTAAAAATCGAGCCATGGTAGCTTCTCGTTCTTCTTGTATATCGGCTCGGATCATTGCTACCTCCATCTCTTTTAATAATATTCGACGCTCTTCGATCCTTGAGTAAGGTGTTGGAGTTTTTGATGTAACTCCCGATGGTAGTAAGAGGGAATGAATCGTCGTCTTATGGCTACTTTCATCTCGGTCCAAGTGGAAATTGGACGTTCTCCGTTTCGCCTCCGGTTTGTAGTTAACTGATCCCACCATATCATAGCATAGTCGGAAAACTCTATGGCGACTAATTTAACCTTTTTATTTTCAGAGTAGTTGTGACAATCGAACACAAGTTCGATCTTCTTTTCCTATTCCAAATAGGCTTCAGGATCTGACTTGCCTTGAAAAGGAGGAATAGTCAACTTGATGTTCTTGAGATCATCGTCTTCCCACCTCTGATCTCTTTGATCACGTGCTCGTGGACCTCTTTTTCATTCATTCTGTCTGGAAGTTTGATTGCTGCCAACTTCACTTGGTTTGTATAAGTCGTTGTCATGTAGCCAAGGTCGTTCTTTTTCCCTTCTCAGAATTGGAGGAGTGTTTGCTCATTGTCCCTGTTCATCTCTTTGGTCTAAATGTTCGGTGATAGAATGGAGCAAGCGTGTGACTTCTCGTAATGCAACTTGCATTTCTAAATTAGAACCTCTACCTCTGGGAACATTCCTTTGTGGTTGCAATCCTCTCCCACCACCAGCAGCATCTGACGCTTCGTCACTCACTACTTGTCGTTCGGGACTTCTAGACATATTGAACGAGATTAAAGAAACCTCACCACAAACCTCACTTGATCACTCATAAAGAAAATAAATATTGAACACTCACGATCGTTTTTTTTTTGCTCAATTTTCGGCTTTTTCTTTTAATGAAATCTCTCTTGCCTTTTTACCGCTCAATCTCATCTCACAAATTCGTATTTCATTTCAAAAGACTTATTGCGGCTTAAGGGTCGGCTTCAAGTTGGTTACAAGGGTTAAATGATTTACAAGTATAGGAGAGGCTGAAAAAAAATTGGTATGTGTGGCGTTAGGGTGAAATGATGAGAACTTGAATGCTGGTAGAATTTTTTTTTTTTTAAGATCGGGGGTAGAAATATGAAAGTAAAGCAAAACTTGCAAACTTCACACCTCCTTTTTTTTTAACTTCTCTTTTTTTTATTTGATTTTTTTAACCTTAATTATTTTTTTATATCTCTCGTTTTTTTTTTAACTTCAAATATGTTATAATGAAATACAAAAATCACAACTTAAAAAAATTAATTTTTTTAAAATTTTTTTTAACTTACGAACCTAATTCCAGCTTCACGATGATTGTCGAAACTCCTCGTTTTGTAGCTCTGATAACAGATGATACGGGCCGGCTCGGGATGAGTTGAAACGTATGCGGGTTGCCCAATCGTCTATGAGGAGGAATCAAGCCTTTAGAAAATAATTGGAAAATATGGATGCGTTTGCGGAAGTTTTAAGTGAATAAAAATAAGAAATGGTTCGGTTTGATGAAAAGAAATGAAAAATGGATAAATAGAATAAAGAAATAGATAAAGGATAATTTTGATGGGAGTGGATAAACGAACTTAAACAAGAAACGATTCGACACTAAAGAGTGTCACCCCGGATTCTATAATGTTTAAGGTGGAAAGATGAAAATAGGTTGATGAACGCCACACCAAAGGAAATTTGGTGATAAGTTCAAACAAGTCGAAGACGCCACAAGCAAGCTTGATAAGTCTAACGAGACTTGTACGAAAATGAAGAGGAGATGAACTCACTCAAATGAACAAAAGTTCATAAAATTTTCTTAAAGTCTGAATTGTGTCAAATGTGAATTACATAGCCTTTTTATAGGCTGAACAAAGGCTAGCCAAATAGTCTTCTAATCTTGCCTCTTAACCCTTAAGTTTTTGAAAGGACACCAGCAACCTTTAACCCTTAACCCTTGAGTTTTCGAAGAGGCACCTAACAACCTTTTAACCCTTAAATTTTTGAAAAGGCACCAGTAACCTTGTCCCTTAACCTTTAGGTTTTTGAAAAGGCACCTAGCAATAAAATAATTAAAATGAGCTAAGAATGAGCTAATAACTAGCTCATGTGATTGTTTGGTAGCTAGTATAGTTGGCTTTAAATAAATTATAAATATTCGGTGTGTTCTTGAAGTCCTTTCTTTCTTCGTTCCAGATTTGTGCCACTAAAACTGAAGTGGCATCCTTAAGTCGTTTAGCACGGCTACGCGTAATTGGTCCATTGGGCAGCTCGAGGGTGTTCGTATCACTTATCCATCCAGCCAACACACCTCTTCGTCTCCCATCACTCCTCAATAGAGCTATTAAGCTCATCCAACCAATCACTCTATATAGGACCTCGAAAAGCCTATCCAACCCTACACTCCATATGATGTCATCCCGGGTTGCCCGGCAACGATGGCCATCAGCATTGTACACGACCCTTCGGGTATTGGGACTTCCCACGACCCTCTGGGTATTGGGGCTAACAGTATGCAGACAAACTGCCAATCACGTATATTACACAGCAAAGCTAGTGTATAAGCTATATTGTGCAATGCGGTAAATCGTTATACCGATAAGTTACAATGAAACTGCCAGTTCAATCAATGGTACGTAGCATAGCTAACGTACATGCGGTATAGTGCAATGTGATAATTTGCTATACCGTTATCAGTAAAGTCCACGACCCTCAGGGTATTGGGACCGCCCTCGACCCTCTGGGTACTAGGGGCTATTAGTAACCAGCAGATCAGCTGCCAGTTCAGTCAATCTTCCTTCTCTTCAAAATCTCACCCAAAAATAGTATATGCATATGTATGTATGCAGTCAGATGTACACGATCAAAATACCAGTTTCAGATAGTTAATCAGAAGTAGACACTCACATCCAATCAATTAGTTACAGAATCAGACATGTGCACACTCATAACTCGAGTTTAGTATCAAGCTTATCGCACAACCAAACACAAATAACACATATATCAAGCCCATATCAGTCATAATTATCCTCAGTAAAGCTCAATTGAGGGTTGGAACACACAGATTTGCGATTACACTTAAATTTAACCTAAAGCCATTATTTTGCGAGATAGGGCCACACGCTCGTATGCTCCAGCCGTGTTGAGCAATCCAGGCGTGTGGGGGTCCACCCGTGTGAAATAGAGACACGGTCGTGTGAATAAGCCATATAACTCACTGTCTAATTTCGTTAAAATAAGGTGCAGGGCAGAAATGGCTGTGTGAGGGTCTCACACGCCCGTGTGCCATCAAACACGGTCGTGTGTTCCAAAAGACATGCCCTTGTGGGATTTTTAATCCCCAAATCAGTCACTTGACCGTGTGGCCAGGTCGTGTGACCCTAAAACTCTGAATCCCTAATTTCTCCAAACTCGAATGCCCGTGTGCCCATGGGACACGGCAGTGTGAATTCCAACAAAATCCCCAAATCAGCCACACGGCCATGTGGCACCCAATTTAGCCCAAAAACCCTAGTTCCCAAATCCACACGGCCATGTGCCGTGGCCATCGGGTTGACCATGAAACCACTATAAAATAGCCCCAAAGTCGTCGTTTCAGCCACCAGAATTGTCTTTAACCTTCTCCCTATCAACATATATCAGAAAGTGACGATTTCCCATCATTTCCATCGACTAAAAACCCAAACTAATGGGTTAGCGTACAGTTAAAAAAACGAATAGAAAATTTGCAGAAATAATAAACACATAAAGTAACTACGTTACAGTTCGAATCCCACACCTGTTTGCAATCAGAAAAGATGACAAAGGCACGAGATTCCCGAATCCACAAATAAGCTGTTTTAGAGAATTGTTTTGAAAAACCAAAAAGTAAAGAAGAAGGGAGAAAGTGAAAGGAAATGTCACTTCTAAAAATAAAAACAATCAAATAAAAATAAAATAAAATAAAATCTAAAACAAATAAGTTACCAAAATAAAACTATTAAACCTCAAAAAGCACTTGTAAAGACTCGAACCTGTGACTTTGAGGTTCATCAACACTCACACCACCACTAGACCAGCAGGCCTATTCTGTCACTAAATTGCACGACTAAACACATATGTCCTGCCTCCTCACTGTCCCTATGCTCAAATCCCAAAACTTCTAGGCCCAGAATTCGGGGCGTTACATAACCCTTACGCGATTTAGTCTCTGTACCATAATAGCTCCTAATTCATGCAAATTAGCTATCCAAAATTTAATTAACTATACAACTAACTTCGTAAATATTTAATAAAAATATTTACAAGTTCATTTTACGAGAATAGAGTCTCGAACCTCACTTTTCGACACCTCTGACTATCGGGTTGTTACATCCAATATGTGAGTATGTAATCTTTTATTCTCTGAAGATACCTCATAACCCTATTAACTACTATCCAATGGTCCATACTAGGGTTACTTAAATATTTGCCTAACATCCCAACAATGTATGCAATATCCGGACCCATATATACTTGAGCATACATTAGACTCCTCAATACTAAAATGTAAAAAATCTTATGCATTTTCTGTAGCACCCCTAACCCGTATTCGTCGCCAGAACAGGGTTACCTAGCATTACTGAAATTTTTCAAAACATTTTCAGATAATTCATAACAATTACTATTCATTAACCGAAATCATTCGTAATGTCCCTTAGATGGACCCTCGAGACCCAATATAAGCTTTAGAATCGAGTCGGGACTTAATCGGAAACTCTAAGAATTTTTTATGACATTTCAAAAATTTTCCAAGGTGCAGGGCTCACACGCCCGTGTCCCATGCTACAGGCCGTGTTTGATTTAGGCTACTCTCTGACTTGCGCTACACGGCCATGCCACTCGTCCGTGTGCTAGGCCCTGTGGTTAATTAATTCAATTCGAATTAGGTGCAGGTTTCACACGACCAAGATACACGCCCGTGTTCAAGGCCGTGACTTCCACACGGCTGAGACATACGCCCGTGTCTCTGCTCGTGTGCTCAATTCTGAGCATTCTGTTTTCTCGAATTTAAGGTGCAGGGGACACATGGCCAGACCACAAGCCCATGGGGTAGGCCGTGTGTCTGCCTGTGTGGACACAATAAAACCATTCCTAGCTTCATTTCTCACCCAAAATCACACCCATGACATGCACTTGAACTACACATCTAAATACTAACCATTTCAAGCATTCAAATCAAGTAAATTCCATCATTCATCATGGCATATCATTTCATGCATTCATGTCTATAATCTTACCTTAGTTAAAACCTCAAGTTAGACATAGTTTAATCAACTACTTAACATATATGTAGCTACCATAGTTTGACATTTCAAGTGTATTAAAACAAACCATTACTAGCCATTCCAATGGCTAGATTACAAACATCATTTACATTTATATGCCAATATGGCCAATATAACCTATACATGCCATTACGACCATAATTGATTTACCATATTGTACGGACATGGGCTGATGGATAGTGTGAGTGATCTCTGCCGAGCTTCCAATCAAACGAGCTTCCGATTTACTCTAAAATAGGGGAAAATAGAATAGGGTAAGCATTACATGCTTAGTAAGTTCGTATAACATGGTACTGAACTTACCATTTATTCTATTTTGAGGAAACTACGCAAGGCACATTTATTCAATTTGACCTCAAGCCCTACACATATTCTCATTGCCCTTGTTAGTCATTTATTCCATAATAACATTAATAACATGTATAGGCTCAATAACAATCAAGTTTCCAAGCACATATGCTTTCCACAACATGTATTCATTCAACATGCATCATTCATCTCATTATTACAAGTATAATTTCATAATAGCTCATTTCAAGTTCAGTTTATTTCATATCAGAACTTTACTCATATTACTCGAAATATTAAAGTCACACAAGTAGTAGTACACTCAAGGTGTACAAGTCTATAATCAAGGATGAACTTATATTCATCAACCAAATTCCAAGTACAAATATCATCGTCTCATATTTCCATGTATCAATTATCACATATCATCATTTTCGTGTATTTCAAGTAGATACATGTAATAACTCATTTCTTATTCAAAATCTTCTCATGTTAAGAGTTTTACCCGTTGAATTTATTTGGAATATCGATGGATACACCGATAGTACACCTGAGGTGTACAAATCAGGATCCGTCAATTCATATTCAATGGTACCCATAAGGTACTATATTAGAGAGAGTACACTCTTGAGCCACACATATATACAACAGGATTACCAGTCCAAGCTAAATCCTTTTTATGGCATATGCTCTAAGGAGCTTGATCTGGATTACCCGTCCGAGCTAAATTCAATCTATAACATATGCTTGAGAGGGTTTATATCAGGGTTACCCGTTCGGGCTAAATCCTTTCTATAACGAGGTCAATAGAATTACTCATCAGAGCTAAATCCCATCAGCAACAAATGCTTAACCTCATTCATTTCGGGAAAGCACATACCCATTGATTTTCCATTTTATTCAATTGGGATTTAAACATTTTTTTCTCAAGAATTATCAGACGTGATTATTCCATACATCTATAACATTCATATTATTCAAATAAACACATTCCACATTTATTTCAAGCATATAAGTAACTTTCTCCTCGTTTATCCTTTATCATCTATCGGAAATTATCATTTAATTTAAACATTTTTATTTATAGGGCTTGATCGAATATGCAACCATTTCACATATTCATGATATTTATACAATTTACATAAACACAATCAATGTAAGCATGTAAATAAACTCAATTTAGTTACACGAACTTACCTCGACAATGTTCGTGTACATAAAATCTACTAATCCGACATTTTCCTCTTTCCTCGTTCTAGTTCCAAATTTAGTCTATCCGGATCTATATGAGTAAATTTAACATTAATTTATCATATTTCACATTCAAGTGGACTCAATTTTCATCCTAGGCAAAATTACCATTTTACCCCTGACTTTTCCATAAATTTCCATTTCGTCCCTAGGCTCGAAAAATGAAACTTGTGCAAATTACTCCCTATTCCAAGCCTAGCCAAAGCCCCATTAAAAAATTTACAGCACATGTGTTCATAAAATTTTAGAATTTTTCCTTTAATTTCACAAGTTTACATTTTAGTCCCTAAATCACGTTTTCATCAAAAATCACTTTGTAAAAGTTGTTTATCTATCAATAATCTTTCATTTTCTACCATAAATTTCTAATTTCCAGCATATACATCCATGAACCATTTTTCATACCTTGATAACTTTTCAAATCAATCCCCCAAATAGAGAGATTAGGCTATCCCGATTTTAAAAATATAAAAATCATTAAAAACGGGACTTGATTTCATACCTTATTGAGATTGAAAAGTTTTCATCCTCTTTCCTAGGGTTTCCATAGTAATATTTTGGGAAGATGATATGAATTTTTTTTCTTTTTCATTTAATTAAATTGTAATTTAATAACTTTTCATCTTTTCAATTTAGTCCCTAGCCTTTTTTTTTATTTTTCCATGGATGAGTCATACCAGAATATCTACATACTTTCTTTAATGGTCTAATTACCATATAAGAATCTCTAGTTTTGAATTCCATAGCTATTTAATCCTTATAGCTACTAGAATTCAACTTTCACATTTTATGCAATTTAGTCCTTATCATAATTAAGCACTAAATTGATAAAATTTTCATACTCAAATTTTCACATTCATATCTATCATAATACAGACCATATAATAAAATAAAAATAAACTTTATTTTTGGATCGGATTTGTGGTCCCGAAACCTCTGTTCTAATTTCACCGAAATTGGGCTATTACATTTTCGTAATCTCAAAATCATTCTTAGGGCATTGATTGACAAGCAATAGTTAAGTAAAATATAAGACCAAATATAGAACCTTACTCCCACTGAACTTGTGGTATATACAAATATTTACCAAATTCGTCTTTAAACCGAATGAGATAATGATTTGGTAAAAGTTGTAATACTATTGATGAGAAGTTTGTTTAAGCTCATAGATGAAGTTCTTTAATTTACAAATCATTAATTTTGCATCATCAAACACAAAATTTTCTAGTTGCACCATATAAATGTATGATAAATGTTACCATTGAGAAACCATTAACTTAACATTCATCTGATGCAGCTTAAGGTCAAAATATTTCACTAAAGACATTATAATCCTTTCTCTAGCGGACTTTCTTAATGAAATTTGTTCTTAAGGTTGTTGGGTTTGTTCTTCTGGAACAATTACCTCATCTTGAATAGGAAGTTGTTCATCATTGTCTTGTTGAGGTTCTAGATTCACTAATTGATCAATGATAGGTATGAGAACCTGAACATTATCAAAAGTGCTAGCACGAACTGAGTTAGAATCCAATTCCTCCTTAAAAGCAATGTCTCTAACCTTATTTCTCCCCCCCCAAACTCAACATCCTAAACAAATGTTGCATTTTTCATCTAAAAAATATTCCTAATTATGGGATTATAAAACTCATAGCCCCTAGATCGCTTAGAATAAACAATAAAGAAATTGTTCACTATTTTGGAGTCTAATTTCCTTTCATGTGGGCCTTGCCCCAGTTAGACATCCCTACATGTGAAAGTGCTTTTGACTAGGCTTTCGACTTGTCCAAAGCTCATATGGTATTTTTGCAGTTGCTTTAGTGGGTACTCTATTCAAAATGTAAGTTGTTGTCTTTAGAGGTACTGACCAAAATGAGCACTTTCAGACTGATCATGTTTCAACCTTTCTTCCTTTTGCACGCAATGAGAAACAAGCTCATTTAGAGTCCATTTCTCCTTTTGAAAGTTGTAAGTAATTTTAAATTAGTTAAACTATATAGGAAGTGATACTAAAACCATAAGAACAAGCAATTCATCAGAAAACTTGATCTTAAGTACCTTAAGTCTTGAAGCAACATGGAATATCTTCATAATGTAATCTCTCACGTTTCTTTGACCCTTATACTTCATAGACATCAAAGAATTCAAAAGTGATGTCATCTCAACCTTATCGTTTTTGGCAAAACATTTCTCAATTTCATCAAGGAAACCTTAACCTGAGTAATCTCTTCAGATTATGTGCCCCTAAAGGCTTTCTGGAATATTATACTTAATGATCATTAGAGTCATGTGATCTGAATGATCCCACCTCTCAAAATTCCTTTTAGCTTCAAGGGTGTTTTCTGCAATGAGAGGTGCAAGTTGTTCTTCCTTTAGTGCAAGGTCTATGTCCATACAGCTAAGCACTATAAGTGCATTTTCCATTCCTTGAAATTAGTCTCATTAAGCATGAGTATAGAATTTATATTAGCATATATTGTGACAGTAGAAGATGAAGTAGCTAAATGTAGAACAAAATAGATAAAAACAAGATCACATGAATATTCTTAAGTAAACAATGAATTCAAAATATTGGCTCCAATCTCAAGATACCAAACACTACGTTAATATCAAGTCTTTGGATAGTAATATTAACAGTAAACGATACTCTTGTTGTAGCAATCAAACATTGACAATAAACCATGTCAAACAATGAATCAATCTTTGGACTAACTTATTGCTTACACAAAGTACCTTATAATTGTCACACATTTATCACCACAAATGCCGCTGTAATTTTGTCAAATATTAACTTACCTTTGAGTCAATTAATAAAACATGAATTACAAAAAAAAAACATATAAGTATGTTAATATTTTAAATAAACTAATCTACATAAAAGAGGTCACTTTGGCGGCATTTTGTTTCAACTAATCCATTTAAAATATTAGACATTCTTAATTAAAACCTAAAGCCAAAATCTAAATTTATTTGTTTCAAAGTATTTCTCTTAATTTCATCTTTCAATCAAATTTAAAAGATAATAATATATATATGTATATATTTTTATCCCAAAATAAAATACAATGATGTTGGAAAATATACTAATAGTTGAATAAATAAATAAAAACCTCATATAAGATTTCAAATTTAAACCAAAATAATTTGGATAAAGGTAAACCCCATCTCAAGATATAAGACACTTCATTAGTATTTTATCTTTGAACAAAATGTTAACTTGTTAGTAATATCTTGATATAGTAATCAAACACGGACAATAAGAACATGTCGAATAATAAATCTTCCTTTAGGCCGATTATTGCTCACATGTAAAACTGAATAACCGTCACATGTTTATTACCACAATTGCACATGTAATTTTGTTAAATATTAACGTTCCTTTAGGCAGATCAATATTAACGTAGCTTAAGTTACATGCACATAACCTTTTATATTTTAAAACAAAATAATTTCAATAAAAGGGGTCACTTTGGCAACTTATTTATTTCAATCAAGTTATTTTAAAATATATATTAACATACCAATATTCAAAATTAAAATTTACCCAATAGTCAAAGGTCAAAACTAATTTTTTTATTGCACTACAGTTTCCGAAATAAGTCAAAGTAAGGTTGTCTAAACAGTGCAATAAAAAATCGAAAACCTTAATCTTTGACTCTCTTTTTTTTTTTTGAAAACCATATACGTTAAAGCCAAACAAAAATAATGTAGTGATTCAATGTCAAATAATTAACAAGTACATGTAATAATAATTTGGGCATAGACAAAACACCAAAGTAATTCACACATATATGTGTATTCAAAATCAAATAGAAAAACTTACCCTACATATACCATGTAAATCAAAACTTATATTTATGATTAAACATAGATTCGCATAAATACTTGAAAAATATTTTCAAGCCAATAAATCTCAAAATCATAATAGATGACATATCCCACAATTCATACAATAAACCATATTATCACAATTTAACCAAATTCTTGGAACCATAAGATGCCAAAACCTAATATTATAGAACCAAACTTAAAACCAAATTATTTAAGCATGTATATAATTGGCATGAATTTGCACCAAAGCACCCATCTAATTGAATATATAATCATAACAAAAAAATTAACAATTTCAACTATATCCATCAAAACTTAATTTTACCGGTTAAACTATAAAAGATATATTATTGAATAATAGTTATAAACACCTATTCACGCAGATTATAATCATGCATTAATCTTCAGATGCATTGATATGCATATAAAATATATACACACAATCATAATAATAGAAAAATAATATTAACTTAAAATATAAACTCAATTTATATTTATAATTAAAAATATTATTATAAAACTTCTTTATAAAAAAAAAATTAACCCAAAACCACCAAATATAAAATGAATTCCAAATCCTTCATGTGCACAACTAGTAAGGAAAATTCATAGCCGACATATTAGAAAAATTTCCAAATTGAAAAATTATTTCTAAATACTAGACTAACCCAAAAGAAAAGCCAGACATAACGTGCGGTTTTATAGGGAAAAGAAAATCGCGTACTTGCTCTTTGATGAATTTACGAGCATTGGACCAAAAATCTAAAGCGTATAATAAATCACAAATCTTTGAATTTGATAAACAATCAAAATCCAAAAGCTTATGATAAATCTCAAAAGTTTGAACATATATTAATTAAAATATCAAATCATAAAATGAATCGATAAAAAATAATAGAACATCAATTTGTTCTTAATGATTCAACATGATGAGATTTAGATATCACTTGTTAAAACTATAAACTAAGATCTATCATGCCAAATTATCAAGAACAAAATTAGATACGAAAATGTACTTGAATTTATGATTTATTGAAATCTACGAATTTTGAAGTTTTGATCTTCGACATTAGCACACAAGTAGTTAGAGATGGCAGCTTTTTCTAAAAATTGGATATTATGTGTAATTTGGGACACAATAAACTTAATTTCTAATCAGCATAAATTAAAAATTAATTACTAGAGTATCTACACATTTTTCAACCTCTAATACTCATTATTCCTCGTATTCCTTTGTGGAAACCACCAAATGAGCAGGGGTTTAATATATGCTCATGTTATCTGTAACTTCGTAAGGATGTTAACATTCTAAAATTGTGTTGTTGCAGAAAATGGGAATGACACTATCCGAACTGTAATCATTGTTATTGCTTCAGTTGTTGGCCTTCTCATACTAATTATCATCTCCTTCTGCATTTTCATGAGACGCAGAAGAAACATACACATACCTATAAAAGTTGAAATTAAGTCAATTTCTCACAAATATGGCATTGATTCACTAAAATATACTGAAACAAAGACCAAACAATAATTATATTGCTTTGGTTTTCACTTTTGCAGCTGCGTCTGCCGATAATGGGATATCTGGGGTTGATTCCTTGCAATTCGACTTCGATTCTGTTTTGGTCGCCACCGATAACTTCTCCGATGTCAAGAAGCTTGGTCAAGGAGGATTTGGAGCTGTTTACAAGGTAAATATCAGCACTGACATTTAATAAAATAATGCAGTATAATTTATTTCAATGTATTTCTAAATCTATCGAAAGCCACTTATGGTTGATAATATACTGCTATGTTTTCAGGGTCAGCTTCCAAATGGAGAAGAGATTGCTGTGAAAAGACTGTCTCAAGGATCTAGTCAAGGAGACTTAGAATTTAAGACCGAGGTCCAATTAGTTGCAAAGCTTCAACACCGCAATTTAGTTAGGCTCTTTGGTTTTTGCTTGCAAGGACAGGAAAGGCTTCTCATCTATGAGTTTGTGCCAAATGCAAGCCTTGATCAATTCATTTTCGGTAATGTTTCAGTTTGAATTTCATTTTCTGATTGCATTTCTATTACTACTTTGTATATTTTTCCTTTTAACTGTGTATGGCCATCAGCAAGGACATGCACCAAATTTAATCAATGAATTTGTTCCACTAATCTGAAAGTTTTGTGATGACATAGGTCGGATCAGGCGTGCACAATTAGATTGGGAAGCACGATTCAAAATCATACAAGGCATTGTTCGTGGACTCCTTTACCTTCACGAAGACTCTAGGCTTCGAATTATTCACCGTGATCTCAAAGCAAGCAATGTCTTGTTAGATGCAGAGATGGTTCCTAAAATTGCAGATTTAGGGATGGCAAGATTGTTTGGACAGGATGAAACACAAAGAAGCACTAGCAGAATTGTGGGAACTTAGTAAGTATCATGACATCCTACGAGCTTTTCAAAATATTTTATATATATATATGATCACTATCCAGGAAGGTTTCCTTAATTTGCAGTGGATATATGGCTCCAGAATATGTTACCAATGGACAATTCTCAGTAAAATCAGATGTGTTCAGCTTCGGTGTATTACTTTTAGAAATTATCAGTGGTCAGAAGAACAATAGCTTCCATCATGGGGAGGATGAAGAATACATACTGAGCTTCGTAAGTATATGATTTCTAAAGACCGAAAGCCATGTCAAAGAGTTACGCTACATTGGTTTAATTAGACATTGGTTGATTTGTTGTCAGGCATGGAAAAGTTGGAGAGAAGGGACGGCATTGAATATGGTTGATCCCACATTGGGTGATGGTTCGAGGAATGAGATAATGAGATGCATTCACATTGCATTGCTATGTGTTCAGGAAAAAGTAGCAGCCAGACCATCCATGGCTTCGGTTGCTCTAATGCTGAATAGCTTCTCGACCACTCTTGCGGTGCCGTCACAACCAGCGTTTCTTATGCTGAGCAACTTTGAATCTGAGGGATCATTGTCATTTCCCCCAGCTTCCAACAAATCCAGTACTGAGTTACTACCGTTATCCCGCAACGAGGTTACAATTAGTGAGCTATCTCCTAGGTAGTGTTTTGGAAATTGTGTTAGTAAGTTTCTTCTTTTAAAGTGCATGTCAGAGGTTTGTGACAGTTTCTTCCAATAGTGTTAATTCTAAATGTTTGATATATTTTCTCTTAAAGAATATAAAGCGGCTTATCACTACACACGATATTTATTAAAAAAAATAAAAGTTCTTAAATGTAATATTTATATACTCAAAATCTAAAATCTATACCTATATATATTTTTAAGATACATGATGTACTATAGATGTTTGCTCTTACTTGACAGCTGACTTTTTTTTTTTTTGCTTTTATGAGTTTGAGCGTGGGGTAAGAAAAGAAAAGAAAAAAGAGAGAAGAAATGGAAGGGAAAGAAAGAAATGGAGACAGAAAAATAAAAATAAAAAGTGTTTTTTATTTACATTTTCATATATTATTAACTAGTTTTTTACTGGACGGGTTTATTTGTATCTATCAATTAAAATATATTAAAATTATTTTATAATTTTATATAAATTTAATTTTTTGGTTGATATTATAAATAAATTTAAATTATTTTAAAATTTCATTTATATATTTGTAATTAAATATTTCATTTGATAAAAAATAATTTCTTAAATTATTATATGTAAATGATATAGACAATTTACTAGATTAAACATAGATGAAATAAAATGTTTTTGAATCAATTAATTTGATATTTATAAAATCCTTCTATATAATGTTTTAACTTTTTTTAAAAAAAAATTTAAAATTTTTCTAAAATCTGAATCCTATAAATAATCCTTATTATAAAAAAAATCCAATTAGCATAGAAATCCGTATACTAAAAAAATCTAATTAGCATAAATTGTAACATAATAAACATTGATTTTCTTAATATGTTTCGCAATATAAATTTTAAAAATATAAATATTTAATATAACTAATTAAGAATTTTTATATATAAAAATCATATAATGGATTACAATTAGAATAAAAAATTCGTTTAGGATGAATTATAGTGAAATTAACTTTTTATTTATTAGTAAAAAATTTGTTATTTAAAAAAACTAAATTGTGAAATAAATTAAAAAATTAAAAACCGACCATAAAATTTATTAAAAATAGAAACTTTATAATATTTAACACAATAATATACAATTAATAAATTTAACTTCATTAAAAAGAAAATTATGTAATATATTTTTATTCGTTTTAATTTTTTACAACAAACATGTATGCATGTTTGCATTTAATACTTCAAAATTTTAAAATACTTTTAACTCTAATCTAGTAAAAACATTTTGCCAAAAATAAATTTAAAAATAAATTTGTTTAATTTTTTAACATCTTAAAATTTTAAATATGTTTTAAAACTGTTAAATATATTTAAATAGTATTTATACTTTTTAAAATTATTATTTAAGGAATTTTAGTTAACTCGTTAAATTTTTATTTTATTTTTTAATATTCTAGTAGTTATATTCTTTAAAATATATTTTTAAGAAGTTAAAAATATCCTAATAATATTTTTTATTTTTAAAATCATTATTGAAAGAATAGTACCAACTTGTTTAATAATTAACAATATTTTAAAAATTATATTTTAACAGTAATTTTAATTTTTAAAATAATTATTTTTAAATTTAAAAGTTCTTTAATATTTATCCCTACTATCCCCTAAGATGCACGTGTTAGGATCTTTGAAGTAAATAAAATAGGAATTATTAGTGTTAGTAGAGAAGGTAATTGAATACCATAAAAAATTAAAAAGACATTTGAATTGAGAGAAATTAATTTAAGGTATTAACTAAATTGAGCTAAAAGCACTTCTAGAAGCATTATTACTTTTTCATCCCTCTATTTTTCTTCTCTCATTTTTCATCCACTTTAAACTACAAATGCTAATGTAAAATTTTTAATATTTATATTTGGTATATAAATATTATCCCTTTTTAAACTTTAATCCAAATACATGTAATATTCTAACGTGTTAGGTTTATGTTTTCTATGTTATCTTAATATCTAATATTCATTATATATTCAAATTATATTTTAAAATAAATATCATTAATTAAAAAAATATTTTTAAAAATAATACAAATGTATTAATATCTAACTACAAATATTTAATGGTTATATTTAAATATTTAAAATATAGTTTATATATTCTAGTTAAATTTTATAACTAAATAATATTAATTGCTTAAAAATATTTAAAATTTATATTTCATATATTAAATTATTAACAACAAGTTATAATAAATTATTTTTTATATTCTTGCTAAAATATTATAATATTAACTAATTTAAACATTATTTAAATTCATATTTGTTACTTTATAATATCATATCTAAAATAGACATTTTATTTCTCAAAAGCGTTTTTTTCATAACACTTTTTAAAAAACACTTTCAAAAGCAATGCTAAACTAGCCTAAATTAAATGATGTTTGTAACATCCCAAAAATCTGGTTAGAAGAAATTGGATTAACGAAACCAAGAGTAGTTGTCTTGATTTTGAGTTAGGATTTTGAAAATTTTGCAAAGCAATTTGATTTGGTATAGTGGTTAAGTGCTCTGGATGTGTGCCTGAAGTCTTGTGTTCAAATTTCTTCTTGTGAATTATTGTTAATTTTGTCTTAACCTCTATCCCTGATCATAGCATAAATAATATTTTCAAGCACCTAAGGTTAATAATGAGCTTAGTGGTTTAGTAGTTAAGCTTTTGTGTACTCTTTACTCTTGAGTTCGAGTCTCTGCGAAAGCGATAAGAAAAATGATTTTAGGTTGCATTGTGAAATTGTTCTATTTTATTTTAGTTATTTTATTTTAAAATAACTAACTCCTTTTCCAAAAAAAAAAACTTTTTTAAAACGTCTCTTCTTATTTTTCTTTATGATAACTCTACAACTGGTTTTGTTGAAGAGATTGCATATTTCGTTGTTCCGACAGAAAGGTTAATGGCGTAAGTTTGTTGTCAAATTTCTGTTAATGTTTGCTCTCGTTCATTATTTGTTAAAACTGAAATTGTTTTGCTCGTTTTGTCCAATTTTGTTTTTGAGGGTTCAGTTGCTTCTCTTTCTTAGGTGAAGAGATTGCATATCAAGATTCTCTATCGATTTAAGTCTAGATGCGAACGAGGGTAAGCGTTTTAAGTCCGATTTGGGCTTTGCCGCAAAAAATTTTTGACAGAACTTTGGTAGTAAATATGTTAGTTAGTGAAACGGTTACGGAAATCGTTTGATTGAGATTTGATTATTGTTAGGGTCGGGAATTCATCTTTGCTGCTTTTGCACCGAATTCGTATCATGTGCGTAACAAAAACCCAAATTTCTGTGAACATCGAAAGTCGGAATCCATGGTTGTCTAGGCCGTGTGGTAGGCTGTGTGAGCCACATGGCTGTGTGTCAGACCGTGTAATTCGCTATTTTGGAATTAGAATCACACGGGCCAAAGACACAGGCATCTGTCCAGGCTGTGTAACTCACTATTTTGGAATTAGAGTCACATGAGTTAGAGACATGGGAACGTGTCCAGGCCGTGTGACTCAATATTTTGGAATTAGAGTCACATGGGCTAGCCACCCAGGCCGTGTCAATCCACACGGACGTGTGGACCAAAAAATTGAGATTTGTTCCCTAGGTTCATAATTGTCATTTGAATCAAACGTAGGCCTACTGTAGGACCATATTATCTAAAACAAGTTATAAAAATTGATATTCGATGATCGGTTGACGTATAATCTATTATTCGAACTTATGTCTAATATGATATAAGCTAAGTAAGTATGATCTGTTAACGTATACTGTGTTTTCGTCTAATATGACACGAGTTGGAAAATGACTGTGTGTCCCTATTTCGAATGTCCACATGGTCTGAGACACGGACGTGTGTCTCAGCCGTGTGACCCATGCAGTTCAAATTTTCTAACTTTTTCCTAAACTTTCTAATTGTTTGCGATTTAGTCCCAAATCATTTCTAAAGTGTTTCTAATGGCTCGAGGACTTGAATAAGGAACGATATGTATGTACTTGAATGCTTTATGATATGGTTTATCTAATGTTTGGAAATGAATGTTTGATGGTACGGTAATGCTCCGTAACCCTATTCCGGCGATAGATATTGGTTAGGGGTGTTACATTTTTCAACCAAATAATATGAATTCGAATCGAAAATATTTTTAAAAAGAACTAAATTAAAATTTCAAAAATTAAAAAAATTTTGAATATCATGATCGTATGGCTTACTTCAAGCCATTCAAACTTAGAATTTACTTGATATTCATGAATTTAAACAATAAATTTAATACTAAAACTTAGAAATTTGTTTCATAAAAATCGGTTATTGAAAACTTAAGTTTCGAAAACAAAACATAATAAATCATCACAAATTATTCAGAATTTTTAGGTTAAACAATTTTGACTAGCCTACTTTGGGGCCTCATATCTTTAACATATAAATCATACAGCCAATATATCAAATGCCAAATGAAAGTATAAACATTCATAATACGAAAAAAAAATCTAATATAAACATTCATAGTACGAAAAAAAAAATCTAAATTTCAAAATAAATGAACAAATATAGATGGATTTTTAGTCACTCGAATCTGTCAAAACCCATATGACAGAAACTTCAAAAATTATTCCCCTAAATTACTCGACCGGAAAGAATGCCACACATACTATTTGAAGGATATTGAAGAGATCACTTTCATTTGATACCAACCGTGCCGTCGAAATCTCACCGGAAAATGAAATTTGAGAAACTTTTAAAACTAACCCAAATAAATACATGGTTGTTATGAAAAATAGATTAAAACAAATATCTAAAAAAAAAATTAATCGAAAACTCACCTTAGAATCCAAAAAACGATTTGCACTTGGCTTCTACCAAATAACCAAAACCATCTACTAAAAAAAATATGGTAAAGTGAAATTTGTTTTTTTTTTTTCCATAAAATAGTAATAAAGTTGGGCTTAATAACAAAATGGACATGTAACTAACTGGAAATTCAAAACAATACCCATATAAAATTTGTGGCTATTGCACCTCTCTACTCCTACCCTATATGGCAGCTTGATGCGATGGTGGGTTCAGAAAATTTGTTTTGGAGGTTGAGATTAAATTATATATTTTTATGATAGTAAAAATATAATTTTATCATTTTAATAATATATATTTTTATAATTTTTAAAAGATTCGATCAAATTTTTATTATTTTTGAGGTTAAAATATAATTTTACCATTATTAATTTAAAATTTAATAAATTATAAATAATCTAAATAAAAAACTTTTCATTTTAGGGGCAAAGGCCCCTGCTAGCCCCTCTTGGCTCTGCCACTAACTTCATGATGTTTACTTTGAGCATAACTGGAATGAAACTAGAAGCAATTACACTAAAAAAAAAACTCAAAATCGATAGGCTTTGATCTATCCTAATTTAATGAAGGCATTTTCTAAATCGTGTTTTGGGTTGGATGAGTTGAATTCTCCGTTAAAATTTTCGGAGTTGAGTAGCGGTTGAGTTTAAGTGAAATTTGCCCTACTTACTTGATATATTTACTAAAAAAACATTATATTAATTTTTTATAACTATTTTTACATTATAATTTAATAATGATTTACAAAAAAATATTTTTATATATTTCATTATAATTTCTTATTTTTATAAAATTTTATAATATATATTTAATTTAATTTTGTAGATTATATAATATTATTTAAAATTTTAGGGTAGGACGAAATCGGGTAAATCGTTTTGGAATCATATCAGAGTGAAAAATGAAAATATTATATAAATTTCGAGATAAAAAAGTTGAGGTAATATAGAAATAAAAGTAAGGTTAGGGGCGAGGCAACCCCAATGCCATAATCCCTCTGTTCTCCACCCTTAAAGAATTCAAATACGACTTCTTCAATCAATCAGTTGGTAAAAGCCCCAAAAAGGTTAATCGCAATTTGCAAGGGTGACATGAACCAAGGTGATCGCAGCACTTGCCTCAACTACACTGTAATCGAGCTCATGCTATTTTGTCCCTCGAACAAGACCTCCATCGCTTGGTCTCAATTTGCTTGGTGCAGTACATCATGTTTAATATATAAGTAGTAGCACAGAACCGGACCACAAAATAGTGTTGGAAACACTTTAAATCAAGCTTTGTGTTCTTTTTGGCAATATTTATTTTACCGTTTCATTTTCTTGGGCAATTTACCAGAAAATGCCCTAAATTTTCGAAAATTACCGAAAAGGGCCGGGTTGAAAAAAATTTACGGAAAAGGGCTATTTCCCACAAAAACGCGTCCACGTCAGCGCGTTTTTGGGGATCTGGACAAAAAGCGCAGCCAGGGCGCGTTTTTGTCCATGTCAACAAAAAACGCTCCTACGTGGACGCATTTTGCTGACGTGGACAAAAACGCGTCCTACAGGGCGCGCCTTTGGTCCCAACGGTCAAATGGTCCCAACGGTCAAATTTTTTTGACCGTTGGCTCCCCAACGGTCAGAAAAAAAAACTATAAAAACCCCCCACCCTTTATTTTCTTCACATTTCAATCCTTTCTCAATATTCTCTCAATATTCTCTTAATTTTCTCTCAAGGTTCCTTGAAATTTACGCTCAAATTTCAAAATAGTCCTTTACTATTTACGAAAAAGCCCTTTATAATTTTTTTAATATATTTTTATCGGAAAATTTTAAAGCGGATTACAATGGTCGGGGAATTACTTCGCCTAAACGACAAACACATCTCCGTCGAGCAAATGAAAACGGTAAGTTTTAATTTTAATTTTGCAATATTATTTAATTTTTTATCCAATTATGTAATTTTAATTAATTTTTAATTTTATTATTTTTTAAACAGTCTGTAGATCGGGTGTTGGAATGTTATATTCGCAACATGCATGGTCCTCCATCGCCGTTGATCGAGAATTACTGCGCGGAAGCGGTTTTTGGCACGCGTGGCCACGATAGGCCGAGGGTTCAAGTTGGAGCCGGCTTTGATCGGTAGCGTTGATTGAGAGGTGGAGACCGAGACCTACACTTTCCATCCGCCATGCGGAGAGTGTACAATCACTCTAGAAGATGTGCAATTGCGGTTGGGATTACCGGTGGATCGGTCGGTAGTCACGGGTCCGTAACATCTACCATTTGGATGGCGTATGCTACGAGCTTCAGGTGCCATTCGGATAGAATTCGAGGAGCTCGGATCGATATGGCGTGGTTACGAGACACATTCCCGGAGCCGAATAAGGGTTCGACCGAAGTAGAAAGAATACGGTATGCTCGAGCATACATTCTTCAAATAATTGGATGCTATCTGATGTCGGACCTCTCTAGAAACCTCGTCCCCACGAGATGGCTCACGAAACTTGTTGATTTTGAGCGCCGGTGAATTGAGTTGGGGTCCGCCGTGGTTGTCGAGGTTGTCGGGGAGATGTGCGCGAGGCGACGCTGCCGAGTAAAGCAAAAATCGGAGGTTGCCTATCACTACTGCAGTCATGGGCATGGTTTCGATTTCCATTTTTACGCCCTCGAGTCGACCACCCATATTCATTCCCACTGATAACGAGGTAAATTTAATATTATATTATACAATTATTTCGTAGATTTATAGTATAATTGCATGCTAAAAGTTTATTTAATTAGGTGGAACCATCCGGCGAGTCATGTTGGAATACATAACTCGCTTGAGGATATACGGCTCCTATTGGACCAAAGGTCGGAATCACAAGTAAGTTTCGAATTTTGTTATTATAATTTAGTATTTCGTATGTAGTGTCTAATATTAGGTATATAACTAAAATTTTCGTAATGTTAATATAGTTTGAATGGACACCGTACGACGAGCCAAAAATTCGTGCAGTAATTCCGGAGGAGTTCCTCCAAAATCCAAACGGTTGGCACGTAAAGATCCCATTGATCACCTATGCGACCGTGGAGATGCACCAGGCAGATCGGGTTCTGCGGCAATTTGGATTTCGGCAACCGATTCTCGTGCCACCGGAGGTGCTCGATGATGAGCACAAAGTGGGCTTACGGCAAACACACACGAATTGGCCAAGATTTTGGTCAGAACATATCGAGACGTGGGAGAACCGATATGACTATATACCTAACCGGGAACCGATAGTCGTTCCGGAGTTAGCGTGCGTGCCGGAGTACATGCCACGGTTTAGGATCCATGGCAAGCCGTATCTGTTGTCAGAAGAAGAGAGGCGACGGCAACTTCGAGAGCGAAGGGAACGTCGGGCCCCTTTACATCCAAGGAGAAGGGGTGATGAGGCAGGGCAATCATCAGTGCCGACACAGTCACCGGGCCCAGCAACAGCGCCTACACAGTCATCGGGCCCATCAGTTCAGCCGACAACACCGATATCACAGTATCTACCGTTCATGCCAGGTGCGTACCCTTCCCCTTATATGTATCCTCCTAACCCATATATGTTTCAGTTTCCTAGTCCTAGCCCAGGTTGGAGTGCATGGCCGGGTTCAAGTCCATTACTGACTACTTCCACTGGCCAGCCGATGGTGAGGCCGACGTCGCATGTGGGTTCAGAGGAGGCGCCGTCGGGAAGCACTTCTTTCTACCGGGCTCCTTCTCCATTCGGGATGCAGTCACCCCCGCCGTGGTTTATGCAAACACCTTCGGCGTCAATATTTTATCAGAGTGGGTCACCATCGCAACATCCAGAACCAGACCCACTGCCGGAGGAACCCGATTCCCCGCCCGAGGTTCCACAACCCCCGCCGGAAGCCAGAAGAAGGAGGAATCCAGCGCGTGGCAAGTCGGCCCAGCCCTCGTGTGGTATTTGGTTCCCCTGAGCATCGACACTAAACCCTAAACCCCCTAATTTGATTTGTAATTAAGGTTTATTTTTTTGTAATTAAGTTTTAATATATTTAATAAAAATTGAGTTTAACTATTTTCCTTATAATTTAATTTTTTTAATTTTTTTTTAATTTTAATACCTTTGACAAAATAGAATTGGTTTAATTTTTTTTTGTAAAAAAGTTTTAATATATTTAATAAAAATTGAGTTTAACTATTTTCCTTATAATTTAATTTTTCTAATTTATTTTAATTTTAATACCTTTGACAAAAATAGAATTGATTTAATTTTTTTTGTAAAAAAGTTTTAATATATTTAATAAAAATTGAGTTTAACTATTTTCCTTATAATTTAATTTTTCTAATTTATTTTAATTTTAATATCTTTGACAAAATAGAATTGGTTTAATTTTTTTTTTGTAAAAAAGTTTTAATATATTTAATAAAAATTGAGTTTATCTATTTTCCTTATAATTTAATTTTTCTAATTTATTTTAATTTTAATACCTTTGACAAAATAGAATTGGTTTAATTTTTTTTTGAAAAAAAGTTTTAATATATTTAATAAAAATTGAGTTTAACTATTTTCCTTATAATTTAATTTTTTTAATTTATTTTAATTTTAATACCTTTGACAAAATAGAATTGGTTTAATTTTTTTTTGTAAAAAAGTTTTAATATATTTAATAAAATTTGAGTTTAACTATTTTCCGAAAAAATAGATATTACATAGCCGCCATGAGACAAAAGACCTAAGAACACGGTCAACTATTCCGATTTGGACACGAGCGAGATGTATGGCCCAGGGTCCTACACCATCCGCACAGCCGACCTTGGTTGCTTGTTTCTCGGATATCCATATTGTTGCGTATTCTAGACGAGCAAGGTCGACCTTTTGGTTTGCGCCTCAATTGTCTATCCGGCAATAGCTTATACGGTGCAAGCGATACCAATGGCCACTTACGTTCATCTGGGACTGGTGGGAATACATGTCTCCACACGTACATCTTTTCTAATTTATACATTTCGTCGACATATCTCATTGGATCAAGACGGGGATTCTGACAAGCCGCAAGTACATGGGCGCAAGGGTAACGAAGTGCATCAAATTTCCCACAGTCGCAGGTCCTATTTGTCAAGTGTACACGATAATGGCCGCCAACAATACCTTGGTTCGGTCTGTCAAACTCCGTGACACGAAACCATAGGTTGTCGCGATTGTGACACACTGTGTGCATGGTGTTCGCTCGTGCCTTCCCACGGTTGATTTCTTGCAAGACCTTCGGGCTCCATACATGGCCTCCTTCCATCTGCCCTCTATAACTTGCTGCTCTCTTCGGAAATAGTGCCGCTAACCGAAAATATGTCTCTCGCACAACTGCTATAATCGGCAGATGACGGGTTCCTTTCAGAATAGAATTTATGCATTCGGCAAGGTTTGTGGTTATATGCCCATATCGTAGGCCACCGTCATATGCTTGTGTCTACTGTTCGAAAGGAATATTGCACAGGTAGCTTGCACCTTCGGCGTTATCTGAGCGCAAACTGGCCAGCATCTCGTGAAAACGGTCTTTATTGATCTCATACCCTGCGAATATACGTTGATAGCTAATATTACATACCACTCTTCAATTGCGAATAAATTGAATTTTTCAAAAGAAATTGTATTAATAGATATTTCATACCCATATCGATCACTTGCCGTTTCTGTCTTTTAGATTGATGTTGCCCATAGTAGTTGGATGCGATATGCCTCAGGCAATATCGATGGTGTGTGCGATGCCACATGCTTCCCTGGCGTTCTATTGCCGCAAGTATTCCAGGGCCCCGATCCGATATAACGCATATGTCAGGTTGGGGGCAAACATGCCTCCTTAACCTAGATAGGAAGAAGTTCCAATCATCAGCTGACTCCCCCGGTGTTATTGCGAACGCAATCGAAAGGATTCTCCCACAGCCGTCTTGTGCCACAACTAGCAATAGCCGATGCGTATATCTACCATACATAAAGGTACCGTCAATTTGTACCAATGGCTTGCAGTATTTAAAGGCATCTCGGCATTGCTTAAATGTCCAGAACAGACGCTTGAACACTGCGCATCCACGGAGCAGACGATTGTTGTAGTACGCAGGTTCCGTTTCAAGGTCTGTCATGCTGCTTGGGACATATCTCTCCAGCACCTGACACCACTGCCACACTTCATTATATGAAGTGTCCCACCCACCGTGTAACCTTTCTAACGCCTTCTGCTTGGCTATCCAAGCCTTTCTGTAAGAGGGCGTGTACCCCAATTGGCTACGAATACTGCCAATTAAGGCCGACACCGTAGTCTTTGGATCGGCCTTCAACGTCAGGATTATTATGTTAGCCAACATGTCTGAATCCATCTTCGGATGATCTTGTGTTACACTTATCAACGAAGTACCTTAAACAATGCAACATTACATATTAGTACTGTTATTCCAAATCACTGAACACATAGTGGTACTGTACCGGCAAGACATGTATGTCGACCTTTTTACTTTTTTATCTCCCACAACCCTGTCCTTTTCTTCAACGACGCCATGATTTTCCATGGACATGTGCCATCTTGCACTGCACACTTCGCCTCGAACTTATCGAGCTTCGATTTAACCACCTTGTAGTTAACCCCGTTTTTAACGCTGTACTGTTTCAATGCAGCAAGAAAAGTATTCTTGTTGGAAAACTGGTTACCAACTTCTAATTGGTCGGAATCCAACGAAGAATCTGTACGGTCACGCGTCCGGTGTGTTAGTTCAGGAAACTCCAATGCATCATCTTGAGATAGATCGACATTATGCATGTGGGCTGGAGGTGAGTACGCTCTGAATAGAAGATCTTCTTCTTCTTCGTCTGAACTGCCCTCAACGTCTTCAGGTACAATTGGAACGGGCTCCGATTCAGAAAATAATCCAACTTCTGCACCGTCGGGCCCTGGCTCCCGAGGTGGATCCACATCGGATTCATCGTCCGACCCTCCATAAACTCGTAACAAACGAGGCCCTCGGTGGATGGATGTCGTCGAGTACATCATCCCTCCTTAAACATCTTTCGTACAGATTCCAATCGTATGTGGATTGCCAACCACTAGAAGTTGACGACGTCCCCCAATACGTATTTCTATCATCGGACGTCGACTGACGGATATGCATGTCCCATCCACCAACCGAGTGTCGTGCAGGGGTTATGTTTTCCATACTACGATCGCACACGGGCACTTCTGTGTTTTGCCTCTCACTTACAGAGTGTCGGCTTGGGGTCGTGTATTCCCCTCGAACGGTAGTAGATGTCGAGGTCTCAGAAAGATCACTTAGAGATGAAAATTCTACATATACCTCCATATAGGGTGATCCACTGCCAAGATGAGTCTCCATCATTGCCTCAAAGCCCCGAGCACCTTTGATGTCGAACGACTCATATCTCACCGGATCAACCGAAGCGCAAAATCTATACTTAATACACTGAACTTTCATTGGCGTTGTTCCAAATATTTTACGCCTAATTCTTTTGCGAAGTTCTACCAAATCGATGTTCCGATTAAAACTCGATCATATTTGTGTTCTCCGATAAGAAAACAACGCCATTTTCGGTGTCACGAACTTCACCGTCGTAGTAAATAACAGCATTAATATGTTCACTCATTTTCAAATTTTTTTCCCTTTGCCTCAATTTCCTTTATACAACCTGAGAATGAAATTTGGCTGATTTATAGCCTAATTTTGCCGGATGCTACTGTAGCAAAAGCGCGTCCACGTGGGAGCACTTTTCAAGACGATGCGCATCTTGCGATTCACCTCGCTGGAAGTGTTTTGGCCTTGTTTGTTCGTAAACGTCTCTCAAAATTATTTTGCGGAGACTCATCAGAGCAAAAGCGCGTCCACGTCGCGTTTTTGATCCGCATCTTGTTTTTTTGGCCATCGCTTGTTTGTAAACGTCTCTCAAAATTATTTTACCGGAGACTCATCAGAGCAAAAGCGCGCCCACGTCGGGCGTTTTTCAAGACGCATCTTCGTTTTTGGCTCATCGTTTGTTCGTAAACGTCTCTCAAAATTATTTTGCCGGAGACTATTGGGCCAAAAACTTCAAACGAAGTGCAGCCCAAAAAGCGCGTCCACGTCGGTAGCGTTTTTGGGGGATACGGACCAAAGCGCGCCTCGTAGGACGCATTTTTCCACGTCGCCAAGAAAGCGCGCCCACGTCGGGCGCGTTTTTGCCGACATGGACAAAAACGCTTCCTGAGCGCGCGCTTTGTCAGTATCCCCAAAAACGCTACCGACGTGGACGCGCGTTTTGGGAAATGGCCCTTTTCCGTAAATTTTTTTCAACCGGCCCTTTTCGGTAATTTTTGAAAATTTTGGGCATTTTCTGGTATATTGCCCCATTTTCTTATAGAACTGATTTTTTTTGGGAAAAAATAACTTAGTTAGCTAAATACATAGGGATATTCTTAAAAAAAAAAATCTTTGACTTGTCAATTTTAAGAAGACCTAGAATCACCGTAAGAGAAAGATCAAAAGTCTATAACTCTTCTTTTTTAACCAAAACTAATTTAGCTAGGCAATTTACAACTTGATTTTGTTCTCTAGGAATGTAATACAAGATCTACTGTTCTTATTGAGACAAAATATTTTGAATTCGTCTAATAAAGGCCGAGTTCAAAGTGGTGGAGATGCTTCCTTGGATTGCTTTAACAACCCCCAAGCTATTAGACTGGATTATAATATTATCATCTCCCAGACGTTGACTTAGCTTAAGCCCCTCCAAAATGCTCCAAAGTTCAGCATTGAAAATCGAACACTTTCCAAAATAACGATTGTTTCCAGCGATCCAATCTTCATTTTCATCATGAAGTACACCTCCAGAAACTGCATTTTCGAAATCCAATCACCTTCCACTTTCCCATTAACCTTTCTTCAAAGAATAGGTTGTGACTATCAATCATATCCACATTAGAGACCAAAAAAATTGTATTGCCCAACTATACACATTAGAGACATTAATACACATATAATTCCTTTTTTTTAGATTAGTTGGATTTCACAACGTTGATTGAATGGCTTCATCATTAACTCTTCAATCTTACTTATAACCAAGCTTATTAGCCAATTTATTAATATCTCACTTGCCTTTAAGAGTAATAAAAAAAAAATATATTACTTTTGTTTAAATTAGTAAATTTTAAATATTTATATAATAAGTAAGTTTATATTTCATATATATTGTTTTTCTTTACTAATAAATAATTACCATTTAAGATACAAAGTCATTTTTACTTAAAAAAAAATTTACCCACTAAGATTAATTTTTTGGGTAAAGTATAGAAATGGTATTGCCTGCATTCTATTTTGATCTCAAATTTTAATTTATTTTTTCTATTTTGGTTATTAAATCAATTTTTTTTGTTACCAAATGTTAGCAACATTTAAAATTTTGAGGGAAATGTTGATGTGTTTTTTTATTGGTTTAATAATAAATTTAACTCTTTAATGTCTATATATTTTAGCAATTTGATTCTAAATATAAAAAAATTAACAAATTTAACCTTTAATATTTATAAAATTTATCATTTTAATTCAAATTTTAAAAAAATCAATAAATTTAACTCGAAAAATTTTGTAATTTTTTACAAAATTTACAGCCATGGAACATCACCTACGAGCATCAGTCAGCATCCTTATCTTTATAGGTGGGCACAAAATCAGAACGGTTGCTGTCATTCATGAAGTTTATGTCAATTTTACTTGTTTCATATAAATAAAAAAACAGCATCATGAAGGTATATCATTATGATATACATTAACAAATTATCTTCCAGCATTCTTCACAGTTTCTTTCAGCCTAAATCTGTGCTTGTCGTCAATAATTGGAGAAGATAACAGTAACCAGGAGGTTTTTCTTTATAAATTTTGTAAAAAATTACAACATTTTTAAAAATAAAAATGTGTCCTTTTATAAATTTTAAGGGCTAAATTTATTGAACTTTTTAGAATTTGAACTAAAATGATAAATTTTATGAACATTAAAGGCTAAATTTGTTGAACTTTTTATATTTAGGATCAAATTTATAGAATGTCTAAACACTCTGGATGAATAGTAATGGGTTAACATATTTAAGTTATAAATGTATTTATGGGCCGGGTTAGGTTAGGTTTAGGCATTTGGTATTAACATACTTTATGTTTGTCCAAAGTTCTTAGCTCTGCTTAACTCGAAATATCAACAAAAATTTTACCCAAGTCTACTCGTATTTGTAAATAATTAACCTAAACTCATTTTAAACATATCCATATTATATTTTTTAATTTTTTAAAAATATTTATTTTATTTTTAATTTTAAATTTATATATAAGTAACATAACTTTTTTTATATTATATATTAGTATAGATATAAATTTTTTATCTTATAAATTATATAATACATAAAAATAACATAATTTAATACATTATAAAATTACAAAAGGGGTATGATCGAGCTTCAACTTTGAATGTTCAAGGTCTTCTGTAGGGCCTTGTAATCTTGACTTACTGATTGTTGGTTAGTGACCGGCGTAGGCGGCTGCGCCAAACTTATAAGCAAGAAGCGTGAGTCATGTTTTCGCAATTGATTGTTCCACTGGCAATGGGATCTTCAACATCAGTTCCACTGTTTTCTTATTCACTTGTTCTTTCCTTCCTCCCTACTCTTATCCTTGCACAGCTTAATCCTGTTTACTTTGAGCACGATTGTAATCAAGGCAGCGGCAATTACACCCCAAACAGCACTTACGAGGCCAACCTCAATAGCATCATCTCCCGATTCGCCACTCTTAGTTATTTCAATTACGGCTTTTTCAATCTATCTGCTGGAGAAAGCCCCAACAAGGTTTACTCAATCGCACTTTGCAGAGGTGACATGAACCAAGCCGATTGCAACACTTGCCTCAACCCTACATCAACCGAACTCAAGCAGTTTTGTCCCCGAAACAAGGTCGCCACCGCTTGGTCCGAGCTCTGTTCGGTGCGGTACGCCAACCGAGACCTGTACGGGCTGCTGGAGAACGATCCTCGTACTTGTAAATACAACCCGATGAATGCATCGGACCCTGCTCAGTTCAATCGAGCATTAAGTGAACTATTGAATAATCTAAGCAGCGAAGCTGCAGCCAGTGGTCCACTCCGCAAGTACGCAGCTGGCAATGCACCGACTGGTAACTTAACGGTATATGCCACGGTACAGTGTACTCCAGATATGGACCAGCAAAATTGCACTGCTTGTCTAAATTACGGCAGGAGCGAGCTTGGAGGGTGTTGCTATGGAAGGATGGGATGTAGGATTCTTAGACCAAACTGTGTGTTGAGGTTTGAGTCTAACCCTTTTTATAATGAGACCGCAGTTCCTTTACCGTCACCTCCAACAAATTCTTCTCCGCCGCCATCTCCAGGTAAAGAATCGATTTGTGTTATTTTCCTTTTCCTGAGCAAAGCAATTAAAAAACAAATAAATAAAAGACCAACAAAATGAGCAGTGGTTTAATATGTGCTTACTTATTTGTTTGGATATTGCCTGTTAGGTTTATCTGCGTATATATTATATGTAAGTTCGTAAGAATGATAACATTCTAAATTTGTGTTTTGCAGGAAATGGGAATAACACAACTCGAACTGTAATCATTGTTATTGCTTCAGTTGTTGGCCTTCTAATACTAATTATCTCCATCTGCATTTTTAAGAGACCCAAAAGAAACAACTCTAAAATATAATGAAACAAAGACCAAACAAACAACTAGTAAGTGCAGATTAGCTGCCGAAGAAATTGTACAATAATTATATTGCCTGTTTGCAGCTAAGGATGCGGATAATGAGATGTCTGGGGCGGATTCCTTGCAATTCGACTTCGATTCTGTTTTGGTTGCAACCGATAACTTCTCCGATGTCAAGAAGCTTGGTCAAGGAGGATTTGGAGCTTTTTACAAGGCAAAGAATAGTACTGCTATGTCAATGAATAGTATTTCTAAATCTATCAAAAGCCACTTATGGTTCATATGTATACTGTTATGTTTTCAGGGTCAGCTTCCAAATGGAGAAGAGATTGCTGTGAAAAGACTGTCTAAAGGATCGGGTCAAGGAGACTTAGAATTTAAGACCAAGATGCAATTAGTTGCCAAGCTTCAACACCGCAATTTAGTTAGGCTCCTTGGTTGTTGCTTGCAAGGACAGGAAAGGCTTCTCATCGATGAGTTTGTGCCAAATGCAAGCCTTGATCATTTCATTTTTGGTAATGTATTTCTATTACAACTTTGTATATTTTTCTTTTAACTGTGTATAGCCATCAACAAGGACATGCACCAAATTTAATCCTTAAATTTGTTCCACTAATCTGAAAGTTTTGTGATGACGTAGATCGGATCAGGCGTGCAGAACTAGAATGAGAAACACGGTTCAAAATCATACAAGGCATTGTTCGTGGACTCCTTTACCTTCACGAAGACTCTAGGCTTCGAATTATTCACCGTGATCTCAAAGCAAGCATTGTCTTGTTAGATGCAGAGATGGTTCCTAAAATTGCAGATTTCGGGATGGCAAGATTGTTTGGACAGGATGAAACACAAGGCAGCACTAGCAGAATTGTGGGAACTCAGTAAGTATCAAGACATCCTAGGAGCCTTTTAGATATTAAATATATGTATTTGAACTGTACTAATGAAGCTTCCCTTAATTGCAGTGGATATATGGCTCCCGAATATGTTTTCCATGGACAATTCTCAGTAAAATCAGATGTGTTCAGCTTCGGTGTATTACTTTTAGAAATTATAAGTGGTCCGAGAAACAATAGCTTCCGTTACGATGAGCAGTACGAATACATACTAGGTTTTGTAAGTATATGATTTCTAGTGACTTAAAGCCAATGTTAAAAGAGTTATATGTTTACATTGTTTAAATTGGACGTTGGCTGATTCCTTGGTAGGCATGGAGAAGCTGGAGAGAAGGGACGGCATTGAATCTGGCTGATCCCACATTGGGTGATGGTTCGAGGAATGAGATAATGAGATGCATTCACATTGCATTGCTATGTGTTCAGGAATAAGTAGCAGCCAGACCAACCATGGCTTCGGTTGTTCTGATGCTGAATAGCTTCTCGACCACCCTCGCTGTGCCGGCACAACCAGCATTTGTCATGCAGAACAACTTCGAATTTGACACGTCAACTTCATCGGCATCAGCTTCAAACCAATCCAACACAGAGTTGCCACCATTGTCCCGCACGAGGTCTCAATTAGTGAGCTATCTCCTAGGTAGTGTTTGCAAAGGGTGTATTTTAAGTTTATTCTCATTTTATTTTTTGTATAAAAGATTGTAGCCTGAATTAATTGAGTGATGACACCCTACTCAATTATTAGAGTCAAAAACTGAGTTAAGAAGGAAGTAAAACCAATTTTATTTTAATAATTAAAAAAAAATCTAGTTCTATTATAATCATCCCAAGCTTCTCGGAAGAAAATATGCATTTAAGCTTCTTCGGAGTCAAGGTAACAATTCGGTTAAAATATAATTGATTTTTTATATATAAATTATTGATTAACATAATAGGGGTGTTTATGTTTTTTAATCTCACATAATATTTTTATAAAAAAAAGTTAAATACTTTTAAAAAAGAATTATTTAAAAACTATTCTTTAAAGAAAAAAATATTTTGTTTTATATATTTTTTAAATTATCAACATTTAATATTATCATATTTAAAAATTATCTAACTTAAAGTTAACTACAGATTAACGTAATTATTTTAACTAGAAATTAACTCAAGTAATCAAATTTTTTTTTATTTTTTGACAAGTAGGAAATTATTCAAAACTTATTAACAAATAATATAAATTGACGATAATCATATTTTTAGGGTTTTTTTTTTTTTAAAATTTATTCAAGTTAACGTCTTTTCATCATCAAATAGTGAATGGATAAAATAAAAAAAACTCAACACCCATGGGTAGTAATAAAAAAATATTTTTTTTAAGAATTTGAAAAGGAAGTTTTGGATATATCTAAAATGGGAAATAATATTTTAAGTAAAAATAAACACTTTATATTTTAGAAAAAAAAAGGAAGAAGCTAGAAATGAAATCATATAGTAATGGTTATGAAAAACGCCAGGTCCAAAGTTTAGAATTGGACCAAGTTGTAACAATGATATAATAGTCGGCCCCAAAATGATTACATTCAATGCATATTGTTGAAGGCAGCAAAGCCCAACATACATTTGTGTTGTGAACTCGCAATTGAATTGCTCAACCCCTGATTTGATGCTAAAAGAAAGCTGAAGAAACAAAGATCAGAAAACCCAGAAACAGAGAGATACAGAATCATTAACCATTTTTTGTTTGTATAGTAGAGGAAAAAAAAAAGAAAAAAAAGGAAAAAAAGAGGGCCTGAGATTGCAAGTAAGAGGCAACCCCCGCCCTCCACCATTTTAGAGCTTCTCCATTCTTCTTTTGCATCGGGGGTTCCTCTATTTTTATTTTTGAATTGTTTATTTTTTTATTTTCTATATGCATACACAAATTCTTTGATTAATATAATTGAGAGAGAAAGTAAGAGAATTTGAGATAAAGAAACGAAGGGGAAAAACATGTCGAAGAAGAAGGCTTTCAGTGGCAACACTATGACTTTAAAAGATTTTCATGGTGGTTCAATCCCAACTGATCTCCCTCTCCCTTCTGCCCCGGGCGTGTAAGTACCCTAGTTTTAATTTCCACTTATTTTGATTAATCTTTTTATTTTTATGTATCTTTTTTTTCCTTTACTATTTGATGTATGCTTTTCTGGGTATAATTCAAAATGTTGAATTTAGGTCGTTTTATATTAGATCTGACAGCCACTGGATCTACAACTGAAACCCTAGTTGTTAATATTTCTCTTTATTCTTATTGAATTTGATGGGAACAGGATTGTTAGGCCTTCCGATCGTTCAGGTTATGATAAGGGAACATCGTGGGGAAACCCCATGGGCCGGCCAGATCACCGTGCTCGGCCTAATTCGTCTCCTGCAACTAGGCATTTTGATAATAAAACCCCATTTCTTACCAATTCAGTGCATATTGGTCGAAATTTCGATGAGGATGAAAGAACGCCGTTAGATGGGGTTTCTGCACCACGTAGAACCATTAGTGATGAGAGTTTTCGGGCTCCAGCTAGACATCTGGAGCTGAAGCCGGAGTCTGCTTATGCGGGTAGGGTTTCAGGCCGACACGGATCAGCTCCTGTATCTCCATTGTCAAGTGGAGGGGGACATTCACACTCTGGTAGAGTGTCTGAAGCTGCTCGTGGTGGTTTGAGTTCTCAGACTTTGGGGTGGAACCACGGGCAGGCTGCTTCGGGACCATACCCTAACCCATGGACATCCAGGAAGGAGATGTCGTTTAGTGTTGCAGAGCCCGTACAATCTGCATGGTCTGAACAAAGTGCTGTCTCGAAGTTGGCTCATGCTAGTGCTCTTGAAAAGGTTTCTTCGGGTCGATGGCAGTCAAAGCAGTCCCTTCAATATCAGAAAGATATTGATGGTAGTAAACATTCAGAAGTAGAAAATGGTTTGCACTCCCAGGGTTATGATGATAAGATGTACAGCAGAATGAGTCTTGCGGGTGGAAGGGAGTATTCTGATGTGTCATTGGCAAGGCATGTGGAGAAGGGGTTGAATATTGAAGATGGAATTCATGGTGGGAGAAAGGAGTTACCGGACTATGAAAGGGACAGTAATCTTAATTATTTGGAAGTTAAAGAAAATAAATCAATGTTACATGGTGAAGCAGTTCGCTCAACTCATTCTGATGGCAAATTTGGTGGTTATGAATTGCAGCCGTCACCATCAGCGCTGGCAGAAGCATCTGAGCGACCCAAGTTGAAGTTATTTCCTCGGAGCAAGCCATTAGATGGCCCCAAATCACCTGTTGTTGATCCTAAGCAGGTATTCTTCTGATGCCATACAATTGAAGTTTGAATTCACATGGTTCACCTCTAATTGTTTTAAATGCTTGAAATAGGGGCACCAGCAGCCAAATGAATTAATGCTTACTCATACTGAAATCGGTAACCATTCACATGAACATATGCATACTTCAAAACCTGGTTTAGCTGGTAGTGAGAGTCGGAATCAGACAGTGGATCGTCCTAAGCTCAATTTAAAGCCACGTTCACAGCCCATCGAACAGTTGGAAGGGAACATCGAGAAGGAAAGGTAGTATGTTTCTAGACTCTGAGTTAATGTTACTCTGTTTGTATGTATAGCGTTCTTGTGAAATAACTAAAGCACAATGGAACAATGAATTCAATTTTAGAGTCCTTAAATTTGTTTGTTTCCTGTTTGCCAGAATAGTCCTTAAATTCGAATGTTAAAGCTTATACTTCTTAGCTTAGTGAATGAGTGGTTGCATATAACGGATCAATATTTTGTTTGCATGTCCTTAATGACTTCTACGGTAATGTTGGAATGAAATTGATCCTCACTTTAGGTTGAATGAATAACTACTTAGCTAAGTGTCATTGATGCAGAAATTCATTGTTTGGTGGTGCTCGCCCACGAGAACTGGTGAGTGTATCTGTCATGTCTTCTTATTGGAATGTTTAATCATTTTTATCCATTATTATAGCTTCACGCTTGGTATTTTTTGTGATTGTCATATTAATACCTGATAGGATTGCCGGTCTGCTTCTCAGGTTCTAAAGGAAAGAGGGATAGATGATAGAAATCATGAGCCAGTTCAACATGTTGATAGGTAGAGATTTCTTGTATTGAATGTGATTCTAGGACATTTTGCATTACTTTTTTCGGGTAAAACCTAATAATAGCGTGTCATTATTGTTACGTGAAGGGTCAAACATAATGTTACGAGGACTGAAAAAGCTGCTGACCAGGCATCTCCTTGCCATGGTGAAAGAGTCGAGAATCCTCCTGTTGATCAGAGAGGTGGAAGAAAATCCGAGAGGAACCATCGTGTTGACAGTGGAAGAGTTGACATGCAGAGGAGGAATTGGCGAAATGAAAATAGGCGGAATGGCCGGGACACTGAAAGACCGCAGCAAGCACCGCCAGTGAAGGAGAGGCAGCCTTCACCTGAGACTTGGCGTAAGCCTGTGGAGAAGACTAATCCAGTATCTGCTCAGGTGGCTGGTGTACGTTATGGAAAAGTAACATCAGCTCTGGAGCTTGCCCAAGCCTTTTCGAAATCATTCTCCGATCAGAAAAAAGATGACCAATATGGTGGGCAAAGGGTTACACCGGCCCGGACCCAGATGCCATTTTCTCGGTTGATGGGTCCAACTCCAAGGCCTCAGATAAATGGCTACTAAATTTGAGAGCAGATGGTGTTACTGGTAAATGGTTTTATGCAGTCATTGATTATAACGAGTCATGAGTGCAGGCAACTGGTTTTGTTTTTTGTTTTCTTTATTTTATTGTCTTTTTTTTTAAAAAAAGAAAAGAAAAGAAAAAGAAAATTTTCAGGAGAACAATGGGCATACAAAAATCAATAGTTATGTCTTGTTTCTTTATGAATTTTAAAAATTTTTAACCAGTTTTTATTCGAACATTCAGTTGCCTAAAAAAAGCTGAAACAGCTTGCACTCCTGAAGAATAATGTTATTATTTTCTTCAATAGTATTTCCGAATATTTTTCTTCAATTTCCCTTTTAAATAACAATAAAATGAGTTTATTTAGATCGAAATTTAATAAAATAAGTTGACTTAGCTAGCTTACATTGTAACATAATTTAATACTAATTTAAAACAAATCAACTAAAAATTATTTGAGGCTAATCGAAGTTAATCTTTACAAGTGATATCTTATTCATAATTTGGACAATATATCATACTCCCCAACAGCAACAAAACTCAAATCATCTTTAAAATTTTTGTATGTATTTTTGAACAATCTAATCAGAATATAAAGTTTTTATGATAATAAAAAATACATGCATTTTTTTTCTAAATCAAATGGATATATTTTGTTTGACTGACCTGAAGCAATTTTTAATATAAGACCTTTTAGGTTGCAGTTGAGAACTCTCGGTAGAGTTAATAAAATTAAAGTTATTTTACAAAATTAATATAAATAATCTGATTGACTCTTTCTTATACCATTACAAACTTTTAGATTTTGGGAGGAGTTAGGACTCCAACCATTAGTGCATCATTGTTTAAACTTTTTTTCCTTCCAAAACATTGCCACACATAATCAAGAACACAAATATGAGAAGAAAAAAACAGATAACAAATTTATAGATCTACACTAATTATAATCAATACTTTATGCTGACCAATAACATCTAAAAGAACAAGAAAATAGAATATGTTTTCGACCACCAAACATTAGAAACAAGAAAAAATGAACCCCCCCCCCCCCCAAAGAATTATATCCAAATTTACCTTGTTGAGGCTTACAAACAGGAGGATCTTCAAATAGAGAAATAGACAATTGCTTATTAGCAACACCAATATCAAACAAGATTAACCCAGAAGAAGGATCATTCAGTATGATACCTCTAATAGGCAACCACAAAAACAACTCTTCTTGCGACAGCCCTTCAACTCCCACAAGCCCATCATAACTAAGGTTAGCTATCACCATACCATCAAATGCACTCTCCCATCAAACTTGGCCATGCATGGGCTTTCCAGGTGCACTTCCAAGTGACCATTACGGTCGAGTTTATAAGATTTGACATTGTTTGGGAAAAGACAAACAGGCAAGCCTTAAGGAGATGTTGCATTGAGGATGAGTGTCTGAAAGGGAGGAGAAGAAAAAGCGTAGTTAATAAAGATAAGTGGGTCAATATCTTTAGAGATGGAGACATTGTTAGTAGGATCTTGTTGAAACAGATATGGGAACTTTGGATGCTGAGTTTTCAAGGGTTTTAAAACTTTTTGTTGATCGTGGATTTTGAGAAGTATAGTACTAGGTCAATCTTATTATGGGATTTCGAAGTGGGGGCAGGAAGGAATGACTATTTCTAGGCTGTAAAATTTTCTTTGGTTAAAATATGTTTTTCCTATACTTTTCATATATTTGAATTTTAGTTTTTCTATTTTTAGATTTAAAAATGCAAATCCAATTGTTAACATATTGTAGAGGTTTTTTTATTTTTATTTTTTTTTTGTGAAGGGAGGAAGTGTCGTAAACAAGTGAACGAGATGTACCGAAAGAAGGCGGAGAGGAAAACTGGAGCAGATCTGATAACACTGAGCATAGTAGTAAATGATGATTAGTAAGGTAGGGAAAAAGGAAATGTGGCTAATGATAAAGGTTAATCAAAGAAAAAGTATGAGAATTTCAGAGAGAGTGCTCTATTAAAAGTCCAAAATGCCCAAAAGTCCCTTCACTAGTTGTGAATGACTCCTAAGTATATTGTCTCAGGAATGAGAGTTACAAAGCTAAATAATTAATACGAGTAATGAAATGAATTTTTAGCTACAATGAAATTAATGGTTAAGAGGAGATGGTGAAGGGTTTTGTTGGTGATGGAGATGGTGAATAGTGAAGAATAGCTCACTATGTTTCTAAAGGAAGTAAGAAGTACTCAGTGTTATCAGAAAATGTCAATAGAACTTTTTTAACTATCTCCACATTTGGTCTACCAAGCCAAACTCTCCGAAACATTCCAAAAGTGAAGATAATCCAAAAACCATGTCATATTTCGAGATTACTTTCATTTCTTCTACTTCGGTAAAGTAACAACACGTGAAACATCTTCTGCAGAACATCTCTTGAAATGTAAGAAGAGGGTTATTCCAGAAAAAGAATTGTTTTGACTTATTCCAAATTTGAATTGTTCTCAACGTAGAAGTTGTTTCAAACAATAGTTGTTCTGTAGTGATGTTCTTCTTGAAAGTATTTATCCTGAATATTAACTTTTCTTAAAAACACAATTGTTTTAAATAGAAGTTGTTCCAAACAAATATAGTTATTCATGGAATGTAATTATTCTAAATAAAAGTTGTTCTCAACAAGAATTGTTTTTAAATGATAGCTATATTAGATGACAACTATTGTAAATTGAAACCTTGTTCTGAACATTGCTAATTTGAACATGGAACCTTGTTCTGAACATAGCTAATTTGAACATGGTTATTCTTAAATAATGGTTGCTCTGAACAATAATTATTGTAAACATAGTTGTTTTTCAGAAGAGATATCAAGTGAAACAATGATGTTGCTTGTTCCATGCTTGGTAGTATAATTTTTTAAAATATAATATTATTTATCTTAAGCAAGAATTTCTTAATAGAAAAGGTTTTCAAGCATGAAGGGTGAAGTAAAAGAAAAGAATATTCATAAAAAAATCATAGGTTGTGTTCGTTTCACTAAAAATAATTTTCGAAAAATGATTTCTAAAAAATGGATTGTTTTTCGGAGAAGTTGATATTTTTTGGTGTTTGGATGATTGCGTAAAAAACATTGTTCATTGTTTAACAATTTCCTAAAATCATTTATGAAACAAACATAACATAAATATATTTGTTACAAATATTATAGTAACATTTTTTTGTTGATAGTCAAAATTTATTGTAACACCTCAAACCCGGCCTATGCGTTAAGACCAGACTTGGCATGCCACGCGATTCGAATTTACGTCCAGTCGTCAATGTTTTTAATGAAAATAATTTTTCAAAACGATTTTGAAGACGGAGTTTATCAAAAATCGAGATTTATTTGAAAAACCATGATTTTAAAACATAAGAGTTTACAATTTGATTTAGAGAGAGATAATTGGTTGAAAATCTAAATAATTGGTTGAAATGAATTTATAAAAGAGTTTTCACAAAATTTTACGAGTGGGTGATATTTAAGAAAAACCCCCTTTTTATACGCAAGTTTAAGAAAACATTTATAAAAATTAAACAATCCCATTTAAGTAATTAAAACATATTAAAAACCATCCACAAATAAAAATCCATAAAAATAATACTAGAGGCCTAATTACACCGCAATTTAAAATAGTACTTAAATAAAAATACTTAAAAGAAGTCCAAAGTTTTTATAACTCATCATTCGTAGTATGGCCTCCACACGAAGTCATCCTCGGCCCAAACCTCCATCAATTGTCATTACACGAGAAGGGTAAGAATAAAGGGTGAGTTACGTAGAACTCGATTGTGTAACCCATTTACCGTGTTCACTTGGCCAAAACCATTTAAACAATTAGTTGGGCTTGAGCCCATTTACAAATGTGCATTATATAAATAAAATATAAAAATGCAGGTGATATGCAATTCCCAACCAAACCTAATTTCCATCCGCTACACACCACTGCACCAACCAAACACACCGTGGGGATCAAGTCAACCCACCCCGCCAACACACCGATAGCAGGCATTAAGCCAAATATAATATTTGTGGCAGAGCCACCGAACTAGATTGTGACAAAGTCACCGAATTGGAGGCATTAAGCCATTAAAAATATTTGTGGCAAAGCCACCGAACTAGATTTTTGGCAACAGGCCTTTCTTCTCTTCGTCAATTATCCCAACCCATGCAGTCATGTATATATATAATGCATAACAATATATTCATAAGGTAAATTTCAACAAAAGCCCATATTACAAATTATCAATTTGGCCCGTTAGTCAAAATAGCAATTTAGCCCATTTAACGATCTAGCAAATTTTGGCCCATATATATATATCGATCTAGCAATTTTGGCCCATATATATCGATTTATCAAGTTGGGCCCATATAGCAATTTATCAAATTGACCCATTAAGGGTATTTTCGTAATTCGGTCCATAAGGACATTTCGTAATTCAGCTCATTAGGGGCATTTTTGTAATTTGGCCCATAAGGCGTTTTCATATTCGTAATGTCACTCCACTAAGGGTAATTTGGTAATTTACCCTCCAAGGGTATGATGGAAATTTTTGCAACCTAGGCTTAATGACTAATTTGGAGCATAAAAATCAAAACTGTCCATCTGCGTCGTACTGACTAAAATGACTATAACTCTAGTTGAGAAACTCGAAATTTCGATCCGTAAATTTTCTCTGAAACTAGACTCATATAACTTCTTACTGTAATTTTTCCAGAATTTTTGGCTTAGCCAATTAGTACAGTTTATTCTTCAAAGTATCCCTTGTTTCACTGTTTGACATTTCTGACCTCTCTTCACAAAATCTCAGATATCTTATTGTACAGAACCAAATACTGATTTCGTTTGATCAAAATAAAAATAGACTCACTAAGGATTCTAATAATATAAACCATGTCATGTAATTATTTTTCTACAATTTATAGTGATTTTTCAAAGTCAGAACAGGGGATCTCGAAATCACTCTGAACCAGTCTTACAAAAATCTAAAAATCTCAAAATATACTGATCCTTTGCTTGCTCCGTTTCTTTTATAAGAAAATAGACTCGATTATCTTTCAATCCATATATCCTTCACTTTCTAATTCAATTCCTACTATTTTTGGTGAGTTTTCAAAATCACGTCACTGCTGTTAACCAAAACTGTTTTGTTACAAAATATGATTACCACTTGAACATACGTGCGCCCGAGTGGCCATAGATGCTGGTCTTGGCTTTTCAATCTTGTGACCGATTCACAGAACATTTCATGCAAACATTTAGAGAGGCATGAGATTACACATCCCATTTCAAACATGTATTCGGAAAGTAAGGGATTACACACCTTGATTAGGATTCCCTAAAGAACCACTCTTCGTTGCCCCTAAAAATAAATTCGATCAAAAGTTAGCATCGATATCTTAAAGGTTCCAAAAGCCCAAAAGTACTCACTCACAAGAGTCACTTATCACAATCGCGATCCTTCCCTACGAGATTCTAAAATCCGGCCTTCCACTATAACTCGATTGATCAAAGGAGTGAGTGTCAACACGAATGGGAAGAAATGATAAAGACGAGATGAAGGGTTTGGCTATGGAGGAAAAATGAGAAAGAATATTCGGTTATGGGGTATGGATTAGAGAAGAGAAGTTTGGAGCAAGAAAAAAATGACACAAAGTAATGCTAAAAGGAATTTGGCCTAACAAGCACCAAAGTTTTCCCAAATGACAAATGAAGAATTTGGCTACCCAAATACTCCTTCCCAAGCCGTGTGTTGCTTCTCCAAAAATGGATAAGTGTTGACCAAAAACACTTTCTAAAACATCACCCATGAAAATGCCAACATATTCCCCTTTTTACTCCTTTTCTTTTTTGTTTCTTTCTTTCCACTTTCCCATATTTTCCTCCATACCATAATTTCTTTCTACTTTCCCATAAAACATTCCTCAATTTAAGCCACTTGTTCCCCTACCTACCTTATCCTATTGATTCCTTTTCCTATGTCAATTTTTGTCTTAATCCATTAGCCACCTTGTCATAAAACCAAAAGTCCAACCTTCCAAAAATATAGCTTGACCGACACATGCTAGATGAGTGAAAAGAAAACAAAAATTTTAGTCACAAAAATGCATACCAAGGGATTCGAACCTCTTCCCTCAAGCAAACATACATGGCGTCATATCTCCTTTACCACTTGCTCATCTTATGCTAACTTTTATCACTTAAATAACTTAAACTCCAAGGTTACCTGATTCTTTTTCACTAAAGTACTCTTTTACTAAAATTGATTCTAATTCCAAGTAAATCCGAGCCTTCTCAAGACTATATTTAGCACATAAAAAAAAATCATATTCGAACTAACACCAAAGACAAGCAACATATTGATACTCAAATTTTTAAGATGTTACATTTATTTTATAATAAGATAATATTTTATATAAACTTAATTTAAATTACATATGTAAGGCCCAATTTTATCCCGGGCCCAGTATCATTAGCTAAAATTAAAAAACCCAAAAACAATATAGTGACTCAATACATTTCAAAGCCCAAACAGAAAAGAAAACAAAAAATAAACAAAAAAACCCTAGTGAGTTGATCCCGCGCACAAGTCGGTAAACCCACGCCCTCACCACGTCGTCTCGCGTTCGCAATTTTCCGTCGCCACGGCACCACGTCAGAAACGTGCTTGATCACGTACCTACAAAATAGAATAGATTAATTGTAAAATAGAAGGCTATAAAAGCCGAAATAGGGATCTGTAAAGAGGATCTTTTTCTTTTTTTTTTTTCTTACAACGGTTCAGATAGAAAACAGAGGCAATACACTATGTTTTTTTCAACTACAGAATCAAAGAAAATCCGGAAAAGGTTTCTTGTTTTCTTTTAATTTCCGAATCTGTTTGGTTTTTCTTTATTTGTTTCTCATATTTTCGTTATTTTAAAATATAAAAAGTTTAAGCATAAAAAAAGGGAATCGAGAGGGGGACTCACCGGACTTCCTCCATGCATTTGCAATCGCGCTTGTGAGGGGAGGAAGAGCTCACTGCAAAAGGGGCTTGAACCATAAAGAATAAGAAAAGGGGATTTTGGGATTTGGTTTTCAGAAGCAGAAAAGAAGGAAAGGATTTTGTTTTTTTTCTTGATAAAATAAAGGGTGTTAAATGGGTTTTGCAAAAGAAAAAAAAAAAGGGCTTTAAGCAGAAAGGAAATGACGCCGCATGGGGGGGGGAGCCCCGCGCAATGACCCGTTCCCCAGCTTGGATCCGCGCAATTTTACCCTAAATGGGTAAATTGCGCGATTAGTCCTTCTTTTTGTGCCGTTGTTTTAATTATGTCCTATTTCAGGTTTTTTTTATTTTAATTTTTTCCCTGAATCTCATGCGCTACCCCAAATTGGTCCACATCCAGGCGCTGTGTTCAGGGGTTTAAAATAATTGCACTCTTAGTCCTTGTTTGTTGATGCAGAGTGTATTTCAGTCCTATTTGGTTTAGATTCATTTCAATTGAGGCTTTAACTTTTGTTTTTATTATGATGCAGTCCTTAACCCTTTTTTTTAATAATCTGGTTTTTGGGGTTTCATTATTTATTTTTATTTTTTCTAAATTATCTTATATTCTAATTATTTCTATTCTTTTCTTTGATTTCATAATTATTCTTAGGCGTTATTATTTTTATTATTAATATTGCGTTTATTTTCATTGTTTCTATCGTTTTGCGTCATTACTATTAATTTTAATGTCAGTATTATTCTCTTATTATTAGTATCATTTTTATTTTTATTATTCCATTGTTATTTCTTATTTTATTATTATACTATTCTATTACTCATTTTTTTATTACCACTTTTTTATATGTATATTATTATTATAATTGTATTCTTTCTATACTCACTATTATTATATATGTTGTTGTTTTTATAATATATTATTATTATATCTATTATTTTTAATTATTATCGATATACCCTTTTTTTGCTACTATGTTTCTATTAATACTATTATTTTAATATTATTACTACTAATTTAGTATATATTTTCTTATTGTAATTATTATTTTAACATCACCACTACTATATCTTTTAATTTTTTTAATTATTATATTCATTAGAATTATCATCGTCTTTTTTATTTGTCATTATTTATATGTACATATATTATTATTATTATTATTATTATTATTATTATTATTATTCTTATTCTTATTGTTATGATTATTACTCCCATTATTATTCTCTCTTATTATTGTCGGCTTTACATTTCAATATTTTTATTTTTGGTTTTTTTAAATTTATAAAAAAAAGGGTTTCAAAGGTAATATTTTGTGTCTGAAACTTCAAAAAATCGTGCCCAAGGGTGCTGGGCTTCGATTTTTCGTTTGTCTGGATCACTAGATATCTTTTAAAGATTTTGATCATGTTTTTGAAAATAAGGCAATGTTTCGCGTTTGGAAGTACGAGAGATTCGTGCCCAATCGTGCTGGGTCTCGATTTTCTATTCGTCCAAACAACTAAATATCCTTCAAAGATTCTTTTATCATGTGTCTTAAACAAATGCAATATTTCATGATTGGAAATTCAAGGAATCGTGCCCAATCGTGCTAGGTTTCAATTTTTAGTTTAACCAAACAGTGAAATACCCTTTTCAAATTGCAATACATAAATTTTGGAAATCATGAAATGATCTTAGTATCGAGGGTTTGAAGCATCGTGTCCTATCGTGCTGGATGTGCTATTTCATCTCTTCGGAACAAAAGAGTTTCGATATCCAATTCGAGTTATCCAAACATTTTTTAAATATTCATATTTTAAAATCTTTTCTAATTTTCGACATTAAGGACATTAATCAATCGATAAGGTACCAATTTTGGGCGTTGCAAGGGTGCTAATCCTTTCTCGTGCGTAACCGACTCTTGAGCCCGTTTTCTTAAAATTCGTAGACCAAAATATTTTCTAAAGTGATCCAATCGCACTTCTGAAAAGATTGGTGGCGACTCCGTTTTTCTTTTTAAAGTCGGCTCCTTTTTCCAAACAAAAAAATGGTTTCGACAGCTTGGCGACTCCACTGGGGACCAATAAGAGAGTCAAGTCGTAAAATTGGTTGATTAATGTCCTTTTTATCGAAAATAATATTTTTTCATTTTTCCCATTTGCATGAGTTTGTGTCGCGTCATATATTTGTTTTGGTTTGAGACACATGGGATATCTCTGCATTCATGTTGCATGACCGTTGTGGTCACGCCCTTTAAGTGGGAGTGAGAAGCTATGCCTTCGTGAGGTTTTCACCTCCGCATAGGCTAAAGAACTGCTTCCGGTATACATCCGTACCTATGGTTCCGTAAGGTTTTCACCTCCGCATGGCCATAGGGAAATGTATTCCCCTGAACTGAACTCGATCCGTATGAGCCTATAATGGGTGAGGATTGAGGAATTCTTCTGGTTCAGGTACCCTTCCTTTAGAACTAAACCACATATAGTGAACCCTAAGATCCCACCCTAGGTAGAGCCATGCTAAATCTTAGTAGCCACCCATATAGTGGTTTGACTTTTTTTTTTCACTTGCTTTAGTTACTATTATGTGATACTAACTTGTTTTATTTTGGCCATGTTTGCATGTCATTTCATACTTAAAGGGCATCGATTCCTGTTTTAATTACTGAATTAGAAGGCTTGTTATGGATAATGAATTCCTTGATAAAATAGAGGATAATGCGGCCGTGCATATATGGTCAGAGAAGACACAACTTGAGAAGGGGGATAGTCTAACCGAGGGGTATACATCAGAATTAGGGGACTTCACTCGCATCAGTACGACACAGAATGAGCTCCAAAAATTAACAGATATATGGGTCTGTTGGGATGAAGGAACCAAGCAGCTTTTTTACCTTAATTATGGTAATCTACCCTACTTATTGGATATCAAAGTTGACAAACACTTGTTTCGGGCTATGACTCAGTATTGGAATCCCGCTTATAGCTGTTTCACATTTGGGGAGGTGGATTTGGTGCCTACTGTGGAAGAGTACACGGCTTTGCTTTGTAGCCAAAGGGGTCAGGTTGACAAAGTTTATTTCAGGGCCGTTAATGCACCAACTTTTGTAAAGAAGCTGATGAGTATCACTGGGATGAGTGAACAATGGGCCACGACACGAATTCAGCAAAAAGGTGAAGGGAAATTCATTCCTTGGGTGAGCTTGAGGGAATTGATTGTGGCACATCCAGATACCAAGAGGAAAGTTGACATGTTCGCCTTAAGTATCTATGGCTTGGTAATTTTCCCTAAAGCTCTGAGACATATAGATGAAGCGGTTACCGACTTATTCAATCGACTTGACAAGAGGGTTACGCTAGTACCAGCGATTCTTGCCGAAACATTTAGATCTTTGAACGCATGTCGAGGGCAGGTGAAGGTAGGTTCATAGGATGCACGCAGTTATTGTTGGTTTGGTTCCAAAGCCATTTCTGGAAAATAGACAGTTTCTTATTGGGTTTTTTCTAAGAATTACTCCCTGTTAAAGGAGTTGGCAGCTACGCCCAGAAGAGATGACATATCAGAAGAAAGCTGGATCGCACTTCTTTAGAACCTCCAAGAAAAGGACGCTGAATAGAGAGCTCCTTGGTTCATTCCCAACGAAATTCTCTATCGATGCGGGAGTTATGATTGGGTTCCTCTACTAGGAATTTGTGGAGCAGTTGGATATGCTCCTTTGCTTGTGCTGAGGCAATACAAGTCAAGACAGTTTATACCGGCGACGCATGGGCTAGCTCAGTTTGAATTCTAGTATAGGGGGAATAATTATAAGAAGAGAGTTTGAGAGGTTTCTGAGGCTTGGAAGCAGATTCACCGAATGAAGAGAGTTTCTGTAGGCCCAATGACAACCCCCGAATATAATGCATGGCGGAGTTAGAGAATCAATGATAATATCCCTAGACTGACAGAAGAGGGTGGTCGACCGATAGAGGAATACCTGCAAGTAGTCCCTTCCGAGTTGGAAATCTTGAAACAAGACTTTGAAAGTAAAAATTCAGAGTTAGGGAAAAAGATAGAATAATTGGAAGAAGAAAAGGTGCACTTGAGGCTAGATATTGATGTCCAAAAATCAGAGGCCGAGAAATTGAGGAAAGGGAAAAGGAAGGCCGAAGAAGACTTGGACATTTTGAAGACCGATTACAAAAAGTTGCACTCATCGATGAGGACTGCTGGGTTGGGTAAAACCTCAGAACAATGGCGTCAAGAACTTCAAGAAGAGAAGACTAAGGTTGATTAGTGGAAGAAGAGGTTTCATGAGGCTCAAGCACAAAAAGATACTCTGAGAAAGACTGTAGGTGAGAGTCAAAGTGAGAATGAGAAGTTAAGAACCCGAGTAGCAGCACTAGAGAAGGCATTGTGTCAAAGCCACAAATCTGCGGTGAAGTTAGAATCAAGCCTAAACCAGATTGAAACGTTGAAAGGGAGGGTGGTAGAGTTTGAAACAGCGTTGCAAAATAGTAAGCTTCAGATCCAACTATAAATGTAGATAACCAACAGTGGAAAGAACAGCTTCAAAGGTCTCAGAACCAAGTCAGGAACAAAGACTACGTTATGGGTGAAGCCGTGGTTCAGATACAAGAGGTGGCCGACCATCTACAAACCTTAGTGGTTCAGGCTGATGTGTTAAGTGTAGTATATGAGCTAGAGTCAGATCGAGGTCGAGAGTTAGCTAGCCTTCTTAAGAAAGTTAAGGCTTTGGGCATAAGGGCTAGGTCGTATATGTGACTCTGTTTTATGCAGAGGATTTTATTTTTTAAATAAGTTTTCTATAAGAAATTGAACCAGAATCGACTCTTCTTATTTTTATATTCATATCATGCATTTGCATTGCATCGCATCATATGCATTTAATATCATAAAAGAGCCTTATTAACTAGAGATCGTATTATAGTTATCTTGGAACACCGCTACTACACTCGGAAAAAAATGAAAGCTATGGATCAAAGGTAGAGGTTAGAGCAGATGCAGAAAGAGATGCAAGACCAATTATGTGCTGGGGATGCAAGAAACGATTGGCTAAAATCCAACAGACATGAGGATCAAATGGAGTCCTAGAGGAGCATGATGAGCAGTTGACACATTTCTCGATCTGGAGGGCATAATAAGGAGAAGGGCCCTATGGTTGATACTAGAGATGATAATGAAGATTCTACTTATCCTCCAGGCTCGGCCCCGGTAAATTCCCAGATTCAACCACCAAGAGTGTCAGTCAACATCAAACCCCAAAGACTAACTGGTACCCCAAAGACCAGTAAACCTCCCGGCAGGCTCGAGCTCTAACCTAGAAGTCAATTTGGCAAAACCAATGGTTCCTGACTTCGATGATGTAGCAGAAGGGGAAAAAGTAAAAGTGGAGCTCCCAAAGAAGTTTGAGGATTGATGCAAATGGCTGGAGGGGAAGTTTCAAGCTTTGGAAAGTGCTGATTACCAATGCGAGGTAGATGCCAAAAAGTTGAGTTTGGTCCCTGATCTGGTACTCCCACCAAAATTTAAGATGCCAGATTTTGAAAAATATAATGGGACTAGCTGCCCTGAGGCCCACATTACAATGTTCTGCCGAAGAATGACGGGATATGTCAGCAATGACCAATTGTTAATTCATTGTTTCCAGGATAGTCTAACTGGAGCCATGGCTAAATGGTACAATCGGCTAAGTTGCACCCAAATCAAATCTTAGAAGGATTTAGCACAGGTCTTCATGAAGCATTATGGCCATGTGACTGATATAGTGCCCGACAGGATCACGCTACAAAACATGGAGAAAAAGTCGGGCGAAAGTTTCAGGAAATATGCCCAGAGGTGGAGGGAAGTCGCTACACAAGTCCAACCGCCATTGTTAGAAAAAAAAAATGACCATGCTCTTCATTAATACCCTAAAAGCACCTTTCATCAATCATATGTTGGGGAGCGCGACTAAGAGTTTTGCAGACATAGTGATGTATGACGAAATGATAAAGAACATGATAAGGTGTGGGAAAATAGAAGCTGGAGAGAACGCGAGAAAATCAGCTCCGAAGAAAATGGAAAATGAAATAGGTAACGTGAGCTCGGGTTATCCAAAACCTATTACTGTCAGTCAACCAAAAACGGTAGCCGCAAGCCAGCAGGTCTCACCAAAGCAGGAGCCCAACGCGAGGCAGAATGCCGAGAAATTCCAGTTTACTCCCATACCAGTGACGTATGGGGAGTTGTATAAAACTCTGTTCGATACGCACGTTGTTGCCGCTGTCTACTTGAAACCGTTAGAACCCCCATATCCTAAGTGGTATGATACAAATGCTCAGTGTGAATACCATGCGGGAGTAGCAGGACACTCCATAGAAAATTGCATCTCATTCAAAAGGCTAGTCGAAAGGCTTATCCAAGCGGGTGTTGTAAAGTTCAACGATACGCCTAGTGTGGGAAATTCGTTACCCAGTCACACTAATAAAAGGGTAAAAGCGATAGTCGATAACATGGGGAGGAGAATCAAGCAGACGGTTGCTGAAGTAAGAACCCCATTAAGGGAGGTTTGGAAGGAAATGCGCAAAAGAGGCTAGGTTCACAAGAGTTGGAGAGCAAATCCCGTGATGCAAGAAACTACTGTGAGTTCCATAACAAGGAAGACCATGAGATCCAGTAGTGCAACAAATTCAGAGCCCTAGTACAGGGGTTAATGGATAATAAAGAGCTAGAGTTCTTTGACTTTACAGAAGGAGATGACGTATGCACCACAGAAGGAGGGTCTGCAGAGAAGGTCCTTAGGGTCAATCACCCAGTAGTGATTATCACACGACCGAGGATTAACGAAACAAGTGCAAAAATGGCACCAAGAGTTGTAATTCATAAACCCGTGACCTTCCCTTATAAAGATAACAAGAGGGTACCTTGGGATTACAATTGCACCGTGACAGTTTCAGGGAAGGAGAGTTCGGCCGACATGTCAAACTCAAAAGTCGAATACATTGAAAGGAAATCCTCCGTGATCAGAGGGGGAGATGAGAAGATAGAGCCACTGGTTAATGAACCAGTAACAGAGAAGGAAGCCAAGAAGTTTCTGAAGTTCCTGAAGCACAGTGATTACAGTGTGGTGGAACAATTACACAAACAACCGGCACGCATATCGGTACTGGCTTTACTTTTAAACTCGGAGGCACACCGTAGCGCGCTAATGAAGGTGCTGAACGAAACTTATGTCGCCAATGACATTTCGGTGAACAAGCTAGACCGTCTCGTTGGTAACATAAGTGCGGGCAATTTCATTTCTTTCAGTGACGATGAAATTCCACCGAGAGGCATGAGATCCACCAAGGCTTTACACATCACTACCCGACGCAAAGGGTATACACTACCAGGGGTATTAATTGACAACGGATCAGTATTGAATGTCTTGCCCCTATCTATGCTGAACAGGTTGCCTGTAGACAGCTCTCATATGAAAACATGCCAAAACGTAGTGAGAGCATTCGGTGGCACTGAAAGAAAAGTGATAGGGAGGATTGAGATACCGCTTCTTATCGGGCCAAATATATATGAGGTAGACTTCCTCGTGATGGACATCAAGCCCTCTTATATTTGCTTATTGGGGAGGCCCTAGATCCACTCAGTCGGAGCCATACCATCATCATTGCATCAAAAGTTAAAGTTGGTGACAGAAGGCCGGTTGATAACTATAAATGCAGAGGAGGACATCATCACATCTGTTACTAGTGATGCGCCATACATCGAAAATGATACTGAGGCAATAGAGTGTTCCTTCCGATCATTATAGTTTGTAAATGCCACTTTCATCATTGAAGGAAGCAGGATCCCAATACCCAAAATCTCTGAAGCAACAAGGATGGGCTTACAGCTGACAGTAGGAAAAGGAGCATTGCTTGGGAAGAGACTCGGAAAATACCTTCAGGGACAGGTTAAAGTACCAAGTTTGGTTGAAAATCACGATCATTTTGGTTTGGTGCATAGGCCGGATGCCCAGCAAAGAAAAGAGGAATTAGAAAGGAAACATGAGAAACGGAGGGCACAATTAAATGGTGTTGAGGTTAAATGGGGATCAATGACTTTTCCCCATATATCTAATACATTCGTGTCGAGTGGAATTATCCATTCAGGACCGGAGAATATGAATAAAGAAACAGTCAAAGATATGATGAAGATGTTTAGTATCAATGCCGTATCTGAAGAGGGATCGAAGGAAGAAAACTTAGCGGGTATTCGCCCCTATGAGCCTGGAAGTGTTTTGGACAACTGGACTGCGGAAGAAATTCCTGTAGTTTTTAGAACTAAAACAGAGTAATGTTCAAAACACACTTGTTGTTTTAAGCCTAGAAACAATGAGGATCTTTTGTGAAATAGGCTCATGTTCAAACATCTTTATTTCCAATAAAAATGCATTTTTTGTTTCATACTGGGCAGTTACTCTTTTCCTTCCCTTTCATTCCATTCATAATCATAACACATAGATAAATCATTCTTAGATTCGTTGGGTATTCTTTCGTATCTACCATAGGTCCCCAGATATTGATATCATGAGCAGCGCTGCTATAGACCCAGAATTCTAGGATGAACAAGACATGTGCCTAGAGGGATCTCGAAATTTTACAGATGACTAAGATTGTAGTTTATCCCCGGATTTGTTAAGGATGGTAGAGCAGGAAGAGAAGCTAATCATACCTCACAAAGAGACAATTAAGAATGTGACTCTGGAAGAAAGGAAAGAGGGGAAAATTGGCACATGCATAAATAAGGAAACAAGGCAGGATCTCATTAAACTTCTGCTAGAGTTCAAAGATGTATTCGCGTGGTCATATCAAGACATGTCTGGTTTGAGCGCTGATATTGCGGTACATCATATCCCCATAAAGAAAGAATACAAGCTGGTCCAACAGAAGCTCCGAAGGATGAGACCAAATGTTACAGAAAAGATAAAGAGGAGGTAAAAAAATAATTTGACGCTGGATTCTTACAAGTTGTGAATTACTCGGAATGGATAGCCAATGTCATTCCTGTTCCTAAGAAAGATGGAAAAATACGGATGTGTGTCGATTATAGGGACATAAACAAGGCCAGCCCAAAGGACAACTTCCCACTCCCTCACATCGACACTTTGGTGGATAACACGGCAGGGTATTCGTTATTCTCCTTCATGGATGGTTTTCTCTGGATACAATCAAATAAAGATACATCCTGAAGACATGGAAAAGACCACCTTTATAACCTTATGGGGAACTTTTTGTTACAAAGTGATGTCATTCGGATTAAAAAATACGGGAGTAACATACCAAAGAGCTATGGTAACCTTGTTCCACGACATGATGCATAAGGAGATTGAAGTCTACGTCGACGACATGATCGCGAAATCCCGAACGAAAAAAGAGCATATACAGGTTTTGAGAAAATTATTCTTGAGGTTGAGGAAATTCTAGCTGAAGCTCAATCCAACCAAATGTACTTTCGAGGCTAGGTCAGGAAAACTGCTTGGTTTTGTGGTCAGTGAAAGAGGAATTGAGGTCAACCCGGATAAAGTCAGAGCTGTACAAGAATTGCCTTCGCCGTGCGCTCAAAAGGAGGTCCGAGGTTTTCTGGAAAGACTAAATTATATTGCTCGGTTCATTTCACAATTGACTGAGAAATGTGACCCAATATTTCGTCTTCTTAAAAAACACAACCTAAGTATCTGTTACAACGAATGCCAAAAAGCTTTTGACAAGATTAAGCAATACTTGTCTAATACTCCAGTGTTAATGCCGCCCAGTCCTGATAGACCATTGATTTTGTATTTGACGGTATTCAGCAATTCAATGGGATGTATGCTTAGCCAACATGATGAAACAGGGAAGAAGGAAAAGGCGATATATTACCTCAGTAAGAAATTCATTGAGTGTGAAATGAGATACTCACCAATTGAGAAATTGTGCTGCGCATTGGTCTGGACAACTCGGAGGTTAAGGCAGTACATGTTGTATCATACGACTTGGTTAATCTTGAAGCTATCCTCTCAAGTACTTAATGGAGTCAACCGCTCTGGATGGAAGAATGGCCCGATGGCAAATTCTGCTCTCTGAATTTGACATAGTTTATGTGACCTAGAAGGTTGTGAAGGGGAATGCAATAGCTGATTTTCTAGCCAGTAGAGTGCTAGACGACTATGAGCCCTTGAACTTTGATTTTCCCAATGAAGATCTGATGTTTGTAGCGACAACTGAAGAAGATACCCTAGAAGATCATCCCTGGAAGTTGAACTTCGACGGAGTGTCAAATGCTATTGGTAATGAAATTGGGGCAGTCCTGATATCTCCAAACAGAGACCATTATCCATTCACTTGCAAGTTGGAATTTGACTGCACGAACAATATGGCAGAATACGAGGCATGTATCATGAGAATTCGAGCAGCCATAGACCGCAAAGTCAAGGTGCTAGAGGTATATGGAGATTTCGCGTTGGTGATCTATCAGCTAAAAGGGGAATGGGAAACGAGAGATCCTAAATTGGTCAGTTACCGAAAGTTGGTCTTGGAACTAATGGAGGAGTTTGATGATATCACGTTATTTTACCTCCCACGTGATGAAAACCAGATGGTTGACGCCTTAGCCACATTAGCTTCTATGATCAGATTGAATGAGTAAGAAGGTATGAAGCCCATCCAAATGAGTATCTACGAGGCTCCGGCTCATTGTTGCAATATTGACGAAGAGGAAGAGAGAGATGATCATCCTTGGTATTATGATATTCTGCGGTATGTGAAGAGCTGTGAATATCCTAATCAAGCAACAGAAAATGACAGGAGAACATGGAGAAGACTGGCCAAGGACTATGTCTTAGATGGGGAGATCCTGTACAAAAAGAGGAAAGATCAGGTGTTGTTAAGATGTGACGATGCTGTTGAGGCTGGAAAAATATTGGAAGAAGTCCATGAGGAGGTCTGTAAAACGCATGCCAATGGGTTCACAATGGCCAGGTAAATCATGAAATCCGGGTATTACTGGTCCACGATAGAAGAAGACTGCATTCGTTATGCCAAGAAATGCCACAAGTGTCAAATTTATGGAGACAATATCCATGTGCCTCCTTCACCTCTTCATGTTATGACTTCTCTGTGGCCTTTCTCAATGTGGGGTATGGACGTTATTGGGCCAATCTCATCGAAGGCTTCTAATGGACATCGATTCATTTTGTGGTTATTGATTACTTCACCAAATGGGTAGAGGCAGCTTCATATGCCAATGTCACGAAGACGGCAGTTAGTAAGTTTTTGAAGAAAGAGATCATTTGTCGCTACGGTATGTCGGAAAGGATCATATCTGACAACGCTTTGAACTTAAACAAGAGTATGATAGTGGAAGTCTCCAGTTAGTTCAACATTAAGCACCATAACTCATCGCCATATCACCCGAAAATGAATGGCGCAGTTGAGGAAGCGAATAAAAATATCAAGATAATTGTGGGGAAAATGACTGAGACCTACAATGATTGGCATAAAAAGTTACCGCTTGCCCTCTGCGCCTATCAAACATTGGTTAGAACCTCTACCAGGGCAACACCATTCTCATTGCTTTATGGGATGGAGGCAGTTTTGCCCAATGAAGTCAAAATTCCTTCTCTCTGGGTTCTATCAGAATTGAAGTTAGACGAAGCAGAGTGGATTCAATCTTGGTATGATCAACTGAATCTGATCGAGGAAAAAAGGCTAAAAGTCATCCGCCATGGGCAAATGTACCAGAAGCGGATGATGCGGGCTTACAACAAGAAGGTCCGCCCTAGAGTATTCCATGAGCGAGACTTGGTGTTGAAACAGATCCTCCCTATGCAAAAAGACTTTAGGGGAAAGTGGATGCCTAATTGGGAAGGACCTTATGTTGTAAAGAAGGCTTTCTTTGGGGGAGCGTTGATACTCGCTGAGATGGACGGCAAAAGTCTGCCAAATCTAGTTAATGCGGACTCAGTCAAGAAGTATTTCGCTTAAGAAAGAAAATGAGCCAAGATGAAAGCCTGCAAAGGGTATCTTGAGTTCAAAAAAAAAACGGAGAGGCCAAGGTAAAAACCCGCAAAAGGCACTTTGAGACTAAATGAGCTTTGAATTGAAAACCTGTAAAGGGCGATTCAAATACTTAGGGCATGCGCTAACCATCCTATACCTGAATTAACAAGGAGGAGATATGCTACATCTTCGGGGCATTGACAAAACACCACAGATCTCCTAGATACATGTGGAACTCAGAATGGTCTTCAAAAGTTCATACAAAGAAGCTGAGGCTGTGATATCTGGGGCACCAATTCCATGTTTTTCCTCTCTCATTTTTGGTACCTTAGCAAAATTTGTTTCCTTGGCTCAATCCATTCTTCACGGGTTTTGTCCCGAATAAATTTCAGTTTTATTCATCTTTATGATCTTTTTTCAAGCATTTCATATTGAAATAATGATTACTAAACTAATAATGCTTTCACAAAAGAAGTTTTGTGTATTACTCTAAAAGTCTCTAAATAATACAAGAATCTAAAACAGGACAATTATTTAGAACTCACCAGGCTTAAGGGGCTTGGAACCCCTGAAATAAGAGTCTAAGCAGTGACAACATCTTCAGATTTTGTGTTAGAAGTATCAGCGGAACAAGAAGGCATACAACGGGAATATTGCCCTAACAAGCAGTGAGCAATGATAACCCAAAAGTTAAAAAAGTTGGATCACACTCATGACATTTTGCATGCATCCATTCATTCGCAATACATTGGTTAGGAGCATTTTTCAATCATGACATCCTAATCATTTGGCATAAGCATAGACCCCATAAAATCAATTTTACAGGTAGGTTCTTCAGAGGACAATGTAGCAAAATTGATGGGAGTTACAGAAAATTACAGATCTTAATTCCCTAAGCAGTAGGGTGACAGATCGAAGACTATGAGCCTTAACCCCCTAAGCAGTAGGGTAACAGACAGAAAATTACAGAGCCTTAATCCCCTAGGCAGTGGGGTAACAGGTTGGAAATTACAGATCTTATCTCCACTGAGCAGGAGTGGAGCAGACTGAAGACGATAAGCCTTAATCCCCTAAGCAGTAGGGTAACAGGCTGAAGATAGCAGATCTTATCTTCCCTGAGCAGGAGTAGAGCAGATCGAAGATAGTATCTTATCTCCATATATCGACAATGGAGCAAACTGAAGATTACAAATCATAACTCCCTAAGCAGTAGTGAAGTAGATTGAAATGAAGATTCCTACACCCTTGAAGACGCAGTGGATGTAATAAAGCTACCTGAAGAAAGGAAGCATCAAGAAGTCAAGATTCAATAAAACGGGGCAAAATTGGCCCTTTTAAAGTCTTTGCTTTGTTCTCGTTACACAACAATGAGCAAAGAGGGGCAGCTGTAAGGCCCAATTTTAGCCCGGGCCTAGTACCATTAGCTAAAATTAAAAAACCCAAAAATAATATAGTAGCCCAATACATTTCAAAGCCCAAACAGAAAAGAAAACAAAAAATAAACAAAAAAAACCCTAACAGTTGATCCTCGCGCTACGCCAAAGAAGAAACCCACACCTCGGCCCACGTCGCCTCGTGTTCCGCAATTTTCGTCGCCACGGCACCACGTCAGAAACGTGCTTGATCATGTACCTACAAAATAGAATAGATTAGTTGTAAAATAGAAGGCTATAAAAGCTGAAATAGGGATCTATATAGAGGATCTTTTTTTTTTTTTACAACATTTCAGATAGAAAACAGAGGCAATACACTATCTTTTTTTCAACTACAAAATCAAAGAAAAATTTGGAAAACGTTTCTTGTTTTCTTTTAATTTCCGAATCTGTTTGGTTTTTCTTTATTTGTTTCTCATATTTCGTTATTTTAAAATATAAAAAGTTTAAGCATAAAAAAAGGGGAATCGAAAGGGGGACTCACAGGGCTTCCTCCGGCCGCTGCAATCGATGCGCGTGAGGGGGGAAGAGCTCACTACAAAAGGGGCTTGAACCATAAAAAAAAAAAAGGGTTTCAAAGGTAATATTTCGTGTCTAGAACTTCAGGAAATCGTGCCTAATCGTGCTGGGCTTCGATTTTTCGTTTGTCTGGATCACTAGATATCCCTTAAAGATTTTGATCATGTTTTTGAAAATAAGACAATGTTTCGCGTTTGGAAGTACGAGAGATTCGTGCCCAATCGTGTTGGGTCTCGATTTTCTATTCGTCCAAACAACTAAATATCCTTCAAAGATTCTTTTATCGTGTTTCTTAAATAAAGGCAATATTTCATGATTGGAAATTCAAGGAATCGTGCCCAATCGTGCTGGGTTTCAGTTTTTAGTTTAACCAAATAGTGAAATACCCTTTTCAGATTGCAATACATAAATTTTAGAAATCATGAAATGATCTTGGTATCGAGGGTTTGGAGCATCGTGTCCTATCGTGCTGGATGTGGTATTTCATCTCTTCGGAACAAGAGAGTTTCGATCCAATTCGAGTTATCCAAACATTTTTCAAAGATTCATATTTTAAAAGCTTTTCTAATTTTTGACATTAAGAACATTAATCAATCGATAAGGTACCAATTTTAGGCGTTAGAGGGTGCTAATCCTTCATCGTGAGTAATCGACTCCGAGCCCGTTTTCTTAAAATTCATGGACCAAAATACTTTCTAAAGTGATCCAATCGCACTTCTAAAAAGATTGATGGCGACTCCGTTTTTCTTTTTAAAGTCAGCCCTTTTTTCCAAACAAAAAAATGGTTTCGACGGCTTGGCGACTCCACTGGGAACCAATAAGAGAGTCAAGCCTTAAAATTGGTTGATTAATGTCCTTTTTATCAAAAATAATATTTTTTCGTTTTTCCCATTTGCATGAGTTTGTGTCGCGTCATATATTTGTTTTGGTTTGAGATACATGGGATATCTCTGCATTCATGTTACATGACCGTTGTGGTCACGCCTTTTACCTGTGTCTAGTGGGCACACAGGCATGCGAGACCCTTACACGGTCGTGTCTTCCTTGTACTCTATTTTAGCGCATTTGGACAGTGAGTTACACGGCTATGTCCACAGGGGCGTGTGCCTCAGTCACACGACCGTATGCCTCTCTTCACATGGGCGTGTGCCTCAGCCACACGGCTGAGTGCATCTCTTCATACAGGCATTTGATCTACCACACGGCCTAGACAGTTCTACACGGCCGTGTGCTCTGGCCGTGTGGTCCTAAGACACCTAATTTTTAGTTTGTGTATGTTTTGATTTGAAAATGTGTCAGTGTATTCCGACCCTTGACTAGGCTTAGGTGGGGGTATTTAAGTTTCTGTATCAGTGACTATGTGCTCTGCTTATGTGTTGTTGCGACTGGTTAGTGAATATTAATACTGAATTTGGACTGTTGGGCGTGTGTGCTTATCTGTCCCTATCTGATTGTCTGTTGACGTGTTCATTACTTCTGTGAGTTTGAATGCATTCATGCACTTGCATAAAGTGTTTGGGGTAGGATTGCGAAGAGAAGGGAGACTGATTCTGATATGATCTGGCAGTTCTACTGTAACTTATTTTTACAGTGATTTATCCCATTGTACATTATGTGCGTTAGCTATGCTATGCACTATTATCTGATCTGGCAGTTTAAACTGCAAGATGATTGTACAGCGGATTACCGCATTGCACTGTACTACAAATACGCTAGCTCTGCTGCATAATATTATCTAAGTTGCTTAGTCCACGTACATGGTGTGTAAGGTTGGATGGGCCTTTCAAGGTCCTATGTGGTATGTTTTGGTTGGATGAGCTTAAACAGCTCTTATGGGGTGTGATCGGGGGACAGCGAGGTGTGTTGGCTGGATGGGTGGGTTTTATCACTTGACTGCATTTCATCCGCATCTGTCTATTAATTCTGACTGTAAGATTAGTTGTCTGTATTTTGTTTGTCTGAACAACATATGTGCTGAGTTTTTTGTGTGAACTTGGTGTGCTCTGATTGTTAAGTTCTGTTGGGATGTTAGTTCCAAGTATGCTTTCTAACTCTGTGAGTATTTGATAATCTGTTGCGCTACTGATTTGAATTTTGTAATTCTGTCTTTTGTCTTGTTTCGAACTCACACTAAGCTCGAGTTGCTCACTCCCTCTTAGTGTTTCCCCTTTCAGGTACCTTTCAGAATTCTAGCGCTGGACTCGGTATGCGGAGTTCTCGAATAGTCTCAGTGGGAAATAATAAATTATCAGTTTGAGTTTTCAGTTTCTACTTTGTTATTCGGTTTTGAACTGTAAGGTTCTATAAAACTGTGGTACAAGTACCGTTTTAAGCTTTATTCATTTTTTTATTCCGGTTATATATATATAACTTAAATGTAATTGTATTGACTAAATTTTAAACAATTAAATGTTTCGATTCGATGTGACAACATGCTTTGTAAAAAAAAAAATTACCTACGATCACTTCGGTGATCAATGTGACATCCAGGATTCGGTTTAAACTTCTAGGCCAGGTTTAAGGTGTTACAATAAATGTTAATAATGTTAATTTTTTTTGTTAAATTAAGGTTAATTACATTTTTTTAATTATATGGCTACCAAGTTAGTAGTTATTATTATTATTTCAAAATCTCACAGCAATAAATTCAACTCAAATAAAATAATAGTGTTAACATTTGGATCTGAATTTTAAAATATGAAAAGTAGACGTACTAAATTCCTATAAATACAAGTACAAGAATTAAATTGCTAATTTTTGAAAAGTACAGGGGCTATAGGCACATTTTGACCTTAAAATATTTGTATTTTATACTATAAAACATTTTATATTATTTATTTATAAATTGTAATATATATTTATTATTAATATATTAATATATATTTTTCAATAATATATTAAGAATATAGTTTAAAAATTAAAGTTTAAATAATTTATTAAAATAATAAATTATATCAAGGATGTTAATGATTTATTATGCTATTAAATATGTATGTTTAATAATATTGAATATTATAATATTTGATTTTAATATTTTAACATTTTTTAATAAAATATTTGGCATACTTTATTGATCTAACAAAATGAGAAGGCTAGTACAGTTCCCAAAGCCACGGTACAAACCATAAAATAAAAGCATTCAATCAAAACCATTTGCTAAACCAGGTAAACGAAAGAAAATAAAACCAGAAAGAAACCCAGCAGTTTCCTTGTATGCTGGCCATAAAATCCTCCAAATTTAGATGCATTTTCCCCATTTGACCCAACCGTATGAAGAATTTTCGGACAGTTGCTGCTCCTAATCCAAAATGCAGCAAATCCCAACACCTCCACTCATCTAGCAGTACACTGAAAGCTCATCACCTCCTCCGCCACCAGATGCATAACCACCGAAGGCCCCTCCTCTACCCATTGCATGTCACGTCTCCGAAGAAAGCCCTCCTTGGCAAGCAGGTGAGCCACCCTATTCCCACCCCTTTTGATGTGTTGAAATTTAAAACGCTCAAAATGCACAATCAGTCTATGAGCTTCCCATATATACACACGTCTCTGATCTATCCTCTGTTTGGGCTTTTAACTTGGAAATAATCCCCATGGAATCACCCTCAAAGGTAACCTGGTGAAACCTCATATCTTGCGTGAATCAAATAGCCTAAATCGCAGCTAAGGCCTCCGCTGCTTCTGCCGATGGTATATTTCTATTCCATGTACAAGATGTTCCCATTATAAGCCCTGCCTTATTTCTAATAACCGTTCCTGCACTGGAAGCTTTTAGGTCGCTGTAAAATCCCCCATCAAAATTAACTTTTACCGATTGGGACTCTGGCGGACACCACTGGACCCGGGCCTCGTGCACAGTTTCCAGGTATGAGTTCTCCAACATCACTAACTCCTTAACATACCCTAGTGTCATGGGTTGCGCATTGGATTCGGCAACCATGAAGAATTTCTGTGATCCATCGGATTTGAGGGAGGTCATTTGGCCCAAGCAAATGAGTCCATTACTTGAAGAGATCAAAAGCCCATCGAAACGTGGCAAAGATGGAAAGTGATCTTCGAGGATATGGGTGGCAAATATGGAAGGGAATCCTTGAAGATGGAAAGTGATCTTAGAGGATATGTATGGCAAATATGGAAGGGAATCCTTGAAGATATGTAATCTTAGACATTTAATGTAATCTTTAGAGATATGATTGTGTAATCTTAGGGATTTGATTTGGGAAGGCTCTACTATAAATAGAGGCCTCTCCCCTTATTGTAAATTCATTCAGCAAGTAATAGAATTTTGAGAGCATTCACTCAAACTTTTCTCTCAAGTGTTCTTATTTTCTTGTGGCTTTTGTTCATCTTTCGAGATCGTTCTTACTTCGTTCGTTTGCTGTTCTTCGTGGATTCTTTAGAGAAGTTCTATTGGATCTTTGACATTTGAGGGTTAGGCTGACTTAGGCGTTTTTGTGCGGAGAAACTGCCTAAGGCCGCACGGATTGTTTGTGGAAACTCTAAGTCCGTGACACTAGTACAAAGGTACATACATCATTCACCGACTGTCGTTTACCCTCACATATTAGCTTATTGCGCGATAACCATTGCGCCTATACTGTGACTGTAATCAAAAGCCTGTGTTGACTGTGCAGACAAAATAGGTGGGACAACCAAGGCCTGATATTAGCTCCATTCATTTGTGCATCCCCTCTTAGCCCCAACTATTCCCAAACTTGAATCGCATATAGACAATCGCGACATACATGGACCGTAGTTTCAGCTTCCAATCCACAACAGTAGCACACAGAATCAGGAAGTAGTCATCGGTTATGAAGATTTTTCCTTGTAGGCACATAGTTATGAATTAGCCTCCAAATTGTAATTTTCATTTTATCCGGGGCTTTTGATCCCCAACTGTATTTGTATAAATCCCTCGTATAAGGCTCAATATTCCTGTAACGGTCATTACCCGACCCAGAAAAACCTCGTAGCAATAAACGATATCCACTACGAACTTTATACTCACCAGATTTATCAAGGCACCATCGTAGCTTATCAGCTAGTTCATCAGGCAACAGCGGGATACATAGTATACTTTGAACCTCCTGTTCATGAAAGGTATTGCGCACAACCTCTTCATTCCAGATTCCTTCATGAACTTCGATCAAATCTACAGCCATACTAATCCCCTCAATTCTATTTGACTGAATGAATGTTGGTTTATTACCATGCATGTAACAACTCAATTTTCAATGGTGACGGAATAGTGGTTCGGGACTAAAAATTTCCGTCTTTATGAAGTTATTAGAGTCGTATTAAAATTTAATTTGGAAATATTAATATTTAGATAGCTAATTAAAGAAAAATGATTACATTGTAAAAGGTGCAAAACATAGTAATTATAGCATTAAAGTAATCAAATGGTTTAATTAATAGTTGAGGAAGGACTTAAATGATAATTAAGCCCTACTTGATTTAGTTGTAATAGTCTGATTTTCACTGGTGATGGAACAGTGGTTTGGGATCACAAATTTTCATCATGTCAACTCGTAAATATTATTTTTAGAATATTTATGGAGTCATTAGAGTCGTATTAAAATTTGGTTCGGAAATATTAATACTTAGATAGCTAATTAAAGAAAAAGAATTGAATTGTAAAAGCTGCAAAACATAGTAATTATAGCATTAAAGAAATCAAATGGTTTAATTAATAATTGAGGAAGGAATTAAGTGATAATTAAGCACTACTTAACTTGGTTGGACCTTGGATGGCCAAACAATAGAAAATGATAAAATAATGAAATTTTATTGGCAAAATTGTAATTTAGTTGAAATTAAACAAAATAAATTGAAAATTGAAGTTTTCCTATTCATTTTTCTTCGACATTGGTCGAAACCACCATGGGAGGAAGCTTTAAGTTTTGATTTCTTCATTTTTATGCATGTGAGTTCAATTCTTACCTATTTATTGTAATTTTTATGTTTTTGAGATCGTTGCAACTAGGTCCAGCTAGCCCGTACCTTCGTTTTTAATTTTCTTAAACATTTTAGAAGTTTTCATTGATGAATCTTGAATGTTTTTGATGAATACCATGTATTTGGAGCGTTGATTGTGTTGTTTAATGAATTTGTAAAGTGATTTTTGTTAGATTTTGATTTTAGGATTAAATTGTTAAAATGTCAAAATTTTAGGGTTTGATAGTGAATTTAATGTTCATTAGGGACTTTTTAAGGTCCTAGTATATTTTTATGGAATATTGACTTGAGAAAAATGGTTAATTTGATGAATTTCAGGTTAAGGGACTAAACTGTAAAAATTATAAAAGATTAGTGTAATTGTGTAAATTTGAAAAATAAAAGGGTATTAGTTTTAAAATGGATTGGAATGTGAAATGTAAGCTGATAATTTATGAATTTTATATTTTAGACCAAGATTCTATAGATACTCTTGGAAAAGGAAAAATTACGGAATAGTCCCAGAACTTCTGCAACTACTGCAATTCAGTCTAGGTAAGTTTGTATGGTTTAAGAATTTAAATTTTATATGAATTGTTGGATTGTATAACATGGTATAATAGATATATTCGATTATTGATGATGAAAGGTTATTTGTGAAATGTTATTGAAATTGATGTTTGGATTGGTTTGAACGTGGGTAGAGTACAACCAAGATATGATGTGTTATGGGGGATTGGAGTGGAGATGGTTATGGAGTTATGTATATATGTTTACCAAGTAAATCAAGGTTTAGCATTTGCTGCAAACTTTCATGTTATACTCTCTGTTTTGGTGTGTTTTGGTTGGACTAGCTCTTACTAGCATTGGTGTGTTTCAGAGGGATTAGCTCTTATGAGTGTAAGAGCCCAAATTTGCCCAGGCCCGATAAAACCAAAACCAAAAACAAAAAATAACAAATAAAAAACCAATAATAAATAGTCCAACATTACAATACAAGCCCAATTATTAAATTAACACCAAAACAGACCCAAAATACCCTAAGCTCAAACAACCCAAAAAAATTAAAATCAGAATAAACCCTAGCTAGCCAAAGCAGCGCCGCAAGCAGCCTCCCACGCACGCGCGCATCATGCGCCCACTCCTCCACGTTGGCCCACCTCCGTACGCCCCACACCGAGTGCCACGTACAACCACGCGGCCTTGTACCTACGAAAACAATAGCAAATGATAGCAAAAAAAGAGAAATAACAGAAATTAAAAGGATTTTATTTTTCAGTTTTCTTTTGGTTTCGGATATATAAGGCTGATTCGAAGCAATGTAAAAGGGGGAGGATCCATTTTTGTATTTATGGACGCATAAAGAATACAAAAAAAAATAGTTTGAAAAGGTGATTTCCGATTTCAATTTCTTTTGAATTTCAAATTCAGTTTTGCTAGCTCTTGATTCATTTTTTTTCTTTGCATGTGAGAATAAAAAAGGGGAAAGGATAGGAGAGTACTTGTTTTGGGGAAATGTCGCTGGAGCTTCGTCTCCTTCGTCGAAATCACACCCAAGAAGGAATCCTTGTGAAATCCTTCGCATATTTCAAAAATAAGGTCAAAAGAGGGGCTATTGTTCACTACCGACCACCGATTGAGGTGGTGGTTCGGTGGTGAGACTGGGTTGGGTTTCGGCTAAGAAAGAAAGAAAAGAGGGCTAGGGTTTTGGTTGCAAAATAAAAGGGTCGAGTATTCAGATTAGTTTTAAGGTTTTATTAAACTTTTTTAAACCGTGCGAAACGACGTCGTTTGAAGCCTGATTAAGTCGCCTCAAAACGACACCGTATAGGCCCTGTTTAATTCGACCCGACCCAATATCCAAAGGATCCGTGCGCTTCTGCGGTGAATGGATAATTTGCGCGTTTAGTCCTTCTTTTTCGTGCTGTTGTTTGATTAGATCCGTTATGCATTTTCTTTTTTTAATCGATTTCTGTAATTTGTAAGTTATTTCAATTTAGTCCAGTCCGTACGCTGCGTTTTGAATTATGGAAATATTTGCTGGTTTAGCCCCTGATCATTTACGCGCGTTTCAGTTTGATCATTGAATATGTTTAAATGATTTTATTTATTATAAAGTAGCTTTTTAATTTTATTTCCATTACAATTACGTATTTTTCAGTTTTTTTTATTTATAATCCTTGCAACCTTTTATGGTATTAAATTATTTACTATCGATTTTTATAAGCTGTTTTAATAAATTAATTTAAAATTGATTTTACAATGTTCTAATTTGTTTTATCTTTCATTTCTATTTATATATTTTTTAATCTATTTTATAAATATTTAATTTCAAAATCTTCTTTTATAGGTTACTTGTTTTAAAGATTTATATAGTATTTAACTTAAAGTATTCCTATTTATTATTAATTTATACATACATATATACAACTAGTATTAAAATTATTTTATTTTATGTACATTGATTTCATAACATTTTATGTATGTATTTTCTTTTAAATCTATCTATATATATAATTGTTCATTTAAAGATCTTATTTTAAATTATATTTTATTTATTTCAAATACTTTTTATATTACTTTTATATATACATTATTTATTAAATTTCTTTAAATAAGTATATTTGGTTTTAAATTATTTTGAACATTATATTTTAAATTTCTTCTTACATAATATTTATTTCATAAACTCATTTATAAATTATTATATTGATTATAATTTGTTTTCTAAATTGTTTCATAGATAGTTGATTTCAAAAAAATTTTTAGTTGTTTTAAATCCATTTGCTATCATTTAAAATTTGTTTTATATTAATTTGCCTTGTAAATTTTGTAAGATTACTATATTTTTAATTCATCGGTCATTGATTATTAAAATGGATCTTTTGAAATGGAGTATGTCGTGAAATATTTGCTATTGTGAATTAGTACATTTAAATTGTTTGTATCATTACCTTTCATTTGTATAAGGTTGAGTTCATATATTATATCATGTTTGATGCTATGCTTGCGTTTCTCAGTATTGTTTTGTGATTCAAATTCCAATGTACTTAAACTCTTACTAGAAGTTTTCATCCTGAGCTTATTGAATAAAATGCATTATGAGTCGATTTTAAAATCACCCATTTAAAAATTTCTCAAAACAAGGCAATATTTCGTATTTGGAAATTCGAGAAATCGTGCCCTAATGTGCTAGGATGCGGTTTTTTCGTTTGACCAAATAACTAAATATCCTTTTAAAATTTTGTCCACGTTTACCTTTTAGAAAGACAAGGCAATATTTCGTGTTTGGAAATCTGAGAAATCGTACCCTAAGGTGCTGGGTTTCGGTTTTTCGTTTGTCCAAATTACCAAATATCCTTTCAAAATTTCAATGCATGAGTTTTGAGAATATGGAGATGATCTTGAATTCGAGGATATAAATTGTCGTATCCTAACGTGCTGGATGTGATATTTTATTCCTTTGGAACAAGAGAATCTGAATATTCAAACTCGAGTATATTCAAATGTGTCAAAGAAGATCATAACATAAAATCTTTTTAAATTTTTGACATCAGGACATCAATTAGTCAATTTGGTATCAATTTTGGGCGTTGCGAGGGTGCTAATCCTTCCTCGCACGTAACCGACTTCTGAACTCATTTTCTTAAATTTCGTAGGCCAAAGTCAATATTTTAAAACTTTTTATAGGTGACTCGATCACACCTAAACAAAAAAGATTGGTGGCGACTCCATTCTCATTTTAAAAGTCAATCCCCGTTTTCTCAAAGATAAAAATGGTTTCGACAATGAGCATTGGTGTGTTTCGGAGGGATTAGCTCTTACGAGCATTGGTGTGTTCCGGAGGGTTATGAGCATCTGGTGTGCTTTGGTTGGACTATCGATGTACTTCTATCTGTAAGACGTTCATCGAATTGAAAATCTTAGTAAGGTATCTTGTTTCATGATTTTGATAGAATTGCTATATTTATTGAGTATTGAATTGAATGTTGGTGATTTATCGGTTGAGGTTGTGAATGACAGGAAACATTCATGGTTGGCTTATTATTATTTGAATTGTTGTACTTACTTCGATAAGATTTATCATTTTAATACGTCGAACTTACTAAGCTTCATTGAGCTTACTTGTGTTATTTACTATTCTTGTAGATACTCGGAAGGTTGGACGATCGGATCAACACTCAAGTCACACTATCCAACTTAATTTGGTAGTTTTTGGAACGTTTGTTTATGATTATATGGAATTTAATAGGCTTTTGTGTTTTTATTATTAATGTTTTGGAATAAGTAAAATGCTAAGAATTATATTATGTGTAAATTGTCAACTTATATAATGTATGAATGATATGTGTCAATGATATGTTGTGATTGAGGTACCTATGATAGGTATATTGGTTAGATATTAGAACGGATGATTTGATAAGTTGTGTTTGATGTTTTATTTTGATGAATAATTATATATGTAACAACCCGTTTTTAGTCAAATCAGAACAGTGATTTTGGAACCACAAATCTGAAGTCAAAATAATTATTTTATTATTATTTTAATGTTTATAGCATGATAATATGATTGTGTGAAAATTTCGTTAAGAAATTTTATCGTTTGAGTGTTTAATTTGATAAAAAGGACTAAATCACGTAAAATGTAAAAATTGTGTTCTATTAGTTAAAGGTGTCTAATAGTTATGGAATATTAAAGTGGAGGTCCTTATGTGGCAATTAGACAATTGTTAATGTTAGTGGACATTTATGTACATAGTTTAAGTGAATTTTAATGGTTTAGTTAAAGGTTAAATAAGTAAATTGTTAAATAAACATAGTAAAAATAATAAAACAAAATAAGCTTCATGTTCATCTTCTTCTAGCCGAATGTGAGGGAGGAGAAAACACCATTTTTGAGCTTCAAAATTTGGCTATCTATCCTTGGTGCATGTAAGTCCATTGTTGTCCCGTTTTTATTGATTTCTATGTTTTTGAGATCGTTGCAGCTTAATCTAGCTAGCCCAAGAACTAAATTGAAAAACTGTTAAAGGTTTAGGGTTTTACCATTGATGAGTCTATGTGTTTTTAGATGTTTGATGATAAAAAATGCATGTTTGTTGTTAAATAAACAACATTTGTTAAGTGATTTTTAGTGAAATGTCCAATTAAGGATTAAATTATGAAATGTGTAATTTTTGTGGTTAAATTTTGAAATAAATGAAAAATATGGACTACTAGGGACTTAATTGAAATTCGGTTAGCATGGGTTTTGGTTGAATTGCATGAATTTGTGATTTTATTAAATAAGGACTAAATTGTACAAATGTGAAATATTAGGGGCAAATGTGTAAAATTTTCTTAATTTATAATTTGGACTAAATTGAATAGAGATATTATTAAATAAGCTAATTTTGATATTATTTAGATCAAGAAAGGTGAAATACAGACTTAGATCGGGGAAAGAACAAGGTTTCAACTTAATCGACTTAATTGTCGTTTTCACATTCGAGGTAAGTTCGTATGTAATAAGCTTTGTTATAATTGTATTTTAAATGTTTTGATATTGCATAAACTGTGAATACGAGTCTACGGACATGTTCGACGACAATTCGGCAAGTGTGAAATCCCGATTGAACCGTAGGAATAGATTAGGATATGAATGACATGTCATTAGGGGTTATTATTGTTTTGGGTGCTGGTTCGTACGTCCTACCGGTGGCTGAGTTATCTAGCATGTGTTGCAGATTCTCGATAGCTTGTGTGAGCAGCACCGTGTAGCTACGTCATGACCGTCAGCTTGTGTGAGCAAACCCGTTGATAGCTCGAGAGTGAGCATTATTGAGATATGATATTGAGATAGCTTTGGCTATGTATTGGCACTTCGGTGAATGATTTTACTGAGATAGCTTCGGCTATATATATTGGCACTTAGGGTGCGAGATTCCTGAGTATCCTGTATTATTACAAATGGTTCAACGGGTATATCGAGGATATGAAATGGTGAGAAATAGATACGTATCAATACAAGTATGTACGAAAATTGAATATGTATTGAACATATGAAAGAATTGAGTTCATGGTTAAAGAGATGATTGAATATACGTTAACATTATGGTTATATATATTTTTTAGTATGTTATATGCATATTTTGAATGATAACTAAATGGTGAGTTTTGCTGTAACACCCCCTAACTCTTATCCGTCGCCGGAACAGGGTTACGGGGCATTACTGGACTATTCAGATCAATTATGAACAATAAACAAGTTAAATAGCAAAAACATCATAAAATAATCATATTGTCCCTTTTATAGGCTCTCAAGGTCCAAAACATGTGTTGGGAACTAATCGGGACTTTATCAAAAGCTTAGAAAATTTTTCATGAAATTTCAAAATTTTTCCTAGATGTAGGGCTTACACGCCCGCGTGGTTCAGGGACACGCCTGTGTGACCTTAAACACGCTCGTGCCTCAGACTGTGTCCTACCTCGTATAACTCTCTGACTTAGGCCACACGACCAGTCACACGCCCATGTGCAGAGCCCGTGTGCCTAACACGACCAACATGCACGCTCGTGTGAAATTTTCTGGGCATTCTGTTATGCATTTTTAAGGTGCAGGGGACACACGGCCTATCCACACGCCCATGTGCAAGCCGTGTGTCTCACACGGTCTGGCCACACACCCGTGTGCCAGGCCGTGTGGACTCAAAATAAGCCTTATACAATAAGTTTACCAACCCTGCTAATCTTGAACGACAAGCAACTCAAAATCCAATTTTTCAGCCAATCCAAAACATGATTAAACACATCTAAAACATGTCAGAACTATCAATATAAAGATCTTACTCATGTATGTTCAAAGATATCTAACATAAATTATCTAATCAATTCATTTCAATACCATTCAACCAATTCAAACTAAAATCATATAAATGACTATATTATAAGACATATGTTTATATATATAGATCAACCAATATCAACTTTTACATCATTAATATTCACATATCTAAATGACATCAAAAGATAACCTAGGTACATGCCATTTTCAAAAGTAAAAATACTTCACCACGTGATTTGAGTTCGGGATCGGCTTTGGATGCTGATTCAATGATTGAGCTTTACCTAACCTGCGCACAGAAACAACCGTACGCTGAGTATAAAGTCAGTGGTATTTCTATAATCTGAATACTTATTAATAAAAAAATTATAATGTTTAAATACATAATCATACATAATAAAAATCATTCAATAAATAATCAATTTCACAATAAATTTCTCAATATCAATATCAATATCAATATTCATTTCTTATTCAATATCATTCATGTATCCCTATTAACACGACTCAGACTCTGACAGATACGTGAATCCAACCCAAACACACCAGTACGGCACTCAGTGCCTCATCAGCCATGCCAAAGTAAAACAATATTGCACGCAGTACCTCATCGGATTTTTCCGAAGCAATAATAATACGACACATAGTGCCTCATCGACTCAAAGTCGAAGTATCCCTGAACAATTCCAATCCTATGGCATGCCAACTATATCCGACTTATCACGACATTGTTAATAGGGTATCCAATTTACTTTTCAATTTCCATTCAATACACAATTTAAATAAGTCATAAATTCCAATTCAAAATAATTCAATTCACTTTTTAATAACAAATATTGAAATTCCACAATAATTACATACTTTATCAATTTCATCACATTCCCTATCAATCCATCTCAATTGTAAAATACAATACAAATAATTCTCACATTAATTGCTTACCGTAACATTTAAATCAAAATTCAACAATTAATAATTAAATTCAGATTATAGAAATACAAATCGTATTTTTTGAGCTAATCCTCGTTGACTTTCTCTTTTCCTTTCCTAGTCGAGGCTTCATGCTCAATGTTAGCTACGGAATTAAAACAATTAAATTTTATCAATACACTACAATTTCAAATTGAACATTTCAATTTATACTCAATTCTTGCATAGTTTTCAATTTAATCACTAACCAATACTAACTTTATTTCTTTACGATTTATTCATTATTTTTCATTCAATTTATCAGTAACCTTAATTTCGAATTTCTTTCAATTTAGTCCCTACCATATAAAACTTATGATTTACTTTACAATTCAATCCTTTTCTTAATTCTAACTTGAATTTCTATAAATTCAAACCCTAATTCCTCAATTAATTTAACATAACCCACATCTAAAAATCAACTAACTTTCAAAATTTCCACATAAATCAAGTAATATTTTGTTCTAGGATTCCAAAAACATCAAAATTATAAGAAAAAGGGCTAAATTGACTTACCAAATTAACTTTGAATCCTTAGAACCCTAATTTCCCCTTTCTTTTTCTTTCCTTTTTCTTTCTCTATTTTTCGTTTCACTTCTCTATTCTTTCTTTCTTTTTATTTCTTTTACTTTCTTTTATTTTATATTATGTTTTATTATATTATTATATTATTATATTATATTTTAGTAATAATTATTATTAACTTAAATAATAAGTAAATACAAATGTATGTCTAATATTTATTACACATGTATTTAATTTTTACCATACATTTGGCACCTATGGCTTAATTGCTAATTTAGTCCTCTTGATTCTATAATTCAACTTTCACCCTATATTCAATCTAGCTCTTACACTAAATTAACCTTAATTCAAGCTAATTCACCTAGCCAAAATCTAATTAACCTCACAACTAACTTTGTAAATATTTCTAATAAATATTTAAGAATTCATTTTACGAAAACAGTGATCCGAAAATGCACTTTTCAATTACCCGACTATCGAGTCATTACATTTACCCCCTTAATAAATTTCGTCCTCGAAATTTACCTGAAAAGAGGTGGGGATACTGTGATCTCATAATCTCTTCTGGTTCCTAAGTTGCTTCCTCAATACTATGACTTCGCCACAATACTTTTACTAAGGGAACCTGCTTATTACGCAATTGCTTCACTTCTCAAGCCAATATCTTTAATCGATTCTTCTTTATATGACAAATCAGGTCAGATTTCAATATCCTCTGTAGTAATAACATGAGAGGGATCTGATCAATATCTTCTAAGTATAGAAACATGAAAAACATCGTGAATCTTCTGTAATTCTAGAGGCAAAGCCAAACGGTATGCAATTGGCCCAACTCTTTCCATAATCTCATATAGCCCAATAAAATGAGGGCTCAATTTTCCTTTTCGACCAAATCTCAATATTTTCTTCCAAGGTGATACTTTAAGAAATACCTTATCACCAACAGAATATTCGATATCCCAACGTTTTAAGTCTGCATATGATTTTTGTCTGTCAAAAGCTGTTTTCAGTCTATCTCGAATCTTCTTAGCAGTATCTTCTGTTTCCTGAATTAATTTTGGCACAATTATTTTTCTTTCATTCAATTCTATCCAGCATACAAGTGATCGACATCTATGTCCATACAGAGCTTCATACGGAGCCATCTGAATACTTGATTGGAAACTATTACTGTATACAAATTCAGCCAATAGTAAATAACGTTTCAAACCTGATTCAAAATCAATGACACAAGCTCGAAGCATATCTTCTAAAATCTGAATAACTCGCTCTGATTGTCCATCAGTCTGTGGATGAAAAGTTGTACCAAAGTGGAGTCGACTGGCAAGAGATTCATGCAACTGCCTCCAAAATCTCGATGTGAATCGTGGATCTCAATTAGAAATTATCGATACCGAAATACCATGCAATCTTACGATCTCCCGAATGTAAACTTCAGCAAGTTTCTGGAGTGACCAATCAGTTCTGACTACTATAAAATAAGCTAACTTTGTAGGCCGATCGACAATCACCCAAACAACATTTTTCTTACTCGCTGACAATGGTAACCCCGTTACAAAATCCATTGTAATGCAGTCCCATTTCCATTTAGGAATGTTAATAGGCTGAAGTAATCTAGTAGGAACCTGATGCTCTGCCTTTACTCGCTGACATGTCAAACATTTAGCCACATATTCCGTAATATTTTTCTTCATACCTGGCCACCAATATAATTCCCATAGATTACAGTACATTTTCGTTGCTCCCAGTTAGAATGCAAAAGGACTATCATGTGCTTCCTGAAGTATCAATTCTTTCAATTCTGGAACATTTGGAACACATATTCGATTACTAAATCTCAGGCAATCATGATCATCAATGCTGAAATTCTCTGTCATGCCATTCTGAACCGATTCTCTTTTCTTCATCAACTTATCGTCTTCTAACTGAGCTGACTTGATTCGGTCAAACATCATTGGTTTAACTTTTAATTTAGCCAATAAACTTCCATCATCACTGATACTGAGTTATGCAAACATTGCTCTTAATTCAATTGCTACTTTTCTACTTAATGCATCAGCTACTACATTAGCTTTACCCGGATGATAGTCAATGACACATCATAATCTTTCAGAAGTTCTATCCACTGACAGTGTCTCAAATTTAATTCCTTTTATGAAAAAGGATATTTGAGACTTTTATGATCTATATAAATGTAACATTTTTCACCATACAAATAATGTCTCCATATTTTCAAAGCAAGAATCACAGCAGCAAGCTCTAGATCATGTGTCAAATAATTACAGTCATGCGGTTTCAATTGGTGAGAAGCATAAGCTATCACTTTTCCATTTTGCATCAAGACACAACCAAGACCATTAAATGAAGCGTCACTATAAATGACAAAATCTCTTCCTGACTCTGGCAATGTCAGATCTAGTGCCTCAGTCATCATTTACGTCAACTTATCAAAACTTTCCTGACACTGATCATCCCAAACAAATGGAACATTATTTTGTAACAACTTTGTGATTGGTAGAGCTATCTTAGAAAATCCATTTACAAATCTTCAGTAGTAACTAGCTAATCCCAAAAAACTACATACCTTCGACACATTTCTCAGTACTTTCCATTGAACAATTGCTTTAATCTTATTCGGATCAACTCTGATTCCTTCTACTGATACCACATGTCCTAGAAATACAACCTCGGATAACAAAAATTCATACTTACTCAATTTCCTATATAATTGCTTCTCCTGTAATATTTGCAAAATGATTTTGAGATGCTGATCATGTTCAATCTTAGACTTTGAATAAACCAAAATGTCATCAATAAAAACCACCACAAACTGGTCCAAATAAGGTTGAAAGGTGCGGTTCATAAGATCCATAAAAGCGGCTAGGGCATTTGTCAAACCAAATGGTATCACCAAAAATTCATAATGCCCATATCTTGTTCGGAATGTTGTCTTCGGTGCATCATTTTCTTTCACCTTTAATTGATAATAACTAGATCTCAAATCTATCTTTGAAAATGTAGAAGCTCCTTTCAGCTGATCAAATAAATCGTCAATACGAGGTAGCAGATATTTATTCTTGATTGTCACCTTGTTTAGTTATCGATAATCAATGCATAATCGCATCGAACCATCTTTCTTTTTAACAAACAACACTGGAGCTCTCCATGGTGAAGTACTCGGATGTATAAATCCACGGTCTAGTAAATCTTGCAACTGCACTTTCAATTCTTTTAATTTCATAGGAGACATACGATATGGGGGTATTGATATCAGAGTTGTACTCGAATAAACTTCAATTGCAAACTCAACTTCCCTATCAGGTGGTAAACCCGACAACTCCTTAGGAAAAACATCAGGAAATTCATAGACTGTCTGAATTTTACTGCATTGACTTTCAACTAGATTTGAATTAGTAACATAAGCCAAGAAAGTTGCACAACCCTGATGAATTAATTTATTAGCTTGAATTGCTGAAATAATACGAGCTGACCCGCAGCTTCGAATACCATTAACTTCAATCTTATCACCACTCTCATTCTGAACAGTGAACTTCTTTTTACAACAGTCTAAAATCACTCAGTGCTCCGATAGCCAATCCATTCTCAAAATTATATCAAAGTCACCAAATGGCATAATCAACAAATTGACAAAATTTTTTTTATCCTGTATCATTAATGGACATCTCCTACAAACTTGATTCACTAACATAGTTTGCCCCAATGGACTAGACACTACTATAGATACTTTAGACATTTTAGCCATTTCAGTTTTTAAATTTCCTGATTCAACCAGTTTTGTATTAACATATGAATGATGATCTCAAATCTATTAAAACATAAACTGGTTCTAAATACAATAAAAATATACTTGTTACCACATCGTTTGTATTCCCATATTCACGAGTCTACACCACATATGCTCGTGCTGGTACTCTAGCTTCTGAATGTTGGGTGGCAATATCACTTCCTCTTCTAGCACCTCCTCTAATAACTGAACCACCTCAGCTTGATCCTCGACCTCTAGAAGTAGATTCGGATCTCTGTGATGTAACTGGTACAATATTTTTATTCTTTAGATAGTCCTTTACAAAATGCTCAGTAGACCCACAATGGAAACAACCCCCAGTCAATTTCCAGCACTCACCCTAATGTCTATTTCCACAGTGTTCACATTCCGGAAGTTCTGTATTCCTAGAGGGACCTCTAATACTACCAGTAGAAACTATCATTTGTATTCCACGATTTTTATCACTTTTTTCTGTCCTAAAACTCGGTCTCCAGCTACCACGTAATTCTTTAGATCTTTTAGGTTATGGAGTTGAACTAGTAGTTCCGGTACGTTTCCCAGGTAAACGAGTAATTTCAGGCTTTTTATCTAGACCCAATACCTATTTAACCATTTTTTCTCTCTCCACTAGATATACAAATTCTGTAATTTTAAGAGACACCAATTGCACTCATAGTTCATCACGTAAACCTCTTAAAAATCTCTTACAACTATTGGCTTCAGTTGGCACATATTCCACAGCATATCTGTTGAGTCTTGAAAATTCTCGTTCATAATCCACTACTGACATTTCACCTTGTTTTAGCATCAAGAATTCTTGTTTTCTATCTTCAATATACAGTTCACTCACATATTTCTTATGAAATTCTCTTTGGAAGAAATCTCAGTTTACCTATTCTTCTGGCACATGTCGGGTTACCGATTCCCACCATACATAAGCTTCCCCTTGTAATAAAGAAACAACACACATTAAAATTTCTCGGGGAGTGCATTCAAGTTGTTTCAAAATCTTTTTTGTTGATTCTATCCAATTTTTAACAGTGGAGGGATCAACCCCTTTCAAACCCTGAAATTCAATGGCGCTATACTTACGTAGTTCTTTAATTGGTGCTCGACGAGTAGTAGGAGTAGATATTGTTGTAGTGGCAGTTTCTGCTACTCGTTGGAGAGCATTAGCTATCACTCTAAGTAATTCAGAATTATCTCTTTCTCCTTCATTACCTCTTCTGACATTAGGTGGTTGATTTTCCATTGGATTTACACTTGATGTTGCTGACTCGGTTTCATCTAATTCTCGAGATTCATGATCCTCACTATACATTTCTTGATCAGTATCATCTATGTACCCATCCAATATTTTCACTATAAAATAGAAACAAACAAATATCAACATCCAATCCTCGCTTAATTTCGACTCAATTATGACATGTACCTCTAGACTCAATTTCAAGCCCGATTTAGTTCGAGAATTGACGAAACCTAAATAGCTCTGATACCACTAAATGTAACACCCCTAACCCTTATCCGTTGCCAGAACAAGGTTACGAGGCATTATCGAACTATTCAGATCAATTATGAATAATAAACAAGTTAAATAGCAAAAAACATCATAAATTAATCATATTGTCCTTTTTATGGGCTCTAGAGATCCAAAACACGTGTTCGGAACTAATCGAGACTTAATCAAAAGCTTAGAAAATTTTTCATGAAATTTCAAAATTTTTCCTAGATGCAGGGCTTACATGTCCGTGCGGTTCATGGACACGCACGTGCTTCAAGGTGTGTCTTACCTCGTATAACTCTCTAATTTAGGTCACACGGCCAGCCATACGCCCGTCTACAGAGCTTGTGTGCCTAACACGGCCGAAACATACTTTCGTGTCTCTGCTCATGTGAAAATTTTTGGGCATTTTGTTCTGCATTTTTAAGGTGCAGGGGACACACGGCCTATCCACACGCCTATGTCTAAGCCGTGTGTCTCACATGGTCTGGCCACACGACCGTGTGCCATGCCATGTGGACTCAAAATGAGCCTTATACAACAAGTTTACCAACCCTGTAAACCTTAAACGACAAGAAACTCAAAATCCAATCTTTCAACCAGTCCAAAACATGATTAAACACATCTAAAACATGTTAGGACCATCAATATAAAGATCTAACTCATGTATGTTCAAGGATATCTAACATAAATTATCTAATCAATTCATTTCAATACCATTCAACCAATTCAAACTAAAATCATATAAATGACTATATTATAAGACATATGTTTATATATATAGATCAACCAATATCAACTTATACACCATTAATATTCACATATCTAAATGACATCAAAAGATAATCTAGGTACATGCCATTTTCAAAAGTCAGTACACCCTACAAGTCTAGCACGACTTAACACACGGCCTGGTACACGGGCGTGTATGGCCCCCCACAGGGTGTACGGGGGTGTGTGTGTTGGGCCCTGTGACCCAAGTCGAGACGATTATCTTGGGTGGTGGACATCTGGTTGAGACACGGCAATGTGATCCCATTTCGAATGTCCACATGGTCAGCCCACACGGGCGTGTGTCCCTTAAAATTTGAAAAATTTTTTAAGTCTCGTAAAAATCTCTTGAGTTAACAGTTTAGTCCTGAACTACCCCGAATGCATATTTTAGGCCTCGTAGGCTTATACTAAAGACGATATGCATGTTGTTGAATGATGATTATATGAAAATTGAAAATATATGTGAAATATGTTTTTAATTGTATAGAATATCCGGTAATGCTCCGTAACCCTATTCCAGCGTTGAATACGGGTGAGGGGTGTTACATTTTCAATTGAGCTTACTAAGCTTTATAGCTTACATCATTTATTTTTTCGTGTTTTATAGTGAAATCAAGCTAGCTCAGATTCAAGGGTCATCGGTGACTTCATCATACTATCCAACTATCACTTTGGTACTTTTGAATTTAAGTATTTTGAGTATATGGCATGTATAAGGATTTTGGGTCATTTTTAATGAATTTAGCCATTTTAATTGGCTTGTAAATATCTAAAGTTTGGTTTGCATATAGCCATAGAGTTAGCTTATTTTGATATAGTTGATCATGTATATATATATATGCATATGACTTGTGTAATGTGTTGGATGTTGGTTATACGATGCTTATTGATAGTAGATGATATGGATAGCAAATGGTTGAGTTATAAAAAAATTGGTATGCTATTGAATCTAGGCAGATAATGCATATTTGGAATTAGTTAGTTTGTTGTATTGTAAAAGTGAGTTTGGTATGAAATTGATTGATGTGATGTGGTAATTGTGTGACTTGAAATGTTGGGTATTGAAATGGGATGAATTGAGTTTGATTAGAGATGATTAAAATGCCTAGTTATGCCATGTTTTGTGCCATTTGGGTTGATGTAGGTATATGTAAATTTGGGTAGCAAATTGGCTTGGTAAATAGCCTGTTTTTGTCCACACGGGCAGAGACACGGGTGTGTGTCTCAGTCGTGTATGACGCACGGTTAGATTACACGGCCGTATGTTCCCTGGTGTTGAATTTAAAATCAAGTTAGTATGCTCCATATGGCTCAGCACATGGGCATGTGACTTGGTATTGTGGTATAAGTCAGTATACCCTACGAGTTTGGCACGACCTACCACACAGCCTGGCACACGGGCGTGTATGCCTATATTTAGGGGCACTCGGGAATGTGTGTTGGCCGTGTGACCCCAGTCAGAAAGTTATACGGGGTCAGACATGGGCTGGGACACAACCATGTGATCCCATTTCAAATTTCCACACGGCATGTGACACGGGCGTGTCTTTGGCCATGTGAGACATACGGCCAGGCCACGCTGGTGTGTGTCCCCTGAAATTTGAAAAATTTTCTAAGTCTCGTAAAAATCTCTTGAGTTAACGGTTTAGTCTCGAACCACCCCGAATACATGTTTTAGGCCTCGTAGGCTTATACTAAGGACGATATTCATGTTGTTGAATGATGATTATATGAAAATTAAAAATGTATGTGAAATGTGTGTTTAATTGTATAGAAAAGTCTGGTGATGCTCTGTAACCCTTCCGACATTGAATACGGGTGAGGGGTGTTACAGTATATATTTGTGATCAATGAGGATACATTGGTTAGACACTTAAGATGTTGATTTGACATGTTTTTGGCTTGTTTAATGTTAATTTGAATAGGTGTTTTGGCTGTTAAATGGTTTGCTTAGGACCCAAGTAAGCTTGAAATGGTAAACTTGTTGTTTAAGGTTCATTTTGGGTCCACATGGCCTGAGACACGGGCGTGTGATTCAGCTGTGTATGACACACGGCATGGCAACACGGTCGTGTGTCCCCTGTAAATTCTATTGCATGCAAGTCAAGTTGCACACAGCCTGGCATATAGGCGTGTGAAGCTATTTCGAGAGTTACATGGCCTAGCACAAGGACTGGCACACGGGCATGTGACACGGCTATGTGACCCTACTTAGAGCGTTACACGGGTGAGGTCACATGCTAGAACACAGCCGTGTGTCCATATTTTGATTGTTACACAGCCTGAGACATGGGCGTATATCTCAGCCATGTGAGTCACACAGCCTGACCACACGACGATGTGATCCCTACAGTCCAAAATTTTTAACTTTTTCTTAAACTTTCCAAATGTTCCCAATTTAGTCCCAGATTGTTTCTAAAGTATTTTTAGGGCCTTGAGGGCTCAATTAAGGGACGCTATGTATATGATTGAATGTAATTAAATTATGCTTGCATTGATGTATGAAATGAATGAATTAATGTTTCGTTTGTACGGTAATGCTTTGTAACCCTATTTTGGCGATGGATATGGGTTAAGGGTGTTACAAGGCAACCAAGCAGGGTCCAAAATTGAAATTCAGAATCTACTCACCAGTCCCAACATACCAAGTACATCCCTGCATCAAAAGACCCTTGGCAACCTAGAGACTCCTCCAAATAGCCAAAGGTTGACTCTTTAAATCAGCTCTCATATAATCACTATTCGCATAATATTTAGATTGCAAAACTCGTGCTATTAAAGATGTCAGATTACACATAAGCCTTTATCCCTACTTATCAAGAAGCACAATGTTAAATTTTGCTATCTATCGGAACCCCAAACCACCCCTTCCTTCAGGTCGCATAAATCCTCCCATTTACACAATGAATGCCACGATTCGATTGAGATTTCTGCCACCAATATCGACTAAAAGTTGCTTCAATATCCTCACAGAAAGTCTTTGGCAGAAGAAAACAAGACATAACATAGCTAGGTATAGACTGTAAGACTAATTTAATAAATATTATCTTTCTTCCTTGTGACAATCAACGATTGCACCATCTACCGATTTTGCCTGATACGATCCAAAATTAAAAATTAAAAAATATTATTAATATAATAATATTAGACTTGATTCAAGTTAATTTATATATATATAAATTACTTACAAAGAAGCTATTTTCCAGAAAATAACTTACGCTTTTCAAGAGCGTAAGTAATTTTTTAGGGAAAAAAAAAGCTTACATTCCATTGATCTATATATTATTTTCCATTGACCAAGCCATTTCCTATGAAATAAACATAGGAAAATGCAGAAAATATTTTTCACGAGTCATTTTATGTAAAATAAACATAATTGTCAAATTCAATTACCAAAATAGAATAAAAATGTATAAATACCCAAGTGAACCTAATTACTAAATTTAAGGAACAAAAATTACATTAACCCTTAAATTAATCTTAAGTGCATTTTGTTTTAATAATTTGTTGTAAAGTGTAAACATTACTAAATAAGAATAACTTTCCTTATCTTTTATGACGTTTGTTGCAATGTAAATGTATTGTCTACTAAATAATTTTCTGAATGTTCAAATAATTTTTTATATTTTTAAAATATTTGATATTTTTTTTTTCTTTCAAAATTATAGTTCAAAAATTGTAAAAAGATTAAACTGGATATTTTAGTTATAGTTCAGGGGTCAAATTAGATATGAACTATTGAGTTAATTTGTCACATCACTCTTCCATTAAGGTTGTAATGACTATTAAAAGACAAGTGACCAAAACATTATAATTTAATAACGTAAGTAAACAAAATGTAACTTTTCATAATTAAGTGGTATTATCTTTAATTAAAGTCATGATAGTAACCTTCTTTTTATACAATTGTAGAGAATTTTGATGCTGCATATTTGTTAGATCTATGTTTCCTTGATTATATAAGTTTCTTTTTTGAGGAATCTCACTTTGTTGGTTGTATATAGAATTAGCTTTTGGGGTTAAATTTAGAACTTTGATTAAACTGTATTACAAAACAACAATAAACCCACTTTATCCAGCACTCTTACCTGCCTCTCTTTGGATTGGACTCTACTTAGATTTTTAAAAAATTTAACTTAATTTTAGCCTCTAAAAAAAATTCTTGGCTTTTGAATGCTCCTAAAAGTTTCTCTGTTGGTGGAATTGTTAGGAAAATGTTTAGAATATGATTTCATTAGTAGGTTATGAGGTTGATAACTCCAGAAGGAAAATAATCGTTTTAATTTAAGCTGTTGTATTGTATGGATAATTTTGCCATATAGTTATGATGAGAATTTCATAACTATGAACACGATATGATACCAAAAAATATAAAATATTGATATATTCGAAATTGTTATCAACAGTAGGATATGATGTTGATAACTCTAGAAGCACTGTCTAAGAAAATAATTGTTCTAATTTAAGCTATTGTATCGTATGGACAATTTTGCTATTTGGTTATGATGAGAATTTCACGACTAGGATATGATTATATGATATAAAAAATAAATAAAAGAGAGACATTTTGAAGTTGTAATGTGTTAAGGAAAGTGTTCATTTCGCTACAGCCACGAAACAACGACTTGTTATATTTGGCAATTTATTAAGTCAAATATTTGCTAAAAATAAATTTAAATAAAAAAAAACCAACACAATTAGATTTTTCAATTTCAATTTAGTCGGTTGGGGTGGTTTTGTCAGTTTCACCATTGGTTTAGATGGTTTTGTTGGTTGGTTCTCAGTTTTTGAATCTTGAAACCGAACCGATTAAAAACTCGACTTTATATTATATTATTTTTAATAATTTAAAATATATTTATTTTTATAATATATAATAAATATATTTATTTTGTAATTATTTAATCAAAAAAATCAACCGAATCAATATTTGTTCAATTTGTTCAGTTTTATTAAGGAGAGTCAATCAATTCGGTTTTGATGTTATCAAGTCAGTTAAGTCGGTTAAAAACAAAACCAACTGAACCAACCGACTACACCGATTGCTCACCCCTAGGTTGTGCTAATATCATGGAATGATTCGAGCTCATAAATGAAAATCAATTCACTTGGAGATTCATATCCTTAAGAATCAGATTGGTTTGAGTATATCGAATCCCTTGGATCAAAATAGTTAGATTGAATCGAAACTTGAAGACTTATTTGCCAACAGTCGAACTTTGATCATTAATATTATATTGTATTTAGTTACTTTAGATGTTGTTTAGAAGGGATCATGATTGAGCTTTATTATATTAACAAGTCTCAAAAATTTTTATAATCGAGAGATTTGTATAGGTTGTGTATTGATTTTTTAGAGTGCTTATTTGTTTTGTAAGGAACGATTATTTGTTAGAGTGCATCTAATTTGTATAACCTATATGTGATTTGTTTTATAAGCTAAGTTCTCATGGAAGAGTTTTTTTTTTTTTTTTTTTTTGGTGAAAAAGGAAAATCATTAAGCTAAAATTACATCAAAACTAGACACCTTTAAACAAAGGATATGAAGCGCAATGGTTATCATTGTTTAATAAACTCCTCACACTCGTTGGTGGTTCCTCATAAATAATTAATTGCTCCATTTCGTCTCTGGCTTCTTTTGCGAGACAATCTACCACCTTATTACTCTCTCTCAGTGTCTGAATTATCACCCTCAATCTCCACTCTACAGTACCCCTTTGCCTAAGCAAACTTTAAGCCTTCAAGTAGTGCTCAGGCTTCAATATGAAAAATATTCGATAAACCCACCACCATTTCAAAACCCTCCATTCAGCTACCATCCAACCCTCTCACCACTCCACCTATGGCTGCTTTTGGTTTAAAAGTTACACTGAACCATCAACATTTACTTTCACCCATCCCTGAGACGGGAATTGCCAATGATCCTTTGTTATGGAATTACATGCCTGATTTCCAACCACCTTTTTAATAAAAATAGACCCCATCCACGCTTCAGCAGAAGATACGATTGAATGGCTATTATGACTCATTTGATTGAAAATAGAATTATTTCGACTCTTCCATAAAAACCAAGTCGTGATAGAGAAGAAAGTGGGCCATTCACGATATTAGGAACCAATATTGTACAAAAGTGATGATTCTTTATTGGGGTGTGTTAGAACTAGAACCACTGGTTGTATTTGTTTTCAGATAAATGATTTATTTCATTGAGCTAAGCTTCACAGATATAAGGAAACCAAACTACGTAAACAACTTTGTTGTCCCCAATTTTCATTTGGTTGTCACAATTATTACAAAAATGTTCATTTTCGCAATCACTTTTATTCCTGCTCTATTTCTTGTAAACTTAAAAATTATTTCAGGACAATAATAAATAAAAATATTACATAATATGAAGGAAATAACATGTGAAAAATGAAAAAAAAATACATGATTATGACATAAAATTCTTACTGCTGACAGTAAAAATCCACTTGAACAGTTATTCCTATGTAGTATTAGGTAATTAATTCTATTAGTATTATCAAATTGGAAATCAAATATAAGTTAATGGCGCAAAGATAAGGCAAGGCCCATATTTTCTTCCAAAAGATTTTTTGGTAGACCCTCTTCCTAGGCCCATCTTTGTACCCCTTAAAAACTTGCCCAAATTTCATAATTTTTTTTAAAAAAATAATTGATTAAGTGATTCAACTAGAAGTTTATATCAACTAAATATTTAATTACAAATATTTTAATTATAAATATTTTATCATTTCATCTGTGATTTAGTTGACTAAATATTGAGAATTTTTAAAAGGGAAATTAATAAGTATAAAGTATGAAGGAATTAACCAACTTCTTTTTGTAAGTTTTGCTAAAGGGATTAAGATATAGCTATTTAAAATTCATTCTTTAATCTCTCCTGAATCTTAAGTCTGGGGATTGATTTGTATATGCAACGAGAAAATAAAAGAAAAAGTAAAAATAGAGAAAATCAAACACACAAATATTTATATGGAAAAAATCCTTCAAAAAGTAGAATAAAAAATCACCAGCAAATAAGACTTCACTAAATAAGAAAAAACCGAAAGAGTACAAAATGAAGATAATCTCAACAAATAACCCTAAATCCTTGAAAAAACAAAGCACTTTGGTTAAAACTCAAAATTCCCTAAAACTCACAAAACTCTATCAATCTCAAAAATGATGAAGACGATTATTCTAGGTTACAACAACATCTTTTATAGGCTAAGTTCGTAGATTAAATATGACTAAAATAACCTAGATTAATTAGAGTTTAATTAGGAGAAAAAAATCCAGTTGAATTGAGGAACAAGTCGCAACGTCACGCGCTCCTCGTCTGGATGCCATTCTTTGCGTCATCTAGACATGGCCAATTTTCTCGTCGGGACGTCGTGATCGTCTCGTCACGACGCCAATTTTTTCTCATTGTGACGTCAACTCTTAAATCATGATTATGGGATTTCTAATCTTCGTCCATATTCTTAATTGTCTCTAATCTCACATAGTATCAGCAAATATTTTATATTCTTATTTACCATCATGTAAAATTTTTATCATCGTATAATGCAAACAAATCCTTAATATGGAATTGAACACCGTAATTTAGTTTGCCGAATAAGAATATCATGGTAAATTGATTTTTCTTTTTTGATCTTTTCTCTTAATTACACAAACTCTAAGTAATGGAGGCTATAACTTTTGTATGTTTTTGTCTAACCCTAATAAATTAAAAAATAATCAATTTATACTGATCAACTTTTAATGCGATACATCTATCAAGTAATTGAATGAACAAATATGATTTAACTTCTTCAAGCAAAACATTTCATCCTTATTTTAGATTTAATTGGGTCCAAATTGGACTAAAAATATTAAGTTTCATTTTCATATATGATAAGTTGCTTAACCATCTCAACATCTCTAATGGATTTAGCTTCATACCTTCACATACATAGACAAAACCAACCAGAATTGAGTGATTAAAATATCAATTTTTGGTCAGAACCATCGTTTTGGTTTAAGATTGAGAGTGTACTGATTATGAAATTCAATACACAAATGATTTTGACATTGGGATTTTGAAGTTAAAAGGAATGGAGTCATCTTTCAGTTGTATATTATGGCAATCGTAGCCGCATGTACATAATGAATTTTATCATGATAAATTATAATAAATTGGTATGGTTTTTATCTATGCTTTGGGCTGGGTTAATTATCTATTTCTTGACTAAATTATAGTTAAAATATTTAAAGGTTAGTATATTTGACATTTAACTTTCATACTTTTATTTTTAAGAATTTAGTCTCTCTACCTTTTCAATTTAAAATTTTAGATCCATTTGTTAACACTGTTAAAAATCTTTTGTGTTTATGTGGCATTTTGAAAAATAAAATAAAATAAACTTGCTACCCATTTAACGACAAATAACATTGTAGCATACCTGAATTTAATAAATAATTTTTATGGTGCTAACAATTCTTAAAAATTTACATAATCATTTTAATTAGAATAAAGTATTTAAACTAACTAATGCCATTTTAATAATTAATGGATCTAATTAAAAATATATATCGAATTATTTCAAAATTAATGTATATAGATTAAATTTCAAATCAAATTAAAATTTAACGTAAAAGGATTGGAATTGAATTTATCCATAACGTTTTCAGGCCAGAAAAAAAAGGGGGGGGGGGTGGGGAAATGAAGAGGAGGCCTTCCTTTGTATAGATATCAATAGTAAACATCAATGAAAAACTATCATTAATAACTTATTATAACCGTTATTTAAATCCTAAATGGACAATGAAACAAAGAAGAGTGCGGACAAAAACAAAATGAAACAAGGGTGGGAAAACTTTTGTCTAGCAATTATGAAAAGAAGAATAAGAAGAAAAGTAGGTCCAAATTGTACATTTTTCTCCACTTTACCATCATGGGGACCTAAAAACAAACATTGCCTTGTATAAGTCCTCAAACCTCATTGGTCCAATACTTTTCCAAGTCCTTTGATCAATTAGATTCAAATTGACCCATCTTCCATTTCTTTTTCTCCCAAGCGTAATGATGTCAACCTCCGGCATTTTTCTTATCACTTTTATTAGCTTAAAGACAATTAAAAAAGAGATTTGCTCATTTCAAAATAATAATAATTAAAAAAATAAAAAATTTCAAGATTTTGTAATCTTATTGAGGGGTCAAATTTTTTAGGAGAAGACTTTAAAGTGTTGTCTATCAGGTCAGCAATTGATCTCTTAATAATTAAAATTTGCCCCTCAATAGGGGTTTTCGAACCACCAACTCTCTCCTTTGAGTCTTGCAAGTCCACCAGGTTGGTAGCTCAAGTCTTCGCACGCCCAGGTGTGCTTTGTAATTGTTCTAACATCTTATGTCATAGTTGTTTGAATTAGACTAGATAGATCAAAAATCAATCGGAATATTGATTCACAGAAAGGCATTGGATTGGTTGACTTGAGAATCAATACAAACCAGTTGAACTAGGCAAAAAATCGATTAAAAACAGTTGAACCAATTTTTTTATTTAAATATATTTTTTTAATTTTTAATAATTTATTTAGTCGAAACTAGTTGGACTGACGAACTAGTTCTTGGTTGGTTCAACCATCAGCCCAGTTCTGAAAACATTACCCTATACCGACACCTCTTCCTTGAGTCTTGCAATTCCACCAATCAATGTGCTCCCAACTTTGTGAACTAGGCCTATGGAGCATGTTCTCACGGCATGTTAACTCTCGACAAAGTACGAGAGACAAAACCCCCACCAAGAGACTGCTTCTAGTAATGAGACTTCTCTTAGAAAAAATTGATCTCGCAACAAATATGGTTATACCCAAAATTAAACAGCCTAATATCACTGGCTCGTGGTGGAGAGACATCGATCTCGCCGATTTGGTGAGGATAAGTCCACCCGATCTCCAGATTATACATAATAACCAACCTCGATAGCATAAAATATAAGTGGAAAAGGAGAAGAATTGAAATCATAAGAACACCATGCAAAATTTAATGAACATAAAAAATCTAAAAATGTGAAAAAAAAAAAAAAAGAAAGAAAGAAAGAAGAGAAAGTACTTTCAGGTGAAGTGATAAAAGACAATAAATATAAAATATTAAAGTAGTACTTCTCCTAATTGTAGAACAAACAAAGTGAAAACATTGATGGAGAACATGTTTTGAGCATAAGCTGACAAGGAATGATCTTTATTTCAATCAATGTCCTAAAATCTTGTAAGGATATTAAAAGGTGGGGGATCTGTGGACCAAATGACTGAAGAAAGATTCAAATTACATGGGTCAATCATCCATGTCAACCTCACCAAATCGCAGTCATAATGGCCAAGAGGGATATGCGCCTAAATTGAATTGAAGGGTTTACATATTAAAATTGTAGAATTGCTTAAATCTTTTAGTTTCATCTTTAATCATTTTCTCATTGAGCATGCCATACGGACATATGCACCACACGTTTTGAAAGATATCATGCTTGTCATCCTTAGGCAAAAAACAAAAGGATAATCAAAATCGTTGTAATTGTATTTCCTTTCCTAAATTGTTATAATTGTATTTCCTTTCCTTAATTGATGAATATGGTTAAAGTGCTAATTGTGTGTGATCTATAGAAGTATTTAAATATAGGGTTGGATCACACCGAAAGAAAATTTTATTTCTCACTTGAAAATATGTTAGGGCACTATGGATTGAATTTACCAAGAGATGATGAATTAATACTTAAAAAAAAGGGTAAACTATAAAAATAGTCATTTTTGTTTGTCTCAAATTACATTTTAGTCACTTATGTTTGAAATGTTACATTTTAGTCACTTACGTTATCTTTTTGTTACGAATTGGTCACTTTGTCATTAAACTCTGTTACCTCCCTAATGGCAATCCTATCTGACAGTCTAAATAGGTTTTAAATGCCAACTTGGATGTCCAACTGGGACGAGAATAGGTTTTTAATTAAAAAAGTTTAATTAATTAAAAAATTTAAATTAATTACACATTGAACTGGAAAAGAAAAATCGTTTGTCTTCTTTTTCTTTTAGTTTTCTTTTCTATTTTGACTGAAAAAACTATTTTCATCTCAGTTGGACATCCAAGTTGACATTTAAAACCTATTGGGGTTGCTACGTAGGATTGCCATTAGGGAGGTAATGGAGCTTAACGGCAGAGTAACTACTTCGTAACAAAACGATAACGTAAGTGACTAAAATGTAACATTTCAAACATAAGTGATTAAAAAATAATTTGAGGTTAACAAAAGTGACTATTTTTGTAGTTTACCATAAAAAATATTGCTAAGATGAGTGAAAGGACAACAATTTATGCAATTGATTTGTAGAGTTTTGACCTTACTTGTTTATTATCTACCTTAGCTCTATTTATCAAGAATTTCCCAATTCATTAATGTTTGAATTATTATATAGTTGCATAAGCTTGGATGCCACGCTTAAATCTGCACACAAGATCCTTCCATCTCACCCACTTCTCTACTATCAATTATCTTTCTTTGTTAGTAAGTATAGACTAATGAAATACAGAGAAAGAAATACAAACAGAAATAATGAATATTCTGATGAAAGCTTTGTTAATTTGATCAGTACACTAGTAGGTCTTATATACACAATTGAGTGACTAACTGCTGTTAACAAACTCTATTAACAGAATAACAAAATGCTAACAACCTAACTTATCTTATACTTAACATTCATCCAACTTCTCAATCGGCAAGACCCGAAGCAAATGAGGAAACTGAGTGAACAACGAGACAGACAAGGGCTTCGTGAAAATATTAGCAACCTAATCACAAGCTGGCACCTCGCCAACAACGAGTGACCCCTCAGCTACCTTTTCATGGACAAAGAACAAGTCAAGCTCAACATGTTTGAACTTGGAATGTAAGACCGGGTTAGTAGCAACAGCTACTGCACCAGAATTGTAACACCAAATAGCAGGTGAATCAGTAAAGTGAACTTTTAATTTTGTCAATAGAGAGACTAACCATGTAATATCACTGGTAGCTGTAACCAAACTTCGATACTCAGCCTCAGCTTTTGATCGGGAAATGACTTGTTGCTTTTTCGAACACCACGAAACAAGCGTATTTGCAAAATATACACAATATCCTATCGTTGAGTGACGATAATCAAAATCCAACCCCAGTTGGCATCAGCATAGCCAACTAGAGATAGTCTGTCAGATGGACAAAAAATTAACCCATGATCAATAGTCCCATGTAAATATCATAAGATCTGTTTTAAAGCCAGCAAATGTGTTGTAGTGGGTGCATACATAAACTAACACACACGATTCATAGCATAAGCAATATCTGGTCGAGTCAGGACCACATATTGAAGAGCACTAGCCAGACTTCGATATTCCGTAGGATTAGCAAGCCGAGTACCCTCATCTTTGGACAACGTCGACGAACTAACCATTGGTGTGTGAACACTTCTTGCATTGGTCAAAGAACTTCTCTCAAGAAGATCTCTGATGTACTTGCGTTGGCATAAATGAAGACTTCTAGTAGACGATCGAGTTACTTCAATATCTAAGAAGCAGTGAAGGTCTCCCATATTCTTTAGAGAAAACTTTTTATCTAAAAACAAAACAAAACTACTTATACTATCGGCCACACTTCCCATTACAATAATATCATCCACATAAACAAGAACATAATGACAGAATCAGTCTTTATGTGAACAAACAGAGATGCATTAGATTTGGATGAGAGAAAACCAATAGAAATAAGATACCTTTTCAATTTATCAAACCAGGCACGGGGAGCTTGCCTTAACCCATATAATGCCTTCGTCAGACGACACACCAAGTTCCCACCATTCGAACCAAACTGAAGATAGCCCTGAGGTTGTTGCATGAAAATTTCGTCAGAGAGATCACTATTCAAAAAAACATTATTAACATCGACCTAACGAAGTTGCCAACCACAAGAGACAACAACTAATAGTATGGTTCGAATAGTAGTAGGTTTGACCATGGGATTGAATGTTTCCTTGAAATCACAGTCGGGAACTTGTGAACACCTCTTCGCTACCAACCTGGCCTTACGTTGAGCAATAATTCTATCAGGATTTTTTTTTTACTCTGAATAGCCACTTACACCCTATTATTTTTCGTCATTGAGGAAGAGCAACAAGTTCCAAAGTGGATTAGCCATAAGAGCATCAAACTCAGCTTGTACTATTGGTCGCCACTCTAGATCTGCAAGAGCTTCCTTAACCGTGCGAGGCTCATAGTCAATAGCTTCAACAGATAGAGCCTTAGGCTTAAAAATCCCAACCTTAGACCTGGTAACTATTTTATTAGTATTTTCCAATGGAACAGTTGTCGGAACTGAAAGAACTATGTCTGGAGTAAACGAATTGTCCGCATCTGATGGTATTGAGAAGCGAGAATCTTCAGAAGTAGATAGGGATAAGTGATGAGAACAAGAACTGTCTTTCATTAAAAACAACATAACGAGAAGTAATGATCTTACCATCTGGTCTGAGACAGTGATATCCTTTATGTTGGGAACTGTACCCCAAAAATGTACATGGCTGAGAACGAAAATCCAATTTGTGATGTGTAAACGGTCGTAGATAGGGAAAACAACAACACCCAAATACCCTTAAGTGATCATATGTAGGCTCACGACCATGAAGAACTTGATACGGAGACTTCCCTTCCAGAACTAGAGTAAGGAAGTGATTTATGAGATGAACAACACTACTAAAAGCATAACCCCAGTAATTCATGGACAGATTGGCTTGAGCTAAAAGAGTAAGACCAGTCTCAACAATGTGCCTATGCTTGCGTTCAGCAATTCCGTTCTGTTCAGCTGTATGCAGGCACGATAGACGATGAAGAATCCCAAGATTATCTAGCACTAACATGAAAGTACGATATTCTCCTTCTCAATCACTTTGAAAACTCTTAATATCTCTCTCAAACTGTGTTTTGACCATCTTCTGAAACTGAAGAAAACACTCAACTGCCTAAGATTTACATTAAGCAAGGTAAATCCACGTAAATCGACTACACATGTCAATGAACAATACATAATACAAGTTAGAACCACAGACAACCTACACTGGTCCCCATAAGTTGGAGACAACCAATTTAAAAAAAAAATCTTTATACTCAGTAATAGAATTAAAAAAAGGCAGTTTATGAAATTTCCCCTACAATACAAACATTATCAAGGCACTTTTTATTTGAAACAATTCTACACTTATCAAGAACAAGTTTAACAGTGGAAGCGGATGGGTGACCAAGTCGTTGGTGCCACAAGGCAAAAATATTATCACCATCATTACGAGCTTGTAATCTTGTGTTGAGAACAGATGGAGCAGTAACATGAGAATCAGGCGAGATCGGGGAAAAATAATAGAGCCCGTCACGAGTGTGGCCTTGCAGTAAAATTTACCGAGTCATGATGTCCTTAACAACACAATAGGATGGATGAAATTCAAAAAATATGTTATTGTCACTTGCAAATTGAGAACAGATAACAAATTCTTCCGTATGTTTGGAACGCATAGAACATTAGATATATGAAGTATCTTACTCTTCGTAGGTAAAATAGAATTCCCAACACACGATATTTTTGTAGGGTTCCCATCGCCCATGAGAATATAAGATGTACCTGAGTATGGCGTAGATTCATGCAAAGTAGTGGCCTCCCGATACATAATATGTAGCCCTTGAATCAGGACACTAAGAAGAGGTCCCTATAGGCATAGGAATATAAAAGTTTTCATTATCAAAATTAGAACCATATTGAGTCGAATTAATATTAGACCCGGAAGTGGTCAAAAAATCTAAGGCATGAAAATCTGATATGCGAGGTAACCCAACGCATGGCGAGGCATTAACATCATGAACACGAGCCCTCAGTTTAGTCTGCCTCGATACACCTATCCCATTATGTTGAAAAGAAAATTTTCTATCGGACTCAAGCCCAACAAGGTCAATAGTGGGCCCAACATTCTGGCCCATATTAGGGAAGATGGCATATTGTGACCATTATTTGGCCTATATTGAGGCTCCAAATCACGTTGAGGGCCTAAATTACGCGGCACAACATGTTGAAATTGAGTGCCCAAATTACATTGCAAATAAGCACCAAATTGGGGAACAAGTTGACTAGACTGAGGGCCCACATCATCACCAAACATCCCATCTATTGGATCGACTACACCTTGAGAAGGATGAAAAACAGATTTCATAACCCTAGTAGCTGATGATTTGAGAGAGAAACATTAAGAGGTTGCCCTCCCCACGCAGCACCATAAGGAGAGTCCATTGAAGTAGCCACCATTGATCCAAGATACGGCCCAGATCTTGTGAAACCAATAGGATCACTAGTACCACCATTGCGTGACCCTTAACTCGCGCGACCAGAGAACGCCGGGGCCATGTCAGAGCCTGAGCAGAAAGGCTGCCATTGTCACGATCAAATCAATAGTACATAGCGACCGCATATTTGGCACTGCATCTGAGGGCAAAATCAACGTCCACAGCGTACGGAGTCCATCGTCAGTGCCGTTGGAGCAACCGCCACCAGATTCGTGTGAAATGGCTCTTCATAAACCACACGGGCTTGTCTATTCTCAGATTAGAGGAGCACGTCGAGGAGCTTCTAAAGAGGAAGCGGTTCAGGGGAAAACTTGGCTAGCATGGGAACAACAATAATTTCCATCTTTTTTACCTCTGGAACCGTAGATCCATATGCCTTAAGTAAGGCACAGGTGTTTTATATTTTCGCAACGTACTCTTTCACTGATATTGTCCCTTTCTTAATCGAGTGAAGGTCGTGTTTTATGCGGGATAGCTTTGCTCTAGTGGTAGCAGCGAATAGGCGATTGGCAGTACTCCACACCTTACACGCCGATTTTGCATCTTTAAAAGAGGACAACAGGGAAAAACTAATAGTTGACAATAACCAAGAGGCAAGAAGCTTATCTTACTGAACATACAAGGAAGCATCAGGATTTGAAGTCAAAACTCCATCCCGAGAGGAGATGAATAGGGGCGGCATAGGTAATGTCCCTTCGAGAAATCCAAGCAACTCATAACCTTCTATTATGAGTAGTATATGTTGTTGCCATGGCATAAAAGTTCCATTTTCTAATTTTATTGTGTCATGACGATGGAACGTTTGAATTAAGCGCGATCCGGAGAAGGAAGGACTGTCATGCTGAACAGCGGTAGAATCATCGGAATGAACCATAAGTTAGCAGCGTGAAGAAGCACCGTGAATAAGCACCAGAACCTCAGGCGATTGATACGATGTTAGTAAGTATAGGCTAATGAAATACAGAGAAAGAAATGCAAACAGAAATAATGAATATTCTGATGAAAGCTTTGTTAATTTGATCAGAACACTAGTAGGTCTTATATACACAAATGAGTGCCTAATTGCTGTTAACAAACTCTATTAACAGAATAACAAAATGCTAACAACCTAACTTATCCTATACTTAACATTCTCAATTATTGAATGATAAGTACTACCAAATCAACAATTCAACATTTCATACAGTACCTATACCGACAATTGTTACTTTAGTGACACTCAAATTGCAATATAGACCTTTAAACCTATTCCGACAATCACGTATTTCGACGATAAAAGGGTATATCGATGTTACATGTGCCAACATTAATTTTTCATCCGAATAGCCCTTTTAACCGTCTATATAGGGTTCTAGACTTGTACCGATGGATATTTTGATTTTAACGATAGTTTTTTAGTCGTCACTAAATGGTAGTTTGTTTGTCATGGAGCTGAAAAAGAGATTATGAGGAAGCAGTTTTCTTGAACGGAGTCCGATCGAACTATAGGTGTTAGAGATCAAAGAAGGAGAAGCTAAAAGTTGGTATTGTTGAAGTTTTTTGGAAAACCTAAGCCCATATTTGTGTTCAAAACATTAAGATGATAAGTGGATTGATGCCATTTTTTGGTTCGGAGGTTGCGCCGGTAATGGCTACGTGAGAGGAAGGAAATTTTTTTAGTCTTTATTTTTTTGATGAAAAAAGAAAAGCAAAAAAGTTAAATTTTAAGTAAAGAAAAAAGGGAGAGAGAAAGAATGGCTTAGAGACCCTTCTGACCTGGAAAAAGAAGATAAATAGGTGGAAATTAATCAATAATGTGGAATGCACAGTTAGTATTTCATTAGGGAGAAAATGAAAAAGTAATTAATTTGTGTAATTTAACTAACAGTGACTTCTTTCAAATATATAAATAACATTAACCCTCAAGGAGAAAGAGCTCTCAGGCACGACAAGAAAAAAAAAATACAAAAAAAATATATATATATATATATATATATATCAAGTTTTACTATGGCAGAAGAATGGCATGCCGGAATTTGTGAAGGGACATGGTGGAAGTCGTCGAAAACCATGCTTTCAGGGTTTCCTTCGTCGTCTCCTACTGAGATCGCAGGCCTGGGAATTAGCTTCGGATGGGCTACGAATATGGCGGACGATATCGAGGCAAGGTCTTCTAATAACAAGGAAAAGCATCAGCAAGCTGCAGATTCTCATAATAATGGCAGCAGTGTTTTCATTGATTCTTCCTTAAAAATGATGGATTTTGGCCTTTCATCAACACCCGATTGCAACCAATCTTTTCAGTAAGTTTGATGTATTATAATGACAAACTAATTGCCATATGATTATGAACAATCCATTATTAAATGCTTGGTTGATAAATCATTTCAAGGTTGAGTTGCAGGCAAGAACCTGTAGCCATGGATTCAGCACTGCTACAAGGTTTATTATTTGAACCTGATGCTCAAGCTCAACAACACTCACTCAATTTCAACAACCAGTCCGTCAACCATATGCCTGCCGGTGCCACTTACGGGGCAAACGCTAATGGAATATTGTCACCTCCATTGCCAAAACTAGCTCCTTTCATAAGGCCATCATTGCCGAAGCAGCTTCCCAGTAGCTTACCCTTACCGCAATCACAAGTTCTTTTACAAACATTTGAAAATAAACTCAATTGCCCCCGCCCCACGATAGAGGTAACTAAAGCTTGAGCTCTAATTATGTTTTTAGTCCCTAACTATGCTCAAATCTGATATTTAATCCTTCTACTTGAACATAATTTGGTCTCTATTTTTTTATAATATTATTAGCAGACTCAAATCAATAACAAAGTTAGTTACTGTAGTTAAATTAAATTAAATTAAATTTGGGTCATCTGCTAATAATATTATAATACTAGCTGATCAAATTAAATTTCAAATTCTTTCATGGTACAAGGACTAGAACTAGAATTAGACCTAAGATTTGATAGGATGCAGGATATTAGTACTTCATGTTCTTGCCTTGGATCCAGGGCTAGGGTTTGTTGACCATATTTTGATATATTTATTCTATGTTATGGATTCGTATTATAGACTAATACCAAACAAGTACGAAACTTAGCGTCAGTGATGAAGAAAGGAAGTGGTGAACCTCCGTTAAAGAGGCCAAGAATCGAAACGCCATTGCCATTACCAACTTTTAAGGTACTATCTTCAAGCTTTTCTTTCCCTTCAAGCTAATGATAGTTTATTTAAAGAGTATTATACTCTTAAACACACTTTAACTCGCAACTTTCGTGCTGCTACAACAGTAACAATGTCAATTCAGCTAATATTTAATCGGTAATTTATTTACAGAATTAGATGATAAATTAGTAGCAATTTTTATCAGGTCCGGAAAGAGAAGCTAGGGGACCGAATCACTGCACTACAGCAATTGGTTTCACCTTTTGGAAAGGTGAAATTTTGTATTTTTCTTTTGATATTTCAAAGAACACATAATCGAAAGCTTTACTTTTTTTTTTTTTTTATGTTGGTATTTGGTTTAATGTGCGCCTTTCCTTTTTCCCAGACTGATACAGCATCTGTTCTCCATGAAACTATTGAATACATCAAGTTTCTCCATGATCAAGTCAATGTATGTCCTCTATCTTCGTTTTATCCCCTTGCAAGATACAATAAAAAACTATGATCTAAATTTTAAATTGGCTTAAAACTTAAAAAGCCTTTTAGTTTATTTATCAAAATATCAGAATCATATTTTTTAGGCATAAATGTTTATATTTTTTATCAATTTAGTTTTTATTCTTTTTGTTAGTTAAATTTGACCCTCAAACTTTAAAAAAAAGAGTCAAATTTGATCATCAATCTTTTAAAAATAATCAAATTGATTTTTTAACAAATATATTGACTAAAATGTAAAAATTCTAAGCATTGTAACCCACAAACAGTTCATGTGTAATTCATGTTTGTTTTTTTTTTTTTTTAATTTTTGAACTTTTTTTTATAAATTTTAATTTATTTATTAATATGACATAGACGACAAATAGTGTCATGTTAGTATGAAGTGCATGTGGATTGCTACACGAGTTGTCACACCAACATCGTTAAAAAATTAATATTTTAGTCAACATTCATATTAAAGAAAAATAACCTGACTCTTTTTGAAATGTTAATAGTCAAATTTAGCTAAAAAAAATAAGGGACAGATTGATAAAATATGTAAACGCTAAAGACTATATTTATGATTATTCCTATTTATATGTCAGTTTATCTATTAAAGTTAAATGTTAGCTCAAACTCAACATAAAACATTTTTAAAATACCTTGATCAAATTTTAAATACATATGCATCTCATATGATAAAAAAAATGAAATAATCTTCTTAAATTTTATTATCGTGGTCTATTTTATAAACAAATTATGCCCATATGATAGGAACACATATTTATAATTTGATATTCATGTTTTAAATGTGCTACAAGTCAGATTTGAGCTGACAACTTAACATCTAAATTTAGTTTAGCTAAGGAAAGAACATGACTGATAGAAATAGAATATACCTTTAAAGATTCAGAATTTGAAGAAAGTTGATAAGATAAAATATATCCGAATAAATCTCCATGCGAATTGAAAAAAGTTATGTTAATTTTTATGTAATTTCAGGTTTTAAGTACTCCATATGTGAAACAAGCAGCTGTTTCCATACAACAGGTACGTATACAAAAAATAATGACTTCGATCAATGCTGATAACTGGTAAACTTTTTCAGTGTGCGAATAATTACTATGAATTTCTTTTTTTTTTTTTTTTTTTCTTTTTTGTTGTTGCAGGGCATTGATCAGAGGTTGAAAGACGCAGAAGGGTCAAAACAAGACCTAGGAAGCCGAGGGTTATGTTTGGTGCCAATCTCCACCACATTCACAGTTGCTAATGAGACCACTGCTGATTTTTGGACGCCAGCATTTGTTGGAACTTTGAGGTAGGAAAAAGAAAAGACAATTAAAAAAGCTAAAAGGGGTCTTACAATAGATACTGTAGTAATAGAATAAGAACAGCAAAATATAATGGAAAACTTAGAAAAAAAAAATCCTAAAGAAAACAGAAAAAAGAGGAAAAAAAAAATGCTGGAGTACTCCCGGGCCAGCAGAACTAGCAGAATTGATGTAGGTCTAGCAAAATTATGATTGGTTAACGTTTCTATTTGCATTGAAGTATCAAATGAAATGTAAAGAGAGGAAATTAATACACAAAAGGATTATTATTTATTGCATTGGAGTTTTCTATTGTTTGTATGAACCGGATTGGATTGTTAAGATTAACAATCGGTCAAGATACTAGTTGAATCGGCAATTGAATTAGATTTTATAATTTTTTTAAAATTATTTAATAATTTATTCACTTTAAACCAAACGAACCGATTACACTAAAAATTATTAGTTTAATTAGTTTGATCACCGATTTTTAAAACATTAGCTTTGAACAAGCTCCCTTTTTTCTTTTTCTTTTTTTGTCAAAATATGCCATAATATTTGAATAAAATTTAATACTTAGTCTTTGCATTTAAAAAGAAATTAAAAATTAACCTTTTGCTTTCTTGATTTGAAATTTATAGTCAAATTTTAACATGTTAATATTTTTCATTAAAAATGGTCATCAATATACTTATACAATTATACCAACATCAAAAGCAGATCATTATGGACACAATAAACAAACAAACATGACAATAAGTAAATTTTGATAAAAGAATTTCATATAAATTAATGAACTAGATTTTAAATACTAATTTAAATGTAAAAATTAACTCTCAAATTTCATTAAAGTATAGATAAAAGATTTTGACTTTTTGTTTTATAATTAACTTTTAATGTGGTAGTGGAAGTCAGGGTGCGGCCCACTGTTGTATCTTTTAGGGTTTCTCCATTATTTCGATTGAAAAAAGAAAGAAAAGTGTCTGAGATTCTTAACTTGGTGCTGGAGATGGGGGCCTAGTCTACTGCCCACAATGCGGTAATATATATCCATACATTTTTATTATTGAAGTTCAAAAAAAAAAAAATTAAGTCAATCCCCTTTTTTCTCGGCCAATTTATCAGAAAATATCAAATTTTAACAAAATTTACAGAAAAAGACCCAAAAAATAATTATTAACCGGAAATGGTCATTTCCCCCGAAAACGTATTCACGTCAGCGCGTTTTCAGGGGATGAATCAGGAAAGCGAGTCCACGAGGGAGCGCTTTGTGCCACATCAGCAAAAAACGCATCCTTGAGGGCGCGCTTTGCTGATGTGGCAAATGCGCTCCCTCAAGGACGCGTTTTTGCCCTTTCCCCCCGATGGGTTTTTCAGTTGTTTTTAGTGTTAGGGTATGAGTTTTTAGGGTTTTAGGGCTACGGTTTAGGGTTTTTTAAGGTCTTAGGGTTTAGGGTTTTTAGGAAAAAATTAATGAACTAGATTTTAGAGTTAATTAATTAAAATAATTTTAGGTTTAGGGTTTTGGGAAAAACATATCAGCAAAAAAAATTATTTGAATTTTTTTTACAGTAGTATCTGGCAAAATAATTTTGAGAAGACGTTTCTGAACAAATAGTGACCAAAACGCTTCAAGCAGGATGCACTGTTAGCAAGAGTATCGAAAAAAGCTCCCACGTGGACGCTCTTTTGCTACAGTATTCTCTGGAAAAATAATTTTGAGAAGACGTTTTTGAATAAATAGTGACCAAAACGCGCAAGCGGGATGCGCATCGGCAAAATCTTGAAAAAAGCTCCCACGTGGACGCTCTTTTGCTACAGTAGTCTCTGGAAAATAATTATGAGAAGATGTTTCTGAACAAATAGTGACCAAAACGCTTCAAGCAGGATGCTTTGTCGCAAAATCTTGAAAAAAGCTCCCACGTGGATGCTCTTTTGTTACAGTAGTCTCTGGCAAAATAATTCTGAGAAGACGTTTCTGAACAAATAGTGACCAAAATGCTTCAAGCGAGGATGCCTTTATCGGCAAAAGTACTAAAAAAGCTCCCACGTGGGCGCTCTTTTGCTCTGATGAGTCTCTCGGCAATCCTTAGACTATAAATGAGCCAAATTTCATTCTCGGGTTGCATAATAGAAACCGAGGCAAAAGTAAAATAAGCGAAGATGAGTGAAGCGTATTAGTCTTTGTTATTTACTATGATGGTGAGGTTTGTGACACGAAAATGGTGTTGTTTTTTTATCGGAGAACACAGCGCGACTGGTTTTTAACCGGAACATAGATTTGATAGAACTTCGCAAAAGAATTAGGCGTATGAAAGTTCAGTCTATTAAGTGTAGATTTTGTGCTTCGGTTGATCCCGTGATATATGACTCATTCGACATCAAAGGTCATCGGAGCTTGGAGGCAATGGTGGAGACTCATCTTGCCAGTAGATCACCCTATCTTGAGGTATATGTATAATTTTCATCGCCAAGTGATCTTCCTTCGACTTCAACATCTACTGCTGTTCGAGGGGAATACACGACCCCAAGCCGACACTCTGTTAGTGGGAGGCAGAATACAGAAGCGCCTATGTTTGGTGGTAGTATAAAAAACACAACCCCTGCACGACACTCGGTTGGTGGATGGGACATGCATATCCTTTCTTCAACGTTCGATGCTAGAAATATGTATTGGGGAATGTCATCAACTTCTAGTGGTTGGCAATCCACATATGATTGGGAATATTACGAAAGTTGTTTCGGAAAGGATAATGTACTCCCCCAAGAAATCCACCGGCGAGGGGCCCTCATTCGTTGCAGATGATGGTGGGTCGGATGATGAGTCCGATGTGGATCCACCTCGAGAGCCCGACCCCGATGGTGCAAAAGTTGCATTATTTTCTGAACCGAAGCCTGTTTTAACCGTACCTGAAGATGTTGAAGGCGGTTCAGATGAAGAAGAAGAAGATCTGCGATTTAGGGCGTACTCGTGTCCAGCCCACATACATAATGTCGATCTACCTCAAGACGATGCATTGGAGTTTCCTGAACTACCACATAGAAGGCATGATCGTACAAGTTCGTCTTTGTATTCGGGCAAATTAGAAGTTGGTAAAAAGTTTTCCAACAAGGATACTTTTCTTGGTGCATTGAAACAATATAACATCAAGAATGGGGTTAACTACAACGTGGTTAAATCCAAACTCGATAAGTACGAGGCCAAGTGTGCAGTGCAAGATGGTACATGTTCATGGAAAATTATGGCCTCGTTGAGGAAAAGGACAGGCTTATGGGAGATTAAAAAGTACAAAGGTCCACATACATGTATTGTCGGTACAATATCACTAGTTGTTCAAGGTTTTTGAATAATATTGATATTACGTAATGTTGCATTATTTAACGTACTTTGTTGACAGGTGTTTCACAAGATCACCCGAAGATGGATCCAGAGATGTTGGCTGACTTAATTATACTGACGGTGAAGGCGGATCCCAAGACTACAGTGCCGACCTTAATTAACAATATTCGTAGCCAATTGGGGTACACGCCCTCTTACCGGAAGACTTGGATAGCTAAGCAAAAGGCGTTGGAAAAGTTGCATGGTCGGTGGGACGCTTCATATAATGAAGTGTGGCATTGGTGTCAGGTGCTGGAGAGATATATCCTAGGTAGCATAACAGACCTTGAAACGGAACCGGCGTACTACAACGATCGATTGCTCCGTGGATGCCAAATGTTTAAGCGTCTGTTTTAGACATTTAAGCAATGACGAGACGCATTTCTATACAGCAAGCCATTAGTACAAATTGATGGTACCTTTATGTATGGTAGATATACGCATCGGCTATTGCTAGCTGTGGTACAGGATGGTAGTGGGAGAATCGTTCCAATTGCATTTGCAATAACACCGGGGGAGTCAGCTGATGACTGGGATTTCTCTTTATCTAGGTTAAGGAGGCATGTCTGCCCCCAACCTGATATATGCGTTATATCGGATCGGGGCCCTGGAATACTGGCCGCAATAGAGCGACAGGGAAGCCTGTGGCATCGCACACACCATCGATATTGCGTAAGGCATGTTGCGTCCAACTACCACGGGCAACATCGATCTACAAGTGAACGACGGTAAGTGACCAATAGGTATGTAATATCTATTAATATAATTTCGTTTGTAATATTCAATTTATTCTTAATTGAAGAGTGGTATGTAATATTCGCTATCAACTTATATTGGCAAGGTACGAGATCAATAAGGACCGTTTTCACTAGATGTTGGTGAGTTTGCGCTCAGTTAACGAAGAAGGCGCAAAGTACCTATGCAACATACCTTTCGAAAAGTGGACACAAGCATACGACGGCGGCCTACGATATGGTCATATGATCTTAAACCTGGCCGAATGCATTTATTCTAAAAGAAATGCGTCATTTGCCGATAACATCGGTTGTGCGAGAGACATATTTTCGTTTAGCGGCACTATTTTCGAAGAGAGTAACGAGTTATAAAGGCCGAATGCAATGAGGCCATGTATGGTGCGCGAAGGTATTGCGAGAAATTAACAAGGGGAAGGCACGGGCCAACACCATGCACACAGTGTGTCACGATCGCGACAACCTACGGTTTCGGGTGACGGAGTTTGACGGACCGAATCAAGGTATTGTTGGCGGGCAATATCGTGTACACTTGAGAAATAGGACTGCGACTGTGGGATATTTGATGCACTTCGTTATCCATGAGCTCATGTAATTGCGACTTGTCAGAATCTCCGTCTGGATCTCATGAGTTATGTTGACGAAGTGTATAAAATAGAATACATGTACAATGTGTGGAGACACGTATTCCCACCAGTCCCGGATGAACGTAAGTGGCGTCTGTATCACTTGCTCCGTATAAGCTGTTACTGGATAGAGAACTGCGTCAAACCAAAGGGTCGACCTTTTTTGACTAGAATACACAACAATATGGATATCCGAGAAACAACCAACCAACGGAAGTTATGCGGATGGTGTAGGAACCCAGGCCATACATCTCGCTCGTGTCCAAATTGGAATAGTTGATAGTCTTCTTATCATTTTTTGTCTATTGGTGGCATTGAAAATTCTTTTAATTTCTTGATGAAAATGGTGAAATTTTGTAGAAGGACTAAGTTGCAAAACAAAAAAAAAGGTTATTCAATTAATCTAAAATATCACCATCATCATTATTCTTCAAAATTATATTTCTTGCTAAATGCTTATTTTGCCCCTTACGATCATTCAAAATTCATACAATGGATCAACATCCATCTTGATAAAATTACAAATTAACCCGTCATACTTTTTCACTTATTAAATTTAGTCCTAATTCATCCATTTCTTATTAATTTTTATATATAAAAAATAAAAATAAATTACAATAAAAAAAGAAATTACAACTTTTATTTTATTTAGGATATACAAATAAATGAAATTACAAAAAAAATAAAAAACAAATTTTATTTTATTAAAGTTATAAAATTTAAATTACAATAAAAAATAAAAAAAACAACTTTTATTTTATTAAAGATATAAAAATTAAATTACAAAAATAAAAAATAAAAAAAACAACTTTTATTTTATTAAAGATATAAAAATAAAATTACAAAAAAACAAAAAAAAACTTTTATTTTATTAAAGATATAAAAATTAAATTACAAAAAAAACTTTTATTTTATTAAAGATATAAAAATTAAATTAAAAAACTTTTATTTTATTAAAGATATAAAAATTAAATTACAAAAAAATAAGAAACAACTTTTATTTTATTTAAGATATAAAAATTAAATTAAAAAAACTTTTATTTTATTTAAGATATAAAAATTAAATTCCAAAAAAATAAAAAACAACTTTTATTTTATTTAAGATATAAAAATTAAATTACAAAAAAATAAAAAACAACTTTTATTTTATTAAAGATATAAAAATTAAATTATAATAAAAAAATAAAAAAACAACTTTTATTTTATTTAAGATAAAAAATTAAAAAACATCTTTTATTTTATTAAATATATAAAAAAATTACAATAAAAAATAAAATAATGACGATTGGAATCAATGTTGGTGCCTGTCGGAATCAGTGCCACATGGGGTGGTCGACGGTTACGCGCTGGATTCCTCCTTCTTCTAGCTTCCGACGGGGGTTGTGGAACCTCAGACGGGGATTCTGGTTCCTCCGGCAGGGGGTCTGGTTGTGGGTGTTTGGAGGATGACCCACATTGATAAAATATTAACTAGGGAGGTGTTTGCACCGCCCATGGCGGAGGTATCTGAATACCATAAGGGGAAGGAGATTGGTAAAAAGAAGAGCTCCCCGACGGCGCCTCGTGCGATCCCATGCGACGGAAGCCTATAGATCGGCTGGCTAGTCGGAGTAGTCGGGAACGGACTCGAACCGGGCCATGCATTCTAACCTGCCATGGGACTGGGAAAAGGAAACATATAAGGGTTAGGATACATATAAGGGCTAGGGTACGCACCTGGCATAATCTGAAAAGGCTGTGATATGGGTGTCGTCAGCTGAAGTGTTGGGCTCAGTGACTGTGTGGGTGCTGTTTATGGGCCCGGTGGTTGTGTCAGTGTTGTTGATGGTCCCGTCTCATCACCCCTTCTCCTTGGATTTAAAAGGCTCTGTCATTCCCTTTGTTCATGAAGTGCCGTCGCATCTCCTCTTCTGATAATAAATACGGCTTGCCATGAATTCTAAACCATGGCATGTATTCCGGCATGCACGCTAACTCAAGAATGATGATCGGTTCCCGAGTATGTATATAATCATACCGGTTCTCCCATAATTCGATATTCGCTGACCAAAATCTTGGCCAATCCGTATGCAACTGCCGTAAATCGACTTTGTGCTCATCATCGAACATCTCAGGTGCCACGGGAATCGGTTGTCAGAATCCAAATTGACGCAGAACCCGATCTGACTGGTGCATCTCCACGGTCGCATAGTTGATTAACGGGACCTTCACATGCCAAATGTTCGGTTTTTGAAAGAACTCATCCGGAATTACTGCCCAAATTGACGGACCCTCGTATGGTGTCCATTCAAACTATATTAACATGATAAAAATATTAGTTATATACTAAATGCTAAATACTAAATACTAAATACCAAATACTAAATACGAAATACGAAATACGAAACGACTATTTTATTACGAAAATATATTTTATTTAATACTTACTTGTGCTTTTGACCGTTGCTCTAATAGAATCCGTATATCTTCAAGCGATGTAGGTATTCCAACATAACTTGCCGAATGGTTCCACCTAATTAAATAAATTTTTAGCATACAATTATATTTTAAATCTACGTAATAATTGTAAAATCTAATATTAAATTTACCTTGTTATGAGTAGGAATGTATATGGGTGGTCGACTTGAGGACGTAAAAATTGAAATCGAAACCGTGCCCATGATTGCAGTAGTGATAGGCAACCTCCGATTTTCGCTTTATTCGGCCGCGTCGCCCTGCACATCTCCCGATACAATTTTGATAGCACGGCAGACCCCTAACTCTATTCACCTGCTGCTCTAAAATCAACGAGTTTCAGCAGCCATCTCAGATGTATGAGGTTTCATGACAAGTCCGACATCAGATAGCCTCCAATCATCTCAAGAATGTATGCCCAAGTATACCGTATTCTTTCTATTTCGGTCGAATCATTATTCGGCTCCGAGAATGTGCCTCGTAACCAGCCCATCTCGATCCGACCTCCGTAAATGTTATCCGGAATAACACCCAAAAACTCGTAGCATACGGCTCCCCAATCGCCAGAAGTTGCGAACCCGGTGACTACGTACCCATCCATCGGCAATCCTAATTGTAAATGCACGTCTTCCAAAGTGATAGTACACTCTCCGCATAGAAGATGGAAAGTGTGCGTCTCGGGTCTCCACCTCTCTATCAACGCATTGATTAACTTCGGGTCCAACTTGCACCCTCGGCCTATCACGGCCACGTGCCAAAAACCCGCTTCCCGTATGTAATTCTCGACCAACGGCGATGGCGGACCAGGCATATTGCGAATATAACATTGCAACACCCGATCTACAGACTGTTTAAAAAATTATAAAATAAAATTTAATTAAAATAGCATAAACCTAAAAAATATTAAATAGTATTGAAAAATTAAAATTGAAACTTACCATTGTCATTTGATCGATGGAGATATGTTTATTGTCGAGACGAATTAATTCTCCGGCCATTGCTAATACGATCGAATATTTTTAAATTTATAAAAAAAAATACATTACAAAAAAAATTTTAAAAAGGGCTCTTTTGTAAATATTAAAGGACTATTGTGAAATTTGAGAGGAACTTTAAAGGAATTTGAGAGAAATTTGACAGGAATTTGAGAGAAAGTTGAGAGAAAAATAAGGACTTTTGTGTGAAAAAAATAAAAGGGTAGGGGGCTTTTATAGTTTTTTATTTTTGACCGTTGGAGGCCCAACGGTAAAAAAAAAAAAAGACCGTTGCAGGGCAAAAGCGCGTCCTTGAGGGAGCGCCTTTGCCACATCAGCAAAGCGCGCCCTCAAGGATGCTTTTTTTTGCTGATGTGGCACAAAGCGCTCTCTCGTGGACGCGCTTTCCTGATTCATCCCCTGAAAATGCGCTGACATGGACGCGTTTTCGGTGGAAATGGCCCTTTCCGGTAAATAATTATTTTTAGGTCATTTTCCATAAATTTTGTTAAAATTTGGTATTTTCTGGTAAATTGACCTTTTTTTCTCATTTCAAAACAGCCCTCTATTTCACAAACTTGGGGGTTTATGTCTATTTTTAAGAATAAATGTTTGAAATTTTGATTATATAAAAGAGCAAGCCAGTTTCTCACCAATACCACAAAAACATGCTTTCAGAAAAGGCCTTTTTATTTTCTATGTTAACTCTTCTAATTATATCATTATTTAACACCCCAAATCTGGTCTAGACGTTGTAATAGGTCAATTTTGGCCTGGGCTAGTTTATAAAATAAAACCCAAAATGAACATAAATAAGTAGTCCAGTTTTTACAAAATTCAAAGTCCTATTATAATATTAGACTCAAAACCCGAAGTCCAAATTAGACGGCCCAAATAAAACTAAACCCTAAGCCCAAAAGGACCCAAAACCTAAACAACATTTTCAGAAAACCATAGGTCAGCTAGCCGCCGCCGCTCTTGTCGTACCTCCATGTCAACCACTAGCTGGCCTCCGTACCTGCAAAAAAGGCAAAGACAAACATAGCAGAGAAAAAAACAAGAACAAATTTTGTATTTTTTATTTTTATTTTTCAATTTCGGCTATAAAGCCATGTATTATTTTGGACAGATTTTTTGAGGGGATCAAAAAAAAAAGAGAGGGACAAAATCAAATACAAAAGAAAAGCAGATTTTCGAAAAAAGAAAAATACAGAAAAGAAATCATATCGCAAAAGCTTAAAGGTGGTTCCTTTTGTGTTATTTTTTAATTTTTCCATCTTTTTATTAGTCTTTCAAAGAAAAATGACGAAAAAATAAGAAAAGGGTAGAAAATCACCTAACCTTTGGTATTCGGCCATCTACGGCGGCCGAGGCTTGCCATTTCCGATGAAAAATGGAATCTAGAGGGGCTCGGATTTGAAAAGCCAAGAAAAATGGCTCCTTTTGAATTTTTTTTGCCACCCAGTGGTGTAGGCATTGTCGTCGTCGGTGACCAGCGACGATCGCCACGATGGTGGCAGTGGACCTATGGCCGGAGTCTAAACCCTAGCAGAGAAAAAAAAGAAGCTCTTTGGTTTTTTTAAAACAAATGGCAGAAAGTGAGAAATATTTTCTTTTATTTAAATAAAGAAGCAAAACGGCGTCGTTTTGGGTAGGGAACCCAGGCGTCAAAACGACGCCGTTTAGGCCCACCTGCGCGCGACCTGACCCACTCCTGGAGGATCCGCGTGTTTTCTTTTTATGGTCTATTTGCGCGTTTGGCCCTTCCACATTTTTAAATTTTTTAATTTGATTTTTTTCTTATTTTTAATTTATCCCTTTAATTTTGATTCTGTTCCATTTTGGTCCACCTAACAAACACGCGCATGTGGACAAAGGGATATTGTCCCATTCAGTCCCTGTCCTTTTTAGCGTGTCTTATTTTGGTCCTTTCTTTTTTTAATTATTTACAATTTGTACCTCGAATTTTATTTCGATTTCATTTTCATCCTAAATCTGTTTAATTTCATTTTTTTATTTTTTTAAGAAACTGTTTTAGTTAATATTTCATTTAATATTTTATTTATTTATTTATCTATTTCATTTCATTTTTTAATCGAGTTTTAAATTATTTATTTACTTATTCTTTGGCCTTTTTATAGTGTTTTTTTATATTTTTATATGCATATTTTTTTATCATTTTATTTCATCTATTATTAAATCATTTACTTGTTTATTATTATTCCTATTACTATTATTGTTATTATCAACTTGTTATTATTACTATTAATATATTATTAATTCACTTTGTTATTATTACTATTATTTCCTTAATATTTATTTACCTAGTATTTGTAAATGCATTTATTTTATTTTATCATATTATTATCCATTTTATTTATATCCTCTTAAATAATTTCAAACTTTAGATCATTTATTATTTGTATTACTACTATTAATATTACTAGTATTTTTAAACTACCTAATATTTCTCTTTTTCTTTATTCATTAGTATCACTATTAAATTTTTAAATTAAATTTTAGTTTTTAATTGTTCATTTACTTTACTTTTTATTTTATTTTATATACACTTGGTTTGTTTTATTATTTTATTATTATTTACCTTATTTTTTTATTTTGGCTCTTATTATTGTTATTTATGTTATCGCATTCATTATTATTCTGTTATGCATGTTAGTACCATGATTTTTTTTATACTTTATTAAGCATATTACGTCATTATTATTACAAATTCGCGTCGCATTAACCTTTGCCCGATACATAAAATTTCATTTTTTTTTTAAAAAAATAAGCAATCTTTTGCAATTCGAAATTCGAAAAGTCGTTTCCTAACTTACGGGGTTTCGATTTTCTCGATAAATCCAAGTAAACGAACTTCTTTTTTAAAACTTTTTAAAATAATAAACGAACTTCTTTTTTAAAACTTTTTAAAATAATCTCAGGAATCAACAAAAGATCGTGTTCTAACTTACGGATAATGATTTCTTTCTAAAACCGAGATAACCAAATATCCTTCAAAATAATTTTTCGGCGTTTATTCTTGTATCAGGAATTTAAGACTTTGTGTCCTAACTTACGGGACATAATTCTATTTCTCGATTAACGTGAAATATGCTTATTCTCGAAAAATTCTCAAATTTATAACAAAGGATCGTATTTTAAAATTTGTTCAAATTTTCAATTTTAGACACTAAAGACATCAATTAATCAACAAGGTACCAATTTTGGGCATATCGAGGGTGCTAAACATTCCTCATGCGTAACCGACTCCCGAACCCGTTTTCGGGATTTCGTAGACTAAAAATATCATTTTAGTAAATTTAAATTTTATTAAAATGATTGAATTACGAGGTGACCCAATCACACCTCATCAAAAAGGATTGGTAGCGACTCCTGTTTTTCGTTTTCAAAATCAAAGTCAACCCCATTTTTCAAAAAAAAGAAACAAGTTTCGACAGCTTGGCGACTCCACTGGGGAGAAAACGAGAGTCGAATTGTAAATTGGTTAATTTTTTTTCTTTTCATCAAAAAATTGAAAATCTATTTTAAACTTACGATTCCTCCATTACATTTTATCCGTCATTTTCGTGGTTTTCATCATAAAATGTTTGCTTTGTTGGTTTAAATCGGTTGATGTGTCTCTGCATTTTGCATCGCATACTCACTCGATTTTACCCCTCTTAAGTGGGAGCAAGAAACTATTCCTTCGTGAGGTTTTCACCTCTGTATAGGATAGTGGATCATTTTCGGGATCCATCCGTACCTATGTCTTCGTGAGATTTTCATCTCCGTATAGCCATTGGGAAATGTATTCCCCTGAACTGAATTCGATCTGCATGAGCCTATAATGGGTGAAGATCGAGGAATCTACCGGTTCGGGTACCTTTACTCTAGAACCAAACCCATATACCGAGCCTTAAGAGCCCACCTTAAGCAGAGTCGCGCCAAACCCTAATGGTCACCCGAGTAGGTGCTTTACTTATTATTCTTTGATTACTTTAAACTGTGTATGAAGTGCTGACTTGCTTTGTTTTTGTTTTATATGTAATTGCATGACATTTTTCATCACAAAAAAGGTGTTGATTAACATTCGGTTCCTAAATAGATAACTTATCATGGAAAAGGGGTTTCTTGATAAAGTGGAGGATAATGCGGCCGTCCAGGTTTGGGCCGAGACAACGCAGCAAGAGAAAGGTGATAGTCTGACCGAGGGATACGTATCAGAGTTGTGGGAGTTCACCAGCATCAGCGTGACTTAGAATAATCTTCAAGAATTAAAGGAGATATGAGACCAGTGGAATGATGAGATCAAGCAGTTGTTTTACTGTAAATATGGGTATTTGCCCTATCTACTCGATGTGAAGGTGGACAAGCACTTATTTCGAGCCCTCGCCCAGTTCTAAAATCCTGCCTACAGTTGTTTCACTTTTGGGAAAATTGATTTGGTATCTACCGTAGAGGAGTATATGGTCTTACTTCGTTGTCCGAATATTCATGCCGACAAAGCATATTCAAGAGCCGCTAATGTCCCAACCTTTTTGAAGAAATTGATGAGCATCACCGGGATGAGTGAGCAGTGGGTTGCAGCCTGGATCAAGCAAAAATGAGATAGTAAGTGTATCTCTTGGAAAAACTTGAGGGATCTGATTCTAGCACATCCGGATATGAAGAAACGGGTTGATGTTATTGCTTTGAGTATCTACAGTTTGGTTGTCTTCCCTAAGGCATTAGGGCATGTAGATGAGGTAGTCTCGGATCTTTTTGATCGACTTAACAAAATGGTCACACCGATTCCTGCGATTTTGGCTGAAACTTTCAGATCCTTGAACGCATGCTGGAGAGTGGGTGAAGACAGATTTATAGGAAGTGCGCAGCTTTTGTTGGCATGGTTCTACAGCCATTTTTGGAAAGTGGAAAAGGTCTCCTATCGAATCTTCTCCGAAAGTTATTCTCCCCTGAAAGAGATAGTGGCTATGCCGAGACGGGATGATATTACGAAGGAAAAGTGGATAATGATTCTCCAAAGTCTGCAAGAAGAAGATATAGAATGGAGAGCCCATTGGATGGTCCCCGACGAGATTATAACACCCCAAACCTAGCCTAGAAGTTAGGCCTGAATCCGACATGTCAGATTGAAGCATTTTAGCAAAAACCTTATTTTCATTGAAAACCCTTCTAGAGAAAAGTTAAGTAAAACCCAGTTTGCTTTCAAAACAAGGTGTAGCCAAGAACCATTTCCTTGTTACTATGTAAAAATTTCTTTTGACAGCGGAAGCTCAGTCTTAAAACACAATTATTTTAAAAAACTTAAAATTCAATTAAAAGAAATAAATCCAGGTTCCGTTTCAAAATTACAATGCATAGTGGAAGTAATGGAATAATAACTAGAGGGAAAACTTTATTACAATCTGAAAAATAAATAACTTAAAGCAAATAACTTAAAATCTAGAATTTAGACATTTAGAAAAACCGGTCTAATCGTCTTGCTAGTTGGTCACCACTGAGTCCCTCTATCCGTCTAACTGCCTATTGAGGATCACCTGCGAAAAATAAAAGAGGGAGTGAGTTTTCAAAAACTATATGTGTAGGACCCTCGTCAAACTAATAGCATACATATCATATTATTAACATAACAATATTATACATGCAATGCTGTGCAAACCCTCCCCAAATAATCCATCTGGTACACATCATCTCCGTCCCGCTGAAACACATCTGTGGGGATTTCTAAATTGACCCACCCATCCGATACACATCAAGGGTAGCTAGGTTGCGGTACTACCAAACGTTGCAGCAAAACTGCTAATCATATAATGGGCTTCAAAAGCCATCCGTAGATCCACAGTTGTCAAGCAACCATACGATCCTCATATACTTCCTCCGTTCCATAATTCCCACCCATATGCAACCTAAACAGAATATCATATGAATGCAACAAATGTACATGTAACATCCATAAATCTTACCTTCAACACATAGGGGTATTCTAGTCATTTCACATATCAAGGGTATTTTGGTAATTCTCATCTACAGGTGTATTTTAGTAATTCTTAACAGTATGGGTCTTAATTACGAACCTTAGCCCGTCAACAAGTCCTTGCGGCTAAAGTGAACAGAGACTACGCACCAGGTAGGATTCCAGAGAAAAGGAGGTGGGTCACTAGGACCGTTTAAGTACCAAGCTCTCCCAAGATTCAATCCTAGACATGCATATGTCCATTGCCACACTCTACCATAGCGACTTGTCAACAGACATGTTTGATTATTAAGTTTTATGCTGTTTAAGAATTCATCAAAACTAAGCCTAGAGTCCATTAAAACCCTAGCATGCATTTCTAAAATCCCATAAGGCCCACTAAGCCCAATCATGTCCATATAGCCCATTAAGCCCAATCATGTATATGTAACCCATTGGGCCCGATCATAATCAAATTATACAACCATCCATATCAATCCATCATTCAATTTCACATATCAACTCTTGCCAATTTGGGCCCATGAGCTCGGCAGGCCCATTTAGCCTCTTCTGGCCCGGTTGGCCAAATAGTGGCCCGAGACCATGGGATCGCTCTCTTGGTCCCGGTAGTCGTATCGGTGTTCCCATACGAATGTTCGCACGCTCGTGTGGTTGCCGGCGCCAACCTTTCGACTTTTTAGCTTTTCGGTATTTTAATTTTTTTCGGGTTTTCAGCTTTTACAGATTTGTCGTGTGTGAAGTGTATGTACACACTTGGTAAATGAGACATGTCACTCTATCCTCAGCCTTGAACCTACAACCAATACCAACTTCTAATCAATCACACACTTAACCACAATATTTACAAAAAACCGAAGCCTTACCATAACCTTACCGTGTGCCGCCAGTCGTAATAGCCCTTCCTTAGCTACTACGCACAAATATCCCGTAGATCTGCATCAATCTTAATCATTAAAGACAAAATAATATATGACTTGTATCCACTTAAGTCACCCTTTCCCTTACCATAGAAAATTCGACCAACTTATCCCAAAATCAAGAACACTTACCCAAAAGCCGAAACGTATGGATAGCTTTTCGGCAGAAACTTGTAGATCCAAGCTTGATTCTGATTTTTCCAAGATTCGATCCACCAAAAATTAAAGGAATGATGACAGCACGATAGAGATTTGGTCACTAGAGAATTCGGCACAAGGTTTGGAGTGATGAAGAAATCGGCTCCAAGAGCAAAGGTTTTCGACTTTTGAAGTCACAAATATTTGGTCCCCAACAATTGAGATGAAGGTGGGACGACACAAGCAATAGAGAAAGAAGAGAATGATATTCGATTTAAGGCTTTAGGAGAGAAGAAAAGAAAACACATAAGGAAGAGGCGAGGTTTAGAACAGAAAAAGTGAAGGAGAATTCGACAGAGCACTATAGTTGCCGAAATAACACAAAGGGAATTCCAATTGCCGAAATAGCACAGAGGGAATTTAGCAACCCCTATTTATACACAAAACCGAAACTCTGCCTACCCCCCAAAGACCTAATCAGCTCCAACTCTTCCCCATCTCATCTCCTCGTTTTTCTCCCTGATAACTCCCCAATCTTTTTCCTAAATTTTCTCTTCTGATCACCCTCCTTAGAGTCCATCATCACACCACTTCCAACCTTCTAGAAGGCCAAAATTAAACTCCTAAAAATACTAAGCTAGGATTTGAACCTAGGATCTCCTTGTTAGCCCATAACACCACCTTCCTATAGCCTAAGTGGCGTCACTTAGCCACTCCACCACAAGGCTCTTTAATGCCATTTTTCCCTATTTTTATTTAAAAGCCCAACTAGTCACCACCCTGGTTCCTTGAATAATTAATTAAAAATTCATTCTCCTCAACGTTTGAACCCAGCACTTCTCCAACACCCCTAAACACTTCAAGTTCATTAACCCTCAAAGCCTACATGCCAATTGTCATTTTCTTGCTCACTTAAAAAATTTTTGAGACCCAAAGCCCAAAGCCCAATTATTTTAAGCCCAAAAATTCGGGGCATTACAGAGATCTTGTATCGATGTGGAGATTTTGATGGGGTTCCCCTACTTGGGATATGAGGAGTTGTTGGGTATATTCCCCTACTCGTGTTAAGGCAATACAGGTCAAGACAATTCACGCCAGCAACACAAGGGTTAGCTCAGTGCGAGTTCGTATACAAGGGAGATAATTACAAAAAGAAAGTTCGTGAGATATCGAATGCCTGGAACCAAACTCATAGAATGAAAAGGTTTGTTGTTAATCCAATGACTACCCCTGAGTATGACCAATGGTGGGGTCAGAGAATCAACAACAACACCCCTACGTCAAATCAAGAAAATATGCGATCAATAGAAGAACACTTGCAGGTGGTCCCGACTAAACTAGAGATCATTAAACAGGATTTTGAGAAGAAAAGTTCAGAACTAGGAAAAAGGATCGAGTAATTAGAGGAAGAGAAAATGCAGCTGGGGTTAGATGTCGATGTTTAGAAACTAAAAGTCAAGAAACTAAGGAAAGGAAATAATAAGGCCGAAGAGGATTTGGATAGTTTGAAGATGGATTACAAGAAGTTGTGTGTGTCAATAAGAACCACTGGTTTGGGTAAAACATCTGAGCAATGGCGACCAGAAATCCAAGAAGAAAAGACTAGAGCTGATCATTAGGAGAAGAAGTTCCATGATACTCGAGTACGGAAAGACGCTTTAAAAAAGAGCTTGTTGGATAGCCAAAATGAAAAGGAGAAATTAAGAGCTTGGGTGGCAGAGTTAGATAAGTCACTGCACCAGTATTGTAGTCGCAACTGCGTAATCGAATTAAGGGCCAGCCTAAGCAAGATTGAGAACTAAAGGGGAGGATAGAAGAACTTGAAACCGTGCTGCAAAACTGCGAATTCTGGATTGAACTACTGGAAGCAAATAATAAGCGGCGGAAGGATCAACTTCATCGATCTCAAGACCAAGTCAGGGATAGGGAATACGTAATGGGTGAAGCTTTGGCTCAAGTGCGAGAGATGGCTAATCATTTATAAACCTTGGTGGTCTAGGCTAATGTACTGAGTTTGAAATATGAGTCAGAGTCATATCGAGGCCAAGAGTTAGCTTGACTTCTTAAGCAAGCCAAGACCTTAAACATTAGGGCAAAGCCATATATGTAATCCATTTTATGTAAAAAAAATTGTTTTCTAAAAAGGTTATTCTAATGAAATTGAATCAGAATCAATGCATTTTCCTTTTTTGCATTCATTGCATTCACGCATTAGCATTGCATTACATCGTGTGCACTAAAACTCACAAAGAGACTCTAAAATCGTTGCAGTTACCCTGGAATATCATTACGGTACACGAAGAAAGACTAAAGCCATAGACCAAAGGTTAGAAAGATTGGAACAAATGCAAAGAGAGATGCAGGATCAACTGCAAATAAAGATGCAAGAATAGTTGGCCAAAATCCAACAAGATATGAGGGATTAGATGCTAGAATCCCAGAGAAGCATGATCAGCCAGTTTACTGGCTAGGGGGCTAGAAAAAAGAAAGAGCCCTATGATCAATACCGGAGACGACAATGAGGACCCTACTTATCCTCCAGGCTTCACCTCAACAAACATCCAAGCACAACTAGAAAGGGTGTCTGTCAACATCAGACCTCAATATCAAACCGGTACTTCGGCACTGATAAACTTCCCGACGGGTTCAGGCTCTAACCCTGGAGACAATCCAGCAAATCCCATTGTCCCCGAACTTGATGATATATCAGAAATGGGAAAGGCTAGAGTGGAGCTCCCAAAGTAACTGGAAGACAGATATAAATGGCTAGAGGAGAAATTCAAGGCGTTGGAAAGCGCTGATTATCATCGTGGAATTGATGCTAAGGAATTGAGTTTGGTCCCAGATCTAGTGCTCCCTCCAAAGTTCAAAATGCCGAAATTTGAAAAATATAACGAGACCAGCTGTCTGAGGCTCACATTATAATGTTCTGTAGGAGGATGACCGGATATGTCAGTAGCAATCAATTATTGATTCACTATTTCCAAGACAGCTAGTCTGGGGCTGCGGCCAAATGGTATAATCAGCTAAATCGTGCCCAAATTAGTTCATGGAAGGACCTGGAACAGGTCTTCATGAAACAATATAGCCACGTGACAGATATGGCGCTTGATAGGATCACACTACAGAATATGGAGAAAAAAACCAAATAAAAGTTTCAGGCAATATGCTTAAAGGTGGAGGGAAGTCGCCACGCAAGTCTAACCGCCACTGCTAGAAGAGGAAACTACCATGCTCTTCATTAATACCCTGAAGCCACCTTATATCATTCACATGCTGGAAAGCTCAACTAAGAACTTCTCAGACATAGTGATGCCTAGCAAAATGATAGAAAATGCGATAAGGTGCGGACAAATAGAGGCCGGAGAAAGCACAAAGAGGTCAGCCCCGAGGAAAAGAGAAAATGAGGTAAATAACGTGGGCACGTATAATAAGGGTTATTCAAAACCAGTCACTATGAACCAACTGAGAACGGTAACCTCTGGCCATCAAGGCCCACCAAGACAATAGTCCAACACGAAGTAAAATATGAAGAAACTCCAGTTTACACCCATTTCAATGACGTATAGAGAGTTGTACCAAAGTTTATTTGATGCACACGTTGTATCCCTTTTCTACCTAAAGACAATGCAACCCCTATACCCTAAATGGTACGACGCAAATGCCCAATGTAAATACCATGCAGGAATCACGGGACACTCGATAGAAAATTGCACCATTTTTAAAAAGTTAGTGAAAAGGCTCATCAAAATGGGCATTGTAAAATTCGATGATCCATCTGGTGCAGAAAATCCGTTACCTAACCATGCTGATAATGGGGTAAATGTAATAGTCGAGAATGCAGGGAAGAAAGTCAAGATGTATATTGCAGAAGTGAAAACCCCGTTAAGAGAAGTTTGGAAGAAAATAGTGGAAAGAAGGTTAATCACACAAGTCTTGAGGAATAGGTCCCCGAAAAGAAGGAACTATTGTGAGTTCCATGATGAAGAAGATCATGAGATTAAAAAATGCAACGAATTCAGGGCCTTAGTACAGGGTCTAATGGATAACAAGGAGCTCGAGTTCTTTGAGTATATTGAAGGAGAAGATGTGTGCGCCTTAGAGGGAGGGTCGACAGAAAAGGTCTATGAGGCCAACCACCTAGTGGTAATCATCTAACGACCAAAAATCAACGAAGTCGGAGCAAAAATTGCACCAAGAGTTATAATCCAGAAACCCTTTTCTTTTTCTTACAAACATAGCAAAAGGGTACCTTGGAACTATAATTGCAATGTGACAATCCTGGGAGAGGAGGGCCCGGTCAGTACATCAGAGAAAGGTCAAGATGTAAGTTTCTATACACGTAGCGGAAGATATTATGATGCCCCAAATACAAAAGTCGAACTTGTAAAAGGGAAATCCTTGGTGATCCAATAAAGAAAAGAGATGCCCGAATTACCTGTTAATAAGCTGGTAGCTGAGAAAGAAGCTAAGAAATTTTTGAAATTCCTAAAACACAGCTAGTATAGTGTCGTGGAACAACTACATAAGCAGCCAGCTCGCATATCGGTACTGGCTTTACTCTTAAGCTCGGAAACATACCGTAATGCGCTAATAAGGTGTTAAACGAAACTTATGTTGCCAATAACATTTCAGTAAGCAAGCTAGACCGTCTTGTCAACAACATAAGCGTCGATAATTTCATTTTTTTTAATGACGATGAAATACCGTTGTGGGCCATAGGATCCACCAAGGCTTTGCACATCACCACTCGTTGCAAGGGGTATACATTATTGGGGGTACTAATCGACAATAGATTGACACTAAATGTATTGCCCCTGTCCACATTGAACAGGTTACCTGTGGACAGCTCTTACATAAAGACATGTCAAAATATAGTGAGAGCATTTGACGGAACCGAAAGGAAAGTAATGGGAAGGATTGAGATACCTCTCATGATCGGTCCAAATATATACGAGGTAGACTTCTGAGTGATGGACATCAAGCCTTCTTACAATTGCCTATTGGGGAGGCCTTGGATTCACTCAGCGGGGGTGGTACCATCATCACGACTTCAAAAGCTAAAGTTGGTAACGGAGGGCCGATTGATAATTATAAATACGGAAGAAGACATTATTGCGTCCGTTACCAGTGATACGTTATACATAGAGGCTGATGGTGAGGCGATAGAATGATCATTTCGCTTGTTAGAATTTATGAATGCACCCTTCATTGTCGAGGAAAGTAAGATCTCAATGCCCAAAATATCCAAAGCTACGAGGATGAGCTTATAACTGACAGTGGGAAATGGAGCATTGCCTGGAAAGGGACTCGGGAAATACCTCCATGGACAGGTCAAAGTACCAATCTTGACTGACAAACGGGATCACTTTGGTTTGGGGTATAAGCCAGACGCGAAGCAAAGTAAGAAAGAGTTAGAGAAGAAGCAAGAGAGAGAAAGTGCGCGATTAAGCGGGGTAGAGGTCAAGTGGGAACCAATGACCTTCCCCCATATACCCAGAACATTCGTGTCAAGAGGAATTATTCACCCTAAACAGAAAATGACAATGAAAGAAATGGTTGAAGATATGATGGGAAATCTGAGCATTAACGCCATATCTGAAGAGGGAATAGTGGAAGAAAACTTATCGGGCATCCGCCTTTATGAGCCTGGAAGTGTTCTGAGCAATTGGACCGTGGAAGAGATTCTTATAGTCTTTAGAGATATTTCAAAGTAATGTTCAAAACATGCTTGTTTCTTTATGCCTAGAAGCAATAAGAATCCTTTTGTGAAATAGGCTCATGTCCAATATCTTTATTTAAATAAAAAATGTATTGCTTTTTTGTATCACTCTGAGCAAATATTCTTTTATTCTTTCATTTCATTCATAACCATACCATACAAATAGCTATTTTAAGATTCATTTGTTCTCTGGATATTCCTTCGTGCCTACAACAAGTCTCTAGATATCAACAACTTGAGCGACGCTACTACTGAACCAGACACTCTTTTTGAGCGAGACATGTCTCTAGAGGGATCTCAGGATTTTGAAGACGATAGAGAGTGTAACTTATCTCCAGATTTGTTAAGGATGGTAGGACAAGAAGAGAAACAGATTCTACCTTACAAAGAGACGGTAGAGATTGTGACTTTAGACGAAGGAAAAGAAGTGAAAATTGGAACTTGCATAGCCGAAGGAACAAAACGAGACCTTATTAGGTTACTTCAAGAAATCAAAAATGTCTTCGTATGGTCGTACTAAGATATATCTGGGTTAAGCACGGATATTGTGGTACACCACCTCCCCATAAAAGAAGAGTGCAAGCCCACTCAGTAGAAGCTCCGAAGGATAATTTCTGATGTTGTGATAAAAATAAAAGAAGAGGTCAAGAAGAAATTCGATGCTGGGTTCTTACAAGTGGTCAAATACTCAAAATGGGTAGCCAATATCGTCCCCAGCCCTAAGAAAGACGGAAAGGTATGAAAATGTGTAGATTACAGAGACTTAAACAAGACCAAGCCAAAAGACAACTTCCCATTATCTCACATTGACACTTTAGTGGATAATACGGCAGGCTACTTACTGTTCTCCTTCATGGATGGCTTCTCTGGATACAATCAGATAAAGATGCATCCTGAAGACATGGAAAAGACCACATTCATAACCCTGTGGGGAACATTTTGCTATAAGGTGATGCCATTTGGATTAAAAAATGTGGGAGCAAAGTATCAAAGAGCCATGGTAACCTTATTTCATGACATGATGCACAAGGAAATCGAGGTTTACGTTGACGATATGATTGCAAAATCTCGAACAGAAAAGGAGCACGTGCAAGTTTTGAGGAAATTATTCTTGAGGTTGAGAAATTTTCAGCTAAAGCTCAATCCAAAAAATGTACTTTTGGGGCTAGGTCAGGAAAACTACTAGGTTTCGTAGTCAGTGAGAAGGGAATTGAGATCGACCCAAACAAAATCAAGGCTATACAAGAATTACCTCTATAGCGCACTCAAAAGGAAGTTCTATGTTTCCTAGGAAGATTAAATTACATTGCCCGGTTCATTTCACAATTAACTGAGAAATGTGACCCCATATTTTGTCTTCTTAAGAAACAAAATCCAGGCGTATGGGATGGTGAATGCCAGAAAACTTTTGACAAGGTAAAGTAGTACCTATCCAATACCCCAATGCAGTCACCACCAAGTCTAGATAGGCCACTTATATTGAATTTGACAGTATTTGACAATTCTATGAGATGTGTGCTTGGCCAACACAATGAGACAGGAAAGAAAGAAAGGGAGATATACTACCTCAATAAGAAATTCACTAAGTGTGAAATGAGATATTCGTCAATTGAGAAATTATGTTGCATCTTGATCTGGACAACTTGGAGATTGAGGCAGTACATGTACCATACGACTTAGCTAATCTCGAAATTAGACCCTCCAAAATATATTGTAACACCCCAAATTTTAAGGCCTAGATGAATTGGGCTTTGGGCTTTGGGCTTTGGGTCTCAAAAAATTTTTAAGTGAGCGAGAAAATGATAATTGGCATGTGGGCTTTGAAGGTTAATGAATTTGGCGTGTCTAGGGGTGTTGGAGATGTCCTAGGATCAAGTAAGGGTATAGGAAAAAAAATATTTAGCCCTAAGGGAACTGTGATTTCAGTTAGTAGGCCTTTTAACTAAATGAAAAAGAAAAATAACACAAAAGAGCTTGTGGTGTAGTGGCGAAGTGGCGCCACTTAGGGAGCAGTGAGGTGGCGTCATTAGCAGGCAAGGAAGTCCAAGGCTCGAGTAGTGGCATTGTATTTTATTAGGGGTATTTATTTTGCTGTCAAGACAGCTAGTGTTTGTGTTGCAGTGAAAGTCTGATGGATGAGAGGTTTGAAACGGTCATGGAGAGATTGTAGGAGCTTATCTTGGAGAAAATTTAGGATGAGATTGAGGAGTTATCAGGGAGAAAAGTTAGGAGCTGGGAAGTGTGAAGAGTTGGTGCCGTTTTGGTTGGTGCCGTTTTGGTAAGTGGGAAGTGTATAAATTCGGCTTAGGAAGGTAAACGAGTGTCGTTTTCGGGTCTTTTAGGGGTATTACGAATTTTCCTTGTAGCTTTCGGCATTTGGAGAGTTTTGTAAATAGGTCAATCTTTCTTTTCTTTATCGAATATCCTGTAGTTACCCTCACACAAGTACATCTGATGTTTTTCTTTTTTTCTTGTTACCTTTTTCAAACCCTCTAAAGTCGAATAATTCCACCCTCCCTTTGCCGAAATTCTTTTTGTGCTGTCACTATTTCTTCAACCTAGCCGATTCTTGTGTAAGTACTTTACTCTTTCAATTGATCTTGCTAGAACCGACTTCTCCTCTCCCTCACTCTTTCTAAATCGATTTTGGTAGGGGATTGATACCGAATCTCTGTTCTTCAGATCTCTGCCGAATTACTCTTTATGCGTTTCAGGATTTGGGTAAGTTTTCTTCACCTTTGGTTTTGAAGGTTGGCCAAATGGTTGTAAGTAATGTAAGGGTGACTTAAGATGGATATAAATCACTTATGGTTCAGTTTTTAATAATTAAGATTGATGCAAATTTAGGAAGTACTCGTAATTAGTGATCGAAGAAAAGCTATTAAGGCTTGGTGTTTTAAGTAAGGTTAAGGTAAGACTTCGGCTTTTGGTAAAGTATTCGGTAAGTATATGTGATTAATCATTAAGTGACATCGTTTGTAGGATCTTGGCTAAGGAGATCGCAGCGCGTTTTGTTATCAGGTGTGTACATATACTATACATTCACAATGGATTGGGAAATCCCGAAAAGCCGAAATGACGAAATCCCAAAATTTTGGCTACGATGGTCTTGCGAGTGCGCGACACTCATGAGGGAAAATTATACGTTAATAGAGGCCCCATGAGCGACCTCATGGACTTGGGTCGTGTTTTGGCCAATCGGGCCAGAATGGGACAAATGGGCCTGATAGGCCGTAGGCTCAAAATAGGCGAATTTGATGATTTGGTAATAAGTGATGAACTAGTCATGCTGGTTACATGGCTTGGAATTGATTTGGGCCAGATGGGCCATATGAATGTGATTTGGGCCTAATGGGCCATACGAATGAGATCGAGCTTAGTGGGTCATATGAACGTATGTGAATTTGTTTGGGCTTTGTAAGGGGTCTTGGGCTTAGTATTTAGTAAATTACTTAACCTTGCATAAAACTTTAATAATTAACTAATTGTGACCGTGGAGAAGTCATAAGGTTAAGGTGTGGCAATGGGTATATGCATGTCTAGGATTGGATCTAGGGAGAGCTTGGTACTTAAGCGGTCTTAATGACTCACCTCCTCTTCTCTGGAACCCTACCTGGTGCATAATATCTGTTAATTTTAGCCAACGAAGACTTGATAACGGGCTAAGGTAAGTAATAGACCGATAACAAAGAGAAATGTTCGAAATGCCCCTAAGGGAAAAAATAACTAAAATGCCCCTATGTGTTGAATGTAAGATTTATAGATGTTACATGTACATTTGCTGCATTCATATGATATTCTGTTTAGGTTGCATATGGGGTTGGAATGATGGAACGGAGGAAGTATATGAGGATCGCATGGTTGCTAGACGACCATGGATCCATCGATGGCTTTTTAAGCCTATTACATGATAAGCAACTCTGCTGCAACGTTTGGTAGTACCGCAACCGGGCTACCCTTGAAGTGCATTGGATGGGTGGGTCGATTTAGAAATCCCCACAGAAGTGTTTCGGTTGGACGGAGACGAAGTGTACCGGTTGGATTATTTGGGGAGGGTTTGCACTGTATTGCATGTATGATATTACTATGTTAATAATATGATATGTATGCTATTTGTTTTGACAAGGGTCGTACACACTGAGTTTTTGAAAACTCACTCCCTCTTTTATTTTTCTTAGGTGATCCTCAGTAGGCGGTTCGACGGATGGAGGGACTCAGAGGTGGCCAACTAGCAAGACGATTAGACCTGTTTTTCTTAATAACTAAATTCTATATTTTAAGATATTTACTTTGAGTTATTTTATCTCGAATTGTAAAAAAGGTTTTCCCTCTAATTATTATTCCATTACTTCCACTATGCATTGAAATTTTGAAACGGAATCTGGATTTATTTCTTTTAAGCATATTTCAAGCTTTTGAAAATAATTGCGTTTTAAGAACGAGCTTTCGCTATCAAAGAAAATTTTTTTTTACGTAGTAACAAGGAAATGGGTTTTTGGATACACCTCGTTTTAAAAGCAAACTGGATTTCACTTAACTTTTCTTTAGAAGGGTTTTCAATGAAAACAAGGTTTTTGCAAAAACACTTCAATGTGACATGCCAGACACGGGCCTAACTTCTAGGCCAGGTTTGGGGTGTTACATATATGATGGAGTCGACTGCTTTGAATCGAAGGATGGCCAGATGGCAAATTATGCTTTCCAAATTTGACATAGTTTATGTGAACCAGAAGGCTGTGAAAGGGAGTGCAGTAGTAGATTTTCTAGCCAGTAGAGCTCTAGAAGATTACAAGCATTTGAACTTTGATTTCCCTAATGAAGATCTAATGTATGTGGAAACTACTGAAGAAGACATTTCAGAATATCGTCCTTGGAAACTAAACTTTGACGGAGCATCAAACGCTGTTAGTAACGGAATTGGGGCAGTCTTGATATCCCCAAATGGAGATCATTATCCTTGCAAATTGGATTTTGATTGCACAAATAATATAGCAGAGTACGAAGCATGTATCATGGGAATCCGTGCGGCCATAGAACGCAAAATTAAAGTGCTAAAGGTGAACGAGAATTCTGCACTAGTGATCTATCAGTTCAAAGGTAAATGGGAAACAAGAGACCCCAAATTGACCAATTATCGAAAGCTAGTTCTAGAATTAATTGAAGAGTTTGACGATATCACCTTTTGTTACCTCTCGCGAGATGAAAATTGGATGGCTGACACCTTGGCTACATTAGCTTCTATGATCAGAGTAAATAAATAAGAGGATGTGAAGCCTATCCAAATGAGTATTTACAAGGCTCCGGCTCATTACTACAACATCGACGAAGAGGAAGAAACAAATGATCATCCTTGGTATCACGATATACTGTGATATATGAAGAATCTTGAATACCCTGATCAAGCAACTGAGAATGATAGAAGAACGTTGAGAATACTGGCCAGTGATTACGTCTTAGATAGGGAGATCCTATACAAAAGAAGAAAGGATCAAGTGTTACTAAGATGTGTGAATGCTGTTGAGGCTAAGAAAATCTTGGAAGAAGTCCATGAGGGTGTCTGCGGAACACATGCTAATGGTTTTACAATGGCCAGACAAATCATGAGATTCGAGTATTATTGGTCCACCATGGAAGGGGATTGCATCAATTATGCCAAGAAGTGTCATAAGTGCCAAATTTATAGGGACAGGATTCATGTGCCTCATTCACCTCTTCATGTTATGACTTTTCCATTGCCTTTCTCTATGTGGGCCATGGACGTCATTGGGCCAATCTCGCCAAAAGCATCTAACGGGCACCGATTCATCTTTTTGTTTATTGATTACTTCACCAAGTTGGTAGAGGCTACTTCATATGCCAATGTCACCAAGTCGGCAGTCATCAAGTTCTTAAAGAGTGAGATCATATGCCAGTATGGAACGCCAGAAAGGATCATATCAGACAATGCATTGAACTTGAACAACAGCATGATAGCAGAGGTCTACAGTCAGTTCAAAATTAAACACCACAACTCGTCACCATATCGCCCAAAAATGAATGGTGCAGTTGAGGCGACTAATAAGAATATCAAGAAGATTGTGGGAAAGATGACTGAGACTTATAAAGATTGGCATGAGAAGTTACCATTTGCTCTTTATGCTTATCGAACGCCAATCAAGACCTCTACAGGGGCAACTCCTTTCTCATTGGTCTATGGAATGGAGGCGGTGTTACCCATCGAAGTTGAGATTTCTTCCTTTCGAGTCTTGTCGAAGTTGAAGTTGGATGAAGCAGAATGGATCTAATTTTGATATGACCAATTGAACCTGATCGAAGAGAAAAGGTTGAAAGCTATCCGTCATGGTCAAATGTACCAAAAACAAATAATGCGAGCTTATAAAAAAAAGGTTCGCCCCAGAGAATTCCATGAGGGGGACTTGTTATTGAAGAAGATCCTACCCTACAAAAGGACTTTAGAGGAAAGTTGATGCCAAACTGGGAAGGACCTTATGTAGTAAAGAAGGCCTTTTCTGGAGGAGCGTTGATATTAACTGAAATGGATGGCAGGATTTTGCCTAATCTAGTGAATTCAGACTTAGTCAAGAAGTATTTCTTTTAAAAAAAAAGGGAGAGGCCAAGGCGAAAACCCGCAAAGGGCGCTTTGAGACCAAAGGGGTTCTGAATTGAAAACCCGTAAAAGGGCAATTCAATTTTTGATCGAAGGTGGGGTATGCGGTAGTCTTACTATGCCTGAATTAACGAAGAGGAAGTATGCTACATCTTGGGGCATCGATAAAGTGCTCTAGATCTCCTAAACACATGTTGTGCTTAAAATGGTCCTCAAGAAGTTCGTACAAAGAAGCTGAATTTGCGATATCTGAGGCACCTATTTTTCCCCTCACCTATTTTATATTCCAACAATGTTTGCTTTCTTTAATTAATCCATTCTTTTCAGATTTGTTCCTGATAAATTTTAGTTTTGCCCATCATTATGATCCTTTTCAAGCATTTTGTATTGAACTAAAGATTAATGGACTAATAATAGTTTCACAAAAGGAGTTTTACATATTACTCTAGAAGCTTCTAAATAGTACAAGAATTAGAACTCATCAAGCCTAAGGGTTGGAAATATTTGAGAAAAAAGAGTCTAAATTGTGACTATTTCTTTGGATTTTCTGTCAAAGATATCAGCTGAACAAGAAGACAGGATGTTACGTCAGTAATACAACCTTGATGAACAACGAGCAACGACAATCCTAAGCATTAAAAAGGGACCATTCTCATGTCATTCTGCATTCATGCAAATATCATTCATAACATACCTAGTTAGGAGTATGTGATTCATTCTAATCATGGCATCCTAATCAATTGGCATAAGCATGACCCATGAAATCAATTCTATAGGTCATGTTCCCTAGAGGACGATGTAGCAACATCAGTGAATCCACAAATCTCATCTCCCTGAAGTAGCAGTGGAGTAGACTGAAGTCGTAGATCTTATCTCATTGAAGTTGCAATGGAGTAGATCGAAGCCACCAGCCTTATCTTCCTGAAGTTACAGTGGAGCAGACTGAAGGTAGCAAATCTTATTTTCCTGAAGTTGTAGTGGAACTGATTTAAGCTACTAGTTACAAACCCCATACCCCTGAAGTTGCAGTGGAACAGGATAAAAATACACAAACCTTATCTTCCTGAAGTTGCAGTGGAGCAGGTTGAAATTACCAATTCTTATCTCCCTGAAGTTGCAATGGAGCAGTATAAAAATACACAAACCTTATCTCTCTGAAGTTGCAGTGGAGCAGGTTGAAATTACCAATTCTTATCTCCTTGAAGTTGCAGTGGAGCAGATTGAAGTTACAAGTCTTATCTCCCTGAAGTTGCAGTGGAGTAGACTGAAGATAGCGAATCTTATTTCCCTGAAGTTGCAGTGGAATAGATTAAAGCTATGAGTTACAAGTCCTATACCTTTGAAGTTGCAGTAGAGCAGACTGAAGATAGCAAATCTTATCTCCCTGAAGTTGCAGTGGAGCAGATTGAAGCTACAAGTCTAATCTTCCTAAAGTGGATCAAAGCACTACTTCCTATGCCCCTGAAGATGTAGTGGGATGGAATGAAGCTACTTGAGGAAGAGGAGCACCAAAAGAAGTTAAGGCTCGGCAAGACCAGACAAAATTGGCCCTTTAAAAGTCTTTGCTTCGTTCTCATTACACGACAACGAGCAAAGAGGGGCAGCTGTAATAGGCCAATTTTGGCCTAGCCCAGTTTATAAAATAAAACCCAAAATGAACATAAATAAACAGTTCAGTTTTTATAAATTCAAAGTCCAATTACAATATTAGACCCAAAACCCGAAGCCCAAATCAGATGACACAAATAAAACTAAACCCTAAGCCCAAAAGGACCCAAAACCTAAACAACATTTTCAGAAAACCCTAAGTCAGCTAGCCGCCGTCGCCGCTCCCGTCGTACCTCCACGTCAACCACCAGCTGGCCTCCGTACCTGCTAAAAAAGCAAAGACAGACATAGCAGAGAAAAAAAACAATAACAAATATTGTAATTTTTATTTTTATTTTTCAATTTCGGCTATAAAGCCATGTATTATTTTGGACAAATTTTTTGGAGGGATCAAAGAAAAGAAGAGAGAGACAAAATCAAATACAAAAGAAAAACAGATTTTCGAAAAGAAGAAAAATACAAAAAAGAAATCGTATCGCAAAAGCTTAAAGGTGGTTCTTTTTGTGTTTTTTTTTTGTTTTTTCCATCTTTTTACTAGTCTTTCAAAGAAAAATAACGAAAGAATAAGAAAAGGGTAGAAAATCGCCTAACCTTTGGTATTCGGCCCTCTACGACGGCCAAGGTTTGCCATTTCCGATGAAAAATGGCGTCTAGAGGGGCTCAGATTTGAAAAGCCAAGAAAAATGGCTCCTTTTGAAATTTTCGGCCACACCTATGGCCGGAGTCTAAACCCTAGCAGAGAAAAAAAAAAGAAGCTCTTTGGTTTTTTTAAAACTAATGGCAGAAAGTGAGAAATTTTTTCTTTTATTTAAATAAAAAAGCAAAACGACGCCGTTTTGGGTTGGGAACTTAGGCGCCAAAACGACGCCGTTTAGGCCCACCCGCGCATACCCCGACAGGCTCCTGGAGGATCCGCGTGTTTTTTCTAGTTTATTTGCACATTTGGTCCTTCTGCATTTTTAAATTTTTAATTCGATTTTTTTCTTATTTTTAATTTATCCCTTTAATTTTTTTTTTTCTGTTCCATTTTGGTCCACCTGACAAACTCACGCATGTGGACAAAGGGATATTGTCCCATTCAGTCCCTGTCCTTTTTAGCGTGTCTTATTTTGGTCCTTTCTTTTTTTAATTATTTACAATTTGTACCTCGAATTTTATTTCGATTTCATTTTCATCCTAAATCTGTTTAATTTCATTTTTTTATTTTTTTAAGAAACTGTTTTAGTTAATATTTCATTTAATATTTTATTTATTTATTTATCTATTTCATTTCATTTTTTAATCGAGTTTTAAATTATTTATTTACTTATTCTTTGGCCTTTTTTTATGGCATTTTTTATATTTTTATATGTATTTTTTTTATCATTTTATTTCATCTGTTATTAAATACTTTACTTGTTTATTATTATTCTATTATTATTATTGTTATTATCAACTTGTTATTATTACTATTAATATATTATCAATTAACTTTGTTATTATTACTATTATTTGCTTAATATTTATTTACCTAGTATTTGTAATTGCATTTATTTTATTTTATTATATTATTATCCATTTTATTTATATCCTCTCAAATAATTTTAAACTTTAGATCATTTATTATTTGTATTACTACTATCAATATTACTATCATTATCACTAGTATTTTTAAACTACTTAATATTTCTCTCTTTTTTTATTTATTAGTAATCACTATTAAATTTTTAAATTAAATTTTAGTTTTTACATGTTCATTTACTTTTCTTTTTATTTTATTTTATATACACTTGGTTTGTTTTATTATTTTATTATTATTTACCTTTTTTTATTATTTTTGCTCTTATTATTGTTATTTATGTTATCGCATTCATTATTATTCTGTTATGCATGTTAGTATCATGATTTTTTTTATACTTTATCAAGCATATTACGTCATTATTATTACAAATTCATGTCGCATTAACCTTTGCCCGATATATAAATTTCATTTTTTTTTAAAAAAAATAAGTAATCTTTCGCAATTCGAGATTCGAAAAGTCGTTCCCTAACTTACGGGGTTTCGATTTTCTCGATAAATCCGAGTAAACGAACTTTTTTTAAAAAACTTTTTTAAATAATCTTAGGAATCAAGAAAAGACCGTGTTCTAACTTACAGAATATGATTTCTTTCTAAAACCGAGATAACTAAATATCCTTCAAAATAAATTTTCGGCGTTTATTCTCGTATCGAGAATTTAAGACATTGTGTCCTAACTTACGGGACATAATTCTATTTCTCGATTAACGTGAAATATGCCCTGTTCATGAAAAATTTTCAATTTTATAACAAAGGATCGTATTTTAAAATTTCTACAAATTTTCAATTTTCGACACTAAAGACATCAATTAGTCAACAAGGTACCAATTTTGGGCGTATCGAGGGTGCTAATCCTTCCTCATGCGTAACCGACTCCCAAACCCATTTTCTGGATTTCGTAGACCAAAAATCATCGTTTTAGTAAATTTAAATTCTATTAAAATGATTGAATTACGAGGTGACCCGATCAAACCTCATCAAAAAGGATTGGTGGCGACTCCCTTTTTCAGTTTCAAAATCAAAGTCAACCCCGTTTTTTAAAAAAATAGGTTTCGACAGTCGTTATGGCCGAATCTGGTGATATCACATGGAATGGGTTTTGAAAACGAAGTTGTCTTGCCAAAACATTAATATTCTATGATTTCCAAGTTTTATCGAAACACCGCTTAATTAGCTCATTTATCATTACTTATTACAGCGAAAGTCTTATAAACCAATATATTTTAGAAATCTGATTCGTGATTTTAGGAAAAGCCTCGTTTGGAGTAAAATCCGTTCCCGTAAAGCATTCTAACATGCATGAAAATCATCGGGCAATTAAATCCGCAATCAAGTTAAAAACCAGCAGTTCAGGGAGTCCTCAAAATTACAACTTTACAATGGTAACCAAATTAGCAAATAAACCATATAATAATTTTAAGCAGTTTAACAGAAAAGTGGTTATCGCTGAGTCTCTACTGCACCGATCCGCCTAAGACTGAGGATTACCTAATAGAAAAACAAATAGGTGTGAGTTTACGAAAACTCAATGTGTAACCCAACAGAATTAAGCATGCAAGCATACAATCATCATATACGTAACGAGAAGTAAATGATCTGAGATACGCACTTGTGTCCTTTTTAGATCTGATATGAGAATCGACTCTGAGATACATATATGCCGAATCCTACCCTCATCCTCTACACACCATCTTCGACCATCCCATCACACCATGTGGGGTTAAATACACCCACCCATCCCTACACACCATATTGTGTCATTAAGACACATACCAGATTAATATACAGCCAAGTTGCCAGAATACAGGCGATTAACAGATATAGAGCATACATACAGAATTAACAGATAAATCATGCTTAACATGCTTACCTAACAGATAACAGATGTACATAACACAGACATGCTCAGAACAGTATATCAGTCTAACAGATCACATAGTTTTAGGGTCTAGTTAGCCCTTACTGACCCTAAGGTAGGCCCAAACTCGATTAAGACGACCTGTGCGACCCTACAAAAAAATTTAGTATAATGGGCCCACATGCCCGTGTGGGCCCACACGCCAGTGTCACCCACACTCCCAAATTGGCCATGCCCGTGTGGCCCACACGGCTTGGCCCAAAATCCAAATGCCTGTGTGATGTGTCCGTGTCATCCTATACGCCGGTGTGGCCTACACGCCCAACTTGGCTTACCCCGTATGACCCACACTGCCACATTCGAGCCACCACACGGTCGTGTCTTGCGCACGGCCATACCTTCGTCATCCACACGGCCGTGTTTTTGCACACGGCCTACCACACGGATGACCACACGCCTGTGTGGCGTCGACAGAACTATTTTGTGGCTTTTGTCGAAGCCTCGTTTTTAGCATTTTGAGTACACACCTAGTATCGATTCGATGCGAAACCACTTCCGAGCCTTCCAAAACCTAGCAACAGAGTATCCAAAACCCTTACCAACCAAATTACGAGTCTAATACGATTACCCAACTATGCAAGCATCGACTTAACGCTTACCGAATACGACCACCACTTCAAATCAATCCATTGAAGTGAAACTCGATGCTTCACCGCCTTCACCTACGCACAAAATGTATTAATTACTCACCAACTAATGTCTATCATAATATTGCCCAAACTCAATAACCCAAATGCTAACAGTAAAACCTTCACTTACCAAGCCGATTCAAGAACCCCAAACCCCACAATAGCAACAATTCAAGCGAGGAAAACGACAGCAATTCAAAAAGAAGAACCCGAATTTAGAAGTGGAGAGAGAGAAAAGAAATAATAATAGTAAGGAATGAGAAGAAAACGTTTAGAGAAGAAAAGAAGTTTTTGGGAAAAGAAACAAAAATTAAATTAGAAATCTGATTTCCCCTAATTTTACTCCCACAAATCCCACTACACATAACTTCATTAGACTTTTAGCTCCACTAAAACTCTCTCATGTAACTGAGCAAAAATCAATTACCCATGCTAACGTAGAGATTTGAGCACCAGACCTCCAACACACCACTCCCTTACCACTCGAACCAGCAGGATATGAGTTTATAGGAAATTAAATATAAGCCCGCTGAACAGAGATATGGATTATTTCCAAAAAATAATAAAATTTACTAAAGGTAAGGCTTGAACTTGGGACCTCTCACGCACATCCAGAACACTTAACCACTAAAGTAGACAGATATTTGTGTCAGATATTCACAGAAGTAAAATTAAATTATTTGGGGCGCTACAACTCTACCCCTAAAAGAAATTTCGACCTCGAAATTTACCTGATCAGAACAGATGAGAATACTGCTGACGCATCGATTCCTCAAGTTCCCATGTGGCTTCCTTAGCGCCATGATTCCACCACAGAACCTTCACTAACGAAATGGACTTCTTCTTTAGAAACTTAACATCACGATCAAGAATCTGAACTGGCTCTTCCTCAAAAGTCAAGTCTGGTCTAACCTTGATCTCCTCAACAGAGACTATGTGAGATGGATCTGACCGGTACCGCCTCAACTCGAGACGTGGAACACATCGTGGATACGGTCTAATTCTGGAGGTAGCTCCAACTGATAAGCGACCAGTCCTACACGCTTCAAAATTCGATACGGCCCAATAAACCTAGGGCTCAACTTCCCTTACGGCCAAATCTCAGAACTTTCTTCCACGGTGAAACCTTAAGAAAGATGAAGTCCCCTATAGAATACTCAATATCACGCCTTTTTAGATCCGCATAAGACTTCTGCCTATCAGAAGCCACTTTCAACTGATCTCGAATCAGTCTAACCTTATCATCAGTCTAAAAAACCAACACAGGACCCAAAACTTGACGCTCACCCAACTCAGTCCAACATAGCGGAGTACGACACTTACGACCATACAAGGCCTCGTAAGATGCCATCTGAATGCTAGCCTGGAAGCTGCTACTATAGGCAAACTCAGCTAGCAGTAGAGAATCCTCCCAACTACCTCGAAAATCAATCACACAACTTCGTAGCATGTCCTCTAGTATCTGAATCACCCTCTTCGATTGACCATCAGTCTGAGGATGGAACGCAGTACTGAAGTCCAACCTTGAACCCAAAGCCTCATGCAACTTTTTTCAGAACCGAGATGTGAAGCGAAGATCTCTATCAGAAATGATTAACATATGTACCCCATACAGTCTAACTATTTCAGAGACATAGAGCTTCACTAGCTTCTGCAGAGAAAAGTCCGTCTGAACCGGAATGAAGTGAGCAGGCTTGGTCAATCGATCCACGATGACCCAAATAGAATCCTTCTTAGTGGGTGTCAAGGGCAACCCACTAATGAAGTCCATCATTACACATTTCCACTTCTATAAAGGAATCTTAATCGGCTGTAACAAACCCGAAGGCAACTGATGCTCAGCCTTAACCTGCTAACACGTCAGAAATCGAGTAACAAAATCAGTAACCTTACACTTCAAACCTGGCCACCAGTACAGTTCACAGATATCTCAATACATCTTATTACCACCGGGATGCATAGCATAAGGGCTACTATGCGTTTCTCTCAGAATCGAATGTCTCAAATCAGAATCATTTGGCACACAGATGTGTCCTCGAAAACATAGCACACCATCATTACTCAACCCAAAATCAGAAGTAGTACCACTCTCAACCTGACAGAACCGCACACCCAGAGTCTCATCCATTAACTGTCTATCTCGAATCTGATCAATCCAAGTTGGCTTAACTTGTAACTCGGCCAAAAGACTCCAATCATCAAACATACTAAGGCGAGCAAACATCACCCTCAAATCAGACATTGCTATACGACTTAGAGCATTAGCCACCACATTGGCCTTACCAGGATGGTACTTTATAATGAAGTCATAATCTTTGAGCAGCTCAATCCAACGCTGCTGCCTAAGATTCAACTCCTTTTGAGTGAGGAGGTACTTGAGGCTCTTGTGATTAATGTAGATGATACACCTCTCACCATACAGATAGTGCCTTCATGTTTTCAGCACAACGACCACAACAACCAACTTGAGATAATGTGTCGGATAGTTTCCCTTATGTGTTTTAAGCTTCCCGGAAGCATAATCCACAACCTTACCATCCGGCATCAGCACACATCCCAAACCAACATGCGATACATCACTGTAGACCACAAACTCCTTACCGGATTCTGGCTGTATCAGAACAAGAGCTTGAGTCAGAACAGACTTGAGCTTCTCAAAGCTCGATTGTTGCGCATAATATGTCTATCATAATATTGCCCAAACTCAATAACCCAAATGCTAACAGTAAAACCTTCACTTAATAAGCCGATTCAAGAACCCCAAACCCCGCATAGCAACAATTTGAGCGAGGAAAACGACAGCAATTCAAAAAGGAGAACTCGAATTTAGAAATGGAGAGAGAGAGAAAAGAAATAATAATAGCAAGGAAGGAGAAGAAAACGTTTAGAGAAGAAAAGAAGTTTTTGGGAAAAGAAACAGAAATTAAATTATAAATCTGATTTCCCCTAATTTTACTCCCACAAATCCCACTACACATAACTCCCTCAGACTTTTAGCTCTAATAAAACTCTCTTATGCAACTGAGCAAAAAATCAATTACCCATGCTAACACAAAGATTCGAACATCAAACATCCAACACACCACTCCCTTATCACTTGAACCAGTAGGCTCATTCTAATATGAGTTTACAGGCAATTAAGTATAAGCCCACTAAACAGAGATAGGGTTACTTCCAAAAAATAATAAAATTTACTAAATCTAAGGCTTGAACTTGAGACCTCACTCACACACACCCAGAACACTTAAGCACTAAAGCAGACAAATATTTGTGTTAAATATTCACAGAAGCAAAATTAAATTATTTGGGGCGTTACAGGTTAAGCATTAGAGCTTTCTATCTTTAAGTCTAAAGTTGATTCCTATATTAAGTATGTTGTTTTTTTTCTAAATTTTTTTTCATATTGTTTTAAGCTTTTTTGGTTAATTTTTAATTAATTTTTATTTATTTTTCAAGTTTTTTATTTTATTTTTAACTAATAATTTTTATTTATATAAATAAAATAATAAATATGTAATTATAAAATAAAAATATATTTGATATATTTCATTAGGTTAAAAACACTTTTAAATTAATAACTCCTTTATTTATATAAACAAAATAATAAATATGTAGTTATATAATGAAAAATATATATATTATTATGTTCAAATATTTTATTTTTTTAAGAGTATCAACTAATTTTTTTGTTTATTTTTATTTTATATAAATTTTATATGTCAAATATTTATTTTTTCCACCTATATTATGAGTATGGTAAATTTTAATATTATAAAATCAAATAATTATTTCAAATATCATTATTTTATATATGAAATATTTCAATTAATTATTTAAAATATCATTATATTTTCACCTACATTGTGGGTATGGTAAATTCTAATATTATAAAAATAATTATTTCAAATATTAATAATAAAATTTACCACGCCCATGATATGGATTGAAAAATAAATATTTCACATATAAAAATTATATTTACTAAACATAATTATATTTGAAATTATTAATTGATTTTGTAATATTAGAATTTATCATTCCCACAATGTAGGTGAAAAAAAAATGATATTTGAAATATAAAAATAATAATGATACTTGAAATAATTATTTAATTTTATAATATTAGAAATCACCATAGCCACAATTTAGGTGGAGAAAATAAATATTTGACATATATAAATCATATAAAAAGAAATATATATATAAAAGTTGATATTTTAAAAAAATAAAATATATTTAACATAATGATAAATATTGATAAATGCCAAAAGTAACATGTTTTAGCCTCATTCTTAGTGTATTTTTGAATGATTATTCGATTTAAAATGGTGAATTTTATGCTCCTAATCTTTTAAATTCAAGTTTCTATACTTAGAAGAGAATTTGGGAGCGAAAGGAGCGAACAACATGCAAAAATCGGAGCAAGTTTCAGGAGCCTCACGGGCTGCCACATGGCCATGTGCCAGACCATGTAGAAATTGTGAATTGCACTCTAAACATGCGGAAAGACACAATTTTTAGGTTTTTTGGGCATTCTAAGACCTATATATACCAAATAAAAGAAGAACGGAGGGAGTCGTCATAGAATACTCTAGAAACCAATTCGAAAAACACCATTGAAGCCGACTCCGAAGTAGATTTCTATCAAGATTGAAGATCTCCTTTTGATTTCTTTTAAGTTTATTATGAGCTTTTTTATTTCTTGTGGTATATTGTTTTTGAGATGTTTTTATTTGGGATTATGAACTAATTTTCTAAATACTTAGGGGAGATGAACCTATGATGAATTTTGTCTTTTGATTTTTGTTTTACGCAATAAGTACTTGAATCTTGCTCTCAATTATGTGTGCTTAATTCTTGGTTTAATATTTTTGGACTATTAATCCATATTTGATGTGCTTAAATTAGAGGAGAAAAAGTCCATGTTTAAGAGTAGATCTAGCATAATTGAGTGGAGTTGCTTGCAATCCTAGAAATAGGATGACATAAATCTACCGGATTAGAGTCAAATCTAATAGGGGATCCATAGATTGAGTTAATACGGTGATAGCGGTTTTAATTAAAAAGAAATTTCAATTGATCAACCTAGAGTCAGTTGCTCTTACTCTGGAAAGAGATAATAGGATAATTTAAGTATTTCTACGGATCAAGATACTAAGTGAAGAAATTGTTTAATCCAGATTGATAATGGCAGATGAAATCTAGGTGGATTCTTTCTGGGTATTGTTTCACTTCTTAGTTGTTAATCGTTTGTTTTTCTGATTCGTTCTTTGTCATGTTCTTTACTTAATTAATTTAGTTAATTTTTGTTTTAATCAATCTCTCCAATTTTTCAGTTAAACAATAGAAAACTAGTAATTGCTACTACTTTTAGTCCTCATGGGAACGATATCTTTGCTCACTGTAGCTGTCGAAACCATTGTTTTGAAAACGGGAATCGACTTTGGTTTTGAAAATGAAAATAAAAAAATGGGAGTTGCCACCGATCTTTTTAGGTGGGATAGAATCACCTTTGTTTTAATAAAACGTTTAGGTTTACTAAAATGGTGTTTTTGGTCTACGAAATTCAAGAAAATGGGTTCGGGAGTCGGTTACGTGTGAGAAAGGATTAGCACCCTCGACACGCCCAAAATTGGTACGAATTGATTAATTAGTGTCTTAACGTCGAAAGTTGAAAATCGAGAACGAATTTAAAATACGATCCTTTTTATTAGTGTTGATTTTAAAAGACGCTTGAATTAAATCAAAACTCTTGTTAAAGATTTCCTTGTCTCGAGATATCGGAGTATCGCATCCCGTAAGTTAGGACGCGATACCTAGAACACTCGAACGCAAGTTTATCTTTAATTTTAATTAAAATTCTATGTATTTTGAAATTTAAAAGGATATTTGGCAATTTAAGTTTAACGAGAAAATCGAAACCCCGTAAGTTAGGGTACGGTTCCTCGAATTTCCTAAAACGCGAAATATTGCCTTAATTAGAAAAATTTTCTTTACGAAAAATAGCGAGTACGATATTTAACAACATGCGTTTATTTTGTTTAGAGTAAAATCAAGCAATTTGGATTGGATAAATACGTTGGGTTAATTCACAAGGCGATAACATTAAATAAAAATACACTAAAGAGCATAGAATAATAATACAAGAACGCAATATTATACAAGTCAATGACAATGTTAAAAATACGAACAAGAGAGATATGATACATATGATGACAATAATCAAAACATACATCCTTTAAACATTAATCAAAGACAAAAGAATTGAATAATATACCTAACAATTTTAAAGAAATGGTGTAAGGGCAAATTAAAATTAACAAAATGTAAAACAATTTACAATGACAGTAAATGAACTAAAAAACATGTGAAAAAGAATTTTGAAGTCAATAATGTACGAAACAAATTTTCTATAAAAGATGATATATATATATATATATATATATATATGTGTGTGTGTGTGTGTGTGTGTGTGTATAAATTTAAGACAAATAATGTATATACACAAAAGGGTAAAATGTATAATATGAAAAAAAACTTAATAAATAATAAAGAAACATTTTAAAATAAACCAAATGGAGTTTAAATTAAGGTATATAAAATAATTGAAAATAATAAAACAATTTCAAATAAATAACACATGAAAACAAATTCAAAATAAAATATATGGAAAACCATTCGAAATAAATAATATGTACCAATTTGAAATAATATAATGATAAAATGATTTAAAATAATAATTTGCTAAATAATTTAAAATAAAATAATGTTTAAAGCAACTTAAGATAAATAATATAAACAGCTTATTACAAGTAAAAAACTTAAAATAAATAAGTAATTATATGAATGTAAAGAAAACAATTTAATAATGATTAAAATGCTAAAGGATTAAGATGAAGTGCACGCAAAATGATAGGGACTAAACAGAATAATATTCCTACTTGAAGGACTGATATAAAATGCGCTAAAAAGACAAAGGGGGAAAAGGGAAAATATCCCAATTCTTTATGCGCATCGTTTGAGTGGACCAGAATAAGAAAATTAAAATGAACCAGGATAGATTAAAAAACAACAAAAAAAAAAATAGGGCTCGATTGAACGGTGCAGCAAAAATGGAGGGACCATATGCGTAAATTGCCCACAAAATCAAAAACACGCGGATCCCTTCGGCAGGCGGGTTTAGTATTTGGGTTTAGGTCATTTAATTTATTTTGGGCCCGAGCAAAATTTAGGTTGTACAGCTGTCCCTCTTTGCTTGTTGTCGTGTAACGAGAATGGAGCAAAGGCTTTAAAATGACCAATTTTGCCCGGTCTTGCTGAGTCTCGGCGCTTCTTTTCTTCTTCTTCAAGTAGCCTCGCTCTAACCCACTGCAACTTCAGGAGTATAAGAATTGGTGCTTCAAATTTGCTCGAATGTAATTTCAGGGAGAAGAGATTTGTAGCTTCGATCTACTCCGCTAGAACTTCAAGGAGATGGGAAATGTGGCTTCAAGTCGTTCCAATGTAGTTTCAAGGAGAAAAGATTTGTAGTTGCGATCAACTCCAATGGAACTTCAAGGAAATAAGAATTCAGGCTCCAATGTAATCTCAGGGGGAAGGGATTTGTAGCTTCGACCCACTCTACTGAGACAAGAATTCGGGGAGAATAGATTTGTAGCTTCGATCTTCTTTATTAGAACTTCAAGGATATATGGATTCAGAGAGAAGAGACTTATAGCTTCGATCTTCTCTACTGAAACTTCAAGGAAATGAGAATTTCAGGGAGAAGGGATTTGTAGCTTCGACCTACTTCGTTGGGACCTCAAAGGGATAAGAACTCAGGGAGAAGAGATTTGTAGCTTCGATCTTCTCTATTAAAACTTCAAGGATATAAGAATTTAGAGAGAAGAGATTTGTAGCTTCGATCTTCTCTACTGAAACTTCAAGGAAATGAGGATTTTAGGGAGAAGGGATTTGTAGCTTCAACCTACTCCGTTGGGACCTCAAAGGGATAAGAATTTAGGGAGAAGAGATTTGTAGATTCGATCTTCTCTGCTGAAACTTTAAGGGAATGAAAACTGGTAATTTCAACATGCTCCGCTGTATCTTCAAGGAGATGAGGTTGGTGGCTTAAATCTACTCCGTTGTTTCATAGATATAAGATTCGTCGTTTTCGTTCTGCTCCACTACTGCTTAAGGAGACAAGATTTGTAATCTTCAGTCTACTCCACTACCGCTTCAGAGAGATAGGACTGATGGCTTAAATCTACTCCGCTACTTCATGGAGATAAGATTCACTGTCTTCAATCTACTCCACTACTGCTTAGGGAGACAAGATCTGTAATCTTCAGTCTACTCCACTGCCGCTTCAGGGAGATAGATGGCTTAAATCTACTCCGCTGCTTCATGGAGATAAGATTCACCGTCTTCGATCTGCTCCACTACTGCTTAGGGAGACAAGATCTACTGTCTTCAATCTGCTCCGCTGTAAACTCAAGGAGGCGAGGCTGGTATCTTCGATCTGCTTCGCTACAACCTCAGGAAGGCAGGATCTACGTTAATGCCAAATGATTAGGATGCCATGATTGAAATGCTCCTAATTAGACATGCTTTGAATGATGATATATGAATGCAGAATGAAATGATCCATTTAATGATTAGGATGCAATGATCGGAATGAATCAAATGCTCCTAACTAAATGATATTATGAATGACATTTGCATGAATGCAGAATGTCATGAGAATGATCTCTTTTTTTTTTTTTAAATGATTAGGATGCAATGATCGGAATGAATCAAATGCTCCTTACTAAATGGTATTATGGATGACATATGCATGGATGCAGAATGTCATGAGAATGATCTTTTTTAAAATGTATAATGATTAGGATGCAATGATCGGAATGAATCAAATGCTCCTAACTAAATGTGTTTTGCATGAATGCAGAATTTCATGAGAATAATCCTTTTTTAAATGCTTAGGGTTGTCATTTCTCGTTGTTCTTCCAGGTTGTATCACTTGACGTAATATCCTGTCTCCTTACTTGGGTGGTATTTTGACCGAAAACCCGAAGAAACAATCGTATTTTTCTTAACCGATTTGCCCCGCTGTAATTTCAGAGTCCCTTCCATTGTACCTTCTGGGACATAAAATTTGTACCTCCTACTGCAACTCTAGGAGAGTAACATTTGGTTTCTTCCATCCATCCTGCTGCAACTCTGAGGTATAGGATTTGTATCATTCTCAATCAATTTGATCTGTTACATCATTCACTGGGTGTAATGACCAGATGTATATGCCTGATATTTGCAGAGTATCATTTTTCTTTTCCCAAGAACGATCCCCTTGTACACTTGGGTTAACATTGCTCGTTATTTGTCGAGGTTGTATCACCGATGCAATATTTTGTCTTTTTATTCAACTCATACTTTTTGACAAAAATCTTAACAGGTAGTCTCAAATTAGACTCCTTTCTAACCCTTAGTTTTGGTGAGTTATAAACAATAATCTTGTTTCAAGTTCTCGTACTATTTAGAAGCTTCCAAAGTAATATGCAGAACTTCTTTTGTGAAAGTATTATTAGTCCATTAATCGTTATTTCAATACGAAATGCTTGAAAAATAATGGGCAAGAAGGAAATTAATTGAGAGCAAAGCTCGAAATGAATAAATTAATCAAGATATCAAATTTTGAAAAAACACAAAATGAGAATGAATTAATCAAGATAACAAATGAAATTTATTGGGAGCGTATCTTGAAAAGAAAAAAGTAATCAAAGATAGCAAATTCAATATGGGTAAGATGAAAACTAGGTGCCCCAGATATCGCAGCCTGAGCTTTTGTGTACCAACATCTTGAAGACCATTTTGAGCTCAATCTGTGTTTAGGGGATCCAGAGTACTTTGTCGATGCCCCAAGTCGTAGCATTCTTCTTCCTTGTTAATTCAGGCATAGCAAGACTGTTGTATGCCTAACTTTTGATCAAAATTTGAGCCAACCTTTTCGGGTTTTCAACTCAAATCCCCTTTGGTCTCAAAGCGCCCTTTGCGGGTTTTCACCTTGGCCTCTCTTTTTTCTTTTTTCTTTCTTCCCTCCCCCCTCTTTTTTTTGGAAAACTTTTTATTGAATCTGAATTCACCAAATTGGGTAAGTCATTGTCATCCATCTCAGTCAATATCTATGCTTCCTCAGAACAGGCCTTCTTTGCTGCATAAGGTCCTTCCCAATTTGACATCCACTTTCTTCTGAAGTCCCTTTTGCATGGGAAAAATCTTCTTCAGAGCCCTATCATGAAATTTTCTAGGGCGAACCTTTTTGTTGTAAGCTCGCATTATCTGACCGTGACAGATAGATTTTAACATTTTTTCTTCAAATTCAACTGATCATATCGGGATTAAATCTATTCTACCTCTTCCAACTTCAGTTCTGACAAGACTCGAAAAAAGAATATCGACTTCAATAGACAAAATGCTTTTATTCCACAAATTAAGGCATTGCCCCGGCGAAGTTCTTGGCCAATGTTTAATAAGCATAGAGGGTAAATGTAACTCCTTTTTGCCAATCTTTACAAGTCTAGGTCATCTTCCTAATGATCCTTGTTTTGTTGTTTTTTTATCTTTTCTTTTGTTTTTCCTCTCTGGTTGCCTTTGCTGCATAGTGATGTGGCACCTGATCTTTGAACAAACCGTAAACTTTTGACATTGTGCGGTTAAATGTGATCTTTTGAGTTCTTTTTTTTGTCGGTATTCTTTCTTTCTTTTTCTTTTTTTTTTTTTGTTCTGATTACTATCGACTTTGTAATATTGGCCTACAAAGCTATTTCCACCCTCTTAGCTAAATAATTAATGCCTGCTAGAAGCTTTCAACGAGATCGTCCCAAAAAACTCCATGCCCCACATAGATAAGGTCTACGAAGAAATGAAGGAGGTACATGAATCTTGTCTTCATAAATTTGGCATTTACGGCATAACTGATGCAATCCCTTTCTATGATGGACCAGCGGAATCTGAAACTCATGATTAGCTTGGCTATCGTAAAATCATTAGCATGTAATCTTCAAATACCCTTATGGACCTCTTCTAGGATTTCCTTTGTAACACCCCAAACCCGGCCCAAACGCTACGACCGGATCTGGTATGTCACTTAAGGGATTTTACAAAACATGTCGCATTTTGGTAAACAATTACTAGGTTTAAACCTTTATTCTGAAAGCTTGAGAATTCATTAAAGTATAAAATATTAAGTTACCCATTATTTTGATGGATTTAAATAAAAATTGAAATTTCATACATGTATTAACTTAATTGAAAACATAAAACTTAAGACCCAGTAATAAAAGCCCAATGTAAAACCAAAGCATAATTAATAGTCTAGTGGCCCATGGCCTTATTCCAAGGGGATTTAAAACCCATTAAATCAAAGTTATAAAAATAATAAACTGAAAGCCTTTTTGCTGAATCCAAATGTTCTTTTTCATGGCCACCTCGCGTTCCTCTCGGCCCATTGATCCAGATGCACTAGGTGTCACCGAAATTGTTGAATTAAAAGGGTGAGTCGCGAGACTCAGTGTGCAACACTCATGCACCATTAGATTTGGGCCTTAACCCCACAGAACAGAATAATAAATTCATGCATATAACAAATGATATGCAAAGCCCATCCCATTTCCTAAGTATCCATCCGCTACACGCCCCCATTGTAACACCCCTTACCCGTGCTCGACTTCAGAACAGGGTACGAGGCATTACCAAATAGTACGGAACACCTACAGATTATTTAAACCATTTATCGCTCAAATATCAAAATTGATTATAAAAGTTCCTTTAACGGACCCTTGAAGTCCAAATCATGCATTGGGATTGGGTCGGGACTAAATTAGAATCGTATAATATTTTCGTAAAATCCTTAAGTTTATCTCATTTATAAGGCTCCCACGCCCGTGTGGCTCACATGCGCGCAGTGCCTCAGAGGCGTATAACTCTCGACTTGCATCTATGAAGGAACTTAGGTCACACTGACCTTAGTACACACCGTGTTGCTAGGCGGTGTGGTAAATTTAATTTTCACAAATTAGGCTATTTTCCAAGCCATATTTCTCACTCATTTGATCCTTATTCTTCACCCACGTTTAATACATACAAAAACCAATTTAAGATATTCAATGAGCCTTGTACTTAATACGATTTGTTAGTTGTACACTTCATATAAATAACAAGAAACGATTTAGGCTCAATTCTCATTAAATTTCTCTTGTACTTATACTTTTTCATACTATGTATTCATATAACATATAACAATCGCACCTCTGTATTTCATATACATTTTTATAACTATTTGTCTTGGTTTCAAACTACTTCATATTTGAGTTTTACTTATCAACTCATTTGAAGCATCATCTTTACACATATAGTGCACTTGAGATGCAAAAATTGTATAATTATGAATGAACACATTTATCAAACACATTCCATGTTTTTATATATTATAGTCTCATATTTCTATGTATCAATTACAATCGTTTCCTCGTATTTTTGACAAATACATATAACAACTCATAATCGGAAATTCACTAACTCTTCTGTCAATTACAATTTAAATTGACAAATCACTTATTGAGCTCAATTTCAATGTTCTCTAAAATCATTAGGATGTACGTATCCACCAATAAATTCCATATACAGGATATCATCACCTCATATTTACACATACATTTACTTTCCATATTATGAACTCAAATAACATACACAAGACATACCAATGCATTCCAAGCACGTTTTCATAATATTTCATTTGAATTCAGATTATGTCATATTAGAACTCTTCTCATTATCTCATTGAATACCATTTCATACTGGATAATACACTCAAGGGTGTACAAATATATAATCACAAATGAACTCATTCATCAACCAAGTTCTACGTTCATGTATCATCAACTCATATTTCCTTATATCACATAATTCTATATAACACTTACCAAACCGTCAAATTAGTGAAGCGTCTTACGAAATTGTTACGCTCCGGTATACATTGAATTTCATCGATAATCGCGATGCCATAACATAGCTATGGTCTTTTTACTAGAATGCCATAGCTCGACCATGGTCTTACATCTTCACTATCATTATGTCATGGTGAAACCACGAACTTATCCATCAATTGATCACTTTTCACTAGAATGTCATAGCCCGACTATGGTCTTACATCTTAAACACGTATCACACCGATGCCATATCCCGGATATGGTCTTACACGAAATCACTTGTCACTTGTAGCCGAAGTGACCACTATTCAGCGATCGGTAGCCGGAAGCTACCACTTTTCCTCGATCGGTCGTTGCTGGAGCTACCACTTTTCACTGATCAAGTAGCCGAAGCTACCACTTTTCACTGATCAGGTAGCTGGAGCTACCACTTTTCACTGATCAGGTAGCTAGAGCTACCACTTTTCATCGATCGTAATTTGAAGCTACCACTTTTCACTTTCACTTGTCCTTGATCGGATAAGTGTAGTCGAAGCTATCACTTATCACTTGTTGTCATGGTTCAACCATGGTCTTTTAAAATCAATTCGTCTTGTCATTGAAGTGAAATGCTTAATTCGATCATTTATTCAATTTTCATGCTTTTACATTATGCACGATTTTATCAACAATACATATGAAATAACACATCATGAAGTTCATAAAATTAACAAATGATCACTAAAAATTTAGCCATATAAACTTACAAGTTCAATTTTTGTATTATAACGATAATCATAATTTCATAATAAATATTGCAAATAAAACATTATATCAATTATAATCGAGCATGTAATCAATTTATACACAAGTCATTCATATATTATTTTTCCTCCTCCTCCTCTCCATCCACATCCTTAGTATAAACATGACACACTTGTAAGTAACATTTTCTATAATATTCACTATTTACTCATGTGAATGTTCAAGCTGCCCATCATCGTGTTATAGTACCTAATTTATTTTTATCTTGAGCCACAGAGCTCCGAATTTCAAATTGTTAATTTATCCTGAAACTAGACTCACATATCTTCATACCATAAATTTTCTAGAATTTTTGGCTTAGTCAATTAGTACAGTTTATTAGTTAAGTTCTCCCCTGTTACACAGTCATTGACAGCTCGACCTCTCTTCACTAAAAATCAATTATCTCATAGTACGATTTTCATATAGTGATTCCAATTATTTCTAATGAAAATAGACTCACTAAGGAATACAAAAATATAAATTATATCTCATAATTATTTTTATACAATTTTTAGTGAATTTCTAAAGTAAGAACAGGGGATCACGAAGTTATTCTAAACTGGACTTACAAAACTTTAAATATCTCAAAATGTATACTTCCTTTATATGAAAATAGACTCAACAAGATTTAATTACATATCTCACTCAACTTCTAATTCAATTTCTACAATTTTTGGTGATTTTTCAAAGTTAGACAAGCTGCTTCTTTGTCCAAAAGCGCTTTAGTGTAACATGTTGATTTCTATTTTGTCCCTAATTCCACAATTCATACAATTCGGTCCTTCTTTGAATTAACCCCTCAATTGAGTTAATTTTCTCATTTAATACTTTTCTCTATCATTTTAAACTACTTCATAACCTTTGAAAATCAGAATTTTAACACTAGGCCTTAATTTCAACTCTTTCACAATTAGGTCCTAAAATCAATTTCCATCAAATTTACTTAATAAAATCATCATATAACAAAATTAAAGCTTCAAATCAATATTTATTCATCATATTCTTCCAGCACTAATCCACATCAACTTTAAAAATTAGCCATAGAATCATAAACTAATGACATAGTAAGTTGGATCCAATTGTAAAAGTCCAAAAACATAGAAATTTCAAGGAGAAAGCAAGAATTAAACTTACATGAAGCTTGAGTATGAAAACCAACTTGAAATTATCTCCCATGGCTGTTTTTCAGCTGAAGAAAATAAAGAGAAATTAAGAGAATTCTAGATAATTCCAATTTGGTCCCATACTTATTTAACTAATTTTGGCAATTTTCCAATTTTACCCTTATTTCATCCATTTCTGATTTTCCTCAGCTATTGCCGCCTAAAATATCTCCTTTGGGCTTATTTTCACTTTAGGTCCTTCCTCATTTGACAATTAAGCTATTTAATCCTTCTAGCAACTTTTATACACTTTTCAATTTAGTCCTTTTTATTTAATTAACCACTCAGTCAAAATTTTCTAACAGAATTTTAATACTACCTTATTGACATTTCAGCAAATATTCATAAAAATATTTATGACTCGGTTTATAACACCGAGATCTCGATACCTCTTTTCTCGATTTCTTGACCAAATAAATCTTTATAAAACATAATTTACTATTTTAAAAATATTTTAAAAGCTACATTTGGCTCGTAAATATTAAATAATATAGCCTACGAGTTCATTTGTCAGATTTGGTGATCTCGAACCATTAATTTTGACATCACTGAAATTTGGGATATTACAACTCTCCCCCTCTTTAAGAATTTTCGTCCTCGAAAATTCCTTGATGGAGAAATTCAAATATTTTCACCACTTATACTTTTCCGATATCAATTCCTTACACAAAAATTAGAAAAACCGGATACTAGAATCACCACATTTCTATGATCAAACCAAAAACATAATCATAACAGACATAGTTATCACAAGCTAAAGAACACACTTTAAAGATAAGCCATGATTAACAATTTACGAAGTATGAATAATGGGAAAACCAAGATACAATACCATACCAAAAATCTGAGAACATAACTCATAAAAATAATAATAAAGATACTGATGATTTCTCAGATAAAGCCAAAAGAAAAACACTGCTTGCCTACTCTGGACTTCCATCATAAAGCAACACTGGTAAGGGGGTGGGGTCGTAAAGCCTCTAACTTGACTCTCATAAAAACACATATATGACTCAGTATTCATCATCAACATAATATCATCATAATCACATAATTCACTTTAAACAAATTTTCATACTTACTTATGTTACACGAACTTTTCGATTATCTTGTTTAAACAAGTGTACCTAAACATACATTCCATGAATTTTGAGTAAATTTACTCATAACACTCACTTAATCAAGCATGTTAGGCACATAATATCATATGAATACCAACATACATGGATGAGCTTATCACAACATAGACTTCAGTTTCATTTCACTTTTCCACATTTCCCAACTTATTGTTATCTCATTAAGCACATTAACCCATGCATATCATGAACTTCTATTAATACCTTTCCACATTTCAATACATCGTAAGCACATTTCAATCATCTCAATATCATTTTTACTATTATCGACAATAGTTCGGTTGGAAGTAATTTCTGCCTTAACAAAACAATTTTGTTAGAGCCGGGAGATATCACACTATCACAGTTCACATATGGCATGTATAGCTAGACTGTTGCACACGCTATGTTAGTCCGAGAATCGACTAAACCATAGCTCTGATACCACTAAATGTAACACCCCTTACTCGTGTTCGACTCCGGAACAGGGTACGAGGCATTACCAAATAGTACGGAACACCTACAGATTATTTAAACCATTTATCGCTCAAATATCAAAATTGATTATAAAAATTCCTTTAACGGACCCTTGAAGTCCAAATCATGCATTGGGATTGGGTCGGGACTAAATTAGAATCGTATAATATTTTCGTAAAATCCTTAAGTTTATCTCATTTATAAGGTTCCCACGCCCGTGTGGCTCACATGGCCGTGCCTCTAGGGCGTATAACTCTCTGACTTGCATCTATGAAGGAACTTAGGTCACACAGCCTTAGTACACACCCGTGTTGCTAGGCGGTGTGGTAAATTTAATTTTCACAAATTAGGCTATTTTCCAAGCCATATTTCTCACTCATTTGATCCTTATTCTTCACCCACGTTTAATACATACAAAAACCAATTTAAGATATTCAACTGAGCCTTGTACTTAATACGATTTGTTAGTTGTACACTTCATATAAATAACAAGAAACGTATTTAGGCTCAATTCTCATTAAATTTCTCTTGTACTTATACTTTTTCATACTATGTATTCATATAACATATAACAATCGCACCTCTGTATTTCATATACATTTTTATAACTATTTGTCTTGGTTTCAAACTACTTCATATTTGAGTTTTACTTATCAACTCATTTGAAGCATCATCTTTACACATATAGTGCACTTGAGATGCAAAAATTGTATAATTATGAATGAACACATTTATCAAACACATTCCATGTTTTTATATATTATAGTCTCATATTTCTATGTATCAATTACAATCGTTTTCCTCGTATTTTTGACAAATACATATAACAACTCATAATCAGGAAATTCACTAACTCTTCCTGTCAATTACAATTTAAATTGACAAATCACTTATTGAGCTCAATTTCAATGTTCTCTAAAATCATTAGGATGTACGTATCCACCAATAAATTCCATGTCTGAGATATCATCACCTCATATTTACACATACATTTACTTTCCATATTATGAACTCAAATAACATACACAAGACATACCAATGCATTCCAAAATGCGTTTTCATAATATTTCATTCGAATTCAGATTATGTCATATTAGAACTCTTCTCATTATCTCATTCTGAATACCATTTCATACGGATAATACACTCAAGGGTGTACAAATATATAATCACAAATGAACTCATTCATCAACCAAGTTCTACGTTCATGTATCATCAACTCATATTTCCTTATATCACATAATTCTATATAACACTTACCAACCGTCAAATTAGTGAGCGTCTTACGAAATTGTTACGCTCTCCAGGTATACATTGAATTTTCATCGATAATCACCGATGCCATAACATAGCTATGGTCTTTTTACTAGAATGCCATAGCTCGACCATGGTCTTACATCTTCACTATCATTATGTCATGGTGAAACCACGAACTTATCCAGTCAATTGATCACTTTTCACTAGAATGTCATAGCCCGACTATGGTCTTACATCTTAAACACGTATCATCCACCGATGCCATATCCCAGATATGGTCTTACACGGAAATCACTTGTCACTTGTAGCCGAAGTGACCACTATTCACTGATCAGGTAGCCGAAGCTACCACTTTTTTCCTCGATCGGTAGTTTGGAGCTACCACTTTTCAGCGATCAAGTAGCCGGCTACCACTTTTCATCGATCGGTGTTTGGAGCTACCACTTTTCACTGATCAGGTAGCTAGAGCTACCACTTTTCACTGATCAGGTAGCTGAAGCTACCACTTTTCACTTTCACTTGTCCTTGATCAGATAAGTGTAGTCGAAGCTATCACTTATCACTTGTTGTCATGGTTCAACCATGGTCTTTTAAAATCAATTCGTCTTGTCATTGAACTGAAATGCTTAATTCGATCATTTATTCAATTTTCATGCTTTTACATTATGCACGATTTTATCAACAATACATATGAAATAACACATCATGAAGTTCATAAAATTAACAAATGATCACTAAAAATTTAGCCATATAAACTTACAAGTTCAATTTTTGTATTATAACGATAATCATAATTTCATAATAAATATTGCAAATAAAACATTATATCAATTATAATCGAGCATGTAATCAATTTATACACAAGTCATTCATATATTATTTTTCCTCCTCCTCCTCTCCATCCACATCCTTAGTATAAACAGCACACTTGTAAGTAACATTTTCTATAATATTCACTATTTACTCATGTGAATGTTCAAGCTGCCCATCTGTGTTATAGTACCTAATTTATTTTTATCTTGAGCCACAGAGCTCCGAATTTCAAATTGTTAATTTATCCTGAAACTAGACTCACATATCTTCATACCATAAATTTTCTAGAATTTTTGGCTTAGTCAATTAGTACAGTTTATTAGTTAAGTTCTCCCCTGTTACACAGTCTGACAGCTCTGACCTCTCTTCACTAAAAATCAATTATCTCATAGTACGATTTTCATATAGTGATTCCAATTATTTCTAATGAAAATAGACTCACTAAGGAATACAAAAATATAAATTATATCTCATAATTATTTTTATACAATTTTTAGTGAATTTCTAAAGTAAGAACAGGGGATCACGAAGTTATTCTAAACCAGACTTACAAAACTTTAAATATCTCAAAATGTATACTTCCTTTATATGAAAATAGACTCAACAAGATTTAATTACATATCTCACTCAACTTCTAATTCAATTTCTACAATTTTTGGTGATTTTTCAAAGTTAGACAACTGCTGCTGTCCAAAACTGCTTTAGTGTAACATGTTGATTTCTATTTTGTCCCTAATTCCACAATTCATACAATTCAGTCCTTGCTGAATTAACCCCTCAATTGAGTTAATTTTCTCATTTAATACTTTTCTCTATCATTTTAAACTACTTCATAACATTTGAAAATCAGAATTTTAACACTAGGCCTTAATTTCAACTCTTTCACAATTAGGTCCTAAAATCAATTTCCATCAAATTTACTTAATAAAATCATCATATAACAAAATTAAAGCTTCAAATCAATATTTATTCATCATATTCTTCCAGCACTAATCCACATCAACTTTAAAAATTAGCCATAGAATCATAAACTAATGACATAGTAAGTTGGATCCAATTGTAAAAGTCCAAAAACATAGAAATTTCAAGGAGAAAGCAAGAATTAAACTTACATGAAGCTTGAGTATGAAAACCAACTTGAAATTCTCTCCCATGGCTGTTTTTCAGCTGAAGAAAATAAAGAGAAATGAAGAGAATTCTAGATAATTCCAATTTGGTCCCATACTTATTTAACTAATTTTGGCAATTTTCCAATTTTACCCTTATTTCATCCATTTCTGATTTTCCTCAGCTATTGCCGCCTAAAATATCTCCTTTGGGCTTATTTTCACTTTAGGTCCTTCCTCATTTGACAATTAAGCTATTTAATCCTTCTAGCAACTTTTATACACTTTTCAATTTAGTCCTTTTTATTTAATTAACCACTCCGTCAAAATTTTCTAACGGAATTTTAATACTACCTTATTGACATTTCGTAAATATTCATAAAAATATTTATGACTCGGTTTATAACACCGAGATCTCGATACCTCTTTTTCTCGATTTCTTGACCAAATAAATCTTTATAAAACATAATTTACTATTTTAAAAATATTTTAAAAGCTACATTTGGCTCGTAAATATTAAATAATATAGCCTACGAGTTCATTTGTCAGATTTGGTGATCTCGAACCATTAATTTTGACATCACTGAAATTTGGGATATTACAACTCTCCCCCTCTTTAAGAATTTTCGTCCTCGAAAATTCCTTCAGTGGAGAAATTCAAATATTTTCACCACTTATACCTTTTCCGATATCAATTCCTTACACAAAAATTAGAAAAACCCAGATACTAGAATCACCACATTTCTATGATCAAACCAAAAACATAATCATAACAGACATAGTTATCACAAGCTAAAGAACACACTTTAAAGATAAGCCATGATTAACAATTTACGAAGTATGAATAATGGGAAAACCAAGATACAATACCATACCAAAAATCTGAGAACATAACTCATAAAAATAATAATAAAGATCATGATGATTTTCGGATAAAGCCAAAAGAAAACACAACGCTTGCCTACTCTGGACTTCCACCATAAAGCAACACTGGTAAGGGGGTGGGGTCGTAAAGCCTCTAACTTGACTCTCATAAAAACACATATATGACTCAGTATTCATCATCAACATAATATCATCATAATCACATAATTCACTTTAAACAAATTTTCATACTTACTTATGTTACACGAACTTTTCGATTATCTTGTTTAAACAAGTGTACCTAAACATACATTCCATGAATTTTGAGTAAATTTACTCATAACACTCACTTAATCAAGCATGTTAGGCACATAATATCATATGAATACCAACATACATGGATGAGCTTATCACAACATAGACTTCCGTTTCATTTCACTTTTCCACATTTCCCAACTTATTGTTATCTCATTAAGCACATTAACCCATGCATATCATGAACTTCTATTAATACCTTTCCACATTTCAATACATCGTAAGCACATTTCAATCATCTCAATATCATTTTTACTATTATCGACAATAGTTCGGTTAGAAGTAATTTCTGCCTTAACAAAACAATTTTGTTAGAGCGGAGGAGATATCACACTATCATGAGTTCACATATGGCATGTATAGCTAGATTTGTTGCACACGCTATATGTTAGTCCGAGAATCGACTAAACCATAGCTCTGATACCACTAAATGTAACACCCCTTACTCGTGTTCGACTCCGGAACAGGGTACGAGGCATTACCAAATAGTACGGAACACCTACAGATTATTTAAACCATTTATCGCTCAAATATCAAAATTGATTATAAAAATTCCTTTAACGGACCCTTGAAGTCCAAATCATGCATTGGGATTGGGTGGGACTAAATTAGAATCGTATAATATTTTAGTAAAATCCTTAAGTTTATCTCATTTATAAGGTTCCCACGTGTGTGGCTCACATGGCCGTGCCTCTAGGGCGTATAACTCTCTGACTTGCATCTATGAAGGAACTTAGGTCACACAGCCTTAGTACACACCCGTGTTGCTAGGCCGTGTGGTAAATTTAATTTTCACAAATTAGGCTATTTTCCAAGCCATATTTCTCACTCATTTGATCCTTATTCTTCACCCACGTTTAATACATACAAAAACCAATTTAAGATATTCAACTGAGCCTTGTACTTAATACGATTTGTTAGTTGTACACTTCATATAAATAACAAGAAACGTATTTAGGCTCAATTCTCATTAAATTTCTCTTGTACTTATACTTTTTCATACTATGTATTCATATAACATATAACAATCGCACCTCTGTATTTCATATACATTTTTATAACTATTTGTCTTGGTTTCAAACTACTTCATATTTGAGTTTTACTTATCAACTCATTTGAAGCATCATCTTTACACATATAGTGCACTTGAGATGCAAAAATTGTATAATTATGAATGAACACATTTATCAAACACATTCCATGTTTTTATATATTATAGTCTCATATTTCTATGTATCAATTACAATCGTTTCCTCGTATTTTTGACAAATACATATAACAACTCATAATCAGGAAATTCACTAACTCTTCCTGTCAATTACAATTTAAATTGACAAATCACTTATTGAGCTCAATTTTAATGTTCTCTAAAATCATTAGGATGTACGTATCCACCAATAAATTCCATGTACAGATATCATCACCTCATATTTACACATACATTTACTTTCCATATTATGAACTCAAATAACATACACAAGACATACCAATGCATTCCAAGTACGTTTTCATAATATTTCATTTAAATTCAGATTATGTCATATTAGAACTCTTCTCATTATCTCATTGAATACCATTTCATATCTGGATAATACACTCAAGGGTGTACAAATATATAATCACAAATGAACTCATTCATCAACCAAGTTCTACGTTCATGTATCATCAACTCATATTTCCTTATATCACATAATTCTATATAACACTTACCAACCGTCAAATTAGTGAGCGTCTTACGAAATTGTTCTCGCTCCGGTATACATTGAATTTCTCGATAATCACCGATGCCATAACATAGCTATGGTCTTTTTACTAGAATGCCATAGCTCACCATGGTCTTACATCTTCACTATCATTATGTCATGGTGAAACCACGAACTTATCCGTCAATTGATCACTTTTCACTAGAATGTCATAGCCCAGCTATGGTCTTACATCTTAAACACGTATCACACCGATGCCATATCCCAGATATGGTCTTACACGGAAATCACTTGTCACTTGTGGCCGGAAGTGACCACTATTCACTCGATCGGTGGCAGAAGCTACCACTTTTCCTCGATCGGTGTAGTTGAGCTACCACTTTTCAGCGATCAAGTAGTAGAAAGCTACCACTTTTCACTGATCAGGTAGCTGGAGCTACCACTTTTCACTGATCAGGTAGCTAGAGCTACCACTTTTCACTGATCAGGTAGCTGAAGCTACCACTTTTCACTTTCACTTGTCCTTGATCAGATAAGTGTAGTCGAAGCTATCACTTATCACTTGTTGTCATGGTTCAACCATGGTCTTTTAAAATCAATTCGTCTTGTCATTGGTGAAATGCTTAATTCGATCATTTATTCAATTTTCATGCTTTTACATTATGCACGATTTTATCAACAATACATATGAAATAACACATCATGAAGTTCATAAAATTAACAAATGATCACTAAAAATTTAGCCATATAAACTTACAAGTTCAATTTTTTTGTATTATAACGATAATCATAATTTCATAATAAATATTGCAAATAAAACATTATATCAATTATAATCGAGCATGTAATCAATTTATACACAAGTCATTCATATATTATTTTTCCTCCTCCTCCTCTCCATCCACATCCTTAGTATAAATGACACACTTGTAAGTAACATTTTCTATAATATTCACTATTTACTCATGTGAATGTTCAAGCTGCCCATATCGTGTTATAGTACCTAATTTATTTTTATCTTGAGCCACAGAGCTCCGAATTTCAAATTGTTAATTTATCCTGAAACTAGACTCACATATCTTCATACCATAAATTTTCTAGAATTTTTGGCTTAGTCAATTAGTACAGTTTATTAGTTAAGTTCTCCCACATTACCACGATCGACAGCTCGACCTCTCTTCACTAAAAATCAATTATCTCATAGTACGATTTTCATATAGTGATTCCAATTATTTCTAATGAAAATAGACTCACTAAGGAATACAAAAATATAAATTATATCTCATAATTATTTTTATACAATTTTTAGTGAATTTCTAAAGTAAGAACAGGGGATCACGAAGTTATTCTAAACCAGACTTACAAAACTTTAAATATCTCAAAATGTATACTTCCTTTATATGAAAATAGACTCAACAAGATTTAATTACATATCTCACTCAACTTCTAATTCAATTTCTACAATTTTTGGTGATTTTTCAAAGTTAGACAAGCTGCTGCTTTGTCCAAAAGCGCTTTAGTGTAACATGTTGATTTCTATTTTGTCCCTAATTCCACAATTCATACAATTCGGTCCTTCTTTGAATTAACCCCTCAATTGAGTTAATTTTCTCATTTAATACTTTTCTCTATCATTTTAAACTACTTCATAACCTTTGAAAATCAGAATTTTAACACTAGGCCTTAATTTCAACTCTTTCACAATTAGGTCCTAAAATCAATTTCCATCAAATTTACTTAATAAAATCATCATATAACAAAATTAAAGCTTCAAATCAATATTTATTCATCATATTCTTCCAGCACTAATCCACATCAACTTTAAAAATTAGCCATAGAATCATAAACTAATGACATAGTAAGTTGGATCCAATTGTAAAAGTCCAAAAACATAGAAATTTCAAGGAGAAAGCAAGAATTAAACTTACATGAAACTTGAGTATGAAAACCAACTTGAAATTCTCTCCCATGGCTGTTTTTCAGCTGAAGAAAATAAAGAGAAATGAAGAGAATTCTAGATAATTCCAATTTGGTCCCATACTTATTTAACTAATTTTGGCAATTTTCCAATTTTACCCTTATTTCATCCATTTTCTGATTTTCCTCAGCTATTGCGCCTAAAATATCTCCTTTGGGCTTATTTTCACTTTAGGTCCTTCCTCATTTGACAATTAAGCTATTTAATCCTTCTAGCAACTTTTATACACTTTTCAATTTAGTCCTTTTTATTTAATTAACCACTCAGTCAAAATTTTCTACTATGAATTTTAATACTACATTATTGACATTTAAGTAAATATTCATAAAAATATTTATGACTCGGTTTATAACACAGAGATCTCGATACCTCTTTTTCTCGATTTCTTGACCAAATAAATCTTTATAAAACATAATTTACTATTTTAAAAATATTTTAAAAGCTACATTTGGCTCGTAAATATTAAATAATATAGCCTCTGAGTTCATTTGTCGATTTGGTGATCTCGAACCATTAATTTTGACATCTTTGAAATTTGGGATATTACAACTCTCCCCTCTTTAAGAATTTTCGTCCTCGAAAATTCCTTGATCAGAGAAATTCAAATATTTTCACCACTTATACCTTTTAGATATCAATTCCTTACACAAAAATTAGAAAAACCCGGATACTAGAATCACCACATTTCTATGATCAAACCAAAAACATAATCATAATGAGACATAGTTATCACAAGCTAAAGAACACACTTTAAAGATAAGCCATGATTAACAATTTACGAAGTATGAATAATGGGAAAACCAAGATACAATACCATACCAAAAATCGAGAACATAACTCATAAAAATAATAATAAAGATCTTGATGATTTCTCGAGATAAAGCCAAAAGAAAAACACAACGCTTGCCTACTACGGACTTCCACCATAAAGCAACAACTTTGGTAAGGGGTGGGGTCGTAAAGCCTCTAACTTGACTCTCATAAAAACACATATATGACTCGGTATTCATCATCAACATAATATCATCATAATCACATAATTCACTTTAAACAAATTTTCATACTTACTTATGTTGTTACACGAACTTTTCGATTATCTTGTTTAAACAAGTGTACCTAAACATACATTCCATGAATTTTGAGTAAATTTACTCATAACACTCACTTAATCAAGCATGTTAGGCACATAATATCATATGAATACCAACATACATGGATGAGCTTATCACAACATAGACTTAGTTTCATTTCACTTTTCCACATTTCCCAACTTATTGTTATCTCATTAAGCACATTAACCCATGCATATCATGAACTTCTATTAATACCTTTCCACATTTCAATACATCGTAAGCACATTTCAATCATCTCAATATCATTTTTACTATTATCGACAATAGTTAGGTTGGAAGTAATTTACGCCTTAACAAAACAATTTTGTTAGAAGCGGGAGATATCACACTATCACGAGTTCACATATGGCATGTATAGCTAGATTGTTGCACACGCTATGTTAGTCAGAGAATCGACTAAACCATAGCTCGATACCACTAAATGTAACACCCCCTTACTCGTGTTCGACTCGGAGCAGTGCGAGGCATTACCAAATAGTCGGAACACCTACAGATTATTTAAACCATTTATCGCTCAAATATCAAAATTGATTATAAAAATTCCTTTAACGGACCCTTGAAGTCCAAATCATGCATTGGGATTGGGTGGGACTAAATTAGAATCGTATAATATTTTCGTAAAATCCTTAAGTTTATCTCATTTATAAGGGTCCCACCACGCCCGTGTGGCTCACATGGCCGTGTGCCTGCAGGGCGTATAACTCTCGACTTGCATCTATGAAGGAACTTAGGTCACCTGACCTTCGTACACACCGTGTTGCTAGGCCGTGTGGTAAATTTAATTTTCACAAATTAGGCTATTTTCCAAGCCATATTTCTCACTCATTTGATCCTTATTCTTCACCCACGTTTAATACATACAAAACCAATTTAAGATATTCAAATGAGCCTTGTACTTAATACGATTTGTTAGTTGTACACTTCATATAAATAACAAGAAAGCGTATTTAGGCTCAATTCTCATTAAATTTCTCTTGTACTTATACTTTTTCATACTATGTATTCATATAACATATAACAATCGCACCTCTGTATTTCATATACATTTTTATAACTATTTGTCTTGGTTTCAAACTACTTCATATTTGAGTTTTACTTATCAACTCATTTGAAGCATCATCTTTACACATATAGTGCACTTGAGATGCAAAAATTGTATAATTATGAATGAACACATTTATCAAACACATTCCATGTTTTTATATATTATAGTCTCATATTTCTATGTATCAATTACAATCGTTTCCTCGTATTTTTGACAAATACATATAACAACTCATAATCAGGAAATTCACTAACTCTTCCTGTCAATTACAATTTAAATTGACAAATCACTTATTGAGCTCAATTTCAATGTTCTCTAAAATCATTAGGATGTACGTATCCACCAATAAATTCCATGTACTGAGATATCATCACCTCATATTTACACATACATTTACTTTCCATATTATGAACTCAAATAACATACACAAGACATACCAATGCATTCCAAATCACGTTTTCATAATATTTCATTTGAATTCAGATTATGTCATATTAGAACTCTTCTCATTATCTCATTGGAATACCATTTCATATCTGGATAATACACTCAAGGGTGTACAAATATATAATCACAAATGAACTCATTCATCAACCAAGTTCTACGTTCATGTATCATCAACTCATATTTCCTTATATCACATAATTCTATATAACACTTACCAACTTCGTCAAATTAGTGAGCGTCTTACGAAATTGTTACGCTCGGTATACATTGAATTTTCATCGATAATCGCGATGCCATAACATAGCTATGGTCTTTTTACTAGAATGCCATAGCTCAGCCATGGTCTTACATCTTCACTATCATTATGTCATGGTGAAACCACGAACTTATCCGTCAATTGATCACTTTTCACTAGAATGTCATAGCCCGACTATGGTCTTACATCTTAAACACGTATCACACCGATGCCATATCCCAGATATGGTCTTACACGGAAATCACTTGTCACTTGTAGCCGAAGTGACCACTATTCACTGATCAGGTAGCCGAAGCTACCACTTTTCCTCGATCGTGTTTGGAGCTACCACTTTTCACTGATCAAGTAGCCGAAGCTACCACTTTTCACTGATCAGGTAGCTGGAGCTACCACTTTTCACTGATCAGGTAGCTAGAGCTACCACTTTTCACTGATCAGGTAGCTGAAGCTACCACTTTTCACTTTCACTTGTCCTTGATCAGATAAGTGTAGTCGAAGCTATCACTTATCACTTGTTGTCATGGTTCAACCATGGTCTTTTCCGTCAATTCGTCTTGTCATTGAACTGAAATGCTTAATTCGATCATTTATTCAATTTTCATGCTTTTACATTATGCACGATTTTATCAACAATACATATGAAATAACACATCATGAAGTTCATAAAATTAACAAATGATCACTAAAAATTTAGCCATATAAACTTACAAGTTCAATTTTTGTATTATAACGATAATCATAATTTCATAATAAATATTGCAAATAAAACATTATATCAATTATAATCGAGCATGTAATCAATTTATACACAAGTCATTCATATATTATTTTTCCTCCTCCTCCTCTCCATCCACATCCTTAGTATAATTGACACACTTGTAAGTAACATTTTCTATAATATTCACTATTTACTCATGTGAATGTTCAAGCTGCCATATCATCGTGTTATAGTACCTAATTTATTTTTATCTTGAGCCACAGAGCTCCGAATTTCAAATTGTTAATTTATCCTGAAACTAGACTCACATATCTTCATACCATAAATTTTCTAGAATTTTTGGCTTAGTCAATTAGTACAGTTTATTAGTTAAGTTCTCTCCTCATTATTACGGTCGACAGCTCGACCTCTCTTCACTAAAAATCAATTATCTCATAGTACGATTTTCATATAGTGATTCCAATTATTTCTAATGAAAATAGACTCACTAAGGAATACAAAAATATAAATTATATCTCATAATTATTTTTATACAATTTTTAGTGAATTTCTAAAGTAAGAACAGGGGATCACGAAGTTATTCTAAAACAGGACTTACAAAACTTTAAATATCTCAAAATGTATACTTCCTTTATATGAAAATAGACTCAACAAGATTTAATTACATATCTCACTCAACTTCTAATTCAATTTCTACAATTTTTGGTGATTTTTCAAAGTTAGACAAGCTGCTTCTTTGTCCAAAAGCGCTTTAGTGTAACATGTTGATTTCTATTTTGTCCCTAATTCCACAATTCATACAATTGAGTCCTTCTTTGAATTAACCCCTCAATTGAGTTAATTTTCTCATTTAATACTTTTCTCTATCATTTTAAACTACTTCATAACCTTTGAAAATCAGAATTTTAACACTAGGCCTTAATTTCAACTCTTTCACAATTAGGTCCTAAAATCAATTTCCATCAAATTTACTTAATAAAATCATCATATAACAAAATTAAAGCTTCAAATCAATATTTATTCATCATATTCTTCCAGCACTAATCCACATCAACTTTAAAAATTAGCCATAGAATCATAAACTAATGACATAGTAAGTTGGATCCAATTGTAAAAGTCCAAAAACATAGAAATTTCAAGGAGAAAGCAAGAATTAAACTTACATGAAGCTTGAGTATGAAAACCAACTTGAAATTCTCTCCCATGGCTGTTTTTCAGCTGAAGAAAATAAAGAGAAATGAAGAGAATTCTAGATAATTCCAATTTGGTCCCATACTTATTTAACTAATTTTGGCAATTTTCCAATTTTACCCTTATTTCATCCATTTCTGATTTTCCTCAGCTATTGCCGCCTAAAATATCTCCTTTGGGCTTATTTTCACTTTAGGTCCTTCCTCATTTGACAATTAAGCTATTTAATCCTTCTAGCAACTTTTATACACTTTTCAATTTAGTCCTTTTATTTAATTAACCACTCAGTCAAAATTTTCTAACTGAATTTTAATACTACCTTATTGACATTTCAGTAAATATTCATAAAAATATTTATGACTCGGTTTATAAACCGAGATCTCGATACCTCTTTTCTCGATTTCTTGACCAAATAAATCTTTATAAAACATAATTTACTATTTTAAAAATATTTTAAAAGCTACATTTGGCTCGTAAATATTAAATAATATAGCCTACGAGTTCATTTGTCGATTTGGTGATCTCGAACCATTAATTTTGACATCACTTTGAAATTTGGGATATTACAACTCTCCCCTCTTTAAGAATTTTCGTCCTCGAAAATTCCTTGATCAGAGAAATTCAAATATTTTCACCACTTATACCTTTTCCGATATCAATTCCTTACACAAAAATTAGAAAAACCGGATACTAGAATCACCACATTTCTATGATCAAACCAAAAACATAATCATAATGAGACATAGTTATCACAAGCTAAAGAACACACTTTAAAGATAAGCCATGATTAACAATTTCTAAGTATGAATAATGGGAAAACCAAGATACAATACCATACCAAAAATCGAGAACATAACTCATAAAAATAATAATAAGAGATCTGATGATTTCTCGAGATAAAGCCAAAAGAAAAACAACCGCTTGCCTACTCGGACTTCCATCATAAAGCAACACTTTAAGGGGGTGGGGTTAAGTAAAGCCTCTAACTTGACTCTCATAAAAACACATATATGACTCATTATTCATCATCAACATAATATCATCATAATCACATAATTCACTTTAAACAAATTTTCATACTTACTTATGTTACACGAACTTTTCGATTATCTTGTTTAAACAAGTGTACCTAAACATACATTCCATGAATTTTGAGTAAATTTACTCATAACACTCACTTAATCAAGCATGTTAGGCACATAATATCATATGAATACCAACATACATGGATGAGCTTATCACAACATAGACTTCGTTTCATTTCACTTTTCCACATTTCCCAACTTATTGTTATCTCATTAAGCACATTAACCCATGCATATCATGAACTTCTATTAATACCTTTCCACATTTCAATACATCGTAAGCACATTTCAATCATCTCAATATCATTTTTACTATTATCGACAATAGTTCGGTTGGAAGTAATTTCTGCCTTAACAAAACAATTTTGTTAGAGCGGGAGATATCACACTATCACAGTTCACATATGGCATGTATAGCTAGACTGTTGCACACGCTATGTTAGTCCGAGAATCGACTAAACCATAGCTCTGATACCACTAAATGTAACACCCCTTACTCGTGTTCGACTCCGGAACAGGGTACGAGGCATTACCAAATAGTACGGAACACCTACAGATTATTTAAACCATTTATCGCTCAAATATCAAAATTGATTATAAAAATTCCTTTAACGGACCCTTGAAGTCCAAATCATGCATTGGGATTGGGTCGGGACTAAATTAGAATCGTATAATATTTTCGTAAAATCCTTAAGTTTATCTCATTTATAAGGTTCCCACGCCCGCAGTGTGGCTCACATGGCCGTGCCTCAGTAAGCGTATAACTCTCTCGACTTGCATCTATGAAGGAACTTAGGTCACTGACCTTAGTACACACCCGTGTTGCTAGGCGGTGTGGTAAATTTAATTTTCACAAATTAGGCTATTTTCCAAGCCATATTTCTCACTCATTTGATCCTTATTCTTCACCCACGTTTAATACATACAAAAACCAATTTAAGATATTCAAGCTGAGCCTTGTACTTAATAACGATTTGTTAGTTGTACACTTCATATAAATAACAAGAAACGTATTTAGGCTCAATTCTCATTAAATTTCTCTTGTACTTATACTTTTTCATACTATGTATTCATATAACATATAACAATCGCACCTCTGTATTTCATATACATTTTTATAACTATTTGTCTTGGTTTCAAACTACTTCATATTTGAGTTTTACTTATCAACTCATTTGAAGCATCATCTTTACACATATAGTGCACTTGAGATGCAAAAATTGTATAATTATGAATGAACACATTTATCAAACACATTCCATGTTTTTATATATTATAGTCTCATATTTCTATGTATCAATTACAATCGTTTCCTCGTATTTTTGACAAATACATATAACAACTCATAATCAGGAAATTCACTAACTCTTCCTGTCAATTACAATTTAAATTGACAAATCACTTATTGAGCTCAATTTCAATGTTCTCTAAAATCATTAGGATGTACGTATCCACCAATAAATTCCATGTACAGATATCATCACCTCATATTTACACATACATTTACTTTCCATATTATGAACTCAAATAACATACACAAGACATACCAATGCATTCCAAGTACGTTTTCATAATATTTCATTTCGAATTCAGATTATGTCATATTAGAACTCTTCTCATTATCTCATTCGGAATACCATTTCATACGGATAATACACTCAAGGGTGTACAAATATATAATCACAAATGAACTCATTCATCAACCAAGTTCTACGTTCATGTATCATCAACTCATATTTCCTTATATCACATAATTCTATATAACACTTACCAACTTCGTCAAATTAGTGAACGTCTTACGAAATTGTTCTGCTCCGGTATACATTGAATTTTACTGATAATCACTGATGCCATAACATAGCTATGGTCTTTTTACTAGAATGCCATAGCTCAGCCATGGTCTTACATCTTCACTATCATTATGTCATGGTGAAACCACGAACTTATCCGTCAATTGATCACTTTTCACTAGAATGTCATAGCCCAGCTATGGTCTTACATCTTAAACACGTATCACACCGATGCCATATCCGGATATGGTCTTACACACGAAATCACTTGTCACTTGTAGCGAAGTGACCACTATTCATCGATCGCAGCGAAGCTACCACTTTTCATCGATCGTAGTGGAGCTACCACTTTTCATCGATCAAGTAGCGAAGCTACCACTTTTCATCGATCGGTAGTTGAGCTACCACTTTTCACTGATCAGGTAGCTAGAGCTACCACTTTTCACTGATCAGGTAGCTGAAGCTACCACTTTTCACTTTCACTTGTTCTTGATCGGATAAGTGTAGTCGAAGCTATCACTTATCACTTGTTGTCATGGTTCAACCATGGTCTTTTCCGTCAATTCGTCTTGTCATTGAACTGAAATGCTTAATTCGATCATTTATTCAATTTTCATGCTTTTACATTATGCACGATTTTATCAACAATACATATGAAATAACACATCATGAAGTTCATAAAATTAACAAATGATCACTAAAAATTTAGCCATATAAACTTACAAGTTCAATTTTTGTATTATAACGATAATCATAATTTCATAATAAATATTGCAAATAAAACATTATATCAATTATAATCGAGCATGTAATCAATTTATACACAAGTCATTCATATATTATTTTTCCTCCTCCTCCTCTCCATCCACATCCTTAGTATAAACAGCACACTTGTAAGTAACATTTTCTATAATATTCACTATTTACTCATGTGAATGTTCAAGCTGCCCATCTGTGTTATAGTACCTAATTTATTTTTATCTTGAGCCACAGAGCTCCGAATTTCAAATTGTTAATTTATCCTGAAACTAGACTCACATATCTTCATACCATAAATTTTCTAGAATTTTTGGCTTAGTCAATTAGTACAGTTTATTAGTTAAGTTCTCCCACATTACACGATCGACAGCTCTGACCTCTCTTCACTAAAAATCAATTATCTCATAGTACGATTTTCATATAGTGATTCCAATTATTTCTAATGAAAATAGACTCACTAAGGAATACAAAAATATAAATTATATCTCATAATTATTTTTATACAATTTTTAGTGAATTTCTAAAGTAAGAAACAGGATCACGAAGTTATTCTAAACCAGGACTTACAAAACTTTAAATATCTCAAAATGTATACTTCCTTTATATGAAAATAGACTCAACAAGATTTAATTACATATCTCACTCAACTTCTAATTCAATTTCTACAATTTTTGGTGATTTTTCAAAGTTAGACAAGCTCTGCTTGTCCAAAAGCGCTTTAGTGTAACATGTTGATTTCTATTTTGTCCCTAATTCCACAATTCATACAATTCGGTCCTTCTTTGAATTAACCCCTCAATTGAGTTAATTTTCTCATTTAATACTTTTCTCTATCATTTTAAACTACTTCATAACCTTTGAAAATCAGAATTTTAACACTAGGCCTTAATTTCAACTCTTTCACAATTAGGTCCTAAAATCAATTTCCATCAAATTTACTTAATAAAATCATCATATAACAAAATTAAAGCTTCAAATCAATATTTATTCATCATATTCTTCCAGCACTAATCCACATCAACTTTAAAAATTAGCCATAGAATCATAAACTAATGACATAGTAAGTTGGATCCAATTGTAAAAGTCCAAAAACATAGAAATTTCAAGGAGAAAGCAAGAATTAAACTTACATGAAGCTTGAGTATGAAAACCAACTTGAAATTCTCTCCCATGGCTGTTTTTCAGCTGAAGAAAATAAAGAGAAATGAAGAGAATTCTAGATAATTCCAATTTGGTCCCATACTTATTTAACTAATTTTGGCAATTTTCCAATTTTACCCTTATTTCATCCATTTCCTGATTTTCCTCAGCTATTGCCGCCTAAAATATCTCCTTTGGGCTTATTTTCACTTTAGGTCCTTCCTCATTTGACAATTAAGCTATTTAATCCTTCTAGCAACTTTTATACACTTTTCAATTTAGTCCTTTTTATTTAATTAACCACTCCGTCAAAATTTTCTAACGGAATTTTAATACTACCTTATTGACATTTCGTAAATATTCATAAAAATATTTATGACTCGGTTTATAACACCGAGATCTCGATACCTCTTTTTCTCGATTTCTTGACCAAATAAATCTTTATAAAACATAATTTACTATTTTAAAAATATTTTAAAAGCTACATTTGGCTCGTAAATATTAAATAATATAGCCTACGAGTTCATTTGTCAGATTTGGTGATCTCGAACCATTAATTTTGACATCACTGAAATTTGGGATATTACAACTCTCCCCCTCTTTAAGAATTTTTCGTCTGAAAATTCCTTCAGTGGAGAAATTCAAATATTTTCACCACTTATACCTTTTCCGATATCAATTCCTTACACAAAAATTAGAAAAACCCAGATACTAGAATCACCACATTTCTATGATCAAACCAAAAACATAATCATAACAGACATAGTTATCACAAGCTAAAGAACACACTTTAAAGATAAGCCATGATTAACAATTTACGAAGTATGAATAATGGGAAAACCAAGATACAATACCATACCAAAAATCTGAGAACATAACTCATAAAAATAATAATAAAGATACTGATGATTTCTCAGATAAAGCCAAAAGAAAAACACTGCTTGCCTACTCTGGACTTCCACCATAAAGCAACACTGGTAAGGGGGTGGGGTCGTAAAGCCTCTAACTTGACTCTCATAAAAACACATATATGACTCAAGATTCATCATCAACATAATATCATCATAATCACATAATTCACTTTAAACAAATTTTCATACTTACTTATGTTACACTTAACTTTTCGATTATCTTGTTTAAACAAGTGTACCTAAACATACATTCCATGAATTTTGAGTAAATTTACTCATAACACTCACTTAATCAAGCATGTTAGGCACATAATATCATATGAATACCAACATACATGGATGAGCTTATCACAACATAGACTTCCGTTTCATTTCACTTTTCCACATTTCCCAACTTATTGTTATCTCATTAAGCACATTAACCCATGCATATCATGAACTTCTATTAATACCTTTCCACATTTCAATACATCGTAAGCACATTTCAATCATCTCAATATCATTTTTACTATTATCGACAATAGTTCGGTTAGAAGTAATTTCTGCCTTAACAAAACAATTTTGTTAGAGCCGGGAGATATCACACTATCACAGTTCACATATGGCATGTATAGCTAGACTGTTGCACACGCTATGTTAGTCCGAGAATCGACTAAACCATAGCTCTGATACCACTAAATGTAACACCCCTTACTCGTGTTCGACTCCGGAACAGGGTACGAGGCATTACCAAATAGTACGGAACACCTACAGATTATTTAAACCATTTATCGCTCAAATATCAAAATTGATTATAAAAATTCCTTTAACGGACCCTTGAAGTCCAAATCATGCATTGGGATTGGGTCGGGACTAAATTAGAATCGTATAATATTTTCGTAAAATCCTTAAGTTTATCTCATTTATAAGGTTCCCACGCCCGTGTGGCTCACATGGCCGTGCCTCTAGGGCGTATAACTCTCTGACTTGCATCTATGAAGGAACTTAGGTCACACAGCCTTAGTACACACCCGTGTTGCTAGGCCGTGTGGTAAATTTAATTTTCACAAATTAGGCTATTTTCCAAGCCATATTTCTCACTCATTTGATCCTTATTCTTCACCCACGTTTAATACATACAAAAACCAATTTAAGATATTCAATCGAGCCTTGTACTTTAATACGATTTGTTAGTTGTACACTTCATATAAATAACAAGAAACGATTTAGGCTCAATTCTCATTAAATTTCTCTTGTACTTATACTTTTTCATACTATGTATTCATATAACATATAACAATCGCACTCTCAGTATTTCATATACATTTTTATAACTATTTGTCTTGGTTTCAAACTACTTCATATTTGAGTTTTACTTATCAACTCATTTGAAGCATCATCTTTACACATATAGTGCACTTGAGATGCAAAATTGTATAATTATGAATGAACACATTTATCAAACACATTCCATGTTTTTATATATTATAGTCTCATATTTCTATGTATCAATTACAATCGTTTCTCGTATTTTTGACAAATACATATAACAACTCATAATCAGAAATTCACTAACTCTTCCTCACAATTACAATTTAAATTGACAAATCACTTATTGAGCTCAATTTCAATGTTCTCTAAAATCATTAGGATGTACGTATCCACCAATAAATTCCATGTACAGATATCATCACCTCATATTTACACATACATTTACTTTCCATATTATGAACTCAAATAACATACACAAGACATACCAATGCATTCCAAGTACGTTTTCATAATATTTCATTTCAATTCGGGATTATGTCATATTAGAACTCTTCTCATTATCTCATTCGGAATACCATTTCATACGGATAATACACTCAAGGGTGTACAAATATATAATCACAAATGAACTCATTCATCAACCAAGTTCTACGTTCATGTATCATCAACTCATATTTCCTTATATCACATAATTCTATATAACACTTACCAACTTCACAAATTAGTGAACGCCTTACTTAAATTGTTTCGCTCCCAGATACATTGAATTTTATCGATAATCACCGATGCCATAACATAGCTATGGTCTTTTTACTAGAATGCCATAGCTCACCCATGGTCTTACATCTTCACTATCATTATGTCATGGTGAAACCACTAACTTATCCGCCAATTGATCACTTTTCACTAGAATGTCATAGCCCACTATGGTCTTACATCTTAAACACGATCACACCGATGCCATATCCCGTATATGGTCTTACACGGAAATCACTTGTCACTTGTAGCCAAGTGACCACTATTCATCGATCGTGCAGCCGGCTACCACTTTTCATCGATCGTAGCTGGAGCTACCACTTTTCACCGATCAAGTAGCCGGCTACCACTTTTCATCGATCGTAGCCGAGCTACCACTTTTCATCGATCGTAGCTAGAGCTACCACTTTTCATCGATCGTAGCCAAGCTACCACTTTTCACTTTCACTTGTTCTTGATCGATAAGTGTAGTCAAGCTATCACTTATCACTTGTTGTCATGGTTCAACCATGGTCTTTTCCACAATTCGCCTTGTCATTGAACCAAATGCTTAATTCGATCATTTATTCAATTTTCATGCTTTTACATTATGCACGCATTTTATCAACAATACATATGAAATAACACATCATGAAGTTCATAAAATTAACAAATGATCACTAAAAATTTAGCCATATAAACTTACAAGTTCAATTTTTGTATTATAACGATAATCATAATTTCATAATAAATATTGCAAATAAAACATTATATCAATTATAATCGAGCATGTAATCAATTTATACACAAGTCATTCATATATTATTTTTCCTCCTCCTCCTCTCCATCCACATCCTTAGTATAAACAAAGACACTTGTAAGTAACATTTTCTATAATATTCACTATTTACTCATGTGAATGTTCAAGCTGCCCATCCGTGTTATAGTACCTAATTTATTTTTATCTTGAGCCACAGAGTCTGAATTTCAAATTGTTAATTTATCCTGAAACTAGACTCACATATCTTCATACCATAAATTTTCTAGAATTTTTGGCTTAGTCAATTAGTACAGTTTATTAGTTAAGTTCTCCTCACATACACATCTGACAACTCGACCTCTCTTCACTAAAAATCAATTATCTCATAGTACGATTTTCATATAGTGATTCCAATTATTTCTAATGAAAATAGACTCACTAAGGAATACAAAAATATAAATTATATCTCATAATTATTTTTATACAATTTTTAGTGAATTTCTAAAGTAAGAACAGGGATCACGAAGTTATTCTAAACCAGACTTACAAAACTTTAAATATCTCAAAATGTATACTTCCTTTATATGAAAATAGACTCAACAAGATTTAATTACATATCTCACTCAACTTCTAATTCAATTTCTACAATTTTTGGTGATTTTTCAAAGTTAGACAACCATTGCATTGTCCAAAATCGCTTTAGTGTAACATGTTGATTTCTATTTTGTCCCTAATTCCACAATTCATACAATTCACTCCTTCTTTGAATTAACCCTCAATTGAGTTAATTTTCTCATTTAATACTTTTTCTATCATTTTAAACTACTTCATAACCTTTGAAAATCAGAATTTTAACACTAGGCCTTAATTTCAACTCTTTCACAATTAGGTCCTAAAATCAATTTCCATCAAATTTACTTAATAAAATCATCATATAACAAAATTAAAGCTTCAAATCAATATTTATTCATCATATTCTTCCAGCACTAATCCACATCAACTTTAAAAATTAGCCATAGAATCATAAACTAATGACATAGTAAGTTGGATCCAATTGTAAAAGTCCAAAAACATAGAAATTTCAAGGAGAAAGCAAGAATTAAACTTACATGAAACTTGAGTATGAAAACCAACTTGAAATTCTCTCCCATGGCTGTTTTTCAGCTGAAGAAAATAAAGAGAAATGAAGAGAATTCTAGATAATTCCAATTTGGTCCCATACTTATTTAACTAATTTTGGCAATTTTCCAATTTTACCCTTATTTCATCCATTTCCTGATTTTCCTCAGCTATTGCCGCCTAAAATATCTCCTTTGGGCTTATTTTCACTTTAGGTCCTTCCTCATTTGACAATTAAGCTATTTAATCCTTCTAGCAACTTTTATACACTTTTCAATTTAGTCCTTTTATTTAATTAACCACTCCACAAAATTTTCTAACGGAATTTTAATACTACATTATTGACATTTCGTAAATATTCATAAAAATATTTATGACTCGGTTTATAACACCGAGATCTCGATACCTCTTTTTCTCGATTTCTTGACCAAATAAATCTTTATAAAACATAATTTACTATTTTAAAAATATTTTAAAAGCTACATTTGGCTCGTAAATATTAAATAATATAGCCTACGAGTTCATTTGTCAGATTTGGTGATCTCGAACCATTAATTTTGACATCACTGAAATTTGGGATATTACAACTCTCCCCCTCTTTAAGAATTTTCGTCCTCGAAAATTCCTTCAGTGGAGAAATTCAAATATTTTCACCACTTATACCTTTTCCGATATCAATTCCTTACACAAAAATTAGAAAAACCCAGATACTAGAATCACCACATTTCTATGATCAAACAAAAACATAATCATAATGTATATAGTTATCACAAGCTAAAGAACACACTTTAAAGATAAGCCATGATTAACAATTTATTTAAGTATGAATAATGGGAAACCAAGATACAATACCATACCAAAAACTGAGAACATAACTCATAAAAATAATAATAAAGATACTGATGATTTCTCAGATAAAGCCAAAAGAAAAACACTGCTTGCCTACTCTGGACTTCCACCATAAAGCAACACTGGTAAGGGGGTGGGGTCGTAAAGCCTCTAACTTGACTCTCATAAAAACACATATATGACTCAGTATTCATCATCAACATAATATCATCATAATCACATAATTCACTTTAAACAAATTTTCATACTTACTTATGTTACACGAACTTTTCGATTATCTTGTTTAAACAAGTGTACCTAAACATACATTCCATGAATTTTGAGTAAATTTACTCATAACACTCACTTAATCAAGCATGTTAGGCACATAATATCATATGAATACCAACATACATGGATGAGCTTATCACAACATAGACTTCCGTTTCATTTCACTTTTCCACATTTCCCAACTTATTGTTATCTCATTAAGCACATTAACCCATGCATATCATGAACTTCTATTAATACCTTTCCACATTTCAATACATCGTAAGCACATTTCAATCATCTCAATATCATTTTTACTATTATCGACAATAGTTCGGTTGGAAGTAATTTCTGCCTTAACAAAACAATTTTGTTAGAGCGAGAGATATCACACTATCACGCTCACATATGGCATGTATAGCTAGACTGTTGCACACGCTATGTTAGTCCGAGAATCGACTAAACCATAGCTCTGATACCACTAAATGTAACACCCCTTACTCGTGTTCGACTCCGGAACAGGGTACGAGGCATTACCAAATAGTACGGAACACCTACAGATTATTTAAACCATTTATCGCTCAAATATCAAAATTGATTATAAAATTCCTTTAACTGACCCTTGAAGTCCAAATCATGCATTGGGATTGGGTCGGGACTAAATTAGAATCGTATAATATTTTCGTAAAATCCTTAAGTTTATCTCATTTATAAGGTTCCCACGCCCGTGTGGCTCACATGGCCGTGCCTCTAGGGCGTATAACTCTCTGACTTGCATCTATGAAGGAACTTAGGTCACACAGCCTTAGTACACACCCGTGTTGCTAGGCCGTGTGGTAAATTTAATTTTCACAAATTAGGCTATTTTCCAAGCCATATTTCTCACTCATTTGATCCTTATTCTTCACCCACGTTTAATACATACAAAAACCAATTTAAGATATTCAATCGAGCCTTGTACTTAATACGATTTGTTAGTTGTACACTTCATATAAATAACAAGAAATGTATTTAGGCTCAATTCTCATTAAATTTCTCTTGTACTTATACTTTTTCATACTATGTATTCATATAACATATAACAATCGCACCTCTGTATTTCATATACATTTTTATAACTATTTGTCTTGGTTTCAAACTACTTCATATTTGAGTTTTACTTATCAACTCATTTGAAGCATCATCTTTACACATATAGTGCAATTTGAGATGCAAAAATTGTATAATTATGAATGAACACATTTATCAAACACATTCCATGTTTTTATATATTATAGTCTCATATTTCTATGTATCAATTACAATCGTTTCCTCGTATTTTTGACAAATACATATAACAACTCATAATCAGGAAATTCACTAACTCTTCCTCACAATTACAATTTAAATTGACAAATCACTTATTGAGCTCAATTTCAATGTTCTCTAAAATCATTAGGATGTACGATTCACCAATAAATTCCATGTACAGATATCATCACCTCATATTTACACATACATTTACTTTCCATATTATGAACTCAAATAACATACACAAGACATACCAATGCATTCCAAGTACGTTTTCATAATATTTCATTTCGAATTCAGATTATGTCATATTAGAACTCTTCTCATTATTCAATTCGGAATACCATTTCATACGGATAATACACTCAAGGGTGTACAAATATATAATCACAAATGAACTCATTCATCAACCAAGTTCTACGCTCATGTATCATCAACTCATATTTCCTTATATCACATAATTCTATATAACACTTACCAACTTCACAAATTAGTGAACGCCTTACTAAATTGTTCTCGCTCCCAGATACATTGAATTTTACGGATAATCACCGATGCCATAACATAGCTATGGTCTTTTTACTAGAATGCCATAGCTCACCATGGTCTTACATCTTCACTATCATTATGTCATGGTGAAACCACGAACTTATCCGCCAATTGATCACTTTTCACTAGAATGTCATAGCTCACTATGGTCTTACATCTTAAACACGTATCACACCGATGCCATATCCCGGATATGGTCTTACACGGAAATCACTTGTCACTTGTAGCCAAGTGACCACTATTCATCGATCGCAGCCGAAGCTACCACTTTTCATCGATCGTAGCCGAGCTACCACTTTTCATCGATCAAGCAGCCAAGCTACCACTTTTCATCGATCGTAGCCGAGCTACCACTTTTCATCGATCGTAGCTAGAGCTACCACTTTTCATCGATCGTAGTGAAGCTACCACTTTTCACTTTCACTTGTTCTGATCGATAAGTGTAGTCGAAGTTATCACTTATCACTTGTTGTCATGGTTCAACCATGGTCTTTTCCACACAATTCGCCTTGTCATTGAACCGAAATGCTTAATTCGATCATTTATTCAATTTTCATGCTTTTACATTATGCACGATTTTATCAACAATACATATGAAATAACACATCATGAAGTTCATAAAATTAACAAATGATCACTAAAAATTTAGCCATATAAACTTACAAGTTCAATTTTTGTATTATAACGATAATCATAATTTCATAATAAATATTGCAAATAAAACATTATATCAATTATAATCGAGCATGTAATCAATTTATACACAAGTCATTCATATATTATTTTTCCTCCTCCTCCTCTCCATCCACATCCTTAGTATAAACAAAGACACTTGTAAGTAACATTTTCTATAATATTCACTATTTACTCATGTGAATGTTCAAGCTCGCCCATCCGTGTTATAGTACCTAATTTATTTTTATCTTGAGCCACAGAGCTCCGAATTTCAAATTGTTAATTTATCCTGAAACTAGACTCACATATCTTCATACCATAAATTTTCTAGAATTTTTGGCTTAGTCAATTAGTACAGTTTATTAGTTAAGTTCTCCCCTGTTACATACCGACAGCTCGACCTCTCTTCACTAAAAATCAATTATCTCATAGTACGATTTTCATATAGTGATTCCAATTATTTCTAATGAAAATAGACTCACTAAGGAATACAAAAATATAAATTATATCTCATAATTATTTTTATACAATTTTTAGTGAATTTCTAAAGTAAGAACAGGGGATCACGAAGTTATTCTAAACCAGACTTACAAAACTTTAAATATCTCAAAATGTATACTTCCTTTATATGAAAATAGACTCAACAAGATTTAATTACATATCTCACTCAACTTCTAATTCAATTTCTACAATTTTTGGTGATTTTTCAAAGTTAGACAACCATTTCTGTCCAAAATCGCTTTAGTGTAACATGTTGATTTCTATTTTGTCCCTAATTCCACAATTCATACAATTGGTCCTCTTCTTTGAATTAACCCTCAATTGAGTTAATTTTCTCATTTAATACTTTTTCTATCATTTTAAACTACTTCATAACCTTTGAAAATCAGAATTTTAACACTAGGCCTTAATTTCAACTCTTTCACAATTAGGTCCTAAAATCAATTTCCATCAAATTTACTTAATAAAATCATCATATAACAAAATTAAAGCTTCAAATCAATATTTATTCATCATATTCTTCCAGCACTAATCCACATCAACTTTAAAAATTAGCCATAGAATCATAAACTAATGACATAGTAAGTTGGATCCAATTGTAAAAGTCCAAAACATAGAAATTTCAAGGAGAAAGCAAGAATTAAACTTACATGAAGCTTGAGTATGAAAACCAACTTGAAATTCTCTCCCATGGCTGTTTTTCAGCTGAAGAAAATAAAGAGAAATGAAGAGAATTCTAGATAATTCCAATTTGGTCCCATACTTATTTAACTAATTTTGGCAATTTTCCAATTTTACCCTTATTTCATCCATTTCTGATTTTCCTCGCCTATTGCCGCCTAAAATATCTCCTTTGGGCTTATTTTCACTTTAGGTCCTTCCTCATTTGACAATTAAGCTATTTAATCCTTCTAGCAACTTTTATACACTTTTCAATTTAGTCCTTTTTATTTAATTAACCACTCCGTCAAAATTTTCTAACGGAATTTTAATACTACCTTATTGACATTTCGTAAATATTCATAAAAATATTTATGACTCGGTTTTATAACACCGAGATTCGATACCTCTTTTTCTCGATTTCTTGACCAAATAAATCTTTATAAAACATAATTTACTATTTTAAAAATATTTTAAAAGCTACATTTGGCTCGTAAATATTAAATAATATAGCCTACGAGTTCATTTGTCAGATTTGGTGATCTCGAACCATTAATTTTGACATCACTGAAATTTGGGATATTACAACTCTCCCCCTCTTTAAGAATTTTCGTCCTCGAAAATTCCTTCAGTGGAGAAATTCAAATATTTTCACCACTTATACCTTTTCCGATATCAATTCCTTACACAAAAATTAGAAAAACCCAGATACTAGAATCACCACATTTCTATGATCAAACCAAAAACATAATCATAACAGACATAGTTATCACAAGCTAAAGAACACACTTTAAAGATAAGCCATGATTAACAATTTACGAAGTATGAATAATGGGAAAACCAAGATACAATACCATACCAAAAATCTGAGAACATAACTCATAAAAATAATAATAAAGATACTGATGATTTCTCAGATAAAGCCAAAAGAAAAACACTGCTTGCCTACTCTGGACTTCCACCATAAAGCAACACTGGTAAGGGGGGGGGGTCGTAAAGCCTCTAACTTGACTCTCATAAAAACACATATATGACTCAAAGATTCATCATCAACATAATATCATCATAATCACATAATTCACTTTAAACAAATTTTCATACTTAGTTATGTTACACTAACTTTTCGATTATCTTGTTTAAACAAGTGTACCTAAACATACATTCCATGAATTTTGAGTAAATTTACTCATAACACTCACTTAATCAAGCATGTTAGGCACATAATATCATATGAATACCAACATACATGGATGAGCTTATCACAACATAGACTTCGTTTCATTTCACTTTTCCACATTTCCCAACTTATTGTTATCTCATTAAGCACATTAACCCATGCATATCATGAACTTCTATTAATACCTTTCCACATTTCAATACATCGTAAGCACATTTCAATCATCTCAATATCATTTTTACTATTATCGACAATAGTTCGGTTTGAAGTAATTTCGCCTTAACAAAACAATTTTGTTAGAGCAGGGAGATATCACACTATCACAGATTCACATATGGCATGTATAGCTAGATCATGTTGCACACGCTATGTTAGTCCGAGAATCGACTAAACCATAGCTCGATACCACTAAATGTAACACCCTACTCGTGTTCGACTTAGCAGGTACGAGGCATTACCAAATAGTACGGAACACCTACAGATTATTTAAACCATTTATCGCTCAAATATCAAAATTGATTATAAAAATTCCTTTAACGGACCCTTGAAGTCCAAATCATGCATTGGGATTGGGTCGGGACTAAATTAGAATCGTATAATATTTTCGTAAAATCCTTAAGTTTATCTCATTTATAAGGTTCCCACGCCCGTGTGGCTCACATGGCCGTGCCTCTAGGGCGTATAACTCTCTGACTTGCATCTATGAAGGAACTTAGGTCACACAGCCTTCGTACACACCCGTGTTGCTAGGCCGTGTGGTAAATTTAATTTTCACAAATTAGGCTATTTTCCAAGCCATATTTCTCACTCATTTGATCCTTATTCTTCACCCACGTTTAATACATACAAAAACCAATTTAAGATATTCAACTGAGCCTTGTACTTAATACGATTTGTTAGTTGTACACTTCATATAAATAACAAGAAACGTATTTAGGCTCAATTCTCATTAAATTTCTCTTGTACTTATACTTTTTCATACTATGTATTCATATAACATATAACAATCGCACCTCTGTATTTCATATACATTTTTATAACTATTTGTCTTGGTTTCAAACTACTTCATATTTGAGTTTTACTTATCAACTCATTTGAAGCATCATCTTTACACATATAGTGCACTTGAGATGCAAAAATTGTATAATTATGAATGAACACATTTATCAAACACATTCCATGTTTTTATATATTATAGTCTCATATTTCTATGTATCAATTACAATCGTTTCCTCGTATTTTTGACAAATACATATAACAACTCATAATCAGGAAATTCACTAACTCTTCCTGTCAATTACAATTTAAATTGACAAATCACTTATTGAGCTCAATTTCAATGTTCTCTAAAATCATTAGGGATGCGTGATTCACCAATAAATTCCATGTACAGATATCATCACCTCATATTTACACATACATTTACTTTCCTTATTATGAACTCAAATAACATACACAAGACATACCAATGCATTCCAAGTACGTTTTCATAATATTTCATTTCGAATTCAGATTATGTCATATTAGAACTCTTCTCATTATCTCATTCGAATACCATTTCATTACGGATAATACACTCAAGGGTGTACAAATATATAATCACAAATGAACTCATTCATCAACCAAGTTCTACGTTCATGTATCATCAACTCATATTTCCTTATATCACATAATTCTATATAACACTTACCAACTTCGTCAAATTAGTGAACGTCTTACGAAATTGTTCTGCTCCGGTATACATTGAATTTTACTGATAATCACTGATGCCATAACATAGCTATGGTCTTTTTACTAGAATGCCATAGCTCAGCCATGGTCTTACATCTTCACTATCATTATGTCATGGTGAAACCACGAACTTATCCGTCAATTGATCACTTTTCACTAGAATGTCATAGCCCAGCTATGGTCTTACATCTTAAACACGTATCACACCGATGCCATATCCCAGATATGGTCTTACACGGAAATCACTTGTCACTTGTAGCCGAAGTGACCACTATTCACTGATCAGGTAGCCGAAGCTACCACTTTTCACTGATCAGGTAGCTGGAGCTACCACTTTTCACTGATCAAGTAGCCGAAGCTACCACTTTTCACTGATCAGGTAGCTGGAGCTACCACTTTTCACTGATCAGGTAGCTAGAGCTACCACTTTTCACTGATCAGGTAGCTGAAGCTACCACTTTTCACTTTCACTTGTCCTTGATCAGATAAGTGTAGTCGAAGCTATCACTTATCACTTGTTGTCATGGTTCAACCATGGTCTTTTCCGTCAATTCGTCTTGTCATTGAACTGAAATGCTTAATTCGATCATTTATTCAATTTTCATGCTTTTACATTATGCACGATTTTATCATCAATACATATGAAATAACACATCATGAAGTTCATAAAATTAACAAATGATCACTAAAAATTTAGCCATATAAACTTACAAGTTCAATTTTTGTATTATAACGATAATCATAATTTCATAATAAATATTGCAAATAAAACATTATATCAATTATAATCGAGCATGTAATCAATTTATACACAAGTCATTCATATATTATTTTTCCTCCTCCTCCTCTCCATCCACATCCTTAGTATAAACAGCACACTTGTAAGTAACATTTTCTATAATATTCACTATTTACTCATGTGAATGTTCAAGCTGCCCATCTGTGTTATAGTACCTAATTTATTTTTATCTTGAGCCACAGAGCTCCGAATTTCAAATTGTTAATTTATCCTGAAACTAGACTCACATATCTTCATACCATAAATTTTCTAGAATTTTTGGCTTAGTCAATTAGTACAGTTTATTAGTTAAGTTCTCCCCACATATACCTGATCGACAGCTCGACCTCTCTTCACTAAAAATCAATTATCTCATAGTACGATTTTCATATAGTGATTCCAATTATTTCTAATGAAAATAGACTCACTAAGGAATACAAAAATATAAATTATATCTCATAATTATTTTTATACAATTTTTAGTGAATTTCTAAAGTAAGAACAGGGGATCACGAAGTTATTCTAAACCAGACTTACAAAACTTTAAATATCTCAAAATGTATACTTCCTTTATATGAAAATAGACTCAACAAGATTTAATTACATATCTCACTCAACTTCTAATTCAATTTCTACAATTTTTGGTGATTTTTCAAAGTTAGACAACTGCTGCTGTCCAAAACTGCTTTAGTGTAACATGTTGATTTCTATTTTGTCCCTAATTCCACAATTCATACAATTCGGTCCTTCTTTGAATTAACCCCTCAATTGAGTTAATTTTCTCATTTAATACTTTTCTCTATCATTTTAAACTACTTCATAACCTTTGAAAATCAGAATTTTAACACTAGGCCTTAATTTCAACTCTTTCACAATTAGGTCCTAAAATCAATTTCCATCAAATTTACTTAATAAAATCATCATATAACAAAATTAAAGCTTCAAATCAATATTTATTCATCATATTCTTCCAGCACTAATCCACATCAACTTTAAAAATTAGCCATAGAATCATAAACTAATGACATAGTAAGTTGGATCCAATTGTAAAAGTCCAAAAACATAGAAATTTCAAGGAGAAAGCAAGAATTAAACTTACATGAAGCTTGAGTATGAAAACCAACTTGAAATTCTCTCCCATGGCTGTTTTTCAGTTGAAGAAAATAAAGAGAAATGAAGAGAATTCTAGATAATTCCAATTTGGTCCCATACTTATTTAACTAATTTTGGCAATTTTCTAATTTTACCCTTATTTCATCCATTTCCTGATTTTCCTCAGCTATTGCCGCCTAAAATATCTCCTTTGGGCTTATTTTCACTTTAGGTCCTTCCTCATTTGACAATTAAGCTATTTAATCCTTCTAGCAACTTTTATACACTTTTCAATTTAGTCCTTTTTATTTAATTAACCACTCCGTCAAAATTTTCTAATGGAATTTTAATACTACCTTATTGACATTTCGTAAATATTCATAAAAATATTTATGACTCGGTTTATAACACCGAGATCTCGATACCTCTTTTTCTCGATTTCTTGACCAAATAAATCTTTATAAAACATAATTTACTATTTTAAAAATATTTTAAAAGCTACATTTGGCTCGTAAATATTAAATAATATAGCCTACGAGTTCATTTGTCAGATTTGGTGATCTCGAACCATTAATACATCACTGAAATTTTGGATATTACAACTCTCCCCCTCTTTAAGAATTTTCGTCCTCGAAAATTCCTTCAGTGGAGAAATTGAAGAGATATTCCCCCTATTTATAGAAATTTCGACACTTACTTAACCTTGCAGATAAATCTTATCTTTTCTCCTTTATCTTAATCTACTAACTCATCTAAAAGAGACTTAATTATCTCTAACTCCTTCCTCTTTTATTAGCATATTATCCACATATTTTAATCATTAAAATCCCTAAATTTTAGCATTTATCTGCTTATTATCCACATAAAATAAATTCCTAAATAATAGCCTTTATCTGCTTATTATCCACATATTTTAAACATTAAAACCCCTAAATATTAGCCTTGTTGCCATCCACTCCACCTAATCCTAATGCCCAAAATTTAGCTAACTTAAATTAAAAGAATTGGGCTCCATGAAACTTAAATTTGGGCCCCTTACTCCCTTGTGTGGCGTCACCTCCTAAGATTGGGTCACAAGCCCACTTTGGTATTTTAAACATAGATACTACCTTTTAAACCCTATAATGCCCAAACAGATAATTTTAATCAAGGCCTTTACCTAAGCCTGAACCCAATTTGGACCCCTAACACTTAAATTAACACATTAAACATATCCACCCATTAAACGCATAGGCCCAAAAATTCAGGATGTTACATCCTTAGCCTTAACAGCATACCCACGTATCAGTAGCCCAGGCGTGTCTTGATATGATCGTGCAAAAACATCTTTGAAATGATGTCTCGCCTTGTTTCTGTGGTGAGCTAGGCTCTCTTTCCTAGGCTCGCAATGTCCACTGACCCTTTGTAAGGTAGGATCTATTTTTCATCTTGCCCTACCATTCTTAACGAATCAGGTAGATAAGCTATAATCTCTGTCATCTTTAAAGTCCTGAGATCCCTCTAGACACATATCTTACTCAAAATTAGATTCTGAGCCAGTAGTAGCGTTGCTCATGTCGTTGATATCTAGGGACCTGTTGTAGGTATGAAGGAATATTCAAAGAACAAATGAATCTAAGAATAATTATTTATGTGGTATGAATACAAATGAAATAAATGAATAAAAGAATATTTTCTCAAAGTGAGACACAAAAATGCATTTTTATTGAAAATATAGATTTTGAACATACGCCTATTTCACAAAAAGGTTCTTATTGCTCCTAGGCTTAGAGCAATAAGCGTGTTTTAGACAGTACTCTGAATTAGCTCTAAAAATATGGGGATCTTTTCCACAGTTCCATTGTTCAAAACACTCCCAAGTATGTAAGGGCAGATGCTTGAAAAACTCTATTCTCCGGTTCCCTTTTTAGATACGGCGTTAATGTTCAGATTTTCCAACATTTCTTTCGAGCCTTAAACCTCTTCAAAGAAAACCAATTCTTTTTTATCCATTAGACTTTGCACCAAAGCTTTGGATTCGGCACACTCCTGGACTTTATGGCCTTCTTCTGTGTGGAACTCACAATAGCTCCTTATCTCTTTGGGTATCTCTTCTAAATCCTGAATGATTAATCCCCTGTCTATCATTTGTTTCAAAGTCCATTTCAATGGTATTTTTACTTCTGCAATATTCTTCTTGATTCTTTTTTCTATATTCTCGATTATCGCATTTACCCCTTTGTCAAAATGTTGGGTAATGGTTTTTCTGCATCAAATGGATCATCGAATTTCACAATACCTATATCGATGAGTCTTTCAATTATCTTTTTGAAAGTAATACAGTTCTTAATCGAGTTTTCTGTGATTCCCGCATGGTATTCGCATTGGGTATTCGCATTGTACCATTTGGGAAACGGAGGCTACATAGGTTTTAGATAGAAAGGGGATACTATATGTGCATCAAACAAACTTTGGTACAGCTCCCCATATGTAATCGGGATGGGCGTGAATCGGAGTTTTTCTGAGCTCGGTCTTGGATTAGGATCTTGCCTTGGGGGAACCTGATGGCTAATAGTTGACGTCCTTGGCTGGCTTCCTGTAATCGGCCTTGAATAGCCCTTATTATACATACTCGTATTATTCACCACATTTTCCCTCTTCTTCGAGGTCTTTGGAGTATTGATTTGGGAGCTCTATTCTCGTCTTTTCCATTTGTAACGATCTTCAAATTGTTTCAGGAGCTCCACCCTTGACTTTTTTGTTTCCACTAAATTATCAATGACAACAGGACTGATTGGATGATCCCTTGGACTAAAACCTGAACTTATCGGGAAGGTCGCCGGTGTCGAGGTACCGGTCTGGTATCGTGGTCTAATGTTAACAGACACCCTTTCTGGATGTGCGTCTGATTGTACTGGAACATTTATTGAAGTAAAATCTGAGGAATAGATAAGGTCCTCATTATCGCTCCCATTGTTGACCACCGGGCTTTTCCTTTCTTCAAGCCTTCCGGCTAGTAACTGGGTTAATTGGCTCATCACATTCATTTGATCTCGCATATCCTATTCGATTTCAGCCAATTGCTCCTGCATCTGTATTTGCCTTTGCTCTAATCTCTCCAACCTTCGTTCCATGTTTTCCAGGTTAACTAAAATAATTTTACCTAATTAGGGTCCTTTTGTGAAAATCAAATGCAAATGATGCAATGCAATGTAGATGCATGGAATGAATGCAAAAGAAAGAAATGTGTTGATTCTGAATTCAATTCCATTAGAACAACTTTTCTAGAAAATAAATTTCTTTATATAAAGCGGATTACATATGCGACCTTGCCCTCGTACTTCCGGTGAAGACATCGATCTTCTCCTTCATATCTGGATACTATGGTTGAATCTTACTAATTTTCCCAAAGATGTCTCTATCATCTCATTTTTTGCTTGACCCATGTCGCGACCCATTGCTCACTTATCCCCGCAATGCTCATTAACTCCTGTTAAAAGAGTTGAGACGTGACGGCTCTCGAATACTCCTTGTTGGCTAGAATCCTCGGGCAATGAAGCAAAGTCTTGTTTTCCTCCGCGAACTATCAGTCTTCTTTTGTTGTGTTTACTTGGACCCTATTTGGATGGCCGTACTATATTCCACTATATCAAGAAGTTCGTTTTCCTATGATAAGCTCTTCTATTTAGCAATCGAATATGAATCAACACCTCCTTTCTAAGATGATGCGATACAATGCAATGCAATCATAAACAAAACAAAACGCGTTAGCACAAGAAAAATAAACAATAAAATAGATTACCTAAATGGGTGACTACTAGGGTTTGGCACGGCTCTACTTAAAGGGGCTCCTAAGGTTCACTATATGCAGTTTAGTTCTAAAGTAAGGGTACCCAAACCGGCAGATTCCTCGATCTTCACCCATTAAAGGTTTATATGGATCAAGTTCGGTTCAGGGGAATACATTTCCCTATGGCCATGAGGAGGTGAAAATCTCACGAAGACATAGGTACGGATGTATCCCAGAAGTAATCCCCTAGCCCATGCGGAGGTGAAAACCTCACGAAGGCATAGTTTCTTACTCCCACTCTTAAGGGTAAGATCGACCGATCATGCGATGCAATGTGTAGAAATATACCAAAACTTAAACCAACACAACAATTATAAATCACAATGATAAAAATCGTAACAAAGACGGATGAAGTGCAACGAAAGGATCGTGCATTTAAACCAAGTTTTCAAATTTTGACAAAAAGACAAAAAAAATAATCAACTCGTGGCTTGACTCTCTTATTTATTCCCCAATAGAGTCGCCAAGCTATCGAAACTATTTTTTTGAAAAGGGGAATCGACTTTGGTTTTGAAAAAGAAAATAAAAAAAAAGGAGTCACACCGATCTTTTTAGGTGCGATCGAATCACCTTTGTTTTAATAAAACGTTTAGGTTTACTAAAAGGTGTTTTTGGTCTACGAAATTCGAGAAAACGGGTTCAGGAGTCGGTTACGTGCTAGGAAAGATTAGCACCCTCGACACGCCCAAAATTGGTACCGAATTGAAAATCGAGAACGAATTTAAAATACGATCCTTTTTATTAGTGTTGTTTTTAAAAGACGCTTGAATTAAATCAAAACGCTTGTTAAAGATTTCCTTGTCTCGAGATATCAGAGTATCGTATCCCGTAAGTTAGGACGCGATACCTAGAACACTCGAACGCAAGTTTATCTTTAATTTTAACTAAAATTCTATGTATTTTGAAATTTAAAAGGATATTTGGCAATTTAGGTTTAACGAGAAAATCGAAACTCCGTAAGTTAGGGCACGGTTCCTCGAATTTCCTAAAACGCGAAATATTCCCTTATTTAGAAAAATTTTCTTTTCGAAATATAGCGAGTACAATATTTAACAACGTGCGTTTATTTTGTTTAGAGTAAAATCAAGCACTTTGGATTGGATAAATACGTTGGGTTAATTCACAAAGCGATAACATTAAATAAAAATACACTAAAGAGCATAGAATAATAATACAAGAACGCAATATTATACAAGTGAATGACAATGTTAAAAATACGAACAAGAGAGATATGATACATATGATGACAAAAATCAAAACATACAGCCTTTAAACATTAATCAAAGACAAAAGAATTGAATAATATACCTAACAATTTTAAAAGAAATGGTGTAAAGGCAAATTAAAATTAACAAAATGTAAAACAATTTACAATGATAGTAAATGAACTAAAAAACATGTGAAAAAGAATTTTGAAGTCAATAATGTACGGAACAAATTTTTTATAAAAGATGATATATATATATGTATAAATTTAAGACAAATAATGTATATACACAAAAGGGTAAAATGTATAATATGAAAAAAACTTAATAAATAATAAAGAAACATTTTAAAATAAACCAAATGGAGTTTAAATTAAGGTATATAAAATAATTGAAAACAATAAAACAATTTCAAATAAATAACACATGAAAACAAATTTAAAATAAAATATATGGGAAACCATTCGAAATAAATAATATATAACAATTTGAAATAATATAATGATAAAATGATTTAAAATAATAATTTGCTAAATAATTTAAAATAAAATAATGTCTAAAGCAACTTAAGATAAATAATATAAACAGCTTATTACAAGTAAAAAACTTAAAATAAATAATATATAACCCTAAAAATAATATATAAAGAAAATAATAATAATAATAATAAAACTACATAAATAAGTAATTATATGAATGTAAAGAAAACCATTTAATAATGATTAAAATGCTAAAGGATTAAGATGAAGTGCACGCGAAATGACAGGGACTAAACAGAATAATATTCCTGCTTGAAGGACTGATATAAAACGCGCTAAAAAGACAAAGGGGGAAAAGGGAAAATATCCCAATTCTTTATGCGCATCGTTTTGAGTGGACCAGAATAAAAAAATTAAAATGAACCAGGATAGATTAAAAAACAACAAAAAAAAAGAAAATAGGGCTCGATTGAACGATGCAGCAAAAATGGAGGGACCATATGCGTAAATTGCCCATAAAATTGAAATCACGCGGATCCCTTCGACAAGCGGGTCTGGTCACGGGTTTCCCTCCAAAAAGGCACCGTTTTGGCGCCTGGGGGCCAATTGAAATGTTGACGTTTCATGTTGTTATTTAAGGCCCAAATTTTTTTATTTTTTTCATTTTTGCAGCCCTTCACTTCAAAAAACTGAAAAGAAAACTTAAAAATCTCTCATTCTTTCACCCATGACTGCTCGTAGAAATCATAGAAAGGTTATAGAAGCAAGACAAAGTCAACAGAATATAGTAGACGATCAAGAGGAAAAGGATATTACTGTAGAGATGGGTGATAATCAAAATAATTAGCTACCTCCTACTACTCCTGCTCTTTGGACTATGTATGATTATGCTAAGCCTATTCTGATTGGGACTAAATCGAGTATTGTGAGACCTACGATTGCTACAAACAATTTTGAACTAAAGCTAAACACAATTCAGATGGTACAATAGTATGTTCAGTTTGATTGTAATGCCCTAAAATCAGCCTAGAAGTTTTGGTCGAATTTCAGAGGTTGCATTGATCACCGAAGTGATCGTAGAAAAATTTTAGTTTAACAAATCGAAAAGCATTGCAATATTTAAGTTATGTAAAATTCTCAATTATAAAATCTCGATATTTCAAAAGAAAATATAGTCTCAATGACACTTACGTGCGTAAAACACAAAATTCTATACCACTGTTTTCAAAACAGTACTTACAATTCAAGGTGTTTAATTATAAACTCAAAAATTATTAAAATACTATTAAACCTTGTTCTTAACCGTAATTGTCCGAGACCTCTGCATACTGAGTCCAACATCAGAATTCAAAAATGTACCTGCAAGGGAAAAACTAAGGGATGAACTGCACGAGCTCAGTGTGAGTTCAAAACGTATCTAACAACAAAATTACAGATCAAAAACCAAATAATAGTTCGATAATGAAAAGTACTTACAGAGATACGCAAAAATAGAAAGCAAACTCAGAACCAACATCCCAAACAAATGTAACAGTCAAAGCAAGCCAAATCACACACATAATACTCATTAGATAAACCCGTCAACAGGTCGATACAATAATACTTATCATCACAATCCAAAATGTCACTACGCTAACACCTCAATGCGCGCAGAATCTGTCATAAATGTTATGATGAACAGATAGATTACAGACAAGTAACTCACACCTAGATGCATATGAATACAGTCAAGTATTAAAAACCCACCCATCCAGCCAAAACACCTCTCCATCTCTCGATCACACCTCAAAAGAGCTGTTTAAGCTCATCCAACCAAACACACCACATAGGACTTCGAAAGGTCCATCCAACCGTACATACATGTATATGGACTAAGCTACTCAGATAATAATACGCAGCAAGGCTAGCGTATATGCAGTACTGTACAGACATGTAGTTTAAGCTGCCAGATCAGAAAATAGTACGCAAAGCAAAGTCGCGTACATGAGGTCTGATCTGATGGTAAATCGTTGTACCTGACCGATAAATTCTGATTAAACCGCGGATCGATCGTAATTAGTCTTCCTTCTCTTCACAACCGCCTCAAAAATTACTTTATGCAAGTGCATGTATGCTTACAACCTCACAGAAACAATGAACACATTGACAGGCAGTCAGACAGAAACAGACATGCACAAATCCATCTAACCGGGTTCAGAATCAGATATCTCGCACAACAGTCACAAATAACACATAAGCTGAAGTCCAGATCAGAGTCTTAACTACCCTCACTAAAGCCTAGTCAAGGGTCAGAACACACAGACACAATTTCAGATCAAAAACATTCACAGAACTAAATTTGGTGGCTTAGGACCACACGGCTGTGTGCTCTGGCCGTGTGGAAAAGCCTAAGTTGTGTAGGGGTCAACACGCCCGTGAGGGAGGAGGCACACGCCCGTGTGAGCCAGGGACATGGCTGTGTGAACAGGCCGTGTAACTCTCTGTCCAAATTTCTCTTGGGGTGGTCAAGGAAATCAAAGGTCACAACCCCCTCTGGGTTTTCAGCAACCTTATTAGTAAGAGAAGAAACCGAATCTTGAGGAGATGTTAGCTAAATTTATTTTGGTGTCAGAAAATCAATTTCAAAACACTAAAACGACACTGAAAAATCAACAAGCATCGATTCATGGGCTTGAAAATCAAATTGGACACCTGGCCAAACTTATTTCGGAAAGACCACAAGGTAGCTTACCTAGCAACACTGAAACTAACCCAAAGGAGCAAATCCACGCAATCACTGTTCGAAACGTGGAAGAGTTAGTCAAGCCTGAAAAGAAGTCGAAGCTAGAAGCTATTGTGAAAAGTGATGAGGTTGATGAAGGTAAGAAAGAACATAAGTCGGTAGTTAGATAATACAAACCATGAATCCCTTATCCAGTAGCATTAAAGAGAGACCACACAAAAGAACAATATGATAAATTTCTTGAACTCTTAAAATAATTTTATATTAACTTACTGCTTGTTGAAGCCCTTTCGCAAACATCGTAAACAATCTTAGGACACGTAGTTAAATTTGTCCCCTACTATAATAGGGTCATGCAAACAACTCACGTAGAAGATCTTTTTCCGTTCTCCCTCGATTGAATCTCTAAGCTCTCTCCACAATATCACAATTTCCTCCCAACCTTCATACTTTTTACCTTCATTCTATCTTCATCTTCTTCCCTTGTTTACCTCATAGGTTAACATTTCTATTTCCAATTTGTTTGGTATATAAAAACATGCAAGAAATGAGGATAACAAAGCCAAATTTTTTCTTGTAAGTGATGGAAATTGTAAATTAAAAATTTTATGCTTGTATCACATTATAATTTCATATTTTTATAAAGAGATTTAAGTAAACTTTTACTATTTAGGGATAGCACATCATGGGAAATGATTATGGGGATTGAATTTTGGAGCTTGAATTATTAGATGTCATTTATTAAAAATGAATTAAATTTCAAATTTTTTTTTTTTTTCATGATGTTATGTTATCATGTGTATCAAGTAATTGACAATTCCTAAAGTTAATCCTTAATTGCTGTTAAAACTTAACTCATAATTATCTATTTACTAAATCATTACGGACTGAATGCACTATTGAATAGCATTAGTTTTCTTTAGCCGTATAATGTGGAATTTTCAGAAACTTTTATCCTACATAAATAGCTAACCCATAGTCTAATAACTTTACAAATTTTAAATGGTTTAAAGGAAAAGTTTCCCATTTAGAGGGGCTTGAGCCTCTATGCCTGCCCCTAAAAAAGAAGACAAAAGTAGAGAGCCATTTGAAGTTTTTTTATATGTATTTAAAGGATCATTATAAACTGATATTTTTATCCATGTTTAGATATGCATCGAACACTAGTGTCAAACAATGATATCACAATTTTTAATTGATCAATAGTGTAACAAAAGAATTACGTATTTATCAACATAGGAAAATAATGGAATAGGGGAAGTAAACAAGTACAAAGCTATCTTCCAACTACCATTGTTACAGTAAGATTGTTTGAAGATACAATTTCTTGACCATCTGAAATAAAATCTGCATCTATGGAACTCCTCATGGAAGCATAAGAGGGTTGCCTTGGCATCGGGAGCGTCGGTGTTTCGCTCTCAAGCAGTAACATCACGGCTGCCATTGTTGGCCTATGCATTGCAGAATCTTGCACGCACAACATGCCTATGTGAATGCATTTCAACATTTCATTCGGGGAGCATGAATCCCTAATGGAAGGATCGACGAGGTCCATTGCTTTATCTTCATTCCAAAGATCCCATGCCTGAAAACCAGTTCAACAGCTAATATCAGAAAAAACAAGTTTACTAATTCATGTTTGAAACATAGCTTTGGCTGCAAAATGATGCCTTCTATACTTACATATGTTATAAGACTTGTGTGCTCCATTGATCGGAAACTAGTATTTCTCCGGCCGCAAATGATTTCTAACAACAATACCCCAAAGCTATAAACCTCTGACTTCACCGAAAATAAGCCTTCCATGGCATATTCAGGCGACATATATCCACTGCAATATAAGAAAAGGATTGCATGTGTCAAGCTACTGAAACTTGTTTGAAAGTTGAGCTTTTTGTTAAAATATCTATCAAACAAGTTGAGCTTACTATGTGCCAACCACTCGAACTGTATTTGCTTCGTGTTGATTACCCCCGAAGATTCTAGCCATCCCGAAGTCGGAAATCTTTGGAGTCATTTCTCCATCCAACAAAATGTTGCTGGCCTTTAAGTCTCTATGAATTATTCGAAGTCTCGAATCTCGATGGAGGTAAAGGAGTCCTCTAGCAATGCCTTCGATGATGCTGAGGCGGGTTCTCCAATCTAGCTTTTCTTTCCTGGTCTCATCTGCCATAAATTTATCAGGAAACTTCAGCTGTAAGTACAAAGAAATGGCTGCAAAAACTAATAATAAATCAAGGCTTTGCCATTCTTTCGGGACTTACTGAAAAGAAAGTAGTCCAAACTTTTATTAGACATATACTCATAAATCAGCATCTTTTCATCCCCTTGAATGGAGCAACCTAAGAGTCTAACAAGATTCCTATGCTGCAGTTTGGCAATGAGGATAATCTCATTCTTAAACTCCTCTAAGCCTTGGCATGACTTGGCTGAAAGCCTCTTTACAGCTATTTCTTGACCTCCAGGAAGCTCTCCCTTTTGATAAGCATAAACAAATATTACGACCTTTAGTTCAATGACATTACACATATTACATACATAACAATTTGATGAAGTTACTAAAGAAAATCACCTTATATACGGCACCAAAACCCCCCTGCCCAAGCCTGTTTCCTTCAGAGAAGTTGTTTGTTGCAGCTGCCAAGCTACCAAGGTTAAAAATTGGTAATTCCGGCCTATTAACTTGATTCCCGTCAATAAGGATGCCGGATGATACTGAAAGATCTGCTGATAATTCTTTGCTCTTCGACTTGGACAGTACAAGAACTGCTATATCGTTGTCCTTGCAACATGGCAATGACGAAACTGCAGGCAAACCTGAAAAAAAGAGCTGAAAAATCAATACCAAGTAGAAGACTCGATGGCTTTCGAGGAGGAGAAAAAGTGATTACCTTTTGGTTTCTTCTTGTAGATCCATAGTAGCCAAAGAGCTACCATTAAGCTGCATGCCCCCACCAGAGAAATTATAATTATAGCAAGTTTAGATATCTTCCTCCTGCCATCTATGATTGAAATGAAAAGAAAAAAAAAAACGGTGTTAATAGATCACACAAGTATTGTTTCAAGATTCAATTTTGGCTCGGATTTATGCAGCCAAATGCAACAGAACTTTAATGTTCAAACCTTAAAATGAAAGAATGAACTCAACCATTCATAGCCTGCTAACATATGAAGTTTAGTAGATGCCTCGCAAGGCAAGAAAATTTAACTTTTAATTACTAATAACATAAAGGAAGTTAACTTACCTAATTCAGAATGATGGAGACGATAAAAGAACTCTAAACTTCCACTTTGTTCCAAATGTGAAATATCAACCAAATCTTCTGTCCACATCATGCATCCAATACCGGAAACAAATGCATATGCGTTACACGAACAATTTCCCAAGCAGCTTCTTCGGCAAGCATCTAAGTTGCTTGCAGACAAGAACAAGTTCGATAAATCGGGTAACTTGGTGCACTTCAATCCCTTAAAGCCATCTGGTTCACCGGTACCATTAGTCCTCTGGCACTGCAACTCGATCTTCCGTTCACATCCACCTGACCAGTTCCCTCTACTCCATTGATCCGGAAACGTTGGTCTAAACCCTTTTAAACAATTGCAACTTAAAGAATTGGAGTTGTCACAGGTTGCATAATTCCCACAAAGATTGTAAAGTTCACATCTATTAGTAGGGTCAGGATGTAATTGCAGATCTTCCCATTTTTTCTCATCCTCATTCCATCTCAACTGATGCTCCCTTCCATCCCACCCTACTCGAAATCTCAACAAATCAGAAGGGTTTGAAGGATTATATGTGAAATACTGTGTCCTATTTTCATCAGGCTGAGAAAGCTTGAATCCATATAAGAAACTAGCAATGTTACTCATATTGGAAACACCTGTGAAAATCACTGAATTCCATTGACCACTTCTCCACCTTCTTTTCATATGATCCCATATTATGATCTGTGGTCCTCCATGAGGATCAACCCCCACAGTATAGTTCCCTGGTGATGGATCATTAGCTGATTTCCATGCTGTGAAAGCACGGTACTCACCTATTGCTGAATTCACTGGTACTCTCATTCCAGGCAGAAATGTATCAGTTGGATGATTGAAGCTTTGCCAATGGACTCCATTGGTATCACCAATGCTTTCATTGCTTGATAACACAAAATTCCCTGAATTCTGGAGAATTGCAGCCGTGTTGTTCGATGAAAACCTTGAAACATTAGATGACCAAACTAAACTGTTATTACCATCGAACACAACCAAGTTACCATCAACACCAATCCTCAAAGCTCCATCATTGCCAGATAATGGATTGTTTCGATTTGCAACCCAAACAACTGCTTTCACATCAACCTTGTACCATATCCCAAGAAATCTAAGTGTGGAGTTTTCAGGACTGAAGAATCCCAGTTCGAAAATCTCAGCTTCAGATACCAACGTGTCACCATCCCTTACCGTTTGGCCTTGTCTGATTATATCAACCCCATCACAAATCCGAGCAAGAGAACATAGAAGAAAAATGGATGAAACATGTAAAACAAAAACTGGATTGTTGATATTAGTTTCCATATCATAGTCTATGAGGAGAAATGCAGAGGTTAGGAATATTTGTGGGGGTATTCATAAACAAGGTTCAAAACGGTGGCCTTGTTTGTCTGCGGATTAAGAAGACAATTTAGACTCTAAAACATGCAGAAAGTACTTTTTATATATACTTTGGGTTTTTAAGTTTTTGACCATTGAAACATAAAAAAAGAAGCGGCGGTGACGGCTGGCGGGATGCGGAAGAACAAAATGGACAGCCTTTTGGAGTTTGGACCCATCCATGGTTTTAACTAAAACTAGGGAAGGTAGATCAGATTAGCAATTCTAAAATTCTTGTTTATTATTTTAATAAAATTAAAATATTCAAATCTAAATATTATTTAAATTTGAAAAAGTTATATATCTTTAAATATTCAAATTCACAATATTTATAATTTTGATTATTAAATATTTTTAATTATTATTCAAATAATAACAATTTTGTAAATCAAATGAGCAACTGTCCATTATGAAATAAAAATGGGTAAATTACACTAACAGTCACTCAATTTTGGGATAGCTAACAAAACAGTCACATGGTTTTCATCTCAGTTACTCAACCTTTAAAAAATAACAAAACAGTCACTAATGTTATTAAAAAGTGACAAATTAGTCACTCATTAACATTTTCTGTCACAGGCTCAAGGGAATAGTTGACATAGCCAGTTAACTAGCTGATGTGGCTAGTTAATTTGCCACGTTGGATGAGTAGTAAAAGGGTCAAAAAGAAAAGAAAAGATGATTGGTCTTTCTTTGTCTCTTCCTTCGTTTTCTTTTCATCTTTCTATTCATCTTCTTCTCCCTCAATCTCTGTCTTCTTATGCTTTTTTTTTTTCTTGTTCTTCTCTCCTTTCTCTTCATCTTCTTTCTCCCTGAACCTCATCTTTTACCATCTCCTAAATTTGGGTCTTTTTCTTTCAATCCGAATGTGCTCCCACCTACAGTTGTGATGCAAAGTGTTTAACACTAAGAAGACAGTGATAAAATTTACAAACAGCTAAAAAAATTGAGCTGTTGGCTGGTGTGGATGCAGGAAAAATACAATTTACTGCAGTTACAAGGAAGCAATTCAGTAGGCACTCATGTACCATGGTATTTGAGGCACATGATAAATCCATTTTGGTTCTCGAGAACCAAACCAACCAGTTTTCAGCTTGGTTTCAACCATTGAAAATACAACTTTTGTTGGCTTCTTCTTCAGCTTTAACCTACCATTATCTTCTTTTACAACCTTTTTTTCAAAGACTAATTCCTCGGACAAGAGGGACAACAAGCTTGGGTGTCTTTATTTTCTCTACCATTATAGCTTGAGTGGTTAGAACTACCCCAGAAACAGAGACGGCACTTTGTAAGGCCATCTGGCAAAAATGTCAAAACTTAATCTAGTGATCTATCTAATAAGACCAAAAAGATAATGAAAAATCAATAGACAATAAATTCTTAATACATACAAATTGATGGTTGACTCCAAAATAAAGTCACATATATTTGCTACAATATCAGCATCAATCTATTCACCTGAATCTTCCATTGAATTCTTTATTGTGTGAATCTGCTCTGACAAATGTAAATAAGTTGCACCACCACCAGGTACTATCCCTCCATCCATGGCAGCAAATGTTGCATTCTTTGCATCTTCAATTCTTAGTTTATAGTCTTCAAGTTCTATCTCATTATGTGCTCCTACCTACAGTTGTGATGCAAAGTGTTTAACCATTCTTAGTTTACGGTCTTCAAGTTCCATCGTAGAACAAAGCTCCTTCCATTTTCTCTTCTTCTTTTCCTCTTCTTCTCCATTTCTTCTCTTATTCTTCTTTTACTCTTCTTCTTCTACTGTCTAGGGTTCTGAAATGAGTTTAGGGTTAAAAATGACTGTTTAAATGACAGCTAGTCTACATTTAAATGCCATATCACTTTTCTGATACGTCTATAATGAAAAATGGTTAAAATGACTGTTTTGTTATTTTATTAAAGTTGAGTGACTGAAATGAAACTAAATGACTGTTTTGTCAGCTACCTAAAATTAAGTGACTGTTGGTGTAATTTACCCAATAAAAAATCTAACGTTTTATATATTATACTTTTAGTGGAATCGGAAAAAAAAAATCTAAAGCAACCACGTGAGAAATATGAATGGGCATTAATTATTAAATATGAAGGTAATAAAGTTGACCAAAGGTTATTGTCACATGCCGTCATCAACTACTTATGGGGGCCATTTTTCTGCCCTGGATTTGGACTAATTGCAATGGCATGAACCATCAGGCTCAACCTCGGTCATTGGGTCTTCCTTCAGAAATTACTATAAATATTAACATTAAATAGTAACTTTTTATATTAATTTTAAAAAAAGTAAAAAATAAAATAGAGTTTTATTAATTTAGTGGATTTAAGTATGGTTTGTCGATTGAGTCATAATTTAATTGGTATTGACATTATTATCAATGTAGAAAGATGTGGCTTTGAGCGTATTGAATCACATTATCTTCCTATTTATAAATTGGGGAGGGGCTATGAATAATTTTAAGCATTGTGTCAAAAAAAAGCGAATGTGATCAGAATCTATAATGAGATTGCTAAAAGAATAAGTATGATTTCATATGGCTCTAATTGAGATGTGCATTATTTGCACTTTTAGTTGCTTGAAGTTTTGGTCATAAGGTTAATGGAATGAATGTTAGGAAAATTGTGGAGGGTTAAATTTGAAATTTAAGCCTTTTATTTTTATTTTAGGGAATTTTTATCTTTTTTACTTTTCTGAATTGAAAATGTAAATGTAATTGATGAAATTAAATTCAAATTTAATTTAATGTCATTTTTTTCATACATGGCTATTATTGGAGTATTTGTTTCTTTTCAAAATGTCATATTAACATATTTAACAGTAAGATTTTAACAATGTTAATAATTGCACTTAAATTTTGTAATTTAAATAATAAAAAGGACTAAATTCCTAAAAATAATGTTAATTTTGTTTAGTAAATGGAATGGTTTCATGTGAGGCCCTGCAGCGCATATTCTCCACAAGAAGGAGGTTTTACCCTCATGCGGTTGGAGTCGGACAAGGACCCTCTGAGGTTCGATCGCTACCCAGGCATTCCCCCATACCTGAAACCAATGACCATTCTGGTATGGAACTGTAGAGGGGCCAAGCACCATGACTTTGTCCCCATTATACATATCATGTGAATTACTGAAACTAAAGCCCGTGCTAGCGAGGTTCTGAGGATTGTGGACAAGCTTCCTTTTGATGCTTGGATTGACACTACGGCTATTCACTGTAAAGGAAGGTATTAGGCTTTTATGGCTCTCTTCGATTATCACTATTACACGTCTTTGCGACACTGAACAAGAAATCCACATTTATGATATTATGAAGGGAATAAATTATAATAGAATTTAACTTTAAAAAGTATAGTTTTTAGACACTAATAAAATAATGTCATGTAATTAAATTTTAAAGATAATAAAGTATTATTATACACTCATCTATATCTAATATATTTTTCAACTTAATTTAAATTTAATTAAATTATTTAAAATAATTAATTTTTTAAATTATAAACAAATATCTTTTCTTCTTTTACAAATTTTAATCATTTTTTTCATAAGTTAATATTTTTTTTATTTTTGTGCAACTAATTTTTTAAAAAAAATAGTAATTTTTATACCATTTTTTCCATGTCATTGGCATATAACTCTAAACCTTAAACTCAAATTCTGAACCTTAAATCTTGAATCCTAAATCTTGATATTCAGGGTTCGTGTTTGAGATTTAAGATCTAGGGTTTAAGGTTTAAGTTTAGAGTTTGGGATTTGTGGTTATGAGTTTAGTGTTCTAATTTAGGGTGTGGGGTTATAGGTTTAAGGTTCTAGTTTAGGATTCAAGGGTTTGGGATTATGGGTTACAAGTTCAAGGTTCAAGATTCAAAGGTTCGGGGGTTATGGGTTCGAGATTCTAAATTTAGGGTTCAAGATTTTAGGTTTGGAGTTTAGGGTAAAAAATTATCAAAATTTTGTGTTAATGACATGAAAAAATTGTTGAAATAGAATAATTGAAAAGGATCCATGAATAATGTGATGAGAATGATTCATAAAATAATTTTTCTATGGATGAGTGTATAATAATAATTTTATTTCTTTAAGATGATGCGGCAAAATTTTATTGATACTAAAACTTTAGTTTTTAAAATCATCCTAATATAAATTATTCACATATAATTGATTTAATATCTTTATATTAAATAAATACACTTGAAAAAAGAAAGTGAATTCTTTTAAAATTTTATATTTTTTGAATAATTTTATACTATTCTTTATTTGTATAGATGATAGTTAAAATTCTTATTAAATGTCCATTTGACACGAATTTAAACAGTGTATCTCATTTTCGACCCCTTGTATTAAAAAAATATTACCTTATATATTATAAATATAAACATAATTACTTCCTTAAAATAAACATATAAACAAATACATTAAATAAAATTATTAAAATTTCACAAATATTACATATATATATATTCCTCCAAACTTTAGCTTTTAACCTTAGGGACAAGTGCCAGTTAGAAAGTTAAAACTTAAAACACCTAAAAAGGTTTCAATTTAAACGCTTAATATTACTAGGATTCAACAAATTCTATTGAAGAAAAATGATTCTTAATATACGTACTTAGAGAGATTAATCGGATAGCATACGCTTTAGTAAAAATGACTCTATGAGGTGATGAAATTTTATATATGTTCAAAGGACACTCTCTTTTACTTTTTTTTTTTCTTTTTGTTATATTAAGCATTGAATAATACGTAGAAACATGTGCATATATGTTTTCTTTACTTTTTATTTTCTTTAATCGATTCTGTAACCTAAAAATAAAAAGTGAAGTTATTCAATGAAATATAGTATAAATAAATAAATAAAACTACATTATTTTTTATACAAATCGTGCAAGTCTTATTAATATTTATGATCTTAAAAAAATATCCAAATAAGACATTTTAGAAATATAAACAACAATTTTTTAATATTTAAAAAAAAATTATTTTATTGTCTATTGAGTTTTAACTTGATTGGTATGTTTATTGTTATCAATATGGGAGGACATGGGTTCGAGTGTGTTAAAACACATTATCCTTCTATTTTTGGGTTAAAAAAGAATTATGGGTAATTCTAGGTATTATGTCAAAAAAACAAATATGATTAAAAGAGATTGTTTAAAAAAATAAGCACTTTATAAAAATAATAAATTATATATTTATATATTTTTTTTTTTACTAAAGACGTCGTAGTTTGGGATTCAATTTCAAATCTACTTAACGTCACCTCTTAAATTGACTATTTGAATTCTTTCTTTCCACAATTTATAGCGTTTTCTAGGGTCATCAATAGAATTTTTCCTAATCATTTTTCTTCCTATTTCTTGTAGCAAGTCATGCATACACAATTTGTTGTCTTCATTAATTGTTAATAGAAATATTTTAATGACAACATCAATTTCAATATCGAAAAAAATTATCATCTAGCTAATAATTTTCATCACATAATCTTTCTCCTCCCGTTAAAGAAGCAGTTTATATCTAAAAACCTTTTTTTTTTACAATCCATCAAAGCTAATTCGAAGCTTGTTAAGAAATTTTTTTGTTACAATCTATTTAAGTCTTTCAATTGCACTTGTCCATTGAGCTGCATTTTTATGGAAAAAAAGAAGAAGAAAAAAGACCAAAAACTTCAACAGCTAATGGGAGACTAATAGCATAACCTACAACACGTTAATGAAATCATCTTTCGGCATCGTATCACTACCAAAATTTTTCAAATTGAAAAGATCAAGTGCATCTTCGACTTTCAGTGTTGTAATCTTATACACATCATCAACTCGATAAGAATAGAGTAAATGTCCGTCTCTTGTTGTTACAATAATTTTGCTCTCTAAATCAAACCAATCACGCCTTTTGACCAAGCATTTCAAGTGCTTTAGGTTATCAATGTAATAGCCAATTTTGGCCCAAGTCCAAGAACAACATAAACCCCCCCAAAAAAAACAAATAATTAAACAGTACAAATAAGTGTCCAGTTACAACAGACAAACACAGCCCAAACTTAAACCCAATTTTAAACCCAAAATAGTAAGCCCAAATCCCTAAACCCAATAGACCCAATTAGCCCGAATTAGGGATTCAGCTTTTCTAAAACCCTAAGTGCCACCGCCTCTGCCCATCGGCCTCCTCGCACGCCTCTGACATCGCCTGCAAAACGAAAACACGCAACAGATCGCATGCAACAAGATAAAGAACAAAAAAACAAAGAACGACAGAAAAACAAAATAGAAGCAGCCAAAACCGAATCTGTAAAACAGGTTATAAAAACCGAAACGAAAGCCTTATTTTTTTTTACGAACCATTAGAAATCGAAAGCAAAAAAAAGCATTAGAAGGTTGATTTTAGTCCTTCCGTTTTCATTTTTTACGACACTGTTACTTTTATTTTCTTTATTTTTCTTTATTGTTTTTTTAAAATTTTTACAAATAATAATAATAATAAAGGGAGACGAGAAAACGGACCTAAAATCCGGGGTCATCATCGGAGCCTTTCCTCCGTCTTCGAGGCCGAATCGAAAGGGGGGTCTTCTCTCAGGGGTTTGGAACGCCAAGACTCGACCCTCGGACGAACTTGGAAACGGGGCTAAAAGCCCACCGTTGTGCTCCGTCGGCCACCAGATGCGATGGTGGTGCAACGAGCGGTCGGAGGAAGCCCAACCGTCAGGCACGAAAAGGGGGAGAGGATGAATTTTTTTTTTTGAAAAGGGAGGGGGTCTGCAAATGAAAAAAAAAGAAAAAATTTGGGTTTTTAAAGGGACACGAAATGGTGTCGTTTCGCACCAAGGTCACCAGTGCCAAAACGGCTCCGTTTAAGGTGACACGGCTCGAATCCGACCCGTACCCTAAGAGGATCCGCGTGTTTTCGGTGCATGGTCTATTTGCACACTAGACCCTCCCGCATTTTCCAATTTTTTTTAAAATTTACTCTTTTATTTTTTTTAGATTTGCCCCGATATGTTTCCTTTTGTTCTAATTTAGCCCTGCGCAAAACGCAGTGCATAGAGGCCAAGGATATTTGCCCTTTCGGTACTCTTTGTTTTTCTGCGCGTTCAATCGGGCCCTAATTCGTTCTATTTTTTTTTAAAATTCAATCCCTTAATTTTATTTCTATTCTGATTCAGTCCTTAGTCAGTTGAATTTCAACCTTTTTTTTAAATTTAGTATTTATTTATTCATTTTAAATATTATATATATTGTTCATTTTAAGTCTCCTGTATTTTATTTTAAATTATTTTATATGTTAATTATTTTAAATTGTTCTATATTAAAATGCTTTGTATATCACTATTTTTTTAAACTCGTTTTTATTATTTAAAATTGTTTATTATCCATTTTAAATTATTTCATATGTTTTATCTTAAATTCTCTTTATTTATTTTAAAAAATGTTTTATCAATTTTTTGTTTTAAGTTTTCTTCATATTATATTTTATACTTTATATATATATATACTATCTCTTTAAAGTTTTTATATATCATCTTTTTTAAAAAAAATGTTTTGTATATTATTGGTTTTAAAATTTCTGTTTACATTATCTATTTTAAATTTATTATCGTTTCAAATTGTATGTTTTTACATTTTATTTATTTTAACTTGCTTTATACTTTTTGTAAATTGTTATATATGATGCTTAATTTATTTGTCTTTGATTATTGACGTCGACATTTAAATAGTGCAAGTTATGTGATTATCGTTCTTGTATGTATTATAATTTGCTTATCCGTATTTTTATACCATTGTTGTTCATTCGTATAGTATTTTATTTATGTATTATTGTTCTATGATCGTTACTATTTTCCTATTATGCCATCACATTGTGCATCAAACCCCAATGTATTTATTCAACATAGGTCATTTTATCTTACTTCAAACTAAATAATGCATGCCATTCAAATATTGTACCCGCTATCATTTTAAAAAGAAAAATCTTCAAAAAAATGCAATATTTTGCGTTTCGGGGATTCGAAAAACCGTACCCTAACTTACGTGGTTTCGGTTTTCTCGTTAAACTTAAATTGCCAAATACCCATTTAAATTTCAAAATATATGAAACTTTAATTAAAATTAAAGACAAACTCGCGCTCGAGTGTTCTATCGCGTCCTAACTTACAGGATGCGATGTTTCGATATCTCGAGACAAGGAAATCTTTAACAAGCGTTTTGATTTAATTCAAGCATTGTTTTTTTAAACTAATAAAAAGGATCGTGTTTTAAATTCGTTTTCGGTTTTCAACTTTCGACATTAGACATTAATTAATCGATTCGGTACCAATTTTGGGCGTGACGAGGGTGCTAATCCTTCCTCACACGTAACCGACTCCCGAACCCACTTTCTTGAATTTCGTAGACCAAACATTGTCGTTTTAGTGAAATCAAATTTTATTAGAATGATTGAATAACGAGGTGACCCGATCACACCTCATCAAAAAGGATTGGTGGCGACTCCCATTTTATCTTCGTTTTCAAAACCTTAGTCGATCCCCGTTTTACAAAAAAATGGTTTCGACAATCAACATTATCAAAAACAACAAAAACATTTTTGTGAGACAACTTGTGATTAATTATGACATTTCCTTCATGAACATTGAAAAAATTGAAACATTCATCAAACAGTATACGAGAAAGAAGTTGTTTTTGTAAAGAAACAAGTTCACATTTTTCTGAAATTTTTTCAACGTTAACAAAAAAGCTTTTACCTTCAAAATGAAGTGACATTTGATTGTAAATAACTCTTGCGAGAGAGTCATTTTCTCAATGCCACGTATTCCACAAATTCCTATAATACGGGCATCATCTTCTCTAGTCTCTATTTTTGAATGCAACCCCTCTAAGCATGTACTAATTTCAACCAATTCATCATGATATGTTTGACATAATTTTGCTTATATTTTTGTAACAATGTGTCCAATAAATTCTTATTCATGCCTGCAACACACCAAAAAGAAATTGTTTCTAAACAAGAAATTAACAGCTAATGGACACGGATATATATTGGTTATTGATTTGGGTTTGCTTTGGTAACTCTAAATTTTTGTTTTGCTTAATGGAGAATTTGCACGGTTGATATGATGTTGTACTTTTTAATTAAAAATATAGGAGTCGCCGTCGATAGCTTATGAAATTATCATTTTATGAAGAAATTTTAAATCCTTTTATGAAAAAATTTGTCTACATTAATGAAATTTTTAATTTTATGTTATCTCAAATCTAAAAAAATAAAAGTTAAAAATTCAAGATTTGATTACAATTTCTAATTAAAACAATTAGGGAAAAAATTTGAGTGAATCGAGTTTTTATATTTCAATTATTTATATTCGTTGTAAACAAAAAATAATAATATTTGTATTCATTCGATTTTGTGGAGAACATTTTGTTGTTAATTATAATCGGTGATATCTTCTCGAATTAGGCCAAAGAATGATGGATTACATTTAACTCAAAAAATGTTTCCTTATGTTTTTTAAAGTTGATTAAAACATTTAGTGAATATTCAAAAGATCATGGTTTCTGCTCCGTCGAGGTCAATCATTTTTTGACTTTTTTATATTTTTAAAATTTATTATTTATGAATTTTATAAATTCTTTTGATTTTTTAAATTAGGATCAAAATTGAGACTATCATTTTGAAAGTTAATTTTTTAATATTATAATTAAATAGATATAATATGTAAAAGTTTAGGGTTAAATTTGTTATTATACCGATTCTTTAACTACTACGTCACTCTCCCATCACACACTTAACGGCACTTAATAGAAATAGACCAAAAAATAATCCCGATTAGTTGCATGACTAATTTTAAAAAGTTCATAATTAAGTGATAAAAAAATAGGTCTATAGTTAGGTGACATGTGAGGTAGTTTACCCTATTCTTTTTAAAAGAAATGTTAATATTTAGTTTGCGCCCTGAACTTGCCATATGTACCTAATTGGTAGTTGAACTTTTTTTTGGACCTTGTCGGTACCTGAACTTATATTCCGTCATCTAGGTTGGTACCTTCGCACTAACGCTGTTAGTTTATACTGACGTGATATTAATAACCAATTCGTTGGTGACACATGGAAGTCTCACAATATGCCACGTGGCAAATATAAATTTTAAAAAATAAAAAAAACTAAAAAAAATTAATTTAAAAAATAATAATTCTTTTAACATCAATAATGAACCATAAAAAAATTTATATTCTTTTTTCATTAATTTATTTATTTTAAAAAATTAAATTTATACTCATCACATGGTATTCTAAGAAGTTGTCAAGCTAGATTGGCTATCCATGTTACGTTGGCACAAATTAACGGTGTTAGAGTAGAGGTACTAACTTGGGTGATGAAATACAAGTTCAAGTACCAACTAGATAAAAAAAATTAGATACCAACTAGATACTTCTGAATAAATTCAGAAGACAAACTACATATTAACTCTTAAAATAACAATGGAACACAAGTCTCAAGAATAGCGTAAAAGGTTTACAAAGTGGAGGTAGTTTAATTAAAAATGATAAGGGTGGGTTTGTATGGGCAGTGCGTTTACTTGCGGTTAGTGTAAAAATAGTGGTGGCGGTGAGATTATATACTGTAGCGATAGTGTAATGTGAGACAAAAAGTAAGCTAAATTTACCGCACCACTCATTCAAACCCATTCTAATAAAAAAAAAGGTGTACGGTGGATAAGATATTATTTTAAAGGATACTATAATTTTTATGAAAATATCTTTAAATGTATAAATATAATTTATATTATTATGGTATTTTTATCTTTTTTATATTTTTAATAAAATTAGTAAAATATTTGCATATAGTGATATTTGAACTCATGTCATTAACATTTATAATAAATAAATAAAAATTACAACATCAACCAATGCTTTATTTTTAATATTTTTACATTTCAATATTATTACACGTAATTTTTCACCCACATTGTTATGTATATCGCTACTAATATTAAGTCTTTTACTAAGTTTCACGACACTAACTCAGTAGGTTACTCTTTAATTTTATATATATTCTATATATGATATTATTTATAGTTTCAAACGGTATATTTTATTATTTATTGAATATTATATATATATATATATATAAATACGTAATTTTCATATTTTTTTGGATTTAGAGTAATTTTTATACGTAATTTTCAAACCTTATATCTCTTTTGTTTATTACATTTAGTAGAAATCTTCATATGTTTTTATGGATTTTAGAGTAAATTTTAGATAAATGTATATAAGCATTTAATATTAGCATGCAAAATTTTAAAAATGTTTTCACCTACATTTAAATGATCTTACTCTCTGTTTTCGTTAAAATATGACAGACAAAAATGTGTTATAAAAATAAAGTGTTGAAACAATATTATTTTTATTTGATTTTATAGAAATGAAATATAAATGATATTTTTATTCACATGAATTAAAAGCTATTAAATTTTAAATTAACAAATTTTGTAAATGTGGAAGACTAAGTTTATTGTTTTTTTTTTTTTTAACAATTAGGGCTAAGATGATAAATTTTGTAAACATGAGGACTAATTTGTTGAATATTTTAGATTTAGTACCAAATAGATAGAATATGTAAACAGTAGGGGCTAAATTTGTTATTGAGCCAATAAAAAAAAGTGAACGTTAGACTTTTGTCGAGTTAACAGAAACTAATATGTACCACCCTTTGCTCGACCTCAGAAAAATATACATCATACAGTTGTATCATATGCAATTAAGTATATAATCACATTCATACTATGCAACATCTCCATTTCTTGGTCTCGCATGAGCTTACGAAAGCACTTATGTTAATCCGAAGTTGAATTAGGACCAAACTGTAAAATTTTAAAAAACTCAAGCCAACGTTGCGACTTCATAATTTTCTCGTCACAACATTGTCAACTCAGTGAATTACATCGTAACGACATGTATATCTACGCCGCTACGCCACATACTGTCAAATGATGTTGAAAAAAAATGCACATTTAGTGTCTAATTCAAGTGTTTCAAATCACAACGTTTCATCACATCCTTTTTATGACAAAACATAACAAATCAAGCTAAAACAAGTAAATAACAATCAAGCTAAAACAAGTAAATAACTCTTGGAATCAACCATTGAACATAATACACTAAACATATTCTTCATTTAAGCATATTCAGTTTTCATTTCAACCATTCATATCTAAACACTTCATTTAGCAATTCAAACATGTTTCATTATCAAACTAAGAACTAAACAATTTAATAAACTTGGCTTGAAACAATTAAAGCATACACCAAACTTGTAATGGCCCAAAAGTCAGTGGTACCGGAAAGTGTAGTTTTGAAACTTCGTTTCCGTAAATTGGGTTCATAAATATTTTTTTAAAATATTTATGGAGTTATTATAGAAGCGAATCGAATTTCGGTTGGGTAATTTTGTTGAATCAGTGTTTAATTAAAGTATACGGACTAAATCAAATAAGAATTAAAAGTATGTGTTTTATTAAATTATAAGATATAGTCTAGCTAAGGGATTTATTAAGCAATTAAACCATTGGTTTAATTGTAGTGGACGACAACATGGTTTTAACCTTTAAAAAGAATGTTATATTTTAAGTTAATTCAATTATTAAAATAAGTTTAGTAATAAAATTAAGTGGGAAAACTAAAAGCATTTTTATTCTTTTGTTCATGCAAAAGTCGATTTGGGGAGAAGAAAAGAAAGGAACTTCGGACATTGATTTCGAAGGTTTCAAACCTTCAATTGGTTAATCAACTTAGTTTAGTATTTTATAAATTTTACGTTTTTAGAATCTCGATTCATAGAACTAGTGTTGAAATTTGTAGAATTGTTGTAGTTAATGAAGTTGCTATGGTAGAAAAATCTAAGTTCTTGATGTTATTTTGGTAGATTTTAAAGTTGGAAGTGAAATGAGACTGTTTTGTAAAGTCAATTCATGAAATTGTGCATCAGAGACTAAATTATAAAAAAATTAAAATTGGTAGTTTAATTGAGAAATAGGAAGTCCTATAAGGACTCTAGGAAAATTCGGTTAAGCATGGATGGGGTAAATTCATGTTAAATTGGAAGTATCGGTTTCTAAGACTAATGTGTATAAAAGTAGAAGTTTAGTGTTAATATGTAAAATAGTATTAATCAGTTAATTATATGAATTACATTGTTAAATATTTTGGTTGAGATTAATTGAATTAAATTGTTATAATTAGATCAAGAAACAAGTAGATTGATTATAATCGTGGGAAGGAAAAAGTTGTTGAATAATTATCATCGAATACTGGTAGTTGTTGCGAAGGTAAGTTCGTATTCCTTAAATTCGAACTGCATAAATTTCTCAAATTACTTTGATATCCATTTAATATATGTGCAAATGATTAATAACTTGAATGAAATAGTATGGAAACAATATGTATACTTTTATAAAATAGTTCATAGAATTGAACATTGGTGATTAATGCAAGAATTGAATTATGGAATGATGGAATTAATATTATGCAGTTTATTGTGAATATAGGTTTATAGACCAGTGCTAGGCACATTGATGTGTGTGTTTTGTACTAATTAAAATTAACAACAAAGGCAAACGCACCTATCGAACAATAATATAGCTATGGTGAGTAGAGATATCTATCCATGAGGACTAAAATTATTAGTAATTATCGTTTTCTTATTATTTAGCCTACAATTTGAAGCGATGAGTTTTAATCTAAAATTACTAAACTAATTTAACTAAGAACGCAACAAAGAAATAATCGAGAAAATAATCGAAAGATAACCAATGATAGAGACAATACCCAGGAAAGAATCCACCTAGACTCCTTATATTATTATTAATCTGATTTAAACGATTTATTCACTTGGTGTCTTGATCCGTAGAAATCCCTAAATTATGCTAATATCTTTTTCAAGAGTAGAAGCAACTAACTCTAGGTTGATTAATTGAAATCTCTTTCTAATTAAAACCCCTATTGTCACATTAACTCGATCTATGGATTCCCCTATTAGATTTGACTCTAATCCGGTAGATTTATGTCGTCCTATTTCTAGGATTGCATGAAACTCCACTCAATTATGCTAGATCTACTCTTAAACAAGAATTTGCTCCACTAAATTAAGCATATTAAACATGAATTAATATCTCAAAAATATTAAAATAAGAAATAAGCACACATAATTGAGAACAAGAATCAAGTATTTATCATGTAAAACAGAAATTAAATAATAGGATTCGTCATAGGTTTTATCCTCCCTAGGTATCTAGAGAATTAGTTCATAATTCTGAAATAAAACATCTCAAAGTCAAAAAAAACCACAAGAAACAAAGAAACTCATAAAAACTTCAGAAGAAATTAAAAGGAGGTCTTTGATCTTAATGGAAATATGCTTCAGAAGTGGCTCCAATGGTGTTCCTTGAGTGTTTTCTTCGATCTTATCTAATGCTCACATATCTCTTCTTCTATTTGGTATTTATAGACTTTAGAATGCTCAGAAAGCCTAAAAATTGTGTTTTTACGCGTATATGGGAAGCCGGGTGTGAAATCGACACTGGCTGGTACATGGGCGTGTGTTCAGCCCGTGCAGGTCACATAGGCGTGTGCCTAGCCTGTGTGGCTATTGAAATCTGCTCTTTTTCTTCGATTTTCGCTCATTTTGCTCCCAAATGCTCACCTAAGTTTAAGAATATGAATTCAAGGGATTAAGAGCATCAAATTCACCAATTTGCATAAATAATTATCCAAAAACACATTAAGAATGGGATTAAAATATGTTAGTTTTATCATTTATCAAATATCCTCACACTTAAGCGTTTGCTTGTCCTCAAGCAAAATCCTCAACTCAAATTAAAATTAATCTTTCTCAATTTTTAATTCTCATCAATAATGTTTCGAAATAATTCACAAATAATCATGCATTGATAAGTCAACTAAAAGGGCGCTAAAGATTCAAACAATCCAAGTTGAAATTTATAAAGCACGAAAACATAGGTATCTCCCATTATTTAAGTAATTACCTTGAATTCAAAATCAGCAAGAATTGACATCCTCACTAAAGATTCACTCAAATCTCAAAGTATTTAAGGTTCAACAAAATGCACTCAAAAGTAGAACAAGAAATGTCATTATCATAGGCTTGCATGAAAATCAAATCTTCACCACTATAAAATGATATGATATACAAATCAAAAGGTCTTTAAGAGGTTGTAATGGGGCTTAGGTTAAGGGTATGGAAAAAGACTAGAAAAGTTTTTTATAATCGAAATTGAATTAATAAATTACCAAATTAGGAAAAATAAACAAATGTTGAATAAAAAACAAGTGCATCAATCAAGAATAAAAACGAGCTTCTTCTCAAAATATGAATTTAACTGTTCAAGCTCAATCAACGTGCAACTAAATAATAATCGATAAATAAATATATTTTTTTCGATTTTTTTCTTTTTAGAATAATCAAAAATAATTCAGCAAATCAAACAAAAGAGCATAGTTAGGCAACTAACCAAATCGAATCTCGACAAAAAGGGAGTCAATAAAACGGGAAAAAATCTTAACGAAAAAAATAAGTTATGGGTTAACATTAATGGTTTAATCAAGAAAAAGTGTGTTAGGCTTAACGGGATTCATTAAGTGTTAATTAAAAAGGTAGGCTTTTTATGGGATAAGTAGGTTAAAACCTAAGTGCCTTTTTCATCACAGTATATCAAATCAAAGGTGTGGTCTCAACATGCATAATCGAAGCAATTTCTAGAATAACAAATCAAGTTGACACACTCATAACTAATAATAAAATGAGCATGAAAAATGTATGCTCTAAAAGCTCAAAATCTCGCAAAAAAATCATGGTTTTTGATGTTAAACTTGTAAATTTAAAACTTCAAGATAATACCTCAACTTAGAGAAACAACCTAAAATTTTTAATTTCTGAAAAATAACTTATCATGTTTGATTCTCTCATGTCTTAAAGTTTAAATCAACAATGCACAAATATCTACAAATTAATCCAAAACAACATCAACAAAAATCTCAAATCGACAAAAATTCATTCTAATGAAAGAATGAGAAAATTACTTAAATACAAGACATAATTCAGGGATTTTCTAATAATTATATAAGTAACCTCCCCACACTTAAGATGTACATTTTCCTCAATGTACAAACAGATATAATCACAGTATAAGAACAATATAATAAGAGAGAGAACACTGAAACTACCCTGAATATTAGATGAAATTGCTAGAATGGTGAAAAGTGGAATTGTAGGCAAATCTAAATGTAATGCATGATTCCGAGCAAATTAAGAAGAAAATAAACACAAATAGTGAAGAAGATTAAAAGGTTACAACTTAATTAGAAACAACCATCAAAATAAAAATATGGTTCAAAAGATAATAAATGAAATAAGTATAAGAAAACAAAAATAAAACAATTAAAAACAAAAATAAAAAGAACATAAAAAGAAAAAAGAAAACAAATTAAATAAATTATCCTTATCGTCAGAGGCATCGGTATCGTGAATTGCCAGCGTTGAAGAAGATATATGGAGGTGGCTGAAAGATCTACTGCAAAGTCGCGTCAATACTGTCAAACCGCTGAAAGCAGTGCTGCTCAAATCGAGTGAACCACTCAGACAGGTCCGCTAAGGTAGCAGTAGAAGAAGTAGTACGGTGGCTCGAAGAAGGAACCTTGTGGTGGACAAGGACATCATTAGCAAAGTCTTCATGCTCATTTTGAGGACCAGAATGAGATAGTTGGTATTGAGGAGGATCCATTCCACGCAGTCGCTCGATCATCCTCATATGGATCATGCTCAATAATCCTGCAGGGACATCTGTCCTACTAGTGTAAGTGAGGAGGACTACTCAGGTGTGTCGAGGAGACCGAAGTATCGTACGAGTTCAGTCACGTAAGGGCCCCTCCTACTGCACTTTGTCTGATGGCGAACAGCGAGGACAATGAAATAGGCGAGATCAAAGTGCACCCCGTGGCCATGCTCCACAAAAAATATGCGTCGGTTGTGCCGACGACTCTCGTGCTCTCTCCCCTACCAGTCAAAGTGTGAGCCAAGATGGCATCAATGTAGCGCAAGGCCGGAGGAAGAGAAGTCGCCTTCGAATGGATCAGGTCATAAGGCATCGTACTCGCCATGAGGTCGACCCAACAAAGAGATGGCGAGTAGTGGATGTGCCAACATAATCGAAGAAATCCCTCGGTATTCATGAATTCTGCAATGTAGAGTCTCAAGGCATCTCTGAACTCTGGGACACTTATATGTCGCATCATATCGCCGAGTCTAAAGGTGATAGTGCCCGGCTCGTCATGGGTCAATATCACCTGCTGTAACAGGAAAGTCAAACAAAACTCCAAGGTAAGCTCCATGTATGTGGGCACGATAATGGAAAAGAACCAGTCCCAAGGAGGTGTAGCAATGATGGCGCAGACATGATCAGCTAATTAGAACTGCTCTAAAGCGGCCCAATCAGTACATTGGCCTAATTTGAATGGCCTTAGTCGAAGATGCCGATATAAGTCCTCCTAGGAACCCTGTGGAAACCGTAAGAATGGATGGCGGCCATCGACGGAAACCCGAGGAAGAGGTCATACCCGGAGTCTTTCGTTTTTCGAAGCAGGACGGCGACCTTAGACTTGCTTCGTGTGTTCTTCATGATGAATCTACAAGAAAATAAAACAATCAAATATTCAAACAAAACGAAGCAAATGGACGAACCAAACATAATAGAGGCAATCCAATAACCAATGCAATAATTGAAGGCAACATCAACAACTTAACGAATTAAGTAAATCAATATTGAGCATAATAAAAACAATAATCAGAAAGATAATACCAAAAGAAACAAGAATAATTAAAATAGTAATAATACTAAGTCTGAAAATAAGAAAAGACTAAGTAAAGATAATACCAATAAAAACAAAAATACTAACTAAAAATAATACGAGTAAAAAATGTTATTGCAGATAGGTTCCACTACGACTAAAAATAAGAATAATGACAAGAATAAAAATAATAATAATTAAAACAGTAAAACAAATAATAATAATAATAATAATAATAATAATAATAATAATAATAATAATAATAATAATAATAATAATAATAATAATAAACTAATGATAAGAAAACTAAGAATAATAAGACAACAAATAATAATGCTAAGAATAGGAATAATAAACAGACACTACTAAAAAACAAAAAGAAAAGGAATAAGAAAATTAATAACAACAATAAAAACAATAAAACTAATGTAGCAGGGCAAAATAATAATAGAACAATAATAATAAAATGACTAAACAGAATAAATAAAATAAAAATAAGTAGAGAAATAAAAGAAATAAATTAAAGAAAATAAAAAATAAAAAAAATAAAAAAATAGGGCAAATAGGGAGGACCGATGGTGAGATAGTGGCCAGAGTTACGATGGAGGGTCACGCGTTGACGGTGCAGTGGCCGGCACAAGGGACGGACGAGGCTTGGGGTGAGGTTGTAGCTAGAGGAAGGTTGCGATAGAGGTGTGACGCTGATGGGTGGGCACTCGTGCAAGGGAGATAAGGGAGAGGATTGATGAGGGAAGAAGGGGAAAGCCAAGAAGGAGAGAGGGTTGGGGCTATAACGGTGAGGGTGCGATGGAGGTGGGCGGGTGAAGGTAGAGGTTCGAGCGCTAAGGGGAAAAGGGGTTTGCTGAGTGACAGATGGAAGGGGAGGAAGGGAAGAGCACAGAAAGAGAAGATGGGGTTCAATGCAGAGGGTGTGCAACGACGGTGGCTGGATTGGTGAGTGAAGGCAGATCGATGGCGGGGGATGGTGAGCAACGGCTAGGGTTTCTTTTTGGGGTAGGAAGAAGACAAAACACAATGAAATGGGAATTAGAGTTTAGATGGGTGACACAATCGTGTAAGGGCCCGTGTTGGGCCACACAGTCGTGTAGATCTTTCTTAGCTCGTGTGCAATTAAAAAATCCAACCCAGTCTTCACACAGCCTAAGACATGCCCGTGTGTCCAGGCCGCGTGTGCCAGACTGTGTGTGATCTCATTCGCTTCTCCCACGCCCGTGAGGGAAGTCATGTGAAGCACACGCCTGTGTGACTCGACCGTGTCTCTTGCCTGTATAACTCATTGACTTAAAATTAAATTGAAAAAATAGCTTCAGGACGTACATGGCCTAGGTCATGCCCGTGTGTCTATGCCGTATGGACTATCTTAAGCCGTGTAAACATCGAATTTTATAAAAATTAAGTCCCAAGACTCACACGACCGTGTAACTCACTGTCAAATTCCCCATGGTGCACACGGCTTGGGACACGCCCTTGTGTCCAGGCCGTATGGGTTGAAAACACACTTTTTTATTTTTTTAATTTAAAAAAATTAATTTAATTAATTTGAAAATAACATGAAATAAAATTAAAAGAATTAGCAGAGTGTTAACACTCGGGTTGCCTCCCGAAAAGCACTTATTTAAAGTCTAAGCTTAACTTACCTTGTATGCGCACTTACAGTGATTTGCGGAGAAATTTTTTTTTTCTCTTTATCGAATACTTTACCAAAATAAGATTTGAGTCGAGTATTGTTTACCTTAAACGTGCTGAATTTAGAATGAGTTACCTGGACTGTACCGTAAGGGAAGACGGTCAGTACTATAAATGGGTTTGATTCGTTTGTATTAAGCTCCGAAGGGGCAATTCGTGGATCCGTTTTGTCTAGTAGTACCTTGTCCCCAACCTTAAATTGGTTTATTCCATCCACATGCTCATCATGGCGTCACTTTGGCTCTTTATCGTACTTTTTTGGTTTCTCTTTAACATGTGTTCGTCATTCATCTAGTTCATCGAGGTGTATCATTCCCTCTTCGTATATTGTTTGATGCCTATCACCTTGATTGTAACATGGCTCTATCAAATTTTCTCGTGGGATTTCCTACAAAGAAGGTTGAGCCACATGGTTACTCACATTAACAGAATATTTAAAACCGTCCCAATCACTAGATGTTCTCACAAAATCGCGTGCTTGGAGTATAATTTTTCATCGCCTACACAAAGTACAAGTTCACTCGTACCAACATCTATTATAGTCCTAGTAGTTGCTAAAAAGGGTCATCCTAAAATTAAAGGTACCTTACTAGCCTCATCCATGTTTAATACAACAAAGTCAACAGGAAATATAAATTTATCGATCTTTGCAAGCACATCTTCAATAACACCCCTAGGATATCTAATGGTTTTATCCGCTAATTGAATACTCATCCTAGTTTGTTTGGGTTTTCTAAGACCTAGTTGTTTAAACATTTTATAAGGCATAATATTAATACTAACCCCTAAATCAACTAAGGCATTATCAATATTTAAACTACCAATTAAACAAGGAATAGTAAAACTCCCTGGTTCTTTTAATTTGTTGGGTAGTTTATTTTGTAAGATGGCCTAGCAAACTACATTGAGCTCCACAATTAATGAATCGTCTAACTTCCATTTGTTTGCCAACAGCTCCTTTAAAAATTTGACATAATTGGGAATCTGCGAAAGAGCTTCAACAAAAGGTAAGTTAATATGTAATTTTTTCAAAAGTTTAAGAAATTTACCAAATTTTTTGTTCGTGTGGTCTCCCTTCGTCACGTTAGGATATGGCACTCGAGGTTTATATTCTTTGGCAACCGACTTTTGCTCTTTCTGGCTTACCTCAACTTTATCGTTATTCACTATAAGTTTTTGCCTCAGTTCTTGTTCAGATTCAACTAACCCTTCTTCATCTCGAATAGTAATTGCATGAAGCTGCTCCCTTTGGTTAGTTTTGGTATTGCTAGGCAAACTACCTTGTGGTCTTTCCGAGATTAATTTAGCAAGTTGACCGATTTGATTTTTGAGCCCTTGAATTGATGTTTGTTTATTTTTTAGTGTTGGCTCAATGTTTTGAAAATGTGTTTTCGACACCGAGATAAACTTTGCCAACATCTCCTCAAGGTTCAGCTTCTTCTCTTGCTGATAAGGGGGTTGTTGGAAGCCTGGAGGGGGTTATGCTCTCTGATTTTCTTGACCACCCCAAGCGAAATTTGGATGGTTCCTCCAACCTGCATTATAGTTATTACTATAAGGGTTATTTTGAGGCCTAGAATTATTACCCATATAATTGATTTGTTCATTCTCTGTGCTAGGAGCAGAGGGTAAATATTTTGGATTATTCATTCCACCTCTGTTTGTATCGCATTGCATCACTAGATGTACCTTTGTAGAAAGATATAAACCATGTATTTTCTTGTTTAATAAATCTACCTGGTTTGTTAACATGGTGACTGCATCTAAATTAAAGACACCGGTTGCTTTCATCGGCTTTGTCCTCGTGACTTGCCACTGATACTTATTCAGTGCTATCTCTTCAATAAATTTCACTTCGGGTGTTTTATTATTCAGAGTTCCACTGGATGCTGCATCGATTAACTGCCTAGTTGAGGGATTCAAACCGTTGTAAAAGGTTTGAACTTGCAACCATAAAGGTAACCCATGATGAGGACACCTTCTCAATAAGTCCTTATACCTCTCCCATGCATCATATAGAGTCTCTAGATCAATCTGAACAAAGGAAGAGATGGCATTCCTCAACTTGGCTACTTTAGCTAGTGGGAAATATTTCAGAAGGAACTTTTCTGTCATTTGAGCCCATATAGTAATGGAACCTCATGGTAAAGAATTTAACCATTGTTTAGCTTTGTTCCTCAACGAGAAAGGGAATAACCGTAAACAAATGGAGACGCAATGGCACCATTAATCTTTAAAGTATCACAGATTTCCAAAAAAATTGCCAAATGAGCATTTTAATCTTCGTCTTGCAAACCATCGAACTAAACAAATTGTTGTACCATCTAAATAGTGTTCGACTTAAGTTCAAAATTATTTGCAGCAATTGTGGGTCGCACAATACTCGATTCAACCCCAGTTTAGATGGGCTTAGCATAATTGTACATAATACGAGGAACAGGAGATGCAACAACTACAGGAGGTAGCTGAATATTCTGATTATCGTCCATCTCCTAAGTAATAATAATGTCCTCTTGTTCATCTTCTAAATTTTGTCGACTCTGTCTTGCTTTTTTACAGTTTCTGCGAGCAGTACTTTCAATTTCAGTATCGAATAACAATGGTCCCAACGAGTTTCTTCTAGTCATAAACCAAAAGAACTTGCCAGAAGCAAACAGAAGAAAAAAATTATAATGTAAAAATTAAACTAAAAAAAATATATATAATAAAATAAAAATGGCTAAAGTAATAAAAATAAAGTATTCCTAATATTTTAGTCCCCAGCAATGGGGCAAAAAACTTAATGTGTATTTTTCGTACTAACTAAAATTAACGACAAAGGAAAGCGCACCTATCGAACAATAGTATAGCTACGATGAATAGAGATATGGTATCCACGAGGACTAAAATTATTAGTAATTACCATTTTCCTATTATTTAGCCAACAATTTGGAGCGATAAGTTTTAATCTAAAATTACTAAATTAATTCAACTAAGAACGCAATAGAGAACGAATTGGGAAAATAATCAAAAAATAACTAATGAGAGAGACAATACCCATGAAAGAATCCACCTAGACTCCTTCTATTATTATTAATCTGATTTAAACAATTTAATCTCTTGGTGTCTTGATCCGTAGAAATCCCTAAATTATGCTAATATCCTTTTCAAGAGTAGAAGCAATTGACTCTAGGTTGATTAATTGAAATCTCTTTCTAATTAAAACCCCTATTGTCACATTAACTCTATCTATGAATTCCCCTATTAGATTTGACTCTAATGCAATAGATTTATGTCATCCTATTTCTAGGATTGCATGCAACTCCACTCAATTATGCTAAATCTACTCTTAAATAGAGACTTTTGCTCTACTGAATTAAGCACATTAAACATGATTAATATCTCAGAAAAATTAAAACAAGAAATAAGCACACATAATTGAGAAAAAGAATCAAGTATTTATCACGTAAAATAGGAATTAAATAATAGAATTCGTTATAGGTTCATCTGTAACAGTCCGTTTTCGGTAAAATCAGAATAGTGGTTTCGGGACCACAAATCTGATTTCGAAAGAAAAATTATTTTTATATTATTTTATGGTCTATAGTATGATAGTAATGTCGTATAAAAATTTCATAAAGAAATTAAATCGATTACATGTTTAATTTGATAAAGGACCAAATAGTACAAAGTGCAAAAGTTGAGTTCTAATAGCTAAAAGGATTATATAGATATGGAATTCAAAATTTGAGGTCCTTATATGGCAAATAGAACATTAAAAATGCTTAGTGGTTAAGGATGATGATTCATCCACAGAAAATAAAATAAAGAAAAGGATGAAATTGGAAAGTGAAATAATAAAAGATGAAAAATGATAAAATAAAAATAAAATATATCATCATTTATATCATCTTTCCCAAATTAAAAGCATGGAAACCCTAGTCATGGAAACTAAGCTCAAGACAACTTATTTTGCTTGATTAGGTAAGTATTCTTGCCCCTTTTTTAATGATTTTTAGATTTCTGAGATCATAATAGTTTAATCTAGCTATTTCAAGAATTAATTCGCAAAGTTATCAAGGTACTAGGGTTTTGCCATAGATGAACATAGATGAATTATGAAGTTTTATGGTAGAAAATGAAAGGTTGTTGATAGATAAACAACTTTTGTAAAAGGAATTTTAATGAAATTATGATAGGGACTAAATTGAAAAGATGTAAAATTCATGGAGAAATTCTAAATTTTATGAAATACATGGGATGTAATTTTTACATGTAAAAATCAGCTAGGCTCGGAATAAGGATTAAATTGCATGAATTTCATTTTTCGAGCCTAGGGACGAAATCATCATTAATTAAAAGTTTAGGGGCAAAATAGTAATTTTGCCTAATATGTGAATTGAATTGAAATGAACATGAATTAATGTTAAATTCATTCATATAGATTTGGATAGACCAAATTTGGAGTTAGAACGAAGAAAATAGAAAATGTCGGATTAGTAGATTTTTACATGCACGAACATTTGTTGAGGTAAGTTCGTGTAACTAAATTGTTTATATTTATATGCTTTAATTAAATTTTGTGTATGTGAATTGCATAAATGTCAAATATATGAAATTGGTTACATATCTGACAAAGCTTGATAAATATTAAATCATGTTTGAATAATGGAATTCGATGGATACAGGATTTCTCGATTGGTTGTGGTCCTACATGTGTTGCGGACACACCACAGCTCCTACGAACATCCTGTTATAAGCCCTCTCGAGCTTCCTGTTATATGGTTCCTACGAGCATCCTGATCGGTAGTGATCCAGCATGTGTTGCGGACTACCGCAACTCTTTGTGAGCGTCCTGTTATATGATCGGTTGTGATCCTGCATATATTGCGGACACAAACATAGCTCTTTGTGAGCGTCCTGATATGGCTCGCTTGAACTTCCCGATATATAGCTATCCGGAGCTCCTGATTAAAGGCTTTTTCTGAGCTTCCTAATTAAAAGTTCTTTGTGAATTTTCTGATTATGGCTCTTATGAGCTTCCTGTTATATAGCCCGGATAAGCTTTCTGATGGGCTCTTTGTGAGCTTCCTGTTATATGGCTTAAGAGAGCATTTTTCAATTATGTGCTTTAAAAAGCACTCATGAATATAAATTGACGGATTTCTGATTTGTACACTTCGAGTGTACTACCTGTGTATCCATCGATGTTTTCAATGATTCAACGGGCAAAGTTCTGACATGAGAAAATATGAACATGAAATGAATTAATACACGTATCTGCCTGAAATACATGAAAATAATGATACATGATATATGGAAATATGAGATGATAATATATGAACATGGAATTCTTTTGATGAATATGTTCATCCATGATTATAGATTTGTACACATTGAGTGTAGTACCCGTGTGACACTGACATTTCAAATGATTTAATGGGCAAAGTTCTAACATGAAATAATCTAAACTCGAGACAAATTATTATGAAAATGTACTTGAAATACAAGTGTTATATGAATACATGATATGGAAAGTATATGTACATGGAAATCTAATTATTGTTGAGCCCATACATGTTTCTTGATATTTATATGAAATATATGACTAACAAGGGTGATGAGGATATGTGTTAAAGCTCGTGATCAAGTTGATTGAATGTGCCTTGTATGTTTCTATTGAATCTAAATGAGTTTTAAGTTAATTACCATATTATACGAACTTACTAAGCATTTTATGCTTACTCTATTTTATTTTTCCCTATTCTACAGCAATTAGGAGGCTTGTTGGATTTTGGAAGCTTGGTGAGATCGCTCACACTATCCATCAGCCTATTTTGGTATATATATGGTAAATCAATTATGGTTATCATGGCATGTATAGGTTAATTGGCCAATATCAGCATATAAATGCTTTAATTATAACTAGCCATTGGAATGGCTTGTGATGGATATGTTTGGTCTGTGTTTGAAATTGGTTGATTGATAGAAATTATATTGGCATATTAATTATTGAATTAAGTTAGCATATTTGATAAGATATGCATATATGTGAACCTGGTAATCTAAGTAAGTGTGTATACTTGATTATATGAGGTATTATATCATGTATAAGACTTGATTTCGAGTTGGGTTAAATGACCTATAATAGCTTGTAAATATGTTAAAGTGTTGGTGTAGGAGGATGACAAAATGGGGTGAGAAATATGGCTTAAAAATTAGTCTATTTTCGTCCATACGGGCAGAGACACGGGCGTGTGTCTCAGCCGTGTGTGACACACAGCCTAGCACATGGGCGTGTGACCTGGTCGTATGTCCCATGCATCTTTAAAATTTCAAAATAGAATGCCCAGGTATTTACACACGGCCTAGCACATGGGCGTGTGGCTTGGCCGTGTGACCCAAGTTACAGAGTTACATGGGCTGTCCCTTGGCCGTGTGTATCACACGGGCGTGTGACCCCTGCACCTAAGAAAAATTTTGAGATAATGAGAAAAACCCTCTGAGTACCCGGTTTAGTCCTGACTCATTTCTAATGCATGTTTTGGGCCTAGATGATTCATATAAGGGACTTTATGTTTGATTTCTGACATGAATACTGTATAAAATAAAATATCTATTTACTTGATCTGTATATTCTAGTAATGCTTCATAACCTTGTTCCAACAACGAATACGGGTTAGGGGTGTTACATCATCCTCCCTAGGTATCTAAGGAATTAGTTCATAATTTTGAAATAAAACATCTCAAAGTCAGAAAAACCACAAGAAAAAAAAAAAAAAAAAACTCATAAAAACTTTAGAAGAAATTAAAAGGAGGTCTTTGATCTTGATGGGCTCCAATGGTGATCCTTGAGTTTTTTCTTTGATCTTCTATGATGGCTCTCATATCTCTTCATCTATTTGGTATTTATAGACTTTAGAATGCTCAGAAAGCCTAAAACTTGCATTTTTCTGTGTATTTTGGAAGTCAGGTGCGAAATTGACACAGACTGGCACATAAGCATGTGTCCAGCCAGTGTGGGTCACATGGGCATGTGCCCAGCCTGTGTGGCTCCTAAAATTTGCTATTTTTTCTCTGATTTTCACTCATTTTACTCCTAAATTCTCACCTAAGTGTAAGAACATGAATTAAAGGGATTATGAGTATCAAATTCACCAATTTGCATAAATAATCATCTAAAAATGCATTAAGAATGGGATTAAAATATATTAGTTTTATCATTTATCACACATATACATTTGTTGGATTCACCGACCAGTGCTGGGCACACAAACATTTTTGGATTCACCGACTAGTGCAGGGCACACATATATTCGTCAGATATACTGACCAATGCTGGGCACACATACAATTGTCGGTTTTACCGACCAGTATGGGGCATATATTTATCGGTTCTATTGGTCAACATTGGGCACATATCGTTATTACAGAATTATTCGTCCGGCACTGGGTGCTAAGGCGGTACCTTATAAAGAATATTATATAATCAGCTCAAGATGTTTGGTATTCAAATGGAAAGAATGCATCTTTAGTGTCTTAATGAATGGATTTGTGAAACTTAATTAGCGTATAATGCTCTTGTTAATTTTAAGCACCATTGACATGTACTAGAATTAAGTATCCAAGTTATTTGAATTGCAATTGAAACTCACTTAGCATTTAAAATTGTGATTGTTCCAAGGTTAGGTACGACACAAATTAGTTTAAGTTTCGATTCTGTATCTGACGGACCTTGAAACTAACTATTATTTCAACAAAGGCAAGCGCACCTATCGAACAGTAGTATAGTTGTGGTGAATCTGGAATATCGTCTCCTTAAGGACTAAAATTACTAGTAATTACTATCTTTTTATTATCTAGCCTAATAATTAAGGAGATTTATTTCTAATCTAAATTTAACTAACTAATTTAACTAACTAAATTATTATGAACATGACAGGGAGCGAATTTGGAAAATACTTTTAAACAACTTATATGAGATAGGCAATACCTAAGGAAGAATCCACCTAGACTTCACTTATTACTTTTGATTCATACGATTTATTCACTTGACTTAATCCGTAGAAATCCCTGATTTATGTTAATATCTCTTTCAAGACTAAAAACAACTGACTCTAGGTTGATTAATTGAAATCTCTTTCTAATTGAAACCCCTATTGTCGCATTAACTCGATCTATGGATTCCCTTATTAAATTTGACTCTAATCCAGTAGATTTTCGTCGCCCTATTTCTGGGGTTGCAATCAACTCCGCTTAATTGTGTTGATCTGCTCTTAAACAGGGACTTTTGTTCCACTGAATAGCACATTCGACTTGAATCAATAACCTGAATTATCAAAACAAGAATAAGAACTCACAATTAAGAATAAGAACAAGTATTTATCTTATAAATCAAATAATAATAAAATCTGTCTTAAGTTTCATCCCCTTAGGTATTTAAGGGATTTAGTTCATACTAATAAACGGAAACATATCAGAATAGGAAAAACAACAAAACATAAGAAAACCCAAAAACTTCTAAAGAACTTGATGGGGGATCCTCAGTCTTGATGGAGATCCTTCTCCAAAGCTGTTCTCGATGGCTGTCTTGGAGTATTTTCTCCTTCTACTCGGCGTCTATTCGACGTCCTGTCGACCTCCCTTTTAGGTTGCCCCCTATGGTGTTTATATAGGCTTTCGAGATGCCTTACTTGGCCTACAAGTATCCTATTCTGAATAGAATTCATCCTAGTTTCGGCAGGGACACGCCCGTGGTCGATAGTCTAGGCCGTGTTTGATCCTGTTTATCACACACGGCCGTGTGGTCTGCCCGTGTGCAGTGGTCCAGGCCGTGTAAGCCCATTTTGTCACTTTTTGGCCCGTTTCTCATTCTTTTCAATTTCCTAAGCTCTCCTGAGTATAAAACATGAAATTAAGAGATTAGGAGCATCGAATTCATTAATTTCAATAGAAAATCATCCAAAATTAAGCCAAGCATGGGGTTAAAATATGTGTAAATTATGGTTTATCAAATATCCCCACACTTAAGCCTTTGCTTGTCCTCAAGCAAAATTCTTAACTCACAATTAAAGTTAACTTCCTTAATTCATAATCTCATTAATAATGTTTCATCATAATTCATAGATAATTCACACATTGATAATTTAACTAAAAGAGTCCTAAAGATTCAAACAATCTAAGTCATAAAAATTTTATAGCACAAAAACATAGGTGTTTTCTCTTACCTAAATAATTACCTCTAATTCAAAACTGACAAGAATTGACATCCTCACTAAAAATTCACTCAAGTCACTGAAGGTGTTTAAGGTTCAAATTAATCACTCAAAAGTCAAACATGAAAAGTTAATCTCATAGGCTTGCATGAAAATCAAATCTTCACCACTATAAAATGAGATGATACACAAATCAAAAGGGTTTTAAAGGGTTGTAATGGGGCTTGGGTTAAAGGTGTGGATATAGGCTAAATTAGAAGGTTAGAATCGAGATTGAATTGACAAATTACCTAACTAGAAACAATGAACTAATAACGAATAATTACATTAATAACAATAGCTTCTTCTAAATATGTGAATTTAACTGTTTACGCTCATAAAACATGGAACTAATAATGAATATACTTTCAACTTTTTTTTAAGAATAAGAACATACAATTAATAAGAAAGAACTTAACAACGGAAATAGAGAACATAGTTAGGCACCTGCTCAAATCAATTCTCGACAAAAGGGACGTCAAAAGATTAGGGGAAGTAAAAATTTTGTTTTAGGTTAATATTAGTAGGTGAGTCAAGAAACGGTTTATTAAGCTAAAAGGGGTTTACTAGGGGTTAATTATGGAGGTAGGTTTTTTATGGAGTAAGTGGGTTAAAACCTAGGTGCCTTTATCATCTATATCAAATCAAAAATGTGGTCTCGACATGTATAATCGAAGCAAGTTCTAGAATAACAAATCAATGTTGATACACTCATCATCAATAAAGTGAGCAAGAAAAGATATATGCTCTAAAAGCTCAAAATCTCACAGAAATTATGGTTTTTGATGTCAACCTTGTAAATTACAAACTTCAAAGTAATATTTAAATTTAGGGGCACAACCTAATAAAATTTTAAATTCTGAAAATAGGCTTATCATGCTTGATTCTCTAATATCTTAAAGTTTAAACCATCAATGCACATTTATTTATGACTTAATCTGAAACATATCAATGAAAATCATAAATTAATAGAAGTTTCATTCTAATAGTAATACGCGAAAATTACTTAAGAACAAAGCATAATTCAGTATTGTTGACACCTTCCCACACTTAAGATGTACATTGTCCTCAATGTACAAAAATAGATATCTACAATATATAAAATCATAAGATATGGAGAGAAGTGAACTTCCTGAATTTTGGATGGAGTTAAGGAAAAGACACGATAAGTTAGGCATAGATGAAGATGGAGGTGAATACTCCGGTGGTGGTGTGGTCGTTCCTTAATAGCCCCTTAATCCTAATTTAATAAAAGAAAAATATAATAATATAAATTAAAGAAAAGAAAGATAAAGGAAAAGAATTTAAAAATGAAAATAAAAGAAGAAGAAAAAATAAATGGACTCAAAAGTCCTTGTCCTGTCGAGTTAATAAAGCGGCCGGCATGAACTTATATAGATCGGTTTCGCACGGGGAGACTGTGTTAGGGTCCTTTGGCTTTTTCGACATGGTGATGGTGATGTAAAGAAAGAATGAGGGAGAGGGGAAAAGGAAAATGAAAGGAAAAAGATAGTAGAAAAAGAAAGGGGTGTGGTGGTTAGGGTTTGGGAAAAGAAGAATTTGGGGAGAAAGTGAGAAGAATGGGGGTTTTAAATAGGAATCAGAAACCTGGTTGCTACCCACGCCCGTGTGCTTTGGGTGTGTTAGGTCATATGGCCATATCGTACGGCCGTGTAGTGTTTCGTTCGTTTCTCCCACACCTATGTAGAGGTTGCCACGCCCATGTTGCTTAATCAATGTCGGCCACGGCCTAAAAACACGAGCGTGTTGCATGGATGTATAGATTTTTCAGTGTCAACCACGACCAAATCGCACTGCCATGGCATTTTATCGCAGCCCGTGTTTTGAGAAATTTTCGTCCTTGGTTCGCACGGTCTCTGCCATGCCAATGTGCCTATTCGTAGTGTCCACACGGCCACGGCCACGCTCCTGTGTAAGGCCATGTGGAGAAAGAAACCTGCACTTTATTAACTTGGTTAGTTGTTAGTTAGGTACTAAAAATCGAAAATATGGACGTTAGTGGGGTAAGTGCTCGGGTTTCCTCCCGAGAAGCGCTCGTTTAAAGTCTTAAGCTAGACTTACCTTTCATTCACATAATCATGATGGTTTGAAGAGTTGAAACTCCTCATTCTTGCTATCAATTTGGTTATCGATATATAGTTTAAGTCGAGTGGTGTTTACCTTAAAAGTGTTGAATGTAGGATTAGTTACCTTGACTGTTCCATATGGGAAGATATTCAATACCGTGAAAGGGATCTCTTCGTTTGTATTAAGGTCCGAAGTGGCGATTCGAGAGTCTTTCTTATCCAACAATACCTGATCTCTGATCTTAAACTGGGTTGTCCCATCCTTAAGTTTGACATGGTTTTGCTTTGGTTCCTCGTGTTTTTTTGGTTTTTCCTTGACGTGTGTCCGCCATTCATCTAGTTCATCTATTTGTAATCTTCGTTCATCATGAACAGTTTTATTCTTAATATGAACACTAGACCCTGGCTCTGTTATCTTTTCTCGAGACATTTCCTATAAAGAAGATTGAACGTTAAGTTTATTCATATTAATAGGACTTGTATTCTCTTGATCATTAGATATTTTGTCAGAATCACGTGCTTTGAGTTTAATCATGTCATCACTTACACGAAGTATTACTTCCCCCGTATAAACATCGATAATGGTCCTAGCAGTTGCTAAAAAGGGCCATCCTAAAATTAAAGGAACATCATTATCGTCATTCATATCTAAAGCAACAAAGTCTATTGGGAATATGAATTTGTCAATTTTCACTAGTACATCCTCAATTATACCCCTAGGAACTCTAATGGTTTTATCAGCTAATTGGATGCTCATCCTAGTTTGTTTGGGTTTCCCAAGACCTAATTGTTTAAACAATTTATAAGGCAAAACATTGATACTTGCCTCTAAATCAGCTAAAGCATTATTAATAGATAAACCACCAATTAAGCACGGAATTGTAAAACTCCCTGGATCTTTTAACTTTTGTGGTAGCTTATTTTGTAGAATTGTCGAGCACGCTGCATTTAGCTCCACATGTGATGTATCGTCTAACTTCTGTTTGTTTGTCAAAAGCTCTTTTAAAAATTTCCTTGAAATGGGAATCTGTGAAAAAACTTCAAGAAACGGTAAGTTAATATGTAATTTCTTTAGAAGTTTAAGAAATTTACCTAATTGGTCATCTGTGCAGTCTTTCTTCATCGCATTAGGGTATGGCACACGAGGTTGGTACTTTGTAATTACTGGTTTTGGTTTATCATGGCTTACCTCAACCTTACCTTCCTCTACCAATTTTCTTGCTGTGGGTTTGGTTCGCTAACTCTTCACTTTTGTGAGCAGTTATGGCATGAAGTTGCTCCTTTAGGTTAATTTCAGTGTTACTTGGCAAGCTTCCTTGTGGTCGTTTAGTGATCAGCTTAACAAGTTGTCCTAATTGGTTCTCGAGCCCTTAAATCGATGCTTGCTGATTTTTGAGTGCTGTTTCGGTGTTTTGGAAATGTGTTTCTAACACCGCGATAAATTTTGTTAGCATCTCCTCAAAGTTTGGCTTCTTCTCTTGTGGGTAGGGTTGTTGTTGAAAACCTGGGAGGGGTTGTTGTCTCTGATTTCCTTGGCCACCCCATGAAAAGTTGGGCTGGTTCCTCCAACCTAGATTGTAAGTGTTACTATAAGGGTTATTTTGAGGTCTAGAATTATTACACATATAGTTCATCTGTTCGCTTTCTATGCCAGGGTTGTAAGACGGATATTCTGTATCACTCATCCCTCTTCCATCCGTATCGCACTACATCATTAGATGTACCTGCGAAGAACCACACAAACCATCAATTTTCCTACTTAAAAGTTTGACCTGGTTTGATAGCATGGTTACTGCATCGAGGTTGAAAACACTGGTAGCTTTTGTTGGCTTTGTCCCTGTAACTTGCCACTGATAGTTATTCAGTGACATCTCCTCTATAAACTCATAAGCCACTTCAAGGGTTTTGTTATTTAGGGTTCCACCGGCGGCTGAATCAATCAGCTGCCTAGTTGAGGGGTTCACACCGTTGTAAAAGGTTTAAACCTGTAACTATAGAGGTAATCCATAGTGTGGGCACCTTCTCAGTAGATCCTTGTATCTCTCCCATGCATCGTAAAATGTCTCTAAATCCATCTGCACAAAAGAAGAGATATCATTTCTCAATTTAGCCATTTTAGCCAGCGAAAAATATTTTAACAAAAACTTTTCGGTCATTTGTTCCCATGTAGTGATTGATCCTCGTGGTAACGAGTTCAACCACTGTTTAGCTTTGTTCCTTAACGAAAAGGGGAACAACCGAAGGTGAATGGCATCGTCAGAAACGCCATTAATTTTGAACGTATCGCATAATTCCAGAAAATTTGCCAAGTGATTGTTTGGATCATCATCCTGCAAACCATCAAACTGAACAAATTGCTGAATAATCTATATAGTGTTAGATTTCAATTCAAAATTATTTGCAGCAATAGTAGGTCTAACAATACTTGATTCAGTTCCTGTTAAATTAGGTTTAGCATAATCATACATAGTTCGAGGAGTAGGGTTTTGATTCACCGAATTTGCGGCAACCACAAGAGGTAGTGGATTATTATCAACCATCTCTTCGGTAGTGTTGGTATCATCCTCTTGCTCTTCTTCTATCTATTGTAGGCTTCACCTTATTTCCCTACGATTTTTGCGAATGGTACCTTCTATATTACTGTCAAAAAGTAATGGTCCTGACGGGTTCCTTCTAGTCATAAACTAGAATTACCTGTCAAAATCAAATAAAAGAAAAATTAGCAAAGTTAAAATTAAAGTAAATATAAATTGCAAATAAATAAAAATGGCTAAAGTAATAAAAATTTAGTGTTCCTAATATCTTAGTCCCCGGCAACAGCGCTAAAAACTTGATGGACCTCGAAACTAACTATTATTCCGACAAAGGCAAGCGCACCTATAGAACAGTAGTATAGTTGTGGTGAGTCCGGAATATCGTATCCTCAAGGACTAAAATTACTAGTAGTTACTATCTTTTTATTATCTAGCCTAATAATTAAGAGGATTTATTTCTAATCTAAATTTAACTAACTAATTTAACTAACTAAATTATTATGAACGCGACAGGGAGCGAATTGGGAAAATACTTTTAAACAACTTATATGAGATAGGCAATACCTAAGGAAGAATCCACCTAGACTTTACTTATTACTTTTGATTCATATGATTTATTCACTTGACTTAATCAGTAGAAATCCCTGATTTATGTTAATATCTCTTTCAAGACTAAAAACAACTGACTCTAGGTTGATTAATTGAAATCTCTTTCTAATTAAAACCCTTATTGTCGCATTAACTCGATCTATTGATTCCCTTATTAGATTTGACTCTAATTCGACAGATTTTCGTCGCCCTATTTCTAGGGTTGCAATCAACTCCGCTTAATTGTGTTGATCTACTCTTAAACAGGGACTTTTATTCCACTAAATAAGCACATTCAACTTGAATCAATAACCTGAATTATCAAAACAAGAATAAGAACTCACAATTAAGAATAAGAACAAGTATTTATCTTATAAATCAAATAATAATAAGATCTGTCTTAGGTTTCATCCCCTTAGGTATTTAAGGGATTTAGTTCATACTAATAAACGGAAACATATTAGAATAGGAAAAACAACAAAACATAAGAAAACCCAAAAACTTCTAAAGAACTTGATAGGGGATCCTCAGTCTTGATGGAGATCCTTCTCTTAGGCTATTCCCGACGGCTGTCTTAGAGTATTTTCTCCTTCTACTCGGTGTCTATTTGACGTCCTGTCAACCTCCCTTTTAGGTTGCCTCCTAGGGTGTTTGTATAGGCTTTCGAGATGCCTTACTTGGCCCACAAGTATCCTATTCCGAATAGAATTCATCTTAGTTTCGGTAGGGACATGCCCGTGGTCGATAGTCTAGGCCGTGTTCGATCCTATTTGTCACACACGGCCGTGTGGTCTGCCCGTGTGCAGTGGCCCAAGCCGTGTAGCCAAGCATGGAGTTAAAATATGTGCAAATTATGGTTTATCAGTATCTAACTTCAAGTCCCAACTTCTTTTGTGGTGAATCTCTCTTTTGGATTTTGGCATGTACCTAGGATACTTTTGTAGTTAATGGTATTTTGTTTTTGGTTGGTCTCATAAGTTGTGTATGCACCTAGGATGTTAATATTCTATAAATGGTTATTTTGTGTATAGCTAGTACTTATGAAGGTTATATATATAGGATGTTTTCTTATATGAACTTTGGTTATGTTTTGTATTAGTTGTAAAATACTTGTATATATATATATGTGGATGATATATGTCTTATGGATTTGGTTCCTTTGAGAAGTGTAGGTCATAAGTCATTTTGTTTGGGTTGATATATGTAATGATGTGGTTGATAAGGTTGATGGTTCTTAATGTTTGAGTAAGATGAATGTATGATTTGGTTATGGTCGAATGCCTTTGTATGTGATGATTGAACTATGGTGTCAATGAGGGCACATTAGTTAGGCACTTAGGTTGTATGAAATTGACATGTTTTGACTTGTTTTGAGGTGTATTTGATGATGTTTAAAGAGTGGTATTAGGTTTGGCTTGATAACAAGATAGGTGTAAAAATTGTATTGTTTTAAAAGCAAAATTTGGTGCACACGGCCTGGGACACGAGCTGTCACAAAGTCATGTGTCATACACAGTCGTGTGTCTTATTGTTTTTAGGTGTAGGTTTCACACGGCCTGCGACACAATCATGTGATCTAAAATAGTTTGTAGCATGGTCTGGCACAAGGCCATGTGACCCTATTTCGAATATCCACACGGGTTGGGTGTCCACACGGCCGTGTGACCCCTATTTCAAAAATTTTCAACTTTTTCCTAAATGTTCTGATTTGTTTCAAATCGATCCCAGAATGTTCCAAAACTAATTTTAAGGTTCCGTAGGCTCGGTTAAAAGTCCATAACTGTATTTTTAATATAGATAAATTGTGTTTTTTATTATTGTAATTATATTGAATAATTGTATCTTTTAAATGTTAAATGTTTATAATTGTACTGTAATACTCCATAACCCTAATTTGGCGACAGAGATGGGTTAGGGGTGTTACAAAGCTATAAAAATACGTAACTTACAACTTGCCATTTTTAAGTTCATTCATCCAACTAATTATTTCAACTAGCTAGCTTATAATTTTTAACATATTAAACTATACAAAACTTATGATCTTCCTTCACAAGGTATCAACATTGACTCAAATCATGCAACTATAAGTTAAACACCATGTTAAACATTCAAATTTAACCAGTCCTACATTTACCATATAACAACTAACTCAGAAATGAAAATTTACTCAACAAGATATCCTTATATACATGCCACAATGTCTAAACTCAAAATAGACATAATTCTACCATCTCGATGATAGTGTGAGCTCTGTGTTGATCTGGTTCGATCCGTAATATGACAATCTACAAGGGAAAGAAAACAACTAAAGTAAGCATTAAGAGTGCTTAGCAAGTTCAATTGGAAATACTATACTTACTTTGGTTGTTTAAAATATGGTAACTAACAATCAATTTGACATACTTATAGGCTATCCTTGGCACATAATGCCTTGGCTAGTCACATGCCAACATTAACATCCAATTAGGTTAGAAATGTTTACATATCATGAATGACATCACTTAATACCAAAGCCATTTCATATCACATAACAAGTTATAAACATATACCATTTCATATTTATTACATTTTCAAGTTTTTTCATTTCAATTAAAATGAATGTTGCTTGATGCAACTATAGTAAAATAGACTCGGATACATGGGTGAATCACGTTGCTCACACAAGTTGAAATTACATTAGGTTACCCATCCAGGCTAAACCTATATCACATATAACCCGAGAATCTATAACAAATCCTAGATCTCATCAATTAACCTGTGAATTCACCGATCAAGTGCACATATAACCTTATTGGCATGCTAATCGTATACTAATATTTTACTAAGTTCACACGGACATCATTGCCATATATATATATATCTCATTACCAACCTTTGTAATCATCCATAATTCATATCATCACATATTTCATTTACTTGTCCTGTAATCAATCAACGTTCAAATTTGTACCCTATACTATTACATAATATCCAATGATCACATAAATTTTCAATTTGGTCCTTTACTAGTTATACATGCCAAATTTACTAATGTTCTAATTATATTTAAACATATATATAATCAAGCACAAAAAATCACACATAACGTAAAATAAGATAGTAAGTTCTGTAACATCCAAAAAAAAAAAAGTAACCTTTATTGACTTGGAATAAATTTTGGTAAATAGTACTTTATTGAAATGGAACAAGCAACCTTAAATGCTTAAGGTAATTAAATGGTAAAAGTTAGCATAAGATGAGCGAGTGGTAAAGGGGATATGATGCCATGTAGGTTTGCTTGAGGGAAGAGGTTCGAATCTCATATGTAGCATTTTGGAGAGTATTTTTTTTTGTGCTAGGAAGAGTTTGATTTGGTCAAAAGTATAATACAAATGGTGGAGTAGGTGAATGAGTGAATTATGGAAAAAAAAAAAGAAATGGGAGAAAAAGGAATGATGGGGAGTGATTTATGGAAAAAAAAAGTATAATACAAATGGTGGAGTAGGTGAATGAGTGAATTGTGGGAAAAAAAAAAGAAAGAAAGGGGGGATGATATTCGGATGAAGAGAGGAGTGTTTAGGAAATTTTTTTCATTTGGTCACTTTTTCTTTACCTAATATTTTGTTTCTTTTGGTTACATTTCCTCCTTGCTGGAAATTTCCTCTTCTTCTATAGTGTTCCTTCTACTCATCTTTTCTCTCTTTCATCCAATTCTAGCTAGTACAACTTGAGCCTTGTGTTGCAAATCTCTTCTTGGCCGAAACCCCTACTTCTTTTTCCCTTCTAATCTTCAAGTGGTTGATTCCATTCTTCTCATCTTTTGGTTTCCATTGCGGTGTGTCCCAAAACCGAATAGTGGTTCTTACGTTTTGTTGTTGTTCCGATTCTTTTGATAATCAAAGGGGAGGATTGTTAACATCAGTTGCAGTAAAAAAGTGTGTAGTGGTAGTTAGAAGGCGGGGTTGAATATCGGGACTCCGTAGAGGGAAATCACGTAGTGGTAAGTGATTCAAGTGTAAGTATTACATGGGGTATGAAATATTTTAAAAATCCAAGGCTAACTTTTGGTTGGTATTGTTCTAGGGTCAACGAAGAGTGGTTCTTTAGGAAATCCAAATCAGATGTGTAATCCCTTACTTTCCGAATACATGTCTGAAATGGGGTGTGTAATCTCATACCTCTCCAAATGTTTGCATGAAATGTTCTGTGATTGGTCGAAAGACTGAAAAGTCGTAATCCAGCATCTATGGCCACTCGGACGTACGTATGTTGAAGTGGTAATCATATTTTGTAACAAAACAGATTTTGGTTAACAAAGAGGTGACATGATTTTGAAAAATGACCAAAAATAGTAGGAATTGAATTAAAAGTGAAGAATATATGGATTGAAAGATAATTGAGTCTATTTTCTTATAAAAGAAAGCGGAGCAAGCAAAGGATCAAGTATATTTTGAGATTTTTAGATTTTTGTAAGACTAGTTTGAGTGATTTTGAGATCCCTATTCGACTTTGAAAAATCACTATAAATTGTAGAAAAATAATTACAGGACATGGTTTATATTACTAATCAGTATTTGAGTTCTGTACAATAAGATATCTGAGATTTTGTGAAGAGAGGACAGAACTGTCAAACAGTGAAACAAGGGACATTTTGAAGAATAAACTGTACTAAATGACTAAACCAAAAATTCTGGAAAAATTACAGTAAGAAGTTATATGAGTCTAGTTTCAGGAAAAATTTACGGATCTAAATTTCGAGTTTCCTAACTCGAGTTATAGTCAATTTAGTCAGCATAACGCAGACGGACAGTTTCAATTTTTGTGCCCAAACGAATTACCCTTGGTGGGTAAAATTTATGAAATACCCTTGGGTTCTGAGATTCTTGAATTACCCTTAGTGGGTACGATTACCGAATTATATAAATGTTTCTATGGATCAAATTACGAAAATACCCTTAATGGGCCAATTTGATAAATTGCTATATCGGTCAATTTGGTAAATTGCTATATGGGCCAACTTGATAATTTGCTTAATGGGCCAATTTGATAATTTACTATATGGGCCAATTTGATAATTTGCTATATGGGCCAAATGTGTTATTTGATAAATAGGCCATATTGATATGTGACAAATGGGCCAAAACTGCTAGATCGATATATATGGGCTAAAACTGCTAGATCGCTATATATGAGCCAAAATTGCTAGATCGTTAAATGGACTAAAATTTTTATTTTGACTAACGGGCCAAATTGTGAAATGGGCCAGATTTGTAATAATTTTATTTATTTATGGGCCTTATGTTGGAATTATCATATAAATGAATTGTCATGCATTTTATATACATGATTGCATGGGTTGAGATATTTGACGAAGAGAAGATGGCTTCATGCCCAGTTAATGGCTTCTTGCCCAGTTAATGGCTTCGTGCCCAGTTAATGGCTTCGTGCCCAGTTTAATATATGGCTTAATGCCCAGTTGGTGTGTTGGCGAGGTGGGTGACTAAAGCTCCCCACAGGTGTGCTGGTAGGTACGGGTGGTGTGTAGAGGATGGAAATTTAGGTTTGGTTGGGAATTGCATATCACATGCATTTTTTTTCTTGTTATATTGTTACATTTGTAAATGGGCTCAAGCCCAATTAAATGCTTAAATGGTTTTAGCTTGAAGAAACACGGTAAGTGGGTTACACATCTTGAGTTCTAAGTAACTCACCCCTTCTTCTTTACCCTTCTCGTGTAATGACAATTGATGGAGGTTTGGTAGGGGATGACTTCGTGTGGATGCCATACTACGAATGATGAGTTATAAAAACTTTGAACTTCCTTTAAGTATTTTTAATTAAGTATTATTTCAATTGCGATGTAATAAGGCCTCTGGTATTATTTTTATGGATTTTTATGCGTGGATGGATTTTAATATGTTTTAATTACTTAAATGTGGTTGTTAAATTTTTATAAATATTTTTCTTAAACTTGCGTATAAAAAGGAGGTTTTTCTTAAATATCACTTACTCGTAAAATTTTGTGAAAATTCTTTTATAAATTTATTTTAACCAATTATTTCTTTGAAAATCAAATTATAAACTCTCATGTTTTAAAGTCATGATTTTTCAAATAAATCTCGGTTTTTGATAAACTCCGTCTTCAAAATTGTTTTGAAAAATTGTTTTCATTAAAAGCATTGACGACTGGACGTAAATTCGAATTGCGTGGCATGCGAAGTCTGGTCTTAACGCATAGGCCGGGTTTGGGGTGTTACAAATTCCATATAAACTTACCTATTCAAAACACCAAAACAAGTTGATTCTTTAGGGACTAATAAACAATTTTAGCTTTTCCTCGATTAACTTCACTTTGATCCAAATCTTAATCTATACAATTATTTCATATTACCAATCAATAGAATACATTTTCATACTAAGCTATGATATGCATGATCCTATAGAAATTTATATGCATGATCCTATATAAATTTACTTTTTAATTTCTCTCAAATTTTATATTTTATTCAATTTAGTCCTTAAACTCGAGATAAACATAACTTTTGATTTAAGCTTCAGATTAAAACTTGATCTCATATATTATCGTTAAGGACCTTATACTTTCTACTTTTGAAATAATTTCATGACAAGTTTTACATTTATTCAATTTGGTCCCTAATGTAATAAGATTAACAAAAAAGCTAAATTAACTTTGCAATCTAGCCATTTTTTATAATCTAAGATTAAAATCTATCAATTTCAAGCTTAATTCTTCAAGAAATCAATAATGGAAACTTTTTAAAACTTTTAACAGTCTCACAAATTAGTACGTGAGCTAGCTAAATCAAGCTCTCATGACCTCAAATTCATAAAAAATTACAAGAAAATGACTTGAATTCACTTACTAATTAATAACTGAATACGGAAGCTTCAAAAATGGTTTCTTCCTTAGGTTTTCTATGCTTGTGCGGTTAAGAGAAGTGAAGAAGATGATATCATTCCATTATCATTTGTCTTTTATACCATAATTAATCCTTAATTGCTTAATTTAATTAATTTAATCATGTTTTAATAAACTTAATCCATCTTTAATCAAGTTTAGTGGAATCTTCCATCATTATCCACTAATTCCTATTGGAAATGGTTTAATTATCATTTTAAACCTGTGACTAATTGCTATTTAAATCCCTAAATCTTTGGTCAATTAAAAACCTATAGTGATTGAAATTTTACAATTTAGTCCCTAAGGCTTAATTAACCATTATTTGGAAAAATTACTTGACCAATCTTTAATATATATTTTTATATTATCCTCGTAAATATTCATATTTAATATTTATGGATTCGGTTTATAAAAATAAGGTTCTGAAATCGCATTTTCTGGTACCACTAAAATCGAATCATTACATAATAGGAGAGTGACTAAAATATTTAATTTCAAAAAATTAGGTGACTAAATCGAAAAAAATAATTTAAAATATAACTAAATGCATAATTAGATAACTATTCTTGTAGTTTGCCCAAAAAAATATAATGAGAGATAATAGATAAACACGTTTTCTAAAAAGAGTAGAGTAATTACAAATCAATGGGGTGAGAAATTGAAAATGGAAAAAGAAAAGAAAAAGATAAATTATATGCGAACTAGAAATAAGAAAAAATACGAAGTTATAGGTGAAGTGGGTGGGTAATTATTTTATATACGGTTTGTGGAATAAAACAATTTTTATAAGTGTATTGATTTCTCAAAAAAAAATAAAAATAAATAACAAAGATATGATATATTGTACCATCTTAAATCTGTCTCTGCAATTTTTTTTTTCACTAAATAGTGTATAAAACAACTATTTGAAGTGGGTTTATAATTTATATAACTATAAATTTTGAATATTACTAATAAAAATATTTAAAATTTTATGTTAAATAATATCTACAGTCTTCATCTATTATTTCTTTAAAAAGAAAGAAAATTATAATTTTCTAATGAATTAATGTTTGGTTAATCCAAAGTGGATGAAATTATAGTAGCATAGATGCTCAAAAACCTTTTTTATCCTATGTAAAACTAAAGCACCCTACTTCTTTGGAGCGCTTCATCTCATCACAAGCTTCTCTATTATTTTACTTGCATCTCCAGACTTTATGTGAAATCAACCTTACCTATCCTATTCACTACAACACTCAGCAGACAACTATGTTTTGGTGTCTCATAGCAAGGCCTCTCTCTTTTATCCATAAACACCTCAGTAAACGGATCTTTAGTTGGAAGAATTAAGTTGTTATCAAAACTGTGGCCCAAACTTTACCAGTGTATTGCATCAGTGTCTTCCTAATTCCATTGGTTACTTGCAAGGCACTCCAAAAAATGATGAACTCATTTTGGTGGAGCTCGAAATCGGGTACAAGAAAGGGTCATATTAGGCGTCTTGGGACAAGGTAAGAGTTTCGAAAAAACATGAAAGTATGGGTTTCTGAAATCTCAACTGCTTTAATCTAGGTATGCAACAATGTTAGCGACTTGTTTCTAATTCCGATTCTCTTCCTAGTAGAATTTACAAAGCCAAGTATAACCCTCATGGGAATCTTATTAATGCTACAGAAGGTACTAATCCTTCTTCCACATGATCTTCGGCTTATGTATGGCCATTTCCTTCGTACCTGTGACAGTGAAGATTAGTTATTGTTGTTGGCAGTAGATTCCCTGATTTCAACCAAAAAATCTGAAAAACTCATTATTTGGGTTTTAATTATCAGCCAAATCAGAGAATATTGTGGTTGTTAATAGGAGCAAAGAGGAAGAACAAGAGCAACAGCAAAGGCTGTTAGATTTTGATGCATGGCGTTCGATGGTGGCGTTGGAACAATATTCCAACTTTCAGTACTATTGAATCAAAGTGAATATATTTCTTTTCATTTTTCCAACACTGAGCAGCAAAACGATCGCGGAGCGCCGCCCTCCCCTTAGTATATCAAGACTAACCCTGCAGCCTGCAAAATTGTTTAAACCATGATAGTAATACTTGAACATGAGCAGCTAGTGTATTCAAAGCTCTTGTGCAATATCATATACTGGCTACAATATTGAATTACGACACATCCCGGAAAATTTGGTCATCAAGGGAGGAATAGTACACAAGCAGATGGAAGAGCAGAGCATTACCAGCCTTAACCGTCGAATCCTACCAGAATGGAGATCCATTTTTATTCAAGGAGAAAGATAATGGTGCTTGAATGTGATTAAACAAATAATTTGAAGAAAAAGAATAGCTTTCTACACTTCATTTTCTCTGGTTTAGCCCTTTCTTCCACTGTTCTCTGTTATGGGAGACTAAGATATAAATATAACAGCAATGAATTGTTGAAAGTAACAAATAATTACAGAAGAGGATGACATTTCAGATTAGCTCAAAAATTTGCTTTTCAACACTAGGTATATTGTCTTAGCTCTATCAAAATTGTTTTATAGAAACAGAAACATATGAACCTAAAGATCTCTTTCATGGAGCCATCAGCCCATCGATGGTGTAGGAAAGAGATTTTGCCCAGTCCGCTTTGAGTAGCAGCGTCTGTAGAGTTTCCATTACGTCATATCCTGGATCAAGTTTCCTTTGCCAACCCTACAAATTTAAACAAGCTCCGAAACATGATATAATGGAATTAATTATCAGCAAGGCATTTCAGCAAGTCAAACCTAGGAGCATTAGGAAACAATCCCGATATGGGGATACGTTCCCATTCTTAACTTCCAGGCTCAACTAGTCATGTTTATTTTGTTTCCCTAAAAAAGACAATACATAAACATGCAGACAAGGAATTCTCGCAAGGGGAAACGGAGTTGAAAAAGACATCTCAATTGGTTGGTCAAAGGCTCTAAATGAAAATTTTGGACTTGCATGAAATGGAGGAGTTACCTCAAGAACCAACATGGTGACCAAAACAGTGCATACGTTGCCATCAATATTGACTTTATGACGCCTTACTTTCTCAAGCAGTTGTTCCATGCATTCCGCCGGATGGACTAGATCACCCTCCGGGGTACCCCAAAAAGTGAATGCTTCATCTACTTCCTGTTAAAACAAGGTATTAGAAAACCGAGCAGAGATAACACAGATATAGAGATGAACAAATTGTATGGAAAACAAAGGGAGGTTGGATGGTAGAATAAAGATGTAACTTAAGACTATAGATGATAGATCGTTCAGAATTCATCTAAACTGACAAACCAGTACAGATAGGGAGCGTAAAAGAAAGCATTTGAAATGGGTAGACTAAATGGGAAAATAAGAAGATAACAAAGAAAGCATTTTACAAACTCCTCAATGTCCTAAAAGCCTTTAGGACAACTCAGATTACGTTATTTACATCACCTCAATAAAAGCCTTTGGGTTTGGGCAGTTTTGTCGCTGTGATAATCTAAGTGTACACTCAGCAGCAGTCTGACCGTCTCTTCGAGCAACAGCCTTAAAAAATTCCAATAAATTTATACGATCACTTTTAGAAAGTTCAGCAGTCATGCCTACATCAAGGAAAATGATATGAGGCTTTGACTTAAAGAGCCGTTTTTGAGAAGCCTTGCTATGAGACACCCGAACAAGGATATTTCCAGGATGCATGTCAGCATGAATGAAGTTGTCGACCTGGAAGAAAAGAAGTAATCTTTTGGTTACCAGTACCGAACCATACTCTTACTTTCAAATAAACAAGACAATGTGAACCAATAATCATTAATTAAAATTTTACAGAAGCATAGAAACCAATTCAAAGCAGTTACCAAAAGCATCTTTAAAAGCGCATGAGTTCCAATATGAGCAAGTTTGGCCTTAACCATATCATATCCTTCAAATCCATCAACATAGCGTGCAACACTTTCCCCATGTTCATACGTTTCCACTAAAACAGCAGGGTGCACAAGTGGATAGACAGGCTTAGGAAAAGAAACGTCTTTCCAGCTTCGGAAATTATATATAAAACGGTTCAAATTGGCAGCTTCCCTGGCAAGATCAACTTGAGACATCATGAAGACAGCAAATTGCTGGACACTCTCATCCAATCTCAACCAGTTAAGAGTTGGAATGAACTTTGATAATTTCGCCACCAAGTTGATAATCATAAAATCTCTCCTAATTGATTCACCAACACCAGGATGTCTAACCTTTACTGCAACTAACATGGGCTTGACCCGTTTACCAGGGTAACGGAATCTCAAAGAAGCCCGGTGCACCTGAGCTATACTTCCAGAAGCCACCGGTTCCTCTTCGAAACCGTCAAATATTTCAGAAAGCTTACGGCCAAATGCTCTTTCAATAGTTTTCTTTGTGAAAGCAAAGCTGTGTTCAGGAGCCTTGCTGTGAAGCTCTGAAAGCTTGGTGCATAAATCTTTAGGGAAGAGATCTGGTCGCGTTGCTGCCCATTGACCCCATTTTATGAATGCTGGACCTGCCATTTCAAGTGTGCGATGCACGACTTCAAGCCATATTTTCCTGAATTTGAGGCCACAAGAGTCGGCAAATGGTGCCATTATTATACTCGGAGAGAACAAAATTGTAAGATAGATAGCCCTCACTAGCAAGATGACACCTTCTATCGCTGAAAGTAGTATAGAAGAAACAAAAGCATGACCATCTTGAGCACGACTATACAAAGAATTTGGTGATGGGTAATAATTTGTCTCTACTACCTTCCTCTGTGCCAATGCGAGTCGTCCGCCTCCCATGCCAAAAATACCAGGAACTATCAAGTGAGAGCGGGACAATGCTAAGCTTACTGCTTGAGCCATCCTTATGTAAGGGAATGTATGACAACTCGAAGAACATTTACGGGTGAACTTTTTCCAAGCAACTTGTGCATGATGAGTCACTGCACTACTCGCAGAAAGGAATGAATGGTTCCGGGCAAAATAACCTCGAGATATCCCTTCCTTGGTATTCTGCAATACCCATGGAGCCTTGCCTCCAATGTTGAACTTGTAATGGGAGTACACTCTATACTGCGGCAACCGCAACCCAATAGTAGCAACTGTTCCATACTTCCTAAATTCCAAATGGCTCGTTGTTGGGTTCGAAATAGCATATTGTGCAGCTTTCCTAATATTGGCAAATGTCAAAAATCTGCATCCCAACAATTCTCTCATCATTTAACAAGTAAATTCTATAAACCTTGGAAGCAATTCTAAATTCTTAATCAGAAAGGGCAAGTATTCAAACTCCAATTGTCAAATTTCAGACAACATGGCACCAAGAATTAAGCTTTCATAGTTTAATTCTTTAAATTCAACATACCAAGCTATTGAAAACAGATTTTGCAAGAAGTTCAAACCCTCAATGTAATAATTCATTGTGAAATCCATTAATTAAGGTGATCATCACATAAACCCTAAGCTCCCAGAGAAACCAATCTCAGGAAAAGCTTCAAAACACATAAACCCTAAACTCCCACAGAAATCAATCCCAGAAAAAAGAATAACTGGAGCCAGGAAAAGTAACCCCGGCAAGAAAAGAAACCCAGAATTTTTTAATTAAAGAAAGCTAAAAAAATTGGGAAGGGAAAAGAGATGAACCTGGACATGGAGATATAGGGAAATAAAGGTAAAAAAAGGTAGCTTTGAACAGGCTAATGAGCGAAGACGTTGAATAATAGAATAGGAAGACGACGAAGAGGAAGAAGAAGAAGCTGTTGAATGCATTTTCTCATGGATGTATCCCTTTCTAATTAACAGTCAAAGGTGGGAAGCGTTTTCACATTTGCCCAAAAAACCTTCATTCACTTTGCGTTGAATTTGGTAAAACCTAGCGGCGCGAAGAGGAGGAAGAAGAAGAAGAGATCGCGGCAATAACCTCAATGGGCTTGTAAGAAGATTGAAGAAGACGTAAAGTGGAGTATTTTTGGACCTAATTTTGATTGGTTCTTGTTTGGGCTTCACGCCATTGCTGTTATTTTGTCCAGCCTTGTCTTTTAATTGTATTAAAAGCTAAAATCTCTAGAAGGGCCTACAAGGTTTGAATGTAGATATTATATTTAAAAGGGTAAACTACCTAGGTGGGTCACCTAACTTTTAGGATGTTTTTATTTTAGTCCCCCAACTATTAAATTTCGACATCATGTTCATATTTTCATTTTGATCACCCAAAAAAAATCTTCTTTTAAAGTATCGATTGAGGTAAAAAAGTTAAGAATTAAAGTAAAAAAGTGGTAGAAACTAAAATAGTGCATTAAAAAATGATCAAATTTAAACATTGTCAAACAATTTCAATTTCCTTCTTTTTCAATATTGAAATTTTAAATTTCAAAACATAAAAATCAATTGAATAAATTGTTAAATTTTTTTATCCCTTGATAATGTTAACCGATTTATTACTGTAATATTGAAATTAATTAAATTAATCTCTTTCTAAATTAAAATTTTATTTATGTTTCCATATTATTTTTAATGAAATCAACTTGATAACTCATATTTAAATTTAATAATTTCCCGCAAAACTTAAATTTCTTTTAATTATATAATCCCGAATCTTCCATATTTAGCTAAAAACAAAGAAAAACCATTGCAATCAATTAAATTAATATCTTGTTTGGCATGGAAGATAAAATTAATTAATTTAATTAATCCATTGACACTATCAAGGGATAAAAAAATTCCAATAACTTATTTAATTGATTTTGATGTTTTGAAATTTAAAATTTCAATATTAAAAAAAAAGAAGGAAAGATATTTAGATTTTCGCCAAGAGGGTAAAGAAGTACAATTTGACAATTTTTGAAGTATTATTTTAGTTTCTACTACATTTTCACTTTAATCTTTAATTTTTTTTTTACCCCAATCAATACTTTAAAAATAATATTTTTTTGAGTGACCAAAATGAAAGTATGAACATGATGTGATATGTATACCTAACTGTCGTTAGAGATTTAATGATTGGGTGACTAAAGTAAAGCATCCTAAAAGTTAAGTGACGAAATTGCAAGGATTTCATTTTTGGTGACCATCTTATTTAAAATTGGTTTTTTATAAAGTAGATTGATTTAAAAAACGAACTTGATAATATAAGCCCAACATTCTAGATTTAAGTCTAATTTAACCAGATCCATTTTTAGTTTTATGATACATTTTGGGAAAAGTATCATGGACACACCCTAGTCAAATTGCATTTTGCCCCATTTATTCAAAAAATGGACAAATTAGTTATTGTACGTTAGATCAAAGAGTAAATTGGTCCTCTCTGTTAAAAAATTTCATCCATTTCTATTGTTAAAAATTGGTGTACCTAACAGAACAACTAAACAGTTACACGTAACGTGTCAGGTGTACCTCATTTTGACGTATAGTAGAAATGGATGGAATTTTTAACAAAAATATCAATTTGCTCTTTGATCTAACATATAGGAATTATTTTGTTCTTTTCTTAGAAGAAGGGCAAAATGCAACCCGACTCCTAGTACAAGTATCCCCATAATACTTTTAATGATATATTCTTTATTTTACGAATCATGTAATTTACATTATTAAAATTTTACATTATTAAAAAATTTATTTATTTGTGTATTGTAATGATTGATTCTGATTATAATTATACATATACATCAAATTTAAGCAGATTTGAAAACTAATTTTTCAACCAAAAGTTCATTTCAGTGAAAGTTTTCATATTTAATTATTTGGGATAAATCTCAAAATTATACCTGAATTTTAGCTTAATGTGCAATTTTATATATAAATTTTGATTTTGTGTAATTTTATATATGAAATTTTGATTTGATCAAATTCTCACAAATTATTAACACAACTATTCATGTAAATTCATTTTATGTTTATATATTACGTACACATATAATTATATTTTATCTAATATAAAAAGCAAATTGATATATTTATTTCTTTGAATGTATATGATTTAGTTAAAATTAATGTTTTATGTAATCGCTTAAGGGTTATTCTTTTTTATCGAAAAAATTTAAATTTTTATGTACATATTTAAATCATAATCAAAATTTCATTCATATAGTTAAATTAAATTGAAGTTTACACATTAAATTAAAATTTATGTATAATTTTAAGATTTTTTTAGCGGAAAAAAATTGGGATATATAAAGACGTTCAATATTTAAACAATTGAATTTAATTAAAAAATCCAACAAAAACATAATTGTTGTTATTGGTTAAGACATATGTAAATATAATTGGACCAAACTCTGTTTTAGGACCAATGTTATCAATATAATTGTTAGTCTTATTTTCAGTCGAAGAGGACACCAACATGGTGGTTCAAGCGACGGCGATAGTGGGGGGGCTTGAAAAGATAGAAGAAGTTTTTTCAGAAAGTGGATGGGTTGTTATTAGAAAAAGAAAAAGAGAATTATATTTTTATATTTTTATCGTTTTTAATCTGTACTAAACTTTTAGAATTTTATTAATTTTAAAAAAATTACATTATTATAATTTTATAAAAAATTAAAATTCAAAAAATATAAAGAATTTTCAGATTTTTTTTTTTTATATTTTTATAACTTTTTCAGAATTATAAATAAAAAAATTATAACAAGTACCTAATTGAATATTTCAGTCATAGTTGACTGTGAAATTAGAAATTAACCTTTTGAGTATACACATAGTTAACGGACGGGTGGTGAAAACATTACTAAACCAAAATAAAATGACTTAATTTTAAATCATGTTAAGAAGCAATAAATTTATAGCATAGTAGATTTTTTGAGGAAAACTTGGTTAGAGTTGACATAATCCACAATTAATCTGAAATCCAATTGATTTAATAGGTCGAAAGCTTGAATCCAACAATAATTGGGTGGATGAACTTTTGCAATATATTCAACAAGATTGAAATGATAGCTTTGAAAATGTCAATTTCCCCTTTATTCATCCAATTTATTCAAACTTCATTTCCATGTTTAATTAATTATTTAACTTTCTCCTTTTCTATTTCAAATTGATTTCTTTAAAAATATATATAAAAAAATTTGGAAAGTAAATTAATTGTACTCTTTACTTTTTCAATAAATTTATTCTACTTTTGATCTGTATAATAACAAATTTAACCCTCAAAGTTTACAAAATTCTATAACTTTGATCATGATTTTAAACAATACAAAAAATTTAGCTCTCAATGAATATCAACAAATTTAGAATTAAGACCAAATTGATAAGATTTATAAATGTTGAGGGTTAAATTTATTAAAAAAATTAGAATTAAAACAAAATTAATAAAATGTATAAATATTAACTGTTATTATACCAATCAAAAGTAAGATAAATTATCAAAAGAAATGAAGACTGTATAATTATTTATCTTTAATTACTCACTTTCAAAATTAAAACAAACAAAATTACATCAATTTTTTTTCTCGATATCTACATCAAAATTAAAAGGTATTATTAAAGAGCTGTTTTTGCTTGAAAAGAAAGTTGAAGACATAACTGTTTCCCAACTTGCACTTGTATCTCAAGTTTTATTTTTTTTTCAAAAAAGAAATTGCAATTTAAGAAAAGAAAAATGGGTTATTAAAAGTGAATGCATGCACTAATTCGAACTTTAGTTGTCGCCTTCTTAGCCTACTTTTTCTCTTCTGTTTTTTTCCTCCAAAATAGTCTTTGCTTTGGCCTAATGTTGGGTTGGTCATCAAACTTTGCTTCTATACCCAACACCCTACTCATAGTGAAATTCATCATGAATTATTATGTTTTTGTTTTCATTTTGTCTTTGTTTTTTTCATATGTCCCTAAGAATTCTTTTCATGCTGATTTAACATTTCATCATGCTTGTAAAAATTGGCAATTCAATTTTATAAGTTTTATGGAAATTTAAAAAAAAAATAGTAAAAAATTGAGAACTGGGAATTGAAATAAAACATATACTTAATTTATTTTTTTACTATTTTAGATTTTCTAAAAAAACAATTGATGTTTGGAGTAAACTATATATAATTTAAATTACATTTTGATGATTAAATTTTATAAAATTTTGTATAGCAAAATCCTTTAGAACATCTCTAGTGATCATTGTTGTTACATTAAATCTTTCAACAAAATCTCTCAAAGGTACATCTTCGTGCTTCTTAATAGATATCAAATACGCTGGCAATGTTGCAATGTTTTATTTGTCACAGTCACATAAACGAGCCTGTCAAATGCTCAAAATTCGAGATAGAGTGTTGTGCGAGTTGCAAATACCATGCTTGTGTTGAATCTTTCGTATTTATGGAAAATACCTTGCATTCTTCACTCAGGCTTCTTTTGTTTGAATATAAAAGTTTTTAAGAAAAATATTTCCAGCCCTTCTTTTCTGATATTTGTTTTATGTAAAATAGGAGGGCCAACATAAAGTATTTTCCAGTCAATGTAAAATTACCCTTTTATTCCCGTAAAATGTTTTACCAATTTTTTTTTTGTAAGACATTTTCCAAACTGATAAATCTCTGTTTATTGTAACGCCCTCGGTTCGAGTCGAGTCAAAGCACTGGGATATTACATTCTCTACTACATTCTTCACTTATCAAATATTTTTTTATAAACTTTCATAACTTTTCAATTTAGTACCTTTTTGTCATAAAAGTTCAATATTCAATAATTAATCATATTAAATCAATTTTCTTTCTTGTTACACTTTAATCACATAATTTATCTCAATATCTTGTTTCACATATCGAATTTCTATGTATTTCACTTCTATTATTTCATCCACATATTTTCCCAAGTTTAACAATTCAGTCCTTGTCGTCATAAAAATTTCATATTTTTCCATAATTTCACTTTTACAATACTTTATGCATATTTAATCATCTCATAGCACATGCATTAAACTTCTATCATAATTTCCTTATTCACATATTAAATTGTTTCACAATTAAATTTTTGTACAATTTTTAATTTAGTTCCTATTGCCATGTAATTTATTTTTCACCATATAAGCACTTTAATCAAATAATTCATTATAATATCCTATTTCACATAAAAAATTTCATGCATATTTCTTCTCTTGTTTCAATTATAAATTTCACATTTTACAATTTAATCCTTGACATTATGGAGATTCATTGTTTACTATAATTTCACCTTAAATCACTTTGTAATTAATTCACTACTTATCATAAATCTCAATTGTATATTTGTTTCATTGAAAATAACTTTTATGAAATATTTTTCAGGAAATCTGCCAAACAACAAAAAATATATTACACAGTTTCATCCAAACACCAAAAAATATTAGATTTTCCAGAAAAGTAAGTCATTTTCCAGAAATCATTTTCCGAAAGCCATTTTTAGTGAAACAAACGGAGCCTTAATCTAAAGCACCCAAGATTTTCATGTGGTTTACATAATGTGCTAGGTGATCCTAAGGGTCAACTCTTCCATTATACATCACTTTTGGAAATTTAAAAGTTAGTGGTACACAATGATATAGTACCGCCTCAGATAGAGGTTCAATTTTATACTTCTTAACTAACCCTGATGACTTAAACTTCTAAAAGTTCTGCATTTTTTTTCTAATCATTCTATTTTTTCTTCTAGTGTGTTCTTATTTAAGTTCCAACTTTGACTATCATTATCATTATCCTCTAAAATATCATCAACATCATCATTACCTCTTGTTACATGTTGATGTCTGCATGTAGAATGGACAATTTCTAGCTCCTCTCTATAACGAATCCTGCCCTTAAGTAACTCTATTTGCTCTCAACTCTTCAATAAGCTTATCGTTCCTTGCATTTCTCTCGTTTCCTTGTCTCTTTCTATCTATATGCTCTTGGATAAATTTTTGTTGTTCTTCGTATCTTTTTTGTTGCGAATATATTTTCTCTTCTATAGCTTTCATTCTCTCTTGCATTTCATTTTATTGTTGAAATCCTGACTAACGATGTTGTGAACTCTGATCAGCTGGCGAAGCTCTAAAATTAGGTTGGGTTGGAGGATTATAATACCGCAGAGGTATTGGTACAATTGTTTATTATACCCCCTGCCTACTAAGCACGTGTCGGTGGCATAGATAGCGTTGACCTTCTATTGGCCTCACTTGAAAAGGTGTCTTGCTTGACTACCATATTTAAACAAGGACACGTTATCTTCCTTGCATTTTCAATAACCCGCTATACCAAGAAGGCTCCTAGCCCTCCGTTCTCCTCAGAATGGCCAAACGTTCACTTTATAAACGTAAGCACTCCATCAAGTGTAAACACACCCTTAAATCTATACAGGACCTTCCTGAGTATAACAACCTTGTAATGATTGAATGCATAATGGATTGGGTTCTACGGTGCATCCCTTCACATATAAGATGATGATAATTTCCTTCATAATGATTTGCCACATCACACTAATGGACAAAAATGTTTGTCTTATAAATACCTTTATCAACAATGAAATTGGGATCAACTTTTAGCACCCTAAGGTTACTTTGAACAATTACTTCCTCAAACAATCAGCCTACCATTTTATTCTTGTTCCGACTCTCCGCCTCTTTAGGTGAATTGACCTGTATCACCCAGTTTTGATGGGTCTTAAGTTCTGGCGAGCAGAGTGAGTAATCTGTGATATGCAATCTATCAGCCCAAGTTGTTGTTTTGGCATATAGATCGGGCGCATAGTAGACACCAAAATATTATACAAGGATTTTCCTCAGAATGTATTAAATTGTAAAGAAGATGATATTGGTAAGAGTACTGAGAACTTTGTAAGTCGGGATTATCGTCAAAAGTATCGTGCGCATAGTTCATTTAGTTACTATGCTAGTTATGCTATAACGAGGTGGTTGGAATTGAAACGAATGGACGAACCAAGAATATATATATATTATATTTTCATAGCTATAAACCATTTAAAATGGTAGTCTTAAAAGTTTGTGACACGTGTCAAGTTCCAATGGGAACTTAGGTTATATATATTCATGCTAAAGAAAATGGGGAGTTTTCTTATTCCTTCTTCAAAAGTGCTGCTATTTGAATATTAAGGAACTAAATATTTCTTTCTCCTTTACACTGAAGTTGAAATTCTGGATTTTATCAATGATTACTCTATGACAAGGTAAGTTTTATGACTCTGCATGTTAAAGTTATGAAAGATTAAGTCTGTAAGAGTGCATAAATAGTAAAATGAAGAAGTAAGGCTTTGTATGAGGGTTATCTAGGTTTGAAATGATGGTAAAGGTTAAACGAGTGAGTTTTAATGGTGTTCCTATGTTTTATAAGTAGTAATTGCTGCAGTTCCTTGTTGGATGTTGGATTGGAGGTTCAACTGCTACCTATGGTTGTCAAGTGAGTCTCTAAATTGGCTATTACGTGGTACTGTTCATACCTTGATGTCTGTGGAACAAATCGAAAGGTGATGCCAAGGTCATGAAAGGTATAGTAGGTAAGTTAAGTGATTCCTAAAGGATATCTATGATTGAGTGAATATTATTGAGAATAAAGTGTAAATTTGGTACAGAGTCTGATGAGTTCAAGCAAGTGTTGAATGATGCATAAGTAATGTAAAGTGAAGCATGGTTGTACCTGAATGTTTGAAATGTAAGTTATGAGATGTGTGTTATATTGGTTGCTTATTATGGATTAAGAAGATTGAGTTTAGTTTGTTTTGATGTATGAAGTGTCTGCAAGTAAATATGTTTCGAAACCGAGCTCTAGCATTTGTTGCGGATTCGAAGATACATGTGACACAGATTTAGCCTAGACTGGTAATTTGTTATCATTTTAAAGGTTTAGCCTGGACAGGTAATCTTACATGTATATTAAGACATGGCAATGACTCCTTCTAAAAAGGAACTAAAGAGAAGTGATTACCCAATGGGGTTCTTTACGTGTCCCAGGACGATGATGGACAAACCTCACAAAACATGAGTTTAGGAAAATCTATATTGTAAGCACATCAAGAAAAAAAAGCCTTTATGGCAAACTCTGATAGAATAGCCTTTGTAGTAAACTCTGAGATAATAGCCTTAATGGCGAATTATGAAGGGATAACCCTTGTGGCATACTCCAGATGGAATGCCCTTGTGGCGTGTCTTAATAGGACTCTCAATAAAGAACTTTGAAGAATGTTCTTTGTGGTGTACCACAATAAGGCCTTCATGGCGTATTCTAATGAATTTCCCTTGTGGTGAGTATGGCTCCTAAAGGTAATTAGTGAAATCAATAAGGATGAAATATATCAATGGAATATATGGTAAAGTATTTCATAAGATTAAAACACGGTCGAAAATAACAAATTGAAGGGATTTAGAGAAGTAATGGGTTAATATTGAAAATGTATGTTGAATAAGGATGTAAGCTTGATATGTTCGAACGAAGTACTTGTCATCTGTGTATGTGTTACTTCTTGAATCATAATGAGGTGCCAACTCAGATTTTGAAGGATGCAAGTGATGTATAGAAGACATTGAATGAGAAGGAAATAGTTTCAGAGTGAAGTATGGTATCTAATGCGTATAAAGGGATAAAACTTGAGGAAGCATTCATAAGAGACAAAGTTGAAGGTTAAGAACGATGGAATTGTTTATATAAATTATTAGTTGCAATGTGTAGATATGACTTAGGTATATGATGTTTTCCTCAATAATTTCTTATAAACTTATCTGTGTGTGTTATGTTATAGATGAGTTGATGTGGGATTACGCCAAGAGTGACGATGCTAGGACTACGCCAAAAAGTGGCGTATCGGGTTATTATGCATATAGAGCGAGCTTCGCGACATGTCCAAAGATTGAAATATTACTTAGAGGTTCATACTTTGAGGTATCCGTAATTGATTAGGATTTTAGTTTAGATATTATTGTAATTTAATTACCATGTTTTGTAGTTGTATTTACTCTTTATATATACTTATGTGTTTTAGTTTTAAATTTTGTAATTAAGATGTAATTATCTGTAAATTGTATAAGTAGATTAAGCTTGTGTCTATATTTGTGCGGTAATATCTAATATTCAGATTCGATTAATCAGATCGGGTTGAGAGCATTATAAGTTTGGTATCAGAACACAGTTTAGCCAGTTCTTAGAGAGTGAAGAAGTTATACATAATACATTGGTTGTTGTAAATCTCGATCTAAACCATAATTTAACTTAATTATCTATTGCAAACATCATTTAACAACATAATACAATTGTGTGGCAGTTCAATTTCATCTATGGAATAATTTATCAAGTTTTGCATTTATTTTAATTTAGTCCCTAAAACAAAAAATGTCATAACTTTCAAATTTGAGCTTTGATTTTGAAATCGATCTCAATTCCATCCTTCTATAGTCCATTAAAACCTATGTTTACAAAAATTTCATGCCAAATTCAAAATTATTACACTTTAGTCCCTATGTTCAAAACTAACAACTTTTACTTTACAAACTAGTTTTTTTATATATCTAAGCTTCAAATCTAACCAAATAACCACAAAAGTTCAAGAACACATCAATAATAACTTTTATAAACTTTAACAGTTTTATGAAATAGTCCCTAGGCTAGCTAAATCCAGCTCCTAGGATCTAAAAAATATAAAAATTACAAGAAAATGACTAAGTTTACCAATCAAGGACCGAAAATTTTGAAGCCAAACCCGTGAGAAGAAGATGATAGATAAAGATAAATGAAATGTTTAAGCTTTTGTGTCTTTTTTTTTTTTTTGTGTTAACTATTACACATATAATAATATAAATATAACTTAGCATATTTTATAATAAGAGTATCATCATAACCGTCCACCATCAATAATATTGGCCAAATTCCCACTTTGGTCATTGGCTTAATACTAATTAACCCTTTTAACAAATAAAAATCAATAGTGATTAAATTTTACATTTTTTATGATTTAGTCCTTATACCTTAATTAATCATTCAATCAACAACGTTACTGTACCGAAATTCAATATGAAATTAATATAGACTCATAAATATTAAATAATAATATTTACTGACTCGGTCATCAAAAAACGAGGTTCCAAAATCGTCATTTTTTGTACCACTAAAAATGGGTTGTTATAGAGCCACTAAAGACGAGGTAGTCTTTTGGAGGGTTGAGTTGAGAGAAAGAAGAAGATGTAGTGTGTGTGCATGTGTATGTAGGAAGTGTCCTGTGAGTTGTTGCATAAGCCTTTTTATAGCGGGGGACAAGATTACCTACGTGTTTAGATGCTATTGACATTGAGATCTGATCTAGTTTCCTGACAGTGACAATGATGTGACATCCTAAGATATGACGTCTTAAGATAGTTGGGTAATCAATAGTTCTGAACTTCCCACGTGCATCCCATATAAGTTCAATGAAGGTATGATGTTATGTGAGGTTTGCTAGGTTTAGGTTTGCCTGTGGTAAAAGGTGAAAGGTACAGTAGCTTAATTAGGTCTGCCATATACACAGTTTGCTAAGGGATCAACTTCATTAGAAGGCACGTGTTGGGGTGCGCAGTGTATGTATAGCAGTTTTTTTGTTTTTGTAAAATATATCACAATTATTTTTAAAAAATTATTATTTATTAATATGAAATAATTAAGTTAAATATAAGGTTAATTTTTTTAATTTATTCTTCAAAATAGGCTTGCTTTGGCATGATGTTGGCTGGCCATTTGCAAACAAAGGTAAGAAAAAACATAAACTTTGCTTCTATAACAAAAACTCAATTTAATATTGAAACTCATGGTCAAATATTAGGTTTTTGTTTTATTTTATCGTGATTTTTTCATCTCCCTAAATTTTTTTTCATTGTGGTTTATATTTTAGGTAATAAGATTTATTGAGTAACTTTCAATTTTAAAATTGAATAAATTAATTTTTTTAAAAGAAAAGATCAGAATAATTTAATATATGTAAATTTTGAAAGTAAGTAACTAAAGATAATTAATCACGATGTTAATTTTTTTCATCAATTGTACATGATTTTGATTGGTATATTAAAAATTTTAGCGCTGAAACTTTACACATTTTATCAATTTGGTCTTAATTTAACAAATTTATCCCACAATATTTCTGTATATGTGTAAATGTTGAGGCATAATTTATTAAATTTTTTAGAATAAATTTTAAAATGAAAAAAAAAATTATCAACATTGAAGATTAAATTTATTATTATGCCAATTAAAATTACATACATTGATAGAAGATATTAATGCTATAATTAATGTCCTTAATTACTTAATTATAAAGTTAATATAAATTAAATTATTCTAATTTAAAAAAAATTACCTAATTTTAAAATTGAGAGATACCGAATAAATCCTTTTACCTGTACTATCAATTTCAATTGATTGAATAAAAATTAGTAAATTGAATCTAATAATTGAAGAACCAACCAAAACGAATAAAAAATCCAGATTTGGAAATTGGGAAAAAAATTAACAAAAAGTTTGAGCTTTTTCAGTATATTTTGGTTCGTTTTAAACATTTGATTTTTGAAAATACTTTTTCTATTTTTTTTTAAAAAAATTGAATATTGAGTTGATGTGGTTAATCAGATATCAACTTGGTTAGAAAATTATAAAAATATTTTCTTATAATTAAAATAAGTCATATTATTTGAGAGTATTTTAATCTTTTTGTATTAACAAAAATCAAGAAAATATACATATTGTAGTATTCAAACCCGCGGCAATTTGATTAATAAAATCTTAAATTTACCACTCAACCAAAGTTTTATTTTGATATTTTTACATATTTTTTAATATTCACATTTTATTATCTCCATCCGTTGTATATCTATATTATTAATAAAACCCTTGATGATTTATTATCTCCATCAGTTGTATAATTAATTTCAAACCACATGTCTTATTGTTTGTTGTATGTTACTTTTAAACAAGCATTTGTGTTTTAAATTTGTAGTTTCCACACGTATACGCGTGTGATAGAATTTTTAATATTAATAATGTATTTGATTGAATTGGTGTCATAAATTAACTCGAGATCAATTCAATATTAATGTTTACAACATGGTAAACAATTTAATCTATTTTTTATCATTTTAATAACCTACACATTTTATATGTTATTAATAATTGATTTTAAAACCATAAATTTCACTCTTTATTATATGTTATTTTTAAATACATGTTTGTGTTCCAAATTTGTGATTACTCTATAAGTAAACTTTTTTGCCTATATTGATTCAACAAAAGGCTAAAGGTGTACTAAGTTTGTCTTAGTTTTTCTTTTTTAAATAATATTAATTAGATTGGATCAATCAATTGAATCGATTAAAATACAGATTCAAGAAAGAGATAAAAATCAATTAATTCATAAATTAGTACGAATTGATTCAACCGAAATTTATAAATTTTTCGAAATACAGATTCAAGAAAGAGATAAAAGTCAATTAATTCATAAATTAGTACGAATTGATTCAACCGAAATTTATAAATTTTTCGAAACATTTTTAATAATTTATTTAGTTAAATAGAATCAACAATGGAAATGATACTTGATAATCTAATTATAATTTATTATTTTTTTGAAGTTTGCATTTCATGCACTTCTTTTAAACATAAAAATAAGTTTAGGAAACATCTAATCACAGCTTATAAATGGAACAGTAATACATTAGGAAACCCTAAACCTTAATGGAAGAAATATCAATCTCTATCAAGTTATCTTCTTCTCCATGAAAATCCAAAGCTATCTCTATCAATCCTTCTCTATCTTCTTCTTCTTCTTCTTCCCATCTGCAACACCTCTTATGCGACGAAACCCATTCTCTGATCACCGGAAACTCCATCTCCGAGAACAAGCTATCTGGTTCAGGTTCCGAGTAGCGACGCGACAATGAAGTGTACCTCTCAATACCACGATCCAAAGCGTCTTCTCCTTCATAATCTTCATAAATAACCTCTAACGGAGCTCTCACGTCCCACTCCACGAACTTTTCTTCGAAACTCATCTCTCTTGGTGAAGAACCTGTTTTTATTGCTTCAACAAGGCTTGTTTTTGCTGTGGTTTCTGTTTGGATTCTTTGTATGGCACAACAAAGACGAAGGAGAGAAAGCAAGAGAGAAGCAGTTAAAAGTAGAAGAAGAGAAAAATGGAGATTAAGAGAAAAGCTTGGAGGGAAATAAAGAAGGATTAAAATGTAAAAAGTGATAATACAAGAGAGAAAAGAAGGATCTGAATTTGTTTTCCAAATGGTAACAATTTCAATAGATATCAAACACTCCCATGGATTCCATTTGCAATTCTTAATTTCTTCCATGAATGAGGACAAGCTTTATGGCAAAGAAGAAAACTATGCTGAAGCAAATATCAAATAAAGAAGTTTAGTGGGCGGGTTATAAAGTGGATTGCGCTTTTTCTTTTTTCCTTTATGCTTGGTTTTATTGTAGGTTACCAATATTATTTTCAAAGTTTTAACTTGTGGTTTAATGCTGCATCCAACACTATGATTAGAAGGTGTTAATGGAATATAAACGACCTCAATTGATAGATTTAGAAGACAGGGCATGCAATGATTATGAAGTTCACTAGACGTGCAAAGATCCTAACCACCAACTTGAGACATATATGCTACTCGATAACTTAATCTATGAAAGAAAATATATATAAACAATTTTAAGAAAAATTATATTGTGTTTAAACAATTTTATTCTTAATTTTTTATTTTAATTAGTTTTTATCAAATTTATTTTAATTTTGATCTTCACACTTGTACATTGAATAATTGTCCAAGTGTGAAAGTTAAAAAGTATAAATTGAATAATTTTCGCATAATAAATTAACAAAAATATTTTATTTTAACAAACATCAATTAAAAAATGGACTCATATCATATTACATGTCAATCATAGAATGTGTTAGTGATAGTGGGTATCTCGTTGAAGAACCACCACATGAAAGCAAGATCTTATGATTCTCGTTCAAATTTTCTTGAGGAATCAATTAGTAATTAACATATTTTATTGTATCAGGGCTTCGCCTATGTTTGTTTCTACTAAACAAAAAAAATGCAATTTAAGAAAAATCAATCACTATTACAACATGGCTAAAGCATTAAGATATCAATTAGGAAAAGCTTTATCATGTGAATCATTTATTAGATTAAATGATAAATATAAAAATTTTAATTATATTATTGTTAACAAATTTAATTAATTTAAACAAAATTTAAATACAACAAATGGAACCCACACTGTTATTAAAGTCAATTTACTCGAAATAATTTAGATCTAAAAATTACCTTAATTTTTTCAATATGTCACTTTAGATATTTAACGACTCGATTCGTGATGGTGTTGAAAAATTCAGTTTTAGATCGAATTAATTGAATTAAGTTAATAAATAATTAAAATAGAATAAATACGAGTCAAGTGTAGATCGAGAAAGTCATTATTAAGTCTTATTTAATTAAATCAATTCTTGAAAATAGTACATGGACTAAAGTGTATAATGATCAAATGGCTAGAAACTAATTTAAGATTTGGTGACTGTATCATGATAAGTAAGACCCATGCATAAGATTTGAGAAGGGATAGAGTTTTAATCAAACCACCATTGTTGAAAGCTTAGAGAATTTGAATGTTGTTGGAAAAATTATAATTTTTGGAAACTTTGAGGCATATTCTCAACTGGTGGAGAATTGAATCATAAAATTATAGTTTTATATTGTAACAGCCCAATTTCAATAGTGTCGGAACAGTGATTTGAGATTTCTAAATCTGACGAAAAAGTTAGAAAACTTTGTTAATTGATAATTATAAGTTAAGTGTGATTTTGGAAATATTTTAAAATTAGTGAATTTTGTGAACTAAAAGAATTAATTAGAAAAATTGGGCCAAAAACAAGGTATTGAGAGCTCGAATTCATAAAGTGAGCCATAAATATTTCTAAAAATATTTATGGAGTGTCATTAAGTTATTATTAAAGTTTAGTTGAGAAATTTTAACGTTTGGATATGTAATAAAATGAAAAGGACTAAATTGAAAAAGGTGTAAAAGTTGAATTATAGATTAAAAGAAATTATGAAGGACCAAAATGGTAATTATACCATTTTGTAAAGTTGAGGCGGTTAAGTATAAAAAATCTGAGATTTTTTAAAGTATGTTATTATATTATATATTAATATTATATTATATTATTATATTATTATATTATTATAATATTATATATATATATACAAACAAAAACAAAAGAAAAGAAGGGGGAGAATACCAGAAAAGAAACAGAGAACAAGACGAAAGCAGGGGAAGAAAAAGGGGAAAGAAAGAAAAAGGAGAAATTGATGGTTTGAAGCTTGGAAGTTTAATTGGTAAGTTAATTTAGTCCTTCTCTTTTAATTTTGATGCTTTATAAGTTTTAGAACAAAGTTTTGATGAATTTAAGTTGAAGTTTTTAAAGTTTTAAAGCTGTTGAATATAGCATACGATGAACAAAAAGATGAATTAGTGGTTTAATTGAAAGAATTTGAAGTTAGAATTGGGTAAAGGATTTAATTGTAAAATAAGCTATAACAAAACTGTTTTGGACAGCAGCAGTAGAGTAACTTTGAAAAATCATCAAAAATCGTATAAGTTGAATTAGAAGTTTAATGATATATGAAATTAAAGCTTATTGAGTCTACTTTCATATGAAATAAACAGGGAAAGCAAAGGAATTCTGTAATTTGAGATATTTATATTTTTGTAAGACTGGTTTAAAGGGATTTCGGGATCCCCTGTTCTGACTTTGGAAAATCATAAAAAATTGGAGAAAAATAATTAGGGGCTTAAGTTTATATGTCTAGAATTCTGAATGAGTCTATTTTCAATAGAAATAAACGAGAACATCATATGAATTGTGTATGAGGAGATAATTAATTTTTAGTGAAGAAGGGTCAGAACTGCCAGACAGCAGAACAGGGGTGACTTTGATGAATAAACTGTACTAATTGGCTAGGCTAAAAATTCTGGAAATTTTATGGCATGAATATATGTAAGTCTAGTTTCAGTAAAAATTAACGGTGCTTCATTTGGAGTTCTGTAGCTCCGGAAATAAATAATTTAGTGACTATAACTCAAATGGACAGTTTTGAATATACTTATGAGTAATTAATGAAATTATTGACAATGTTACTTATAGCATGTTATATACATTAAGGATGTGGAATGGAGAGGAGGAGGAGGAAAATATGTATGAATATTTAGGTAGTATGGCTAATTTGAAATGTTTTAGGCTCAGGGACTAAATTGAATAAAAGTAAAACTTTGTGATTAATTTTGTAAAATTGTGAAAATGATCAATTTGCATAAAATGGATTATTTTATTATTTAAAATTGCAAAACTGAATGAAATTATTAATTTAGATTAAGATTGACTGAAAAATCAATGAAAATAGAAAATTTCCAAAGTGCCCCTGAATTTTGATATTTCTGCAAATTCAACCAGGTAAGTTCGTGAACTTAATTAAGTGATATAAGGAAATATAAGTTGATAGTACGTGAAATATTGATATGATAAATTAACTGTTTTATGTTTATAAAGAAACGGCAAGTGAATGATATTTATCACGACATGTAAATATGAGATTATCTTTAATATTATAATACAAGGTAATTAAGTATGATGAAACGGGTAATAAATTCAAGTAAGGCATGTCGATAAAAATAAATATATTTAAGGGACAATATGTTTGATTTTGATGGGTTTCAAATATAAATGCTAAATGAAATAAAATGTTTGATAAATAAATTTGCAATTCCGGTAATGCCTCGTACCCTATTCCGACGTTGAATACGGGTAAGGGGTGTTACATATATTCTACTCCATGAGATCTTCACAACTGTATATCATATGCTCAAAATGATTGAGTGATGAATGAGAAATTGATGCTCAAAGTATGCTACTTATGAATAATTGTTGAGGAAAAGAAAAGTTTAGATCCCACATCGGTTAAATACCAATGTGAGATGTGTATATATATGAGAACACACTTGAAGGGTGATTGAATGATTAAGCTTGAAACCTTGCTTCGCGCGTAGGGGGATGTAAATCCAAATCCATCGGGATTGGGGTGCACTCCCACGACATAAGCTAAGCGAAATGTTCGGACCGGTCGGGCCCAAAATAAGCATTTAGTTAAACCTCAATTTTTGGTTTTCATATCGGATATTTTAAATACAAATTATTTAATTTAATTTAATTTATATAAATAGTTGTTTATTTTTATTTGTATTTGTTCGCTAACGTGTTCTGTCCAACAAATGTTTAAGTTTTAAGTCTTGCATGGGTGAAGCTAGTTAGATTAGGAAAGAACATTAAAGAAATGTGTTAAATGATAGTGAATCAAGCTTGAATTAAGTAGTAATTGTTTGATAAATTATGTTTTATTAAGGACTAAATTGTAAAAGATGAAAACTTTAGGATATGTTCATGAATAATGGTAATAGGAAGTCCTTGTAGTATATTTATTAAGTTAGATTTAAATTCGATAAGATAAGTTATGCAATATAAATGTTTTGAATATTAAAGTAGTAAAGGAATAAATTGAATTAAATGCATTCATGTTTGATTTCATTGAATTGTGTCCAATTATGTGATTAATTGATGTTTCTGTAATTGTATTATCGAACGTAGCCAAAGACGATGCTGGAACTTCAAAGGCAAAAGGAAAAGTTGGACGTTGTTTAGCTTTTGCGGTTTGTATTTCTATAATTCAATCTCGATTTGCTTTCACAAATTAATTATTTCATTATATTTCATATGACTATGAATTGAGGTAATGGTATCTTTTCCCTCTAACCTTTGAAATATGACTTTGATCGTTGAAATTCAAATTATGTGATAAATATTCGAGATTGTGATTGCTTGTACATAAGAGTTGAATCGATGATATTATGATGATATGTATTACAGATGTGATTATGATGTTAATGCCCCGTTAAACGATGTTAGACTTAGTTTGAGTATAGTTGGCATGTCATAGGATCATTGGTATAGTAGCCATCATCGCTAGACAATCTAAGATGGCAGATTGAGCAGTACAGATAGACATAAAAAAAAAACCTTCGTTTTTAGGCAACCTGGGATGGTAGAATATACTAATTATAAAAGTCATTGTTGTCGGACAATCTGGGGTGACAGAATAAATTAGATCAAAGTATCCGTCCTAATGTCTATCATCAAATAATAAGGGCCAAAATAGATTGCAACCTATCTTAAGACAAGAAGCCCTTTGTCTCGAGACACGTTAATGAAATGTGATAATGAAGATCGGATTCGAGTCCCAACTTTTAATTTTATTTAGTATCATCTTATAACTCAATGAATTAGATTATTTAACTTAATGAATATGAAAATTAGGATTGAAAGGGATAATCGTTGTAACACCCCTAACCCGAGACCGTCGCTGGAATAGGGTTAAGAGGCATTACCAATCAAACAGAACATTTAACATCTAGAATTTACGACACAAAGATAATCATTTTCATTCGCATTCATTTACAATCATGTTGTCCCTTATTAAGGTCTACGAGACCTAATTCACATGTTAAAGAGGGGTCAGGACTAAACCGAACACACACAGAAATTCTCGAACATTAAAATTTTTTTCTAAGATTCAGGGGATACACGCCCTTGAAAGGAGACCGTGTGCCCTCCACTGCTGCTAGACACCCCCGTGTGTCCTTTCGTGTCCATACACTGACTATATCAGCACGGTCTCTAGGCACACCCGTATGCCATGGTTGTGTACTACTAAGCTTCATTCTGCCAATTTACCCACGGTCTTTAGGCACGCCCGTGCGCCTAGACCGTGTGACATTATAGGCCATTTTGCAAGGCCAAAATGCCACCCACTTAGGGTCAATCCTACAAGCAACACATACCAAACATATCATGCACATAAGGCAACCAAAAACTTACCAATATGGCTATTCAATCTATGCATTCAATTCCCATTCCAACCATAACAAATTCAATATCAAAACTTATCTCATCACAAGCATTATACATTCAATACCAATCATCATTCCTTTTCAATTTCAATAATTCATTCTAGCATTTTTCCAACACAAAGTTACCATTCAATAGTCAATTTCTCAACCCACAAACCATGCCCAAGATGCATCACATATATCAAATTCATTCATGTTAAAACTAGCACATATCTAGCCACATCTCATGGCTACTTACAAACATCAAACATGATTCAAATGACCAGCCTATACATGCCATATTGTAACTATGTACATCTTTCCAAAATACCCCAAAATAGATTGTGTAACACCCTTAACCCACATCTATCACCAGATTAGGGTTACTGCATTACTGAACCAATACAAGTTAATGCACTCTATCAGAAATAGTGTTTGGTAAAATGCATAACAAAGCAAATCACTATTCATATAGCCATGTAATGTAATGTTCGAATAGATATGTGGCGTTTGATCATTTAATGAAAATGTCTACTATCCAATAAACACCCATCTTTAAAATATTATTGAACATGTCTCTCATCCCACATTCGTTTAAACCAAAAAAAAAAAAAAACTCAAAACCATTTGTTTCACCATTTATGACACTTAGCCGGACATGTTTAATCACTCAATGAGTTAAAATAAAATTCCATGCAACAACAAACCATTTTCGAATGTCTACAAACAATACACATAAATTTTGCTTTTTACTATATCACCTATGGTATGTGCATGCACAAGGCGCACTAATAAATCATCTATATTTAATCACATTGATGCGTTCATAAAGACATATCAAAACAAATCATCACCATCCCAAATGTCATATATATATATGTATATATATATACAATGTTTAATCCATTTCTAGACTCTCAAACTAGTATACGCATATATCATTAAAAATAAACTTTTAATATAACACATATGACAACCAATTATTTACATTATTAACACTATTACCAATATTGTAAATCATACACATGCATATAACGTATGAATAATTATTGGCCAAAATGCATTATAGACCCTATCTAACATCAAGTTTATGCATTCAACTATCGCACCTAGTATAGCATTGAATAAGTTTTCAAAATAGGCTTATATTAGATTCACACATATATAATAATGACACCAAATTCAAACATTACCAAACTATCTTTGAAACACAAAAGCATAGATGTATAGCCATTTTCGCGTGGCTCATATACAACTTCGTACCATTCAAAATAAACTAAAGAGGCCTAGCCTATACATGCCACGAATCCAGAAGAGTTGTAATTTATAAGATACCAAAGTTTAGTGATAGTGTGATTGACTTCAACGGAGATCCCCGAGCTCGAGCTAGCCTTTGAGTCTAAAAAAATAATCACAAAGACACATACCATAAGCTATCATAGCTTAGTAAGTTTAAGCATTAATAAGAAAATATCTAAATATAATCGTTACTCTAATTAAGACATTTGACTTAAATATCAAAGAATACTTCAATATAATATACATAGCATGATTCCAATCTTCATTCACTTATTCAACAAGTCTAGAAATCAAACATGATCATATCATCTTTCATTCCAACAACTCAACAGTTAATTGTGACATCTCAATACTATACTATCGTGTAACCATCAACTTACCATTAGCATTAAACTAATTAATTGTCATACTTCATTTACCTTTTACCGTTTTTCGGATATCTCCCCTATTTGTTTTTACTATTGTGATCTTCATAAATCCGCACACACAAATTGCAACTCAAGTAGCTTATTGCCTTATCAACCAATCTCGCACACACAGTGCTCGGTTTTAATCTCGCACACACAGTGCCTTATCAACCGATCTCGCACACACAGTGCTCGGTTTTTAATCTCGCACACACAGTGCCTTATCAACCGATCTCGCACACACAGTGCTCGGTTTTAATCTCGCACACACAGTGCCCAATTAATTCACAATTACCACATTCGCCCAAATATTTACCACTACATTCAGTTCCCATATTAAACATATAATTTATAGCCTCCATCCTCATTCATAATATTTTTTTTTCATTCATATATACATACGCTCATCTTATGCTGCACATATATACATAAATCACCCGATAAACAAAGCAAGCTTTCTTAAGCATTTATTTTAATCACACATTCAGCCACATTATAAAATTTTCCTTCAATACCTTCGGCCATTTGATATAATAATATAAAACCATTAACAAATTTCCAGCATAACATAGTTAAAATTCTAATTCAATCCAATTGCTTAAACTTACCTTGGTAGTTGATGAATTCGGGTATCCCGACTATTCGTTTACTTTAGTCTTTCCTTTGTCCAACCCCTTTTTCTTTGAACCTTGATCTAAACAATTCAAATTGAGCTCATTCAAAAAAAAACATATCCATCCAATTCAATTAAAAATTATACATTCATTTTACCGAATTTACCCCCAACATTTACAAAGTTAACAATTTAATCCTTAAAACTTCAATTGCAAAATATTAAGAATTTAATCATGCTTATTGAGGGTCGAATACTTCTAGTCCCTATCTCAACTTATTTCTTCCATTCGTTGGCCAATTAGCCCCTTCAAAATTTCATCATCTATAATTAATCCCTTTGGCTAAATATCATCAATATATGCTAAAAAGAAGCTTGTTAATCTAACATTCATCTATCATTTTCTATCCACAATTATAAAAACATTAAGCTTTTCGTTCATGGCAACATTCATTTTAAACAACCAACTAATTTTTTTTTTTTTTTAAAGGGCTATATACATTTCACGGCAAAACTCTCATACATGCTTAAAATTCAAGAAATCAAATTCAATTTCTCACCTTAATATAACATGCAAATAGCCGAAGGTTAAGAGTTCTTCCCCTCCCCTCTTCCCTGGTTTTGTTTTGGTCAAAGAGAAAAAAAAAGAAAGAAGATGATGATAATTCCTATGCTCATGTTTTTCTTATTTTAATGTTTTATAAATAAAAATATATTATTTCAACCCACTTACTATATAATTTTATAAATAAATTAACACCCCCACTAATTTCACAAATCATTACCGCTCTACTATGTGTCCTAAGGAATTTGTCTATTTGACATGCAAGTCCCTTCTTGATGAATTATTTCAATTTAATCATTTCACTTAATTAAGGCCACTTTTACTACTTTAACTATTTAATCCCTTCACTTAAATAATCACCCAATCACACAAATTAGTAAATAATATTCTAATTCATGCTTGACCCCATCACATAGACATCTAATAAAAGAATAAATTAGAAATAAAATATTTTTCTAATTCAGATTCGGGGTCCCGAAACCCCCGTTCCAATTAGAGTCGTTTTTGGGTTGTTACAACTCTCCCTAAAGGAATTTTTCGTCCTCGAAAATATTATTAAAGCAAATAGGTGAGGATAACGTTCTTTCATTGATTTCTCGGTTTCCCAAGTTGCCTCCTCTATCCCGTGTTTATGCCACATCACTTTGACCAACGATATCTTCTTGTTTCGTAATTCTTTTACTTCACGATCTAAAATACGAATCGGTTCTTCCTCATAAGTCGATTTAAGTGAATTTCAATCTCGGTTGGACTAATTACATGAGAAGGGTCGATCTATAAGCGTCGAAGCATCGACACATGGAAAACATTATGAATCTTGTCTAACTCAGACGGTAACCTCAATCTGTACGCAACCGGCCCAATACGTTCAATAACTTCATAGGGCCCAATAAACCTCGGACTCAGTTTTCCCTTGCGACCAAATCTGAGTACCTTCTTCCATGGTGATACTTTCAAGAATACTCGATCTCCAATCTGAAATTCAATGTCTTTACGCTTCAAATCCGCGTAAGACTTTTGACGATCCGATGCCGTTTTCAAGCTATCACGAATTACTTCCACTTTCTGTTTGGTTTCCTTAATCAAATCAACCCCGTGCATCTTGTTTTCTCCGAGTTCATCCGGTACAAGATGTGTACGACATTTACGACCGCACAACGCTTCGTAGGGTGCCATTTTAATACTAGATTGAAAGCTATTATTATACGCAAATTCAATCAAAGGCAAGTATCGTTCCCACGTACCTTCAAACTCAAGAACGCAACATCTCAACATATCCTCAAGTACTTGGATAACTCGTTCGCATCGACCGTCCGATTGAGGTGGAAAGTCAGTACTAAAATGTAACTTGGTACCTAAAGCATCTTGCGCTTTCTTCCAAAATCGCGATGTGAACCTCGGATCTCTATCCGAAACAATGGAGATAGGTATCGTGTAATCAGTACAATTTTGCGATCACGTATAATTCAACCAACCTATCAAGTGAGAAGTAAGACGCGTCTTAGGAATAAAATGGTGATTTCGTCAACCTATCAACAATAGCCCATATTGAATCTTTTTCTTACGGCGTCAACGGCAATCCCGACACAAAGTCCATAGTGATTCGCTCCCACTTCCATTCGGGTATCATAATCGGTTGGAGAAGTCTCGATGGAACTTGATGCTCACTTTCACTTGTTGACAAACTAAGCATTTCGATACAAATTCGAGATATGTCCCGTTTCATACCAGCCACCAATAGAATTGTTTCAAATCACTATACATTTTCGTGCTACCGGATGTATCGCCATTTGACTATTATGAGCCTCATTCAATAACATCCGAATCAAGTCCATGTTTTTTTTGGTACACACATTCGGCCTCTGTATTTCAAAGCGATCATTTTCATCGACTTGAAACTCGACTCGCACTACTTTCACCCCGAACTCGTTTAACATTCATATCTTTGTCGACTTTTCATGCATCACAAATTTCTTTGAATAAACATCAGCCTTGCTTTTAACTCGGCTATGATCGAACTATCACCGACATAACCCACTGTGTGTTCAATAAACGAAGAGCAAACAATGATTTCCGACTTAATGCATCCGCGACAACGTTAGCTTTCCCCGGATGGTAGTCAATCACCAACTCATAGTCCTTCAACAGTTCTAACCATCTACGTTGTCTCAAGTTTAGATCTTTCTGAGTCATCAAATACTTCAGACTCTTGTGATCCGAGTAAACATGACATTTCTCACCGTATAAATAATGACGCCAAATTTTCAATGCGAACACAATAGCTGCGAGTTCTAAGTCATGTGTCGGGTAATTTCTTTCATGCGGCTTCAATTGTCTCGAAGCATAGGCTACGACTTTGCCTTCCTGCATCAAAACGCAGCCCAAACCATTCAAAGAAGCATCAGAATAAACAATAAATTCTTTACCCGATTCAGGCTGTACTAACACTGGAGCTTCGGTCAAAAGGGCTTTCAACTGATTGAAGCTTTTCTGACACTTTTCCGACCACTCGAACCTGACATCTTTCTGCAATAGCTTGGTCAACGGGGTAGCTATTATAGAAAAACCTTTCACAAATCGTCGGTAATAACCTGCAAGTCCCAGAAAGCTTCGGATCTCAGAAACATTCTTTGGTGGTTTCCAATCAATAATGGCCGATATTTTGCTCGGGTCAACACGAATACCCGATGCTGACACGACATGACCCAAAAAACTAACTTCCTTCATCCAGAATTCACACTTACTAAACTTTGCATACAACTGTTTATCTCGCAAAGTTTGTAGCACCAATCTCAAATGCTCGGCATGCTCGGCCTCATCCTTGGAGTAGACCAGTATATCATCAATAAACACTACTACAAACCGATCTAAAAACTGTCTGAAGACTCGATTCATCAAATCCATAAAAACAGCAGGTGCATTAGTAAGCCCAAAAGGCATAACCAGAAACTCAAAGTGTCCGTACCTCGTTCGAACGCGATCTTTTTGGCACATCCGTATCTCGACTCGCAGAATCGATAATAGCCCGATCTCAAATCTATCTTTGAAAATATCAAGCCCCTTTCAACCTGGTCAAACAAATCATCAATTCTGGGTAAAGGGTATTTATTCTTTATTGTCACTTTATTCAGCTGCCGATAATCAATACACATTCGCATTGTCCCGTCTTTCTTTTTCACAAACAGAACTGGTGCACCCCACGGTGAGAAACTCGGTCGCGCAAAACCCCTATCTGTCAACTCTTGCAACTGTGCTTTCAATTCTTTTAATTCAGTTGGTGCCATTCGATACGGAGCTATCGAAATCGGAGTTGTCCCAGAAACTAGTTCAATGCCAAACTCAATTTCTCGTATTGGTGGTAGACCCGGTAATTCTTCAGGGAACACATCTGAGTATTCACACACAACTGGTACTGATTCAATCTGTTTTTCGGATACTTTATTATCCAGCACATAAGCCAAATAAGCCGCATGATCTTTTCACATATACAGGCTAACATCGAGGATATTACAGTAGGTAGCGCACTCAAATCATTAGATTCAACCCGGATGATCTCACCGTTTTGGCATCTCAAATCAATAATCTTTCTTTTACAATTTACCACTGCATTATACGAAGTTAGCCAATCCATTCCCAGAATTACATCAAACTTATCAAAAGGTAACAACATTAAATCAGCTGGGAAACAGGAATCTCGAATCATCAGCGGGCAACCTTTACATACTTTATCAACCATTACACAATGACCCAAAGGACTGGACACACGGATCGTAAACTTAGTAGACTCAACAGGTAGAGTCTTACTGGATACTAATGTTTCACTCACATACGAATGAGTTGAACCGGGATCAATCAAAGCAGTTACAATAACATCAAAGAGAGTGAAATTACCAGTAATAACGTCCGGAGATGAAGCCTCCTCTCTAGTACGAATAGCATAAGCTCGAGCCGGTACACGGGTATCTGCTCGAATAACTGCGTCTGAAGCTCCCCTTTTGAGTACCGCTCCTACCTCCCCACTACGGTGGTCTACCTCTATTTGTAGTATCACTCGATCTCGCACTCTGAGTAATACCCTTCTCAACCGCTCCCGGACAATCCTGTACAAAATGATTTTGTGAACCGCACTGATAACAAGCGCGATTAAAAGATTTACCCCAACACTCTCCGAAGTGTCGCCGACCGCACTGTTGACACTCAGGTTTGCTCGATCGAGCACTGCCAACACTAGCCACGGATGTAATTCGCGAACTCACCGGTGGTCGTTCTCGAATTGAAATCCTGTATTAGTTTTGGATCGACTACCATCATTCTTGAACTTCTTCGTTGCCATCTGCGAAAATCTACCCGTGGGTCTCTTTCGAAAATCTTTAAATTCAACTTCAGCTCTCTGTTTTTCTTTCCCTAGTTCTTCAGCTTTACAAGCTCTTTCAACTAGCACAACAAACTCGTTAATCTCAAGAATACCAACCAAAAGTTTAATATTTTCATTCAAACCATCTTCAAATCTCCCAAGCACATAGCAAATTTCTCGGAGGATACACATTCATGCGGCGTAGCGACTAAGTCGCACAAATTTGCGCTCAGAATCGCACAATCATCATACGACCTCGCTTGAGCTCAAGAAATTCTTTACGCTTGGAATCTATAAAGCTACCGACTTATGTACTTTTACGAAATTCAACGGAAGAAATCTGTGTTACCTCTCCTTTGGAACAATCGACACGAGAGTATTCCACCGCAGTAGGCGCGAATCCCGCAATAATGATATGGCACATTTTAAACACTCATCGGGTGTGCAAGACAACTCATCAAAAACACGGATAGTATTATCGAGCCAAAATTCAGCTCGCTCGCCTCGCATCATCATTATCTTCACTCTAAATTCTTGAGCTCCATGCTTTCGAATACGATCAACGTGTGGTTTAGTTGCTCGCTCAGATTGGCAACCGGAGGTACCACCGTGTTTCTGGTGGAACATTCTGATTCGGGGTGGGGAACAGTAGGAGTGGTTCGTGTAGTAATGACCGAACCAATCGCTCATCATATTATGGAAGGCCCGCTTTACCCTTTTCGTGCGGGCCACTCGCAGCAGTCGAGGTTCTTCCGACGCGGTCCCCTGCGCGGGAGCAGCGCCACACTCTCGACATCGTCACCTAATGCTATTTTCGGGATCCGGATCCATTACTATATATAAGAAACAAATACATTTCACCGCATCATAAGTCATCACACTATCACATTATAATTTATGGCATGTATAGCTAGACTCTCACGTGCTAAGTTAGTCCAAGAATCGACTAAACCATAGCTCGATACCAATAAAATGTAACACCCTTAACCCACATCTATCACCAGATTAGGGTTCTTCGTGACATCGAACCAATACAAGTTAATGCACTCTATCAGAAATAGTGTTTGGTAAAATGCATAACAAAGCAAATCACTATTCATATAGCCATGTAATGTAATGTTCGAATAGATATGTGGCGTTTGATCATTTAATGAAAATGTCTACTATCCAATAAACACCCATCTTTAAAATATTATTGAACATGTCTCTCATCCCACATTCGTTTAAACCAAAAAAAAAAAAAAAAAAAAACTCAAAACCATTTGTTTCACCATTTATGACACTTAGCCGGACATGTTTAATAACTCAATGAGTTAAAATAAAATTCCATGCAACAACAAACCATTTTCGAATGTCTACAAACAATACACATAAATTTTGCTTTTTACTATATCACCTATGGTATGTGCATGCACAAGGCGCACTAATAAATCATCTATATTTAATCACATTGATGCGTTCATAAAGACATATCAAAACAAATCATCACCATCCCAAATGTCATATATATATATATATATATATGTATATATATATACAATGTTTAATCCATTTCTAGACTCTCAAACTAGTATACGCATATATCATTAAAAATAAACTTTTAATATAACACATATGACAACCAATTATTTACATTATTAACACTATTACCAATATTGTAAATCATACACATGCATATAACGTATGAATAATTATTGGCCAAAATGCATTATAGACCCTATCTAACATCAAGTTTATGCATTCAACTATCGCACCTAGTATAGCATTGAATAAGTTTTCAAAATAGGCTTATATTAGATTCACACATATATAATAATGACACCAAATTCAAACATGACCAAACTATCTTTGAAACACAAAAGCATAGATGTATAGCCATTTTCGCGTGGCTCATATACAACTTCGTACCATTCAAAATAAACTAAAGAGGCCTAGCCTATACATGCCACGAATCCAGAAGAGTTGTAATTTATAAGATACCAAAATTTAGTGATAGTGTGATTGACTTCAACGGAGATCCCCAGAGCTCGAGCTAGCCTTTGAGTCTAAAAAAATAATCACAAAGACACATACCATAAGCTATCATAGCTTAGTAAGTTTAAGCATTAATAAGAAAATATCTAAATATAATCGTTACTCTAATTAAGACATTTGACTTAAATATCAAAGAATACTTCAATATAATATACATAGCATGATTCCAATCTTCATTCACTTATTCAACAAGTCTAGAAATCAAACATGATCATATCATCTTTCATTCCAACAACTCAACGATTAATTGTGACATCTCAATACTATACTATCGTGTAACCATCAACTTACCATTAGCATTAAACTAATTAATTGTCATACTTCATTTACCTTTTACCGCTTCTCGGATATCTCCCCTCATTTGTTTTTACTATTGTGATCTTCATAAATCCACACACTTTTGCGATTGCAACTCAAGTAGCTTATTGCCTTATCAACCGATCTCGCACACACACGATTCTTTCGGTTTTAATCTCGCACACACAGTGCCTTATCAACCGATCTCGCACACACAGAGTGCTCGGTTTTTAATCTCGCACACACAGTGCCTTATCAACCGATCTCGCACACACAGTGCTCGGTTTTAATCTCGCACACACAGTGCCCAATTAATTCACAATTACCACATTCGCCCAAATATTTACCACTACATTCGGTTCCCATATTAAACATATAATTTATAGCCTCCATCCTCATTCATAATATTTTTTTTTCATTCATATATACATACGCTCATCTTATCTTTGCACATATATACATAAATCACCCGATAAACAAAGCAAGCTTTCTTAAGCATTTATTTTAATCACACATTCAGCCACATTATAAAATTTTCCTTCAATACCTTGGCCATTTGATATAATAATATAAAACCATTAACAAATTTCCAGCATAACATAGTTAAAATTCTAATTCAATCCAATTGCTTAAACTTACCTCGGTAGTTGATGAATTCGGGTATCCCGACTATTCGTTTACTTTAGTCTTTCCTTTGTCCAACCCCTTTTCTTTGAACCTTGATCTAAACAATTCAAATTGAGCTCATTCAAAAAAACATATCCATCCAATTCAATTAAAAATTATACATTCATTTTACCGAATTTACCCTCAACATTTACAAAGTTAACAATTTAATCCTTAAAACTTCAATTGCAAAATATTAAGAATTTAATCATGCTTATTGAGGGTCGAATACTTCTAGTCCCTATCTCAACTTATTTCTTCCATTCGTTGGCCAATTAGCCCCTTCAAAATTTCATCATCTATAATTAATCCCTTTGGCTAAATATCATCAATATATGCTAAAAAGAAGCTTGTTAATCTAACATTCATCTATCATTTTCTATCCACAATTATAAAAACATTAAGCTTTTCGCTCATGGCAACATTCATTTTAAACAACCAACTAAATTTTTTTTTTTTTTTAAAGGGCTATATACATTTCACGGCAAAACTCTCATACATGCTTAAAATTCAAGAAATCAAATTCAATTTCTCACCTTAATATAACATGCAAATAGCCAGAAGGTTAAGAGTTCTTTCCTCCCATCTTCCCCGGTTTTGTTTTGGTCAAAGAGAAAAAAAGAAAGAAGATGATGATAATTCCTATGCTCATGTTTTTCTTATTTTAATGTTTTATAAATAAAAAATATATTATTTCAACCCACTTACTATATAATTTTATAAATAAATTAACACTTCCCCACTAATTTCACAAATCATTACCGTCTCTACTATGTCCCTAAGGGAATTTGTCTATTTGACATGCAAGTCCCTTCTTGATGAATTATTTCAATTTAATCATTTCACTTAATTAAGGCCACTTTTACTACTTTAACTATTTAATCCCTTCACTTAAATAATCACCCAATCACACAAATTAGTAAATAATATTCTAATTCATGCTTGACCCCATCACATAGACATCTAATAAAAGAATAAATTAGAAATAAAATATTTTTCTAATTCAGATTCGGGGTCCCGAAACCCCCGTTCCAATTAGAGTCGTTTTGGGTTGTTACAGATTGCCGATAGTGTGACTGAGATGCTGACAATCCCTTGATCCGAGCTAGCTTTACTGACACTGCAAAGCAGAGAAACAAATCACACAGTAAGCTTTACAAAGCTTAGTAAGTTCGTAACAAAATACATTAAATCAAACATGTCATCACATAGATTAAATCTCTCTTATCCATACCATATCATCCATAGCCAAAATACTCATTCATCCATCTAAAGCTTTATCTATAAATTCATCAACCACAAAGGTTCAAGACATACCTTGGCTAACACATAGTTTTCAATTTCCAAGCTACTCAATGCTTGATATTACTTGTTGATCATCATTTGATATTCATTCAACTTAATCGCACACTCAGTGCTTAATATACGGTCGGTACATATTAGTCATCTCACACATAGTGCCCAAATCTTTCAACCGACTTACCTTGGTAACGCACACTCAGTGCCACTTCTATAAGCAGAATCTTTTATAACATCGCACACGCAGTGCTATTCATTTCTATTTCGATTTAAATACCACACACTTAGTGCCCTTGACATAACCTTGCACATAGCACCTCAATCTCATACACATATACACATTCATTTCATAATACAAAATCATATGTTAACAATATGCATTATATCCGAACTTACCTCGGGCGTCGACTATCAATACGGTCGATTAATCGAGCACTTTATCTTTGCCTCGATCTCGATCCGAATTTCTTCTTTCTTGGTCTATACACATTCAAATTAAATCCATTCATTCACCAAATTATTCAATTTAATCCACATACACAAATTTAGGGCATTGTGCACAATAACCCTCATATTTTCACATTTCAACACTTTAGTCCCTAATTCACAAAATCATCAAATTCACCAAATTCCACCTAGCACAAGCTTAGCCAAATTTTACTAGTGTCTATACAAATTCATACATTTTATTTATTTCACATTTTAGTCCCTCAATTTCTCATTTTCTCAATTAAGCCCAAAATACTCAATTTCATCAAAAATCCTAATACAAACTATGTTAACCCAACACCAAGTTTTCCTATTTCATTATCAACTAGCACTTAGCTCAAGCATTCATCAATGGCTCATCACAAAAACATCATCAATTCACAAAATTTCAACATGGGTTTTGTAAAGCACAAAGCAACAATAACGAAAACGTAGAAATTATCAAAAACCAAGCTCAAACATACCTTGAATTAAGCTAAGTAAGTGCCGAAAATCACAAAGCTTTAATGGCTATCTCTTTTCTCTAGTTTCGGTGGAAAGATGAGTAGAAATTAGCCATTTTAATACTTTGTTTTGTTATAAAAATAATTTAATTATCAAACACCAATTTTACTCTTAATGAAATGTTTATAAAATCATTTAAATTATGGACATAATGGTCCATCAACCACCCCACTTACTAAATTATGGATCAATTGCCTCATAAGGTCTCCTCATTTAAAAGCCAACAACAATTAAGTACTCATAAATCAGCACACAACATTTTTCACTTATGCGATTAAGTTCTTTTTCTTAATTCGACACACAAACAATCAAATTATCATACAGAATTTTCACACAGACTATATCACATATCATTCACACAGAAAATATCATTAAAATACGTTTACGACCTCAGATTTGTGGTCTCGAACCACTGTTTCGACTAGGGTCTAAACCGGGATATTACAATCGTATTGATATAAATGATTTTCTGTTTTAAATAACTAGATGAAGAAGTAAATTAGCTTCAGTTGATTCGTCAACATAATGTGACATCACATACTCGGATTCGACAATTAGGTCAGGTATGAGGCGTTACAAGATATATTATATATATTAAGCTTGTGATAATATCCTTCCTTCAATCTCCAACATTTTACTCTTCTTTCTCAAAAAGTATAAATATCTTTTATCAATTTAGCCTTTTTTCTGTTAATTTTGGTCCTAATTTTTTTTAAATAGTCGAATTTTATTATCAACTTTTCAAAAAGAGTTGAATTGTTACTTTTTAACGGAAATACTAACTAAAATGCTAAATTTTTAAACATAGCAGCTCGCATGACAATCCACATGTACTACATGTTTTTGGAATTTTTATGACTTATATATTATTATTTAATTTTTTTATAATTTTAAATTATTTGTTGACGTGGCATATAATACAAATAGTTCCATGTCAACATGAAGTACAAGTGGACTATCATGCAAGTTGCCACAATGACATCATTAAAAATTAATGTTTTAGTTAATATTTCCAAAAAATAAAAGGCTAATAGCCAAATTTAGGGTAAAATTACCATGGAGACCTCTAATTAGGAGTCAGATTGCAATTTGCCCCCTTTGTTGGATCTGGTGCCCTAGGTGTTTGTATACTTGTATTTTTCGAACAAATTGGTTTAATAATACCCATTCATTACATTAATGCCCTTTGTATATTGTCCTCAATGTTTTTGCATGCAATGCAAAATAGAAACAAATATTGGCTCACTGGTTATTTAATGTTTTAAATGATGTTATGTGGTTAGCTCGTAATACGAAAAGACAACTTGTATTAGTAGATGAGTCTAAACATGTCCTTAATCTAATCTAAAATGAGTAAACCAATTGAAAGACTAATATGTTGTTTATCAAGTCTAATTTGGGATATGTTTTGTCTTAGGCATCGAAGTGACTCCCAGAAAATAGAGACATAGATGTGACTGACTGGACTAACAATACATCAGACAGGATCCAAGTAGAATAGATTCTAAATCCGTTTATGGATTTATTCAGTTGTGACATTCACAGTGTAGCATACCTTAATCTTGAGTGGATGATGGACTAGGCTTGCGTGACTTGTATACTTTGATGTAAATAAAAGCATGAGTTCAAATAAATAAGGAACTGAAAGCTGGTGCATTGGGTATACGACTTCTGTAGTATGTAGCATCATTCACAATAGTGGAATTCATAGCCCAACTAATGAGTAAATGATATGATCTCATTGATATTACATGATAGATAAAAAGTAAACGTGGTCACGAGTCGTTTGTCTTTGTGATAAATGACCTAATTACTATTTGATAGTAGTTGACTTTTCATGAAGGAAGATGTAATGGTTACCATGAGATAAAATAGAATCATATCGGGAGAACAAATTTTTCCAAAAAAGATTAATGATATTTTATGAGGGTAACATACTGAAGACAAGATCATTAGACAAGCATTGATTAAGTAGCTTTCCTAATGATATGTAATTGGGGAGAGCTCAGTATGATACTATAGTGGAATGATTCGTGACTAAATAAATTTACAATTAATAAGCGAAAAGTTGGAACTTAATTATAAATTATTTGCGCCCTATTTACATATGTACAATCGATCCCTCTGTTAGCTCGTTGAAACCATAAATGAATTGTATGTAAAACCAAATAACAGAAATGGATAGAAATGCTGAAGTTAGAGAAATGAGTCACATTCACAAATGAATAGGTTTTCTCACTAAGTATAGAAATGATTTGAGAATTAATTTAAGTTTTTTGAATAATTAATTAATTAATTAATTGAAGTTCAAAAATGGAATTAAATTAATTAGTCATTGTAAATCCATTGAATGTGAAAATTAAATATATTTCCTCATAGATTCTTTTACAGTAAAGTTACCATGACTTTAAGGGAATTAGAATTGGGTTGAGAAAATTATTAAATTGAAAATTTAGTTTATCTAATTAAATTAATTAATTAATATTTATTTTGGGAAATAGAAAACATGTATTAGGTTGGATTAAACTATAAAGTATTAGATTAAAAGTTCAAAAAACCCATATAATTGGACCCAAGGTAAGAGAAATCCAAATCCCCTCATTATAAGAGAGAGAAGCAGCATCCTTAGTATTATTTACTAAGGCGTGCCACCCACCCCATTCTACTTAGAGTAAATAAATATTATTTGTGTTTTACTAATTCAACCAGGATTCTCTTATTTGTCCCTATAATTAGATGGCATTGGTAGAGTTATTGACACACAAATTTTATATAAGTTTGATTTTTATTTTGTCAGAAAATAGTGAAAATTTATTTTCTAAGAATAAATTTTATTTTTGTTGGTAATAAATCGTTTCTGGTTCTGTGTTTGGTTCGTGATTGTTTGAGCCCACACTCGAAGCAATTCGTTGCACGAGAATAACAAAGAAGGTCGTTCAGTTGAAAGCCAAAAACATCTAGGATCCGTATTCTCAAAGAACAAATACTTTTCGAGAAAAGTTTATTAGTATAAATATCACAATCGACTCGATTTTCAAAATTTTAATTTTCTGCTATGACTGAAAACCGTTTTACTAAACTAGATTTTTCCAACCTTTATTCAAAAAATGAGAAAATTAGGCCATATACATTAGATCAAAGAGTAAATTAATTATTTCTTTTAAAAATTTCATCTATTTCTACTATTAAAAACTGGTGTGTCTGGTGGAATAACCAGATAGTTACACATAAGGGCAGATCTAGGGGGCTGGTAAAGGCCTCCCCCCAATGGAAAATTTTTCATTTAGGCCTTTTATAATTTATGAAATTTTAAATTAGTAATGGTAAAATTACACTTTAGTCTCTCCAAAAATGATAAAAATTGATTTAATCCTCTAAAAATTATAAAGATATAGGTCATTAAAATGGCGAAATTACATTTTTACTATCATAAAAATATATAATTTAATTCCGATCCCCAAAAAAATTTCTTCTCCCTACCCCTAAGTCGTATTTTTGGATTTGCCACTTGTTATACATGGTGTGCTACATATACCTCATGTTGACATACAAAAATAGGATTTTAACAATAGAAATTAATGAAATTTTTAATAGAAAGACCCTTTTGCTCTTTGATCTTACATTCAGGGACTAATTTGCTCATTCTTTTAGTAAAGGAGGCAAAATGCAATCTAACTCCTATTACAATGATCCCAATAATACTTTTATCCCAAATTTAGCTTTAAAAAAAGAGTAATAATCAAATTTATATATATATATATATAAACATGAAAGTTTAAATTTATCATAATACCTTTCAAAAATTATGAAGAGACTGACGATTACAACATTTTTCTATTTACTTGCGCTGTTTAGATTTCGTAGTTTCGAATGCAAATATGATTGTATGACAAGAACATGAAGATAACATGAAAGACGACAATTTCAATTAAATAACGTGGTTTCTGCCTAAAATCAAAAAGGAGGTTTACTAAAAACAACATATATCTATCGTTTTTCATGCTTCTCAAGTTCCACTTTCTAGAAAAATAAGGGTCATGGATCATGATTTAAAATGAAAATGAATGCATATTTCACATAAGAGATTTTAATATATTTAGGAAGTTGAGCTCGAGACAAGGTAGACATGTTTTTAAAATGTGTTCAAATTGGTCTCCACATCAAATTTGAGTAAGTTTTTAATTTTGAAATTGACGGTTAAACTAATGAAAAGATAATATGATATTAATGTGTTGTTGAGAATTAATTAAAGTATGACGAATTTGGATATATAGTTTTTTCGATGGCGGTGGGTAAGGAGACGTTTTTTAAAATTGAAGCTAGAGCTATTTTAGAGGGACCCTGCTTAGCATGGGAAAAAGGATTAAGACATGTTAAATTGGAATGCGACAATGCTCTTCTAGTGGAATCTCTGTTGGTAGGTGGAGCTATTAACAGTTTGATGGTTGAACTACGTTTGTTAGATTGTCTATTTAGACAGAAATTGGAAGATACATGTTCGTCATGTTCCAAAGGCGCATAATAAAGTTATAGATCAAATGGTTAAGTGTGCAAATTCTAGATTTATGAGTTTTTATGTGTTTGATGAATCGCTATTATCTGTTTAAGGGTTATTGTTAGTTAATTGTAATAACCCTTTAATTGAAGGACTTAAAAATTGTTTGATGTAATCACAGTAAAATGTTATCTTGTATAAAAAAAAAAAGTACTAGGAATTTAAAACGTAGGAACGTCTAGTGAAGTTAATCCAAAAATTATTTTGTATATTTGCACATGACCTTGAGAGTTTGGGCTTAGGTTCTTGATTGGTTTAATGGTCTTTCAACTCGAGACATTGGATGCTTTTATATACACACATTGGATTCTTCTTTCTAGCCTTGCATGTATGTTTTGTCATTTAAGTCATGGATGGAATCATTATATAAAACTATGGATCCCAAAATATATTCTTTAACAATGTCAATACACACCAAAATTAGAAACAAAATTTTTTTTTATTTATATTTTTCATGTTAGGTTAACGTGGAGTAAATAACATAGTTTTCTATCTCAATAATTTCGTGCAAATTTTCTCTTAAGAACATAACATACTTTACCAAGATAATTCAGTTAAATTGAGAATAACTTCGAATAAAAAATGAACAATTCTGATTTTATTACATCAGAAAGGGTCAAGAAAACCCTCGGAATAAATGCATAATCTCCCTTAAAACAAGCCAAAAGAACCCAATCTTCAATCTAAACATTTTGAAGAAATGGCTTGTAATCTCACTAATATACCCCTTCAAATCTACAACAACAAGAACAAGAATTAAGGTATTTTATACATAAATGAATCATTTTTCGTGTGAAGCAAACAATGCCACTGAAATACTAGCCAGCTTCTTCCTGTTTATTGACCTGTAGGACCGCCATTGCCTCGGTGCATTTGGAGCTTCTTCAATACCGTCATCTAACTCACTCCGTTCCTCCAAATCAATGGAGGTTCTAAAACCCTTGACCTTCCTTGGTGTACTATAAGCAAAATGCATCTTCTTTGCAATTACAGTCTGGAAAAAAAAAACAATCATAATCAGATTCAATAATCAACCATTAATGAACAATTTATAAGTTAAAAAAAGTTATACCCACAATTTCTCTAATTGATTTTGAAACCTTAAAGAGTTGCTTCAAATCTTCATGATCCACACCACATATTATCTTAACCTGCAACAATCAAAATAAATAAATAAATAAACAAACCCCATATTTATGAAACACCCAAATTTGGGATTATGGGTAGTACTTACAAGAACATCTTGAGGAAGTGATTCAAGAACAGATTTTTCATCACAATCATCAATCATCATCATCTTCTTTATTCTCTCACTGCAGTGCCTCTTCAATAGCGGAACTTTTGTTGGTGAATCAATAGGCGAAAATTCCTCAATCTCGTTTGATATTTCAATCCTTTTCCTCCCTAATCCACTATTGCATCTCACAAACCTTCTTAACCCTGATTCTTCCCCATCATTCACAACCCCATGGCTGAACTTCAATGAAGAGCTACGGCATATTTTACCCAAAGCCATTTCCATAATTTGACCCAAAACTCCCCCACAAAAGTTGAGATTTTTCACTTTGAAAAAGGAATCTTTTTTAAAGAAGGAGCAAAACCCAGACCAAAACTGAAACAAAATTTCGGGTTTTCTTTGATTAAAAATGGAAACAATTAGAGCCAAAAGTGCCTACAAAATTTCAGATTTTTCACTTAGAAAATGGAATGTTCTTTAAAGAAGGAGAAAAACCCAGACTAAAACTGAAACTAAATTTCAGGTTTTCTTTGTTTTAAATATGGAAATGAAATAAATTTAGATGGAAGAGAAAGTGTAGTTTGTAGCAGCGGTGAGAAAAAGAAACAGAGTGGCTTTAAAAATGGAAACTTCTGCACTAAAAAAGAAAAAAAAAATGAACGCGTTTTGCGCCTTTTGTTTTTTCCCATTTAATTGAGAAAAGAAGGGATAAATTTTACATGGGATTAAATTGGAAATTAGCCGTTGAGGGCGATATGAAGAGAAATTAGGTGAGGTAGGAAGAAGGTTGGATGGTGCTGGTGATGACGTGGACATATGTCGGTCCATATTGGACTTTGTCGGTGTGCTACTTTATAGAACATGGTGGATTAGTTAATGGGGATTCAAACCATATAATTGCATATCCATTGGTTAAGTGACGGCTGAATTAAAAATATTAGAGATTCTGTCCAAATCGGAAAGAAAAATGTTAGAAATTTCGGACTTACAAAATTAATTAAAATACTATTATTCTTCAATTAAATCATTCTAAATCTCTAGTAGGAGCGGAGCTAAAGGATTGACAAGGGCTTCGCTCCCCTCTAAATTTATTAAAATTTCATTTTAATTATTTTATGATTTATAAAATTTTAAATTAGTACGGGTAAAATTGTACATTGACTTCCCAAAATTAATAAAAATTTTGATTTAATCCTTCAAAAATTATGAAGATATAGACTATTAAAATAGTAAAATTATATTTTTACTATCGTAAAATTATACAACCTAATTCCACCTCTCAAAAATATTTCTAACTTCGCCCCCGGTCTCTATACTTTTCAAATTTTGAAAATTCGGTATTGATGCAAATAACAATCGTTAATCTATTAATTAGAGTTTTAATAAATAATATGCGGAAATAACAAACTACATAGAAATACACAGTGATAATATATTTGTCGCATCAGAATTTAAAAATAATAGAACTTAACAATTATTTACCGGTGATGATTGAAACTTTAAGATTTGAAAAGTGAAAAAATTAAAATTGATAAAATTAAAATACGGACTTAAATCCATTATTTTCGTAAAATATAGATACTAATAATAAAATTTAATTGGACAAAGTCGGAATTTTTTTTTTAAAGGTGAAGATAAAAATATAAATGGTTAGAAGATTAAAATAAAATGAATATTGTATAGCACTAAAAAGGTTTGATTGAGGGGTGAAGACCAGGCTTACCTCCTTTGAATTTGACCCGAAATTTTAAAAAAGAATTAAAAGCATAAGTTTTTGACAGGTCAATGCGTAGATATTCATATGTTTGCAGGTTTTACAGGATGGGGTCAACCGTTTTGGATGGTCAATACTCTATTTTTATCTTTTCCAATAAAATAAACAATGAGGTAGAAAGTGGAAAGTTCCCATTCATTGAATGCTTCATTGGAGAAAAAAAGTATAAAGGGGAGGAATGTTTTGATTTTTGTTCCATTATGAATGATTGGATAATGGGGACAGCTCAAATTTATTATTTTGCATTTTGCATCCTTCATTTTAATATTATTTTTCATGTGATTTTATGTTCCAACCCAAATCGATTTTTGGGATTTTGTTTGTCACATTTGCATGTTAGCCATTATTAGTGTTTTTGGCTCATACTTACATGATGTAGATCTATATTTTGTCATTTTTCTTTTCCTCTAATATTATAATTCAATCATGTAACATAATTGATGTAAGTGATCTGATCTATTAATAATACCAACTTTTCTTTATTTATATATTTTATTTCGAAGAAAAAAATTACGATACTAGTTTCATATAAATACTTATTATAACTCTCAAAATTTATATACGTAAATCTCATAAGTAAACATTACAAACCAAGACTCTTAATGATACGTTTAAAAAAAATAAGATTTTTTTTAAAATAAGTATAATGTTTTCTTTTTTTTTTTATCACAAACAAGTCATATGTGAATAGCTAAAAATCACCAAATGTGATTAGTTCATAGCTAATCCATTACTAAAACATGTGGTAAAAATAATACTCCTATAAAACGTAACATAAGTATTTTATATGATATCATTAAAACTGAATTTCAAAAGCATCTAGAGCTTCAACCATTAATTCTAAGGAAGAAGCAACCCATCTCTACTCAAGATATCAACTAGGATAACTAATTCTAAAAAATTGATTATTTTGAAAAATACAAATTTATATAATGTTACGCTCGAAAATATCAAGAGGGGTGGATTGTGATTTTAATTTTTTTTATATATATATTTTTAAAATGGAAGGAAAAAGGAGAAAAGATTGGATCCTTACTCCATTTGTCTAACTCCACTACTTGTATTCCTTAACTAAGGATTTCTCAATTCACCGCTTAGAATTGATGCCTTTTGTATAGAACTGATCATGGGCCGGGCCAAGGCTTGCCTAAAAATTAGGAGGGTTCGGGTAAAAATATAGGCTTGAAAAATGGGCTTGGACAAAAAATGAGGCCCATTTAGAAAACAGGCTGGGCCTCGGGTATTTTTTAAGCCTAGTCTTGGCACGCCCGGTCCGAATTATATGCTAAATATTTTATTTTATTTTTAATCATTTTTAATTGTTGACAATTTAATTTAGCTTACAATTTATAGTTTGTTATAAAATTAAATATGTTGATTGGTTAATGTATAGATATTTTGGTTGGTTGATTATATTTTGCATGTTTTTAGTGCTGTTTTGGTGTTGTTGGTGATGGTGTTTTTTGTGCTGTTTTGGTGTTGTTGGTGATGGTGTTTTTTGTGCTGTTTTGGTGTTGTTGGTGATGCTGTTTTTTGTGCTGTTTTGGTGTTGTTGGTGATGCTGTTTTTTGTGCTGTTTGGTGCTGCTTTTTGTGCTGTTTTTTGTGTTGTTTGGTGCTATTTTTTATGCTGTTTGGTGTTGTTTTGATGTTGTTTTGGTGCTACTTTTTATGGTGTATTATTGTTCTTTCGCAGCTATTTATTATGTTGTCTGTTGTCATTTTTAATATTATTTGGATATTGTAAAACTTTTTTTATTATTAATTTTGTTATTATTTTAGTTCTAACTTGTTTCAATTTTAATATAACCACTTTTATTATATTTTCAATTTGTGTATTGTTTTAAGAATTGTTTTAGTATCATTTTTTATTTGTTTCTTATTTTAATATTTGTGTTTATGTTTTTAAATGTATTTGATATATTATATTTTAATTTTTTTCTTATTTAATAAAATAAGCTAAAAAATTTAATATGGGCCAGGCTAGGTCAGGCTCGGGCTTAACAATTTTACTTTGGATCGGCCTTGGACAATTTTTTAGGCCCATATTTCGGGCCGAGCTGGGCCCGGGCCTAGAAAATGGGCCCAGAATTTTGCTTAGGCCCGGCTCGGCCCATGATCAGCTACTTTTGTGGACAAGATATAAACTTTACAACTCCATCTTTTCAAAAGTTTAGATAAAAATTTTCCCTCTAGGTTTTATGGTTAAATTAAAATCATCTGGTTTTTATCGCTTAACTAGTAACTTTCTAATTACAAATTAATGATTTGATGAAGTAAACAAACGAGCCTTTACAAGATGGGTCTTTACAAGCTTTTTGGTCATAAAAAGTTAAAACGAGACCAATAAATGATTCGACAATATACCTCAAGAGAATATTTATAAGAGAAAATGAAAGAAAGAATAATTAAAGGCTTTTGTCTTACTTTAGATGCTTGGATGTTCAATTCTTATGTCTTATAATGTCTTTGACTTGTATTTATACCAAACAATAAGTTTATGGATATTTGGAGCCATTAAAAGTAAATTAGAGCAGTTACAATAATTAATTTTGGGCCGAATAAGTGTCCTTACAATTTAGGTTTTGGTACTTGCCAAGGGATTATTAATACCTTAGCTAAAAGTAGATGCTTATATCCATTATAGTTACAAGTCTCAATACTTACATAGTAGGTATCGACACATCGCCCTACTAGATTGATATGTGGCTATTGGCTTGCAATATATTGAGATCTAGACCTCTAATTTATCTATCAAAATGTCTTGAAAATATTTTAAATACCTTTGAACATTTTGATATTGAGATAAGTTGACTCATTTAAAACATACTTTTGAAATATTTTAAAAATGTTTGATGCTTAAATGCCTTGGTTAATAAAAGATTTATCATAAATTATTATATTAAAAGCTTGAGACATCAAAGTTAAAAATTAATTTCTTTCATTTATATAACAAAAATTTTAAAAATATATATTGAAAAAGAAATTTCCCTAAGTTATTTAGACTTTTTTTTTTAATAATCTCATTATAGGATTTGATCATATTTGTTCTTTGTGACATAATGCCTAGAATTATCATTAACCCCTCCCAACTCATAGATAGGAAGATAATGTGCTTCAACGCTCTTGAACCCACGTCCTTCTATATTGACAACAATATCCATACTAATCAAACTAATACTCAATCAACAAACTTTTTAAAATATAAATTCCCCTTAATCAATCATTCCTTTAAAAACTTTTAAACACATACTTAAACAAAACTTTAAATTTATTGAATTTCAATAGAAAGTATATAAAATTTAACAAATAAATTTAAGAATTCATAAATGTGATGCATAAAACAATATATGAAAGGAAAAACGGTAGGAATGTTTAGATTTTCTCATTTTATGAATTATGGTAAATGTGTGCGTTGCGAATTGCGGTGGTCCATTTTTGGGATTTTGTTTGTCACATTTGCATGTTAGCAGCCATTATTAATGTTTTTAGCTCATATATAGATCTATATTTTGTCATTTTTCTTTTCCTCTAATATTACAATTCAATTATGTAGCATAATTGGTGTAAGTGATCTGATCTATTAATAATACAAATTTTATTTATTTATATATTTCGAGAAAAAATTTACGATATTAATTCCATATAAATGCTTATTACAATTCTTAAAATTTATATACGTAAATCTCATAAGTAATCATCATATGTCAAGACTCTTAATGATACATTTAAAAAAAATAAGATCTCTTTAAAATAAGTAAAAAAAAAAATTCTTTTTGTCACAAACAAATCGTATATAAATAACTAAAAATTACCAAATGTGATTAGTTCATAGCTAATCTATAATTAAAATATGTAACAAAAATAATACTAGTACGAAACGTAGCATAAATGTTTTACATGATATCATTAAAACTAAAATTCAAAAGCATTTAGAGATTCAACCATTAATTCTAAGGAGAAGGCAACCCATCTCTACTCAAAATATCAACTAGGATAAGTAACTTTGAAAATTAATTATTTTATAAAATACAAATTTATATAAAAATAATGTTAACCCGAAAATACTAAGAAGGATGAATTGTGATTTAAAAATTTTTTTTTTACATATTTTTTTAAATGGAAGGAAAAGGAAGAAAAGATTGGGTCCTTATTCCAATTGACTAACTTTACTACCTTGATATTCCTGAACCAAGGATTTCTCAATTCACAGTTTAAAATTGATACCTTTTTTGGACAAGATATAAACTTTACAACTTTATCTTTTCAAAGGTTTAGATAATTTTTTTCCCCTCTAGTTTTTATGGTTAAATTAAAATCCTCTAATTTTTGTCGCTTAACTAGTAACCTTCCACTTACGAATTGGTGATTTGAAAAAGTAAACAAATGAACCTTTACAAGATGGGTGTTTACAAGCTTTTTGGCTCATAAAAAAATAAAATAAAATGAGACTTATTGATGGAGTCTCAAGGCCCAATTTCAGACTCATGAATGTGATGAGCTTACACTATCTCAAGGCCCAACAATAATATCAAAGGCTAAGCAAATCAAATTAAGGTTCGATCAAATACAAGATTTGAGGAAAGGGGAAATGATACATGCACGGATGTGTTGAAATTTATTAAATTCCATTCACCAAAGCTACTAATTTTCAAGTTTGGAAAATCAGCAGACTTGCGATGACTTTTTGGATGGGATCCTAGCATTTCTGGGTTGAGATGTCTTCATGGCCTCATTCTTTGTCACTTATAAACGATTTGACAATATACTCCTAAAGAATATTTATAAGAAAAAAATGAAAGAATGAATAATTAAAGGCTTTTCTCTTACTTTAGATGCTTGGATGTTCAATTCTTATGTCTTGTAATGTCTTTGACTTATATTATACCAAAGAATAAGTTTATAGATGTTTGGAGCCATTGGAAATTAGAGCCATTACAAGAATTAATTTTGTGCTGAAAAAGTGTCCTTGCAATTTAGATATAGATACTTACCAAGCGGTTATTAGAATTGTAATAACCAATTTTGGCCCGGGCTCATAAACCAAAATTAAAGCCCAATAAAAACAGTCCAATGTCCATTTACAAAAAGACCCAAATTAACCAAACCCAAAACCCAAATACATTGGCCTAGTATGGCCCAAAATTAAAGCAGATTATGGAACCCTAGGGTTCCCTCCTTTCCCGCGCCGCACGTCCCTTGGGCGCCGTGCCTTTGCCTCCACCCGAGGCACCCCATCCCGAGACCCCTCTTTTGCGCATCCTTGCTCCATTGACTTCTCTCCATACCTGCAAAACAACAAAATGACAGAGCAACAATGGAAAGAAGACAAACAGATAGTAAACAAAATGTAATGATTTTGTAATTTTCCTTTTCGGCTATATAAGCCTGAAAACGAAACGATGTAAAGGGGGGATTTCTAAAAAAAAAAAAAGCAGAAAATCGAGTACAAAGAAAAAAGAAATCTTTTCGAATAGAAGGGGATTTTCAGATAAATACTCATTATCAAGAAATCAAAAGCAAATAAAAGGTTGATTTTTTTTATCTATTGCCAATTTATTTATTTTATTGATTATTTTCGGATTTTTTTTTAAAAAAATAAAAAAAAGGGAGCGATGAGAGATTTTCGAATAAAAAAGAGATTATTAACAAAAAAAGAGTTCGAAATACAAACAAGAAAAAGCGAAAGAGGATTTTCAAAAAAAAAAAATATACGAACCGTCAGAGATCAAAAGGAGAATAAAATTCTAAGGTTGATCTCAGTTTCCACATTTTTATTTCTCATTATTAGTTATCATTACTATTTATTTATTTTTTTTTAAAAAAAAAGACTAAAGGAAAAGAAAAAGTCTTACCGGAACCCCACAGCTGTGACTCTGAAAAACTCCATCTCTCCGTCGTCGGAGTATGACCGGAGAAAGAGGCGACATCGTCAGACATGGGAAGACCAAAGGAGAAAATTTGGGGAAGGGGGAAAGAAGTTTGGCTGCTATTATGTTTTAGTTTTAGGGTTAGAAAATTTTTTTTTATTTGCAGAATGATTGGGCTTATATGCCCTTAATCAAAACGACGTCATTTAGTATAAAGGAGACTGTGCATATCCCCTCAATGAGATATTTACGTGATGACCCCTCTCCCTTTTGCTGAGTTTCTAATCTCAATCAAATGTAGCATTTCTTTTTTTTAAATTTTACCCCATAATTTATTTTTTATTTCAATATGGCCCCGTGTCAAGTAACGCGTTTAGAGAGGGTGAGGGTATTTACCTTTTTAGTCCCCCGTTCTTATTCGTGCATGCAATTTGGGCCATTTTTCGTTTATTTACTTCTAATTTTGCCCAAAATTTCAGTTTAAATTCAAATTTTAGTCCTTTTTTTCTTTTTTGGCTATTTATATTTATTAACTTCCCTATTATTATTATTATTTTGTGTTTATTTATTTATATTATTATTATTATTACTATTACTACACTACATTTATACATATATATTTTTAATGTTTATTAGTTACCAGTATTTTTTTTTTCATCGTTATTATTTTATTTTTATGTCTATCACTATTATTTTGTCTTGTTATTTCTTATTTTACATTTTTTTTATTATTATTATTCATTTTTATTTCTATTATTGCTTTACTGTTATTATTATATATATTATTTTTTTTGTTTATTTTACTATAATCTATTTGTTATTGTTCGGGTAAAAATCCAGAAAATACCAAAAAAAAATAAAAATTACCGGAAAGGATAGGGTTGAAAAATATTGACCGGAAAGGGCAATTTTCAAAACGCGCCCGTGGATGCGTTTTGGGGGAAAACGTTCAAAGCGCGTCCCCGGGGCGCTTTTGCCACCTCAAGAAAAACGCCTCCGGGGACGCGCTTTCGCTGAGGTGGCCAAAAGCGCTCCCCCGTGGACGCGCTTTTGGCCATTTTCCCCCCGCTGACGTGGACGCTATTTGAATAGGTATGGGATAATTGCAATTTTGGTCCCTATTTGAATTATGGGCTAGTTATTTGAATTATGCAACATTAATTATATTTTTTCTATGCTATGAATTATGGGCTAGTTATTTTATTCCATTGTCTTATTATTTTAATTGGAAGCATGGGTTTAAACCATGATATTCTATTATTTTGTTTGCTTAGATAGATGAGAAAGTTTATATATTATTATTTTTAGTATGTAAGAATGGGTTTTTGCTTTGGGGAAGAAAAAAGTGCGGCATTGGAGTTGAAAACATATGGCCGGCCTTGGTTTTGGGAGCATGAGAATTTAACATTTGATTGTTTTATTATTTTATTAAAGGATGGCTAAGGTAATGGGTTTTATTTTACTATTATATTATGTATAGGAAATGATGTAGTATGGGGTTTGTTTTAAACAATGTTTCCTCTCTTTTCTAAGAAAATGGGCGGCTTTGAGAGTGTCAAAGCATTGCCGGTTTTGGTTGCAAAAACTTGGCCAAAATATTGATTTTTGTTTTTGGCTACCTTTGCATTTGTTTTTGACCGGAAATAGTCTTCCTAGGGGCATCTTACAAAGTACCTATTCAAATAGGGACCAAAATTGCAATTATCCCATACCTATTCAAATAGCGTCCACGTCAGCGCTTTTGGCCACCTCAGTGAAAGCGCGTCCCCGGGGGAGCGCTTTTGCTGAGGTGGCAAAAGCGCTCCCCCCGGGACGCGCTTTAGGTTAAGTTTCCCCAAAAACTTGTTGACGGGGACGCGTTTTTGGGGGAAATTGCCCTTTCCGGTCAATATTTTTCAACCCTATCCTTTCCGGTAATTTTTATTTTTTTTTGGTATTTTCTGGATTTTTTCCCGTTATTGTTCTCCTTTAGCGTTATTATTGCTATTATTTTTATAATTACGTCTCATTGTATTACTTTATTTTTCTACTTTATTACTATTACTATTATTATTATTATTATATTTCCTATTATCTTGATCTTCATTAACATCTTCTTGCCTCTTTTATTATTACTATAATCCCATTTTTATCTCTTTTTATATTTTTATATTATTGTATTTTTTATCATCAGTATTGTTGACTTTGTATTTTTGTCGTTTCATGTGGATCAACGGTTTTAAATCGCAATCTGACATTTTTTTGATTCATACAAAAAAAGGTAATATTTGTGTGTTTAGAAGGCCAAAAAATTACATCCTAACGTGTTGGGTGTCGATCTTTTCATTCGACTAAATATTCAAATATCCTTTTCTTGTCGAAGATGATCTCGAAGATCGTAAATAATAGGGTGTTATATCCTAACGTGTTGGGTATGATACTTTTATTCCTTGAAATGAGATAATCTTAAGATTTAATCGAGTGGATGAATTTCATTCTTTTCAATTTTTATCCTAAATATTTTCAACTTTTCGACATTAGGATATTGATCAATCAATTTGGTACCGATTTTGGGCGTTGCGAGGTGCTAATCCTTCATCGCACGCGAATCGACTCGAACCTATTTTTCTCAAACATTCGTAGACCAAAAGCATCGTTTTAGTAAACGAAAATGTTTTATTAAAACAAAGGTGATCCGATCACACCTAATAAAAGATCGGTGGCGACTCCCGTTTTTATTCGTTTTCAAAACCCAAAGTCGATTCCCGTTTTTGTCAAAAAAATGGTTACGACAGCTTGGCGACTCCACTGGGGAATTCGAGAGTCAGGCCGTAAATTGATTGATTTTCGTCCTTTTGATTGAAAATTTGGAAAATTGTTTTGAAAAAAAAATCATGTTTCTCTCTGATGCATTTGCTTGTACTATAGTGTCGAGTCTCGTAAAATATTTTGGCATTGCATTGCATGACCGTCGGTCACACCTTTAAGTGGGAGTAAGAAACTAAGCCTTCGTGAGGTTTTCACCCCCGCATGGGCTAGTGGATTGCTTCCGGGAGACATCCGTACCTACGTGTTTCGTGAGGTTTTCACCTCCGCATGGCTGTAGGGAAATGTATCCCCCTGAACCGAACTCGGTCCGTATGAGCCTATAATTGGTAAGGATCGAGGAATCTGCTGGTTCAGGTACCCCTCTATAGAACCGAACCCCATATAGAAGCCCTAGAGCCTACCCTAGGCATAGTATCGAAATAGTTACCCGGATAAGCGTTTGATGATATTTTGCTTTGTTTGACTATGCAGTACTAACTTGCGTTGTTTTGTTTGATTTGCATGTCATTCCATATAGTAGAGGTGTCAATTTCTGCTCGGTTGCCGAAATAGGAAGTTTGCTATGGAAAACGACTTTCTTGATAAAATAGAGGACAATGCAGCCGTGTGCGCGTGGTCAGAAAAGTTACAATCGGAAAAGGGAGATAGCTTAGTTGAAGGTCATACGTCAGAGCTGAGGGACTTCACCCGTGTTAGCGTGACACAAAATGAGCTTCAAGAGTTGCGAGATATCTGGACCCATTGGGATGATGAAGCTAAACAGATGTTTTACCGCCGTTATGGTGATATCTCTCACTTGTTGGATGTCAAGATAGATAAACACCTGTTTTGGGCTATGGTCCAGTTTTGGAATTCTACATACAGTTGCTTCACTTTTGGGGAAGTGGATTTGGTGCCAACAATAGAAGAATACACCACTTTACTTCGTATTCCCGAGATGCAAGTCTACAAGGTTTATATCAGGCCTGCCTACATCCCTCCTTTGGTGAAAAAGTTGATGAAAATTACGAGAATGAGTGAACAGTAGATTTCGGCCAAGATTCAACAGAAAGGTGAAGGGAGATGTATTACTTGGGTGAATTTAAGGGATCTGATATCGACGCACCCTGACATGGGGAGGAAGGTTGATATTTTCGCCTTAAGCCTCTACGGATTAGTCATCTTCCCAAAGGCTCTGAGACACATAGATGAAGCGATGGTGGATCTGTTCAACCGATTGGATAAGCAAGTCACACCTGTCCCAGCAATTCTTGCGGAGACTTTTAGATCATTAAATGCATGCAGAAGAGCGGGAGAGGGAAGGTTTATCGGATGCGCATAACTATTAATGGTGTGGTTTCATGGGCATTTTTGGAAGATGGATAAAATCTCTTGTCGACCCTTTTATAGAGATTATTCACCAATAAAAGAGGAAGTGGCCGTGTCAAGACGAGAAGATATAACGGAAGAAAGATGGGGGCAATTATTCAGAATCTTCAGGAGGGAGACATTGAATGGAGAGCTCCATGGATGGTGCCTGGAGAGATCCTTTATAAATGCGGAAACTTTAATTGGGTCCCTCTACCCGGAATTTGGGGAGGCATCGGGTATGCTCCTTTGCTAGCCGCAAGACAATTCCAGTCTAGACAGTTCGTGCCAGCAACACATGGGTTGAATTGAAGCGAATTCTTTTATACAGGAGAGGGTTATAAGAAGAAGATCAAGGAAACGGCAAATGCTTGGAAACAAACTCATCCGATGAAGAGGTTAGCTGCGGGCAAAACGACAACTTCTGAGTACAAAATATGGCTAAACAAGAGAATCAACGATAATATCCCGGGACTAAGTTCAGATAATGCTTAGTCTTTGGAGAAACGGTTGCAAACGATACCAACAGAATTAGAAATTATAAAGCAAGATTTCGTACAGCGGAGTTCAGAGCTCGAAAAAAAGAATTGAACAGTTGGAGGAGGAAAAGATATTTTTGAAATTGGACGTAGAGATACAGAAATCAGAAGCAGAAAAGATAAAAAAAAGGAAGAGCAAAGCTGAAGAAGAATTGGATAGCCTAAAAGGGGACTACAAGAAGATGCGTCTCTCAATGAGAACTGCGAGACTAGGAAAGACTTCGAGTCAATGGCGACAAGAGTTACAAGAAGAAAGAGCTAAAACCGAGCAATGGGAAAGGAAGTTTCAAGAAATGAAAGCTCAGAACGAGATCCTAGAAAAGCAAGTATCAGAAGGCCATAATAGAAGAAATAAATTGAAGACAAGGGTGGCAGAGTTGGAAAAGTCCCTCGACTATTATCAAAACCGTAACTCGGCAAGAGAATTAAAGGCAAGTTTGAGTAAAATCGAAGAAATGAAGAAGAGGACCGAAGAGTTAGAAATGAAGCTGCTGAACTATCAAAATCATATTGGGCATTTAAAAGAGAACAATGAACGAAGGGAAGCGGAGCTGTACCATTCCCAAGATCAAGTCAGAGATAGAGATTACCTCATAGGGAGGCTATAATCCGGATACGAGAGATAGCCGAGTATTTACAGACTCTAGCTATACAAGCTGACACACTGAGCATACAGTTCGAGACACAGTCGGATCGTGGACGAGAATTAGCTTCCCTACTGACAAAGATTCAAGCCTTAGGTGTTAGAGCAAGGCCATTTTGTAATCCGTTTTATGTAAAGAGCTTTGTTTTCTAAGGAAGTTTTCTATGGGGAATTGAATCAGAGTTGACACCTTTTCGTATTCATACCATGCATTTGCATTGCATTACATACATTAGCATCATATCACCTTAACTATTCGCTAAAGCTAAAATCACATAATCCGCAGCTATGACATTACGAACCTAGAATCACATCATCCCTATAGGACACGTCTGAGAACTAGAGCTATAGACGCCGAACTCAATGAGAGGATCGAAAGAATGGAAAGAATCCAGCAAGAGCTGCAAGAACAGTTAGCCAGGTCACAGCAAGAAGCAAGGGACCCGATGATGAGATCCTGCGAGGAATCACTAGAGCATAAGGATCAAATGGCTAAAATGATGGAGATGTTGACGGCTCTGGCCAAAGGAAAAGGACTCGCGCAGAGTCCTGATATTACAGAGCCCCACCCAAGAGTTAATCAGGATCCGCTCTATCCCCCAGGGTTCACACCACCCCACGCTCATGCAACGCAATGAGGATATCCTCAAGAGAACCCGGTAGGCCTAGAGCAACGACTCATACCACCGACTCATTTGGGGCAAGGTGTTTACGTATCAAACTCTGGAGATAATTCTGCTAACCCGATTGTTCCGGATTTGGATGATCCGATAGAAATAGCTAGGTTAAAGAGGGACGATCATGATGCTGAGGAAAAGTATAGGATCTTGGAAGAAAGACTCAAGGTGGTGGAGGGTACTAGAGTCTGCTCTGCGCTAAGCGCCAAAGAGCTCAGTTTGGTGCCCGATCTGGTTCTGCCTCCAAAGTTTAAGGCGCCAGATTTCGAAAAATATGAGGGAACGAGATGTCCAAAGGCACATCTTATCATGTTCTGTCGAAAGATTGCTGGACACCTAAATGAGGACAAGCAGTTAATACACTATTTCCAGGATAGCTTGATCGGATCAGCCCTCCGGTGGTATGATCAACTTAGCACAGAGAGGATCCGGTCATGGAAGGACCTAGCAATTGCATTCTCGCGAACAATATAAGCATGTTTCGATGTGGCTCCCGATCGGTGACGCTACAAATGTTGGAAAAGAAGCCAACGGAGACCTTCGGACAATACGCTTCGAGAGATGGAGGACCTCTCACCCAAGTCGAGCCCCGCTAACTAAAAGTGAGGTAACGGTCCTCTTTATCAATACCTTAAAGGCGCCATTCTATGATAAACTGGTAGGAAATGCCACAAAAGACTTCGCCGACGACATCATAATATCCGCGAACTCATCAAAACAGCATCAGAGCGGAAGGATGGAAGGTACGAGAGCTCGAAAAGGCCAAAGACTGTAAAAAGAAAGAGCCTAAAGCCCATATGGTGGGGACCGGGAACCACTACGCTTCCAATTTGTACCCAATCCAACCACGACCTCAGTTCCGCCCACCTCCAAATTTCTATTTTCCTCCTCAAAACCTCTATTATCAAACACCCCTCCTACCCCGTCATGCGTGCGTGATAACCAAAGACCATTCACCGCACTTCGCTAAATACTACGTACGTCCAAAGTCACCAAAAATGAACCAAGACTAACAAAATCCAATTCCGAAAGACTTCAATTCACCCCCATTCCTGTGTCGTATGGAGAGCTGTGCCCAAAACTACTAGAAAAACAGCTGATATCCCCACACTACATGGCACCATTAAAACCTCCATACCCAAAATGGTATGATCCTAATGCCCGTTGTATGTACCATGCTGGAAACCAAGGGCACTCTACAGAGAATTGCCTAGCCTTCAAGAAAAGGGTCCAAGGTCTTATTGATGCGGGCATTTTACGATTTGATGGTATTAATAATACGGCTGGAAATCCCCTCCCTAACCATGCTGAGGGGAACGTGAGCATAGTGATGGAAGAGGACAGGTGGCGAGTTAAAAATCACGTATCTGAAATAAAGACATCTCTAAGCAAAGTATGGGAAATAATGACTGAGAAGGGCTTGTTCAAGGAAAGTTCCAAGAACGAAAGAGGGGGGCAGAATTTTTGTGTCTTCCATGGCATAGAAGGGCACAACATCCAGTCCTGTGGGAAATTCAAAGAGTTACTTCAGGACATGATGAACAACAAGGAGGTTCAGATCTTCGATAAAACAGATGAGGCCGAGGAAAAGGAAATATGCACCTCCAAAGATCAACCACCAGCCATCCCTTATAGCGCCGATCGACCTCTAGTGATTTACTATGAGATCAAGAAGAAGGAGGCCGAACCAAAGATGATAATCCAAGTACCTTCTCCTTTCCTTTACAAGGATAGCAAGGCGGTGCCGTGGAAATATGATGTCAACATCACCATACCAAGCTTACAACCGGAAACGTCGTAGGTGGGGCATTTTACCCGCAGTGGGAGGTGTTATTCCCCTGAGATGGTTGAGACAAAGAAGAAAGCCGTTGGCACGAGTCAGAAAGGGAAGGCACCAATACACGAGGCCGAGGGTGAGGTTGAAATACAATCTGAACAAGAAGCCAAGAGGCCCGTGAATGAGGATGAAGCGCAGGAATTCTTAAAGTTTATTAAGCACAGCGAATATAATGTCGTAGAGTAGCTGAACAAACAACCAGCAAGAATCTCAGTATTATCCCTGTTGTTGAACTCGGAGCCACATCAAAACGCTTTACTGAAAGTGTTAAACCAAGCGTATGTGCCGAGCAATGTACCCGTTGAAACACTCGATAGATGGGTGAACAATTTAAATGCGGATAATTTCATCTCTTTCAGCGATGATGAAATACCACCAAACGGTAGAGGCTCTGTTAAAGCATTACACATCACAACTGGGTGCAAAGGATATATAATACCGCATGTGCTTATTGACAACGGGTCTGCGCTCAATGTCATACCGTTGGCTACACTGTCCAGGATGCCGATCGACATGTCTTATCTGAGGCCTTGTCATTCTGCAGTAAGGGCATTTGATAGAACACGGCGAGAGGTCATGGGAAAAATCGAGATTCCTCTGGAGGTGGGCCCGTGCACATATAATGTCGAGTTTCAGGTCATGGACATCGCACCTTCATATAATTGCCTTTTAGGAAGGCTCTGGATCCATTCCGCTGGAGCAATCCCTTCATCTCTCCATCAGAAAATAAAGCTTATTATGGATAACCGTTTGATCACGATCGCTGGTGAAGAAGACATCGTCGCGTCACTCTCTATCGACGTACCCTACATCGAGGCAAACAAAGATGCGCCAGAATGCTCCTTCCGTTCTTTCGAATTTATCAACGCTACATTTGTCACCGAAGGAGACAGGGCTCCCACACCCAAGCTATCAAGAAACACCAAGATGGGAATCAAGTTGATCAGAGGAAAAGGCGCGAGGCAGGGAAAGGCTTTGGAAGACACCAGCAAGGGATAGCTAGAGCGCTAAACCGGGTACACCACAAGGCTCAATACGGCTTAGGGTTCAAACCTGATGGACGACAAAAAAGGAAATAGTTGCAGAAAGATCAGGGAAGGAGGATTGCAAGAGCCTCAGGTCGGGAAGTAGAATGGGAGCCCATGACGTACCCGCCCTTGACGAAAACTTTTACGGCCGCAGGAATGGTGTGCCCAGAGGGAGATGATTCACGAAACACGCTGCTATTGGTTGAAAGAGATTTTCAGAACTTCAGCATAAACGTCATCGACAAAGCGGATGATACGATGAAAGGCATTTCAAAGATACGCCCTGGTCCTCCTGGACTTGTGTTGAACAATTGGACCGCCGAGGATCTCCTTGTAGTTTCTAGGGCCCTTCCAGAGTAATCCTCAATGACAACTTTCTGTATGCCCCTAAGTTGAAGGGGATTTTGTTATAAGAGTTTGTGTCAGCTGTTTAGCTTTTAAATGAACAATCAATGAAGATGCATTTTGTCACTGTCTCTCATTCTCATTGGCCTCATATTTATTCCCTCTTCTCATAGCCTGTCTTCATATATATTTCATGTTATAGAATCACATTTTTAGGTTCCAATACCTTGATATTCCTCTATAGTTTCTTTTCCATTTACCTTTCAGGTGCTCAGATATCGACGACATGAACAATCCTGTTACCGATCCTAAAATCGACTTTGAGCAAGCTGTTTGTTTAGGAGAATCCGAAGCTAACGAGAATGCTAAAGATTATGTCTCAACCCCTGACTTGCTAAGGATGATAGAATAGGAAGATAAACAAATACTCCCCCACCAAGAATCTGTTGAGACTGTGAACCTGGGAAACGAAGAAAAGAGGCAAGAAGTGAAAATTGGGACCTCCATCTCAGAGCCCACCAAATACGACTTGATCACCTTGCTTCATGAGTATAAAGACGTATTTGCATGGTCATATCAGGACATGCCAGGATTAAGCGAGGATGTAGTGGTCCAAAAGCTCCTAGTGAAACCAGAATGCAAGCCAATCCAGCAGAAGCTAAGACGAATGAGACCTGAAATGCTCTTAAAGATAAAAGAAGAGGTCAAAAAACAGTTCGACGCCGGTTTCTTACAAGTCTCCAAATATCTGGAATGGGTGGCTAATATAGTCCAAGTGCCAAAGAAAGACGGCAAGGTGCGAATATATATGGACTATCGTGATCTGAATCGAGCAAGGCCCAAGGATAATTTTCCCTTGCCGCACATCGATACGTTGGTGGATAACACGGCAAAACATTCATTGTTTTCTTTCGTGGATGGATTCTCGGGTTATAACCAAATAAAGATGGCTCCTGAGGATATGGAGAAAACTACATTTGTGACGATGTGGGGAACATTCTACTACAGGGTGATGCCGTTCGAATTAAAGAATGCCGGGGCGACATATCAGAGGGCAATGGTGATGCTGTTCCACGACATGATGCACAAAGAGATAGAAGTCTATGTCGACGATATGATCGCCAAATCTCGAAGGGAAAAAGAGCATGTTGGAGACCTCAGGAAATTATTTGAAAGACTGAGAAAATTCCAACTGAAGCTTAATCCAGCTAAGTGCACATTTGGAGCAATCTCGGGGAAATTACTGGGCTTCATCGTTAGCGAGAGAGGTATCGAGGTTGATCCAGACAAAATAAAGGCCATACAAGAATTACCACCTCCACGGACACAAAAAGAAGTCAGAGGATTTCTAGGAAGGTTAAACTATATCACCCGTTTTATTGCTCAACTTACCAACCGATGCGACCCAATTTTTCGACTCTTGCGAAAACACAATCCTGGGGAATGGAACGAAGAATGCCAAGCTGCTTTCGACAGGATAAAACAATATTTGTCTAACCCCCCGGTGCTGGTACCACCAACTCCCGGGAGACCGTTAATATTGTATTTGACTGTGTTCGAAAATTCAATGGGTTGTGTACTGGGGCAACATGATGAATCGGGGAGAAGAGAAAAGGCGATCTATTACCTCAGTAAGAAGTTCACAGAATATGAATCAAAATATACGTCAGTGGAAAAATTCTGTTATGCTCTGGTCTGGGCAGCTCGAAGGCTCAGACAATATATATTGTATCATACGACGTGGCTGATCTCAAAGCTGGACCCAATAAAGTGCATGATGGAATCACCTGCACTCTCGGGAAGAATGGCACGATGGTAGATCCTATTGTCGGAATACGACATCATCTATGTGAACCAAAAGTCGATAAAAGGGAGCGCGATAGCCGACTTCCTAGCAGCCCGAGCTACAGAAGAATACGAGCCATTAAGATTTGACTTTCCGGATGAAGACTTGATGTGCATTACAGAAAAAGAATGTGAATCATCAAAAGAGAAATCATGGAAGATGAGCTTTGATGGCGCATCAAACGCATTGGGGCATGGGATCGGAGCAGTCTTAGTGTCACCAGAAGGGAATCATTATCCATTCACTGCCAGGTTAAACTTCTTCTGTACCAATAACATAGTGGAAACGAGGCTTGCATCATAGGGCTTCGCGCAGCTATTGAACGAGATATCAAAATCCTAAAGGTATTAGGGGATTCGGTATTGGTGATTTACCAAATCCGTGGAGATTGGGAAGTGAGAAACTCGAAGCTGGTCAGATATCACGATCTTGTTGTGGATTTGGTCAAAGAATTCAAGGAAGTAACCTTTAATTACTTCCCACGAGAGGGAAACCAATTGGCTGATGCCCTGGCCACCTTAGCTTCTATGTTCAAAGCGAACCGAGAAACGAAATAATGCCTCTCCAGATAAGCATATACGAAGCCCCGGCGCATTGTTTTAACATTGAAAAAGAGACGGATGGACTGCCATGGTTCCAGGATATCTTAGAATATGTCAAGAATCAAAGATATCCTGAGCACGCGAATAAGAACGACAAAAGAACAATCAGAAGAATGGCAGCGGGATTTGTTCTTGATGGGGACATCCTATACAAAAGAGGAAAAGATCAAGTGCTTCTGAGGTGCGTGGATGATATTGAAGCCAGAAAGATACTTGAAGAAGTCCATGAAGGAATTTGTGGAACGCATGCCAATGGTTTCACTATGGCCAAGAAAATTATGAGACTTGGTTATTACTGGTTAACGATGGAAAGCGAGCGCATCGCATCGACCGCTTATGCAACGAAAGTGTCACAAATGTCAAATTTACGGCGGTAAAATTCATGTAGCACCTTCGCCCCTTCATGTCATGACTTCTCCGTGGCTTTTTTCTATGTGGGACATGGATGTTATAGGACCAATCTCCCCAAAAGCTTTTAACGGACATCGATTCATTTTTTTGGTCAGAGATTATTTCACGAAATGGGTGGAAGCCGCCTCGTTTGCTAATGTGACAAGGACTGCAGTTTGCAAGTTCTTAAAAAAGGAGATCATATGTCGATACGGTTTGCCTGAGAAAATCATCTCAGATAATGCCTTGAATCTGAACAACAAGATGATGAAGGAAGTGTGCGAACAATTTCAAATAAAGCATCACAATTCCTCACCCTATCGCCCAAAGATGAATGGAGCAGTAGAAGCGGCCAACAAAAATATTAAAAGGATTATTGGAAAGATGACCGAGACATACAAAGACTGGCACGAAAAGCTACCATTTGCCCTATACGCATATCGCACATGTGTGCGGACCTCCACATGGGTAACCCCTTTTTCTCTGGTCTATGGAATGGAAGCCGTACTGCCCATCGAAGTTGAGATCCCCTCTTTACGAGTCTTGATGGAGTCAAAATTAGAAGAATCAGAATGGGTTCAAGCCCGATACGATCAACTGAATCTGATCGAAGAAAAACGCTTGAAAGCAATCTGTCACGGGCAGATGTACCAGAAGAGAATGATCACGGCCCATGACAAGAAGGTACGGCCAAGGGAATTCCGCGAAGGAGAACTCGTGTTGAGAAAGATTCTCCCAATACAAAAAGACTTTCGAAGGAAATGGGCACTGAATTGGGAAGGACCATGCGTCGTAAAGAAGGCCTTCTCGGGCGGAGCTTTGATTCTCACTGAGATGGATGGGAAAGAGGTACCGAATCCAATGAACTCAGATGCCGTGAAAAAGTACTACGCCTAAAAAAAATAAGAAAAGAGAAAAAAGAAAAGATCAAGATAAAAGCCTGAAAGGACGTCTTGATAAAAAAAAATCGAAAAGGGCGTATTGATAAACAAAAATTGGGATGAAAACCTGAAAAGGCGTCCTAATGAAGGGGATTCGGACATAAAGAGCAAAGGCGAGTCGAATAGGAAGTCAAATGGCGAGATTATAATATTTGAAGTAGACTCGGAAGCTTAGAATCTTCTACGTAAGAAGCTTCATTCGAAAAAGATTCAGGATGAAAGAACATGGAGAAGTTCATGCGTCGGATATCTAGACCATTCGTGACAATCGAACTTACTTTCCTTTTTATAATGTTTTTCTTATCGAATCATTCTTTGTCTTACTTTGCTTGTTACTTTGAAATAAATGCAAACGTAAGGTATTTCTTTCGTACCCACTTGGCCATTCTCATGCATCTCGTGTTTGGGTCATTTAAATGGTAAATAGTGAAAGTACATACTCTAAACAAAAGGAACATTGAGCATTACCTGGATGAAAACCTGGTAAGCACAAGAGCCCCAAAGTAAGGACAAAAGTTCAAAAGGGGCAAAATGGGTGATATATGAGAAATGGAGACTACTCGTAAAAAATTGAGGACGGGTACAAAACCTGAAAGAAAAGTCAAGAATCGAAGCAATGAATACAAGTCATCATGAAAGTCATAATGAGAGTTTCATGACAAACAAACCCAGAGCGCATGGCATAATCATGCAGGCATAAGAGCATTTAAGACAAGCACGTGCATATCATGATAACATCACGCATGACACATACAGGTACACCAATATAGCAAGAAATTCTGATCGAGGAAAAAGAAGACATCCGAGTTCCACCAGATGATATGTTTGACATTTTCCAAAAATCAACTCATAATACGAGAGGTGAGTTGGGCCTCGTGACACGCCAAGGTATTTAACTTCTGTCTTTAAATTTCTGTTCAAAAATCAACTCATAATACGAGAGGTGAGTTGGGCCTCGGGACACGCCGAGGTATTTAATTTCCATCTTTTGATTTTCGTTCAAAAAATCGACTCATAATACGAGAGGTGAGTTGAGCCTCGGGATACACCGAGGTATTTAATTTCTGTCTTTAAACTTCTGTTAAAAAATCAACTCATAATACGAGAGGTGAGTTGAGCCTCGCCGCACGCTGAGGTATTTTCAATTTCTGTTTTTCAACCCCTCAAGTCGTACGCTGAGGCATTTTGAATTTCTATTTTTCAATTTCTGCTTGCAAAAATCAACTTCTCAGGTCGCACGTTGAGGTAGTTTTAATTTCTGTTTTTAATTTCTGTTGGTTCAAAAAAATCAACTCATAATACGAGAGGTGAGTTGGGCCTCAGGACACGCTGAGGTATTTTTAATTTCTGTCTTTCAATTTCTGTTCAAAAAAATCAACTCATAATACGAGAGGCGAGTTGGGCCTCGGGACACGCTGAGGTATTTTTAATTTCTGTCTTTCAATTTCTGTTCAAAAATCAACTCATAATATGAGAGGTGAGTTGGGCCTCGAGACATGTCGAGGTATTTTTAATTTCCGTCTTTCAATTTTTATTCAAATACAAGATGTGAGTTGAGCATCGGGCCACACGCTGAGGTGAGTTGAGCCTCAAGTCGCACGCCGAGAGAAAAGACAGCGGAGCAGATTAAAGATTGAAGTCTTCCTGAAGATAATAAGGAAGCTGATTGAAAGAATGAAGATAGCAAATCTGGCATTCTCGAAGTTACAGAGAAGCAAATCGAAGTCAATAATCTAATCTCAAGGCTGCAGTGAAATGGGTCAAAGTGACAAATCAACAGTGGATTGGGATGAGGCTATATGAAGCATAAGAGCACCGAAGAATCAAGACTTGGCCAAGATCGGGCAAAATTGGTTCTTCTATTATCTTTGCTCTATTTTCGTTTCACGATAATGAGCAAAGAGGGGCAGCTGTAATAACCAATTTTGGCCCGGGCTCATAAACCAAAATTAAAGCCCAATAAAAACAGTCCAATGTCTATTTACAAAAAGACCCAAATTAACCAAACCCAAAACCCAAATACATTGGCCTAGTATGGCCCAAAATTAAATCAGATTAGGGAACCCTAGGGTTCCATCCTTTCGCGCCCGCACAGACCCCCTTGGCGCCGTGCCTTTGCCTCCACCCGAGGCACCCCATCCCAGCACCTCTCTTTTGCGCATCCTTGCTCCATTAACTTCCCTCCATACTGCAAAACAACAAAATGACAGAGCAACAATGGAAAGAAGACAAACAGATAGTAAACAAAATGTAATGATTTTGTAATTTTCCTTTTCGGCTATATAAGCCTGAAAACGAAACGATGTAAAGGGGGGATTTCTAAAAAAAAAAGCAGAAAATCGAGTACAAAGAAAAAAGAAATCTTTTCGAATAGAAGGGGATTTTCAGATAAATACTCATTATCAAGAAATCAAAAGCAAATAAAAGGTTGATTTTTTTTATCTATTGCCGATTTATTTATTTTATTGATTATTTTCGGATTTTTTTTAAAAAAATAAAAAAAAGGGAGCGAGGAGAGATTTTCGAATAAAAAAGAGATTATTAACAAAAAAAGAGTTCGAAATACAAACAAGAAAAAGCGAAAGAGGATTTTCAAAAAAAAAAATTATACGAACCGTCAGAGATCAAAAGGAGAATAAAATTCTAAGGTTGATCTCAGTTTCCACATTTTTATTTCTCATTATTAGTTATCATTACTATTTATTTTTTTTAAAAAAAAAAAGACTAAAGGAAAAGAAAAAGTCTTACCGGAACCCCACAGCTGTGACTCCGAAAAACTCCATCTCTCCGTCGTGAGTATGACCCAGGAGAAAGGCGACATCGTCGGACATGGGAAGACCCAAGGAGAAAATTTGGGGAAGGGGAAAGAAGTTTGGCTGCTATTATGTTTTAGTTTTAGGGTTAGAAAATTTTTTTATTTGCGAGAATGATTGGGCTTATATGCCCTTAATCAAAACGACGTCATTTAGTATAAAGGAGATCGTGCATATCCTCAATGGGATATTTACGTGATGACCCCTCTCCTTTTCTTTGAGTTTCTAATCTCAATCAAATGTAGCATTTCTTTTTTTAAATTTTACCCCATAATTTATTTTTATTTCAATATGGCCCGTGTCAAGTAACGTAGCGTTTAGAGAGGGTGAGGGTATTTACCTTTTTAGTCCCCTTTCTTATTAGTGCATGCAATTTGGGCCATTTTTCGTTTATTTACTTCTAATTTTGCCCAAAATTTCAGTTTAAATTCAAATTTTAGTCCTTTTTTTTTCTTTTTGGCTATTTATATTTATTAACTTCCTATTATTATTATTATTATTTTGTGTTTATTTATTTATATTATTATTATTATTACTATTACTACACTACATTTATACATATATATTTTTAATGTTTATTAGTTACAGTAATTTTTTTTTTCATCGTTATTATTTTATTTTTATGTCTATCACTATTATTTTGTCTTGTTATTTCTTATTTTATCATTTTTATTTCTATTATTCATTTCTATTTCTATTATTGCTTTACTGTTATTATTATATATATTATTATTTTTGTTTATTTTACTATAATCTATTTGTTATTGTTCTCTTTTAGCGTTATTATTGCTATTATTTTTATAATTACGCCTCATTGTATTACTTTATTTTTCTACTTTATTACTATTATTATTATTATTATTATTATTATATTTCCTATTATCTTGATCTTCATTAACATCTTCTTGCCTCTTTTATTATTACTATAATCCCATTTTTATCTCTTTTTATATTTTTATATTATTTGTATTTTTATCATCAAGATTATTGATTTTGTATTTTTGTCGTTTCATGTGGATCAACGGTTTTAAATCGTTAATCGACATTTTTTGATTCATACAAAAAAAGGTAATATTTGTGTGTTTAGAAGGCCGAAAAATTACATCCTAACGTGTTGGGTGTCGATCTTTTCGTTCGACTAAATATTCAAATATCCTTTTCTTGTCGAAGATGATCTCAGTGTCGAAATAATAGGGTGTTATATCCTAACGTGTTGGGTATGATACTTTTATTCCTTGAAATGAGATAATCTTAAGATTTAATCCGAGTGGATGAATTTCATTCTTTTCAATTTTTTATCCTAAATATTTTCAACTTTTCGACATTAGGATATTGATCAATCAATTTGGTACCGATTTTGGGCGTTGCGAGGGTGCTAATCCTTCCTCACACGTAACTGACTCCCGAACCTATTTTTCTCGAACATTCGTAGACCAAAAGCATCGTTTTAGTAAACCAAAATGTTTTATTAAAACAAAAGTGATCCGATCACACCTAATAAAAGATCGGTGGCGACTCCCGTTTTTATTCGTTTTCAAAACCCAAAGTCGATTCCCGTTTTTGTCAAAAAAATGGTTACGACAAGAATATTTTGATATTGAGTCAAAAACTTTTGGATAAGTTTACACATTTAAAACATGTTTTTGAAATATTTTGAAAATGTTTGATGCTTAAATAACTTGGTTAATAAAAAAAAATCATAAATGTTATTATATTAAAAGCTTGAGACATGAAAATTAAAAATAAATTTCTTTCTTTTATTTAACAAAATTTTAAAATATATATTGAAAAAAATTCTCCCTAAACTATTTAGACATTTTTTTTGAATAATCTTATTATAGGATTTGATCATATCTGTTCTTTATAACATAATGCCTAGAACTATTAATAAATAGGAAAATAATGCGTTTTAATATACTCGAACTTACACTCTCATGCATTAGTAACAATACCTATGCCAATCGAATTAAAACTTAATCGACAAACATTTTTAAAATATGAGTTCTCCTTAATCAAACATTTTTTTAAAAACTTTTAAACCGATACTTAAACAATTTCAATAGAAAATATATAAAATTTAATAAATAATGTAAGAATTTATAAATGTAATGCATAAAAGAATATATGAAAGGAAAAATGGTAGGAATGTTTAGATTTTCTCATATCATGAATAATGGTAAACGTGTGCGTTGCGAATTGCGATGGTCGAATAATGTTAACAGGTCACCTTAGGTAATTTACATTTTGTGAGTCACACAATTTTTATTTCAAATTATATTATTTTATGTTAATTCTTGTTAATTTTTTGACTTAGTTAAGCATGTTTACTCATTTACATTGGGGATGGTAACGTGTAAATTTCAATGTGGTAAAAAGTGGATTCAAATTATCAATTCGATTTAATTTAATAATAATTAAATAAAAATTTCATAAAAATTATAAAATTATTTATAATCAGTTGAATTGCTGATTTTTTTAATCAAGATTTTTTACCTATTCAGTTTATTTTTTATTATATTTCATCGATTAAATTCGTCAAATTATTAATTTTCAATTAAACCAATTGATTTAATCTGATTGTCACAATACTGAAAAAATTTACTAGACTATTTTACATGTTTAATTCATACAAACTGAACCTTAAAATAAATTTTTTTATGAATTCAAATCCGTCTAGATTAATTTTATTTTATTAAAGAAAATATTTAATTCTCAATTATAAATCGAACTTTTAAGGGTAAAAAATACCATGAAGGCCTCTATAGTAGGAGTCAGAATGGATTTTGCTCCCTCTACTTAAAAAATAGGCAAATTAATTCTTGTACATTAGAACAAATCGATTCTTCTATTAAAAATTTCATCCAATTCTACAATTAAAAACTAGTAACTATACATCAACATGACGTACATGTGACACACCACGCGTCACTGCGTGGTTGTTCCATTAAGCATATCAGTTTTTAACAGTACAAATAGATGAAATTTTTAACAGAAAAGACTAATTTTCTCTTTGATCTAATATACATGAACTATTTTACATATTATTTTAACAAAAAGAACAAAATAGAATCCAACTCTTAATATAAAAACTTCTATAATACGTTTACCAACTTTCAAGCTATGTAGAATCAAAATTTGGACAAAAAGTTAAAAACATTTAAGACCTGATGAAGAAGAAAAAAAAAAGCGCTTATCCTTATCCTTTGTTAGAAGTGTGGATTAAACTTTTGTATTTTAAGTTGATTAATTTTAGTTTATGTATTTTTTGAATTAGTGAATTTTATTCTTTGCACTTTTCGAATTTTGAAGTTTTAGTCCGAACCTAAACAATAGTAATTGTAAATTTAGTCTGTATTCTTCGGCTGAATCTGTAACACCCCTTACCCGAGACCGTTGCCGGAGTCGAGCACGAGGCATTACTAAACTTAACTACTAATTCGGCATAAAATTTAAAACTGTCCATCTGCGTCAGAGTCACTAAAATATTTATATCTGGAGCTACGGAACTCCAAATTAAGATCCATTAATTTTCCCTGAAACTAGACTCATATATCTTTTTACTATAATTTTTCCAGAATTTTTCATGTGGCCAATTAGTACAGTTTATTCATTAAAGTTTCCCCTATTTTACTGTTTGACTGCTCTGACCTCTCTTCACTACGAATCAAATTACTCTTCTTACAGAATTCATATGACCTTATTATTTATTTCATTTGAAAATAGACTCATTCAGGATTCCATTCATATAAACTATATCCCCCAATTATGTCTTTACAATTTCTAATGATTTTTCAAAGACAGAACAGGGGATCAAGTAATCATTCTGAACTAGTCTCCCAAAAATTAAAATATCTCAAACCATAAGAATAATTTGTTTGTTATGTTTCTTTTATATGAAAATAGACTCAATAAGCTTCAATTATATATCTTATTCACTTTCTAATTCAATTTCTTCTATTTTTGATGATTTTTCAAAATCACGTTACTGCTGTAATTCAAAAATTGTTTCATTGCAAAATATTGTTAACTAGTTTATAACATCTTTACTCCATCTCATTTAAACTCTATTCATGCCATATAAATCTTTAAACATAAAACAAAAGCTACCAAATTGATCTCGGATAGTGAGCTTTCTTTGTGATGATCCGATCTACCACTTCTCTTTAATTCAATCTACATAAAAATATCAAACTCACACAAGTAAGCTTGATGAAGCTTAGTAAGTCCATAGGTTTAAAAGTAGCTTACCACACATAACATTTCCACACAATAACAAAGTATTTACTAAAGTTCCCTGCCATTCACAACCATTGTTAAAGTACTTCACATAGTTGAGCTCAACATTAACGATCATTCAATCTCTTTCATTTGATTCACACCTTTTGTATTACTTATTATCAAATTAGGAAACGTCTTACGAATTTGAGTACGTCGTTACTCAGTGCCACGTTTCACAACTCAGTATGGTTAATACCATACTTACATTTCACAACTCAGTATGGATGATTCCATACCTACATTTCACAACTCAGTATGGATGATACCATACCTACATTTCATAACTCGGTATGGATGATACCATACCTACATTTCATAACTCAGTATGGATGATACCATACCTACATTTCACATTTGCCATGGATTAACCATGGTCTTATCCGTCATTTCATCACATGTCACGACACGAGCGTACTCAATTCTGCATTTCTCCTAATTTGAATTACCGTCATTTATTCTTTCATTTTATCATATTTTTCACAATTTCACAGCAAATTCATATTTAACAGCACATTATATCATTCAATCTTTCACAAATAAACATATAAATTCAACCATATGAGCTTACCCGGCTGATTTGTAGAAGATTTTGAAATTTAGGGACAACTCTGCAACTTTTTCTTTTCCTCTTTCTTCTTTGGTTTCTCGATCTATAATGTAAAATATTTTCACTCATTAGCATATATTTCATTTCTATTTCACTTCACAAATTATGCTCTTCAAATTTCGAAATTGCACTTTTACCCCAAAATTTACAGTTTTTACAATTTAGTCCCTGCTCAATTCAGCCATCAATTGAACTAATTTTTCTCAATCAACACTTTATTCTATCATTACAAACTATTTCATAACCTTTGATATTCTGAATTTCAACACCAACCTCTAATTCACAACTTTTTCACAATTAGGTCCTAAATATCATTTCCTATCAAAATCGCTTAATAAAACCACCTTAATATGAAATTAGAATTTAAATTTCATAATAATTCATCATAAACTTCCATTTCTCATCAAGGTAACTTTTAATTTTACCCACCAAATCAAAAACTAATGAATTCTATAAGTGGATCTAGTTGTAAAAGTCATAAAAACATAAAAATTATCAAGAAAAAAAAAACATGAATTAAACTCACAGGTTGTAATAGTATGAAAATAAGCTTTCTCCAGAACTCCTCTGACGTTTTTGGCTGAGATAGTGTGAAGATTTCTCTAGATTATTTTCAATCTTATCTTAATAAACATGTTAAAATTATTAAATTTCCAATTTTGCCCTTATTATCCTTATCTTTGTGATGATTTTCTTCCACTTGCCGTCCAGCCTTTTCACCTTTAGGTTAATTGCCCTATAAATCCTCTTTCTTTTAACACTTGAGCTATTTAATTCTTCTAGCAATTTTGCATTTGTTACAATTTAGTCCTTTTTATTTAATTGACTACCCAAACATTTAAATTTCTCAACCAAACTTTAATACTAACTTAATAACACTCCATAAATATTTCTAAAAATATTTATGGATTGTTTTCAAATTCGAGGTCTCGATATCTCGTTTTTGACCCATTTAACCTAATAAATTCTTTTAATTCACCAAATTCACCAATCCACAAATTCTTCTAAATTCTCACTTGACTCATAAGTATTAAATTACTATCTTACTCAATCTTACATGTCGGATTTAGTGAACTCATATCACCATTTCCGACACCACTGAAAATTAGGCCGTTACAACTCTCCCCCCCTTTTTAGAATTTCGTCCTCGAAATTTGTTACCTGAAAATAGATTTGGATACTGTGATCTCATTGACTCCTCTGTTTCCCAGGTTGCCTCCTCCATACCATGTCTGTGCCATAATACTTTAACCAATGGTATTTTTTTGTTCCGCAATTCTTTAACTTCACGAGCCAAAATCTTCATTGATTCTTCTAAATAAGTCATATCTGGTTGAAGCTCAATTTCAGTATGAGGAATTACGTGTGAAGGATCTGACCTATACCGTCTTAACATAGACACATGAAACACATTGTGGATCTTCTCAAGTTCCGGAGGTAAAGCCAATCGATAAGCTACAGGACCAACCCTTTCCACAATTTCATATGGCCCTATAAATCTCGGACTCAATTTCCCTTTCCTGCCAAACCGTAACACCTTCTTCCACGGTGAAACTTTTAAAAATACTCGATCACCCATTGCATATTCTATGTCTCTTCGTTTCAAATCTGCATATGACTTCTGACGATCTGAAGTAGCTTTTAGACTATCTCGAATAACCTGGACTTTCTCTTCAGTTTCCCGAATCAAATCAACCCCAACCATTTTTGATTCACTCAATTCAGACCAACACAATGGAGTCTTGCATTTCTTACCATAAAGAGCTTCAAATGGTGCCATTTTTATACTAGACTGATAGCTATTATTATAAGCAAACTCAGCCAAAGGTAAATACCTTTCCCAACTGACACCAAACTCGAGTATACAACATCTTAACATATCTTTTAGAATTTGAATCACTCGCTCTGACTATCCATCTGTTTGAGGATGAAATGCTGTACTAAAATTTAATCTGGTACCTAAAGCTTCTTGCAGTTTATTCCAAAATCTCGAAGTAAACCTTGGATCCCGGTCCGAAATGATTGATACTGGAACTCCATGTAGTCTCACAATCTCCGACACATACAATTCTGCTAACTTCTCAAGTGAAAAATCTGTTCTGACTGGAATAAAGTGTGCTGACTTTGTCAATCTATCAACAATCACCCATATCGAATCTTTCTTTCTTGGAGTCACAGGCAATCCTGACACAAAATCCATTGTAACACTCTCCCACTTCCATTCAGGAATCATAATGGGTTGTAATAAACCCGTTGGCACTTGATGCTCTGCTTTAACTTGCTGGCAAATCAAACATTTTGCAACAAATTCTGAAATTTCTCTTTTCATACCCGGGCCACCAATATATCTTTTTCAAATCACCATACATTTTCGTGATCGCCCGGGTGAATAGAATACATACTATTATGTGCTTTGAAAGAATATTATTCTTCAAATCGTAATTGTTTGGAACACAAATTCTGTTATGATAACGCATAACATACCTTCATCATCAATGCTTGAACTCGAATCTAAATATCTCGAACCATTTGTCGTTTAAATACCAATTTGGTCTTCATTTTGCGCTTTTTGAATTTGTTCAAGAAACATGGGTTTCACTTTCAATTCTACTAATACAAAGACCTTCTTCATTAAGAGCTAATTGAGCATTCATTGTCCAAAGTGCAAACAAGGATGATTTTCGACTAAGTGCATCATCAAGCAACTACATTAGCTTTCCACGGATGATAGTCAATAACCAAATCATAATCTTTCAAAGAACTCTAACCACCGTCTGTCTTAAGTTCGGTTCCTTTCCGAGTCATTAAGTATTTGGACTTTTTGTGATCCGTATAGATATAACACTTCTCACCATATAAATAGTGTCTCCAAATTTTTAAAGCAAAAACAATTGCAGCTAATTCAAGAGCATGTGTAGGGTAATTCTTTTCATGTGGTTTTAATTGCTGTGAAGCATAAGCCACCACCTTTCCTAACTGCATTAACACACAACCAAACCCATTCAAAGATGCATCACTGTACACAATAAACGGTATACCTGATTCTGGTTGAGTCAAAACTGGAGCTTCTGTTAACATTTTCTTCAATTGGTCAAAGCTTTGTTGACATTCATCAGACCATACAAACTTAACATTCTTTTGTAACAAACGAGTCATTGGTGAAGCAATCATGGAAAAATTCTTTACAAAACGGCGATAATACCCTGCTAGTCCCAGAAAACTTCGCATTTCAGTTACATTCTTTGGTGTTTTTCAATTCACCACTGCTGAAACTTTACTTGGATCCACCCGAATTCCTTCAGCTGATACAATGTGACCCAGAAATCCAACTTCATGAAGCCAAAACTCACATTTACTAAATTTTGCATATAACTGCTCTTCTCTCAAAGTCTGTAATACAATTCTCAAGTGTTGTGCATGCTCGGATTCTGTCTTTGAATAGACCAATATGTCATCAATAAATACCACCACAAATCTATCCAAATAAGGCTGAAAAATCCGATTCATTAAATTCATAAATGCAGCAGGGGCATTTGTTAAACCAAAAGGCATTACGTAAATTCGTAGTGACCATACCGAGTTGGAAAGCGATCTTTGGCACATCACACTCTTTAACCTTGATTGATAATACCCGGATCTAAGGTCTGCATCTTTGAAAACATCTGCAGCACCTTTCAATTGATCAAATAAATCATCGATACGAGGTAATGGATATTTATTTTTAATTGTTACCTTGTTCATATGCGTAATCAATACACAATCGCAACGAGCCATCTTTCTTTTTCACAAATAAAGCAGGTGCACCCCAAGGTGATGTACTCGGTCCGATGAACCCTTTATCCAATAACTCTTGCAATTGTGTCTTCAACTCTTTAACTCATTTGGTGCCATTCTATACGGTGTTATTGATATCGAGCTGCATCTTAATTACATCAATTACGAATTCAACCTCACGATTTGGGGTAAAACTGTAATTCCTCAGAAACACATCGGTGAACTCATTAACAATTGGCAATTGTTCCATCTTCAATTCGTAACCCGAGTATCAAGAATATAAGCTAAAAATGCTTCATTACCCTTCCGAATCAATTTTCGAGTTGTAATGGTTTGAAATAATTTCGACATCATTCTTTTATCTCCAAACTCATTTGAAACTATTTCCCCATCGACATTTTAAATCAACCCGTTTTTCTCTACAATTCACTATGGCATCGTGTTTAATCAACCAATCCATTCCAAGAATAACATCAAATTCTCGGAAAGGTAACAACATTAAATCAGCAGAGAATTCACATGACCTTGTATTTTCAGTGGACACTTCCGACATATTAAATTAACTAACACACTTAGCCCTAACGGATTAGTGACTTGCATATCAAAGTCGTGGACTCAACGATCATTTTCTTTTCGACACTAATGCGGTGCAAATATATGAATGCGTAGATCGGGATCAATTAAAGTATACGAATCATTAAAAGATGGAAAATACCAGCTATCATATCCGGAGCGAAGCTTCCTCTCTTGCCCGAAGTAGCATATGTCGCGGTGTGTGTGCCTTGTTTTCGATCAGGCTACATGATATCTCATTCCCGAACAAGCGCCTCAAAGAAGACTACTTTGACCCGAACGTCTACTTTTCTCGAGGAGTATTTGTTTGTTTCTCGCCTTGTTCTTTATTTTCTTTTAATGACGAGAGGACAGTCCGAATAAAATGACTGGGTTCCACCACATCTATAACAAGCTCTGGTTCTTCCCAACATTCACCAATATGAAATCTACCACAATTTTTGCATCTAGGTCTCGAAATATTTTGCACACTACCAGTACTAGCTGCTGGTTTATTAGTCACTCCGACCTCCCTTTGAGTCGTTTTACTTTTATTCGATCGTTCTTAATTGTAACAGATCGACTAAAATCATCTCTGAACTTCTTAACTAGAAAAGTCGAAGTTGGTCTAGAGAAACTTCTTTTGTATACCTTTTTACCTTTTCTGTCTCTTTGTATTTTTCTGTTATACACTTCTTCCATCTTTTGAGCTCGATCAGACAGAACCACAAATTCTCGAATCTCTGTGCCTCCAATCATCATTCTGATTTCATCATTAAGCCCTTCTTCAAATCTAATGCACATTTCTTCCTCTGTTTGCACAACATCCCTAGCATATCTTGAGATACACAAATTCTCTTTCATATTCTGGCCACTCTTGTTTTATTCCCTTGTCGAAGATCAAGAAATTCCCTCTTCTTCTTATCCAAATATCTCCTTCCCACATACTTCTTTTTTAAACTCATTTTGGAAGAATTCCCAAGTAAGTTTATCTGCAGTACCACGCTTTGCCTCAATGGTTTCCCACCAATTATACGCTTCTTCTTTTCAAGAATGAAATCGCACACCTCAAATAGTCTTAGGAGAACAAATCATCTGTTTGAAAACTCTCTCCAAACTCTTTAGCCAATACTCGCTTTAATGGATCATCATCCGATCTTCCAGAAATTCTTCACTCGAACTTTTCGAGTTTCTCAATCGGTGTTCTTTTGATAGATTCATCTATTGAAGGAGGAGCAATGGGGGGGTCAGAATCGTGGTACTTGTAGGGGAGGAGGAGGTTGTTGTGCTCGACTTCTTCCTTGTATTGTTTCACTAAACCACTGATTCATTACCCCGTAAATCAAATTTTTAAGTTCTTCCTCTCTCATCAAAGAAATCGGAACATCATTACTTGTTCCCTGCTCAAAAGTCTGTACTCTACTATTAACTTCCTCTTCATGATCAGCACCCTCGGGTCTATCAGACATCTTTACAATCTATAACAAAAATTAATAGTTAGATCGGATCATTCACATCCCACTATCACAGATTTATATGGCATGTATTTCTAGATATTTTATACATCACATTCGTTCCGAGAATCATCTGAACCAAAGCTCTGATACCAATAAATGTAACACCCCTTACCCGAGACCGTTGCCGGAGTCGAGCACGAGGCATTACTAAACTTAACTACTAATTCGGCATAAAATTTAAAACTGTCCATCTGCGTCAGAGTCACTAAAATATTTATATCTGGAGCTACGGAACTCCAAATTAAGATCCGTTAATTTTCCCTGGAACTAGACTCATATATCCTTTTACTATAATTTTTCCAAAATTTTTCATGTGGCCAATTAGTACAGTTTATTCATTAAAGTTTCCCCTATTTTACTGTTTGACTGCTCTGACCTCTCTTCACTACGAATCAAATTACTCTTCGTACAGAATTCATATGACCTTATTATTTATTTCATTTGAAAATAGCCTCATTCAGGATTCCATGCATATAAACTATATCCCCCAATTATGTTTTTAAAATTTCTAATGATTTTTCAAAGATAGAACAGGGGATCAAGTAATCATTCTAAACTAGTCTCACAAAAATTAAAATATCTCAAACCATAAGAACAATTTGTTTGTTATGTTTCTTTTATGTGAAAATAGACTCAATAAGCTTCAATTATATATCTTATTCACTTTCTAATTCAATTTCTTCTATTTTTGGTGATTTTTCAAAATCACGTTACTGCTGTAATTCAAAAACTGTTTCATTGCAAAATATTGTTAACTAGTTTATAACATCTTTACTCCATCTCATTTAAACTCTATTCATGCCATATAAATCTTTAAACATAAAACAAAAGCTACCGAAATTGATCTGGATAGTGAGCTTTGCTGTGATGATCTGATCTACCACTTCTCTTTAATTCAATCTACATAAAAATATCAAACTCACACAAGTAAGCTTGATGAAGCTTAGTAAGTCCATAGGTTTAAAAGTAGCTTACCACACATAACATTTCCACACAATAACAAAGTATTTACTAAAGTTCCCTGCCATTCACAACCATTGTTAAAGTACTTCACATAGTTGAGCTCAACATTAACAATCATTCAATCTCTTTCATTTGATTCACACCTTTTGTATTACTTATTATAAAATTAGGAAACGTCTTACAAATTTGAGTACGTCGTTACTCAGTGCCACGTTTCACAACTCAGTATGGTTAATACCATACCTACATTTCACAACTCAGTATGGATGATACCATACCTACATTTCACAACTCAGTATGGATGATACCATACCTACATTTCATAACTCGGTATGGATGATACCATACCTACATTTCATAACTCAGTATGGATGATACCATACCTACATTTCACATTTGCCATGGATTAACCATGGTCTTATCCGTCATTTCATCACATGTCACGACACGAGCGTACTCAATTCTGCGTTTTTCTTAATTTGAATTACCGTCATTTATTCTTTCATTTTATCATATTTTTCACAATTTCACAGCAAATTCATATTTAACAGCACATTATATCATTCAATCTTTCACAAATAAACATATAAATTCAACCATATGAGCTTACCCGGCTGATTTGTAGAAGATTTTGAAATTTAGGGACTACTCTGCAACTTTTTCTTTTCCTCTTTCTTCTTTGGTTTCTCGATCTATAATGTAAAATATTTTCACTCATTAGCATATATTTCATTTCTATTTCACTTCACAAATTATGCTCTTCAAATTTCTGAAATTGCACTTTTACCCCAAAATTTCTGCTTTTTACAATTTAGTCCTGCTCAATTCAGCCATCAATTGAACTAATTTTTCTCAATCAACACTTTATTCTATCATTACAAACTATTTCATAACCTTTGATATTCTGAATTTCAACACCAACCTCTAATTCACAACTTTTTCACAATTAGGTCCTAAATATCATTTCCTATCAAAATCGCTTAATAAAACCACCTTAATATGAAATTAGAATTTAAATTTCATAATAATTCATCATAAACTTCCATTTCTCATCAAGGTAACTTTTAATTTTACCCACCAAATCAAAAACTAATGAATTCTATAAGTGGATCTAGTTGTAAAAGTCATAAAAACATAAAAATTATCAAGAAAAAAAAAACATGAATTAAACTCACAGGTTGTAATAGTATGAAAATAAGCTTTCTCCAGAACTCCTCTGACGTTTTTGGCTGAGATAGTGTGAAGATTTCTCTAGATTATTTTCAATCTTATCTTAATAAACATGTTAAAATTATTAAATTTCTAATTTTGCCCTTATTATCCTTATCTTTGTGATGATTTTCTTCCACTGCCGTCCAGCCTTTTCACCTTTAGGTTAATTGCCCTATAAATCCTCTTTCTTTTAACACTTGGGCTATTTAATTCTTCTAGTAATTTTGCATTTGTTACAATTTAGTCCTTTTTATTTAATTGACTACCCAAACATTTAAATTTCTCAACCAAATTTTAATACTAACTTAATAACACTCCATAAATATTTTTAGAAATATTTATGGATCGTTTTCAAATTCGAGGTCTCGATACCTCGTTTTTGACCCATTTAACCTAATAAATTCTTTTAATTCACCAAATTCACCAATCCACAAATTCTTCTAAATTCTCACTTGACTCATAAGTATTAAATTACTATCTTACTCAATCTTACCTGTCGGATTTAGTGAACTCATATCACCATTTCCGACACCACTGAAAATTAGGCCGTTACAGAATCATTCTAAGCCCTTGTACTTTTCAAATTTTGAAATTTTAATCTTAATAGAAATGTCACTCATTAATTCATTAACTGAATTTTTAATAAGTAATATATAAAAATAACGAATTGAATAATACATTTACCATATAAAATTTGCTTAAATTAAAGTAGAAAGACTAAAGTAGGAGAATTTATAAGCTATGCCAGCAAACAGGTAGCTTTGACGGTTTTAATCCATGTAACACATTCAATAGGCCATTGGTGTTTTTTCTTGGGACCCAAACAGTTTGATGGGCTTTATCTCTCTTCAGTAATCCATGATATTGAAATAATCTTACAGTATATAGTTTGGCACAAATGTGGGTTTTATCCAGGCATTTTATGAATTCATGATGAAAATCGTAATGAAGAACAAAAGTCCAAAGATTATTCACTTTCTGGCTCTTGTAGCAAGCAAACACTAATGTCTGTTTCTTTTTGTGTCAGGGAAAAGATTCAGTGGGCTCAATGTGAAGATTGTTTCAACTTTTTAAGTGGAATAGATTTGCCTGGTAAAGTACTGGGTTGATTATCACCTTCTCTGCAGTAATGCAGATTGCAATTCAAACCCTTGTCAGACGATGATCATAACATAACAAAATCCTCAGCTTTCACCTTTCAAATGCCAAATCTACTCGAATATCCAGCCCCAGTGATAACTGTCACTTGGACCAGGTCCTAGCAGTATATGAAAAGATTGGCATATATAGTACATTACGTTTTAAAAAACAATGGTGATATTGATAATATGCGATAATTGGTCAACTACCCCCTCGACATCTTTGCTTCGGAGAAGACGGTTATAGAAAAAGTCAGCATCAGTGTCAACAACCTTGGAGCTAGTTATCAACATGCTGAGAGGGGACCATCCAGCAGTTTTCCCCATTAAAAACATCAGCTATTGGCAATGTACAATGTTACATGGACCATTTTAAGCATTTTCAAGGTCTAAATCTCAGTTGGATTACAAACTGGCAACTTGGAGATGGAAACAGAGTGTTGTGATGGAAGTTGATGGATAAAGAAAGGATGACCAGGGTCAATCAAGCTATCTTGGTATCCAAAGGGTTTCATTGACTGCTCTGAAATTAACTGAAAGGGTTTCATTGGCAATATCCAATAAAAATAAAAATCAAGTCCCATCGTGAATCGATAAAAAAAAAAAATTTAAGCCCGAATATGTGAATAATTAAAGCCCACCATTGTCAAGTTCAAATCTCAAATATTACATTAACCTGGCTTTTTTTTTGTTATAATCCCTAGCTTCCTCCTATTTTTTGTTATAATCCCTAGCTTCCTCCTATTATGTCAATAGCAGCTCATGAAGAGATAGACAAAGCCATAAGTCTCCCAGCAACTCCAAATAGGTAAAAAAGTTACATTTTATATCGAACTAGTTCATATGCAGCTTCATCAACTTCATAAGTATTTGGTAAAGTAGCAATTCATGATTGAATTGATCACAAGTTAAAAGAAAAACACAAAGGAACAGCCATACCTGATCAACATGCAAGATGGAAATAAGACTGTTCATCTCAATAAATTCTTTGAAAATGTTGAGAGTGAAGAAAGCAAAACTGTTCACAATGCAAACACCGTGAAACAACTATGTCCCAGAATGTACAACAATGCCACGCATGTTCCTCAAAGAGCCAAAATCATGAAGGTTAAGAAAGATCCAATGCAGCTAGTTGAAACATTCTATGTTATGGTACTGGATCATCTGCAGGTTGAACCAGAGCCTCAGTGGCCACTGGCTTGGACATAGAAGCACTTGTTAAGGCTCAAGACCACTAACTCAACCACATTGAAAATGGCACCGTTTGACATTCGTAAATGAAAATGAATGCCAGCCCTTGAATGGAATTACCCTGGATTTCAAAACTGTCTGCTATATATTGGATAAACAATTTATATACAAAACAACAATCAAGCGGAATGAATATATTAATATTACAAAATCAAATTAAAGCATATATTCATTCTCATAGAACGACAATCAGCAGCACACAAATAGCATCTTGAGCTTTAAACAATCCAAGAACTCTCAAAATGAATACACTGTTTTACCAACTTAAAACATCCGTTCTCACCAGATTGAAGCACTAAACAAAAATATGGAAATATTGGATTTTACTTTCAAGTACCAGCATTAGGCAAAGCTGCCATAAATGAATTGTATGAAGATTCCAAGTCAAAATGGAGCTGCCTAGCTTGCTGTTCTGTTAACTCATCCGCTGCCCCCATCTTAGCCAACCTTGAAATCCATTCCCTCATTTTGATCTTCCCCTCGAAATCAGGTGGCAAAATACCAAGCTTATTGAGTGATGCTGAGAGGTCAGACAACAATGGATACACTTGATCAACAGCCACCATGTTGAGTTTCAATGAATCCATGGCAGTAATAAAATTCTGCACACATTCAGCCACAATGGCAGCAGAGGTAGTCGCTGAGGCAGCCGCCGCGGCCCGGTGCTCCACCGTGGCTGGCACCCCAGAGGTCACCAAACGATTTATAGCAGCCGGACAGTCCATTTTATATGTATCTGCAAAACGTTCAATACTAGGGACAGTATCTTTGAGTGTTGAAGCCAAGGTCTTGAAATGGGCAATAAGCTTTTGGCATTCTGTCTCATATTCAGATGATGAAATAATATCCCTCACATAAGCTTTTTCAAGCTTCTCTGTTGCCTTGATGATGGCATACAGCTCTGCAAAATTCTCATACATTTCTCTCTCGCGCTTGTCGTTCCATAGCTTAACCTCCATTTAAGCAAAGGCTTGGTATATTACTATACTGAAACAAAAAAAGGGGGTCAACTTTGGGATAAACTAAAATGGGGTTTTAAGTTCAAGTTTTGGAGGATTGGAGAAGAGAACGGGACACGCGCAAAGAGAACCAAACTTTATTCACTGCAAAAAAAAAAAAAAACACTGAAATTAGATTGCTATCCATTCTTCATTAATAAAGATTCTATTTTTTCTCCCCATAACACATAATCCAACCAAAATCAAAATCATTAAGAAAAAGAGAAATACCCAGAAATGAAAACATGAACTTCATGACATCTTCATCATCAAAAACTAAAAAAAGATCAGACTTTTACTTCTATATGATTTCCCTAAGCAAACAACAATAAAAACACTAAAAGGGCATAGAAAAAAGATGATCGAGAACCAAAAAGTGAAACAACCCCAGAAACTTTCCTTACCTTAATTCATCCCAAAACGAGATAATAGCCCTAACATAATTCTGTGTTTTCACAGATCAAATAATTATAGGAAAAAAGAAAAAGAAGAAAAAGGGGTTGCTTTCTTTTCATTAAATTGATAAAAAGAAACAAATAAATAATAATAATAATAATAATAATAATAATGGGGTTGGGGGTCCTGAGGGAAGGTGGGATGACTTACGATACAACAATACAAAGGAAATGAAACGCGGCTTTGAATGTCGTGCAGAGGTGTGGCGCTGTTTTGCAGCAGATAGAGAGAGAGAAGGAAGGGATTGCGTGTAGGTATAGAGGGTGGAATTATATTATTATTAGGTGATTACGGCATCTACGTGTAGCAGTTGGGAAATGACCTGAAAAGTAAAACACTTCCCTCTACCCTGCTATTATTGTGTAAAGTCTTTTACTCCGTGCCATTTTTTTATTTGATTTGATTGATGTTGATTCAAATTTAAACTTAGGAAGGCTTCAAGAACTTAGATAGTTCTTTTAATTCGAGTAATTTGTAAATTTTATTTAATTATTTGATTTTTTAGATTATGCTTTTTTGTTAATTAAAATATAAATTTTGGAAGAAAAGTTGGAATAGAGTTTCATCCCCTTGCCCCCTCCCAACTCATGGAGCAGAGTAGGTCATCTCAAGTGTTGTTTGAGAATATTATGTGAGAGAGTGTTAAGGATATAAATAGTTAGTCTGTTAGTAACAGAAGCTGTTGTAACAGCTAACAATCTGTTAATGAGTAGATATCAATCTGTTAATAAGTAGTTACGTAAAAGTTTATAAATATAGCTACCAATGTATAAAGAAAGTCAAGCATTTTCAATATATAGAGAGTTTATTTTTAATTTGTATTGATTTAGTTCTTTAGTATATGTAACATCCTGGAATTAGGGGCTTGGCATTATTGTATGTTGTTGTGTGTTGGCATGTTTTGTTTGTGGTTTTGATGTGTTTAGGGGTCCCAAAAAAGCTCGGGGTTGAGTCTGAGCCTTGGTGAAAACTTTACTTTTAGGCACTTTAGGGGAGAACTGACTGTGGCAGGACTTAGGAGTTATTGCTTGGGTTTGATGGCACAGGATGTGCAGTGGTAAAGTGGCAAGGAGACACCACCTAGCATACAGAGAAATGGCGTCACAAGAGGAACTGTGAGGGGGGGGTTCGAATTCCTCAAGCAGCACACAAGGACATTATTTTTGGCTTAGGCAAGGGAGGCAGCTGGATGGTAATCAAACTCTGGAGGAGAGAGACAAGACTTGGTCAAATAATTCAAATAAGTGGTGGAGAGCCATTTGGGGAGTTTGAATCATTCAAACTGATTCAAAGGTGGGATAGAGAGAAAAGGGTGGAGAAAATTATGGGATTTGAAAAGAGGGAGAGTGGTGGCCGAATTATGGAAAGGTGGGGGGATGGCTTGTGCGGTTTGAGCTTAGTGTTAGGGGCCGAATCTCTTTGTTTGGGTTTATAGATGTGGCATTTTCGGCCAACTAGGGGAAGTGCCGAATTTTGTTTTCCAAGTAGGTACTTGAGGTTCTTTTCTTATTTTGTTTTTTTAGATTGTTCTCTTTCATTTTTGGGATCATTGCCGAATCACCTAGCCATTTCCTCTTTCTCCATATTGTTTCTTTTGTGCCAATCAAGGTTCTTCCATTTCCCTTCTCTTGACCAAAAGCACCCTTTGGGACTCTCATCTTTTCGGCAATCACTCATTCACTCATCCATTCTTCTTTCCACTAAAAGCCGAAACATTCATTTGCTTCTCTTCTCTCTTTTTCTTACCCCATAGTTTCTCTAATTGTTCTTCATAACCGAAACTCATCTCTCAATTCTTCTTTTTGAGATTTCTTAATCTTTCTCTTCCATTTCTTCTTCTCAAGGCCGAATCAATTGCTCACATCTCCTTTTGAGTTTGCTTTTATTTTTTATTTCTCTTTAGCCGAATCTTCTTGTGTGTTATTCGGGTTCTCTGTGTAAGGTAAGATTTTCCTCTTTTGTTTTCCTCATGAATAATCTCGCTATTCTTTCTCTTACTGTTAAGGCCGAACCTGCCTTGTTAATAACTAAATCTGGTTCTTTTCCTCTGTGCCTGTTAGCCGAATACTGTGGAACAAGGTGTTAGGAATCTGTCCTGAATCTTTCATCGATTTGGTTGTTAAGGTAAGAGGGACTCTGCTAGCATTTCTTGATCTCCTTTCGGTATTTGGTAGCCAAAGCCGAATGGCTAATGGGTTTGGTGTTACAATTGAATTGACTTCTCTTCCTTTATCTTCTTCTCTTATTGGGGGCGCTTATTCCGGAAAATATCGCTAGCCGAACCATTTGAGTTCCAGGTCGGAGGATCAGCCAATCTCCGAATCTCATCTCTCTATTCGGGATCTTAAGGTAAGGGATTCCTCTCTAGTCATTCGATCGGTTTCCCCTTTCGTTTATTCGCTGCCTTAACCCAACGTTGTTGTTAAACAACCACTGTTTCATTATAGTATCTTCTGACCAAGATCCCTTTCATGGAATCAAATGCCAGCCAAGCAAAGGAAGGGGTGGACTCTTAGTCCCTACCTCTAAGTTCAAAAAATGTGCGGTGTCCACCGTTCGTGACTTTCCACCGGGTTGTGGGCCTGCTTCGGAAAGGGATAAGCAGATCGCTGTGATCCCTGCGAGTGAAAGTGTTAGCGAGATCGATAGTATAATTCTTCGTGTTTACAGGTGTGTAAATTTCACACTCTGCTATTAGTTTTGTGTTATTAACTGTATGGGCTGGAAAGTCGAAAAGACTGTGTAGACAGCCGTAGTACCCTTATGGGTAAGGCTAAGGATACTAGGTACGTGACTTTAACATTTCTTTTATGAGTACAGATGTATGTTGTAATCTATTACTTTGCTTGATAGCATGTTGCATTCATTATGATATGTATATTATGCATGGGTTTGGATTATGATGTGAAAAGGGAAGTATTGGAGACTGTCACAGTGATTTGGTACCACAGTGGGTTGGCCTCACGTATATCTGATGCAGTGACCATGTCTCGGTAGCTTGGTGCCACGGTGGTTTAATACCACGTATATACATATATCTATGATTCAGTGACTCGTCCCAGTGGTTTGGTACCACAGTGGGTTGGCCCCACATATATTCATCAGGGATTGTCACGGTGGTTTGGTACCACGGTGGGTTGGCCCCACGTATGTTAATAGTGACTCTGTCACGGTGATCTAGTATCACGGTGGTCTGGAACTACGAGTGGCTTGGTGCCACGTATGAGACGTGTAGCGGATGGAGAGTTGATTGTAGAAATCCCCACGGTGTGATGGGCTGGTACGGGTGGCGTGTAGAGGATGGAAAAACTAGGTTGGGCTGGGGCATATTGCATTCATTTCTTTCGTATGCCATCTTGAGTAGGCTAAGGCTCAATATGCGATTGTGGGCCATGAGCCGTTTATGTGATATAGGGGATTTACACACTGAGTCTTGGTGACTCACCCCTTTGCTTAACCTTACAGGTAATCAGTAGATGGCGGATCTGGAAGCCGAGGCAGCCTCATGGAAGCCATAAAATCTTTTCTTTTCGTAAACCCGTTTCTTTTTATAATTTATTTTTAAATGGAGATATTGTTATGTAATAAGGCCTTCTTAACTTAGGATTTGGTTTTAACTTATGATATGACGTTAATAATTATTTTTAACATAGAGATTAATATGGAGTTTTCAAAACATAAGTATCATAAACAACTATTTTTTTTGCAAGTGCCAACAAATTTAACGAACAATCGATTAACCCAAATCGAAAAATTTTCCCTTAAACTATAAACCACAGTTTTATTCATACACATACAACAGCTATAATAAATAGTTTTTTTTTTTACTTACGGTATTTTCTTAAGATTTAAAAAGGCGTTTTCTACAATTTCACCCTGTGACATACCAGATCTGGTCGTAACGTTTTGACCGGGTTTGGGGTGTTACAATTTTGGTATCAGAGCCTGGTTACAAAACTCAACTGTGGGACGAGTTTAGTAAACGTTTTTGAAAAAAATGATTTGGAATATTATTTAAGGAAATGATTTATTTTGGAGTATGACACCCGAGTCCACCGGCACCAGATCCACACGGTAAGTGTTTCAATCATTGATCGTTCATGTATGAAATAATTATATTGTGTTGCGATTGTTAGGATATTCAAACTTTAGAGACTAAAACCTTTAGTGTTAGATACGAACTCGTGAGAATTATTGTTAATGCTATTTTTCATACGATTGCTCGGTAACAAACAGTGAAAGAAAGTACTAATTTATAAAACTCTTAATCAGATTAAGTCGTATCAGTAGCCATGCGTTCTAGGGGATGTGGACGTGCTGTGCGCGACCGTGGTAGAGGCTGAGGTGTTTGGTCTGAACCCTCGGAATCAGGACATGGGTCAGGAAATGAGATGCCAGTACCGCCAGCTGCGGAAGCAGATCTTCAAGATCAAACGGGCGGAGACAATAATGCGGTGTCTTAGGCGATGTTGCGAGTTTTGAAGAGGGTTGCTGGAGCGAGCACAAGATCAGTGGCTCGAAAATCTGTGTCTGAATGACTTCGAGCTAATGGAGCTGAGAATAAGTCAGTGGCTGAGTATGAGGCAGAATTCTTACGTTTAAGTCGTTATGCCCGGGGTATTGTTGCCACAGATCATGAGCGTTGTGTTCGGTTTGAGGATGGTTTAAGGGACGAGTTGCGAGTGCTGATAGCTCCGCAACGAGAAAGAGGATTTGCTGTTTTAGTGGAAAAGGCTAAGATAGCCGAAGAGGTGAAGCAGTTCGAAAATCAAAATCAAGATAGGGATAGAGGTAGGAATAAAAGGAATTTTGGATCGTCAGGGACAGCTGGGGGTATCAGAAAAGGCCTAGGTTGGATGGGCCGAGTCGTGTTGCGAGACCTATTATTGATAATCAGCCTCAGAGGTGTACTTGATGTGGTAAATTTCATTTGGGCTAGTGTTGGACGAGTAATAGAGGATGTTTCAGGTGTGGGTTTACTGATCATTGGGTAAGAGACTGTCCACAAGAACTGGGCAGAGCACGGTCAGTAAGTCAGGGTTATGCTCAGCCGGGTAGAGGTGGTCAGCAACCACAGAGAGGTCGTGGTCTAGCCAGAAGAGGTAATAGTTTCGGTCGAGGCCGTGGAACCTCAGGCAGAGGTGCAGAGAGTACAGATACAAGACAGCCGGGGTTGGTCTATGCAGCTAGACGCCGAGAAGAGGGCGATGCACCAGACATCATAACCGGTACGTTCTTAATTTTCGAATTACCTTTTACTGCATTGATTGATATTGGTCGACACATTCCTATGTTGCTAGTGTGGTATCTGTAACTTTAAACATAGACTCTGAGATTGCTTCGAGGGAGATGACTGTACTTAGCCCTTTAGGACAATCTGTAGTGGTGAACAAACTCTTTAGGGATGTACCTTTAAAAGTTCAGGGGATGGTTTTTCCTGCTGATCTGATAGAACTACCATTTGGGGAGTTCGATTTATTCTTAGGTATGGACTGGCTAGTGAAGTATCGAGCAAACTTGGATTGTGCTGCTAAGCACATGGTGTTAAGGACTCCTGAGGATGATGAAGTTTTAGTGATAAGAGAAAGGAGAAACTATTTGTCCAATGTAGTGTCTGCTTTAAGGGCAGAAAAAATGGTGAGAAAAGGATGTGAGGCATTCTTAACTTTTGTTCAGGCTCTGGAAGCCAAGAAGCTAGCCGTAGGAGATGTTAGAACAGTGAAGGAGTTCTCTGATGTTTTTCCAGAAGAGCTTCTAGGATTACTTCCGGATCGCGAGGTGGAATTCAGTATTGATCTTCTTCCGAAAACAGCACTAGTGTCTATTGCCCCATATAGAATAGCGCTGAAGGAGTTAGTGGAACTGAAAGCGCAGATTCAAGAATTGTTGGATCGGGGTTTTGTCCGACCGAGTGTGTCACCTTGAGGAGCGCCGGTGTTATTTGTTAAGATGAAAGACAAGGACAATGCGGATGTGCATCGACTATAGGCAGTTGAACAAGTTGACGATCAAGAATAAATACTCGCTACCGAGGATTGATGATTTGTTCGATCAATTGAAAGGGGCTTCCGTCTTCTCGAAGATAGATTTGAGGTCGGGATATCATCAGCTTAAGGTTAAGGAAACGGATATTCATAAGACGACGTTTCAAACTCGCGACGGTCACTATGAGTTTTTAGTGATGCCATTTGGGTTGACCAATGTACCAGCAGCGTTTATGGACATGATGAATCGGGTATTCCAACCCTATCTGGACCGGTTTGTTGTGGTATTTATAGACGATATCTTAGTCTATTCAAGATCGAAAGAGGAGAATGATTCGCATCTTCGGGTGGTTTTACAAATTCTGAGGGAGAAACAGCTTTATGCCAAATTCTGTAAGTGTGAATTTTGGCTGAGGGAAGTCACTTTTCTGGGCCATGTTGTGTCTACTGAGGGGATTAGGGTCGATCCTCGGAAGATTGAAGCTGTGTTGGATTGGAAACTGCCTAAGTCTATAGCAGAGATTTAGAGTTTTCTTGGCTTGGCTGGGTATTACAGAAGGTTTGTTGAGGGATTCTCGTTAATTGTTACCATTAACTAAGTTGTTGCAGAAAGGAGTACCATTTGTCTAATCTGAGAAGCAGCAGGAAAGTTTTGAGAAGCTAAAGAGAATCTTGACTAAGGCTCTAGTGTTGATACAGCCTGAGGCGGGGAAAGAGTTTATTGTTTATTGTGATGCGTCACACACAGGATTGGGATGTGTGTTGATACAGGAATGGAAGGTAGTAGTGTATGCGTCTCGACAGTTGCGACCGCATGAAGTGAATTATCCCACACATGATTTGGAATTGGCTGCAGTAGTATTTGCCTTGAAAATCTGGAGACATTATCTGTATGGGGAGAAATCCGTCATTTATACAGATCACAAGAGCCTAAAATATCTCCTTACCAAGAAGGAGTTGAATTTAAGGCAGAGAAGGTGATCGAATTGTTAAAAGATTATGATTGCTCGATCGAGTACCACCCGGTAAAGCTAACGTGGTGGCGGATGCGTTGAGTCGTAGGGTGATCTCTGACTTGAGAGCAATGTTTGCTCATTTCAGCCTATATGATGATGGAAGTTTACTAGCTGAACTCCAAGTAAAGCCCTCTTGGGTCAATCAGATTAAAGAGAAGCAGTTGACTGATGAGTTGTTGAGTTTGAAGTTTCAGTTGATAGCAGGTGGTGGGATAACGGATTTCAGTGTGAATGGTGATGGGGTATTATGTTTTCGAGGAAAGACTTGTATGCCAAAAGATTTTGAGTTAAGACGGAAGATCCTACAGGAAGCGCATAGTAACCCATACGCTATGCATCCTAGAGGAAGTAAGATGTATCGGGATCTGCGAGAACAGTTTTGGTGGCTGAGTCTGAAGCAGGAGGTAACCGAATTTGTGAGTAAATGCTTGACGTGTCAGCAAGTAAAAGCAGAACATCAATTGCCTTTGGGGTTATTACAGCCAGTGAAGATTCCACAGTGGAAGTGGGAGAGGATAACAATGGATTTTGTGAGTGGGCTACCTTTTACGCCTACTAAGAAAGATTTGGTATAGGTGATTGTTGATCGTTTGACGAAGTCCGCTCACTTCATACTAGTTTGCGTTGACTACTCTCTATAGAAGTTAGCCAAGCTGTATGTAGCAGAAATTGTGAGGTTGTATGGGGTACCCGAGTCTATCATATCTGACAGAGACCCCAGGTTTACATCGAGGTTCTGGAAGGCGTTACATCAAGCATTGGGTACAAGATTGGATTTCAGCACAGCGTTTCATCCACAGACTGATGGTCAGTCTGAGAGAGTAATTCAGATCTTGGAAGATATGTTGAGAGGCTGTGCCATAGACTTCATAGGTAGTTGGGAAGAGTTTCTACCATTGGCAGAATTTACATACGACAATAGCTACCAGTCTAGTATTCAGATGGCACCCTATGAAGTGTTGTATGGTTGGAAATGTCACACTCCTACTTGCTAGACAGAGTTGGGTGAGCGATAGTTATTAGGTCCAGAATTGGTTTCAGAAACAGAGGAAAATGTTAAGTTGATTCGGACTCAGTTGAAAGAGGCTTCTAACAGGCAGAAATCTTTGCAAACTTGAAGCGTAAAGACATGGAATTTGCAGTAGGTGATCGAGTTTTCTTAAAGGTTTCATCGTGGAAGAAAGTCTTAAGGTTTGGACGGAAGGGCAAGCTTAGCCCCAGATTTATCGGACCTTATCGTGTATTGAAGCGTGTGGGACCGGTAGCTTACCAGCTCGAGTTACCTTCGGAATTGAGTCAGATTCATGATGTGTTCCAGGTTTCGATGTTAAGACGCTACCATTCGGATCCATCTCATATAGTGCCAGTGGAAGAAATCGAAGTAAAGCCTGACTTATCTTTTGAGGAGGAGCCGGTTCAAATCTTGGATCGTGACGTTAAAGTATTGCGAAGAAAGATGGTTCCGTTGGTTAAAGTGTTGTGGCGGAATCAGGGTTCAGAGGAAGCCACGTGGGAGCCAGAGGATGTAATGCGACAGCAATACCCTCATCTCTTTTGATTAGGTATATTTCGAGGCCGAATTTTCTTTAAAGGGGTAGAACTGTAACATCCTAGAATTAGGGGCTTGGCATTATTGTATGTTGTTGTGTGTTGGCATGTTTTGTTTGTGGTTTTGATGTGTTTAGGGGTCCCAAGAAGGCTCGGGGTTGAGTTTGAGCCTTGGTGAAAACTTTACTTTTTGGCACTTTAGGGGAGAACTGACTGGGGCTGGACTTAGGAGTTATTGCTTGGGTTTGATGGCACAGGATGTGCAGTGGTAAAGTGGCAAGGAGATGCCACCTAGCATACAGGGAAGTGGCGTCACAAGAGGAACTGTGAGGGAGGGGGTTCGAATTCCTGAAGCAACACACAAGGACATTATTTTTGGCTCAGGTAAGGGAGGCAGCTGGATGGTAATCAAACTCTAGAGGAGAGAGACAAGACTTGGTCAAATAATTCAAATAAGTGGTGGAGAGCCATTTGGGGAGTTTGAATCATTCAAACTAATTCAAAGGTGGGATGGAGAGAAAAATGTGGAGAAAATTATGGGATTTGGAGAGAGGGAGAGTGGTGGCCGAATTGTAGAAAGGTGGGGGGATGGCTTGTGTGGTTTGAGCTTAGTGTTAGGGGCCGAATCTCCTTTTTGTTTTGGTTCATAGATGTGGCATTTTTGGCCAACTAGGAGAAGTGTCAAATTTTGTTTTCCAAGTAGGTGCTTGAGGGTTCTTTTCTTATTTTGTTTTTTTAGATTGTTCTCTTTCATTTTTGGGATCATTGTCGAATCACCTAGCCAATTCCTCTTCCTCCATATCATTTCTTTTGTGCCAATCAAGGTTCTTCCATTTCCCTTCTTTTGACCGAAAGCACCCTTTGAGACTCTCATCTTTTCAGCAATCACTCATTCACTCATCCATTCTTCTTTCCACTAAAAGCTGAAACATTCATTTGCTTCTCTTCTCTCTTTTTCTTACCCCATAGTTTCTCTAATTGTTCTTCATAACCGGAACTTATCTCTCAATTCTTCTTTTTGAGATTTCTTAATCTTTCTCTTCCATTTCTTCTTCTCAAGGCCGAATCAATTGCTCACATCTCCTTTTGAGTTTGCTTTTATTTTTTCTTTCTCTTTAGCCGAATCTTCTTGTGTGTTATTCGGGTTCTCTGTGTAAGGTAAGATTTTTCTCTTTCGTTTTCCTCATGAATAATCACACTATTCTTTCTCTTCCTATTAAGGCCGAACCTGCCTTGTTAATAACCAAATCTAGTTCTTTTCCTCTATGCCTGTTAGCCGAATACTGTAGAACAAGGTGTTAGGAATCTGTCCCTGATCTTTCATCGATTTGGTTGTTAAGGTAAGAGGGACTCTGCTATCATTTCTTGATCTCCTTTCGGTATTGGGTAGCCAAAGCCGAATGGCTAATGGGTTTGATGTTACAATTGAATTAACTTCTCTTCCTTTATCTTCTTTTCTTATTGGGGACGCTTATTTCGGAAAACATCGCTAGCTGAACCATTTGATTTCCAGGTCAGAGGATCAGCCAATCTCCGAATCCCATCTCTCTATTCGGGATCTTAAGGTAAGGGATTCCTCTCTAGTCATTCGATCGGTTTCCCCTTTCGTTTATTCGCTGCCTTAACCCAATGTTGTTGTTAAACAACCACTGTTTCATTATAGTATCTTCTGACCAAGATCCCTTTCATGGAATCAAATGCCAGCCAAGCAAAGGAGGGGGTTGGACTCATAGTCCCTACCCCCTAAGTTCAAAAAATGTTCGGTGTCCACCATTCGTGACTTTCCACCTGGTTGTGGGCATGCTTCGGAGAGGGATAAGCAGATCGCTGTGATCTCTACGAGTGAAAGTGTTAGTGAGATTGATAGTTTAATCTTTCGTGTTTACAGGTGTGTAAATTTCATTCTCTGCTATTAGTTTTGTGTTATTAACTGTATAGGCTGGAAAGCCAAAAAAACTGTGTAGACAGTCGTGGTACCCTTATGGGTAAGGCTAAGGATACTAGGTACGTAACTTTAATATTCCTTTTATGAGTACAGATGTATGTTGTAATTACTTTGCTTGATAGCATGTTGCATTCATTATGATATGTATGTTATATATGGGTTTGGATTATGATGCGAAAGGGGAATTATTGGAGACTGTCACAGTGGTTTGGTACCACAGTGGGTTGGCCCCAGTATATCTGATGCAGTGACCATGTCTCGATGGCTTGGTGCCACGGTGGTTTAATACCACGTATATACATATATCTATGATTCAGTGACTCGTCCCAGTGGTTTGGTACCACAGTGGGTTGGCCCCACATATATTTATCAAGAATTGTCACGGTGGTTTGGTACCACGGTGGGTTGGCCCCACGTATGTTAATAGTGACTCTGTCACGGTGATCTAGTATCACGGTGGTTTGGAACCTTGAGTGGCTTGGTGCCACGTATGAGGCGTGTAACGGATGGAGGGTTGATTGTAGAAATTCCCACGGTGTGATGGGCTGGTACGGGTGGCGTGTAGAGGATGGAAAAACTAGGTTGGGCTGGGACATATTGCATTCATTTCTTTCGTATGCCATCTTGAGTGGGCTGAGGCCCAATATGCGATTGTGGGCCATAAGCCATTTATGTGATATAGGGGATTTACACACTAAGTCTTGGTGACTCACCCCTTTACTTAACCTTACAGGTAATCAGTAGATGGCGGATTTAGAAGCCGAGGCAGACTCGTGGAGGCCATAAAATTTTTTCTTTTCGTAAACCCGTTTTTTTTATAATTTATTTTAAATGAGGATATTGTTATGTAATAAGGCCTTCTTAACTTAGCATTTGGTTTTAACTTATGATATGACGTTAATAATTATTTTTAACATAGAGATTAATATGGAGTTTTCAAAACATAAGTATCATAAACAACCGTTTTTCTTGCAAGTGCCAACAAATTTAATGAATAATCGATTAACCTAAATCGGAAAATTTTCCCTTAAACTACAAACCACAGTTTTATTCATACACATACAGCAACTATAATAAATAGTTTTTTTTTACTTACGGTATTTTCTTAAGATTTAAAAAGGCGTTTTCTACAATTTCATCCTGTGACATACCAAATCTGGTAGTAACGTTTTGACCGGGTTTGGGGTGTTACAGTATACCTGACTTATTTCATGGTATCAGTCACTTTGTGATCCTCGACGAATGGCTACCATGATTTTCGCTGATTCTTCCTCGGTTGACGGTGGTTGTGCTGTTTTCACTGGTGAGATAGTTGTAAACTCGTTCCCTCGGCATGACGTTGTGAAACTCGATGAAGAAACCTTCATTCAATGGCAACAACAGGTACACCTAATACTATGTGGATATAATTTGATAGGGTTTCTAGACGGGACATTACGTTCGCCGGCGAGATTCATTCAGTCACCGGATGGCTCTCTTGCTCCTAATCCATTTGCGATGATCTTTATGCAACAAGATCATTTCCTCACTCCGTGGTTGCTTTCCACAATAAATGGCTCGCTGTTGTCCTCCTTCACGGATGCTAAGACAGCTTGCGATGTGTGGATTACGACCACAAGTTTGTTCGTGGCCAACACTGGTGCTAAGCAGTTTTGGATCTGTCATGAACTCCACTCTCTCAAGAAAAGTACGCTCTCGATCAAAGGTTTTGTTACTCGTATAAAGAATCTTTGTGTTCTGTTCGAAGCTTCAGGCACTCGAATTCTGACGGTGGAGAAGACGAAAATCTTGCTCGTTGGCTTACCTCTAGACTTCAATGATGTCGTGTCTTCGGTGGCTGTTTCGTCCGAGCCGGTGCCGTTTCAGAGGCTTGTTGACGCCTTGGTTGAATGTGAGAACCGCCAGCTACGAGCGGTTCAAGAAGTGGCCATGCATGCTAACCTCGTGAAGGGTGCACTGTCGCACACACAAAAGGGCTCCGTCCGTGATGGCCGCCCTCCGTTCGATGGTCGTGGAAAAGGGTTCTGGCCGAGCATTCAATATCAGATCTGTAGTCGGTTCGGGCACCTTGCTCAGAGGTGCTACTATCGATTTAACTGCGATTTTGACGGTACAACTGCAATGAACCGGGCGCCGCAAAGTGACGATCGGCCCGCTCCAGCGTCTAGCTGCTCTCCTGGTCACCCTTTTTATGCGTCGCACGCATCGTCTGTTGAAGGAGATAGGTGGCCCTATCAATGAATCAGATTCATGTGCCCTTATACTCACTAACAGTTTGGTCAAAATTGGTTTCCAAAAGGTCAAAATCAGAATGACCAATATTGCTTCCCAGCTGGCTCTCAAAAGCTCGATTAAAATTGCTCTCTAAATGGTCAAAATCAGAGTGGCCAATTTCGCTTCCCAGCTGGCGCCCATACTCATGCATATGGGTTTAATGGTGAGCCGACTACACCATTTGCAAATGAAAAATGGGACATGTTTAATGGGCCAAGAAGGCCGAATTTTAATGGGCATGATGACGCGTTTAGGCCTGGGAATTGAAATGGTGTTCGACCCATGAATAATTGTGTTCAAGTTGGTTATCTATTGGGCCGTGATCATGCGGTCGGGCCGTTCAATGGTGAAGGGTGTGATGCTTCGACCCCGAATGTTCCTTGGAAAACTAAAGCGAGAGCTCGAGTGTATACTAGTTCAGACCCGTGTATTGGTCTTCCTCGGGTTGGTGATTTGCATGCCTCTGGTTATTCTAATTTTTCTAGATCGCATATCAACACTGCTCAGTTTGGATCTAATGATGGTGGCACTGATTCGTATATACCCATGCCTGTTGGTACTGCGTCATGGTACCCCGACTCGAGTGCTAGCAATTATATCTGTCGTAATGCGTCGGCTCTAAATGACATCACACCGTATTTAGGTATATCTTCTCTCTTGATGGGTGATGGGACTCCAGCTCCAATCTCGTCTATTGGTAATGGTGTTTTACATACGCGTTCTAAATTACTTCAGTTATCTGATGTTTTATGTGTGCCGAAAATACAGAAAAATTTGTTGTCTCTGTCCTAGTTTGCCATTGATAATAATGTGTGTACTTTGAGTTGCACCCAACATATTGTGTTATTAAGGACATCATGACCCGGGTGACATTGTTGAAGAGCCACATTTGTGACGATTTATACCAGTTATCTCTGCCAGATCTATCTCAACAATCTGCTCAAGCCTCAGTTGCTGCCTCTACTGTTCTTCAGAATAAGTTTGATAAAAGTGATGTGTTTTCTTTGTGGCATAAACGTCTTGGCCACCCATCTGCTACCGTTGTTAAAAGTGTTTTAGACAAATGTAATATTGTATCGGAAACGAGTTGACTTGAGGGTATATGTACGACATGTCAAAAAGGGAAGTCACATAAATTGCCATTTACACTACCTAATACTGAATATGGTAATCCTTTTGACTTGGTTGTATCTTATCTTTGGGGCCATATGTCTGTTGCTTGTGGGAATAATTGGTATTGTATAGAATTCATTGATGTTTGCACTCGTTTCACGTGGATTTATCTACTTCGTCAAAAGTCTCAGGTAGTGCAATGTTTTGTTCAATTTCAACAACTTGTTAAAACTCAATTTGGGAAGAATATTAAACAGTTTCAGAATGATTGGGACAGAGAGTATCGACCTTTCATGTCTATTCTAGCTTCTCAAGGGATTATTCATCGGTTGTCGTGTCCGCATACTTCTGAACAAAATGGAATGGTTGAGCGCAAACCTCGCCACATTGTTGACATGGGCGTTACTCTTCTAGCTCAAGCTGGCCTATCTATGGAATACTGGGGCTATGCATTTTGCTGTGCAGTTCATCTCATCAATCGACTTCCTACTTCTGTTTTGAAGGGACAAACTCTATTTAAGGCTCTCTATCGGCACGAACCTACTTACAACCACCTGAGGGTTTTTTGATGTTGTTGTTTTCCTTATCTACGCCCATTTCAGGCACATAAGCTAGATTTTTGTTGTCAACCGTCTGTCTTTTTGGGGTATAGTGCTCAGCACAAGGGATACCAGTGTCTTCTACCCACTGGCAAGATTGTTATCTCATGGCATGTGGTTTTTGATGAAAATAAGTTTATGCCTTCCGAACCCACTTCCAAGGGAGCTGTGTTTGACTATACTCAACCTGTTTCAACCTATGTTCCAATTGTTCGGATCGATTGTTTACGTTATGTGGTGCTGTCTGTTGCTCAATCTCCTACTCCGTGTTCTCAACAGGCTGATTGCCCATTAAGGTTCCCATCGGTTGAAGTTCAGTCTGAGGTTGGATCTGATCGAGAGCCGCATAGATCTCCTTTGTCCAGTGAGACTGGTGGTTCCAGGCCTTATCCTAGTATTGAGCCCTCTCTTGATACTCAGGCACCATTGCTGCCTGTAACTAATATTCATCTAATGGTAACTCATTCAAAGGCCGGTGTATTCAAACCCAAAGCTATGTCTGTTGAAGTTATGGAACCTTTCACAATTGAGGAATCGTTTTCACATTCAAAATGGCGTCCTATGACTCAGGCTGAATATGATGCCCTTATACGAAATTCGACTTGGGACCTTGTTCCGCTACCATCAAATCGCAAAAATTATCGGGTGTAAATGGCTTTTCAAAGTCAAGAGGCATCCTGATGGCACAATTATTTGACATAAGGCTTGGTTGGTCGCAAAAGGTTATTCTTAAATTCCTAAGTGTGATTTCAAAGAAATGTTTAGTCTAGTGGTGAAACCTACTACTATCTGGGTTATTCTGTCCATTGTCGTTTCAAGAGGATGGCAGCTTCGCCAGACCGATGTAAACAATGCCTTCTTAAATGGTGATTTAAACACTAAAGTATTTATGCAACAACCTCCGGGGTACGTTAAGTGTGTTCCAATGGTACACCATTTGTGTGTCATCTAAAGAAAGCTTTGTATGGCCTTTGTCAGGCTCCACGTACGTGGTTTGAGAAGCTTAAACAATTTCTCGTCTCTATCAGTTTCGTTAGGTCAAAATCTGATGCCTCATTATTTGTTCGAATCAAGTTTGGATCTACTCTCTATGTGCTTGTGTACGTCAATTATATTATCATTACTAGAAGCCTGACCACCGCTATAGATTGGTTTGTTCGGCTGTTAATTGATGAATTTTCGCTAAAGGATATGGGCAATCTTCACTATTTCCTCGGGATAGAAGTTACTCAATTTTTCGGCTGTTTACATCTATGTCTAAAAAAATATATACATGACATTCTTGATCGGTGTTCATTGACCAATGCGAAAAGTGTTCATACGCCAATGGTTAGCTCATCTACTCTGTCTAAAAATGATGGTGAGTGCTTGAAGGACCCAATGGAGTATAGGAGTGCTGGAACACTACAGTATGTTGTTCTTACTCGGCTCGATATTGTATATACCATAAATAGAGTCAATTCATGCAAAATCCTACTACTACTCATATGGTCACACTAAAATGCATTTTGTGGTATTTGTGTGGCACTCTTGAGTTTGGGGTTGTTTTTCGTCCGTCTGCTCTGCTCTCTTTGGTTGGCTACGCCGACGCCAACTGGGGGTTAGATTTTGACAATAGCCGATCGACCTCCGGATATTGTGTTTACTTTGGTCATACTCTCATCTCTTGGTGTTCTAAGAAACAGCAAGTGGTTTCTTGATCCACGACTGAAGCGGAATACAAAAGCCTAGCTGCGGTTACCAGTGAAGTTACTTGGTTATTGTCATTGTTTCAAGAATTATAGGTTAAGTCTGAAGATACCCCTACTGTGTGGTGTGATAACTCCAGTGCTGTTACAGTTGCAGCTAATCCTGTCTTACACTCGAAATTTAAGCATGTCGAGTTAGATCTATTTTTTGTGTGCAAGAAAGTCGCTGATGGGTCTGTTCTAGTGGGTGAAGTTCCTGCGTGTGATCAAATGGCTGATGTTTTCATGAAGCCACTTTCAGTGACCTCCTTCACTCAATTTAGGAATCTTCTCAGGGTCTTACTTGTCGGGAAGATGGATGAATGTTAAAAATATAAGCAGTTAGTCTATTAGTAACTGAAGCTGTTGTAACAGCTAACAATCTATTAATCAGTAGATATCAATTTGTTAATAAGTAGTTACTTAGAAGTCTATAAATACAGCTACCAATGTACAAAGAAAGTCAAGCATTTTCAATATCCAGAGAGTTCATTTTCAGTTTGTATTGCTTTCGTTCTTTAGTATACCTGACTCATTTCAGAGAGGATGCCATTAAGGATAAGTGTTTTCAAAGACCATCAGGTGTGGAGAGAAGCCGTCAAGGGTGTGAATGATGATCACCAATGGTCTAAAGAGGCCCTTCAAGTGCAGTAAGTTTGAAATGGTCCAGAGAAGATGGAGTCTAAAAAGTTTTGAAACGTGTCAAAAGTTCTAGTATTACATATTGTGAGTTAAAGTCCGAAACAAATATATACATAATATTTTATAGAGGTCAATTGATAAAATGATATTCATTCAATCCATTTGAATTGACTTGATTCGTAGAACATTTTTGTGGCCAAGTAAAGCACTTAAAGAAATTTAGGACAACCATGGTAAATAGGAAAATTAATATTAAAATATACATAATTTGATAAGATTTGGTTTTTTAATATTAAAGAATTGACTCAATCCATTAAGAATCTCAATTATAGATAAACTCCAATATGTACCGTTAGATTCGGAGGAGTTCAATTATAAATAGAGGCATTTCCCCTATTTGTAATTATTTAGTTATAATCCTTCAAAGTAATAGAGATACTTTGAGAGCATTTACTCAAATATCTTGTGTGCGTTGTTTTCTTGTGGCATTTTCTGTTATTTCATTATTCTTTTGTTTTGAGTTGCTTTTGTTTTATTTTTCGATGCCTTGAAGAATTTCTACCCATAGTTCACCACATGGTCTGCGAGACTAAAGTTATAACCCCGTGACACTAGGACACACAAAAAGATTCTAGAAACATAGAAGAGTTCAAATGGTTGCCAAGGGACCAAAACCTAAAATAAGGTAAATTGTTCTAAAAGCTCTAAAGCAATGTAGCCTAAGCTAAGGTAGAATATTTTAAAGATACGTTATGGATCATTGGAGCCAATTATTCATAATTGTAGTATCAAATGATTTTAGCTTATATATAGGAGGCACCCTTTCCTCATTTGTATGTAACTTGGGATTTAAGTGAATAAGACTCTTAACATTCTCCCAACGCTTTAGTCTTAAAGTGTGTTCAGGATTTGTTGTTGATGTGTCGTGAAACTAACTAAAAATTTGACTAAGGCAAGTGCACCTATCAATTAATAGTATAGCTATGGTGAGCAAATATATCATTCTCACGAAAACTAAAAGTACTAGTAATTATCGTCTTTCTATTATTTAATCAAATAATTCGAGTGATTGATTAAAAACTAAAATTAACTAATTTTATTAACTAACAAACACGAAAAAGAACAAAACACGAAAATAATCGATTAACAACCAAGAAGCAAAACAATACCTAGGAAAGAATTCACCTAGATTTCATCTATCACCATCAATCCAAATTATGGAATTTCTTTACTTAGCACCATGATCTATAGAAATCCCTAAATTATACTAATATCTCTTTCAAGTATAAAACCTCTATTATCGCATTTACTCGTGCTATGGATTTCCCTATTAGATTTGGCTCTAATCTGGTAGATTTATGTTAACCTATTTCTAGGATTGTATGCAATTCCACTTAATTATGCAAGATCTAATCTTAAACAGTGTCTATTCAACCACCAAATTAAGCTCATCAAATATGGATCAATACTCTAGAAATACTAAGCCAAGAATAAGAACACATAATTGAGAATAAGAAACTAAATAGTTATTATGTAAAATAAAAATAAAATGACAGAATCCATCATAGGGTTCATCTCCCTAACATGCTTGAAAATAGAAACATCCAAGATACAGTATAACCAAAATAAATAAACTCATGATAATCTCCTAATAAATCAATTGGGAATCTTCAATCTTGACGGAAATCTGCTTCAAATTCGGCTTCAATGGTTTTTTTCGAGTTGTTTTCTTGAATATTATATGACGACTCATTCCTATATTCTTATTTTTGTTATATATATGTATTAGAATGCTTGAAAAACCTAAAAATAGTGATTCTTTTTTGTAGTTCAGTGCGCAATTCCTGAAATCGACATGACTTACCACATGTCCGTGTAGGTCACATGACCATGTGGTTTGGCCATGTGGCTCATGCGGCTTGCTCTGATGATCCGATTTTCACTCATTTTTCGTTCCTTTTGCTCCCAAGTGCTCTGTTAAGCATTAAAACATGAAAGGATTAGGAGTATAAAATTCACAATTAACATCGGATAATCACCAAAAAACGTATTAAGAATGAGTTTAAACATGTTACTTTTAGCACTTATTAGTTGTTGGGGTGGAAAAGCTTTACTTCAAAAACAATCTCAAACACCTAGCTTTAGGGTGGAAAGTGCGGTGAAAGAGTGTTTTTTCACCCAAATGCAAAAGTCGGGGTTTAGCTGTTTTTAGCTTTTGACTTTTGCATTTTAAAGTACAAAATATCAAAATATCTTTATTTGTATTAACCATTTAAAATGTATTTAAAATTTTGGATTAATTTATATTTTATGTATCATTTATTAAATTATATGAATATTATTTACAAATATAATTATATTAATTTATTTAAATATTATTAATTATTATATTTTAAATTTTAAATTTTTTCATGTATAACTAAATTTAAAAATAATTTATTAGTTATTAAACAATATTTAAAAAATACATTTTATGTATAATTATATTAAATTATTTAAATATTATCTAATTTAATTTATTTTTTAATTTCTAACATCATGTATAAAATAGACATTTTAACTTCCCATCGTAGTTTTTGAAAACAATTTCAAACACCTTAAATTAACAAACCACACTTTTTCACAACACTTTCCCGTCGCACTTTCTAAAATCACATTTTCTAAACTAAAGTTTTCAAAAGCACTTATCAATCACAATAGAAATGTCCAATTCGCCCTTAGTGTGCTTTAGAGTGCTTTCTTAGTGTGCTTATTAGATCCTAGAAGCTAGCTAGTGCCTCTTCAAGAAAGATTAAAGGTTGATTTAGGCAATGTTAGCATAAGACTCTTGTCTAAGGCCGCAAGTAACATCCTTGACATTTTTCAAGAAGTGACCAGTGTCAATTCAGGTTGACACGTATTCCAAAATTTCGGAAATGACAAAAATAGAATTAATAATATTAGTAGAAAAGGTGATTGGACATTATAAGAAATTAAAAGGACTTTTGAATTTAGGAAAATTAATTCAATGAATTTACTAAATTGTAGAATTGTGAAAAGTGTTAGGCCATAGTGTAAAAAGTAGAAATATGAAATAAATATATAATAAGGATGGGAAAAAAGAGGGAGGATTGGAAACATAATTATACCAAAAGGGAGCGATGTGAAAGGATGATGGATAAACCTTTTTTTAGAAATTATTAAACTAATGGATTTTTATGGAAACTCGGAGAAACATCTCCATCACTCTCTTCTTCCCATGCCACCATTATATCAAAGAAGAAAACTTTGCTTTCTTCTTCATTTTGGTCATTTTCCTCCATAACCAATAAAGAATGAAGCTTCAAACTTCAAATTTCTCCATCAATTGTTAGAAAAAATAAGAGGACAACTATATAGTGAGCTTATTTTCTTGCAAAGCTAACTAATAGACATTGTTAGAGAAGAAAGAAATGTGAAGAAAAGTTAGGGCTTTTAAGTAAATAATGTAAGGATGATGAAGTTTCTTTTAGGAATTTATATTTATTTCATCATAATGCATGGAAATAGCATGTGATTTTTGTTTTGATATTAAATGTTGTATATGTCTTGTGATAATGAAGACAAAGAGAAGAAAGGTGAACATCAAATGGGTGATAAAGCCAAAGATATAGCAAATGAGTGAAGGAAGAAGGAAAGGGTTCGTTCAAGCATTTTGTTGTAAGTATATCAAGAGTTTTACTTATTTAATTAAACCCTAAGTAGAAACTTGATAAATTAGTTTAGTATTTTATTTGAAATTTATTTACATAAGAAAAAGGATGATTTGATTCTATGGAATTATTTGAATATGAAATTGCATTTTTATTATGAATTTGAAAGTGTATGTGTGGTGAATTTGATGAAAAAGACTAAATTAAAAAGAGTGTAAAAGTTAGATAGGTGAAATAGATATTGATATGAAGTTTATAAATGAAAAGTTCATTATTGAATAAATAGATGCCAAGTGAAATTTTAGTGATTATTAACTTAATTTAGATAAGGACTAAATTGTAAAAATAAAATTTATTCTATTTGTTGAGAAAATGTAAACAAATGGTATAGTTTATGTAACGCCCCGAATTTTGGGCCTAGAAGTTTTGAGTCTTGGGCATAGGGGCAGTGAGGACTCGCACATATGTAGTGAGTTGTGCAATTTAGTGACAAGAATGGGCCTGTTGGTCTGGTGGATAAGTGAAGTGTTATTATGCTTGAGGTCCTATGTTTGAATCCCTGCATGAGCTAGGGAGATATTTTGTGCATTTTTTTTCATTTAGATATTATTTTATTATAATAATTATTTGATATTTTTGTTATGTTAAAAATATTATTATTATTTTAATTTTCTATTTTGACATTTTTTCTCCCTTCTCCTCTCTGTTTTTCTTTCTTTTGTTTGTTTTTTTCTTATTGCTCAAACGTTTTTAACTGCGGTTTCGGGATTGTTGCTCCTCCACCGTTCTCTTCATCGTCAAATCATGTGTGGGATATGAATCTGGTTACTATTTTCTGTTTTTAAATCGATTGTTATCTTGTTTTAAGAATCCCTTTCCTTCGGCTTTTTGTAGTTATGCATTACCCCTTCGTTTTTGAGTTTTTAGATGATAGAAGTGAAGAGAAATCGTTGTTTTCTAATATATGATGATAGGGTAAAGTTTAGGGACTGTTAGATGGCCAAAACGGTGTTTTCGGGGCTAAATTGGGGTGGTTTCGTAGCCTCCTCGATGGTCACACAGCCATGTACCACCCCTCACACGGGCGTTTGGATCCCCACACGGCTGGAGCACACGGGCATGTGGCCCTAATTCGCCAAATTCTGATTTCAGGGCAAATCAAATGCCATTGTGAGTCTATGTGTTCCAACCCCTCGACTAAGCTTACTGAGGGTGAATACGATTCTATTCTGACTTCGAATTTTGTACTGCTTGTAAGTGAATGTGTGCTATGCTAGGTACTGAATCTGAGTGCATAGGTGTGCACGTTTCTGTAACTGATTGACTGACTGTAAGTGACTACTTCTAAATGACTGCCTGAAATTGTATTCTGAATTGGTGCATCTGCATTCATACATCTACATACATGTATTTGCATACATACATCTGCATATAAAGTATTTTGGGTTAGGATTTTGAAGAGAAGGAAGATTTACGATTTGGCAGTTTAACTGCATACTGAAGTTCCAATACCCTGAGGGTCGTGGATGATTTGACGGTACTGCAGATTTTAGCACTATACTATACAACACATACGTCAGCATCTCTACATATCATTGACTGATCTGGCATTTTTACTACAACTTATCGGTATAGCGGATTACCGTATTGTACTGTACCGCATGTACGTTAGCTACGCTACGTACCACTATTTGATCTGGCAGTTCATACTGCATGTCTGTACTGTGGTTTACCGTATTGTACAATGCAGCTTATACGCTATATTTGTTGCGTAACATATGAGACTAGCAATTTATCTGCATACTTAAGCCCCAATTCCCAGAGGGTCGAGGGCGGTCCTAATTCCCTGAGGGGCGAGGATAATACTGATGATCATCATTGCCGAGCAACCCGGGATGGCATCCTATGGAGTATAAGGTTGGATGGGCTTTTCGAGGTCCTACTCGGAGTGCAGGGATGGGTGGGTTGATTAAATCCCACAGTAAGTGTAGGGTTGGATGGAGATGGTGTGTTGCCTGGATGGGTGGGTTATTTTATAACTCATTTGCACTCATATGCATCTGAATGAACCTATGTGACTAAATGTGACTGTACTATTCGACTGAAATGTCTGATTGATCATTTTGGCTGAATGCAATACTATTACTGAATGTGATAATATGACTGAATGTGTTACTAATCGACTGAAAGGCACGTATGCCTATGCGATTTCTGTAGACTTTCTCTGTAAATGTCTGACTGAACGATTATTGTGATAGTGTGATTGACTTGTGAATGGTTGCTATTGTATTTGAATAGTACTTGAGGTTAGGTGTATCTGTTTGTTCCATATGACTGTAAAGTACATATGGTGTGTTTGACATTGGGGAAACTCACTTAACTGTTATCTGTTTGTAAGTGTGTTCTTCTTCTGAACTACTTCTAGTGCCCTATTTCTGTTTCTGTAGTGTAACTGATTTTAATCTCACACTGAGTTCGAGTAGCTCACCCCCTCTTCTGTTTCTCCTTTTCAAGTATAGTTTTGGATTCTAGATGCTGGACTTAGTGTGCGGAGGACTCAAACAGTCTTGGTGGAAATGAGTTATAAGCTTTTATTTTCAGGTTTAATTATTATTCGTTTAAGTTGAACTGTAAAGTTTCATAATACCGTGGTACAACTTTTGTTTTAACTTTTCATTCGTAAGTGTTAAATTGTTAAACTTACTGGGGAATTTAAATGATTAAACTTTTTTGAATTGATTCGGGATAAACGTTTTCAGAATTAAATTTTCAAACGACTTGATTTGTAAAATTTTCTCACGATCACTTCGGTGATCAATGTAGCGTTCTGAATTCGGTCTAGTCTTCTAGGCCGAGTTTGAGGTGTTATATTTAGTGGTATCAGAGCCAGGTTTGTAAAAACTCGACTTGTGTTTTCTACGTAGACGTGTGCGCAAATAAATGATTTTGAAAAATGTTTAAAAAACTGTACCATAGGAAATTGAAATGGTTTAAATTTTGTAAAGTGATTTACGGAAAAGACCTGTCTGAGACTTCGATGCTGGTCCAAGTAGAAATTCGAAACAGTGATAATTAAACATTTAGAATTTTATATTTATTCTGTGTGTGTTCTAAAAATGTAAATTTTCAGAGTTAACATACGACTTACATAGAATCTAAGGGTAAACAAGATTGCGATGAGTCGTCTACTCCTCTAGGGTGTGAAACTGTTCAGGAACCAGTAGTCAATGTGAGTTCGCCAGCCCTGTGTAGCGATAACCCAGAGGTTGGTACTGAGGCACTGACCCGATTAGTAAGGGAAGTGCTAGAGGAAGTGTTTGAAGCTAGAATAAGAGGAATTAGTGAAACACTTCAGGCTTGGTGCATAGACTGTAACAAGAAGAGAGATCGCAACTCCCCAAGGTTGGAGCCTCGTTCTGCGAAGTGCGCTAGGATGCATCTGAATGATAGTAAAGGTAGTGTCGGTGGTGACACGAGCATACCATCTTGTGAGCACTATAAGAGGTGCCATGCGGGCGATTGCTGAAGGAAGTCAGGAGTGTGTCTGAGATGCGAGTCTAAGGAGCATCGGGTTTGAGATTGTCCTCGGCGCTTTTGAGCCAGGTATGGTTAAGCATGTTTGAATGTGTTTATTTGAGCATTGAAATTGTGTACACACAAATATCTGTCTGCTTCAGTGGTTATGTGTTCTGGGTATGTCTGAGAGGTGAATTTTGGAATCAAAGTGAGCAGCGGGAGCGTAGTGGTGTAGTTTGGTTGTGCGACTTTTTTGATAGTTGGAAATTTCGAGGACGAAATTTCTTTAAGGATGGGTGAATTGTAATGCCCTGAATTTTGGGCCTAGAAGTTTAGAGTCTTGGGCATAGGGGCAGTGAGGAGTCGCACATATGTAGTGAGTTGTGCAATTTAGTGACAAGAATGAGACTGCTAGTCCGGTGGATAAATGAAGTGTTATTATGCTTGAGGTCCTGTGTTCGAATCCCTGCGTGAGCTAGGGAGATATTTTGTGCATTTTTTTCATTTAGATATTATTTTATTATAATAATTATCTGATATTTTGTTATGTTAAAAAAATTATTATTATTATTAAATTTTCTATTTTGACATTTCTTTTCCCTTCCCCTCTCTGTTTTTCTTTCTTTTGTTTTTTTTTCTTATTGCTCAAACGTTTTTAACTGCGATTTCAGGATTGTCGCTCCTCTGCCATTCTCTTCATCGTCAAATCAGGTGTGGGATACGAATCTGGTTACTGCTTTCTGTTTTTAAATCGATTGCTATCTTGTTTTAAGAATCCCTTTTCCTTCGGCTTTTCGTAGTTATGCATTACCCCTTCGTTTTTGAGTTTTTAGACAATAGAAGAGAATTCGTTGTTTTCTAATATATGTTGATAGGGTAAAGGTTAGGGACTGTTACGGTGGCCAAAACGGTGTTTTCAGAACTAAATTGGGGTGGTTTCGTAGCCTCCCCGATGACCACATGGGCGTGTGGATTTGTGAATTAGGGTTTCTTATTGATTTTGGGTGCCACACAGCCTGGCCACACGAACGTGTGGCCGGTTTAGGGATTTTGTCAGAATCCACACGGTCGTGACCTCTGAGCACACGGGTGTGTGAGTTTGGGGCCTAGGGAATCCTCACGAGCATGTGTTATAGGACACACAGCTATGTCTGATGGCTACACAGGCGTGTGACACCTTCACACGGCTGTGTCTGCCCTGCACCTAATATTAGGGAAAATGGACAGTGAGTTACACGGCCTGTTCATACGGTCGTGTCTACCCTGCACCTAATATTAGGGAAATTAAACAGTGAGTTACACGGCCTGTTTACACGACCGTGTCCCTGCACCACACGGGCGTGTGCCTCTTTCACACGGCCATGTGCCACCTCTCACACAGGCGTTTGGATCCCCACACGACCGGAGCACACGGGCGTGTGGCCTTAACTCGCCAAATTCTGATTTTAGGGCAAATCAAATGCCATTTTGAGTCTATGTGTTCCAACCCCTCGACTAAGCTTATAGGTCGAAGATCTCCCTTTGGTTTTGAAAACAAAGTTTGATCCACAAAAAATGTAGATCTTCCATTTGTAGAAAGGTCAAAACAAACATTTGTGAAAGATATGTTTTAATATATTAAATTCAACTATTTTCTTCTGATGATATCAATTCTCAAATCAAATGCATTCGAAAAGAAGATAATATTATTTTTAAGTTTAAAAGTAGCAAACAAACTTTCAATATGATAAATAGATATTTTTACTCTTTTTCTTGTGCTTATTACAATCAATAAAAATTGCAACATAACTTTAACTAGCTAAATTATTAATTAGGAGTAAATGATATATCATTTTACTTGACAACTCCAATACAACAAGTTTCTTGACCAGTGACAAGCATGATGTTTTTTTTTTTGGTAAATAAAGATAGATAAGTTCAAAGAACTAATTACCGTTAGCTTGATGAAGGCCTATAACTTCTAATGTTCAGTGGGCATCATCTTCAAACACAAATCAAGCATGAGCAGGTATATCTTCAAACATCAACAACCTGTTAAGATTACAAAAAGCAACTTTGGTCATACAATTTGTCAGTTTATTATGGTCTCGTGGGGCATGCCAAAACTTGATAATGCGGTTGTTGAGAGCACCAAAAATATCTTTTCCCTTTAAAATAGTGAAAATAATAAAAATAATAGTATAAGGGAAGTAGGGTCAAATCCTCAGGGACCGAATCTGCACAAATTCCTGTTCTTCGAAATCCTGAACAGAGTTGTGCCTAAGAAAACCTGTGTACCAGGAAAAAAAATAAAAAAAAAACAGAATTAAAAGTTTAGATTGAATTGAAATTACGAAAATTAAAATTGAAATAGTAAAAATAAATAGAGTTGAGGAAAAATGAGTTCTTATAGAGATATTCCAGCCTCCAGTTGTCTCGATCCACCTTGGATTATATCATTGGCTTTTAAGTGACCCATCTCAAACAGAATAAGCCAGTTATAGTGGAAGAGGACGCTTACGACCACCAGCTCCAAGAATTTAGACTTACGATTTAGAGGAATCACTTCTGTTGGACCATCTTGTGCTAGATCATCATTTCTCAATGGCGAATGCCACGCCATTTTGTCTCTTGGGCTCGCCAACATCTAATGCAGTAAGCTAATGAACCGACTGTGCAACCTTCTCAAAATATACAAAGCGGTCGTTTCTTGCACACGTTGAAAAGATCACCTTTTAAGGGAAATGAACGGAAGCGTCAGCCCCATAATACGGAGAAACGACGAATACTCGTCGAGAAGGCTAAGATCGGATTCTAAGCCTCATGAACCCTTTTGGAGGAACTTTGACAACCTTCGGCTAGATAAATTTAGTGGCTCATGGTTTTTGGAAAAATAAATATAATGGAAATGGAGTTTTTATTGAAAAAATTATGAAAAGAACAAGAGGCTAAACTTTTTGGGAGAGAGAGTGTTTACAGAAAGGATGAGTGAAATTTGTGTCACTCCTTCCCCTATTTATAGTACTAGAAAACCTAGTCTATTCCTAATTAACTTCCAAAAGATAAATACAAATAAATAAAGTTAATTAAAGATAAATAAAAATAAATCCTGAAATTAAATCTAAATAACCATCCTTAATATAATTGGAATTAAGATAGAGTCTTGTGATATAAAATATCTTCTTTTGCATTTTTGCTCCTAAAATCTTCCACACTTTGCATTTTCGGCACCACTTCTCTCATACTTCGCATGCTGGCCCAATTTAACTTTAAATTCATGCTTTTTGCCCTCAAATTTCTTTTTGCCTTCAATTTAGTCCATGTAAGATAAAAAATCATAAATAGCTCAATTTAGTAGGATCATACTCAAAATAAACATATAATTAATACATAAAAATATGTCATCTAGAGTATTATCAAATTCCCCTTACTTAGCCCATGCTTGCCCTCAAGTATGGTTCCTAATCACTGTGAAAATTAGAACTTTTGCCATGATTGAAATATCACTCCAAAGTTTTATAAAAGTAGGCATAATTCATGTGAAAAATAAAAAGAACCTTTAGCTTGCTTTAAGTAAAACTGAAAAACTATTCTAATTAATACACATAAAAATTAAAAATGACTTGGATTATTTCATGAAAATTAGGTAATTTACTAAACTTACCAAGACACCTTATTTGTTTCCACCTTTAGTCCCCAAATGCAATTTTATTATTAATACATCATTTTTTTCTTTTATTATTTTTTCCTTCCTTTTTTTTTTCTTTTTATCATTATTATTATTGCATAAGAATAAATTGAACCTTTTGACACGAAGAGAGATGACAGCCAAGCACCCGGCCCCGGTTACTCAGCCCAACATACTTCTAATTTATTATATTTTTCTTAAGAACATATCGAACCTTTTGACTCGAAGAGAGATGACAGCCAAGCACCCCACCCCGGTTACTCAGCCCAACATATTCCTAAAAAAAATTATTTAATTCCGGTTAGTGGAGTTACCTAACACGTCACACAACCTTTTGACGTGAAACAGGATGACAACCCATGCACCCTACCCTGGTTACTCAGTCAGTCACGTTTTAAGCTGTACTCATTATCACGGAAGCATCACAATTTATTATAATAAAACAAAATTTAAATTTGGAGGACTAGGGAAAACAATTAAGTGTCAAAAATAAGTTTCGGCAACTACCTAACAGTTATTAATAGAAATTCAGCATGCAATTTTTATTAAGTGTTGTCTTTACGTTTAGGCTAAATCGATTTTACTATAAGCAAGATAGGGTTAACTTTATCAATCATAATTATTCAATCTAAAAGAAATAAAACAGTGGAGATGAAATCAAACAGGCAAAATCATAACTAACTCAGTAGACAAGAATCATGCATGTAGGTCAAACAGTGGGCAAGTCGTGGTCAAATTCTTGGGCATGAAAAGAGGTAGAATATTCTTAAAAAAAATAAATGTGGACAAAAACGAGCATAAGGCAGCAGCAACAGTAACACAAAAGTAAAAGCAGCAGATAAAATGACAGAAATAATGAGGAATGCCTCTCCTACTTAAAGCACATTGTCCTCGATGTGAAAAATAATATTAATAAATATGATGAAAAGAAAGGTTTAAAACATTCCCCATGTCATTTTCGTTACTGTTTTCACCCATTCCAAATTTAATTTTTTAAATTCCTTGATCCTCCTAGATATAAGAAAAGATATAAAATTTATTAACATGCAAGAAAATAAAGGAAATAGAAAATATAAATATAAATAAAAAATATAAATAAAATAAAATTGGGTTGCCTCCCAACGAGCGCTTGTTTAACGTTGCTAACCTGACGCCCAAATGTTCCAGTTGAGTTCTTTCATTCATATGGTCTTGAAAATCCTCTCTTTTTATCACATCCATCATATTTGGGTTAAATCGTCCTTGCGCCTCTTTATTTGGTTTCGTATTTCCTCCAAGAAAATTTTATGTGTGCCTGTCAGGTGGTTAATCCCTTTTAAGTAGGCAATGGTCTCATCATTCTCCAAAAATGCTCGCTTGAGATGCTCGGGAAGTTGTTTTAATTTCAAATTTGGTGCCTGCACAATAGAAGGTAGAAGTTTAGTATCCATAGGAGTCAATAATTTATTAACAGATTCAAAATCATCAAACATCATTTTAGATTTATCTCCATAAGATGACTCAAAAGTTTCTTCTACTAATGAGTCAATTATGTCGACACAATTTACGTTCAAGATTTCACTTCAGTGACTAATAGCATTGTAAACGTTAAACTTCACGATCTCCCCGTCAAATTCCATCGTGAGAGTTCCACTACGCACGTAAATCTTAGTATTTGCAGTACTAAGAAAAGGTCGCCTCAACAAGATGTCTGAAGATCTAGGAATGTTATCCTCTTCCATTTTTATCACATAAAAGTCTGTAGGAAATATAAGTTCGTTGACTTTCACCAATACGTCCTCGAGGACTCCTTCGGGATGCACAATAGACATGTTTGCTAACTGAATGATAACATCTGTTTTCATCAAAAAAACTTGCGTTAAGTGATTCATAAATAGAAAAAGGCATGACATTTATGGAGACCCCTAAATCACACATAACTTTTTAACATTCCTAAGTGGCCTATTTTGCATGGTATTGCAAACATGCCCTATCTTTGCATTTCGCTGGCATCTTCCATTGTAATACTGTAGATACATTCTCACCAACGCTTACCCTTTCATTACCAGTTAATTTTCACTTGTTGGCGCAAAGCTCTTTGAGGAACTTAGCATAACGCGAAATTTGTTTGATGACATCCAACAGTGGTATGTTGATCTCGACATTTCTGAATGTTTCGAGGATCTCATTGTCCTCTTTACCTTTCCGAAATTGGTTCAATCATCCTGGAAATGGAGGTTGAATTTTAGGTAATGGAGGTTTCGATCGGACCTGTTCATCGTTCTCGTGCTTTTCTTGGACGAAATCTTGGCCAAGATTTCTGCCAAGATTTAGTTCCAGTACTTTTCCACTTCACAACATCACTTCATTTACGTGTTGTCTTGGATTAGGTTTCGTTTGTGATGGCAACTTCCCCTGTGAGTTCATTTTTTCAATTGATATGTTAAATTCTCTTATAGACGCTTCGGTTTTCTGTTGAAAGTCAAGCATATTAGCTACTAATTTATTAACCATGGTTTCTAGAGAAGTACCTGAATCTCGTGGCTATTGTGGAAATTGACATTGGTATGGCTAGTTGTACTGCAGGTTTGCTCCATAACTCAAGTTAGGATGGTCCCTCCATTCTGGATTGTAGGTATTAGCGTAGGGGTCATATCGCCTCTGTGGTGGCCAAGGGAAATTTCCTACAGCATCCAAATGAGCCATAGTATCGTCACACAAACTAGGGCATGCATCAGTTGTATGTTCAGGTGTTGCACAAATTCCACACAGTCGGGTTGGTCTTGTTTTTACTACAAAAAGAGAATTCATGATATTAGTAAGTCGATCGGCTTTATCTTCTAATGTTGAAATACTTAGTTGGTGAACCCTTCTAGTGGGTTCAAGATTGGCTCGAAATTGCTGAGTATTTGCGGCTATCATGGATATCAAGTCTCTTGCTTGTTAAGGAGTCATGTTGACCAACGCCCCTCCACTGCCAGCATCTACCATATTCATCTTTAAGGGCTTTAAGCCTTCATAAAAGTATTGGAGCAGAGATTTTTTTGTTATACCATGTTGTGGGCAACTTGCACACAACTTCTTAAATCTCTCCAATAGTTGTAAAGAGACTCTGCTTCTTTTTGCCTTATTCCAATAATCTCTCTTCTTAACTCAGTTGCACGTGATGTTGGAAAAAAACTTGTTGAAAAACAAACGAGAAAGATCAACCCAAGTTGTAATAGATCTAGGAGGTAAATAAAACAACAATTCCCTAGTAGAATCTTCTAAGGAAAAAGGGAAAGCACGTAATTTAATTTGACCCTTAGTTACCCCCTAAGGGTCATGCTAAAACAAACCATATGAAACTCTTTCAGATGTTTGTGGGGATTTTCATTTTGCAACCCACGAAAAGTTGGCAGTAGCTGGATTAAACCGGACTTCAGTTCAAAATTAGTATCCATAATAGGATACGCGATGCACAGTGGCGGTTGTTCTACAGGAGCTTCGGCCAATTGTCGAATCATTTGAGCCATATGTAGATGTTCTAGATTTGTGTTTTTGTTAACCCTAGTGTTAAGCACTTCTTCTAGTGAATCAAATTTTACTTTCTCGCTTTCAAATGTTTGAGTAGGGTTTTCGTTAACCCTAGACTCTACTTCATTATCGATTCTGATTTCTGGTGGTGGGTTACTCTGAGTCCCAACCCACTCCTGATTGCTTTTTTCGTAACTTTGTCTCCTTGCGATTAGCTCTCGCAGTCTTCTCTATTTCTTAATCAAACGCAAGAATACTTGGAGCAGATCTGGTCATAAGAAACAAAGAAACAAGATTAGTACGTTACCAGTCCCTTACAAGGGCGCTAAAATTTGATGCGGTCGTTTAGAGCACCAAAAACATCCTATCCCTTTAAAATAATGAAAATAATAAAAATAATAGTATAAGAGAAGTAGGGTCAAATCTTCAGGGACCGAATTTGTACAAATTCCTATTCTTCAAAATCCTGGACAAAGTTGTGCCCAAGAAAACTTGCGTACTTGGAAAAAGAATAAAAAAAATTAAAAGTTTAGATTGAATTGAAATTACGAAAATTAAAATTGAAATACTAAAAATAAATAGATTTGAAGAAAAATGAGTTCTTATAGAGAGATTCTAGCCTCCGGTTGTCTCGTCCGCCTTGGATTCTATCACTGGCTTTTAAGTGATCCTTCTCAAACAGAATAAGCCAGTTATAGTGGAAGAGGACACCTACGACCACCAGCTCCAAGAATTTAGACTTATGATTTAGAGGAACCTGACTCTAGCCAACAATTACTTCTGTGGGACCATATTATGTTAGATCATCATTTCTCATTGGCGAATGCCACGCCATTTTGTCTCTTGGGCTCGCCAACCTCTGACGCAGTAAGCTAACGAATCGGCTGTGCAACCTTCTCAAAATATACAAAGCGGTCGTTCCTTGCACACGTTGAAAAGATCACCTTTTAAGGGACATAGATGGAAATGTCAGCCCCATAATACGGAGAAACGATGAATACTCGTCGAGAAGGCTAAGCGCGGATTCTGAGCCTCATGAACCCTTTTTGAGGAATTTTGACAATCTTCGGCTTGATAAATTTAGTGGCTCATGGTTTTTGGAAAAATAAATATAATGGAAATGGAGTTTTTATTGAAAAATTATGAAAAGAACAAAAGGCTAAACTTTTTGGAAGAGAGAGTGTTTACAGAAAAGATGAATGAAATTTGTGTCACTCCATCCCCTATTTATAGTACTAGAAAACCTAGTCTATTCCTAATTAAATTCCAAAAGATAAATACAAATAAATAAAGTTAATTAAAGATAAATAAAGATAAATCCTGAAATTAAATCTAAATAATCATCCTTAATATAATTGGAATTAAGATAGAGTCTTGTGATATAAAATATCTTCTTTTGCATTTTTGCTCCTAAAATCTTCCACACTTTGCATTTTTATGCACCACTTCTCTCTACTTCTGCATCTTTGGCCCAATTTAACTTTAAATTCATGCTTTTTGCCCTCAAATTTCCTTTTGCCTTCAATTTAGTCCCTGTAAGATAAAAAACCACAAATAGCTCAATTTAGTATGATCATATTCAAAATAAACATATAATTAATACATAAAAATATGTCATCCTAGAGTATTATCACTTGAGCTGCTAATCTTGCTTACATGAATCATATATCAATTGTAGCTCTGAAAGGTTGCTATCAGCCACATAACTACTCCTAATTAAATCAATCAACAAAGATGCTAACCTATATGTTTTTAACATCAATAATAAAGAAAAAAACAAAAGATTTACACCAAATTTAATTGTGAAATAGGCAGAGAAAAAAAATAAAATTGAAATTGACAACCACGTTCTACTAGCATTTAGTTGACAACTTGAACTTGTGTTATTCCAAATATTCATTTTCCTTGAAGCATTCATGTTTAATACATGTTTAGACATGGATATGGGAATCTCATCCTCCGAATACATGAAAAAACATTGAAAAAGTTTACCTACCTATATCAAATAATATTAGAGATCAAAGTGAGAAAAATAATATACTATAGGGATTAAAATATGCATTAAACCTAAACAAATCTTATTAAAGAAAGAGATTTGGGTGAAGTACTAGAATAGTCATCCAACGATACACTTCATTCTATTTTGGTCATCTAACTATTAATTCGTTTGATTTAGTCACTCAACTTTTTGAAATTAAATATTTTAGTCACTCTCCTCTTAGTTGTCGTTAGCTAAGGGACAAAAAGCTGATATGGGCTTTTTATTAGTCTAATAACAAATTTAGCCCTCTAATGTTTACATAACTTATCAATTTGACCCTAAATCTAACAAATTCAATTAACTCTATCAAGAAACAACTAAACTTTTCTCACTCTCAACAATACGCACCTCTGACCCTCTCGTCAACCACCATAAACAACTAATCACCATATTTAACTCACCTTCACTGTCCACTAGCACCACCAGCAATCTTTTCTTTACTTACTCTTTTCAAATCCAAAATAATAAAAGAAACAATTATTTTAATAACCATAATATGATCTTTTAAATGAAAAATAGTGAAAGAAACAATTATTTTAAAATCCATAATGTGATATTTTAAAAATAAGTAAATGGTGAGAGATAGGTGAGGCTTGGTACACTGTGGGTCTTGAGGTAGATGGTTGGTCAGAATGGTGCTTAGGAGTTGAGGGAAAAATGGTGATGATAATAGTGTCAGGCAAATGGGTAAGATAGTGAGTTTGTGATTGTTTCAATTAGATTTGGTTATTAGTTTTAGGTTGAAGGAAGGGTGGTTAGATGATGGAAGCTTCAATGTTTGTTGGTTGTGGAGAGAATAGGAAATGATGATGGAGAGAGTGAGTTTAAGATGATGGTTGACTAGAAGGTTAGGGGTGTGTATTGTTAAGAGTGAGAGAAGGTCCAATAAAAATTTATTGAATTTTTTAGGTTTAAAATCAAATTTATAGAATGTGTAAACATTGAAAGGCTAAATTTATTATTAGGCCAATAAAAAAAAAGCTCACATAGCTTTCTATCTCTAAGCTAATAAGAACTAAGAGTGGCTAAAATATTTAATTTCAAAAGTTAAATAACTAATCCGAAAAAATTAGTAATTAGTTGATCAAAATAAAATGGATTGTATAGTTGTGTAATTTCCTGAAAATATTAAGTTTTGTTTTATTAATTTTTGCAATTGCTAAGTGTCTACTTCAATAGTTAAGGGCCTTAAACATGCTTTAGAAGTGGTTCGGGACTAAACCGATATCATACAAAATTTTGGAAAACTTAGAAATTTTTCATGTAAACAAAGGTCACACGCCCGTGTGAACAGGCCGTGTGCCTCACACGGCTAGTAGACACGCCCGTGTCTCAAGCCGTGTGGAAACAGGGCGTACATATTGACTTCGGTCACACGACCAACTACACGCCCGTGTGTCTAGCCCGTGTGCCTTTCGAAGTGGCCACACACACCCGTATGTCAGGCCTTGTGCTAGGCCGTGCCAAATCTGTAGGGTATACTGACTTATGCAACACGACCAAGTAACATGCCCGTGTACTAGGCCGTGTGCCAATTAGGGGGTATATTGACTTGTAACACACGGCCACTCACACGCCCGTGTGTGAGACCGTGTGAAGCATACTGACTTCAATTCAATTTCAACACCAGGTGACACACTGCCGTGTAACATGACTGCATGTCACACACGACTGAGACACACACCCATGTCTCTGCCCGTGTGGACAAAAATAGGCTATTTGCCAAGTCAATTTGCCACCCTTCCTCATGCTCACCTAAACAACCAAAATGGTACCAATCCATAATATAATTAAACATCCAATTTAACCACAAACAAGGTTAATTCATATCATTTTCAATACTAGCAACTAACATGCTTGATCGTTGTTTTATGCGATGTCAAAGTCTTTAAATTTATATAAAGAATGATCGAACCTGGAAACTAACTATGACAACGATGTGAGGCAAGCGCACCTATCGAACAGTAGTATAGTTAAGGCAAGACCGGATTGTCGAACCCAAAGGAACTAAAAGTACTAATATTAACTCTCTTTTTATTATCTAGCCTAAAATAAAGGAATTTGTTGTTTAATCTAAATTAACTAACTACTAAACTAAAGACTCTAAGACAAAGAAGAATGAAATTGGAGAGAAATACTTTGAGAAAAACCAATTGATTAAAACAATACCCGTGGAAGAATCCATCTAGACTTCACTTGTTATCTAACTCTGAACCAGACGATTTATTCACTTGACTTGATCCGTAGGATTCCCTAATTTATATTAATCCCTCTCTCAAGGCGACTAACGTCTAACCCTAGGTTGATTAATTGAAATCTCTTTCCAATTAAAACCCCTAGAATTGCATTAACTCGATCTATGGACTCCTATATTAGGTTTCACCCTAATCTGGCAAAATCTCGTCACCTTATCTCTAGGCGTGAGATCAACTCCGCTTAATTATGCTAGATCTACTCTTAGGCAAGGACTTTTGCTCCTCCACCTAAGCACATCATACTTGAATTAATATCCCGGAAATATAAACACAAGAATTAAGAACATATAATTAAGAACAAGTCAAATATTTATCATATAGTTCAGCAAACGATAACAAGATTCATCTTAGGTTTCATCCCCCTCAGGTATCTGAGGGTTCAGTTCATAATAATAAAAGAAAACATCTCAAAAGAAAAGGTAAAACAAAACATAAGAAATCCCTAAAACCCGCTGAAGGAATTGAAGAGAGATCCTCCGTTTTGAGTAAAACTCCGACTTCTTGAGATGAATCAACTGGCTTTCTTCGAGTGAATCCCACAATTCTGACCCCTCTGGCTCGGCTCCTTGGCCTAGCTGAACGCCCCAACAGAGGGCTTCTGTCAAACTCCCCGCTTAAGTTGCCCTCTAAGGTGTTTATATAGGCTTTGAGATGCCTTACCTGACCCCCTAAGTATCCTAATCCAAGTAGAATTCCTACTAGGGTGTTTAAATAGGCTTTGAAATGTGTTTCTTTGCCTCCAAGTATCCTATTCCGAGTGTAATTCCTCTTATTCATGTCAAGGACACGCCCATGTGAATCGTGGCCAGGGCGTGTTCGAGTCTGTTGAATGAGGCACGGCCGTGCGGTCTTGGGCCCAAGCCGTGTTGATTTCGTGATATGGCCTATTTATTCCATTTTGGACCCGTTTCTCATTCTTTTCATCCTCCGATGCTTTTCTGAGTATAAAACATGAAAACAAAGGATTAAGAGCACCAATTTACACAATTCAAGGCTTAAATAATCCAAAAGCATGCTAAATGTGGGCTTAAAATATGTTACTATTGCGGTTTATCAATGCTTATACCATAAGTTTTACCCAATCAAAACATACCAAAATATATATACAAATCAACTAGTTAAACCTTTACCTAACATACATAATTTTGCACCAATTCAAAAGCTTCATACCAATTCTACATACCTCATATTATAAGTCATTCACTTATCCATTTATGGACTCAAATATCAACTATATATGCACATAATCAAGTCAACCAAATTAAGCCAACATTAATGGCCATATATATACAAACCAAAACACAACCGTTTACAAGCCATTTCAAATGGAAAAATCCACTATCAAAACATAATTAAAATGACCATAATCCTATACATGCCATATGACCAAACCATTAGTTCAAAAGTACCAAAGTGATGGTTAGATAGTGTGACGTAATCTCTGACTATCCTCAAATCTAAGCTAGCTTTGAAATCACTATAATAAATGGAAAAATAAACAAAGTAAGCTTTATAGCTTAGTAAACTCGTATGTTATAAACTTAACTAACCACATATATATACCATTCATCAATTTAAACATATAACATGAAATTCATGATTACTAACAAACCTTTCACATGCTTATTCATAAGTTCATATGCAAACTTTGTAACTTCTTCAATTTTAAGCTCACAGTATACATGTACATACCTATACCAAACCATAATAAGTTCATACATAAACGGAATACTGTTGAATACTCGATATCTCGCACACTAAATGTCATACATAGTTTAAGCCATTTCAAATCGCACACTAAGTGCCATGCATAACCGAAGCTATCTCATTCTCGCACACTAAGTGCCATATATAGCCAAAGCTATCTCATTCTCACATACTAAGTGTCATATATAGCCAAAGCTATCTCATTCTTGCACACTAACTGCCATATATAGCAGAAGCTACGTCGAATCGCACACTAAGTGCCACAAATAACCGATTTGTCGGCGAACATAACTGAAATCCTGTAAATACAATTTATGCAATACCAAAGCATTAAAAGCATAATTATAACAATACTTATTGCATACGAACTTACCTCGGATGCTAAAACAGGGAATCGAGTCGATTAGTCGATAACTTTATCTTTTCCCCGATCCAAGTCCGTATTTCACTTTTCTTGATCTAATTATATTAAAAAATAACTTATTCAATCATCTATTCATTCAATTTAGTCCAAAATACACTTTAAGACACATTTACACTTTTGCCCCTAAAGTTTCACATTTTTACAATTTAGTCCTTAATACACAAAATCACAAATTTATGCAAATTTCACAATACTCATGCTTAGCCAAATTACCATAAGGCCCCTAGTAGCCCATAAGTTTCATTTATTTACACATTTAACTACACATTTTCACATTTCCATAAATAAATCCCTATTTTGCATTTTTACTCAAAATCACTTAACAAAACTTGTATATCTATCAACAAATATTCATAATCTATCAAGAAACTTCAAAATACACATGTATTCATCAATAGAATCATTCAAATCTTTAACAATTTTGCAAATTAGTCCCTGGGCTAGCTAGTACTAGCTGCAACGATCTTAAAAACATAGAAATTATTAAAAACGGGACAAAAACAGTACCTTAATTGCCCAAATTAACTTGGTTGAATGAAAGGAACGGAAATGGCTTTCTCTAGCCCTAATTTGTGGTTGAGAAAGAAACTAAAAGATGATACATATTTTTTATTTTATTTATTTTATCATTAATACATAATTTACTAAATTAACCTTGGTTTAAATCATTAAAATTCACTTTTTTATGTCCATAAATGCCCATTATCTATAATAATGGTTTAATAAAAACATAAGGACTTTCATTTATATAATCCATAGCAAATAGATACTTTAATTTATTAGAACAACATTTTTACACCTTACGCAATTTAGTTCTTTTTCTCAAATTGACCAATTAAACGATAAAATTTCTTTACGAAATTTTCACACATACATGCTATCATGCTGTAAACATTAAAGTAATAATAAAATAAATATTTTGACATCAGATTTATGGTCCCGAAACCATTGCTCCGATTTGACCAAAAACGGATTGTTACAAATGGGATATATTTTTGGTTCGAATCTGATAAAGTATAGTAATTGGATTAGTGGGTTAGTTGGGATATGGAGGTTTTGGTTTTATTTTTTTATTAAATTTTATTTGAAATTAAAGAGGTTAAGAAGTTGACAAAAAAAATCTACTCCCATTTTGCACGTTTCTTTGTGTTTCTCCACTTTCTTTATTTTCTTTTTTCTTTTCTTTCTTTTGTTTTGGTTCTTGCGGCTCCATTCTATTATATTGTTTTTCTTCTTTCTAAGCTAATTTAAGTTACTGTTGGAAAAATTGCATTTTTTTGTAACTTTGAGGCATATTCTCATTAGGTAAAAGTGGAGAGTTGAATAATAATTTTATGGTTTCATATTCTACTGTATGAGACTTTTAGAACGGTATATTATATGCTCAAAATGGTTGAGTGATGAATGAGAAATTGATGCTCAAAGTAAGCTACTTGGAAATATTGTTGAGGAAAAATAAAAGGCTTAGATCCTACATTGGTTAAATACCAAGTGTGGGATGTGTTTATATATGTAAACTCTTTTGAAAGGTAATTGAATGACTAAGCTTATAACCCTGTCTCGGGCGCAGGGGGTGCAGGTCCAAACCCGATGGGGTTGGGGCACACCGGCACGATGTGGGCGACGTGAAATGTTCGGACCGGTTGGGCCTAAATTATGTTGTTCTCAAAAATCTCTTTTTTCATCTTGCGAGTTTTCTAAATATTCTGGTGATAGAAAAAAGACATTGTTCGTTCGATTGGTCGTGGAAGAGGTGCTACTACTTCGATCACTGCTGTTGTTGTATCTTGGGAGACTTTTGACCAATGTTACTTCAAGTACCATAGGAGCGGTCAAATCTATCTTAAGGAAACCGTGTTTCACGAGCTTCAACATTTCGTAAAATCTCAATTCTCCTTTATATCAATTGTTTATTATGGTTTTATTTGATTTTCATATTTGATAAATTAACTATAAATAATTCTGTTGATATTTTATTTTATATGTGTTTATTTATAGTTAATTATTTTTTTCGCTAACATGTTTTGTCTAACAGTTACATATTGATTGTTTTTTCTTCCCTTCATCAATTCTATTCTGCTCATAGCTTGCTACTTTACAATTCATTCTCATTGTGTTGTTTTGATACGTACTCGAGTAGGTAGAGATGTTAATTCCGATAATTGTTGAGTAAGTTGAGGGGTTTTTGTTTTGGTTGTTATGGTAGTGATTATTGATGTTGGTTAACCCGTTGCATTTAGGGGAGAATCGTGATACGTTTGGCGTCCCTCCATCAACTGAGGAATCGTGAGGCCGCTGTTCGTTTTGAGGTGAGCGTATAAATATGTTTATGGAAGTGTTGATTGAGTTCAATGTGTTTGATTCATGGTTAATTTAGTGCCTCGATAATGAAATTAATTGTGTTAAATATCACATTTAGGTTTTGGATTACTCGTGCTTGAATCGGGATTAGAAAATACTCAAGTGTGTAATGAGAAACATGAAAAACAGTGAACGAAGAAAGTCGAAAATCTGCCCAGTCAAAGCCACACGACCGTGTGCCAGGTCGTGTGGTAGGTTCGTGTGTGACACACGGTTGTGTGACAGGCCGTGTATAACACATGGTCTGTGCTATTTGGGCTGTGTGGACCACAAGGGTGTGTATGAGGCCGTGTGGGCCATACAGGCCTGTAAGCCCCAAATTCTGAATTTTTCCCTAAGGCCGTATACATCGTTCTAACCGATTGTAGGCCTTCCGTAGGGTTGGTGTGTGATCAAATAGACTATAAAATATGAAATCCGGTCATCTGTTAATATAAATTCTAATATCTGTTCATATATTTAAGACGTCATATGATAAGTAAACCTTGTAATAAGCTATGAGTAACCCAAAAAATACTACGTATGCTTTGTATCTGTTAACTTATACATGTATAATTGTAGCATGTCTGATTTCTGTTTTGATCTGTATTTGTGTCTGGTATGGGCTATGATACGTGGAGGAAGTGTTTTTGTGAGTGGCGATATCTCATCTATTACACTGGGAACTTAGTTGCAAATATTCTGATAAGTGTCATATCGACACTAAGTGGCGTGTAGGGTTGGATGAGTGTTTTATACCCCAAACGGTGTGTTGGGATGGTCGGAGATGGTGTGTAGCGAATTAGGGTAGAAAAATATGTATGTATATGTATTGTTCTATTATGATACCGTTTTTGCTAAATCTATCTGATGTAAATTAACTGTTTAAGTTATTTGTTACACACTGAGTTTTGAAAACTCACTTTCTGTTTTTTGGACACTTTCAGGTAATCCTTAGACTTAGGTGGATCAATGCGACTAGAGATCGGTTATATTAATTTTTGAACTGTTTAAATTTCTAGATTTTTCTTATTGATTTAAACTAATTAAATGTTTTGAAGGGTTTATAGCATGTTCTGCGAACTGTTGGTTTTAAAACTTTAAGTCACATCTTTCTTAAAAACGAACTCAAATAAGAATTTTCGTTGCAAAGTATTCATTTTTTTTAGAAAATGTAAGCAAATATCATTTTTTAACTAAAAAGGTTAAGTAGATGTGTTTCCTACTAAATCGGGGTTTTAAGTAATAAAAATTGACGACATTTTCCGAAATTTACGAAAACTAGATTTTTAACCGTTTTACATAACAACTCCAAATTTGGTCATAACATTTAGGCCGAATTTGGGGTGTTACAGGTTGGGTGGCTATTTTTGCAATTAACCCAAGAAATCTAGAAGTGAGGAAGGTGTGGAAAAGTTTGAGCAAAACTCAATTCGATACAAAAAACTTTAATTTTTTTTTTAAAATTCTGAGTTAATCGAATTGAGTTATTCGAGTCAAATTGAATAACTTGATTCAATTTTCGAGTTCGAGTTGAGTCAAATTTCACAATTCAAATAAATTGAATAACTCGAGTAATAGATTGATGTAAATATCCTTTTTGTCCCTATCAACTTTGAAAATAAACAAATTGGTCTTTCTCTCAACAAAAACTACAAAAAAATTCAAAATAAATTTTAAAATTCAAATATTTATAAAAACTTCAAAATATTTTCAAAAATTCTAAAATATATTAAAAAAAGTTAAAATTTTTAAAATTTTCTAAAATAATAATTTTGGGACCTAAATAATGATTCAAAATTTATCCCACTCAACTATCTTTTTTTTTTATTTTTCTTTGAATTTTTTTTTCAAATACATATATTTTCAAATTTATATGTTCTAACGTGAAATTAGTTATACTGTAACAATATTCTTATTTGACATGTTTAATTTTTTTTTTAAATTTAACTCAAACAATTTCACTCAATTCGATTCGACTCGAATCAAATTTCATTTCACTCGACTCAATTCGAAAAAAATTAAAATTGAATTAAGATGATATAATAATACTCATAAACTCAATTAACTCAAAATAATTTTATTCGATTCGATTTATAAAATAGAGGCAAGTCATGTTTGCTTGCTTTCCCGGTAATGGTTAATTCCGTTGTAAGCCCAAAACCTTGATCAAGGCTGTGATCAAAAGACAAGATACTTTGCTGTATTACTTATTAATAATAATAAAATAATTAAGTTATTCTTCAACTTCGTTTTTTCTAGGAAACTATTTCAAAAGAGTTATTCTTGTTCTCACTTTTCTTTATACACAAGGAAAATAAAACTTTTGGACTCAAAATGGGATTTTTCTATTCTTTTCCTTTCTTATCAACCAAACAAAAGAACCAACAAGAAAAACAAAACTTTCTTTGAACAAAAAAGCAGCCTTTCGAAACATTGCAGGATTCAGGAAATGGGTTTTAGAAGAATGGGTTGGCATGATCTACTATGGATTGTAAGGCTATTTGTTCTTATGCAATCAGTTCATGTGGTATTTAGTTGGGGAAAACATGGTCATTATGCTGTTTGCAAGATAGCTGAGGTCAGTCTTCCTCTCTCTCTTTTAATGCCTTTAATTGGCCTATATTATTTGAATTTTCAACATTTCCACCATTTCATTATTATATTTACTCTAATAATTTATTTATTAGTACATTAATTATTATAATTATAATTGCAATTTTCATGAATTATTATAATTATATATTTTATTTATCGATATATAAATTGTAATAAAAATTAAAAAATTAATAATTTCTTATAAATTGAAACTAAAAATAAAATAAATTTTATAATTTTATATATTAAAGAAATTAAATTTGTTAAAAAATAAATTTTATAAAAAGGATAATTTAGTGAAATGTATTTCTATATAAGTCTCTTTTATGCCAACCGAATATCTAAATCTTTTATTCTAATCAAATGAACCAAACAATATAATGTAGTATATCGCCATAATCTTATAATAAAATATAATCTTACATTCCTTAAATCAAACCTTTCTTTAATGATTTTCCACATATTTATGGACTGTAATTTTTCCATCAATAACATCATATGATTTAATTTTCGTTATCTTCTCAAATGTTTCTTGATCCTTCAAGGGATATCTTACAAAAGATGCCATGGCTACAGTGAAAGAACTGCTCCCTGATTATGCTAATGGTGAGCTTGCATCTGTATGTTCATGGCCTGATGATATCAAGTGGTATTACCGCTGGCACTGGACTAGTCCCTTACACTATGTTGACACCCCAAGTTTCAAGTGTAACTACAAATACGGCCGTAAGTTCCCATGTTACGGGTATTAGATATAAATACTTCAAGAAAAAGGAAAAAGTCATAGCACGAGCTCCACATTTTCTGCCGACAATAATTAACCTTACTTATAGGAGACTGCTATGATTCTGCTGGACGTAGAAATAATTGTGTAACTGGAGCAATTTTCAACTATACAAAACAACTATTTTCAGCTTATCAAGGATATAAGCCCAATTTGAAATGTAAGTATTGTTCATATATATATATGCACATATATGTACTAGTTTATCATATACTCTTCATCTGTTTGTGACAGACAATTTGACAGAGGCACTCATTTTCTTAGCTCATTATATGGCCGATGTTCATCAGGTTTGTTACTCATATCTGATACTTATATTTGAGTCTGAGTAACATTGGATTTAGCGAGAAAATTTGTTACTTAAATCATCTTATGTTTTTTTATTACAGCCATTACATGTTGGCTTCACAGGAGATTTAGGTGGGAGTACTCTTAAAGTTCGTTGGTATAATAAGAAGACAAATCTACACCATGTGAGGACTTCTATCCAACACTCATGCGAGTCCCGAGTTTTTCGATTATGGATACTTGTATCCGACATGTGTGTTTGGGGTATATTTACTGTATCCATATGCAATTTTATGCTGTACTTCTCATTGTTGCAGGTTTGGGATACATTGATTATTGATACTGCAGTGAAGACATTCTATGGCTCGGATCTTTCAACGATGGTTCGAGCTATCCAAAGGAATATTACAGTAAGACGAACAAAGCACTCAATATTCTGGTTTCTGGTTTTTCTTTTTACCTCTTTGGGTTTAGAATTGTGTATATGTTTTAAGTACACCTATGGAAACTATGTTAAATGTCATAATTCATCTCTAGGATGCTTGGTCCAGTGATATATCATCATGGAACTATTGTAGACATCACAACAGAGTTTGTGCTAACCTGTAAGTACATATATATATATATGTCACGACGTATAATGGATCTGTGTTACTCAAATTTGGATTACATGTTTGACATGCGTTTCGATATACAGGTATGCTGCTGAAAGTGTTAGGTTAGCATGTAACTTTGCATATAAGAATGCTAATCCAGGAAGCATCTTAGAAGGTATTTTTTTTTTATCCGCAAATAGCTAACTCGATACAGCATTTTACGTAAGCCGTCATGGTTGGCAAAGGCTGAGATAATGCGATTTACTTACATGATCACCACCTTTTAACACATTCTTCATAATTTTGTACTAGATGATTATTTCCTCTCTCGGTTGCCTGTCCTGGAGAAGAGGCTCGCTCAAGGCGGGATTCGCCTTGCCGCTGTGCTCAACCAACTATTTAATTTCGAAGTGAAAATCGGACAATCATTGTGATAAAAAAATTCAGAGAAGCATGTTTAAATGATGTAAGCACCATTGCAATATATGTTCATTGCTCATACAAAACAATGTATTGAATGTAAACTTTTTAGATTCGACATTGAAATTGAATGATTAACTTGCAGAATAGCAATGTCCCTTTTCAATTGCAATGGCATGCTTTGATTAACTTTCTACAGCCATCGCTATTCCTCTTGCAGAGCTGGCCTTACCGGTACCTCGGAAAAACCTATATACTCTCTGCAAAAGATGAAAACATGGTTAAACACTAATTGTTAGAATGGACTAAGAAAAATTAAATAATCAAGTGGTTTAAACATTGAAAAGAGACCTGAATGACCCAGATGCTTAACAGCGCCTCGGCACAGAAAAATCCGAACTCGACGACGTAAAAGATCTGTACAAAGCAAACATCAATCATGGCTTAAGTCATATAAGCTTTCAACCAAAACTTCAAAAATGGAGAAATGAGATTTGAGAGCTTAGCTATCTTTACCCCAACCAAAGTATTGTGGCTCTAAACATATAACGCACTCAGTATTCCCCTGCAACAAGTCATAACAATCGATAATGAAGGATACCGTATATATCAAATACCATTCATATATTTGAAGGGTCATATCATCGTAACAAATTACATCCAAGTTTCAGGTTGTAAACCGTAATATATACATATTTTAATCCCACATTTAGCATACTTTTGGATGATTTATTCCCTGAATTGTGGAATTTGGTGCTTTTAATCCTTTAATTTCATGTTTTATACTTTGGAAAGCACCGGAGGATGAAAAGAACGAGAAACGGGCTTAAAAAAGAGAAAATGGGCCAAAGTACGAAATCGGCACGGCCTGGGCCCAAGACCACACGGCCGTGCCTCCTTAATAGACCCGACCACGACCTGGATACGATTCACGAGGGCGTGTGCCATGGGCGTGTTCCTGCCGTGACAAAGAGGAATTTCATTCGGAATAGGGTACTTAGAGGCAAAGAAAGCCATTCCAAAAGCCTATATAAACACCCTAGAGGCCAACCTTCAGGGGGCGTCCAGTTAGGCCGAAGACCCAAGCCAGAGAGGCCAGAATTGTGGAATTTACTCGAAGAAAGTCAGTTGATTCATTTCAAGAAGCCGAAATCATACTCAAGATGGAGGATCTTCCATCCAAATTCCTTCAGGGGTTTTAGGGTTTTTCTTATGTTTTGTTTTATATTTTCTTCTGAGATGTATTCTTTTATTATTATGAACTAAACCCCTCAAATACCTGAGGGGGATGAAACCTAAGACGGATCTTGTTATTGTTTTCTGAATTATATGATGAATACTTGATTTGTTCTTAATTATGTGTTCTTAATTCTTACTTTGATATTTCAGGATATTGATTCCAGTATTGATGTGCTTAGGTAGTGGAGGAATAGACCCTGTCTAAGAGTAGATCTAGCATAATTAAGCGGAGTTGATCGCGACTCTAGAGATAGGGTGACGAAAATCTGCCGGATTAGGGTCAAACCTAATATGGGAGTCCATAAATCGAGTTAATGCAATTCTAGAGGTTTTAATTTGAAAGAGATTTCAATTAATCAACCTAGGGTTAGACGTTAGTAGCCTCGAGAGAGGTATTAATATAATTTAGGGAATCCTACGGATTAAGTTAAGTGAATAAATCGTCTAGTTCAGAGTTAAATAACAAGTGAAGTCTAGGTGGATTCTTTCTCGGGTATTGTCTTAATCAATTGATTTTTCCCACAAGTATTTTCCCCAATTCCTTCTCTTTGTCTTAGCAATATCCTTAGCTTAGTAGTTATTTAATTTTAGATTAATTAATAATTCCCTTAATTCTTAGGCTAAATAATAAAAAAAAGTTAGTATTAGTACTTTTGGTTCCTTTGGGTTCGACAATCCGGTCTTGCCACTAAATTATACTATTGTTCGATAGGTGCGCTTGCCTCAATCCTTGTCATAGTTAATTTCTAGACTCGATCATTCTTTTTATAAATTTTTAAGACTCTGACACACGATCACAGGTACTTACGGTAACGATAACCCTTGATAAAATATAGGAGGAGCAACAACAGCAAAGATGCAGAAGCATATATGTAACTGAAACAAGAAAAGGAAAATGAAGAAATTGTATAAAATAGAAGCTGATGAAGCTGCCATTTAAGTGCATTTTTACCATATAAAATATGAAAAACCATCCAAACCTAAATGCAATGTCTTTCCTGCAAGATGATCATGAAATGATAAGTTAAAAAAGACTGATAAGAAAAATTATTCAAAGATAAAAACTATATGATCATACAGGTTTGAATACCTGCAAGCACGATATAGTGGGTGGTACCACAAAAAATAGGCTCCTGGTACCCCTACTACTAAGTAGATCATGGCAAGGAACCAGATTTCAATTCCTAAAAAGCAGATGTTTTTTAAGATTCAACACTCAGAATCTAAACAACAGATTACTTCCAATGTTAAAGCAGATTTGTAAATCCTACCTCTCCCTTTGAGGCTTGCAGCAGAAACAGATATGACATTCCAGACAAGGCAAAGGATCATTCCTGCAGAAATTTACCACATCATTCCATTACTATTAATAGTTCTTTAGGACCAAATGAAATATATGCAATAAGCTATAGTCTAAGCTTTGCATCTGACATGAAGGGTTTACATTACATACCTAATAAAGTGGCGAAAGCTTCGTATTGCATACGGTGTAGATAATCTGGTATTTCATTTGCAATATCATGGTGTATGATTGGGAAAAATGGTGGCCAATTTTTGATATCCAGAAAAACTCCAGCTGCATTTCAAAACAAGCTCAATACTGTCGATTATCAGTGCTAATTGCTGAGACTATGTTAGATGGACTCGAGTGAGTGACGCATACAGGGATATTTGGAGGGTCATAACTTAACTCAGTGTTTACTTTTAAGAAAAGATTAATCAAAGTGTGATGACTGAATAGCAAATACAAAAGTGTTACCTCTAGCAAGAGCTTCTTCTTTCTTTTTAACTTCCTGCATTCCCTCAAAAAATGAGTGAAAATTTCAGAACAAACTAATGCTTTAATGCCATTGTCTAGAACCCATATTTTGTTACTTAAAAAAGATGAATGATAGTTTCATAACCTGTAATTGATTCAATGTTTTTAACACACAAGTGAAGGTATTTACCTCCTCTCTTTTTCTGATTTCAGCTTCCTTGGCTTCAAGTTCTCTCTCTCTTTACGCTTTAAATACTGCATTTCAAACAGGGTAATGTTCATGAAAAAAAATGGATGATATTTCAGTTTTAGGTCATTGTAAACTTAGGAATTTGAGTGCTTCAATTACCGCTGCTTTATCAAGAGTAATGCCAATGGCTGGATTTGGATCATAGTTGACAGGTTCGTGTGAATAATGTGAAGGGTTCTGCAAGTTTACACCAAACTATACTGTTGAAATTTCCAAACATATATACATAAGTCAAATATGCTATTAGATCCTCTACTTTGTGAAAATTGTGAATTTAGTCCCTCTATATTTTAATTTGATCAATTTTAGTTTATGTCTACAACTAGATCATTCTTAATATTTATATATATATATTTTAATTTTGAAATTTCAGTTTTAATGCAAACTTTAGTCATTAAATCTATTAATTGGCTATTTTTAGTCTTATGTGAAAAAAGTAAATTGACATAGCATTCCACCTACTATAATATGTTTGCTGCATCAAATTTTGAAATTTAGTCCGGACTAAAATTTGAAAGTATAAAGATCGAAAATGATCCAATTAAAGTCCCGAAATTAAATCCACGACTTACACATAGTACATGGATTAATAACAAATTTTAACTTATATATCATATACACTATGTATATGAAAAGGGTTGAGAGAGAGAGGAAACTCACTGAAAAAGGATTGACTTGATCATCTTCTTCGCAGTCAAAAGGGTTCTTATCGTGGTGGGCAGCCATTAATAGGGTTTGAAGTATTTCTATAGAGACCAATGGAAATGCAATGCAAAGTTATATATTAATGTATGATGAGCAAATTGGGGTTGCTCAAAAGGGAGGGGAAAATGTTCGTTATATATACACCAGCGTATTGAAGGAACTTTGTCTTCATTAATAATATGTAGCATTGCTTTGAAATTAAAGAGGAAACCCAATTTTGAAATTTGTTGTTATATGCTTGCTTCATTGTTTATGGATTATATACGTTTCCGTATCCTCAAAGAAACATCAACATAGGGTGTTTATCCTGATTGAAAGTGGCGGAGCCACGGCTGCTCGCAGTGTCCCCGCTTCCTAGAATAAAATATTTTCTATTTGAATTTTTTTATAATTTATAAAATTTTAAATTAGTAATGATAAAATTACAATTTCACTTTCAAAAATTAATAAAAATTTGATTTAATCCTTTAAAAATCATAAATATATATTATTAAAATGGTAAAATTGTATTTTTATTATCGTAAAAATATATAACTTAATTCTGCCCCCAAAAAAATTCTAGTTCCGCTACTGCTGATCTATTTCTTAAGGCATAGTGAAAAGAAATTATTTTAGCTATTCATTTAATTTTCTATTTTTTTAGTCCTTAAAACTTACACGGTTTGTCAAATTATCCAAAATGGATTGAAAAGTTAACGTCTGTTAACTTTGCTAATGTGACATACACGTGGATTTTCACGTGGGTGTCACATAAACAATTAATTAATTTTTAAGATTCAAAAAAATTCTAAAAAATAATTTAAAACTTAAAAATTATTAAAATTATAAAAAATATATTTTTAATATTTTTAATTTTAAAAAAATTAATTAATGTAGTCTACATGTGGGCTACCACATCATCAAAGTTAACATATGTTAATTTTTCTATACATTTTGGGGTGGTTTGATTAACAATACATGTTTAAGAGTTAAAAGAAATGAAAAATTAAATGAAAGGTTAAAATAATCTTTTTCTGTAAAGTTGGAGGTTTAAATAAATCATTATGTCATTTCTTAATTAAATTGAAGTCTAAATTTTGTTTTTGATATATACAATGTCGTAATTTGAAGTGATTCTAACTCCTGAATTTAAATTTAGGTTAATGAGCTCCAAGCGATGATTCAACGAGCTGTACAATGGATCAGTACCTATCGACGAGTAGAAAAAAAACATACCTTAGTTCTAAGTCAAATTGACGGTGAGTGTCAAAAATTATAGAAGAAAACTGTTTGAATTTTGGTTTACAAATTTATGACATTCAAAGCTATTTGAACTATAGAAGAGAAGAGGAAGGGGAGTTTTCGATTGATGTAGGTGGTGCGAACAAAGAAGACCATTCAACAACTATTTTAACAGTTCAATAACTTAAATGAAAATTTTTAAGCAGTTCAGTGACTATTTTGTAAGTTTTTGAAGTTGAGTGACTAAAATATAAACTTACTAATAATCTAGTGATATTAAGTGTAATTTACTCAAATAGTTCAGATATCAGTTAAGTCCCTAATTGAAAATTATAACTTATCAATTACGTACTTAACTGAAAGCTAACAATTAATTGAAACATTAAAATATAATTTTTTTGTCGAAACCCTAATACATGGTTAAGTGATGACATAGTAAGTGAGGTAATGATTGATGTGAAAATTGATATAGTAAAATATTGGCCAGACAGTATAGAAAAATATTGACATAGAGAGGTTAATTAATTTTTTAATTATTTTTGGCTTATATATATTTAAAAAAATAAAAAATCGTTAAGTTTTATTTGGAATATGCGGTTTAACTTGGAGTGACAATGACAACCGAATAAAAAAAGGAAAATCATATCTTTTGTCTTCCATCTAAGAAATATATATATATATATATATATATATATATATATACACACACATGGAGAAGACAAATGAATGAGCTTTAAAAACAAATAAATACATCCAAAGAAAGCCTACATTTGGCAACATCGAACATACCATTGCTGTATAAATGTTTACATTCTTGAGATTTTCAATAATTTGTTTTATTATAGTTACAAATTTGGGAGAAATTTAAGGATGAAAATGAATAATCGTGGATATCATATCAATAAAATATTAATTTTTTTATTTATTTTAGGATGATTTGATAAATATTGTAAATTTAATAATTAAAAGAGACAAAAAAATTAAAATGACTTTTTTTATATTAAAATATTTTTATTTGTTGAATATAGGACCCATATTCAATATCTTAAAATATTTATCTCATGAATTTGAATTTCGTACTTATTAAATTATTTTAATATTTATAATAAATAGTATGGTTGTGTATGTCGAAATATACAATTCATTGTTATGTGAATATGTAATCTAGTCTAAATATCACTTGCGTGTATTTGGTAGTTACAATTAGATCTCTTTAGTATTTTATGTTATTATTAAATTAAATTCTTAACGTTTTATTCTAAAATTGTTTGTTATTAAGGACATCAAATTAAAATTATCTTTATTTTGTATCAATGATAAACTTTACGAATCAAAATTAAATTCAAGATTTTCATTATATTAATCTCAAATTTTATTTTTAATCTCTTTTAGTTTTCTTTTAATTTCAAAATCCCTTTTTAAATTTATTTTGTTTTATCGAATAAATACTTTTTACCATTTCTTTTAAATAAGATTATTACCAACCGTATAAATTAAATTACATTACCTATATAAAAAAGGAAAAAAAATACATAATTAACTGGTTCCAACATAAACAAATGTATTGAATGTAAACTTAGAAAACATTGAATTGAATGATTTTACATCGTCAAACGACCCCCAAAAAAAAAAATACAGCATCATTGTTCTTTTTCCAGAATAATAATGTGACCTTGCCATGGCAAGGGCTAGATGATGATCAACATGAGAGCTTGCTCAGCTATTTTATTTTATTTTGCTTCATTAACTTGCTGCAGCCATTGCTCTCCCTCTTGCAGCTCGGCTCTTTGCCTCTGCAGCCTTACCGGTTCCCCGGAAAAACCTGTACACTCTCTGCAGAAGCCGAAAACATGCTTAAACAATGATTGTTAGAATAGCAAATATCAAATAATGTAGTTGACCAATAGTTAAAAGAGACCTGAAAGACCCAGATGCTTAACAGCGCCTCCGCACTGAATAATCCGAACCCGATAAAGTACAAGATCTGTGCAAAGCAAACATCGGTCATGGCTTAAGTTATATAAGCTTTCAAAAATGAAGAAATGAGATTTTGAACGCATAGCTATCTTTACCCCAAGAATAGCACTTTGGCTCATAGCATCCAATGCACTCAGTATTCCCCTGCATCATGTCATATAGGTCCGGCAAGCTATATTACTCAAACTCGAGTCTAAATGTAGGATACTTTAAGAAAAGCTTATAGTCGAAATAACGTAGCCGGAAAGTTAAAAAGGAACTTACGGTAACGAAAACCCTTGACGGAATACAGGCGGAGCAACAGCAGCAAAGATGCAGAAGCATATATGTACCTGAAACCAAAGGAACAGTTTATAATAGCTGCCATGCGAAAGCTTGGAGGTGATCACCGGATTAATAAAATGCAATTTTACCATATAAAATATGAAAAACCATCCAAATCTAAATGCACTGTCTTTCCTGCAAGATGATCATGAAATTAAAAGTTGAAAGACTGATAAGAACATTATTCAAAGTTTGAAAGCTATATGATCATACAAGTTTGAGTACCTGCAAGCGCGATATAGTGGACGGTACCACAAAAAATAGGCTCCTGGTACCCCAACTAATAAGTAGATGATGGCAAGGAACCAGATTACAATTCCTAAAAGCAGATGTTTTTTAAGATTCAACACTCAGAATCTAAACAACAGATTATTGCAAATATTAAAGAAGATATGTAAATCCTACCTCTCCCTTTGAGGCTTGCAGCAGAAACAGATATGACATTCCAGACAAGGCAAAGGATCATTCCTGCAGAAATTTACCACATCATTCCATTACTATTAATAGTTCTTTAGGACCAAGTGAAATATATGCAATAAGCCATAATCTAAGCTTTGCATCTGACATGAAGGGTTTACATTACATACCTAATAAAGTGGCGAAAGCTACGTATTGCATACGGTGTAGATAATCTGGTATTTCATTTGCAATGTCATGGTGTATGATTGGGAAAAATGGTGGCCAATTTTTGATATCCAGAAAAACTCCAGCTGCATTTCAAAACAACTGTTTAGTGTGGATGTCATCAGTGCTAATTGCGAAGACCATGTTAGCTGGACTCGAGTGAGTGATGTATACAGGTATGTTCCAATACGGATATGCTCAATTTTTTCAGGGGGTCATAACTAAACTTAATCGTTAATGGAGATTTCAGATAATGTTAACTCGAAAAATTTCAAAAGAGAAAAGATTAATCAAATAGAAAATACAAAAATGTTACCTCTAGCAAGAGCTTCTTCTTTCTTTTTAACTTCCTGCATTCCCCCGAATATGAGTAAGCACCTTGTTAGTTATAAAGATTAGCACAAACACTATAATTAGAATGTAAAAAGATTGAAAATTGAAATATTTCAAGACATAAATTAAAATAAATCTATACAGAATCCACGAGGGCTATTTAAGCACAGTGGTACTCGAATTTGTTAAGGTATTTACCTCCTCTCTCTTTCTGATTTCAGCTTCCTTGGTTTTAAGTTCTCTCTCTTTATGCTGTAAATTCTACATTTCAAATCACACAAAAATCAATGTTTCACTTTGAAATAGTTAGAAAGTAAGGTTAAATTATGTTGTTAGTCCCTGTATTTATCCAGAATTTGAAATTTAATCTATGTACGTACAAAGTTAAAAAAAAAAATCAAGTTTTCTTATTTCTTTAATTTAAAAATCTCAATCTAATCATTAATATTATTAGTATTTTTTTTATCAAAATTTGTTACCTTGACATATTGATTAGACTATCCTCACGTACACTAATCAATTTAGCAAAAAAGATTAATAGTATTAGCAATTAGACCTAAATTTTAAAATTTAAAAAGTAGAGAGATTAGATTTTTGAAAATAAAAATATAAGAACTAAATTTCAAATTTTTAAAGAGTATAAAGACCTATATGACATATTTTAACATTCCGATTACCATTTCTTTGTCAAAAGCAACGTCAATGGCTGGATGCCGATGACCATAATCAAAGTTGGCTGGTTCATGAGGTAATGCCGAAAGCCTTGAGTGTGAATAATGAGAAGGGTTCTGCAAGAATTTTTTTTTTTAACAATTATACAATCATTTTACTGTAAATATTTGTCTAATTATATTTTAGTCCCTCTATTATATCGAAATTGAGATTTAATACCTTTAGTTTAGTTTGACATAATGTTTTACATGTTAGGGCTGTTAACCTCTGTACTTGTATAAAATTTGAACATAACAATACATCATATTTTAACCACAACATTATAAAAGTAAAAGGATCAATCCAAATTTTCAGCATAGTAGAGGGACTAAAATAAAATTTAGACCTATTTTGTTTTGTTCGTAAAAACTCAAAATGGAAAATAAAATTAAGATTTCAAGTTACTGTACATATATATATTATATGTATATGGAAAGGGTTGAGAGAGAGAGAGAGAGGGAACTCACTGAAAAAGGGTTGACTTGATCATCTTCTTCGTTGTGAAAAGGGTTCTTATCGTGGTGAGCAGCCATTAACAGGGTTTGAAAGTATTTTCTATAAAGACTAATGGAAATGAAAAGTTATATTATTGTATAAGAGGCAACTTTGGGTTTGCTCAAAATGGGATGGCAAATGCTGTTATATATATAAATATATATATATACAGAGAAATGAAGGAGCACTTGTCTTCATCTTCATTAAAAAAAAGGTGTATTTGCTTTGAGGTTAAAGAGAAAAACGAAACTTAGAAACGAGAAGGTCGACGGTAAGAAAATAGCAGATGATATTATATTTATTTCTTGGCATTTTGTTGAAACAAACGGATTGATCGAAGAAATTGATTTGTTGCTTTATAGCTTGTTGCATTGTATATGTTGGAGGGCGATTAGGATTTACCTATAAGGTCTATTAACTAAAATTTGGGTTTTGATTTTGTGGAATAATTACAAATTAAGTTCTTTAACATTTACCTTTTTTTCATCAATTTGATTATTATTATTATTATTTTAGCTAAATTTAAGTATTAATCTTTAAAAAAGAGTCATATCACTTTTTTTAATGGAATGCTGATTAAAACATTATTTTTTTTAAACAATGTTAGTATGTCAATCCGCATGGTAAACAAATATTTTAAAAATTAAAAATATATATAAAAATTCATAAAAATTCAAAAAAAAAAAAAGAAGAAGCATGAAGTTCATCTAGATCACCATGTGAGTTGTTATGTTTAAAAACTTTAACATTTTAGTCGGTATTTTCATTAAAAAAAATTAATTCGATATTATTTTAAATGTTGATGATTAAACTCGATTCTTTTTAAAAGGTTGAGGATCAAATTTAGCTAAACAAAAAAATAAACCAAACTGACAAAAGATGTAAACAAATAAAGGTTAAATTTATCATTATGCTTTGATTTTAATGATAAAATAACAACTATGTGTAAATAAATTCTCGAATTTTTTTTTAATCATAAAGTTAAGATTGTGAGTAGTTTGTGATCAAAGTCCTACTATGCTTAAATAACGTGAAGTTAAATCTCATTAATTTATTTTAGTTTGTTGTGATGATGGTAACGACCGATGGTAGTAATAATATATAGGTTTATTATGAATTCCGTGAATTTATCTATGAACAAGTGTATGGAGAGTAAGTTTTTTAAAATTGAATTGAGGATGTCGATCAATATGATTAGTTTAGATAGTTTTATTAAATAAATTATTAAAAAAATAATAAAAATAAAATATTATTGAAATCTGATTTAATTATCAATTCAATTGAATTTTTTAACTTAATTGAATCGGTTTATTTTAATTCTCAACTCAATCGGTACCTCAATTAGTTTCTAGTTCAATCGATTTGACAAGTCAATCTAATTCAATTTAGATAACATTGAACAAGAGGTCGATCCCTATAGGAGTGCGGGAGGATTTGGCCTCAAAAAATTTATAAAATTGTCATTAAATCTTTCATTTTATTTATTGAAATTTTAATTAAACTCTCAAAAATTTTTAAAAAATTTCTTTTAAAATTTTTGTAAATTTTAGTTAGACAACAAATTTTTTAGAAATTTTTTATTAAACTCTCTACTAAAATTTTTAATTCCGCCGGTGGGTCAACTCCAAACTATCGTGAAATAAACTAATATGCAACGCAAGTCAAACTCAAAAGAGAATGGACCATTATTTTGGGCATCATTCTCTTGTTGTAATATGGAGTGACAAGGACATCCAATTTTATTAAAGAAACCAAAAAAAAAAAAAAAACACCCTATCTTTTGTCTTTCATGAAATTGAAACATTAATACAATGCATTTGTAAGAAATTCAGAAACCTTATGATCATTCTCTAGTACGATGTTGACCAACAAAGACAAATGAATGCTACTTTTACCAGCTTTAAAGAAATAAAAGACCAACTTCCAAATAAAGCCTACATTTGGCACCATCAAATGAAGATTAAAACAATATTTATGTATGTATGTATGTATGTATGTATGTATGTATGTCACAGAATATTAACAGAAGAGAATATTTGCATTGGCACTTGCTTACAGAGTTGCATTCATACATATTTTTAACGAAGAGCTTACAAACAACAATATATGGCATCAAAGAATGACAAGGCAATTTCCATCTTCATGTAACCAGCTCGAGTGCCGATGCTTACCGAGCTAGCAGTCGGCTACCACCAAAAGCAGGCAGAGCAAAATATAGTAAAGTCACAACCGGCAAACACTAGCACTCGAGTCAATTTTTCATGCTTCGGCAGCAAACTGTTTAGATGGTGCCTGGTCGGGAACTTCCATTGTCATTCTTGAAGAACTAGATTCAGTTCGTGTGCACATCGAGCTATGGTACCACCTCTCCTGTAGTAACACAAAGGAAATACCTATTTTTCATGGAGGATATGTTGATATTATATAAACATCATCGTATGCAAACTACCATTGAGGATATCGAGTAATCATTATAACGTTGGATTCGATTAAAAAATGTATTAGCATCTTACCTTTGGAGCAGTGGGAGAAGTTTGTGAATCTTCTCCAGTTGCATGGAACAATGGTTGCAGCATTCTCGCCTGCACTCAGAAGAAAAATAATCGGTTCATTGCGGTTTTTTCAAACACAATAGATGAGAAACCATAAATGCAGGTATTTGTAAATCAGTCTTAATCAATAGCACCTTTGCTCGCCGTGAAGATCAACACTGACACTGCGTGGAGCCAAAGCAGTTAAGCGTATCACAGGACCAAAAACTGCTACAAGCTTCAGGAGCATCTCCAACGAGACAATTACGTGCCTGCATTTTCATATCTCAAGCATTACAAGAACAATTACAACAAGAACTGCAGGTTTGCTCTGAGATTACCTTTCGATTTTGCTATCTAATAAGCCGGTAAGCACCGGAAGTAGGCTGGAGAACAGATCTAAGGTGAGAATCTCCATTTTTTGCATGAAAACACTGACCGAATCTACTTGCACCTGCACCACAAGTAATTTGAGACTTATCTAGAGACAACATGCAAGAAAAGCCTCTAGGTACTACTTGCAAACCATCATCAATAACAGAATAAAGCAACACACATGAAATCTTCCCATAAATACCCACAGAATGGTCTGGCAGCTTCCGTAAGGCATCGATTGCACCTTTGATATCATTCTTTTCCCAAAAAAGCCGCACGACCTACATGTTAACTGTAAATCAATCAAGAAATCCAACGAAAGAATGACAAAAATATGAATGATGGAGATTTCATTTCCCAGTTTCTTTTTACAAAAGCAACACTATATACAGCTAAAGTTTACCTGTAACTTTGTCAAGCGTGACCGGAGAGTGCTTATGAATATGTCGTGTGTTTGCATCAGGTTACCAGTTATGCTTCCATCAGTAGCAGAGCTCGGTTCACCCTTTGGAATTTGGCTTTCAATAATACTGACATTCTCATCATTAGAAGAATTCAATCCTCTCAAAGGAATGTAATTTTCAGTGATTGTAGCAGAGGTTGCTTCCCTTTGAGAAAATTGATTTCTCGAAATGATCCCATCCGAAGCAGATGTTGATTCCTTTATAGAAATGGTAGTAACGATGCCACTAGATGCATGGCTAGAAATTTGATCTCCAGTAATGCTACCCTTAGAGCTACAAGTTGATTCCATTCTAGAACTTCGATTTCCGGCACAGTTCCCATTATCACTTGCAAGATCACGACCGCTGTTTAATTTCTCTTGTCGTTCAAACCTCTCAACCAAACTGCGTGTTCGCCCTGGAACAACCGCCACTGCCAAAGAAGAAATTTCTAGTATCACTACATCATCTAGTTTATATCTCATAAGACTTTGTTTTGAATGAAAGAACAATATCGGTATATAATTATAGAAGGAAATGTGTAACCATAGAAGCAAATGACAACATGGTATAAATCAAAACTTACAAATATCTTGATTAGGGGATGTCCTAGTTTCAGAATCCAGATCCATTGCACTATCTAACCCGGTTTTCATATCAGTAGGAGTTCCGGGTTCAACTGCAGCTGACAGCTTTTCAACCTCAAAATTGTTGAAAGATAGTCTTCTAACATGACCTGGTTTGAGCAACATGCCTGATTTTGTCCCTGAAAAGGTAATAGATTCTTCTCCGGTATTCATATAGTCTTTATCGACATCATGCAGAACAACACTAGGCTTGGTAACAGACTTGTCACCCGATTGTCCATTGGATTTAATATTAAGTCCTGCTCCAGGACTCTGGTTCTCTGCTGCTTGATTTTTTTCATTGGCATCCAATGGCAGTACCGGTTTCGGAGATTTCAAAGAGACATCTTTTTGCATAACAACGGAGTAACCACCAGCAGCTTATTGCAGAAATGACAACATCACGTCAGAAAAATTATAGCTAAAGGCTTTCACATAAACTATACATTTGGAAACTAAATTCTCTTCTTCACATTTATTTGTCATCAGTGGAGCAATATTTAGACCAACCAGTTCAAAAGGACAAAACCAAAGCAACAGAAAAGAGAACTTACTGTCAACATATATGTTCTTAATTTCCTTTTTCTCGTAATCAGGTGATAAGGGCCGTGATCCCAAAGTTGACCTCATGAAATTCCCTGCTTTCTCCATATGATCTTTTTGTCCATATGGCACAATATGCTGAGACACGCACAAACAAGGCTTATACTTGATCAACAGTTCAACATTGAACCAACATAAAAGGAATATGAGTTAAGAAAACAATACAAATACCGCTATATCTGCTATCCAAACTCCGACCGAATTTCGATAATACGAACAACCCAAAAGTTTGCCTTTATTTATGCAGAGGTCACCGAGTGTCGACCATCCCATATCAGCAGAATTATGACAAACTATTGGCTCCCATGAGTAAACCTACAATTATGAAAAAGAAAATTGAGATGTTTGCTCTTTGATTTCAGATAGAATCCAGCCGGTTTTACAATGGAAGATAAAACCTTAAAACCATCATCTGATCCACAGAAAAGGGTTTTCCCATCAGGGTGAAAAGTAACTGACCGAGCCCCTTTAGCCTGAAACATAAACATTTCATTGAAGCATGATGAAAAGGCTAATTATATCAACTATGGGGGTCTTATGTATACCTCAGGTTTGGAAGATCCAATCAGTTCAAAGGTCTCTAAATCCCAGAATTTCACTGTTCTATCTGCTGAACCTGAAAATTTTGGTCACATATCAGTTAGGTTGTTCCCAAGAAAATGCTGGTCTCTAGAGGCATAAAGAGGACTAAAACAATGCACAAATATTAGATTTATATGCTCCACATACAAAATGCCAAAAGGAACAAAGTACAATGCATGAGGCACTTAAGGAGTCCTACTGAATCAGGCTCACCTGTGGCAAGGAGAAACTCAAGAGGATGGAAGTTGATGGAACGAATATGTCCTTCGTGAAACTTGAACTCATTCAAGAGTTTCCCAGCAGTAAGATCCCACACCTATTCAGCAGTGAAAAGATGGATATGATTATACTAAACAAACTGATGATTGATTCAATGCAGATTATGATCTCAAGTTACCTTTACAACATTATCGAATCCACCCGAAACTACCCAGCGGCCATCAGGAGAGAATCTAATCGAACTAATGCCTCGAGTATGGCTCTTGTATGTATGAATGCACCCCTTTTTTCTAATATCCCATATCTTTAGACTTTTGTCCATGGAACCAGAAGCAAAGAACTCACCAAATGGATGGAAATCCATGGCAGTGCAATTAGATCTGTGTCCGGTAAATCCGCGAACCACTACACTTCAAGAACATCAAGCATTTTATAAGTTACTTCAATTAGATATAAACAGGAGGATATCTTATCCAGCATTATTCTTTTTGTCTACACCTAAGAAACACTATAGCATACAGGTTCAATGCAGCTCATGACATGATTTCCAGGCAGAAATCAATGACTTACTCTTAGTTTCTTCGAGATCCCAAAGCTTTATCGCACCCGTAGATGCTCCAGCAAGCACCGAAACTTCTCCGGAATCGAAAACTAACGATTCAACTGGACTAGAATGACCACAAAGACTCTGCGCATCAACACACTTATTCAACCTCCAATATATATATAACTCTTATAAGCATCTATTTATCCAAAAATTAAATTAAAACTTTACCATTAAAGAAGTGGTTTTCCCAATTGCCCAAACATATACTTTATGATCATCTCCACCTGTAATAAGAAGTTTACATGTCTTTTTTCCTATACTTAAACAATTCACATTAGCTGTATGAGCCACAATTTCCTCTATATTCATTTCATCAAGGAAGCAACTAAAGTAATAAACCAAATGCAAATGCCTTTGAGTTTTCATATTTACATTAAATTAAAAAAGAAAAAGAATTTTTTTTTCTTCAACTTGAGATTACTTGAGCTCAGCTAACACTGGTGATTTTTATTTTTTTTTTCATTTTCCTCTAATTTCTTTACAGCATTTCAATAATAATGACGAAAAATTAAAAACACACACACAAGAATTTAAGGTAAAGGATACGCAGCTTATATCCACGCTTCGCCATTTTTCAACGAAACAAAATCCAGAAACGAGATCGGAAACGAATCTGGAACCGCGATTATAATTAACTTCACTTCACTAGAAATTGTTCCTAAAGAGTAAACTTTAATAATAATAAAAATTCGAAAACTTGGAAAAAGAAATTACTTTTCTTAGAATGCAATACCAAGAAAATCTAGAAATCAAAATTCTGGTGAGAAATTGAATATAAAATAGAAATTAAAAAAAATGCTTGCTTTTCTTTTTCTTTTTCCTTTTTGGAATATGAGGACGAAAGACTATAAAGTATAAATAAACTATTAAATTCAGAATTTCGTAGACTATGACTGATCCTCTGTTTATTATTCATACTAAAATACCATTTTTTGTCTTTTGCTGTCGGAATTCCCAAATTTACTTAATTGCCATTGTCTTCTTTACTCTTGCCCCTGTATTAACGGTTTAATTCGATAAGGTTGATCAAATTTTTTAGGTTAAAATATGTTTTCAGTCCCTGTAATCTGACAAAATTTGAGATTTACCCCTTCTATTTAAAAAGTTAAAAACTATGTCTTTTTACTCTTTTTTTATTTAAAATGTATTTTTTTAATCAAAATTTGTCAACTTGATATTTTGATTAGACTATCCTCATCTGACATGGTATATGGTTGGTAGAAAATAGCTGCTATAAATTGAAATTTTTTTAGAAAACCTACCAATAATGATAATGATTAGACTAGAATTTTAAAATTGAAAAAAAAAATAAAAAATTTAATTTTTTAACTAACATAATATTTTAACCATTTTTTATTTTAATTTATTTAACTCATCATCATGAACAATATTAATGCAATCAATTAATATATCAACTTAAATACAATGATTTTATATTTAAAAAAACGATAATAAATATATTATAAAATATAAATACATTAAAATATTAAAAATATATTAAATATTAAGACGATTAAATAGTTTAGTTCAATTATAAAATTCAATAATTAATAATTCATCAACATAACTAAGTAAATCGACACTACAATTGATTTAAACCCCTAATCCCTAAATTAACTTAATCAAATTTATTAGATAAGTCAATCTTAACCGACTTATGCTCTCCCTTAGAATGACCTATTGCCGAGTTAATTTAACAGTAAAGTTGAAATCTAAAATTTTTAAAATTTTAAATTTGAGTCTCACTTTATATAAAATATATATGGATTTTTTTTAAAATTTATTCCAATTTAAGTTTCACCAAACAGTTCTAAGTTTGGATATGTTTTGGTCATCTAAACATGTTTTAAAAAAAAATCTATAATATTTTTAATATCTTTTATACCCCATAAAATGAAGAATAATACGCATTTAAGTACAATCAAATTCACATATTTCTAATTGTTGCAATAGTAATAATGTCAACTGAACTAAAACTCTATCATTAAGATTTTTAATATTTAAATTTCAATTATATAATCCTTCCAATTTATTAAATTATTTTTTAAATATAAAAATGTAAAATGAAATAAGAATTAAATATGTACATTGTATACATGAAATATTTTGATTAATTAACCTTATAAATAAAATTGATTGAATTTAGGACATTATCTTAATTATAAATAGAATCAACTCTATTGTATCTTGAGTATTTAGGTCCAAATCTCATCATATATAATTTATATGTGAATTGTTTTTTAAATTAACTCTAATTAATTAATTTAAATTGAATTTAATGTTTGTAATAGTTTATTTTATTAATATTATTAATATAGTTTTTAATTTCATAAAAATAAAATACAATAATAAATATTCAAAAATCCATATCAAATTAAAATTATCCGAATGGATATTTGAAAAAAAAAAAAAAAAAAAAGGACCAACCGACTAACATTGAATATTCAATTTTTTGCTATTTGTTGTCTTTGGAGGACAGACCCAAGAATGTAAAAGTTTTTCTTTAAGCCACTAAGCTGTCAAGTTTTTTTTTTTTCTTTTAAAGTCCAATTAGCGAGCATGAAGTGACTATTTGACAATCCGTATGATAAATCAATACTCATTTATGTGTAAAAGAACATACATTAGATCTAAGTTGATATGGCTGTTAGTGTCACAAATTCACAACGTTCAAATTTGATTCAGGAAAAAGGAACTAAATTGTGGAAGAGAAGGGTAAAGAGAGTTTTTAATTAATATAAGCGGTGCAAATAGAGAAGGTCATACAACAATGATTTTAAAGACCAATGACTTAAATGAAATTCTCGAATAGTTAAGTGACCATTTTATAAATTTTTAAAGTTGAAAATGAAGTTTATCATTTTTTAACTTCAAATTTAATGAAAAAAAATCCCAATAAAAAATAAAATAATTTTCTAATTTGATAAAATTTCTTAGATTTGGAAAATGACGTGTTAAAGAATTAGAAAATATTTAAGAGTAAGAAAGGAAGAGAAGTTAGCGGCAATAACAATTAATAACGTGGGAGATTCCTTAAAAAGATGTTAATTTATATTGGCTAAATTTCAAAATAATCCTTAAATTAGTTTACTTTTGTTAAATAAGCTTTTTATAATTTTATTGTATTCAAATAAACTCCTATCTCTTTTCTATAAGGAGACGTGTAGTGAAATTAACCCAAACTCCAATGTCAACCGGAACTTTTTTGGCTATTACTCTTAATTTAACCATTCTTTTGAACGAAATTTGATTTGTCAAAAGTTTATTTAGGTATTTTAAGGATTTATTTAAGTAAAAAATTAAAATCTAATTGCTTATTTGAGTGTAATAAAAATAGAAGAGTTTGTCAAGAAAAAAGTGAAAAGTTTAAGGGCTACTCAGTAATATATCCACTTTTATTTTATAATTGACATGAACATGAATGGATAAGTTGGTTGTCTTTATTAAGCGGTTAGCTTAGCTTGTCAGTTGGTTCATTAACTACTTTAATTATGCTTTCTTTTGTCTTAGTCTACACCTTTTCAAAACACAAATATTGAAATTTAACCTTATAAATGATTAGGGACAAACTTAATTCAATTTTCTTTTAAAAAATTAGGTCCTCTAAATATAATTTTAAAAATTCCATTGTTATTATATCAAAATCGATTACGTTATCTTTTATTATTCTGATTACTCTAATTTTTTTTATCAATATTTAAGTATTCTATTTAAAATAATTGTTCAAATTGGTCATTACTGTTAAAAATTATGTTAATCTACTAACAGATTATTAATATGGTACTTTTTTTACTTTTTACTAAAGCTTAAGGACCTCTATGTAATTATTCTAAAATGCTTCAGTTAAATTGATCATGTCGCCTTGCCTGCTGTAACAAAGTCTTAAAAGCTGTTAAATTGATCATCTTAACTTTGGGGTTTATCGACTAATTAGCTTTAATAGTTTATTTAATGATAATGTTTCTGGTTGTTGATCATCTCGGTCATCCTTTTCCTTCATTAAATATTTGTGCTTCTGCTTGTTGATCATATGAGAAGTATATTTTTGTGGATCCCCAAATCTTAAGTTCATGTTGTGATCTCAGCCTGTTTTTGTGGAAATATATTATCTATTCTTGATTTGATCTTATGATCACAAGCAATTCTGGAAATATGATGTTTTAGCATATATGTATATTGGGAACAAATTTCTATCCCCAATAACAATAATAATAATAATAATAATAATATCTTTCATTGTCTGCAAGTCAAGGTGAAATGTTACTATGGGTGTTTTGATAGGATATTAAAAAATTAAAAATAAATTAAAATAGTCACATGTCATTTACTAAATTTTACTTGTGGAGTTCAAAAAATTTACAATATGTAAATTGCGCCAAATGATAAAACTTGTTCTTGAGATCTTAAACATATTCTTATTGTCTCAAAACTCTACGGTAAAATGATCTAAAATATACATTTCAATACCTTCAATACCAAATCAAAACATGCCTAAACTTACCTAACCGTTTCTCCAAACTCAGACACATCCATTTAACATATAAAAACACAATCAAAAACCATCCCAACATAGCATTCAATTCATCACTACTCCACAACCTAAATGGCATAATTAAACACATATAATCATGTGTGGATATCTAAAGTTAAAATTCGTCTCATAAAATTATAGTTTCCATGACTAATCAAAATATACCAAATTGATCAAAACAATATCTAACCACTAAAAACAACTTAGGTACATGTCGTTGACTATTTTTAGTCGAAAGAATACATACTTGACTCAAGCTGAGTTGAATTATTGACCTTGGATGATTTACAACTTCGATCTATAAAAAAACTTGTTTGAAACCTACACATGGAAGCAAACACAATCGTACGTTGAATATTGAATACCCAGTGATGCTAACATAATTAGAAACCAATATATAAATAACATGAAAATAAATTAAATAGTAAAATTGGAAATCATTATACCACATATCAATAAGTTTTATATTAATATCGCAATTCAAATAACATTTCATATTATTCATCTATTAAATCACTCTCAGGGTGTTCGTTTTACACAATCATATATCAAGAATATTGACACACCCTCAGGGTATTAGCATCTCATTTCATATACCATGAATCGATCTTTATTTCAATACTTTTTAACACAATCACTTAACAATTGTAATTCACATTCGTTTATCAGTACAACCCCTATTAACCAACTTGGATTTGAAAACTGATACACAGATCAATCTACCAACACACTAAAATACACACTGAAGTGTTAATTGGACATAAATACACCGATCCTACCAATCACACCACAGTACGCTCGTACCCCCAAGATATTTGAGCAGGTGATATTATGGAATTAGAGAACTATCGCAATATGATATGCACCTAGTACTAGATCTCTCACCTATTGAAATGGACCCTGTGACATGTTAAATATACTCGTAACTCTATCCAACACTATTAATAGAGAATTGTCCTTTTTAATCACTATTCAATCACATTAAAACATAAATGACATTGTGATATCAACATCTGCACGTATGTATACATAGAACATGTATTAATTCATTTCTAATATAGATAACATCGCAATATCACTATGTAATCACATAAACTCATTTTTTAAACATATATATCTCAATCATATCAAGTAATCAAATATATTTATATAGCTCAAATATCATATTTAACACAAATACACAAGCTACTCTTCATTTTCGATTTAATTCATGTTCAAAATCAATATCACAAGCAAATTATAAGAGCACAAATTTAGATATACACATAAATTCAACAAGATATCAATTCTCAATTACAACTTACCACTAGTAATATTACTCTTTCCACTTCATCCAATTCTATATACATTGTCTTTTACAATTAAGTCCTTTTTTAACCTTAATGTTTGAAATGCTCGAGACTCAGTTAATTATTTTATTGAACCAAAATTTGAGGGGCCTCAAACTATCAATTCATAGCATTAAGTTTCAATAACTTTCATTTTATTCACTTTGATCCCAAATAACTCAACAATAAATTCCTTAATAACCACTTAATATAAACCTTAACTCAACTTTGTCTACTTCATTTCTAGCATGATTTTAACATAAATTAACCTTAATTCTCATCAATTTCATGGTTTCATGCTTCAATACTTTTATGAGCATATTCATTGCAACTTGGGTAGAACTTACCACTTGCTAATTCTAACAAATGGGCTAATTTTAACTACTAACTTAAGTTAATGTTTCAACAAAATTGAAAGGAAAAAAGTCTCTTACCAAGATCCAAAGCTCATGGCTAAAGGAGGAAGATTCCATGCATTTCTTTCTTTTTCTTTTGTTTGCCGTGGAAGAATAAGACCAAATGCCACTTATATTTCTCTTTCTTTCATACTTATAGCATAAATAAATTTTAGTTAATTTATTTCATTATAAATCAATGGGTAAGATTTTATATTGAATGACTTTGTAGATTTTAATAGTGAGATTCATGTTAGTCCACTAGCATGAATGGTGGGTGGTTTATTTTCACATAAGCCCTTGCCATAAATTGCTACTAAAAACCCTGTTCAATTTCTAAATTAAATTCTCCTAATTTGATCACTAAATAATTTAATCCTTGTACTATTATTAATATTTTATATAATTAATTACTAAATAATTTTATTTCTAATTTAATCACTAATATTTCTATTTTTCTATCTCACACTCGCTTCGTAACAGCTTGATTAAATAAATTTGATCCCAAAATTGACTTTTCAAACCGGATCATTACATTAAAACTAATCAAAACACTATTGGATGATCACTTGTAGAGGCCTATAAATAGGCAACAATGTGGCATCACTTTGTGTGTAGTTTTTTAGTGTCTTTAGCATTTTTATTTTGCTATTTTATTGGGTAATGTTGCGACACTCTTTCAAGTATTATTTGGAGAGATTTATTGATTGTAATGTGAGGTACTTCGGTGAGTGATTTGTAACAATTGAGATTGGTGTTGGTGTGGGGTTGCAATTACTTTTTTGTGTAAGGTAGATTGGACTTAAGCCAATAAGTGATCCAGACGATTGTTAAATAAAATCATCCACTGAGCGAGACTCCACAAAGCAGGATTGGTGAATCCGATTTTTATTAACAAATATCATTGATACAGTCGTAAACCAACTAAAAATCTGACTAAGGCAAATGCACCTATCAATTAATAGTATAGCTACGGTGAGCAAAGATATCATTCCCACGAATACTAAAAGTACTAGTAATTACTGTCTTTCTATTATTTAACCGATAAATTTGAGTGATTGATTAAAACTATAATTAACTACAAACGCAACAAAGAACAATTCAAGAAAATAAAATATTAACAACCAAGAACTGAAACAATACCCAGGAAAGAATTCACATAGATTTCATCTATTACCATCAATCTAAATTACGCAATTTCTTCACTTAGTATCTTGATCCGTATAAATCCCTAAATTATGCTAATATCTCTCTTCAAGAATAAGAGCAACTGACTCTAGGTTAATTAATTGAAAAAAAAATTCTAATTAAAACCCCTATTTTCGCATTAACTTGATATATGGATTCCCCTATTAGATTTGACTTTAATCCGGTAGATTTATGCCGTTCTATTTCTAGGATTGCATGCAATTCCACTCAACTACGCTAGTTCTACTCTTAAACAGAGTCTATTCCTCATTTGATTTAAGCACATCAAATTTGGATTAATAGTCTGAAAATATTAAACCAAGAATTAAGCACACATAATTGAGAATAAGATCCAAGTATTTATTGCGTAAAATAAAAATTAAACGGTAGAATCCATAGGGTTCATCTCCATAGGTATTTAGAAAATTAGTTCATGATTGCAAATAAAAACATTCAAAATACAATATAACCACAAGAAACAAAGAAACTCATAATAATCTCTAAAGAAATCAAAAGGGAGTCTTCAATCTTGATGGAAATCTGCTTTAGAATCCGCTTCAATGATGTTTTTCGAGTATTCTATGATGGCTCACTCCTATCTTTTTATTTTTATCATATATAGGTCTTAGAATGCTGAAAAAACCTTAAAAATTGTGTGTGTGTTTTCGCTATTTGAAGTGTAAATCGCAAAATCAACACGACCTGCCACATGGCCGTGTGGCAGCCTGTGTGGCTCACACAGTCGTGTGGAATGGGCCAACTTGTGTGACTCCTGTAATTCACTTTGGTTTTCCAATTTTTGCACCTTTTGCTCCTACATGCTCTTCTAAATACAAAAAAATATGAATTTAAAAGATTAGGAGTATAAAATTCACCATTAACATCGAATAATCACCTAAAAACGCATTAAGAATAAGGCTAAAAACATGATACTTTTAACACCTATCAATCGTGTGTTAATTCTCTATTTACTTTGCATTTAACCTTTTTGTTCGATTTTGTTCAAATAACAGTTAGTTTTTTTTCATTTACGTTAGTTTTATAATTTTTAATTTGATTTTTAAATTTTTTTTGTAAAATCTTTTTGGTTTTTTTATTTTTAAATTTTCGTGAATGTTAGTTTTTTTTGTAATACTTTTATTTATAATTTATTATCATGTTAATTTTTTATTTATAAATTAAGTTTTATAATGGTTTTTTTAATACCTATTATTTAAGTAAGTCTCATATGTTAGTTTTTATTTATAAATTATTAGTTTTTAAATTGACATTGCGTTTGAATAGAGCATTTTCATAAATAAATAAATAAATAAAATAAAACGATTATCAAGAGTTTTCTATAGATTCCCAACATCTTCAAATAGCAAAGTATAACTCAAAAGCGTTTAATGGCTATCGTTGATCAAGACTAAACTTTTAAAATTTCAAAAAATAGATTAGCTAAAGATGATCGAATTAGAATCTAAAAATTATATCTACAACTTATGTATAGTACAAAAACTAATAACGGAATTGACCAAAAATAAATCGATGATTTAGAAGAAAAAAAAGTCAAGTGTAAATATAACATAAAAATTATATATATATATTAATTTAATTGATAAAATAGGTATAGTAATAAGAAAATAATTATTCATATACAAACATTGGAAGGGTGTATAAATAATGGAAGGGAATCCAATGCATAAATATTGTTATTTATAAAGAGAATTGGTAGATACTTTTATAACACTCCATTTTTGTAATTATTAATAATTATTACATTTTGAAATTCATGCTTTATCATAATTTTCTCTCAAACACATTGCAATATTTACCTCTGTTATGTGTTTCAAAAAGTATAGTGAATGATAATAATAATAATAAAGTAAAGTCTTCAAATGCTTTTAAGAACAGAACCAGGCTGTATATACTCAATTCACTTTTTTATTTAATTCTAAAAAATTTTAAAAATATTTTTTTAATACTAATATTTATATAATTTCAAAACTCACCTCCTAAATCCGATTAATTAGTTCATCTGATTAGATCAATTTATTTCCTCGAATTCTTTTATCAATTAAAAAATTTTATTGGACGATATTACCAAGTAAGTTGAATCACCGAATGTTGGTTCAATCGAAAAAAAATCGAATCCAAATTTTGCGACTATGGTTAGCAGCATATGTATACCAAGAATCAAGGTTTTATAAAATTTTAGGTGCATTTGAAAAGCGACTTAAGAATTAAATTTGAGTGTAATTGTTTTGTAGTTACACATGTGGCATGATTGGTTAATTACTATAATTAGTAGATTAAACTAAATTGCGTGTAATTGGAACATGCTAATTGCACTTTTCAATTTTTTAAAGGAAAGAAGAAATTAGAGTAATTACAAAAAATAATAATAAATACACTCAAATCAATTAATCTGTAGCTTTACAAACATGCTCGTATATGATTTAAGTTGAAAGTGTCATTTTTGTACAATAATAATAATATTTTAATTTTAGTATATATATTTTATTTTTATTTTTTAAAAATATAATTATATGTTATTTTATTAATCTCATTTAAAATAATCCAATTTTTTTATTGATGAAAGATACTTTCCTACTAAAACTGAATGGTTAGCTAAATTACATAGTATTCCTTTTGATTATTTATATTTGACTAATGATCAACCGATGATAATAACGAGTATATGTTTAACCTTAGAGAGAGAATAAACTAACAAAAATAAAATGCTAGAATAATTAGATAAAATTGCATATAATTTGTATTTTTTCTTTTTTATTTTATAAGTAATCATAATATCAAATACTTTCTTGGACTAATAAATTATATGTGATTATTTGATTTTAAATTTTATTTTTTGTTTATTTAAATAATTTTTATAATAATTAATAATATTTTAGAATTTAAAATTATGAACTTAATTTAATTTATACTATAAAATAAAATTTATGATATCTTAGCGGTTACCTACTTATTATTCATGTGGGTGGGTAACAGACTATTGTAATTGTTTATATATCGGCCCATGTCTATTACACCGGTGCATGATCTCAATAAACTTATTCATGGGTCGGGTTATCTGTTCAAGCTTGAAGGCTCGCTCAAAAAATGAGAAGATTTAGATAAAATACAATACCTGCAAAATGGGTTTTTGGTAAAAAATTTAAAGTCCATTTTCTATATAAGCCGAGTCTTGGATAAGATTTTTTTGCCCCGAGCTTGGCTCGGCCTAGTCCAAATATATTATCTTATAAAAAATATTAATTAATTATATATGTTCAATAATTAAATATATTTATATAAAACAACTAACCCAATAACAATTAAACTTATTATCTAAAATCTAAAAAAAAAAAAAACTTACCCAACTAAATAACCCAACCCAAAAAATAAAATTTTAAAAATTATATTTAATACAATAAAATATTTATTTGTGTTTTTTAATATAATACAATAATTATAACATAATAAAATAATTATTATATTTATGGTAGTATTTTTTAATGTTTAATGTGTTAAAAATTTATTTTAATGTTTTTTAATGCATTATATTTTTTTAAGAAATTTATTTTCAAATAAAAATTAATATTAAAAAATCAAAATATGAATGGACTGAATTAATTCTGAATTTACCTTTCTTAAATTGGGCCAGAATTGAGTAAAAAAGAAAACCTTTTTTTTTTTTCAGATTGGACCGGAATTAAACTTAAAAAATTAATTTAAATACTTTGTATAGACTCAACTCGACCCATTAACATATTTATTCCCGATGTATATCTTATATTAGACTATAGGAGTAAACTAATCTGCTTTGTAACTGTATATGGACTTGAGAAGTGAGAAGATTGGGCTTTGTCCTTACCATTTTTATTTTTATTTTTGTTGTTCATGGCAAAACATCTTAGCATCCATCATCACTTGTTATAAATAGGAATCACAAAATTCAAATCATTTGAACCGTTTCATTTTGAATAAAGTAGATTATTTTGAAAGTGAATATACCTGTGAGATGATTTTTCTTTTCGACAGTAGATATGAAACAGTTTTAATAATTGCTTATCTTATCTCACTCTATTCCACTATATAAAATTACTATTTACTATTATTATATATATAACTATTAAGAGGGTAAAAATGTAAAAAAACATTATAGAAAAAAATTATGTATTTTTTGTTTAAATTTTTTGAACAATTATGTTTAAATATTTACTTGACTTTTTAAAAAGAAACAAAGTGAGATGAGAACGGATGCATCTAATATATATGGAAGTGGTAGTGGTTTTTTCAATATTATACATCCATAGTGAAACGCGACAGATGGTGGAGTAGAGCGTACTAATTGTGGGGCAGTGATAGATTGTAGCAACATCTGCTCCGCTCCGTCCATTATCATCCTTAGCCATAAATCAAAATAAGTAATTTTAGTTTTTCAAGAGACAGTTGGACAAGTTGTTTTTAATTTTATAATATGTTATTTTTTATATATTATATTAAATATATAATATTATAATGTAAATGTTAAAAATATTTTAAGTTACTAAGATTTGGAGTGATATCGGTTTGGTTTGGTTGAGTTTTTTGAATAATTCATCATTATTTAATTCAGTTCAGCTTGATTAGGTTCTCGATTTTTCTATATTATTTTTTTTATTTTGGATTTTTAGACCTATTTTTATAAAATGAGCTTTGTTGGCTTTTTAATATTATTTGATAAAATTTTAAAGTCTTTTTTCATAAATATTTCTTAAAAATAATAATTTTTTTAAATAAATTCTAAATTATTTTTAGTATTTTTTATTTTAATATATAATTAATTTTTTAATATAAAAATAAAAAATAAAATTTGATTCAATTTTGGGTAACCGTGATTTTTAAACTTATATTCCATAAACCGTTCAAACAACTTGATATGGGTCGGTTTTCAATTCCTTAATTTTTCTTACTCAACCCTAATTACGATTTTAATAAAATAGGTGTAAACTTAAATAAAGTTTGGATTAATCATTTATAAATATGAATGGGATTAGTCAAAAGTTAAGATTTATACTTTAAATTATGCTGAAGTTAAGACCCAAACCCTACCACTAAAATCTCTAATGAGAACTAATTGTAAAAAGGTTAAAATATGCTCTAAGCTCCTATAATCTTTATATATTTGGAATTTAATCCTTGTATTTTTATTTCAAGGTTTAGTCCTTATGTTTTTCTCATTTAAAAATCTAAATCTAATTAATAACACAGTTAAAATTCTTTTATTAAATCTATGTTCATTACAATATTATTTTTTTAGTTACATAATTTTCAAGTGAGTGTTTTTATAATTTCAAAATGTCACACCAATAAATTTAACAAAAAAAAAAAGAAGCTTTAATGATGTTAATATTTGGACATGAATTTTGAAAAATAAAAAGACTAAATTCCTAAAATTAAAAATACAAGGGTGACAATCTGGATCCTAGTGAATTATTAATACAGGTCGATCTAAAGAAATTTTACAAAAAGCTTTGGAATATCCAGCTCCCATCAAAGATTTTAATTACAATCTGTTAGAATTAAGTGACCCAAATTCTTATTTAAATAAAATACAATGGTAAAATAAAATAAAAGAAGAATCCCTATAGAATTACACTTCTTTTATTTTATTTTGAATAAGGTTTTTAAACCTTATTAAACTTCATCTATTTGATATTGATTAGAATAAGGAGTTTCAATCTTACTACTCCTATTAGAATATGGCTTTATAAGCCTATAAATAGACATGGTCTATTCCTCTTGTAATTGATTCGAATTCGACATAGTGAATTTTTTTCTCCTTTGCCCGTGGTTTTTCCCGAAAGGGTTTCCACGTAAAATCTGTGTGTTCTTTATTTTTTATTTCTTTTTTTTCTTTGCGATATATTGTCATTACCGACGTTATATTTTTGTCAATTTGGTATCAGAGCTTTCAGGTTTTCATCTCGATCACGGTAATGGCGTCATTGAAGTATGAAATTTCGCTGTTGGATCGCAACACCAGATTCGCGTTATGGGAGATAAAGATGCAGGCAGTTCTTGCACAGATGGATTTAGAGGAAGCCCTGCTAGGGATAGATAAGATGCCTTCGACATTGACGGAGGAAGATAAGAAGTGCAAGGATCGAAAGGCACTAACACAGTTACATCTACATTTGTCTAATGAAATTTTGCAGGATGTGATGAAGGAGAAGACTGCTGCAGCATTATGGAAGAGGCTAGAACAAATATGTATGTCGAAAACTTTAACTAGCAAGTTGCATATGAAGCAACGTCTTTATGCTCATCGTTTGAAGGAAGGTGCGTCTGTGCACGAACACTTAACAGTGTTTAAAGAAATTCTCTCAAACTTGGAGGCCATGGAGGTTCAGTATGATAAGGAAGATCTAGGGTTGATTCTACTTTGTTCGTTGCCCCCGTCTTATTCAATCTTTAGAGACACGATTTTATATAGCCGCGAGTCTCTCACAGTTGATGAGGTTTATAATTCTTTGACCTCGTATGATAAGATGAAGCATCTTGTGGTTAAAACCGACTCCCAGGGAGAGGGTCTTATTGTTCGTGGGAGACAAGATCGGAATGTCGATGATGATCGTGGAAGGACACAGAAAGGAATCCTCGCGGTAAATCTAAGGGTATATCAAAGTCTTCAAACAGAGGTAAAACCTGTAATTTCTGCAAGAAGAAAGGGCACATTAAATCTGAGTGCTATAAGCTACAGCACAAGATTAAAAAGGAGGCTGCAAATCAAAAGGGAAAACAGCCAGAAAATTCTGGTGAAGCTGATATTGTAGAAGACTACTGTGATGGTGAACTTCTAGTCGCTTCTGTCAACAATTCTAAAGAGAGCGAGGAGTGGATACTTGATTCAGGCTGCACCTTCCACATGAGTCCCAATCGGGATTGGTTTACAAATTACGAAACGGTGTCTGAAGGTGTTGTTTTGATGGGAAATAATGCTTCGTGTAAAATCGCAGGTGTTGGAACAATTAAAGTTAAGATGTTTGATGGAGTTGTCAGAACATTTAGTGACGTACGGCATGTTCCAGAATTGAAAAGAAATTTAATTTCATTGAGTACACTTTATTCAAAAGGGTACAAATACACAGCTAAAAGTGGGATGTTGAAGATTTCCAAAGGTTCCCTCATTGTGATGAAAAGGCAGAGAAAGACTGCCAAGTTATATATTTTGCAGGGTTCTACTGTTATTGGTAATGCAGCTGTCGCTTCTTCTTCTTTGTCAGATGATGATATTACTAAACTTTGGCATATGCGCCTAGGGCATATGAGTGAGAATGGCATGGCAGAATTGAGCAAAAGAGGACTTCTTGATGGGCAAGGAATTTGCAAACTGAAGTTCTGTGAGCACTGTGTTTTTGGGAAACAAAAGAGAGTTCGATTCACCAGAGGAATCCATAACACGAAGGAAACATTAGTGTATATTCATTCTGATCTGTGGGAGCCATCAAGAGTGCCTTCGAGAGGTGGAGCTAATTATATGCTAACTTTTATTGATGATTTTTCCAGAAAAGTTTGGGCATTCTTCCTGAAGCAGAAAGGCGATGTGTTTTCCCATTTAAGTCTTGGAAAACTATGATTGAATACGGGAAAACAAATAAAATACCTCCGCACAGACAATGGCTTAGAGTTTTGTTCTGATGAGTTTAATAAACTGTGTAAGTCAGAAGGGATCGTGAGACACTTGACAGTTCGTCATACTCCACAACAAAACGGCGTTGCAGAATGAATGAACAGAATGATTATGGAGAAAGTTCGATGCATGTTGCCAAATGCCAACTTACCAAAGTCGCTTTGGGCCGAAGCAGCCTCTACTGCATGTTTTTTGATCAACCGATCTCCATCCGTTGCCATTGAGAAAAAGACTCCACAAGAGGTATGGTCTGGTAATCCTGCTAATTATTCTGATTTAAAGATCTTTGGATGTCCTGCGTATGCTCATGTTAATAATGGAAAATTGGAACCAAGATCCATTAAATGTGTTTTTCTTGGTTATAAAGCTGGTGTAAAAGAGTATAAGTTATGGTGTCCTGAAAATAGAAAAGTTGTGATTAGCAGAGATGTTGTTTTTGATGAAACTGCTATGCTACCTAACTTATCTCTTAAAGACTCTTCCAATAAAGAAAATCAAAAGCAGGTGGAGCATCAGATTAATACAGAGTCAACTCCTCAAGCCAGTACAAAAATTGAGAATAGAGTTGCTTCTTCACCACAATACTCTATCGCCAAAAAAAGAACTAGAAGAGAAATTAAACCTCCAAAGAAGTATACTGAGGCTGACCTAGTTGCTTATGCTTTAAATGTAGCTGAAGATATAGATACAAACCAAGAGCCGTCAAATTATTCTGAGGCGGTTAGCTGTGAAGACTCAGAAAAGTGGATGTTTGCTATGCAAGAGGAAATAGAATCACTCCATAAAAACAAAACATGGGATCTTGTGAAACTTCCTAAAGGTAAAAAGGTTGTTCGCTGTAAATGGGTGTTTAAAAAGAAAGAAGGGACTCTAGGAGTTGAAGAATCCAGATATAAAGCAAGGCTTGTTGCAAAGGGTTACAGACAAATTCCAGGAGTGGACTTTACAGATGTGTTCTCCCCAGTTGTGAAGCATAGTTTGATTCGAGCTTTGCTTGGTATTGTGGCCATGCAAGATTTGGAGCTTGAGCAGTTAGATGTAAAAACTGCATTTTTGCATGAAGAGCTTGAGGAAGATATTTACATGCAACAACCAGAGTGTTTTACAGTCTCAGAAAAAGAGAAATATGTTTGCTTGCTGAAAAAGTCTCTTTACGGTTTGAAATAGTCACCAAGATAGTGGTACAAGATGTTTGATTCCTTTATGACTTCTCATGATTTTAAAAGAAGTAGTTTTGACAAATTGTGTTTACTTTAAGAAAAACGAAGAATGGTTCTTTTTGTGTATCTACTTCTTTATGTTGATGACATGTTGATAGCGACAAAAGATAAAGGAGAGATAAGAAAGGTCAAAGCCCAACTAAGTGAAGAATTTGAGATGAAAGATTTAGGACCAGCAAAGAAGATACTTGGTATGGAGATTCTCAGAGATAGAAAAGCAAGTAAATTGTACCTAAGTCGGAAGGGTACATTGAGAAAGTTCTTTGCGGAGTTCAACATGCAGAGTGCTAAACTGTTAGTACTCCTTTAGCTGTGACCCATTTCGGACTTTCATCGACTTTGTCTCCACAATCGGATGATGAGATCGAGTACATGTCACATGTTCCATACTCTAGTGCGATGGGATCTCTTATGTATGCTATGGTCCTGTTTCACGTCTAGATTTATCATATGCGATCGGTGCGATTAGCGAGATACATGGTGAATCCCGGTAAAGAACATTGGAAAGCGATTGAGTGGATTTTAAGATACTTACGAGGTACTACTAATGTTTGCTTACAATTTGGAATAACTAGAGATGGAGTCATTGGGTATGTTGATGCTGATTTTGCTGGAGACCTTGATAGAAGAAGATCTCTCACTGGTTATGTCTTTACAATCGGAGGTTGTGCAATCAGTTGGAAAACTACTTTGCAAACTACGATCGCTTTGTCTACCATCAAGAAGGCTGAGTACATGGCGATTCATCGAGGCTTGTAAAGAAGCTATTTGGTTGAAGGACTCTTTAGTGAGCTCAATGAAGACCTTCAAATCAAGACAGATATTTTGTGTGACAGTCAGAGTGCCATTTTCCTTACAAAAATCAAATGTTTCATGAGAGAACAAAACACATTGATGTTCGGTATCATTTTGTTCGTGATATTATTGCTCGTGGTGATATTGTTGTGAGTAAAATTAGTACTCATGAAAATCCTGCAGATATGATGACTAAGTCACTTCCTATAACCAAGTTTGAGCATTGCTTAGACTTGGTTCATTGTTAAAGTTAAACCCTTAAGGGGTTTTATGGAAGAGGTGGAGAACTTGTTCTTGAGAGTTCGCGATGAAGAACTTGTTCATTGAGAATTCGTGTCAAGGTGGAGATTGTTAGAATTAAGTGACCCAAATTCTTATTTAAATAAAATACAATGGTAAAATAAAATAAAAGAAGAATCCCTATAGAATTACACTTCTTTTATTTTATTTTGAATAAGGTTTTTAAACCTTATTAAACTCTATCTATTTGATATTGATTAGAATAAGGAGTTTCAATCTTACTACTCTTATTAGAATATGGCTTTATAAGCCTATAAATAAAAAGGGTTTCCACGTAAAATTTGTGTGTTCTTTATTTTTTATTTCTTTTTTTTCTTTGCGATATATTGTCATTACCGACGTTATATTTTTGTCACAATCTGGAGAGCTTCATGGAACTATTTGCCTACTCTAGCTAATCTCAGATCAAAAAGAATTACAGATAGCGCTGTTTGTCCCAGATGTAAAAATAGAGAAGAAGATATTGATCATGTGTTTCGCCTTTGCCCTGTGACAAGAGAGATATGGCAGTTGTTAGATATTTCTTGGATCAGAGACCAAACGTTTCAGAACTTTGGAGATTGGCTTACCTGGGTACTCCTGAACAGCAACCACAAACAAAGTCGACTAGTTTGTTGCACAATCTGGCTCATGTGGGGGTCGAGGAATAGGCTCATACATGAAGGAAAATTAGAATCAATTAGAGACCTAGCATCAAAAGTTCGCAGTTATTTGGCATAGGTTGAGGGTATTGAAGAGAAAAAGTGTACCTTAAACAAAGGTAGGGGTACAGAATCGCAAGATCCACTCTCAAGGACATCAATTTATTTTGATGCGGCTTTTAGGAGCAGAAAAGCAAAATCGATGGCTGGTTTGGTTGTTCTTGATGGTTCGGGCGAGATAATAAACAAAAAGACAATATTGAACTTAAATGTCCCTACCTCTTTTGCAGTAGAAGCGTATGCGGGGCTTCATGCGGTCAGATTAAGGATTTTCATGGGGTTCAACTCAGTTACAATTAAAGGGGATTCGCAAGCGGTGATACAGAAATGCAAAACAAGAGAAAGAGACAAGTCTGTTATTAGTGCCATTATCAGTGACATTCAAGAAGAAGCAAAGAACTTTCAAGATATCAGATTTCAGTTTATTCACAGAAATGAAAATGTAGTGGCTCACGAAGTAGCAGAAACAGCGATGAAAAGAGAATCAGTACCGTACCTGAGAAGAGTTGAAAGTCATCCTCACCAAGCCAATCCGGAGGGTAGGTGGCGCCAGAGACCAGATTGAGAGGAGATTAGCGAAGGAAGAAGATGGAAAGATAGCAGATCTGAAATGTGAAAGGCTATCGTGGATGCAGTTGGCAATACCGAGAATGAGAAGATAAGATTGAATGCCATCCAGCTGTATGTGAATCGGCAGCAACAATTACCCTAGTTTCCTTTTTTCCTTAACATTTATTATCTCGTTTTATTGTTTACAGCTTTGAGTCATTTTAGGAATCTAGAAGGTTTCTGTTTGTTTATTTTCAATTCAATTTTTGTTTTGAGTTAAACCTCAAAGGCCGACGGTTTTAATACTGGAAGGCCCGTTTGTGTTTTGTGGTGGGTTTTTGTTTCAATAAAGGCTGCTGATATTAATTCAAAAAAAAATACAAGAACTAAATTTTAAATTTATAAAAAGTATTATATAATATTTTAAGCTTATAAAATTTGGATTCAAACTCTAAATTTATTAGATATCTTCTCTTGATAGTGGTTGCATGAATATATGAGATAAACTTGGTTCTTACTGTACTTGACGTCAATATATGCACGATAAAACCTATGTTTTAAGGACCTAAATGAGTGTCTAACACATATATCTTGACATCTCTATTTAAAAATACATCAGATATGAATATTGTTATACATCAGTGATCATCAACCCGAATTTCAAACAGGATTCGAGTCGCCTACCTGTAACCTAAATAGGTCCCACCGAACGATTGAGTGTGAGGCAAACTATGAGAGGACAGTGAGGGGAGCTCGCAGACCCAGCTCACAAAGAGAGTTCGCACGAACAAAGGGAAGGTTGTGGTCTTAATTCGCATATACTCAAGAAGCTCGCAGAAGGAAGACCGCATAATTTAGCAGGCAACGCAAAGTGAAATACTTGTCCAGCATGCCTGAAGTCCACTCAGAATGTTAGTTCTAAGAATAGTGGGGTCAAATCATAAATAATAATAATAATAATAACAATACCTATAAATATCCGAATATTCCTACTAATAAAATACGAGAGAAAATTACTCAACAAATATTAAAAAGAAGAACAAAAAAAAAATATCAATATTATATAACTATGTATCATGAAAATCATTTCATCGGTTATTTAAGTTTTAGGGTTTGAAAGCAGACACACAGAAGCCTCTGAATCCTACATTCAAATCCCATTTCTCCCAAGCTCCTATCACGTATGTGTTTCATCACCATGACGCCAATGCAATGAAGGGCTTTCTAATTGTGTAAGCTGCCATCAGCTTGAAAATGGTAGCTTTCAACGTTAATTATTGAGCTCAACGACCTGTCGAGATGCTCATATGTAGCAATAGCCGCAGGCCTTAAATATTAGTACAAAAGTTTGTTGCAGAGCAGAACCTGACACTTTCAGAACTTTCGCGACAACTAGCCTGAGCCCATAATAGGAAATGAAATGAATAGTTGTTATTTTCATCATTGATATGTGTTAGATTCAATTTGTATTGGGAGAGATTTAGGTTATTTGGATTGTGATTTATTTGAATCTAATTTTAAATTTTTGAACTCATTTTAGGATTAGTTTAATAATGTTTTGAAAAGGTTTTTTGAGAAGTGTCGTGGAAAAGTGTTTTTGAGAAATACTTTTGAAAAGTTTAGTTTAAAATTTGAGTGTTTAGTATTGCTGTCAAAAAGTGATTTTAAGAAATCTATTTTAGATATATTATTATCAAATAATAAATATGTATTTAAATAATATTTAAATTAGTTAATATTATTATACTTTAGTAAGAATATAAAAAATTATAATAACTTGTTGTTAATATTTTAATATATGAAATATAAAATTTAAATATTTTTAAGCAATAAATATTATTTATTTATAAAATTTAATTAAAATATATAAACTATATTTTAAATATTAAAATATAACCATTAAATATTTGTAATTAGTATTTTAAAAAATATTTTTTATTTTTAATTAATGATTTTAACATATTTATAATTAAGCACCAAGAAAAAAAATGAGAAAATACTATATTATTGGAGGGGTGAAAAAGTAATTAAGAACCAAAAGTACTTTTGGTGAGGAAAAGTTAAAAATTTTAGCTTCTATTTTTCAGATCTTTTCAGGAGTGCTTTTCAAAAACACTTCTAAAAAACCAAAAATTTCAGCCAAAAACAGAATGTTTAGCACAACTTTTCTTCCAAAAATAGTTTTAGAGCTAGAAGTATTTTTTTTTTTAAGCACTACTAAACAGGCCCTTAGTCTCAAGTAAGTTTAATTATTTTGGATTCAAATTTATCAATAATATTTATTAGGTTAAGTGATTTAAATTTTTTCATTTGAATTTAAAATTTGGGTTATGATTATTTCAAGATACTTGTTTATTTGAGATATCTTGAGTTTTAATTATTTTAGATTTTTGATGATTCCTTAATTTTATATTTTGATTCCTTAATTTTATATTTGAGTTATTGACTTTTTAGAGTCAAATTAAGAATTTGAATTAATTGGTCAGAATTCATTATTCTAATTTAGATATTATTTAAAATATGAGTAAACTCTTTTTAAAAAATAAAAATAAATTACAATCAATGTTACTAAACTATTACTAAAAAAGTTCAAAATAGTCAATGAACTATTCGAAAGTTATAATTTAAGTCATTAGATTTTTAAAATAGTTATTATATGGCCTTCTTTATTTGCACCATCTGCACCAATCGGAAGCTCCTCTTCCCCAGAGGCATAGCCAGGGAGGCTGGCATGGGCCCCGGCCCTCCCTAAAATATAAAATTGCTTAAAAGGCCCTTAGAAATTTTTAAAAATTTTAAATTAATAAAGGTAAAATTGCACTTTGGCCCCCCTAAAATTATAAAAATTCAATTTAATCCTTTACAAATTATAAAGATATAAACTATAAAAAATTAAAATTTTATCCGGCCCCCCCTAAAAAATTGTTCTGGCTTTGCCCCTGCTCTTCCCCTTCTCTTCTACTGTTCCATTTTTTTTAATAAAACAACTTTGAGCATCACGAATTTGTGAATCAAATGATCAGCACTAACTGTTAGATCAACTTGGATCTAAGGTATATTCTTCTACTCATTGATGGGTATTGATCCACTATACTAATCATTGAATCATCACTTGGAGCTTGTTAATCAGGCTTTTATTTTTATTTAAAATAAAACTTAACAACCTAGTAACTTAAATAATTTTTTTTTGAATAATTCAATGACTGAAATGAAAATTTTCAAATAGTTCAATGACCATATTATAATTTTTTTAAAATTGAATAACCAAAACTTAATATTAGTAATGATTTTGTTGGGTTAGGTATAATTTAGTGTTGAAATATTATATTTCCAAATCCATATTGGAAGAGATACAATCAACTTGGATAGGAGCCAAAACTAGGGACAAAGATTGCTCTGTCGGCTTAGAATGATGGGTTTTGAGACAGGGGACCAGCAATTCCCAACTGTAGAAAAAAAACACATTGAATTAAAGAGTGGAGTTGTTAATGAGACAAAAGGGAATTTTATTAAGAATCTAGAAATGCAAAATGACTTTGAAGATAAAGACAATAAAACAGGAGGAGATCATCCAATCCTCTACAAATAACTAAATAAAGTTTTACTCTTGATTTTGATTCATCACTGCAGGGTTTTGAATTTTTGCTTTGTTTTCACATTTGAAATTGTTTTTGGTACAACCTTGATACCAAAAGTGCTGCACATTAAAGACTTTGGGGTCCATTAAAACCTAAACGGTTGTATGATTTTTTGAGTTTTTTTTTTTTTTTTACGACTGTAATAAGTCGACTTGAAAACAGATTTGGATTTTTTTTGGTTTTCTCAGTGTAAAGTAATTTGTGAGGAGGTTGGAATTTGTGCTCTAAAACACTCTTCAATGCTTAAGTTAATGAGAGAACTTTAAAATGAAAAAACAAAGGAAATAAAGTTGTAGAGATGGATTAATATGCCCTTATGCTTAATCCCTAATGATTATTATAGCTTCGGGTTTTATCTTTAAAGCTCATGGTCTTGTGTTGAAATTAAATTATAACGATCAAATTTCAAGACACTTTGTATAAGGCAACATGGGAGAAATTACCTTAAACCCATGGTTATGTAACTTGTAAATTTCGAATCCGAGTTCAAACTTGAATTTCTTACTACCGCTTGAGCTCGGATAGACTTGACTGTAATCTCCATTAAAACCTAGGTGGTTGTGTGATTTTATGAGTTTTAGGTATATTCGTTAATGGACTCGACTTGGAGATAGATTTGAATGCTCTTGAATTTCTGTAAGGCGAAGGTAAACTGTAAGGGCATCAGAATTTTGTGCTCTAAAACATTCTTTAATGCTTAACCCCTAAGGATTGTTATAGCTTTGGGTTTCAATGGATCCCAAAGTCCTTTAACCCCATGTTTACATATCGAGATTAAGCTATAATGATCAAGTTTCAAGACATTTTTCTGAATCGATACCTCTCTTGTAGTGGACAACATGGGAGAAATGACCTTAAATCCTATGGTTACATAAGTTGCAAATTTCAAATTCGAGTTTAAACCCGAATTTTTTAGCAACACTTGAAACTTGATTATATTCTACACTAGACTAAAGTTAGAGGGTATAAATTAAGAGAGTACTGAGAAGTAAAGAAAGTAGTTGTAGACTTGTCATCTGATGGTGAAAATACATTCATAGGAAAAGGCTCTCTGCCCATTATATCTCTATTTTTTCCCCACTTTCAGTCTTTTTGGGGTGGAATTTTAGCATCCCAATGAAATTCCCCAAATATTTCCCGTTTTCTGTCTTTATCGTTCCTCCATTGCTGCTTCTGCAAACCCTTCGTAAAATCTCCCTTTTAAAATCCCTTCCTCTCTTCCCACTTCCTCTTCATTTAGCCTAAAGGGATCACTGGGTTTTGGTTCTAAAAAGAATGGGAGCTTATGTTGATTTCATAGGAACTTTGGATTGGGTGAATAGTTATGGTAAGAAGCAATGCAAAAGCCTCTTTTGGAGAGCCAAAGCAGCATTGAAGAAAACTGTGAAGAACCATAAGAGAAAACAGCAGTTCATATTCCAATATGATCCTTCAAGTTATGCTCTCAATTTCGACGATGGTTGTTGCCGGTCAGATACTGGTTTAGAAGCAAACATGATCGGACTTAACCAGTTTCGGGATTGTTCACAATGTAAGTTCATCATGTGTGTTTATCATGTTCCTCGTGTCAAATCTTAAATCAAAGCTTTTGCTTATCTTTTATGTTCTTTGTTTGTTCATTTTGTTATGTAGAAATGCAGATTGAAATTTGAATCTCGATATCCGCAATCTCGGAAAAAAATTAGGGTTTTTGTTCTTCCTTTATTTAAAAAAAAAAAATTTGTCAAATGGAATCTCCATTGAAGGTATATAAATGCATGAACAGCAAATTGTACAATGGCTCAAGGGGACTGGAATTTCACCTAAGAACAAAGTAAACATCAATCAAAGGCTGAAAATAAACATCAATTACATCTTAGCAAATGAAATCCAACAAATTCCTAGCTAGTCATTATGAAGAGGTTACAAGCATAAAACCGCTTCGTTCATCACGATCTAGAGGATCGTTCGAGGCAACTCGATTCCCCGAGAATGACTTGCAAGCCTTTCAAACCGTAGGATCTTCAAGAGTGGCATTCGACAAATCGTTTATTCGAGGATAAGCAGCTTTCTCATCGAGTTGATTCTGAGCCCATATCAGCATCTTTAGCAAGCTTGGAAGCTTGGGGTCTGGAACTCCAGCATGCAGATTAAGCAGATTTTATTAATTCTCAAAGGCAGGCGAAATAAACCCGAAGCTTAAATCATGTCAATTATGTACAAAGCAAACAGTTGCATTCTTCTTTTCCTGGTTTTTCGTTTTTATTTAACATGCAGGTATCAAGGCCAGACCACTAAAGAACTAAGTAGGTTGTGCATAAAATTGAAAGGTAATCCGTAATTGTAAACAAGAAATGCACGATCAGACTTCAGTTCCATTCCCTGTAGAAAGTTAAGACAAAACCTAGAAAAGTTGGTATCGAGTAACAACAGACAAACCTTTTTCATGACTCTGGCTAGTAAGAATGGCAGCGTTCACCTCACTTGCCGTCTTAAGTCGCTGTGATATGTCCAGAAGTTCTCCGACTGGGCAGCTAGAAACATCTTCAAAAGCCAAGAGCGATACAGTTCTCTCCAACTCCTCTAAAAAGCTTTGCTGCAGAAAAGAATCGACATTTTAAATCCACATTTTAGCAAGAACTGAATAATGCTAGTTACATGTCCAAAATTAGAAGCAAAATAAGCATTCATAAAAGAGTTTTCGAGTAAGAATGAAGAAGAGTTACATTTTCTTCTCCCCTAGGTGCGAGCTCCTCTTGAGCAAACTCCAAGGCTTCTTCTATTTTTCCATTCCTAATCAATTCTATCAATCTTTGTTGTTGGAGATGGAAAAAGAGTTGCGGATTCGTATCCAATATCTACAGAAAAGAAATGAATTTCCAGAAAGTGAAGATAGTTTCAAAATATTAGTTTCTTTTACAGCAAGTATTGGGAAAATATTCATATCGGAAAACGAAAATTGCTTGACCACCACTAAAATACAGGATTATTCATTCGAATCAAAATTTGTACCTTTCATATCGCAGATTTCATATTAGACGTATAATAACAATGAATCAGTGATGATGAATAGAGTTTTAGTAGTTACAGAAGTCATTGCATCGTAATCAAACATACTACCTCGGGATTTAAATCGTTAACTTTCTCGATCGCATCCTCAACATTTCCACTTTGTACAGCCTTTTTAACAGCCATGCGATCCGTGATTGTTGCAAGATCAATATCTGCTGTTCCACAATAAGGAAAACAAAACTAAAACTCGAAGAACAGTAGTAACAGAGCGAGCACAAGAGTAAGCATTGATCTTCTTTATAGGATACGCTCAGTTCCCGATTCCATTTGGAATTTTTCAGCAGCTTCAACATAACCCTCGGTGACGAGAAAATTCATCACCAATTTATTCATGTCTTCTTTCCTTATTTTAACATCGTTTAATCTCTTTTCCCACTCTTCCCGTGTAATCACTTTCTTCGAGGTAGCCTGTCAACAAAACAATTTGAATCGTAAATACATTCCATTACTATACAAATTGGAACATAATCCATTCACTGGTAATCTACTATGTCCCTCATACATATTTCAATACAAATACGATGCTGACAGTTTCTGAACCGACTATTTTAATCCCAATATATTTGGGGTCGGCTACAACCACCATCCTCTCTTAGAGTTCTACTTATTTCACATCCAACTAATGCACACATCCCTTGATATACATCCTACATAACCAAATCACCATAAATAGTTTTCTCTCGACCTAGCTCGGAATCAAGTAACCTCATTTCTAACTCTACCCTTCCTAGTATTTAAATACATCCATCTCAACATTACATCTTGGCTATACTCATCTTTTATATACATTGCTTCCAGTTAGGCTAACACTCCGTACCGTAAAACGAAATATGTTAGATATTCGTCCTTTCGGAACTTCTCTTTTGAACTCAAATGCATATTGCAATCATCCAACCTTGACACAAAAATATCTCAGTTCTCCATCCATGACCCATTATTCACTATGACTATTTAAGAGGAAAAAGAATATACTAAGCTAAGCCTAAGCTAAGCTAAGCGAAAAAGTAAGGTTTATCTTTATCTAGATTAAAGATTTAATTAATATATATATAATATATATAGAGAGAGAGTACAGTGAAAAAAAAATCATATTGCATAGCTAACTTCTAATTGCTTTCAAAGCTAAAAATTAAAGATTAAACTGTTTATTTTTCTTAAAAGAATCAATGATCAAATTATCCCAAAATCATAAAAAAATAAAATAAAGGAATTATACCATTTGTTCTTCAATTTCAGCTAGTTGACGAATCACCAACCAGAACAGTGACATCAGTGCTCCACCTTCACTCCCATTTTATTCCCAAATTGCTCAACTATCCCTACAAAATATATTTATACATATAAAGAGAAGAACCCAGGAATTTCATATCAAAAAAGATTTCAGCTCTTTTTTTCATATCTGAAACTCAACTGAACAATTAGTCAACAAATAAAATCCCTTTTTTCCGACTGAAATTAGGAAAAAAAAAAGAAAGAAAAAGAAAATACCTTTGAGAAAGATGGATTGAGAAAATGATTGAAATTGCAATAATGGTATATACTTATATGAAATTGAAAAATACTAATAAAAAAAAGGTTTTCTTTTTCTTGGGTTTCCAAAGCTGTTCTCGTTGCGATCCCTTTCTTTTCTTTTATGTTTTGCTAAGCTCTATATATACATATATTTTTTTTAGATTGATTGGGCCATAGCCGACATTGTTGAGACCTAGGAGTTGGGTTTAAGATTCTGGGTCTCAATCTATGGGGCCTCAAGCATATTTTTCATATTGAAAATGTTCTTTGATGATAGCTCCTTGCCCAAGATTAGATTTGTTGATAGGTCTGATTGAGTCGGATTGCAATTCGAATATAATCCAGACGAACCTTTTCACTATTCATTTAATATTGAACTTTTTAGAAATTTATTAATATGATATATTTTGTAATTAAATTTACAAAATAAAATTGTATTTGAAGCCAAGCTAAATGCGAACTAAAGCCAAATTTATCTCGTCTTGTCCAAGCTTGATGGGATTACCTCCGCTATAGCATCATCCCCTAGCTCTGCCATCCTAACTCCGTTAGCATGGCTCCCGCCACAAACACCGTTATGTCAAGATTTTAATAATACACAAGTCAACTATCTTTGACAAATAATTTATACAATAAGATAATTACCATTTGGTCTAATTTAAGAGATATTACATTGTTGACTTAACAAGAATCTTGGAAGGGACTGACCAAGAATTTTTACGTGTCCTATTTGATCAACCTATATAAGCTCTCTCTCATCTTAAGAATAGATAAGTTCACTCATCTCCTACCTTACAATCTCTCTCATCTACCAATCCTCTCCATTCTCTCGTCTTTCTCCACCTCGTTCCCCATTTTCTCTATTATCACAATACTGCTCTCCTCTTTAAGTAGGATGAACCATCCTTGATCTCCACCACATCCTCCTCCAAGCTACGTCTCTATATCAATAGAACATATCCATAGTAAGTACATCCTCTTATCTGAAATTTGTATTTGGTTTTTTAAGAATGTAACCCTAAATGTGATGATGATGATGATGATAAGTTCCTTTACCATTTGGACATAAGTAAGATATATTGTACTTAAAAATTGGTTAAAAAAAATTCAAATTCGATTCCATCATCATTAAGCTCCAGTCTCAGGTCACTTCTTTCTCCCCAATTTCTTTAGAGTAGGAATAGCATAAAGAGGAAGCGGTCCTCTCTGCCCATGATAAATTATTATTTCTCTTCAAAAATTATAAAATTATAAATTACATTTTTATTCCCATTATCAAAGATTAGTTGGTCACCTTCCAAAGATAAAACCCATTACCATGATCTTGTTAGAGGTTAAAAACCTAACCAGGTCTTATAAAAAAAAAAAAAAAAAAACTAACCTAGCAATATAAGAAAAAAACTATAGGCATTCACAAAAGACAGATAAGATGCCCCCCTCCATAAATATATCTATTTATTTTCTGTCATTGACTTGTCTTATTACAGTAAGTAATGTTTGACTTTGTCATTTTAAGTATACTTTTGTTGTTATTATTGTTGTTTCAGGCCAAAAATCTAGCTCATCTCTCCTGATACTTTGCATGCAAATAATAATAATAATAATAAACAATTAAATTTATGAACAAACCCCAAAACTAATTTTCTTTCAATTTTTTATTTGTAACAAAAGAAAAAGAAAAAAGTGTTCACTTTTTTACAGACAAAACGTTTGGAATTTGAATTGGCTTTGTCATTCTCATGTATACATGTTTATATTTTGTATGCTAGTCCAACATCGTTATTATTACCATTGATTTTGTTCCATTGAAGACTTTGTAAAGCTTTTCCTTTGTTGTGTATATATTATCTTCTTGGTCTAATAATCATGCCTCCAATTTGCTGTGGTCTGTCATCAATGTCAATGTTATTTGGTAGCAAATCAGTAAAACTTGCCCAGGTAATTTTTTTTTCAGACGTAAGTAATATATGAATCCATATAAAAATTAATCGAAAATTCGATATTTTTCGCAGCGATTGAAAACGTATCCGAAGTCGATGGTAGACAAGAATTCGAAGAAAACGATGCGTTCTCGTTTCAAAAAGGATAGCTCATCTCAACCGCCATGCAATTTCATTCTTATAATGGAACTTAGGAAAAAAGTTGTAACCTTTCGCGACATTATTGACCTACCACCTTGTAGTACCTCGGTTTCAACAAATCAGGTATTATCAACATCTCCAATTTTGTACAATTTTTTATATTCAAATTAATCCTTTTGAAAACCCCTTTTTTTTTCTTTTTTTCTTTTTTTTATCTTACATCGCTTAAATCCTGAATTTCTGCAGTTGTTACTAGGAACATTGAGAGATCTCCAGAAGTTCTACCCTGGAAGCTTGCCACATTTCCACAAGTCAGAACTGAAAAGATTACCACTTGATAAGGTTTGATTTAAGCAATTAATGATTTGAGCTAACAAAATAAGGTTGGTCTCTCTCAACAAAATGTTGAGCAATTTAATTTATGTCCATTTTGAAAATGAGTATATAAGAATAATTAATCATAACATTAATGTTCTTTTTCATCAATTCTACATAATTTTGATTAATATAATAACAAATTTAATCTTCAAAACTTACAAATTTCCTCGATTAATATATGTTTCAAGCTAATTTTACTTTCTTATATTTTCGAGATTGACAATGATTAAATTATTCAAATTTTTTTGAGAGAAACCAACGCGTTGGATATTGATTTATCTCATATAATCTAACAATCTATATGAAAAAAATTGCATAAACAGATGTTGATATACTTTTGCAAGGCATTGCAAGAACTTGGAGATAACACATCAAAGATGAATGATGAGCGGATAAACAAAAATAAATATGATATATATGAGAACGACAATTGCAAAAACGTTGATAAACTAAGTACGTAATCTCCTCGAATGGGTTTTCGACTTTCTTGATTTTTATTTTGTTTATGACATCTTATTCATCTTTCCTTTTTTGGTAGTTGAATTTGCCATGGCGGAACTCAATGTGTTGATCAAAATGGCGAGAGAGCAATTCGATATAGCCGCCCCCGACAACGAGGGGGGCGGAAACAAAGGGTTGGATCCTAAAACTAACTCGTTCAAGAAGGAAATGAAGAAATCTTATTCGAAAATAAGCTCCGGTTGCCCTTCCCCAACATCGGTCATCCCGGAAGTGGCGACTGATGAACCGAATTCTTCGTCCGTTACGTTCTCTTTTAGGGTTCAATCGGTGGGAAAATTGAATTCGACGGATGTTAAGCGACTCAAGTTACATATGTTTCCGAGTTTTGGGCTTCAGCTTCCCAGTTGTTTGAACCCGAAGAAGATCGCTAGTGTCGGAGACATCAACGTCGACGATGAAGAAAAAGAAAAGAAAGAGGCAAAGGGTGATGATGGATCTTTAGTGATTAATGTAGGTGAAAAGAAAGAAGCAAAGGGTGATGATGGATCTTTAGTGATTAATGCAGAAGAAAAGAAAGAAGCAAAGGGTGATGATGGATCTTTAGTGATTAATGCATCCATTGTTGACAAAGACGAAGGTCACATTGATGAAAATAAGAGACTAAAAGAGCCGGTTTCTAGTGATGATAATACTAAAAATGGTAATGATGGATGCACTGATACTAAATTAGCACCAACAACAGCTGAAGTTTCACCGTCACCAGCACCATCGGCGGAAGTTTCATCGACAATACCGTCTCCGCCGCCACCGCCTCCAGCTTCCTTGCAGCCGAAGGAAGAGGTAGTATCAGGAGGACCACCATTGCCCCCACCCCCGAAGTTGGAGCCAAAAGAACCAGAAGTGCCCAAAACTGAAACAGCAATCTCACCGCCACCTCCTCCTCCGGGGAATTCAACTTCGGAGGCACCCGGGGGACCCCCTCCTCCGCCATCTCCAGTACCTTCTGCATCAGGAGGAGGAGCACCACCACCAGCACCCTCACTATCCAGAACGCTTACGAAAAAATTTGGACCAACGCCCCCACCACCGCCACCCGGGTCACAGGCAAATGGGGGGGCTAATCCGCCGCCTCCTCCGCCTCCCGGAGGAAAATCTGTCCGCACTAAGAAAGGATGTACTAGATTGAAGAGATCAAGTCATATGGGTAACCTATATAGGAATCTCAAGAGCAAAGTAGAAGGATCTCCAATGCAAGGCAAAGCATTTGGTAAAAAAAAAGGTGGTGGTGGTGGGGTTAAAAACAACAACAGTGGGCAAGGCATGGCTGATGCATTAGCAGAGATAACAAAGAAGTAAATTTCCGATACTCACACTCCAATCCAAATAATCCGAATAATATTTCACATTGACTTACCATATTTATTCCTTTTGGTCTCAGATCAGCTTATTTCCAACAAATTGAAGAAGATGTTGAGAAGTATTCAAAATCAATCTATGAGCTCAAAGGTGCCATCGGAAAATTCAAGACAAAGGACATGGATGAGTTGCTTCAGTTCTATAAGGAAGTGGAATCCGTTCTCGAGAACCTAACAGATGAAACTCAGGTAATTTCGAGCTCGTGTAATTTAAGTATGTTATTAGAAGTTTTTTGAATTTGGGTTATTTTGATTTGGTTTATTATAAATTTTGATAATTTCAAGTTGGGGTCGGTTTAAGTTCATTTCTAGTTCAGATCATTTTTGAGTTTTGGTCGATGATATTTTATGATCAGTTTCAAATTTAAGTTTGAGTTAGATTTAAGGAAATTTTTAAAAAATACTAATATTGGATTAACTAGAATTAAAATTAACTCAATGCAAAGTAGAATAAATTAAAAACTGAAATATATTTTGATGTTTAGCCTCCGATGTTTATGGATGGCAGGTTCTAGCAAGGATTGAAGATTTCCCAACGAAAAAGTTGGAAGCATTAAGGACATCTTCTACACTTTACTCTAAATTAGAATCAATGATTAAAGAACTCAAGAACCTGAAGATTGAGCCTCCTTTGCCACAACTACTTGACAAGGTTTCTCGTTCCTTCACTAAGGTACCATTTTGGCTATTCCATATTACCTGAAAATTGTAGGACCGTTTCGTCCAGTATTGTTTTTTGGTGATGGTTTAACTACGCCATCCTGCTCTATGAATCTGTAACATGCCATGTTTTTAAATACTAGAGTTTCTTTTAGTGTTGGAAGACAAAACCCATATTAAAAAATAATATCGGACTTGTTGAGGATATACTCCTTAATAAATTTAGTGTTGGAAGACAAAACCCGCATTAAAAATCATATTGGACTTGTTGAGGGTACCGTCTTTGGGCCATTTTCCAACAATTCATTAAAATGCTTAAGTTATGTTACAATTTTCAGATCAAAGGGGACATAGATGCTTTGGAGCGAACCAAAGATGAAGAAGCCAAGATATTTAAGGGCTACAATATTGAATTTGACTTCCAAATTATTATGCGAATCAAAGAAACAATGGTTGACGTTTCCTCCGATTGCATGGAGTTGGCATTGAAGGTAACTCCGAACTCTAATCTTGTTTGATCAATATAGAGCCGAGCTAGAGCAGTTTGAGAATTCAACCTAGTTAAACTTGAGTATCTTAATACTTAGCAGCTCACGAGCTTAATATATTGAAAATTTTCGAATTTATCTCGAGCACAATCACGAATAATCAAGCTTAAAGTTGAATACGAAAATTGATTTTGTTCTTTACTTGCTAAACAAGTTTAGCAAGTTTAAGCAGATTGATTTTTTTCTCTAATTGAGCTTGATCCTAAAGAATGAAATTCAATAGAGCTTGAATCGAGTTTAGAAACCCGAATTTTAAATTGAGCCCTAACTTTTTATGATTTTTAACTCTACCCTCATAATTGAATTTTTTTTACAACTTCAGCTTAGCTTGACTCAATTATACTCGTGTGTGTATATATGTCGAGCTTATCATAATTGGATTTTCCATTGTGTTTTTTTGGGACTTATTTCAGGAGAGAAGAGAAGGTGATGGACAAAACAAAAATGGCGGCGTTAAGCTACTATGGAGGGTTTTCCAATTCGCTTTCCAGGTTTACACATTTGCTGGTGGACATGATGATCGTGCCGAGAAGTTGACACAAGAATTGGCTCAAGAAATTGAGAAGGAGGCCGAAAACCAGTAATCAACCGATCCGATCCAATTCCTTTTATAAATACATAAACCACTCAAACCCGATTTTATTTATTACTTTAGGTCTCAAATCCTTATATTAATTGAATCTGGATTTGAAGGTTTAGGTTATTTTGTCAACTCTATTTAGGAATTATAATTAGGGTTTAAGTTAAACGTGCCAAAATTAAAACCCAAACACGAAAGCTTAATCCGATAAATTTGAACCAAAATCGACCCAATTTGATTTAAGTATAAAAAGTCAACAACTCTAACTTATTTAACCAAACTATAAAATTATTTTGAACCCAAAACGATTCAAAATTGAAATAACCTAAAAATGTAACATGAAAGACTTAAATCTATAATGATTCAATTTGAGAAACTCAAGTCTCAAACTTAAACAATCCAAACCTAAAATAATTCAAAAAAAATATTAAAATCCAAATTGACTCGACTCAAAATAAACTACACCCACCTATTTAAGAGTTGTAATTTACACAAAAATGTAAAATTACTAATGTTTTCTTCTTTCTTTTCTTTTTTCAGAAATGAGGCGACACCAACACCAAGAAGAAGGAAAAATAAGCCACGAAGAATGGCATCTCGAAAGAACACGTGTCCAACTTGTAAGACGGGCCCTACTTAGTTGGAAAACATCACAGTTTTGTTTTAACGAATCCGTTATAAAATAGAATCGTAATTTTTCTAAATATAAGATTGGAGGGTTACACTTTCGGTGTAGATAAAAAAGAATGGGTTGTATAAAACAATGACGCCACATTATCTATATATATTTTTTCAATAGTTTAATGCCAAATTTAGGCATTCATCCTAAAAAAAGTCAAATCCAAATGAAAATCTTGAAATTCAAGATAAAATTGTTCATTAATGTGGCATTAGACTATTGAAAATGGATAATATCCCTATTTTATATAATCATTTCTTGTAGATAAAATATTCCCCTTCATTGTTTATATTAAGAAATTGTACATTCATCATTCATTTGAAATGTTTTCAAATGAAAACCATTATCAATTTATGTTATGTTTAGGAGAGGGAATATGATTTTTAAAATTTAGATTTTAAATTCCTTTATTGTATAATTTGTGTGAAATTATTCTTTTGTACATTATATATGTGATTTTAAATAATTATATAAAGCATCAATATTAGATTTCTCTAAATATTTACAGTAACTTTAATTTCATTATAAAATAAGTATATGCACCTTTTATATGTATTTTGTCATACAATTTATATTATTTTAAAAATCCGAAAATCGTCCTGAAATATTTAAAAAGAAAATCAAACAAAACCCAATTTAATTTTCATTATATTTTTCAGAAATTCAAGTGTACCACTAGAAAATTTTATATGAATTCATGCAAAGAAAATTGGGGATTAAAATGTGCACCCTAATGACAAATCTCAAGATAATTATTAATTAAGGTTGACTTATCTGATTTATTTTGTTTATTCATCTATTGGTTTTCAAATTTAATTTTTATATTTTAATTTAACTTTAAAGATGAAAATGAGACGAGATAAGTAGTTTTTGGCTGGCCTCAATCCCGACATGATATATATGTTGATTCCATACCCCAAAACTTACATGACTTTGAATTCAATATAATTTTACCCATAAAAGTAAATCCAACTCCAAATCCATTTCATCTTCTCTAAAGTGTTATTTATTAATAAATCAAATATAAAAAATGTTTTATTAATACACAAAATTCTAGAGGTGACAAATGTTCCATTTAAGATACAATAATAATAATAAAAGTAAAAATTTAAGAATTAATTAAAATTGTAACGATATTTAAATCTTGCTTGTAAAAGTAAAATATACCAAATCATGTCCTAAATTTTATCAAATGTTGAATCACATATGGATGAAAGTTCCCGCTAATTCCCTTCATTATAGGAACTATCACATATTAGTCATGGACTATTAAACAATCAAGTGTAAATTAAAGCTTTTTACCCAAATAATATTTTTAAAAAAATTAATTACGAAAATGGTATGAGAAATAGATTAATTATAAAAATATGTATTTGTTACAATGTTCCAGTGGTGTCGCCTGACATATTGGCGACACTAAACTGAAATGTGATGATCTAAAATATTCAGGGACCCATTATGTAAATTTCTTTGAATTGGCTGCTGGAAAAGCTTTGCCACCAAACTTTAAATAGGGTAAATTTCTTCATAAACCCTCTTTATTTATTATTTTCTTTTATTCCCCTTCAACACCAAAAATAGAAAGGTCTCTTACCAATTAGTCCAAAAAGTACTTTTTGTAAAAAAAAGCCAATTCCAACTGAAAATAAATTTTATTTATTTTTCAAAAATAATTTTTTTGTTCAAATTATATCTCACATAACAATTAATGGCATTGGTAGTAGTTTTCTTTTGCTCACATTATATTTGGAAACTATAAATTTAACTAATAATTATAATTTATACATAATAAGATTTTTCTAAAACTTTTATTATTACAATTTTATACTGTGCCCATAAATAAAACTCATAATAAGGATAATTATAATTTTATTATCAATTTGATTTACAGACATGGTATAAAATTATAAATATAAAAGCTTTAGAAAATTCTTATTATGTATAAATTATAATTATTAGTTAAATTTATAGTTTCCAAATATAATGTGAGCAAAAGAAAACTACTATCAATGCCATTAATTGTTATGTCAGATATAATATGAAAAAAATGATTTTTCGAAAAATAAATAAAATTTATTTTCAGTTGGAATCGGCTTTTTTACAAAGATACTTTTTGGTAGAAAAAACATATTAGACTAATTAATAAGAGGCCTCTTTATTTTTGGTGTTGAAGGGGAATAGAAAGAAAATAATAAACAATGAGGGTTTATAAAGCAATTAACCCTATTTGGTGCCGCCACACTATCAGGCGACACCTTTGGGAAATTTACATGTCAGGTTCCTGAATATTTTAGGTCATCACATTTCAGTCTGATGCCGCTAATATGTCATACGGCACCAGCAAAATACTATAGCAAATTCCTATTTTCGTAATTAATTTGTTTCCATACTATTTTCGTAATTAATTTTTTATATATTATTTGGGTAAAAAAGTAGTACGTTAAACATTTATTATTTAAAAAATGACATGATTTTTTTTTTATTTGCAGTCCAACTCCAAGTAAAAGATTTCACTTGTAAACAATAAAAACTTTTAAAATAATAACTATATGTTAAAAAATTTGGTGCATTGTGTTGTGACCGTAATAAAAGTAATCAAATTAGTCTCTTTATTATTAAATATGAATCAATTTATTTCATGTACTATTAAAAAAGAATCAAGTAGAGTCAAAATATTTCACTTGACTATCTGTTAAACAATGAACAATATTTTTTAAAGAGTAAATGTTAAATCTATTAAAATTTGATCTTATTTTATTCTTTTTAATAATAAAGAGACTAAATTAATTTATTTAATAGTAAAGGAATCTCTTTTTAACTCCATTCCTATAATAGAGAGATTTCACCATAGCAAATAAAAAAAAAAGTCTCCATATTTTTTATTTTTTTATTGCTAAAATAAGAGATAGTAATAGTACATCTCAATAAATAAACAAAACATGAGACAATTAATAATTTCGTATCTAAAAAAAACATGAAACTAATAGATCAATCTCGAGCAAACTCAATTTTGATGCCACCAATCTTAGCTAAACCCTTACCAAATTTAGGCACCAAAGTGACCACAACACCATCATCATCCTCAGCATCCAATTCCTCCAGCAAATCCGTCAACCCTAACCTCAAAAATGTCGCCATTTTCTTCCCATGCTTATGTTTATGCGGCACGTTGACGAAACTCCCTGCGAATTCGGTGTTGTCTGGTCCGATCACCGTGTCATCTTCATCGTTAATGTACACATCAAATTTCACCACTTGATGTCGGTCGAATTCGATGTTCTCAATCACCAACACCTCCTCTTCTTCTTCCTTTTCTTTTCTACTCCTTGATTTCTTCGGCCTCGCAACTTCGAGGCTGACGATATCGTCTAAAACGAGAGGGAACTTAACATTTCTTACAACCTTTTTCTTTGTCTCCGCCGCATTTGCAACTCCCAAAGCTCTTTTCACTTTACTTATAACCCTTTTAGGTGTTGGTTTGGTTTTTAGCCAAGGGATTTCGACGTTTTGATACTCGTATCGTAATTTCTTAGTGTCAAGGCAATCACGAACCTTAACACGTACAAGATTAGCATTTTCGTCGTAGAAAAGAAAAGCCGAATCTAACCAATCCGAGTCGGTGAAATCAGTTCGTTTCCCTCCCAATGTCTTCCAAATCGACCACATCCGGTCCACATTTGAGTGATGAGCATAGAAAATAGGGTCTCTCCCTGCCGAATAAAAGTTCCCCATATTCTCAAAATTCTGTTGCGTGTTGTCACCGCACCAAATGTGGACCGGTCCGTGAGGGATGTTCTCAAGGGAACCGGCACCGGGGTCCGATTCCTCCCCAGCACGATAAGCATTCCCTAGGAAAAGTTTAGCAGTTTTCCCATTAGACACCATTTGCCTATACATGACGTTGAGGTTACTCGATATCTGATCTTTACTTGACAAGGTTTCGTCAACGCCGTTGTAATCGAGATCAAGGAGGGTCGGCGGTTTATGACTGGCGTTACGAAGCTTATCGTAGAGGGGAGAATTAGGGTTTGCATAAATAGTAGGCATTTGCATGCCGGCCGGAGAATCCCAATTCCAAAATGGCATTGCAAAAGTTGGATCATCAATCAATTGCCCCAATATTTTTTCAAAGAAATAAAGATAAAATCTATGAAAGGGGAAAAACAGCCATGAATTATGAACTTGAAGATCAAGATCAGGGAACCTTAATTGATGATAAGCTCCATCACAATAAGCACAATGAACATTTGCTTGTTGCATGAAACTACGTGGATCACTAGCAGGGAGAGCTTTCATTAGCTCAACGGCCTTGGAAAATTTAGCCAAGTAATCATCATTAACTAAATGAGCTGCTGGCCGAGTTCGTAATGGGGCATTCGAAGGAGGGAGGACGAAATCCACGATTTTCGTCGACGACGGTGGGCAACAATTGATGTTTGCAGCACCGTTAGGTAGGTCCGGTCGACCGCAATGAGTGAAGTCTGGGCCGGTGACCGGCTTCGCGAATGCTAACGAATCGTTAAGCGAGGATACGCCGTAAAGACCTCCAAGGCCAAGGAGAATGTCTCTTCTATCAAACTTGTTTTCATCATCACCTTTTGTGGCTTTGCATGACACTGGTTTGGATATGAAGTTTGGATTTCGTTTACCGGGTATTGAAAGTTGGGAAGTTTTTGGAAGGAAAGAAGTGGTGGTGCCACCGCCGCCGGATATGGCCACCGATGGTGGTAAAAGAGAAGCCATACTTTGGTCTAATGACAAATGTGATCTATGAAGTATGAAGATGAAAGGGAGGTTTTATAATGCATAAAATTAGACTTTATGGTAATGCACATTAGAAAATTTCCATTCTTTGACAAATGTAAAGACAATTTACAATATGCACGCATCCACTATGTTGTATATTTTATACTTTTATCTAATATTTAATAAAGATTCGGATCATATTTACTCGTTTTGAAGTAATATCTAAAATTATTCATAGCCTCTTTCTAACCTATAAATAAGAAGATAATGTGCTTCAACACACTCAAACCCACGTCCTTCTATATTGACAATAATATATATACCAATTAAGCTAAAATTTTAGTATATATTAATCCATTGTTAAAAATTCATATTTTATAACTAAGGTCAATTTGGGAATATTGTTTTTTTAATGGAAAGCCTAAATATTGTAATATTTTTGACATATGATAATAACAATTTGAGGTGATTAGTTGAAACTTAATGAAGAAGATTAGTTACACCTAATCCATTATTAAACAACCTCGTAAATTGTTTTCTCTAAAAAGAAAGTCAGACATTTGTCTTAAATAACATGTGGAAACACCACATCTTTGCCTGTTGGGGACTGGATTTGTTTTTTCTTTTAATATTGCATTGCTTTTCATTATTTTATCGATGTTCAAATGTGGTTGTTTACTTTTTCAAATTTAAAAATATAAATTTAATTATAAACACTGTTTAAATTTTTATTTTGAGAATTTTTTGTTACAATTATTAATTAAATGAGTATTTTATTTTAAAATGTTACATCAGTGAATTTAACAAAATAAAAATAAAAAGATAAATTTTAAAAATATACATGAACTTTGGTTTGGTACAGTTTTACATATGAAATTCTGATTTTGATTCAAATGTACGTACTTAAAGAAAAAAATACATTGATATATTTATTAGATAAATATAATTATTTTTGTATGCAATATGTAAATGTAAAATGATGCTATATTCATAATTGTGTTAGTGCTTAGTGAAAATTAAATAAAATCAAAATTTCATGTATATAATTGTACAAAATCAAAGTTCAAGTATAATATTTTAGTTTTGAGATTTGTCTCAAATTTTGACAGTATTAACAATTAGATCTAAATTTTGAAATATACAAAATTAAAGGACTAATTTTTTAAAAATAAAAGTAAAAAAACTAAATATCAAATATAAAATGAATTCAGGAACTTGTAGTAGTATATTTTAACCTATTGACAACTAATGTGATCATGTTAGGTTTTGCTTTAAATAGTTCATGTAAGTAAATATATTTATTTTTTTGAAGTGAGATTTGTTTTTCGTCAGCAATTTATTCTTTTGTACTTACACTAAATCATCTACTTTGTTCTTTGGATATGATATAAAAATAATTAAGATAAAGAATTGATATGTTTGTTTAATAAATATTATAATTTATTCTTCTAGCTAAAAGTAATATTTTATATATCAATTTTATTTTGAAAAAAAATAGTTGTAACGCCCCAAAATTTTAAGAATTTAATTGTGAGATTTTGTAGTAATTAACTTTTGTATCGGTGGTTCTGTGCTCTATTTCTGCATTTAAGGTTTGGAGTTCGAGTTGCATCTTTTAAAAGTTTTGTTGTTTTTGAAATCAACCCATAAGCACGCGCTAACCACTTATGTTCGATTCAGTGTGAAATTGTAACAAGAATGAGCTTGCTGGTTCACTGGTTAAGCATCTGTCTGTATTTTACCTAGTTTCAAGTTTGAATCCCATTGTATATGTTAGGAAAATCTTTTTTTCATTTGCCAGAAATCTGTTTGGAAGTTAATGAATTAATTTTAACGATAGTTTTTTCTTCTTCCTTCTCATTTTTTTTATCTATTTTCTTCTTCTTTTCGTTTTTATTTTTTTGTTGTTAACTGGAAGTGGTGAGGGGATACGGGATTAACGGAAGTTCTCATTTATTAGTCTTTGGTCGTAAGAAAATTTGTCAATAAGTAACTGTCAATGCGAGCATCTCCATGAATTTTCCTTCGTTTTGTAAATTATTTGGAACAGAGGATTTTTGTGAGTTTAGAGAATCTTTTCTAAACGAGTGTGTATTTACTTAACTGGCAAGGTTATTAACAACAAGGAATAGCAACAAGACAATCTCTGTGATTGTTGCTAAAGTTTCGGTAAGTTTGGGATATCTGAAGGTTTCGTGTCGAAACTTTCGGCATAGGTATTAAGTGAGTAATCGAGAAGTTTTGTTGATTAATTGGCTAAATTGTGTTACTGAATGCTTGTTTTAGGCCTCGAGGATCTTTAGGGTTGTTGTTACTTCGAAATCTTTCCAGGTGTGTAACGGAAACCTTAGTTTTGCAAGTTTCGGTCACCGAAAATGGTGGTTGTCAACTCCACACGGGCGTGTGGCTAGGCCATGTGAGCGACACGGGCATGTGGCAGGCCGTGCGATCGGCTGTATAACTCACTGTTTGTTGAGTTGGGGCCACACAGGTGTGTGTTTAGACCGTGTGTGGCCATGTTAAAGTAGGGTTCACATGGACAAGGGACACGGGTGTGTGCCCAGGCTGTGTAACTCACTGTTTGGGGTATAAAAGCCACACAGGCAGGGACATGGGTATGTATACAAGCCGTGTGAGCCATACGGGTAAGGACATGGGCATGTGTTCAGGTCGTGTAACTTACTGTTTATGCTTTGAAACCACACGGGCAAGACACACGGGCATGTGACCAGGCCATGTGGTATGTGATTGGAGCCGAAACCTGTTTTCGAGGGCGAAAATGTTATCTAACACTGATACTGGCTTCTTTAATATATAAATAATGGAAATTGATGATATTAGAACTGTCTGATACTCTGAGATTGATCTGTGAATAACTTGGATATAAATACACTGAAATGCTTATTTTGTTGTTAATCTATCTTATTGATTGTGAAATGATTGGGAATAAATGTATACATGACACTGGTACTTATATTCTGCATTGGCATGGGTTGGGATACTGTGATGGAGGAAGAAATCTATTCTGAAATCGTGGCTATGCCACCAGGAGTATTCATTTGGTTCTGGCGCTTGTCGCATACTGTATTAGCAGCTAAGCTGCGTTTTTGTAAAAGTGTCAACAAACACTACGTGGTGTGTAGGGTCAGTTGGGCAGTGAATGTCCTTAATAGTGTGTTGGCATGGCCGAAGAAGGTATGTAGCGGGCAGGAATAAGAATATTGCATCCGAATCCAATTGGTTTCGTATATGAATTGAAATTGCATATACATACACATGTAATTGATCTGTTCTAAATCTGGACTGAATTTACTCTTGTACTGAATTAAGTCTCTGTATTTGGGCCTATGCTGTAATGATTGTTAATTGAATGTTAAGTTTACGCACTAAGTTCACAACTCATTCTGTTATTACTTGGATTTCAGGTGGTTCACAGACTTGAATGGGTCGGTGCCGCGGGAGCTCAGTCGAACTATTAACTTCCTATTAACTATTTTAGTAGGAGCCTTGCTAAATTATAGTAGGATGACAGTAGCAGATTATATACTTAATTAATGTTTGGGTTGAACTTATGTAAATCAAGGTTTGGTATTATGGTGTTCTGAGTGGTACTTTTGTGCATGTGATTCTCTAAATTGAGGTTGGACGTCTAGGCGAGGTTTAGGGTATTACAATAGTAATATTATATATGTAATAACCAATTTTGGCCCGGGCCCGTCAGCAACAACCGAGGCCCATCAAAAAATAAGCCCAATAATAAAACCAATAATAAGCCAATAAGAAGTCCAAAAAATAACAGTCCATTTACAAGATCAACCCGAGCCCGTCAGATGCAACCAAAGCCCAAACAAAACTAAACAAAAACAAAATCAACCAACATTAAAACCCACTTATCCTAGCCCAATCAGCTAACCCAAATCCCAGCCCACTAAACCAAAAAACCCTAAGCCCACAACATTTTCAAAAAAATGAAAGGACTTCAGCCACTAAGTGCCTCGTCCGCCGCTCCTCACGCATCTGACCAGCCCCAGGCGTCGACCCTTCCCACGCGCACTTTCGGCTACCATCTCGTCCACCTGCCAACACCCATCATGCCTCGGTCAACGTTCGCACGTTCCTCAGACATCTGCAAGAAACACGCGCAGCACAGGAAACAAGAAGAAAACGAAAAACGACAAGAAATTGAAACAAGAGCAAACATAAAAGAACCTGTAAAGTCGGTTATAAGAACCAAAACAAAACCCATTTTGGGGGGATTTTTTTTCGGATTCAAAAAAAATATCAAACACCAAATCAGAAATCGAAAAGCAAGGATAGAAAGGTTGATCTTGTTTTATTTTCTATCGTCAGTTACTGTTATTTTTATTTTATCTATTTTCTATTTTTTTACGAATCAAAACAATAAGAAAAAGAAAGAGGAGAAAAAAGGGGGGCCTCACCGAAATCGCCGTGGTCGCAGCGTCGGAGACCCTTGCTCTCCATCTTCAGATACCGAAGGCCAAGCCTTCGAAGAGGGCTGCAAGCGGGGCTTTATGGCCCATCCCCGTGCGTTGTCGGCCACCGAATGGTACGGTGGTGGGACGAGATTGGAAGAATGCCGATCATCGGCCAAAATGGAGAGAAAAGGGCTGTTCACTTCCGTTTTTTTGAAATATAGGGGCTGCAAAAATGAAACAAAAAAAGAAAGTCTGGGTTTTTAAGTAAACCCGTGTGACCCGACCCGTATGGCAGGGGGATCCACGCGTTCTTACCTCGAACGGGTAAATTATGCGTTCGGTCCCCCCTCTTTGCACCCCCATCCAATTGTAGCAGATATCTTTGTTTTTTTATTTAAATCTCGCCCCAAATTTTGCACACTATGTCGATTTAGTCCTGCGTAAAACGCAGCGCATAAAGGCCGGGAATATTTTCCCGTTTAGTCCTCTTTGCTTCCCGCGCGTTACATTTTGATCTTTAATTCACTCTTCCTTTTAAACTTATTGCAACTTTAGTCCCTATTTTTTTATTCTGGTTTTAGCATAACCCCCACCCACTTATTTAGTTATAATTTTTACCTTCAACTTTGTTTACTTTCTGATTAGGTTCTAAATATGTCTAATTTCAATTTATTTTCACAAATTTGCCATTTATCCATTTCAAAACTTTTAGATTATCTATTTTAAACCGTTTTATTTATTATCCGTTTTAAAATTTATGAATTATTTATGTCCTAAATTTATATACGGTATCCATTTTAATCCTTCTTGTATATATTAAACTATTTCATACATTATCTATTTTAATTTTTATTCGCAATATATATCTTTTAATTTTCCTCTGACATCAATCGAGTCCTTTTATTTTATTCTTGTATTTTATTTGTCCAAGCTATGTATCACTCTTTGGTTACCTTATTTACTTATTTATTTTGTTATTCCCATGTTGCTCGCTTTGTTTACGCGCATGTTCACGTCATTTGTTTATGCAATACTTATGTATGATTGTCCTACAATTGTTATTATTTTCATATTCTTTCATATTATTGTCCTATGTTTATCCAATTTAGATTGCTTCATTCTGTTTCAATTCTTTTTTAAATTTCCAATTTTCGACATTGAGACATTAAATAATCAATTTGGTACAATTTTGGGCGTGACGATAGTGCTAATCCTTCCTCGCACGTAACCGACTCCCGAACCTATTTTCTCAAATTTTCGTAGACCAAAAACGTTGTTTTAGTAAATCAAAATGTTTTATTAAAACAAAGGTGATCCGATCACACCTGATAAAAGATCAGTGGCGACTCCATTTTATTTTCAAAACCAAGTCAATTCCCGTTTTTCAAAAAATGGTTACGACAACTTGGCGACTCCACTGGGGAAATCGAGAGTCTGGCCGTAAATTGGTTAATTTTTGTCCTTTTGTCAAAAATTGAAAATTTGATTTGAAAGATTATAAATCGAGTCTGGAATTAAAAGTTTTCGAAACTCTTTGTTCTGCATCATGTTGTAGATATTTTTCTAACTTATTTTATCTTTTGTTTTTCAGCTTTAAGTTTTTACGGTTTTAGTTTTTTAGCTTTTAAATAAAAATGAAGGGTTTGTGAGTTTCTCCCCACACACCGTGCACTTGCATTTTTGCATAACATGAGCTCTCTACCCGGGCTCCGTCCGCTTAAGTGGAAGTAAACGCTATGCCTTCGTGAGTTAACTCGTCCCTCCGCACAGGCTAGTGAATACTTCCGAGTTACATATGACTTATGCTTTCGTGAGTTAACTTGTCCCTCCGCATAGGCATAAGTAAATGTAATCCCTCGAATTGAGCTCGCGAGCCTATGATGGGCGATAATCGAGGCTCCGTACTAGCCTTAGTAGGCGATAGTACGGACAATTCGAGTACCATTTTTAGAACCGAAACTGCATATAGTGAACCGTATGAACCAACTTAATTAGATCCATGCTGAACCTCTGTCCATAGAATGGTCACCAAAATGTAGGATTGAATGGCTTAATTTGTTAGATTTTCTATGTTTTTCGTCGTTTATATTTGTTGTGATTACTAACCAAGGTTATTTGTCTTCATTTTATCTTTCTTTTTTTTCACCATGCGTCATAGGCATTCTGTTAGGAGGGTGTTGATTAGAGATTGGTTGCCACAAACGGGTTTCTGATGGAGGAGTCAATTATACGAGTAACCGAGAAAAATGCCATGGTCTGAGATTGGTCTTTGAAAACCCAGAAAGCAAAAGGAGACAGCTTAAAGGAAGGAGGTATCTCCAACCTTCTTGAGCATGTGACTACGAATGCTCGTCAGAATAACCTCGAAGACCTGACTCGGATATGGAAACAGTGGGACTCAGACACTAGGGGCACCTTCACTGAAAAGTACAGGGATATAGCTCACTCGATAGCTATCAACACCGATGAACAGCTGATTCAAGCCTTGGTTCGATTTTGGGACCCAACTTACCAATGTTTTACTTTCAATCAAGAAGATATGACTCCAACCATAGAAGAGTATGACGCCTTGCTCCGCGTTGACAATGCATAATCCAACAAGATATATGTGAAGACGTCCAAGCTAATGACTTTCAAGAAAGCTAACGAAGTTGATGGGAATGATTGATACATGGGCTGAAAAACAGATAAAGAAAAAGAATGAAGTTAGTTGTGTTCCGTGGTTTTCTCTACGAGGCTTAGTTCAAAACCATCCAGATGTTGTGAAAAGAGTGGATCTTTTTGCTTTGTCCATTTACGGATTAATCGTCTTTCCAAAGGTCCTTAGACATATTAAAGCTTCGGTAGTGGATTTCTTCAAAAAATTGAAGCAAGGAATCAATCCTGTCCCAACCATCTTAGCTGAGACTTTTAGATCTCTAAGTAGCTGTAGGAGGAAAGGGGAAAGACGTTTTGTCGGATGTGCACAGTTACTTAACGTTTGGATTCTGAGCTACTTCTGAAAAGTGGAACGCACACCTTTCCACACGTTTTCGGAAACATTCTCTCCATTGGAAGCCCACCTTGGGAAAGATTGGCCGAAAGATGTCACCGAATAGCATTGGGTTTTAGTTTTTCATAATCTCCGCGCCAAAGATATAACTTGGAGAGCACCATGGACCCGTCCTTCGGTTCTGTTATACAAATGTGAGGGCCAAGATTGGGTGCCTTTGCTTGGATTATGAGGAGGAATTGGATACGCTCTGTTAATGGTTCAAAGGCAATTCGCTTCGCGACAGTTCATACCTGCTACCGGAGGATTGGCACAGTCTGAATTCACTTTTACAGGTGAGAATTACATGAAAAAGGTCCGGGATACTGCAAAGTCTTGGAAAGAAATCTACCTAGTGGAGCTAGCTCAGACGCAGACACTATCACTCAAGATTATGACGTATGGAAACAACAGCGAGTGAGTAGTCAGGAAATGTCGCCAACAGATTACACTTCCCAGAATCCTTTCTTAAAAGAAATGCAGTCCGAACTGGAAATGGCAAGACATGAATTTGAACGTGAAAAGACCAAGCTGTTACGGGATATTAATTCTCTTCAAGAGGAAAACTACCAACTGAAGATCGACTTGCAAATTGAAAAATCCAGAACCGAGAAAGCCCAGAAGGAAACTGAGACCATGACTAATGACTTAAGGGATCTCCATTTGGAAAATAAGAAATTAAGAGAAACTATAAAGAATAAGTAATTTTGGGCAAATTTGTGTGAGAATGGAAGGAAGAACTAAATAACATCAAAGGCGGAGTGGAATTTTGGAAAGGAAAAGCAAAGAAGGAAGAGGAAAAGGCTGCACGTACTATGACAGAGTTAAGAAAGAAGAATGTTAAATACGAATCCATGCTCGCTGAATTAATGACTAGTCAGTCTGAACGCCAAGAGCTAAGAAGGAAGATACGAGATTTAGAAGATACGCTGCAAGCTCATCAGCAGCATTTGGACACTCTCCTGAAAACCTTAGAAGAAAAGAAGAGTCAGCATGACAGAGACATTCGGGTCTACGAGAGAGCTCTCCAAGAAAAAGATATGCATCTCGGCGATATGATCAATGAAATCAGTAAAGCGGCTATGCAAATCGTGCAATTGTCAGATGAAGCTAAAGCTCTCAGTTGCCAATTCCCTCCGAGACAAGGATCAAGCATGGCAGAGTTCCTAGAACGAGTAAAAAAATAAGGCGATGTAGCTAGGAAACTAGTGTAACCGTTAGATTAGATATGGCAAAACTCTTTGTAGTAGACTCTTTTGATTAATGAAATACCTAAATATGGGGCTATCTTGAAATCAACACCAAATTCTTGCATATTTATTCATGACTAACATTCATTTGTCATTTATGTCTTTATCCATTCATTACATGTGCATATCACTGCAATATCTCACTGAGGCTAAAACTGTATAATCTACAGTTGCAACACTACGAATCTAAAATCACGTCATCATTATAGGACACGTCTAAGAGCTAGAGTTATGGATGCTAAACTCAACGAAAGAATTGAAAGAATAGAAAGGATCCAAAGAGAGTTACAAGAGCAGTTGGCCAGGTCACAGCAGGAAGTAAGGGATCTGATGGTAAGATCCTGAGAGGAATCGTTCGAGCAAAAGGATCAAATGGCCAAAATGATGGAAATGATGACAGCCTTGGTCAAAGGAAAAGAACCCGCACAGAGCCCTGACATCACAGAGCCCCAGTCAAGAGATAATCAGGATCCGCTCTATCTCCCAGGATTCACTCCGCCTCAGGCCCATGTAACGCAAAGAGGATATTCTCAAGGGGAATTGGTAGGCCTAGAGTCACGACCTGCACCACCTGCTCATCTAGGGCAAGGTATATTTGTATCAAACTCCGGAGATAATTCTGCTAATCCAATAGTTCCAGATTTTGATGATCCGGTAGAAATAGCTAGATTAAACATGGAAGATCGTGATGCTCAGGACAAGTATAAGAGTCTGGAAGAAAGACTCAAAGCGATAGAAGGTACTGAAGCCTTCTCTGTACTGAGTGCCAAAGAGCTCAGCTTGGTGCCTGATCTGGTTCTGCCTCCAAAATTTAAAGTGCCAGATTTGGAAAAATACGATGCAATGAGATGTCCAAAGGCGCATCTTATCATGTTTTGTCGGAAGATGGCTGGTTATGCGAGTAAAGATAAATTGTTAATACACTATTTCCAAGATAGCTTGGTCGGATCAGCCCTCCGATGGTATAATCAACTCGGCAGAGAGAGGATCCAATCATGGAAGGACCTAGCATCAGCATTTTGTGAACAATACAAGTATGTCTCTAATATGGTGCCCGATTGACTAACGCTGCAGATGATGGAAAAGAAACCAACAGAGACTTCTAGACAATACGCTCAAAGATGGAGGGATATCTCGGCCCAAGTAGAACCTCCACTGACTAAAACTGAGATAACGGTCCTCTTTATCAACACTTTGAAAGCACTATTTTATGACAAGCTGGTGGGAAACGCCACAAAAGACTTCGCCGATACCGTAATGTCTGGGGAACTAATTGAGAATGCCATAAAGAGTGGAAAATTAGATGCAAGAGAAAGTGTCAAAAGGTCAAGCTCGAGAAATATGAAAAACGAAGTGAACAACTTGAGCAAGCGCCCAAGTCGATCTCTGCGCAGTCAACCGAAATTTGTGACCACTGGTCATCAGAGATCATCAAGTCAAGAATCCAATGCAAAGCGTCTCCAGTTTATACCAATTCCAATGACATATGGGGAGTTGTATCAAAGCTTGTTTGATGCACATAGGGTGGCTCCTCACTACATGAAACTAGTGCAACCCCCATAACCCAAATGGTATGATTCGAATGCTCAATGTGAGTATCACGCGGGAATAACGGGTCACTCAACCAATAACTGCATTGCATTTAAAAAATTGGTGGAGATGCTTATTAAAATAGGGGTTTTGAAGTTCGATGAGTCGACCGGCGCAATAATTTTCAATAATTGAAGGAGGGGGCAAGAGAGTCTCGATTCCTTAAAGAATTTATCAGAAGCCTAGAAATCGAGAAGTCAGAATGCCAATGACACATTCGAAGGGAAAACGGGGGCATAAAACTTTTCGAAGTCTTACACTCTTGGGAGTGTTTTGAACAATAAGACCATAAAGCTTTCCGAAGCCTTACACACTTGAGAGTGTTTTGAACAATAGGACTGTGGAAGAAACCTGTATTTTTAGCTAATCTAGAGTAATATTCAAAACATGTTTATTGCTTTAAGCCTAGAGGCAACAAGAGTCCTTTCGTGAAATGGGCTTGTTTCCAGAATTGTTGTTTCAATAAAATGCATCTTTATTTTCACTCCTCGCATTTCATACTCTACATCGTTTTATTTTCATATTATATTTTTAATTTTCTACCTTCATGCCCATAATGGGTCCCCCAGATACCAATGACATGAGCAACGCTGTTACCGACTCTCTTTTTAACGAGATATGTGTCTAAAGGGATCGGAGGACTGGGGAGATAACAGAGGTCACAACTTATTTCCTAAATTGTCAAGAATGGTAGATCCCATCTTACGAAGTGTCAGCAAACACTACAAGGGAGATGAAGATGGAAGCTTAGCTTGCCGCAGGAACAAGGCAAGGAATCATTGAGTTATCTCTAAGAGTTTAAAGATATTTTCGTATGATCACGTTAAGACATACCGGGACTACTAAGGCACGAGTATGCTGTCAAAGCAAAGGAAGCCACAAAAGAAGTCCATAAGGATATTTGAAGATCACATGCTGATGGTTCTACCCTGACTAAGCCAATCAAGAGGTTCGAGCTACTGGTCTACCCAGAAAGGAAAATTGCATCAAACGCCAAATTGAGGACAGAACCTATGTGCCTCTTCTTTCTTGTCTACACGTGGGGCAAGGACGTTATCAAGCCAATCTCCTCGAAAGCTTCAGGTTCGCATCGATTCATTTTTGTGGATGTCGATCTCTTCACTAAGAGGGTGAAGTCGCTTCATATGCCAATATTACAAAGTCGATAGTCATTAGACCAAAAAGGAAAAAAAAAATATTAACAAAAAAGATGAAAAGATCATATGTAACCGCACAATGTCAAAAGTTTGCGGTCTTTTCAAAGATCAAGTGCCACGTCATAGTGTAAAAAAAGGGGGGCAACAAAACAAAGATTGTTAGGAAGATGACCTAAACTTGTGAATGTGGGCATATAAAAGTTACGTTTACCCTTTTATGCTCATCAAACTGTGGCCAGGACCTCTGCCGGGACAACGCTTTCCTCATTAGGTTTTGCCTAGTGAAGTCAAAATCCTCTTTTCCCTAGGCACAGGCCGAGCCAAAATTGGATAAGGTGGAATGGATCCAATCCCGATGTGATTAAGTGAATTTGAAAAGAAAATGTTGAGAGATATCTGTCACGATCAGATGAAGTAAGTTTACAACAAAAAGATCGCCTTGGAAAATTTCATGATAGGGCTTTGAAAGAAAAATTCTATCATGCAAAAGAGACTTTAGAAGAAAGTAAATGTCAAACTAGGAAGGACCTCATGCAGCAAAGAATGCCTGTTCTATGGAAGCATGGATATTGACAGAGATGGATGGCAAGGACCTGTCCAATTTGGTGAATTCAGATTTGACCTAAAAAGGGAATCAAAAAAGAAAAAAAATCAAAAAAATCAAAAAAAAATCAAAAATTCTCATCAAAAAAGAAGAAAGAAAAAGAAGAGGCTAAAGGCGAAAACCTGCAAAAGGGCGCTTTGAGACCAAAGGTGGGTCTGAGTTGAAAACCCGAAAAGGGCAGCTCAAATTTTGATAAAAAATGGGGCACACAGTAGTCTTGCTACGCTTGAAGTAACAATGAAGAGAAATGTTATGCCTTGGGGCATCGACAAAGTACTCTGGATCCCCTAAACACATACTGAGTTTAGAATGGTCCTCAAGAAGTTTGAACAGAGAAGCTCAAGCTACGATATCTGGGGCACTAGTTTTCATTTTTTCTGTTATCTTTGTCTTTTCAAAATTCACTCTAAATAAACTAGATTCTTCATTGCATTTGCTAGCTTTGATTAACTTGTTTGTTTCGAGCTATGCTCCCAATAAATTTCCATTTCATCCATCATTATGGTCCCTTTTGAGCATTTTGCATTGAAATAACGATTATTGGACTAAAAATATTTTCATGAAAGGAGTTTCGCATATTACTCTGGAAACCTCTAAACAATACAAGAGTCTGAAACAGGATTATTGCTTAAGATTCACCAAGCTTAATGGTTGGAAATATCTGAGTCCAAATTAAGGTTATCACTTCGGATTTTTGTCAAAAAATGGTGATTGAACAAAATGACAAAGTACCACGTCAATGACACAATCCTGACAAAAAATGGGCATTGTTAACCCAAGTGCAAAACCAGAATCATTCTCGAAAGGAAATGATATTCTGCATTCATGCGAGCATCATGCATATACATCTGGTTGGGTCACCTAAAGAGTGATCGTTAGAAGGAAGCTGATACAGATCCTGTACCTTTGAATAACAAGAGGGTGGGTTGAAGAAAAGACAAATCCTATGTTTTAGAGTCGCAGTGGGATAAATGGAGGATATTCAAATCTCCACAAAAATAAATCGAGAAACGCAAAAGGATATTCAAACCCCCAGGTCACAATGAGATGAACCCTGAAGCTACAGTGGGGCAAAATGGTGACATACGAGAAACACAGATTACTCCTGAGGTTTGAGGACGGGTACAAAACCTGAAAAAGAAGTCAAGAATCGAAGCAATAAATACAGGTCATCATGAAAGTCGTGACGAAAAAGAGATACATGACAAACAAATCCAGGGCGCATGGCATAATCATGTAGGCATAAAAGCATTTAAGACAAACACGTGCATATCAAGATAACATCATGCATGACACATACAGGTACGCCATTAAAGCTAGAAGTTTTGACGATAGCTATATTGAATCAAAGGAAAAAAAGACATCCGAGTTCCGCTAGATGATATGTTATTCAAAACTCAACTCATATAATGAGAGATGGGTTGAGCCTCGAGTCGCACGCCAAGGTATTTTCAATTTCTATTTTTCAATTTACATCGCAAAAATCAACTCCGGTCGCATATATTGAGGTATTTTTAATTTTGTTTGCAAAAAAAAAAATCAACTCAACTCTCAAGTCGTCGCATTTGAGGTATTTTGATTCTGTTTTTCAATTTTTATTTTTTAAATATCAACTCATAATACGAGAGGTGACTTAAGCCTCAGGTCACACCCTGAGGTGTTTTTCAATTTTTAATCAAAAATTAACTCATAATACGAGAGGAGTGGATCGATGATAGTAGATCTCGCCTTCCTAAGCGAAGCAGATCGAGCATAATAGATCTTGCCTTCCTAAACGAAGTAGATCGAGCATAGCAGATTTTGCCTTCCTGAGCGAAGCAGATTGATGATAGCAGATCTTGCCTTCCTAAGCAAAGCAGATCGAGCATAACAAATTTTGCCTTCCTAAGCGAAGCAGATCGAGCATAACAGATTTTGCCTTCCTAAGCGAAGCAGATCGAAAAGTAAATTTTGCCTTCCTGAGCGAAGCAGATAATAGCAGATCTTGCCTTCCTAAGCAAAGCAGATAAAGCATAACAGATTTTGCTTTCCTAAGCGAAGCAGATCGAGCATAACAGATTTTGCCTTCCTAAGCGAAGCAGATCGAAAAGCAGATTTTGCCTTCCTGAGCGAAGCAGATCGATGATAGCAGATCTTGCCTTCCTAAGCGAAGCAGATCGAGCATAACAAATTTTGCCTTCCTAAGCAAAGCAGATCGAGCATAACAGATCTTGCCTTCCTAAGCGAAAATTTCTGATGCGAAAAGTGAGTTGGGCCTCGGGTTACGCACGCTGAGGTATTTTTAATTTTTGTTTTTCAATTTCTGTCAAAATCAACTCATGATGCGAAAAGTGAGTTGGGCCTCGGGTTACGCATGCTGAGGTATTTTCAATTTTTGTTTTTCAATTTCTGTTAAAATTGACTCATAATACGAAAGTGAGTTGGGCCTCGGGTTACGCACGCTGAGGTGTTTTTAATTTCTATTTTTCATTGTCTGTTATCAAAAAAAAGGGGGGGAAAGGGTAAAAGGTCAACTCATATTGCGAGAATAAGGAAACAGTTTGAAAAGTTCAGATTTCATTAAAGTCCCAATGGAGCAGTTAGCAGATCGAAGCTACAAATCTCTTCGTGTCCTGAAGTCATGTTGGAGCAAGTTAAACATAAACAAGATTGAAGAAAAGCAAATGGAGTCTACAGGTCATATCTCTCGGAAATAGCAGTTGAGTGGATCAAAGCAACAGGGTTGAAGACATTTGAGGAAGACGAGGACCAATAAGTCAAGGCTTGGCCAAGACCGGGCAAAATTGGTTCTTCTATTTTCTTTGCTCTATTCTCGTTTCACGACAATGAGCAAAGAGGGGCAGCTGTAATAACCAATTTTAGCCCAGGCCCGTCAGCAACAACCGTGGCCCATCAAAAAATAAGCCCAATAATAAAACCAATAATAAGCCAATAAGAAGTCCAAAAAATAACAGTCCATTTATAAGATAAACCCGGGCCCGTCAGAAGCAACCAAAGCCCAAACAAAACTAAACAAAAACAAAATCAACCCAACATTAAAACCCACTTATCCTAGCCCAATCAGCTAACCCAAATCCCAAATTTCACTAAAACAAAAAAAAACCCTAAGCCCACAACATTTTCAAAAAAATGAAAGGACTTCAGGCACTAAGTGCCTCGTCCGCCGTTCCTCACGCATCTGACCAGCCCCAGGCGTCGACCCTTCCCACGCACACTGTCGGCCACCACCTCCTCCATCTGCCAACACCCATCATGCCTCGGTTAACGTTCGCACGTTCCTCAGACATCTGCAAGAAACACGCGCAGCACAGGAAACAAGAAGAAAATGAAAAACGACAAGAAATTGAAACAAGAGCAAACATAAAAGAACCTGTAAAGTCGGTTATAAGAACCAAAACAAAACCCATTTTGGGGGGATTTTTTTCGGATTCAAAAAAATACCAAACACCAAATCAGAAATCGAAAAGCAAGGATAGAAAGGTTGATCTTGTTTTATTTTCTATCGTCAGTTACTGTTATTTTTATTTTATCTATTTTCTATTTTTTTTACGAATCAAAACAATAAGAAAAAGAAAGAGGAGAAAAAAGGGGGGCCTCACCGAAATCGCCGTGGTCGCAGCGTTGGAGACCCTTGCTCTCCATCTTCAGACGTTGAAGGCCAAGCCTTTGAAGAGGGCCGCAAGCGGGGCTTTATGGCCCATCCCTGTGCGTTGTCGGCCACCGAATGGTACGGTGGTGCGACGAGATTGGAAGAATGCCGATCGTCGGCCAAAATGGAGAGAAAAGGGCTGCTCACCTCCGTGTTTTTGAAATATAGGGGCTGCAAAAATGAAACAAAAAAGAAAGTCTGGGTTTTTAAGTAAACCCGTGTGACCCGACCCGTATGGCAGGGGGATCCTCGCGTTCTTACCTCGAACGGGTAAATTATGCGTTCGGTCCCCCCTCTTTGCACCCCCATCCAATTGTAGCAGATTTCTTTGTTTTTTTATTTAAATCTCGCCCCAAAATTTGCACACTATGTCGATTTAGTCCTGCGCAAAACGCAGCGCATAGAGGCCACGAATATTTTCCCGTTTAGTCCTCTTTGCTTCCCGCGCTTTACATTTTGATCTTCAATTCACTCTTCCTTTTAAACTTATTGCAACTTTAGTCCTTTTTTTATCTCAGTTTCAAAGATAACCCCACCCACTTATTTAGTTATAATTTTTACCTTCAACTTTGTTTACTTTTTGATTAGGTTCTAAATATGTCTAATTTCAATTTATTTTCACAAATTTGCGATTTATCCATTTCAAAACTTTTAGATTATCTATTTTAAACCTTTTTATTTATTATCCGTTTTAAAATTTATGAATTATTTATGTCCTAAATTTATATACGGTATCCATTTTAATCCTTCTTGTATATATTAAACTATTTCATGCGTTATCTATTTTAATTTTTATTCGCAATATATATCTTTTAATTTTCCTCTAACATCAATCGAGTCCTTTTATTTTATTCTTGTATTTTATTTGTCCAAGCTATGTATCACTCTTTGGTTACCTTATTTACTTATTTATTTTGTTATTCCCATGTTGCTCGCTTTGTTTACGCGCATATTCACGTCATTTGTTTATACAATACTTATGTATTATTGTCCTACAATCGTTATTATTTTCATATTCTGCCATTACATTGTGCATCAAATCCTATGTTTATCCAATTTAGATTGCTTCATTCTGTTGCAATTCTTTTTTAAATTTCCAATTTTCGACATTGAGACATTAAATAATCAATTTGGTACCAATTTTGGGCGTGACGAGGGTGCTAATCCTTCCTCTCACGTAACCGACTCCCGAACCTATTTTCTCAAATTTTCGTAGACCAAAAACATTGTTTTAGTAAATCAAAATGTTTTATTAAAACAAAGGTGATCCGATCACACCTGATAAAAAATCGGTGGCGACTCCCGTTTTATTTTCAAAACCAAGTCGATTCTCGTTTTTCAAAAAATGGTTACGACAATATATATATAAAAGATAGCGTGAATAAGAGTGGGGAGTGGTTTTTTTAATAGTCATTAGGAGTCTACAGTTTAAATAGGAAATCTTTTTTAACATTAATCTTATTATAGATTCTTATCATAGTTGACCTTTTTTATTTAATGTCTAAAATTATTTACAGCGCCTCAGCTAACCCTTAAATAGGAGGATAATGCGTTTCAGTGCACTCAAATGCATGTCCTCCTACACTAACAATAATACCGATACAAATCGAACTAAAACTCAATTGGCTAAATAGGCAATTTTAAATGAGTAGATTAAATTTTAAAATTTATATTAATAAAATTAAATCGTGACATTAATTTAATGAGAATTTTTATATATAACATGATAAAAGAAATATAATAAGTTTTAGGTTATGTGACACCCAATTTGTAAGATGACAAAATTATGAAAATATGTAATAAAAAATAAACATGGATAAATGGTATATTTTTAGAAGGAAAGCATAGTTTTTTTTTTAAGTAATGAATAAATTGATTTATTCAAAGATTTTATACAAAAATATTAAAATACAAAACAATAATAACATTTGTTACTCTCTTTTTTTCTCAGTCAGTGTGCATAACTGAAACTAGAAAGTTAGTGGGAAAAATCAACCAGTTTCCTAGTTAAAATAACAAAACACCCGAATAAACAAAAAACAAAAACATTCGTCATTCAACCTAACTCTTAATGACTAATCAAACATATATTACCACCAAACTTTAAATACCTCTAATCTTCTCACCTCAACAATAGCCAAAGCTGCAACCATACTATTACCTTGCATCTTAACCATTGAGAATGTAACATTTTTCTGTTGAATTAGTAGCAAATTAACTTACAACACCAGCTAAAATAAAAGTTTGAAGGTAATATAGACAAAAATCAAAATAGAACTTGTAGATGGGCCAATGTAAGAAGAGAAAGACACGCGGAGTGAGTGAGAAGAAGAAAAAAAGAAAAGGTTAGTGGGAGGGAGAAAAAGGCGGGCGATAGCTAGCTCGAGGGCTGGCACCGCCACTGGGCAAAACAAAAAATAAGAAGTAAATGACTTTTGAATAGACTTTTTTTTTTTTAAATAGACTCTTAAATATTAAATATCCAATACACGGTTAATGTCATTGAATTAAACGAATTGATATGGATTTATATTAATTTAAAGAATAATTATTTAATTTATATATTTATTGTAATACAAAATCATAATTTTAAAAATTAAATATTTATATTAGTTTATTATTATTTTCTAATTATTAGTATTGTTGAAATGCTATAAAATGTATTTGATACATAAAGCTGAATCCGTGAATCATTAAAAAATTGCCTTAGTTGTATATAAATTATTTTAATAAATTATTAGTTTTTTAGTAAAAAAAGATACTAGTTTTAGTTTCATTTATTTAAATTAATATGTGCAAAACTTAAAATTTAAATTATTTAGAATTTTAAAAAATCTACTTATTATTAAATAATTGATTAAAAATACTAACTGCAAATACTTATTGTAAATTAAGTTATAATATGTTAAATTATTTATGAATTATTTACAAAATAATTAAATATGATTTTAATAGATACATAGAATTTACTCATGAGTATGTAAACTAGTTTAATATATGTTAAAAGAGAACGGATTGTATGAAACTGTGATTCCACATCATTTCTATCTCTTTCCAATAAGAGAATGACAAATTAGATTTTTTCTCTTGATTCTCAACTTTTTCTTACTGAAAAAATTTAAATCTAATTAAAAATGCTAAAAATAGAAGGAAAAATATGATTTGTCATTTTCCTATTAGAAAGGGATAAGGATGACGTAGAATTACAGTTTCATACAATCATTTTCCATGTTAAAGACGCAATCATTCAACTAAATGACTTGTTTGATAGTAATTTTTTCAAAGTTGATTATCTTAAAATTAAACCATTCAACTTACACGTCTTCTGCTAATTAGTTCAATTACCCTTAATCCGGTGGGCGGAAAAACATAATACGTAGAGATGGGAGAAATTTAATGGTAATAGACTACGGTCAAACTAATTAATTTGGTCAACCGAAGCAATCTAAGTTTATCACTCAACCTCAAACATCTTCTCCATTTCATAAAATTAATGTATTACATTTCCAACCTAAATCTATTTCGATATCCTAAATTTTTTTTATTTTTGAATTAATTACTTGGTGTTATTTGAATTTTTTGATCCATTCCTATAAGTAATTCGAATTCAATAGTTTAGTTTGAATTTGAGACACAAATTTAATATACAAAATAAAATTTTAAATCATTTAATTAACTACTCAATCCTTTTAATATTCATGAAAATGTTTGACAAGCAATCTTATAGTGCAATTCTTTATATCCACACTAAAATTTATATATATATATTTTTTGGTATATTGGTAATTTATTTTTTTATTTTATTTTACAAACAATCTTAAAAAATTTACAAGTGTCTCTTTATTTTTAAAATATTAATTTTTTAATATTTTATTATACCTTTATAAGACATTGTGTTAATATCTTCGTCGAGGCATAAATGTTGGCGGAGTTCTTCTAATGGGAATGAAGTTCACTAGGTTGGGCCAAACATCGAGAGAAGTAGAAGGGATCGGTTTTTATTAGTAGTATAATGGCTGGTTTGTGTCAAGGTCTTTATTTAGTAAGGTTGAATATGGTGCTGTGGGGAGTTTTCAAGTTCCGTGAATTGGTTTGGTGGTCCTGATTACAAGAAAACGAATCCAAATCTTTTTATAAAACATGGAATTTTTTTTTTTTTTTTGAGGGGCATTGACTTTGTGGTTTATTATCTGTACTGATTGTGGCTACGAGACCGGATATGACTGAGTTAATAGCCGCTGATTTGTGGTATGGTTAGCTGGTGAAAGTCCCGCTAGTTAATTAATCTAGTTTGTGTGTTGCTTTGGAGTGGTAGATGGAAAGAAATTACAAACCGTGGATATTGCGGAATCCTTATACGATATCAGGCCAACAATTAAAATTCAATTCCCACCTTCCAAGTAGTCCAATCTTAAGTCTTCCTTTCATTTTGGGCTCCAATAGTGGGTGCATTTCTTTCTTCTTTGGTGGTTAGTAGTTGAATCAAAATTCTACATGAGAAATAAACTGTTTCAACATTATTTTCTCGATTCGCCATAACTAAACAATTGACAAGAGCAACACTAACTAAGGCTTCAATCATACTTATAAACATAGATATAATTTCGATTAATGAATGGATCAGTCTCAATTTTACAAATAAATTTGTGTTAAATAATGATTTGTAAAATTTAGAGACAATGATAATATAATTTTTTTATTATTTACTTCTTAATTAATTTAAACTTTTTTAATTTATTTTTATTTATTTTATAATATTTTAAATGTTTTATAATATTTACCAAATAAAATATAATTTTTTTAAAATTTTAAAAATGTTTGAATAAATAAATATTATAAAACATTTAAAATATACATTTAAAAGATTATAAAACAAATAATAAATAATTTTTAAAAAACATTTGAATAAACAAATATTATAAAACATTTAAAATATACCTTTAAAATATTATAAAACAAATAATAAACAAATAAAAAAGACAAAAGTTTGGTTCCACCAGAAAAAGAAAAATTTGTTTAAAGCCCTTCTATTTTTTTAAAATTTATAGTATTTCCCTAAAATTTATAGAAGTGACGCCATTCTATATAGCTCTACCAAAAAATTGATTTTTTTATCCCTATTGCTAATGTGGCATGTTAGTGGCGCCAAACACTTTAGCTCTATCAATTTTTACTTTAGATTTTGAATTATTTACTTATTTTATAAAAAAATTATTTATATAATTAATTAATTTTTTTGAGTTAGTTTTATAAAAAAATCCCGTATCTTTGCTTGGTCCTGTCGGAACCTAAAAAAATGACAATATCCTTAAATACATAAAAAAGGCTAAAATGTGCTATAGATCCCTGTATACTTTACAAATTTATAATTTAGTTCTTATACTTTTATTTTTAGAAATTTAGTCTCTCCACTTTTTAGATTTTAAAAATTAGATTTTATTGTAAATACCTATGTGACATTTTGAAATTAAAAAAAAAAACTCACTTGGTAGCAATGTAACTAAAAAATAATGTTGTAATGAACTTAAATTTAACAAAATCTGAAAAGTGAAAGAACTAAATTCCTAGAAATAAAAGTATAGGGATTAAATTCTAAATTTATAAAGTGAACAGGGACCTATAACTTATTTTAACCTAAATAAAGATAAATAAGTACCAAAAAAATCTTCATCTTCTTATTTATTTCAGAACCAAAAAGAAAAAAGAAAAACAAAGGCAAAGATATTTTTTCTCTTATGTCTTCCTCTCTATTCTTTTTTCTTTTTCCTTCAAAATAAAATAAAAAATTGCAGTTTCAGAGAGGAAGAAAAAGCAGATTAATTTATAATAAAAAAATTACTAATAAAATATTCATTTGTTGAAAATATAGTAAAATTGAGAGATAAACTATACATATAAGATTATAAAATGTTTCGAAAATTTCTTAATTCAATGGGAGTGCAGGAAAATGGGAACGACAGCAACAAGTACGAGAGAATTGACACATATGCAGCAGAAGAGGAAATTATGCTTACAGATAATAATAATAATAATAATAAGCTGCAACAAAAATGGGCAAAAGACGAGGATGATATTGTAAATGTTAAAACTATTAGGGACGATACGATGAAATATGTTGTGGCTTGTGCCATTTTTGCCTCTCTCAATTCTGTGCTTCTCGGCTACGGTTTGTGTCTTCGCCATTTCTTTCTCTCTCTCTCTCTCTCTCTCTCTTTCAATTTCTTTTTGCAAGATTTATTTTTTTAATTTGATTTAAAATTGTTCTCTTGGTTTTATCTGTTTAATTAGAGAAATCCAGTTATCTTTTAAATATTTTATTAAGGTTAGATTTAGATGGGTGATAGCTATTTTCTTTTTACACTAACCACGGAAAAATGCTCTGTGTATCCAAATCCAAATATCAATACAGAATTTGGAGATTTGTTCGTAAATGGTTGATGGTTCTTGTTTTCTTTTTGCTTTTCGTCAAATTCTATTAAAGTTCCTTATATTATTATTTGTTAATCTAACCTCACTGCTATAATTTAATAATTTTTAGATTTTATATTTTAAATTGTGTATTTTCGATCCTAAAAGTAAACTTTTTTTTCTTTTAATTCTGTCAAATTGGACAAATATTATAACTTTTTTTCCTTTTCTACTTACGTGTAATTTTGTCTGATTGTGTAGAAAATATCAAATCGTATACACTAAAAAAATTTTAGCCTATGAACTGAAAATATACCTTTAGAAAAGGGTAGGAGTGGATCAAAAGGGTAGCTACTTGGCCCCCGAAAGTGGTAAATTTCCCTTGTAGCCTCTTCAGACTTTAAGAAATTATATGTTAACATAATGGTAAATTTACACTCTAACCCTCAAAAATTTATGATTCATCTATGATTTCATAAAGTAATTTTCTGACTTCGATCCTAGACTAGATTTATAAACTAAATCTGAAAAAATTCAAAATAGAAGGGCCTTTTGTAGAATCTGATCAATATAGTTTCATACTCTTCCAACTCTAACACTCATATGTCAAGTATACATTGATTTCGATATTTGAAAATATGAATATAATCCTCTAAAAATCTTTACAAAACCAATCACAGTGTTCAACACTACACCCGAGTTCAAATATCCTACATATATGCAACCCTTTTCCTATTTTCTTTGAACAAAAAACATATTATCTACTTATATATATGATTTTAATTTGAGATGTGTTGATGTTGTAACCTTGTTGACAGATGTGGGTGTTATGAGTGGAGCAATTATATTCATCCAACAAGATTTAAAGATAACAGAGACCCAACAAGAAATCCTGGTCGGAATTTTAAGCATTGTTTCACTTTTGGGTAGTTTAGTTGGTGGCAAAACATCAGACACCATTGGTAGGAAATGGACCATAGCCTTAGCCTGTATTGTTTTTCAGTCAGGTGCAGCTATTATGGCCTTGGCACCATCTTATCAAATACTCATGATAGGTAGACTCTTAGCTGGAATCGGGATCGGTTTCGGCATCATGATCGCCCCGGTATACATTGCCGAGATATCCCCTTCCATCGCTCGAGGTTCCCTTACTTCCTTCCCTGAGATCTTTATCAACCTAGGGATTCTCCTCGGATACATCTCGAATTACGTATTTTCGGAGCTTCCGGTACATTCAAATTGGCGAATCATGCTCGGTGTGGGGATCGCTCCCTCGGTTTTCCTTGGATTCGCCTTGTTCATAATCCCTGAATCCCCTCGATGGCTCGTGATGCAAAACCGAATCGAGGAAGCAAGGACCGTGCTTTTGAAGACGTATGATAATACAAAAGAAGTAGACCAAAGGTTAGCCGAAATACAAATAGCCGCTAGGATTGCGAATGCGGATAAGTACAAAGAGAAAGCCGTATGGCTCGAGATATTAAACCTGAGTCCCGCCATTAAACGGATGTTGATCACCGGTTGTGGAATCCAATGCTTCCAACAGATCTCGGGTATCGATGCGACCGTGTATTATAGTCCGACAATCTTTAAAGATGCTGGCATAAAAGGGAAGACTGAACTTCTTGCAGCAACAGTTGCTGTTGGGTTCACTAAAACAATGTTCATTTTAGTTGCAATATTTCTCATTGACAAATTAGGTAGAAAACCTTTGCTTTATATAAGCACAATAGGGATGACAATCAGCTTATTTTGTTTGAGCTTCACTTTGACATTTCTCGGGGACCAACGGTTCGGGATCGGACTCGCAATCCTCTTCGTTTGCTCAAATGTAGCTTTCTTCTCGGTCGGGATTGGACCGATATGTTGGGTGGTTTCGTCCGAGATATTCCCTCTACGGCTTCGAGCTCAAGCATCAGGTCTTGGAGCGGTGGGTAGTAGAGTTAGTAGTGGCGTCATTTGCATGTCGTTCCTAACGTTGTCTCGTGCCATCACGGTGGGAGGGACGTTCTTCTTGTTCTCGGTGATTTCGGCTCTATCCGTCGTGTTCGTCCACACGTGCGTGCCGGAAACGAAAGGGAAATCATTGGAACAAATCGAAATGTTGTTTCAAAAGGGAAGTGAACTGCAAGTTGGTGGGGAGATTGAGATGGAAGATGCAGAATGTTTGGTGCAGAGACAATGAAATTTTTTATTAAGCCATTAAATTTGTTATTAGTTCTTATAGATTGGGATAATCGCAAAAAGAATTCCTATACAATTTTCACTTTTTCCAATTTAACACCTGTATTTTTGTTCCTGTATCATTTTCATACTTTGATCTAACTTTGCCACGTGGCATTGTGGTCAGAAAAGGTTAGACTTGTATTAAATTTTCCCTTTTCATTTTTTTATTATTTTTATAGCAATAAAATTTAATTTTTATTAACCCTACCATCTATTCTTTCCCAGCACTGACTCAGTCCCACCCTCCCTTGAATCCACGGCCGGCACTGGTCCGGAATGAAACACCAACCACCAAACCGTAGCCTCGGATTCCATCACTCCTCCATTGATTAAATAATATTTTTATTTTAGTTATTGAATATAATTAAAATATATTAATTTATTCAAATATTATAATATAAATTTTTTAAAATAATAAATAAAGCATTTTTAACATATTAAACATATAATATAATTTTACTTTACATAATTAATGTCATTTTATTCAAAACAATAATTAATTAAGATAATTAACTCTAATAGTAATTAACTGGTAATTGATATGCTTTGAATTTTATTCAAATAATAACTCTATTTTAAATAAATAAAATTAACACAACTTTTTTAATTAATAGTTGTAAGTTAAATTCTAATTATTTTTAAACGTGTGTAATGACCACAATTTCTATTAAATTATAATTTCTATGAAACATTTTTTAATTAAATGTTTATCAAACTTATTTAGTAATAAAAACGTGTTATTTAAATTTCGTGGTCCAATTAAATCAATTAACCAATTGGACCGATGACTAAAACTATCATGGATTTAAACCTTGTGTGTTGGCCTGATGGCTAAGATATTTATCGTCCCAGGTGTGACTTGAGTCCGAGTCACACTCATCGCATTGCTTTTAGTGCTTTTCCCTTCTTTTATAATTAAAAAAAATCATGAATTTGATCTTCAATTTTGTAATTAGCCTAATTCCATGTAACAATTTTGTAATTAGACTTTACGAAATCTTTATTAAATCTTTGTCCGATCTTTCGACAGGTTTAATTTTTATATTATTCATATAAAATAAAGGTAAATTACACCATTAAGCATTTAATTATGGATAAATTTGTTTTTATCACTTAACTAAAAATATTACAATTTGTTCACTAATGTTTTGAAAATTGTTTCTATGTTACATGACACTTTTAATATGGTATAATAACAATTTTAGTCCTTGAATCTTATATTTCCTGTCAATTTAACCCTTATTTTATATAAAAATTATTAAAAAACTCAAAATTATTTTTAAAAAATAGAAAAATTATACATAAAAATTCTAGAGATATAAAATCTTGAATATGTTGTTTTTGAATAACTAATATATATAGAAAATAAATAAAATTATCATTCAATAAAATCCAATAACAAAACAAAACAAAACAAAAATCATTACATGCTTCCTCAGTGTTTTTCGAAACCAAAGTTGTAATATTGTCAAGTTGAGTTTCAGACCCTTGAAGAACATCCAAAACTTATATTATAGAGGCTTGTGAAATTGAATTTGATGTCTTGTTTTAGTCAAAAAATATAAAATATACCACAAAATTTTCATTTTTAAATTTATTTAAATTATTTTTCAAAACTTAAATTGTAAAAACAAATTATATTATGATTTTTTTCTTTTCTTGTAATGAAAAAACTATGTTAAAAACAAAAGAGGTAAAAAAAACAATAATTTTGCTTAGTGTATTTTTCTATGTTTTTTAAATAATGAATATTAAATATTTTTATACAAATAATATAAAGAGAATTTCAATTTTCACTCAATTTCTCCATTTTTTTATTTTTATCTACTTTTATGTAATTTTTAATTTTTTAATTTAAAAAAATCAATTTTTTATAATTTTATTTATGATTAAAATCAAATTAATAGAAATATAAGAATTGAGGATTAATATTATTATTATACCAATTAAAAAGTACCAGTTAATAGTCGAGTTTAAAAATATTAGTTACTAAATTATAATGTTTTTAGTTAAAGGACTAAATTAAAAATTTAGTCATAATCTCTGACTAATGTATATTAAAACCCTACTCATGGGCCTGAAACGTAATCCCTTTGGGTCCAAACCTATCTGGTTTCCTATTTTTTCAACGAAGCTTCACTGCTGAACTAACAAAGAAAAACATAACTAAAAAAAAAACGAAGCTTAGCACATAACAATGGATCAAATCCAGCACAACTTCATCACTGTACGAGGTCTAAAATTTCACGTTGCAGATCTCGGTGAAGGTAAAAAAATGGGTTCCACTTCGATTTAATTTTTCTCCACTTCTTTTACCATATTCGTCGACTTTTTTTAATCGAATAATTTTGGGATTTTTAATTTCATCTTCAGGTTCTAACGTGGTACTCTTCTTACATGGATTCCCTGAGATATGGTATTCATGGCGACACCAAATGGTAGCTTTAGCCAATGCTGGGTTCCGTACCCTTGCACCCGATTACAGAGGTTACGGACTATCCGACATACCACCCGAACCCGAAAAGACAACCTTTGCCGACCTCGTTTCCGACCTTGTTGCTATCTTAGATCACCTGGGAATTAATAAGGTTCGAATGAGTTAGGGTTTATAAACTTGTATATGCACACCATGTTACTGTTGTTTGCTTGAGTGAAAATGTGCATCATTGGTTCTTTACCTGTCGTTGCTTTGTTCTATGTTTATGCGCGTAGGTTTTCGTTGTTGCAAAGGATTTTGGGGTCAGGCCTGCTTATCTGTTAACTCTGCTTCATCCCCATCGAGTGTCGTGTGTTGTAACATTGGGTGTCCCACATGTTCCTTTGGAACCCCGGAAGTATCGAGAGTCTCTCCCGGAAGGCTTCTACATTTCAAGATGGAATGTATGTTTTGGATTACTTATTGTTGAAATGTACTGTTTTCATTTGGTTTGGATTTCCTGCAGGAACCTGGACGAGCAGAGGCTGATTTCGGACGATTTGATGCTAAAACCGTTGTGAGGAACATCTACGTACTGTTCTCGAGAAGTGAAATACCAATCGCAGATGAAAAACAGGAGGTCATGGATATGGTGGATGCTTCTGTTCCTCTTCCACCTTGGTTCACCGAGGAAGATCTCGCAACATACGGAGCTTTATATGAGAAATCCGGATTCAAGACTGCATTACAAGTTCCATATAGGTATGGTGTTGTTCCTAACAAAAACCAGTGATATATTCCGAGCATTTCATGGTCCTTTTGTCTTTATGGATATGAAATAGCAGCAGGTCAACCATACCATCAGCCTATATAGAGTTATGTAGAATGCAATGTTTTTAAGTATTAACCACACTACGATTGCAACTTTCAAACTAGTCAAGTTTTAGTTTCGATTTATGCTTTTTGTAGGTCATAGCAGCAGCAGGTCGACCATACCATCAGCGTATAGAGTTGTGTAGAATGCAATGGTTTTAAGTATTAACCACATTACGATTGCAAGTTTCTGTAAACTCGTCGTGTCTTAGTTCCGGTTTATGCTTTTTGTAGGTCATTCGATGAAGACTTTGGGATAACAGATCCAATAGTTAAAGTTCCGGCATTACTGATAATGGGTTGCAAAGATTATGTCTTGAAATTTCCTGGGATGGAAGAATACATAAAGTTTGGGAAGGCAAAAGAACTTGTACCTGATTTGGATATAATATATTTGCCTGAAGGAACCCACTTTGTTCAAGAGCAATCACCCGAGCTCGTGAACGAGCTAATTCTGGACTTCCTCCGGAGCCATATGTGATAGTGTGCCGTGTCTGAGATTTGAATGGTGTTTGTATGATATGAAACAGAGTTACTGTAATGTAATTAGGGGACAACAGGCTATGTGTATGGTTTTATTGACTGGAATAAATCAGAGACCCACTGGTAGTGGAGACCCTAAATGCAAGATACCATTAATTTTTGGATGAATTTGATTCTCCTCTTTGGTTTTTTGTTTTTATTTATACGCCGAAGTAATGGGATTACATTTCGTCCTTTTACTTAGAAAATAGATAAATTATTTAGTGCATGCAAGATCAAAGAGTATTTTTTTTTGTTAAGTGCTGACATGACTGGTACAATAATTAAATATTGTACCTCATGATGACATGAAAGAATTAATTCAAGCAAAATGAGTAGTGTTTTTAATAGAATAAATAGATGAAAATTTTAAAGTGGAGAGACTAAATTAAACAGCAGGGCTGTAATACATCACCACTCAACAATAAGAATGGATGAAATTTTTAACAGAAAAAATAATTTACTCATATAAAGATTAATTTGTTTAAATTTTTAGTAAGGGAAGCGCGGTTGCGAACCTATTTCTAATACCGAGGTAACTATGGCATTTTTACCACCTACAATTTTACATGTTTATATTATATGTTTTATTTTTTCAAATTTGATAAATATTTCAGTGTTAGTTTTAAATTGTAGCTCAAACTTTTGCTTATTTGCATTTTATTTAGGCATAATGAGTTTTTTTCACTCTTGAACTATGAAAAAAAACTATTTAGCCTTTAACTTCTTGTTTCATCTTTTTTTAACCTTCAAACTATTGTATTTGGTCAAAATACTTATACTTGAAGTTAACTTATGGTGTGGCATTTCAACCCACACAATCACTAATCAATTAATTTTTAAAAAAATAAAAATAAATGTATAAAAATATGTTATTTTCTTTTTTAGAGTTTTAAACTTTTTTCTTAATTTCAAAAATATATTTAATTTTATTGTTTTTCTTCATGTGCAGATCAGATTTGTACAGAAGATAGGATGAATACTTGAAATTATAAAATTCAAACATGTAGGATGGTAGGGTTGAAAACAAAAAAGAAAAGAAAAGAAGAAGAATGGCAGAAACGAGAGGAGAAATTTGGAAAGAGAATAGAGAAAGAGAAATTTGTGCAACAACTGATTCCTTTTTCATCACTGACTCAGCCTCCTTACAAAACGCACCGCTTCCCCTTGTTCTATTTCCACCCATAACAAGTACCCTCCTACTCGAAAGGATCCTTGACCTCAAGGATCAATATGAGGGAAGACATCCTTCAACTGCTGAAATGATTCCTAAGTGGCATCCTCTGGAAAAGAATTAGCCCATTCCACTAACACTTCGGTGACAGCAGCCTTACCCTGCTTCACCATCCTCCAATCCAGAATCCTAACAGGTTCCTTACCCCAAGTTCCATGAACATCGACTATTGGTGAATTAGCTTGGACAGGTGCTACTCCCACATGTTTTTTGAGTTGAGAAAAATGGAAGGTGGGGTGCACACAAGAACCTTGGGGTAGCTAAAGTTTGTAAGCCACCTTCCTAACTTTGCCTTTCCACCCTAAAATGACCAAAGAACTTATAGGCTAGTTTCTGGTTCAACACTCTTCTCACCGAATGCTGTCGATATGGCTGAAGCTTCAAGTAGACAAGATCCCCTACATCAAACTGTCTCTCTGTCCTGTGCTTATCTGCTTGTTGTTTCATTCTGTCCTGAGCCCTTTCAAGTGAAATTGTAACAGTTTCCTCGCGGCCTCACGTTGTTGTAGACTTCTATCCACAATAGCTACCAGGGATGTCCCAGCCAAATATGGCATGTGATGAGAAGGAGCTTGGTCGTACAATGCCTCATAAGGGGTGATTTGGATGTCTGAGTGGAGGGTGGAGTTGTACCACCACTCAGCCAATGGAAGCCAACTCTGCCAGTCTTGTGGTCTCTCCCTAGACATACATCTCAAATATCCTTCAAGGCATCTATTCAAGACTTCAGTGAATCTCGCATACCATGTAATTTATAGTTATTGTCCATGAATTCTTGAGCTACAGCAACAACAATAAAGGGGTGTGCCAGGGCAAAAAAATAACCATACTTAGTAAGGCGATCAACCACCACAAAAATAACACTCTTACCTCTTGAACAAGAGAGTCCTTCTATGAAGTCCATAAAAATGGATGACCAAGTCCTCTCTGGTATGGGCGGAGGCTACAATAGTCCTGTGGAAGCAACCTTTTCTGATTTACACCTCTGACATGTGAAACATTCTCTCACCATCTCTTAACATCATTGGTTAAACCCTTCCAATATAAAAGACTAGTCAGCCTGCTTTTCATTGCATGTACCCCTGAATGACCACCCATAACACTCGCATGAAAATGTTGGATTCAATCTGGCCTCAACTGAATCCTATGGTGTCGGCTATATGGTCGTCACCACTAAAGAAAGGGTGGGTTAAACTCAACACAGATGGAGTTGTGTCGTACTTTAGCAATTGTACTTCGGTGGGAGATGTGCTTAGAGATGCTGATACGAGATGGTTGTGTGGGTTTTCAATGGCGGTTGGTAAGAAAACAATTTTTCGAGTTCAAGCGCGTACCATGCTCAAAGAATTGTGCATAGCAAGGGAGAAAGGATTCAGGCAATTAGAACTAGAATACGATAATGCACTTCTAGTTGGGACTTTGCTAGCTGGTAGAGTTGCCAATAGTAGTTTGGTAAAGTTATATTTAATTAATTGCATTTTCAAACGAACTTGGAAGATAAGACATCGTCATATTCTAAGGTCTCAAAATGCAATTGCTAATCAAATAGCTAAGTACATAAATAATGGTACACCAAATTTATTGTTATTTATAGATTCACCAAGTTTACTATAAGGTATTTTGTCGTTCGAGAGTAATACCTTTACATGGGTTTGATTGTTTCAATGTAATCATTTAGTATTGTTCTTTTCTACCAAAAAACTTAATTTAATTTTTATAGACTTTATAATTTTTATCACAAATGCCACGTGAGCACTAAGTTGCCATGTTAGTAAGTTAGCAGAAAACTTAATTTTTTTCTATCCAATTAGGTAATTTGAAGAAACACAATAATTTGAGGGTCAAAAAAAGGGATGGAAAAAAAATTTAAGGGCTAAAATGAAATTTTTATATAGTTCGAGGGTGAAAAAAGTCATTTAGCCTTTTTATTTATCGAACCTCCCTTTCTAATTTTTAAAGTGATAGAATTCATAAACAAGAGTAATAAAGCCAAAGGAAAACACAACAATCATTAAAAATCGTAAGGAATAAATTCTGTGGGGGTGCACATCATATCCCAATCTTGTTAGTATATATCTTATCAATCAAGCTTTCGAGCCTCGCAGTGCCCAATTAGCTTCACTGCCGACTCGTGGCATGCCGCGGCTGCTGCCACCACCACTACTTCCGCTTATTCTCGACTGAACATCGGCCACGAAGTTAGCTCCACACATCACTCCTTCACTATCAATTCTAGGCATTGCCTTCATTTGGCTCTTTGGATGCTCAAAACTAATCAATCCTTGCTCACTATAGAACATACATCCTACATTTAAAAAAAAAAAAAAAATCAAGCTTTAAATCTCAATTACTTTAATAGTTGCAATTGATCTATTAATAATATTATAGAAGTGAAGAGATTAAATTATGCTGTAGAGTGATTAAATATTAAATTTTAACATAGTATAAGGACTAAATTCACAATTCGACTTAAAAAGAGTAATAAAATTTGAGATTTAATCCTTATATTTTAAAAACTAAAAATTCCATCATTTTATTTTTCATAAAAGTCTTAATTTAATCATTATCGTAGTTGGTAGTTATTGTCAAAATTTATCAACTTACCATGTTGATTTCCGATCAAACAAATACCGGTTTAATCAAAATTTTCAAATTGACAAATTTAGATAGAAAATACTTACAAATTTAATGACTGGGCTGAGATTTTTAAATAGAAAAAAGTAGGACTTGATTCCTTTTTAACTTTTTAAATATAAGAACTAAATGTTAAATTTTATCTAAGTACAGGGGCTACAAAGCATATTTTAACAAAAAAACACATACCAGCAGGAAATGGTGCAAACGATTTGGCACAGCTTTCTTTTATAACCTTTAAATCATCTGAAACAACCACAGATCCATCAGCTGCAACTCCCCAAAAGAGTTCAACCCCTCCATCCGCACTCTACATCACATTAAATAAACATAAAATTAAACCCGAGATACAAAAAGCGATTACGAATGAACCAATTGACTTAACTTCGAATTTTAATTTCAAGTTAAATCTTTACCACTGCAGCGAACACTGTTCGAGCTTTGGCATCGTAGATGACGAACCCATAGCTACCTTCAATGTGGTTGAGAACTTGATGTGGTGGGTATGGACCACGGTCCCTAAGGGTCCTATATGCCTCAATGATGAACATTGCTTCATTGGTGCCTCTTGATAGACCATATTGCCTTAAGAGGCTACATAGATTGTTCAAATTACCCATGAATATGCAATGCATTTCATCCACTCCACTAAACAACCTGCCATTTCAATCATAAAACATTAAACAAAAGAAAAAGGGTTTCCTTTTTTTTTTTAATGTATTGTTGAAGTATTTAGGTTAAATTATAGTTTAGTCCCTCTATTATACTCAAATATAAGATTTAAATTTTATACTTTAGTTTATGATAATTTTAATACTCTATTTTTATATTTATAATGTCATTAATGAATCCTAGATCCCCTAATAATTTGATCCCTTACTAAAATGGGTTCCTTTCATATTAGATCCCTCTATAAAATTTATACTAAATTTAATGGAAACCCTTTCTAACATGAAAATTTAGTTTTGACCCTTCTAAAAATTTCTTTTAATATAAAATTTCTTTTAATACAAAATTTCTAACTTTGTACATGCAAAGGTTGAACCTCAAATTAGGGGCGAACCTAGGTGTTGACAGGCCGTAATCTCTTAAATGAGAAACTTCATGTTTATCCCTTTAATAAAATATATTTCTAACTTTTTTTTAATAAAAATTTAATTTGATTTTTAAAAAACTTAAAAATATAAAGTATTAAAATAGTAAAACTTTTTTAAATTTAAAACTTTTTTCCAACTTCCCCTATTAAAAATATAAACATAGTAGAGGGATCAAAACCATAATTTAACTGAGAGTATGATTACCTTTTATAAGTGGAGGAAGGATTGTGGGGTGGAACATAAGCCAAAGAAGCCGAAGATCCAAACCGCATTGAAAAAGCGTTGGTGGGATTTGAAGAGACAAAACCATTAAGGATTTCAAAGGGAAGCTTAGGCTTCATTGATGAAGTGAGTGAAGCTGGACTATGCAGCTCTTGGGGTGGATTCACTAACCCTTTGCTGAATATCGCCAACATATTTCCTTTTAAGAAATTTGATCTTCTAAAACGAGATTTCAAAAGAAAAAACCCAAAGATAAAAATGCAGGTATATAGCTTTGAAGATCTGAAAGAATAATCAATATGAAGAACACCGAATAAGGTGACGATATATATATAATGTTGAGGGAGAGAGATGATGACGTGGAAACCTTATCCAATGTCAATAGATGTATGATTTGGTTACACGTTTTTTCTCGACAAGATCTTCCATATATGTACCCAATTTTCTTCTTTAATGTTGGAAGTAGGAAAGAGATAGAGTGGGTTTCTGTTAAATGGCCTAATTTCACTTTTAGCCCTTCTTGGAACTTTAGTGATCTAATTTTAATCCACTTTTGGGTAAAAAGACCTCTCCAATCCCTCTCACTTTCAAATTTGAGCAAATTAGTACCTATCAAAAAATCGAGCACTGTAATTTGGTCCTTGTAAATTTTGAAAGTGAGTAATTAAGGATAATTAATCATGGTGTTAATATCTTTCGTCAATTGTACATAATTTCAATTAGTATAATAACAAATTTAGCTCCTGATATTTACATACTCTATTAATTTAATCTTGATTCTAAAAAATTTAACTTCAACATTTACACATTCAACCTCAAAAATTAACAAAAATATATCGTGACAAGTTTATAAAATATATAAATTATGAGAGCTAAATTTATTATTATACCAATAAAATTGATGTAAGATAGACGAAAAAACATTAGCCTCGTAATTATAATTAAATGACGCGAGTGTTAAAGATAATATAAACAATGACTTAGAAGTTTAGTTGTGAATATTTAATTATGCATTTTTGTTATTTGATTGAAACTGTGTGTTTTGAGATTAAGAAACGATAGTCGGTGATGATAATCAAGGTTTCAACTCTTAACTATATAATTCTTTACTATTTCACCACCTTCTCCATTTGCCTAACTTAATAAATTAATGCCTTAAAACTCACGATTCCAACTCTTAACCAATTTCTTCTTCTTCTTCACTCGCAAAATGCCTAATATTACAGTTATTTCTTATTTAATGTTAAATTATTTTTTTACATTATTATTTAATTAAATTTTACTCTTAAATTGTTTTTCTAATAAAAATATTGACTAAAATATTAAAATTTTAAACATGGCATATGCGTAACAATCTATATGTACATTATTTTTTTTAACTTTTATCAACTTTTTATAATTTTTCTATTTTTTAAATATTTCTTAATTTTTAAATTATTTGTTAATGTGTTATATAAGATAAACAGTACCATGTTAGTATAAAGTACACTTAGATTACCGTGAGAGTTGCTACGTCAACATCGCTAAAAATTAAATTTTTAGCAAGAATTTTCATTATAAAAAAAAGTGATTCGATTCTTTTTAAAATATTAAATGTTAAATTTAACTCAAAAAAGAATAAGGATCAAATTGATAAAATATATAAATATTGAGGGCTAGATTTTACATTACCCCCTTTTAGAATTCAATCATAAATTCTCTACCTTCCATTGCAGAAATCGAACGAGTGGTTGAACTAACCATGCTATCAATTCAACAATCTGATTTGTTTGATTAAATAAATATTAAAAAATTTAATTTAATCAATTTTTTAACTCGATTCCCAAATCACCCAATTTAATGTCTTTCTTTAAATTAATATCCTAATAGATATCATATTTCACACTTCAATGTGGGAAAATAATTATATTTTTTCTCAAATGTGAAAGTGAGAATAAAAGTTAAATATAAAAAATAATATAATATAATATAATTTAGAGGCTAAATTAATACAGGGTGAGGAAGTGAGGGTGAACTGAGTCAGCACATCGTTTCTGCCGCTGACTTTCAGAACTGTCGGAAATGATAAGATCATCCAATATTCGACGTCTTCATTTTATAATAACATCAACCATTTTCTTTATTTTTATTTTTATTTTTATTTCCATTACCATTTTAATTTCATTTTTATTCATAAATATATAACTTTAAAGATAAAAATTTGCTTGAAATCATTTTTTTCTTTTATAATTAAGCTATTTTATATCATAAAGATTAAACCTTTTGAAAATCATATTTTTCCTTTTTAATAATATTATTTTTAATATTTGAATTAAATTATCTTTCTATATATCTTATCACTACATCAACAGTGAAATATAAAATTCAGTCTAATTCTAATTGCACCTCTAATTATAAGTTTCGAGTTTAACTCAAGCTACTTAGTGCAAGAAACTACGGTTGCCCATAAGTTAGTCAAGGTTAGAGATGGCAACGGGTGAAGTGAGACATTTTTTACTTGCTCCGATCACAACTCAATATATTTTCAACATAACTTGATCCAGACCCAACCAAAAAACAAATATTAATTTATACGTTCTGAATCCGACTCAAAATTAAATATTAATTTACCGCTCTGAACTCAACCTGAAAAAAAAAATCAAAATTATGCTTGACTTTGGCCTGACTTAACTTAGTCCAACACATCATGATTTTTCTAAATATTTTTATCAAAATAAAATAATAATTTTTAATTTTTTTATTAATTTAATATACTATTAATTGTTTTCTAACTATAATTATGTTAGAAAAAATATTAATATAAAATTTATTTTTGTTACAAAATAAAGAAAGATGGAGAAAATAAAGAACAAAGAAAACATGAAAGCAATAGAGAATGAACTTTATTGATCAAAAGGGATAGTTACAATGCTTCATCACAGTCTCTATTTATAGGTATAAGAAGTATAAAAGAAGTAGAGATCTAATTCTAATAACAATTAGAATTTAAAGTATACCAAAACTTTATCTTGATCATGATGGACATCCACTTAATAAGATATTCGTAACACTTCTTTTTAGATGTCCATTGATAGATAATATGCCTCGGTAAAACCTTATTAGTAAAAATCCTGTGGGATAAAAACATGATGAAGGAAAAAGAGTACACAAATCTATAATACGCATAATATGTTGCCTCATTAAAAACCTTACCAGAAAAACCCCATAGGACAAAACCTCGATTAAGGGAAAAAGAGTGCAACGCGTATTTATTCCCCCTCATGAAAACATCACATATTTTCTCATATTCTACATATTCAATCTTGAATACTAGTTTTTCAAATGACTATTTGAATGTATTTGATAAACATTTATATTACCATTCTTTTAAAAATCATGAGTGAGGGAAAATTTTGGGAAATATATTTTGATCTCTTCAGGAGATTCAACAATAATCATAACAAATTTTAATCATGATTCTTATATAAAAACACAAATAGGTATTTTAGATCATTTTATAATCCTCATTCAACTACTTAAATTTACCACATATGTTCAAATTATTTCAATTCATATAAATAAATAATTTCCCGAGAATTTCAATATGCTTCTAGTATTCTAAATCCTTCAAGGATTTTAATATAAACTTTATTATATAGTAATTTATAAAGGTTATAACAATAACCATTAGACGCAAATTAAATCTTTTATGAATTGTCAATTTAATAATATATCTAAATTAAGGTTATTGCATCCACCACAAAAGAATATTATATCTTTTCATAATCAATATAAAGACTTAGCGAAATACTTTATATTTTTATTCCGCTTTTGCAAAACTACTTCAATTGCACCCTTATTGGCTTTATGCCTTTAGATATTTGGACTACTGGTCCAAAAACTCCACGAATTTAATTTTACTTGAGTTGAGTCTTTCTATTTTGATCAAATTTCATATCTATATTTCTAAATAGATTTATTCAAGATCCTTCTTTTATTTCATTATTTCAATAATAATATTGTATGCAAAATCATTGTCGACCACTTTTATTATTCGATTCCACATTTTCTCGAATTCACATAACTTATCGAGATCTCTTATTTTCATTATTTTAGAATTCAATTTCAGGTACTTGAATCTCTTCTGGAGTTTTACTTATTAGTTATGTCTTAGGTCTCTTTTTGAGCACCCGCCTCCACTATATGACCATCTAGAAGAATTTTTCATCTTTGGAACCGATCAATCTATATAACACTTGGTTATTCTCATTAATTTTATAAATACATCTAATAGTTAACTTGTAATGAGTTATCCTTATTGAACTTCTGGTTCAATTACTCTCCCCCTAACTCATTACAATTTATTGTTTCTCTCTCCCTAATGTTGAGAAAACTGACAACTCATGTCACAATTAAATCTCAAATTAGTTGCTCAAAAATATTATAAGGAGACTCGTATAAATATACATTCCCAATCTCTTATTATGACCTGTGCGTTGTGGTGGAGCAGTTGGAACATATACCGCACATCAAAAAAATTGTAAGATGGGAAATATTTGGCTCTTGACCAAAAATCAATTGTAGTGGGGAGTATTTATAATTTATTGGCTTGCTACGTACAACATGTAAATCAGTACAAGCATGAATCTCATGCTGAAATAGAAAGTTTTGTTTTCATAAGTAATGGTTTAGCTATTAGTCGGAGGCATTTGATAAACAATTTAGCTAAATCATTTTTTTTTGGTGAATATGAGTTACAGGATGTTCAACTTTTATCCCAATTGACATGCAATAATCATTGAAAACTTGGGATGTAAACTCACCAACATTAGCAAGATGAATTGTTTTAATTGCATAATATGAAATTAATCATTTAAACAAGCAATCTCGTAAACGACAGGTTGCGAGTTGATAACGCATGTAATTATTTTGTAGATGCATCTACCAAAATCATATAATATCAAAATCATCCACATGATGGATGAATGGGCCCATATTCATTTCAGAAATGCAAGACATTAAATCTCAACTTTAGCTAGTGAGTTTCTAATAATCAATTTTCATTGAGAACAAATAACAAATAATAATTCTTTAAATTAAAGAATCTTCTGGTTCTTTAATTGAATGTCCATATGAATTCTCAATTAATTTTCGCATCATATATGATCCAGGATGGTCTAACTGGTCATGCCAAGTAGTAAATGCATTTGTATCAGTGAACTTCTGGTTTACTTTAACATGTGTTTCAATTGTACTAAATTGTAACAAATTAATAATTTTACTATCATTCCTTTTACTTTGTATCCACATATAAGTGCTATTGTGACATTTACTGCTGAAAATGTCTAAATCAATGTGAATATTATAATGTCACTAAGTCAACAAAATAAATATAATTTCTAAACAATTATATGTAATTCGCTTCAGGGAATATGCCAAAATCTTCAAATATCTAAAAAATTGCAACTTCAAATGCATCCAACCATAACAAGCTTTAGATACAATTATCATATTTTATTGCTCATAAATAAATCTTTCACAGTCAAATATTTTGCTTCCAACCCCTTAACGAGGATGATGACAAAAGAATATCACAATCAATTCAATTTAATAACAAGAGTAATCAATAACTCAATCCTCCCTTTTTCTTATCCTTTCAAAATAGATATTTATCTTCATTCACAATCTCAATATGATATCCATTATAAATATCTTTTAAAATTAATGGATTAACCATCACAAGATATTAATATATTAGCTCTTCTAGAGCTTTCGACTAATTTTTTACTATCAAATATTAGAATAATATTTGTTTGTTTTAGTACCAAATAAGATAAATATTTTCTATCTATAATGATAGAATTTATTACTACATTATCATTTCCTTCCTCAAGTATATTAATAGAAACAAAATATTTGGACATACGCCACATATGTGGCCAATAATATTTCATATCACATTGATAACATAAGTTATCTTTACCCTTTGAAAAGTTATCTTAAAAACTCTCATTGTTCTCTTATTTATTACTATGTTCCCACTTTTAGTGGTCCATGAGTATATCTTTTATTTTTTTATGTTTACATTCACTTCGAGGAATGCAACAAATCTAGTAGGACGGACTTATAAACATCCGAATAGATTCTTTATTTCATAATCACCATCGCAAACATGCGTGAGATTTCAAATCAAAATCTATCTATGCATGTTGTCATGATTAGTCTCTAATTATAATAAACAATAAATAAAACATAGTAAAATATACCTGAAGATCTTTAACATCATCGTCATCACTAGAAGGTATGAGATAGTTTGAAAATATTCTTGATTTCATATAGATTACTGTATCAAATTTTTCACCATCCTTAAGAACAAAAAACAAAATAAGTTAATCAAAACAATGATAACATATAATGAAAGAAGAATGAAAAATAATAATCAGATATGAAACATTAAATAAAAGAAACTTCCTGTAAAAACTTTGCATCTTGCCGTCAAAGAAATTGAAAATCACGGAGGATAAATTTGATCATCGATAAAAGGAACTATCACTTTGAGTAAGATCGTACTGATAACGTGTTATAAAATAAAGAAAGATGGAGAGAATAAAGAACAAAGAAAATATGAAAGCAACAAAGAATGAACTTTATTGATCAAAAGGGATAGTTACAATGCTTCATCAGAGTCTTTATTTATAAGCATAATAAGTATAAAAGAAGTAGAGATCTAATTCTAATAACTATTAGAATTTAAAGTATACCAAAACTTTATCTTGATCATGATGGATATTCACTTAATAATATATTCATAATAATTATCATATATTTTAAATTGTTTTGATAATTATCTTAGGCCAAGGCAAGATGGAGTTTTCCTTAACCCAACCTCAACTTGATGTAATTATTTGAAGAATTAGACTCGCTTCAGCCCACCTCAAACCCTATTTCCAAAACAATTCAACCCTATCAATTTTCTTTTTGTATTTTTCATATTTTATGCAATTCAATATAATAAACTAATTTTAACTTTGAATTTACTTTACAATAAAATAATTTAATATTATAAATATGATAATTATCTTCCCTACTTTCCATTTCCCTTTATCTATTGAATGTTTTCTTTTAGCAATAAAATATGTACCTATTTAACCTTAATTCAAGCTAATTCACCTAACCAAAACCTAATTAACCACACAACTAACTTCGTAAATATTTATTAAAAATATTTACGAATCCGTTTTACGAAAACGGAGACCCAAAAATACACTTTTCTGATATCCGTAAATTTCAGGTCGTTACAAACCCGACCTGGCCCATGGACACCTCTATGTACAATGCAAAAGCCTATAACTTAAACTCTAATTAATCTAAATAAAACTCTTAATTATACTAGAACTTTAATTGATCTAAACAAGTAGTAGTTTTAAACCAAACTTTCTTGCTGACATATAACTTAAACTACTTAATAATTATTAAAAATTCGGAATAATAAAATAATAAAATAATTAGAACTGATAAATACAATATTGGGCTATATATAATAAAACTTAAGCCCAAAACCCGAACCCAATATGATTTAAACTCAAATTAAAAGCCTTAAACTCATAATTCCCGTTATAATCACATCCAGAAATTCTACTCGTGCAGTATTTATTAAAACGGTTATAACTTGAGCTCCCGAACTCAAAATAGAGTGATTCAAAATGCGTTTCGAAGCTATGAGATAGATCTTCGAACGCCATAAAGACATATCGACCTAGAAATGTTTGGATCCCATCCAAAAAGGCAAGTCTACTGGTTTCCTAAACTTAAAAATTAACAACTTTGGTGAATGAAATTTAATAAATTTCATCTCATCCGTGCATATATATTTCAACTATCTCGATAAGATGATTATATTCATTATAAACATACTCTACAACTTACTTAGGTTTTGTTGCATAACCTGTATACCTTCGTGAAGGTATATAGGCTGCACATACTGATCAAGGGCAAATGCAAAGAGGTAAGCGGGGCCTTGACAAAAAAAAATGGATAATTGCAATGTTCCTTTATATATTATTAAATAATAAATTTATATATGATAAATATTGCGCTTTGGCAACTAAAAAAATGAAAACAAGAATTTATTTAGTCCATTTAAAAAAATGTTAGAAATCATAAATTAATATATAATAAAATTATAATTTGACCTTTTAAAAATTTAATACAAATTTGGCTCTCCTAACATTTTTTCTAAACCCACATTTACTATTAATCCACCGTAACAATTGTTAAGTCGTTCCTTAAAACACGTTATTCAGACTTTTAAAAAAAAACTTAATAATTTAGTGAATTAAATAAAAATTTTTAAATAATTTAATGACTTAAATAATAATTTTTAAATAGTTAAGTAACTATTTTATATTTTTAAAATTAAATGAAAGCTAGAAATTATATTGAAAAATTTTTTAAAAAAAAGTTCAAAATATTGGAGGAATGCGTATAAGGAAAGCTACCGAAAGCAAAAGTGAAAGGTGGCAGACAAATTGACAGAAAAACACAAAAAGAAAATTCTAAGAATAATAGAAAAAGAATAAAAAATAAAAACCTTAAAAATAATTTATGTGCACGTATACCTTAATAATTAATATTTAATTTAGTTCAATAATATTTTATATCATTTTCATTTTACTATTATATCCATATTTCATGTCGACCAAAAAATTCAGAAAATGACACGCCCGATTAATTAGATAGGGATATTGTGGAGATTTCCATATCGGATAAGGGGCGTCACATTCACGACCTTTCGCTTTAATTTACTTTTTTCAAAGGGCCCCACAATTATTCATAATTACTAAAATGGTGCCTTTTCCTATAAATACTAAAATGGCAATTTAGTTCGTAGGGTAATACTATTAATTAATGAAGTTAATTATTTCAATTAATATGGTTTTATAAGAAATTTATGTTAGATTTTTTAATTGGAATAATTAACTGTATTTAATTATTTGATTAATTAATGGTTTTATAAAAATAAAATATTAAATTATGTTAAAATTAAACTATATCAATTAAATCTTTAAATTTAAGCATAATAAAATGACTAAAATATTCTAATATTGTATAAAAGAATGACTAAAACCATAACTTGATGTATAAAAAATAAATTAAATAATATTATAAATAAAAATAATCTATACTATACTATTATAAATAAATTAAATAATTTATTAAAAAGTTGTGATAGGCGTTCAATATTTTATTCTTTTTATAGTATTAAATAAAAATAAATGCTTTTAAGATGTTATACTAGTTCAAAGTTAAATAATTTTAAAATTATTTTTATTTAAATTTAATTATAAAAATATATAAATATTAAAAAATTAATTTTATTATTCATAAAAACATATCATTTGAGCAAGTTAAGCTAAACTTAGGCTGAAGTAACTTAATTTAGCTCATGAACACCTCTAGTAATACAATGTAATTTTATATATAATTATTGAATTAAATAATTTATTCCAAAATTCACATCATTAAAAATGAATTATTTGTTTTTAAAAGTTGATAATGCATACTATCAATTAATATTATAAAAATTAGATTAATGATTGAATCGGTTGAATTTTTTATTTTTGATTCAATCAGTCAAATTTGATGATTCAATTACTTTAAAAATAAAAAAATAGATTTATAAAAAAAACCAAATTGTAGTTAAAAAAGATTGAGTTTTTTATTTTTATTTTTGATTTTTTATCAAATCAAAATAAAAATGATGGAACAAATTCAAGTTGCAATAATGGATTTAAAGGAGGGATGGAATTCAATTGTGATAAGTTTGGTATCGATGCACCAATTATTTATATAAAATTAAAATTAAAATAATAAATGAAGGCTATTAGTGAGCCTTTAAAAAAGTTAAAAATACCTACAGTAACATAGCATATAGTTTTAAACGCTCCACGACAGACCATTATCCACGTGTCAGCTTTTAACACATTGCCTTCACTTTCAAATACAAATGCCACTGTCACCGGCACCAACAACCACCCCCATCAAAAGCCAGGGATATACAGAGGACTTCTTCTCTGTCACTAAGAGATAACAAAAAAAAAAAAAAAAAAAAAAAACACACACACACATAGATTCTCCCTTCCAAAAAAAGAAGAAGAAGGAAATTAGGGTTTTTTCTTTTGTGGGGTTTTGATTTTTAGGGGGTTTTTTGGGTGGGGGAAGAGAGATGTATATAGGTTCCATGCGAAAGTCTTTCAAGGACTCTCTTAAAGTACTTGAAGCTGATATTCAACATGCCAATACTCTGTAAGTCTTCTTCTTTTTTTCTTTTTTTTTTTTTTAAATACCATTTTCATTTTGGGGTTTTTGAATTTTTTTTATTATGTTTTTTTTTTTTTAAGTTTGTGTTTGGACTTTGGATTGTATGCTACAGTTCATCAAGTTTGAAACTTTTTTCCCAAAAACCCAGAGAATCTTCTTCTTTTTTTCTTTTAATTTTGACATTTTAACTTTGGGTTTCATAATTCAGATCATTTTCTTTTAATCTTTTCCCAAGGAAAAATTTGGGTATCAATAATTTTTTTATGTTCTTGAAGATATTGAAAGAAACACTTGATTTTTTTTCCCGAGGGGAGGACACAGTTTCTAAACCTTAAATCGTAGTTGAAACAGTGTCAATTGACCTTAATTATGTTTTTTTTAGATATAGTACCTTTTTGATGAAGTTATATCTTCCAGCTTATTTCAAGGGAGTAATGCGTTTAATATTTCTAGTTATATGATAGGTTGAGTTCAATTTCTTTATCTGGCACTTATTTGCCCCAATTGGACACTATATTTCTTAATTATGAGTGCCATTTTTTTTATATAATCTTTTATTTTGGTAATGTTAAAATAGAGTAACAAAACAGTGCAATGTTTCTTTTCAGAGATTGCATGTTTGTGAGGATAATTTTCGTTATCTTTATAGATTTTTTATCTTTTTGTTTATCCATCTAACTTCACGTGGTCAATGGGTTCCACTTGATTGTACTGCTTTCAATATTATATCCTTTGATCACTACAATAACAGTATGAAGATCCAATAATCATCAATTACTGGTCCCAGCTCATTTAATGCATGAATTTAGTGATTTGATTCTTGTACATTTGTAACATTTCTTCTTTTTTGGGGTTGTTCTTTGTTGTACTGATCGGTATAGTTGATGTAAATTGCTTGTCAATTGAGTAATTCAGTAAGTTCTATGGTTATAACAACGGTCAGTTAAGTTCCGGCATCTTAAACAGCTAGAAGATAAATTATACATTTCTCTGTGGTTGCTGAAACCGGGGTCTTACAAGTAACTAATACGGTTCCTTTGAACTTGAATAGTTGGAGATGAAACCATTGTTGTTGTAGTTGTGTTTGTTGATGAGTATTTTTAGATTCGTATTGCTTAATATCATCATTATGTTCTTCTCATCCTGTGTAAATGGCCATCGTGTAATGCAAGGTGCAGGGCTTCTGATTTTCCGAGGGAATATGACGGTGAATGCCTTCAAATGAGAATGTCATACAGTCCGGCTGCACACCTCTTCCTATTCTTGGTGCAGTGGACTGACTGTCACCTTGCAGGTGCACTCGGGCTGTTAAGAATCTTAATTTACAAGGTTATATTTTGTTTCTTCGTGTTTAGCTCTTGTTGTAATAGTGAAAATTAGCTGTTTTCTTCATCGTTATCATATCGTGCAGGTTTATGTTGATGGTACTACCACCATGTCTACACATGAAAGGAAAGCAAGCATAAGAGAGTTCTATGGTATCTTTTCTCAATTTGTATGTTTTGTTACACTTATAGACTATAGTTCTTATTTTGAGCTATTCTAATGCTTCCATGTTTTCTGTATCCAGCTGTTATCTATCCCTCTTTACTGCAACTTCAGAGGGGTGTCACTGATACTGAAGATAAAAAACAGAAAGCAGTGTGCATGGAAAGGTACCGAAGAAACGAAAACGAGGAGTATAGGCAGCTTATTGACGTTGATGTTGAAAGAGAAGAAGAATGTGGAATATGCATGGAGTTGAACGGTAAAATTGTGCTACCGAACTGCAATCATGCCATGTGCTTGAAATGTTACCGTGAATGGTATTCTTCCTCCCCCTGCACTTGATCCCCTTATCCCTCTCTCATTAGCTGTTGATATTTTTTATATCAATGATGATGTTTTCCTTACAACTGTACATGTCATCCAGTATTGACTTTGTTTTTGGGTTTTTTATCGGGTCCTTACTTCAACTTCATGCTTGGTTTTTTGAACTCTATATCGGGTTTTAAGAACTGTTGATGTCATCATTCGGTAGTTGTGTTGAGTTAAGCAAATTGCTTTACCACTTAAGTAAAACTTATGCATCTATTTTTGTGGTTCAACTAGAGAGGGATTGGTGACTGGTTGCTACACCTTTAAACCGAAGGGGCACCATTGAATCTAACTCAGATGGTGTTCTTAAGAAATAACCGAGTAAATGTTCTAGGTTGGTTTCCAGTTTTCTTCATATAGTTTCCCGATCAAAGCTCCAGACAACAAAGTAGAGCTGAAAAAATGCTGGTCCTTGTAATATGCAATCCGGTAATTTTATCTTTGATAACTTTGCAATGTTGTCTACCGTTTTCCTTTCGGAATCCTTATAACCCTTCTCAGTCCATCTCGTGTTTAGAGATTGTCAATGGATGGTTCATCTACAGGCAGTCTTAAAATCGTGACTAGTCATTCAAACCATGAGATGTTTTGAACACGTCCAATATAAGTGCTAATTTCTCATCACTGAATCTCAGGTTTATGTTTTTTTTTTTTTCTCATGATACTTTCGTTGCAATGAATTGCAGGCGGACTAGATCACAGTCGTGCCCTTTCTGTCGTGATAGTCTAAAGAGAGTAAACTCCGGGGATCTCTGGGTATTTACCGACAGCCGGAATATAATTGACATGGCTACCGTGACAAGGGAGAACCTTAGAAGGCTTTTCCTGTATATAGATAAGTTGCCACTAATTGTCCCTGATACCATTTTTGATACTTACGATTCCCATCTAAGGTGATCAAGTACATTCTAATATATACCTTATCTGCGGTCGAAGTATTTTCTGGTCGATGATTTCTCTCAATTACATAAAAGTCCGAATCACTCGGTTCTGGAAAAATGTAGTTAGGTTAGCTACTGCTGCAGTGGTTTCCATGCCCAAAGTTATTGTGGGGCTGGTGCTGAAGTTGAGGTAGTTCATATAGGAGGAGCCCTTCAAAGTTGTATTTACTACATTTGTACATGCTTGTATAGCCTGATGCTTGATATGATAAATATCATTTTCTAATCATATATATGGCTTTTTATTATATTTGGGGTTATGTTCTTTTTCTTGTTTTGATTTTTGTCAATTTTGTCTTGAATTCGAAAAATTAATTCAAGTCCAAAGGTGGTGATGAGGTAATCATGGCATCATATCTTTTAGAGAAAATTATCAAGCTTTTAGACTAATGTTGATAAAAAAGAGTTTTAGGATAAAAGTGAAAAGAAGTTATTAAATTCAGGATTAAATAATACTTTATTTATATTAATTTCATTGCATTAGAATTATGTTGTGTGTTAAATCTTTTTCATTGGATAAAACTACTTTTAGTCCGTAACTTTTTTACTTAAATATTTAAATTTTTATTTTACAAATTAATTTCTTCCTTTCATAGTAATTGGTGGTGTTTTGAGATTTATCGGTATAATTGAAAAAATTATGTTATGGGTCGTTTTCACTAGTCTTTTTTTAATTGGACGAGACTATAGATAATGTGATAGAAAGGATTCGTAAAATAATTTTTTGTATAATTAACACATATTGATCTTAAATTGATATTAAGTAATGTAAATTCAATCCTGATTAAAATATTAATGCATTTGTTTTGATGTGTTTTCAATCTATTTTAGTCCATACTAGTTTGTAATCTAACATGTCCTTATTGGTATAAGATTTTAATATTTTAATTCAATTTTTAATAACTTTTATTATAATTAATATTTTTTATAATTAAATTTAAAAATAAGGTTTAATTTTTAATCAATTAAGTTATTATTTTTTGTTAATTTTAATGATTGACCGTTAAAAGTATTTTGGGTTATTTTCACCTCTAATCATACTAGAATTGTGTCTTGTGAAAAAATGTATTTTCTTTTTAAAATTATTTAAAAATTATAAAAGCTAGGAAAGTGCAAATATATATATATACATAGAAAATTGTGGAAAATTATAAAACCTATAAAATTGCAAAAATATAAAAAAATACAATTTATATATAACCTCGATTGTTACTTTTTCTTTCAACTAATTTGAACACTTTAATTTACGTCTCAAAACACTTCACTTTCCTTGCTCACCATTTTTTTTTTTTTAAGAAACCTATTTATATATAATCCCTTGGCAATTATCATTTCATCATCATAGAAATCACCAAAAATGAATGACGAAAAACGAGCTAAAAATGCTGCCATTATTATTGTTTGTGGTAACATTTTCGTGGTGGTTAAGAGGTATGAATGAAGTGGGAGGGAGAACACCAGTGAACGACGCAAAGATAGACAAAGAGGTGCAAGCTTTGGAGAGATTTAGGATGGACGAACACAACAAAGACCGATGGAGGGATGGATCAATTAGAGTTTTCTCATGTAGTGGAGGCTAAGAAACATATAGTAAATGTTATATTTTTAATTATTGGAAATGAGAAAATTTTGGCTTATAACTTTTTATATATTTTTAGTTTGTTTTATAATTTTTCTATTTTTTTATAATATTTTGTAATTCTTTTAATATTTTTAAATATTTTTATAATTTTTATATAAAATATAGCTATCTATATTGGTTTTGGTTAAATGTTGAATTAAATTAATGACAACTCTATATAATAATCGGATAGTTTCGTATTCTTTTTGGATAGGTAAATTTTTTTCTTTTGTTTTTACGACATAACTACAAAAAACATATAAAGTCTCAAAAGTTGTTTTCTTATAAATTGGGTTTGTTGAAACTCTAAAAAAAATTCAATTATCAAATCTTTGGTGAATATTTTCATAATGTTCTTTTTATTGATTTAAGGTATTATTTGAGAATTGATCAAACTCTTGAGATTAGTTGGAGGTAAAGCTTGCAGAATAATTGGTTCTTCTAATGAAAGGAAACATTTTTTTATTTTCGTATTTCTTACGGAGTTCTACTATCAAAATTTCAGAATTACTACCATTGCCTACAGGGATATACTCTATTTTAATGTGCCTAAACAATGGCTAACCGAATTATGTATCAATATTCAGCAAAAATAATAATTTATTAATAAAGACAATTGAACCAAAACTCGAAAATATTAAAAATAAATTTGAAGATTTTTAAAATTTAGAACTACTGTTGATGTCTATCCACTTTTGGCAAGGAATCATTCTTGTTGATGTCAAAGAATATTTACTGTTCATTTTTTATTGTTTTTGGCAAAGAAGCATTACTGAATCATTCCTGTTCATTTTTTAGTTGTTTTTGACAGAGAATCTTTACTATTGATGTTTGTCTTCTTTTGGTAGAAAATTACTCTTGTTCACCTGTTCATTTTTTATTTTATGTTTTGGCGATTGTTATTGTGGTGGTGCCATCTGCAAGATCCCCCATTTTGATTAAAGATGTTGAGGATTTCCAATCTTTTGAGTCAAAATTCATGGAGCTAAGCATCTCAGTTATTAGTTTTTTGTATTCCTTCTTGGTTTTGGTCTGAGCCAACATTATGTTGGCAGTTGATTTGGCTTAAAAAAACTTTGCTGTAGTTTAATCCGAGGTAGCGGACTTACATAATCTTGGATATTTATTGAAATAATCATCCAAATACTTGAAATTATATTTGTCATCATTAAATTTGTCCCATTATTTGGTTCTAAAATTTTGAACTAATAATGTGATTCCCATATATAGATAATGTTCATAAGAATAATTCCAAGAAACAAGCCAAAAAATACACAATTTTGAGAAGAAATGAATTGTTCGTAGATATGTTTTTGGTCCAGTTTTGGCTGAAATTTGTCAAAGAACTTGATCATAAATTTTGAATTTTTCTAGTAGGATGTCAAAAGAAGATGGTCCATACCAGATCCATAATTATTTTTTGTTTCAAAATTTAAGTTTCAAATTATTATTTCCATAAGTTTCAAAAATTGTTTAAAATTTATATTATTTTTCATAAAATTTAATACTTTTTATATATATTTTTCCTACAATTTTTTACATATTTTTTATTTTTATTTTAAAATATTTTTATCATGTTTTCTACACTCTTTTTTTTTTTATATTTTTGTAAGTTTTAATAATTTTAAAATATTTTATAATTTTTAAAAATTTTAAAGAATAATTTTGCTCTCACCTGTAACAATCCAAAAGTAAAACATGGTGAAAAAAAAAACAATTATTACAATTTAGTGGTTAGCACTTAATTTTAATTTTTTTTTTGAAAATACTTAGCTGTTAGTAGGACTCTTAAGATTAAAAATAAAAAATTAATTTAATTATTAAATTAAATTAAAAATTATATTTGTATATAAATATATTTATATATATATATATACATGTAATTGATATATATTTACGTATAATATTTAAAAAACATGGAAAAATCAAAATGATATACCGAAACGAAAAGGGTATGTTGTGGAATTAACTGCCTTCTTCTTCCTAATAAGTAATAAGAAAAAGTTGTTCCGACATTATTTATCCATATTTCACAGTGGTCCTTTTTAAAAAGAAGTAAATGGTATAATTTAATTTTCCTCCCTCTATTATGTAAAACTTTATAATTTGATCTTTATATTTTAATTTAATCTTTTTAGTCTAAACTATTCACAGTTTTCGATAAAACACTAATCGGAAATATCTTTTAAAAATTTACATGTCAGGCGAAATGTTAATGATATCAAACTACTTGATTCAATAAACTTATGCTTTAAGGTATTATTACAAAATAATTCACATCAACACTTAATTGAAAATAGCTATAACAATTTGGACATAGGAATTAATTCTAGAAAAAATATAATTATTAAGTTCGGTTAATTTGATTAATTATCCTATTTCGAATCGAATTAACCGATAATCGAAATTCTAAAAACCTATTAACCGACCTCGAAATTATTAAGTTCAGCCACCGACTGATTAACTGAATTAGATTGATTTGGTCGATTAATTCGTTTTTAATCGAAGTTTGAACATCCCTACTTAGAAACTCAAGAGAATTTAGCAATTTTGTTAAAAAAAAAAATCAGTAAATTTATAATAAATAAATTCAGTATTACATTATTATAAACAACTTTGTAAGAAATTATTTATGAAAAAAACTATAATGTTATAACAAAATCAGTAATTATAAGTAACTCATAAAAATTAGAGTATCAAATTATCACATCACACATCAAAGTATAAGGACTAGCATAAATTTTTTGCAGAATAGAGGGACCAAAAGCAATAATTATACATCAACTGATCTTAGTGGCTAAAAGAACCTCCATTTTCTGAAAGCTTGCAAAGGAAGGAGTGAGTGCTAATAATTTCGATGAAAATGAAACTTTCTGGGCAAAGTTTAGACAACTTATTAAAGGAGGAATTGGGTTGAAAGGAAGATTGAAAAATCAAAACAAATAATCCAAATTACAAACCTATTTTAGTATATAATACCCACATTTTCAAACAAAGTATCAAAGCAAGCTGTGGAGCCAAGTTATTCAGAGCGCCAAAATCCTTTTATTCTCTTTCCCCTTTGCTTGCTTTTTCTTCTTCTTTTTAATTGTTAAGTTCTCTATAAATAATTCACAAGAATTTCAATTAGCTTCCTCCAAAAACCCTTTGGTAAGTTCTTTAAAACTCTCTCTCTTTTTTTTTTTTTTTTTGTTCATCTTGTTGTTAAATAGCGGTTTTGATTTGAATTTTAAAATATTTTCTCTTTAATCTGAAATGGGTTCTTGTTTTTTTTTTTTTTTTTTCCTTTCAATTTATTATTAGTTGTTAATGAAATATTTTAATTTCATGATTTCATGCTTTTTCCTTTTAGTGTAGCCATTAAGATGTTATCATGAAAGAAACAAAGTTACTTCATTTATGCTTCAAAGATGGAATCTTTCTTGCATGCATTTTGTATGATTGCCCAAAAGAAAAGTACAGTGGAACAATCAAAGTTCTGTTGGGTTACGGTTAAGATGAACCTGGCATTATATCAATGGCTAACTATTAACTTAAAGAAAAGGGTTATTTGTTTCCTTTTTTTTTTTTTTTTATTAGTTTCTTTTCTATGTTTTGATTTAACTTTTCTGGTGATTTCGGTAATTCATGTTTGTTTCAAATCCATGTTCTTTTCAATAATGTTCTAATGCTGATCATGGATGCAAATTCTTTGTTTAAATATATAAATCTTGTCATTTGTACCCTAAATTGTACATTGAATCCTTTCTTATTTCCAGTAAATGGAGGTTTCTAGCTTAAATGGATTGCAAAATGATGAGGAGGAGGCATTGAACAGTTTGCTTGATGCTTTCGGATCCCTCTTTTCTCTTAATGACATCGCTTCTGCTTACTGTGAGGCCGGCCGGGATCTGGATTTGGCTGGTTTAATTCTATGTGAAATGCAGGGGACCCCTCCTTTAGTTGCCACTGATCAATCTAACAACGAGGTGAAAAACAATGAAACTTCAGGATCAAGTTATGTTAAAAGTTCACAAAATAATTCACAAGCAAGTGAGGTTTTTACGGCGGATCAACCGGTTTCTGCCGCTACTGATGAATGTAGTGGCAAGAGGAAAAAGGATGAACCTATGGAATCATCTTGTAATAGTTTTCAACTTTCTTGTCAAGAAAATGGGGGTTTAAGATCTCCGAAGCAAAAGGCGAGACCAGTTTCAGGAGGCACTGTTTCGAGCATGCTAGGAAAGGAGTATATGAAATCTGTCCCTTTGGCTAATGGTTCGTATCCAGGAACCAAACCTATGAAAGTGGACTCAAAGGAGATGCCGATGTCTTTGTTTTACGGTGAAGAACTCGAACCCAGTAGTCAGAACGAGGACCGTATGCACAAGGATATGGAAGATTTTCTTTTCAAGATGCTAGGAGAGGGATTTCGATTGGAAAGGGACATGATTCGAGAAGTTCTCGGTAAACCAACATCTTTCAAATTCATACAAAATCATATATCATTGTTAATTGAATTTTGAGTCAATATTACGTTTGTTTAACTGCTAATCAAGTTTTATTATTTTTTTTTAATATGCAGATAGCTGTGGATACAACATGCAAAAGGTATGGAACTATGGACAATATCCTCGTTTTAGATAATCCTAAGTTCGTATTAAACGGATATGCACTTGCTAAGCTTTGTTAGTGCAATTTATTGTGCATTATTTGGGAAAATGAAGTTTCTATTGTTATTTTATTATTGTTCATTGGCCTTTTAATGACAGTTTACATTGCGGAACATGATAATCCTGAAGGTTTCGTAACAGTTGTGAATGACATTTCTCTATTTACTATGGTACGTTTGAACTTGTTAGAACTGATGAATATTCCTTTCCTCTCTCTTGACTTAAGAGCATGAAGAAACTTCTTGACTGGTCAGCCGTGAGTTTGGACAAAGAGAAAAAACCTCTTGGCGAGTCCAGTGAAAAGGTTGGTCTTGTGATTGTGTAAACCGGCTACGAGCTGGTATTGTTGTTCTTTGTGAGATTAAAGTAAATGTGATGATGCATGTCTTTCTCTTCTGTTTTTGTAGACTAACGATATACATCTAAGGACCAGTAGACCTTCACAAGAAAAGTAAGTCGTATGAATTCTTGTTGAGTTCATATTGTTTGTTCCATATTTTACAACACCTGATGAACGTTCCCATGCTTTACTCTCTAGCATGAACATAGTCTTGAATACAGATGTAGCAGAAAGACAACAGGACAGAAATGATCTCCAAAAGGAAGTCTTGGCTGCTCTGTTCAATGCTTCTGAGAGATCTGAGGAATTGCCTGAGAGATCCGAGGAACTGCCTAGGAGATCAAAGAGGCCAGCAAGAAGGCCTATTGCATTAGGAGAAATCGTGGAAAGGCCTCTAATTGATGTTAATGCTGAGCCAAAGGTTGATAGAGTTCGCTCACAAAAAGATAAAAAAGACGGTACATTTTCTTGTCCATTTGACTTCGAACTTTCGTAACCAAGTAAATTTGCAGTACTTTGGGTTCCTTTTTTTTTAAGTGAATTCTAGTATATCTTGTTTCGATGTTTACTTGCAGATGAAGATGAAGAAGATAGTTTCCAGGTTCTTCGAAGAGCCGTGAAGGAATATAGGGGCACAATGAAGGAATACTATAAAGCTGTAAGTCTTGAGTTTTTAAAATGTCAATCCTTCGTATTTGCACAATGCCACTTTTCTCAAATGTCTGATGCCATTTATACAATATCAATCGCTTTTATATTCTTAACTTCTTTATGTTCTTTGTCAGGCTGTTGATGCTTTTGCTAAGGGGGATCAAGATGAAGCAAACAAACTTCTCGAACAGGTAACACATATGCGTGTTCCATAGATACTCTTTGCTTCCAAAAGGATCGAGATACAAGTTAAATTGACCTATTTTTCCTGGGAACTTACGGATAAAGTAGATAAAGAGTAGTAAACCGAGTGAAAGGAAGTTTTCCCAATGCTAAGCTTTGGTGTCAGGTGTTCAACTTTGTTAGCAATGCGCATCTGGCTGCAGGAGCTTTGTTTTTTAATTTAAACTTAAAAATACGAGTTCTGATAGGTATTCAGTTTTAGGCTAATTGGGTGTTAATATACAAGTTAAATGACACCAGTGAAGGACTTTGGTGTGGCAGGGACAATTTTTTCAAGAAAAGGCTCGCCAAGCCGATGAAGAATCCAATCAAAAGATTTTCGAAACTCGGTTAGCTTCTTGTTCTTCGACCATGTTTGCAGAAGAACCCTGTTGGTTCTTTCATTCGCTCTCACTCTCTATTATCGTTTTCCCAAATGTATTTCTCAGGAACACCGAGACAGAAGACGAAATGTTGCTCGAGTTGCACAATCATGGCACAAGGGAGGCAATCCAGCTTTTGAAGTGTCACTTATCTTCACTAGCCGGCATCCCATGTAAGTCACCACTCTCCCGATTCGATTCTACTCTCGAGCTAAACTGTTCTACTCACAGTTGTGTTTTACAATCAGCCTTCAAGTACCTCAAGGTCATTATCAATACCGACAAAGAAGACTCCTCAAAAGGCACTTGTAGACGATTGGTAAGACCACCTAAATGAGACGATTTAAACCCTCGGCTTAAATCGAATAGTTTAACCATATTATTTGTTACAGGTGATGAAGCTATTGCAGAAGGAATCAATCAGTTGGAGTGAAGGAGAAACTTCAGGGATAATATTGATTCAATTGGATAATATCAACCCCAAAAGATTGAGTTTTGCTAAAAACTAGCATTGCTTCAATTTGGTATCTCAAAAAGCCGTTCAACTTTTTTAAATTATGAACTAATAGCCATTGTTTTAAAAACTCAAGTTTAAAGAGTGAAAGTAAATTTGCAAGTTTTGGCATTGTTGTAAACTCTCTCTCTATATGTATTTGGAAGTACTTTATTGTCATCATATATACATTTGTGTTAAACTAATGTAAAAAAAATAAACGCAAAACTATTATCCTGTTTGAATAATGGGTTTATTATTTTGTGTTTCCCTTAATTCTGAGTTAATTATTACGTATGTTTGACTTGTATGCTTTGATGTATTGCCAACTAAAGCATCTCAAAGTAGTAAGTTGTAAGTTGTAAGTTGGTACATTGAGTGAGTGCTTGTGTTCGTTTTTGAAACAATGCATACTCATCGTGTAATCTGAGTTCGAGAATAGTGGAGAAAATTCAAACGATTGAAAGTGAAAATCGTTAGTTTATTGGGAAACTGAAACAAATTTTACAAGTTTCTCAAAGTAACTTGTTATGCTCCAATTGCAAGGTAAGAGATTTTCTAGCGGGGTTTATATGGATTTAGGCTCTCCAACCTCAATAGTTAGTTATTTGGGTATGGTTCTCCAAAGGTTTGTATCAATTGGTATTAGAGTTAGCCATTATGCTTTTCAGTTGCAATCGTACGGCGCAGGTGGTGACGTCGACATTTTAGTGTTCGCTCGGGGCTAGATTTAGCTAGCGCAAAGCTTACCCGCATGGGCACCGGGGCTGCGAAGCTTGGTGGATTGTTAATGAGACTTGGATCCTACATAAGGAAGTAAGAGATTTACTAGTGGGGTTTATATGGATCATAGGCTCTCCAACCTCAATAGCTAGCTTTTGGGTTCTAGTCCGATTAAGGAAAAGTGTAGATTAATTGCAAAACTAATTGGTTGTAACTCTTCGATCAATTTTACTAACTAGTGTCAAACTACGTTGATTTCATTTGTAGTATTGGTCTCGTTTTGACCATGCTTCCACCCATAAGTTCTCAACAAGATGAACATTGGATCAGAGTTGGGTTGGACAGGTAAAATTCGTTTCATCCAACCATGACCTGATCCACTCAAATGATATTTTTTTTTTCTTTTCGGCTTAAATAATTTTTTTATACAATATCAACTTACAAATTAGAGAAAAAGAATTACATCAACAGAGTTTAAACCCTGATAATTGGGATCTCAACAAAAAAAAAAACCTTAACAATTTTTTTTCTCAAGCACCTATGAACAAGAACCACCAAATTCACCCATCTACCATTAAAGCTAAAGCAACTTCCTTTGGTTGTGAAAATCATTTTGGTCCCATATGTTGAGCAATGCAATCCAACAACTTGATTTCTAGGGCTTTGAATTGAGCTATTTGGGTCTCCAATTCCATTTTTTCTTTCCTTAAATTCTCGTTTTCTTCCATCAATGTTTGTTGATTCCCATTCTTCATCATCATATTATCTTCATCACCACAATTAGACTTCAAAAATGCAGTGGTTGCCTCACTTTTCTTCCTTGTTATCTCCACTAACATATGCTTATATCCTCTCTTGAATTTGTCATGCTTGAATTCCCATCTTTTTGATGATGTTTTCTTAAAACCCTGTTTCAAAATTCCCGAAGCTTTAACTCAGTTAATTCATACAATCATATTTAAAAAGTGATGTTTAGTTAGTCTAAAGTTAAAATTCCAATATCCGCAATCATTTATGAACTTTTGAGTTTAGTTCAATTAATACTTATAGTGATGGTTAAGCCTATTCAAAGAGCAAACTTCTCACTCAAGCTCAAAGGCTCGATATTTGAAAGGTTTGAATAGAAAATAGGCTTAATGGTGTAAAAAACCCTCAAAATTTATTTTTAAAAAAACAATTAAGTCTTTATTTTTTTTTCACTCAATTCGGTATTTGAACTTTCAAAATACATAAAAAAAGCCCCTCAAACGTTTTCAAAAAGAAAAACAATTAAGCCCTTTGCTCTTTTTTTTTTTTTTGCACTTTACGGGTACTTGAACTTTTAAAATGTATCAAAAAAGTCATGTTATCGTTAACTTTAACAATTGACAGTTAAAGTTAACTACCTCTATTTTTTTTATTAAAGTCACCTTGTGTTATAACATTGGCGTGACATGTGGCAAAAAAATTATTAAAAAATTATTAAAATTTATTAAAAATATAAAAAATTTAAAATTTATTAAAAATTAGAAAAAAATAAAAAAATCATAAAAAAATTAGAGACAATTAACTTTAACGGTCAAGTGTTAAAATTAACAGAAAAAGGCTTTTTTGATACATTTTAAAAATTGCAAAAAAAAAAACCTATAGCTTAATTACTTTTAAAAAAAAAATCTTGAAGGTCTTTTACACCCTTATACCTAAAAAAAACATTAGGATTTAGAAATGAGTTTAAGAAAAAAAAATCATTTAAAATATTGATCATAGGGCTACAATAGTTAAGGTCCAAAACTGAACCTAACTTTTTATTTTTTATTTTTTTATATATGATGTAATTTATTCAAAATTAAATGTATAATTTTTTTTTAAAAACAGATTTATTTACACAACTGTAAAATTAATAAGGTTTTATACCATTTTATAATTTTTTTATTGATATTTTAATAGTTCAAGCATTGAATTTCATGTTTTATTCATGTAGATCATGTATGTTAAATTTGAAGAAAAGAAATTTTTTTAACTATTTATTTTTATGTAAAAAATTTCAACTGTTAAATATATATTAATATAGACAAAATTTTAGATAGATATGATAGAGACATTAGATCAATTTGAAATTTAACATGCACAACAAATACAATTATATTGACAAATTCAATTGTTGAATTATTTGTTAAAATATTAATTATAAAAAGGGTTATAAATAAATCCCTCCTTTACTATTTTTAAATAAAAAATATTAATACTTTAATACAAATATTTAAAATATGATATGTTAATAAGTTGTTTATATTTAAAAAATATTAAACATATATAATTATTAAATATTAAACAAATAACATAAGTGAGAAATCCACCAACGCGGGCTAAAAATTTTCTATCATTTCATAACTTTTTTTACCATTGGTATTTTAACAATTCAACAATTGAATTTATAAATATAGTGCATATAAAATTTCTAATCAATCTAATATCTTCATCTTTATTAATATATATTTAACAATTGAAATTTTTCCACATAAAACAAATGGTTAGAAGAATTACTTTGTGCTAAACTTAACTTGCATGATCTATATGAATGTAACACGAGCAATCCTATATTAGTTTTATATTGGTATAAGTAGATTCATTCCCAACAACATATATTAAAAAGATGGTAAACTATAAAAATAGTCACTTTTGTTTGTCTCAGATTACATTTTAGTCACTTATATTTGAAATGTTATGTTTTAGTCACTTACGTTATCGTTTTGTTACAAAGTGGTCACTCTGCATTTAACTGTTAGGGAGGTAATGGAGCTTAATGGTAGAGTGACTACTTCGTAACAAAATGATAACGTAAGTGATTAAAACGTAATATTTCAAACATAAGTGACTGAAATGTAATCTGAGGCAAACAAAAGTAACTATTTTTGTAGTTTACCCTTAAAAGAAATAAAAAAAACTACCTACTTGGTCACTCAATTTTTAAAGCACTTTCATATTGGTCACCCAAAAACATTATTGTAATTTTGTCACCAAATTTTTAGGACGTTTTCATATTAATAATTTAAGTGTTGAATTCGTTGGCGGTATATGCCAAATCATGTTTACTTAAAAAATATTATGTCTAAATAAAATTGAATTAACTATTTACAAATAGGAATAGGCTTGAACAAAAGTTGAGATTCATTTGGAATAAAAAGAACTTGATGATATTAAATATAAACCCAAACTAAACCCGATCCGACAATTGGTTGGTATTGAAATTGCAATTTATTTTCCATATTATCAAAATATGAACTCGTTTGAAATCAAACCACATTTAAATTGGTAGTCAACAATAGCCATAAACATTAATTTTCTGAAACCAAACATTGTTGAAAGATCAAACGAAGCTTTAAGTGCAAAAACAGAAAAACCTGTTTGCATATTTAGAAAGGCTTTTAATGCAAAATAATAATAATAATAATTGCAGAAAAAAAAAAAAAAAACTCACATATGTATTAAGTTGGCGGATGAAGCTAGAAAAATTGTTGTGCTTGAAATATCTGGGCAAAGTTAAATCCGAGAAATCCGTAGGCGACCAAACTATGAATCCGTTTCCTTCATCATTCCATGAAACTATTCTATTGTATTCTTTTTCTCCTCCTCCTCCTTCAGCTTCTTCTAATAAGGCATAAGTCTTCAACAAAAATGGAGCTGTGCCTTTTGTAACAAGGCTCTTGTTCTTGTTATTTTGATAATTAGGATCTTCCAATTCCATTTCTTTTGTAATTTCTTTTCAATCTGGGTAATCTATTTCCCAGAATACATATTCCTTCTATATATATCTTATTAAATTTGTTAATTTTGACCCAGACTCAGATTAACCTAAATTCAAGAATGACATCATCCATTCCCACCCCAAAACTATTAACATGATCCCAACTTAAAATAAAATAAAAATAAATTATTTTAATTTAGATTAACTCCATTTATAATCAATAGTTGATTATGAGCTTAAAAGTTTTTTAGAGGAATTCATGAGAAAATTAAATATATATTTATCTTAGGCTATAAATTATTAAATAATATGCAGAAATTAGATCCTCCCACAAGTTGAGAGAAAAAAAATGGCAGTCAAGTCTGACTATTTCTGGAAGTTTTTTTTACTTATTATTATTATTATTAATTCATTTACGTATGTATTTATTTTTCTGCTGTATTCTGAAGAACAATTTAATTTTGTCACGTGATTTAATTCTATATAATTTTGACAACATCCGTTGAGATGTTTATAATAAATAAAAATCTTGTTTGATTATTTTAGGTTTAAATTATAATTTTTTTTATATAGAGATCAAAATATATTCGTAATAATATTGAAAAGGACTTAAATAGAGTATAAGATAGATGTTGGAGTATCTCTAAATATTATGTGTTGATTTTTAATTTATTTTGGTATAGGTCTAAATATTATTCCGATTATCAATCTTATTGTACTTTATAAAGATTAATTCTACCTGTGGTTATTTAGATGTGTATTATTTGTAATTGCTCGTATAAACTAATTCAAAAAGGTATATATTTCGATCTCTCAACTTCAAAAAGTTACAAAATATTTTGACAATCAGTATAGTGGATTAATTTCTATCGACGAGTAGAAGAACATACCAAGTTGATTTGACAGTCTATATTGAAGATTAGATATGAGAAAATTATTTAGATTTTGGTTCGAAAATTCTAACGTTCAAAGGTGTTTTATAGAAAAAAGGTGGAGAACTTTCAATTGATACAAATAAACAAAGTTACAAAGCCATAATTACACTTTGATAAGATAAAATCATTAGATTTTTGGACCAAAATGAATAATATTTGAGGTTGACGAAGTCCTTTCGTGTGGAGGCTATTGGTTTATGTCAATTAAATGTGTGGTGAAAAGTCAAATTAGTACAAATTTGAGTTATGACTAAAATCATCCATTAAATAGAAAATTTAAGGAAGATTTAATTAACCAAACCAACCTAGTTTTACGCAGATTATTGGGTTATGTCAATTATCGCAGATTTTCTATTTTTATGTGATATAAAAAATAGTGAGATAGATGGGTTTAAACGCAACTTGTAAGCTATGGTAAAATTTTCAAACCCAAGTGGTCACCATGTATAATTACTGCAAGTCCCTAGCCCTTTCTTCTTCTTAACTTCTGACGTCTTGGTTTTCCTCTTTCTTCTGCATCTTTTTTATTTTAGCTTAATACCACTTTTGGTCCTTGCATTATGACTAAAATATATATAATTATTACCTAATTAATATTTTAGAAATTTATAGTAACATATAAATATATACTCTTTTTGACATAAAAAAGCATTTAGAAGTACCCATAATCCCTCTATAGCTCATAAATAGGAATATAATGCGCTTCAACGCTTACGTTTTTTTACATTGACAACAATATTCATTCTAATCGAACTCATATAAATATATTTATATACATATATATATATGAGAGAAATAATTATAAAAATACAGATAAATCTAAAAAGATACGACAAAATATATCGATACAAAAACAATAGTGTCGTAACCATTTTTTTGATAAAACGGTAAACGACGCGGTCGACTCGATTTTGAAAATGAAAAGGAAGGGAGTCGCCACAGATCTTTATTTGGGTGAGATTGGATCACCTTTGTTTTAATAAACATTTCGATTTACTAAAACGATATTTTTGATCTACGAGTTTTGAGAAAATGGGCTCGGAGTCGATTCTGATGCAGCGAGGAAGGGTTAGCACCCTAAATCACACTTGAAATCGGTACCAAACTGATTGATCGATGTCCTAATGTTGAAAACTTTGAAATGGTTCGAAAATAGATACTTTTTATTTTTAAAATTTGAAAGAATTGGAAGGGACTTTTAAGGCTCTCTTATTTTCGAAGAGATAAAGCATCATGTCCAGTAAGTTAGGGCGTAATACTTTAGACTCCCGAAACTAAGCTCACCTTTTGAAACTTAGTTTTATATTTGAAGAGAATCTTCCGTCATTTGTCAAACGAGAAGTCAGAACCCAGTAAGTTAGGGCTCGTTTTCTCGAAGGTCCAAATTAGGAATATTGCCTCTATTTTAATAAAAAAAACTTATCCGAAGTATCTAGATGTCGAGTCCAGTAAGTTAGGGCACAACATTTCGAATATCCGAGATTAAGTGTTTTGTTTAAAATTTAAATTGCGATTTCAAAAGGGATATCCCGTTGTTTAGCTTTAAACGAGGAAAAACCAGAACCCAGTAAGTTAGGGCTCGATTCACTCGAATTGCTAACACGGAATATCGATTTAAAATTGAATTTGCGGTTTTAAAAGGGGTCTTCCGTTGTTTAGCTTGAATGAGAAAATTCGGAACCCAGTAAGTTAGGGCTCGATTTGCTCGAATTGCTAACACGGAATATTGATCGTTATGAAGATTGAGGTACCGAAAAATTTAGTGAGACGACGATGAGAGTAATGATGATAATAATAAACAGATAATAATAAGTAGTGGTAATATGAGGGTGTTATAATTATGGTCGTACATTAATGGTGATAAATATAGTAATAATAACAATGGTGGTAATATGTATAAAATAAATAACATATTTACATATATATAAATATAATATGTATAAAATAAATAACATATTTACATATATAAAAATAATAGGATAGTAATAATAATAATGATGATACGATGATGAAAGTAGATAATATGTGCGTAAAAGGGATAATGATAATAGCAATGTGGTATATAAAATAATGATGGCAATATATATAAAATAAGTAACATATTTACATATATATAAATAATATGATACTAATAGCAATAATGAAATAGATAATATAATAAAAGTAATGATATAGTAATAATGATAATGAAAATATTAATATATTAATAATAATGCATAATACATGAATAGTGATGAAAAACAAATAATGAATGATAAAATGATAGCAATAATAATGGTAATAATATTTGAGAAATGAATAATAAGATATATACAAGAACAAACAACAAATATATATATACATGAAAACTATAATATAACTATAGTAATAATAAAGATATTAAGTAAGGATAACAAGGTAATAATAATAAAATAGTAATAATAATAAAATAATAGTGAATAGTAATATGAATAAAAATGATAAATAAGAAATAACAATAAAATAATAATGAAAATATAAAGAAAAATAAACAATGACGATTATTAATAAACGAAATAATAAGATATATATATAGATACATAAAAATAATAATAATATAGTAATAGTATTAATAATAATATAATAATATAATTATAAAAACAATAATAGAAATTATAATAATAATAATAAATATACTAAAGACCATAATAAGCAAAACGATAGTACAAAAATAAAAATAAAAAATATAATATGTAAATAAATAAATATAATAATGATAGTGATAATAGTAATAATATAAGAAAAACGCAATTTTAACTAAAAAGGGATTGGATTGAAAATAAAACGTAATTCTGGGGGTCAATCTGAAGTAAATAAGAGAAGAAAGGGCTAAATTGCGTGCGAAAATAGCCAGGAGGGACTAACGTTAGCAATATCCCCTAAATTCTCATGCGCATACCCAGTTGGCAGCTTTAGGGACCAAATCAAAAACAAAATAAAACTTGAGGGTCAAATTTAAAAGAATTAAAAGACACTAAATAGGGCTTAATCGCGCGGGGCAGTGAAGGAGAGGGATCGTTTGCGCAAATATCCCCTTTAAGGGTCATGTGCAGTAACTCCTACTATGAAACGGCGCCGTTTTGTTAAGGGTCTTAAAACCCATTTTTTCTGCTCTATTTCAGTTCAAACCAGGGCACAAAATAACCTAAAAAAAATACTAAAAGCTTTTCCCTTTCTCCCTTCCTACCGACGATCGAGCTCCCTTCCGTCGTTCGTCGCACCATCGTGTATTTGGTGGCCGTCGAAGCAGAACAGTGGGGCTTAGCCCCGTTTTCGAGCCTCAAAATGCGAGAGAAGAGAAAACAAAAAAACCCTGCCTTCGGTTCGGCTACGGCGACGGAGAAAAAGTTCCGACGACGTGCCCCTGTATTTAGGTTCCTTTTCTTTTCCCTTTTTCTTCTTCTTTTTATTTCGTTTATAAAGTTAAAAAAATAAAAAAATAACTGTAAAATAACAAAAAAAATGAAAATGAAATCAACCTTTTAGCTTTCTATTCTTGCTTTCGATTTCTCAGTGTTTGCATTCAAAATCTCTGTTTTTTTTTTTAATCCCCCCTTGTTAGAAAAATGTTAGGTTTCTATAACCCATTTACAATGCTATTCTACTGCCCCTATTCTGCTGTTTGCGTGTTATGTTGCTTCGGTCTTATCTTCCTTCTTGTTTTGCAGGTTTCGGTGGTGCAAGTGGGAAGAGTCGGTGGAGCAGGTGGCTTCGGCAGGGGGTCGAGCAAGTGGCCTGAGGTCATGGCGCTAGGGTTTTCAGAGACCCTAGCTAGCTGGAAAAATTCATAGGCCTGTTGGGCCTCGTTGGTTGGGCTGTTGGCTTTATTTGGGCCCCGGGAAAATATTGGGCTGTACAGCTGCCCCTCTTTGCTCATTGTCGTGTAACGGGAATGGAGCAAAGAAAAGAAAGACCAATTTTGCCCGGTCCCACTAAGTCTTGACTTCTTTGGTACCTTCTTCTTCTTGGTAGCCTCATTCTAGTCCACCGCATCTTGTTGTTTCAATCCCCTCCACCTCTGCTTTAGAGAGATAGAACTTGTAGCTCCAATTTATTCTGTTGCGACTTTATGGAGATAAGACTTGTATCTTCGATCCGCTATTGCAATTTCGGGAAGCGCCAAATCGCTAACTTCGATCTACTCTCGCAACATCGGGAATGTCAAATCGCGCTTCAATCGATCCCGCAAACTCAAGGATCATCACCGATCGATGTATTCGATCCGCTTCCGCAACTTCGGGAATGTCAAATCTGCTTTCTTCAATCGATCCCGCAAACTCGTGGATCACGGATGATGTATTCGATCCGCTTCCCGCAACTTCGGGAAAGTCAAATATGCTATCTTGATCTAATCACTCGCAAACTCGAGGATCACCGGTCGATGTATTCGATCCGCTTCCCGCAACCGGGAATGTCAAATCGCTTTCTTCAATCGATCCCCGCAAACTCCAGAGACCACCAAACCGATGTCTTCGATCCGCTTCTCGTAAATCGAAATGTCAAATCTGCGCTTTCAACTGATCCGCAAACTCGGGATCACGATCGATGTATTCGATCGCTTCCCGCAACTTCGGAAAGTCAAATATGCTATCTTGATCTAATCCTCGCAAATTCGAGGATCACCGGATCGATGTCTTCGAATCTTCTTCCCGCAACTTCGGGAGGTCAAATCGCTATCTTCAATCTAATCCTGCGGACTCGGGGATCACACGGTCGATATCTTCGATCCGCTTCCTGCAACTTCAGGGAAGTCAAATCTACTATCTTCAATCTAATCCCTGCAGACTCAGGGATCACCAGACTGATATCTTCGATCTGCTTCCTGCAACTTCAGGGAGGTCAAATCTACTATCTTCAATCTAATCCGCGGACTCGGGGATCACGGTGATATCCTCGACCGCTTCCCGCAACTTCGGGGAGGTCAAATCGCTATCTTCAATCTAATCCTGCAGACTCAGGGATCACCAGACTGATATCCTCGATCTGCTTCCTGCAACTTCAGGGAGGTCAAATCTGCTATATTCAATCTAATCCTCGCAAACTCGGGGATCACGGATGATGTCTTCGATGACCGCGCTCCCGCAACTTTAGGAAGGTCAAATCGCTATCTTCAATCGATCCCCGCAAACTCGGGGATCACTAGATCGATGTCTTCGATCCGCTTCCTACAACTTCGGGAAGGTCAAATCGCTATTTTCAATCGATCCCCGCAAACTCGGGGATCACTAGATCGATCTTCGATCGCTTCTCGCAACTTCGGGAAGGTTAAATCTGCTTTCTTGATCCGCTCCATCGCAAACTCGGGGAGACGAGGATCGCTATCTTCGATCTTTGATCCGCTCGCTAGGGGACATCTCAAATCTTTGATATTGCTACATCGTTCTCTGGGGAATTCGTCCTGTAGAGTTATTTTTACGTGCTTATGCTTATGCAAATAACGAGGATGTCATGATAGAAATTACTCAAATGCTCCTAACTACGTGTGTTATGAATGTAGAATGTCATAAGAATGATGCTTTTCCACAATGATTAAGATGCACTGATCGTAATAAATCGAAAGCTCCTTACTTAAGTGGTATCATGGAGGACATTTGCATGAATGCAGAATGTCATGATAATGATTCTTTGTTAAAAATGTATAAGGATCACGATACGATGATCGCACGCTCCTAATGATGATGAATGAATGTAAAATGAAATGACCCCTTTTTATGCTTAAGGTTGTCACTACTCGTCATTCACCAGAGTCGTACAACCCTGATATCTCGCTCTTGCTGATACTTTTGCCAGAAACTCAAGGAAACAATCATGTTTTACTCAAACAATTTGCCCCAATGTGACTTCAAGGCCCACTCCACGGCATCTACCGGACTTTAAGGCCTATACCATCTTCAGATCAACCCATTGTCCCTTAAGGGTATAGAAATTATGTCATCTTCAATCCATCCCACTACAACTCAGGGGTGTAGAATCTATGTCATCTTCAGTCAATCCCACTACGACTCAGGGGTATAGAATTTGTAAATGATTTGGTCTGTTGCACCTTTCCATTCCTGGGTATCGTGATCAGGTGTGCTCACGCATGATAGTTGCATGGATACAAGATCTTTTTTTCTTTTTTCTTTTTTTTTTTTTTGCGAATGACCATTTGCACATGGGTTATGATTGCCCTTTTTTTGTCGAGATGGTATTACTGATGTAATATCTCGTCCATTTGTTCAATCATCAGTTTTTCAACCTTATTTCTATCCCTTAAACTCGAAGAGTTTTTAGCAATAGTCTGTTTTGAGTTTGATTACTATTTAGAAGTTTCCAGAGTAATATACGAAACTCCTTTTATGAAAGTATTATTAGTCCACAAATCATTATTTCACTGCAAAGTGCCTGAAAAAGATTGTAACTACGGATAAGAACGAAGTTAGTTAGGAGCATAGCTCAAAACAAATAGGTTAAGCAAAGGTAGCGAGTGCAATCAGGAAGGAAATTTATTGGCAGTGTATCTTGCAAGGAAAAAAACTACAAATAACAAGAATGGGTAAAATAGAAGATAGGTGCCCCAGATATCGCAGCCTGAGCTTCTCTGCCCAAACTTCTTGAGGACTATTTTAGACTCAATATGCGTTTAGGGGATCCAGAGTACTTTGTCGATGCTCCAAGATGCAACATACTTCTTCATTGTTAACTCAAGCGTGGTAAGACTACTGTATGCCTTATTGTTGATCAAAATTTGAGCTGCCCTTCTCGGGTTTTCAACTCAAATCCCCTTTGGTCTCAAGGCGCCCTTTGCGGATTTTTCGTCTTGGCCTCTCCTTTTCCTTCTTTTTCCTTCCTTTCTGCATTTTTTGTGTTTTTCTGTTCTTTTGTTTTCTTTTTTGTTTTTTTTTTGTTTTTTTGTTTTTTTGTTTTTTTGTTTTTTTGTTTTTTTGTTTTTGTTTTCCTTTTTCAAGTCTGAACCCAACAGGATTGGGCAAGTCTTCGTCATCCATCTTGATTAGCATCTATGTTTTCCAAGCCTGGGCCTTCTTTGCTGCATTAGGCACTTACTTTTCCTCCGGAGTCCTTTGGATAAGAAGAACTCTTCTTAATGCAGGTCCTTTGAACGGACCTTTTTGTCGTAAGCCCGTATGAATGCTTCAATCAGACTTACTGTAGATGTTCTACTTCATCCAAAAAGGAATCTTAACTTCCAATAATTGCTCTTATTTTGATGAACCAACGAGGAAGACGCTGCCCCGGTGAAGATCTTAGCCAACATAGAAGGTAAATGGTAACTTCTCTATGCCAACTTTTACAAATATCAGTTGTTCTCAGAAAGAATTTTGATGGTTTTTGGCTGTCTTGCTGCACTGATGTGGTGTTTGACCTTTGAACAGACTATAATTCGTGTCATCACGTTAAACACGTTTCTTTCTGGTGTTCTTTATCACCACTCTCTTTCTTTTCTTTTTCTTCTTCTTCTTTTTGTTTTTTTTTTAATTTGAATTTGAAGTTGAAGTCGACGACTGCTGACTTTGTAATTTTGACATGTGAAGCGACCTTTACCTTCTTGATAAGGTAACCAAATGCTATGAATATGGATCGATGTTGGCTCAAAACTCTTCAGGAGACTGGCTTGATAGCATCCATGCCTCAGATATAGGAATCCACGTTTCAGTGGCCCCAACGTGTCTGGCTGTGATCATGTGATAATGTCTTGCCTTATTCTTGCGGTGAGCTAAGCTTCCATCTTCATCTCTCTCGTTGGCTTGTAGTGTCGGCTGACATTTCGCTAGGTAGGATCTGCCATTTTTAACAAGTTAGGAAATAAGTTGCAATCTCTGTTATCTTCTAAGTCCTTAGATCCTCTCAGACACATATCTCACTAGAAAGGAGTCCGTAATGGCGTTGCTCATGTCATTGATATCCGGGACCCATCATTCGGTATGAAAGCAATTTACAGAGAGAATGAATGGTTATTTATGAATGATGAATAAAAGAATATTCAATAGAATGTATAGTATGGAAAATAAAAATATTGGTTCAAAAAGATGCATTTTACTGAAATAGTAATTCAGTACACGAGCCTATTTCACAAAAGAGATCTTATCGCTTCTAGGCTTAAAGCAACAAGTATACTTCAGTACATTACTCTAGGTAAGCTTCTAAATACTATAGGAATTTCTTCCATGATCTCATTGCTCAAAATTCTCCGTGTTCATGCTTTCGCTTTTTGGTGCGTCGCCTATCTCCACAATACCCATTTTGATGAATTTTTCCACCAACTTTTTGAAAGCTGTGCAATTTTCTATCGAATGCCCTGTAACTCCCGCATGATACTCGCACTGGACATTTAGGTTATACCATTCTGGGTATAGAGGTTGCAGTGGTTTTACATAATAAGGAGCTACAACATGCATATCAAATAAGTTCTGGTATAACTCCCTATACGTCATGGGAATAGGAGTGAACTGAGGTTTTTCCGAATACGCTCCTAGATTGGGTTTTTGCTTTGGGGAGACCAGGTGACTGGTAATTGCCCTCTTTGGCTGGTTTGCTGCAAACGGCTTTGAATAACCCTTGGTATACCCACTCGTGCTAGCCACATCCTTATCCTTCCTCTTTGGAGCTTTTGAAGCCCTTTCTCCCTTTTTCTCTGCCTCTGGTAGGCTAAAAATAACAAGATTGACTTGCTCATTACTAGGGCCCATCGGAGAGTTCAGCAGCACCGAAGTATCAGTCCTATATTGAGATCCAATAATGACAAGTACCACGCGAGAGTGCGTGTCTGGTTGAGTTGGGACACTTATTGGGGAATAAACGATGTCTTCATCATTATCCACATTGTCGGTCACTGTGTCACTTCTTTTTTCAAGTCCTCCGGCTAGTAACTGAGTTAGCTGGCCCATCATGTTCTTTTGGAAGTCTAGCATTTGCTCTCGCATTTCTTGTTGAATTCGGGACAATTGCTCTTGCATCTGTATTTGCCTTTGCTCTATCCTCACCAACCTTTGTACCATGTTTTCCAGGTTAACTGAAACATTTTACCTAATTAGGGTCTTTTTTGTAAAGGTCTAATGCAAATGAATGCAATGTAATGCGAATGCAATGTAGTGCGAATGCATGAATGCAAAGAGGTATCGGTTCTGATCAACTTCATTTTAGGAAACTTTATTAGAAGACAAGTTCTTTCACATAAAATGGACTACTATATGCTTTCGTCCTAAGTCTTAAAGGATTTTGGTTTCCTAAGCAGTAAAGCTAGCTCTTGACTGTGGTCAGGCTGCAGCCCATACTTTATGCTTAACATATCCACCTGTAATGCCAAAATCTGTAGATGACCAGCTACCTCTTGAATCTGCACTATCACTTCCCTCACGAGGTAATCTCGACTCTTTAATGATCATAAGAATGATGAAGTTCTTCTACTCCTTTCTTGTTTCAAGAAGCTCGATCCGCAATTCACAATTGTGTAATGCTGGTTCTAACTTTTCGATCCCACACTTCATTTTCTTAATCTTGTTCAGACTTAACTTCAACTCGATTTATAGCTTCGATGGTAGTGAAGAGACTGTCCAAACTTAGCATCAATTCTCCAGAAAAGTATTGATCCTTCGCCATACTCTGAGGGATTCTTCCGCTTCCATGGCTCATAAAGATTAGAGTTTTTCTAGATAAAAAGAGGAACTGCGGAGCTCTAGACATTTTAGATTGTATCTATTCAATGGCTTTTCCAATTCTAACCACAAGTGAAAGTCATCTCTTCTGGTTCGTTTCTTTGAATCCGTCAAATGGGGTCAATACAAATTTCTTTCACTTCTTCACACGAACCAAATCCCTTGCAATGCTGTCTAGATCACAACAATGAACCAAGAAGTTCACAACAGCCTATCTTTCCATCCTAGATGGTTCCACCAATTCCAACGCCCATTTTTCGAAACGAAATTTCCATCATTACCCCTTGGTACTGACAGAATATGATCTTCGACTTGGGTGAAATTAGTGCTGAAAGAAGTACCACAAGAACACAGCATTGGCTCGGCACTATGGTTGCTCCCCTGTGAAGCATAGAATACGGCTTTCATTCTTTCCTGAGACTTCTGTCTTAACTAAAGAAGCTCTCTAGTTAGCGCTTTGTCAATTGCAAATACATCAAGGAATGGAGCTCCAAAGGAATGTATGTAGGTTGTTTCGGCTCTCTGACATTAAAGCATGGCAAGTCTTGCAGAGAAGCGCGATTGTATGTTGTGATGGTCGATAAAATGATTATAGACAGTAATCTCTAGGTTCTCAGCTTTACCATTAACTTTTTCTCACACTTTTCTCCTTCAATGAAAACAACGGATCTTTGCACAACTGCTCGCTCAATCCAGTGATCTTGTACTCGTGATTAGATGGACTGACTTTTGTCCTTAGGTTCTTAAAGCTTTGCTTAGCCATGGTCCAGTCCAGGGAGTTTGGATCTATGGCATTTTGATTGGCAAAAAATCCACAACCGGACTAGGACGAATTATCATCAATATTCAGGGAAAGGCCTCATTAAGTGGCTATGAAACTTGAATGGAAACTTCTATAGCCAAGGGCACCTCCTCCAATGTCTGTGAAGTTGCTCTGATTATCTTGAAAGATTGGCAAACAAGTAAACACCTCTGTTTCACAGAGTGCTACCTTAAAATGACATCCATCACCCTAAGCGCTTATTGAGAGCTTTCAGATTCTTGTCTGCGCCGAGCATTTTGAGTTGCTTGCATGAGTGTCTTTGCCACAAAGCTGATTTGACTGATAAGGCCGTTTAATTCTTTTCTTGTTTTGCCCATTTGAGTCATCAGGTCTTGCATTACCGTTGTTTCTGTTAGATGTAATATCTTCCAATACAATTGTGAACTCATACTTGTTATTTGGAAGAGCACCAACAGTAAATAAACTTTTCTCCCCGTAGTAGGCAAAGTCCTTTCCAGCCAATTCATTGTCACAGGTCTCTTGCCCTCTGCCAATCACTTTCCTTCCAACATCCTTGCCGTCTAAAGGATGACCACCAGATTTTAGCATTGCCATATTTCCTTTTGCTCAAATGGATCCATACCCTTCTAACTGCTTAGGTTCTAACTATACGAACGACTGCATTGTCTTCCACTTTATCAAGGAATCCATTTTCCATAACCAGCTTTCTAACTCAGAAACTGACCGTGAATCGATACCTCTATAGAAAATGAGATGATATGCATGAAAATAAAATACAACGAGTTAGTATCGCAAAGTATAAAACAAGTGAAAATGAACAAACACCTACCTGGGTGACCACTAAGGTTTGACGTAGTTCTATCTAAGGTGGGCTCCTAGGGTTCACTATATGTGGTTTTAGTTCTATAGTTGAGGTACCCGAACCAGCAGGTTCCTCGATCCTCACCCATTTATAGGCTCATACGGACTAAGTTCGGTTCAGAGGAATACATTTCCCTATGGCCATGCGGAAGTGAAAACTTCACGAAGACATAGGTACGGATCTATCCCGAAAGCAGTTCACTAGCCCTGCGGAGGTGAAAACCTCACGAAGGCATAGCTTCTCGCTTCCACTTAAAGGGTGTGACAACAACGGTCATGCAATGCAATGCCAAAGTATTCAAGAGATCCAATATAACATTGAAAGTGCATTTAAAGAAACATGAATTCCGAAACCATTTTCTAATTTTATTCAAAAGGACAAGGATCAATCAATCTATGGTCTGACTCTCAACGAATAACTCCCCAGTGGAGTCGCCAAGCTGTCGTAACCATTTTTTTGATAAAACGGTAAACGACGCGGTCGACTCGATTTTGAAAATGAAAAAGAAGGGAGTCGCCACCGATCTTTATTTGAGTGAGATCGGATCACCTTTGTTTTAATAAACATTTCGATTTACTAAAACGATATTTTTGGTCTACGAGTTTTGAGAAAATGGGCGTAATACTTTAGACTCCCGAAACTAAGCTCACCTTTTGAAACTTAGTTTTATATTTGAAGAGGATCTTCCGTCATTTGTCAAACGAGAAGTCAGAACCCAGTAAGTTAGGGCTCGTTTTCTCGAAGGTCCAAGTTAGGAATATTGCCTCTATTTTAATAAAAAAACTTATCCGAAGTATCTAGATGTCGAGTCCAGTAAGTTAGGGCACAACATTTTGAATATCCGAGATTAAGTGTTTTGTTTAAAATTTAAATTGCGATTTCAAAAAGGATATCCCGTTGTTTAGCTTTAAACGAGGAAAAACCAGAACCCAGTAAGTTAAGGCTCGATTCACTCGAATTGCTAACACGGAATATCGATTTAAAATTTAATTTGCGGTTTTAAAAGGGGTCTTCCGTTGTTTAGCTTGAATGAGAAAATTCGGAACCCAGTAAGTTAGGGCTCGATTTGCTCGAATTGCTAACACGGAATATTAATCGTTATGAAGATTGAGGTACCGAAAAATTTAGTGAGACGACGATGAGAGTAATGATGATAATAATAAACGGATAATAATAAGTAGTGGTAATATGAGGGTGTTATAATTATGGTCGTACATTAATGGTGATAAATATAGTAATAATAACAATGGTGGTAATATGTATAAAATAAATAACATATTTACATATATATAAATATAATATGTATAAAATAAATAACATATTTACATATATAAAAATAATAGGATGGTGATAATAATAATGATGATACGATGATGAAAGTAGATAATATGTGCGTAAAAGGGATAATGATAATAGCAATGTGGTATATAAAATAATGATGGCAATATATATAAAATAAGTAACATATTTACATATATATAAATAACATGATACTAATAGCAATAATGAAATAGATAATATAATAAAAGTAATGATATAGTAATAATGATAATGAAAATATTAATATATTAATAATAATGCATAATACATGAATAGTGATGAAAAACAAATAATGAATGATAAAATGATAGCAATAATAATGGTAATAATATTTGAGAAATGAATAATAAGATATATACAAGAACAAACAACAAATATATATATACATGAAAACTATAATATAACTATAGTAATAATAAAGATATTAAGTGTAACACCCCCTACCCGTATCTGTTATTGGAATAGAGTAGAAGGTATTACCAGAGTTTACTGAACATTTTCGAATAATTCTGAGTCATTTATTGTTCATATTCTGAAAATAATCATAACGTCCCTCTATTGGGCCCTCGAAGCCCAAAACATACATTAGGAGCCAACCGGAATTAAATCGGGATCATAGGGAATTTTTCGCAAAATCCTAAAACTTTCCTACATTGGTTAACGTACTTTAATATTAACAAACTTATTTTCTCGACATGTCTCGCTTCAATTTATTACTTGTCCTAATACACATAATTTTCCTGTATCAACGTATCAAAGATAGTATTATATTTACATGTCATGATACATATCATTCTCTTATTGTTTCTTCATAAATATAAATTGTTCAATTTATTATGACAATATTTCATGTACCATCATTTTCATGAGTTTAGTGTATATTTATTCCAAAGATGTGATTCATAATCTTGAATATGCATAATTATCAGGCAAATTTCACATACATGTATTTTCCATGCCATATTTCAATGTATCAAATAATTATCATTTCTATGTCTTTCAAGTTTAATTTCATGATTTCAAGTACTTGTCATTTTCTATATTTATCCCGTTGAATTTCTCAGAATTTCGATGGATTTTCTAGTAGTACACTTATAGTGTACAAATCCAGTCAAATCAATTCATGTTCATATGCGCACATTTCCATTTCAGAGAGCACACTCCATGAACCTCATCCTTACAATGGGATTACGGTCCGAGCTAAATCCACAGAAGAGAGCACACTCCCGCGAACCTCATCCTTACAGCGGGATTACCAGTCCAGGCTAAATCCCCTGTAATATAAACTCATAGAGTATTGTCGGGATTACCAGTCCAGGCTAAATCCCCTGCAACGACAATTACTCTAATGAGCTTGGATCTGAATTACCAGTCCAGGCTAAATTCAGACCCCAATTCGGATTACCCGTCCGGGCTAAATCCATTTTCCACATATTCTTCGGGAGGGCTATATCAGGATCACCCGTCCGGGCTAGATCCTTTTCACACATATTCTTCGGGAGGGCTATATCGGGATAGGATCACCCGTCCGGGCTAGATCCTTTTTACCGTCAATTCCTTTTCAGCGATCCATCGAATTTTCCTTTCATTCAACCGGGATTTCTTCCCCTTTTTATCAAATATATCAATGTTTCATCAATTTTCATACAATGAACGTTCAAATTATATTCACATCAATAACATACATTTCAAACATTTAAGAATATAATCCAAGTTACATGAACTTACTTCGTTACTTGCCCATGTTTATAGTTTCACTAATTCGATGTCTTCTCTTTTCCATGTTCAAATCTCGTATTTGAGTTATCCGGATAAATTTGATCATCATTTTCATTCATTTCATATTCGATACATTCAATTAATGCTCTAGGCAAAATTACCATTTTGCCCCTAAATTTTAAGTAATGATGATTTCATCCTTAGATTGAGAAAAATAAAATTCTTGTAATTTAATCCTTGTTCCAAGCCTAATTATTCTCATATATATCGACAACAGCCCATGAATTATATGAAATATCAGAATTTTCCATAATTTCAACACTTTTCAATTTAATCCCTAAAACATATTTTCACCCTATCTTGATCTAAATTAATAATTTCATTCAATTTTATAATTTAAATAATAAAATAATCCATTTCATGCAATTTGGTCGTTTTGACATTTTTACAAAATTGCCCATAAAGTTTTACTTTTATTCAATTTAGTCCCGAGCCTAGAATATGCTAGCTAAATACTCATATATATTTTCCTCCTCCTCCTCTCCATTCCACATCCTTAATGTATATAACATGCTATAAGTAACATTATCAATAATTTCATTAATTACTCATAAGTATATTCAAAACTGTCCATTTGAGTTATAGTCACTAAATTATTTATTTCCAGAGCTACAAAACTCCAAATGAAGAACCGTTAATTTTTCCTGAAACTAGACTCGCATATCTTCTTGCCATAAAATTTTCAGAATTTTTGATTTAGCCAATTAGTACAGTTTATTCTTTAAAGTCACCCCTGTTCTACTGTCTGGCAGTTCCGACCCTTCTTCACTAAAAATTAATTATCTTTTATATAGAATTCATATGATGTTATAGTTTATTTCTTCTAAAACTAGACTCATTAAGGAATCTAACCATATAAATTATGTTCCCAAATTATTTTTGTACAATATTTGATGATTTTTCCAAGTCAGAACAGGGGATCTCGAAATCACTCTGAACCAGTCTTACCAAAATCTAAATATCTCAGAATACAGAATTCCTTTGCTTTCCATGTTTCTTTCATATGAAAATAGACTCAATAAGATTTAATTCTATATCTCACTCAACTTCTAATTCAATTTCTACAATTTTTGGTGATTTTTCAAAGTTAGACTACTGCTGCTGTCCAAAACTGTTTTAATGCAAAATGTTAATTATCAAGTTTATAACACCTTTATTTCCTTCTCTACAACATTTCCCATTACTTTCTCTTATTTTCCTTCACTAACATATCAAGAACATAAAACTTTATATAAGAAAACTCTACATTAACATCATTTCCATGCTTTTTCCACAATATCAAACTTAAAAATATATTGAAAACATGATGTTCTTACCTTGTTTTATAGATTTCAATCTTTAACTTGATTTTCTCTCTCCTCCAGCTTCTATTTCTTGAATCAAACTTGATATTCTTGCTCCTATAGTCTCCTTGTCATCTTTCTCTCTTGATGGCTATGGAAATTCTTTTGAATTCTAAGTGAAAATGATGGATTTTTGGTGAAAGGACTAATTTGTAAAGAAAGCAAAACTTTCTTTTCTTTCTCTTCTTCTCACGTTGGTTTGCATGGGAAAGAGATGATAATAATTCATCATCTTTCCTTCCTTATATACTACATAAATAATAATAAAATAATGATAAATAATAAAATATCTTATCAAAATAAAATAATATTTATCTAATTAAATAATTATAAAATATCATCACTATCATCATTACTTTCTAGATTTCTCTCTCTTCCAATTGACCATTTTGCCCTTTGTGATCTTTTAAAATTCCATCCTTGAATCATCACATAATTTGGTAAAATTATGATTTAGTCCTCATAATTCTTTACCTATTCAATTTGGTCCTAATTCATCCATTTCCTTTAGTTTCTAGATTATTCCACCCCTAAAATATTTGCACTATTGGTCCTTTAACTTTTCATACTTACACTTTAACCCCTCAAATTTTGAGTATTTACACTTGGGCAACAATACTTTTCTCACTTTACAATTTAGTCCTTTCTCGAATTAATAATGTAATATATCATAATATACTTCCGAATATTGACATAATCTAAATTTTTCTTTTTTTTCGCTTTATTTCCTTATTATATCAAAGATAATATCTTACTGTAAAAAATTTTTTTTTTTTTTTTTTTTTTTTTTTTTGGGGTATTACATTTCTCTCCCCCTTAAAATAAATTTCGTCCTCGAAATTTCCTTATTTTCTTTTGATCATGAACTTATTATTTCTTTAATTCTATAGTTCCTTTTTGCATATATTTACTTAGCTTATCACTTGTATCTATTTTCTATTCTTTCATTTCACAATTTATTTTTAATTCAATATTTCAAACATGAATCAGAGATAATTCTTCACCTTGTAACGAAAATTGTTTTCCTTTTTAGCAGAGGCCTAGTAGAGTAAACAAGACACTTAGAATATACGGAATTGATATAGGGGTACATTATTATGCACTATTAAACAGAAAGCAAAAAAAATGTTAATATTTGAAAAGCACTAGCGTGCCCTTAATCATTAAGTGTGTTAAGGTCCATTAATGACGTATCACTAATGTCTTAGTAATTCTAATCTCGTCTACTTGGGCAAATTAAATCATACACACATATTACTTTTACATTTTTTTTTCATAATGCGTTTACATTCTTTACAATATAACCCTTGTTCCAATAATCCATATACTTATATTTTCATTATCTTTAATACATGTAAAATATTTTAAAAATTCATTGTTCATCCGTAATTCACTAATGATCTTTATCATGTACTTCACATATTACTTTTGTATATTTTGTAATTTAACCATCAGTACAATATTTGTTATAGCAATTTAATTTTTAATTTTTTTAATAACACCTATAACATAACGTTCATCATCGACATGTATTAGAAAACATTTATTCATACCTTTATGAATTACGATTTATCATAATCAACTTTTTACTCATATACTTGAGCATCGTTTTTGACATTATTGGAATTAGCTCGATTGGAAAGCATCTCATTTTATAAGTAAAACAAATCTTATCAGAGTTGGAAAATATCACACTATCATAAATTATATAATGACATGTATTTCTAGACTTTCACATATACTACATTTAGTCCGAGAACCGACTAAACCTTAGCTCTGATACCACTAATGTAACACCCCTACCCGTATCTCATTATTGGAATAGAGTAGAAGGTATTACGAGAGTTTATGAACATTTTCGAATAATTACGAGTCATTTATTGTTCATATTTAAGAAAATAATCATAACGTCCCTCTATTGGGCCCTCGAAGCCCAAAACATACATTAGGAGCCAACCGGAATTAAATCGGGATCATAGGGAATTTTTCGCAAAATCCTAAAACTTTCCTACATTGGTTAACGTACTTTAATATTAACAAACTTATTTTCTCGACATGTCTCGCTTCAATTTATTACTTGTCCTAATACACATAATTTTCCTGTATCAACGTATCAAAGATAGTATTATATTTACATGTCATGATACATATCATTCTCTTATTGTTTCTTCATAAATATAAATTGTTCAATTTATTATGACAATATTTCATGTACCATCATTTTCATGAGTTTAGTGTATATTTATTCCAAAGAGTGATTCATAATCTTGAATATGCATAATTATCAGGCAAATTTCACATACATGTATTTTCCATGCCATATTTCAATGTATCAAATAATTATCATTTCTATGTCTTTCAAGTTTAATTTCATGATTTCAAGTACTTGTCATTTTCTATATTTATCCCGTTGAATTTCTCGGAATTTCGATGGATTTTCTAGTAGTACACTTATAGTGTACAAATCCAGTCAAATCAATTCATGTTCATATGCGCACATTTCCATTTGAGAGAGCACACTCATGAACCTCATCCCTTACGGCGGGATTACCAGTCGAGCTAAATCCACGTAAGAGAGCACACTCCCGCGAACCTCATCCTTACAATGGGATTACAGTCCGAGCTAAATCCTCAGTAATATAAACTCATAGAGTATTGTCGGGATTACAAAGTCGAGCTAAATCCTCGCAGCGACAATTACTCTAATGAGCTTGGATCCGAATTACTACCCAAAGCTAAATTCAGACCCAATTCGGATTACCCGTCCGGGCTAAATCCATTTTCCACATATTCTCGGGAGGGCTATATCGGGATCACCCGTCCGGGCTAGATCCTTTTCACACATATTCTTGGGAGGGCTATATCGGGATAGGATCACCCGTCAGGGCTAGATCCTTTTACCGTCAATTCCTTTTCAATGATCCATCGAATTTTCCTTTCATTCAACCGGATTTCTTCCCTTTTTATCAAATATATCAATGTTTCATCAATTTTCATACAATGAACGTTCAAATTATATTCACATCAATAACATACATTTCAAACATTTAAGAATATAATCCAAGTTACATGAACTTACTTCGTTACTTGCCCATGTTTATAGTTTCACTAATTCGATGTCTTCTCTTTTCCATGTTCAAATCTCGTATTTGAGTTATCCGGATAAATTTGATCATCATTTTCATTCATTTCATATTCTGATACATTCAATTAATGCTCTAGGCAAAATTACCATTTTGCCCCTAAATTTTTAAGTAATGATGATTTCATCCTTAGATTCGAGAAAAATAAAATTCTTGTAATTTAATCCTTGTTCCAAGCCTAATTATTCTCATATATCGACAACAGCCCATGAATTATATGAAATATCAGAATTTTCCATAATTTCAACACTTTTCAATTTAATCCCTAAAACATATTTTCACCCTATCTTGATCTAAATTAATAATTTCATTCAATTTTATAATTTAAATAATAAAATAATCCATTTCATGCAATTTGGTCGTTTTTGACATTTTTACAAAATTGCCCATAAAGTTTTACTTTTATTCAATTTAGTCCCCGAGCCTAGAATATGCTAGCTAAATACTCATATATATTTTCCTCCTCCTCCTCTCCATTCCACATCCTTAATGTATATAACATGCTATAAGTAACATTATCAATAATTTCATTAATTACTCATAAGTATATTCAAAACTGTCCATTTGAGTTATAGTCACTAAATTATTTATTTCCAGAGCTACAAAACTCCAAATGAAGAACCGTTAATTTTTCCTGAAACTAGACTCGCATATCTTCTTGCCATAAAATTTTCAGAATTTTTGATTTAGCCAATTAGTACAGTTTATTCTTTAAAGTCACCCTGTTCTACTGTCTGGCAGTTCCGACCCTTCTTCACTAAAAATTAATTATCTTTTTATATAGAATTCATATGATGTTATAGTTTATTTCTTCTAAAACTAGACTCATTAAGGAATCTAACCATATAAATTATGTTCCCAAATTATTTTTGTACAATATTTGATGATTTTTCCAAGTCAGAACAGGGGATCTCGAAATCACTCTGAACCAGTCTTACCAAAATCTAAATATCTCAGAATACAGAATTCCTTTGCTTTCCATGTTTCTTTCATATGAAAATAGACTCAATAAGATTTAATTCTATATCTCACTCAACTTCTAATTCAATTTCTACAATTTTTGGTGATTTTTCAAAGTTAGACTACTGCTGCTGTCCAAAACTGTTTTAATGCAAAATGTTAATTATCAAGTTTATAACACCTTTATTTCCTTCTCTACAACATTTCCCATTACTTTCTCTTATTTTCCTTCACTAACATATCAAGAACATAAAACTTTATATAAGAAAACTCTACATTAACATCATTTCCATGCTTTTTCCACAATATCAAACTTAAAAATATATTGAAAACATGATGTTCTTACCTTGTTTTATAGATTTCAATCTTTAACTTGATTTTTCTCTCCTCCAGCTTCTATTTCTTGAATCAAACTTGATATTCTTGCTCCCTATAGTCTCCTTGTCATCTTTCTCTCTTGATGGCTATGGAAATTCTTTTGAATTCTAAGTGAAAATGATGGATTTTTGGTGAAAGGACTAATTTGTAAAGAAAGCAAAACTTTCTTTTCTTTCTCTTCTTCTCACGTTGGTTTGCATGGGAAAGAGATGATAATAATTCATCATCTTTCCTTCCTTATATACTACATAAATAATAATAAAATAATGATAAATAATAAAATATCTTATCAAAATAAAATAATATTTATCTAATTAAATAATTATAAAATATCATCACTATCATCATTACTTTCTAGATTTCTCTCTCTTCCAATTGACCATTTTGCCCTTTGTGATCTTTTAAAATTCCATCCTTGAATCATCACATAATTTGGTAAAATTATGATTTAGTCCTCATAATTCTTTACCTATTCAATTTGGTCCTAATTCATCCATTTCCTTTAGTTTCTAGATTATTCCACCCCTAAAATATTTGCACTATTGGTCCTTTAACTTTTTCATACTTACACTTTAACCCCTCAAATTTTGAGTATTTACACTTGGGCAACAATACTTTTCTCACTTTACAATTTAGTCCTTTCTCGAATTAATAATGTAATATATCATAATATACTTCCGAATATTGACATAATCTAAATTTTTCTTTTTTTTCGCTTTATTTCCTTATTATATCAAAGATAATATCTTACTGTAAAATTTTTTTTTTTTTTTTTTTGGGGTATTACATTAAGTAAGGATAACAAGGTAATAATAATAAAATAGTAATAATAATAATAAAATAATAGTGAATAGTAATATGAATAAAAATGATAAATAAGAAATAACAATAAAATAATAATAAAAATATAAAGAAAAATAAACAATGACGATTATTAATAAACGAAATAATAAGATATATATATAGATACATAAAAATAATAATAGTATAGTAATAGTATTAATAATATAATAATATAATTATAAAAACAATAATAGAAATTATAATAATAATAATAAATATACTAAAGACCATAATAAGCAAAATGATAGTACAAAAATAAAAATAAAAAATATAATATGTAAATAAATAAATATAATAATGATAGTGATAATAGTAATAATATAAGAAAAACGCAATTTTAACTAAAAAGGGATTGGATTGAAAATAAAACGTAATTCTGGGGGTCAATCTGAAGTAAATAAGAGAAGAAAGGGCTAAATTGCGTGCGAAAATAGCCAGGAGGGACTAACGTTAGTAATATCCCCTAAATCCTCATGCGCATACCCAGTTGGCAGCTTTAGGGACCAAATCAAAAACAAAATAAAACTTGAGGGTCAAATTTAAAAGAATCAAAAGACACTAAATAGGGCTTAATCGCGCGGGGCAGTGAAGGAGAGGGATCGTTTGCGCAAATATCCTCTTTAAGGGTCATGTGCAGTAACTCTTACTATGAAACGGCGCCGTTTTGTTAAGGGTCTTAAAACCCATTTTTTCTGCTCTATTTCAGTTCAAACCAGGGCACAAAAAAACCTAAAAAAATACTAAAAGCTTTTCCCTTTCTCCCTTCCTACCGACGATCGAGCTCCCTTCCGTCGTTCGTCGCACCATCGTGTATCTGGTGGCCGTCGAAGCAGAACAGTGGGGTTTAGCCCCGTTTCCGAGCCTCAAAACGCGAAAGAAGAGAAAACAAAAAAACCCCTGCCTTCGGTTCGGCTACGACGACGGAGAAGAAGTTCCGACGACGTGCCCCTGTATTTAGGTTCCTTTTCTTTTCCCTTTTTCTTCTTCTTTTTATTTCGTTTATAAAGTTAAATAAAAAATAAAAAATAACTGTAAAATAACAAAAAAAAAAATGAAAATGAAATCAACCTTTTAGCTTTCTATTCTTGCTTTCGATTTCTCAGTGTTTGCATTCAAAATCTCTGTTTTTTTTAAATCCCCCCCTTGTTAGAAAAATGTTAGGTTTTTATAACCCATTTACAATGCTATTCTACTGCCCCTATTCTGCTGTTTGCGTGTTATGTTGCTTCGGTCTTGTCTTCCTTCTTGTTTTGCAGGTTTCGGTGGTGCAAGTGGGAAGAGTCGGTGGAGCAGGTGGCTTCGGCAGGGGTCAGAGCAAGTGGCCTAGGCTGCGGCGCTAGGGTTTTCAGAGACCCTAGCTAGCTGGAAAAATTCATGGGCCTGTTGGGCCTCGTTGGTTGGGCTGTTGGCTTTATTTGGGCCCCGGGCAAATATTGGGCTGTACAAATAGCGCATGGATACGGTCCTACTAACCTTAGTAGAAGAGTCAGATAAATAATCATATCTTAATTTCAAACTTAATTCAACTGATTCATAGACTCACTTTTTCAAAAAATAATATTAACAATTAATCTCTGATATAATAAGAAATGACTTGCATTGCTTATGTGGTGTATAAATTTGTACATCAACTTCCCGACCCACACACATTTAGTATCTCTCCAAGTTGATGGATTGGTATAAAATCAAGAGGCAAACAAACTATACTTGAATTAGCAAGCACTGTGTTCTAACATTGTTTATTACAATATAAATTAGTGTTTCAGAAGGTACGTTCATGGCAGGAACCAGGGAAATCCTTTATTCACTCCCAATGGTTACCAGGTTGCCTACAAAATCTTCTATTTATAGCCATTTCAACCGCCACCTTCATCAGCATAACCGACTTCCTCGTTCAAACTATTTGCCTTACGATTCGGGCAAGAGGTTGTTGGTGCAACCGAGGAAGATGGTGGTGGTGGCGGCAACTCCGATTAAAGCGGCAGCTGAAACGGCGGTGCAATGCCAGGTGAAAGCTGTGGTGACGGTGAAGTGTGGTTCCATGGAATATGTGAAAGATATGGTGTTTCGTTGGTTAGATTCGGACGGGCATAGAGCTCAAACAGGCGTTGTTCTTCAGCTTGTTAGCACTCAAGTTGATCCAAGTAAGCATCTCTTCTCGAGAAGTTATATGAAGTTTGGTGAGATTTTTCATCTTGGTTTTATGGTTTTTATATATTAATTCTTTCAGGGTTGGTGATTGTTTTTTCTTATAATATTGTCTTTTAAGATTTAAACTCAAGTATTCTTGAGACTGTATTATATTTTACCATAGTACTAACACTCCTAAGAAGAGAACTTGAATTAAAACCCTAGATATTATCGAGAGAGACCACTATAAATCTCAAAAGGATTAATCTTTATAGACCATAAAATGAACATGAAATATATATTCATCATATAAAAAAAAACGAGTCCATATACATCTAAAACCGTATAACTATTTAATTTTTAGTTAATTTTATAATATTATTTTAAAAAAATAAATTTATTAAATTAAAATACTTAGTGAATTCAAATAATTAACCAAGTTGCTCTATGAATAGAATGTACATCACAATAATAATTGGATTTCAAGTAAATTAAAGGAATTAAAATAAAATATTAAAAAAATTCAAATACTTAATTCACTATTATTCTTAATCAACACAAAATTCATCTTAAACTCTAAATTTTAAATTTTAAATTTAATTAAAATCTAAACTTATAAATTTGATTTGAGTTCAATTTCTATCATGTCGTTATGTTTTTTCTAATAATAATAATTATTATTATTATTATTAAAATAGCTAAGCTAATAAAAAAAACTTTGGAAATTTATAATTTTTATTTAAACAAACCTTTATATTTATTTATATAAATAAGCTTTTATTATACTCAAATAAGCTTCTCTTTTTTAAAATATATTTTTTATATCATTGAATTACAACTCACACATCCACCAGCAATAAAATTTGATCAAATACAAATAATGTTAAAAATTCATTTTTTTAAGGAATAATTAATAAAATAAAAGTATATATTCAATATTTATAAATATAAAAATATTATTATACATCCACCCATATACAGTTTTCTTGATTCGATTTCGAATAGAGTAAAATATGGCTGAAAATAAGGAGAAAAAAAAGGTGTTACAAAAATGGTTGGATAGTGATTGCTGACCAACTCGACTACACACTAAACAACCGACAAACCAAACCCTATTCGGATCTAAATATGATAAAAATGTTCATACGAAACGGGTCATTCTCTCATCAAGACACATTCATGTCATTTTTCTCACATGAAATATCAATAAATTTACTTACTGATCTGACGAAAAATTAAAATCGAATTCACAATACGTTTGATAGTTTTTTCACAATCAACGTGGAGACCCACAATGACGAAGGCAAAGTTAAAAATAAAATCAAAGAAACCTAGATCTTGGTCTTGTTGCATTTGATGACCTCAACAACAATTGTAATAAATGTGGTTTTCCGACAAAAAAAATTATAAGATTCAGGTACGAATTGTAAGAGAGCAATTGTAGTAGGCTGTCATGTAATATTAATCCACCATGCATGTGTAATGGTTCCCCACCATTGACATAGTTTCCTATCAACTTGCCCTATCTCAATACTCTGAATTTAATGTCCAGTGAGAGATGAAAGGTTTAATAGAATTTATCATTATAAATATTAAATTAAATACTTAATTAATGGAGAAATCACCTATTTACTTAAAATTCCAACATAAATTTCAGTGTTGTGTCGAACGACCAATCTCGAAATTTTACGAAATATTTGTTATTATTATGTTAATTTTTACTAAATTAAACAAAATATATGCAATAAAATCTTATAAAATTAGGGTTGTAATGTAAGAATAGTAAAAATTTGACCTAATATTAAATAAACTAAAATTTATCATGTCAAATCAGAAAAAATAAAAATTTAATGTGAAAAGGTACATGAATTCATAAATATAATAAAATCCTTGAGTCTTTTATGAAGATGGAATGTCTAAAAACTTGTGTTATGTGTAATTTGAAAGCCGTAACCTTAATAGATCACTCTTGCAGATTAACTTTGATTTCCAGTTAATCTATCATCAATTAGAAATTAGTTATTTGAGTATCTACACATACTTAGCTTTATTAAATAACTAAAATTAACTATATTATATCACTTTTAATTTGAACTAACCTTTTACTATAGTAAATAATATGTAATTATTCTCATTTTATATATGTTGATGGGGGAGGTAAAAGTATATGGAGGCCCTTATACTAAGAGGTAGATTGCATTTTACCCCCTTTACTAAAAAAATAGACAAATGAGTCTATGTACGTTAAATCAAAGAGCAAATGGGTCCTTTTGTTAAAAATTTCATTTATTTATACTGTTAAAAATTGATCTTTATACATCAACATGAGGTACACATAGCAAGCCATGTGTAATTGTTTTGTTATTCTATCAACCACGCCAGTTTTAAATAATAGAAATAGATGGAATTTTTTTATAAAAAAGAATCAATTTGCTCTTTGATCTAATATATAAGGATTAATTTTCCTACTTCTTGAATAAAGAGGAAAAAAACGCAATCTAACTCCTAATACAGGAGGCTCTATGATATTTTTATCATGAGTTTGTACTTGTGTGAAATTCATTTTCATTTGTTTATTTTTAAATTTATTTGTACTTGTGTTCATTAAAAATTTATTCCCAATTCTTTTATGAACATATACGTAAATATGTTCCACAAATGATATGATTAAAAATGTGTTCATGAATACTAAGCAAAACAAATCATTAATAAATATATTTTTTATTTATAGACATAAAACAATAAAAAAAAATAAAAAGCAATAAGTACACTAGTAATAAATAAATAAATAAATAAGAATATTAAATTAATTGTATATTATATAATTCAACAATAAAAGAACTTTAAATGAATTTTTAATAATTTAGTAAATGAGTTTATTCGTAAAAATGTTTTATTCGTGTTTGTTTGTTTAATACTTCAAAAGTCGTGCTCATGCTAGTTTACCTAATTTGATAAATGAATACAAAGTGAACTATTCATTTAGAGTCTTATATAAAATTAAAGGAATATAATATATAAAAATATTGATAAAATTAAAATACATGTTAATTGTTTGAGAATAAATTATATTAAGATCATCCTAAAAAGTATAGTTTTTATGCACCAATAAAATAATGTAACGTCATTGAATTTTAAAGATAATAAAATATTATTATATACTAATCTATGACTAATATCTTCTTCAACTTAATTTAACTTTAATTAAATTACTGAAAATAATTAATTTTTTAAATTATAAATAAACTTATTTTCTTATTTTACAAATTTTAATCATTTTTCGCTTAAGTTAATATTTTTTATTTTTGTGCAACTAATTTTAAAAAAAAATAATTTTTGTGTAATTTTTTCCATGTCATTGATACATAATTTTGATAATTATTTTAGCCAAAACCCCGAATCCTAAGGTTCAATGTTTGAGATTTAAGGTTTATGGTTTGGATTCAGGTTTCAAGGTTCAGTGTTACGAGTTTAATGTTCAAGGTTCGAGATTTAGGGTTTAGGGTTCAAGATTCTAGATTTAGGTAAACAAAATTACCAAAATTTTGTGTCAATGGCATGGGAAAAATTATTGAAATGTAATTAAATAATTGAGAAGAGACAATGAATAATGTCGTGGGAAGGACTATAAAATAATTTCTCTATGGATGAGTGTATAATATTAATTTATTGTATTTAAAATTTGATGATGTGACAAAATGTTATTGGTGCCTAAAAATTTTAGTTTTTAGAATTATCTTAATATAAGTTACTTCCTAATTGTTTTTTATAAGATTAAGAAAACATAATAAAAATATATAACATAATTAAAAAACGAGGGTCATTTTAATAAATATGGACTAAGGCAAAGTGATTTTGGCCTCCAAGAATGGTAAATTTATCATGTAGGCTCTTAAATTATTTTTTTAAAAAATTAGATATTAATATTATAATAAAATTACTTTTTGACCATAAAAATTCATGATTCATCTCGGATCACCTTAAAGCAATTTTGTGGTTTCACCTTGATTAATAAATATATCATGAAAGACAAGATTTACGTAAATGGAATCTATCTCAACCCAAAGAAGAAAACCACCCACCCTCACTAAAACCTGATTTTCTAAGGGTCAAAACATAAAGATTTGGAGATTTTTTTGTCATCCCTATTTGAGATTACTAGAATCGAAGATATATGATGAAACAAAAAGTGGTAGAAAATATTTGTCAAGAGTTTTATGTTGAATAATTTTTGCAAATTGTTGGAATCACTTTGTTGAAGATTCTGAGAATCCAAAGCTAAGCAAGGAAGCGAAGATCTACTGGCCAATAAATCCGAAAACAAAAGGTGGTAACAAAATCAGCCATGAAGTTGAATTTGTGGTAGATGCAAATTTTGGGGTACCAGGAGCCATTTTAGTGACCAACAAATATAAAAAAGAGTTCTATTTGGAAAGCATCGTCGCCATTGAAGGACTGGTTCATTTTGCTTGCAATTCTTGGGTTCAACCACATGGTTTCCATGCTCACAAAAGGATCTTTTTTTCAAACAAGGTTCAATTCATCTCTTCTTTTTTATTTTTCATAATTCTCTCTTAACTCATTTATATTACTATAGAGTCTAACTTTTTAGAAGTTATTCACATAAGAGGTAAACTTTTACAAAAGTGCTCAAATGAAGATTTTTCATGCACTTTAACTTAATTTGTAGTAAAAGTTATATGAATGCTAACGTATTTATAACAAAATGCATGATAGTTGAATAAGATATTTAAATGAATCTTTATTTTTTAAATTTTTTATTTAATTAAACCGAATGAATCGAGAATCAATACTATGACCTATTCGACCACCAGTTCGATTTTGAAAACTTTAATTTAATTCTTGTTTTGGATTGGGCAGATATATTTACCTAATGACACACCGATGGGGCTAAAAAGGCTTAGGGAAAATGAATTAAAGCAATTAAGAGGCAATAGCGATGATAGTAGAACAACATCGGATAGAATTTATGACTACGATGTTTATAATGACTTGGGTAATCCAGATAAAGAAGATGAATTTGTACGACCAATTCTTGGAAGTCAAAGTCAACCCTACTCAAGACGGTGTCGTTCCAAACGTCTTCCAACCAATTCAGGTTCACGTCTTATTACATATGTATATATTAATAGTACATATTGCATATATTATTATTAATCATTTTATTATATGTTATTTTTAAACTTATGCTTATGTTCTAAATATAAAATTTTCACACACGTGTGATAAAATTTAGAGTATAATTTTTTTTTTTTAAATGGTGGTTAACTGAAGATGTTGGATATTCTTGAAACACCACAGACGTGAATATGGAATCTCCGGTAGGCAAATACATGCCGAAGTATGTACCGAGAGACGAATCATTCGGAGATTTGAAAGTGGAAAGCAATGCTGAGAAGCCTAGTTCCTACACTAAAACAGAAGGTGGCGATTAACGGCGAAGCTATCAAGAGCTTTTCCGACATTACTGAACTGTACAAAGAGAGCCTTCCACCTTTTGAAGAAGGCGGTGATGACTGTTGGGAGAAAGGTGATTTGCCCAAGTTGCTTAATAAGATGATCAAAGAGTGGGGGCAAGATGTTTTCAAGTTTGATTCTCCAAAGCTCATTTCTAGTAAGCACTATATTTCTTTTTCCTTTAGTCTTTTTTTCGTGTAGATTCTGACCTAATTTAAAAATTACAAGTTTGATTTGATTCTAAATGGTGATGTGAATTACTATTTAAAGTAGAAACTAAACTGAAGTAATTGTTTTAACCAGAGAATCGATTAGTATACCATCTTAAATAAAGGAATTGATCGAAATTGTTAAAAATTAGAAATTGAGACAAAAAAAAAATTGTGGTTGAATTGGTTTATAATTTATAATTATTTTTTGTTAAAATTTATGAACTTTTAATTATTTATTTAATTATTATTGGATCGACGGTCAAACTAATTACAATGTTGTTTGAACCGAAACAGTTGGACAAAGAATGAGTCGGGGTATCGGCTCGAAATAAACCATTAGACAAGTTGACTTAGGAGCTAGTATGGACATGTTGGATCAGGCAAAAAATTGATTCAACTGGGCGGTTGAATCGAATTTTTTTATTTTTTAAGTTTGTAATGATCTATTTAATATAAACTGGTCTAGCCGATTGAGTTGTGAAAACCCTAACCAATTAACCCAAGAACTAGTTATCTGATCGATTCGACAACCAATTTGATTTTTAAAACATTTAACTAGAACCGAAAAAATAAGATTTTTTTGTATTATTGATATCCATTCTGTGGTTCATGTTTAAGGTTCGTGATTGTCCCTCCCAATAGTGTCGCCTTTAAGGTTCAAACTTATGTCTTTCCTTAAGAGTGTAATATGCCTTACTACTACACTCAACAATTGTCGGTAAAAAATAAGATTTTTTTAACAAAAATATTTTGGATTTTTCATTATATTTTGATTTATTTCATGATGTTTAATGTCTTTTTTTGAAATTTTAAATTATTATCATTTTTTTTGAATATTTTAAAAATGGTTCAATCAAAATTAGATGTCTCAAATTAGAAATAATGTAAACAGGTAATAGGAAAATGACCTGAGCTCAAAATCATCGAGTTGTTCAATAACTCGAATTAAAGTATCAAACTCTAATGACAAACCTCAAAATTTGATCCAAAAATCATATTGAAAAATACGAATGACCGGTACAAAATGATTGGAACCTAAAATGGGCTGAACTGGAAAAAACTCAAACGTAGATTAACTTAATCCAGAATTAACCCAATTCGTTGGATTGATAAATCTATGAGCCATATCCCCTTCCATGTCTATGTATGGATGAACTGAATCTAGATGTGATGTTCTAAAACACAGCCCCATTTTTCAGGGGATATTCCATCATGTTGTTTACGAGATGATGAATTGGGACGTTTAACACTTGCAGGCATGAATCCGTTAAGCATAGAAAGGCTCAAGGTGAGGGGAGAAAAACCAACAACCATTACATAAAAATTCAATTACAACACATAAAACAAGAACAAAAATTGAACTATTTTTGCTGAAAATGTGTGTTTTTTTTCAGGTGTTTCCACCAGCTAGCAACCTGGATCCCTCTATTTATGGTCCTCAAGATTCAGCCTTGAAAGAAGAACAAATTATATGTCACCTTAATGGGATGAGTGTACAACAGGTATGGCAAAATGAAGCTTCACTCTACTTGTTTGATTAAATTCCCAAAAGAATTTTTGCGAGCTTTAAACTTGGGTGTTCATGTTTTGATTCGAAGATTAAGTATGGGATTATGTTAGTTCTAATGGTATGCTTTCAGGCAATAGAAGAGAATAAATTGTTTATTTTGGATTATCATGATGTTTACCTTCCATTTCTCGACCGCATAAACGCTCATCCAACCAAAAAAGCATATGCAACTCGAACGATCTTTGTCTTGACCGATATCGGATCATTAAAGCCAATTGCCATTGAGCTCAGCTTGCCGGAGAAGAACCGGAATGGACCACCGAAGCGTGTCGTCACTCCTCCTGTTGATGCCACTACCTGCTGGTTGTGGCAACTCGGCAAAGCTCATGTCTGCTCAAATGATGCTGGTGCTCATCAACTAATTCATCACTGGTATATCTGCAAATCTTATTTACCCCTCCCATATATCATCAAAAAGACTGAAACTGGATGATGAATCAAGGAATTGATGGCTGCACAGGTTGAGGACTCATGCATGCCTTGAACCTTTTATCATAGCGGCGCATCGGCAACTTAGCGTAATGCATCCGATTTACAAACTTCTTCATCGTCACATGCGATACACAATGGATGTAAACGCACAGGGTCGACAGCTTCTCCAATGCTGGAGGAATTATCGAGTCCCACTTCTTCACTGCAGCATGTTCAATGGAGGTTTCTGCTTCTGTATATCAGAATTGGTGGAGCTTTGACATGGAAAGCCTTCCTGCAGACTTGATTCGAAGGTGAAAACCTTAACCGTCCTCGTTGTCTTGCATTTCATGTTGGATCTCATTTAACTCGAATCTCATTTCTGTTTAGAGGAATGGCAGTACCAGATGCAACTGAGCCACATGGACTTAAACTACTCATCGAAGACTATCCATACGCAACAGACGGCTTACTGATATGGTCTGCGATTGAGCAACTAGTTCAAGCCTACGTACACTACTACTACCCAGAAGCAAATATCATTGAATCAGACTCAGAACTCAATGCATGGTACCATGAATCCATCAACATAGGCCATGCAGATATTCGACATGCCAGCTGGTGGCTGAAACTCTCGACTCCAAACAATCTTATCTCCATCCTCACCACCATTATCTGGCTTGCATCAGCACACCATGCGGCGGTGAACTTCGGGATGTACCCTTATGGCGGGTATTTCCCACTACAGCCACCATTTATGCGTCGACTAGTCCCAAACGAACACGACCCCTACTACACAACTTTCCTGGCGGATCCAGAGGGATATTTCCTAGCATCATTGCCATGTTTAGATCAAATGTTGCACTATATATCTGTTCTTGACATACTATCCACACATTCAGCTGATGAAGAGTATTTGGGAGATAGAAAAGACCTTTCAACATGGGCTGGAGACCCTGAAATTGTTGAAGCATTCTACAAATTTTCCATGGAAATGAAGAAGATAGGGAAAGAGATCGAAAAAAGAAATGGTGACCCAAATCTTAGGAATAGATGTGGGGCTGGGATTTCACCATATGAGCTACTTTTGCCATCATCAGGACCAGGAGTTACTTGCAGAGGTGTGCCTAACAGTGTCTCAATTTGAAGGTAAAAAAAAAAAAAAAAAAATCTATTTTATTCATTTTTAGTTAATGTTTATGAGTTTTACTTGGCAAACATTCAACATTTATGAAATCAATAGCAAGCAAATTGAATTTTACTTAGCCAATCTATGTTTTTGGTTAAATTCTGCCATTAGCCCCTTTGCAAAAGTTATAGATTTAGTCACTGCACTTTAAATCAGTCAATTTTAGTCTCGGAAATTTTAGTCTTGACTCAAACAGTAACAGTTACTATGTGTATTGTTGTAGATTTAGTTCATATTCTCCAATTAGATCATTTTAAGTCCATATACTCTTCAAATTTTGAAATTTAAGTCTTTCCCTTAGTTTGGATGGAAGGTGCGTTTACCTGCGATTAGTGTAAAAATAGCGGTAATAGTGAAATTAGATATTGTAGTGTGAGACAAAAATTAAACTAAACGCACCGCACCACACCACACCGTATCCAATCGCCCATCCAAACCCCACCTTTGACACAAATGACGATAATTAATCTATCAACTGAATTTTTAGTGAGTAATATTTGAAAATAACAAGTTGGATATGGTATTTGCACATATGATTATATGTTTGCCGAATTAGATTTTGAAATGAATTTAGCAGTTATTATTTAGTGAGAACTGAAATTTTATAATTTGAAAAGTACAATAGGACAAAAACCACAACGAACTTTCCTAAAATACAAGGACTAATAGCAGAAATTAACTTTTTTTAATAAGATTATTGGTCGAAGAAAATACACAAGGTAAAAGTTAAAAGAAACAAAAATGGATGAATCGCATTGTTTCTTTTCTTTTTCATTTTTTTTTTTTGAGCAAAAATTACAACACTCTTGAATGATGTTCCAAGCCCCGCCATGAATGTTCCAAAAAAGTGGGGAAGGAAAAAGAATGGTAAATTTTGATTTTAAGACAACTGGTTATAACATTAAACTATTTCCTTACTAACTTTACGATGATGTCTAGAGCCTGACTTCCTATCTCTTCTACGTCTTGGTGGGACCTTCCTTTGTGAATCGTTGGCCATATATGGTGGCGGCGGTGCTGCCAGCACTGGTCGTGGTGGTGGATAAATGACTGGAGGAGCCCTTTGAGCCAATAGGGCTAAAACATCCTTATGGTATTTCTGCAAACAACAAATAGAGGCAAAGAATAAAGAGGTCAAGACCAGAAAGAAAAAGTTCGAAAGTGTCACGGTTGTCTCTCGAAAATAAGCCTCACAAGTATGGAGTTTAAGTCTTTACATATAAATTATAATGGATCCTCGGAGTTTTCAAGTCCGACATGCAAATTTCAACCATGGTATGGTTATCGCATAATCTTACAGATGTGCAAGAAATGAATCCTTGCCTAAAATCCATGTATGAGAGCGTTAACGATTGAAACCATCAATGGTGAGGAAGAGTAAGTCATGAAGTGATAATGGGAGAGCGGTAACGAATTTTAAACCGTTCATGGGGAGGAAGAATAAGTCATGAAGTGATATAATAGAAGTGAGTTTGAAAAATGGTTTATCAATCGTGAGGCATAACAAAAGTTAGAAATATTGGAGAATCATTGAGGGTTTTACAGCAACCTTAATGAAAAACGATTTCATCCCTCCGGTGGGAAAACAAGCACCCGAAATTTCGGAGATTTGCCAACGAACAAATATAAAATCAGATTCAAGAGACAGCGAAGAAATCCGCAAATACGCATGCAAGTTTGGAATTTACAGGATACGATCATTAGCCGAAAAAGGACGTCCCTTCATTAAGCATATTTCGTAATGAAGAATGAAAAAGAACAGAAAAATAAAATACCTGAATGACAAAGTTGCGCCTTTCGCAGTCCAAGAACATATTGACAGTCCAATTCGTCTTTGCTGCAATCTTATCCCTTACGGTTGAAAAACTAATTTGGTCTCGGGAAGTAAAACGGTCAACTTCGTTGAACCAAAGACAAGTAAAGAGGTTGCTAATCGGAATATGCTCCCTTATAATCACACATCCTTCAGGAACATCTGCAGAGCCAACAATTAAAGCAAAACTTCATTAAAGCTAAAACAAGCACAATTAAACACGGTAAGACAAGAGCAAGTATCTTGTAACACACCGCTCGTAATAGGATGTTTAGCCTCGGAATATGGTGTCAAGCCCTCTCTTTTATAAAATTCAACTTGATGATCAATCGAGGCATTATCATATTTGCCTGCAGCTTTATTTGCCTCAGCTTCAACAAACACATCAAAGCGTTTATAATGCCGAGAAATTGCAAGGGTAGCATTTTTCCTCCACAAGAACCTGAAGGAAGAGATTTAAGAGTTAGAATAAACAATCATTGGCCTGGAAACCAGCTCCGAATTTGGCAGAAAATTATCAAACCAGGGCCAAAGTATTTGTGAGAGTAATCACAAAGTGATTTTTTTTTTTCTTTTTAACTCTGTGTGAAAGAATTCCAAAGTACCTCTCAAGAATTTGATACGGATCAGCAACAAGCTCAAGTTTCCCATCAATCCATAAAGAATAACGAGCATTCGGAAATAGCCTATGTAGTAGAAGCTTCGGGATCTATTATGGGCATAACACGTGTCAAAAGGCATAAAACTTCTTTACATATACATTTTAACATATAGGCATAGAACTGCTCGGTTCCTATTTTTGTAGAATGAATAAAGTAATGCAGACCATATTCATCATCATTTATCAAACTGGGGATTCTCTAACTCCGATCTAAAATCAAAGAACATTTGTCCGCGTTTTGAACATTTACCTTTCCATTCCGCCTTCCGTCAGTGTAAGGAAGATCACGTACAAGAACAACTCTCCATACTCCAATCTTCTTATTCTCATACTTCCCTTTCAAATCAGCTTCCGTTTCTTCATCAACGAACATATAGAAGCAGACAGTTTGCTTGGAATATTCACTAATATTCCTCGGCTGTTGTATGATATCAAAAGCTCCTGCAATAGAATTTGATTATTCAATAAATTTCATCATCTTAATAACATAATGAATCGAAATAAAATAAAATATAGTAGAAGTATGCTACCGAATATTGCTGATGCAACAACGACTCCATTACATTGCTCCATCTCGAGAAGATCACCGTCATCGATGTCGAATCCTGTCCCACGGCCAGGTTTGCGTCCTTTGACAAATCTGGAAAAACGCATAACATACGTGAACCGAATTACTAAATTTCACTTTCAAATTGTGTTCACTTTCAAAAATTTAACCCCAAAATGAAAAAGAGATTTGAACCATACCCACAATGTATATTCATCGACTCTCTTATGTCGTATGAATCATTACGCTGCTTCAAAGTAGGATACCCACCAAAGTCGGAACCTCCAAATTCCGTTTCTCTATTTAAATTTTCCTCAAAAATATATGTTAAAATTTTAATAACGGGAGAAAACGATGGGACTTTCGGCATCAAGGCAACAGCTTCCTCCACGGGAAGATAACATACAGGACAAGCTGTGTCATAAACAAGCAATAAAAACTTAAAAAGAACATATTTCGGTGCGGGAAAACCGAACCACCAATGTCAAATACCAAATGCAAAGCTAAATTGAGAACAAAATTACAAAACTTACGACGTGGTCCGGTTCTTTTTTTGTCTGCTGGTGGAGGGGGTAAAGTAAAAGTGTTGCATGGATGCCCTGGAGGAAGAGTGTAGCCGAGAAAATATGATGGAGGAGGAGGGTGCATTACTCCAACTTTGGTTTCTTTCACACTAACTGATAAAGATGTCCAATTATCGATCCGGATACTTTGCACTACATTTATCAAGGGATTATTTAGGGCCAAATTATCATTTACATTGGAGCCATTGTCATTCTCCTGATCTTCACCTGTAAAAAAAGCCTAAATGCATTCAAATTCTCGAACCGTACCCTCAAAACAACTAAAGCCAATCGAGATAATGCAAACTAAATTGTTCTTAGCTTGAACTTGAATCTAACTTTCGTCAAAAACTATTTAGGAAAAAGGGAAAAAATGAATCAAATAAAAATTTAAAATAAAATTCATGTTTGACAATGAACATAAGAAATCCACTTCAATTGAATCATAATCATTAGCAGACTAAATTATACTGAACTTGAACTTTAATAGAACCTTCTATATATGCATATACATATATAACAAGGAATCAAACAAAAATTGAAAGTAATCTCCAAGTTTAACAATGAACAAAAGCAATTCGACTGTGTTGAATCATTAACATTAGCAAACTAGATTGTCCTGAGCTAGAACTTGAATGTGGCATTCCAAAAATCCATATAATATGTGTGTGTGTGTGTGTTGAATCACTACCATTATTCTATTAAATTCTCAACTCAATTTGGATCAATGAGCAAATGTATCACCAATGTTACTAAAGTAGGCAATTTTTGCCTACTTCTTTCATAAATAAATAAAAATGCCCAAGAATCACTACTTCACTATAAACAATCCAAAAAAGGAAGTGAAATAAAGGGAGAAAAGAAGCAGCAGCAAACTTTACCAAAATATACGACCCAAACAAAAACGGCAGCTGAGATGACACAAAGAAGCAACATCCCAACCTTCTTCCGACCAGCAAACTTACAGATCCAATGAATCAATGTCTCTTTTTCTTTCAACATTTTAGAATAAGCCTTAGTTCTTGTAGCTGAAGCCGCTTGAATGGTCAAAACACCATTCTGCCCTTGTTTATCCAGTGACCCATAGCTCCCTGAACGAATCCCCAATGACCCTCCACTCATTATCTTCTTTATCAACAACCCAATTTCACCCCTTTCATTAAAACTTCAAAAAAAAAAAAAGAATATAAAATGAAAAAAAATTGAAGGCTATAACTACATTAGTTTAAAAAACAATAACTCAAACAGCAAAACACCCACTTGCCCCCCAAAATCATTGGGGAGCCACCCAAACCAAACTCAGATGCAGCTCAATTATGAAAAAAAAAAAGTCGAAGAATTTAAGGGAAAAACAAATCTGGGTTTTTCAGTTTTTGGCTTTTCTACGATTAGTTTTTGATAAGGGTTTTTTGTGAGATCGAGGGATCAAATCTCAGATCACACAATTTTCGAGCTAATAATAATAATTCTTATTACAAGTTACAACCTTTTTCAGTTTTGGAATGGGATTTTTATCATCTCTGTCTTATATGAGCTCCTTTGATGTTAAATGATCGTACGGTGATGGCTTTGGATTGTTATTTTTTTGTACTAATTTGTAATAAAATAAAAATAAAGGTTAATCTAAATGACAATAGTCAAACAAATTTTCTTAATGAAAATTTTCAATATTTTATCCATAAAAATTTCCATGTTGGGTTAAAAAACATAAGTAGACGAACATTGAGTGTACCGAAAAAGAATCTGTGTCTTGCTTTTTTTATTTAAAAAAAAAGGATAATATTTATTCCAATTAGCAATTTAATTATGTTGATTGGAGGTGAACCTTGGGTTCTTGGTTGATGGTTGGATGTCTCGTGGGCGTATTTTTTATAATTAATTTTTAATGTTGATATTTTTTTGTGAGTCTGTAGGTTATATCTACACCAATAATTGATTAATATGCTCTTTTAAGTGAGAAATAAAACCCTCGAGTGAAACAATACATTCCGTTGAGGGTTCGAGATCTACTCCCTCAACAAAAAAATGCCTTTCCATTTAGGGTTCTAGACTCAACCCCCTCAATAATTCAAGATTCTAGAACATCAATTTTTACCAATACTACCAAAACATCGTTTGTTATATTTTAATTAAGTATAAAGTAACATTTAGTTGACAATTTTTCTTTTCTCGCTTTAGTTCATGAACTTTTTTTATCCACGCTAGTCTCAAAACTTAGTGATTTTTTTTTTAATTTGGTCCTTGCATTTGAATTTTGTTGAAGTATGATGACGTGGCACTCTACAATTGTGCCATGACATCACTTATTTTTTTAAAAAAAATTATAATTTCTTTCTATTTTTTGTATTTTTTTAGATTTTATATTTTTTTTAAAAAAATTCAAGTTCAGTTACCAAATTGAGAAAAGTTATTAAATTCTTGGACTAATGTGAACAAAAAAAATATAGGGATCAAGTTGAAAATTTTATCAAATTTAGGGACTAAATATTACTTTATCCGTTTTAATTATTATATAGTTTTATTGTTTTTATATTGCTTGGAGCTTGTTACTTGTTATTACTAGTTTTTGTTTCCCAATGTATTCACTGGAACGAGTCTAATGACTAATTCTTTGTGTTCTGTATTCGATTGAGTCGAGTCGAATCGAGTCAAAAAATTTCGAGTTAGTCGAGTTGACGAATTTTATTTTAGCAACCGAACTCAATTTGAATTTTTTTCGCATCGGATCGAATTGGGTCAAAAATTTTCGAGTCAAGTCGAGTCGAGTTAACGAATCCAATTATTTATACTCAATGTTGCGTTTATATGAACCGATTATTTAACTAGTAAACGAAGTATAAAATTATTTAACTACATAAATAATATAATAGTTTTGCCTTTTAACTTAATAAGTAAGCATTTATCAAAACAACGTAGTTTTGCCTTTTAACTTAATAGTTTTGACTTTTAACTTTAGAAAATGTAAACATCAAAATGACGTAGTTTTACTTTTTCTTATTCGAATTTTTGAATAACTCGAATTGTGCAATTCATATTCGAGTTAAACCGAAAAACTTAATTTTTTATTCGAGTTGATCCAAATAACTTGATTAACTCAAATAACTCGAACTATTTAATTCAAAATTTAAAAATTTTATCGAATTTTTCGAATCGAATTAGATTTTACTCACCCCTATTTTTTATACCCAGAACAATAATCAAACCCTTAACCACCATGATGGGTTTTTTAAAACAAAAATTTTACTGATATGGAAAGCATGACACCTATAAAGAAAGAATACTAGATGAGCTCGATACAAATGGCCTGATCATCTAACCAAAAGTCAGACCGTACTGATTCGAACAATGGCAGTAATGAAATGTCAGTCACTAGATCGTAAGATTCCGACATGGAGTGTTGAATCCTTCAACAGACAAAGCATAACTCGCCGAAATCATCACACCTTGAGAAACAAAAAAACATATATCTAGCGAAAAGGAGAAGTGCCTTAATCAGTGGTGGAGAGAGGATGAATATAGTATTTAATTATGTTTGAAAGTATATTTGTCAATTTTGACACAAATACAAAAATATGTTTCCATCAATCCATACTCGAACTTGATCAAATCCGATTTAATCATATAAAATTAATGATTTAAATTAATTTAACTTAAACCTAAAATACCTTAAATTAAAAATTGTCTCGAACTCAAAATTAACTCAAATTCGAAATTATTTGAGCCCTAAATGACCCAAACAAGTACCCAAAATGAATTGAACTCGAATTAACTAAAACTTCAAATGATCCAAATTCAAAATAACATAGACAATTCAATCTTTAAAATTGAACAACCCAAACCCAAACTATCCAAACCGCAAATTAACTTGAAAAATATTAAAACTCCAATTAAATTAATCTAAATTGATGCCACTAAAAATCAACCTAATCCGCCCAAACAGCAAGTTTATTCAAAACCATGAATCACATACGTTTGAGATATTTTTTTTCATTGGGTTTATTTTATATACATAAATTTATATTTTATATTATTTTTGTATATATTAAAAACATTTTGTTAAATTCAGGTTCATTACAATGTCATTTTTTAGTTACATGACTACCAAGGGAGCATTTTTTATTTAAAAATGTGACATCAACAAAATTGATAAAAATTTTTAACAATGTCAACAATTAGACTTGATTTTTAAATCTAAAAAGTAGAGGGACTAAATTCTTGAAAATAGAAATATAGAAACTAAATTGCAAATTTGTGGAGTACATAGATTTATGACATATTTTATAGATTTATGACATATTTTAACTTTTATGCTACAAACATTTATTATTATTATATTTATAATTACAATAAATAATCATTATTCAAATATTAATATTGAATATTTTTAATAACATGTGAAGAATATTATTTAAAACTATTTTTTAAAATTTATTATTAAAATAAAAAGCAAAATATTAAATATTTTATTAAAATAATAATTTATATTAATTATATTAATAATTTATTATATGGCTAAATATAAATCATTACATATGTATGTTTAATAATATTGAAAAGTATTATATTTTATATTAATATTTTAATAATTTTAAAATATTTTAAAATATAAATAAAATTTATTATCGATAGAATAATATTAAGCTTGATTTAAGTTAATTTATATATAAAAATAAAATTACCTATAAATGAGCTCTTTTTCGGGAGATAACTTATACTTTTCAAAATGGCAAGTCATTTTATAAGAAAAATAACTTATTTTCTGTTGACCAAGCTGTTTTCTGTTAAACAAATATAGAAAAATGTAAAAAATATTTTCGATAAAACATTTTACATGGAAACAAACCGACCTTAAATACTAACATTTTAAACTAAACGTTTAGAAGTACCTTTTCATAATGATGGTTTAGTTGGTTGAATATTTGCCTAAGGTCTTTGTTTGTGGGCTTAAATTCATTGGACACATTCTTATTTTAACAGATTCTTTAATATTAAACTTATTAGTTGAGGATTGACTCGATTTAGATTATTTTTTATTTGAATAATTTCAAGTTGGTATCAATTTCAATTTTCAATCATGATTATTTAGATATTAGTTTTGAGTTGTGTTAACTTGAAAGTTTGACATTCTCTTTTAATCAATGTTCATCATCCGACCTTAGCTCAGTTGGTAGAGCGGAGGACTGTAGTGAGGTCACTCAAAGTAATCCTTAGGTCGCTGGTTCGAATCCGGCAGGTCGGATTTATTTTTCCAAGAGTATTTTTTTGGGGTTAATTCCAACAATGGTCCCCGAATGATGTTTTAGATTTTCAATTGGTCCCTATTTAAGGGTGAACAATCGGTTTTCGGATGGCTTTTTTCTCCGGAACCGACTTAACCGGCTTAGACCTATCAAACTCAAACCGACTGACCATCCTTGAGTTATTGAGATTTTTTTTAATTTATATTTTTTTGTGTTTTTTATTTGAAAATTTAGAAAAGAGATATTATACGATAATATTTAAGTTAATAGGGACCAAATTATAATGATTTTAATATCTAGAAATTTGGGAGGAAGGGACTGGTTTATAAAAATCTGAAAAATCTGGGTTGTTTTTGGGAGAACCAAATTCTGTTTTCAGGGACTAAAATTGTAAAATAATACAAAAATTGAACTTTAAGGATTAAATTATAAATATTGAGAAATTATAATTTTGGGGATTATTTTATAAAATCTATTATGTTGAAAAATAGAAGTTTTTTAGTAAATTCTAGAAAATATAGGAATGGGTTCAACTTTTATTTTTTCTAATTGGGTCGCGTTTTGTTAGATTTAATGGGTTTAAAGGTTATTGGATTAATGGTTTGGGTTTAAATTTATTGGGCTAGGTTTAGTGGGTAATATATCATAAAAATAAATATATTTTAAATAATTAAAAATAATATAATATAGCATAAAAGGGTTTTTTTTTTGGTTGATTTGATTTTCGAAATTTAAAAATAAAAAATTGACCGACCAAATTGAAAAAATTGATGTCGAAACGGATAAGATTGCCAAAGCCAACTCGATTAAAATCGATTTTTGCTCGTCCCTATGACACTAGTCTTCAAAACACTTTTAAAGTATCAACAAAATTTAGAAGGGTTGTCTTTTTTTAGGGATAAAGCAACATTTGGCCATTACACTTGATAATTTTTTCCAATTTGGTCCATGATATTTTTTTTACATTAGTCTCGGAATTTGATAAAATTTCTCAATTTAGTACTTGAACTTAAATTTTGTTAAGATATGATGATGTGACACTATAAGATTATGTCATGTCATCATTCAAAAATTTTAAAAATTAAAATCAAACCTAAAGAATAATTAAAAATTATAAAAAATTATAAATTTTAGAAAAATACATGTCAAAGTACCACATTACATACCTTAACAGAATCCAAGTTCAGAGATCAAATTGAGAAAAGCTACCACATTCCGTGATTAATGTAGATAAAAAAATTCACGGATTAATGTGAAAAATTATCAAATTTTAAAATTAAATATTATTTTATCATACTCATCATATCCAATGTCATTCATGTAATAAATATATAGATGGTAGTAAACTAATTCACTTCAATCATTTACTATTAACACTTTTAGGACTCAAATAACATTTTTAAAGTTTAAAAATCATTTTAAAATCTTGATAAATTGGAGTTCAAAGAAATTTGATCAAACTAACTCTATCTTTTAATACTAGTTCCTTGTTCGTGTGAGATTTTTTTTATAAAAATTATTTCTTAAATCATATGTTAGGATCGTCCAGATTAAGCAACGAACAAGTAAAAATAGTAGAAGAAATTGAGAAATTGAACAGACAAATTTAACGTGGAAAAACTCCTCCAAAGAAGATAAAAAACCACGAGCAAAGGTAATTTTACTATAATGGCAACAGAATGAAGAGTACAAAAGATGGAGATAAAAACTAAACCCCGAAAACCCGAAAATAAAGAACCCTCAAAACGTAAACACAAAATTCTCTAAATGTGTTATGAGTTCTAATCTCTAATGGGTGTATTTTCTAAGGTTGTAAAAGAGCCTATTTATAGGCTAAATCCATAGGTCAAATAATAATAAAATAATCTAAACTAATCAGTGTTTGATTGAAACAAATAAACAGAGTTTAACTAGGAGATTACTTCTTGAATTTGACTAAAATAGGAGTCATAATTAACAAATCTCCACTTGACTCATATTTCCACAATGCCATCTTTGCCAAAGCCCGCCACGAGCCTATCTTGAACCATGCAGGGAATTAACTGAGTCGATTCTATGCTTAGAAGCTGGAAGACTTCTAGCCTTCGACTTGTACACCGCCAAATCAAAACTAACCCGGGTTTGATTTTCATGAACACAGTGCTCTAACTTTTCAAAACCTGCATCCAAAAGAGAACCTCTTTTTAACAGGCAGTCATACCTTTTCCCTCCTATGACCAAGTTGCCTCCGCTCTAAATGAGTTGACTTGCTCAGAATGCATTTAGGCGAGGGCGTCGATTTCACCGGTCCATCGTAGAACCTTCCGAACATAAAAAGCGCGGTTCTTTTACCTTTTAACAAAACGAGAGCTCCACGAGATACTTTAATGCCGCTCGACTCGATGTTGATTCTGCATCCTTTCAAGTCTAAAATACTCAAGGAGATGAGATTCTTTCGTAAATCAGGTACATACCTGACATCTGAGAGTGTTCTAATCGTCCCATCGTGTATCCTAATTTTAATAGTACCAATTCCAATTACCTTACTAGATGAATCGTTTCCCATACACAACTGAACTGTATGTGGAGAACCATTCTCTATTGGGACACATATGGAAAGAACATCCTGAATCTAGGATCCACTCGGACGTGAGCTTGGAGTTATCGCTCGTTGACACTAACAAGAAATCATCACCGCTTTCATCGGCTAAATTAGCACCAGCTACATCTTCCTCGTTACTCTCAGCAGCTCTTTTCTTTTGCAGTTTATAACAATCTGCTTTGACGTAACCTAACTTTTTACAATAGCAACACCTTTTGTCTCGTTTCTTTGATGCTATCAAAACGGAAGCTTGCCTATCTGCCTTGCTATCCAAATGAAGCTCATTGTCGAGTTTGTCTCTACTCAACAAATTACCCTTCACATCTTGAACGAGTTTGTCTCGCCGCCATAAATCGGGTCTCCCGAAAGACTTGTATGAAGGGGGTAAAGAGCACAATAATAGCATAGCACGATCTTCATCGTCAATATGAACCTCAACATTCTTTAAATCATTTAAAAGAGTAATGAATTGAGTGATATGATCTCTAAGAAGCTCACCTTCGTTCATGCGAAACGTAAATAGATGTTGTTTCAACACTAAACGGTTAGCCAGAGACTTAGTTGCATAAAGAGTTTCTAACCTTTTCCATAAGGCAGATGAGGGCTTCTCCATCGATACCTCCTGCAATACCGTATTCGCGAGGCACAACCGGATTGCGAGACAAAGCCTTTTCATCAAGCTCTTCCCATTCGTTTTATTTAGATTTTTGGGCTTTTTCCGGTGAACAACCTTTTTCAAACCGGATTGAACTAGAATTGCCATCATCCGAACTTACCACAGATTGAAATTTGTCTCACCATCGAACTTTTCAATTTCAAACCTTGTTGCTGCCATATCTGAATGGACTGATCTATGAAAATTGAACTAGCTCTTGATACCACTTGTTAGGATCATCCCGATTAAGCAACGAACAAGTAAAAATAGTAGAAGAAATTGAGAAATTGAACACACAAATTTAACGTGGAAAAACTCCTCCAAAGAGGATAAAAAACCACGAGCAAAGATAATTTTACTATAATGGCAACAGAATGAAGAGTACAAAAGATGGAGATAAAAACTAAACCCCGAAAACCCGAAAATAAAGAACCCTTAAAACGTAAACACAAAATTCTCTAAATGTGTTATGAGTTCTAACCTCTAATGGGTGTATTTTCTAAGGTTGTAAAAGAGCCTATTTATAGGTTAAATCCATAGGTCAAATAATAATAAAATAATCTAAACTAATCAGTGTTTAATTGAAACAAATAAATAGAGTTTAACTAGGAGATTACTTCTTGAATTTGACTAAAATAGGAGTCATAATTAACATCATATTGTTGATACAAGGGAGGAGGAGGTAGAGAGGAAAAGGGGCTGACACAACATAGAGCGATTCATCTAAACAGGTGGAAAGCTGGAAAAGTACAAGAGAAAAGAGAAAGTTGCTATGAAGGTAAAAAAGGCAAAAAGTAAAGGAATAAGTGTTTAAGGTTGCTAATGAGAAAGACGATCCTTTTCCTTCCATTTGGAGGGTATTTATAGGGAAAGTCTTCTTGTCTAGGAGTGGTGATATGGTAAGGTGGTTATCATCATGGAGTACATGATGGACGTGCATAATGAGACCCATTATGTTATTCCTTTTGAGAGGATACGAGTTTGTTATGCCTAGGTGGGCACTAAAGAAAGTGTTCACACTGAAAAGGGGGTGTCTGATCATGGTAAATTGGAAGCTTGATGGAAGGGGACGTTCCACCTATTAATCGGTGATCTCACGACAGATAGTTAGTTCGAGAGATTAAACGGTCGAGGACAGTCCGATTAGCGGGACGTGGAGAATTGTCTTCAAGTGTCCACCTGATACTTTCTGAGAATGCCACTTGTCTAGCCCGAATGGAGATATAACACATATATATTATCATATTACAAGGTTTTGGCTACAAATATAAATAAACACTTGCTCACAAAACTTTTTTTTACATTTGGCATTAACTTATTTGACACATGTTCACACCTTTTTTTGCATAAATTCTTCAAATATTGATAGTTTCACAATTTCATCCCTCCTCTAAATATAATTGAAATTAATTTACTTAATATATATTTTTAAGTTCTTATTAAATTTGAATTGTTACATTGGGTTCTAAAATAACTGCTTATTTGTAAGGATGAATTTGAATAAATCTTTTTAAAATATTTATTAAAATGAATATTGTCCACTTATAATTTCAATGAAATTGATTGGTTTTATATGCAAATAAAGTTTTCAGTTTTTATTTTTAAAAAAAATATTTTATAGTATTTTTTTTTATTTTTAGTTTAAACGTTTTTAAATGATTATAATAAAATATGGTAATACTATTTTTAAAAAGTCATACAAAGTATGTGAGACACAATATCTTAAACAATATCAAAATAAATATATATGTTATGTATATTATTTTATTTTTCTATATTGGTTTATATATTAATTAATTAGATTATTTTAAAATTTAAAATAGTTATAAATTTATGTAATAGCGATAATTTTTAACATAACGTATAATTATTTGGTATATATTAGTATTAATTTATATGAAATTAAATTAAAATTCTTGAAAAGAATACATACTTAAATATTTATTTTGTTAAATTAATATCATATAAAAAATAGGCTTAATACCATTTTGGCCTCTGTACTATAATGAAATTCTCACATTGGCCCTTTTACTATTTTTGGTTAGTTTCCCTTTAACTTTTTCCCTTAAAAAAATTAAATCAACCGATGACCTGATGCTAAAAAATACTTAAAAGTTAAAAATTAAAACACCATTAAAAATTAAAAAACCATTAAAAATCTAAAAAATAATAAAAAATTTCAAAAACCAAAAAAAAATATATGCAAACATTAAATAATAAAGTAATCATAATAAATTTGAAAATTATAAAAAAATTATTTTTAAAATAATTTATAAGTATGTGAAACTTCCAAAAATTTTAAAAAAATCATAAAATTTTTTTTAAAAAAATTTGAACTTTATATTTTTATAATATTTTAGTATTTTATTAAAAATTAAGAATTTTATGGTATTTTTAAAGATATTCTAGGTTTTTTTTCCATTTTAATGATTTTAAAAAAAATTGAGTTTTTTAAAGCAAAAGAATACCATAAATTTCTTGAAATTTTCATAAAATTCTAAAATTTTCTAATAATCCTAAATTCCAATTTTTTTAAAAAATTATAAGTTTTTTTAAATTTTTTTGAGGTTTTGCTTACTTGTAAGTTTATTTTTTTTATAATTTTAAAAAATAAATTAAGATCTTTTAAGGTTTTCCTGTGTTTTAAGATTTTTTTTAAATTATGGTTTTTTTGGGGGATTTTAATGATTTTGTTATATTTTTAAAATTTTTAAATGAATTGAAACTAAGTCACGCAAAAAAAATTCTTTGTTTGGAATTTTAAGATTTTTAGAAAAAATTAAAAAAAATAAAAACCTTATACTAGGGTTACTTATAAATCTGTAAAACTTCAAAAAAAAAAAAATAATATTGTAGAATGGAAAAAAAAATTGTTTGGAATTTTAGGGTTTTAGAAAGTGTTATAATTTTGTGAAAATTTTTAAGAATTTGATGGTATTTTATATTTTAAAAAAATACTCAAGTTTCTTTAAAAATATAAAAAAATCATAAAATTTTAAAAAAATCCCTAAAATTTCCACACACAAAAAAAATACTTGTACTTTTAAAAAATCATTTTTTATAATTTTCTAAAATAGATTATGATATTTTATTTTTTTATAAATTTCCAAGTTTTCATATTTTTGGGATTTTTAATGAATATTTTTAAAATTTTTTTACACATGGCAGTGCGTTATTGGTCGGTTTAATTGTTTTAACAGAAACTGTTAAAAGGGTTACGTGACAAAATGAAAATATATGGGGCAAAGTGGTTGAAAAATAGTAAAAAGGCCAAAGTGAAAATTTCAGTATAATACATGGGCTAAAATGGTATTAAGCCTAAAAATATTATATATGATTTTTACGAGCATTGTAATAAAATATTTATTTTAATTTTTAGCTCCGTATTGATATGATTTTTCAAGCAATCATATTTATATGATTTTTATCTTTAACCATTTTATTTCTCAAACATTACGTATTTTAAAGTTATTTTGAATTAATAAATATGTACAGTAAATCCATGCATCACACGATAAAAAAATTAGTGAATTTATAAATATTAATCATGTTTAAATATTAATTAAAAGTAAAATATTTATTTTAATTTTTAACTCCATAAATATAATTTTAAATTATTTAATTAGTACTTTAAAAAATAGTTATTTTAGGTTTGGATCAATTTAACTTGAAATTACTTGAACTCGAAATGATCAAAACTTCAAATGATTTGAATCCAAAACAACTCAATAAAAATCTCAATTCTCATACCCTAATTTTGAATTGATCCAAACTGAAAAAATCTTCAAACTCGATTTAAAGTGATCTAAATTTATTCAAATGAAAAGCAATCTAATCCACCCAAATGACATGTTTATTCGGAACTATAATAAACATGTTGCAAATGAGTATGTGGTTATCTTTTTGGGTGTAATTAATGTGTCTTCCATATTCGTTTTACAATCAATAAAAATTAATTCTTTTAAAGTATGTAGTTATCTTTCTCAATAATGTATAAAATATAAATAATGCTTTATGTTATTTGTCTTTGTAATGTCTAAGTTGCTGAAAAACTAAATTAGACATGGAAAATCCTCCTAATAACACCATAGAAAACATTTTTAACTTCTAAAATTTATCCAATCAATGCATATCTCAACCAAAATCTAGATAAAAAATGGTTTATTTGAATAGGGGATGAGATTAATTTTGGCAAAATTAAAAACAATGATATTAGTGAAGTCAATTTTTATAGTGATGAGAGGATTCAATCTACAGTAACGTGAATTATGATGTGAAATTAACTCTTACACAATTAGAGCATAAAACTCCAATCAAAATTGTAAAGTGTGTATCGATTAAAAAGAATATATATATTTGATGTGAGATCCAAAGGTAGCCTAAGTAGTACATGAGATAATATTATTAGCAGGAATTTTGTGAGGAAAAAATTTTAGGGGCTGAAATTGAATTCTCTATATCTTTATAAATTTTAAAGGATTAAATTAAAATTATATTATTTTTAGGGGGTTAAAGTATAATTTTACATCTACTAAATTAAAAATTTTAAAAATTTAAAGGACCAAAATGGAAAAATTATTATTTTAGGGGGCCGGATAAGTTAATTTAGGTCAGTTTTGAATTGAGTTAATATAGAAGCTTGACATTTTGAGAAAGCCCTTACAATTGATATATATTATGTAAATCCTTTGACTGTGAACATCGTCCGACCTTAGCTCAGTTGGCAGAGCGGAGGACTGTAGTGAGGTCACTCAAAGTAATCCTTAGGTCGCTGGTTCGAATCCGGCAGGTCGGAAAATTTTCCTTTAACATCTTTTTGGGTTAATTTCAGCAATGATCCACGAATGATGTTTCAGATCTTGTAACACATATGGTAAAAGTCTACCTTGAATCCCTATATTACTACGTAAAGTTCATTTTAATCCCTCTACCAAAAATTGCTTCATACTTTCCGTTAATTACTTATAATTTAGACAAAATATATTATACCTAACTGATTTATCAATGACTCGACCTAGCTCATAAAAAAAATCAAACAATCCCTTCAAAAAGTTTCATGTATTTTTGAATTATTATGTAGCTGAAATTAAAATTAATAATATATCACTTGATTGATACATTATTTATGCTTTGAATACTTAATTAACATTTTAAAATTTAGGAACTAATTTAAAATTTAAATTAAAAAAATTAATTTGGATAAAAGTTTAACAACATTTGGTACAATTAAGGCTATCTTTTCATATTAAATCCCCGAATTTTCTTATAAAAATGATTTCTTAAATGATATTTTAAATGTGAATTATGTTTAAAAATTAAGACATAATGACTTATTTGACCCTTTAACTTTATAAAAAAAAATCTACTTTAGTCTCCATTTAATTTTTCTTCTTTTTTAGCTCTTAAATTTGCGTTATTTGTCAAATTACTCCAAAATGAATAGAAAAGTTAACTTTTTTTTTTTTTTTTACTTTGTTTATGTTTCATACATGTAGATTGCCATGTGGATGACAAGTTAGCATTTAATTATTTTTTAAAATTTAAAAAGTTCAAAAAATATAAAAAACTATTTTAAAAAATAAAAATTATTTATTTATATTTTTAATATTTTTAAAATTTTAAAATTAATTAAATATTGATGTGTCATCTACGTGGTAATATACATATATGTCACATTAGCAAAGTTAAAAAATGTCAACTTTTCCATCAAATATGGGGTAATTTGACAAAAAAATTCAAGATCAATGGTTAAAAGAAACAAAAACTTAAATGAATGACTAAAATGATTTTTTTTATAAAATTGAAGGGCCAAAAAATTTATTATACCAAAATATAATTGTAAGTTATTCAATTAGTAGCTACAAAGAGAAGTTTTTTAATTAGTCAAATAAATTTTTTTTTGGTGAATTATAAGAAAAAGACAAAGTTTTAACAACAACACAACTAGAATGATTAAACCCAGACTATATCTAGATTAATGAGCATTTTAACCATTATAGTAATGTACGAAATTTCAAATAATTTTTAATTGTTATCATATTTTAAATAACTTAATACATTTCATTCATCATCATGATGAATCATATGATGATTTTTGGATAAGGATAGGTTAGAAGTAAAATTTGAATCCAATCATACACATCTATTGCAATCATTTTAGGGGACAACACATTCAACTTTATCAATATCCTAATCCATTATTAGTATATATCTTGAAAATTAAGCATCATTATATATATATTTGTTCCTTGGATGTTCTTGTCTGAGTCATTATGCAATATTCTAACAACAATAATGGATGTGTTTGGTATGAGGGACAAAATCGACTTGATTGATTTCTTTCTACTCCATTCATAGAATCCTAATCTCATTTTCAAACCACCTAATCTAGTAATATGTCTTCGCACTCATTTCAATAAATTATGATTTAATTTAATTTAATTAAGAAAAATCAATAATTAAAACTTAGATTAACATAAATTTAAAGTGATCAAAACTATGATTTAAACTTAAAATAATTTGAAAAACAATTAAAACTTAAAATCTAAATTCAAGATTACCTAACCCAAATTTTTAATATTTTAAGAGTCTTAGGCCGAACAATAAATTGGGATCTCTTTTTTAAAAAAAATTTATAGGTAATACAATAAAATAAAAAATTGGGGGGGTTTTTTTTTTTTCTTTCTGCAATGAAGCGTCGATTAGAAGATTTAGAAAATGTTGAAACTTTTTTTTCCACGTTAAAAATTAAAGAAATATTTTTTGAGCCGAAATTTTTTTGGCCCCTTCTAGCTGTGGGCCCTAGGTGGCTACACTCCCAAACTACCCCAGGGCCGGGCCTAACCCAAAAACATTAATACTATAAATAAAGATTAAACAAATTTTAAGCATAAACTAATTAATTACATGTTAAAAGAAAATTTGCATGGTAAATTATTATACTTGTCAAGTCATACAAGGCTAGCTAGAAATATCAAACCATCGTTTTAAAAAGAAAAACATCTATGTAAGCCTTTAAAATAGAAAAAGAAATGATTTGAATTACACAAGTATATTTTACTTATTATAATTGAATTTTTAAAAAATAACATATAGTATCTTAAAATTTTATGTATTTATTATTGTATTTATAATATTTATAATATTTATAATAATTTTTAAATGAAAAAATTGAGAAAAATCTCAAATCCTACTATTCCACTATATCAACTCTAGCAACCATGCCCAAGTCTGAGTGCAACAGCCTCCAATAGCTCCTCGGCGGTTTCCCCACCAAATGCAAACCATCATCAGCCCTATGTACCCACTTAGCCATAAAAATTGCAGTAGTATTACAAGCTCTTGCTTCTCTAGCTTGATAGTCCAGTGCCGTTAAAGCATGCCCATAATTCGTCAAACCAACAAGCATACATGTTTTTTGATATAACAAACAAAAGTGTTTTTGAATAAATTTGTTTTTTAACAAAGAAATGATAAAGTTCAAAGCATAGAAATCATTTCAAGACTTCCAGACGTCTTAGAAAATATTTTGAACACTTAGAAAACATTTAGACAAAATTCAAAAATAGTTTAAACTTTTTTAACTCAATTGAAACATTTTTAAATCGATTGAAAAATTGTTCCCTACAAAAAGTATCAATATATTTCATAAAGTATCGATTCCCATACAATTTTCACCGATACTTTTTTCAAGATCAATACCAATCTTGCTTATGGACTTGAAACAAAAATTGAACAATCACAATAAAAATCAATACCTTTTCAAAAAGTTTCAATACCCATTCTATTTTTATTGATACCATCTTTGAGATCGATACCGTTTTTGCATTTTGACTTGATGATTTTTTAAACAATTACAAAAAGTAACGATATTTTTTCTACGAGTATCGATACATTTTACCAGGTATCGATAAAATGTTTTTGGTATCGTTGTAAACAAACTTTAATAGCCACTGAACCAAGCATTAAATACTAATAGTATTGATACTCGTAGAAAAAATATCGATATTTCTTGTAGTAGGTGAATTTAATGATCTGGTATTTTCATCCCTAACGACTCTATTCAATTCCTCAACAACCACAACGATTGGAAATCAATTAGAGGGTATAAATATCATCTTCTAAAGGTCCCACAACAACTAGTGAGATTACCATTGATCAAGTGCTTCAAGATACATAAAAAATCCATTACCTATCACTTTGTGCTTCAATTCTTTATCTTCTTCTTATAAGCACTTGTGAGCATTCATTGTATTTTCTATCAACTTAAGTGTTTTCCTTGTATTTGTGCTTAATTGGAAAACATCCTAATCTTGTAAGAATTATTTCTTTGTTTGCTTCTTTTTTATTTTCTTTGAGAGGGTTTGTGCCTTACGGTTTGTGTTAGAAACCTTAAGGGAGTTTGCAAGGTTAAACCTTGTCCTCAAAGGTTATCGAATTAATGAATTTGGGAAAATTCTTAGTAGTGAAAAGCTAAGGCAGTAGAGTAGATAATTGGGGCTGAACTACTCTAAATTCTTGTGTTCATTTTTCTATCCTTTATCTCTAACAACCATAAAATTTTTAAAAGCCAATTCACCCCCCTTTTGGCAATTTCGATTTAATTATTTTAACTATCAGTTCGTTAATAACCCTTCCCACAAGACTACCCAAATAAAGTGTTGCACTCGATATGACATAGACAACTTCCAAACCAATTTACAACTGTCATTTGTGACCCCAAATTACCACACATAATTTCCTTATATGTTGTTGCTACGAAGAACCTCCCCGAGGTTGCTGGTTTTTATATACATTGATAAGACCCCAAGTTCAACAAGGGTACAAGCATAGTCGCAATCCTATGACGTATTTCAGCACTAAGCACCTTGACTATCCCCGTCCAATCCCAATGCAATCACCATGTCTATAACCAATATGTCTTCAAACCTCGGCGGTAGGGATGTAACAAGTTCAATTAACGGCCCCACGACTGACAAACAATCATCCACCCAAAATCGGACTAAGGTACCATTCCCAATAGTGTTGAATCTAGTGCCTTAAGTGTAGTATATTCGTTTTGCATACTTGTTTTTTTCAAACAAATTGACTTAATAATAATATCCATTAATTACTTTTTGTATATTGTCCTTAATGTTTTTGCATGCAAAACAAAATAGAAGCAAATATTGACTCACTAGTTATCTAATGTTTAACTAATACTAAGCAATATTACGTGGTTGGATTATAATACGAAAAGACAACTTGTAGTAATAGATGAACCTAAACATGTCCTTAATCTAATCAGAAATAAACAAACCAATTGAAAGACTAATATGTCGTCTATCAAGTCTAATTGGGGAGATGTTTTGTCTTGAGCATCGGAGCAGAGGACTCCTTAAAAGATAGAGACATAAAAGTGACTGGATAAACTGACTGTAAATCGAACAAGACTCTAGTAGAATAGATCCTAGATCTATTTATGGATTTATTCACTTGTGATTAGACCTGTCCATGGGCCGAGCCACCCGACCTGGCACGAAGGCTTGCTTGAAAAGTGGGAGGGTTTGGGTAAAAATATAGGCCCAACAAATGAGCTTGGGCGAAAAAAATAAGGCCCATTTAGAAAGTGAGTCGGGCCTCAGGTAATGCTTTTTTGGCCCGGGTGCGACCCGAATATGCAAAAAAAAAAATGTTGCTTTTCCTTGCTGTTTTTTTACTTTTTCTTTTTTCCCCCTATTTTCTTGTTATATTTTTCACTTTTTTGCTACCATTTCACTATTATGTTGGTACTATTTTGTTGTTATTGTTTGGATATTGTATAACTCTTGTTTTATTATTAATTTTGTTACTATTTTAAAGGCATTTGCTTGTTAAATTACATTTATCTTAGTGTTATTTAAGTATACATATATATTTATTTTCAATTTGTTGGGAAACATTTATTTCAATGTTTTTATTATTTTTGATATATTATATTTTTAAAAAAAATTATATAATATATAATATAAAAAAATTATATAATATATAATATAAAAGAAATTAATATGGGTGAGCCAGGCTTAGGCAAAATCTTAAGCCCATTTTTTGGGCTGGGCTCAGGCCTAGCAAATTGGCCTAAAATTTTGGTTGGATCCTAGCTGACCCGGCCCATGGACACCTCTACTTGTGATGTTCATAATGTGACATACTTTAATCTTGAGTGGATGACAGGCTATGTATCCGTGACTTGTATACTTTGATGTAAGTAAAAGCCTGAGTTCAAATAGATAAGGAATCAGAAGTTAGTGCGTTGGGTATATAACTTCTGCAGTATGTAGCATCATTCATACTATAGGAAAATAGACTTTTAGCAGCGTTTTTTAGGCCTTTAGCGGCGGTAAAAGCGCATAAAAAAATGCCGCTAAAATTTGCGGCGTTTATGTGAAAAAAACGCCGCTATAGAACATGACATTTAGTGGCATTTTTACCACAAACTCTGCTAAAGAACATGACCTTTAGCGGCGCTTTTACCACAAACTCTGCTAAAGAACATGACCTTTAGCGGCGCTTTTCCTACAAACGCCGCTTAAGAACATGACCTTTAGCCGCGCTTTTACCACAGACGCCGCTAAACAACATGACCTTTAGCGGCGCTTTACCACAAATGCAGCTAAAGAACATGACCTTTAGTGGCGCTTTTCTTACAAATGCCACTAAAGAACACGACTTTTAGCGGCGCTTTTTTTACAAACACCACTAACTTTGGCAGATTTGCAACATTCTATTTTCATCCATATACAACCCTTCCTGTAACATGAGATCCAATAAAAAAACAACAAATCTAAATAATACTTCAAATTCAACGAAAGATATATGATATAAATTAATAAATGAAGTAAAATTCAAAATATTCTTACAATAATGTTAAAAGTGAAAATGTTAAAATTATTCTTACAATAAGAAAACAAATGTCTAAGATGACGGATTTTGTATTTCTTTGAAACATTTTATCATATTCAAGTCAGTAGCTAGCTAGAGTGCGTCGTACTTTTTGTTCTGCTCTGCTTCCCTCTCCACTTCTCTGGCTGCTGCCTCTGCTTTAAGTTGAGCAATTTGCTCAGCTGTGCTCGCTTGCATCTGAGCTATCTGTTCTTTTAACCTCAGAACTTCAACTTGAGCCTGACTCCCCGAAGGCATGTACTGCTGCAAGCTGGATCCAAAATATTGGGTTGGGTTAACAAAAGATCCTTGAAATCGAACCCGACCATACCTTTTGGGACCCAATACTTCAGTATTAATTCTGTTATCAATGTTGTCAAGATTAACAAAACTATCACTCGAAGCAACCGCTTCATATTCTGCCTTTTTTTCTTTTAGTTTCTCCTAAAAAATCAATCAAGGAGTTAGAAACAAAATATATAATAAAAACAAATGCAACATAACTTAACATTATTTAGAACTACTAACGATGAATTAAACCATTATAATTAAACATTATAAATATTAAAAATAAAGCAAATTTTATTAAGTAAATATACTATAATTTCTCGAGCTTCGGAAGTCATAGGAGCTCCATCTTTCTTCCTATGTGTAATGTCAAAAAGCTGCAGGCGTCCAACTTTTTAACCAGACGAGAGTTCCTACAATATAGTAGTAATAATATAATTTAATAGAAAGTCATTAATATATGACACAATTAATAAATTCAAAATATCTCGGCCTCAGCTACACAAGCAAAACTTTTCGACCTTGCTGTGTGCGTGAATTTTTGTTTTTGCCTGCTTGTTGTTCCAACTCGCTCACGATCCTACATTATGAAATTATTATTATGTATATAGTAAATATTATAAACCGAAATAATTATAAGAGTTTGGAAGTACATAATACATCTCCTTTCTTTGAATTCCAGAATCTGACCACATCTTCCCATTGGTATCTCAGCATTCCCGGCGGGACATTTCACAATTTCTCTTCGAGGCTTATATTTTTCTTAAAATATTCTTTCTTTAAAGTGCTTTTATGGTCTCTCTATTTTTTCCCCAATGCCTTCTTGACATAATTATCCGAGACCTCTAAAGCAAATCTCTCCTACAAAAACACAAGTTTAGAAAGTAAATATAAATGAAACTTAAACCAAAGTATTATAAATTACATTCACGTTTTGTTACCTTAATATTATTGAGAGCTTGATTTTTGTTACTATCAGCATTTGATGCCATGACTCGTAGTTGATAGGCAACATATTGGCATTTCGTGCTAAAATGCCCAAATAGCCTGCTAAAAGTCGAGCTTCTGATCCAACAGGCTGACCATGACTGTTTCTTTATACTTTGACACGCTCGACATGAGTTAACTCGTATAATTCTTTTAGTAACGTACATCCTTGAGCTTTGCGCGTCCTACCATTTTCAGCTGAAAAATGGTATATTATAATATAAGAATTTGAAAAAGAAATCAATAATAAAAGTCAGCATGCATGTAAATTAAAGTTAACATTACTTTGAGTTTCTGCAGGTTCGTCAGATGTATTCGGAACATTCGAAGATCCAATGGAAGTCTGTTGTTCACTATTTGTTTCTTTCGAAATTGGAGTATTCTGAACAATACTTAGATCTCGCAATCTTTTTCTAGGCATTTTTTCTGCAAAACACATAAAATAGTTGAAATTTTAGTAACTAATTACAACAAGAATAATACACATAAAATAGTTGAAATTTTAGTAACTAATTACAACAAGAATAGTACATATAAAATAGTTGAAATATTTAACAATACCAAGATTTAAAATATAATATTACATATAATTAAAAAATCGTAAAATCTTACTATATCATAATTCGTAAATATCTTCATCCACATCATGGAAAACCCATTGAGATTGTGTACTAGTACTAGGGATATTTTCATTTAAGTTTTGTTGTGGAAAAGGAAAAGTTTCCGATCTTTCGACAATGTCATCCCTACTTCCATTGCCAATGTCAAACAAGTCTCTAGGGGTGTTTCGAAGTACAACGTACTAGCCCTCATCAGTTGGATCTTTCGAGTAAAAAACTTGTTTCACTTGAGAAGAAAATACATACGGCTCGTCTATCAATTTTTGTCCAGTGTGAATCAATCGAGAGAAGTTCACCATTGTAAAACCAAATTGATCTATTTTAATTCCGCGAGCAGTATTAACATCAGCCCAATCACATCGAAATAAGACAACTTTCCATTTGCCATAGTAATCCAACTCAATAATGTCAGTAAGAAGTCCGTAATACTCCATATTTCCCTCAACAAGATTACTGTCCCTAGCACTAGCATAACTTGTAATTGAAGAATTTACAACTATTCCACAATTTTGTGTTCTCCTTAATCTCTCACGATATTTTGTATGAAATCTGAATCCATTGATGAGGAAGGCACTATATCTTTTTACTACTTTATTTGGACCTTTGGAAAGCCATTTAACTTCGTCATTGACGTCCTTTCCACTCCAAACCTATTGAATCGAAAGTAAATTGAGTAATTATAAATATTATGAGAAAACATTATTTGTTAATGAAAGCTTCAGTTGTATACCATTTGGCTTAACCATACATGAAAAGTTTCTGTGAATAGCTTATTAATCTCTCGATGTTGTAATCTTCGGGAGCATGAACGAGATCTCAAAATTTGTTTGTACCGCTATTTTAAAAAAAAGTAGATTACTTGGTTAAAAAATAAACAAATAAAAAAGATGATTATTTATCAAATCCTAAAACTTACTTGCGTAATGGTTCAAGCGAATCGTGGTGAAAAAGAACTTATCGGTGTGCTTGTACTTAAGATATATCATCTAATTCTGCAATTTCAACTTTACCAATTGGTTCCCCGCAACTTTGAAATAAATAAGTTTCATCCAAGTTAGGATCAATGAGCCCAGCATTTCTACTTGGTCTATTCAATCTTGTTTCAACATCTTCTAAATATCTAGAACAGAAAGTCATACACTCCTCTGCCAAGTATCCTTCAGCTATTGATCCTTCTGGATAACGCTTATTACGACAATAAGATTTCAATTTGCATAGGAACCTAAAGACGATATGCAACATTATCAAAAGTTGTAAATCAAGGTATATTCATGAATGAATAAAAAACTTTATAAATAAATTAGCACCTCTCTATAGGATACATCCACCGATAGAAAACCGGTCCACCAAGTTTTGCTTCGTTAGGGAGATGGATTATCAAGTGCACCATAATAGTAAAGAAGGAAGGTGAAAAGATCTTCTCCAGTTTGCATAAAGTCAAGGCGGCTCGATCTTGTTCTTTCTCAAGTTCTTCAATATCCAAAATTTTGCCACAAATAGTTTTCATTATATTGTATAGTTCAATTATACAAGCCGTCACATTTTTTGACATACAACACCGTAAAGCAACTGGTAGTAAATCTTGCATCAAGATGTGATAATCATGTGATTTCAGGGAATACAGTCTTCAATCTTTAAGACTCACACATTGAGATATATTTGATGCATACGCATCTGAGACCTTTATATCCTTCAACACCGTACAGAACACTTCTTTTTCTTTCTTCGACATTGCAAAAATTGGAGACGACAACCTATATTTCCCATTCAAAAGTACTTGAGGATGAAGTTCATGCCGAATTCCCATGTGAACTAGATCAAGTCAACTCTGAAGATTGTCTTTCGATTTTCCATCGACATTCAAAATTGTCCCAATGATGTTCTCGCAAACATTCTTCTTAATATGCATAACATCAAGATTATGTCGCAGAATGTGATGCTCTTAGTAAGGCAACTCAAAAAATTCTTCTTTTTTTCCACAATTCCGCCTCATTAGGATTATCCTTTTCATTAGATTCATCATCAATCTGCTCATCAACATCGCCAACATACTCTTCCCTCGGTCTTCTCTTCGCTTGCGTGTTATGTGGTTGATTCATCTTCCCATAACTGAAATTCATATCTCTTAACATGAACAAGATTTCAGATCCAATAGTCTGCTCAGGAGCTTCCCTGAACTCTTCAATACTATCAAATAAAGTCCTCTAAAATCTAAATCTATGATTTCCATCTAACCACCGACGATGCCCCATATAGGAGAACTTCTTCCCATTATATAACTACTTGAAACATATTTGCACCACACAACAAGGACAAGCATAACGTCCTTTGGTACTCCAACTAGATAAATTGGCATAAGCTAGGAAATCATTAATAGTCCACAACAAAGCAGCATGTAAAAAAAAGTTCTCCTTTCTCAATACATCATAAGTTTCAACACCCGCCCATAACTGTTTCAACTTTTCAATAGGTGGCTGCATATAAATGTCAATATCATTTCCGGGACCTTTCTCTCCAGGGATAATCATAGATAAGATAAAGAAGATTGCTTCAGACAAATCCACAGAGGCAAATTGTAAGGAACAAGCATTATGCCAAGTACTATATGAAGTACTCATGATTTTATAAGGATTAAACCCATCTGATGCTAGCCCAAGCCTCACATTCCTAGGACTAGTTGCAAAGCTTGGAAATTTACTGTCAAATGATTTCCAAGCTAAATAATCCGCAGGATGCCTTAATAATCCATCATCGGTTCGTTGATCATGATGCCACCTCTTAGAATCGGCTGTCTTTGACGACGTGAAAAGCCTTTGAAGCCTTGGTATTAGAGGAAAATATCGTAAAAACTTTACTGGCTTATTTCTCGACTGTGCCTCACTTTCATCCTCATTCACATCTTTTGTACTCCTATTCATCCAGCGAGAGTTACCGCAAACATGACAAGACTGTTGGTTTTTCCGATCACCCCAATACAACATACAGTCATTTGGAAAACTATGAATTTTCTCGTACCCAAGCCCTAAATCTTTTATCAGTTTCTTCATATCTTTGCATGAATGAGAGATTTTTACAAACGGAAACATCTCTCTCAAAAACTCTAACAACATTGTGAAAGAGTTTTCGGTCCACCCTCCTAAACATTTTAAGTGAAATAGGCGAGTGCAGAAGGACATTTTTGAATATTTTGATCCTTTGTAAAGTTCTTCATTCATTTCATTAAGTAACTCGTAGAACTTCGCCGCTTCTCTATTTGGCTCATCATCACGTACACTTCTTCCCGTTTCGGCAAAAACATTTCCGCCAATGTTACAATCATCGGATGCAATAAACTCAGGTGGAAATGATTGCAAACCATGACCGTGCATATTATATGCATCCCGCAACATACCTTACATGTCATCTTCTCTAACAGACTGATGGTAAACAGTATGAGGATAAGCTAGATTAGTCGTTGAAGAGGTTCTACTAGGTGTACACTCTCTATGGAAAATCCATTTTTTATACCCCCGAATAAATCCATCAACAATTAGATGTTCGTATACAACTTCGAGAGAATGCTAGTTGATGTTGCCACACTTCTTACACGGGAAAAGAATCATATTTTCTTGGCTTGCATTTTGAAATGCAAAATTTAGAAAAGTTTGTATTCCATTTCGATAGTGGTTGCTTGCCCTTGACAAATTCATCCAACTCTTATCCATTTCGTTATTCTTGAAGTTTAAAGTTGACAATAAATTACACTGGTAAGTTGTTTAATTATAAGTATAATTAAGCTATGTAAGTTATGATATGATATCTATTTATGTATTATGTAAGTTATGTAAGTTATGTGAGTAATGTGAGTTATGTGAATTATGTAAGTTATGTAAGTTATGTAAGTTATGTGATTTATGTAAGTTATATAAGTTATGTGAGTTATGTAAGTTATGTAATTTATGTACGTTATGTGAGTTATGTAAGTTATGTAATTTATGTACGTTATGTGAGTTATGTAAGTTATGATATGTACGTTATGTGAGTTATGTAAGTTATGTAATTTATGTACGTTATGTGAATTATATCATTGAAAATTCATAATGGTCAATTAATATTATTAATATTTTGTTATTATGTTAACATGAAAATTATTAATATTCATTACCCTGCTATTATTAAATATTTACTAATATTGACTTATGATTTGTTATTATGTTATTTATCATATATTACTATTTTATTATATTTTTAAGTATGAAGTTTACCCTTTGTTATTATCATGTATTACTTAGGCAATTATATACTAGTAGTTTTGGAATGGTTTATTACTAATGAATCATCATTTTACAATTATTAATTTTTATAATTATGAAATTTACTAAATTTTCTATTAATTTTTATTTATAAAGAATTAAATTTAACCATTTTACCTTAAAATGGTATTCACTATAAGAAACAATTTAATGATATACTATTTGTTACTTAACTTGCAAAATTGATACTATAATAATCATGCGATTTGTAAATGTATAAAAATTTATTAACAATTTATGCAAAATTAGATATTTTAATGATGAAATTTATAATCATTGTATTGCCTAACATAATTTATTTCTTTGTTATAAATAAATCCAATTATCAAAACTATTTAAAATCATTATTTGAAGTACTTGATATCCATTTCATCCAAATAAGTTTAAGTATTTATTGCAAACTACATTAGTAAATCAAGAAATATTAACTGAAATATGAAATATTTGTAATGCCAAAGCAAAATTTTAATAGAACTTCAAACGTAAGCAATCAAATTGTAAACTTTTTAAATTTTATATGACCTAAATGTAAATTTCTAAAAATTAAAGGGCCAAAACTGTTACCTATTTTTTAGAAAATTCATTTAAAAAAAAATCACAAAGCTAGTAGAGATTATCATATGCCATGTTAAATATTCATTTAATATTAATCATGTTAAAATTTTAGGATATTAATAATTGAAAATTCGTTAGCCTATACATACAGTGCACAAAATGCATCAAATCTTTGAAAATCAGAGAAAAATATACTAATACTAATAGCAGCAGTAAAGTAATGTAGAAATCCAGACCATTTGAACAGCTAAAGTAAGCAAATGGCTCAACCTTTAAGAGAAATAAAGAATAGATAGCAAGCTCAGAAGAAATAAACACAGTGTTGAAAAACATCAAGAAACAACTTACATTTGTGAAGAAGTTGAGAAATGGCTTCTAATTTGGAACAAAGAACAGAAGCCGAAATGGAGGACATAGTTGAATTTGGTCAAGCAAGAATCATATGTGAAAACAAATAGAAGGAACATGCCCACATGAGAAATAATAGACACATCAGATTCATGTCTCCACTACAACAAAGGAAATTTGCCAGACATATATATGAACCCAACATTACAACTAAAGCAACCAAAACCTTCCACTTATGCCTGATCCAAAGATCCCTAAATGAATGAGAATGTGCTACTTTATTAACAAACATTTGAAGCACCAAACAGATGCTAAAAATATCTGACAAACTCAACATTACAACTAAAGCAAAGCTAACTAAAAACTAGTAATTAAATGACAATAGGAGAGGAATGGCCATTAACACATCCTACGCATATTACCAGCAAATGAAAAAAACTATCATACCCTCGTTACCGTGTTCACATATCCATTGAAAATGATATGGAACACAAATACTTTAAATGAGCAAAAAAGCCTGCATAAACTATTTTTGAAGCTTTACAAGTCATATGAACATTTGATCATAGCAATTTACTTTAGGATATAGTTCGATACCAACATTTCTCCGATAGAAACTAGAGAAACTCTAATATCTATTTCCAGAAACTACAATAATCCTAAGCCTGTCATATGTTAAAAAATTGTAACACAAAATTGAAAAAGTTTAAAGCAGCTACGTTGTAGCAACAAAAACTAGAAATCCCAGCAGATATTTTAATCTTTTAATATTTACAGAATATATAAGGATAAAGGATATGATAAAGGTAGACAGAAATATGCACGTCAGTTTAAAGAAGAGTGAGTAGACATTTTGGAAGTCCTACCTTGAATTTTCAGCAGGTGCCAAGTCCTTATTGCTAGGATATTGAACCTGTACCATGAAAGCAGAATCAATTACCTGATACAGACTTTGCAGTTCACATGCAAAAAGGATTATATAATGAGTAGGGAAAGAAGATTGGAGGGAGACAAAACAGACAGAGGACCTAGATCTTACTGTCTAACAAGGATCTTAATCTCTAACCCAGAATCAATTATTTGAAACTAATTCTTTTTTCAATACAATTTTCTAACAATGACCTAGATGGACAAACACAGACAAATATGACACTGAGCAAAGCAAAACCAAAAGAAATCAGGGTGATGCTGTAAAGCAGAAGTAACAGAGAATGAAATTTTATGCATGGCCATGCTTTCATTCTAAGGAGAGCACAATACGGAAGTTGCAAAATACCTCTGGGACCTGAATTTCTAGCGGCGGCGGGTGAGAGAAGATGCGATGGTGGAGATTTAAGAAAATGGGGATTTCGATCAGAAGGGATTTCGGGAGTTGGCAAATTAGGGATTGCAAAATCTAGGAAAAACTTGGGGAAAATTGAGATGTTGGTGAAAAGAATTCGGGGAAATCTGATTTGGGGAAAGTAAAGGAAATTCGAGGCTAAAAAAACGACGTCGTTTAATCTGAGTTTAATAAAATTTGTGGCGCTTTTAAAAACGCCATTAAAAATAAAGCATAAAAACGACGCCGTTTTGTAAACACTTAATACATATTAGCGGCGTTTTCAGCTAAAACACTGGTTAACCAAACCTTTTGCGGCGTTTTGAAAAAAATCACTAAAAACAAGGATAAAAACGTTGCCATTTTACACTCTCAAAAACAATTTTTGTGGCGTTTATATTGAAAACGCCGGTAATGCATGATTTTTGCGGCGTTTTAGAGAAAACGCCACTAAACGTGCAAAATGAAACGACGCCGTTCATCAGTTTTTTAATACATATTATCGCATTTTATTAAAAAACACCACTATTGCTAACTTATTAATATTATTATTTATTAGATTTATTTTTTAATAAATAAATTTCATGTTAGAAAATTGAAAAATGGGTATTCATTTATTTATAAATATTTTATAATTTTGTATATATTTTTTGAAAAATTAAACATTCAAATATATATATTATTTTCAAAGTTTTTTAGGGTTTTTTAATTTTTGTGTTTTTAAGAATCAAGATTAAATTAACAGAATGTGTAAAGTTAAGGGTTAAATTTGTTGAATTTTTAAAATTAAGATTAAATTGATAGAATCTGCAAACATTGGAGGGTTAAATTTATTATTATGCTAATAAAAAAGGCTTTCATTAGATTTCGATAACGTTTGTGCGTAAAATATATAGAGAATATATAGTTAGGTAATTATGTTTATAATTTATGATTTATTATAATATATTTATTATAGTAAAATCAAATTTTATGATTTATTATAATTTCTAATTATAATCAACTTTTTAATCAATATTAAGTGCTTCCACAAATTATTATAAACACAAGCTTTTACATTAATATCTATATATACACACATCAATATATATCCATATGAAATATATTTTCAAGGTATAGAGTTTTGGGGCTTAATAATTGTGGGGTTTGATGTATTACCGGTTTAGTGCTTGTTGTTTAGGGTTTTATAGTTGATGGTTTAGGATTTAAGATTTAGAGTTTTGAGTTTAGGGTTTAGGGATAAACAGATGCACAATCAGAATTTTTTAGGGGCTGAGACTAAAGAAATTAAATTGTAAGTAAAAAATGCAATCTCATCATCTTCATAACATATATTTTTATAATTTTTTAATGATTAAATCAAATTTGATCTTCCGTCTTCATTCGATCTTCCCTAAACCCTAAACTTAAAAACCCATAAACCTAAGCCATAACCCTAATCCCTAACACTAACCCTAAACCATAAACTCTAAACACTGAATCTTGAAATGATGAACTTAAAACCCTATTCGACCCATACAAACCCCTAAAACCTTAACTATAAAAACCTTAAACCCTAAATTAATTAGATAAAATTTAAATATTATATATTCTTTCAATATTTTAGGAAATTTAAATAACATTTTCAATTTACTAATTAATTTTGTTTCTCTAGAGATGCATGGGTTACAAAATTTTTTAATTTTAATATATATAAAGTTTTATCTATTATCTCTTAAATAATTTAAACTATAATTATAATATTAATATATTCATATTAATATTATCTTTTTTACAATTATATAAGAAATTATTTAATATATAAATTAAAAATATTCAATTAAAAATAAAATTTATTTTAATTAATATAAATGAACAAGTTAAATAATATGGAGTATAAAATTATTTTGCGGCGTTTTTATCATAAACGCCGCTAACGATGGACCTTTTCCAGCGTTTTCTCAATAAACGCCACTAATGCTCAATTTATAGCGGCGTGCTAATGCCCTTAAAGGTCAACATAAAACGACTGCGTTGTGCTTAATTATTCTGCGGCGTTTTTAAAAAAGCGCTGCTAATGGTCGACCTATAGTGGCGTTTTTAGGAAAGCGTCGCTAATGCTCAATCTATAGTGGCATTTTTCAAAAAGCGCCGCTAATGCCCTTAAAGCTCAACGTAAAACGATGGCGTTGTGCTTAATTATTTTGCGTCGTTTTTTCAAAAAGCGCCGCTAATGCTCAATCTATAGCGGCATTTTTAAAAAAACGCCGCTAATGGCCTTAAAGGTCAACATAGAATGACGCTGTTGTGCTTAATTTTTTGCGGCGTTTTTAAAGAAGCGCCGCTAATGGCTGACCTACAACGGCCTTTTTCTGAAAGCACCGCTAATGCTCGATCTATAGCAGTGTTTTTTGTCTAAGCACCGCTAAAAACGCAGCTAAAAACTTATTTTGCTGTAGTGTCAGAATAGTGAAATTCATAGCTCAACTAATAAGTAAATGATATTCTCTCCTCGACATTACACGATAGATGAAAAGTAAACATGGTCACAGGTCGTTTGTCTTTGTTATAAATGACTTAATTACTATTCAATAGTAATTGACTCTTCATGTAGAAAGATGTAATGATTACCATGAGATAAAATAGAATCATATTGAGAGAATGAATTTATCCCAAAGAGATTAACGTCATCCTATGAGGGTAACATACTTATGACAAGGTCATTGGAAGAACACTTGTTGAGTAACTTTAGTAATAGTATGTAATTAGGGAGAGAATTTTTGTTCTTCTCTTATTTATCTTCAATTTTTCCACTTCTGGTGGTGAGAATAATTAATATGACCATCCCTTTTACGTTTATTATATAGCCACTTATTACATCCACGTCAAAGATTATGTCTTTATATAGTGTTACATTCGCTTCAGGGAATGGAACAAATCTAATACAACATGCTTTATGGTTTTTCATTTAATAGCTCGTTATTTAATAGCACATCTGAAGCATGAAAAGTTAAAAAAAATTTCTTAAACAAGTCTTGATCAATAATATTCTTCTCACATAATTTTAATTGAGAACTCAATACTGCATATTTATACTCACTCACAATTTTAAAATATTGCAACTTTAGGTGCATCCAATAATAATGAGATTCAGATAGAATTATCATATTCTGTTGTTCATATCTTTCTTTTAGAATATTCTACAATTCAAGTGGATTTTTAAAAGTCAAATATTTTGCTTTCAATCCTTTTATGGGGATGATGACAAAACAAGATCACAGAGATAATCAGTCAATTTAATTTAATAATATGAGTAATAAATATAATTCAATAACTCAATCTTTCTTTATTATTTTCAAAATAAAGATGGGTATGCAAGTATTATGCATAATATAATTCAGTAGTTGAATCATTCTCTGTCAAAAGAGGTAGATATTCATAGTAAGAGGAAAAGTAACTTTGAAATTGCAGGTAGATGAATGATTAAGGATGGACTTCAAAGGTTAAGAGGTTGAGGGTCTAGTTTTCAGCGAGGTAATGGGAATTTTTTAAAAATGAGTATCATGGTCATAACGTGTAAATAAATAAATAAATTTTTTACAATGCTTCTCTAATGTCTATTTTAGGGGTGAGCAAAACTCGATTCGATTCGAAAAAATTGAAAAAAATTAGAATTTCAAATTATTCGAATCGAGTTAATCGAGTTAATCCAATCAACTCGAATTTTGAGTTTCGAGTTTCGAGTTCGAATCGAGTTGAATTTTCGAATTCGAATAACTCGAATAATTCGAATAAACCGAATATATATTTTTTATTTCTTATTTTTAAATTTTAGGCTTTTAAGGTTAACCCATTTCCCCTAAGCCCGTCAGCACCCAACCCCAATTTTTTTTCCCAAATTCCCAACCTAATTCCTCTCCCCAAATCAAACCCCAAGCCCTAGCTTTGCAGATTCTTCTTCTCCAATCCCCCAATTTAATTTTTTTTCCCAAATCCCAAATTCCCAACCCAATTCCTCCCCCCCAAATCAAACCCCCAAGCCCTAGCTTTACTTCCCGTCTTCTCCAATCATGCACTGCTGCAAATTCTTTAATCAAGTCCATTCAGCTGCAACTCTCTGATGCAAAGGTATACATTTCTCATGTTTTCCTGCTAGAATATTCTTATGTTGCTCTAACTTTTTGTTTTTCTTGAAGTATCATTTGTTGAAACTTATGTTTGATTCATTTCCATACATGGATATGGGGTTATGACCCTCTAAGGAGCCTCCAAATACATGGAAAAAATTAAACATATCCTTGTTAGAGACATACTTATTCTAACATTCATACCCGAACCTGATTACCATAGATTTTGTATAATATTTAGTGCATTATAATTAACTGTATTGCCTGAAATTTTGATTGATTTTGCAAGTATTGTTTGTTTAATTGACATAAAAAGGATGCCTCAATAGTGATAGAAGAAGAGGATTCAAATTCCATATTTACTTAATGCTGCCTCATAAGATGGCTGTATGAACCGAGTTAATCTCCGTGGTCATTATTCCTTTATTGTTATTTTTTTGGTAGAAAGGAGAGGTAGCAGAGGTTGGGATTGAAATCCCAGATGTACTCAATACCACTTCTTAACATAGCTGCAATTGAATACATGAACCGAGTTAAATACAGAGTTTCTTGTTTCTTTATTGTTATTGATACACATATTTTTTTCTCTTTAGATTAAGCTAGCAGACAAGCAGGCGGCCTTAGAAAAGACACAATGGGAAGCAATGACATCTAAACAAAAGTTGGAGAAGCTGCAAAATGATATAGACTCCATGCAAGGAGAATTTTCATCATTTATGCTATTATTAAATGGCTTGACAAAGAAAAATCGCACCGCATATGCTGAAGATTATGATGTAGCACCATACCATTCGGATCATTTCTCTCACCTGGTAACTTCACTATCCTTTGCCTAATCAACTTATTTAAATTCGAGTTTTCCTGGCTTTTGCTTGCCTTTTACTGCTCCCCATTTTCATTTTTCTTGAATTAACCTTACCCAACAAAGTCCAGACATAGGTATGGAAAAATCTTTGAAAAAATTGACCATACCCATCTTGAATGCATATTTGTATCTTACATTCACACAAAATCTGGGTAACATAGTTTAATAAAATCTGGGTAACATATTGTTTTTTATTTATTCACTTATTTACTTCAATTTTTGTTGTATGATCATGTTTAAAAACTTTAAAGAAATTTTTTTTTGAAAAATTACATAAAAATAAACAACACTAAAGTCGTTTTTTTAAAATTTAACTCGAACAAATATATTTGATTTGATTCGATTCGAATTTCGACTCACTCGATTCGATTCGAGAAAATTTCAAATTAAGTTAGGATGATAAAATACGATTCGAAAACTCGATTAACTCGAAAATTTTCTGTAACACCCCAAACTCGGCCCATACGTTTCGACCAGATCTAGTATGCTATGGGTTGTACATTGAAAACTTTTGCTTCGTTGGTTTCGAAAATGTAAGTTAATTAGACAATATTTAAATAAATAAGTGACATTTTAGAAATAAATCTTTAAAATATTATTAAGTATAATAAAACCTTTGACACAATTTCATAAGTTGCAAATATTAAAAACTACTTAGGCGAATATAAACTATGGGGCATTATTACCTAAATATTCCCAAAATAAAACTTAAAGGAAAAATCGAAAACGCTCTATAGAAATAAAAACTTGATGGCCCCTTGAGTCTGTCTCGGCTCCCATGTCCACGATCTACTGCTCATCTGAAAAGTTAAGGAAAATAATAGGGTGAGTCACCAAGACTCAGTGTGTAAATCCCGAAAACACATAAAAGGCTTGGGCCCACAAACACATTATGAGCCCTGGCCCATACACAATGGCAACAATCATATTTACATGATAGATAATAATTGATGCATAACCCAACCCATCCTAGAATTCCATCCTCTACACACCAACCCGTACCAACCATCACACCTTGGAGATTTCTACAATCAACCCTCCATCCACTACACACCATAACGACAGCTGTGCTGCCTGTCTTAAAGACCGATCACTGTGTGACCTTTGTGGCAAAGCCATCGATCGCTATGCGACCTAACATTCATATTTGTGGGTTTTCTACCACCGATCACCATGTGACCTAACATTCCATTTCGTGGGCTTTCTACCACCGATCACCATGTGACCAATCATGCTCTTCCCTTTTAATAACATAATCCCACCCCATGCATACACACATAAAGAAAACATCATACAGGCTTTTATATATATATATCGATACACATAGAGATTTCTATGATTACGTACCTGGCATCCTTGCCTAACCCTTTTAGGGTTTTATTTGACTGTCTACACAGCCACTTTCCGGCTTTTTAGCCCATAACATATATATAGACATACATACAGGATTAATAGTGTGTTAGAGATCTACACACGACTGTTCATACAGCCTCATTTTTTGGCTTTTCAGTCCCTAACAGGTATAATACAAAATAAAACTTATGTGATAAGGATCTACACACCTGATTACTGATAAAACGATGCTTTCTATGTCGACGCTATCCTTAGTCGACACGACTGCTATCTGCCTAAGGTGTTGTTCAGAAGCCAGTCCACAACCAAGTGGCCAATCTTGAACGGCAGATACCGCTTGTTTCTTAAATTTAGGGATTCTCTCCTTTGCCTTAAAATCCCAAAATTGTAGACAAGCGATTTTCGGCTTTTAGATCTAGACAACCAAGTTTCCTTAACACAAGGAATTCGGCTAACACTAGAGAGAAGATCGGCAATGCCAAAGAAGAAGTTTTAAATGCCGGAAGAATAGAACTAATTCACAAATGGGATGAATAAAGAAAAATTATGGAGATTCGGTTTTTTAGAGAAATCGGCTCAAGAGAAAAAGAATGGAGAAGAGAGTGAAAGGAGAGGTTTCAGCTTTTGAAGAAATTAAATAGAAGAAATTGTAGAGGGAGAGGCTAAGAATTTCGACACAAAGAGTGAAGACGAAATTAGGGTTCAAATGCCAGAATCAATGAGATATCCCCCCTATTTATAGGAATTTCGACACCTATTGTTTAAAACCAAAAACGCCCTTCCTATTAATTAAAATTCAAGCTAAATAAAAGGGAAAATTTAGCACCCCTTTGCCATGCAGTAGCCGATTTCTTTACTCCTCTAAGTGATGGATTTTCGGCCATCACCTTGTAGATAGACTCCTATCTTTTCTCCTTTTTATCTTCTAAATTATCAATTATAAAATCCATGTAAATTCTCCTATTTTTGAGCTTTGTAGCCGTCCACCTCACCTAACCCTAATGTCAAATTTAGCTAGCTAAAATTAAAAGATTTGGGCTCCATGCAACTTAAATTTTGGGCCCCTAAATCCCTTGTTGTGGCGTCACCCCTTGCTCCTTTTTAAGTGTCAAAAATGGCCTAAAAACATGGGCTCCTTGCGGCCAAAACTTGGGCCTTTTTAATTGTTAATGACGCCACCTTCAAATTCCCTTGCAGTGCCACCTATTGTTGGGCCACAAGCCCACGTTGGTATTTTAAACACAATTACCTCCTTTTAACTCTATAATGCCCAATCAGATAATTTAACCAAGGCCTTTGCCTAGTCCTGAGCCCAATTTGGACCCCTATCACTTAAATTAACATATTAAACATATCCTTAAACTAAACGCATAGGCCAAAAATTCAGGATGTTACATTTTCGATTCGATTCGATTCGATTTGATCGAATGCTCACCCCTAGTCTATTTATAGAATAATAAGCATAGATAAAATAAAACTCTACATTTAATGAATATTAGAATCCTAAAGTATATAAAATTTATCTTGATCTTGATAATAAAATATTCATAACAATATTTTAATTAATCTTAGGTATAATTCAACATTTAATCCTTGAACTTGGCAATTATTCTCAACTTGGTCCTTAAACTTTTTTTTGTCCAAATTAGTCCCTGAACCTGGAAAGTTTTCCCAATGTTATTTTTTGTGATGATATAACACTTTGAGATTGTGTCACATCATTAACTATTTTTTTTTAAAAAATAATAATTTTTTTATGTGATGACCTGTCACAAAATTAAAATGTCATATAATTGCATTTACCAAAATTGAGAGAACTTGTCAAAGTACCAGGACTAGTATGAAAATAGTTGTCAAGTTTCAGGATTAATGTGGACCAAAAAAATTTAAAAGACGAAGTTGAGAAAATTTGCCAAGTTCAGGGACTAAATATTGATTTATCCCTTAATCTTGAAAAAGAACTAATTGCACCAAACATCCCAAACTATGACCATCATTCTAAACTGGTCCTCAAACATTAAAACATTCTAATTACTTCCTAAAATTATTGATGTTATATCAATAAAGTTCTTCCATTACTAAAATCATTAATTAAACCATTAAATGAGACACTAGAATTTAAGTTACATAATTTAAAATGAAAAAGTTAAACAAGAATGTTGTAAAAATTTTAGTTTTAAGATTTTTGAAGCTTTTATAGAAACTATCGTTCACACACTCTCTCTTTTTTTTTTTACTTTGTTTTTACTTTTTAATTATAAAAGTTATGTGGTAACATTTTACTTTTCTTTAAAATTTTCATTTTAAATTATGTTCACATGAGGTTTTACATCCCATTCAATGATTAAATTAATTATTTCAATAGTTAAACAGAATGTTAAAAAGTCCAGTGACAAAAATGTTAGGCCCAAGTTTGTAGGCCCAAAACAAACAAAAACCCTAAAGCCCATGACCCAAAAATTTTAGAAAAAAACTAAGAAACCCTAAGCCCCTCTACGCCGCTCCTCCCTTTTGCGTACACGCCGCCCGAGATGCCTCATCCCAAGGCCATGACGCACCCTTGCTATCGCTATTTCACCAAAACAGTAAGGGGTCTACTTCGCCCTCCGTTGACCTCACTGGTGCCTACGAAAAAGGACAAAGAAAGAGAACAGGAACAGAAACGCGATAGCAGAGAAACAGTGACAAAATAGTAGCAAAAATAGTTAAGGAAACAATGTAGCATTCGCCTATAAAAGCCACGAAATTATCAATGTATTTTTTACAGAAGACATAAGATTAATAAAAAAACAGAAAAATAAAAAAACAGAATCAAAAGTTTGCAAAGGTAGTCTTTTTATTATTTTTCATTTTTTATTATTTTCATTTTTTTGTTTTTTATTTGCTCTCATTTTCCAAAGAAAAAAAAGAACTAAAAGAGTGGTTCGAAATTACCTAACTCTTTGTATTCCGCCGCCATATGCGGCCAAGGTTCGTCGGTTCCAATGAAAATGACGTCTTGTGGGCTCGGAGATTTGAAAAGCAAAAAAAAAAATTTACATTTTATTCTCGCCGACCACCATGGACTCCATGGTGGCTGATCACTGGATCCCTAAGCCGGAGAAGGGGACTTTAAGAGAGTGAGGGAGTTTTTTTTTTTTTTTTTTGAAAGGAGAATAAAATGAAATTTTTGAAAGTTTTTTTTTTTTTTTGCTTAAATGGACCCCTAAAACGACACCGTTTTAGGGATGGCTTCAATAGCCCTAAAACGAGGTCGATTTGCTCAATACCCGAAACCCGACCTGGTTTTAAGCTAGGATCCGCGTGTTTTTTCCTAAAAGGGATATTTACGTAGCCGATCCTTCAGCTTTTTCGCTTATTTTTTTATTTAATCCTATTGCCTTTTTTATTTATTTTTTAATTTAACCTTGCAATTTCGATTCTGTTTCATTTTAGTCCACCGTGAAACGGTACGTTTGTAGGACTAGGAACAATTTCTCATTTCGTCCTCGTACCTTTGTGCGAATTATATTTTGATCTTAATTTTTTTTTAAATTTGGCCATGCGATATTATTTTATTTTTGATTTGGTCCTTCGACTTGCCAAAGGAAATAGCGCGTTCAGTGGGGTTTGGGATATTTTCCCAGTTAATCCCCATTCCTTTTTGCGCGTTTCATTTTAGTGCTTGGCTCTGTTTTAATTATTTTATTATTCATATTTTAACCCTTTTTGTTATTTATTTATTTTGAATTTATCCTTTAGATTTCATTTAAGTTACAATTAAGCCCTTTTATTTTAATTCTTTTATTCATTCATTTATTTATTTACTTGTTTATTCATTATTCTTTTTAGTTTATTCATTTGCTTGTTCATTTACTTGTTTTTGTTCATTCATTTATTTATTTATTTTTATTTTAACCCTTGTATCCATTTATTTATTATTCTTTCATTTTTCTTAACTTTTGTTTTTCTTTCATTGATTACTTATTTTATTTATATCTTCATTATTATTACCATTTTATTACCTATTATTATTTTATTATCTGTTATTATTTTATTATTATTATTTATTCATCTATTTATTTATTACCCCTTTTTATACTTTTAAAAATTTGATTATTTATGTTTTTTACTACATATATTGTTATTATTATTATTATTATTATTAATTATGTTAGTTACTATTATAATTATTGTTATTATTATCATTAAATTGTTATTCTTTATTTAGTCATTCTATCATCATAGTCCATTATCATCATTTACTAGCATAATACTTTCGTTCTATTGATTTATTCACTTGTTATCCGTTATTTTATATTATGCCAATACTTGTGCTAAGTGTTACATTCAAACATACTTGTCCGTTTTACACCATACCCGAATAAATTAAAATTACTAATTTAAGTGTTACGTTAACTTTTGCGCGATGCATAAAAGAAAATTTTAAAATAATAAGGGAATGTTCCGTATTTGGAGATTCGAGAAGTCGTGCCCTAACTTACGGGGTCTCGACTTTCTCATTGAACCTAGATGACCGAATATCCTTTTAAAATGCGCGAGATTTAATATAAAAAAATAAAAGGCAAACTTACTTTTGAGAATTCGAAATGTCGTGTCCTAACTTATGTGATATGACCTTTTGTTACCTTGAGATAAGAAAGCCTTTTCATACGTTTTGATCTATTTAAGAGACTTTACTAAAATATATATAATACAAAGAGGGATCGTATCTTAAATTCTTTTCGAGTTTTCAACTTTCGACATTAAGACATTAATTAATCAATTAGGTACCAATTTTGGGCGTTAGGAGGGTGTTAATCCTTCCTCGTACGTAACCGACTCCAGAACCCATTTCTGGATTTTTGTAGACCGAAAAACATTGTTTTAATAAGTTAAACCTTTTATTAAAAAGATCAAGTTTCAAGGTGATCCGATCACACCTCATATAAAAAGGATTGGTGGCGACTTCCATTTTCATTTTCAAAATAAGAAGTCGACCATTTCAAAAAAGGTTTCGATAGCTTGGTGACTCCACTAGGGACTAGAATAAGAGAGTCAAGCCACGAGTTGATTATTTCTTGTCTTTTTGTTGAAAATCGATAACTTGGTTTAAATTTACGATCTTTTCGTTGCATTTCATTTTTTATAGTCTGCATCATGTTATTATATTTGTTTTATTGGTCCGAGTCTTTGAATATATTTTCGCATATTGCATTTCATAACCGGTCGGTTATACCCTTTTAAGTGGAAGTGATAAACTATTCCTTTGTGAGGTCTTCACCTCCGTATAAGATAGTGGATCGCTTTCGAGATACATTCGTACCTATGTCTTCGTGAGATTTTCATCTCCGTATAACCATAGGGAAATGTATTCCCTTGAACTGAACTCAGTCCGTATGAGCCTATAATAGGTGAGGATCGAGGAATCTGTTGGTTCAGGTACCCTTACTTTAGAACCGAACCATATATAATGAGCCCTAAGAGCCGACCCTAGGTAGAACCGCACCGAACCCCTAGTGGTCACCCAAATAGGTGCTTTATTTATTATTACTTACTTGCTTTAAATTTTAATTTTGTATGAGATGTACTGACTTGTCTTGTTTTGCTTTGACTATGATTGCATGACATTTTCATCATAAAAAAGGTGTTGATTCACATTCAGTTACTAAATAGAGAGCTTGCCATGGAGAACGGATTTCTTAATAAAGTGGAAGATAATGCGGCTATCCAAATATGGTCCGAGAAAATGCAACTAGAAAAGGGTGATAGTCTAACAGAGGGGTACATGTCAAAATTATAAGACTTCACTCGTATTAGCGTGACCTAGAACAATCTCTAAAAATTGAAAGAGATATGGGTGGTGGGGTAAAAGAGTCAATGACAACATCCCTGGGCCAAGTCAAGAAAGCACTCGACCAAAGGAGGAATACCTGCAAGTGATCCCATCTGAGCTAGAGGTCATAAAGTGGGATTTTGAAAAAAGGAATTCAGAGCTAGGAAAGAAGATAGAACAATTGAAAGAGGAAAAGACGCAATTAGGACTAGATGTTGATGTCCAGAAGCTAGAGGCTGATAAACTGAGAAAAGAAAAGAACAAAGCCGATGAAGATCTGGACAGTTTAAAAATGAATTACAAGAAGCTGTGCTTATCGATGAAGACTGCTGGGCTGGATAAATATCAGAACAATGGAAACAAGGGATCAAAGAAGGAAAGATTAAAACCGATCGATGGGAAAGTAAATTCCAAGATGCCCAAGTTTGAAAAAAATGCTTTAAAAAGAGTCTTATTAGAAAGCCAAAATGAAAAGGTTAGATTAAAAGCTAGGGTAGTAGAACTAGAAAAGTCACCTCATCAGTATCGTAGTTGCAACCCCACCATTGATCTAAAGGTGAGCTAAACAAGATTGAAGAGCAGAAGAGAAAAATAGAAGAGCTCGAGACCGCATTACAAAATTGTTAACTTCGAGTTGAACTCTTTGAAGCAAACAATGAGCATTGGAAAAGAGCAACTCCACCATTCTCAAGGTCAAGTTATGGATAGAGATCATATCATGGGTGAAGCTGTGGCTCAAGTATGAGAGGTGGCTTGTAACAGCCCGATTATGACCCTAATCGAAACGGTGGTTTCGGGACCACGAATCCGAGTTAGAAAAATATTTTAATATTTTATTTGATATCTATGTTATGTGTTTGAGCATGTGTTAAAATATTGTAGGCTAATTTGTCTGTTTGGATGTTTAATTTTAGAAAAAAAGGATTAAATCGCATAAGTGGTAAAAGTAGCCAGTTATTAAATTGAGTGGCTAAATTGTTTTGTCTTCTTTTGCATGAGTATTAAAGTTGCAAATTTACCTTTTTGAGGTATAGTGGACGGCACTATGTCTTTTTAATATATATTATATGTTTATTTTATATGTTAAATTATAATAATGATATAATATACCTTTTAATCATATTATAAAAAATCAAAAAAGAAAGAAAGCCATTGCATGCTCATCATTTAAGCTCTCTTAGCCAAAACTAACTAAAGAAAAAGAAAAGAAAAACAAGCAAGGGTTTCGGCATTCATCAAGCAAAATTAGGTAAGTTTTAGCTTTAGATTTTTGATGATTTTTGTATTTTTGAGATTGTTGTTCACTATACTATCAAGCCCATGTATTAATTTTGTGCATTGGTGATGTTTGTGAGATATGCCATTGATAATATGTTGAGCTTTGTGATGATTTACGGTGTTAATTGAAAGATTTGAGCTAGATGAACATACTTTGTTCTTGAGTTTTGATGAATTTTAGTTAATTAAGGTTAATTTGTGAAAATATTATTTTAAAGGGTTAAATTGTGAAATTTATGAGAAATATGGACTTATATAGTCCCTAGGAAAATTCGGCTCTAATGAATGGTAGACAAATTTTGAGTAATTAATGAGTTATTTATTAGGGACTAAATTGTAAAAATTGTAAATGTCAGGGGAAAAATAGTAGTTTGCATAATTATGTGATTTTGGATTAAATTGAATGGAAATAAATTTGAATGAGATCAAATTGGAATTATTTAGATCAAGAACAAAAGGAAACGGGATTGGATCAGGGAAAGGTGAAATTGAACGAATAGCCAGGAAACTCTAATTCATCGACTTCCGAGGTAAGTTTATAAGCAATTGGATTTAACCAAATGGTTATTATAATGAAATGTATATGTTCAAATGAATTAATGGATTTAATTTTCAAATTGCCGAATGAAATATGGGAAATTTTAAGTGTGTTAGCCGAATGTGGTTTATTATGTACATGTATGTATGTATATCTCTTGATTAGTTGAAATAAGCATATTAAAATCAATTTTGCTGAATGTGATATGGAATGGAATTATATATATACTAGCCGAATGGGTGGTTGATTTATGTATGAAATTTGATATATTTGGGTTGGATGAATACTTATGTATTGAGTAGTAGTCAAATGTGAACCTTGAAATAAGTGATGGTTGTGATTGAATAAATAACTATGTGTATATATGAGTGTGGCCGAATGTGATGGTAAGTCATAGGAAGAAGAGTTGGTTTGAATATGAATATATATTTGTTCATATGTACTAAATGTGAATATTTATGTTATGTGCAAGAGGAAGAGATCAGTTAATGGGCATTATGTGTGCGAATTTATACACCGAGCACTGTTTGTGCGAAAATCGGTCGAATGGCACTATGTGTGTGAGCTATAATACCGAGCATTGTGTGTGCGAAATCGGTCGAATGGCACTACGTGTGCATAAAATGAGTAATGGCACTAAGTATGCGATACATTACTAGATGATGGCACTATGTGTGTTTTCTCTCAAGTAACTGCACTAAGTGTGCGGATTTACAGCTCTCTCAAAACATAAATTAATGGATGGAAATGACCGAGAGGCGTTACTTATGTAAGTAATGCATAGTATCTTAGTAACCTAGTACTAATGAGGTAAGTTGCTCTTGTTTTATTAATTTATAAAAAAATAAGATGTGTACATTACTTTATGAGCTTGTTCGAAATGGCTACTTATAGAAGGTGAGTATTCGGTTTTGAGATCAATTAAATTTGGTAAGAGTTGCATGGTAATATGATATATGTAATTGCGATTAAGAGTTCTTTTGTAAACAAGATGAATTGGTTAAGGTCTGAATAAAGAATTACTATATATGATACCATTGCTTATAACTTACTAATCCATAATAGCTTACTTGGTGTATTTGTTACATTGTTTCATAGTTTTTTGAAGTTGAAGCTTGAGCTCGGGGATCCTTGTCAAAGTCAAGCACACTATCAACTATTTTGGTACCTCTTTGTAAATAAACTTAAAGTCAATGGCATGTATAGGCTAAACTATGTTTATGCGAATGTATATGAATGCCATGCGAAAATGGCTTTGTTTTTATGTTTGAGTTATTTGAATATGTTTGAGATGTTGCATATGTGAGTGCATATTCGATTATATTATAAACTTATTTTGGTAGGTAGGTTTTCATGAGATTGTGCATGGCATGTTATCCATATAGAATAAATGAATGTTTATTGAATGTCATATATGTGTATCTTAGGAATTATTTCATATTATACTATGAGAAATCTAAATATATGAAATTGTTGTTTTGAATAAGGTATAATGATCATTGCCGAATGTAATAAGGAATTATTAGATAAATGAGTTGGTTTGTACTTTATATTTATGGTATATCCGAATGTGAAATAAGTAGATAGGTCAATGTTATAATCGTATGTGGTATTGCAGTAAGGAATGTATATGATCGAAAGTGATGTATATGTTTAGTAATGATATATGTTTGAATGTATTGTTGATAATAGAAGTGAAAGAAATGATTAAGTACCATATGTCTATCTGGCCTTTGTTTTGAATGACCAAATGAATAGTGATTGGCTAATTGATTGTAATTAGCACTTAGATGATGTTAATGACATTATTCGTGATGTGTAAGTTAATGATTTGATATCAAATGGGATATACATGTTTATTTGTGATAGTATGAATTAGTACATATTTATCAAAGTATTAGTTTTTATAAAGTGTATTGACTTGTGTTTGGTTTAGTAATGCTCGTAACCCTAATCCAGCGACGGATACGGGTTAGGGGTGTTACATGGCTGATCATTTGCAAACCCTAGCAGTTTAGGCTGACGTGCTAAGCTTGAAGTATGAATCAGAATTAGATCGGGGTCAGGAGTTAGCTTGGCTTCTTAGGAAGGTTAAGGTTTTAAGTATTAGGGCAAAGCCATATATGTAATCCGTTTTATGTAAAGAAATTTGTTTTCTAGTAAAGTTGTTCTAATAGAATTGAATCAGAGTAAATGCCTCTTTTTGCATTCATTTCATGCATTTGCATTACATTGTATCATATGCACTAAATTTCATAAAAAGACCCTAATTAAACGAAATTATTTTAGTTAACTTAGAAACCAACAAAAGCCAACCAACCAAATATCATTACAATACTCGTGCCAAAACCAAAGTAAAACCAAAGATTGGAAAGGCTAGAATAGATTTAAAAAGATATGCAAGATCAGTTGCAAGCGTAACTATAAGAACAATTAGCAAAAGTACAACAGGACATAAGGGATCAGATACAGGAATCTAAAAAAAGTATGATAAGCCAATTGGCGCAGTTGCTGCCTGGAGGACTTGAAAAAGGGAAGAACACTGCGGTCAACTCAGGGGATGATAATGATGATCCTATTTACCCTCCAGGTTTTACCCCGATAAATGCCCAGGTACAACCAGAAGCGTACCCACGAAGGGTACTCGTTACTATCAGAACCCAACAATATTAAGCTGGTACCTCGACACCAATGAACTACTCGACGGGTTCAAGCTCCAATCCGAGGGATAATCCAACCAATCCCGTTGTTCCTAATCTAGATGATACGACAGAAATGGAAAAAGCAAGAGTGGGACTGCCAAAGCAACTTGAGGATCGATGCAGATGGTTAGAAAAAATATTTAGAGCAATGGAAAATGCTGACTACCACTGCGGAGTTGATGTTAAGGATCTGAGTTTGGTCCCCGATTTAGTGCTCCCACTGAAGTTCAAAACTCTAGAGTTTGAAAAGTATAATGGGACTAGTTTCCTGAAGCTCACATCACTATGTTCTATCGAAGGATGAAAGGATACGTCAATAATGACCAACTATTAATCCATTGCTTTTAGGACTTTCTGATCAGGTTAATAGCTAAATGGTACAACCAACTGAGCCATGCCAAAATCAATTCATGGAAAGACTTGGCACAAGCATTTATGACGCAATATATTCATGTGAAAAACATGACACCCGACAAAATCACTTTGTCAAATATAGACAAGAAGCAAAGTGAGAGCTTCAGGCAATATGCCCAAATAAGAAGAGTGGTGGCAATGCAAGTCCAGCCACCTCTTCTGCAGAAAGAAACCACAATACTTTTCATCAACACTTTAAAATCCTCGTTCATCAACCATATGTTGGGAAACGCTACTAAGAGCTTCTCGAATATAGTAATGTCCGGTGAAATGATTGAAAACGCAGTGAGAAGTGGTAAGATAGACGCGGGGGAAAGCGCCAAAAGATCAGCCCCAAGGAGGAAAGAAAATGATGTGAATAATGCAAGAACATATAACAAGGGTTATTCAAAACCAATCACTGTAGGCCTGCCAAGGACAGTAACTACTAGCCATCAGGGCCCCCCAAGGCAAGAATCCAATCCAAGGCTAAATGCAGAAAGGCTCCAGTTCACACCCATCCTAATGACATATAGAGAGTTGTATCAGACTTTGTTTGATGCACATGTGGTATCCCCTTTCTACTTGAAACTTATGCAACCTCCATTCCCCAAATGGTATGACGTGAATGCTCAATGTGAGTACCACGCGAGAATCACGGGATACTCAATCGAGAACTACACCGCTTTTAAAAAGTTAATTTAAAGGTTCATCAATATAGTCATTGTAAAGTTCGATGATCCATTAGGACCTAATGCGGCAGAAAATAGTTACCCATCCATTCTGAAAAAGGGGTAAACGCGATAATTGAAAGTGGAGGTAAAAGAACCAAAATTGATGTAGCAGAAGTAAAAACCCCACTGAGATGGGTTTGGAAAAAGTTGGTAGAAGGAGGATTAATAAAACAAGATTCAGAAGAGAGACCCGAAAAGATGAGAGACTACTGTGAATTCCATGCTGAAAAAGGCCATGAGATACAAGAGTACATTGAATTTAGGGCCCTAGTGCAATATCTCGTGGATAATAATGAGCTATAATTCTTTGAATATGCCAAAGTCTCGGGAGGAAAAGATGTGTGCGCCTCAGAAGAAGGGCCAACAGAGAAGGTCTATAAAGTCGACCACCCAGTGGTTATCATTTCACGACCAAAAGAAATGTTGAGAAATCTGAACATCAATGCCATATCCGAAGAAAGAATTGGGGGAGAAAATTTATTAGACATCTGTCCCTATGTACCTGGAAGTGTTCTGAACAATTGGACTGCGGAAGAGATTCCTGTAATTTTTAGAGCTAATTTAGAGTATGTTCAAAACACACTTATTACTCTAAGCCGAGGAGCAATAAGAATTCTTTTGTGAAATATACTTATGTCCAACATCTTTATTTCAATAAAATGCATCTTTGCGTATCATCTTGAGCAAATATTCTTTTATTCTTTCCATTTCATTCATAATCATACCATACATGTAACAACCTAATTTAGGGGCTAGTCGGAACTGTGGTCTCGGGACCATTAATCTGGAGTCGGATAAAATTATTTTAATTTTATTTCATGGGTTATTGCATGATTATAAGGGTGCATGAAAATTTTGGTACTTTAATTTTAGCGATTTCATGCTTAATCGCGAAAAAGGACTAAATCGCATAAAGTGTGAAAGTTCTATTTTAATTGCGATAGGTGCCAATTAGCTAAGGAATATTAATTTGAGGTCCCTAATGTGTAATTAGGCCATGGGAAAGTGATGGCCGGCCATAGGGGGGACAATGGACTCAAATTAGTCAAAATTAGGTGGGTTAGGTGGATTAAATTGAAGGAAATAAATAAAATAAGAAAAGATGATATCACCCATTTTTTATTCATCTTCTTTACATCAAAAATATCAGCTAAGGAAGTGTTTTGGAAGCCAAAATTTTTAGCAACTTCTCACCCTTGAAGGTAAGTGATTTTGGTGGCCTTTCTTGAAAAGTTTTTTACTTTTGGAACCCCTAAAGCTTAAGCTAGCTAATGAGGGGACTATTTTGCAAAATGGTTAAGAGTCTAGGGTTTTACCATAAGAGAAATTGAGTTGTTTGCTGCATTTTTATTGAAAAAAATGAGTCTTAGTTGTTAGATAAACAACTTTTATGAAGGGTGTTACCATGAAAACACCTAAAATGACCCTTTTATAAAGGTTGTGAAATGAATGGTAAATGTGTGTAATAGTTGAAATCTTGAGTTGCTATAGAAGGGAATATGAATCGGCTAGCTTGGTTAGTAAAGAAGCTGGATGAAAATCGATATACGAGCCTAGGGGCAAAATCATAATTTTGCCAAAGTGTAAGGGCAAAATGGTAATTTTGCCAAAGTAGAATTTTGAAAATGTATTGATTTGTATGGTGATTAAATGAGTAAATTTTATTGTTCTAGATCAAAGAAAACGGGATTCAAACCTAGAACGGGAGAAAAGAGAAGTATGGACAATTAGGTCCCTTTTTACCCTTTTCGATATCGAGGTAAGTTCGTGTGCTATTAATGCAACTATAAGTGAAGTATTTAACATTTTGATGTTGTATGAATTGTATATTGACTCTATGAATATATTAAATACGTTATGACGAGATGTCAAGAATTGAAAGTCTTCAATTGAATCTAAGAATAGAAGGAATGCAAATATCATGATACTATGATAATTAAGGTTCCGTGTAAGACCATATTTGGAATATGGCCTCGGTGTGAGATTTCGTATAAGACCATGTCAGGGACATGGCATCGATATGATATTTCACGTAAGACCCTATCAGGGGTATGATGTTGATATGATACTTTATGTATAAGACTCACGAGTATTCTTTAGCATTTTGAATGATTCAACAAGTATGTTGAAAATGAGAAAGTGTGTGGTTATATCATGAGAGGTACAGGTATGTGCCCAGAACTCATTTGTTCGGTATATGAGGAAACCATAGTGAGTTATGTGTAAATGATGCATCCTGATTGCATATGTTATATTTATTAATACATTGCGTGGATGGGAATGATTATTGTAGAAATCTATTTAAGAATAATAGTGCGTGAGGATATTCCCGAATGAACATTTGAAATAGGAAAATTTAAGTGGATAAATACAACCGTAAATATCATCAATGGTGGGCTGTGTGTGATACCACCTTATTAATTGTTAGCGATGGGCTGTGTGCGATACCATTGCAAATATTATCAATGGTGGGCTGTGTGCGATACCACATTATTATTTGTTACCGATGGGTTGTGTGCGATACCATCATGCTTAGTATTAATGGTGGGTTATGTGCGATAACACCTTATTAATTATTGAACGGTGGGCTGTATGCGAAACCACCGAGTATTTATTATTATTCCGGGGCGATATTGAGAAACTTGGCCAAGTGAAATTTGTATGTGGCTTTGTTGTGATAAATGCAGGGTACAAAAGCAAGTAAAGATGAATACTGTTTTATGATATGAGTTGGGATAGGTGAAAGTTTAGAATGAGTAAGCATTATGAATGATTGAATGGGTAACTATCAGCTTAAGTGTAAATCTCATTATTTTACCTTGTGGTTGAGGGTAATAAATATATGCCAATAGTTGCTTATCATTTGTATATGAACTTACTAAGCATTATTGCTTACTCCTCTTCCTTTCCTATCTCTTATAGGTTAACTTAACTAGCTCGGGTTGGAAACTCCCGGAGATGCTTTCACACTATCGAGCAGATGCTTGGGTATGAGGTTCAAGTCTTTTTGAGATATGGCATGTATAGGGATCTTATTTTGGTTTAATTAAGTCATAGTTAAAGTAGCCAAATGTGTTGGCCTAGAAAGTTTATGATTCAGTTGTGTATAGCCATGGATGATGGCTCAAGTAAATTGTAATCTTACTAGTAATAGTTCTCCCTCATATAAGGGATGAAGATTTGATTTTCATGATTCAAATGTGATAATTCAAGAGTTATAATTGATGATTTGAGAATGTTGTGATGATGGGTGAATACGTGTAAGTGAGAGTAGCTAAACGGCTAGGAAACTTGCCTTGAATTGGTCCACACGGGTAGACAAACGGGCATGTGTCTAGGCCGTGTGAGACATACGGTCAGTCTCATGGGTGTGTGATTAGGCCGTGTGTCCCCTGCATGTTAAGGTTATAAGTCAGTGTCGACCACGGGCTAGCCACACGGGCGTGTACCTAGGCCGTGTGACCCTTATGAGTTTGCTGACGTCACAAATAGAATACCCAGGGTTTTACACACAGGCGGGGACACGGGCGTGTCTAGGCCGTGTGGAGCACACGGGCGTATATCTGGCCATGTAAAAACCCTTGTAGGTTCGAAAAGAAATTAATTCTCCACGGGCATGGAACACGGGTGTGTGATATGTCACACGGGCGTGTCCCACTCTTCACACGGGCGTGTGGTCCAATTTTATGTCAAAAATTTTAAAGTGTTTAAAGGTTTCGGTTTGGTCCCTCTGTATCCCGAGTATATGTAAAGGGTCTTGTAGAACCACGATAGGACGTTACGATTGTAAATGAAAAAGTTTTAAATTGGGATGAATTTTATATCCCAAAGTTGAATGCTCAAACAAGTCGAGTCCCTATAATAGGTCTCCAGATATGAACGATATGAGTGACAATAAAGATAATTATTCTTAGATTCTTTTGTTCTTTGGGTTTTTCTTCATCCCTATAATAGGTCTCCAGATATCAACGATATGAGTGATGCTGCTACTGATTCAGAATTTCCTTTTCAACAAGATATGTGTATAGAAGATGAGAAACAAGATCGAGACTGTAACCTATCTCCTGATTTGTTGATGATGGTAGAATAAGATGAGAAACAAATACTACCTTACAAAGAGTCAGTGGAAATTGTGAGCTTAGGAGAGGAAAAAGAGTTGAAGATTGGAGCTTGCATTGCTGCAGAGACAAAGCGACACCTCATTGAGTTACTCCAAGAATTCAAGGATGTCTCCACATGGTCATATCAAGACATGCTCGGGTTAAGTACTGGTATCGTGGTACACCGGCTCCCCATAAAGGAAGAGTGCAAGCCAGTTCAACAGAAGCTCCGAAGGATGAGGCCCGATGTTTTACGGAAAATAAAATAGGAAATCAAGAAGTAATTCGATGCTGGTTTCTTACAAGTGGTTAAATACTCAGAATGGGTAACCAATATTTTCCCCGTCCCTAAAAAAGATTGGAAAGTACGAATGTGCGTAGACTACAGAGATTTGAACAAAGCCAGCCCGAAAGACAATTTCCCATTGCCTCATATCGACACTTTAGTAGACAACACAGCAGGTTACTCGCTGTTCTCTTTTATGGATGGTTTCTCGGGATACAACTAGATAAAGATGCATCCTGAAGACATGGAGAAGACCACGTTCGTAACTATGTAGGGAACATTTTTCTATAAGGGGATGCCATTTGGACTGAAAATGCGGGAGCAACGTATCAAAGAGCCATGATAACCTTGAAATTTTATGTTGACGACATGATTGCAAAATCCAGAATGGAAAAAGAGCATGTGCAAGTCTTAAGGAAGTTGTTCTTAAGATTGAGAAATTTCCAGCTAAAGCTCAATCCATCAAAATGTACCTTCGGGGCTAGGTTAGGAAAGTTGCTAGGATTTGTAGCTAGTGAAAAGGGGATCGAGATCGACCCAGATAAAGTAAAGGCTATACAGAAGTTGCCTTCGTCGTGCACTTAAAAAGAAGTTCGAGGTTTCCTAGGAAGATTAAATTACATTACCCGGTTCATTTCACAACTAACTGAGAAATGCGACCCCATATTCCGTCTTCTTAAGAAACACAATCCAGGCGTTTGGGATGATGAATGCAAGAAGACTTTCGGTAAGGTCAAACATTACTTGTCCAATGGGATGCATGTTAGGCCAACATGATGAGTTAGGGAGAAAAGAAAGAGCGATATACTACATCAGTAAGAAATTCACTGAATTTGAGACAAGATATTCGCCAATCGGGAAATTGTGTTGCACCTTAATATGGACAACCCGAAGACTGAGACAGTATGTGTTGTACCACGTAACTTGGCTCATTTCAAAACTCGATCCTCTAAAGTACATGATAGAGTCGACTGCTTTGAATGGAAGAATGGCCCGGTGGCAAATTCTCCTTTCTGAATTTGATATAGTATATGTGAATAAAAAGGCTATAAAAGGGAGCGGAATAGCAGATTTTCTAGCCAGTAAATCTCTAGAAGATTACGAGCCTTTGAACTTTGATTTCCCAAATGAAGATCTAATGTATGTTGCAACCACTAAAGAAGACTCTCTAGAAGGTCATCTTTGGAAGCTAAACTTCGATGGAGCCTCAAATGCTTTGGATAACGGAATTGGGGTAGTCCTGGTATCCCCAAATAGAGATCATTATCCATTCACTAGTAAATTGGATTTTGATTGTATGAATAATATGCCAGAATACGAAGCATGCATCATGGGTATCCGTGCGACCATAGAATTTAAGATCAAAGTGCTAGAGGTATATGGGGATTCTGCGCTAGTGATCTATTAACTCAAGGGAGAATGGGAGACAAGAGATCCCAAGTTGATCGGTTATCGAAAGCTGGTTCTTAAATTAATTAAGGAGTTTGATGACATCACCTTCTGCTACCTTCCACCAGACGAAAATCAGATGGCTGATGCCTTGCCTACTTTAGCTTCCATGGTCAAAGTGAACAAACAAGAGGATGTAAAACCTATCCAGATGAGAATTTATGAGACTCTGGCTCATTGTTACAACATCGAAGAAGAAGAAGAAAAGGATGATCACCCTTGGTACCACGATATGCTGCGATATGTGAAGAATCGTGAATACCCTGACCAAGCAACTAAGAATGATAAAAGGACGTTGAGAAGATTGGCCAATGATTATGTCTTAGACGGGGAGACCCTATATAAAAGAAGAAAGGATCAGGTGCTACTAAGATGTGTAGACGCTGTCGAGGCTAAGAAAATCTTAAAAGAAGTCTATGAGGGTGTTTGCAGAACACATGCTAATGGTTTTACAATAGCCAGGAAAATCATGAGATTCGGGTATTATTGGTCCACCATGAAAGGAGATTGTATCAATTATGCCAAGAAATGCCATAAGTGCCAAATTTATGGAGATAAAATTTATGTACCTCCCTTACCTCTTCATGTTATGACTTTTCCATGGCCTTTCTTTATGTGGGGCATGGATTTCATTGGGCGGATATCACCAAAAGCTTCTAATGGGTATCGATTCATCTTTGTGGTCATCGATTACTTCACCAAGTGGGTAGAGGCTACTTCTTACACCAGCGTCACAAAGTCAGCAGTCAGCAAATTCTTGAAGAAAAAAAATCATATGTCGGTATGAAATGCCAAAAAGAATTATATCTGATAATATGCTGAATTTGAATAACAACACGATATCAGAAGTCTGCAGTCAATTCAAGATCAAACACCACAACTCATCACTATATCACCCAAAAATGAATGGTGCGGTGGAGGCATCCAATAAGAATATTAAGAAGATCGTGGGGAAAATGATTGAGACTTATAAAGATTGGCATGAGAAGTTACCGTTTGCTCTATACGCATTTCTCTTTGGTTTATGGAATAGAGGCGGTTTTACCCATTGAAGTCTAGATTCCTTCTCTCTGAGTTTTGGCAGAATTGAAATTGGATGAAGCAGAATGAATCCAATCCCGATATGATCAGCTAAACTTGATTGAAGAGAAAAGGTTGAAAACTATCTGTCATGGTCAGATGTACCACTGGTTTATGGAATGGAGGTGGTTTTACCCATTGAAGTCGAGATTCCTTCTCTCTGAGTTTTGGCAGAATTGAAATTGGATGAAGCAGAATGGATCCAATCCCGATAGGATCAGCTAAACTTGATTGAAGAGAAAAGGTTGAAAGCCATCTATCATGGTCAGATGTACCAAAAGTGAATGATACGAGCTCACAAAAAAAAGGTCCATCCCATAGAATTCCATGATGGGGACCTAGTATTGAAAAAGATCCTGCCCATACAAAAGGATTTCAGAGGGAAATGGATGCCAAATTGGGAAGGACCTTATGTGGTGAAGAAGGCTTTTTTCAGGAGGAGCGTTGATTTTGACCAAAATGGATGGCAAAAATTTGTCCAACCTTGTAAACTCAGATTCAGTCAAAAGATACATCACCTAAAAAAAGGGAGAGGCCAAGGTGAAAACTCGCAAAAGGCGCTTTAAGACTAAAGGGGTTTTGAATTGAAAACCCAGGAAAAAGGTAATTTAGATCTTGATCAAAGATGGGGCATGTGGTAGTCTTGTTATCCCTGAATTAACCAGGAGGAAGGATGCTACGTCTTGGGGCATCAACAAAGTATTTTGGATCTCCGAAATATATATCAAGTTCAAAAAGGTCATCGAGAAGTTAGTGCGAAGAAGCTCAAGCTATGATATCTGGGGCACCTATTTTCATCTTATTCATTTTGTATTTTAGTAATGTTTGCTATCTTTGATTAATCCATTTCAAGCTTTGCTCTCAATAAAATCCCTTTTGTCCATTGTGATAATCTTTTCAAGCATTTTTCATTGAAATAACGATTAATGGACTAATAATATTCAAGTAAAAGGAGTTCTGCATATTGCTCTGAAAGGTTTTCTAAATAGTAAAAGGATCTGGAAACAGGACTACTATTTAGAACTAACGAAAGTTAAGGGTTGGAAACATTTGAGAAAGAATAGTCTAAACTGTGATTATTCCTACGGATTCTCTATCAAAGATACCAGTTGAACAAGAAGGCAGGGTAATACATCAGTGATAGAACCTTGGTGAACAATGGGCTATGTTAACCTAAGTATAAAAAAATGGATCATTCTCGAAAAATGACATTCTGTATTTATGCAAATATCATTCATCCACATCCAGTTAGAAGCATTTGATTTATCCTGATCATGACATCCTAATCACTAGGTATAAATAGGCCCATGAAATGGATTCTACAAGTCATGTTCTCCAAAGAATGGTGTAACAAGATCAGAGAAACCATAAATCCCACACCCTTAAAATTGCAGTAGGACTTATTGAAATTATAATGTTAAATCTTATCTTTCTAAAGCTGCAATGAGGCAGATTAAAGCCATGAATCTTATCTCCCTGAAGTTGCAGTGGAGTAGATTAAAGATAGAAAATCTTTTTCACTTAAAGTTGCAGTGGGACAAGTTGAAGCTATCATGGCGGATCTTATCTCCCTGAAGTTACAGTGGAGCAGATTGAAGCCACGAATCTTATCTCCCTGAAGTTGTAATGGAGTAGATTGAAGATAGCAAATCTTATTCCCCTGAAATTGCAATGGGACAGTGATAAACTGTAAAAGTAACATATTTTAAGCCCACATTTAGCATGCTTTTGGATGATTTAAGCCTTGAATTATGTAATTTGGTGCTCTTAATCCTTTGTTTTCATGTTTTATACTCAGAAGAGCACCAGATGATTAAAAAGAACAAGAAACATGCCCAAAATGGAGTAATTAGACATATCACGAAATCAACACGGCCTGGGCCCAAGACCACACGGCCGTGCCTCATTCAACAGCCTCGAACACGGCCTGGCCACGACTTACACGGGCGTGTGCCATGGGCGTGTCCCTATCGTGACAAAGAGAAATTTCACTTGGATTAGGAAACTTAGGGGCGAAGAAACACATTCAGAAGCCTATATAAACACCCTAAGTATGACCTAAAAGGGGGGAACTCAAGGCTTTAGTTAGGAGGTGTCCAACTAGGCCAAAGAGGGCAGACTTGTGGGGATTTACTCGAAGATAGCTAGTTGATTCATCTCAAGAAGCCAGAATCATACTCAAGACAGAAGATCTCTCCTTCAATTCCTTCAAGGGGTTTTAGGGATTTTTTATGTTTTGTTTTATCTTTTGTTCTGAGATATTTTCTTTTATTATTATGAACTAAACCCTCAGATACCTGAAGGGGATAAAACCTAAGATGAATCTTGTTATCGTTTGCTGAACTATATGATAAATATTTGACTTGTTCTTAATTATGTGTTCTTAATTTTTGTGTTGATATTTTCGGGATATTAATTCAAGTATGATGTGCTTAGGTGGAGGAGCAAAAGTCCCTGCCTAAGAGTAGATCTAGCATAATTAAGCGGAGTTGATCGCACGCCTAGAGATAAGGTGACGAGATTTTGTCAGATTAGGGTGAAACCTAATATGGGAGTCCACAGATCGAGTTAATGCAATTTTAGGGGTTTTAATTAGACGTAGGGTTAGACGTTAGTCGCCTCGAGAGAGGGATTAATATAACTTAGGGAATCTTACGGATCAAGTCAAATGAATAAATCGTCCGGTTCAGAGTTAGATAACAAGTGAAGTCTAGGTGGATTCTTCCTTGGGTATCGTCTTAATCAATTGGTTTTTCCTCAAGGTTATTTTCCCAATTTCATTCTTCTTTGTCTTAGAGTCTTTAGTTTAGTAGTTAGTTAATTTTAGATTAGATAAACAATTCCTTTAATTCTTAGGCTAAATAATAAAAGGAGAGTTAGTATTAGTACTTTTGGTTCCTTTGGGTTCGACATTCCGGTCTTGCCTTAACTATACTATTGTTCGATAGGTGCGCTTGCCTGAAATCATTGTCATAGTTAGTTTCCAGGTACGATCATTCTTTATATAAATTTTTAAGACTTTGACATCGCATAAAACAACGATCAAGTTTTTGGCGCCGTTGCTGGGGAACTAAAATATTAAGAAAGCTCAATTTTTATTACTTTATCCATTTTTATTTTTTTTTGCAATTTATTTTTATTTTTAAATTTTCTAAATTTTCTAAATTTTGTTCCTTTCAGGCACCTCTAGTTTATGACTAGAAGGAACCCGACAGGACCCCTACTTTACGACAGTGATATTGAAGGTACCATTCGCAGAAATCGTAGAGAAATAAGGCGAAGATTAAACTACATAGAAGAAGAGTAAGAAGCCGAAATAAATATTACAGAAGAGATAGCTGAAAATAATCTGCCACCTCAAGAGATGGCCAAAAATCATGCTCCTCGAACTATGTATGATTATGCTAAACCTAGTTTAACAGGAACTAAGTCAAGTATTGTTAGGCCTACTATTGCTGCAGATAATTTTGAACTGAAACCTAACACTATACAGATGATACAACAGTTTGTTCAGTTTGATGGTTTGCAGGATGAGGATCCTAATACACACTTAGCGAATTTTCTAGAATTCTTTGATACCTTCAAACTAAATGGTGTTTCTGATGATGCCATCCATCTCCGGTTATTTCCCTTTTCTTTGAGAAATAAAGCCAAACAGTGGTTGCATTCTCTTCCACGAGGGTCGATCACTACATGAGATCAAATGACCGAAAAAATTTTATTAAAATATTTTTCGCCGGCCAAAACAGCTAAGTTGAGAAATGGCATCTCTTCTTTTGTGCAGATGGATTTAAAAACACTTTATGATGCATGGGAGAGATAAAAAGACTTGTTGAGGAGGTGCCCACACCATGGATTACCTTTGTGGCTACAGGTCCAAACTTTATACAATGGTGTGAACCCTTCAACAAGGCAACTAATCGATTCAGCCGCCGGCGGAACCTTGAACAACAAAACTCTTGAAGCGGCCTACGAGTTTATAGAGGAGATGTCATTGAATAACTATCAGTGGCAATTTAAAAGGACAAGGCCAGCCAAAACAGCTGGAGTTTTCAACCTCGACGTAGTAACCGTGCTATCAAATCAGGTAGAGATGCTACATAAAAAATTTGATGGTTTGTATAGTTCTTCGTAGGCACATCTAGTTATGCAGTGCGACGCAAGTGGAGGAGTGGCGAATCCTGAGTTCCCACCCTATGGACAGGGCATGGAGAGCGAACAAATGAACTATATTGGTAACAATTTCTGGTCTAACAATACCCCTTATAGTAATACTTATAATTCAGGTTGGAAGAATCACCCCAATTTCTCATTGGGTGGTCAAGGAAATCAAAGGCAACAACCATCCCGAAACTTCCAATAACAGCCCTACCCATAGGAAAAGAAGCCGAACCTTGAAGAGATGCTGACAAAATTCATAGCAGCCTCCGAAACACGTTTCCAAAATATAGAAACATGTTTCCAAAATATAGAAACAAAACTTGAAGCATCAACACAAGAGCTCAAGGATCAAATCGGGTAACTTGCTAAGCAGATCTCTGAGAGACTACAGGGAAGACTACCGAGCAACACCGAGACTAACCCAAAGGAGCAAATTCAAGCCATAATAGCTCAAGATAGTGAAGGGTTAGACGAGCCCAATTTAAGGCAAAAGAATGTGGTAGAAGAAGGTAAGGTTGAGGTAAAGTCGAAACCCATAATCAAAGAACACTAACCTCGTATACCATACCCAAAAGCAATGAAGAGGGACGACACAGGGGAACAGTTCGGTAAGTTTCTTAAACTTTTAAAGAAATTACATATTAACTTACCGTTTCTTGAAGCTCTTTCGCAGATGCCAGATTCGAGGAAATTTTTAAAAAAGCTATTAACAAATAAGCAGAAGATAGACGAGGAATCGCATGTGGAACTGAACGCAGCATGCTCAGCAATGTTGCAAAATAAACTACCACAGAAATTAAAAGATCCAGGGAGTTTTACAATTCCATGCTTAATTGGTAGTTTAACTATTGATAATGCGTTAGCTGATTTAGGGGCAAGCATAAATGTCATGCCTTATAAAATGTTTAAACAACTAGGTCTAAGGAAGCCCAAACAAACTAGCATTCAATTAGCTGATAAAACTATTAGAATTCCTAGGGGTATAATTGAAGATGTACTCGTGAAGATTGATAAATTCGTATTCCCAGTAAACTTTGTCATTTTAGACATGGATGAGGACAACACGATCCCCCTAATTTTAGGAAGACCATTTTTAGCAACTGTCAGGACTAAAATTGATGTCGACGCAGGTGAACTCATACTCTGTGTAGGTGACGAGGCATCACTCTTCAAGCTCTCGATTTAGCTAGGACATCGAATAATCAAGGTGAGAAAGTAAATGCTATTGATAACCATTCAGTTAACCCTTCTTTTCAGGAAGCACCACAAAAGAACACAACTGATCCTAAACCCCAAGCCAACAAAGAAGCAATTCATGAGGAACAAAGCATTCAGATCGATGAACTAGAAGAGTGGAAAATGCATAACAAAGAAAAACTGGGGATGCATGAAGCAGAACCAAAGCCACTCTACGAGACAGACAAGTTCAAAATTGGAGATCAAGTATTGATAGAAAAAGCAGATCCACGAATACCTCCTCCTGATCCTAACACAAACAAAGAAATCCCTTTTAAGGTAATTAACATTTTCCCATACGGAACAGTCGAGGTAAGTAATCCTATGTTTGGCACTCTGAAAATAAGCGTTACTCGTCTTACACTCTATCATGATAATGGAACTGCTAGCACGAGGAAGGACTTTCAACTCCTCAAACAACCATGAATATGCGAATGAGAGGTAAGTCTAGCTTAAGACTATAAATGAGCGCTTCTCGGGAGGCAACTTGAGCACTAACTCTATTAACTTTTACATTCCTTTAATTTTATTTTTATTTTTTTATTTCTACTCTAGCATCTAATTATAAACTAACCAAAAGTACAGATTTTCAAGCCACACAGCCGTGGCTGTGGCCGTGTGGAAGTACCGAATCTCCATACTGACATGGCAGAGATGGTACGAGTCAGAACGAATCATATCTTCGAGTCACAGACTCCAACTATCACGCCACGACCGTGCGATGTGGCCGTGTCCGACACTGTTAGATCATACACGGGCTTGGAGACCTGAACACAGGCGTGGGAGAAGCGAACAAAGCAAAAAAAGGCCGTGCGATACGGTCGTGTGACACAACACGCTCATGGTACACGGGTGTCGGGACGTACCAGACCTGAAAATTCTATTTAAACCCACCCATTTTCTTCTTACCCACTCCCCATCTCCTTTCTCCCATCCCATCCTTCAGATATCCCCCTCCCTACACTTTTCTTCTTTAGCTATTACATAAACCCTTGAGTTACACCACATCTATGTCAAAGAAGCGGAAGGATCTTGGCGCAGTCTCCCTTTATGAGACCGGTCTATATAAGTTCATGCCGGCCACTTCATCCACTCGACAAGCCAAGGGTCTTTGAGGCCATTTAATTTTTCTTCTTCTTTACTCTTCTCTTTTATTTTTCTTCTCTTTGACTATCTTATGCCTAAATTAGTTTATTCTATTTCGTTTTCTTTGATTTAGGTTCTAAAGGCTGCTAGGGAATCACACTGGAACCACGACCACCACCCTATTACAGCCTTAGAAGTCACACCCACCTCGCGAACCATTCAACAATAATGACTCTTCGGTCCATTCATCTTTCATTTTAATTTTATTTACATTTCTATTTCCTTTCGCTTTATCTTTCTTATCTTTAATTATATATTTATTTTATTTTAAATGTGTCTTAATATTTCTTGGCTAATTCTCCACGATCTTCCCAATTTCTTCATCTAGCGTAGAGCTCGATAGCAGCCACCACACCTCGGGATTCCCAACTCAAGGAAACCATCCAAATTCAGGAAGTTTCACCTATCCCTTTCTCTTAAATTTCATATACATCTTTGTACATTGAGGGCAATGTACATCTTAAGTGTGGGGGGTGAATATTTATTTTGAGAAAGTGCCCAACTTTCTTCATTATTCTCAAATCCCTGAATTATGCCATGAATGATATCTTGTCTTTAAGTAATTTTTCTTAAATTATGATTAGAATGAAAATTCCTTTGATTTATGATTTCTATTGATATGTTTTAGATTAAGTCATTGATAATTGTACATTGATGATTAGTTCCGAAGAATACTAGAGACTCAAGCATGATAAGTCTCTTTTTCAGAATTTAAAATTTTGTTAGGTTGTCTACCTGAATCTAATTATTACCTTGAAGTTTGAAATTTACGAGGTTGATATCAAATACCCATAATTTTTGTGAGACTTTGAACCTTTTAGAGCATATATTCTTTTTCTTGCTCACTTTATTGATTATGAGTGTGTCAACATTGATTTGTTATTCTAGAACTTGCATCGATTATACTTGTCGAGACCACACCTTTGATTTGATATACAGAGATGATGAAGGCACCTAGGTTTTAACCCACTCATTCCACTAAAAGCCTACCTTCATAATTAACCCCTAGTGAACCTCGTTTAATCCTAACCACCATTTTTATTGACTCACCCACTAATATTAACCCAAAACCCTTTGTATTTGTTATCACCATTCCTTGAATACCCTTTCTGTCGAGATTTGATTTGATCAGTTGCCTAATTATTTTATTTCAGTAGTTGAATTCATCTTTTATTATGTATTTGACTTGTTCTTAAAAAAAATCGAAGAATATTCACTATTAGTTTTGTGATTAGGCGAGCTTATACGTTAAATTCCAATTACTAAAGAAGAAGCTCATATCAGAGTATTATTTATGTAATTATTATCAGTTCAATTTAGGTAATTTGTCAAGTCAATCTCGATTCTAACCCTCTAATTCAGCCTTTATCCACACCTTTAACCAAAGCCCCGTTACAACCCTGTTAAAGACCTTTTGATTTGTGTATCATCTCATATTATAGTGGTGGAGATTTGATTTTAATGCAAGCCTATGGGATTAACTCTTTATATTCGACTTTTGAGTGCTTAATTTTGAACCTTAAACACTTTGAGTGATTTAAGTGAATCTTTAGTAAGTATGTCAACTCTTGTCGATTTTGAATTAGAGGTAATTAATTAGGTAAGGGGAAACACCTAACGTTTTTGGGCCATAAATGTATGACTTTGATTGTTTGAATCTTTAGGACCCTTTGAGTTAAATTATCAATGCATGAATTATCTTTGAATTATGATGAAACACTATTGATGAATATTATGAATCGAAGAAGTTCGTTTTAATTTTGAGTTGAGAATTTTGCTTGAGGACAAGCAAAAGCTTAAGTGTGGGGGTATTTGATAAACCATAAAAGTAACATATTTTAAGCCCACATTTAGCATGCTTTTGGATGATTTAAGCCTTGAATTATGTAATTTGGTGCTCTTAATCCTTTTTTTTCATGTTTTATACTCAGAAGAGAACCAGATGATAAAAAAACAAGAAACAGGCCCAAAACGAAGTAAATGGGTCATATCACGAAATCAACATGGCCTGGGCCCAAGACCATACGGTCGTGCCTCATTCAACAGCCTCGAACACGGCCTGGCCATGACTTACACGAGTGTGTGCCATGGTGTGTCCCTATCTTGACAAAGAGAAATTTCACTCGGATTAGGATACTTAGGGGCGAAGAAACACATTCAAAAGCCTATATAAACACCCTAAGTATGACCTAAAAGGGGGGAACCCAAGGCTTTAGTCAGAGGGCGTCCAGCTAGGCCAAAGAGGACAGACTTGTGGGGATTTACTCGAAGATAGCCAGTTGATTCATCTCAAGAAGCTGGAATCATACTCAAGACGGAAGATCTTTCCTTCAATTCCTTCAAGGGGTTTTAGGGATTTCTTATGTTTTGTTTTATCTTTTCTTCTGAGATGTTTTCTTTTATTGTTATGAACTAAACCCTCAGATACCTGAGGCATATGAAACCTAAGATGAATCTTGTTATCGTTTGCTGAACTATATGATAAAATATTTGCCTTATTCTTAATTATGTGTTCTTAATTTTTGTGTTGATATTTCCAAAATATTAATTCAAGTATGATGTGCTTAGGTGGAGGAGCAAAAGTCCCTGCCTAAGAGTAGGTCTAGCATAATTAAGCAGAGTTGATCGCGCGCCTAGAGATAGGGTGACGAGATTTTGCGGATTAGGGTGAAACCTAATATGGGAGTCCACAGATCGAGTTAATGCAATTCTAGGGGTTTTAATTAGAAAGAGATTTCAATTAATTAACCTAGGGTTAGACGTTAGTCGCCTCGAGAGAGGGATTAATATAACTTAGGGAATCTCACAGATCAAGTCAAATGAATAAATCGTCTGGTTCAGAGTTAGATAACAAGTGAAGTCTAGGTGGATTCTTCCTTAGGTTTCGTCTTAATCAATTGGTTTTTCCTCAAGGTTATTTTCCCAATTTCATTCTTCATTGTCTTAGAGTCTTTAGTTTAGTAGTTAGTTAATTTTAGATTAGATAAACAATTCCTTTAATTCTTAGGCTAAATAATAAAAAGAGATTTAGTATTAGTACTTTTGGTTCCTTTGGGTTCGACATTATGTTCTTACCTTAACTATACTATTGTTCGATAGGTGCACTTGCCTCAAGTCATTTTCATAGTTAGTTTCCAGGTTCAATCATTCTTTATATAAATTTTTAAGACTTTGACATCGCATAAAACAACGATCAGACAGGTTAAAGCTATCATGACGGATCTTATCTCCCTGAAGTTGCAGTGGAGCAGATTAAGACCACAAGTCTCATCTCCCTGAAGTGGCAGTGGAGTAGATTAAAACCACAAGTTTCATCTCTCTAAAGTTGCAGTGGAACAGATTAAAGCTACAAATTACAAATCTTATCTCCCTGAAGTTACAGAAGAGCAGATTGAAGCCGCAAATCTCATTCCCTTGAGGTTTGCATTGGAACAGATTAAAGCTACAAATTACAAATCTTATCTCCCTGAAGTTGCAATGGAGCAGATTGAAGCCACAAATCTTATCTTCCTGAAGTTGCAGTGGAGTAGATTGAAGATAGCAAATCTTATTCCCCTAAAGTTGCAATAGGATAGGTTGAAGCTATTATGGTAGATTGCAATAGGATAGGTTGAAGCTATTATGGTGGATCTTATCTCCCTGAAGTTGCAGTGGAGTAGATTGAAGCCACAAATCTTATCTCCATGAAGTTGCAGTGGAGTAGATTGAAGATAGCAAATCTTATTCCCCTGAAGTTGCAGTGGGACAGGTTGAAGATATCATGGCGGATATTATCTCCCTAAAGTTACAGTGGACTAAATTGAAGCCACTAATCTCATCTCCCTGAAGTTGCAGTGGAGTAGATTGAAGATAGTGAATCTTATCTCCCCAAAGTTGTGGTGGAGCAGATTGAAGCTACTAATCTTATCTCCCTGAAGTTGCAGTGGAGTAGATTGAAGCGACAAATTCTATACCTCTGAAGTTGTAGTGGGATAGAAAGAGGTTATTTGAAGAAGATGAACACCAAGAAGCCAAGATTCGGCGAGGATGGGCAAAATTGGTCATTCTTAAAAGTCTTTACCCCATTTTCATTGCACGACAACGAGCAAAGATGAGCAGCTGTAGTAGGCCCAATTTTCCCTGACCACCAAATCAAATAAAACCCAAAATAAAACAAAATGTTGAACAATCCAGTTACAAAAATGTTAGACCCAAGTTTGTAGGCCCAAAACAAACAAAAACCCTAAAGCCCATGACCCAAAAATTTCAGAAAAAACTAAGAAACCCTAAGCCCCTCTGCACCGCTCCTCCCTTTCGCGCGCACGCTGCCAGAGGTGCCTTGTCCCAAGGCCATGACGAGCCCTTGCTACTGCCATTTCACCAAAACAGCAATGGGTCTGCTTTGCCCTCCGTTGACCTCACTGGTGCCTGCAAAATAGGACAAAGAAAGAGAACAGGAACAGAAACGTGATAGTAGAGAAATAGTGACAAAACAGTAGTAAAAATAGTGAAGGAAACAATGTAGCATTTAGCTATAAAAGCCACGAAATTATCAATGTGTTTTTTTACAGAAGACAGAAGATTAATAAAAAAACAGAAAAATAAAAAAAAACTAGAATCAAAAGTTTGCAAAGGTAGTCTTTTTATTATTTTTCATTATTTATTATTTTATTATTTTTGTTTTTTATTTGCTCTCATTTTCCAAAGAAAAAAAAAACAAACTAAAAGAGAGGTTCGAAATTACCTAACTCTTTGTATTCCGCCGCCGTATGCGGCCGAGGTTCGTCGATTCCGATGAAAACGACGTCTTGTGGGCTCGGAGATTCGAAAAGTAAAAAAAGTGGCATTTTATTCTCTCCGGCCATCGTGGACGGCGACGCCTTTGTCAGTGACCTGCGGCCACAACGGTGGCAGTTCATCGGATCCTAGGCCGAAGAAGGGGACTTTGAGAGAGTGAGGGAGAGTTTTTTTTTTTTTGTTTTTTTAAAGGAGAATAAAATAAAATTTTTGAAAGTTTTTTTTTTCTTAAATAGACCCCTAAAATGACACCGTTTTAGGGCTGGCTTCAATAGCCCCAAAACGACGTCGTTTTGCTCAATACCCGAAACCCGACACGATTTTAAGCTAGGATCCGTATGTTTTTCCCTAAAAGGGATATTTACGCAGCCGGTCCTTCCTCTTTTTCGCTTATTTTTATTTAATCCTATTTCCTTTATTTATTTATTTTTTAATTTTACCCTGCAATTTTGATTTTGTTTCATTTCAGTCCACCGTGAAACAGTATGTTTGTAAGACTAGGAACAATTTCTCATTTAGTCCTCGTACTTTTGCGCACATTATATTTTGATCCTAATTTCTTTTTCTTTTTCTTTTTCTTTTTAAATTTGGCCATGCAATATTATTTTATTTTTGATTTGGTCCTTCAACTTGCCAAAGGAAACGGCGCGTTCAGTGGGGTTTGGGATATTTTTCCAGTTAATCCCCATTCCTTTTTGCGCGTTTCATTTTAGTCCTTGACTCTGTTTTATTTATTTTATTATTTATATTTTAACCCTTTTTGTTATTTATTTATTTCAATTTGTCCTTTAGATTTCATTTAAGTTATAATTAACCCATTTTGTTTTAATTCTTTTATTTATTTATTTATTTATTTACTTGTTTATTCATTATTCCTTTTATTTTATTCATTTGCTTGCTCATTTACTTGTCTATTTATATATTGTTCATTCATTTATTTATTTATTTTTATTTTAACCATTGTATTCATTTATTTATTATTCTTTCATTTTTCTTAACTTTTTATTTTCTTTCATTGATTATTTATTTTATTTATATCTTCATTATTATTACCATTTTATTATCTATTATTATTTATTATTATTATTTATTATTATTTATTCATCTATTTATTTATTACCCCCTTTTTATACTTTTAAAAATTAGATTATTTATGTTTTGTACTACATATATTCTTCTTCTTCTTCTTCTTCTTCTTCTTCTTATTATTATTATTTATGTTAGTTACTATTATAATTATTGTTATTATTATCATTAAATCGTTATTCTTTATTTATTCATTGTATCATCATAGTCCATTATCATCATTTACTAGCATAATACTTTCGTTCTATTGATTTATTCACTTGTTATCCATTATTTTATATTATGCCAATACTTGTGCTAAGTGTTACATTCAAACATACTTGTTCGTTTTACACCATACCCGAATAAATTAAAATTACTAATAAAAGAAAATTTTAAAATAATAAGGCAATAAATTTTAAAATAATAAGGCAATGTTCTATATTTGGAGATTCGAGAAGTCATGCCCTAACTTATGGGGTCTCGACTTTCTCGTTGAACCTAGATGACCGAATATCCTTTTAAAATGGGCAAGATTTAATATAAAAAATAAAAGGCAAACTTACTTTCGAGAATTCGAGATGTCGTGTCCTAATTTACGGGATATGACCTTTTGTTACCTTGAGATAAGAAAGCATTTTCATACGTTTTGATCTATTTAAGGGACTTTACTAAAATATATATAATACAAAAAGGGATTGTATCTTAAATTCTTTTCGAGTTTTCAACTTTCGATATTAAGACATTAATTAATCAATTAGGTACCAATTTTGGGCGTTACGAGGGTGCTAATCTTTCCTCGTACGTAACCGACTCCCGAACCCATTTCTGGATTTTTGTAGACAGAAAAATATTATTTTAATAAGATAAACTTTTTATTAAAAAGATCAAGTTTCGAGGTGATCCGATCACACCTCATATAAAAAGGATTGGTGGCGACTCCCATTTTCGTTTTCAAAATAAAAAGTCGATTTCAAAAAAATGGTTTTGCCAACTTTGTTTTTACTTTTTAATTATAAAAGTTATGTGGTAACATTTTACTTTTCTTTAAAATTTTCATTTTAAATTATGTCACATGAGGTTTTACATCTCATTCAATGATTAAATTAACTATTTCAATAATTGAAGGACTTGATTGATATAACATGGATAATTTAAGGATGTAATTTAAATGTTTTGAAGTTTGGGGACAAATTAAGAACGAGAGTCATAGTTTGAGGATGTTTGGTCCAATTGAATCTAAATTTTAGATTTTATTAGTACTATAAAAAATATATTAAATAATCTTAGGGATATGTCAACATATAGTTCGTGAACTTGGTAATTTTTCTTAACTTGGTCCCTGAACTTTTTTTGTCCATATTAGTCTTTAAACTTAGCAAGTTTTTTATGACACTATGAGATTATACCACATCATTATTTAATTTTTTTTAAAAATGACATTGGCATAATACAATAGAACCACATCATCACATTTACCAAAATTGAGGAAATTGTCAAGTGGAGATAAAAAAATTCAGTTACCTATGATTGTTTTATCCCTTAATCTTAAAAAGAATCCCTAATTTGAGAATAAAGGAATCTATGATTGTTATTCATCCATTCGTAAATTATTGACAAAAGAGCTATGGGACAAAAATCATTTTTGTTATTTTCTCATACAACATATCATACAATATACAAGTTGGTAATTAAACAGCTGCACAACGCACATTGGATAACGTTGTTCCCAGCAAATCCACCGTCAACAACGACGCCCTTGGCTTCGACGACCTGATCGAACATCCCACCGGCGTCGGTAGAGTTTCCGTCGATGTATTCCGTTCACAAAATCTAAGCCACTTAGCTTGCATGTAACTGTGTTTCCTCCATGGTCCCATATGCAGTTTCTTTTCCTTCATGCATTTCTGGCAGCCAAACACAAGATTTTAATCACGTTATTCAATCTCTCCACTTTTCCCACGTAAATTTGGGGTAATCTTTGGACCAACCGATTGTAATGGTCGCTGGCTCTTGCTATCTCGAATTCTGCTCTCAAATTTAATTCTATGATTACCCATACTTCCCCCTTTCTTTATTCCTCTATCACATCGAAAAACATGTGCTCCCCTGCAACAACAAAAGAAAAAAGGCCGCCATTAATGGAATGAAGGATCTTTGTTTTAAACTTTCAAAAAAAAAAAAAAATCATTGTTTTAAGTATTATTGTGGGGTTAATTGCACTTTACACCCTAAAACTATGATCCAAACTCTAAACTATTCCTACACTTCAAAGTGTTGTACCTAGTTGAGTTTCAAAGTATCACTTTCATATCAATTAAGTAATTCTTTCAACGTAAGTGTTAGATACTATATGAGATATATTGTGAAACATATTTAAAATACATTGATCAAATTGTAAATACCTATGAACTTATCAATTTGACATTTTAGATCTAACATTTAAAAAAAAAAAAAAAACCTTTTAAATTTTAATAACATCGTATTTTTTTAGCATATTAGATTCAAGTTATCTATATAGTAGGTCATGTTTTAAATATATTCAATATCAAATCTAAGTTGTGAAGAAATGAAGACTTGAGTTTTGTTTAAAGATTCGAGATAAAATAATAATATATTTTAAGCTAAAGTACAACGTCTTCGTGTTAAACCTTATTTAATTATTAACATTCGAGAATGATCAAAGTAATAATTTTCCATTTTTTTTATCAAGAGTTAAATGGCTAAAGCTTTGCCTGTCGCATTTTAATCTGCTCTGCAAGTATTTAATGTCAAAGTTGATAGCTAAGTTAATGTAATGAACTTATTTATATGGTGCTTGAGGACATTTAGTGAAAATAACCCAATATAAGTACATACATGTTTTACCTGATGGGATGTGGGCAGAGCTCCGCCATTTAGAGCTGCAAACGGCGGTGTTGAAACCGGCGTTTTGGAGACGACAACACACTTCTCTCATAACACAAACCCTACAACTTTCCGCCATGGATTTCCCACAACCACAAACATTTCCGGGTCCCCGTCCATCATTCAAAGCTTCTTTTGCGGCATTTCTAATCCTCGATTCTAAAGAACTCGTCCTACGCAACGTAGCTTCCAAAAGCTGGTGCTGACTTTCCCAATAATTACCATCGTTTTCGAAGCCGACCCCATCGTTTCCTTTCCCTTCATCCTCATCGTCATCACCAAACCCTAAACCCGCCATTTCATTGCCCCGGACCTCATCGGCGCTGCCATTACAGCTTTCGAAGAAGAACCCATCGTCACCGTCTTCAAGAAACCCGAATTCCATGTCCGACGAACTTGAATCCGGTTGGTCGGGGAACTTGAATTCTTGGTAACCGTACGTTAAGTTTCGGTGATTCCATGAAATTCTAGCTGTAATTCCAGCCATTTTTTTCCCTTTTTTTGGTGAGCTTAATTTTAGAAACTCGGTGAGTCGTCGTCGTTGTGGATTACAATTTACGTGACTCGTTTTTATAGTAGGAGGGAAAACGTGGGGGCCGATATGAACCGACGTGGACGCACATGCGATGGGAACTGAAATCTTATGCGGCGTTAATGGTTGTTTATCATCAACATCAATCCAGACCCAGTCTTGTATTTTTGACTAAACAGCGAGGATCCACGTCGATCATTCGGCGGCAATAATTCAGATATACTCGAATATTCACGTCCCATAGCTATTCATTTTAAAAATGGTCCAATTTTATGTTTGGCCCCTCTATTATATAAGTGATTTAATCCAACTTTTAAAATTCGCAAACTTTTATAACATTATTTAGTTATTCTAAATTATTAAGAATATTAACCATTCCCATTAAAAAAGGTAACAAAAAAAACCTTTTCTAAATAAAAAAGAATATATGTCAGTTGATTGCTTAGATATATTTGAAAATTCACACCTAAATTTTATTTTTACTTTTGAAGTTATATCAACATTTTAACTAAAATATTTAACAATCTCAACTATTTGAATTAACTAAAAATTATAAAAACAATAAGATTAGTAGCAAATATTTTGCATAATAAAGATATTAGAAATAGGAGAATAATACACTTCAACACACTTGAACTCACGTTCTCCTTGACAACAATACCCAGGTCAATTGAGTTAAGACTCAATCAGTTAAATGTATATGTATTTAAAGTGGATGATATCTCAATATATTTATCTTTTTCAAAAAGGTTTAACCTACAAGTTGGTACTTAAGTTATATTTTTTTTCTATTTTAGTATCTAAACTTTTTTTTTTGTTACGAGTAGTACCTAAACTACTTTTTTTTCCAAGTTGGTACCTCCATTAGTCAAACCACTAAGTCTATTTTAAAAAAAGACTTAACTCATAAATTAGTACCCAACAACGATAATAATTTTCCTAAATTGGTACCTAAATTGTTTTTATGGTCACAAGTGGTACTTAAACTATTCTTTTGTTACTCATTTTACACCAAGCTGCTACATCGGTTAAAAAAATTCAGCCAATTATAGACTGTCATGTCATATTAACTTTAAAAAATAATTTTTAATTCTTTTCTTTTCTTTTCTTTTACATTATTTCTCTCTTTAATTTTTTTTCTTTGTTTTTTCTTCTTTCTTCCTTTATAATGTTTGGCAATGTTAGTATGCTCGAAATTGATCCTCTTGAGGTCAAGACGTTGGCAATTAATTAAGTTTTTGCATTTTACCGCCTACTTACCCGACCTAATGAGATTGAAAAGGCTCTTTCATCAATCAAAAATAATATTTTCAGAAATGGAATGGTCCGACCGATTGATTCACAAACCAATACAAATCAGTTAAATCAACTAAAAATCTATTGAATTAGTTGAATTAGTTTTCTCTATAATTTAAATATTTTTATTTTTAATGAATTTTTAAATATATTTATAAAGAAAACAATACTTTGTCTTTTCTTGCTACATGGCAATTTTTAATTGGTTATCTTTTTTAAAAAAAATAGACTTCACCATTTGACTAACAATTGAACTAACCAATTTAGGGAAAAAATAGTTTAGGTACCACTTGTGGCAAAAAAAAAGTTACCAAAATGGGGAAAATGGCATAATTTAGGTATCAATTTATGATTAATCTTTTCATAAAAAATAGATTTAGCAGTTTGACTAACAGAGGTACCAACATAAGAAAATAAATAGTTTAGGTATCACTTGTGACAAAAAAAGTTTAGGTACCAAGATTGGAAAAGGGGTATAGTTTAAGTACCAAATTGTGGATTAAGCCTTCAATAAAATATGAAATAGTGAAAACCATTTTTTTTTAAAAAAGGGTAAACTCCATAGGTAGTCATCCAACTATTAATAAGTTTTTTTTTTCTTCAAACTATAAAAAGTTACAAAATGGTCACCAAACTTCGATTTTTTTCCTTTTTTTGGTCATTAACAGTTAAATGACAGACGGAAAGATAATGTGACAACTTTTAAAATTTGCATAATAGCAATTTTAAGCCTCAACATTTATACATTGTATCAATTTAGTTTTGATTCTAAAAAAATTAACGCTCAACGTTTACACATTATGTAATTTGGTCTTGTTTTCAATTTTACTTTTCTTTGTGACCCTTTCACCCAAAAAGCTAAAAAATCCAAATCTATCAACTAAATTTGATTGGAAATATACCAAAAATGGAACACCCAAAAATCCAAGATAATAATTTTCATCTTTTCTCGTTCTTTTAAAATGTGTAAATATTGAGGGCCAAAGTTGCCAACTTATCTTTCCATTAGTAATTTAACAATTAATAACCAAAAAAGAAATATTCGAATAGTTAAGTGATCAAAGAAGAAAAAGTCGAATAATTGAGTGACCATTTTATCATTTTCCATAATTGAATGACCAAAAATTATTATTAATAACTAGGTCACTACCAAAATAATTTACCCTTAAAAAACTTATTAAACAAACAATATTCATCAATACCTATTAACTTGAGTCTTTATGAAAAAAAAAGTTTTAAGCATAAATTAGTTACATATTAAACACATGCATAGGTTGAATTGACCCAGGCATAATATCAAATCATGGTTCTTTTGGTTTTTCTTAATCATGTGATATTTGTATATTTTGCACATTACACTTATGCTCCAAAGTATATAATATTTTAATTAATTTGTCTATCTTGTATTATATCATATTGTGTTTTAATTATATGATTGTATGATGTGAAAAATATGGGTTTAATTGCTACAGATATTGGACAAGTTCATAATGCCATCTGTTGTGGGCCAATTCTGCCCGGAGCCCAAACCAACAACAGTCCAAATTACAAAGAGCCCAATATGGCCCGAATGAATAAACCCAAACCCAATTCAAAAACCCAATATCCCCAAAACCCAAACCTAGCCCAAATAAAAAAATAAAAATTTCAAACCCTAGCCACCCTAGGTCTTTTGGCCTCTACTATCGCTAGTCTGATACCGCGGCCACCGCCCCACGTGCCTCTGTCACCATCAACTCCTGCAAACGAAAGAAAACATACAACAATAGCAGCAAAAAGAGAAATCTATTGTATTTTTATTTCTTCTTCTTTCTTCAATCTCGGTTATAAAAACCGAAGAAAACTCAATGTAAAAGGGGGGATTTTATTTGAAATAAAAAAAGAACAGAGAATTTCCTATACAGAATAAAAACACAAAATCAAGAATAAATTCCGAAACAAAAGGTTTTTTTACTTTTACTTCTGTCGATTTCTGAGTTTTTTAGTTTTTATTTTTTTATTTATTTTTTTACCTACAAAAATAAAAAGGGGAAGAAGAGGAGACTCACCAAAATTACCTCGCGATCGCGTCGTCGGAAGGCTTTTCTCCGTCACAAAATCGGACCCAAAAGGGGTCGAAGACCGTCTTCTTTCGGTTTTCGGGACTAGGAAGGCTTGGCCTTCGAGCGCGTTTTAAAACGGGACTAAAAAGGCGTCCTTTCGCCTTTCCGGCCACCATGCATGGCGGTCACCGGCGGTGGTCCGGTGCCAGAATCCTGGCCGGAGTTTCACCGGAAATTGCATTGGGGGGAAGAGTTTTTTTTTTGGTTTCCATTTTTTTTTTTAGAGACAAAGGCTAAATGTTTTTTTTTTTTTGATAGTTTTTTAGTTTATATAGTAAATCAAAACGGCGTCATTTTGATTCATTTTGTCCAGACGCAAAACGGCGCCGTATAAGGCCTCTGACCCGCGCACGCGACTGGACCGAGGGGAAGATCCGCGTGTTTCGTGAAAATGGGTTACTTGCGCGTTGACCCCCTCCACTTTTATAGCCATTTGCAATTCGGTTCTTTTCCCTTTTTATTTATATTAAATTTGCCCCAAAATTTTATTTTTAATTCAGTTTAGTCCCCTTTCTTTTTTTATTGTTATTTTCGCCATTTTATTATTATTTTAATTTTTCCATTAATATTATTATCACTACTATTTTATTTATTAATTAATTATTATTATCATTTTATTATTATTGTTACCATTATTATTTTATCTTTTATTACTAATACCATTATTATTATTATTTATTAGTATTATTCGTTTATTAATGTAATATCATTTTTTATTATTACCTCATTTTCATTATTACTATTATTATATTATTATATCATTAATTTTTGTATTATCATTACTATTACTATTATGTCTCTATTTCTATTTATTTATCTAAATCTTTAAGTATATTTCGTATTGCTATATATTATTATTGTTTATTTACTCATTTTCTTCCATAATTTCATATTAGATTATTTGTCATTCTGTTATTAATATTGATATTATCTTTATTCACTTATTTATACCCTTTACATAATACTAACTTCCTTATTATTATTATTGTTATTGTTGTTGTTGTTATTATTATCTTTACTATTATTGTTATTATTAAGTTCATTATTATTATTTTCTATCATTATTACTATTGCTCTTATTGCTATTCTATTATTATCACCTTCACTATTATTTCTAATATTTATTATTATTTTCTATTGTTATTATTATTTTTTTATCATCAGTATTACTATTAGTATTTTCATCAATATTACTATTAGTATTCCTTGCACTACTATTACTATATTTCTATCTATATTTATTTTCTTAGTTTAATACTATTATACTGGCTTTTCACTAGAGTGCCCAAGCAGAAGGTTTTTAACTAAGGCCTCGGCCCAATCTTGAGCCCGATCTGGACCCCTTAAGCACTCTAATTAGCACATTATACGTAACACACAATAAATGCAAAGGCCCGTTAATTCGGGATGTTACAGCCAGGACCTTCACCAGGGCAACATCTCTCTCATTGGTTTATGAAAGGGAAGCAATTGTGGGAAGTTAAGATTCCTTTCTCTAAGCTTTGATTGAATTAAGAATTGGATGAAGCAGAATGTTTCTGGTAAGCTTGATTGAAAGTATTCATCATGGTCGAATGTACCAAAAAATGGATGATATGGGCTTATGATAAAAAAATGATTCGCTCAAAGGAATTTCATGATAGGGACCTGGCATTAAGGATTCTTCTCATACAATAGGACTTCAAAGGAAAGTAAATGCCAAATTTGGAAAACTTTATGTGATGAAGAAGGATTGTTCTGGAAGATCATTAACTTTGACCAAGATGGATGGCAATGACATGTTCAGGTCAGTGAGTTCAGATTTCATTTAAAGGAGAGGCCAAGGTGAAAACCCGCAAAAGGCGCATTGAGTCTTTAAAAAAATCAAAAAATAAAAAAATCAAAGCTAAAAAAATCAAAAAAGGAAAAAAAATAAAATTTTCATCAAAAAAGAAGAAAGAAAAAGGAGAGGCCAAGGCGAAAACCCGTAAAGGGCGCTTTGAGACCAAAGGGGATTTGAGTTGAAAACCCGAAAAGGGAAGCTCAAATTTTAATTGAAAGTAGGGCATACAGTAGTCTTGCTATACTTGAATCAACAGTGAAGAAGTATGTTACGTCTTGGACATCGACAAAGTACTCCGGATCCCCTAAACGCATATCGAGCTTAAAATGGTCCTCAAGAAGTTGGAACAGAGAAGCTCAGACGGTGATATCTAGGGCACCTAGTTTCCATTTTACCCATTTTTAAATTTGTTATTTGTGATTATATTTAACTTTTCAAAATATGTTCACAATAAATTTCCTTCTTGATTGCGATTGTTATCTTTGCTTAACTTATTTGTTTCGAGCTATGCTTATAATTAATTTCCTTCTTGTCCATTATTATGATCTTTTTCAAGCATTGAAATAACGATTAGTGGACTAATGATACTTTCATAAAAGAAGATTCGCATATTACTCTAGAGGCTTCTAAATAATACAAGAAACTGAAACAGGACTATTGTTTAAAACTCACCAAGTTTAAGGGATGGAAATATTGTTGGAGGAAGAGTCTAAACTGAGATTATCTTTCTGGATTTTGGTCAAAAATGGTGATTGAACAAAATATTACGTCAGTGATACAATCTTGACGAAAAATGGGCAGTGTTAACCCAAGTGTACAAAGGGATCATTCTGGGGAAAAGGAAAATGATACTTTGCATTCATGCCAATATCAAGCATATACATTTGGTCATTACACCCAGCGTATGGTGTAACAGATTAAATTGATTGAAGATGATACAAATTCTATACCTCGGAGTTGCAGCAGGATGGATGGAAGAAACCAAATGTTATTCTCCTGAAGTTGCAGTAGGAGGTACAAATCTTATATCCCCAAGGTACAGTGGAAGTGACACTGAAATTATAGTGGGGCAAACCGATTGAGCAAAATAAGATTGTTTCTTTGGGTTTCGATCAGAACACCACCTAAGCAAGAAGACAGGATATTACGTCAAGTGATACAACCAGGAAGAATAACGAGCAATGACAACCCTAAGCATTTAAAAAAGGGATCATTCTCATGACATTCTGCATTCATGCAAATGTCTTCATAATATCATTTAGTTAGGAGCATTTGATTCATTCCGATCATTGCATCCTAATCATTATACTTTAAAAAAAAAGAGATCATTCTCGTGACATTCTATATTCATGCAAATGTCATCCATAATATCATTTAGTTAGGAGCATTTGATTCATTCTGATCATTGCATCCTAATCATTATACTTTAAAAAAAAAGGGTCATCATTCATAACACACTCAGTTAGGAACATTTGATCCATTCTGATCATAGCATCCTAACTATTTTGCATAAGCATAAGCATAAACACATAAAACTAATTTTACAAGATAGGTCCCCTAGAGGACGGTGTCGCAACATCGATGAATTCACAGATCTTGTCTTCCTGAGTTTGCAGTGAAGCAGATCAAAAACACTAGTCTGGCATCCTTGAGTTTGTAGTGGAGCAAACCGAAGATAGCAGATCTTGCCTTCCAGAGCAAAGCGGATCGAAGATACCAGTCTGGCATCCTTAAGTTTGCAGGGGAGCAGATTGAAGATAGCAGATCTTGTCTTCCTGAACGAAGCAGATCGAAGATACCAGTCTAGCATCCTTGAGTTTGCAGTGGAGCAGACTGAAGATAGAAGATCTTGCCTTCCTGAGCAAAGCGGATCGTAGATACTAGTCTGGCATCCCTGAGTTTGTAGTGGAGCAGACTGAAGATAGCAAATCTTGCCTTCCTGAGCTAAGCGGATTGAAGATACCGATCTGGCATCCCTAAGTTTGCAATGGGGCAGATTGAAGATAGTAGATCTTGCCTTCCTGAGCGAAGCAGATCGAAGATACCAGTCTGGTATCCCTAAGTTTGCAGTGGAGCAGATTGAAGATAGCAGATCTTGCCTTCCTGAGCGAAGCGGATCGAAAATACTAGTCTGGCATCCCTAAGCAGTAGTGGAGCAGATCGAAGACGGTGAATCTTATCTCCATGAAGCAGCGGAGTAGATTTAAGCCATCAGCCCTATCTCCCTAACCAGCAGTGGAATAGGTTAAAGATTGTAGATCTTGTCTCCCTAAGCAGTAGTGAAGCAGATCGAAGACGACGAATCTTATCTCCATAAAGCAGCGGAGTAGAGTTAAGCCATTAGCCTTATCTCCCTGAAGCGGTAGTGGAGTAGGTTGAAGAAAGCAGATCTTGCCTTCCTGAAGTTGTAGTGAAGCAGATCGAAGATACCAGCCTCGCCTCCCTGAATTTACAGCGGAGCAGACTGAAGACAGTAGATCTTGTCTCCCTAAGCAATAGTGGAGCAGATCGAAGACGGTGAATCTTATCTCCAAGAAGCAGCGGAGTAGATTTAAGCCATCAGCCCTATCTCCCTGACCAGCAGTGGAATAGGTCAAAAATTGTAGATTTTGTCACCCTAAGCAGTAGTGGACCAAGATCGAACGACAAATCTTGTTTCTCTAAACAGTAGTGTAACATGATTTAAGCCACCGTCCTATCTCCCTGACCAACAGTGGAATAGGTTAAAGATTGTAGATCTTGTCGCCCTAAACAGTAGTGGGACAAGATCAAAGGCAAATCTTATTTCCCTAAACATAGTGGAACATGATTTAAGCCATTGTCCTACCTCCCTGTCCAGCAGTGGAATAGGCTAAAAATTGCAAATCTTGTCTCCCTGAAGATACAACGGAGTAGGTTGAACCTACCAATTCTCACCTCATTGAAGTTCCAGCGGAGAAGGTTGAGGCTACAAATCCCTTTCCCTGAAGTCACAACAGAGCAAGTTGAAAATAAACAAATCTCATCCCCTCGAAGTTGCAGCAAGAACAAATTGAAGCTACAGGTCCTATCTCTCTGAAGTAGCGATGGAGTAGATCAAGGCAACAAGATGCAGTAGACTAGGATGAAGCTACTTGAAAAGAGAAGCACCAAAAAAAAGTAGAGACTCGGCAAGACCGGGCAAAATTGGCCCTTCTTCTTGTCTTTGCTCTATTCTCGTTGCATGACAATGAGCAAAGAGGGGCAGCTGTTGTGGGCCAATTCTGCCCAGAGCCCAAACCAACAACAGTCCAAATTACAAAGGGCCCAATATGGCCCGAATGAATAAACCCAAACCCAATTCAGAAACCCAATATCCGCAACACCCAAACCTAGCCCAAATAAAAAACAAAAATTCCAAACCCTAGCCACCCTAGGTCTTCTAGTCTCTGCTACCACTAGTCTAACATCGCGGCCACCGCCCCACGTGCCTCTGCCACCATCAACTCCTGCAAACGAAAGAAAATAGACAACAATAATAGCAAAAAGAGAAATCTATTCTATTTTTATTTCTTCTTCTTTATTCAATCTCGGTTATAAAAATCGAAGAAAACTCAATGTAAAAGGGGGGATTTTATTTGAAGTAAAAAAAGAACAGAGAATTTCCTATACAGAATAAAAACACAAAATCAAGAATTTACTTTTACTTCCGTCGATTTCTGAGTTTTTTAGTTTTTATTTTTTTATTTATTTTTTACCTAAAAAAGTAAAAAAGGGGAAGAAGAGGAGACCCACCAAAATAACCTCGCGGTCGCGTCGTCGGAGGGCGTTTCTCCCTCGTGAAAAATCTGACCCAAAAGGGGTCGAAGACCCTCTTTTTTCGGTTTTCGAGACTAGAAAGGCTTAGCCTTCGAGCACGTTTTAAAACAGGACTAAAAAGGCGTCTTTTCGCCTTTTTGGCCACTACGCATGGCGGTCGCCGGAGGTGGTCCGGTGCCAGAATCCTGACCGGAGTTTTACCGGAAATCGCATTGGGGGGAAGAGCTTTTTTTGGTTTCCAGATTTTTTTTTTTAGAGACAAAGGCTAAATGTTTTTTTTTTTGACAGTTTTTTAGTTTATATAGTAAATCAAAACGGCGTCATTTTGTCCAGACGCAAAACGGCGTCGTATAATGCCTCTGACCCGCGCACGCGACCCGACCCAGGGGGGATCTGCGTGTTTCGTGAAAATGGGTTTTTTGCGCGCTGACCCCCTCCGCTTTTATGGCCATTTGCAATTCGGTTCTTTTCCCTTTTTATTTATATTAAATTTGCCCCGAAATTTTATTTTTAATTCAGTTTAGTCCCTTTCTTTTTTTGTTGTTATTTTCGCCATTTTATTATTATTTTAATTTTGCCATTAATATTATTATCACTACTATTTTATTTATTTATTATTATTATTGTTACCATTATTATTTTATCTTTTATTACTAATACCATTATTATTATTTATTAGTATTATTCGTTTATTAATGTAATATCATTTATTATTGTTACCTCATTTTCATTATTACTATTATTATATTATTATATCATTAATTTTTGTACTATCATTACTATTACTATTATGTCTCTATTTCTATTTATTTATCTAAATCTTTAAGTATATTTCGTATTGCTATATATTATTATTGTTTATTTACTCATTTTCTTCCATAATTTCATATTAGATTATTTGTCATTCTGTTATTAATATTGATATTATCTTTATTCACTTATTTATACCCTTTACATAATACTAACTTCCTTTATTATTATTATTATTATTATTATTATTATTATTATTATTATTATTATTACTACTACTATTAGTATTTTCATCAATATTACTATTAGTATTCCTTTCACTACTATTACTATATTTCTATCTATATTTATTTCTTAGTTTAACACTATTATTATTTATTTAATTTTCACATATATATACTTCCATTTTCACTTATATTATTATCATATTTTTATATATTTCTACTTATATTTATATATCAATATTATTTTCATTATCACTATTATTATTACTATTATTATTATTTTTTTTGTTCCCTTTTTTCTCTTAAAACTTTCATTTGCTTATTATTCTTTTGTTTTCTATTTATTATCTTTTTAGCTTATGGGTTTTGTTTATTTTATTCTATTTTCGTTTTGTTACTGTCACTTGTATTTAACGCATTTATTCTATATGCTCGCTAGTACCGTAATCCACTCTTGCATTTTGCTACAAATTCGTGCTGCATTTTACCCGTTACATAAAATCTCGTTTTTTTTAAAATCAGCAATTTTTCGTATTTTGAGATTCGAGAAAGTCGTGCCCTAGCTTACTTGGTTCCGGTTTTTCTCATTTAATCTAAATAACGGAATATCCCTTTTAAAATCGCAATACAAGTTTTGAATAAAACACTTATCCTCGGAGATTCGAGATGTTGTGCCCTAACTTACTGGCCATGACATCTTGTTATCTTGGGATAAGAATTTCTATAAAAAAAAAAAATAAAGGCAATATTCTGTATTTGGAATTTCGAGAAAACCATACCCTAACTTACTGGGTTCCAGTTTCTCATTTGACAAATAACCGAATACCCTCCTCGAGCTTAGATACGAGTTTTAAAAGTCGAAAGACAAGCTCAGTTTTGGGAACTCAAAATGTCGTACCCTAACTTACTGGGCGTGACATTTTACTTCTTCGAAATAAGAGGGTCTTAGCATCCATTTCAATTTATTCAAATTTTCTTTTAAATAAAGAGGATACTATTTTAAAATCTTTTCAAATTTTCGACATAAAGAAATCAAATAATCAATTAGGTGCCAATTTTGGGCGTATCGAGGGTGCTAACCCTTCCTCGTAGGTAACCGACTCCCAAATCCGTTTTCTGAATTTCGCAAACCAAAATCGTTGTTTTGATAAATCAAACTATTTATTAAAAACAACCGTTTTACGAGGTGACCCGATCACACCTCAACAAAAAAGATTGGTGGCGACTCCCGTTTTTTCGTTTTCATTTCTAAAATCCAAGTCGAACCCATTTTTCAAAAAAATGGTTTTGATACCATCTACCAAAAAAAGCATCTCCATGTTAGAGATAATAGTATATGTCGAAACCATTTTAAAATCGGTTTTAGAAAAATGGGGATCGACTTTGAAAAACAAAAATGGAGTCGCCACCAATCCTTTTTATTTAGGTGTGATTGGATCACCTTGTAAAACATTCAATTTTGGTCTACGAGAAACAAAAAAAACGGGTTCGGGAGTCTGTTACGTATGAGGAAGGATTAGCACCCTCATAGCGCCCAAAAATTGGTACCTAATTGATAAAATCATGTCCAAATATTTGAAACTTAAAAGTGTTCAAAAATATGATTTCTTTAAAAACTTTGAGCCATGGAAATTAAAACTTGAGATTTTATTGTTCCAAAGGGATAAAACATCACATCCAACACGTTAGGACATGATATTTCGAAACCTTTGTAAACAAAATCATCTCATGGTTTATAAAACTTTAGAAGGATATTTAGTCATTTAGCCAAACGGAAAACCGCACCCAACACGTTAGGGCACTATTTCTCAAATTTCTAAATACCAAAACATTGCCCTTTTTTAAAAAAAAAAAAACCTTAAAAATATTAGCTTTGGGCCAAAATGTATTTTTTTTATTTTAAAATAATAATCATGTGAAAATATCGTATTTATAAACTATCATCCACAGATATTAAAACATTTATAATATGATAGCATACAAGGTTAAAATATAACTAAGATAACTACATTATAGTAATCATAAAATAATAAATAAAAGGATATTGCATAGATAAATGAAATATGCAAAGCAATATATATATGAAACAATTAAAAATACTAAATAAATATAAACTCTTCATGCATGATTAAATAATGAATAAATTATAAAATAAAAGAAAACGTATATATGGAAAAAAAATCACATCATGAAAATGATGTTAAATAAAATAACAAATAAATAAAATATATGCATATATGTAATACATTAATTATACATGATATAAATGATATAAATAATTAGATAATATAAATAAATTTCAAAAAAAAGGTTTTAGAAATAATGTATAAATGTAACATAATAACATATAGTATACAAAATTAAATAATATAATAATATAATAGTATATAAATTTTTAAGCAAGTAAAATAATATGTATAATAAAAATTAAGTATAAAAATAATAAATATATACTAGTAATAGATTACCATAAAATTTTAGCAGAACAATATAATATAAAAAAAATAAAATATAAAGAAATAAAGAAATCAGGATCAAATAATAATATCAATAAATAAAAAAGGATTAAAATAACAATTAAAACAAATATAGAAGGACTAAATTTAAATACGCGTTAAATTACAGGGACTAATGCGAAAATTTAACCTTTTTTACAAAATGGCGTCGCTCCGATTTCCATTTAAAACTGTATGAGGGATTAAATTAAAAAATAATTAAACTTTTGGGGTCAATTTACAAAAACAATAATTTCCAATTGGATTGAATTGAAGCACATGAACATTTCAGGAGGACTAAAATTATAAATTTCCCTTTATATTAAAAACACGCGGACCCTGGCTCGGATCCGGTCAACTTGTGGTCATGCCTCATTAAAAACGACGCCGTTCGCATTATGTTATAAATGTTAGTTTTTCTAAAAAAAAAAATCATTAGTATTAAGATTTTAAAAAAAAAATTTGAAATTCTCTAAAAAAAACAGAAGGCGAATCGCGCCTGTTCGTCCGCACCCCTCCAGATCACGCACACACGCGCACACGCGCGCACACGCCTCCACGGCCGGTGGCCGGAGGCTTGGGTTGGCGATTCCTGCTCCTTTGAGAAGGTATATATTTCTCTTCTCGCTTTTTCAACAATCTTTATGCGTAAAAATATAAGAAACAATGAAATAAATCAGAGGATCGAAATGAGAAATCACCTATGGAATCTCTGTCTTGTCGTGATTTGATATATTTGTGATAATCGTTTGCTTATTTTCCTTGTGATTTCTTTGCGAGAGTATTAGTATCTGAAAAGCTCTGCATTTCTTTTGATAATTTTCGTATCCTTTTTTACAAATTTTACAAGGGTTTTTATAACCCAGAAATGAAATAAAACAGAAGGAAAGTGTATATTTTCGTATCTTTTGATATCTGCCTCGTTGCGATTTAGTTTCCTTTTTTGCTTCGGAGCTCTTTCCTTTCTTTGCAGGTCATTGACGGAGATCCTGGCGGCGACCACGGCATGATCCAGGGCTAGACAAAACTGCGGCGCGAGGGCCGGAGGCCGTGACGCGACGATCGAGCTTCCGTCATCAAAGCGCCACGATTGGGATACTGCTTACGGCGCCTAGGGTTTTCCTGAATCCCTAGGCTGCTGAGTCTGCTTGATGCTTTGGGCCTTTTGGGCCACGGGTGTTTTTAGGCCTAGGCAGTTTGGGTCTGGGGTGTAGTGGGCTCAGGTAGGTAGCCTGTTTGTAGTTGTGTTTGAGCTTTTAAGCCTGTTTATTGTAAAAGGACTGGACATTGTTTATTTTTATTATTCTGGTTTTTTAGCCCGGTCAAAATTGGGTATTTACAGTATAATCTTATCTATATTAATTCATCATGATAAAAATGATGACCCAAAATGGTAAGGTTCATTTAATTGATGAATAGACGTTTAATTATTTGATTTTAACTTATATTTGAATATTTTTCATGGAATAAATTGATTGGAAAGAAAGAACTATGGGACACCTTTTATCAATCGGCTTTGCTAGGCCCCCTCCAAAACGACTCCTTCTCCCTAGGCTATATGTTGTGGGAAATTTAGCTTCAACAGAATGCATGCGTCTTTGAGAACCAATGACAACAAAGGGATGCGATTAGACGAGTGACAGAAGGAGCTGGAGATTTCTTCACTCTAGCCTCATCCATCAACCTTTAAAGCTAGTTTTCGTAGAAAGAGGGGTTACTTTAAGGTTAGCGGAGAAGGATCTTCAATGGGCAACCCCAAGATACTGGGTGTCGGAGGAAGGAAAAATGAATCATTGGAGCATATAGACATTTGGAAAGCAACTAATGCCGAAACTGAGTTGTAGGCACTCAGGGACAAACTCTTCATGGCTTGCAACCTAAATATTAGGCATGGAAATAGATGCAACTATTGATACTAATTCTTTATTTCTCTTTTGTCTCTCTCATTGATGAATGTAATTAGATTTATGCGATCCAAATTATTAATTAATAATAAAAATATATATTGAAACTAAACTTAATTATGATATATATAATATTGTAAAATTATTTTGTATTACTCTAAATAATATATTAATTAATGTTAGAAAAAAATCCAAAAACAGCCTCTAAAAATTGAAATTCAAATGCACTTAAAAACAGGAAATGAAGGTGGAAAAACAAAAAGATGAAGATGGACGACTTTGTAAGCAATATTCATATGTAGATAAATCTCAACCAAAAAGACAAAACAAAAATAAATCACTAAAAGAAGACAAAAATTCCCTATAGAATAGTGTATTATTGTTTATATATATATTTATGTGATAATAATTTGATAAATAGTATTTTTCTTGTTATACTTCTTTAATATGAAAACCTTGAATTATTTTTTTAATTATTTGTTCCCACGTTCTCTCCCCCTCTCTGTCTCCTCCTCCTCCTCTTCTTCATACTGAAGCCATGCCCAACATGATAATGGCCTCCTCAAATGCTATAACCCCCGTTGTTCTTTCAACATCCGTCCAAACTCAAATTCTATCAAATCCAACAGCTATTATTCTCAAAAAATGAGAAGAGTTTAACTATTCTTATATTTTTTTAAGGGCTATTTAAATTTAATTCCAGAAGTTGAAAACCATTTAATTTGAACATTTTATATAATAACACTTTAGTCCGATGTCGACATGTGTCAGGCGACACCACTAAAATTTTTTTTAAACACGTATGATTGGGTCATGATTAACAAGGGGGAAAAGGGGATGATGCCGTCGGATGGTCAAGCAGCCCTGACGAGTACTATAGCAAACGGGTCATTTTCATATATAAATTTTCCTCCAAACTACTTTCGTAATTAATTAATATTTTTAGGTTATTTATATATAAAGAAGCCGGATGATGATGTGTATAAAAATGTCACGTGGGATGCTTTGATTGGCTCCACGTAGTTGATTGGCTTTTTTTAACGGTGTTAGCTAAAATGGGCTGAACCGATTAACAGAAATAAAGTTAAAGTATCAATATATGAAAATAAATATTTAAATACTAATATGGAAAATGTTATATAATTTAAGGGCTAAATTGTGAATTTTTATAATCATAGGATAAGAGTTGTTTAGATATTGAATCTCTAAACAGGTGAAACATGTGTTAAGCATAAATTGAAGGTCTGAACTTAACTTCTAAATCACTGCTTCAATAACGTTTCTTTTTTATTTATTTATTATAAAATTGATAAATAGAAAATAGAAAGAAAAAAAAAGATAACAATGATAGGATTTTTTTTTAGGTAAAAAAAAACGATTTGATTTTTGGGCCACATATTTTAATACAATCATATATTGATATTTTTCAAATTAATTTCCATAATATATTTATACAAAAGAATCGTTCCACGTAACGTGTCAACATATAGAAAGCAACCCATTGGCAAGACGCCGCGTTTATTTTCAGACATTTCTTTTATATTCAATACATTAATAATATGAATCATGTGATTATTTAATAAGTCATAATATGTTTTTATATTTGAAATTTAATATTTACTTGTATTTTCAGAATCACATCCACTTAATCTTATAATAAATATGAAACTAACAATATTAATAATTACATTTTTATTTTTAAATTAAAAAAATTACTTCTTATAAAATAATATATACGAATTTAGTTTATTTAATATTACGAAATAAAAGCATACAAAAATAAATTTGGTTAGGTGGAACGACAGGTAGGCTCCACTCTTTAGGATAAACCTCAACATCAGACGCCCGTGATTGTGCCACGTTTCGTCACATTCAACACTCAATCACATCAATCATTTTTGTCCTTTTGTTCTGCGCCCCCCCACCATTTGCTAAATTGGATGAGATGGGAGTACCTTATTATTCACTCGAACCTTATCCACATTAAAATTCCATCCAAATAATAATAATAATATTCCACCAACCAATTATTTTTGTGAGTATTAATATTATTGGACCACATTCTTTATAAAATATTATTTATTTTTATTGTGTCTGAAATATATTTTAATGTTTTAGATTTGAATCTTATTATATAAGTTTCTATTAATCGCGATGGTAATTTTTATATTGTGGTACTTTTAAAATACCTTTGAACTCGACAAAAGGATCATAATGAAAATGAGCACATTTACAACTTAGATCTATCTATAATATATAATATATAATATATATATAAAAGTATGGGTTTAATTTCTTTTAATTAATGAGAAAGTTGCTTATTGTTAATATATTACTAAATTAACATTAAAATAATAAATTATTAGTATTATTATGTGATAATAATAAAAGTAATATTAATTAATATGATAATATATTAATATAAAATTAATTTATTTATTTATATCTTTTAAAACTTCTGCCTAAAATAATAAAATTATAAATATGTAAAATCATTTAATATAATTGAGTAAATAAAAAATAAAAAATAAAAAAATCTAAGTTTTTTTAATTAATCAAATTTCTAATCTATAAATTTATTTATTATAATAGTGTTTTCATCATCAATGTAATTATTATTATCATTTAATTAGATTTTGGATCCATATTAAAATATACTTATTATTTTAGATTAATTCTTACTAATATTTATCGCTATAAATATATGTATTAGTAAAACATTTTCATTCAAAATAACATTTAAAAAATTACAAAAAAAATCATATTTTAACATTATTTGTAGAGCAGACAAAATGCACGTGCCAAAAAGAAAAAAAGAAGCTACTCAAATAAGATTTGAAAAAACCACCATCCACCAAAAATAATAATTCTCTATCCCTTTTATGGTGTAAACCACCATTACAAGTAACTCTCTATTTTCATGTTGTAATTCTAGATTTAAATTTTATTATATTCAAATTTCATTCTAATTATAATTATTAAAAATTATAATTATAAAATTTATTTTAAAAAAATTACTTATTTTGTTGAATTAAAGATGATTCTTAAGGTTTTTTGATTAATTTGTAAAAACATATCTCCATATAAAAGGGTGATTTTAGTAGGAGTTTGGCAAATGGTTCCATTGATGATACATTGATTTTTCCTTATGAGAAAAAAACTTAAGGATGGGCTTATGATAGTTGAAAACAATAGGTTTAAATCAAAATTAACATTTAAATACTTATTAAAAAAATTGGTATAATATCAAATTTAGTCTTCAACATTTATATTTTTTTTGTCAATTTAATCTTTACACAAAAATTAGACTAACATTCAACATTTACATAAAATTTTAAAAAATAGAAAAAATGGTTCAATCGATTTTTAATTTAGTTCAATCTTTCAACCATCAATTCAAGTGATTTGTATTGATTTGTAGGTTAAAAAGCCTTTGTTCTAGATTTGTATCCGGACTAGACTAGCTAATATGATTTGATTCTAGAAACAAAAACAATGTCAACTGAATTAAGATTCAATCAACCAATCAATTTTAAAAAGGTTAAAATATGTCATAGGTATTTGTAATTTTAAAAAGGTTAAAATATGTCATAGGTATTTGTACTCTTTACAATTTTAAATTTTAGTCCCTCTATTTTTATTTTCAAGATCTTAGTCCATTTACTTCCTAGATTTCAAAAATCAATTCCAATTGTTACATTGTTAACTCTTTTTTGTTAAATTTTTTGGTTTGATATTTTGAAATAGAAAAAAGTATTCATTTGATAACAATATAACTAAAAAATGATATTACAATGAATTTGAGTTTAATAAAATAATTTTTTTTGAAAACGTTGACTGATTTATTAATTGAGGAGATAATAGACAGTTGATTACAGCCTTGGAAATGAAAAGAGAAAAACAGAAGCCTAACTCCTATTGGCCACACAAACGGTGCCTTGAAACTGAAAAGAAAACAAACAATAACCTAATAAGCCACTAATATTCTAAAAAATCAAACGAAAACTAAATCGACAGCTCTAATCCTTGATCTATTATCCCCTTCTTTCACCCCTCAGTACCAAAACCTTATCAGTCAAGAAGGAACCGATTTTCTCCCAAAATGTTTCTTTTTGTTTTCACAGTCCCTTGAATAAAGAATGAGTTCGTCGGACCAACTCTTTCCCAGACCGTCCGGACTCCAGCCATTCGTTAATCACGTCCTCCCCTTCTCCTTATATCTTGGACGACCAGTCTTTCCACCGGCGGCGACGCCTTAACAGTGCTAAAAGTGGATCTGAATTTTAAAATTTAAAAAAGAAACTAAATCCTAAAATTAAAAGAATAATAACTAAAATTTAAATTTAGGAAGAATTCAAGGGTTAAAAAGAATAGTTGTGGACCGGACGTGAATATTCGAGTATATCCGAATTATTGTCGCCGAATGATAAACGTGGATCCTCGCTGGCAAGACCAAAATACAAGACTGTATTGATGTTGATAACCCAATCATTTAACGCCACGTAAGATTTCATTTTCCAATCACATGTGCGTCCACTTCAGTTCATATGGGGCCCCACTTTTCCCCTTCTACTATAAAAACGAGTCACGTAAAATCATAATTCACAACGACGACGACTCACCGAGTTTCTAAAATTAAGCTCACCTAAAAAGAAAAAAAGAATGGCTGGAATTACAGCAAGAATTTCATGGAGTCACCGAAACTTAACGTACGGTTACCAAGAATTCAAGTTCCCTGACCAACCGGACTCTAGTTCGTCGGACATTGAATTCGGGTTTCTCGAAGACGGCGACGATGGGTTCTTCTTCGGAAGCTGTAACGGCAGCGCGGATGAGGTCCGGGGCAATGAAATGGCAGATTTAGGGTTTGGTGATGATGATGATAATGATGATGATGAAGGGAAAGAAAAAGATGGGATCGGCGTTGAAAACGACAGTGGTTACTGGGAAAGCCAGCACCAGCTTTTGGAAGGTACGTTGCGTAGGACGAGTTCTTTAGAATCGAGGATTAGGAATGCCGCAAAAGAGGCTTTAAATGATGTACGGAGACTCGGAATTGTTTGTGGTTGTGAGAAATCCATGACGGAAAGCTGTAGGGTTTGTGTTATGAGAGAAGTGTGTTGTCGTCTACAAAACGCCGGTTTCAACACCGCCGTTTGCCGCTCTAAATGGCGGAGCTCTGCCAACATCCCGTCAGGTAAAAAATATATGTACATGTTATTTTCGCTAAAAGTCCTCAAGCAATGATCGAATTTTAAATGTGGTCTCAAACTTTAAAACAATTTAATTGAATCATCAAAATATCAAACAACTCCCTTACAAAGGTGACAGACATAGCTTTAGCCTTTTAACTCTTGGTTAAAATGCAAAATTTCTCCAATGTTAATAATTAAATAAGGTTTTAACACAAAAATGTTTACTTTAGCTCAAAAAAATTATAATTTTATCTCAACCTCTAACATAAAATTTATGTTTTCACCTCTATCAACTCAAATTTGACATTGAACATGTTTAAAATACGAGTATATTTTCTATATAGATAGCTTAGATTGACCTACCAAAAAATTTATAATGCCCTTAAAATTTAAAAGGACTTTTTAGGTTCACACTATTTAAAATTTGATCTAGTATTTAACACTTAAGATAATAGAAAGGAGTAATCGATTCGATACTAATAGTACTTAAGACTCAACTAGCTAGAACACTGTGATGTGCAGGACTAGTTTAGAGTATGAATCATAGTTTGAGGACATATAGTGCAATTAACCCTACAATAATACCTAAAACAAAGATTTTTCATTCCATTAATGGTGGCCTTTACTCGTTGCAGGGGAGCACACGTTTTTGGATGTGATAGAGGAATCAAGAAAAGGGGAAGTAAGGGTAATCGTAGAATTAAATTTGAGAGCAGAGTTCGAGATAGCGAGAGCCAGCGACGATTACAATCGGTTGGTCCAAAGATTACCCCAAATTTACGTGGGAAAAGTGGAGAGATTGAATAACGTGATTAAAATCTTGTGTTTGGCTGCCAAGAAATGCATGAAGGAAAAGAAAATGCATATGGGACCATGGAGGAAACACAGTTACATGCAAGCTAAGTGGCTTAGATTTTGTGAACGGAAGACGTCGACAGAAACTCCGTCGGCGCCTGTGGGATGTTCGGTCAGGTTGTCGAAGCCAAGGTCGTCGTTGTTAACTGTGGATTTGCTGGGCACAACGTTATCCAATGTGCGTTGTGCAGCTGTTTAATTACCAACTTGTATATTATATGATATATTGTGTTAGAAAATAACAATAAAGATTTTTGTACTATAGCTTCTTGCTTTCCCAATAATATACTTGTAGACAAAATATACCTAAATTAAAAAAAAATTAATAAAATTTAAATCCAAAATAACAATATACAAACCCAAACTCCAAAGTTACTATAATTTTAACAAAAATTTGCCCTAATGAATCCAAACTAACTAAAATTTTATAAGAAATGAGTTGGTATATAGAATCATTTGTATAAAAAATTTGGTTGGATCTAAAATCGATTTTTTTAAGATAATGTGTTTTTAGGAAACTATTTTAAAAATAGTTATTTTCCCTTTGTGTGCAGTTCGTACTGCACTACAAATTATTTTAGACCTGAATGAAACATAGAAACACACACAAAAAAGAAAGAAAATAATTTTAATGATGTCATTCTCTGATTCCACAATACTGGTTCTATAATATCATAAAATATAAGACCATAACAACTCAATATATGAACATTAGCATACTTACATTCATTTAAGCTTTATGCTATTTACATATATATATCTCTTAAAACAACTGATGTGCCTTAGATCAACTAGCATTTACTATCCAAAATATCAAATCGACAATTTACTACTTTAAATTGACTCGATTCTAGGTACATGCCACATATGGAAAACATAAAGAATTGCACAAATATTGCTAAGTTGAGAACTACGATTTGGATGTTGCTTCACTTCTTGAGAACTTCGACATCTATTGATTCATGTGCACGAAAAATAACTATATGCTGAATGATAAAGCTCAATGATACTTTCATGATTCAAGTCAATAATACCAAAACAAATAGCAATAACATATTAGAATTAGAATTAGAATTAAATCATGAACTAATTTACAACAATACCAATTCTCAATTCATATAACATATATTCAAAATGCATACCTTATATAATTTGATCAACTAATACTAGTATAACATACCAAGTTTTCTATCATTACATCAATTCATTTATATTCCATTGCATATCACTAATTCATTTAATTTTTATATTTTTTTTCTCGAATCTATTGATTCATTTCGTTTCCATGATGGCCCTTAGGGCTTGTATAAACCGATTAACATGATTTTTCACATGTTATTATATATCATATTTCATAAGTATACATAATGTACCATTTCCATCATCATTTCATTTCATACATCATTTAGCAAATTCAAGTTTTATAACCCCTATTAAGCCAACACGAACTTAAGACAGATACACAAATTTATTTTACTTTGTCATCTTGGGTTGCTTGACAACAATAACGTTTAGAACTAGAACATTTTACCATCCTCAGTTGCTCAGCAATGATGGCTTTCACTATCTATCATTGTTGTTTATTCTACCACCCTGGGTTGCCCGACAACGATTGTTATAATTATTATACTTGTGACCCTATGGCATGCCAACTAAATTTGACTCTGCTCGAAACAATTAATAGGGTAACCCATGAATTCAATACGCATCATAATCACATATCATATTTATATCATGCTTGTTTATGTTATATTCAATTCAATCCAATTCTTGACATTCGATATCATCACGTATAAACCGAGTCAAGAAATAGCAATACACTTACCTTTATAGGTAGTTTTGCAACAGTCATATATGTATATATGCATATGTGTATGTATTTATGTATTAAACTTGAATCATAAAAGGACAAACTAAATTCTTTTGTCACTTGTCTACAACTCTCGCTTTTTCTTTCTCTCGAGACAGCCTAACGTCGTCTTTAGCTATATTCAATAATTTAATTATAAAATAATGTCTGTTCACATCCAAATCACATTAAAATACATAGCCAACATATTTGCATTTTATTCAGTTGTCCTTATAACTGAAATGCTCATATTCTTCTATATCTAACATCGGATCAAAATTCAATTTTGCATTCTTTCATTAGGGACCTTATACTTTTTATCTACAACTTAATTTCATAATAGCTTATAATTTATTCAGTTTAGTTCCTAATGTCACAAAGTTATCTAACAAGCTTAAATCAATTTCTAATTTAGTCCTTATCATAATCTAAGCTTACTAACTACCAATTTCTTCAAATCAAGCTCAAAATGATCAATTTCACTTTAATGAAAACTTCCTAAATCTCTAACAATTGAATAAATTAATTTATGGGTTAGCTAATTCAAACTCCCATGATCAAGAATCTATAAAAATGTCAAGAATTAACTTGTTGCCTTAGTGAATTGAATGGCCGAAAGTTGAATAGATGAATAAGGTTTTTTTCTTTTCATTCTTCAACTTGGACGACATAAACAAGTGAAAGAGATAATGTTTCTCCTCCTTTCCACTTAATCTTATATATATAGTATAATTAGTAACTTTTTTTTTGAAAAATAGTATAATTAGTAACTAGGTCCTCAAGTATTTTCTAAATTAAAATTTAAAAGTGATTGGATTTCTAAAATTTAGTCCATGCGCTTTAATTAATGATTTTCTCAGTTAAATTAAGTAATTGATCATCAATATATTTTCATACCAACTTCATACATCTTCCTATTTTATTATTATTATTACAAACTCGGTTTACAAAAATGAGGTTCCGAAACCGTATTTTTCGACACCGAAAAAATTCGGGTCGTTACACCATATTTCAGTTCTCACTTTTGGTTCCTATATATAGCGTACCAAGAGGCACCTATTGTTAGGAAAATCTTAATAATAAATATAAATTTTGTATATTTTGTTTATTCATAAATTTTGTTAAAATTAAATAATTATAATTATAAACTTACTTGGAAGTTACACACTTACTAATCAAGAATAGATTTGATGAATAGTAAGCTTAAGTTGTTACCAAGGATTAAACCCTTTGTCCTTAAGGCGAAATTGTTAGTCACTTGGTGCACATAGTTCTGATGCAATTCCCTCCTAGGACTTCAACAACAACACCTCAAATACATCCATCCACCACACTAAGGTCTCCAAAGAGATAATGAATACTAAATGATCTGTAACAAATATTGGATCTAGAATGACATATCATAATCTCCACATTGACAATAAACCCGTACAGAAATGCACATATGACCCTATTAGCATGCTTACTGCATCCTAGCCTTTATACTAAGTCTACATAGGCATCAATCATTCATATATACATCATATCACATAGCATGTTTTAGTCCATTTTAATATCACATATCATGTATCATACTATTTTCTACTTTATTCAAATAAGTTTAATTTCCAGATATTCAACATCATTCCCAATGAATCAATTCATACGAATATTATCTACTTACCTTGATACTCAATCATGAAATTAATATAAATATGCATACAAATGCAATGATCTTGGACCATAAAAGTACAAACTGAATCCTCTCGTCACTTGTCGGCAACTCTCGTTTTTATTTTCCTTCTCGACGACTCAACATCGTCTTTAGCTACATATGATAAATAAATAAATAAAACAATATCATATTTCATCCAATTCACGTTCAAATACATAGCCATGCATATTTTTCAATTTTTTTCAATTTAGTTCCTATACTCAGGACACTCATATCTTTTGATATTTAGCATTGGATTAAAATTTTATTTCACATTATTTCATTAAAGACCCTATACTTTCTATTTATAGCATAACTTCATGACAAGTTGTAACACCCCAAACCCGGCCTAGACGTTACGACTTGATCTGATGTGTCACATCGAAGTGCTAATTTGAAAACCGGTCTTGTCGGTGCAAATTCGTGACTAAAGTTTTAAATCCTTTTTAAAACTAATTACTATTGAAAACGTTGGGGTTGTAAAATCAAAACTTGTTAATCACTTATTGGTCATATCATTTATTACAAGTTTATTAATCTGGATTAAAAATCGCGGAAGCTTTTCCAATTGTAAACTTTAAAATTTGAAAATACGTGATTTTCTTTGGAAACAGTTATTATTTTGAAAACCCGTGTTTCCTAATCTAGCAGGTTAACATAAAAAGTTAAAACCAAATAAAAGTTAAAAACCTCAAATGGCCTTATTACATAAATATATCCCCAAAATAAATAATTTAAAAAAACTAGGTATAAATCAAAATACTCGTGAACATGTGGCCACCTCCGAGTCCCTCGCAGCTCCAAATCCTCTAAGGCTGGGGATTACCTGTACAGTTAAAAGAAAAGGGGTGAGTTACGAGAACTCAGTGTGTAATCCCCTAACAGACAAACAATAAACAGTATATGCAATGCGGATCGGGCACGAGCCCTATTCGATGCGAGATCTGATGCGGGCCTTAGCCCTATCTGATAACAATGTGGGCCTAAGCCCAAATAATATCAGGACAGAGCAGAAATGCAACCCAACCCAAACCTGCCAACACACCACCCGTACCAACCAACACACCATGTGGGGACTAAGTCGACCCACCCAGCCAACACACCAATATCGCAGTATTGCTACTAATAACAGTAAATGTGGCCAAGCCATTAAAATCAAAATACGTGGCGAAGCCACTAGAATAGTAAAAACGTGGCAGCGCCACTACTACAGTACTTCCTCCAAATCAAAATCCCAACCCCAATACAAAATGTCGTGTCATAAATATTACGTGTATGCAGTATGTCATATTCATAAACAGTCATATAGATAGCATTCACACATCAACTAAACTACCACTAGGGGTATAATGGTTATTTCGTCGATTAAGGGTAAAACAGTAATTCTATTCTACAAGGGTATTTCGGTAATTCTACCATACGGGGTATTTCAATCATTTTACTCATTAGGGGTCTCGGTACAGTTTATGACCTTTCTAAAGGCCTACCGTCATCTCGAACAATTCGGATAACTTATATGGCCAAAATAGTGTAATTGGGCTCAATGCCCAATACTCGGCTCAAGTGGGCTCACACGCTCGTGTGGCCCGTTCAGCCCAAATTCCATTACGACTATACGAATTTCGCAACCCAATCTATTATTATTCGCTTACTGTGGATTTTACCCATAAGGGGCCCATGAGCCCATTGGGCCCACATGGCCCATTTTGGCCCATTACGACCTAAGCCCACGAGAACGTTCGTGGCGGCCTCTACGGTCTATCGCCAACGATTGTGGCTCGATTTATCCCTACGAGCATTCGCACGCTCGTGAGCCCTCAGATGCCGAAGTTTCGGGTTTTCGACTTTTGCCGATTCATAGTTTAATAGGGGTGTTAATACACACCTCTTTCGATTTTCTGACAGTAACGATTTACGGTATACAGTCACATACAAACCTGTTATGGGTTGTAGTTGAAGCGCTTCCAAGATTAAACACCTATGATAACAACAGCCCCATTAATTAATCTCAAACCCTTGTTAATCCATCACCATAATATTGAAAACGCTTTAATCAAACTAACGCTACTTACCAATCAACAACCGCAATCTCCTCTAGTTCCAAAACCACGTATTCTTTTCAATGCTATTACCTTCACAAGAATCATTAACCGATTCATAAGAATCTACAATACCATAAGAATATATATACTATGCTTAAAGCACTTACCACGAATCAAAAGATCCCTTGTAGGGGAAAAGTAATCGGCCTACCTCTTGGTTAAGGAAAACAAGTCCCTAGCAACATTCGAACGAAAAAGAAGGTGTTAGATAAACTTATCTCCACGACAAACAAGGACGAAACAACTTTTGGCCCAAGAGATACAAAACTGATCATGGAGAAAGAAGCCAACCAAGATTCGGCTAGAGTAACCACTTACGAATAAATCGAAGAGATTAAGAAACGGTTAGGAACAAAGAAAATAAGGTGTTTAGGCTTTAATAGATTCGGTTAACACAAGAAGAGAAAAGGTTTTGAGAGAGAAGTATTCGGCTATCTTGAAATGAAAAGAAACAATGAGAGGGAAAAGAAGAAGTTGAGTTCGACTAGAAGAAAAGAAAAGGCAACATATATTCGATTATGAGTGATTCAGCAGCTTTTGAAACAAGGAAGAGAGAAAAGTTTGAGAAAAAACGACACAAGACTTTTGGTATTTTGGCACTTACGATTCGGCACAAAAGACTTGCACTAAAATCCTAAAGAAACACAAGTGATTACCAAAGAAATCGGCACTAGAGAGAAAATGAGCCAAAAATACAAAAACCCCAAAATGGCTAAGAGGAAATTTGGCACCTACTCAAAACACCATTTGCCGAAAATGCATATCCCAAACCCCTTACCCGAATTTTGCACCCACCAGTTACCCATTTCGGCTACAACTCTTCCTCCAATCCAACTCCTAGAAAATCTCCATGATACTCTCCCCTTATCCCTCCTTGATATCTTCCACAACCATCTCACAAGACCAATTCAAACTCTCCAATGCTAGAGTTCAAATCCAACACAAACTCTTGCCGCCACCAGTTAGCAAAATAAACGCTCCCTGCTTGACATGGGATTTGAACCCTTTCCCTCTCCTATGCTCCACACGCTATATGCCACCATAATACAAGCTCTTTTTGTGACTTAAAACAAGCACCATACTTAATAAGACCCATGTGTCAATGTCCAGATACCTTTAAGGGCACAAAACTAAAATTTTTCCAAGGTCATAACTCAGACCCAGGCTTCCTAAAAACCCCCAAACGCGCCCCAAATCATCTAGCCAACCCACCATACATGCAATTTATCAAATCATACAAAAATTTATAGACCCTATATTTTTGGGGCGTTACACAGGTTTTCAATTTATTCAATTTGGTCTTTAATGTTAAAAAGTTATCTAACACGCTTTATTATTTTTACAGTATAGGCTTTTTCATTATCTAAGCTTAATAATTATCAAATTCAAGCCTAATTCATCAATTTCTCTACAATGACAACTTGCTAAAAACTTAGCAATTGAACAAATTAATACACGTGTTGTAACACCCCAAAATTTTAATTTTTGATTTTGTGTATGTGTGACACACAACTGTGTGTCTGCTTCAGTGGTTATGTGTTCTGGGTGTGTATGAGAGGTCCCAAGTTCAAGCTTTACTTGGGAAAATTTTGGTATTTTTTATAAATAAAGCTTTAACCTTGTGCAAAGGGTTTAAGCTTAATTGTTGGTAAGTTTATATCAGAATGGGCCTGCTAGTCTGGTGGTTAAGTGGAGTGTTGGAGTGTTGGAGGTCCTGTGTTTAATTCTTTGTTATGGCATGGAGACAGTATTTTTGCTCCAATTTCAACTAAGTGGTTAAGCTTAATGATTTCGGGTTTCCTTATTCTGACTTAGGAAAATCATCAAAAATTGTAAAAAAAATAATTATGGGCTTAAATTTATATGTTTAAATCCTTAATGAGTCCATTTTCAAGAGAAACAAATGGAAACATCATCTAAATTTCGTACTAAGAGATAAATAATTTTTAGTAAGGAAAGGATGAAGCTGTCAAACAGCAGAATAGGGATAACTTTGAAGATTTTATTGTACTTATTTGATAAATTATAAATTCTAAAAATTTTATGGTAGAAAGATATTTGAGTCTAGTTTCAAAAACATCAAGCGGATCTTAATTTGGAATTTTATAGTTTAAGATGTAAATAATTTAGTGATAATGACTCAAGTAAACAACTTTGAATGAACAGATAAGTAAATTGTGAAAACATATATGAGTATTGAGCTAGCATGGGTTACTTTAAAAATGGATCACACGGCCAAGGCCACTTTGGGCCGAGTGGGCCACACGGGTGTGTGGGCCTACATGGGCAGATCACATGGGCGTGTGAGCCTATTTTTACCAAAATGTTTTTAAGGTTGCACGGGTTGCCCAAGTCAACTGTGAACCTACTGTAGGGTCGGTAAGCGCTACTTAGACCCCTAAATGTGTGAAATTGACTGAATGATATCTGTACTGGGCATGTTAATATCTGAACTGAATATATGCACTGAAATTGCATAATAGCATTTTATCCATTGTGTGTTGCATTGCATTGGGTTGGGGGGTTGTTATTCGGAGGAAGTGTACTGAAAGACTTTAAGCCTAATTTCTTGCGCAACTTTAGTGCAAACTCATGTTGTATTGCGCATTCGGTACTATTTGGAGTGTAGGGATGGGTGGGTTGATTATATCCCCACATGGAGTTTAGGGTTGGACAGAGATGGTGTGTAGAGGCTGGTTGGGTAGGATTTTGCTCTTTGCATAATCATTATCGCTACTAATACTTGTGATGGGCTAAGGCCTTCTTGCATTTTTGACATTTATCTCGACATGGGTTAAGGCCCAAACTATCATCGATCATCGAAAAGGCTTAGGCCCAAGATTGTTCAACTGTGCACTGTGAATACTGATTGTTTGTTTGTTTCTGTGGGATTACACACTGAGTTTATGTAAACTCACCTTTTTTGTTTAATGTGCACAGATAATCCCCAGACTTAGACGGATCAGTACGATGGAGGACTCAGTAGTGACCACAGTAATTTTTGGACTTCATGGTTTTCAATTTACAATTTATGATTTGATTATTATTGATTATTTGGGTTGTAATTTAAGGACCCTTTGGGACTTTGGTTTTAAATTTGGGTTTTTATTTATTTATTTTACTTTATGGATTTATACCTGCTAGTCGTAGGAAATTCAGTTTTCAAAAAGTTAAAGTAATTTCTAAACGCATGATCATCTAGACTATTTTATTAAAGCTTCCGCAACGAGAGATGTTTCAAAATAAATGTTTTAAATGAATAAAGACGACTTCCTAAGTTTTAACAAAGGTTTACTAAAGATAATAACATGGAATGTTTTCATCGTAACAACGAGGTTTCAAAAACATTATCGTGTGACATTGCCAGATACGGCCATAACGTCTAGGCAGGTTTGGGGTGTTACATGTGCTAGCTAAATCAATCTCCCGTAATCATAAATCTATAAAAATTCCATGAATTTTAGCTTGTTACCTTATAATTTTTGTTTGGTCGAATGCTACCCTCAAAAATGGAGTTTTCTCCCTATTTTTTTCTTAAGGACGTTGGAAGTAGATGATATTATAATATTTCTTTCCACAACAATGCTATATATATACATAATTAACCTTTAGTTAATCATAATTAATTAGATTAATTATGTTTTATTATATCAATTTATCTATTAATTTAAACTAAGTGAGTATCATCATTACCATCCATTAACCCATGCCTAAAATTGGTTTATTATCCATTTTGATCTTTTTGATAATTGCAATCTAGCTCTCCAAATCTTTTCTTAATTAAAATGTAATAGAATATGAACTTTTACAATTCAGTTTCAGAGTTTTAATTAACTACTTCTCAACTAAATTGCATAACTGATTTTTATTATATTTCCATATTAATCCTGTAAATATTTCTATTTTATATTTGTGGACTCGACTTACAGAAATTGGGTTTCGAAACTATATTTTTTGACACTATTGGAATTTGGGTCATTACAGAAATATTTACTTTCCTACTAAAAGTAATAAAATTATCTTTGATTTTGTATTTGATTCGTGATTGTTCGAGCTCACACTCAAAGCAATTCGTGGTACGAGAATAGCAAGGAAAGTTGTTCGGTTGAAATTTGAGAACATCTAGGATCTGTCTTGCACAAAGCATAGATATTTTTCAGGAAATGTTTATTGCTATAAATATCACAAACTGACTCGATTTTTTAAATTTTAATTTTTTGCTTTCATAGAAAGCAAACTAGATTTTTCCCAACAAAATCTTTTTCTTGTTAGGAAGCCTAAAATGCTTTTTCTTTTTATGTTTTTCGTCACTATCCCCCCTGTCACCACTGTTCGACACCTCTCCAACCAAAAATAGCACAAATTGATTCTTCTTTTTTCCCTAAACTTGAATCCAACCTTGGTTCCCTCAAAAGCTTCCTCATTGCAAAAGATAGTTTGAGTTTTCGGTGATGAATCTTGAAGTGAAAGATAAGTTCAGGGTAGAGGATCTAACGTGACATAGTAGAGTTAATGATAGCTATGGCAATGGAAGAGGGATGAGAGGAGCTAAGGAGGGAGAAGATAAAGCCGATAAATGAAACAGGAGTTGATTTTGGTTGAAGTGGAATGGGAGGTCGGAGGCTATGGAACGTCATCACTTTGGAGCAAAAGCCAGAGTTAGGATCGACAAAATTGGAACAAATGATTTTTTTAGTGGATTTAGGAGAAATTGAGAGATACTGGATAGAAGGGTGGCAAAACACTGATTGGATAAACATATTTTCAAGTGCAATGATTCAACATTTGCCACATTCTTATTCGGACCATTGTTCGCTTCTTAAATACACGAAGCATTGCTATTTTGAAAGCTGAAATCCCTTTATCCACTATTAATCACACTCACATTGTTTTTATACCAAAGATTAAGAATCCACATACTATGTCTCATTTTAGACCTATCAGTCTTTGCAATGTTATTTTCAAGATTGCTTCGAAAATGCTGGTTAACAAGCTTCAGAAAGTGCTTCATTTATGTATTGATGCTTTTGTGCCTGGACGTCTTATTTCTAACAACATTGTGGCTACTTGTGAGATACTTCACTCTCTTAAAAAGGAGGTTAGGTCGGCAAGGGTCATTTGTGCTTAAGTTAGACATGAGTAAGGCTTACAACTGTGTTGGTTGGCACTTTATTGAGGAAATGCTGTTGAAAATAAGTTTCTCCTCTAGATGGGTTAATGGAATTATGTGATTTGTTTCATCAGTGACCTATTTGGTTGTGGTTAATGGAGCGGTCAGTGAGAAGGTTATGCCGACTCATGGTCTTAGACAATGGGACCCATTAAGTCCCTACTTATTTCTTATTTGTGGAGAAGACCTTTCTGCTCTTTTACACATGGCATCGTTGGATGGCCAGGTTTGAAGGGCAAGGGTTGTGCAAGGATCTTGTATCGATGGTTACGTGCAAGTGTACAAGGTACAAGTAATAAGTAGTACGTAAAGAGTTATCATCTCCATAGGGACTGTTGTGTAAATTATTTGCAAAGTCAACTATAATACAATCTGGAAGAAAACAAGTAAAAGAAAAATATTGTTGTTGAGAGTCGAAATTAAAGTTATGAATGTAATCAGATTCAAATACCTACTAAATAAAACAACACATTTTGCAGAAAAATTATCACAACAGAAAGATTAAACACAAGATTTAATAAAACATAACATGAATAGACTAGAACAAGTATTTCACTTAACAAGAGTTTATTAACAATTATAAAAAGAATATCACGAATGGATCATGGCAATATGAAAATTCATTAAACCAAAATTTAATTAAAGCATAAGCTTCTCTTGAAGTCCTATTATGTCCTTAAGTTATTTCGCATATGTCTATGTCAAAACTAACATAGAAATCACCCTTTCGAGCATTTTATATAGTTTATGCATACAACAATCACCGTTCGATATCGACATGATATGCACTATTTAGGTCTTTTGTCTATTAACCATTACCTCTTCCCAAATTAAACAATTAATTCTTTCACCTACAAATGTTGGCCTTATTTACAAGTATTAACATGAATTAAACCTAAATGAATGAAACAATCATTTTCACAAAATATTCAAAATAAAAAAATAAATCGACTCAAATCATGATTTATACTTATTTTGAATAAACAAAATTACATCATGTAATATTAAATTGAAAACATAAAGATAAGATGCAAACATATCTTTCAACACAGAAAACATCAATTAACAACAAGGAGAAAGGGATGAAGAGTAACCGAGGACGGGGTTATCCATGGCCATTTCACTATAATAAGATAAAACAGTTGAACTGCAGGGGGTTACTTGTGACTGCTCCTTGCAGCTTCCTATGGTGGCTCTTATCCTTGTTTGCACGTTAAATCATCAAAATGCTCTCAAGTTACTCTTTCTGTCTGCTCTCATTTTCGGCAAGTGGATTGCCTTATTTTGTGGCAAGCAAAAATATTAGCAAGCCATAAGGAAACAAGAATACTCAATGCTTTTTCTCTGAAAACTTATGTCAAAAATAGGTGTTTCAATGGTGTGTTAATGAATGAAATAAAGCCTCCTTATATAGAATTCTAAGCCCCAACGTCCCTTGCTATTTTTAGCAAGAGAATCATTGATTCTCTCCCCTGTATATGTTGTCACTTGATATGTGGATGAGTGGATGTGACTTATTAATTTTAGCAAGGAAGTTGGCTTATTTTTCTCCTTGTATGGTTGGCCTTGGAATGGTAAAAGAGGGGTGGCCTTGACTGCTATTTTTAGCTGAAAGATGGAAGGTTTTGAGGCTTGATTCAAAGGGAATAAAATTGTTGATTTTATGTGATGGAGAATAAAGTACTTTGCTATTTTTGGGATATGAGTGGCTAGTTATGGATTGCTAATTTTAGCAGTGGATGTTTTCATTTTTAATCCATGGAAAATTGGGTAAATGGAACGGTTTTGGGCTTCCAATTAAATAATTATGGACCTCCATATAGTTAGTCTGGAATAAAGTCACTTTGAAGCCTACATGACTGCATCTAGATCTTCCCATCTGTATATGTTTAAGCCCAAAAACAACCCAAATACTGTTATACTTTCCCTTAGTCCAATTATTCCCAAAAAGTAGTAAAATAACATGCATTTAACATAAATTTAACTAAGTTAACACATTCCCATGAAAATTATAAAATATCATAAAGTTAAGTGTAAAACCACAGAAGGTGTTATTTATTTACTAGGAATTAGCATAAATTGTACATAAAAGAGTGTTGAAATATCTATATATTTTAAATTTTACATATCACGTCGGATTACTCACCTTCTCTGTGTTGATGATTGTCTTGGGGAGGCTACAGTTATGGAAGCTGCCACCCTTAAGCAGGTCCTACAACAGTATGCTAGATGTTTGGGACAACTTATAAACTTTGCGAAGTCGAGTGTCTTTTTTAGCACAAATGTGGAAAAGGGGAATCAGTCGGATGTTGGTTGAATTCTGGAAGTTGTTCATTCATATAACTTGGAGAAATATTTTTGTCTGCCACATATAGTTGGGAGAAATAAGAAAAGGGCTTTCTCGGATCTCAGAGATAGAGTTTGAAGTAGGATTATTCTTGGAGTGCACGAACTCTTTTAGTGGGGGGCAATGAAGTCTTTATAAAGTCTATTCTTCAGGCTTTACCCACATATGCAATAATTTATTTTCTATTGACTAAATCTTTTTACAAAGAACTTGAAGCTTTAATGGCTCGATTTTGGTGACAAAAGGCTACTGAGAAAATGGGCATTCACTAATGTATTTGGTCTTCACTATGCGACTTGAAAAGGGACAGTGGGCTTGGTTTTTGAGACTCATCTAAGTTCAATATTGCTCTTCTTGCTAAACAGGGTTGGCGTCTCTTAATGCAGCCGACCACTTTAGAAGGGAGGATACTAAAGGCAAAGTATTATCTAAATACAGGTTTCTTTAATGCATCGTTGGGCTTTAACCCTTCTTTGATCTAGCGAAGTATATGGTGTGCGTGTAGGCTTTTAGAGCTAGGCCTCAGATGGACAGAAGGCACAGGATGGTCAATCTCGATTTGGAATGATTTCTAGTTGCCAGGCCCTACCCCTCGAAAGATTTAGTGCCCACAAGTGGGTTACATTACATGGGTTTCAGATTTTATGGTGAAAGATCAAATGGCAAACATGGATTTGATTGATTATGTGTTTTCCCCAGATGAAGCTAACATTATTAAGAGTATTCCTCTCTCGAGTTTCTCATAAAATGATCGTGTTGTACGGGATGGTGAACATTCAAGTTTATATAGTGTTCATAGTGGATATCGATTGTTACTAAGCCCTCCTACTTTACATTCGTTGGACAAGAAATTATATAAGTAGATATGAATTGTAACACCCCCTAACCCTAAACCTTTTCCCGAATAGGGTTACAGAGCATTACTAGACAATTCGGACAACTAACGAATAATTCATAAATAAATAACATACATAGCATAATTTAAATCATTAAGTCCCTTTAATGGACCCTCGAGGCCCAAAAATACGTAATAGATCGGGACTCATTCGGGTGATTCGAAAATTTTTCGTAAATTTTTTTTTTAAAATCTATATAACCCCTTTATAAATATCTAACCTTTCCTGCAATTCTAAAATGAGACTAATCCAAAACCAATATCCTAATCCATACAATTTCATATTCAACTACACCTAAACATATCTTAAACATCAACTTAGAAATTTACTAAATAAACATTCGCGTATAAATTAATAAACTTCATTCATTCTATTCCAACTCGTTACCAAATATATCAAATATGTTTTGATAATTCTATTTTCATTTCATAAAACCAAGTATCAAATTATCATTTTAGTATCAATTTCAACCAAAAGCATAAAACATTTTCAAGTGATCAATATAAAACCTAAGTACATGTCACTTTACCAAAAGAAAAATTACTTCACCAAATTTTGTGTTGGAGTCAAGATCGCTCTGGATGCTAAACCGAGACCTTGATTTCTACTAACCTACACATGGAAACAACCGTACTTGAGTATACATATACTCAGTGGTATTACCATAATTCAAATTATAATACAATAACCAAGAAAATTAAATCATATAACTATAAGATTTACCAAACTAATTTATATATATAACTTTTCATTTCTCAATATTTACAATTCAATTTAGCTTTTCACTAGTTAACATCATATTCTTTCACATTTAGTCATTATTTATCTCATGAACATTTAGTTCATGCTTTCCCTTCACATTTTCATATTCAATTCACATTTTCAAATCATATTACACAATCACGTTTCTTTCCAATGATTCAACTGATTCATTTCGTTCGATTTAACTTTTCATTTAATTACCCCTATTAACGGACTCAGACTTTGGCGGATACACGGATCCAACCATACACACCAAATTGGCACCCAGTGCCTCATCGGATAGTTTGAAGTAATATTTGACACCCAGTGTCTCATCTGCCAAGCCGAAGAATGTTGGTATCCAGTACCTTATCGAATCTATCCGAAGTAATATAATGACACCCATTGTCTCATCGACTTGAGGTCGAAGAATCCTTGAACTCTTCCAATCCAATGGCATGCCAACTATATCCGACTCAGACCGACTAGTTAATAGGGTTTCCAATTCTCAATTCAAATTCACTTTCATTTCAAAATTCACTTTCAATATCAAATTCTCCTTTCCATTCACTAATAAAAATACAATTCAATACTAACACATATTTCTCATTCAATTCAATAAAGTCACTTACCTCAATATTTACTTACCAGAAAATAAATAAATTTAAAATTAATATTTAATAATAAATAACTTGAATTATAATAATACAAACCCGAATTTGTTCGATTATTCCTCGACAACTCTTTCCTTTCCTTTCGGTGTCGATGCCTCGGGTTCTTTGCTAGCTACGGAAATTAAAATAATTATACTATTAATTCTGATTACTAATTATAATAAATAATTGAATTTCTAATCAATTCCTACCTTATTCCCAATTTAATCCTAACTAAGTTTACTTACCTTTCTAATTCAATTCACACTCTATTTCTATTCAAATTTCATCCAAACTCAAATTTAACTATTAAAATTTCAGCATATTTTCCAAATTTCAAATTTTCCTCAATTTAGTCCCTACAACATAAAACTTAGAGCTTACTTTACAATTTCATCCCTTTATCAATTCTAACTTAAATTTCATTCAATTAAATCCCTAATTCATCTTTTTGTCCAACATAAATTATACTTGAAAACCTATAAACTTCTAAACTATCAACTTAATTTTAACAAAACCTTGTTTTAAGACTTCTAAAACATTAAAATTAAGAGAAAATGACTTAATTAAGCTTACCAATTAAACTCCAATCTTCAAATTCCCTATTTCCCTTTTTCTTTGTTTTTCTCCTTTCGTTCTTCTTTCCCTGCTCTATTTCGAAAGCTTCTCTGCTCTTTTTACCCTTTTGTTTCTTTTGTCTTTCTTTTTATTCTGCTCTTTTTACCCTTTTGTTTCTTTTGTCTTTCTTTTTATTCTTTTATTATTTCATTTGTTTTATTTATTTTATTAACTTAATATATTATAATTTAATTATTATAAATATCTATCATATAATTAATAATATAATACAAATGTATACATTTAATTTTCTACATTTGTACATGATCAATACCATACATTTGTCATGATTTTATCTAATTATTTCATAAAAATCTAAAAATAATAAATATCTATTTACTTTGATATTAAGTAAATACATATATAAATTACAAATGTATATATTTTATTCAGTACACTTGGATTCATCATCACATTACACTTGTCACCATTTAATTTATTTGTCATATAAAAAATCTTATAATATTATATAATTATAATAAATATCTCTTTAAATAATTCAAGTCGCTTCCTCTACATTATTTCTTCCGGTTCCCAAGTCGCTTCCTCTACATTATGATTTCTCCATAACACTTTTACTAGATGAACCCGTTTATTTCTCAGCTCTTTTACTTCTCGAGCCAATATCTGAACCGGCTCTTCTTCATAAGTCAAATCAAACAGAATTTCAATATTTTTAGTAGAAATAACATGAGAAGGATATGATCTATATCTTCGAAGCATCGAAACATAAAAAACATCATGAATTTTCTGTAATTCTGGAGGTAAAGCTAATCGATAGGCAACATGCCCAATTCTTTCCACAATCTCATACGGCCCAATAAAACGTGGACTTAATTTACCCTTTCGGCCAAATCTCAAAACTTTCTTCCAATGTGATACTTTGAGGAATACTTTATCACCAACAAAATATCCAATGTCTCGCCGTTTCAAATCTACATATGATTTTTGCCTATCAAAGGTTGCTTTTCAATCTGTCTTTAATCTTCTTAATTGTTTCTTCTGTTTCTTGAATCAATTCTGGCCCAATCACTTTTCTTTCATTCAATTTTGTCCAACATACCGATGATCGACACCTTCTACCATATAATGCTTCATACGGAGCCATCTAAATACTAGATTGGAAACTTGTAACATCCTGGATTATAACCTATGCATTAGTATGTCTTATGTGTTATGGAAGTGATGTGTGCATTTTTAGAATCTTGGAAATGTAAGGAAATGACTTGGAAATGTAAGGAAATGTCTTGTCTTGGAAATGTAAGGAAATGACTTGAAGGAAATGTCTTGTCTTGGAAATGTAAGGAAATGTCTTGGAAATGTCTTGTCTTGGAAATGTAAGGAAATGTCTTAGAAATGTAAGGAAATGCTTTAGAAATGTCAAGTTTAAAGTTTAAAAGAGGGACATGAAGCAAGGTGGTCTTAAGAGAAAATGTATGTGAAATATGACACACAAACGGGCTTGGAAAAGTGGCTTGAAGATGCCACTTAGGGCTCAGAAATGGCGCCACATACTGGGGTATTGGGCCAAGGTTCGAGCTTCTGAGAGGAAGCAAAATAAAAGTTTTATTTTGCGTGAGAGAGTAGCAGATAGAGGGACGGCACAAGGCTATAATTTAGGAGCCTTTATTCTTTTATTTTTAAGAGATAAATAGTGGATAAATAAGGGATAAATAATGGATTTATTTTAGATTATTTTCAAGAGATAAATAAGGAATTATTCTTTAATTAGGAAAATAAGGGAGAAGTGATGGCCAAGTAAAGGACTTTGAGTTTAATAATTTCGGCTAAGTAAGGATAGTTGCTTTGAATTATCTTTTATTTTAGGAGATAATTAAATAGATAAAACTATCAAAATAGAAGAGTGATGGCCAAGTAAGGGATTCTAAGTTAGTAAATTCGGCTATATAAGGAAAAGAGGGCCATTCATCATTCTTTCTCTCAACCCTTCTCTCTGCCGAATTTCCTAGAGCATTTGTTCTTCTTATTTTTGTTAGCCAAAGTAGAAAATTCAAGATATCACCATTAGCCAATTTCTTTTCTTTCCAATCCATCAAAAGCCGAGAATCTTTGAGGGGCTTCAAGCATAGGTGCTATCGATTTTTTCAAGAAATGGTAAGAACAAGTTTTGATTTCTATTCTTTTCTTTTAGATTTGTCGAAATCTAGGACTAATCCCATCAATATTCTTAATTGCCGAAATTTAGAAGGATTCTTTCGGGATTTTTGCCATAGTCGACTATAAAGGAAAAGATCTTGGATTTGACCATCAAGGTAAGTCATATCGACATTCGGCCAAGGGCCATTGATTGTGATTAAAGGTTAGAAGTTGATCTAACATGTGGTTTTAGGGATTTTCGATGTGAAGCTATAACCAAGGGATAATTTCGGATTTAAGATCCTTAAGGTAAGTGACTATGAATATTCGGCCAAGGTCTATTTTAGTAGTTAGATCTATTTTTATGTGTTTTAAAGCGAAAACTAACCGATTCAAGGGATCTAGTGATTAGCCGATTTCAAAGGGAAGAATACAAGTTTAGGGATTTGATTAATTATCAAATCGTGACAAGGTAAGAAAGCGGATACGATAATCCTTTGGGATTTGATTAAATTAGCCGAATAGGCTTTTTCCTAAAATACTAAATGTGGCCAAATGTAGGGATTTAGGATCTAAAGCGATAGATCGGTTTTTCGGGATTTCAAGGAATTCGTTAAGCTAATCAGGTGTGTACCCCACACTATTTCATAATATGTTTTATGGCTATGTTTAATTAATATATGTGATATTAAGAATGTGAATATGGCTAAGGTACCATAATGTGGTACAAAGTACTCAGGTACGTTTCCTACTCCTACTAGGAATATGAAATATGTTATTTATAACATGAGAATAAGAATGTGAACTTTGGCATATTAATGCATATTACAAAATGAGGCATATGGGTTATTGAAAGGGGAAGTGAATGTGGTGACCTAAGACCACGAACACGGTGACCTAAGACCGTGGTATCTGAATGTGGTGACCTAAGACCCACGAGAATCCGAATGCGGTGACCTAAGATCTGCGATATCCGAATGTGGTGACCTAAGACCACAAATGTGGTGACCTAAGACCGCGATATGGAGTGTAGCGGAAGGAGGGTCGACTTAGTAGTCCCCACGGTGTACAAGTTGGTACGGGGGAGTGTAGCGGATGGCTTATTAGGTTTGGGTTTGGGAATGCATCATAATTTGTATGCTATGATATGAATGTGTAATATTTGTTATGCCTGATTCTATTATGATTTAGTGTTGTGTACACATTGAGTCTGTTGACTCACCCCGTTGAGGGACCATGTTTCAGGTGATGAACAGTAATGGACCGGGACGGCAGAACTTGTGGTGGCCATGCTCAACATGAAGTTTTTATTTTTATAGACTATTAATTTTTAAGTACTCTGAATTATTTAGATTTACTTGATGTAATAAGGCCATAAGGCCATAGTGCACTATTTTATTTCTGTTTTTATTTATTATGTTACGAAACTTTTATTAAGTTAAAGATTAAGTAATTTACTTTAAATGTATTCTATATGTTCTATCACCTAAAATTTAAAAGGGTTTTCATTATAAAACGATTTTGTTTTCTACTCGAGCCCAACCCAAAACAATATTTCTTTCAAAACATACTATTTTCCCAAAGTAACAAAAGAACTTTGAACCGGTTTACTTGAGGAACATACCAAATTTGGTCAAAGCTCGTGGGCCGGGTTTGGGGTGTTTCAAAACTATTGTTATAAATAAATTCTACTAGTAGCAAATATCGTTCCCAACCTGATTCAAAATCGATGATACAAGCCCAAAGCATATCTTCCAGAATTTGAATTACCCGCTATGATTGTCCATCTGTTTGTGTATGAAAAGCCGTACTAAAATTGAGCCGAGTTCCCAGAGAATTATGTAGCTGCCTCTAAAATCTCGAAGTAAATCGTGGATCCCGATCTGAGATTATCGATGTAAGAATACCATGTAATCTTACAATTTCCTGGATATAAACCTCTGTAAGCTTCTGTAATGACCAGTCAGTTCTGACTGCTATGAAATGGGCTGACTTTGTAAGCCGATCAACAATTACCCAGATAGCATTCTTTTTTCTTACTGATAACGGTAGTCCCATAACAAAATCCATAGTGATATAATCCCATTTCCACTCAGGAATACTAATAGACTGAAGCAGACCTGTCGGTGCCTAATGTTCTGTTTTTACCCGCTGACATGTCAAACATTTACCGATAAATTCAACTATATCTTTCTTCATTCCTGGCCACCAATACAGATCTCGTAAGTTACGATACATCTTCGTTCCACCAGGGTGTAATTCGAAAGTGCTATCGTGTGCTTTCCGAAGAATCAACTTTTTAAGCTCAGAAGTAGCTGCAATACAAATCCGATCTCAATATCTTAAACAACCATGATCATCAACACTAAAGTTTTCTGCTATGCTATTCTGTACCATATCTCTTTTTTTCATTAGCTTTTCATCTCCCAACTGTGCTAATCTGATCTGATCAAACATTACCGGCTTTACTCTCAACTCGGCCAAAAGACTCACATCATCATTGATACCGAGCATTGCTCTTAATTCTATTGCAGCTTTTCTACTTATTGCATCAGCTACTACGTTTGCCTTTCCCGGATGATAATCTATGACACAATCATAATCTTTCAGAAGCTCGATCCACCGTCTCTGTCTCAAATTCAACTCCTTTTGCGACAGAAGATATTTGAGACTCTTATGATCGGTATATATGTAACATTTCTCACCATAAAGATAATGCCTCCAAATCTTCAATGCAAAGATTACTGCAGACAATTTTAAATCGTGTGTCGGGTAGTTACGTTCCTGTGGCTTCAATTGACGAGATGCATAAGCTATTACTTTTCCGTCCTGCATCAGTACACAACCCAAACCACTTAAGGAAGCATCACTATACACAACAAAGCCCTTACCTAATTCTGGTAATGTCAGAACTGGTGCCTCAGTCAACATTTGCTTCAACATTTCAAAGATTCTCTGACATTGATCATCCCAGATAAAAAGAACATTCTTCTGTAGTAGCTTAGTCATCGACAAAGCTATCTTTGAGAATCCGTTTACAAATCTCCTATAATACCCGACTAGACCGAGAAAACTACGTACCTTTGATACATTCTTGTGTGGTTTCCATTGGACAATCGCTCCAATCTTCTTTGGATCGACTCGAATTCCATATGCAGATACTACATATCCCAAAAATACAACCTCTGATAACCAGAATTCACATTTACTGAGCTTTCCATACAACTGTTTCTCCCGTAATATCTGTAGCACTATTCTAATATGCTGATCATGTTCTACCTCTGTCTTTGAATAAACTAGTATATCATCAATGAAGACTACCACGAACTGATCTAAATACGGCTGGAAGATATGATTCATGAGATCCATGAAAGTAATTGGAGCATTAGTTAACCTGAATGGCATTACCAAGAATTCATAATGACCATACCTCATACGGAAAGCTATCTTTGGTACATCACTTTCCTTTACTTTCAACTTATAGTACCCAGACCTCAAATCAATCTTCGAAAATACTGAAGCTCCTTTTAGTTGGTCAAATAAATCGTCAATCCGAGGTAATGGATATTTATTCTTGATTATTACCTTGTTCAACTGCTGATAATCAATACATAGCTGCATTGACCTATCTTTCTTCTTAACAAATAATATCGGGGCTCCCCAAGGTGAAATGCTCGGTCTAATAAACACACGATCTAGTAAATCCTGTAACTGCACCTTCAACTCTTTCAATTCAGTGGGCGGCATTCGGTACGGAGGTATAGAGATTGGTGTTGTACCCGAATACACCTCAATAGCAAATTCAACCTCTTTATCCAGTGGTAAACCCGACAGTTCTTCAGGGAATACGTTTAGAAACTCACATATGGTCCTGATCTGACTACACTGACTTCCAACTGAATCAGAATTAATAACATATGCCAAATATGCTGAACAACCATGCTGAAGTAATTTATTAGCTTTCATCATCAAAAGCGATGCGTGCCAAACCATCGATCTGAGATGCCATTCACCTTAATTTTGTCTCCATCATCTGTTTGAATACTAAACTTCTTTTCGTAACAATCCAAAATCACCCCATATTCGGATAACCAATCCATACCCAATATTATATCAAAATCGCTAAAAGACATAATCAACAAGTCAACAGAAAATATTTTATTGTGTATCATCAACGGGCATCACTGGCATACTTGATCTACAGACGTAGTTTGTCCCAAAGGGCTAGACATTTCTATTAAAACTCTAGACATTTCAGATTTTAACTTTTCCAACTCAACCAATTTTGAATTAATATATGAATGTGACGAACCTGGATCAATTAAAGCATAAACAGGCTCAGAATACAATAAAAATATACCTATCACGACATCGTGGGCATCACCTTCTTTTCGAGTCCGAACTACATAGGCCTTGGCTGGCGCTTTAGCCTCCGATTGATGGGTAACAATGTCACTGCTTCTCTTAACTCCACCTCCTCTAGAAGCCGAACCACTTCTACTAGATCCCCTGCCTCTAGCTGTAGATACTGATCTCTGTAATGTTACTGGTGCAGCGCTATCAGTTTTCGGGTAGTCTCTGATAAAATGATCTGTAGAACCACATCAAAAGCAGTCTCTAGTTAATTTTCAACATTCTCCTCTGTGTTTCTTTCTACAATGCTGACAATCTAGAATTTCCACCTCCAAGGTGGACCTCTCACACTGCTAGTAGATACTATTGTCTATCTCCCTCTGCCTCTACCACCTCTATCAGATCTAAAACTGGATCTCCATCCACCTTGAGATTCCTTTAATCTTTTTGGTTACAGATTTGAGCTGGTAGTTCCTGCACCTTTCCCAGTTAGTCTGACACTCTCAGTCTTTTTGTCGAGACCCAACACTTGCTCTACCATTTTGGCTCGCTCAATCAAATCCACAAACTCAGTGATACGGTGAGATACTAACTGTACTTTAATCTCATCTCACAATCCCCGTAAGAATCTTTTACAATTATCTGCTTCGGTTGGAATAAACTCGAAGGCATATCTGCTGAGTCTTGAGTACTCTCTCTCGTAATCTATAATTGACATGTCACCCTGCTGTAGCATTAAAAACTCTTGTTTCTTATCTTCAATATACATCTCTCCAACATATTTCTTTTGAAATTTCTTTTGAAATAGGTCCCATGTTATTTGATCTTCTGGTAAATGTCGTATCACTAATTCCCACCATAGATAAGTTTCCCCTTGTAGCAGCGATACAGCACAAATCAAGCATTCTCGGACGGTACATTCTAATTGCTGTAGAACTCGTTTAGTTGATTCCATCCATTTCTCTGCAGTGGATGGATCAACTCCCTTCAGACCCAAAAATTTGGTGGCACTATATTTGCTTAACTCTTTTATCAGGGCCCGTCTTTGAGTTGGTGCAGAAGTCGTAGCAGGAACATGTAACAGCCCGGTTTAGACCCTAGTCGAAACAGTGGTTTCGAGATCACAAATTCAAGGTCAGAAAAATATTTTAATACTATTTTTGGTGTTTGCAGTATGAGATTAAGTCTATGTGAAATTTCTCTGTGAAAATTTTATTGTTTGAGTGCTTAATTAGCAAAAATGACTTAATCGCATAAAGTGCAAAAGTTGTGTGCTGATTGTTAAAGTGCTTATTTGGCATGGCTTTATAAATGAGGAGTTCTTATGTGGCTATTAAACCATTTTTAATATAGTGGATAGTTGTTGGAAAAATATGACCTTGATGTTTATATGTTATAAATGTTAATTGATAAAGGGTAAAATAGTAAAAGGTGCATTATTATGTTTAATATGATAAAATAACATAAAAATAAAGCCATAGTGTTCATCTTTTGTGCTGATTTTGAAGAAAAGAAAAGAAAAGGAAACTAAGCTAGGCTTCGACTAGCTTTAAGCATAATTAAGGTATGCTTTGACTTTGGATTTTGATGATTTTTATGTTTTTGAGATTGTTGCTTAGTCTACTATCAAGCCCATGTTGTAATTTGAAGAATTGATGATGTTTATGAGATGTGCCATTGATGAAATGGTGAGCTTTGTGATGAGTATTGGTGTTAAATGAAAGATATGTGTTTATTGAACATGTTTTGTTCTTGAATCTTTGAAAAATTTAGCTAATTAGGGCTAAATTGTAATAATAATATTTTGAAGGACTAAAATGTGAAATAAATGAAATGTATGGGCTTGTATTAGCATGGGAAGAGTTCGGCTAAGCATAAGTAATTTGAAATTATGTGTATTTTATGATTTGATGAAATAGGGACTAAAGTGTCAAATTGTGAAAATGTGAGGGTTATTTTGTAAAATGCCCTAAATAAGTGTGTGTGGATTAAATTGAATGAATTGGTGATTGAATGGATTGAATTTTAATGTGTATAGAACAAGAAAGGAGAGTTTCGGATCGAGATGGAGGCAAAGACAAAGTGCTTAATTAATCGACCATTTCGGTATTTCGACGTCCGAGGTAAGTTCGGACATAATACGTGTATTTAAACATGTTTAATGTTATGAGATGAATGGTAGGATAATATTGAATTGTGAATGCTATGTGAGGGCTCGAGTTATGTGGCACTAATTGTGCGTATTCAGAAATGTGACCGAAATGTTTAGCATTGTGTGTGTGAAATAATATAAGCTTCGGCTTTGTGGTTGGCACTGTGTGTGCGATACCGATTTAAGATCGGTTGGATATGGATGCACTAAGTATGCGATGTTAATTGGGCTTCGGCTAACTGTTTGAGCATTAAGTGTGTGATTAAACAGAAAAAGGGATGAAAGTTGATCGAAATGAAATAGTGAGTATTGAGTAGCATATAAAATCGACAACTAAGTGTTGGCTAAGGTACGTTCGGAACCTATGTGGTTGATGAATCTATGAAAGAGATTATGGAAGGTTAATTGAGCATATTAGCTTTGGATGGTATATATATATATAAATGTAAAATAATCTATGTGATGGTTTGTTTTGGTTTAATGTATTATGTTACGAACTTACTAAGCTTTTGAAAGCTTACTGTGTGATTGTTTCTCTGTTTTATAGTGTCAATAAAGCTAGCTCGAATCCGGGAATCGTCAGCATCTCTATCACACTATCGGCAAATCTATTGTGGTGCTTTTGAAGATGTGTATATTTGAATATGGCATCTATAGGCTAGTTAATTAAGACATGTTTGATATGTCTCTTTGGCCATGTGATATGGCTAGAAAAAATGTTGGTAATATGCATGAATGATTATGGTATATGAAGTATGTTTTGGTATGGTTGATGACAATGAAAATGTCTTAAGAATGGTAAGTTTAGTGATGGATTGAGGCTATTATGGTTTAGTGATATTGAGGATGAATCATGTTTAGTAATGTATGTATTCTAGTTGTGTAATTAGGTTTATGAATTGACATGATTAGAGAATGATAATGGATGGAATGATATGATGGTCTTATAACATATATTTGGTTGCCAAATTGTGGATGAAAATATGCCTAAATGTGCTTGTAGGGTTGACCCTTGTGTAGGTGGCAAATTGGCCTTGCAAATGGTCTATTTTGCATACATGGTCAAGGGACACGAGCGTGTGTCTCTACCGTGTGGCTCAAGGGCCATTTCAAAGTGTGCCTGGGCAAGTTACACGGCTGTGGTACATGGTTGTGCCTGGTGGTCGTGTGATCAAGTCAGTAGCTAGCCTAATTTCACACGGTCATGGCACACGGGCGTGTCGAGTGGCCGTGGGGATAAGTCAGTATGTATGCTCTGTTTTGACACAGCCTGGACACATGGGTGTGTCTGGTAGCTGTGTGAGGCACACGGCCTAACTGCACGGGCGTGTGACCTCAACAGTGTTGAAGAATGTTTGAATTTCTGAAAACCTTCGTAAGTGTTTTAGTCCCGACCTCTTTCTAACTCGTGGTTATGGTCTTATAGACCTAGATAAGGGACTATATGCTCGTATTTGAGAATGTTTCATTGATGATTGACTTTGTGTCGTGAAATGGATGTGAAATGTTTTGGTTATGCAGTAATGCCTCTAACCTTATTAAACGACGGTTTGGGTTAGGGGTGTTCTGAAACGATTCGCTTATACTTTGCAAAGCATCAACAATAACTCTTAATATATCAGAATCATCTCTATCATTTCTTCTTTCTACTCTAGGAGGTTGGTTTCTTATCGGGTTAATACTAAGTGTTACCAATTCAGTTTCATCTAACCCGTAAGATTCTTCATCTCCGGTATACATTTTTTCATCAGTATCATTTATTCATTCATCTGACATCTTTAATCTATAAAACAAAACAAACAAATAGGTCAGCATCTAAAATCCCGACTCAATTTTGACTCAACAGTGGCATGTACATCTAAACTCAGTTCCGAGCCTGATTTAGCCCGAGAATCGACTAAACCTGATAGCTCTGATACCAACAAATGTAACACCCCCTAACCCTAAACCATTACCGAAACAGAGTTACAGAGCATTACTAAACAAATCGGACAACTAACGAATAATTCATAAATAAATAACATACATAGCATAATTTAAATCATTAAGTCCCTTTAATGGACCCTCGAGACCAAAAAATACGTAATAGAAATGAATTAGGACTCGTTTATGTGATCCGAAAATTTTTCATAATTTTTTTTTAAATTCGATATAACCCTTATATAAATATCTAACCTTTCCTGTAATTTCAGAATGAGACTAATCCAAAACCAATATCCTAATCAATACAATTTCATATTCAAATACACCTAAACATATCTTAAACATCAACTTAGTAATTTACTAGATAAACATTCGCATATAAATTAATAAACTTCATTCATTCTATTCCAACTCGTTACCAAATATATCAAATATGTTTTGATAATTCTACTTCCATTTCATAAAACCAAGTATCAAAATATCATTTTAGTATCAATTTCAACCGAAAGCATAAGACATTTTCAAGTGATCAATATAACACCTAAGTACATGCCACTTTACCAAAAGAAAAATTACTTCACCAAATTTTATGCTGGAGTCGGGATCGCTCTGAATGCTAAAACCGGGACCTTGATTTCTACTAACCTGCGCATGGAAACAACCGTACGCTGAGTATACATATACTCAGTGGTATTGCCATAATTCAAATTATAATACATTAACTAAGTAAATTAAATCATATAACTATAAGATTTACCAAACTAATTCATATATATAACTTTTCATTTCTCAATATTTACAATTCAATTTAGCTTTTCATTAGTTAACATCATATTCTTTCACATTGAGTCATTATTTATCTCATGAACATTTAGTTCATGCTTTCCCTTCACATTTTCATATTCAATTCACATTTTCAAATCATATTCCACAATCACGTTTCTTTCCAATGGTTCAACTGATTCATTTCTTTCGATTTAACTTTTCATTTAATTACCCCTATTAACGGACTCGGACTTTGGCGGATACACAGATCCAACCATACTCACCAAATTGGCACCCAGTGCCTCATCGGATAGTTCGAAGCAATATTTGACACCCAGTGTCTCATTGGCCAAGCCGAAGAATGTTGGTATCCAGTACCTTATCGAATCTATCCGAAGTAATATAATGACACCCAGTATCTCATCGACTCGAGGTCGAAGAATCCTTGAACTCTTCCAATCCTATGGCATGCCAACTATATCCGACTCAGCCCGACTAGTTAATAGGGTTTCCAATTCTTAATTCAAATTCACTTTCATTTCAAAATTCACTTTCAATATCAAATTCTCTTTTCCATTCACTAATAAAAATACAATTCAATACTAACACATATTTCTCATTCAATTCAATAAAGTCACTTACCTCAATATTTACTTACCATAAAATAAATAAATTTAAAATTAATATTTAATAATAAATAACTTGAATTATAATAATACAAACCCGGATTTATTCGATTATTCCTCGACAACTTTTTCCTTTCCTTTCGTGTCGATGCCTCGGGTTCTTTGCTAGCTACGGAAATTAAAATAATTATACTATTAATTACAGTACTAATTATAATAAATAATTGAATTTCTAATCAATTCCTACCTTATTCCCAATTTAATCCTAACTAAGTTTACTTACCTTTCTAATTCAATTCACACTCTATTTCTATTCAAATTTCATCCAAACTCAAATTTAACTATTAAAATTTTAGCATATTTTCCAAATTTCAAATTTTCCTCAATTTAGTCCCTACAACATAAAACTTAGAGCTTACTTTACAATTTAATCCCTTTATCAATTCTAACTTAAATTTCATTCAATTAAATCCCTAATTCATCTTTTTGTCCAACATAAATTATACTTGAAAACCTATAAACTTCTAAACTATCAACTTAATTTTACCAAAATATTGTTTTAAGACTTCTAAAACATCAAAATTAAGAGAAAATGAATTAATTAAGCTTGACAATTAAACTCAAAGCTTCAAATTCCCTATTTCCCTTTTTCTTTGTTTTTCTTCTTTCGTTCTTCTTTCCCTGCTCTATTTCGAAAGCTTCTCTGCTCTTTTTACCCTTTTGTTTCTTTTGTCTTTCTTTTTATTCTTTTATTATTTCATTTGTTTTATTTATTTTATTAACTTAATATATTATAATTTAATTATTATAAATATCTATCATATAATTAATAATATAATACAAATGTATACATTTACTTTTCTACATTTGTACATGATCAATACCATACACTTGTCATGATTTTATCCAATTATTTCATAAAAGTCTAAAAATAATAAATATATATTTACTTTGATATTAAGTAAATACATATATAAATTACAAATGTATATATTTTATTTAGTACACTTGGATTCATCATCACCTTACACTTGTCACCATTTAATTTATTTGTCATATAAAAATTTTATAATATTATATAATTATAATAAATATCTCTTTAAATAATTATAAATAAAATAAATATCTATTTATTTTAATAAAAAGTAATTAAATAAATATGTTACAATTGTATATATATTATTATTACATTTGTATATTTTTATCACCATCCATTTGTCAAAATCATATTTTGTTTCACAATAATATTAATAATAATATAATTCAATTTAATAACAATAATATGATAAGATATGCTAATATATAAAATCTTGGATTTTTATTACTTATATGCTGCCTCATTCTTCTTTAATGACTTAATTGCCATTTTGGTTCTCTTCTCTTTCTATTAATTTATAATTAAACGTTTACCCTTTATTTAATTTAGTCATTTTTTCTAAATTCTCTCAATTAAGTTAAATTCACTTAATTAAAACCTAATTAATCACACTACTAGACTCTTAAATATTTCTAATAATTATTTTCGAACTCGATTTACTAAAACGGAGACCCTATGACTTACTTTTTTGGTGCGCGTGAATTTTAGTTCATTACATGAATGCCCTTTTGCCCTCCAAAAATTCGAATTGCTATGTGGAAATTCCTAAAAACACTTTGTGCCTACAAGATCGAGTTTATATAATAAGTGTCTTGCAAATGATCCTTTGTGTCCTAGATGTTATCCAGCTATTGAGGATATGAATCATGTCCTAGATACTGTGTTTTTGCAAAGGATGTGTGGTTAGCTTTACATTATGTTAGCTCGGGAAATAATGAACAGGTCAACTTTCATGAATGGCTATCATGGATGTTTGAAAATCATTCTGTGAATAAAAGAACTGAGATTGCAATTGTGTTGTAGGCAATCTGGTATGCTAGAAATAAGCTGCTACATGAGGGTACAAACTAGAGGGCAGAGGATTTGGTTGCTTTTGTGAGGCTACTATGCGGAGATTAAAGCGTTGGCTGAAAGTATATATCGGTTGCCTCCACCTCAAATTGTTCGCTAATCCCTTCTATCGACATCTCTTGTCAAGATAAAAGTTGATGCCAGCTTTTCCCTTGCATAGAGAAAGGCATGTTCAAGAGTAATCATTAGGGACGAACATGGATAAATTATGGGGGCTTGTAGTCGCCTTACCTTATAGTTGCTTCCAGCTTTTGCGGGAGAAGCTCTAGCAGCAGTTCATGGGCTAAAGTTCGCTCTTGAGATGGGTTTCTTGTCCGTCATCCTGGAAAGTGATTTCAAGTCGGTCATCCAAAAGTTAATCGCATCGGAAGATTTATCAGCAATTAGTGCACTTATCTAGGAGGCAAATGAGCTTTCAAAGCTATTTGTGGACCTTCGATTCAACTTCATAGCAAGATCGGGGAACCAGGCTACACATGCAATGGCTCAAGACGGTATGACGAGAATGGAAGACTGTTTTTGGGTGGATGAGGCACCAGTGTTGGTCACCGCTGCCGCCGATGAGGACAGAAGATTGCTTGACCCCCCTTACTCCGGGCCTCGAGAAGCTTCGTTTTGGGGAATTTATCAATATCCTTGTTTCCCTAACTTCTCCCCTCAAGTGTTTTGCTCGCCGTCTATTCGGGTTTTTGCTAATAATTTTAAGCCCAAGAGATGCTGGGCTGGTTTGGCATGCCTTGAGCCCAATCATCGTATCCGGGTTTGTTCCGAGCTAAATATTTTGGGTTAAATTCATTAAGCATCCTAAGCTTTAGAAGAAAATTTTAAATTAATCTCTAAACTTCAAAATGTTTCAAATATATGCTTCAATATTAGGTCTTTTTATTAGTAAACTCGTCAGTCTTGACATTACATAACAACTCAAATCAGTTGTGTTTAACAATGATACATACTTTGGGTTAATTTATCATATGTCTCCAAACTACAGGAGAATTTAAAATTAGGTTTTATTTGATAAATTGAAAATTTAAATATTGAATAATTAATGATTGAAAAAAAATTAAGTATTGAATTTAACTTATAAAATGTTTCGCATATTATTGAAGATTAAGTACATATTATAATTAGACTATTTAATAATGTAAAAAAAATTATTTTACTTTTTATCCTTATTTTTTAAAAACATTTCAAGTTATTTTAAACAAGGTTAAATTTTAATTAAAGGATAATATAATGTTAACAAAATTAAAATTAAATGAAAATATTCTTCATTGATGAGTATAGCTTTTTATGGATTATAAAACATATTTTAAAAAAATTAAATCATTAAAAATATTAATTTTCAAAATAAATTATCAAATTTCATTTTTATATCATTCTAATTGTTTGGTTAAATTCCAACTTAGAATTTATATATTTGAAGATAATATATTTTGTTTTAATTCATCAAAACTCTTGAGACAAACTTTAAATTAATAACTAAACTTTAAATCATATAATTCTAATATCAAAATTTCTTAATGTGAAATTAAGATATTACTGAGTCAACCTCAAAATCCACATTATCATCATCAATCATGAAATAACATTCATGTTCATGAACATCAATATTTATGGGCATAAATAAAAGTAAAAAAAGAAAGTAAACAAGAGAAAATTCTAAACTATAATTTCTTTCCACCCCAATTGGGAATCATTTACATTGAAGGAGAAAAATAAACATTGAACTCTAATAAAAAGAGAAAAATTTCAAATATATATATATATACACACCTTTCATATATGTTATCTATAAAGGAAAAAACAAGAACCAAATTATTATTTTGATTCTAAACTGTTGTATGAGCCCATGAATCCTACCACTGATATGCTTCCATATCAAAATGAAAAATTGTATTGATTTACCTCAGGTAACATATCAAGACCCCCATAGCAGTCGTCAAAGTTGATAGAAATATCGTCGACACTTCTCGACAACGACGGCATTTGACCGACGTTGTTAGGTAAATGTCTGGTTTCCTCAGGGAACATCGTATGTGAACCATAAGTAGAATCCATAGGCAAAGTCATGATAAAATCATTAGGTTCTTGTTGCTCCATAAATAACTCTAAAGATGTTGCTTCATCATCTTTAGACTGGGATGTAAATGGCAAATACATATTGTTGTCGTTGCCTTCTTCGCCATTATTGCTTACGTTATGGTAGTATTGTTGATTGCTTGAAGACTCGACAGCAACCGTTGCCAGCTTTGTTATAGAAAAATACTGCAAAGAAAAATGCAATTAAAAGACAAACAAATAATATGAGACATTAAAAACACAATAGCTTTGTATTTTAAAGAACTGGGTGATCTTTGTTTCTCAAAAATAGTGAGAATATTTAGATGGTTTTCTTCTTACGTTATCATAAGTTAGACAAAAAGGAACAGACACTAAAAAGAAGCATTGTATGGGGAAAAGGGATCAAAATTCAACAGATTTTGTCTATATTTGATATTTTCTGGCAAAGGGAACGTGCAGATATAGGACAAATAAATGCAGGTGTATGTAATTTCAAACTCTTTTTTGTCTAGATATCGACGGTGATAATATTCGTTACATTTACAATCAAAATCGAAATAAATACAATGTAATCAAACATGTTAAGTACTAAATGTTCTAAATTATTTGGATTTAACTTGAAAAGATTATTTAAATTTAAGCTGAACTTAAGTTTTAAAAGCGAAACTCGGTCCAATTTGAACTGAACTTTGAAGTTTCAAGTCAAAGCTAAACTCGACTCAATTAAACTCCTAACTTCAGTTACAAGGGCCACAAAGATGCAGTGCACACGTGACCAATCCTAGCTGTCCTTTTAAAAGGTAAGTCTACTGCCAACACAACATCAGTTACGTGTCCATTAAAGTTATGTTATTTTGTCCATTCTAACCCTTGTTTTTTGTAGGCACATGATATTGCCAAGGAAATATAGGAAAAAGACAAGGGCATTACTGTCCTCCAGCAAAGCTAAAACCATTTTTGACCTTTTTTTTTAATGTTCAAATCCCACATTGAATTTTTCAATAAATCTTAATTACTAAGATTAATAAGAAAAAACAAAAACTCACTAGGTTCTTGCTTTCATCCTCATAAAGTGTAAGGGAATCTCCAGTTCCTAGTCCATTTTGCTTTACAAAATACCCTGATGAATTGAAAAATGAGATTATAAACACAATAAAATGCAAAAATTCATATAACAAAAGGGTTTCAAATGAACAAAAAAGTCATTAACAATGAAGGGTTTACCAGTGTTTTCCAGCACATACATTCTGCTCTTATTATTGGACCAGAACCTGAGACATCAAATGAACAAATAGAGTACTTAAGAAATAAAATTCGAAACCCTTTTAAAAGGTGACATCCAATAAATCTGTCTAAACCCGTTTTTCAAAAATGAGTAAAAGACGGAATGGAATCAAATTTTGAGAATGAATTACTTGTATTTGAGGGTCCACATATGGTTAGAGTATACATCCTTGATCATAACTTGGATGCCTTCTTTATCAGATAGTGGTGGAAGGTTTACCTCTGCGTCTCTCTGGTTTTAAGATAAACACCATAGATAAAACATAAGATTAGAGCATAATTAGTGAAAATTAATAATAAACCAGTATGCAAGATAATGATAATTCGTTTTGCAAATTAGAAGATAATTACTGCCTTGACAAGACTGTTATCTTTTCCTTTTACTGTGATGATTTTTAATGTGCGAGAATCGAGAAGTCAAGAAAGGTTTAATATTAGTTATTGAACAGTGTAAAGATGACAACAATGTTGCAGTAATCAATGAGACGAAATGAAGGAATAGTTATTGGTTGGCTCTCTTTTTTTACTTATTTTTCTTCTTTCAAAATTCTTTAAAGTGGAAGAACAGGCCTTGAGAATGGCCTCATGGATCAATCAAGTAAATTAACCTCACCTTTGGAAGAACTATTCTCCCAAGGGACCCAACATCACTGTTCTTCAGCTCTTTCTTTAGCACCACCCTTAGTCTCTGCATTATTCCAAGTTATAAACAATTTCAGTCATTAGTGAAGATAATGAAATTCAAAACTCAAACAGATCAACAAGTTTTTCAAAAACGCACCTTGTTATCTGGTGTGCAAAACCTGTATAGATCCTTTTTGGTATCCTTGTTTTTATTTGTATCAGTGTCAGCACCAGAGTTTATCAGTCTCCTTGCATCTACCAGTGTTGAAGCCCCTGAATTAGCATTTCTTTGGAGGCTTCTTTGCCGTGCCAACTTTCTGTTAATCCTTGCAAGCTTTGTTCTATAAGGATCATTGGTTCTTCTCTCTTGTTCCTTACATACCCCAAATTCAAACCCCTTTTGCCCCGCAAAGAAAGGATACACAGGAGCCTGCTCTATGGAATGGTTGTATGGGAATTGCAGGCTCTGGTTAGGTGACAAAAGCTGTGATGGATGTTGAAACTGAGAGTTCATTGGTTCAAACATGGAGAAGTCCGAATTCTGAGACCAATCCATGTTTGAGGAGGAATGGGTGGTTGTTGTGGTGGTGATTGGGGTGGTGCTGGAGGTGGCTGTGGTGGAGAAAAAGGGAATGTAAGAATTCTCCATTAGGACAAAGGTGCGATGTGATGATGATGAGTCTAAGGGATTGCGGTGCTGGTTACGATCAGAGAAGAAGGTTGATGAGAGTGCACTACTTTGTGTGTGTTCTTCCTTTCTGTTTTGAGTGAGAACAAAGTGTGGCTCAATAAGGTCATGGGGATGTAAGATGCTTCCATTAGGGTGAGTCCAGGTGTGAAAAAAGCATGAGAAACGCGTCAAGTGGTGCAGAGAGATCGGTTGTGGAGAGAGAAAAAGGCCATGAAACTGCAAATAGAGAGAGAGAAGAGAAACAACGAGAGTGAAGTAACGAGAGATTGCCAATGGGGTGGTGGGTTGGCTGACAAGTGGCCGGAGAAAGGTGGTTTCGGGATACCCATCTGACCAGTGAGTGTGCTTGAGATAGTGTTGGCGCCACCTTTGGTTTAAATGTGACCCTAGTCTTGGGCTGATTCTGCACAGAACACCATGCATTGTTCCTTGGCTAACTCATAACCGTCTGCGTTGAACAATGTAGTTGGTGGCTAAGGATTGGAGTTTTAGTTTTTAAACTTGATAACCTGTGTTTTTCTAGTTTATTTTTGTTTTCTTGCTTTTTGAAATTGGTTTTAGATAATGCCTCTATTTGTGAGTAAAACGATGGTGGAATGGTTTGGATCAAGGTGTGGCTGAAATCGAATAAGGAATATCGGTTTCCATGAGGGTTGTCTTAGATGTGTGTTTAACTTCACAATGTTTGTCATCCACTCCACTCTGCGGCTTTTTGGATGCCATATCCGGCTTGTTTTATCGTCTACTTGAAGGATCAAAACCTGCCATCAGGTTCAACCTGTGGAAATGACAAAATGAACTGAAAAAATTGGTGATTAATGCATGAAAACATTGTCCAAAACACTAATCAGTAACCATATGCCTTTGATGTCGGAAAAACCGAGGTGAAAATTGGAAATTGCAGTAATTGGGACTCATTGCAGGGCCACATTTCAAGTATTAAAGTGTCAAAGACCAAAAAAAGGCAATCAACATGAGGGTATCAAAACAAGTTAATGACATATTTATGGCTATATCAATATGAAACCGGGAAACTGAGACATTAAATGCTCAGAAACTATATTGGCATCTTAACTACGACACGAGAAAGGCATGCGGATGCTCTTAGAAACCCAGCCAGATTAATGGGATAAAAGAACGAACAGTCAGATCCTACTTTACTAAAGAATGATATTTCCATAAGAACAAGAACCTTTTATTTGAGCATGAAGTGCATCACTAAGCTGATTATAAGGTGGTTTTCTGTCCGTTGTCACATGCGGACAGTAGGGACAGCTTGTATATAATCTTACCAGGAATAGGAAACATGTATGCATCTACACAATGCTAAATCTTGTTCTTACCAACATGGACATAATTAAGAAATCTTCATTTCAGTAGAAAAATCCTAAGATGGACCTGAAATACAGATAAACATATACAACATGCACCATGGTAACTTGAAGTTATAGATGAAATGAGGTATTCCAGGTAGGTGTTTTCTCTATTTACAATAATGAGTACGCACACAGGTGGTCCGAAAATGAGGGCCGGAAATCCTACACTCTTAAATTAGAACAAGCAGCATAAGAGAAAGAAAAATGGTTAGATAGAATTTTAACAAAGAAAACTAAGAAATCAACTTGATATATCAGCTACGATTACTTACAGAGCAAGTCTCAATTCTCTGCCTACATAGGAATGATCGGAAGGCCTCTGTCCATCACTAAAGATGATTCTACAACTTATACCTTTGAGTGATTTTCGGATTTTGAAGCAAGAGAAGAAAATTCAGAAATGGTAATATATAAGGAGTTTTTCAGGAGAGAACTTGTTGAATGAGGTGATTCACAGGCACAAGTTTCAACTATATAGACCAAAAGGCAGAGCTTCATGCAAGCGATGAGGCCTAGGTATGCAACACTTGCCGAAGATACCCATAGCTGTCAACATCTAGAACGTAACGCCAAACACGTTGAATGAGTGCCATTAATTTTACTCCACGAAGACAATGTTAGGTAAGATGGAATCGCTTTCTCGTTCATGTCGACTTCTTTATTTGTACATTTTTGGGAAAAAATTACAAAATAATCACTTAAAAATATAGATTGACAAACATGTCCTACCATTTAAGCCAAACAAAGCCAATTGCCCATTATAGGCACCGGTGTTTATGATACCATCTTATGACAGATGCTTGCAAGAGAAAGCAATTCAAAGACTCCGGCTTTAGGTACAATAGACTAAAATTTCAGGGCAGCATTACACATAATGACAACAAATCAGAAATAGCTATGTGAAACTCTAAATTATAAAAGAGACTAAAAGAATGTAAGATATGTTCAAAGGAGAAGGTCTAAGGCCAACATCTCATTAACCTTTAAAACAATCAGATTTCTGTTTCAATACTTTATAAAGTCACATTAGGCAGCCTTTTTACTGAAAAAAGCTTATGGTAGACTGGCGCATGACCTGGAAACCGGCTTCTAATGATTTATTCATAGAGGAGGAGATTTTACTTAACGCTTTCGCATTAAAGCTGTCATACCTGTCCTAAGTCCCAACATAACATTTGTGTTATCTTTGAAATAAAGAAGAGTACCTATATATGGTAAAAAGCTGGCCGCAACATGTTTAAGCATAATCACATAATATGTCCTTAAATTCCAATTATTTCACTAAGGAAAAGTTTAAATACAATTTCCTATCTATGTCATGATTATTCAACCTCTGATAAATCTTTGCATTCAAACTTTTGGTCCAGTGATTAATGCATATGATTCAAATAAGAAAAGAATCTTTTCTTCCAAATCCAAAAACAAAAAAATAATAATAAAACCTTTAACAGATAACTTAAAATAAGAATAATATTCATAATATTGATTCAAATGAAGTTAACATTGGTATCTAAAGGGCCCTAATATCTGAAAGTGATTTCTCTATCCATATTCATACAACACTGCAATTGACTATGTGGAAAATAGCTTCTATCTATATTATCCAAACTCTAACATTCATGTCCTACGCATATTCATATATAATACTTCAAATATATAAAAACTTAAATAAATACATGTACACATACCACATAACACATATAAATACATACCTATCTTGAACGTTCAACTCTGAATTAATCTCTTTTTCTGACTTGCATTGAATTTCCCATTGAAACGTTACAATTGTTGGAAAGGGGGCAATATGACAGACTTGATATTATTGTAAGCAATGTGGGATGGTTTAAGCATTGTACATGAATGCAGTGGCCCAATGCCATTTTCTGGTCACAAGAAGTACATCGTCCTGGGCCATGGAGAAATGAAAGCAACACTTCAGAACGAGATAGACCCAGCAAAGCTCGACCCTTTCCTAAACCTGAATTTTCAGGACTGACCTGGAAACCGGATTCTAAAGCTTTATTCATAAAAGAGTAGATTTTACTTAACATTTTCGCATTGAAGCTGTCATAACTGTCCTAAGTCCCAACATAATATTTGTGTAATCATCGGAACAAAGCAGAGTACCTATACATGGTAAAAATTCTACTTATGTTGATATGTAACATATGTTGTCTAATTCTTCAATTTTGTAACAAAAAAAAATTACAGAACTTAGCCAAGGTTTACAGTTTGCACTATCACAGCAATTTCTTCAGTAAGAACTGAACTCCATATCTCAGCTTGAAAGATTTAATGATCATCAAATGGTCAGAAAATATTTAAGCAGAATCACTTAATGTGTCATTAAGTTCGAATTATTTCAATTAAGGAAAGGCTTAAAGACAATTTCCTATGTCGTGATTCAAATAAGAGAAGATATTTTCTTCCAAATCCAAATAATAAAAATAACAAAACCCTTTAATAAATAACTTAAAATGAGAAGAACACTGGTGATATTGATTCAAATGAAGTTAACTTTGATCTCTAAAAGGGGCACAATATCTGAAAGTGATTTCTTTATATCCATACTGCATTTGGCTTATGTGAAAAATAGCTTCCATCTATATTATCCCAATTCTAAAATTCATGTCCTATGCATATTCATATACTTACAAATATAAAAAAATCTTAAATAAAACAATAATTACATACCTATACCCAACATTCAACTCTTTTGACTTGCGTTGAATTTCCCAATGAAGCGTTACAGTTGTTTGAAAGGAAGCTCTATAACAGTAGCAATGTGGGATTGGTTCAAGCATTGTTCTCAAAAGCAGTGGCCCAATGCCACAACAAGAAGATCTCCCCTGGGCCGTGAAAAAGAATTCAAGTGACACAGAGATGGGATAGACCCAACAAAGCTTGATCCTTTCCAAGACCTGAAATTTCAAAACTGGGTCAAGTTTGGACGAAGAAAAAGACCAAAGACCTTCAAAGAAGACACATGTCGAACATATGGCATTCGTACTTGCAACATGTCGATCAATTAAGCTGCCACCTTCTCTTCCTGTGCTTCCATCCATATGGTTTGCATGGCTAAGAGACTTAAGACACAAACTGGGAAATCATCGCAAGTGAAATGAAAGTAAACTATACTATACAATACTCACACGCAGTTTTTTGGCAGGGATAAACCAAGGATACTCAACAATGGCAGCCATGATTAGAGCAATAACAAGATATAAGGGATGTGGGATGAGGACCATGGGATTCATTGATGGCTCAGTACTAGGAAAACAGAGGACAATGAGATGGAAGTTCTTGAATTGAATTGCAGCAATTTCTTCTCTGATGAAATTCTTTCCTACTCTAATGAAGCCGCAACATTTTTTTAGTTTTGATAGTGGGATAATCTCAAAGTTATCATAGAACCAAAATTTCGAAAAAAAAAATTGTCAAATATGGAAAAAAAAAAAATACAAAACCCAAATTGAGAAAAGTTATTAGGGACTAAATGTTACATTATCCTAAAATATAATATAAATAAAATAAATTTTGTTTAAACTTGAAAGTTATGATAAATTTTTGGGTATATTGCACTAGAGGTCACCTTAAGTATTGTTCCTCTTTTCGTCACTTTAAATTATTTTTGTCAATTTAGTAACTGCCATTAAAAAAATTGGCCAAAACACTCAACCGTTAAGACTAGACCTAACAAAAAAGGAAAAATTATTATTTTTGTCCCTTTAAAAGTTAAGAAATTTTAAGTTAATTCCTTAAATCTCCATAAAAAAACCCATATTAAGTAACATAAAAAATGCTAAATCCAACCTCTGATATACTTCCACCGCCGTCTTCCCCCACTATCTCATTTGTTTCCTCCTCCAATCTTGACTTTGAAGTAAATTTCTTAATTACTCATGTTTTCCCATTTATTTATTTTCTAACTTGTACCCGTTTTTCAAATGCACCATAATTATTCGTGTTTTCCATTTATTTATTTTCCAACCAAAGTCAACAGCGACATCAAAAGTGGAGGAAGAGGAAGGTATTGAATTAGTGATGACGATTTTCAAGGCGGAAACCATGATAGAATATTCTTGTTCGGGTGAAAGACAACAGAGCAGAGACGGTGGCGACATCATGAAGGGCGGAGCTACAGTAAATTAATGTATTTTCCTTTACCTAAGCATAAAAAAATTAAAACTTCACAGGTATAGTAACGGTGTTAATTGTAATTTTATAATTTTTAAAGGGATTAAACGAATAATTTTTTTCTTTTTGACGGCTAAGTGACTATTTTTGTCAAATTTTTTAACGCAATGGCTAAATTAATAAAAAAAATTAAGTACTATTATAAGATAATCTCCAATGTAATTTACCTAATTTTTTATCCCTATAATTTTTATTCAATTGCCTAAATTTTATTTTGAATGCATTGTGCTTCGAATATCATCAAGATGATGTTTTTAATAAAAACCCATATAAATATTATGCGTGGAAAAATAATTATTTGAGAATTAATTCAAACTTATTGTAGATTTAATTCTGGGTAAATTAAGATTGCTCCAAAGATTACCTATATTTGATTTTGAAAAAGGTTTTTAACATAATAATGTTTAATATTTAAAAGTAAAAATTATTTCTTACATCATTTTTGTAAAAAAACTGAATGAAAATCATATAAGATATTTTCATGCCTTTATGTCTGGATTAATTTAAATCGACTAAAAATTATATTCAAACTATTTTTTTGTTTGGACAACGGGCCGACTTTAAAAAGGAAAATGGAGTCGCCACCAATCTTTTTTGAAGTGCGATTGGGTCACCTTATAAAACATTTTGGTCTACGAAGTTTAAGAAAACAGGTCCGAGAATCGGTTACGCACGAGGAAGGATTAGTACCCTTGCAACGCCCAAAATTGGTACCTTATTGATTGATTAATGTCCTAATATCGAAAATTAGAAGAGATTTTAAAATACGAATCCTTGAGAAAATGTTTGGATAATTCGAATTGGATTATTGAAATTCTCTTGTTCTGAAAGAATGAAATATCACATCCAGCACGTTAGGATACGATGTTTCAAACCCTAGACACCAAGATCATTTCATGATTTCCAAAATTCATGCATTGCAATTTTAAAAAGGGTATTCCGTTATTTGGTCAAACAAAAAAAACCCGAAACCTAGTACGTTAGGGCACGATTCCTCGAATTTCTAAACATGAAATATTGCCTTATTTTTGAGGTTAAGAAAATACGGTCCAAATCTTAAAAGGATATTTAATTATTTAGACGAACGAAAAACCGAAACCCAGCACGTTAGGGCACAATTTTTCGAACTTCCAAACATGAAATATTGCCTTGTTTTCAAAAGCTCTCAAATAAGCGATTATGAAATTGACCGAGAATGCATTTATTCTATTTGTTTGGGATAAAAGTGAAATAACCAATATCAGCCAAAACGTTGGAGTTTAAACCATAATGTAATAATAAGAACTATGCAGGCATAATATCAAGCATGAAATAAAAATACATGATACTAATACTACACAGAGGAAAAAAATAATACATATCAATCCAAATAAACAACGTACGTGAAATAAAAAATATATATATACAAGTAATAATAAATAAAAATGTTTGAAATTAACAAAACTATATAATAAAATAAGTGACTTTAAAAGAAAAATTATATATAATAGATTTTAAGAATATATGTACATAAATAGATTTAGAAGAAAATATATACACAAAATAACATGAAATCAATAATATATAGAGAGTAAAAAACTATTTAGTATGGATAAAAAAATGATAATAATAAAATAAAACTAATAATATTAATGAATATGGTAATAATAATGAAGTTAATTATAAAAAAAATAAAAGTAATTATAATATTAAAGTAATAATTATAATAGTAAAATAATAATACTGAATTGGTAATAATAATAGTACTAATAATAATATAGATAGTAATGAAAGCAATAATAAAAGTGACAGTAAAAAAAAGTATTAATAACAAAATAATAGTAATAATATTAAAAGTAACAAAAAATAATAGTACTAATAATGTTGACAAAAAATATAATATAAATATTAAATAACAATGATAATTAATAATAATAATAATAATAAAAGTATTAATAAAAATAAGAGTAGAAATATTAAAAAATAATAATGATAATAGTATTAATAGTAATAATACTATAAATGAAAATGATAATAAAAAAAGTAAAATGAAAACAATATTAATAATAACATAATAGTAACAATATTATAATTAATAATAGTAATAAAATAAATATAAAAATGATAGATAATAATAATAAGCAAATGATAAAAATAATAAATAGAAATAAAATAAAAATTTAAAATAAATAATAATAATGACAGAACAAAAAAAATATGTCAAAAATCACAAAAAAGCTAAAAGAGGACAAAATTGAATTTAAAATCAAAATCTGAGGTGAATTTTTAAAGAAATAAATGAATTAGGGCCCCTTAGCAACGCGCAAAATAGGGGAGGACCAAATGGGAAATATTCCCGCCCTCCTAAACGGCGCTGTGTGTCACGGGATTAAAATGAAAAAGTAAGTGAAAATACAGGGCCAAATTAAAATAAAAGGAAAACTTAATTTAAAACAAATTAAAAAAACGGAGGGACTGAGGGCGCAAATAGACCCTCTGTCCAAAACAAGCGAATCCTCTCAGCCTATCGGGTCTGTCTTGGGTCCAACATCAAAACAACGCCGTTTTGGCGCCTAGAAATATGGTCCAAAACGACGTCGTATAATACCCCCTATAAATGTTAAAATTTTGACAAAAAAAATCACTTTTACCCCATTCAAAAAAAAAAATAGATTTAAACTCTCTCAACCTCCCTCTCTCCCTTCCGAATCCTGCCAGGGGTCCGGCCATCAGCCACAGCGCCGACCGCTGGAGATCGGCGCCGGCGGGGAGACCAAAAACTACCTTTTTTTCGGCGGAATTAAAGCAGTGAGTTTCCTTTCCCTTTTTAAAACTCTTATCAACTATCTAAAATAGGAAAATGAAAAAATATGTATATATAAATAGTAAAAAAACTGAATAATAAAGAATCGAAAGCAAAAACAAAATAGAAAAACCTACTGTTTTTCAATCAACGACTAATGTTTTGCTTAACATCTCTCTTTTGGTATTAACTTGTGTATATTCCTCCTATATATTCGTAAAAAAAGGTCCTTTTTACACTCTTTCGATTCGGCTTTTATAGCCTTCTATTTACAACTAGTTCTCCTATTTTGTAAGTACGTGGTGGAGAGGGCGAGCGTTGGAGGCACGTACGATGCGGAGGGGGGTGACGTGGCTGCGAGGGCTGCTGGCGGCGGCGCCAAGGGCTGGCTGCTAGGGTTTTTTTTTTTTTTTTGTGTTTAGGTTGTGGGCTGGGTCTAGGTTAGTTATTTGGGTTTTAATTTGGGCCTTTTTGTAAATGGACATTTAGATTGTATTTTTTTTGTTTTATTTATTTTATTTGGGCCCGGACAAAAAATTGGGATCTACATATATAATTCTTAAAAATATGATATATTTACAAAAATATTTTTTTAGATTAATTTCTATTTAATTTAATTTAAAGATAAACAATAATCACACATGTGGATTCATCAAAAACTTGGTAAGATAAAGAATAATCACAGATGTGGATTCATCAAAACTTGGTAAGAGTGGAAAGCTTTGAAACTTAATTCTCTTTTTGGACTTACAATTCAATTAATAAGGTATTTATTGTATAATATAATTTCTTTAGGTGAGTGACCTAAAGATTGTCCAATAATGATTAATTATATTAATTAGTATAATTTTATTATTTGTTTGTGTTGAATCATAAAGTAAAAATTTGAAAGTTAAAATATATTCTAAATTTCTATACATTTCGTATATTTGAAATTTAATCTTTATTTTTATTTTTAAAAATTTAGTCCTTCTTCTTTTCAAGTTTATAATTTTAGGTCTTGTTATCACAGTTAATATTCTTTTATTAAATTTATTGATGTGATATTTTGAAATTTTTTAAAAAAAAAATTCACTTGGAGCCATGTAACCAAAAAAAAACTATTAAAATGTTTATGTGGATTTTTATTAAAAACATCCATTCGAACTCATTATGATAAAATAATTTTTTTTGCTAGAATAGAGTTCCTAAAAAAAAATAGCATATGCATTTTGATTAAAATAATCAACAATATTAAGAATAGAGACTAACTAATGACATTATAAAAGTAGAAAAATCAAATTATTTTAAAAATTAAAGTATATAGATTAAATATTAAGTTCCAACATAGTACAGGGCTAAAATTGAAGTTGGTAATTGGCTTATAATGTCAAAAAACGATGCAAGACAAACCCAAAAGAAATGAAAAGACATGTATCCATCTTTAAAATTCTTAGGACATTCAAATTAAAAATTATGTTACATTTTAATCGAAAAGTTAACGGCTTTAATTATTTAGACAAATTAATAATATTATAAAAATCTAAAGATTAAATTACATTACAAATTAAAATGTAATAATTAAATATCAAATATAAACCTAATAGAATAACTTAAACTAAAATTTAACCACTTTTTTTAAAAAGAAAAAGAACTAGTTATATAGATTAAAGTTAAAATAATATTTATTATTTATGTCTTGATTAATTTAAATTAATTAAAAATAATGTAAAGCACTTCAAAAACAAGCTAATTTCTTTATATTTTTTTATTAATTAATTTAATTTAATTATAGATAAATAATAATGGTAGATGATAATTTTTGATGATACAAAATTTTACTTTTATAGCTCGATCGAATCAATTTTACATGACGGAGATAATATAACATTTGTAGTTCCTCTCCCTTTAAAGTTAAATTTCATTTTTAACAAATTTTAGTTTTATTATTAATTAATATTTAGTTTAAGTTAAATTTCACTATTTAAGACAAAACTATTTTTCTCATTTATTTTATTATTTTTATAATGTTTTTCTAATTACAAAATCATAAAAAAAACCATTTATTTTTAAATTTATTTTACATACTATCGAATTTCATTTTAATTGAGATTTATATTGAATATTTTAAATTTTTACTTTGAGATAAGTTTACTTTAAGTTTTTCTTTTATTCTAATTCATATATATATTAAATATTTTAAATAAATTAAATAATATTGTTTAAAAATAGATAGATAAAAGTAAATGTTTATTAATAATAAATTAATTTTTATTAATCATTACCAACAACATAAGGAAGCAAAGGTTGAGAATTTTTTGGTAATAAAATATGCTTATTTTGTTTCATAGCTACTCCATTTCGAAAATATACGATAAATAATAAATAAAAGGCTATTCCATTTTGGTAAAAGATTCACGCCCAAGTTTCATAGCTTTGGGTTCGCTATCTCGATAATTATTTTTCTATTCTAATTCATAGCTTTGGGTTCACTATCTCGATAATTATTTTTCTACTCTCAGAGGGAAAAGTCTTTCTCTGTTGGGTCAGTTGTGGGCGAGGAGGGATTCAAACCCCCGACACCATGAGTCGTAGCCACATGCTCTACTCCTCTAAGCTACAGGCCTCACCTCGTATTCACTGGATCTGTTCCCAGGAGTACCTAAAAAAAGTAATATTTCCTCTCCCCAACCATTTCGGATTAAGAAGATGTGAAAATGCCTTTCTCTCTATAAAAACAATGCATTCCGAGATATGAAGTAGAAGAGACGGGATTTCATAATTGAGGTTTTGAATAAAACAACCTTTTCATTTTTCATTCTTATTACTTTTTTTCAATAAAAGGTTAATTCCCTTTCCTCAATTTGTAAACAATTTGGTAAAAAAAAATAAAAATTAATGTTTAGTGAACTTAACACAAGATTTTTATTAATATTTTCCTATGTATACAAAAGATTGTAATGTGATTAAAATTTTAACATGAGAAACTTTATACATGTGCAAAAGAAATGAAAGGAATAAATAAAAAAGTAAATTAGTCCGTATTAGAATGTATTAGGATAGAGGTATTTATCAGTCGAGTCGAGATATAATATGTAGTACACATTATGTTTTTCGGCACTACTCAAAATATAAGTTTAAAATTTTGTTTAAGACTGTTCCTATTTATAAATGACTAACCCAAATTGGCTTTAGGTTCATGTATATTATTTTAAATTTAATATTTGATATTTTAGATAATTTTTCTTTTATTAAAATTCTAAATTTAGACAATTTAACATAATTTTTATTGTTTACATAATATTGTATTATTATATATTTAATTTTATTGTAATAACCAAATTTTGCCCGGGTCCTCTACTAAAAATTGAAGCCGAGCCCATCAAATAATAGAACCAAAAAATAAAATAATTATAAAAGCAAAAAATCCAATAATAATAAAACAGTCCAAAAAAAACCAAAAGTCCATTAAACCCAATATTAAAACCTGCCCACAATAAATTCAAACCCCAAACCCAATTACAACAGCCCAAAGCAGATATTACAAAAGCCCAAACCCGAGTGGCCCGATCTACCCTAGCCCATAACAGACCAAGATGATCAGGAAACCCTAGGTTCCCTTTTTTCTAGCGCCGCCGCGCGTCCCCCACACGCGCACCCATGTCGTTCCAGCTTCCCACGCGCCACCTGCCACTACACGCGCCAACCTCTCATGTGCTGCCACGTTGCACTGACCCCATGCGCATCGTTTCCTCGCCCACCACGCCTCTGTCAGCACCGCACGCCTCTGCCTCCATCAGTAGATCGCCACGCCTCTGACACCTCTCGCACCCACCACCATCGCCCATACCCTACAACTAAGAATGACAAGCAGAAACCGAGACAACAGAGAACGAAACAAGAAATAATAGAAAACAACCAAATGAATTTGTAAAATCGGTTATAAAAAACTGAAGAAAACCTTATATTCAGGGGGGACTTTCTCGTTTTTACAAGTCAAGAACACTCGAATAAGCAATCAAAAAACACATCAATCAGAAAGAAAAAGAAAAATAGAAGGTTGATTTGGTTTGTTGTTCTTTTTATTTTTATCTACTGCCTTCAGTTTCTTTTAGTTCCACTTTCGTCATCTTAAGACCCCTTTTTTACGCAATCGGATTCAAAGAATCAAAAAAAGAAAGAGCGAAAATCAGAAATAAAAAACGACAAATCTCGAAATCTTTTTCTTTCCACTAACACTACACGGTCCATCAGCAATCGAAAAGAAATGATTTAGTAGGTCGATTTTAAACCGTTCTATTTTTCGTCAGAACACTGTTTATAGTTTATTATTCGTTTTTGAATCCCTTTTGTGAATAAATTGTCAAACGAAAATAAAAGAGTAAAGGACCTTACCTGAATCGAAGCCGTCGTTGGAACTTGGCCAAGGAAGGGGAACCGAAGGTCATCTCCCCTTCGTTTTCGGGCCCTGAACGTTGAAGCTTTGAAGGGGTTTCGAAAGAGGAGCTAACGGTCCGGCCTTGAGCATCACTGGCCACCGAGGCGGTGGTGGCGCAGTGGTGTGACGAATGGCCGGAGGAATGCCGATCGTCGGACCAAAAGGCAGAGAGGGGGGCTGCTCTTTGGGTTTCCTTTTGAGAGGATAAAAGGGGGGGCTTTAAATTTTTTTTTCCTGAAGTATGGAAGAAATAATTTTAAAATATTTTTTTTAAAATAAAATTTGAAACGACGCCGCGTTTGGGGGTAGGATCGCGCGTCGTCGACCGTCCGTGACCGGATCCGCGCCCCCTCTGCTTTAAAAAAGAGTATTTCGTGATTAGTCCCTCGGTCCCCTAATTAGTTTGCAATTTAGCCCTACTAAACGCATCATTTGCACAAGTGAAAGATTTCACTTTTAATCCTCGTTCATTCACCATTTTGTGATTTAATCCTTTTTGTTCGATTTCTTTTAACCCATTACTTTTAGCTCTTTAATTTTATTTCGATTCTAATTATTTTACTTAGTTATTTGTTTATTGTTTAATTACCCTTTTAAGACAAACGCTATATATATTCGTTACGGCTTTAGATACTATTCTTTCCGTGTCCCTTTTATTAAATTCTTTTTATGTACATACCTATTGTAATAACCAAATTTGCCCGGCCCATTAAGGCTTAATACCAAAAAAAAAAAAAAACAAGACCAAATAAAAATACACAAAGCCAATTAATAAAAAGTCCAGTCCAATTACCAAGACCAAATGCCAGGCCCAATTTAATACAAATAAACCAGTCCATTTACAATGCAAATTCGAAGCCCAATATACCCCCAAACTCAACTAGGCTCAACCTACACAGGCCCAACAAACTTAAAAAACCTAACCCAACTCATCAGCCCACCACAAAGAAAACAAAACAGCAACAGCAGTAGCCCCCAGTCGCCGACCTTCCCACATGCCTGCGCTCTCCTTCACGCCCCATACGCCTCGGCCACCACCACGCGCATTGCCCCAACACCCGCATGCTTCTTTGACATCTTCTCGATTCGCACGCCTCATATGCCCCGTCGTGCCTCCACTCGTGACCTGCAAACAACCAAAGAATAAGGAGCACGCGACAACACAAATCGAAAAAAACAATAGAAAAAGAAAAAAAAAACACAAATGAAAGAAAACAAAAATTTGTAAATCGGTTATATAAACCGAAGAAAAACATTTTGGTAGGGGTTGGTTTTTTTTTTTTTTTTTTGAGACATCAATCATAAATCAAAAAAGAAAAAACATTAAAGATCAACTCCTCTCCTTTTTTTACTCGTTCAGATATCAAAAAAAGAAAGTTACGAACACTTTTACTAGCAATCAAAGAAAAATCAAAAGCCAAAAACTACAAAGGTTGATTTCTTCTTAGTTTTCGTTGTTATCTACTGCTGTTGTTTTTTTTTCTTTTTTTTTGAGTCTTTGTAAGGAATAATAAAAGAAGTAACGGGAACATACCTGGATCGGGCTTCGAATAGGGTTGAAACCCTCCCGCTTGCGCATCGGCGACCACCGGATGGTGGTGGCTCGTCGAACGGTATGATGTTTGGGTCTAAACCCCCGGCAGAAGAAGAGACGATGGGGGGGGATGGTTCTCTGTTTTGTTTGGAAAAAGGGATTTGTTAGCTTAAAAAAAAAACATATATTAAAAGTAGTAAAGGTTGTTAATTTTAAATGGAGAAATTAAAGAAAGTGGGGGCCAGTACATTGACGTTTTTGCAAACTGGATATGTGCATTTTCACCCTTAAAGGGAAATTTGTGCGAATGGTCCCTCCCTACATCGGTCCCATTCGATTAGGCCTTGATTCCTGTCTTTTCTTCGTTCTTTTAAATTTGGCCCTCAGGTTTCATCTTGATTTTGATTTGGTCCCTGGAGCTATCAACTGGATGTGCGCATGGGGATTTAGGGAATATTTTCCTATTTGGGTCCCCGTTAGTTTCGCACCATTTGTTTCGCTCCTAAATCGATTTTTGATTATTTATGATTCATATCCTGAGTTCTGGCTGGATTTTTAAGTTTGTCCCTGACCTTGTGTAATTTATTCATTTATTTTTTACTTATTATCATTATTCATTTAAAGTTTTATATATTATTCTTATTAAATTGTGTATATATATACATAGTATTCATTTATAAACTCCTTGCACACATTAATTATCTTAAGCTATTATTGGTTTTAAATTATATACAACATATATAATAAATAGTTTTACATTATTTTAAATTATTTTATGCGTCAACTTCTTTGAGATGCTCTACATGTTCTTTATTTTTTTTTTAAAAAAAAAAAGCTTATTTTTATATGTTATTTAAAATTTGTTTCTATCACTTGTTTTAAATTATACGTGTGTTGTTTCTTTAAACTCTTTTGTTTATCAAATGGTTTTGATGTTGTCTATTTCAAGTTTTCTAAATAAGATATTTATCTCATATATATACTACTTATTTATTTATTTATTTTTTTATGCTAATATATCATGTTTTCTTAAATTTCTTTTTACATTATTTGTATATGTATATTATCTTATCATATACTATCTATTCCTAAAACGTCTTGTATGTTATTCGTTTTACATCTCTCTTACATAATATTTGTTTTTAAACTTGTCCATATTACTTTAAGTCGCTTTATTATATTATTCGCTTCAAATTATTTTACATATTATTTATTTCAAGATGTTAATGTACATATAATTCATTTTAATTTTCCACAAATTATTCTAGATTTTATATAGATTACTTAGCTGAAATTATTTTTGAATTTCCTTTATTTGTCTATCTCAATTATTCTTTCATTTTTTGTATTGAATTGTTTTTTTATATGGATTATTTATTTCAATTATTGTTTATTTTAAATTGTCTCATTCATTTTAGTTTCATTATTAATGTTAATATTTAAAATATGTATATTGCTTGATCACTGCCATCGGGTATTTCTTTTTCTTTAAATTTAGTTTATTCCATACCCTTTGTATTATTATCATTCGCTCGCATTATACGGCGCCAGTGTTTAATTATCCCATGCTCGATATTACGTTTTATCCCATGCCACTGCATTGTGCATTAGGTGGTTTCATTCAACCTCAAACAATAAATGTATGCCTTTACATGTTGCACTTGATATTATTCCTAATTAAAAGTTCCAAAATAATGCAATATTCTATGTTTGGAAATCAGAAAGATCGTGCCCTATGTGTTGGGTTTCGGCGTTCTCGCTTGGCCAAATAACTGAATATTCTTTGGATATTTTAATGCATGAGTCTCGAGAATTAAGAGATGATCCTGGATTCGAGGATAAAAATCATCGTGTCCTACGTATTGGATGTGATATTTTATTCCTTCGGAACAAGAAAATCTTAGATATTCAATCCGAGAAAATTAAAATATTTCAAAAAAGATCAGATTTCTAAATTCTTTTTAAAATTTTCAACTTTCGACATTGGGACATTAATTAATCAATTCGGTACCAATTTTGGGCGTAACGAGGGTGCTAACCCTTCCTCGAACGTAACCGACTCCCGAACCCATTTTCTCAAATTTTCGTAGACCAAAAACATTGTTTTAGTAAATCAAAATGTTTTTCTAAAACAAAGGTGATCCGATCACACCTCGAATAAAAGATCGGTGGCGACTCCCTATTTTAAAAGTCGATTCCCATTCTGTCAAAAATGGTTACGACACCTATGGTTTATATTGAAACTATTTTTATACTATATATACATGTCATTGTTTTCACATTATTTTATATATATGTATATATTTTTATTTACTTATACGCATAGGCCTATCTTTCTTTAAAATCTATTTATTTACCTAACATGATTCTCTATTTTATCATATAAATATATATATTGTTTATTTTAACAGCCTTGATATATTATCTTCACGTATGAAATATCAAATTTAGTCCTTTTATTTTCACGCATATCATTCATGTAGAATAACAAGTCATTCGTACATTATTTTGTTCCGATGTTTTTTTGTATATATAACTTATGTGTAATCTACCGGCATTCAAATTTTTATGTTTACGCATTTCACCCTTGCATTGTATTTCAACTCTAGCATATACAAACCTTTTCTAAATATTTTATTACATAAAAAAAATGTCGAGCCGATTTTAAGAACGCATGTTTGAAAAAACAAAGGCCATATTCAGGTGTTTAGAAGCAAGAAAAATTACATCCTAACGTGCTGGGTGTCGATTCTTCGTTCAACTAAATAACCGAATACCCTTTTTGTACTTTTTGAAGATCAAAGATGATCTCAATGTCAGAGTGTAAAGGCGTTATATCCTAAAGTGTTGGGTATGATACCGTCACCCCTTTTGAAACGAGATAATCTTGGGATTCAATCCCAATTTAGCGAATGCTCTTTTTTAGAAAAAAAAAATTTTACCCTAGATATTTTCGAGTTTTTCAACATTAGGGCAACATCAATCAATTTGGTACCAATTTTGGGCGTTGCGAGGGTGCTAATCCTTCCTCGCACGTAACCGACTCCCGAACCCGTTTTCTCGAACACTCGTAGACCAAAAGCTCTGTTTTAATAAACTAAAATGTTTTTTTATTAAAACAAAGGTGATCCGATCACACCTAACAAAGATCGGTGGCGATTCCCTATTTTTTTAAAAGTCGATTCCCGTTTTTTCAAAAATGGTTACGACATTTATGTTATATAAGTTTCATAATATATAAAAATAAAATAAAAATATTACAAAATTATAAAACGGGTTAATTAGACTTTGAATGTTGAAGCCCATTTCTAGCTAATATTTTAAATAGGCATAATTTTTTGTCAAAACTCATTTTTTGGTCCTCATTTTTTTTTGTCCAAACCCTTCTATAATTCCGATGGATTGTTGATCATGAGTGGGTAACTCAACTCATGAACATATCTAATTTAGAATTATATAAAATCCACTTGGTGGGCGTCGAAACCACCAAAAATAATTCCTACAAATAACTATAAATAGTAGTAGAGTGGTAGTAGAGTCGAGTCCACAGGGATTGAATGTTATTATCAATTTCTGCGTTTATCTCGTGAACAGAACGTTTGTCGTGTCAAAAATTGTGGCAAAGTTCGTGCCCACGACTCCAAACGAACCTGCTGAAAAATAAATAAATCAAGGGGGTTTTAAAATATTTAAAAACCAAATAACTGAAACAGCATAAATAAATAATTAAATAAATTAGAAATCAAATTGAAAATTAAATTCAGATTTTGTAATCAAAGAAATTAAGCCTTAGCCTTAGATTCGGTAAATTTCATGTTAAGAATCGATCCTCGAAAATTGATCTTCTCCTCCAAACGATAAGCCAGTTATAGCGATTAAGAATATCCTAACCGCCAATTCTTACTCTCATAGCTGGTCTCGGTACGTCCTGCGAACCAACCCTTACCGGTTATCTAACCGAGATACACGTGTTACCGATTGAAGATTCTGGTAGCCTTACGTTCTGAAGAAACCAACTCGAATCAATGGCCTCAACCGCGTGGGTCGTTTAAACCCGATCACTTCTTCCTTGATTTCTTCTCGAAAATCCGAATACAGCACGGTCTACTCAAATCTTCAATTGTCAGCAAACACGACTCTAATCCAACGTGCACTTTGACTTGGAATCGAATTCAACCTTAAGGGATGATTTGTGCTATCTCGATGCTTAGGAAAAAGGTGAATACTGATTGGAAGGATTTTTTGTGCGAATACGAATCTCACGATTCCCGATCGGAAAGAGTACCGGCCTAAGGCTAAGACAGAATTTAGTGTAGTATGAATTTATTCATGCTTGTAAGTTGTGGATGGTGATTGAATTTTGTATGATAATGGAAGAAATTGGGGAATGAAAGGGCTTGGAAAGCAATTGGACGAATTTAGAAGGAACAAAGAAATTGAAATGAAATGAACAAAATTCCCATGTCAAATTGAAAGAGAAAAGAGAATAATTCAATTCCAAATTGAAGTAGAAAAAGACAAAGAGGATAATAAAACTCCAAATTGAAGTAGGAAAAGAATTAATTGATGATTTTCTAAGAACAAAAAGCCCCTATTTATATACATGAGGTTTACTAAAAATAGCCTAAACTAATTTAATATAAAATCTAAAAAATAAAAATAAATAAAATAAACTAAAATAAGATTTTCCTATTTTTGGCTTTTACAAAGTCAAAATATTTAATGTGTCCTTGGCTTCCTCCATCTTTTTGATTTGGCCCCATTTCAATGATTGTCTTTCAATTTGGCCCTTTTTAGCTTGCTTTTGACCAATTGCATCCCTGACAAGATTTAAATCATAAAAACACTAAATTAGTAGGGATTGATTCAGAAATAAACCGAATTAAACATAAGAAATCATGCAAATTAGCATGTTATGAAATTCCCCCCCTCCCCCACTTAGCTCATGCTTGCCCTCAAGCATGTTGTTCTTTCAAACATTAGAATTGATTCTACAATTTATTAAAAATCGAGCATCTTTCTGCATCCATACTCAATGTAAACAACATAGGCAAAAATAAATAAATGCTCAAAATATATAGTTCAACAAGTGTCATAAAATTTAAAATATGTGAACTAGATAATTTCATTAAATTGAGTTTGAATCCAATAATTTGCAAGGCATTATTAATTAACTATGCTTTAGAAAAAGTTTTAGACATGGTCAAACCTTTTTACACGAACTAGGATGACAACCCAAGCACCATATCCCGGTTACTCAGTTCAAACAGTCTTTATTATTATCATTATTAGGCTCTGTTAGTGGAATGTTATTAAGTTATCGACTTGTCACTCGAACCGTTTTACGCAAGATGAGATGACAACCCAAGCACCTCACCTCAGTTACTCAATCCGGTCACGTTTTCGAAACTTTCACTCATAACTCGAGCCTTTATTTATTTATTTATTTATTTATTAATTTATTTATGCACAAGAAAATATTTTTTCAAACAATCAATTAATACAAAAAATCTAACTACATATATCAACCCTAAAACACAAATGTCGACTAATCTATATACTTGAACATTTAAATTCAAAAAATTGCCCAATTGTCTAAATTGACTAAGTATGAGATTAAAGGCTCAATGTCAAATAAACTATCGAATGGATTCAATGTAAGATTGAACACATGCAAAAGAGAGACATGCAGCAAAAATCAATCAATCATCCGTGCATACTTTTAATTTTCAATCCCCCTACTTATTCTATGCTTGTCCTCAAGCACGTTTTATATTCAATAAAGTTCAGTAACGCAAGCAACAAGCAAAGAGAAAGGTTAAGAATACTCCCCATGTGTTTCTAACGATGTTGTCGTGTTTGAAAAATAATTGTCAACATTTAGCATGGCGTGCCTACGTCACCATCATTATCCGACTTTAGAAAAACCTCCATTACGTTCTTGAAAACATCAAATTAACTAGATTAAAAAAATTATTTATTTATTTACAACCTAAATCTTACTTAAACTCAAAATGAAAATAAAGTTGGGTTGCCTCCCAAAAAGCGCTTTTGTTTAACGTCGTTAGCTTGACGACCTTAAATGTTATCCGTTTGGCTTATTGAGAATTAATTTTTCCATCTCGTGCACTTGAATGTTCTTGCTGAAAATTTTCGACCTTTGGCCATGATCCTTGAAGCCCTTCCCGGATTCCCCTATCATTAGTGGATTGAGGTGTCTTTGAGCTTCTCCGTTCAAGTCTGCATTATTCTCTGTCAGAATCCTTGTACGTTCTGGAAACGATTTCAAATATAATTTCGATGCTTTCATGCTTCACGTATTGGTTTTTGGATTATCGATAATTCCTCTTGCTTAACATCAAGATTTACATTAACATCAAGATTTACATTCCTGCAAGGCACAGTTTGTAACTTATCATTGGGATGTCTCATATCCTCATAAACACTAAACCTAATCACTTCATTGTCAAATTCCATGGTGAGTGTTCCACCCCAAACATCAATTTTTATTCACGCGGTACTCAAGAATGGTCTCCCAAGAAGTATCTCAAACAAATTGGCCGAGTTGTCATCCTCCATGTCGATAATGTAGAAGTCTGCAGAAAATATTAGCTCGTTTACTTTAACAAGAACGTCCTCCAACACTCCTTCCGGATGCACTACAGATCTATCTGCAAGTTGAATAATTACACATGTTTCCTTCAAATGACCCGCATTAAGTAGTTTATAAATTGATAAAGGCATAACATTAATTGATGCGCCTAAGTCACACATGGCTTTTTTAATACTGACATTACCTATTTTACAATATATGGAAAACAAACCTTGGTCCTTACATTTGGGCGGTATTTTCCTTTGTAAAACAGTGGAGACATTTTCTCCGACACTCACCTTTTCATTGCCCAAAAGCTTCCTCTTACTTGAGCATAATTCTTTTAAGAATTTTGCATACCGTGGAATTTGTTTAATCACATCAAGAAGAGGTATGTTGGTTTCTACCTTTCGAAAGGTGCCAAGGATCTCCTTCTCTTCTCGTTCCTTCTTGCATTGGACTAGTCTTCCAGGAAATAGAGGTGGTACTGCAAATGATTTTTGTGGTGCTGACTCTACAGGAGTCTTTTTGTCAAGTTTCTTCTCATCTTGACCAGCGTCGCAGGCACGACTCATGCCAGGTACGGGCTCCGAAACCTTCCCACTCCTTAACTCATAGCACTTACATTGTGTCGAGGATTATGCTCAGTTTAGGACGGCAGCTTACCTTGGGACTCCAAACGGCTAACCGTGAGCGCAAGTTTGCCCACTTGCTTATTTAACTCCTACAAATGCATTGCAGTTTTTAGTTGAAACTTCTCAGTACTATTGGCTAGCCTTTCCACTATGGCTTCCAAAGATGACTTTGGGGGCGGTAATTGTTGATTCTGAGGCGGCCTTTGTTGGTACGGTTGATTGAACTGCGGATTTGTCCCATAACTGAGATTCGGGAGATCCTTCCATCCCACATTATATGAGTTCGAGTAGGGGTCATATCGCCTCTGGGGTAGTCTTGGAAAGTTCCCGACAGCATTCGCTTATTCTGTTGAATCCTCATGTAAAATCAGACAGGAGTCCGTCGATGGTCTGGTTTAGTGCAAATTCCACACAACCGTGTTGGGCTCGTTTTATCTGTAAGCAAAGTTTGAACAATGTTAGTCAGCTTATCAATTTTATCTTCTAGAGATAGAGAACTTAACCAATGAACCCGTCTTGTGGGTTCTGTGGTCGATCGGAATTGTTAAGAGTTAGCAGCCATGGTTGAAATCAGCTCCCGTGCTCTCTGATGAGTCATATTAACTAGTGCTCCCCCACTTGCAGCACCTACCATCTTCATTTCCATCAGGAGTAATCCCTCATAGAAATACTGCAAGAGTGACTGTTCAGTCAGTCCATGTTGTGGGCAACTTGCACACAACTTTTTGAATCGCTCCCAGTAATCGTAAAGCGATTCGGCTTCCTTTTAACGAATTCCCACAATGTCCCTCCTTAGTTCGACTGCTGAAACTGCGGGGAAGAATCTGTCAAGAAACAAACGAGACATGTCAGACTAGGTGTTGACAGATCCCGGGGGTAAATAAAATAGCCAATCTGTAGTAGAGTCGGCTAGTGAGAAAGAAAAAGCACGAAGTTTGATTTCGTCTTCTGTTACTCCCTGAGGTTTTATGCTTGTGCACACCATATGGAATTCTTTAAGATGGGTGTGTAGATTCTGATTCTGTAATCCACGAAAAGTGGGTAGTAGATGGATTAAACCCGACTTTAACTTGAACAGTGTCCCTCCTATCGGATAGGTTATACATAAGGGTTGTTGTTCATCTGGTGCCGCAGCAAGTTGGCGTATCGTGTGTTCAGCCATCTCGTTAGGTTTGTCAAATGAGAAAACTTCCTCGGTGTATGATATGGTTTCGAATCTGAGATTTGGCCGTTTTCCACGTCGAATGGCTTCTTTCCGCAATTGTCGGGTCATTTCCTCAATTTCTGGTTCAAACTCTAGAGTTTTCGATTCTGATCTGGTCATAAGGTAAAGAAAAAAAAATTAGAAAAATATCTCCAATCTTCGACTACGGCGCCAAAATTTGGTGGGCGTCGAAACCACAAGAAATAATTCCTACAAATAATTCTAAATAGTAGTAGAGTGGTAGTAGGGTCGAGTCCACATGGATTGGATGTTGTTATCAGCTTCTGCGTTTATCTCGTGAACAGAATGTTTGTCGTGTCAAAGGTCGTGGCAAAGGTCGTGCCCACGACTCTAAACAAACCTGCTAAAAAAATAAATAAATCAAGGGGGTTTTAAAATATTTAGAAACCAAATAATTGAAGCAGCATAAACAAATAATTAAATAAATTAGAAATCAAATTGAAAATTAAATTCAGATTTTGTAATCAAAGAAATTAAGCCTTAGCCTTAGACTCGGTAAATTTCGTGTTAAGAATCGATCCTCAAAAATTGATCTTCTCCTCCAAACGATAAGCCGGTTATAGCGATTAAGAACGTCCTCATCGCCAATTCTTCCTCTCGTAGCTGGTCCCGATACGTCCTGTGAACCAACCCTTACCGATTATCTAACCTAGATACGCGTGTTCCTGATTGAAGATTCCGGTAGCCTTACATTCTGAAGAACCCAACTCGAATCAACGGCCTCAACCGCGTGGGTCGTTTAAACCCGATCACTTCTTCCTTGATTTCTTCTCAAAAATCCAAGTATAGCACGTCCGACTCGAATCTTCAACTGTCAGCAAACACGACTGCAATCCAACATGCACTTTGACTTGGAATCGAATTCAACCTTAAGGGATGATTTGTGCTATCCCGATGCTTAGGAAAAAGGTGAATATCGATTGGAATGATTTTTTGTGCGAATACGAATCTCACGATTCCCGACAGGAAAGAGTACCAGCCTAAGGCTAAGATAGAATTTAGTGTAGCATGAATTTATTCATGCTTGTATGTTGTGGAAGGTGATTGAATTTTGTATGATAATGGAAGAAATTAGGGAATGAAAGGGCTTGGAAAGCAATTAGACGAATTTATAAGGAACAAAGAAATTGAAATGAAATGAACAAAATTCCCACGTCAAATTGAAAGAGAAAAGAGAATAATTCAATTCCAAATTGAAGTAGAAAAAGACAAAGAGGATAATACAACTCCAAATTGAAGTAGGAAAAGAATTAATTGATGATTTTCTAAGAAAAAAGAGCCCCTATTTATATACATAGGGTTTACTAAAAATAGCCTAAACTAATTTAATATAAAATCTAAAATAATAAAAATAAAAAATAAATAAAATAAAATAAACTAAGATTTTCCTATTTTTGGCTTTTACAAAGTCAAAATTTTTTGATGTGTCCTTGGCTTCCTCCATCTTTTTTATTTGGCCCCATTTCAATGATTGTCTTTCAATTTGACCCTTTTTAGCTTGCTTTTGACCAATTGCATCCCTGACAAGATTTAAATCATAAAAACACTAAATTAGCAGGGATTGATTCAGAAATAAACCGAATTAAACATAAGAAATCATGCAAATTAACATGTTATCACACGGTATGTTGGCAAGATTAAGATTTTAAATTTTTGAACACTTCAATTCAAATTTTATCATAGCGGAAGCAATTTGCTTAGCTTTACATCCATCCCAATGTATCATTTCTAACACATCGGTGGGGTAGGCTCGGACACATTGAGTACACCCAATACATGTATCACAATTTTTTACTGAATGTGACATGGGATCTATAAATTTTTGAACATCATAAAATTTCAATCTAGTAAACTGTTGGAAAAATTGTAATTTTTTGAAATTTTGAGGCATATTTTCAATTGGTAAAGGTGGAGAGTTAAATAATAAAATTATGGTTTTATATTCTACTCCATGAGACCTTTACAACAATATATCATATGCTCAAAATGGTTAAGTGATGAATGAGAAATTGATGCTCAAAGTAAGCTACTTGTGAATATTTGTTGAGGAAAAGAAAAAACTAAAATTCCACATTGCTTAAATATCAAGTGTGAGATGTGTTTATATATGAGAACCCACTTGAATGGTGATTGAATGACTAATCTTGAAAGCTTAGCGGGTGCACATCCAAATCTATTGGGGTTGGGGCGCACTTGCACAATGTGGGCTACACAAAATGTTTGGATTGGTTGAGCCCAAAATGTGTTTGTTAATATTTTAGTCCAACACGAAATTTATTTTTCTCAGCAAATATATACAAAATTTAATTTAAAAATGGCATATATCCTGATTTTATTTTATTCTAATCAATTTGATTTGATTTTAATTAGATTGATTTAATTGCTCATTTAATACAGATTTTGTATCTTTATTTGTGGATATTTTCAAAATTCCTCTATATTGAATGCCTATAAAAGGTCTAAGAATTCTTTAGAATTTTTTGAAAAAATTATATATATATTCTCTCACACCGAGATTATTTTGCTCTCCAAAATTCTTCTCTTTTTCCCCTCCATATTTTTCAATGTTGTGTAAGGTTTGTTTGTTGATCTCTACGGAGGTGTTATTGCTTCGACCACTGTATTATTGTATCCTAGGAGACAATCGACCAACGTTTCTCTAAGGACCGTAGGAGCGACCGAATTTGTCTTAAGAAAACTGTGTAAAATAGGCATCAACATATAGTAAAACTCAATTTTTTATTCGATTTCTGATTTTCTGTAATCTTATTTATTTAATTGATTTCTCATATCTGAATTTTAAATATAAATATTTATTTTATTTTATATAAATATTTGTTTATTTATATTCATATTTGTTAGCTAACGTGTTTTGTCCAACAATCTTAAGACAGATTTTAGTATTTTGCAATTCTTTAATCCGAGACGAACGAGACACCAAGGTGAAAAAAATTGTATTTTATTTGAAATAAAAATTAAAATTGAATAAAATCTATTTCAGGATTTATTCCCGCCGTGTAACGAATTTTATTCTATTTTTTATTTATTTCCAAAACAAGTATTAAAATTAAATAAAATCTATTTCGGGATTTATTTCCATCGTTCAACAGATTTTATTCCAATTTTGGTTTTGTTTCCAAAACGAGTATTAAAATTAAATAAAATCAGTTTCGAGATTTATTCCCGCCATTTAAAGGATTTTATTCTAATTTTGATTTTTTTTCCAAAACGAGAAATGGTCCAAAATGAGAAACGGGATTTAATTCAATTTAATACTCATTTTGGAAACAAAATAAAAAATGGAATAAAATCTGTTGAACTGTTGGAATAAATCCTGAAATAGATTTTATTTAATTTTAATACTCGTTTTGAAAATAAAATAAAAAATGGAATAAAATCCGTTGAATGGCTGGAATAAATCCCGAAACATATTTTATTTAACTTTAATTCTCGTTTGGAAATAAAATAAAATAAAATAAAATGAATAAAATCTGTTGAACGGCAGAAATGTAACAGCCCGGTTTAGACCCTAGTTGGAACAGTAGTTTCGGGACCACGAATCCGAGTCAGAAAAATATTTTAATTATATTTTATGTGTTTACAGCATGTTAGAATGCATGTGTGAAATTTTTGTGAATTAATTTTACTGATTGGTTGTTTAATTTTATAAATGGACTTAATCGCGTAAAATGCAAAAGTGACTTGTGATAAACCATAATTTACACATATTTTAACCCCATGCTTGGCTTACTTTTGGATGAATTTCCATTAGATTTTATGAATTCGATGCTCCTAATCCCTTAATTTCATGTTTTACACTCAGGAGAGCTTAGGGAGTCGAAAAGAACGAAAAACGGGCCAAAAAGGGGCAAAATGGGCCTACCTAGGAAATCAACACGGCCTGGACCATTGGACACAGCCGTGTGTTACGAGCAGGATCAACCACAGCCTGGACTATCGTCCACGGGCAGACCACACGGCTGTGTGTGGCAAGCAGAATCGAGCACGGCCGAAGGAGTCCACCACAGGCGTGTCCCTGCCGAAATCAGGATGAATTCTATTCGGAATAGGATCCTTCTGGGCCAAGTAAGGCATCTCAAAGCCTATATAAACACCTTGGGGGCAACCTAAAAGGGGAGGTCGACAGGACATCGAATAGACGCTGAGTAGAAGGCAGAAAATACTCAAAGACAGCCGTCGGAAACAATTTAGGAGAAGGATCTCCATCAAGACTGAAGATCTCCTATCAATTTCTCTTGAAGTTTTTGGAGTTTCTTATGTTTTGTTGTTTTATTTATTCTAAGATGTTTTCCTCTATTAGTATGAACTAAATTCCTTAAATACCTAAGGGGATGAAACCTAAGACAGATCTTATTATTATTTGATTTGTAAGATAAATACTTGTTCTTATTCTTAATTGTGAGTTCTTATTCTTGTTTTGATAATTCAGGTTATTGATTCAAGTCGAATGTGATTATTCAGTAGAACAAAAGTCCCTGTTTAAGAGTAGATCAACACAATTAAACAGAGTTGATTGCAACCCTAGAAATAGTGCGACGAAAATCTGTCGGATTAGAGTCAAATCTAATAAGGGGATCCATAGATCGAGTTAATGAGACGATAGGGGTTTAATTAGAAAGAGATTTCAATTAATCAACCTAGAGTCAGTTGTTTTTAGTCTTGAAAGAGATATTAACAAAAATCAGGGATTTCTACGGATTAAGTCAAGTGAATAAATCATATGAATAAAAAGTAATAAGTGAAGTCTAGGTGGATTCTTCCTTAGGTATTGCCTATCTCATATAAGTTGTCCAAAAGTATTTTCCCAATTCACTCCCTGTCGCGTCATAATAATTTAGTTTGTTAAATTAGTTAGTTAAATTTAGATTAAAAATAAATCCCCTTAATTATTAGGCTAGATAATAAAAAAAAAAGTTATTACTAGTAATTTTAGTCCTTGAGGATATGATATTTCAGACTTACCACAACTATACTACTGTTCGATAGGTGCGCTTGCCTTTGTCGAAATAATAGTTAGTTTCGAGACCATCAACTTGCTATTTGTTAAAGTGCTACATTGCTATTGTTTTTATAATGTGGAGTCCTTAAGATGTAATTTCACCCTTGGAAACATGCATGGACAGTAATGGGCTTATATTATAAGTTTTATCATTAAAATCATTAAGGTTAGTTTTGTAAATTAAGAAATAATTTGTAATATAATAAACAAAAACAAAAAAATGGCCATGCATGTTCATCTTTGGCTGAATGTTGGAGAGAAAATAAGCCATGGTTGAGTTTTAAAGTTCGACACACTTCTAGCTTGAATTAGGTAAGTGTTTTGTTCGGTTTTTGATAATTTTTTACGTTTTTGAGATCGTTGCTTCGTGTTTTTGCTAGCCCATGCTTTAATTTTAGGAATTGATGATGAATTTGAGATTTACCATTGTTGATAGCTTGATGATTTTTGTGTTTGATGATGAAAAATAAATATATGTTGTTAGATTGTCATGTTTAATTAAGTGATTTTTAGTAAAAATTCCTATTTAGGATTAAATCGTGAATTTTGTAAATTGAGGGGTCAAAATGTGAAATAAATGAAATAAATGGGCTGCTAGGGACCTTAGTGAAATTCGGCTAAGCATGGGTGTGGTGAAATTTTGAATATTTTATGTTTTGTGAAATAGGGACTAAATTGTGAAAAATGTGAAATGTTAAGGGTAAAAGTGTAATTTTCCCATTTATGTGTTTTTGGATGAATTTGAATAAATTTATGAATAAACAAGTTAAATTTATATTGAATTAGATCAAGAAAAGAGGAAATCGGAATTGGATCGGGAGAAATCTAAAGTTGTTGAATAGTCATCCCGATTCATTCGTCTTTGTCTAAGGTAAGTTCATAAGTAAATAATTGTTGTTAAATTTGAATGTATATATTTTATAAATGCTGAATTGAATTATTACAAATGTATGTGCATATGCCGAATTGAATTAAGCATGGGAGCATTACTTACCAGCTTGTATTGATCGAATTACGACGCCCGAAAGCCCCATACGAACCTTAGGAATATTTAGGATACATATGTCATGACATAGGATTCCGATATGTGATTTCGTGTAAGACCACGTCTGAGACATTGGCATCAATTTTTGATTTACGTGTAAGACCATGTCTGGGACATCGACATTGTATATGAGTTCGTGTAAGACCCTGTCTGGGACAGTGGCATCAATATTTGATTACATGTAAGACCATGTCTAGGACGTTGGCATTGTACGAGCTTCCCGAGTTATTCGAGTATCCTATTTGATTCTGAACGGTTCAACAGGAAATGATATGACAAAACCGAATGTGAGTTTCGATTAAACGATTCAGGTATGTTTGAGTTTATATGAAGTTTGGAAATAAAGGTTAGTGTTGTTGTATAATATGGTAATGTGAACTAATTGTTTAAATGTGATTATAAATACATGTGTTAGAGATTGGGAGTATTCGGCCTATTATTCATTAGTATAATTTATTTACTTATGACTTACTAAGCTATTCAAGCTTACTGTGTGTGTTCGTTCGTTATTTTATAGATTTTGGAAGCTAGTTATGAGCTCGGGGATCGTCAAGGAAATCCGTCACACTATCGGTTGCTATTTCGGTATTTTTAAAAGCTTGATCTTTGAACATGTGGCATGTATAAGCTACGATTGTTATTGTCGATTTTGAAGTTGTATATATGTAAAGCCATGAGAAATGGCTAGTAATGATGCTTATGTTTATGCATTTTTGGTTATAGGATAAGTTCATGTTAGGAATTATATGTATCATGAAATATGTTTGTGGTGTGCTTGATATATGATTTGGTATGAAGTAATGATATGTATGGTTTATAATTAACTCATCTTAGTAAGGTTGTTAATTGGTATGATATGCATTTGTGGTTGTTATAATTCGGCTCAAATAAATTAAGTATGGTTGTTGGATGTGTTTTGGGTATGGTTTATTATTGATTTACATTTTGACTGTAATTTGTTTATGTATTAGTTTGGGAAATGACAGTGATGAGCTGTTATATTTGGTTGATGATATATGTGCCTATGTCAGGAATTTTGGTGATTTTGGTATGTAAAGGTCAAATTGTTATATATATATTATTGTATGTTTGGCTTTTATATTTGACTATTTATGTTTGGTTTACGATGGCAAGAATGGATATGTTTTAACTGTTATATAGAAGTCATATTAAATAACTGAATATATATAAATTGATTTAGTTGTGTTTATGAAATTTTGGCATGATTTATAGCATATGGAATTGGCATGTTTTGAATTGGTTAAATTACATGAAAAATGATTAATGTTAGTCAAGTGAGCAATGTATGAATTAGTTATATTGTAAGTGAAATTCGGTCATTTGGATATGCTTGTATGTATTTGTATAATTTTGTTTAGTTAACCATGAGGTATAATTCAATTTAGGCTAATATGCGCAAGTGGGAAAGCTTATAAATGAATGTATTGATAAAGCTTATAAATGAATGTATTGATGTAAGTTGAGTACATGAAAATGAAACATGAAACATGAAACATGATTATTTTAAGAGTTCAAATGACATGTTATTTAGTTAATATGTTCGTCGAATAGAAATATAAAGTATATGCGATATGATATGTTTTATGTTAATGAGTTCGGCAAAATGATAAATAAATATTATTGATATGATTAATTTCTAAAGCATGATTAGTATATGTTTTATAAGTGGTAAAAAAAATCATGTTGGATTTTGTTTGGTTAAGTAATGCAAATGTATGAACATTATAAGTTGAGAACTATGGTCTAAATTAATATGGTCTTATGTGCATAGTCTTGTGATGAGTTAAAATGGCTAGGTATATTTGGATTGGTTATTGAGCATGCGGATTAGGTATGCTATGAAATGTCTTTGATGTTCGAAAACTATTAAAGATATTATAGTGGATTGCGCATGAATTAGTAATGCACATGATTATATTTGATTAATTGGTAATGTTTAAAAATGTCTTATGTATGAATGTTTTGTAAGACATATGTGGTAAGGTTTGATACATATTAGTTGAATTGAAATTTTAATTTGACAAAAGATAATGATATTGATATGGTTCAACTTTATAGCATGGATTATTTTTGTAATATGATTAATAATGTATGTTCAATTTATATTGGTCATGTGACTTATATGGATGAGTGATTGGTTGCTAATTGAGTTGAAAATTATTATAAAGAAGTAGATATAATCTTGTGCATGAATTGTAATAAGTGATTGTGATAACTGTGCTTATGTTTGGTAATGCCTCGTAACCCTAATCTGGTGACGGATATGGGTTAAGGGTGTTATAGGAAATAAATCCCGAAACAGATTTTATTCAATTTTAATTTTTATTTACAAATAAAATACAAATTTTTTTCGCCTTGGTGTCTCGTTCGCCTCGGTGTCTCGTTCGCCTCGTATTAGAGAATTGCAAAATATTAAAATCTGTCTTAAGATTGTTGGACAAAACAAGTTAGCTAATAAAAATGAATATAAAGAAATAAATATTTATATTTAAATTTCAGATACGAGAAATCAATTAAATAAATAAGATTATGGAAAACCAGAAATCGAATAAAGAATCGAGTTTTACTATATGTTAAGGCCTGTTTTACACAATTTTCTTAAGACAGATTCGGCCGTTCCTAAGGTACTTAGAGAAACGTCGGCCGACTATCTCCCAAAATACAACAACACGATGATCGAAGCAGTAACACCTCTGCAGGGATCAACGAACAAACCTTGTCTTTTTCTATAATCGGAACGTTGGAAAATATGGAGAGGAAAAAGAGAAGAATTTTGGAGAGCAAAATAATCTTGATATGAGAGAGTATTTTTTTTCGAGGCAATGTTTCAAGCTTAGTCATTTAATCACTTTTTAAGTGGGTTTTCATATATAAACACATCTCACACTTAGTATTTAACCGATGTGGCATCTAAGTTTTTCTTTTCCTCAACAAATATTCAGAAGTAGCTTACTTTGAGCATCAATTACTCATTTATCCATACTCAATCACTTTGAGTATATGATATACCATTGTAAAAGTCTCATGAGTAGAATATAAAACCATAATTTGGTTACTCAACTCTCCACCTTTACCAATCGAGAATATGCCTCAAAGTTTCCAAAAATTACAAATTTTCCAACATAAACTTCTAAATAAATATAGTTAAACACCAAACAAATCAATGATTTACCATAAATTTTCTAATCAATTTCCTTCAGGATCAACTCATAAGAAAGGACCAAGATACTTTGATTTCTTATGTTTTCAAAAACATGATGTAGATTCCAACATATTGTACATGCTAATTCAAATTTGTGAATCTTATAATTTAATATTATTAATATTACTTATTCAATAAAGTTGATTGATTGATACGTGTTGATTTTCTATTACGATAAATCGAGGACACAATAGCTGATCCAATAGCTGCTTCAGCGGCTGCCATAGCTATAACAAGAAATGAAAAAAATTTCCTTTTAATTGTCGACTATCAAAAAAATAAAAAAATGTTACAAAATTTATATTAATCGCATTCAGTATAAGTTCAAGACACATAATATTGTGAATTTTTCATTAAATATATTCTCTAATGTATGAATCTTATTTGAATATATTTCGAATTTTGTGATTTATATTTAATAGGTCAAGAGATAAAACATTTGGCAAACAACAGTTAACCATAAACCAACATTTCCCATCTTTGTCATTTCAAAGGTTGTTTTAACAAAAAAGACAGAATCATTTTAAGTTCATTAAGATCTAAAGAAATAAAAGACATAGTTTTATTATTTTATTTCACGACCTCCTTTGTTAAATCCACCCAACAGGTTTCAAAGATGTAACTGGTGAAACAATGCACTCAAATTATTAGACTTCACTATCCTGTTATGATAATGATATTTAGGGTGAAATTACCTAGGAGATCACTATATTATTGGGACTGTATCAACTTAGTCCCTCTATTATTAAATGAATCAATTTAGTCCTTTTTATTATCACAAAACAATAAATAAGACCAAATTAGAATGTAGTTAACATTTATTGTTTAACAAAGTTTATATTTTTAAAGTTTTTATGGTTTTGTAAATGAAATATTTTGTTTGGGATTGAACTACAATTGAAAATAAAAAAATTCAAGATATTTTTGTTATACAACAAATGTTAACTCTTATACAATATGGACTTATTTAATTCTTTTTAATAGTATAAGGACTAAATTAATCCATTTAGTAATAGAGAGACTAATTTGATACAATCCCTATAATATAGGAATCTCCCAAGTACTTAATAATAGAGGGGTCTGTTTGTTTCACTGAAAATGACTTACTCTGAAAAAATTAATACTTTCTGGTATTTGAATGAATACAAACTATTTTAAATAAAAACTATTTTTAATAAAACAAATATACATATGAAAAAAATACCTTAGAAAACATTAGAAAAATTAAAGTTAAAAACAAACATCCGAATATCCCATGGAACAAGGTGGATATATATGTAACACCATTGTCAATGGGAAGCCAAAAGCAAAACAAGATTTCCATGGATGTTGCAACCGATCATAGCAATTCATCATCACTTGACTACTCTCTCTCCTTCACTAGCCTCGTATGCATCGACCCTCCAAATCATCAAAGCAACAAAGATCAAAGTCCTCATGACTCGAATAAAAGTTCCCGACCCGACTCCGGTGGCGGTCATCTCTTGCCACTTGAGTTCTTGTTGAAATCACGACCACCATCTCTTGGCGGCGATGGCGAGGGGAAATTGAATGGGGAAGTGAGGAATCAAGGTAAAAGAGAGACGGTGGGCTCGAAACCTTCGTTTGGCCGGAAATTGCTTCGATCATTTGTCTCGCCGTGTAGGGAATGTCGTGTTGTGAAGCCAAGTACCGTAAAAGCACCTGCTAAGCATCACGGACGTATCAAGTTGCATTGATGAATATGGTAAGAATTAAGGGGGTGTTAGTTAATAAAATATTTTTTTCTTTTTTTCATGTCCGCCACCACATTCTCTCTAAAAAAACCTTATTTTATTGAGTGTGTTATCCCGAGCGGCTAGCCATCTACGACTGGTGGCTTAGTCTCCTTCCTTATCCATAAGCCTATCTTTTCCCCTTTTCTCCCTCTTCTCTTTCCTTCCTCCGGTGCAATAACTTCTTTGGCCATGCTTTTGGACGAGCCGGTGCATTAAAGGAGTGACTCCGATAGTGACAAGGCTAGACTCTCCGAAAAGTTGGTGTTGTGGTCATCACCAAGGAAGGTCTGAGCTTCATAGCTTACCTTTCTACCCCTAGATATGGAGCTTGAGGAGGGAATGACGACTCCAGCTATTCCAACGTCGGTGTGATTCACCAGCATTTGAAGGGGGTTCTGAGGCGATCGGAGAAAGGGAGGACGCCAACACCTTCCTCGTTGATAGTAACCTCTATTTTATGTTTATTTCCGTTTTCCTTTCTTGGTTCCTATGTTGTGTTTGGACAGGCAAAATCTATGGTGTTCATCCCATGGGCGAAGACCCGGTTTTGGTCAAATGGCTTTGCCCATATCTCAGTGCTCTCCGAAGTGTGCCTTGCTGCGTCGCATGGATTTGCACTGTAATGTTGTTGTATTTGTTCTCTCTACATTCCATTTGTCATTCAATGAATGGTAAATGGACTTAATGCATACTGACTATACAAATCACTTTTATGAAATGCGAATACCATCTTCCAATAAAAACTAATGGGGGTATTTGGTTTATGTGAGACAAGGTTAATTTTGTTTAGTTATTTAAAACCACATTGTACTAAACAATCATAATAAAATTTGCTCTTTTTTTGTTTATTGATTACTATATACATGTTAAAGCTTATAATATTTTATTTTAACACATTTCTATTGTAAATTATTTCATATATCTTTCTCTCAAATAACCTGAAATTGGGGAAGAGAGGTAAGCAGCAATAATTTTTCTTTTAATCAAAGTGATAGAGGAAAAAAAAGAAGAAAAGTATTTTTTTTAAAATAATTATTTCATATAACTAGTTAGGGGTGAGTAAAAACTCGATTTCACTTGAAAATTTTTTTGAATTTCAAGTTAAACGAATCAAATTATTTAAGTCAACTCGAACTTTTTTTTCGAATTTTAATTTCGAATCGAGTTTAATTTTTTAATTCGAATAAACCGAATATCAAATTATAATATTTTATATTTTTACCTCAAACCTCCAAACCTTTTTATTTTCTCACCAACACTTTTACTCCCCCCCAAGTTTTTTTTTTTTTTTGTGCATCTACTTTCCTCCTAAATTTTACTTCCCCAACCCTCAAAACTTTTTATTTTCCTCCTAAACTTTTACTTTTCACCATTTATCCCCAAATAAAAAATCATCCAAAAAATATTCCTAAACCTAAATAGTAATAATTTTATTTATTTCTACTATTTATATTATTAAATTAAATTTCACATTTTATACTATTTATATTATTAAATTGTTTAATCATATTAAATCTTTATAAATTTCTGTTAAAATTGAATTATTGATGGTGCCATAAAATATCTGTGTTAAAATTTTATGTTGGTATCAATTTCACATCTTATCTTTAAGATAGTTTTTATTAAAAATCATTTTTTTATATTTAATATATTTTTTTATTTCAAAATACATGGTGACAAAATTCAAAAGATAATTGAAGCAACTAAGCAAGCAAAAAAGCTAACTAGTATATAAAAGAACAAAAAATAAATTATGAGGAGATCAAAGTTAATAACAAATTTAATTACGGTAGGCAAATTTGATTATAGTGAGTGACAATGGTTACAATAATCCAAAGTCTTTTTTTTTTAATTTAACTCGAACAAACATATTCGATTCGATTCAAATTTCATCTCACTCAACTCAATTCTAGAAAATTTCAAATCGAGTTAGGATGATAAAATAGGATTCTCCAATTCGATTAACTCAAAAAAATTTCATTCGATTCGATTCAATTGAACGCTCACCCTTATAACCCGTGGAGTTATTTTTTGGACTCCACAAGAAATATACAAGTCACACTCTTAACCCACTTCTTAGAGTACAAAAAACTCCAAAAGTGGTGTATGAGATATTTTCCTTTTTCACTTAAAAAATGCTATTTGTCGTGGTTTAAAAGCAAATTTGACCAAAATGATTAAAAAAAAATGGTAAATTTGTTATAAATGTAATGTTTTAAGCCAAACGTAATAGACAAAATATATAATACAATGTAATATAATGGATTAAATGTTAACTTTTCTCGGCTTATAATAATAAATATATAATTGAAACAATACTTAGAAGAATATATTAAAGAATTATAGAATTTGATTTATCAGGCTTTATAATTATTTTATTTTGGTTTAAGTAAAATGAATTAAAATTAATTTAAGTAAAATTTTCAAAAATGACACATTATTAACGAAATGCAAAACTACTTAAGAAAAATGTGGTATTGAGATTACCTATATATTCCAAAATCTTGATATTGTTGGAGTCTAATATTATCGGCTCAAGATAATGTTTACATTACTCTCGAGAATATAATTTTTTTTTGAACCAAACACAATATAATACTAAATATTTATGTGTAAGTAAAATAGTTTTTGTAAAACAAAATCATGAAATATCTTTAACTTTTGAACTATATTTTTTTTCTTATTTTGGTATTTCATTTTGTTTAATTTTGGCACTTGAAATATCATTTTAGTCACATGTTACTTCTAAAATTAGCAATAACCAATAAAAATATGCCACATGTCACATTATTATTACTAACCATTTTATTTTGAAATAAATTGAGATGAAAATAATAATTCAAGTATCAAAATAAAACAAAAAAAAAAATCTAAATAGAAGAATGTATATAATCCAATAGCTAAATTATGAATTAAATTTTGAAATGAATTGAGATGAAAATAATAATTCAAGTATAAAAAAAAAAAAAAATTTAAATAGAAAAAATGTATATAATTCAATAGCTAAATTATGAATTAAATTAAATTAAAATGAGCCTTATTTTTTGTTATATAGTGCCAATAACCTGGTCATGTTTGACCATAGTGTAAAGAGTATTTAATTTGAATTTATTATTCATTGAATTTTAATTATTAAATTTTATTAAATGTATAATATTTAAGGAATAAGTAATTTTTTTTATTTATATATAATAGGTAAACTACAAAAATAGTCACTTTTGTTTGCCTCAGATTACATTTTAGTCACTTATGTTTGAAACGTTACGTTTTAGTCACTTATTTTATCGTTTTGTTACAAAGTAGTCACTCTGCCGTTAAGCTTCGTTACCTCCCTTACAACAATCCTACGTGGCAATCCAAATAGGTTTTAAATGCCAAATTGGGTGTCCAACTGGGATGAGAATAGTTTTTTTAGTCAAAATGGAAAAGAAAAACTAAAAGAAAAAGGAGACCAACAATTTTTCATTTCCAGTTCAAGATGTAATTAATTTAAAATTTCAATTAATTAAATTTATTTAATTAAAAACCTTTTCTCGTCCTAGTTAGACATCTAAGTTAGCATTTAAAACCCATTTAGGTTGCCACATAAGATTGCCATTAGGGAGGTAACGAAGCTTAACGGCAAAGTAACCACTTCATAACAAAATAATAACGTAAGTGACTAAAACGTAATATTTCAAACATAAGTGACTAAAATATAATTTGAGATAAACAAAAGTGACTATTTTTGTAGTTTACCCTATAATAATTCGAATTGAGTCGAATCCAATCATATTAACTTAAAATTAAAGTTTTTTTTATTTAAATTTAAATTTATCCAAATCAAATTTATCAAACTCGATAAATTAATTGATAACTCTCGACGATAAATCATTTTAGTCAACTATTTAATTTAGGAGATAAAATTTTGAATTGATTTATCAATTTTTTTTTCTCACTTTATCTATTATTTGTGAATGATAATGTAGATGTGACTCATTGCTATCGATTCACCATAAGTTGATCATATAAATCCTTAATCATAGGTCCATTTATTTGGTACTAGCCTCAATAATCATTGTGAATTTGACATGAGAGGAGTCTCTTCTTTAGTCATTGTCCCACAATTTGATTACCAACAGAATATTCACTTTGAAAAAGATAGAATGAAAGAAGGCAATGAATGATGATGATGATGAGAGGAACCTTAGACAATTTCATGTTTAGCTATTATTGTCCTACAATTTGAACACCCTAAAAAGGCAATGATTATAGCCATGTTGAGACACAACCAAGATTTATTTTCATCATATGTTGTTTTATAAATGAAAGATATGCACCTGAGAGGGAAATTATTCTTCATCTTACTCTTTTCTTTTAAGGGTTTATAATTACAGTACAAATTAGGGGCAGCCACAGAAATTTGGATTCCTTTAAAAACTATAATTTTATATATTAATATGGAGTAAATTATATTTTAATCTAAAAATCATAAAATTTTTATTTCGTCATTAATTATTTAGTATACTGACGATTGAAAGCTTTTTAATTCCAGAAGCGGGTTAAGATTTTATCACATGTCTAATTTATTTATTTATTTTAATTTTTAAATATACCTTATAATGACACAAAAAAATCTTAACTCCACTCATGAAATTAAAAAGTTTATGTATATCAAATAATTATCCTCTATAAATTTATAAACTAATATGATAGTAAAATTGTATTTTAACTCTTATGAAAATTTCTAATTCAACTTTAACCTTCCGGAAAAAAAATTCCAACTTCACCCTTACTATATATCACTCATAATACATGTTCCATCAATGACCAATATAAAGCATAGCAAATGAAGAGCCAAAAAAAACTGGGCAGAACTTACACATGACATATGCACGTAATAAGATTAAAGGCTAATCAGCTAAAATAAATCTACGTTAGAATTATATTTGTCCCTCAATAAGTATGCAAATTTTAATATCCTAGTCAAACTACATTTGTAAGGCATAATATTGATTTTAGTTACATTTTTTTTTGTTAATTTGATCTTTATTGTTTGGGGGGTTAAATTTGGGTCTCAACCTTTTAAAAGAAATTAAATTTGATTATCAACCATTTGAAAAAAAAAATTGAATTAAATTTTTTTATTAAAAATACCAACTAAAATGTTAACTTTTTAAACATGGGAGCTTCATGTAAATTCACATTTACTTCATGCTAATCTTTTTTTAATTTTTATGAACTTTTATATTTTTTTGAATTTTTTATTTTGAACATTTTTATAAATTTTAAATAATTTGTGATGTGACGTATAAGAGCAAATAACTCCATGTTATCATGAAGTGCACGTAGATTATCACATCTATTGTCACACCAACATCATTAAAAAAATTAATAGTTTAGTTAATATTTATGTTATATAAAAGTAAATTGACTCTTTTTAAAATGTTAATAGTCAAGTTTAGCTCAAAATACAATAAAAGTTAAATTGACAAAAATTATAAACATTAAGGACTAAATTTTTCATTATTCCATCCATAATTAACAAATCAATTTAATGTTGAACCATGGATCAGGTTTTTTACAAACATACCGAGACACTGTGGAATTTCATTAAAAATCCATATTTATTTATCCATATTAATAAAATGATAATGATATAAATATTTTTTTTTGAAAAAAATAAATAAAGGCAATTGTCCGAAATCTTAGCGAAGTTGCCTTGCGCTTACTTTTGGCACAGAGCACTCCTTCAGATTCCGCGCTATACTAAAGGCCAAAAGCCAAATATAACTACTTCTCCACTGTCTCAAGGTATTAGGACTGCATCATCAACAACAACAACAAAAATCGAACATTGATTCTATTTAATTATTTTATTAAAATATTAAAAATAACTATTATTTATTAAAATAATAAAAAATAAATTATTTATTAAAATTTTATCTTTTGAATAATAATTTTAAATTTTTTAATTTTTTTATTTAAATTCTCATCATTGATAATGATTTAAAATCCGAGATGACATGTAAAACATTACTCTAACAAAATAAAATCTCCGTCACATCATAATGATAATTTAAAAATTATTTCGAAAAATTCAAATTGTCAGTCAATTTAATTATCATTTCATATCATTTAAGTAAATAATTATAATGCCATATTATTTAAGTAATAAATTAATATATTTATAATATTTACATAAAAAATCCGAATTTGATGGTTTTAGATTACAAATGAAATAATTACTATAATTTATCATGTAAAAGTAAATAATTTTAATTTAAAATAGTAAAAACAACTTAAAATTGTGTACAAGAAATTATTTTTCAAATGAAATATTCCTTTTAGAAATATTTATAATTTTTAAAAAAATTTATCAAATAATATTGAAGAGCCACGAAAAAAAGATATTTTCCTTCAATAAAATTTAAAAAATCAAAACACAAAATTAATATAAAAAATTGACAACTGAAATTAAAAAAAAAAAAAAAAACAAGAAAAGGTCATTTACGTAAGTTCAGTGGATTTTTTAATTCCTCCCAAAGTCATCCCGTGAACTATCGCAGCCTCCGCCTGGTCACGTGGCTTTTGTCGTCTGTTCCCACAATCGCATCTCTTGTTTACGTGAAATAGCCATAAATATATAAACATCAGCTTAATTCGATATTTAAACAACTAATATATAGTATTTTATTTATATTAAATTTAATAAAAATAATGCATTAATTATAGTATATCATTAAATATCTTTTCATAAAGATGCTTTGCCAACTACCTCATATGTCATTTACCAGTCACATAAAAGTGGGCCCCCAATAATAAATCTCCACCGCCAATGTGACAGAACATGATGCTAATGACCTTTTACAGCCGTCGGATGAAAAAGTGTCCATCACAGTTAATAAAGCTCACTTGTACTAACATCAATCACAATTAATAGTACGAATTTATATATTTACAGATATTTCATTTATTTTTTTAATAAAATTTGAATGTTACGAATTTTGATAATATTTAAATTTAAATATTTTAATTATAACATTTATTTTAAAAATATTTTTATATTAGTATAAATAATTAACTAATTCGATTTTAATTTCAAATACTAATACTCCAATTTAATATAAATAATAGCTTTGAATTTCAAATTTTACAAAAAAAAAATGTAAATATTTAAAATTTATAGAATTTTACATCTAATCTCGTTCACGAGTCGAGTTGACGGAAAAACAGAAATAAAAAAGGTTAAATTTTTGGTTATAATTTGTTGTTAGCCCCTATATTTGTACATAATTTGAGATTTGGTTTCTATACTTTATATGTTAAAAATTCAATCCTCTTATTTTTTTAATTTTAAAAACAATCTAATAAAAAATACTTATGATTTTAATAATTAGATTGAGATTATTAAATAAAAAAAAATTAATTTTTAACGTTTTAAGCATAGGGATTTAATCTCAAATTTTGTCAAAGTACAGGGTTTAACAATACATTTTTACCTTAAAATTTTCCTTGACTGTTATTTCACTGCAAACAGCCAAAGACTCTCACACTCACTCAGTTACTCACTAATAAGCTTTAAAAAAAGAAAGAAAAAAAGATAAGAGAGAAATGTGAAAATGAGGCAATAGAAAAATAAAGAAAAAAGCAAAGCAAAGCAAAGAGGGAGAATTTTCGAAAGCTTTAAGCTAAGCTAAGATGCTAAGATTTACTCTCTTATGGCTTCTCGTTTTCCTTTTTGCATCTATTTCTTCATCTTCAGCACGGCCTGGTTAGCTTCCACACTACTCCTGTGTCTTTCTTTTTGAATTTTTTATTTGGATAATTTTTTGAGGTTGCTTCGAGATTCGGTTAGGTATCTAAATATTTGAATTGTTAGATTAGTTGCATTTTGATTGAGCTTGTTAGAAATGACTCTTGATTTTCTAAATAATTCAGTGTACGGTTCGTTTCTTTCTTCAGTGATTTGCTTGATTGGTTTATTTTTGAATTGTGATTTTGTGTTTCGCGTTGATGATAATGAGTTGTGAGGTCGTGGATATGAATTTTTTTTATATGGAAAATTTAAGTCAATAGGTCTGGTTCAAAGAATCTAGGCAGTTGCTCGGTTTCGATCCTGTTTGGATGCGAGGAAATGTAGGAAAATGATCGAAGGATAATTTTTAAGTTTTTTTTTTTTTTTGGTACTTTGTATGCCATGCGGGTGGAAGTATAAAGGAATTAAGCAACAAATTAGTTTATTAAGAAAAAGAAATATAACAATTCTTCCAAGGCCTAATGGGGAGAGGTAGGAAGAATTTATTGATTGGTTGTGGATTCTAGAAGTATCTATTGTTGTTTTGGAATTTTAAGTTGGTAAAATGAAAGTGTACTACAATGGAACTTTGTCTTGTGAAACAAGAAAACACGAAAGAATAGCATGGAAAATTTAAGTGGAGTTGCTTATCATATGTATATTGTTTATTTTGCTTCATTTGTAGTTTAGAGCTTGTCGATAAACGAGTATTTGCATTTCATTTTCTTATTTAACAGTTTCTTCTTGTTTGGTTTGTTTTTAACTCTGTCATGTTTTCTTACCACAGCACCTTATGCTATGCGTATAAGCTGTGGAGCTCGTCAAAATATCCGCACCCCACCAACCTATACACGTTGGTATAAAGATTTTGCATATACCGGGGGAATTCCAGCTAATGCAACGGCACCAAGTCGTATCACTCCTCCACTAAAAACACTTCGCTATTTCCCTCTGTCTGAAGGACCAGAAAATTGTTACATAATTAATAGAGTACCAAAGGGGCACTATTCTGTGAGGATCTTCTTTGGATTAGTCGAGCATGAGATTGATAATGAACCTCTATTTGAAGTATCTGTTGAAGGCACCATAATTCATTCATTGAAATCAGGTTGGTCTAAAAATGATGAACAGGTGTTTGCTGAAGCCCTTGTGTTTCTTTTGGATGGCTCAGTATCTATTTGCTTCCACAGTACCGGTCATGGAGATCCAACAATTATTTCTATTGAAATTCTTCAAATTGATGAAAGAGCGTACTATTTTGGACCAGAATGGGGTGGAGGTGTAATCCTGAAAACAACTTCAAGACTGACTTGCGGCACATCAAAGCCAAAATTTGATGAAGATTATAGTGGGGATCATTGGGGTGGAGATAGATTTTGGCATCCCATCAGAACTTTTGGAAAAAATGCTGATGCACCGAGATCTACTGAAAGTGGCATTAAAAAAGCTTCAACTGTGCCGAACTTCTATCCAGAAGCGCTTTACCAAAGTGCGGTTGTTAGTACTGATAGTAAGCCTGATTTAGCTTATACGATGGATGTGGATCCGAATAAGAACTATTCAATATGGTTACACTTTGCAGAAATTGATGCTACCATTACCGGTGCAGGCAAGAGGGTATTTGATGTCCTGATAAATGGTGACACTGTATTTGAAAATGTAGATGTTGTGGGCATGAGTGGTGATCGCTATACTGCACTTGTACTTAACACAACTGTTGCTCTTAGTGGGAGGACTTTGACAATAACCCTTCACCCTAAAAAAGGAAATCATGCTATCCTTACTGCCATTGAAGTCTTTCAAGTTATAGTTGCTGAGTCCAAAACTTCTCCTGAAGAAGGTATTACTTTCTGCTATTACTTATATAGTTTTGCTTCTATGACTTCTGCTGACTGTTTATTCTGTGTATGAGAGGACCCAGTATTGGGAATTGTTTTTTACTGCCTATGCATGAACAAGATTCTTTCTGATTGGTGGTAGACATTTACTAACTTGTTAAAGATTCCTGGTTCTAGTTAGGGCTTTGCAGGCATTGAAGAAATCATTGGGGCTGCCTAATCGTTTTGGGTGGAATGGAGACCCATGTGTTCCCAAGGAGCATCCATGGAGTGGAGCAGACTGTCATTTTGATAAATCTGGTGGAAAGTGGTTCATTGACGGCCTGTAGTTTCTTGATCTTTTGTCTTATCATTGAGTTTTGCTTTGTTTTTTGTTTCTGCTGATATTATCCGTTCTTTTCAATCTTCTCATGTTGGTTTCACAATCTATGTGGAGGAAACTGATGTCTCTGCTATGGCCTCTTCCACTGTTCTTTGATGTGATAAAAGCCTCCTATGCATATTTAATGTCCAAAGGGATATTACTAACATATTTTATCTATATTACTAGTGAACTTTTTCCACTTTAAGGAAGCTGTTAATCATAAACTGTTTCCATCTTTTTGCTATCTGCAGTACATGTTGCATTCTTAAGTTTTAACCAATATCATTCTACCTTGTTTGTGTCATATTATAAGTATGGAGAAGTGTGTGCTATTCACAAGCCTGGAAAAATATGCATATAACTACCTCTTAGCATTCTCAGCCAGTTGATTACTCCTGTTTGCTAGATAATGGATCTTATCCCTTAAGAATTCTACGAGTTTCCTAAAAGATTCTCATATGTACTCACAGTTTTCTAGTTAATGAGCCTTATCCACTTCGTTTGTATTTGTTAACAGCACTGCTTGTAAGATATGAGAAGCAAGTAAAGGCCGAAGCTGCTTCTATTCATTTGCTTTCCCTACATTTCTCTTTAGATTTGGTTTTCCCTAATCCATTAGGCCTGAATTTCTGCACTCTATTCATTTATACATCAGCTGTGACTCCTAAGATCCTAATTACTGTGAAGACGTGAAAAATTAAATGCATGTTAGCTTTTGGAAAGAAACCACTTAATTTCTATTTAATGTCAGCTTGCCATGCACTGGCGCTGTGGTGCACAAGTATAATTATAGCATGTGTTTCCTGGATAATGAGTGCATTCTTTGTGAACCTAGAGCGTACATGTTTTAAATTTCTAATTGCAACCTTACGATGAGATTCATGCATGGCTTAATATGAATTGTCTTCATCATTTATGTCGCCATGTTATAAGTAATTTCCTTCTATTTCTGCATGATCAGTGGTCTCGACAATCAAGGTCTGAGGGGTTCCTTGCCTAATGAAATATCCAAACTACATCACCTGCAGAGCATGTAAGTGAAAAAAGTTCTCCATCACTTTCATTTTAGTTGCTTCTATTTTTCTTTCACAAACTTTGCATACATATTCTTAATTTTACATGCAAAGTATCCCTTCCTCTTCTTTATGTTGTACTTGGCTTCTACAGAAACTTGAGCGGAAACTCAATTCATGGGGCCATTCCATTGTCACTTGGAACAGTCACCAGCTTAGAAATCTTGTAAGTGCAGCATAATTTCTTGTCCTTCTTGAAGACACTTGTGATTGTATTAACATCTACATGCAGAACTTTGAAATAATAATCTACATGCGTATAAACTGTGCTACACTTACAAGATTGTCCCTCTAGATACAACCCTTTGTCTGTTTCCTCCGTGATGGATATTGTTTAACTTGTTTGTTCCTTTTCATTTTTAAAGACAAACACATTATAGTGTTCGGAGGAGTTTTTCCAGGGAACCAAAAGTTTTCTCTATTAGAAATTTTACTTTCCAAATGTGTATGTGCTATTGATTAAAACAACTTAGAACTCAATGTAGACCTTTTCAGTATTTGCTGCATGAGCATGCGGTAGGTTTGATATAAATCATCATATCTAATGCGTTGTAGATCAACGATGCATCCATTTCAGTTGTTAGCTGCATTCTTTTCTTTTGATAGCCATCAAATTCTGGATGCATAATATTTACTTTCTTCTCTTAAAGGACAATTTGAGCCTGAATAATATATGGGTTATGAATGAACATGATCTTTCAGTTCATCGTTTAATATTTATCTAAACTTCATCCATCTTGTTGATATAATGCGTGGACATATATCTGCAGAGATCTCTCCTACAATTTCCTGAACGGATCAATTCCTGAAAGCCTGGGAAAGTTGACTGCATTACGCAGACTGTAAGTTTTCAACCCATTGGTTAACTCCGGTAATCTAATACAGTGGGAGTTTGATTTAAGTTCTCATTTTTCAGGAATCTTAACGGCAACTCTCTGTCTGGAAGAGTCCCAAGTGCACTCGGAGGAAGGCTTTTGAATGGTGCTAGCTTCAAGTATGTTCTAAGAATCTCGTTAGTATTGGTCTGCAATGCAATGTTTCTCTAAGAGGAATGAACTTTTCACATGATGATGATAAAAGGAATGAAATACTAATAAAAGATACAAACAAAATCATACACTTGCACGAGTATTATTGCAACTTTTATACCGGATACTTTAATTTCCATGCAGTTTTACCGATAATCACGGTCTCTGCGGCATACCTGGACTACCTAAATGCGGACCCCACCTCTCTGCTGGTGCGAAGGTTGGCATTGCCTTTGCTGTATTTTTGTCTCTTGTACTTCTTGTTATCTGTTCAATATGTTGGTGGAAACGGCGACAGAATATCCTTCGAGCACAGCAGATTGCAGGTTAGTACCTTCAGGATAAATCTCATAACAATTAGTCAATTACTATAACAAGTTTATTTAGTGAATAACTATTTTTAATATTAAAATTGTTTGGTTTTAGATCCCTTGGGAATCGTATGGACATGAGACATCCTATGGTAGTGATTAATTAAAACCTGCAAAGTTTCGCATAAAATCAAAGTTTGCACAAAGCCACATTTGTTGTACATCTTTTGTCATTTCTATTCCGAACTTATATTTCATTCTCTTCAGCTGCATCAAGAAGTGCTCCCTATGCAAAAGCAAGGACTCAATCATCACATGATATTCAGATGTCAAGGAATCCTAGTCGTGGCCGGACAGCTTCCGAGAATGGACCGAGCTTGCTATCGTGATCCAATCAGTTTTCCATCTCTTGGTTGTGTTTATTTTTGACCAGGAAGATGAATTGCAGAAACAACCGAGTTGATTTTAGTTCATGATGCCCTCTGCCTAATCTCTTGACCAGCAAACCAGTAAAAGCCGATAGAGTCGCACCTAAAAGGTAAGATAACCTTGAAAAATTGATACTAAATGCAGCAAAAATGAATCATTTTGTACATTAATTTGTTTGACTCTTCTTTTTTCTTTAAATCAGTTTTGTCAAAAAAAAAAAAAAAAAAAAAAAAAAAAGAAATCTTGTAACTAATTGAAGAACTAACTAAATGCATATAAAAAGGAAGAAGCCAATAATGTTTCCACCTATATCTTTTGTGTGGTGAAACCAGAAAGGAAAAAGTGATGTCTACTGCCTTTTTCATCTTCTTCATGGCAGAAAGGAAACAAAAGGATTCTAACAATTGTAAGCATAGCTTAATCCTTTAAATTCATTCTCACAAGTTTTAGGTTTCTTTATTTATTTTTCAAGGGTTATTTAGAATGTTAACAAAATATAAAGGCTAGGCTATGCTATGGTATTAATATTATATGTTTTTTGTTTACATTTTGTTCGATCAAAAATGTCTTAGAATTTACGTAAATACACCTATATTTGTAAATAATTGATCTGATGATATTATTTGTTTTATTTTAATGGAAGGGGCTTACTTAATTATTTATATGATTAATGTTTTAATAATCCAACTGTTATATTTTATGATTTATTCATGTAGATCATTCATGTAAAATTTTATGTATATTTTAAAATTTCTAACTATTTGCTTGTAAAAAAAAAATTCATGTATAGAACATTTTAAATCAATATGAAAGAGATATCGAATGTGTTCGAAAATATACATGCATGAAAATACAATTATATTGATATTTTTAATTGTTGGATTGTTAAAATATTAGTCTTATAAATAATTATAAAAGTGTGAAACTACTTAAGTTTTTACGCAATGTAAATAGATCATTAACTTTTTTTAAAAATATTTTCAAACTATATTTTTAATTAAGATTTTAATATTTTTATCAAATTCTAAACATTAACATTTAACATTTTTTTCTGAGTAACATTTTTGTTAAAATCTTTTTAAATATTAAAATTTGTTTGAAACTTACATTGTTGTCTAAATTAGATTAGATCAATTAGTATATCAGTTTGAAAATAAAGCGGTTAGGAGTGAATTGGAGTTAAAAGTGTGGACAGTTGAACCGATAAAAAAATTGGTTGAATTATTTTTATTTACCCCAAATTAATGGCCCAAACTAAAAAAAGCCCAATAACTTTAACCCATTTAAATTCTTAAAAAGTATTTAAAAAGGAAAAAAAAAGCAAACTTAAATTAGATTGTATAATTGATGTTTATGTCATTATTTTTATTTATAAATTTAAATTTTTTTTTCTAATTTTTACTTATTTTTCAGAAATTTTCCTTTTTGTGGATTGATCAAACTAGTGGTTGGGTTGAGACTTCGGGGCTTGACTGATTCAACTATTGAGCTAAGATTTGATGGTTTGATGGTTCCAAAATATTGGGATTTTTACCAAATTAGGACAGAAAAAAAATTATGTTCCAAAATAGGATGGTCCCCCAATTATTTACCAAAATAGGTCAAAGCAGGGTGGTCACGCCACTCCCATAGGCGGCACCACCTGCTTCGGCTCCCACCTCGCACCAACCCGCATTTAAACAAAGCAATAAGAAACGAAGAAGGCATGCATGCAAATAGGGAAAAGTGAACAATGGGATCCCATAGGCGGCACTAAGCTTGAACAATGGGATCCCATAGGCGGCACCAAAAGCAAAAAATGGGATCCCATAAGCGGCACCTGCATGGCCGTTTGTCGGCTTCTGCTACTGGGGACCTTAAATGGTCCCCTCCCTCCCTCGCTCCCACAGCACAAGGAGCTGCAAGCAGAAACAAGCAGAAACAAGCACGGGAGAAGAAAGAAAGAAGGAAGAGAGAAAAGAAGGAAGGAAGAAGGAAAGAAAGAAGGAAGGAAGAAGAAGAAAAGAAGGAAGAAGGGAAAAAAATTAGGAGAAAATTAGGTATAATTTTTTTAAAATAATGTGTATGTTGTTGATTTTTTATTTTTATTAAATTATTTTATTATATGTGAATTTTTATTTTATGATATATTTATTGTTAGTAGTTTATAATGTAAGTAGTTTAAGTAGTTTAAGTAGTTTATAACAATAAATATGTTAATTTTTATTTTATGACTTAGTTTATAACTAACATTAGTAGTTTAAGTAGTAATTAGTTAGTAAGTTAGTTAAATATTATTATGATTAATAGGTTAATAAATACTATTATGATTAATAGGTTAGTAAATACTATTATTAATAAGTTAGTTTAAGTAGTAATTAGTTAGTAAGTTAGTTAAATACTATTATTAAAAAAATATTTAATTATATTAGTTAGTTAATAAATTATGTTAGTGTGTATTAATATGTTAGTTTTTAACTCTAACATGATTTTAGTTAGTATATTGTTATTAGTTAAACTTTAATAATTAATTTAGTTAGTATATATATAAAACATTAAAAAAAATAATAAAAATAATACATATGTTAAAGTAATAGATTCAATCTGAGAAAAACATTTGTTAAAGTAATAGTTATTGTTAGTATAAAGAACATTAAAATAATACATAAAACATTATGTATAAAAATAAATAATATAAAATAATAAAATACGAAAATAATATATTTTTTTAAAGTAATAGAATCTGAGAAAAAAGAAAATACGAACAAATAGTTAAAATAAGTGGGTTTTACTAAATTGATATATAAAAAGTAATAAAATAATACATTTGAAATATTACGTAGTTTAACTAACATTAGTAGTTTAAGTAGTAATTAGTTAGTAAGTTAGTTAAATACTATTATGATTAATAGGTTAATAAATACTATTATTATGAAGAATAGGTTAATAAATACTATTATTAATAAGTTAATTTAAGTAGTAATTAGTTAGTAAGTTAGTTAAATACTATTATGATTAATAGGTTTAATTATATTAGTTAGTTAATAAATTATGTTAGTGTGTATTAATATGTTAGTTTTTAACTCTAACATGATTTTAGTTAGTATATTGTTATTAGTTAAACTTTAATAATTAATTTAGTTACTATATAAATAAAACAATTTTTATTATTGTTAGTGTAATATATTATAGTTATTGTTCGTATAAAGAACATTAAAATAATACATAAAACATTATGTATAAAAATAAATAATATAAAATAATAAAATACGAAAATAGTTAAAATAAGTGGGTTTTACTAAATTGATATATAAAAAGTAATAAAACAATACATTTGAAATAATACGTAGTAAAATAAATAATATAAAATAATAAAATACGAAAAAAATAAAACCAAATATTTAATTTATTATGCACTAAAATGTGTATCAGTAAATAATATATTTGAATTATTATGTACTAAAATAATATAAAATAAAACGGACAAAGGCTCGTAATATATCTATAATAATTATGAACTAAATTATTTTTTGTTAATCAATTGTTTTATTAGAAGAAGGTATACCTATACGTAATATTATTATTATTACTTTAGCTATGTTAATATAATATTATTATTAAAAAACCGGAAATATTATTATTAGTTATTATAATTGTTTGTAAAAAAACTCTAATTAAAATTTGACTTAATATTATGATGTTTGTATAAATAATAAAATATTATATTTATTATGCGTCGTTTACATGATGTTCTTATTGTATTATTAGAACTGGCATGTTATTTGTTACTAATTGAATATAGATTTATTGTTTTTTATGTAGGTAAAAAATTGATTTGAGACGGAAATGGCTTCATTGATTAGTAAAGTTCCTCACATATGCGTATTTGCTAATAATATGGTAATGTATTGGTATTTATTAATCACAGGTTATATTAACAAAATAGCTACATAATAAATTATGTTATTCTACATAAGTAGTAATCTTTTTATGATTTAACACTGTCAGGACTCGTACCGTGTATTACGGGGCCGGGTGAATGGCGTAAAAAATCCCCCGGATGAACGACTGATGCCATATATAGAGCAAGCTGGATTCGGGTCAGCAGCACTGATCCGGACGTTTGACTTGCGGTATGATTTAATATCCGCACTAGTCGAGCGTTGGCGCCCGGAGACCCACACTTTTCATTTTCCGTGTGGAGAGTGCACAGTCACTTTATATTGATACTGTTTGACTTAATTGTTTTTTTATAGGTGGAGTAATTATCCGGGTATCGGGAGGTCGTACACTGTCCCGATATACCGGCTTATGATTGAACAACATGCTGGGGAAGGGGTAAGCGATTCCAATATTAGTTACGTAGTAGTTTGTATATCTTACGCACAATGTGTTTAATTTTAACAATGTTATTAATCGTGCAGTTTATATGGATGCCATACCGTAGACCCGAAATTACAGCCGTTATACCCCCGTCCTCCTATATCCACTCGTATATGTGGTGCACAAACGCACCAATTGTCTGTTTCCATGTAGTAGAGTGGTATTGTAACACCCCTTACCCGTATTCGACGCCGGAATAGGGTACGAGGCATTACCGGAATTACAAATTTTTTTATCAGACATTTTATTTCATTTAGCATTTATATTTGAAACCAATCAAAATCAAACACATTGTCCCTTAAACATATTTATTTTTCTCATCATTTCTTACATAAATTTATTACTCATCTCAACATACTTAATTATCTTGTATTAACATATTAAAGATAATCACATATTTACATATCATGAAAAATATCATTCACTTGCCGTTTCTTCATAAATATAAAACAGTTAATTCATCATATCAATATTTTATGTACAATCAATTTATATTCCCTTATATCACATAATTAAGTTACACGAACTTACCTGGCTAAATTTGCAGAAATATCAAAATTCAGAGGCACTTTGGAAATTTTCTATTTTCATTGATTTTTTTTTTTAGTCGATCTTAATCTAAATTAATAATTTCATTCAATTTTGCAATTTTAAATAATAAAATAATCCATTTCATGCAAATTGGTCATTTCCACATTTTTACAAAATTAATCACAAAGTTTTACTTTTATTCAATTTAGTCCCTGAGCCTAAAACATTTCAAATTAGCCATACTACCTAAATATTCATACATATTTTCCTCCTCCTCCTCTCTATTCCACATCCTTAATGTATATAACATGCTATAAGTAACATTATCAATAATTTCATTAATTACTCATAAGTATATTCAAAACTATCCATTTGAGTTATAGTCACTAAATTATTTATTTCTATAGCTACAGAACTCCAAATGAAGAACCGTTAATTTTCCCTGAAACTAGACTCACATATATTCTTGCCATAAAATTTTCAGAATTTTTGATTTATCCAATTATTACAGTTTATTCTTTAAAGTCACCCCTGTTCTGCTGTCTGGCAGTTCCGACCCTTCTTTACTAAAAATTAATTATCTTTTTATATAGAATTCAGATGATGTTATAGTTTATTTCTTCTAAAACTAGACTCATTAAGGAATCTAACCATATAAATTATGTTCCCAAATTATTTTTATACAATTTTTGATGAGTTTTCCAAGTCAGAACAGGGGATCTCGAAATCACTCTGAACCAGTCTTACCAAAATCTAAATATCTCAAAATACAGAATTTCTTTTCTTTCTATGTTTCTTTCATATGAAAATAGACTCAATAAGCTTTAATTTCATATCTCTTTCAACTTCTAATTCAATTTCTACCATTTTTGGTGATTTTTCAAAGTTACCTTACTGCTGCTGTCCCAAAACTATTTTCTTATAACTCATTTTACAATTTAATCCTAATTAAGTTTACTTACTTTCCTAACTTAATTCATACTTCTTTTCTATTCAAATTCCATCCAAAATCAAATTTAACTACTAAATTTTTAGCATATTTTCCTCAATTTAATCCCTACAGCATAAAACTTACATCTTACTTCTCAATTAAATCCATTTTTCAATTCTAACTTGAAATTCATTCAATTAAGTCCCTAATTCATATTTTTGTTCAACATAAACTATACTTGATAGCTCATAAACTTTCAATATGACAACTTAGCTTCATCAAAACCTTGTTCCAAGGCTTCTAAAACATCAAAATTAAGTAAAAAGGGCTAAATTGACTTACCTATCAACTTCCAAGCTTTAAACTTTTAATTATCCCTTTCTTCTTTCTTTTCTTTCCTTCCTTCTTTCCTTCTCTGTTTCGTTTTCCTATTCTGCTCTATTTCTCTCATTTTTCTTATGTTTCTTTTTCCTATTTATATATAATATAATATAATAATATAATATAATAAATAATAATATTCTTATCTATTAAGTAATCATATATATATTTTAATCATAAAAATTCTCTCGATATTTTTTGTGTATATGCCGCCTCAACTATAGAGAATGGCATAATTTCCTTTTAGTCCCTTCAACTTTTCTTTAATCTATAATTAAACTTTTACACCTTTTCAATTTAGTCCTTTTCATTTAATTACATATCCAAACGTTAAAATTTCTCAACTAAACTTTAATAATAACTTAATGACACTCCATAAATATTTTTAGAAATATTTATGGCTCACTTTATGAATTCGAGGTCTCAATACCTCGTTTTTGGCCCAATTTTTCTAATTAATTCTTTTAGTTCACAAAATTCACTAATTTTAAAATATTTCTAAAATCACACTTAACTTATAATTATCGATTAACAAAGTTTTCTAACTTTTTTCGTCGATTTAGTGATCTCAAATCAACGTTCCGATACTATTGAAATTAGGCTGTTACAGTATCACGAAGACCGAGTTGCTGCGGCAATTTGGTTGCGTCCAATACATCCCGGAACCGCCGTGCCAGGTGGGAGAGGTTCATGGCAAAAATAAGAGAGGGAGACCAGACTTGGATTGGGGGGTTAGGCATGGTCAATTTATTGCAGTGTGGAATGATCGCATGTCCCGAATGCCTCGGATGGATATGGCTTCCAGTCTTTCCATTAGAGTACATACAATGGTACTCTAGTATGGGAAGCCATATATACTCGGAGAGCGATCGTGTAGTCCCCACATGTGCGTGGCGGCATGGGGCATACGAGCCAGTGGTAGATATGGAGGCCGAGGCAGCTGCAGATCCTGATCCCGAGCCAGAGGCCGAGCCGGATCCCGAGCCGGAGGCCGAGCCGGAGGCCGAGCCGGAGGCCGATCCGGAGGCCGAGCCCGAGGCTGAGCAATTACAATCGCATTCGGATGCACATTCGTATCATCCATATGTGCCAGGCTCGTCATCAGGAGGTGGATACCAGTACGGGGTTGATATATTCGGATCGTACACACCGCAGTACGGTACTCCCGGCTCGTATCCTGGGTTATATCCACTGCATCAGGACAGTCCATCTGGCTCGAGTTCATCTATGCCCTTCGAGGGACATGATTTTTCGGCCATGTTTAGCACACCGCCATCTGGACACCCACGGAGGGCGACGAGGATGTTGGTCGTCGCAGGCACGGACGACGTGAACGTCGACCACCGCAGAAGTACACACCGAGGACTACACCATCGAACCATCAATTTTAGGGTGTTTCTTCCGGTCTTGATTTTCTTCTATTTTGTATTTATAAATATTACGATGTTTATACTTTATTTGTATGAAATTACTTGGTTATTTGTAGCTATAATTACTTAATATTGTTATGATTTTTGATGATTTGGAGCTTTAAAATTTCTTAACAAGATTTTAAGACATGACACCAACAGCTCACTGTACACCAACAACTAAATTGATTTGTTTACTTTACACATGGGATCTAGTTGCAATTTAACTACATTTCTATACTCCACATTTCAATATTCGAAACATACAACGAAAAAATAAATTCAAACCTGGGGTAGTTAATATGCATGATAACAATCTCAAAAATGTTGAAATTAATGAAAACTAAGCTCAATTCCACGTCGTCGTGGCGATTGTCCAACATGATAGTTTATTTGAGGGCATTTACTTCGATTATGACCAGCTAACTGCGATATTCCACAAAGTGCTTACCGCCGATTTCTCCTAAAGTCCATCTCATTACGGATTACGGATGATTGCGAAGCGGCCTCTGAGTTCTGCGGAGCGCCTGTGCAGGACAAGCTCGAAAGACGCCTCGAGGCACCTCCCATGTACACATGGCGGGCAGACAGGGAACTCATTTTCCCGCACACGCAATGTACGCTCTGGCGTGTACACATCATCGACAAAATGTTCAACACTAATGTTCGCTTTAGCACACGCCACAACATGTGCACACGGATAATGAAGTGTGCGGAACCTCCCGCATTCGCGACCGTATCGCTCCGAAGGTCGACTCCATAAGACCTAGGTGGCAAACCGGTCGACGACCTATAGACTCTATAACTCGAAAAGTTTCCATTTGTCGTGAATATATTTCTCAGATCATCGACCGCACTTAATCCGTGGTTTGCAATCAATGCATCCACGACATCTTCCACAAACACGTGTCCCGCATCCATCCGGTTGACTTGTTGTTCACCCATTCTTGGCATCAAGGTTGCCAACTTTGTAGAATGTAGCCGAGAAGACAGATGAAATCGGTAGATGTCGTGTTTTCAACAACACAGCGTTGACCCCCTCCACCAAGTTTGTGGTCATTTGACCATAACGAAAGCCCTCGTCAAAACTTTGAGCCCATTGCCACGGCTCCATTGTACCCAACCACTCTCGAAAAGATTTGTTCGCTTGACCTTCCATGTCACTCTCGAGTTGAGTCATCATTTGGCGAAAAATATGTGGCTCTTCTAACTCGCATTACTGTATATGTTTTAATAAATGTCGATTCTGGTATCCGGATAACACAAAAACATTAAACTATACATATTGAAAATATAAGGTTATCCTTTACCCATTTTCACCACTTCTCTCTTCCAGTTTGGATTCTTATACTCTCGAAGAAAGTTAGTCGCAATGTGACGGATACAGTAAACGGATCTCCATTGCACACCGGAACGCCTAATTGCGGCAATTAATCCTTTCCCTCTATCGGAGATGATGCAAATATTATCGTTGTTAATAACATACCTCGCGAGGTTGGTCAAGAAGAATTCCCAAGATTCCATATTCTCCTTATCTACTATTGCAAATGCTATTGGGAGCACGTTCCTATTGCCGCTCTTGAGCAACCGCAATAAGTAAGATCTGTGTATATTTTTCCGTATAGCCATGTCCCATCCACTTGCACACACGGCTTACGGTATGGAAATGCCCGTATACATGGATCAAACGTCCGAGAACATCCGATGAAAAATTCTTTTCCCTACTGTAATTGGTCATTTGGGTAGTAAAAGGTCGTGTATCGTAACTCAATCACGGTTCCGGTATGTACTCCGCATGGCAGCTATCCATCCTTGTAGCTCATTATACGATGAATCGTAATCTCCGTATAATTGTTCCATTGCCATCTGTTTAGCTATCCACGCCTTTCGATATGATACTCGATACTGGAATCGTGCTTGTATTTCAAAGAATGTCGATCAAAACTTTAACGATCGGCATGTTCTTCACCATTGGTATGATACACGTACATATAGTTTTGGAATCAAGTTTTCCATGATCTTACATCATACGTGTCGATCCGCATGTGTGAGGCCCAACCAATTTTCTTATCTCCCACATCTGCGATTTTTGAATGAATGCAGCTCGTATCCGCCAATTGCATCCGTCCGCTGCCTTCCAACACTCTGCAATATATAGTGTCGATTTAGACTCTGCGACTTTGTAATCCACTGATATATCCATGCTATACCGTTTAATCGCATCGCACGCACTCGCTTTACTTCCAAATCTACGGCCTACGAATAACTCCTCATGATCGGAATTTACGGTGAGCCGTGAGCGGGATATATTTCAGTACTCTGGAAACTTCGGTTGCGTGACTGGGCGCGGGTCTATGAGTGACATGTGTGGCGGAGATTATTGTGTATCGTAATACATCGCATATGGTTCCGGCGTAAGGCGTACTAATGTTCTAATCGTCATTCACGTCTTCATCGTCAATATCATCGTATATCATCCATATCGGGATAGCGTCAATATCGACCTCTTCCCCACAATCATCACTACATTCGTGTCTATCGTCACCAACCACATCAATATCGGGTGTAATATTAAGATCGATATCAATCCGACATATATTCGATTCGTCATCAACATACGATCTTGGAGGCACCATGCACGGTTCTTGAGCTCCATGTTCTTCACCATATGCATTGGTGTCTTCATTTGCCTCAATATCAGCTAACTCAGCAAATAAGTGAATCGGTGCATTTCTGTTACTCCCATTCCCACAGTAAAGCGCAATCATTGTCTCCACGTCTTCGTCGTCTACAAGTTCCATTTCTGTGAATTTGATCGGATCTGCCGAAATTGGAAACTTGTAGAAAATTCTCGATATCGTTTTCCCACACCGTCTAACGATTTTTGCGTTTATCCTTCGCTTCATATCATCCAACGATACATTTCTATTAAATCTCATTGCTATTTGTTGCCGACATTCAAATATGCATCCAACGGTTGTTGTCGATGATTCCATCGAAATAAACGCATACTAAAACCCGATCATCCATCTTGAGTGGTCAAACTGTTCAAAAATAAACAAAATTTCTCAAACAAAATTTAAAACATAACATTCACAATAAAAAATTAATTAATATAAACACATAAATTACTAACAAAAATTACTAACATTCAAAATAAACAAACAAAATATCTTTAAAACAAAAATAAAAATTTTGGCACTATGTTAGTTCAGTATTTCCTAAGTGTTCAAATCTTATAATTTTCAATAAAATACTATTAGATTTAGTAAAATCACTTATTTTGACCATTTACTTGTATTTTCCTTTTTCTCAAATTATATTACTTTCAAAATATATATTATTTATTTTCAATCATAATGTTTCATGTATTATTTTAATGTTCTTTTATACTAACCATACTTATAATATTTATTTACTAACAATAATAATATAATACTAAATAAAATAACATTTACCATTTTTTAATAACAATAATATTACACTAACAATAATAATAATAACAATTTTATATACTAACTATAAACGATTATCATTAAGGTTTAACTAATAACAATATACTAAAGAGTTACAAAATAACATATTAATATATACTTTACTAACTAATCAAAATAATTTTTTAGGGTTTCCAACTAACTAACAATAATACTATAACTAACTTACTTACTAACTAAATTACTACACTTAACCTACTAATCCTAACTCACAATACTTATAATATAAACTAAACTAAAGTAACTAACAACATATAATTAATAAAATTATAATTAATATATAATTAAATAATATAATAACAATTCAAAAACAACATAAATATTATTTAAAAAAAAATCTACCTATTTTTAAAACTTTTTTTTTCCCGTAACCCCCTCTTCTTTTTTCTTTTTCTTACTTGGCGCCACCACCTTCTTCTTCTTCTTCTGCTGCTGCTGCTGTTTCTTCTGCTACTGCTTAGAGCTTCAAGTTTCCCCCGGGGGGGCGAATTTAAGCACATAGTCCCGCCTATGGGATCCCATTTTTTGCTTTTGGTGCCGCCTATGGGATCCCATTGTTCACTTTTCCCTGTTTGCATGCATGCCTTATCTGTTTCTATTCTCGCATCGAGGTTGGTGCGGGGTGGGGCCGACGCAGCAGGTGGTGCCGCTTTATGGGAGTGGCGTGACCACCCTGCTTTGACCTATTTTGGTAAATAATTGGGGGGCCATCCTATTTTGGAACATAATTTTTTTTTTCTGTCCTAATTTGGTAAAAATCCCCAAAATATTACTTAACACAAATAACATCATCCTTAAATAATAGAAAGATCAAATTTTCAAAAGGAAAAAACTACGGGGACCTTTTAGAAACTTTAACCATTAGAAAAACAAGCAAAGTAGTTTTTTATTATTTATTATAGGAAAGTACAAAAATAGCCAAACTTTATGAGAAAAGCAATCTTTCTTTAATCTCATTACACTTTCACGTAATTCCAGCGTCAGCACAGCACTGAGGCGACCGTCGTTTTCAAACTCCTTTCTTCACCTCTTACAACCATTTTTCTAAGGTGGGTCCCTTGTCTTAAGCTACGTGCCGATATTACAGCGTGGACCGAAGCTGTCGGCATCCAAAGGGCGTCCCCCACTCACGGTACTCTTTAACCTTTGCTTCTTAATTATTTTCTTTGATATATTATTGAAGTAGGGGATGAATGTATTACGACTTGAACTTATATTATGTAAGAATCTTTCAACAAATCTAAGACATTAAAACTTATCAGTTAAACCGTAAGAATTCATTTTCCTAATGAAGGCTCCATCAAACTAATTTAATAAATTCTTTTCTTTTACAAATACGTAAAATATTTTCAGCTTTTTTCTATGTTTGTTTTAAGTAAAATAGGATAGTGAATGTAAAAAGTTTTTCATTCAACGTAAAATTATCTTTTTATTTTTATAAAATGTCTTACTAATATTTTTTTCGTAACATATTTCCTAAACTGATAAGTTTCTGTTCATTGTAACACCCTCATACCCAACTCAAACATCAGGTCAAAACATCGTGATATTACATTTTATACTACATTCTTCACTTGTTAAATATTTTCTTATAAACTTTCATAATTTTTCAATTTAGTCCATTTTTATCATAAAAGTTTAATATTCACTAATTAATCATATTAAATCAATTTTATTTCTTGTTACACTCTAATTATATAATTTATTTCAATATCTTGTTTCACATATCAAATTTATATGTATTTCACTTTTATTATTTCATCCACATATTTTTTCAAGTTTAACAATTTAATCCTTGTTATCATAAAAAATCTATATTTTTCCACAATTTCACTTTTATAATACTTATGCACATGTCATCATCTCATAACGCATTCATTAAACTTTTATTATAATTTCCTTATTCACATATTAAATTGTTTCATACTTAAACTTTTGTACATTTTTCAATTTAGCCTCTATTTCCATGTAATTTATTTTTCATCATATAAGCACTTTAATAAAATAATTTATTATAATATCTTATTCCACATAACAAATTTTCATGCAAATTACTTTTCTTGTTTCAATTTTAAATTTCACAAAGTTTATAATTTAATCCTTAACATGATGAAGATTCATTATTTACTATAATTTCACCTTAACATCATTTTGTAATCAATTTACTACTTCATTTAAACTCTTTATCATAAATCTCAAATGTATGTTTGTTTCATTGAAAATAAATTTTATGAAATATTTTCAAGAAATTTGTCAAACAGTAGAAAATATTTTATACGGATTCATCCAAACACCAGAAATATTAAATTTTCCAAAAAAATAAAATATTTTCTAAAAATTATTTTTTAAAAATTATTTTTAATAAAACAAACGGACCTTAAATTTAAATCATTTTAATTTGGATGGAATATTGTCGTGATTACGTGACAAAATTAAATAAAAGTGATTTTGAATTTAAAATATTTTAATTTTCGAATTGAAGTTAAAATTAATAAATTTAATTTAATAAAAAAGATATACATAGACAAAGAATATGAAAGACAGGGTGTTTGTGTTAGGTATGTTTGGGGGTGGAGTGGTTTTTTGGTGGTGGGGGGGGGGGGGTTTTCATGTTGGAGCCAATGCCATCCGCACCTTGTGTGACGGCTTTCACATTATCCTCTCATAATGATGCCTCTGCTCTGCTGCTGCCCCCTCTATTTATTCATTCCTTGCTTATCATTTCATTACTTTGCTTTTCAAAATTCTGCCATCATTACCCTATTTATATATATATATATATATGTATATATATGCGCCACACAGCCATCTATATTCCTTGCATCCACTCACGTTTATCTCAATTTATTCAATTTCTTGAAGTTGTACACCATCTTTATTAACTAATAGGAGGGGTGAAACTGTGGTTAATCGCCTGGTGGTAAGGGATGTTGACTTCATAAAATTCTTTTAAAGAACATCGGGAAAATTCAATTTGAGGGTAACTCTTTGTTGAAGTGTGGTGATCTGTTTTGATAGAGTTTTTTAAGATTTATAAATCAATTTAGTTTGTTTCGATTTTCAAATTTTCCATGTTAGTTTTGGATTATTAGTTTTTAGATATTTTTTTTACAAAATAAGGTTTGTTTTATAACTTTTTATATAGTATTTTTTATTTATTTTCATTATTTTAAATATAAATAATTTATTCTCACATTATAAAAATAAAATTAATTATAAATAAAAATAAAAATCGATTCAATAAATGTAATTGTGGTTTTTAGCTTGTACTCCCAAAACGTAGTTATGAGAATAAAATTTAAAATTATATCGATTTTGACGTGCCATATATGAAGAAGGGAGGTGTGCTAAAGAAGAACCTTCGAATGCAAGCTACAGTGAAAAGAGTTATAGTTGACGCAGGCACAATCTCTGCCTCTGCTTGTAGCACAATATATCATATGAACAATTGGGAGTGCCCGCCATGAAAGTGGTGTAAGGTTAATGTCGACAGGGCCTCTCAAGCTGATATAGGTATGGCATCTTGAGGAGGGGATCATTTGGGATAGTGTTGGAGGATGGGTTATTGGATTTATGAGATGCATTGGATGTTATGGAGTGTTGGAGGTAGAGTTGTGGGGAGGGCATAAGTGTTTCTATAGAGCTTGAGAATTGGGCAAATGACATGTAACACTTGAGTCGGATAATTTGGCGACAGTATAGATGCTTGAAGCAACTAAGGATATTACCCCCAACTAACTCGATTTTCCACTTACTTAAATCTTTGATTGGGCGTAGCTAGGAAGTGAAGGTTAAGCATGTGTTTTAAGGTAATAGGGTGGCGGATGGAGTAGAAGCAACAACAATGGCGAGGCAAGGGTCGTTCTGGACTCACATTTTCCATGCACCTCGAGATGAAGTTTTGCATTTTTTGCATAGTCATTGTCAAGGTCTAGCTACACTAAGAATAGTGATTGCTTAGGTGTGTTTGTTTGCTCTTCTTTATCAAATATATATTAATTTGAATCTCAAGTATAGTTGATAAAATTAAATTGGAGGTCGAATCAATTGTACTTTCAATTTGTATGGTTCAATTATTTTGGATAACTTTAAAAACTAAAAAATAGGAAAAATAAGAAAATTATAAAAGATCATGAATAAGAATAAATCAAGAACTAATGAAAAAGTTCATTTTTTGTTACAATACTAAGTTGTAAAAAGGTTATGAACTGACTTGTGTCAACAACGACAACCACAATAGTCTAACAACAATAGATTTAGTTGTCAATTTTTGACTAATTTATTGTATTATCAATTCTTGTTTATCATGCAACAAAAATGAAGTAATGGTTAAATATTTTAAACAAGTTTTAAAGTACTTATCTTTTATAAGGTAAGTTAATATGCAACAAAAAGTCCTCGAGACTAAAAAGATTGTGTCAATCATGATAAGAGGTTGAAGGCAAGGTTTAGTGGAAGTTTTCAAAGTTGAAGTTAATTTGGGATAATGCTTCTCAATGTTTTAGTTGGTTATTTAATTGTGTGTTGCTAACTTATGTAACAAAGAGAAAAATGGTTTGGCACTAATATTTTTCAAGATAGAAACCATCTTTGAGAGTGTTTGTCATTGTAAATGTAGGTTAAATTCAAATTGCATTAACAATAATTATGTATAAGTTTGTTATTGTTGTTTCAACTATTATAACCATTACTATTACCACGATATAATCATACATATGTTTATTTGGTATCAAACAAACACCTAATTCAATTAATAAAGATTTTGTGTTTGGTAAATTAAAATGGAGGCTATAAAAAGAAGAGAATCAACCATATGATCACCACTACTTGATGGGTCAGACTACTTATACTATAAGGCTCAAATGAGAGCTTTCATCGAGTCAATTGATGAGAAAGCCTAGAAAGTTGCGTTAATTAGATGAGAGCCATCACAAACTATTTAAGAAACCTCAAAACCTAAAGCAATTGAGATGACAGAGGAAGACAATGTTGCAAACAATAACTCAAAAGCTTTGCACGCTATTTCCAATGGAGTTTATCCATATAAGTTTAAAAGAATATCCAGATGCGTGTTAGCTAAGGAAGAATAGAATATTCTAAGGACTACCTTAAAGGAACTTCCAAGAGTAAAAATTTCAAAACTTCATATGCTTACCACCTATAACACCCCTTGCCCGACCTAATCGTCAGGTCCGAACTACAATATGCTATGGTCATTATTGGAGCAACTACAATCATTTAACATTCAATCTGAAACATAAAAAAAACAAACATATTCATTTCAAGCATTAAACATGGCAACATATGCTCTAAAGTTAGCACGGAATCTGACAAGGACCAATTTGTAACAATTTCAAAAGTTCAGGTTGACATCACAACTTGAAGGGGTTCCTCGTTACGACCCAACATACTGACTTGGCCAAATGGACTACTTGTCGCAACAATGGGATTCCTCGTCATGACGTGGCCTGGAGTCCGAATCTTGTCGCGACGACCATTGCTTAGCATTGCGGCGTGGACTCTATTTTTGGTACATTTTAGGTCATTTGATACCCATTTCATGTTAACCTTTCAAACTAACCATTTGGTGCATTTTGCACAACATTTTCTTGCACAAAACCACTTCAAAGACATACCAAAACATCATATTCAACCATTTCAAGCTATCCAATGCAACATTTCCACAATTTGACATCAAAACCTAACAATTCAACTTGTCGATTCAGAACCATTCAAACATGCATTTTTTTCATTCAAAACCATCAATTTATACATGTTAATTCATACCCATATATGCCATTCACCTAACTCATTCCATTCACCAAAAGTATATTATATCAACAAGCTTTACTATGTTGCAAAGTCATACCAATAGATTTCATGCTATGACATTATACAAAGTTTACCAAAACAATCACCTAGGTACATACCACATAATCGAGCCTAAAAATGATCAAAAGACTACCGAGTCAATAGTAGGATAGTGTGAGCTTCACGTAGATCCGATTGACACATTCCGTAAATTGGCAATCTACAGGGAAAGGGAAAAACATCAAGTAAGCATTTTGAATCCCTAGTAAATTCAGAGGTATTTAAACGAGAAACTTACCTCAATTTACAATTTAACATATCAAACTAATTAATTTGGAAAAGTTTGCCTAACATAGCAATCACAACAACAACAAGATGAGCTTTAGTACATAATCAATCATGTAATATGCCAAGTATATAACATATCAATTCATATATTTTAAATCATCAATTCAATCTCATTTCAATCATGAATAGGGTAATCATATATGTATACCAAAGCTTTATATTCAAATCATTCATCAATACCTCATTTGAGCATTAAACACATTACATGTCATCTCGATTCCTCGTTTCGTTTAATTTGAATCACTCGATGGAACTTAGTAAATGAAATCAAATACATTGGTTCTCATCACATCTGTTACTCGTCCGAGATGATTATATACTCATGTTAGGTTACCCGTTTGGGCTAAGCCTTTATAACGATACATCAAATTGCTTCGCCAAGCTGTAAATATACAAGTCAGGTTACCCGTTCAGGCTAAACCTTTAAAATAACATCATGTTACTCGTTCGGGCTAAACCTGTGTGACTTGTATCTTTGAGTTTACAACAAATTTTGGATCTCGGTAATCATTTATAGTCAATCCATATCCATGTTTACAAGATATTTACTAAGTTCATCATGGCAATTTCAACATATAAGTTTATATACATTTCTTTACAATATAATTCAAATCTCGCCTTTTGTACCAAATCGTAAACAATCCAAATTTTAATTAAACATACATACATTCATAGTTTTTAAATACATAACAATTTAAACACAAACACACCATATGAACTTACTTGATGAAATCAACAAATGAGTTGAATTGCAAGGACTAATCAATAATTTTGCCTTTTTCCCAATTATCCTTGGTTTGGTTCAAATCTCAATCTAGATAATAATTCAATTCAATTTATCAATTCCACATATCTTATATCATCCTATTATAAGCATATATTAGTTCGATTTCATTATTCAAATGCCCTTGAATTTTTGCCTTTTATTCAATTTAGTACTCAAAATCGAAATTGCCATAACTTTCAAATTTAAGCTTCGATTTGAAACCAATCTCAATTACATCCTTTTAAGGCCCTCTACTATCCATAATTACAGAAATTTTAGACCAATTTTGAAATTTATACACTTTAGTCCCTAAGTTCAAAACTAACACTTTTCACTTTTCAAACTAATCCTTTTTCATTTCTAAGCTTACAATCTAACCACTCAACACCAATTTCATCAAGAACTCATCAATGGAAACTTTTAGAAACTTTAACAGTTTTACAAATTGGTATACAAGTTAGCTAATCAAGCTCTCACGATCTCAAAAACATAAAAATTACAAAAAAATAACTAAATTGAACTCACCAATCTTTAGCCAAAAGTTTGAAGCTTTAAACCCTAAATTTCTTCTTTTTGCTTCGTTGAAGAAGATGAAGAAGATAAATGTTTTGTTTTTTTATTATAGTTTGTCTTTTATACTTATATTAATAATTAATTAATCTTATTTTATTTAATTAAAACTTAATTAAGCTACTTTAAGCATAATTAGAAAAATTGGTGGATGGTTATTGTCATCCACCACCGTTTGGTGACTTAAAATGGATCAAATTGCTCGATCTGTCCTTCAGTTAATTAAAAATCTATAGCGATTAACTTTTACCACTTTTATAATTTAGTCTTTGTACCTTAATTAACTATCTATTTGACCAAATTAAGGGACCAAACTTTAATTAACATTTATGCTAACCTCGTAAATATTAATAATATTTGTGGGCTTGAACATTAAAAATGGGGTTCCAAAACTACCGTTTTCAACACCACTGAAAAATGGGTTGTTACATCACCAAGTAAATGTGTGAATATAAGTTTATTTTTGAGTTCTATGCATGACTCGTGCTCTTGTAAGGTTTATTTTGAAGAAAAACAGGTCAAAAGATCTTATATTCATTATTAGAGACATTTGATCAAGGTAGCAAGCATTGAATAAGCAAAAGACATCAGCTCTATGCATGTTGCCAACCTTTAGGATCACTATAGACATTCAAAAAGAATCTCGAAGAATCCAAGAAAGGGAATAGAAATTGTAACACCCCTAACCCGTTTCCAACACCGGACTAGGGTTACTAGGTATTACCGATCAAATCATAACATTTAAACATACATAGTTCATTCATCAGTAATTCATATTTAATCATTGACACGAAGTCCCTTAAGAAGGTTTACAAGACCTTAAACATGCCTTAAGAAAGAGTCGGAACTAAACCGAGCACATATAAAATTTTTCCAAAACTTAAACATTTTTTATTTTTTTATTTTTTTCAAAGTTACAGAGGTCACACGCCCGTAGGGGCAGGCCGTGTGCCTCACACGGCATCAGACACATCCGTGTGTCTAAGCCATGGCGAAACAGGGCATGCATACTGACTTGTCTACATGACCACAAGACAAACCCATGTGTCAGGCCGTGTGAAATTTTAGAGGCTACTGACTTGCTCACACAGCCAGTCACAAGCCCGTATGTCCAGACCGTGTAGCTTTCTAACTTGTTTCGAATATGGATAGTATTGAACACAGGTAAGACACACGCCCGTGTGCTCACCCGTGTGGACAATTATAGGCCACTTACAAGGCCAAATTGCCTCCCAAGTTTGGGTTAACCTACATGCTCAATTACAACATCACAAACATACATTTAAAACACCATTCTTATCAACCAATCCAAGCATAAAACATACTACTTCCATATCACCAAAACATACCATAATGATCATTCACACAAAATCAGATATACACATTATAACTATCATTCTCACATATCCAAAACATATACTAAAGTCATTCAACTATCAAGCCATATCACATGGCAAGATCTATACATCTCAAAACATTCCATAATTACTAGCCTATACATGCCATATACCAAAGATACAACTTCCAAAAGTACCAAAATAGATGTCCGATAGTGTGATTGAGTCGCTGACGATCCTAGGATCCAAACTAGCTTTAATGACATTGTAAAATAGAGAAAAACTTCACACAGTAAGCTTTAAAGCTTAGTAAGTTCGTAATATAACACATTTAACTCAACAATTCAAATTTATTATACAAATTAACTATCACATGGTTCAATTCACATTAATACTCAATCTCACCCATAGATAATACTCACATAATCATCATTTAACCCATAAACAATATCATCAACCACATAGGTTCCGTACGTACCTGTACCATCATGTAATTATCAATCACATCTATCACTCAATGCTCAATGCCATAATTCGTTCAAATCTCTTTAAACATTCAATGATCTCGCACACTCAGTGCCAGTTAATTAGCCGAAGCTACAATAGTATCGCACACTTAGTGCTATCATATTAAATCAAAGATGTCTCAATATCGCACACACAGTGCTAACTAATGTAGTCGATGCATTCCTTTATCTCGCACACTTAGTACAATTCATCGTAATAACCATTATATTTATACACACTTAGTGCCACATTTCTTTGAATTCACATTTCGCATTACTAATTCAACAATCACATTTCTATTCATTTCATAATAGATGAACATTGTTTAAACAATCTGTATTATACACGAACTTACCTCTGACGTAGAAACAACGATACAAGTCGATCAATCGAGCACTTTGTTATTGCCTCGATCTAAGTCCAAATTTCTCTTGATCTATACATATTCAAATTTAGCTCATTCATTCATAAAATCATTCAATTCAATCCAAATACACATATTTAGGGCATTTTACAAAGTAGCCCTCACATTTTCACATTTTGACATTTAAGTCCCTATTTCATAAAATCACCAAATACACAAAATTTCATTATACACATGCTTAGCCAAATTTTCCCTTAGCTCATATAAGCTCACATATTTCATTTATTTCACATTTTAGTACCTCAATTTCTTATTTTTACAATTTAGCCCAAAATAGTCAAATTCATCAAAAATTCAAAGACAAAATATGTTAATCTATCACATATCTTTTATATTTCATTAACTATCATCACAAAGCTTATAAAATCATCAATGGCATAACTCAATTTATCATCAAATTCTAAAATTACGATATGGGCTTGATAGTATGTTAAGCAACGATCACAAAAACGTAAAAATCATCAAAAACCGAGCTTAAAACATACCTCATTCAAGATCAAAAGTGTGCCAAATCCTAATGTTCTCCTATGGATTTATTTCTTTTTTTATTCGGTTAAGATGAAAAGAAAATAAGAATGAAAATGCTTTTGTTTTATTTATTATTCATTAATACATAGTTTGCCATTTTTACCCTTAATGATTCCACTTGAAAATCCACTAACTTATGCCTATACTTGTCCAATCCACATAGCAATTGTCCAATTACAACATAAGGACCTTTCTTTTAATAAGACATGGCAATTAGGCACTTTTAATAATTAGCACACAGCTTTTGCATTTATCGCGATTAAGTCCTTTTTCACAAATCGGCACACAAACAATAAAATTTTCACACAGAATTTTCACACATGCTTAATCATATACTGTAAATACTAAAAATAATATTAAAATATTTTTCTAACCTCGAATTTATGGTCTCGAAACCACTATTCCAACTAGGGTCTAAATCGGATTGTTACAGAAATTCTAACAAAAATATTGCTCTAAATGTGATAGGAAATGTTGGCACATCAACTGACATGATAGAGGAGGCAACAATGGCTATTGAAGGATGAAAATAACAATTGGCTCCCTTAGCAAAGACTTTCAGCAAAGTCTTCAAAAAGTATCTATGAAATCAAAAAGCAATAAAAACAAAGGTAAGCAAAAGGTTATGACATGAAGTCAAAGCGTGCAAATATCTTGAAGAAATTCCTCAATGTTAGTTAGAGTGATAAGTCAGAAAGTGGTGAATGTGATGACGAACATGTAAGTAATTATGTTGCTTTTTCTACAAAAATAAGAGGTGTTGTGGTCAGAAGTGAAGATACAATTTTTTCAGTGACAATGATAAAGACATGGACACACAAATCGCTGAAACATATAAGGACATGTTAGATAAAATGGATTTTTTTTGGTGCAACGTAAATGAACAAATTGGTGAGAAGTATCATATCTTAAAGAAGAAAATTTAAAGCATACAAAACTAGTGGCTAAAAAATAAGTTTGGTTAACTAAACACAAAATTGAACTAGATGTTGAAATTCAAAAAGCTAAGGACTGGAAGTGACAGGCTAGATGAGCTGTAACACCCCGATACCCGACCTAATCACCATGTTTGAGTTACAAGGTGTCACGTTCGTTATCGAAGCAACTACAATTAATAACATCCAATTCAATGCCAATATACATTTAAATACACGTAATTCATACTAATTAAACAATGCATTATCATTTTTGGACTTTATACAAGCATATAAAAGCTCTTTTATTAACCCGGGATTGAATTGGATCAAATTTTAAAGAGTACAAAATTTTGAATTGACATCGCAAATTTGGGGGTTTCCTCGTCGCGACTGACTCTCTAACTAGGGTTTGTTGTGACCTTGAGGCTACATCGTCACAACCTGATCCCTAAACTAATTCTTGTCACGACATTGAAGGTACATTGTTGCAACATTTGGGGCACATCGTTGCGACATGTTCCCTGCAATTCATGAACTTCAATTTAGTACATAAATGAACTATACCAAAACTTCAACAATAACATATGCACTAATCTTAGGACTTCAATTTCAGTCATTCACCATTAAAGCAAGCCTAAAATAAAAGGTTCAAACATAAACACACATTAATTCACAAAATTAACATATATGCATTTACAACTTAACAATTTGTGATATTAAACAAAATGTTCCTAAGTACATGCTATAAGACCAAAATGAAATACACTTTACAAACTTTGTTGAGTCAGAAATGATAGTCTGGATGTTGACTTCAAGTTCCAGGGTTTCAAGGAATACTTGAACCTATACAAAGAGAAAATGAACTGTACTCTGAGCAATAGGGCTTAATGGTACCATTATGATTCAAGAGATTATAAATTAATATAAAATCATGAAAATAAGTATGTGAACTCGAATTGTAACTTGCATAAGTTCATATATATATACATAAAAGTGTGCATATCCCATTAGGTAAGCCAATTTGCTTAACTTTTCAATATTATCGTCAAAGTTATACTTTTTCTACTCACCTTTCAATTTCATACATAACAAAGGCATTACTTTAATCAACTTGTAATGATCTATTCCATTACTTACCTTATACTTATCAGTCAATTCATTTATGGAGTCTATTGACTCATTCACATTCGTTTCAGCCCCTAAGGCTCGATTCCAATTGTTTTGCATAATGAAATGCATACTTCTCATTTTGAATTCATATATGAACATATTCAAAATCTCCAGCATCATATTAGTTCATTTCGATATAAGTTACCAAACTTATTATTAATGACCACTGTTAACCCAACTCAAATTTCAAGACAGATACACGGAATAGACAACCTGCATCTCAATCTAGCATCATAGCGCATCATCAAATATGCCAAAGGAAAGTTACTGGCACACATTATGCATCATCGGGCAAGCCGAAATGATACGACCACAGCCTCGTTGATTTGTCCGAATCATTTATGTGCCCGATCGCCTAACAAAGAAGTATCATTCAGTTTTGGAATATGGTTGGAATTAGGCTACGTATGGAGTAAGGTAACAAAGATAGGCTCAAAATGGATAAGTATTTGTTGTTATATGTTCGTCTAACAAAGAACAAAATGGGATAGGTGTTAACTTGGATGGAATGGAAATCAAACTTAAGTATCAAGATCGAACCAACACTATAGGTGAGTACTGACCCGGGACTTATGTGACCTTAAGATGAATAGATGATGGAAAAGAAACCTTGACCCGTTACCTAGGAAGGTAAGAACCAAAGGTATAAAGTTTGGGGTGAACGCCACACTACGAGAGTGATAAGTTCGATAAAAGAAACAGGTTGACACCACTGACTAGCAGATAAGTCAAGCTGAGTCTTGGATGAAATTTGAGAGATGAAAACCTCACAAATAACTCAATATTCATTCAAAATGGAAAAAGTCTATGCAACCAGCTGAATACAAGGTATTTATAGTCCTAAGCTATGCCGAACCTAATAATCACAAGAAATCAGCTTAATTGAGCTGTTAATGTGCTGAACTAAGCTTAATTAATAAGTACAAAACTTTTGAAGATCTCTAGGCCTAGGTGATGCCAACCATAAGGTTGTTTGGTATTTCAATTTAGCTAATTTAATGAGCTGAATACTTAAGCTGAAAGGATTCAATGATTTAGCAACCAAGATGATTATGATCAGCTTTAATCCTTCATTGGGCAGCCGAATGATCATCAGCAAAATTAATGTGAATGTGGCGCATGAACAACCCAATTGGTGTGAACACTTGATCTCCAACGGCCTCCAAGTGTGAATGGGCGAAGATGAATAGCTTCCATGGTGTGAAAACATTTTGTGAGCTGAATGGACTTGTGTAAACAGCATCTTAGCTATTGAGCTCCACGAACAGCCCCTTGGAGAAGAGTAAATAGCTGCTGGACTTTAAATTCAGCTTAATGCTTCAGCCAAATTCATGTCCCTATTAATGTCGTCTATGAGCTAGCTAAATTCAACTGAATGGTCTCCTAAAAACATTAATTAAAATTCGGTAAGGACACATTAACTAGCTCAATTAAGTTGTCTAAGTCTAAGACACTTTAAAGGGCTGTTTGAGCTAAGGCAAATTAAATAGATTTCAGGCAAATTAAATGGTGTACAAATTAATACAAATTAATTAACTAAAGCATATTTAATGCTGAAAATACTTAGACATATTAAATAACTAAAGACACATTTAATACTTAAACTAAATATTATTTAAGTTTATTCCAGCAACTAAGTAGCTCAAAATGCATAAATTAAATAAAGATAAGTTTGAGCTGAAACCGAATTAGATTTTCTAGCAAATTGATGCACAAGCTAAAACCGATTAATGTTGAGCTCAATGAGCTTGGATGAGCTATGAACGAGCTGAATGAGCTTGTAGCAAATTGCATGGAATACTTGAATCGAACATCTTTGATTGTTCAATTATTCCAGCAATGGTTTCCAACCCAATCTTGCTTAATTAAGGCTTGCATACAAATGAACAAACTAAAATTAAGCTTCATTTTGCACTTAGGCCCCTCTTGTTTAGGCCAATCTTGATGGCATCGAGTTGTGTCGTAACATGATGCTGTCGGGATCGCATCATGAAACAATTATATTGACACGCGAGGTGCATAATCAGAAAAACTGAAACAATTATACTGGTACACATTGTGCATCACTGGATAAACCGAAGCAATCATGCTGACATGTAAGTGCATTATCGGATGTACCGAAGTAAATATACTAACACATAAGTGCATCATTGGATATACCGAAGCAAATATACTGACACATAAGTGCATCATTGGATATACTGAAACAATTATATTGGTACATAAGTGCATCATCGGATAAACCGAAGCAAATATATTGGAACGTAAATGCATCATTGGATATATCAAAGCAATTATACTAGCATATAAGTGCATCATAAGATAAACTAAAGTAAATATATTAGCACATAAGTGCATCATCGGCTAATCTAAGTATAAACCTGTACAGTTAATAGAGTAACCAATTTTCAATTTCATCACATAGTTCAATCCACATCCCATCATTCTCAATTCAACATCAATTTATCTATTCATCATATAATATAACATAATTCAGCTCAATTTCACACAAATTTCCTATATTAGTTAAATCATACAATTTTCTACTCTATTCAATTTTGTCTCTATCTCGATATTCAATTTCAACCATAGCATTTCAACTCAATAACCATTAACAACTCACCTTAACACTATATAATGAAAAATATCATGAATATGCAGTAATTAGATTGATCTCGGGTCATAGAGATACAAACTGAAAGCTCGCGTCACTTATCGTCGGCTCTTGCCTTTCTTTTTCCTATCGACGATCTTGTGTCGTCTTTAGCTACAAATAATAATTCAATACTAACACAGTACCAAATTCCATATCAAATCACATTCAAATTCAAAGTCATACATATTTTTCAATTTATTCAATTTAGTCCCTAAACCCGAGACAAACATAACTTCCAATCTAAGGCTTCAGATTGAAAGACTTCACATTTACTCATTAGGGACCTCCTATTTTCTATTCCTACTGAAATTTCATGATAATTTTTCATTTTATTCAATTTGATCCCTAATATACGAAATCAACAATTAAGCTTTACAATTTAGTCCTTTTCTTAAACTAAGCTTAATTTCTATCAAATTAACACTAATTTGTAACATCCCCACTTTTTTTAAAAAAAAAAAGAGAAGAAGAATATTTATGGTAGAAGTCCTGGAATAAGTGATCTATAAATAAGTAGTAGTATAAGAAATTGTGATCGTTTTTAGAGAAAACCATCAGACATGAAATCACAGAGGATTATTGTATGTGGTTAAGTTAAAATTTTGATATCGAGTTTAGGGATTAAATTGAATAAGTTAGAAAATTATAGAGACTAAAGTGCAATTATCCTATAGAAAATTATAGAGACTAAAGTGCAATTATCCTATTTTATTTTGATGGAAAGGGCTTAATGGTAACTTTTTCATTACTTAAAAAAAATCAATGGTTTCATGATGGCTTTTAAATAATTTTTTTATTCAATAATAATATTTTAATAAGTAATAATATTTTATTAATTAATATTATAAGAAAGAAAGATAACATCTTTCTCATCTTTCTTTTTCATGTCAAACAAATGGGGGAAAGAAAAAAAAAATTCTTCCATCATTTTCTTTCAAATTCAAGTGTAAGGTATGGTTTTTCTTCAATATTTTTTAGATTTTGAATCATTGAAGTTTGCTTTACATATATATACTAATATTTTTTATTTTATTAAGTATTTTGAAAGTTGTTATTAAAGGACATTGATGGAAGCTTAGAAAACTTAAGTGAAATAGATATATTTTTGGATAGGAAATTATTAGAAGATGAGTTCTAGCTTGTTAGAAGTGTGAAAAAGAAACAAAAATGGATAAAAAAGTTTATTTGGCATATTTGGCCATGTTAAAAGGGAAGTAGAGAACATTGGCCACTTTGTGTAATATTGGTGCTAAATGATAGCTTGTGAAGCAGTGAGTACACTGGTGAAGACGGAATTGAAAACGGATAATCGAGTCGAAAGATATGCAAATTTTGGATTAGAAAACTTAAGTTGTCAATATGAATAATCATGCATGTTTAAGTGTTTTTTTTTATTAATTTTAGTTTTAGAATGTATAAATGATGTTGTTTCGTATTGAGTTACTCCTATGGTAGCTAAAAAAGAAGCGAAAATCTTTGTAACACCCGAAACCCAGCCTAGAAGTTTAGACCGAATCTTGGATGCTACATTGATCATCGAAGTGATCGTAGGTAAATTTTTACAAAATAATTTTCATGTCGAATTGTAATACTTGATCATTTAAAACCAGTTATTAAAATTTCGGTTAAGATAGTATATGTATATGTAAGCGGAAATAAAACGATTAAAAACTAACTCAAAATTTGTACCATAGCTTTATAAAATCTTACAGTTCAAAAATCGTTTAGCTAAATATAAACTGATAATCATTTATTTCCCCCGAAACTGTCTGAGACATTCGCATACCGAGTCTAGCGTCAAAATTCTTAAATGTACCTGCAAAGGAAACACTAAGAGGGGGTGAGCTACTCAAGCTCAGTGTAAGTCAAATACAAGTCTAAGACAAAGATACAGAATTCAAAATAGTAGCACAACGGATTTTCAGTTACCCACTGAGTCAGAAAGCATACTTGAAACTAATGTCCCAACAGAACTTAATAACCATAGCACACCAGATTCACACAAAAGTCTCAGCACAAGTGCTAAACAGACAATCAGATTACAGACAACTAGTCTTTCAGTCAGAACACATGCACAGACAGATGCGGATGAAATGCAGTCAAATAAAAACCCACCCATCCAGCCAACACACATCCCCGTCCCCCGATCACACCCAAAAGAGCTGTTAAAGCTCATCCAACCAAACACACCAATTAGGACCTCAGAAGCCCATCCAACCCTACACACTCAATATGAGGACTAAGCCACTCAGACAATAATACGCAGTAGAGCTAGCGTATATGTTGTACTGTACAATGCGATATACCGCTGTATAGGCAAGTTGCAGTTTAAATTGCCAGATCAGATAATGGTATGCAGCCGAGCTAACGTAAATACAGTATAATGTGATGCGGTAATCCACTATACTGACATGTTGCAGTTAAAACTTAGCTAAAGGTTGGAGTACACACAAATACATTTTTGGATCAGAAACGCACTTGGAACTAATTTAAGTGCCTTAGGACCACACGCCCGTGTGCTTTGGCCATGTTGAAATGCCTAGGCCGTGTGGAAGGTCAAAAGCCCATGTAAAAAGGGGCACACGGCCGTGTGACAGAAACACACGCCCATGTGAAGAGAGGCACACGACTGTGTGACTAAGGCACACGCCCGTGTGGAGAAACTGTGTAACTCTCTGTCCCTTTGCACTAAAAGTTGAGTACAGGGCAAACACGGCCTTGTGAGGATCTCACACGCCCGTGTGCCCACTAGAGACGGCCGTGTGTCCAAAACGCACACCCGTGTGGAATCCTTAAATCTCCAAATTAGCCACACGACCATGTGGCATCAAATTACTCAAACCCTAATCCCCAAACTCACACGCCCATGTGCCTGAGGGACACGGTCGTGTGAGAAACAATGAAATCCCCAAGTCGGCCACACGGCCGTGTGGCACCAAAATTGGCCTAAAAACCCTAATTTCCAAAAGTACACGGTCGTGTGTACGGGCACACGCGTGTGTGGAATCTTTAGTGGCCATGAAACCACCCCTAAACAGCCTGAAAAACCAAGTTTTCGGGTTACTAAGACGACTTACAATCACGCCACTTCTAGAACCAACCTTAACGCACAACCATCTAGACGATTTCAATCAACACGAGCCTAACATGCCCAATTACCACCACGCTAAAAGATTGCCAAAATCCCACAGCAAATCAACAGTTTTGCAAATAAAAAAATAAAGGAGTTTCGAATCCCACACCTATTACAACGATAGAGAGCAATATTCTTCAAAGTATGCGCCACGAAAACTGTTCCCCACCAAAAAGAAAGAAAAAGCCAAAGCCAATCAAAAAAGAAAAACCAAAGAAAAAGAAACAGAAAGAAGGAAGAATAAAAATATAAATAAACTAAATAATAAATAACACTAAATCATTATTATTAACTAAAAACAAAACAAAATAAAAAGGTTCTCCCAAAATGCGTACCCAAGGATTCAAACCCAGAACCTTGAGACAACTAACACACAGACAACCACCAGACCAGCAGGCCCATTTTGTCACTTAGATGCGAAACTATACATAATAGCACACCTTTCTCTCAGACCCTAACCACTAACATCAAAACTTCTAACCCTCAAAATCCAGGGTGTTACAACTTACCCTTCCTTAAAGAAATTTCGTCCTCGAAATTTCCAACTAACAGAATAGTGGTATAACCCAAGCGACACCATAATGCTCCCGCTGCGCACTCTAACTCAAGTAGAAACAAATCCACCCTAAGGGTAAAGCTTGAACCCAAGACCTCACACACACACTCAGAACACTTAACCACTAAAACAGATACACATTTTATCTTATTACACACACAAACATTATCCAACGAATAACCATCAAAGTCATTAACATAAAACACATCAATTCAGAATAATCTACAATTATACCTGTCTCAATTTCGTCACGGACACTCCTTGATTTGATGCCCTATGGACCCGCATCTAAGACACGCTCCCACATTTTTCCAAAAATTGCCCGGATGACGCTTCTTACAGTGTTCACAAGATGGAACGTTCGCACCACTACAAGCACCTTCTGCAGGACTGCTATTGCTACTCAAATGCGTTCTAACACGCTTCGCAGTCTGAGGCTCCAACCTCGAAGGACTGCGATCTCTCTTCTTTTCACAATCCACACACCTACTTTTTACTAACTCTTCATGCTTGTCCAACCTAGCCTTGAACACCTGCTCAAGCACTTCCCTCACTACTCGAGTTAGCGTCTCAGCACCAACCTCTGGTGATCGCTACCATAAGCTGACAGAACCATATTGACTTCTGACTCCTGAACAGACTCACGTCTTGGAGAAGTAGGCAGCCCATCACGATCTAGCTTATCTTTAGAATCCATATCAATCTTGTCCCTAACTTAGGATATCTACACTTTCAAAGAACAACACAGAATAAATGCAAAATTATACATTTCTAATCTTACAATTTCGAATTTCTACCTGAACTAGTATCGGAGTCTCAGACAATTTATTTCCGTAAAATATTTCCCAAAACACAATTATTTCAACTTACTGTGGTAATGTTTCTCAATTTTTTTAAACCACCACGTGCGCACACGGATACATAGAAACACAAGCCGAGTTTTTACAAACTAGCTCTGATACCACTAAATGTAACACCCAAAACCCTGCCTAGAAGTTTAGACTGAATCTCAGATACTACATTGATCACAGAAGTGATCGTGGGAAAATTTTTACAAAACAATTTTCATGTCGAATCGTAATACTTAATCGTTTAAAACCAGTTATTAAAATTTCAGTTAAGATAGTATATGTATAAGTAAGTGGAAATAAAACGATTAAAAACTAACTCAAAATTTGTACCACAACTTTATAAAATCTTACAGTTCAAAAATCGTTTAGCTAAAATAGTGTGAGTCCAATACAAGTCTAAAACAGAGATACAAAATTTAAAACAGTAGCATAACGGATTTTCATTTACCCACTGAGTCAGAAACACACTTGGAACTAACGTCCCAGCAGAACTTAACAACCATAGCACACCAAATTCACACAAAAGTCTCAGCACAAGTGCTAAACAGACAATTAGATTACAGACAACTAGTTTTTCAGTCATAATACACGCACAGACAGATGCGGATGAAATGCAGTCAAATAAAAACCCACCCATCCAACCAACATACCTCTCCGTCCCCCGATCATACCCAAAAGATATGTTAAAGCTCATCCAACCAAATACACTAATTAGGACCTCGAAAGCCCCATCCAACCCTACACACTTAATATGTGGACCAAGCCACTCATATAATAATACACAGCAGAGCTAGTGTATATGTTGTACTGTGCAATGCAATAGACCACCAGATCTGACCAAATTCTGATTTAAAGCGCCAGATAAGATAATAGTATGCAATGAGCCGACGGCGTACATACAAAGATCTGATTTAATGCGGCAATATGCTATACTGACATGTTGCGATTAAAGCGCCGAGATCGAGATAATAGTGCGCAAAGAAAGCCGCGCACATAAGCAGATCTGATGCGATAAATAGTTGTATGTATAAACTTACAGTTTAAACGCGCGATCGGGGCGATATCTGCTTCTTCCTTCTCTTCGCAACTCAACCCAAAATTCTTTATGCAAATGCATGAATGCATTCAAGATCACAGAATAGAGACACATTAACAGACAGTTAATCAGAACAGTTATATAGTACACTCCATAGACCAGATTCAAAATCATACGTCACACATAATCATCACAGATATCAAGTCTTGAACACCCTCACTAAATTTAGCTAAGGGTCGAAGTACACACAAATACATTTTCGGATTAGAAACGCACTTGGAACCAATTTAAGTGCCTTAGGACCACACGTCTATGTGCTCTGGCCGTGTGGATGGTCAAAAGCCCATGTAAAAAGGGGCACACGGTCGTGTGACAGAAGCACACACTCGTGTCAAGAGAGGCACACACAAATACATGGCCGTGGGGACAGACCGTGTAACTCTCTGTCCATTTGCACTAAAATTTGAGTACAGGGCAGACACGGCAATGTGAAGGTCTCACATGCTCGTTTGTCCACTAGACACGACCGTGTGTCCAAAACACATGCCCATGTGGAATCCTTCAATCCCCAAATTAGTCACATGGTCGTATGGCATCAAATCACTCAAACCCTAATCCCTAAACTCACACGTCCATGTGCTCGAGAGACACGACCGTGTGAGAAATGATAAAATCCCTAAGTCAGCCACACGGTCGCGTGGCACAAAAATTGGCCCGAAAACCCTAATTTCCAAAAGCACACGGCAGTGTGAACGGGCACACGCCTGTGTGGAATCTCCAGTGGCCACGAAACCACCCCTAAACAGCCTGAAAAACCAAGTTTTTCGGTCACTAAGACGACCTCTAGTCACGCCACTTTTAGAACCAACCTTAACGCACAACCCTCTAGACGATTTCAATCAACACATGCCCAATTACCACCATGCTAAAAGATTGCCAAAATCCCACAGCAAATCAACAGTTTTGCAAATAAAAAAATAAAGGAGTTTCGAATCCCACACCTGTTACGATGATGGAGAGCAATATTCTTCAAAGTATGCGACGCGAAAATCATTCCCCACCAAAAAGAAAGCAAAAGCCAAAACCAATCGAAAAAGAAACATCAAAGAAAAAGAAACAGAAAGAAGGAAAAACAAAAATAAAAATAACCTAAATAATAAATAACGCTAAATCACTATTATTAACTAAAAACAAAACAAAATAAAAAGGTTCTCCCAAAATGCGCACCCAAGGACTCGAACCCAGAACCTTGAGATAACTAACACACACAACCACCAGACCAGCAAGCTCATTCTGTCACTTAGACGCGAAACTATACACAATAGCATACCTTCCTCTCAGACACTAACCACTAACATCAAAACTTTTAACCCCCAAAATCTAGGGGGTTACAATCTTAAAGGAGAAAGGCGAAGAAAATGAGTAAAGCGATTAAAACTTCGGTTTGTACTAATATATTATTTTCATTACATAAAGCTTTAGAATATTTAATTTAATATGGCTAGTTATATTTATTTTATTTTATTTTATTTTTATGAGTTTTGGATGAGTTTGAATGATTTAGTTAATATTTATAAAATTATGTTTCGAGATGAATACTATATTTTTCATAAGATTAAATTAGCAAATTCATGGTTATGATTTGGATTTGAGTATTACGATTTTAGATGATTGAGCAAGAAAATATTTAATATGTTTCAAATTGGAAGCCTATTTTACATTAGGGGATATGTGATTTGAATATGAAACAGAATTGAAATTAGATTTATATGAAAATAGAATTGAAATGGATCATGAAATTTGTTTTTTACCCTATTTCACTAAGTTAGACTAAATCAGATATAGTTGGCATGCCATAGAGTCTTTATGTTAAAGAATTTAAATCTTCTCAATTCCTAAAGGGTCGAGGGAGGAAAGGCCAAGTTGGTCAGTTGTTATTATTTTTAGCCCCAATTCCTAGAGGGTCTTGGACTACTCTGATAGCCATCATTGCCGAACAACTCGGGGTGGCGGATTCATATATCTAGTTATGAGTCTAAACTTTAGTACGTGGTCTAAATTGAAAGAAAAGCAAAAACAAAACTTGAATTTATTTGAATTTCCATATTGTGCAAATTAAATTAATTCCACGATTTGAATTTTATTAAAAAACTTATTTTCTTTATTCGATTTGTCAATATCAAAATATTAAAGTTTATTAATATTAGAATTTTCTTTTATTATGATGTTATTAATGATATTTTTAATCATGTTTTAGTTTATTTCTATCAATTAATTTGTGTCCAGTACATATGTAATGATTTATATGATATTAGCACCACTGAGCATAAAAATTGCTCAGCGTACGGTTTGTCTATTTTTCCATGCACAGGTAGTTAGATTCGTTAGATCGTTCTAGCAGCATCCAAAGAATCGAAGTTCAACTCAAACAATGTTAGTGAATAGTTTACTTTATAGTTGATGTAAATGGCTTATAAATATATAATACTATGTCATAAACTGAATTTAAATATTTTCGTTATGTTTTCTTAGCTAGTGTTTTATAACTAATGTTTTGAAAAAATAGTAAAGCATAGAAATCTAGTTTATTGATATGTTTTGAGAAATCGTAGTGTTGGGAATTGATTTGGGAGATAATTTGAATGTGGATATTTTGTGAAAATCTAAATTATTTTGCAGGGGGTTTTACGTAAAATATGCAGAAATGCTACCAAGATTTTTATAAAATAATTTTTCCAGTACGTTTCCTTTTCAAAATAAAAATGAAAAAGTGAGTTGCTTTGGCAATAAAATGTGGCATTTTATATTCAGATCCAACAACTGGGTCGAGTATAAGGTGTCACATAGTTTTTCAAGAAATCAACAATGGTAACTTTCTAAAACTTTAATAGTTCCACAAATTGGTACATGAGCTAGCTAAATCAATCTTTCATGACCTTAAATCTACAAAAATTACAAGAAAATAACTTAATTGAACTTACCAAATTGATGGCCAAAAGCTTACGATTTCGAAACTCTTCTTTAGGTTTTTCTTTCTAATATTTTCGATGGTTTAGGAGAGGAAGATGACAACTTCCCACTAGTGTTTTCTTCATATACTAACATTAAATTTTTAATTAAACTTAATTAACCATAATTTATTCTTTAATTAAACTAATTTTGATTAATTAATTAACCTTAAACCATTCATCATTACTGTCTACTAAGTAATTGAAAACATTGGTCTAATAACCATTTTAGTCATTGGGATGATTGCTATTTAAGTTCTCAATCCATTTCCTAATTAAAAATTTATAGCAATTGGACTTTTATAATTCAATCCTTGGGCCTTAATTACTCACAATTTCGACTAAATCGCTTAACCAAATTTCAATTCATTAATATAATAACTCCATAAATATTCTTATTTAATATTTTCGGACTTGGTTTACAAAAATAAGGTTTCAAAATCACATTTTTCTACACCATTGAATTTCGGGTCATTACATAATATCTTAGCAACAAGAAGGGATTCAAGCTATGCAAGACTAGTTTTTTTTTGGTAATTTTTGTGTTGAAAAAAATGGTTTGAAAAATGTTTTAGTTGGCAACATTTTTCACAAAATAAGACCTTTATCGTGATACTTATAATAATAAATCTTATCAAATAAAGTATTTATGATTCTAAGCTTAGAGATATGTTGAAATTGCAAATTTGACTTTTAAGAATGTGTCGGATTTGGCAAACAATCCAACTAGAGTCCAAATCCTTCAAGCTTTCAATCAAATGAACTTCTTCATTATTCTTGAACTCTCATATACTTAAAATTAGCTTTAACTCAAAGAACCAAACAGACTATGAAAATTGAGATTTCCTATAGGGAAAGTAAACTTCCTCTTAGACTGGGAATCAAAATTATAATTTCAATTTCCGAATTTAAATTATAATTTCCAAGAAGATTGCAATTATAATCTTGCAAATTAGAACAACAAAAATTAGAAAAATCAAATTTATTTGAGTTCAAGAAAAATCAACACAAATAAATTCACTAAATTTTGACAGAGTTTCCCTTTAGTATGTGTATATCAAATTTGACACCTCCTAGTCTCTATTTATAGTGGAAAAATCACAAAGTTATATTAGAACTGGTTGAACTTAAAAATAATTATTTAATAGAAAATTAAGTCCTCTTAGGACTCCTTAAAATAAGTTTTAAGTATTTTTTAAATTTTTATAAGTTTATAAATTTTAAATTTTTTAATAATTTTAATTTTTTTATATTTTATATTTTTAATAATTATCTTTTAATTTTATAAAATTTTAACTAATTGCTTATGTGGCATATAAAACAAAAATAATATCACATTAACAATAAATACAATCATGTTAGCATTTGGATATCACATTAGCAAGTTAATGGAATAGATAATTTCTGTAACACCCCTAACCCGTCTCCGTCGCTAGATTGGGGTTAAGGAGTGTTACAATACAAATCAAGACATTTATCATCAAACAGAAACAAAAAATATAAAATAAATGATAACATTCAATAGCTTATAAAAATCAGGGTAAAAATACACTTACATGCCTTAAGTCGAGCTTACGAGGCCTTAAAAATAGTTTGGGAACAATCCGGGACTAATTTGAATTAAAACAGAAAAATATGCAAAAATTTGAAACTTTTGGAATCAGGGGTCACACGGCCGTGTGGCTTCCCCACACACCCGTGTGGTCAGACTGTGTAACTAACTGTGACCGTGTGGAAAATCCTACACCTAAAAATTAATAAAACACATGGCAGTGTGTCAGGCCGTATGCACCTTAAAAAGCTTCTAAAACAAGGCAAAGTTTCATCCAACACTTAGGTTCCAAGCCAAATCAAAACCAACCATTTCCATACTTTAAAAACACATTTAAACAAGCCTAAAACAGGCCAAAACAATCAACCTTAAGTTCTAACCAATATGCCATTCAAAGGCACCTCAACTTAAAATAATTTACTATCACTCCATAGCCTAAGCTTACTTCACTGCAACCATAAACATTTCAACCATTTGAACCACACATATAAACATGTCTAAAACATACATTTACATGTCACTTAAAGTGACCAAAAGACACTTATTTACAAAGCTTTACAAGTTCACCACAAAACATAATCTCCAAAAGATATGACTAAACCAAGTAGACCAAGTAACATATTCATGACACTTATTACATATGAACCTTATACATGCCATTTATAACCATAGTCAAAATGTTCAAAAACTACCAAAATGATCGACAAATAGTGTGATAGGGCTCCAATAAGATTTCAACCGAATGATCTTTCTGATGATCTACAAAACAGAGGAAAAACAACTACGTAAGCATGTAATGATTAGTAAGTTCGTATAAATAAACTTAAAATTACCATTCTTTAACATTTAATCATTGAATCATACTCATTAAATCAAATAGGATTTCTCTCTCCTAACACCACAATTCACATCATTAGTATATAGATTAACATTACATCATTTATGAACATGTTATACAACATGAATTGTTTACAATTTCTCATATCACATCACATATGTGATTAATGCTCTTTTCCCATAAATAATTAAAGCTCACCTTACAATTTCATACCGTCATCGATATCCATAATTCCATATATAAGCTTTTCAATTCCTTTACTTACCCGTTGAACCATATAGAATAACATGGGATACTAGGAAACACCTTTATATAGAATCATAACCTTTTTAATAATGCTCAGATGAGCTGTGAAATGGGCCTGCTCACACTAGCGATGGGTCAAGACATTAGCTACTCGATGCTACTCACACGAGCTGTAGAGGATCCGCAACAAATGCAGGATCTCAGCCATCGGTAGGGCATCTGATCGCTGTAAAATCAGAGTTTTAAAATTTATAAAAGAATGATCAAACCTGGAGACTAACTCTGACAACGATATTAAGGCAAGTGTACCTATCGAACAGTAGTATAGCTTAGGCAAGACCAGATATCGAATCCAAAGGAACTAAAAGTATTAATACTCACTTTCTTTTTATTATTTAACCTAACTAAGACAAAGGTTGCTTTTAAACTAAATTGACGACAACTAAACTAAGGAAACAAAGACAAAAAGATGAATTTGGGGATAACTTGAAAAAGACTCAGTTGATTTTTATGATACCTTTGGGAAGAATCCACTTAGACTTCTCTTATTATCTAACCTTAAATTATATGATTTCTTTTACTTAGCTTGATCCGTGAGACTCCCTAACCTATGTTAAACCCTCTCTCGAAGCGAATAACGTCTAATCCTAGGTTAATTAGTGGAACTCTCGTTCGCTTATAATAACCCCCAAGGAAAGCAGTAAATCGATCAATGGATTCCCATATTAGGTTTCACCCTAATCCGGCAAAAATCTCGTAACCTATCTCTAGACGCCCGATCAACTCCGCTTAATTATGTTAAATCTACTCTTAGGCAGGGTCTATTCCTCCTCCACCTAAGCACATTAAATTTGGATTAAGCAACATAATTAAGAACAAACTAAGTAATTTATCATATAACTTAAAAATCAAATAATAAAATCTGTCTAGGTTTCATCCCCCTTCAGGTATCTGAAGGATTTAGTTCATAATGTAAAAAGAAAACATCACAAGAGAAAAGATAAAACAAAACATAAGAAAAATCCTAAAACTCCCTGATGGGATTGAAGGAGAATTCCGTCGTCTTGAGTATAATTCCGGCTTCTTGGGATGAATCAACTGGCTATCCTCGCGTTACTCCCTAACTCTGACCTTCTCGGCTTGGCTCCTTGGCCTAGCTTTCGCCCCCTTTCAAAGGTAGTACTTGGGGTATATTTATAGGCTCTTGGAATGAGATTCTTTCTCCCGAAGTACCCTTTTCTGACTGGAATTGCTCTTTCCAGCGACAGAGGCACGGCCATGTCACACGCCCGTGCAAATCGAGACCTGATCGTGTTCAGATTTTACTAATGGCACGGCCGTGTGTGGCAAACAATACGAACTTACCTGGCCAAATCGCAGAAATGTCAAAGTACAGAGGCTATTTGGTAATTTTCTATTCTCCTCAAATTTTCACTAAATCTTGATCTAAATTAATAATTTCATTCAATTCATTAATTTAGATAGCAAAACAATTTATTTTATGCAATTTATTCATTTTTGACATTTTTACAAAATTGCCCTCAATTTTTTATTTTTATTCAATTTAGTCCCTGAGCCTAAAACATGCAAATTAACCATTTTTATTACAAATTCATAACATGTGAATATTGATGGCATCCAATACAGCCAATTTATACAAAACTTTCACAACAAATCCTTGTATTTTTACTATTTTAATAATTTAGTCCCTAATCAAAAAATTCATTAAAGTTACTTAACAAAGTACTTTTAAATATCAACCAACATTTAAAATTCATCATTAAATAAATAAATTCAATGAAAACATTCAATATCTTTAACAGTTTCAAAATCGAAGGTACGGGCTAACTGGACCTAGTTGCAACGATCTCAAAAACATAAAAATTTAAAGAAACGGGTGAAAAATGGCTTACCAATATAGCCATAGCCAAACCTTGCTCATCTTCCATGGAGTTTTCTTCTTTCAATTTCGTTGGAACTTGATTTTGGAAAATTACAATAAATTTCTATCTTATTTTACTAATTATCTCTTTATTAAATTATTAATTTACCCTTCAATTATACATGCATTTTCAACTTATTTTATGCTTTAACCGTCGAATCATTTATAGTATGGTATATTTACTATTTAATTACCTTTCCTTGTCTATTTAACACATTTAATTACTAGAATTCAACTTTTGCATCTTTTATAATTTAGTTCTTTTTAATCCATTAACTATCGAAACATTAAAATTTCTTAATGAAACTTTACTATGACCTTAATGACACTCTGTAAATATTTATAAAATTATTTACAGCTCGCTTATAGAAACGAGGTCCCGATACCTCATTTTCTAAAACCACTTGACCTTATGGTATTATCACTTGAACTTAATTAATCATTCGAATAGTATAATTTACCATATCAAAAATCTTTTAACAATCATAATTGACTCGTAAATATTAAATAATAATATTTACGAACTTACTTGTTGAATTTGTGGTCCCGAAACTACTGTTTCCGACACCACTGAAAAATAGACTGCTACACAACCAAAGAACGGGATCCACCAAAAGTTGTACTCTAGTTTGACATTTTTTTCTAATGTGGTACATGTGTTTTTTTTTATTCGGTTTGATACTTATATTTGAAAAAGTTATATATTTTAGTAATCAGAGGTAATGATGCTAACTTTTTAGTATTTAATTCGAATTTTAGGGTTGATTTTATGAAAGTTAATTGCTAATATTATTAAATTTAATTTTTTTCATGATTTTGTTAATAGAATATATTCATTGTTAATTGTGAATTTGTTTAATTTGTCAAATGCAGTCCAATGTATTTGATTTAGTTCAAGTTTTTTGGGTTGATTAGATTAAAATTAATTGTTGACATTATTAACTAATTATGATTTTCATCAAATCAATTTTAAAACAATATTTTTTTCGTACATAACTCTAAAACCCAAATCAAATATTAAAAAATTAACATGGTTACTTTTAAATATCAAAATGTATATCTTTTGTAAAAAACAAATATATAATATATAATATAACTTTTATAAATACACGTGCTACATTGGAAAAAAAACCAATAGAGATACCACGTTAAGACAACATGAAACTCAAGTATTAAGCAAATCTTAAAATATATTGAGAACCAAAGAATGAGTATTTTACTCATCTAACCCAAAAAAAATTAATATTTATAAAAATGACCATGGTTCAAAAACATTCACCCAGATGACTTGAAATGAACAATAAAAATGGGTTAGGGAGCTAGATGATTGGCACCATTATTTCTTCTATTAAAAAATAATTTTTAAGATTTTGGATACTAGATGGCCGACACCCATGTATTTTTTTTTCAAAATTTTTTTAGGGTGCTGGCACATTGATGGCCGTCACCCCTTTATCTAATTAAAAAAATTATTTTTTTGGGGGGTGTGTGGTGCCGGCTAAAAAATGGCCAAAGTCACCCAACAAAAGGGATAGGAATATTGTAACATTAACCCCTCCTTGTTTTCCCATCTTTTTTATTTCTCAGGTTTAATTACATATTTTATATTTTAAAATAATATTGAACCGCTTATCATGTTTATTTAATTATTATTATATTTAAAAATTAATTTAAATTTAATATGCACAATTAAAATTAGATTTTTTTTATAAAATTAGAACCTACTTTAATGATTTTCATCTTTTATAATAATTCAAATAAATATGACGTTATTTTTACACGCGTTATTTTACACGTTATTTTTTAAAATAAAAGAAACAATAATTTAGCAATGTTTATTTGTATTATTATAAAAGATAAAAATAATTTACGCAAATTCTAATTTATCAAAAAAAATGTAATTTAATTGTCCAAATTAAATTTAAATTAATTTTAAATTTAATAATAATGTGAGTGATGACAATAATAATTAAAAAAACATTATAAGTAATTCAATATTATTTTAAAATATAAAATATGTAATTAAATTTGAGAAATAAAAAAGATGGAAAAACAATGAGGAGTTAATGTTGCAATATTCTCATCTTTTTTGTTGGATGACTTTGGCCATTTGTTGGCCGGCACCACACACCTCAAAAAAAATTTAATTAAATAAAGGGGTGTCGACCATTAGTGTGCCAGCACCTAAAAAAATAAAAAAAAGTATACGAGTGTCAGTCATCTAGTGTCCAAAACTTCAAAAATTATTTTTTAATAGAAAAAATAGTGGTGCCGGTCATCTAGTTCCCATATATTTTTAAGTAAATATTAATTAAATTAGAGTCATTTTTATAAATATTAATTTTTGTGGGTCAATGGTTAAAATAACCCCAAAGAACGGGACCCACCAAAAGCGGCAGCGGCGCATCCCCACTACCACTTCCAACGCCAGACTCCACGTGGGTCCTGCTCTTGCCCTTCTTTCTCGTGTTAATAATTTTAAATTTTAAATAAAAAACAAAAATATATTTAACCCATTTAGAATTAATACAGTAAATAAACACGATTAATCATTTGATTTGAAAATGGAAGACAAAAAACACACCTGCTGTTTAGACACAAATCACCATAGTCAACGTGGACTTATATCCTTGCTGTCTCCTGCCTTGAGACCGCCCTGTTTTTATTTCTGCTCACGCGCCCGCCTTGTTTCCTTTTAACCCTCATTACTGCCATTTTTTATTTTGGTTAAATTCCGCTATTAGTCCCTATACTATAAGTAAGCTGTGGATATAGTTTTGTACTCTAATCTGATCAATTTTGGTCCCTTTACTTTTTGAATTGCTCAATTCTAGTCTCTAAAGTTTTTTAATTTTAAAATTTTAGTCTTGACGCAAACATTAATAGCTAAATTTGTCTATTTTGATTCTATCGTTACTCTTATACGATGCATTACTTACGGATTTAATTTATCATCTTCAATTTAATCATATTTAGCCTTATATAATATTTAATTTCTAAATTTGAATCCTAACTCAAACAAGAACTGTTAAATTCATTGTCTATTTATATATATATATATAATGTGAAAATAATGATCTAATATAGTATTATACATATAATAATAAGTTTAGTGCATTATATTTTGATAATAGTAGACGTTAATTTAATGAATTTAACGGGTAATATTCAGTTAGGACTGAAATTTCGAAATTTGAAAAGTAGATGAGTAAAAATAATCAAATTAAAGTAATTAGATTAAATTCATAACTTATGCATAGTATAGGGAGTAATAGTAGAGTTTAACCAGTTTTTCTGATAGTTGTTTTTATTACCCGTTATTTACTGCGTTACCCCTCATTGTCGTTTCTAACAGGTAGCCATTGCATTCTAAATCTTTATACTTGGCCGGCATTTATTAATAGATGTGGTAATAGAGGTTACAAGTAGGAATGAGAAAAAAATCGAAAATCTATCCAAATCGTAATGTATAACCCTAGTTTTACTTTTATGATATAAAAATAAATATTTTATATTAAAAAATATATAATTTTTATAAGTATATTGATTATTTTTATTTACTTGAAAAAATATTCTTTAAACATATTTATAAAGGAAAAAATTGAAATTTTATCAAGTAATGTCTCAAAAATCATAAAATAAAGAAAAATAAAAATCCAACATGTAAAATTAGCATAAAAATTGAGGATTAAACCAAGCGATGACGTGGCTTATGAGATGGGGAAGCTTGGAAGTTATCCTGAGGATTGAGTTTGGAGTGAAACAAAATCCTGTGGGGGAAGATGGTTCGGTTATAACAATAATAAATATTTTTAACTATCTACAATACTCGGATTTCATTGTTTGAAATTAGTTTTCTTACCATCTCAAAGTACGGGAACTAGTTTCCATAGGAGATTTGTTAAAATTCTTTCAATTATTAAGGAATCAAATAAAATTAATATAACAAAAACAAATGTATCTATAAGTTTATAACCCAAGAAATTCAAAATCCAATCCAATTCAATTCATTTTCCTAAAATTTATTCAATTTTAAATATTTTAAATTTTAAATTAATTTAATCAAGCATATCCAATTCATTTTAATATTATTTATACCGACTAATAAATTTATCCTCATTAAAAATTTGACCGTTGATTTTAAACTTGTTTGAATTGCAAAATTCCCTTTACAAATATTGTCACGTCATAGCATTCATATTCGTTAAAATGCACTTCATAAAAAGGGTCATTTTAACCATTTATTTAATTTTTCGTCACTTTTAACTCTTAAATTTTACATTATTTATTAAATCACCTCAAAATGGATGAAAAATTAATGTTTCTTAACTTTGTTGACTTCGCATACACATCGATTGCCACGTGTATGTTATGTTAGCAATTAATTATTTTTTAAATTTTAAAAATATAAAAAAAACCTTATTTTTATTTTTTAATAATTTTAATAACTTTTATATTTTTAAAATTTTTAAATTTTAAAAATTAATTCACTGCTGACGAAGTAATATCCAAGTGTACGTGACATTAGCAAAATTACTAGACGTTCACTTCTTTTTATCTATTTTGAAGTTGATTTGATAAATAACTTAAGTAAAACCACCTTATTATTTGGAGAGTTAAAAAAAAAAAAAAAAGGTTAAAATAATTCTTTTAAATATGAAAGATGAAATAAGATTTTGGATAAAATCATTATGAAATTTACTTGTTAATTATCTTAATACAGATCTGATAAATTGGTTAACCTATGCCTTTCCAAAGTCCTAAACTTATCTTAATTTTCTCGAATTTGGAAATGTTAGTAATTTCCAAATTAAGAAACTTTGGCATTAAAACAATTCAAAGGACCATATACTTTCCCCAAAAACATAAAATTCAAAAATAAATCCCAACTAAATTATTTTTCCTTAATTAAAACTACACAATATAATTTCGTATGTCGTCGGCTTCGCCGGGAAAATTTCCAGATTCCGGCAATAACACCAACCCTAAAATTAAACTTGAATTTGAATCCAAACATATCATAAATTGATTTTTCTTTTTCGGTTGTTGATTCATAAGCGAAAAAATACAGTAACAAAGTTATGAACAAAAAGAAACTAAATGTTTCAAATGTTGAAAAAAGAGGAGAGGTTATCTGCTTAAGTATAGTCACGTACATCGACCGTAGTTTAAAAAATCGCTTCCACTTACCGGAGCTCTCGCCGTTATTCATAACGTCTTTTATTTTCGGGTCGCACAACTGGCGCGAAAAAAAAAAATTCAAGCGATTTCAGGGGGAGCCGGTTGGTTGAGATCAATGCTGAGAAGCGGACGTGCCTTGATCTCGTGATGATTCAAATCAACAACGGAGGACGAATCGGAGTCACTTTGCACACCGCCGTTGAACGCCGTCTGAAAATTGTGGTGATCGAATGTCATCCGTTGATATTGCTGTCCTTTGAGCTTGCCACCAGACCGGACGAACGCGTCGAAGTAAAAAACCTGAGGGCTCGCAATGGTCGGCACGCCGGCGGCGTGGAAAACGCCAGTAACCGGCGAAACTTGATGGAAAGGAAACCTAACGGTGGAGGAACCGTATCCGGTAATCGATCTACGTCCGAGGTTGAGATCCAACGGCGAAGAATCGATCATAATGGTAGTCGGCTCAAGACTCGACGACTCCACTGTGCTACTGTGGCTAGAGCTCTGATTGTTATTAATGTTAATATTAATCTTACCATTATTATTAATATTATTATAACAGTTAATAACATTGACACCATTGTTGATGTTTTCACAAGGGAGTGGAAAATTCGTCTTCGCTTTGGCACCGCGAAATTCACGAGCGGCAGCGTCATAAGCCGTGGCTGCTTCCTCCGCCGTGTCGAAAGTCCCTAACCAAACACGACTCTTCTTCCCCGGATCTCGGATCTCGGCGGCGTAACGTCCCCAAGGACGCTTTCGTACACCTCTAAAATGAACCTCCTTACTAATCCCTCCACCGCCGTTGCCATTGCCTTTGACGGCTGCCGTCGATTTCTCCCTCGGCGCCATCTAAAAGGGAAAAGAAACAGACACGGCGTTTGCGGGTTTTTTTCTTTTCCGATTAGGAAATAAAGAACGTGCAATGCTTTATATTTTTCTAGTTTTCGTTCTTTTTTTTTCTGAGAGAAAGCGCGTGGGGAAATTGTGTGTGGGGTTGAGAGAGAAACGAGGAGGCTTATTTATAGAGGTAGGGAATAAGGAAATCGGCGAGGAATTAAAGGAGAGAACTCAGTAAGCGGTGCGTTTGACTGAGGGAGCGGCTGAGAGAAAGAGTGGGGGGAAGTGCCTTGTGGTGGTTTAGTAAATTCCAGGTTAAGGATTACGTGGCATTTGTGTTGTCTTTATGAGATCTACCATTATTACATTTATCTAACGGTTGTTGTGTGACTGTTGATTGTGTGCGGTGGAGTGGGTCCACCTCTCACTCTCTCTTCCCCTGGCGTTCCTTTCACACGCTAATGTGAAAATATTAATTGTGTAGATGGTTTTTTTTTCTTAATCATAAATTCAACCCTTCATATTTATTCTTTTTATTAATTTATTTTATATTTTTAATTAAATTTAAATATTTTTAAGAGAAAATATTAACTAAAATATTAATATTTTAATAATATTGGCACAGAAACTTGCACCACAATCCACCTCTACTCTGTACTAACATTGCACTATGTCTTATTTGTCAAGTAACCAAATAAATTAATAATTATAAAAAAATTCAAAAAATGCATGTTGTTATATTTGAAATTTTAACATTAAAGTTAGTATTTTTGTAAAAAACTTAACAATTCAACTCTTTCTGAAATGTTGATGATCAAATTTGACTATTTTAAAAAAATTAAAATCAAATTTAGCTAAAAAAAAAGACCAATTTAAAAATATATATAAACTTTAAAAGCTGAATTTACCAGCTAATTTACCAAAATATACCAAAAATAAAAAAATTTACGGAAATAGGTCGAATTTTGCATTATTTACAGAAAAGGGCCATTTCCCCCCAAAATGCATCCGCGTCAACGCGTTTTGGGAGGATGCAGCAGGAAAGCGCACCCTACATCAGCACAAAACGCGCTGACGAGGACGCGCTCTGCTGATGTGACGCCCTCCTTCCCCCGACTGCCTTTTCAGCTGTTTTTAGTGTTAGGGTATGAGGTTTTAGGGTTTTAGAGTTAGTGTTTAAGATTTTTTAAGGTCGCTGGGTTTAGGGTTTTTAGGGGAAAATTAATAGTTTAGATTATAGGGTTAATTAGGGTTTAGTAAAAATATGTTTAGAATTTTGGGGAAAATATATTAGCAAAATAAAAATTATTTTAAGTTTTTTTGACAGTTGTATCTGGCAAAATAATTTTGAGAAGAAGTTTCTGAACAAATAGTGCCGAAAACGCTTCAAGCAGGATGCGCTGTCAGCAAGAGTACTGAAAAGAGCTCCCACGTGGATGCTCTTTTGCTACAGTAGTCTTCGGTAAAATGATTTTGAGAAGACGTTTCTGAACAAATAGTGCCCAAAAAACTAAATTAAATTACAAATAAAAATAAAAATAAAAAACAACTTGTATTTTATTAAAAATATTAAAATTAAATTAAAAAAATAATAAACAACTTTTATTTTATTAAAGATATTAAAACTAAATTATAAAAAAAATAAAAAAACAACTTTTATTTTATTAAAGATATAAAAATTAAATTACAATAAAAAAATAAACAACTTCTATTTTATTAAAGATATTAAAATTAAATTACAAACAAAAATAAAAATAACTTTTATTTTATTAAAAAAATAAAAAAATTATATTACAATTAAAAAATAAAAAAAGGTGGTCGGAATCAATGTTGGTGTGATCCCTCATGTGACGGCGGCCTCAAGATCGGCTGACCAGTCGGAGTAGTCGGGAACGGACTCGAACCGAGCCATGTATTCCAACCTGCAGTGGGACTGGGAAAAGGAAACATATATGGGGTAGGATACATATAAGGGCTAGAGTGCATTTTGGCATAAAGGCCAAAGGTGTGATGTATGGTCTTAGATTGGTGAGAAGTGTTGGGCGGTGGTGGTGTGTTTGTATTGTTGATGGTCCCGTCTCATCACCCCTTCTCCTTGGATTTAAAGGGCCCCGCCGTTCCCTTTGTTCACGAAGTTGCCATCGCCTCTCCTCTTCCGACAATAAATACGGCTTGCCATGGATCCTAAATCATGGCATGTATTCCGGCACGCACGCTAACTCAGGAACGACGATCGGTTCCCGAATAGGTATATTATATAATCATACCGGTTCTCCCACATTTCGATATATGCTGACCAATATCTTGGCCAATTCGTGTGCAACTGCCATAAGTCGACTTTGTACTCATCATCAAGCACATCAGGTGGCACGGGAATCGGTTGTTGGAATCCAAATTGTCGCAGAACCCGATTTGACTGGTACATCTCCATGATGGCATAGTTGATCAACGGGACCTTTACATGCCAAATGTCCGGATTTAGCAAGAACTCCTCCGGAATTACTGCCCGAATTGCCGAATCCTCATATGGTGTCCATTGAAACTATATTAACATGACCAAAATATTAGTTATATACATAATACTAAATACTAAATACGAAATACTAAATTATAAATACGAAATTTGAAACGACAATTTTATTACGAAAATATATTGTATTTAATTCTTACTTGTGATTTCGACCGTTGCTCTAATAGAAGCTGTATATCTTCAAGCTCGGTAGGTATTCCAACATAACTCGCCGAATGGTTCCACCTAATTAAATAAACTTTTAGCATACAATTATACTTTAAATCTACGTAATAATTGTAAAATATAATATTAAATTTACCTCGTTATGAGTGGGAATGTATATGGGTGGTCGACTCGATGACGTAAAAATGGAAATCGAAACCATGCCCATGACTGCAGTAGTGATAGGCAACCTCTGATTTTCGCTTTACTCGGCCGCATCGCCCCGCACATCTCCCGATACAATTTTGATAACACGGCAGACCCTCAACTCATTTCACAAGCTGCTCTAAAATCAACGAGTTTCAGCAGCCATCTCAGGTGTACGAGGTTTCGTGACAGGTCCGACATCAGATAGCCTCCAATCATCTCAAGAATGTATGCCCGAGCATACTGTATTCTTTCTATTTCGGTCGAATTATTATCCGGCTCCGGGAAGGTGTCTCGTAACCAGCCCATCTCGATCCGACCTCCATAAATGTTAACCGGAATGGCACCCAGAAGCTCGTAGTATATGGCGGTCCAATCGCTAGAAGTTGCGGACCTGATGACTACGGACCCATCCACTGGCAACCCCAATTGCAACTGCACGTCTTCTAGAGTGATAGTACACTCTCCGCATGGAATATGGAAAGTGTGCGTCTCGGGTCTCCACCTCTCTATCAACGCACTGATTAACTTCGGCTCCAATTTGTACCCCCGGCCTATCATGGCCACGTGCCAAAAACCCACTTCTCGCAGGTAATTCTCGATCAACGGCGATGGCAGACCAGACATATTGCGAATATAGCATTGCAGCACCCGATCTACAGACTGTTTAAAAAATTATAAAATAAATTAAAATTAAAATTGCATAAACCTAAAAAACATTAAATAGTTTTGAAAAATTAAAATTAAAACTTACCATTTGCATTTGATCAACGAAGATGTGTTTATCGTCGAGACGAATTAATTCTCCGGCCATTGGTAATACGGTCGAATATTTTAAAATTTATCAAAAAAATATATTTCAAAAAATTTTAAAAAGGGCTTTTTTTCTAAAGTAGATGGTTTTTTTTACATAAAGATCCCCTGACAAAAAAACTTGCAAATATTATTATTAAAAAGTTTTAACTGTATTTTATGTCATAATTCTTTTTTTAAAAGTTTACAACTATAATTAAATAAATACGGATATATCTTCTAGCAATCATAAAGTATATAGTTAAATTATTACAATACGGGTGGATTAAGAATTAGAATAAAGTGTATAGTCAAACAATTATTTTAAAAAATTATCAAATGTCAAGTGTAATGATAAAATATATTATATTTTTAGATAATAATAAAAAAAACTCAAATTTAAATAGCCACCAACCTAAAATAAATTAATCTTCATTTACTACACTTTAATTATACAAAAAAAATGTTTAAAATTTCGGTATATATATATTAAAGAAGTTTTTTTTTATAAATACAGTAAGTAAATTAAATGGTGTATTTTCATCAATTAAATTTGACTAAAAGAATTAGGGTAAACTACTCCTACTGTCACTACGCTATTAATAATTTTACATTCTGATCGCTCAGCTTTAAAAAGTTACAAAATGGTCATTAAATTATTCAAAAGTTTTTATTTAAGCTACAGAGCTTAGGGGTGAGCAAAGTTCAATTCGATTCGAAAAAATTTTAAGTTCCAAGTTAATCAAATTGAGTTATTTGATATTTTTGAGTAAACTCGAAACTGCATTGAGTTGAATTTTACAATTCAAATAACATATTAGTGTAAATATCCCTTTGGTCCATGTTAATTTTGAATATAAGCAAATTGGTCTATCTCTCAACAAAAATTATAAAAAAGAAATTCAAAATAATTTTTAAAATTCAAAATATTTCTAAAAATTCCAAAAAAAATATAATAATTGTATAATAATTCCAAAGAATATATAAAGAAAGTTAAAATTTTAAAAATTTTCTAAAATAATAATTTTGAGACCTAAATAAGTTAGTTTATCATTCTAAAGTATCTTCTTTTTCTTTTTCTTTTTTTGCTTTGAAAAAGTTTTCAAATATATATGGTTTCAATTTATATGCTTTAACATGAAATTAGTTATATTGTAACAATATTTTAATTTGATATGTTTGATTTTTTTAATTTAATTCAAACAAATTCACTCGAATTGGGTCCACTTGAATTTCATTTCATTCGATTTGATTCAAAAAATTTCAAATCGAATTAGGATGATAAAATAGGACTCATCAACTCAATTAACTTTAAAAAAAATTCACTAGATTCGTCTTGATTCGATTGAACACTCACCCCTAACTAGGTTGTTAAGTTTTTTTTTTTTTAGTTCAACTAGCAAACTCCAAGACAATTAGTGTTGGAGATTAAAGAATAAATTTATTTGGATTTTAATTTACAGATTCATAATGTTAAAAAGTATTTCATAAAAATTTGAACCGTAGAAGAGAAGAGAAATGAGAACTTTAAATTTGTGCAGAAGGTGTAAACAAAAAAAGCCATACAATTATAATTTTAACAATCTAGTAACTTAAATAAAAACTTTTGAATAGTTTAACTACTTTTTTTTTTATTTTTTAAAATTAAATGAGCAAAATGTAATCTTAGTTTAGTTATATAGGGTGAAATTTACCCAAATAATTGAATAGAGTAATTAAGAAATAAGGGCGCGTGAAGTGAGAATAGCAAGTTTGAACAAATTGTCGGCATATTCTGCTATCTCGCCGCGTGACTGAATCTGCTATGAGCAAACAGAGAAAGATTGATGGCTGCCCCTTTTTTAGAAAAAAATAGTAAATATAATAAAACAATAATATTTTAAAAGTACTTTTGAAAAAAATAAAAACAAATATATTTTTGTTAAAGTCGAATTTTCAAGTTTTTTTTAATTTCTTACCCAATTTATCATGTGTCTCTTATTTTAATTCTGCATTACAGTTTGAACTGGATTGATACGGAAATTAGTATGAATTTATATAAAATTAATTAAATAATTTTTTTATAAATTTTAATAATTTATTTAATTAAGTCAATTGAATAAATTAATTTGATGAATCAATAATTTAATTAATTCAACCACGAATCTAATTTTAAAAATCTTAATTTAAACTCAAATTGAGAACTCATGTCCATTTTTTTTCACTATTAACTCCTTAAAACTACTTCCGTTGTTTATATTTTCTATCCATATTTTTTTTTAAAAAGGATCATATCAATATCTATATTAAAATCAAAATTAATTCTTTTAATTATTAAATAATAATTCAGATAAAATTGAGGTTACCTAAATTACAAAATAATAATAATAACGAAAACTCTTATTTAAGTTTTAACTCAAATGTGTCACATATTGGATTGAGTTATTTGATTGAAATTACAAGTTATAGGGTTACAAGTTAAATCTGTATAGGACTATGCTTCTTCTATTAGACTTTGATTATAACAAGGTTATTTAACCCTTAAAAATGTGTATAGTTAAAAACCTCTTGTATCATTATTTTTTAACATTAGTGAATTTTTCCTCCTTTGTCTGCGATTTTTTTTCCGAAAGAATTTTTCACGTAAAATCTGCATGTTTCTTTTTTTTCCTTATTACTTTGTGATCATTCCTACTGTTATTATAGACCTGATAGTTCAAACAAACTTGAATTAAAAAAAAAAAACCATGTAAGATCTAAATTAAAAGTGTGTAATCGAATTGAATAAATTATCCAATAAATCCTCAAAATTTGAATTTTGACGGCATTTATTACCTCTACGCGTCTTCACAAATAAATCATTTTCATCAGCTTCCATTTAATTATTTGCCTAACTCATTTCATTTTCATGTCACCCTCATAAATAAGTTTATTTCATGAATTAATCAAATTGCAAAAATAAATAAATAAAAAATCATAATTTTTTAGAATTCACTTTATTGTGGTTTTGATAGCGTTAATAAAAATTAAATTTCGAGATTTCAAGCTACATTTTCATATTACGTAGATTATTTATAAATTGTTTTAAACTAATTTTGTATTAAATCGTACGTTATGAATTATCTTAAATCAAAACAATAGTTGTATGACTGATTAGATTTTAATTATTAAGAAAAGATAATATGAAATAGTGATGTCATATCATTTATATCTATTTTCTAATAGTTTAATACTACATTAATATTTTCATTGTAATTATTAACTTGCAAATTTAAAAAAAAAAGTTTTCACTTTAAATTTTCCACTTCTAACATATTTTAAATACATAATTGGGTAGTTTGTTATCATATTACAAAATATATATTATTAAATATGTATAATAATTCTAAATGGGTGTTGTTATATTCATAATTATATTATTATAAAATATAATAATAATTGGAAAATAACAAGTGAACATATTATAGAAAAGAATGAGATGCTTCCTAGAAAGGAGACGGTCGATATTAGACCTTCAAACTTTCAAGAATCAGCGACAAAAACGTTTCTGCCGTCCTCTATTTTTGCATTTACTTTTTGTAGCACAACAATTCCGTGTCCCCGTTGACTTCCAAACTAATAACCCATTATTTCCTATAAATGCGTATCTCGTAAATTTAATTTTTAAAAGTTATAAAATAGTTATTAAATTTTTTAAAAAATAAAATTTAAAATTATTAGGTTGTTAAAATTGTTATTATATGATTTTCTTTATTTACACTACATATGCTAATCAAAAGTTTTCATTTTTTTTCTCTTCTACTGTTTAGTTTATTTTTTATTAAACAATTTTAAACTTTTTAATCAGTATAATCTTGGGAAAGGGATGATAGGATTTGAATCTGTATGGTAAATATTTTTTTTCATTATAATATTAGGGGAAGAAGATGATAGGGTTTGAACCCGTGTCATCTAGGTGACAAACGGGAGCTCTAACCATTGCCCAAAACAAGTCTTGGCAACAAGGGTTCTAATAATTACTTTAAACAAGTTAGATATATCACGATTCTTAAACTAGCAACTAAAGTTATTTTTTTTTATCATAAGTGATACTTAAACTATTAATTTTATCACAATTAATTCTCAAAAAATCATACCAACCAATAATAACATGACATGTAGCACATTTTATTGAATGCCGTACACGTTTAATTACCACTTGTAACCAAATAAAATAAAATATTTACTAATCTAAGAATTGGGGAATAGTTAAGAGACTAATTTACTAAAAGACCCTAATTGTTAGCATAAAAAAGCATGATTTTTTGTATCATATTGATATTGATTGTATTGGTATTTACATATCATTTTGACCTAAAACGGGAACTAAATAATTTATGTTTTGTTTCAGTTAAAATTTTGATGTATTTATGTTTATTTTAATAAATTATATTTTATACCGATATACGAGTTGATACAAGATTTTAATATTTTAAATCAATTTTTTTATATTTTTATCTTAATCATTTTTTTGTATTTATAATCACATAAAAAATAAATATAACAATCAAATTATTAAATTATTAAACTTAATTAATAGTTTTAAAATTTATATTTTCATATAACATGTTTACATGATATATAACATTTTTTTTAAGAAACAACGAATTGAATTATAAACATACATATGTATATATATGAAAACAAAAAATAAAAACATTATCAAACTCGAAATAATACAGCAAAATACATCGATATCTAATTATCTATACATATCGATATCATGCAATATTTTATATATACATTATCAGTAAAGTTTTTAAATTTTATAAACAAAATTAAAGAGATGACAAATTTGTCAAACGCTCTCACTTTCCATTCATACTCAAGTTTATTATTAGGACAACAAAGTGCAGAAATTAACAGAAAAGAACAAAAGAAAATTATTGCTTATAAATGTCAACAGAAGAAAATCAATGGCTAAAAATGGAGTTAAAATCATTTTGAGGATTAATATTATTAATCCATTTAGTGTTGGAGTTTTACATTTTTCTTAATGTACGGATTATATTATTTTTTATTTAATTTGTATTGGTATTTGGTAAAAGTTATATATTTTTGTACCTTAAAATAATGGTGTTGACTTTTTAGGCCATTTTACCTAAAAATGCCCATTTTTAACATTATTTACGAAAATGGGTCAATTTCCTGATTATTTATCAGAAAGGGTTGAATTTCGCGAAATCGTATCCACGTCAGCGCGTTCTCAAGTGATGTGTCAGCAAAATGCTCCCCCAGGCAAAGCGCTTCCTTGAAGGAGCGCTTTGCTGATGTGGCAAAAACGCTCCCCTAGGAACGCGTTTTAACCCGTGTTTTTTTTAAAAAAAAAACTCATTCTTGAATTAAATTTTCAAAAAAGGTCATTTTTTAAATATTATAAAAATAGACCAAATTTTTTAAAAATTTACGAGGATAAGCCTTTATAAAGGCTCAAGTGACAACACCAGTTTTTTTAAGGTGTCACCAATTAATATGAAAATATAACTTACAAAGAATCTTTATGTAGACTCAAAATCTCATTTACCTTGTTTTCTTAAGCAATGTGAGATATGAGATGTGTGTATATATAGACTTATGAATATGTTTGTAACTTGTTCCTAAACAATGTGGGATTCCTTCCTCTTTTAACTAACAACATGAGATTAAATGCTACACTATATTTTATATTTTTTTTACAAAACAATTTCTATTTTTTTTAATATTTTGTTAACATTTTCTCATATTATAAAATTATCTTTTGAGATCTTTAATTTTGTTGCATTTAGAATTGTTAACATATACAAAAGAAATATTAAAAAAAAGAGAACAAATTGCACATATGAAACTTGTACATGCAATAATCTTCTATTCAATTTTAAATGTTTGAAGTTAATATCAATGCAATTCTAATTTTTAAAATAATTTTGCATTATTTAAATTTAGAAGTTATACTTTTAATTTTATTTATTTTATTTTATTTTATGAATGTTTGGTTAATAAATAAATGGTGAGTATTTGGTACTCAAAAAGTATTTTTTTGTAATTTTAAAAAAATTGATATATCTTTTTAAATATTTATTTATTTTTAATATTTTACTATAGTCATTAATTTTTTTAATTCTAATTCTAATTTAATTTTCATCACCTAATGAATGTCGATAAATTTATTTCAGATATTTTTTGACTAGATAGATAATCTATTTAAACATAATATATAATTATGTTAAATAAGTTTTTTTATAGAAATATATAATATACATAAAATATAATAATTATTTTTCATATTTTATATCTAGATTAAATTACATTAGTAGTCACTTAACTATATTTTTTAGCTATCGAATTATAAAAACTTACAAAATGATCACTCAACTATTAGTAATTTTTTAAATATTTATTTTTTAATATTTTACCATACTCATTTTATATTTTATAATTTTTTTACTTATAGAATTTAAATGTTTTATTTATAATGTAACAAATGTTAATTTTTTGTAAAAAAAATTTAAACTCTAAGTAAAAAAATATCAAATATAGTGTAGCCTTTAATCTCATGTTGTTAGTTAAAAGAGGAAGGAATTCCACATTATTTAGGAACAAGCTGCAAAACTATTAATGAGTCTATATATACACATATCTCATATCTCACATTGTTTAAGAAAACAAGGGAAATAAGACTTTGGGTCTATATAAAGATTTGCTTTGTAAGTTATATTTCTATATTAATTGGTGATACCTAAAAAAAAATGGTGTTACCACTTTGAGCCTTTATAAAGGTTTATTCCCGTAAATTTTTAAAAAAATTGGTCTATTTTTATAATATTTAAAAAATGACCTTTTTGAAATTTAATTCGAGAATAGGGTTTTTTGGAAAAAAAAAACATGAGCTAAAACGCGCTCACGAGGGCGCAATTTTGTGTTGATGTGGTAAAAACGCTCCCCCAAAGATGCGTTATGTTGAAATTTCCCCTGAAATCGCGCTGATGTGGAAGCGTTTTCCCAAAATCGGCCATTTCCGGTAAATAATGAAAAAATTGGCCCATTTCTGTAGTAAATAATGAAAAAATTGGCCCATTTCTGTAAATACAGTTGGAAATGGGCCTTTATTGGTTAAATGGCCGACTTTTTAGTATTTAATTCGGACTTTAAGGTTGATTTGATGAAAAGTTAGTTGTTAATGTTATTAGTTTCAATTTTTTCATGATTTTGTTAATAGAATAAATTTAGTGTTAATTGTGAATTTAATAAATTAAATGCAATCCGATAAATGTGATTCAGTTCAGGTTTTAAGGTTAATTTTATGCAAGTTAATCGCTAATATTATTAGCTAATTATGAATTTTTATCAAATTAACTCTAAGACCCGAGTTAAATATTATTATTTTCAGGTATCAAAATATATAAAGGTATTGAAAAAAGAAGAGTGTTTTAATTTGGTGATTTGATTGAGCATCTAGAAGTATTTCTCATGGCAAAAATACCATGTTTTTTTTAAGAATAACATTTGAAACATTTTGGGTTGTTAGAAAGTATTGTGTTCAAGTGGACTTTAATTTATGTAAAAAAAAATTTTGATTTTTACTTAAAACATTCATAATTTTCATTTTCAAATAACATTCAATTTTTTTAAAAAAATTTAATTAATTTGAAATTCTTATAAATAATTTTGGAATTCATGTGTAACAGGCCCAATTTGTCCGGGCCCAAACCAGAAATAAAAAACCAAATAAAAATTAAAAGTCAGTCTATTGTTACAAAGCCCAAAAAATATAGCCCAAAACCTAAAGCCAATTCAAAAAAACTAAACCCTAGCAGCACCTTGCACCGCTCCTCATATGGTGTCAGCGCGCCCACTGCTCGAGGTGGCCTCCCTTGCACCGAAACGGTAAAGCCCCTCTTCGTTGACTTCAAGAACCTGCAAAAATAGCAAAATGAAGCAAACACACAAAGCAGAAGCAAAACAGTAGCAAATAGTAGCAAACAAAATCATAATATTGTATCAATTTCGACTATAAAAAGCCATCACCAAGTCAATGTAATTTTTACACGGACACTAGCAAAAAAAGACACAGAGATTCGAAACACAAAGAAATCAAATACAAAAGGTGGTTCATTTATTCGTTTTTTTTATTTTTTATCTTTATTTTTTCTTTACTCATATTCAAAAGAAAATAAATAAAAATATAAAAAAGGAAACCGATGTCTTATTTTTTTCGTGTTTGCGCCACCGTGAATGGTCGAGGTATCCGCTTCCGATGAAAAGTGCCCGAAAACTGAAAAGTTTTTAACTTTCGGGTCTTTTTGGTGGGGATTTCGGGAGTTTTGAGGTCAGATTTGGGTTCAGGGGGGGTTGAAATATTGAAAAGGTCGATTTTTATCTTCGCCAGCCACCGTGAGTCATGCAAGATCGCTTTCTCGTGACTGCCGTGTTTGCTACACGGCGGTCCGCGATCAGAGCTGTGGACGGTCTAGGGGATGAGAGAGACAGAGAGGGAGAGTGTTTTTTTTTCTTGAAGTTTCTTTTTTTTAAAATAGAGAAAGAATGATTTTTTTTTAGAGACTTTGGCTTTTATACGGAACCAAAACGGTGCTGTTTTGGAGAGTTTAGAAGGGCCCCGAAACGACGTCGTTTAAGCCCTGACCCGCGCGCGCGACTCGACCCGCCAGGGGATCCCCACTTTTTCAATTTTGGGGTTATTTATGCAGCAAGTCCTTTCGCTTTTTCCACCTGTTTTAATTAGATACTTTTTGCTTTTTTTTTTGTTTCTTTTAATTCGGCCCGATGATTTCACTTTTATTTCATTTTTGTCCTGGTAAGGTGCCGTGTTTTGAAGGGCGGGATATTTTCCCATTGGTCCCTTCACTTCATTCACGCATTGTAAAATGGTCCCCTATTTTACTTTATTTTTACTTTGCCCCATACTTTCCATTTGATTTTCAATCTAGTCCCTTTTATGTTTATTCATTTATTTATTATAATTTGGTCTTTAAATTTTATTTCAATCCTAATCTAATCCTTTATTTATTTATTTACTCAATTTCAAGCTTTTATTTTATATATATGATTGTTTTGTTGTATTTTACTTATCTTATTTATTTGTTTATTATTCATTATTTATTTATCCTCTTCTAATATTTAGATTATTATTTTCCTTCTATTTACATTTTGTATTTTCATTTCCTCTATTATTATTATTATTATTATTATTATTTAATCCCAATTTGATCTTCATTCACTTAATTTCCACCATTTATAGATTCATTTATTTTTTATATATTATTTTATTATTTATTTATTTATTTATTATTCTTTATTTTTTAGTACTTTAAAGTGATTTATTTACTTTATTGTATTTTTACTTTATATTATTATTATTATTTATTATTATTATTATTATCTATTGTGCTTTATTACAAATTCCACCCCTCTCATTTGTATTTTAATGTGATATTTTATTTTCAATATTTTCAAATTATTTTTCTCAATATTTATTTGTGTACGTACATATTTCTTTGTCCTCATAACATTCAAAATTTGATATTTTCTTTTGTGTGCATTGTTTTATCACTAATGTTATTATTAATATCATTGTTATTATTTATTTTATTTTTTCTTTGGTTGTTCATATTAGCGTTAAAATAATGTACATTATGTGATTATCGTATATTGTTTTCATTAGTATATTCATTATTGTCATTTATTAAACGCGACATTTCATTCGTATATCATCGTTTTGTATTGGCATTCATCAACGTAATATCTTATATCATTAATTTTTATCCGAACACGTCAACAAAATTTTTAAAAAAATAAGCAATGTTTCGTATTTGAAAGATTCGATAAAATCGTGCCCTAACTTACGGGATTTCGATTTTTCTCGTTGAATTCGAATAATTGAATATCCTTTTAAAAATTAAAACACGTAAGATTTCAAATCAAAATTAAGGCCAAACTATTCTCAAAGATTCGAAATGTCATGTCCTAACTTACGGGATGTGACGTTTTGTTGCCTCGAGATAAGAAGGGCTTCAATATATTTTCGACTTATTTAAGCATTCCAAAACAAAATATACATTAATGCAAAAAGGGATCGTATTTTAAATTCTTTTTGAGTTTTCAACTTTCGACATAAAAATAATCAATTTGGTACCAATTTTGGGTGCCACGATGGTGCTAATCCTTCCTCATGCGGAACCGACTCCTAAACCCATTTTCTGGATTTTTGTAGACCGAAAAATATTGTTTTGATAAATCAAACCTCTTATTAAAATGATTAAATCACGAGGTGATCCGATCACACCTCATAAAAAAGATTGGTGGCGACTCCCATGTTTGTTTTTGTTTTCAAAATCAAGTCGATCCCTTTTACAAAAATGGTTTCGACAGCTTGGCGACTCCACTGGGGACTGAATAAGAGAGTCAAGCCACGATTTGATGATTTCTTGTCTTTTTGTCGAAAATTGATAATTTGGTTTAAATTTACGATCATTTCGTTGCATTTCATCTTTGTGGTCCGCATCATTTTGATATGTCTGCTTTATTGGTTCGAGTCTTTTAATATGTTTTCGCAATTGCACCGCATAATCAGTCAATTTTACCCTTTAAGTGGGACTGAGAAACTCTTCCTTCATAAGGTTTTCACCTCCGTATAGGATAGTAGATCGCTTTCGGGATACATCCGTACCTATGTCTTCATGAGATTTTCATTTCCATATAGCTATAGGGAAATGTATTCCCCTGAACTAAACTCGATTCGTATGAGCCTATAATGGGTGAAGATCAAGGAATCTGCTGGTTCAAGTACCTTTAAGGAATCTGCCGGTTCAAGTACCCTTACTTTAGAACTGAACCACATATAATGAGCCCTAAGAACTTACCCTAGATAGAACTACACCAAACCCTAGTGGTTACTAGAATAGGCGCTTTATTTATTATTTCTTACTTACTTTAAATTTTTGCTTTTTACTGACTTGTTTGTTTTGCTTTGATTGTGATTGCATGACATTTTCATCATAAAAAAGGGTGTTGATTCACGTTCGATTACTAATTAGAGAGCTTGCTATAGAGAATGGGTTTCTTGATAAAGTGGAAGATACTGCGGCTGTTCGAATATGGTCCGAGAGAACGCAACTAGAGAAAGGTGATAGTCTGATAGAAGGGTACGTATCAGAATTGTGGGATTTCACTCGTATCAGCGTGACCCAAAACAATCTCCAGGAATTGAAAGAGATATGGATCCATTGGGATAAAGAAATCAAGCAGTTATTTTATGATAATTATGGTGATTTGCCCTATCTACTTGATTTCAAAGTAGACAAGCACTTGTTTCGAGCTCTGGCTCAATTTTAGAACCCGGCCTATAGTTGTTTTACTTTTGGAAAGGTGGATTTGGTACCTACTGTGGAAGAGTACACGACCTTGCTCCGTTGCCATTCAAACTGACAAGGTCTATTTTAAAGCTGCCAATGTCTTGACGTTCTTAAAAAAGTTGATGAACATTACGGGGATGAGCGAACGGTGGGTTGGTGCCCGAATCAAACAGAAAGGTGATAGTAAGTGCATTCATTAGAGAAATTTGAGAGATTTAATCCTAGCTCACCCTGATGTGAAGAAAAGGGTTGATGTCTTCGCATTAAGTATTTACGAATTGGTTATCTTCCCTAAGGCTTTAAGGCGTATAGACAAGGCGGTCTCCAATTTATTTGACCGACTTGATAAAAGGGTCACACCTGTTCCCACAATTTTAGCTAAAACTTTCAGATCCTTGAACGCATGCCGAAGAGCGGGCAAAGGGAGATTTATCGGATGCGCACAACTCTTACTAGCATGGTTCCATAGCCATTTTTTAAAAATGGAAAAGGTCTCATATTGAATCTTCTTCGAAAACTATTCTCCGCTAAAAGAGTTAGTGGCTACACCGAGACGGGATGATATTATGGAGGAGAAATGGATGATGATTCTCTAAAATTTGCAAGACGAAGACGTCGATTGGAGAGCCCTTTGGATGGTCCCTGATGAGATTCTATATCGGTGTGGAGATCTCAACTGGGTCCCTCTACTTGGGATTTGGAGAGCTGTTGGATATGCTCCTCTACTCGTGTTAAGGTAGTATAGGTCGAGTCAATTCATACCAGTAACACAAGGGCTGGCTCAATGCGAGTTTTCGTATAAGGGAGACAACTACAAGAAAAAGATCCGAGAAATGTCCAACGCCTGGAACCAAATCCGCCAAATGAAGAGATTTGCCGCAGGTCCGATGACGACCCCCAAATATAATTGATGGTGGGGTAAAAAAGTCAATGATAACATCCTTGGCCAAGTTAAGAAGGCACTCGACCAATTGAGGAATATCTGCTAGTGGTCCTATCTGAGTTAGAGATCATAAAGCAAGATTTTGAGAGAAAAAATTCAAAGCTAAGAAAGAAGATAGAGCAATTGAAAGAAGAAAAGATGCAATTAGGACTAGACATTGACGTTCAGAAGTTAGAGGCCAATAAGCTAAGAAAAGGAAACAATAAAGCCGAAGAAGATTTGGACAATTTGAAAAGGAATTTCAAGAAGCTACGCTTATCAATGAGGATTGCCGGGCTGGGAAAGACATCAGAACAATGGCCGCTATACATCAACGAAGAAAAGAACAGAGCTGATCAATATGAAAAGAAATGCCAAGATGCCCAGGTTCGAGAAAATGTTCTAGAAAGAAACCTATTGGAATATCAAAATAAGAAAGTCAAATTAAAAACCAGGGTAGTAGAACTAGAAAAGTCACTTCATTAGTATCATAATCGCAATTCCACAATTGAGCTAAAAGCGAGCTTAAGCAAGATTGAAGAACTGAAAAGGAAAATAGAAGAACTCGAAAGCGCATTACAAAATTGTGAACTCCAAGTTGAAATTCTCGAAGCAAACAACGAGTAGTAGAATGAGCAACTTCACCGTTCTCAAGGCTAGGTCAGGGATAGAGACTACATCATGGGTGAAGCTGTGGCTCAAATCTGAGAGGTGACCGATCATTTGCAAACTCTAACAGTTCAGGCTGACGTGCTAAGCTTGAAGTATGAATCAGAATCGGATCGGGGTCAAGAGTTAGCTTGGCTTCTTAGGAAGGTTAAGGCTTTGAGCATTAGGGCAAAGCCGTATATGTAATCTGTTTTATGTAAAGAAATTTGTTTTCTAGTAAAGTTGTTCTAATAGAATTAAATTAGAGTCAATGTCTCTTTTTGCATTCATACATTTGCATTACATTGCATCATATGCATTAAATTTCACAAAAAAAACCCTAATTAAACGAAATTATTTCAGTTAATTTGGAAACCAACAAGAATCAACAAACTGAACATCGTTACAGTACTCGCGCCAAAACTAAAAAAATGGACCAAAGATTGGAAAGGCTAGAGCAAGTTCAAAAAGAGATGAAAGACCAGTTGCAAGTGCAACTACAAGAATAGTTAGCAAATGTGCAACAGGAGATGAGGGATCAGATATTAGAATCCCAAAGAAACATGATAAATCAATTGGCATAATTGCTGGCTGGAGAACGTGAAAAAAGGAAAGGTACTGCGGTTAACTCAGGGGATGATAATGAGGATCCTATTTACCCCCGGGTTTTACCTTTATAAACGCCTAGGCATAACCAGAGGCGTACCCACGAAGGGTACCCGTCACAATTAGACCTCAACAGTATCAAACCGGTATCTCGGCACCAATAAACTTTCAAACAGGCTCAGGTTCCAACCCGAGGGATAACCCAACCAATCCCGTTGTTCCAGATCTAGATGATATGGCAGAAATAGAAAAAAACAAGAGTGGAACTGCCAAAGTAACTTGAAGATCGATGCAGATGGCTAGAAGAAAATTTTAAGGCAATGGAAAACGCTGATTACCATTGCGGAATTGATGCCAAGGACCTGAGTTTGGCCCCAGATTTAGTACTCTCTCCCAAGTTCAAAACTCCAGAGTTTGAAAGGTACAACGGGACTAGTTGTCCTAAAGCTCACATTACCATATTCTGTTGAAGGATGACAGGATATGTCAATAATGATCAATTGTTGATCCATTGCTTTCAAGACAGTCTGATCGGGTCAGTAACTAAACGGTACACTCAACTGAGTCGTACCAAAATCAATTCATGGAAAGACTTAGCACAAGCTTTTATGAAGCAATATAGCCATGTGAAAGGCACGACGCCTGATAGAATCACGCTGCAAAATATGGAGAAGAAGCAGAATGAGAGCTTCTGGCAGTATACCCAAAGATAGAGAGAGGTGGCAACGTAGGTCTAGCCACCCTCTTCTGGAAAAAGAAACCACGATGCTCTTCATCAACACCTTGAAAGCCCCATTCATCAACCATATGTTAGGGAGTGCTACTAAGAGTTTCTCAAATATAGTGATCTCCGGTGAAATGATTGAAAACACGGTGAGAAGCGGTAAGATAGATGCAGGAGAAAGCGCCAAAAAAATCAACCCCGAAAAAGAAAAAAATGAGGTGAATAATGCGAGTATATATAACAAGATCTATTCAAAGCCAATCACGGTAGGCCCACCAAGGACAGTAACTACTAGCCATCAGGGCCCCTAAGGCAAGAATCTAACCCAAGGTCAAATATAGAAAGGCTTCAGTTCACGCTTATCCCGATGACATATAGGGAGCTTTATCAAAATCTGTTCGATGCACATGTGGTTTCTCCTTTCTACCTGAAACCTATACAACCTCTATTCCCCAAATGGTACGACACAAATGCTCAATGTGAGTACCACGCGAGAATCACAGGACACTCAATCAAGAACTGCATCGCGTTCAAAAAGTTAATTGAAAGGTTTATCAAGATGAGCATTGTGAAGTTCGATGACCTATCAAAACCTAATGTGGCAGGAAATCCATTACGTAGTCATTCTGATAGAGGGGTAAATGTGATAATCGAGAGTGGAGGAAAGAGAACCAAGATAAATGTAGCAGAACTAAAAATCCCACTAAAACGTGTTTGGAAGAAAATGGTAGAATGAGGCTTAATCAAACAGGATTCAGAAGAGAGACTTGAAAGGATGAGGGACTACTGTGAGTTCCATGCTAAGGAGGGTCATGAAATCTAAGAGTACATTGAGTTTAGGACTCTAGTGTATAATCTGATGGATAATAAGGAGCTAGAATTCTTTGAATATGCCAAGAGCTCGGAAGAAGGAGATATATGCGCTTTGGAAGAGAGGTCAATAGAGAAGGTCTATAAATTCAACCACCTAGTGGTTATCATTTCACGACCAAGAAGTAATAAAGCTGGAGTGCAAATGGAATCAAGGGTTATAATCCATAAACCTGTAGCTTTTCCTTACAAGGATATCAAGAAGGTTTCCTGGAATTATGACTATAATGTGACGACTTCGAGAGAAGAGGGCCCGATTAGTGCTTTAGAAGAAGGTCAAAAGGTGGGTTTCTACACACGCAGTGGCATGCGTTATGATCCATCAAATGCAGGAGCTGAGCCTGTTAAAAGAAAGACCCCAATGGCTAAACAAAAGAAGGAAAAAATAGTCAGGCTCAAATCGCCAGTTAACGAGCCAGCAACTGAGAACGAGGCTAGGAAATTTCTGAAATTCTTAAAGCAGAGCGAGTACAACGTTGTAGAATAGCTACATAAGCAACCGACTCGCATCTCAGTGCTAGCTTTACTCTTAAGTTTGGAGACACATCGTGATGCGTTAATAAAAGTACTAAATGAAACTTATGTCGCTAACGATATCTCTGTGAACAAGCTAGACCGCCTAGTCAACAATATAAGTGCTGAAAACTTCATCTTCTTCAATGATGAAGAGATACCGCCAGGGGGCATGGGATCTACAAAGGCTTTGCACATCACCACCCGCTACAAAGGGTATACATTGCTAGGGGTGTTAATTGATAACGGATCTGCACTAAATGTCCTATCCCTATCCACCCTGAATAGGTTACCTGTGGATAGCTCTCATATGAAGACATGTCAAAGCATAGTTAGAGCATTCGATGGTACCAAAAGGAGTGTGATGAGAAGAATTGAGATACCCCTCTTGATTGGTCCAAACACGTACGAAGTAGATTTCTTGGTGATGGACATTAAGCATTCTTATAATTGTTTGTTGGGGAGGCCTTGGATTTACACAGTTGGGGCAATGCCATCATCACTACACTAGAAGCTAAAGTTGGTGACTGAGGGTCGATTGGTAATAATAACTGCGGAAGAAGACATTATTGCATCCGTAACCAGCGACGTGCCATACGTAGGGACGGACGATGAAGCGATAGAATATTCATTCTGATCGTTGGAATTTGTGAATGCAACCTTCATCGTTGAAGGGAACAAGATCCTGATGCCCAAAATATCCAAAACTATAAGGATGGGCCTGCAACTGACAGTCGGTAAAGGAGCCTTCCCTGGGAGAGGACTTGGAAAATACCTACAAGAAAAGGTCGAGGCACCTATGCTGAAGGACAAACGAGACCGATTTGGTTTAGGATTTAAGCCAGAAGCGAGGTAAAGGAAGAAGGAAATTGAGAAGAAACAAGAAAGGAGAAGAGTGCGATTGAGCAGGGAAGAGGTCAAGTGGGAACCGATGACCTTTCCCCATATATCCAAGACGTTCGTATCTGGAGGAACTATTCATACGAAAAGTAAGATGCCAAGGGAAGAGACTGCGGAAGAAGTGTTGGGAAACCTGAACATCAAAGCCATATCTGAAGAAGGAATCGGGGGAGAAAATTTATTAGACATCTGCCCCTATGTACCTGGAAGTGTTTTAAACAACTGGACTGCGGAAGAGATTCCTGTAGTTTTTAAAGCCAATACAGAATAATGTTCACAACAAGCTTGTTGCTCTAAGTCTAAGAGCAATAAGAATCCTTTGTGAAATAGGTTTATGTCCAAAATCTTTATTTCAATAAAGTGCATTTTTGCGTAGCATTTTGAGAAAATATTCCTTTATTCATTTCATTTCATTCATAATCATACCATACAAATAATTATTCTTAGATTCTTTTGTTCTTTGGATTTTTTCTTCATCCCTATAACAAGTCTCCAGATATAATGATACCAGCGACATTCCTACTGACTCAGAATCTCCTCTTGAGCAATATATGTGCACGAAAGATTCTTAAGATTTTGAAGATGATCAAGACTGTAACCTATCTCTTGATTTGGTAAGGATGGTAGAACAAGACAAGAAACAAATCTTGCCTCATAAAGAGTCAGTGGAAATTGTAAGCCTAGGAGAGGAAAAAGAGGTGAAGATAGGAGCTTGCATTACCGTAAAGATGAAGCAAGACCTCATTGAATCACTCAAAGAATTTAAGGATGTCTTCGCATGGTCATACTAAGACATGCCCGGGTTAAGCACTGATATCGTGGTACACCGGCTCCCCACAAAGAAAGAGTGCAAGCCGGTTCAACAGAAGCTCCGAAGGGTGAGGCCTGATGTTTTACTAAAAATAAAAGAGGAAGTTAAGAAACAATTAGATGCTGGTTTCTTACGAGTGGTTAAATACTCAGAATGGATAGCCAATATAGTGCCCGTCCCTAAAAAAAGTGGGAAAGTACGAATGTGTGTGGACTACAGGGACTTGAACAAAGCCAACCCGAAAGATAATTTTCCATTGCCACATATCGACACATTAGTGGACAACACGGCAGGTTATTCACTGTTCTTCTTCATGGATGGTTTCTCGGGATACAACCAAATAAAGATGCATTCTGAAGACATGGAGAAGGCCACATTCGTGACCATGTGGAGAAATTTTGCTATAAGGTGATGCCATTTGGACTAAAAAATGCGGGATTAACGTACCAAAGAGCCATGATAACTTTGTTTCATGATATGATACACAAAGAAATCGAGGTTTATGTAGACGATATGATCGCAAAGTCCCGAATAGAGAAGGAGCACGTACAAGTCTTGAGGAAATTTTTTTTGAGATTGAGAAAATTCCAATTGAAGCTCAATCCAGCAAAATGGACTTTCAGGGCTAGGTCAGGAAAACTGTTAGGATTTGTAGTCAGTAAAAAGGAGTTTGAGATCGACCCAGACAAAGTAAAGGCTATACAGCAATTACTTCCACCACGCACTCAAAAAAAAGTTCCAGGTTTCCTAGGAAGACTAAATTATATTTCTCGGTTCATTTCACAACTAACTGAGAAATGTGACCCCATATTCTGTCTCCTTAAGAAACACTACCCAGGCGTTTGGGATAAGGAGTGCCAGAAGACTTTCGATAAGGTCAAACATTACTTGTCCAATGCCTCAGTACTGATGCCACCTAATCCAGATAGGCCGCTGATACTGTACTTGGCAGTATTCGGAAATTCCATGGGGTGCATGTTTGTTCAACATAATGAGTCGAAAAGAAAAGAAAGAGCGATATACTATCTCAGTAAGAAATTCACTGAATGTGAGATAAGATATTCGCCAATCGAGAAGTTATGTTGCGTCCTGATTTGGACAACCCGAATATTGAGACAGTACATGCTGTACCACACGACTTGGCTCATCTCAAAGTTAGACCCTCTAAAGTACATGATGGAGTCGATTGCTTTAAATGGAAGAATGGCCCGATGACAAATTATGCTTTCTGAATTTGACATAGTATATGTGAATCAGAAGGCAGTCAAAGAAGCTCTAGAGCATTACGAGCCTTTGAACTTTGATTTCCAGAATGAAGACTTAATGTATGTTGCAACCACTAACGAAGATTCGCAAGAAGGTCATTCTTGGAAGCTAAACTTCGATGGAGCCTCAAACGCTGTGGGTAACAGAATTGGGGCGGTCCTAATATCCCCAAATGAATATCATTATCCCTTCACTAGCAAATTGGTTTTGATTGCACGAATAATATGGCATAATACAAAGCATGCATCATGGGTATCCGCGCAACCATAAAACGTGAGATCAAAGTTCTAGAGGTATATAGAGATTTCGCACTAGTCATCTATCAACTTAATGTAGAATGGGAGACAAGATATCCCAAGTTAATCAAGTAGCGAAAGTTGGTTCTTGAGTTAATCGAGGAGTTTGATGATATCACTTTCTATTACCTTCCACGATATGAAAATCAGATAGCTGATGCCTTGGCTACCTTGACTTCGATGGTCAAAGCGAACAAATAAGAGAATGTAAAGCCTATCCAGATGAGCATTTATGAGACTCCGGCTCATTATTACAACATCAAAGAAGAAGAAGAAAAGGACGTTCACCCTTGGTACAACGATATATTATGATATATAAAGGATCATGAATACCCTGACCAAGTAACTGAGAATGATAAAAGGACGTTGAGAAGGTTGGCCAATAACTATGTCTTAGATGGTGAGATCCTATATAAAAGGAGAAAGGATCAGGTGTTACTAAGATGTGTGGACGCTGTCGAGGCTAAGCAAATCTTGGAAGAAGTCCATAAGAATGTTTGCAAAACACATGCCAATTGTTTTACAATGGCCAGGCAAATCATGAGATTCGGGTATTATTGGTCCACCATGGAAGGAGATTACATCAATTACACCAAGAAATGCCACAAGTGTCAAATTTTCGGATATAAAATTCATGTATCTCCCCCACCTCTTCATGTTATGACTTCTCCGTGGCCTTTCTCTATATGGGGCATGGATGTCATTGGGCCAATTTCATCAAAAGCTTCTAACGGGCATCGATTCATCTTCATGATCATAGACTACTTTACAAAGTGGGTAGAAGCTGCTTCATATGCCAATGTCACGAAGTTGACAGTCAGCAAGTTCTTAAAGAAGGAGATCATATGTCGGTATGGAATGCCAGAAAGGATCATATCTGACAATGCATTAAATTTGAACAACAGCACGATATCAGAAGTCTACAGTCAGTTCAAAATCAAACACCACAACTCATCACCATATCACCCAAAAATGAATGGTGCAGTGGAGACAGCCAATAAGAATATCAAGAAGATCGTGGGGAAAATGACTGAGAGTTATAAAGATTGGCATGAGAAGTTACCATTCGCCCACTATGCCTATTGCACATCTGTCAGGACCTTAACAGGGGCAACACCTTTCTCTTTGGTTTATGAAATGGAGGCGGTTTTACCCATTGAATTTGAGATTCCTTCTCTTCGAGTTTTGGCAGAAGTAAAGTTGGATGAAGCAGAATGGATCCAATCCCGATATGATCAGCTAAATTTGATTGAAGAGAAAATGTTGAAAGCCATCCGTCATGGTCAGATGTACCAAAAGCGAATGATACGAGCTTACAACAAAAAGGTTCGTCCTAGAAAATTCTATGAAGGGGACTTAGTATTGAAAAAGATCCTGCCCATACAGAAGGATTTAAGAGGGAAATGGATGCCAATTTGGGAAGGACCTTACATGGTAAAGAAGGCCTTTTCTGGAAGAGCGTTGATTCTGATTAAGATGGATGGAAAAAGCTTGCCCAATCCTATGAATTCAGACTCAGTCAAGAAGTACTTCACCTAAAAAAAAAAGGAGAGACCTAGGTGAAAACTCGCAAAGGGCACCTTGAGACCAAAGGGGTTTTGAATTGAAAACCTAGGAAAAGGGCAATTCAAATCGAAGATGGGGCATGTGGTAGTCCCTGAATGAACAAGGAGAAAAGATGCTATGTCCTGAATGAACAAGGAGAAAAGATGCTATGTCTTGGGGCATCAACAAAGTATTTTGGATCTCCGAAACACATATCGAGTTCAAAAGGGCCCTCAGGAAGTTAGTGCAAAGAAACTCATGCTATGATATCCGGGGCACCTATTTTCATCTTATTCACTTTGTATTTAAGCAAATTTGCTATGTTGATTAATCTATTCATTTCGAGCGTTGCTGGTAATAAACTTCGATCTTGTCTATTACTACAATCTTTTTCAAACATTTTTAAATTGAAATAACGATTGATGGACTAAAGTTATTCAAGTAAAGAGAGTTCTGCATATTGCTCTGAAAGGTTTTCTAAAATAGTACAAGGATCTGAAAACAGAACCACTATTCAAGAACTAACCAAACTTAGGGGTTGGAAACATTTGAGAACAAATAGTCTGAATGATGACTATTTCTTTGGATTTTCTGTTAAAGATACCAGCTGAACAAGAAGACATGGTAACACATTATTAATGGAACCTTGATAAACATCGAGCAATGACAAACTAAGCAATAAAAATAGATCATTGTTTACAAATGACATTCTACATTTATGTAAATATCATTCATACACATCTAGTTAGGAGCATTTAATTCATCCCTTCATGACATCCTAATTACTAGGCATAAATAGGTCCATGAAATGGATTCTATAGGTCATGTTCCCCAGAGAACGGTACAACAGATCAGTGAAACCACAAATCCTATACCCCTGAAGTTGCAGGGGGACGAATTATCGTCATCATGGCAAATCTTATCTCTCTGAAGTCGCAGTGGGCAGATTAAAGCCACAAACCTTATCTCATTGAAGTTGCAGTGGAGCAGTCGTCGTAACGAATCTTATTTCCTTGAAGTTGTAGTGGAATTGATTAAAGCTACAAATTTACAAATCTTATCTCCCTGAAGTTGCAGTAGAGCAAGTTGAAGATAGCAAATCTTATCTCTCTAAAATTACAGTAGAGTAGATTAAAGCTATAAATCTCATCTCTTTGAAATTATAGTGGAGTAGATTGAAACTACGAGTCCTATACCTCTGAAGTTGCAGTAGGTCAAATTAATCTACCATAGTAAGCCTTATCTCCCTGAAGTTGCAGTGGAATAGGTTAAAGCTATGAGTTACAAATTTTATCTCCTTGAGGTTGCAGTGGAGCAGATTGAAGATAGCAAATCTTATACCCCTAAAGTTGCAGTGGGATAGATTGAGGCTACTTGAAGAAGAGAATCACTAAAGAAGTCGAGATCCGAAAACTGGACAAAGTTGGTCCTTCTTAAAAGTCTTTACTCTATCCTTGTTACACGACAATGAGCAAAGAGGGGCAGCTGTAGCGGGCCAAATTTGCCTGGGCCCAAACCAGAAATAAAATACCAAATAAAAATTGAAAGTCAGACCATTGTTACAAATCCCAAATGACAACAAAGCCCAAAAAATATAGCCCAAAACCTAAAGCCAATTCAAAAAAAACTAAACCTTAGCAGCACCTTGCGCTGCTCCTCACGTGGTGTCAGCGCGTCCACCTCCCGAGGTGGCCTTCCTTGTATCGAAACGGAAAAGCCCATCTTCGTTGACTTCAAGAACCTGCAAAAATGGCAAAATGAAGCAAACACGCAAAACAGAAGCAAAACAATAGCAAATAGTAGCAAACAAAATCATAATATTGTATCAATTTAGGCTATAAAAAGCCATCACATAGTCAATGTAATTTTTACACGAAAATTAGCAAAAAAAAGACACAGAGATTCGAAACACAAAGAAATCAAATACAAAAGGTGGTTCATTTATTCGTTTTTTATTTTGTATCTTTATTTTTTCTTTACTCATATTCAAAAGAAAATAAATAAAAATATAAAAAAAAAGAAACCGAGGTCTTACCTTTTTTGTGTTTGCGCCACCGTGAATGGCCGAGGTATTTGCTTCCGATGAAAAGTGGCCAGAAACTGAAAAGTTTTTAACTGTTAGGACTTTTTGGTGGGGATTTCGGGAGTTTTGAGGCCAGATCTGGGTTCAGGGGGGTTGAAATATTGAAAAGGATGATTTTTATCTTCGCCGGCCATCGTGAGCGGCGATGTTGTCGCCAACAACCGGCGGCCGCCACGGCGGCCCAGCGATCGGAGCTATGGCTGGCCTAGGGGCTGAGAGAGACAGAGAGGGAGAGTGTTTTTTTTTTCTTGAAGTTTCTTTTTTTAAAATAGAGAAGGAATGATTTTTTTTTTTTAGAGATTTTGGCTTTTATAATGAACCAAAATGGCACCGTTTTAGAGAGGTCAGAAGGGCCCCAAAACGACGTCGTTTAAACCCTGACCCGCGCGCGCGACTCAACCCACCAAGGGTTATTTATACAACAAGTCCTTTCGCTTTTTCCACCTGTTTTAATTAGATCCTTTTTGCTTTTTTTTGTTTCTTTTGATTCGGCCCGATGATTTCACTTTTATTTCATTTTTGTCCTGGTAAGGTGCCGCGTTTTGAAGGGCGGGATATTTTCCCTTTGGTCCCTTCACTTCATTCGCGCATTGCAAAATGGTCCCCTATTTTACTTTATTTTTACTTTGCCCCATTACTTTCCATTCGATTTTCAATCTAGTCCCTTTTATGTTTATTCATTTATTTATTATAATTTGGACTTTAAATTTTATTTCAATCCTAATCTAATCCTTTATTTATTTATTTACTCAATTTCAAGCTTTTATTTTATATGTATGATTGTTTTGTTGTATTTTACTTATCTTATTTATTTATTTATTATTCATTATTTATTTATCCTCTTCTAATATTTAAATTATTATTTTCCTTCGATTTACATTTTGTATTTTAATTTCCTCTATTATTACTACTAATGTTATTATTATTATTATTATTTAATCTCAATTTGATCTTCATTCACTTAATTTCCACCATTTATAGATTCATTCATTTTTTATATATTATTTTATTTATTATTTATTTATTGTTCTTTACTTTTTAGTACTTTAAAATTTATTTCCTTTATTGTATTTTTACTTTATATTATTATTATTATTATTATTATTATTATTATTGTCGAAACCATTTTTTTGTTTGGAAAACGGAGTCGACTTTTAAAACGAAAATGGAGTCACCACCAATCTTTTTTGATGTGTGATCGGGTCACCTTAAGATTGACCGTTAAAATATTTTGATTTATTAACGATAGTTTTGGTCTACGAAATTTAGAAAAATGGGTTCAGGAGTCGGTTACGCACGAGGAAAGATTAGCACCCTCGTGACACCCAAAATTGGTACCTAATTTATTATTTAATATCTTTATGTCGAGAATTTGAAAAGATTTTACAATACAATTCATTTTAAAGAATGTTCATATAACCCGTTTTGGAATATTAAGACTCTTTTGCTCCAAAAGGATAAAATATCACATCCAGTACGTTAGGTGCGACATTTTAACCCCCGAAACTAAGATGGTCCCTTAATTTCCCAAAACACGAAATTAAAAGGATATTTAATTATTTGGACGAACAAAAAACCGAAACCCAGCACGTTAGGGCACAATTTCTCGAACTTCCAAACATGAAACATTGCATTGTTTTCTGAAATCCTTATCCCGAGATAACAAAACATCTTATCTAGTGAGTTAGGACACGACAATTTTGAATTCTCGAGAATAAGTTTTTATTTAACTTTTAAAAAGAAAGTAATAGGTTCTTTGGACTCGAAGAGAAAAATCGAAACCCAGTAAGTTAGGGTACGATTTCTTTCGAACCCTAGAACGCGAAGTGTTTGCTTATTTTGAAAATCGGATAAAATGTAATGCCTTCAATAAAATGTGATATGGCCGTAATAGAATGAAAGACGAATTATAGTAGACATGCATACTAGGGTAGAAACGAGGGAGATACTATAAATTACAATAATAAAAACAAAAATAAATGAAAATTCAAACAAATAATATGCAATAAAAGAAAAATAGTAACAAAAATGCAATAATAACAATAATAAAATGTATTAATAAACAAATGATAGTAATAATAAAAATAATATTAGTAATAATAAAAATAAAAAAATATTTAAAATAAACAATAGCATTAATAACAAAAATAATAGTAACAATAATGATAAATAGTAATAATAATAATAACGGAAAAAATTAAAATAAATAATAATAATAATAATAATAATAGTAATAATAGTACTAGTAAAAATAAAAATAGTATTAATAATAAAATAATAGTAATAATATTAAAATTAATAGTGATAAATAAATAAAATAATAGTAGTAAAAAATAAAAATTAATATTGGCAATAACAAAGATATTAGGAATAATAAAAATAGCAATAATAATGTAAATAATAAAAATAATAATAGTACTAATAATAATAATAACGATAATACTAATAATAAGATAATTATAGTAATAATAATATATATATAAAATAATAGTGATAATAATAAGAATAATAATAATACTAATGAATATAATAATAATTACAAAATTAATTACAAATAAGAAAATAATAGCAGTAGTAATATTAAAATAATAATTATAATAGTAAAATAATAGTAGTACTAAAGTAATAATAATAGTAATAATAATTATATAAATAGTAATGAAAATAATAATAAAAGTAATAGTAAAAATAATAATAATAATAATGATAATAATAAAGATAACAAAGATAATATTAAATAATAATGACACTAATAATATTAATAGTAATAATAAAAATATTAAATAATAATAATAGTAATAATAATAAAATAAAAAAAGGACTAAATTGAACTTAAAACAGATATTTGGGGCGAGTTTAAAAAAAATAAAAGAGAAGGAACCTATTTGAATGCGCGAATGACATGGAGGGATTAAAGGGGAAAATATTCCCTCCCTCTAAAACGCTTGCTTCAAAAGGGACCCAATTGAAATCGAAATAACATATAGGGCCAAATTGTAAATAATAAAAAAACGTGATTATAAATCAATAAAAAAATGGAAGGGCTAAAAGTAAAATTAGCCCTTCCGTAAAAAACACGCGAATCCTGAGGCTGGTCGGGTCGGATCGGGTCGGTTAAGCATGAAATGGCGCCGTTTTGGGGTTTAAAAACCTAGCCAAAATGACGTCGTTTTAAGTGGCTATATAAGCTAAATTTCTTTGAAAAAAAAATCACTTTTCTCCTTTTTTTTTTTCCAATTTTTTTTTTCAAAAAACCAAAATTTCTCTCCTCTCTCCCCTCAAAGTGATTGGGACGCCAACGTCCGATGGTTGGGCCGTCGTGGACGCCGCGCACGCCGCCACGCGCATACGGTGGCGTAACTAAAAAAAGGTAATTTTTTTTGTTTTTTTATAATATATTTTAAAACTTTAATATGTATAATAAAAGAAAAAAAGAAATTTTTTTAAAAAAGCATAGATTCGAAAATAAAAAGAAAAAATAACGAAGGAAAAAAAACCTTTGCTACTTTTTTGATTCTCTATTGGTTTGTATTCGTGAAAAAAAACTGCGTATTGCTTTCGTATCTCTATCAATCCTCTCTTTTTTAAGTGTTATTTCGGCCTTTTTATAGCCGAATTTAAGAAAAAGGAAAATATAAAAACTTTAGTCTCTGTTATATTCTGTTGTGCTTTTCCTTTTTTTTCGCAAGTGTGGCGATGTGGAGCGACGCAAGGTGCGGAGACGCGAGACATGCGGCGTTGGGGAGGTTGCTGGCGGCGCAAAGGAGCGTCCTAGGGTTTTCTAAAACCCTACCTTGTTTTGGGTTAGTTTGGGCCTTAGGATAATTGGGCCTTTATGGGTTTTATTTATTGATTTTTTTTTATTTTCTATTTGTTTTGGTTTTGTTGTTTAGTTTATTGGGTCTTGGGCGAAAATTTGGGCATTACAATTATTATTATTATTATCTATTGTGCTTTATTACAAATTGTACCCCTCTCATTTGTATTTTAATGTGATATTTTTATTTTCAATATTTTTAAATTATTTTTCTCAATATTTATTTGTGTACGTACATATTTCTTTGTCCTCATAACATTCGAAATTTGGTATTTTCTTTTGTGTGCATTGTTTTATCACTAATGTTATTATTAATATCATTGTTATTATTTATTTTATTTTTTCTTTGATTGTTCATATTAGCGTTAAAATAATGTACATTATGTGATTATCGTATATTATTTTCATTAGTATATTCATTATTGTCATTTATTAAACGCGACATTTTATTCGTATATCACCGTTTTGTATCGGCATTCATCAACGTAATATCTTATATCATTAATTTTTATCCGAACACGTCAACAAAATTTTCAAAAAAATAAGCAATGTTTCGTATTTGAAAGATTCGATAAAATCGTGTCCTAACTTACGGGGTTTCAATTTTTCTCGTTAAATTCGAATAATTGAATATCCTTTCAAAAATTAAAACACATGAGATTTCAAATCAAAATCAAAGGCCAAACTATTCTCAAAGATTCAAAATGTCATGTCCTAACTTATGGGATATGACGTTTAGTTGCCTCGAGATAAGAAGGGTTCAATATATTTTCGACTTATTTAAGCATTCCAAAACAAAATATACATTAATGCAAAAAGAGATCGTATTTTAAATTCTTTTCGAGTTTTCAACTTTCGACATAAAAATAATCAATTTGGTACCAATTTTGGGCGCCACGAGGGTGCTAATCCTTCCTCGTGCATAACTGACTCCCGAACCCGTTTTCTCGATTTTTGTAGACCGAAAAACATTGTTTTGATAAATCAAACCTCTTATTAAAATGATTAAATCACGAGGTGATCCGATCACACCTCATAAAAAAGATTGGTGGCGACTTCCATGTTCGTTTTCGTTTTCAAAATCAAGTCGATCCCTTTTACAAAAATGGTTTCGACATCATGTTTATATAGTTTTCAAATATGTAATTATGTTAAATCGGGTTAAATATATCGTTAGGCCTTATATTTTGATTTCAAGATCTAGTCATTGAATTTGAAAAGTTCGAAAAAAGAAAATTAAATTCTCATTTTTTTATTTCAAAATTTTAATCTTTTTATTAATTGAGCTAATAATAATTTATACATGAAGTTAATATGATTATAGGAGGGTAATGATGATAACTTTTGATGAAAAACATCAATTATTGTATTAGAATTTTTAAATTAATAAAGTAAGAGAATTTAATTTTTAAATTTATAGAATAAATCCTAAATTTTGTCTGAATTGAGAACATATTTTAATCTATTTTAATTTAGATAGTGATAATTAAGGTATTGAAAAATAATATACAAAAAGGTAGCATGCGATGGAAGAAAATGGTAAAATTAGATAAGATAAATCGTGAGCTAAACCTTAAAACCTTAAATCGAGTTTAATCTAATTTTATTAAAAGTTTTCCTTCATTACATGAAGATATCTTTTATACTTGTTATACAATACATAAAAATTAATTTTTTCAAAATTCGTAATTTACTTTTTCAACAATATCATCTTCAGAGTTCAAACTCGAATTGGTATCATCAAATCTATAAAAATTCAAAATAAAAAAACCCTTAATTATAATTAAAATGTATATAAAAAAAAGAAGTTAAAATTTTAAAAGAATAATATTTTAGTATACAGATCGTGTAAAACGAATTTTATAAAAATCATTGTCACCGACCTCCAAAAATTACCTGAATTATATATATATGATACCCATGTATTTTAATATATTATTTCAAATTTATCAATATTTTTCAAGTATTATATATTTATAATCTAATTTTCAATTTTCTAATAAATGCATATAAATATACCTCAATTACATATAAAATATATATTTATATGTAAATATAAACTTTAAAATTATTAATTAAACTCAATAATTAATTACTTTATTTTATTTAAAATGTAACTATAAAAGAAATTAAAAAATAGTTTAAAATATAAGAAAATTATACATCCAATACTGGCCAAAACGCACCAAAATTTTAATCGAAGACAAGACAAAACGGTGTCGCTTTGCTTATTGTTGTCTTAAAAAAGCTTTAACATTTCAATGTAATAAAATAGTAAAATAACTCGTAAATTGAAGTTAAGCCATAAACTATTCCAGAATATATAGTACAAATTCTGGTTGAAAATGGGGCTATAAGTAAAAAAAAAGGATGATAAAATCTTATCATGAAGCTTCAACATTCCGATTAAATGCATCGTTGGGTATCGAAACGATATGGTCTCTCGTTTCATATCATACCCGGAAATGCCTCATAACAAGATTTTGATAACTACATTAATTAGTTTTTATCGGCTCGACTTACTAATCTTCGTTAGTCGTTTAAAAGAGTTGTCAACAGCAAATCTTGAACGAATCCAGCTCTCCCCGTGGCTTGCCGCATCCTTTTTTCGCGTTCTTCGTAACTCAATGAAGGATCCAAACTGTATAAGAATAATCGATAACGTCAAACTCGGCTATTCCAAAAAAAAAGATTTAAGGTTTGGCACATTACCTTGGTTTCCTCATATGTGCTGGTGCCATATTCTTTGTGGTGGTATCTTCGAAACTAGTTACAACAGATTTCGTAATTTCTTCAGCTTCTGATGCTGGGAAATTCATAATGAGTGAAGAAAGGAACGAATCAGTAGCAGCATTGGCATTGGACACGTTAACACCGCTTGATCTATACGCACCACCACCTAGAAGTACTTGCAGATGTGCTTCTCGGAGATCCCGGCCGAGGAGAGAGAGTGCCTGACTGTTCGGAATTGCAACTCTACGTAACCTGCAACGTCTCTGCAAGTAATCTTTTGTTAAGGGAAACTAAATACAATTAAAACAAGCGTGTGCATAATTTCTGAATGTTTCATTATCAAGGATATCTTGAATAAATTTCCGTGTTGCAGCGTGATATGACTTAGCATGTCTCTCGCAACTTTGACATAGCAAACTGGACAAATCTGTAACAGAAAAATCGATGCCAGTATTAAGGCAATTCGTATGTAAACATCATCGGGAACTTTGTTCCATCGTAAATCCTAAGGTTAAGTATAAAAAGTACAAATATTAAACAAGACAATCACAGCCAAAGAAAAGCTCTCGATTAGAGCAATTCGGCTTGAATTTCATCTTCACCACAGATTGGGAGAGAGGGAAGAGCTTTTAACAAAACCAGAAGATAATCTCCTGTGTATCAGACACAGTGAGATGCCTAGGATTCGATTAGTCATCGAAATCTCAGAATATACGAAATGCGCATTCCTCTATACCATCACCAATATCATATACTAACTCTACCGATCACCGTATTGCCTGTTTCAATGTACGTATACTTCTGAGTTTTATCTAGCATGAAAATAATATCACCGATCCTGCTCCAGCTCGTCCAAAACTTGTAGCTTGAGTTCAATCTACAAACTGTATGTTTTAGTTTCGTTTCTTACACACGCCATAAAAACCATATAAAGATTGAACATATCCTAAGATTTTGCCACAATAAAGCAACTATCCATTTTCAATATCGGCACAGAAATTATACTGACTAGCCTACTACTTTACCCCAATTGAGCAACAGCGAGAAAGACGATATCTCAATCCCGATCATCTTTCGTTCAACAACCTTTCACATGGAATGAAAGCAATACAAGTTTTGTTTCTTCCGAATTAAGCTGTGAAATAATAACCAAACCCTCAAACTGGAAACTTAATCCTTACTAGACCATCAATAGGGGATCGGGACTATGTCCTAAAGTCATTAGCAACATCTACAAGTCATTATAAAACACGATTTTATCCCCAACATTCTTAAGGTTACTCTCATCCCTCACACCCCAATGTTCGAAACCAAGCAGCAAGATCATCGTATGACATTCTCGACTTTCATAATTTAACCCAACAAAACAGGGTAAGTTACAGACTCATAACTTTATAATCATGTCAGAAGGCGAAAATCGATAAAACATCTAACAACCAAAGATCAGATTGTTGAAACTATTTTCTCTACGAAGGTAAAATCCGAAGTCCCGAAACAAAAAACACACAGTAGCCAGCGCAATCCCGATACATTTGTACTCTGCAACATCCTTAGTTTGATCATACAAATAATAACAATAAATCTCAGTTTTTTTCTCTCTGTATCTATAGAAGGAAACCTCAATTTTGCAATTAAAAAACCCCCAAAAACACACAGACAAAATTAGAAAAGAAAATAAAGGTTATTATAATCAAACAAACACTATAATCAAAACTAAAAAAGATACCTAAACTGTTTTTATCCATTAACAAAACAATTAAACAATTAATTTTCTTAATATAATGAAATTTGCTTACCGTAACTTTGGATTCACAGGGATGATCATCTTCGAGATGGGAACACAGGGACGCGATATCGAAATCCTCGTAACAATACGGGCATGGGAAATCGGGTCGGACCTCGTCGTCAACCTCAAAATCATCGATGGTCAAACGATCTTTTTATTTATTTATATTTCAAATAAAAAAAGATGAGAAAAGGGGGAAAATGAATAAAAAATTGAAAAACCCAGATCGAAAATTGAAATTAAAACGTACCCAGATGAGAGGTTTGATGGCGGTGCTGCAAATTATACTGGCGTTTAGCGGCGGCGAGACGAGACGTCCAGAAATCGGAATCCATTTGAAAAATGACCCAAAGGTGTTTTGGAACTTTTTTGAATATTTTTATTAAAAAAATTACAATTCACAAACTAGAAATATATGAAACTTTTGCTTCTTTTTCTACAAAAATTATATATATTTCTGGGTTTTCTTTGACATTTGTTTAAAAAAAAAAAAAAACCATTAAGCTTTGTTCATCTCAATGAAAACAAATACAAGAGAGAGAAAGGTAAAATTATTTGTTTATGGATAAGATGATGATAATTAATAATGGATGATGCATGATTTTATGATTAAAAAGAATTATATATAATATATGTCTTAATCATACGAGAAAGGTTCAAAAAGAATTGAGGATTGAAATGAGAAAAATGCTTAAAACACCATTAGACAAAGAGGCGACGTAGAGCAAACGTCGGGTATTTTCTTGCTTTAATTTGATTTAGATTTACTATTTTTTCTCCTTTTAAAGTGCTTTTTTAATTAAAATAAAATAAAATGTAACTTGTGGTCTAAATTTGATGTATTTTCTTTTTCAATATGTTATTTTTCTTATGATTTTTTTATTGTAGCCATGAAAGGTTTTATTTGTATAATAACCACATAACTTTCAACATTTTGTTCTTTTTTATTTGTAATTAGTGTAACATTTAAAAATAACATATAATAAATAATTAAACATACGGTATTAAAAAATAGCAAAATTCAATTAAAAAATAGCAAAATCAAAGGTAACTTTAGTGGTCTCAAAATGAAAATATTGCTATACAACCACTTAAAAATGTTAAATTATAAATTAATATATGATCAAATTCCACTTTGACCTCTAAAAATGAAAAAAAAAATTCTCTTAAGATCCTCCAAAAATAGTATAATAATAAATTAATACACAATAAAATTATATTTTAACATCTAGAAAATATATAATTCAATTCTAGCCCTTCCTAAAAAAATTATAGATTCACCCCAGAGTAAAATGAAATTTTGATAGATAAATATGTCATATTAAGAATATTAAATGTAGTCCAATTATTTATCATGAAATTGTCATTTTTCTTAAGTTAATTTGTAATAACTATTTAATCTGTGTTATACAAATAATGTAGGTGAATATAACATTGAAATAAAGTATTGATTGATGTGGTAAAGATGTTATTATTATTATTTTGATAAAATAAAATTTCTAATTTACACACATATAAAGTATCACACAAGCACGATGTGCAGATTGATTTTACGATCTTAGAGATATGGTGACCACCCTGAACTAGTAAACCAAATGCTGGGATTTTAATTGACTTATTACATCAATTCAATTAAAGATATAAATAATAATATAGATTAATATAGTTTTCATGATTTGAATCTAGTTATTAGGTATTTTTTACTTCATTTATGTAGAGTTACTATTATTATTAAATTAAGTTTTTTTTTAAATGTTATTTCACTAAATACTATCCACTGTCATTAAAAAATTAAATTAAATTATTATAGTTTAAAATGTTTATGTATCGAGGTTTTATAATCATTCAAAAATAATTATATTGGAACACAAAAACCTTGACTATATGAATTTTATGTGATGACCTAATGGTTAAGGTATTCATCACTCTAAATGTAATTTGAGTTCAAGTCGCGCTAATAGTATTTATTATTTGGGTTTTACCTTATTCTTATAATTCACCAAAAAATTTTGACAACACCGTAAACAAAAATAAAGTTGAATTGCTTTAAAAAAACATAATTTAAGAAAAAAAATTTCCAAAAAGAAAACATTTATAATAAATATGTAAAATATTTACGATACCTAAGTAAAAACAACCCTAGTTATTATTAGTATTAAATTGGCCCAGTGGTCCAAGTATTTTTTTTAATATATTAAATAAGTCTTTACAATTTTGTCATCTTATTAAGATAAATTGTTACACTCAAATAAATTTTTAAATTTTGTTAAAAAAGAATGTTTAAATTTTAGTACTATATATAATATGATTGTTTGAATTGGTGTCACGAGTTAATTTAACATCAACTCAATTAATGAAATTACTTAAAAACTATTTTTTAATAAATATTAATATAATATTTTTTTATGTTTACTATTTTTATATGAAATGTTTAAATAAAATGATTAAAAACTAAATTTCTAGGGACTAAACTTGAAATTTATGAGAGATTATTTATAAGTTTTTTATAAATATATTTTTTATTGATACGGAGTACAACAAAGGAGAAGGACAAGGAAGAGACTATGGTGGTTCAGAGGAGGCCGGTTCACCTAAAGAGGCCGAGAGCTAGAGCAAGGACAAGATGACAGGTTGACTAAGAAAGCAATTGTTCAAAGTAACTTTAGGGTGATAGGAGGTCGATCCCTTTTTCATTGTACCTCAAGGTACTTATAGGAAATGAACCCTTGTCTGTTAGTATGACATAGCAAAATATGTATGTATATATATATATATAGCCCTACTAAATGTGTAAAAGATAATCATGAGTGTATATCATGGGTCTCTGTCAGTACGAGGTTATTATGTCTAAATACACTCCTTATTGTCCTAGGAGTGCATTCACACTAGGAGGGTGTTCACACTTAAATACGAGTGGGTGCTTTTTGAGTTGAGCGGGTGGTTGAGGACAGTGATCGTGCCCTGACATATATGCATCGATGTGCGGTGAGTGTGCAAGCGAACATGTCAAATTATAATATAGTTTGAATTTACAACAAATTACTTGAAGTGTTTTTAGGATCATACCCAAAGGAGGTATGACTAAATTGAGCTAATAGTAATAACAAACATGCTAAATTAAGTCTAAATAGGTACTACTCTACTTACTATACTCAACCATGTGAGACACACAGCCTGGAGACACGGTCGTGTGTCATCTGATGAATTCTTAGGTTGCAAGTTAGTGAGTTACACGACCTAACACACGGGCATGTGGGGCAACTCAGAAAGTTACACAGCCTGGCACATGGGCGTGTGACATGGGCGTGCGACCTTACTCAGAGAGTTACACGGGTGAGGACACAGGCTGGGATACAGCCGTGTGTCCCTAGTTCGAAGGTTACACGTCTTGAGATACGGGCGTATGTCTCGGCCGTGTGACCCCTGTTTCTAAATTTTTGTGACTTTTTCCTAGACTTTTCAGAAGATTTCAAATTGGTCCCGAATCGAGGGCTTGATTTAGGGACGGTATGTATGTATATGACTAGTTTATGATTTGATTATGTTATTGAATGATATTAAGTTTAAATGTTCCTGATTGTACAGTAATACCCCGTAACCTTAATCCGGCGACGGATACATGTTAGGGGTGTTACATCAATGATTACCTGAAAAGTCAGAGATAAAACAAAAGGGGTGAACTATAAAGCTCAGTGTATAACTAAACTCAAATAGAGAACACACATAACACATTATACAAATTAGAGTATCACAGAGAATTTCATAATGATCAATTAGCAGAACTGAAAATGCATGATTATGTCAATGCAGTATTTTTCAGAAAAACATAATGTAGATTTATTAGAAAACTTCCTACCCAACTTACTACACACCAAAATCGAGTTCCCCAAAACTCGTCTAACCAAAACACACCAACAAATAATTGTGGTCAATGCCACCAGAGTTGCAGTTAAACTGCTAAATCAAATATATGTGGTCATGCCACTATATTGCAGTCAAGTTGCTAGAACAGGGTTATGGTTAAACCACTAGATAATGCAGATTATTAAACTACCAGAACTTCCTCCTTACCATATTGACCTAACTCCATGCAATGTGACACAACATGTATATACAGAATCAGAGTGGTAAGCAAGTAATTTTAAATATTATTTTTAAATTTTAAACGAATTCGCTGAATATTGAATCTATTAAAAATTCAAATTTAATAATTCAATTTTTTTAACGATAATAAGTAATTTTTATTTTATATATTTTTCACTTTATAAATAAACAAATAATGAATTAGATTTCTATGTTTGAATCAATTATCCACAATATTATAGTAAATTGAAGTAGCCATGTGACAACCCGATTTTGACCCTAATCAGAACAGTTTGAAAAAAATTTTAATATTATTTTATGTGTTAATTATGTGTGAATTTACATGTGTGAAAGTTTCGTGAATTAATTTTATTGTTTGTGCGATTAATTTGAATAAAAGGGCTTAATCGCGTAAAATAAAAATTTGATGGTTAAATATAGAAGTGCCTAATTGTTTTTGTCTTTATAATTTGGAGGTTTTATGATTGAATTAAACCATTATATAAGTTAGTGAGTGGCAATGGTCAATATTAACCTTATTATATATGTTTTATATATTAATTTATAAAGGTTAATTAGGTAAATCAATAATAATGTTATTATATGTCATAAAAAAATAAAATGAAAGCCATGTTATCATCTTTTATTCTTTGACCGAAACTAAAGAAAAGAAAAGAAGAAAAAAAACTAGCTAGTTCGGCCATCTTTAAAGCTTGATTCAAGGTTAGTTTTTGTTCAGTTTTTGATAATTTTTACATTTTTAAGATGGTTGCTAAGTTATCTTTAAAGCCCATGTCTTATTTTTTGAATTTGATGATGATTTTGTGTTTTTCCATTGATGAGTTTAAGAGTTTTATGATGTTTGATGATGAATTATGAAATATATGTGTTAGATTAATATGTTTTGTCTTTGAATTTTTGAAGAATTTGAGTAATTTGGACTAAATTGTGAAAATAAATTTTTGAGGGACTAAAATGTGAAATAAATAAAATATACGGACTTGTATGGGGCTTATGAATATTCGGCCTTAGCATGATATATGAAAATTTTGTGTATTTTGTGTTTTATGCAATAGGGACTAAATTGAAAAAAGTGTGAAATGTTAGGGAAAAATGGTAATTTGTCCGTTTATGTGTTTTTGGATTAAATTGAATGAATTTGTGATTAAATTAGTTAAATTTGAATTTATTTAGATCAAGAACGAAAGAAAATGGAATTAGATCGGGGGAAGTCAAAAGTAGTCGAGTAGTTGATTTAGTCCGTCGATATCCGAGGTAAGTCAATAAGCATATAAATGTCGTTAAATTTGATAATATATATATGTTACATGATGAATGGAATTTTTGTGAATATATTTGTGTATGGCCGAATGTGTATTGAGCAAGGGAGCTATATTTCGAGTTCGATCCAATCGAGATTCAGTGTCCGAAAGCCCTGTATGAACCTTAGGAATAGATAGGATACATATGTCATGACATAGGATTTCCGATATGTGTTATCGTGTAAGACCATGTCTGGGACATTGGCATCGACTTGTGTTTACGTGTAAGACCATGTCTGGGACAGTGGCATCGGTATGTGATTACATGTAAGACCACTCTGGGACGTTGGCATTGTACGAGCTTCCGACTATCCGCGTATCCTTTTAATTCCAAATGGTTCAACGGGCAACGATAAGTGTGATCGAATGTGTAAATTGAGCTAAAATGATCAGGTATGAATGAGTTGATTTCCTACTTGAATTAAGGTAAGTAAGCTACTTGATATTTATTGTAAGTCTTGTATGAAGTAAAGGAAGAACATACGTGAACATGGTAAGTGTATTCGGCTAATGAATAAATGATAAGAAAATTGTGGAATTGATTCTTAAATATGTGTATATATGACCATGTATATTCGGCCACATAAGTAATATATGTACATGATGTTATATTATAATTAGAGTTTGTGCGTAAGGGTGTATGTATATTTGGTCATATAATGACATTTTTGGTTTTGAAAGTTGAATGATAATTTGTTATTTCAAATATATGAGCATTCGGCTAAAGTAGCATTGGTGTATGAAAATGTATATTTATGTAATTTGTAAGTTTGAGACTAATAGTGGTAATGATAATATAACTTGGTTTTGTTTAAATGAGTTGATTATATCATTAAATTAATTTTTTTGCTTATGACTTACTAAGCTTAAATAGCTTACTATGTGTGTTTTTGTTTACCTCTATTTTATAAATTTTGGAGTCACGTTACGAGCTCAGGGATCGTCAGCAAAACCTATCATACTATCAACAGTATTTCGGTATTTTACTAAGTTGATTTTGAGCATATGGCATGTATAGCATAGATGAAATATTTGATTTTGGGACTTGTATATATATAGCCATGCGAAAATGGCTTAATCTTGATATTAAAGCTTATGTGTATTCGGTCATGGCAATAGCTTATTATGCAAGTATATTTTATGGTGTGTTCATGCATGGTATTTGGTTATATTGTTGGTTTGATTAATGAGTTAGTTGATGGTTGTGTAAATTTGGTTGTAGTATATGCATGTTTTGGTAGGTATGTTCCATGACATTTATGAATGATGTTTTGGGATAAATATCTTGGTTGTGTAATGATATGAATGACTTGCAAAATAGCTCATTGAGTATGCTTGTTACATGGTTTGATTTGCATTTATGGTTAGTTTATAATTCGGCTTTTATCGACTGAGTCATTAAGTATGGAACTTGATGGAAATGGTAAGTATAACATGGATAAAATAATAGATAAGTTGGTTTGTAAGAACATATATTTTACATTGGTAAATTGAGTTGAAAGTAATTAGTAATTTAAAAATGTATATTCGGCTATATTCTATAAGTAGAGTAAGTTTGGTATGACTTGTTAAGCATTGGATTTGATCATGGTTTAAGTAACTTGGGAAGAAATATCATGTATATATGTAATATGTGCATAATCGGTTTTAATGGATTGCTACAAAATGGGCTATAATATGCTTGTGTATTCGGTTATGTGTTGGATATTTATATATAATGATGGTTTAAATCAATTAAGTGATTAATTGAATGGAAAAGTATATGGTTTGGTTGTGCATGCGGATAGATGCTATGAAAAGTCTTGATGTTCGAAAATAATATAAGATGTTGTAGGTAATTGCACAGAAATCAGTAATGCGTATAAATATATGCTGTCCTATTTGGTACGTTTAGTCTTGTAATTTATTAACAAAGTTGTATATATGCTTGGTTAATGGAAGGTGAGTAATAGACCATTGGGTTTATAACTTGTGCATATGTTGATTTGAGTTGTTATGTATTAATTAGGTTATAGACATATAAAGTAAGTAAATGACATTAAAGGTATATACAGCTATGTTATAATGATGCTAAAGTTGCCTATGTGATTGAACTTTAAGTTGTATATAATTTGGTTTGAATTAAATTATTATGGAACATGTACAATTGTTCTGATATAAGTGCGAATTGTATTAGTTGGAAATTTTGAAAAGTGCTGATTATGAATTAAGATTAGTAAGATATGATTGATTTGAATTGAAACTATGATTCATGTTTATAAATTTTTAAATAATTGATTCGTGAATAGTTAAGTCTGATAATGTTATAAAGATATCGTTATTCTTTGGTGCATAAAAGGTGTTTTATGATTGTGCTAAATCATGCTATGTCTAGTAATGTCTCGTAACCATAATTCGGCGACGGATACGGGTTAGGGGTATTACAAGCCAAATATAATATCAGTGTAAATAATATATTTTTCCTTCAAATTCATTGAAAATAATAATTATAATATTTAAATTTATAATACCCTAAATCAAATATTTACGGATATGAAATCACATGGTTAACTCTATTCTCATGACGAGATAAAAAAAAATATAAATTAAACCAGTAGTCACCTAATTATAAGTAAATTTATTTTTTATCACACAATTATGAAAAGTTATAAAATAATCATGTAATTATTCAATTTTGTCTTTTTTAATCACCAGTTGGTTAATAGTGACAATTTTTAAAATTGGCATGATAGTAACTTTTAATTCTCAACATTTATGCATTGTGTTAATTTAATCTTGATTCTAAAAAATCAATCTCTCAACAAATGTATAAAAATTAGCAATCTATGTGTATGTTACTTCAGTAAAGTTAACAAACATTAACTTTTCTATCTATTTTGGGGTGATTTGACAAGTAATATAAATTCAAGAGCTAAAAGAGACGAAAAAATAAATGGATGGCTAAAATAACTTTTTTTTTTTAATAAAGTTGGAGGGTAAAAAAAGAACGTTATTTACATTTACATGTCTTATGTTCTCTAGCAGGAAAGACGATGCTTATTGATGATGATTGATGTTTGAATTTTATTTTATTTTTGCAATTGAAGCGATGAAGCCGAGTACCGTTGTAATTCTCAATAACGTTAAGATTAAAATGCTTAAAGATTCTATGGAATTGGTCGTTGATGAATGGTGTCGCATCGAGGTCACCGATATTAATCTTTCGAATTTTGTTGTTAAAGAAGATAACACTCTTATCTCCTAGAGAGTATGAGTTGGTTAGGGTAATTGAACAATAATTGAGTTGCTATTAGAGTACAATTTTCATTATAAAAGTTTCGGGTTTATACACGAGACATCCGTACTCGTAAGCACAAATTTGGTTCAATTATTTATGAATCAATTTATAACCCCTTAACCAAAAATTACTAAAAACAAAAGCTTAAACACTAAAATCAATGGCTAGGATTCAACCCTCAAACATCCAATGGCTTCGACTTGCTTTTGCTTTTGTTGATCTTTACAAGTGCAGCTAGTATAAGAGGAATGCAAATTCCTTGGCTCATATCGGCACTTTGTTGTCGCCGTCGAGAGACATCCCGACAAGTAGCTTTTATTGGCATCCGGATACTCTCTCCACCGTTGATTGCGTTACGAAAATGCTTTGATCCTCTCTCGTGTTGTCTAAATCCGATTAACTTCCCTAGAGATACGCTGTTGTCTTGGAAAAATGATGCCGAAGACTGACCCAACCAATCCAAGGACAAAAGACATTAGCAAGCAAATACGTTAATTACAAGTAGCTTTGGTTGATATATGAATTATAACTTAAAACACACCAAGGATCCCAAAAGCATGTGTAGTTCAACAAATGTTTATAAAATAAAAGGGCAATAACATAAAATTTTAGCTTTTAGATAAAGGAAGTTCCTTTTGAAGTGTATTATATATATTTTTTAAATAGTTATTTGTACTACACAACTTTTTTAAAAAATTAAGGTAGTTACATTTTTAAAATTATCAAAAATTCTAAAATATAAGAATCTTTAAAATTCATTTCATATCATATATTACATTAAAGAATATGGTATAGTTACTTAAGAATATGGAAAGTTAGATTAATTTATACGTACATTAATTTTACAAACAATTTATATTAGTTACTTAAAAATCCTTTAGAAAAATATTTAAAAGTTATACTTCATGTACTATTATATTAAATTATTTAAATATCATATAATTTAACTAATTTTTAAAACTTTTTTTTTTCTAGAAAACACTTTTCAACCACAACCATAATGGAAAACTAGCCTTCATAGATGTCCATATTTTCAACATGGTCAAAATGTACTGTTAGTCTTTGTACTTTGATAAAATTTGAGATTTAGTCCATATACTTGAAATGTTTAAAATTAAGTCGTCTTCTTTTTTTATTTAAAAATCTCAATCTAGTTATTAAAGTCTTAAGTATTTTTTGTCAAAATTTGTAAACTTAAGATTTTTATTAGGCTGTCCTCACATGACGTGACAGATGATTAACAAGAAATTGAACATGTTAAATTGGAAAATTTTGACAAAAACTACCTACAACGAAATGGCTTGCCTAGGATTTTTAAATTGGAGAATTAAATTTTTAATTTTTAAAGTATAAAGATCAAATCTCAAATACAGGGACTAACATCACATTTTAACCTTTTCAACATTCATGCAAACGTACGATGGAGGTGGATGAACCCTCCCGTTTCATTTCATTACTATCCCTAAGAAAACATTTGATACCTACGTTACTCTGACCTTCATTTTCCGTAATAAATTTCTATTGAACTCATGTTCCAACATGATTAAATCCAAAGAAAGCTTAACCGAGTTCGAGTAACATAGGGCTTCTGAGAAATACCTCGGTATCGAGGTTGGAGGAGGAGAGCGAGGAAAAGCTACTTGAAGGAATGTGCAAATAGTAGGGTGGAACCGGCGGAGCTGAAACCTGATGTTGTAATCTTTCTTGTAATCGAAGCCTCATGCTCATTATTTGCAGCCCAAGTGGCCAACCATTTGAATTTTCCTCAATATGATTCTGTCAAACATGCAACAGTGGTTAATACTCGACACGAAATCTCAAAGTTTATTTTACTTTGAAAATTAAAATTATTTAACGAAATCGATCTAATTAGTTTATATTAAAAATTCAATGATGTAATTCCATCAAAGATTATATGTTAAATTCAACAGCATAATTTCGATTTTAAAACATCTTTCACGTCATCTTACAGCAAAAGTATTATGGAAATCTTTATATTAAAAGTTGTATTGTATTTTATTTTTTATTTAAAAAATAGATAACTTAATCATTGTATGTTAAATTAAAAAGCAAACTGATCATTCTGTTAAAAAAATCATCTATCTTTTATTATTAAAAACTAGTTATTATATGTTAGTATAAAGTACAGGTGGCACGCCATATGAGACTTTCTGATTATCTTGTTAACAGTAGAAATTGATAAAAATTTTAACAAAAGAATCAATTTACTCTTTAATCTAATATATAAAAATTAATTTATCTCATTTTTGACTAAATAAAATAAAATAAAATCTAACGATTATCCGCATCAAGATACAACAGCTACCTCGAGGTTACCCGAAAGAGTCACCCTTGATTCAAACTAAGAACTTCTCACATGCAAGAGGAGGCTTTCTCGCTATAGCAAATATTCAAAGTGGACAATACATTCAAATTCCGACACAAATTTCCTAAAACCCCATCATCATTTCCTAATTTCGTTTTAGTCCTTAAAAAAAACTGTCGGTGGAATCACAGATCAGTGATACCAGTGAAAACCAATGAGAAAATTAAGCAAGAAAGTTAAAGTTAAAGTTAAAGTTAAAGTTAAAGTTAAAGCAACAAAAAAGAAAAAAAACCCAGAAACCGAATCATAATTTCCAGATCAAAACAACATGAAAAAAAAATTCAAATTCAAATGCATGATAATAATAATAATTAAAATAGAGAGAAAAAAAAACCCAGAAAGAATATTACCTCAGTTGCCATAATTCGAAACTCAATGAAGAAAATGAAAAAGGAAAAATGGGTGAGAAAATTGATTAATGGAAAAGAAGGTGAATGATGGCCGCCATGGCTTGACTCATCTGAGAGGTTATTATTCCTTAAACGAGGAAGGATTGATTGGGAGAAATGGGTCCCAAAAAGAAGGGCTTTTTTTTTTTCATCGGCTTTGCAAAATCATATGAGAGAGAGAATAATTTATAGCTCTGATAAATCGCCATGGTGAAGCCATTAACAACAATGGTTTAACCTTTCAAACAAAAGATGTGAAAAATAAAAATGGGTTGTTGTTGGTCAGTCTTTTTACATCTCTCGGTCAGCCATTAATGTTAGGATTTGTTTGCTGTTTGATTAATTTTTAATGCAGGAATTTCTATAATATTTTTAACTTAATGAAATAAAGTGACCCCTCCGTATACATATACGTATATGTAATTTTATAGGTGCAATGACAAGGGGAATTGGACAAATGAATTCACACTTCAAAAACACACCATAAAACCACCCTAAATGAAGCCGTTGAACTTTAAATGGAATTTGCTCAAAATTTCAACTATACCCATTCATTCATTTCCTTGAATATTGATGTCCGGGCTGTTGGTTTCACAAGTAAATGGCAGCCATTGCTGACCGGTGAAAACTTAAAATGACCCTCTTCATGACACCAACATGGGACCAAATATTAGCCTAATTCGGTTATTCGTCTAAATTTAAAGATTGATTTGATATTTTAAAATATTTATTTAAAATATGAATGGAATTTAAATTTTATATTCAAGAGTCAAGTTTGATTTGGCTTTGCTCATGTTCAATACAATATGTTATTTTACTTTTTATATTTATATAATTTGTATAACATGAAAATAAAATATATAATATCATAATGTAATTATTAAAAAAATAGGTTGATTTTTTTAGGTTTAAAATTTTAATAAAAATAATAATTAAATGTAAATAAAACAAGTCTATTTTCTAAAAAAAAAAAAAAGGGAAAGTGACAGACTTAAGTATGGTGAATACATGAGGTTGAATCAAGTTGTAAATAAAAAAGAAATTGAATACGGTCATAAGTACACATAGTCCAAAGTATGATAAATGTGATTTTTCCAACCTTGTCGCATTTATGTCCTAATTCTTTTTAAACCTTTTTCGTATTTTTTATTATACCCGTATTATAGATTTGTATTGGGTTTATCTTTTAGGAGAAAGGTTAATTTGTTTTAGGTAAAATTAATTAAAACTTAACAATCAAGAGTAATTTTGGGGTTAAAAAGTTAAAAATCAATCAATGTTTGGGGTTGTTAGAATCATTAACTTCACACCCTCTACTTTTGTTTTTCTTTCTTTGTCATTTAAGTTTCACGTTATTCAGATCTCAGCCTTGAGTTTTCAGACATTACTATTAGGAATAAAATCATATTTAGTCCCTAAATTTGGTAGTTTTTTTCATATTGGTTTCTATTTTTTTTTTTGGTCATATTAGTTTTGAAACTTAAAAGTTTTTCTTAAATTGATCTCTAAACTTGAATTCCATTAAGGTATGATGATATGACACTTCAAAATTATGCCATATCATTACCAAAATTTTTAAAAATATATATAACTTTTTTTTATTTTTTTAAATATTTTTATATAAATTTTTAAAAAAAATTTCAGGTAGTCCAAGACCAGGGATCAAATTAGGACAAATTGCCTAATTTTGAAACCAATGCGTATCAAGAAATATTCAAGGGTCAAATTAAAAAAATTATCGACTAAAATATTACTTTTAACCCTTAATAATAATGGCAAAGATAAATGACAACCAAGTTAAAACATAACAAAAGTTAGAAGGTGGTTAAACTTAACTTCCTTCGTCTTTTATTTAGTTTGTTGTCATCAACTTTTTATTATATCCATATATTATGAAATAGGGGTTGGCTAAAAAACACCCCCAACATATTAAAAAAAAATCCTAATTCTCCTTTTCCATGTAATTGATTACAACATTTCTCATTTTATTGTATGAGTGTCTTTCTTAATGAGTCTTTTTATTAATACAATAGTTAGAGTCAAGATCTTGAATTAATGTGGTCCAAAAAATTAATTAATACATTTTCCAAATTTTCAACATCTTAAATTAATTAGTGTAATTAATTTAGTCCAAAAAAAATTAGAGTCAACATCTTAAAAAAGGGGAAAAATTAATTTTGTTGTAATTAATACAATAAATAAGCAAAGTTATATATATGTTTATTTTGATGAACATTAACAACGCCCTAACGTAAACTCATATTATTATTAGCAAAATTAAGTAAGTCCTTCTCACTACACTCTATTATTTGTAATTTTATTTTTTATAAATTTGTTCTAAACTGATTTTTATAAAAATCTGTTTTTCTAATTTTTTTCTTTTTTTATTTATTAATTCTTGTATAAATTAAAATCTGTTTTAAATTTTTATAAATACTGATTTTTCGTCATAATTTGTAGTGTTCAACAAAATATGTCAAATTTTTACGGAAGTAACTTAAATGAAGGCAATGAGATCTCTAAGGCGACATCACCATTTTTTTACCGATCGGGAATAATATTTATCATGATGTTAATATTTTTTTTATCTTCATAACATTTAATATTTGTTAACAAAATTATTTAAATTTTAGGTGTTCGAGTCTCGTGAAGAGCTGATGCAATGGGTGCAAAACATGGCATTCTCTCTTGGTTATATTATCTTCACGAGAAGATCAAAAGCAAAGGAAAATGGTGTGGTGTCTTACGTCACACTTATTTGTGACTGTGGTGGTGAATACAAATTTAAAGAATCAAGTAAAAAGTCTGGCACCAAAAAGACCAACTGTAAATTCCGATTGGTAGGTTCGTATTTAAAACAATATGATGGGTGGACATTGAGGGTGATATGTGATCAACATAACCATCCACCTGCACAACATATGGAGGGACATGCTTATGCAAGGCGGTTGAAAGAAAACGAAAAAATTGTTGGTTGATTTGACGAGTAAGAATGTTACACCATGTGACATATTATCGACACTAAAGGAGCAGGACGAGAATAATGTTTCTACACTAAAAACCATATACAATGCATGGCAAAAGCTTCACTCGTCCCAGAATGTCGGTAAAACTCCGATACAGGTTATTATGTTGCTTTTGAATGATAAACAATTTTTTATTGAGTTTTCAGTAAATAATATTTCAAATGAATTAGAAAATGTATTCTTTATTCATCCAAGATCATTGGATATATGGCGTGCATTTCCGCATGTTTTGATTGTAGACGCAACGTACAAAACGAACAAATATGATCTGCCTTTTGTTCAGATTGTTGGCGTGACTTCAACCAACAAGACATTTAGTATAGCTTTTGCCTTTATCATTAACGAAAAGGAGGAGAACTATAATTGGACATTAACATGTTGATCGTTGTTTTATGCGATGTTAAAGTCTTAAAATTTATATAAAGAATGATCGAACCTGGAAACTAACTATGATAACGATTTTAGGCAAGCGCACCTATCGAACAATAGTATAGTTAAGGCAAGACCGGATTGTCGAACCCAAAGGAACCAAAAGTACTAATACTAACTTTCTTTTTATTATTTAGCCTAAGAATTAAATGAATTTTATCTAATCTAAATTTAACTAACAACTAAATTAAAGACTCTAAGACAAAGAAGAATGAAATTTGGGAAAATAACTTTGAGGAAAAACCAATTGATTAAGACGATACCTAAGGAAGAATACACCTAGACTTCACTTGTTATCTAACTCTGAACCAGACGATTTATTCATTTGACTTGATCCGTAAGATTCCCTAAGTTATATTAATCCCTCTCTCGAGGCGATTAACGTCTAACCCTAGGTTGATTAATTGAAATCTCTTTCTAATTAAAACCCCTAGAATTGCATTAACTCGATCTATGGACTCCCATATTAGGTTTCACCCTAACTGCAAAATCTAAATCACCCTATCTCTAGGCGTGTGATCAACTCCGCTTAATTATGCTAGATCTACTCTTAGGCAGGGACTGTTGCTCCTCCACCTAAGCACATCGCACTTGAATTAATATCCCAAAAATATCAGCACAAGAATTAAGAACACATAATTAAGAACAAGTCAAATATTTATCATATAGTTCAGCAAACGATAACAAGATTCATCTTAGGTTTCATCCCCCTCAGGTATCTGAGGGTTTAGTTCATAACAATAAAAGAAAACATCTCAAAAGAAAATATAAAACAAAACATAAGAAATCCCTAAAACCCCCTGAAGGAATTGAAAGAGAGATCTTCCGTCTTGAGTATGATTCCGGCTTCTTGAGATGAATCAACTGGCTATCTTCGAGTAAATCCCCACAAATCTGCCCTCTTTGGCCTAGCTGGATGCCCCCTGACTAAAGCTTTGGGTTCCCCCCTTTTAGGTCATACTTAGGGTGTTTGTATAGGCTTCTGAATGTGTTTCTTCGCCTCTAAGTATCCTAATCCGAGTGAAATTTCTCTTAGTCACGGCAGGGATACACCCATGGCACACGCCCGTTTAAATCGTGGCCAAGCCGTGTTGATTTCGTGATATGGCCCATTTACTCCGTTTTGGTTCCATTTCTTCTTCTTTTCATCATCCGGTGCTCTTCTGAGTATGAAACATGAAAACAAAGGATTAAGAGCACCAAATTACACAATTCAAGGCTTAAATCATCCAAAAGCATGCTAAATGTGGGCTTAAAATATGTTACTATTCCGGTTTATCACATGTCTAAAGTTGACACTAGAAGAGTGCATGTACCCACGTGTTATTGTGACAGACAGAGAGTTGGCTCTGATGAATGCATGCCAACAAGTTTTCCCTGATGCCACTCGGTTACTATGCATATGGCACATTACTGAAAATATTAAAAAACATTGTAGGCAGTCTATCAAGTCGCAACATGAGTGGGACTCCTTTCGTGCTATGTGGACTGTACTCGTTGAATATCCAATGTGGATATTGTACACCGAAAACTATAGAAAACTCCAATCAATGTTGAGCGAATATCCAGGTACAAGCCTCATTATTCTATAAATAATTGTTTATAGTTTTAGAAGACTTTTTATACCTAACATTTATATAAAATCAGGTGTTTTAAAATATCTAGATCAAGTGTGGTTAAGCAAATATAAGGAAATGTTTGTATCGGCCTGGATTGATCGGCATCTCAACTTTGGAGAACGAACTACGAATAGAGTTGAGAGCCAGCATGCAAAGCTAAAGAAATACCTTTGTGCAAAAAAATCTTCTCTAGACAAATTTGTTGGTTGTATCGATCAGATTGTGAAGTCTCAACTTACATCGATATATGAAAGTTTTGGAAAGAGTAGAATTGTCCTCAAACATAGACACAACTTACCGTGTTTCAGATTATTGCGGGGTTTTGTGGCACTTGAAGCTCTAGATATCCTAGAAGGGGAACTTCAGCGGTCAAGTAGACATCAACTTGACTCTTCAAACTGTGGTTGTAAACTACGTCATAGTTGTGGGTTACCATGCGCTTGCATGCTATCAGTCTACTTGAATTCAGGTGGTATATTTAACAATTATTTTCTAAATTTTATTTATATATTGAATTTTAATAAACTAATGGCATTTCAATGCAGGTGAGTGTATTCCGTTGGATTCAGTAGATGTATTTTGGAGGAAGCTTGACTTATCACAGTCAACTTCTGTGGAAAATGAGGATATTTATTGTGACGGTGAGTTAGAAATGTTCAAAGAAAACTTCACTAAGCAGTCAAAAGCCAGGAAAAAAAGTCTGTTAAGAAAGTTAAAAGATATATTCCAGCCGAGTAAAACTCTCATTAAAGAACCTATAATTCAAAAATTACGCGTGGACGACCAAACTTGAAGAAACAACAACAAAAGCGAGTCGGTTCTATAAGTCAAGCTCCCAAAAGACGTAGCCATTCAACCACGTCAAAATCTATTGGGTTGGATCTAGTAGAGTTGAAACAAAGAACACGCAAGACATAGTTCATACGTAATCAAATTCCGGACTTAAACCAGAGCCATCGAGCAAGTTTTAGACTTCATAGACTTAAACCAGATGCCTGAATCATGTGACACTCATCTACTAATGAAAGAAATTCCAGATATGTTCCACCCTTACATCACACATGTACAAGATGTCAAGGGTGATGGAAATTAAGGATTCAGAGCAATATCTGTTTGTCTTGGTTATGGCGAAGATCAGTGGCTCTATGTTGGACATCAACTGCTAGACGAGTTATTGAGTTCATATGATGTCTATGCTAGAGTTTTCACTGATGGAATCGATGAATTACGTAATTCACTGTGTTTCTCACAATCGCCTGCACCAGTAGAACATTGGATGGTTATGCCTATGACAGGTGTCCTGATTGCCAACATGTTTGGGGTGATCCTCAATTATTTAACCAAGCGAGGTGACATAACTTTCTTTCCTCTTTGGAGAGGTCCGGAACATTTTCAATATCATCATGCTATTACAATTGCACATGTATATGATAATCATAATGTGATGGTACAATTAGAAGGAGATTACCCAATGCCTACCATTTCGGCTTATTGGATCCGCCATAGAGCCCCGTTTACAGCTGGATGGCAAACCATGTATATGTCAAGTCTGGAATTTTATAGACAACTGAAACCTTGTAATCTCAAAACACCTGTTATAACTATAGAGGATTATTGCTGAATAATATTAATTTATTATATTTTAGCATTTTGCTCATATTTTTGTATTTATGTGTATTCATATATATGTTTAACAATAATCCTATAATAAAAAAAATATGTTGAATAATAATAATACTTATATATTTAATAATAATAATAATAATAATATTTAATAATAATACAATAATAAAAATATGTTTAACAATTAAATGAGATAAAAAAAAGTGAGTGAAGAGGTGATAATTAATTTTTAATCATTACAGTAGAAAGATGTTAATTACTAACCAATCAATAAAGTAAAAGAACATTAATTAATAACTAATTATTAATTATAGTAAAGGTGTGTTATTTATTAGGATACTTTTTTAGTATGTTGGGGGTGTTTTTTTAACCAACCCCTGTGGAATAATATTAAATGTATGATTAGTGTATGAGTTTTTTTTTTGTTTTTTTATAATAATTCATTTAGATTCTTGATTTTTTTATATTAATTTTGGTTTTAAATTTTGATTTTTTTTCTTGACAAAATGACTTTATTTTATAATTTTTGGATATTATTTGATAAAGCTTTAAAAAAATTTCATAAATATTTCTTAAAAAACATTTTTTTTCAAATAAATAAAAATAAATAATTTTTTTATATAGTACATTTTTGAAAAATACTTCTTATATAGTATTTTTAAATTGTTTTTATTATTTTAAATATGAAATATTTATTTTTACATAAATTAAAATTTGGTTTGGTTCATGTAATTGTAGATTTTAACTTGTGAACAAAAAAACCATTGATTCGAAATGATTTTCGATTTCTTGGTTATTTTTTTCTCCTCCCTACTCGTCATTGATAAAGACAAAAAAATAGTAGATGACAATATATATATATTAATGAATTTTTATTTAAATGTAATTAAATATTAATTATAATTATTATACTTTTCCCTTCAGGTTTAGAATTTTTGTCATATGAAATACTCATGTAATATATAATTTATATTTATGCTATATATTAAAAAAAATAGTTATTTAGGTACATGTATATTTAAAAATTAAAAAAAGACATATGTCAAAACTTTAATCTCGTAAAATTGAAAATTTCTGTCACATGTAAATCAAATAACTACCCTTAAAAAAATCCCCTAATAAGATACATGCTTGGTTAATTTTTTAAAAGGACTTTTTTTTGTGTGTTTATTTTTAGATTTTAGTTTATAAATATTAATACATATATATATATAAATTATAATTGTTGTCAATACAGGAGGACGTGGGTTTGAGTAAGCTGAAATATATTATTCTCCTATTTATAGGTTGAGGAGGAGCTATGTGTAGTTTTAGGCATTATCTCAAAAAGAATAAATATTATCCTCTTATTTATTTTCAAGTTGATTCAAGATTATTCTAATTTTTTTTACTTATTTTTTATTTATAAGACATATAAATTCTTTTTAAAATATATAATTAAAATTATTGGTCATTGATTTTTTAAGATATTTAGGGTGGGTTTGGATGGGCGGTGGGGTATGGTGCGATGCGTTTAGTTTACTTTTTGTCTCATGCTACAATATTGTTACAGCATTTAATCTCACAGCCACCGTTAGTTTTACACTAATTGCAGGTAAACGCACCGCCCATTCAAACTCACCCTTATTAATCTGCTCATTATTTCTAATTTCTCTTTTAATTTTTATTTCATTTTTAAATGATGTATTTAAAAGTCGATCTACACCTTAACTTATATATCGATTGGATTCATAACCAATTCATTTAAGGAAATATAAATTTATTTTGTTCTAGAAAACTAAATTTATTTTATTTTAAAATTTTGAAAATTGATTATTGAGTAAACATTACGGCTTGGTATCTTTATTCGAAGAAATTATTAAAAATAAATTTATTTTATTAATTATTTTATTTTATTTTATTTTTAAATAATATATTTTTTATACCTCATCCACAACAAGACATGTGGCAAGCCCAGAGACGTATAGACAGTAAGTCTGGCATCAACAAGCTGGGAGGCCACTTGTGAACTCACCCTCCTAATGGGACTATCCAGGCAACGGATGATCCGATCTTCATTGGGAACATGAAATCGTTTGGTCACCAAACATTAATGGGCTCAACTAATTTATTTCCATCAAAGTTAGAATCAAGAATAGAATATGTCATGTTAAAGACATCCTCATCCCATCGAAGACATCCTTCTTACGCACTTTGTGATAATTGCTAGATGGCAAGTCCAACACGTTAACACAGTATTACACAGGACCCTAGCTTATAAATACCCCCAAGAACGATGAAGAGGGGATCGACTCTTGAAAATACTAAACCTACATTCTGTTAGTACTCTTCAAAGCTATTATCTTCAGCATTCTCTCTACTCTTATTTTCCTTAGCCTTCGGCTCTCTACCCCGACTAGGTGAACTGGCTTCCATAACATCCACCATTCTTTTTTTTTTTTTTTTTTACTTCCTCTTTGTTATATCGTTCTATCAACATTGGTGTAGTCAGCATGAATGACATGGCTTCTCAATCTTAAAATGGTACCCTCACTGACCGAACCAACTAGACCAATGACCCTATCAACCAAGCTAACTCCTCTGCTCCACAAAGCATTCCCATCCCCTCTGTCTCGGGTATTTCCACCGGCCTAAATCTTGCACAGACCTTTCGTTCTACCTCAACTTCAATAGGAGCTCATTTACAATATGCAAGCATCCTTCTTCCTACCTTGAAATAATTGGTATAGGCTTTGAAAATTGCACTAGTAGGAGTAATTCTATAATCGTCTGGTGTATACCCTAGTCGGAACAGTGGTTTCGGGACCACAAATCCAAGTTCGTATAATATTTTGATATTATATTCTGTGCCGTTGATATATGAGTAAGCATGTGTTAAAGTTTTGTAAATTAACTTATCTGTCTGTGTGTTTAATTTGACGAAAGGATGAATTTGCATTAAATGTGAAAGTTGTATGCCATTTGTTGATGTACTAATGTGTTGTGGCTTTGTAAAGTTGGAGGTCTTATATGGCAATTAGGCCATTATTGAATTAGTGGATGGTAGAATGTCATAATAACCTTAGAATTTATTTTGTTTTATATGTTTTAAAAGGGCTAAAATGGTAAAGTGATAATAATATGTTAATAAACCAAAAACAAAAGCCAAAAATCTCATAATCTTTTATGTTCTTCCACCGATTGTTAAAAGAAAGAAAGCAAGGGTTTGAGTTTTTCATATTCGGCTACTATTAGGCTAAATTCAAGGTAAGTTTTTGATCCGTTTTTGATAATTTCTACGTTTTTGTAATCGTTGCTTCGTCTACTATCAAACCCATGTTTCAATTTTGTGCATTGGTGATGTTTGTAAGTTATGCCATTGATGCTAGGTTGAGCTTTGTGATGCTTTAAGATGTTAAATGATAGATTGGTGGTAGATGAGTATCTTTTGTTCTTAAAGTTTTGATGAATTTAGCTAAAAAGGGCTAAATTTAGAAAATGTTATTTTGGAGGACTAAATTGTCAATTTGATGAAAAGTATGGGCTTGTATGATGTATATATGTATTCGACCAAGCTTGTGTATAAGTAGATTTTGTGAATTTGATGTTTTGAGAAAAATGGACTAAATTGCTAAGTTGTGCAAATATGAGGGTTATTTTGCAAATAGCCCTAAATGTGTGTCTTTGGATTGAATTGAATGAACTAGTGAATAAAATGGTTAATTCTGAATATGTTTAGATCAAGAACCGAGGAAAATGGATTTAGATCGCGGGAAAGCGAAAGTTATCGAGTAGCCGTTTTCTATTCCGATAAACCAAATTCGAGGTAAGTCACTATACAAATAAATGAATATGTATGCATTTGTAATTGTTCATATGTTTAATGATGATAATGAATGCTTATGAGAAATTCTGTAATTGAATCCCGAGATAAGTTTGGTATATTAACTAAGTCTGAGAAGCCTCGTACGAACCTTGACATAAGTATCTGTTCTGTTTTATCATGTAAGACCACGTCTGAGACGTTGGCATTGATTTGAGATACGTGTAAGAACCTGTCCGGAACAGTGGCATCGATATCTAGTTATGTGTAAGACCACGTCTGGGACGTTGGCATCAATATAAACTTTACGTATAAGACCACGTCTGGGACTGTAACACCCCAAACCCGGCCCATTCACTACGACCAAATTTGAAATGCCACTGCGGAACACGTTCGAAAATATTCTTACTTAAGAGTAAAAAACCGTTAAAAATTTGTTGCCTTTAATAAAACATTTTCGTGACTTAAAATATTCTAAGTAAAAATTAAATTGTTATAAAAATACCGGATTCAAAACTTTATTATACATACTTAAGAAAATAAAATCATTTGCAATTAATATTTAAATTGTCAATCCATAATGGAACATAATAATAATAAAAGTTAATAAAAATACTTAAATACTTTAATGGGCCTTATTACAATAAATAATTAAACCAAAATACTTAATAATAAACTGATTGAAATAATCAAAACATCTTCTGCATGGGCCACCTCGTATCCACTCCAACCCGGTCCGATCATCATATCACCTGCGATGTTTGATAAACAATTGGGTGAGTCATACATACTCAGTGTGTAATTAAACCACTGAATTCCACCCACATGTTAACCACATATTATCCCATATATCAGATAAAAATTAACATATTCACATATTATCACATTCTGGGCTTGGCCCATATTCATATCACATTCATATAATAGGGTAGTTAACCACATAATTTCCACATACTGGGCTTAGCCCATTTCCACACTGATCCACATTCATATACTGGGCTTGGCCCTTTTCACATTAACCCACATATCACTGGGCTTGGCCCATTTTCACATTAAATACTCATATCACATTAATCCACATATCATATTGGGCTTGGCCCATTTCCACATATGTTCTCATAAGAAATCATGCAATTATGAAGCCCAACCCAAACCTAGGGTCCATCCTCACACCCCCTTATCCAAATTTACCACACACGGGGATTTATTAAATCGCCCTCTCTTTTCACTTCAAAAGGCATTCAATGCCGCCCACGTGCAATTAAGCACAATAATCCACAACGCGACCTCGATCGGCTAATCCATGATGTAGCCGTAGCTAACACCAAAACCACGATGGGACACATAGTCACTCATCAACCACGATATAGCACATAGCTTATATCAACCACGATGAGGCGCAGAGCTACTCATCAAACCACGTGAACTTAATCGCAATTAATCCACAACGTGACCTCTCAACGTCAATCACGATGTAGCTCGGGCTAACATCAAACCACGTACTCGAAGTACACCACCGCCCTTCTTCATATCCCACCCATGCACATGCAACATAAAATAATGCCATGATAATGCATGTACATGTCATTTAGCATATTATCACATATTCACATCAATAATCACAGTTCATCGATTCTGTGATTTTATCAGATTATCGACATACCCTCGAGGGTATCCATATCACAATTTCCATCGCACTAGTTAGCACAACTTTAACACATACAGATATAACACAAAAACCTGGAAAACGGTGGGTTAATCACACACCTGATTACTTGTAGAACTACGCTTTCAAGATCGACGCTATCATTAAGTGATACTACGGCTATCTGCCTATTTTGCTGCTCTGACGCTGGTCCACACCTCGGTGGCCAATCCCGAATCGCAGAGATCGCTTCTCTTAAACTTAGGGATAGGAGTTATCCCTTGTCCTCCTTGACTAGCACTCGAATCCATCGACAACACTTAATTAGCATCAAACGGTTAATCATCCATATTATAATCTAACATAACGAATCCAAGGGCTTATCGAATAATCTTACCCAAAACGAATAGAAATCCCGAAAGTTCCTCTTAACCACTGTCGATTTGTCCCTATTCCATCATAGTCAAATTGGTCACACTTATAAGACAAAATATGGCCTTAGGCCGAAACTACAATGGCTTACCTTGCTGTAGTCGAATCCTTATAAGCTTCTTTAACGGTCCCTAACGTCGACACATAAAAGAAACGCATTAATAAGGCCCTAAGCCCATTCGGCCACTCCTAAAAATCAAGGTCCTACCCTTGATTTCGGCACCACCAAGAAGATAAAAGAAAGCCGATTATGAAAGGTGAAAACACTTACCACTACACGTTACTTGAAGAGGCTAGAAGAAAGACTCACACTAACGCTTTCGGCTCTTAAGTCTGTCGACAAGAAGAGAGAATGAGGACACTATGGAATTCAGCTATGGCTTCTAAATGGCAAGGGGTTATTCGGCTATCTAAGAAAATATGTAGAATGAAAGTTGAAGAAAAGAGAAAGAATAGGGAGAAGAAGTGAGAAGCAATTCGGCTCAAAGAGAAAATTAGAGGAACAATTTTCGGCCAAGGAAAATAAAATGAAGAAAAGAATAGTTAAAGGATGGTCACCCCTATTTATACTACTCAATTTCGGCACTTCTACCTCCTCTCAAATTCCACTTCCTTCTCCTATAATAACTATTGAACACATATTCAAAATATATAAAATAAATCTATAGTTATCTTCTATTTATCAACTTAAAATAAATCCACCTTAATTAATAGAATAAAAATTATCCATCATTAATCCCTCCTAAATCATCTCTTATCTACCTATAAAAGAATAATCTAAATAATAATAAATTAACAATTATCTACTACTTATCTAGCCGAAATTTGATAGAAGAATTAGAATCCTCCTCCAATTGGAAGTCCCAAGTACCGTCCACTGCTTCCTTCTTTCCTGGCGCTAAAAGCCAAAATTAAAACACCTAACTCTTTGCTCCCGCGCCTTGAACCGGGACTGCTGAGCTTCACCGCAGATAACGCCCACCACTCGCCAAGACGCCTCTTTGTGATATAATTCACCCTGAACTTCTTTTAACACCTCTTTCCCAAGCTCCCCCTTGTCCTAACGCCAAAGCAAAATAAAAACACGCCCCCTGCTGCCAACGGGATCCGAACCAAGGCCCTTGTTGCCGCAAGCAGCATATAGTGCTCTAAGCCACTCTGCCGTGGTGGTTTTTATGACATAAACTCGCCACAAATTCTTTTAAAACTTCCTTTACCCTTAACGCCAACTTGCAAAATAAAAACTCCTTCCTGCTGCCAACAAGACTCGAACCTGCACTTTGTTGGCGTCATTCCTAAGCCTTAAGTGGCGTCCTTAAGCCACTTTACCAAGCCCATCTCTATGTCCTAAAACCTTGCCATTTATTTTTAAGGCCTTTTAGCTTGACTCCCTTTTTGACGCTTAAAAAAAAAAAAAAAGTCTTTGATGCGCCGCGTTACTCGAACCTCTTCCCTCCTCGCACTCCCCTGCACCTTAGCGCCTCAAGCCACTTTGCCAATTAATTTCTTGTGTCCTAAACTCCACAAAATTCTTTTAAGGCCTTCTTGCCTAGTTTCCCCTTTTCACTTAAAATTCTAATATTTTCCAAAGTTTTTCCCCTTCACCTAAAGTTCTCAAAAACTCCTAAAATATATCCAACCACACTTAAAGCCTACTAATCACTTGAGTTATGCTCCAAACGCATAACCCCTAATTTAGGATGTTACAGGGACGTTGGCATTATTATGACACTTACGTGTAAGACCATGTCTGGGACATCGGCATCGTTTTGATTCGTATAAGACCCTGTCTGGGACAGTGGCATCGATATCCGAATGCATGTAAGACCTCGTCTGGGACGTTGGCATTGTACGATTATTCTGAACTTTCCGAGTATCCCATTGGATTTATTACTGTTCAACGGACAAGTCTATGATACTAAATGCAAATCCGAGCTATGAACAAATATGTGATTGTTAATCCAATTCAGGTATGTTGATTATACACTAATTGTGTATACAAGGTAAGCATCAATATGATCTTACTATGATGCTATGAATATGGAATTGATGATATGTTATATAAAGCTTTGGTTAAATGAAATATGCGTTTATATGATCTTTGAATTGTGAATATGGCTAGTGTGGTCAGAAGTGTATGAACCAAAGCAAATATATGCATTTTATGCTAAGTTTGTTTGTATATTGACTTACTAAGCTTTTGGAAAGCTTACTTTGTGTGTGTTTAATCTATTTTATAGGTTGTCAAAGCTACTGAAGGCTCGGGACTGTCAAAGATCGTCATCACACTGCTAATATCATTTTGGTACACCTTGGATATGTATATAGTTGGATATGGCATGTATAGGCTAGTTTTTGTGATGATTTGTAAAGTGAACTTAGCCATGTGATTTGGCTAGTTATGTTTTGGTACCATGCTTAGATGAATGTGATATGTGAAGTTGTTATGATATGATTAGTTGATATATGGAATGGTTATGAGATGGTAAGTATATAGACAAATGGTGCATGGGTATAATTGAGTTATAGTTATGCAAATTGGTATGTTTAGTATTGATTTTGAATGTGTATATTGAATGAAAATTTAATGTATAGTTGTGAATATCTTAGTGATCAAATGTGCATGATTTGGATGGCTATTTGTATGTTTTTGGTTGCCATATATGCTTGATATGTGTTGTTAAAGGATGCTTATAGGTATGAACCTTTCTGGTTGGCATTTTGGCCTTGTAAATGGCCTATAATGTCATATGGTTGTGGCACACGGGCATGCCTTAGACCATGGGTAAATTGGCAGGATGCAACCTAAAATCACACAGCCTCGACACCAGCGTGTCATCTGGCCGTGGTGTGCAAGTCAGTAGCTAACATAAAAATACACGGCCTCGACACGGGTGTGCTTGGTGGCCATGGTGGGGAAGTCAGTATTTGGCCTAAAAATACACGACCATGGCACACGGGCGTGCCTAATGGCCGTGTTGGTATAATCAGTATAAACACGGATGGTTACACGGGGGTGTATAGAAGCCGTGGAGGGCACACGGTCTCCTCCCACGGGCGTGTCTCCCCTATATTTTAGAAAAGTTTCAAATTTTCATGAAATTTCATATGTGTTTCAGTTTAGTCCCAACTCGATTTATAAGTAGGATTAAGGTCTCAAGGACCTGATTAAGGGACATTATATCTGAGAATGATGATTAAATGTATGATTTTGTCTGTGAATGTTTTCGATCTGTCCGGTAACGCTCCTAACCTTAATCCAGCGATAGACTCAGAATAAGGGTGTTGCAAATTCCTCCAGTCACTGCAACTCCATTAGCGACTATAACATCTCAGTTACAGCCTAGTGTTGACTCCTTCTAGGCCATTTGACCATATAGTCCACTACCTGCAAGAAGCTGTAACCTATCTTACAACCATACCTCCTCTACAAATCACAATTCTCATCCCATTGGACCAAGAGTCCATCAACAGGCATTAGGTTCTCAACCTCACAACTCAAAGACCCAAGAGAAACTACGACGTCTAAAAGAGCAATTTTCTCAATAATAATGTCGCTTCAAAGAGCAGTAAGAGAAACAATGTATCATCGACCAAAGGAATGCCTAGAATGAATAGCTCATTGTCGAAATAAATGTGGCATGAGAGGTTCCCAAGCGAGACAATCTAGCTTAACAAGAAGATGATGCCCAATCTGCCCTTCGCGAAGAATGAGAGCGTAATCACCTGGAAGACATCTAAAAAAATAATGCTAACCTCCCGACCATATCCTTGCATTCTCAGGGCAACAACAACATCTCTGTAGATGAATAACTCAAAGCCTTCAGGGCAAAGCTAATGCAAGAAGTAAAAGGAGTGAAAAACAAACGAATTTGTCTAGAATTGCTTTAATAAGCCACTAGCACAAGAATTTTTGGAAAATCATATCTCCAACTCCTTTAAGTTCCCGAAGTCTCGGGGGATCCAAAAGACCATCTGGCTCGGTATAATAACCATATGAACATATTTGGGCATCCGATGGAGTAAAATGCAAAGATTTCTCTATGAGCTTCTTGTAAATAGCTTGATAGTGGTACATGTCGTTGCCTGGGCAATCAATCCACTCCTTTGAGCGGTTGGCTGAAGAATTCATAAGTCATTTTCTAGAAAATAAGACCCTCCAAAAATCCCCAAACATATTTGATGACCACCAATCAAGAAGCAAATATATCCCTTCGCGATTTTGTTAAGAGATTCAATGTTACTACCATAATCACGAAGGGAGTCACAAACGAGTGGGTCATTCAACCTTTTATAGCCGAGACCTCTTATCTGTTGGAAAAATCTCTACTTGAAAACGATTTTCTTGCATAACGAAAAATTTAAATTTTGAAAACAGACTTAGTTTGTAATATTTATAGCGATAAACACTAACCGAATTCATACATGTGTTTTTAGCTTAACGGACGTTCATTGTTTTTGTCTTTCAACCAAACGATCTTCTCCACTATTCTCGTACCACGAACTACTTCGAGTGTGGGCTCGAACCAATTGAATTGAAGCACAGAAATAGAAAAGGTTCTCTCTCTTTTATTTAGGGTGAAAATAGAAATTCTCTCATCTTAATAGAAACCAATAGAATTGTTATTCTGGAAAAATATATTTGATAGTTGAGAATAAATTCTCTCTATTTTTTTGGCAAAGTAACAATCTCTTAAAGTTGTGTTAATAACTCTACCAGTGCCATCTACTTATAGGAAAAGAATGTAGAACCCTTTGTTGAGTTGTAGTGGTTTATTTCAAATAGAAAAATAATTTCCTACTTAGAGTAGGAGTGAGGTGGATGACACACCCTAGTATTCTTACTAGGGTTGCCACCTCTTTCATGTTATATGAGGGGTTTTGGGCCTCTCTCACATCAGGTCTAATTTCGAGTACTTTCTGGGTTGTTTGATCTAGTACTCTGTAATGTGATCCAACTTTTCTATTTCCCAAAATAAATTTTAATATTTTATATTAAACAATTTTGTCATCCTTATTTTACCCCCAGTAAAATTTAAACGATTTTACCCCTGATAAAAATTCAAGAAAATATGTTCAATATTTCATAACTTAACATGTTCACTGTGACCGAATGGTTTAATTTCATTTTCGGGCTTCAAAACAACTCAAAAACATAAATTAATTCTTCCAATCATTTTAAGTAATTCATATAGAATTGCATGAGGTTAGGACGATACTGAAAGGAGAAAGTTTCTGGCAATTTAATGATCTGAACATTCTGGTGGTATATCCACATATTTAGTGGCTTGTCCATGTATTTGTCTGTTTTGGCAGCTTATCTGCAATATCTAGTGGCTTGTCCACAATTTTGGTGTGTTATTAGATGGATGAGTTCTAGGGAACTCTTTTATAATGTGACGCAGAGTTGGGTATGAACTTTTTTGAAAATTCTATAATGTTTTTTGAAAAACTCTGCATCGACATCATCATGCATATTGATATATGTGAAATTGGACTGATTATATATATTTTCTGCTACATTCTAAAATGTATGCTTTAATTAATGTTTGTTACCTAAGTTAAGACTCACACTGGGCTTATTTAGCTCATTTGTTAGTTCTTTAACTTTCAGACAATACCCGATGTATTAGAACTTGGACACGGCATCTCAAAGAAACTCTCGGAACTATTTCAATAAAAAAATTACTAAACTTATTTATGGTATTTTGTTATTTGGGGCCTGTAATAATTTTCTCTATGGATTGTGGCATGGTGCTTTACTTTGGAGAATTTTGTTCTTACTTGCATAACTTGATTGCATGACACTAGAGTTTTAAAAAACTGCTCGAACGGGTATTTTAAATGATTTTGCATGAAACTCAATTTTTAAATAAAATCTGTCAATAAGACATTTTTTCGCTACAAATATCGAAATGAGTTTTTAATAAAATTCAAAATAGTTTTGAATATGATTGAATTTTTACAAATGAAGTATTAAATATTTTGATTCATAAAATTATCAGGTGTTTACGAAATTAAGATAAACATTTGATTTCACTTATTTTGAATTAATAAGCTAATAATTTTAAAATGTGTTCAAAATTACAAAAGTTTATTTTAGGCCATTTTCGTGGACAAATGATTTTGAAATATGATTGAAAATAAAGATAAATGTTCGATTTCACCAATTTTGAACGAATTAGTAAATAGTTTTAAAAAGTACGTTTGAAAATTTGAAAGTTTACTTCGACCATTCCAATGGCCAATGTAGCTTTTCGAATTTGGTCATAACGTATGGGTCAGGTTTGGCAGGTTATATGGAGGGGAAGGGTGAAACCCACTTTAAGAAGAAATAGCGGGACGTAGAACTCGAATCTTCCACCATTGGAACCAGGGCCAAAGACCTCACTTAAATTATGCGAACCTTTCAGGACACTAAACTTATATTTGTGATGTTTGGCAAGCAAACCGCAACATAGTAGCAAAATTTTAATTTCTTAAAGGGTCGTAGAGCACACATAACTGAAGCTAATAGTAGGCTTATAACCTGCCCTTTCGGATTTTGTGGCAGTAGCCCTGTCAGACTTTATTGTGGCGGCTTTCTGACTCTTCACCATTGCTTTCGACGAAGCACGACCAGTGCGACTATCAGCCCTGACCTGACTTCTTTTACCAAACTGTTCACCTCCCTTGGCTATTTTCTCAACAAAAGTATAAAAAGTTGCTCTAATAACGATAAAAAGAAGAAGCACAAGGTGAATCAAAGCAAACAAACCATTAGAATGCAGAAATCGTTGAAGAAAATTAACAGAAACAATAAAATCGCTAACAACATTTGCATAAATTTCAAAACAAAAAAGGAGGCAAAAATAACTCCGAATAAGACAACCCAGAATATATACACCCATATTCCAAAACGTATCGTTTTGAAGAACAAGCAACATCCAATAGCAACTTACCACCTGTTACAAAAGGCTATTGCTTATCATTTTCATGACTCCCTAGAAACACAATTCTCAAAGTACATGTATGACAAAATCTCAACCAATGAGATATAATGTTTCATCATGGAATAAAGCCACCATTTAGAACAACCTGGAAAGAAGAAGTTATCAGAACAGGGTGTCCCGAGGAAGGCCACATAACCCATCTCTCGACTCAAAAAGAGGGGACTATTGTTATACCCCCATCCGTGACAAGTCACGTGGGAAGCATGGGAGACGTCTTAACAGTAAGCTTACCATTAACAAGTCGGGAGGTCACTTGTGAACTTACCCTTCCGAAAGGACTATCTAGGCAACAGATGGCCCAATCTTCATTGGGAACGTGGAGTCGTTTGATCATCAAACATCACGTGGGCTTAACTGCTTTATCCCATCAAAGTCTAAATGAAGGATAGGATCTGCCCTAACATAGACATCTTCGTGCCATCGAAGATATCCTTCCCATGCGCTCCGTATGATGGCTAAATGACAAGCCCAACACGTTAATGTCATATTACATGGGGCTTCAGCCTATAAATACCCCCAAGAACGATGAAAAGGGGATTGACTCTTGAAAATACTAAGCCTACATTCTATTAATACTCTTCGAAGTTCTTATATTCAACATTCTCTCCACCTTTATTCTCTTTAGCCTTCAGCTCTCCGCCCTAACTAGGTGAACCGGCTTCCATAACATCCACCACTCTCTTCTTTGTACTCCCTTCTTGTTGTATCGTTGTATCAACAATATTTAAAGGGGTTGATGCACATCTTGAGTCATAGGTCAATTCAAAATTCATACCTAACTGAATCAGGAAAAAAAAAGTTTAAAAACAAAAACAAACTTACTACTATTTATGTGAGAAAAAAATTTAATTTGAATTTAAGTTGGACCAAATTGGATTAATCCAAAGACAAAGCTAAGGGGCAGGCAATGGTTTTAACCCTTGGTCAAATGGGAAATTTTAATTAATAGTCCCATCAAATATTGAATCTTCATTTTAAACTTTTTAGTTGCTCAAATAAATTGAAAAAATATATAATTTTAATCTCTTCTAAAATTAAAAATATAATTTAATCCTTTTTAGAATATCTTTAAGACTTCAACCCCTCAAATTTTTAAAATTTTATCTTAGCCTTCATTTGTTTCACTGAAAATGACTTATGGAAAATGATTTCTGGAAAATAATTTACTATTCTGGAAAAGCTAATATTTTCTGGTGTTTGGATGAATCTGTGTAAAATATTTTCTGTTGTTTGGTAGATTTCTTAAAAATATTTCATAAAAGTTGTTTTCAATTAAACAAACATACATTTGAGATTTTTTTTAATTGAATTTATTATTATCTATAATTTTATATTTTACATTATTTTTGCATATATTAAAAATATTACGTTAAATTTAGATTCATTACAACGTCATTTTTTAATTACATGACTACTAAGTGAGTATTTTTTATTTAAAAATGTGACATCAACAAAATTGACAAAAAAAATTAACGATGTCAACAATTGGACTTGATTTTCCAATTTGAAGAGTAAAGGGACTAAATTCTTGAAAATAAAAGTACAAAGACTAAATTACAAAATTGGTGAAGTGTACATAGACTTATGACATATTTTAATATTTATACTACAAAAAATTTATTATTAATATATTTATAATTGTAATAAATATTTATTATTAAAATATTAATATTGAATATTTTCAATAATATGTGAATAATATTATTTAAAATTATTATTTTTAAAATTTATTATTAAAATAAAATTGAAATATTAAATAATTTATTAAAATAATAAATTATATTTATTATATTAATAATTTATTATAAGACTGAATATAAATAATTAAATATATGTATATTTAATAATATTGAAAAATATAATATTTTAAATATTTTTAAAAATAAAAATAAAATTTATTATCAATATAATAATATTAAGCTTGATCTAAGTTAATTTTTATAAAAAAATAAAATTATTTATAGATGAGTTTTTTTCTGAAAAATGACTTATGCTTTTCAAAAAGATAAGTTATTTTACAGGAAAAATGGCCTTATTTTATATTGACCTGTAAGTCATTTTCTATTGACCAAACTATTTTCTGTGGAACAAACCAAACTATTTTTTGTGGAACAAACATAAAAAAATACAGAAAATATTTTCCGTAAAATCTTTTACATGTAAACAAACGGACTTTTAATCTCTTATGCAAATTTTTTGGCTTCGTCAATGTCAATGTATTGATTAAAAAATTTAGATTTTTTTACTTAAACCCAATCTGATTGAGTTAAGCGGGCCACCCGAATCGTCAACGGGTCTAGTCCTAGGGGCTTTAAAAAGAAATGGATGAGGTAGGTGGAGTGATCCCGAGAGTGACATGTTTTTGAGACAACGTAGGGAAAAGGTAAGTAAGACCAAGAAATGGTAAGTTGAAAAAGCCATCCAAAAAAGGCCCAAACTGGTCAACAAATGGGGTTGATTTGAAAAGTTAGGGACTTTTTCTGCAAAAAGAGAAACAATAACACCACTTGGCACTATGTTTGGGACAAGTTTAAAAAGAAAAAAAAAAGTATCGTTTTGATCGTTAGCTGAACTTAAAAGTTCATATAGGTCACATAGGTGGCCAAACTCTTCTACTACAATGGTGGTGCCAAGTTCATAGCCTACACGGCACGTTGAATGATAGTGACAGCAAATTTTGTATAGTTTTTCACAAACCAAAATATTCATCAATGTCTAAATTTTCACCTATAAGGACATACCAATTTTGAAATATGACTTCTTAAAATTGTATTTTTAATTTTATCTCAATTTTTAATACAATATACTAAAATATAGGTTCAATCATTAAAATCATATGTATTTTTTTATCAAAATTTGTCAATTTAAAAGTTTGATTAGGTTGTTCTCATATAATGTTATATATGATTGACAGGAAATAATTATGTTAAAGTTGACAAATTTCGAAAGAAATTATCAACTTAGAAAATTATATTTTTTTTAATGTACAAAGATTAAATAGCAAATTCTATACAAATATAGGGACCAACAACATATTTTAACAATTTAGATTTGAGATTATCCCTCTTCATCGTGGATGAGATGAGCTTTAGCCCTAGCTTACCCTAACCCACTTCAATTGAAGTTGAAAAATGATCCGAAAGAAAACTTTTTAAGAATGCTATTAAAAGTTGCTTATGAAAAGATAAAATAAAAATTTAACAGAGAATAAAAAGGTAACTTTTACCTTTTTTTTCTTTTTGGAAATTGTTTTTCAACTTCAATAGTAAACAAAGCCTTCGATTTTGCTGTTGAGAGTTGATGTGACATAATAACTTATTTGACTTTTTAACTTTATTAAAAAAATTATTTTAGTCCTTCATTTAATTTTTTATCTCTTTTAGTTTATAACTTGCGATGTTTGTCAAATCACCCAAAAATAGAAAGAACAAGTAATATTTGTTAACTTTGTTGACGTGACATACATGTAAGTTGTTATGTCAACAATTAATTAATTTTTTAAAATTAAAAATATATAAAAATATCAATTAATTTTTTTAAAATAATTAATTGATAATGTACATGTAGATATCATGTCATTAAAATTAACACATCTTAATTTTTTTCATCTGTTTTGATATAATTTTACAAACCATATAAATTTAAAAATTAAAAAAAAGATGAAAATGTAATACTAAAACCACTTATTTTTTCGGAAAGTTAGAGCCAATGCATTGAAGTTGTGGTGTGCTGTTCTGTATTTATTGCTGTACGTTTGTACTCGTTTCTTCTACAATGAAGTTTATTATTAATATGAAAAAATATAATATAATCTTTTTACTCCTCAATTTAGTAATTAGATTCATTTCGGTATTTATACTCTCTTTTTTCCACTTTGACTTTAAACTTAACTAGATCTATTTTAATCAATAAACTTAAAAAAATATAAAAATTTGATAATATGACACTTTGAGATTATGCAAAAATCATCACTCAAAAATTTAAAAAATTATATAATTTTTCAGATAATAATATAATACAATCTCAGAATGTCATCTTCAATGCTTTAGATATTGAATTAGTAGTTTAACAGTTCGAACCACTCCAATTCAATCAGTTCGACCATCAAACCAACAACAATTAAATAAATAATTAAAAATTTATTAAATTAGTTCAACTTTCAATTTTTGTCTCAATTTTTAATTTTTACCAATTTCAAACAATTTTTAAGCCAATTGGTTCAACTTATTTGTTCAGATCATTATATTAAATAGTTCTCAATCTATCTGATCTAGTAATATTAATCACATCATTAAATCTTGACAAAATTCAAGAACAAAAACCAAAGTAGACAAAGAAAAATACAAATACCAAAGTGAACTTAATTAACAAGTTTAGAAAAAATTATCCCAAAATAAAAGATAAATAAATAAAAGTAAAGCCCTTGTACATCTACTGCATAATTAAAAGAAAACAATATATGACTAGGTTGATATATAATCCAAATCATCTAATCTTGAAAACCTGCCAGTTTAGGTACTGCTAAAAGAAATTTATACCAAAAGTTGTGATGTTATATAAAAATTTTTAACATTTACACTTTAATTAGAAATTTGAATATATGCTTTCTTGTGAAACGTAGAGTAGAATTTTCCTGGTTCATGCAACTCATTAAAGCTGCTAAAGGAAACAGTGCTTAATCTGAGAGAGGAAAGTAGGTGTGATCATACATTATTTTCAGTCACTACTGACTGCTTGAAAATTAGCGATGGTTTTGGGATACTAATTAAAACAAAATTGATGGAAATAATAATTATAATTGAACAAAAACAGCAGCAAGACATTCAATGTCATCTTTTTCTTTTCTTTTCTTTTTTTTTTTTTTAAATCTTCACGAGGAAAGACCTAACTTTACACCCCCTTTCCTTTGCTTCCTCCATTTCCTTGCCTCTTTTCTTCTCATGCTGCTTTCATTTGCTGCAATAATAATAAATTAATAAATAAATCCCATTTGCATTATTTTATTACAATAATTTCAGCTTTAACAAAAAAAAAAAAAAAGAAACAGTATATAAGGTGCCTCTTCCTTGCCCATTTCACTAGTTAAATAGACCCACCTACTTCCAAAATTCCCAACCTAGTAATATTAAACACACATCGCATTCGTGTTTATGACATTCATACATTCCAATCGTTGTGTTTATGTTTATACAACATGCAGACATGGATCACACAGATTGTCAGGCCAAAAACCAGGCTGATTTAAGAATCTGAATATCCGGATCCGTTCAATTCTAAATTGAAGGTCAATGGCGAGTGCAATTAGTACTAAGTTAAATCGCGTGTATGTGTGTGTGTGTATGTTTTGGTAAGAATGTTTTTTACTTACTCGTTTCTCTTCTTCCATCCTGGCCTTGATGAAAGAGTACATTGCCACTCCAGCAATAGCTATGGCTGTTCCAATACCTGTCTGTGTTGAAATCTTGTTTCCTGTAAGAAGTAGATCGTTCGATATTCAGCCTGAAGAGTTACATACTGACAATAAGAATCCGAAAACGGAGTATAAACAAGTAAGATTTAAACTTACCAAAGGCCAGGATTGAGAAGCCAATGACAAACACACGTTTCAGCACATTGCCAACTGCATGAGTGAGTGGTGCCACCCGCTCTAGTGTGTTGGTAGCCAACTGAATACCAAAAAATCTTCATCAGCTTCATCCGTATATATAAGGGCTTTACTAATGAGCGACGCATAAGACACTGTTTAGAGTTTATCACTCTTATTTTCAATACATTGCTGTAAGAGTGCTTTCAGGGAACTCGTTAGCAAAATCATATGTCAAGAGGCATCATGCTTGGATTAGATGCATAGAATCATAAATCAACACGAATGGAACTTAAAACAATGAAAATAAGGATAAGATAATGTACCTGATTGTAGAGATGGTAAAACAAACCCACCCAAAAGAGATCCGAGATGAATTTAGTCATACCAACTTTAGCAATAGCATCAGTGAAACCATGCTTCATTAATTGAGGGCCCTCGAACTGCAATGAGGGAAACGAGGTTTAAGTGACCGTGGGCTCTAGGTTCAAAATTGTCTAAATATCTGCAGTTGCCCTCAAATTTTTACTTACAATGATGGCCGGAGGAATACAGACAAAGAGCGCAATGATGGAAATATAAGCGTAGACATTTGTACTGTCCATATCGGTCTGCATATATACGAAAAACCGACAAATATCATAAAATGCTTATCACAAGAGAGGGTCAAAAATATAAAGGAAGTGAAAAGGAGGAAGAAAGGAGCTCTGTTTGATTCTTTCAAAAAGGAACTGCGAAGAGTTTCAAAGAAAGTCACCATAGCTTTCTTGGAATAGATACTCCTGTAAGTGAATGAAATGTTAGAAACCATTGCACTAATGAAACCCGTCCAATTGAATGACAGCTCAGTCAGTGATGCCATCGATACACCTGCATGCATTTTGGGTTAAATGATACCCAAACATGGAGACACGTTAACAATTCAAGTGCAAATTGCCAATCTCGTAACAGGGTTCTAGAGTTTGTTTATCTACACAATTAGAGCTAGAGCACAATTGACACTTGAGCCAATTCACACGAGATGACCGAACAAAGAATAGAGAAATCACCAATAACAACAGGAGCAAGAGACAGCCATAGAGTTAATGGAATGGATTGTCCAAGTATGAATTGGGAAGCAGCAGCATTGAAGAAAGGCTCAAGAGCTGAAAAAAACAACAACAAACTAGTTATCAATAGGCTACACATGACATAAAACCACGTATATTTAAAATATCATCCTCTAACTATGGTACTCGAACTTGGTGTGAGTGTCAAAGCAGGCAAGTGTTCAACACGCCATGTCTGAAAATGTGTCAGACATGAGTGTTGGACATGAATGCTTCAAGAAAAATGAAGAGTTGGAGCAACATAGCCTGCACAAGAGAATATATAGAAACATATAATGTCATCATCACCTTTGATTGTGTGGGTGAAAGACACAGCAACAGCTGCAAAGGAGACATTGCTAGTTACATGGCCCAATGCATGGCATAAGGCAACAGGGATCAACAACTTCAGCAGGTTTGAATCAATAGGCTACACACAAATTTACATAAATCATCAGTGCCACAATAGCGACAAAATTCTCGGGTTTTCCTCAAAAAGAACTTTAGCAGGTTATAACATGTTGCATTTTCCCAACATTGAGGATTCTTACAGCAGCTAACACAACTTAAAGATTTGTAAGAAACTACATTGTAATACTAAGATGATGGGATTTAATTCCTTCACTTACAGCTCGCTTAGGGAGGCCAACGGCCCAGCTGAGCAAACAATATACCACCCCAACGAACAAGTGAATAACTGACACAAAACTGCATCAAAAATGGCATCAAACCATTACTATTCAATGGGAAAGAAAAAGTAAAATTCTGGTTTTGGATTCTCTATTGTACTAAAATTTTGATATTTAATCTCTATACTTATAATTTCACATAATTTGATCCTCTGCAATATTATTAGCAGGTCTAAATTGATAATGCTGATAACTGCGGCCGTAAACGTGAAATTCACAAATCTGCTAAAACTATTAACCCCGTTATTAATCAACCATTAAGACATTAAAAACTGCAATTAACAGTATTCTTTGGACCTACAAATAATATTATAAAAGTAAAGGCATTATTCCACATTAAAGTTGAGTTAGTAGATGGACTAAAACTAAGATTAGACCAAATGATAAGTTAAAAATTCCCCAAAAAACAAGAAAAATGATATAAAAATTCCAATTGCTTACTAGGGATAAGGGAAGTAATTGTAGATCTTCTTGTTGAGAATGTTAAAGATTACATTTAAGAAGTACCTGGAAAGATAAAAAAGAAGATTAAAACACGGTGTTAGTAAATTGAAATTAAAATTTTTTTTAAGTAAATTTGACTGTTGACCGAATCTTAACCACGGTTCAAACCGCCGAACATTTGACGGTTAAACACGCCGACCGGTTTTTTTACCTACCACAAGAAGAAGAAGAAGCCAGTGACAAGAGCGGGATACTTCTGGAAGAATCCAACCGGAGCGATCTCAGCGTTCCTGCAATATCACCGAATCAGTGAGTCAGAGAACTAAGGAGTGGACGAGTTTGACCGAAGCAGAACGGAGGAAACGGACCTCACCCGGCGGAATCGCTTCCTCCCCCGGCCGCCGACGACGCGGAAGCTAGAACCGGCTTCAAAATCTCCCGTTTATTGACCGGCGAGCTCTCGAGCAACAGCGACGGCCTTAGCTGTCTCCCCCATATCAAGTTCCCGCCTTCTCCGACGGCTCCCATAGGCTTAGCCGAAGCAAACGAAACACTGAGACAGTCTTGCGAAAGCTTCGGCCTGATCTGAGGCAAGCCGGCGATGGTGGAAGCGCGTGACAACAACCGCGACTCCATTGTTACTGAGAGTAAGAGAGAATCAAATGGCTATCCTCTTAGATAAGAGTGAGCTCTTTAATGGAGGGAAAAGAATTAAGTAATTAACAGATTTTTCATTTTCTATTTTTCATTTGGTTTATTTATGATTTTAGTCCTTATACTATTCTAAAATTTGATATTTAATCATTTTATTTTAATTTGACATAATTTATTATTGGTGCAGGGTTCAGCAATTTTTTTTATTTCGAGAAATCAAAAACCAATTTAAATCATAATATTTGGACGGTTTTTGGCTCACAAATTAACAAACTATAGTTACTCGAACTGAATCAAATTTTATTTTATTTTATTTTATTTTATTTTATTTATAATTAATTTTAATTTTTATGATATAAAAAAAAATTGTAAGGTTCAATTGACATTTTTACCATGGTAATAATAAAAATGATATAAATTTAAGAGCGTTTAAACACATATTATCTTCTATGGGCGGGTTATAGGCAGTAGTAGTAGTAATTTTTTATATATTATATTTAAAATGGTAAAAACAACATAAAAATGCTATGTATTTGTTTTCAAAAATAAAATATAAGAGTTAATGATTATTTTTTTATGAAAATTTCTTTTTAAAAATATTAATGAAAAAATATAAAAATATTATTAAATAATTTTTACAAGTCATAAAATAAAGTTTATTTTGTCAACATAAAGTTTAAAACTCAAAATTAATATGTAAAAATTGAGAGCTAAATAGAACTATCACAAACAATTTAAACAAATTGATCAAACTAAATCTAACTCAACCCTAATTATTTAAACATGTGACTAGATTCCAGGTGACTTGCTGGTAGTGTAGTCGAATAACAATAAAAAAACAATCATGTTATTACTTTAATTACAACAACTAATTGTGTATTTTATATATTAAAAAAAAAAGAAATCAAATTATGTCGAATTAAAGTAAAAGATTAATCTAAAAAAATTAACATAGTCAAGGGACTAAAACCAGAATTACACCTTTCACTTTTTTGTTTTTAAAATTATTGATTAATTCTATTTTATTGGTCCTCGACTCTCAAAAAATTACGTCGCTTTGGTCACCTGCCGCAAGGTACAGGCGAATACGCTGTATACTCTGACTTGATGACGTAAAATAAAGATCAGAAACCGAGGAGATTGTTAATCAACGGTGGAGAAATCATTGAAAGAGAAATGAAGAGATTGAGATGTGGGGACAGATCTTATCTCCTGTGTATGGCTGGTGAAGACAGATATCTCGTCCAATTGTTTACGAGTGGCTTCTATTTTGCCTTGTTTTTGCAAATATCCTTATCGTCTCCCATCCCCTTTCCATTATTTGCTTGAAAGTGAATGTTTATCATTCCACTTTTAGTCCCTCTATGATGCTTACTCTTATATTTTAATCAATCTATTTTAATTCGATACAATTTAATCCTATATTTTAGGTTCAAATGGATATCATATGTTGCTACCCTTAAAAATGATGACATGAATTTCTTTTAGTGTTATTTGGTCATAGACAGGTTGACGTGAAAATCCAATCATTATGATCAATCAGTAATATATTTACATGTTAGTCACTATTTTAGAAATAAGATTAAAATATGCCACAAGTTTTTGTACTATTTAAAAATTTAAAATTTATTTTTTACACTTTTATTTTTAAAATCTTAGTCCTTTTTTAGATTTGAAAATTTAAATACAATTGTTAACCGTGTTAATATTGTTTTGTTAGATTTAGGTTCAGTTACATGACAACCAAGTTAATTTTTTTTTAAGTTTAAAATGTCATACCAACAAATTTAACAAAATAAATTAACAACAGAAGTGATAACTGTGATGATTGTCCTCTTCTTAACAGAGGGTGATCTAGCAGGGAACCTTGTACATCTAATGTAATTATTTGGTAAGTTTTAGTTTTAGTTATATAGCTTTGAGAGTAAAGTTGTCTATATGTTAAGTTGAGCTTTATCGTTTCAATGAGATTAATATATTTATACTATAATTTAAGTTCTTGATTAAGTTGATGTTATCTTCAATCGGGTCATTTACTTGGCTAGAAAATTATGAGAATGTCCTTTTGTAATTAAAATATTAATATTATTCGAGAGTATTTTAATTTTTTTATTAAAAATAATAAAAATATGCCTATGATGGGATTGAAAGACAACTTCATTAGTAAAACATTTATTTTACCATTCAACTAAAGTTTTATTTTGATATTTTTATACATTTTAATTTTTTTATTCACACTTTATTACCTTCGTAAGTTGTATATCTATATACTAATCTTTAAAATCCCAACTGAGTTGATGTCGCTCTTTAACCAGTTCACCAACTCGGCTAAGAAGTTACGAAAATGTCCTTCCGTAATTAAAATAAGTAATATTATTTGAGGGTATTTTATTCTTTTTGCTTTAAAGAAAATCAATAAAAATATGCATACGATGAGAATTGAACCCACACTAATTGCATTAGTAAAACCTTTAATTTAACATTCAATTAAAGCTTTATTTTAATATTTTTTTATACATTTTAATTTTATTATACACATTTATTACCTCGACATTGACTCAAGATTGATGAAAATATTATGATAAATAATTTAACCTAATTTTTTCATTTTAATAATGTACATGTTTAATGTGTTTTTATTAATTAGTTTCAAACTATACATTTCATTATTTATTTTATGTTATTTTTAAATAGATATTTGTGTTCTAAATTTGTGATTTTTACATGCATACGCATCTGATAGAATTTCTAGTATTAATAATGTATTTGATTAAGTTACTATCACAAATTAACTCGACACTGACTCAAGATTGATGACAAAACAATAATAAACAATTTAATCTATTTTCTTAATTTTAATATTGTGCATATTTCAGGTGTTATTATTAATTTGTTTCAAGTCATACGCTTTACTATTTATTGTATGTTATTTTGAGATACACATTTGTGTTTTATATTTGTGATTTTCACACACATACATATGTCATAGGATTTCTAATAGCTCAATTTAAAAAATGAATATCATATTTTGCTAAATTTACCAATATTATTTTAAATTTTTTATAAAAAAAACCATATATGTTATTTTTAATTAATATTTGATTAATGCTGTCGAAACCAATTTTTTGAAAAAGAGGGGTCGACTTGATTTTGAAAACGAAAAAAAAAATGGGAGTCGCCACCAATCCTTTTTGATGAGCTGTGTTTGGGTCACCTCGTGAGATGGTTGTTTTTAATAAACGGTTTGATTTATTAAGACAACGCTTTTGGTCTACGAAATTCAGAAAGATGGGTTTGGGAGTCGGTTATGCACGAGCAATGATTAGCACTCTCGTAACGCCCAAAATTGGTACCTAGTTGATTAATTAATATCTTAGTATCGAAAATTGAAAATTTGAAGAAAATTTTAAAATACGATCTTTTGTTAAAAATTTGAAATTTTTTTTTGAGGATAGAGCATATTTCACGTTAATCGAAAAAAATTACGTCCCGTAAGTTAGGACACAATGTCTTAAATTCCCGATACGAGAATAAATGTTGAAAATTTTATTTTAAAAGATGTTCGATGATTTCGGTTTTAGAAAGAAATCATATTCCGTAAGTTAGAACACGATCTTTTCGTAATTCCTGAGATTATTTTAAAAATTTTAAAATGTTCGTTTGTTCAGATTTGTCGAGAAAGTCGAGACCTCGTAAGTTAGGGTACGATTTTCAAATTTCAAAATACGTAATATCGTTTATTTTTAAAACATAATCTTTATGTGTCGAATGAAAATTAATGTGACGCAAATTCATAGTAAGAATGTAGAATGAATCACGATACTGACAGGCATAACAAAATAATAGTAGATGCATAATGTGAGTGACAAAAAATAAGAACGAAGATAAAATAAAATAAACAAGACAAAAATAAAAGAATAAAAAAAAACTAAAATTTTAAAGCGAAAAAAACCTAATGTTAAATAAACAAATAAGTATAAATTGTGTAAAACAATTTAAAAATAATAATATTAATAATGAGAATACTATCAATAATATATAAAAAAAGCAAGCAATCTAAAGTTGGTAAGCACATAAAAGAATATGGATAAATAAGTATTTAAAATATTAGGTAAATAAATATAAAAAGAAATCTAATAATAATAGTAATAATAATACAAAAGTAATTAATTTAATTATATGATAATAATAACAAGTAAATAAAATAAAAAGGAAAATAATAGTGGTAATGATAACATTAAATTAATTAATTTAATAATAAAATAGCAGAAATAATAAAAAAGGGGACTAAATTGATCTTTAAAATAGAAATTTGGAGAAATCTAAACCCTAAACCCTAAACCCTAAAACCATAAACCTTAAACCATTCTTCTTCAAAAATAAAAATAAAAAATAAAAAACCTCTCAAACTTTCTTCCCCTTTTCAGAAACCGGCCTTAACTATGGTGGGCCACCGCCGCATCATCCGCCGGTCGCCGGCGACAACGCCGCCGTCCACGATGGCTGGAGGTCAAAAAAATGGGCCATTTTTGGCCTTTTTAACTCCTGATCCCAAAAATGCAATCTTTTATCGGAGATGGCGGCCTTGACCTCCCCCACGACGGCACGAATGCAAAGTAGAGGAGCGGCGGCAGCTGGTCCTAAGGTTTCTTTGTTGTTTTTTGAAAATGTTGTGGGCTGGGGTAGGTTGGGCTGTATTGGGCTAAGGCAATTTAGTTTGGGTTTAGATTTGTTTGGGTTTATTGTAATTGGGCTGCTTGATTTGGGTTTAACTTAGTTGGGTTTGGGGTTTAGGTTTGTTTGGTTTGATTTTGAGTTTGTGGTAGTTTGGGTTTTGTTTTGTAATTGAGTTGGTTTGCTTATATGGGCCCCGAGCTAAATCGGGCTTATACAGCTGTCCCTTTTTGCTCATTGTCGTGTAACGAGAACAGAGCAAAGACTTTTAAGAAAGACCAATTTTGCCCAGTCTCGCCGAGTCTCAACTTCTTTAGTGCTTATCTTCTTCAAGTAGCTTCGTTTCGATCCACCACATCTTGTTGATTTGATCCACTCCACCGCCACTTCAGAGGGATAAGACTTGTAGTTTCAATCTGTTCCGCTGCAACTTCAGGGAAATAAGATCCACTATCTTCAATTTGCTCTACTGCATCTTCAGAGAGATAAGATTTGCTATCTTTGATCTACTCTACTGCAACTTCAGGAAGATAAGATCTGCCATTATTTGTAGTTTTAATCTGTTCCACTACAACATCAGGGAAATAAGATTTACTGTCTTCAGTCTGCTCTGTTGCAACTTCAGGGAGATAAGGCTTGTGGCTTCAATCTGCTCCACTGCAACTACAGGAAGATAGGATCCGCCATAATTTATAGCTTTAATTTGTTCCACTGCAACATTAGGGAAATAAGATTTGCTATCTTTGATCTGCTCTATTGTAACTTCAAGGAGATAAGATCTACAACTTCAATCTGCTCCACTGCTATTTCAGGGAGATGAGATTTTTGGATTCATCGATCTTGCGATACCGTCCTCTGGGGGACATGACCTGTAGAATCGATTTCATGGGCCTATACTTATGCCCAATGATTAGGATGTCATAATCAGAATGAATCAAATGCTTCTAATTAGACGTGTATGAATGATATTTGTATGAATGCAGAATGTCATGAGAATGATCCCTTTTTAATATCTGGGTTGTCATTGCTCGTTGTGCATCAATGTTATATTACTGACGTAATATCCTGTCTTCTTGTTCAGCTGATATCTTTGATAGAAAATCCAAAGAAATAGTTACAATTTAGATTCTTCTTTCTCAAATATTTTCAACCCTTAGGCTTGGTGAATTCTAAATAATAGTCATGTTTCAGGTTCTTGTACTATTTACAAGCTTCCAGAGTAATATGCAAAACTCCTTTTGTGAAAGTATTATTAGTCCATTAATCGTTATTTCAATATAAAATGCTTGAAAATGATCATAATGATGGACAAAATTAAAATTTATCAAGAACAAAAATCTGAAAAGAATGGATTAATTAAAGAAAGCAGACATTGCTGGAATATAAAATAGGTGAGGGGAAAAATAAGTGCCTCAGATATTGCAGCCTGAGCTTCTCTATACGAACTTTTTGAGGACCATTCTGAGTTCAACATGGGTTTAGTAGATCTAGAGTACTTTGTCGATGCTCTAAGATGTAGTATACCTCTTTCTTGTTAATTCAGGCACAGCAGGACTACTTCATGCCCCACATTTGATCAAAATTTGAATTGCCCTTTCACAGGTTTTCAATTCAAAACCCCTTTGGTCTCAAGGCGCTTTTTTGCGAGTTTTCGCTTTGGCCTCTCCATTCTTTTCTTTTTAAGTAAAGTACTTTTTTACTGAGTCGGCATTTACTGGGTTAGGTAGACTCTTGCCATCCATCTCAGTTAATATAACGCTCCTCCAAAAAAGGCATTTTTTACCACATAAGGTCCTTCCCAGTTTGGCATCCACTTTCCTCTGAAGTCCTTTTGTATAGGAAGGATCTTCTTCAATACCAGGTCCCCCATGTGGAATTCTATAGGACGAACTCTTTCGCTGTAAGCTCACATCATTCATTTTTGGTACATTTAACTATGACGGATAGCTTTCAACATTTTCTCTTCAATCAGGCTAAATTGGTCATATCGAGATTGGATCTATTCTACTTCATCCAACTTTAGCTCAGCCAATACTCAGAGAGAAGGAATTTCGACTTCAATGGGTAAAACACCTCCATTCCATAGACCAATGAGAAAGGCGTTGCCTTGGTAGAGGTTCTAACAGACGTTCAATAGGCATAGGGGGCAAATGGTAACTTTTCATGCCAATATTTGTAAGTCTCAGTCATTTTCCCTATGATCTTCTTGATGTTTTTATTAGCCGCTTCTACCGCACCTTTCATTTTTGGGCGATATGGTGACGAGTTGTGGTGTTTAATTTTGAACTGACTGCAGACCTCTGATATAGTGCTGTTGTACAAGTTCAATGCATTGTCCTATATGATCCTTTCTGGCATTCTATACCGACATATGATCTCCCTCTTTAAGAACTTGTTGACTGCCGACTTGGTGACATTGGCATATGAAGCAGCCTCTACCAACTTGGTGAAGTAATTGATGACCACAAAAATGAATCGATGCCCGTTAGAGGCTTTTGGCTAGATTGGCCCAATGACGTCCATGCCCCACATAGAGAAAAGCCATGGAGAAGTCATAACATGAAGAAGTTAATAAGGCACATGAATCTTGTCCCCATAAATTTGACACTTATGGTACTTCTTGGCATAATTGATGCAATCCTCTTCCATGGTGGACCAATAATACCAGAATCTCGTGATTTGCTTGGCCATTGTAAAACCATTAGCATGTGTTCCGCAGACACCCTCATGGACTTCTTCTAGGATCTTTTTAGCCTCAATAGCATCCACACATCTTAATAACACCTGATTCTTTCTTCTTTTGTATAGGATCTCCCCATCTAAAACATAATCACTGGAGAACTTTCTCAACATTCTTTTATCATATTGCAGTATATCGTGATACCAGGAATGATCATCTTTTTCTTCCTCTTCGTTGATGTTGTAGCAATGAGCCGGAGCCTCGCAAATACTCATTTGGATAGGCTTTACATCCTCTTGTTTATTTACTCTGATCATAGAAGCTAATGTAGCCAAGGCGTTAGCCATTTGGTTTTCATCTCGCGGGAGGTAACAGAAGGTGATATCATCAAACTCCTTAATTAATTCCAAAACTAGCTCTCGATAATTGATCAATTTGGGGTTTCTTGTTTCCCATTCACCTTTGAGTTAATAGATCACTAGTGCAAAATCCCTATATACCTCTGGCACTTTGATTTTGCATTCTATGCCACACGGATTCCCATGATACATGCTTCGTACTCTACCATATTATTTGTGCAATCAAAATCCAATTTGTAAGTAAATGGATAATGATCTCCATTTGGGGATATCAAGATTGCCCCAATTCCGTTACCAACAGCGTTTGATACTCCATCGAAGTTCAGTTTCCAAGGACGATTTTTGGGAGCATCTGATTCGGTAATTACCACATACATTAGATCTTCATTAGAAAATCAAAGTTCAAAGGCCCGTTATCTTCTAGAGCTCTACTGGCTAGAAAATCTGCTATTGCACTCCCTTTCACAGCCTTCTGGTTCACATAGACTATGTCAAATTCAGAAAGCAGAATTTGCCATCTGGCCATCCTTCCATTCAAAGTAGTCGATCCCATCATATATTTTAGAAGGTCTAGTTTCGAGATTAGCCAAGTTGTATAGTACAACATGTACTGCCTCAATCTTCGAGTTGTCCAGATCAATGCGCAATATAATTTCTCAATTGGTGAATATTTCATTTCCAATTAAGTGAATTTCTTACTGGGGTAGTATATCGCTCTTTCTTTCTTTCCTGTCTCATCGTGTTGGCCTAGTACACATCCCATAGAATTGTCAAATACTATTAAATACGATGATCGATGGCCTATATCTGGATTAGGTGGTGACAAAGATCGGGCATTGGACGTGCATCTTTGTTTTACTTTGTCAAAAATTTTCTGGCATTCATCATCCCATACGTCTGGATTGTGTTTCTTAAGAAGATGGAATATGGGGTCACATTTCTCAGTTAGTTGTGAAATGAACAGGGTAATGTAATTTAGTCTTCCTAGGAAACCTCGATCTTCCTTTTGAATGCGCGGCGGGGGCAATTCTTGTATAGCTTTGACTTTGTCTAGGTCGATTTCAATTCCCTTTTCATTGACTATGAAACCTAGTAATTTTTCTGACCTAGCCCCGAAAGTACATTTTGTTGGATTGAGCTTTGACTGAAATTTTCTCAACCTCAAGAACAATTTCTTCAAAACTTGTACGTGCTCCTTTTCTGTTTGGGATTTTGCAATCATATCGTCAACGTAAACCTCGATTTCTTTGTGCATCATGTCATGAAACAAGGTTACCATGGCTCTTTGATACATTGCTCCCGCATTTTTTAATCCAAATGGCATCACCTTATAGCAAAAAGTTCCGCACAAGGTTATGAATGTGGTCTTTTCCATTTCTTCAAAATGCATGTTCATCTGATTGTATCCAGAGAAGCCATCCATGAAGGAGAACAGTGAGTAGCCTGCCGTATTATCCACTAAAGTGTCAATGTGAGGCAATGAAAAATTGTCTTTTGGGCTGGCCTTGTTTAAGTCTCTGTAATCTACACACATCTGTACCTTTCAGTCTTTTTTAGGGACGGGGACAATATTAGCTATCCATTCTGAGTACTTAACCACTTGTAAGAACTCAGCATCGAATTTCTTCTTGAACTCTTCTTTTATTTTTATCACAACATCGGGTCTCATCCTTCGGAGCTTCTGCTAAACTGGCTTGCACTCTTCTTTTATGGGGAGGTAGTGTACCACAATATCAGTACTTAACTCGGGAATATCTTGGTACGACCATGCGAAAACATCTTTGAATTTTTGAAGTAACTCAATGAGGTCTCGTTTTGTTTCTTTGGCTATGCAAGTTTCAATTTTCACTTCTTTTCCTTCTTCTAAGATCACAATCTCTACTGTCTCTTTGTGAGGTAGAATCTACTTCTCTTCTTATTCTACCATCCTTAACAAATTCGAAGATAAGTTACAGTCTCTGTCATATTCAAAATCCTAAGATCCCTTTAGACACATGTTTCGCTCAAAAGGAGATTCTAGGTCAGTAGCAGTGTCGCTCATGTCGTTGATATCTAGAGACCTATTGTAGGTACGAAGCAATATTCAAAGAACAAATAAATCTAAGAATAACTATTTGTATGGTATGGTTATGAATGAAATGAAAGAATAAAAGAATATTTGCTCAGAGTGATACATAAAAGTATATTTTTTATTGAAATAAATATGTTGGACATGAGCCTATTTCACAAAAGGATTCTTATTGCTTCTAGCTTAAAGCAACAAGCGTGTTTTGAACATTACTCTGAATCAGCTCTAAAAACTACAGGTATCTCTTCCGCAGTCCAGTTGTTCAGAACACTTCCAGGCTCATAAGGGAGGATGCCCGATAAGTTTTCTTCCACCATTCTCTCTTCAGATATGGCGTTGATGTTCATATTTCCCATTATATCTTCAGCAATTTCTTTTTCTATCATCTTCCATTCAATGTGAATAATTTCTCTTGACACGAATGTTCTGGATATATGGGGGAATGTCATTGGTTTCTATTTGACCTCTACCCCGCTTAATCGCGCTCTTATTCTCTTTTGCTTCTTCTCCAGCTCCTTCTTCCTTTGCTTCGCGCCTGACTTATACCTCAAGCCAAAGCGATCCCGTTTGTTAGTCAAGATTAGCACTTCGACGCGTCTATTGATGTATTTCCTGAGTCCCCTTTCAGGTAATGCTCCTTTTCCTACTGTTAGTTGTAAGCTCATCCTCATAGCTTTGGATATTTTAGGCATTGGGATCTTACTTTCTTCGATGATGAAGGTTGCATTCACAAATTCTAACAATCAAAAGGAACATTCTATCGCTTCACTATCACTTTCTACGTATGGCGCATCACTGGTAACGGATGCAAGAATGTCTTCTTCTGCATTTATCGTTATCAGTTGGCCCTTCGTTACCAACTTTAACTTTTGGTGCAGTGATGATGGTACCGCCCTTGCTGAGTGAATCCAATGCCTTCCCAATAGACAATTGTAAGAAGGCTTAATGTCCATCACTAAGAAGTTAACCTCGTATATGTTTGGACCGATCAAGAGAGGTATCTCAATCATTCCCATTACTTTTCTTTCGGTGCCGTCGAATGCTCTCACTATGTTTTGGCATGTTTTCATGTGAGAGCTGTCCACAGGCAACCTGTTCAATGTGGACAGGGGCAATACATTCAGTGCCGATCCATTGTTAATCAGTACCCCCGGTAATGTATACCTTTTGCAGCATGTGGTGATGTGCAGAGCCTTGGTGGATCCCCTTCCCCCAGGTGGTATTTTATCGCCATTAAAAAAGATGAAATTATCAGCGCTTATGTTGTTGACAAGACGGTCTAGCTTATTTACTGAAATATCATTAGCGATATAGGTTTTGTTTAACACCTTCATTAGCGCGTTACGGTGTGTCTCCGAGCTTAAGAGTAAAGCCAGTACCGATACGCGAACTGGCTACTTGTATAGTTGTTCCATGACACTATACTCGTTGTTTTTAGGTATTTCAAGAATTCCTTAGCTTCTTTCTCAGTTACCGACTCATTAACAGGTAGTTCTGGCTTCTCTTTCCTTTGTTCGACCACCAAGGATTTCCCTTTTACAGGTTTGGCTTTTGTATTTGGGGCATCATAATGTCTTCCACCACGTGTATAGTAACGCACATCTTGACCTTCTTCTGGCATGCTGACCGGGCCCTCTTCTCCCGGGATTGTCACATTGCAGTCATAGTTCTAAGGTACCCTTTTGCTATCTTTATAAGAAAAAGAAACGAGTTTCTGGATTACAACTCTTGGTGTAATTTTTGCTCCGACTTCATTGATTCTTGGTCGTTAGATGATTACCACCGAGTGGTTGATCTCATGGACCTTCTTTGTCGACCCTCCTTCTGAGGCGCACACATCTTCTCATTCGATATACTCAAAGAACTCTAGCTCCTTGTTGTCCATTAGACCTTGTACTAGTGTAATAGCCCAAATTTCAGTGATGTGGAAAATAGTGGTTCGAGACCACCAAATCCGACAAATGAACTCATAAATTATATTATTTAATATTTACGAGCCAAATGTAGCCTTTAAAAGATTTTTGAAATAGTAAATTGTGTTTTATAAATATTTATTTGGTCAAGAATTGAGAAAAAGAGGTATCGAGATCTCGGTGTTATAAACTGAGTCATAAATTTTTTATGAATATTTACGGAATGTCAATAAGGTAGTATTAAAATTTTGTTAGAAAATTTTGACGTTTGGGTGGTTAATTAAATAAAAAAGACTAAATTGAAAAAGGTGTAAAAGTTGCTAGATGGATTAAATAGCTTAATTGTCAAATAAGGAAGGACCTAAAGTGCAAATAAGCCCAAAGGAGATATTTTGAGCGGCAATAGCTGAGAAAAATCAGGAAATGATTGAAATAAGGGTAAAATTAGAAAATTGCCAAAATTAGCTAAATAAAAATGGGACCAAGTTGGAATATCTAGAATTCTCTTCATTTCTCTTCATTTTCATCAGCTAAAATACAGCCATGGAAGAGGGTTCATGCTGGTTTTCATACTCTAGCTTCATGTAAGTTTAATTCTTGCTTTCTTCTTGAAATTTTTATGTTTTTGGACTTTTACAATTGGGTCCAACTTACTATGTCATTAGTTTTTGATTCTATGGCTAATTTTTAAAGTTGCTATGGATGAGTGCTGGAAGTAGAGGTGTTCATGGGCCGGGCGGCCCGACCGAAATTTGGGAGGGTTTGGGCAAAAATATAAGCCTGAAAAATGGGTTTGGACAAAAAATAAGGCCCGTTTAAAAAATGGGCCAGGCCTCGGGTAAGGTATTTTTGGCCCGGGCCCGGCCCGAATTCACTAAATAACAAAAAAATCTGCTATTTTTTTAATTTTTGAATGTTATTTTCTTGTTGTTTTCTCCCTATTTTGCTACCATATTACTATTATGTTGCTACTATTTTGTTGTTATTGATTGAATATTGTATAAAACTTATTTTATTGTTAATTTTGTTATTATTTTAAAGGCATTTGTTAATTTTATTATTATTTTAGATGTATTTGCTTGTTAAGTTACATCTATCTTAGTGTTATTTAAGTCTACATTTTTTTTAAAATTTATTTTCAATTTGTTGGGAAATATTTATTTTGATTTTTTTAGTATTTTTGATGTAATATATATTTAAAAATCATATAAAATAATATAAAAAATTAATATCTGGTGGTCATTGGGGTAGTAGGGCAAGTTTTAGCATTTTATATGGGTCGGGTTTGGGAAAAAATTTAGGCCCATTTTTTGGGCCCGGCCCGGCCCTACCCATGAACACTTCTAGCTGGAAGTATATGATGAATAAATATAGAATTGAAGCTTTAATTTTGATATATGATGATTTTATTAAGTAAAATTGATGGAAATTGGTTTTAGGACCTAATTGTAAAAGAGTTTGGAATTAAGGTTTAATGCTAAAGTTCTGATTTTCAAGGGTTAGGAAGTAGTTTTAAATGATAGAATAAGGTATTAATTGAGAAAAATTAGCCCAATTAAGGGGTTAATTGGACAAGGACTGAATTGTATGAACTGTGAAATTTGGGGCAAAATGGAAATCATCACTTTGCACTAAAACAGTTTTGGACAGCAGCAGTAGTCTAACTTTGAAAAGTCACCAAAAATTTTAGAAATCGAATTAGAGGATGAATAAAATATAAAATTAAAGCTTATTGAGTATAGTTTCTTATAGTAGAAATGGTGTAAGTAATGGAATTGTAAATCATGAGAAATAATAGGTTTTGTGAGACAAGGTTAGAATGATTTCGGGTTCCCCTGTTTTGACTTTGAAAAATCAGAAAAAATTGGATACAAGTAATTAGGGGCTTAAATTTATATTTTTAAAATCCTAAATAAGTCTATTTTCAAGAGAAATAAACAGGAACATCATCTGAATTCTATATGAGAAGATAATTAATTTTTTGTGAAGAAGGGTCGGAACAGTCAGACAGCAGAACAGGGATAACTTTAAAGAATAAACTGTACTTATTGGCTAAATCAAAAATTCTGAAAATTTTATGGTAAGAAGATATGTGAGTCTAGTCTCAAGGAAAATTAGTCGATCATAATTTGAAGTTCTGTAGCTCAAGATAAAAATAATTTAGTGACTATGAATAAATAAATAGTGAAAAATTATAGATAATGTTACTTACAAATGTGTTATTTATACTAAGGATGTGGAATGGAGAGAAGGGGGAAGAAAATATTTGAATGACTTATGTATAAATTGATCGTATGCCCGATTATCATCGATAAACGTTGAATTAGAAATGATATAATGTTTTATTTCAAATATTTATTATGAAACTAAGATTATTGTTATGGTATAAAAATCGAATTGTAAGTTCATGTAACTTGAGTTACATTCTTAAATGCTTGAAATGTATGTTGTTGATGTGAATATGATTTGAATGTTCATTCTATGAAAATTGATGAAACATTGATATATTTGATAAAAAGGGGAAGAAATCCCGGTTGAATGAAAGGAAAATTCGATGGATCTCTGAAAAGGAATTGACGGTAAAAAGGATCTAGCTCGGATGGGTGATCCTATCCTGATATAGTCCTCCAGAAGAATATGTGAAAAATGGATTTAGCCCGGATGGATAATCCGAATTTAAGTCAATTTGCTCGGGTGATAATTGAGATCCAAGCTCATTAGAATAATTGTCGTTGCGGGGATTTAGCTTGGGACCGTAATCCCATTGTAAGGATGAGGTTCATGAGTGTGCTCTCTGAAATGGAAATGTGCGCACATGAATATGAATTGACGGACCCGGATTTGTATACTAAAGTGTACCCCTGAAAATCCATCGAAATTCCGAGAAATTCAACTGGATAAATATGGAAAAATAACAAGGGAATGGAAATCATGACATTGATGAGCTCATCAATCATGGTATATATTATGTGATATAAGGAAATACGAGTTGATGAGACATGAACATAGAACTTGGTTGATGAATGAGTTCACTTGTGATTATATATTTGTACACCCTTAAGTTTTAATATGAAATAATCTGAATTCTAAATGAAATTGTTATAAAAATGTATATGAAATACAGAGGTATGATTGTTATATGTTAAATGAATACAAAATGTGAAAAAGTATAAGTATAAGAGAAATTTAATGAGAATTGAGCCCATATACGTTTCTTGTTAATTATATGAAGTGTGCGACTAACAAATGGTATTAAGTATAAGGCTCGGTTGAATATCTTAAATTGGTTTTTGTATGTATTAAATGTGGGTGAAGAATAAGGATCAAATGAGGGAGAAATATAGTTTGGAAAATAGCCTTATTTGTGAAAATTAACTTTACCACATGGCCTAGCAACACGGGCGTGTACTATGGCCGTGTGACCTGAATTCCTTCATAGATGCAAGTCAGAGAGTTACACGCCTCAGAGACACAGCCATGTGAGCCACACGGCCATGCCACACGGGAGTGTCCCTAGTCACACAGGCATGTGATCCTTGTAAATGAAATAAATTTTGGGATTTTGCAAAAAAAATTTATACGATTCTGATTTAGTCCCGACCCGATCCTAATGCATGATTTGGACCTCGAGGGTCCGTTAAAGAAACTTTTATAATTAATTTTGGTATTTGAGCGATAAATGGTTTAAATTGTCTGTAAGTGTTCCGTACTCCTCGGTAATGCCTCATACTTTATTCCGGCAACGGATATGGGTCGGGGGTGTTACAACTAGGGCCCTGAATTCACTACATTTTTTAATCTCATGATCTTCTTCATCATGGAACTCATAATAGTTCCTTGCTTCTCGGGATCTATCCCTCGAGTCTTGTGTGATTAACCCTCTTTCTACCATTTTCTTCCAAACTTCTCTCAACGGGGTTTTCACTTCTACAATATTCATCTTGATTTTCTTCCCCACATTCTCGACTATCGCATTTACCCCATTATCAGCATGGTTGGGTAACGAATTTTCCACACCAGATGGATCATCGAATTTTACAATGTGCATTTTAATGAGCCTTTCAACTAACTTTTTAAAAGCGGTGTAGTTTTCTATCGAGTGTCCCATGATTCCCACATGGTATTCACATTGGGCATTTGCATCGTACCATTTGGGGTATGGGGGTTGCATTGGCTTTAGGTAGAAAGGGAATACAACATGTGCATCAAATAAACTTTGGTACAACTCCTTATACGCCATTGGAATGGGTGTAAACTGGAGTTTCTCCGTATTTTGCTTCGTGTTGGGCTCTTGTCTTGGTGGGGCTTGATGGCCAGCGGTTACCATTCTCGATTGGTTCACAGTGGTTGGTTTCGAATAACCCCTGTTATACATGCTCACATTATTTACCTCATTTTCTCTTTTTCTTGGGGCCGACCTCTTTGTGTTGTCCCCGGCCTATATTTTTCCACATCTTATTGCATTCTCTATCATTTCGCCAGACATCACTATGTCTGAGAAACTCTTAGTTGCACTTTCCAGCATGTGATTGATAAAATGTGCCTTCAGGTATTAATGAAGAGCATGGTTGTTTCTTTTTCTAGCAGTGGCGGTTGGACTTGCGTGGCGACTTCTTTCCATCTTTGAGCATATTGCCTGAAATTTTCGTTTAGATTTTTCTCCATATTCTGTAATGTGATTCTGTCAGATGCCATATCCATCACGTGGTCCTTCCACGAATTAGTGAATCAATAACTGATTATACCATTTGGCCGCAGCCCCAGTCAAGGTGTCTTGGAAACAGTGAATCAATAACTGATCATTATTGACATATCTGGTCATCCTCTGACAGAACATTGTAATGTGAGCCTCAGGGCAACTGGTCTCGTTATATTTTTCAAACTCCGTCATTTTGAACTTTGGAGGGAGCACTAGATTTGGGACTAGGCTCAATTCCTTAGCATCAATTCCACAATGGTAATCAGCGCTTTCCAACGCCTTGAATTTCTCTTCTAGCCATTTGTATCGGTCTTCCAGTTGCTTTGGGAGCTCCACTATCGCCTTTCCTATTTCCGTTATAACATCAAGGTCAGGGATAACGAGATTTGCTGGATTGTCTCTGGGATTGGAGCCTGAACCCATCGGGAAGTTTATCGGTGTCGAAGTACTAGTCTGATATTGGGGTCTGATGTTGACGGACACCCTTTGTGGCTGTGCTTGGGTGTTTGTTGGGGTGAAGCCTAGAGGATAAGTAGGGTCCTGGTTGTCGTCTTCGGTATTGATCATAGGGCTCTTTCCTTTTTCTAGCCCCCCAGCCAACAACCGCGTTAACTGGCTCATCATGCTTCTCTGGGATTCTAGCATCTGATCCGTCATATCCTGTTGGATTTTGGCCAATTGTTCTTGTATCTGTATTTGTAGTTGATCTTGCATCTCTTTTTGCATTTGTTCCAATCTTTCCAACCTTTGGTCCATGACTTTAGTTTTTCTTCGTGTACTGTAATGATATTCCAAGGTAATTGCCACGATTTTAGAGTCTCTTTGTGAGTTTAGTGCACATGATGCAATGTAATACTAATGCGTGAATGCAAAAAAGAAAAAGGTATTGATTATGATTTAATTTTATTAGAGTAGCTTTTCTAGAAAAAGAATTGATCATAGGGCTCTTTCCTTTTTCTAGCCCCCCAGCCAGCAACCGCGTTAACTGGCTTATCATGCTTCTTTGAGATTCTAGCATCTGATCCCTCATATCCTGTTGGATTTTGGCCAATTGTTCTTGTATCTGTATTTGCAGTTGATCTTGCATCTCTTTTTGCATTTGTTCCAATCCTTCCAACCTTTGGTCCATGATTTTAGTTTTCCTTCTTGTACTGTAATGATATTCCAAGGTAATTGCCATGATTTTAAAGTCTCTTTTTGAGTTTTAGTGCACATGATGAAATGCAATGCTAAGCGTGAATGCAATGAATGCAAAAAAGAAAAATGCATTGATTATGATTTAATTTTATTAGAGTAACTTTTCTAGAAAAAGAATTGATCATAGGGCTCTTTCCTTTTTCTAGCCCCCCAGCCAGCAACCGAGTTAACTGGCTCATCATGCTTCTTTGGGATTCTAGCATCTGATCCCTCATATCTTGTTGGATTTTGGCCAATTGTTCTTGTATCTGTATTTGCAGTTGATGTTGCATCTCTTTTTGCATTTGTTCCAATCTTTCCAACCTTTGGTCCATGACTTTAGTTTTTCTTCGTGTACTGTAATGATATTCCACGGTAATTGCCACAATTTTAAAGTCTCTTTGTGACTTTTAGTGCACATGATGCAATGCAATGCTAACGCGTGAATGCAATGAATGCAAAAAAGAAAAAGGCATTGATTATGATTTAATTTTATTAGAGTAACTTTTCTAGAAAAAGAATTGATCATAGGGCTCTTTCCTTTTCTAATTTCACCAAAGAAGAAGTGTTAAGCGGCTCATCATGCTTTCTCGGGATTCTAGCATCGATCCTCATATCTGTTGGATTTTGGCCAATTGTTCTTGTATCTCGTATTTCTGATTGATTTTGCATCTCTTTTTGCATTTGTTCCAATCTTTCCAACCTTTGGTCCATGACTTTAGTTTTTCTTCGTGTACTGTAATAATATTCCAAGGTAATTGCCATGATTTTGGAGTCTTTTTGTGAGTTTTAGTACACATGATGCAATGCAATGCTAATGCGTGAATGCAATGAATGCAAAAAAGAGAAAGGCATTGATTATGATTTAATTTTATTAGAGTAACTTTTCTAGAAAACGAATTGATCATAGGGCTCTTTCCTTTTTCTAGCCCCTCCAGCCAGCAACCGCGTTAACTGTCTCATCACGCTTCTATGGGATTCTAGCATCTGATCCCTCATATCCTGTTGGATTTTGGCCAATTGTTCATGTATCTGTATTTGTAGTTGATCTTGCATCTCTTTTTGCATTTGTTCCAATCTTTCCAACCTTCGGTCCATGACTTTAGTTTTTCTTCGTGTACTGTAATGATATTCCAAGGTAATTGCCACGATTTTAGAGTCTCTTTGTGACTTTTAGTGCACATGATGCAATGCAATGCTAATGCGTGAATGCAAAAAAGAAAAAGACATTGATTATGATTTAATTTTATTAGAGTATCTTTTCTAGAAAAAGAATTTCTTTACATAAAATGGATTACATATATGGCTTTGCCCTAATGCTTAAGGCCTTGACTTGATTAAGAAGCCTAGCTAACTCTCGGCCTCGATCTGACTCTGACTCATAATTCAAACTCAGTACACCAGCCTAGACCGCCAAGGTTTGTAAATGGTCAGCCACCTTTCGCACTTGAGCCAAAGCTTCATGCATGACGTAATCCCTATTCCTGACTTGGTCTTGAGATTGATGAAGTTGCTTTTTCCACTGCTCATTATTTGCTTCCAGTAGTTCAACTCGGAGTTCACAGCTTTGAAGCGCGGTTTCAAGTTCTTCTATCCTCCCTTTTAGTTCCTCGATCTTGCTTAGGCTGGCCCTTAATTCGATTACGGAGTTGCGACTACGATGCTGATGTAGTGACTTTTCTAACTTTGCCATCCGAGCTCTTAACTTCTCCTTTTCATTTTGGCTCTCCAACAAGCTCTTTTTTAAAATATCCTCCCGTACTCAAGTATCATGGAACTTCTTCTTCCATTGATCGACTCCAGTATTTTCCTTTCTTGCCACCATTGCTCAAACATTTTACCTAAACCAGTAGTTCTTATTGACATATACAGCTTCTTGTAATCTGTTTTCAAACTATCAAAATCTTCTTCGGCCTTGTTCTTTCCCTTCCTCAGTTTCTCGACTTCTAGTTTCTGGACATCGACATCTAGCCCCAGCTGCATTTTCTCCTCATCCAATTGCTCGATCCTTTTTTCTAATTTTAAACTTTTATTCTCAAAATCCTGTTTGACGATCTATAGTTCAGATGGGACCACCTGCAAGTGTCCTTCTATTGATCAGATGTTTTCTGGATTTGACGTAGGGATGTTGTCTTTGATTCTCTGACCCCATCACCGGTCATATTCAGGGGTAGTCATTGGATTTGCAGTAAACTTTTTCATTCTACGAGTTTAGTTCCAAGTGTTTGATATCTCACGAACTTTCTTTTTGTAATTATTTCCCTTGTATACGAATCGCACTGAGCTAACCCTTGTGTTGCTGGCATGAACTGTCTTGACCTGTATTGCCTTAACACGAGTAGGGGAGCATACCCGACAGCTCCCCATATCCTAAGCAGGGGAGCCCAATCAAAATCTCCACATCGATATAAGATCTCGTAGGGGACCATCCAATGGGCTCTCCATTCGATGTCTTCTTCTTGCAGACTTTGGAGAATCATCATCCACTTTTCCTCTGTAATATCATCTCGTCTCGGTGTAACTACTATCTCTTTTAAGGGAGAATAGCTTTCGAAGAAGATTCGATATGAGACATTTGCCACTTTCCAAAAATGGCTGTGGAACCATGCCAACAAAAGTTGCGCACACCCTATAAATCTGCCCTCGTCTACTCTCTGGAACGCGTTCAATGATTTGAAAGTTTCGGCTAAAATCATAGGAACCAGTGTGACCCTTTTGTCAAATCGATCAAAGAGATCCGAGACTGCCTCATCTACGTGCCCTAATGCCTTGGGGAAGACGACCAAACCATAGATGCTCAAAGCGAAAATATTAACCCTTTTTCTTCATATTCGGATGTGCTAGAATTAGATCCCTCAAGTTTTTCCAAGGGATACATTTACTATCTCCTTTTTGCTTGTCCGAGCTACAACCCACTGCTCACTCATCCTTGTGATGGTCATCAATTTCTTCAAAAAGGTCGGGACATTAGCGGCTCTTAAATAGGCTTTGTCAGCTTGAATTCTCATGCAACGAAGTAAGGCCATATACTCCTCCATGGTAGGTACCAAATCAACTTTCCCAAAAGTGAAGCAACTGTAGTCAAGATTCCATAACTGGGTGAGGGCTTGAAATAAGTGCTTGTCCATCTTCATATCAAGCAGATACGGCAAATCTCTATAGTTACAGTAAAACAACTACTTGATCTCATCATTCCACTTGTCCCATATCTCCTTTAATTATTGAAGATTATTCTGAGTCACGCTGATGCGGGTGAAATCCCACAACTCTTATATGTACCCCTCGGTTAGACTATCACCCTTTTCTTGCCATGTTTTCTTCGGACAGATGCATTATCTTTCACCTTATCAAGAAACCCCTTTTCCATGATAAGCTTTTTACTTAGTAACCGAATATGAATCAACGCCTTTTTATGATGAAATGCCATGCAATCACAGTCAAAGAAAAACACAACAAGTCAGTATTATATACCAAAAAAATAGAACTCAAAGCAAACAGGAAATAATCAAGCACCTATTCAGGTAACTACTAGGGTTCGGCGTAGTTCTACTTAGGGCAGGCTCTTAGGGCTTGCTTATGGGGTTTGGTTCTGGAGTAAAGATACCTGAACTGGCAGATTCCTCGATCCTCACCCATTATAGGCTCATGCGGACCAAGATCAGTTCAGGGGAATACATATCCCTATGGCTATACAGAGATGTCTCACGAAGACATAGGTACAGATGTATCCCGAAAGCGATCCACTATCCTATACGGAGGTGAAGACCTCACGAACAAATAGCTTCTCGCTCTCACTTAAGAGGGGTAAAATCAAACGAGTATGCAGTATGATGCGTGAAAGTATACTAAGAGACTCGAACCAAAAGCAAACATATCAAATGACGCAAACCACGAAAATGAAATGAAAAGGTCGTAATTTTAAATCAGATTTCTAATTTTTGACAAAAGGACAGAAATTAATCAATTTACGGCTTGACTCTCGTATTTGTCCCCAGTGGAGTTGATCGTTGTTTTCGTGATGTCAAAGTCTTAAAATTTATAAAAAGAATGATCAAACCTAGAAACTTACTATGACAATGATTTGAGGCAAGCTTACTGATAAACCGTAATTATAACATTTTTAATCCCACATTTAGTATGCTTTTGGATGATTTATCCCTTGATTTACATAAAAAGGTGCTCTTAATACTTTCTTTTCATGTCTTATACCCAGGAGAGCACCCGAAGATGAAAAGAACATACAACGGGCCCAAAACGGAGTAAATGGGCCTTAGCACAAAATTGACACGGCCTGACCCAAAGCCCATACGGCCGTGCCTCACCGATCACCTAGAGCACGGCCTCAACCACGACTTACACGATCGTACCTCAAGTTAGAAATCCGAATATGGTTTGACGTGTTCCATGGCCGTGCCTCTGTCGCTGGAAAGAGTAATTTCAGTTGGAAAAGGATACTTAGGGAGAAAGAATCGCATTCCAAGGAGCCTATATATATCCCCTAAGTGCCACCATTGAGGGGGCATCGAGCTAGGCCAAGGAGCCAAGCCGGAAAGGTCAGAATTGTGGGAATCGCTCGAAGTTAGCCAGTTGATCCATCCCAAGAAGTTGAAATTATACTCAAGACCGCGGATTTCTCATTCAATTCCTTCAGGGAGTTTTAGGGATTTCTTATGTTTTGTTTTATCTTTTCTCTTGAGATGTTTTCTTATTTTGTTATGAACTAAACCCTCTAGATACCTGAAGGGGATGACACCTATGATGGATATTGTTATTATTTTCTGAATTATATGATAAATACTTAGTTTGTTCTTAATTATGCATGCTTAATCCAAATTGATGTGCGTAGATGGAGGAGGAATAGACCCTGCTTAAGAGTAGATTTAGCGTAATTAAGCGGAGTAGATCGCACGCCTAGAGATAGGGTGACGAGATTTTGCCAGATTAGGGTGAAACCTAATATGGGAGTCCATAGATCGATTTACTGCTATTCTAGGGGGTTATTATAAGAGAACGAGAGTTCCACTAATTAACCTAGGGTTAGACGTTATTCGCCTCAAGAGAGGGTTTAATAGGGAGTCCTACGGATCAAGCTAAGTAAATAAATCATATGGTTCAGGGTTTAATAACAAGTGAAGTCTAGGTGGATTCTTCCTGAGGGTATCGTCTTGATTAACTGAAATTTTCCTAAAGTTAATTTCCCAATTCGTTCTTTTTGTCTTTGTGTCTTTAGCTTAGTAGTAGATTAGATTAAAACGACTTCACTTAATATTTAGGCTAAATAATAAAAAGAAAGTTAGTATTAGTACTTTTAGTTCCTTTGGGTTCGACAATCCGGTCTTGCCTTAACTATACTACTGTTCGATAGGTACAATTGCCTTTAATCGTTGTCAGAGTTAGTTTCTAGGTTTGATCATTCTTTTATAAATTTTTAAAGCTCTGATTTCAGCGATCAAGTTTTTGGCGAGACTATTCCATAACCCCATGATGTGAGGGAACGCAACGCTCCACGTATTATGTTTGATTATGTAAACCACATCTAACATGAGCAGAATCAAGTATTGTTAGGCTCGCTATAGCTGCTAATAATTTTGAATTAAAGCCTAACACAATACAAATGATTCAACAGTTTGTTCAATTTGATGGTTTGCAGGACGAAGACCCAAACACTCATATAGCTAACTTTTTAGAATTCTATGATACCTTCAAAATAAATGGCGTTTCTGATGATGCCATACGTCTTCGGTTATTTCCTTCTCATTAAGGAATAAAGCCAAACAGTGGTTAAACTCGTTACCACGAGGGTCAATCACTACATGGGAACAAATGACCGAAAAATTTTTATTAAAATATTTTCCACCGGCCAAGACAGCCAAATTAAGGAATGATATCTCTTCTTTTGTGCAGATGGATTTAGAGACATTATACGATGCATGGGAGAGATACAAGGATCTCTTGAGAAGGTGTCCACACCATGGTTTACCCTTGTGGCTACAAGTCCAAACATTCTATAACGGTGTAAACCCCTCAACGAGGCAACTAATCGACTCAACCGCCCGTGGAACCCTGAACAATAAAACCCCTGAAGTAGCGTACGAGTTCATTAAAGAGATGTCACTGAATAATTATCAGTGGCAAGTTACAAGGACAAAATCGACAAAATCACCCGGAGCTTTCAACATAGACACAGTAACCATGTTATCAACACAGATGGAGATAATGAATAAAAAGCTTGATAATTTGTGTTCTTCGCAGGTACATCTAGTAATGCAATGCGATGCAAATGGAGCCGTGGCAAAACCTGAGTACCCACCCTACCAACCAGAAGCAGAGAGCGAACAAATGAAATATATAGGTAATAATTTCAGAACCAATAATAATCCATATAGTAATATTTACAATCCAGGTTGGAGGAACCACCCAAATTTTTCATGGGAAGGTCAAGGAAATCAAGGAAATCAAAGGCAACAACCTTTTCAAAACTTCCAAAATCAACCCTATCCACAAGAGAAGAAGCCAACCTTCGAGGAGATGCTGACAAAATTCTCGCAGACACAGGAAAACGCTTCTAAGAAACTGAGAGAACAGTTAAAAGCAACGAGAGCTGAATCGGAGAAATTACTAAGTCAGTCAAAGAGGTCACTAATGCAGTCGAACAACTCTTGAAGTTGATGTCAGAACGACCGCAAGGACGTCTACCAAGTAACACCGAGATTAATCCAAAGGAGCAAATTCAAGCCATAGCAGCTCAGGAAAATGTAGAGATTGACGAACCCATCTCACAACAAGAAAATAAGGTAGACGAAGGTAAAGTAGAGGTAACACAAGAAAAGCCGAAACCGATAATTAAGGAGTACCAACCTCGCATACTTATCCCGAAGCGTTAAAAAGAGATGATACAGAGGAACAGTTCGGTAAGTTTCTTAAACACTTAAAGAAATTACATATTAACATACCACTTCTTGAAGCTCTTTTTCAGATGCCAGATTAAAGAAAATTTTTAAGACAGCTCTTGACAAACAAACGCAAATTAAACGAAGAGCCACATGTGAACTCAACACAAAGTGTTCAGCAATTCTACAAAATAGACTACCACAGAAATTAAAAGATCCAGTGAGTTTTACAATTCCATGTTTAATTGGTAGTATAACTATTGATAATGCTTTAGCTGATTTAGGGGCAAGGATAAATGTCCTGCCTTATACATTGTTTAAACGACTAGGTCTAGGGAAACCCAAACAAACTAGGATGAGTATTCAATTAACCAATAAAACTGTTAGAATTCCTTGGGGTATTATCGAAAATGTTCTTGTCAAAATCGATAAATTCGTTTTCCCAGAAGACTTTGTTGTCTTAGACATGGATGAGGACAATTCGATCCCTTTAATTTTAGAAAGACCTTTTCTAGCAACTGCCAAAACTAAAATTGATGTTGCCACAGGAGAACTAATACTTTGTATAGGTAATGAGACAGTCACTCTTCAAGCTCTCGATTCAGCCAGGACATCGAATGACCAAGGTGAGAAAGAAAAATCCATTGATAACTATCTGATTAACCCTTCTTTTCAAAAAGCACCAGAAAAGGGCACGATTGAACCTGATCTTGAATCTAGTGCCAACAAAGAAATAGATCATGAGAAGCAAAGGATTCAACCCAATAAATTAGACGAGTGAAAAACGCACTTCAAGGAAAAATTAGGCGTACAAGAAACAGAGTCAAAATCACTCTACGAGATAGGCAAGTCCAAAAGCGAAGATCAGGTATTATTAGACCTACGACTATCTCCTCTGAACCCTGACACAAACAAAGAAATCCTTTTCAAGGTAATCAATGTTCTACTACACAAAATAGTCGAGGTAAGCAATCCTAATTTTGATGCTCTTAAAATAAATGTTACTCGACCTAAACCATACAATGAACATCAAAACGGATAATATGAGGGAAGATATTCAAACCTTTAAACCTCTCTGAATTTTTCAAACACGAGGAAAGTCTAGCTTAAGACTATAAACGAACGTTCCTCGGGAGGCAACCCGGGCACTAACCTTACTGATTTTTGCATTTAGTTTCATTTTACATTATTTTTCCTTTTTCCTTTCTCTTTTAATCTAACAAGAAGTGCAGATTTCCAGGCCGCATGGCCTTCCACATGGCCGTGCCCGTGGCCGTGTGAACCACCAAAATCTCCGTACTAACATAGCAGAGGTCGTGCAACTCAGTCCCAACCACTTCCCGACGTCACGGATCCAACCACTCCTCCACGGGCACCGACAAAGTGGTACGCCCGTACCCTACGACCGTTTGAAACTACTGACTTGCCAACCACGGACAGAACACGCTCGTGCCTTCAACCCGTGCCAATATAGTGGCTTTTCAAAAATGGGCGTGGCTTGCGGAAGAACGGGCATGGAGAGCCAACACGCCTAGGCACACGGCCATTCGAAGCAGCCATGTGCATCGACATGCCCTCAATCCACGGGGTGGGAACATGCCAGATTTAAAATTCTATTTAAACCCCACAGACCTTCCCTTTTCCCCCATCTAATTTCATCTTGCTTCTCTTTTTCCCCTTCTTCCTCTCAGACTTTTCACTCCATTTACTAAAACTCTAGATCCTTGAGCCATTACACAACATGTCAAAGAAGCGTAAAAGGCCAAACTCCTTAAAGGAGGATAATTTACATGAGTTCATGGCGGCAGCTTCATCCATAATTTACATGAGTTCATGGCGACAGCTTCATCCAACCAACAGGGCAAGGGTCTTTGAGACCATTTAGTTTCTATTTTTCGTTTCTCTTTCCTTTCATTCTCCTTTTCTTTAACAATCTTATGCTAAATTTAATTTAACTTGTTTTAGTCTCGCAGTGTCAGGTTCGCCAGGCTGTTTGGGAATCACGCCGACCACCACGAAAATCACGCCACTTCCGCCACCGCCAGCACCTCCCTAGCCTTAGAGGTCACACCCACCTCGCGAACCATCCAACAATAAGGACTCTTCAGTCCATTTATCTTTTATTTTTATTTTGTTTACATTTTTGTTTCCTCTTTCTTTATCTTTTTTATCTTTAATTATATACTTACTTTATTTTAATTAGGTCTTAATAATTCGTGGTTACTTCTCAGGGCGCTACCCAATTCTTCCCCCTTCTCTTTTGGTTTATCCCTTACATGTTATTATCTATCTTTGTACATTGAGGGCAATGTACAACTTAAGTGTGGGGGGTGAATAAGTATTTTAAGAAAAAGCTTAATTTTTTTCATTATTCTCAAATCCCTGATTTAGTCTCGTTTTTGAGCAAATTTGTCATATTACTAATTAGGATGAAATTTCTAATGATTTATGATTTTTGTTGACGTGTTTTTTGATTAAGTCATAATTAATTGTGCATTGATGATTGAAATTAAAGAACACGAGAGAATCAGGCATGATAAGTCTATATTTCAGGAATTAAAATTTTTACTAGGTTGTTGACCTAAGTTTGAATATTACTTTGAAGTTTGAAATTTACAAGGAATATGTCAAAACACCCATAATTTTGTGAGATTTTGAACCTTATAGAGCATAATTCTTTTTCGTGCTCACTTTTTTATGAGTGTGTCAACCTTGAATTGTTATTCTAGAACTTGCCTTGTTTATACATGTTGAGACCACACTTTTGATTTGACAATACAGAGATGATAAAGGCACCTAGGTTTTAACCCACTTACACCACTAAAAAGCCTACCTCCACAATTAACCCCTAGTGAACCTCGTTGATCCTAACAACCCTTTTCATTGACTTACCTACTAATAACCTAAAACCCTTTGTATTTGTTATCACCCTTTCTTTTGACTACCCTTTGATCGAGATATGATTTGATTAGTTACCAAACTTTATTATGTTATGAGTTGAATTCATTATTAGTTTGTTCTTAAAAAAGATCATCAAATCAAAGTATATTCAGTATTATGAAGAGTGAGCTTATACAGTTAAGTTCAAATTATCAAAAGAATAAGCTCGTATCAGTAGGTCTATTATTATTTTCAGTTGATGTAATTATTATCTTAGAAATTTTTAGGTGGGTGCTTGTCAATTCAATCTCGATTCTAACCTTCTAATTTCAACCTGTATCCACACCTTTAACCTTAGCCCCGTTACAACCCTAACAAAGACCTTTTGATCTGTTTATCATCTCATTTTACAGTGGTGGAGATTTGATTTTCAGGCAAGCCTATGGGATTAACTTTTTCGGTTCGACTTATGAGTGCTTTTTCCTAAACCTTAAACACTTTTGAGTGACTTGAGTGAATCTTTTGTGAGGATATTAATCATTGTCGATTTTGAATTAAAGGTAATTATTTAAATAAAGGGAAACGCCTATGTTTTCATGCTACAAATGTATGACTTATCTTGTTTGAATCTTTAGGACTATTTGAGTTGAATTATCCATGTATAAATCATCTATGAATTATGATAAGACATTGTTGATAGAAATTATGGATCATGAAAAGTTCATTTTAATTGTAAGTTGAGAATTTTGCTTGAGGACAAGCAAAAGCTTAAGTGTAGGGGTATTTGATAAACCGTAATTATAACATATTTTAACCCCCACATTTAGTATGCTTTTGGATGATTTATCCCTTGATTTATGTAAAAAGGTGCTCTTAATCCTTTCTTTACATGTCTTATACCCAGAAGAGCACCCGAGGATGAAAAGAACATAAAACGGGCCCAAAACGGAGTAAATGAGCCTTATCACGAAATTGACACGGCCTGGCCCAAAGCCCACACGGCCGTGCCTCGCTGATCACCTAGAGCACGGCCTCAACCATGACTTACACGATCGTGCCTCAAGTTAGAAATTCGAACATGGTTTGACGTGTTCCATGGCCGTGCCTCTGTCGCTGGAACGAGCAATTTCAGTTGGAAAAGGATACTTAGAGAGAAAGAATCGCATTCCAAGGAGCCTATATATATCCCCTAAGTGCCACCATTGAGGGGGCATCGAGCTAGGCTAAGGAGCCAAGCCGAAAAAGTCAGAATTGTGGGAATCGCTCGAAGTTAGCCAGTTGATCCATCCCAAGAAGCCGAAATTATACTCAAGACCGCGGTTTCTCATTCAATTCCTTCAGGGAGTTTTATGGATTTCTTATGTTTTGTTTTATCTTTTCTCTTGAGATGTTTTCTTATTTTGTTATGAACTAAACCCTTGGATACAGAAGGGGATGAAACTATGATGGATCTTGTTATTATTTTTTGAATTATATGATAAATACTTAGTTTGTTCTTAATTATGCATGCTTAATCCAAATCTGATGTGCTTAGGTGGAGGAGGAATAGACCCTGCTTAAGAGTAGATTTAGCGTAATTAAGCGAAGTTGATTGCACGCCTAGAGATAGGGTGACGAGATTTTGCCGGATTAGGGTGAAACCTAATATGGGAGTCCATAGATCGATTTACTGCTATTCTAAGGGGTTATTATAAGAGAACGAGAGTTCCACTAATTAACCTAGTTAGACGTTATTCGCCTCGAGAGAGGGTTTAATAGGGAGTCCTACGGATCAAGCTAAGTAAATAAATCATATGGTTCAGGGTTTAATAACAAGTGAAGTCTAGGTGGATTCTTCCTGAGGGTATCGTCTTGATCAACTGAATTTTTCCTAAAGTTAATTTCCCAATTCGTTCTTTTTGTCTTTGTGTCTTTAGTTTAGTAGTAGATTAGATTAAAACGACTTCACTTAATATTTAGGCTAAATAATAAAAAGAAAGTTAGTATTAGTACTTTTAGTTCCTTTGGGTTTGACAATTCGGTCTTGCCTTAACTATACTACTGTTCGATAGGTACAATTGCCTTTAATCGTTGACAGAGTTAGTTTCTAGGTTCGATCATTCTTTTATAAATTTTTAAAGCTCTGATTTCAGCGATCACGTACCTATCGAACAGTGGTATAGTTAAGGCAAGACCTGAATGTCGAACCCAAAGGAACCAAAAGTACTAATACTAACTCTCTTTTTATTATTTAGCCTAAGAATTGAATGAATTGTTTGTCTAATCTAAATTAACTAACTACTAAACTAAGGACTCTAAGACAAAGAAGAATGAATTTGGGAAAATAACTTGGAAGAAAAACCAATTGATTAAGACGACACCCAAGGAAGAATCCTGGACTTCACTTGTTATCTAACTCTGAACCAGACGATTTATTCATTTGACTTGATCCGTAAGATTCCCTAAGTTATATTAATCCCTCTCTCGAGCGACTAACGTCTAATCCTATGTTGATTAATTGAAATCTCTTTCTAATTAAAACCCCTAGAATCGCATTAACTCGATCTATGGACTCCCATATTAGGTTTCACCCTAATCCGGCAAAATCTCGTCACCCTATCTCTAGGCGTGCGATCAACTCCGCTTAATTATGCTAGATCTACTCTTAGGCAGGGACTATTGCTCCTCCACTTAAGCACATCATACTTGGATTAATATCCCAGAAATATCAACACAAGAATTAAGAACACATAATTAAGAACAAGTCAAATATTTATCATATAGTTCAGTAAACGATAACAAGTTCATCTTAGGTTTCATCCCCCTCAGGTATCTAAGGGTCTAGTTCATAACAATAAAAGAAAACATCTCAGAAGAAAAGATAAAACAAAACATAAGAAATCCCTAAAACCCCCTGAAGGAATTGAAGGAGAGATCCTCCATCTTGAGTATGATTCCGGCTTCTTGAGATGGATCAAATGGCTATCTTCAAGTGAATCCCCACAAATCTGCCCTCTTTGGCCTAGCTGGATTGCCCCTGACTAAAGCCTTGGGTTCCCCCGACAAAAGCCCTAGCAGAAGGCTTCTGCCGAACTCCCCCTTAAGTTGCCCCCTAGGGTGTTTATATAGGTTTTAAGATGCCTTACTTGGCCTCCAAGTATCCTAATCCGAATCGGATTCCTATTTGGATGTTTATATAGACTTTGGAATATGTTTCTTTGCCTCCAAGTATCTTATTCCGAGTGAAACTTTTCTTTCTCATGATAGGGACACGCCCATGGCACACGCCCGTGTAAGTCGTGGCCAGGCCGTGTTCGAGTCTGTTGAATGAGGCACGGTCTTGTGGTCTTAGACCCAGGCCGTGTGGATTTCGTGATATGGCTCATTTACTCTGTTTTGGGCCCATTTTCCGTTCTTTTCATCATCCGGTGCTCTTCTGAGTATAAAACATGAAAACAAAGGATTAAGAGCACCAAATTACACAATTTAGGGCTTAAATCATCCAAAAGCGTGCTAAATGTGGGATTAAAATATGTTACTTTTACAGTTTATCAGGAGTCACCAAGCTGTCGAAACCAATTTTTTGAAAAAAAGAGGGGTCGACTTGATTTTGAAAACGAAAAAAAAAATGGGAGTCGCCACAAATCCTTTTTGATGAGGTGTGATCGGGTCACCTCGTGAGATGGTTGTTTTTAATAAACGGTTTGATTTATTAAAACAATGCTTTTGATCTACGAAATTCAGAAAGATGGGTTCGGGAGTCAGTTACGTACGAGGAAGGATTAGCACCCTCGTAACGCCCAAAATTGGTACCTAGTTGATTAATTAATGTCTTAGTGTCGAAAATTGAAAATTTGAAGAAATTTTTAAAATACGATCCTTTGTTAAAATTTTAAAATTTTTTCGAGGACAGGGCATATTTTACGTTACTCGAGAAAAAGAATTACATCCCGTAAGTTAGGACACAATGTCTTAAATTCTCGATACGAGAACAAATCCTGAAAAATTTATTTTAAAAGATATTTGATGATCTCGGTTTTAGAAAGAAATCATATTTCGTTAGTTAGAACACGATCTTTTCGTAATTCTCGAGATTATTTTAAAAATTTTAAAATGTTCGTTTGTTCGGATTTGTCGAGAAAGTCGAGACCTCGTAAGTTAGGGTACGATTTTTGAATTTCAAAATACGTAGTATCGTTTATTTTTAAAACATAATTTTTATGTGTCGGATAAAAATTAATGTGACGCAACTTCATCGTAAGAATGTAGAATGAATCACGGTATTGACAGGCATAACAAAGTAATGGTAGATGCATAATGTGAGTGACAAAAAATAAGAACGAAGATAAAATAAAATAAACAAGACAAAAATAAAAGAATAATAAACAAAAACTAAAATTTTAAAGTGAAAAAAAACCTAATGTTAAATAAACAAATAAGTATAAATTGTGTAAAACAATTTAAAAATAATAATATTAATAATGAGAATACTACCAATAATATATAAAAAAAAACAGGCAATCTAAAGTTGGTAAGCACATAAAAGAATATGGATAAATAAATATACGATGATAAAATAAAATAAATGTATTTAAAATATTAGGTAAATAAATATAAAAAGAAATCTAATAATAATAGTAATAATAATACAAAAATAATTAATTTAATTATATGATAATAATAACAAGTAAATAAAATAAAAAGGAAAATAATAGTTGTATTGATAACATTAAATTAATTAATTTAATGATAAAATAGCAGAAAATAAGCAAAAAAATGGACTAAATTGATCTTTAAAACAAAAATTTGGGGAAATCTGAAATAAAAAAGAAAGGGGAAGACCTATCTGAACACGCGAATAACATGGAGGGACTAAAAGGGCAATTCTCCCTTCTCCTCCAAAACGGCGTCGTTCAGGTGTGGGCTAAAATGTAATCAAAATAAAACACGGGGTAAAAAATAAAATATAAAAAAAACTTAATTGCAAAGCACTTTAAAAGCAGAAGGGCTCGCAGTGCAAATAACCCCAAAAGCAAAAACTCGAAGATCCTCCTTCGCGGATCGGGTCAACACGCGAACCGTAGGGGCAAAACGAAGCCTTTTTGGTGTTAAGGGGCCCAAGTGAAACGTTGCTGTTTCACAACCCCTATTTAAATCATTTTTTAAAATTTTCATTTCAACCTTTTTCAAAAAAAAAAACCAAAAAAAAAACCTCTCAAACTTTCTCCCCCTTTTCAGAAACTGGCCTTAACTCTGGTCGGCCACCGCCGCATCAGCCGTCGGTCGCCGACGCCGGTGCCGCTGTCCATGATGGCCAGAGGTAAAAAAAATTTGGCTATTTTTGGCCTTTTAAACTCCCGATCCCAAAAATGCCATCTTTCATCAGAGATGGCGACCTCGACCTCCCCCACGACTGCGTGAATGAAAAGTAGGGTAAGATTTTGCCCCATTTTCTTTTTTTCATTTATTTCTTTGAAAAAACAAGTAAAGAAAAATAAAATAAATAAATAAAGCAAGCAGGATAACTGAACAACCTTTTTGAAATTCTTTCTGTTCTTATTTTTGATTTTTTTGTTTGTAAAAAAAAAAATACATTAATTTGTTTGTGGCTTTTATAGCCAAAAAAAAAATACAATGTTTTTGGTTTCCTTTTCTTTTTTTCCTCTCGTTTTCTACTGCCTCTCTGCTATCTGTCCTTGCAGGTACAAAGGCCGTAGGCTAGCTGGGCGGTGGAGGTACGAGGAGGGTAGGAGGTGCTGACGTGGAGGAGCGGCGGCGGCTGGTCCTAGGGTTTCTTTGTTGTTTTCTGAAAATGTTGTGGGCTGGGGTAGGTTGGGCTGTATTGGGCTAGGGCAATTTAGTTTGGGTTTAGATTTGTTTGGGTTTTTTGTAATTGGGCTACTTGATTTGGGTTTAATTTAGTTGGGTTTGGGGTTTAGGTTTGTTTGGTTTTATTTTGAGTTTGTGGTAGTTTGGGTTTTGTTTTGTAATTGGGTTGGTTTGCTTATGGGCCCCGGGCTAAATTGGGCTTATACAAATGCTATATACTTTTTTTTTTCTTTTACTAAAAATAAATATAAACAATTTACTTTTTATAAAAATTATATTATAATATTATTTTTCATATTATATAAATTAAATAATATATAAAAAATAGCATATTATAAAATTTGAAAATAACTAAGGTTCAAGCCTTAAATATTTGAGCTGAAGCCAGATTGATATTTAAACAAGTTTATTTTTACTTAAACTCGTTTTTCATAATTTCGTTCAAACCCTCTCAAATTTGAAACACGTCTTAAAATTTGAATAATTAGCTCAACCTTCAAACATGTGAGTAAACGTGGGATGGTAATCATATCAGGTTGTCATTTGAAAACCGAACTTGAAATATACAAATTCTTCATTCAAACAAACCGCTGGATACCTTGAACCAAATTTAGATAAGAGAAGAAATTACAGATGTTATTAACTCGAGATCCAACATTCTAAACCTAAACCCTAAACCCAAAAAAACAAGTTACAACAAACAAGGGAACGTAAATCAGAACTCTAAAAAGACCTCTCGGAATGATGATGACGAGGACGAGGACGGAGCCTGAGAACAAATCTGAGGAATGTACGCGTTGCCGTCATCGTGCATCGATACAGAAGCATTCAATCGTTTCTCCAATACCAACGGCAATTCTTGACCCAAAGCAATATCTCCTCCATGAAACACTCTGTGATCAATGTATTCAAGCATGTCTCCGACGTTGAAATCGACGGTGGTCGTTCCGTCACATTCCATTTGACTGTCAAGCTGTTCGTTTTCCAGGGGAATGGTCATATGATAATTATGAGAAGGAAACTGATGATATTCATTGCCTTGTTGAATGATGTAATTGTTTAGTATCATCTCTTGACCTTGTAAGCACCCACGTTGAAATGGAGGGGAACAGCTTGAACTTCTATCATAGTTTCTTCCACTTGTAATTTGTTGAGGAACCTTGCTTTTATGGTGGACTCGACATAGAACCCAATCGTCCAACTAACAATAACAAGACAAATAAAAATGGATCGAGTTAGTAAATCATATCGTGATATTAGTTTTGAGTCTATCAACCTCCTGATAGTCTATCAAATAATTTCCCTTATAATAAATGTATAAAGATAAATATTTTATTTTTAAAATAATGAAAATGACTTTTAAAAACTACATGAAAATACATTTTGTATTTTAAAATTTTGATGAATGAAACCGATAGAATTGAGTTAAGTATCTACGACCTTCAATTCGGGTTTAATTCGATTCTTTTTTCTAAAATATTGCAAATGACTTACTCGCTTTGATCCTTTAGGTTTCTGAGGTAGAAAGTGATCATAAAGAAGCCTATACTCAGTCATCACCCAATCTGTCCTTGAAGCTTTAGGAGGCCGACCTTTGTAAAATACAAGAGTTTTCTTCATGCCAAGACATTGTGACCCAACAGAAGTGATGATCGGTTTATCAGTCCCGGTGGCTTTCCAATACCCGCATCCCGTCGCTCTATTTGGACGTGTCCCATTCGGATACTTCCTATCTCTTGGACTAAAGAAAAACCACTCATTCTCCCCAAACAAAGCCTTACCTGCAACCATAACCAAAAGAAAAGTGTATGTTATTCCACTACAAATAATTTGTCATATACTGACGACTAAAAGGAGGGCTTGGACAAAAATATTAGACCTGTTTAAAATATGAGTCAGACTCGAGTTAGAACATTCAAGGCTCGAGCTTGACCTGCTTTATATCATTTTTATATATTATGTAATTCCTAACAAATAAAAATTAAATATATAGTAGTATTATACAATACTATATAAAATGTTACTATGTATAATATTACTATAATGTAAAAATTAAAAAAATGTTAAAATTACTATATATAAAATTTTAATATATAAAAAATAAAAAAATAATTAAATATTAAATTAAAAATTATATAATATTTTAAAAAAATAAATTAATATGAGTTTGTCTAAAATGAGCTTAGGTTAGCTATTTACAAATACTAATAGACTTGGGTAAAGTTTTAGCTCCATATTTCGGGTTAGACTTGAACAAATATAAAGTTGTTAATATCATGTCTAAGTCTAACCCAACCCAAATCTAACTTGATTTAACCCATGAACATCTCTATTTGTACCAGCAATCATTTTAAAGAAAATATCAAATTTTATTGTTGGGAGGAAAAAAAAGTGGATGTTTTTCAAGAGCTCATCAACAGTCGTGGTTAAATTATCGACATACGCAAGACATATGCTAAAAAAAGAGTCTGTCTGTCACAATAGATAACCCTTTTCCAATGGTAAGAATATGTATTGATATACGTTGCGATAATTGTTGCAGATGAGTAATCTGTCAGTACAAACTTGATTATAGTGTATCCTTTGGTTGTCGCTAAAAGTCCATCAATATGCTATATTTTGCTTGAAGTGTTCAACTTTTCATTTGTCTTAAAATACTCTGTCTCGATATAAGTATTAAACTCACTTTTGAGTTGGATAATAGATAAATAAATACTATGAATGTGATACATTTATATATATATATATATATATATATAGAAGTAGGGAAAACAATCAGTTTGGATCAATTAAAAAATTGAAAAATTATTGATCGATTCAGTTACTTAAGTAGATTAAACCGAATTGAATTGAGTTCGGCTTAAAAGCATATTATATTTTATATATATATATATGTTAAAAATAGTTTAAGTCAGTTAATTTAGATTAAAAATTCACAATCAATAACCGACCAATATAATTTTTATTTTTATACAATATCTACTTTTAGTTATAACTTCTCCTCAACGTTTAAATAGAAAAAAAAAATGCACTTAAACACGCTTGAACATACATCCTCCTAGTTGCTGCAATAACAACGGTTTGACAACATAATCTATTTTTAATTGCCTATAAAACCACCATAACTATCATAATTGACTTGACCAAACCAACTTAATCAGAAGCTATCGATTCAATCAGATTGACTCGAGTTTTACCTGGAAGTTCCCATGGATCGAACTTGTAGATATTGACATCAGCAATGATATTGATAAGGGGATTGGAGGAAGGAGAGAGCTTTTGGGTTAAATAATAAATGATAAGCTCTTCATCTGTGGGATGAAATCGAAAGCCTGGTGGGAGGATATCACTACCACTATTCATTCCATACATTTTAGGAAGCAAAGGGGAAGAATTTCAGATGCACATTGGTTTGTATTTATAGAGAAAAAAATCATGCACAACCTACTAAACAAGAACAAATGATGTGCTTTTGATCTTTGGTGAAATCACCATAATAATAATATTATTATTATTTAGTGGTCACTATCTAATAGTTGGATTGACATTATGTTGTTTCGAATTTTTGTTTTTCTTAAAATATACTAACCCATGATAAGTATCTTGCATATATATATATTTCGACACTTTACTCAAATTCAAACTTTATATATGTTTATAGTCCATGATTAAGTAATCTAATCTGACTCGATTCAATTTATTATACTATTTAAAAATGACTAAATATATAAATAAATTTAAATAAAATTAACCATTTGAAGGGACTCAAATGTACGCAAAACCTATCAACACTCTTAATTTAGATGCATTGTTTTGCATTTGATTTTGTGTGCATGGTTACTATTATTTCATGTAGGTTAAGATGATTAGGGTTGTTTTCTCTACTTCAAATTCAACTTTATGGGTGATTTAGTTTAGTTAGTTTTTTTTTTTTTTTTTTAAATTTTAATGGGTTTTAGTTTTTGGACTTTATTTTATCTTTTATAAAATGAGTTTTCTTTTGGAGCTTTTGGATATTATTCAAAATATTTTTTATAAATATTTATTTAAAAAATAATTAATAATGTTTTATAAAAATATTTTTATATCATATTTTTAACACGAAATTTCTAACTTCACTAAAAATATCCTCGAACTGGTTGGCTGTTATTATTAAAAATAATGTGTTTTTTTGGGTACCATTCATAGGTTTTATCATAAGTTTGGATCAAATGTTTTGAAATAAAATAAGTTGCATTGGCCTATCATTAACTTCCCTCAACTTGCAATGTAGACTTTGGTTTGTTTTTCTAGTAATTCTCAACAGTAACATCTTATATATACATGCGCAGGTTGACATATAGATGCCATGACTGCGAATATCCTTTAGAATTTCTTGGATTAAGTGCAATTTTCTTTCCATGAAAATGACCCAATGACTTACGCAGGCGGTGGTGATGGGATCCGTGCCTTGCCCTAAGTGTAGTTGAAATTCAACTGACTTAGACTAAAAATTGATAGGTATATCAATTTCGATAAAAGGATGGAATTAGTTTTTAAGTAAATAGTTCGAAATTAGTAAAAAATTGAGCATTAATGTTGAACCATTTGAATTAATTTTTAATTAATTATTATTGGATCCACAATTTAACCAATAAAATTGTTTGAATCGAAAAATAGTAATATGATTAGTTCAATTTTTAAGACCTTGCTTCAACCTCAATTTTTGAAATTTTGTATTAGGTTCTTGAATTTAAAAAAATTAATTAGGTTTTTTCAAAAAAAAAAAATTCACACTAAGTCTATTGAAAATTTTAAAAACTTGAACTAAACTCTTATATAATTTTTGAAAATTTTCATTAAATATATAAAGTTTAAAAATTTTAATTAAATTCCAAAAAAAATATAAATTCTCATTAAACCTCTAAAATATTTTTAAAAATTTTAATTAGACCTTTCAAAATTTAATGTCAAGATCTACCCCTAAATATGAGAATATATATGGGTTAGTATTCGATGTATGAGGTAAGACAATGCCAAAGGGTAGGGGACCTTACCCACTAAAATGGTTAAATTTTATTTAGTCCCTTTAAAAATTCTAAAATTATAAGTTAATACATTGGTAAAATTGCACTTTGACCCCCAAAGATGATAAAATTTAGTTTTCCCTTTTAAACTTCTGAAATAATAAGTTAATACAATTGATAAAATTCTATTTTGACATCTTTAAAAATTTATAATTCAATTTTGACCCTTCTAAAATAAATTTTTTGGTTCGTCCTATGCACAGCCAGTGAAAAACTTTTATTCCACAAGCAAAGTTCAAATTACTATTGCTCAAGTTTCTTAGTGTTGAAAAAATTGCATTTTATGGAACTTTAAGGCATATTCTCAATAAGTAAAGGTGGAGAGTTGAATCATAAATTATGGTTTTATATTCTATTCCATGAGACCTTTACAACAGTATATCATATGTTCAAAATGGTTGAGTGATGAATGAAAATTTGATGTTCAAAGTACTCTACTTAGAAATATTTGTTGAGGAAGAGTAAAGGCTTAGATCCCACATTGGTTAAATACCAAGTGTGAGATGTGTTTATATATGGGAACCCTCTTAGGAGATAACTAAATGATTAAACTTGTAACCTTAACTCATGTGGAAGTACAAACTCAAAGTGGTTTGGGCACACCTGCACTATGTGGACAACGCAAAAATGTCTGGACCTCACAAATTTATTTTTTCCTCAGCAGACATAATTTGACTATATAATGAGACTTATCTTATTTATTTGATTCCAATCAATTTGATTTAATTTTTTAATCAAATTGATTTATTGGCTCATTAATGGCAAATTTTGTGGAAAATTTCCAAAATTCCAACATTCTCAATGCCTATAAAGGGTTATGAATTCTAAAGATTTTTACACACTCAAATATTCTCTTACACCGAAATTTTGTTGCTCTCAAAACTCTTCTTGTCCTCTTCATATTTTTAAACGTTCCGGTGATAGAAAAAAGTATCGTTTGTTCGTTGATCGCTACAGAGGTGTTGCTGTTTTGATCATTGTGTTGTTGTATCTTGGTAGACATTCGACCAACATTTCTCCAAGTACTATAAGAGCGATCAAATCTGTCTTAAGGAAACTGTGTTTCACAGGCCTCAACGTTTCGTAAAATCTCTATTCTTCCTTTTCATTTTAATTTTGTTATGGTTTTTGATTGATTTTCGTATTTGACATTACCCTATTTGGTCATTTAGCTGAAATGTAAAATTTTGATGTTTAGTTGTCAAAATATAAGATTATTTAGAAGCACATTTTACTAAATTTGTCTTTGTTATAGATTTTTCTTAACAAGTTTAATTCTTGTAATATATTTTTAGTCTCAATATGATGTTGAAATAAATTTATAAATCATAATTATAATAATTTATGAAAAGTGACTCCATCACCAACACTTAAAATGGTTCTAAACTAAAAATATTCATTTTAAATAATATAATAATTAATAATTATAAACAAGTTGGTAAAACAATGTTTGAAAGTGAGACTTCCGTTAAGACTAAGCCTTTTTAATTAGACTTATATTTTATTTGAAAAATATGAAATTGATTAAAATAATAAAAACAATGAATAGAATTATTCAAAATTTAAGATTTGGATCGGAATGTAAAAGATTGAGATTACCCCAATATTCCAGAATCTTGATAATATAAGATTATGATCTCGTGAAAATGTTCGAAATACAAACATAAAAATATATATTTGGGGAAGGATATTGCATGCATTTCAATTATGTAAGATCCCCCCATTCATTGGGTGTCCGCATCAATGCATGATGTTGACATTAAACCATATTTTCCTTGTCCGCAAGCAAATTAAGCCGAAACACTCTTAGTTTCAGATTTTATTCTGAATTCGTCTCTCGTGTATATATAGATAGGAGAAATAATATCCGAAAAATTTGAATAACTAATTAAATTTATTCAATTTAAACTAAAGATAATAAAATTTGAATATTACGATAGATTTCTAATAATATGCTTCGATTAAAGTAGTTTTGTTTTTCGAAAAAGTGAATGTAAGGTAGGGTAGAGTGGAGTAGTATGAAGTAGTTACAGTCATTATTTGTCCATTCTGCTTCGCCTCTCTATTTGGAATTACAATTTTACTCTGGTATATATATCACTATTGCAAGTGTAAAATTGTAATAATATGTTATAGAAAAATTTGTATGTTTTATGTTTAAATAATTCTTTGAAGAATTATATTTAAATATTTACATGACTTTAAAAAATTTAAAATATTAGAAATAATTAATAAAAATTAAATTGAAGTGGAGTAGGATAAAGTGAGGAGGGTGGATGCATCTTACATCTATAGATGTGGTAGTGATTTTCAAAGTCATACTTCCATAGTGGAGTAAGGTAGGTGGTAAAGCAAAGTGTGTCAATTGTAGAGTAGTGAAAGATTTGGCAACATCTGCCCTCACCCCGCTCCATTACCATCCCTAACCTAAATCTAAAATGACTCGAACTAGTAACTCGAAATTCCTTGAACTAATGATAACCCAATACAAAATATCCAAGTAGCAAACTTGAATAATTCAAAACCTGAATTCAAAATTATCTTCAACTTGAAATGATTTAAGAAAATTTAAAATCTCAAATTGACCTAACTAAACAAATTATAAGATACGGTGAAGGAAAAGAAATAACTTTTAAGGTAAAAGTAATTATTTGAATTCATTTTACTTAAATAAAAACGAAATAACAATAAAAATTAATGAATCAATTTCTTCAAAATTTTTTTTATTATAATTAAGGTATCATTCATGCCTCTTTTATGGTCCATGACATTCTTCTGTTCTTTAATATTTTTTTAAGTAACATTTCAATTATTAATTCATTTATTATAAGTTGAGGAAAATTAACATTTAATCTATTACATTTTGTTTGGATATTTCTTTTATAACAATTTACTTTTTTTTTATCATTTTGATTAAATTTATCCTTAAATCATAATAAATAACATGTTTTAATAAAAAAAACAAACTATTTATTTCTGTTCTCCATCATATTGATTAAAAGAGAATTCCTATCTGCTTTTCTCTCTTCCCCGGTTTCAATTTATATATTTGAGAAAGGATATATGAAATAATTTACTAGAGAAATAAGTAAAATGAAATACTATAAGTTTTAATCTTTGTGTAATAATCAACCAAAAAAGCAAATTTTATGAAAACGATTTAGCAAAATGTGCTTTTAGATAATCTTACATTCTGCCAATCGAACAACAAAAACTTACATTCTAACCAAATTAACCAAACAATGCACTGTAACATACTCAGTAATGTGTTGAGTAATCTTAAATTCCGATAATCCTATTATTAGGGACAATCTTATATTTCATAAACCAAATACCCCTTAAAAAAATTAAGGATAAATATCGGTACCTAAACTTGGCTTCAAGTTTCAAATTGGTACCTAAAGATTTTTTTTTTTTGTCCAATTACATACTTGAGTTTTACTTTTTGGTTCAAAGTTTCAAATTTGTTTTAAATAAATTATTTACCATAAATACTAATTTGGACCTAAATAAATTTTAAGTACTGAATTGAATCTTAAAATCAAGTTTAAGGTGCTTAATTGAATAAAAAAATCTTAAATAAAAATGTATATTTATCTAAAAATTAATCTATTGCTTTCTAACATGTAAAACACTCACGTCAAATTCTTTTGGTCTTAAAATTATCTTCATTTAAATATGATCTAATCATACGAAAGTCAATGATAGTATGGTACGTACACAACCCTAGCTTATTCCTAATTAAATGCATTTTATATAATGAAGAACAACTTCATATTATTCCAACACTTGTCTTCCCCTGTCCCAATTAACATTAAAAGGACACACACAAAAACAACATAATTTAAGGTTGAAATGTTACAAGGTAGAGTTTGCAGACAAATATCAGAATCCATTGTCTGCATATTCGACATAATGATTCAAGTCTCCAACATAGAAACCAGCAATTTAACATTAATAAATCTTATATGAAATTGTATTTGAGTGATTTGATTTATTTCTTGTACTAAACAAAAAGACAAAAGCAATTTCAAGTAATCAGACAATGTGAATTAACAGGTTGCAGAAACCCTGTTTACATTTACATCTATAGTATATATATACCTTCAAACATTGCAACAAACATGTTCCTAGGTGGCACCGAATGTATCACTTGGAAGTATCAATCAAGTACTTTTATCAGCTTAGTTATTAACTTAGGAGTTAAATTTTAAGTCGGATATGACATGGAGCATATTTATATTTAATGGGTTAAATTTTATTTAACATGTTTAAAAATAATAATTTATTATAAAACAAAGAGAATTGTAGTATGAACAAGAGAGGAATAGAAAAATGAAAGGATGATTCAACTTTTATTTTGACATAAAAAAGCTTAAACATGTCCTCTAATTATAGGACTTCAATCACCATAAGTTACAAACATCTAATAAAGATAATTAAGGCACCATACAAATTTTTAGGGGTTACAAGAGTTACAAGGAAATGAATTCTTGGGGATTACGAGAGTTATATGGACATCCATTTTACAACACTCCCCATTGGATGTCCATCAATAAAAATGTGCCTCGTTAAAATTTTATTAGGAATAACCTTGTGGGATAAAAACCAAATGAAGGAAAAATAGTGCACAATCTCTTATTACAAGCTGCATCGTTAACTCATTAGCATTAGCAAGAATTGTCTTGATTGCATAACCTGAAATTAATTATTTAAACAAGCAATCTTGAAAATGACAGGTCGCAAGTTGATAACATATATGTGATTATTCTGTAGATGCATCTATCAAAATCATCCACATTGTGGATGAATGAACTCATATTAATTCCAAAAATGCAAGACATTAAATCTCAACTTTAGCTAATTGATAAACCATAAAAGTAACACATTTTAATCCCATGCTTAGCATGTTTTTGGATGATTTATTATATAATTTAGTGAATTTGATGCTCGTAATCCTTTAATTTCATGTTTCTATACTTAGGTGAGCATAGGCGAACAAAAGGAGCGGAAAACGAGCCAAAAATGGACAAAACGGGTTAATTTAAGGATCTACACGACCAAGACTGTTCCCACACGGGCTGAGCACACGCCCGTGTGAGCCACACGGGCTGGCCACACGCCCATGTGCTTGCCCGTGTCGATATCGTTCCATGTTTCCCAAACAAGCGGAAAAAGCCAATTTTTAGGGTTTCTGAGCATTCAAAAGTCTATAAATCACACTAGAAGAGGACCTAAGGGGGGATACAGAGCTGAACGAAGAAAAGACTCGAAGAACGCCAATAGATTCAACTCAAAAGCAGGATCTCCTTCAAGACTGAATATCTCCATTCAATTTCTCTCGAAGTTTTTGGGTTTCTTTATGTTTTGTTGCTTTCCTAATTTTGAGATGTTTTCCCCCAAAAGTGTGAACTAAATTCGCTAGATACCTAGGGAGGATGAAACCTAAGATGGATTTTATTATTTGATTTTTCTGAATTACATGATAAATATTTGTTCTTGATCTCAATTATGTGTTCTAATTTCATGTTTTAATGTTTTCAGGATATTAATTGTGATAGTCCGGTTTCGACCCTAATCGGAACAGTGGTTTTGGGACCACAAATTTGTAACACCCCAAACCCGGCCCAAACACCACGACCGGATCTGGTATGTCACTAAGGAATTTTATAAAATATGTCACATTTTGGAAAATTATTTTCTTCATTTTAACATTTTATTCGGGAAAATGAATGGTTGAATAATTCGTAAAAGATATAAATTTTCATTTAAATGCCTTTATGAATTAAAAACCAAATTTTAATACATGCCTTAACTTAATTAAATCGTAAAATCTAAATGTCTAGTAATAAAACCCAACATAAACCCAAAAACATAAACAATAGTCTAGTGGCCCATGGCCTTATTACAACGAGATTTTAAACCCATTAAATAAAAATATAAAATAATAAACTAAAGTCTTTTTGCTGAATCCAAATGTTCTTTTGCATGGCCACATTGCTCTCCTCTCCAGCCCGGTCCAACATGCTAAGTGTCACCTGAAATTGTTAAAATAAAAGGGTGAGTCACAAGACTTAGTGTGCAACCCTCGTGCACCATTAGATTTTGGGCCTTAGCCCCACAGAATATATAACAGAATATAATATAACAAAAATTATGCAAAGCCCAACCCAAGTCCTAGGTTTCCATCCGCTACACGCCACGCTTACCTACCAGTCACACCATTGAGGATTTCTACAATCAACCCACGCCGCTACACACTATTGATGGCAGTCATGCTGCTCATCGTCAGAGTTGTGACAGAGTCACCAGGCTGAAATTGCAAAATCCACTAGAAACAGAGTTGTGACAGAGTCACCAGGCTGAAATGGCAAAAGCCACCAGAAATAGAGTTGTGACAGAGTCACCAGGCTGAAATGGCATTAGCCACCAGAACAGGTCACGACAAAAGCCGCTACAACAGAACACTTCCCCTTTCAATAAACCCAACCCCATGCAATCAGAAAATAGCATACTTATCACATATGTCATCTTAACAGGAACATTCACTTAGGAATGACAGAGATCACTAACACGGTGATTCGCTTTTTACCTCTCCAGGTTTCAATCATTATGCCAGGATTTTTGATTTATCGAATATACAGATTAATAAACATATTTTAACAGGCAATCTAAATGGTGTGAAAGTGTTACACACCTGATTAATGCCGATACCCTTGCTAAATCGATCTACAACTTTGCTCGAAAAGCCAAAAAGATGTGAAAATAGGGCCTCTCCTATAATCGGCCATGGTTAGTGTTCTACCTGGTTTTACACACTAAAATCAATAGATTTCCTTACCTTGAAATCTCGAAAGTAACACGATTCGAGTGTTACTGAACTTTGACTTAGAGATCTACGCGATTAACTCCTTTTCAAATCCCGGAATACCGAAAATAAGAGAAAAACTCAAGATCAGTTTTCTTATAGCCATTCGGCTAAAGTCCCTAAAAAGCCAGAAAAGATTGAAATCTTATGAATCAATACTTACCTTCAGTTTCCTTCGAGATTCAGCACAAGCAGATACTCCAGAGAGAATTCGGCAAACACAGGAGGTGAGATCTAAGGATTTCGGGTTTTATGGAAATCCCAGAAAAGATGAACTGATGCGTTTTCGGCTTTTAGAAGATTCAAGAATTGAAGAGATGGCTAAGAGAGATTCGGCCAATGAATATTAAGGAGAAGAATAGAATAATAGAGATGTAGTTTTGGCTTTTAGAGATTAGAAGAAGAATAACAATAGAGGTTAGAAGATTCGGCTAACTAGGAAATTTCAGAGAGGAAGAAAGGGTGAAGAAGGTGATGGTTTTCGGCTTTTGAGAGGAAGAAGATGACAAAAGAAAATAAAAGAGAGGCTTCAAAATTTCGGCACAAAGAGTGATGAGGAAATTAGGGTTTAAATGCCAAAATTAATGAGATATCCCCCCTATTTATAGAAATTTTGGCATCTACTGCTTAAAATCGAAAACGCCCTTCCTGATAACTAAAAGTCAAGCTAATAAAAAGGGAAAATTCGACACCCCTTATCCATGAAGTAGCCGAATTCTTTACTCCCCTAGGTGGTGGATTTTCGACCATTACCTTGCCTTGCAGATAGCTCCTATCTTTTCTCCTTTTTATCATTTATATTATCAATTATAAAATCCACATAAATCCTCCTATTTTTGAGCCTTGTTGCCGTCCACTTCACCTAACCCTAATGCCGAATTTAGATAACTTAAATTAAAGGATTTGGGCTCTATGAAACTTAAATTTTGGGCCCCTAACTCCTTGTGTGTGGCGTCACCCCTTGCTCCCTTTAAAGTGCTGAAAATGGCCCAAAACATGGGCTCCTTGCGGCCAAAACTTGGGCCCATTTAATTGTTAATGACGCCACCTTCTAATTCCCTTGCAGTGCCACCTTTTGTTGGGCCACAAGCCCACGTTAGTATTTTAAACACAATTACCACCTTTTAACTCTATAATGCCTCATCAGATAATTTAACCAAGGCCTTTGCCTAATCCTGAGCCCAATTTGGACCCCTATCGCTTAAATTAACACATTACACATGTCCTCTCATTAAACGCATAGGCCCAAAAATTCAGGATGTTACAAAATTTGTGTTAGAAAAATATTTAAATATTATTATCCGTGTTTATGCTGTGTGAATTTATATCTATGAAATTTTCGTAATTTAATTTTATCGTTTGAGTGTCTGATTTAAGAAAAAGGACTTAATCGCGTAAATGGTAAAAGTTACTAACTAATTGTTAAACTGCTAAATTGATTTGTTCTTTTAATGGGGGGTGTTTATGTTGCAATTATACCATGAAGCAAAGTGATGGACGGTATTAGGCTTATGATATAATGTTTTCTTATTAAATATTAAAGGTTAGTATTGTAATTTAGCAAATTAATGTAATATAATAAAACATAAAATAGAAAAACAACATGCAATCATCTTATTATTTGGCCGAATATACAAAGATAAAAGAAAAAGAAAGAACAACTAGGTTCGGTCTTGTATTTTCAAGGTATGTTTTGTTTTGGTTTTGATAATTTTTACGTTTTTGTGATTGTTGTTTCGAGTACTACAAAGCTCATGTCCTAATTTTTGAATTTGATGATGATTTTGTGTTTTTCCATTGATTATAGTTTGTGATTTTTGTTGTTTGACGATAAAATATTAAAGATATGTGATAGATTAAAATGTCTTGTATTGGAAAATTTGATGATTTTTAGTAATTAGGGCTAAATTATAAAAATAATAAATTAAGGGACTAAAATGTGAAATAAATGAAATATATGGACTTGTATGATCATGGGGTAGATTCGGCCTAGGCATGGGACTATGAAATTTTGCATATTTTGTGTTTTATGCAATAGGGACTAAATTATGAAAAGTGTAATAGTCAGGGGTAAAATGGTAATTTTCCCATTTATGTGTTTTTAGACTAAATTGAATAAAATGGTGTTTAAATAAGTTTAATTTGAATATGTTTAGATCAAGAACCAAAGAAAACGGATTTGGATCAGGAAAACAAACATAATTGAATAGTCATTTATTTTCGTCCGTCGATATCCGAGGTAAGTTTATAAGCATTTAAATGTTGTAAATTTTGAATATATGTAAATTTTATATGATGAATTGAATTCTTGATAAATATATATGTGTGATGGCCGAATATCACTGAGCTTGGGAGCTATATTTACGAGTTTGATTCGATCGAGTTACAATGTCCAAAAGTCCCTACGAACCTTAGGAATAATTAGAATACATATGTCATGACATAGGATTCCGTTATGTGTTATCGTGTAAGACCACGTCTAGAACGTTGGCATCGACTTGTGATTTACGTGTAAAACCCTGTCTGGGACAGTGGCATCGTTATGTGATTACATGTAAGACCATGTATGGGACGTTGGCATTGTACGATATGTTCGACTATTTGAGTATCCTTTTTAATCCGAATGGTGCAACGGGCAATGATAAGTTAAGATCGAGAATAAAATCAAGTTAGAAAGGCTCAGGTATGTACTTATGCTAAGTTATGAAAATAAGATAAGTTGGTTATTTGAATTCATGATTTAAAGTTATATGTAATATGAATTATGTGATGGTATATTTGAACATATATGTATTCGGCCTATTGATGTATATGAATTGTAGAAAGTAATGGTTAGTTATACTAATGTTTGAATGAGTATTCGGTCAAAGTAGAATTTATGCAAAATTTATATGTTTTGATATATGAGATTAAATTGGAAATGTACATGAGTTAATAATGATTTAATCCGGATTGACTAGATAAATTTTTGTAAATGATTAAATGTTTTAAATGCTTGTGACTTACTAAGCTGCGAAAGCTTATTGTGTGTATGTTTGCTCTTTGTTTTATAGATTTTGGAAGTTGTTTTATAGAAAAGTTTATCACACTATCGACCATTTTCGGTATTTTATTAAGTTTGATTTCGAACTTATGGCATGTATAGACTAGATAATATACTTGATTTTAGGGTATGTAAATATAAGCCATGCGAAAATGGCTTGAAACAATGTTTATGTTTGTGTGTATGTTTTCGGTCATGGTATAAATTTATTTTGGTAAGTATGTTTTATGAAGTCATATAGGTATATTAATTATATGATTTGATTGATTATGGCATGAATGACTTGTATGTTAACTAATGTTGATTTATGCTTGTGATGGATAGTCTTATAATCGGTTTAGAAAGGAGATAAGGGATGAATGTATGTTTGGGTAATGATATATAATATAATGGTGAAGTAAGAAATGAATATGCTATTTAATTAGTTTGATAAATTGTTTTGGTGTGTTTTAAATGCTATGTGCAACAATTATACTTGAATAGATAGTTATTTAAGTTTGGATTAGGAAGATAAATAATGAATATAGTTTGTAGTCAGCCCATTTTGCCTGGGCCCATTTTATTCAGAAAAAGAAAAACAAAATAAAAAATAAAATGTCCAGGTTTATATTTTTACAGTCCTTTTACAAAAACCAAATTAAATAGCCCAATCTAAAGGACCAATTCCTAAACAGACTACCCAGCAACCCAAACTAGACCCGTAGCCCACTTAGACCCGTAGCCCACTTACACCCGTAGCCCACTTACACCCTTAGCCCAAAACTAAACAGACCCAACTTAAACCTAAGACCCAATTACCAACAGACCCAATTACACCCTAAACTAACCCAAACTAAACTTAGGCCCCAGACCCAGATATAAGCGGCCCAAAATGGCCCAGTTCTTAGGCGAAATCAGCAGAAACCTAGGGTTTCTAGAGAACCCTTGCGCCGCAGCCCTTGTCTTGCGCCCACCTTCGGTTGCAGAGGTGGCCGGAGATCGGACGATCTGTGATGGCAGAGCCTTTCTCTGCAAATCTCTCTTATTTTTTTTAAAAGCCCTAACTAAATGTTTTTTTTTTTTACTAATTTCTTGGTTTATATAGATTATAGGAATGGCGTCGTTTTGGTATATCCCATTAATAACCAAAACTGTGTCGTTTAAAGAAAGGATCCGCACGTTGACCCGAAAACCCAGGGAGGATCCGCGCATTTTTTATAAAAGGACAATTTGCCACTTTAGTCCCTCCATAATTTTACTAGTCTTAATTCAGTGCAATTGGAATTTTTATTTTTTATTAAATTAGCCCTAAAATCTATTTTTGTTTCAATTCAGTCCCTCGGACTGCTTTGAGGGCTCAAATCAGAACGACGTTGTTTTGGAACGAAGGCATAATTGCCTAATGAGTCCCTACAATGTGACGCGCGTTTTAATTTAATCCTTTTATATTTATTTTATTGCTATTTAATCCTTATTCATTTTAAAACCTTTTATTTTGTTTTTTTAAAATTATTCTAATACTATACTTAATTATTTTATTATATTAAACTGTTTTATTATTTTATTTTATTAATTTTGTTATTAGTACAAAATTCATATATATATTTTTGTATTATCTCTATGCATATTAAATTATTATTTTTTATTATTTTATTTGGTTTAATATTATTTTTATTATATATTATGATTTATATATTAATTATTATATTATGCTTTTTTTAATTTGTATATTATATAATATTATATTATATCATATATTATTTTTAAAATTTTATTTTATAAAATTTATATATATTATATAACCCATTTTACTTACATATGTAATTTTATGATTAGTATATATGTTTTTATAAAAAAATTATTATAGACTATTTATTAATTGTTTTTATTATATATAATCATTTATATGTATTAAATTATTAAATTATATATTTTTTATAATATATTTTTTATATATATAAATTTTTTTTATATATTGTTATACATATTAATTGCTTTACAAGATTATCATCTTTTTTTTCTTACTCTTTTTTATTGTTGTTTTGTTATAATATTTATTTAATGTTTAGATATATTTTTAATTTATTTATTTCTCATAATTGATCTTATTTTTAGAACTTAATATCCATTTCTTGAATTCTTATGCTTCCTATAGATTTTAAATTGTTATTGCATATTTTATAACTTGTATTTATTTATTTATGTTTTTTATTGCTTAATACTATTTTAGCATAATCCAGTTATTATCATTAGCTATGTCATATTATTCTTTTGTTAATTGTCTATATCATTTGTTAATTCGACTTATATTTATAGTGAATTGCTATTTGATTTATGTTTTGCAAAATGGAATTCATAACATTTTTATAAACACGTTTTCGCGAAATTGTCGTATTTTATTCAAAGTTTTTTTAAAAACGGTGATATGTGATATTTGGAGACTTCGAGAAGAATAGTGCCCTAACTTACTGGGTTTCGATTTTTCTTGAGGAACTTAAGGTATAAAATATCCTTTCTCATTTCAAATCAAAAACTTATTCTAGGGAATTCAAAACATTGTATCCTAACTTACTGGATATGATATTTTGTGTCTCGAGGTAAGATTTTTCTAAAATAAAGGCATGCCTAGTTTCGAAGTCATGAGATGTTATATCCTAACTTACTGGGTATAGTATTTTATTTTAAGATAGGTAAGTCTTGGTTATCTTTCTAATAAAAGGATCATATTCTAAATTTTTAATATTCGGACATGATTTTATCGATCAGGTACCAATTTTTGGGCGCTATGAGGGTGTTAACCCTTCCTCATACGTAACCGACTCCCGAACCCTTTTCCTTGTATTTCGTAGACCAAAATCGATGTTTTGAAATAAAATGTTTTACAAGGTGATCCAATCACACCTAAGTAAAAAGAGATTGGTGGCGACTCCATTTTCTTTTTTAAAAGTCGATCCCCATTTTTTTTAGAACTTTAAAAATGGTTTCGACAGCTTGCGGACTCCACTTGGGACCAATAAGAGAGTCAACCTGTAAAATTGATAATTTCATGTCCTTATGTCCGAATTCAAAATCTGATTTTAAAAAAAAAAATTATGATCCTTTTTATTTGCATGTGGTTTTATTTTTATTCCTGCATTGCATTGCATGACCGTTGTGGTCACACCCTTAAGTGGGAGTGAGAAGCTACTCCTTCGTGAGGTTTTTACCTCCGTGCAGGATAGTGAATCGCTTTCGGGATACATCCGTACCTATGTCTTCGTGAGATTTTCATCTCCGTGCAGCCATAGGGAAATGTATTCCCCTGAACTGAAATTGGTCTATATGAGCCTATAATGGGTGAGGATCGAGGAATTTGCTGGTTCCAGTACCTCAACTTTAGAGCTAAACCACATATAGAAAACCTAAGTGCTTACCCTAGGAAGAGTTATACCAAACCTTAGCAATTACCCAGATAGGCGATTGATTATTTGCTTTATATTTTACTTCATGTTACTAATCGATTGTGTTTTATTTTGTTGCATGTCATTTCATATTTTAAAGAGATATCAATTCACGGTCAGTTTCTAAATTAGAAAGCTGGTTATGGAGAACGAATTCCTTGATAAAATGGAGGACTATGCAATCGTTCGTAGGTGGTCAGAGCAAACACAGTTAGGAAAATGAGATAACCTAGTCGAAGGGTACAAATCAGAGCTATGGGACTACACTCGCATCAGTGTGATGCAGAACAATCTTCAGGAATTAAGAGAGATATGGGGTCAGTGGAGTGATGAGACCAAGCATTTGTTTTACTGCAGCTATGGAGACTTGTCGTACCTGTTGGATATTAAGGTAGATGAACATCTGTTTCGAGCTATCTCCCAATATTGGAACTCTGCGTATAGTTGCTTTACTTTTGGAAGAGTTGATTTGGTACCTACGATAGAGGAGTATACAGCTCTATTGCGATGTCCCAAGATTCAAGTTGATAAGGCTTACTCGAGGGCTCCTAACGTTCCAACCTTTGTGAGGAAATTGATGAATATTACGGGGATGAGTGAACAGTGGGTCACAGCTGGAATCAAGCAAAAAGGTGAGTATAAATGCATCTCATGGAAAGCTTTGAAGGATTTGATTTTAGAGCATCCTGATATGAAAAAGAAAGTCGATGTATTTGCTTTGAGTATATATGGATTAGTGATCTTCCCTATGGCATTGGGATACGTAGATGAAGCTGTCTCAGATCTTTTTAATCGACTTGACAAATAAGTCACACCTGTTCTTGTGATCTTGGCGGAAACATTTCAATCATTAAGTGCATGTAGGAGAGTGAGGGAAGGCAAATTTATAGGATGTGCACAGTTGCTGTTGGCTTGGTTCTATAGTCACTTCTGGAGAGTGGACAAGGTTTCCTATCGAATCTTCTCAGAAAATTACTCTCCTTTAAAAGAGATAGTGGCTACCCCAAGAAGAGAGGACATATTTGAAGAAAATTGGATAGCGCTTCTACGTAATCTCCGAGAAGAAAATGTTGAGTGGAGAGCTCCCTGGATGGTTCCTAATGAAGTTCTATATCGGTGTGGGAGGTTTGATTGGGTCCCTCTACTTGGAATTTAGGGAGCCATTGGATATGCGCCTTTGCTTGTATTAAGGCAATCCAGATTGAAATAGTTTGTACCGGCCACACACGGATTAGGTTAAGTGAGTTTTCGTATAAAGGTGATAGATACAAGAAGAGGGTTAAGGAGATTTCTAGTGCTTGGAATCAGACTCATCGCATGAAGAGAGTGGATGTAAACCCAACGACGACCCCAGAGTATTGTGGATGGTGAAGTAGGAGAGTCAATGACAATATCCCTGTGCCGTGTTTAGAAGACGCTCGATCGATTGAAGAATTTTTACGTATGGTCCCATCTGAATTGGAGATAATAAAACAAGATTTCGAAAAGAGGAATTCAGAGCTCGAAAAGAGGATAAAGAAGTTGGAAGAAGAAAAGATGAACTTGAGGCTAGATGTGGATGTTCAGAAATCAGAAGTCGAGAAAGTAAGAAAAGAAAAGAGGAAGATAGAGGAGGATCGAGATAGCTTGAAGACTGAATATAAGAAGATGCGTCTATCAATGAAGAATGCCGGATTGGGGAAGACTTCGAAACAGTGGCAACAAGAGGTCCAAGATGTAACAGCCCGATTTAGACCTTAATCGAAATGGTGGTTTCGGGACCACGAATCCGAGCCAAAAATATATATATTTTTTAATATTATTTTTCGTGTTAAATACTTATGATTGATTATGTGCTAAAATTTCGTGAATTTATCTGCTCTTTGATGTGCTTAATTTAAGAGAAAGAACTAAATTGTTGAAGTGGTAAAAGTAGCATTTATTAAGTTGGATGTTTAATTGATTTGTTTTCTTGATGGACTTGCATGTCAAATTGACCTTTTGAATCTTTAGTGGACGGCATTATGGCTTTGTAATATATATTATATGTTTGTTTATGTGTTAAATATATAATAAGGATATAATATATTTTATATGTATATTATAATAAAACAAAAAGGAGAAAAGAGTTGGCATGTTCATCTTTTCATCTTTTTGATCAAAACTAAGAAGAAAAGAAAAGGGAAAAGCTTCAAGGGGGGTTCGGCACTTGCATGTTCAAATAGAGTGAGTATTTAAACTTAGTTCTTTATAATTTTGACATTATTGAGGCTATAGTTAGGTAATTTAGTTAACCCATATAAGAATTTTTGAATTAGTTGCATAGTTGGAGTGTTGCCATGGATGAAAAATTGGGTGTTTATGTGGTTAAGGCTAGAATATGATGTAAGTATGTTAGATTAACAAGGTTTTCTTTGAAATTTTTGATGGAATTTATTATAAGGAGGAATTCATGAAAAGAAAATTCATGAAAGAACTAAATAGCAAGAAAAATGAAAGAAATGAATTGATATATGAACTATGGATATTCGACCATTGATAGGTGTGGTTGGATTTTTTGATATTTGGTGTTTTGAGCTATAAGGACTATATTGTAAACATAGTAAATGTTGGGGTAAATTACTAAATTTCTAAATTATGTATTTATATTTTAATTGAATGAAATACGGGGACTTGAATAAGCTTAAGGAACCTTCGGCCATAGCTCCAAATTTGTAAGATTGGCATATTTGTATTAATTGAAAATTTGATTAATTTGTAAAAATGTAAAATGTGTGGGATAAAATGGAAAATTTTCCAATTATGTGTTGTGAGCTAAAATGGATAAAATTTTATTTGAAAGAGCTCTTTCCGAAATTTATTTTAGATCAAGAAAAGAGAAAGTCAGATTTGAATCGGGGAAAGACAAAAATAGCCGAATAGTTGATTTTACGTTCGCCGATATCCGAGGTAAGTCTATAAGTAAATGGTTGTTCTTAATTTTAAATAAATGTAAATTATTCATGCTGAATTGAAATATGTATAATTATATTTGCCATTACCGAATGTAAGGGATGGTAATTGATATGTTCAAGGAACTACTTGAGTAAGTTTTAAGCAATGGAATTAATTTGAAGTAATGCTTACTTATAAGTTTAAATTGAATGTTGATGGTTATTCCAAGGCATTGCCGAATATACATATATATATTTGAAATTGATAAGAAATGGTCGAAGGTGATGGTACTTGGTTGTTGTAATTAGAAGCATGAAATAGGGAATTTTCATGATGATATTATAATGAGATTTAGGCATACAACGGAGTTAATGATGGTTTGATGTGGTATAAGCCGAATGCAATGTAGTACTTGGATATTGAACACTTTGATATATACATATATAAGTGTATATTCTTGTGTGTAAAGTGAATGTGAAATATATATATTATGCATATTGAGGGAATAACAAGTTAAGAGAAGCATACATTGAGTAATACGGTTCAATGAGTACCATATGTGCAAGTTAAGTAACGGCTCTGTATGAGCGTTACGTTACGATAAATATTAAGTAACGGCTCCGTGTGAGCAATACGTTACGATAAAAGTTAAGTAACGGCTCTGTGTGAGTGATACGTTACGATAAATGTGAAGTAACGGCTTTGTGTGAGCGATACGTTACAATAAATGTGAAGTAACGGCTCTGTGTGAGCGATACGTTATGATAAATGTGAAGTAACGGCTCTGTGTGAACAATACGTCACGATAAGCATTAAGTAACGGCTCTATGTAAGCGATACGTTACTAGAAGTAAGAATAGTAATGGCACTAAGTGTGCGATACGTTACATCAATTACTTAATGTGCAAAATGGATTTACGGATTTTACGGAGATATAATTCAATGAATGGAGCTATTCGAAAAGTGATAGATAGGTAAGGGATGTATGATAATTGTGTAATTTAAATGTCAATGAGGTAAATTGGTCTTGTATACGAAATTAAAGTATTGAGAGGTGATTATTAATCTATGAGTTTGATTGAATGAATGAATGGTATGTTGGTAGTTGATTTTTGAGACCTATTGATCTAGATAGTTGTTGAATGGTAGCATGATATATGTAATTGCAATTACGAATCCGTTATCATCAAGTAAGTTGATTTAATTAACCTTATAGGTTCAGCTACAAAGGTATGTGCATATGTGATGATGAATTGAATTTGTGTATAAGTGGTTATATGTGATATTATATTAAATTCAAATATATGAGTACATGTGATAGTTTAATTAACTTTGGAGGATCGGTCATATATATGATAATGGATTAAACTAGTATATTCGGCCATAAGTGATGGTATAATGAATCATGTGTATTTGATCTAATAAGAAAGTTTTAGATGTTGAAATGAAAATTTTATATCATATGTATTTTTATGTGAATTATATGAATTGAAAGGTGAGAAAGAAATTAGGTAGTTAATATGTATATACGTGAATAAATGTATATGTTTTTGTTTTGAGATGGGAAAGTGATTTATAGATCGATGTGAAATCTATTATTGAATGTATGAGTGTTTGGCCTTAAGGCTATAAAAGGTGAAAGTTTATGAATGATGATATGAATTTCAAGAACTGCAAGTGCAAAATGAGGCCCTAGAGAAGAGTTTGTCAGAAAGTCAAAGTGAAAAAGAAGAATTAAAAGCTAGAGTGGCTAAACTGGGACGATCTCTTCATCACCATCGAAGCCGTAATTCCGCAATCAAGCTAAAGTCAAGTCTAAACAAGATTGAGGAAATGAAGGGTAAGATCGAAGAGTTAGAATCGACATTGCATAGTTGTGAACTTTGGATCGAACTTCTTGAAACAAGAGAAGGGCGTTGGAAGGAAGAACTTCGTCATTCTCATGATCAAGTTAGAAGTGGGTGAAGCAATAGTCTAGATTCGAGAGGTAGCTGATCACCTACAGACTTTGGCAGTACAGGAAGATACATTGAGCACGAAGTATGAGCTACAGTCAGATCGTGGCCAAGAGTTATCTCCGTTGTTTAGGAAAATCAGAACTTTGGGCCTTAGGGCGAAAGCATATTTGTAATCCGTTTTGTGTAAAGGATTTTGTTTTCTAATAAAGTTTTCTAAAATGAAGTTGAATCAGAATCGATGGCTCTTTGCATTCATGCATTTGCATTACATCATATCATATACATTTAAGTCTATAGAGAGAGTCTAATTAGTTGAAATTAAGAGAGAGAGAGAGAGAGAAAGAAAGAGAAGGAAAATCTGGACGCTGAACACCCTTACGGTACACGTGCCAAATCAAAGAAAATGGATCAAAGATTGGAACAATTCCAAACATACATGCAAGACCGGATGCAAGAGCAAATGACAAAACTCCAACAAGAGATGGTGGACCAGATGTTGGAGGCACAAAGAAACATGATGACTCAAATGGCCCAAATGCTGAGTGGGGCAATGGACAATGGAAAGGGTCCCATAGTTAACGCTGAAGACAATGAGGATTTTCCTAGGGGATTCACTCCACTACACGTGCAAACACAACCTGAGGAATATCCTAGAAGGCCACCTGTCACAATTAGGCCTCAGCAAGGGCAAGTTGACACTGGAGTGGCCATGAATTTTCAAGTTGGCACAGGATCCAACCCAGGGGATAACCCTGCTAATCCTGTTATCCCTGACCTAGACAAAGCAGAGAGAGAGGGGATCAGAACTGAATCTTCAAAACAGTTGGAAGATCGTTGTAGATGGTTGGAAGAAAAATTCAAAGCTTTGGAAAATGCCGACCATCACCATGGTATTGACGCAAAGGACTTGAGTTTGGTACCAGATCTGGTACTTCCTCATAAATTCAAGATGTCGAAATTTGAGAAGTACAATGGGACTAGTTGCCCTGAAGCCCACGACACTATGTTCTGTAGACGCATGAGTGGTTATCTGAACAATGATCAACTTTTAATTCATTGTTTCCAAGATAGTTTAGTGGGGGCGTCATCCAGGTGGTACAATAAACTCAGACGCGCTAACATTAGCTCTTGGAGAGACTTAGCTCAAGCCTTCATAAAGCAGTATAATCATATTACGACATGACGCCTGATAGAATCATGTTGCAAAACATGGAAAAGGAATCGAATGAAAGCTTCAGGTAATACGTGCAAAGATGGGGGGAAGTTGCCATACAAGTTCAACCACCTCTCTTAGAGAAGGAAACCACCATGCTGTTTATCAATACTTTAAAGGCACCTTTTATCACCCATATGATAAGAAGTACCACCAAAAGCTTCGTAGATATAGTGATGGTAGGTGAAATGATAGAAAACGCCATAAGGTGTGGTAAGATTGAAGCAGGAGAAAGTATTAGAAGATCTACCCCTAGAAAAAAGGACAACGAGGTGAACAATACGAGTACATACAACAAAGGGTACTCAAAGGCAGTTACTGTCAGCTAGCTAAATAAAAGTAGTTACTGCCGAGCAACAAGGGTCGACAAGACAAGAATAAAGCCCCAAACAAAATTCTGAAAAGCTACAATTTACTCCAGTACCAATGATGTATAAAGAGCTATATCAAAGTTTATTTGATGCACGCATAGTGTCCCCATATTATCTACAGCCGTTACAACCCCCACATCCTAAATGGTATGACTCCAACGCTCATTGTGATTACCACGCGGGAATATTGGGGCATTCAATAGAAAACTGCACTGCCTTCAAAAAGGTAGTTGAGAGGCTCATCAAGATGTGGATTGTCAAGTTTGATGATACATCCAGTGCGGAGAACCCATTACCCAACCATGGAGATAAGGGGATAAACGTGATTGGAGAGGATGTCATGAGAAAGACTAAGGGAGATATCTCAGAGGTGAATACTCCATTGAGAATGGTGTGGAAAGAAATGGTGAGAAGAGGAATAATATTATCCGATTCTTTGAAAAGATGTGAAGGACTAAGGAACTACTGCGAGTTCTACAAAGCCGAAGGACATGAGATCTAGGAATGTGCTGAGTTCAGACTATTGGTACAAAGCCTCATGGACAATAAAGAGCTGGAGTTTTACGAAGAAGGTTCGGATGGAGAAAACATACATGCAACTGAAGGAGAGTTGACAAATTAGAAAGTCAATTATCCAAGGATCATCATTTCTCGATCGATAAACACAGAAGGCGGAGTGCAAATTATGCCTAAAGTCATAATCCAAAAACCTGTTTCCTTTCCTTACAAGGATAACAGGATGGTACCATGAAATTACGATTGTAATGTGACGACATCGGCAGTGGAAAACTTAGCTAGCACTTTCCAGGAGGTCCAAAGTAATGGATTCTACGCACAAAGTGGAAGGCATTACGACTCGGTAAACGTTAGAACAGAACCAACAAGGTCAAAGACTATGGCAGTTGAACCAGAGAAAGGACCTAACACCCTTATCAACAAACCTGTGAAGGAGGAAGAAGCTAAAGAATTTTTAAAATTCTTGAAGCACAGTAAATGCAATGTGGTAGAGTAGCTGCTCAAGCAACCAGCTTGCATATAGGTGCTAGCCTTACTTTTAAGTTCGGAAGTACATCGTGAGGCTTTGATGAAAGTACTGAACGAGACTTACATTACTAAAGATATATCTATCAATAAACTTGACCGATTAGTTAGTAACATAAGTGCTGATAACTTTATTTCCTTCAGTGACGATGAAATTCAACTTGGGGGTATGGGTTCGACCAAAGCCCTATACATAACTACTCATTGCAAAGGATATACTTTACCAAGCGTGCTAATCGACAATGGATCAGCCTTGAATGTCTTATTGTTGTCGACACTAAAGAGGTTGCCGATAGATAGTTCTCACATGAAAACATACCAGAACATAGTGAGAGCATTTGATGGCACCGAGAGAAGAGTGATGGGAAGAATCAATATACCATTGCAGATTGGACCAAACATGTATGAAGTGGATTTTCTGGTGATGGATATCAAGCCCTCGTACAATTGTTTGCCGGGAAGGCCCTGGATTTATTCAGCGGGAGCAGTGCCCTCATCGTTGCACCAAAAATTGAAGCTGGTGACAAAAGGTCGGCTAGTTACTATAAACGCGGATGAAGACATCATAGCTACTGTTACCAACAGCACGCCATATTTACAGTCAAATGAAGAAGCAATTGAATGCTCTTTCCGATCTTTAGAGTTCGTGAACGCGACATTTATCTTGGAGGGAAATGAAGTTCCGGTGCCTAAGATATCCAAGACCACGAGGATAGGCTTGCAAATGATGGTGGGGAAGGGAGCCCTACCAGGAAAAGGACTAGGCAGACATCTCCAAGGGGAAGTTCAAGTGCCGATGCTGAAAGAGAAGAGGGACCGTTTTGGCTTGGGTTTCAGGCCAGATGCTAAACAAAAGAAGAAGGAAATCGAGATAAAGCAAGAAAGAAGGAGAGGGTTATTGGAAAATCCTCACATCAATGCCATACTCGGGGAAGAAGTTGAACAAAAAATCCTATTGGGCATTCGCCCTTATGAATCTGGAAGCGTTTTGAACAATTGGACTGCAGAGGAACTTCCTGTAGTTTTTAGAGATTATACAAAGTAATATTCAAAACGCTCTTGTTGTTTTTTTAGCCTAGAAACAATAAGATTTCTTTTGTGAAATAGGCTCATGTTCAGAAATTGTTGTTTCAATAAAATACATTTTTGATAATTAACTTGAGCAAATATTCTTTCATTTTTTTTAACTTTCCAATTTCATTCCAATTTTTTTTTATTTCTCATTCATATCATGTGAATAGTTGTCCTCGAATTCATTTGTTCTTTGTACATTCTTTGGTACCCATCACAGGTCCCTAGATATCAATGATGTGAGCAACAATAATACAGATCTAGAGGTCCACTTTGAGCAGGACATGTGTTTAGAGGAATCTCAGGATTTTGAAGGTGACCGAGATTGTGATTTATCTCCAGATCTGTTAAGAATGGTAAAGCAATAGGAGAAACAAATTTTACCACATGAAGAGGAGGTAGAGAACATAGCCTTAGAGGAAGGAAAGGTTGTGAAAATTGGAACAGGCATAACTGAAGAGACGAAGCAAGACCTTGTTGAATTATTACGGGAATTCAAAGGCGTCTTTGTATGGTCATACCAAGATATGCCCGGACTAAGCACTGATATTGTGGTGTATTGCCTTCCCATAAGAGAAGAGTGCAAGCCAGTTCAGCAAAAGCTACGAAGAATCAGGCCTGACGTGGTTTTGAAAATAAGTGAGGAAGTTAAGAAATAGTTTGATGCTAGATTTCTACAGGTGGTCAAGTACTCAGAGTGGGTTTCCAACATTGTTCCTGTCCCTAAGAAAGATGGAAAGGTTCGAATGTGCATAGACTATAGGGACTTAAATAAGGCCAGCCCAAAAGACAATTTCCCTTTGCCTCATATTGACACATTGGTGGATAATATGGTGGGATATTCATTCTTTTCCTTCATAGATGGCTTTTCAGGATACAATCAGATCAAAATGCACCCTGAAGATATGAAGAAAACTACCTTCATAACATTGTGGGTTACCTTTTGTTATAAGGTAATGTCATTCGGACTAAAGAATGCTGAGGTAACATATCAAAGGGCCATGGTAACATTGTTCCACGACATGATGGACAAAGAGATTGAAGTATATGTTGATGAGATGATTGCCAAATCTCGAACAAAAAAGGAACACATTGAGATTTTGAAGAAATTGTTTCTGAGGTTGAGAAAATTTCAATTGAAGCTCAACCCGGCAAAGTGTACTTTTGGAGCTCGGTCAGGGAAGTTACTGGGTTTCATGGTTAGCAAGAAAGGAATTGAAGTTCACTCAAATAAGGTCAAAGCTATACAAGAATTGCCTCCACCGCGCACTCAGAAGGAAGTTCGAGGTTTTCTTGGAAGGTTAAATTACATTGCTCGGTTTATTTCATAATTAACTGAGAAATGTGATCCCATATTTCGTCTTTTCAAGAAACATAACCAAGGTGTATGGGACGATGAATGCCAGAAAGCTTTTGACAAAGTCAAGAAATATCTGTCAAATGCACCAGTACTATCTCCGCCTAATCCAAATAGACCATTGATACTGTATTTGTTAGTGTTCAATAAATTCATGAGATGTGTACTTGGTCAACACGATGAGTCAAGAAGAAAAGAAAAGGCGATATACTATCTCAGTAAAAAGTTCACTGATTGTGAAATGAGGTATTCGTCGATCGAAAAATTGTGTTGTGTCTTGATTTGGACAACTCGGAGATTGAGGCAATATATGCTATATCATACAACCTGGTTGATTTTGAAGCTTGATCCGTTAAAATATATGATGGAGTCAATTGCTTTGAATGGAAGGACGACAAGGTGGCAGATTTTGCTATCTGAATTTGATATAGTCTATGTGAACCAAAAGGCTATAAAAGGAAGTGCAGTAGCAGAATTTCTGGCCAGCAGAGCTCTAGAGGATTATGGACCTTTGAGTTTTGATTTCCCCAATGAAGAGCTAATGTATGTGGCAAATACTGAAGAATGTCCGTGGAAGCTAAACTTTGATGGACCTTCGAATGCTGTGGGAAATGGAATTGGGGTAATATTGGTATCCCCTAGTGGTGATCATTACCCATTCACATGCAAACTGGATTTTGATTGCACGAATAACATGGCGAAATATGAAGCATGCATCATGGGAATTCGAGCAGCTGTAGAGTGTAAGATCAGAGTATTAGAAGTATATGGAGATTCTGCCTTAGTAATTTACCAGCTTAAAGGAGAGTGGGAGATAAGAGATTCCAAACTAATTGATTACTAAAAAATAGTTCTGGGATTGATTGAGGAGTTCGAGGATATTACTTTTAATTATCTCCCACGTGACGAAAACCAGATGGCGGATACTTTGGCGACCCTAGCTTCTATGATTAAAGTAAACAGACCAGAGGATATGAGACCTATTCAGATGAGTATCTTTGAAGTTTCAGCTCATTGTTATAATATGGAAGAGGAGGAAAAAGATGATCACCCTTGGTATCAAGATGTATTACGATATGTAAAAAATCGTGAATACCCGGAGCATGCCACTGAGAATGAGAAAAGGACTTTAAGAAGATTGGCCTCTGACTATGTTTTAGACGGGGATATCTTGTACAAAAAGAGAAAAGATCAAGTATTATTAAGGTGCATTGATGCAGTTGAAGCTAGAACAATCCTGAAAGAAGTTCATGAGGGCGTTTGTGGAACACACGCTAATGGATTCACAATGGCCAAACAAATAATGAGATTTGGATATTATTGGTCCACCATGGAAGGTATTGTATCAACTATGCTAAAAGATGTCTTAAATACCAGATCTACGGAGATAAAATTCATGTGCCTCCGTCACCTTTGTATGTTAAGACTTTCCTATGGCTTTTTTCCATGTGGGGCATGGATATTATTGGACCAATCTCACCAAAAGCTTCGAATAGGTATCGATTCATATTTGTGGTAACTGAATACTTCACGAAATGGGTAGAGGCTGCTTTATATGCTAGCGTCACTAAGTCATCAGTTAGTCGGTTCCTGAAGAAGGAGATCATTTGTCGATATGGAATACCCGAGAGGATCATATCAGACAACGCACTGAATTTGAACAACAGCTCGATAGCAGAAATTTATAGTCAATTTGGGATCAAACACCACAACTCTTCTCCATACCATCCAAAAATGAATGGAGCAGTGGAAGCGACCAACAAAAATATTAAGAAGATAGTAGGGAAGATGACTGAGACCTATAAGGATTAGCATGAGAAATTACCATTTGCACTCTATGCTTATCGAACTTCAGTCAGAACCTCTATTGGTGCAACACCTTTCTCGTTGGTCTATGAGATGGAGGCAGTTTTACCTATTGAAGTGGAAATACCCTCTCTTCGAGTTTTTTCAGAAATAAAACTAGATGAAACTGAATGGATTCAGGCTCGGTATGATCAGTTGAACTTAATTGAAGAAAATAAGGTAAGGGCTATTCATCACGGTCAGATGTACCAAAAATGAATGATACGAGCCTACGATAAGAAAGTTCGCCCAAGAGAGTTTCATGAGGGGGACCTTGTATTGAAAAAGATCCTTCCCATACAAAAGGATTTTAGAGGAAAATGGATGCCGAATTGGGAAGGACCATATGTGGTGAAAAAGGCTTTCTCTGGAGGAGCATTGATCTTGACCGAAATGGATGGGAAAATTTTACCCAATCATGTGAACTCTGACTCAGTTAAAAAGTATTTTGCTTGAAAAGGAGAAGAGGGAAAAGCGAAAACCCGCAAAGGGCGTTTTGAGTTTCTAAAAAAAAAAGGAGAAGCCAATGTGAAAACCCGCAAAGGGCGCCTTGAGACCAAAGGGGTTTTGAGTTGAAAACCCGAAAAGGGCGGCTCAAATTCTAAATGGACACGCAGTCATCTTGCTACACTTGAATCAACAATGAAATGAATAATGTTGCATATCGGGTCATCAACAAAGTACTTTGGGTCTTCTAAACACATGTTGAGCTCAAGGCAGTCTTCATAAAGATTGTATATAGAAGCTCAATCGGAGATATCTAGGGCATCTGATTTTTGTCCTATTCATTTTACTATCTTGAGATTCTTTTTCTTCTCAAAGATATGTTCTCAATTAATTTTCTTTGTAATTTATTCAATTTTAATTCTTTTTTAGATCAATTTATTTGTTACCCATTATTCATAAATGTGTTGCATTGAAATAATGATTGACGAACTAATAATTTCACAAAAAAAGAAGCTTTACATATTACTTTGGAAATTTCTAGATAAGACAAGGAATCGAAATAGGACAATTGTTTAAAATTTCCATGTGCATAGAGATATTTGAGAAAGAAGAGTCTGGATAGAGACTATTTCTCTGAATTCTTTGTCCAATTGATAATTGGATAAAATAATGAGTTGATGTGATGAAAATAAGTGATAAAATGGGTTGAATTTGAAATAAGTCCTATACCCTAAAATTACAGATGGAACAGATTGAAAAAGTTCAATTCCTATCATAATAGGATTGTACAATCCTTGGGTCTTCAAGTTTCAAGTGGAGTTGACTTTGAAATTACAGCAGGGCAAGCTTGTTGAGCATAACATGATTGATGAACAAAGATGAAGAACAAATGAGTGATAATACCTAGAGTAGGAATCATACTCATAACATTTTTGTATCATAGCAAATTTTATTAGGAGCATTTGATCCATTCCAATCATTGCATCCTAATCCTTAAACGTTTAAAAAGGAATCATTCATATCACTCATAACACATGTAGCTAAAAGCATTTGATTCATTCTGATCATAGCATCTTAGTCATATGACATAAACATATGGAACCTAGGCTACAGGACATGTCCTTCAGCAGACGGTGTAGCAATATTGGTGAATTTGAAGATCTCATCTTCCTGAAGTTGTAGGAAGCAGATCGAAGACACTTTCAGTCTTGTCTCCCTGAAGTTGCAGCGGAGTAGATTGAAGATAGAAGATCTCATCTCCCTGAAGTTGCAGGATGTAGGTCGAAGACACTTTTAGTCTTGTCTCCTTGAAGTTGCAGCGGAGTAGATTGAAGACAAAAGATTCCATCTTCCTAAAGTTACAGGAAGCAGATCGAAGACACTTTCAGTCTTGTCTCCCTGAAGTTGCAGCGGAGTAGATTGAAGACAGAAGATCTCATCCTCTTGAAGTTGCAGGAAGTAGATCGAAGACACTTTCAGTCTTGTCTTCCTGAAGTTGCAATGGAGTAGATTGAAGACAGAAGATCTCATCTTCCTGAAGTTGTAGGAAGGAGATCGAAGTCACCTTCAGTCTTGTCTCCCTGAAGTTGTAGCGGAGTAGACTTAAAACAGAAGATCTCATCTTCCTGAAGTTGCAGGAAGCAGATCAAAGGCACTTTCAGCCTTATCTCCCTAAAATTGCAGTGGAGTAGACTAAAAACAGAAGATCTCATCTTCTTGAAGTTGCAGGAAGCAGATTAAAGGCACTTTTGGCCTTATCTCCCCGAAGTTGCAGTGGAGTAGACTGAAAACAGAAGATCTCATCTTCCTGAAGTTGCAGGAAGTAGATCAAAGGCACTTTCAGCCTTATCTCCCTGAAATTGCGATGGAGTGAGTAGATCAAGCAGAAGATCTCATCTTCTTGAAGTTGCAGGAAGCAGATTAAAGGCACTTTCAGCCTTATCTCCCTGAAGTTACAGTGGAATAAACTGAAAACAGAAGATCTCATCTTCTTAAAGTTACAGGAAGCAGATCAAAGGCATTTTCAGCCTTATCTCCCTGAAGTTGCAGTGGAGTAGACTGAAGATAGCAGATTTTGTTTCCCTAAAGTTGCAGTAGAGCAAATCGAAGATAACAGATCTCATCTTCCTGAAGTTGTAGGAAGTAGATCAAAGGCACTTTTAGCCTTGTCTCACTGAAGTTGCAGCTGAATAGACTGAAGATAGCAGATTTGGCATTCCTGAAGTTGCAGGAAGCAAATAAAAATATCAAATCTTATCTCCCTGAGTTTGCAGTGGAGCAGATCGAAAAATAGTAGATCTGGCATTCTTGAAGTTGCAAGAAGCAGATCAAAGCTATCAAATTAATTGAAATCAAGAATTTCCAATACTGTTGAAGTTGCAGTGGAAAAGGCGAGGACCAAGAAGTCGAGGCTCGGCAAAGACTGGGCAATATTGGACCTTCTATTGTCTTTACTCTATTCTCGTTACACGACAATGAGTAAAGAAGGGCAGCTGTAGTCAGCCCATTTTGCCCGGGCCTATTTTATTCAGAAAAAGAAAAACAAAATAAAAAATAAAATGTTCAGGTTTATATTTTTACAGTCCTTTTACAAAAACCAAATTAAATAGTCCAATCCAGAGGTAGCCCACTTACACCCTTAGCCTAAAACTAAACAGACCTAACTTAAACCTAAGATCCAATTACCAACAGACCCAATTACACCCTAAACTAACCCAAACTAAACCTAGGCCCCAGACCCAGATATAAGCAGCCCAAAATGGCCCAATGCTTAGGCGAAATCAGTAGAAACCTAGGGTTTCTGGAGAACCCTTGCGCCGCAGCCCTTGTCTCGCGCCCACCTTCGGTTGCACCGTCATCAACGCGCAGACGAGATCTCTACTTCCCACCTGCACAAACAAGGAAAAAAAAGCAAGCAAATATGGCAAAACACATGTATTTCCTTTTTTTTTAAATCTATTTTCGGGTTTATATAAACCTAAAAACTTGTAAAACAGGACACAGAGATATATATAGAGAGACAAATACGATAAATAAAAAAGATACAGAGGCGTTTACAACCAATCGAAAAACAGAAGGTGTTTTTTTTATTTCGTTATGTTTTTTTTCTTTCTTTTCGATTCATGCACATTATATGTATAAAATACTGTTAAAAAACAAAAAAAAAAAATAAATGAGGTTACCTCTCGAAAAGGGCAATTCCCACCGAAGAACCGTCACGCACGACGGCGTGAAAAGCGCGTGAAGCGCGTGCAGAGGTGGCCGGAGATCGGACGATCTGTGATGGCAGAGCCTTTCTCTGCAAATCTCTCTCATTTTTTTTAAAAGGCCTAACTAAATGTTTTTTTTACTAATTTCTTGGTTTATATAGATTATAGGAACGGTGTCGTTTTGGTATATCCCATTAATAACCAAAACAGCATCGTTTAAAGAAAGGATCCGCGCGTTGACCCGAAAACCCGGGGAAGATCCGCGGATTTTTTATAAAAGGACAATTTGCCACTTTAGTCCCTCCGTAATTTTACTAGTCTTAATTCAGTCCAATTAGAATTTTTACTTTTTATTAAATTAGCCCTAAAATCTATTTTTGTTTCAATTTAGCCCCTCGGACGGCTTTGAGGGCTAAAATCAGAACGACGTCGTTTTGGAACGAAGGCATAATTGCCTAATGAGTCCCTACAGTGTGGCACGCGTTTTAATTTAATCCTTTTATATTTATTTTATTGCTATTTAATCCTTATTCATTTTAAAACCTTTTATTTTATTTTATTTTTAAATTATTCTAATACTATACTTAATTATTTTACTATATTAAACTATTTTATTATTTTATTTTATTAATTTTGTTATTACTATAAAATTCATATATATATATTTTTGTATTATTTTATACATATTAAATTATTATTTATTATTTATTATTTTATTTGGTTTAATATTATTTTTATTATATATTATGATTTATATATTAATTATTATATTATGCTTTTTTTAATTTGTATATTATATAATATTATATTATATCATATATTATTTTTAAAATTTTGTTTTATAAAATTTATAAATATTATATAACCCATTTTACTTACATATGTAATCTTATGATTAGTATATATGTTTTTATAAAAAATTATTATAGACTATTTATTAATTGTTTTTATTATATATAATCATTTATATGTATTAAATTATTAAATTATATATTTATTATAATATTTTTTTATATATATACTTTAATTTTTTTTTATATATTGTTATACATATTAATTGCTTTACAAGATTATCATCTTTTTTTTCTTACTCTTTTTTATTGTTGTTTTGTTATAATATTTATTTAATGTTTAGATATATTGTTAATTTATTTATTTCTCATAAATGATCTTATTTGTAGAACTTAATATCCAGTTCTTGAATTCTTATGCTTCCTATAGATTTTAAATTGTTATTGCATATTTTATAACTTGTATTTATTTATTTATGTTTTTTTATTGCTTAATATTGTTTTAGCATAATCCAGTTATTATCATTAGCTATGTCATATTATTCTTTTGTTAATTGTTTATATCATTTGTTAATTCGATTTATATTTATAGTGAATTGCTATTTGATTTATGTTTTGCAAAATGGAATTCATAACATTTTTATAAAAACATGTTTTCACGAAATTGTTGTATTTTATTCAAAGGTTTTTTAAAAACGGTGATATGTGATATTTGGGGACTTCGAAAAGAATCGTGCCCTAACTTATTGGGTTTCGATTTTTCTCGAGGAACTTAAGGTATTAAATATCCCTTCTCATTTCAAATCAAAAACTTATTCTTGGGAATTCAAAACATTGTATCCTAACTTACTGGATATGATATTTTGTGTCTCGAGGTAAGATTTTTCTAAAATAAAGGCATGCCTAGTTTCGAAGTCATGAGATGTTATATCCTAACTTACTGGGTATAGTATTTTATTTTAAGATAGGTAAGTCTTGGTTATCTTTCTAATAAAAGGATCATATTCTAAATTTTTTAACATTCGGACATGATTTTATCGATCAGGTACAATTTTTGAGCGCTATGAGGGTGCTAACCCTTCCTCATACGTAATCGACTCCCGAACCCATTTTCTTGTATTTCGTAGACCAAAATCAATGTTTTTGAAATAAAATGTTTTACAAGGTGATCCAATCACGCCTAAGTAAAAAGAGATTGGTGGCGACTCCATTTTCTTTTTTAAAAGTCGATCCCCGTTTTTTTAAACTTTAAAAATGGTTTCGACATAGTTTAAGTGGTTTGTATGGAAGTTATTATGGTTGACCGAATATTTATATGTGATTTATTGAGTGGTTATGTATATGTATGGTTTGGGCATATTAATTAGCATGTGAATTGGTTGAATTTTTGGTTGTTACTTGTACTCAAAATGATTCAATTGATATGGTTATATGTGCATATACTTGTGATAAGAGAAGAGGTATATTTGGTTTGAAATGATGTTTGTTTATGTATAATATTTACCTATTTATATGCTTAGTATGCCGTATGGATGATTTAAAGTTAATAATGTATTAGCCGGATAGATGGAGTGATGAATGGTTTGATACATGATATTTTGGATCGGTTATTGAGCATGTGAGTTGGGTGTACTATGATTTGCCTATTTATGACCGAATATGATTAATAATATTATTGTAAAGTGTATATGAATTGGTAATGAACAAGATGTCATTTGACTAATTGGTAATGTTTGCTAATGTTTCATGCATGAATATTTAATAGGCTAAATGGTATGTCTTGTTTTGACTTAACATGTGAATGTGCATAAGTACATGGATTGGTATGTTTGTAATTAACTAATGAAATAGATGTTTATAAATGGATGGATTGAAGTATGTGGTGTATATGAAATGAAACAGATTTTGATGATTATTTAGGAATTTGAATGCCATGAACTTTGGTCATAAGGTTCGGCTATTGAAATTATAAAGTATATGTATTATGATATGAGTAAATTAGTTGGGTCGAATAAGTGATTAAATTAATAATATTGATATGTTTAAATTTTAAAGCATGAATTGCTTATGTATTATAAGTAGTAAAGCGTTTGGTTTTTAGTCAGTTAAGTGATACATATGTGCGAATGTGACTTATATGATTGGGCTGCTAAATACTATTTGAGTTTTAAAAATATATATATATGAAATTTTTGTGAATGAGTTAATTTAATTTAGTGCATAATTTTAGATTGAAAGACTGTTCTGAGTTGTGCTTTAGTCGGTAATGCCTCGCAACCCAAATCCGACGACGGATACGGGTTAGGGGTGTTACATTAATTCATGATTGATGTGCTTATTCAGTGGAGCAAAAGTCCTTGTTTAAGAGTAGATCTAGCATAATTGAGTGGAGTTGCATGCAATCCTAGAAATAGGACGACATAAATCTACCGGATTAGAGTCAAATCTAATAGGGGAATCCATAAATCGAGTTAATGCGATAATAGGGGATTTAATTAGAAAGAGATTTCAATTAATCAATCTAGACTCAGTTGTTTTTACTCTCGAAAGAGATATTAACATAAGTTAGGGATTTCTACGGATCAAGACAAGTGAATAAATCGTTTAATTCAGATTTAGAATAATAAGTGAAGTCTAGGCGGATTCTTTCCTTGGTATTGTCTCTCTCATCGGTTTTCTTCAAATATTTTCCTACTTTATTCTCTGTTTCGTCTTAGTAATTAGGTTAGTTAAGATTAGGTTAAAATAAATCCATTCAATTTATTCCACTACTAGTACTTTTAGTCCTCGTGAATACGATATTCCCGACTCACCATAGCTATACTACCATTCGATAGGTGCGCTTGCATTTGTCGTATTTTAGTTAGTTCGTGACGTCATCACTAATTAATTTCTAATAATCAATTTTAATTGAGAACAACTAACAAATGAGAATTTTTTAAATTAAAAAATCTTCTAGTTCTTTAATGAATGTTCATATGAATTCTCAATTAATTTTCGCAGCATATATGATCGAGGATGGTTTAATTAGTCACACCAAGAATGTATTTGTATCGGTAAACTTCCAGTTTACTTTGACATGCATTTCAATTGTACTAATAATGTCAATATAAATTGTGTAATTTTATTTATATTCCTTTTACTTTGTATCTACATATAATTACTATTGTGACATTTATTTCTGGAAATGTCTAAATTAATGTGAAATCCATAATGTCATCAACTCAACAAAAGAAATATAATTTGCAAACAATTATATGCAATACTCGTTTCAATGAAATATGTCAAAATCTTCAAAAGTCCAAATTGACTTTAATGATAAAAAGTGATTATAAAATTTATTATATTTATTGTAGACATTCATTTTAAGGAATGTGCAAAAAATAATTTGGACAATAGTATAAACATATATCATATTCCTTACCAATAAGATTATATATATCATCCGCTTCAAGGAATGATTAATTAATATAAATCATTGACCATTCTATTCTAAGAAGAAACATTTAGCAACATTTCAAATCATCCATCTTCTTATCTATTTGTCAATAATGACAATAAGTTCCATTTTCATAATTATTATATAGTACTACATTCACTTCGGGGAATGAAGCAAAATTAGTGGAACGAAGAACTCGATATTTTATTTAACCATAAAAAGGCATGAGATCAATTCAGAATACCCTTTCACAAGAGTTTTGTATCATCAATGACAAATTTTGTCCCTTTAGGTAGTAATATAATAGCTCTTCTAGAGCCTTCAATAAGTTTTGAACTACACGATATTGTATTAACATGGGCATCAATTATTGTCAAATAAGAAAAATATTTTTTTTAATCTTTAAGTATCGTGTGACCAAATTCATTTCTTGTTCCTTTCTTTCAAGAAATTGTTCTTTTTATGGAACCGATTAGTTTGTCATACTTCTAGTATGCCCAAGACTTATTTTTAACACATTGTCCTTCTAGGACAGATAATTATTTGGAACATTATTGTAACACACCTAACCCATATCCGTCGCCGGAACAGGGTTACGGAGCACTACCAGAATTTACAGATAAAATAACAGACATTTCATATCAACTAGCATTCATATCAGAAACAAATCAAAATTAATCATATTGTCCCTTATGTGAACCCTCGAGGCCCAAAATACATATTAGAAATAAATCGGAACTAAACCGGGTACTCAAAGAATTTTTTTCGGAAAACGTTAAAATTTTTCAAAGGTGCAGGGGACACATGCCCGTATGGCCAGGCCGTGTGTCTCACACGGTCAAGAGACACGCCCGTGTGGGCATTTGAAATAGGGACACACGGCCGTGTCCCAGCCCGTGTCCAAACTTATGAGCTCACTGACTTGGGTCACACGGTCAAGCCACACGCTCGTGTGCTAGGCCGTATGAGCATTCTGTTTTGTAATTTAAAAGGTGTAGGGGTGACACAACTGTGTCATCTGGCCGTGTGTCACAGACGGTTGAAACACACGCCCGTGTTGATGAAAATAGGCCACATTTCTCACCGAAATTGACATCAACCTATACACATTAATTTGCACATCACCAAGCCATAACAAGACATTTAAATTAAGCTAGAATCATGTCTTAAATATGTGTTATCACAACATACAACCAATATGCCTTTAGGCACCTCAAATAACATCTTATAACATGTCAATCAACATCCACAATCACCTATTGGTCCAACCACATATATGCATAGTTATGCCAAATATACCAATTCAAACCAATCATCAATATACTTATAAATTCACCATCACTCAAACATATCAAACACACATCAAACATGATAAGCCATATATATATATATAATATATCAAACACAAGCCATTCAAATGGCTAATCACAACAAAACATTTACATGACAACATTTGGCCAAATTAACCTATACATGCCATTATAACCAAAATTGATTTACTATATATACTGAAATGGGCCGATGGATAGCGTGAAGTAACTCCGACCAGCTTCCAACCAAATCGAGCTTCCGAATTACTATAAAACAGGGAAAATAAAACAGAGTAAGCATTTAAGCTTAGTAAGTTTGTATAACATGGAATTTAACTTACCATTATTTCACATATAAGGTAAGCATACAAGAATTATCCAAACCAACTTGGCCAAAAGCCTAAACACATATCCTCATCATGTTAGCCAAGTAATCACATATAGTTGCCCTTAATCATGGATGAACAAAGTCATCAAGCAAGTTCCACAATCCAGTAACAACCAATTCATGCATCAGTATATCAGGTAATATCATTTCCATGTACTTCATGTATATGCGGGTAATAGTTCGTTTCGAACTCATATTGTTTCATATCAGAACTTTGCCCGTTGAACCATTTACTGTAATATGTCAATTCATGTACATGTATGTTTATACAAACATGTAAATAGAGAGCTCTTCCGAGCCATATAACGAGATGTGAGTTGTATAACGGGAAGCTTTTGTGAGCCAAATATCGGGAAGCTCAAGAGAGCCATTAATTGGGAAGCTCATGAGAGCTAAATAACGGGAAGCTCTTGAGAGCCAAGTATCGAGAAGCTCGTGAGAGCCAAGTATCGGGAAGCTCGTGAGAGCCAAATGTCGGGACGCTCATAAGAGCTGTGGTATGTCTGCAACACATGCAGGATCACAACTAACTCAGAAACCCTACAACACATGCAGGATCACAACTAACTCAGGAACCCTAATGACATATCATTTGTATCCTTCGAGTTTTTAAGGTTCAAACGGGACTCGATACTTGTCGGATATGTGGTCGATATTATACATGGCATTTTATACAAATCACACACAATAATATTCAATTTAAAACATATAAATATACAATTTAGTTACACGAACTTATCGTTACAAGTGTTCGTAATTTCGTAGGCTACTAATCCGATACTTTTTCTTTTCCTCGATCTAACTCCATATTAGGTCTATCTAGATCTAATTAAGCAAAATAAGCTTGCTTGAACTTAAGTTTCCATGGCTAGGGTTTCCATGTTTTTGTTTTAGGAAAGATGATGAAAATGATAATAATTTAATTATTTAATTCATTTATCACCATTTTATCATTTACTTTCCAAAATTAGCCTTACTAATTTACTAAATTCCAATGATGAATAATCATTCTTATCTACTAACTACACTAAATGGTCTATTTGCCATATAATGACCTCCAATTTTAAATTCCATAGCTATTTGAAACCTTTAGCTACTAGAATTCAACTTTTTCACTTTATGCAATTTGGTCCTTTTTCATCAAATTAGACATGCAAACGATAAAATTTCTTAACGAAATTTTCATACGATATTTCTATCATACTATAGACCATAAAATAATATTAAAATAAATTTTCTTCTGACCTCAGATTTGTGGTCCCAAAACTACTGTTCCTATTTAACTGAAAATGGGTTGTTACAATTATAGTTGGTATATGTATCGGTTAGTATATGCAATCTCTTAATGTCATCAATATTAGTTCTTTTCGGGATGATCTAACCAATCATGCCAACAATAGTGAACTTCTTGTCACTATGTTATATGTCAATCATATTAGTATAATGTATTCCTTTAGAGAATATCCATTATACAAGTACATAAACATCTCATTTCATTTCTATCTGTGGTTTTAATGTAAAATGCATAAATATTTCCTTTAATACATATCTTTTCAATCTATAATAATAATAATAATAATAATAATAATAATAATGTTCTATAATATCTTGCATCACAATCAGGAGCAACAACATTAACTTGTCAAGAACTTTTACAATCTGATGCAAATTTTAATTAGTTCACTATGAGGCTGTAATAAAATATCACTTTATCATATAGCACCAATGAATGTGTAATATAAAAAATGCAAAATTGCAATTCTTTTCATAGTAGATGATAACCCCAATGCTTTCTGTTGTAACATATAACACGGAAATGAATTATTACGGTTATTTCTTTTTCTTTAATATGTTAGATTCAAATTATTTATGTAATAAATACACTGTGTTTAAAATTTGATAAATGTGTTTTAAATATGCATATCATATTTGAATTAGCATTTAATACCTAAATTGAAAAGAACTGATTGATATAATGTTGATACTTTAGAGACCTGGATCAATTTAAAATCTAAGTCATAGTTTAAAGACATTTGATGTAATTAATCCTACAATAAAATTGCAAAATGGGTGACACCAATTGGTGGTCTCTATGCCTTTGGCCAAACCAATGCATAGTATCAACAATATACATATCTGTCCAAGTTCAACTTAATTCAAAATATAAACTTTAAATTTTGTTTAAATTCATTTATATTTTATGATTTATTAATTTAATCCCGTATGGTATATTTTATCAAAAATGCTATGTTCCAATATGTAGTAGAAAATAATATGAAATATATGTTATTATCATATTTTTCTTTTTGATTGGAGGTGAGAAACAATAATATACATAATAAATAGGTGTAGTTACACATATATATGTCACTACAAAAAATGTACATATACTAACAACAACAAAAAAATCGTCGATAAAACTTGAAATTCCATTAATATAGATTTTTCCTGACGATTTCCATTCAAGTCTTTTTCAATATATCTTTCTCACATCAAAACCACCAAAGGAACCTCCCTTATGAGTCTTATGTTTCTCTATTTGCGCTATTTGCCTTTCCTTCGTCTTTTACCTCAACGGCGAGGTACTCTGAGCTCGATGGTTGGTCAAATTTTACGCAATGGGAGGTGTGGAGGTTGAAAGAAGGTGAAGCTCCAAATGTAGGTGAGGTATTGATTGATGTTGTATCATTATCGAGTGAAGGCCTTGCTGAGGTGTAATTATTTCTTAGTGCAATGTCTCTTCTAGCATTGGCTCGCCATCTCTTGAGACCTTTAATCACTTTTTCTGGGAAGATAACTTTCTTCATTGATGTTCCCATCTGTTAAAATTTAGTTGAATCACGAATTAATTAATGGTATGAACAAAATGTGCATGGACCAAATGCTTTGTGTACAAACAAGGTCTGTTGTCTTAGAATACAGTAATGGATTATTGATGCTAGGACTGGAATCTAAACTTGTAATTGCATGAACCAACTAAAATAAACTTGGGTCATGTAAAATGATATGCATGGTAAAGAGATTTTTAATGTTGAAATTCGAATCTCAAATTGATTGGATGTTACCTCCTATTAAAAGTTGTATGAACAGGCTAAATTAAACTCAATTCATGTAATGTAATATGTCTGGTAAGGGAATATCGATGTTGGAATTAAAATTCTATACTTGTCGGGTGTCACCACTTATAGATAACGATAAGAACTGTTTAAACTAAACACCGATTTTTATATTCAAAATTTTTATGCTGAAATTTGAATCTCGAATTAATTGGATGTTACCTCCTATAGATAATTGTATGGATCAACTAGGCTAAACCTGGTTCATGTAATTTTAGAGATTAAAGGTGCTGAGATTCAAATTTTATATTTATTGGATGTTATTTGTATGAACCAACTAAACTAAACCCCGATTCATGTAAATGTATATAGTAAGGGATTACTGATGTTGAGATTCAAATCTCAAACCTATTGAATATTACTTCTCATGGATAGTTGTATGAATTAATTAAACTAAACCCGGATTCATGTATTGCAATATGTACATTAGAAACATGCAATGTGGTTTACCTGAGTGACCAAAGCATACAAAGGCAGAGTAACATATCCACAAAGGACTTGAACCAAAACTCCCATGGCTAGTCTTATCACAATGTCTTCGGTCTTTCGATGGAAGCATGATCTAAATCCAAATTTGTACTGCAATTTTTGAGCAAAATTAGAAAAGAAAACAAGAAAGAGTAATTAGTTGCATGAATTAACTGAAAAAAGTTAAAATATGCCATAGGTCTCTATACTCTTCACAAATTTAAAATTTAATCCATATACTTTTCAGATTTCAAAATTTAGGTCCAATTGTTGATACTGTTAATTTTTTTTTTGTTAAATTTGATGGTGTGGCGTTTTGAAATAAAAAAAATTCAGTAGCAATGTAACTAAGAAAATACCATTGTAATTAACCCGAATTTAACAAAATAATTTTATTAGTGTTAATAATTGGACCCACCCAAATTTTGAAATCTGAAAAGTAAATGGACTAAATTTTTAAAAATAGAAATAAAGAGACTAAATTTTAAATTTACGAAAAATACAAAAACTTATAATATATTTTAACCCAAAAAAGCCTAATTACCCAAGTCCATGTGAAGAATGCCAGTTGAAATGAGTTCTGCAATTAGATTTTGGCATATCAGAAATCAATAGTTAAATTTTAATAAAATATATTAAGTTTTGGAAACAATGAAATGGAGGGAATTAAAGATTACCTGAAATAATATGAAGTGCATAAGGTGGAGGAGCAATTTGGGCCAACCAAACCAGAAGAAATGATCACTTGGTCTAACTAGAAATGTTCCTCTCACTACTTGAGATTTCTCTTGACTTTCCAAACACATCCTAGTGATGATGCCTTGAAGTTGAGTCCCCACCAGCAGCAACATCTGCTCAAAAAATGTGTTTCAAAATGTCTTAATCGATGGATAGATTATCCCTACTTTTCATTTTTATGAAGTGATAAACCATAAAAGTAACATATTTTTAATCTCATTCTTGATGCGTTTTTGGATAATTTATTAAGTAAATTAGTGAATTTGATGCTCCTACTCATTTAAATTCATATTTCTATACTTAGGTGAGCATAGGGGAGTGAAAGGAGCGAAAAACAAGCCAAATTCAGACAAAAAGAGTTGTTTTTAGGATCCACACGGCCTGGGCATTTCCACACGAGCTGGGCACACGCCCGTGTGAGCCACACGGGCTGACCACATGCCCATGTGCCAACCCGTGTCAATTTCGCAGCCTGCTTCATAGGTACGCAGAAAAACCCAGTTTTTAAACTTTTTGAGCATTTTAAAGTCTATAAATACCAATTAGAAGAAGACCTAAGCGAGCACTTAGAGAAGATTGAAGAAAAGACTCAAAGAACACCATCGGAATCAACTTGGAAGCGGATCTCACTCAAGATCGAAGATATCCATTTAATCTCTTTTGAAGTTTTATTGAGTTTTTTTATGTCTTGTGGTTATCCTAACTTTGAGATGTTTTTATTCAGGATTATAAACTAAATTCCCTATATACCTAGGGAGGATGAAACCTATGATAAATCTTATTATTTAATTTCTGTTTTTACGCGATAAATATTTGATTCTTGTTCTCAATTATGTATACTTATTTTGTGTTTTAATATTTTTGGGATATTAATTCATATTTAATGTTCTTATTTCAGTGAAGCAAAAGTCCCTGTTTAAGACTAGATCTAGAATACAATCCTAGAAATAGGACAACATAAATCTACCGGATTAGAGTCAAATCTAATAGGGGAATCCATAGATCGAGTTAATGCGACGATAGGGGATTTAATTAGAAAGAGATTTCAATTAATCAACCTAGAGTCAGTTGTTCTTACTCTCGAAAGAGATATTAACATAATATAGGGATTTCTATGGATCAAGACACAAGTGAATAAATTGTTTAATTCAGATTCAAAATAATAGGTAAAGTCTAGGTGGATTCTTTCCTGGGTATTGTCTTTCTCATTGGTTATCTTCGATTATTTTTCTATTTCATTCTCTATTGCGTTCTTAGTTAAATTAAATTAGTAAGTTTAGATTAAAAACAATCACTCCAATTTATCAGCTAAATAATAGAAAAACGGTAATTATTAGTACTTTTAGTCCTCGTGGATATGATATTCCCTACTCACCATAGCTATACTATTGTTCGATAAGTGAGCTTGCCTTTATCGTAATTATAGTTAGTTTAGTGATCATAATGAAGTATTCGTATTTAATATGTATTTAGAAATGAGTATGAGGCGTATGTTATTCCAAATATACTAAAGAAATTAGAACAGTAATGAACATAACAATCAAACTTATCAGTTTTGATTTGAACCAAATCCAATTAACCCAAAATCGAACCTAACCCAATTTGCACCTAAATCTACTCAACCTAAAGTTGAAAGCAACTTGAACTCGAAATAACCCAAACTCATATGACCTAAACCCAAAAGGACTTGAGCCTAAAACAACTAAACTCGAAATTACTCAAACTTAGAACTAACCTGAACCGAAATGATTCAAGCTTGAAACCATATTGATAGGTCACATATCCATATATGACACTCACAAGAGTTCAGATATCATAATTTTTAATCTATGGATAGATTATCCGTACTCTTTAATTTTTTTCTAAAGTATTATTCATGTTTGGTATATATATATTTGGACATTAGTTCAAGATTACATGTTCTCTTAAATATATGAAAAAGATTTAGAAAAAAGTTAATATATCTATGTCAGAAGCATATTCATATACGACACTAACTCCGAGTTTGGATATCATAGCTTTTAATATTTGGATAGATTATTTGTTCTCTTCATTTTTTTTTTTTTTATAGTATTCAATATATATTAGGATCATACTAGGATACAAGTATGAGATCATATGTTGCTCCAAACATATAAAACAACTTTTAAAGAAAATGTCCATATTGAATATTTGAGATAATATATAGCTTTTTGACATTCTATTATAGCCCTTTAGTATAGGAATATTCTTAGGGCAAACTGAATATCTTTTACTTACCAATAGTGGAATGAAAGGAAGCCAGAGATAATTATAAAAACCTGCAGATCACATCAATAAATGAAAATTTTAACCTTTAATACCAAATTTAATTATAAAATTGCATATATTTTTAGTTAATATTAAGTTACAGTCTTTGAGTTAATTACCATGTGCATTCAAGAATATGAATAACATTGACAAAATCCAAACCCAGAGGCTGAAAATATAACAAAAGCAAAACAAATTAAGCAGTTAAATATTATTGGGTTTAAAAATGAAATTAAGTAATTTTAATTTTAATTTTAATTTTTTTTAATAATGTGTAGTCATTGATGGTATATAAAATTATACACCATCAATGCATTTAATTTAAATTCAATATAATATCAAATTTCATTCTATTAATTAAAGGGTTAAATATAAAATTGATACCTGAATTTGTCCACTTCTTCCAGATTGGTACTTATAATTTTTTTTTTATTCCAGATTGGAACTCGAACTTGTAATAACAAAGATGAGGAGGAAGTAAAAAAGAAGAAAGACCTCCCCTTCCCTTCTTTTCTTTTCTTATTTTTCTTTTTCTGGGTCTGCTTCTACATTTCTTCATATTTCTTCTTTTTTACTTCCTCCTCATCTTTGCTACTACAAGTTAGGGTACCAATTTGGGATAAAAAAAATCATAAGTATCAAGTTGGGAGAAGTGGACAAATTCGGGTGCCAATTTTATTAGGAGAAGGAGGTATAAGAGGACGTCACGTAGCGGCATGCGATTGGCCAACACTGCCACGTCAGCAAAAAATTAATGTCGTTAGTCTTAAGTATCAATATAGTGGACAAAAAAAAAAGTTTGGATATCAATCTGGAACAAAAAAAACCATAAATATCAATTTAGGAGAAGTGGACAAATTCGAGTACTAACTTTATATTTAACCCTTAATTAAATGTGAATAAACCTCAAGATTTTATACACTAACCTTATTCCCACAACCACTCCAAAGTCCTTTTCCAAAGTTCTTTTTATGTACTTTTGGAAGTCAAAGGTGCTTCCTTCTGAAAAATGGGCCTGGAATATACAAGTTTAAAAAGTCAAACAAGCTACAAATCTATAACTTGGATTTCGATGTGAGTATGACATGAGTACGGTGGATATGTTTTAAATTTTTTATATATTTGGAAGATATTTGGAAGATTATATCTTTATATTCACGATTGAAGAATATATCACAAAATATAAAGAAAATGAAGAATCAAAATAGGAAACAAAGTACTTTACCGTAATGAATCCATGTCTAAGAGTGAAGTAGTCCACTTTGGAGACAGATGCATAGAACTGTCGAAGAAAACATGCCTGAAAAAAAACATGTCAAACACATCATATTTAGATAATTGGTTTCATGATAGACTATGATATATAGGATATCACAATTGAAAAGTTAAACTCACCGGCCAACGAAGAAATCTGTGTTCACTCCAGAATCTAAGATGTCGCCTTGCAAATGATGTTTGATGAATAAGGAGGAACCTCCTAGGATCTACTTAATGGAGGGAAGTAAGATGGTTAGCAAAAATCCTAGCATAAGGAAAGACATTTTCGAGCTCTAAGTCTAAGGGTGTAATAGAGTTGAGTCTGGCTAAAGCCAGGGGCATAGCTAGGGGGGCTAGAGGGGCTGGCCTCTTCTAAAATATAAAATTTTTTATTTAGGTCTTTTAAAATTTTTAAAATTTTAAATTAGTAAAGATAAAATTATACTTTGACTCTCTTAAAATGATAAAATTTTGATTAATCCTTTAAAAATTATAAAAATATAGACTATTAAAATAATAAAATTATATTTTTACTATCGTAAAAATTACAATTTAATTTCACCCCTAATCCAAACTTCACATGAAATTTGAGGTACAAAACTTGGTTTGAGCTTAATGCCGTTCACCTAATAAAACACGAGCTTATTCCTATGCTCGACTGCCAGCTCAGTTACGTATGCGAACTCGGATTTAAATTGAAAGCTTGCTCTCAAGCTACTTGAATTCCACTTCCTTGATAGCTTCAACTGCTTGAGCCAATGACTTAGCTAAATTTAAGTATTTTCAAAACTATTTAAAATATGCTATAGGTTGCTGTATTATTCATAAATTTAGAATTTAGTTTCTATATTTTTATTTCTAAGAATTTATTCTTTTTATTTTTTAGATTTTAAAATTTAGGTTTAATTTTAACAATGTTAATTTTTTATGTTAAATTTATTGATGTAATATTTTGAAATAAAAAAAATCACTTGTTAACAATGTAACTAAGAAAACAACGTTATAATGAATCTGAATTTAACAAAAACAATTTAAAAGTATAACAATTGATCCTGAAATTTGAAATCTGAAAAGTAAGGAGACCAAATTCCTAAAATTAAATATATAAAAATTAAATTCCAAATTTAAAAAAAATACAAAAACTTACTACATATATTAACCTTTCAAAACAAACCCAAATGACTTTAAGTATAGTTATCTTGTTTCAACCACCTAATGTGAACCAACTAAGCTTTTTTAAATTTAGAGGTGACTAGATGAATAAATCCATAATTATATGTTAAGGGAAAGGGCCTACAAAGACATATCCCAAATTCCACAAAAAGCTTACCATTTGAGAATTGATATTCTAATGTTCTTGTTTCAGCCTCCCAAGATTCCCATTTCCTCATCTGCTAAATAAATAAAACCAAAAATGTGAAACACAGGCTACATTTTCACACTTGGCTCTGTCTTGAAATCCACATTCCATGGAATCTTAGTGATCTTTTTCATGTAAAAGTTTGACTTGTTTTCACAAAAAAGTCAAAACTGAACAACCGAACCCCCCAAATTGCTGGCCCAATATGATACTTAAAAAAGGTATCAAAAGATCAAAAAAAAAAAAAAAGGAGGAATTTTTGCATTAAAAAAATGAATCACCTTTGCCATGCCAAGACCAAATGTGAGGATGCATGATAAAGAATGGAAGAAAGCCAGCACAAATATTAAGTACTGAAGCTCTTTCATACCTTGCCTAGACAACAATGAAACCATTCCCTGCTCCAAAAATGACACCCAAAAACATCATTCACAAGCTATCAAATATTATCCGAAAACATATATCACTGAGGCATTTGATCGACCACATAGTTGAAGTACCTGTTCTTCACATTTTGCTTCTTCAGGACTATCATTTGAAGAATCACTACAAGGGAGAAAAGTTTCACCTATACTCTTTGGGATACATATATTTGCAATTGGCTTTTCACCCACAGTTAACAACAATGATATGAACCCCAATTGCAGTAATTCTACATTAAAACAAATAAAAATTCAAAAATTCATAATTTGCTACACTTTAAAAAAAGAAGAAGAAAAATGCAAAGAAAATTAATATATTCTCACCGGATTTGATCTTGTCAAGAGCTTGAATAAGATATTTCCTTCTGTTCTTATTGAAATACTATCAAATAAAAAAAAAAAAATCAGTATATATATTTATAACGCATGCATGAACATGGCTAAAGCTTTATACAGACCTTGGCTAAAAGATGAAGCAAATATTCAATGCAAATGGAGGTGGAAATCAAGACGAAAACAACAACGGCGACAGCCCATGTTGGTGTACTTTCGAGTGTTATTACAGAGCTTGTCATCAACCCTATTCACTGAAAACACTTGGAATTTTGTTGTGAGCGTGTTTTTTGGAACTGTTGGAAGTGATGAAATTCTGCTCACAGATCAAAATATATGAATAAAACAAGCTTGCGGTGGTTAGTTAAAGTCAACACAGTGTTGGTCCCAGGGATCAGGGACCATGGACCATCTATGGACCGTGTTCCGGTTTAAGGACTCCATTGTCAAAGTTTATGTTATTTTCGGATTCAAGTGTAAGTGACGGTAGGAATATATTTAAATGGTTAACTTTTGATATTAGGCCCTTTTACTTTAATTTGATCCTTTTAGTTCCTGTACTTTTTAAATTGTAAAATTTCAGTTTCATCAAAGGATAACTATTAAACTCATATTACCTTACTAAAAATCTAGTTAATAGCTTAATGATTACCACTTGCGTCAAGATTGGAATTTCAAAATTTAAAAAGTATAGGGATTTTAAATTATTTAATTGTAGAATATAGACTAAATCTATAATTATACACATTAGTACATAACTAGTAATTGAATTTCACCAAATGGATTTAACTATTCTTGTTTGGGTCAGGACTAAACTTTCATAATTCAAAAAGTACATGAAAAGTATATGGATTAAAATTGATTAAATTAAAATATAAAGATTAAATCCATAACTTTTACAAAGTATAGGGACTAATAACGGAATGTAACCTACTTAAAATTTTAAAGTTTTTTTTTTCCTTAAATTATGAGTATTTAATACGGGTAGGAAAATAAACGAAAATAATAACTTTGCCTAGCAATGCAAATGTTTGAAATTCATCAATGATATATGTGATATTGTAAATTGTTAGAATTCAGTGATACGAATCCTTATTTAAATAAAATACAATGGCAAAATAAAATAAAAGAAGAATCCCTATAGAACTACTCTTCTTTTATTTTATTTTAAATAAGGTTTTTTAAACCTTATTAAACTCTATCTATTTGATATTGATTAGAATAATGTGTTTCAATCTTACTACACTCCTATTAGAATATGGTTTTACAAGCCTATAAATAGACATAATATATTCCTCTTGTAGATGATTCGGATTCGACATAGTGAATTTTCTTCTCCTCTGCCAGTAGTTTTTTTCCCGAAAGGGTTTTCCACGTAAAATCTGTATGTTCTTTATTTTTATTTCTCTTTTCTTTGCAATATATTTGTCATTACCGACGTTATATTTTTCACATAAATGATAAACAAAAATGGCTGCCAATTTGATAGCAAGTGGACATGTTTAATGATGAGTTATATATAAGCCTAAAGATTGTTTGAAATTTGAGAAGTAGGTTGAAGTTAGAAAATTTTTTAAGAGGGGTCGGAATTAAGTTATATACTTTTATGAGAGTTAAAATGTAATTTTAATATTTTGATAGTTTATATCTTTATAATTTTTTAAAAGATTAAATTAAAATTTTATTATTTTGGGGGTCAAATTACAACTTTACTATATACTAATTTAAAATTTTATAAATTATTAAAGGCCAAAAATTTAAATTTTCATTTTAGGAAGGGCACCACCCCTTGTTGAGATGGTTTGAAAAGAATATTGTCTGAAAAATAAAAATAGGTTAAAATATAGACTCGATTAAAATATGAATCGACCCTACCCATTTTTAAATTTATGTTATGTATTTTTAGGTTTAATATGTAGTTTACCCTTTGAGTTTGTCCAAAATACTTAGTTGGTTCCTAAAACTTTTTTTGTACCTGATTGGTACATAAAATTGTATTCTGTCACACACATTGTTTCAATTTGTTAACAATGTTAATTATTTAAAGGTTTACATGTAGTTTGCCCACTGAACTTGTCCAAAAATATCTAGTCGGTACTTGAACTTATCCAAAAAGTACTTAATATGTGCTTGAACTGGTCTAAAAGATTATACTTTTTAAAATTAATCTATTTTTTAAAAGATATTTAATTTTTTTTAATTTATATATGTCAAGGACCATATTAAGAAGCTATTATATATTATTATAGAATTAATCATCCGTGTCACGTCAATACAAACTAACCATGTTAGTACAGTGGTACCAACCTAGGTAACTGAATATAAGTCTAAGTACCAGTTAAGGAAAAAAAAAATTTAAGTACCAACTAGGTACTTTTAGATAAATTCATAGACTAATTATGTATTAATCTTATTTTTTATATAAGAAATAAAATTGAGGATAAAAATCGGAATATTTGGTTTGTGATTGTGGAATTGGTACAAATTTGGAGGTTTTCATTAAAAGTTTGAGAGTTTCAAATGGTCAAGGATAAATCTTTGAAAAATCTAAATCCGAATTTGTTTATAGTTTTGGTGTTGGCCACCTTATGTGGAAAGGAAGGGCGGTGGCGACTACCGGTGGGTGGGCATTCCGCGTAACAGAAGCCTCACCATAATCGCAGCCCATTTTTTGCTTTCACATTTTGTTTTGTCACCCTCGTAAAAGTCGGATCGCATCTGAAAATTGATTGGTTCAACGCTTTAATATATACTAGAAATTTAATATGCGTATGTATATATATATATATATGTGTGAAAATTATAAATTTAGAATGTCATATAATAAATAATAAAATGTATGATTTGAAAATGATTAATCATAATAATACATGAAATATGTACGATATTAAAATAAAAAAATTATATTAAATTTTGAGTAAAATGAAATTTGAACACATAAATACATCAGGTTCACAATATTAAATGTATTACAATTATTTATCATGGTGTTGTCATCAATTGTGAGTTAATGAGTATTGGCTTATTTCAAAACAAAAATTTTAATGCATCGGATAAAATGTAATATGATCGTAGTAAAAATGGAAAATGAATTACAGTGTTGATATGCACAATAGAATAAAAATGAGTGCAATAATATAAATAACAATAATAAAAGAAAAAAATAAAATAAAATAAAAGCTAAAACAAACGATCTATATAAAATAATAGGTCAAAGTTAAAAAAATAATAAATAAATAAACAAATAAATAAAAGAAAAGAAAAGAATAATAAAAATAATAGTAAAAGCTAATAGTAAATCAATAAATAAATACTATGTACAATAGCTTAAAGATAATAAAATAATAATAATAACAATAATAACAATATTAACAATATTAACAATAATAAATTATAATAAAAATACATTAATAAACGAATAATAATAAAAATGAATAAGAGTAATAATCATAATCATAATAATAATGATAATAGTAGTGAAAATAATAAAATAAATAATCTAATATTTGAAAGCATATATAAAAGGATATAAATAATAAATAATAAATAAAATAATCATAATGAAAATAATAATAAAATAAAAAATAAAAAATAAGTAGAGTCTATTTAAATAAGTAAGTAAAAATAAAAATAAATATTCAACATTAAATATATTAATTTAATAATAATATAATAATAATAGTGGTGGTAGTAGTAATAATAATAATAATAATAAATTTAATAATAATAATAGTAATTATAATAATAATGATAATTAAAATTAATTAATTTATTAGCAAAAATAACCAAAAAAAGGACTAATTTGAACTTAAAACAGAAATTTAGGGGCAAATCCAAAATAAATAAAAAGAAAATGACCACATTGGACGCGCAAATAAAGAGAGGGACCAAAAGGAAAATTAATCCTTGCCCTCCAAAACGACGTCGTTCGATTATGGACCTAATTGAAATCGAAATAAATCATGGGGTACAAATTAAAGATAAGAAAGACTTGATTACAAAGTAATAAAAAAGCGGAAGGACTAAAAGAGCAATTAGCCCTTCCGTTAAAAACACGCAGATCCTAGGCCTGGAGCGAGTTGGATTGGGGTCGGGCTCCCCAAAACGACGCCGTTTTGGGCGTCTAGGGGGGCTAATGAAACGGCGTCGTTTTGCTATGCTAGTTAAACCCCAAATTTTCTAAAAAATTTCATTTTTTCTTCCTTCAAAAAAAAATCTTTCAAAACTCTCTCAAAACACTCTCCCCTCCCTTCCGTCCGGCCAAACTCCAGCCAGATATCAAAAGGACCACCATCAAGCGACGCGGCGCGTCTGTGTGTCCAGAAGGCGCGAAAAAGAGGCCTTTTTGAACCCCGTCCGACATAGGGCACCGATCTGCCCCAAAAACGTCTAAAAACGCCCTCGAAAGTCGAAGGAAAGACCAAAACCTTTTGGTTTCCGCTCTTCTGGTCACTAGTGAAGTAAGATATCCCCTCCTTTTTGTTTGTTTATTACTCGACTCAAAGCAAAAAATGAAGCGCAAAAGAGAAAATAAAATGAAAATCGAAAGTAACCTTTTTCTTCCTCTTGTAATCTATTTTTTTTTCGTATTGATTCTGTGTAAAATAATACAATGGTTTCTTTTTGTTTTTAAAGCCGAATCGAAAACCATGAAAACTAAAATACAACGTTTTTTTTTTGTTTTTTTCGTTTGTTGTCTATTTGTCTGTCCTTTTTGCAGGTACGGAGGCCCTACGTGGCGGTGTACGGAGGCGTACAGACGTGGTGGCGCGCTTGGAGTGTACGGAGGCTGTTGCTGCGGTAGGGTTAAGGTTTCCTAGGTTTTTGTTTTTCTGATTTTAGGTTTAAGCTAGTGGGCTAGGGTAGTTGGCTTAGGTTTATTATTTGGGCGCTTGTAATTTGGGCTGATAATTTGTAATGGACTGGACTGTTTAATATTTGGATTTTTATTTATTAGGTTTTTTAATTTGGTTTGGTTTTATTATTCTTGAATGGGCCCGGCAAATTGGGCTAATTACAACAACATTACTAATATATACAATTGATGGATGTGTCAAAGTGTGATAATAAAATTAAAATATATAAAAATATCACAATAAAACTTTGGTTGGGTAGTAAATTTGAAGTTTTGCTAACTTGATTGGCATAGATTCAAATCCTATCACTTGCATTGTTTTTAATAAAAAGACTAAAGTACCCTTAAATAATATAATTTATTTTAAATGCGAAGAAAACATTAAAGTAATTTTCCTAAGTTGAGACCCGGATGACACTAACTCAATAAAGTACTTTATAAATGGTATAGACATGCAATTGATGGAGGTAATAAAGTATATAAGTATTATATTAAAATAAAGTTTTGGTTTAGTGATAATATTAATGTTTTATTGATTTAAATAACACAGGCTTAAATCTCACCATATACAATTGTCAAAAGAAATCTCACCATGTACAATTTTTTTTATTAGCTTTAAAAAAATAAAAAGATTAAAATACTTTCAAATAATATCACTTAATTTAATTACGGAATAATATTTTCGTAATTTCCTAATAGACTTAGTGCTCAGTTGATTTATGACATCAACTTAGTTAATGACTTAAATAATAGTATAGAATAGATAACAAATTTTACACATAATAAGTAAATATTGTTTTAGTTAAAACGATAAATTTGATATGTTAAAAGATTAATAATGTTTTAGTTTAGAATTCTTTCATGTACAACTATATATATATTAGATTTAATATTAAAAGGAAAAAGTGTCTTCAAAATAATATTTATTACTTTGTAAAAATAATGGAGGTTTTTGGTAACTTTACGACTGAATTGGGATCCAATTGATAAATGACACAAACCCAATCAAAATCATAAAAATAATATGGATATATGTACATCAAATTTTTTTTTTTTAAATTGATAACATGTAGAATGGTAAAAAAACTTGTATATAAGGCAAATACTATCATTTATACTAGCATTTAAAGGTTTTTTCCAAGGAAATTATTAAAAGCCCAATGCTTTTATAAAACAACAAATACAAATTTGAAAGTTGTTATACTCCAATACGTATCAGGACACGTGGCAGGTCAAGGGGATACCCAAACAATAAGCCTACTGTCGGTAAGTCAAAAGGTCATCCATAAGCCTCCCTTCCAGGACGACTATCTGGGCAAGCGCATGTCTTCGCCATCTAGATCCTTAAGCCTTCATCGAAAACATGAAGTTGTTGGTTACTAAATACCACATGGGTTCAACTGCTCTATATTATCAAGTCAAAATAAATGACAGGATCTATCCCATCACAGAAATCCTTATCCCATTGAAGATATCCACCCCATGCATTCCATAATAATGTTTAATGGCAAGCTCAATACGTTAACATTATCTTACACGGGGCCCTTGCCTATAAATACCCCTAAGAACATTGAAAAAGGGTGAACCGACAGTTCTCAACCTTCATACTCTCCTCACCTCCACTCTTTATTTTGCCTCGATTGGGTGAATCAACCTTCAGAACTACTACTACTCTCTCCTCTATACCTCCTCGTTGTATCATTGTATCAACATTGGTGCAGTGAGCGTGGACAACATAATTTCACAATCTCAAAATGGCGTCCCTGTTGACCAAACCAACCAGACTAACGATCTAGCCAACCAAATCAACTTCTCTGCTCCACCCAATACTCTCATCCCATCCATTTCAAGAGTTTCCACCGATTAGAACACTATTAATATTCCTCCTTATTTGCCAGAACTCCCTTGCACCAACAAGCACTATTTGCCAGACTGTTCTAATTCCACTAGTTACCAAGGAACATCAACAACCACATGGCTCGTCCACCTCTAGGCCTTTTGACCAGATAGCCCATTCTTTGCAAGAGGCTATACCCTACCTCATAGCAACGCCGCCTTCACCAACTGTGACTATAACACCCCTAACCCTTATCCGTCGCCGGAACAAGGTTACGGAGTATTACCGAACTTTACGAACTAATTTTGAATATTTCATTACATTTATTATAAAAATTAAGAATCAATCATAAATCATTAATATTGTCCCTTAAATGGGCCCTCGAGACCTAATATACACTTTAGAAGTAAATCGGGACTATACCGAACACTCAAGAAAATTTTCTCAAAATCTCAAAATTTTTCTTAGGAGCAAGAGACACACGCCCGTGTGGCCAGCCATGTGGCTCACACGGCCATGTCCTAGTCCGTGTCCTTACCCGTGTAACTCTCTGACTTGTGTCACACGGCCAATCACACGCCCGTGTGCTAGACCGTGTGCAAAGTGCATGGGTCACACTGCCAAGTCACACGCTCGTGTGCTAGGCCGTGTGCAAAAACTTGGGCATTCTGTTTTGAAATTTCAAGGTGCAATGGACACACAGCCAGACCACATGCCCATGTGCCAAGCCCTGTGTCACACACGACTGAGACACACGCTCGTGTGGACGAAAATAGGCCATTTTAAGGCCGCTTTTCTCACCCGTTTTAATATCGACCTACACACAACATAGAAATACACTAATATATTCCAATCAAGCAACCAATTCAAGCCAAAATCATGTATTAAACATAATATGTCATCGCAAAACTCATTTACATAAACTTGCCAAAATAACTCCATTCATTGATTTACTAATATCTACAACTAAATTCTTGCAAACAAGCACACACACACACACACACATATATATGCATCATTCACATTCATAATTCAAGTTTAACTCTTTCCTATCCAACCCTATACATGCCATATAAACCATAGGATTGTATTACAAAATCTACCGGAGAGATCTAGATAGTGTGGCTCGATATGTTGATCCGATCCTCCAATCTCACATTAATCTACAAGAAACATTAACAACACGAGTAAGCTTAATGAAGCTTAGTAAGTTCATTGGTTTTAAAGTTAAATCTTACCGTTTATAACAAATCATAAAACAGGCAATTCACTAACATTTCATACCAATCACAATTTCAAATGATGAATTCACTTGATTGAGCTCAATATCAATAACTACTTAAATTCTATCACTTTAATTCGTATGGCACTTACCAATATTTGTCAAATTAGAGAACGTCTTACGGAATTGAGTACATTGTTTTCTTAATGCCATAGTCCAACTATGGTCTTACACAATTGCCATGGCCTTGCCATGGTCTTACACTTGTAATGCTATAACCCAGTTATGGTCTTATCATCAGAATGCCATAGCCCAGCTATGGTCTTACACTTAGACATATACTGCCATGGTCTTACATTCATGGTGCCAAAACCTAGTTATGGTCTTTTCACTAAAATGCCATAGCACAGCTATGGTCTTACATGTAAACATTGCCATGGTCCAACCACGGTCTTATCCATCAATTCATTTTGTGTCACGAAACGATTGTACACAATCCTGCGTTTCACTTAATTTGAATTTTCAATCCAATTTTCATATTTTTATAATAATCATAATTCAATAACAAACATATGAAATATTACATTGTATTGTTCCTAAATTTAACAAATAATCATGAAAATTCAACCATATGAACTTACTTGGGGTAGATTGTAGAAGTTGTAGAAATTCAGGGACTAGTATGTTATTTTCTCTTTTCTGTGTTTATCTTCAAGTTCTTGATCTACAATATAAAATTTTCCATTTATCAGCATCAAATTCAATTCTAATTCACTTAACAATTTATGCCCTTCATTTTTCAAAATTACACATTTACCCCAATTTTTATAATTTTTTATAATTTAGTCCCTGATCAATCAACCCATCAATTGAGCTAATTTTTCTCAATTAACACTTTATCTAATTATTTTAGGCTACTATACAGCCTTTTATATTTATAATTTCAACACCAAACCCTAATTTTAAACTTTTTCACAATTAGGTTTTAAAATTAATTTTTATCAAAATTACTTAATACAATCATAATATAACAAAATTAAAGCTTCAAATCCATGTTAATTCATCATAAACATCCATCACTCATCAATGGTAACTTTCAAAATTACCCATAGAATCAAAAACTAATGGCATAGATAGTTGGACCTAGTTGTAAAAGTCTCAAAAACATAAAAATTTCAAGAAAAGAGCAAGAATTAAACTCACATGTAGCAAAATATGAAAAACCAGCTTAGAGGGACTCTTTTATGGTTGTTTTTAGCTGGATATTGATGAAGAAATGTCTAGATTTTCAATTTGGTCTTTATTTAATTTTATCTCAATTGCCAAATGACCATTTTGTCCCTAAACCATCCAATTTCAAAATTTTTTTCCTGCACATGCTGTCTCAGACTTATAACTAATGTCTAATTGCATTTTTGGTCCTCCTTTATTCACCACTTAAGCTATTTACTCACTATTTCTTTTATTAGCAAGTTTAGCACCTTTTTCATTCTAGTCCTTTTTATTTAATTAACCATCAAAACGTTAAAATTTTATAACGAAACTTTAATACTAACTCAATGACACTCCATAAATATTTATAAAAATATTTACGGCTCAGTTTATAAAATGGAGGTCTCAATACCTCGTTTTTAACCCAATTTACCTAATAAATTATTTTAAATCACAAAATTCACTAATTTAATAACATTTATAAAATCACACTTGCCTCATAAATATTAATTTATTAAATTTTCAAACTTACTCGTCGGATTTTGTGATCTGGAATCATTGTTTCCGACACTACTAAAAATTATGCTATTACAGTAACTCCCATTTCACTGGATGAAGGTCTTCATCAACAGGCCTTAAGTCCTCAACCCCATGACTCTAAGACTTAAGAGAAGTGATGTTTGGAAGAATAGTTTCAGAGCAAGAATGTCATTTTAAAGAATAACAATAACAATAATGTATCTTTAACCAAAGGAACACCCAGAATGATAAGCTTATCGATGAGTTAAGAGTTGGGCGAGAAATTCCAAGACAGGAAAACCCAAAACATTAGGAAGAGGAAGCTCAGCCTACACTCGGAGAGAATCATGCGTGTAATAATCCAAAATATCTCCATAGGAATAATGACGTAATATTCCAGCATTCCTAGGGTAACAATAATATCCTCGTGGAAGAACAACTTAGGGCCTTCAAGGCAGAGTTGATACAATAAGTAAAAGGGATAAAAGCAAACAGATCTATCTGGAACTACTCCAATGAGCCTTTGGCACTCGAGGTTCTAAATAACCACATCTCAACATCCTTCAAGTTTCCAAATTTTTTGTAGAATAGGTCAAGAGATCTGGAAGATCACTTGCTCGGTATAACAATCACATAAATATATAGGGAGCATCTGATGGAGTTAAGCGTAGGGCCTTCTCCACGACCCTTTCACAGACAACTCGACAATAGTACCTAATGTTGCCCTAGGGGTCTATTCATTCTTTCGAGCAATTGGTCAAAGAATTCATGGGTCATTTCCTGGCCAACAAGACACTTTAGCAATCCCCAACTTATTTGATAACCATCCCCTAAGAAGCAAATGAATCTCTTTGTGATTATGTGCAATGTTCTAGTGTTGCTACCATGGTGACCAAGGGGGTTTTAGATGAATGGGCCATTCAAGCCTTCATTTTTAGAACCACCTACCAGTTTCTGAGGTACATCATTATCAAGAATTCACCGAGCAATCTCTACCATTTCTTTGAAATGGTGCACAAGTTTTTAGAAGGGGATGAGGTTGAAAAAATTTGCGCCAATGCTTCTACCTCGGCTCTCTATTAGACCAAACTTTATTGATGATCACCCCTTAGGAAATTTCAAGGCTATCACCTATTAATGACCAATCCAAGGATAGGAAGACATGGGTATGAACATTATACGGGCGTGTGCTTGACTGTGTGCCAGGTTGTGTGGGCCACACAAGCTGGATAGGTAGGGTGTGTGGGCCACATGGGCATATAGGCCCATTTCGAAGGTTAAGTTGGGTCGAGTGTGCAATTCGTAAAGTTTTGTAATCGATTATATGAATATGTCTGATATCCATTAAAATTAATAGGTTATACATGACGTTAGATGCAAACATTCTGTGAGCATAATAGATTTGTTAAACTCGTAAATTGTTGTATGAGTATTTGAGTGTGTAAGTCTCTATTTCGTAACTTTGACTTGGATATTGTGCATAATTCTAATCTATGAAACTGTATACTTTATTAGCATGTCTTTGATATGATAAGCTTATCAAAAAGCATGTATAGTCTGAATAATTCTATGTATATGATTTGATGTTGCATGTGCATTAGGGTGGGATGTAAATATGATATGGAGGAAGTTTAGGCAGACCTTGATATGTATTTCTAGTAGTTCACCCTCGATATCCTGATCTTAGTAGTTAAACTGCAATATATGTACATCTGGCAACTCGACTGCATGGATTTTCAACGGCTATTGACCACTAAGTTGGTGTGTAGGGTTGGATGAGTATTAATTACCTTAACTGGTGTATTGGGTGGGACGGAGATGGTGTGTAGCGAATGAGGGTAGGATCTGTTCTGTTTGACTTTTTGCATTGTTAAACATGCCATGCCATCTGCATCTACTCTGTTATGATGTAATTGTGCATTAATTTTTCTGCTATCTATTATGTTTGTGGCCAAGTTGCACAATGAGCTTTTAGTTCAGCTAATTATTTTATCATTTCAAATAATCTACAGACTTAGGGTTGGGTGATGTTCGGAAGCTCGAATTGATCACACTCTCGTAAGATAGTTTAATTTATTTTTGATTAAACTTTATGAACTTTATTTGGAACTGTTTATCAGTTTTTGGATGTTATTAACATTTTGGGTTTTGGTTGGCTTAAATGATTTTAATAAACTGAAACTATACATTAGATGATTTTTTGTAAACTAAATTTGAATGATTGTTTTCAAATTAAAAAGTTAACAATTTTTCCGCTGCAAATGTTAATAGAGAAATCGGGTTTTAAATTAAGAAATAAGTAAAGTTTATAACATGACTCTTTTAGTAAACTTGAAAAATGTGTTCAACATTTTGGAAAACACACATTAATCAACTGTTAAGTATTTCTTAATAAAAAAAATAGACAAGTTTTTGCAAAGTTTTTTATATGAGAACAAGATACATTTAGAAAGCAAATGATCGAAGTTTTGGGAAGTTAATGTCACATTCGAGATTCGGTAATAACGTTTAGGTCGAGGTTGGGGTGTTATAAATAGTAGAATTTAATAACAAAGATTTAATTGTTATGGTTTGGGTTAGGACTTTAAAATTTCAAAATTTACAGAGACTAAAATCGACCAATTCAAAAAGTGTAATGACTAAAATTAATCAAATTAAAGTGTTGGACTAAATCCATAACTTATACATAGTAAAAGGGATTATACCCGAATTTGACCAACTAAAAATGAGCCTAACCAAATCCGGGCCGGTACAGCATCTTCTTGTTCAAATAACTGGTATTTTTTTTTTTTTTTAATTTGGTTGAATTGAATTCACCATTTGTTTTATGGTTTGTTTCCCATTTATCACTTTTCTTTCTTCCTTGATTTCACCTTTCCAAACAGTGAAAACACCGATCTCCCCTACTGGGTTTCTCTCAGATCGGTAGCAAAGGTAATATACCATTCAATAATTCATGCATTTTTTGTTTTTCACATGAATTATCAATGAAGATTTGTTCTTTGAATGTTTTTTTGCCCAGGATATAAAGTTAAATCCCATTCCTTATAAAATGTCTAAAGCTCAAGATCCATTTTATATCGTCAAAGAAGAGATTCAAGAATCTGTAAGTTGGGTCCTTTCCCTTTGTTTTTTTTTTTTTTTCTAATTTTTTGGAATTTTTTATCAGATGAAATTATGGGTTTTTTATTTTATTTTTTAAATTTAGATTGATAAATTGCAATCAAGTTTTCATCAATGGGAAAGGGTTCCTGTGGGAACTGGTGAGCAAGTTCATCTCACGAAAGAGTTGCTTGCAAATTGTGAGAGCATCGCATGGCAGGTATTTAATTTGATTGGATCCTTGAAATGGGGATAATAAAATGACGTTCGATGATTTGTTTTTACATTATACTTATGGGTTTAATTGAAATCTTTTGATATGTTGATTCCATATGCAATTGCTGAAAAATGCTTCTTTCTTGATAGGAAGGTGGATGAATTGGACAAAGCGATTTCGGTGGCAGCTAGGGATCCTTCTTGGTACGGCATCAATGAAGTCGAGCTCGAAAATCGAAGGAGATGGACCAGCAATGCTCGTCTTCAGGTATTGTTATATTAAAGAGTAAATATATATTAGTAATGGAGTCCTTCCACTGTGGTGGAAGGGTAGCATCCTTGTTGTCTGGCTGGAAAAAAGGTGCTCGTTGTAGCACTTTGAAGCCAGCTGAAAAATGGATGCATGCTACTAGCGAGCAACGGTTTTCTAATAGGGAGGCTTTATGCTTATTCGATAATTGTGGCATTGCCGACGTTGTCCATTTAGGTTGTTACATTTTATTAAAGAGAGAACATATATTCAGTAATGAAGTCCTTCTGTGGTGGGGGAAGGGCAAGGGCAGTCTACTCGTTGTCAGGTTGCAATAAGAAATGGAAACTAGTCATTGGATGGAACACAAGGCTAGAGGAGAGTGGCTCTGCATAAGAGCCTTACTCTATAGGGTCATTAGAGTGCTACAGCTAGCACTTTGAAGCCCGCTGAAAAAAACGATGTGCTCTACTAGCGCGCAATGGTTTGAAGCTTTGCTGATAGGGCAGCTTTATGCTTATTCAATAATTGTGGTATTGCCTTGGATTTTCTATTTAGGTTCTTACATTTTATTAAAGAAAGAACATATATTCAGTAATGGAGTCCTTCCATGGTGGGGGAAGGGCAAGGGCAGCATCCTTGTTGGGTTGAAACAAGAAACGGAAACTAGTCTTTGGAGGGAACACGAGGCTTGTGGAATGTGGTTCAGCATAAGAGCCCTACTCTATAGGGACGTTAGTGTGCTACAAATAGCACTTTGAAGCCAGCTGAAAAACTGATGCTTGCTATTGGTGCGCAATGGTCTTCAAGCTTTGCTAATAGGGCAGCTTTATGCTTATTCAATAATTGTGCCATTGCCAGCATTTTCCAGTTAGGCTGTTATTAAAAATGATGGTACAACACATGGTGAATGTTATTCTTTATATATATTTGTGTGTGTATTTTCAGTAATGGATGCCCTTTAAGAATTATTTTGTTTGATAAGGTGGCTGATGTGAAGAGAACTGTTGAAGCCGGAAAAGAGAATGATAATAGTGCAAGTGCGATCCGTCGAGAATTAATGAGACTACCAAATTCTCAACAACCGGGTATATCTGACCACTATAGTGCAAAAAAAAACGATGACTTTGTAGCATCGGAATCGGATAGACAAATGCTTCTTCTAAAGTAGGGTTCTCTCGAATTCCTCTTATCCATTTTCTATTATTAGTCCTCGACATGCTTTGTTCTCTGATTTTGCTAGTTTCTCTGATTGTCATCAACTCATGCTTGTAGGCAGCAGGATGAGGAGTTGGACGAGCTGAGCACAAGTGTCAAGAGAATCGGAGGTGTTGGGCTTACTATACATGAAGAACTTCTCGCACAGGTGAATACTTACCGGTTAAACATATTCGTGAACGAATTGCAACTGTAGTTGATATACACCGTTCAATTTCACATAGGATTGGTGTTGTCCATTCGACATGCTAATTTGAATACCTTTGGTGCCACTTCAGGAGAAGATTTTAGATGAGTTGGGCACCGAAATGGACAGTACAAAAAATCGACTGGATTTTGTTCAGGTAATAGTCCTTATCTGCAATTGAAAATTTAAATGCTTGGACATCTGCGCTTATTAAATGGCCCTTTAATCATGTTCCATGTCTATTCCCTCGTTTTTTTTTTTTTCTGAATGCAGAAAAAAATGGCTATGGTCATGAAGAAGGCTGGCGCAAAGGGCCAGATTATGATAATAATTTTTTTGCTAGTTTTGTTCATCATTCTATTCATTCTGGTCTTCTTCACTTAAATGACCGGAGAAAAAAAGAACCCGAGTCTTATAATGTTCGTACACGAACATGAACGAGATATGATATTCTCAGAAATATCCCTTTTTGTTAGCATCATCTCTAGTGTTGAATAAACGATGATTCGGAAATGCTGAACGTAGAAATATTTGTGTTCTTCTGGGTTTTCATGACAGTGTTTGAGCTTGAATTAGTACTGTTATGGACAAGACAGGTTTACGTTATTACATTTATTAAAATTATTCTTTACTGTTTACTTATCCTTTGCAATGCGGTCCTTCGTATGTAATTTCTTATTTTAAAAATGAAAATGGTTAATTGCATCAGACATCTTCAAATTATGAGTTAACTTCTAAATTTGGTACTAAACTTAGAGACGTTTCAGTTGAATTCTCAAATTAAACTATTGGTCAGTTTAGCTGTCAACTTTATTTGGGTTTAGGGTTAATACAATATCTATGTTAGATCCGCATTAAGCGGACAGAATTTTTTTATTGGAATAATATTTCAGTTTGAGGATTCAATTGTAATGTTTTAAAGTTTAGAGATTCATTTAAAATTTGATCAATAATTTGAGGACCTTTAATTCAATTAACTCAAAATCAAGATATATTTTGATTTAAAGTTTGATCAATTCTACTATTAGTCTAGTATGTGTATTAGTATGTGTATGAGTAAGTTATGGATTTGATTTTTTATATTTTATGTTGATCTATTTTAGTTTTTATATTTTTTAAATTGGTTAATTTTAATTCATATACTTTTTGAATTTTATAATTTCAATATTGACCCAAACAATAATAATCATTCTTGGTCCTTACACTTTTCAATTTTTGAAAATTTAATTTTGACACACATAATAACAGCCATTAATTGGCTTTTTGTGAGAATTGTGTGGAAATAATAAACAAACATGACATTACACATGTAATAAAATGTTTGACGTATAAGATTTTGAAAATACCAAAATTTAATGAACTTAACAACTACATTCTGTTAGGGTAGATTTTTAAAATTCCAAAAGTACAGGGGCTAAAATGATCAAGTTAAAATACAATGACTAAATCTACAACTTACACATCATACAAGGACTAGTAGCATAATTTAACCTTGTACTTTTCATTATATCCAAACAAATCCTTAAACTTTGATTGGCACCTACCTAAAGGCTATTTCTTTTATCAATTTTTTTTTTATTAATCTATGCACAATACGTAAGTTCAGGATTTGCAACCGTTAAATCTATTAAGTTAAATTATATTATTTTCAAAATCTTATGTTTAATATGTATAATGTCATGACAACTTGCTATCTTCATGCAATACTTATAAAAAATCACGCTATTTTAGCTAATGGATTTAACGGCTACCGTTTAAATCAAATTTGAAATTTAAAAATTCGAAAAGTAGAGGAACTAAAGATAATCAAATTGGAGAATATTAACTAAATCCACAATTTCGCATAGTACGATACTAATAGCATAATTTGATCTACTGAGTTTAACTACTATCATATGGGTTAGGGTTAAAATTTTAAAATTTAAAAAGTATAGGAACTAATTTAGGTATAAAAAAAATAAGGTTTATTTAATAAATTATTTTAAGGACTACCCTTATTTAAATCTTTTCAAATATGGGACTTAGATTTTTAAGTGAGGATAGAATTTTAAATCTCATACTCTTCCAAAAAAGGGGGGGGGGGATTCCTATGATAGTAGTTAATATTCATAAAAATATCTTATCCACTTTTCATTTTCATATGCCTCTAGAATTGTTTTTTTTTTCTATTTACAATCAATTGTCAAAATAAATCAATAATGATGTGAATACAACTCGATTCAACTCAAAATATTAAAAGAAATTCAAATTTCGAGTTAATTGAATTGAGTTATTCAATTTTTGAAATCAACGTGAACAAATAATTCTGTTTTTGAAGTTTGAGATAAGTTGAATTTTACAACTTGAATAAATTGAAAATCTGATTAACAGATTGATGTAAGTGTCTTTTGGATCAATTTTCAAAAATCAACAAGTTGATCCCTTAGAAAAAAACCAAAAAAAAAAACTTCAAATATTAAAAAAATTATCAAGAAATTCAGAAAATTTATAAAAAATTATAAATATTCAAAAATATATATTTTAAAGTATATAATATTAATAAATTCTATAAAAATGTTAAATTATAAAAAGTTAATTTATTTTCTTTATAAAAAGATAAATACAAAGCCTTAAACAAATAAATTACCAAATCAAGTTTATCATAGTCAAATCTCTTAATTTTCTCTCATTTAGCTCATAAAGAAGTTTTTAAATATATATAGTTTTAAATGTACGTCCTCTAACTTTTTTTTGAAGAAATACGACTGGATTTATAATTAAAATAAAATTATAACAAAAACCTACCTGCTGGATCCTATCCATACCAGCATAAAGGACTAAAACAAAGGCCAAAATCAAGTCCATGGCATTTGGCCCAATAAAATTCAAAAAGAAAAAGCCAATAAACGCAGAAACTAAAAGACAAAACAATTAAATTTTCTAAGCCTAGCTATCCAGTCGTCAGAATAGCTGTTTTATCCACTAGGAATTGACGTTTCCCATCCCCTAGAAACAGCTGTACCATAGCAGATTGTCTGCATATTTTTTCCTTCATCGCTCACGCTTATCGAATTACAACCTCTTCCTCTACCCTGTCAATCATCATCTCTCTGCAGCAAGTCTATCATTTCATCCCTCACCGCCTTAGTCTTTCCCTTTCACCACCGAACTAAAACCCCTCTTTCCTCCATAGAGCTCCCATCTCTATTCTTTCGAAACACCTCAGACTCTTCATCGCTCTCGGCATAAAGCCTCTGGAACTATGTGCTCCATTTCGCGTCGAATACGATCTGGGACCTCTCCCTCCAGGTAAAACTCTTCTTCCCTCTTAAGCGCATCTTTTGCAATTAGATCAGCATATGCGTTTACTGCCCTAGGTATATGTTTAAATCTTACCACTTGAAATTGGTTTTTAGGTCCTGAATGTCTTTAATCAGTGCACCAATATATGAATTATCTCGCTCTGCACTTTGACATTTTTTAATAACTGTTCTCGAATCACCCAAAATGTCTAGATCCCTAACTCCCATTTGCAGACCTAATTTCTGACGGCTTGTAATCACGCGCAAGTGCTTCCATTTGCAAACGGACTAGCCACATTGGAATGGAGGACCGCCTTTGATGCAAGAAAATGGCCTCCACATCGTGGACGATCAAACCCGAGGCGATCTCGAACCTTTGTTGCGCGAAAGGCGTATCAAAATAAATAAATCACGTTGTCTCTTCTTTCCGGATGAGGATCTTGGAAACGCCTCCGAGCTAAGCCTCCTTTCTTCAATACTATCAAGCTCGATATATAACCGACTATTTGCCTTGTGATATCCCTACTGTTGAAATTTTTCCCCTCATAAATTAATCTATTTCTGCTAGACCATATCATCCAAAGACCACAGCAAAAGGAGCGGCATTGTTCATCCGTACCACTAGTAAAAACCCAGGTAAGCCACGCCCAACATGTTGTTAACGTATTCTCCAATACCCACTCCATATTAAGCAGTTTCCGTACCTCTGTGGATGTAGGACAGATTCGAAAGACGTGATTGCTATCCTCCCCTTCTTTCAAACACCTATTACACCGATCGACCGTAGAAACTCTCTTCATCAAGAGATTAGAAAATGTGGGGATATAGTTCCATGCAATTTTCCAAACTGTAATCTTTATTTTTGAGGGCATGTTTAGGCGCCATAATTTTTGGAAGAAATTTTTAGTAGTGGTTTGTATATCATCACTAGGAAACAGTGTAGCTTTTTGTAATAGTTTATAGGCACTCTTGAGTGAGAAATTGCCCGATGGTTCCCCTCTCCATACTTGAAAGTCTTCATACGCTGGCCCCGGCGCCAAGCGGGATGCGCGAGAATTTTTCGAGCAGTGACTGCATCAAAGGTATTGATAATCAAATTAGTCTTCCACGTTCTGTCACTTTCATTAATCAAATCAGACACTAATTGGATGTTTTCGTTGCTACTATGATTCTGCAATCTGTCCTCTACCTTCCCCGACACCCATAGATCATTCCACACCGAGATGTTATCGCCCTTGCCTACTCTCCAGCGAAGCCATTCTCCGGTAACCTCGGTGACCAAACACGCGCCGGGTAAGTGAGGGTAAGTTCCCCAATGAAGCATTTAAAAAAGACGAACTCGGATAGTATTTAGCTTTTAAAACTCGGGCTAACAAAGAATCTGGATGATTAATCAAACGCCAACCCTGCTTAGCTAATAGGGCAACATTAAATTGGGCTAAATTTCGAAAACCTAAACCCCCAAATTCCTTTGGTAAACAAGTATTCTTCCATGTACACCAATGTATCCCTTTCCTCCTCCTATTGTTCTGCCACCAAAATTTTGCAATAATTCCCTCTAATTCAGTACATAGAGATTGAGGAAGCAAAAAACAAGCCATCGAATATGTTGGAATAGACTGCAAAACAGCCTTAATAAAGACCTCCTTACCCCCCGAGATAGATACTTAACACTCCAGTTGTCAATTCTTTGCCGCATCTTGTCTTTCAAATTCTGAAATGCAACCTTCTTTTTCCTGCCCACCATATTAGGCAAGCCTAAATACCGTTCAGGATCATCAGAACTACGAACACCAAGCACTCGCGTTACTATTCTTCGAGTCTCCTCCTCAGTATTTTTGCTGAAAAAAATAGTAGATTTGGAGAAATTGATTTTCTGACCGGAACAGTGTTCATATTCTTTAAGTATTCGTTTCAACCCAATAGCACTCCTCTCTGTTGCTAACCCAAACAATAAGCAATCATCTGCAAAAAGTAAATGAGAAATTGGAGGTCCGCTTCTGCTTGCTTTAACTCCTCTCCATGACTCTTCCTGCACCCCCATCTTCATCAAACTAGAAAGTCCTTCCCCACAAAATAGGAAAAGGAATGGACTTAGTGGGTCTCCCTGTCGTAATCCTCTAAAAGGGAAAAAGGTTTCCCCAATATTTCCATTTACAACCACTGAATAAGACACTGTAGAAACACATTTCATAAGTTGAGCCACCCATCCCGGATCAAAGCCCATCTTTCTCATTACTTCTTCCACAAAATTCCATTCCACCCTGTCATATGCTTTACTCATATCCAGTTTGACCGCCATCAGCCCCTTTTTCCCGAACCTCTTATTTTTCATTGTACGTAAAAGTTCATAGGCCAATAAAACATTATCAAAAATTAGCCTCCCTGGAACAAAAGCGCTTTGAGCCAAATCAATACATTTATCCAGAACCAACCGAAGACGATTTGCCACTACTTTAGCCAATAACTTGTAAAGCACATTACACAAGCTGATTGGCCTATACTGGGTAATATCTAACGGATTTACGGTCTTTGGGATCAGCACAATATTTGTTTTGTTAATAGCCTCAAGATTCATACCACCATTCAGCTGACTAAGGCAATAATTTGTAACATCATCCCCAATTAGTGCCCAACACTTCTGATAAAAAATTGCTGGTAGGCCATCCTCCCCCGGTGCTTTTGTCGGGCCTAATTCTGCAAGTGCTTTTGTCGGGCCTAATTCTGCAAGTACGTCCTCTAACTTAAAATTTAGTCAAATTGTCAAAAATATTTTAATTTGATATGTTCAACTCTTTTTTTTTTTTTTTTAAATTTAACTCAATATATTCATCCGACTCAATTTAAATTTTATTTCATTCAATTTAAATAAAAAAATTCAAAATTAATTAAAATGATAAAATAAAACTCGTCAACATAATTAGCTTTACTCAATTCGATTTTGAGCAGCAACTGCCGACTAGCATAATTGTTTTAATAAGTGAGACAAAAGATTAATAACATATCATTGTCATGTAACTAATAATGTAGAATAGAGACCATAAGCTAGAAAGCAACCCAAGGTATTGACCAAAAATAAATAAATAAAAAGAGAACAACATTCAATCCACTTGAGTTTTAACTTTAGTCCAAGGATACCTTTCTTCTCATTGATTACGTGCATGTGATCCCCTTTGTCTTGCTTCAATGCTATTTGGTTGTCTTGATAACATCCGAAGAGTTTGGATTTTCATCCACTGTAATTTTTGTGTGGGTTTTTTTTTTATGGTTGAATCGGTCGGATTGGGTACCAGTTAAGGTATATGTATCAGTTGAAATGGTTCTTTTAATATTTTTTATTTGTATAAATTTTTAATGATGTATTTATTCTAACCGTCCAATCAATTTAACAATCGATGATTTACAAGTTTCAGTAATAATTTATTTATAAATTTATTTTAATTAATTAATTTTATAGAGACTCGTGCTAAAAACAATAAGTAAAATAAAAACAAAGAGGTTTTAAAATTAAAACTAAAACTGTCAAAAGAAAAACTGCAAATAAATTCTTTTTAAAATCAATATGATGATAATCTAGTCAAAGGAAAAATCTAAATTTTGATTCATTGATTTGATAATTCGAGAAGATAAATTTCAATAATCTTTAATAAATTCCAATATGAAGATAATTCATTGGTTTGATTTATTGGTTCGATTTAAAATTGTAATTTTTTCATTTTTATCAAAAAGGAGGTAAAGCTTTACCCGCTTTTGATCGGCCCTTAAAAATATTATTATTCAAATCCAAATTAAATAGCATTATTTTTTGAATTTTTTAATTGACTCTAATTTTAGTAAGCCAAAAAATAATGGAAATATGAAAAATTAGTGTGAATATCAATATTGTTTGAATCGGATTGACTGGTTGGATTGGAAATTGGTCGGGGTATCTGTCTAGAAAGCAGCTTTGAACCGATCAGATTCGGAATTGGTACGGACTAGTTGAAACAACTAAAAAACTGATTGAACCTATAATTGAACTGATTGAATCGGAGTTTTTTTTAAATAATTTTCTAATTGAACCAATAATGACCTATTTAAAAAACATTGATGAATATTAAGTTTGAATAAGAATTAAAGATATCCAAATGCATTATCCTTGAATTGTAGGTTTAGATTATACATATCCAAAATTTAATATTTGCATCCGTTTCTAACATGTTACATATCGTAATTATGATATTCGAATCCGCAATGTTGAAATTTATGGTTAAAATAACCACAATATACATTCACATTCCTATAAATAACATCAATAAACTTTAAAATGTATAAATAGCATCAATATTAAAATAAAAACAATATAAAAACTTTTAAATTGTGACCTATTCATCAAGTCAAAACTTTATATTAAGGATCAAGATAAAAAACGATTAAATTATACATTTTCATGGCTCTAAATAAATTTTTTTCACTTTTTTAAGTATAAAAATATAAAAAAAAAAAATCAAAGAACTCAGCCTACCTCTTCTTACATCCCTACCTCCCAACTTGAATAAAAAAATATTCAAATTTAAAAATATTAAACTTATCAATTGAACTTTAGTTTAATTAATATAAGTATTATTATCAATGTAAGAGAATGTAAATTTAAATATACTAAAATATTATATAAAAGAATAGATATGATTAAAAATTAAAATAAAATAATTAAAATCCAAAATTTTCAACTTAAAATCATTGGAATCGGACCTATCCAATTCAGACGGCAATAGCTAGGGAACATGGGCTATATAGGTGGACTATATATAGGGTACTAAGTCTAAGACCTAAACTAAGAGAAGGCAGTTCGGTCAAGGCCTATATATGCTAAAATGCATTTAATTTAAGTGCAATGTCCTTGTCGGACAACTAGCATGTAGGACATTTTCGCATTCCGACCTTCATTACCTTGTTTTACGATATTGCTTTTTATTTGTACTTTTTGCTTCACCGTATCTCAAATTTTGGGACAAAAAGAAATAGTTACTTGAGCCAATTAAATAGAGGTGAAAGTACGATGGAATTTTATATGGATTTCTAAATTAGTATCTATACCTTTGATCAAAAATTAAGATAGTTTTTTTTTAAAGTTTTATTAATTTTTACTATTAGATGACAATGTTTTTTTGTATGGTTGCTGGAATCAGTCTCTTTATGTTAAAAATTTCATTCATTTAACTGTCTATTAAAAACTTCATCTATTTTATTGGAATTAATCCCTCAATTGTCTAGTTACTCCATCAGTCACTTTAATACTTAACAATAAAAATAAATAGAACTTTTAATAGAATGACTAGTTTATTTTTTTATATAACGTATAATAATTAATTTACTTTTTTTTTAATAAAGAAATAAAATACAATCCAACTTATAAGGTAAGAATCTCTATAATACTTTTATTCTCAACAACGTGCATTCGGACAAGTTTCCTAAACTCGAATGCACAAAGTGAATCAGGTGTATGTAATGCTTGCTTATTGGTCTTTCATGTGTGGAATATATATATATATATATATATATATGTATGAAGGGCTAAGGCTCAATGCTAAAGTAAATTTAAATGTCTCAATGTTTGAAATTGTCGGTTGTTTTCGGTTACATTTGTATGGTGCAGTTACCCTATGTTCTATTGGTAGAAAAATACTAGACTAACAATTACCGTAGTTGGTTGGTTAGACCGTATTTATGAGTCAGATCGAGTTTTAGTTGGGACTATGCATAGTAGCATAGTATACATGCTTGTTCAATCATGAATAATTCAAAATATGTGTCTCAAATTTTATTAAGATGTATTCAGATTTATAAATAACTAATTCAAACAATTTAAGTACATTAAAATTATTTTTAAATGTTTTTAATAGATCATGCTTTTTTATTTAAATTTAATTTATTAAAGTTTTAAACATGAAATTTTTAATGTTTATATTTTAGTATTATATATTTTATCTTTATATAAAATTAAAGTAAAATTGAAAGTAAGTTGGGTTGGAACAAGTTGAGCCATGAATGTTGGAGCTCAAATTCAATTCATATTTTAAATGGACCTATTTTGTTGTCAAGTCCATTTCTGAGTTGAATATTTTTGTTTAAACCTTCCCATGATAGGGGATTTAGACTTAGACAGATAACCCAACTCCCGAATAGGTCTAATCGTGAATAAAAGGGACAATGATGCCCTTAAATTTGATTTCTATTAGAGTAAAAAGGTCAAGTAATTACTTACCCATCCAAGCTTGAAATTCCATCTAAAATTTAGAAGAGTTTGAATAAAAATATTAAGCTCGAAAAATGAGCTTGAGTAAAAAAAAAATAGGATCGTTTAAATTATGAGTCAAGTTTGGGCTTTTTAATTTAAGGCAAGAGCTCAAATTGGCCTAGTTTAATTTTTAAAATACTGTAATATATAATTTTATTTTATATATTATGTAATATATTATATAAAAATTATATCTATAATAATATATAATATTACGATGTAAACACTAAAAGAACATGTTAAGTTGTTTAAGTATAAAATTTTAATAAAAATAAAATATATAAAATTATCAAATATTAAATTTAAAAATAGCATAATTTTAAAAAATAAAAATAATATGGACAACATTAAAATGGGCGTAGTCAATTATTTATAAATATAAATAGACTTGGACAAAATTTGAGCTTATATTTTAAGTTAGATACAACTTAGACAAACATAAATTATACTAATATCATACGTAAATCCAGCCCAACTTCAACAATAACACCTCTCTCTACACAACAAGGGGGGGTTATTGTACTAAATAAAATAGAAATAATATACGATCATTATTGCTACTATATTTTCTATTTGTAGGTTTACTATTAAGAGGGCTACTTTTTCAACTTAGTAGTCTATTTTTCTTTACAAATTACAACATTTGGAGAAACCCACAACCTCACACAGGTACATAAGGCGAGACTAGAATATAGTATCTCAAAGTTTTTAGAACCTCAATCTCATCTTTGAGTCAATGCAATCTAGTTATCTTACCATGATATATAATTATCAAAAGCAAGAAAAATTAGGTAAAAGTTTTAGAGAAATCCTTGTATCAAGAGTCTGGTTTCATTTTGCCTTCTCTATTAGAAAAAGGGGGGGGGGGGCAAATAATCCATGAACGTTAGATTAATGAGCAAACTGGTCATTCTATTAAAAATTTCATTTATTTTTGTTGTTAAACATTGGTCATTGCATGTTGGAACGAGGTACATGTGGCATATCACATGTAACTATTTGATTATTTTGCCAACCATTTTAGTTTTTAATAGTAGAAATAAATAAAAATTTAAACAAAAAGGATTAATTTACTCTTTAATCTAAGATGACGAAATATAATCTGACTCCTAGTATAATTACATCTACATTTACTCAAAAGTTAAGACAAAAATACTTTTGCATACTATAAATTCAACTACAATATTTGCAAACTTATTGTGCAATAATTAGACATTCTTCCCCAAAATAGCTATAATTAGGGGTCCACATTTGGACCCCTTCTCTAAGCAATCGAAGAGAACAAAAACCAAAACCCTAAACCAAATATATGTCCATGGAAACATTGTCGATGGGGTAGCCCCATTGATGTACGTATTAACTCATGCTTCGTTGGCTTTTGCATGTGAAACCAGCTGCCTTTGCACTTGAACCAAAATCATCATCTTACGGTTTTCTTTGAAGGGGAAAAAAGGGCTTCCAAAATGGACCACAATTCATTTAAGATCTCATTCATTTCACCATCTTTGTTTACATTCATTTCATTTCTTTCCTAAATACATATGTATATATCCTCACCATTATTAATTTCGTTCAATATATCACAAGAAATGAACCATGAATTTGTAATCATTATAATGTGTAGGCCTAGCTAGAATTATTATAAGTAGGGGAGAGTTTTTGGTTAAAACTCAAGAAAACTGATTAAATTGGTCCAATCAGTTTAGTTGAATTTAATTTGAGTAGTTTTTCGACAATGGGCTCGGTTTTGTTGGTTATTTCAGTTGGTTATCAATTTTTGAAATTTTAAATCAACTTAATTCAAAAAATCGACTTATTTTAATTTTTTTAAAAACTACTTAAAAGATATTCATAATTTAAAACATATTCAAGTTCGATAACTAAAGTTAGTTAAGTCAATTAACTAACCGACCTAAAATTAGTTCGGTTACATCAATTCTTAAGCTTTAATTCGGTCGGACCGATTTTTATAGATTATGATCAATTAAGTTTGTTTAATAAAGAAATTGATTGAACCAGTACAAAAATCTGAACACTCTCCCTTAATTATCAAGTGATGCTATATATTAGTATTACTTTATTACTGACAACGTTGTGAATCGATTTTTTTCCGTTACCGATTACAAATGTGGAAGTGTTAATGAATCATTCAGTGACATTATTTTGGATGCTATAAGTAAATTTCTAGGTTTTGTTAGGAATTGGTGACATTATAAATGTTGGGATCTTCTCAACTTAACCCTTTGAATATGATTTACTTCTCCAATGTCATGGTAAGACAATTTTTTATAGGGATAAATTGTAAAACTTGTGTATGAAATTTGATTTACTATATTGATTTTATGTAATTATGTATATAATTTTAATTTTATTTCATTTTTCATAAATGATTAACTAAAAATAAACAAAGGTTTTCAAGCGATTGAATTAAGCTTAAGTTTTTTCTTTTTAAAATCTCATACAAATATTATTTTATTAAAAGAAAATTTTGTAAATTTGATCCTTTCCGGAAATAATAATAATAATTTAATTTAATTTCTTTTTATCTTTATTCTTAACCTATTTCAAAGATTGATAATGATTTTTTATTGCGTAATTTAATAATTCTAAACAATAACTAAGAAAGGAGATTTATGTTGCAATTCAACATCTATAATAAGTATTTAGAGTTTATGTCACAAGTCAACTAAACATCAATTTAATTAATAAATTATTAAAATACCTTTTTATGTGCAAAATAAATTATATAATTATGATAGTGTTTTCCTTTTTTTACATTTTATAAATAAATAAAAACTCAATCATAATAAAATTTGAATTTATGGCACATGGACTTTAAACATTTAATTTTATCGTTTAAATCAAAGTATTATTTAGTTTTTTTATCAATATCTTTGTTACATGATTTTGTTGTGAACAATCTCATTAGAGATTCTGATCGTATCTGCTATTTTTTACACAATACCTATAACTATCCATAATCTCTCATTAACACGTCAATAGGAAAATAATTTGACGCACTTAAACTCATATCTTTAAATGTTTATTAGCGGCTATAAAGAAAGGTAAGACTATGGCGAGAAAATAGATGGAAAGATTAATAAGAGTGCCCATTGGAACTTGGAAAAGGTCTTTTTTTAGTTTCCAAAGTTTGGCAATTTTTATTTTTTTATTTTTATACAAAGATACCACATTAGCACCAAACATTTATCTTCTTGAGCATCTGTCCATATTGATAGGTACCTCTATTAACATAATATTAGTATGGTTCCACCTAGGCTTTACACTAGTTTCTTTTTAGGCTAAATTATAAATAAATAATTTAGATTCTTTCAAAATAAACTAAAGGTTATAGTATGTTTTTTTTTTAAGTTTATGTGAATTTAATTTCTCTACTTTTTAATTTAAATATTTAGGAGTAGTTGTTATCGTTAAAAAATTTATGTTAATTCGTTAATATGACATTTTGAAATTAAGAAAAAAAATTCAGTATTTATGTGACAAAAAGTTACATTGTAATGGACCTCAATTCCATAAAGAATTTTAACGACGGTAACAATTCATAATTTCACATTAGTTTTTATTTAGAATAAAATATTTAAATTAACTAATGATGTTGTAAAAGTTGAAATTTCAAATTATATAAAAAATAAATTAAAGCATAGAGATTAAATCTCAAATTTGAATGTAGTATATAGATCAAAACTGAAATTTAACTATCATTATATAATCTTAAAAAGAGAGGGATCAAAATTGAAATTTAACCATTATTTTATAATGAAAAAAAAAGGACCATTATTTTATAATGAAATTTAACCAAGTATGTGGCTAAAACTTATATTATCCCAATTTTTAAATTTTTTTTAATTCTTAATAGTTTTTCAGAATTTATATATATTGAGTTATGATATTTTATTGATTTTTTTGTAATTTCTAAAAAAATTAACTAAAACTTTTCAATTTTTTTATATTTTTATGTATTTTAAAAATTTATAGATTTTTTAGAATCTATATATTTGAATTTTTTTATTTTATTAGAATTTATATATTTTTTAAATTTTTTATAATTTTCTAAAATTTTAACTAAAGAATTATGCATAAGTAAGGAAATTGAAGTTTAGACGTTATGAGCATGCAATTTTTTTCTTTCACCATAGATAAAATTTTAAAATTCACAATAAAATTAAAAAAATATTTAAAATTCATTTAAAAAAAGTAATTATCCTTATGAAATTAAAATAAATCATAATGAGTATATTTATTCCTAATTCTAATATAAAATTAAACAAAATGTAAGGCTTTGAGTACAATTTTGAGTAATTAAAGTGGACTCAATTTAAAGATATAAATTTTGTGTATACTTAAATTGATGGATTGGACCAGTTGAATAAAAATCAATTAAAATATCAAATTAGAATAAAAGATTTGACTGATTGATACACGCTGAATTCACTAATTGGATTTATTTATATAAATTAAATAAATTAATTAAATTGAAATCAATGAATGTAATATTAGGCTCTGTTTGTTTCACTAAAAATGACTTTCGGAAAATAATTTCTGGAAAATGATTTACTTTTCTGGAAAAGATAATATTTTCTGGTGTTTGGATGAATCTGTGTAAAATATTTTCTGTTGTTTGGTAGATTTCTTAAAAATATTTTATAAAAGTTGTTTTCAATTAAACAAACATATATTTGAGATTTTCTTATGTTTTTTCACTGTTTAATTGAATTTATTTTTATCTGTAATTTTATATTTTACATTGTTTTTGCATATATTAAAAATATTACGTGACATTCAAATTCATTACAAAGTCATTTTTTAATTACATGACTACTAAGTGAGTATTTTTTATTTAAAAATGTGACATCAACAAAATTGACAAAAAAAATTAACGATGTTAACAATTGGACTTAATTTTCAAATTTGAAAAATAAATGGACTAAATTTTTGAAAATAAAAGTACAAAGACTAAATTACAAATCTGTGAAGTGTATATAGACTTATGACATATTTTAATCTTTATGCTACAAAACATTTATTATTAATATATTTATAATTTTAATAAATATTTATTATTAAAATAAAACTGAAAATTTAAATAATTCATTATAATAATAATTTATATTAATAATTTATTATATGACTAAATATAAATAATTAAATATGTTTGTTTAATAATATTGAAAAATATAATATTTTAAATATTTTTAAAAATAAAAATAAAATTTATTATCATTATAATAATATTAAGCTTGATTTAAGTTAATTTTTATAAAAAAAATAAAATTATCTATAGATGAGTTCTTTTTCAAAAAATGACTTACGCTTTTCGAAAGGCTAAGTCATTTTACAAGAAAAAAGGTTTATTTTACCTTTGTCGAAACCATTTTTGAAAAGTGGTTCGACCTTTTTTTATGAAAAAACGGGAGTCGCCACCAATCCTATTTGATGAGGTGTGATCGGGTCACCTCGTAATTCAATCATTTTAATAAAAATTTAAGTTTACTAAAATGACAATTATTTTTTTGGTCTACGAAATAGAGAAAACGGGTTCGGGAGTTGGTTACGAACGAGGAAAGGTTAGCACCCTCGATACGCCCAAAATTGGTACCTAATCGATTAATTAATGTCTAAGTGTCGAAAATTGAAAATTCGAAATGATTTTTAAAATACGATCCCTTTTTTATCGATATTCATTTTTTTAAAAAAAATGCTTGAATTGAATTGAAACGAGCTTCAAGGGCCAACTAGTCCCGAGATAACAAAATGCCACGTCCCGTAAGTTAGGATACGACATTTGAACCCTCGAGAACAAGTTCGCCTTTAAAATTTCGAAACTTAATGTTTTGAAATTTAAAAGGATATTTAGCTATTTGGTTTAACAAGAAAACCGAGACCCCGTAAGTTAGGGCACGATTTCTCGAATTCTCGAAACGCGAAACATTGCCTTTGTTTTTTGAAGAATTTTCTTTTTAGATAATAACTAGTACAATACTAAACGACATTCATTATTTGTTTGGAATGAAACAAATTATCGAATAAATGTAACGAGGCTAGATTCATGAGGCGATGATATATAATGAAAATTCAATGATGAGCCTAGAACAATGATACATGAACACAACATCATACGAGTGAATAACTATAATATAAAAAGTATGAAATAAGAGAATTAGAATACACACAATGGCAATAATCTTACAATATGCACCATTTAAATACTAACATTATCAATCAAAAACCAATCAATTAAATTAGCAATTAAAAAATGGTATAAAGTTAATTAAAATAAAATAAATAAAATGTACAACATTTTAAAATGAAAATAGTGAGCTTAAAACAAATAATGTGAAGAAAGAAATTTAAAATACACAAAACGGTTAAAAAGATGATATATTCATAAAATTTTAAAATAGATAACATGTACATGTAAATATAGGTATAAGATAAATAATATATTGTTAAAAAACTTAAAATGAACAATAATAAAACACTTTGACCATCAAAAGGGTTTAAAATAAATAAAATATATAAAAAAACAAAACAGTTCAATAAAAATAGTATAAAAACTTAAAATAAATAATAATAATACAATTTTTAAAGAAAATAAACAAATAACCCATCAAACAGATCGAGGACTAGATTAAAAAGTGGACTGACATTCAAGGTATAAATTTGGAATAAGGAAAAGCCAATTAAAGATCAAAGTGAAAAGCGCAGAAACTAGCAGGGACCGGATGGGAAAATATTCCCAAAGTTCTCTGCACGTGTTCAACTGACAGCACAAGGGACCAAATTGAAAACCCAACGAAATCTGAGGGCCGAATTGCAAATGAGTGACAATGGGGGAGGACTCGCAGTGCAAATACCCCTTTTTGAGGGAAAACGCTCGGATCATGGCTTTAGGATCGGGTCGGGTTTGGGTTCCCCCAAAACGACACCGTTTTGGCGCCTGGGGGAACCGATTGAAACGTTGCCGTTTCATTCGATGGATTTAAGCCCAAAATTTCATATTTTTTTTTCATTTCAGACCTTCTTTTTTTCAAAAACCCCCAAAATTCTCTCCCCCATTTTCTTCCCTAAACGCTTGGGCTTCCTCCGGCGATCCGTCGCACCACCACCGCATCCGGTGGCCAACGATGCACAAAGATAGGCCTTAATGCCCCGTTTCAGAACTCGTTCGAAGGCCGAGCCTTCTCAACCCGAGAGACCGAAAGAAACTGGTTCCTAGACCGCGTTTAAGCCCGATTCCGACAGAGGAGGGATCTCCGACGACAGGAATGTGAACCGAATCAGGTATATTTTCCTTCCTTTTCTTTTTATTATTTTCGTTTGTAAAAGTTTCAAAATAAAAAATAAATAAAAAGTAGCAGTAAATAATAGTAGGAAATAAAATGGAAAGACCAAAATCAACCTTAAAGCTTCTATTCTCTTTTTGATTTTCTGATGTTCGTAAAAAAAATACAAGGGGTTTATTTTGGCTTTTATAACCGAGTTACAGAGATCCATTTTTGTTTGTTTTCGTTTTATTTTCAGTTATTTTTTCTCATTTTCCTCTTTGTTTAGTTGTGTTGGCCTCTTGTGCTTTGTTTTCGTCTTGCAGATAACGTGAGAAGCATGCGAAGAGTGGTGGCATGCGCGGGGATCTGCTGGTAGTGGCGGTAGGTCAGAAGGCAGAGGCGCATGGGGCACTAGGTGGGGGAGCAGTGCCTAGGGCGCTAGGGTTTCCAAAAACCCTAGCTTTCTGATTTTTTTTTTAAATTTTTGGGCCTATCGGGCCTTGTTACATTTGGGTTGATGTAATTGGGCCTTTTGAGTAAAATTTGGGTCTTGTAAAAGAACTGTAATGGACTGTAAAAAATTTATTTTGGTCTGGTATTTGGTTTAGTCTGGGCCCGGGTAAGATTTGGGTTTTACAGCTGCCCCTCTTTGTTCGTTGTCGTGTAACAAGAATTGAGCAAAGACTTTTAAGCAAGACCAATTTTACCCGGTCTTGACTTCTTTGGTGCTTCTGTTCTTCGAGTAGCCTCATTCTATCCCACTGCATCTTTAGGGTATAGGGGTTGTTGCTTTGATTCACTCCACTGCAACTTCAGGGAGACAAGAATCGTAACTTCAACCTCACCCACTGCAACCTCATAGGGATAAGGTTTCTGGCTTTGATCTGCTCTACTGCAACTTCAGAGAGATAAGATTCGCTGTCTTCAGTCTGCTCCACTACAACTTTAGGGAGATAAGATTTGTATCTTCAACCTGCTTCACTGCAACTTTAGGGAGATAAGATTTGTCATGATGGATTTGATCCGACCCACTGCAACTTCAGAAGTATAGGACTTGTAACTCGTAGCTTTAACCTGTTCCACTGCAACTTCAGGGAAATAAGATTTGCTATCTTCAGTCTGCCCCACTGCAATTTTAGGGAGATAAAACTTGTAACTTCAACCTACTCCACTGCAACTTCAGGGAGATACGGTTAATGGCTTCCATCTGCTCCACTGCAACTTCAGGGAGATAAGATTTATGGTTTGTAGTCGCAATCTGTTCCACTGCAACTTCAGGAAAATAAGACTTGTTATCTTCAATCTGCTCCACTGTAATTTCATGGAGACAAGACTCGTAACTTTAACTTGTTCCGCTGCCAATTTAGAGAAATGAGGTTTATGGTCTTAATCTGCTCCACTGCAACTTCAGGGAGATAAGACTTGTCATGGTGATTTCAATCCTTCCCACTACCTCTTCAGGGGTATAGGATTTTTTTTTTTTTTTTTTTGCATCTCTAGTCTATTACATAATTCTTTGGGAAACATGACCTGTAGAGTGTATTTCATGGGCTTATTTATGCCAAATGATTAGGATGCCATGATCGGAATGAATCAAATGCTCCTAACTAGATGTGTATGAATGATGTTTGCACGAATGCAAGAAATATCATTTCTAGCATGATCCTCCTTTTTACTGCTTAGGTTGTTATAGCTCGTTATTCATCAAGGTTCTATCACTGACGCATTACCCTACCTTATTATTCAGCTGGTATCCTTGATAGAAAGTTCTAAGAAACAGTCGCTATTTAGACTGTTCTTTTCCAAATGTTTCCATCCCTTAAGTTTGGTTAGTTCTAACTAATGGTCTCGTTTCAGGTCCTTGTACTATTTTGAACTTTTAAGAGTAATATGCAAAACCCCTTTTACTTGAACATTAATAGTCCATTAATCGTTATTGTTGAAACCATTTTTTTCAATTTTGAAAAAAATAAGGATCGATTCAAAAAACAGACAGAAGTGGAGTCGCCACCGACCTTTTTTTTTTTGAGGTGTGATCGGATCATCATAAAACTTTGATTCATTAAAACAAATTTTTGTGTCTACAAAACTCGAGAAAATGGGTTCGGGAGTCGGTTACATGCGAGGAAGAGTTAGCACCCTCGTGACGCCCTAAATTGGTACCTAATTGCTTACTTAATGTCCTAACATCGAATGTTTGAAAAGATTTCAGAATACGATCCTTTTATTTAAAAGAACACTTGAACAAATCAAAATGAATACTGAGACCCGCTTATCTCAAAGAAATAAAAATGTCGTACCCAATAAGTTAGGATACGAAATTTCATATTCTCGAAACTGAGCTTGTCTTTTGATTTTTAAAAACTCATGCACTTAAATATAAAAGGATATTCAAATATTTAGGTCAAATAAAAAATCGAAGCCTAGTAAGTTAGGGCACGACTTCTCAAAATTCCAAACATAGAATATTATTTTTATTTCTTAAAAATTCTTATTTCGAGACGATAAAATGTCACATCCAGTGAGTTAGGACGCAACATTTCGAACCCTCGAGAATGAGCTTCTATTAAAAATTTATGTGTTTTGATTTAAAAAGATACTTGATGGCTTAGGTTTAACGAGAAAGATCAGAACCTAGTGAGTTAAGGCACGATTTTCTCGAAGTTCTCAAACACGAACAATGCTTTATTTGAAAATCCTTTAAACAGAATGATTTTAAAAACTTCAATGATATTAAGACGCGATTTTTTTACAAATAAAATGCAATGAAATGATAGTGTTCAAAGCGACACAGCAGTACATACACAAAATGTTACATTAATGAATCACCAATACGTACGAATTAAAAATCGTAATACGCATAACAAAAATAATCACATAACATGTTATCCTAATGTCCACATCAATACAAAATGAAATAAGTAGTAAGACAATCTAAAATAAAATATAAGACAAATCTAAGCAAACAACAATAATAATAAAGTTTAAAATGGAAGCTATAAGATCGATCTAAAGTATATAACATAATTCAATAAGAAGCTAATCTACAACTCAATTACTCTTTAAAAATATCATATAAACAATTCGTAATAATACGACCAAAAGAATACATACATACATACATATATATATATATGTATGTATGTATATATATATGAGATAAAAACACATAAAAAAACTTGGATAAATAGCAAAGCAAAAATGAATAATGAGGTAAATTTTTTTTAAAGAATAATATATACATATATGTGATAGTATAAAATAAATGACATATATTTAAAATAAATAATAACCCTAAATAAATAATAGAACAAATAAACAATAAATAATATAACCAATTTTAAAACGCCATATAAGATAATTTAATTTACATAATATACAAATGTGAAATGGATAGTAAATAAAATAATTTAAAGTAAATTAAATTAAGTAATATATACATTTAAAATAAGTAACTTGTGATTTTTTTTTAAAAAAAATAATACAAAGAAGGGTGTTTAAAATAAACAATATATAAATATAATTTAAATAATGTTCATATAAATTTTAAATAAGTAGAAAATAAGACCCTTTTAGAAAAGTAAAATGAGAAATTAATTAAAACAGATTATAGACTAAATTGAAATTAAAGTAATATTCAAGGTTTAAAAAAAAACAAATGATGGCATCAGGATTTTAAGGACCAAATTAACAGGCGCGCACACTCGTGGGGATTCATTGGAAATTATCCCAAACATTCAAAACGGTGCCGCTCAGATGCTTGTCATCTAATATCCTGAGGACCAGATCCGAACAACAAAACAAAGTTGGGGCTAAATTAAAAACGGGCGAGGGCCTACATTACAAAATTCCACAAAAGCGGAAGGACCTGGCGTGCAAATGGACCAACAATAAAAAATGCGCGAATTCTCCCTAGGTCGGGTCACTCGCGCGGGTATGGCCCTTAAATGACGCCGTTTTGGTCATTAACAGACCATACCAAAACGACGTCGCACCGAGGGGCTATAAATACTAAAAACCCCCAAAAAAATTCATTTTTAAACACCTTTTCTTCAAAAAAGTTTAAAAACTCTCTCAAAAGGGGCCTCTGCCCTCCGAGCACCGGCCATGGTTTGGCCGAGCTCCAGTCATCGGGCCCCCGTGCTCCGCCGTAGTGCATGGTGGTCGAAACTCACAAAAGGGCCTATATCGGCCTTTTAAAATCCCTTAGACCTAAATCTAACCCCAAAACTCTCTAAATCCCTACCAAAAATCGAAAAACAACCAAGAAACTTGGATTCAAGACTCCGATCGTCACAAAAGGTAAAAGCTTTAATATTTATTCTGTTTCTATATATATGCATAACATGCGAAGCAAAAGTAGACTCAAAAAATTCGAAAAATACCTATGCTTTTATATATTTTTGTATTTGAAATCGTCCCCCATTACAGTGGTTTTTCGGCTCTCTTTATAGCCGATTCAAAATAAAAATGAAAAATACCAAGTTTTCCTTTTTGTTCTTTTTCTTTTCTGTGTTTGTTGTTGTCGTGGTCTGATTTGCAGGTACGGAGGCGACGTGGCATTCGATGTAAGGCGTACGAAGGCTTGCTGGAGATACGGAGGCGCGTGGTGGCGCGAGTGGTGACGTGCGTGGAAGGCACGCGCGGCGCGAAATTGCTTCTGGAACCTTTAGGGTTTCTGTTTGACGAAATTATTTGGGCCATTCGGGCTCTTCAGATTGGGTCATTCGTATTTGTAATTTTGGGCCGTTAATTGGGTAGGGGTTAGGTTTGTTGGGCTTATTTAGTTTTGGTTCATTTTAGATTTTAAATTGGGGTTTGAAATTTTGTAATGGGCTGGTACGAGTCTGTAAATGGACTATTAAAAGACTTTGGTTTCTTTATTACTGTTCGGGTAATAATGTTTTTATTATTTCTTTGTTTCTGTATGGTTTATAATAGGCCCGGGCAAATTTTGAGCCCTACAGCTGCCTCTCTTTGCTCATTGTCGTGTAACGAGAATAGAGCAAAGACTTTAAAAGGGCCAATTTTGCCCAGTTTTATCGAGTCTTGACTTCTTGGCACTTCTTTTCCTCGAACAACCTCACTGCACCTTCAGGGGTATAGGAATTGGTGCTTTGCTCCAACAAGATTTCAAGGAGAAGAGATTTATAACTTCGACCTATTCTACTGGAACTTCGAGGAGATAAGAATTCAGGGAGAAGAGATTCGTAACCTCAATCTTCTCTGCTGAAACTTCAAAGAAATAATGATTGATCCTCAATGTAAACTCAAGGAGAAGGGATTTGTAGTCTCAACCTATTCTACTGGAACTTCGAGGAGATAAGAATTCAGGGAGAAGAGATTCGCAACCTCAATCTTCTCTGCTGAAACTTCAAAGAAATACGGATTGATCCTCAATGTAAACTCAGGGAGAAGGGATTTGTAGCCTCAACCTACTCCACTGGAACTTCGATGAGATAAAAATTCAGAGAGAATAGATTCGTAACCTCAATCTTCTCTACTGAAACTTCAAAGAAATATGGATTGATCCTCAATGTAAACTCAGGGAGAAGGGATTTGTAGCCTCAACCTACTCTACTGGAACTTCGAGGAGATAAGAATTCAGGGAGAAGAGATTCGTAACCTCAATCTTCTCTACTGAAACTTCAAAGAAATAAGGATTGATCCTCAATGTAAACTCAAGGAGAAGGGATTTGTAGCCTCAACCTACTCCACTAGAACTTCAAGGAGATAAGAATTCAAGAAGAAGAGATTCGTAACCTCAATCTTCTCTGCTGAAACTTCAAAGAAATACGGATTAATCCTCAGTGTAAACTCAAGGAGAAGGGATTTGTAGCCTCAACCTACTCCACTGGAACTTCGAAGAGATAAGAATTCAGGGAGAAGAGATTTGTAACCTCAATCTTCTCTGCTGAAACTTCAAAGAAATAAGGATTGATCCTCAATGTAAACTCAAGGAAAAGGGATTTGTAGCCTCAACCTACTCCACTGGAACTTCGAGGAGATAAGAATTCAGGGAGAAGAGATTTGTAACCTCAATCTTCTCTGCTGAAACTTCAAAGAAATAAGGATTGATCCTCAATATAAACTCAGGGAGAAGGGATTTGTAGCCTCAACCTACTCCATGGAACTTCGAGGAGATAAGAATTGTGGTCTTTGATCTGTTTCACTAATGCTTAGTGAGATAAGAGCTGCAATCTTTAACTGATCTACTCCACTGCTGCTTAGGGAGACAAGATCTGTAATCTTCAACCTACTCCACTGCTGCTCAGGGAGATAGAACTGGTCATCCTTGATCTACTCCACTACTGTTTAGGGAGACAAGATCTACAATTTTCAGCCTACTCTACTGCTGCTCAGAGAAAAGGACTGGTCATCCTTGATCTGCTCCACTACTATCTCGAGGGAACAAAATCTAAAATCTTCAGTCTGCTTTCTTGCTATCTTAGGAAGATAAGACTAAAATCTTCAATCTGCCCCACTACTATCTCTAGGGGACAAAATCTGAAATCTTCAATATTGCTACACCGTTCTCTGGGGAACCTGTCATGTAGAATTAGTTTTATGTGCTTATGCTTATGCAAATAATTAGGATGTTATGATCGGAATGACTCAAATGCTCTTAACTACATGTGTTATGAATGATATGAATGCATAAATGTCATGAAAATTATTCCTTTTCAAATATTTAAGGTGTCATTGTTGTTCATCAGGGCTTTATCCCTGACGTATTATGCTGCCTTCTTGTTTGGCTGGTATTTTGATCGAAAACCTGAAGAAACAATCGTGTTTTGCTCGATCGGTTTACCCCACTGTAACTTCAAAGTTCACCATGATACCTCTGGGACCTGAGGCTTGTACCATCTTCAAACCATCTTGCTGTGGTTCAGGGGGATGAAACTTTTCCAATCCATCCCACCGCCATTCAAGGGTATATGATTTGTATTTTCTTCAATCAATCCCACCGCCATTCAAGGGTAGAGAGTTTGTTTCATTTTCAATCCATACCACTGCAACTCAGGGGTAGAAAACTTGTATCATTTTTTAACCCATCCCACCACAACTCAAGGGTATAGAATTATAACTTATTCAATCACCTGATCACTCCCTGGGAAATCTGCCCAGATGTGTATTCATGATATTCGTATGGATGCAGAATATCATTTTTCTTGAGAATGATTCCCCTTTCATGCTTGAATTGATATTGCTCTCTTTCTTCAAGATTGTATTACTGACGTAATATCTTGTCATTTTCTTCAATCACTATTTTTGACAAAATCTGAAGAGATAACCTTAATTTGGACTCAAATATTTCCAACCCTTAAGCTTGGTAAATTCTAAATAGTAATCCTATTTCAAGTTCTTGTATTATTTAGAAGTTCCAAGAGTAATATGCGAAACTCCTTTTGTGAAAGTGTTATTAGTCCACTAATCATTATTTCAATGCGAAATGCCTGAAAAAGATCATAACCATGGATAAGAATGAAATTAATTGAGACTATAGCTCGAAACAAATAAGTTAATCAAAGATAGCCAATGTAATTAAGAAGGAAATTTATTGGAGGCGTATCTTGAAAAGAATAAGGTAATCAAATTTAAAAATGGAAAAACTAGGCGCCCAGATATCGCAACCTGAGCTTCTCTATACAAACTTCTTGAGAACCCTTTTGAGCTCAATATGTGTTAGAGGTTCTGGAGTACTTTGTCGATGCCCCGAGAAATAGCATACTTCTTCATTGTTAATTCAAGAATAGCAAGACTATTATATGCCCCACTTTTGATCAAAATTTGAGCCGCTCTTTTTAGGTTTTCAACTCAAATCCCCTTTGGTCCTAAGGCCCCTTTTGCGGGTTTTCGCCTTGGCCTCTCCTTTCTATTTCTCCCCTTTTTTTTGATTGATTCTTTTTTTGTGATTGACTATTGATTTTTTTTGCGCCCTTTGCAGGTTTTTTACCTTAGCCACTCCCCTTTTAGGCCAAAACTTCTAGGTTCACCAAATTGGGTAGATCTTTGCTATTCATCTCGATCAATATCAATACTTCACTGGAGGAAGCCTTCTTTACTACATAAGGTCCTTCCCAACTTGGCATCTATTTTCCTCTGAAGTATCTTTTTCATGGAAAGATATTCTTCAATGTTCCTTCATGAAATTCTCTGGGGCGAACCTTTTGTTGTAAGCTCGCGTCATTTATTTCTGGTGCATTGAACCATGACGAAAAGCTTTCAAGCTCTCCTTTAGCTTTCAAGCTCTCATATTCCACCAATCATATTGAGATTGGATTCATTCTGCCTCATCCAATTTCAGCTTTGACAAGAATCGAAGAAAATGAATCTCGACTTCAATGGGCAAAATCACTTCCATTCCATGAACCAATGAGAAAGGTGCTGCCCCAACGAATGTCTTGGCCGATGTTTAATAAGCATAAAGGGTAAACGTAAGTTCTATATGCCAATCTTTACAAATCTCAATCATTTTTCCAATGATTCTTGTTTTGTTGTTTTTATTTTTTTCTATTTTTTGTCCCCTTTTTTTGGTTGCCTTTACTGCACTGATATAGCGTCTGATCTTTGAACAGACTATAAATTTTTGACATTGTGCGGTTATGCGTGATCCTTTCTGGCATTCTTTGTTGGCACCTGGTTTTTGGTGTTTTTTTTTTTTTTGCATTGAGAATGGGGTTTGATAACTGTCGAGATTATAAAATTGGCATAAGAAGCGACTTTCACCCTTTTGGTGAAGTAACCAACGACCACGAATATGAATTGATGTTGGCTAAAAGCTTTTGAGAAAATTGGCTTGATAACGTCCATGCCCCACATATAGGGAATCTGTGAAGAAATAGAGGAGGCGCATAAGTCCTGTATTCATCCATTCGGCATTTACGGCATAACTGATGGAACCTCCCTTTTCTGGTGGACCAGCAGTACCTAAACCTCATGATTAGCCTGACTATTATAGAACCATTAGTATGTGTTCATTATACACCAATCTTAACAGCATACCCACATCTTTCTCACGATTTTTTTGATATTCTTATTAGCTGCCTCGACTGCACCATTTATTTTTGGACGATACGACGATAAGTTGTGGTGTTTGATCTTGAATTGACTGTAGACCTCTGTTATGGTACTGTTGTTCAAGTTCAATGCATTATCAGATATGATCCTCTCTGGTATTCCATAACGACATTTGATCTCCTTTTTCAAGAATTTGTTGACCGCTGACTTAGTGACATTTGCATATGAAGTGGCTTCTACCCACTTGGTGAAGTAGTCGATGACCACAAAGATAAATCGATACCCATTTAAAGCTTTTGGTGAGATTGGCCCAATGACGTCCATGCCGCACATAGAGAAAGGCCATGGAGAAGTCATGGCGTGAAGAGATGAAGGAGGTACGTGAATTCTATCTCCGTAAATTTGGCATTTATGACACTTCTTGGCATAGCTGATGTAGTCTCCTTCCATAATAAACCAATAATACCTGAATCTCATGATCTGTCTGGCCATTGTAAAACCATTTGCATACGTTCCACAGACACCCTCATGGACTTCTTCTAGGATTTTCTTAGCTTCAACAGTACCCACATATCTTAAAAGCACCTGATCCTTCCTTCTCTTATACAAGATCTTTCCATCTAAGACATAATCATCGGCAAGTTTTCTCAACGTCCTCTTATCTTTCTCGGTTGTTTGGTCAGGGTATTCACGATTCTTCACATATTGCAATATATCGTGATACCAAGGGTGATCATCTTTTTCTTTTTCTTCGTTGATGTTGTAGAAATGATCCGGAGCCTCATAAATACTCATTTGGATAGGCTTCACTTCCTGTTGCTTGTTTACTCTGATCATAGAAGCTAAGGTACCCAAGGCGTCGGCCATTTGGTTCTCTTCTCGTGGGAGGTAACAGAAAATGATGTCATCAATCTCCTTAATTAACTCCAAAACTAGCTTTCGATAATTGATCAATTTGGGATCTCTTGTTTCTCATTCGCCTTTGAGCTGATAGATCACTAACGCAGAATCGCCATATACTTCTAACACTTTGATTTTTCGTTCAATGGCTGGACGGATACCCATGATGCATGCTTCATATTCAGCCATGTTATTTGTACAATCAAAATCCAATTTGCTAGTAAAAATATAATAATCTCTGTTTAGGAATACTAGGACTGCCCCAATTCCATTACCCACTGTGTTTGAAGCTCCGTCAAAGTTTAGTTTCCAAGAATGACCCTCCTTTTGAGTACCTTCTTCAGTGATTGCAACATACATTAGGTCTTCATTTGGGAAATCAAAGTTTAGTGGCTCGTAATCTTCTAAAGCTCTGCTAGCTAGAAAGTCTGCTATTGCACTCTCTTTTACGGCCTTCTGGTTTACATAGACTATATCAAACTCAGAAAGTAGAATCTGCCATCGAGCCATTCTCCCATTCAGAGCAGTCGACTCCATCATGTACTTGAGAGGGTCCAGTTCCGAGATGAGCTGAGTTGTATGGTACAACATGTACTGTCTCAGTCTCCGGGTCGTCCAAATTAAAGCGCAACACAGCTTCTCAATTAACGAATATCTTGTTTCATGTTCAGTGAAATTCTTGCTGAGATAGTATATCACTCTTTCTTTTCTTCCCGACTCATCATGTTGGCCTAGCACACATCCCATGGAATTTTTGAATACCGCTAAATACAATATCAGTGGCTTATCTAGGCAATGTGGCATCAGTACTGGGGCTTTGGACAGGTAATGCTTGACCTTATCAAAAGCTTTCTGGCACTCCTCATCCCATACACCTGAGTTGTGTTTTCTAAGGAGACGGAATATAAGGTCACATTTCTTCGTTAGTTGTGCAATGAACCGGGCGATGTAATTTAGTCTTCCCAAGAAACCTCAAACTTCTTTTTGAGTGCGCGGTGAAGACAACTCCTGTATGGCCTTTACTTTATCTGGGTCAACTCAATTCCTTTTCACTGACTACAAATGCTAGTAATTTTCCCGACCTAGCCCCGAAGGTACATTTTGTTGGATTAAGCTTTAGTTGGAATTTCCCCAACCTTAGGAAAAATTTCCTTTAGACCTGTACATGCTCCTTCTTAGTTTTGAATTTTACAATCATATCGTCTACATAAACTTCGATCTCCTTGTACATCATATCATGGAAAAGGGTTATCATGGCTCTTTGATACGTTGCTCCCGCATTTTTCAGTCCAAATGGCATTACCTTATAACAAAACGTTCCCCACATGGTTACAAATGTGGTCGTCTCCATATCTTCAAGGTGCATCTTAATCTGGTTGTACCCGAAGAAGCCATCCATGAAAGAGAAAAGTGAATAACCAGCAGTGTTAACCACTAAGGTATCAATTTGAGGCAAAGGGAATTTGTTTTTTGGGCTAGCCATGTTCAAATCCCTATAGTCCACACACATCCGCACCTTCCCATCCTTCTTAGGAACGGCTACTATATTGGCTACCCATTCTGAGTACTTAACCACTTGTAAGAAACTGGTATCAAACTGTTTCATGACCTCCTCTTTTATCTTCAACAAAACATCTGGTCTCATCCTTCGGAGCTTCTGTTGAACTGGCCTACACTCCTCCTTTATGGGGAGTCAGTGTACCACGATATCCGTATTTAACCCGGGCATGTCCTGGTATGACCATGTGAAGACATCCTTGAATTCTTGGAGTAACTCAATGAGTCTCGCTTCGTTTCTGTGGCAATGCCAGCTCTAATCTTCAACTCTTTTCCTTCTCCTAAGCTCACAATTTCCACTGACTCTTTGTGAGGTAGGATTTGTTTCTCATCTTGCTCTACCATCCTTAACAAATCAAGAGATATATTACAGTCCTGGTCATCTTCATAATCCTGAGACTCTTCTATATCCGCATCTTGTTCAAAAGGAGATTTTGAGTCAATAATAGCGTCACTCATATCATTGATATCTGGGGACCTGTTAGAAGGGAGAAGAAATGTGTAAAAATAAAAGAATCTAAGAATGATTATCTGCATGGTTGGTTATGGATGAAACGTAAAGAATATTTTGGTTATGAATGAAAAGAATAAAAGAACATATGCTCAGAATGATACAAAAAGACGCATTTTATTGAAATAAAGGTATTTGGACATATGCATATTTAACAAAAGGATTCTTATTGCTCCTAGGCTTAGAGAAACAAGTGTGTTTTGAACATTACTCTGAATTAATTCTAAATGCTATAGGAATCTCTTCCATGGTCCAATTGTTCAGAACGCTCCTAGGAGTGTAAAGGAAAATTCTAGATAAATTTCTTTCTTCAGTTACTTCCTCGGATACGGCGTTAATACTCAAACTTCCCAACCTTTCCTTCCCTATTTCTCTTCTTGTCATCTTTTGTTCAGGGTATATAGTTCCTCCCGAAACAAATATTTTAGATAAATGAGGAAAGGTCATTGGCTCCCATGTGCTCTTATTCTCTCTTGCTTTTTCTCTACCTCTTTCCTCTTTTCCTTCACATTTGGCTTGAATCCTAAGCTAAAGCGGTCTCGTTTTTCCTTTAGCATCGGTACTTCGGTCATTCTTGAAGGCATTTCTCGAGTCCTTTTCCTGGTAAGGCTCCTTTTTCGACTGTCATTTGTAGGCCCATCTTTGTGGATTTGGATATTTTAGGCATTAGGATCTTGTTGCCTTAAACGATGAAGGTTACGTTGACAACTTCCAATGATCGAAAGGAATATTCTATTACTTCATCGTCTGCCCCTATGTATGGGGCGTCACTGGTAATAGATGCAATGATGTCCTCTTTCACGTTTACTGTGGCCAATCTACCTTTAGTTACCAATTTTAACTTTTGATGTAGTGATGATGGCACTGCCCCTGCCGAATGAATCCAAGGCCTCCCCAACAGGCAATTGTGGGAAGGCTTGATGTCCATCACCAAGAAGTCCACCTCATATGTGTTTGGCCCAATTAAAAGAGGTATCTCGATCTTTCCCATCACTTTTCTTTCAGTACCATTGAATGCTCTCACCATGTTTTGATATGTCTTCATGTGAGAACTATCTATAAGTAATCTATTCAGCGTGGATAAAGGCAAGACATTCAATGCTGATCTGTTATCAATCAGCACACCCGGCAGTGTATATCCTTTGCAACGAGTAGTGATGTGTAGAGTCTTCGTAGATCCCATACCCCCCAGAGGTAACTCATCATCATTGAAGAAGATGAAGTTGTCGGCACTTATGTTGCTGACCAAATGATCCAGCTTGTTGACAGAGATATCATCCGTGACATAAGTTTCGTTTAACACTTTCATCAATGCTCTACAATGCGTCTCTGAGCTTAAGAGTAGAGCTAACACCGATATACGAGCCGGCTGCTTGTGCAGTTGTTCTACAACACTATATTCACTGTGCTTTAGGAATTTCAAGAATTCTTTAGCCTCTTTTTCAATCACCGGCTCGTTAATGGGTAATTTAACTCTAACCGTCTTTTCTTTTTCTTATTCCACTGCCAAGGCATTTCCTTTTACTGGTTCTGCTCTTGAATTCGCTGGATCGTAGTGTTTTCCACTACACGTGTAGAAGCCTACATCTTTGCCCTCTTCTGAAGCGTTGATTGGGTTTTCCTCTTCTGGGATCGTTATGTTGCAGTCATACTTCCAAGAAACCCTTTTGCTATCCGTATAAGGGAAGGATATAGGTTTCTGGATTATGATTCTCGGTGCCATTTGTATTTCTGCTTCATTGTTTCTGGGTCGTGAAATGATCACCACAGAGTGATTAACTTTTTAGACCCTTTCTGTTGATCCTTCCTCTGAGGAGTGGACCTCTCCTTCTTCTGATCATTCGATATCTTCATAAAATTCCATCTCTTTATTGTCCATGAGATTTTGCACCGTGGCCCTGAACTCAATGCATTCTTGGATGTCATGACCCTCCTCGGCATGGAACTTGCAGTATTTTCTTGCTCATTTGGGCTTTTTCCCTGATTCTTGTGTGATTAAACCTCCATTTACCGTTTGTTTCCAAACCCATCTCAGTGGGGTTTTTTTACTTCAGCCACGTCAGCCTTGATTCTTTTGCCTCCACTCTCGATTATCACATTTACCCCTTTATCAGAATTATTGGGTAACGGATTTCCTGCTACGTTAGGTCCTGATGGGTCATCGAACTTTACTATCCTCATTTTGATGAATCTTTCGATCAACTTTTTAAACGTAGTACAGTTCTCGATCGAGTGCCCCGTTATCCCTGCATGGTACTCACACTAGGCGTTTGCGTCATACCATTTTGGGAACGGGGGTTGCATGGGTCTTATGTAAAATGGGGATACCACATGTGCATCGAATAGACTCTGGTTGGGCGTAAACTGGAGCCTTTCCGTATTTGGCCTTGTATTGGATTTCTACCTCGGGGGCCTTGATGGCTAGTAGTTAACGTCCTTGGCTGGCTTACAGTGATGGATTTTTAATAGCTTTTATTGTACGTGCTCACATTGTTCACCTTGTTGTCCTTCTTTTTCGGGGCCATCTCCTAGCGTTTTCCCTCGCATCTATCTTCCCGCTCCTGATTGCGTTTTCTATCATCTCTCCAGACATCATTATGTTTGAAAAGCTCTTAATAGCGCTTCTCAGCATGTGGTTGATGAATGGAACCTTCAGAGTGTTGATAAAAAGTATGGTTGCTTCCTTCTCTAGAAGAGGGGGCTGGACTTGTGTCGCTACCTCTCTCTACCTCTGAGCATACTGTCTGAAGCTCTCACTTGGCTTTTTCTCCATATTTTGCAATGTAATTCTGTCTGGTGCTATGTCCGTCACGTGGCCATATTGTTTCATAAAAGCATGTGCCAAATCTTTCCATGAATTAATTTAAGTACGGCTTAGCTGGTTGTACCACTTCGCCGCAGATCCGATTAAACTCTCTTGAAAGTAGTGAATTAACAGTTGATCATTATTGACATATCTTATCATCTTCCGGCAGAACATCGTAATGTGAGCTTCAGGGCAGCTAGTCTCATTATATTTCTCAAACTTCGAAGTCTTGAACTTTGGCGGAAGTATTAGGTCTGGGACCAAGCTCAAGCCCTTAGCATTAACCCCGCTATGGTAGTTTGTGTTCTCCATTGCCTTAAACTTCTCTTCCAGCCATCTACACCGGTCTTCAAGTTGTTTTGACACATCTACTCTCGCCTTCTCTGTTTCTGCTATATCATCGAGGTCGGGGACAACGAGATTAGTTGGATTATCTCCCGGATTGGAGCCCGAGCCTGTTGGTAAGTTCATCGGTGCTGAAGCACCAGCCTGATATTGGGGTCTGATGGTAACAGATACCCTTTGTGGATTCACATCTGGTTGCAGTGGGATGTTTGTCGGGGTAAAACCTGGAGGATAAACAGGGTCTTCATTGTCATCACTAGGATTAGTTACGGGGCTCTTTCCTTTATCAGGCCCTCCATTCATCAGCTGAGCCAATTGGTCTATCATGTTTCTTTCGGATTCCAGCATCTGATCTCTCATGTCTTATTGCATTTTAGCTAATTGTTCTTGTATTTGATCTTGCATATCCCTTTACATCTGTTCTAATCTTTCTAGTCTCTGATCCACTGCTTTCATTTTGCGACGGGTATTGTAGCGATATGTAGTTGGTAGATTTTCATTGGTTTCTAGGGTAACTATCATAATTTTAATTAATTAGGGTCTTCTTATGTAATTTAATGCAAATGATGTAATATAATGCAAATGAATGAGATGAATGCAAAAAGAGGATTTGATTTTAATTCAATTCTATTAGATCAACTTTACTAGAAAATAAATTTCTTTACATAAAGCGGATAATTACATATCCGACTTCGCTCTAATACCTAAAGCCTTGACTTTTCTAAGAAGCCAAGCTAAGTTCCGGCCTTGATCTGATTCTGACTCGTATTTTAGACGTAATACATCAGCCTGAACTGCCAAGGTTTACAAATGGTCAGCCACCTCCCGCACTTAAGCCACTGTTTCGCTCATGATATAATCTCTATCTCTGATCTGATCTTGAGAGCAGTGGAGCTGCTCTTTCCAATGTTCATTATTTGCTTCAAGAAGTTCAACTCGAAGTTCACCGTTCTGTAGTGCGGTCTCGAGCTTTTCTATCCTTCCTTTCAGCTCCTCAATCTTGTTTTGGTTCGCTCTTAATTCGATTATCGAGTTGCGACTACGATGCTGATGTAGTGGCTTTTCTAGCTCTTCCACTTGAGCTCTTAGCATCTTTTTTTTGCTTTGGCTCTCTAACAAGCTCCTCTTTAAAGCGTCTTCCCGTGTTCGAGCATCTTGAAACTTCTTCTCCTACTAATCAGCTCTAGTCTTTTCTTCCTTAACTTCCTGCCGCCATTACTCTGATGTCTTGCCCAAGCCAGCGATTCTGATTGACATGCGCAGCTTTTTGTAGTCTGTCTTTAAACTATCCAAATCTTCTTCGACCTTATTTTTTCCATTTCTCAATTTTTCGGCCTCAAGCTTGTGGATGTCGACGTCTAATCCTAACTGTATATTTTCCTCCTCTAACTGCTCTATTTTCTTTCCCAATTCTTAACTCTTTTTCTCAAAATCTTGCTTGACGATCTCTAATTTAGATGGGATTACTTGTAATTGCTCCTCTATTGGTCGAGCATTTCTTTGACTTGGCATTGGGATATTGTCGTTGATTATTTTACCCCACCACCAGTCATACTAGGGGGTCGTCATTGGTTCTGTGGCGAGTCCCTTCATTTTACGGGTTTGGTTCCACGCATTCGATATCTCACGAACTCTCTTATTATAATTATCGCCCTTGTATGAAAACTAGCACTGAGCTAACCCTTGTGTCGCTGGTATGAACTGCCTTGATCGATCCCATCACGAGTAGTAGAGCGTATCCAACGGCTCCCTATATCCCGAGTAGTGGGACCTAGTTAAAGTCTCAACACCGATACGAGATCACGTCAGGGATCATCTATGGAGCTCTCTATTCAACATCTTCAACTTGCAAATTCTAGAGAATCGCTATACATTTCTCTTCAAAAAGGTCGTCTCGCCTCGGTGTAGCCACTAATTCTTTCAACGGAGAGTAGTTATCGGAAAAAACTCAATATGAGACTTTTTCTACCTTCCAAAAGTGGCTATGGAACCACGATAGCAAAAGCTGCGCACATCCTATGAACCTTCCCTCGCCCACTCTCCGGTAAGCATTCAATGATCTGAAAGTTTCGGCTAAGATCGTAGGGACGGGTGTGACCCCTTTATCAAGTCTATCGAATAGGTCTGAGACTGCTTCCTCTATATGTCCTAATGCCTCAGGAAAGACGACCAAACTGTAAATGCTTAAAGCGAAAACGTCAATCCTATTTTTCATATCGGGATGTGCTAGAGTTAGATCTCTCAAGTTCTTCCAAGGAATACAATTACTGTCTCCCTTTTGCTTAATCCGAGCTGCAACCCACTACTAGCTCATCCTCGTGATATTCATCAATTTCTTTACAAAGGTCGGGACGTTAGCAGCTCTGGAATAGGCTTTGTCGGCTTTAATTCTCGAGCAAAGAAGTAAGGCCATGTACTCCTCCACGATAGGTACCAAATCAACTCTCCCAAAAGTGAAGCAACTGTAGGCGGGATTCCAAAACTGAGCGAGGGCTCAGAATAAATGCTTGTCCACCTTTATATCGAGTATATAGGGTAAGTCACCGTAGTTATAGTAAAATAGCTGCTTGATCTCGTTACTCCATGAGTCCCATATCTCATTTAATTTTTGCAGGTTATTCTGTGTCACACTGATGCGGGTGAAATCCCACAACTCTGATTCATATCCCTCGGTCAGACTATCTCCTTTCTCTTGCTGTATCCTCTCAGACCATATTCGGACGGCCGCATTATCCTCCACTCTATCAAGAAACCCCTTTTTCATGTTAAGCTTTTCTGTCTAGTAACCGAACGTGAATCAACACTTTTTTATGATGAAATGCCATGTAATAATATCAAAACACAACAAGTCAGTACTATGTACAAAAAGAACTCAAAGAAAATAGGAAATAATCAAGCACCTATTCGGGTAACCACTAGGGTTTGGCGTGGTTCTACCTAGGGTAGGCTCTTAGGGCTCATTACATGTGGTTTGGTTTTAAAGTAAGGGTACCTAAATCGGTAGATTCCTCGATCCTCACCCATTATAGGCTCATATGGACCGAGTTCAATTCAAGGGAATACATTTCCTTATGGCTATACGGAGATGAAAATCTCACGAAGACGCAGGCACAGATGTATCCCGAAAGCAATCCACTATCCTATATGGAGGTGAAGACCTCATGAAGGAATAGTTTCTCACTTCCACTTAAGAGGGTAAAATTGACCAATTGATATGATGCGATATGCAAAGTTACATCAAAAGATTTAAACCACTAGAGCAAGCATATTATGAAGAAAACCTTGAAAGTAAAGAATAACATGCAATGGAACAATCGTATTTTTAAACTAGATTTTCAAATTTCGACAAAAAGACAAAAATTAATCGATTTTTGGCTTGACTCTCTTATACTTCCCCAGCGGAGTCGCCAAGCTGTCGAAACCATTTTTGAAAAGTGGTTCGACCTTTTTTATGAAAAAATAGGAGTCGCCACCAATCCTTTTTGATGAGGTGTGATCGGGTCACCTCGTAATTCAATCATTTCAATAAAAATTTAAATTTACTAAAACGACGATTTTTTTGGTCTAAGAAATACAGAAAACGGGTTGGGGAGTCGGTTACGCACAAGAAAGTGTTAGCACCCTCGATACGCCCAAAATTGGTACCTAATCAATTAATTAATGTCTAAATGTCGAAAATTGAAAATTTGAAATGATTTTTAAATACGATCCCTTTTTTATCGATATTCATTTTTTTTAAAAAAAATGCTTGAATTGAATTGTAACGAGCTTCAAGGGCCAACTCGTCCAGAGATAACAAAATGCCACGTCTCGTAAGTTAGGATACGACATTTGAGCCCTCGAGAACAAGTTCGCCTTTAAATTTTTGAAACTTAACATTTTGAAATTTAAAAGGATATTTAGCTATTTGGGTTTAACAAGAAAATCGAGACCCCGTAAGTTAGGGCACGATTTCTCAAATTCCCGAAACGCGAAACATTGCCTTTGTTTTTTGAAGATTTTTCTTTTTAAATAATAACTAGTACAATACTAAACGACATTCATTATTTGTTTGGAATGAAACAAGTTATCGAATAAATGTAACGAGGCTAGATTCATGAGGCGATGATATATAATGAAAATACAGTGATGAGCCTAGAACAATGATACATGAACACAACATCATACGAGTGAATAACTATAATACAAAAAGTATGAAATAAATGAATTAGAATGCACACAATGACAATAATCTCCCAATATGCACCATTTAAATACTAACATTATCAATCAAAAATCAATGAATTAAATAAGCAATTAAAAAATGGTATAAAGTTAATTAAAATAAAATAAATAAAATGTATAACATTTTAAAATGAAAATAGTGAGCTTAAAATAAATAATGTGAAGAAAGAAATTTAAAATATATAAAACGGTTAAAAAGATGATATATTCATAAAAATTTAAAATAGATAACATGTACATGTAAATATAGGTATAAGATAAATAATGTATTGTTAAAAAACTTAAAACGAACAATAATAAAACACTTTGACCTACAAAAGGGTTTAAAATAAATAACATATATAAAAAACAAAACAGTTTAATAAAATAGTATATAAAAACTTAAAATAAATAATAATAATAATAATAATAATAATAATAATAATAATAATAATAATAATAATAATACAAATTTTAAAGAAAATAAACAAATGAACCCATCAAACAGATCGAGGACTAGATTAAAAAACGGACTGCCATTTAAGGTATAAATTCGAAATAAGGAAAAGCCAATTAAAGATCAAAGTGAAACGCGCAGAAACTAGCGGGGACTAGATGGGAAAATATTCCCAAAGTTCTCTGCGTGTGTTCAACTGACAGCACAAGGGACCAAATTGAAAACCCAGCGAAATCTGAGGGCCGAATTGCAAATGAGTGACAAAGGGGAGTACTCGCAACGCAAATACCCCTTTTTGAGGGAAAACGCGCGGGTCCTGGCTTTAGGATCAGGTCAGGTTAGGGTTCCCCCAAAACGACGCCGTTTTGGAGCCTGAGGGAACCGATTGGAACGCTTCCATTTCATTCGATGGATTTAAGCCCAAATTTCATATTTTTTTTTCATTTCAGACCTTTGTTTCAAAAACCCCTAAAATTCTCCCCCCTTTTTATCCCCGAACGCTTGGGCTTCCTCCGGCGATCAGTCGCACCACCACGCATCCGGTGGCCGACGATGCGCAAAGATGGGCCTTAATGCCCCGTTTCAGAGCTCGTTCGAAGGCCGAGCCTTCTCAACCCGAGAGATCGAAAAAAACGGGTTCTTAGCCTGCGTTGTAAGCCCGATTCTGACAGAGGAGGGATCTCTAACGACGGGAATGTGAACCGAATCAGGTATTCCTTCCTTTTCTTTTTATTATTTTCGTTTGTAAAAGTTTCAAAATAAAAAATAAATAAAAAGTAGCAGTAAATAATAATAGAAAATAAAACGGAAAGACCGAAATCAACCTTAAAGCTTCTATTCTCTTTTTTATTTTCTGATGTTCGTAAAAAAAATAGAAGGGTTTATTTCGGCTTTTATAACCGAGTTACAGAGATCCATTTTTGTTTGTTTTTGTTTTGTTTTCTGTTGCTTTTTGTCGTTTTCCTCTTTGTTCTGTTGCGTTGGCCTCTTGTGCTTTGTTTTCGTCTTGCAGGTGACGTGAAAAGCGTGCGAGGAGTGGTGGCATGCGCGGGGATCTGCTGGTGGTGGCGGTAGGTCAGAAGGAAGAGGCGCATGGGGCAAACAAGTGGGGAGCGGTGCTAGGTCATGTTGCGTATTTAGGTTTCGAAACCCTAGCTTTCGATTTTTTTAAAATTTTGGGCCTATCGGGCCTTGTTACATTTGGGTTGATGTAATTGGGCCTTTTGAGTAAAATTTGGGTCTTGTAAAAGAACTTAATGGACTGTAAAAAATTTATTTTGGTCTGGTATTTGGTTTAGTTTGGGCCCGGGTAAGATTTGGGTTTTACAACCTTAACCTGTAAGTTATTTTCTATTGACCAAACTATTTTCTGTGAAACAAACACAATAAAATACATAAAATATTTTCTGTAAAACTTTTTACATGTAAACAAACGGAACGTTACTAAAATCAAATCCTAGAAAAATACAAGCCATTGACATGCATACTTTATACAAACATGTTGAAGCTTTTAGCGTAAGAACCACACGTTTCAATGTGCGAGTGGAATTAACTTATTTGTTACAAGTAAACCGAACAAAAGAACAAACAAACACTCTAAGATCGGATGCGGACACCTTTTGGATGTTACATTTGTCATGTCTTATCCGCGAGGATGATTTTTTAATGTACTCGAATCATCGACAAAACTTTTTACTTTTTCTTCTTTAACTGGATATTAAAGACAAGACCCTTCCCCGATAATTGTGCTATTTTTTTTTTTTAGTTTTCTTTAGAATAATAAGATATTGACGTACTCGAGTAAATTTCAAATAGCAAAAATATTGATTTAATTTAGAAAAATATATAGATTGAATTAGAGTTAAATTTTACTATTAATTATGATTTTTAAGATTTTTTTTCCTATTATGTTGTAACTTAAACATTGATTTTTATTTTACATAATTTAATTTATTTGTTTTTTATAACATTATTAGCAAATCCAAGCTAATAATACCAATAGTTGTCGATATTAAATAGTAAAAATTTTAAAATCATCATTTTAATAATAAATCATCAACAATATTATCAATAACATCGTAAAATTAGAAGAACCAAATTATATATTAAAATTCAACGTATGATTTCGGTCTTTGGTTGCGCCACTGAATAACAATAAACAATTTCAGCAATAATTAATGATATTACTAATTTGGAAGTAGAATCAAATTATATCAATATTCAATAATTGTCACTTTATTAGCAACAACAAATAATCTTATCAATTTGGACCTACTGATAGTACTATAAAAGTAAAAAAATAATTTTGTATCAAAATTTAATGTATAAATTGATTGTGTAACCAAATAACAAATTCAAAATAAGAAAAAAATCAACATAATCACTTTCATGAAAACAACTAACAATATTATCAATTTAAACTTAATAAAAATATTATAGAAGTTGAGAATTCAAATTAGAAGTGATCATTGCCAAGCTTGGTCAAGATGAGACACTATTTCGTAAATTTTTCAAATATTAGGTTAGAGTCTAGTTTGCCCAAATAACTCATTTAACTATTTTTTTTAAATGAAGAAATATTTTTCTTTAAATTTGATTATAAAATATAAATATTAACATAAAATTATTTTAATATATCTTTATTAATTTTAAACAATAAAATGGGCAAAATCGAATCAACATGAGGTTAACAAATTTAAGTCCAAACTCGATCCAAAGCAAATTGAATTGATCGCGCTAAGTAGGTTACTTATCTCATTAACACCTCTAGTCCAAATTATACCAAAGGTCCAAAACTCAATGTCAATTGAACAACCTATAATCTATATATGAGTTTAGAAAAAAAAAATTGAATTGATTAGAATACCTTTTATATCGGTTAATTTATACTAAGTTGTTTTTTTTTTAATTTATCGATCTACATTGTTTTTGGAAAGAGAAAGAAAAACGTGCCCTTTTATTCTCCCTCTGGAAAACATGTCCTACAAGGTACGTTTTCACTTAGCTAAAAATTGTTTTAATTTTTTCTTCTTTTTTTTTCTTGAGGTTGGAAATTAAAAGTTTGTAAATTTATTTATTTTATTCGTGTTTGAGATAAACATGGTTATAGTTTTAAGGAATATTTGAATTTATGGTAGTGTCGTGGAACTGGGTGACCTACAAATTTCATCTACCATGTGAGCATGGAGCCATCACCCGGGAAGTCGGATCGTGTTGCAACTCAAGGTTCCAATTGGCGGTGATTATATAGTTTGGGGTTGAAGTGTAACTAGGGCTTCAAGTTTACAAAGATTATGTTGTCAAAGGATAAAGTATAAACGGGCCCTCAATTAATAGTGCTTATGCAGGCACGACAACCAACTTTTCCTCGTCAGAAAAGGATGCTTTATAAAACTCAAACAGATGTATGAAGAAGAAAAACACAGTAGTCTTTTAGTATAATCAACTATTTCGTTTTATCGATATCCACAAAAGGCGGTGACCCCTTTATTAAAACTTGTGACATAATTGGGGTGTAACAGGTTTTACTAACAAGGTCATTACCTTTGGTGGACATGGACAATATGAATTACTTGATTATACTGGAAGGCCCCTCCGTTTTTCTTTTTTTGCACTTCCGTGTGGGTTTTATAAAGCATGCTCATTTGACGATGAGAAATTGATTGTCGTGCCCGTATAATGATCATCAACTAGTGTCGCAATTATGTTCGATCCTTTGACAACATAACCTTTGTAAACTTGAAGTCCTACTTACACTTCAACCCGAGACGATATATTCACCGCCAACTTGGGCCTCGAGTTGCAAGGCGATCCGTCATATTCACCCTTTTATATCCATCATATTACTAAATTCACATTTTTTTAAAAAAAAAAGTTGAAGTAAAATAGAAATTATGATAATTATTACTCATTTATAATTATTAGTTAAAAAATATTGTGCTAATTCCAAAATAGAATTAATATTAGAATAGAACTCTAAGCATAGAATGTCAAGAGTTGTTCGCTCGCTATTCAAGAATTATTGTTTTAGCAATTCATATCATCCATACATAGTGTTTTGATTTAAGATTTCAATTCTTCCATGTTTTAGCAGTAGCATATTGTTTCATGGAGGTGTTTCCACAACTCTACCACCCAGTCAATTCCATTCCGCTTAATCCGTGTTTCACGACCACATTTCTTTTTAGCTAAGTAATGGGAAACCTTTCTCCTCTTACTTGAATCCAATTTTCATTTTATTCGGGAAAAGCCGTCTTTTTCTCAACAATGTCTTTGTCATTTGATCCAATAGCCTCCCGTTAGATAGGAAAAAAATTGATAAATACTAATAACTCTCAGATGGAGTATTATAACGTAAAACTCCATTAGATAATGAACTATTGGTTCTAAGCCATATCTGGCAATGAATCAATAATTCGAAGTGTTTTTCTTACGTATTCTTGATAAACCAACGTTTATATATAGATGTAGGAGCAGGATCTGTTTGGAAAGTAAGAAGCCCCTTTGACATCTCTTCATTTGCAAAGAATTCTTGGTGTGAAAACACAGAGACAAATGGCTGATCTCTGAGTAGGAAAAAGAGTGGATCTGTAGGATCCCAAATGAATTGGCTTATTCGAAAAAGCCTCGTTCTTTGGAAGATCTAGTTGTGATCATTATAATTTAAATTGCAATTATTAGTCAAAAAAAATTTTGATGTAAAAAAAGTTGTGTTAATTTTATTGATGTAAAATAGAGTTATTACTGAAATAGAATCCTAAATATATTAGTTATCACTTGATCACTATATTAGAGTCAATAATGTTAATGAATATTGTTTTGAATATTTTGCATGAAATAAATAAAGCAAAATTATACTGTAAGTTAAATATGCTTTAATTATATTTAGAAAATTTAATATTTGAATTGGTAAGTTAATATATTTTAATTATATTCAATGATTTAAATAAAAAATATTATTTTATGTTAATTAGTGTAATTAAAAACAATATCTAAAGTTGATTAAATATTAAACTTATAAGCTCACATGCAATGCATGTGACATTAGCAACTAGTAATAACAAATATATGATTTGTATAAAAATGAATCAAATTACTGGAACTTAATAACTATATTTGTTTAAACTGGATTGAACCAACTGGTTGGATCGTGTGAGTACATGTTAGGATACTGGGTCACAAGGCTAGAACTTTAGTCTCGAATTCCATGCGATCTTAGACTATTTGTTGGTTTCAAATCCTCCTAAATCAGCCTAACAAGTCCCAAAGTGAGAATTTACAATAGCAATTCTCCAAAGCATCGAAAATAAAGTGGAAACAATTTAAAAACAAAGAAGCAACTAGAGAACAAAAAAAAGTCACAAGAAAACAACGCTCACAAGGTGTTTGAGTAAATGTTCTTAATAATATTCAAATACTATGAACAATATGATGCATTACTAAGCGGATTTGAAATCAAGAAAACACCTAAGGTCGCACGGATTGCAAGATTAAAGTTTTAGTCTCATGAAAGTAACACTTGGTGTGCGGATTTTTTATTTTGGCTTTTCTGTCAATTCAAGCTCTTTTGTCTTTGAATTACTTCTGTTTTATTTCAATGACTTGTAAAAATTCCTTTATGAGTTCTCAATTTCGAGAGTTAGGCTAAATTAGTTGGATTTGAAGTAAAAAAATTGTCTAATATCATGTGATTTGTTGTATTAAAATTTTAACCTTATGACATTAAGATATTAGTTCAGAGAGATATATCAAATTAATTAACTTGTGAACCAATACAAATAAATTGAATCGAATTAAAATACTAATTGAATCAACGATTAAACTAATTTATTTAATTAAAATATACAAATTCATCCTACCAACACCACCTAGTTAATAAATTAAATTACTCTTACGTTAACTCGGTAATAATGAAATCAGACACGACTTTATCGCTTCATTTAAAAAAAAAAAAGGACACGCGAACTTGATCGAATAAAACCCGAAACACAAAAATGTCGTTTACACTTTTTTAACTCACGAGGGTCGATCTTGTTAACGTTCTTCTTCTTATTTTTCTGTCACGACCTCAGTTCGAGACCTCACTGTCTGAAAAACCAAACAGACAACGACGTTGTTTTTGGTTCCCTTCTCCTTCTTACAGATCACAAATCAGAGGACCCTGTAAAAAGTCTAAACCAAACCCAGAGAGAAGGAGAAAAAAAGCTTTAAAAAAAAGCCTTATCATGGTGGCTGGTAAGGTAAAATTAGCAATGGGTTTAACAAAATCACCTTCAAACCCAAACCCAAAAGCTTCCTCTAAATCGTCATTGCCGTCTCCATCTCCAAGCTCGGCTACTAAAAACACCAGTTCCCAAAAAGCTGTTACTTCACGTTCTTCATTTGGAGTTTATTTCCCACGGTCGTCGGCTCAGGTACAGCCTCGGCCACCTGATGTGGCGGAGCTCCTACGGTTGGTCGAAGAGTTGAGGGAACGTGAGTCTAGGTTGAAAACGGAGGTTTTGGAACTCAAGCTTTTGAAAGAAACGGCAGCCATTGTTCCGAAGCTTGAAAACGAGATCGTTTTGAAAAATGAAGAACTGGAACGAGCTTTGAAAGAGGTTGAGAATCTGAGGAAGGAAAATGGGAGGTTGAAAATCATGGTGGAGGAAATGAGAGGCAAAGTTGAAGAAGAAAAAGAAGGAAAGGAGAGGAAAGTGAGGGAAATGGAGGAAGAGATGAAGAAAACGGCGTCGTTGAGAGGCGAGTGCGTTGAGAACTTGAGGAAGGAAAATGAGAGGTTGAAAATGGTGGTGGAGGAAATGAGAGGAAAAGTTGAAGGAGAAAAGGATATGAAGAGAACGGCGTCGTTTAGAGGCGAAAACGACGACAATTTCTCTTCTTCGCAGCGGTTTCAAGGGTTAATTGAAGTCAGTGTGAAATCAAATCTGATTAGGAATTTGAAGAGAAATCACAGTAAATGTACGGACGCCATTGTTGTTAAAGTTGAGAGCTCGGAGTTTAAAAGAGAGGAACTCGAAGTCGAAACCGACAGACCGAGTCACTCGGAGGAACTCGTTGAGTCGAACGGCAGATCTCGTGTCCCCAGGGTCCCAAAACCACCGCCGAGGCCTTCGTTATCGTCGCCAACTTCATGTACAGTGAAGCAAATCCCTCCTCAAGCGGCGGCGGCAGTTAAGCAAGTTGCACCGCCTCCTCCGCCACATTCGTTACTCAAAGCTATAGCTCCGCCACCACCTCCTCCGCCTCAGAAGGGGATGAAGACGGTTGCGGCGAAAGTGAGGAGAGTTCCGGAGGTTGTGGAGTTTTATCACTCGATTATGCGGAGGGATTCAAAGAGAGATGCCGGCGGGTGTAACGTGCCGGAAGCTTCACCGGCAACGGCAAATGCGAGGGATATGATTGGGGAGATCGAGAATCGGTCAGCTTATTTGCTAGCGGTGAGTTCCTGTTTCCGGTTTTCGTTTATTTTACGATAATGCCACTGTGAATAGGCATGATCTTTGGTGGTGGTCCGCGACTTTATTGCTCTCGTTTGATTATTTATTGCTAGTTTAGATAAGACAGTACTTAGATTCGATGGTGGAATTTATTAATACTTAATAAGGTTAAATTTTACTTATTAGACCCTATATTTTAAAAAGTTATGGATTTTGTCCATTTACGTTAATTTGGTCATTTTAGTCCTCGTCAAACTTAAGCCGTTAAATCTGATGAAGTAAATATAACATCATATGTGTAATGCCACATATTATTCACTAAAAATCTAGTTAATGAATTAATGATTGTTATTTGCATCAAAACTAAAATTTGAAAAGTATAAGGGCGTAAAATGATTCCATTAGAAAATATAGACTAAATCTAACTTAAGCAATTAAATCTGATGAAGTAAATATAACATCATATGTGTAATGCCACATATTATTCACTAAAAATTTAGTTAATGGATTAATGACTGTTATTTGCATCAAAACTAAAATTTGAAAAGTATAAGGGCTTAAAATGATTCCATTAGAAAATATAGACTAAATCTAACTGATACTGTTTGAGTCAAGACTAAAATTTCAAATTTAAAAAAAGTATAGGTACTAATGTGACTTTCACAAAGTACGAGGACTAATAACAGATTTTATCCAATTAATAACAAATAAACAGATAATATAAGGGCACTTAATCGACCCACATTTTTTGGTTCCATTAAGTCAGTGGGTTGGGTTATTGAATCAGCTTTTGTGATTATTTTGCAGATAAAAACAGATGTAGAAACACAAGGAGATTTCATAAGGTTTTTGATAAAAGAAGTTGAGAATGTTTCGTTTACCGATATCGAAGATGTTGTCCCTTTTGTTAAATGGCTAGACGATGAGCTCTCCTACTTGGTAACCTTTCGTTTTTTCATTTCTACGCTTCTGGTTTTCGGTTTTCGTTTCAATTTTAATTGTTTATTTAGGTCGACGAAAGAGCCGTGCTAAAACATTTTGAATGGCCGGAGCAGAAGGCTGATGCCTTACGCGAGGCAGCATTCGGCTACTGTGATCTCAAGAAACTAGAATCCGAGGCCGCATCGTTTAGGGATGACACTAGGCAACCTTGCGGTTCGGCTCTTAAGAAGATGCAGGCTCTGCTTGAAAAGTAAATAATATATCAAACTCCTTTTGCTTTTAGTTGCTTTCATCAGTTTGTTTGTATTCAAGTTATTCATGACATAATCGCAGGCTCGAGCTCGGTGTTTACAACCTCTCTCGGATGAGAGAATCCGCTACCAAGAGATACAAAAGTTTCGGGATTCCTACGGATTGGATGCTCGAAACCGGAATTGTGAGCCAGGTAATTTAAGAATGTAAATCAAGATTACAGGAAACTTCAAGAAAAATAAAGACTCGGACACGATAGGAAAAGAAAACCGGATTCTTTAAGTTGGACAATGACTGCATATCATTATATTTATTATCATCGGAGTTCGACGATGCTTTCTATATCCATCTGAATTAGGCACGAACTTTGTATGAACTTATGCTCCAACTTATTAAACGTCGATGAATTATCGCAGATCAAGCTAGCGTCAGTGAAACTAGCAATGAAGTACATGAGAAGAGTATCTGCAGAGCTCGAAGCTGTCGGGGGTGGACCCGAAGAAGAAGAGCTGATTGTTCGAGGCGTTAGATTCGCGTTCCGTGTACATCAGGTTAACGACATTCTCATTAATTCATATGAGTTTAATCTACCAACTTTGCTTTTTCCAGGATTGAGAAGATAATTAAAAAAAGAAACCGTGTTTTTGTTTATGGACAGTTTGCCGGAGGATTCGACGTTGAAACGATGAGAGCTTTCCAGGAGTTGAGAGACAAAGCGAGATCGTGCCATGTACAATGCCAAAACCCACACCAGAAATTGATTTGCAGGTCAACGCCATGTTAATCTCTGTAGCAAACTCAGCTACAGAGTGAGTCCCTTGCTAATGTTTGTGAATACAATAGTAGATGCTATTTATTTATCCACACATTCAATTCATTACAGGTGGATAAGTAACAGTTAAATTTATTAATATAATTTCACTTGTTATACATGTAAATCTTTATTTATCGATATAAAATGTTACATATAAGTAAATCTTTAAGTACGGTTTAATACTTTTTTTAAATATAATAATTAAATTATTAAAATACTAATAGTATATTAAATTTTGCAAGTTTGTATCCCTATTTTTATGTATGTAGCAGATTTTCAATTTAGTAAGAATTTTCAATTATTTCGAGTTTTCTCATTTAGATTTGGCAGTTAAGTTTAGATTAATTTGAATTATTTATTCGAATCATTTAGCATTCGTATTTTTTCAGATTTGAATTATATTAAAGCTCGGGAAAATCAATTATTAATTTTTTATAATCGAGTTAAATAGATCAAATAATAGGGTTTACGTGATAAATGATACGTCTATTTGCATTATAGAGAGTCTAGGGCATACGCTGGGCAGGTATGGCTTTGTATTCGCAATTTGGTTAGATGGTATATTATCCTTTATAACACTTATTAAAATTAGTATTTCAGTTTAATCCCATTTAACCCTTCAATTAAATAGAAAAATTATATTTTTAGCTCTTAAAAATAATGTTTCAATCATTTTAATACAACATTTTTACCTTCGCTATCGAAATATTTTAGTTTCATCTTCATCTTTCTAAAAGCAAATTTCTAGCTTCATCTTTGTATTGAGTTTTTAGAGCTTATCAAATTTGTGTATTTGCATATAGGGGTGAGCATTCAATCGAATCGAGTGAAAAAATTTCGAGTTAATCAAGTGAATGAGTCTTATTTTATTATCCTAACTCGATTTGAAATTTTTTCGAATTGAGTCAAGTGAAATGAAATTCAAGTTGAGTCGAATTGAATAAAATTTAAAAATTGAACATGTCAAATTAAAATCTTGCTAATATAACTAATTCTATGTTAGAGTACATAAAATTGAAACCATATATATATTTGAAAACATTTTCAAAGCAAAATAAGAGTATGATAAATTTGAATCATTAATTAACTTATTTAGGTTCCAAAATTATTATCTTAGAAATTTTTTATAAATTTAACTTTCTTTATATATACTTTAGATTTTTTTTATAATTTTTTATAATTTTTTAAAAAATAAAATTTGGAATTTTTATAAATATTTTGAATTTTTGAAAATTATTTTGATTTATTTTTGTAATTTTTGTTAAAAGAGACCAACTTGTTCATTTTCAAAATTGACAGGGTCCAAAGGGAGATTTACACCAATATGTTATTTGAGCTATTCGAATTATTCTAATTATTGGAATTGTAGAATTGAACTTGATTCGAACTCAAAATTCAAAATACTTATTTGAGTTGACTCGAAAAAATAAAATAACTTGATTCAATTAACTTAAAATTTGAATTTTTTTTAAATCGAGTTTTGCTCACCCCTATTTGCATGTTATTTAATATTGATATTGGGACACGTATTCAAATATCATTAAGAGAATACTAATATGATGTTTCACTAGAAATTTAGAATAAAATTAATTTTGGTTTAAAAAATCAATCACTTTACAATTGATGTTTGGCGCCTCACCTACCAAAACTAAATGAAAACTTTCACCACCGCCATGAATGTACAAATTACATGTATAAAAAAGAATAAAAGATTCATAAATTCAATGTTGCCGCCATTGTTGAAAGCTTTCACATGAATAGAGCAGCATATAGAAGGTGGTTCCATGTATCAGGCAAACCAGGAAGACACCAATGGCTACAATCATTGCCCGAAAGACCGCCATAAGTGGAAGGATGAGCATCGTTTCTCAGTTGCTATAGTGTCGTAATATCCAGCAAATACACCGGATTCTTCATCGTCCCCAAAACTTTGTTCACGACAGCCGCCGCCGGGTATGTTGGACCGGAAAGTGGCTCCAGTTCTCCGTTACAGTTCTTGTTTGGTTGGTTCCATTCCCTGCCCCTGGTTTCATATAAGCACACAATCAAGATTTTTTAAGCTTAACCGAGTTTTCGACCCGAGATCAAAAAGGAGGGCCCGGTTGGTTTTGAATCGGGTCAACTAGGATTTTAAAATTTCCGAATATTATTTTTGGTATAATTATATGATTTTTCATCCGTTTTAAGTATAATCCTATTTGGACCTGATAATATTTAAATAAAACTCTCTCAACAACATTGATTTCAACATTTAAATTTGGTCCAAATATCTATGGAAAAAAATTTATTTCCACTTCTTCCAATTAATCAGATTTTTGAGTTGAACAATTCTTTTATTTGTTTTTCAAGTTTGACACTTAATTTTAAATCTAGACTCACGCTATTTTAAATTCAAGTCATGTTAAGTTTGAGTAATTTTGAGATTAGATCTTTTTGTGTTTCAAGTTATTTTCGAGTTTATATTGACTATGATCAAGTTGATGACTTTTTATGATCAAATTAGGTGGGTTGGACTAAATTTAAATTTGGGCTAATGAAGTAAAATTTTGGGTTCAAACGAAAATTAACGACGATAGTTTACATATTATTTTGAGACTTGATTATGATTAATAAGGTCTAACCAAACTTTAATCAAGTATACCAAAATATTAAGATTGTTGGGGAGTCGAACCCCCACACATCACATATTATTCTTGATTGTGAGGGGGTGGGGAAGAGGTGTCTTCCGGTTCTATTGAGAGCCTAAATTAGTTCAAAGAGTGACTATGCCAATAGACTAGTATACTAAGTAAAAAGAAAGAACTATTTGAGTTGAATGTTAATATTGTTGAGGGTCAGACCCTAACATATCAAGTATTTTTCTTGGTGAGGATCTGTTAAAAGAATGAGTAGATTTGAAATACCAAAAAATTTAAGTATCTAAAGACACAAAAAATATACACGACGAGAAAACCTCAAAGAATGTCTAAAAAGACTAACCATATGTGAATCTCAATTAAAATAATATTTGACGCGTAGTAATTCAAAACCACTCAAATTTAAAACTTAATAATCACCCAATCGAATTCAAAATTTTCAAACAAAATTCGAATAGTTTGGAACTTACTCGTAATGGGTGTGAGAAATGCATTGGAAGAAGACTTTGGTGATGTTCGGATCCACATTGTTGTCTACCCAATTAGCCCAAGTTGTAAGCCCTTTGTTGAATGCCACCAAACGGTCCATATCTTCATATAATTCAGACCCATCTCTAATATAATCCCATCTACATAAAAGCAAATCTTTACAATCATAATCACAATAATCAGATTGATTTCATATAATGATGGAAAATTAGATGATAGGAGTCGTACGCTTGAGATTGTCCTTTGTGGGTCCACCAATGCCACGTGTTCAAAATCAGGAGGTCCATCCCTTTCCATGCATTGCCTCCATTGATGGAGCCTAGATTAAGCACTGCACCAACGGTTTAACTATATCTACTAAGTATGGTGTTCTATACGTATACAGTCACTCCATAATCCTGCATAAAGTTATTATTTGTTTGTTTTAATGTTTTAAAAACCGGATCAATAGTTTCATCTAAAAATGGATCAGATATTAAATTGATGATAATTTCGATTATTAATTCAATCGGTTATATTAGTTGTTATATTAAAATAATAATTTAAAGTTGTGATGTGAATTTAAAAAAAAAAAATTATTCGGTCACACATTTATAGCTGAATAAAAATTAATATTAAATTAATTAACATTAATTTTTTACGATATTGATGTGGCAACTCAAATGGCAATTTGTAGACACTTAATGCTATCATGACACTATTTATCTTATATATTATGTCAACAAATAATTTAAGAATTATAAAAAAAAATAGCATGAAATACATATGAATTACCATACAAGTTGCCATGTTTAAAAATTTGACACTTTAGTTGGTATTACCGTTAAAAAAATCATTTCAACTTTTTTTTTTTAAATGTTGATGGTTAAATTTGAGGGCCAAATTTAGCTAAAACAAGAATTAGAGTCAAATTGATAAAAGATACAAACAATAAGAGCTGAATTCGAAATTATGTGAATTTGAAATTAAAACACATTTTAAACAATACTAAAATAATTAAAAACAGACACAGGTTAGGTCAAGAGTGCTCTCTTTTAGTTCTACAAAGAAACAAGGGCGACTGTGGTTGGGGTGGAGTGGGACAGTGATCTATTTTTCCCGTTATGGTAGGAGAAGAGATCTCTCTTCTAGCAGACGAATTAATTCAATTGACGGTTAAGAGCTCATTGGTTAAATCGAGGAGTCAATTTTCGTTATTATGTTCGGTGTGGACAAAAAAGTCTTATAATCCAGACAGTTTGTGTGCGCAACTCAGAAGCATATGGAAAACAAGAAGAAAATTCGAAATTTATGAGGTTGGACAAAATTTGTTTCAGATCTCATTTAAGGAAGAGGATGATTTAGAGATGATTATGGATGGCAGACCGTGGTTTTTCAGAAGACAATTAATTATATTTGACAGGTTGAAAGAGGTGACAGAAAGTAGTAAATTAAAATTGATCTCCTCCCCGTTTTGGTTAAGAGTTGGATCCTATCCTCCAGAATGCGAGAAGAAAGATCTAATGCATGCGATTGGTTCTACTTTTGGAGGAATTCTAAGATCGGAGATAAATAACGAAACATGTAGAATGAAAGTTGTGTTGAACGCTAGGAAACCTCTTTGAAGAGGAATTTTTATTGCAGTAGGGGATACAAGAAGAGTCTGGCTTCCCTTTAAATACGGATCTTTACGAAATTTCTGTTTTGGATGTGGAAAAATGGGGCATATTGTTAAAAATTGCACGGAGATGTTTACGAAAGGGAAAGATTTAGGAGATGATAAGCTCCCTTATTCAATAACCCTGAAAGCCGAATCCAATCTGGTAGGGAGAGAGAGCTTGCAATTGGGTAGTACAGAAAAGAAATTCATGAAACAATGTTTGTATACTGAGATGAGGAAGAAAGGGCCACGTATACAGCTAAGATACTAGAAGATAATTTCATCAGTACAGAACAAGGGATGTTAAATAGTGAGATTCTAAAAAGGCCCAATAAGCCTGTTAATGAAGGGATAAATTAGTAGGAGGGTCCTAGAAAAATCAAATCTAGAGGAAAAACTTTTTTATCAGATGTGTCTCAAGTGGAGCTCGTGGGAGAAGCTAAAACAGATGTTTCTCAAGATGGACACGTAAGGGACGAATGGGGCAGATTAATGATGTACAGGTAGAAGCTGCTCCATGCAAGCGAAAGAATTCTTCAATCAATAAGGACAACTCAGAAATTTGGAATGATCGTATTAACAGCTACAAAAGGACTAGAGGGGAATCTAATAGAGGAAATTCTCCTATAATGGAGACAATAGGAGATCAGTTGATAGTGTCTCCACACTTATGATTGACGGCTACCAATAGGCAAACCGACCGGAGCCAATGAAAACGATAAGCTGGAATGTTCAAGAATTGGGGAGTCCTCGAGCAATTAAACGTTTTCGATTTTTACTAAAGCAATACAATACCCAAATGGTCTTCCTTATGAAGACAAAAGTGAGTGCTACTCGGATGGAAAAGATAAGAAGGAGATTTAAGATAGTAAAGAATGGCGTTTCACAGGCTTTGTAACTCCCCAATTTTCTTAATTCCAGCTTTTGTAAATTTATTGCATAAATCTGTATCTGCCTCAGTGGTTAAGTGTTCTGGGAGTGACTGAGAAGTCTTGGGTTCAGGCCTTGACTTGAACAGAATTTTATGTTTCTAAATGAATAAAACCTTACTCTTGTCTAGTAGGCTTAAGTTTTATTGTTTGTTGTATGCTAACATAATGAGCCTACTGGTTTGGTGGTTAAGTGATGTGTTGGGATGCTAAAGGTCTTGAGTTCGAATCCTTATGTGTGCAAGGGAATTTATTTTTGCTGCCAGTGGCGTGTAGGAGTTTGAGAGGGAGTGTAATGATGGTAGTGGAGTGGTTGAGGGAGAAAATCAAGGAGAGTGGATGGGGGAGTTATCAGAATCTGATCAGTTAGTTGGTTTGGAAAATTTGGCTATCTTCCTCTCCCTCTCAATTTCGTTTTCTCTTTCTTTCTGTTCAATCTTCTTCTCAAAAACCCCTACCGACTTCTCTTCATCTTTTCCCCTCTTGCTGCCGAATTCTTGCTCTTCCTTACTTCTTTTTTGCTCAATTTCTTTTCTACTCAGTCTCGTGTTGTTTCTCGGGTGGATTGCGATCGTTCGGTAAGTTTTAGTCAAGTGAACTTGTGTCCTTGTTAATTTTTATTAGTGTTTTTATGGGTATCGTGTTGCCAATTGGGAGAAGATTCAAGAGCTCGAAACTGTTGCTGGAGACTTAGATTGTTGTGAATCGTTGTCGTTTTATCGAATGTAAGTTTTGGTCGCTTGTTGGATGAGTATCCTGTTTCGGTTTGATTTGATTTCAATCGTTTAAGAGATTAACTTAGTGAAACGTTGTTCAATATTAGTGCTAGTGATTTCAGGATTGTGTAGAGAGCGAAAACGAACCAGGTGTATACCCGAATCGCAAGAAAACGCGTTTTTGGTAAAAGCCGAAAACCTTTCTATCAACTCCACACGACCGTGTGGTAGGTCGTGTGCAAGGCTATGAGCCACAACACAATCGTGTAATCGACGAGCCAGGCCGTACATAGGCGACATGACCGTGTGATGGCCGAGCAAGGCCATGTGCGAGACACAAGCTCGACCAATTAGGCCATGTGGGTTACACGAGTGAACCACATGAGCGTGTAGGATTCTGGGCCAAGCCGTGTGGGCCACACGGATGTGTGGGCCAAACAGGTGTGTGGGCCCACACGGGTAAGCCACATGGGAGTGTGAGCCTATTTTCTGAAAAGTGCTGTAAAGTTGCATGGGTCACCCAAGTTGACTGTGGATCTACTGTAGGGTCGATAGGTATTACTTAGACCCCTATAGGAGTGATCTGTCTGTCTGATTTCTGTACCAAGCATGAATTATGATATCTGAATGTATGTACTTTTAATTGCATAATAGCATGACATCCTTTGTATGTTGCATTGCATCGGGGTGGGTTAATAATATTTGGAGGAAGTATCTGAAAGGCTCTTACGCGTGTTATCTGGTAGCTCAGCTGCAAATTTCTGATTATGTGCCGCATTGCGGTACAGCATGGTGTGTAGGGTTGGGTGGGTTGATTTTATCTCCACATGGTGTGTAGGGTTAGACGGAGTTGGTGTGTAAAGGCTGGTGGGTAGGATTCTGATATTTTGTTCTGTTCTATATATTATGTATCTGACTGGGCTAAAGTCTACACTGATTCTGTAATGGGCTCAGACTCGAACTGTAAATGCATGATTGTTTTCTGATATTATGCTGTGTGCATATTTTCTGTGGGGATTACACATTGAGTTTGTGAAAACTCACCCTTTTCTGTTTAATCTGTTCAGGTAATCCCCAACTTTAAACGGATCGGTGTAGTGGAGGACTTGATGGTGACCACTACTTCGGCCTCACGGTTTTATACTTATTTTATAGTTTTGATGATATCTGGAAAAGTTTTATATAAATATAACCTTTACGTATTTTGTTTAAATTTGGGAGTTGCAACGTTTATGGTTTTACCATTAGCAGTAGGAAAGCTCGAGTTTTCATAATAAACAAATGTTTTACCAAAACACCATAATTAAGTAAATTGATTTAAATGCTTTCGCGAAATATAAATATTTTGAAAACTGGACAACAATTTGGAAGTGGATAATGATTGAAACAAACATTTTTTGAAAGTAGTATAAGATATCGAAAAATGGTCTTATCGTAAGTATGTTTTCTTCAGCGCCGATCCTGTAAGTGTTCTGAAATCCTATTTAAATTTGTTTGAAAATACTACTAGCATGCTTGAAACAGCCAATAGCTAGTATACTGTACTAAAAACACTCTAGGTAGTGTAAACTGAAAACCATAGTGAGACTGTGATTCGCGATAACAAATTTTGAACTTTTGATATTGTCTGCATAAAATATCTGTTAATGAATATTGAAACTGTAAACTAATGCATAAAACTACATATAAACTTTGAATTTACGATGAGCGCACGAGGTATCCGCGGACCGGGTACTAGAGGTCGTGGTAGAGGCCGTAGAGGAGCTCGAGCTGGGTCCTCATCATCTAGAAATCTATCTAATCTGGATACGAGTGAAACGCCGGTATCTCTTGCGACAAAGACTAGGTCTTGAGATCCCATGGTTGGGGACGACGCACTGTCCTATGCTATCTTGAGGATATTGGAGAGGGTCGCTGGGCCCAGCACTGGATCTGGGGGGCCGATGGTCGGTTACGGAACGACTTCGGTCAAATGGAGCTGAGTTATTCAGGGGTGTCAGTGGAGTCACCCCTAACGTAGTCGAATATTAGATGGATGCCACGGAAAGAATTATGGACGGCCTGAATTTTACCTCCGAGTTGAAGCTTAAAGGGGCTGTTTCTCTACTTCGTAATGAATCTTACCAGTGGTGGCTGACGGTTAAGGAGGGCACTCAACCCGACTGACTAACTTGGGATTACTTTAAGACGGCTTTCCAAAGTAAGTATGTGAGAGCTAGCTACATCGATGCTAGGAGGCGTAAGTTTCTTAATCGCACACAGGGGGATCACTCAATGACCGAGTATGAGCTGAGTTCCTAAGATTGAGCCGTTATACCCGGGGCATGGTGGCGACCGAGTATGAGCGATGCATCTATTTTGAGGATGGACTCAAGGACAATTTATGAGTTCTGATAGCTCCGTAGAGGGAACGTGAGTTTGTTATAGTGGTTGAGAAGGCAAAGATCGCCGAGGAAGTCAAGCGCGCGGAGCGCCAAAACTGAGAGAGAGGAAAGAATAAGAAGGAATTAGAGCTCTCGAGTTCTGGGATGAAGCCTAACAAAAATGCCAGATCTGATGGGCCAGTGAGAGTTGGGCCTCCTGTTGCACCTATTAGGGTGGCGCTTTGTCAGCACTGTGGTAGACGCTATCCAGGCAAATGTTGAAAGACTATTGGGGCTTATTTAAAATGCGACTCTATTGAGCATCGTGTCAGAGATTGTCTGCTGAGAACCGATCAGATGCAAGCTATGGGTACCGGTACTGTGCAGCCACCAAGAGTAGTTTAGCAGCCACCTGGGGGCCGAGGTCAGGCCAGCGGTGGTAACGGCATGGGCCGAGGATAAAGAGCACCAATTAGAGGTGCTGGACCGACTGTGGCGAGGCAGCTCGTACTAGTTTATGCTGCCCGACGCCGTGGGGACCGAGATGCCCTAGATGTCATCACAGGTACGTTTAGGCTCTACACACTCTTACGTAGCTAGTGCTGTGTCTGAAACTCTGGGGATTCCGGTTGAGAGTACTTCTAGTGAGATAACTGTCGTGAGTTCGTTGGGGTAGTCTATCCGAGTAGGTAAATTGTTTAGAGACGTCCCATTAGAGGTTCAAGGGACAGTATTTATGGATGATCTAATGGAGCTTCCATTCGGAGAGTTCGATTTGATTCTGGGAATGGACTGGCTGATCAAGCATCGGGTAAGTCTGGACTGTGCGACAAAAAAGGGTTGTTTTGAAAACCGAGGAGGACAATGAGGTAGTGGTGATTGGGGAACGTCGAGATTATCTGACTAATGTGACTTCTGTGGTGGTGGTAGAAAGTTGGTACGGGAGGGATGTGAGGCATTCTTGGCCTACATTAATGTTTCTGATTCTAGGGACTCTTCAGTTAAAGACATCAGAACCGTAAAGGAGTTTCTGGATGTTTTTCCTGAGGAATTACCGGGTCTGCCTCTGAGCTGAGAAATAAAATTTGGGATTGAGCTCATTCCGGGTACAGCTCTGGTGTCTATTGCACCCTACCGAATAGCACCGAAGGAGCTTACAGAGCTTAAGACTCAAATTCAAGAACTGTTAGATCGTGGATTCATTCGTCCCAGTGTGTCTTCATGGGGAGCACCGGTGTTGTTTGTAAAGAAAAAAGATGATACAATAAGAATGTGTATCGACTACCGGCAACTGAACAAGCTAACAATCAAGAGTAAGTACCCAATATCGGGAATAAATGATCTATTTGACTAGTTCAGATAGGCTTCTGTGTTCTCCAAGATTGATCTACGATCAGGATACCATAAACTGAAGGTTAAGGAGGCCGATGTGCATAAGACGATATTTCAGACTCGGTATGAACATTACGAGTTCCTGGTTATGCCTTTTGGGTTGACCAATGTACCAACGACATTTATGGATTTAATGAACCATGTGTTCCAGCCTTACCTGAACCAGTTTGTGGTGGTATTCATCGATGATATCCTACTGTACTCCAAGACTTAGAACAAGCACGATGAGCATCACCGAGTGGTATTACAGACTCTTCGTGAGAAACAGTTGTACGCAATGTTTAGTTAGTGTGAATTCTGGCTTCGAGAAGTAACCTTTCTTGGGCATGTGGTTTTTGCAGAGGGGATTCGTGTTGATCCTCGTAAGATTGAGGTTGTGTTGGATTAGAAACAATCGAAAAATGCGTCCGAAATCTATAGCTTTCTGGGGCTAGCGGGTTATTATCGACGCTTTATAGAAGGGTTCTCCTTAATCGCAGCACCATTGACCAAGCTTCTGTGCAAGGGAGTTCCCTTTTTCTAAACTGATAAGCAACAAGAGAGCTTCGAGAAGTTCAAATTTGTTTTGACGCAGGCTCCGCTTCGGATACAGCCTGAATCTGGGAAAGATTTCGTCGTATATAGTGATGCGTCGCATGTGGGTCTGAGTTGCGTACTGATGCATGATGGTAAGGTGGTAGCTTATGCGTTACGTCAGCTCTAGACGCATGAGGCTAACTACCCAACACATGATTTGGAATTGGCTGCTGTGATCTTCGCTTTAAAGTTTTGAAGGCACTACTTGTACAGTGAGAAGTTTACTATCTACAGTGATCATAAAAGCTTCAAATATATCCACTCAGAATGAGTTAAATCTTAGGCAGCATAGATAAGCTGAACTGCTTAAGGATTATAACTGCACCATTGAGTACCATCCTGGTAAGGCCAATGTGGTGGCAGATGCTTTGAGCCGTAGGGTTATGACTGATTTGAAAGTGATGTTTGCTTAACTCAGTTTATTTGACGATTGGAGTCTGTTAGCAGAACTTCAGGTTAAGCCTACACGGATTGATCAGATTAGAGGTAAACAGATAGGGGATAAGTCTATTGAGTTGTGTTTTCGTCAGGTTAAGACTGGTGATGCTACTGATTTTGAGATTAACAGTGATGGGATACTTTGTTTCTGCGGTCGAATTTGTGTACCGAATAATAAGAAATTACGACAGTCGATTCTAAGGGAGGCGCATAGTAGTCCCTATGGTATTCATCTCGGTGGGAATAAGATTTACCGAGATCTCCGAGAGTTGTACTGGTGGTTAGGGTTGAAACGTGAGGTTACTGACTTTGTTGCTCGCTATTTGACTTAACTGAACATCAGTTGCCTTTGGGGTTGCTGCAGTCGGTAAAGATACCGATGTAGAAATGGAAACGAGTAACGATAGACTTCGTTAGTGGGTTGCCTTTAACACCCACTAAAAATGATTCTATCTGGGTAATCGTAGATCGATTAAACAAGTCTACTCATTTCATTCCGGTCAGGACGGACTTTTCTATCCAAAAAATGGTTAAATTATATATATCTGAAATAGTAAGACTGCATGAGGTTCCTGTCTCGATGATCTCCGATAAGGATCCTCGCTTCACATCTCAGTTCTGGAAGAAGTTGCATGAGGCTTTGGGTTTAAGGTTGGATTTCAGTACTGCTTTCTATCCTCAGAGAGATGGCCAGTCGAAGAGGGTGATTCAAGTACTGGAGGATATCTTGAGAAGCTGTATTATAGATTTTTGAGGCAATTGAGAGGAGTATTTGCCGTTGGCAGAATTCGCCTATAACAATAGCTATTAGTCTAGCATTCAGATGACACCTTACGAGGCCTTATATGGTCGTAAGTGTCGCATTGGACTGAGTTAGGTGAGCGACGTGTCGTAAGTGTCGCATTCCCTTATATTGGACTGAGTTAGGTGAGCGACGTGTTTTGGATCCAAAATTAGTTTCAAAAATTGAAGGTAAGGTCCGTTTGATTCGAGATCGACTAAAAGCAGCATCTGATAGGCTGAAGTCCTATGTTGATTTGAAGAGAAAAGATATTTAGTATTCTATGGGGGACTTAGTTGGACTTAGTTTTTCTCAAGGTCTTGCCATGGAAGAAGGTTTTGAGGTTCGGTCGCAAGGATAAGTTGAGTCCTTGATTTATTAGACCGTACCGTATTCTGAAACGAGTGGGGCCAGTCGCATATCAGTTGAAACTTTTTCCGGAGTTAGATCGCATTCAAGATGTGTTCCACGTCTTAATGTTAAAACACTACCACTCTGATCCCATGCACGTTGTTCCTATTGATGACGTTGAGGTTAGGCCAGACCTGACGTTTGAGGAGGAGCCGATCCAGATTCTGGATCGCGACATTAAAGTTCTGTGAAGGAAGTTTATCCCCTTAGTGAAAGTGCTGTGGCGAAATCATAGCACTGAAGAGGCCACTTGGAAGCCGGAGGATTCGATGTGTCAGCAGTATCCTCACTTTTTCTGATCAAGTAAAATTTCGAGAATGAAATTTTCTTTTAGAGGGTAGAGTTGTAACGCCTCAATTTTCTTAATTCCAGCTTTTATAAATTTGTTGCATAAATTTGTATCTACCTCAGTGGTTAAGTGAGTGTCTGAGAAGTCTTGGGTTCAAGCCTTGACTTGAACAGAATTTTATGTTTCTAAATGAATAAAGCTTTACTCTTGTCCTGTAGGCTTAAGTTTTATTATTTATTGTATGCTAACAGAATGGGCCTGCTGGTTTGGTGGTTAAGTGATGTGTTGGGATGCTAAAGATCTTGAGTTCAAATCCCTATGCATGCAAGGGAATTGATTTTTGCTGCCAGTGGCGTATAGGAGTTTGAGAGGGAGTGAAATGTTGGTAGTGAAGTGGCTGAGGGAGAAAATTTAGGGGAGTGGATGGGGGAGTTATCAGAATCTGATCAGTTGGATGGGGCTGGTAAGTATTACTTAGACTATTATAGGAGTGATTTGTCTGTCTGATTTTTGTACCAAGCATGAATTATAATATCTGAATGTATGTACTTTTAATTGCATAATAGCATGACATCCTTTATCTGTTGCATTGCATCGAGGTGGGTTAATGATATTTGGAGGAAGTATCTGACATCTCAGTTGCAAATTTCTGATTATATGCCGCATTTCGGTACAGCATGGTGTGTAGGGTTGAGTGGGTTAATTTTATCCCCACATGGTGTGTATGGCTGGACAGAGTTGGTGTGTAGAGGCTGGTGGGTATGATTCTGATATTCTGTTCTGTTCTGTATATTCTCTATCTGAGCGGGCTAAGGTCCACATCAATTCTGTAATGGGCTCAGACTCGAACTGTAAATGCATGACTGTTTTTTGCTATTGTGCTGTGTGCATGTTTGGTGTGGGGATTACAAACTGAGTTTGCGAAAACTCACCCTTTTCTGTTTAATCTGTTAAGGTAATCCCCAGCTTTAAACAGATCGATAGAGCGGAGGACTCAACTATGACCACTGCTTCGGCCTTACGATTTTATACTTATTTTATGGTTTTGATGATATTTGGAAAAGTTTTATGTAAATATGACCTTTACATATTTTGTTTAAATTTGGGAGTTGCAACGTTTATGGTTTTACAGTTAGTAGGAGGAAAGCTCAAGTTTTCACAATAAACAAATGCTTTACCAAAACACCACGATTACGCAAACTGATTTAAATGCTTCAGCAAAACATAAATATTTTGAAAAATGGACAACATTTTGGAAGTGGATAATGATTGAAAGAAACGACACGTTTTGAACGTAGTATAAGATATCAAAAAATGGTCTTATCGTAAGTATGTTTTCTAAAGCACTATCACGTGACATCGCAAGATTCAGCCATAACGTCTGGGCCAAGTTTGGGGTGTTACAGGCTTCTATGGGAATCCCAATATAAAAAAAAGATGCGTTACTTGGAATTTACTAAGACAGTTGGGAAGGCTTAGATCTTATCATTGGACCGTTTCTGGAGACTTTAACGAAATTCTTTATTCTTTTGAAAAAAGAGGAGGGGCACCTAGAGAGGAAAAATAAATGGAGGCAATTTAGTTGAAACCAACATATGATAAAGGTTAGATAGAAGGGTAGCAAATGTAGAATAGTTTTCGGCTTTCCCACACGCGCATATTCAACTTCTTTCCTACTCACACTCAGATCATTGCCTTCTTCTTATGTCCTTGGATACGGAAAATAAAACGACTCACAAATCCTCATTTTGATTTGAAGCATGGTGGTTATTAGAAGACTCCTTTGAGAAGATGATTATAGAGTCTTGGCAGAATTTAATAGGGCTGTTAACAGATAAGCTGAAGGGGTTAAAATAAAGAATTCTTCTATGGGCAAACCAAATAAAGAATGCAAGAAGGGGTATCAAGCGAAAACTAAACAAACAATTGGAATACTTGCTGGAGGAGGATAGAAGTGAAGAAAACTTGGCTAAAATCATTGATACGAAAATTTCACTCAATCTAGAAATTGACAAAGATGAAGCTTACTGGGAGCAAAGGGCACGTGTTAATTGGCTGAGATTAGGAGATAGAAACACAACATTATTTCACAAGTGAGCCACACAGCGACATAAAATTAATGATATTCGTAGTTTGCAAGATCATTTTACAAATCGATTAAAAATTGAAACTCGGAGTACACGGTTCGGATGCAAAACTAGTTTAAAAAATCTTTGCATTTTTTAATCTTAGTTTGATATGATATTTCGGTAAAATACTCGTCCATTGTAATATGTAAACGTGTGGTTTTGAGAAATGATAACAAATATCAATTTTCATTTTGTGAAATGCTAACAGATTACAACTTCAATTTTGTAAAATGATAACAAATATCAACTTTAATTTTGTTAAATGATAACAATATCCCTCTAAAAACATAATAATAAAAATCATCGATATATTATAAACGATCAATACAATGATAAAATTAATCAGTTTAGATATCAATCAGAATTTGTGCCACATCGGGGTGGTCGACGGTTGCGCGCTGGATTCCTTCTTGGTTTAGCCTCTAGGAAGGATTGTGGTCGTTAAGGCTGTGGTCTCGATAGCTCCTCTTCTTCACATTCGGTTAATTGTGATCCTTGCATTCTCGGTTGCCATTGTGCATCATCCAGTCTAGGAATAGATGGTTGGGAAGATAACCCAACTTGGTAGAACAAAGATCCCAAAAGTGTTTGCCTCACAAATGACGAATGAGCATAACTATGTTGAGTCCCATACACCGATGGGATAACTAGTGGACTCTCCGTTAGTGCCTGAAACATAGATAGCCTATACGTAGTTGTCGGTATCATCGTCGTCGGAGGTGCCGATGGCATAAGCGTGTAATACATTGGGGACGGATGTATTACATTCAACCTAACAAAGGATTAGAAGCAGAAAAATGTGGTGCAATATATGGTGTTTATGTGAAGATGATAAGGTTAGAATACATACCAAAATAAGACGGTACATACTGATCGGTGGGTGGTGTGGGCATCAGTTCTATGATCGTCGATGCCGGTTCTTGCGTGGGCATTGATGATGGACCTGTCTCGCTAGCCCTTAGATTTAAAGGGGGATGTCGTGGCCTACTCGTATGGGGATGCCGACGCCTTGCCTCTTCCCCGTACAAATATGGCTTGCCATGGATCCTATACCATAACATGTACTCCGGATCACATGCTAACTTTAGAACGAAAATAAGTTCACGAGTAGGTAATAAATCATACGAATTATTCCACATGTTGATATGTTGGGAGTGGAATACCAACCAATTCTTATTCGACCGCCGCAAGTCGATAGGATTCAGATAATCAAGGTTTTAAGAAGCCACAAGAATCAACTGTTAGAATTCGAGCTGTTGCAACACTCTATTGGTCTCATGTATCTCGACAGTAACGTACACTACCAATGAGACCTTCATGTGCCAGATGTTGGGATTCAGAAAAAATTCCTTAGGGATGACTTCTTGAATTGTCGAATCCTCGTATAGTGTCCATTCAAACCATATTAACGTGATCAAAACATTAGTTATATATATACTACTAAATATGAAATCAACTACGGTAATATTATATAGTTCAAATTTAAATAAACAGATACCTCAACTTCTGATCGTTGGTCTAATATAAGCCATATATCTTGAAGCTCAGTAGGTAATCCCACGTGACTCGGCCCATGGTTCCATCTATTTAAATAATTTGTTAGCATAATAATGTTTATTTAAATTAATTTTATTATTAAAATATATATTGAATTTTACCTTATTACGAGTGGGAATGTATATGGGTAATTCGCTCGAGGACGTAAAAATGGAAATTGGTATCGCACCCATGATTGTAGTAGTAAAATGCAACCACCAATTTTGATCCGGACACATCTTCCTGTACAATATCGTCAACACGGTGGACCCCCAACTGAGTTTGCTCATTCCTCTAAAATCGATGAGTTTCAACAGCCACATTAGATGGACGAGATTTTGTGACTTATCCGACATTAGGATAACCCCGATGATCTAAAGGATGTATGCCCGAGCGTATCGTTCTCTTTCGACTTTAGTTGAATCCTCATCCAGTGTCACAAAATTTCTTCGTAACCAAGCCATTTCGATCTGACCTCCGCAAATCGTCTTTATAATCGAACCCAAAAGTTCACCACATACACCTCGTCAATCACCAGATTGAACAGACCCGGTGACTATTGACCCATCCACAAGTAACCCCAACTGTAAATGGACGTATTCCAGGGTGATAGTACACTCGTCTTATGGAAAATGGAATGTGTGTGTCTCGGGTGTCCACCTCTCCACAAACGCGCTTACGAGTTTTGGGTCCAACTTACTCCCCTAGCCTACAAGGGCTATGTGCCAAAAACCTACTTCCCTCAAGTATGGTTCAATCAACAGTGATGGAGGACTGGGTAGATTACGAATATGACATTGTAAAACTCGATCTTCCGCTTATTTACATAAAAATATACAAAATATTAAGTTAATATATATCAATGAGGTAAAAAAATAAACAAAGTTAAAAGTTATTAAAAATTATTCTTACCATTTGCAATTAAATGGCGGAAATGTGCTTGTCATCATGACGGATTAGAGAACCGACCAGCTAATTATATAGAACACAAATTAATTTTTTTAAAAAATATTTTTAGAAAGTATTAATAGAAAATCTAATTTAGATATAAATAGAACTTAAGTAATAAATTTAAGAGAGAATTTGAGAGAATATTGTGAGAAATGAGTAAGGGTGGTTTTTTTTTAAACTTTGGGGAGGGCAACGACTATCATTGGAAAAGTATCTGTTAGGGGGGAATGCGTCCAGCTGGAAGTGTTTTATTGGTAACACACAGAAAGCACTTCCAGCTGGAAGCGTTTTCTTTAAATCAGCCTATACCTGTAAATATTCCAAAACTCGGCCTATTCTGATAATTTAAAAAAACAACAACATTTTTTTGGCAATTTAATCAAAACTAAGATAAGCAATTAATTACATGGAAACATTTTGAAATAACACATTTTAACTCTGTCCGTTTTTAAGATTTTTTGGATCTCTTAATTTGCATGTCTTCCTTTAGTCCAAAAGCTAATTTGGCTAAAGCGTCCTCAACATGGTTGTATTCTCTAGGTATATGTCTTACTAGCCACTAATTTTCATGAGATAAAAGATGATGGATCCTCTTGATTAGAGCAGAATTCGAGATGTTTGATGCACTGTCTTGAATCAATCTAACTACCTTTAAACTATTATATTAGATTATGACCTTTTCATGAGCTCTTCTTTAGAAAATTTTGAAGCCATCCAAAATTTCCCAAAATTCAACATCAAAGATTAAGTGTTTTCTCAAATGATTTTGTGTTTTGAGTTTGTAAGTTATTCGGGTTTTATTTTAAAAAAATAGAATATTGAATGCGTTGAATTTAGGTATATTTATTGAACAAACAAGTTTGAATTAAAGTGTAATGGATTGGATTATAGATGTAGCAGTAGGGTTTTTGTAAAGTAGTTTTACATTCAATGGACCGGCTGCATGTCACGGGCATAAGCTGACAGCCTCATACTATCATTCTGCACATGCTTCAACCTTTTTGGAGTGGAGAAATTGCATGCATAATAATAATAATAATAGTATTTTTTCTAAAGTACAAATTGATGTAATTCTAAACCCGTGATGGTCATACAAATATTATATATTTCTCAATTGCTTGCAAAAGCATTGTGTTTTTTCCCCCTTTATATTAGGAGACATAAGATAACAAGATTTCAATCTGTATCATTTAAATATTAGAAGAAAATTTTCATTTTAATTTAAATAATAAATATTTTGAAAGAATAATAAAAAAAATTCAAAATCTAAAGTATATTTACGAATTTCGATTTAAATTCAAATTAATATTTGATCATCTTCAAATGAAATGTTGAAAATAAAATTAAATAAAAAATTTATCAATAAATATTGAATCTAATGATAAGACATATTGTACTCTTAATAAGCAAAAAAGACCAACAGTTGTTTAACTATAAAAAAAGTGTTCGTAACTATAAAACAAATAATATTTTAATTATATAGAATAGTAAATATTTTCTCAATAATTGACGTTTAGAAACCAAAGGCATTTGGGAGCACATGGAATTCCGGAAACTAACCAGGAATGCAAATTGTGGAACTCTAATTAAAGCCCAAAAATACCATTAAGAAACGGGGGAAAAACATTGTGAAACACCGAAAAGGGTTTGTGGGGGACAGTATAGTTAACATGGTAGCCTTAGTTATTTTCAGCAAGCTTTTATTTTCAAGAATTTCTAATCAAAATACCCCAAATCCCCAATATGATTGTATGATGTAAAATGTATTTATGTATCAGGTTATACGAGTTTGAGTTGGGTTTATGTCAATATTGTACATAAATCATGTTGAGTGGAGGTTGGTATCGGATCCTCAACAGAAGGTATTGTTTCATTTGGGGAGTTTTGTTTCTCTATTTTGAGGAGAGCTCGAAGGGTTCATGGAGTTAAAAAATGCCTCGGTTGATATACGTATGATGTAGATATGACCTGTAAGTTTATGGGAGAGGTATCAATATTATTATAAATTAATTTTGAAAAGTGCGCCTGTGGGGATCGAACCATCAACCAAGGTCTTATATGCTTTTTTGTTGAGGGATGTTGAGTCCTAGACTCTCAATGAAAGTTATTCTCACTTGGGGGTTTTGTTATTGGAAAAAATCCAGTTTATAAAAGGTTTTTTTGTCACATTAAAATTTTGAAGATTAAGTCGATTTGTAATATTTATAACAATAAAATTTTGCCTAAAAATACATGTGCTTTGAGTGAGATGAATCCTATACGTTCCTGTTAGGAAATGTGTCCATATTGTAGTAAACATGTAATTGTTTTCTATGTATTTGAACGATGAATGAATAAATAAAGTTAATTTCACATTTTACTATTATGTCTTTTGTGTTTCTGTCTTTCATGTTTTGCATACATAACAAAACTGTGACAAGAAAATATTATCACATTGATTGTCTAAGTTCAAACTGATGATAAGTAGCATTGTAAGAACGTTTACATTGCGAGAAACACAACTTACTTCAGTAGATAATTTAAACGAATCTGTCATCTCGTAAAAGAATCAAAGTTAGCATTTGATTTAAATACATAGAAGGATTACTATATCGTCTACAATTTCAATTAGAGAGATGGCTAGTCCCGGCTATCGAAGTAGTTGACTCCATGGGTAGAGATATAAATGTATTCATTGGAAGAATGATACATTGGACTATACCCAAGATGAATTAATTTTGACTTTGTTTTTGAATTCACTTGTGACGTTTATGGTGTGATTTACCTAAATCTTGATGAGTTAGCCACTGATCAAGCGTATGTAACTCATGTTCTTTAATATAAGTGAAGACTTATGCTCTAAAGATGACCGAGCTCATAGTCGGTATGTTGAGTGCATAACTTGTGTATGACATGACTTTACTAGCATCAATGGAATTCATAACTTGCTTAAAGAGTTAGCGATGTCCTCTCATTGACATTGTGTGGATTGATAAATATAAACGTGACCATCGGTTGCTTGTTCTCGAACAAGGAATTTATCATAGTCATTTGTTGACAGTAATCATATTAATCATTAAAAAGACACAATGGTGACAATGAGATAAAATAAGATTGTATTGAGCAAATGGATTTAACTAAAAGGAATCAATAATGTCATATGAGCGTAACACATACATGACGAGGTCATTTGTAACATCCTGATTTTGGGCTTAGTCGGAATAGTAGTTTCGAGAACACAAATACGAAGTATAAATATTTGTTTTATTATTGAAGTATAAATATTTGTTTTATTATTGTTTTGAAGTCCATGATATGTTTGCATGATTGTGTGAAAGCCTCGTTAAGAAATTTTGTTGATAGACTGTCCAATTTGGTTTTTAGGACTAAATTGCAAAAGTTGCAAAATATGTGATTCTAGAAGCTTTAAGTATGAAATAACTTTGGATTATTAATTAGAGGTCATTGAATAGAAATTTTCCCAATTTCTATTTTTATGGACAAAAATGGGCATGAGTAGGTAAAATTTGAAAGTTTAGTAAAAATGACATTTTGGTCATTTGGTTAATAAAAGAATTAAAAGCGAAAAAAAGTCAAAAATCTTGTCCATCTTCATCTACCTTAGCCTAAATTCTTAACAACACCATAGCTAGGGTTTCTTCAACTTCTAAGCTTGATTGTAAGTGCATCCTAGCCTCGTTTTTAATGTTCTTTATGTTTTTGAAGTTGTTATCAACATATCTAACTAATTCTACCATTTATTTGAGTAGGGATCATGTTTAAAAATTTAGCCATGTGTAACCTGCATGTGTTTTGATGTTTCATGGTAGATTATGAAGGTTTGATGTGTAATAAACATCTTTTACTAAGTGGTTTTTGATGAAAACACCTAAAAAGGGCTTATTTGTAAAAGTTGTAAAATGAGTACTAAAAATCTAATTTGAAAGAAAATGTGGGTTGTTATGAGCATGTGTTAGGTTTGGCTAGGCTTAGGTAACAAAGAAAATGGATACATTTCATTTTACGAGCCTAGGGACTAATTTGTAAATATGTGAAAGTCTAGGGTCAGAACTGTAATTTTTCCAAAGTATGGTTTTTGGACTGATTTGAACAATGTGATAATTAAATAAGGTAAATTTTTTATTATAGATCAAGAAAAATAGAGTTCGGACCTAGACCGGGGAAAGAACAAAGTTGTGGACTAAATCGAATTACTTAGCCATATTTTGTACCAATGTAAGTTCGTGTGTAAATAATGCAACTTATATTATGCATTTAATATTTTTTTATTGCATGACTTGTACAATTATCATTATGGATTCGTTCGGCAAAGATTCGATATGGCGAAACTCTCGTTTGAACCTTAAGAATAGTTAAGATACAAATGTCATGGCATTAGGGTTATGAGTTTACGTGTAAGACCATATCTGGGATATGGCATCGTTATAATATTTCATGTAAGACCATGTCTGGGACATGGCATCGATATGAGAATCGTGTAAGACCGTAGCTAGGCTATTGGCATCGATATATGGCCCCACATAAGACCATATATGGGATATGGCATTGGTATGATTCTATGTGTATGTTATTCCCGAGTATCCTTTAGTATTCCAAGTGGTTCAACGGGTAATCCAAAGATTATGTCAACGAAATGGCAAGGTATGATCATGTTGAAAGGGTACAGGTATGTACACAAACTCATAAATATTGAGATTATAAATGATGAAACCTTGGTAAGAAGTGAATGAATAAATCATGATCACGAGTTTTATTGTACATTATGTAAATGAAACGATTTAAAATGTATCTATGATACTTGATGACATTGTGATAGATTATATTATGTTATGTGTACAATAATGCATGGTTAATGTTGTTAATTATTTACATGTAAACTTACTAAGCTTTATGTTTACTCCCCCTTTTTTTTTTCCATTTTCTTATAGTATTGCCAAGCTAGCTCGGGGATTGAAGGACGTCAGAGACTCGATCAAACTATCAATTGGAACTTTTAGGTATAGTTAGTCTCGATATATTGAGTATGGCATGTATAGGGACTTGGTCTTTTTGTTATATGTCATATTGGTTTAGCCAAATGTGTTGGCTTATGATGATATTTGATTCATTTTGTATAAGGCCATGGGTGTGGCTCATATTGATTATTGGGTTGTAAACCTATTCATATATGCATGCAAGTGTCAATGTCATTGTGATATGGCCTATGGTTATTGATGGTCGTATGATGATGTGTTGCATGTGATTTACTAAACTTGGGTTGGATGAAGGATGGTAGTTTTGTGTGTGTATATGTTGGTATAAAAATGCATGCATGCAATCTAGGGAATGATGCTTATTTGTTTATGACTTGGTAAAATTGGATTTGTCATAATATGGAGTCTTAAGCAAGTATAAATTGATAAGAAGTTGCCATGTATGAGCCATGTTTAGGAATGTTTAAGTGTTTATTTATGCCATGTTAGATGTCATTGAGATATGTAAGTGTGAATGTGTTATTGAGGGTGAAAAATAGCTTCGAAAATAGCCTCAAATTTTTCCACATGGGTAGACACAAGGGCATGTGTCTAGGCCGGCCGTGTGTCCCCTGCACCTTATTTTTGAGAAGCAGAATGCCCAGTAGTAAACACACGGCATGAAACAAGGCCGTGTGTCTCAGCCGTGTGAGGGACACGACCATAGGACATGGGCATGTACCCAGGACGTGTAAAGTCTGCACTTAATTTTCGAAATTTAATTCCCCACACGGCCTAAGGACACGGGCGTGTGCCTTGGTCGTGCGACCTTATTTGGTTGATGACGTCATAAACAGAATGTCCCTTATTTTGGACACAGCCTGAAGTACGGGCGTGTGATATGTCACACGGGCGTGTCCCTTCACCCACACGGGCAAGTGGACCTTTTTCATGAAAAATTCTCTAAGTTTCCTAAAAGTCTTTAAAGTTCTCGGTTCAGTCTCGAATCACTCTTAATGTATGTTTTGGGCCTCGTAGGCTTGTTTAAGGGATGATATGAATGTTTATGAAAAGTTTTAAATTTGAGTGGAAATTCATGTCTCGGTTTTGAATGTTTATTTGTGAATAAGTTCGGTAATGCCTTGTACCCTATCCCGGTGTCGAATACGGGTAAAGGGTGTTACATCATTGGACAAAGCAATTGGATGAATTGCTTTTGTAAAGAGTATATAATAAGGAGTTTTCAACCATGGTACTTTTTGTGGACTGATTCCATGATTAAGTAATTGCAAATTATTAGAACGATGCTTCTGGACATAATTGCAATTACAATAGCCTAATTATATATGTCTGATTGGTCCCTCTACTAGCTCAACAAAAGCTCGATCGAACTGCATTTGAATCAAAAGAATATTCTACAACTTTGAAAATAATTTAATTGAATCGATTTATTCGATGTGAAATTAAATTAGGTGGTCGTGAGAATTGTTCAACTAAAGAATTTTATTATGAATTTTCTTGAAAAATTAATTTGGAAAATCTAAGTGATTTTGGAAAATTAAATTCAATCAAGTAAAATTTAATTAATCAAATTAATTAAAATTAATATGATATTTTTGAAAATGAATTTTCAAGCTTGACAATTGGCCCAATGGGTAATTAAACTTTAAAAATTAGATCTAAGATCAAAAATTGAGCACGAGAACCAAAAATTGAGATCAAGACCCAAAAATTGGTCGAACCGGGCTTGGTATGTGAAACCGAGCTGACGGTCCAATCGGTGGTAGGACTAGACTAGTCGGGTCATTGGTTTGGATCGATTCGGTAACAGCGAAACCAGCTTGGGGTGTTGTGAAGGTGTCGCACTTGCGATGGCACCACCGGACACGAAGGTGCTAGCGGCGACGGCTTTGATATTTCGGTGGCCGGGGGTGATTCTATGGTGGTTGAGTAGTGAAAGAATTTAATTTAATATTAATCCAAAAATAATACTATTTTCATAATTTTAATATTAAATTTAATTCAATACTTATCTTGATAGTATTTTATTAATTTAATATTAAAGTGATTATCTTAATATTAAATTTAATCTAATACTTATTTTGATAAGTATTATATTAATTTAATATTAAAGTGATTAAGTTTCGAGACAGACGCCTGTGTGGGATCCCTAAATCCCCAAATCAGCCATACTGTGACACCAAATCTCTGACACCCCTAACCCGTATCCGTCGTCGGACTAGGGTTAAAGGCGTTACCGAACAGATCGGAAACGTTTACAGAAATGTCATGTAATTGAATATTAACCTCAACCATAATGTCCTCTTAGTAGGTCATCAAGACCTAAAACATGCTATAAATCGGGTCGGGACTAAACCGAAGCACATACAAAATTTCATGGAAATTTAAAACTTTTCTAAGTTTCAGGAGTTACACGCCCGTGTGGGCAAGCCGTGTGCCTCCCACGGCTGCTAGACACACCCGTGTGTCCTCCCCGTGGTCGAAACTGACTTTACTTCCACGACCGCTAAGCACGCCTCTGTACTCTGGCCGTAGTCGATCCTGTCAAAAATCACACGGCTACTAGGCACATCCATGTGCCAAGGCCGTGTACTCTTATGCTAGCTACTGACTTTGTCCCACGGTCACTAGGAACGCGCGTGTGCCACAACTGTGTGGCAAAATAGGCCATTTGCAAGGCCAACATGCCACCCACATGGGTCTTACATACAAGCAAAATCATCAAGACATCTCGTGCCTATTTGACAACCAATAACACACCAAAATAACCATCCAAATTACAAGACTAAAACTCAACTCATCACAAGCATAATTCATTCATTTGCTTAATCAAAACTTGACCATTTCATAAATCAACTAATCATGCCAAAAACATACTTCACATATCACATTCATTCAAGCAAATTCTTAACTCATAACTAGCCAAATCACATGGCAAAGTTCATATAACAAACTTATATTAAATACTAGCCAATACATGCCATATCTAGCTATATACATTTCCAAAGTGTACCAAAATGAGTTTAGTAGTGTGATGACGATCCTTGATGGTCCTGAGCCTTCAGTAGCTTTGACGACCTATAAAATAGAGAAAACAAAAACACACACACAGAGCAAGCTTTCCAAAAGCTTAGTAAGTCATAATACAAATAAACTTAACATAAAGCACATATATACATAAGGTACATTGGCACATAACATTTACTTAGCAAACTATCACATATTTGCTTTGGTTCATATACTTGGCCACAATTGCCACATTCATCCATTCAAGAATCATATGTATATACATAACTCTTTCATAATCATTCTTGCATCTCATTTTCGTTCTCATATTCAATCATACTTTTCTTCAAATCAAAGTCATATAGGTACTTACCTTTTATACACACTTAGTGTACATACCAAACGTACCTGAAACAAATATACATTCACGTAATTGTTCATAGCTCGTATTTGCTCATTGAACCGTTTGGAATATAATAGGATACTCGGAAACTCAGAATAATTGTACAATGCCAACGTCCCAGATGAGGTCTTACATGTAATCGGATATTAATGCCACTGTCCCAGACAGGGTCATACATGAATCAATACGGTGCCGATGTTCCAGACATGGTCTTATACATAAAGCTCATATCGATGCCAACGTCCCAGACGTGGTCTTACACGAATCAATATGATGCCGATGCCCCAGGCACGGTCTTACACGTAAACCTCATATCGATGCTAACGTCCCAGACGTGGCCTTACATGATAAAACAGAATAGATACCTTTGTAATCCTAAGTTCATACGGGATTTCTCAGACTTATCTCTATATCGACTTTATCTCGGAATTCATATACATAACATCTCGTAAGCATTAATTATCATCAATAGTCATATGAATATGCTCAATTCAATAAAATTACATTTATTTGTAATATGACTTACCTCGGATTCGATTTAACTGAAACGGAAACGGCTACTCGGTTACTTTCGCTTTTTCGCGGTCTCTAAGTCCATTTTCCTCGGTTCTTGATCTAAACATATTCAGAATTAACCCTTTTATTCACTAATTCATTCAATTCAATCCAAGGACACACATTTAGGGCTATTTACAAATTAACCCTCACATTTGCACAATTTATCAATTTAGTCTATTTTTCTCAAAACATCAAATTCACAAAATCATCACACATCCAAGCTTAGCCGAATGCCTATATAAAATGCACAGAAAAATAATATAAAATAATATAAAAATATTATACAGACTCGAATTTGTGGTCCCGAAACCACTGTTCCGACTAGGGTATAAACCTAACTGTTACAATTCTACGCCCTTAGGGATTTTCGTCCCTGAATCGTTAAACAGAGTCGGATATTGTTGTCTTATTGAATCTTCGGGCTCCAACGTAACCTCTTCTATTCCGTGTCGATCCCATTATACTTTCACTAATGGTATTTTCTTATTTCTCAACTCTTTCACTTCACAAGCTAAAATACGGATTGGTTGTTCGTTATAAGACATATCAGATCGAATTTCAATTTCAGATGGGGCAATCACATGTAACGGATCGGATCGATATCTACGGAGCATCGAAACATGAAATACATTGTGTATCTTTTCTAGCTCAAAGGGCAACATTAATCTATATGCAACAGGCCCAACTCGTTCAATGATCCCATATGGTCCGATGAACCTCGGAGTTAACTTGCCTTTACGTCCGAATCAGAGTACTTTCTTCCACGGAGACACTTTCAAAAATACTTTGTCGTCGATCTCAAATTCTATATCTTTTCGTTTCAAGTCTGCATAAGACTTCTAACGATCAAATGCTGCTTTCAAACAATCTCGGATCAATTTCACTTTCTGTTCTGAATCTTCTTTCAAATCAACCCCATGTAGCTTATTTTCACTGAGCTCAGGCCAATATAGATGTAACATCCCGAAATAGGGCCCAAACGGAATAGTGGTTGCGAAACCACAAATCCGAGTCAGTAAAATATTTTAATATTATTTTCAATGCTTATAATATGTGAATTTACATGTGTGAAAGTTTCGTGAATTAATTTTATTGTTAGTGTGCTTAATTTAAAGAAAAGGACTAAATTGCATAAGTGGTAAAAGTAGCCTTATAGCTTGATTGAGTGGTTAAATTAATGTGTCTTTTTATAAGGGAGGATTTATGTTGAAAATTGTCCATTTTGAATGGGATAGTGGACGGCAGCATGCATTCTTCATAATGAAATTATATGTTTAAATTATAGACTATGTTATAATATATTATAATAATATTATAATCTTATAATAACAAAACATAATGGAAAGAAAGAGAAGATGCAAAAGTTCATCTTCTTAGCTGAATGTCAGAAAGAAAAACACCATTTTTGAAGCTTTAAGTTTCAGCATCTAGGAGGCTTAATTCGGGTATGTCCTTTGTTCGGTTTTTGATAATTTTTACGTTTTTGATATCGTTGCTATGAGATTTACAAAACCCATGTTGAATTTTTTATTTTGGTAAATATTTTGAATTATGCCATTGTTGAAAGCTTGTGTATTTTGAAAGCTTGTGTATTTTGATGTTTGATGGTAGATTATGCATGTTAATGAGTAGAGGAACAATTTTTACTAAGTGATTTTCGGTGAAAACGAGCTAATTAGTAAAAGTTGTTATTGTTCATAAGTATGTGTTATAGTAAGAATTTGAAGTTTCTATAGAAGAGAAAAATGTTCAGCATGTTATAAAACATAAGAATAAGGGCTGAAGTTTAATTTTTGAGCCTAGGGGCAAAATCGTAATTATGTAAAAGTTTAGGGGCAAAATTGTAATTTTGCCAAAGTTAGAGTTAAGGACTGTTTTAGTAAATGTGCGTATTAAATAAGCTAAATTTGCTATTATAGATCAAGAAGAACGAAATCAGAGTTAAATCGGGAAAGAAAAGATAGTGGACTAAATCGATATAGTTTATCGTAGTATTTTGTTTGAGGTAAGTTTTGATAAATAAATACAATATTCTATTATTTTACATTTAATATTATTAAATTCCAGCATTTACATATTTATTCTGTAAGTTTATTATTTAAAGACTCAAGTATGAATTGACGAAAAAATTCAAAGAGTATTCCAAAGTAAAGGTAAGACAAGTTCAAGCTAAAAAGGTAAGATAAGATAAATTCATATTAAAAGGTAAGGTAAGAATACAAGTTTAAGTATATTGAGTTAAAAGCTTAAGTGATCTTGATAAGAAAAGCATAAGATAATTCATTAAGAATGTTGTCATCTATTTACATGTAAACTTACTAAGCTTTATGCTTACTCCCATTCTTTAATTTTTTTTATAGTATTACAAGCCAACTCGGGGATCGAAAGGACTTTGGAGATCATTACACACTATCAAAAGATTATATTGGTATTTTGTGATTCGAACGTTTTAAGTTATGGCATGTATAGGGACTTAGCCATTTTGTGTGTATAACCTTATGATATGGCTTAATATTGGCTTGTAAATGCTTGGTAATGATTAGCCATTAAAATGGTTAATTAAGAACATGTTTTGGATGTTATGAAATGCCTAGTTGATAGTTATTTTAAAGAAATTATGTAATTATATGCAGGGGAAATAGTTGGACAATGCAGTGGCGTGATTTTGAAAAATCACCAAAAATAGTAGAAATTGAATTAGGTTGTGCATGAGATGTAGAATTAAATATTATTGAGTCTATTTTCATATAAAGAAAAAGATGTTGGAAAAAGAGTTGTATATTATGAGATAATTGATTTTTAGTGAAGAGAGAGTCGGCTTGTCAAGCTGTATGTAATAGGGAGACTTTAACTAATAAACTGTACTAATTGGCCACATTAAAAATTCTGAAATTTACTGAAGAAGATATATGAGCCTAGTTTCAAGGAAAATTTACAGATCTAGATTTGAGTTTCAGTAACTCAAGTTATAATTAATTTAGTGAACATGATGCGATTTAAGCAGTTTCAATTTTATGCCAGAACTAGTAAGTTAAGTCTAGTAATGCCTCGTGCTCAACTCCAAACAACGGTCTCGGGTAAGGGTGTTACATTTATTGGTATCGAGCAAGATTTTAGTCGATTCTCGGAATATTCGAGAATGAGTAAGAGTCTAACTATACATGCCATACTTATATTTTGATAGTGTGACGACTCCTGAAAATTTTAAAAATGTTTTTCTTTTATAGTAATGGATCCCGAATGAGATGGTGCGAGATGATGTAAAGAGTAATGCGCTGCTCCCATTGAAGGACGGTGCCACCAGATAGTCGTGAAAGGCCGCATTCAGATTAGTCGGGGAGGAGGGGCTCGAGAAGCCTTCTTCCAAGCTATGAATGAATGGTTTGCTGAGTTCGTTCGTACGAACCCGACCTTTAGACCTCCACCCCCTCATGATCCACAGACTACCCATGTAGCTTCCCCAGTTATAAATACTATTAGAAGAGAGAAACCACCCGTTGACAAGATCAGAAAACAATGGGCTGAAGAGTTTCGGACTACCAAAGATGATGATGCAGAGAAAGCTAAATTTTGGCTCGAGAACACTATCAGAGTCTTTGATGAGTTATCCTGCACACCGGAAGAATGTATTAAATGTGTAGTGTCACTTCTTAGAGATTCGGCCTACCAGTGGTGGAAGACACTTGTGTCGATGAGTACAGAAGGAAAGAGTTAATTGGGATTTCTTTCGGAGGAGTTAGTAAGAAGTACATTAGTCGAGGTTTATTGACCGAGAAAAGAAAAGAGTTCCTTGAGTTAAAGCAGGTAAGATGACCTGTGATCGACTATGAACGTGAATTTATCCGACTCAGTAATTATGCTCGAGAGTGTGTGTCTACAGAGGCTATCATGTGCAAAAGATTTGAGGATGGGCTCAATGATGATATCCGACTGTCAGTTGGTGTTTTAGAGATAAAAGAGTTTGTTATTTTAGTTGAACGAGCCTGTAAGGAAGAAGAGTTATTAAAAAGAAAGGGTAAAGCTGAAATTGATATGCAAGACACAAAGAAAAGACAGATGAGCAAGTCATTTCAGTCTACATCCAAGAGGCCTAGAGAGTTTTCTACGAGATCTAATTTTTCAACCGGGTATTCTAGCCGAAACAGAGGTGGAAGATTTATAGATTCAAAAGCTCAAACCACTTCAATTGCGAGTGTTGGCAGTATTCAGCCTGATAGACTCGAGTGTCCTCAATGTGGTCGACGTCATCTAGGTCAATGTCGAGCAATTGAGATTGGTTGTTTTCGATGTGGTGCACCGGATCATTTCATTCGGGAGTGTCCCGAAATGGTTAAAAAAGAAGTAATACCGAGTGCAAGATCAGGTAATGCCCCCTTTAGAGGCGGATCTCGGAGAAATTCGGGGTAGTAGGGCGGTAGAGGTACATTTAGAGATACAGCAACAAGATCAGATGTTAGAGCACCCATAAGGACTTATGCTACCCGTGCTCGTGAAGAGACATCTTCCCCCGACGTAATTACGGGTACATTTTCTCTTCATGATGTTAATGTTATTACTTTGATTGATCCGGTTTCAACCCATTCCTATGTTTGCATGAAATTAATGCCTAGTATGAACATGCCCATAGAGTTTATAGAATTTGTGATTAAAGTATCGAACCCATTAGGTCAGCATGTGTTAGTAAACAAAGTATGTAAAAAATGCCTTTTGATGATTTAGAGGTTCTTGTTTTTCCTAGGTGATCTCATGCTATTGCCATTTGATGAGTTTGATGTGATTCTTGGTATGGATTGGCTAACTGCACATGATGTGATAGTGAATTGTGGAAAGAGATTCATTGAGTTGAAATGTAAAAATGGTGAGTTCCTTCAGGTTAATTCAGATGAGTCAGATAGTTCAATTTCCATGATTTCTGTTATGTCTGCTCAGAAATGTTTAAGGAAAGGATGTGAAGCTTATCTTGCTTTTGTGTTGAATACTAAAGACCCGGAGTTAAAAATTGAATCAGTGCCTGTGGTAAATGAGTTTCCTGATGTGTTTCCAGAAGAACTACCAGGTTTGCCTCCTATCAGAGAAGTTGAGTTTGGTATTAAATTGATTCCAGGTACCACACCTATTTCCATTGCTCCTTATAGAATGGCTTCAATAGAATTGAAAGAATTGAAAGCTCAGTTACAGGAATTAACTGATAAAGGCTTTGTAAGACCTAGTTATTCACCATGGGGCGCGCTAGTGTTATTTGTGAAAAAGAAGGATGGTTCCATGAGATTGTGCATAGACTATCGGCAACTTAACAAGGTAACCATCAAGAACAAATATCCATTACCTACAATAGATGATTTGTTTGATCAATTGAAGGGAGCCACTCTGTTCTCTAAGATAGATTTGAGATCCGGATACTATCAGTTGTGAGTTAAAGAGTCAGATGTTCCAAAGACTGCTTTCCGAACTAGATATAGTCACTATGAGTTTCTTGTGATGCCATTTGGCTTAACTAATGCTCCTACTATTTTCATGGATTTAATGAACAGAATTTTTAAACCTTATTTGGACAAGTTTGTAGTCGTGTTCATTGATGACATCTTGATTTATTCTCATGATGAGACTGAGCATGCAGAGCATTTGAGAACAGTTTTACAGATTTTGAGAGATAATCAGCTTTATGCCAAGTTTAGCAAAAGTGAGTTATGGTTACAGGAAGTTTGTTTTCTTGGACATATTGTCTCAGGTGAAGGTATTAGAATTGATCCGAGTAAGATTTCAGCAATTGTTGATTGGAAGCCTCCTAGAAATGTATCAGAGGTCAGAAGTTTTCTTGGTCTTGCCGGTTATTATAGACGATTTGTAGAGGGATTTTCCAAGATAGCTACTCCATTGACAAGATTGTTCTGAGAAAATTTGTCAAGTTTGAATGGGTGAGAAGTGTCAATGAGTTTCGACAAGTTAAAAGTATTGTTGACTAAAGCTCTTGTTTTAGTACAACCAGAACCGGGAAAAGAGTTTGTGATTTACAGTGATGTATCCTTGAATGGACTAGGCTGTGTACTTATACAGGAAGGAAAGGTAGTTGCTTATGCCTCTAGACAGTTAAAGCCACATGAGAAAAACTATCTGACACATGATTTAGAGCTAGCGGCTATTGTATTTGCATTGAAAATCTGGAGACATCACTTATATGGTGAGAAATGCCGAATATTCACTGATCATAAAAGTTTGAAGTACTTGATGACTCAGAAAGATCTGAACTTGAGGCAAAGAAGATGGCTAGAGTTGATTAAAGATTATGAGCTAGTGATCGATTATCACCCGGGTAAGGCAAATGTTGTTGCTGATGCTTTGCATAGAAAATCCTTATTTGCATTGAGAGCTTTGCACACTAATTTGGCATTATCAGATGATGGTTCTATCTTAGCTGAGTTGAGAGCTAAATCGACGTTTCTTGAAGAAATTTGTGAAGCTCAGAAAGATGACAGTGAGTTGCAAGCCAAAAGAGTTCAGTGCGAGTCAGGTGTAGAGTCTGATTTTCAGATCGGTTCTGACGGTTGTTTGTTGTTCAGAGACAGAGTATGTGTACCAAAGAATGATGAGCTTATTAGGAAAATCTTACAGGAAGCACATAGCAGTTCTTTGTCTATTCAACCAGGTGGTACAAAGATGTATAATAATTTGAAGAAAATGTATTGGTGGACAAGAATGAAAAGAGATATTTCAGAGTTTGTTTCTAGATGTTTGATCTCATCAACAGTAAAAGTGAACATCGTGTACCTTCTGAGTTTATTGCAGCTTATATTAGTTCCCGAGTGGAAATGTGATCGAGTTACTATGGATTTTGTGACAGGATTGCCTTTGACACTGAGAAAGAAAGATGCAGTATGGGTTGTGATTGATAAGTTAACAAAGTCGGCTCATTTTATCCCAGTTCGTATGGATTATTCACTTGAAAAGTTGGCCGAGTTATATATTACAGAGATTGTGAGACTACATGGAGTACCGTTATCGATTATCTCAGATAGAGATCCGAGATTTACCTCACGGTTTTGGAAAAAATTGCAGGAAGCTTTAGGTACAAAGTTGAGTTTTAGTACAGCTTTCCATCCTCGGATGATGGTCAATCAAGAGAGAGTTATTCAGTACTTGAAGATATGCTTAGATGTTGTGTATTGGAATTTCAAGGTAGTTGGGAGAAATATTTACCGTTAATAGAGTTTGCTTATAATAATAGTTATCAATCGAGTTTGAAGATGGCACCTTATGAAGCTTTGTATGGACGTAAATGTCGTACACCTTTGTATTGGACAGAGCTTAAGGAAAATCATATTTACGGGGTTGATCTAGTCAAAGAAACAGAAGAGAAAGTAAAAGTCATCAGAGATTGCTTGAAAGCAGCTTCAGATAGATAGAAATCCTATGCGGATTTGAAAAGAAAAGATATTGAATTTCAAGTTGGTGATAGGGTATTCTTGAAGGTATCCCCGTGGAAGAAAGTTCTCAGATTTGGCAAGAAAGGCAAATTAAGTCCCCGTTTTATTGGACCGTCTGAGGTGACCGAGAGAGTTGGGCCATTGGCATATCGATTGGCTTTGCCAACTGAGTTAGAGAAGATTCATAATGTGTTTCATGTGTCTATGCTACGTCGTTATCGTTCAGATCCATCGCATGTGATTTCGCAAACAGAGGTTGAGATTCAGCCAGATATGACTTACGGGGAGGAACCAATAAAAATTCTAGCTCGATAGGTTAAGCAATTAAGGAATAAAAGTATTGCACTTGTGAAAGTATTATGGAATAGGCATGGAATAGAAGAGGCTACATGGGGCCCGAAGAGACTATGCAAAAAACAAGTACCCAAATCTCTTTACAGGTAAGATTTTCGGGGACGAAAATCCCTAAAGGGGGGAGAAATGTAACATCCCGAAATAGGGCCTAAATGGAATAGTGATTACGAAACCACAAATCTGAGTCAGTAAAATATTTTAATATTATTTTCAATGCTTATAATATGTGAATTTACATGTGTGAAAGTTTCGTGAATTAATTTTATTGTTAGTGTGCTTAATTTAAAGAAAAGGACTAAATCGCATAAGTGGTAAAAGTAGCCTTATAGCTTGATTGAGTGGTTAAATTAATGTGTCTTTTTATAAGGGAGGACTTATGTTGAAAATTGTCCATTTTGAATGGGATAGTGGACGGCAGCATGCATTTTTCATAATGAAATTATATGTTTAAATTATAGGCTAGTTATAATATATTATAATAATATTATAATCTTATAATAACAAAACATAATGGAAAGAAAGAGAAGATGCAAAAGTTCATCTTCTTAGCTGAATGTCAGAAAGAAAAACACCATTTTTGAAGCTTTAAGTTTCAGCATCTAGGAGGCTTAATTCGGGTATGTCCTTTGTTCGATTTTTGATAATTTTTACGTTTTTGAGATCGTTGCTATGAGATTTACAAAACCCATGTTGAATTTTTGATTTTGGTGAATATTTTGAATTATGCCATTGTTGAAAGCTTGTGTATTTTGATGTTTGATGGTAGATTATGCATGTTAATGAGTAGAGGAATAATTTTTACTAAGTGATTTTCGGTGAAAACGAGCTAATTAGTAAAAGTTGTTATTGTTCATAAGTATGTGTTATAGTAAGAATTTGAAGTTGCTATAAAAGAGAAAAATGTTCAGCATGTTATAAAACATAAGAATAAGGGCTGAAGTTTAATTTTCGAGCCTAGGGGCAAAATCGTAATTATGTAAAAGTTTAGGGGCAAAATTGTAATTTTGCCAAAGTTAGAGTTAAGGACTGTTTTAGTAAATGTGAGTATTAAATAAGCTAAATTTTCTATTATAGATCAAGAAGAACAAAATCCAGAGTTAGATCGGGGAAAGAAAAAGATAGTGGACTAAATTGATATAGTTTATCGTATTTTGTTTCGAGGTAAGTTTGCAGTAAATAAATACAATATGCTATTATTTTACATTTAATATTATTAAATTCCAGCATTTACATATTTATTCTGTAAGTTTATTATTTAAAGACTCAAGTATGAATTGACGGAAAAATTCAAAGAGTATTCCAAAGTAAAGGTAAGACAAGTTCAAGCTAAAAAGGTAAGGTAAGATAAATTCATGTTAAAAGGTAAGGTAAGAATACAAGTTTAAGTATATTGAGTTAAAAGCTTAAGTGATCTTGATAAGAAAAGCATAAGATAATTCATTAAGACTGTTGTCATCTATTTACATGTAAACTTACTAAGCTTTATGCTTACTCCCATTCTTTAATTTTTTTTATAGTATTACAAGCCAACTCGGGGATCGAAAGGACGTCGGAGATCGTTACACACTATCAAAAGATTATATTGGTATTTTGTGATTCGAACGTTTTAAGTTGTGGCATGTATAGGGACTTAGCCATTTTGTGTGTATGACCTTATGATATGGCTTAATATTGGCTTGTAAATGCTTGGTAATGATTAGCCATTAAAATGGTTAATTAAGAACATGTTTTGGATGTTATGAAATGCCAAGTTGATAGTTATTTTAAAGAAATTATGTAATTATATGCAGGAAATAGTTGGACAGTTAAGAGGTGATGTGATTTTGAAAAATCACAAAAATAGTAGAAATTGAATTAGGTTGTGCATGAGATATAGAATTAAAGATTATTGAGTCTATTTTCATATAAAGAAAACGGTGTAGGAAAAAGAGTTGTATATTATGATATAATTGATTTTTAGTGAAGAGAGGTCAGAACTATCAAACAGTGTAATAGGGGAGACTTTAACTAATAAACTGTACTAATTGGCCACACCAAAAATTCTGGAAAAATTAGTAAGAAGATATATGAGTCTAGTTTCAAGGAAAATTTACGGATCTAGATTTGAGTTTCAGTAACTCAAGTTATAATTAATTTAGTGAACATGACTTGCAGAGACGGACAGTTTCAATTTTTATGCCCAGAACTAGTAAGTTAAGTCTAGTAATGCCTCGTGCTCGACTCCGACAACGGTCTCGGGTAAGGGGTGTTACAATAGAGGTGTACGACATTTACGTCCATACAAAGCTTCATAATGTGCCATTTTGATACTTGACTGAAAACTGTTATTGTATGTAAATTCAATCAATTGCAGATACTGTTCCTATGTACCGTTAAACTCAAGTATACAACATCTTAACATATCTTCGAGAATCTGAATGATCAGCTCGGATTGACCATCTGTTTGCGGATGAAAAGCTGTACTAAAATGCAATTTCATGCCTAAAGCTTCTTGCAATTTCTTCCAGAACCTTGATGTAAACCTCGGATCCCTATCTGGCACAATGGATAGTGGAACCCCGTGCAATCTAACAATATCAGAAATATAAAGCTCGGCTAATCTATCAAGTGAATAGTCAGATCTTACCGGAATAAAATGGGCAGATTTCGTTAATCGGTCAACTATGACCCAAATCGCATCTTTTTTTCTCGGAGTCTGAGGTAAACCAGAAACAAAATCCATTGTCACTCTATCCCATTTCCATTCAGGAATCAGAATTGGATGTAGCAAACCAGACAGAACTTGATGTTCGGCTTTCACTTGTTGACAGATTAAACATTTCGAAACAAAGTCAGTAATATCACGTTTCATACCGGACCACCAATAATGTCGTTTCAAACCATGATACATCTTCGTACTCCCCGGATGAACAGATAGACGACTGTTATGAGCTTCACTCAAAATCAACTGAACCAACTCTGAATTTCTCGGAACACAGATACGACCTCGGAATCTCAAGCAAACATCAATAACTCAAAAATCAGATTTAGAATTCGAATCACACTAAGCTCGTTTCAATAACAACTCATTCTCAACTTTCTGAGCATCACATATCTACTGTATAAACAACGGTTTCGCTTTTAATTCAGCTATCACAAAACTATTATCAGACAAATCTAACTGAGCATTCAAAGCACTTAGTGCAAACAATGATTTTCTACGTAAGGCATCAGCAACAACGTTTGCTTTACCCGGATGATAATCAATCACAAGCTCATAATCTTTTAACAGTTCTAACCATCTTCTTTGACGCAGGTTCAAATATTTCTGAGTCATCAAATATTTCAGACTTTTATGATCTGAAAACACATAACATTTCTTACTGTACAGATAATGGCGCCAAATCTTAAGTGCAAATACAATCATAGCTAGCTCAAGGTCATGCGTCGGATAATTCTTTTCATGAGGCTTCAATTGTCTCGAGGCATAAGCTACAACTTTGCCTTCCTGCATCAAAACACATCCCAGACCATTTAATGAAGCATCACTGTATATAACAAATTCTTTACCCGGTTCTGGTTGTACTAACACTAGAGCTTCTGTTAACAGGGTTTTCAACTGATCAAAACTTTTCTGGCAGTTATTCGACCATTCAAATCTAACATCTTTCTGAAGTAATCTAGTCAACGGAGTAGCTATCACTGAAAATCCTTTCACAAATCGACGATAATAACCAGCTAGCCCTAGAAAACTTCAGACTTTCGACACGTTCCTCGGAGGTTTCCAATCCAGAATAGCAGAAATCTTATTCAGATCCACTCGGATTCCAGAAGCTGACACAATATGTCCCAAAAAACTAACCTCGTGTAACCAGAATTCACATTTGTTGAATTTCGCGTACCATTTCTTTTCCCTTAAAGTTTGCAACACAATTCTCAAATGCTCAATATGTTCGGCCTCATCACGTGAATAAATTAAAATGTCATCTATGAACACCACTACAAATCGATCTAGGAACGATCTGAAAATTCTGTTCATCAAATCCATAAAAACAACAGGAGTATTGGTTAGTCCAAATGGCATAACTAAAAACTCATAATGCCCATACCTCATTCTGAAAGCAATTTTCGGTATATCTGAATCCTTTACTCTCAACTGGTAGTATCCCGATCTCAGATCAATCTTGGAAAATACCGTAGCCCATTTTAGTTGATCAAATAAGTCATCAATTCTGGGCAACAAATATTTATTCTTTATAGTCACCTTATTCAACTGACGGTAATCGATACACATTCTCATCGTGTCATCTTTCTTTTTTACAAACAGAACAAGAGCACCCCAAGGCGAGAAACTCGGTCTAACAAACCCTCTATCTGTCAATTCTTGCAACTGTGACTTTAACTCTTTCAACTCTGTTGGTGCCATTCTATACGGAGCTATCGATATAGGTGTAGTACCATGTAGTAAATTAATACCATATTCGACTTCACGAATCGGACGTAAACCCAGTAACTCTTCAGGGAACACATCAAAATACTCACAAACAATAGGCACTGATTCAACTTTCTTCTCAGACACTTTCAAATCAATCACATAAGCAAAATATGCCTCTTAACTCTTTTTCACATAACTTTGAGCTTTCAAAACAAATATCACAGTAGGTAATCCATTCAAATCATTAGACTCAAATCGTACAATCTCATCATTTGTACATCTCAAATCAATAGTCTTTCGTTTACAATTTACAACAGCATCATGCAAAGTCAACCAGTCCATACCCAAAATGATATCGAACTCATCAAATGGCAAAAGCATCAGATCAGCAGGGAAACAGATATCTCGAAACATTAACGAACAGTTCTAGCATACTTTGTCAACCAGGACACTTTTACCTAAGGAGTTCGATACTTTTATAGTAAACTCAGTAGACTCTATAGGCAAAGTCTTACTGAGTACTAAATTAATGCATATATACGAATGTGTAGAACCAGGGTCTATCAATGTAATCACAGAAGTATCATAAAATGTAAAAGTACCCGTTATAACATCTGGTGATAAAGCTTCCTCTCGAGATCGGATAGCATACGCTCTGGCAGGCGTTCTAGCTTTAAATCTTGCAACAGTGTTCCTCGTAGTTCTCTGACTACCACTGACGTTTCTTACATTCTTCGAAGGTCTTCCTCTCATAGGTGCGTTATCCGATTTCAAATTCTGAACAGTTTCTGGCTCAACAGACTCAGGGCAACCACGGATAAAATGATTAAGTGATCCACATCTGAAGCAAGCTCTGCCATTTAATCTACAGCATCCCGGATGCCTTTTCGCACAATGTTTACATTCATGTCTCTCGGATCGAACATTACCAACGCTGACCACTGAAGTTGCTGGAGTTTTGGAACTCATTTGCGATCTAGCTCGATTTCTGATCGAATGTCCTACATTATCTCTGGAACGACTTTGATCATCTCTGACTCGTTTCTGAGCAGACTGAAATGATTTGCTCAAAAATCTCTTTCTTGTATCTCGGGCTTCAAACTCAGCTTTTCTTTTATGTTTTCCGAGTGCCTCAGCTTTGCACGCTCGATCAACGAGTATAACAAACTCTTTTATTTCTAATATCCTGACTAACAGACGAATATCTTCATTAAGACTATCTTCAAATCTGTTGCACATTATATCTTCAGATGATACACATTCTCGAGCATACTGACTCAGTCTCACGAACTCTCGTTCATATTCCGTAACAGTCGTCCGGCTTTGTTTCAATTCCAAAAATTCCTTTCATTTCTGATCAACGAATCTCTCACTGATATATTTCTTCCAGAACTCGATCTGAAAGAAGTCCCATGTAACTCGCTCTTTCGGAACAACAGAAATTAAAGTTTTCCACCATTGATACGCTGCATCTCGGAGTAATGATACAACACATTTTATGCATTCTTCCGGAGTAAGAGACATTTCATCGAATACCCGAATAGTATTTTCTAACCAAAACTCAACCTTTTCAGCATCATCATCATTAGTAGCTCAGAACTCTTCAGCCCCATACTTGCGGATCTTGTCAACTGGAGGCTTATTCAACAGATCCAAATTTGCAGTCAGAGGTATATCGGATGTCTGAGGGGGATTAATCGGGGGGCGAGGTTTGCGAAACAGTTGGGTTATTCTTTACGAACTGAGTGAACCACTCACTCATCATCTGGAAGAAAGCTTGTTTAGCTTCTCCCTCATGACCACTCGTAGTCGGTCTCGAATCGGAGTTTACAAAGTACTTAGAACCACAAAAATTCTTTTTAGTCAAAAAGAACAATCAAATATTCTAGTGCAAGGAACAGTCAAACAGATGCTTATAAATGCAATTAAGTCATAAAACCCACCCACCCATCTAGCCAACACACCACTTCGTCCCCCATCACTCCTCATAAGAGCTTTTTAAGCTCATCCAACCAATCACACCACATAGGACCTCGTAGGGCCCATCTATCCCTGCACTATAATAATGTCCATGACCCTCAGGGTATTGGGACTACCCATGACCATTTAGGAATTACGGGATATCAGTAAACTGCACAGTGTCATGCGGTAAATCGCGGTACAGACATGCAGTATGAACTGTCAGATAAGATAGTGATGATACGCAGCGAAGCTGACGTATAAACAACACAGTGCAATACGATAAATCTTTATACTGGTAAAGTGCAGTTAAACTGCCAGATCAGATAAATACACGCAGCAAGACTGACGTATGCATTGCACGTGTAATGCGGTAACCCACTAACAGCATAGTCCCCGACCCTCAGGGTATTGAGATTGCCCACGACCTTCTAGGTATTAGGGGCTAACAACCAGCAGATCAGCTACTAGATTAGTTTAGTTTCATTCTTCCTTCTCTTCAAAATCCCACCCAAAAACATTATATACATTTGTATGTGTGCAAACAGATGAACAGAAACTGAGTACAAGATTACAGATAGTCATTCACATCCAGTCAGTCAGATTCAGATAGGAGTATACTCAATTACCCATATTCAGATTCAATGGCTATGTAACCTCACAGAACAGTGACACCAAGTCAGACAATCGAATAGAAGCATGTTATACACACGCACACCCCGTCAACCGGGTTCAAAAGCAAACATGTTATGCAACCAATCGCGAATCTCACCTAAACCGAAGTCGGAACAGAGTCATAATTACCCTTACTAAAGCTTAGCTAAAGGTTGAAACACACAGAGTCACAAGTACGCTTAAATTGACCTAGAACCAAAATCTGGCGAGATAGGGCCACATGCCCGTGTGGAGCAGTCCAGGCCGTGTGGGGGTCTAAACGCCCATGTGAAGGGTAGCACACGATCGTGTGACAGAGGCACATGCCCATGTGGTACAAGGACACGACCGTGTAACTCTCTGCCCAATATCGCTAAAGTCTCATAATCATTCTTGTATCTCATTCTCGATCTCATATTCAATCATACTTTTCTTTAAATCAAAGTCATATAGGTACTTACCTTTTATACACACTTAGTGTACATACCAAACGTACCTGAAACGAATATACATTCACGTAATTGTTTATAGCTCGGATTTGCTCATTGAACCGTTCAGAATCTAATAGGATACTCGGAAACTCAGAATAATCGTACAATGCCAACGTCCAAGACGAGGTCTTACATGTAATCGGATATCAATGCCACTGTCCCAGACAGGGTCATACACGAATCAATACGGTGCCGATGTCCCAGACATGGTCTTATACGTAAAGCTCATACCGATGCCAACGTCTCAGGCGTGGGCTAACACGAATCAATACGATGCCGATGTCCCAGACATGGTCTTACACGTAAAGCTCATATCGATGCCAATGTCCCAGACGTGGTCTTACACGAATATCAAGTCAACGTCAACGTCCGGAATGTGGTCTTACATGATAAAACAGAATAGATACCTTTGTAATCTTAAGTTCATACGGGATTTCTCAGACTTATCACTATATCGACCTTATCTCGGAATTCATATACATAACATCTCGTAAGCATTCATTATCATCAATAGTCATATGAATATGCTCAATTCAATACAATTACATTTATTTTCAATATGACTTACCTCGGATTCGATTTAACTGAAACGAAAACGGCTACTTGGTTACTTTCGCTTTCCTGCGGTCTAAGTCCGTTTTCTTCGGTTCTTGATCTAAACATAATCAGAATTAACCCTTTTATTCACTAATTCATTCAATTCAATCCAAGGATACATATTTAGGGCTATTTACAAATTAACCCTCTCATTTGTACAATTTATCAATTTAGTCTATTTTTCTCAAAACATCAAATTCACAAAATCATCACACATCCAAGCTTAGCCGAATGCATATATATATCATACAAGCCCATATTTTCCATCAAATTTGCAATTAAGTCCTTCAAATTACTATTTTCCCAATTTAGCCCTAATTAGCTAAATTCATCAAAAATTCAAAAACAAAGTATGTTCATCTAGCTCAAATCTTTCATTTAACACCATAAATCATCACAAAGCTCAACATATCATCAATGGCATATCACACAAACATCATCAATTCACAAAATTAAGACATGGGCTTGATAGTAGACTAAGCAACGATTGCAAAAACGTAGAAATTATCAAAAAAAACAAAGCAAAACATACCTTGAATTTGAATCAAAAGCTAGCCAAATATTAGAGACATTCAAAACCCTTTCTTTTCTTCTTTGATTTTCGGCCAAAATAGGATGAACAATGGCCCTGTTTTATGTTTTGTTTTAATTATAAAACATTTATAATTCATTTACTAAATTGACCTTTAATAAACATATAAAACAAATATAATTTCAAGGCCATTATTGTCCATTAACCAACCACTATCTTTTATAATGGTTTAATTGTCTCTTAAGGCCCTTTTCTTTTAAAAACCACAACACATTGGTACATTAATAGATAGCATACTAAATTTGCATTTAATACAATTCAATCCTTTCGTCAAATTAAACACACAGACGGACAAATTAACTTACGAAAATTTAACACATGCTTAGTCACATATCAAAAGCACAGAAAAATAATATAAAATAATATAAAAAATATTATACGGACTCAGATTTGTGGTCCCGAAACCACTGTTTCGACTAGGGTATAAACCAGACTATTACACACATGGCCGTGTACCCAGGGGACACAGCCTTGTAAAAATTGACAAAATCCCCAAATTGGCCACACGGTCGTGTGGCACCCAATTTGGCCTGAAAACCCTAATGCCCAATATCACACGGTCGTGTGGGTTGACACATGCCCATGTGGTCGTCGAGATGGTCATGATACCACTTTAAAAAAGCCCCAAAAACACCGTTTCAGCCACCAGATCCGTCCCCAACCTTTGCCCTATCAACATATATCAAAAAGTGACAATTTCTCATTACTTCCATCGACAAAAACCCAAAACCAACGGTTTAGCCTACGGTCAAGAAAAGCTGAACATAAACTTTGCAAAAAGGAAATAAAACAGTGTAGTAAAAGTTTGAATCCCACACCTGTTTTGCAATTGGAGATGATGATAGAGGAGCGAGATTCTCGAGATTAGCCAGCGAAACCCGTATTCAAAAGAAAAAGACAGGAAACAGGGAAGAAGAGAAGAAGGAACCAAAAACGTTCCAGAAAAACAAAATAAAACCAAAATAGAAAATACCGAATAAAAATAAAAATAAAGAAAAATAAATAATTAACTTAAAATAAAATTACTATTTTATAAACAAATCAAATTAATAACACTTCTCCAAAAACACTTTCACAGGGGCTCGAACCCGAAACCCAGAGGTTCCCTAAGACTCACTCAACCGCTAGACCAGCAGACCCATTCTGCCATTTAAATGCGCAAATAAACACAAAGGCGCAACCTATTCATTGTCCCTAACCACAAACACCCTAAACTTCCAGGCCCAAAAAATTTGGGGCGTTACAGACCTGCAAACCGACTCTTATCAAATTTCTAATTGCAATACACGTGTTTGCAATTTAAGATTTCGACAGCCTTGCGATCTGAAAAACCCAACTCGAATCAATGGCCTCAACTGTATGGGTCATTTAAATCTGATCTCTATCTCCTTTAACGAAATCCAACTGGCTTTTCCCACCTAGACACACCAATTTGTTTGCTGGAATTCGAACACAGTACGACCAATTCGTCTTCCCAACTGTACGCCAAACAACTCCCACCCAACGTGCACTTTTTGAATCCAAGATGAATCAACTTTAAGGAACGAATTTTTACTATCCCATATAGTGGAGAAATAGAAAATATTGCGTTGACAGATTTTTTAGCGGGTTCTTATCTCACGATTGTTTTGTTGGAGCAATTTCCAGGCTAAAGCTAAAAAAGGTTTAGTTAATAATGGAGAAAATCATGCTTTGAAAATGGATTAAATGAAATTGTAGAAAGTGGAAAGGGAAAGGGCCTTAGAAGGAAATTAAACCAAAAAGGTTGAAAGTAAAAGAAAGAAAATAAAATGGCAGTAGAGGGAATTGATGCAGGAAGGAAGAAAATAAAGGAAATTTATTAAATGCAAAAGCTTAAGTGTGTATATAAATTTAGTGCTAAAATTTAGCTAGATTTTTCCTAAATATTATCACTAAATAATTCAAAATTTAAAAATCAAATTTAAACTAGAGATTAAATTTAAACTAATTACAGAATTGTAACAATATCAAAAATCCTTCAATCTTTATCCAGCTACTTTTTAAAAAAAAATCTTCAACCCTTCAATTTTTATCCAGTCATCCTTGAATCTTCAATCAAGCCCTCCTCTTTACTTTTTGTTCCAATTTAGCCCATTTTTTTGTAAGAGTTTGAATTCAACACACCAATTTCATTCCTAATAAAAAAAAAATCTAAATTTAATAGAATTTTATCCGATAATTAGCCAAAAATAAATATATTAAAAATACAAATTTATTTTACTATCAGTACTTTAACAACTAACAAATTATTTATATCACATAAATTTAAAATTTTAAAGGATAAAGTGTTTTAACACCCTTAAAACTCATAATTTAGTGTATCCTAATTTGCAAAACAACATTAAGTATATCATGTAATCTTGCAAATAAGAATAACCTAACATAAAAATATCACATCTAACAAACCCAATCATAAAAATACTCTATCAATATATAAACTAGAAAAGAAGCAATGTTAATTTAATTGATTTGGTAATAACAAACAATAAATATTTTCTCCAACAAACTTAAAGTTAATATGAATTTCTAATTAATTATAAATTCATTTAGAAAATCATGTATATTCTTTAATTCAAATTCATGGTACTGTATTTGAAATCTTTTCATCTTATGCAAATCAAAATCTTAATATTGCACAAACAATGATTTTAGGACTTTTTAGGGTAATATGCTTTTCACAAGTTTAGAAATACAGGATGTGAAATTAGATTTGGTCATTGGGTTTTGACGAACAACAACACTATAATAAATTGATTTCTCCTTTTTGGACATTTTCCATTAATTACACCAGCCCTAAGTGATGGAGGCTATAATTTTTATGTGTATATTTTTGTGTAATCCTAATAAGTAGAGGGGGAATCAATTTATAATGATAAACTTTTAATCTGATATATCCATCAAGTAACCAAATGAATGTATAATATTTAATTTTTAGGGATAATATTAAAACTATACATGAACCTTGATCCAATGTGTAATGTTACACATTGACTTTGATTTTGTATAATTTTATACATAAAATTTTGATTTGATTCAATTTTCACAAGTTATTGGCAACATTATTGAATTAACACCATTTTACGTTTATCGAAACCATTCTTTTTTTCGAAAACAAGGGGTTGACTTTGATTTTAAAAATGAAAACGAAAAAACGGGAGTCACCACCAATCTTTTTTATGAGGTGTGATTAGATCACATCGTAATTTGATCGTTTTAATAAAATATTTTGATTTATTAAAACAATGATTTTGGTCTACGAAATTCGAGAAAATGGGCTCGGGAGTCGGTTATGTGCGAGGAATGATTAGCACCATCGTCACGCCCAAAATTGGTACCTAATTGATTAATTAATGTCTTAGGGTGGGTTTGGATGGGCGGTGTGTTTACCTGCAGTTAGTGTAAAAACAGCGGTGGCGGTGAGATTAGATACTGTAGCGATACTGTAGCGTGAGACAAAAAGTAAGCTAAACGCACCGCACCGCAATCAATCGCCCATCCAAACCCACCCTTAGTGTCGAAAATAAAAAATTTGAAGAGATTAAAAAAATACGATCATTTGTTAAAATATTGTTTGATAGAAAAATTTTCTGAGAAGAGGGCATATTCCACGTTAATCGAGAATAAAGAATTACGTCCCATAAGTTAGGGCACAATATCTTAAAACCCAAAACGAGAATGAATACCGAAAAATTTGTTTATTTTAAAAGACATTCGATTATCTTGGTTTTAGAAAGAAATCGTATTCCGTAAATTAGAACACGATTTTTTTATTCCTGAGATTATTTTAAAAATTTTAAAACGTTCGTTTATTCAGAATTATCGAAAAGGTCAAAACTCCGTAAGTTAGGGAACGACCTTTCGAGTTTTTTTTTAAAAAAAACACGGAGTATTGCTTATTTTAAAACAAAATTTAATGTATCGGGTAGAATGTAACATGATTTTGTAGTAAAATGAATTAAGGTGCTTATGCGCATAACGGAATAATAAATATGTTAATGCATGACAATATAAAGGACGAAAATAAAATAAACAAGCCAAAATAAATGAAAAATAATAATTAAAAAAAAACTAAAAATTTAGAACCAAAGAACTAATATTAAACAAATAAATAAACAAGTATAGTTTAACACAAATTAAAAATTATAATATTACTAATAATGATGATGACATTAATAATAAAAAACTCTGAAGTTTTCAAACTATATAGAAGGATATAAATAAATAAGTAATAAAATGATAAAATAAATAAATGTATTTAAAAATATTAAGGAAATAATAGTAATAATAACAAAGATAATTAATAATACATTAATAATAATAATATGTGAATAATAAAATTAATAATAATAGTAATAATAATAATAATATTATTATTACTAAAATAATAATAATAATATAAATTTTGAAAGTATATGAAAGATATATATATAAATAGATAAATAATAAAATGGAAATAATAGGAATAATGATGAAAATAAGTAAAATTTATTTAAATAAGGTAAATAAACAAAAAATATTTGATACTAAATCAATCAATTTAATGATATAATAATATTAAACTAATTAATTTGAAAACAAAATAGCAAAAATGACGAAAAGGGACTAAATTGAACTTAAAACCGAAATTTAGGGCAAATCAAAAATTGATAAAAGAGAAAGGGACTATTTTGCATGCGCGAATAACAAGGATGGACCAAAAGGAAAATTTTCCCTTCTCCTCCAAAACGCACAGCATCAGGGAGGACCAAATTGAAAATGAAATAAATCAGTGGGTAAGAATTAAAAATAAGAGAAACTTGATTACAAAACAATAAAAAAAGCGGAAGGGCTAAACATGCAAATAGCCCATCAAAACAAAAACACACGGATCTTGGCGGCATTCGGGTCGGGTCGGGTCGGGCCAAGGCTAAACGACGTCTTTTTGGAGCGTTTTAAGCTATCCCAAAACGACGTCGTTTTGGTGTTCTATATAAGCCTAAAATCCCCCCAAAAAATCATTCCATCCCTTCGACAAAAAAAAAAAAAAATAGAAAAACTCTCAAACTCGCTTCCTCTCCCCAGAATCTGGCCAAGGGTCCAGCCACTAGCCACTGTGCCGGTCGCCGAGGACAGCGCCGCTATCTGCGGTGGCCGAAAAATACCAAAAAACCCCTTTTTTCTATTTTGACCCTCTTGAACCTAAATCTGGGCTCGAAATTCCCAAAATCCTCACGAAAATGCAACGAATGTTAAAAAACCCTTCGGTTTCTAGCCACTTTTCATCGGAAGTGGCTACCTCAGCCGTTACCGGCTACAGAGCGCGAAGGTTTGTTTTCTTTAAACCTTCCTTTTGTTGTTTTTTTTTTTTGTTTTTCCTTACAAAATAAAAATACTCAAAAATAAAAGAGAAAAGAGAAAAAAAGAATCACCTTTTTTTGAAATTTCTACTCTGCTATTTGATTGATATTCATGTGTAAAAAAAAAAAAAGATTACATGCATTTATGGCTTTTATAGCCGAAGGAGAAAGGAAGAGAAAAGAAAAAAATACAAAGTTTTTCCTTTTTGTCTTCATTTGCTGTTGTGTTCTTTTTTGCTTAGTTTGCAGGTATGGTGAAGGACACTTGCTGGCACGCGGTCGTGTACGGAGGTGCTGATGTGGCGGCGGCGGTGGAGGCTGTTAGGGATTAGGGTTTGCTGAAAATGTTGTTTAGGTTTTAGGTTTTTTTGGGCTTAGGGTTTAGTTAGGTTGTTTGGGGTTTGGGTTTAGTTTTGTTTGGGTTTTGGGTTTAGTTTTGTTTGGGTTTTGATTGGGCTGTGGACTGTTTATTTTTGTTTATTTTGGGTTTTATTCTATAAACTGGGCTAGGCCAAAATTGGCCTATTACAGTTGTCCCTTTTTGCTTATTGTCGTGTAACGAGAACGGAGCAAAGACTATAAAAAGGGCCAATTTTGCCTGGTCTTGCCTAATCTTGACTTTTTTAGTGCTCCTCTTCTTCAAGTAGCTTCCTTCCATTCCATCGCAGCTTCGGATGTATAGGAATTGGTGCTTCGATCTTTTCCAATGTAATTTTCGGGAGAAGAGATTTGTAGCTTCGATCCATTCTGCTGGAACTTCAAGGAGATAAGATTTGGTAATTTCAACCCGCTCCTTTGCAACTTCAGGGAGATAAGGTTTGTGTATATTTATCCTGCTCCACTGCAACTTTAGGGAGAAGAATTGGTAATTTTAACCTGCTCCATTGCAACTTCAGGGAGATAAGGTTTGTGTATTTTTATCCTGCTCCACTGCAACTTCAGGGAGATAAGAATTAGTAATTTCAACCTGCTCCACTACAACTTCAGGGAGATTAGGTTTGTGTATCTTTATCCTGCTCCACTGCAACTTCAGGGAGATAAGAATTGGTAATTTCAACTTGCTCCACTGCAAGTTCAAGGAGATAAGGTTTGTGTATTTTTATCCTGCTCCACTACAACTTTAGGGAGATAAGAATTGGTAATTTCAACCCGCTCCACTGTAATTTCAGGAAGATAAGGTTTGTGTATTTTTATCCCACTCCACTACAACTTCAAGGAGATAAGAATTGGTAAATTCAACCCGCTCCACTACAACTTCAAGGAGATAAGATCTACGACTTCAATCTGCTCCACTGCTATTTCAAGGAGATGAGATTTGTGGTTTCACTGATTTTGCTATATCGTCCTCTGGGGGACATGACCTGTAGAATTGATTTCATGGGCCTATGCTTATGCCAAATGATTAGGATGCCATGATCAGAATGAATCACATGCTCCTAACTAGGTATGTTATGAATGATATTTGCATGAATACTGAATGACATGAGAATGGTCCCTTTTTAATGCTTAGGGTTGTCGTTGTTCATTGTTCATCAAGGTTGTATTACTGACGTAACATCATGTCTTCTTGTTCAGCTGATATCTTTGACAGAAAATCCAAAGAAATAGTCATAATTTAGACTCTTCTTTCTCAAATATTTCCAACCCTTAGGCTTGGTGAGTTCTAAATAATAGTCCTATTTCAGGTTCTTGTACTATTTAGAAGCTTCCAAAGTAAAATGTAAAACTCCTTTTGTAAAAGTATTATTAGTCCATTAATCATTAGTTCAATGCGAAATGCTTGAAAATGATCATAATGATAGACAAAACTAAAATTTATTAGGAACAAAATCTGAAAAGAATGGATTAATTAAAGAAAGAAAACGTTGCTGGAATACAAAATAAGTGCCCTAAATATCGCAGCCTGAGCTTCTCTCTACGAACTTCTTGAGGACCATTTTGAGCTCAACATGTGTTTAGGAGATCTAGAGTACTTTGTCGATGCCCCAAGATGTAGCATACCTCCTCCTTATTAATTTAGGCATAGCAAGACTACTGCATGCCCCACCTTCGATCAAAATTTGAATTGCCCTTTCACGGGTTTTCAATTTAAAACCCCTTTGGTCTCAAGGCGCCCTTTGCGGGTTTTCGCCTTGGCCTCTCCTTTTTTTCTTTAAGCGAAATACTTCTTGATTGAGTCTGAATTCATTGGATTAGGCAAAGTCCTACAATCCATTTCAGTTAATATCAACGCTCTTCCAGAAAAGGCCTTCATTACCACATAAGGTCCCTCCTAGTTTGACATCCATTTTCCTCTGAAATCCTTTTGTAGGGGTAGGATCTTCTTCAATACCAAGCCCCCCTCATGAAATTCTCTGGGGCAAACCTTTTTATTGTAAGCTCGCATCATTAGTTTCTGGTACATTTGACCATGACGGATAACTTTCAGCCTTTTCTCTTCGATCAAATTTAACTGATTATATCGAGATTGGATCTATTCTGCTTCATCCAACTTCAGCTCTGACAAGACTTGAAAGGAAGAAATCTTAACTTCGATGGGTAATACTGTCTTAATTCCATAGACCAATGAGAAATGGGTTGCCCCGATAGAGGTCCTGACTGACGTTCGATAAGAATAAAGAGTAAATGGTAACTTCTCATGCCAATCTTTATAAGTCTCAGTTATCTTTCCCACAATTTCTTGATAATCTTATTAGCCGCCTCAACTGCAACATTCATTTTTCGGCGATATGGTGACGAGTTGTGGTGTTTAATTTTGAACTAACTGCAGACCTCTGCTATCGTGCTGTTGTTCAAGTTTAATGCATTGTCTGATATGATCCTTTCTGGCATTCCATATCGGCATATGATATCCCTCTTTAAAAACTTGCTGACTGCTGACTTGGTGATAATGGTATATGAAGTAGGCTCTACCCACTTGGTGAAGTAATCGATAACCACAAAGATGGATCGGTGCCCGTTAGAGGCTTTTGGCAAGATTGGCCCAATGGCGTCCATGCCCTACATAGAGAAATGCCAAGGAGAAGTCATAACATGAAGAGGTGAATGAGGCACATTAATCTTGTCCCCATAAATTAGACACTTATGCCACTTCTTGGCATAATTGATGCAATCTCCTTCTATGGTAGACCAATAATACCTGAATATCATGATTTGCCTGACCATTGTAAAACCATTAGCATGTGTTCCGCAGACACCTTTATGGACTTCTTCTAGGATTTTCTTAGCCTCAACAGCATCTACACATCTTAATAACACCTGATCCCTTCTTCTTTTGTATAGGATCTCCCCATCTAAACGTAATCACTAGCTATTATTCTCAAAGTCCTTTTATCATTCTCAGTTGCTTGATCAAGGTATTCATGATTCTTCACATATCGTAGTATATGGTGATACCAAGGATGATCATTTGTTTCTTCCTCTTCGTCGATGTTGTAGCAATGAGCCGAAGCCTCGTAAATACTCATTTGGATAGACTTCACATCATCTTGTTTATTTGCTCTGATCATAGAAGCTAATGTAGCTAAGGCGTCAGCCATCTGGTTTTCATCTCGCGGGAGGTAACAGAAGGTGATGTCATCGAACTCCTCAATTAATTCCAGAACTAGCTTTCGATAATTGATCAATTTGGGGTCTCTTGTTTCCCATTCACCTTTGAGCTGATAGATCACTAGTGCAGAATCCTCATACACCTCTAACACTTTGATTCTGCATTCTATGGCTACACGGATTCCCATGATACATGTTTTGTACTCTGTCATATTATTTATTCAATCAAACTCCAATTTGCAAGTAAATGGATAATGATATCTGTTTGGCGATATTAAGACAGTTCCAATTCGTTACCAACAACATTTGATGCTCCGTCGAAGTTCAATTTCCAAGGACGATCTTTTGGAGCATTTTCTTCGATAGTTACTACATACATTAGATCTTCATTAGGGAAAATAAAGTTCAAAGGCTCGTAGTCTTCTAGAGCTCTATTGGCTAGAAAATCTACTATTGCACTCCCTTTTACAACCTTCTGGTTCACATAGACTATGTCAAATTTGGAAAGCAGAATTTTCCATCTGGCCATCTTTCCATTCAAAGCAGTCAACTCCATCATATACTTCAGAGGGTCCAGTTTCAAGATGAGCCAAGTGGTGTGATACAACATGTACTGCCTCAATCTCTGAGTTGTCCAGATTAAGGCACAACATAATTTCTCAATTGGCGAATACCTCATTTCACACTCCGTGAATTTCTTACTAAGGTAGTATATCGCCCTTTCTTTCTTTCATGTCTCATCGTGTTGGCCAAGCACACATCCTATAGAATGGTTAAATACTGTCAAATATAGTATCAGTGGCCTATCTGGAATAGGTGGTGACAGCACTGGGTTATTGGATAGGTACTGTTTTACCTTGACAAAAGATTTCTGGCATTCATCATCCCATACACCTGGATTGTGTTTCTTAAGAAGACGGAATATTGGGTCACATTTCTCAGTTTGTTGTGAAATGAACCGAGCAATGTAATTTAGTCTTCCTAAGAAACCTCGAACTTTTAAGTGCGCAATGAAGGCAATTCTTGTATAGCCTTGACTTTGTCTGGGTCGATCTTAATTCCCTTTTCACTTACTACGAAACCTAGCAGTTTTTCTAATCTAGCCCCAAAAGTACATTTGGTCTGATTGAGCTTTAGCTGAAATCTTATTAATCTCAAGAACAATTTCCTCAAAACTTGCACGTGCTTTTTTTCTGTTCGGGATTTTGCAATCATATCGTCGATATAAACCTTGATTTCCTTGTGCATCATGTCATGAAACAAGGTTACCATGGCTCTTTGATACGTTGCTCCCGTATTTTTTAATCCAAATGACTTCACTTTATAGCAAAATGTTCCCCACAGGGTTATGAATGTGGTTTTTCCCATCTCCTCAGGATGCATCTTTATCTGATTGTATCCAGAGTAGCCATCCATGAAGGAGAATAGTGAGTAACCTGCCGTATTATCCATTAAAGTGTCAATGTGAGGCAATGGGAAATTGTCTTTTGGACTGGCCCTATTTAAGTCTCTGTAATCTACACATATCTGTACCTTTCTATCTTTTTAGGGACGGGGACGATATTGGCTACCCATTTTGAGTATTTAACCACTTGTAAGAACCCAACATCGAATTGCTTATTGACCTCTTCTTTTATTTTTATCACAACATCGGGCCTTATCCTTCAGAGTTTCTACTAAACTGGCTTGCACTCTTCTTTTATGAGGAGGCGGTGTACTATAATATCAGTGCTTAACCTGGGCATATCTTCATACGACCATGTGAAGACATCTTTGAATTCTTAAAGTAACTTAATGAGGTCTTGTTTTGTTTCTTCGGCTATGCAAGTTCCAATTTTCACTTCTTTTCCTTCTTCCAAGATCACAATCTCTACTATTTCTTTGTGAGGTAGAATCTGCTTCTCTTCTTGTTCTACCATCCTTAACAAATCCGGAGATAAGTTACAATCTCTGTCGTTTTCAAAATCCTGAGATCCCTCTAGATACATGTTTCGCTCAAAAAGAGATTCTGGGTCAATAGCAGCGTCGCTCAAGTCATTGATATCTGGAGACCAGTTGTAGGCACGAAGGAATATCCAAAGAACAAATGAATCTAAGAATAGCTATTTGTATGGTGTGATTATGAATAAAATGAAAGAATAAAAGAATATTTGCTCAGAGTGATACACAAAAATGTATTTTTTATTAAAATAAAGATGTTAGACATGAGCCTATTTCACAAAAAGATTCTTATTGCTTCTAGGCTTAAAGCAACAAGCGTGTTTAAAGACTACAGGAATCTCTTCCGTAGTTCAGTTGCTCAGAACACTTTTAGGCTAATAAGGGCAGATGCCCAATGAGTTTTCTTCTACCATTCCCTCTTCAGATATGACGTTGATGTTCAGATTTCCCATCATATCTTCAACAATTTCTTTCGTTGTCATCTTCCGTTCAGGGTGAATAATTCCTCCTGACACGAATGTTTTGGATATATGGGGGAAAGTCATTGGTTTCCGGTTGACCTCTACCCCGCTTAATCGCTCTCTTCTTCGATCTTGCTTCCTATCCAACTCCTTCTTCCTCTGCTTTGTGTTTGGCTTATACCCCAAGCCAAAGCGAACCCGTTTGTCAATCAAGATTGGTATTTCGACTCGTCCATGGAGGTATTTCCCGAGTCCCTTTCTAAGCAATGCTTCTTTTCCCATTGTCAGTTACAAGCTCATCCTCATAGCTTTGGATATTTGGGCATTGGGATCTTACTTCCCTCGATGATAAAGGTTGCTTTCACAGACTCCAGCGATCGAAAGGAACATTCTATCGCTTCATTTTCAGCCTCTATATATGGCGCATTACTAGTAACGAACGCAATAATGTCTTCTTCCACATTTATCGTTATCAGTCGGCCCTCCGTTACCAACTTTAGCTTTTGGTGCAGTGATGATGGTACCGCCCCTGCTGAGTGAATCCAAGGCCTCCCCAATAGACAATTGTAAGAAGGCTTGATGTCCATGACTAAGAAGTCTACCTCATGTATATTTGGACCGATCAAGAGAGGTATCTCAATCCTTCCTATTATCTACCTTCTAGTGCCGTCAAATGCTCTCACTATGTTTTCCCATGTCTTCATGTGAGAGCTGTCCACAGGCAACCTATTCAATGTGGACAGAAGCAACATATTTAATGCCAATCCATTGTCAATCAGTACCCCCGGTAATGTATATCCCTTGTAGCGGGTGGTGATATGCAGAGCTTTGGTGGACCCCATGCCCCCCGGTGGTATTTCATCATCATTAAAGAAGATAAAATTATCGGCGCTTATGTTGTTGACGAGACGGTCTAGCTTGTTTACGAAAATATCATCAGCGATGTAGGTTTCGTTTAACACCTTCATGAGCGTGTTACGGTGTGTCTTTGAGCTTAAGAGTAAAGCCAGTATTGATATACGAGCTGGCTGCTTGTGTAGTTGTTCCACGACATTATACTCTCTGTGTTTTAGGAATTTCAAGAATTCTTTAGCTTCTTTCTCATTTACCGACTCTTTAACAGGTAGATCTGGCTTCTCTTTCCTTTGTTCGACCACCAAGGATTTCCCTATTACAGGTTCGGCTTTTGTATTTGGGGCATCATAATGTCTTCCGCTACCTGTATAGAAATCCACATCTTGATCTTCCTCTAGGGTACTGACCGGGCCTATCTCTCCCAGGATTGTCACATTGCAGTCATAGTTCTAAAGTACCCTTTTGCTATCTTTATAAGGAAAAGCAATGGGTTTCTAGATTACAACTCTTGGTGCAATTCTTGCTCCGGCTTCGTTGATTCTTGGCCATGAAATGATTACCACCGGGTGGTTGGCCTCATAGACCTTCTCTATCGACCCTCCCTCTGAGGCGCACACTTCTTCTCCTTCAGTATACTTAAAGAGCTCGAGCTCATTGTTGTCTATTAGACCCTGTACTAAGGCCCTGAATTTATTGCATTTTTGAATCTCATGATATTCTTCATCATGGAACTCACAATAATTCCTTGCTTCTCTGGACATGTTCCTCGAGTCTTGTGTGATTAACCCATTTCCACCATTTTCTTCCAAACTTATTTCAACGGGGTTTTCACTTCTGCAACATCCACCTTGATTTTCTTCCCCGCGTTCTCGACTATCGAATTTACCCCCTTATCAGCATGGTTGGGTAACGAATTTTCTGCACCAGATAGATCATCGAATTTTACAATGCCCATTTTGATGAGCTTTTCTACTAACTTTTTAAAAGCGTTGCAGTTTTCTATCGAGTGTCTCGTGACTCCCGCATGGTATTTACATTGGGAGTTTGCTCGCACCACTTGGGGTACGGGGGTTGCATTAGCTTTAGGTAGAAAGGGGATAGAACATGTGCATCGAATAAACTTTGGCACAACTCCCTATACGTCATTAGAATAGGCGTAAACTGGAGTTTTTTCGTATTTTTCCTTGTGTTAAACTCTTGTTTTGGTGGGCCTTGATGTCCAGTGGTTATCGTTCTCGGTTGGTTCATAGTGACTGGTTTTGAATAACCCCTGTTATATGTGCTCACATTATTCACCTTATTTTCTCTTTTTCTCAGGGCCGTCTCCTTTGTGCTTTCCCCGGCCTCTATTTTTCCGCACTTTATGGCATTTTCTATCATTTTGCTAGACATCACTATGTCTGAGAAGCTCTTAGTTGCGCTTCCCAGCATGTGATTGATGAAAGGTGCCTTCAGGGTATTCATGAAGAGTATGGTAGTTTCCTTTTCTAGCAGTGGTGGTTAGACTTGGGTGGCGACTTCCTTCCACCTTTGAGCATATTGCCTGAAACTTTCGTTTAGCTTTTTCTCTATATTCTGTAGTGTGATTCTGTCAGGTGCCATATCTGTCACATGGCTATATTGATTCTTGAAGGCCTGTGCCAGGTCCTTCTACGAACTAATTTGGGCACGATTTAGCTGATTATACCATTTGGCCGCAGCCCCAGTCAAGCTATCTTGGAAATAGTGAATCAATAACTGATCGTTACTAACATATCTGGTTATCCTCCGACAGAACATTGTAATGTGAGCCTCAGGGCAACTGGTCCTGTTATATTTTTCAAATTCTAACATTTTGAACTTTAGAGGAAGCATTAGATCTGGGACCAAGCTCAATTCCTTAGCGTCAATTCCACAATGGTAATCAGCACTTTCCAACACCTTGAATTTCTCCTCTAGCCATTGGCATCTTTCTTCCAGTTACTTTGGGAGCTCCACTCTCGCCCTTCCCATTTCCGCTATATCATCAAGGTTGAGGACAACAGGATTTGCTAGATTATCTCTGGGGTTAGAGCCTGAACCTGTCGGGAAGTTTATCGGTGCTGAAGTACCGGTCTGATATTGGGGTCTGATGTTGACAGACACCCTTTGTGGTTGTGCTTGGATGTTCGTTGGGGTGAAGCCTGGAGGATAAGCATGGTCCTCGTTGTCATCTCCGATATTGATCATAGGGCTCTTTCCTTTTTCTAGCCCCCCAGCCAGCAACTGCGTTAACTGGCTCATCATGTTTCTCTGGGATTCTAACATTTGATCCATCATATCCTGTTGGATTTTGGCCAACTGTTCTTGCATCTGCATTTGCAGTTGATCCTGCATCTCTCTTCGTATTTATTTCAATCTTTCTAATCTTTAGTCCATGGCTTTAGTCTTTCTTCGTGTACTGTAATGACGTTCCAGGGTAATTGCCACGATTTTAGAGTCTCTTTGTGAGTTTTAGTGCACACGATGCAATGTAATGCTAATGCATGAATGCAATGATTGCAAAAAGAAAAAAGACATTGATTCTAATTCAATTTCATTAGAACGTCCTTTCTAGAAAACAAATTTCTTTAAATAAAATGGATTACATATATGGCTTTGCCCTAATGCTTAAGGTCTTGACCTGCTTAAAAAGTTAAGCTAACTTTTGGCCTCGATCTGATTCTGACTCATATTTTAAACTTAGTACATCAACGTGGACTACCAAAGTTTGTAAATGATTAGCCACCTCTTGCACTTGAACCAAAGCTTCATCCATGATGTAATCCTTATCCCTGACCTGGTCTTGAGATTGATGAAGTTACTCTTTCCACCGCTCATCATTTGTTCCAGCAGTTCAACCCGATGTTCACAGTTTTACAGTGTGGTTTCAAGTTCTTCTATCCTCCCTTTTAGTTCCTTAATCTTGCTTAGGCTAGCCTTTAATTCGATTACGGAGTTGCGACTACTATGCTGGGGTAGTAACTTTTCTAAATCCGCCACCCGAGCTCTTAGCTTCTCCTTTTCATTTTGGCTCTCCAACAAGATCTTTTTTAAAGCATCCTCCCGTACTCGAGTATCATGGAACTTCTTCTCCCGCTGATCAACTCTAGTATTTTTTTCTTGGATTTCTTGTCGCCATTGCTCAGACGTTTTACCCAAACCAGAGGTTCTTATTAACATATGTAGCTTCTTGTAATCCATCTTCAAACTGTCCAAATCCTCTTTGGCCTTATTCTTTCCCTTCCTCAGTTTCTCGGCTTCTAGTTTCTGAACATGGACATCTAACCCCAGCTTCATTTTCTCTTCCTCCAATTGCTCGATCCTTTTTCCTAGTTCTAAACTTTTCTTCTCAAAATCATGTTTGATGTTTTCTAGTTCGGTCGGGACCACCTGCAAGTGTTCTTCTATTGATCGGATGTTTCTTGATTTGACGAAGGGATGTTGTCATTGATTCTCTGACCCCACCATTGGTCATTTCAGGGGTAGTAACTGGATTAGCAGTAAAACTTTTTATTCTACGAGTTTGATTCTAGGCATTCGATATCTCACGAACTTTCTTTTTGTAGTTATCCCCCTTGTATACGAACTCACACTAAGCTAACCCTTGTGTTACTGGCATGAACTGTCTCGACCTGTATTGCCTTAACACGAGTAGGGGAGCGTACCCGACAGCTCCCCATATCCCAAGCAGGGGAACACAATCAAAATCTCCACATCGATACAAGATCTCGTCGGGGACCATCTAAGGGGCTCTCCACTCGATGTCTTCTTCTTGCAGACTTTGGAGAATCATCATCCACTTTTCCTTTGTAATATCATCTTGTCTAGGAGTAGCCACTATCTCTTTCAGGGGAGAATAGCATTCAGAGAAGATTCGATAGAAGACCTTTTCCACTTTCTAAAAATGGCCATGGAACCATGCTAACAAAAGCTGCGCACACTCTATAAATCTGCCCTCACCTGCTCTCTAGCACGCGTTCAAGGATCTGAAAGTTTCGGCTAAAATCGTAGAAACTGGTGTAACCCTTTTGTCAAGTGGATCAAAAAGATCCGAGACTGCCTCATCTACGTGCCCTAATGCCTTGGGGAAGACGACCAAACCATAGATACTCAAAGCGAACACATCAACCCTTTTCTTCATATCCGGATGCGCTAAAATCAGATCCCTCAAGTTTTTCGAAGGGATACACTTACTATCTTCTTTTTGCTTGATTCGGGCTGCAACCCACTACTCACTCATCCCTGTGATGCTCATCAATTTCTTCAAAAAGGTCAGGACATTAGCGGCTCTTGAATAAGCTTTGTCGGCTTGAATCTTCGGGCAACGAAGTAAGGCCATATACTGCTCCACGGTAGGTACCAAATCAACTTTCCCAAAAGTGAAACAACTATAGGCAGAATTCTAGAACTGGGCGATGGCTCGAAATAAGTGCTTGTCCACCTTCACATCGAGCAGATAGGGCAAATCTCCATAGTTACAGTAAAACAGTTGCTTGACCTCATCATTCCACTGATCCTATATCTCCTTTAATTCTTGAAAATTATTCTGAGTCACTCTGACGCGGGTGAAATCCCACAACTTTGATACGTATCCCTCGGTCAGGCTATCACCTTTTTCTTGTTGTACTGTCTCGGTCCAAATCCGAACGGCCGCATTATCCTCTACTTTATCAAGAAAACTCTTTTCCATGATAAGTTATCTATTTAGGAACCGAATGTGAATCCACACCTTTTTTGAAAATGCCATGCAATTACAACAAAAACAAAGCAAGTCGGTACTTCATACACCATTTAAAGTAAGTAAAGAATAATAAGGGAAGCACTTACTCGGGTGACCACTAAGGTTTGGCGCGGCTCTACCTAAGGTGGGCTCTTAAGGCTCGCTATATGGGGTTTGGTTCTAGAGTAAAGGTACTTGAATTGGCAGATTCATTGATCCTCACCCATTATAGGCTCATGCGGACCAAGTTCGGTTCAGGGAAATACATTTCCCTATTGCTATACAGAGATGAAAATCTCACGAAGACATAGGTACAGATGTATCTCGAAAGCAATCCACTATCTTATACGGAGGTGAAGACCTCATGAAGGAATAGCTTCTTGCTCCCACTTAAGAGGGGTAAAATCGACCGACTTATGCAATGAAAAAATGCTGAGACACATTAACAGATTTAAACCAATCAAGCAAACATATTATGATGAAAACCAAAAAAATGATAGATAAAATAGAGCAATCGTAAATTTAAAACAGATCTTTGATTTTTGACAAAAAGACAAAAATTAATCAATTTATGGCTCGACTCTCTTATTCGTCCCCAGTGGAGTCGCCAAGCTGTCGAAACCATTCTTTTTTTCGAAAACAAAGGGTGGACTTTGATTTTAAAAATGAAAACGAAAAAACGGGAGTCACTACCAATCCTTTTTATGAGGTATGATCGGATCACCTTGTAATTTGATCATTTTAATAAAATATTTTGATTTATTAAAATAATGATTTTGGTCTACGAAATTCAAGAAAACAGGCTCGGGAGTTGGTTACGTGTGAGGAAGGATTAGCACCCTCGTCACGCCCAAAATTGGTACCTAATTGATTAATTAATGTCTTAGTGTCGAAAATAAAAAAATTGAAGAGATTAAAAAAATACGATCCTTTGTTAAAACATTGTTTGATAGAAAATTTTTCTGAAAGGAAGGCAAATTCCACGTTAATCGAGAATAAAGAATTATGTCCCGTAAGTTAGGGCACAATATCTTAAAACCCAAAACAAGAATGAATACCCAAAAATTTGTTTATTTTAAAAGACATTCGATTATCTTGGTTTTAGAAAGAAATCGTATTCCGTAAGTTAGAACACAATTTTTTTATTCCTGAGATTATTTTAAAAATTTTAAAACATTCGTTTATTCGGAATTATTGAGAAGGTCGAAACCCTGTAAGTTAGGGAACGACCTTTCGAATTTAAAATAAAAAACACGAAGTATTGCTTATTTTAAGACAAAATTTAATGTATCAGGTAAAATGTAACATGATTTTATAGTAAAATGTAAAATGAATTACGGTGCTTATGCGCATAACGGAATAATAAATATGTTAATGCATAACAATATAAAGGACAAAAATAAAATAAACAAGCCAAAATAAATGAAAAATAATAATTAAAAAAACTAAAAATTTAGAACCAAAGAACTAATACTAAACAAATAAATAAACAAGTATAGTGTAACACAAATTAAAAATCATAATATTAATAATAATGATGATGACATTAATAATAAAAAAATCTGAAGTTTTAAAACTATATAGAGGAGTATAAATAAATAAGTAATAAAATGATAAAATAAATAAATGTATTTAAAAATATTAAGTAAATAAATATTAAGGAAATAATAGTAATAATAACAAAGTTAATTAATAATACATTAATAATAATAATAATATGTTAATAAAAACATTAATAATAATAGTAATAATAATATTATTATTATTATTAAAATAATAATAATATAATTTTTGAAAGTATATGAAAGATATATATATATAGAGAGAGAGAGAGAGAGAGATAAATAACAAAATGGCAATAATAGGAATAATGATGAAAATAAGTAAAATTTATTTAAAAAAGGTAAATAAACAAAAAATATTTGATACTCAATTAATCAATTTAATGATATAATAATACTAAACTAATTAATTTGAAAATAAAATAGAAAAAATGACGAAAAGGGACTAAATTGAACTTAAAACCGAAATTCGGGGCCAATAAAAAATAAATAAAAGAGAAAAGGACCATTTTGCATGCGAGTAGAACAAGGAGGGACCAAAAGGTTTTCCCTTCTCCTCCAAAATGCACAGCATCAGGGAGGACCAAATTGAAAGCGAAATAAATCACGGGGTAAAAATTAAAAATAAGAGAAATTCGATTACAAAACAATAAAAAAAAAGCAGAAGGGCTAAACATGCAAATAACCCATCAAAACCAAAACACACGGATCCTGGCCGCATTCGGGTCGGGTCGGACGGGCCAAGGCTAAACGATGTCGTTTTGGAGCGTTTTAAGCTATCCCAAAACAGCGCCATTTTGGTGTTCTATATAAGCCTAAAATCCCCCAAAAAAATCATTCCATCCCTCCCCCCCCCCCAAAAAAAAAACAAAAAAGCTCTCAAACTCTCTCCCTCTCCCCAAAATCTGACCAAGGGTCCGGCCACCAACCACCGCTCCTACCGCCGATCGTCAGCGACGGCGGTTGTCTGCGATGGCCAAAAAACACCAAAAAAACCCTTCTTTACTATTTTGACCCTCCTAAACCTAAATCTAGGCCCGAAATTCCCAAAATCCTCACGAAAACGCCACGAATGTTAAAAAACCCTTCGATTTTCGGCCACTTTTCATCAGAAGTGGCTACTTCAGCCGTTCCCGGCGACGGAGCGCGAAGGTTTGTTTTCTCTTAAAAACAAAAGAGTCACCTTTTTTTGAAATTTCAATTGTGTTATTTGATTGATATTTATGTGTAAAAAAAAAAGATTACATGCGTTTATTGCTTTTATAGCCGAAAGAGAAAGAAAGAGAAAAGAAAAATATACAAAGTTTTTCCTTTTTGTCTTCGTTTGCTGCTTGGTTTGCAGGTATTGTGAAGGACACTTACTAGCACACGGTGGCGTACGGAGGTGTTGACGTGGCGTACAGCGGTGGAGGCTGTTAGGGATTAGGGTTTGCTAAAAATGTTGTTTAGGTTTTGGGTTCTTTTGGGCTTAGGGTTTAGTTGGGTTGTTTGGGTTTAGTTTTGTTTGGGTTTTGGGTTTAATTTTGTGTGGGTTTTGATTGGGCTGTGAACTATTTTTTTATATTTATTTTAAGTTTTATTTTATAAACTGGGCTAGATCAAAATTGGCCTATTTCAACGTTTATATATTGTATACATAAATAATTATTGAAAATAAATGTATCTATTAATTTTTTTAAACGTGTACAATTAAATCAAAACTAAAGTTTTATGTATGCATATGAACTGCAATTCAAGTTTCATATTTATAATTATCCCAAATTAAAATTTATGTATTAAGTTACATGTTAAATCAAAATTTATGTATAAATTTAATATTATTAATTAAAAAAAACTCTCATTCTATTTAAATTATTCCACATACTTTTAGACTTCAACCACCCCAAACGCAAAAGTGGGGGCAATCATATCCAAATCAAGAGGTCCTACATTAAAAGTGTTCACTTTCCAATCACTTCAATGAAAAAAAAAAGGTTGTGCATTATCTGTCAATTGGGGGCATTCCATTGGAAGCAAATCTTTGGGATTTGGATGCAAATCACCATTTTTCTTAATTTGGGGGCATTTTCCCCTCATGGTTCAGAGATTCTTTGTGAAACTATATATGTTCTAAATTTGAAAAATTAGGTTCTTCATGGGACCTATTTCTGAAATATTTACTCAACAAATGCCATTTCATACATTCTATATGGTTAATATTTCATTTATAGGATCTTTATCTTTTTAAAAAAAAAAAAAAAAACCCACTTGAAAATGAATATCTATTTTGAATGTTCAAGTTCTAGTCCAGATTATATTGTAATTAATTCTAATATTTTTGTTTAATTTCCTTTTCTTTTTTTTAGGTTTAGCGTTTTTTAATATCGATCCCTAAATTTTAGATAAATTTTTAGATTGACTTGAATAAATGACTTGACTCTTGAAGAAATTTAATTAATCCAACTTAAATTCACCCAAACATAAAATTGCCAATTTTAGACTTTTTGCCAAATTCTCAACACTTTCTAGCATTTTTTTCTAAAATTAAGAAGGAAAGAATAAACCTCCAACTTGAAAATGAATTTTGGTCAACTTTAGAATTTAAATATTAAAAAATAAATTCAGCTCATATGGTAAATAGTTTTAATATTTCCACTCAAACCTATTTTTTAAATTTAATATTTTTATCTAAATTTTCTTAAATTTCAAATAGATATTCAAGTAAGCTTGAATAGATAATTCACCCCTTCAACGAGTTTAATTGATGTATTTCAAATTGAACCAATTCAAAACCCAACTCACTGGCTGAATTGATAAATCTAGTAATTAATATACTGAAAAATAATGAATAAGATGCCAACCCAGTTATGATCCATACAATGACAAATGTGCAAATTAGCTCTCTTCATAATTAAAAAGGATCAATATTTATATTCTTTTCTCCTTTCAAATTTAAGATTGTGAACCAACATAGACCTGCCTGTCTGGATAAACTCAAAAACAGGTCTTAAATTGGGCCAACCAGCAGGTTCACCATATCCACCATATCAATCAATATACTTTAACATACATGATTGGAACAATAAAAAATTCTTAACTAATCCAATTTATTCAGCCAATGAGACATGTAGGGTTGGTGGTCAACAACAAAATTTGGCCAAAAGTCATTGATCCTAGTGATGAAGTTATAAACTTAATTCAATTTATTTATATATTCATTCTTAAACAGGTTATGTTTAATAAATTTAAAGTTGAAGTACTAATATTTGCAATCCTTCCTCTATTTTTTATTTATTGAAGAGAGTAATCAGAACTTTTACATCACCACTAAACGTGGTCTTCCATTACAACTCATATCCTCATGCAAAATGGTGAGAATCATATCAGGAGGCTGCAACATACGACACAGACCTAAGGGACGTTGGAGAGCAGGCACAACGAGCGCATCAGCTGTTCGAAGTTCGATTGCCCTCACTCTACGTGTGCTGAATCTTCACTTCCCACTGCATTTTCAGTAGCCGTCTAACTTCTCGAACTATGGCTAAGCTAGACTTATCAGCTAGCTGTCCTCGCAGCAACTGTACCGCCGCCATGCTATCCGTTTCCAAGATGATTTTCCTAGGCCTCAGCTCCCAAGCCTGCCATAGCCCATCATACGCCCCCCATATCTCCGCTTCAAGGACCAAGCAAGCGCCATACAGCGCACAAACCCAACTAACCAAGTTTCCAGTATGGTCTCTGCCCCCAGCGGCTGTTGCATGCTCTAACCAACTTCCGGGTTTTCCCACTGAACCAGCGCACTTACTCTATTATAAATCCTTCCACAAGATGAACTATGACCAACCAAAGGCCATTCCCCGAAGCAGACCAAGATCCTATTTAAATTGCGCGATTCGAAAAAAAATTTGGATTTAACCCAAAAAAATGATAAAGAAAACAAAATCAACTAAAAAAGAAATTCAAGAGTAAAAAAATCCAAATTAGATAAATAAAGAAAACATAAATTAAAAGGTGAAAAATCGATCGAATAAACAAATAGATATGAATAGATCAATCGAATAAACAAATGGATATGAATAGAAGATAGTTGTCCAACTTAACCCTTTGAAATATAAACCTCAACAAATTCAATTAATGGTTCTAATTAACCTTCCAATAAATAATCTTTAGCAAATTGAAGGATGAAAAATATATTACCACGAGAAGAAAACTCTCAAGTATAATGAAATTCTAATTAATCTAAACAAAAAAGTCTAGTAGAATTGAACTTTTTTGTTGACTATGAAACATAAAATCTTAAACAATTTTAAATATTTAAAAATATCCTAAACTTTGGAATAAATAAATAATATAATAAAATCTAATAGATATAATATCAAACTCATATAATCAAAATTAACCCTTAAACTCGAACCCAATATGATTCAAACTAGAATTAAAATCCAAAACTCGTAATTTTCTGCTAGCATAATCTTCAATGAAATGATTATAATTTGAGCTCCTAAACTCGAAATCTTGTAATTTAAAGTGCGTTTTAAAGCTAAAAAATAACTTTTTAAATGCTATGCAGATATCTCAGACCAGAAATATCTATATACCATCCAAATATTCGTCACAAGTTAACTGATTTTCTAAACTTAAAAATTGACAGTTTAATAAATTTGACCCGATTTGTGCAATTATCATAAAGTCTGCGAACTCTATTGATAACGCAGCCCTCAAACGTTAAAGATGAGCCAAAAATCTCATTGTTTAGTTGTTTCCAAAGGCACCAGCATATTGCGCCAAACAACCTCCAATTATCTGGTGCCTCTGAAAACCGAATGGGGTCTGATATGTTAACATGAATCCATTCGTTCAACGGCAAACTCAAAAAATCTTGTAGGTTTCCAGGACGAATAAGCTGTGATCAAACTGACAACGCCGGAAAACAAAAACGCAAAACATGGTTGATGGATTCGACTTGAAAGCTACACACCGTACAACAAGAGTCAGTTGCCATATGCTGTCGGATCCGTACCTCATTTGTTAGCAATTTGTTTTTAGGCCACCAGCCATAAAAATACTCTAACACGTTGGGGACAGTCAAGCTGCCATATACTCTGACAGAAACTACCTTAAGGCACAGAGGTTGAACAAAGGGTTGAGTTTGTGGAGCTAAGGGTTAAACTTGTGAAGCAAAAGGTTCAATAGTGGTAGCGTCATCACTAGAAGTAGGTAACACAATGAATGGCAAGACTATAGGTACTGAAGGGGGACATACAGGATGATGGTAACAGGCTTAAGTTGTCCAGGCGTACGGGGCTTGAGGGCTGTAATAACTAATGATAAGCAAAAGTGGGAGTTTGGCTAACTCCGATGAACGTGGATGATGTTGCGAAGGAGTTAAGCAAACTAAGATTGATTGGAGTTGACTAGATTCGAGTATTCTAACCAATGCTTTAGGCACGTTGGGGTTCTGGTGGTGTAGGAGTAGTACGGCTAATTCTGGTGACAGTAGTAGTGAAGATACTAATTGTGAAGTTCTCAGCACTAAGAGGGTTACGGATATTGTGAGGGAGATTGGTTTCAATATCAGAAGGATTGTTCTTATTGTGGAGAGGGTTAACTTGGGTATCAATAGGGTTAGCTTCAATGACAGAATCCATGGCTCTTGGCTCGGTTCCCACACACGATTTCAAATGTTAACATCTACCTAGGAGGAAGATGGGTTGGAAGTTTTCTTGGGCTAGAATAATTGATGGACTGGCAAGACAAGAAAAACATTATGCGAGGCATGAGTTTATGCTCTAGGAAGATCTTCTTGGACTTACTTGGGTTTCACGCTTATTTTCTTATGACAACTTATTCTCATGAGCTAACATAACAATAATCAAATTTTGAAGTACTTATTTTAATTACCAATGCATAAAATCAGACAAGTTGATGTTAGGACAGATTAATGTTGGAATCGTTAGCTTGTTCTTGTTGCACACGTATAACAACAATGATTATTTTAATAAAAATTTACATGCAGGCTTTAAGCAACATGTATTATCCTAATCATCCAATGATCCACACGGTTAAGGAAATTGTTATGGAAGAATAAATTCCAGCTTTGAATTTAATTTTGACTATAATATTAAGAGAATATTGATTTATAACTATTTTAAAAGTTATATATATTATATCTATATAAGTTTAAATGCTTTGATTAAAATGCATTACCGCTTCACAGGTGGTTTATTTTGTCCTACCATCCGCTTTACTCCATTGTAGATGTATAATTTTGAAATTCATTATCACCTCCATGAATGTTGGATGCATCTATTCCGGTTTCGCTTCAATTTAATTTTTGTTATTTATTTTTAATACTTTCAATATTTTTAAAGTTAAGTAAATATTTAAACATAATTCTTCAAAAAAATATTTGAACATAAATGGTAATTTTATATAATGAAGCGGGACAAGCAATTAATATAACCACTCCATACCCACTTTCTATAATAAAAAATCCACCCGCCCCTCCCCACATCTACATTTCAAAAAAAAATCCACTCCATATGAAGTGGATCGGTTTGGAATTCATGGGGCGGTTCAAATTTTATCATCCCTATATGGAACTAAGCCTTTCAAAAATAAATGATCAAATTCTATTTATGGTAAGTCCACATGCATGATAATATAGACTAACTAATGACATTATAAAAATACCAACAAGTTGTTGGTTGAAGTGATAGTGACCTTAACTTCGAAAGTGTAAGAAAACAAATTCGAACCCCAAGAAACGCAATTATTGAGAGGCTTATACCTTAAACACTCCCAGCCCAATAAGAATTAGTCTAGACTCCAATGTGAGTTGAAGATACATTGAGCTTACCAAAAAAGAAACCAATACATTATCAAAGTAAAAAAATTCAAATTATGTCAAATTAAAATACATAAATTAAATCCAAAATTTGAGCATCATAGAAGGATCAAAATCATAAATTAACAAAAAAAATTGTGTTAATTTAAAATTTTATTAGCTATAAATTAAAAGTTGAAAATTTATTCATAGTTATGAATTTTATTTTATTAAAAGGAATAGCATGACTAAAGATTTAATCAGTTTAGACCAAATTGAGGAAGAAAACATCAATAGTTTGCAAACGTACGTATTTACCAACATATTAAATAAATCATTGCTTACCTTGGTTCGTTTACTTGTCAAGATTTGCAATCATAAGCCAACAATCTACGCGGAGGAATTTTTCCTACGATGTTTTGACAACTGTTTTCTTAAGGTCCCATAAAAAAAAAAAGAAAAAAGAAAAAACTGTTTTCTTAAGGTCTAATTCTGATTTTAGCCCCTCTATTATGTAAAAACTTGGGTTTTAATCCCACTACTTTCATTTGACTTAATTTAATCCTCTACTTTATTATATTATTAATAGTTCAAATCGATAACATAGTTAACTACTATCATTAAAATACATGGTTTCAAAAAAGAAATTCCAAGCATTCGATTGACATGTAAATTTATTATTCATTAAATAGGTTTATTAGATTTTCATGTGACCTTAATTGTGTGACAGAATAATAATAATAAGATTCACTTCATAATTTTAGTGGTGGAAACTTATGGTGTTATAACTTGGACTTACTAATCCATTATAAAAGTACAGAGATCAAAATTATGTCAAATTAAAGAAGAGTGATTAAATATCAAATTTCAGCACAATAGAAGGACTAAAAACAGAATTAGACCATTTTCCTAAGCTAGCTTGTACTGTTGGGTTTGCCAAATATATAGGCTTCTTTTTAATTTCGAAGCAGCTTCTAGGGTTTTTCCTTTGAATCCTTTCCCAAGTTTTGTCTCTAATTTAGAAGCAACTTCAATTCCCTATATATATACACACATACATACATATATGTGTATGCAAATGTGCTTCAAAGAGAAAGTTTAAGAACTTCAAAACCCTTCAAAAATGACGGTTAGTCATTAAAACTCTCTCTATGAATCTACATGCAGTAATGCATATAATCCCCCATTTGTGTTTAAAGTTATTTAGTAATGTATTGTAACATTAACATGTATATTTTTCGTTGCAGATGGTAGAAATGAGAGTTCATATGGACTGTAAAGGCTGCGTAGCTAAGATAAAGAAGGCTCTTGGAAAACTAGAAGGTATACATATACATACATACATATATTCAACTTCTTTACGGGGTTAGAGATGAATTATAAATTTTGGGTAAAGAGTAATATGGATTTAAATAATGGAGGTAAAGTTATTATAGAGGCTCTTATATTAAGACTCAGATTATATTTTGCCTCCTCTATTAAAAAATGAGCAAATTAGTCCCATCATGTTAGATCAAAGAGCAAACTAGTCATTCTGTTAAATTCATCCATTTCAATTGTTAAAACTTGATCACTGTATATCAGCATGAGGTATGCGTGGCAAGTCATGTATTATTTTCGTTAGTTATTTCGTTAGTCGCACTAGTTTTTGACAATACAAATAGATGAAATTTTTAACATAAAAGATCAATTTATTTTTTGATTTAATATACATGAGTAATATGTCCATTTTTTAGTAAATAGAGTAAAATGTAATCTGACTCCTAATAGAAATGTTTTCATAGTATTTTTACCGAATAATGGATATTTAAAGGTTCACATTCGCTTCAAATCTTATACGAATTGCAATTAAAATACACATACATGCTAAAAGTAAATCAAATATCCATGAATATTCAAATCTGCACCATCCATTATCTACGAATACATGCTTTATATTTGGTATGTATTTTTTTTTTTTTTTTTTAGGAGTCGACAGTATCGAGATAGACATGGAGAATCAAAAGGTGAGTGTAATGGGTTGGGCAGCATCTGACCATATGAAGGTACTTAAAACAGTGAGGAAAACGGGACGAAGAGCCGAGCTATGGCCATATCCATTCAATCCTCAGAACCAATTTCACTACGAATATTGCCAAACCGATTCAAAGGGGCCACCGTGGCCGTCTTCGTATAACTATTACAGGCATGGATACGACGGTCACGATCATGGTTATTATCAGCCACCGCCGTACGAAACTCTTATTAGTGAACGAGCCAGCTCTATATTTAGCGACGAAAATCCCAATGCTTGTTCCATTATGTGAGCTTCAATGTGTGTGCGCGTAAACCACCACATTTCAAGTATTTGTTTGTAATTTTTTATTTTTGGGTTTTTTACTCTCTCTTTTTTCCGCTTAATCAAGGTGCAACAGCTTTCAAAGTTGCAGAAAAGCTAAACATACAACAGATACAAGAAGACCCAAACCCAAGAAACAGTAATCCAAACACAGACAGATTACAGCAAGCAAACCCACAAAAAACCCAAACAAACCCCATCTGTTAAACAATCCTCAAACCAGAATAAAACCTACACAAAACACCCCATTAAACCACTAAACAGTTTACAAATACACCTGCAAACACACAACAACATCACACCTAAAATCACCACCATGCCTTAAACATTCCCGGCCTTTTCAGACCAGCAACCGCCAGCGCAAATGCAATCTTATTGCCGTGCTTATCCACTTTCGAAAAGGAAACATTTCCAATTCTAGACAACCTGATTTCAACTTCCTTAAAGAAAGAAAACAACAACCACGGTCTCAAACCTTTGTTTTCTGCCCAATTAAACACCTCAATGGATCCAACCTCGATGATTAAAGAGCATTTACCTTTCCACCCCATCGCTAAAAACACATCCAAAGCCAAGCTAATCGCCCCAACCTCCGCAGGAAGAGAGTCTTTCGCTGCAAACGGACCAGAAAAGTGTATCTTTGTTGAAGAATTGCTGTATTTGTTTTAATGGAAAAGTGTCTGTTGAGGTGTTAATTTGATAATTTAAAATTAAAAATATTGAAAAAATAAATAGTGAATGTTTGATACACTATTAATATTTTTTAATTAATTATAAATAAACATTAAACTCTAAATCCTAGTTAGACCCTAAATCTTTGTTTAAAGATTTTAAATTTAAGAGTTGTTAATATTTATTTATAAGAGTTAATATTAATCTTTGAACAACTATATATGACATTAACACTATATATAGGCCCAACCTGAATTTGACTTGACTCAATTCATAAATATCTCTAGATTTAAAACAAACCTCATTATATGAACCTCATCTTTAAAACAAAAAAAACTATTTTTCAAATTCAATATTTCTTTGCCATTAATATCTACTTTAATTTTTTTATTGATGCAATATATATTTTTTTTTTCTCAACCAATTGATTACAAGGAAAGGCATTGAGATCTCCCAACCCATACCAGTTCAAACAAGAAAATAACAGCAGTCAAACTATGCCAAAATGGAGCACAACAACAAAACCAAAACAAAGTTACCAATATGCTCAAAACAATGAATTCCTCGCCAAACCTGTTTTAGCCAAGTCAACCATCATTCCAATCTTGCCTTGATATGAGATTTCTTTAAATCTAAAAGTGTTCATGAGTCGAGTTGAGTCAGATTTAGGTTAGTCCTATGTAAGATATCAATACTATTTATAGTTGTTCAAACCCAACCCACTCGAAATAAAAGCCTCAAATTTTGCAAAAATTCCACCTATATTTCTAAATTATTAAACCAAGCTTGTTTAAGTTTGTCCAATTTTTCATTTTTAAAAATAATTAATTTTATTTAATATTAATTAATTATATTTGACTACAATTATATTTTTCATATATTAAATTTCTAAACATATATAACTTAATATTTGTTTTTTTATATTTACATTATAATATAATATATTTAAATTTTTATATGATATAAATAATATAATATATAAGCCAAATGAAAAATAATACATTATAAACATGAAAACAAGTCAAGTCGGCCTTAGGTTTTGAATATGAAAGTCAAATGGACCTAATCTTTTTTGTTCAACCCCATTTTCCGATCATTATATTTTCACTCAACCCTCTTAAATTTTGACGGGCCTTCGAGTTTGGACTAGTAAACCATAAATCTAACTTCTTCTTATTTTGAAAGTAATGAATTTAAATCTAACTTCTTTTAATCATACAATACTTATTATATTTATTATGTAATTTATATATAAAATTAAATATGAAAACTTAATGGATAAAAAAATAATTGTTTAGTTTAATATAAAAATAAACATGAAAGTGATATAAACACAATACACATTTGACAAGAGTTAAATATATAAAAATAATTATTAGCATGTAAGAATATATTAAACTAAATACTGATGGTGCTATGTTTTCTTTAAGGACTTGTGCCTTTATTGGAGATGTTATTCGAGATGCTAATAGGTTGTGGCAATATAGTTTTTCAATGTCGATTGGAGAAGGTATAATATTTCAGGTTAAAGTAAGGGTGATGCTTGAAGGACTTCACTTAGCATGGAACAAAGGATGTAACACCCCAAACTCGGCCTAGACGTTATGGCTGAATCTGGCGTGTCACATCAAAGCGTCGTTCAAAAATTGAGTTTGTCGTTAAAAGTTCATTTCTATGTTTAAATTATTTTGCTCGAGTTTAGCAAATCATCTCGTCAAAAACATTTACTTAATGTCTGGCATCGATACTTTAGGTTATTCCAATCGTGAAAGCTCCTATAGTTTGAAATATAAAAACGTCTGTTTTTAAGTGTTTTTGAAAATAGTTTTTAATTTTGAACATTCGTGTTTAGCAATTTTAAATAAGGAAATCTAAAGCCCATTTAAAAATTTAATCCCTCAAAGGCCTTATAACAGAATTAAAACCCAAAATATAAAATTCAAATAAAAAGTCTACAGTAGAGTATCAACGGTCGTGTGGCCACCTCTGAGTCTCTCGCGACTCCAAATCGCCTAAGGCTGGGGATTACCTGTACAGTTAGACAGAAGGGTGAGTTTGCGAAAACTCAGTGTGTAATCCCTTATAATACAAACAGTCAGATATACGGTATGCAGAAATAGATTGGGCCTGAGCCCATCACAGACACAGTATCAGGTGGGCCTTAGCCCATAATAGAACCAGGTGGACCTAAGCCCATTACAGAATCAGTATCAGATGCAGATATGCAGACAAAAATCTAGCCCAATCCAACCAATACACCACCCGTACCAACCAACACACCATGTGGGGATAAAATCGACCAACCCAGCCAACACACCAAGCTTAGCACCGGTTGCGACACTAAGTCAACAGAACGACTCGGCGCTGTAGACAGAACGACTAAAAGCCATAAATATCGTAGAAAGGCTGGAAGCCTTGTACAGAACGGCAACGGGCCGTACACTTCCTCCGTAACAATGTCCCAACCCCATGCAATATGTCGTGTATGCCATGCTCAATCATCACAGGTGTATGCAGAATGACCATGCTCAGTAACAGTCATTTAAACATATATTAAAATCATATCAGTCACACGACCACAGTCAAGTCAGTTAAAACACAGTCATACTATCATAGTCAAATCAGTCAAATTCATAATCTAAGTCAGTCATTTATCCACAAGGGCAAAATAGTCATTTTGTCCTACAGGGGTATTTCGATAATTTTACAAATATTGGGGTCTCGGTACTTATTATGACCTCCTAGAGGGTAGAGGTGTGCAAAATTCGGGTAAAACCAAAAAAATTCGGTTAACTAACCGAATTCGATTAATCGGTCGGTTAATTATTTTGTGATTTTTCGGTTAACGGTTAATTTGGTTCGAAATCGGTCGGTTAACCGAATTTTTTTGATTTAACCGAAAAAATTAATAAATAAAATTATAATATATAAATAGGCCCACTATTCACCTAAACCCAATCCCTAAATCCAATCCAAACCCAAATATCCAACCCAACCCAATTTCCCAATCCAACCCAATCATGAAAATTACAAATAATTTAATAAATAAAAATAAAATTCTAAAACTAAAACTAAAATTATGTAATCTTCTTAATTATGTAGTGATTCATTTCGGGTAATTCGGTTAATTTTTAGCCAAAAAAAATATAATTTTTGACCGAATTAACCGAAAAAATTTCGGTTCGGTTAATTTTTTTGAAAAAATTTCGGTTCGGTTAACGGTTAAAAATTTTGAAAGGTCGGTTAATTCGGTTAATGTTATTTTAGGTCGGTTAACCGACTGAACACCCCTACTAGAGGGTCTATCGTCGCTTCGAGTGACTTAGATAACCTACACGGCCAGAACAATGTATATGGGCCCAAAACCCGCTATTGGGCCCAAGCGGGCCCACATGCTTGTGTGGCCCATTTAGTCCAGATTCACATACGGCATCGTGAGCCTCATAAATCAACCTATCAATGATCACTTACTGAGGATTTTACCCGTGAGGGCCTAGAAGCCCATTGGGCCCACACGGCCCATTTTGACCCATCGAGGCCCATAACGGCCCCAGTCCACGAAAACGCACGTGGTGGCCTCTGCAGTCTGCTACCCACGATTTGGGGCTCGGTTCGCCCCATGTTGCCTATTCACAGATAGACAGAGGTGTGAATACACACCTTTACCCCGCATTTGTCAATCACGAAATTAGGAGTACAGTTACACACTCTTTTCGGCTTTTAAGCCGCTTATCATTTACGGAAAACAGTTACACACCTTTTAGCGACCACTTGCGAAATTCCAAAAGCACTAACCTAGATTCAATCCAAAAATTCAATCAGTCCTTAAATTGCTAATAAGATTTACAAACCCTGAATCTCTACATTGCCCTTACCACTAACCTTGGAAAACAGGAGTATAGCCTTTAACCTTAAAATCGCTTGGCTAAACTCCTACAATTGTTGATTGACCACTCACTGCATAACAACAGATCTCGTTAGAGGGTTGATTAAAGATGTAGTTTACACCCATCAACATTAACTTGAGCAAGACAGAGAACAACTTACCGAATCCCTCAGAATCGAATACTGACTTAAGGGAGCGACACACGTGAGTGGAATATTGTGTTCAATCTAAGAGGATAAACTGAAAGGAGATCATTGAATAGTAACAACGATAATCCTAAAATGGAAAACCGCAAAGTAACAAGAAACAACCCAATTGCTTACCCCAATATTCGGCTCAGCGACAAAGAGAAAGGGTAATAATAAATTCGCAACAGAAATGGAATGACAAAATGAGAGTATGAGAAGGTCTATGCAGTGATCGGCTTGTTAGAGTTTTAGAAGGTGTGAGGAGAAGGCAAGGTATTTGGCTATTACTCAAGAAGAGAGGAAACAGAAGAAACTTAATTCAATTTAGCAAAAGAGAAGAAGAAAAATGCCAATTCGGCAGAGAGAAAATGTGAAGAAGAAAAGAAAAGTTTCAAGGGAGAATTCGGCACTTGGTATTTGTGTTTCTGCTAAAGTGAACAACAATTGAAAAACAAAGTTGAAAAGAGAAAGACCCGAATGGTCAAAAACACTGTACGAAACGCCAGAAGGAGAGAAAAACCCGAAACACAAAAAGGAAAGAATCCAAAAATAGCAGAGAGGAAATTCGGCACCTATTCACTCACAAATTGTCGAAAATGCATACCCAAAGACCCCCTTAGCCTAATTGCACAAACAAGTCTCCCAATCGGCTATAACACTCCCTAATTTGAATTTTTTAACTTTCTCCTAAAATCTCTCCCCTTATCCCTCCTTGATATCCTCCATAACGCTCTCCAAGACCCATTCAAACTCTCATCCAATAGAGTTCGAAACCACCTCAAACTCTTACCGCCTCATGCTAGCAAAATAAATATCCTTTTTGCTTGCAATGGGATTCGAACCCAAGCCCCCCCTCAATAGCTCAACACACCACTTACCTCCTTGCCACAAGCTCTTTTATGTCACATTTTATCTTCAATTAATTAAAAGGTCTAAAGGCCAAAGTCTAGGTTCCTTTAAAAGTAAAACCAAAATTTTTGCTAAAGCCCAGGTTTGAACCTGAGACTTTTCCAACTCCTCTCAGGACCCTTAACCACTTGAACAGACATTTAATTGTGTCATTTCCTAGCTCACATAAACTTTTATGCATAGTTTCCTAACCGTTTCCTTGCTCAAGGCCCAATACTTCTAGGCCCAAATTCCGGGGCGTTACAAAGGGTTTCGGAAGTTGGAATTGAAGTGTGATAACGCTTTGTTGATTGAGATTATTTTTGTTGGTGGTGTTGTGAATAGCAGGCTGACGGAACTTCAACTGATGCATCACATGCTTATTCGATCTTGAGAGGTTCGTGTCAGACATATTCCTTGGGCGCAGAATATAGTGACAGATCTTTTGGCCAAAATTATAGATCCAGAGTTATTGAGATTTCATCTATTGGAGGAACATCTGCCTTTGGTTAAGGAACTGCTTATGACTGATTCTAATCTGTTCACATTAAACTAGAATGTCCTTTTGTCTCGCTTATACTGTTTTCCTTTACCAAAAAATATATTTATATTATCAGAATAATACAAATATAAAACGATTTATTAGCGTGTTTCAATAAAAACTTTAAAAAAATTAATCATTACCATAATTATACCTAAAAAAATTAATTTCTTATCCTAATTGTCACCAAATTAGCATCCTACAATCTTAGATTCAGCTCTCCTAAGCTTAAGGGAAGCTTTAAATAGATTATTATAGATATAGATTTTGAAGGAAAAAGATCATATTTGAATTTATTATAGTTATATAGGTACTCATGTCTTAGCTTTAAAACATGAAATTAAAGGAGAATCCTAAAAGAAAAGTTTTATTAAATCTATACTACTATACAACCACAAGAGTTAGGTGAGATGGTAATGGTCTCTCTTATCCTAACCGATGGTTGAGGGTTAGATCCTCATATTGGGTATGGAGCACCTTTAAAACTCGTTGCTAGCATCTACCCCCTTAACGGGCTTACAAAATGCGAATGATTAATTACTAAATTTACTCCGATAGATGCCTTGAGAAATAAAAAAAAAATCTATATTATATATTTAAAAGAATGGGCTTACGACTTTTCTTTTTTGACATTTGGCTTACTTTTTTTTTGGAAGGATAAATTTCACAGATAGTCATTTAACTATATATTTTTTTATTTTAATCATTCAAAATAAAAAATTTATAATTTAAGCACCCAAATTACATAATTCAACCATTTTGATCATTTAGTGAAACATAGCGGAATGTTAATATTAATATAAAATTAAATTTATTATTATATTTTTTTGTTATATTTTCTTTGAATGTTATTTAAATCATAATATTTTAGTTTTTATTTATTGTTGTCATTAAGCACCCATTAAAATTTTACTTTTTTTAAAAAAATTAAAATTTTAATTCATTAACATATTATTATTTTTATTCAATATTAAATTTTTAATCGATTGAAATTTCCGTTACTTTTTTTTTTTGGTTAATTTTATTTATCTAAGTTATATTTTTTAACTTCTCTTCCATTTTTGTTAAATGCTAACCTCAAATTGCATGATATTTCATAAAAATAATATTATTATGAATTTCGATAAAAATAAAATAACATTTCATAAAAGAAACATTTAAATTAAGTACTTATCAAAATATATGCTTGATGTTTAAGTACACTATTTAACTTAGGGCTGAATATTCGATCGAATTGAGTAAAAAAATTTTATGTTAATCGAGTTGACGAGTCCTATGTTATCATCCTAACTTGATTTTAAATTTTTTCGAATTGAGTCGAATAAAATGAAATTCGAGTCGACTCGAATTGAGTGATATTGTTCGAATTAAATTAAAAGATTAAACATGTCAAATTAAAATTTTGTTACAGTATAATTAATTCCATGTTGGAGCATATAAATTTGAAACCATATATATTTGAAAACATTTTCAAAGTAAAGAAGAAGATACTTTAGCATGATAAACTTGAATTGTTAATCAACTTATTTAGGTTCTAAAATTATTATTTTAGAAAAATTTTAAAATTTTAACTTTCTTTAATTTTTTTTAAACTATTATAATTTTTTTAAAATACAAATTTTGGAGTTTTTATAAATATTTTGAATTTTTTATAATTTTTGTTAGAAGAAATACCAATTTGTTCGTTTTCAAAATTGATGGAGACCAAAATAGTATTTACACTATTCTTATTCAAATTGTAAAATTCAACTCAATCCTAACTTGAAACTTGAATTACTTATTTGAGTTGACTTAAATAATTCGATTCGATCAACTCGAAATTCAAATTTTATTCGATATTTTCAAATCGAATCGAGTTTTGTTCAACATAATTTAACTAATTAATTAAAAATAAAACATTTACATCACAGAATTGTATTCCTAGTTTAAACTCTTTCGAATCTCAGTACTTATAATACTTAAATTCTAAATTTTGTTATAAAGATTTAAACCCTAAAAATTTAAAATAAGCAAAAAAAAGAAGAAGAAAGAAATTGAGCAAAGAAATCGTGGGAGGCGACCAAAAGAAACAGAGAGAATTTTGAAAGTATTTTTAATTACATACTCTCAAATTTCCAATAAAAAATTATAGGTCAAATCATAGTTTTAATCCCTCTATTATACTTCAATTTAATATTTAATCCTTATATTTTAATTTTGACATATTCCGATACCTCTACTGTTTATAGTATCATTAGTTAATGTAAATAGTTAACACTGTTAACTAAATTGGTTGAAATATATATTTTTTGAAAGGTAAATTCATTAATTAATTCAATGAATGAAACCATACAATTCAGAGAAAAAAATAGCCAATACTCGTTATAGAAGGTGAGGACAAGCTCCATCAACACAACAAAGGCTTTAATCTCAATATCAATAAAACATTATGACACATTAACAATTGGCTTTATCACAACTCAAGTACGATGTATCTGGAGTGATTGTAAGCCCTTAATACAATAAAGAAATCAGCCCCAGATGGTCCAAAGTGGTGAGCAAAAATCGATTAAAAATTGAGCATTCACCAAACTAGATAGGACAACAACAAAATCATCCCTTAAATCACTTGTAAAACTAAGATTACATGCATAAGCAAAATTAAAAAACGTGCTACAAGAGCAAATAAAAATTTCTAAAACTGAAGATTTATTAAACAATAGAAAAACAAATAAAACTTAAGACAACACGAGTTCAAATCGACACGTAAAATCATTTATTATTCTAAAATACTCTCAAAACGTAAACAGGTTAAGAAGTTGACGAAGAGCCACCTACTTTCTAAAAAAAACTACTGGTGGCCAGTAGAGTTTTAGCGAACGACAAACATCGTCATCTGTCCATCACAACTTGTGAAGATAACAAAGATACCCACAAAATAGATCTGCAAACTAAAAAGAGAGAAGACATGTGTGGTGAATAAGAAGAAAAATGAAATTAAGGATTGATGGGAGAGGAAAAATGCGAGAAATAGCTAACCCGGAGGTTGGCATTGCCGCTGAGTAAAACAAATGGCTTGGAGGAAAAAAAAAAAAACTTTTAATTAGTTGAAATATAAAATTGGAATTTTTTTTTCCTTAAAAATACATTTCCAATAAAAAATCAATGTCAATATGATGAGTCTAAAAAGTATTTAAAAGCAAAACTCAAATATTTTAATTAAAATAATTATCGACATTAATTGTTTAGACTAATTAATTACATCGTAAAAGTAAAATAAAAGAAAAAAGTAGGGACTAAACATTAAATCTGAACATGATAGATGGACTAAAACCAAAATTTGACCTAAAAAAATTATATCTTTAAATCATTGTTAGAAAGAGGGAAGCACGCAAATTGTGGGCCAGTCAAAGGTTTAACAAAAAAAAGTTTAATTAGATAATTTTTTTTAAAAAAATAGAAAAAGCGCGTCCGACAACAACGGAAGTGGGGCCCACCACCACCGTTCTTCAAAATAAAAATTTTAATTTTTGTGGGGGCAAAAGTTGACAGTTAGTCATCCCCTTAATCCTTCCCGCCATTACTTATCAACAACAGTAATTATTACGTATTTTAATTAATTAATTAATCAAAAATAGCAAATTTTAATTAAAAAATTTTTGAGGGGTAAAACAGAACACAGCTTGTAGGGGTGGCTGGTGGGGCCCTCAAGCTCCAGCTAAGGATAGAAATTAAAAATTAAAAATAAAAAAACAAAATTTAAAAAAAAAAAAAGAAAATCTCTGGAAATTTTTTTTTTAAGAAAAAACAAAAATAAAAACAAAAGAAAAAGAATTATACAACAAAGCCTCCATTGATGAGAAAAAAAGAGCAATGATGGTCGAAGAGAAGGAATTACTGCTCTGAGATCATCCTGGAAAAAAGGGCAGTAATAGAAAAAAATCTGGGTTTTTTGTTTTTTTTTTTAAATTGTTTTTTGTTTATCTAATTTTAATTTCAAAATATATTTTTTTGTATATTTTTTTCTTTGCTGCCTTTTTTTTTTTTTTTTTTTTGAGTTCAAATCTCCCATCAAAAACCTCTTTCTCCACCATTACCTCCCATTTCCCCCTCCCACCTATCAAATACATTTTTCATTTTTTCTGAGAGAATCCCATTATTATCATTGCCACAACTGCTTCAAACCAGGGATAAAGTTTTGATCTTTCTGCACCTTTTATGGTAACTTCAACTCTTCATTTTTTTTTTTTTTTAGTTTATATTCAATCATATCTCTACATTGCAATTCTGGGTTTTGAAGGTAGTGAAATTGGTGTTGCAGTGTTTTTCTTTCCTTTTTTTCTTTTTGTGTATTGGATTAAGCTTTAATGAGAATATGAACATTGTTGATTGCTATGATACTACATTGTAATTCTACGATACGGGTGGTGATGTCGGTATTGCAGTTTTTATTTCATATTGTGGATTGTTATGATACTACATTGCATTTCTACAATATGGGTGGTGAAGTTTGGTACTGTATAATTTATTATGAATTTTGATTAAATTAAGATAATGGCAACCACGAAGCGTTGCATGGTGATGGCTCATTTCGTCTCTTAATCTGAAAGTCGAGGGTTTGATTCCCAATAGAGCACGTTTCGTGTCAAGCTGTTTGCCCCGTAATAAGAGGATTAGTAATTGCTGCCGGAGGTGGATATTAAGCTATTATGGCAAACCAATGAATTATGAGAATAACGGATTATTAGGTTACAAATTTCAAGTGATTTATGTATTTGGGGGTGAAGGGGTTCTTCACCCTTTAAAGCTATAGCTTTAGAGAGAGAGTGTGTGTGTCATATATAATCTTGTAGACCCGTTTTTGCCTTTATTAGATTGCTTGCTCTCAAAGTCATTCTCATGTTTTTTGCTTTTGTTTCTTTTCTTTTTTTTCAGCTTCTCTGGAGATTGTAAGGAGAACTCAAGCTTTCAAAAGTTGATAATTAACATGTACATGTTAAGGGTGTTGTAAGATCAAATTTAAAACAGAAAAAATGAGGGATCCCGATATGATGATCGTCACCAAAGGCGGTGAATTTACATTTGTTTGTAGTATATTTTTGTAATAGCATTAAAAAAAAAAAAAAAAAAAAAAAAAAAAAAAAAAAACAAGGATAAAAAAGATTGCTTTTGTTTCAAGTTTTCTTGTTCAACCAAAAGGAGCGTAGAGATTCTTTTTTTGTTGTTTTTTCCCCTTTTGGTGTTGGTGTGTCATTTTGTTTTTTGTAGAGTGAGTTTTTAGAGAGAGTTCGGTGTTTTGTATTAAGGGGAAAAAAACCTGGCGATTTCGTATAGCGTTGTGGCTGTTGGCAGATGTCTTTGCTACCTCGGCCATTGCAGCGTTTGGCTTATAAAGAAATGGGGGATAGATGGAAACAAATTGGATTTAATTTGTTGAGCTTTTTGTTCTTGATTCCAAGTTTCATGATTGAAGGGTCTTTGGCCATTAACTCTGATGGTAATTCCTTCTGGTATTTCTGTTTGATTCTTTTCTTTTCTTTTTTCTTTTTTTTTTTTCATTTTCATTTATGAATCATATTCAATTCAATCATTTGTTTTCTTTTTCGTTTTCCTATTGTTTTACTTTGTTTTCCTTTGATTTTAATTGGATTTCGAGATGAAGGTTTGGCTTTGTTAGAATTTCGAGCCAGAATTGACTCTGATCCTTATGGTGCGTTTGCAAATTGGAATTCCAATGACAGCTCTCCATGCTTGTGGTGGGGAGTTCATTGTGTCGATGGTAAAGTGCAAATGCTGTAAGTCCCTCTTATATATACATACATACATACATATATATATATATATATACTCTTTGTACTTGTTCTTCATTGGATAGTAAATTAGAGTTTAGCATGTCATTGGCCTAACAAATTGAGTAATGAGCTTAATCACAGATTTTTTAGTTTAGAACCTGTTTATGGTGTAAACTGTGAATGGATTTGCTTTTTAGGGATTTGAGTGCCCTTTCTTTGGAAGGAACATTGGCACCAGAGCTGGGGAAATTAAGCAACTTAAGATCCCTGTAAGGATTCATCATCTTTGCTGCTAAATAAATGGGTTTTTCTATGTTTTTATCTGAAATTGTTTATCTACTTGAACTCAGGTCTCTTGTAATCTTGTTGTACTCGTGTCTAATACTCATATCTGACATATATTCAAACATATTTTTAGTGCTTACTTGGGGTTTTTCTTGCTGCTGATATTTAATAGTGTGCTCTATAAAAACCATTTCTCTGGTGCCATTCCAAAAGAGTTCGGAGAGCTTACGAAGCTGGAGCTACTGGATTTGAGGGAAAATGACTTGGGCGGAACAATTCCAGCAGAAATAGGAAAAATGTTGTCTCTAAAACGCTTGTAAGTCATGTTTTGTATGTTTTATTCTGTGCGTTATGCTTTGTCCTTGTTTTTAGCTTTAACTAAACTACCTTACACCTTAGGTTACTTTGTGACAACAAGTTGGAGGGCAGCATTCCTTCGGATCTTGGGAGACTAAACTTGCTCTCCGAACTGCAATATGATGAAAACCTTACATCGACGTCAGCTACCGGAATTGGCTGCATAAATAGGAAATTTGGACTGTGGTAAGAGCCATATTCATTGTTGTTCAATCCTCTCCCCTTATCCCATAACTAAATGTATCCACCCACAGTGCAGTATGTATGCTACAACATCATCATAGCTCTTATCCCATTGTGTTTTTGTTGATATTATGCATATGGCATGAACTTGACAATATATGTTTCTAAAAGCAGATTCATTTCCGAGGTTCATTGGCCTAAAATTTCGTTCAATGCTTAGTTTTATAAGGTCTAATATTATCTTCCTTTAATACCATTTGATATGCCTGTATCTTTGGCCTTTGTTGGCAACTAAACTGTTAGTTCTAGTGCTTATGACGATTCCGGTTTGTGGAATCACTCATTTTCTGCCTCATTCTGCTGTTTGAGTTCATATTCGGAAAAAAGATAGAGAGATAACCTCTGTTTGATATTTCTATGAAGGAATTTAACTTAGTTACGTTTTGCTAGGATATCAGACTCGATTCTGTTAAACGTCCTTCCTGTTTTGCAATGATTAACTAAACCTATTAAGAATTATAGCCTTCTAGTTTCCTAATTGCTTAATTGCCTAAGTTGACAGCCTATGGCAAAGCAGTTTGAAACAACTGAGCAGAATGGGTTCATTGCTCATGCCGATTAAAGGCACACTTATACGTTACCTCAATGCGTTGCCATTACCACAGTACGAACTTATCATATATCCTTTTTTTAATGTCTTATTCTTATTGTTGATTATGTTATTTCTTAAATTCTCCTTGTTTACATGGTTTACCTTCTTACAAGGCAAAAGGACTCGCTGGCCGAGCATCAAGACGGTTGCTGCAGTGATGTGCCTGGTGAGAAAAATAGAATTTACTGAATCTCAGTCCATTGGAAAGTCGAGTATGGTTTCCAGGAAAATGAATGACATTGTTTTGCTTAAAGCAGGTTCATCTGAGCAACAGATAGCCAATAGCATGCAGGATGTTGCCTCTTTTGCACGTCGTAGGCTGCTTGCGCAGTCAAAAAACCTCCCAGCTGTGCCTGCTACTGGTATGTCGTCTAACGAACAGATCATTTCTCTCCCGACTACCCGAAGTAGTGGGAGTTTCCCTGCTGTGCCGAAGGCAAAACAGCCTTCTGCACCATCACCATCACCGTCACCATCACCACCAGTTGAAATGCCTCCTACCCTGGAGACTGATTCAAAGCCTGGAGAGCCACCTCCTGAAGATCCTTCAGAATCTGTTTCCGGGAATTTATGGAAATATCTCATTATCATTCCTGTTGTGGTCATCCTGCTTGCATTTTTGGCATTTTTGTTCCTGTGTCGTAAACGAGCAGCAAAAACGATCGGACCTTGGAAAACTGGATTAAGTGGACAGCTGCAGAAAGCTTTTGTTACAGGTAACTTTAAAACATTTTATTAGATATTGCAGATTTCAATTTACATACAATGAGACGCCTTGATCTTAGATAATGTCCGGACCAGTTCGACTAAATTGGCACTGGTTCGTTTTTGTTCATACTGCCAAAAAGACCCATAATTTCTGTTATTCAATATGCAGGAGTGCCTAGCCTAAACCGAGTGGAACTCGAAACAGCCTGTGAGGATTTTAGCAATATAATCGACACAATTGGAGGTTGTAGAGTGTATAAAGGGACACTTTCCAGTGGAGTTGAGATTGCTGTTGCTGCAACTGGCATTTCATCTTTAAAAGACTGGTCCAAGAACTCGGAGAAAGCCTATCGGAGAAAGGTTTGTCATTACTTATGGTCATGAAACCTGTACATGAAATTTTATACTTTAAAATCTCCTGATTGTTGTTTTCTTTCCTATCGGAACTTACTGTAGATCGATAAATTGTCAAGAATTAACCATAAGAACTATGTCAACCTTATTGGCTACTGTGAGGAGGATGAACCTTTCAACAGGATGATGGTGTTTGAATATGCTCCAAATGGGACCCTTTTTGAGCACCTGCATGGTAATATTGTCGATTACATGTGTAATTCACGGCAAATATTTTACACGATAGTGATTCTTTGAGAGATTAAAATATAAGTTTTTTTGTTTACAGTTAAAGAAATGGAACATCTTGATTGGAATGCAAGGGTGAGGATCATCATGGGTGTTGCTTATTGTCTTCAGTATATGCACCATGATCTAAATCCTCCCTTAGCTCATCCAAACTTAAGTTCATCTTCTATCTATCTAACGGACGATTATGCTGCAAAGGTACATCGGTTTCGGTTTGAATTGGGAAACTTTCATAATGTTATTATTGATATACAACACTCATTCTCATTCATCTTTTAACTTCCGCAGCTTGGAGAAATTGGCTGTTTACCGTCCACATCAAAGTCAGAGACCTCAACTGATTCTGAATCACAACATTCATCTGAATTGCCACCATTAGTTGATTTAGAAGCGAATATCTATAACTTCGGATTATTGTTACTCGAAATCATTTCCGGAAAGCTTCCTTGTTCTGAAGAACAAGGACCGATCGAGAAATGGGTATGTTTCCCAATGACACCTTATATAACTTCGAAGGCATAGGTTTTGCATTAAGGCAAACTAATATCAAAACTTTGCAGGCGGACAAATACTTGAAAGATAAGTCAAACTTCGGCTCGATGACTGATCCTACGCTCGATTCGTTCAAAAATGAAGAGCTCGAGATAATCTGTGAGGTTATCAAAGAATGTATCGCAACAGATCCAAGGAAAAGACCAACGATGAAAGATATAATCACGAAATTGAGAGAAGTGATTCAAGTTGCCGCGGAACAAGCTACCCCAAGACTCTCCCCATTGTGGTGGGCTGAACTTGAGATTTTATCAATGGAGGCTACCTAATTTATCTCTGAAATTCCTTTGTAAGTCAAAGTCTCTAAATTACTTTGTATCAAAAATGGAAGAATATAGCTTTTGATTACATATTCTTGGTTACCAAAAACACTTCATTTTTGGTCACCATGGTCCTCATACATACATTCATACATATATATATATATATATATGAATATATAAAAATATAAGTATATCATATGTGTATCATCAATTTGTTTTAATATTTTAGACGCCATTAAAACTTAGCACTTTATTGTAATAAAAAGTATATTATACTTGTTAATGGGGGATTGTTGTGTAACCATTTATAACAGATGTATGTATTTTGTGATTATTAAAGCTTGTGATATTTTTTAAAAACCCCTAACATACATTGGTTTTTTTTTCTGCACGGGTTAGGTTATATGTATCCACTTTAATATTTTATATTTATCTGTTAAAAGTTTACTACAAAATTTGTAATGTTCCACTAATAAAATGAAAATGAAAATGAAAATAAAATAAAATAAATATTTAATTTTTAAAATTATTGTAGTTTGTATTATTATAAATATAAATTAAGAACATAAAAAATTAATATTTTAAATTAATTATTGATATTCATCACAATAGTAAAAAATTTAAAATTTTAAAAAGAAAACTTAAATCTTTGCATTAAATAGTTGTTTCGCAGCACTACTATGGAAATATATATATATATAAAGTAAGTGTAATAAATTTGATCTTACACTCAATCATTGATTCTGATCATAAATGCATACATATTACAGTATACAATCAAAACTAAAATTTATTTGAGCTTACGAAAGCTCTTAAAATGACCCAAGCATGAAGAAGGATCAATCTGAAAACTTTTCAAAGTTTGAGAATAGGCATCAATACCAATGTCAGGTAACGATACCATTTTCAGCTTCAGTATTTCAAAAATCAAGTAAAATACATAATTGTCAATACTTGGAATAAGGCACTGATACCCCTATTAGGAAGTATCGATACCAGATTGGGTATCAATATCGTTTTGGCATTTTGCCATTTTCAAAATTTTGGACACAAGTTAATTTGTATCGATACCTTCATAAAGTATCGATCATTGGGAATAAGTATCGATCCTTTATACTAGTACCGAAACCAAATTGGCATTTTGTCATTTCTAAATCATGATAATTTGTTGAAGTGCCTATACTTCAACCTATAGTATCGATACTTTTTGCTAGAAGGTAAAAAATCTCACATTTTGGTACTTTTTCATACTCAAACCATAACCAAACTCAAATAGTGCTTTAAGCACACTTCCAACCTGCATAATACCAATCCAAAACATACCAAAAGTTACAATTCATGATTCCTCAATCAACAATTCCAACATGACTCACTTTGGCATTTACATCACAACAATTAAACTTTTAGCTAACAATTCATACTAAGTGAATTATTCACATTTTCAATACATGTCAATTTCATGCATATAATTGACCATTCACAAGTCAATCAAACCACTGAACATCAAATAGGTACCTTGCCAAACATTTCAACCTATGAAATCATCAACCATTCAAGCTTGTGGTACTACTACTCAATTACATCATCCAACTCAACCATTTCACTATCAATATGATCATTTATATGCTTCAACTATAGATAAACATATTGGCAAAGTACACACTTTCATACACAACATATAACCATTCAAGTTAAACACCATTTAGGGTCTAAAATCATCATCATTCAAGATAAACACATATAAATAACAATGCCTATACACATGCCACATAACCGAGTCCAGAATGATTAAAAGACTACCGAATCGAAGGCTGGATATGGTGATCTTCGAGATGATTCGATCGTCACATTCCGTAAAAGACAACTACAAGACAAGAAAACATAACAGAGTAAGCATTATGAATACTTAGTAAGTTCATAAGTGTTTAAACGGTAAACTTACCTCAATTCATAACTAAATATATTGAAATATCTAACTTAACTCAATTTCTTGTTATGACATTTCACAACAACAATGTGAGTTCATCAGGCATTCAAATCATATATCAATTCAATATTTACATGATATTTCGATTCAGTACCGTACAACAGATTCGTCAATTATATATATCATTAACATCATTCCATCAACATATAAACATAACATTTTAGAACACATATTATTATTCAGACATTTCCCTTTTTCTTTAGTTGTTTAACCCGATGAACTATAATGAATATATATTGATACGCGGGCAACTATACCACACCAGATTACTCGTCAGATCTGTAACTACACCACACTAGTGCAGCGGAGTGCAAAGCCCTTAGGCACATATATCATATAACATGTCATCCCTCCACCACACAAGGGTCTCCATAGAGACATAACTTGGTAATTCGCAACCAATGTAGGACTCCAACATAATCAGTGAATTCTATGTACATTAGTATACTCTATCATCTCTATTACATATCCCGTACAACGCGCAGATAACCCTATTTGCATGCCAATTGTATCCTATCATTTCTTGCATTCATCTGGGCACATTTAACACATCAAATCAATTCTTTACAATTCAGTCTATTTCTCACTTTTTTGTACCAATTTGAATACAATTTAAAGTACATTCACATAAAATAAATTCATAATTCAAACTCATACATTACATTTACACATATAATTATACCATATGAACTTATCAGACAAAAACATCAATGACCAAAATGTTGAAGACTAATTTGTAATTTTCCCTTTTCCTCGATTATCTTTCGTTCAATCTCGATCTATACGATAATTCATTTCAATTTATCAGTTTCAAACACTTTATACCATCATATTTCATGTATATGGCATTTTACTTTCACTTTTAAAAAGTTCCTTAAAATTCTGCATTTTATTCAATTTAGCCCTTAAAATCAAAATATTCATAACTTTCACATTTAAGTATTGTTTTACAATCTGTTTTCAAATACATCCTTCTATGACTCTTACCATCAAATATCATAGACATTTCACACCAATTTTTACACTTTTTACACTTTAGTCCTTTTTTACTAAAACAACAACTTCACTTTATAAATTAGTCTTTTTAACATCTAAGGTTAACATCCAATCATTTAACATGAAAAACTTCAAGAAAATAAAAAAAGTAACTTTTATAAACTTTAACAGAATTACAAAATAGTACCCAGGTTAGCTAAATCAAGCTCCCATGATCTAAAAACATAAAAATTACAAGAAACGAGCCAATTGAAGGTTGAAAGCTTGGAGATTAAAAATGGCTTCTCCCTTGAGGTTCTATGCATGTACAATTGAAGAATGAGAAATGAATGAATAAAATAATTATAATTTGACTTGAATACTTATGTTTAAGCTTCATTAATCATTAATTACAATAATTAAGTTTAATTAACTTAACGTTAAACCAAATTAGTCTAAGTTAGTGGGTTTCATCATCCTCCACTACCGTACACCAAATCCCTAATGACCCAATTGCTTAATTGATCCATTAATTAATTAAAATTTCATAGCGATAATTTTTGTAAATTTTACGATTTAGTCTTTATACCTTAATTAATTATCAATTTGAATAAATTTCTATAGTAAAATTCAATATACTTCTAAAATAAACTCAAAAATATTAAATAATAATATTTAAAGACTCTATCATTGTAAAAATAGGTTTCAAAACCACCATTTTCGATACCACTAAAAAATGAGCTGTTACAACTAAGAACCTCTAACTTTTCCTTTTTATGTTATCTTTGATGAATCATATGAGCACAAAATTGGTTGATATTTGTATGTTAATGATGAATAGGAACTAAATTTTATGGTGGTTGGTTGATTGAAATGTTGCTTGGTTATTTTTAAAAATCGGACTAAATCGAATAGACTTTAAAACCTAGAATTAACGTCTCTAGGTGAACATTTAGATAGGAGAGACCGAAAGGAGAACCTATTGCCAACAAATTTGATTGTCTCGATTTATTTTAGTGAGGTTGATAGATAAACTAAACTAAATTGTCTAATTGGGTATGTAACACCCCAAACCCGGCCCATACGTTTCGACCGGATCTGGTATGCTACGGGTTGTACATTGAAAACTTTTGCTTTGTTGGTTTTGGAAATCGTAGATTTATTAGGCAGTATTAAATAAGTGACATTTAAAAAAAACCCTTTGTATTATTGTTATTTGGTATAAATAAACCCCTGACATAATTTCATAAGTTGCAAATATTTAAAAAAACTACTTAGGCGAATATAAACTATGGGGCCTTATTACCTAAATATTCCCAAAAACTTAAAGGAAAAACCGAAAATAATATATAGAAATAAAAACTTGATAGCCTCTCGAGTCCGTCTCGGCTCCCATGTCCACGATCTACTGCTCATCTAAAAAGTTAGGGAAAAATAATAGGGTGAGTCACCAAGACTCAGTGTGTAAAAGGCTTGGGCCCACAAACACATTATGAGCCCTGGCCCATACACAATGGCAACAATCATAATCACATGACAGATAATAAATGATGCAAAGCCCAACCCATCCTAAAATTCCATCCTCTACACACCAACCCGTACCAACCATCACACCTTGGAGATTTCTACAATCAACCCGCCAACCGCTACACACCATATCGACAGTCATACTGCCTATTCCTTATCAATCAGGAATTTTAACGTGGGTTTTCTACCACCGATCACCAAGTGACCTAACATTTCATTTCGTGGGTTTTCTACCATCGATCACCATGTGATCTAACATTTCATTAGGTGGGTTTTCTACCACCGATCACCATGTGATCTAGCATTTTATTAAGTGGGTTTTCTACCACCGATCACCATGTGATCTAACATTTTATTAAGTGGGTTTTCTACCACCGATCACCATGTGATCTAACATTTCATTGGGTGGGTTTTCTACCACCGATCACCATGTGACCAATCATGCTCTTCCCCTTTTCATAACAAACCCATCCCATGCATACATTCATGCAAAATCAAACAATCTACTACCTAAGAGTTTACAGTCTTTCGCTTACATCGATACACATAGAGAAGTTCTATGATTACGTACCTGGCATTCCTTGCGTAACCCTTTTTAGGTTTCATTTGACTGTCTACACAGCCACTTTCCGGCTTTTTAGCCCATAACATAAACATACATATATTCATATAGATTATTAGTGTGTTAGAGATCTACACACATTTCATACATCTGACCTCATTTTCTCCGGTTTTTTTAGCCCCAATGGTATAATACAAAATAAAACTTATGTGATAAGGATCTACACACTTGATTACCATTAGAACGAGACCCTCTAAGTTGACGCTATCCGTAGCCAACACCACTGCTATCTGCCTAAGGTGTTGTTCAGAAGCCGATCCACAACCAAGTGGCCAATCTCGAATGGCAGATACCGCTCGTTTCTTAAACTTAGGGATTCTCTCCTTTGCCTGATCCATATTTAATCCATCACAAGTCCTTGTCAGAACTACTATCACAATATATGATCGTTAATCCTCATCATAAAGTTAAGATCTTGTACACAATGAACGAATCTAGTAAAAATCTAGGGAAAATCTCCTTACCTTAAAATCCCGAAATTGGAGACTAACAATTTTCGGCTTTTAGATCTAGACGACCAAGTTTCCTTCAAATCCCAAAATGCCACCCAACATAAAACCATTAACTATTAGCTTTTTGGCTTTTGCCTTTCAAAACGAAATAAAACGTGAGAAACTAACAGAAGTCGACACTTACCTTAACACAGGGGATTCGGCTAGCACTAGAGAGAAGATTCGGTAATGCCAAAGAAAAAGATTTAAATGCCGAAAGAATAGAACTAACTCACAAATGGGATGAATAGAGAAAAACTATGGAGATTTCGACTTTTTAGAGAAATCGGCACAAGAGGAAAAGAATGGAAAAGAGAGTGAAGGGAGAGGTTTCGGCTTTTGAACAAATTAAAGAAAAGAAATTGTAGAGGGAGAGACTAAGAATTTCGGCACAAAGAATGAAGAGGAAATTAGGGTTTAAATGCCAGAATCAATGAGATATCCCCCCTATTTATAGAAATTTCGGCACTCCTATCAAAAACTCGAAAGTACCCTTCCTGATAACTAAAAATCAGGCTAATTAAAAAGGAAAAATTCGGCACCGCTTTTCCATGAAGTAGCCGAATTCTTTACTCCTCTAGGTGATGGAATTTAGGCCAACACTTAGCCTTGCAGATAGCTCCTATCTTTTCTCCTTTTATCTTCCATATTATCAACTATAATATCTACATTATCCTATTCATATAAATCCTCCTATTTTTTAGCCTTGTTGCCATCCACTCCACCTAACCCAAATGCCAAAAATTAGCTAACTTAAATTAAAAGAATTGGGCTCCATGAAACTTAAATTTTGGGCCCTTATCTCCCTTATTGTGGCGTCACCTCCTTGCTCCCTAAGTGGTGCCACTGACCACTGGGCCACAAGCCCATTTTGATAATTTAAACACAGATACCACCTTTTAAAACTCTATAGTGCCCAAACAAAAATTTCACCAAGGCCTTGACCACATCCTGAGCCCAATTTGGACCCCTAACAGTTAAATTAACTCATTACTTATTTTCACCCATTAAGCGCATAGGCCCAAAAATTCAGGATGTTACAAGGTAAAATAGTGACCGAAAGGTAAAATCAGATCAATTAGGAGTTTGAGCAATTTAGATCCCTGATCCAAGAATTAACTAGCAACACGGATATCAACCGACCAGTTTATCTTATTAAATTGATATTTTTGTACTTTTGTCTATTATTTAATTTAGTCCTCCTAGGTGTAGTTTAGTGTAAATAAATTTTGGTGATGATTTGTCGTAATATAATACTTACATCATGTTTGGTTGGATGGAATTGCTATTACATTCCTACCTTATTCCACGCGCTACAGTGATTCAGGAGTTTGGTTCACCGTTTAGGTATTCCACAGCTTTGCTATTACACTCATATTCCCTCAGCTGTTGTAATAGGCATTCAGGGGTGAGAGCTCTAAATTGGTATTCAACGCCACACCCTGAATACATTTTCACTTTTTGGGACTAAAATAACCTGCTTTCTTCTCCTTAAAAATTCTGCTCCAGATTTCTTCCAACCGCTTTAATCTTTTATATGGTGTCTAAATTCTAGGTTCATTCTTATTCTTATTTCTAGGTTCATTCTTATTCTTATTTTCATATAAATTTTGTTGTTTTGTTCTGACTGTTCAAGTTTAGAAGAAGGGAGCTAAGCTTATTTATCTGTAAGTGTACCCTTCGTTTTTTTTCTTAGCTTAAAATTTAATCATTTTTCCTTTTTGCCCTATATTTTATGGTGTCTAAATTCTGGGTTCATTCTTATTCTTATTTTCATATAATTTTGTTATTCTGTTCTGACTGTTCAAGTTTAGAAGAAGGGTAAGCCTATTTATCTATAAGTGTACCCTTCATTTTTTTTTTCTTAGCTTAAAATTTAAGTGTGAATCTTTACTTTTTTGGGGTTTATTTTTATCTATTTCTGCATAAATTTTAGGATTTTGATGATCAGTTTGGTTATGTTTCTTAGCTGTTGTTATCTTAGTATAGAGAATAAGAACATAAAAGCACATAAGATGTTTGATAAAAGCTGCAAAAGGGAAAATTTTAGGATTTTGATGATCAGTTTGGTTATGTTTCTTAGCTGTTGTTATCTTAGTATAGAGAATAAGAACATAAAAGCACATAAGATGTTTGATAAAAGCTGCAAAAGGGAAAATTATCGCTTTACATGGCAATTATTGTTGTTGTTAATGTTTCAACTTTAACGGGGGTAAATGAAATTGCATTTCAACAAGAGTTATATTCTGTGCTTGGAGTCTTCTTTCTTTCAGTAATGTGATAAAGCTGTGGAAATTATTCTTCCTCTTGCTTGAAATTCTGGTCTACAGTCTGCTTGTGACTTTGTTATTGATGACGGCCGGTCTCGGGTTAGGAGGCGAATCGTTAATGTTGCCCGATCGTAAATTAGACAGTTTCTCGTTCAACTAACAAAGGGATAATTTTGTTGGAAAAATAATATCTTCAAAAATAAATAAGGATAGGTGATAGGTTGAATGGATATGTATTTGAAACAAGAAAGAACCTTTAATAAAAATTAAAGACCCGAATCTTATAAGTTTCAAATTGATGGAAGGAGTTTCGAAATTTGAAACAAGAAAGAACCTTTAATAAAAATTAAAGACCCGAATCTTATAGGTTTCAAATTGATAGAAGGAGTTTCAAAATAAAACCGAGACCCACTATCTAGCGAGATAGGAACCGACGGTATGATATTTCGAAATAAAACCGAGACCCACTATCTAGCGAGATAGGAACCAACGGTATAGGTAGATGAACGCCACACCCGAAAGGATGATAAGTTCAAATAAGGAAAGAACGACGCCACTAGAAAACTAGATAAGTCAATTCAAACCTCGAGAATAAGGAGAGTGAATACTCACCAAAAGAAAATTTTCTTTCATTCAAATTCAAGTTGTTCTACAAAAATGAAATTGCAAGGTATTTATAGCCTTTTCAATGATAGCCAACTTGAAATTAAAATAAGGCATTTACCTAATCTCCATCAAAGTTTGCTGCCACTTTCATTTGTCATAAGTTGACTAAAAATCCCATTTTAATAAACAAATCCCATTTATCCCAAGCATTGTTAGTCCAACAAAAAGAATTCTAGCATTCATGTCCCATTTCTTTAATATTTCTAGCACATGCCTAAATTATTTTAATTGTTTAATTATTCCTCAACATTCTTTAACATTTTCCAAGTCTCCATGCCGTCCCACCATATGCCTTTATTCATAATTTTGAAGCACCAAGTATTTTATTCCATGCATTTTATCTTCCAATGGTGCTTGCTCCAATTTAAGAATTTTAATTCTTTAATTCTCCATGGTGTTTCATGTCTTGCCATTAGCTCCCCAATTTGCTAGAATTTAAAATTCCATTTCATCATGCTTAGGTAGCTAGTGCCGTCCAAAGGTAATTTGATCCTGCAAACAAATTAATCAATCCATTAGCTTCTTAATTTAGCAAAATAAAATAGCACAATCAATCCAGTGAATACTTAGGATACTTAATACCATAATTTAGACACCAACAATATTTAATATAACTTAAACATACTAATAATCACATCAACAAAGACTAATTAAAAATTTGTACTATCTAAATAAACAAATATGAAATAAGAAAATAAACTTATTATTGAAAATAAAACATGCGTAATTTAAAGTGTTAAATAAACTAGCAGTCGAAATAGCTAGTGTATTCAACTTCAAACAAGTTGTATGAATTTAGCATGTTTTTGGGCTCTCTTTTATGGTCATTCCAATTTTGTGCCACCAACACCATTGTGGCTTCTTTGAATTGCTTGACTCGGGAACGTGTAATTGGCCCATTAGGTAGCCTTATCGGGTCATGATTGACGTCCGTCACAGGCGTCGTTGGTGAGCTCGTATCATCCCCTCCCTCTTTAAGTTGATTCGTCCTCGAATCATCACCTATATCAAAAGGAGAAAGATCAGAAACATTAAAACTCGCGCTCACATTATAGTCACCTGGTAAGTCCAATTTGTACGAGTTGTCATTTATGCGTTCAATGACTTGAAATGGACCGTCTCCCCTTGGGAGAAGTTTAGATCGCCTTTGCTTGGGAAACCTTTCTTTTCGCATATGAACCCAAACCCAGTCCCCTGGTTCAAAGAGAATGCGTCTACGACCTTTGTTAGCTCGTTGGACGTATTGCTTGGTTCTTGCTTCAATATTTTCGCGCACCTTTCGATGCAGCTCCTTTATGTATTCCGCCTTTTTCCTAGCATCAGGATGGATAAATTTATCTGAAGGCAGTGGCAATAAATCAAGAGGAGTGAGAGGGTTAAATCCGTAAACAATCTCGAAAGGTGAAAATTTAGTTGCAGAATGAACAGTTCGATTGTAAGCAAATTCGATGTGGGGTAGACAGTCTTCTCATGTTTTGAGTTTTTTTGCACCAAGGTTCGCAACAAGGTTGATAGGACTCGGTTTACTACTTCGGTCTGTCCATCCGTTTGAGGATGACATGTGGTCGAGAATAGTAGTTTCGTCCCTAGCTTTCCCCACAGAGTTCGCCAAAAATGACTTAAAAATTTTACGTCCCTATCAGATACGATCGTCTTCGGAACTCCATGCAATCGTATGATATCCCTAAAAAACAAGTTGGCAATATGCACAGCATCGTCAGTTTTAGAACAAGGGATAAAATGGGACATTTTAGAAAATCGATCAACTACAACAAAAATCGAGTCCTTCCCAGTTTTTTATCTCGGTAATCCAAGGATGAAATCCATGGAAATGTCAACCCACGGAGTGTCTGGAATAGGAAGGGGCGTATATAAACCGTGAGGCTGGACCCGTGATTTGGCTTGTTTGCAAGCAATGCAACGTTCACAGATTCGTTCAACATCCTTGCTCATTCCTGGCCAAAAAAAATGTTCTTGAAGAGTGGACAATGTTTTGTCTCGTCCAAAGTGACCCATAAGGCCACCACTATGTGCCTCTATCACAAGCATGTCTCGCATAGAACCTTGCGGTATACAAATCTTGTTTTCCTTGAAAAGGAATCCTTCATGCCTGTAAAACTTATCAAAAGCACCACTCTCACAAGCATTATAGACATTGCCAAAATCAGCATCGTTAGCATACAATTCCTTAATATGATGGAAACCAAGTATTTTAGAATCAAGAAAGGTTAATAAAGTGTACCTTCGTGATAATGCATCCGCAACCACATTTTCCTTACCTTTCTTATACTTAATTACGTACGGAAACGATTCTAAATACTCAATCCATTTTGCATGTCGTTTGTTGAGCTTGTGCTGACCTTTAATATACTTGAGTGCTTCATGATCTGAATGAATAACAAACTCTTTCGGCTTCAAGTAATGTTGCCACGTTTCAAGCGATCTTATTAGAGCATACATCTCTTTGTCATACACGGGGTAATTGAGTGTAGCTCCGTTCAATTTCTCGCTGAAATACGCCACCGGTCTTCCACTCTGAGTTAGAACGGCTCTGATCCCTACTCCTGATACATCACATTCAATTTCAAAAGTTTTAGTAAAGTCAGGAAGGGATAACAATGGAGCTTTAACAAGACATTCTTTAAGAGCCTTAAAAGACCGTTCTTGCTCATCGGACCAATGGAAAGCTGAATTCTTCTTGATCACGCTCGTTAAAGGAGCGGCTATCATGCTGAAATTGGGCACAAATCGATGGTAAAAACTAGCCAACCCATGGAAACTTCGTACTTGGCTAACCGTTGTAGGACGGGGCCATTCTTGGATTGCTCTAATCTTCTCTTGGTCCACCTCTAATCCATTTGCACTTACGACGTAGCCTAAGAAAATAACCTTATCAGTACAAAAAGAACATTTCTCGAGATTGGCGTACAATACCTCTTTTCGCAGTTGTTTCTAAGATCGTGACGTAGATGTTGGAGGTGATCCTCCAAAGATTTCTTTGTACACTAATATATCATCGAAATAAACAACACATGATTTGCCAATAAAAGCTCAGAAACATGATTCATAAGTCGCATAAAAGTACTCGGAGCGTTTGTAAGTCCGAATGGCATTACCAACCATTCATACAAACCTAACTTTGTTTTGAAAGCCGTTTTCCACTCATCGCCTTCTCGCATTCTAATTTGGTGATAGCCACTTTTGAGATCAATTTTTGTGAAGATTCGAGCTCCGCTCAACTCGTCTAGCATATCATCAAGTCGGGGTATCGGGTGTCGGTATTTGACGGTAATCTTGTTGATAGCGCGACAGTCGACACACATTCGCCATGAACCATCTTTCTTTGGTACTAGTAGCACCGGTACTGCGCATGGACTAAGGCTTTCTCGGATATATCCCTTTTCTAGTAGTTCAGTGATTTGCTTTTGGAGCTCTTTTGTTTCTTCGGGATTGCTCCGGTACGCAAGTCGATTGGGCAGTGAAGCTCCCGGCACCAAGTCAATTTGGTGTTCTATACCTCGAATGGGCGGTAAACCACTTGGTAACTCTTCTGGAAAAACGTCCTTGAATTCCTGAATCAGAGACAACACAGAAGAAGGAAGATTTTCGGGTAAGTCGTTAGTATTCAAAAACGATTCCTTGTATAGTAAGACATACATCGGTTGTCTTACACACAAAGCTTTTCGGATATCTCTTGCTTTTGCAAAAACACTCATTTTTCCATTTTCTTCCTTTGTTTCTTCTTCTTTTTGTTCACACTCTCTCGTTTTATCACTTATTTTCTTGTCCCTCTTTTTTTTAAAATTCTTTTCTTTTTCTTTCTCATTTTTCCGCTCATTTTCTTTTGATTTTTCCATTGATGTCTTCATTTTCAACTGATCCTCATAAACTTGCTTGGGTGTTAACGGAGCTAGTGTCACGTTCCGGCCCAAGTACTTAAAAGTGTACCGATTAGTGTAGCCGTCATGGATTGCTCGCTTGTCAAATTGCCAAGGTCGTCCAAGCAGTAGATGTCCCGCTAGCATCGGAACCACATCACACAAAACCTCATCTTGATACTTCCCTATTGAAAAGGAAACCAAAACTTGTTTTGTGACTTTAAGTTCTCCCGCGTCATTAAGCCATTGTAGCTTATATGGATGGGGATGTTTTGTGGTAGTCAATCCAAGTTTCTCCACCAATATGGTGCTAGCCACATTAGTACAACTTCCTCCGTCAATAATGACGCAACAAATCTTTCCTTGTATTTGGCAACGCGTATGGAAGATGTTTTCGCGTTGTTGCTCATTTTTGACACCTTGTAAGCTAAGGCTCCTTTTTACCACCAAGATCTCCCCACTTTCGGCTTGTTCTATTTCTTCCTCATCTTGGGATGTCTCACTGGCATCGTCTTCCTCTTCACTTTCAGATTCGATCTCACCATTATCTCGGACAAACATAGTGTTTCGATTTGGACATTGACTTGCAATATGTCCTCGTCCCAAACATTTGAAACACCTAATGTCTCGGGATCGATTCAGAAAAACTTCCATTTTGCCTTTGCTTGTTTCACCGTTAGGCTTGTTAGTCTTGGGTGCGCCACTGATTTTTTTGGCTCGATTCGGCATGTCCCTTTTGTTGGTCACTTGCCTCCACTTCGATGTTGAGGCTTGATTGGGATTTGCTCTGGCGTAGTTTTTTTTCGTTTCATTTGCTTTTTCTACCTTTATAGCCATGTGAACCATTTCGACGATATCGATGTAATGATGTAATTCTACAATATTTGCGATATCTCGATTGAGGCCAGCACTAAATCGTGCCATGGTGGCTTCTCGTTCTTCTTCCACATTAGCTCGGATCATGGCCACTTCCATCTCCTTGTAGTAATCTTTCACGCCTTGGTGACCACAGGTTAGGCTTTGCAATTTTTGATGCAACTCGCAGTGATAGTAGGTTGGGATGAACCTTTTCCGCATTAGTGCCTTCATTTCCGCCCATGTGGATATTGGGCGTTCACCATCCCGTCTTCGACTCGTCGTTAGTTGATCCCACCAAATAAGGGCGTAATCAGAAAATTTGATGGCAGCAAGTTTTACCTTCTTATTTTCTGAATAATTGTGATGATCGAAAATTAATTCCACCTTTTTTCCCACTCAAGGTAGGCTTCCGGATCGGACCGCCCTGGAAAGCAGGAATTGCCATTTTAATGTTCTTTAAATCGTCATCACCAAATCTCGATCCCTTCGCCACGCACTCGTGGATCTCTTCTCCGTTCATCGTGTTCGAAAGCCGGGTTCTTTGTCGGCTTCACTTGGTTCGTAGACGCCGTTGTTACGTAACCAAGGTTGTTCTCGCCCCTTACCGGAATTGGAGGGTATTGGCTCGAGGTCTTCGCTCATCTCTTTGATCTAATCGTCACGATTGATCCGAACATACGATGTGATTTCTTGCATTACTATTTGCAAATCCCGATTTCTCCCTTCAGATCATTTCTCATGGTTGCAATCCTCCCCACCTCCACAAGGCGTCGGATGCTTCGTCACTTATTGTTCGGACGTTCGGGGCTCCTAGACATGTTTTTAAACAAAATTACTGAATTCTCACTACAATCCTTACTTGTTCACTCACAAAGAAAATTATCAACACTCACACTCGTGTTTTTACTCAATTCTGGCTTTTTTTTTTAATGTATTCACTCTTGCCTTTTACCGCTCAAATTCACGCTTCTAGATTCTAGAAGGTTGTCTTTGACTCACTAGCAACTCATAGGGCGTTTCATGCTAATTGAGCATGAAGCTGGAAAGCAGTTTAATGTAGAAAAGCCAAGAGATGACCAAGATATGTTAGAGGAGGTAACAATTGCGGGAAGTCAACTATAGTTGATTTCCAACATCTTATAGAGCTAACTAATTATACAGACAAGGACTCGTCTCAGTTAATATACTTTGTAAAACACTGGGAATTTAAGCAAGCAAAATGTCGTTCGTCTTCTTAGAGAAGAACTTGACAATCTAAACAGGCTAAGGTAGGAAGAGGTTTCTTTTTTTTTTTTAACTCGATTTTTTTTTGAAACTTACTCGGATAAACTCAAAATGATCAAAACGTGCCTAATTTAATTGGCTCTGATACCAGATGATGACGGCCCGTCTCGGGTTAGGAGGCGAATCGTTAATGTTGCCCGATCGTAAATTAGACAGTTTCTCGTTCAACTAACAAAGGGATAATTTTGTTGGAAAAATAATATCTTCAAAAATAAATAAGGATAGGTGATAGGTTGAATGGATATGTATTTGAAACAAGAAAGAACCTTTAATAAAAATTAAAGACCCGAATCTTATAAGTTTCAAATTGATGGAAGGAGTTTCGAAATTTGAAACAAGAAAGAACCTTTAATAAAAATTAAAGACCCGAATCTTATAGGTTTCAAATTGATAGAAGGAGTTTCGAAATAAAACCGAGACCCACTATCTAGCGAGATAGGAACCGACGGTATGATATTTGAAATAAAACCGAGACCTACTATCTAGCGAGATAGGAACCAACAAGTATAGGTAGATGAACGCCACACCGAAAGGATGATAAGTTCAAATAAGGAAAGAACGACGCCACTAGAAAACTAGATAAGTCAATTCAAACCTCGAGAATAAGGAGAGTGAATACTCACCAAAAGAAAATTTTCTTTCATTCAAATTCAAGTTGTTCTACAAAAATGAAATTGCAAGGTATTTATAGCCTTTTCAATGATAGCCAACTTGAAATTAAAATAAGGCATTTACCTAATCTCCATCAAAGTTTGTTGCCACTTTCATTTGTCATAAGTTGACTAAAAATCCCATTTTAATAAACAAATCCCATTTATCCCAAGCATTGCAGTCCAACAAAAAGAATTCTAGCATTCATGTCCCATTTCTTTAATATTTCTAGCACATGCCTAAATTATTTTAATTGTTTAATTATTCCTCAACATTCTTTAACATTTTCCAAGTCTCCATGCCGTCCCACCATATGCCTTTATTCATAATTTTGAAGCACCAAGTATTTTATTCCATGCATTTTATCTTCCAATGGTGCTTGCTCCAATTTAAGAATTTTAATTCTTTAATTCTCCATGGTGTTTCATGTCTTGCCATTAGCTCCCCAATTTGCTAGAATTTAAAATTCCATTTCATCATGCTTAGGTAGCTAGTGCCGTCCAAAGGTAATTTGATCCTGCAGCAAATTAATCAATCCATTAGCTTCTTAATTTATCAAAATAAAATAGCACAATCAATCCAACAGTCACTTAGGATACTTAATACCATAATTTAGACACCAACAATATTTAATATAACTTAAACATACTAATAATCACATCAACAAAGACTAATTAAAAATTTGTACTATCTAAATAAACAAATATGAAATAAGACTTATTATTGAAAATAAAACATGCGTAATTTAAAGTGTTAAATAAACTAGCAGTCGGAATAGCTAGTATATTCAACTTCAAACAAGTTGTATGAATTTAGCATGTTTTTGGGCTCTCTTTTATGGTCATTCCAATTTTGTGCCACCAACACCATTGTGGCTTCTTTGAATTGCTTGACTCGGGAACGTGTAATTGGCCCATTAGGTAGCCTTATTGGGTCATGATTGACGTCCGTCATAGGCGTCGTTGGTGAGCTCGTATCAGTTATGCTATATAAACTGTCCATGAATGTTAACATTGGATCTGGAATTACCTAGTAGCATACTTTCATGCTTGACAGCTACAAATGCTTTTGTGAATTAAAATGGGATAACCAATTCCTTCTTATGATGATAATGGTTATATTGAATAAAAAACTGTCTTTTTTCTGTTAGATAATAGAATGCTAAAAGCCTTGATGTTTGATTTACATTCAATATCAGGTACCCTGTTCTTGATGTTATTCTTCGTGCATGATAACGCTCGCTCTTTAATGTTTATTCTTCGTGTAAAAATTTGTAAACCTGCTCAATTTACTGTGTATGAATTACTTATTTTACTAGGATTATATGATAGCTTATACTTCAAGTCATTTGATCTAATTCATAAGCTAGTGAAGTTACTTCGGAAATTCGGATGCTTTAGGTTGATGGCGCTCTTCTAATCATTGCATTATGTTCTTTTTTTTTTGCATCCAAATGTTGCCTTTTTTATTATAGCTCAGGCTATGGCATTTGCATTAGTTAAAAGGGTGTTGATGTTAAATTCTAATGGACTCTTCATTTTTGTTGAAGTATACAGATGGATATACGGATATGACTGTAAAAATTTAGAAAAATCTAACCATATCGCCAAGTAACATAAATTGAGTTAACTTAGATAATTGGACATGTGGCAATAATTTGTAAACCTGCTCAATTAACAGTGTATGAAACACTAAAATTTTACTAGGATTACGATAGCTGGTGCTTTAAGTCATGTGATCTGGTTCATAAACTTAGTGCAGTTACTTTGTGTGAAAAATATAACGTCGGTAATGAAAAATATATCACAAAGAAAATAGAAATAAAAATTTAAAGAACACATAGATTTTACGTGGAAACCCTTTCGGGAAAAAACCACGGGCAGAGGAGAAGAAAATTCACTATGTCGAATTCGAATCAATTACAAGAGGAATAGACTATGTCTATTTATAGACTTGTAAAACCATATTCTAATATGAGTGTAGTAAGATTGAAACTCCTTATTCTAATCAATATCAAATAGATGGAGTTTAATAAGGTTTAAAAAACCTTATTTAAAATAAAATAAAAGAAGTGTAGTTCTATAGGGATTCTTCTTTTATTTTATTTTACCATTGTATTTTATTTAAATAAGGATTCGGGTCACTTAATTCTAACAATCTCCACCTTGACACGAATTCTCAATGAACAAGTTCTTCATCGCGAACTCTCAACGAACAAGTTCTTCACCTCTTCCATAAAACCCCTTAAGGGTTTAACTTCAACAATGAACACTAACCAAGTCTAAGCAATGCTCAAACTTAGTTATAGGAAGTGACTTAGTCATCATATCTGTAGGATTTTCATGAGTACTAATTTTGCCCACAACAATATCACCACGAGCAATAATATCACGAACAAAATGATACCGAACATCAATGTGTTTTGTTCTCTCATGAAACATTTGATCTTTTGTAAGGAAGATGGCACTGATCATCACACAAAATCTTTGTCTTTGATTTGAAGGTCTTCATTGAGCTCACTAAAGAGTCCCTTCAACCAAATAGCTTCTTTACAAGCCTCAGTAATCTCCATGTACTCAGCTTCAGTGGTAGACAAAGCGACTGTAGTTTGCAAAGTAGCTTTCCAACTGATTGCACAACCTCCGATTGTAAAGACATAACCAGTGAAAGATCTTCTTCTATCAAGGTCTCCGGCAAAATTAGCATCAATATACCCAATGACTTCATCTCTAGTTCTTCCAAACTGTAAGCAAACATCAGTAGTACCTCGTAAGTATCTTAAAATCCACTGAACTGCTTTCCAATGTTCTTTACCGGGATTCGCCATGTATATCGCTAATCGCATCGATCGCATATGATAAATCTGGACGTGAACAAACCATAGCATACATGAGAGATCCCACTGCACTAGAGTATGGAACATGTGACATGTACTCAATCTTATCATCTGATTGTGGAGACAAAGCCGATGAAAGTCTAAAATGGGCTGCTAAAGGAGTACTAACGGGCTTAGCACTCTGCATATTGAACCTGCAAAGAACTTTCTTAATGTACCCCTTCTGACTTAGGTACAATTTACTTGCTTTTCTATCTCTGAGAATCTCCATACCAAGTATCATCTTTACTGGTCCCAAATCTTTCATCTCAAATTCTTCATTTAGTTGGGCTTTGACCTTTCTTATCTCTCTTTTATCTTTTGCTGCTATCAACATGTCATCAACATAAAGAAGTAGATACACAAAAGAACTATCAAACACAGCAGTCAAAACTATTTCTTTTAAAATCATGAGAAGTCATAAAAGAATCAAACCTCTTGTACCACTGTCTTGGTGACTATTTCAAACCGTAAAGGGACTCTTTTAGCAAGCAAACATAGTCATCTTTTTCTGAGACTGTAAAACCCTCTGGTTGTTGCATGTAAATATCTTCCTCAAGTTCTCCATGCAAAAATGTAGTTTTTACATCTAACTGCTCAAGCTCTAAATCATGCATGGCCACAATACCAAGCAAAGCTCGAATCGAACTATGCTTTACAACTGGGGAGAACACATCTGTGAAGTCCACTCTTGGAATTTGACTGTAACCTTTTGCAACAAGCCTTGCTTTATATCTGGGTTCTTCAACTCCTGAAGTCCCTTCATTCTTTTTAAACACCCATTTATAGCGAACAACCTTTTTTACCTTTAAGAAGTTTCACAAGATCTCATGTTCTGTTTTTATGGAGTGATTCCATCTCCTCTTGCATAGCAAACATCCACTTTTCTGAGTCTTCACAGCTAACTGCCTCAGAATAATTAGACGGCTCTTGGTTTGCCTCTATATCTTCAGCCACATTTAAAGCATAAGCAACTAGATCAGCCTTGGCATACTTCTTTGGAGGTTTGATTTCTCTTCTAGTTCTGTCTTTGGCGATAGAGTATTGTGGTGAAGAAGCAACTCTATTCTCAATTTTTGTACTGGCTTAAGGAGTCGACTCTGTATTAATCTAATGCTCTACCTGCTTTTGATTTTCTTTATTGGAAGAGCCTTTAAGAGATAAGTTAGGTATCATAGCAGTTTCATCAAAAACAACATCTATGCTAATCACAACTTTTCTATTTTCAGGACACCATAACTTATACCCTTTTACACCAGCTTTATAACCAAGAAAAACACATTTAATGGATCTCGGTTCCAATTTTCCATTATCAAAATGAGCATATGCAGGACATCCAAAGATCTTTAAATCAGAATAATTAGCAGGATTACCAGACCATACCTCTTATGGAGTCTTTTTCTCAATGGCAATGGATGGAGATCGGTTGATCAAAAAACATGCAGTAGAGGCTGCTTCGGCCCAAAACAACTTTGGTAAGTTGGTATTTGACAACATACATCGAACCTTCTCCATATCGTTCTGTTCATTCGTTCTACAACGTCGTTTTGCTGTGGAGTATGACGAATTGTCAAATGTCTCACGATCTCTTCTGACTTGCACAGTTTATTAAACTCATCAGAACAAAACTCTAAGCCATTTTCTGTGTGAAGGTATTTTATTTGTTTTCCCGTCTGTTTTACAATCATAGTTTTCCAAGACTTAAATGCGGAAAACACATCGCTTTTCTACTTCAGGAAGAATGCCCAAACTTTTCTAGAAAAATCATCAATAAAAGTTAGCATATAATTAGCTCCACCTCTTGAAGACACTCTTGATGGCCCCCACAGATTAGAATGAATATACTCCAACGTTCCCTTCGTGTTAGGGATTCCTTTGGTGAATCGAACTCTTTTTTTCTTCCCAAAAACGCAATGCTCACAGAACTTCAGTTTGAAAATTCCTTGCCCATCAAGAAGTCATCTTTTGCTCAATTCTGCCATGCCATTCTCACTCATATGCCCTAGGCGCATATGCCAAAGTTTAGTAATATCATCATCTGACAAGGAAGAGGAAGCGACAACTACATCACCAATAACAGTAGAACCCTACAAAACATATAACTTGGCAGTCTTTCTCTGCCCTTTCATTACAACGAGGGAACCTTTGGAAATCTTCAAAATCTCACTTTCAGCTGTGTATTTGTACCCTTTTGAATGAATAGTACTTAATGAAATTAAATTTCTCTTCAATTCTGGAACATGACGTACGTCACTAAGTGTTTTGACAACGCCATCAAACATCTTAACTTTAATTGTTCCAACACCTGCAATTTTACACAAAGCATTATTTCCCATCAAAACAACACCTTCAGACACTGTTTCGTAAGTTGTAAACCAATCGCCATTTGGACTTATTTGGAAGGTGTAGCCTGAATCAAGTATCCACTCCTCGCTCACTTTAGAATTGTTGATAGAAGCGACTAGAAGTTCACCATCGCTGTAGTCTTCTACAACATCAGCTTCACCAAAATTTTCTGGTTGTTTTCCCTTTTGATTCGCAACCTCCCTTTTAATCTTGTTCTGTAGCTTATAGCACTCAGATTTAATGTGCCCTTTCTTCTTGCAAAAGTTATAAGTTTTACCTCAGTTTGAAGACTTCGATCTACCCTTAGATTTACCGCGAGGATTCTGATCCTGTGTCCTTCCACGATCATCATCACCATTCCGATCTTGTCTCCCATGAACAATGAGACCCTCTCCCTGAGAGTCAGTTTTAACCACAAGATACTTTATCTTATCATACGAGGTCAAAGAATCATAGACCTCATCAACTGTGAGAGACTCGCGGCAATATAAAATCTTGTCTCTAAAGGTTGAATAAGACAGGGGCAACGAATAAAGTAGAATCAACCCTAGATCTTCCTTATCATATTGAACCTTCATGGCCTCCAAGTTTGAGAGAATTTCTTTAAACACTTGTAAGTGTTCGTGCACAGACGCATCTTCCTCCAAACGATGAGCATAAAGACGTTGCTTCATATGTAACTTGCTAGTTAGAGTTTTCGATATACATATTTGTTCTAGCCTCTTCCATAATGCAGCGGCGGTCTTCTCCTTCATCACATCCTGCAAAATTTCGTTAGACAAATGCAATGTAACTGTGTTAATGCCTTTCAATCCTTGCACTTCTTCTCTTCCTCCATCAATGTCGAAGGTACCTTATCTACCCCTAGTAGGGCTTCCTCTAAATCTATTTGTGCAAGAACTGCCTGCATCTTTATCTGCCACAACACGAATCTGGTGTTGCGATCCAACAGCGAAATTTTATACTTCAAAGACACCATTACCATGATCGAGATGAAAAACCTGGAAGCTCTGATACCAATTTGTGAAAAATATAACGTCGGTAATGACAAATATATCGCAAAGAAAAGAGAAATAAAAATTTAAAGAACACACAAATTTTACGTGGAAACCCTTTCGGGAAAAACCACAGGCAGAGGAAAAGAAAATTCACTATGTCGAATTCAAATCAATTACAAGAGGAATAGACTATATCTATTTATAGACTTGTAAAGCCATATTCTAATAGGAGTGTAGTAAGATTGAAACTCCTTATTCTAATCAATATCAAATAGATAGAGTTTAATAAGGTTTAAAAAACCTTATTTAAAATAAAATAAAAAAGTGTAGTTCTATAGGGATTCTTCTTTTATTTTATTTTACCATTGTATTTTATTTAAATAAAGATTCGAGTCACTTAATTCTAACACTTTGAAAATTTGGATGCTTTAGGTTGATGGGGTTCTTCTAATCACTTCATTATGTGGTCTTTTTCATCCAAATGCAGTATTTTTAATCTTAGATGGGACGATGGCATTTGCATTAGTTAAAGGGTGTTGATGCTAAATTCTAATAGACTGTTGCTTTTTTGTTTGAATTGCTACAATTTTCATTAGGGGGTCCCATTGGTTCCCTGATAATTTCAAGAAAGATCAGCATATTGGTCCATGCATTATCAGAAAATGATAGTTTATTTTGATGTCAATGAACAGTTAGGGTAGGCACAGGCTGTAAAAGCTTGGTACTTATGTTTATTTTATTTTGTGTAATATAACATGTTTTCGATAATTAAAGTTTCAAGGATTTAGTGCTAGCCTGTATTTTGGACTGCATTCATACTCATCTGTTTCGTACTAGGTACGGTCGAAAGAATGATAGAATCAAGGAATTAAAAGAGTGGAAAATTTGTCTCCATTAACGTTTACTAGTGGCTCTCTGGCTCATCGCTTGTCAATATGGCTTGGTAATATGCTTGTTTGCATGTGATGGGGTAAAAGTACCATAGATCAAAGAGCAAATTACTCCTTTCTTTTGAAAATTTCATCTATTTTTACTATTAAAAACTGGCGAGGCTGACAAAATAACCAGATAGTGAAATGTGGCATGCCACGTGTACCTCATGGTAACACACAGGACCCGTATTTAATAGTAAAAATGGATGAAATTTTTAATAGAAGGACCACTTTGCTTTTTTATCTAACGTACAAGCACAAATTTGCTCATTTTTTAGTATAAGGGCCAAAATGCAATCTGACTTCTAGTATAAGGGCTTTCACGATACTTTTACCCATGTGATGGTGTGTTTCTGGTGAATGCAAAGTACTATTTAAATTATAAGCTGCAAAGAACCTGTGTGATTTGTTTTACTTGTTATCGTCCATGTGTTTGGCTTGGTTTTCAGGCAAGGATACACATGGAACCTGGATTCGATGGTGACAATAACCAACAAGTGCTGGTTGAACAAAACATAGGATATCAGGAATACATACCTCCACCACTAGTCGCAGTCCTTGATTTTCACAGTTTGCCAAATCAAGGATGTAATAACCAAGCAGAGGAAGTTTCAAATAGAGAAGAATATCTTATACAGTCAGTTGAGCTTAAAGTAAAACGACATGCCATGGATGAAGCTGACAAGGAAACAAATACTAATGACAGATACTTATCTTATCTTGCAACGGGTAAGATAAGTGACATTGACGATGATCCTCTCAAGAGTTCTTACTCATACGAGGCCGAAGAGGGTGGGGATGACAGAACTGGTGCTCTCACATCTTGTGTTGGTACTTACTGGTTCTTATGTATGTTAAAAGTTGATTTTGTAATTAGTATATGCAAAGCTCTAGAAGAATGGATTAGGTTAAAATATACCATAAATCTATGTACTCTTTGTAACACCCCAAACCCAGCCCACCGGATCTGGTATGTCACTTAAGGGAGTTCACAAAACATGTCGCATTTTGGAAAATAATTACTAGGTTTAAACCTTTATTCCGAAAGCTTAAGAATCCATTAAAGTATAAAATATTAAGTTATAAATTATCTTGATGGGTTTTAAAATAAAAACTGAAATTTCATACATGTCTTAACTTAATTGAAAACATAAAATTTAAAAACCCAACATAACCCAATCAAAAATAATAATCTAGTGGCTCGCGGCCTTATTACAACCATACTTAAAATCTGCAAAATATAAAATAACAGATTAAAGCCTTTTAGCTGAATCCAATTGCTCTCTTTTGCATGGCCACCTCGCGTTCCTCTCCAGCCCGGTCCGATGCACTAGGTGTCACCTGAAAGTGTTAAATTAAAAGGGTGAGTCGCGAGACTCAGTGTGCAACCCTCATGCACCATTAGATTTGGGCTTTAGCCCCATAAAACAGAGTAATAAATATACATAGCACAAAAATAATATGCAAAGCCCAACCCAAATCCTAGGTTTTCATTCGCTACACGCCCCCGTACCAGCCATTCACACCATTGGGGATTTCTACAATCAACCCACACCACTACACGCCTTGATGGCAGTCGTGCTACTCATCATCAGATCATCGCCGTAGCCACTACAACAGATCACGGCAAAAGCCGCTACAACAAATCACGGTAAGGAACCGCTACAACAGATCACGGTAAAAACCGCTACAACATATAACTTCCTCCTTTCATCAAACCCAACCCATGCAATCACATAAAATCATTATTCTTATATCATTTAAACAGAACATTCACTAACCTGGTGATTTGCTTTTGCCCTCTTTGGGTTTCCGTCATTATGCCGGGATTTCGGCATTTATCAAAACATATAAGACTTATAACATATATTAATCAAACAGATCTAGAAGGTGTGGAGAGTTACACACCTGATATCGCAAAATCCAATATTCTTAGTCGATGTCCTGCTATCCGGATCTATTATCCTCAATCTAGAGCCTTGCTCAAAAGCCAGAAAAATTGCGAAAATAGGCCTCTCCTATATTCGTCCATGGTTAGTATTCTACCTGATTTTATATATAAATAAACAAATCCTCTTACCTTAAATTCCCGAAAGTAACACGATTCTATAACTTAGAGATCTATGCGATTGGCCCCCTTCTTCAAATCCCAGAATGCCGAAAAAAAAAGTGAAATAAAAGATTAGTTTCTAATAGCCATTCAGCTAAGGACTTTTGAAAAACCGAAAGAACCTTGAAATCCCGAAATCAATACTTACATATTTTTTCATTCAAGATTCGGCACAAGCAAACTCCTTTGAAGAGAATTCGGTAACGTCAGGAAGTGAGTTCCTAGGGATTTCGACTTTTAGAAGAACAAAGAATTTGAAAAGATAAGCAAAGAATAGATAGGAAGATTCGGCCAAAGAGAAGAGAACAAGAATGGTGGGATTTCGGCAATTGAGATCTAAGGAGTATTGTTTTCTATCAGAAAAGAAAAGAGAAGAGAGGGTTCAAGTTTACCGAAAATAAAAAGAGAGATTTTGAGAGAATGTTCAGAGAACATAATGAAGAATTCGGCACACCTTATTGCCTATACAGAGCTGATTCTTTTCCCTTTACAGAGTCAAATTTTCAGCCAACTCTAGCCTCTTGGATGAGCTCTCATCTTTTCCCTTATCTTGATACATTATCTCCTCAAAAATAGCCCTGATTTCTCTCTTCATTATCTACCTATTATCCTTATAATTAAACATAAAATAAACATTAAAAATCCCTAAAAAAATAGCCCTGTGCCATCCCCCCTATTGCTCCCTTTAAGTACCAAAATTTAACCCTAAAACTTGGGCTTTAAGCTGCCAAAATTTGGGCCTTCCTCATGCACAAGTGACACCAACTCCTCTTCCTCCTAGTGGCACCATTTCCTCTGGGCCACAAGCCCAATATGCCAATTAAACTACTAAAACCTCAATTTAAGCTCTTAGAGTGTCTAAACAAAATATTTAAAACAAAGCCTCAGCCCAATTTGAGCCCCAATTATACAACAAATTCTCAAATTAATATTTTAAGCATTCAAACACATAAAATGTACAGACCCAATTATTCAGGGTGTTACACTTCTACCCCCCTTAAAATAAATTTCGCCCTCGAAATTTACCTGATCAAAAGAGTTGGGGATACTGTTGTCACATAACATCATCTGGCTCCCACGTTGCCTCTTCTGCGCCGTGATTTCGCCACAAGACTTTGACCAAAGGGACAGACTTCCTTCTCAACACTTTTACGTCTCGATCCAAGATTTGCACTGGTTCCTCTTCAATGGATAAATCCGACCTTACTTCAATCTCTTCCACCGGCACCACATGTGATGGATCAGAACGATAACGTCTTAGCATCGAGACATGAAATACGTTATGTATCTGTTCTAACTCTTAAGGCAACTCCAAACGATAAGCCACTGGGCCCACACGTTCTAGCACCCGATAAGGCCCAATAAACTGAGGACTTAGCTTATCCTTTCGTCCAAACCTTATTACCTTTTTCCATGGAGAAACCTTCAAAAAGACTTGGTCTCCTACTGCAAATTCCACCTCCTTCCACTTTAGATCCGCGTAAGACTTCTGCCGATCAGACACTTCCTTCAATCGAGCCCGTATTAACTTAAGTTTCTCCTCCATTTCTGAAACTAGTTCTGGACCCATCACCTGACGTTCACCCAACTCCATCCAACAAGTAGGAGTACGACATCTCCTTCCATATAACGCTTCATGCGACGCCATCTAAATACTAGCTTGATAACTATTGTTGTACCGAATTCAGCCAAGGGTAAATACTCATCCCAACTACCCCTAAAGTCGATGATGCAACCTCTTAGCATATCTTTCAAGATCTGAATTACCCTCACAGACTGACCATCAGTCTGTGGGTGAAAAGCGATACTAAAGTCTAGCCTTGTTCCCATTGCTTGATGAAGAGCCTTCCAAAATTACGACGTGAACCTAGGGTCCCTATCCGATATGATTGACACCGGTACACCATGTAATCTTACAACCTCAGCCACGTACAACTTAGCCAACTTTTGTAGAGAAAAGTCCACTCGAACCAGTATGAAGTGAGCAGACTTCATCAGCCGATCCACAATTACCCAAATTGAATCTTTCTTAGTGGGCGTAAGAGGTAACCCACTAACAAAATCCATCGTGATTCTCTTCCATTTCCACTGCAGAATTTTCACCAGTCGCAACAACCCCGAAGGCAACTGGTGTTCCGCTTTCACCTGTTGGCACGTCAAACACTTCCCCACAAACCCCGTCACTTCTCGCTTCAAACCTGGCCATCAGAACTGCACTTGTAAATCCCGATACATCTTAACTCCTCCCAGATGCATAGCATAGGGGCTATTATGCGATTCTCGAAGGATCATCTGCCTTAACTCCTCATCTTTTGGCATACAAACCATTCCACGGAAACCCAAAACTCCATCATTGTTCAGACTGTAGTCCTCTACTTCACCCTTCTGCACTTGTCGAATTCGAGTACTTAAGATATCATCCAAAAGTTGCTTCTCCTTGATTTGACTTGTCCACATAGGTCTTACTTGTAGTTCAGCTACCAAGCTGCCATCCTCATACAAACTAGGATGAGTGAACATTGCCCTTAAGTCTGCTATTACCTTCCTACTCAACGCATCCGCCACCATATTTGCCTTACCGGGATGGTACTCAATCGAGCAGTCATAGTCCTTTAACAGCTCGATCCACCTTCTCTATCTTAGGTTCAACTCCTTCTAAGTGAGGAGATACTTCAAACTTTTATGGTCGGTGTAAATTACCGACTTCTCCCCATACAGGTAGTGCCTCCAAATCTTCAGAGCAAACACTACCGCCGCCAATTCCAAATCATGTGTAGGGTAGTTCAACTCATTCGGTCTCAACTGTCGAGACGCATACGCAACAACTTTTCCATCTTGCATTAACACACACCCTAAACCTGTGTGTGACGCATCACAATAGACAGTAAATTCTTTTCCTGCCTCTGGCTGAATTAACACTGGCGCTTCCGTCAGGATTCTTTTTAGCTTCTTGAAGCTCTCCTGCTGTTTTTCAGACCATACAAACGATACTCCCTTCATTAACAACTTAGTTAAAGGTACCGCAATTAAAGAGAACCCCTCAATGAACCTCCTGTAATATCCTGCCAATCCCAAGAAACTTCAAATTTTCGCCACAGACTTTGGCAGTTTCCAATCCTATACAGCTTCTATCTTCCGAGGGTCTACCCTAATTCCCTCTGCAGAAACTACATGCTCTAAGAAAGTCACTTCCTTCAGCCAAAACTCGCACTTACTGAACTTTGCGTATAGCTGCTTCTCCCTCAGAATTTGCAACACCACACGAAGATGTGCATCATGCTCCTCCTCGAACTTGGAGTAAACCAGGATATCGTTAACGAATACCATGACGAACCGGTAAAGATAAGGTTGAAACACCCGGTTCATCATATCCATGAATGCTGCTGGGTCGTTTGTCAACCTGAACGGCATCACCAAGAACTCATAATGACCGTATCGAGTCTGAAATGCCGTCTTATAAATATATCCTTCGTTAACCCTTAATTGATGATATCCCGACCTTAAGTCAATCTTAGAAAATACTGAAACCCTTTTAAGCTGATCGAACAGATTGTCGATTCTTGGTAATGGGTACTTGTTTTTAATCGTCAACTTATTCAGTTGACGATAGTCCACACACATACGCATGGACTCATCCTTCTTCTTCACGAATAGGACCGGCGCTCCCCATGGAGACACACTCGGTCGAATAAACCCTCGATCCAACGATTCATCGAATCGAGCCTTGAGCTCCCGGCTCGCCGGTGCCATTCTATAAGGAGCAATGGACACCGGAGCTGTACCCGGAAGTAACTCTATTCCAAATTCCACCTCGCGATCCGGGGGTAATCCGGCCAATTCCTCCGAAAAAACATCCGTAAAATCCTTGACTATTCGAACCTCATTGATAGTTACCTCCTTAGCATCTAACGCACTAATAAAAACCAAAGACGCGTTACATCCCTTTCGAATCATCTTAACAGCTTTCAATGCCGACACTATGTTGGACAAATAATTCCTCCTTTCTCCTAACACAACCACCTCCCCGCCTTCCGAGGTACTCAACACCATGCGCTTAGTCTCACAGTCCAACTTAGCACGATGCTTAGTCAACCAATCCATTCCTAAGATAAGGTCAAACTCACCCAATGGCAATTCCATTAGGTCTGCCGGGAACACTACCCCTTGAGTCTCTAAAGGTACCTCCCTAAACAGTTTGTCCACTACCCTAGATTGTCCTAGAGGATTAACCACAATTATCTTCCTAGTGGTTATTTCATGGTCTATACTTAGAGTCTCAGATACTGAACATGCAACATAGGAGTGGGTTGACCCAATATCAATCAAGGCAAGAAAAGGGTTATCAGCAATAAGAAATGTACCAGTTATAACATCCGGTGCGTCACCATCCTCCCGTCGATGAGTTGTGTAAACAAGACCCGGCTGCCTTGCATCTACATTTCCTGTACCCCTACCAGGTGCCCCACGACCCCGACCAGATCCACTTCCTCCTCTGGCTACACCCTGACCCCTTGGTCCAGGCTGATTACCTCTCCTAGTCTGATCAGAACCTCGGCCCGTTGGCTGTACCCAATCCATCTGAGGACAGTCCTTAATCTGATGTTCCGTGGATCCACACCTAAAGCATCCACCGATTTTCATTCTGCACTCCCCATATTGCATCCTCCCACATGTAGGACATGCTAGATTTTGACCCGTCGGAGCACGAGCTGGCCCCTCAGTCCTAGGCTTTTTCTGAAAATTCCCAGATGCTCTTGATAGCCCAAAACTTCTCTTACTCTTACCCCAATCCTTATCCCTTTCTTGTCTCTCAACCCGTTTCACTTCCTCAGCTATCTTAACCTTATCCACCAGAACCGCAAAAATTCTTTCTCGTTGTGGTGCGATCAGAACCCTTAACTCATTCCGTAGCCCATCCTCGAACCGAACACAACGTTCATATTCAGTTGCTACCATTTTTCGAGCGTAGTGGCTCAAGCGCAGAAACTCTGCCTCATATTCAGATACGGATTTACTTCCCTGCACCAGATTCAGGAATGTCTTCCTCTGTGCATCCACGTAGCTGGCCCCAACATACTTCTCTTGAATTGATTCCTTAAAGAAATCTCAGTCAATACAGTCTGCGGCAGTACCCTCTTTCACCGTGAGCCACCACTGATAGGCCTCGTCTCGAAGAAGAGACACGACCCCTTTCAACTTCTCCTCCACCGTGAAACCTAAGTCATCCATTATACGCTCAGTCCCTTCCAACCAATACTCAGCTGTGTTAGGGGCTACACCAGAAACTCTCCTAAACACTTCTGCCCCATTGGCCCTAAGCCGCTCCGATAAAGATTTTCGGGCTCCTGTGCCCATGCCTACTCCAGCAACCCTCTATAAAACCCTCAACATCGCCTGAGATACAGCATCATCTTCAGGTGCCTCATCCTGAAATTCTCCTTCTACAGCCGACAGTTCCGGTATCTCATTTCCTGACTCGTGGCCAGACCCTACTGGCTTTGACGTGGTCATTCTACCCCTACTGCGTCCACGCGGCAGACGTCCTCGACCCTTTGAACTCATTCTTCCGGTTGGCGTTTATCTGATTAAGAATTTTATGGATTATTAGTTTTCTTTCACTAGTTAACCACTATCAGTCTTATGAATAATAGTTTTAAAAGTAGTTCTTTCGAATTCGCATTCACAATACAGTCTCAAGTTTGTAACCTCTAACTAAAATAAAACACCTACATCATACAAATAACATCCAAACACTGACATTCTTCACGTAAAGGTGTTTTTGTTGATTCACTACCCAATGGTATTTTTGTAATTTTATCTTACAGGGGTATTTTCATAATTTTTTATAATAAAGTTCCTGGTTGATTTCGTGAAATAAGGGTATTTCGGTAATTTTGTAATCCGAGGGTATTCCGGTAATTTTACAATCTGAGGGTATTCCAGTAATTTTGCAATCCAGGGATATTTTGGTAATTTTTTTGAAATTCGAGGGTATTTCGGTAATTTTGCAATCAGGGGCAATTTAGTAATTTTGCAAATCATGGGTAATTTGGTAATTGTACAAACCAGAGGTATTTTGGTCATTTGGCAAAATGAGGGTAGGTTGGTAATTTTTCAAACCAGGGATATTTCGATGTTGTTGTTGTTGTTTTTTTTATTATTATTATTATTTTAAAGAAGAGGTATCTCGGAGAATTTGATTTCAAAAAAATTAGTAGTGTTCAGGTGTTTGTGGGTTTTTGGTTGTTGTTGTGTGTTGTGTATTTGTTTTTTTTAAGGAAAAATTTTGTTGACTTTGTAAATCGAAGTATATTTGCAAATCATGAGTATCTTAGTAATTTTTTTTCAAAATAAGAGTGTTTTAGCATTTTTTTGTAAAAATTAAGGTGGCTGGTCCTTTTCGGGTTTTAAATTGTAAGTTCTAGCCTGTCAACAAGTCCTCAGGGTCAGGGTGAACAGTCACTACGCACCAGATAGGATTCTAGCGAAGAGGAGGTGAGTTACTAGGACTGCTTAAGTACCAGGCTCTTCCGGATCCAATCCTAGACATGCGTATGCCTGTTGCCACACCCTAACATGGATAAGGTGAACAGTCACTACGCACCAGGTAGGATTCCAGTGGAGAGGAGATGAGTCACTAGGATTGCTTAAATCCAAGCTTTCCCTGTATCCACTCCTAGACATGCGTATGCCTATTGCCACACCCTAACTCGATGACTAGTTCACAGGGTTTGTTTGGATAGTTAAGTCTTATGAAAATTTAAGAAGTGGTTTAAACTAAGCCTATAGTCCATCAGAGTCTATTTAAACTAGTCTACGTCCCATAAAGCCCACATGTATATCACACAATGGTTTAGAGTACTTACCTGGCGGACTTGGGAGGGAGACGCAGGTGCCATGCTGAGCTAACAGACCTGTTATCATTTTAAAAAAAACACATGCATGTTTCAAAAACCCGATTATAGAAAACGTTTTGAGCCCAAAAACCCCCAGAGCCGAGTTTTGAACTGGGCTCTGATACCAATTTGTAACACCCCAAACCCAGCCCAAACGCTACGACCGGATCTGGTATGTCACTTAAGGGAGTTCACAAAACATGTCGCATTTTGGAAAACAATTACTAGGTTTAAACCTTTATTCCGAAAGCTTAAGAATTCATTAAAGTATAAAATATTAAGTTATAAATTATCTTGATGGATTTTTAAATAAAAACTGAAATTTCATACATGTCTTAACTTAATTGAAAACATAAAACTTAAAAACGTAGCATAACCCAATCAAAAATAATAGTCTAGTGGCCTGTGGCCTTATTACAACCATACTTAAAATCTGCAAAATATAAAATAACAGACTATAGCCTTTTAGCTGAATCCAATTGCTCTCTTTTGCATGGCCACCTCGCGTTCCTCTCCAGCCCGGTCTGATGCACTAGGTGTTACCTGAAAGTGTTAAATTAAAAGGGTGAGTCGCGAAACTCACTGTGCAACCCTCATGCACTATTAGATTTGGGCTTTAGCCCCATAAAACAGAGTAACAAATATACATAGCACAAAAATAATATGCAAAGCCCAACCCAAATCTTAGGTTTCCATCCGCTACACGCCCCCGTACCAGTCATTCACACCATTGGGGATTTTTACAATCAACCCACACCGCTACACGCCTTGATGGCAGTCGTGCTGCTCATCATCAGATCATCGCCGTAGCCACTACAACAGATCACGGCAAAAGCTGCTACAACAGATCGCAGTAAGGAGCGCACAATGATCACGGTAAAAACCGCTACAACATATAACTTCCTCCTTTCATCAAACCCAACCCATGCAATCACATAAATTATTATTCTTATATCATTTAATCAGAACATTCACTAACCTGGTGATTTGCTTTTACCTTCTTTGGGTTTTCGTCATTATGCCGGGATTTCGGCATTTATCAAAACATATAAGACTTATAATCATATATTAATCAAATAGATCTAGAGGGTGTGGAGAGTTACACACCTGATATCGTGAAATCCAATATTCTTAGTCGATGTCCTTACTATCCAGATCTATTATCCTCAATCTATAGCCTTGCTCAAAAGCCGAAAAAATTGCGAAAATAGGCCTCTCCTATATTCATCCATGGTTAGTATTCTACCCGATTATATATATTTAAATAAACAAATCCTCTTACCTTGAAATCCCGAAAGTAACACGATTCCATAACTTAGAGATCTATGCGATTGGCCTCCTTCTTCAAATCCCGGAATGCCGAAAAGAAAAGTAAAATAAGAGATTAGTTTCTAATAGCCATTCAGCTAAGGACTTTTGAAAAACCGAAAGAACATTGAAATCCCAAAATCAATACTTACCTATTGTTTCCTTCAAGATTCGGCACAAGCAAACTCCTTTGAAGAGAATTCGACAACTTCAAGAAGTGAGTTCCTAGGGATTTCGGCTTTTGGAAGAACAATGGATTTGAAAAGATAAGCAAGGAATGGATAGAAAGATTCGGCCAAAGAGAAGAGAACAAGAATGGTGGGATTTCGGCAATTGAGATCTAAGGAGTTTTGTTTTCTGTCAGAAAAGAAAAGATAAGAGAGGGTTCAAGTTTACCGAAAATAAAAAGAGAGATTTTGAGAGAATGTTCAGAGAACATAATGAAGAATTCGGCACACCTTATTGCCTATGCAAAGCCGATTCTTTCCCCTTTACAGAGTCAAATTTTCGGCCAACTCTAGCCTCTTGGATGAGCTCTCATCTTTTCCCTTATCTTGATCCATTATCTCCTCAAAAATAGCTTTAATTCCTCTCTTCATTATCTGCCTATTATCCTTATAATTAAACATAAAATAAACATTAAAAATCCCTAAAAAAATAGCCTTGTGTCGTCCCCCCTATTGCTCCCTTTAAGTGCCGAAATTTAGCCCTAAAACTTGGGCTTTAAGCTGCCAAAATTTGGGCCTTCCTCATACACAAGTGACGCCAACTCCTCTTCCTCCTAGTGGCACCATTTCCTTTGGGCCACAAGCCCAATATGCCAATTAAACTACTAAAACCTCAATTTAAGCCCTTAGAGTGTCTAAACAAAATATTTAAAACAAGGCTTCAGCCCAATTTGAGCCCCAATTGTACCTCAAATTCTCAAATTAATATTTTAAAGCATTCAAACACATAAAATGCACAGACCCAATTATTCAGGGTGTTACACTCTTTGTATAATTGGATTATATAATAATCATATTAAGAATGTTATTAATTTATATTTTTTATTAAATTATATTTAATAATAATTATGTTAAAATATGGTTAAATTATTTTTTTATTAAATTACTTTCAATAATAATCTTATTAAAATTTAATAATAATAATAACAATAATCATCTACATAAAAAAAATTCTGCTAAGGGTATTTTGGTCATTTTAGTTTTTTTCTTAAGCTATTACAACATCATTCCATTCAACCAAACACAAGAATACTATTACAGTTCTATTCCATTCCATTCAACCAAGCGGTTGAATTATGATTCATGACTCTATTCCATTCTGACTCTATTCAATTACACATTTCTATTCCATTACAATGAACCAAACGCATCTTTGTTAGTGTGTAACGATGCTTTTTTGATGAGTGTTGGAAACAACAATTTCGGAGCCACAAATCCGATGAATGAATCCATAGATATTATTATTGTTTAATATTTATGAGTCAAATATAGTATATATTAAATTAACTTTTGATTTGATAATTTTTGTTATTTGAGTGAATAGTTAAGTTTAAGTGGTTTGTCCCTAAAGTCAAGTGGTTTTAGAAAATGATGTATCGAGACCTCGTTTCTATAAACCGAGTCCTTAAATATTTTTATTAAATATTTACAGAGTTATTAGAAAAATGGATTGAAGTTTGGTTCAAAAATTTTATTATTTTTTTATTATAATAAAGTAAGATAAAAGAAAAGAAAACAAAAACAACATCTTTTACTTTCATTTTTTTCTTTCAACAACGAAACTCCATGGATGAAAGCTTGGAGAATTCAACTGATTTTTATTCCTTGCATGTAAGAATTTTCGGGACTTATTTTTAGTAACTTTTATGTTTTTGTGATCATTGCAATTATCTCAAGTTAACCCAGGTGTTAATTCGTGAAACTGTTAAAAATTGTGAAATGTGTCATTGTTGAATTTGTGAGATTTTTGAAATTTTATGATAGTTTTGTAAGCTTGATAGTTAAATAATAGTATTTTGTAAAGAAATTTTTAGTGATTTTAATGATTAAAGATTTAATTTTTAAATTAGTAAAACTACATGGAATTATTGTGAAATTGAGTAATATGGGTTTTTCAAGGATTATAGGAAATTTGGTTAGCTTGGTTTAAGTTTAATTGTGTTCAATTTTATAGTTTCAAGTTCAGGGATTAAATTAAAGAAAATGTAAAAGTTTAGAGGTAAATTTGTAAAATGTGATTAAAAGGGCTTAAATGAATAACTTTGATTGTTTATATGGTTTAAATTGATTTAATTGAATTAAAATATACTTTAGATCAAAGATCTCATCGATTGGAGGGCGTACAAGGAAAAGGAAAAATTACGATTAGTCTCTGATTGTTAAATTACTTTGACAGGTAAATTCATACTACCATCCGCGGTTACAATTCGTTATTAGATGTTGTTAATTATATATATAAACTGCTAAAATGGAATTGGACCATGTGAAATAAATTGAATTCTGAGATAGTTTCTGTAGTAGCCCATTATTGCCCGGGCCCATATTATTCAAAAACAAAAAAATAAATAAATAATAAAAATACCAAAAGTCCATTTTATGTTACAGTCCAAATACAAGCCCAATATTAACCCATTACCTGTGGCCCAATTACACCCAAAATAGACCCAAACTTACGCAACCTACACGGCCCAAAAGGGCCCAACTCTAAATCAGAAACCAAGGGTTTCTAAAACCCTAAGTTCCCTCGCGCCGCAAGCCCTAACACCAGCCCCTCGGTCACGCTGCAAATCAGCGCACGAACAATGCTCCGTCGCTGGATTTCTCTCCATACTCCTGCAAACAAGGAAAGAAATGGACAGTAGCAGTATATTGTGATTTTGCATTTATTTTCGATTTTATTTTTGGGTTATAAATAACCCCAAACAATCTATAAAAGGGAGATACACACATAAATATACAAAATACAGAAATAAAAAATAGCAGAGGTGATTTCAGACAATTCCTTTTCATTTTTATTTTTTTTCTATTTTCAAATACTGTTGTTTTCTATTTTTTTCTCTCTATCTTGTTCTGTTTTTTTAAAACTATATTATATATATATATATTAAAATATTAAAAAAAGGGAAAATTTTACTGTTTTATGATCCGCCCTTTGTGCAACTGATGATGCGGCGGCGGCATGTACGGTGCAAAGCTTTGCCGGAGTATCATCGGAAATCGCGGAGAGCATTTTTGAAGCTCTCTGTTTTTTTTTTGGAATAGCAGAAATGTGATTTTTTTGTCAAAATTTTAACTTTTATAGGGAATATAGTACGAAGTTGTTTTGAGCCCTATTCCCGGGTGCCAAAACGGCGTCGTTTTGATGTTGGACGCGAATCCGACCCGATTAGCCCTCAGGATCCGCGTGTTTTCTACGGAAGGGCTAATTGCGCTTTTAGCCCTTCCGCTTTTTTATGGTTCTATAATTAAGTTTTCCTTATTTTTCATTTTGCCCTTAAATTTTATTTGGATTTCATTTGAGTCCCTCTTGAAACGCAGCGTTTTGGAGGGAGGAAATATTTTCCCTTTTAGTCCCTCCATGTTATTCGCATGTCTAAATAGGTCCCTTACCTTTTATTTTCTTTAAAATTCGCCCCAAACTTTTATTTTTAGTTCAATTTCGTCTTTTTTTATTTCTTTTGTCTTTTTTATTTCATTATTAATTTTATTTTTTAATTTCTATTATTATTTTTATTTTTACTATTATTTGTACATTAAAATATATTATTTTCATTATTATTATTATTGTTATTATTTTTTTATTATTATTAATATTATTATTATTATCACTTTCAATATTGCCATTTACTATTTCTATTTTCACTACTATTTTTATTGTTTTTACTATTAATCTTAATATTATTACTATTATTTTATTACTAATACTATTTTTATTTTTACTATTACTTTTATTATTATTTTCATTATTATATTTATTATTATTACTACTATTATTATTATTTTATCATCCACATTATTATTGCTATTTTATTATTATTTTTAATATTACTACTACTATTATTATTTTCTTTATTATTATTAACTTTATTATTTTTATTATTATTGATTATTATTATTTTAATACTTTTAAACTATTGTATATAATACTTTTTTTTATTTGATTTACTACTAGTTTTTATTATTATTTTCATTATTCTTACTTAAATTCTGTATTAGTATTATTAATCAATTAATTTTTATTATTTTACTTAGAAAATACTTAAATCTAATATCATATATTTGTTTCATTTACTCACTTATTCTTTTATTTATTTATTTATCTCATTATTTGTTTATTCTCTTACTTATATATATGTACATATTTTTGTTTTTTTTTTACTTTTATTCTTGAATTTCTAAATAGGCTCGTATTTTTAGTTTATTGTGTTTCTACTATCATGATCTTTATGCTTTATTATTTTATTAGATTTATGTCGTGTAATTGTTCTTTAAAATATGAGATTTTGTTTTGAAGTAAGCAAATACTCCGCGTTCAAAGATTTGAAAGAAATCGTACCCTAACTTACTGGGTTTCGATTTTTCTCATCGAGTTTAAAGAACCAATTATTTTTAAATCAAACATATAAGTTAAATAAAATACTTATTCTCGGGAATTCAAAAGTGTTGTGTCCTAACTCACTGGATACGACATTTTGTTACTTCGAGGTAACGACTTCCAATAATAAAGACAATATTCGGTATTTGGGAATTTCGAGAAATTGTGCCCTAACTTACTGGGTCCCAATTTTTCATTCAACTCAAATAACCGAATATCCTTTTTAAGTTTAAATGTACGAATTTTAGATAAAGACAAGTTTAGTTTCAAGGATTCGAAATGTTGTATCCTAACTCACTGGGTATGATATTTTATTCCTTCAAAATAAGCGGGTCTTGGCATCTAGTTTAATTCATTCAAGTTTTCAAAAACAAAGAGGATCGTATTTTAAAATTTTTTTAAATTTTCGACATTAGGACAATAACTAATCAATCCGGTACCAATTTTGGGCGTTATGAGGGTGCTAATCCTTCCTCGTACGTAACCGACTCCCGAACCCGTTTTCTTGAATTTCGTAGGCCAAAATCAATGTTTTGAAATAAAATGTTTTATAAGGTGATCCGATCACACCTAAGTAAAAAGGGATTTGTGGCGACTCCATTTTCGTTTTTAAAAGTCGACCCCCGTTTTTTCATAAAACTATAAAATTGGTTTCGACAGTTTCGATGGGCCGAGTAAAAGTTTCATACATGAGATTTCTTAATGATTCCCGTTCTGGACCGAGCTCTAGCATTTGTTGTGGACTTAGATATATATATGTGACACAGATTTAGCCTAGAATGGTAATTTGTTGACGTTTTAAAGGTTTAGCTTGGACTGGTAACCTTACATGTATACATAGCCCTAGCCAGGCTATTTCTCTATGTTGTCAATGATTTAGCCAGGAAGGGTAACCTGATACATGTATTTCTGTACTCGACTAGCTTGAATGAGCATTAAGTGTTTCCCGCACTCGTGTATTGAGTTTTTTTTACAAAGTTCATTAAAGGATATACAGTGTAAAATTGTATTGTTAATGTGGATGAAATACGAACTCTGAATATCTATATGTTCAATACTTATTGACCTGGAATTGTTGAACCATGTCATGATATAAATGAATATGACAAAGATATATGATGAAATTTTTAATAATGAAAGTGTTGCAAAGTGATAAATTGAAAAATTGATTCATGATGAATTTTGAATTTAAGTTGGTATTTTACCATTTGAAATTATATATGTGGTTTGGACTAAATCTCATATGGTTGATGTTTTGAATACTATGATAGGTGAATTGTTTCATATTGATTCATGTAATTTAAATGGTTAAGGTCAATTATTTTTTTATATTGTATGAGCTTACTAAGTATTTTATATGCTTACTCGGGTTACTAATTTTTTATAGATTTTGAACTGTCCGGAATATGTCGATTGGATCAATGAGAAGCATTCACCTTTCACCTCCCGATTTGGTAGACTTTTGATGTTTCGAGCTTGGCTATTTATGGCATGTACTTAGGAGGATTAAATATTGAAATGTAAAGCTCGTGTTTGTGGTTTGTGGTTTGGCACGGTTGTGTTTGAATGAATATAAATATTTTAATATATGCATATGGTAATTTAGCACATAGATGATTATGGAAAAGACATTGATAGTATTAAGTATTTGTTTAGTTGATAGCATGAAATGGCAAAGTCACTTTGGTATGTTAGTTAAATGTTTACATTTGGTGTAATTGAGTTGTGATAGAAATGATTGAAGGCATTGGTAGTTATAGTATGTATTGCTTGATGATATTGGTATAAAGTTTTAAGTTATATTTTGAACTTTGCCTATTGATATTCTAGTTAAAGAAGTAATACTTGCATATTAATGTTTAGGTATGATTAATTTGTCAAGAATGGTAAAGTTTCCTTATTGTTTAATGGTTGAATTTTTGGTGCCAATGAGGGCATATTGGTTGCTTGTTTGTATGATTAGTAAATTGATGTTTTGGTCTTGTAATGTACATATTTTGGAGTAGGTCTGAATGGTGTTAAATGGCACTCTAGGTCATTGGGTATAAATGGTATGGAAATTGCTTGAAACAGGTTATTTATGTTACACACGGGTTACCACACGACTGTGTGTGCTACATGTTCAGGATAATTTTAGGTCCACACGACATCAGTTAGTTACATGGTCTGGAGACACGACCGTGTGTCTCCTTCCACACGATCTGAGCTCTACCACACGACCATGTTCCTGCACCACACGGTCTTTGCCTTGTCACAAGGCCGTGTGACCCATGTTTTGCATTGTTATCTTTTATTTTGTAAATGTTTCAGATTGGTGTTGATTTAGTTCTAAACTTGTTCAAAGGCTTTCGTAAACCCGATTAAGACTTAGTTTTGATTGTAATGCATGTTTAACATGGAATTAACTTGTATTTATTGATTATTGAGTATTATTGAATAAATTGCTTGTGAATGTTTCAATTTTCTGTTGTAGCATCCTATAGCTTGGGTCAACGATTGGACTGGGTGTAGGGTGTTACATAGTGATTAGCTAGTTAAATGTCTTAATTGCAAGCGTTATCATTGTCATTCACCTTATCGCCCGATATTTTTTGGGTTCGATCCTTAGAATATTTTTATTGTTCCATTGCAACACTTAAAAATATTACAACTGGATTATCACACTTGCAGTTAAGTTGCTTCAATTTATGATATTTTGTGTTAGTTCTCTACTCGATGTTGGGGGGAGAGGGAGGGGAGAGTAGTGGGGGGTGGAGAAAGAGGGGAGAAGGACGGGGAGGGAATTTATTATTATTATTATTATTTATAAAAAAAAGTGCTTATGTGGCACAATGTGATTGGTCAATAGTTTTTTTTCTAACAGTGTTAAAACTTGGTTTGATTGGGGTAACAGTGTTAAAAAATTAGATTTATTAAGAATTTTCAAAAAATTTTAAGGGATACTTACATTTTTTTTTTAAATTTGTAAAAGTCTCAATAACAACTTTTCTAATTTTTGAGGGGTCAGTGCCCCTTCTAGCTCCTCTTACATTTTGCTCTTGCATGCAAGGGCAAAGTCAGAAAAATTTTGAGGAGGGTTAAAATTAAATTGTATATTTTTACGATAATAAAAATACAATTTCATAATTTTAATAGCCTATACCTTTATGATTTTTAAAAAAATTAAATCATTTTTTTATAATTTTAAAAAGCCAAAATATAATTTTACTATTATTAATTTAAAATTTTATAAATTATAAAATAACCTAAATAAAAAAATCATTTTTGGTGGGCCGGCCCCTTTACAACCGCTGGCTACACCACTGCCTACGTGCAAGGAACGATATTATTTGGCATTATTGTCAACATAAGTCTTAATAACCAAAAACAAGTGTATACAAAGATTATTTGGTGATTAAGTTTATTAATTTATATAAGTAATAGGCTTTGTTAATAGAAAATAAATGTTTCTATTTACGAAACAGATGTGATCTCTATATGTGGAAATAATTTTATAGGATATTAGAAAAGAGTTTGATAAAATACCGAATTAACGGGATAAGGGTATTCTCTCTCTCTCTCTCTATATATATATATTGTAAACATTAATATTATTATAAATTTTTATCATTTTTTTAGATAATGTCTAGGATTATCTATAGCCCTTCCTATCCCTTAAATAGGAGGTCAATATACTTCAGCGCATTCAAATCAACGTCCTCATGTACTACCAATAATACCGATATTGATACCAATCGAATTATGACTTAATCGGTAAGGTAATTAATATATTTAAACAACAAGAAGTACAAAAATTATTTTAGGACTTGGGGTCTTATTTTTTAATATTATTTTTTCAATACTAACAAGAGTAATAAACCCTAAACAAATTAGCTACTAAATTTAGGGAAAACAACACCAACCGCATCAACCATTAACAAATTGATATCTCCCCATGCCTACGGTGGCTCATCATAAATATCAATAACTATGCAAAACTTGAAATAAATTAAAATTCTCTAATTATGACGTCAAATACCACGCGACAAAATGACGTCATATACCTATAATGTGTTCCAACCAGCACTTAAATAACAATTCCTAAGTTGTGATGCCACTTAACTATATCACATGACATCACTCAATCCAATAGAAATGAAAATAATAGTATAAACACTTTTTTTTCCTCTAATTTTTTTAAAAAATATTATTTTAGTTATTTATTTAATTTATTTTACTTTTTTAGTCTTAAATTTACGTTGTGTGTCAAATCACTCAAAATCAATAAAAAAGTTAACATTTTGTTTACTTTGTTGACATGGCATAACATGGATTGTCATGCCATGTCAATAATTAATATTTTTAAATTTTAAAAAATTTAAAAAATATAAAAGTATAAAAACATTTTTAATATTTTTAATTTTTTAAAAATTAATTAATTGCTAATGTGACATACATGTAACGAATCCATATATATGCCACGTTAGCAAAGTTAACAAATATTAATTTTTTCATCTATTTTTATGATTTGATAAATAATACAAATTTAAGGACTGAAAGAAACAAAAATTAAATAGATGATAAAAATAACTTTATATATATATATAATTGGAGGACTAAAAGTCATTGTACGTGTTTGAACAATAAGATATTAAGTGACATCATGGCCAATTTTTTTTTTATTTAAAAGATTCTAAAAAGATATCAGGTCCTATATAAACCTTTTTAAAGAAAACCCTAAAAATAATTTTATTATAAAAATTATTCTGTCATTAATAAAGTCACATAATAATATGTTAAAATAATGTGTAAAGCACACAATTGGTCACCGGCTTTCATAAATTTTCATTTTGAGCATCAAACATAAAAGAAATATTTGAAAAAGAAAAGCACTACCGTTACAATCTGTTTTCATTTGGTCATCTATCATTACTTTGAGGTTAAGTGTATTATTATACATTCATTTTAATCACACGACTTTAATAAACTTCAAACAAAACCTTGTAAATTGGCTTTCAAACTCCTTAACTTTGAATCAAGTACTTGGCCCTTGAGGAATACACCTAGCTCCTTGTCCTTAATTTCAAGATCGCGTCCATAATTTTCAAGAGCTTGATTAGATCTATCCTTATTTGGCTTGTCATTCATGCACGCATTTCAACCCTCTCTCTTTAAAAAGATTTGTTATTAAATCCACATCAAGAAGTATTAGAAACGTAAAAAAAAGGAATGATTGTATAAAAAAGTGATATTATTCATTTCCAATAGTTTAATATCACATCAATAATTTCATCTTGAATTTTAGAATTTTCATTTTCATTTGATTTTTTTAGGGTGATAATATTGAAATTCAAGATGAAAATATTGATGTGGTATTAAATTATTGAAAAAAAGATCGAAATAAGGTGACGTCACTGTTTCTTATAATCTTTTACTACATAAAAGTTGCATTAGCATTATATTTACTCGGTAAGTTGATCTTGTTGGCATTGTCATCAAGTGCATAGTCAATACGAGCATGTAGGGGCTTTGGCCTTTAATCCATTTAAAATTAATTCTTCGATTTAATCCTTTTTAGCTATTTAATTATAGAAAAATTGTATTTTTTATCTCACTTAAAAATTAATAATTCAATTTCAACCGTTTAGATATAAATAATTTTAACTTTGACCCTTCCAAAAAAATTTAGTTCATTTTGAACCCGATTGTCATTGATCTTCCAAAACATAGGAAGAACCATCTTTGATTGAATCCAGCTTAGGTTTCCTCTTAGAAGGAAATCTCGGCTTTAGCAAATGCACTCACTCTTTTTCAACCCAATGGTAATATGTAGGTAGCTTGAACAATTTCACCAAAAATTTGAAGTTAAACCTATTCCACATTTGATAGACCAAAAACTAGAAAAAGAAATCAAAATTTAGAAAAGAAAAGGAAAAAAGCGGTGGGCTTCATTCAAAAATCTCAATCGTAGGAAGGTGAAGAAGGGTGAGGAAAAGCTATGATCTGACTTCCACAGTGATCGGAAAATGAAAGTGAAAGATAAAGAGCTTTTTTTCCTAAAATTTTGGTTCCAAGTTTCTTCATTTTGGAAGGGATTTTCTTTAGAATCGAACTTGAGGATGAGAAAGAGGGAGAAGAGAGGAACAACTTGAAGGGATTTTTTTTATCAGGGAAGACCACCCAAAGACGACGATGCAATTGATGGTTGAACCCAAGCAGTTTTGAAGGAGAAGAAAATTGTGATGAGAATAATTTTAAGTTTCTTTTTTCGATACCGAATTTTAAAAGTTTTTTTTAAGATTTTTATCATTTACATTTCTTTTAAATCTTTATTAGATTTATTCCTAGCAAAGCCAATTTAATAACCAAGTTGATAGAATTTGTAAATATGAATGATTAAATTTGTTGAAATAATTAGAATTAGGACAAAATTAATATAATGTATAAGTGTTGAAAAATAAATGTATTATTATATCATTTAGAAAAAGGTTATGTCAATTATAGGTTTTGATCATATTTGCTCTTTTTTTTATACAATGACTAAAACTACCCATAGCCTCTCCTCAACCCATAAATAGGAGGATAATGCACTTTAGTGCACTCGAACCCACCCTCCTTCATTGACAACAATACCCATATCAATCAAGTTAAAACTCAATCGGCCACATTAATAGTTTTTTTTTTGAAAGAAATCACTGGATCTTTATTCAAAACAGGGCCAAAACAATCCCAACAAAACCAAAATAAACAAACATACAGCAAAACATGAAGGGTCCAAAACCAAGCCCAAAACAAACAAAACAAAATGAAAAAACAAAGAAATCAGCCCAAGCAAAGATCCAACATAAGAAACGACGGGGAAGCTCTAGAGACTTCTACGTCCCAGCTGTACTACATTTGATAACCCCCTCTTGAAAATAGCAGACTGCCTTCTTGAATACGCCAACTATCAGATTAATTCAAAATCCTTTCCATTCTCTTCTTTAACTCTCTGACCCCTTGTCTCTCTCATGGCTTCCGTCCAACTTCGATCATCGACCGCCGCTCCCTCAGCATCAGAAGGAACCATACGCATTAGATAAGTTGTCTCACTCTTTCTGATTCCCTCAGAAGCTATAAGATGAGCAACTTTATTAGATTCCCGATTGGTAAAATAAAAAGCACAATACCTGAAACCTAAACTCAATTTCTTAGAATCATTTATAAACGCTGCAATTTTAGATCTGTCCTCTTTCTCCTCTTGCAATTTACGGATCACTGATCGAGAATCTCCCTCAACTTCCACTTCCCTCAGTCCAAGGTGTATCTCGAGATTGAGTGTCTGAAAACACGCCATTGCTTTAACTACAAAAACAGACGGTATATTCGCATTCATGACTGTCTTTGAGCAAATAACATCTGTTTGTTCATTTCGAACCACTAACCCAGAGCACGAATCGGTCCTATGTTTGTTGAAAGCTGCATCAAATTTTATTTTAAACCTTTAACCATAACGGAGCAACCCATCTGGCCATATGAACCCTTCTCTCAAGTACGTACATATTTAACCCATCCAGTTCCTTTAGATAGTTTATCACAAAATCTGCAACTTGGGCACCCGATTTCATTTCCCCCTCATGTATAAATTTGTTTCTGAAAGTCCAAATCGCCCATAATGCACATGCTATCACTCTGCACTTAGCCATAGAATGTGACTCAAAAATATTTTTTATCCAATCTTTGAAATTGGTATTTGCATCTGAAATAGACCAAAAAATATTTAACTTCTCCCATGTTTCCTTTGTTGTAGGGCATTTTCGAAACAAGTGCTCCCTCGTTTTCGCTCCAGTTTGACATCTTCGACAAGTAGCAGAACCCATCATTCTTCGATAGTGAAGATTACTAAATGTAGGCAAATAGTTACACGAAAATCTCCAAATTGTAATTTTGATTTTAGGGGGTAGATCTAAATTCCACAATTTCTTGTAAAATTGTTTGTAATTAGTTTGTATTTGATTCGGACCGTCATGTAAAAGAAACTTATGTCCACTATGGACCGAATACTTCTCGTCAGCTCACCACGCCATATGATATAGTCCTCGTGCGAAAACAAAGGCAAAGGAATACATAAAATCCTCTCTACATCCTTCTCTGAAAAGGTATTATAAACCAATTCAGCTTTTCATTTCCTTGAATTGGCATCAATCAAATCTGCAACTTTTAGAAGTCTCGAGTTAGCATTCATATTCTGAATTTTGAACCCGTCATTTCCAGGAATCCAAGCGTCTCCCCATACAGAAACTTGTTGTCTATTTCCAGCCTAAGCTTTTCAAAAGGAGTCCCTTCGCAGCCCATAAACTCTGCCAGTTAAAGGAAGGTAACTTTCCCAACCTGGAATTTAGAAAATTAGAATCTTTATAATATTTGGCTTTCAAAGTACGCGTTAGTAAAGAATTAGGATTTTGTAACAAATGCCAACCCTATTTGGCCAATAACGTGATATTAAAAAGATTCAAATTACGAAAACCCATACCACCATCTTCCTTAAGCGCACATAAAGACTTCTAATCACACTAGTGCATACCTCGTTTTCCATGACATTTTTTTCCACCAAAAGGAACCCATTATGTTTTCCAACTCCATACATAAAGATTTTGGCAAGAGAAAACATGCTACCGTATAAGTGGGAATTGCTTGCAAAACAGCCTTGATAAAAACCTCTTTGCCTCCTTGTGAAATATGCCTTATACTTCAGCTGTTAATCTTCTACTTCAATATACATTTCAGACTTTGGAAAGCCAGTTTCTTTTTTCGACCCAACATATTTGGAAGTCCTAAATATTTCTCCGGGTCAGTCGAACAATGAGCATTAAGAACCTGAAAAGCCAAGTTCTTATCTTAATCATTCACATTCGAATTGAGAAAAGCCGTAGATTTTTCAAAATTAACACATTGCCCCAAGCAAGACTCATATTCACTTAGGATTTCCTTTAACACATTAATACCCCAATTTGAAACTTCACCAAACAGTATACAGTTGTCTGCGAACATGAGGTGGGTGATTGGTGGAAAAGATCTACATACCTTAGCATCACAAATTTTCCTTTCCTGACTTACCAATCTCATTAACATAGATAGCCCTTCTCCACAAAACAAAAATAAATAAGGGCTTAATGGATCCCTTTGCCGCAAACCCCTCGATGACTTGAAACTTGATCCTTCCTCTCCATTAAGTAAAATAGATTATTGAACAGAATTAATACATCGGAGAATAAAATCAATAAACCGATCTACAAAACCCATTTTTGACATCATACCTTTGATGAAAGGCCACTCCACTCTATCATAGGCCTTACTCGTATCAAGTTTTAAAGCCATAAATCCTTTTCACCTAGATCTTTTATTCTTAAACGAATGAAGTACCTCATACGCCTGCAACACATTGTCAGTAATGAGTCTTCCAGGTACGAATGCACTCTGATAGTCATCTATACAATCATCCAGAACCTTTTGTAAACGATTGGCAACAGTCTTGGCAATAATCTTATAGATAACTGTACATAAGCTAATAGGGCGAAAATTTTTCAGATTAATAGGATTAGCAGTTTTTGGAATCAACACCAACTGAGTTATGTTAATTTCTTCCATAGATTTACCATGATTCAGAATATCCAAACAAAAACCACTAGTATCCTTACCAATAATGTGCCAGTATTTTTGGTAAAATACTGCCGGAAAGCCATCAGAACTTGAAGCTTTTGTAGGCCCCTTCAGTGCCTCAACAGTTTATTCCTTTGTGTAAGTGGACATCAAACTTTGATTCATACTGTCCGAAATACACGAATGAACCTCTGAGAGTATGTGCTTCAAATTTCCAATTCCTTTAGAGGTAAATAGGTCCGAAAAATATTCATGAGCGATATTTTCATATCTTATTACCATCCATAGCAAGAGAACTATCGCTTCTTTTTAAACCTCGAACCCGGTTAATACGCCGCCTCTGAGAAGCATATTTATGGAAGAACGAAGTATTCTTATCCCCCATTTTCAGCCAATTTGCTCTTGCTCGTTGCTCCCAATATCTCTCCTCCTTATCCATCTCCATATTCAAGTGTAATTTGACCTCAACAATTTTAGCCAAATTCTCCTCCGATCTCTCCTCATAATTTAACTCCTCCAATCTCTTTGTTAATTGTTTCGCTTCACACCCTCTTTTATACTTAATTTTCCTCGCCCAATATTTCAACCCATAAGTAAGAGTTGACATACAATTTAGAAAGGAACCAAAACTTCCTTCCCATAACTTCCTAATCTCTTCCTCACATGACTCCTCTAAAACCCACCAAGCTTCAAAACGAAACCTAACAGGTCTTCTTTCCATCTCTTTATCAGCCGTCTCGATGAGCAAAGGACAATGGTCTGAGAAAGAATGCGGAAGATGCCTCAAAGAGTAAGTTGGGAAAAGTTAAAGCTAAGTATCTGTAGCCACCCCTCTGTCGATTCTTTTTCTAATGTTTTGTTCTATTATTCGACCCCTTTCCCACGTAAACCACGATCCAAAGAAACCTATATCTTCCAGTTGACAGTCCTCCAACATTCTACGAAAAACCTTCATTCGAGCCTCATCTTTTAGCAATCCTCCCTGTTTTTCGTGTGCAAAGAGAATATCCTTAAAGTTGCCACCAACTAGCCATGGTAGCGAATTATTTCTCCCTAGTCGTCGAAGTAAGTCCCATGTCTCCGATTTATTCCTGACATCCAGAGCCCTATAAAAACCTGTGAAACGCCATCGAGTATTTACTTCATTTTTTGAATTTCAACATCAATATGATTTTCTGAGAGACTCTTCAAAGTGACTAAGTTACTCCCATTCCATCCAATACTTAAACCCCATCGTGAACTTTTGACAGGAACATCAACACTATTAAAAAAACCATACCGTCTCCTAACAATATCCATTTTATTAGCACTCAATTTAGTCTCCATAAAGAAGATAATTTGGGGATGATAAATTTTCAGCATATACTGAAGCCTTCTTACTGCTCGCAGACTTCCCAATCCACGAATATTCCAGCAAAAGATTTTCATTTCTTCCGGTCTGCTTGCCCAATGGCAACCACCGATATTTGTTGAATATGAGCTGAATGCCCACCAGTAATCTCCAACGAATCCTAAACAGTAGAAACATTAGAGACCAAAAAATCAAACCTCTGTCTTTTTTTACCTTCCTCATTGATGATTGGCTCATCTTCTAACTCACAATCCATATTTGACAGCTCCAATCTATTTGTATGGCCCAATCCTCCTGTATCTTTCCTTAAGTCAACACCATTCAGAGAAAGCCCCACCAGTTCACTTTTTCCATGCCCCAAATCCTATCCAACATTATGGCGTAACTCATTTCCTTGCTGGATACCATTCAAAACAACTAGAGATTTGGAACCTTCCAAATTAATCCCAAGAATAGGATTAATATTTGCCTCTGATCCATGCCCTTGATTTTGTCTTTAAATTTTGGCTAGAATGTTTCCAAATTGAGACTTTCCAAAAAAACTATTCTCTCCATCCCCTATCAGCCAGATACTGTTGACAATGGTAGCTTTCCTCCCCTGAGCCCTCAACGTCAAATCCCATCCCATCTCCAATTCCTGCATTCCATATTGTAACTTTATCGGGCAAAAATTATCACTATGGCCAAGGCAGCCACATAAAAAACAAAACAAAGTTAATTTTTCATACTTCAATTTTGCATAAGTAAACTTTGAATCAAAAATCATAATTTTCTTTCTTCTTTTCAGAGGATTTCGAACATCAATCTAGACACGAATGCGCATATAATTCATATAGCCATTGGACAACTGCTTCGTATCATATTCCAGAAATTTGCCAATGAAGTTTCCAAATTGCACCACCGTTGCATATCTGAAAAACCCTGGTGGCAAGTCGTGAACCTGAATCCACCAATCTGAGTACACCAATGGAACAACCATCGGGTCTTCGTTCTCTTGAATCCTATGGAAAATCAAAAAGTGATTATTGAAAGTCCAAGGAACGCCTGTAATAACCCGAGAAATATCTAACTCATTAAAAAATTTGAAGAGAAAACGTTTCTCCCCCAGATCCGATATTTGCACACCTTCCAAGGGATGTCAAATATTTGCCATAGTATTTCTCATTGCTAGAAAATGCACCACACTGGTATTAAGAAAACAACCCACCAAACAAAAACTATACGTATCGTTTTGTTCTTCAACCTCACGTGGCAAAGAAAAAGCCTCTTCTTCACCGTTATCCAAATGCAAATCCGCAATACCACGTTCCATTACCTTTCACAGCAAAGGCAAAATCTTTCCACTTAGCAAAGTAGAACAACTACCAGAAGCAAGACAACATAAAGTCAAAGATGAAAAAATAAAAGAGAAAAGAAAAAAACAAAATCGTGCCAAAATCGACAGATAGAGACGTGCCAGACGACAGACAATTTTGGCCACATTAATAGTTGAATTCTAAATGATTAAGCTAAGAGCCAAAATTGTCCCCCCCCCTTTTTTAATATACCATGCCTAGATCTACCTAGAATCCCTCTTTAGACCTTAAATAGAATGATAAATGCACTTCATTTCAGTGCGCTTAACACACATTCTCTCACACTGATAACAATGGTAATGTCAATCGAGCTAATACTAAATCGACAAGAACTGAAGTTGTTGATAAGTATTTATTCACATACTCTGACATGCCTTGTTTTTTTTTTAATTATCAGCACTTTTAAAATTTAAAATTTAATTATCAATTATTTGTTACAATATTTATGTAAAATAAAAATGTAGTACATTATATTTATCCATGCTTGTGTATCTTATTATATATATATATATGTATGTATGTAATTATGAATGTTTTAATTTAGGTATTGTTTGATAAGCCCAAAAAATTAAGTATTGAATTTAGGTTATAAAATTTGTTTGAGATTTTCTCAAAATTAAGTGCCGCATATAATTATAGTGTTTAATGAATTCATTTTAAAATTTTAAAGGTGAAATATTTAAAAGATAAGGTTAAAAGAAATAAAATAAAATAAAATAAAAAGAAATGAAAGAAATTCTACATTAATGGTAGATTTGGTAAGAGTATTATTTCTACACATGTTTTAGTATATGAGTTAGTAATAATCTAATTCGATTGGTAATTTTTAGTAAAGAGATCTTTAGTAAAAATTTTCGGTTATTTAAAAGAGATCTTGTTATAAGAGTTTTTACTCATCTTTTTAATTTCAAGTTTAAATTCGTACTAACGAATTATTTATTTTATGTCTAATTATTATAATACATATGTAATAAATAATTTTTCTCTCATGTTATTATACTAATAACCAATTAGACATAAGTGATAAGTTGCTCCTTATCTACTTATCATTTTCTATACTTAATTAAAAAAAATCTATTATTTTCCTTTTATTATAAATTATTAAAGGCGTTTAAAAAATTAAATCATTGAATATTAATTTTTAATTAATTTTAATTTTTAATAGATTTTCAAATAATATCATAATTTTTAAACTCCCAACTTTATTTTAAAAACGAAAAAAAAACAAGATTTTAATCCACTTTTACCTAAACATATCAAAATATAAATGAAAGAAGTAACAAATTTCAACAAAATTTAAGGTTTAATCTTTACAGTTAAATACTCCTTCAAATCTATTGTATTATCAACTTACACCAAATAATTATAGCACTCAGATGCTTTATCTAATCCATAAAAACTATAAGAATAGTAAAATACTATACATAGAAAAGAACAATGTCCAATCCTTGCAAGATATGATTCATCAAATCTCTGCTATTTTTGTAACATGTCTGGTTTTTTGTCCGGTTTATTTTTATGGGAGGAGTGAGATTCATGGGAATTTTGTAAAAAAGAGTCATATTTGCATTTATGCAACAAGGAATTAACCAAAATTTAAGCCATTTTCAGAGGGGATTGATTATTTGTAGCCATGGGTAATACCAATTGGAATGCATGGTGTATTATTTTGAGTCAGCCATGCACATGATGGCCCTCTCTCCTCCATTGTAAAACAATAACAACTTCCTTGCTTTTAAAGTTTAACCATTAATTTCCATTGTTGAACCTTGTATAAGCTTCAGCATTGGGATTTTTGTTTTTTTTTTGTTTTGTTTTCTTAAACATGGAGAAGAAAGGGAGGGTTTTGATGGAAAAGTTTGAGCTCGGGCGATTGCTTGGCCAAGGAACATTTGCCAAGGTTTACTATGCAAGAAACACGACTACTGGCCTAAGTTGCGCTATTAAAATCATCGACAAAGAAAAGATAATGAAAGGTGGTTTGATTGACCAAATCAAACGTGAAATCTCCGTAATGAGGCTAGTTAAACATCCCAACGTTGTTCGTCTGTACGAAGTAATGGCTAGCAAGTCAAAGATATACTTCGTGATGGAGTATGTTAAAGGCGGTGAGCTCTTTGGTAAAGTTGCCAAAGGGAAGCTTAAAGAAAACGATGCACGACAATATTTCCAACAATTGATCGCGGCGGTTGATTATTGTCATAGTCGTGGTGTTTATCACCGTGATTTGAAGCCAGAAAACCTCTTGGTCGACGAAAATGGGAATCTTAAGGTCTCGGATTTCGGGTTAAGTGCTTTGAGAGAGTCGCGGAGGCAAGATGGGCTCCTTCATACAACATGTGGAACACCAGCTTATGTTGCCCCTGAAGTTATAAACATGAAGGGCTATGATGGGGCCAAAGTTGATATTTGGTCATGTGGGGTGATTCTTTATGTTTTGTTGGCTGGTTTTCTCCCATTTCATGATGAAAATTTGATGGAATTATATAAAAAGATAACCAAAGGTGAATTCCGGTGCCCGCAATGGTTTCCGCCTGAGGTCCGTAAGCTTCTTTCGAAGATACTTGACCCGAACCCGAGCCAACGAATCATGGTGGCGAAAATCATGGAGAATAGTTGGTTCAAGAAAGGGTATAAACACTTCGACACCCCACCGTTGACACCCGCCCAAGTTCAAGATAAAAACTTGATAATTGACGACATTCATGCGGCGTTCGATGAATGGTCATCATCACCTTTGGAAAATAACGATGATACTAAAGGTACGATCAAAATTAAATCAAATTATTTATTAATTAGTTTAAGGTTTAATAATTGAAATATATTGATAATATCATCAAATGACTTCTGTTAAATTAAACTATGTGACATTATTATAATAGAAAATATTGATATGACCAAATATTACATGCGTGAAAGGTCAAATAAACAAATAAAAATGATGAATATGGAATTGGAAGATTTCTAATTTTGATTATGGGGTTTTATGGTTCTATTATATCATATAATCTAATTTAATGGAAGTCTTTTTGTTATTAATTTTAATTCAATTTAATGGAAGTCTTTTTGTTATTAATTTTAATTCAATTATAAAATCAAAAGAGCAAAAGAATTAAGTTCCAAAATTAAAAGTGAAGAATTAAATTTCAAATGTGCGAAAAATGGTTAGACCTAATTAGTTTAAATAGGATAACTTCATTTGCAAGAAAAGTCTAATTATTTAGATAAATAGTTTTGTATGATAAAGTTTTTTCTAAGTTCTAAAATTAGGGTTTTATTGTTGTTCATTCGTTGATTACAGTTGAGAAACAACAATGCATTTTGAGGCCTAGTTTCTTCAATGCTTTCGATCTAATATCACTCTCCGAAGGCTTCGATTTGTCGAGTTTGTTCGAAGAGGACTTGAACGAGAGGGATTGTTCTCGGTTCACGACGCAAAAATCGGCGACCGACATCGTTTCTAAGTTCGAGCAAATAGCTCGGACTGAGTGCTTTCGAGTCACGAACAAAGGCGGGAAGGTGAGGCTGCGAGGCGTCAAGGAAGGCAGGAAGGGGTTGCTCGCCATTGATGCTGAGATCTTTGAAGTTACGCCGTCATTTTTTGTGGTGGAAATGACAAAAACCTCCGGGGATACCTTGGAATACAAGAAATTTTGCAACCAAGAACTCAGGCCTTCGTTGAATGACATTGTTTGGGCTTGGCAAGGATCTCGACAGCAGCAACCCAGTGACAGTTAATTTATTGCTAAAAAAATGGGTTAAAATATGCTCCAAGCTCCTGTATTTTTCATACATTTGAAATTTAGTTTTTTTATTTTTATTTTTATTCTTTATACATCTTTAAAATTTTTATACTATACTAAATTTGCTGGTGTAATATTCTAAAATAAAAATATATATACTCAATCGATAGCCAAAAAAATTCTATTATAATGGACCAACATTTAATAGAAGAATTTTAACCATATTAACAATTAGACTTGCATTTTTTGAATTCAAAACGTAAAAAGACTAAATTTCTAAAAGTAGAAATAACAGGACTAAATTACAAATGTAATAAGAGTAAAGGGACTGTTAAGATATTTTAACCCAAAAACATTATATAGTTTCTTGCTCTCCTCGATGTGTTTTTTTTTTTTTTTTTTTTTTGGTAAACGTAGCAAAAGCATGATACATTGCATTAGTATAATAGCTAGTAGTCTATATTACAGAGCAAACATCCAAACCACCAAAGCCTTGCAAGCAGTCATCAAATCGTTCTGCCAATACTCCGGCCAATCCATCAACTACAACAAATCCGACATCAGGTGGATAAAGCGCAGCACAAACGATGGATCACCGGTATTCTGAGAGTACACCGTTCGGACAACCTAGGATGGATCATGATTTTCTTTCCGTGCAGTCGCGTCCCAGTGATTCCTCCTAGACATGAAAATGCATACTTGATGTACAAATTTGGAAAGGTGACAGAGCCTCAATTCATGGCAATGGAATGACAATTCACTCCCAACCGTCTGGATTCCACTGCCACAGTTGCTACAGACATCAAAGACGTACATACACACCAATGGAATCAACAAAGCATCCGTGAACCACTAGGCGAGACATGGGAGCTAGAACTCAACTCCCGTGGTTTTGCATTAACCATGGGACAAGATCGATACGTCTGGAAATTCAATTTCACTAGACAATTTTCTGTAAATGAAGCCTACAAACTCCTATTCAACCAAACTCAACCCAGCAATTCGATAAGCTCCTATGACATCCAGTGGAAAGCTCTTTGGAAACTTTGCCATGACTGTCTTCTGCTCCGTTCCCGTCTCTCTCAACGCCATATCATTACGCATTCTCACTGAGTCACTGTCTGCTATGTGGACATGAGGAGGAAAACCTGGACCACCTCTTTCGTACATGTCCTTTCTCCAGAGTTGTATGGTTTGGCTCTACCTGGTCTATCTGTACGGATCAAATTGGATTCTCGGATATCCGGGATTGGATTACCCACTGGATCCATCAACACCAAGCATTAGATCTCAGTTAACAATCCACTTATAACGCTTGGATTATTATCCTGTGGCAAATTTGGAAACACAGAAACCAAACCTACTACGCCAAACAGCAATCCAATCTCATGTCAGTCCTTAGATTGCGCCCTGATATGCCATCAACAGTATTAGATCTTACTCAAACCATCCACGCATCCAAAACAAACCAACAGCAACCAGGAACATAACCAAACTCATCTGTGTATAACACCAGTTACACGACGCTGCAGCAGTGATCAACATCTGTCGCTCGTCTAAGTCATCATTGCGTTCACATACAACAGTGACTCATCGACCTTTTGGCCCGAGGTCCGTAAGCTTCTTTCAAATACATTATAAATATTAAAATAAATGTTTTTTAACAAAATAAAAATACATTATAAAAAAAGGCTTTTAACTTAAATAACATTAAATTAATTGCAACTTAACAAGCAAATATCTCTAAAATAGTAGCAGAACTAACAATAAAATAAGAGTTATACAATATCCAAATAACAATAACAAAATAATAGTAATATAATAGTAAAATGACAAGAAAACAACAGCAAAACAACAGTAGAAATTATTTTTTTAGCCAAATTCGGGTCGGGTCGAGCCGAACCCAGGCCAAAAGAATCTTACCAAGACTTGGCTCATTTAGAAACGAGCTTTATTTTTTGTTCAAACCCATTTTTTGAGCCTATATTTTTGCTCAAACCCTCCAACTTTCTAATAGGCCTTCGGGCCTAGTCGAGTGGCCCGACCCATAATCAAGTCTAATTGGTGATAATTGAAGTTGTTGATTATTTAATTGGTGAAAAATCATAAATAAATCCTATTATTATCTCACTTATCTCTTACTTAGGGTAGGTTTGGATGGGTGGTAGAGTGCGATGTAGTGCGTTTAGTTTATTTTTTGTCTTACGCTATAGTATCGCTACAGTATCTAATCTCACTATCACCACTATTTTTACACTAACCACAGGTAAATGCACAGCTTATCCAAACCTACCCTTAGAGTTGAAGTCTTGTAAGTCTATAAATAGGCAATTTAGTTGTGGGGTTGAGAGAGAGCTTAAAGTGCTTAATTTGGTTAATTTGTGAGGAATATTTATTTTATTTCACCTTTAATTACTTTATTTTTCTACTTTTAGTAGGAAAAATGAGTAGGAGAGAGTTCATGCCAAGGGTGGGTTTGGATGGGCGGTTAGTGTAAAAACAGCGGTGACAAAGAGATTAGATATTGTAACGATATTGTAACATAAGACAAACAATAAGCTAAACGCACCATACCGCACCCTACCGCCTATCCAAACCCACCTTAAGTAAACTTGGGTATGGTTGCAATTATTTGAGGGCTAGGATAGATTGTACTTAAATTATTGCTTATGCTGTGAGATTTAGTATTGTGGAAATCTTCTCTAGGTAAGGAGACATAGGTTAAGTTTGAATTACATTAATAACTCTTTGTGTTATGTTTAGATTTTTTTGTGCGTGTGTTTGCTTGTTTCTTAACATACATATCTACCAGAATTTGCATTTTCAATTGGCATTAGAGCCACATACCTTAAGTATTTAGTGAGATATTGCATTTGGTAGTCAAGTGATTACAAAGGAAGATAGTTCGACTATACACCCACCATTTTTAAATGTCTTTATGTCTGTTGTAAGGTTCAGATGATGACTTTCATCAAAACCGTTGATGAGAAAGCATGGAAAACAATTCTAACTGGATGAGAGGCTCTTTACATTGAAACAAATGGTGTACGTACCTCAGAGCCTAAAGTTCCCTGAAGCTACCTCGACCTCTGAAGAAGATTAAGTAGCAAACTTCAATCTGAAAGCTATGTATGTTATTTTCAATGGGGTAGATCAATAAGAAATCAAAGGATTTCAAAGTACTGGCTAGAAGCTACCCGTGAGAGAACTTTTGAATTTTATGTTAAACTTCGTGGCATAACTAATAAGGCTTTTACTCTTGATGATGAATATTTTAAGGTAAATGGTTTGAAAGATACTACGACCATTTCTTGAAAAGTTCGTAAATAAAGTGACAACCATTAAAGAGGCTAAGATTGTAAGCTGTATGGGTACGATAGTTTCATTAAAAACTTTTGAAATGAATCTAAAGAAAGCCCAAAAGTCAAAAGTCAAGTAGAATAAGATGTGAAAGCTAGTGTTGGTACGTTTGATTACACACTTGTCTTTATTGAAGAGTTACAAGAACAATTGTCTCTTTTTATTAAAGAACTTCAATAAAGTTGTTCAAAAGTATAATGATAAAGGCAAAAGAATTATGGCAAAATATAGAAATAGGAAAAAGGAAACTTAATTCTATGAATGTAGAGGTTATGACTTATGAGCATGCCAAGTCTGAGTCTTCCAACACTCGTATAAACAAGAAATCCTGTAACGTTAGAGAATATACAAGTGATTACATACCATTTACTACCAAATCACATGATGTGCCTTCTACTGTGGCCACAACAACAACCATAATTTCATATGTAGCCAGTGTTAATAACAATGATGCTCATTGTTGTAAAGTAAAAATAAATACAGTAAAAAATATAAAAAATAATAATTTATTATAACATATTATTAATATTTTGATATATAAAATATAATTTTTAAGTATTTTAAAGCATTTGATATTAATTATTTACAAAATTTAATTTTAACATATGAACAATATTATTAAATATTGAAATATAATAATTACAAATTCAAATATCTATTGTTACATATTTCAAATATATTTCGAGAGAGAAATAAAGGTTAAAACCATGATTTGACTCCGAAAGTATATTTTTCAAACACAAAGGCTATAAATTATAACTTCTGCGTTTCGATTTAAACGCACTTTTCAAATACACTATTAACTTCGATAATCTATAAATCTATTCGTTTAGCATTGCTTTTGACTTCAATAGTGATTTTGAGCTCTAGTTTTCAGAATCGGACTGATTGATTCGTTAGTCTAACTAGTTCGATTCAATAAATTATTAAAAATCTATAAATAAAATTCTAATTCAACTGGTCCGTACTAATTCTTGGATCAATCGATCTAACGTCTTTCTCTAAATAGATACCTCAACCACTTCCTGATCTAATATGTTTAGTATGGCTCAAACAATCATAAAAGCAGTCCAAATTGCATTTTACCTCATTTACTTAAAAAATAAGTAAATTAGTTCATGTATATTAAATCAAAGAGTAAATTAATTTTTTCTATTAAAAATTTTATTAATTTCTACCGCTAAAAATTGACACAACTAACAAAATAATCAAATAGTTACGCGTGACGTGCCATTTCAACTTCATTTTAACGTATGAGATCAATTTTTAACAATAAAAATAAATACAATTTTTAACAACTTGTAAAAAAACCTACACAAATATGCTTAAAATAATGTAATCCCATACACAAACTTGTGAAGTGTAGCTTGTATATATTGGGTGTGTCAGCAGAGAAATCAGAAAGAAGCAGAAGCAGGTGTTGACTCTGACCAGCCTACCCTAACCCACCTTTGGTCTATTTATTTACACTTCAAAACCTCTTTTTTTTTTCACACTTTTAGCTTTTATACTATAAATTTCTAAATTAATTTCACCTCTGGACTAAATTAATTTATTAAATTATTAAATAAATGAATTTAGTCTTTATATTGTTAAAAAATTAATAAATTTAAATTATAGTAGAGTTAACATTTATTGAAAAATATTATTTATTATTTAACATAATTAATTTTCAAGAGATTTTTTTAAACAGTTAATATTAATTTTATTTTAATTTAAACCGTAACTAATTTAATCGAGAAGAATGAATTTGATAAGATCTCTACAATAGGAGTGATCCTTTCCTTTTTTTGATTAATATGTTTTCCTGGATACTTAAATTAACCTCCAGTATTAAGGGGCAGCATAGCCAAGGGCCTCGGTCTCCATTGATTGATGGTACAATTGTAGTCTTAGTCCTTCTAAAGTATTAATAATTTAATTTTAGTTTTTTTAGTTTTTTCTTATTAAATGGAAGTTTTATATTTTTGGCCCGTTCCAAAGAAGAAAAAAAATAATTTGAGTTATTTTAATTCAGCTGTTTAGCTTTAGTCCCCAATTTTCTTTTAAATTTTATCTCCACTCCATCCCACAATTTTTAGTTTCACCCTTACGTGTTCGATAGTCATATTCGGAGAGGGAATCTCCTAAGCATCTAGTTTCTCTTTTCACAATATTCGAACATGAAACCTTACTAAAGGGGTACCAAGCTTTTTTCACTTGACTCCAGATATGTTGATGATAAAATTAATATTTAAATAATCCAATAGTTGTATTTAAAAAATAATTGTATTTATTAATATAATTGTATTTGTAATGCATCTAAAATTTTAAACTGATTCAATATGTTTATTATATCAACATAAATTACTACGTTTCTTCATATATATTTAATGGTTAAAAGTGCTTTACATTAAATAAACAATTAGACATTTTTAATTTACTCAAAAACTCGACATGCATTATTTATATAAATATAACATAAAATATGACAATCAAAATGTTAAAATTTATACACAGTTTAAATAATTTAAAGAATCACACGAAAGACATATATGTAACCAACATTCACACTCGATTCAAACGACAAAAGAAATAACTGCAAAGACATTTCAAATGTTTTAGTAAACTTGAGTAGCTCATGGGCATAATCGACTATTTTTTAGTATTCAAGAATCTAAATTTAAACTTAAATAGATCAAGAAAAGAATCGAACATTAGAATTAAGCTCATTTTTTACTAGTAAACAAGCTTAATAGAGCTTAATCAAATTTGTTACCTAAATCTTAGCTTTGAATTTAATTAAAATTTAATAGTGTTTAATCGAAAAAATGGAATAAGTCAATTTTTTTCTTGAATAAAAATCTATATAAAAAATTATTCATCATAAAACGATACATGGGGGTTACTGTTTATTATTTATTTATACAAAAAATTAATTTTATAAAAATATTTTTTTTGTCAAAATAAGTTTAAAAATATAAAATCTTCAATTAGTTATGAAAAAATTAGTAAGTTTACGTTTTGATCATTTAAATTTAAAAAGTTACAAAATAGTCATTGAACTATTTGAAAGTTTTCATTTAAATAAAAAAATTGAACCCTCAAATTTGAGTGATTTGAATGAAAAAATTCGAATAGTGACTTAAATAAAAAGTTCCGAATAGTTTAATGACTTAAATAAAAACTTTCAAATAGTTCAGTAATCATTTTGTAACTTTTTAAAGTTGAATGACCAAAACATAAACTTAGAAATAGTTTAGTGACCTTAGATGTAGTTTTTCCAACTATATAACACTAAAATCTGCTTAATGACGGAAAACGTTAAAGCTGCTTAATGATTAAAAAAAAAAAGCGTCGGTGATTAATTTATTTCAATTTTATCTGTTTTTCTCCAAAATTTTCCTTCTGGGGAAATTTCAAATCCCGTCCTTAATAGTTAGATAAGAATTCAAAGGGCTGTTTGGTACGTTTAGAAAAAAAAAATGGAGAGAAGAAAATAGAAAGCAGAGACAGAAGACCAAGAAGAAACGGAAGAAAATAAATATGAGGAAAGCAAAAGAGGGGTAAAATGGAGGGAGAGGTGGAATCACATGCGCATTAGTTCACTGTCGTTCTCCTGGGTCCTCGTTTAGCTTAGCTTGTTCTATTTCTTGTTAATCATCATCATCATATACCTTTTTTTTCGTCATGGCTGACGATAAGGTAAACTCTCTTCTCTTTTTTTTTTTTTTCCAATTTCTTTTTCTGATATCGGAATTCGGAAGTGGATCTTCGATATTTTTGGTGAATATTTTGCTCATGCTTATTATTAGGGCTTTATTTTTTTTTTCCTTTGGTTATGAAACGTAATATTTTTTTTTTACGGCGTTGTTGATTATGCTAATCGAGGAACCCTAGATGATGAGATTTGGCTATGTATTTGTTCGATCTGTCTGTGATCACTTCTCTGCATTTTTGTAGTTATGAGCTTTTAATTATTTTTCTTTTGTGGTTTTATGTTTGATTTTTGGCTTAGATTAAAAGTTCTCGGATCAAAGTGAACATTGTAGCTTAAATTGTTTAATGGATTTGGTTATAATATTCATTTCTTTTTGGTGTTCATAACTTTTCTCGAGGGAAAAGCTGGTTCTTTTGGATCTTCAATTTCTGTTTTTTCTCCTTAAAAGTCTCATATCTCTTATTTTCTTACCGTGAATTTCTTAATTTATCAGGAAATCTCGGCCCCTGTTCTTGATGTCAATCCAGTCACTGGTCACATCATTTCCACCACGATTGGAGGCAAAAATGGAGAGCCTAAACAGGCATGTATCACTTATTGGGTTACCAACTTTCATAAATGTTCAAATTATGCTTTAGCTATAAGCTTTTTGTTTTACTTGGGTTTTCATGTTTTCTCTGTCTTGATTATTGTAGACCATCAGTTATATGGCAGAGCGCGTAGTCGGCACCGGATCTTTTGGGATTGTTTTCCAGGTACTGAGACATAGTTAGACTGTAGTGGAAATCCAATGGTACGTTGTTGATATTTAACATGCTGGTGCATCTACTCCTTCAGGCAAAATGCTTGGAAACGGGAGAGACTGTGGCTATAAAAAAGGTTCTGCAAGACAGAAGATACAAAAATCGTGAACTGCAGTTGATGCGTGTGCTGGATCATCCAAATGTGGTTTCCTTGAAGCATTGTTTCTTTTCCACGACAACTAAAAATGAGCTTTTTCTTAACTTGGTTATGGAATACGTACCGGAGAGCATGTATAGGGTTTTGAAACATTACAGCAGTGCAAATCAAAGAATGCCGCTCATTTATGTTAAACTTTACACATACCAGGTGCGCATAGTAGTCTTTTCCATTCTTGGTTTATTGCACAATTTTCTTTATTCTAATTAGACGAAGTTTTACAGATATTCAGGGGGCTTGCATACCTCCACAGTGTTGTCGGAGTTTGCCATAGGGATTTGAAGCCTCAAAATGTTTTGGTACTTTTCTTACTGATGATTTTTTGTAGACTGTTTCGAATATGTTACTAAGGTAATTTTGGCCTTTTACAGGTTGATCCTTTGACTCACCAGGTTAAGATATGTGATTTTGGAAGTGCAAAAGTGCTTGTAAGTTAGCTCACTCTATACTTATTTTTCAATGTCTCTTCCTTTCAATTTTGTTGGGTCCATAAGCTTCTAATACTAAAATAGGATTTTGGCTCTGCATTATGTGAATGTTTTCTTCTGATCGTAATTTCTAAAGGATTTTCATGTGTTATCATCTGCTATTTTCAAGATCAAGGGTGCAAGTTGCTACTCTTGCAATTATTTGCAAAATTTGCATTGTGACAATACAATTCAGTGACTACTTACTGTTGATTCATAATTGTGAAAACTACTGAAACTTGTTTTAACTTTTTTATCTTCATTTGTATCATCTTAAATACTATAAATACGGAACCTAAGCAACCTTTTCAAGCTTTGCCCTCTAAATACGGAATCTAAGCAACCTTTTCAAGCTTAGCTCTATAAATACGGAATCTAAGCAACCTTTTCAAGCTTAGCCCTCTTGAAAGAGGCACTTCCCTTGTTAGAGTTGCCCCTTTCATTTAGCTTCCTTTCTGGCCTCTTTGTGGTGTGAAGAGATGAAAAGGATTGGATTGGATTAAGATTATTTTAGATAAAAGAGTACTATTTTCATGCTTACGGACCTCTTTTGCTCGTATTTTTCTCTTAAAACTTTATACTTACTATTAATTTACTTTCAATCAGGTCAAAGGTGAAGCTAACATTTCATACATATGTTCGCGTTTCTATCGGGCTCCAGAGCTTATCTTTGGCGCTACAGAATACACAACCTCAATTGATATCTGGTCAGCTGGTTGTGTTCTAGCTGAACTATTGCTGGGCCAGGTTTGCCTCTTCCTTTTTTGTTTCTTTATTTATTAGTTTGATATATCATACCTACCAATCTTTTAGTTTCTATGGTCCTTGATGCCTTTTTCTTTTCGTGTGTAGCCGTTGTTTCCCGGAGAGAATGCTGTGGGCCAGCTTGTAGAGATTATTAAGGTATGATTTGCTTTGCAATGCTTGATGTTGTGCATTTTATTGATTGTACCATCTGTCTGCTCATTAAATCTTTTCCTCCAGGTCCTAGGTACTCCTACTAGGGAAGAAATTCGCTGTATGAATCCCAATTACACGGATTTTAGGTTTCCACAGATGAAAGCGCATCCGTGGCATAAGGTAAATACCTTTTTCTTCTACTTTTTTAAAATTGTCACTGAAATGATTGGTGTAGAGGCATTATTTTTGTAATGCCTTCAGAATATCATTCTCATGAATGTCTGCTTTTTTTTTTTTTAAAAAAAATAAAAATACAAAATTCTTGAATATCTTCTTTTTGGTACAAGGTCAATTTACAAATTGTGGGAGTGAGAATTACATCAACAGGGTTTGAACCCTAGTCATTTGGGTGTCAACAAGGAGCCTTAACTACTGCTCCCTTATTCTGTTGACAAAATTCTTGAATATCTTGAATTATGTTTTACTTGACTCTATGTTTTTAGGTTTTTCACAAAAGGATGCCTCCCGAAGCAATCGATCTTACTTCACGACTGTTGCAATACTCACCTAGTCTTCGCTGTACAGCTGTGAGTTCTGAGTGTCTCCTACTTTTGATGAGTGATATTTCCATTTTAGACTGGGAAAATATGCACAAATTATTCAATTATCATTTCGCTTCTTCCAATATTTATGTTTTAATAATAACCATCCCAGTCTCATGTTTCTGTAATCTGCCCTTTGCTATGACAGCTTGAAGCATGTGCGCATCCGTTCTTTGATGAGCTGCGAGAACCTAATGCTCGCCTACCAAATGGTCGACCTTTACCGCCTCTCTTTAACTTCAAACAGGAAGTATGTTTCTGAACTAAACACCATTCCAACATTCTTTTCCTTCGTACAAAGATGTCAGTTTCTCATTGAATCAACGGGTTTCTTTTGGTTACAGTTATCTGGGGCTTCACCGGAGCTGATTAACAAGTTGATTCCGGATCATGTGAAACGGCAGATAGGGCTCCAACATTTCATGCATCCAGCCGGAACATAAAACTTCAAAACTGATGTAAGACTCAGAATCTCCTAGTCGACACAGGACAGAAAGGAAAGTACTATCGTTGGATAACCACCACTGATCTGAGCCTGTCTCAACGGCATGTAAGTCTCAGGCCAGCCTCTCTTGCTCCTTTATTCTATGAATATTAGCTGTTTGTGAAAATGCGTTTGTTATATGTACATGTAAACATGTTTGATAGTAAAAGATGAAGACTTTAAGGTGAAAAAGACCATAAAAGGGTGCTAGTGGGGGGAAAAGTACCGATAGAAATGGCCCAAAGATAGACTTTAGATTGGTTCTTGTGTTTTTTAGTTATTGTGGTAGCTGATTTCAAATGGCAGACAATTTATTGTTACTGTTAGTGTGCAAAGTAATATTATTACTCTTTTCTAATACTGGAATAAGAAACTGAACCGGCCAGTCAGATCGGTTGAATGAAAAAAACTGATGGTTTCTATAAGAATAGGGTCCTATCAAAAAATCAGTCCAACTGGTAAAGGTTGAATTGAAGATTATGTGATCCAAGTTAAATAAATTCGTTGAAGTTGGAATCGGATTATTTTCAACTTTGAATTTCAATAAATCTAATTTCGGTACAGTCTTTCCATTCTATTACTTCTGTATTCTGTTTCCACAGAGTAGTTAGTTCGTTCCTCGAGGTACTATTAGTTGCAAAGAAGGGTTAAAAATTCTATTTATTTATTTTTAGATTTTTAAATATAATTCAACTATCTAAAGGATATTTGTTATCATCAAACCTCGGCCTGTGGAATTTTTATTTTTATTTATTGCAAGTGGAATAGAAAATAAAAGGCTTAATATATTATTTGATACTCGAGTTTCACACTTGTTTTTAATACGGTTTTTGTATTTTTCTTGTCCAATTTGGTATCTGTATTTGACAAAAGTTATATATTTTGGTATTCAAAGATAACTGTGTGTATTCACTTTTTAGTGTTTAATTCGAGTTTTAGGGTTGATTTGATGAAAGTTAATTGTTACTATTATTAGGCTTGATTTTTCATGATTTTGTTAATAGAATAAGTTTAGTGTTAATTGTGAATTTGTTTAGTTTTGAGTTGAATTTGTCAAATATAGTTTGATAGATATGATTTAATTCGAGTTTTAGAATTGATTTGATGAAAGTTAATTGTTAATATTATTAACTAATTATGAATTTTTATCAATTCAATTCTAAAATCCGAATTTAACATTAAAAAATAACATTTTTTGTTCAATACAAGTGCTACTTGGGACAAGGTATCACATTATATACATATTATATATCAAGCCATAACAAAACTAGACAAAAGTGTTTTAGATGTCTTTTTTTTTATTTATTTTTCATTTTTACAATGATATATGGGAACATTGCTAAACTCACCGTGTGTAGAATATATTATATGATAATAGGTTACATGCTTAATATTCTTCCATTGAAATAACTGACCAAGTCCATATTCAAAGTAAAATAATATTTTATAATGTAAAATGTCATAAATTTTATTATATTTAAATTCTTAAATGGAAATGCAAAATGATTAAATGATTTTTTTTTTAAGAAGTGATAATTATAATTGTGAGTATTTTTATTATCTTTTAACATAATTTATAAATCCAAAATAAATTTAGAAAATTTATCACAATCCATCGAATTTCAACTTAAAACACTTTTTTTTTGTCTTTGAAAACAATTTTTATAAATATATTTTTATATAACTTTTTTCCCGTGACGGTATAATTAAGTTTTTTAAGTATTTTTAAAAGTATTATTATTAGAGAAATTATAAATTTTAAAGGAATTAAAAGTGTAATTTTATTTTTTATAATTTCACAACTTTTAAAGAAATATTATATCAAAAAAATTTGACGGTTAGGGCACCCGCACCTTTGGCGGCGTCAGTGCCCGACTATGTTCTAAAGTGAATATACATTTGGAGAAAAACAAAATAATAAAAATAATTTAGTTTTGCTCTTAGTACTTATATTTTTTAAACATTTAAATTTTAGATTTTTTTTAGTTTTAATTTTAAGAATTTAATTTTTACTTGATTTAATAGTTAAAATTTAATTGTTAATAATAATTAAACTTGATTATAGGTTGAATCGAGTCTATGCAAAATTTTAAAACTAATTTTTTCGTTTGAATTCATTCAACTCAAAAAATAAATTTAAAATTTTATTCAAATTCAACTTGTTAACTCCGACCAGACTTGGATTAACTGTTGCAACCTCAGGGCCCAAGAGATTGCTCCCAAACTGGTGGACATGTCACGCATGCTCTCTTTTATTTGGCGGTGCGGATTTTAATATATTAGTAAAAATACTAGTATATAAACATTTGCAGTCTAGACCTGTCATGCTTCTGTTGGTGTTATATATTGCTTTCCTCTTTTAATTTAAAACCAAAATTAGTTTTTTATTTATTTGCTTAGATATAATAGCAGATGCCAGTTGTGGACAACCAGCTCTGCTCTTAGTTTCAGATTTATTTTATTTTTTTCTTTTTCAAGATAGTATTTTTTATACCATGATCCAGATAATAATTAGCTGAGAGTAAAAACATTGCATGATGAGGAATATGCATATAAATATATAAAACATAAAAAAAAAAAATTAGAGAAGATTGTAGTTGCAGTAAAAAGCATAAGTTGTTGTCAGCAATGCACTTCTATGATTGGGGTTTTTGTTGGCTAAATTCTTCTGGCATAGAGGGAAAAAAATAAAAGAAAGTATATGCATTTGATTTGGGTTGGGTGAAGGCTTGGGGGATTTAAAAAAAGGGTATTATTTTTTGAGTCTATTTCGAGTAGGTTTTCGAATAGATAGGTAATTCAGTTTGTGGCATTTTAAAATTGAAAATCTTATAATTTCAAAATCAAAATTTTTATTTACTTATTTGTCCTTTCGCTTGCGTCATATTAGCCATGCAAGTAATTTTTTTTAAATATAATATAATTTAATTTAACAAAAATATTTTAATAATATTATTTGTTGAGCTTCAATTTTTAAATAAAAAAAAAAGTAAAAAAGATTACATTTTTTAAATTAAAAGCAAAACAATTAAATTACAAATGTGCGAACAACATGTAAGTATTATACACCTTGCTAGACCTAAACCTACCCCATCACATCAAGTTACATACCAAACTTAATAAAGCACTTAGGGTCCTTAGCCTTTAGCTAAGAGTATAACATCCCTTTTTAGTTTTTAGGTATTCAATTAAACCCTTTATAAACAAATTTTTAGTTTTGCCCCCCAAATTTCTTAAATTTTATATTGGCCCACCCAATAATAAATTGCTGGTTTTGCCCCTTGAAGCTCTCACATTGAATAATAAGCTTATCAATCAAAAAATGACACGTAACCTTTAAGTGTTTTCTTTAAATACTTTTTCATACACCGTATCAGAGAGACTAATCTTTCTTCTACCACTTCTCTCTTGACTATGCCTCTTTGAATTTCTTTACAATCTCCCCTCCTACAATTTTGTCACTTGCAACTCTTGGCCTATCGGGTGAACCATCTTTTATCTCCTCGCCATATTCTTGTATCAGCAATTGATACTATGAGCGAATGTAACATGACTTACTCAAACTCAAATAAAATTTTAAAATTGTAAACTTGTCAAAAACTAAACTATCATAATGCATTTTTTCCCTTTTTTTATTAGTCTTCTATTTGAATATGTATATAATATTTATACCATGATAGTGGTTTTCTTATACCAAACTAGCCGGTAACTAAGGGTTAAATTAGGTATATATGTCGTTTTTAAAAAAATATATTTAAGTGATTAGACCAATTTTTGGGATATTTACGGGAATAAGTTGATTTTGGAGAGAGAAAGCGAAAAGGTGTACAGCTACACGCGCTTTCAATTATTTTCTGACTTTTTTAACAAATTATTTTTTTGGTCAGATGGTTAAATGTTGATATTTTTATCCTTAAATTTCGGGTTCGATTCTTCTCCTACTCACATTTGTATTTTTTATTTCATGTTACTTCAAGCTCTTTTTTTTAATTAATATTTTTGTCATATTAGCTCCTTTGGGTAGATGGTTAGATAATTGCAATTACATTCTTGAGTCCTAAGTTCAATTATTTTTATAAGCATATTAATGTATTTTTTATTTCATATTGTTTCAAACTTTTTTTTAATTAATGGTTTTAATTAATAAATATATTATTTTCAAGTTTTTTTATTTTTAATAAATAACTCTTTAATTTATAAAATCAAAAAATTATTGCTAATATCATTATTTTTAGTATTATATATTTTTTGTATGTGTATTTGAAATATTTCACATATAACTTAATGATATTTGAAATTTATATTTACTAAAAATAATGATATTTACAATAATTATTTGATTTTATAAATTAAAGAGTTATTAATAATTAAAAAGATAAATTAAAAAAACTTAAAAATAATACATTTATTAATTAAAAATAATAAAAAATATTAATATGCTTATAAGAATAATTGAACTTAGAATTTAAGGATGTAATCACAATTATTTAACCAAAAGAGTTAATATGTTAAAAATAAAAAAAGTTTGAAGCAACATGAAATAAAAAATACAAATGTGAATTGGAGAAAAATCGAACCCGAAACTTAAGGAAAAATTCAAAAGATTGGATGCATTTTCAACCCGTAAATATCTCAGAAATTGAACTAATCACTCAAATATTTTTTTTAAACGACATATATGCCTAAATGAGGTGTAAACCATTATTTAAACCCAAAGTTAATAAACCACGAAAAATAATGTAATCCCATAGGCTAAGTAAGTTTAGTTTGTATATATAGGCTTGAGTTAGCAGAGAAAGCAGAAGCAGAAGCAGGTGTTGACTTTGACCAGACCACCTTTGGTCTATTTATTTACACTTCAAAGCCTCTTTTTCACACCTTTAGCCTCTAGGCATTTTCTTCATCATCAATTAATGCCATGGTTCAAAGAATTCGGCTTCCTTCATTCTTCTTCTTTGAATTTGATTTAGCTTTAATACTTCAAAATTCAGTTTTAAAAATTAAGCTGCATTAAACTAAGTGAATTTTTAACATTTAATTTTAAGTAAAACTCGAGTTTTTTGTGATTTAAATTTAACTTAATAACAAAATATTTAAAAATATATTTATTTATTACTTCTTGTCACTACTTCGCTACCATCGCTATCATTACCTTGCTTGCATAAAATGTCGCCAACACTTAATGAAGGTTTGTAAACGTGATATGTGAAAACGTCATGACTTTCTTTACATGGGGAGCATGTAATACGTCACTTGCAGATTATCCCCATCATATCATCGCTTATTGAGGCTAAATGCTTCTTAGGTGACTAACCATGATTAGACTCATTTCGTACACGTGTCAAGATTTGAAGATGAGCGAAAGGACTAGGATCTCTAATCAACCTCTTCATTGACGGTCCTCAACGCATCCTTCTTATGAATCATCATTTCAAGCCTCTAACCTTATTTTTACCTCAACAATTTGGTGCTGTGAGCGTGGATCTATCCGGACGAGGATACCTTAGATTCTAACTGTTTCTACTTTCCCTACCACTCCAAGTAGGTCAAAGCAGTAATCATTTTCACAATCCTTACACAGATGTTTTTGGGAGTTGGTTTCACCAACAAGAAAACGCAGCTCAGAATGATTATTCTCTACTGCCACAGGCTCAAAACCCATTGTCAAATCCTAATTCTTTATCTCAACATTTTCTGGATCTGCAAGAGCAAATGAGAGCATTAAAAGATCAGATGCTCCAATAGAATGCAAATGAGAGCATTAAAAGATCAGATGCTCCAATAGAATCTTAGGCATGAGCAACAATATTGGTAGTATCAAAACTAACTCCAGCAAAGTAATGAAACTATAAAAGAATTGAGAATTGGGCAACGTCCTTCCTCTCCGCGCCAGCAGGAAGAGGCAGCATCTTCTTTAGACGCCAAGGAGTGCATGCGAGAGGCTCAACAAGAGCACAATATGGATCAAAATCGTCCTTGGATGCAACAAGTATGGCAAGAGGAAATGGAGGCCTTAAGGTGCGATATTCAGGCATTGAGATCGGATGTGGAAGATATGGACTGGGTCCATTGCTCAAGCAACTTGTTAGGATCATAAATTGCAACTGTAAATCTCCTTACTGCTTTTAAGTTCCTTAATGAGACTTATGAAGGGAATAAAGATCATCGGCCCACTTAATGTAGTACAACGATTACATGAACATATTGAGGGCCTTTGATACGTGTAAGTGTAAAGCTTTCCCTCCCACCTTTAGGGGAAATGTAAAGAACTGGTATTTTTCTTTGCTAGAGGGAACCATCCACAATTTTGAATAGTTGGGACGTCTATTTTTGGGTAGATTTTGAGCACATAGGAGCATCATTAACACGCCTATGGGTAGATTTTGACTGCTTTCAAAACTTTTATTTTTTTTAAATCGACTTTTTTTATTTTATTTTATAAAAACGAAAATGGAGCCGTCGCCAATCACTTTCATGAGGTGTGATTGGATCACCTCGTAATTTGATCGTTTTAATAAGATGTTTGATTTAATAAAACACTGTTTTTCAGTCTACAAAATCCAGAAAATGAGTTTGGGAGTCGGTTACGCACGAGGAAGGATTAGCACCCTCGTTACGCCCAAAAGTAGTAACTAATTGATTACTTGATGTCTTAGTATCGAGAATTGAAAATCTGAAGAGAATTTAAAATACGATCCATTTTTGTACTAAGATATTTTAATAGAAAATGCTTTATTCTAAATTAATCGAGAAGAAGGATCATACCCCGTGAGTTAGGATACGACACTTTTAATTTTCAAAAACCAGAATAATCGTCATTTTAATCATTACTTAAGTTTTGTTTTTTTTTTAAATTATTTTAAATAGGATATTCGATTATTTCAGTTCTAGGAAAATGCCATACTCCGTAAGTTAGGAGCACGACTTCTTCGAATCCCAAAAATAATGAACATTACCTCGGTTTTGAATATTTTATATGTTATATAAAACGAAGATGACCTCCTTTTTTAGAATAATACGTATATTTTTAACAAAAACGAATGAATATGTTGTGATATGATATATGAAATGATAATAGTACTGCAACTACGGTAATAATGAGAATACCAATTTTATAATAATAATATCAATTTTATAATAATATCGATAATGGTACTAATCACGGAGTAGTTATTATTATATTAATAATATAAGTAAATAAAATGAAAATAACAAGGATAAAATGGAATAACATGTATAAATAATATAGTAGTTTGGTAAAATAAAATAAAATGGTTACTTGGGCAGGATATTAGAATGATAAAATATAAATAAATTAAATAATGTAATCATAATAATAAAATAGATAAGATTATTTAAAATAAAAATAAACAAAAGATGCATAATTAAAAAGACGAGGCATGAAAGTACTAAAAATAAAAAAAATAAAAAAATGAAATAATAATGACAATATGACAAAAATGTACAAAAATAAACAATATGTTATAAATATCTTATTAAGTGGATGTCCATCATGATAAAGATAAAGTTTTGATCTCTACTTCTTTTATACTTCTTATGCCTATAAATAGAGACTCTGATGAAGCATTGTAAATCATCCATTTGATTAATAAATTATATTTTCTATTGCTCTCATATTTTTTTATTCTTTATTCTCCCCATCTCTCTTTATTTTATAACACGTTATCAGTACGATGATTTTCTATATTTTTTCAAAATCTTTTGAAGTCGTCCCACAGATCAAATTCTTTTTCACCTTAAACTTTCACCCTTACAACTTCATATTCAGGATGTTGAAAGATTCAATCTCAAAATGGATTATTGTTTTTATTCTCGATCTTTGATTTATTGTACAAGTATGGGTAAAGTATAGATTTATGCTCGTGATAATAGTCAAGGTGATGACAATGATGTTAAAGATCTTCAGGTATATTTTACTATATTTTATTTATTATATTATGTTTATTATAGTTGGAAAATAATCATGAATAGATTGATTTTGATTTGAAATCTCACGCATGTTTGCGATGGTGATTATGAAATAAAGAATCTATTGGGATGTTTATAAGTGCGTCCTACTAGATTTGTTGCATTCCCTGAAGTGAATGTAAATATAAAGAAAACAAAAAATATAATTATGGACTCCTAAAAGTGGGAACATAGTAATAAATAAGAAAACAATGAGATTTCTCAAAATAACTCTTCAAAGGGTAAAGAAAACTTATGTTATCAATGTGATATGAAATATTATTGGCCACATATTTGGCGTATGCCCAAATATATTATTTCTGTTAATATTCTTTGAAGAAGGATATGAAAATGTAGTAATGTAACACCCCCTATCCGTATCTGTTGCTGGAATAGGGTACGAGGCATTACCGGATTTTACTGAACATTTTTGAATAATTTCGAGTCATTTATTATTCATATTTTGAAACTAATCATAACATTCCTTTATTGGGCCCTCGAAGCCCAAAACATACATTAGGAACCAATCGGAATTAAATCGGGATCATAGGGAGTTTTTCGCAAAATCCTAAAAAAAAATTTCTACATTGGTTAGCATACTTTAATACTGACAAACTTATTTTCTCGACATGTCTCACTTGAATGGATTACTTGTCCTAATATACATAATTTTCCTTGTATCAACGTATCAAAGATAGTCTCATATTTTCATGTCATGATACATATCATTCTCTCGTCATTTCTTCATAAATATAAATTATTCAATTCATTATGACAATATTTCATGTACCATCATTTTTATGAGTTTAGTGTATATTTATTCCAGTAGCAGTTCATAATCTTGAATGTGCATAATTATCAGGCAAGTTTCACATATATGTATTTTCCATGTCATATTTCAATATATTAAATAATTATCATTCTATGTATTTCAAGTTTAATTTCATGATTTCAAGTACTTGTCATTTTCTATATTTATCCAGATGAATTTCTCGAAATTTCGACGGATTTCCAGTAGTACACTTATAGTGTACAATCCTAGGTCCGTCAATTCGTATGCATATGGGTATACCTTTTTTCCAGAGAGCATACTCCCGCGAACCTCATTTCTTACAGCGGGATTACCAATCCAGGCTAAATCCCCTGCAACGACAATTACTCTAATGAGCTTGGATCTGAATTACCATACCAGGCTAAATTCAGACCCTAATTCAGATTGCCCATCCGAGCTAAATCCATTTTCCACATATTCTTTGGGAGGGCTATATTAGGATCACCCGTCCGGGCTAGATCCTTTTTTACACATATTCTTTGGGAGGGCTATATCAGAATAGGATCACCCGTCCGGGCTAGATCCCTTTTTACCGTCAATTCCTTTTCAGAGATCCATCGAATTTTTCTTTTATTCAACCAGGATTTATTTTCCATTTTCATCAAGAATATCAATACTTCATCAATTATAATACAATAAATATCCAAATCATATTCACATCAATAAGAATATATTTCAAGCATTTAAGAATATAATTTAAGTTACACGAACTTACCTCGTTGCTTGTTCATGTTTATAGTTTCACTAATCTGATGTCTTTTCTTTTCCACGTTAAAGTCTCGTATTTGAGTTATCCGGATCTTTATAAATAAATTTGATCATCATTTTCATTCATTTCATATTTTGATACATTCAATTAATGCTCTAGGCAAAATTACCATTTTACCCCTAAGCTTTTAACTAATGACGATTTCATCCTTAGGTTCAGAAAAATAAAATTCTTGTAATTTAATCCTTGTTTCAAGCCTAATTATTCTCACATATATTGATAATAGCCTATGAATTCTATGAAATATCAGAATTTTCCATAATTTCAACACTTTTCAATTTAATCCCTAAAACATGTTTTCACCCGATCTTGATCTAAATTAATAATTTCATTCAATTTTATAATTTAAATAATAAAATAATCCATTTCATGCAATTTGTTCATTTTTGACATTTTTACAAAATTGTTCATAAAGTTTTACTTTTATTCAATTTAGTCCCTGAGCCTAAAACATGCAAATTAGCCATGCTAGCTGAATATTCATATATATTTTCCTTGTCCTCCTCTCCATTCCACATCCTTAATTTATATAACATGCTTATAAGTAATATTATCTATGATTTCACTATTTTCTTATAAATTTATTCAAAGCTGTCCATTTGCGTCATAGTTACTAAATTATTTATATCTTGAGCTACAGAATTTCAATTTAAGTTCCTCTTGATGTTTTAGAAACTAGACTTACATATCTTCTTACCATCAAACTTTTAGAATTTTTGGTTTAGCCAATAAGTACAGTTTATTCTTTAAAGTCACCCCTGTTCCACTGTCTAATCGTTTCGACCCCTCTTCACTAAAAAATAATTATCTCATCATACAGAATTTGGATAATGTTATTGTTTGTTTATTTTGAAAATATACTCATTCAGGATTTTAAACATATAAATTTAAGACCCTAATTATTTTTATCCAATTTTTTTTTATGATCTTCCAAATTTGGAACAGGGGAATCCAAAATCATTCTGACCTTGTCTCAGAAAACCTATTATATCTCATGATTTAAAATTCAATTACTTACATCGTTTCTTCTATAAGAACCTAGACTCAACAAGATTTAATCCCATATTTTATTCATCCTCTAATTCGATTTCTACAATTTTTGGTGATTTTTCAAACTTAGACTACCGCTGCTGTCCAAAACTGTTTTAGTGCAAAATGTTAATTACCAAGTTTATAACACCTTTATTTCCTTTCTCTACAATACTTCCCATCACTTTCTCTTATTTTCCTTCACCAACATATCAAGAACATAAAACCTTATATAAGAAAACTCTACGTTGACATCATTTCCATGCTTTTTCCACAATATCAAACTTAAAATTTCCATGCTTTTTCCACAATATCAAACTTAAAAATATATTGAAATCTTAATGTTCTTACCTTGTCTTATTGATTTCAATCTTTAAATTAATTTCCTCTCTCCTCCAGCTTCTATTTCTTGAAACAAACTTGATATTCTTGCTCCCCATAGTCTCCTTGTCATCTTTCTCTCTTGATAGCTATGGAAATTCTTTTGAATTCTAAGTTAAAATGGTGGATTTTTGGTGAAAGGACCAATTTGTAAAGAAAGCAAAACTTTCTTTCTTTCTCTCTTCTTCTCACATTGGTGCATGGGAAAGATAATGATAATTCTTCATCTTTTATTCCTTATATACTAAATAAATAATAATAAAATATCTCATTAAAATATTAATAAAATAATATTTATATAATTAAATAATTATAAAATATCATCAACATCATCCTTACTTTCTAGATTTCTCTCTCTTCCAATTGACCATTTTGCCCTTTGTGATCTTTAAAAATTCCATCCTTAAATCATCACATAATTTGGTAAAATTATGATTTAGTCCCTCATAATTCTTTACCTATTCAATTTGGTCCTAATTCATCCATTTTCCTTAGTTTCTAGATCATTCCACCCTTGAAATATTTTCACTATTGGTCCTTCAAATTTTTCATATTTACACTTTAACCCCTCAAGTTTTGAATATTTACTCTTAGGCAACAAAACTTTTCTCACTTTTACCATTTAGTCCTTTCTTGATTTAATATATCATAATATATCATAATATACTTCTCAATGTTGTCATAACTCCAAAATTTCCCTTTTTGTCGCTTTATTTCCTTATTTTACCATATAAAAAATAATATCTTACTTTAAATTTTTTTGGAGTATTACAAGTAATGAATTTTATCATTACAAATAGAAGATATTTATCTTATTTGGTACTGAAATAAACAAATATTATTTCAATATTTGATAGTACAAAATTAGTTGAAAGCTCTAGAAGAGCTAATATATCAATATCTAAAAAGCACAAAATTTGTGATTTTAATGCATTACTTTTAAAAGGATATTTGTAATGGATCTCATATTGAGATCGTGAATGAGGAAAATACTATATTTTATATGAATAAAAAAGGGGATTGGGGTATTAATTTATATTTATTTTATAATATTTGTGATATTTTTTTATCATCATCCCTATTAAAGGGTTGAAAGCAAAATATTTTACTATGAAAGATTTACTTATAAGCGATAGAAAATGATCATTTCATCTAAAGCTTATGTGGTAAAATATTACTGATGAGAACTTGCAAGTTTTTTTTAAAAACTGTGAGTATAACTCTACAGTATTCAGAATAAGTTCTCAATTAAGATATGTGGTAAAATATTACTGATGAGAACTTGCAAGAGAGAAAACTTATTTATGAAAAGTCATTGGTTATGTACCTGTTGTACACCTGGAAAATAAGATCCACTCTCAAAGTTTGCTATTAATAGATTTTTGGGCATTTGAAGATTTTGGCATATTCCTTGAAGCGAATATTGCATATAATTATTTGGAAATTATATTTATTGACTTGGTGACATTATAGACTTCACATTGATTTAGACATTTCCAATAGTAAATGTCATAATAGTACTTATATGTAGATACAAATTAAAAGGAATGATAATAAAATTATCAATTTGTTACAATTTACAATTTAGTATAATTGAAACACATGTTAAAATAAACCAGAAGTTTACTAATACAAATGCGTTTACTACTTGGCGTGACTAGTTAGACCATCCTGGATCGTATATGATGCGAAAATTAATTGAGAATTTATATGGAAATCCATTAAAAAACCAGAATATTTTTTAATTTAAAGAATTCTCATTTGTTGCTTGTTTTCAATAAAAAATTGGTTCTTAGAAACTCACTAGCTAAAGTTGAGATTTAATGTCTTGTATTTATAAAATGAATATGGGCCCATTCATCCACCATGTGGATGGTTTTGATATTATATGATTTTGGTAGATACATCTATAAAATAATTACATGCGTTATCAACTCGCAACCTGTCGTTTGAGAGATTGCTTGTTTAAATGATTAATTTAAGATTATGCAACTAAAACAATCCATCTTGCTAATATTGGTGAGTTTACATCCCAAGTTTTCAATGATTATTGCATGTCAATTGGGATAAAAGTTGAACAACTTGTAGCTCATATTCACACACAAAATTATTTAGCTGAATTGTTTATCAAATACCTCCAACTAATAGCTAAATCATTACTTATGAGAATAAAACTTTCTATTTCAACATGAGATTGTATTGATTTACATGTTGTACGCATCAAGCCAATAAATTATAAATACTCCCCATTACAATTTGTTTTTGGTCAAGAGCCAAATATTTCCCATCTTACAATTTTTGGACGTGCGGTATATGTTCCAACTGCTCCACCACAACGCACAAAGATGGTTCATAATAAGATATTGGGAATGTATATTTATATGAGTCTCCTTATAATATTTTTAAGCTATTAATTCGAGATTTAATTATGGCATGAGTTGTCAGTTTTCCCAACATTAAAGGGAGAGGATAAAAAGTTAGATTAATAAAGTACTTGAAATGAATTATCAATATCTAAGATCCTCGTACAAAGCAATGTGAACCAGAAGTTCAACAGATGATTCATTTTACAAATCAACTTCCAGATTCATTAAATCTCACATACCAGCTGAAAATGCTCTAATACGAATTGATGTCCTAATAGGGCAAAGTGTTAATGCAAAAGAAAGTAATCCATCCATGAAGCGTAGAAGACCGGTCGGTTCCAAAGATAAAAATCCTCGTAAAAAAAAGGGAGCAAACATTCAAGATGGTCATATAGTGGAGGCGGGGGTTCCTGAAGAGACCCATGGCATAACTAATTATAAAACTCAAGAAGAGATTCAGGTACCTAAAAGTGAAAATGGAAATGATGAAAATAAAGAGATCTTGATAAGTTATGTCAATACGAGAAAAAGATAGAACAAAAAAATGTAGTTGTCGACAACAATTTTGCTTATAATGTTGCTATTGAAATAACAAAAGAAAATGAGGATCCTAGGCCTAAATCTACTAAGGAATGTAAAAAATAGAAAAGATTGGTCAAAATGGAAAGATGCAATTCAAGCAGAATTGAATTCACTTTCTACATGTAGTCCAAACACCTAAAGGTGTAAAGCCGGTAGGATATAAATGGGTATTTGTGCGAAAACAAAATAAAATTGATGAAATCGTAAGATATAAAACTCGACTTGTAGCACAAGGATTTTCGCAAAGGCTCGGCATTGATTATGAAGAGACGTATTCTCATGTGGTGGATGTAATCATATTTGGATATATTATTAGTCTGGTAGTACATGAAAAACTTGACATGTATCTAATGGATATTGTTACATCCGATTTATATGGTACACTTGATAGTGAAATTTATACGAAAATCCCTGAATGATTTAAAATCTTTGAAGGATATAGAGTTTTTGAGAAAATTGTTCGATCAGATTAAAGAAAAGTTTATATAGATTAAAACAATCTAGACGTATGTGGTACAATTGTCTTAGTGAATACTTATTAAAAGAAGGTTACAAAAATGATCCAATTTGTCCATGTGTCTTTATCAAAAGGTTTGGATCATATATTGAGATAATTGTTATTTATGTTGATGATATAAAAATATTATTGGAACTCCTGAAGAGCTTCAAAATATAATAAATTGTTTAAAGAAATAATTTGAGATGAATGATCTTGGAAAAACAAAGTTTTGTCTTGGCTTACAAATCGAGCATTTAAAAGATAGAATTCATGTTCACCAATCAACTTATACGGAAAAAGATATTAAAGAAATTTTACATGGATAAAGCACACCCATTAAATACTCCGATGATTGTACGATCATTAGATGTGAATAAAGATGTAACACCCCTCACCCGTATTCAACGCCGGAATAGGGTTACGACGTATTACCGATCCATTCACAACACATATAGCATACATTTATGCAACAATAAGTATTCATTCTTATAAATCATTCCACACAATCACATTGTCCCTTATAAGGGCTTACGAGGCCTTAAACATGCTTTAGAAGTGGTTCAGGACTAAACCGATATCATACGAAAATTCTGGACACTTAGAAAAACAAGGGTCGCACGTCCATGTGAACAGGTCGTGGGCCTCACACGGCTAGTAGACACGCCCGTGTCTCAGGCTGTGTGAAAACAGGGCACACATACTGACTTGGGTCACACGGCCAACCACACGCCCATATGTCTAACCCGTGTACCCTTCGAAGTGGCCACACATGCTCATGTGCCAGGCCGTGTGCTAGGCCATGCCAAAACTGTAGGGTATACTGACTTATGCAACACGGCCAAGTCAAACGCCCGTGTGCTAGGCTGTGTGCCAATTAGGGGTATATTGACTTGTACCACACGGCCAGTCACATGCCCATGTGTGAGACCATGTGAAGCATACTAACTTCAATATAATTTCAACACCAAGGGACACATGACCATGTAATTTGACCGTGTGTTACACACGACTGAGACACACGCCCGTGTCTCTGCCCGTGTGGACAAAAATAGGCTATTCGCAAGGCCAATTTGCCACCCCATTTTGCACATACCTACATAAGTACAAATGGTACCATTTTAAGGAAAAAAAATATGCAGCCAAATCAATCCAAACTCATGCACATTTCATGCTAGACAATTACAACTATTTCACTTATTCAAATATAATCCAAAACTACATCAACAATATGGTTTATTTACCATGATTCACAGATATGATTCAATCAACTAAACCATTCCATATATACATTATCAATCATAAATTCTCAAGCACATAGCTTTCCAAATTACCTAATATCATTTAGCATTATAGATTCAACTTCAACCACACAATAGAGGTTAATTACCAAACTCAAAATAGAATTATTTGCATATTTATAAACATCATCAACTTTCATTATTATAAGACAACCCAAATGGCTCAAAATACATGTTCATCAAACATACCAAAATGACTCAAGCCTATACATGCCATATACCAAAGCATTAAAAGTATAATTATAATAATGCTTATTGCATACGAACTTACCTCGGATGCTAAAATGGCGAATTGAGTCGTTTAGTCGATAACCTTAGTTTTCCCTCGATCTAAGTCCAAATTCCGCTTTTCTTGATCTATATAATATCAAATTCAGCTTATTCAATCACCACTTTATTCAATTTAATCCAAAACACACATTTAGGCACATTTACACTTTTGCCTCCAAAGTTTCACATTTTTACAATTTAGTCCTTATTTCACAAAAATCACAAATTAATAAAATTCAAGACTAATCCATGCTAGCTGAATTACCATAATGCCCCTAGTAGCCCATAATTTGCATTTATTCACACTTTAATCACCACATTTCATATTTTCTCAATTTAATCCCTTTTTGACATTTTTGTCAAAAATCACTTTACAAAAACTATTAATCTAACATTAAACCTTCCAAATCTATCATAAATCATCAAATTACTCAAGCATTCAACAATGGCAACATGAAAAATCTTTAACAATTTCAAAATTTAAGGTACAGGCTAGCTAAAATACAAAGCAATAATATCAAAAACATAAAAATCATTAAAAATCGAGTCAAAATGACTTACCAATTTAGCTATCAAATGATCGAACCCTAGATGAAATAATACGGCTTCTTTCCTTCTTCTAAATTCGGCTAAGAAGATGAATGCCACCAAATTTTATGTTTTGTTTTTAATTAAAATAACCTTTAATAATCAAATATCAAAATTAACCTTTAAATTAATTCAAAACTTCATTTATGCCATGCCATTATCATCCACTATCACAATAGTGGTCTAATTTCTATTTAAGGACCTTAACTTTAAGGTTCTATAGCTATTTGACACTTTTAGCTAATAGAACATAAGTTTTACACTTTACACGATTTAGTCATTTTTCTCAAATTGACCAATTAAACAATAACAGAATTTTCACACAAACATAATATCATACTGTAAACATTAAAATAATAATAAAATAAATATTTTGACCTCGAATTCGTGGTCTCGAAACCACTGTTTCGATTTGATTAAAAATAAGTTGTTATAACTCTCCCCCCTTAGGGATTTTCGTCTCCGAAAAGCTTACCAGTTAATATGTTTGGGTACTCTTTTCATATAGCTTCCTTGGGTTCCCATGTAGCTTCGTCAACTCTGTGTCGATGCCATAATTCTTTTACTAATGCAATTCTCTTATTTCTCAACTTTTTGATCTCACGAGCTAAAATTTGAATTGGTTCTTCAGTATATGACATATTAAACTGAATTTCAACCTCGGTCGGGGAAATGACATGTAAAGGGTCAGATTGGTATCGCCGAAGCATCAACACATGAAACACATTATATATTTTCTCTAACTCAGACGGTAAAGATAGTTGATATGCCACCGGCCCAACTCACTCAATAATCTCATACGGTCCGATGAATCGCGGATTCAATTTCCCTTTCCGACCAAACCGTAATATCTTTTCGTTTCAAGTCTGCGTATGATTTCTGTCGATCCGAAGCTGCTTTCAAACTATCGCGAATTACTTTCACTTTTTCTTCTGTTTCTCTGATCAGATCAACCCCGTGAATCTTATTCTCACTAAGCTCAGTCCAGTACAATGGTGTTTGACATTTACGACCATATAGAGCTTCGTATGATTCCATCTTAATACTCAATTGGAAACTATTATTGTAAGCAAATTCAATTAGCGGTAGATATTTCTCCGAACTACCTTCAAACTCAAGAATACAACAACGCAACATATCCTCAAATATTTGAATAACTCGTTCGGATTAACCATCCGTTTTCGGGTGAAACGCAGTGCTAAAATACAATTTAGTACCCAAAGCTTCTTGTAATTTCTTCCAAAATCTAGATGTAAATCTTGGATCTCTATCTGAAATAATAGATAGGGGAACACCATGTAATCTTACAATTTCGAAAATAAATAGCTCAGCTAATTTATCAAGCGAGAAATTTGTACGTACTGAAATGAAATGAGCTGATTTCGTCAATCTATCAACAACAACACAGATCGCATCTTTCTTTTTCGGAGATAAGGGTAAGCCCAATACGAAATCCATTGTTACTCTATCCCACTTCCATTCAGGAATCATAATAGGCTGTAATAAACCTGATGGCACTTGATGCTCAGCATTAACTTGCTGACAAATCAAACATTTTGAAACAAATTCTGAGATATCACGTTTCATGCCGTGCCACCAATAAAGCTATTTCAAATCGTTATACATTTTTGTGCTTCCCGGATGTACTGATAAAACACTACTGTGTGCTTTGTTTAGAATTTTTTGAATGAGCTCATAATTTCTTGGTACACATATTCTATTAAGAAACATCAAACAGTCATCAGGCCCTATTTGAAACATTGAATCAGAAGTCGACTCACACTGAGCTCGTTTTGCTTGCAATTCATTATCAAATTTTTGAGCCTCACAAATCTGCTGTAGAAATAATGGTCTCGCTTTCAACTCGGCCACTATCAAACCGTCATCAGACAAAGCTATTTGTGTGTTCAAAGCACGTAAAAAAATAAGGACTTTCGTCTCAATGCATCAGCAACTACATTAGCTTTCCTCGGATGATAGTCAAGCACTAATTCATAGTCTTTTAGCAATTCTAACTATCTTCGCTGTCGTAGATTCAAATCTTTCTGAGTCATCAGATATTTCAAACTTTTGTGGTTAGTATAAACATGACATTTCTCACCAAACAAATAATGACTCCAAATTTTTAATGCGAACACTATCGCGGCTAACTCTAGATCGTACGTTGGATAATTCTTTTCGTGCGGCTTCAACTGTCTCGAGGTATAAGCTACAACTTTGCCTTCATGCATCATTACACAACCCAAACCGTTCAATGACGCGTCGCTGTAAATCACAAATTCTTTACCCGACTCAGCTTGAACCAACACTGGTGCTTTGGTTAACAACGCTTTCAATTGATCAAAGCTTTGTTGACATTTTTCGGACCATTCAAACTTTACATCTTTCGGTAACAGTTTAGTCATCGATGTAGCAATCATCGAGAACCCTTTAACAAAGCGTCGATAGTAACCAGCCAATCCAGAAAACTTCTAACCTCAAATACATTTCTAGGTGGTTTTCAATCAACAATTGCATAAATCTTGTTCGGATCAACTCGAATACCATCCGCCAAGACTATATGTCCCAAAAATCCAACTTCCCGAAGCCAGAACTCACATTTGTTGAATTCAGCATATAGTTGCTTATCTTTCAAGGTTTGCAACACAATCCTTAAATGCTCGGCATGCTCAGACTCATTTCATGAATAGATTAGAATGTCATTAATGAATACAACAACAAATTTGTCTAAATACGGTCTAAAAATCCGATTCATCAAATCCATAAAAATGGCAGGAGCATTAGCTAGTCCAAAAGGCATAACAAGGAATTCATAATGTCCATACCTCATTCTGAACGCAGTTTTCGGTACATCTGAGTCTTTAACTCGCAACTGATAATAACCCGATCTCAAATCAATCTTTGAAAACACTATTGCACCTTTCAACTAATCAAAAAAATCATCTATTCTCGGCAACAGATACTTATTTTTTTATCGTAACTTTGTTGAACTGACGATAGTCTATACACATTCTCATTGACCCGTCTTTCTTTTTAACAAACAATACTGGCGTACCCCAAGGGTGAAAAACTAGGTCGTGCAAAACCTCTATCCGTTAACTCTTGTAGCTGAGCTTTCAACTCTTTCAAATCTATCGGAGCCATTCTGTACGGAGCTATTGATATCCGCGTTATTTTCGGTACTAATTCAATACCAAACTCAACCTCTCTAATAGGTGGCAATCCTGATAATTCTTCAGGAAATATATCCGGATATTCACAAATGATTGGCACTGATTCAACATTCTTTTCAAACACTTTAGTATCGAAAACATAAGCGAGATAAACTTCGCAACCTTTTCTCACATATCTCTAGCAGGTACTCTAGCCTCAGATCTCACTGTTGAATCTCTCGTTATACCTCGATTACCACTTGTAATTCCCACATTTCTTGGTGGCCTCCCTCGAGTAGCTATATTGCTCGACTTACATTCTGAGATTTATCTTTTTCATTTAACTCGGGACAATCTCTGATAAAATGATCTCGTGAACCACAACTGTAACAAGTTCTATTATTATTTTTCATCCAGCACTCTCCAAAATGTCATTTTCTACACTGTTGACACTTGGGTTTAACATCTTCCACATTGCCAACACTTGATATCGATATAGTTTGAGCTTTAGGGCTAGTATATTGCTTTCCACGATCCCGATTAGAATATCCCACTGAAGCTGTCGATCGGTTAAAATAGTCTCTGGATTTCTTCGATGAAGATTGATACGGCTTACTCATCAATATTTTTCTCGAGTCTCTAGCTTCAGAATCTGCCTTTTTCTTTTCTTTGCTAAGATCCTCGGCTTTACAAGCCCTTTCAACAAGAACTACAAATTCTTTCAACTCTAGAATTTTGACTGGTAGTTTTATATCTTCGTTCAATCCATCTACGAATCGCTTGCACATAATTTCTTCAGTGAAAACATGTAACACCCCTAACCCGTATTTGTCGCCAGATTAGGGTTACGAGGCATTACCGTATAAGACACAATTCAGCACAATTATTTATCACCGTTCATACAAGAAAGAATAACGATACATTTGAAACATTACTAAACTCGAATGTCCATAAAACATTTATACTAGATTAGAATATATGGATCATAAATATTTAATCAAACTAACATATGAAAACCAAATTCAAACCATACGTAAAAAATTTATAACATTCTTACATGTGTACCGCTTAGCCAAATAACCAAACATATTTTACTATTATAAAACATCATATTGTAATACATATACATTATACCTCTATTAGCCGAATCTTATGGCTATATAGTAAGGCATTTGGACACTTAAATAAACATCAATCATATGTCACTTTTATATACTCAACTTACGACAATACATCCATTATATAAACTTACCCACTTGCATATATTTAAACCAGAATTAACCATATCAATTCATAACATTAATTAATACTAATATAAATTATTTATGAGCTTTGTAAATATACGTATTAACTTAAGTTGAACTATACCACACGGAAAAATGGGCAAAATTATACAAGTACATACAAGCATTTCTAAATGACTGAATTTCAATTGTAAAACTACCAATTCATACGCTGCCCACCTAACTAACCTTAACCAATTTCTAAGTTCAATAATCGAATTTAAACATGCCAATTTCATATGCTATGAACCATGCCAAAATTTCGTATACACAACCAAATCCATTAACCCAATATTCGGTCATCAAATTTAGCTTCCCAAAAATTCATACCATTTTCATATTGAACTGTACCTAAAAACTCACTCATTCAAGCATATAATATGTACATGCTTAACCATTACAAGCTGATTTAACTAACCTTTACGCAATCGAATATAAATTCATCAATTTATCTCATCCTTGAGTCGGATCACAAGAACAACAATAAATACAAATCAAATTATGTTTCAAGCTTATTAAATGAACTATTTATAAGTCATTCATATCATTACACAACCAAGACATATAACCAAAACACCATTCATACATGTCATGGAACATACTTACCAAAATGTGCATATACCATGACCAGAATTACACAACCATAAACTAATTCATTAATCAAACCAAACCATATAACCAAATACCACGCATATATATATCATGAAATATACTTCCATAATAAGCTATTTCCATAACCGAATACACATAAACAATAATATCAAGATTAAGCCATATTCGCACGGCTTTATATTTATAATTTCAAAACCAATCAAAATATATATATGCTAGCCTATACATGCCATAAGTCCATAATTCAAGCTTTTAAAATATCAAAATAACGATCGATAGTGTGACAGAATTCCTTGATGATCCCCGAGCTCGTAACTAGCTTTCCAAAATCTATAAAACAACGAATAAACACATACAGTAAGCTTAAATAGCTTAGTAAGTCATAAACAAATAAATTATCAAATAAACATTAGCATTATTATTTCAACTTGGCCAAATATGAACATTCTCATGTACATAATGATCACTCCTTTAACATGCATAGTTCATATCATCATCTCAAGTACTATACTTACCTTATTTTCATGAAGATTTAACTTCGCATGTACCTGAACTATTTAGCTTGATTTCATATTCGATCTTAACTCAACATTTCCCGTTGAACCATTCGGAATCAATAAGGATACTTGGATAAATCGAAAAGCTCGTACAATGCCAACGTCCCAGACGAGGTATTTCATGTAATCAAATATCAATGTCATTGTCCCAGACAAGGTCTTACACAAAATCATATACGATGCCAATGTCCCAGACATGGTCTTACACGTAAATCTCAATTCAATGCCAACGTCCCAGATGTGGTCTTACACGAAATCACATATCGGAATCCTATGTCATGACATATGTATCCTAACTATTCCTATGGTTCGTACGGAACTTTCGGACGTCGTAATTCGATCGTTTCAAGCTCATAGTTACTTTTCCCATACTTATATCAATTCGACATACACATATATAGTTACAATAATTCAATTCAGCATAATTAAATACATTTTTATATGAATTTAACAACAATCATTTACTTATGAACTTACCTCGTACGAAGACGAACAGACCGGAATGGATATTCTACAACTTTTGATTTCCCCCTATCCAAATCTGATTTCCTCTTTTCTTGATCTAAATTTAATACAAATTAAACTTATTTAATCACATATGTACTCAAATTCGTCCAAAAACACATAAATTGGCAATTTGCACTTTAGCCCCCAACATTATACATTTTTCACAATTTAGTCCCTATTTTATAAAACACAAAATATTCAAAATTTCACCATACCCAAGTTTGGCCGAATTTCACTAAGGTCTCTAGCAGCCCATTTATTTCATTTATTTCATATTTTGACCCCTCAATTTACAAAATTCACAATTTAATCCTAAATAGGCATTTTTACTAAAAATCACTTAATTAAACATAACAATCCAACAACATATATTTATTTTCCATCATCAAACACAAAAACCATCAAGCTATCAACAATGGCAAATCTCAAATTGATCATAAATTCCAAAAATTAAAGCATGGGCTAGCTAAAACACGAAGCAACGATCTCAAAAACGTAAAAATTATCAAAAATCGAACAAATCACATACCTCAATCAAGCAAAAATCAAGGCCGAATTAGCTTGTTATTTTTCCTTCTTTTCTTTAGTATTTTCGGCCAAGGATGAACTAACATGCATGGCCATTTTATTTTATGTTTTATCATACTAACATATTTAATAAACCATTTACCATTTTAACCTTAATGAAATAACATTAAAATTCACCTAACCTTGTCCAATATTGTCCACCACTATTATAAATAGTATAATTGACATGCAAGTGCTCCACATTTCCATTTAATAGCCGTTAAACACCTTTAACAATTAGAAAGCCACTTTTACATTTTATGTGATTTAGTCCTTTTTATCAAATTAATTAATCAATCGATAAAATTTTCACACGAAATTTTCACACATATCACATATCATGCTGTAAACATAGAAAATAATATTAAAATATTTTTTGACTCAGATTTGTGGTCCCAAAACCACTGTTCTGACTAGGGTCTAAACTGGGCTGTTACAAAACATATTCCCGAGCATACTTGCTCAACCGTACAAATTCTCTTTCATACTCTGTTACAGTCATTTGGCCATGCTTCTGATTGAGAAATCTTTGACTGATGTATTTCTTTCAGAATTCAGTCTGCAAGAATTCCCAAGTTACTCTCTTCCTCGGCACCACCGATACTAATGTATTCCACCACTGATACGCAGTATCTCTCAAAAAAGATATAGCACACTTTAAACATTCAGCTGGAGTGCAAGAAATCTCGTCAAACACTCTAATCGTATTTTCAAGCCAAAACTCGGCTCTCTCGGGGTCATCATCAACATTAGCTCACGAACTCTTCAAATGAGTTCAAATTTCTATGTTTACGGATCTTGTCAGTTGGAGGCTTATTTAATCATAAAAGGTTGACTCCTTGAGGAGTTATAGGTACAGGTTGGGGATTAGGAGGGGTAGAGGTTGTTGAGCAGCCGGGTTCGTACGAATATATTGAGTGAACCACTCATTCATCATTTGGAAGAAGGCTTCTTTAGCCTCTCCTCACTGGCTACCCGTCACAGGTCTAGAATCAGTTGGCGCTGTCCCTTGCACGGGAGCAGGCGCATTACTCTCAAGCTCATCAGCTATCGCTCGATTGGGATCTATTATTATATGAAAACACAGTTTAAAATGTCAGGAGTCATCACACTATCACAATTTATATATGGCATCTATAGCTAGACTCTCACACATGCTACGTTAGTTCTAAAATCAACTAAACCGTAGTTCTGATACCAATAAATGTAACACCCCTCACCTGTATTCAATGCTAAAATAGGGTTATGAGGTATTATCGATCCATTCACAACACATATAGCATACATTTATGCAACAATAAGTATTCATTCTCATAAATTATTCCACACAATCACATTGTCTCTTATAAGGGCCTACGAGGCCTTAAACATGCTTTAGAAATGGTTCGCGACTAAATCGATATCATACTAAAATTCTGGACACTTAGATATTTTTCATGTAAACAAGGGTAAAGATAGTTGATATGCCACCGGCCCAACTCACTCAATAATCTCATACGGTCCGATGAATCGCGGATTCTATTTCCCTTTCCGACCAAACCATAATATCTTTTTCCATGGCGACACTTTCAAAAACACTTTATCCCGAATCTGGAACTTAATATCTTTTCGTTTCAAGTCTGCGTATGATTTCTGTCGATCCGAAGCTGCTTTCAAACTATCGCGAATTACTTTCACTTTTTCTTCTGTTTCTCTGATCAGATCAACTCCGTGAATCTTATTCTCACTAAGCTCAGTCCAGTACAATGGTGTTTGACATTTACGACCATATAGAGCTTCGTATGATTCCATCTTAATACTCGATTGGAAACTATTATTGTAAGTAAATTCAATTAGCGGTAGATATTTCTCCGAACTACCTTTAAACTCAAGAATACAACAACGCAACATATCCTCAAATATTTGAATAACTCGTTCGGATTAACCATCCGTTTTCGAGTGAAACGCAGTGCTGAAATACAATTTAGTACCCAAAGCTTCTTGTAATTTCTTCCAAAATCTAGATGTAAATCTTGGATCTCTATCTGAAATAATAGATAGGGGAACACCAAGTAATCTTACAATTTCGAAAATAAATAGCTCAGCTAATTTATCAAGCGAGAAATTTGCACGTACTGAAATGAAATGAGCTGATTTCGTCAATCTATCAACAACAACACAGATCGCATCTTTCTTTTTCGGAGATAAGGGTAAGCCCAATACGAAATCCATTGTTACTCTATCCCACTTCCACTCAGGAATTATAATAGGCTGTAATAAACCTGATGGCACTTGATGCTCAGCATTAACTTGCTGACAAATCAAACATTTTGAAACAAATTCTGAGATATCACGTTTCATGCCATGCCACCAATAAAGCTATTTCAAATCGTTATACATTTTTGTGCTTCCCGAATGTACTGATAAAAAACTACTGTGTGCTTCGTTTAGAATTTTCTGAATGAGCTCATAATTTCTTGGTATACATATTCTATTAAGAAACATCAAACAGTCATGAGGCCCTATTCGAAACATTGAATCAGAAGTTGACTCACACTGAGCTCATTTTGCTTGCAATTCATTATCAAATTTTTGAGCCTCACAAATCTGCTGTAGAAATAATGGTCTCGCTTTCAACTCGGCCACTATCAAACCATCATCAGACAAAGCTATTTGTGTGTTCAAAGCACGTAAAAAAATAAAGACTTTCGTCTCAACGCATCAGCAACTGCATTAGCTTTCCTCGGATGATAGTCAAGCACTAATTCATAGTCTTTTAGCAATTCTAACTATCTTCGCTGTCGTAGATTCAAATCTTTCTGAGTCATCAGATATTTCAAACTTTTGTGGTTAGTATAAACATGAAATTTCTCACCAAACAAATAATGACGCCAAATTTTTAATGCGAACACTATCGCGGCTAACTCTAGATCGTACGTTGGATAATTCTTTTCGTGCGGCTTCAACTGTCTCGAGGTATAAGCTACAACTTTGCCTTCCTGCATCATTACACAACCCAAATCGTTCAATGACGCATCGCTGTAAATAACAAATTCTTTACCCGACTCAGCTTAAACCAACACTGGTGCTTTAGTTAACAACGCTTTCAATTGATCGAAGCTTTGTTGACATTTTTCGGACCATTCAAACTTTACATCTTTCTGTAACAGTTTAGTCATCGATGTAGCAATCATCGAGAACCCTTTAACAAAGCGTCGATAGTAACCAGCCAATCTAGAAAACTTCTAACCTCGGATACATTTCTAGGTGGTTTTCAATCAACAACTGCATAAGTCTTGTTCGGATCAACTCGAATACCATCCACCAAGACTATATGTCCTAAAAATCCAACTTCCCGAAGCCAAAACTCACATTTGTTGAATTTAGCATATAGTTGCTTATCTTTCAAGGTTTGCAACACAATCCTTAAATGCTCGGCATGCTCAGACTCATTTCATGAATAGATTAGAATGTCATTAATGAATACAACAACAAATTTGTCTAAATACGGTCTAAAAATCCGATTCATCAAATCCATAAAAATGGCAAGAGCATTAGCTAGTCCAAAAGGCATAACAAGGAATTCATAATGTCCATACCTCGTTCTGAACGCAGTTTTTGATACATCTGAGTCTTTAACTCGCAACTGATAATACCCCGATCTCAAATCAATCTTTGAAAACACTATTGCACCTTTCAACTAATCAAACAAATCATCTATTCTCGGCAACAGATACTTATTTTTTTATCGTAACTTTATTGAACTGACGATAGTCTATACACATTCTCATTGACCTGTCTTTCTTTTTAACAAACAATACTGGCGTACCCCAAGGGTGAAAAACTAGGTCGTGCAAAACCTCTATCGTTAACTCTTGTAGCTGAGCTTTCAACTCTTTCAAATCTATCGGAGTCATTCTGTACGGAGCTATTGATATCCGCGTTATTTTCGGTACTAATTCAATACCAAACTCAATCTCTCTAATAGGTGGCAATCCTGATAATTCTTTAGGAAATATATCCGGATATTCACAAACGATTGGCACTGATTCAACATTCTTTTCAATCACTTTAGTATCGAAAACATAAGCGAGATAAACTTCGCAACCTTTTCTCACATATCTCTGAGCTGTCATCGATGAAATTACTATTGGTAAACCACTCGACTCATTAGATTCAATCCGAAGAATTTCATTATTCTGACATTTTAGTTCTATAATTTTTCGTCTACAGTTCACAACAGCATCATGCAAAGTCAACCAATCCATTTCCAGAATTACATCGAACTCATCAAATGGTAAAAGCATCAAGTCAGCCAAAAAACAGTAACCCCAAATTATTAAAGGACAGTTCTTGCATACTTTATCAACTAGAACATACTTGCCTAAGGGATTCGATACTTTAATCACAGATTCAGTAGACTCGATAGGCAAACTCTTATTAGACACCAACTTATACATATATATGAATGAGTAGATCCAGGATCAATCAATGCAATAACATTAGTTTCGTAAAGAGAAAATGTACCGGTAATGACATCAAGTGATGACGCATCTTCGCGAGCGCGAATAGAGTAAGCTCTAGCAGGTACTCTAGCCTCAGATCTCACTGTTGAATCTCTCGTTATACCTCGATTACCACTTGTAATTCCCACATTTCTTGGTGGCCTCCCTCGAGTAGCTATATTGCTCGATCTTACATTCTGAGATTTATCTTTTTCATTTAACTCGGGACAATCTCTGATAAAATGATCTCGTGAACCACAACTGTAACAAGTTCTATTATTATTTTTCATCCAGCACTCTCCAAAATGTCATTTTCCACACTGTTGACACTTGGGTTTAACATCTTCCATATTGCTAACACTTGATATCGATATAGTTTGAGCTTTAGGGCTAGTATATTGCTTTCCACGATCCCGATTAGAATATCCCACTGAAGCTGTCGATTGGTTAAAATAGTCTCTGGATTTCTTCGATGAAGATTGATACGGCTTACTCATCGATATTTTTCTCGAGTCTCTAGCTTCAGAATCTGCATTTTTCTTTTCTTTGCTAAGATCCTCGGCTTTACAAGCCCTTTCAACAAGAACTACAAATTCTTTCAACTCTAGAATTTTGACTGGTAGTTTTATATCTTCGTTCAATCCATCTACAAATCGCTTGCACATAATTTCTTCAGTGAAAACATGTAACACCCCTAACCCGTATTTGTCGCCAAATTAGGGTTACGACGCATTACCGTATAAGACACAATTCAGCATAATTATTTATCACCTTTCATGCACCAAAGAATAACGATACATTTGAAACATTACTAAACTCGAATGTCCATAAAACATTTATACTAGACTAGAATATATGGATCATAAATATTTAATCAAACTAACATATGAAAACCAAATTCAAACCATACGTAAAAAATTTATAACATTCTTACATGTGTACCGCTTAGCCAAATAACCAAACACATTTTACTATTATAAAACATCATATTGTAATACATATACAGTATACCTCTGTTAGCCGAATCTTATGGCTATAGAGTAAGGCATTTGGACACTTAAATAAACATCAATCGTATGTCACTTTTATATACTCAACTTACGACAATACATCCATTATATAAACTTACCCACTTGCATATATTTAAACTAGAACTAACCATATCAATTCATAACATTAATTAATACTAATATAAATTATTTATGAGCTTTGTATGTAACATCCTAAAAATATTAGAGTATCATCTTGTTATTTGTGTTAGCTCGGATATGATTGTTATTGTGTACTTAGTATAATTGTGTGAAAATTTGGAAATATTAGCTAAGCTAGAATAATTTTTTTTAGTATTGAAAATTTAGTAAAGTGGATTTAGTGAACTTGACACTTAAGTCAATTTAAGTGTTAAATTCTAGCACAAGGGAGTTAGTGGCATGGTGGTTAAGATGCATGAAAGGTGGCATGAGGGAAATGGTTCGAGTAGCATGGAAGGCATTTTGAGGATTGTATTTTTGTACATCCTAGCATTAATAGACGGTCAAGTTTTACATATGGAAGGTTGGACTTTCAAATTTTTGGTAAGTTGAATATTGGTTTAGGAAAGTTTATACTTTGGGAAAGGAATCTTAAGGTTATGGAAGGATGGGGAGACATAAGGCTTGGCTTAAGGAAGATGTTTTGGAAACTATTCCAAGGCCTTTAGTGCATGTATGTGGATGGCATGTATGGCTAGGGGGGTGGCCGAATATTGATAGGAGGTTTGGGGGAGGATAGTTGGCCAACTTTAGCATTTGTGCACCTTTTGGCATTTGTTTCTTTTTCTCTCCAAAAAACTCCTTCTTTGGCCGAATGTACCTAGGCATTTTGTGCAAATTTGCTTTGGATTTTAGCTCTCATTTTTGTGTTGAACCAAATACCATTATCTTTCTCTCATTTTTCCTTTTGAAACCAAAACTACATTTTTACATTTTGTGCACCTTTCTTTTCGGCAAACAAGGTGTTGGCCGAACCTCATTTCTCTCATCTCCCTCTTTTCTTCTTTTGATATTTGCTCAAACACATTTCCTTTTTCCTTCTTTTGGCCGAATCTCTCCTTTCTCCAAACTCTCTTTTCTTTTCTTCCATTGTTGTTAAAACCGAATCCTCTCTCTCTCATTTTTTATTCTCTTTTCTACTCACATACTTCTTTACTTTTTATACACATATCTTTCTTCTTTCATAACCATATTGCCGAAACTTCCCACTCCCTTTTAGTATTGTTTTGGCCGAATATCATCAAGGGTAGGCATTCATTTTGGGTTTTCTTCAATCGGTTTTGGAAAAGGGTAAGCGTTCATGGCCGTTTTTCCTTCATTTCTTTCTCTTTTCTATGACATTTTCTTGTGGACAAAGGCCGAACCTATGGGCATTTGTTACAAGGTTCTAACTATTTTTAGGAACCGATTATTCTTTTAGGCTCTTTGAGACTTCGGAAGCAATTGATTTAAGCCTTTCCTTTAGCAAACGAAGTTGGTAAGTCAAGTGGTAAGGATTCATGATTCATTATTCTTTTTGAGGATAAAGAATAGGGCTATGGGGATTTAAATGTGATGTTGGCCGAATGGTTTTGATTAAAATATTGTGGTTTGGCCGAATGTAGGACAAGGTGATCTAGTGCAGTAGATCGGATCTCCGAAAGTTAGTTTTTGTGTTGGTGAAAGGTGTGTACCTTACACACTTTATAACTCGGTTATGTATATGTAATTATAATATTAATTTACTAATCATATTATCAAAGTGGGAAAATGATGAGATCTTGATATGATACCATGATGGTATGAATGAGGATTCGGGTAAGTCCGTTTCTATATATTATTAATACATGTGGATTGAAATCATGATCTACGATTTATGATATATTTGTTATGTGATTCATAATAAAGTATGTTGACATGATTGGTACAAATATTGCATTGTGATGGGTGATATGAGAGGAGGGGGAAGGATATGATATTTGTGTCTTTGGACACCAAAGGTTTGGCACCTCTAGTGATTTGGTATCACATTTGTGTCTTTGGGACACCAGAGGTTTGGCACCTCATAGCGACTCGTCCCTGTGGTTTAACACCACCGTGGGTTGGCCCCACTTTTGAGATATGGGATTGTCGCCAGTGATTTGGTATCACAAGTGGGTTGGCCCCACAACTTGATTATTCGTGACTTTGGTCACCAGTGATTAGGTATCACATTTGTGTCTTTGGGACACCAGAGGTTTGGCACCTCATAGCGACTCGTCCCAGTGGTTTCACACCACCGTGGGTTGGCCCCACATTTGATGTATTGGGATCGTCGCCAGTGATTTGGTATCACAAGTGGGTTGGCCCCACAACTTGATTATTTGTGACTTTGGGTCACCAGTGATTTGGTATCACAATATTGAATATCGTGACATTGGTCACCAGTGGTTTGGCACCACCAGTGGTTTGGTACCACATGGGGTAGAAAAAGGAGTTACGGATGGCTAGGTTGGGTGCATCATATATATATATTGCTTGGTTATAATTTGTGTAAGTACGTGGCAATTACCCAGGAGAGGGATTATGCACTGAGTCTTGGTGACTCACCTTCTCCCTTACCTTTTTAGGTGATGAGTAAATTCGCGAATGAGGAGCCGGATGAACTCGAGGAGGCCATGCAATAAAAGTTGGTTTTATATGAACTTCCATTTGGGTATTTTATTTTAATTTGGTTTTCATATTTTATGGATTTGTAATAAGGCCTCTTTAATTATGTTTTTGGATTATTTATATGCTTTGGATTTGTTTTAAATATGGTTATAAATTACATGGTTGATATAATAATTTGAGCACCAAGTTTTCTAAACTACAAAACGCGATGATTTTTAAAACGTTACTATCGGGTAACATAAATCAATTGATAGTATTTAACAACTTAAGTATTTTTGATAACTCATACTATTTTTCCAAAACTCAAGTTTCCAAATTTCTATTAGATACGGTTTTCAAAATAATCGCTTGGGTTTCTTTTAAAGTTTTCTAATATAAAGAATTGTAAGTAAGTTTTAAAGTTTTATTTTCGTGATTTCAAAGTAAATTATCAATTTTTAATTTATTATACACTCGATTTTCTATGAACTTAGAACAACAAAAAGTTTTTCGCTAGAATTTAATCGTTAACTCGTTTTTCTTCAAAATGTTTTCCCTCGTGGCATGCCAGATTCGGTCATGACGTATTGACCAGGTTTGGGGTGTTACAAATTGGTATCAGAGCTAAGTTCAAAAGCTCGGCTGTGGGCCTGAAGCCCAAAATGATTTAAAGTTTGGTTTTAAAATGTTTTTGTTGAAAATTTATGGTTGGAAAGGCATGGCCCCGAGTCTCTGGCATCAATCCGCCCTGGTAAGTACATCAAACTGTTGATTTTGATGATATGATATGATGATGTTGGCATGACTGAATAGTAGTAGGAACTACTCTAGAGACCCAAAACTATAGGTTAAATGTACTCGCGAAACAATTTCTTATTATAATTATTCATAAAACTTTGTTTTAAAGAAAGTGGAATAATGGCTAATGCATAAAACTTCTAAATCAGATAAGTCGAGACTTTAGACATGAGTACTCGAGGTCGAGGTCGTATTACTCGTGGACGCGGTCGTGGTAGGATGGCTGTGTCTGAACCAGTGAGGTCTAGTCAAGGATCCGAAAATGAGGTACCACCATCCCCACCACCAGCGGTTGAAGTTGAGCATCAGGATCAAACGGGGGATGATGTAGTGTTTCAGGCGGTACTGCGAGTCCTTGAGAGGGTAGCTGGATTAGGTGGAGGCGCGGGAGCTCGGAAGTCTGTACCCGAGCGACTCCGATCCAATGGAGCGGAGGTATTTCAAGGTGTTTCAGGTGTAGCTCCTAGTGCGGCTGAATATTGGCTAGAGGCGACGGAGCGAATCATGGATGACTTGGATCTGAATGCTGAGGACAAGCTGAAAGGGATTGTGTCGCTTCTTCGGGATGAGTCATATCAGTGGTGGCTCACGGTACGGAATAGTGCTGCAGCGGAGGATCTCACTTGGGATTATTTCAAGGCAGTGTATCAGCGGAAATATGTGGGATCTAATTACATTGATGTACAGCGTAAGGCATTTCTGAGTTTGGTCCGAGGTAATAAGTTTGTATCAGAATATGAGGCGGAATTTTTAAGATTGAGTCGGTATGCTGGAGGTATCGTGGCTTCGGAGCACGAGCGATGTGTCAGGTTGGAGGACGGTTTAAGGGACGAGCTGAGATTGCTGATTACTCCACATCAGGAGCGAGAGTTTGCTGCTTTAGTTGAAAAGGCTAAGATAGCCGAAGGAATAAAGGAATCTGGAAGACAGAGTTACGACCGGAATAAGCATAAGAGAAGTTATGGATCATCCGGCCACCGGTGTATTCTCGAGAAAGAGGCTAGGCGAGTGGGCCGAATCGGTCAGGGAGGCGCATTCGCTAATCGAGGGCGACATGGTGTAACCGATGTGGGAAATATCATTGGGGCGAATGTTGGACCGGAGGAAAGGATGTTTCGAGTGTGGCTCATTTGGATCATCGTGAGAGATCGCCCACTTAAGCGCCGGGAACCGATCGAGTGGTCAAGGTCGTGCTCGATTCAGAAAGGAGGGCCACCACCGCAGAGAGGTCGTGGTAATGGTAGAGGAGGTAATGGTTCTGGTCGAGGCCGAGGAGCATCTGGCAGAGGTGCTGGCAACACTGAGGCAAGACACTGGTTTGGTGTGCGTGCGAGACGTCGAGAGGAGGAGACGCACTGCCGGACGTCATAACCGAGACGTTCTTAATCTTTGGTGTGCCATATCGCTTTGATAGATGTGGGTTCGACGATTCGTATATTGCTAGTAGCATAGTAAAGACCATGAGCTTAGATTCGAGATTACTTCTAGGAAGATGACCGCATTTTAGCCCTCAGGTCACTCTGTGAGAAGTAAATAAGTCAGTATAGAGATGTACCCCTCGAACTCCAAGGGGTAGTGTTAAGTAGTTGATCCGATGGAAGCGCCATTTGGGAGTTTGATCCGATTCTCGGGATGGATTGGTTGGTCAAGTACCAAGCAAGTTTGGATTCTTATTGCTAAGTGCATGGTTATGAAGGCAACTGACGACGAAGAAGTGGTTATGATAGGTAATAGAAGAGATTATCTATCCAACGTGGTATCTGCGTTGAAAGTGGTGAAGTTGTTCAGAAAGGGCTGTGAGGCTTTTGTGGTCCATGTGTGTGCGTTGGAGGCTAAGGAGTCTACTGTAGGGAATGTTTGAACGGTAAAGGAATATGCTGATGTATTTTCAGAAGAACTTATGGACGCTTCTCCGGATCGTGAAGTTGAATTTGGTATAGATCATTACCGGAGAATCGCGCGCGTTTCTATTGCTCCATATAGGATGGCACCGAAGGAATTAGGGGAGTTGAAGGCTCAGATTCAAGAGTTGTTGGATCGAGGTTTTATCTAACCAAGTGTTTCGCCATGGGGAGCGCCGGTACTTTTTGTCAAGAAGAAGGATGGTACGATGCGGATGTGTATAGACTATCGCTTGATTGAATAAGTCGACGATCAAAAACAAGTATCATTTGCCGAGGATAGATGACTTGTTTGATCACTTAAGAAGCGCTGGTTTTCTCAAGATTGATTTAAGGTCCGGATATCATCAGCTAAAGGTGAAAAAGAGGTCGATACCCATAAGACGGCATTTCGCACTCGGTATGGGCACTACGAATTTCTGGTGATGCCGTTTGGGTTGACTAACGCGCCGGCAGCATTCATGGATATGATGAATCGGGTATTCCAGCAGTTTTTAGATCAATTTGTTGTGGTATTTATAGACGATATTTTGGTATATTCAAAGTCAGAGGAGGAGCATGATGCGCATTTGCGAGTAGTGTTTGATTCGAGGAAAAGCAAATTTGTATGCTAAATTTAGTAAGTGCGAGTTCTGGCTTAAGGAGGTGACTTTCTTGGGTCACGTAGTATCAGCTGAGGGGATTAGAGTGGATCCTTGAAAAATTGAGGCAGTGTTGGATTGGAAGCCGCCTAAGTCAGTGGCTGAGATTCGGAGTTTTCTAGGTTTGGCGGGGTATTATCGAAGATTTGTGGAAGGATTTTCTTTGATCGCCCCACCTATGACCCAGTTATTGAGGAAAGGAGTTCCATTTGTGTGGACCGAGAAGCAGCAAGGAAGTTTCGACAAGTTGAAGAAGATTCGACTAAGCTCGGTTTTGATTCAACCCGGCGCGGCAAGGAATTCACGATTTCCTGTGATGCATCACATACTGGTTTGGGATGTGTGCTGATGCAGGAAGGGAAGGTAGTGGCTTATGCATCTCGACAGTTGAGACCACATGAAGTTAATTATCCGACGCATGACTTGGAATTAGCTGCTGTGGTTTTTGCTTTGAAGATATGGAGACACTATTTGTACGGAGAGAAGTCGATAGTCTACACGGATCACAAGAGTCTTAAGTATCTTTTGACTCAGAAGGATTTAAACTTGAGGCATCGTAGATGGATTGAGTTGTTAAAGGACTACGACTGTTCGATTGAGTATCATTCGGGCAAGGCTAACGTGGTGGCAGACGCGTTGAGCCGTAAGGTTGTGACTGACTTAAGATCGATGTTTGCTCATCTTAGCTTATATGACGATGGGAGTCTTTTGGCTGAATTGCAAGTCAAGCCGACTTGGTTAGAGCAGATCAAGGAGAAACAGTTAAAAGATGATGGTTTGAATGATCGGAGGTTGCGGGTTCAGAATGGAGGTTTAGAGGATTATAGTTTGACCAGTGATGGAGTTTTGTGTTTTAAAGGGAGAGCTTGTATGCCGAAGGATGTTGAGTTGAAGCAAAGGATTCTTCGGGATGCACATAGTAGCCCATATGCTATGCATCCTGGAGGTAGCAAGATGTATCGGGATTTAAGAGAGCAGTTTTGGTGGCCAGGTCTGAAGCGGGAGATAACTGAGTTTGTGGGTAAATGTCTAACGTGTCAGCAAGTCAAAGCTGAACATCAGTTACCGTCTGGGTTACTTCAGCCGGTGAAGATTCCACGGTGGAAGTGGGAAAGGATCACTATGGACTTTGTTAGTGGATTACCTCTTACGCCTAGTAAGAAGGATTTAGTTTGGGTGATTGTGGATCGTCTGACTAAGTCAGCTCATTTCATTCCGGTAAGGGTGGATTACTCGCTTCAGAGGTTAGCTAAGTTGTATGTAGCGGAGATAGTGAAGTTGCATGGTGTGCCAGTGTCGATCATCTCGGATAGGGATCCAAGATTTACGTCGAGGTTTTGGAGAGCATTACATCAGACTTTGGGTACGCGGTTGGATTTTAGTACCGCATTTCATCCACAGTCTGACGGGCAGTCGGAAAGGGTTATACAAATTTTAGAGGATATGTTAAGAGGTTGTGTTTTGGACTTCAGAGGTAGCTGGGAAGAGTTTTTACCGTTAGCTGAGTTCGCATACAATAATAGTTATCAGGCAAGCATTAAGATGGCACCATATGAGGCGTTGTATGGTAGGAAGTGTCGCACACCTACATGCTAGACTGAGTTGGGTGAGCGTCAGATGTTAGGACCAGAGTTGGTTGCAGAGACTGAAGATAAGGTTAAGATGATTCAGGTTCGTCTGAAGGAAGCTTCAGATAGGAAAAAGTCGTATGCCGATCTCAAGCGGAGGGATATAGAGTTTGCTGTGGGTGACAAAGTTTTTCTGAAGGTCTTGCCATGGAAGAAAGTGTTGAGATTTGGGAGAAAAGGGAAGTTAAGTCCAAGGTTTATTGGGCCGTATAAGGTGTTGAGACGAGTGGGACCAGTAGCTTATCAGCTCGAGTTGCCATCGAATCGAAAGTCGATTCACGATGTGTTCCATGTCTCCATGCTTAGACGCTATTGTTCTGATCCATCGCATGTCGTGGCAGTAGAGGAAATAGAGGTGAGTCCAGATTTGACGGTGGAAGAGGAACCTGTGCAGATTCTATATCGAGAAGTGAAAGTTTTGCGCAAGAAGTCAGTTCCTTTAGTGAAGGTTTTACGGCGGAATCATGGCATAGAAGAAGCTACATGAGAACCGGAGGATGTGATGAGGCAGCAGTACCCTCAACTCTTTTGATCAGGTAATTTCGAGGATGAAATTTTCTTAAGTGGGGTAGAATTGTAACATCCTAAAAATATTAGAGTATCATCTTGTTATTTGTGTTAGCTCGGATATGATTGTAATTTTGTACTTAGTATAATTATGTGAAAATTTAGAATTGTTAGCTAAGCTAGAATAATTTTTTTTTAGTATTGAAAATTTAGTGAAGTGGATTTAGTGAACTTGACACTTAAGTCAATTTAAGTGTTAAATTCTAGCACAAGGGAGTTAGTGGCATGGTGGTTAAGATGCATGAAAGGTGGCATGAGGGAAATGGTTCGAGTAGCATGGAAGGCATTTTGAGGATTGTATTTTTGTACATCCTAGCATTAATGGACGGTCAAGTTTTACATATGGAAGGTTGGACTTTCAAATTTTTGGTAAGTTGAATATTGGTTTAGGAAAGTTTATACTTTGGGAAAGGAATCTTAAGGTTATGGAAGGATGGGGGGACATAAGGCTTGGCTTAAGGAAGATGTTTTGGAAACTATTCCAAGGCCTTTAGTGCATGTATGTGGACGGCATGTATGGCTAGGGGGTGGCCGAATATTGATAGGAGGTTTGGGGGAGGATAGTTGGCCAACTTTAGCATTTGTGCACCTTTTGGCATTTGTTTCTTTTTCTCTCCAAAAAACTCCTTCTTTGGCCGAATGTACCTAGGCATTTTGTGCAAATTTGCTTTGGATTTTAGCTCTCATTTTTGTGTTGGACCAAATACCATTCTCTTTCTCTCATTTTTCTTTTTGAAACCAAAACTACATTTTTACATTTTGTGCACCTTTCTTTTCGGCAAACAATGTGTTGGCCGAACCTCATTTCTCCCATCTCCCTCTTTTCTTCTTTTGATATTTGCTCAAACACATTTCCTTTTTTTTTCTTTTGGCCGAATCTCTCTCTTCTCCAAACTCTCTTTTCTTTTCTTCCATTGTTGCTAAAACCGAATCCTCTCTCTCTCATTTTTTATTCTCTTTTCTGCTCACATACTTCCTTACTTTTTATACACATATATTTCTTCTTTCATAACCATATTGCCGAAACTTCCCACTCCCTTTTAGTATTGTTTTGGCTGAATATCATCAAGGGTAGGCATTCATTTTGGGTTTTCTTCAATCGGTTTTGGAAAAGGGTAAGTGTTCATGGCCGTTTTTCCTTTATTTTTTTCTCTTTTCTATGACGTTTTCTTGTGGACAAAGGCCGAATCTATGGGCATTTGTTACAAGGTTCTAACCATTTTTAGGAACCGATTATTCTTTTAGGCTCTTTGAGACTTCGGAAGCAATTGATTTAAGCCTTTCCTTTAGCAAACGAAGTTGGTAAGTCAAGTGGTAAGGATTCATGATTCATTATTCTTTTTGAGGATAAAGAATAAGGCTATGGGGATTTAAATGTGATGTTGGCCGAATGGTTTTGATTAAAATATTGTGGTTTGGCCGAATGTAGGACAAGGTGATCTAGTGCGGTAGATCGGATCTCCGGAAGTTAGTTTTTGTGTTAGTGAAAGGTGTGTACCTTACACACTTTATAACTCGGTTATGTATATGTAATTATAATATTAATTTACTAATCATATTATCAAAGTGGGAAAATGATGAGATCTTGATATGATACCATGATGGTATGAATGAGGATTCGGGTAAGTCCGTTTCTATATGTTGTTAATACATGTGGATTGAAATCATGATCTACGATTTATGATATATTTGTTATGTGATTCATAATAAAGTATGTTGACATGATTGGTACAAATATTGCATTGTGATGGGTGATATGAGAGGAGGGGGGAAGGATATGATATTTGTGTCTTTGGACACCAGAGGTTTGGCACCTCTAGTGATTTGGTATCACATTTGTGTCTTTGGGACACCAGAGGTTTGGCACCTCATAGCGACTCGTCCCTGTGGTTTAACACCACCGTGGGTTGGCCCCACTTTTGAGATATGGGATTGTCGCCAGTGATTTGGTATCACAAGTGGGTTGGCCCCACAACTTGATTATTCGTGACTTTTGTCACCAGTGATTTGGTATCACATTTGTGTCTTTGGGACACCAGAGGTTTGGCACCTCATAGCGACTCGTCCCAGTGGTTTCACACCACCGTGGGTTGGCCCCACATTTGATGTATTGGGATCGTCACCAGTGATTTGGTATCACAAGTTTATTTGTGACTTTGGGTCACCAGTGATTTGGTATCAAAATATTGAATATCGTGACTTTGGTCACCAGTGGTTTGGCACCACCAGTGGTTTGGTACCACACGGGGTAGAAAAAGGAGTTACGGATGGCTAGGTTGGGTGCATCATATATATATATTGCTTGGTTATAATTTGTGTAAGTACGTGGCAATTACCCGGGAGAGGGATTATGCACTGAGTCTTGGTGACTCACCTTCTCCCTTACCTTTTCAGGTGATGAGTAAATTCGCAGATGAGGAGCCGGATAAACTCGAGGAGGCCATGCAATAAAAGTTGGTTTTATATGAACTTCCATTTGGGTATTTTATTTTAATTTGGTTTTCATATTTTATGGATTTGTAATAAGGCCTCTTTAATTATGTTTTTGGATTATTTATATGCTTTGGATTTGTTTTAAATATGGTTATAAATTACATGGTTGATATAATAATTTGAGCACCAAGTTTTCTAAACTACAAAACGCGATGATTTTTAAAACGTTACTATTGGGTAACATAAATCAATTGATAGTATTTAACAACTTAAGTATTTTTGATAACTCATACTATTTTTCCAAAACTCAAGTTTCCAAATTTCTATTAGATACGGTTTTCAAAATAATCGCTTGGGTTTCTTTTAAAGTTTTCTAATATAAGGAATTGTAACTAAGTTTTAAAGTTTTATTTTCGTGATTTCAAAGTAAATTATCAATTTTTAATTTATTATACACTCGATTTTCTACGAACTTAGAACAACAAAAAGTTTTTCGCTAGAATTTAATCATTAACTCGTTTTTCTTCAAAACGTTTTCCTTCGTGGCATGCCAGATTCGGTCATGGCGTATTGACCAGGTTTGGGGTGTTACATTGTAAATATACGTATTAACTTAAGTTGAACTATACCACACGGAAAAATGGGCAAAATTATACAAGTACATACAAGCATTTCTAAATGACTGAATTTCAATTGTAAAACTACCAATTCATACACTGCCCACCTAACTAACCTTAACCAATTTCTAAGTTCAATAATCGAATTTAAACATGCCAATTTCATATGCTATGAACCATGCCAAAATTTCGTATACACAACCAAATCCATTAACCCAATATTCGGTCATCAAATTTAGCTTCCCAAAAATTCATACCATTTTCATATTGAACTGTACCTAAAAACTCACTCATTCAAGCATATAATATGTGCATGCTTAACCATTACAAGCCGATTTAACTAACCTTTACGCAATCGAATATAAATTCATCAATTTATCTCATCCTTGAGTCGGATCACAAGAACAACCATAAATACAAATCAAATTATGTTTCAAGCTTATTAAATGAACTATTTATAAGTCATTCATATCATTACACAACCAAGACATATAACCAAAACACCATTCATACATGTCATGGAACATACTTACCAAAATGTGCATATACCATGACCAGAATTACACAACCATAAACTAATTCATTAATCAAACCAAACCATATAACCAAATACCATGCATATATATATCATGAAATATACTTCCATAATAAGCTATTTCCATAACCGAATACACATAAACAATAATATCAAGATTAAGCCATATTCGCATGGCTTTATATTTACAATTTCAAAACCAATCAAAATATATATATGCTAGCCTATACATGCCATAAGTCCATAATTCAAGCTTTTAAAATATCAAAATAACGATCGATAGTGTGACAGAATTCCTTGATGATCCTCGAGCTCGTAACTAGCTTTCCAAAATCTATAAAACAACGAATAAACACACACAGTAAGCTTAAATAGCTTAGTAAGTCATAAGCAAATAAATTATCAAATAAACATTAGCATTATTATTTCAACTTGGCCAAATATGAACATTCTCATGTACATAATGATCACTCCTTTAACATGCATAGTTCATATCATCATCTTAAGTACTATACTTACCTTATTTTCATGAACATTTAACTTCGCATGTACCTGAACTATTTAGCTTGATTTCATATTCGATCTTAACTCAACATTTCCCGTTGAACTATTCGGAATCAATAAGGATACTTGGATAAATCGAAAAGCTCGTACAATGCCAACGTCCCAGACGAGGTATTACATGTAATCAAATATCAATGTCATTGTCCCAGACAAGGTCTTACACAAAATCATATACGATACCAATGTCCCAGACATGGTCTTACACGTAAATCTCAATTCAATGCCAACGTCCCAGACGTGGTCTTACACGAAATCACATATCGGAATCCTATGTCATGACATATGTATCCTAATTATTCCTATGGTTCGTACGGAACTTTCGGACGTCGTAATTTGATCGTTTCAAGCTCATAGTTACTTTTCCCATACTTATATCAATTCGACATACACATATATAGTTACAATAATTCAATTCAGCATAACTAAATACATTTTTATATGAATTTAACAACAATCATTTACTTATGAACTTACTCTGCATTTAAGAGCGAGCAGAATCCGGAACGGATATTCTACAACTTTTGATTCCCTATCCAAATCGATTTCCTCTTTTCTTGATCTAAATTTAATACAAATTAAACTTATTTAATCACATATGTACTCATATTCATCCAAAAACACATAAATTGGCAATTTGCACTTTAGCCCCCAACATTATACATTTTTCACAATTTAGTCCCTATTTCATAAAACACAAAATATTCAAAATTTCACCATACCCAAGTTTGGCTGAATTTCACTAAGGTCTCTAGCAGCCCATTTATTTCATTTATTTCATATTTTGACCCCTCAATTTACAAAATTCACAATTTAATCCTAAATAGGCATTTTTACTAAAAACCACTTAATTAAACATAACAATCCAACAACATATATTTATTTTCCATCATCAAACACAAAAATCATCAAGCTATCAACAATGGCAAATCTCAAATTGATCATAAATTCCAAAAATTAAAGCATGGGCTAGCTAAAACACGAAGCAACGATCTCAAAAACGTAAAAATTATCAAAAATCGAACAAATCACATATCTCAATCAAGCAAAAATCAAGGCCGAATTAGGTTGTTATTTTTCCTTCTTTTCTTTAGTATTTTCGGCCAAGGATGAACTAAAATGCATGGCCATTTTATTTTATGTTTTATCATACTAACATATTTAATAAACCATTTACCATTTTAACCTTAATGAAATAACATTAAAATTCACCTAACCTTGTCCAATATTGTCCACCACTATTATAAATAGTATAATTGACATGCAAGTGCTCCACATTTCCATTTAATAGCCGTTAAACACCTTTAACAATTAGAAAGCCACTTTTACATTTTATGTGATTTAGTCCTTTTTATCGAATTAATTAATCAATCGATAAAATTTTCACACGAAATTTTCACACATATCACATATCATGCTGTAAACATAGAAAATAATATTAAAATATTTTTGACTCAGATTTGTGGTCCCAAAACCACTGTTCTGACTAGGGTCTAAACTGGGCTGTTACAAAACATATTCCCGAGCATACTTGCTCAACTGTACAAATTCTCTTTCATACTCTGTTACAGTCATTTGGCCATGCTTCTGATTGAGAAATCTTTGACTGATGTATTTCTTTCAGAATTCAGTCTGCAAGAATTCCCAAGTTACTCTCTTCCTCGGCACCACCGATACTAATGTATTCCACCACTGATACGCAATATCTCTAAAAAAAGATATAGCAGACTTTAAACATTCAGCTGGAGTGCAAGAAAGCTCGTCAAACACTCTAATCGTATTTTCAAGCCAAAACTCGGCTCTCTCAGGGTCATCATCAACATTAGCTCTGAACTCTTCAGCGAGTTCAGCCCCATGTTTACGGATCTTGTCAGTTGGAGGCTTATTTAATCTTAAAAGTTTGACTCCTTGAGGAGTTATAGGTACAGGTTGGGGATTAGGAGGGGTAGAGGTTGTTGAGCAGCCGGGTTCGTACAAATATATTGAGTGAACCACTCATTTATCATTTGGAAGAAGGCTTCTTTAGCCTCTCCTCACTGGCTACCCGTCACAGGTCTAAAATCAGTTGGCGCTGTCCCTTGCACGGGAGCAGGCGCATTACTCTCAAGCTCATCAACTATCGCTCGATTGGGATCTATTATTATATGAAAACACAGTTTAAAATGTCAGGAGTCATCACACTATCACAATTTATATATGGCATCTATAGCTAGACTCTCACACATGCTACGTTAGTTCTAAAATCAACTAAACCGTAGCTCTGATACCAATAAATGTAACACCTCTCACCTGTATTCAATGCTGAAATAGGGTTATGAGGTATTATCGATCCATTCACAACACATATAGCATACATTTATGCAACAATAAGTATTCATTCTCATAAACCATTCCACACAATCACATTGTCTCTTATAAGGGCCTACGAGACCTTAAACATGCTTTAGAAATGGTTCGTGACTAAATCGATATCATATGAAAATTCTGGACACTTAGATATTTTTCCTGTAAACAAGGGTCACATGCCCATGTGAACAGGCCATGGGCCTTACACGGCTAGTAGACACGCTCGTGTCTCGCATCGGTGTGAAAAACAGGCATACATATCGACTTGGGTCACACACAGTGACCACACGCCTGTGTGTCTAGCCTGTGTACCTTTCGAAGTGGCCACACACACCCGTGTGCCAGACCGTGTGCTAGGCCGTGCCAAAACTGTAGGGTATACTGACTTATGCAACACAGCCAAGTCACACACCCGTGTGCTAGGCCGTGTGCCAATTAGGGGGGTATACTGACTTGTACCACACAGCCAGTCACACGCCTGTGTGTGAGACCGTGTGGAGCATACTGAATTCAATTTAATTTCAACACCAGGGGACACACGACAGTGTAATTTGACCGTGTGTAACACACGGCTGAGACATACGCCCGTGTCTCTACCCCTATGGACAAAAATAGGCCATTCACAAGGCCAATTTGCCACCCCATTTTGCACATACCTACATAAGTACAAGTGGTACCATTTCAAGGCAAAAATATGCAGCCAAATCAATCCAACCTCATGCACATTTCATGCTATACAATTACAACTGTTTCACTTATTCAAATATAATCCAAAACTACATCAACAATATGGTTCATTTACCATAATTCACATATATGATTCAATCAACTAAACCATTCCATATATACATTATCAATCATAAATTCTCAAGCACATAGCTTTCCAAATTACCTAATATCATTTAGCCTTTATAGATTCAACTTCAACCACACAATAGAGGTTAATTACCAAACTCAAAATAGAATTATTTGCATATTTATAAACATCATCAACTTTCATTATCATAAGCCAACCCAAATGGCTCAAAATACATGTTCATCAAACATACCAAAATGACTCAAGCCTATACATGCCATATACCAAAGCATTAAAAGCATAATTATAATAATGCTTATTGCATACGAACTTACCTCGGATGCTAAAACGGCGAATCGAGTCGTTTAGTCGATAACTTTAGTTTTCCCCTATTCCAAGTCCGAATTCTACTTTTCTTGATCTATATAATATCAAATTCAGCTTATTCAATCATCACTTTATTCAATTTAATCCAAAACACACATTTGGGCACATTTACACTTTTGCCTCCAAAGTTTTACATTTTTACAATTTAGTCATTATTTCACAAAAATTACAAATTAATGAAATTAAAGACTAATCCAAGCTAGCTGAATTACCATAATGCCTCTAACAGCCCATAATCTTCATTTATTCACACTTTTAACCACCACATTTTACATTTTCTCAATTTAATCCCTTTTTGACATTTTTGTCAAAAATTACTTTACAAAAACTATTAATCTAACATTAAACCTTCCAAATCTATCATAAATCATCAAATTACTCAAGCATTCAATAGTGGCAACATGAAAAATCTTTAACAATTTCGAAATTTAAGGTACGGGCTAACTAGAATACAAAGCAACGATCTCAAAAACATAGAAATAATTAAAAATCGAGTCAAAATGACTTACCAATTTAGCTATCAAATGACTGAACCCTAGATGAAATAATATGGCTTCTTTCCTTCTTCTAAATTCGGCTAAAAAGATGAATGCCACCAAATTTTATGTTTTGTTTTTAATTAAAATAACCTTTAGATTAATTCAAAACTTCATTTATGCCATGCCATTATCATCCACTATCACAATAATGGTCTAATTTCTTTTTAAAGACCTTAACTTTAAGGTTCTATAGCTATTTGACACTTTTAGCTAATAGAACATAAGTTTTACACTTTACACGATTTAGTCCTTTTTCTCAAATTGACCAATTAAACAATAAAATTTCTTAATGAAATTTTCACACCAAGATAATATCATACTGTAAACATTAAAATAATAATAAAATAAATATTTTAACCTCATATTTGTGATCCCGAAACCACTGTTCCGATTTGATTAAAAACGGGCTGTTACAAAAGATCCATTTCGTCCTTGCAAGGTTGGTGAAGAGTTTCTTGGTCCTAAAGTACCATATTTAAGTGCCACAGGGGCATTGATGTATATTGTAAACAATACAAGACCTGATATAGCTTTCGTTGTAAACTTGTTAGCAAGATTCAGTTCTTCTCCAACACGTAGACATTGGAATGGAATTAAACATGTATTTAGATATTTCAAAGGGACTATTGATATAAGGTTATTTTATTCAAATGATTCAAAATCCCTATTAGTCATCTATACTGATGCTGGATACTTATCAGATCCACGTAAAGGTAGATCTCAAATAGGATATTTATTTACATGTGGGGATACTGCCATATCATGGCGTTCAACAAAGCAAACATTAGCTGCCACTTTTTCAATCATGCAGAAATAATTTCAATGCATGAGGCAAGTCGAGAGTGCGTTTGGCTAAGGTTATTGACCCAACATATCCAGAAGATATGTAATTTGCCTTTATAGGAAAAGATGTTAACTATCTTATATGAAGATAATGCAACATGTATAGCTCAATTGAAGGGTGGTTATATCAAAGGTGATAGAACGAAACATATTTCACCAAAATTATTATTCACCCATGATCTTGAGAAAAGAGGTGATATAAATGTTTAACAAATTCGTTCTAGTGATAATTTAGCAGATCTTTTTATTAAGGCATTGCCAACTTCAACATTTGAAAGACTACTACACAAGATTGGAATGCGTCAACTCAAAGATGTAATGTAATGTTGCCATCAGGGGGAGTCTAAAAACAAGTTGTACTCTTTTTCTTTAACCAAGGTTTTGTCCCATTGGGTTTTCCTGGTAAAGGTTTTTAGCGAGGCAGCTTGTAATAGAAGAGTGTGTACTCTTTTTCCTTCATTAGGTTTTTTATCCCATAGGGTTTCTCCTAATAAGGTTTTAATGAGGCACATTATCTACCAATGGACATCCAAGAGGGAGTGCTATGAATATCTTTTCAAGTGGATGTCCATCATGATAAAGATAAAGTTTTGATGTACTTTAAATTCTAATAGTTATTAGAATTAGATATCTACTTCTTTTATACTTCTTATGCTTATAAATAGAGACTCTGATGACGCATTGTAAATAAACCCTTTGATTAATAAAGTACATTCTCTATTGCTCTCATATTTTTTTTGTTCTTTATTCTCCCCATCTCTCTTTATTTTATAACAAATACGAATTTTTTAAAAAAAAACAAGGCAATAGTAAATAAATAAATAAGCAAATAAAAAAAAATCATGAAAGTCTGAAATTTCCATAATAAACAAGTAAAAAATAAAAAATTTTAATGAAAAGTTGAAATTAAATAAATAAGGAATTAAATTAAAATTTAAATAAAAATCAAATTATAAATCGCAAAATAATAAAGGAAAAGGGAAAATAATGACTAAATTAAATGTCTATTGAAATCTAAGGTTTGAATTAAAAAACATAAATGACTAAATTAAAATACGATGCAAAGTTTTGAGGGCTTCAAAGAAATTAACCTAAAAATACATGCGTCCTTCCCCCAAGGGCCAACGTTCGTTGGACCAAATTGAAAGAAATTTAAAATTAAGTGGTACGATCTAAAAAAGAACAAAAAAAGAAAAAGTAGGACCAAATTAAAAAGAGGCCCCAAAAGCAGAAGGACCAGGATCGCAAATAGACATTTGGTGCGAAAATGCGCGGATCCTAAGACAGGTCGGGTCGGTTTTCGGGTCGCACCTCAAAACGATGTCGTTTCAGGCATCCATCACTTAAAATGGTCTAAGCTATTGAAGCCAACCCTAAACGATGTCATTTAGCGTCATCTATATAAGCTAACTCTTTTTTTAAAAAAAAAAATCGTTCTGCCCTAGTTTAAAAAAAAAATTAAAAGCCCCTTCTCTTTGTCTCTCAATTTTTCCTTCGTCCGGCCATTGGGCTATTTTCGATTTGCTGTGGCCACCGGTCATTGACGACGACGGCCACCGATCGTCAGCGACGGTGACCACCGTCCTCGGTGGCCGGAGTTCACGAAAAAGACCCATTTTGGCCGTTTTATTTCCCTCAACCCCGATTTGAAGCCAAAATATCCAAAAAATCTCACCAAAATTCAAAAAAATCAAAAGAACCTTTCAGTTCTTAGTCATCTTCCGTCGTGACCATTCGGTGAATCCCCAAGGATCCGTCGGTTTTTGAAAACAAAGGGAGAAGACGGCAGTGGCGATAAAGGTAAAAAAATGTTTCAATTTTATTTTATTATATATATATTTGAAAATAACATATAAAAAGATAAAAGAATCACCTTTTTTTTTTTGAGTTTATATCCGATTTCTATTTCTTTTTTGTATTCAATTTCTCTCCTTTTTTGATAGATTTTTTGTGTCCAAAAATACATGATTATCCTGGCTTTTATAGCCAAATAAAAAAAGATATTTTTACTGTTTGTCCATTGTTCTTGCTTGTTCTTTGCTGTTTTTTGCATGTGGTGGTTGAGGAGCGGTTGATGGTGGCAAAGGCTAGGAGAGGCAACGACGCTAGGCTAGGGTGCAGTGCAAAAGGGGCTAGGGTTTTTGTTGAAAAGTTTAGGGTATTGGGCCTATCGGGCCATTAGGTTTTTTTTTAATTTGGGTTTTGTTTTCTATAACTAGACTGTTATATTTTGGACTTTATAATTGGGTTTTGTTTATTTATTTTTTTGTCTGATTTCTGTTTGGGTTGATTGGGCCTTTTATTTGTAATTTAGGCACGGGCTAAATTGGCCTATTACAACTACATTAATTGCTTTTATGGTGACCCTTAACACAAGGGATCTTAGTGATCATGGGCAATATATGCATTCACAATGTGTGTAAACAACAAGCATGTATGGTACTCCTTTACTAAAAACAAGCCTCGAGACGTGGTTAACCTTTATGAGAGAGCTAAAAAATTCACAGAATTTGAGGAAATGGAGGAATTTTCATTTGAATTTTCTACCTCATCATAAAAGAAATGGAGATCACCTCGCCCATGGGCAAACATTAAGTAGATATCAGGATTACATTCTTCCCAACTTAAGGGTGAACTTAGGAGTGAGGACAGTCTCATTCGCATTTCCTCGATTCTTTAAAGAGCTCCCCAAGGAGTATTACCTCACATTTTGAAGCATATGAAGATAAAAGGCACCAAGGCCCCTATAACAAGTTGAACAATTATACTCTTTAAACTCTTCAAGAACCTACATCTTGAATTAGGTTTGACCAAAATATTTTAGAAAATATTCTTTCAATGAAACCCTATCTGTAACACCCCAAACCCAAACCCAATTGCTATTAATACTGATAGGATCGGTATGTCACTAAGAAATTTTTGTCAAACATGTCGTATTTTTCAGAAAAGCCCAAATATATTTCATATAGAATATGCCTTTGTAAAATAAATCCAAACTTAATTACATGCCTTAGTTTAATTAAAATAAAAAAATATTAAATAACTAAAAGTAATTAAAGCCCCAAAATAAAACAAAATATAAACTAGTGGCTCATGGCCTTATTACAACGAAATTTTAAAATCCACCACATAAAAATATAAAATAATGACTTGAGTCTTTTTGCTAAATCCACATATTCTTCTGCATGGCCACCTTGCATCTCTCTCCCCGGTCCAAGCACTAGGTATCACCTGAAATGTTAATTAAAAGGGTGAGTCGTGAGACTCAGTGTGCAACCCTCATGCACCACTAGATTTTGGGCCTTAAGCCCGTTAAACAAAGTAATCAGTTTAATACTCATAATAAAAATTTATAACAAATAATATACAAGGCCCAACTCGTTTGCCTAGGTTTCCATCCGCTACACGCCCCCGTACTAACCGTACACACCATTAGGGATTTCTACAATCGACCCACACCGCTACACACCATGATGGTAGTCATGCTGCTCATCCACATATGATGGCCGAAGCCCTTATAACATATAATGGCCGAAGCCCGTATAACAATTCACGGCATTAGTCGCTACATCAGATCACGGTAAAACCGCTACATATATAACGTATAACTTCCTCCTTTCATCAACCCAACCTATGCAATCACATACAAGCATTTTACTTATAACATATAAACAGATTATTTACTAACCTGGTGAACCGCTTTTACCCTCCTTGGGCTTTCATCAATAAATCGAGATGTCGGCAATTATCAGAACATATAAATCTTATGATCATGTATTTTATGATTAGATCTAGATGGTGGGGAAGTATTACACACCTGATATCGCGAAATCCAATATTCTTAGTCGATGTCCTTGCTATTCGGATCTATTATCCTCAATGTAAAGCCTTGCTCAAAAGCGGAACAATTGCGAAAATAGGCCTCTCCTATATTCGGCCATGGTTAGTATTCTACCCGACTTTATATATATAAATAAAAAAATCCTCTTACCTTGAAATCCTGAAAGTAACACGATTCTATAACTTAGAGATCTATGCGATTGGCCTCCTTCTCCAAATCCCGGAATGCCGAAAAGAAGAGCGAAATAAGAGATTAGTTTCTAATAGCCATTCGGCTAAGGACTTTTGAAAAGCCAAAAGAACAATGAAATCCCGAAATCAATACTTACCTATTGTTTCCTTCAGATTTCGGCACAAGCAGACTCCATTAAAGAAGATTCGGCAACTTTAGGAGGTGAGATCCTAGGGATTTCGGCTTTTGGAAGAACAAAGGATTTTAAAAGATAAGCAAAGGATGGATAGAAAGATTCGGCCAAAGAGAAGAGAAAAAGAATGGTGGCTTTCGGCTTTTGAGAGGAAGAAGATGAGAAAATAAAATAAAAGAGAGGCTTCAAAATTTCGGCACACCTCCTCTTTATATAGAAAACCGATTCCTCCCTTTAGCAGAGATTGATTTTCGGCCAACACTACCACACATGATAGCTCCTATCCCTTTTCCCATATCTTAATCTGTTATCTCCTCAAAAATAGCCTTTATCTGCTTATTATCCTTAAAGACTAAATCCCTAAATAATAGCCTTTACCTGCTTATTATCTACATAAAATAAATATAATAAAATTCCCCCAAAAAATAGCCTTGTGCCGTCCCCCCTTACCCATTTAAGTGTCGAATTTTAGCCCTAAAAACTTAGGCTTCAAGCTGCCAAAATTTGGGCCTTCCTCGTGCACAAGTGACGCCTCTTAAACCTCCCCTCTACTGTGCTCCTAACTGTTAGGCCTCAAGCCCAATATGTCAATTAAACTACTAAAACTTTAATTTAAGCCCCTAGAGTGTCTAAACAAAATATTTAAAACAAGGCCTCAGCACAATTTGAGCCCCAATTGTACCTCAAATTCTCAAATTAATATTTAAAGCATTCAAACACATAAAATGCACAGACCCAATTATTCAGGATGTTACACTATCGGTTCACAAATCTCTTTAAAGATAGGCATCAATTTCATAATGATTTATGGCATAAGATTGGGTACTTTTTCCTCACACGTAGCAATATATCATTAGTTGATTTTATTAACGAAAATTTGGGTTAAGGATAACCATGATTACAAAATGTAAGTATAGGGGCCAAACTAATAAAAAATAAAATACAAGGATTAAACTAATAAAAAAATTGTATAGGTACTAAAGTGATAATTTAACTAAAATAAATGAGTCAAAAGAAGTATTAGGGTCCGTAGGGGAAAATATTTTTCGGAAAACATTTTCCCCATTTTACGGTGTTTGTTTTGTTGGAAAATGAATTCCTAAGGAAAACATTTTCCGAAACACGGGTAAATCATTTCATCATTTCCGGAAAACGTCTTACCGATTTCTAAGGGGTAAGACATTTTCCACAGCTCCTCTCTTCAATCTCTTCACCCTAACACTGGTTCATCATCTCTGCATCATCTTCTCCGCTGATTTATCGAAGGTAAATTTGCAAGCTCTAGGATTTAGGGGTTTCTGCATTTTTGTATTCTGCTCGAGTTTGGTTTGTAGTGAATGTGTGGGTTTCTGTAAGTTTTTGAAGCTGGATGTGTTAGGGGTTTCTTCTTTGTTCGTTTGGTCACTTGATTTCTGAACCTCTTCATCGAAGGGTCGCAAATTTCACTAGAAGATTTAAAAGTGAGATTCACCGTTGCTCCTCTTCTAGGCTGCCATTGATGTAGCATGTAGCCTTACTACCCATCGCTTCTTCTTCTAACTCGAGCCATTCTTTTTCTGGTTTGGGCTCCATGATTTCTTTTCTCTAGTTTTGCTTCGCCTTCTGTGGGGCTAATGGTCCCTTGATCCTTTTCGAGTCTCATCGCCGGCAAGTAGGGTCTTTATATGTTGGTGTTTCCTCTTAAAGTCTCTTTGGTGATGGGCAAGTTGCTACGATGAGTCTTTTTCATAAACATAAGGTCGAGTTTGGCGGTGAATGGACGATGACCTGGACTTCTCTTATGAGAGGGATGATGAGTGAAGTTATTGTTTCTTCATTTCATGCTTTTAGAGCTGAAAATTTCAGAAATGGAAAAGGGCAAGTGAAGCTGAAGAAACCCAAATTCCAATGCCACGCAAATATCAAGTCCAAAGCACACAAATACTTGATCAGAAATGAGTTAGCAGCTACATATTCCGCAAGAATTTCCACTGATATCCCTGTTTATGAGATTCCAAGGGTAACCCCATTAACTCATTTCTTGCTTATATATGAAATTAGTATTGATTAATAAATGTTGTTGGTGAATGTGGTGGGTAGGGTTGATTTCTTGAACAGGCTTTGTTTGATGAATATTTGGAGGATAAACCCAGAATTTTTAAGGCAATGTTTCCTGACCAAGATAGGAGCCAACAGCTTAATCAGGTTTTTCTTTCCTTTTCTTCAGACTTTCTTCTTTAGTTATGGTTGTTGTATTGAGCTTATATTAGTCCATTTGGGTAAGTGTGGGTATATCATAATTTTATACATTATTCATTTGCAAACAGCTGCATCAATAATTCAAAAATGGTGTTATAGCTTTTAGCATATACTTGTTTGACACAGACTCGAATTGTATTACCCCATGCCCTACCGAAAAAAGAAATCCAAAATTGGTTTTATTTTCACTAGAGTAAGAAGCCTGCAAAATGTATTATTGTAGCCAAAACTACAAATTTAGTAAAAGAATTAATAATCCAGAAAAAAAGGGATTATGTTATTGAATACAATATTTTGATGAACGGGTAGCTATTTTGCTATGCTTTGACACAACAAAGATTGTTGTTTCCTTTTAAAATGGGCATTTTGTTTGTGCTTATTGGGTTTCCACATGGTGGAATGAGCTATATTTCTTCCTTCCACTTCTCTTTTTTTCCTTGAAGAACCTATGTCCAACACATATTTGGAGATGACCATCCAAGTGCTCTTTCTCTCTCTCTTTTAAGAGAAGTACTCTCTAAATATGTGAAAAAACTTGTAAAGTTGAACATACTTTTGTTGAACACATACCTTATCCGACACTTGTACCTGGGTCCAAGTAACATAGGGAATGAGTATTTATTCTATTCTGTTTTGTGGTCTTTGTTTCCATGGTAGTTGGAGTCTGAAGAACTAATATTATTTCCTAATGAAGAATGAAAGAGAAATGAAGAAATCGTAGTTAACTTGAGTCATTCAATTTCAAGCAGCAATCTTTTGGTAGTAATTGACATATTGTTCAACAGTAAAATTCTTATGTTCTTGTATGCTGTTTGAACTAGGCAAAGGCTTGAAAGTACTTGGCTGATTTAATATTGTCTGTCTTGTTCACATAGCTTTAGTTGACTGCAAAAAACACAACTAAATCGGCCTTTAACACATTGTCACTTGCCGAGGACTTAAAGAACTGCAACAATGTAATGGAAAGAAGTGCATTATTTCTAAGAAAATTTGACCATAAATGCTAGATAAGCTAAGCCTTGAGTTAATAGATTTTCTAGTTGTTCCATTTTCTTAGATGGCATGATCCAAAAGACATTATTCCTCGATATAAGCTCGGGGTTTTGGAGGTTCATAACTTGTGACGTGCCACGTGTACCTCATGCTAACATATAAGTACCAGTTATGAACCTCATGCTCACGTGTAGTTGTGATTGTTAAACTTGTGCAGGATAAATGGAGAATTCGGATGTTGCCTCTGCAGTTATTGGTTATAAATGTATGGCCGGTAGTGGACTTAAGGTTGAGATGCAAATCAGGAGGTAGAGATTACCCACCGGAAGTCCCTCACGATATCACAAAAGTTCTCGAGCTCGACATTATAAGCAAAGCTTTGCACATTGCACTGAAAGTTCTTTAATTTTTATGTGAATCATCCATTCCTCATATATGATACAAAGCTCGTGTTTTGCAAACAAGATGGGAGCTTCAAGGGCTTGATAATGTTGTTGATCCATCTCATTTTACACTTATTGTGAAAGGAACATTATACCCTGATAGAAGAAAACATAGAATCCGAGGCCAAAGCTTTTTTAGTTAAAAGTAAGAAGCATAAAAAAATTTGGCTTCAAAAATTTTCTCAAGGTTTAATATATTGATACTTTTATGTGGTGTAATTTAGTTATGCACTTGGACAATGTTATTTTTATGTGGTGTACCACTAATTATGCATTTGGATAATAATATTTAATTTCTAGTATTAATTGTGGTTTGGAAGCTAATTTATAATTATTCAATCCTTGTTTTTTATTTTTTTAACACAATTACAAATAATTTATTTGACTTTGGTTGTTTTCAATTTATGATGGTTAATAATGTAGCTTAATAATTGAGTATTATTATATATTTAATTTGATTTATTTATTTATAAATAAATTATTGCAATATATGTAAAAATAATTTAAAATATAAAAATTTATTAATATGTATATAAATTTATTAATATATATGTAAAAACAACTTTTCTAAAACATTTTTTGAAATCACAAATGTAAGAAAAATATTTTACACAGATTCATCCAAACACCAGAAAATATTTTCAGTAAATCATTTTCTAGAAAAGTAAATCATTTTCCAGAAATTATTTTCCGGAAAACATTTTATTGGCAAACAAACAGACCCTTAAATTTTTAAATTTTTATATATATTAAGGTCTTCCATACATGACACAGGTCCAAGTTAAAGGTTTATTTTTAATATATTATGGTGATCAAATTTCAATTCTGATCCATCTACTTCTTTTCTTTTGAAATTATATACTTAAAATTAATATTTGATATAATTTTGTACCTCAATTTTTCCTTAAAAGATATGCGTCTAAGTTTTCCTAACATTATAAGGTTTTGATTAAATTTTAATTCTAATCCCTCTCTTTTCTTTTCTAAGATTATATTAAAGTAGTCAACTTTCAATTTTGGTCTCTATATTTTAATTTTTGACATAATTTTATACCTTAATTTTTACAATGCCATTAGTCTAAATAATTTATTCTAATTAAATGCTTACATCAATTTTAAGAATTGTTAACATGATTAAATATTTTATTAAATTTAGGTCCATTATAATGTCAAATTTTTTTTCACATGACTATTTAGCGAATATTTTTTTTAAACTACAAAATGTTACAATAATTAATTTAACAAAAAAATTCTAACACCGTTAAAAAAGTACGAGGACTAAACTTTACATATATAACAAATACAAAAATTAAAACATATTTTAACTTTTTTTTAAGTTTTTACTTAATAATTTAGTTTAAAAAAATTAACCAATGAAAAGAGAGGGTTACATATATAACAAATACAAAAATTAAAACATATTTTAACTTTTTTTTTAAGTTTTTACTTAATAAATTAGTTTAAAAAAATTAACCAATGAAAAGAGAGGGTGAGACCCGTAGTAGCAGAAAAACAAAATACCGTAGTAACGGTAAGAATAACGGATATAAAACAAAAGCTTGTCCAAACGGAAGAGACGAATGACGGAAAACGTTAAAACTGCTCAATAATTAAAAAACGTCGGCGATTAATTTATTTCAATTTTATCTGTTTTTCTCCAAAATTTTCTCGGGAAAATTTCAAATCTCGTCCTTAATAATTAGATAAGAATTCAAAGGGCTGTTTGGGAAGTTTAGAAACAAAAAGAAAAAAGAGAGAGAAGAAAATGGAAAGCAGAGACAGAAGACCAAGAAACGGAAGAAAATAAATATAAGAAAAGAAAAAGAAAAGAAGGGAAAAATGGAGGGAGAGGTGGAATCACATGCGCATTAGTTCACTGTCGTTCTCCTAGGTTCTCGTTTGCTTGTTCTAATTCTTGTTAATCATCATCATATTCCTTTTTGCTCGTCATGGCTGACGATAAGGTAAACTTTCTTCTTTCTTTTTTTTTTTTTTCTTTCAATTTTTTTCTGATATCGGAATTCGGAAGTGAATCTTCGAGTTTTTTGGTGAATGTTTTGTTTATGATTGTATTAGATCCTTTTTTAAAAAAAAATTATTATTAGATTTTCTTTTATTTTTTATGGCGTTGTTGTTGATTATGCTAATCGAGGAACCCTAGATAATGAGATTTTGCTATGTATTTGTTCGATCTGTCTGTGATCACTTCTCTGTATATATATATATTTTTGTAGTTATGAGCTTTTAGTTATTTTCTTTAAAGGTCGAAATTTGTGTCATTCTTTTTTTTTTTTTTTCCTTCTGTGGTTTTATGTGTGTGTTTTTAGCGTAGGTTAAAAATTATCGGATCAAATTGAACATTGTAGCTTAAATTAGTAAATGGATTTGTTCTTTTTTGGACTTCATAACTTTTATCAAGGGAAAAGCTGGTTCTTTTGGATCTTCATTTTTTTTGCTCCTTAAAAGTTTCTTATCTCTTTTTTCTAACCATGAGATTCTTAATTTATCAGGAAATGTCGGCCCCTGTTGTTGACGTCAATGATCCGGTTACCGGTCACATCATTTCCACAACGATTGGAGGCAAAAATGGAGAGCCTAAACGGGTATGTTTCACTTATTGTGTTACCTACTTTCATATATGTTCAGATTATGCTTTAGCTATAGGCTTTTACATGGTTAAGATCAATGTTAGTAATGATAACAAGATTGTTTTACTTGGGACTTCATGTTTCCTATGTCTTGATTATTGTAGACCATCAGTTATATGGCTGAGCGTGTAGTCGGCACTGGATCTTTTGGGATTGTTTTCCAGGTACTGAGACATAGTTAGACTGTAGTTGAAACTGATCTTATGTTGATGATATTTAACATGCTGATGCATCTTTTCTTTCAGGCAAAATGCCTGGAAACGGGTGAGACCGTGGCTATAAAGAAAGTTTTACAGGACAGGAGATACAAAAATCGTGAACTGCAGTTGATGCGTGTGCTGGATCATCCGAATGTGATTTCCTTGAAGCATTGTTTCTTTTCCACGACAACAAAAAATGAGCTTTTTCTTAACTTGGTTATGGAATATGTACCAGAGAGCATGTATAGGGTTTTAAAACATTACAGCAGTGCAAATCAAAGAATGCCGCTTATATATGTCAAGCTTTACACATACCAGGTGTGCATAGTAGTCTTTTCCATGCTTGATTTATTAAATAATGTCCTTTATTCTAAATAGACGAAGTTTTACAGATATTCAGGGGGCTTGCATACCTCCACAGTGTTGTTGGAGTTTGCCATAGGGATTTGAAGCCACAAAATGTTTTGGTACTTCTCTTACTGATGGTTTTTAGTAGAATGTTTTGAATATGTTACTAACTTTTGTCTTTTTACAGGTTGATCCTCTCACTCACCAGGTTAAGATTTGTGATTTTGGAAGTGCAAAAGTGCTTGTAAGTTAGCTCACTCTATATTAATTTCCCAACGTCTCTTCCTTTCAAATTTATTGGGTCCATAAGTTTCTAAAACTAAAATAGGATTTTGGCTCTCTGTTATGTGAATGTTTCTTCTGATCATAATTTCTAAAAGGATTTTCATGTGTTTCAAGGGTGCAAGTTGCTACTCTTGCAATCATTTGCAAAATCAGCATTTTGACAACCCAATCAGTGACTCTTTACTGTTGATTCATGATTGTGCAAACTACTAGAGCTTGTTTAACTTTTTTCTCTTCTTTTATATCACCGTAAATACTATAAATACGGAATCTAAGCTAACATTTTTTAGCTTAGCCCTTCTGAAATGGGCACTTCCCTTGTTAGCATTTCCCCTTTCGTTTAGCTTCCTTTATGGCCACTTTGTGATGTGAAGGGATGAAAATGATTGGATTAGATTGGATAAAAGATTACCTTAACATGCTTCTGATTCTATTTTGCTTATAATTTTCTCTTAAAACTTTGCACTTACTATTTGTTTACTTTCAACCAGGTCAAAGGTGAAGCCAACATTTCCTACATATGTTCACGTTTCTATCGGGCTCCAGAACTTATCTTTGGTGCAACAGAATACACAACGTCAATTGATATCTGGTCAGCTGGTTGTGTTCTAGCTGAACTTTTGCTGGGCCAGGTTAGCCTTTCCCCTGTTTATTCCTTTTTTTATTATTTTGATCTGTCATATCTAGCAATCATTCAGTTTCTCTGGTCCTTGAGACCTTTTTTTTTCTTCTTGAGTAGCCGTTGTTTCCAGGAGAGAATGCGGTGGGCCAGCTTGTAGAGATTATTAAGGTATGTTTGCTTTTTGATGCTTGATGTTATGCATTTCATTGCACCTTCAGTCTGCTTATTACATCTTTTCCTCCAGGTTTTAGGTACCCCCACTAGGGAAGAAATTCGCTGCATGAATCCCAATTACATGGATTTTAGATTTCCACAGATGAAAGCGCATCCGTGGCATAAGGTAAATAACTTTTTACTGTTCTTTTTTAAATTGTCACTTTAATGATTGGTGTAGAGACGCATTATTTTTGTAATGCCTTCGGGATATCTTTCTCATGAATGTCTGCTGTTCTTTTTTAAAAAAAATTAAAATTCTTGAATATCTTGAATTACTTTTACTTTACTCTCTATGTTTTTAGGTTTTTCACAAAAGGATGCCTCCCGAAGCAATTGATCTTACTTCACGACTCCTGCAATACTCACCTAGTCTTCGCTGTACAGCTGTGAGTTGCGAGTGTCTCCCTCTTTTGATGAGTGATATTTCCATTTTTGACTCGAAGAATATGCGCAAATTATTCAATTATCATTTCACTTCTTCCAATATTTATGTTTTAGTGAGAACCACCCCTAATCTCATGTTTCTGCAATCTGCCCTTTGCTACGACAGCTTGAAGCATGTGCTCATCCTTTCTTTGATGAGCTTCGAGAACCTAATGCTCGCCTACCAAACGGTCGACCTTTACCACCACTTTTCAACTTCAAACAGGAAGTATGTTTCTGAACTAAACACCATTCCAACATTCTTTTCTTTCATACAATGATGTCAGTTTCTCATGGAAGCAACGGTTTCTTTTGGTTACAGTTATCTGGGGCTTCACCGGAGCTGATTAACAAGTTGATTCCGGATCATGTGAAACGACAGATAGGGCTCCAACATTTCATGCATCCAGCCAGAACATAAAACATCAAAATTGATACAAGACTCGGTATCTCCTAGTCGACATGGGATACAAAGGTAAGTACTATCGTTGGATAACCACCATCGATCTGAGCCTGTCTCAACGGCACGTAAGTCTCAGGCAGCCTCTTTTGCTCCTTTATTCTATATGAGTATTAGCTGTTTGTGAAAATGCCTTATTTGTTTTATGTACATGTACACATGGTTTGATAGTAAAAGATAAAAGACTTTTTAAGGTGAAAAAGACAGTAAAAAGGTGCTGGTGAGGGAAAAAGTACCATAGAAATGGCCCGAAGGTAGGCTTTAGATTGGTTCTTGTGTTTTTTAGTTATTGTGGTAGCTGACTTCAAATGGCAGACAATTTATTGTTACTGTTAGTGTGCAAAGTTAATATTATTACTTCTTTTCTAATACTGGAATAAGAAACTAAACTGCCCGGTTAGATTAGTTGAATCAAAAACCTGATGGTTTGATCGGTCCGGTGATTATATAAAAATCGGGTTTCAATCAAAAAAATCAGTCCAACTGGTGAAAAGTTGGAGAGAAAATCGGATTGAATCTTTAGTTTTAAATCGAAGATCATGTGATTATGTTTTATTTCTATTTCCACAGGGTAGGTTAGTTCATTCCACAATGTAGTTTATTCTATTCTGTGACTGCAAGTGGAATAAAATAACTCCACAAGCGGGTTTAGGATTCTGTTATTTATTTATTTATTTTTAATTTTACAAGGACATATTGGCAACTTTGTTAAATCTTTTTTTGCAGTGTATAGAATAATTATCCTATTTTAATATATATATATTATGATAATATGTTATGTGCACAATATCCTCCCATTGAAATAACTGACCCAAGTTTGTATATTAAAAGTAGAATAATGTGTTTATAGTTGAAAAAGATACAAGGATCTTTATCTTTACTATAAGCAAGATCGTTGATGTCAAGAGTCAATTGAATATTATTTCGGTTGGTAAGGCTTCATTTTTCTTTAGCATCAATTTTTTTATAGATATCTTTTTATATAATTTTTTTTTCAGAGTTGAGTGATATAAAATTTTAAAAATAAAGTATAATTTTACAAATTTTAAAGGAGTTATAGCAACTATTTTCTAAGGTTATAAATATTCATTTCGAGAAAAGCAAAATAATGGAAATGGTTTAATTGCTCTTGGTCCCTTCAGATATTCGAATTTTATTTTATTTAGTTCTAATTTTAGGAATTTATTTTAATTTATAATTAAAGTCGGATCGTTAATACTAGCGAAAGTAAAAACGAATGTTTACTGCCAATTAAAACCGTGAGGAAGCTATGCACTTATACTTTGTTTTTATCAACCCTGTTGAAAAATCTTACAATCTATTCGGTGGCTAATAGCATATAAAAATCCAGTTCAAAAGTGGATAAATAAAGCAAAATAGTGTTAACAGTAATAGTTACAATAAAATAAATATGTTGAGAAATATTTCAAGATCAAACTTACAAAAAAGTGTGCAGTTAGACTTCAACTAATTTTTCATAAAACAAATGAATATAAAGAGTGTAAAAAAAGTAAATGGAGCAATAACATATTAACCTTACTTGTTCAACATCAATTCATAAATGAAGTAGTTAAGGACAACTTCAGTTGATGGCAATTACTGAATAATGTCCGATTAACTTAAATTTAGAAGTAATAATATGTCTTGATTTGTATGGAGCTGTAGTTAATATTCTTGTTAGATACCTGTTTGTATCCCTTACCTTTAATATTGTGTATATATATATATATATATATATAAACCAATTACATGAATGCGTCTCCAAATTTAGGCTAAGTGCTTGGAAAACTTACTTATCATCACACATTCTTGACGCCTCCAAATGATGTGCTACCATTACCAGCTTCTCCTTAGCTATCGAGGTCTTCAACTAGAGGGTAATCTCTCGATTAGATCAGCAAAGCAAAAGTAAGGAGCTACTCAACTTACTTTCTTTTAAAATTTTTATTAAAATTAATGGCAGAAAATTAAACCGCAATCATCTTTTCTAAATCAAAATTTAATTATATTTCAATTACTTGTTATTAACCAACGAATCTTCCAACCACCTAAATGATTTAACTCATTGTAAATTTGCGAGATATAAAAGTAAAGCGCAACAAAGAAATAAATAAAACATAATCCCAATATAGATAGTGCAATCCACAAGCGAATTGCGAGATTTCTTAAAAACTATAAAGAAAACTTAATAAATTGTTTTTAAATAAAGATCACGTCTTCTTCTCAAAATTAAAGAACCACATCATATAAAACTTTTTAGGCCAAAACCATGAATGAACGTGAAAAGATCTCAGCTTGAATAGACATTGCACTATTTCTTTCGATTTTCAGCTTCTTCTTCACTCCATTGCCTCCAAATCTTCATTTCTCAAAATGGCTCCAATGCCTACAAATTACCTTACAAAAGCTTATTAAATAAAAATAATAATCTAAAAATAGCTTAAAAATTACTAAAAGAAACACAAAGAATCCTTTTAAAATCAAAAGACCCATAAATAATAAAAACATGGTTGATACACTGGATCAACGGTTAATTTTTTTAGGGGCAGAGAACCAAAAGTCGAGAGGAAGAAGAAACCCCTCTTTGGGATATCTGTCGACTTTAATTATAATCCGACCCGATTTAATAAAAATCGATAGACGTCCCTAAGGGGGCTTCTTCTTCCTCTCGGCTTCTGGTTCTCTACCCCTAAAGAATTTAACCGTTGATCCAGTGTATCAGCAAACACGAATATTTTATTTTAAATAACTTATTAAATGTTTTGTTATCTAATTTATTTTAAACAAAATATTACCCATATATTTTAGTTTATATGATTAACTACTTGTTGCACATTGGATTGTTTTACAAAATGCTGGCAAACCTTGTTATAATATATATACACACACACACACATATATATATATATTAGATTACAATTTATTTGCTAAAAATCAACTCATACAACTTTTTCCGATTGAGTCTTAATTCGATTAGTATGTGCATTGTTGCCACTGTAGGAGGACGTGGTTTCAAGTGTATTGAAGCGCCTTATCCTCCTATTTATGGGTTGGGAAGGGACTATGAATAATTCCAAAGATTGTGTCAAAAAAGAGTAAATATGATCAAAACGACAAAATCTATAATGAAATTATTTAAAAAAAAAAACTCATTACATTGTTATTTGATTCTTCATCCCATTTTGTCAATAAATTTTTATCAACTCTTGGTATTTTGAAATTAAATTGTATTGCTTGAAACAAAAAGCTTTGTAAAATGTCAGCTCTTGAGTTAGATCTTCAATTTTCTTCTTCAGTTCATTCATCTTATGCTGTAAAAATGATATGGTAAGACCATAAAACATAAAAATTAGTGAAAAAATACATTGATCTAGTAAAAGCATATAAATAATAATTGTATTAAATTATTGAAATTTTTTTCAAAAATACCATGTTAGTTAAAATATTGCTAACCAAAAATTTAGAATTGTAAAAAAAATAAAATTACACCTTTCAAAATGAAAACTATAAAATTTAAATATAATTATTATATAAAAATTAAATCATGATTTTAATAGATAAATAGGGTAAAAATATTTTATATTTATGATTTTTGAAATGTAAAATAATAAATATTTTATTTATCCTAGATTGAATATTTATATATCTAATTCAATTTAAGATAAATATTTATACTTTCAAAGTAATGTATAGAGGACAAATATTTATTTAAATTTCGTATTAATTTTTAACTCTAAGAAAATTTTATTTTTAATGACATGTTAATTAAAAAGTTTATCCGTAGCTTGTTATATATATATATAAATTATTTGGTATATTGTCAGTTGAATTTCTAGACTCTAAACATAAGGTTAGGAGTTGAATAAGTGCTATGTAAAAATATAGTAAAATATTAAAAATAAGACACAAACCAATTTTTAAGATTAATTGAAGAATGAAAATAATACACAGTCAGCGTACCAAATACTTATCATTTTATATTATATTATAAGATCTTTAGAAATAATCCTAAGAGGCATATTTAAAATGATGACAAGTGAATAATGCCTTGACACATTAATTGATTTACCCAAAAGGTTAAAAGGGCAAACTTAAGATCTGTTATACATAACTGTGTGTGAATTTGAACCTCACAAAGTCATAGATATTTTTACGATATTATTAAAAATAAAAAATATATAACCACGATAAATAGTAAGAAAGTATGTGTCTTTTCTACCTTACTCATCTCGCTTTATAGCGCAATGTTTTGTATTGCTCGTCAATTTTTGTGTCATTCGTTTATCGATTCTTTTGATTTACTAAAGATATGGAGGCGAAGTTTCAGGATTTGTCTCTCAAAGAGGAGGAATCGAAGTTGGTTATTTTCGAAGAGGAAGTTCAGGTCAACGATATTGACTATAACTTATGCTTGGTAGCTAAGTTTTCTGGGGAGCGGATTATTAAGCCATCGAGAGAACGTTGCTTTCATTATGGTCACCGATAGGGGTGAGGAAAATTCGATTCGATTTGAAATTTTTTTTTTGAGTTAATCGAATCGAATTACTCGAGTCAACTCGAGTCGAGTTGAGTTGAATTTTTACAATTCAAATAACTCGACCAATTTGAATAACAGATTAGTATAAATATCGTTTTGGTCCCTGTTAATTTTAAAAATGAGCAAATTGGTCTATCTCTTAACAAAAATTACAAAAAAATCAAAGTAATTTTCAAATTCTGAAAATAATTTTTAAAATTCAAAATATTTATAGAAATTCTAAAATTTATATTTTTAAAAAATTATAAATTTTTAAATTTTTTTAAAAAATATAATAAAATAATAATTTTAGAATCTAAATAAGTGATTAATGATTCAAGTTTATCATACTAAAATATTATTATTATTATTATTATTATTATTATTATTATTATTATTTTGCTTTAAAAAAGTTTTCAAATATATATTGTTTCAAATTTTTGTGTTCTAACATAGAAATAGTTATATTGTATAAGATTTTAACTTAACATTATTATTTTTTCTAATTTAACTCAAACAGTTTCACTCGATTCAATTAAACGCTCACCCCTAATTTGAGTTATCTAAAAATCCAAATAAAAAGACAAACTATGTCGTTTTGATAAATGTTTACCTTTTCTAAAGTTAAAAGTCAAAACTATCAAGTTAAAATGTAAAACTACGTTATTTTGATAAATGATTACCCATTAGTCTTACTTTCCTTCCCAAACTTTTTTTTTTCCTTTACTCAAAATTAATCTAAAAGCTTGTACTTCGTCTACTAGTAAAATAATCGGTCCAAGTAAACGGAACATTGAGTATAAATAATAAGATTCGTTAATTCAACTCGAATCGACTCAAAATTTTTTGACTTGATTTGAAAAAAATTCAAATTGAGTTCTATTGCTAAAATAAGATTCGTCAACTCGACTAGCTTAAAATTTTTTAACTCGACTCGACTCGACTCGATCGAATACTCGCCTAGTTTGCAATGGGCTAGCATCAAACCTATCAGAGAGAGTGGACTCTATATGATTAACTTTTTTCATATTTTTTTATCTGAAGAATATGATATCAGGTGGCCTGTTGGTGTTATAAACAATAAGCAAACAAGCTCAGCTGAAACTTGAGCAGCAAGGCTCGAGACTTGTAGAAGAAACAAGACAGAAATTCAAACAGAAAACAAAAGCAAAGCTAAGAAAGATGGAGCGTATGGAAGAAAACTAACAAGATTTCATTTAGAAAATGAATAATGGCATAATGCCAATACATAAACCAAGCTTTTAGCTTGTCAAAATCAGTATGGTAACCTAACCAATACCTACTACCACTAATACATTGAAACTTGAAGAAATTAATTTGTACACATGAACAAAGCTGAATTAACAGCTCAATCACTATTAATATTACATCAAATATCAACTTAACATAGTTCAAAATGAACTAAACTACATTACATTAACTAAAGATTATAGAATGAACAAAACATCAATAGTTGCACTTGCATTAGCAGCTTCTGTATGACTCGGGCTGCATGGCATATCTCTTGGCTGCCTTTGGTGCTGCATGTTGACCAACCTTCAACACTCCTCCTTGGTTAGCATGTTGCAAATTCCCATCTCAGCTCTCAAGTGTTGAAACCTTGAAACATTAAGGGCCTTTGTTTAAATGTCAGCTAATTGCTCTTCAGAACTGCAATGAACTAGTTTTACTTCATGAGCTTGCTCCATTTCCCTAACAACATGGAGTTTAATGTTGAAGTGTTTTGTTCTTCCATGAAAAATAGGGTTCTTTGCAATTGCAACAGCAGATTGATTATCGCACATTATCTCTGTTGCTTCTTTTTGTTCAAGATTAAGATCAGCCAAGATCTTTCTAAGCCAAATGGCTTGATTGACAGCTCTAGTAGCTGCCACATATTCAGCTTCAGCAGTTGACTGAGCAACTACATTTTGCTTCTTTGAACTCCAGCAAAAGATGGTTGAGCCAAGGGTGAAAATATACTCTGAGGTGCTCTTCATGTCATCCATCGAACCAGCCCAGTCACTATCAGTGTAGCCAACCAACTTTAATTCAGCCTTGCTAAACAACATGCCATAGCTCAAGGTACCTTTGATGTACCTGAGGACTCTCTTGGCAGCTTTGAAATGACTTTCATTGCAACAATGCATAAATCTTGAGAGTAAACTCACAGCATACATTATGTCTGGCCTGTGGCTGTCAATGTAACATCCTGAATTTTTGGGCTTATGCGTTTAATGGGTGAATATGTGTAATGTGATAATTTAAGTGTTAGGGGTCCAAATTGGGCTCAGGATTAGGCTAAGGCCTTGATTAAATTATTAGATTGGGCATTAAAGAATGAAAAGGTGGTAATTATGTTTAAAATGCCAAACATGGGCTTATGGCCCAACAATACGTGGCACTATAAGGGAATTAGAAGTGACGCCACACACAAGGGATTTAGGGGCCCAAAATTTAAGTTAAATGAAGCCCAAATCTTTTAATTTAAGTGAGTTAAATTTCAGCAATTAGGTTTAATGAGGTGGACAGCTACAAGGCTTAAAAATAGGAGATTTATATGGATTTAATAATTGATAATTTAAGAGATAAAAAGGAGAAAAGATAGGAGCCTATCTACAAGGCAAGTGATGGCCGAAAATCCATCACCTAGAGGAGTGTAAAATTCGGCTACTGCATGGCAAAGAGGGTGCCGAATTTCCCCTCTCTTTTAGCTTGAATTTTAAGGGCGTTTTCAGTTTTTAACAGTAGGTGCCGAAATATCTATAAATAGGGGGTGATAGCTACTTGATTCTGACATTTAAAAAAACCCTAATTCTCTCTATTCTTTGTGCCGAATTTTTTAGCCTCTCCCTCTCCAATTTCTTTTCTCCAATTTTTTCAAGAGCCGAAACTCTTCTCCACTTTTTCCTCATTATGCCGATTTCTCTTTAAAAAGCCGAAATCTCCATAGTTTTTCTTTATTCATCCTATTTGAGAATTAGTTCTATTCTTTCGGCATTTAAAACTTTTCTTTGACATTGACAAATCCTCTCTTCAAGTGCTAGCCGAATCCCCTATTCTAAGGTAAGTGTCGACTTTTGTTAGATCTCATATTTTGTAACACCCCAAACCCGGCCCACGAGCCCTGACCGGATCTGGTATGTTACTGCGGAAAAATGTGTGAAAATATTTTGATTTAAAAAGTGAAGTAAATAAATTTATTGTCTTTGGGAAGGAAAACCTTGTGCATTTAAAATTTCCGAAATAATTTAAGTTGTTACCAAATTCCCGGATTAAAAACTTTAACATATATATACTTAAGAAAATAAAATCATTTGCAATTAAAATTTAAATTGTCAATCCATAGTAAACATAATAACAAAGAAACTTAATGGAAATGCTTAAAACTTCCATGGCCTTATTACAACTCGAATAAATGAAATAAAAATAAACCACAGTCTATTTAAAACAAATTTTCCATTGCATGGCCACCTCGAGTCCTCTCGGCTCCATCTCTGCGATCTACTCATCTGCGCAAAATGATATGGGAAGGGTGAGTCACCAAGACTCGAGTGTATAATTCCCCAACCCGGAAATGCAAACTCATACACAAAATATTAGTAAGACATGCAAACATGCAACCCAAAACTAGCCATCCATACTCCTTTAACTACCACGTGTGGTCAAAACCACTGGTGGTCAAAACCATTGGTGACCGAAGTCACAAATCAAATGATGGGGCCAACACATCGTGTGGGCAAAACCACTGATGACCATAGGTCACAATTATCAATATGTGGTCAAAACCACTGGTGGTACCAAACCACTGGGACTTAGTCACAAATTATATCAACGGTGTGGTCAAAACCACTGGTGACCAAAGTCACAATTAAACCGATAGGCCAACCCATCTTGTGGTCAAAACCCGCGGTGATCCATAGAGATCATCCCCCTCCGCTCATCAATCCCACCATCATCATGCTCACATAACAAATATCATAATCCAATATATCATGCATTTATGTATAGCATAGCAATTAACAGCATATGATGGCATACACAAACATATATCATAGATCACGTAATAGGGGACTTACCTGGAATCCAAGCTTATGCCCATAAGGCAAAGTTACTACACGAGAGGTTATACAGCAACAGAATAAACAGTCTATGCTAATAAAGTGTGTAAGAGTTTACACACCTGTTTAACCGAAGATCTAAGGAGAAATCCCGAATCTACACGATATCACAAAATCCCGAAACGTATTCCCGTATTGCTCCTACATTCGGCCACTATAGGTTAGTATCAAAAACCTTATTCGGTTAAACTATCAATCCCGAAGGATTAATCGCACCTGAAATATGGCCTTGGGCCAAAACTTTATTATCACTTACCAAAGCAAATTGAAATCTCGAAATTGCCACTTGTGCCTTGAGTAGTCGAGATCCTACACACCATATGTCATATTCGACTTTAATACATAAATCCATATTCAAAGCCCTTGGCCGAAACTACATGTCACCTTACCTTGAAGAAGCGAAACCCGAAAGACACCTTCAAAGCCCCTTAGCGTCGGCTACACACAAAAGATACACTATTAAGATCCCACACATATTCGGCCAACCTTTCCAAGGCCTATTCCCAAGCTTTCGGTATAACACAAAGGAAGAGAAGAGAAACCGAATGCTAAAGATAGACACTTACCAACCTTTGCAATCGACAGCACCTTCCTTTGGGGGTTCGGTCTATGCCATATATGGTAAGGGATATTCGGCTAGCAACAAATAGAAGATGAAATTTTGAGTAGAAAGGGTGGTAGGTTCGGCCAAGTAGAAGCAAAAGAAGAAAGGAATTTTGAAGAATTTTGGGCAATGTGGCTAGAGAGAATTCGGCCAGCAACAAAATTGGAGAGAAAAAGAAAAGCAATTTAGATGAATTTCGGCACCTCCCTAATGTGATAAAACTTACCTTTTAATTAACACCCATTTGAAATAAAATAAAACAATGTTTATCCTTTATCCCATCACTTAGCCACCTCTTCAAATAAATAAATAAATAAAATAGTAATTATCCCACACTTCCAGCCGAATTCAACAACAACCCATCCACTTAATCTAATTTAAAAAAACAATATCTATCTACTATCCTATCTATTAATCACCTCTTCAAAAAGATAAACAAAATAAAATAATAATCCTCCACTCTTTCAGCCGAATTTAAAAGCAAAAACCTCAATCTTATCCTCATCCAATTGAGAGCCCATGTGCAGACCAACTTCTTCTCTCCTTGACGCCAAAAATAAAAGTAAAAACCAACCATTTTGTTGCCCCTGTGTCTCGAACATGGGACCTCACCGCACATGACCACATATAGCGCCCCTAGCCACTCAGCCAAGGCGTTTTCTTATGCCCTAAACTTGCCACGAATTCTTTTAAGAGCTCCCTCGTTAGTTCCCCTTTCTCTTAATGCCAAAAGCCAAAATAAAAACACCCTTTGCTTCCAGCGTGACTCGAACTTGAGTCCATTCGCCAAGACCCTTAAGTGGCGCCCCAAGCCACTCCACCAAACCGACTTTCATGCCCTTAAACCCCACCATTTATTTTTAAGGCCTTCCTAGTCGAACACCCCATACATAACGCAAAAATAAAAGCCCCAAGCGCAATTTTGGCAGCTCGAACCCCTGCTTTGCCGCACCCTTCTAGCTCCCTAGGTAGCGTCCCAACCACTCTATCAGCTGCTTCCTTGTGTCATGTTTCGCACCAATAATTTTTAAAGCCTCCTCACTTAGCTTTTCCTTCTCAAGTGATAAAAAGAAATTTTTAATCCTAAGTCAGACCTAGCCCGGGGTTATGATTAGACCCTAAATCGTAGCATACATAATTTTTTTTTTCAAGCAAGCACATGAAAAATGATTTAATTCCAAACAACCCCTAATTCAGGATGTTACATATTTTATCCCCGGTTTTTGAAAGGCAAAAAAAAGCCGAAAAGCTAATAGTTTAATGGTTCTATGATTGGGCGGCAATTCGGAATTTGAAGGAAGCTTGGTCAACTAGATCTAAAAACCGAAAACAGCTAGTCTCCAATTTCAGGATTTTAAGGTAAGAAGATTTGTTATTCAAATATATAAAATTGGGTAGAACACTAACCATGGCCAAATATAGGAGATGCCCTAGTTTCACATCCTTCCGGCTTTTTGAGCAAAGTTGTAGATAGGTCTAGCAAGGGTATCGACATTAATCAGGTGTGTAATACCTCCCCACCATTTAGATCTGCCTATTATTTTATGTTCATATATTTTATATGTATTGATAAATGCCGAAATCTCGGTTTATTGATGAAAGCCCAATGAGGGTAAAAGCGGATCCCCAGGTTAGTAAATAATCTGTTTAGATGTTATAAGTAAAATGCTTGTATGTGATTGCATGGGTTGGGTTGATGAAAGGAGGAAGTTATACGTTATATGTGTAGCGGCTAATGCCGTGAACTGTTATACGGGCTTCGGCCATTAAATGTTATACGGGCTTCAGCCATTATATGTTATAAGGGCTTCGGCCATCATATGTGGATGAGCAGCATGACTGCCATCATGGTGTGTAGCGGTGTGGGTCGATTGTAGAAATCCCCAATGGTGTGTACGGTTGGTACGGGGGTGTGTAGCGGATGGAAACCTAGGCAAACGGGTTGGGCCTTGCATATTATTTGTTATTAATTTTTATTATGATTATTACACCGTTTATTTTGTTTAATGGGCTTAAGGCCCAAACTCTAGTGGTGCATGAGGGTTGCACACTGAGTCTCGCGACTCACCCTTTTAATTAACATTTCAGGTGATACCTAGTGATTTGATTTGGGTTGGAGAGGAGCGCAAGGTGGCCATGCGAGAAGAATATGTAGATTTGGCAAAAGAGACTCAAGTTTTATTTTATATTTTTAATTAATGGACTTACAATCTCATTGTAATAAGGCCATGGGCTATTATGTTTTATTATGGGCTTCTATTACTTTAAGTCATTTAAGTTTTTATTTTAATTAAACTAAGGCATGTAATTAAGTTTGGATTTTACTTTACTAAAGCATCTTCTATTTAAAACATATTTGGGTTTTTCTGAAAATACGACATGTTTTGATAGTATTTTTCTTAGTGGCGTACCAGATCCGGTTGTAGTGTTTGGGCCGGGTTTAGGATGTTACAGTCAAGTATAATAAACAACCAACTAGACTCCTATAGGTTGATTCACATACCTTCTCAAAAGCACCTTGGCTCGACAGCTTTTCTCTAATAGCAACTAGTGTGCTAGTTGCTTTACAATTTTGCATTGAAAACTTGTTCAAAACTTCATAGCAAAGGCTCTCTAACTTAGATAAATTCCTTCCTGTGTTTGTGTTACTTCTATGCCTAGGAAGTAGGACATCAGCCCCAAGTCAGACATCTCAAACATTTGTTGCATTTTGATTTTGAAATCAACCAACATTGCTTGGTCTCCTCCCGTCACCAATAGGTTATCAACATACAAGGACACAATGAGCTGTGTTTCCACTCCTTCCCTTTTGTCATACAATGTTGGCTCACTAATACTCCTTTCAAATCCTAAACTGACCAAGTAGCCATCAATTCTGCTGTACCAGGCCCTTGGTGCTTGTTTTAAGCCATACAAGGCTTTGTTCAACTTGTACACCATTTCTTCCTTACCAGCCTCCTTGAAGCCTTGAGGTTGCTCAACATAGATCTCTTCTTCAAGGAATCCATTGAGAAAGGCTGACTTCACATCAAGCTGGTGGATTTTCCACTTCATTTGAGCTGCTAAGGCAACTAGCAGCCTAATGGTGTCAAGTCTAGCCACTGGTACAAAGGTATCTAGGTAGTCTACACCATACTTTTGGCTGAACCCTTTCACAACCAGCCTAGCTTTAAGTTTGTTCAAGCTCCCATCAGCATTGTGCTTGGCTGGATAGACCCATTTCACCCCAATGATCTTCCTGTTGACTGGTTTCTGAACCAATTCCCAAGTTTGGTTCTTCTCAATCATGTTGATTTCATCAAGCATGGCTTGTTTCACCACTTTCTTTGAGCTTGACCTCTTCAAAGCAGCTTGGCTCTACTGTAGCTACTTGAGCTCTTTCACAAATCTCAGCCAATGGTCTAGTGCCCCTAACTGGTTTATCATTTATGTCCATTTCAGGACCATTTGATCAACTTCAACTTGATCTGTTGCAAGATCTTTAGAGACTGCCTCTGGTTCATTCTTCTCCCAATTCCAGCTTGCTTTTTCATTAAACACCACATCTCTACTCACTAGAACGTTATTTGTTGAGGGATCCAAAATTCTATAGCCCTTTTTGACTGTGCTATAGCCTACCAGAATGCCTGCTTGAGCTTTCTTATCCAGCTTGCCTTTTTTCATAGCTGGAACTTGTGCATAACCTATGCAGCCAAAAGTCCTAAGATGAGCCAGTGTAGCACCCCAAACCCGGCCCATACGTTTCGACCGGATCTGGTATGCTACGGGTTGTACATTGAAAACTTTTGCTTTGTTGGTTTTGGAAATCGTAGATTTATTAGGCAGTAATTAATAAATAAGTGACATTTAAAAAAAACCTTTGTATTATTGTTATTGTGAATAATTAAACCTTTGACAAAATTTCATAAGTTGCAAATATTTAAAAAAACTACTTAGGGGAATATAAACTATGGGGCCTTATTACCTAAATATTCCCAAAATAAAACTTAAAGGAAAAACCAAAAATAATCTATATAAATAAAAACTTGATGGCCCTACAAGTCCGTCTCGGCTCCCATGTCCACGATCTACTGCTCATCTGAAAAGTTAGGGAAAAATAATAGGGTGAGTCACTAAGACTCAGTGTGTAAATCCAGAAAACACATAAAAGGCTTGGGCCCACAAACACATTATGAGCCCTGGCCCATACACAATGGCAACAATCATAATCACATGACAGATAATAGATGCAAAGCCCAACCCATCCTAGAATTCCATCCTCTACACACCAACCCGTACCAACCATCACACCTTGGGGATTTCTACAATCAACCCGCCAACCGCTTCACACCATATCGACAGTCATACTGCCTATTCCTTATCAATCAGGAATTTTAATGTGGGTTTTCTACCACCGATCACCAAGTGACCTAACATTTCATTTCGTGGGTTTTCTACCACCGATCACCATGTGATCTAACATTTCATTAGGTGGGTTTTCTACCACCGATCACAATGTGATCTAGCATTTCATTAGGTGGGTTTTCTACCACCGATCACCATGTGACCAACCATGCTCTTCCCCTTTTCATAACAAACCCATCCCATGCATACATTCATGCAAAATCAAACAATCTACTACCTAAGAGTTTATAGTCTTTCGAATACATCGATACACATAGAGAAGTTCTACGACGACACGCACTGGCATTCCTTGCCTAACCCTTTCAGGTTTCATTCATTTCTTTACATGACCATTTTTCCGGCTTTTTAGCCCATAACATAAACATACATATATTCATACTGATTATTAGTGTGTTAGAGATCTACACACTGCATTGTTCATGCGACCTCATTTTCCGGCTTTTCATTTCTAACGGGTATAATACAAAATAAAACTTATGTGATAAGGATCTACACACACGACACAAGTTAGAACAAGACCCTCTAAGTTGGCGCTATCCGTAGCCAACACCACCGCTATCTGCCTAAGGTGTTGTTGGAAGCCGATCCACAACCAAGTGGCCAATCTCGAACGATGTGATACCGCTCGTTTCTTAAACTTAGGATTCTCTCCTTTGCACGATCCATATTTAATTCCATCACAAGTCCTTGTCAGAACTACTACCACAATATATGATCGCTAATCCTCATCATAAAGTTAAGATCTTGTATACAATGAACGAATCTAGTAAAAATCTAGGGAAAATCTCCTTACCTTAAAATCCCGAAATTAGAGACTAACGATTTTCGTCTTTTAGATCTAGACGACCAAGTTTCCTTCAAATCCCGGAATGCCGCCCAACATAGAACCATTAAACTATTAGCTTTTCGACTTTTGCCTTTCAAAAATCAAAATAAAACGTGAGAAACAAACAGAAGTCGACACTTACCTTAACACAGGGGATTCGGCTAGCACTAGAGAGAAGATTCGGTAATGCCAAAGAAAAAGATTTAAATGCCGGAAGAATAGAACTAACTCACAAATGGGATGAATAAAGAAAAACTATGGAGATTTCGGCTTTTTAGAGAAATCGGAACAAGAGGAAAAGAATGGAAAAGAGAGTGAAGGGAGAGGTTTCGGCTTTTGAAGAAATTAAAGAAAAGAAATTGTAGAGGGAGAGACTAAGAATTTCGGCACAAAGAATGAAGAGGAAATTAGGGTTTAAATGCCAGAATCAATGAGATATCCCCCTATTTATAAAAATTTCGGCACTCCTATCAAAAATCCGAAAGTACCCTTACTGATAACTAAAAATCAGGCTAATTAAAAAGGGAAAATTCGACACCCCTTTTCCATGAAGTAGCCGAATTCTTTACTCCTCTAGGTGATGGAATTTGAGCCAACACCTAGCCTTGCAGATAGCTCCTATCTTTTCTCCTTTTATCTTCCATATTATCAACTATAATATCAACATTATCCTATTCATATAAATCCTCCTATTTTTGAGCCTTGTTGCCATCCATTCCACCTAACCCAAATGCCGAAAATTAGCTAACTTAAATTAAAAGAATTGGGCTCCATGAAACTTAAATTTTGGGCCCTTGTCTCCCTTGTTGTGGTGTCACCTCCTTATTCCCTAAGTGGCGCCACTGACCACTGGACCACAAGCATATTTTGATAATTTAAACACAGATACCACCTTTTAAAACTCTATAGTGCCCAAACAAAAATTTCACCAAGGCCTTGACCACATCCTGAGCCCAATTTGGACCCCTAACAGTTAAATTAACTCATTACTCATTTTCACCCATTAAGCGCATAGGCCCAAAAATTCAGGATGTTACAGCCAGTGATGGCTTGAATCCAAACCAAGCTTCAAATGGAGTCTTTTGAGCTAAAGCCTTGGTTGGAAGCCTATTTTGAAGATAGATAGCAAAGTTTACTATTTCAGCCCACAAGGTTTTGGGCAAATTCTTCTCAAACATAAGACACCTGGCCATATCCATCAAGCTTTTGTTCTTTCTTTTACTCACACCATTCTGTTGAGGTGTATAGATGTTGGTGAGCTGGTGTTTGATACCAGCTTCATCACAAAAGGCTTGAAATTGAGCTGAGGTATACTCAGTTTCATTATCTAACCTTAAAATCTTGAGCTTGCAACCTGTTTCAGTCTCTGCAGCAGCCTTGAACTTCCAAAACACTGAAGCCACTTCTGATTTGTGCTTCAAGAAGTAAATCCAAAAAAATCTCGAGTGATCATCAATAAACAGAATGAAATATTTGCTCCCATTCAATGACTGAGTCTTCATGGGGCCACAAACATCATTATGCACAAGATGAAGTCTTTTTTAGGCTCTCCAGGCCTTGTTTGAAGGAAATGGTTGCTTGGCCTGCTTCCCAGTTGACATACCTCACAAACCTCCTCTTTTTCAACTGATTTGATGAAGTTCTCAACTAGATCTTCTTTGGATAGCTGGACCCTCAATCTGTAGTTGGCATGACCAAGCCTTTGGTGCCAAAGCTTAGAATCATTTAAGGAGATAGTGTAAGCTGAATTTGAGTCATTTGTCCAGTCAACAACAAAGCTTTTATCAGCCATAGTGACTGACATGAGTCTTGATCCATGTGGATCACTAATCTGACACTCATTGCCTTTGAACACAACCGTATAGCCATTGTCTAGCAACTGAGCTATGCTGAGCAGATTTCTATCAATCTCAAGCACTAGCAACACATTTGAAACTAGCTTATTACCTGTGGGAGTGTTTATCAACACATCACCTTTACCTTCTGCCTTGATAAAGTGACCATTACCAACTTTCACCTTTGCTTTGAAGCTTCTGTCAATTGACTTGAAAATGGCAGCATCTGGTGTCATGTGGTTAGTGCAGCCACTGTCTAAGAGCCATCTATTTGTAGCCTGTTCTTTTTTAGCTGAGCATGAGACTGCAAAAACTTGTTCCTCATTGTCACTGCCTTTTTCAGCTATTCGAGCTTCAACCTTTAGCTGTTGATGTTGAGTCTGCCTTGGTTTGCCTTTGTTTTTACGAACCTTTTCTACATGGCCCATCTTCTTGCAGTATTGACACTGCACATCTGGCCTAAACCAGCAATTTGCTTCTAGATGACCAGGTCTTTTGCAATGCCTACAAGGTTGATCCCTTCTTCTAGCAACATCTGACTTAAGCTTGTCTCTCCAAGCCTTTTTGCCTTTGAAAGCAGTGGTGCTCGAGGCAGGTTTGGTTTTGGCTTGGAAGGCACCTTTTTAGTGCTCCTCCAGTTTGCTGGCTCTCCTTTGCTCCTGTGTATAGAGAGCATTGATCAGCTCTGTCAATGAGATGCTGGCCAAGTCCCTTGAATCTTGAGGGAAGATATTTTTGCCTCATACCTCTTAGGTAAGGTAGAAATCACTTTCTCCACTATTCTACTTCACTAAATTGCTCTCAAAGGAGCCTTATGCTGTTTACCACAGCCATGATCCTGTCTGAATACTGCTTGACAGTCTCTTCCTCTTTTATCTTTAAATTCTCGAAATCCCTTCTCAAATTCAGTAGCTGATGCTGCCTTGTTCTCTTAGTTCCTTGGAACTCCTCTTTCAATTTGTCCCAGGCCTACTTTGGTGTCTCACAGGCCATCATCCTTGTGAAGATCACATCTGACACATAGTTTTGTATGTAAGACATGGCCTTGTACCTCTTTGTTCTTTCATCAGCATGCTGCCTGATCTGAGCCACTGTTAGGTTGGCTCAACATCTGAGTTGACCACCACCCATAGGTCGAATGCCTGCAGGTAGGTCTTCATTTTGACCACCCAAATGTGAAAGCGCTCTCCATTGAAGATTGATGGTGCAGCTAGTGAAAAGCCTGATGAAGCCATGGTTTTAAGTGTTAAACTATAACAGGTCCACTAAGATTACAGCTTTAGATACCAATTGTTAGTGTTATAAACAATAAGAAAAAAATCTCAGCTGAAACTTGAATAGCAAGGCCCGAGACTTGCAGAAGAAACGAGATAGAAATTCAAACAGAAAACAAAAGCAAAGCTAAGAAAGATGGAGTGTATGGAAGAAAACTAACAAGATTTCATTCAGAAAATGAATAATGGCATAATGCCAATACATAAACCAAGCTTTCAGCTTGTCAAAATCAGTATGGTAACCTAACCAATACCTACTACCACTAATACAATGAAACTTGAAGAAATTAACTTGTACACATGAACAAAGCTGAATTAACAGCTCAATCACTATCAATATTACATCAAATATCAACCTAACATAGTTTAAAATGAACTAAACTACATTACATTAACTAAAGATTACAAAATGAACAAAACATCAATAGCTGCACTTGCATTAGCAGCTTCTGCATGATTCAGGCTGCATGGCATGTCTCTTGGCTGCCTTTGGTACTGCATGCTGGCCAACCTTCAACATGGTCCTTGCTCGCTCAACAATTGCTTTCTCTTGGTTCATCAGTTGGCAAAGAGGGAAAATCTATGAGGAAATTAACTTTCTATTTGCCTATCTGTGGGTCCAGGTGCATGATCTGCCTCTTTGGTTTGCATCGAAGAAGTTGGCAGTGAGTCTAGGTAATATCATGGGATAGTTTTTAAACTATGATGCAGGTATTAAGAGGAACTATATGAGAAACTTCATACGTATTAGAGTACGGCTAGATATGAGAGTTCCATTAATGAGGAAGAAGAAGGTTCGAAAACAGGGTGGTAGCTTTTATGAGGTTTCGTTTAGCTATAAAAAGTTCCCCTGGTGTGTTATTTGTGTGGGATTATAGGACATAGTGAGCTGAACTACCAGAAAATGCTTGATATGCCAAACGGAGTCATGGTTAAGGAGTAACTGGATGAAATCCGGGCAGAGGCTCGTCCGACAGCTATGGAAATTGCCCACTCAATGGCATAGGGAGGTTAGGGTTTTATCTCCCTTGGACTTTAACCAAGGTGACCAAGAGGTTCAAAATTCGAAATTCAAGGATAAGCAGCCGAAAGAGGGGAATCGATGTCTATTTTTTTCCTAAGAATTCAGTTTTCAATAGGTTACTAAGAACGTGGGAAAAGTTTGGATGATTTGCTTCAAGTAGGCTAAAGTTCCATTGGTTTCGCATATAGAGCTTTGAGACCGAGCTTCTGTAATAGTCCAGTTACTACATGATAAGGGTTGTCTGCTTGCTCCGATGTGAAGCTATGGTTATAGACATCGATGGAGTTAGGAAACGACTGCGAAGTGAGACAACTGACGGGAAATCACCTCGATTGGGATTGGGATTAGTATTGGTGGTGATAAATCCTCTCCGAATGAAGCCTTTTTATCCATTACAGAGGTATCAGCCAACCTTTTAGTGGAGGCTCGTCGAAAACAATGGAACTGTCAAGTTTTGGGCAACCACTACGTAGTTTTGTCCTTGAAGGACCTTGTATACTCAAATAAGATTTCAGCTTACTTGGGAAAGAGGTCGTGGTTTAAATGCTTTTGTGCTGGAGTGACTTAACAGAACCTTTGCCACTCTTGATTGGATGCAGATATTTCCTTACTCTAAGCTCTATAATCTGATGATTGCTACTTCGGACCATAACCCCATAAAGTTGCTTGTTGGTACCATCGGGTGGTGCTAAAAATTAAGTTTGAAAATATGTAGCTCTCACTTTGGGGATGTTATGTCTAAAAGCTAGTTTGATTGTTCATACACTCCTATCTCAGAGAGGCTTAAAGAGTGTGGGAATCATTTGCTTGCTTGGTCCCACGAGCTAGGTAGTAATTTCTAGCTGAGGATTCAAACTTTGAGATAGCATATTGCTTTTGATATTTCTTGGATTATGAAATATGTATCTATTGTTAAATACTTTGTGTTTTCTTAATTGTTGTGAGTGGAGCCCATTGTGCCGAAGCGGAATTTAAGGCAAGGGGACCCATTGTTTCCTTATTTATTTATTTTTGTGCATGGAAGGACTGAGTTATCTACTTTGTCAAGTTGAAGCCCAATGGGATTTGCATGGAATTTTGATTAGCTACTAGAGCCTCAGCAGATGATAGTTTTTTCTTCTTTCAAGCAACTAGTTCAGATGTAGTACTACGAAGAATATTTTGTTACGTAATGAATTTGTTTCTATGTAGGTGATTAATTTTCAGAAATTAGGGATTATGTTTAGCTCCAATACTAAATTACAAGATCGGAATGTTGTCTTGGAAATATTTGGGATTGCTACACTGTTGGATCATAGTAGATATCTTAGTCTACCATCGTTGGTTGGTAGCAACAAAAGATAATTTTTTTCTTTTATCAATGAGCTGCTTAGCAAACGACTTTTTTCTTGGAAGAATGAACTCCTATCCAAGCTAGGTAAGGAAATTGTTATTAAAATTGTGGCCCAGGATATACTTGTGTTTTGCATGAGTGCCTTTTTTATACTTGTTAGTATGTGTGAGGAGCTGCAAAGAATGATGAATTCTTTCTAGTGAGGGTCAGGTAATAATGACTGTCGAAAGATTTATTGGACATCCTAGGACAAACTCTGTGTTCCCAAGAAGCATAGAGGTATGGGATTTCATAATTTGCCTTACTCATTTGACTACTCATCTGAATTCTCTCCTTAGTCGTGTTATGTAAGCTAAATATTCTGTTTACAACGACCATGGGTTCTAACATTTCATATAAATGGAGGAGTATTTATGCGGCAAAGAGCTTGCTTGTGTTAGAATAATAGCTGATCTAGTAACTGACATTTGTTATTATTCTGTTAAATTTTGTTGTTAATAACTGTTAGCTGTTATTACTGTTATTAGCAGTTATAGGTTGCATGCTTTTCTATATAAGCATGCACAGGTTTCTCTGAAAAAGATTATCTCTTCTAAGTATATTTCTGAAATAATATCAGTATCTTCTTCATTCTTAGTATAATCTTAACATGGTATCAGATGTCCATTCCATCCTGGAGTAATTGATAAACCGTAAAAGTAACATATTTTAATCCCACATTTAATATGCTTTTTAAAGATTTAAGCCTCGTTTTATATAAAAAGGTGCTTTTAATCCTTTCTTTTCATGTCTTATACCCAGGAAAGCACCCGAGGATGAAAAGAACACAAAACGGGCCTCAAACGAAGTAAATGAGCCTTTCCACGAAATCGACACGGCCTGGGCCAAGGACCACACGACCATGTCTCGACGAACATCTGGAGCACAACCTCATCACTACCGCACACGGCCGTGCCAAAGCAGAAATCCAAACACGGTCAGGTCTCGATTTGCACGGGCGTGTGACATGGTCGTGCATCTATCACTGGAAAGAGCAATTTCAGTCGAAAAAGGATACTTCGGGAGAAAGAATCGCATTCCAAGAGCCTATAAATATACCCCAAGTACCACCTTTGAAGAGGGCGAAAGCTAGGCCAATGAGCCAAGTCGAGAAGGTCAGAGTTAGGGAGTAACGCGAGGATAGCCAGTTGATTCATCCCAAGAAGCTAGAATTATACTCAAGACGGCGGAATTCTCCTTCAATCCCATCAGGGAGTTTTAGGATTTTTCTTATGTTTTGTTTTATCTTTTCTCTTGTGATGTTTCCTTTTTACGTTATGAACTAAACCCCTCAGATACCTGAAGAGGGATGAAACCTAGACAGATTTTATTATTTGATTTTTTAAGTTATATGATAAATTACTTAGTTTGTTCTTAATTATGTTTCTTAATCCAAATCCAATGTGTTTAGGTAGAGGAGTAATAGACCATGCCTAAGAGTAGATCTAACATAATTAAGCGGAGTTGATCGGGCGCCTATAGATAGGGTTACGAGATTTTACCGAATTAGGGTGAAACGTAATATGGGAATCCGTTGATTGATTTACTGCTTTCCTAGGGGGTTATTATAAGCAAACGAGAGTTCCACTAATTAACCTAGGATTAGACATTATTCACCTCGAGAGAGGGTTTAGCATAGGTTAGGGGTCTCACGGATCAAGCTAAGTAAAGAAATCATATAATTTAGGGTTAGATAATTAAGTGAAGTCTAGGTGGATTCTTCCCGAAGGTATCATAAAAATCAACTGAGTCTTTTTCAAGTTATCCCCAAATTCATATTTTTGTCTTTGTTTCCTTAGTTTAGTTGTCGTCAATTTAGTTTAAAAACAACCTTTATCTTAGTAGGTTAAATAATAAAAAGAAAGTGAGTATTAATACTTTTAGTTCCTTTGGGTTTGATATCCGATCTTGCCTAAGCTATACTACTGTTCGATAGGTACACTTGCCTTAATATCGTTGTCAGAGTTAGTCTCCAGGTTTGATCATTCTTTTATAAATATTTAAAACTCTGATTCCACAACGATCAAGTTTTTGGCGCCGTTGCCAGGGAACTAAAATATTAAGAAAGCTCTATTTTTATTACTTTAGCTATTATTTTATTCGCAATTTATTTCTTTTGTTTTCTTAGGTTAAACTTTAATTTTTCTAATTTTAATATTAATTTTTTATTCCTTTATCTTTTCTAGGTACCTCTAGTTTATGACTAGAAGAAATCTGAGAGGACCTTTGGTATACGATAGCGATATCGAAGCAACCACTCGTAGGAATCGCAGGGAAACCAAGCGAGCCCTAGATTATACAGAAAGAGAGGAGGAAAACAGATCCAATCCTACTGAATGGATGGACGAAAACAACCCACCACTACGCGTTGTGGGAGATCAAAATGCTCCATGTACAATGTTTGATTATGCGAAACCGCATTTAATAGGAGCAGGATCTAGTATTGTTAGGCCTGCTATAACTGCTAACAATTTTGAATTATAGCCTAACACAATACAAATGATTCAACAGTTTGTTCAATTTGATGGTTTGCAGGACGAAGATCCAAACATGCATATAGCTAATTTTTTGGAGTTCTGTGATACCTTCAAAATAAATGGTGTTGTTGATGCCATTCGTCTTCGGTTATACCCTTTTTCTTTGAGGAATAAAGCCAAACAGTGGTTAAACTGGTTACAACGAGGGTCAATCACTACATGGGATCAAATGACCGAAAAGTTTCTGATGAAATATTTTCCACCGGCCAAAACGACCAAATTACGTAATGATATCTCTTCCTTTGTGCAGATGGATTTAGAGACATTATACGACGCATGGGAGAGGTTCAAAGATCTCTTGAGGAGGTGCCCACACCATGGTTTACCCCTGTGGCTACAAGTCCAAACCTTCTACAACGGAGTAAACCCCTCAACGAGGCAACTGATAGATTCAGCCGCCGGTGGAACGCTGAACAATAAAACTCCTGAAGCAGCCTAAGAGTTCATCGAAGACATGACATTAAACAACTATCAATGGCAAGCTTTGAGGACCAAACCGACAAAATAGGCAGGAGTTTTCAACGTCGACACCATGACCATGCTATCAACGCAACTAGAGATGATGAATAAAAAGCTTGGTAGTTTGTGTTCTTCACAGATACATCCAGTCATGCAGTGCGACGTTAGTGGAACTGTGGCGAATCCTGAGTACCCACCCTACCAACCAGGAGCAGAAGATGAACAGATGAACTATATTAGTAATAATTTCCGATCTAATAATAATCCTTATAGTAACAGTTACAATTCAGGTTGGAGGAATCACCCAAATTTTTCGTGGGGAGGACAAGGCAATCAAGGAAATCAAAGGCAACCCCCCTTCCAAAACTTCCGAAATCAGCCTTATCCACAAGACAAGAAGCCAACCATCGAGGAACGTATCCAAGAAGCTAACAGAACAATCAAAAGCAATGAAAACCGAATGGAAGAACTTGCTAAGTCAGTCAAGGAAGTAAGCAAAGCCGTTGAACAACTTGTAAAGTCAATGTCAGAACGACCGCAAGGACGCCCACCTAGTAACACCGAAATTAATCCTAAGGAGAAAATTCAAGATATCACACTTCAGGATAGCAAGGAAATAGATAAACCTAACCCAACTCCAGAAAGTAAGGTAGACGAAGGTACAACAGAGGTAGTACAAGAAAAGCCAAAACCGGTAGTCAAGGAGTACAAACCTCGAATACCTTATCTCGCAGCATTACAAAAAGACGATTCGGAGGAGCAGTTAGGTAAGTTTCTTAAACTTTTAAAGAAATTACATACTAACTTACCTCTTCTTGAAGCTCTTTTTCAAATGCCAGACTCGAGGAAATTTTTAAGACAGCTCTTGACCAACAAACGCAAAATAGATGAAGAGCACCACGTGGAACTTAACGCAACATGCTCAAAGAATGTACAAAATAGACTACCACGAAGCAAAAGATCCGAGGAGTTTTACAATTCTGTTTAAGCGGTAGTTTAAATATTAATAACGTTAGCGTTAGCTGATTTAGGGGCAAGCATAAATGTTATGCCTTATACATTGTTTAAGCGACTAGGTCTAGGGAAACCAAAACAAACTAAGATGAGTATTCAATTAGCGGATAAAACTGTTAGAATCCTTAGTGGCATTATTGAAGATGTTCTCGTAAAAATTGATAAATTTGTTTTCCCAGTAGATTTTGTTGTTTTAGACATGGATGAGGATAATTCAATCCCCTTAATTTTAGGAAAACCTTTTCTAGCAACTGTCAAGACTAAAATTGACGTTTCCACAGGTGAGCTCATACTTTGTGTAGATGACGACTCAATTAGTCTTCAAGCCCTCGATTCAGCTAGGTCGTCAAGGAATCAAGAGGAGCAAGAAAATTCTTTCGATAATCATTTAATGTCACCTTCTTTTCATAAACCTCCAAAAAAGAGAACGGTTGAACCAGATCCTCAGTTCAGTGCCAACAGAGAAATAACTTACGAAAAACAAAGGACCCAAATCGATGACCTAGATGAATGGAAAACACACTTCAAGGAAAAACTAGGGTTACACAAGGAAGAACAGGAAATACAAGTCAATGAAGAGCCGGCTCCACACAATGTAGAACCAGAGGAACCACCACAAGAACTTGTGGGGACATCAAATTACTATAAAATAAGAGACCAGGGCCTGTTAGATAAAGCTGAACCTCACATCACTACAACAAACCCGAAGGAAAAGAGAGAACTCTTTCTTGAGGTATACGATATCTTCCCACAAGGAATAGTCGAGGTAAGCAACCCAACATTTGGCACTTGTAAGGTAAACGCTTCTCGACTCCAATTTTGTCATAAAACTTAAAATATATAGACATGAGGAAGGATGTTCAAACTTTCAAACCTCCCTAAAATTTTCAAATATAAGGAAAGTCTAGCTTAAGACTATAAACGAGCGCTTCTCGGGAGGCAACCTGGGTACTAACACTACTTCTTTTTGCAATTTTATTTTCTTTTCTCTTTTTCTTTTACTTTTTTAACTAACCCAAAAGTGCAAAATCCCAGATCACACGGCCTTACACACGGTCGTGTCTGTGGCCGTGTGGACCACCAAAACCACCACCCTAACAGGGCAGAGGCCGTGCAGTCAGCCCAACCACCACCTCAACGTCACAGATCCAACCACTCTCAACACGGGCACCGACAGACATGGCACGACCGTGGCACCAATTGTGTCAGGCTATCGTCTTCCATACCACGGACAGAACACGCCCATGCCACAAACCGTGTGAAATTACTTAGGTTACTGAGTTATCGAGCACGGGTAAGACACGCCCGTGTCCGACAACCGTGCCAACAAGAAAAACATTACGAGCACGGATCAAGCACGAGCATAGGGTGACAACACCCTCTATAACAAGACCGTGTGAGGAGACCGTGTAATTCGACACACCATGGGACCACGATCGTGGGAGAGCAAAACATTTGAGAATCTATTTAAACCCCTCACCCCTTTCTCTTTTCCCTATTTGATTTCATCCCTATTTTCTTTGTTTCTCACTTTTCTTCATCTCATATTCTCCACTTATTAAGGCTCTAGATCCTTGAGCAAGCCAACACCATGCCAAAGAAATGGAGAAAGCTAGGCATAGGCCCCTTAACAAAGAACATGAGTTCATGCCGGCAGCTTCGTCTCAACACTAAGCCAAGGACCTATGAGACCATTTACCTTTCATTTCACATTTATCTTTTCCTTTATTTTCCTTTTTTTTAGCTATCTTATACTTAATTTATTTTATTTTATTTTAGTTTAGTTTCTTAATGTCAGGCTCTAAAGGCTGCTTGGGAATCACGCCACTTCCGCCACCGCTAGCACCTCCGTCGCTTTAGAAGTCACACCCACCTCGCGAACCACCTACCAATAAGGATTCTCAAGCCCTTTTATCTCCTAGCCTTAGTCTATTTTCCTTCTTAGTCTCTTTCTCTTTATCTTTCTTGTCTTTATTTATATATTTAGTTTATTTTTATTAGGTCTTAATAAAGCCTGGCTATATCTCAAAGCGCTACCCAATTTCTTCATCTAAGCCTTGGGAATGTTATCTGATGACCATCACCATACCAAAGACACACATTCGGGAAAACATCTACAAATCAGGGAGTAATTCTTCCCCCTTCTCTTTTGATTTATCTTTCAAATGACATTATCTATCTTTGTACATTGAGGGCAATGTACATTTTAAGTGTGGGGGGTGAATAGTTATTCTGAGAAAATGCCTAATTTTTCATTATTCTCAAACCTTGAGGATAAAAATGCCTAACTGTCTGCATTGTTCTCAAATCCCTGAATTTAATCTTGTTTTAGAGTAATTTTCTCATATTACTAATTAAGATGAAATTTCTAATGATTTGTGGTTTTTATTGATATGTTTTGGAATAAGTCATAGTTAATTGTGCATTGATAATTAAATTTGAAGAATACTAGGGAATCAAGCATGATAAGTCTAATTTTATAAAAATTAAAATTTTAGGTTGTCAACCGGAATTTAATTATTTTCTTGAAATTTGAGATTTACAAGGTTGATGTCAAAAACACCCATAATATTTGTGAGAAATTGAGCCTTACAGAGCATACATTCTTTTTCATGCTCACTTCTTCATTATGAGTGTGTCGACTATGAATTGTTATTCTAGAACTTGCCTCAATTATACATGTCAAGACCATAGTTATGATTTGATATACCGAGATGATAAAGGCACTTAAGTTTTAACCCACTTACTCTACTAAATAGCCTACCGTTATAATTAACCTTTAGTGAACCCTGTTGAGCCTAACAACCCTTTTTATTGACTTACCCGCTAATTTTAACCTAAAACCCTTTGTATTTGTTATCACCCTTTATTTTGACTACCCCTTAATCGAGATTTGATTTGAGCCAGTTATCTGACTTTATTATTCTGGTAGTTAAATTTATCTTGTATTTAGTTTGTTCTTAAAAAACAAATTCAAAGTTTTCAATATTAGTAATATGGAAAGTGAGCTCACACAATCAAAGACTATTTCCTGAAAGGAAAAGCTCGTATTAGTAGGATTTTTTTTATTGTTTTCAGTTGATGTAATTATTATCTTAGAAATTTTTAGGTAGGTAACTTATCAATTCAATCTTGATTCTAACCTTCTAATTTCAGCCTTTATCCACACCTTTAACCCTAGCCCCGTTACAACCCTAACAAAGACCTTTTGATCTGTTCATCATATCATTTTACAGTGGTGGAGATTTGATTTTCAGGCAAGCCTATGGGATTAACTTTTCATGTTCGACTTATGAGTGCTTAATTTTGACCCTTAAACACTTTTTGAGTGATTTGAGTGAATCTTTTGTGAGGATATCAATCCTTGTCGATTTTGAATTAAAAGTCAATTATTTAAATGAAGGGAAACACCTATGTTTTTCGTGCTACAAATTTATGACTTATCTTGTTTGAATTTTTAGGAATCTTTGAGTTAAATTATCCATGTATAAATTATCTATGAATTAGGATAAGGCATTGTTGATAGGAATTATGAATCATGGAAAGTTCGTTTTAATTGGAAGTTGAGAATTTTGCTTGAGGACAAACATATTTTAATCCCATATTTAATATGCTTTTTAAAGATTTAAGCCTCGGTTTATATAAAAAGGTGCTTTTAATCCTTTCTTTTAATGTCTTATACCCAGGAAAGCACCCGAGGATGAAAAGAACACAAAACGGGCCTAAAACGAAGTAAATGGGCCTTTCCACGAAATCGACACGGTCTGGGCCAAGGACCACACGACCCTGTCTCGACGAACACCTGGAGCACGGCCTCATCACCACCACACACGGTCGTGCCAAAGCAGAAATCCAAACATGGTCAGGTCTCGATTTGCACGGGCATGTGACATGGCCGTGCCTCTGTCGCTGGAAAGAGCAATTTCAGTCAAAAAAGGATACTTCAGGAGAAAGAATTGCATTCCAAGAGCCTATAAATATACCCCAAGTACCACCTTTGAAGAGGGCAAAAGCCAGGCCAAAGAGCCAAGCCGAGAAGGTCAGAGTTAGGGAGTAACGCGAGGATAGCCAGTTGATTCATCCCAAGAAGCCGGAATTATACTCAAGACGGTGGAATTCTCCTTCAATCCCATCAGGGAGTTTTAGGATTTTTTTTATGTTTTGTTTTATCTTTTCTCTTGTGATCTTTCCTTTTTACATTATGAACTAAACCCCTCATATACTTGAAGAGGGATGAAACCTAGACAAATTTTATTATTTAATTTTTAAGTTATATGATAAATACTTAGTTTGTTCTTAATTATGTTTCTTAATCCAAATCCAATGTGCTTAGGTAGAGGAGGAATAGACCCTGCCTAAGAGTAGATCTAACATAATTAAGCGGAGTTGATCGGGCGCCTAGAGATAAGGTTATGAAATTTTACTAGATTAGGGTGAAACCTAATATGGGAATCCATTGATCGATTTACTGCTTTCCTAGGGGGTTATTATAAGCGAACAAGAGTTCCGCTACTTAACCTAGGATTAGACGTTATTCACCTCGAGAGAGGGTTTAGCATAGGTTAGGGAGTCTCACGGATCAAGCTAAGTAAAGAAATCATATAATTTAGGGTTAGATAATTAAGTGAAGTCTAGGTGGATTCTTCCTGAAGGTATCATAAAAATCAACTGAGTCTTTTTCAAGTTATCCCCAAATTCATCTTTTTGTCTTTGTTTCCTTATTTTAGTTGTCGTCAATTTAGTTTAAAAACAACCTTTATCTTAGTAGGTTAAATAATAAAAAGAAAGTGAGTATTAATACTTTTAGTTCCTTTGGGTTCGATATTCGGTCTTGCCTAAGCTATACTACTGTTCGATAGGTACACTTGCCTTAATATCATTGTCAGAGTTAGTCTCCAGGTTTGATCATTCTTTTATAAATATTTAAAAACTCTGATTCCACAGCGATCAGTAATCTCTCATGAGTTCGCCTTCCGGCTCGTCTATTGTATAATCGGTTGCACCAGCAATGTTGTCCACCCTTCAAGATGCCGTAGTTGATAGTCGTTTTTCTCCACTAAGAAGATCAGTGTGCTTCTTGATGATAATAATTACTTGTTATGGCGTCAACAGGTTCTTCTTGCCATCAAGACATTTAAACTTCAGAAATATATTGATTTGCAATTTGTTTCTCCTCCTCAATTCGTTCTTGATGATGCTGGTGTCTCACAAGAAAACCCTAAGTTTGCTCATTTTGAACAGTAAGATAGTGCTCTAGACTCATGGTTGTTTTCCTCGGTGAGTCCTTCTGTTCTTCCTCATCTTATTGTCCTGGATACAAGCCTTCAAATTTGGAGTGCTCTTGTTAGTTTGTTTGGTAGCAAGACCACTTTCAGCTAATGTTTTATAGAAGAGCATTGCATTCCTAGCGAAACGCTAATCTCTCCATGAAAGAATTTTTGATGAAAATCAAAGGCTATTGTGACAGTCTTGGTAGTTGTGGAGAGGTTATTAGTGAGCGCGAACATGTTACAGCTATTCTTAATGGCTTATCGTCCGAGTATGAGTCAATTTTTACAATCATCACTGTAAGTATAGTGCCCTACAGTATCCAGGGTGTTACCACTATGCTGCTTGATGCTAAAGCTCGCCAACAACTCACTATACTTGATGCTCCCAGCTCTGCGAACATGGTTACTCACCAGCCTATTGTTTCTGAAGGCAACAGTATCTCTACACCAACTTATCGACCCTCTTTAGGTGGTAGTGGTCGTGGGCATGGTCGCTCCTCAAGTTCTCACTTCCAATGTTAATTATGTGAGAAGGCTAGTCACCTTGTTGATCGCTGCTATTACCGATTTGATACCACCTATAAGAGCACAGGATATAGGCCCTCTCCCTCTCCTCAGGCCAACGTCTGTATGGCTGGCAATGGTCCCTCTATTAATCCATGGGTGTCGACTTCTCTGCCCGTTGTGCCTCCCTACTCTCAACAGAATTGGTTTGCCCCATCAGTTCATCCTCCTACCTGGACTAATCCATTTGCTGTCAATTCTATGTAACATGTCAATGCACCTGTCTCAAGACCAACGCCTTCTCACTCACAAGCTCTCCCTTAAGCTCTCCTTTCTACTCTTGAAACTGTAGGTGATAACATATGGTATCGAGACTCGGGAGCATCACACCACCTCACCCACTCTTTTACTTCACTGTCTGACAGTACTCCATACAATGGCTCAGGTAAGGTGTATATGGGCAATGGTAAGGCTCACTCTATCCGGTCTACTGGACAATCTTCTCTCCTTACTCGATCACGTCCTTTATTCATAAAGTCCCTACTGTTTGTACTTGGGATAACCAAAAATTTACTATCTGTGTCCAAGTTCACAAAGGATAACAAAGTAATGTTTGAGTTCATTCCTAAACAGTGTCGAGTTTGGGATCTACAAACCAATGAGGTTCTGTTCCAGGGTTCAGTGCATAATGGGCTATACTAACTTGACTTGTCTGACTCATCCCATGCAGCTAGCTCCTTTTCTTTAGCTCGGTGCTTTGGTACTATTACTTCTTTCCCTCTTAGTCTACGGCATTCTAGACTCGGACATTCTTGTATTGCTACACTCAAAAAGGCATTACACCATTGCAATATAAACTTTGGTTCATCTATAGCTTTTCTTGACTATGTTGCTTGTCACTTAAGAAAAGAACAAAAGTTGCCCTTTTCTAAGTCTATAACTGAATACAATAAACCCTTACAACTAGTAGTTGCAGATGTTTGAGGCCCTGCTCCAATTTCTTCTAATGGCTTCCATTACTATGTTGCTTTTACTGATGCTTATACGAGATACACGTGGCTCTATTTTTTGAAGAAGAAATCAGATGTTCTTTATATTTTCATGTTCTTTCATAAGCAAGCAGAACAGACTCTTGGCTGCAAACTTCTAGCGCTACAAATCGATGGGGGAGGAGAGTTTCAGGCTTTACAGAATTACTTGGCTTAACAAGGCATTCAACAGAGGATTACATGTCCATATAGTTCTGAACAGAATGGATTAGTTGAAAGGAAACACAAGCAGATCGTAGAAGCAGGTCTGTCCATGCTGGCTCATGCATCTATGCCCTTGTACTACTGGAACGATGCCTTCAGCAGTGCTGTCTATCTACTAAACAGGGTGCCTTCCTCTCCTATAGGCAATGTGTCACCTTACGAGAAATTATTTCAGGCTCAACCTGTAACACCCTAACCCAAAACTGTCGCCGGAATAGGGGTTAAGAGGCATTACTAAATATTTTCGATCATTTCATATCATTTCACAACCAAACATGACAATTTTCATTCATATAGTCCTTTAAATAGGTCAATGAGACCTTAAACATGCTTTAGAAAGGGGTTGAGACTAAACCGAACACGTACGAAAATTTTTAAAATTTTGAAGATTTTTCAAAACTGCAGAGGTCACACACCCATGTGGGTAGGCCGTGTGCCTCACACGGCCTTGGACACGCCCGTGCGTCCAAGTTGTGGCAAAACAGGGCATACATACTGACTTGTCCACACGACCACAAGACACGCCCGTGTGCCGGGCCGTGTGAAAATTAGGGAGGTTAATAACTTGCACCACACGGCCAGTCACACACCCGTGTGTCCAGCCCGTGGTCGAGTCTGACTTATTTCAAATTACAAACTCGAAAGACACGGTCGAGCCACACGCCCGTGTGCTCAACCGTGTGGGCAATTATAGGCCATTTTCAAGGCCAAACTTGCCACCCACACTTTGGTTCACCTATAAGCCTCAAATTACATGCATTTATACCTCAATTAGCAACCAAAACCTATCAATATAAACACCAATTCATCATCAACTATACCATCTATGACCATACTCAATTTCATCACTAATAAGTTCATCAAAAATACTAAAATTCACATCCCAACTCATATAGATCATACATCATATAATCCCTATCACAAGTTCAAATTCAAACCACAATACTCATCAACCATTTAAGCACAAAAGATACCATTTCCATTTTCACTACCTCATGCCACATTCATCATTTTCATAGCTTCACATATGAACCATCAAAATTCAACTTCCAAGCCATATCACATGGCAAGGTCCAAACATTACAAAACATATCATAACCACTAGCCTATAGATGCCATATACCAAATATATACATCTTTCAAAAGTACGAAAATAGATAGCCGATAGTGTGATTGAGTCGCTGACGATCTCCGAATCCGAGCTAGCTTTACTGACAATGTAAAACAGAGAAACATATCACACATTAAGCTTTAAAAGCTTAGTAAGTTCATAACATAATACATTCAATTTAATAGCTCAAATACAATGCACAAAGTGAATCCATTACATAAATCAATTCTTAAATGTTCACACCATATCATCCATAGCTTGTGTAACGGCCCGATTTTGACCCTAATCAAAATAGTGGTTTTAGGACCACAAATCCGAGTCTGAGAAATATTTTAAAATTATTTTCAGTATTTATTATGTCTTAATTTGCTTGTGTTAAATTTTCGTGTTTTAATTTCGTTGTTTGAGTGTCTGATTAAATAAAAGGGCTTAATCGCATAAAATGAAAATTTGATGGTTTAATAAGAAAGGGCCTAATTGTTGTTGTCTTTATAATTTGGAGGCTTACTGTTTTAATTAGCCTATTATACAAGTGAGTGGACGGCATTAAGTGTTTATATATATGTTTTTTATATGTTAATTTTATAAGTTAAAATTTATATTAATATATTATAAGTTATAATAATAAAACAAAACATAAAATAAAAAGCCATTACCATCCATTCATGACTGAATAGAGAAAAGAAAAAGAAAATAGAAAAGATTTGGGCATTCGACACCTATCTAGCTTGATTAAGGTATGTTTAGGTTTCGGTTTTTGATAATTTTTACGTTTTTGAGATCGTTGCTATGAAATGTACAAAACCAATGCTTCAATTTTTGATTTTGATGAATATTTTGAGTTAAGCCATTGATGATATCTTGTTATTTTTGTTGTTTGATGATGAAATATGAAATATATGTGTCAGATAACATGTTTTGTCTTTGGATTTTTGATGAATTTGAGTAATTTGGACTAAAATGTGAAAATAAATTTTTGAGGGACTAAAATGTGAAATAAATGAAATATATGGACTTGTATGGAGCTTATGAATATTCGGCCCTAGCATGAGATAGGTAAATTTTGTGTATTTTTTGTTTTAAGCAATAGGGACTAAATTGTAAAAAGTGTAAAATGTTAGGGGTAAAATGGTAATTTTCCCATTTATGTGTTTTTGGATTAAATTGAATGAATTATATTTGAATCAGTTTATTTTAAATACATTTAGATCAAGAACCAAAGAAATCAGATTTAGATCGAGGAAAAACCAAAGTCGTTAATTAATCGTCCCGTTCCGATTTTCATCGTCCGAGGTAAGTTTATAAGCATATATTTGTTGTTAATTATAAATAAACATGAGATTTATATGCTGATTTGTAATATGTGAAATTAATGTACGGAAATGATAGTATGAAATATAGCACTAAGTGTGCGAATTGTTAAATGTGACAGCACTAAGTGTGCGACATGTTACAAGGATTTGGCACTAAGTGTGCGAGATGTTAATGTGACGGCACTAAGTGTACGAGTTTGCTGATCCTTTAAGTGTATTGATTAATGAATGTGTTAAACGAAATAAAATGATCAGGTATGTGATGATAGATTATCTTTTGGATAATAAAGTAAGTATTGACTGTTGAAATGAAACTATGTATTATACATGTCAATATGTGATTTATATGAGTTTGAAATGCAGGTATAAATTCGGTAAGTGATATATACATATGAAATTAAGAAAATGTGATATATATATATATATATATATATATATGTATACTTGTATAAATGTATATGTATTTGTTTTGAGATGAGAAAGTGATTTTATAGATCAATGTGAAATCTATTATTAAATGTGTGAGTGTTCGGCCTTAAGGCTATGAAATGTGAAAGTTTACAAATGGTGATATAAATTATAGTTATGGTTATAAACCTTGATTGTGATTATATTGAATTGGCCTTATTAATATAATGATATAATGCATTGTTGTTATGTAATTGCTTATAACTTACTAAGTTATGATAGCTTACTGTATGTGTTTGTTTGTATTGCTTTATAGATTTTGGAGTCAAGTTACGAGCTCGGGGATCATCGTCAAAGTCTATCACACTATCGACTAACTTTGGTATTTTATAAGCTGAATTTTTTTTGAAACTATGGCATGTATAGACTGGGTTATATTTTGAAATGATTGATTTTAGGATATGTATATAAATAGCCATGCAAAAATGGCTTAATTTCCATGCTTACATTCGGTTTAGTTTACAGTTGGTTTATCTATGATCATTTTGCTTAAGTTGGATTTTATGTGCTCGTGAATGGGTGCTTAATGTGTTTAATTTTTATGCTCGAATTTGACTATATTGGATCATGATTTGAGCTTGCATTTGGATGAGATATTTAAGTTACATGTATGTGATAAACTTGATTTATACTAGGTAATAAAGTCTTAAGATGTGTGGATTGAATAAATGAGTAAAATGCTAAGTATATTATAAAGGAAATGATATATATACATATATATAATTTTAATATATAAAATAAGTAATATGTATGTCTTATATGTGTGGTGCGTTATGTATGTGCTTATAATTTAAAATAGCAAGCTTAATACCGAATATATAAATGTTTGTGATGTTTGATATATATATGATTTGGTAAAGGGGTAATGATGGGCACATTATATATTCGACTATGATGCTAAGTTGATTAGGTTCGGTTTTTATGTGTTTTTTATTTAATGCTTGATGGGTTGATTTTTAGCAATTCGGCTATGGCTCATTTGTATAGGAAGTAGGATTGCTATGTTTAGTTAATAATGTGGTAAATGTTTGATATATATATGTATAAAGGTTAGTTAAAATCGATTTGTAATGGTTAAGTATGCATATATTATAAGCTTGAATGATTGACTTTATAGGTGCGGTTCAAGATGGAAATGTATGAATTTTTGGAGGCTAAATTTGTTAGCCGAATATTGGGTTAATGGATTTGGTTGTGTATATGAAATTTTGGCATGGTACATAGCATGTGAAATTGGCATGTCCAATTGGATTATTGAACTTAGAAAATGGTTAAGGTTTGTCAAGTGGGCAGTGCATGAATTGGTAAATTTTACAATTGGAATTAGGTCATTTAGAAATGTTTGTATGTACTTGTATAATATTGCCCATTTTGCCGTGTGGTATAGTTCAGATTAAGCTAATATGTATATGTGTATAGTTTACAAATAACTAATATTCATATTAGTTAAAGTTTTATATTGATATGGTAGTTGTGGATTAAATATGCGCAAGTGAGTATGTTATAATAATATTAAAATTATGTTCAACTATGATGTAATGTGATATGACTGAAGTATGTTTGATAATGTTTTAGGCACTCGATAGCCATGCAATTGAAGTTCTTACGATTCGAACTTTGTATTAATGAAACATGATTTGTATATATGAAATGTTTATATATATATAAATGTCTGTTCTGAGTTGTGTTTTGTTCGGTAGTACCTCGTAACCCTAGTTCGGCGATGGATACGGGTTAAGGGGTGTTACAGCTAGTATACTCACTCAACCATTCATAAATCCATATACAATTTCATCAACCACAAAGGTTCATGTACCTTAGCCATCACATAGTCACTCGCCATCCATGCTAATTTATGCCCGATATTGCATTTCAATCAACCTTTGTTATTCATTTGGTTTAATCGCACACTTAGTGCCAAATTTGTAGCCGAAGCATAATTGTCATCGCACACTTAGTACCTGTACTTTAAACCGAACTTATCTCGGTATCTCACACACAGTGCCAAATCAATAAGCCGAAGCTTCTATTGTTTCGCACACACAGTGCTAATCATCTCTGTCTCGTTTCTAATTTCACACACTTAGTGCCACATTTCTCAATATCACATATAACATTTATAATTCAATAACTATACGTTCATTCATTTCACATCACATAGATATAAATTAAACCACTTGTAATATATTCGAACTTACCTCGAACGTCGAAATATCGAAACTAGCTAATTAATCGAGTACTTTGTCTTTGCCTCGATCTCGATCCGAATCTCTCCTTTATTGGTTTATACATATTCAAATTTAGCTCATTCAATCACCAATTCATTCAATTTAATCCAAACACACATATTTAGGGCATTTTACAAAATAGCCCTCACATTTTCACATTTCGACACTTTAGTCCCTATTTCACAAAATCACAAAATACACAAAATTTCTCTTCACTTATGCCTGGCCAAATTTCCCCCATGCTAATACAAGCCCATATATTTCATTTATTTCACATTTTAGTCCCTTAAAATATTATTTTCACAATTTAGTCCAAATTACTCAATTTCATCAAAAATCCAAATACAAACTATGTTAACCCAACACTAAGCTTTCATATTCCACCAACTAACAACAAAAAGTTCACATATTCATCAATGGAACATCTCAAAATCTTCATCAAATTCTAAAATTAAAGCATGGGTTTGAAAGAACACGAAGCAACGATCACAAAAACATAAAAATCATTAAAAACCGAGCTTAAAACATACCTTAATTACTTAAGATGTGTGCCGAACCCTAACAAGCTTATTTTCTTTTCTTTTCTTGTGAATTTCGACCAAAGAAGATAATAAAATTGCCATCTTTTTGTTTTATTTTAATTATATTAACATTAATGCACCATTTACCATTTTGCCCTTAATGAATATTAATAATAACAACCAATGCCATGCCATTATCATCCATTTACTACCAAATGGTATATTAACAACATAAGGACCTTTAATTACAGAAGTCATGACAAATTAGCACTTTAACAATCAGCACACAGCTTTTACATTTGATGCGATTATGTCCTTTTTCTTAATTCGACACTTAAATGATAAAATTTTCACACATGCTCAATCACGTATTATAAACATCAAAAATAATATTAAAATATTTTTCTAACCTCGGATTTGTGGTCCCGAAACCACTGTTCCGACTAGGGTCCAAACCGGGCTGTTACACAACCAAACTATTCTTTCCTTTGAGTCTTTGGCTGTTTGTGTTTCCCAAACCTCAAGCCACATAACACTCACAAACTTCAATTTCACTTCACACCCTGCACGTTTCTTGGCTTCTCACCCTCACATAAAGGGTATCATTGTCAAGATGCTAATGGAAAAATATATATTTCTCGCCATGTTACGTTCCATGAGTTATCTTTTCCCTTCAAAACTATCAACCCCAACTCTCATCCCATTACAACCCCTTCCCAATCCAGCTCTAAGTTGCTTGTCATGAACCCTACACGTCTACCTACAACCACAATAGTACACAGTGTGCTACCTAGACCAACAACAACTTCTAATCATTCTACACCTTTGGTCCACTCATCTAGTACAGCTACACCCTTGTTTAACCCCACTTCCTCCTAACTATCTAGTCCCACTTCGACCACACCGTCACCTTCACCTATTGCTTCTTAACCTACTACTCACCAACCTCCTGCTCCCTAACTACTACTCAACCCAACTCTCATGCCATGATCACACGCAACAAAGCATGCATATTTAGACCTAAGGCATATCTAACTAGGGCAGATTGCTCGCCAAGTGATACACCTATTAATATTCATGAGGCAATGTAGAACGAGTGTTGGCAGGCAACAGTCCACGGTGAGCTACAGGCTCTCCTTAAAAACAATACTTAGAGTCTCTATCTTCTTCCTAGTAACCGAAGGGCTGTTGGGTACAAGTGGTTGTTTAAGGTCAAAAAGAAGGCTGATGGCATCGTCGATAGATATAAAGCTCGTCTAGTGGCCAAGGGTTTTTCTCAACATGTTGGGCTTGATTTTCGTGACACGTTCAGCCTAGTGGTTCGAGCAGCAACCATCTGAGTTGTTATTTCTATTGTTGTCATGAAGGGATGGTCTTTACAACAGATTGATGTTAATAACGCCTTTCTCAATGGCGATCTAACAGAAGATATATATGGATTGATGTCATCTCTAGGGGTGTTTCTAAGTCAGAAAAAATATATTCTAAAGATTCTTGCTGAAACTGGCATGGAAGGAGCTAAAACTACCCCAACACCTATGGTTAACACTCCAAAATTGACTGCTTCAGATGGCAGCCCTCCGTTCACTGATGTCTACTTATATCGCAGTACCGTGAGAATGCTTCAATATTTATGCACCACACGTCCAGAGTTGTCATTATGTATGAATAAGTTGAGTCAGTACATGAATCTTCCGAGTGAAATGCATTGGAGAGTAGTAAAGTGGGTGCTAAGATATCTTGTTGAGACTGTTGATCATGGGTTATATTTCTCCAAAGGATGAGCTGAACTTGTTTGTTACTCAGATGCTGATTGGGCCTCATCCGTTGAAGATCGACGCTCCACCACAGGGTACATTGTATACCTAGGGCCAAACCCTGTTGCATGGTGTTCCAAGAAACAAAGTGTTGTGTCCAGATCTTCCTCTGAAGCAGAATATCTAAGTCTCGCCAACTGTGTATCGGAGCTTCTGCGGGTTAAACAACATGTAGGTGAAATTGGGGTGTCAAGTTGTCCGACACCTGTGATCTGGTGCGACAATACGTCTACAGTATCAGTAGTTGCAAATCCCACACATCATGCTCGAATAAAGCATGTAGAGATAGATCATCATTTTGTTCGAGAAAAGGTTCTTGCTGGAACATTACAGGTAAACTTTGTCCCATCAATAGAACGAGTCGCTGATGCTCTTACCAATATCATTACGCCTAAGCAGTTTGAATCATTTCGACAAGCTCTTCGAGTACTCACGAAAAATGATACTCTCAAATGTTCAAACATCAAAGAAACCGGGAGAATGTTAGAATAATAGCTGATCTAGTAACTGACATTTGTTATTATTCTGTTAAAGTTTGTTGTTAATAACTGTTAGCTGTTATTACTGTTATCAGCAGTTATAGGTTGCATGCTTTTCTATATAAGCATGCACAGGTTTCTCTGAAAAAGATTATCTCTTCTAAGTGTCTTTCTGCAATAATATCAGTATCTTCTTCATTCTTAGTATAATCTTAACAGCTTGCTAGTGGTACCCGTTGGCGTGTGGGTGATGGCATGAGTATATAAGTACTGTTTAATGACACTTGGTTGGGTAATGGTAGTAGTTTTTATATCGAGTCCTTACCTTTTCCAGGCATGAAGAGTTTATGAGTGAAGAAGTTATTTTCGGTGGACATTTTGTCATGGAATGTGGATTTTCCTGAAGGTATCCTTGCTTCTATTCATCTCCGTCATATGTTAAAGTTTTGCTAAAGACTAAAACTTAAAAAATCCTAGGACAATTAGAATACTTAGAAGAGATAATTTAGATTCATTTTGAAATTGTTCAAGGGTGATCAGAAGTGTTCAAGAACAAAAACGAATCACGAAAAGTCAAAGCAATACAATGGCTTGGACTTCGGACAGTTGTTGCATCACAAATATTCAATTATATGCATTTTGTTCGACTTACTGCGATACCATGAAGGTCCAAATCCCATAGCCCAAAAATTTTCCCGTATAAATCTATTTATTCTAAATTCAAAAATTCCCATTATAAAACTCTTGAAAACTACAAAATATCTTTTAATGAGAAATTTGCACTTTTAACCCCTTTCTCTTTATCACTTCACAAAAATTAATTCCAAATGTCATCACATAACATCATAGGTGTCCATATTCATTTCATGCATTAAATATATCATCAAAATACTATTTTCATCATAAAATACTTGAGAAATTATCAAAATACTATTTTTATAGTAAAATTATCATTTTGCCCCATTTATCTCTTGTACAATTTTTTCCATAAAAATAAGCACTTTCTCAGTCTAAAAATCATAATTCAAAATAAATCCCTTAACATAGATCCATAAATTTTGGAAATTATGCTTTTATCCATTTCTCGAAAAAATAAAAAATTTACAATTTAATCCATATACTTTTGATTTTATTAAATTCAATTCAAAAATCATTTTTTTTTCTTGATACCGTTATATATCCCTTGTAATCCTAATATCTAAAAATCCATTATCAATCCATAATTTCTCAAATTGATCACTTTACGCTTTATTTCTCATACTTTTTTAATTTTACAATTTAATCCCTTTTTTCAAGTTCTCACATCCAAAATTTACTTCATTGATTTCCAAAAATAAATCCTTATAGTTCCTTTAAAATTTCACTTTATAGAATTCAATTTTTATTTTTTTTAAAAAAAATTCAATATAATGGTTCTTGGAATAGTGTCATTTATGGTATTGTAAAATTTGTGTTATAACTACTGCCCCTTAATATTCCTTATGAGGAAATACTGTATTTTCTATTAAAATATTATTATTTAATTACCCTTTTTCTTATGAATAGGAACGGGATGACCTAAAAAAGGGAGACAAGTTAGCCATACTATGAGTGTCATTACTTTGTCAGAAAATAGTAACAATTTATTTATAGAATGAATTCTGTTTTCTACAAAGTATTTCGGTTTCCCATAGAGAGAATTAATTTTCTCATTAAAAATTAATTAAAAGTTTGCATTATGTGTGTTCGATTTGTGTAGTTCGAGCCCATACTCAAAGCAAGCCGAGGTGCGAGGATGGTAGAGAAGATCGTTTGGTTGAAAGCTCAAAGCATAGATACTAATTTGTTCTAGGGTTTATTACTATAAATATCACAAGACTCGATTTTAAGAAAAGAAAAATTAAACTTCCATTGTGTAACATTCACCATTTTCTTAATTGATTTTTCCAACATGACAAGCTCACCAGTTAACGGAGGGCACATGGCCTATATAAGTGTTGCTCTCAAATTAACACTCCCCTAATCCTCATAATAGTGAACTGATCTTTTTTCTACTACCTCTCTCTCAACTAGGCTTCTTTGAAGCTCTTTGCAATCTCTTTTTCCTTAACTCATTACTTTCAAGTCTCCACCCATAAGATAAAAGTACCTCTGACCTCCTCACCACATTCATGTATCAACGATAAATATACTCATAAAATTTCTTTAAACACATAATTTTTCAATTAAAATTTATTAATTAATAAAATTAAAATAAATTAATCCCGAAATTCTTTCTAATTTCTACATAGATCATAAATTATATAACTAAAAAAGTTATAACATAATGCTTAAAAGCCCCACCCCAACCCATAAATAGAGGTGTTTATGGGCCTGGCCGAGCTCAACCTAAAAATAGGCCTAAGATTTTGCTCAAATCCGGTCTGGATAAAAATGCTATAACCCAAGCTCGGTCCGGCCAACCCGTATTTATTTTTTTATAATTATATAATTTTTTTAAAAATATAATAAATCAAAAATACTAAAAACATTAAAATAAATGTTTCCCAACAAATGGAAAATAAATACATATGTATACTTAAATAACACTAAGATAGGTGCAATTTAACAAGCAAATGCTTCTAAAATAGTAACAAAATTAACAACAAAACAAGAATTATACAATATCCAAACAATAACAATAAAATAGTACCAACATAATAGTGAAATGATAGCAAAATAGTGAAAAAAAACAATAGAAAAAAAGGAAAAGCAACAGTTTTTTTTTTTCATATTTGGGTCAAGCCGGACTCTAGCCAAAAAGGCCTTACTTGAGACTCGGCCCATTTTTCTAAACGAGTCTTATTTTTTTTGTCCAAGCCCACTTCTCAGACCTATAATTTTAGGCAAACCTTCCTACTTTTTGGGCCGGGGCAGGCCACCCGGCTCAACCCATGAATAAATTTACCCATTCAAACTCATATCCTCCTACATTAGTAACCATATCAATCAATTTAAAACTCAACAATCATGTATTTAATTTAAACCTCCGAAATCTCTAAATAATTAAATTGTGAGAACCCTATATGAAATTTTAAAGAGCTTAGCACGAATCTTTCGTACTCTAAAAGCGGAAGTTCACGGATCGATCGTCACGAATTTGTCTAAATCCCTTCCATTTTGCGAGTCGTGGCAAAAAGAGTTAAGCTTTCACTTCATATTTCAGTCTTTCCATCTATCCATTCAAAACCATCTTTTTAAGTTAATTCTACTTTAAACTAAACCCTTTTTTATAAACTTTTTTTTTTAAGTTTATTTCTTCACTAAACTCTCACAGCTTTAATTTTGATATGATCTTCATTAGTTAGGTTTTGACATGTGAAGGTGGATTATGAAGAATTTTTTGTTTTATTTATTTTGATTGGAGTTGAAATGAACAAAGTTATCTTTCTTTTATTAATTTGGGAGTTAATGAGTTCTGAATGGCTATTATTAGTGTTGACATTTTTGTGATTATGGATTTTTTGGTGGGGGGTTGGAGTGTATGAGCATGAAATGTGATTACTTTCTACATTTGGATTTATCATAGTGTTTATGATATTGGTTTTAAAATGGAAATTTTGTTCGTTATTTTGATTATATGATTGCTCACATGTATGCTTGTTGCCCTTTTTTTCTTTTTCTTTTTTTTTTTTTTCATTTTTATAATTTTGGGGAAGGAGGTGACTTTCCTTTTCTCTTATGTCAGCCAAGATTAATGGATAAAAAGGAAATGAGTGCTAGGATGGAAACTACTGAGAATTTGTGTCAAGTTGTGGGAGGAGTCAATGGACATTTAAAGAACTTGGTTAATGGAGTTGTGTCTGAGACTATTATTGTGCAAAGTTCTAAAGAAAATGTATGTTTTAGTGGAGAAAATGCAGGTTTGAGGTTCCAAAATAATGGCTTTGGATCATGTAAGCATCAGGAGGTTGATTATGGGGGAGGAATTGGTCAGCCTAATGGGGTTGCATCTGAGACTGTCATTGTGGTTGACACCACAGATGCAACAACTTTTTGTACAAGTGATGGGGTATTAGAGTCGAAAGATAATGGATTGGATTCAAGTAAAGTATTGGCAGACATGCCAAAGACAAAAGCTGCTGAAGAAGAGGACGTGAGTATGATTGATATAAAGGGAGCTGGAGGTCTCAACAGTCAGTTTAAAGAGTGTTATGATGGGGAAAGCCTTTGTAGAATTTGCCATTTGAATTCCGAACAATCGCTTCATATTACATCAACTACAGCAGCTACCATGGAGCTAATTCAAATTGGTTGTGGGTGCAAAGATGAGCTAGGAATTGCACATTGTCATTGCGCAGAGGCATGGTTTAAACTGAAAGGAAACAGGTACTGTTCTTTCTCTAGCTAATTCAAATATGTACTCTACCATTACTTAATTAAGATTTGCCATTAGTACCATATTATTATGTCTTCTTATAATCATTAGAATTAGAAAATGACCTGAAATATCACTCTGTACATGAAACATGACATTTTGTGCAATGAAATGAACTATTTCAACTTTAAAAACATCCATAAGTTAAAAATGTATGCATTGATCAATATCGAATATGAAGATTGTCTTTTATTCGTGGTCTTGTTTTTCCAACCTGTTTGCCCAAAGTGAATTCTTTCTTATCATAAATGTGATAGAATTGGCATCCGAGTTTGGAATATTTGCTTGTTTAGTTGAGGGTTAATTAGGAACACTTTTGCCATTTTCACTCAAGTAGTGTTGCAGTCCATACTTACATACCTGCTTGCGTTTAACTTACTTTACAGATTATGCGAAATTTGTGGTCAGACGGCTGGAAATATTATTGGTGTTAAAGATAATGGATTTATCGAAAATTGGCATCACCAAGGATCCACCACTGTTAGTGTTAGGACATCAGATCAAGGTCCGGATCATTGGCGTGGACAACCGTACTGTGACGTCCTCTTAGCATGCCTAGTAATAGCATTTGTATTGCCATTGTTCTTTCATGTAAATATGTTTTAGCCGGACATAAACAAAACATAAAATTCTTTTCGTTTTGATCACTCATTTTCACGCCAAACAAAACATAAAATTCTTTTCATTTTGATCACTCATTTTCACGCCAACGTTACTCAGACAGACGTTTAGTTTGCTTCAACTCTTCATTTACAAGAGGTACTTTTTAAATTCCATCATTGGAATCCATAGTGTATACAGTTTCAGGGTGTCTATCATCTTTTTATATAAAGCCTAAAACTACCCATTATTCCTCTTAAACCCTTAAATAGGAGAATAAATATATTTCAGCGCGCTCGAATTCACTTCTTCTTATACTAATAATGTACAATGCCAATGCCAACAAAACTATGACTCAACCGACTGGGTGTGCATCATTTTAGAAAGTGAAAAATAACTAGTAAATGTGTAATACACCACTTGATTTCCCCTACTTGTGTCATGGTTCACATTTAAGACTCGAGGGTGATATTAGTACTAGTAGCAGTAGTCTTGGCACGTGATACCTGCACATGTAGATTTTATTGTTCAAAAATTAATGAGTGTTTGGTACATATCTTTAAGCAGCACATTCAAGATTGGTCGCATTCCAAATTTAGTTCATTTGATTGTATTAAAATGTGTTATTTAGTCCATTTAACATTCGAATTTAAATATATGTAACTTCTTATTTTATTCTCAAATTGTAGTTTTGTTTAAAAGGAAAGTAACATTTAATCTTTGAACTTGGGAACTTTACTCACATTAGTCTCTGAATATTTTTTTGTCCACATTAGATTAGAAATTTGGAAATTTTTTTCCAATTTGGTCATTGAATTTAGATTTCATCAAGGTATGATGACGTGGCTCTCTAAAATCAAGTCAATTTATTTTTGAAAAAAAATCTATTTTTTATTATTTCTTATATTTTATATAATTTTTTAAAATTTCTAGGCGATGTAGTACCATCATATTTGAACAGAATCCAAGTTTAATGATCAAATTGAGAAAAATTGTCAAGTTCCAAGACAAATGTGGACAAGAAAAAAAATTCAAGGATCAAGCTGTAAAAATTTACCAAATTCAAGGACCAAATGTTAATTTATCCCTTTTTTAAAACAAAATTCTTGAAATTTTATTAGATTAGAATCTTCAGCCAGACTTGAAAAAATTTGGGTAACACCTGAATATATGTTTTTATTTCATCATTCAAATTCGTATGGCAATGTGGGTTCAAATATACGTAGATGCATATAAAGGTAACAAGATCTTGAGACATTTGTGGGTATTTAAATAGGATAATTTTGGATTATATTCTCATGACATAGCCCAAAGGGTTAAGTCCAGTGGACAAATAAAAAGACGTATTTTTATGTCACAAGATAACCCAACCTGTTGAATTGTATTGTGAATGCATAATTTGGAATTATCCTCTTTGGTTCTCATTGTGTGTTGACTTTTGGATTTGAATACATGAAAACACACTCGACGGTAACAACCTTGAGGGACATGTGGTGACAAGTGTTACAGGCCACAGATCAAAACCCGTGATGAATGCACATAGAACAACCCATAGAGGTCAACTAATTAAATAGAGCTTATTAAACCCACTTGAACTGACCTGATTTGTGGAACATATGGAGAAGTCCATCTACTTGAAGCCCTTGAAGCCTTAGTGGCCTAGCTAAATATCCTAGTAATTTAGAGTTGCCATGGTGATTATTTGATATTGGGGGTAAGATTGTATAGTGTTTAAATCCTTTAGCACTCTTATATTGTAGATAGACTTTAATCTCGATCATCGATATAATTTAAACCGTACCATTGGATCTAGGGGAGCTCAACTATAATTTAAGGTCTTCCCCCTCATTTGTAATCACTTAGTTGTAATTCTTCAAAATAATATAATATTTTTAGAGCATTTATTCAAACACTTAGTGTGCATTTGCTTTCTTGTGGCTTTTCTATTTGCTCTTTAATTCTTCGCTTGAGAGTTTGTTTCTGTTGTGTTTCAATACCTTAGAGAATTTCCTTTGAGAATTCTCACTTTTCGAAAGTAAGGCTGGCTTAGGTGAATTTGAAGCTAAGTTATCACCTAAGACTAAGTGGTTTGCCAGACTAAAGTTCTAGCCCCGTAACACTAGTTGAGGAGCACACTGTAGAGTTGAACTCAGGGAAAGATCAGCTCAAGTAACAAGTTTTAAGTGCTCTCAATGCAAATGTGGAGAAGATGCAAGAGGCTCTCAACTCCATTTGGAAGAAGTTGACTGAAAGGATTGATACTCTCAAAGTTATAATGACATTTTTGAAGAAGGAAATTGAAGCCATGATGACGACTTTGAACACGGAAATTGAGGAACTCAAGGAAGAGCTCGTTGCTTGTTGAGCTTCTGTGGGAAAAGAGGTGTTGGGTGCAACACTGAAATGTAATATGGATATTTTCAAATCGAAAGAATTTAATGGGACGAGGTCCGTGAGGGATATGGAAAACTTCTTATAGGGGATGGAACAATACTTCCATGCGATGGGTATTGAGGATGATGCCACTAAGGTAAACATTACTTTAATTTATTTTACTGACATTGCTCTTTTATGATGGCATCGTATGTCCACAGATGAGAAACGAAGTGGTACCGTGATTGAGACTTGGGTGGAGTTCTAGAATGAATTTAAGAAATAGTTTTACCCAGAATATGTGGAGGAATAGGCTCAAGCTAAGTTGCATTGGCTTACGCAACAAGGCACTATTTGAGAGTTCAGTGAGTTAATACTCCAAATCCCTGACTTCAGTGAGAAAGAGGCATTCTACTAGTTCAATGATGGGTTGAAGCCTTAGGCAAAGCAATAGTTGTGTCAACTAGGGGATCAAAGATCTTACCAAAGCCATAACCGATGCAGAGTCCTTAGTCGAGCTTGGTTAGAAAATAGACAAGTTCAAGTCTTCCAAGCCCAAAGAGATGAGAATGGTGGGGGAGATCAAGAGGGATAAGTTAAGAATGACAAAAATGGTAATGGTAATAATAGTTGTAATAAGAAACCACAAAATGGGAAGGGGAAACCCAACAACCATCCGAAGGGCAAGAAGAATGAGAAGGAAAAAATACAGTGCTTCTTATGTTGTGGTTTACATAGGATGCGAGACTGCCCACAACAACCTAAGCTAACTTCAATAGGTAAAAAAGATGAAGCAGAGCTTGATGAGGACAGGGTATTGAGGCTTGGGTCAATAATACTCAATTCTGCAAAAGTGAAAAAGGGTCGCAAGAGGAAAGGGTTGATGTTTGTAGACATCAACATCGCAGGCCAAAAGAGGATTGCCTTTGTTGATGCAGGGGCATCTGGTTTGTTCATGTTAGAAAAAGTCGTGGGTAAACTTGATCTCATAATTAACAAAACGACTGGGAGGATCAAGACTGTGAATTTTAAAAAGGTATTGACTGTGGGAGTAGCACAAGGAGTTGAGCTATAAATTGGGGAATGATAAGGTAAGGAAGACTTTGAGTTAATTCACTTAGATGGTTATGACTTTGTTCTTAGCTTGAATTTTCTTGACAAGATTAATACTCTTTTGATTTTTTTTTATTGACTACATATGAATCTTGGATACTCGACAACAACAATGTGTTGTGCTAGTGAGTCGAGACATGAGGGGTGGAACCAATGTATTATCAACAATCCAGTTAGCCGAAGATGTGTTGGATTTAGTGGCCTGAGTGTAGTATTTTCGTCTAAGTACACTTGTAATTTTTTCTAATAGATTGATTAATAAAATTATTCATGAATTATATTAATACTTTGTATATTATCTTCACATGATTTTTGCATGTAAAGCAAAATGGAAGCAAATGTTGCTAATTGGTTGTCTAATATTTAACTAATACTAAGTGATATTACATGGTCGGATTGTAGTACGAAAAGACATCTTGTATTAGTAGACGAACCTAAACATGTCCTTTGTAACAGCCCAATTTCAGTGAAGTCGGAACAGTGGTTTCGAGACCTCAAATTCGACCCAAAAATAAAGTTTATTTTTATTTTATTATATGGTTCGTATTATGATAGATATGACATGTGAAAATTTTGGTACGAAAATTTTATCGATTTAGTGCTTAATTACGAGAAGGACTAAATCGCATAAAATAAAAAAGTTGAATTTTAGTAGCAATAAGGATTAAATAGCTATGAAATTCAAAACTAGAAGTCTTTATATGGTAATTAGACTATTAAGAAAAGTATGTAGATTTTTCTTGGTCAATCATCCATGGAAAAATTAGAAAAGGCTAAGGACTAAATTAGAAATGAGAAAAATTAAAAGATGATAATTAATTAAATAGAATACCATCTTATTTTCATACAATCTTTCCCAAATATTTCAATGGAAACCTAGGAAAGAGAAAACAAGCTTTCAATGCATAAATTGGTAAGTTCCTATGTCTCGTTTTTAGTCATTTTTATATTTTTGAGATGGGGAAAGCTTAATTTCTCGATTTAGGGGGTTAATTTGAATAGATGTCAAAGTATAGAAATTTTACATGGATGAACATGCTGAAATTTAAAAGTTTATGGTAGAAAATGAATAGTTGTTGATAGATAAACAAATTTTACAAAAGGAAATTTGATGGAAATTTGATTTAGGGACTAAATTGAAAAATGGTAAAACCCATGGAAAATTCTAAAATTTTGACAACACATGTGCTGTAAAAGTTATAATAGAATTTTGATTAGGCTTGGAATAAGGATTAAATTACATGAATTTCAATTTCCGAGCCTAGGGACAAAATTAGAATTAATCAAAAGTATAAGGGCAAAATGGTACTTTTTCCTAGATTGTAAATTGAGTTCAATAGAATATGAAATGGATTGAATTGATGATTAAATTCATTTATATAGATTCAGAAGTACCAAACAAAGAGCTAAATTGAGGAAAGGAAAAGATTTCGGATTAGTAGATTTTAGATACGAACAAATATCAAGGCAAGTTCGTATAACTTAAATGAGTATGGTAATGTATTGATTTGAATCTTATATTACATTGATTATATTATATGAAATTATGTATGTGAATTACATAGATATGACAATGAATGAAATGATACATGTTTGGAAAATTATTGAAAAATGGTTGAATTCCTTGAATATTGAATTCCGATGGATAAAAAGGTGATTTCCCTAATGAAACTGCATGTGTTGCAGAATGGATTTAGCCCGGACGGGTAATCCGAAATGAGCCTCTCGAGTATATGATTCAATTAGGATTTAGCCTGAACTGGTAATCCTAATTGACTGGATTTAGCCTGGACTGGTAATCCGACAAAGCCCTTAGAGTATATGTTACAGCCAGAATTTAGCCTGGATTGGTATTTCTGCTGTATGATATGTGACTCGAGAGAGTGTACCTATAAGGTACTACTAGATATGAATTGGCAGATAATGCAATTGTACACCTCGAGTGTATTACTTGAAATATCCATCGAAAATTAAATCATTCAACGGATAAAATATGCATATGTCATGATGAGCTCATATATGCAAATTGGTATATTATGACTAACATGTTGGTTGAGTATGTGTGAATAGGTAAATTACCAAATAGTTGGAAAGCATGTTTTGTATGGTTAATATATTGAATGTAATGGTAAGCTTAATTTATGTTATACGAGCTTACTAAGCATAATATGCTTATTAGGATTTATTTTCCCTGTTTTATAGTGCTCAAAGCTCGGGAAGGTTGGAGATTGGTCGGAGCAAATCATCACACTATCAACCTATTGTTTTGCTACAAATGAAAATCTTATTTTGTTAATGGCATGTATAGGCTAACTAAATCAAATGATGTTGTGTAAGTAATGAATGAAACTTAGCCATTGGAATGGCTAATACACTTATATTTTGATATACGTTATGGTTGAATCAATACATTAATTAGAATGGTAAGTATGAACAACTAATGTTGTAAATTATGTAGATTATATAAAGGTAAGTCATTAAACACAAATATATGATGAAATATATTAGTTTGGATGATAGAAATTGAATTGAATTGTACTTGCAATTGGTTGGATTATACTTGTAAGTGTTGGGGCAGGAAAAATGGAAAATTTGGGTGAGAAATGAGGCTAGGAAATGGTCTTATTTTGTCTACACGGGTAGACACACGGGCGTGTGTCCAGGTCACGGCCTGGTACATGGGCATGTGGTCCGACCATGTGTCCCTTGTATTTCAAAATTTCAAAATAGAATGCTTAGAATTGAGCACACGAGCAGAGACACGGACGTGTGTGTAACACCCCCTACCCGTATCCATTGCCGGAATAGGGTACGAGGCATTACCAGAGTTTACTGAATATTTTTGAATAATTCTGAGTCATTTATTATTCATATTCTGAAAATAATCATAACATCCCTCTATTGGGCCCTCGAAGCCCAAAACATACACTAGGAACCAACCGGGATTAAATCGGGATCATAGGGAATTTTTCGCAAAATCCTAAAATTTTTCTCAACTACAGAAGTCGCACGCCTATGCGGTTCAGGAACACGCCCGTGTGGTCAGGCTGTGTGGCCAACACGCCTATGTGACTTACCTCGCTCCAACTCGTGTGACTTCACACGCCCATGCCCCTAGGCCGTGTAGTTATTTTTTTATTTTCGAATTAGGTGCAGAATTCATATGGCCGTATCACATTAACAAATCATTTCATAAGAAATTGCATAACTAGAACCTTTCCACTCTTTCATAGCTCAATTATATTTTCATTTAAGCACTTACCAGTTCAATGCACCTTATAATTAAACATATTACCATTCAACCAGTAATTTGGCACTTGCCTAAACTTCAAGCAACAACATTGGTTAGCGTACTTTAATATTGACAAACTTATTTTCTTGACATGTCTCGCTTGAATTTATTACTTGTCCTAATATACATAATTTTCCTTGTACCAACGTATCAAAGATAGTCTCATATTTACATGTCATGATACATATCATTCTCTTGTTGTTTCTTCATAAATATAAATTATTCAAGTCATTATGAAAATATTTCATGTACCATCATTTTCATGAGTTTAGTGTATATTTATTCTAGTAGCAGTTCATAATCTTGAATATGCATAATTGTCAGGCAAGTTTCACATACATGTATTTTTCATGTCATATTTCAATATATCAAATAATTATCATTTCTATGTATTTCAACTTTAATTTCATGATTTCAAGTACTTGCCATTTTCTATATTTATCCCGTTGAATTTCTCGAAATTTCGATGGATTTCCAGTAATACACTTGTAGTGTACAATCCCGGGCCCGTCAATTCGTACACATATGGGTATTCCTTTTTTCCAGAAAGCACACTCTCGCAACCTCATCCTTACAGTGAGATTACCAGTCCAGGCTAAATCCCCTGTAAGAGAGCACACTCTTGCGAACCTCATTTCTTACAGCGGGATTACCAGTCCAGGTTCAATCCCCTATAACATATGCTCAAAGAGTATTGTCGGGATTATCAGTCCAAGCTAAATCCCCTGCAACGACAATTACTCTAATGACTTGGATCTGAATTACAAGTCCTGGCTAAATTTAGACCCTAATTTGGATTACCCGTCCGAGCTAAATCCATTTTTCACATATTCTTCGGGAGGGCTATATTAGGATCACCCGTCTGGGCTAGATCCTTTTCACACATATTCTTCGGGAGGGCTTATATCAGGATCACCCGTCCAGGCTAGATCCTTTTTACTGTGAAATTCTTTTCAGTGATCCATCGAATTCCATTCCATCCAGCCGAGATTTATTTCTCTTTTTATCAAGTATTATCAACATTTCATCTATTATCATACATTAAACATTCAATTCACATTCATGTCACATAAATATACAATTCAAGCATTTAAGAATTCAATTCAAGTTGCACAAACTTACCTCGTTGCTTGTTCATGTTTATAGTTTCACTAATCCGATGTCTTTTCTTTTCCACGTTCGAGTCTCGTATTTGAGTTATCCGGATCTTTATAAATAAATTTGATCATTATTTCATTCATTTCATATTCTGATACATTCAATTAATGCTCTAGGCAAAATTACCATTCTGCCTCTAAGCTTTTAATTAATGAAGATTTCATCCTTAGGCTCAAAAAAATTCTTGTAATTTAATTTTTGTTTCAAGCCTAATTATTCTCATATATATTGATAACAGCCCATGAATTCTATGAAATATCAGAATTTTTCATAATTTCAACACTTTTCAATGTAATCCCTAAAACATGTTTTAACCCGATCTTAATCTAAATTAATAATTTCATTCAATTTTATAATTTAAATAATAAAATAATCTATTTCATGCAATTTGGTCATTTCTAAAATTTTTACAAAATTGCCCATACGTTTTACTTTTATTCAATTTAGTCCCTGAGCCTAGAACATGCAAATTAGCCATGCTAGCTGAATATTCATATATTTTTTTTCCTCCTCCTCCTCTCCATTCTACATCCTTAATTTATAAAACATGCTTATAAGTAACATTATCTATGATTTCACTATTTACTTATAAATTTATTCAAAGTTGTCCATTTGCATCATAGTCACTAAATTATTTACATCTTGAGCTACAGAATTCCAATTTAAGTTCTACTTGATGTTTTAGAAACTAAACTCACATATCTTCTTACCATAAAACTTTCAGAATTTTTGGTTTAGCCAATAAGTACAGTTTATTCTTTAAAGTCACCATTGTTTCGTTGTCTCACAGTTCCGACCATTCTTCACTAAAAATTAATCATCTCATCATAAAAAATTTGGATAATGTTACCGTTTGTTTCTTTTGAAAATAGACTCATTAAGGATTTTAATAATATAAATTATAACCCATAATTATTTTTCTAAAATTTTTTATAGTTTTCCAAAGTCAGAACAGGGGAACCCAAAATCATTCTCACCTTGTCTCACAAAACCTATTATATCTCATGATTTACAATTCCACTTCTTACACAATTTCTTCTATAAGAAACTAGACTCAATAATATTTAATTCCATATTTTACTCATCCTCTAATTCAATTTCTAAAATATTTGGTGATTTTTCAAAGTTAGACTACTGTTGCTGTCCAAAACTGTTTTAGTGCAAAATGTTAATTACCAAGTTTATAACACCTTTATTTCCTTTCTCTACAATATTTCCCATCACTTTGTCTTATTTTCCTTCACTAATATATCAAGAACATAAAAACTTATATAAGAAAACTCTACATTAACATCATTTCCATGCTTTTTCCACAATATCAAACTTAAAAATGTATTGAAATCTTGATGTTCTTACCTTGTCTTATTGATTTCAACCTTTAACTTGATTTTCTCTCTCCTCCCGCTTCTATTTCTTGAATCAAACTTGATATTCTTGCTCCCCATAGTCTCCTTGTCATCTTTCTCTCTTGATGGCTATGGAAATTCTTTTCAATTCTAAGTGAAAATGGTGGATTTTTGGTGAAAGGACCAATTTGTAAAGAAAGCAAAACTTTCTTTCTTTCTTTCTTTCTCTCTTCTTCTCACATTGGTGCATGGGAAAGAAGATGATAATTCTTCATCTTTCCTTCCTTATATACTAAATAAATAATAATAAAATATCTCATTAAAATATTAATAAAATAATATTTATCTAATTAAATAATTATAAAATATCATCAACATCATCATGACTTTCTAGATTTCTCTTTCTTCCAATTGACCATTTTGCCCTTTGTGATCTTTTAAAATTCCATCCTTGAATCATCACATAATTTGGTAAAATTATGATTTAGTCCCTCATAATTCTTTACCTATTCAATTTGGTCCTAATTCATCCATTTTCCTTAGTTTCTAGATCATTCCACCCTTAAAATATTTTCACTAGTGGTCCTTTAACTTTTTTATATTTACACTTTAACCCCTCAAATTTTGAATATCTACTCTTAGGCAACAAAACTTTTCTCACTTTTACCATTTAGTCTTTTCTTGAATTAATATATCATAATATACTTCTCAATGTTGTCATAACTCTAAAATTTCCCTTTTTGTCGCTTTATTTCCTTATTTTACTATATCAAAGATAATATCTTACTATAAAAATTTTCGGGGTATTACAGTGTGTCTCAACCGTGTGGGTGACACGGCCTTGAACACCGGCGTGTGTCATGGCCGTGTGAAACCTACACCTAATTCAAATTAAATTAATTAACCACACGGCCTAGTACATGGGCGTGTGGCATGGTCGTGTGGCACAAGTCAGAGAGCAACCTAAATTGGACACGGCCTAAGGCACGGGCATGTCTAAGGGTCACACGGGTGTGTCTTTTGGACCATACGGGCGTGTGAGCCCTGCACCTTGGAAAAAATTTTGAAATTTTGCGAAAATTTCCTAGAGGTTCCGAATAAGTCCCAACTCGATCCTAATGCTCGTATTTGGCCTCGAGGGTCCATTTAATGGACGTTCTTAACAATCTCGGCTAATGAATAGTGATTTACATGATTTATGAAAAGTTTCGGTAATACTCTGTAACCCTGTTCCGACGATGGATACGGGTTAGGGGTGTTACATCCTTAGTCTAATAAAAAATGAGCAAACCAATTAAAAGACTAATATGTCATCTATCAAGTCCAATTGGGGAGATACCTTGTCTTAGGCATCGGAGCGGATGACTCCCAAAAGATAGAGACATAGATGTAACTGACTGAACTGACAATACATCAGGCATGACCCAAGCATAATAGATCATGAATCTGTTTGTGGATTTATTCACTTGTGACATTCATAGTGCAGTATACCTAAATCCTGAGTGAATGGTGGGCTATGTATGCGTGACTCGTGCACTTTGATGTAAGTAAAAGCCTAAGTTCAAATTGATAAGGAACCGAAAGCTGGTGCATTGGGTGTACGAATTTTGTAGTATGTAGCATCATTAACCACAATGGAATTCATAGCCTAAAACATAAGCAAATGATATCCTCTCATTGGCATTACATGGTTGATGAAAAGTAAACATGGCCACGGGTCGTCCGTATTTGTGATGGATAACTTGATCACTATTTGATAGTGATTTAATTTTCATGAAAGAAGATGTAATGGTTACCATGAGATAAAATAGGATCATATTGGGAGAATGGATATTATCCTAAAGAGATTAAGAATATCTTATGAGGGTAACACATTTATTACAAGGTTATTGGACGAGCTCAATCATTATACTATAGTGGAATGACTTCGTGACTAAATGAGTTTATAATTAATAGGCAAAAAGCCAGAACTTAATTATAAATCATTTGATCCTCAACCACATATGTCCAATAGGTCACTCTGTTATCTCATTGAAACTAGAAATTAATTGCGTGTTTGAATAGAAATGAACAAAATGAATAGAAAGAGAAATGAGAAACATTTAGGAGTGGTTATGGTTTTCTCCAAAATGGAGAAATGGAATCATTTGGAAATGAATGTAGGTTTCCAAAAATGGAAATGGAAATGAAAATGAAAACTTGCAATTCTATATAGGATTTATTTAAAAATGATGGAAGAATGAGTTTATATTTTTGGACTGCTTCAAAGCCTGAAAATGAAAATAAATCATTCAGTCATAGTAAACATATTGAGTTATGACATATGGAACAAACTTTCTCAAAATTTTACCGGAGGTAAAATTGTCAAAAATTTTACTGGGGTAAAATTGCGATGAGAAATTTATGTAATATGTAAATATTAAAGTTTAATTTGAGAAATAGAAAAACTAAATCGAGTTGAATCATATTACAGAGTACTAGGTCAAAAAGGCATAGGAAGTACTCGTAATTGTACCAGATGTGAGAGAGACCCAAAACCCCTCATATAACATGAAAAGGGCGGCAACCCTAGTAGAAATACAAGAGTGAGTTGTTCACCCCTCTCCTACTCTAAGTAGGATGTTATTTTTCTATTTAAAATAAACCTCTACAACTTTACAAGGGTTCTACCTTCTCTTCCTATAAATAGATGACACCAGTAGAGCTATTAACACAACTTTTGAGAGATTGTTATTCTGCAGAAAAATAAACAGAATTTATTCTCAACTTCTAAACATATTTTTCATAATAAAAATTTTACCAGTTTCTACTAAAGAAGAGAGAATTTCGTTTTCACCCTAGAAGGAGAGAACTTTTTCTAGTTCTGAGTTTCAATTCAATTGGTTCGAGCTCACACTCGAAATAATTCGTGGTACGATGATAGTGGAGAAGATCGTTAGGTTGACAGCTGGAAAACATCAAGGATCCGATTATCCGAAAACACATGTACAATTTCGGTCTAAGGTTTATTGCTATAAGTATCACAAACCGAATCAATTTTTAAATTTTTAATTTTTCGTTATGCAAGAAAACCGTTTTCAAATCAAATTTTTTCCAACAATATGTTCCTTATGGTGTGAACATTAACTTGGAAAATCGGAGTGCTAAGGGAACCCCTTGGCAAATGCTAGAGGAGGAGCAAACTGATGTGAAGCTTGTTGAGTTATCAATGGGGCTACCACTTATGAGAGAGGTGGGTTTTGCATCTAACTTTATGGGTAAAGAAGTGGTGCAAACTAGACAGTTAAATCAAGTAAATGTTACGAGTGAGATACATTTCAAACACTTTTCTAGTGTTTTTCAATAAGACTTACCATGGGCTTGGAAAAAACATAATGACCCTTTTAGAGTTTTGAAGTTGGTAAGCTAAAGAGCTTACAAACCAAAGTTAGCGACAATACTCAAGATTAACCAAGTGTTCAATGTAGGCATGCCAAAGCCTATTTGTGTGGATCAAGGGGATATCGATTGAGGCAAATAGTAATGGGGGCAGGTAAGAGCGATGGGCTCTTATGATCGATATGTACAAAGGGGAGAATCAATTCGAGTTAGATGACAACAGGGACATAAACTGAGGAAAATGTTTCGAGAGAGGGAACTACCCAACAGAGAGACCAGTTGGGGATCAATCAAGGCATCGTGGTACTTTCGAGACTAATTGGGGATCAACCGAGGCATTATGGTAGTTTAGTGTCGTTCTAAGGACATGACGAGGGCGTCGCAAGAATGGGTGGGGGAGAATATTATGGGTCATAGATCAAAGTCCGTGACGAATGCACACAAAATAACCTATAGAGGTAAACTGAAAGATATATGAAAGTGAAAGGTATGCTAGGTGAAATGATAGTAATTAATGAAAATATATACTGGCTAATTGTAGAATCTAAATACTTTTTTTAATTTTATAAAATTTACTGAAATAAAATGGGTTTAAGATTAAATAACCCACATTGAATTATTTTTAAATTCTCAAAACATCTAATCGTAAAACAATATCGATACCAGGATAAAGGTATTGACGCTATAATAAAGGTATCGATACTTTGAGAAAAGTGTCAATACTTTAAGTAATGTACATATACTTTAATACTTTAAGCGAAGTACAGATACTTTAAGTAAACATATTCATCAAAATAGTTTGGATAGAAACATTAGTCCAACCTTGAAAATTCACCAAAAATTGTAGAGATTGATTTAGAGGTTGAATCAAATATGGAATTAAAACTTAATGAGTCTAGTTTTTCATAAATGAAACAGTGTAAGTAAGAAAATTGCAAATTATGAGATATATGGATTTTTGCGAGACAAGGTCAGAATGATTTCTGGTTCTCCTGTTCTAACTTTGAATAATTATAGTAAATTTTACAAAAATGTTTAGGAGATGAAACTTATATGAATAAAATTTTAGTGAGTCTATTTTCAAGGAAAACTAATACGAGGTTTGTGCTATTAGATAATTAACTTTTAGTAAAGAATGGTCAAAGTTGACTAGATGTAGAATAGGGGAAGATTTGAAGGAAAAAAAAACTGTATTTATTGGCTTAAGTAAAAATTCTAAAATTTTTATGGTAAAAACTTCATTGAGTCTAGTTTAAAAAAAAAGAAGCATATCTTAATTTCGTATTCCATCGACTGAGATATAAATAATTTAGTGATTACCACTCAAATGGAAAACCTTTATAAGAATATGTATGAAATGAGAGAAATTTTAATTAATGTTATACATAAGCATACTATACTCAAACCAAAGGTAAAAAATATACATATACACACTCATGTACATAGAGGATGTGGAACGGAGAGGAGGAGGAAAAATACTAGAAGAGTGTGATGCTAAGAAATTGCTATAAGTTTAAAAAGTTTGCAAATAAGTCCTAAATGATCTATAAACTATTGAAAGGGCTAATGAAAGCTTGATTAAAGCTTGGAACGAAATTAGAAATTTAATATTAATTGCAAATTGTTCTGGTAATTTGATTAGAAAGAGTATTTGAATTGGATTTCTTTGAAGGTACTTCAGCAACGAATATAACATTTCAGTGCTCAGACCGGTGAACGGGTTAGGTATAGGAGTGTTATAAGAGATAAATTAGTGATAACCATGACATTAACAGATTCAAAAACTCACCAAAGATATATCACACTGACAATTGTTAATAACTACATTCTAATTCTGCCACTATTACATGCTTTGATGACCAACTCCATTTAACCAGTTGGCATTGTCAAATGTCCCCAAGAGAACCCCAACACATCCATAATGTATGGAAGTCAAGTCTTAAATGGGTCACCTTTCTCATCATCATCAATTCAATATGGTATTATTCATAGTCACATTGTTCCATTTTGACAAACTCTTTCGATAATGGTTTTCAATTGATATATCGACGCCCTTACTTGGATAAGTCTTGTATTTATGCCGGAGTACAACAATAACAACAACAAAACTAAAACCAGGAAAAATATAATCGACTTTTATTTATTTACAAGCTTTCACTTGAATACTTGATGGTTGGATAGCTTTCTCCCTCTATGAGAACTAGTGCAAAAGATTTTGGAGATGCAAGTTTCATGTTTATTCTGTATTTGTTTATTTTTGCATTGATTAAACATTAATATTGTTAGATTTAGGATTAATTGCACCAAATGCTTTTAGATTATTACTTAAAATTTAAATTGATTTTTAAACTTCGAAACACGGCTAATTGTATTTTTAAAATATCAATATTGTATCAATCATATCTTTCATTTAACCAATTTTTTAATTATGCGTTAAATGTTAATTTAGATATAATGCACAATATATTTAAAACATACGAGTCAAATTGTAAACACGTGCATGGACAATTTAAACTGAACATGATAAAAAAAATAATATCAAATAAAATTATAAAAAGTTTTTTTTCTAGTAACATGTTAGATTTAAACTATCAATGTAGTGACCAGTGGGTGTTTGAATTTGTAAAATAAATCTGAAATAAAATTTAAGAAACCAGGATCTAGCATGTCAAATCATCAAGAATAAATCAAGAACAAAATTAGATGTGGAAGCGTACCTGAATCCATGAATTCCTTGAAGTTTTACCGGATCTTGGGGATTTGATCTTCTAAATTAGCACACAAGAGAGAATATCTGCTATCTCTTTTCTAATGATGGGATATTAGAAAAGATATATTATTGTGTAATATGGGGATCATAACCCTAATATTTATAACCTTGGCATATTAGTTCTAATTCCTAATTAGCCCATCATTAATTAGAATTTGATTAGAACTCAATTACTAGAGTATCTACACATATTTGACCCATACTTTATTTAATAATTAAAGCTCAATAAAACTTTAACCAAATTAGAATACTTTTAATTTGGGCTAACCTATCATGATAATAAATAATAACATGTAATTACCATTATTATATATGTGATGTTCATATTTTCCAACAGCGCTAATAGCTAGGTAAATAGAAATACTTGAATAGTACGATACTGATACTTTAATAACTTAAGGTGTGTTTGATATTGGAAATGAAAATTTTTAACATTTAATAGTTTAAATATGTTTGACAATCATCTTAATTTTTTACTTCACATAAAAGTTTTAACAAAAAAGTGCAGAATACGATAAGCAGGTAGATAGCTACTTATCAAAAAATATTAAGTTGATTTTATTTTATTAAAAAATATTATTTTTATTAAAAAATGAGATATTAAATTACCATATTTATTTTCATCCAAAAGTATTTAAAATAATATAAAATATTATATTAATAAGATTAAAATTAAAAATAACTAATCTTTTAAAAATCAATATTCATTTTTATAAAACAACATAATTATATTACGAAATTTTCTAACATAAATTAGCACCTAAACTTTTAATTTATCAAACGTATATTTAAATAGAATATTATGAAATTTGTAATCAATTTAAAATCCATGTCACAAGGCCTTTGGTGAAATTAACCTTTTTATTTATAGTATTTAATTGTATTATGGGCAAAAAGTAAAGGACAAAGTTGTAAAATCGGAGCTGAGATAAAACCCTAGAAACCCTAAATTCTTCTCTTTTAAACTCGCATCTATAACGCAGCTGCCATTTTCGTAACTCTACCACCGCTGCTCTCAACCCCTTCCACTTCGCCATGGTAGCTCTCATTCTCTCTTTTTCAATCTAATCTCTTCATTCAAACGTCATTTCTCTTACGTTAATTCATGCTTCAGTAACTTTTTTTTTTTGTAATTATGAAAGGCATCAGAGAAGAAGCTTTCGAACCCAATGAGGGAGATCAAAGTCCAGAAACTTGTCCTCAACATCTCCGTCGGTGAGAGCGGCGATCGTCTTACACGTGCCGCCAAGGTGACCTACAGATAGAAGAAGAAAAACCCATTTATTTTCACCCCTCAAAATCTTTTAAATTCAGCCTTTGTTGATTCATTTTTGCTCTTTCTAGGTCTTGGAACAGCTCAGTGGTCAAACCCCAGTCTTTTCCAAGGGTAAAAACTTCTTGAAACCAATGCTGTTTCTTAATATTATTTTTGTTGACAATCAAAATGAAAATTGGGTTTGATTTTTTCAGCTAGATACACTGTGAGATCTTTTGGAATTCGGCGTAATGAGAAGATTGCTTGTTATGTGACTGTGAGGGGGGAGAAAGCTATGCAGCTTCTTGAGAGTGGTTTGAAGGTTAAGGAATATGAGCTTTTGAGGAGGAACTTCAGTGATACTGGCTGCTTTGGATTCGGGATCCAAGAGCACATTGATCTTGGTATCAAGTAAGGATTTTATTTTATGTTTTTTTTAATGTTTATGTTAATGAGCATATGGACTAAGTTTGTAATCTATAATGCGTTTAAGTCATTGATTTTCATTTGGAGCTTTGTGATTAAAACACTATTATTACTTGAATGGAAATGCATTTGCATTTGTGTATCCTGCAATGCTTTTTAATTGAACTTTGGGGTTGGAATTGTTATTAGGAAGTAATTGATGTTTTTATGTTGATGTTAATGAATACAATAGACTAAGTTGAATTTTTTATGGGTTCAAGTATTGGTTTTCATTTGAACTTTGTGATTACAGCACAACAATTTACTTGAATGGAAATGCACTTGTGTTTTCATATCCTGCAAAGCTTCTTTAGACAACTTTGGAGTTGAAATTGTTATTAGGATAGGATGTAATTGATGTTTTTTTATGATGTTAATGAACATAATAGACCAAGTTTGGGACCTTTTATTTGGTTTAAGTCATTGATATTCATTGAGAATTTGTGCATTGTGATTAGATAATTACTTGAATGAAATGCACTTGTTTGTACCCTGTAATGCGTTTTAATACAAGCCTGGGATTGGAATTGATATTAGGATTTAAGAATGGAGATATTTCCCCAATTAATCTTCCTTTAGGATGATGCTATAAGATAGAAAAAAGTAAATGCAATCATCGAGTTGTTACACTTAGCACTTGTTGTGGTTCTATGATACTTGGACTTGTGTATATGTATTGGATTCGGGTATGTTCATGTACTTAGAGGGTCTATGGAGGTTCCTATATCCATATCCATGTCCTACTTTGTGTCAAAACACGGATGCATCAAACAAAATGAAGAGTCCGAGCAACTTAGTTGAGAGGGATGTCTAATAAAGGTATAAATTACAATTCGTGTTTGCTTTTTAGGTATGACCCTTCAACTGGTATCTATGGTATGGACTTCTATGTTGTTCTCGAACGAGCTGGGTACCGTGTGGGTCGTCGTCGCAGGTGCAAGTCACGTGTCGGTATTCAGCACCGAGTCACCAAGGAGGATTCCATGAAGTGGTTCCAAGTCAAATATGAAGGTGTTATCCTTAACAAGTCTCAAAATATCGGAGCTTAGGAATAGCCAGGTAAACAAGATCAATGGAGTTGTTTTTAAGATTTTTGCTACTTGATTTTGGTTTTAAGTTTGTGTATCAGTTGTAGTTTGGCTGAAGAGATTTGTGAAATGCTAAAGTAATATTGCTGTTGGATTAAATGGCTTCATTTAATGTAGCACTTGGAAAATACAATGTCTATTCAAATATTTTGAGCTAGTGTTAAAAATAAAGTCATAACATTTGAGAGAGCCATTTTAGTGTTTTGGTTAACCATTTTTTCAATGCACTCTACTATCTGCGTAGGAGCTACAAAAATCATCTGAACCCCGGAATTTGATGTTAAAAAATGTCATTATAAAATTTAAATTTACTTTTTCTATATAGCTTTACTTTTTACATTTTATTATCTCAACTTTTATTTCGATTTATGTTTTAGTTAAAAAATTAATTATGTTTAAAATGACTCGACATGACATTTTTATCCTTATCATTCATCAACATAAAAATAAAAAAATAAAACTAATTGAAACATACATATTTTTAAATTTTAATTTTATTAAATGAAAACAAAATTTATCTTTTTTAACTCTCTTCCCCTGCCTTCTCTATTTTTCGTTGATGTTCGTACGACCGAGGTGGTATTCAAGTAAATTTTTTAAATAATATTTGTTTTAAAATTTGAATTTGATTCTGATTTATGTATCATAATGACGGAAGTAAAATTTTATAACAATTTTGGTTTTAAATTTTGAATTTAATCCAAATACATGGAAAATAAGTTTACGATCATTTCTTTCAATTACTGATTATTACCCATTTTTTAATATTATCTTTTCAATTTAATTATAAAATGTATAAATATTAATATTTTAATATTATTGTAAATATTGAAACAAGCTTTTAAAGTGGTTTGGGCATAACTCGAGTTTTTATTTATTTATTGATAAGCCGGACATAATCCGAGTTGGGTCTGTAAAAATAATAATAATAATAATAATATAAACCAAGGGCTAGTTTGGTAATACTTTTAAAAATTACTTTTGAAAAGTTTAGTTTAAAATTTAAGTGTTTAGCATTGTTGTCAAAAAGTGATTTTGAGAAATAAAATATTCATTTTGGACATGTTATTATCAAGTAACAAATATACATTTAAATAATATTTAAATTAGTTAATATTATTATATTTTAGTAAAAATATAAAAAATTATTATTACTTCTTATTAATATTTTAATATATGAAATATAAATTTTAAATATTTTTAAGCAATAAATATTAGTTATTTATAAAATTTAATTAGAATTTATAAACTATATGTTAAATATTTAAATACAACCATTAAATATTTGTAATTAGAATTTTAAAAAATATTTTTTTAATTAATAATTTTAACACATTTGTAATTAAGCACCAAGAAAAGAAAAGGGAAAGTACTATGTTATTGGAGGGGTGAAAAAGTAATTAAGCACTAAAAGTGCTTTTGGAGAGGAAAAGCTAAAAATTTCAGCCAAAAACAGCTTGTTTAGCACAACTTTTCTTCCAAAAGTGTTTTTGAGCCAGAAGTGTGTTTTTTAAGCAATGCAAAACAGGTCCTAATAATGCATAAAAAGAAAGGTCAAGGCTAATCCCTCATGTTGTTTCTTTTATACCATTCTTAAATTACTCATTAATCTTCATAAATTTTTAAATAAAAATAATAATATATACCTAAACACGTTCAAATCCAATTTTTTTAAATTGCAATATTTTTTTAAATCGAATTAGTGGTCGAATTGATTAGGTCACCGGTTCACTTATTTGACCAGTTCAATCAATTTGTAAAAAATTAAAAAATTCAGTTCAACTTCCAATTTAACAGGTTCAAAACTAATTTTCAAACTATATCTTAACCGATTTTTGATCTAGTCGATCTAATTCAATTCAAACAATGTTACTTAATTATTGTTTCAACAATACTATTAATTAGACTAACACTCAATCTGTAACGCTTAAAATATTTAATTAGTAGTTATAATGTCACCTAAAGTTAAATGTCAGTGTTTAATACTATCACATGCATTATTTGCTCTTTTTTCTTCTTCTTTTTCCTTTTTCTAATAACAATATTATTTTAATTTCAAATTTGGCCTTAATTTTCACTTTTGTATTGTTTTAAGGATGCATTTTCACCTTAAATTTGCTAAATATTGTTTCATAAAAGCGATTAATTAGATCAAACCTTATTAAATATGTTCATGGATAAACAACTATTTTGACCTGTTTTTGTTTCCATATAAATGAGGTACTTAATACCTATATGTTATAACTGAAAATATGATATAAATCCTAATAAATTAATATATGTTTTGTCAAATCATTAAAAATAAAATTAGGTGCGAAAGTGTGCTTGAATCCTTCGATTTCTCGAAATCTTCAAATCTTGTAGTTTTGAACTTTTAAATTAGCACACAAGTAATTTAGAGAAAATGCCTCTTTTATCTAAAGACGCTCTCTTTTCTGAAGATGAAATGTCAGAAAAGTTACGTATGTGTAATTTGGGATATATAACTTTTACACGTTAATCCTAGTTTCTAATCAACCCAACATCAATTAGAAATTAGTTGCTAGATTATCTACATATATTTGACCCATATTTTATTTAATAACTAAAGTCTAATAAACTTTAACCAAATTAGATCACTTTTAATTTGGGTTAATATTTTATGATAGTAAATAATAACATGTAATTACTATTATTATATATGTGATGTCCATATTTTTCAACAATCTCCCACTTGGACCATATATATATATATATATATATTAATTACTATATAATTACATGTTATCATATAACCTTATGAGCTCAAAACTTTACTATCCTATTCAAAAGGTATTCCGAACAATCTCGTCATTAATTATGTTAACATATAACCAAGGCGACTTTCATTACATATATTGTAACTAGATACATCCATAATCGCATATATTAACATAACCAAATGACATAGATCAAGTATGGATCTGTAGCATGGAAATGACATGCAATGTGAACCAAACATGCCTATTTTCAACCGGTCCTCCTTAAACTTAAGTGAGGTCAGTATCAAACAAATTGAATAAACCAAATACTTTATTTTTAATTAGAAAATAACCAAATATATAAATGTCCGAAAATAAACATAAAACAAATAAAATACAAACCCTCATTAAAACATGATGCCCTCAAATAATATAACACCTATATGAGCAGTGTGCTCATGAAAGACCTTGGGTGGTAAACAATTTGTCCCAATGTGCTCTATGGATATTTGTCCACTTTGCACTCTCTCTTTCACAACTAGGATCTTTATGTCAATATGTTTTGGCTTAGATGAGCTCTTGTTGTTGTTGGAATACAACACCATTGACATATTGTCACAAAATAATTTGAGTGGTCTTTCTATATTCTCCAAAATGCGCTGCCCAGTGACAAAGTTACGCAACATATTCCATGGTTTGATGCCTCATAGCATGCCACAAACTCTACTGACATAGTGGAAGAAGCTACAAGTGTCTGTTTGATACCCAGTAAAATCAGAATCAGAATCCCCTACGACCTCCAAGTTATTTAATCTCTTATAAGTGAGCTTGTAATCTTTTATTCTCTGAAGATACCTCAAAGCCCTCCTGGTTGTTATCCAATGGTCCATACCAAAGTTACTTAAATATCTGCCTAACATCTTAACAATGTACGCAATATTCGGACGCTACATACTTGGCATACATTAGACTCCCAACATTTGATGCATAGGGAATCTTTTGCATTTCCTAAATTTCAAGGTTACTTTTAGGTCACTTGGTCTACAACCTTGCATGCAAAACCTTTTGAGTACTTTATTGATATAGCTCTTTTTTGATAATCCAAGAATACCTCGAGATCGGTCTCGACGTATCTGAATTCCTAAACCAAAAGAGGCGTCCCCAAGATCTTTTGTAACACCCTATACCCAGTCAGATCACCTGACCAGGGCTATAAGGTATTACAATTGTTAAACATTACTATCATACAAAAATTTGGCATAAATAATCAACAAATTTATTAAACAACATTAACATGAGTGTGATGTGATTTACAATCAAAACCAAGCATTAAATTAAGCATAAGAGAGCCTTAAACCAATCTTGGAATCAAATTATGACTAATTGAAACTTTTACAAAAAAAAAAAAAGGTTAAAAAGTGAGACAGGGGTCACACGGCCGTGTGGCCAAGCCGTGTGACAAGGTTAAGACCGTATGGTCCTATGACATGGTCGTGTTGCCTAACCATGTAACAAACTGATGCTGTGTAATTCTAGATCATATGGTTGTGTCGCTAGGCCATGTAACTCACTGTGGCTGTGTGAACAAATTTGCACCAAAATCAAACAGACCAAATGGCCATATTATGCAACTGTGTGTGGCACACGGTTGTGTGTACCTAAACATGCCTTCAAAACTAAGCCATCACACTTATAATCATATAGGTCACAAGTCATGCAATTACCATCCATTAAACCTACACAAAATGCATAAAAAACTTACCAAAATATAACAAATAACATCTAACCTAAGTGTATAACCAATATGCCATCATTGGCACCACAATTCAAACTTTAAACTTTAACCATTGAAGCATAACAACCTAACATTCTATGTCTAGAACCATCAAACTAACATCATTTCTTCATATTCGCATTCACATTCATGAAACCAAGTTAACCAAATAACCTAAACTTATACACATTTCATAGCCAAGGTAGTATGAATAACAACAAACAGATTTATACCATCACAAGCCAACAAAACAACCATCATAGCTTACAAACTTGTACATTAATACATATACCAAATGACACAAAACATAACCAAAAACTTATAACATGCATTGCAAAACCCTATTTACATGCCACTTATAACCGGGCAAAAATAAGTAAATAGCTACCAAAAGAGTTGACAGATAGTGTGATCTCCAAAAATGATCCAATCAACAGCTCGAATCCGACAATCTACAAGGAAGAAAAACGAAACGATGTAAGCTTACATAAAGCTTAGTAAGTCATTTACTTAAACTTCACATACCTATCATTTTAAGTATACAATTCAAATTTAATACAAAACTAGAATTCCATGCCTTGTTTCACATTAGATCACTTTATTTAATAATTAAAATCCAATGAACCTTAACCAAATTAGATCATTTTTAATTTGAGCTAATTTTTTATGATAATAAATAATAACATGTAATTACTATTGTTATATATGAGATGTCTATAATTTTCAACACCATATCCTTTATAGGGAGCTATTAAATTAATAGTTTTTGTATTTACAATTGAAACAAAATTATAAAATTTTGAAAAGGAAGGAGCAAACCTAAATATTTTGTGTTAAAGATGATAAAATTAATTGTTAAATTTTTTTTTTGGTTTCCCTATAAATCAAGGGGGAAAAATTAATTATTAATTTTAACCAAGGATTAAAAAACTTAAATTAAATTATTAATTTTTGAAGAGACTAAAAGTGTAAATTATCCATTTCTTCAAGAGAGTCAATATCCCTGCCTGCTGTTAGCTTTTTCCTTGTGTATATATGAGTAAATTAAAATTTTAAAATATATTTTGTATATTTAAAAGACTATATATTATGATATTTTAGAACTGTTACTAAACACAATTCCTTTTCCGATAGGGTAAAATATTATTAGTTTATAATAAAACTAAATAATTTCAATTTCGTTTAGTATTTGCATCTAAGTCTTCAGTTTACAGTGGTCTTAAATTGTAATAGTTAGATGAGTATGAGTATTATTGTCAATATAGGAGAATGTGGGTTCGAGTGTGCCAAAGCGCATTATCTTCCTATTTATGGGTTGGGAGGGGCTATAAGTAGTTCTAGGCATTGTATAAAAAAGAATAGATATTATCAGAATTTAAAAAAATACATCCAATGTTACTAAATTATGAGTAGGTTTATATTTTAGTCACTCAATTTTAAAAAGTTACAAAATGGTCACTAAACTATTCGAAAGTTTTCATTTAAGTCATTAGATTGTTAAAATCACTATTGTATGGTCTTCTCCATTCACATCACCTACACCAAGCAAAAGCTCTCATTTCCCTTCTCTTCTACAATTCAATTTTTTTTTCATAAAACAACTTTGAAAGTCACAAATCTACGAACCAAAATCCAAACAATTTTCTTCTCCAATCTCTGACATAGACTGTCAAATTGACTTGGATATAAGGTATGTTTTTCTATTCATCGATGGGTACTAATCCACTGTACCGATAGCCAAATCATCACTTGGAGCTCACTAGTTGAACTTTAAAAAAACACTTAACAATGCAGTAATTTAAATAAAAACTTTTGAATAGTTTATTGACTTAAATGAGAACTTTCGAATAGTTCAATGATCATTTTGTAACTTTTTAAAGTTAAATGATCAAAATGTAAACTACTAATAATTTAATGACCTTGAATATAATTTACCCTAAAAAAATCTTATAGTATTATTTTATACAATTTAAGAATGAATGAACCTAAATGCTTTTTCCCATTGGTGCCCTAGCAAACAAAATTTATGTGTATACATATATGGTCAATACTATATATGTTTTAATTTGAGAATCCAAGGAGAAAATTCCACATGTAATTTGGATTTTGAATGCCAACGATCTGCAAGAAATTGTTTAATTACAACCCATTCCCTTTTAATGCCACTTTGTTGTGTGGCAAGGCACATGCGGTGGCATTACCAGACTAATATGAAGGATATGGGCATATATTTGCAGAGAATATGTGTTGGCTCAGGCTTCAACATTAATTTCAGACTTAAACAATTAGCACACCCTTATGTATTTTTTGGTACAAAGGAGATTGTATTTTAAAAAAATACACAAAATAGAATCTAATTAATATAATATAATATACAATGAACAAAGATTAAAAAAAAAAAAACGGACAGAACTAATTTATGGAATATGTATATGTTAAAATTAGAGACTCATACATTGAAGTTTTGCATGATGGGACCCGAATTTGAATGTTTAAAGATTGAGGATTTCAACTTTAATCAAAAATATCAAAACCTCATTAACACTGATTAAGGGTGAAGCCAGAAAAAAAATTGAAGAAAGTAAAATCAAATTATATATTTTGATAAGAGGTAAAATACAATTTCACAAATGCGAAATGGAAAAGAATTTGGAAGCTTAATGTCCCGCAAAGAATTCGACAATTCTTATGGATGTGTTTGCATGGTCGTTTGTTAACAAATGTGGAAAGATGTCGGAGAGGTCTAACAGATGTTGGTTCGTGTTTTATTTGTGATCACGTCATGGAAACTTTGGATCATGTGTTGAGAACGTGTCCGGTGACGTAAGCAATATGGAAGAGGTTAGTTCCCATTAATTTTCATTAAGAATTTTTTACTATGAATGTTGAGGAATGGTTGTTGCATAACATCTTAAATGTGAAGAAATTATTGGTTCACGGTATACATTGGGAGTTAATCTTTGCTAATACTGTATGGAGACTGTGGAAAGGTAGAAATATGATTATCTTTAATGAGCAAAATCTAAGCACAGATGCATGAATTAGGTTAAGTTTGTCATGGGCAGGGTGGCTATGAGGCTATGCCCTGGTCCGTGTGACGTGGAAGCCAATGGGTGGGAATCTCCACGGTAAGTTGCTTAAAGATTAATATAGATGGTGGAGTGGACGTATGACTGGGGGCGTAGTAAGGGATCATAATGGGGATTAGGTGTTTGGTTATGGTTGATAGTTGGGAGTTGTCTTGGTGTTAAAAGCTAAACTACATGTGATTATAAATAGCATTCGACTGGCATGGGAGAAAAGGGTACGTCGGTTAGTTATTGAAAGTGATAGTAAAATGGCAGTGCATTTAATATTAAGAAAAGAAAAAGGGGGAAGCAATTGATAGGGTCGAAGATATGTAATTGGATGGCGAAGGATTGGTTTGTTAGAGTTCGATTTGTGCTAAGAACAACAAATAGGGCTGCTGATACTGTAGCCAAAGAGGTCTGAAGATTTTTAGTTTCTCTCTATTGAACACTTTGTTTCAACTTCCTTCTGTTCTAAAAAAAATATGCAATTTCACCATTGTATAAGCTAATATATTTATAATTTTCTAAAGGAAAAAATCAAAATCTTATTATTTTGGAAGGTTAAAGTACAATTTTACCATTACTAACTTATATTTTTATAAATTTTAAAAAGTAAAAAATAACAATTTTTTCATTTTAGGGGAAGTCAAAGACCCTTTGGCTGCCGTTATTACCATCTTGATAAATTTTTTTAACTTCACAAATTAAAGAATTAAGCCATGTACTTTTTTCTCACAACACCATAATAACATGTTTTACCTTTTTAACTTCACTTCTAAAATTTAAAAGCTTCAACCATACCAAATAATTTCATATATATACTTGTTGAGGGTCACGTAGCTCAAGTGGTAGCATATTTTCCCATAAATGGCCTACATGCCATAAGTTATATGGGTGAGTCAGATCATGCGTAAGCTCTTTCACTTGCACATAGTTTTATCTATTTGTGTGTATCTATCATAACTCTCAATAAAATAGAAAGATAAAACCCTTGTAATTACTCGAGGTGTTGAGGGTCTAACCCTTGAAATTTTTTTAAATTTTTTTTAAAGATAATCTCTTTAGTTTTTTAAAAAATACAAGTTAGTATAATTATAAAATTATACTTTAACCACTAAAATTTATTTATTCATTTTTTGTTCCTGATACAATTTCATGACTTCAACCCTGTCTCCAACCAAACACTAGTTTAGGATGCATAGAAGTGTTGCTCAGTTCATTGTACATAATACATAATGAGATTCAAACAAAGATGGGTGTTTTAGGATGTTTGTTTTCATATGAAATGTCCATGTCTAATTGTGTTTTGTGGTGCATAAATTGATTGAATTTGCTAAATGCCAAACACAATTTGCCCTTTTGATTTATCTATCTATCCCTTTCTCCATCTTGGCAATAATAATATTGGTTTGGAGGAAAATCCACCTAAAAGTTTTTTTGACTTTGTTAAGATTTGTTTAAGGTTGTTGTTTTTTATATTTGGATCCAGCTAGATGTTACAATCATACTCATATCAGATATATTTATATTCGATATTACTTACGTCTAATCTGTTAATTCTAACTTGAATAAGAAATTTTACTCAATCAACTAAAATCCGATTCAATCATGAACGAAGTTATATATTTTATGTTGAGAGATTGAGATAAAGTGCTTATATTAAACTACTAAATTTTGGGAGAGGCTAAAAATATTTTTTATTTAATCTAATAGGGTAAAATTAGGACTTAAATTGGATTATTAACTTTTGGAAGGGATCAAAATGCTTTTTTTTTTATTTGACCAAGGGACTAAAAAGGTTGAAATTAAAGTACTAATTTTGAAAAGGAGCCAAAATAGAAATTTTTTCATTTAAGTAAGGGGACCAAGGCCCCTATCTCGACCTAACTTTTTTTAGCGTAAAAAATTAACAACCAAATTCATCCAACTTGAACTCATATCAAGTTAAACCAAATTAAATTGATTGAAATCGGCCATGATTCATACTTGAAACAACTTAAATTTGAACATAAAATTACTAAAACACGAAGTGATCGGAATAAAAAATGATTCAAACCCATAATAATGTGACTTGAAGAATTTAAATGATTTTGAGCTCAAAATAATTCAAATTCGAAATATCCAAACTTGAAATTCTAAATTAATATAAATTCTAATACAAAATTAAGAAAAAAAAAAATTCATGACTTAAATTCATAATTTAAGAATAAAAATGATAAAATATTAAAAATAGAATATCAAAATGTGTAGGAACTATACATTCAACTATATATATTATTAATGTATAATTCTTTTATTTAAAAAAGAATGATTTGAAATTTCTTTTCTTATTAAAAAAGACAACTCATCCTTTTCTTGTTTTCAAAGTTACTATAATTATTTTGGGTTTTTGTTTTTTCTTTAAACATATACAAAGGATTCTTTTTTAATAATTTTATTATAAATTCTAATTATATTTACTTTTTATATAATATTTAAAATTATTTATGCTCCCTCTTAATCTATAAATATTCATAAATAGGAGAATAATGTGTTTCAGCGCATTCGAATCTATGTTCTCCTACATCAACAACAATTCTTATACCAATCAAGTTAAGACTCAATGAACATAAAATTAAAGAAATTAAATATAAAAAATAATAATAATTAGTTAATTTGGTTGGAAAAAAAGTCGCTTCATACAACTATAACATACCAACAAGACATCATATTTTCAAACATAGTGGTTACTTTTTGGGCCTCATTTTGACCAAAACTAAATCCTAATAGATCGATGTTTGAGTCGAAATTATTATTCATTAAAAAAGTAAATTACATTTAGGGTTATTAAATTATTAATAATTTTACGTTTTGGTTATTTAATTTTAAAAAATTACAAAATTATCACTAAATTATTTGAAAGTTTTTATTTAAGACACTAAGTAGTTAAATTTTTCTTTGAAAGTCTAACTAGTGAGCTTTAAATGACGATTCAATAATCTACGATGTATTAGTACCTATTAACAAGTAGAATATACCTTAGATCTAAGTCAATTTAACAGTCATTGTTGGAGGTCGAAGAAGAAAGTTGTGTGGATTTTAGTTAATAGTTTAACAAAAAAATTAACTTATTAATAATTAGACCTGAATTTTAAAATCTGAAAAATGAAAAAGATAAAATTTTTGAAAACAAAAGTATAAAGCTAAATTCTAAATTAAAGAATAATATAAGGAGTATGGCATATTTTAACAGCAAAGAAAATCAAGTCAAAACCCTTTCTTCTTCAAAAATTATCATGTAATATTATGCGTAACATGTATCATATATAGTATACACATACATATATACAAAATGAATTTGCATGCTTTAACAAATGGACCCATCACTTTATTGGCATCATGTTGTGTTATACAGAGATGTGTATTTTTCTGAGTTCTTTGTCTGTACTGTAACATATCTCTAACATTACTTTGTTTTGTAGTAAACACATTATAAACACACTTCAAAAATACTCCACTCAACTACTCTCTTTGGATCAAGGGAAAAATTAAAAGTACCATTTTTACCTTTTTTTTTTAATATTTTCTTTTCTGTAGAACTATCGTTTTCTTTGGAAAGAAAGAGGATAGTTTGAGTGAAAGAACATGTGAATTAAGGTGGCAGACAAAGAAAGAGAAAGAGAGGGATCCATGGGGGATTCTTAATGATGGGAACGGTTCAATTTGCTTTTTTGAGGTTTATCAGGTGATTTCTATGAAGAACACCGTCCTTGAAAAAACTTTTTTTTTTTTTTGCTTAATCTCTCTTCTTTTTTGGCGAAATCATGGGTTTTCTGGTTTTTTTTTTTTTTCGGTTCTATAATTCGTTTTTGCATGTTTCAAGTTCTGGGTTTTGTTCCTTCGATTTAGCTTAAAGAGCTTTTTTTAATGGGGTAATGGTCCTTGAAAAAATGAGCGCTTTGTGTTTGATGAAAGATCTATGAGAGCTTTAAGTATGTTAGTTTAAGACAGTTTTGGTGAATAATTTAGTCGGGATGTGAGGAAGTTTGATGCTTAGCTATATATTGAAAGATTAATGACCAGGGTGATTGGACATAGGATACTTAAGGATGCCAATGGTGATATCAATGGTCATTTACGAAACCATATTCATTTGACTAATTGTATTCACTTGAAGAATCATATGCATAAACATAGTCCTATGTTGGCTGACCGATCACTTATGAGGGACCTTATGGTCCTTCGAAGATCCCGGTCCCTTAGGGACCCTTCTGCCAGTCCTCAATCATGGCAGTCACCTCCTGTTGTTGATTTGGTTTCGAAGAACGATGATGATGAGGGCATTGAGAGGCAAAGGGATGAAAGGATGCTTTCGGTAAGTTCACCGCCTTTAGTTAATTTTGCAAATTCAAAAGTTGTTCCAGTTGAGGTCAATGAAGGGGAACCTGCAATTAGTGATCATAGTGGTAAGACTGGAACTAGAGATAGTAGAAAAATTAGGAGAGAAGAAGCTAGTAGGCGAAGTAGTAGGGTTGATCTTTATGGTGAAAATAAGGAGCCTGAAGGGTTTACCTCGGGTAATTCAGGATGGAAAGATAGGAAGAGTAGAAAACAAAAGGGGAAGCAAACACAAGGTGTTCGACTTAAGACTCTATCTGAGAAGTTGAATTATCCTCCGTTGGATAGTGATGATGTGGCATCTTCAAATATCCACCTTCGTGGGAGGCATTTTAGACCGGAGAAACCCAGTGTGGAACCTGAAGTCAGCATTCGTGGTCGCTCAAGTGGATTAAGCAGGGTGAAAAGACGTAAGTTTCGAGGGGCAAGAAGAGCTTGCACTGCCTCATCTTCTAGAGAGATGGGTGGTCCAAATGAGTTGTCTGTGGCTTCTAACTCATTTGCTCAGGGTTCAGTGTATCCAAAGTATGGTGCGGAAGAAGAAGAAGAAGAAGAAAATGAATATGATGAGCGAAATGTCACTCAGACGCCTAATTGTGGGATCCCTTTTAATTGGTCGAGAATTCATCATAGGGGCAAATCTTTCCTTGACATTGCAGGAAGGCGTTTCTCTTGTGGTTTATCAGACACTAAGCTAAGGAAAGGTGGGGCAGGTCCCAATGGAAGAAACGTTACCGGAAAGCCTGTGGAATCCGATCAATCAAGCTCATCTGCAAAACCCAATGCTGAGGTGCTGCCTCTTCTGGTTGAGGCATCTGGATCTCAGGACAGTGCAGCGAATGCTGGTTGGTCGAATGACTATTCAGGGGAGCTTGGTATATTTGCTGATAATTTATTGAAGCGCAATGTTGATTCCGACCTTGCTTCTGAAGCTGGATATGGTGATAAACGCAAGTTAAGCCGGAACCTCCATGGCAGGCACCAAAATCTGACTCAGAAATACATGCCGAGAACTTTTAGAGACCTTGTTGGACAAAATTTAGTATCACAAGCCCTTTCAAATGCTGTCATGAGAAGGAAGGTCGGATTACTATATATCTTTTATGGACCTCATGGAACCGGAAAAACTTCATGTGCTCGGATTTTTGCTAGAGCTTTGAATTGTCAGTCACTTGAACAACCCAAACCTTGTGGCTTTTGCAATTCTTGTATCTCACATGACAAGGGGAAGAGTCAGAATATAAGGGAAGTTGGTCCTGTCAGTAATTTTGACTTTGAGGGTATTATGGATCAACTTGATAATATGACAATCACTCGGCTGCCTTCACAGTACAGAGTTTTTATATTCGACGACTGCGATAGTTTGTCCACTGATTGTTGGAGTGCCATATCAAAGGTCATTGATCGAGTGCCAAGGCGTATAGTTTTCATTTTTGTCAGTTCAAGTCTTGATATTCTGCCTCATATAATCGTGTCCAGGTGTCAGAAATTTTTTTTCCCGAAACTGAAGGATGCAGATATCATTTATGCATTGCAACGGATTGCATCCAGGGAGGATATTGAAATCGAGAAAGATGCTCTAAAACTGATTGCATCGCTATCGGATGGGTCTCTGAGGGATGCTGAGATGACACTAGAGCAGCTGTCTTTGCTTGGGCAAAGAATTTCTGTTCCTCTGGTCCAGGAACTGGTGCATTTTCTTAAACTAATTACAATGTAGTATGCATTGGTTAAAATTTTCGGATTTCAAATAGTTCTCTTTGAAAACTTCCCTCTGTTATATGCTCATCATATATTCAGGTTGAATTATTCTTCTAGGTGTTGTACTGTTTTCGCTACTGTGTTGTCTGTTTGCTCGACCTTGTACTTGATCTAATCCAATTGTACTTTCATTTACGATTAGCTGATATTGCTACATATGATTGCTCTAACTTTTATGGATGTGATTCGCAGGTCGGTCTTATCTCTGACGAAAAATTGGTTGATCTTCTTGATCTAGCATTATCTGCGGATACAGTAAACACCATAAAGAGCTTGAGGGTGATAATGGAAACTGGTGTGGAGCCTTTAGCATTGATGTCACAACTTGCTACAGTGATAACCGATGTTCTTGCTGGCAGTTATGATTTCTCTCAAGAAAGGCGCAGAAGGAAGTTCTTTCGACGACAGCCATGTGAGTCTTAAGAGAGAAAGTTTCTCTTAGTTTATGATAATGCTAAATAATTGGCTAAACCATCTATTCCACTTGACTTCTAGTAATAATTGTGTGTATATATATTATGCTCCCCCTAAAGTTTTGTATTTGCAAATCCTACAATCCAGTGTCCAAAGAAGATATGGAGAAACTACGACAAGCATTGAAAACGTTATCTGAGGCTGAAAAACAACTGAGGATGTCAAATGAAAAATTAACATGGTTAACGGCAGCTTTGCTTCAACTTGCTCCTGATCAGCAGTATATATTGCCTATATCTTCTTCTGGTACTAGTTCTCATCATAGTCCATTGCCTCCAAATTATTCGGGTGGAAGGGAAATTGTCCGTAAAGGTGGTGAGCTTGTTGAGCTGCGTAATAACAACACTAGAGTGTTGTCAACGAATGCCAGGCCTGAAAATATCTATGCTGGAAGTTCTGGGGATTTTGAAACCAGTATCATGAAGGGTAAGAGACATGCTTTAGCTGGGATGGCTCCTCAAAGTGTTGCAGAAAATCGCAACGGAACCGAAGGAATTTGGTTGGAAGTGCTCCAAAAGATTCAAGATGATAGTCTGAAAGAGTTTTTATATCGAGAAGGAAAGTTGATCTCTGTCAATCTTGGTGCAGGTAAACTCCTTGTAAGCTTTACGCCCATTTTTCATGTATTGATCATAAAGCCATAACATATTTTTAGTACCAATACTACTATGACCGAGAAATTTTAGCAACTTGGGGCCATAATGATTCAGTCATTGATGGTCAATGGTTTTACGGAATTTAATTTTCTTGGTCGAGGCAGAATAAGATATTCTGAAATTTAGTTTCAACTCTGCTTTCTCTTCTAGAATGATAGCTTTATGATCCACCATCCAAGTTTTACATATTAATTAGACTTGAAATTTGTTCTTTTCTTTCAGCTCCAACTGTCCGGTTGACTTTCAGTTCACAGGTGACTAAATCTAAGGCGGAGAAATTTAGGGAGCATATTTTACAAGCATTCGAGTCGGTTCTTGGTTCTCCTGTGACAATCGAAATTAGATGTGAGGCAAAGAAAGATGTCTATCATGGACTTCTTGATATACCACCATCAGGGGATGGTCCATCTCAAATAGTCATGGATCCGGAGTCTAATTCCAGAAATAGGATGCCTAGTGCATCTTTGGGTGATATTAGCAAAAGGCCTATGAGAGATAGAGATGCTGGGGTGAGCCCCCAAGCTCAGCTGTTGCACCATGAATCTCTTGAAGCCGGACGGAGTGAAATTGTTGTAATACCAGCTTCTCTACGAAAAGCCAAGGATAATGAACTTGCCAGCAACGTAGAATCTAACCAAAGAGATTCAAGGGTGGCCAATGCTGCAGCTTATAGGAAATCGACATTGGCATCTACCTCGGGAAGACAGAAAGCTGGGGAGCTAAGTCAGAGTCATAGCATTGTTCGAAGTAAGGTATCCCTTGCACACGTAATTCAGCACGCCGAAGGATGTAAGCAGCGAAATGAATGGTCGAAGCACAATGCAATGTCCATTGCTGAGCAGCTTGAAAAGGAAAACCTGTACGTATATACATTGCTTTTATGGGTTGAAGTTGATTGATAATTTGTTAAGCAGCTCAATCCCTAGTTTTATTATCATAACTATTTTAGGAAATGCTAGGTAATCCTCGGTTCTGGATACAGGTTTGTGTCTGACATGGGTTTATGCAACTTGTTCCATGTTTTTTCGTGTATTTGGAGGATCCTTGAGAGCCATAACTCCATACCCATGATAAAAAATAGGGCAGACATTGGTAGTTCAAGCCACATGAAAAGTCCAAGTAAAATGGAATCCCAATAACTTTAATTAACCATTAGTCATCGAAGGATCATACTATGACAAAAATTTAGAATAAATTACAATATTGATAATTTTCTGCTGTCTTAAACGAAGAATTAACGTGTATTTGTAAATTTCAGGAGATTGGAACCTAGGTCAAGAAGCTTGCTTTGCTGGAAAGCATCTAGAGTAACTCGTCGGAAGGTAATGTTATTTAGACTGGTACGAGTTGTGGATATGTATATGTGCCTTACATAGGTGTATTCGATAGGGTTCTTGAGGGTTATATCTCAATACCCGTATTCAAATACACGTCGAAAATGGGTGTGAGGCAATGGTACTTCAAGAGAAAATGAGACAGTGCGATTTACCAATGCTTGATCTTGCTTTTTAAGATGTTTCTTTATGTCCCACAGCTCTCTCGATTGAAGACTCGGACACGAAGACCACATTCAATATTGAAGCTTGTATTGTGTGGAAAATGTCTCTCTTCAAAATCTTCAAGGTAAGAACAAGAAAAAGAAATTTGGATGGCTTGGAATGGTTTATGTATGTATTCGAATTCATATTAATTTTGTAATTAGCTATTTTCAATCTGTTTATGAGCTTGATTCACTGTCAAATCTTTTTAGTCGAAATTCGATCAGTTCTTGATACATGTATTCAACTCAGCCTCAACACATATTTATAATGAAAGTTTATCATCTTTATGCAGACGTTGATGTTGTCAAGCCTTCTTCCATCTTCCATCCGACCATGGTTGATCACGGATTTGATTTCCGCACTCAATGGCACATATCCATCAGTTCATGAGACATGCATTCAGCTCAGCCTCAGCACATATTTGTTGTGAATTTTTTTCATCTTTATGCAACCATTAATGATGTCGATCCTTCTCCCACTTCCAGTCTGACCATAGTTGATTGCGGATTTGATTTCCGTGAGCACATATCCATCATTTCATGATACATGCATTCAGCAAAGCCTCAGCACATATTTGTTGTCAGTAACTTTTGTCTAACCTTCTGGTTCCGTCCGACCATGGTTGATTGCGGATTTGATTTCCACACTCGATGGCAAATATGCATTCGGCTCAGCCTCAACACGTATTTGCAATGAAATTTTATCAGCTTTATGCAGACGTTAATGCCATCGAGCCTTCTTCCGCTTCCATCCAACCATGGTTGATTGCGGATTTGATTTCTGTATTCAATGGCCCATATCCATCAGTTCACAATACATGGATTGAACTCAGCCTCAACACATACTTGTAATGAACTTTATCATCTTTATGCAACTATTAATGTCGTCGGGCCATCTCCGACTTCCCCCGGCCAAATATTGACTTCAACAGTATGATGGTTGATTGTGGATTTGATTTCCGTGATCAATGGCACATTCATCTGTTCATGATACATGCATTCAACTTGGCCCCAGCATGTTTTTGTACTGCACTTTTTATCATCTTTATGCAACCATTAATGTCGTCGTGCCGGCTGAAGATGACTTACACCATATGATGGTCAGTTCCGAATTTGATTTCCGAGTCCGATGACACATATCCATCAATTCATGATACATGTATTCGGCTGTCTCAGCACGTTTTCGTTGTGAATTTTTATCATTTTTATGCAACTATTAACGTCGTTTTTATCTTCTGTCCACAACATATTGAGTTGATTAAATCCTAAATATTTAGTATATCTGGACTTACTAAAAATAAATTAAAAAAGGGATATTTGTTTATTAAATCCTGTACTTTATACGAATTTGAAATTTAGCTTTTGTATTTTTATTTTTAGGAATTTTATTTCTGATTTCAAAATTCAAGTCAAATTTGAATTTTTTTTTTGTTGTTAAATTTGTTGGCATGGCATTTTAAAATAAAAGAAAAACTTATTTGACTAAAAATTGATATTGTAATGAACTTAAATTTTACAAAATAATCTTAATAGTATTAACGATTGGATTTGAATTTTAAAATCTGAAAAACAGAAGGATTATATTTCTAAAAATAAAATCGTAGGGACTAATTATAAATTTTTGAAAATACAGGGACTTATGGCGTATTTTAACCTTAAATTTTATTTATTAGGTAACAACGCATAGACCGGTGTGTTTTGTGATGATCCAAAGTTTAAAAAGAAAAGTTTTTTGACTTCTCTTTTTAATGGATTGACCACCGCCCTATTCATACGTGGCATTGTCGTAACCGACAATTAGTGATTGTCATTGGAGGCAACGATATGGTGAGTACACGTGGAGGAACGTAAGTCAACGATGACGGTTGATCCAGTTGTATCACCGTTTGACACGTAGCACCTCACCTTAAGACTCTCGTGTCCCATTGCCAATGTTTTTTCTTTAAAAAGACCAAATCCAATTTTCTTTCAGGGTTGTGTTAAAATTCGAATTTACATTCTCTTTTAACATTTTATTTGATTTATTTAAGCTCAAACTTATTTAATCTTAAAATTTAAACAATTAGAATTTATCCGACTTGAACTCAAATTAATTTAATCTAAAATTTATTCGTACTCATAACTCCAACATAAATTCAAAATTACTCAAATAGATAACTTGATATTAGAGGCGAAGTCAAAAAAACATTTTGAAAGACCGAAATTAAATTGTATATTTTTATGATAGTAAAAATATAATTTTATTATTTTAATAGCTTATATATTTATAATTTTTAAAGGGTTAAATTAAATTTTTATCATTTTTGAGGTCAAAGTACAATTTTACCATTATTAAATTAAAAATTTATAAACTATAAAGTGACCTAAATGAAAAAAGAAATATTTTAGGAAGACCGAGGCCCCTACCAGCCCTAGATTCGCCACTGCTTGAAATGCTCTAAATCCAATGTGATTAGAATCCGAAATGATGTAAATCAGTAATAAACCCACTCAAAAGACTTAAGTCTCAAACTCGAACTTAAAATAAAAACCCAAATATAAAATGATTGGTGTCGAAAACTGAAAATTTTAGAACCTAAAATAATCAGATTTACCATTTAATTTACAGCTCTAAACAGAAGTTGTAATTTTTATTTCTATCTAAAATTTCACTGTGTGAATGAATAAAATATAATAAAATTAAAGTCTTAATTACTAGTCAATAATAAATATAATTTTGTGGATAATGAAAGATGTAAGTCCAAGCTTGACGTTATTCATGCTTCGTAATATTAGTAAAAAAGGATGAATTGTGAAGAAAATCAAGATTAGTGTGTGAAATGCCAAATTTCAATTATTCTTTGATTTGAAACGCGTTTTGACACCGTTTTATGATTCACCATTTTCCATTGCATTTCCATCATCACATTCATCAATTTTAATTTAATGAATTACTAAAAAATTTAAAAAAATAAAAATTTGGTTCAACTGGTTTAACTGTCCATTTTAACTAATCTACGCCAATTCTCGGATCAAGAGGTTCATTGCTATTCTTTCGATTGATATATTGATCGATTCTCAATCTAATTTATTGAATGCCATTCAAACCACCTTGATAATCTATAATCTGTATATTAATATATAAGTGTAAATTTAAAGAAACATTTAACTCAACATAAATATATTTTATTATTCATTATATTATAAAATTTATTATTTTAATTAATGATTAATATGATAATTAAATTTTTTTATCCTCACATTAAACAAATGATAATTATATTTTTTATGTCAATCTTAACCCCGCATTGGAAAAGATATTTTATGATAATAATTGAATAAAATGAACTAAAAATAAAATTTTGTTAGACAAAATCACATCAATATTGAATATCACTTTGTATTTATATTAAATTAAATATATATTTTTAGATTAATTATCACTTATGCCCTGGCATGCAGTGCTGTTGTTGCCTATGGATCTAATTTAAATTCTACTATTGAAATTTAAGCTGTGATATTTAACGATGTGGTGACCAAATTTAAATATATATTTTTTCATTAATTACTATTACTTTATAATATTTTCTAATTATAGCTATAATTTTATGAAAAATGTTTACTTTACGACGATAATTGTATATTTATTTATATTGTTTCTAAACATATTCTCGTCGGTAATTTTCTCATCGAGAGCAAGTTTAACTTTTTATACAAATGAACAAGTATAATTACAATTAGGAAGGATGAAATTTTACAAACACATAAATTAAATTTTGAACTCAAATCAATCAATTTGAAATCCGCACAAATTTATTGCTTTTTCGCCCAATTTACATGTTTTGATGTTGGCATCTTTCCTTTAAATGATTACAAATGGTTAATAGGGTGAGGTATTGGAATTTCAATTAATCGTGTAAATTAGCACTGCATTTACGCAATTGTCGATGAATTTCAAGGAAAATTAAATTATTCCAAAAACATGGAAAGAACGAATTCAAGCTTTGTAAAGTGATTATATATTTATCATCATATTTTAAATTTATACCTACCTATAAAAGCTGTCCACATCTAAACCTTTAATGTCTTTTACTATTTTTTACGGTAATTTTGATACCTGAAAACACACACTCAAATGCATGCATGTGTGCTTTTTTACCAAAAAATATAATAATATTATTATTATAAAAAATAATTAATTCCAAAAATTAATTGGAGGAAAAATTATTTATGAAAATGGACTATTTGTTATAGTGTAAACCGGTGTCGCTTTTGTTTTTCTTAAAGGCAGCACCCATTTAAAAAAAAAATTCATTTTTTTTCTCTCATCGTGTATTCTCGAAAAAATATTGATTTTTTTTTAAATACATACTAGTGTCATCTGGCACAGTGGCTATACCAATAAATTTCTTTTTAAAGAAAATAAACGTAATGATTGACTGAAAAGTTGTGCCGATGGCACCAGTTTACACTATAACAAATAATCAAATTTTATAAATAATTCTCTTAATCTATTTTTTTAATTAATTAGTTTTTTTATATTATTTATATATAAAAAAAACCATGCATGTGAGGCTTAAATTTTTAGTAAAAAGTTCATATTATGCGATCTTCAACATATATTAAAAGGTGAATTAATGTTTAAAAATTTTGAAAAAATAAGATTAAGAAAATGAATATAAAAATTTATAGTCATCTGGTCTCAAATGTTTATTTTCACTACATATTTTTTTCCCAATCCACTAATTGATACATTTTTAGGATAATGTATGACCTTTACACAATTTCTATTATTTAATTTGGTAAGACAACACCACTATCCCTTAAGGTTTAGACAGGCCTATTCTTAATATTTTTGGGGTCCTAGACAAAATAATAAAATAGGGTTAGATTCCTTAAAAGTTGAAGAATTTTTTTTATTAGTTCCTTAAAAGTTTTAAAAAAAATTTTGAGCCCTTAAAAACTAGGAAACAATATTTCAGATCCCTTTTAGCCTTAGGCCCTGAGAGGCCGCACCTCCAGATGACCCTAGAGTCGAGCTTGGGTTTAAAAAACCTAAAGTAATCCATCAAAAAATAAGAAATGAAATAACCTCTCAAATATGAATATTCAATGGTTTGCTTTCACAAATGCAATAAAAACATTTGGAAGAAAGAATAACAACAAAACCCACAAATGTTTATACAATAAATGTTTGGATTTTTGCTCTTTTAACTTTGTAAATTTGTTTCTTCTCTTCGTTTGAGTGTCCTTCAATTATATTTATACCCTCCTATAGATCTGGAAACATTTGGAGCCATTGGAGAGTTTCTATCAGTTTGAAGCATTAATTTCACACATTTAATGCAATTCGTAATATCATGTCACATTGCTAAAAAATAACCGTTAAAAAACACAACGTCTTGAGGTCTTGAAGGGATGTTTCGAGACACAAAAAAATAAATCTCAAGACTTTGAAGGGATGTCTCGAGACCTTGCATCATTGGAGCAAAAATTTGGTTACTAATTTGCATGTCTCGAAACTTTCAAGCCTATGTCTTGAGACATGACTGAATGTCTCAATACTTTCAAAGTAAGTCTCAATACTTGGTTCTCATGAAATAAAATTTTGCTTGCATGTCTCGAGATATAGTTGAGAAACTACATAATTTAACTTAAAAAACATTTTTAAAGAACTTATGAGTATTCAAAAATATCGAGAATAATGAATTTAAGCTTTATAAAATTCAACATTAAAAAAAGTTAGATATATATTAAGAATCTAAACAAGTATCTTTTATATAAATATAACTATTATTATATAGAGTATGTAAGGATATATCATTTGATACTTCAAATAAATGATGATCAAAATTCTTACATGATAACATGTCGTAAATCTATGCTAACAAACTTTCGTAAAACATTATCTGATATACAACTCTAAATAATATCAAAATTATACTTGAATTTTAATTTTATATATTTTTATACATGAAAATTTGATTTGATTCAATTTTCATAAATTATTGATAATATTACCAATTTAGCACCATTTTGTATTGGTATGTTGCATACACAAACAATTATATTAATCCAATATGAAAATAAATTTATGTATTTATTTCTTTAAATGTATACAGTTGACTCAAAATCAAAATTACATATATACATATGAATCACAACTTAAATTTCTTATGTATACTTATACAAAATTAAAATTAATGTATTAAATTTTAACTAAAATTCATATATATATTTAAATATATAAACAAATGATGCATTTTATAATTCATCCTACCATAATATATATACACATAAATGGCATCATAAGGATAAATAATTTTATAATACAATGCATTATATAAATCAATATTTTTTTTTTAAATCGGATCTATAATTAAATTAGTTAAATGATTGATTTGATCAATCCAATTAATTCAGTTAAAAATTTTAAAATATTAATTTAAAATTATATTTTAAATTAATACTCTAATTAATTTTTGATCTGATCCGATTCAAATAGAACAGAAGACAAAACACTCCATCCATAGCATGTACAACACGTCCTAATAATTTCTTTCGCCACTTATTCTTGTCGGCTTGTTTTGAGTTGGATTTGCGTTTCAAAGGTCAACCTGTTGTAATTTGTGTGAAACGTTTTAGTCAAAGAAATATTTTTTTAAAAATATTTGCCAGATGGAACTTGGCAGCACCTTACAAAGATAAAGCTATCATTCCCTGGACTTTATCTATACCTACCTATAAAAGCTGTCCACATGTAATACTCTTACTTGAAATTTTATGATAAAGATTTATTGCCACCTACGCCATGCCATGTCTTTTACTATTTTTCGGGGGTAATTTTGGTTGGAAGGGTGTGAACTAAATTATAAATGTTTGTGGGGTCAATATGAAAATTTACCTCTATACTAATTTGTATTCTTACAATTTTAAAAGGGGTACTAAGGCAATATAGAATAATTATCAAGTTTAGGAATTCACTTGGATAAAAAAAATTCAAACCTAATGTGAGAATAGTTGTCAAATTCAGGGCCCTAAAAGAAATTTAAAAAAATTTATAAAATTGATTCAACTGTCAGTTTTGAACAATTTGCTCAGAGACAGTTTCAATCCTCATATCTAGACAAAATACTAACTGGTTTCTAGTTTGATTGTTCAATCCAGTTTGGTTCAAATAACACTAGTTTTTAATGATAAAGACTATGTTAAAAAAAAAAGGGGTAAACTACACCCAAGGGCATTGAACTATTAGCAAATTTATATTTAGGTTACTCAACTTCAAGAAGTTATAAAATATCACTAAATTATTCGAAAGTTTTCATTAAAGTCATTAGGCTGTTAAAATCGATGCTATATGGCCTTCCTTATTCTCACCGCCTCACCAATTGAAAGCTTTCTCTCCCCTTCTCTTCTACAATTCAATTTTTTTTCATAAAATAGCTTTGAACGTTTCGAATCTGCGAACTAAAATCTAAATAACTTTCTTCTCCGATCATCGACACTAACCGTCAGATCTACTTGGGTCTAAGTTATGTTATTTAACTCATCAATGGGTACTGATCCACCATACCTATTATTGAATTGTCATTTGGAGCTCGCTAGCCGAACTTTAAAAAAATTACTTAATAGCCCAGTTGTAACAGCTCGTTTTTAGTCAAATCGGAACAATAGTTTCAGGACCACAAATCTGAAGTCTAAATAATGATTTTATTATTATTCTAAATAATGATTTTATTATTATTTTAATGTTTACAGCATGATAATATGTTTGTGTGAAATTTTCGTTAAGAAATTTTATCGTTTGATTAGTTAATTTGAGAAAAAGGACTAAATCGCGTAAAATGTAAAAGTGGAGTTCTATTAGCTAAAGGTATCTAATAGCTATGGAATCTTAATTTAGAGGTCCTTATGCTGTAATTAGACCATTATATTGGTGAGTGGACATTTATGGACATGTTATTAATTGTTTTAAAGGTTAATTAGTAAGGTTAATTTAGTAATTAGATAAATAAGTAATAAATAAACAAAACAAAAGCCATAATTGGTGTTCATCTTCTTCCTTAACCGAAAATAAGAGAAGAATACACCTTTTTTTTTGAGCTTTGAAGGTTCGGCCATGGTTCCTTATGCATGGTACTCGATTTTTAATGATTTCTACATTTTTGAGATAATTGCAACTAGATCTAACTAGCCCAGGGACTATTTTGCAAAATTGTTAAAGATTTTGAATGTTTCTATTGATGAATGTTGGTGTGTTTTAATATTTAATGATAGATTATGAATGCTTGTTGATAGTTATACAAGTTTTGTAAAGTGATTTTTGAGAAAAATGCAAATTAGGGGCTAAATTGTGAAATGTGTAAATTATGTGGTAAAAATGTGGAATAATGCAAATTTTGGGCTGTTATGGATATAGTGATAATTCGACTAGCTTGAGTGTAATTAAAATTTCATGAAAATTGCATTTTATGAGCTAAGGACTAAATTGTAAAAATGGTGAAACATTAGGGGCAAATATGCAAATATGCTTAAATGTGTGCTTTGGATTAAATTGAATAGAGAGATTATTAAATAAGTTAATTTTGAATATATTTAAATCAAGAAAAGCGAAATTCGGATCTAGATCGGGGGAAAACTAAAGTTATCGACTAATCGACCTATTTCGTCGTTTTCACATCCGAGGTAAGTTCGTATGTGATAAATTTTATTATAAATGTATTTTAAATGCTTTGATATTGTATAAGTTGTGAATACGAGACTTCAGATATGTAACAGCCCGATTATAACCTTAATCGGAACAGCGGTTTCGGGACCACAAATCCGAGTCAATAGAATATTTAATTTAAAGAAAAGGGTTAAATCGCATAAGAGGTAAAAGTAGTCTTTTATTTAATTGAGTGATTTAATTGATTTGTCTTCTTTTATATGTGGACTTAGGTGGTAAATTAACCAAATCACATGCTAATGGACGGCACTAAGCTTTTATAATGCATTTTTATATTTGTTTTTATAATTTAAGTTTATATTAATATATGTAATATATTATAACCTTAATATAATAAAAACATAAAAGAAAAAGTTGCATGTTCATCTTATTTTCTTATTTTTGACTAAAACTAAGGAAGAAAGAAAGAAACTTAAGCTCTCAACCATTCGGCCCCTTGCATGCTTGATTAAGTATGTAATTGAGTTCGGTTTTTAATAATTTTTACGTTTTTGAGATCGTTGCTTCGAATTCTATCCGACCCATGTTAGAATTTTTTATTTTGATACATGTGTGATGTTCGGCCAAGGATGGAAATTTGTGTTTTGTGATGGTTGATGACTTTAAATAAAATATGTGTTAGATTATTAAATTTTGTATTGGAAATTTTGATTAAATTGAGTATTTAGGACTAAATTTCAAAAATAGTAAATTGAGGGCTAGATTGTGAAATTTATGAAATATGGATACTTGTATAAGCCTAGTGAACTTTCAGCCCTTGCTTAATATATGCAAATTTAGCATAATTTGTGTTTTGTGAAAATTGGATTAATTTGTAAAAGTGCAAAATGTAAGGGATAAATTGGTAAATTGTTCAATTATGTGTTGGTAAATTGTTCAGTTATGTGTTTTGGGCTAAATTGAATGAAATTCTATTTGAATGAGCTCATTTTGAAATTATATAGATCAAGAACTGAAAAGATCGGACGTGGATCGGGGAAAAAAAACCGTTGAATAGTCAAAAGTTTCTGTCCATCGATATCCAAGGTAAGCTGTTAAGCAATCGGATTGAATCAAATTTTATTTTATATTAAAAAGTATATGATAAAGTGAAGTATATAGATTTAATTTCATAATGCCAAATCTGGCATGGGAAATAATATGTTTTAGTCGAATGTGGGGTGTGTATATATATATATACACACATATATGTATGCTTTGATTAATTGAGTTGATTGAATATATGTACATGTATTAAGGGATAGTTAAATGTGAGAATGAAATGAGAGTGATGTTTGAGATTGAATATGTGGATATATTTATATGTATATTGGGTGTTGCCGAATGTGTTGATATGTGATAGGAAAATGAGTTGTTTTTGAATTTTTAAATATATGTGTATATATATGAATGAAGATGAAATCATATGTGCATTTAGTAATAAGGAGAAGATGGGTTAATGAGCACTATGTGTGCGAGCTTATATACCGAGCACTGTGTGTGCGAAATCGGTTGTCTGGCACTATGTGTATGGAAAAACAAGTAATGGCACTAAGTGTTCGATACATTACTAGTAAATGGCACTATGTTTGATCTTTCTCAAGTAACGGCACTAAGTGTGTGATACGTTACATGAATTGCACTATGTGTGCGGGTTTAAGGATCTTTCAAAGACATAAATTGATGAATGGAGATATATGAGAGGTGATACATAGGTAAATGATGTATGGTATTTGAATAACTTAGTATTAATGAGGTAAGTTGTTCTTGTTATGAAATTATAGAATTGAGATATGATCATTAATCTTTGAGCTTGATCATGATGGATAAATGGTACATGAGCTTTCGGTTTTGAGACCTATTGAATATGGTAATTGTTGAATGGTGACATGTTATATGTATATGCGGTTATAAGTTAGTTGATCATCAAATTGAATTGATTAAATTTGTATAATGATTAGTTGTATATTTTTACCATTGCTTATAACTTACTAAGCTATGTTAGCTTATTGTATGTGTTTATTTGACTATTTTATAGATTTTGAAGTCTAAGTTCGAGCTCGGGGATCATCGTCAAAGTCAATCACCCTATCCACTATCTTTGGTACCTTTTTGTGAATGAACTTAAAGTCTATGGCATGTACAGGCTAAATTACTTTTGAATTGACTCAAATGAGGTATATGTGTAAGTATATAAATGCCATGCGAAAATGGCTTTATATCTATGCTTGAGTTGGTTGAATATGCTTGAGGTGTTACAAATGTTGTGCATATTCGGTTATAATATAAACTTATTTTGGTATGTGTGTGTTTCATGATATTATGAAAGGTATATTATCTTTATGTTTCAAATGAATGTTTCTTGTATGACTTATAAGCTTAACTTGGAAGTTATTTCATATTATGTTATGTGTAATATTTGAGTATATGAATTTTGGTTTGAATAAGGTATATAGTGCATTTTGGTTAATGGATATGCGTTTGATTGTTTCGTATGCACTTATGAGATAAGCCATAAAAGAATAAGGTTATACTTTATGCATGTAATTATTGAATTCGGCTTATTAATAATCAAATGGAAGTATGCTCACTTGTAAATCGTCGACCATGGTATTGACTTAGTATGGAGTTTATATATTTTTCATTGGATGTTTATTGATTTGTAATTGGTCATGAAATTTGAAGAGTTAAATTATTGTTGTGAGCTACTAGTTATAGTGTGCATATGGTTGAATAAATATAGTTATTTGATTGTTATAAATTGAGTAAGGTTATATATATATTCTGCTATAGTAATTAAAATGACCAAATGAATAGTATCTTTGCTTTTTGAATGGAATTAGTTTTTAAATTATGTAAATGATATCATTTATGGTATGTTTGCTAATATTTTAAATATTGGAAATGGAAATACATGTTGATCGGGATATCATGTATTAATTATGTAATAAGGTTCACATGAGTGTGATGACTTGTGGTTAGATGAATAATGCCTCATAACCCTAATCTGGCGACGGATACGGGTTAGGGGTGTTACAAGATAAGTTCGACAATGACTCGATGGTAATTCGGCAATCGAAATCCAGGTTGAACCTTAGGAATAATTTAGGATACTAGTGACATGTCATTAGGGGATACATTGAGTTGGCTTCTGGCCATGATATTAGCACTTCGGGTGCGAGTTATATCGATTTGGCTTCGGGCCATGAATATCGACTGATTTGGCTTCGGGCCATGATATCAGTACTTCGGATATAAGTTACCTTGATTTGGCTTCGGGCCATGGTATAGGTACTTATTGAGCGAGACTCCTGAGTATCTGATTTCTATTCCGAATGGTTCAACGGGTAAATGAATGATGTGGTTGAGAACGAGATTAGTACGAGATGGTACAGGTATGTGCATAAACCATATTAGCTTTGAATCGAAAAAATGGTGAAGAAAGTATATAGTTTTGTGAATGAGTAATTGAAAGGTTTGTTAGTTGATGTGAATTCATGTATATATAAGCAATTGTTAAATTATGTGTTTATGATTATATTGAGTTTATTTCATACGAGCGTACTAAGCTATAAAACTTACGTTGTTTATTTTTCTATGTTTTATAGTGATTTCAAGCTAGCTCGGATTCGTGGATCGTCGGAGATCGCATCACACTATCCACTTATCACTTGGTACCTATGAACTTTGGTATTTTAAGTATATGGCATGTATAGGGACTTTGGTCATGTTGGTTATATTTTGGTAATGATTTTGGCCATTTGAATTGGCTTGTAAATGTATATGTCTTAGTTTGTATATAATAGCCCTGAGAGTTGGCTTATTTTGAGTTAATTTGCTTGTGTATATGTGTATGTGCATATAGTTTATGTTATGTAAATTGAGGTTGACTTTGTGATGCTTATTAATAGTTGGTATTATGGAAGTTGAATGTTGATATTGGTGATGTTATTTGTTTGTGAATCAAGGTAAAGAATGCATGTTTTAAGTAGCCATATTGATGATCTAAGTTTATGAGATTTTGGGTATAAATGAATTGGTCTATTTTGCAACTTGTGTGTATTGAGAAATGAGGTATAGAATATGCATGAATTAGGTTTGAATTGGCTGGTTTAAATGTCTATTTATGCTATGAGATGGTGCAAAATGATGTGTTGTAGGTACATTCAAATTTGGATGGTAAATTGGCTTGGTAAATAGCCAATTTTTGTCCACACAGGTAGAGACATAGGCGTGTGTCTCAGTCGTGTGTGACACACGATCAGGTTACACAGCCGTGTGTCCCCTGGTGTTGAAATTGAAATCAAGCCAATATGCTCCACACGGCCTCACACACAGGCGTGTGACTTGGCCGTGTGGCATAAGTCAGTATACCCTACAGGTTTGGCACGGCCTAATACACGGCCTGGCACACGGGCGTGTATGGCCATTTTTAGGGCACACGAACGTGTTTGTTGGCCGTTGACCCAAGTCAGAGAGCTACACGGGGTCGGACATGGGCTGGGACACGACCATGTGCTCCCAATTCGAATGTCCACACGGCCTGTGACACAGGCGTGTCTGTTGGTTGTGTGAGATACACCGGCGGGCCACACGGGCGTGTGTCCCCTATTTTGAGAAAAATTTTCAAGGTTTCGTGAAAGTTTCCAAAGTTATTGGTTCAGTCCCGAACCACTCCCAAAGTATGTTTAGGGTTTCATAGGCTCGTTATAGGGACATTGTGCTTGAGTTTGAATAATGTTTGCATAAATTGTGAAATTATATATGAATTGAATGTTTATATGTGTTGTAAGTCCTGTAATACTCCGTAACCCTATTCCGGCGTTGAATACTGGTGAGGGGTGTTACACCAGTGATTTAAATAAAAACTTTCAAATAGTTCAATGACTATTTTGTAATTTTTTGAAAGTGAGTGGCCAAAACATAAACTTACTAATAGTTTAATAACCTTGGGTGTAGTTTACATTTTTATTGTTGTGTATGAACAATTGCCAAGTTCAAAGCCTAATTTGTATAAATAAAAAAATTTTTTAATCCCAATACGAGAATAATTACCAAATTTAAGCCCCAAAGAATATAAGGAAAAAGGCTTAGGCAAAAGTGGTACAAGTAATGGAAATGAAGATCTAATATTAATATATTATATATAAGGGCAATTTATAATTATCTCAAGGCGAATTGACTCGATCACAATAGAGGCGGAAAAATTCAAATTGCCTTATAGGTTTTGAATCAATCCATTTTAAATGGAGGGATTTTTTTTAGAAGTGGATGAGGAATGAGGCAAATGATTTTTTTCTTTCCAACAATAAGTATATAGTATGTCCCGCCCGCCCCGCTGCACTATATAAAATTATTATTTTATTATTGTCTATATAACTATTAAACGAGTGAAAATTTAATAATATATTATAGAAAAAAATTCATATGTTTTATGTTCAATATTTTTTTTTCGAAAAATTGTGTTGAAATATTTACTTGATTTTAAAAATATTAAAAATACGTAACAAAAAATTAAATTAAAATGAAATGGAATGAAATAAGGATTGTATAGATACAATATCCATAAAAGTAATAGTAAATTTCAAGATTATACATTAATAATAAAACAAAACCGATGACAAAGCAAAACTTACCAATTATAAAATAATAGTAAATTTAGCAATATTTACCTCATTCCACTCCATGATACGTGACCCATCCGTCGGATTCAAAATTTTAAAAAATCTGAAACTATGGAGTCGGGTGGAAGCCGTCAGTTAGGAAAAATTTTCAATCCCAGATTAGAACGGTGGATGAGAGTGCCGTTTTTCTTTAGTAAAACCAAACTAAAAAGACAGCAAAGAAGGCCCAAAAAGTCAAAATCCTGGAAAAAGTTTTAACAGTCATTCATTTCTTTAAACAGTAGAGTAGGAAAATGAAAAGGAAACGAATGGACAATAATATATATGCATTTATATATGGATGCTTATCCGTCAAAGGGTGTATATTAAAAACTTTGTTTTATGGAAAATTCATTTCATTTTCCTACATCTTCCTTAACGCGTAATCTCTTTTCATACAAATGATGATCTCTCTTCCGTTTCCACTTGTGTGTATAAATTAGAAGCTTCTTTGAATGGTTTAACGACCCGTTTTTGCTATCATATATACAAACATCCTTTGAACATTCTAACAGAAACCCAGAACTAGAATAAGCCTGAAAAATCTTGGGTGTTCTTTTTTTTTTTTTTTTTTTTTTTTCAATTCCTTTTGGATTTTCATGTCATTTGCTTGTTTTAGATTTACCCAGACCTTTATTTTTGGAGCTTACCGATAATGGCGACAGCGGCTATATTCTCATCCATGAGGCGGCGAAGGTCGCCGTCTGTGGAGGCGTTTTTGGCTCCGGTGGACTTATCTGAAGTAGCTCTGGTCCAAACCTTAGCAGCCATCTCATCGGAGCTTGTTTCTTGCTTTTCTGACAAGGTTTTCTTCTTTCAACGAAGGAATTCTCGGTGTTTGATTCGAAAAATCGAGGTTTTGGTTGTTTTGTTGGAGAATTTGAAGGATTCAGAATCTGGGTCCATGTCAAAGTTGCCATCAACAGCCATTTTGTGCTTCAACGAGCTTTATTTGTTGCTTTACAGGTCAAAGATATTGCTTGATTATTGTGCTCAATCAAGTAAGTTATGGCTTTTGCTTCAAAACCCTTCAATTTCAAGCCATTTCCATGATTTGAACCAAGAGATTTCTACCCTTTTGGATGTTTTCCCATTAAATGATCTTGAGTTGAGTGATGATGTTAGGGAACAAGTTGAGCTGTTGCAAAAGCAGGCTAGGAACCCTAAACTGTATGTTGATGAAAGTGATGAGGGCTTAAGGGTTAAGTTGTTTTCATTACTTGATGATTTTGGTAATGGGAGGATACCAAATCATGGGGATTTAAGGTTGTTCTTTGTGGAGAGGTTGTGGATTAGGAATTCCATAAGTTTTAGGCGTGAAATTGAGTTTTTGGAGGAACAAATTGTGAATCATGAAGGGGATATTGAACCTAATGCTTGTGTGCTTAATGGATTTGTTGCAATTGTCCGGTATTGTCGGTTTTTGCTGTTCGGTTTTGAGGAAGATGAGGTTCTGTTCTTGTCTCGGGATCAGAAGAAACCAAGAAAAGGGTTGATTGCTCGAGAGATTGCCGATACGTTTTTAACTGTTCCAAAGGACTTTTGTTGTCCGATATCATTGGAGTTGATGAGAGATCCAGTGATAGTTTCAACAGGACAGACTTATGACCGGAGTTCGATAACTAGGTGGATCGAGGAAGGGCATTGTACTTGTCCAAAGACAGGGCAAATGCTTGACCATACCCGGCTTGTTCCGAATCGAGCTTTGAGGAACTTGATCGTGCAATGGTGTACTGCTCATGGTGTCCCATATGATCCCCCGGAGACTAGGGATGCATCGGCAGAGTCTTTTGCCGCTGCTTGCCCAATCAAAGCAGCAGTGGAAGCCAATAGAGCAACAGCAACGCTTCTTATCAAACAACTAGCAGATGGATCTCAGGGAGCTCAGACTATTGCTTCTAGAGAGATTCGGTTATTGACTAAAACGGGAAAGGAAAACCGTGCTTTTATTGCGGGGGCTGGGGCAATACCGCACTTACGGAAGTTGCTGACATCTTCAAGCCCCATTGCTCAAGAGAACTCTGTTACTGCAATGCTGAATCTATCCATTCACGATAAAAATAAACGTCTAATTATCGATGAGGATGGTTGTTTAACATCAATTGTTGAAGTCTTGAAGCTCGGACTCACAACAGAAGCTAGGGAAAACGCTGCGGCAACATTGTTCAGCCTCTCAGCAGTTCATGACTTTAAGAAGATAATAGCAGATCAAGAAGGAGCAATTGAAGCCTTAGCAGGGTTGCTGAGAGTGGGAACCTCAAGAGGAAAGAAGGATGCTGTAATGGCTTTATTTAATTTGTCGACTCACACAGATAATTGTGCAAGAATGATCAAGGCCAGAGCTGTTGCAGAACTTGTAGGCGCTTTGCAAAATGAAGGTGTTGCGGAGGAAGCAGCAGGTGCATTGGCCTTAATAGTCCGACAGCCAATTGGGGCCGAAGCAGTGGGGAAGGAAGAAATGGCGGTGGCCAGGTTGATAACAATGATGAGATGCGGAACACCGAGAGGGAAAGAGAATGCAGTTGCAGCATTGCTCGAGTTGTGCCGCAGTGGTGGTGCCGCTGCAACTGAGAGAGTACTTAAGACACCTGCATTGGCCGGTTTACTTCAAACTCTGTTGTTTACTGGTACAAAACGAGCTAGACGGAAGGCTGCATCACTTGCTCGAGTCTTTCATAGGTGTGAGAATACGTCCTTACATCCCGGCGGATTCAGAAATGGCAACTCAACTACAAACATTTCAACTTTCGGTGGTGATGTCTCAGTGCCTATGTCCTTATCAGTATTGTAATGGTAGCATCATCCTCTGGTGTTGCCCTCCTTAACCATATAAGTTCCCATTTTTGTTGGTACCATATATACACACATAAATTCTTTCATTTAAATTTCAAATAATGAGAATAACAATTACAGAATTGAGATACCTGATGTGTTTTAGCAATAAACTGGGATGTAATGTCCATTGAATTAGATGTCAATGATAACATATAGCTTTGCATTTTGATGGTGATGCATATGATTAATAATACAAACACAACATAGAGGGGCAAATTCTGATACATATCATCATGATCTCATCATCATAGGATTTCAGCATGTATGATTCAGGCATCTTATTAGACTTGAGCGTGAATACCATATATCTAGATTCGAGTATGTATTTGATACAGGCATGAAATCATAGTTTTATAGCTATGTGTCAGACACAAGTTTCAAATGCGGATACTTAAAAAGGAAAATGTAGAGTCAAAGCAACACAGAGCTGACCAAAATCGTAAAACGCTTATAACTTTCTACATTTACACTAACAAACATATACTTCTAATTTGCATCAGGCTACAACTTTAGCTTTAAATTCAAACTTTAAAGGGCCCATAAGTTGGTTTTCAATTTAATTTTTGGCTAGAAGCTACTTGACATGCAATACAAGCATACATATGCAAGAAGAATATCTACCTTTACTTAAAGGCCTATGTCCATAACTCCATCAAAATCTGATTCCTTGGACTGTTGGACATAATTTCCTGTCTGTCTCATGTTTTTTGTCAATTGAGGCATCACGGTTTTATCCACAAAAGACACATCCCCGTCGAACTCTAGCATACCATGAATGTGAGATTCATGACTCCTTTTCTACTGCAACTTCATTATGCACCATCAATTTGTTGCACGCTACCTTTATCATTTATCTACAGAACTTCATTCCTACTTCCCAGCAGAATGAATTGATTTTTTAATGTCAGATTTATTCAAGAATCATTCCTTCACCAGCTAAGAACTCATGAACAACGCCATTTACTTCAATCATGCTACATCCAGGCTCCTTATTTACTTTCAGGGCCTTCATTTTTCTCCTCACATTTAAAACATCATCCCATCTTTTCAGTGCTGCATATGTATTAGATAACTGAACATAACAAGCACTATCTTGCGGATTCAACTCTAAGAGCTTCCTAGCAACATACTCTGCCATTTCCACATTACCATGGTTTTTACAGGCACTCAATAAGGACTCCCAAAGCACATGAGCTTCTTTCAGTGGCCTTGTTTCTACAAGCTCCAAAGCCTCCTCTAATAACCCGACCTGACCAAGGAGATCCACCATGCAACCATAGTGCTCAATAGCTGGTTTAATTCCATAATCATCAACCATGAGTTTGAACATCTTGCGTCCCTCGTTTAAGAACCTGGAACGACTGCAAGCAGTCAAAACAGCAATGAAGGTCACCTCGTTAGGTTCAAAACCTTCCATAAGCATCTCTGAGAAAGTCTCTAATGCAGTTTCTCCGTAGCCATGCATTCCTAAACCAACAATTATGGAATTCCATGTACTAATATCCTTCTTTGAAACATTTCTAAACACATTTAGAGCCTTATCAATGTTCCCACATTTTGAATACATGTCAACAAGAGCTGTAGCTATAAAACCATTGGTGTCTATCCCATTCTTATCGATATAACCATGAATCCATTCACCCTGCCCCGAAGCACCGAGATGAGCACATGCAGACAACACATTGACCAATGTGCAAGTATCTGGCCTCACTTCCTCACGCTGCATATCTTCAAAAAGCTCCAAAACTTCATCAAAACGACTTGCATGAGCATAACCTGTAATTATAGCATTCCAAGACACCACATCTTTTAAAGGCATTGAATCAAAGATACTTTTAGCTTCTTCGAGTAACCCTGAACTTAAATACCCCGAAATCATGAAATTCCATGACTCCACATTCCTTTCATCCATTTCATCGAATAAACCACGAGCCAATCTTATGAATCCCGTTTCAATATAAGCGCTCAACAAAGCATTCCAAGAAACCACATCTCTGTCAGTCATTCTATCGAGAAGGCTCCGTGCAAACCCAAAATGCCCACTTTTGCCATAAACATGAATCAAAGTATTAGCCACGAAAATATCAAACCCAATCCCCAGTTTCAACGCCAGACCATGAATCTGCATCCCTTCTTCAACCCCACAAAACCCAGCACATGCCTTCAAAGCAAAAGTGAAACTGTACTTATCGGGCAAAACAGGGCCTCCTTCAAGCATTTCACGGAAGAGGAAGAGAGCATTTTCAGGGGTACGACTATTAGCATAAGCTCTGATGAGGGAATTGTAGGAGAAAGAGTTTGGGTCAGTAATGTGAGTGAAAATGGAGTGAGCGTAAGAGAGGGTGATGGGGTCGGGATTTGAGACGGCAAAAGAGATGAGCTTGTTTGAAACGAAGGTATTATTGGGGAAAACACCAGTTTTGAGAAGATGAGCATGAGCTTGGTGGATTTGGGAAATGGAAGACGCCATTTCTGTGAAGGGAAGTATTGGTAGCTGCGATAAGGTTCCACTCATTGTCCCTTCTATTTCTCTGTAATACAAGTGTACTGAAGATAAAGAACAGACATTGAAGACCAATGGCTGCTCCGAAAAAATAAAACACTAAACCATACAGACTAAACTATTACTAATTTTCAATTTTAAAAAATTACAGAAGGATTGTTAAATTATTCAAATGATTTTCGATTAAAAAAAAGTTGGAAAATGATTGTTAAATTATTTTAAAAAATTTATTTGAGTTATTAAAAAAAGGTTTAATTAACCACTTACAAAAGACGATCAATCAATATCAATTAATAAATATAATATACATTAAATCTAAGTCGATTTGACGATTAGTATCGAATGTCAAAGAATGATGTTTGAAAAAAACCGAACCGTAAAAAAAAATAACAAAATATTTTTAAAAAGTTTGATATAACAATTAAATATGTTTTGTGTTAGAATTCTATTATATGCAAGTGTTTTTTTAGGATAGTGTCACGGGTCAATCAAACACTAATTTAGTTATGAAATTATTAAAATATCCTCTCATATTCAAATTAAGTTATTAAAATATCATATGTTGATTATGAAAAAGGTGATTGAAAGTTTTTGTGGCAATTCTGGGCATCGAGTCAATGCACAATGTAGCGACCTAAAATTTTAGTACGGGTGTTAATCGAGGAAATTATTGAAAATTTGAAAACAAAATTTCAATTTTATTTAAAAAAGGGAGTCGCCACCAATCCTTTTTTCGAGGTGTGATTGGACACCTAATAAATCCTCTTTTTAAAAGATTTTTTTAATTTAAAAAAAGGCTGAGTTTAGGTCTACGTCAAAATTCCAGAGAAAAATAGGGTTCGGGAGTCGGTTACGCGCGAGGAAGGTATTAGCACCCTAGCGACACCCAAAATTGGTATCTCGTTAAACGCGTGTTGCCTTATTTTCAAAAATACGAGTTCATTTTAATATTTAGTCGTGATCTGATTGAAACACGAGAATTTTTTTTGAAAACACGAAAGTTTTTGAAACTCGAGAATTTTTAAAACCTGAGAATTTTTGAAAACACAAAAATTTTTGAAAACTAGAAAATTTTGAAACTCAAGAAATTTTTTTAAAACTCGAGAAATTTTGAAAACATGAAAATTTTGAAACTCGAGAAATTTTTGAAAACACGAAAATTTTTGAAAACGTGAAAATTTTGAAACTCGAGAATTCTTTAAAGCCCGAGAATTTTTGAAAACACGAAAATTTTGATAAATTACATATTATCGTATTATATACATTTTAAAAAAAATTGATAATTTAAAAATAACCCCAAAAAATAATCATTTTATTTTAAAACATGAAGGATTTTTTTTATTTTTTTAAAGGGCGTATCGTATTTAACACGAACCGATGATTTTCACCCAACATAGCGATGAAATCAACGACTTAGTATCAAACCGATTCGTTGTCTTATTTATTAAAATTATTAAAATTACAACTAGAATGAATATGCTAATTTTTCTAAAAGTCAAGAAAGAAAAGACATTTAAAAATACTAATAAAATTAAACACAAGATATCGTCGAAATACATGTATATAAATTTAAAATGGGTTAAAAAAAGTTACCAAAAATTTGGGCTTGAAGAATGGGCTTTCTCCATTTTTTTTTTGATTGAAGAATTGGGCCTACTCTTTTTTTTTCTCTTTTCTGATGGGCTTCTGAGTTGGGCCTGGATTGGGTCTGCTGTTGGAGTTGGGCTGTGCGGGTCGGGTCGACCCGCTGTCTATTTCTTTTATTTTTTTCTTTTTCTTTCTTTCTTTCTTTCTTTCTTTCTTCTTCTTCTTCTTCTTCTTCTCCAACCGCCGCTGTCGACGCTTCCGTCTTCTCCGTCGATGATGCGCCTTCTCTCTCCCTCTTCTCTTCTTCTTCTTTTTCCTTCTTCTTTCCTCTCTTTTTCTCTTCTTTTTCTTTTTTTTTTTTCTTTTTCGTGGGTGTTGTTTGTTTTTGGATGTCGGGGGTTTTTTTTTGGTTGATTTCCCTCTTTTATAGTGTATTTTTTTGCAGGTATTAGGTGGCTAAGGGGAAGGAAGGCCATTCCTTAGGCTGGTGGCCGAAAAATCGGGGGGTGGGTGCGTGCAATCCGCCGAATATTTGGAGATTTTCTGACAGAAGGACTAAACTGTAAATGCAGTAAAATTGTTAGGGTCAAAGTGTAATTTCGAGAAAGATGAGGGGTCAAAATATAATTTTAAAAAAGTTTAGGGGCCAAAATTTAATTTAAAGAAAGTTTAGGGGTTGAAATATAATTTTTATTTTTTATTTTTCAATTTTTTTAATGTTGAAAATTAAACACGAAATCGAGCCGGACAAAATTTAGTGCTTACACACAAAAAACATAGATTTTTTTTCTCTAAAATGTTCCAAATGACTTGAAAGGAACATTAGTTGTGGCCTAGGTTATTTACATGTAGATAACTTGGGTAAGTATCTAGGTGTCCCGCTTCTACATTAGAGAGTGACTAAAGATACTTATTATTATATGGTGGATAATATAAGGAAAAGACTAGCTGGGTGGAAAGCTAAGCTGCTTTTGCTAGCAGGAAGAATTTCTTTAGTGAAATCAATTTTAACGGCTATACCCATGTATGTCATGCAATTGATCATTCCAAAAGGAGTATGCTCTGAAATGGAAAAAAATATTCAGAATTTTGTTTAGGGGCACACTGATGAGAAGAAAGTAATAAACCTTGTCAAGTGGGAGGATCTAGGCAAAGACACAAAACATGGTGGTCTTGGGTTTAAGAAAATTGATTGTCAGAATGATACGTTCCTTATGAAGATTGGTTATAATCTTATCAGAAAGCCTAAGTAGTTATGGATTCAGGTTCTTCGTTTGAAATATAAGTGGAAGGGCAAGGCACCTATTATCTTATAGGTGGGTAATGTTTCTCGACTTTGGAAGGGTATTTGTAGGATCTAAAGCAAAGTACGGGAAAATGTTGTATGGAATGCTAGGAAGGGTTTAGACGTTGATTTTTGGAGAGATACTTGGGTGAAGGAATGGGGTCCTCTACTGAATGTCTGTACACGACCCGAAATTATACCCATTGAACATGTTCCTGTTGTGGAAATGGTTTTTCTGAGTGGAGATTGAAACTGGGAGCTGATAAAAGATATGTTTTTACCACCTGTGGTTTCATGCATTGCATCTGATAAGCCTCATTTTGTTAGTGATGTAGATAGTTTTGTTGGATGGGGCAAGGATATCACAGGTTTTCAATTCAATCTACTTATTTTTCCATTTGTGAAGTGGAGACGGCTAGGGGTCGAAAAATCTGGCATCAAATTTGGCATTTACCAAGACATCAAAAGGTACGAGTTTTTCTTTGGCTGGCTTTTTTAAATAGGGTCCTTACTAATGAGAGCAGAGCAAGAAGATATCTCACTATTGATGCAAGATGTGAAGTTTGTATATCTCACTATTGATGCAAGATGTGAAGTTTGTGGACACTTGACAGAGAGTATTAGCTACGTCTTGCGATTATGTACACTAGCTGTGGGTGCATGGTTAGCGGTAATCAAGCAAAATAAGAGATAGAAATTCTTCACTATCAGACTGGAGGAGTGGATTGAGATTAACCTGACAGATCCAGATTGTTTTGCTAGCGATACGAATGATTGCCAGACCCTCTTTGGTGTTATTTGCTGGTAGCTCTGAATTAAGAGGAATAACTTTGTTTTTAATGATGAATTCATTAAAGGTGAGAGTGTTTTGGAGAAGAGTTACCAGATGATGGACAGCTATCTTCAATCCAACTATATCAAGTAAATCAATTTTGACAGAAACGTTCCAAAACTTACAAATTATTTAGATGGATTCTACCTGAGGATGAATGGCATAAGGTAAATACTGATAGTGCTGTTAATAATGTGTCGGGAATTACTTCTACAGAGGGATTAATTCGTAACCAGTATGGAGTTTGGATTGTTGGGTTTTCAAAAAATATTGGTTGCTGATCTATTATCAATGTGGAGCTGTAGGGTGCTCTTGATGGGCTTCAATTGGCATGGAATTTAGGAATTAAAATTCTGGTGCTTGAGATGATGGTACTAAAGTAATTTAGTTTATTCAAACAAATTTTACTGAACAACATCAGCCTGCGGTGCTACGAGCTATAAAGGGTCTTTTACAACTTGATTGGATGATCTAGATTAAACATATGTTTAGGAAGGGTAACAAGATAGCATATGGATTGGCACGAATGGCATCCTCAAGACTGTAGGCAAACTAATATATATGCAATAGTCCGATGAAATTCTTTAATTATTGAATGATGATTATTCTGGAACGGCTGGGAGTCGTCTAGCTTACTTAGGAGTTTTTCACTTACATTGTACCAAAAAAAAATTATGAAATCCCATGTTAAATGGCTTACTTGGATTAATTCTTGGACATAGCGCACTTTAATTACTATTTAATAATTTACAAAATATTATTATTTGAATTTAATTATAAGAATATATAAATTTATTTTAAAAAATTATGAAAATATAAATATCATAGAGCAAACCAAAAATGAATCTATTTTTTTAAAACCCAATAATAACCTTGGTTGTCTCGACCATGAACAAGTTTAAATGTGACTAGACAACTCGATTTTAAAAGGTTTTTAGACTCGAGTCTAAGCTTGGCCTCTTCAAATAGTCCATGTCATTATTGAAAAACAATAAAATATTAAAAATATATTTTATATTCATATTCATATTCATATATTTATATTTATATTTATATTTATATTAAATTTAAATATATTTTAAGAATTATTTATTGTAAATATGGACTAGGTCAGGACAATACAAGGACAAAAAACCCTTCCCCGAGCTCAACGAGAGTTGAGATGGTCAAGTTAACTGGCCCATAGACAAGTATACATGTGGCAAGTGTGTGTGATACATGACGGCTTTTTAACCATTTTTCCGAAGTTAAAAAATTTCTTTTCCACCATAGGTGAAGTCAATAATTTTATTTAAGGGTTAAGATGAAAATATAAAATTTTGGTGTCAAAGTTAAAATGCTTAAATTAAATTAGTACTTTTTTGAGGGGCCAAATTAAAAAAAAAAATTCATTTGACAGAAGTCTAAAAAAGGTTAAATTGAATTTTTTGAAGTTTTGGGGCCAAAGTTAAAATGCTTAAATTAAATAACTACTTTTTAGAGGGGCCACAATTAAAAAAAATTCATTTGACCAAAGTCTAAAAAAGGTTGAATTGAATTTTTTAAAGTTTTGGGAGGGGCTAGAAAGTCATTTCCCAATTAACCCAACGGGCCAAAGTCCCTAGCTACAACCTTAACCTCCCGTATATCAAATAATAATCTTTTATGATATAGTTTTTTTCAAAAAATAAAAACTCTATATAATACATAAAGGAGGGATTTAGTTACGCCAATGTAAAACAAAGTAGTTTTATATTTCCTTCCAACTACAACAATATTCTATTATTTATTTGATATGACATGAATAGTTGAAGGGAATTCCCCGAAGAGAAAATGGATTATGGGAGTGTGTGACTTGAACTATTGATTGGGCTGTGCAGAAATATGTCTTTATCTGCTACATTGGAATTCACAACCAAATGTGTCTTTGTTTCAACCACCGTGTAAGCCCCATACAAAGGATAGGCTGGTTCGCTTGAAGAGAATCTTTTCTATGATCAAACCTGACGATGTTGTGTATAAATAGGGCTCCGTAAGATCTAGTAGAATAAGTGATTTGGCATAATCCAAATTAGATTTTAGTTTTTTTTTTTTTTACTTTCTTATCTTAATAGTATGAAAATGCATTCATTTCTTCTGCATCGACCCTATTTAATTATACTATTGGAGTGAAACAAGGGATCTAAAGAAGAGCAAAGGCTAGGCTATATTAGTAACAAGTAAATCCTTTGTATGTAAAAAATCTCGATATATTTTTGGGATAAAGGTGAATCGCAGGGCCTAAGACGACCCATAAAGCACTTGACCACGATCAACTTTATATGCCTACTTAGGTATTGAGCATTAACCTGTAAAAAAGAAATTCCTTGGAATGTATAATTGCAACTCTGTAAAATGGAATGGGGTAACTTTTTTCTTACATATGGAACCATTCATATATGTGAGGATAACATATAGATTTATTTTAAACATATAGAATATAGATTGATTTTATAGGTATTCGTTTGTATCCATTTGATTCGATTGACTTTTGCTTGAGCCAGATGATGAAAAATTATCATGTTCGGTTCCTTTGGGGGATGGATCTAGAAAAATTCACCTATCCTAATAACAAAAAAAACCTGACTTGAATGATCCTATATTAAGAGCTAAATTAGCTAATGTAATGGGTCATAATTATTATGGGGAACCTGCATGGCCTAATGATCTTTTATATATTTTTCCAGTAGTAATTCTCGATACTATTGCTTGTAACGTGGGCTTAGCGGTTCTAGAACCTTCAATGATTAGTGAACCCGCGGATCCATTTGCAACTTCTTTGGAAATATTACCTAAATGGTATTTCTTTCCTGCATTTCAAATACTTCGTACAGTACCTAACAAGTTATTGGGTGTTCTTTTAATGGTTTCAATCCCGCAGGATTATTAACAGTACCGTTTTTGGAAAATGTTAATAAATTCCAAAATCCATTTAAATCGTCGAGAGCGACAACCGTTTTTATTATTGGTGCGGTAGTAGTTTTGGTTGGGTATTGGAGCAATACTACCGATTGATAAATCCCTAACTTTAGGTCTTTTTTAAATTGAATCAATTAAAAAAAAATCATGATGTGTGTATCTAGGGAGTAGTCACTTCGAAGGCAAAGTGAATTCTCCCTAGATACATTTATTCAATTCTGGTCTGACTCTATGGATTGTGCTAAAGGTTCAAAATCCATTGGATTAAAAATTTTGATAAATCAATTTCGAAATTCTTTTTCTACTTCTTTTCTAGAATTCCCAGTATTTTTTTTACATCTTCTATGCGAAAGTGTTCAATTTTCATAAGGTCTTCTCGACTGTTATTCAAAAGGTCCAATAATGTATGTATATTGGACTTTTTGAGACAATTATATATCCTGGGAGGCAATTCTGATTGGTCAATAAAAATATATTTCAATGCTATTTCTTTTTTCTTTTTTGTTAGTTTAACTAATCTATCATGAAACAAAAAAAAAATGTAAAGTAACATCGTGGTCATTGTTTTCTAAATGTTTTCTTCTTCCGCATGTAGAAAAGGAATAAATCAATCAATCAAATTGCGAGAAGCTTCATGAAGTGCTTCTTTCGGAGTTAAACTTCCATTTGTCCATATTTCTAGAAAAAGTATCTCCTACTTTTCATTATCATTCCCATAACAATGAATACTATGATTCGCATTTTGAACAGGCATGAATACAACATCTATAGGATAACTTCCGTCGTGAAAGTTCTTTGGCATTTTTTTACCGTATCCTCTATTTCTCTAGATTTGTAATCCAATACGCAAATCATTTGGTTTGGTTAGGCTGGCTACATGCTGTGTATTTTCAACGATTTCCACAGAAGGTGGTAAGATGATGTCTTGAGCAATTACATATCCGGGACCCTTGGCACAAATAAAGGCGTTTCGAGTTCCATACAAATTCCCTCGCAATAAATTTCTTTCAAATTCATTAAAATTTCATGGACTGATTCTTGAATACCTACTATGGTAGAATATTCGTGGGGTATTTTCTCAGATTTTGCACGTGTAATGCATGTTCCTTCTAGTTCTCCAAGCAAATCTCTTCGCATCGTAATGCCTATTGTGTCGGCTTGGCCTTTCATAAGTGGAGACAGAATAAAGCGTCCATAATAAAGGCGCTTACTATCTGTTCTTGATTCAACACACTTCCACTGTCGTGTCCGAGTCGAAGTAGAGACTTTTACTTTCTCTTGAACCAGAGTAATATTATTTTATTTGATCAGATCATTGAATCATTTATATCTATTGAAACCTCTTTAGTGTTTATTTCTACACTGTAATACCCCAAAAAAAAAAATTTACAGTAAGATATTATCTTTGATATAATAAGGAAATAAAGCGAAAAAAAAGAAAAATTTAGATTATGTCAATATTCGGAAGTATATTATGATATATTACATTATTAATTCAAGAAAGGACTAAATTGTAAAGTGAGAAAAGTATTGTTGCCCAAGTGTAAATACTCAAAATTTGAGGGGTTAAAGTGTAAGTATGAAAAGTTAAAGGACCAATAGTGCAAATATTTTAGGGGTGGAATAATCTAGAAACTAAAGGAAATGGATGAATTAGGACCAAATTGAATAGGTAAAGAATTATGAGGGACTAAATCATAATTTTACCAAATTATGTGATGATTCAAGGATGGAATTTTAAAAGATCACAAAGGGCAAAATGGTCAATTAGAAGAGAGAGAAATCTAGAAAGTAATGATGATAGTGATGATATTTTATAATTATTTAATTAGATAAATATTATTTTATTTTGATAAGATATTTTATTATTTATCATTATTTTATTATTATTTATGTAGTATATAAGGAAGGAAAGATGATGAATTATCATCATCTCTTTCCCATGCAAACCAACGTGAGAAGAAGAGAAAGAAAAGAAAGTTTTGCTTTCTTTACAAATTAGTCCTTTCACCAAAAATCCATCATTTTCACTTAGAATTCAAAAGAATTTCCATAGCCATCAAGAGAGAAAGATGACAAGGAGACTATAGGAGCAAGAATATCAAGTTTGATTCAAGAAATAGAAGCTGGAGGAGAGAGAAAATCAAGTTAAAGATTGAAATCTATAAAACAAGGTAAGAACATCATGTTTTCAATATATTTTTAAGTTTGATATTGTGGAAAAAGCATGGAAATGATGTTAATGTAGAGTTTTCTTATATAAAGGTTTATGTTCTTGATATGTTAGTGAAGGAAAATAAGAGAAAGTAATGGGAAATGTTGTAGAGAAGGAAATAAAGGTGTTATAAACTTGATAATTAACATTTTGCATTAAAACAGTTTTGGACAGCAGCAGTAGTCTAACTTTGAAAAATCACCAAAAATTGTAGAAATTGAATTAGAAGTTGAGTGAGATATAGAATTAAATCTTATTGAGTCTATTTTCATATGAAAGAAACATGGAAAGCAAAGGAATTCTGTATTCTGAGATATTTAGATTTTGGTAAGACTGGTTCAGAGTGATTTCGAGATCCCCTGTTCTGACTTGGAAAAATCATCAAATATTGTACAAAAATAATTTGGGAACATAATTTATATGGTTAGATTCCTTAATGAGTCTAGTTTTAGAAGAAATAAACTATAACATCATATGAATTCTATATAAAAAGATAATTAATTTTTAGTGAAGAAGGGTCGGAACTGCCAGACAGTAGAACAGGGGTGACTTTAAAGAATAAACTGTACTAATTGGATAAATCAAAAATTCTGAAAATTTTATGGCAAGAAGATATGCGAGTCTAGTTTCAGGAAAAATTAACGGTTCTTCATTTGGAGTTTTGTAGCTCTGGAAATAAATAATTTAGTGACTATAACTCAAATGGACAGTTTTGAATATACTTATGAGTAATTAATGAAATTATTGATAATGTTACTTATAGCATGTTATATACATTAAGGATGTGGAATGGAGAGGAGGAGGAGGAAAATATATATGAGTATTTAGCTAGCATATTCTAGGCTCGGGGACTAAATTGAATAAAAGTAAAACTTTATGGGCAATTTTGTAAAAATGTCAAAAATGACCAAATTGCATGAAATGGATTATTTTATTATTTAAATTATAAAATTGAATGAAATTATTAATTTAGATCAAGATAGGGTGAAAATATGTTTTAGGGATTAAATTGAAAAGTGTTGAAATTATGGAAAATTCGATATTTCATATAATTCATGGGTTGTTGTCGATATATATGAGAATAATTAGGCTTGGAACAAGGATTAAATTACAAGAATTTTATTTTTTCGAATCTAAGGATGAAATCATCATTAATTAAAAATTTAGGGGCAAAATGGTAATTTTGCCTAGAGCATTAATTGAATGTATCGAATATGAAATGAATGAAAATGATGATCAAATTTATCCGGATAACTCAAATACGAGATTTGAATATGGAAAGAGAAGACATCAAATTAGTGAAACTATAAACATGGGCAAGCAACGAAGTAAGTTCATGTAACTTGAATTATATTCTTAAATGCTTGAAATGTATGTTATTGATGTGAATATAATTTGAATGTTCATTGTATGAAAATTGATGAAACTTTGATATATTTGATAAAAAAAGGAAAGAAATCCGGTTGAATGAAAGGAAAATTCGATGGATCTCACGATAAGGAATTGTGTAAAAAAGGATCTAGCCCGGACGGGTGATCCTATCCGATATAGCCCTCCGAAGAATATGTGGAAAATGGATTTAGCCCGGACGGGTAATCCAATTAGGGTCCAATTTAGCCGGGTCGTAATTGAGATCCAAGCTCATTAGAGTAATTGTCGTTGCGTGGGATTTAGCTGGATGGTAATCCCGACAATACTCTATGAGTTTATATTACTGAGGATTTAGCTCGACTGGTAATCCCATTGTAAGGATGAGGTTCGCGTGAGTGTGCTCTCTTCTGTGGATTTAGCTGGACCGTAATCCCCATTGTAAGGATGAGGTTGTGGAGTGTGCTCTCTGAAATGGAAATATGCGCACATGAACATGAATTGACGGACTTGGATTTGTACACTATAAGTGTACTACTAGAAAATCCATCGAAATTCTGAGAAATTCAACGGGATAAATATAGAAAATGACAAGTACTTGAAATCATGAAATTAAACTTGAAAGACATAGAAATGATAATTATTTGATACATTGAAATATGGCATGGAAAATACATGTATGTGAAATTTGCTCGATAATTATGCATATTCAAGATTATGAATCACTCACTGGAATAAATATACACTAAACTCATGAAAATGATGGTACATGAAATATTGTCATAATAAATTGAACAATTTATATTTATGAAGAAACAATAAGAGAATGATATGTATCATGACATGTAAATATAATACTATCTTTGATACGTTGATACAGAAAATTATGTGTATTAGGACAAGTAATAAATTGAAGCGAGACATGTCGAGAAAATAAGTTTGTTAATATTAAAGTACGTTAACCAATGTAGGAAAGTTTTAGGATTTTAGAAAAATTCCCTATGATCCCGATTTAATTCCGGTTGGCTCCTATGTATGTTTTGGGCTTCGAGGGCCCAATAGAGGGACGTTATGATTATTTTCAGAATATGAACAATAAATGACTCAGAAATTATTCGAAAATGTTCAGTAAACTCTGGTAATACCTCCTACTCTATTCCAATAACAGATACGGGTAGGGGTGTTACATTAGTGGTATCAGAGCTAAGGTTTAGTCGGTTCTCGGACTAAATGTAGTATATGTGAAAGTCTAGAAATACATGTCATTATATAATTTATGATAGTGTGATATTTTCCAACTCTGATAAGATTTGTTTTACTTATAAAATGAGATGCTTTCCAATCGAGCTAATTCCAATAATGCTGAAAACGATGCTCAAGTATATGAGTAAAAGTTGATTATGATAAATCAGAATTCATAAAGGTATGAATAAATGTTTTCTAATACATGTCGATGATGAACGTTATGTTATAGGTGTTATTAAAAAAAAATTAAAAAAATTAAATTAAATTGCTATAACAAATATTGTACTGATGGTTAAATTACAAAATATACAAAAGTAATATGTGAAGTACATGATAAAGATCATTAGTGAATTACGGATGAACAATGAATTTTTAAAATATTTTACATGTATTAAAGATAATGAAAATATAAGTATATGGATTATTGGAACAAGGGTTATATTGTAAAGAATGTAAACGCATTATGAAAAAAAAAATGTAAAAGTAATATGTGTGTATGATATAATTTGCCCAAGTAGACGAGATTAGAATTACTAAGACATTAGTGATACGTCATTAATGGACCTTAACACACTTAATGATTAAGGGCACGCTAGTGCTTTTCAAATATTAGCATTTTTTTTTTTTCTGTTTAATAGTGCATAATAATGTACCCTATATCGATTCCAGTATATTCTAAGTGTCCTGTTTACTCTACTAGGCTCTCTGCTAAAAGGAAAACAATTTTTACATACAAGGTGAAGAATTATCTCGATTCATGTTTGAAATATTGAATTAAAAATAAATTGTGAAATGAAAGAATAGAAAATAGATACAAGTGATAAGCTAAGTAAATATATGCAAAAAGGAACTATAGAATTAAAGAAATAATAAGTTCATGATCAAAAGAAAATAAGGAAATTTCGAGGACGAAATTTATTTTAAGGGAGAGAAATGTAATACCCAAAAAAAAAAAAAAATTTACAGAGAAGATATTATCTTTGATATAATAAGGAAATAAAGCGAAAAAAAAGAAAAATTTAGATTATGTCAATATTCGGAAGTATATTATGATATATTACATTATTAATTCAAGAAAGGACTAAATTGTAAAGTGAGAAAAGTATTGTTGCCCAAGTGTAAATACTCAAAATTTGAGGGGTTAAAGTGTAAGTATGAAAAGTTAAAGGACCAATAGTGCAAATATTTTAGGGGTGGAATAATCTAGAAACTAAAGGAAATGGATGAATTAGGACCAAATTGAATAGGTAAAGAATTATGAGGACTAAATCATAATTTTACCAAATTATGTGATGATTCAAGGATGGAATTTTAAAAGATCACAAAGGGCAAAATGGTCAATTAGAAGAGAGAGAAATCTAGAAAGTAATGATGATAGTGATGATATTTTATAATTATTTAATTAGATAAATATTATTTTATTTTGATAAGATATTTTATTATTTATCATTATTTTATTATTATTTATGTAGTATATAAGGAAGGAAAGATGATGAATTATCATCATCTCTTTCCCATGCAAACCAACGTGAGAAGAAGAGAAAGAAAAGAAAGTTTTGCTTTCTTTACAAATTAGTCCTTTCACCAAAAATCCATCATTTTCACTTAGAATTCAAAAGAATTTCCATAGCCATCAAGAGAGAAAGATGACAAGGAGACTATAGGGAGCAAGAATATCAAGTTTGATTCAAAAAATAGAAGCTGGAGGAGAGAGAAAATCAAGTTAAAGATTGAAATCTATAAAACAAGGTAAGAACATCATGTTTTCAATATATTTTTAAGTTTGATATTGTGGAAAAAGCATGGAAATGATGTTAATGTAGAGTTTTCTTATATAAAGTTTTATGTTCTTGATATGTTAGTGAAGGAAAATAAGAGAAAGTAATGGGAAATGTTGTAGAGAAGGAAATAAAGGTGTTATAAACTTGATAATTAACATTTTGCATTAAAACAGTTTTGGACAGCAGCAGTAGTCTAACTTTGAAAAATCACCAAAAATTTTAGAAATTGAATTAGAAGTTGAGTGAGATATAGAATTAAATTTTATTGAGTCTATTTTCATATGAAAGAAACATGGAAAGTAAAGGAATTCTGTATTCTGAGATATTTAGATTTTGGTAAGACTGGTTCAGAGTGATTTCGAGATCCCCTGTTCTGACTTGGAAAAATCATCAAATATTGTACAAAAATAATTTGGGAACATAATTTATATGGTTAGATTCCTTAATGAGTCTAGTTTTAGAAGAAATAAACTATAACATCATATGAATTCTATATAAAAAGATAATTAATTTTTAGTGAAGAAGGGTCGGAACTGCCAGACAGTAGAACAGGGGTGACTTTAAAGAATAAACTGTACTAATTGGATAAATCAAAAATTCTGAAAATTTTATGGCAAGAAGATATGCGAGTCTAGTTTCAGGAAAAATTAACGGTTCTTCATTTGGAGTTTTGTAGCTCTGGAAATAAATAATTTAGTGACTATAACTCAAATGGACAGTTTTGAATATACTTATGAGTAATTAATGAAATTATTGATAATGTTACTTATAGCATGTTATATACATTAAGGATGTGGAATGGAGAGGAGGAGGAGGGAAAATATATATGAGTATTTAGCTAGCATATTCTAGGCTCAGGGGACTAAATTGAATAAAAGTAAAACTTTATGGGCAATTTTGTAAAAATGTCAAAAATGACCAAATTGCATGAAATGGATTATTTTATTATTTAAATTATAAAATTGAATGAAATTATTAATTTAGATCAAGATAGGGTGAAAATATGTTTTAGGGATTAAATTGAAAAGTGTTGAAATTATGGAAAATTCGATATTTCATATAATTCATGGGCTGTTATTCGATATATATGAGAATAATTAGGCTTGGAACAAGGATTAAATTACAAGAATTTTATTTTTCCGAATCTAAGGATGAAATCATCATTAATTAAAAATTTAGGGGCAAAATGGTAATTTTGCCTAGAGCATTAATTGAATGTATCGTAATATGAAATGAATGAAAATGATGATCAAATTTATCCGGATAACTCAAATACGAGATTTGAATATGGAAAGAGAAGACATCAAATTAGTGAAACTATAAACATGGGCAAGCAACGAAGTAAGTTCATGTAACTTGAATTATATTCTTAAATGCTTGAAATGTATGTTATTGATGTGAATATAATTTGAATGTTCATTGTATGAAAATTGATGAAACTTTGATATATTTGATAAAAAGGAAAGAAATCCGGTTGAATGAAAGGAAAATTCGATGGATCTCTCGATAAGGAATTGACGGTAAAAAAAGGATCTAGCCGGACGGGCGATCCTATCCGATATAGCCCTCCCGAAGAATATGTGGAAAATGGATTTAGCCCGACGGTAATCCGAATTAGGGTCTCAATTTAGCTCGGGTGGTAATTTGGATCCAAGCTCATTAGAGTAATTGTCGTTGCGAGGATTTAGCTTGGGTGGTAATCCGACAATACTCTATGAGTTTATATTACAGGATTTAGCTTTGGTTGGTAATCCCATTTGTAAGGATGAGGTTCGCGGGAGTGTGCTCTCTACTGGGGATTTAGCTCGACTGTAATCCCGCCGTAAGGATGAGGTTCATGCGGAGTGTGCTCTCGAAATGGAAATGTGCGCACATGAACATGAATTGTGGACTGGATTTGTACACTATAAGTGTACTACTAGAAAATCCATCGAAATTCGAGAGAAATTCAACGGGATAAATATAGAAAATGACAAGTACTTGAAATCATGAAATTAAACTTGAAAGACATAGAAATGATAATTATTTGATACATTGAAATATGGCATGGAAAATACATGTATGTGAAATTTGCCTGATAATTATGCATATTCAAGATTATGAACTGCTATTGGAATAAATATACACTAAACTCATGAAAATGATGGTACATGAAATATTGTCATAATAAATTGAACAATTTATATTTATGAAGAAACAATAAGAGAATGATATGTATCATGACATGTAAATATAATACTATCTTTGATACGTTGATACAGGAAAATTATGTGTATTAGGACAAGTAATAAATTGAAGCGAGACATGTCGAGAAAATAAGTTTGTTAATATTAAAGTACGTTAACCAATGTAGGAAAGTTTTAGGATTTTGCGAAAAATTCCCTATGATCCCGATTTAATTCCGGTTGGCTCCTAATGTATGTTTTGGGCTTGAGGGCCCAATAGAGGGACGTTATGATTATTTGAGAATATGAACAATAAATGACTCGTAATTATTCGAAAATGTTCAAGAACTCGTAATACCTCCTACTCTATTCCAATAACAGATACGGGTAGGGGGTGTTACATTAGTGGTATCAGAGCTAAGGTTTAGTCGGTTCTCGGACTAAATGTAGTATATGTGAAAGTCTAGAAATACATGTCATTATATAATTTATGATAGTGTGATATTTTCCAACTCTGATAAGATTTGTTTTACTTATAAAATGAGATGCTTTCCAATCGAGCTAATTCCAATAATGTTTGAAAACGATGCTCAAGTATATGAGTAAAAAGTTGATTATGATAAATCGTAATTCATAAAGGTATGAATAAATGTTTTCTAATACATGTCGATGATGAACGTTATGTTATAGGTGTTATTAAAAAAAAATTAAAAAAATTAAATTAAATTGCTATAACAAATATTGTCTCGATGGTTAAATTACAAAATATACAAAAGTAATATGTGAAGTACATGATAAAGATCATTAGTGAATTACGGATGAACAATGAATTTTTAAAATATTTTACATGTATTAAAGATAATGAAAATATAAGTATATGGATTATTGGAACAAGGGTTATATTGTAAAGAATGTAAACGCATTATGAAAAAAATGTAAAAGTAATATGTGTGTATGATATAATTTGCCCAAGTAGGCGAGATTAGAATTACTAAGACATTAGTGATACGTCATTAATGGACCTTAACACACTTAATGATTAAGGGCACGCTAGTGCTTTTCAAATATTAGCATTTTTTTGCTTTTCTGTTTAATAGTGCATAATAATGTACCCCTATATCGATTCCAGTATATTCTAAGTGTCTGTTTACTCTACTAGGCCTCTGCTAAAAAGGAAAACAATTTTTCGTTACAAGGTGAAGAATTATCTACGATTCATGTTTGAAATATTGAATTAAAAATAAATTGTGAAATGAAAGAATAGAAAATAGATACAAGTGATAAGCTAAGTAAATATATGCAAAAAGGAACTATAGAATTAAAGAAATAATAAGTTCATGATCAAAAGAAAATAAGGAAATTTCGAGGACGAAATTTATTTTAAGGGGGAGAGAAATGTAATACCCAAAAAAAAAAAAAATTTACTGAAGATATTATCTTTGATATAATAAGGAAATAAAGCGAAAAAAAGAAAAATTTAGATTATGTCAATATTCGGAAGTATATTATGATATATTACATTATTAATTCAAGAAAGGACTAAATTGTAAAGTGAGAAAAGTATTGTTGCCCAAGTGTAAATACTCAAAATTTGAGGGGTTAAAGTGTAAGTATGAAAAGTTAAAGGACCAATAGTGCAAATATTTTAGGGGTGGAATAATCTAGAAACTAAAGGAAATGGATGAATTAGGACCAAATTGAATAGGTAAAGAATTATGAGGACTAAATCATAATTTTACCAAATTATGTGATGATTCAAGGATGGAATTTTAAAAGATCACAAAGGGCAAAATGGTCAATTAGAAGAGAGAGAAATCTAGAAAGTAATGATGATAGTGATGATATTTTATAATTATTTAATTAGATAAATATTATTTTATTTTGATAAGATATTTTATTATTTATCATTATTTTATTATTATTTATGTAGTATATAAGGAAGGAAAGATGATGAATTATCATCATCTCTTTCCCATGCAAACCAACGTGAGAAGAAGAGAAAGAAAAGAAAGTTTTGCTTTCTTTACAAATTAGTCCTTTCACCAAAAATCCATCATTTTCACTTAGAATTCAAAAGAATTTCCATAGCCATCAAGAGAGAAAGATGACAAGGAGACTATAGGGAGCAAGAATATCAAGTTTGATTCAAAAAATAGAAGCTGGAGGAGAGAGAAAATCAAGTTAAAGATTGAAATCTATAAAACAAGGTAAGAACATCATGTTTTCAATATATTTTTAAGTTTGATATTGTGGAAAAAGCATGGAAATGATGTTAATGTAGAGTTTTCTTATATAAAGTTTTATGTTCTTGATATGTTAGTGAAGGAAAATAAGAGAAAGTAATGGGAAATGTTGTAGAGAAGGAAATAAAGGTGTTATAAACTTGATAATTAACATTTTGCATTAAAACAGTTTTGGACAGCAGCAGTAGTCTAACTTTGAAAAATCACCAAAAATTTTAGAAATTGAATTAGAAGTTGAGTGAGATATAGAATTAAATTTTATTGAGTCTATTTTCATATGAAAGAAACATGGAAAGTAAAGGAATTCTGTATTCTGAGATATTTAGATTTTGGTAAGACTGGTTTAGAGTGATTTCGAGATCCCCTGTTCTGACTTGGAAAAATCATCAAATATTGTAAAAAAATAATTTGGGAACATAATTTATATGGTTAGATTCCTTAATGAGTCTAGTTTTAGAAGAAATAAACTATAACATCATATGAATTCTATATAAAAAGATAATTAATTTTTAGTGAAGAAGGGTCGGAACTGCCAGACAGTAGAACAGGGGTGACTTTAAAGAATAAACTGTACTAATTGGATAAATCAAAAATTCTGAAAATTTTATGGCAAGAAGATATGCGAGTCTAGTTTCAGGAAAAATTAACGGTTCTTCATTTGGAGTTTTGTAGCTCTGGAAATAAATAATTTAGTGACTATAACTCAAATGGACAGTTTTGAATATACTTATGAGTAATTAATGAAATTATTGATAATGTTACTTATAGCATGTTATATACATTAAGGATGTGGAATGGAGAGGAGGAGGAGGAAAATATATATGAGTATTTAGCTAGCATATTCTAGGCTCGGGGACTAAATTGAATAAAAGTAAAACTTTATGGGCAATTTTGTAAAAATGTCAAAAATGACCAAATTGCATGAAATGGATTATTTTATTATTTAAATTATAAAATTGAATGAAATTATTAATTTAGATCAAGATAGGGTGAAAATATGTTTTAGGGATTAAATTGAAAAGTGTTGAAATTATGGAAAATTCTGATATTTCATATAATTCATGGGCTGTTGTCGATATATATGAGAATAATTAGGCTTGGAACAAGGATTAAATTACAAGAATTTTATTTTTCTGAATCTAAGGATGAAATCATCATTAATTAAAAATTTAGGGGCAAAATGGTAATTTTGCCTAGAGCATTAATTGAATGTATCAGAATATGAAATGAATGAAAATGATGATCAAATTTATCCGGATAACTCAAATACGAGATTTGAATATGGAAAAGAGAAGACATCAAATTAGTGAAACTATAAACATGGGCAAGCAACGAAGTAAGTTCATGTAACTTGAATTATATTCTTAAATGCTTGAAATGTATGTTATTGATGTGAATATAATTTGAATGTTCATTGTATGAAAATTGATGAAACTTTGATATATTTGATAAAAAAAGGGAAAGAAATCCCGGTTGAATGAAAGGAAAATTCGATGGATCTCTGATAAGGAATTGACGGTAAAAAAGGATCTAGCCCGGACGGGTGATCCTATCCTGATATAGCCCTCCCGAAGAATATGTGGAAAATGGATTTAGCCCGGACGGGTAATCCGAATTAGGGTCTGAATTTAGCTGGACTGGTAATTCAGATCCAAGCTCATTAGAGTAATTGTCGTTGCAGGGATTTAGCTCGGGTCGGTAATCCCGACAATACTCTATGAGTTTATATTACTGTGGATTTAGCTTGGTGGTAATCCATTTGTAAGGATGAGGTTCGTGGAGTGTGCTCTCTTACGAGGATTTAGCTCTGACCTGGTAATCCCATTGTAAGGATGAGGTTCATGAGTGTGCTCTCAGGAAATGGAAATGTGCGCACATGAACATGAATTGACGGATTTGGATTTGTACACTATAAGTGTACTACTAGAAAATCCATCGAAATTTCGAGAAATTCAACGGGATAAATATAGAAAATGACAAGTACTTGAAATCATGAAATTAAACTTGAAAGACATAGAAATGATAATTATTTGATACATTGAAATATGGCATGGAAAATACATGTATGTGAAATTTGCTCGATAATTATGCATATTCAAGATTATGAATCACTCATCGAATAAATATACACTAAACTCATGAAAATGATGGTACATGAAATATTGTCATAATAAATTGAACAATTTATATTTATGAAGAAACAATAAGAGAATGATATGTATCATGACATGTAAATATAATACTATCTTTGATACGTTGATACAGAAAATTATGTGTATTAGGACAAGTAATAAATTGAAGCGAGACATGTCGAGAAAATAAGTTTGTTAATATTAAAGTACGTTAACCAATGTAGGAAAGTTTTAGGATTTTGCGAAAAATTCCCTATGATCCCGATTTAATTCCGGTTGGCTCCTAATGTATGTTTTGGGCTTCGAGGGCCCAATAGAGGGACGTTATGATTATTTTCAGAATATGAACAATAAATGACTCAGAATTATTCGAAAATGTTCAGTAAACTCTGGTAATACCTCCTACTCTATTCCAATAACAGATACGGGTAGGGGGTGTTACATACACACTTTTTTTTAGGTGTCTACAGCCATTACTTGGCATAGGGGTTACATCCCGTACGAAACTTAATAGTATACCACTTCTACGAATAGCTCGTAATGTTGCATCTCTTCTGAGACCAGGACCCTTATCATGCTATTAATATTGTAACAATCAAATCTTGTATTTGTCAATATAATTACACTTGTCATGAAAATTTTTAAATCAATCTGATAATTTTATCATATTGATCTAAAATACTATCTATATTAATATATATTGAATGGTTGAAATTTTTTTAAATATAAAACAAATAATTAGAAAATTTTAATTTGTGTCAAACTTGGCATGCATAATTTACATGAATGAAATATAAAATATGACAATTGAATTGTTAAAATATCATTCGTATAAAAGATCATAGAAGTACGTAAAACTTTTTTAATTTTACACCGGTGTAAGTGGATTCCTCTCCAATTCCATGGTCCTTAGTCTCTCTTTCTCTCCACACACCCCATTTATCTATATAACTGTACTTATCATACATGTAAATTTTGAATCGGTTCGATAATTTTATCATATTGATCTAAAATACTTTCTATATTAATATATATAATTGTTGAAAGTTTTTAACATAAAACAATTTTTTTTAAAAAAATTAATGTACTCAAAACTTGACATGTATAATTTATGTAAATGAAACATTAAACACGATGATTGAATTATTAAAATATATGTCGAAACCATTTTTAAAATCGGTTTAGTGAGGATCGACTTTAAAAACAAAATGGGAGTCGCCACCAATCACTTTTTACTTAGGTGTGATTGGATCACCTTACAAAACGTTTCATTTTAAAACATTTGATTTTGGTATACAAAAAACGAGAAAATGGGTTCGGGAGTCGGTTACGTATGAGGAAGGGTTAGCACCCTCATAATGCCCAAAAATTGGTACCTAATTGATAAAATCATGTCCAAATGTTTGACATTTAAAAATTTTAAAATAAGATCCCTTATTAGAAGGAAAACCAAGACTTTCCTATTTCAAAGAAATAAAAATACCACACCCAATAAGTTAGGATACAATATTTTATAACTTTGAAGCTAGGTGCATCTTTATTATTCTTACCTCAAGACACAAAACATCACACCCAATAAATTAGGATACAACATTTTGAGTTCTCAAGAATAAGTTTTTTATTTGAAACTTGAGATTTCTTTATTCCGAAAGAATATAAACATCACATCCAGCACGATTGGACACGACATTTTTTAAACCCTCGTAATTAAAGTCATCTCATAATTTACGAAATTTATTAAAAGGGTATTTAGTTATTTAGCCAAACGAAAAATCACAACCCAGCACGATTGGGCACTATTTCACGAATTTCTAAATACCTAAACATTGCCTTATTTTAAAAACCTTTAGATAAAATATAGGAATTTTGCAAAATATATTTTATTTTAAAAAAACGATGATTTATACATAAATATCAAAAGCAATTGTGAAATAATGACATTTCATACTTATATAGATAATAAAGAAAATAATAATATGGTATAACAACTAATAAAATAATTACACAATGGCAGTCATAGATAAATAAATGAGAGGGTATGGGCAAGTAAAATATATTCATAAAATAATAGATATCAAAATAGAAATTACAAAATAAATATGAAAATTTTCACGTAAGATTAAATGATAAATAAATAAATAAATTATATACATATAATATAAATGATGTAAAAAATGATTTTAAATAAAGATATATAAAATTACACATATATAATATAAATAATGTAAATAGAATATAATATACAATATAAATAAATTTTAGTTAAAAATAATATATGATATAATATTATAGAAAAAATAATTATATATGCAATAATAAAAATAATTAGCAAATAATATATATAATAATTTTAAATAAATACATATATATACATAATATATTAATAAAAAAATGTATAATAATAAAAATAGAATAAGTTATATATTATAATAGATATTATACAAAACAATATTACGTAACATAATATAGTACTTAAAAATATAATATATATATAAATTATTAAACCAAGTAAAAATAATATATAAAATAGTAATTAAATAATACATATAAAATATATATATAAATTTCGAATTATTAATAAATTAATAAATATAAGAAAATAATTTAGAATGTTTTAATGTGATAAAACTATTAATTATAATATAAAATAATAAAATAAAATAAAAGATAAAAATAAAATTAAAAGGGGTTAAATAGCAATTAAAAAGAATTGAAAGGATTAAAATAAAACACGCTTTAAATGACAGGGGCTAAAATGAAATTATGCCAAATTATAAAATGATGCTGTTCTGATTTTAACCTTTAAAACAGTTTAGGGGACTTAATTAAAACAAAATGCAAATTTAGGGCCAAATTAAAAATAAAAAAATAAATTAAACAGAATTAAAAATAACAAAAATGCGGGAGGACTGAAATGGCAATTAAGCCATTTAATAAAAACGCGCGGATCCTTCCCCGGGTCTAGTCAACGCGCGGATCCTGGGCTGCTAAACGGCGTCGTTTTAATACTTATGGGTTAAGCAAAAAACGGTGTCGTTTTTAAATCCTTATATAAGTTAGAAACCTAAAAAAAAATCATTTTTAAGACTGTTTAAAAAAAAAAACTTCAAAAGATTTCTCTGAAATCGTCTTTAGACCTCCTATTGTCGAACTCCGGCCACTGTTTCTACGTGCCGCACGCGCCGTCATCCCCGGCAATTCTTAGGTAAAAAATAGCCTTTTTCCCTTTTCATAAACACTGTTTAACATACGAACATGCATATATTAAAAAATAAAAATGAATAAACAAAATTGGAAGTAACCTTTGCAAAACTGGTTCTGTATTTTATTGCTCTGATTTTTGAGAATATTTTGGTGTCTTTCTTTTGTGTGTGTATCGATGTAACTATATTCGTGAATATTCTTTCCCTGTTTCTTCGTTTTACAAAATAATCGGCTTTTATAGCCATGAAAAATGAAAATAAAAAAGGAAAACCTATTGTTGCCATGTTTGCTGCTATGCTTTGTTTCCTTTCTTTTGCAGGTGGCGAGGATCTTGGCAATGGTGGCGCTGTGATAGCGGCGCGATTCGCGGCTTGATGAGGGCGTGATGAGCTAATGGGCGCTGGTACTGCGGCGTGGCGATCAACCTTCTGTCATTGCGGCGCCTAGGGTTTCTGGGCCGTTTAGATTTTGGGCCGTGCAGATTTTGGGTCTGGGTATCTGGGTAGGCTGTTTAGGTATTGGGCTAAGAGTAACGGGCCTCGGTTTTGGTCTGCTGTAATTGGGCTATTGGATTAGGGTGTAATTGGGCGTTTTTAATTTGTAAAAGGACTGTACAAGGGATATTTTGGTTATTTTTAATTTGGGCTTATTTAATGCCCGGGCAAAATTAGGTACTTATAATATAATCATACAAAAAAGTATAAAAGTATATAAAATTACTTTAATTTTGCACTGTTATAAATACCCTTCAAGGGTGATGATAAAATTGCTTTGAAATCCTTTTAAAAATTAAAAAAAAAAGGTTAATAATGATAAAATTATATTTTGACCCTAAAAAATTATAATTCAAATTTGACCCTGAAATGATTTTTTGCCTCCCCTTTGCGTCCCCTTCCTCACACTCACTCTCTCACTGTAACACCCCAAACCCGGCCCAAACACCACGATAGGATCTGGTATGTCACTAAGGAATTTTATAAAACATGTCACATTTTGGAAAATATTTTTCTTTATTTTAACATTTTATTCGGGAAAATGAATGGTTGAATAATTCGTAAAAAATATAAATTTTCATTTAAATGCCTTTATGAATTAAAAATCAAATTTTAATACATGCCTTAACTTAATTAAATCGTAAAATCTAAATGTCTAGTAATAAAACCCAACATAAAACCCAAAATAAATATGAGTCTAGTGGCCCATGGCCTTATTACATTGAAACTTAAAATCCACTAATAAAAAAATATTAAAATAACTAAATAATGAAAAGTCCTTTACTGAATCCAAATACTCTTTCGCATGGCCACCTTGCGCTCCTCTCCAGCCCGGTCCGACGCATTAGGTGCTACCTGAAAATGTTAAATAATAGGTTGAGTCGCGACACTCAGTGTGCAACCCTCATGCACCATTAGATTTGGGCCTTAGCCCCACAGAACAGAATAACAGATTAATATATATCAAAATTATGCAAGCCTAACCCAAATCCTAGGTTTCCATCCGCTACACACCACCCTTACCTGCCAGTCACACCATTAGGGATTTCTACAATCAACCCACACCGCTACACACCATCGATGGCAATCATGCTTCTCATCGTCAGATCATGGCCGTAGCCACTACAACAGGTCATGGAAAAAGCCACTACAACAGGTCACGGCAAAAGCCGCTACAACAGGTCACGGTAAAAATCGCTACAACAGGTCACGGCAAAAGTCGCTACAACAGAACACTTCCCCTTTCAATAAACCCAACCCCATGCAATCACAGAAATCGGCATACTTATCACATATGTCATCTTAACAGGAACATTCACTTAGGAATGACAGAGATCACTAACCTGGTGATTCGCTTTTACCCTCCTTGGGTTTCATCCGTTATGCCGGGATTTCGGCATTTTACAGAATATTTCAGATTAATAAACATATTTTTAACAGGTAATCTAAATGGTGTGGAAGTGTTACACACCTGATATCGCGTAGTTTTGCTCCCTTAGTTAAATCCTTACTATCTGGATCTACAACCCTTAGTCTAAAACCTTGCTCAAAAGCCATAAGAATACGAAGATTTGGGCTCCCCTACATTCGGCCAAGGGTTAATAAATACCTGAATTTACACGTTTAAAATTAATAGATCTCCTTACCTTGAAATCTCGAAAGTAACACGATTCGTGTGTTACTGAACTTTGACTTAGAGATCTATGCGATTGACTCCTCTTCAAATCCCGGAATGCCAAAAATAAGAGAAAAACTCAAGATCAGTTTCCTTATAGCCATTCGGCTAGAGTCTCTAAAAAGCCGGAAAGGATTAAAGCCTTATGAATCTATACTTACCTTCAGTTTCCTTCGAGATTCAGCACAAGCAGATACCACAGAGAGATTTTGGCAATCACAGGAGATGAGATCTAGGGACTTCGGCTTTTAAGAAAATCCCAGAAAAGATGAACGAGAGAAGTCTGATGTGTTTTTCGGCTTTTAGAATAATTGAATGAGGAGTTTCGACTTTTAGTGAATGGGAGAAGAATAACAATGGGGATTAGAAGATTCAGCTAAAAGGAAATTTCAAAGAAAAAGAAAGAAAGGGTGAGGGAGGTGGTGATTTTCGGCTTTTGGAAGAAAAAGATGAGAAAAGAAAACAATGGTGATTTTCGGCTTTTGGAAGAGAAAAGATGAGAAAAGAAAACAAGTAAGATGGCCTTCAAATTTTCGGCACAGGAAGAGAGGAAAGAGTAAGGTTCTACTGCCAGAATTGATTAGCTATCTCCCCCTATTTATAGAAATTTCGGCACTTACCTAACCTTGCAAATAAATCCTATCTTTTCTCCTTTATCTTAATCTACTAACTCATCCAAAAGAGACTTAATTAGCTCCAACTCCTCCCTCATTTATCAGCTTATTGTCCACATAATTTAAAACATAAAATCCCCTATTTTGTAGCCACATTGCCGTCCCTCCTAGCTCTCCTTGGGCTGCCGAAATTGGCCCAATTTCTTGGGCTCCAAGCGGCCACACTGAGGCCCCCTTCTTTTGCCTATTGGCGCCACTTAAAGCTCCCTCCTACTGCGCCTCTTTTTCCTGGGCCACAAGCCCATCTTGCCTATTACACTCTTAATACTTTATTTAAACCCAATAATCTCTAAACAAAATATTTAGCCAAGACCTCAGTCCATTCCTGAGCCCAATTTGCACCTCTAAACCTCAAATTAACATTTTAAGCATATAACACCAAATTGCATAGGCCCATTAATTCAGGATGTTATAGTTCTACCCCCTTAAAGAAATTTCGTCCTCGAAATTTCCAACTAACTATTAATCGTACTACCCAAGTCTCACCACTATGCTTTCGTTGCGCACTCTAATTTAATAATATATAAACATTGCACGCATACAGTTTCTATACCCAAAAATATAGCATCCACACAAAACATACCCAACTTAATGGTGATTGAACAATCCCGAGCCTTACGCTCCTCAGACCCGCATCTTAAACACGTTCCTGACTTCCTCCAACATTCACCCGGATGACGCCTTCTGCAATATTCGCAAACCCGGAAGTTTGGACGTACCTTAACATACTTCACAGAACGAGACTACAACCTTAGAAAACTATGATCTCTTTTTTTCTTACAGTCCACGCACCCAACCCGAAGTGTTTCACGATTTCTTTAACCTCCTCAAGTACTCTCCCTAACTAGTTGAGTCAAAGACATCGGGCCCTAACACTTCCACGGCCTCTACGCGCGACCTCTTCTTCCTCTTCTAGCGCTCATCGTTGATTCTCGTATTATCTGAATTAGAAATTTTATGAATTATTAATTTTCTTCCACTGATTAACCATGGGCAGTCTTATAAACAGTAGTTTTAAGAGTGATTCTTTCAAATTCGAACCTATCTACAGTTTCGTCTCAAGTTTATCTCCTAATTCTAGATACCACATACATTCAACGATCACACATCAACAAACATATAACATCCATGAACTTACATTCAGCATGTAGGGGTATCTTCGTCATTTCACTACCTAGGGGTATTTTCGTAATTTATCCTACAGGGGTATTTCGTAATTTCCTAAAATAGGGTTCCTTGGTGATTCTGTGAAATAAGGGTATTTTGGTAATTTTTGCAATCTGAGGGTATTTTAATAGTTTTGAAATTCAGGGGATTTCGGTGATTTTAAAATCCGAGGCATTTCGGTAATTTTGAAAATCGGGGGTACTTCGGTGATTTTACAAATTAGGGGTAATTTAGTAATGTTACAAATCAGGGATATTTTGGGAAATATTTATAAATCAGGTGTATTTTCAAAAATTTTACAAAACTAGGGTTTTTTTTTCTTTTTTAAAACAGGGGTATCTTGGAGATTATGGTTTCAAAGGGAATAGTAGTAACATTCAGGTGTTTGTGGTTTTTTTGGTTGCTGTCGTGTATTGTGTGTTTTTTTTTCCTAAGGAGAAATTTTGTTGACTTTGTGAATTGGGGTATATTTGCAAATCATGGGTATCTTAGTAAATTTTTTTCAAAATAAGAATATTTTAGCAATTGTGTAAAAAAAAAATAAGGTGGCTGGTCCCTTTCGGGTTTTAATTATAAGGTTTTGGCCCGTCAACAAATCCTCGTAGCTAGGGTGAATAGTCACTACGCACCAGGTAGGATTCTAGCGAAGAGGAGGTGAGTCACTGGGACTGCTTAAGTACCAGGCTCTTCTGGATCCAATCCTAGACATGCGCATGCCTGTTGCCACACCCTAGTCTTGCGACTCGTTCACGAGTTTGTTTAGTGAAATTAAGTCTTATGAGATTTAGAAAGTTGTTTGAGCTAGGCCTAAAGTCCACCAAGTTCTAATCTAGTCCATAAAGCCCATCAAGCCCACATACTTATATATAACACACAGTGAGTCCAGAATACTTACCTGGCGGACTTGGGCCGGAGACGCAGGTGCCATGCTGAGAAAACTCTCCTGTATGATGTATAAACATGCATGTTTCAAAAACCAATCTTTAGAAAATGTTTTGAGCCCAAAACCCTCAAAACTGAGTTTTAAACCGGGCTCTAATACCAATTTATAACACCACAAACCCGGCCCAAACACCACGATCGGATCTGGTATGTCACTAAGGAATTTTATAAAACATGTCACATTTTGGAAAATATTTTTCTTTATTTTAACGTTTTATTCGGGAAAATGAATGGTTGAATAATTCGTAAAAGATATAAATTTTCATTTAAATGCCTTTATGAATTAAAAACCGAATTTTAATACATGCCTTAACTTAATTAAAACGTAAAAACTAAATGTCTAGTAATAAAACCCAACATAAAACCCAAAATAAATATGAGTCTAGTGGCCCATGGCCTTATTACATTGAAACTTAAAATCCACTAATAAAAAAAATATTAAAATAACTAAATAATGAAAAGGCCTTTGCTGAATCCAAATACTCTTTCGCATGGCCACCTTGCGCTCCTCTCCAGCCCAGTCCGACGCACTAGGTGCTACCTGAAAATGTTAAATAATAGGTTGAGTCGCGACACTCAGTTTACAACCCTCATGCACTATTAGATTTGGGCCTTAGCCCCACAGAGCAGAATAACAGATTAATATATATCAAAATTATGCAAGCCTAACCCAAATCCTTGGTTTCCATCCGCTACACACCACCCTTACCTGCCAGTCACACCATTGGGGATTTCTACAATCAACCCACACCGCTACACACCATCGATGGCAGTCATGCTGCTCATCGTTAGATCATGGGCGTAGCCACTACAACAGGTCATAGAAAAAGCCACTATAACAGGTCACGGTAAAAGCCGTTGCAACAGGTCACGGTAAAAGCCGTTACAACAGGTCACGGCAAAAATCGCTATAACAGGTCACGGCAAAAGCCGCTACAACAGAACACTTCCCCTTTCAATAAACCCAACCTCATGCAATCACAGAAATCGGCATACTTATCACATATGTCATCTTAACAGGAACATTCACTTAGGAATGACAGAGATCACTAACCTGGGGATTCGCTTTTACCCTCATTGGGTTTCATCCGTTATGCCGGGATTTCGGCATTTTACAGAATATTTCAGATTAATAAACATATTTTTTAACAGGCAATCTAAATGGTGTGAAAGTGTTACACACCTGATATCGCGTAGTTTTACTCCCTTAGTTAAATCCTTAGTATTTGGATCTACAACCTTTAGTCTAAAACCTTGCTCAAAAGCCATAAGAATACGAAGATTTGGGCTCCCCTACATTCGGCCAAGGGTTAATAAATACCCGAATTTACACGTTTAAAATTAATAGATCTCCTTACCTTGAAATCCCGAAAGTAACACGATTCATGTGTTACTGAACTCTGACTTAGAGATCTATGTGATTGACTCCTCTTCAAATCCCGGAATGCCGAAAATAAGAGAAAAACTCAAGGTCAGTTTCCTTATAGCCATTCGGCTAGAGTCTCTAAAAAGCCGGAAAGGATTGAAGCCTTATGAATCGATACTTACCTTTAGTTTCCTTCGAGATTCAGCACAAGTAGATACCACAGAGAGATTTCGGCAATCACAGGAGATGAGATCTAGGGACTTCAGCTTTTAAGAAAATCCCAAAAAAGATGAAAGAGAGAAGGCTGATGTGTTTTTTGGCTTTTAGAATAATTGAATGAGGAGTTTCGGCTTTTAGTGAATGGGGGAAGAATAACAATGGAGATCAGAAGATTCGGCTAAAAGGAAATTTCAAAGAAAAAGAAAGAAAGGGTGAGGGAGGTGGTGATTTTTGACTTTTGGAAGAGAAAGATGAGAAAAGAAAACAATGGTGATTTTCGGCTTTTAGAAGAGAAAAGATGATAAAAGAAAACAAGTGAGATGGCCTTCAAATTTTCGGCACAGGAAGAGAGGAAAGAGTAAGGTTCTAATGCCAGAATTGATTAGCTATCTTCCCTTATTTATAGAAATTTTGGCACTTACCTAACCTTGCAGATAAATCCTATCTTTTCTCCTGTATCTTAATCTACTAATTCATCCAAAAGAGACTTAATTAGCTCTAACTCCTCCCTCCTTTATCAGCTTATTATCCACATAATTTAAAACATAAAATCCCCTATTTTCTAGCCACATTGCCGTCCCCCCAGCTCTCCTTGGGCTGTCAAAATTGGCCCAATTTCTTGGGCTCCAAGCGGCCACACTGAGGCCCCCTTCCTTTGCCTATTGGCGCCACTTAAAGCTCCCTCCTACTGCGCCTCTTTTTCCTGGGCCACAAGCCCATCTTGCCTATTACACTCTTAATACTTTATTTAAACCCAATAGTCTCTAAACAAAATATTTAGCCAAGACCTCGGTCTATTCCTAAGCCCAATTTGCACCTCTAAACCTCAAATTAACATTTTAAGCATACAACACCAAATTGCATAGGCCCATTAATTCAGGATGTTACACTCAAAACACTGTTATTTAAACCAATGATTGAGTTTGTGTTACAAGTTAATTGAATACCAACTCAATTTGAGAAATTATTAAAATAATATTTAATATTTAAAAAAATTATATCATTAAGATGATACATTTTTTTATATTTTAATAAAACCAATAAAATTCTTATAAAGTAATATTAAAATCCATGCCACCAATAACAAAACTCTATCTTTACCACTCCAACTAAAGCTTTATTTTAATATTTTTCATAAGTTTTACTATTATTAGACAAGCTTTTCTTTTTTCTTTAACTTGAAAGTTGATGTAATTTTATACAAGTTATTTCATTTTTAGTTTCAAACTATACGTTATATTTTTAGTATATTGTAATTTTATCAAATACGTGTGTTTAAAAGAATACATTTTCCACACACACCTATGATATATTAACTATTGTGTATATATAAATGTAGGTTAATGTTATTGGGAGGTCATTGTATTATAAGGATTGAATCAAATTAGTCCTTCTAGTATTAAATGGATAAATTTAGTCCTTATACTACTAAAAAGAATCAAATAAGTCCAAATTGTAATAGAGTTAACATTTACCGTATAAAAATGTCTTGAAAATTATTTTTTTCCAATTGCAGTTCAATTCCAAACCAAAATTTTCATTTATAGAACCATAAAAACTTTAAAAATATTAACTTTGCTAAACAATAAATAATATTTTTTAAATAATAAATGTTAAATCTATTCCAAATTGATCTTATAATTGGATTATTTTAATAGTACAAGGGCTAAATTGATCCATTTAATAATAGAAGGACTAATTTGATTAGATCCCAATAATAGAGGGACCTCTTAGGTACATTCACCTATATATATTTTTATATATATAATGTGAACAGTTTTCTGCCCTATACGTAACGTTGCATGCATTTCGCATTTTTATTTTCGTTTACTATAAACCCTAAATTCAAGTCTTAAATCCATTATTTCCACCTTTTTTTCAGGGCTATCAACTACTCTATTTGAGCTTCCTTTAATCTTTCTTTTATTAAAAAAAAGAAATAAATTTTCATCGATCGGTTTCTTCAATGGCCGCCGCTTCATCTCTGAGCTCTCTAGTGGTTTCTTCCATGGCATTCCCCTCTCCCATCTTTCAATCTCATTGCCTCAATAACACCACTTGCAAGAGAGGTATTGATATTATTTGTTTTCATAAATTACTCGAGTTTTTTTCTTTTAAATCCTATAATTTAGCTTGGTTTCGATAGAATTGAGCTCAAACAAACCAAGCTATCGAAAGGTTGAATTTGAATATCCTAATGTTTGATTCGAGTAGCTTTAAGGCTACCTTAGTTTGATAATTTAACAATCCAGTGATTTGAATAAAAAAATTCTAACTTTTTGAAGTTTAGTGATTAAAATATAAATTTATTAGTAATTTAGTGATCTCGGATATAGTTTACCCAAAAAATTATAAAAATACAGGTAAATAAAATGGTAAAGTTTTGTTTCCCAAACTAATTTATTTCGGTTTAATTATGATTTTAGTCTCTCTACTATGCCAAAATTTAATTGGGATAATTTGATCTATATACTTTAATGATTTAATACTATTAACACTATTATCCACTTTAACACCAACAATTATCAGTTTTATTAATTTAAAACTATTAAAATTAGAATTAGATTAGAATTAGATCTTTTATTTTTAATTAGTATCGAAAAATTTTTTATTTGATACTTGAATTTGATCTTATGAGAATTGAACTGATTAATCTTTTATTAAATAAACAAACTTAATTGAGCTTAATTAAATAATTAAGTTCAGTCGATTAAATGTTAGCTCGATTGGCATTGATATTGTTGTCAATACAGAAAAACGTGGGTTCGAGTGCGCTAAAACATATTATCCTCCTATTTTATAGGTTAGGGAGGAGCTATGTCTAGTTGTAGACATCGTGTCAAAGACAACAAATATTATCAAAACCTATAACAAAATTGTTTCTAATCATTATTTTAAAATCAAACTTAAAATTTAAAATAAAACTCTATTTAATCCAACCCGATCTGCGTGTAATTTCAAAAGTTTCAGTTCCTAACAGCTTTTTTTCCTTTTAGGTACAACAATGGCGGTTTCCTTACAGACTGCAAACAAACCAGTGATACACCACGAAAAGCCGGCAAACAAGCAGCGGCGTGTCGTTGTGACGGGGATCGGCCTTGTAACGGCGCTCGGTGAGGATCCGGACGTGTTCTACAACAATGTTCTTCAAGGCATTAGTGGCATAACAGAGATTGAAAAATTCGACACTTCTCAGCTTCCATCTGTAAGTTCTTAGCGATCAGAAATTGAATCACAACTTATCAATTTTCTTTAAATGTCTGAAAGTTTTGATCCAACATTAAACTCTCAGTTGATTTTTGGCTAATTGACAAAATCTGAGATTTATTCCCTAATAACATATGCCAAGGGTAGCAGCAAGGACGAAGCTAGAAAATTTTTTGGTAGGGGCAAAATTAAATTAATTTTTTTATGATAATTAAAATGTAATTTTTTATTATAAGCTTAAAACTGTATAATATTTAGAAAGACTACATCACAATTTTATCATTTAAGGGTCAAAATTGTAATTTTACCATATATTAATTTATAATCTTTTGAATTTTAAGGGGTTAAAACAAAACTTTTCCATTTTAGAGAGGTAAAGACCCTGCATACTCCTCTAGTGCCGCCCATGCGCCAAACGCAAATAGGCACATTGGCCTAAGAAATTGTAAAATTATAGTTTAATCCTTTTAAAAATGATAAAATTATAAATTAAAATAATAAAAAAATTGCATTCGACTTTCCCAAAAGTTTGTAATTCAATTTTATTTTCTAAGAACAGTTTTGGCTTCCCCTCGCCATGTCACATATATATGATCTGTTAATAAACATATCAAATTGGAGTAAACGATTCGATTAAGATTTTTAAATCGAATATGTAAATATTTGATTTTTAACTTTTTAAATATAATGACTAAAACTCAAATTTTATAAAAGTATAGGAACTAATAACATATTTTGATCATTTTATTTATTAAAAAAAACAGAAAATTGGTGCTGAGCTTAAGTCATTCTCCCCGGAAGGTTTTGTTTCATCAAAGCTTGCAATGAGAGCTGATAACTTTATGCTTTACCTTATAACCGCCGGCAAAAAAGCCTTGGCCGACGGCGGGATTTCCGATGAAGTTAATGGACAGCTTGATAAAACTCGATGTGGGATTATTGTTGGCTCTGCAATGGGAGGTTTAAGGGTAAACACGATTCAATTCTTTTATATATATATATATATATATATATATATATATATATATATATATATTATATTTTTCATAATTAGAATTGTGAGCTATATTTTAAAATCGGAAAATCGTATAATATTTGAAAGTGTTTGAAAAAAAATATTAAGCTTGAAAATGGGTTACATTAAAATTTTTTATTTTTATTTAAATAAGAGAGTTCGACTTGATCTTCAATATTCAAAGTTTGAGTTAGATAAATAATGTTATAATATATTATTTATAAATATGACTAATTTATATATTAGATTTAAAATCTTAATAAAGTAAGAAATAAAATTATAAGATATTAAATAAACTTAATATTTTTAAATAATGTGTATGGCTTAAAATGGATTAGTTTATAATCATTAATTTACAAATACTTTTTTAAAATTCAAAAAATTTTGAGAACTCCTATATCGGGTTGAGTCAAGTTAGACTTGAACAAATATGAATGGTGATGATACGATATATATAAGCTTGACCTAAACTACATTTAACTTGATCATAGATACCTTTATTTATAATTTAATTAATAAAATAAAATAAGATGATTTTATTATTAGATGGTAATTTAGGTAGAACCGAAACTTACCCAAAATAAGAAAAAAACTTAATCCAAAACTCGATCCACGGATAGCTCGACCCTTAGATAAGTCTACTTCACCAAGATCAGTGGGTGCCGATAGTACTCGAAAACCAAGGATCAACAGTGTCCTAACTGGTGTCGATGATGCTCGAGCACCAAGCTTGGATGATGTTGTGATGGTGCTAGAACATAGTTGGTCCCAAATGGCGAGAGTATATGTTATCAGTCAAATACTTGTGTTTGATACATATTCAAACACGAATATAAAGAAAAACTTCAAAACTATTGAATATATTCATATATATATATATATATATATATATATATATATTATAAAATTTATATCCGACACTTACACTCAATTAAGAGTAAAGAATGTTTTTTTCTATTTCTCTCTAATTGTGAATTTTGTGGATATTTTTGAAACAGATTTTCTATGAATGGTTTGAAAATATGTTAATTCTTTCAAGGAGGCCAAATCCATTTAGTGTGCCTATGGCAGGAAACAACATGGGTTGCGCAGCACTAGCAATTGAATTGGTACCTACACCACTCATTCAAATCATAATAATAGTAATTGAAAATCGATTAAAGGTTTGAGGAAAAAAGTTGACTTTATTGGGAGAAGTATTTGAATGAATTATTCGTTTGTTTAAATATTTTAATGGGTTAGTATTATCTTTAGTAAAGATTTTATCTTCCAACTTTACTTAGAGCTCAAGTGCTTGAACAGATGACAAAATTCTAAGAGTTTAAGGGCCTTGAGTGCCCAAGAAGGTAAATTTATTAGTATATTGGTTCAAATCCCTCCAAGCGAAAATATGAGATTTCCTTTATGAGTGGTTCTCCTTCATAGGCACTTAGACAAGGTGGTCACGTTTTATAAACTCGTTAGTTTCTTTATGTGACCTCTTTAGGCACTCGGGCTCTCTGTTGAGTCCAGAGACAAAACTCTCACTGAAAATAATATCAACCCATTGATGGGTCTCACAGTTTTTGATGGATAACATTTCACAGATTTTTTCTAATAGAGTCAGCATTCTCTCAACAAATTTATTTTATTTTTTATTGAATTAAATATAATTGATATATAATTAGTTAACATCAGGTCAAATTTTATTTTATTTTTATTTTTTTATATTTTTTAAAAATTAAATCACAGGGTTGGATGGGTCCAAACTACATAATTAACGCAGGCTGTGCAACAAGCAATCATTGTATACTCAGTGCAGCTGGTCACATTACTGATGGAATAACTGTGAGTCAATCATTTCTATATCTCAATTTATGGATGTTAAAGGGGTTTATGAGTCCAGTCGGATTTACGATGAATTTATATATGATATATTATCGAGTTTTAAAAAGTGTTAAGTTTAATTTATATATGATATTAACACAATATTATTCACTAGACCGGACTTGATCTCAATTATGGGTTTTAAATATGATCTAAACTTATTAATATTTGTTAATTATTAATCCAAAATTGTTCAGGCTTAATCTTTTAAAAAGTCCAACTTGTTTTATTTAAATCTATACAAATTAACACATTTTTAAATATTTATATTACATTAATAAGTATTTAATTTTTGGATGATATAAATTACATAAAAAAAAAAACAAATAATATACTATAGAATTAAAAAACAGGATAAATTAGATCCAGGCCTTGAATATTAAAACCCTAATTCGATCCATCTTTTAAATTGTCTTAAAAATATTATATTAATATAGCTTTTTAAGGGTTAACAAAGTTTTAGTACTTGGAAAAAATCAAATGGAAAAAAACACTTTTGATTTAGCATTCAAACATTAAAAATACATATTAAGTTCTTTTTGCCAATAATTTTCATCGCTTACAGTGTTGATGTGACCATTAATAATTGTTGAATTAATCGTTGTGATGATAATGTGATGGTCTGTGTCAGTAAAATTAGAAAAATGTAAAAATTATTTTAATAAATTTAGAGGGTTGAGGTTAAGTTATATATTTTTATAAGAACTAAAATTTAACTTTACCTTGGCTTATATCTTTATGGTTTTCAAAAAAAGTTAATTATAATTCTCGTATTTTTTAAGGGATCAAATTATAATTTTACCATATATTAACTTAAAATTTTATATTTTTTAAAGACAGAAAATTTCCATGCGAACCCCCTACCTTCGTCACTAACAGGTCGTTGAGAAAATTATCTTAAAAGTATATCAAATATCCAAAAACATATAATAATAATAATAATAATAATAATAATAATAATAATAATAATAATAATAAGATTTACCTGATGTGAAATGAAAGAAAAGTAAGAATCACCGTTTCTCTTTTTAAATATTTTTATAATGTTTTATAATTTTTAATAATTTTTAATTTTTATAATTTAAAAAACTATATTCAAAATGAATATGGATAAAAAAATGTCTAAATTCAAATGTACTTGAATTTCTATTTATCCAAATTCATTTTAAACTTGAAATTTTATTATTATTATTATTATTATTATTATTATTATTATTATTTTTTGCTAACATGAAATAACGCTAACATCACAACGGTAGACTCAACAGTTATTATTATTCATGTCAACACAATAACGGTCAACAACAAAAATATTAATCAAAGAGCTCAATTGATTGATTTTTAGAAAAAAAACAAAAAAAAATTAACTCTTAAACCTATTTAAATTAATATTTATAATTAAATTTTAAATAAATATTTATTAATTATTAAATAGTAAATTAGACGGATCCAATTTTCTAAACTTCTCTTTTTGTTTTATATGTTCATATTCAATATTATATTTGACATAGGGATGAAGCCAGAAAATTTTTTTAGGGAAGTCGAAATTAAATTGTAATTTTTACAATAAAAAAATATAATTTTATTATTTTAGTAGTCTATCTTTATAATTTTTAAAAGATTAAATTAATTTTTTATTTTTTTATGGAGGATAAAATGTAATTTTACCTTAATAATTTAAAATTTAAAATTTTTTAAACAACTTAAATGAAAAAGATCATTTTAGGGTGGCCAGAGGCAGTGTCAGCGCCGCTAGCTACATCCTTGACCCAATACATTTAAACATAAGGACAAAAATATAATATTTAAATATATGAAAATCATTTAAAATTGAACATATTTATGTTAGATCAAGTATCTGTATCCAATACTATAAGATGATTTTGCAGGACATGATGCTTTGTGGTGGTTCCGATGCCGGAGTTCATCCAATAGGTATACTTATATATACCTTAGTTATTTAGACTGGGGAAGCCAAAAGTCCATTTTAGGGGTAAATTTTAAATTATGAATTTTTGAAGGGATAAAATATCTAATTTTATTATTATATTAATTTATAATTATATTTTTAAAATTTTAAGATTTCGAATAATTTTATCGTTTTAGAGGGCCAATGTCTACCCGCCAGTTCTACTTGAGCGTGAATGTTGGATATAGGTACATATATGAATAAGAGTGTCTTTAGTTTTATTTTCAAGTCTTTTTATGCCTTGACTTCCTCTAAAATAGTAAATTTACAATTTATTCTCTTTAAAAACTTTCAAATTATAAACTAATATAACAATAAAATTATATTTTTACCCTTAAAATTTAATTTTAATCTAAAAATTTCTGGTTTCATCCATGTCCTAATACTTAAATCTATGTCCAACATAAATATCATATACAAATACTTCGAAATAAAAGTGAAGAATCAAATTAAGGTAAAAGTACAATGGAGGTCCTTATACTAGAAGTTAAATTGTATTTTATCCTATTTACTCAAAAAATTGAACAAATTAATCTTTGTATGTTAGCTCAAATCAAATTGATTCTTTCTATTAAAAATTTCATCAATTTGTGCTGTTAAAAACCAACGTGAGGGAATAACTAGACAATGACATGGGGCATGTGACATGTGGCATATCACACATATCTTATGCTGACGTATAATGACCAATTTTTAATAGTAGAATTGAATAGAATTTTTAACAGAAAGACCAAGTTTGCTCTTAAATCTAATGTACAATGACTAATTTATCTATTTTTTGAATAAAAAAGATAAAATACAATTCGACTCTTAATACAGGAATCTCCATAATACTTTTACTATCGGATTAAGATAATAAATATACACATGATTTCATTTAGATCATGAAGTTACCTTCATTTCTTTTTTCTATAAATGAAGGTTTGGCAGGTTTCGCGTCATGCAAAGCTCTGTCTAAGAGGGACTGTGACCCGACCAAAGCTTCATGTCCTTGGGACACTGTAATACCCTACAACTTCAAGCTCTTTTCAATGACGGCTTCTTACATAATTTTTGGTCTAATTATGAAATTCAATCATTCTAATTTAAGAAAATAGAGATTATTTCCTCTATTTTTAATTTGTCGCAATTTTATCCTCTTTCTTTACCAAAACTGAGAAATTAATCCAATTTTAATAATAATAATAAAGTAAACAAAAAGCTGTTGATTTTTTTAGTTAATTTCTTAAATATAAATTATCTATTTAACAAGAAGGTTTAACCGTGTTATCAAATTGGATTAATTTCTCAATTTCATAAAGACTAATATCTCAATATTTGTAAGGTAGAGAGATGAAATTTGGAATTAAACCAAATCACCATTCTCCCTTTTTTTTTAAAAAAAAAAATTAGAATCGTGATGGAATTGTCCTTGGAGATGGAGCTGGTGTTTTGCTCTTGGAAGAATTAGAACATGCCAAGGTACATTTCTTTTATTATAGTTGTAAATATTTTTAAGGATTTGGTATAAATTTTTTTTCTTAATTTTGATTATAGATTTATTTTATATGAAATGCAGATTCAGATATGGCTATAGGGGTTTGGTTATCTAAATATGTGGAGGGATTTTTTATTTTTTTGAGAGAAATCTTTGAAGTGTTGTTTGCTTGGAATCAATAGACCCATCAACGGGTCGATATTGTCCTCGATCTTGTCTCTCAACTTTGTGAAAGCCCAAATACATGAGGCTGCCTGAAGAGGTGATGGATTCAACAGAGTGGGATCTCCTCGTCAGGACGGACCGTACGTGGCGCACGGCTACCTAACAAGGAAATGCGAGCATTTAAGGGCAATATGCACGGTCTCAAGCCTATGCCCTACAACATATAGGGCAATTACGTAGGGTCTTGGGTCCTATTAACTACAAATGCTCACATATCCTTGTTAGGTAGCTATGCGTCACGTACGGTCTTGTCCCGACAAGGCAATCCCACTCTATTGAATTCACCATCTCTTCAAGTAGTCTCATACACTTAGGCTTTCTCTTAGTCGAGAAGCAAAACCTTGATTGATGGCAATATTGACCCATTGATGAGTCCGTTGACTCCTAGTAGATGACACTTTGAAGACTTATCTCGAAAGAGTCAATCCCCCTCAATAAAATAAATTTGTATTTGATTATGATGATTTGGTATCTAAAGAGAAATATATATATAATTGAACTATGTTACACAAGCTTTTCCATTTTTTCTTAAAATATTCGAATTTAACACTATAATTTAATCAGAGGCGTAGCTAGGGGGCTAGCAGGGGGCCCGGCCCCCCTAAAATGAAAAATTATTATTTAGGCCTTTTAAAAAATTTTAAAATTTTAAATTAGTAAATGTAAAATTATACTTTGGCCCCCTAAAATTATAAAAATTCGATTTAATCCTTTAAAAATTATAAATATATAGACTATAAAAAGTTAAAATTTCATTCGGCCCCCTAAAAGTTGTTATGGCTTCGCCGCTGAATTTAATACATATTTAGACATGAATACGAGATATAATTCTCTAAATATATGAAGAAAAAAAAAGAGCATATTCGTATCCAACACAACTTCCTCCCTTTTCATTATCGTCTTGTGTGTTAATAATGGCAGCGAAGAGGTGCAAGAATTTATGCTGAGTTTTTGGGTGGAAGCTCTAGTGCCGATGCGTATCACTTGACTCGGCCGCATCCCGACGGTAAATAAATCTTCTCTTGCCTTAGTAGTAGGAATGACAAAATAATCCGAATTTATCAAATTCTAACTTAACTTCACTCACTAGTTTTTTTAAAAATCGAGTTCAATATAAAATTTTTAGCTTCGGATCTGTTACGAGTTTAGATCGAAACAATCATGTCCCATCCGAAAATATTTACCAAATTATCCATCTTTTAATTTTATAACTATTCTTATCTATTTTAATTAGAAACCCTTAAGGCTTTTTGTAAGATATAATTACAGGTATTTTATTTAATGTTGTAAAAATTAACATAATATAAAGAATTATGTAATTTATAGGGGCGGAGCGGGTTAGAGTCGAGAAGCTTTTCTCAAATAAAATTAAAGTAAGAGAACTAAATCCACAACTTTCATAAACTATAGGAACTAGTAACAAAATTCAAACTAGAAATTTTAAATAAATCAAGTTGGAGGAAGGGATTGAAACTACCCTACCTCGTTACTATATCTCAATTGATAGAGTAGTCGAATCGATCTCGACCGGAATTTATTTTTTAAAATTTAAGTTCAAATTAGAGATAAAATTATTCTGTTCAAGTCACTCGACTGGGTTTGATTAAACTCATTTATTTAGTAAGAAGACTCGATTAACATGCTCAATTTCAAATTAATTCAGTTTGAACCGAGATTCTTCAATATTAATTATAAAAAATACTCGATTAAGCTCTAAACTACTCAAGAGAAGCGTTAAGATATTTTAATTCAACTATTTTGATTACTCGAACTGCTCAAACTTAACAGGTATAGTTCGTTGTTTAGAGAAAGCATTGGCTAAAGCAGGAGTTGCTAGAGAAGATGTAAATTACATAAATGCACATGCTCCTTCTACACAAGTTGGGGATTTGATTGAATTTGCAGCCTTGGTCCGTTGTTTCGGCAACAATATGGAGGTAAGCAAATCATTAAATATCGCAGCTTGAATTTTAAAATAAAAATTCCAAATCGAATTTAAATTCGAGATTCAATGATAATTGCATATTTAGGTTTGAGCTTAGAAGCGTTTAGGGGTTGAGATGTTTATCTATGATTAAGTTTCGTATAATATTTAAGAGCATTTGAATAAAAAGAGTTTGTTTTAAAAAATATTGAATTTTTCATTTCGACATTCGAGAAGAGAGTTTTGCCCAATTTATTTTTTAATTATATAATATATTTTATGTAATTTATATCATATAAAGAATAATTATATAATATTTTAGTGTAAATATTAAAAAAAATATATTTATATTTGAAATTTAATAACTAAACTTTAACTTGTTTTTTGTTTCAGTTGAGAATTAACTCAACCAAGTCCATGACTGGTCACCTAGCAGGGGCAACAGGTGCTGTGGATGCAATTGCTACAATTAAGGTAATCAAATTAGGGGGGGTTAGGGTTTTTGTTTATGAACCGAGTTGGGTTGCGGTTTGGGTTTTTTGAAAAAAATTCATTTAAGTTTGATTCGGAAACATGATTTTATTATTTTAAAAAATAAATTTTTAAAATTTAAAATTGCATCAGACATTCTCTGAGATTTGTAATCTCTAAAACATTCTAATTAAATTCTCAAATCAAATTATCGTTTTCAATTGGGTTCTCCCACTAGTCTTGTTGTAAGATTTAAAGTTAATTGCCAACTAGGATTTGAGTTGTTTAAAAATACTTATCAGGCCAAACGTGTTTATAGAAAGAACTACGTTAGATTCAAACTAGTATTTAATGTCAAAGTTAATAGTTGAACTGACGAAAAAGATTTAATTGTAACAACAATTTAATTTAAGGATTTAATTAGAATACTTTAAACATTAAAAATAATTTAGAATTTGACTCGGGATATTTGTTCAGATAACCCTAATTAAATTTAAATAAAAAATATTATTGTTATTAAGACTAGTTGGAAATGTAAATTATTTTAAGTTCACCTCAATCAAACTGAAGACCAACCCTTAAACAATTTTATTTTACAATTAGAGGTGCGCATGGATTGAATGGAACAAGGCTGCGACCCGATTCTAGAAAAAAGTTCTAAGCTTAGCCTTGAGCCAACTCAACTCAATCCATTCAAATGGTCCATTTTACCGTTTAAAAAATAATAAAATATTGAAAAATATAATTTTATAATTAAATTTGACCATTTGTGAAGTAAAACAAAAAAGAAATCCTCACCGAAGTTCGATTTGAGCCAAGCCAGGCTACTAGGTCAGCGGTCATTCAATCCATGAACAAGTTAGTTTATAGCAATGTTATTTAAATTAGATTAGACTAGGAATCGGTTGGGGTACTGGTCCAAAGAAAGGCTTTAGATCAGTTGAGTCAATTCAATCGAACTAAAAAATCGGTTGAACTGACAGTTGAATCGAATTTTATTTTTTATTTTTAATAATTTATTTAATTGAACTGATTGTACTAACTAATTGGTGAGTTGACTGATTTGACCACTGATCCGATTATGAAAAGCTTGGATTATAAGTTTTAAACTTGGGTTTTTCTCTCATTAAATGCAGGCAATACAAACTGGGTGGGTACATCCAAATATCAATCTTGATAATCCTGACAAGGCTGTGGTATGAACTGTTGGGAATATTTCTTTTGAGTAAACTATATTAGTAGTCACCCAATTATTAGTAAATTTCTTTTGTAGTTACACAACTATAAAAATTATAAAATCGTCATCCACTATTTAATTTTGCCTCTTTTTTTATCGCCAGGTAGCTAACGGTGATAACTTTTAAAATTGGCATAATAGCAACTTTAGCTTTCAACATTTATGAATTATGTCAATTTAGTCTTGATTCTAAAAAAATTATAACCCTCAACATTTACACATTGTGTAATTTGGTCTCTTGTTTTTTGCAGTTTTGCTTTTCTTTATGATTGAGGGTTAATTTTAAAAGAATGAGAAATGATGAAAATTATGATCTTGGAATTTTTTTTTGTATATTTTCAATGAAATTTCGCTAATAAAATTGTTTTTCTTGGTGAAAAGGTTACAAAGAAAAGCAAAACTATAAAAAAGACCGAATTACTCAATGCCTAAATGTTGAAAGTCAGATTTTTTAGAATCAAGACTAAACTGACATAATATAGAAATATTGAGGGTTAAAGTTGCCAGTAAGTTACCAAAAAAGACATAATTGAATAAATGGGTGCCATTGTTATTACTTTTCATAGTCGGATTACTAAAAAATAAATTTACTAATAATTGGGTAACTACTAGCATAGTTTACCCCCCTTTTTTTTTTCAATTTTGATGATTAGCCCGATCAAATTTTTGATTTAATCAAATGAACCGATCAATTTAGTTAATTTATTTAATTTAAAAATATATTTTTCAGGACATGAATCTACTTGTTGGCTCAAAGAAGGAAAGGTTAAACATTAAGGTAGCATTGTCAAACTCCTTCACATTGGGTGGGCAAAATTCATCCATCTTATTTGCACCTTTACAAAGTGAATAAATGTAAGCTTTCCTCACAATAGTCCATAAGAATTTGCAAATTTAGATCAATTAATTCTTCTCAAATAATACTTATTCTGATATATATATTTCTCCACTTTGAAATGTATCGAAACTTTTTGTAATTAGAAAGAATAGGATATTACAGTTTCGGGATTGAATCTCATATTCGAATGAAACTTTTAATGCAAGTTTAACAAATACAACTAGTTTAAGCCTTTATACTTTTTACTATACTTAATTAAGCCCAAAAGTTAGATTTTTTTTATATTTAAATTAGTCCTTATTTCAAATGAAATATTGGTCTATAAGAGTTTTATTTAGGTGTAACTTAAAAGGTTATGGATTTATTTGGATACTAAGGGCTTATTTGAGTATAATGTAAAGTTTAAGGGTTTTTATTTGACCATTGCATTTATCAATAAAATTGTATTTATTATGCATATAAACTTTTTTAATTGATCTGATATCTCTATCATGTTAATCCAATAAACAATCATTATTAATATGTAAATATGCAAAAAGAAAAAAGTCAATTTTACACTAAGAGGATCCCTCTCTTTTATTTTAATTAAATAATTTTATTTAATTAATGTAATAAATTAAATCAAGGTCATATCTTATTGACATGATGTCCAATTTTTTTTAACTTATGAATGTGTATCAATTTGAGGTGACTATTTGATCAAGTTGAGTGAAAAATTTTGAGTTAGTCGAATTAACCGATTTTATTTTGTCATCTTAATTTGATTTGAAAATTTTTGAATCGAGTTGAATAAAATGAAATTCAAGTCGAGTTAAATAAATTTATTAAAGTTAAAAAAACATAAATTTAATGCCATATATATTTGAAAACTCTTTTTTTTAAAAAATTATAATTTAACATTTTATGTAATTTTTAAATTATTTATATTTTTATCAAATTTTGGGAAAAATATAAATTGTGTATATTTTTAGAGGGAACAATTTGTTTATTTTAAAAAGCTGCGAGCAAATTAAAAGGTATTTAAGTCAATATGTTATTTGAGTTGTAAACTACAACTCGACTAGAATTCGAAAAATCAAACCACTTATACGAATTGATTCGAAGAAAAATTAAATAAGTCAATTCAATTAATTCGAAATTCAGTAAAAAAAATTTTTAATTTTTTTAAATTAAATCGAATTTTGCTGATAAGGATGGAAATACATAATTAGAAAAAACTTCAAATTAACAAAAGTTTCATTGAAAGAGGATTAAAAATATACACAAGATTAGAAAATCATATAAAAATATTATGTGCAAAAGACCTTAAAAAAGAAAAAAAAAGAATTATTTTTTTTCCTCTCTCAAGAACTCCAAAAAGGAAAAAATGAAGAATAAGTGATTTAACGGTTGGGATTGTTCATGATCCAATCACCCTAAACTATCTCACCGTTAAAAACCCATCTATTATTATATATATACATACATATATATGTATTGATTCTTCAAAAGAAAATTCGTCATATTCTTCTCTCTCAACGTTCCAAAGCACTTAATCACAATCCTAAAATATCAAACACAAATTAACAAAAGTTATAATAAAAATAAAAACACCAAATTATAATTAAAAAATCATAATTAGTTAATTCAACCATTAGATGAGGCATCAGATTTTACGTTTTTACTTTATTTTTAGTTTTAATTTTAAAAGTTAATAAGACAACATTTTACTCTCTCTTTTTTTCTATTTTCATTTTTTCAACATTTTAAAGTTTGAGAACTAATTTAAATTGAGGGTCGTAATTAAAGGATGCTTACTGCAATTAACTCTTATTCTACTTTACCTTTCTTAACTAGTCTTATGGATGACTACTCGAAAATCAATGAAGACTCTTAAAGAGAGGCATTCATAAAGTTTTAACTCGGTTTGAATTCATGTAACATCAATACCATATATAATAGTTTAAATTTGAGCGCTTTGAAATATGGGTTAAAATTTTATTAGATTTTATCCATATTTATAAATGATTAGCCTAAGTTCATCTAGCTCGCCTATACAGTTTTTTTTATCTTATAAAACATGTTATTTTTATTAATATTTAATGTCTTATATATTTCTATTTTTGGAAGATGAGTATAATTTATAAATTTTTAATAAATATAAATATGAAAAAGGATTTTAAAGCACAAAAGGTAAGATAAAGAGAGAGAACGTACCAATGGTAAACAGTGACTTAAGGGGTCAACGGAATCAAGTGCTTCAGCCTTCAGCTGACGATTTTCTTCTCATGAACCTCTTTAAATCCCCACCTGGTGTCCCTGCTGCACCCATATACATATGTAACACGTCTTAGGTACATATTAGGGGATTAACAGCAAGGGCTATGAACAGAGTATGTATTGTCCTCAATAAAGGTTTTATCTCTAGACTCTAACAAAAGTTTGAATAGATTTTTAATGTTAGAGACAAATCCAATCGGTAGAAAAGAATTTTACCCTCGTATATGAATTACAAATTATTATAATATTATACTTTAACCCTAAAAACAAAAAAAGTGGTCATAGCCAAAGAAGATAGGTAGGGGCCAATTCAGTGGGATAATTTCATTTATAGCCCTTCCTCAAATTTTCAAAATTCACATTTTAATTGTTAACATTGTCAAAAATTAGAATTGAATTTTGAAATTTGAAAAGTAGAAGAATTAAATTTTAGAAGTAAAATTATGATTAAATTCCAAATTTAAGATATTATGAGGACTTATGGTATATTTTAACCAAATTTAAACAATTGGGGGTTAAGAAATGGAACTTACGTGACAATGGTGTCGCAGGAGTACTAGACCCAAGAGGAGAACCGGGAGCCGAACCCGACTCCATAGTTCTAAAACCAGAGTTGCTCCTAAGAATCGTAATGCTCCTAGTTATCATCATCTTACCATTATTTTTATTATTACTCTCATAATCATAATCATCATGATAATGATCCGGCGCAGGCGATGATCGTTTCATTGAAAACGAATCGTACTTTCGTAATTTTCCGAGGCCGCTTTCCGGCATCGGTCCGGCTAGCGTTTCGTCCCATAGTTTTTGCAGGAACCCCATGATCGAATATTCCGTTGACAAAACCGATCTTTTTAAATCTCTCTATGTTTAACGTAACACGCCGTTGAAAAGGCCGCAAATTTATACAGCATATGAATTAAGCGTGAATATTTTTATTCTTTTGGGATCTTGAAAACGACTGTTACTAAGAGATTGGGGAAGGAACGAAACGGAAGAGGGGAATTTCGGCGATCGAAGAGGTGGGGAATATGTTGAAAGAGTTTTTATTTATTTTTTAAATTATCGGACAACAATGGCAGATTAGGGTTTTTATAGAGGTAATGTAATTTCTTTTTTTTTTTTTCATTGATTGGCTATAAATTGGGGAAAATTTGTAGCCACTAAATAAATAAATAAAACCACATTGGTTAAATTGGGATGGCATAATTTTAAATTTTATCTTCAAATGTTTACACATTTTATCAATTTAGCCTTTTTTTATTATGTTTGACTATTAACCTTTCCAAATGAGTCAAATTGTTTTTTTAAAGCAAATATTGAGTAAAACATTAATTTTTTAATGATGTTGGCATGACAACTTATGTGACAATCCATGTATACTTCATACTGTTGACATAATATTATTTGTCATGTATGTCACGTCAATCAATAATTTATTTAAAAAATAAAAAAATTAAGAAAAATTTAAAAATAAATAGCATGAAGCACACATGTGGATTGCTATGAAAGTTGCCATGTTTAAAATTTTTAACATTTTAGTTAGACAATTATGTTTTTTTTTGAAAGATTGATGGTCAAATTTAACTCTTTTTAAAAGGTTGAAGGTCAAATTTAACTTAAACAAAAAAATAAGGGCTAAGTTAAAAAGAATGTAAACATTTGAAAACTAAATTTAACATTATACCAATTAAGTTATGGTGTGAAACTAAAGCTGTTTAGTGTCAATAATGAATGCGTTTAAATTTCACATTTTTTCGGATTTGGTAATTTACCTTTCTAATCTAGGTAATTAGTTATATATATATATATATAGATCAAGGTTAGACTTTTTCTAATGCCCTAGAGGTGGAAGTTGGATCTAATGAGATTATAAATAGTTATTGTGGGATAAGTATTGTAATAGGAGATTAAAATAGTTGTTGTAACAATAGTAACAAGTATTATTGTGGTGAAATTAAAATAAATGGTGAAATATGTTTTTGAATTCAACCACAACGGTTGTAATACGATTAACTATAGTAAAAAAGAAAATTGAAACGAATTAATTAATAAATATATATATATAATGGTTGAAAGTAATAATGTAATAATGAAGCGAATCCTAGTCGGCATTGGGGGAAAAATATCATGGATGGAGGTGGTTCGAGGTGCTTCTTCAGGTGGACTGCTGCGTGATCATTGTGGCAAATGGGTGGCTGGTGTTATTCGAAATATTGGACGCATCACAGCTGAGGAGGCGGAGCTGTGGGGGATATATGATGGACTGACGCTTGCTTGGAAGATGGGTTTTAGGCCAGGTTGTGTTGGAATCTCATAGCTTGGCTGCTGTGAAGTTGCTGCGGGATAAGCAAGATAGAGGTGGTGGTAGAGCAGCAGTTTCTTTACTGAATCGAGAGTGGCTGGTAAAGGTGGAACACATATTTCGGGAGGTTAACCAGGCGGCGGATTTTCTAGCCCATCAAGCGTCGACTCAAGGCTTAGGACAGCAGGTATTTCGTTCTCCATCACTACGGTTATTGAACATTTTGCACAGAGCAGAGCCACTGAGAGAACAGTGACCATCTAATGGATACAGACATATTATAAAATTTTAAGGGTAACATATAAAAATAGCCACTTTTGTTTGTCTCAGATTACATTTTAGTCACTTATATTATCGTTTTGTTACGAAGTGATCACTCTACTATTAAAATCCGTTACTTCCCTAACAGCAGTCCTACATGGCAGTCCAAATGAGTTTTAAATGTCAACTTGGATGTCCAGTTACTAGGATAAAAATATGTTTTTAATTAAATAAATTTAATTTGGACTGCCATGAAGGACATCCAAGTTGGCATTTAAAACCCATTTGGACTGCCACATAGGACTGCCATTAGGAAGGTAATGGAGCTTAACGGTAGAGTCATCATTTCGTAACAAAAAGATAACGTAGGTGATTAAAACGTAACATTTCAAATATAAGTGACTAAAATGTAATCTGAGACAAACAAAAGTGACTATTTTTATAGTTTACCCAAATTTTAAATTGAAATTTTAAACCATTCACATAAAATATTTTCTTCTTTTAAAATTTTATTTTCTTCTCTAAATATTAAATATAAACAAATATTCATTTTCGTTTAATTATTTTCATATTGATTACAATATTACATTTATATATTTTGGTCGTTAAATTCCAAATTCGTCAGTCTTTTTCAAATTTTATTTCATAATCTCTCTTAGTTAAAATATGTTATATAAATTTAAAATTTAATCTCTCTACTTTTTAAATTTGAAAATACAAATCTATTCGTTAAATTTAAATTAATTATAACGTTTTCATTAGAGGCGATTAGTCGTTCAGGCCCAAGGGTCTTGGCCCTAAAGTTTTTGAATATTTTAATTATATCCTTAAATTTTTTAAGATTTTAATTAGGCTCCTAAACTTTTAAAATTCTCATTAAATTTTTGAAGTTTTTTAAAAAAATTCAATTAGACTTTTCAATTTTTTAAAATTTTCATTAAACCTTCAAATTTTTTAAAAGTTTTAATTAAACCTACCAAAGAAATTTTAATATTCTCATTAAAACTTTCAAAAAAATTCTAGGTAGTCCCAAAACTTAAAATGGAGACTGAAAGCTCTAATATCTTAGGCTTAGTTTGGATGGGCGGCGTGTTTACTTTCGGTGAAGTTAAAAACAAAGGTGGCGCTGAGATTAGTTACTGTAGCGATGAGATTAGATACTGTAGTAATAAGATTAAAAATAGCATAGGATCTGTGTTTGAATTCAAACGCAGCTGTAACACTCAGGTGAGAATAGAAAATGACTATTAAGGACATCAAAAGAAAATATGTGTTTAAATATAATAGATAATTAAATTTTATTAAAATTATATTTACATTGATTAATCAAAAATATTTTTAAAATATATGTTAAATAATAATTAATATATATTAAGTATATACATCAAAATTATATTTATCTTAAATAATAGTCATTAAAACTTATTAAATAATATTCATATTTAGAAAAAATCATATTTATTTTAAATAATAATCGTTAAAAGTTATTAACATAATTTTTGTATTAAAATAAATATTAAAAATGTTAAGAAATTATTAATTAAAAACAAATACAAATGAAATAGGTAAAGTGGAGTTTTTCCACTTTCACTGGGGTTTTAGTTTCCTCACTGCAGATTTTCCATAATTTTTGTATTAAAATAAATATTAAAAATTTAACTAGAGTATTATCCAAACATATCTCTAGTAGAAGCCAAATTGAGCCACGCTCCAGTTGGAGTAAAATTTGGCTTGGAATCTGAATGCATTAAGGGATTAGTTGCATCCAAAGGGGGCCTTAGAGTTATTTGTTCCTTATTTTAGTAGGATTTTTAATTTATTTTATAATTTAATTTTGTTAGATTTTAGAAATTTTATTCCATTGATGTTTTAGGTTAATTATATATTTATAGTGTTAAATCCGACTAGTTTTTTATGTGTTTTTATCCAATATAGGTCCAACAAAGCATGAGAAATAATAACTTGACATAAGTAGATTTCCATTCCAACAGAAAATGTCTCCACTCCAACAAAGCAAATAGACATCTTTTCGCTATACTTAATAGCTTTTAAAAGTTAAGATTTTTAGGGATTATAAAAGAAGAAAAAAGAAACCAAAAAGGAGGAGAGAAGAGAAAAAAGAGGAGGAAGAACCTAAGCTTTCATGCATCAAGAATTGACGGATGGATTCCAACGAGAAGACAGAGTTTCTCCATCGTTTTTCCTTCTTGTTTCCTTTTATTCTGTCTAGTTATTGTTTTGAATTTAAGATGTTTTCCAAATTCTCCATGAACTAAATCTCTCTTCTAATGTTACAATAGATTTCATGATTAATTAATTGAATGTTATCTATTTCCATATCTTTTTATTGTTAATAGAGTTTAGATTATTTATTCATTCTTGTCTATCTTTGATAATATAGTTTGGTCAGATAGTAGTTTGTCGAAACTTAAAAAAGTTGGAAGAAGACTTTTCATTTTAGGTCTAGAATGAATAACTCTTGATCTTAATAAGATGGGTCAACCCGTGATTCATAATTAAGATAAGAACATACCTGATTACCTTGGGTAGCCATAATTGGGGTAGTTCTTAATCAATTTGGACTGCATTATTGGCATAAGAATATAGGTCAATAGTCAGATTAAATTAGTTCTTAAATTGCCCGGAATTGAATTAAGGGAATTTTAGTTCCCCAAGTTAATAATCAACTCTGTTAGAATAAACTTGGTGAAAATAGATCAATTAACTAGCACATTAGACGAAATTCTAATCCTATAGTTTTACTATTGATTATTTATTTGATTTAATTTGCATTGTTTATTTTTATTTACTTTAAAATTAGTTAGAATTTTACTATTGATTATCGATTAATTGGATAAGTTCTAGAGTAATATTCGATGATTGATGTTTCGATCAGTAATTGATCTTTGTGGGATCGATATTTTATACTATTTGGAGCGATACGTACAGTTACGAGTTCGAAAACATGTGTAAAAAAAATAGCAATAGAGAAACAAACTTTATTTCTTTATTTAACCAGAACATTGTAATATAATATATAATACTAATTTTTATCCAATGCAATGCACGAGTTAAGATGTATGTTTCAATTTATTTTTTTATTAAAATATTAAATATAAAACAAATATGCATTTTCGTTTAATTATTTTCAGATTTATTAAAATATTATATTTATGTATTTTGGGGGTTAAAATTCAACCTTGTGAATGTCTTTCAAGTTTTATCTCATAATCTCTCGTAGATAAAAAATATCCTATAAGTCTGTATATTTTTATAACTTTAAATTTTAGTTTTTATATTTTTATTTTAAAAAATTTAGTCCTTTATTTCTTGGATTTGAAAATGCTGGTCTAATTGTTAACTCGGTTAAAATTCTTTTGTTAAATTCTCATTAAATCTTTGAAATTTTTTTAAAATTTCAATTAGACTTCTCAAATTTTTTTGTAAATTTTCATTAAACCTCTAAAATTTTTGAAAGTTTTAATTAGAACGGCCAAAATTATTTAAAATTCTCATTAAAACCCTCAAAATTTTTAAAAATTTAGTTAGCCATCTAGAACTTAACACTAAGATCTACCACTACTTAGGTTGTGTTCTCCAATGCTTCTCAGATAAGCTTTTTCATTAAAAAGTGTTTTTCCCTGAAAAGCAATAAAGAATAGACGTCAGTGCAAAAAAAAAATTTAACTTATTTTAAGGGCTTTATCACAGATGAAAAAGCAGAAAGTTTTAGCTTTTTTTAGCTCAAAAGTGCTTTTGGCTGGTATTTTACTTTTTTAACCTTACTATTTCTTCTTCCAAATAGACGTTAGTAGACTCTTTTTTCCCTCTTTTCTCTTTTGTCTGAACTTTACTTTTTTCTCTGGTTCTTTGTTCCTCTTCTCCACCGGTGAGTTTATCTTTTTCTTCTTTTCTTTAATTGTTCATTATGCTTTAGTTTTTAGTTATTTTTTGATTGTTTGATTTTATGAAATAATTATGAAATATAGTTTAATTTTTTCACATTTTTTTCAGTTTTTCTCTTTTGCTTGTACCCTTGGTTCTTGGACTTGACAAAGTAAATCTCAGGTTTGTGAGCTTATTACGTTTCTTCATTTCATTCTTTCATATTTGATAGACTTCCTCTTTAAGTTGTTAGCCTCCATCTAGGCTTATGGCTATCCTCTTGCATAGCAACATCTGGACAGAGCCTTTTTTTGTATGGCAAGCTGCGTCCAATAATTATAAAACCGCAATACTAAATCAATCATTAGCCATGAAATAATTCAAGATAAAACCAACACTACATCCTCACCTCCAAGTTTGCCAATTTTGTGCATGCAAGTCATTTCTTATCATAGCTTAACTTGTTCTTTCATTGCTTCTGCCTTGGATTCTGAATAGTCTGACTTTGATTCCGAATGCAATTATTCTTCACTGCTACTAGTGATGTTATATTTCTTTCGTGATTTTCTCGGTCTTTTCTCTTTCTCGTTTTTGTTATGGCTTTTTGTTGATACAAGATTTGGGGACGATAGTTGGATGCAGTTAACATTGATGTATCAATTTGCAAAATTCTATTTATCTTTTTTCCTAAAGAAATGAACTTTACCTCTATAGACAATGACAGCTTAAAAAAAGATATTTAAAAAGAGGGAAATTTGAAGGATTTTAGAAATTGAGTAATTGCTGGAAAAAGGCTGGATTTTGAGGATTGCTGTTGAATGACAAAACAAAGTAAAGCCAAAAGAAATTGAAAAAAAATGAATAAAATAGAAAAAGATTTTGTCTTTATAGGCTTAGCCACTCTCTGTGATTGTAAGTTTTTTTTTGCTTTAGCTGACATGGTCACATGTTATAGTGAATACCCAAATTCTAAGCATAAAAATTGATGGCATTTGGGAGCTAGCCATGTTATTGCTGTTAGACTAATTTTTGAAGTTTCATTGGAATGTTGGGAATATAATAAAGACATATAACATTTATCTTGTCGGGTCCATTTTTGGTAAAATTAATATTAGAGGAAAATATTTTGATACACATGTAAACAAATATACTTATGTGACATTTGATTTTCTTGATTGCTTTACTGGCTGAAACGAACCTGTTCGTATACACAATAGATGAGTACTTCGGTGGTTGAAGTTAGTGGTGAAAAAGTGAAAGCAATGTGGGATAAGAGATTGACAAAAATATTTTGTGATATTTGTATTAAAGAGATATTGAAAGGCAGGTACTCATTTCACAAAAGATGGATGATTGAAAATAATGACCAACTTTGAAAAAGAAACGGACAAGGCTTTTTCACAAAGACGACTTAAAAATAAGTGGGATGCCCTAAAAAAAGAATGGAAAGCTTGGAAGAAACTTAAAGGCGAAGATACTGGTCTAGGGTGGAATCCTATAAAAAGAACTGTTGATGCATCGGATGATTGGTGGGAGAGTAGGCTAAAGGTACATTAATAATTCTAAATATTTTTGTTTTTTTCTTATTTATGAGGTTATTGATAATTACTGTTATTAAACTATCATTTTATATGTAGGTTGTGCCTGAAGCTCAAAAATTTAGAACATCGGGCATTGATCCTGAATTCGAAGGAAAGTTGGACCAAATGTTCATGGGGATGGTTGCAACAGGTGATAAAGCATGGTCACCTTCTTCTGGTACACTCCGTAGTGATTTTTTTGAGGATGTTAACAACGAAATACCTGAAGGGAATGAAGAAGAAAATGTGAGAAATGATGTTCACATTTCAAATGATGTTCAAATTGATGGAAACGGTCAAAAAAGAAAAAAAAAACCCTAAGATATCAAGTTCACATTTTAAAACTGGAAGAAAGAAATCCTCAAAGCAAATTGGAGGGGCTGCAAGATTGTCCAGTCAAATAGAAAAATTATGCAATGCAGCTGACAATATGAGTCAAGTCACATCTAGTTTGACTCCTGTTATGGATCCATATGGTATTTCACAAGCAGTCAAAGTGCTTGACAGCATGTCGGAAGAAGTTCCAGAAGCTAGTCCGCTATACTTTTTCGCACTTAAATTATTGCTCAATAAGGACAAGCGAATTATGTTTTTATCAATTAATCCCAAGATTAGAGCTTTGTGGCTTAAGACGGAAACGGAGGATAGTTGAAAATTTTCTGATCTTCTAGGGTTCAGAGATATCTATTATGTGACTAAACAACAATGCTAAACTAGTTTTATCAATAGTTATTTATGTTTGGTTTTTGGATATTAAATTTATGTTCTACTTATTTATGTGTAATCTAGTTTTATCAATGGCTATTTATGTTTGGTTTTTGGATATTGAATTTATGTTCTACTTATTTATGTGTAATCTAGTTTTATTAATAGTTGTTTATGTTTGGTCTTTGGATATTGAATTTGTGTTCTACTTATTTATACTAAATTAGTTTTATCAATAGTTGTTTGTATATGATTTTGGATATAAAATTTATTCACAGGTGATGAGTATAGTTGAGAATTACAGCGGCGATGAAAGTGATGATGAAAGGGAAAAGAAAGAGATTTTACAACGCATGGAATGTTTTAACCGATTATTTGTTATTACATCTTCTTCCGTGCAATTATATTACGAGAAGTATATATTGAAGCAACCATGCATGGATTCAAAATAGTCAGGTGAGACATGGATCCGAGAGATCCTTGACGGTAACAAATCACGTTGTATGATTAATTTTAGGATGTCTAAAATGGTATTCACAAGTTTGTTGAGAGTTTTGGAGACAAGATACAACTTGCAAACTTCAACAAACATATCTTCTAGTGAAATATTGGGAATTTTTTAATATATCTTGGGCACCGGTGCAAAAATTTCCCAATGTCGAGAAAGATTTCAAAGGTCTGGATCAACAATAAGTCGATACTTTGCAATTGTGCTTGAGAAAGTTTCAAGGATGGCTACTGATCTAATTGCACCCAAGGATCTTTTTTTTTAGCTCAATACCCGAACAAATACGTAATAATTCTAGACATATTTTTGGTCGACTAAAAATATGCACGAGACTAATATGATTATTTGTTCAGGATTGCATAGGTGCAATTGATGGTACTCATATTGCCGCTATTCTTCCACCAAATGAACAAATTCTCTATATTGGAAGAAAAGGTATCTCGACTCAATATATTATGGCAGTATGTGATTTTAATATGCGTTTCACCTTTGTCATGGTTGGATGGGAAGGATCGACACATGACACTAGAATATTTCTTGATGCAATTCGAGATCCAAAATACAAATTTCAGCACCCACCAAATGGTTAGATATTTTATTTATATGTGATTTTTTAAATAATAAAGTATAAGTTCTTTAATTGATAATTTTTATAAAAAAAATTCTTGAATTAATTGTTTGTTATATTATGACATGTAGGAAAATATTATCTTGTTGATTCTGGATATCCTTAAATAAAAGGTTATCTTGGACCATATAGAGGTCAGCAATATTATTTACCTGACTTTCGTAGAGGTAGACCGGTATCTGGTAAAGAAGAGATATTCTATCATTCACATTCATCATTACGTAGTGTGATTGAACGAACTTTTGGTGTTTTGAAAAAAAAATGGGCCATTTTAAGGGATATGCCAAGTTATAATTTTGAAAAGCAATCGATGGTCGTTATTGCTACAATGACGATACATAATTTTATCCGAAAACATGTCGGTCGAAATGATGCAGATTTTATGGAATATGAAGATATTAACTGAGCATATGAGAATATTATTGATTCAGAAAATGTGCATGGTCGAGAAAATGATGATGATGACGACGACGATGATGATGGTGATGATGACGGTGAATCAAACAATTCAAGTGGTTTTGAAATGGAATTAACAAGAGATGCTATAGCTTCTAGTTTAATGAATTAAATGCTATTGTAAAATTTCTAGTATTTATATTTGGTATATAAATATTATCCCTTTTTGAAACTTTAATCCAAATATATGTAATATTTTAATTTGTTAGGTTTATGTTTTCTATGTTATGTTAATATCTAGTATGAGTTATATATTCAAATACATTTTAAAATAAAATAATACAAATGTGTTAAAAGCATTAATTAAAAATAAAAAATAATTTTTAAAATAATACAATTGTGTTAATATCTAATTACAAATATTTAATTATTATATTTAAATATTTAAATATAGTTTATATATTCTAATTAAATTTAATAAATAATTAATATTAATTACTTAGAAATATTTAAAATTAATATTATATATTAAAATATTAACAATAAGTTATAATAAATTATTTTTTATATTTTTGCTAAAATATCATAATATTAACTAATTTGAACATTATTTAAATATATATTTATTACTTTATAATATCATGTCTAAAATGAATATTTTATTTCTCAAAAGCACTTTTTGACAGTAATACCAAACACTCAAAATTTTCAAAATCACTTTTCCACAGCATTTTTCAAAAATATTGCCAAACTAGCCCTTAGTAACATAATTACCAAATGAATTTTTTATTTCAAAATGGTACAACAAAAAATTTAACAAAAATAAATAAATATTGTCAAACAATTGAACCTCAATTTTAAAATTTAAAAAGTAAAAAGGCTAAATTCTTAAAAATAAAATATAGGGACTAAATTCTAAATTAAATAAAGTAAAAGGACTTACATCATATTTTAACCTCTATTTTAAAATGCCATGAACTGTCAACATCATTATAAAATCTTTGTCTCTTTCTTAAAATTTATTTAAAGATCAGTTTTGTCTTTTGAAAAATTAATTATTATTAATATACAGCTCAGTGTGTTGTTAGGACTAAATTAAAAGGGACAAAATAATAGAATCATCAGTTTCAAACAATTTTAAAAAAAAAAAAAGAACAAAAAGGATTATTTTTTAGGAACTCAATTTTGTAGGTTTAGATATTAGGATTAGATACAATATATTACCAAAAAAAAATATTTCTTGCACATATATACAGAAATACAGTGCATAAGATTTTTTTTTTCCGGTTGTTTTGATACAATTTTGTTAAATAGAATTACTGGATTTTTTTATAATTAATTTTATCGGAAGAAAAGGAAATTTTTTACTGAATTTTGTAGATTTAGATATTTAGATTAGATAAAATAATTATCAAAAGATTTTCTTGCATGTATATACAGATAGGATAGAATTTTTTTAAACAAAATTATTGGGTTTTTTTTTAATATTGAAAACGAGATTTTCAAAATCAAATATCAATAATTTCATCATTTATATTGATTTTTTCATAAAGAATCGCATTCTGGGTTCTGGGTTTTTTTTTTTTTTGTTTTGGCTTTTTATGAATGCTTTGTAACGGTCTGTTTGCGTACGTGGCAAGAATCTGGAGGCTGGATGCTTCATTATCGTTGATTGATTGGGATTTGAGGTAATGCTGTTTTATATATCTAAACCTGAATTGTGTATAGATTTGTTTATTTGGTTATTAGAAATGTATTTTTATTAGTGTTATTTTGATGGGATTTTGTTTTAATTTTTAGGATTGTTTTCTGAATGACGGGCATCGAGTTGATTCATGAGAAAAGGCGTGTTTTGATCGTATATTTTAGTGATAGGATCAGTATTTTACCCTTTTTGAGGTTCAATTAATTGTGATTTATGTCAAATTTTTCGAATTCCATTTTAGTTGAATTCTAGAGTAGATTGTGTTGCCAGGCATTGATTTGGATCAGCATTTGATCAAAGTTCAAATAGTAGAATCGGGGTTTCGATTGTTCTTACTAGTTGAGATGGAGAAGTATGAATTACTTTGATAGGTTGATCGGTAGGCATAATAGTTGGTTCTTGATTGTTAGAATTTCTGATTTTCGATGGTTGCACTTGGTGGGATTGTGGCTTCGTTTCGGATTGAACTGCATGCTGTATTGTTTATGGCTTGTTTCGAGTTTCAAATGGAGCTACCTTAATGAGCAGGTGCATTAGGATAGTTTAAAGATGGATGCCACTAGCAAGACGATTTCTGAGCTAGTTAGTTTAGTTAAGTCATGGCTCCCTTGGCGATCCGAGCCTGATAATGTGTCGAGGGATTTTTGGATGCCTGATCATATCTGCAGGGTGTGCTATGAATGTGATTCTCAGTTCACATTATTTAACCGTAGACACCATTGCCGACTCTGTGGCCGAGTTTTCTGTGCCAAGTGTACAACAAACTCGGTTCCTGCGCCATTGGATGACTTCAGTATTCTCCAAGAAGAGAGGGAGCAACTTCGGGTATGTAATTATTGTTTCAAGCAATGGGAGCAGGGCATAAATGCTATCGATGATGAAGTGCAAGAGCTCGATGAGGATATTAGCTCTTCACCGTCAGCCGCTAGCTTTATGAGCACTAAATCTAATTATAGCAGTAGCTATAGTCTCGGCTCGGTTCCATATCTGTCTCATTCGAGGTCTATTCCCAGCCCTCGTCAACTGTCTTCAATGAATCGAAGCATGGATAGGTCCAGCAAGAGAATAACAATGACAAGTGATGATCTTATGATGGATGTAGAAGATCCATCTTCAAACTATGAACTTTTGTCAGACAGGTATGGAATCTTACCTTCTTAATTGCATTTCTTAAAAATTTTCAGGTTTTTCTATCGATCAAACAGAACTTAAATCTGTATAGACATCTGAGTTTGCATGTGTTTGTGCATCACTCTGTAATCTGTCATTTTTTATCAGTGTTGTCTATCGAATAGAATACAGGAAACCAGAAACCAGTAGCCAATAGGATTTATTGGAGAGTTGAGTAAAACAAGGTATTAGTGTTCTATTCCAATCACTTATTGTTGCTTGCTTTTTGTTTGGCATCAGGAGTGATTATGATGATGACGACGATGACGATGAATACAGCATATATCTGTCTGATTCCGAGTCAAAGCATTTCTCTCAAGATAGTGGCTATTGTAGTCCTATCGGCTTTGATGAGACGAGCAATGATGAGTCGCATGCATTTCATCCCGATAGTGAAAACAATGACTCAAAAATTTTAAGCTGTTCTCCAATTGACCATAGTCTCCCTTCACCGTGTTTAGAAGGAATATCAAAGATTGTGAAGGAAGATGAACCCGAAGTTGGTGACGAAGGTGAAATGTCATCGGCTTTATATGCTACCGAGCCTGTAGATTTTGAGAATAATGGACTTCTTTGGCTCCCTCCTGAACCCCAAAACGAAGAAGACGAGAGGGAAGCTCTTCTGTTCGATGATGATGATGATGTGGATGTTACAGGAGATTGGGGATACATGCGCAGCTCGAGTAGCTTCGGAAGTGGGGAGTCTCGGATTAAAGATAGATCGAGAGAAGAGCACAAGAAAGCAGTGAAGAGTATAGTTGATGGACATTTCCGGGCTTTGGTAGCTCAACTTTTACAAGTCGAGTGCCTTCCTGTGGGTGATGAAAATGACAGGGAGAGCTGGTTGGAGATCATCACTGCTCTTTCGTGGGAAGCTGCCACGCTTTTGAAGCCTGATACGAGCCAAGGGGGAGGGATGGATCCCGGTGGATATGTTAAAGTGAAATGCATAGCTTCTGGATGTCGTCGTGAGAGGTAAATGTTACACAATATAACAATTGTTTCCATCCAATCTGTTTTTGTAATTATTTTTTTTCCTAATGAATTAGAATCTAAATTAGTATAGACCCTGAGATAACCTCTAAGACTGCTTCCAGATATATTATTGCACTAGTTTTCGACAATCCGTTTTTCTGTTTCTGAGTTTTGTGATGTTTCTTATAGTATGGTTGTCAAAGGAGTTGTTTGCAAGAAAAATGTTGCTCATCGACGAATGAATTCAAAAATACAGAAGCCTCGGTTGTTGATCCTTGGTGGAGCTCTCGAATACCAGCGGGTCTCCAACCAATTATCAAGTTTCGATACTTTGTTGAAGCAGGTATATTCATGTTTATATGTTTCTTTCTGTTTACGATATATCAATTTTTTATTTCCATAAGCTACTATTATTTTGTCCTTATGTTATATATTTTTTGACGTCATTAAACCAGGAAAAAGACCATTTGAAGATGGCTGTAGCGAAGATACATGCGCATAAACCAAATATCCTTCTGGTAGAGAAATCAGTTTCTCGGTATGCCCAGGAATATCTCCTCGAGGAAGACATATCACTTGTTCTAAATATCAAAAGGTCATTGTTAGAACGCATTGCTCGATGCACTGGTGCTCAAATAGTCCCTTCGGTTGACCATCTCTCTTCTCAGAAACTAGGTTACTGTGAAAAATTTCATGTCGAGAGGTTCTTTGAAGATCTTGGCTCTGCGGGACAAAGAGGGAAGAAATTGGCGAAGACCTTAATGTATTTTGAAGGCTGCCGAAAGCCATTGGGTTTCACTGTAAGTAATCAAAACTAACTGAAACCAAACCGAAGTGGAAGACATTAATGTATTTGTTTTTCAGCTGTTGCAGGTCTAATTTTTTAGTCTAACTGAATTTGTAAATGTTTTGCTTCAGATATTACTTCGGGGTGCAAATGGAGATGAATTGAAGAAAGTCAAGCATGTTATCCAATATGGAATTTTTGCCGCTTATCACTTGGCTCTGGAGACATCATTTCTCGCCGATGAAGGAGCCTCTCTTCCGGATTCCTCTTTTAGCTCTCCCATTACTGTGACACTTCTTGATAAACCACCAACTATTGCGAGGTCCATATCAACATTTCCTGGTTTCACTGTTCCGGCCAATGAAACATCCCAGGAACCTCCACATGGTAGTGATCTGCAAAGAGCTCACAGTATTCCCACTTTAAATCTTCCGTTCTCGGTTGTTAATCGTGCTTTGCCAAAAGAAGCTGCACAAACTTGTTTATCTAATGGTTCTAGCTTGCCATCTGCAAAATCCACTACTGAGAAAGTTAATTTAGATTCCTTTTCCAAGAAAACTGATACTGGTCCCAAAGAATCGTCGACTATGGGATCTTTTGTTAACAAAAGTGAGTCAGCCACTATAAGTAATCATCGTGTCGGGCTGTCAAATTCTTCACAACAAAATTCTACAGTACACATTGACCAAGAGAATTGTAGCACAGCAGTTGAAATTCAATCTGGTCTTTCGGAGGCATCATCGGTGCATCATGATAGTCAAAACTGTAATAACCAATCCCAGGAGCCAAAACCAATAAAAGAAGAATTTCCTCCAACACCCTCTGACAATCAGAGCATTTTGGTTTCTTTATCATCGCGATGTGCATGGAAAGGGACTGTCTGCGAAAGATCCCATCTGTTTCGGATCAAGTACTACGGCAGTTTCGATAAACCTTTGGGTCGGTTTTTGCGGGATCATTTATTCGATCAGGTAAAGTCTCTCTTTTCCACTTTTATATATATTTGATCATATGCACTGCAGCAGTTCTCTTGAAACTAAAGAAATTACTGATCTTTCAGAGTTACCAATGCCATTGTTGTGACATGCCTTCAGAAGCTCACGTTCATTGCTATACTCATCGGCAAGGAACCCTCACCATATCCGTTAAAAAACTCACTGACGTTTTCCTACCTGGTGAAAGGGTTGGAAAGATTTGGATGTGGCATAGATGCCTGCGATGTCCAAGAACCAATGGTTTTCCTCCGGCTACGCTGAGGGTGGTGATGTCCGATGCTGCTTGGGGTTTATCTTTTGGGAAGTTTTTGGAGCTTAGTTTTTCAAACCATGCTGCAGCAAGCCGGGTTGCAAGTTGCGGCCATTCTTTACATAGAGATTGTCTTCGTTTCTATGGGTAATTTCTTTTTGTTTTTATATTATCAGTTGAATGCCATATCCGAGTAGAAATAGTTGCCCTTGTAAATATGTGATAAAAACCAGCTTTCGTGCTGGCTCTTGACCCATAAATATAATGCATCACATTGTGTCATTAATCATTATCGCATGTTTTCTCGAGTTGAAATCAATCATTTTGTTCATGCAAACTTGTTTGTAGATTTGGGAGAATGGTTGCTTGCTTCCGGTATGCATCAATTGATGTACATTCGGTGTACCTTCCACCCCCGAAACTTGAGTTTGACTACGAGATTCAGGAGTGGATACAAAAGGAAAAAGATAAGGTGCAAGAATTAACAGTTTCGGTTTCGGTTTCTTAAAGAAGCTGATTTAGATCTCACTTCAATTGTTTATTTTTTTGGTTATTATAAATAGGTGGTCGACCGGGCTGAGCATCTGTTTTCTGAAGTGCTCAAATCCTTAAATCAAATAGCTGAAAAGAAAATCAGCAAAGGGGCACCTAATAGTACCGTGAAATCAGCAGAATCGAGGAATCAAATTGCTGAACTAGAAGGGATATTACAAAAGGAGAAACTCGAGTTCAAGGTAAGACTTCCTTTATGTATTATATATTTTTTGCTTTAGCAAAGCAGCCGGATTGCCGGTGATTATGTTGACCATGTATGGTTAGATTTCCATTACTTCTGTTGGAAAACTTCTATAACTGAAAAACAAATGTCTAACTTTCATTGCTGTTTATATTTTCCAGTTTTTTATTTCTCTCATATTTGGTTTAGGAATCGTTGCAAAAGGCTTTGAATAGGGAAGTAAGAAAAGGGCAGCCTGTTATCGACATTCTTGAACTTAATTGGTTGCGGCGGCAATTACTTTTCCAATCTTATATGTGGGACCATCGCCTGGTTTTTGCAACAAATTTAGAAAATTGCAGGCCGCAGGACAATTTCGGCAATTTGATTTCAGGATACGAGGAGAAATCTGTAACTGATGATGAGAAGCTCAAAGATGTGGACATGTTGGAGCATGGAAAAGGCTCCGAATGCTGTGACTTGTCTCCTGTGGATGAAAAGCTTGATAGGGGATCTGACCAAAGAGAATTAAATTGCAATGCCGATAAGTCGGACGTGATCCAACGAGAACTGGACGTAAGTGGAGATTTGAGTCTTGGAATTGAAGAGTATGGTAGTCTTTCTGCTAGTCAGAGCATGTATGACCAATCAGACTGTGAGAAACCTACTGCAACTGTTCGTCGAGTCCTATCTGAAGGCCACTTTCCTGTCATAGAAAATTTGTCTGATACACTTGACGCTGCTTGGACCGGGGAAATTCAACAAACAGTTGTATTGTGTAAGAAAGATTCATGTGACCTTTCTGATTCTGCTGCTGCAGGCACAGCAATGGAGAGGTTGAATTTGGAAAACCATTCCGAAGGAAAGATCGTGCCAAAGGCTCTTTTTTCTTTTTCACCTTCATTGTCCACTAGGGGTTCAGAAAATTTGGAAGACTCGATAAGCTGGTTAAAAATGCCATTCTTAAGTTTCTATCGTTCATTGAACAAAAACTTCTTAGGAAGTGCTTCAAAGCTCGATACATTCAGCGAGTATGATCCAGTCTATGTTTCGTCATTTCGAGAGTTGGAAATGCAAGATGGGGCTAGACTGCTTTTACCTTTGGGTGTTAATGACACTGTTATTCCGGTTTACAATGATGAGCCCACGAGTATGATATCATATGCACTAGCATCACCTGAGTATCATTTTCAGGTAAGCAACAATGGGGATAGACATAAAGACAGTGGGGATTTAACTACCTCCGTATCCGCAGATTCATCAACTCTTCGGTCTTTCCGTTCTGTTGATGAATCGACCTTTGATCCCCATCAAAGTTTCAGTTCAATAGACGACGGTTCTGGATCTCGTAGCCTGATTATGGACCCACTCTCCCGTACGAAGGCTTTGCATGTCCAGGTTTCCTTCGGAGATGACGGGTCAGCTGATAAAGTGAAATATACCGTCACTTGCTATTACGCAAAGGGGTTTGAAGCATTAAGAAGAATGTGTTGCCCATCAGAGCTAGATTATATACGGTCCCTGAGTCGGTGTAAGAAATGGGGTGCTCAGGGTGGCAAGAGCAACGTCTTCTTTGCAAAGACCTTGGATGATCGGTTTATCATTAAACAGGTTACGAAGACAGAGTTGGAATCGTTTATAAAATTTGCCCCCGGATATTTTAAATACTTGTCTGAATCAATTAGTTCTAGAAGTCCGACATGCCTCGCAAAGATTCTCGGTATTTATCAGGTGTTTGTTTAACTTCAGATGTTTTAATGCTACATATTATAATTGTTAATATATCGTTCATTGCTTACTGAAGCTGGAATAATTATTTTGTCTACTTTTATTTTTCTTGAAGGTTACTACAAAGCATCTTAAAGGCGGGAAAGAAACAAAAATTGATGTTTTGGCTATGGAGAATCTTTTGTTTCGAAGAACCTGCAGGAGGCTATACGATCTCAAAGGATCTTCAAGATCTCGTTATAACCCCGATACAAGTGGAAGCAACAAAGTTTTGCTAGATCAGAACTTTATCGAATCAATGCCAACTTCCCCTATTTTCGTCGGTAATAAAGCAAAGCGGTTGTTGGAAAGAGCTGTCTGGAATGACACTGCTTTTCTTGCTGTAAGTTTTCGATCTTTTCTTGTATGCTTGTCCCTCCGAAGATGTTGTTAACATTCCAGGAGATCCATTCGCATGATGCATGTTTATATCCATTATTTTTCTCTTCTTTTTGATTTTGCAGTCAAGTGATGTGATGGATTACTCGTTACTGGTCGGAATCGACGAAGAGAAGCACGAGTTAGTTCTCGGAATTATTGATTTCATGAGGCAGTATACCTGGGACAAGCATCTCGAAACTTGGGTGAAGGCTTCCGGCATCCTCGGCGGGCCAAGGAATGCAGCACCAACCGTAATTTCACCGAAACAATACAAGAAAAGGTTCCGGAAAGCAATGTCGACTTATTTCCTGATGATCCCCGATCAATGGTCTTCTTCTACCATGCCAAGAAAACCTGGGTCAGATACTGGTGAAGAGAATGGGCAAATCCGGACCTCGGTTAAGTGATTCTTCAAATCTGTGAGTGTATATTCATATCTTTGATTCTTTTTCCCCCCTTGTTCATATGATTGATTTCCATTTTTTTCATTTCTTTTTGAGGGCATTTTTTCTCACAAAAATACAATAAATTATAATTATTCTTTTAGGAAAGTTGCATGGGATTTTTTTTATAAGACAGAAATTTCTACCAGAGTTCCAAATTTTGATGATCTCTGCATGAAATTTTTTTGATCTTATAATTTTAGCATTCCACCATGTAAATGGATCAGTGAATTAGATTCTTTTGTGATTCATATATATATAAATTATACCATTGCTGATGGGTCTGGTTATTAGGTCAATCTAGTTATACAAACCGGTCTGGCTGATTCGGATTCGGGTTTTCTTGCTCCGGTTCTTCACTTTTCTAAAAATATCCGTGTTTCGTTATATATCCGGGTATGGGGTTTGAGGATAAAACCTTTGAAAGATCTTCCAAATACATGAAAAAACTTAAAAAAGGATCCGAACATACTAGTGTCGGATTGAATGGCTGTGATTTATAGAGTTTAAATGCTTATTTGACGGTTTCAGCTATCTCAACCGTCGATATATACCAAAATCGACAGTAATACATAGTTCTGTTCTCATAAATGGCAACCAGAGCATTAGTGTAATTGATCCGTGTCAAACCTAGCTCTGGTCAGTTCGAGCTCAATCTAACATTAATTTTTAAACTCGATCTCGGCTCGACACTTAATTGAATTGTTTAGGTTCAAGCTCGATTAAGCTCATTTATTAACTTTCACAACTCAAGCTCAATTATGCTCGTTTGCATCAAGCTCGAGCTCCTTTACACTTCAACCTGTTCTATATAACAAGGACAAAAATGTAATTTCATAACACAAAAATATATTAAAATGAAAAGTTCAATTAAGCTCATGATCTATTTGAATCGAGTATTACGACACTTGAATCCGGTTTGATTGATAGCTTGAGTTGTTCGAGCTCGACTCAAACAATTACCAGACAAATTGAATTCGAGGTTTTTTTTCTCCTAATCCAATGTTGAAGATCATACATTCAACCTCAAAAGGAGCTCTTAGCTTTAATTCTCCAATCTTTTTTATTTGTTTTTATGGAATATCCGTGTCCCATATAATATGCACAAATATATATATATAACAGAGTTATTTTTTTTGCTATATAATATGCATACAAATATGTGTATATATATAAGAGCTAGGGTTTTTACTAAAGGAATTTGTTAAAACCATTCCCCTTGAAGTTTAGGGTTTTTGAAGCCTCCACTATTAACAATTTGAATCCATCTTTCTTGAAGAAGATCAAGGATCTCTTCATCTCTGCATTCATTTTAACATTTGCCAAAAAAGATTAACTATTATAGATTAAAATCAGAGTAACTAAAACATGTGTAATTGAGTCAGAGCCGAAGTTAGAGTGAGTTCCATTGAATATCAGTTTCAAAGTTCGGGTTTAGCTCGAGATAAAATCTAACTCCTCAAGCTTGGTTGATTAATCTCATTTAAGTATAGAAAAAAATGAGCTATATCCGGGAGTGGAAGTAGAAATTTTATGTCGGGATTGAGATTGAATTATAAATTTTTTAGTAGCAACTTAAGATCAATTATTTGTACTTGAATTTGGCTCTCTTAATAGCAGTGGCGGGTCATTAAAATTTGGGAGTGTTTAATTAAAAAATTTTAAAATTTTGAAGGATTTTATGAGAATTTCTAAAAAAATTTGGTAAGTTTATTAAAAAAAATTCAAATTCTTGACAAATTTTGAGGTGTAAAAAAATTTTCAAAATTAAAAAAAAAAAGGACTACAACTCAAGCTTTTTTGAAGCCAAATTCAAGTAAAAACCCGAACTCTTAAGCTCATTTGTAATCAATCAAACTTGAGCTCAACTTTACAATGATGACCATAATTCAAGCTTAAGTAAATCTCAGAGTAATTTCCAAATATAGAAGTCTTAAATAACTCAAGCTCAACTCGATAATGATGGAACAAAATCCGAGTTTTATATACTTACCTATGATGAAAAAGAGTAGGAGAAATGAAACGAGGACCTTCATCATACCCTTCACAAACTGTTTCACCATTATCATCTCGGTAACATATTACACCCAAAGCTTTATCCTCAAAAACCTGTCAAAAAACCCACACAAACCACATCATGTTTCTCACTCTCTGCTCGGAAAACAATGGCCGAAAATAACCCCCAAAAAAAAACTGATCATTTTTTGTTCAACCTTATTGTTGATGGAGAAACCACTGGTCTGAATTTCCGGTGATTTCTTACAAGGAACTTGGTTGTTAAGCATCACGATCTTGTTCACATGTGGTTTCCATGTTTTAAAAGGAAGATTAACTGGAAAAGAACATGTAATTACAGACATTGAAGACAAAATATTACAGTGAAGAAGAAAGAAAATGGAGGACAGTGAGAGAATTTATGCGTGTGTCTCTGTGTTTTTCTTTTAAAGACAAAAAATGATAACTACACTCATCTTCAACCTTTCTTTTTTCTTTTTCAATTTTGGCTAGTAAATACGACAATTTGAAAATTCGCTAGTAAATAAGACTCGAAGATCAGAAAAAAAAAAAAATACTTGAATTTGAATTTATAATTTCATAAGGTTTAAAAGTTATTTCAGAAAAAAAAATTAAATATTAAAAAGAAAATAAACGAGAGTTTTCGATATTTAGAACAAAAAGTTATTCAGAAGTGGTTTTAATAGATTAATGACTTAAATGATATTTTTGAATAATTTAATAATTTTTTAAAATTAAATAATTAAAACGTAAAATAATTTAATAAAATTAAGCGTAGTTTACTAGAAAGTTCGAAAAAGTACTGAATTATTTGTCATAGTTTTTAGGTAAAATGGGTTCCATTTTTGCTTTATCTTTATACTGTTGATTAAGTCTTACTATATATATTTCTGTTATATATATATATATATATATATGATATTTTCCTGTTTGAGATCGGAAAAAAGGGGTTTCATTAATTTATATATATTTATTTTGATATTACAGAAATATTAAAAAATTAAAATTACTGACTGTAAATTAATAAATAATATTTTTCATTTGGTTAAGATAATAATTTTTTTTATCTTGTGAACTGAAAACAAAAATTAACTAAATAAATTTAAATAAAAATTGAAGTAAAATTAAATTGAATTTAATAAAATTGAATCAAAACTAAATTAAACACAATGGCTCAAATCGATTTTTGGTTTTTAGGAGAGTCTATTTCTCAACTTTATTGAGAGGGATTGCATGAATCAGTTAAGTTAATTTTCGATTCAACTTGTTGATTTTGCTTTATATTAAAGTGAGTTATGAGGTTGCAATATAATATTAAATTAGGGACTTTGAATGTCGGAATCTCAAATCTTACATATGTTGAATGTCATTTTCTAAAAACAATCACATGAATCAATTGAGCTAAATTTCAGATTATTTTTTTATTTGATAATTTATTGGAGAAAGATTTTCTTTTCAAATTATTATAATATGACTAGATTAAAGTTTTCATAATTTTTTTAAAAAAATTTAAAAAAATTAATTTGATTTTCATTAAAAAAGATATTTTAATTTGAATAAGATATTTTTCTTTCATACATAGTTTGATAAGATATTATTAAAATTAGATTAGATTAGATTAATGAAGGGACGTCCAAAAGATAAGATGCTGTAATTCTTGTCCTATAAAGCTATGGTATTTTAATTTGGGTCATGAATCATGATTCAATTTTTTATTCTTTTTTTTAAAAAATTTATATTTTGAATAAAGATATTTTTTTTTATATTTGATGATTCATAATAGAGGTGTTCATGAATTAGGTCGAGTTGGTTTTAGGTAAAAACCAATTTAATTGATCGGTTCGATTGGTTTTTTCGAACCGACTTTGACATGAGAAAACTGATCTGGCCGACTTTGGTTGAGAAGATCGATCAAACCAAACCGAATTTGATTCGGTTGATTTTTTTGGTTAGCTGACTTTGAGTTATTGGGTTGAGTTTATATAATTATATATCTATTATATATTATAAAATATAAATATATTTTAAATAATCTAAAAATATGAAATAAGTCATTTTTTGATTGGCTTAATTTCGAAATTCAAAAACCGATAATTGGTCCAATTAATCAATTAAATAAAGGTCAAAATCGACCAACCCGCCCTACTTGACTAAACTTAAACCGAAAAATCGAATGAGTCGATTTTTTTTATTAAAATTGAAAATTTTTCTCTCCTAGTTCTAGTCATGCTTATCATGATATTAACACACTTTATATTTATCCAAACCCGGACGGCTCGAAATATAGGTTTAAAATTTTGTACAAACCCAACTATATTTATAAATAGCTAATCTAAACCCATTTTAGACCCATCCATATTTTTAATTTTAAAAAAAAATAAGTTTATGTTATTTTTTAATTTAAAATTTAATAATTCAATTTTTTTCATTTATTAAAATTTATATATGCCCAACTTAATTTTTTAAATATTTACACTATAGTATTATATATTACCATAAATTTAATTTTTAGGTATTATAAAATTACATAATATATAAAAAGGAATATAATATAATATATTACAAAATTTAGAAAATGGATTGGGCCAGACTCGAGCTGTAACACCCCATACCCAACTTGATCATCGTGTCAGGGTATCGAAATACTACATTCGTTGTCGAAGTAACTACAATTAATTTCATATCAATTGAATATTTTTATTCAAGCTATTAAGCTCATTACACCTTTATAACATGATTTATAAGCAAACCCGAGCTTCATACGAGCTTACGAAAGCTCTCTTAATAGTTGTTAGTTGTTCAAGGACTTAAGTATAAAGTTTCAATCTATCGAGTTAACGTTGCAACTTTGAGAATTCCACATCGCAATGTCATTCACTGACTTTGGCTCGTCGTGACGTGTGCTCTATTTTCATGAAAACCATACTTTTCAATTTACAACACCTAAATCAATACTTGTTTAGCACTTTTCAACCAATTCAACAAACATATCATTCATATTTACCTATTTCAACCTTAAACATCACATAATTCAACTTTAAACTCAATCAAATATAACTATGTTTGCAAAGTTAACGAGGTGCTCAAAGTCCATGAAATGATTCCACTAGAAATCTTCACGTACATACTTGGTCTAAACCTATGTACATGCCATAAACTATTACCAAAAGATCAACAACATACCCTCTTCTAAGCTTTAAGATGTGATGTCATGAGTTAAGATTGATCTTCACTCTAAAGCTTCAATTCGAGCCTTTACCACCTACGCGTTGGGAAATAACGTGTTAAGCTTATAAAAACTTAGTAAGTACATCAAGAATTAAACTTATCGTAAGTACATCAAGAATTAAACTTATCATTACCTTAATTAAATTTAATATATCAATGCTTTAAATATAAAATAATGAATTTAATTAAATGATCATTAAATGCTCATTTCCACTTACAATCTTACTATGTTTCACTTAACGTGTAACATCCTCAAAACCCCATTGGTTGTAAATAATATGAGATAAAATTTTAGTGAAATAAGGTATAAGATCAAAGAAAATGAAAGTTGCAAGATATCAAAAGAAAGTTAAATCAAGAAGCATGACATGATGTATAATTGATTTCTCGATAAAATGAGAAAATGATATGAAGATGATAAAAGAGAATATTGAGGAGTATTAAAAAAAATAATAGTTAAGAAGTAGGTTTTATTATATTGATTTAAAGTAAATGCTAAACCATAAATATGTGAAAAGTTTTTGGTTCAAGTGTAAATATTCAAATTTTAGGGGATCAAAGTGTAAAGACCAAAAGTGAAAATAATCCAATTTACTATGATATGGAATTGGCATGCAGGGACCAAATTTAATAGGTGAAGAATTATGAGGGACTAAATCGTAATTTTATCAAATTAAGTGATAATTCAATGATGGAATTTTAAAAGATCATAAAGGGAAAAATAGTCAATTAGAAAAAGAAAGAGAACTCTAGAAGGCAATGATGATGTTGGAGATATTTTGATGATATTTTATAATTATTTCATTAGATAAATATTACTTTATTAATATTTTAATGAGATATTTTACTAATATTTTATTATAAATAGCTAGTATAAAAGGAGAGGAAGATGAAAAAAAAAAGAAGAGGATCCTCCCATCTTTCCAACATGAGTGAGGGGGAGAGAAAAAGAAAATTTTGTCTTTACAATTTGATTCTTCCACCAAAAATCCACCATTTCAAGAAATTGTCATAATCACCAAGAGAGAAAAGTGATAAGGAGACTATGGAGAACAAGAAAATCACTTTGGATTCAAGAAAATGGAAGTTGGAGGAGAGAGAAAATCAAGTTAAAGATTGAAATCAATAGGACAAGGTAAGAACATCAAGATTTCAATATATTTTTAAGTTTGATATTATTGAAAAAGCATGAAAATGATGTTAAAGTAGAGTTTTCTTATATAAGATTTTATGTTTTGATATGTTAGTGAAGGAAAATAAGAGGAAGTGATGGGAAATATTGTAGAGAAAGGAAATGAGGGTATTATAAACTTGGTTATCAACATTTTGCACTAAAACAGTTTTGGACAGTAATAGTAGTCTGACTTTAAAAATTCACCAAAAAGTGTATAAATTTAATTAGAGGTTAATTAAAGTATGAAATTAAAGTCGATTGAGTCTAGTTTTACATAGAATAAACAGTGTAAGCAAAATAATTTCATATTATGAGATATATGAATTTTTGTGAGACAAAGTCAGATTGATTTCGGGTTCCCCTGTTCTAACTTTGGAAAATCATCAACAATTGTAAAAAAAAAAATTAGGGGTTTAAATTTATATGTTTAAATTATTAATGAGTCTATTTTCAATATAAATAAACTTAAATATCATCCAAAACCTGTACTAAGAGATAATTAATTTTTAGTAAAAAAAGGTCGAAGCTGTCAAATAGCAGAATAAGGATAAATTTGAAGATTTTACTGTGCTTATTGGCTAAATTATAAATTTTGAAATTTTTATGGTTAAAAGATATTTGAGCCTAGTTTCAAAAACATCAAGCAGATCTTAATTTAGAATTTTTTAGCTCAAGATATAAATAATTTAGTGACTATGACTCAAGTGGACAATTTTGATATGAACACATAAGTAAATAGTGGGATTATAGATAATGTTACATATAAGCATGTTATATACTAAAAGCTAAAGATTCTAACAAATATATACATAAAGGATGTGGAATGGAGAGAAGGAGGAGGAAAAAAAATATATATATATATAGTAGATGAATTTGAAATGTTTCGAAATGGTTGGAGGTGATGGAATGATTGATACATATGAGTATGTTTAAACGAATTGATAACATAATAAGTGCATAATTGTTAATTGATGTGAAACTTTTATGAAGAATTAAATTGATTGGCACAATTTAGAAATAAATATGAAATATACATAAAGGGGTTAAACTAATTTTGCAAGCGCAAGTCCTCCAATGGTCTTATTTGTAAAATTTTAATATTTGTGTTAACTTTATAAACTTTGCTATCTTTAATTGAATATCATGTTTTAATGAGCTCATCTAACTCATAATTAATTCTATCGTAAATTCAATTATTACTAAAATTAGTTAATGATCTACATTAATTAAATAATAAGATAAATTGATCTGAAATTTCCAGTAGTTGCTTCGGCAACGAATGTGATATCCCGATGCCTTGACTCCGCGATTGGGTCGAGTATGGGGGTGTTACATAACGATTCACTACTGATTTCACCTAACACTTTTCGTTTAGCTCACAGTGACTTAACTAGACAAGCAGGATATGTGGAAAAGAAAACACTGGAATGCACCAAAGCAAGTCATTATCACTAAGTTGCACCGAAGTGCCTCTATCACTGATTTGCACCAAAGTGCCACAATCACTATATGCGCGTTGAAAGTTTCCTAATGACATGTCATCTATATTCAACATGTTCATATCTTATCTCCCTGGGCATTTATATTGTCATTTTCATTGCTACCACTTATTAATTAATAACATATAAAACTTTACATTCTTTACAATTTAGTCCTTGTTTTCGTGAAAATCAATATTCATTAAATTATCACTTTAATTTCAGTTAGAATTAAATTCACTATCATAAAAACTTCATTCAAACTCTCAATTCAAGTATTTTTATTTCACACTTCTAATTTTTATGCTCTTTACAAATTAGTCCTCTTTACATAAATTTCACTACACTTTACAATCTTTCCAATTTAATTCTTGCTAACATATAATTCAACAATCACTTTATTCTCACTTTAGAATACATTTCACTTCCATATATCGCTTTATTTAAACATTTCATTACAATATTTCAGTAAACATAGCCACTTTTGATTATTTTACAGTTTAGTCCTTAACAATATGAAATTTCATAATCACTATAAATCCACTTCAATATCACTTTAAATTTAACTCGCTGCCATATAATACTTCATTTAGGCACTTATTCATAATATTACATTTTACACATTAAATTTTGTACACTTTACAATTTAATCACTTATTATATACTTTCATTACACAGTTAATTTACTTGATATTGAAATCAAATGGATATCTTCACTATTTCAAATTAAATAATAACACAAATATTTTTAAGTTAAATTCTTGAAGTACTTACCTATCTTTACATATTTTATATTTGGATTTTAATAGGTATAGTAAAATTCTTGAAGTACTTACCTCTCTTTTGTTAGAATTTCACTATTTTGCTTTTAATTCTCTTCCTTCCTCACTTTTGTCGCCATCTTCACTTCGTTTCCAACACTTCCATTATTTCTTCTCTTTTTTTACTTCATGAACACATCAGATAGAAAATCAATTTCTTTACTAGAAATCACTTTCTCATATCTCTACTTCAACAAAACATAAATTTCATAAGAAAACCCTTGAATTCATACCTTGTCTCTTTAATCTCTTCACTTTCTTCACTTCCAATTCCAATTTCTTTTTTCCAAGATGATAATCAAACTCTCTAGAATCTCTACTTCACTTTTACTTTTTGGTGGCTATGAAAATTTTCAAGATTTTTGAGTGAAATTGATGGAAAAGGACTAATTTGTAAAGAAAGGAAATTTTCTCTCCTCTCCCTTTTCCCGTTCACATTGGAAAGATGAAGAAAATAACATTCCTAATAACTTTTGGAATAGAAAAAACATAAAGTAATATTACCATATAAAAATAATTTTGATGAAAGAAAAATTCTAATAAAAGTAAGGCCAATGCAGAAGAATAAAGGAATGGAAGAATTTTGTAAAAATAAAGTACAAGATTTTCTTAATAAAAAAATAATTAGAAAGAGCGGCTGTCTTTGGAGTTATTTAGTATTTTTCCTTTCTTTTTTATATTAACATTATATAATTAAAATGTTCATAATATATATTATTAAAATAATAATTAACTAATTAAATAATATAAAATATCACCAACATCATGATTACAATCTAATGGCCCATATTTTATACTTCAAGACTAAGCAAATCCAATGGTCATAATTCATCCACACATCCAAGGACATTTTGATAATTATTCCCATTAATTATCTTTCTTACTAAATTACCATTCTGCCCTTGATCAAATTTTATATTTCTATTTACGTCCTTTCCACCTTTGATTATTTCCACTTTTAGTCCTTCAAATTTGTTAATTTTCACTTTAACCCTTCAACTTTTGAATATTCACACATTGACCCCATCACTTTTCACTTCTTCACAATTTAGTAAATACCTCAAATTAATATCTCACAATATAATACACGTTTCAACATTCTACAGTATCCAATACCCTCCTCTACTGACATTGATGTACCTTATCTCATTTACTCAATAAATCAATTATACACATTCCGAGCATAACACTTTACAAATTTAACATGATGATTTTAGGGGCGTTACACGAGCCTTCAATGTTCAAGCTCGAGCTTGGCTCATACTTTGAACGGGCCTAATTTTTTTATCCAAACCCATTTTTTGGGGCTAATTATTTGTCCAAACCCATCCAAATTTCAGGCAATTAGTGATGGCAAATCCGTTAATATACAAGGTCATATGTGGGTTACTTGGATTCGAAACCTAACGGAATTGAGAGAATGAAAGTTGAAAACAAAGCTCATAATGTATCAGATTTAATTGATAAAAGATTTGAAAACATGTAAAATCTAGATTGGTATCTATGTGGAAGAAGGTAAGGGCAAGTACGGGTCTTGGCTCTTTTGGTTAAATGATATAATTTCACTTTTAATCCCTATTAACAATTTAAGAGTTCAATATAATCTTTCTTTTTAGCTTTGGCCAAATGGAACTTTTCCATTTTTAGTCTCTCTAAAACAAATAATTATTCAATTCAAATTATTTGAACATAATTTTTTTTAGCTTTGATCCCACAATTTTTTTTTTATTATTTCAACCCAACACAAAATTCCTATGTATCGACCTTGTTTCTGCCATTTGAGAAAAAACAAATTCGAATTCCCTTCTTTGAGGCCGTGTATGGAAGACAAATAAGCACATCTGTTATACGAATTTGAACATCAACAAACTATTTTCTCTATTTTTAGCTTACAACTCAATTTTCAAAAATCAAATTGGTGGTTAAACCAATTAGACCATTATTTTCTGTTAGATTATTGTTTCTTGATTTAACTGTCAGTTTAAAAATAATTAAATAAACAATTTGAAATCATAAAAATATTAAAATACTAAATTGGTTCAATCGTTGATTTTTTATTTCATTTTCGGGTTTTATTTGATTTCGAGTGGTTTACTCAAAAGTCGGTTCAAACCTTTTTCTGGACTGCTATACTGGTTAATTCCCAATTCGAACAGTCCAAATGCTAGTAGTTCCTCTATTCCCAAAAAGAAAATTGTTGCCTACCAACCCGAAGTTTCAACTCTTAAGTGATATTGGGTGAATCCATGATTCGAATTCCAACATCTATAACCAGTCAAATTTTCAAAATTGCAGCCCAAATAATAAATAAACTTATATTAAGAAACATTTTAAAAAACACGAGGGCCCATTAACATTTTTTAATAAACTCAAACCCAGCCCAATAGTTAATATTTTATTTAAGAGTGAACAAAATTCGATTTGACTTGAAATTTATTTTAAAAAAATTAAATTTTAAATTATTCAAATCAAATTTATTGAGTTAACTTAATCAACTCAATTTTTTTCGAATTTTGAGTTCGAATCAAATTAAATTTTGAATTCTAATAACTCAAATAATTCAAATAAACTAAATATAAAACTCTTTTACTTTCCTTCCTCTCAATCCATCTCATACCCTTTTACTTTCTCCCAAAAATATTTATTTCCCCTCGAATCCTCAAAAACAAAAAATTCATTTTATTTTCCCAAAAAATTTTACTTTCTTGTAATCCCTTAATTTTTTTCTTTTACTTTCTCCCAAAACTTTTACTTCCTCCTAAACCCCAAAAATATTATTTTTCAAATTTATATCTACTATTTATATTATTGAATTAAACTTCACATTTTGTACTGTTTATATTATTAATTTATTTAATCATATTGAATCTTTATCAATTTCTATTAAAATTGAATTATTGATAATGCCATAAAATATTTGTGTTAAAATTTTCTGTTTATATTAATTTCACGTTTTATTTTTAAAATAAATTTTATTAAAAAATCATATTTTTTACATGTAATATATTTTTTTAATTTCAAAAAACATGATAACAATAATTAAAAGATAATTGAAGTAATTAAGCAATTAAAGAAATTAACCATCATGTAAAGATTAATAAATATTATAAGTGGATAAAAGCTAATAACAAAATTAATTAGGGTGATTAAATTTTGTTACGGTGGGTGTAAAGACCAAACTCATTTTTCGATTAATTCAAATCTTTTCGCCTAATTTCATTACAAACTTAACAAAAACGCCGCCGTTTCCATAGCCTGACTTGTTTTGCAAGAAGCCATTTACAAAGACACCGAACCTTGCTTCACTTCATTTACTTGTTTATTTTTCTTTGCTCGACTGCTCTCATTATTCAGTAAAATCTCTCTTTATTTCTTTTTCGTTTTTTTTTCTGGTTGTTTTTCGTATTAAAAACAGATTAATTTTTCTTTTTTTTAATTTCTTTAGGTTTTGTTAGATTTAAATATAATCGATCCAAACATGTTTCTCACAAGGTACCAAATCAAAGCATGTTCATTGCAATTTACAGCTCTATTTCCATTTAAAAATAAATGAATTTTGATTTTTTTTTTTTGTTTATTTTGTCAAGGACTGAGTATGATCGTGGGGTCAACACATTTTCACCGGAAGGAAGATTGTTCCAAGTGGAATATGCAATTGAGGCCATCAAGGTAAATTACCTTTTCTTTCTTTCGTTCTTTCTTTCTTTTTTTTTTTTCTGTTTGTTTCCAGGGAAAACCTCCTGAAACAGTTATCATTTTTTTTGCCTAATTTTTTTTGGGCGTGTTCTAATATCAATGAGTTTTTTCTTTTTTTGATTGAAATGTAGCTGGGTTCAACTGCAATTGGGCTAAAGACGAAAGACGGTGTCGTTTTGGCTGTGGAGAAGCGTATTACTTCACCATTGTTGGTATGAACTCTTTTTGTACTTGATTACTTGTGTAATTAGCCCTTTTGCTTGATTGTAAGAGAAGAAAAAAAAAAAAGGGGGGGGGGTTTATTTTTTGTGCTTTAATTTGCTTCATTGTGGCTTATTTGCTAAAATGCAGTATAAAAAAAAGGATATTTTTGTTAAGAAATGGAGTCCCATGATGCCTTCTTTTGATCAATTACCAACTTTTTAGTTACAAAACTATGTTACTCGGACTCGGTAGTTGAGTGTTGGATACGTGTATGTGTTTAACATGGTAATACTCAATTTTCTTTTATTTGGAGGATCATACTCTTGTATTCATGTCCGAAAATGTGGGTATTTTTTGGGAAAATGGAGAGTCCGCGTGGTATAGGTTATAAACATTTGAATGTTGATCGATGGTTGAGACTCTAGATAAGGATATCAGGGTCCTAGGCGCGATAAGTATTTTAGGGGAAATGAAGAGTTCGTGTGATATAGGTTACAACTTTCAAATCTTTGCCCTAGATACGAAAATTCAGGATCCTAGAGACAAATGTTTTAGGGAAAACAAAGAGTGTGTGTAATATAGGTTACAAACATTTGAACATTGATCGATGGTCAAGATTCAAAAAACGGAAATCAGGGTCCTGGTGATAAATATTTTAGGGAAAACGAAGAGTTTGTATAATATAGGTTACAATCATTTGAATGTTGATCGATGTTCAAAGCTTTAGATACGAAAATCAGGGTTTGAGCAACAGAATTCACGATTGCTTCTTCTTCCTCCTATATCCCCCAATTTATTGTCGGCTTGGTTCCCATAATGTGTGATAGGCATGATCTTATTTTCCGCAATATGCTACGCCATACTTGCGGAAGAGTTTGTTACCTTTCACTGTATTTGGTCAGCTTACTTGTTAAAAAAGCAACCATAAATCCCGAAACATCCCGTCAATCGCATGTATTAGGTTTGCAGTTCCTTCCTGGCATCATGGCTTTCGAATTTTCTTCCAGGAACCCAGTAGTGTTGAGAAGATTATGGAAATTGATGCGCATATAGGATGTGCCATGAGTGGGTTGATTGCTGATGCACGGACCCTTGTTGAACATGCACGAGTTGAAACTCAGGTACGATAGTTGTTAGTGCCGTTTCTCTTTGATATGTGGATCTCTTATGAGGAAATCTTTTTCATTCACACAGAACCATAGATTCTCATATGGTGAGCCAATGACCGTGGAGTCTACAACTCAAGCTCTTTGTGATCTGGCCCTTCGATTCGGTGAAGGAGATGAAGAATCCATGGTACTGCCGCATATAGTTGTAGTTATTTTAGATTCTTGGTCTATGATGCTTTACATTCATCTTAGCAAGCAAAAACGAGAGGGCCATACCCAATATGATTAATATACATTGTGTATTAGATTTCTTTTGCCATCTAATGTAGGATTCTGTATCTCTTTTGAATTGCGTATTCACATGTATAACGTTTTCCTTCGCAGTCCCGACCATTTGGGGTATCTCTTCTCATTGCTGGTCATGATGAGAATGGGCCTAGCTTGTAAGTATGCGATGATTTTACTTTGCCTTGCCTTTTGTAGGAGTAAATCTCTTCGTCATGTCACTAAATTCTAATGTTATCTCCTATGTTACTCGGACTTAGAGATGATGTGCTGAACGGGTATGCTCAATATTTTTATAAATTTTTGCATATTTTTAGTGAATCATAATCTCATGGTATCTGAAAAATTACGAGTCGGATAAACGTAGATTATCACAACTGTAATTGGTTGAAGCATAGTTACTGAACTGCCATTATCTGAAGAATGGTATCCGACCTGCATATCCAACACGTCCAAATCGTTACCAAGTCCAAGTAATATAGGTTAAAATACGGCTCTGAGCAACTGCAGATCAAAATTTGGGCTGCCAGCTTCTGATAGGCATGCATATATGCTGTTCTGTTTACTTGTTCAAAACTTGGGTTTTGCAGATACTATACCGATCCCTCTGGCACATTTTGGCAATGCAATGCAAAAGCTATAGGTTCGGGTTCCGAAGGTGCTGATAGCTCTTTTCAAGAGCAATACAACAAGGTATCTTCGCTTCCGTTTGTATGTTGTTTTTCATCCTTGGAAGTCGAGTCTTTATCCGAAGTCGGCATGCCATGTCACGATAAAATTCCATTGTATTGTTTTGACTCACTCGTATAAATTCTTTCCCCCTGCAGGACTTAACTCTTCAAGAAGCTGAAACAATTGCTTTGTCGATTTTAAAGCAAGTAATGGAAGAAAAGGTGAACTTTTTCCATCAAGATTTTACCGTATGTGTATTTCTTTTCTGCAAATTCTCTGTTATCGACCAATGTTATCATTACAGGTGACTCCCAACAATGTCAATATCGCTCGAGTAGCACCGACATACCATCTATACACCCCGTCAGAGGTCGAAGCTGTCATTACTCGTCTATGAGAACACATTGTACCATGTTTTCTGCTGTAACGATGCTCAAGTCGGGATCAAGTCTCGTATTTATTTTTGGGGATTCAAGCTGTGAAACCTTTGGTTTGGTTTGGCACTAAAAACTCATCCATCTCATCATTTGGATTGTTTGATTACAAAAATAGAACCTTTAATTGGATTTAGTATTTGCCTTTCTCAATTTCTAGCAAGTCTTGCTTTGCCTTTTCTTCCATGCTTTTAGAATTTTATAGAGTTTAATCAGGCTGAGTAAAAACATTAAAAATTTATTAAAAAAAAAAAAAACCTCGACAACCGAATCACTGTTTAATCGGTTTGATAGCAAAGAATGATAATTGTAGTGGATAAATTGCAATTGATGTGCGCCATTTTGGTTTTTTATAAAAATGAACCGAATGGCGAACGGAATCGAACTTATTTGAACCGGTTCGGTTCGTTTGAAAAAATTTCTTAAGGATATATGTATATTTTTATAGTGTTTTAATTTCTTTGATAATAAAGATAAAGCTACACTTCCGTTTTCATTGGTTTTTTATAACATTTTTTATTTTTCAATTTTAAAAATTAAATTTCATTTTTTATTTTTATGAAATTCAAAAACACGTTTAATAAATAAAAATAAAAACTTGTTTTTGCTTGTGTTATAAAATAAGGAGAGATAAAAGAGAATAAAAAACAAAAAAAAAATGAAAGTGATAGAGAATGTACTTTATTGATTAAATGGGTGATTACAATGTTTCATCAGAGTCTTTATTTATAGGCATAAGAAGTATAAAAGAAGTAGATATCTAATTCTAATAACTATTAGAATTTAAAGTACATCAAAACTTTATTTTAGAAACTTCTATTTCAAGCTGCCTTGTTAAAAACTTTTACTAGGAAAACCCAATGGGACAAAATCTTAGTTAAATCAAAATAGTACAACTTGTTTTTTGACTCCCCCTAATGGTAACATTACATTACATTCTTGAGTTGACGCATTCCAATCTTGTGTAGTAATCTTTCAAATGTTAAAGTTGGCAATGCCTTAATAAAAATCTCTATATTAACAACAACTTTAAAAACATAAAAATAATAAAAAAGGAGTAAAAGATACACACCATACAATGGAATTTATATAAAAAATACATACCATGAAATGGAATTTATCTTTGGCCGAAACCTTGGTTCTTTGTTCATGGAAGAATCGGCATTAAGAAGGAAGATGATGAAAAATGCTAATGTTTTCTTTCTTTTTTATTAATTAACATTTAATTATCATTAATTAAGCATATTATTATATATTTTTTAACATATAAAATACACTATATAATCACTCCGTAAGTATTTAATAAAAATATTTACAGAAATGAGTAGAGGTGTTCATGGGCCGGGAGGCCCTGCACGGCCTGAAGGCCCGACCGAAATTTGGGAGGGTTTGGGCAAAAATATAAGCCCGAAAAATGGGCTTGGACAAAAAATAAGGCCCGTTTAAAAAATGGGTTGGGCCTCAGGTAAGGTATTTTTGGCCCGGCCCGGCCCGAATTCACTAAATGACAAAAAAAATCTGCTATTTTTTTAATGTAATTTTCTTTTTGTTTTCTCCCTATTTTGCTACCATATTACTATTATATTGCTACTATTTTGTTGTTATTGATTGAATATTATATAAAACTTATTTTATTGTTAATTTTGTTATTATTTTAAATGCATTTGTTAATTTTATTATTTTTTTAGAGGTATTTGCTTGTTAAGTTACATCTATCTTAGTGTTATTTAAGTCTACATATTTTTTTAAAATTTATTTTCAATTTGTTGGGAAATATTTATTTTGATTTTTTTAGTATTTTTGATGTATTATATATATTTAAAAATTATATAAAATAATATAAAATTTTAATACGGGCGGGCCGGGACGGGCCCGGATTTTAGCATTTTTATATGGGTCAGGCTTGGGAAAAATTTTAGGCCCATTTTTGGGCTCGAGCCCGATGAATGGGCCTAAATTTTTAGGTCAGCCCGGCCCATGAACACTTCTAGAAATGAGGTTTTGATACCTTATTTTCTAAAACCACTTAACTTTAGGGACAAACCACTTGTTGTAACACCCCTTACCCGTATTTATTATCGGAATAGGGAACGGGGCATTACCGGAGTTTACAATTTTTTTTTTTTACTCAATATAACCCCTTTATAATTAATCTAGTCTTCCTTGCAAATATTTAAGCCGAAACTAATTCATACCAACCAATCCAATTCAACATATTTTCAAAATAGATCCATGCAAATTTATAAGATAACCTCATTACATACTGAAACTAGAAATTTGTTAGCCATACCAATGGCTGACCTTATATTCATTTCATATTAACATTTATTTTATTAGCTTATACATGCCATTCATTTCCAAACTAAAGTTTCTTTAAATACCGAAATACTGGGGTTGATAGTGTGATGAGTCTCCCACCGATCCGATCTCCGAGCTCTTAACACTACAAAACAGGGAAAAAGGAAATAGGGTAAGCACTTTGTGCTTAGTAAGCCCATGTAACAAGAATTATACTTACCTAGTATTTTCAATACAAGCAATAAACATTCATATACTCACTCAATGCATTATTACCCTAACATTCACAAACTCAACATCCAAGTTAGTCGATTAATTTCCATATATCAATAATATACACGCCATGATTGATGAGCTCATCAATATCATGATTTCTATTTCCTTGTTATTTTTCCATATTTATCCCGTTAAATTACTCGAAATTTCGATGGATTTTCAGAGGTACACTTTAGTGTACAAATCCGGGCCCGTCAATTCATATTCATGTGCGCACATTTTCATTTCAGAGAGCACACTCCCGCGAACCTCATCTTTACAGCGGGATTACCAGTCCAGGCTAAATCCCCTGCAATATAAACTCATAGAGTATTGTCGGGATTACCAGTCCAGGCTAAATCCCCTGCAACGACAATTACTCTAATGAGCTTGGATCTGAATTACCAGTCCAGGCTAAATTCAGACCCTAATTCGGATTACCCGTCCGGGCTAAATCCATTTTCCACATATTCTTCGGGAGGGCTATATCAAGATAGGATCACCCGTCCGGGCTAGATCCTTTTTACCGTCAATTCCTTTTCAGAGATCCATCGAATTTTCCTTTCATTCAACCGGGATTTCTTTCCCTTTTTATCAAATATACCAATGTTTCATCAAATTTCATACAATGGACATTCAAATCATATTCATATCAATAACATACATTTCAAACATTTAAGAATATAATTCAAGTTACACGAACTTACCTCGATACTAGTTCGTTTATAAAATCTACTAATCCGGGACTTTTTCCTTTCCTCGATCTAGCTTTGTATTTGAGTTTTCCGGATCTAAATAAATAAATTCAATCATCAATTCAATACATTTCATGTTCACATGTAGCATTTTCTATAATTCTATTATTATTTTTAGCTTATTCAAAGCTGTCTACTTGAGTCACAGTCACTAAATTATTTATTTCTTGAGCTACAGAGCTCCAAATGAAGAACCATTAATTTTCCCTGAAACTAGACTCACATTTCTTTATACCATAAAATTTCCAGAATTTTTAGCCTAGCCAATTAGTACAGTTTATTCATCAAAGTTGCCCCTGTTCTGCTGTCTGGCAGTTCTGACTCTTCTTCACTAAAAATTAATTATCTCTTCATACGGAAATTAGATGGTGTTCCCATTTATTTCTATAGAAAATAGACTCATTCAGGATTCTAAACATATAAATTTAAGCTCCTAATTATTTTTCTTCAATTTTTTATGATTTTCTAAAGTCAAAACAGGGGAACCCGAATTTATTCTGAACCAGTCTTACAAAAATCTAAATATCTCAAAATACAGAACTTCTTTTATTTCCTTGTTTCTTTCATATGAAAATAGACTCAATAAGCTTTAATTTCATATTTTGTTCATCTTCTAATTCAACTTCTACAATTTATGGTGATTTTTCAAAGTTAGACTACTGCTGATGTCAAAAACTGTTTTAGTGCAAGCTGGTTATTACCATTTTTCCCCTAAACTTTCAATGAATGATAATTTCGTCCCTGCTCAATTAACCTCTCAATTGAGCTTATTTTTCTCAATTAACACTTTATTCTATCACTTTAAACTACTTTATAACCTTTGGAAATCATAATTTCAGTAATAGACTTTAATTCCAAACACTTTCATAATTAGGTCCCAAAAATCAATTTCTATTGAAATTACCTAATAAAATCATCTCTTAAACGAATTAAGGCTTAAATTTCATGCTATTTCATCATAAACTTACATAAACCAACCATGGTGGCTTTCAATTTCATCCATGAAATCAAAGACTAATGAATTTAATAGTAGGACCTAGTTGTAAAAGTCTTTAAAAACACAAAATTACAAGAAATAGGCAAGGATTCACTTACTTGGTGCAAAAATTATGATATACCAGCTTATATACCCCTCCTATGGCGTTTTTAGCTGATGAGAGTGAAGAAAAATGAAGAGATTTCTAGATATCCCTATTTAGTCCTAGTTTTATTTAGCAAATTTTGTTATTTTCCCATTTTACCCTTATTTCTCCTTATCTTCTTGCTGATTTCATACCCTTGCCGTCCAGCCCAATTAGACCTTGGGTCTATTTTCCTTTTAAGCCCTCTTTCTTTTATCATTTAAAGTATCTAATCATTTTTCATAATTTTGTATTTGTTACAATTTAGTCCTTTTCATCTAATTACATACTCAAACGTTAAAATTTTCTAACGAAATTTTAATACTATATTACTAACATTTTATAAATATTTATAAAAATATTTCCTACTCAATTTTATGAGATCAAGGTCTCGATACCTTGTTTTTACCCAATTCCTTCAATAATTCCTTTTTCTAACTAACCACTAAATCGGTAAAATTTTTCTATCGATATTTTAATACAATTTTCCTATCATATAAATATTCATGCAAAAATATTAAAATAAATTTCTCTTTAAATCGGATTTATGGTTACGAAACCATTGTTCCGATAACCTTGAATTTAGGCCATTACACTTGTACTTAACTATTCATTCAATTAAGAAAAATTGTCATATCAAAATTCAATATTATATTATATTTGACTCGTAAATATTATTATTTAATATTTACAAACTCACTCATCAAATTTTTAATCCCGAAACTACTTTTTTCGACACCACTGAAAAACTAGTCGTTACACAGTGAATACCAACTAATTTAATCCGTATTGTTCGAAATATAGTTTACCAACCTATATAAAAAAAAGGTTCTAAAATATAGGGGTGAAAAAAAAAATTCGAGGGGACCAGAATTAAATTTTATATTTTTCTAAGAGCTAAAATAAAACTTCACAATTTTAATAGCTTATATCTTTATACGTTTTAAATGACTAAATAAAAAAATTATATTTTTTGGGAGGCCGATGTGTAATTTTATCATTTACTAAATTAAAATATTGTAAAATTTAAAAGGTCAAAAGTGAAATTTTACATTTGAAGGGGGAGCTTGGGGGTGTGTTAAAATGTATTTTAAATTTATATTTTTTTATTATTTATTTTAGATTTGTTGAATTATGGATTATTATCTACATAATATGGGATTATTTTCTTGTTTAATTTATGAAATAAAATTTTACTTGTTTATTTTGAGTTTGTTTATTGACGAGTTATATTTGTATAATTTATTAAAAAATATTTTATATTTCAAATTTATTTAATCTCATTATTTAATAGTTACGAATATTTTATATATATAATGTTTTTTTTTAAATTATAATAAATCTTTAACAAATCGGTATCAATAAAAAAATATGTGGACCAAAATAAAAAAATTAAAAATAATTCACACTACTTTATGAGTTTTCCAAAACCTACTTTCCTTCGCAATTTCTTCAATCGTGTAAAAATTGTTAAAATATGTTGACTCAAACTTAAGTTTTATATTTATAGGAGATTTATTATATTATAAATATAAAAAAAAAGTTTAATTTGATGCGTCATCGTTATATAAATCTATATCAATACTTATATTAAACTCCTGATTTAGTTGGCGTAATGAATTATCCGGACATCAATTTAGATGAAAATTATTAAAATACCTTTTACATATAAAGTAAAAATTATTAACACAAGGGTATTTCTATACTTTCATTTTTTTAATAAAATAATGTTAAGATGAGATTCGAACTTGAAACATATGAGACCGTTTGTTTGTATGTAAAATGTTTTCCGTAAAATATTTTCATTGTTTTATGATGTTTGTTCTGTGGAAAATGAATTTCCAAAAGAAATCATTCTAAAAAAAGAATGGTAAAATCAATACTTTTTAAAGGAAAATGTCTTACCAAAATTTTTTTTGTAAGACATTTTCCCACTGATAAGGTTCTGTTCACTATTTTCATTGTCGAAGAAATAAAAAGGGGAAGCTCTCTTCACTATGAAGAAAACAGTTTCTCATATTCTAATTTTATATTTTTTTCGATTTAGTCCCTAAAATCCAAATTTTTACTATTCTACAATTTAATTTCTTAAAAATAAAATTTCTTATTCTACAGTTCAGTCCTAAACCTCGATTTTCTAAAATTTTCAGATTTTATAATTTAGTCCTTACAACTAAAATTGTCAAAATTTCCAAAAATTAGTCCTTGATTTTTGAACAGTTAAACTTTCATATTCTATTTTTCAGAATTGTAAATTCTCAAATAATGTAAATTAGTCCTAAAACTCAAGATCTTTACAATTTAACTCCTATAGTTTCAAAATTTACTATTTTATGCTCAACTTTCCAAATTTTCATATTTCATAGTCCTATAATTTAGTTACTACATCAATCTTTCAAATTTCACTACTCAAACCCTTAGAATTCAAAATTTTATAAATTTTACAATTTGGTCCTTACTTCAATTTTTATTAAATTAAATCATTTTTTAACTTACTCATCCGAATCATATTCAAAATAAATATTTACCACTTTCAACTTAACTACACATAAATTAATTTATATTCCCTAATGTACGAAATTAACAATTAAGCTTAATTAAGTAAATTAAGATTGATTAAAACTAAAACATGATTAATTAAAATATAAATAAGCTTTATGAAATAAACTCAATTAAACAATAAAAATATAATAAAATCTCAAATGTATGTTTTTTTTTTTATTGAAAACAACTTTTATGAAATATTTTCAGGAAATTTGTCAAACAACAGAAAATATTTTACACAGATTCATCCAAACACTAGAACATATTAGTTTTTCCAAAAAATTAAGTCATTTTCTGGAAGCTATTTTCAATAAAACAAACGTAGTCTTAATATCAATTCAACTAAAGCTTCATTTGGTTTTGATATAAAATTGTAATAAACAGTGGTGGATCCAAAAATACGATTTAGGAGGGCAAACTTATATTAGCATTGTTGACTACATTTTTTTAATTTAACTTACAGAAATTAATTTACTCATTTTTTAAGTTGAAAAAGTAAAAAATTATCTAACTCCTACTACAAAAATCTTTATGATAATTTTAAATTCTTACTATAATTACCACGTACATTGTTGACGAATTATCCAGACTATAAATGGGCCACCACTTATGCCCCTACACCTAATTGTAAATTAAATATAGTAGAAAAAGAAAAGAGAAAGAAAAAACACACACGTTGAGGGGGTCCCTACGAAATACAGTAATATGCTACACCATTTAATTGTAGAAAATACCGGGAAAATAATATAATATTATATAATTTGTGGGAAATTAACAATTTGGTCCCACATCCAAGGACTAGGTAGTCGAAATGTTAAATTTCTGTCTCAGAATAATTAAAAATTTTAATTCACACTACTTTTTTTGAGTTTTCCACAACCTTTTTAACCGTCACATTATCCATACCATACACTATTTCCAAATCTGACTTTCCTTCACAACTTCCCATTCCCTCCCTTTTCACCCTTTTATATTACCATTTGATTAAAAATAAATAAAAATAAAACCGAGTTAATCGAATTGAATTATTTGAGGTATTCGAGTTTTAAGTTTGAGTCAAGTTGAATTTTACAATTCGAATAATTGATTGGTATAAATACGCCTTTGGTCCTTATCAATTTTGAAAATAAGTAAATTAATCTCTCTCAATAAAAAATACAAAATAATCAAAATAATTTTCAAAAATTCATAATGTTTATAAAAAAAATTTGAAAAATTTTAAAATTTTCTAAAATAATAATTTTGGGACCTAAATAGGTTAATTATTATTCAAGTTTATCATACTAAAATATCTTCTTCTTTTTTTTTTAAATTTTTCTTTGAAATTTTTTTAAATATATATGTTTCAAATTTCTGTATTCTAACATGTAATTAATTATAGGGATAAATACCAAAACTATACATGAACTATAGTTTAATGTGCAATTGTATACATGAACTTTGATTTTGTACAATTTCATAAATGAAATTTTGATTTGATCCAATTCTTGTAAAGTATTAACACAATTATTAATATAATATTATTTTATGTTTATATATTGCATACATAAATAATTATATTTATCCAATATAAAAATAAATTGATGTATTTATTTATTTAAATATGTGTGATTAAATCAAAATTAAAGTTTGAAGTATACATTTGAACCACAATTAGAGTTTCACATGTATAATTGCACTAAATTAAAGTTTATGTACACAATTGCACATTAACTCAAAGTTAATGTATAATTTTGAGATTTATCACTTAATTATAATGTAACAGAATTTTAATTTGACATGTTTAATTTTTTTAAGTTAACTTGAACAATTTCACTCGACTTAATTTGAAAGAAAATTCAAATCGAGTTAGGATGATAAAATAGGACTTGTCAACTCGATTAACTCTAAAATTTTTTCACCCAATTCGATCAAATGCTCACCCCTAATTTTATCCATGGTTTTTTAATCAGATTAAATCAATTGGATTTGGAACTAATTTGATTATTAGTTTGGAGAGAGACATCAAATCAAGTTGTTTGCAAATTGGTGTGAATCGAGCTAAGAAATCAATTGAACTGTTGGTTGGTTGAACCGTTTCTTGGATTGTCGAACTGGTGGCATGATTGATTTAATCATCGATTTTATTCTGAAATCCTTGATTTTATCATATTGAATATGAGATCATATTATATCGAATCGAAAGTGTTAAAAAATAAAGTCTTTTCAATAAGTACACATTTTCATAATTTGAATTTGTGTCTTTTTATTTATGAAAGGTGAGATGGATTTCACTTCAACCAACTACTTGTTAATCATTAGATAATATTTATCATATTACATATATAAAAGAATTAGATTTGATGCATGACTAGTATATAAATCTATACATTAATAATGAATCATATGCTTTTTTTTATTTAAAAATTTTCAAATACTGATAATCACATTAAACTTCGTGTTTTAAAATTTTAAAATTTTAAAATTTTCAATAAAAGAAACTATTGTTGTGTTTTGCTACTATTTCTATTGGTTTATTAGTGTATTTTGTTGTTATTTTATTGTCATTTCGCTTTTATATTGTTATTATATTGTTGTTATTTAGATATTGTATAATTATTATTTTATTGTTAATTTTATTATAACTTGAGGAGCATTTGCTGGTTAAGTCATGACTATTTTAGTGATATTTAAATATAAATACTTTTTTAATTTATTTTTAATTTTTTGAGAAATACTTATTTTAATGTTTGTTTGCATTTGTATTATATTTTTAAAATTTTTTTTATATAAAAATATTATAAAAAAGTTTAATATTAACGGACTGGGTCAGGCTTAGATTTTAGCATTTTTATCCATATTAGATTTGAGTAAAATTTTAAGCTTATTTTTCAAATAAGGCCTAAGCCTAAAAAACGAGCTTAAAATTTTATTGAGACCCGACCTGACTCATGATTAATCTACTCAAAAAACATAACAAAATGAAATAAAAAATCAAGGGTGAATATATTTTATAATTTTTAAAATATTTTATAATTAATTAACTTTTAATTATTATTGAATCGATAAACAATCTGATTCAACCGAAAATGGCTATTAAAACTATGCTCACAATGAGCTCTTATATAAACTCATCCCTTGCAAGCTTCAAACACTCAGCTTAACAAATAAGCAAACACACACTCTCATTCTCTCTCTGTATTTCCTTTCTCTCTTTAATGGCTACTTTTTTCTTCTTCTTCCTCTCCTTCCTTATCTTCTTTCACTCCTCAAGTGAGTTTCTTACTCTCCAAAACGACACCGTTTTCCCTTTCTCAAGAAAATGAAATCTCTACACAAAAAACAAAGAAACTGCATCACTATCAGTTACTTCACTTTCAAGTTCCAAATTTCCAATTAATAATTTCGGTTTTTTTTTTTTTTTTTTGGTAAATAGGTGCTGAGCCGTTTATTGGAGTGAACTACGGCCAAGTGGCGGACAACTTGCCGCCGCCGTTAGCCACCGCGGAGCTTCTAAAATCGACGTCGATTGAGAAAGTTAGATTGTACGGAGCGGATCCGGCGATTATCAAAGCTTTGGCTAATACCGAAATTGGGATCGTAATCGGAACAGCTAATGGAGATATTCCTTCTTTGGCTTCCGATCCAAACTCAGCAGTTCAGTGGGTTAACTCCAACGTGTTGCCTTTTACCCTGATAGCAAAATCATCCTCGTCACTGTTGGCAACGAGGTCACTTTCTAAAAAATTGCCCATTCTTTGCTTTACACTCCCCTTTTCAATTTTCTTTTCACATTCTAAGAACATTCTTAAGTTTCAGCAAAAAGTGAGACCTTTTACTAAAAAGAATCTTAGTTAATATTCTTACTGTCCCTTTAAAATTGGAAAATTTTTTATTTAGACCCTTTATAATTTATAAAATTTTAAATTAGTAATAATAAATTGTACTTTGATCCCTAAAAATAAAAAAAAAAATTGTCGTAATTTGCAGCTAAAAGTATATTTAATTTTTAAAAATTAATAAATTAAACTGATGAAATTCAGTTTCAAATTGATTTTTAAAAACTATAACACTAACATGAAAATAATTAGTAACATATATATATTTCATTTTTTAGTTCATAAAGGTTGAAATTATTATGAATTTACCCAGGTATTGACTACAAATGACCCGAACTTAATGTGCCAACTGCTACCCGCAATGCAAAATATGCAAAACGCCATTAACGGTGCTTTGCTGGGCGGAAAGATCAAGGTCTCAACGGTTCATTCAATGGCGGTGTTGGGTCAATCCGACCCGCCATCTTCCGGGTTTTTTAGACCTAGTTATGAACCCGCATTGAGAGGTTCGCTTCGGTTCCACAGGGACTACGGGTCCCCTTTCGCCATTAATCCGTACCCCTTTTTCGCTTATCAAAGTGACCCGAGACCCGAAACGCTTGCCTTCTGCTTGTTTCAATCCAACGCGGGACGAGTTGACTGGGTGAGCGGAATCAAGTACATGAACATGTTTGATGCTCAGGTTTTGGTCCCTCCCTACCTTTTTTTTTTTTTGGTTAAATTTAGTTTTGATGCTTTTATTATCTTTAAATTTAAGATTTAATCTTTATATTTTAATTTGATATTATTAATAATATCGTTAACTATTTCAATTAAAATATTAACATAAATTTTTCTTGAACAAAAAAAAAAAAAGTGATAATGGAACATTTAGTCATTAGAATTAATAAATTTTCTCAACTTAATAACTAATTTCTTTTTCAATTTAATCATTGAACTTGACAATTTTTTTTATTTTTGATTAATGTGATGATGTTATGAAATTCTATTATACCATCCCTTAAAATTTATATAATAACATGACAAAGTCTCAAAATTTTATATATTTGAAAGAATTATAAGTTCAGGCATTAATTTGATTCAACATAAATGACGGTGTGGAAGTAAAAACATAAGACATATGTTAATATACATAATTTTTATTTATTTATTTCTTTTTAATTTGTTTGATTTACTTTTCTTTTTTTTAAACCCAGAATATTTATTTATTTATTTCTTTGCCTAATCCAACTTTTTTTTCTATTTAAATCTAAGTGTTATATATAAAAAAAATGTAGAAATTAGGGTTATTTTAGTGCATTTAGTTTAGGAGTTTTTTTTTTTATACATTTACTTTAAATTAGATTGGTACTCGAAAATCCGTGGTTCAACCGAATTTCATAACTTTTTCGTATTTTTTTAATAATTATATAATTTGAAACAGACAGATCGATTGGATTGAGAACTGGTAAATAAGACAATAGTGTTCATAAGCTTCTTGACTTTGATTAAAAAAAAAACTTAAAACTCAATTTAGTAATTATCGAGCTAGCAACTATCGATCGAGCTGAATTCAAGTTTAATAATACTTGACTCAAACGGCTCGCGAACCTTATCAAGCTTTTCATATTTTAATATTATTAAATTACGTTATTGCCTTTAATATATATATATTATCAACTCTAAGCTTAATTATTGAGTCGAGCTTAAAGTTTGAGTTTGAGTACAAATATTGATAAATGAGCTTAATCGAGCCTGAACTCGAGTAACTCAATTATATCTTGAGCTGAATTCAAACTTAAAATAGATATTCAATTGAGCATGAACTAAATATTGAACTATAAATTTCGAGTAAAGCTTAGGCCAAACGTAATTACACTCTTAAGCTTAACTAGTTGAATAATGAATCTTATGTTTAAGATATAAATGTAAGAAATAACTGGTGACACTGACCCTTAATCAGCTTGAGTTGATTAATGAACTTTAAGATAACATTTAATTATTTTTAAATTATTCTAAATTATTCTTGTAATTTTAAACATAAAATATTATTTTTACATAATAAAAATTTAATTATTTTTAGTAACAAATAAAATTTCGGATATACATTTTTAACTGAGCTAATGAGTCCCTACTAAATCCTAATCACTTTAAATGCATCTTTGGCTTTTTTTCATGAAATAATTGAAGGCACCATGACTTATTCAATAATTCTAAGGTTGAATTCCATTTTGTTTCCTCGATTTAAAAATTAGATAAATTAATTTTTGTACGTTAAATCAAAATGTGAATTAGTCATTTTGTTGAAAATTCATTCCATTTCTCCTGTTAAAAATTGATTTTTGTACATCATGCCATGTGGCTCGCCATGTATCACTACTTGATTATTCTGTTAGTCACACTAGTTTTTAATAGTACAATTTGATGAAATTTTTAACAGAAAAATTCAATTTACTCTTTATTCTAACATACAAGAACTAATTTGCTTATTTTTTTTAATAGATTGGACAAAATACAATCTAATTTCTAGTATAAAAGCCTCCATAATACATGAATTTTATAATTCAACATAAAAAAAAAAAAGAAAAAAAGAAAAGAAAAGAAAGGATATTATATTCTTACCATAATGTAGTACTTTGCGACTGATTAGGGCATTTAAATGTTGATAGTTGGCCCTAATGGTTGTGCAGGTTGATGCAGTGCATTCTGCTTTGAGTGATATGGGGTTCAAGGATGTCGAGATTATGGTCGCCGAAACGGGATGGCCATATAGTGGCGACAGTAATGAAGTCGGACCTAGCATTGAGAATGCAAAAGCCTATAACGGGAACTTGATTGCACATTTGAAATCGATGGTCGGGACACCGTTGATGCCCGGGAAGTCTGTGGATACTTACCTCTTTGCACTCTATGATGAGGACTTGAAAGCCGGTCCCGGTTCTGAACGGGCATTCGGACTTTACAAGCCGGACCTTTCCATGACATATGATGTTGGCATTTCAAACAGTTATCCGGTAAGTGAGCTAATTTATTCATTCTAACCGAAGAAAAAGTTATAATAATGAAAATTTCCTTTTCTATGTTCTAGACTCCACCGACTCTGAAACCGGCTGCCACTATTTGGTGTGTACCAAAGGCCGGTATTTCCGATGCTCAATTGCAGTCGAGTCTAGACTATGCATGTGGCCAGGGCATCAATTGCAGTCCGATCCAACCGGGAGGTGCCTGTTTCGAACCGAACACCGTAGCGTCGCACGCTGTTTATGCCATGAACCTTTACTACCAGAATTCCGCCAAGAATCCGTGGAACTGTGATTTCTCGCAGACGGCAACACTAACGTCCCAAAATCCTAGTAAATATACTTCACTCAAACTTCATCTCAGTTGTATAGCATTTTATCTTTTACTATGGGAGGAAAATCGGTTCAATCAATATTTTTTTTAAATCGAATTAACCAACTTTAACATGAAAAAATTAATCCATCAACTTTAATTGAAAGAATTGACCGAACCGAGACTTTAATTTGATCGGTTTTATCGATTAACTGATCTCAATTATCAGGTTGTATTATATGGTTATATATTTATTATATATTATAAAAGACAAATATTATTTAAATAATTTTAAAATAATATAAAATAAGTCAATTTTTTCCACCAATTTAATTTCGAAACTCAAAAATCAATAACCAAACCCAACTTAGTCATTTCATGGCTCTTATAGGCACATGTTTGTGGTATTTAAACAGAATTAACTTTAAAAATATGCTTCCAACACCGGTATTTAATGCATATAGGCAAATTTCATCCTCCAAACATAAATATAGCACTATATATTCAATCCTTCTAGTCCAAATACAAGTAATAGACCCATAGAAATGGACATATAGTAAAAGATTATGCTCTTTTTGTGGTATTAGTGCTAATAACTTTGTGATATTGAAACATCTAACTTTAAATTTAGGCTTACCTAACCGATTGAGTCTTAACTCAATTGACATAGACATTATTATTTATCCAGAAAGACGTGAGTTCGAATGCTGTCGTAACAATTTTTGACAAAACGGAATCGAACTTGGTTTTTGAAAATGAATAAAACGGGAATCGACTTTAAAAAATAGGGAGTCGCCACCGATCTTTTATTAGGTGTGATCGGATCACCTTTGTTTTAATAAAAATTTTAATTTACTAAAACAATGGTTTTGGTCTACGAAATTTGAGAAAACGGGTTCGGAAGTCGGTTACGTGCGAGGAAGGGTTAGCACCTAAATCACGCCCAAAATTGGTACCAAATTGATTAATTAACGTCCCAATGTCGAAATTTTGAAAGAATTTAAAAATTGATCTCTTTTGAAAATATTTGAATTTTCTCGAATTGAATATCAAGATATTCTTGTTTCGAAGGAATAAAATATCACATCCAGTACATAGGACACAACAATTTTAATCCTTGGATCCAAGGTCATCTCTTAATCCCCAAGACTCATGCATAAAAATATTAAAAGGATATTCGATCTTTGGCGAAGCGAGAGAACCGAAACCCAACACATAGAGTACGATCTCTCGAATTTCCAAATATAGAATATTGCCTTATTTGGAAATCTTTAATTTTGGATGAAATTTATAAGGGATTTTAGGTTAAGTTTTAAAGAAACATGTTTCAAAACGGGAATGAGGTTATGCGATGAAGAGGATGATAATGTAACATAAATTTGGCGTCAATAATAATACATATAATACATAAATTTTGGAATCATTAATCTAAAATATTTATATGCATGAATAATAACATTGATAATAAAACAATAATATAAACAATAATGACGACGATAATATCAAAGATTCGTAAATATGAATAAACAAATCATAATGCATGCGAGAACGATTATCACATAACTTACATTATTTGAACATCAAAATTAATAGTCAAAAAAAAAAAAAAAAGGAATCAACCAATTTTAAAAGAAATAGCACATGAAATAAGTTAAAATAATTTACAAAATAATTTTAAGTAAAGAATACATAAAAAATAATATATGAGACAATTTTAAAACGGTGCCAACAAGGAACTAAAAATTAAAATTAAAATAACAATACATAGTTTAATAAAGATAATACACAAAAAAAAAACTTAAGACAAATAATAATAATAATAATAATAATAATAATAATAATAATAATATAGTGATAATAAATATGTACAATATAATAATAATGTAAGTATAGTAATAATAATAATAATAATAATAGTGATAATAATAATATGTAAAGTGAATTAAAACAAATAACGTAAAACAGTTAAATAATATATAAAATAAGTGTCATATGAAATATTTACAAGAATAAATAATATATGCAGAACAATAAAAGAGTGAGTAAATAATAAATTTTTAAAAAAAAATTTGGAATAATACTAATTAGGGACTAAATCAGAATGAATAACGAAATTGAGGGTACAAATAAATAACAAAATAAATAGGTGAGGGCCATGCTGAAATTGGAATAATAAAAAAAAAATAAACTACGATCAATCAAAAAAAAAACAGGAGCAAGGACTAGATCAAAACACGACAGAAATAATGAGGCGAAATTGAAAAATAAAGAAATGCGATTGGGGGCCTGATTAAAAGGTATCATAAACTTGATTGCAGACGCCTGGAAATGAGGAGGGACTGAATGCATAAATTCCCCTTTAAGGGTGAAAATGCACATATCAAGTTTGCAAAAACGTCAATGTACTGGCCCCCACTTCCTTTAATTTCTCCACTTTAAAATATTAATAAAATCTTTATTATACTTATCATCATTACCCCCTTTTTTTTTTTAAGTTTACAAATTACTTTTTCAAACAAAACCAGAGAACCAACTCCCCCCATCTTCTCCTCTTCTGCTGGGGTTTAGACCCAAACACGCAGACGTCAAACCACCACCATCCGGTGGCCGCCGATCTTGAGAGGAGGGTTCCAACCTTATTCGGGAGCCCGATTCAGTGCGTTTTTCACTTCTTTTATTATTACTCTTTCTAGGATTCAAAATAGTAAAATAAAACTTGAATAAAAATCAAAAGCAAATCAAAACATAAAATGAACCAAAGAAAATAAAGACCTTGAAGCTTCTGTTCAGTCTTTCTATTGCTGATTATCCCTCCCATTACAGAGTTTTCTAATCGGCTTTTATAGCCCTCTCCTTTACAATTGATTTCATCATTTTCTATTATTCTATCCTTTTGTCTTTCTGTTTTGTGCTATTGCTCTTTGCCCTTGTGCTTTTTGTTTCGTTTCTTGTTTTTGTCGCGCATGTTTGCTTGTCGTTGCAGGTGTCCGAGGCTTGTGCTGGTGGCGTCGGTGGCCTGGGGCTTTGGGAGAGGCGATGCATGGAACAGGGGGCAGGGACAAGTGGCCGACAGAAGGCCTTGGGTGCGCCGCACCTAGGGTTTGTTTTTTTTTTTTTTTTTTTTTCTGTTTTAATTTTGGCATTAGGCTAGGGCTTGTATTGGGTTAATGGGTGCTAGTGGGCCACTGGTTTGGGCTTTGGGTTAGGGGTCATTTAATTGTTGGAATTTATTTTGTACATGGACATTAGACTATTTGGGTTTTATTTTATTTATTGGGTTTATTGGACTTTTAATGGCCTTTGTTTTGTTTGTTAATTGTTTTGTTTTTGGGCTTTTATACGGGTATTGGGGCATGATTTGGTTTTGGGGTTTGATAACCAGGTTAATTTGTATTTGGGCTTGTTTATTCTCGACGGGCCCGCAAAATTGGTTATTACAATGCCGCCTCTTTGCTTATTGTCGTGAAACGAGAATAGAGCAAAGACAAAAGAAGAACCAATTTTGCCTTGGTCTCGCCAAGTATAGATTCTTCTGGTGCTTCTCCTCGAACATCTTCAAACCCGCGCGCTTCGATCCATTCCCATCATTGCTCTGCGCGTGACATGACCCATAGCCTCAATTCGCTTTTCCTCAATCATGTTCATTTTTTGAACATGTTCCAACATGATTTCACAACACAAGGAGATTTGTAGCTTCAATCTGCTAATTGCTCCACTGGGACTTCGAGGAAATAAATCTGAACTTTTCAACCGCTCCTTGTTCCCCCCGCAATATGAGTTAACCTTTCTTTTCTCCTCGGTGTATAATTTGGGGCCCAACTCGCCTTTTCTTTCTTTCTTTCTTTCTTTCTTTTTTTTTTGAAATGTAAATTGAAAACAATTTAAAAGACGGAAATCTAAATACCTTGGCGTGTAACGAGGCTCAACTCACCTCTCGTATTATGAGTTGATTTTTGAACAGAAATTTAAAGACAGAAATTAAATACCTCGGCGTGCCCCGAGGCCCAACTCACCTCTCGTATTATGAGTTGATTTTTGAACAAAAATTTAAAGACATAAATTAAATACCTCGGTGTGTGCCGAAGCCCAACTCACCTCTCGTATTATGAGTTGATTCTTGAACAGAAATTTAAAGACATAAATTAAATACCTCGGCGTGCCCCGAGGCCCAACTCACCTCTCGTATTATGAGTTGATTTTTCTGAAAAACAGTAATTGAAAATGTGTCATCTGGTGGAACTCGGGTGTCTTTTCCTTTTTGGTTCGGTACGGCTATCGCCGAAACTTCTTGTTTTACTGGTGTACCTGTATGTGTCATGTGTGATGTTATCATGATATGCACGTGTTTTGTCTTAAATGCTCTTTATGCCTACATGATTATGCCATGCGCTTTGGGCTCGTTTGTCATATATCTTTCGTTATGACTTTCATGATGACTTGTATTCATTGCTTCGGTTCTCGACTTTTCTTTCGGGTTTTGTATCTGTTCTCAAGTTTTACGAGTGGTCTGTATTTCTCATATGTCACCCATTTGCTCCCTGTTGAACTTTCATCTTTCCTTTGAGGCTCTTGTACTTACTAGATTCTCATCCAGGTAATGCTCAACGCTCTTTTTTGTTTAGAGTATGTAATTTTACCATTTATCATTTAAATGAACCAAACATGAGATGTCGAAAATAGGAAAGTAGGTATGAAAGAGGTACCTCGCACCCATATTTATTTCAAAAGGGTTAAGTAAAGAGAATTGACAAGGAATAGTTTAAATAAGGAAATGTTATAACAAAGGAAAGCAAGGTATAACCGAAGTCTCATGATTTTCTTGGCCATAGTGAAGCCATTAGCATGCATTCCACAAATTCCTTCGTGGACCTCTTCAAGTATCTTTCTGGCTTTAATATCATCCACGCACCTCAAAAGTACTTGATCTTTTCCTCTTTTGTATAGGATGTCTCCATCAAGAACAAATCTCATGGCCATTCTTCTAATTGTTCTTTTGTCATTCTCATTTGCTTGTTCGGGATATCTTTGATTCTTGACATATTCTAAGTTATCATGGAACCATGGCAGTCCATCCGTCTCTTTTTCAATGCTAAAGCAATGCGCCGGGGCTTCGTGTATGCTCATCTGGAGAGGTATTATTTCCGCTTCTCGGTTTGCTTTGAACATCGAAGCCAAAGTGGCCAGAGCATCAGCCAATTGGTTTTCTTCTCGTGGGAAGTAATTAAAGGTTACTTTCTGGAATTCTTTGACCAAGTCCATAACAAGATCGTGATATTTGACCAACTTCGAGTCTCTTACTTCCCAATCTCTACGGATTTGGTAAATCACCGATCTTCGAATCCCCCAGATACCTTTAGGACTTTTATGTCTCGTTCGATAGTGCGCAGCGAAGTCCCATGATGCAAGCCTCAGATTTCGCTATGTTATTGGTGCGTAAGAAATTTAACTGTAGTGAATGGATAATGATTCCCTTCTGGTGACACTAAGACCGCTCCAATCCCATGCCCCAATGCATTTGATGCACCATCAAAGCTCATCTTTCATGACTCCTCTTCTGACGATTCACATTCTTTTTCTGTGATGCACATCAAGTCTTCATCCGGAAGTCAAATCTTAATGGCTCGATTTCTCTCGTTGCTCGTTGCTAGGAAGTCGGGCTATCGCGCCCCTTTTATCGACTTTTTGGCTCACATAGTGATATCGCATGACGACGCAGGAGGGATCGCCATCGTGCCATTCTACCGAGAGTGCGTGTGATTCCATCATGTACTTGATTGATCCAACTTTGAGATCAACCACGTCCGATGATACAAAGATGTATTGTCCGAGCCTTCGAGCCGCCTGCATCGTGAGCACAATGAGTTTTTCAATTGACGAATATTTTGCTTCATACTCGTGGAACTTCTTGCGAGGTAATAGATCGCTTTTCTCTTCTTCCCGATTCATCATGATATTAAGTCGCGGGAGTTAGAGTTGGTGGTACCTTGCAGGGGAGTTAGACAAATATCGTTTTATCTTGCCGAGAAGGCGGCATTCCTCATTCCACTCGAAGTTGGCTGCTTTCTCGATAGTCGAAAAATTGGGTCGCGTTGGTTCGTGGTGGCGATGATGAACCGAGCGATGTAGTTTAATCTTCCTAGAAACCCTCTCGACTTCGCTTTTGTGTCATGGAGGTGGTAAGTCTTGTATGGCCTTTATTTTGTTTGTGATCGATTTCGATACCTCTCTACATGCGAGCAAAGCCCGATGTTTCCGAGGTTGCTCCAAATGTGCACTTGGCTTGATTAAGCTTGATTTAGATTTTCTCAGATCTTTCAAATAATTTCTGACTGAGGTTTCCAAGCGTGCTCTTTTCTTTCACCAGAGATTTGGCAATCATATAAATGCCGACGGCAACTTCTATTTCTTTGTGCATCATGTCCGTGAAACAACATCAATACCATTGCCGCTTTGATATGTTGCCCCAGAAGCGTTTTTAATCCAAGCGGCATCACCTTGTGGCGTAGTGTTCCCCCACCATTATCCACGAATGTAGTCTTCTCCATATCTCGGGGCAGTCTTTATCTGGTTATAACAGAAAATCCATCCATGAAAAAAAAATAATGAATGATTTGCCATGTTATCCTGGCCAATGTCGATGTGCAAGCGTAAGGAAAAACTATCTTTGGGGCTTGCTCGATTGAGATCACGATAGTCCACACACATTACGCACCTTGCCTATACCCGCCTTTCTTTTGTGCACTGGACCATATTAGCCACCCATTAGAATATTTGGAGATTTGTGCAAAACCAGGCATCGAACCGCTGCTTTTGACTTCTTCTTTTATCTTTAAGAGCATTTCAGTCTCATCTGCCTTAGTCACTTAACCTGTGGCTTGGGCACGTCTGGTTTCTTTGGGGGCCCAGTGGACCCACTACTTTACCTCTGACAATCCTGGCACGTCTCCGGAGGCGACTACAAATATGTCCTTGTACTCATACAGCAAGCGCGACTAAGTCGTGTTTGGTGGGCTCTAAGACTGAGAGGTCCCGATTTTCACTTCTTGCCTCTTTTTCTTCATTTCTCCGGGTTCAATTGGCCTCGAACAGATTCTTGGTGGGGAGATGCCCAGTCTATCTCCTACCTTTTTATCATCCTTAACAAAGTGAGTACAAGAGCATAATCTTCAGCATTTTCGCTCGCCGAGTTCAAACTAAGAAATGACTTGTTCAAAGTTGATTTTAGGATCAAAGAATTGGGATTATTCATTAAATCGATATCCGGAGCACACCGAAAGGTAAATGAAAGCAAACTATGAGGCGAATCCCTCTCAGTATGGAACCTACAAATATGATTCTATAGCATGACATGAAATATATATAAAAAGCACAAGTATCATGCAGAAGAGTAACTAACATAAAATAACGAGAACTGGTAGACAAAGGACAAATGCATCTTTCATCGATTGTTCATTTAAAAGTTAAACAATCATACAAACTCTTATAACAGACTCCTCTTCACTTACAGGGTATACAGTAAAGTCGTTGTTTAGACTACTTCTGAGTGGTCTTGAAACTAAGTACATGAGATCTTCTGCCATTCAATTATTCAACACAAACTATGACCGCATGATCCTAAATTGCCTTTCCCCTCAGACGGCGCGCTGGTCACCCACATTTACGCCGTTCAAAATCCCTCAATCCATCGCCAGTGCTTCAGCCACCAAAGCATCCTTCGCAGCAGACGCGAAGCCGGCAGCCGATATATAACGCGCTCCATTCTACTTCCACCCGAGGCTCGTGAGCAGAACTTCTCTCTTTTTCCGGCTGCACCGCTTTCTGCCACATCCGGCTCAACCCTGTAACCCACCTCGAGCTTGTATTGTTTGTTAGACCAGCTATCTCGCGTCCTCGCTGTGTGTCTTCTAAACCTCTCGGGGTTTTCTCCAGGTTGAGTTCCCATCTGGTATTTTTTGGCTTGTAACTCCCTTCGCCCGCACAAATGTAAGGCTGAATCAGCTAGCGTCTCCGCATGTCGCGGGGCGGCACTGAAGGTAACGACCATGTCCTTCGAAACTGACATGACAGAGCTGGTTATCCATATGTTTTCTCTGGAGAGATGAAGGAATCGGCGGCGAGAGTGATCAGCGTCAGAGCAATTATTATATGGAAGCTGAGTCATGTCTGAATCGAATTATATTGGTGACACCACTCCGTAAGGATCCGATTTTCAACTCCACTGCTAGTGTTCATGATGCAATACGCCTGCTACGAGGAGAACAAGCAATAGACATATACTGAGAGGGTATCTGATAACAGGATGTCCTATGCGGCGTGACATCGACGCTTGCCGGACCAGGTGCAGAAGATACGCAGATTATATATCCTGCGTGCCTGCGATGCAATCTTTGAACATATTGTATTTGGTATGTCGCCGAGAGGAGATGAAATTATCAGCGTTAAATTGTTCACCTCGGAAGTTTCATGGTAGCGTCGGGACCTTGCTTGATTGCCTTAGAAAGATTACGTGCTGGACGGTTAAATAACAATATAATGAGATTTGGTTGTTTATTGTGCCGTTTCCAGCGACATTGTACTAGCTGGCCTGTTAATGCTAAGACCGCACCCTCATTCCGTCCTCCTCAACCTCGCTGCTGGTTTGTCTTGGACATCTGATCACTTTCACTATGTTTCGACTTTCGCACGGATCTTTGTCCAACGTGGGAGACTCATCCAAATGCCCACTGTGAGATGGTAGGAAGCGAAGCCGGTATGGTGATGTTGATATCATTTCAAGCAGACCGACGCATTTATCTGTGCGGAGCATGTGGATTATCATTTTGTCTCTCTTCATGCGCGTGTATAATAGGCCGACAGTAGCTTAATGATTACTGTGATTGATCATGAACCATGCTCCTACTATCTTATCAAGAGACTCGCTGTGCACGCTATCATGTCTGAAAGAACTTTGAATTTGCAAGTATGTGATGATGGGCTATACCAAAAACACAAAAATCCTGCTTGAACTTTTTCGCACAGAGGCATCCTCCACATTATTTCTATATTTTAGGTGTCTTTATCTAGTACCAACTTTGCAGTCACACTCAGTAGGTGTCAATGACTCCACTCTGCATGGTCGGATGGATTCGCACTAACACCATCAAATCAGAATGCGAGATGTCATTAAGCTCTGAACTTCTCGAATGCAGACAACTATGAGTGTCCTGTTCCGATGTACATGGCATTAGGATCGCATCACTTTGTATGGAGGTTGCGTGCCATGAAGCGGTGGATATTTTTTCTTAGTAATTTAGCCTCTATGCACGCACGTGGATAGTCGCCGAATGCCAGAGGTGAGCTTGATTCTCACTACTGACGGTAGGTATGGTATTGCGAATATGGTGAAGTAGTTTCTGAGGAGCAGTGGATGCTGAGTAAGAGGTTTTGGAAATAAGTTGTTGCGAAGATGAGGTCCGAGGGTATGCATTGGTATGGTCCGGCTACACTACTAGGTTTAACTGCTTCTCTTACGATTGCTTCACTGTGGACCCTCAGTCCCCCTTCGTTGTCGGCTATTCCCGTTCGTAAATACGTGTGGTCTTTAGTGCATTCCCTAGGTTTGTATCGCTGAGAGTGGAAAAAGATTTTTTAGTAGGGCTCGAGAGAAACTTTGACCAGATCCCCATCCAGTGGCATCCGGGTTCTGGTCTTCCAACATTTGTAGTGTCCCCGTCAGATAGATGCAATATTGATGCAGACGCCATGTCCCCGACGCGGATCGCCATCCGCCAAGCTGATCATACTACGGAGAGCGTCGGATCCAAGCTCAGGAGTGGTAATGACCTTCGTTCAAGTGTGCCTCTGATGACATGATAAGAAGTGTTCGACATCTCTCTCTCCTTCATTTTCATGTGCACAAACTGGGGCAGTGTGACGTGCACTGTGAGCCACTGCGGACTCTGGAACACGCAAAGACCTCTCTGCCGCCAGTGCTTCTGATCTCCGCATTTTTCCCGATCATGATGCTTCTTATGCTACTTCTTGGATCCATAATAACCTGTAAGTACTTGCAGTTGTAACTTTTGATGGGTGGAGTGGGATGTTGTTTCAGTCTCCACCGTTCTCGAGGATATTCACTTTGGGCGTACGTATGGAACGGTCGGAGGAAGCGATTCGATTAACTCTGAACTGGTGAATATCGACTTGCAGCGATCCCTCGCCGCCTGAGGAGCTGCACCCACACATCTCAATTTTTTGCCATTTTGATCATATCACTCATGATTCAGTGCTCGCCTGCCTGCACACATTCGCATCTATGCCGATCTCATCATCGTGCGCCCTCGCTAGGCTGATCGCATCAATCGGCATTATATGTTTATGTAATGATTATAAGCAACTATTATAAACTTTACTAGAACAAATTCTCATGGGACGACATACACGCACGACACTATTTTACGCAAAGTCTAACTTGAAAAAGTTAGCTGCACGCTACCCAGATCCAGCCATTTGGCCCTCGGAGAATAAAAGGGAGCAATAGTCTCTGATTGAACATACGCATTACATGACCATACCGACGGTTTAATGTGAAGGCCTCCGATGTTCATTGTTTCTTCAGTCAGGGCCGTTTTTTTAGGTCTCAGCCTACAAGCCACTATTCTTCTCATCTCTCGACTTTGTATCTGTGGCCGGTCGATTCATTTAACACTGGCAGGCGCATTTTTATCTCGCATGCGACGTGAACTCACTTTTTTGCTGGCTTCTTTCTGACGAGATTTTTTTCGGGCCACGCTATTTTGTCGACTGTGGTTCTGAAATTTCCCTCATTGGTGCCTTGATTTCTCTTCTTCACTCGTCATCATGACAGATTTATCACTTCCTAAACGCTGAGCCAAGTCGCCTCTTGTTATCTAAAATTGACGCTCCTCGACTCTCTTTAAATTTTCCAGATTTAACTTGTACGGGCGCTTATTCCCAGTCGATTGATCTCCGGCGCCTTTACCGATTCATCAGCGCTCTTCCGAAAATCTTGATAATTTCTAATCTGGATCACTAATACCGTTCTCTATATATAGTGATTCTGATGTTTTGATATTGTCATGATTTTGCATCATTGATACCATCATATTACCTGTATCGCGACATGATCTCTCTCTCATTTTGAGGTTGGTCCATGATCGATTTGTGAAACTCTTCTATAGTTGTCATCTGTAACAATTCACATTTAGTCCATGTTCAGTAGGTGTTACTCACATGTGAGAGGCTGGCCAGGTCGCCTCATGAAGCAGGACTAACACCAGCAAATCAAGATCTGTCGCTTGGTAATATGGTGTGACCGCGATCATGCAATGTAATGCCAAAATTATTTCACAAAACTCGATGCAAGATAGCACAAACGAATGCATCAAAGAGGAACATGATTTTTCAAAACATTTTTCAACCTTCAATCGAAGGGACAAAAATCAATCAATTTCTTACCGACTCTCGCGTCCCGATTGGAGTCGCTAAGTATCGTAACAATTTTTGACAAAACGGAATCGAACTTGGTTTTGAAAATGAATAAAACGGAATCGACTTTAAAAATAGGAGTCGCCACCGATCTTTTATTAGGTGTGATCGGATCACCTTTGTTTTAATAAAAATTTTGATTTACTAAAACAATGGTTTTGGTCTACGAAATTTGAGAAAAGCGGGTTGGAAGTCGGTTACGTGCGAGGAAGGGTTAGCACCCTAAATCACGCCCAAAATTGGTACCAAATTGATTAATTAACGTCCCAATGTCGAAATTTTGAAAGAATTTAAAAAATTGATCTCTTTTGGAAATATTTGAATTTTCTCGAATTGAATATCAAGATATTCTTGTTCAGAAGGAATAAAATATCACATCCAGTACATAGGACACAACAATTTTAATCCTTGGATCCAAGGTCATCTCTTAATCCCCAAAGACTCATGCATAAAAATATTAAAAGGATATTCGATCTTTGGCGAAGCGAGAGAACCAAACCCAACACATAAGTACGATCTCTCGAATTTCCAAATATAGAATATTGCCTTATTTGGAAACCTTTAATTTTGGATGAAATTTATAAGGGATTTTAGGTTAAGTTTTAAAGAAACATGTTTCAAAACGGGAATGAGGTTATGCGATGAAGAGGATGATAATGTAACATAAATTTGGCGTCAATAATAATACATATAATACATAAATTTTGGAATCATTAATCTAAAATATTTATATGCATGAATAATAACATTGATAATAAAACAATAATATAAACAATAATGACGACGATAATATCAAAGATTCGTAAATATGAATAAACAAATCATAATGCATGCGAGAACGATTATCACATAACTTACAATATTATTTGAACATCAAAATTAATAGTCAAAAAAAAAAAGGAATCAACCAATTTTAAAAGAAATAGCACATGAAATAAGTTAAAATAATTTACAAAATAATTTTAAGTAAAGAATACATAAAAAATAATATATGAGACAATTTTAAAACGGTGCCAACAAGGAACTAAAAATTAAAATTAAAATAACAATACATAGTTTAATAAAGATAATACACACAAAAAAACTTAAGACAAATAATAATAATAATAATAATAATATAGTGATAATAAATATGTACAATATAATAATAATGTAAGTATAGTAATAATAGTAATAATAATAGTGATAATAATAATATGTAAAGTGAATTAAAACAAATAACGAAACAGCTTAAATAATATATAAAATAAGTGTCATATGAAATATTTACAAGAATAAATAATATATGCAGAACAGTAAAAGAGTGAGTAAATAATAAATTTTTAAAAAAAAATTGGAATAATACTAATTAGGGACTAAATCAGAATGAATAACGAAATTAAGGGTACAAATAAATAACAAAATAAATAGGTCAGGGCCATGCTGAAATTGGAATAATAAAAAAAAACTAAACTACGATAAATCAAAAAAAAAAACAGGAGCAAGGACTAGATCAAAACACGACAGAAATAATGAGGCGAAATTAAAAAATAAAGAAATGCGATGGGGGCCTGATTAAAAGGTATCATAAACTTGATTGCAGAAGCCTGGAAATGAGGAGGGACTGAATGCATAAATTCCTCTTTAAGGGTGAAAATGCACATATCAAGTTTGCAAAAACGTCAATGTACTGGCCTCCACTTCCTTTAATTTCTCCACTTTAAAATATTAATAAAATCTTTATTATACTTATCATCATTACCCTTTTTTTTTTTTAAAGTTTACAAATTACTTTTTCAAACAAAACCAGAGAACCAACTCCCCCCATCTTCTCCTCTTCTGCTGGGATTTAGATCCAAACACGCGGACGTCGAACCACCACCATCCGGTGGCCGCCGATGCGCAAGAGGGAGGGTTCCAACCTTATTCGGAGCCCGATTCAGGTACGTTTCTGTCACTTCCTTTATTATTACTCTTTCTAGGATTCAAAATAGTAAAATAAAACTTGAATAAAAATCAAAAGCAAATCAAAACATAAAATGAACCAAAGAAAATAAAGACCTTGAAGCTTCATTCGGTCTTTCTATTCTTGATTATCCCTCCCATTACTGAGTTTTCTAATCGGCTTTTATAGCCCTCTCCTTTACAATTGATTTCATCATTTTCTATTATTCATCCTTTTGTCTTTCTGTTTTGTGCTATTGCTCTTTGCCCTTGTGCTTTTGTTTCGTTTCTTGTTTTTGTCGCGCATGTTTGCTTTGTCGCTGCAGTGTCCGAGGCTTCAGCTTTGGTGGCGTCGGTGGCACTGGGGCTTTGGGGGAGAGGCGATGCATGGAACAAAGGGGACAAGTGGCGACGAGAGAAGGCCTTGGGTGCGCTGCACCTAGGGTTTGTTTTTTTTTTTTTTTTTCTTTTTTCATTTTAATTTTGGCATTAGGCTAGGGCTTGTATTGGGTTAATGGGTTTGGTGGGCCACTGGTTTTTGCTCTGGGGTTAGGGTCATTTAATTGTTGGAATTTATTTTGTACATGGACATTAGACTATTTGGGTTTTATTTTATTTATTGGGTTTATTGGACTTTTAATGGCCTTTGTTTTGTTTGTTAATTGTTTTGTTTTTGGGCTTTTATACGGGTATTGGGGCATGATTTGGTTTTGGGGTTTGATAACCAGGTTAATTTGTATTTGGGCTTGTTTATTCTGACGGGCCCGGGCAAAATTGGTTATTACAAATGCGCTGAAGCGTATTATCTTCTTATTTATAGGTTGAAAAGGGGCTATAAATATTTTTAAGTATTATATCAAAAAGAACAGATACGATCAAAATCTTTAATGAAATTGTTTAAAAAAAGAAACTGACCTATAAAATTAGGCCCGAATGATTTTAAATTTTTTTTTTTAGTTAAAAGTGATATTTATGTTACCAATGTGGTCTCATTTTATCAAATATATATATAAGGCATCTAATAAAAACATCATGGGTCTTTTTTTTTTTTTGAAATTGTATTTTGGGATAAAATGAAAATAATACAATAGTTTAAAGACTAATTTTACACAAGAATGAAGGCAGAAATTTTTTTTAGGAGATCTAAATTAAATTGTAATTTTAATAGTTTATATATTTATAATTTTTAAAAGATTAAATTAAATTTTTATCATTTTTAAGGGGCTAAAATAAAATTTTATCTTTACTAACTAATTTTTCATTTAAGCTTAAAAAATAAGCATCCAAATGCCTGTGTTGAATGCATACATAGAAATGAATACGAAAATATCATTCTCTAATAATATTATATATATATATATAACAACCATATTCGACATTTACATCAAAATCTGAAAAACATTTGAATTTCCTTGTTTTTTTTTTCTAAATGAAAATTTTGGTTTGATTGCAGGTTATAATAAATGCATCTACCCTGGTGGGAGCACTTAGACAAAGTCAGATAAAATGTGAAATGAAATTGGAAAAAGGAGGAGGATGGTTAAATATAGGCTGTGGGTATTTTATATTTGTGGGTCTTATTTTAGAAAAACAAAATAGCTTTACCTGTTAAGTTATTCTCCTTTGATATGGATTTGCTGTCGTCTGTTTTTTTTTTTTTTTTTTTTTGGGTTAAAAGAAAATGAGTCAATCCTTTGACTCGATATCAAATACAGTATTTGGTATTTCCAAAAATTTCTTTCTTCTTCTCCAATTATAAATAAAAAAATAAAAAAAAAAATCATCTTTTGCTTGTTGCATGTTCTATGTACCATGTCCTCTACAAATGTATTGTTTTATATATAGTCAATGTTTTAAAGACTAAATTATTCTTTTTATTATTATTAAAACTTTTATCTATTTTTATCATTAAAAATTGACGTAGTTTATAGAATAATTAAATAGTTACACTTGACTTGTCACATGTACCTCATTTTAATTTCTAACATACAAGGACAAGTTTTTGACCGTAAAAATAGGTTAAATCTTTATAGGAGGATCAATTTGCTCTTTGATCTAATTTACAGAGATTAATTTACATGGCAATATGATTTTAACCTTATCGTCTCAACATGATTCATTCAAAGAAAAGGATAATTAAAAAGAATGATTTTAATAATAATTATCAAATAAAGAAAGGCAAAAAAGAGTTTTTGTTATCTACCTCAATTTCTCTATTTCATAACATTGCAATTCTAAATAACCCTTATGTGTGTTGGCCTAATGGTCAGAATGTTCAATGTCTTAAGTGTGATCTAAGTTTGAATCATACTAATTATATTATTATTTAGGCTTTGCCCTCCCCTTAAAATTTATTAAAAAAAAGTAATTTTAAATTGTTGTTAATTTTTAAATTAAAAAATCATATTTTATTTTAATATAGCATTAATTGACTTGACTTTGCAAGTGACATTGACATTATTTGTTAAACCCCAAATGATGGATTTATAGTCCAAAAGTTTAACCTCAAACCAACCCATAATCACATGTTAATATGTAATATATAAATGTTAAACGGTGTTATATAGATAATGATTTTAATTGTGTATGAAAATTGAATTAAATTAAAATTGAAAATATATATTTTGAAAAGTTAATTATTATTTTGGTCAATTTCTGTTAAGTACCGTTAAGTGTTTAATGAAAGAGTAAGATCAGATTACAAATTGATAAAATAATAAATTTAACTCTCAACTTTTATACATTATGTCAATTTAATCACAATTTTTTTTTAAAATTAACTCTTAACATTTACATATTGTCTCAATTTAGACATAATTATAAATGGTTCAAAAAATATATAAAAATACATAATATTTTAAAATATATATATAAAATAAATTATAAGAAAAAAAAAATCCATACAAAGGCTTGTGTGACACAAAAACTTGCCAATTTTAAGCAAGCCTCAATAAGCTAGCGAAGCCGAGAAGTTACGTGGTATGCTTCAAAAGTATATCAAAATATTACTTGAATCAAAATTGAATCGAATTTTTCGATTGAGTTATAGTTCGATTGAAATGAGTATTGTTGTCAATATAATAGAATGTGGATTTGAGTGCGCTGAAACGTATTATCCTCCTATTTATGAGCTAGAGAGGGACTATGGATAGTTCTAGACATTGTGTCAAAAAGAACAGATATGATCAGAACTTATAATAAGATTATTAAAAAACAGAGCTTAATTTCTTAAAAAAAAAAATTAAACTTATGAGTACAAAAATCTGCAGCTTAGCAAAAACTGTAATCTGATACAATACATGTTGCTATTAAAACTATATAACTCTACACAAAATATAATAACCAAAAAGACAGCACTAGTGTTTTAGAGATCTTGGTAATTGCTGTCTTTTACTCCTTTCTCCTTGTAATGGAGGATTAGACCTGCTCAATTTCAAATATATTATTATTATTATAATAATAACAATTCTTTTCATTTTGAAAGGTAAATTTGTATAGAAGGTCCCTCTACTTTGTATTTTCTTTTATAGTTTGATATTTTTTCCATTAATTCAATAAGATCATTTGACTATTTTTTTTTTCAAACACATTTTGAATTGTGATGTGATATATATAGATATTTTTTTATATAATTAAGGTAAATATTATACAAATCTGACAAAAGTATTATGGAAATCTCTTTATTAAGAGTTAGAGTGTATTTTGTCTTTTCTACTCAAAAAATTGAATAATTAGGTTATATACGTTAGATCAAAGAGCAAATTGATCATTTTGTTAAAAATTTAATCTATTTCTTTGTTCAAAAGTGGTCTCTATACATCAACATGAGGTACCATACGATATGTTATTATTTGATTATTCCGTCAGCCATGCTAGCTTTTAACAATACAAATAAATAAATTTTTTAACATAAATAACCGATTTGCTTTTTGATTTAACATGCATAATTTGAATCTTAGTATAAGAATCTCTATAACACTTTTACCTATAATTTTCCTTTTTTTAAAAAAAAAATTGCAAAAATTATCCAACTATAAAAAGAAAGTCGAGATATATATATCACATCTATCATATTTTTAAAAATATAAGTCTCCATCAAATTAACAGAAAAAAAAAAGAAGAAAAACCCCTCAGAACTGAAAATATACATTTTGAAAAGTAAAGGAGTAAAAAAAAAATCAAATAATAATAGAGGGGCTAAATAAAAAAAACACATAGTACAGGGACCTTCTGTAGAATTTAATACTTTTAAAACAGCAAGAAATTTTTACTTGTTTTGTATAGGATTCGAAGTGCTTGGCGGTATTCTTCGGAAACTCGAATCCACCTGTTTTTTGTGATTCAACTTGCCGGATTTCGAAACTCCGAGAACTTGAAACGACGGCGACGGCGGTGACGAAGGGTGAGGCTCTGGAACAGGACGAGCAGCGGCTTGTGATTTATGAACTCCAGTTGATAGAAGCATTGAGAGTAGAAGTGTGAGAAGTGTTAAAGCTAAAGAGCGAGCATTCATGGCGGTGTATTGCAAAAACCAAAGAAAAAAATGGAATTTTTGTTTGTTTAGTGGGAAAATGATTGAAAAGGAAGATCGTTGGTTCGGTTTTTAATGGGTTAATTCCCAAATTTTGCTGTTTTTATAAAAGAGTACAATCATCCCACATGGAATGGTTAAGTTGGACTGTAGTTTTTTTTTTTTTTTTTTTATAAAGAAAACATCAATTTTCTATTAGTTAACTTGATTTAATTCAATTCAATTTGATTATAAAAAAATCATAAAAAATAAAATTCTAACGAATCCGAGCACTTAGTTTATGTTATAATTGGCTTATTAATTATAAGTCTTCATCCAACAAGTCAACATCGTAGGTAAGTTGAATTCAAACGGAATATCATACTTGAATTTTAGAATCTTTTTAAAAACATAATTCGGACCCAAATTTGAAATTTGAAATGATTCAAATTGAGTGTCAAATTTGAATTAAAAAACCCTTAAATTACTCTAAACAAAAATGCCCCGAACCCTAAACTCGAAATATCCAAATTGAGTGTCGAATTTGAATTAGAAAAATCCTTAAGTTACTCTAAAACAAACTGATGCAGTTTAAATGGCAAAATCCTTAAATTACTCTAAATTAAAATGATGCGAACCCAAAATGGCATACCCTAATGATATGAACCCAAACTTAACTAATTAACTTGTATTCATTGAATCCAAAAATTCAACCTGATTAATTATAATCCGAATAGATTATATTCAATTTTATCATAATAGATTAATCATCTAAATTCAGTTCAATTTAAATATGACAACAACTTGAATTAGAAATAACCTTACCTCAAATGACAAAACCTGAAATGATTTGAACCCTAAATAGTTCAAAATCAAGATTACAAAATTTTAAATGATCCAAACTTAACATTAAAACACGGAATTATCTGAAGATTTTAAAATTTGAATTAACCCAACCCAAATTCACTCCACTTTGAAACTAACATGACCTATATCTAATTTACTCCTATAATGCTTTGCAATCTAACAATCTTTGCATCAACAATGACTTCTTTTGAGTTAATAAATTATCTTTGAGTTTTTTTTTTCAAGAATTTTTCTTGAGTTTTCTTTTAGAAAAGTTTTGACAATCGTTTCAGATTGTGGGATATTTTCAAATTTTTTTCTTGCCAAAATTTCTTTGATAGAGGGGAAATCAGAGCCGCCTGAAGGGGGTTGTGAATTTTTCTTGTTTCCAAGGCTCCTTAAGACTTCTACATGCCACATTCTATTTTTCTCCATCTATTTTCCTTATTTTCTTCTTTATTGTTCTAATATTTGATTTATTATTCTATTTTATTTATCTTAGTTATCTATTTTAACTGCTTTATCTTATTTGGATTCGATTCAGGTTGTATCAAAATCCAAGTTCCTTTCTGAACGTCTAGAAACCTAAGTTAAATTCGCGACTTGGATAAACTTTATCTATCCGTATTGATTGAGATTGCGTGTTTTGTTTTAATTCAAAAATTTTTATTTCAAGATGATATATTTAATTAAAAAATAAAAGTAATTAATTTAATCTGATACCTTTTACATCAACAATGATGATGATATCCAAAAAAAAAAAAATTCTAAAATAGGGATCAAGTGAGAACATGTGCATTGCTTTGACTGTTGCATCATGGAACTCTGACTTGCTGATTTGGTAAACACTTAGAATACAATGGGTGTTTTTTCTTTTGGGGGTGCAGAGGGGGTCATGTGATTAAGCACGTGATTATTTATTAATTTTCATTGGGGACATAAAAATGTTTTGGTTTTTAAATATTCTTAATGTTGGATCTCTACAGTTAACAGCTGTTAAGAAAAATAAAATTGAGAAAAAGGAAAGCTTTAATACTTGTTTTGACCCCCTTATTGTTGGTGAAATTTTTATTTTGGTCCTTTTATTTTTATTTTTATCATTTTTCTCCTTTACCTTCATTTTGTCCCTTATGTTAGTCCATTTACCATTTTTGTTTTTAAAAAACCCACGCGTTCATGTGTTTATCCCTTGATAATAGACTTAATATTTGTTTTGGCTCGTGTATTATTGTAAAATTTTCATTTTACCCGTGTGTTTGTATTTGATTGGTTTAAACAGTCACATGGATTGTTTTAAAATGGAATTAGCGAAGTAACTAATATAATGGATGAAATGAAAGTAAAGAGGGTAAAGGATTAAAGTCAGAATTTTACTATAATACAAGAGTAAAAAAAAAAATTGAACCAAAAAAAAGACCTTTTAACTCAGAAAACGGTTAATTCAAAACAATTTGAACTCGATTTTGAAAGGACAAACTATAATAACTTTATATAAAAAAAATCCAAATCCAAACTAAACCAAACTTGAAATGATCTGAACTCGAATTGATCTAAACTCAAAACGATACGAACTTGAAATTAATTTGAATAAAAATTTCCTAAACCCATAAATGATCTAAACTCAAAATAATCCGAACTGAAAAATAACGCGAATAAAAACTACCTAAATCCAAAATTGACTCGACTTAAAATAACTTGAAATTTTAAAATTTTAAAGTGATATGATCTAAATATCAACTTGATTTGTCTAAGTTTGAATGACATAAATGATTTGACCATGATACATGGGGATGATATAAATCTTAAAATTGATCTAAACTCAAAATAATCCAAATCTAAAAATAACGCGAATAAAATTTATCTAAATCCAAATATCAATTTGATTTGTCTAAGTTTAAATGACATAAATGATTTAGCCATGATACATGGGGATGATATAATTCTTAAAAGCAAGCATTCTATTAGTCTAATTTTAAAATTCTTTAAATGTCTGAATCAAAATTAATGAATTCGATTGGGTGGATTATATTGATTGGGTTCTGATTTTAGCTTCACGAAATTGGGTAATATAATTATATATATAAGATGATTAAGTTGGAGGTAATTGTTGAGGGGGTTTTCCATTTTTTAAAAAGGAATTTTCGAGGTGTTATTTGTTGAGGGGTTAACGAATTTCTCTCAAAAAAATGGTATTCATCTAGTGTTATTTGAATTGGATTGGACTAGTTGATGTATTGATCCAGATATAGGAGTTGAACTAGCTTCTGAGTGAATTGCATGAAACTGGTAAAAAATCGGAAATTAGACTAAAAAATCAACGGTTGAATCGGTTTTATAATTTTATAAGTATATTTATATTTTTAAAATTTTAAATTAATTATTTTTAACTGTTGGACTAACTATCAAATGGATCTGACAGATTGAATCGATGGTTGATCGATTTGATAAGCGATCCAATTACTAAAATATTGTACCTATCTTACCCATTCTACTCCTATATGTCATAGGAAATGGGTTCAAAATTTCAAATCTTACCAAATGTAAATTGTGAATTCCATAGTGGGGTGGAGGTGCGCTTCCCCTTTTGAATCCAACATAGCTTTCGGAGACAAAGTTTGAGACTAAAATCAAGTACAAACACCTTGAACTTAATACCAGACATGTTGAACAATATTCATTCGTCCTCAATGAATGACGCTTCTAAATTTTTTTAAAAAAAAAGTTGAAAAATTATTTAATTTATTTATTTTTAATTAAATATCAATTTATTAATGAAATTTGAAATTCAATTAATCTCTATAACTATTTCTAAAATGTAAAATAAAAATCTAAAATTCAAATTTCAATACTTATAAATCAAAAAATTTATGAAATGGAAGCTAATGGCAACAGTAATTTAATTGGTTTTTTTTTATTTTGCCGTAATATTTTTTCAACAACTCCAAAAAGAACACAAAGAATGTGTAATAGGTTGTAGTAATTTATTTTATGAAAATTGTAGGAACCGGTTTCTCATGTTGTTGCTCGTCCATCCCCGAATGACATTCTTGAGTGGCGTAAGTTTATCAAATCTTTTTCCATCTCCTTTCTTTAGATAAGGCTCTGTAATTATCATGTGAAAAACATCTTCTGCAATAAGATTTTCCCTGCTATCCTAGGATTTTATCTTTAGACAGGAAATCCATTGTTTTCATTTTTTCCAATGCTTTTGAATGTGACTCCTCTCAGTCGAGATGCATGTCAAGTGTCATTTGGCCAACTTCTCAAAATAGTGTAAATATTACTCATGTTTGGCGTCTGATTATTGAAAAGGAGTTGCAGGCATGCTGCACTCCACTGATTGTCCAAGTCGTGTTATTGATGTGGTGGACTATGAAGCACGGACATGCTATAAAGCCCCTTTGTATCATATTGGCGTTTGTCAACATGTGGACACCTGATGTTGGTGGAGGAAGGTCTCGATTTGTGTACAATACTGCTGCGTTTTTCCGTATCATATCGTACCCATGTTGTGTGTGTCCGTGCTTCATAGGTGGTAGGTTTTCTGGACATCTAACTCTTCTGCTTCACTGTTCAGATTATGTGCTGGAAGGGAGTGAAGCAGGTCGGCTACTCCACCCCATAATGGTCTGCAATTGTTATCTAAACTCATTTATACTGGAAGAATCTCTAATATTACAATCTTATTTATTTAATATATTTGGTTTGCTAAGGTGGGTTTTACCATGGAAAAATCAAGTTCCCTCAGGAGTATCCCTACAAGGTCTTTCTATGGCAGCCCGACTTTCCGAAAATTGTTTCAAGAGTACGTGGTTAAGTACAAGAAGCAGCAGCAGCAGCAGCAACAGCAACTTAATTCAGAACGTTTATCACCAGAATCACCTCAAAGAGAAAACTCGAAACCTGATGCAGACAATTCAGGGGAAGACGTTAAAAAGGTGGAGATTTCAACACCTTGTCAAGAACCCCTCATATCCTAAACACTGCACAACTCTCCCCTTTGGAGCACCTAGCAGATTGCCCCCCTGACGGGGAAGAGCACTTGTTTAATTCAAGGAGCTCTATACACGTCGTAGTGCCATCTTACCTAAACTTGTTAATATGATCTACCAGTTCACTTTAACTCAATTATAGAGTGACACGTATTGTCTTGGAATTAAAGCAGACCCGGCCCTAGGGTGGTTTGAAGGTGCGGTCGCCCAAGGCGAATGCCACCCTAGAGTCCAAGGCTGAAAGATGTTGAAAATATTGTTTTTCAGCCTCAAATTTTTTTTTTAATTTTTAAGGGCCCAAAATTTTTTTGTTTTAAGAATTAAATTTTTTTTTCTAATTTTTAAGGAACCTAAAATTTTTTTTTTATTTTGTTTAAGACCCCAAAAATATCAAGAACGAGTCTAGATTAAAGGAGTCCACGTTCCCCTACAAGAGGCCAAGAAATCAACTACTAAGAACCTTCCTGTTAATAATCTAGTCAACCCTGACTCTACTGGATTTAAAAATGTAATTTTAATTGTTAATATTGCTAAAATTCTTCTATTAAATTCAAGTTATGACACTTTTTTTTTGTTACATGGCTATAAAGGAGTATTTTTTTATTTTAAAATGTTTCACCAGTAAATTTAATAAATAAGTTTTAATGGTGTTAATAATTGGACTTGATTTTTGAAATTTGATAAATATAAAGACTAAATTCTTGAAAAATGAAAGTAAATGAACTAAATTCAAAATATACTAAAAGTACAAGGACTTGTAGTAAATTTTAACCTTGTTTTAAACATTCCAGCATTTGACTTTTTAAATCAAAACTAATAACAGATTTTCGAATTTCCCGGTTATCACCACCAACGACTCACCGGTTCACTCAGTGACTCACTCCCTTGCAACTATGGCTCGAGATTCTCCCAACGAAGACGACGATCACGAAAACTTAATCCACCAAAACAAGGACAAAAGCGCCAGTTTCCGCATCGAAGAGCTCCAATCCCCAATCCGACGTCGTTTCAGCAAAAGGGCACTACTTATTCGCCGCCATCGTCACCGTCATTTCCCTTGTCGCCACCATTTACCTCTTCTTCTCTTCCAAGATCTGTGATACGACGTCGGATAGAATCAAGGAATCTCAACTCCGAGCCCTTTACTTATTAAATAAACAACGAAGTTCCCTCTTCGATCTATGGAATCACACTTTTGGTACCTCTAATAACATCACAGCCGTCCGATTTGATCAAATCAAAGCTTCGTTACTCGATCAGATCACGTTAAACAGGCACATCAAGGATACCTTGTTATCGACAGAAAATGGCACCGTTTCAGTACCTATCGTGAACGGTTCCGAAATTTGCCGGAAAATCGACCCGAAATCCTCTAAGAGAAGAACGATTGAATGGAAACCCGACCCGAATAAATTCTTGTTCGCGATTTGTTTGTCGGGTCAAATGAGTAACCATTTGATTTGCTTGGAGAAACACATGTTCTTCGCGGCGGTTTTGAATCGGGTTTTGGTTATACCCGGTTCAAAATTCGATTACCAGTACAATCTGGTCTTGGATATCGAGCATATCAATGAATGTATCGGGAGAAAAACAGTGATCTCATTCGAAAATTTCATGGAATTGAAGAAGAATCACGCTAGAATCGATAAATTCATTTGCTATTTCTCGATTCCTTTGCCGTGTTATACTGACGAAGATCATTTGAAGCAGTTGAAATCATTGGGGATTTCGATGGGAAAAGTGGAAACCGCTTGGAAAAGCGAGGATATTGAGAACCCTAGTCCGAAAACGGTGAAGGATGTGGAAGAAAAGTTTGGGACAAAGGAGGATGTGATTGCGATCGGCGATGTTTTCTTCGCGAATGTGGAGAAGGATTGGGTGCTGCAACCGCGAGGTCCCATCGCGCATAAGTGTAAGATATTGATTGAGCCCAGCAATCTTATTTTGTTGACTGCTCAACGGTTTATTCAAACGTTTTTGGGGAGTGATTTCGTTGCACTCCATTTCCGCCGACATGGATTCTTGAAGTTCTGGTATGTTTTCTCTTTGTTTCGTATTAAGCATAGAATAGAAAATTTTCTTTTGTCCGTGTTGACTCGCTATGTGAGAAATCTTCGAAACGATCGATATTTTGCCTAAAGTGTTTGTGATCAGTTTTATCTCTAAAGTATACAAAGAGCCTCGAGAAATGAGAATGCCTCACCCATAAAAAGAAATGTGAATTTTTATTTTTGGTGGTATTTGAACATGTTCCCTTCTATGGCATTTGGTGGGTGAGTAGCTCTCCATCCGTGAATTCCACGATGTTTTTCCTTAAGTCAAGAGACAAAATTCAAAAATATTATTGAGTAAAGATAATTTGGGCACAATGTCTACTATTGTTAAAGTCACTGTTAACTCTCAGCAAACGGTACTTTAAAAAATTCTCCTAAAGCAAGTTCAACCTCTCCTCAAATAGTTTGATATCCTTTGAAATCAATAGTTATATTGAATTATAATTAAATTTAGGTCGAGTTATACCCCTAAATTAAGGATAAACTATTCAAACTCTGTAGAGCTTTTTACCACTAAACAGAAATTAAAACCTTATAATGGTAACATTAGGCTTGTTTCCTTTGGTTTGAATGTTGTTTGCTGCTGGTAGTACTAGAATATTAATTTCATCAGTATTAGTTGAATGTATGATATTATGTTATTTGGATTTTTCATTTTTATTGAAATATTTTTGTTTGATATATTTTTATACATGAGTATAGGGATATAGATATAATCTTTTAATGACCTTCTCCGATACGAAAAAATAAAATAGAAGGAATAGAACATTATGTTTTAAACTTTCAATTGTTTCCCAAATTTGGCATGATAGTTGAACTCGGGTATATACAGTACGAGTAAGTTAAAGTTTATCAAACTTTTTCATATATGTCGAGAATCTTTGAAAGATGGTATCAATATACGTAGAATACAAATATTTTATGGAACATAAATTGCTTATATTTTAGATTCCCATTGGCATTTCAACAAAGTTAGCCATTGGCATTTTAGATAAAATGTTCTTTTACTGGGATTCAGATATGTCTCATTATTCTATCTTTTTAAACCAAAGTTTTTCCATGTATTAGAGATAGAGAGCGTTTAAAGGATTGTATCTTTATATCCAAATACATGTTGTAAGCAAATATTTCAAGAAAAATGAAGGGTCGGAATAGCAGACTAACATTTCTTTTCTTATATTACTCAGCAACGCCAAAAAGCCAAGCTGTTTTTACCCTATACCTCAAGCTGCGGATTGCATAAGGCAAATGGTTGAAAAGGCCAACACTTCGGTCATTTACCTTTCAACAGATGCAGCTGAGAGCGAAACCAGTTTGCTGCAATCCATGCTTGTGATGAACGGGAAGACTATACCACTGGTTAAACGTCCTCCTCGTGATTCAGCTGAAAAATGGGATTCCTTGTTATACAGGCATGGCCTTGATGGTGATGATCAGGTTAGTATTCATGGATCGAATCAAGCTTTGGTTGAGTTTATGGTATCAAAACCATACATTTTTGTTTAAACCCCTTTTTTAAAACAACTAAGCTCATCCAAATGCTTTTTCTTTGTCCTCTTTCTGGTTTTATGTGCTGATAATTAATTTCTCCTTGTTTTTTTTACCCATGATGATCAAATTGGATTCGGATGTAGAGTCATGGCTTTAATATTTTTGTTTAAGTTGTCCAAAATATCGGGTAGATATTTGAATTTGGACGGGTAACTCAATTTTTAAACATAGAATCAATTAGTAATGTGAGATTTTAACAAGTTAAAATGTATCATAGGTGCTTGTAGTTTTTATAAATTTAAAATTTAGTCATTGTACTTTTATTTTGAAGAATTTAATTTTTCTACTTTTTAAATTTTAAAATTCATATCTAATTGTTAACAATGTTATATATTTTTTTGTTAAATTGGTTGGTATGACATTTTAAAATTAAATGATGTTATAATGAACTCAAAATTAACAAAATAATTTCAACCGTGTTAACAGTAGGACTTAAATTTTAAAATCTAAAAAGGAGAAAGACTAAAGTGCTAGAAATAAAAGTATAGGGAGTAAATTCCAAATTTATGAAGAGTATAAGGACATATGACATATTTTAACCATTTTAATATTACTTTAGTTGAGTAAGAAGAAGATACTCATCCGTTGAACCTTATTCAAGTCAAATTTATGTATGGTATTAAAATATACATTCTTGCTTGAACTTTTCTTTTTTTTAAGACCTAGTTTTTATGTTAAAACTCAATTTTAGGGTCTAATTTTTTTGTCTAAATTACTTGAAATAACATGCAAATTTTCTAGCTTTGAATGAATAACTCGATTCTTAAACAGATTCATTGTCCTCCTTTTTAGTTTTATTGGCAGATAACCAATATGTCCCAATTTTATTTTGCCATTGATGATCAAACTAAGAATTTTGATTTACCATATCAAAGGTGGAAGCCATGCTAGATAAGACCATCTGTGCTATGGCGAGTGTATTCATCGGAGCCCCCGGTTCGACTTTCACGGAGGATATTTTACGGCTCCGGAAAGGTTGGGAAACCGCATCCTCATGTGATGAGTACTTGTGCCATGGTGAAGAGCCGAACTTCATAGCCGGTGACGAGTGAAGATTATATGAAAACGGTCAGTCGTAAAATCGCCATAACTTCGAATTTTCTCTCTTCTTCCTAGAGATTTTAGTGAATTCTAAGAACATTCAATTGATTAAATTTTTAGACCTCCGACTTTTTGTTTTATTCTAAAATACCCATATTTAATATTTATGTTTGATATATATTTGAATGGGGTATAAATGTTGATCTTTCAAATATATGAATAAATTTAGAGAAAATTAATCATATTCTTGTTTTTATACATTCTGGACATTGATTTTGGTTTTATACATTTGAAACATTTGCCTTTGGCTTAGTGACTTGGGTTTTGTTGAAGGTATGGTTATGGTTTGTTTTTGTTAAAAAATGATTATACTAGATGTTACCTTTAGTGGTGAGGGTGTTTAGCTGGTGAAGGAGTTGTTAAGGATGAGTTTATCTTAGTTTCACAAGCTGTGAGTGGAGGGTGAAGGTTGGTGGAAGTGACTATGAAGCTTGTGGATGTGGAAAATACTCTGCAAATAGTGTCTGGTTGTCAAGAAAAGAAGGAATACTTCTGATGGAGGATAATTTGCAAAACTTAAAAGTTTTGACTTTTAAAATATTTTAAAACAATTCATGAATAAAAAATTCACATCATTAAAATTTATACATATTTAATGTCATGTTTCAAAAATAAGATTTTTTTTTTACAGTTGTAACTGCCACATCATCAATTCTGTTAGTTTTTAATGGTCAATGTTAGTTAAAGAGTCTATTTGATCAAATTTCTCTGTTGAAGGACTCAATCGGATGCAAAAAGTTCAGAGCGGCTTAATTGATTTTTTATATAATTGAATTGGATCAAACTATTTTATATAATGTTAGAAATTCTATAAAATAAGGACTCAATCCAATTTTTAGATTAATTTTATTGAACAAGTCTTCAAACTTGAATAATAATAAAATCATTAACTAGATTTATAAATTATATAATATATAAAAATGTAAACATAAAAATAAAAAATAAAAAATATATTTGATATAATAAAAAAATAAAACATTTAATGCTTTCCCTCTATCATTTTAACTATTAGACTTTTATCATTGTTAAAAAAACAAATCAGATCAACCAATTGAATCGAAAACCAACTATTTAAGAATTAACCTTAATATATTTTTATAACTTTCGATAAATTAACTATTTGCATCATAAAAATTTGAGTAACGGACATCTAAGTTGGCATTTAAAACTCAATTGGACTGCCACGCAGGACTGTCGTTAGAGAAATAACAGAGTCTAACGGTAGAATGGCCACTTCGTAACAAAATAATAATATAAGTGACTAAAACGTAACATTTCAAGATAAATAATTAAACTGTAATTTAAGACAAACATAATTTACCTTAAAAATTTTGATCAATGTATGGATTCATATCTAATATGATATTTAAAAAAAAAAAACTTTTTTATTTTTTATTATATTAGTATCTTATAATCGTACAGATAAAGTTACTATTTTTGGAATCCTCGAAACGTCTGCCTTCCAATCGCCCATACATCATCCATATCCACTTTCTTTAGTGATCCATTTCAAGCAAGCTCGTAAAGTGTATATATATATAATGAATATATAAATATATGTTTTTTATCATACAAATTATTAATATATAAATACTTTTTAAAATAAAATACCTTAAAATACAATTATAATATAATAAAATATGCAAATGCAATATGAATATATGAATTATTAAATTTACTTGTAAAATGTATTGTATGAAAAAACAAAATATATTAATCAAAATTATATCTTGTTAAAGTCTAAGGTCCATTTTTATGATTTAAAAAATTATTTTATATACATATTTATACATTTTATAATTATAAATTTAGATAAATATAATTTCTTTTAATAAATAAAAATTTAAATCAGCTCAAAGTAAAAATATTTTTATTTAAATTTTGATCGAATTCGGTTCAATTCACAATCCGGAATTTTGGATAATCTAATGGATGAGAAAAAAAAGAGAGGTTGTTAAAAAAGGCAGAAGGTGCACGCATGAAATGGCATTGTGGTGAAGTTGACGGTTATATTTTGTTTGGATAAAGTAAAAAAGTTCGACATCTGCCCGAAATTCAAAACTCGAAATTTTTGTTTAACTTCAAATTAAGTTTATTTTTTATATCTCGAGATTGATTTAAATATTCAAATTACTTGAAATTAATTAAATAGGCTCAAATTTTAAATTTAATTATTTGTGCTTGAGTTTGATTAAAGTATGTTGAATATTTATAATTTTTATAAAATCTAAATTCGTATATACATATATATCCACGTTTTTTTTGCCCTTTAATCAAGTCCGAATTAAAAATTAAAATAAATTTAATCAAATTCAAGAACAACTCAAATCAAGCATTAAAATACTGAAAATCTGATTTACTCAAACTCGACTCAACAAAAATCCAACTCAACTTGAATTTTTATTTTATTCTTTTGGAATACCTTACAAGTTTTAACTTCAATTTTAATTATTTCATAAAGAAACTGGATAATGTTAAAACTTTAGCCCATTCTCCTTACATTATTATAAAAACACATCAACTAATGTTAAAAAAAAAAAATCGAAACATCCTTAATCCTATCTAAACAAAACACATTAATGGCTGGTAACGGTGATATTGACGGTGGTATTTCCGGCGATTGTTTCCGGTACCTGATTGTGAGACCAGAAAAAGGTGGCGTTTGGGATTGGATGAAGTATTTACTTTGGGGTGACTTAGAGAGTGGGTGGTTCTTGGAAAGCTCGGACCGAGGTTCGGTGGCGATGGGCGGTGGTGCCGGTGGGGGAGAAGAGGCGGATGACCGGTGGATCATAATTGTGTCAATCGTTGTACGGAAACTGCTTGGTTTGTGTAGTAAGCCAATGGAGTTGACTGGTTACACAGTTGACTTCATTCTCAATCTTATTTCTCAAAATGGATCTCTCTTAGGTTTATTATCAAACATTCTCAATGGTAAATTCTCTCTCTCCCTCTCTAAATTTGTTTGGCTTGGTTTTCGTGTTGGATTTCATGCTCGATTATTTATTTCCAAGCTCGAGTTTGAGGTCGAGATTTGTAATACTAAGTAAAAATGAAATGATTGATTAATTTCGTAAATTATACGAATCTAACATTAAAATATTTGAAATAAGGTTAATTTGATATCTCAAGCTCAACTTCACAAAAATTAAATTAAATTCTAGCTTTTTTTCTAATTCGAGATTGAATAATTTGCAAGTACATGTGTCTTGTTTACGTCCCTAAATAAAATTGTAATTTAATCTAATTGGTTTGTGCAATAACCCTTAATAAAGCTAAAAGTTTTGTGTTAAAAAGTCTTGAATTGAATTATTAATTTTTTGGTGGGGCAAAAAAATTTTTTTTTGTTTAATTAAAAGGCTAAAAGGACTTAAATTGATTTATTGTTTTTGAAAGGGTTAGAATTGAAAACTTTTCATTCACGAGAGGCAAGGCCCTGGCTACCCCATGACCCTAAAAAAAATTATAATTAAAATCTTATAATTTACGATCTTTTCTTTAGGACTATAATCGAATCAAGCCAAGTTCAATAGTGAAAAGTTCAAGCTCAAGTTTAAGTTCAATTTAAATTGATTGCTCAAAATTCGGCTTGAACTCAACCGAGGATTATTATAGAAGCCCAAGTTTGTCTAGTGGCAGGGGCGGGGCTGTAATGGAGGCCAAGCCCCCTCAAATTTTTTTTGAAAAATTTTTATCATGCTTTTTAATTTTTAATTTTTTAATTAAGTTATTCTAATGTTTTTTAAAATTCTCATTAATTTCACAAAATTTTTAAAAAATTTAAATAAACTTCCAAATTTCTTGAAAAAAATTCTCATTAAACTTTTAAACTTTTTAAAAATTTTAATTTGCCCCCTCTCCTCCCCCCCCAAAAAAAAAAAATCTCAATATCAATCATTGTCTAGCAATCAACTCTAACTATTTAAGCTTGAACAAAGTTTTGAACAACGGATTTAGACCCATCTACAAAATCCTAACATTATATTCAAGTTAAATTTAACTCAAACCATAAAAAAATTTGAACTTAAATTCGAGTTGAAATACTAAAATTTCAATCTTAACTCGATTAAATTCATTTACAGAATTTATACTCAAACTCGAATTTAAATTCGTTTTTGTAGGAGAAGTGATAATACCAAAGAGAGGCACAGAGACATTTATTAGTACAATTGGACAATTAGATGAACGAGTTGAGCTTTATAAACCCGGTTCAGTCACTGAAAGAATTGTAAACTTGGAATTGGATGATAGAGCAATAATGGATCTTTGTATGATGGCATCAAAGCTAGCTTATGAAAATCCTCAAGTTGTTAAAAACGTCGTCGTTCGTCATTGGAAGGCAAGCTTTTTTTTACTAGTTTTTGTTTTCTTCCAATTTTATCTCGATTTTGTTGTTCCATTCTTTTTTAGTACGAAACATAGGTTTATTCGGATATGAATATAAAAATATGATAATCGAATAACTCTTTAAATATATCTGATGATAATGGGATGCGATGATTTTTTTTAGAACTCGAACTATATAAACTCAAATATTTGCGTAAACTTGGTTTTATGAAATATTCGAATAAACTTGAATTTAGGGTTGAAAAAAAATCGAAAATTTTGACCCAATTTTAGAATATAAGTTAAAAAAATTACTCAAGTCAAACCAAATTTTTAATTTTTAATTTATTTTAATTTTTTATGATGTAAAAAATAAATATTTTTATCTTTAAAATAGTACACATTATTTAATCATGGACTCAATTATAAATCATAACAATTTGAGTGGCAACTAATGACTTTTGCAATTGATACTTTTGATGTTTACAGATGCATTTTGTGGAATTTTACAACGGCTGGGATGGTAAGATCAGCCAATTTCTATACATAACTTTTCGAGATCGGGTTATTCGTTAGGTTTAATACATATGATTCGGCTCGAATTATTATTTAATTATTATTAAAATTAATAAAAATAAATATATTTCTAAACATAATGATCTAGGCTTGCAAGTCAAATCAAACTCGATTTGAATCGTGCTTGCAAAGAACAATAATTTCTGAACTGCAACTTGATTTATAAACATTTTTAGCTCCTACATCGTTTATCTATGGCTATTTCTTTTTATTTTAGATTACCAAAAGGAGAATTCAACTCAAGTTTTTATGGTATGTGACAAGCCTAAGGATGCAACCCTAATATTGATAAGCTTTCGGGGTACTGAACCGTTTAATGCTAATGATTGGAGCACTGACATCGATTACTCATGGTATGAAATTCCAAAAGTAGGGAAACTTCATATGGGATTTCTCGAGGCATTGGGTTTAGGGAACAGAGAAGATATTAGAACCTTTCATTATCATCTTCAAACAGAGATCATAAAAGAGTCCGATGGCATTGATAAAATCGACATACAATTGCTAGACATGACTGCTTATTATATGGTGAGAGAAAAGCTCAGGAGCTTGCTAGAAGAGCACAAGAATGCAAAATTTATAGTTACCGGGCATAGTTTAGGAGGCGCTTTAGCAATTTTGTTTCCAGTAGTGCTTGTGATACATGAAGAGAAGAAATTAATGGAAAATTTGCTTGGAGTTTATACGTTCGGACAACCGAGGGTTGTGAATCGACAACTCGGAAAGTTCATGGAAGCTCATTTGGATCATCCAGTCCCAAGGTATTTCAGAGTGGTTTATTGCAATGATCTTGTTCCTAGGTTGCCCTATGATGATAAAACCTTCTTGTATAAGCATTTTGGGGTGTGCCTCTACTACAACAGCTGTTACACTGAACAGGTATTCATTTTTACATTGTTCCGATTTTTTATTTTTCTTAAAAGTATTTGAGTTCAACGACGTATCTTGAAATGGGAATAAATATATGATCCTTTGAAAACCGTGCTAGACAAATACCCATGTTCAAGACTCACTTATGTCTAATTATGGTTTTCGTTCCTCTACTATGTTATAATTTGGAATTTAATCTCTTTATTTTATTTTGACATAATATGACCCCTTTACTTTTTATAATGTTATTAGTAGATCCATCAATTACGGTTTTTTTTTTCTATTATTTGAGAACACAATTAGGGTCACATGAAAATCCAATTAATCATTTGTCCAATAATAAATTTACATGTTTGTTAAACACTTAAATCTATTAAAAATAAATTCTCTTCACTTTAACCACTAATGATATTATTTATTTGAACTTACTAATAATAATATAATGAATAGAGGGACGAATCATGTCAAATTAAAATTGAGGAATTACCTGTAAAATTTCTATGCAATAAAAAGGACTCTTACACTTTTATATGATAAACGTTGGCTTATGTCATGATTTGACCTCTACACTATATGTGTTTTTCTATTTTTTTCTCACTTTATTACATGAAATATCATTTTCGTCCTAATTATCTTAAAAAATAAAAATTGTCAATAACAACATGGCAAGTGGCACGTGATACATCCTTATTGGATGCAGATGATTTTTAGGGTAAAATATAACGTAAATAATAGTTTAAGTACTAAAGTGAGATAAAAAAATATTCAGATATTAAAATGAGAAAACAAGTATAATTGAAGAGACAAATCGTGAGTTAAGTCCTAAATGTTGTTTGTTTATTTATTGTCATTATTGAGTCGGTTTCTTTGTTGTTGAAAGAGGATGGAGGAGGAGCCAAATAAAAATTTCTTTGACATAGAACAACTGATCCCTGAACATGCCAATGCGGTTTGGGAGTTGATAAGGGGTTTGGCAATGGGTTGCACTCATGGACAAGACTACAAGGAAGGATGGTTCTCAATACTGGTGAGGGTTTTAGGGTTAGCAATGCCTGGTGTGTCAGCTCATTGCCCTTCGAATTACATCAACTCTGTGAGACTGGGAAAGTCAATGTGACATCGGATTTCGATATAAGTATTGAATATGGGTATATATCCATTTCAAAAATTTTATGTATTTGAATAATCTTAAAAATAATTTCTTCTTCTCTGTGTCGGATGCAAATACCTAACACGATAAATAAAAAAATCAAGAGTTTCATTTTCATTGAAGAGTTATCTTCAAATTATTACTCTCATTCTAAATTGGTCTTGAACTTTAAAATATTCTAATTACATCATTAAAATTATAGATGTTATGTCAATAAGATCCTTTGGTTATTAAAATTGTTAATCATTAAATGATATGTCAAATTTTATGTATCTAAATTTAAAATGAAATTTTTAAAAAGGTAGAATATTGTGACGTAGCTTTTAAAAGTAAAAACTAAAAAAATAAAAGAGGGAATGATAAAACTTCTGTAAAAACTTCAAAAACCTTGAATTTAAGATTTTTGAAACATCGATTTTTACAGTATTCATTTAAAATTTTTATTTTAAATTATTTCACATAAAATCTGATGTGACATTTAACAGTTAAATTCAAAATTTTAATAATAAAAGAACATAATTAATATAAAATGGTGTAAATGTTAAGGACCAATTTAAAATTTGAATGATAGTTTAAAAATGTTTAGTGCAACTAACTCCTCATTGAATTTACAATTTGTATCATTGTACTTCAACATTGAACTTCTTGTTGAAATGGTCTTATCTCTCTAGAGTTATTTTAAAAGTTGAATGTTTAATTTTTATATTAGAATGTCAACGAGGTATAAGCATGAGGATCGAAAATTTTGATATCTCAAGTTCGAGTCATATTTTAAATAAATTATATGAGAGTTTTCGGTTTAATTTGATTCTATGTTGAGTTCTATCATATGTAAGCTATTTATAATAATAGTTGATTTTGATTGTTGTTATTAACAGGAACAAAGTCAAGAAATTTTGTTTGGAAGTCGAGATAAAGTTTTAAAAAATTAATAGACAAAATCTAAAATTTCATTCCACAATATATATATATATTAAAATATATGTAAAAATTATTAAAATTATATAAAATACTCTAAAGTATAAACAAAAACTATCAAATAATTCCAATATTAAAGTTATTTCATAAATATACATACATATATATATATATATAAAAGTAAGGTGTAGTTAGGGGATGGCAGGCCCGACCCCCATAAAATGGAAAATTTTTTATTTAGGCTTTTTCAAATTTTTAAAATTTTAAATTAGTAAAGATAAAATTACACTTTGTCCCATTTAAAAATAATAAAAATTTAATTTAATACTTTAAAAATTATAAAGATATAATCTATTAAAATGATAAAATTATATTTTTACTGTCGTAAAAAGTATAATTTAATTTTGACCCTTTAAAAAGAATTTTTAACTTCTCCGCAATCGATGATGTCTAATGTAAATCCAAACATGTATTTTAATAGTTAAATTATTTGGTTTGACTTCCATATAAATTTGATTAACCATCGTAATTAGGATGCAAAGGGGTAGTAGCACATCGTGAGAGCATCCAGCATGCGCTGCATGCAAGCATCATATTTGATAGTTTTTGTGAAATGAGATTTCAACTTTTAATTAATTAGTTATTAGAATTATATTAAAAAAAGCATAAACTTTAATAAATATAATAAATAATAATTTTTTTTTGAGTTTTTACACCTTTGATATTTTTATATATTTTTTAGAATTTTTTATAAATTTAATAAATTTTTTTATAATTTTTGAAGTTTTTTTAAGTTTTGCCGTCGTTCAAAATGAATTTGGACAACTATTTATCCAAATTCATTTTATATGCACATTTTAATTTCTTTAAAAAATATATATATTTTATAATATTTTCTTGTTGATCTAGTAGCTTCTGGTGGTTTTCGTCCACCACATCAACGAGGTTAACGGTCAAACTGGTAAACTGATGGTTTTTGTTAACGAGAAGGACTAATTAATTTTTTCTGGGTCACATTACATATCAACATAGATCATATAAATTATTTAGAAATTAACATAAATTTTTTTATAAATAAGAAAGGAAGATAGAACTAACCATGGCCTTTTTCTTAGAATATTATTATTGAATGTGTACAATATTATTTTTTAATGTTATAAGAAATGCATTTATTATAATAAAATTTGGAAATTTCATGATTAATTTTAAGCGTTATTTGCACAATTATTTGATTTGTAAGAAAAAAAGACCTTTTTAAAGATTTCTTTATATATTAGGGACTGCAATTGTAATACGGAGATGAAAGTTCTAAAACGTTGAAAATAGTAAAATGAAAAGGACTAATAAGGTAAATATAAAAAGTGGAAGAACTAGGTGATAATTTCAAAATGACAGAGGGGTTTATTGTGGAAATAACCCATTCACACTTTCTTTTGTTTTGTTTTTTTCATTTCCGTCTTTATCATCGTTTCATCTGCAATACTACTACTGTTTGAAATAAATTAAATTGTTGGGTTTAATTTACAAATCCCGCAAGATATTCAAATTGTAAATTCTCTTTTTTTAGTCGAAATTAGGGAACAATCGTCGGTAACAATAACTAACTAGTTTAGTCATAATTTTGAAAAGTAATGTGGTGTTTAGCATTGTTGTCAAAAAAATATTTTTCAGAAATAAAATGTCCATTTTAGACATGTTATTATCAAGTAGCATATATGTATTTAAATAATATTTAAATTAGTTAATATTATTATATTTTAGTAAGAATATTAAAAAAAATTGTTATAACTTGTTGTTAATATTTTAATATATTAAATATATATTTTAAATATTTTTAAGCAATAAATATTAGTTATTTATAAAATTTAATAAGAATATATAAACTATATTTTAAATATTTAAATATAACCATTAAATATTTGTAATTAGTATTTTAATCAATATTTTTTATTTAATTAATGATTTTAACACATTTGTAATTAGAGCTGATCATGGGCTGGGTCAACCGGGTTCTGGTCGGGCGCAAGCAAAATTATAGGCCCATTTTCTAGGATCGGGCCTGACCTGGCCCAGAATATGGGCCTAAAAAATTGTCCAAGCCCAGCCCAAAATAAAATTGCTAAGCCCGAGCCCAACTCGGCCCGACCGATATTAATTTTTTTAAAACTTATTTTATTAAATAAAAAATTTTAAAATATAATAAATCAAATACATTTAAAAACATAGAAATAAATATTGAAACAAGAAACAAATAAAAAATGATACTAAAACAATTCTTAAAGCAATACACAAATTAGAAGTGAAAGTGAAATTAGAAAAGTAAAGTTAAAATTTTAAAATGATTAAAAATAAAATAAAATATTTATTATATAATTTGGGCCAGGCCCGGGCTAAGAAAATCTTGCTCGAGGCCTAGCCCATTTTCTAAACGAGCCTCGTTTTTTGTCCAAGCCCATTTTTCAGGCCTATATTTTTACCCAAACCCTCCCATTTTTCGGGCGGGCCTAGCCCGGCCTATTATCAGCTCTATTTGTAATTAAGCACCAAAAGTGCTTTTGGGAGAGGAAAACTTAAAAAATTTAACTTCTCCTTTTCAGATATATTTTTCAAAAACACATCTGAAAAGTAAAAAATTTCAGCAAAAAACAACTTGTTTAGCACAAATTTTTTTTCCAAAAATACTTTTGGAGCCAGAAATACTTTTTTTTTTAAGTATTACTAAATAGTCATTAATCCTTTCATTGTGAATGTTGTTAAAAAAAGTAAACAGCTTTGTAAACTCTTAATCTTTAATTTCTTATATACAAATTGTAGGCTCAAGTTGAGCCTAGCCTATTATTACTATTTGGAATAGGGTAATTATATCTAATGTTATTAATTTATTAGAAATCTTATGTTTGGTCATTTAATTTTAAAAAGTTATAAAATGGTCACTAAATTATTCGAAAGTTTTAATTTAAGTCATTGAACTATTCAAACGTTTTTTTATTTAAATCGCCAAACTATAAAGTTTTTTTTTTTTAAAGCCTGACTAGCAAGCTTTAAGCAAAAAATCGACGACTTATACGATGGATCAATACACATTGACAGTTAGTGCTGAAGATCGAAGAGGAAAGTTGTTTGGATTTTCGCAGATTCATGATGTTCAAAGTTGTTTTATAAAAAAAATTGAACCATAGAAGAGAAGGTGAAGGAGAGTTTTCGATTGGTGCAAGTGGTACAAACAAAAAAGGCCACACAACAAGGGTTTTAATAGCTCGATGACATAAATGAAAACTTCCAAATAATTCAATGATCATTTTGTAACTTTTTAAAGTTAAGTGATCAAAATGTAAACTTACTAATACTTTAATCATATTAGGTGTACTTTACCCTTTAGAATACTCTAAATATAAGAAATAAATCATAAGCAAATTTTGATGTAAAATACTAACAATGTGTTAACAATTGGATTAGAACTAAAAAGAAAAGAAGAGATTTAACTTTTAACTTATAAGAAATAAATCATAAGCTTTACGAAAGTATAGGGATTGATTTCATATTTTAACATATTTTTTGGTTAAAATATGTTCCAAGTCTCTGTACTTTTTATATATTTGGAATTTAATCCCTTTTACTTTTATTTTCAAGAATTATTCATTTTATTTTTCATATTTCAAAATTCAAGTCCAATTTTAACACAACTAAAGTTCTTTTGCTAAATTATTTGTATGATATTTTGAAATGAAAAAGATATTCACTTGGTAGCCGTGTAAAAAAATGATGTATTGAATTTGAATTTAATAAAAGAATTTTAACGATTTTAACACTTGGACTTATATTTTTAAATTTGAAAAGTAATAGGACTAAATTTCTTGAAATAAAAGGAAAGGGATTAATTCTAAATGTATGAAGAGTACAGGAACCTGTAGCAAATTTTAACTTTTTTACCGAACTATTTAAAATTAGTTACAATTGGGGGAACATTTTGCACATTAACCCTTCAACTTATGAAGTAAAAAAGTGAAAATGAAAAATAAAAATCTAAAGAGCAGCTACCTCTTCTTTGCAACAAAAGCAAAAAAGCTCTCCTCCCTCTATTCTCTTTTGATTAATATTTCTCCCCTTTTTTTAAATTTAATTTTAAATAAACTCTCTTTTTATTTGATTTCTCTTTGAATCCCTTTTAAGAATCAATTTATAGTGTTCTCTTTCCCTTCCTCCCTGATTCAAATCCCCAATCCACAATCCGAGAACGCTGCCGTTTCGTTCCCTCAATTCGTCGAAATGAAGCTCACCGTCAAAACCCTAAAGGGCAGCCACTTCGAAATTAGGGTTCAGCCCAACGACACTGTAATCCCCTCTTTTTGTAACTTTCATTCAATTATTGTTTTATTAGGGCTAAAATTTTTGGCTTAAAGTTTCATTTTTGTTTGGGAATTAGGTTATGGCGGTGAAGAAAAACATTGAGGATATACAAGGGAAAGACAATTACCCATGTGGACAACAGCTTTTGATTCATAATGGGAAGGTTTTGAAAGATGAAACTACGTTAGCTGATAACAAAGTCTCTGAAGATGGTTTTCTTGTTGTCATGCTCAGCAAGGTTAATCTGATTAATTTTCTTACTATTTGTATCGTTTTACTAGTGTTTTTGAGTTTAGTAGTTAATTTATATGTGAATGGTGTTGTAATCCTATGTTATTTGAACTCGGGTATGATTGTCGGATATGAGTTTAACTCGGGTATTAAAATTCTTTTTCTAAGTTTTATCATGCCATATACCCATTACCTTATTTGGAAAAATGTCATTCACATCAATACGGAATTATTGAAAAATGAAGAGTCGGAGCGACGTAAAGATGATCTACAAGATGGGAATTTGATATATGATATACACGCGTCAGATATATATATATAAAGGTGTTTTAAATAATATAGTTTTTGGATTGTTTGGTTAGTAACTTAATGTTGATGGTTAATTCAGGTATTTTGGTACTGTACAATTGGAGGGTTAATATTCATACAGATAGTAGTAACAAACCCACACCACACGCCATGTCCTAAGGGAGCTGCACTTTTGTTGTATCCAAGTAACCCTTATCTTTTGATTTGTGCCCTAATAAACTTTTACTTCAAATGAAAGGTTGATTTATGTTAAAGCTCATTTAGGTGCAAATTAAGGTTTAAGTGCTCATTTGAGTACAAATGTATGGTTAATGGCTTAATCTGGTGTATATTAATGGTTAACGGCTTTATTTAGTACCAATTAAAGGGTAGCGGCTTATTTGGGTGTAAATTAAACTTTAGCAGCTTACTTAGGTAATTTGGTAAATTCAGCTGCTTTCCTGTATTTTTAGCCTACTGATTTTAATGATTAATCTACCTAATTGAAGATGGGATCTGATTTGAAGATAGTTTTTGTTAGTTAACCGGCCCATCCTCGTAGCCAGATACCTTGGTTGTTCTAATATTATACCAATTTGAGGCTGTATAGTTTTGGCGGTGGAGCTTTCGTCAAAAGCTGTAGGATTCCTTCTGCAAATCTTGAATGAATACATGTTGACCAGCAATGTGGACTGTGGACTGTTTCGTGATTGCTTTTTATTAGCTTCCTTCTTGTATAGATTAGTACAGTTTGGTACCTTTTGTTGATTTTAGAAAATCCTGGTTTAGCATGAGCTCTTTATATGTACTTGTTGTATTACTTACAATATTTTCAATTCTTTGGTTGTGCTTACAGAGCAAATCTTTGGGTTCGGCTGGGACCTCGTCTGCTCAGGTTTCCTTCATATTTGTTCTTCTTGTTACGTTGAGCATTATGTTCAAGTTTCGTATGGTATATAATCAACTTTTTCCTTGTCGTCCATCACAGCCTGCTTCATCAGCTCCGTCTACTACTGCACCTGTTTCTAATCCTACCCCTGCCCCAGAAGTTCCTGCACAAGCACCGTAAGTTCATTCTGGAATAGTTTTCCTCCCTCAAAATCTGCCCTTTTTCCCAAAGTCAGTAGCATTCATAATTTCTTTCATTTCAGGGACTCAAAGAGCGGTACATCTGCTTCAGATGCTGCAACAGCTAAGTATGTGGTGTATCTCCAAAATACCTGTATATAAGGTTAATAAATGCTTGGATCTATGTGCATGGAACTCATGCTATTAAATGTCATGATAGAGAAGTATTTAAAACCACTTATGATTCGTTTTTGCTTACTGAGGAAAGAAGATAAGAGAACAAGAGTCTTTAGATATCAGTTTGATTTCCTTTTGGTTAGTATTTCCATTCTGGAAATTACTTTTAGATGGAAAAAAACCAAATAACCAAATGGCTGGTGGACAAAGAGAAAAAAAAACCTAATAGTTATTATTTACATTCTGCAGTGCCCTGTTTTTGTTCTTTTTATTTTCTTCCTGACATATTTTCCTTTCTGTCTAACTACTGAAGCTGACAATTTCTGTTCCCTTGATTGAAACAAGAAAATGAGTTGATGCAGATATCACATTCTTTATCCCAAGCTTTAGGCATTCTTTTATCGAGTGGTCTCTAACCTCTTTTTTGTCTGTCTTGCTTAGATCCTATTTTTATTCTTCATTTAAATCTAGATATTGAGAAATTTGAAAGGGTTATTTTCTTGTTCTAGGGTCTTTTATCTTTGCCTTGAATCATTGGGTTTAGGCATTACTTCAATGATATTTAATCATTTAAAATATGGTAGCAACATGCCCTTTTTTTCTTTCTATCAAAGAATCATATGAACGATTAATTCCCCCATGATACACTTTTTATCAAACCGAGAGAGCTGTTTTGATCAACAGATTTGTAACCTGTTTTTTTTTGTCAGAACTCGGTAGTAGTGCTGTCAACTGACACTTGATTTTTAGATTTTGTTTTATTGATTGGAACTCTTAGTACCAGTTCGTTTATTGTTTTAACACATTATTCTATCTTTTATCTCGGATTGTATCTGTTGACAAACGGTGCTAGGATTATTCTTTCTTCTGTCTAGACATTTTGAGATTTTATCAGGTGTTATTTGTTTGATTTTATCTTCTTTTGATTTTTTTCGTGGAACGTGTGTTTCAAAGCTCTAGCAGACTTCCTTTTTGGTACTTTCTGAACATTGTGAAAATAATGGGAAAAAACTTTTGTCTTACCTTGTTGCAGTCCAAATACTGATACCTATAGTCAAGCTGCTTCGAATTTAGTTGCTGGAAGTAATCTTGAGCAGACTATCCAACAATTGATGGATATGGGTGGTGGCAGCTGGGACAAAGAAACAGTAACACGTGCACTTCGAGCTGCTTATAACAACCCCGAGCGAGCAGTGGATTATCTATATTCTGTATGTCTGAAATTTAATGGTTGTATATACAGTCAGAATTCTAACATTAAACTACTATTTAATCTGGTTGCGGTTATGATGCCATTTTATCTTCAGGGGATTCCTGAATTGGCAGAAGTGGCTGTTCCCGTGCTTCAATTTCCTTCAAGTCAAACCACTGAATCCGGTGCTGCCCCAGTTGCTCCTGCTTCAGGGGCTCCTAATTCATCACCTTTGAACATGTTTCCTCAGGTAAACCTCAGATTGTTGATGTGCTTTGATCATGTGTAGAAATTGGTAGTTCTTTCGAGTGGTTTGATTTTGGGTTCCTAACATGCTGAAATGATACTAGGAAACACTCTCCGGTGCCGCTGCTGGTGGACTTGGATCCCTGGATTTCCTCCGAAACAATCAACAGGTGCAGGCTTGTTATACGATCTTTGTTTATTTGCTTTCTCTGTTACTATGAAGATCTTTAATTCTTCGATATAAGGAATTCTAAAGTGCATGTTTGTTTGCGTTTTAGTTCCAAGCATTGCGTTCAATGGTACAATCAAACCCACAAATTTTACAGGTTTGCATTTCTATGTTTTTCACTGGCTAAACATCAAGAGCTTTTATTGTTCCGGACTTAATTGTCTTTTCTTCTATTATAGCCCATGCTTCAGGAGCTGGGAAAGCAAAACCCCCAGCTTTTAAGACTAATTCAAGAACATCATGCCGAGTTTCTTCAGCTAATAAATGAACCGCTCCAAGGTTCTGAAGGGTTAGTGCTTACCAAATATCATATCCGCTTTTTGATGAATCATCTACAGTTTTATTGGGGATAGAGCTGAAGCTTTGTTATTTATTTTATCTTGTTTTTATAACTGTTTTGAATTCGTCAGTGATAAACCATTAACTTTGGCCTTCTAAAACCTATGTTATTCGGATTCGGGGGTATCGGTGATAAACTTGTTTTTTTAGAGAAAGTCTTCTATGTATTTGGAGGATCCTTGGAGGTTATATCCTCATATGGGTGTGTTAAATATGAGTAGTTCATGAAGAGTTCAAGCAGACACTATATCTTGAGATTTATATTGATCCGGCTTTCATATCTTTTCTCAAGTATCAATATCGATAGTTGACTTATATCTGAAGATGGATATAAGATATAAGGACAGATCTTGTAAGGATTATTGAAATACATGAAATGGCCTAGAAAAAAAAAATCATATCCGCGTTGAACGCATACATGTCTGACATCACACCCGAGTCCTATTGAGATTAACAGAAGCTTTATTGTATCATTAATGTATAGACTATCTATGCATCAACTTAAGCATCGTTAGTAACATTAGTATAAATTGGTATTTCAGGGATATATTTGATCAAGCTGAACAAGAAATGCCTCATGCAATCAATGTGACCCCGGCAGAACAGGAGGCTATCGAACGGGTATGCAAAATTGGTTGTTCTTCTCTTGGGGACCCTCTCTAAGTTCTTTTACTGAGCAATTCTTTTTTTTTTTTTTTTTTTTGCCTTGTAGCTCGAAGCAATGGGATTCGATAGAGCGCTGGTCATCGAAGCATTTTTGGCTTGCGATCGGAACGAAGAATTGGCAGCAAACTACTTACTGGAAAATTCTGGGGATTTTGAGGATTGAAAAGTTGAATCTTTCCTTACCTGATTTCATGTTTACCCTGGAAAATTTAATTGAATGTTTTCTTTTTAATTTCCCATCTAAATTGTTTCTGATATAGGCTTAACAAAATTCATTTTCTATTAATTTCACTGAACTAAATTAAAAACCTTCTTCATTTGATTGAATTAGCTGGTGTATACGAGGCTGTGATAGGGATTTATGTTGGTGGTTTTGGTTGGTTTTAAGTATTGATTATATAAAAGGTTAAAAAATTTCAGTCTGAACTGAAGCTGAAATTACTCAAACTCCAAACAAATCAATTTAGGTGTGAACGTGGTTCCTAATTACATAATAGAAAGCACTGATTAAATTTTTGGGATGATTATTTTGATATGTTTGGTTCACTTGGCACTTTATTAAGGATCTTGATGTGATGGTAAATTCAAAATTGCTCCCATTGAACACAGTACAAAGTTTATTAATTTTAACATTTTCAATGATATTTATTATTAACAAAAGTTAGTTTATTATTTTTTGTGTGTCGATGGTTAGGGTATTCATTGTCTAGGTATGGTTTGGGTTTAAGTTATGCTAGTCGTGTTGTTATGTTAGGGTTTTGCCCTCTTTTGTAATTAAAAGAAAAAAATTGTTTATTATTAACAAATATGTAATTTAGTCTAATTGTTTTAAAATTATATTTATTTTTGAACAAAAAATTAATAAATTATCCCAAAATTAATACATGGCTATATTTTAAAATAAATTTAAATGTTGTATTTTAAATTAGAATATAATTTAAAATTTAATACGATAGCATTTAAAATAAATTTAAAATGAAACCATTTTTATGATTGTGTGGTGAAAAAAATATTATTTAAGTCAGTACGCTATATGTCTCTGACCTTTGCCTCTGATGTGTTTCCCTTTTGCTTTGCCAAAGTGGTTGTGCTGTCCCATGTCGACTGTACTTGTGGAGCTCCTTGCTCTCCCCTCTCTTGTGTGATCCGTGTGTTGTGCGGATAGTGTTGCCAGCTTCGACTTTGTTTCTGAGGGTTTGGGATTTGGTCTTTTCAGCTTTCGAGCTTGTTGTCTTGGGGTCATAGATTAGGAGTTTTAATGTTAGTTTTCTTATGAACAAAATAAAGAAAATAATAAATTTCCACCATAGTAAACGCACACTTAATTTATGTGATCCATGTAGTTATAGTTAAAAAGGGTAAACTATCAAAATAACTATTTTTGTTTGTCTCAGGTTACATTTTAATCGCTTATATTTGAAATGTTACGTTTTAGTCACTTATGTTATTATTTTGTTACGAAATGATCACTCTACCGTTAAGATCTGTTACCTCCCAATGACAGTCCGACGTGGCAGTTAAAATGGGTTGTAAATGTTAATGTGGATGTCCAGCTAATTAAATTAATTGATTTTTTAATTAAATAAATTTAATTAATTGAAATTTCTAAATTAATTAAAGAAAAATATTAATTTAGTTTCACGAAATAATCAAAAACAATGCATCATATTAATCCTTGAACTGGAAAAAAAGAACCCTTGGGCTCCTTTTTCTTTTAGTTTTCGTTTCCATTTTGATGAAAAAAATCATCAATTTTCATAGTCTATCTTTGTTGAATTGAAACAATAGAAATCGAATTGAGTGGTTTATCAATCGTTTGGATTTTTTATTCAAAACAAAAGAACAAAGGATCGATTCAATGAAAGGTCTAAGCATGGTTTACAATAAGTAATGGTTTTTTGTTCTTTACTTGAGCTTTGGGTTATTATGATTTTTTTTTTTTATAAAAATGTGATTTATCTTTTCAAATTTTTTTTTTTTTTTTTTTTTTTGCATATGTGATAGAAAAAAAGACATACTTCATCTTTGTTTATTTGTGTATTTTAAGCAACCATAATAGCAAGCAAGTATAGAGGTTGGTGCGTCAATTTCTTCTTCTTTTCTATTGTTCTTTTCTTCTCTTCTCTTCTCTAATGGTACTAAAAGAAATCCAATTGTTGCTTCTTTTTAAACTGGAGAAAATTGGGTTTTAGGGCAAAATTTTGTATTCTATTTTCATAAATTTTTTTTTTAACTTTTTTCATCTTAGTTGGGTATCCACGTTGGCATTTAAAACCCATTTTAATTATCACGTCGGACTGCCGTTTGGGAGGTAATAGATCTTAACGGCAGAGTGACCACTTCGTAACAAAACGATAATGTAAATAATTAAAACGTAACATTTCAAATATAAGTGACTAAAATGTAATATGGTGTAAACAAAAATGATTATTTTAATAGTTTACCCCATAGTTAAAAGATGACACTCAATAGATGGGGAGAAGGAAGCCAAGAATCTTATATGTTCGGAGTCGACAATTATTTTTAATTTTGTATAAATATAAAGTAAGTCAAATTCTATAAAAGATTATCAATAATAAGTAGCGGATTTTTTTTTAATTTTAATTTAATCATTTTTAGTTACTAACTTTTTAAATTATAAAGTTTCAATATGGGCCCAAATGATGGCATTAGTTTATTAACTTAAATTATGTTATTTTTATAATTTTATGTGACTTACACATTATCACATATGTAATACTATATCAAGTTGTTATTTTCATATAATATTAAAATAAAGAACATCATTTTAATTTAATGGCTTCCGTTTGAATCAGAATTAAAACTTGAAATTTTGAAAATTATAAAAATTAAAAATGATCGAATTGAAGAACATGAACTAAATTCACAATTTTCAAAATAATACAGACTAATAGAAAAATTTAACCTAATAGATTTAATTGTTATTTTTTTAATCAAGACTAAAATTGACCAAATTAATATAATACCAATGTTTTAAAAACTGAGCCGGTGGCACCAAATCAACCGGTCTGATTAAAAAATTATTAAAAAAATCTGGTTCAATCAATCTGTATCGGTTCTTGGGTCAACCAGGTTAAAAGACCTCCTTGGATCAGTACCTCAACTGATTCCTAATCCAATCGGTCTAATCGACCGGTCTAGTCCAAACAACATTGCAAAATACCAAACTTATGCATAGTGTAGGGACTAATAACATAATTTGTCCAAATTAAAATACATGACTAAACCCACAGTTTGAGCTAGGGGTGTAATTGAGTCAAGCCATACCTAAATGGTGGCAATCTCAAGCTCGACTCAGAGACTTAATTAAGCTACTTGAGCAAGCTTGAACTCATTCATATTTAAGCTCTTTCTATATAGTAAGGATAAAAATATAGTGAAGCTCTTTCTATATAATAAGGATAAAAATATAGTGAAACGAAAAATCTTGATTAGGCTTGTGAGTTATTACGGAGCTCAAATTTAGCTCGAGCTCAAATGGACAATTATCTAATTGATTAGATTTTTTTCTAGGTCGAACTCAAATAGCTTTCAAGCAGGTCTCATTTATACCCCTAATTTGAGGTAAATATGGAACATGGTGTGGCGAGGTGGTTTCTTCCCTACCTTAACCTCAACCGGATATACCCCCGCCAAAACCCGAAATTAAATATTACTTGACCCGCCCCGAATCCAACCCGACAGATCAAAGCTATATTTGATTCGGACTTGACTCGACCTAATTAAAGTTCAATGACCAAAACATAATCTAAATCATACATAAGTAACTATTTATGTAGTTTACCCTACTATTAAATTTTTTCTAGCTTTAATGCATAAACATTAATATAAATTTCATTATCATATATTTCAAACTAATATTATATATTATGGTACTTTGGTAATTGTAGTAGGCCCAATTTGCCCGGGCCCTAAACAAAAATAGAAAATAAAAATAAAAAGTCTCAAAGTCCAATTACATTTGTATGCCCAAATAACCCAAAAAAAAAACCCTAATGGCCCAAAAACCTAAACACCTTCAGTAAACAGAAGAAACCCTAGCCTCCTTTGTGCGCCGCACCCCCTCCACGTGCCGCGTCAGCGCGCCCATCGCTCGAGGACTGCCTCCCTTGCACCAAAATGGCAAAGGTCAGCCTTTCTCCTCCGTTGACCTTGCCTGCAAGAACAAAAAACAGAAACGAAAGCAAGCAAAACAGAAGCAATACAGATAGTAGAGAAGCAGCAAAAATAGTAGTGAAAAAAAACATAAAATATTGTATCTATTCGGCTATAAAAGCCAAGAACATATCAATGTAATTTTTGGGGACACGAAGAAATACAAAAAAACAGTATCAAATTTTAAAAAAGGTAGCATATTTTCTCTGATCTTATTTTTGAAATAAATAAATAATACTAAGTAAAATAAATAAAATACTTACCTTTCGATTGGTCTTCCACCACAATCGTTACTCCTTCCGGTCCACAGAAAAGTTTTTTTTTTATTGGTCTTCCACCACAGTCGTTACCCCTTCCGGTCCACAGAAAAGTTTTTTCCTTTTTTGGTTTAGGTTTTAGATTAAATTTTTTTACTCCAAATCGGAGTTTTGCACAAAAAAAGAAAAGAAAAAAGGAGGGACTTTTTGGTGTTTTCTGGCCACCATGGACAGCGTGTGTTGTGCTTGGTCACTGATGGGTCGTCACAATGGGTTCGCCGGCCTAAAGGGAGGCTTTGGAGAGAAAGGAGAGCATTTTTGTTTTTTTTTTTTTGAAGCAGGGAAGGAATGGTGTTTTTGGGAAAATTTTATATATATATATAAGGGTGCCAAAACAACTCCGTTTTGGAGGGGTCTGAAATGCCCCAAAACGACGTTGTTTTGGGGTCGACCCATTACCCTACCCAATAACCTCAGGATCCGCGTGTTTTTATAAAATGATTTAATTGCGCCTTCGGTCCTTCTGTGATTATGGCCTGTTTCAATCCAGTCATTTTTCTTCTTTTTTTTCTTTTTAAATTTGACTATTTAATTTTATTCTTTTTCGTTTTAGTCCCTTCTGAAACTGCGCGTTTAGTGGACCTGGAATAATTTCCCAGTTGGCCCCTGCCTTTGTTCGTGCGTTTAATTTTAGTCCTTATTTCGGTCTTATTATTTAATCTATTATGATTTATACTTTTAATTTTGTTTAAATTTCAATTTAATTCTTTTTATAGTTATTCATTTATTTTATTATAATTTAGGCTTTAAATTTCATTTTAATTTCGATTTACCCTTTTTAATTTCATTTAAGTTGCAATTAAGCCCTTTTTATTTTAATTCTTTTATTTATTTATTTACTTATTTACTCGATTATTTATTATCCCTTGCATTTTATTCGTTTATTTGTTTATTTACTTAATTGTTCATATATCATTCATTTATTTATTTACCTTTTATTTTATCCATGTGTTCATTTATTTATTATTCCTTTATTTTTAATTTTTAATTTTCTTTCATTGATTATTTATGCCTTTATTATTATCATTACTATTTTATGATTATCTATTCATTTATTTATTTATTACCCTTATGCTTTCAAAAATTAGGTTACTTATGTTTTTCTGCTTAAACAATTATTATTATTATTATTGTTATTATTTTATCTATTATCATTATTAATATCTATTCATGCATTTATTACAAATTACACTCTTAATTTCATTCATATTTTAATTTAGTCCTTTATCTTTAATATCTATTCATGTATTTATTACAAGTATTACGTTTGATATTATTCAAAAAAAGAAAAGTTTTAAAAATAGGCAATATTTCGTATTTGGAGATTCGAGAGGTTGTATCCCAACTTACGGGGTTTCGATTTTCTCGTTGAACCCAAATGACCGAATATCCTTTAAAATTAAAATACACGAGATTTAAATAAAAAAAAAGGTAAGCTTAAACTCAAGGATTCGAGGTGTCGTGTCCTAACTCACGGGATGTGACATTTTGTTACCGCGAGATGAGAGAATCTTTAACATGCGTTTCAATTTATTCAAGCATTTTTTAAGCAAAAAAATATTAACACAAAGAGGGATCGTATTTTTAAAGTCTTTCCGGGTTTTCAATTTTCGACACCGAGACTTTAATTAATCAACTAGGTACCAATTTTGGGCGTCACAAGGGTGCTAATCCTTCCTCGTGCGTAACCGACTCTCGGACCCGTTTCCTGAATTTAGTAGACCAAAAATCTTTGTTTTAGTAAATCAGACCGTTTATTAAAACGATCAAATTACGAGGTGACCCGATCACACCTCATAAAAAAGGGTTGGTGGCGACTCCCATTTTCGTTTTTTCAAAATAAAAGTCGACTAAAAAAAAAAAGGTTTCGACAGTAATTATACTAGGTTGAGGCGGGATGGAATTTTCCTAAGGGATAATATAATTTTTGGCCTCTTAACTTGACAACTAGATTTACTTTGATACTTATATCCTTTTTTGTTCATTTTGGTAATTGTACTTTTTTTGACCCACTTTTTTCCCCCGCTTAATCAAGGTGCAACAGCTTTCAAAGCTGCAGAAAACTAAACATACAACAGATACAAGAAGACCCAAACCTAAGAAATAGTAATATAAACACAGAAAGATTACAGCAAGCAAACCCATAAAAACCCAAACAAACCCCATATGTTAAACAATCCTCAAACCAGAATAAAACCTACACAAAACACCATATTAAACCACTAAACAGTTTACAAATACATTTGCAAACACACAACGACATCACCCCTAAAATCACCACCATGCCTTAAACATTCCCGGCCTTTTCAGACCAGCAACTGCCAGTGCAAATGCCATCTTATTGATGTGCTTATCCGCTTTCGAAAAGGACTAGACAACCTGATTTCAACTTCCTTAAAGAAAGAAAACATCAACCACAGTCTCAAACCGTTGTTTTCTGCCCAATTAAACACCTTAATAGCTCCAACCTCGATGATTAAAGAACATTTACCTTTCCACCCTATCGCTAAAAACACATCCAAAGCCAAGCTAATGACCCCCACCTCCGCAGCAAGGGAGTCTTTCGCTGCAAATGTACCAGAAAATAATGCCCTTGCCACCCCGTCCGAATCTCTTAACACCCCTCCACACCTGACTTCATCCTCAATCTCCACACCACAAACATTAAATTTTACCTAACCAAGACTCGGAGGGCACCAAAACCTACCATTCAATCCAGATTTTTTAATATCACTCCAGCTTCTATATGGATAAACCCACCAAATTCTCTCATCCACTTTTAATTCTTCATGCACCAATCTAATCCACATCAAAGCCCGAATCTTTGAAAGGAAAACCAAGCTAGACATTGTAGGCCACTTTCTAACAAACACTAACTTATTCCTCGCTAACCACATCGACCAGCAAGTCGCTGACACTGAGATCATCCATAAACTTTTAACCACACCTGTATAAGAGACATTATTACAAAATGAGAAAAAAATATGAGGATCCATCAATTGGCCTCCATTTCACCTCCCACCATTCAAAAATTTTTCTCTAAAAACCCACAATGAATTTGCAATGGAAGAAAAGGTGCATCGCTGTCTTTGGTTTTCTATAGCACCAAGGGCAACCAATCCCCATTTGACTAATCTTCACACCTCTTCTAATGAGGAACTCCTTAGTAGGAAGACGATCAATTAAAACCAACCAAAGGAAACTTCTCACTCTAGGAGGCACCTTTAACTTCCAGATTTTATCAAAAGCGAAACTTATGTCTACCACACCTTCAATGATCAATAATTCTGTTAATTTCCTCACCGAAAACACCCATTTGTTATCATGAATCTAGATTAATCGATCCTCCTTCTCAGGTAACAAAACCATATTGCTAACAGCTTCCTTTAAATGAATAACAATATTAATTTTCCTATCCAATAACGGACGAGAAAAGAAATCAGCCCAATTATCCTCGTTAAACCCATTCGACATAAAAAATTCTTTTACCAATCCTTTCTTATTCCAGGCTAAACGAAACAGCCTTGGAAATTCCACTCTCAGATGCCATTCCCCACCGACTAACAAAAAGACTCATTCCCCATCCATTTAGCCACTTTCGAATCTTTCGCATTCTCCACAATACCCCTCCAAACCACTGACATATCTTTTAAATTGCTCGTTCTAAAACGCCAATGTTGCACAGGGGAACCATACTTTGCAGCAATAAATTTTCTCCACAAAGCTTCTCTACCCACCACGAATCTCTAACACCATTTGGCCATGAGAGACTTATTTTTAGCCCTGATATCCACCACTCTCGCGCCCCCCTTTGTCCTTTGGCAAACAAATCTGTTTCCATTTTACCTTCCGCCATTTTCCTCCGACCACCTACACTTCCCCACAAAAAATTCGTCTAATTTTGTCTATCTTATTAATCACTGCAATAGGCGCTTGAAAAATTGACATAAAGTAGATAGGCAGAGAGGATAACACAGCATTAATAAGCACAATTTTGCCTGCCCAAGAGAGAGACCTACTTTTCCAACCCGATATTTTCCTCTCTACTCTTTCCACAATACCATTCCAAGAAGAGATCTTCCTTGGATCAGCACCTAAAGGTATACCCAAATAATTGAATGGCAATTCCCCTATCTTGCATTTACAAATAGCAGCCATTCTGAACAAAAACTCCTGTTCAGAACCAAAACCCACTATGCAAGACTTCCGAAAATTTATACTTAATCCAGAAAAAATAAAATGGTGTCATCCGCAAATTGAAGATGTGAAACAGACTGCCCAAGAATAACGTCTTTTATCCCCTCAATTACCCCCAACTCCTCCGCTTCCACCAACATCAGGTACAGAACTGCCGTAATAAGAATGAATAAAAATGGAGATAAAGGATCCCCTTGCCGGAGACCTCTGAACATTCTGAACTCATTTGTAACTGCACCATTAATTAGCACTGCAGCCTTCGCTGTTGACACACACCCATTATTCATCCCGTCCATTGCTCGCTGAAACCCATCTTCAACAATATTAATTCCAAGAAATCCCACCTCACACAATCATACGCCTTAGCAAAATCCAACTTAAAAAACAAATAACCCCCTGAACCATCCTTTTGCTTGACCGAATGTATCAACTCATTTGCGATTAAAATTCCATCGAAAATTTGTCTACCTCGAATGAAGGCACATTGCGTATCACTGACCACATCCTCAATAACATCTCATAATCTTCTCGATAAAACCTTAGCAACAATTTTGTACAGCGAGCTCACCAAACAGATTGGTTTGAATTCAGAAATATCCCGCGGATTATCATTATTGGCAATTAACGCAATAAAAGATGAGTTTATACTTTTCTCCAATTTTCCAGATTTAAAGATCTTCGCCATCTCTTGAACAACCTCTTAACATTTTCTAAAAAAACATAAATTAAAGCCATTCGGACCTGGGGCTTTGTTCTCATCGTAGCTCCATACCGCTTCCTTGATTTCCTCCATTGAAAAAGGCTTCTCCAGGTTCGAAATATCAACTTCTTTCAGCCTCTTAAATTTCAAAGCTAAATCCATTCTCCATCTCCTCGAGGGACAACTAAAATGGTTTCTAAAAAAATTAAACATCTTCTCCTTCAACACCTTAGGTTCGCAAAACCACGAATTACCAATTTTCATCCCATACACAATTTTTGGCGTACCTAAATTTCACAACTAGATCTATTTTGGTCCCCTAAACTTGGATTTCGTCAAGATTTGATGATGTGACCAATGTTCTTAGAACATGTATATTGGTCCACACTAAGGGGTTGAATTGATTGAATGGAAAACTGGGACAAAACCACGAGTTGAATAAGTTTAATCGGTTTAATAAAATCTTTTATGAAAATTTAATTATTTTTTGTCTAGTAATTGAATCGATCAAACCGATTAAATTGAGAATCAATGGTCTAATCGGTTCAATCACTGGTTCGATTATTAAAAAATTGTATGTGGCACTCTAAGATTGTACCATGTCATCACATGAAAATTTATATAATTTTTTTATTTTTCAAGTGATAATGTAGCACAAGCTAATGATGTATTATCAAACTTTATATATTTTTTATTTTCAAAAATTAAAATGAATCTAATTGCTACATTCAGGAATACAAAATTATAATTTGGTTTTGAAAAATACCCAACATTCAAACATGTAGAATTAAGAATTTCTTCTTCTTTTTTAATCTCTATTCGAGGCGTAGTATAAACAAGGGCAGATCTAAGGGGTGGCAGGAGACCGGCCCGAATTTTTTTTATTTAGGTCCTTTATAATTTATGCAATTTTAAATTAGTAATGATAAAATTGTACTTTGATCCCCTTAAAATGATAAAAATTTGATTTAATCTTTTAAAAATGATAAAGATATAAGTTATTAAAATGAAAAAATTATATTTTTACTATTATAAAAATATATAATTTAATTCCGATACCCAAATAAAATTTTTGACTTTAATATTGACTATAAAATAAATTATTTTTAACCAAACAAAAACAAAAAGACGGTTTTGCCAGTAAAACAAAAGCACCCTCATATTATTGTTTTTCTATTATGACGTCCCTTGCACCGAGACATAAGGAGAAGATAAAGGGAAGCTCAGTGATTATATAAACATATGAACATCACCCAAATAATACCTCCCCCCATTGGTTGCTTCTTCCATTTTCATCATCCAACCTTGATTTTCCCTCCTTTGTGTAAGTCCATTTTTTTTTTTAATATTCATTTCCAGTTTTGGGTTTTGTTTCCTTTTTTTAATGATACAGATGGATTTTTCTTTCTTTCTTTTGAATTTGATGTTTGTTTGGTAGGAAAAAAATGTAAATAAATTCTTTGATTTTCTTTTCTGTTATGGCATTTGGTTTTCCATGTATGTTTGAAAAATTTTCTCAGGCTTTTTCTTAAAAAGGATTCTGAGTTGATAACATGCATGTTTTCATTATGGCTGCAATGAGTAACATTTTTAGGTTAAATAATTGCAAACATGTTGTTTGTTGATATGCTTTGTTGTAATCTAATTCGACGTTAGTTTTGGATACATATTCGAGCACGAATATGATGGAACGAAGGCCGGAATTTCGTATAAAGTTCGAGATAATACTATAAAATTTTGTGTTAAAAAAACTTAAATTGAATTATTAAATTTTCAGAGGGATTGAAAATACAATCTTCCCATTTAATTAAAGGTTATAAAGATGTTGTCTAGACATTTGAAAGCAAATTTATGATAAATATCCGACGTGATTATATTAATTTTTTTGAGTTACGTTATGTTGGTAGTTCAATGTTTCTTCTTGACGCTACATGGGAAGTTAGAAAAAAAATTTTAGGTGTTAGAAATTAAATTTTAAATTTTAATAGATTATATCTTTATAATTTTTAATAGTTTATATCTTTATAATTTTTAAGATATTAAATTAAAATTTTATATTTTTTGAAGATTAAAAATAATTTTATCTTTACTGATTTAAAATTTTAAAACTTTTAAAGGGTTTAAATGGATAATTTTCTATTTTAAGAGGTCGAAGCTCCTGTCATCCCCTGCCACCTTACTCGAATTTGATTGTAAATATATATATATGAGTGTTTATAAATTAACTTTTTGAAGAAATTAATGAAATTAGAGTATTATATCTTCATACATGTGTTCGAATTCGTACTGGACATATGCCGAATACGAGTCCTTCCCTATGATTACACACGCTATGTTCTTTGTCTTTGAGCCATGCTCTTCCCTATGATTTCAGATCAGATCGGTGAAGGACTTCCGGTCTTAAGCTATGGTTGTTGAAAGCATGGTTTCTACTCCGTATCGGAGGTCGGTACCGATGAGGAAGCAACCCCACGAGTTTGGTAGCTTTTCAACACTCGTTCGGAGGCATAGATTCCTCTTGACCACTTTCGGTTTCTTGACAATACTTTGTACGATCTACCTTTACTTCGCCGTTACTTTAGTGGCCTCGGATACTTGTTCCGGCTTGAAAGGAACACAGAGAGCGACATGCCAACTCCGGCACACAACGTCGATGATGTACAATGGGAAACTGAAATTTCTTTAGTATGTTCATGGTAAATTGAGAGCTTGTAATTATCCATGTTCACATACAATGTCTAATATTAAGTTGGTCCCATTTCTTATTTTTCTTGCATTTTCGAATATATTTGGATATGGGTTTGGGTATGATTCTCAAAAAAAACTCTTTAAATATATACACATGTCCAACACACATTTGAATCCAAGTAAAATAATTAATAGTTAAAAGGAAAATCAAAATTAAAATTGTCAGTTAATTGAGTACTAGTTTAACTAGTACGATATTGTTACTATAACTTAAAAGTTGTGGATTTGAGTATGCTTTTAAACATCTAATACCCTTCAATTTAATGGTTTTGAGAGCCGCATTAATATACAGATATATTCCAATTTAGGGGATTAAGAATGTAATGACACTTTTGTTTTGATAGCACATGGTAATTACCGAGATAGTAACGACACTTTTGCAAATACAAAGAATTTTATTTTTTTTCAAACGCTTTTGGATGACAAAATGTAATTGTATTTTAATTTGATATATCATGTTTAGTAGGACATTGTAATTACAACAACAACAAAAATGATTTATCGTGACTAATTATCTCACATAGTTTTTCAAATTCTCAATCCTTCATAAACATTATAGACATTAATTGGGGTGTTCCAGTTACACTCAAATGAGATTTATTGATCACAACATTTACCCAAACATGTTAAATGTGTAATTACAAGCAATTATAATAAATTACTAACCACACGTGTAATTATAATTAATTACATCCAAATCCAATTACTAAGCATATTTGGGTTTTAATTGGTAGGTTTGCTGTGATGACTTTCAATTTTTTTTTTAAAGATGTAATTATACTTGTTAGGCAAATTCGTTTAGGGTCTATTTGAACAATGAAAATGGAATTATTAGGGTAATAATTACACTCTATTGTAATTACAAATTCTTTAAATGTGTTTGGCTGACAGAGTATAATTACATCGTAATTTCCTGTCATGTTTGGTAGTACAAACTGGAATTACAAATTGTAATGATACAATTACATAATTTATATATATATATTAAAATATTAATTACTATTAAGAATTATCAGTATGATAAATAAATTGTAAACTAGTAACAAAAACTAAACTAAAATAATCATATGTAATATAATTGTCCAAGAAAGTAGTCGAGAATACAAATACTAATAAAAATAATAAGAGCAATAAATGTCATATATAATTTTACCTAACTGTTCTAGCATTCCATATTTGTTGGACTATTCCCTCTAAAATTTAACATATACTCCTTATCATCATTTGTTGGTTCTTAATCGAGTTATTCATCATTTGAATCTGAATTTGTATTATTAACATGTACTCTTCAAAGTATAAATCATCTCGATTCCACCTACAAATGAAGTAATGAAGTATGCAACATGTTAGTACAACACAACTTTGTTTTTTATGCTATATTAATGTGATGTTAATATGAGAAATCTTATTTTAGAACAACAAATATCCTCTCAATCACATCTTAAAGCTTTGAATGTCTCAAAGTAAAGAGTTCGCAAGCAAACTTTAATGCTTATGTCGGGCTCCATTCTCTCAAATGATATTTTATCTTACGATATGGTGTAAGAAAACCTTTTATATTTAAATAACTAGCATCTACCACATAATATTTGGCTTCACGGTATAAATGATCTGTAGTTTTAATTATAAAAACTCATATAGACTTAATTTGGAGAAAAACCTATGCTATGTTATAACCTTTTTATAATACATACATTAGATTAAAAATAATATAAAAATTATAACATATAACCTTTATAAAAAAAAAGTTTTATAAGGTGTCCAATAACTTTAATAACACATTTTATAAATAATATAAATTTTTTTGCCATAAATTTATATAAAAAAATAACTAACATTTTTTATAAATAAGTATATTATTTTTATAATATATAACATGAGCACGAAAATTAGTTACGTCTATACTTTTTGGCCATAACTTTTTTTTTTTATAAATAAGTATATTATAATATTGTGTAATTGGATTAGGGAATAATATATGTATGTTTGGCCATGGTTACCCAAACATGCCACTCTTGTTTAATTACAAGCAAGAATAGCAATCCAAATATTATCTGAATCCGCAAAATTCAGGTCGGATATTCGAATTACTATCCACTACGAATTTTGAGCGAATGCGGATAGACCCCTTCGAATATCCATTATCCAAATATGTATTTCTACAATTGTGGAATTGAATTCGGATATTCGTAGATATCTGATCCAAATCTACTAGTTACAAAATAAATGCTTCCAACAATGTTTGAACACAAAATCTTTTATATATAAAGACAAGTTTTAACCATCAATACTTGCCTTAAATATTTATTATAATTTGCAAAAATTAATAAGTGACATATAAAAACATAAAAAAATATTTTATAAAATTAAATATAATAATAAAATTAAATAAAATATTATTATTAGAAATATATATTCTTTAATATCTTATTATCTTAAATCTCAATTAACTTCTCTTGAATCGTATTCTTTTGTATTCGTAAACCCAACCAAACAATGAGATGCGATTATCAGAATCCCTAAATTTGAAAAATTAATTAATTTTTATATAATTAAAATAAATATTATAATATGAATTTATTTTATAAGGTGGGATATAATTATATTAAGTACATATTATATTACAAAAAATGTATAAATACACATTTAGTTACATATAATGTTTCAATTATTATATATAAGTAAATTACGGATATATAATAATTATACAATTATGATATTATAATGTGCATTCTTTTATAAATAATATGTAACCTAAACCTTGAATATGTAACTGTTTTTATGGTAGATTATAAAATATACAATTAACATTATATAATTAAGGTGGATTATTAATTATATGTATCTCTATATATAACTATGTTATTATAATGTACATTTTTATATTAATAATATGTAAACTTAAACCCTAAACGTATTACTAACTTTATGGTAGATAATAGTATATACAAGTAGCAATATATAGTTAAGATAGATTATTAATAATATGTAACCTTATATACAATTATGAAATTATAATGTACATTTTATATTAATGGTACGTAACTAAGGGCGAAGCTAGAAATTTTTTTTAGGGGGGCAAAGTGTAATTTTACCTTTATTAATTTAAAATTTTAAAAATTTTAAAGGGCCAAAATAGAAAATTTTAAGGGGTTGGGACCCCTACCAGCCCCTCTAGATTCGCCCATGTACGTAACATTAAACCCTAAACATGTTACTAACTTTATAGTAGATTATAACATATACAATTAGCATGGGTTAAGTAATTAAGTTAATTGGTATTATGGAGCTTTTAATTTAGTTGGAATTCTTGTATTTAAGTTGTTAGGTATATTTAAATTATTGTGAAATTGTTATGTTTAATTTGTTTGGATTGTTATTTAACCACTTTTGTTAATTATGAATAAATTTTATTTAAATTTAATTTTTTATTTTATATTATTTTGCGGATTCAGATATATGACATATGATTGAAAATGTTAAATTTGATTTTTTTTTTTTTTTACATATCATTATGGAACATTTAGTTTATTTGAAATTTTTATGTTTAAGTTATTACATATATTTAAATTGTTGTGAAATTATTATGTTTAATTTGTTTGGATTTTTATTCAATTACTTTTTTTTAATTTGCATTTATTTATTATTAATTATAAATAAATTTTATTTAAAATTATTTTTAAATTTATATTATTTCGCGAATATGGATTTAAATTTTTGCATATCCGAATATCCTGTAGATAATGATATTTAATTCAAATTCAGATTTGGATAGTAATACTCAAATAATATGCAGATTCGAATTTTTAGGCAAATTTGCATATTCAGATTCGAATAATCATGAAATTGTATATATCTGACTTGCTATTGTTAGTTGGTTTCCCAAACACCACCTTAGAGAATTAGAATTTCTTATAATTATGAGCGGGTGTAATTATTATCCTAGTAACTGCACTTTCTTAAAATTACTCTATGATGTTCAAACACACCCTAAACTTCAATTATTCTAGTTGAGTCCTTAAAATATCAATGTCGTATAAATAAGGTCATTTCATCATTTAGTTGTCAACTTAAGTGTTAAATTTAGCTCGAATCTATATGTAAGTATATTTAAAACACATAGAAAATTTTAAAACATGCATGTAGACTTATGTATGAATAGCTTGGATCTTATGTGTAAAAAGACTCGATATTCTAAAATTGAATGATATTACATGTTTTTAGGGGTTAATGTGCAAATTTGTCACTGTATTTTATGAACTTAAAATAAAATTACAATTATATTTTAACTCTGTTGAATTCGTCATGTTACCTTTTTTTATTAAAATTTTCCACTAAAATTTTATTTTTGATTTAATTTTGTTATTCAATTTTAATTTAAAATGATTTAAGATAATTTAATTGAAGAAAAACCTTTTATGTTTTATTTAATTGAATAAAATTATTTTAAGGGGCAGAAATGAATAATAAATTTTGAGAGGTTAAAGTGTAATTTTTTCATTATATTAACTTATGATTTCATAAAATTTAAAGGGACTAAATAAATAATTTTTTTTTGGAGGCTAAGGTTATTGCCAGCGTCTTTACCCCTATTATTAATTTTTCTTATTTAATTTTATTTTTAAATCATCATGATTAATATGTTTTGATAAATTTTAATTAAAAAATTCAAAATTTGCGTCGAAATTTAATAAAATTCAAAGTTTAGTGGTAATTGTCATTGCCTCTATTATTAAGCAAAATAAAACTTTTCTTATTTAATTTTATTTTCAAAATCATCAAAATTAATATATTTTGATAAAATTTTATTAAAAAAAATTCAAAGCTTATATCAAAACCGAGTAAAATTCAAAGTTTAATAGCAACTATCTTCGCCCTTATTATTAACTACTAAAAGAAAACTTTTGAAAGAATCTTATTTAATTTTGTTTTCAAATCATCAAAATTGATATGTTTTGACAAATTTTAATCAAAAAATCAAAGTTGGTGTTAAAATTCAATAAAATTTAAAGTTTAGTAGTAAAATTCAATAACACAAAAGTTGAGTGTATATTTTACTCATATTTTCAAAATAATATAATGATGGTAAGTTTTAATATTCACCTACAGTTTTATGGCAAATTTGCACTTCTGCCACTTTTCTTTAATGTGTTAGATGTAATAAACAATCCGTGTAGTAAGTACAAACGTAGTTAAATATGCTTCATATCATATCCACGCTAGAAGTTAATGCTCAAGTTAATGATTAGGTTGACATAAATATTTGATTTATATATTATTCATACTTTGACAATTCAATTAAAAGTTTTAAAGTTTGTAAACCAATTTGAAATATTGATTGAACTTGGTGATAGTTTGGTGCAATTAATGAGATAATAAATAAACTTTAGGTTTAATACATAATTTAGTACTTAAGTTTTTTACACTTTTTTGTTAATGTGGTATTTGTGTTATTTTTTGGTCCAATTTGATACTTGTATTTGAAAAAAAATCATATATTTTGGTACCCAAAGGTAACAATGTTTACTTTTTAATATTTAATTCGAGTTTTAGAGTTGAGTTGATGAAACTTCGTAATTAGCTAATAATATTAGCAATTAACTTTCATCAAATCAACCATAAAGGTTTTCATTTAAAGAGAAACATGCTACCTACCTAACAATTTCCTTCTTCTGTTTTAAGAGGAAATTCAGTAATTCATTTCATGAATGGGATAATTTAGGAAAAAAACAAAAGAGAGGAATATGGGTGACTGGAAAGTGAGAGATAATTCGATAACGATATTCATGTACAATATCCCGAATAGCATGCATTGGAAAGGATTATGGGTGTTATTCTGATTTCATGGGAATGTATTGGATGCTTTTATTCCAGCCAAGAGAAGTATGAAGGGTAAGAGGTTTGGAATTGTAAGGTTCGCAAAACTGGTGGATGCTCAAAGGGCAATTTCGAGGCTTGATGGGTTTGTGATTTTGGGAAAAAAAAATCTAGGTAAAAATGGCCAGATTTAGTGGTAAAAGGAAAATATGGAAAAAATTTAAGGCAAAGAAAGATTTAAGCCAAAATGAGGAGATGCAATCGAGAGGGATGGAGTATCAGGAAGAGGAAAGGGAAGAATCATATGGAAATGTACTAAACGGGAGGTTAACGTCAGTGGAAGTGGAAAGAATAGGGATGAACAAAATTAAAGTCGTTGAAGGCCATGTAGAGAACGAACAACTCTGGAATCTACAACGTTGCTTGGCGGGGGGGACGGCGCCTTTTTGTAACACAAATAGCTTGTCTGAAAGAATAGCTAGAACAGGCCTTGCAGAATTAACAGTTAAGAAAATTCAGGGTAGACACTTTCTAATTGAAGTTCCTGATGATGAGCTATTGGAGATATTAAAGCAAAAAGACTGGGAATATTTAAAAGACTGGGCATATCTAAAAGAATTTTTCATTAATAAAGAGCCCTAGTTGGAGAAATTTAAAGCGACGGAAAGGGCAGCTTGGATAGAAGTTTTGGGGGTTCCACTTCATTGCTGGACCTACCAAACATTTAAGAGAGTGGCAGGATTATGGGGAGAGATAATAGCAATGGGAGACAATTTGACAATGGTAAACAACTTTGAGAAGATGGATATTTTGATCTTAATAAAGCAAGCATATAAACTCGAAGAAGTAATAATGTTGGAGGTTGGCAATGATATATTTCTGATAAGCCATAAAATTAACATGTTTTAATGCCAATCTTGATGCGTTTTTGGATGATTATTTATTATATAATTTAGTGAATTTGATGCTCCTAATCCTTTTTTTTTTGGGTGAAATACAGATAACAGCTTAATAACTTCTAAGAGACATTAAAAGCTCTGTCTTGTTGTAAGACTGTGGACACCACCACAGGCGAAACATCAAAAATTTGTAGAGGATTCTGCCAAGAGAGCCCAATCTTCACCAATTGATCAGCAATTGAATTGTACTCCCTAGGAATATGCTTTATTCCCCATTGTCCTTCAGAAAGCAGAAGTCTTTTGACTCTTCTGAGTAGTGTAATGCCAGAATCCGCCATTTCCTCCATGAACAAAGCCCTAACCACTTCAGAATTGTCAGTCTGAATCTTGATCTTCTTATACCCTTTGTTCATTAAGATGAACACACCATCAAGGATTCCCCAAAGTTCAGCTTCTATCAGTGAACAACTTCTTAGATAATGAGTGAAGCCTAGTATCGATTTGCCCTCCCGATCTCGCGCCACTCTCCCCGGCAAAGATTTCGATTCTCCGCAACTGCTCCATCCGTAAATAAGTATACCCAATCATCAGCACGATGATGTTGAATCCCAGAAAGAATTTTGGTTGTCATAGAACCGAGTATGAAAGCTTCAAAATTTTGTGCCCAACTGAGAGAGGATTTGACTAGTTCGAGTGACGTCCAGTCAATATTTTGAAAGATGAAAAGGTTCCTGTTCTTCCAAATTCTCCAAGCTAGAATTCCGAAAAGGCATAACCAAGTGAATCCTCTATCCTGTAACTTAAGATGACAAGAGAGATTAGTAGATAACCAAATTTGTAAAGATCTGGAAAAAAACCTGGTTTGCATCTCTAAAGGGACAACAAGCATCCAAGCTTCTTTTGCGGTCAAACAATCTCAGAGAACATGCATGATGTCTTCCAATTCATGTCCATATCGTGGACATGCACTGGTTTGCCCGAAACCTCTCTTTACCCTTTCTGAATTAGTGAAGATCCTCTGATTAGCCAGGAGCCAAAGAAAAAGGCGAACACGCTAAGGACCTTGGTATTTCCAAATGATTTTCCAAATTTCATCCATAGGGTTCCAAGAATTTCTTTTAACGCCCAGTAGGCATTTCGGATTGAGAAAGCTCCTGACCCGGTACAAGCCCAAATGATTCTATCTTTGCCACTCGCAGAATGAGGTGGGGGAATACTTATTATACGCTTCAATATAGTAGCAGGTAGCCACATACGGAGCATGTCTATGTTCCAGGAACCGTCCTGCAGGACCCAATCTTTCAAGGTGCTATCCAAATTGAGCCTATCATGAGAAGAAACATAAGACAATAGAGGCCCAGCATTAGGTATCCAATTATCTTTCCACCCACGTATAGTAGCTCCATCCCCAATGGACCACAAAAGATTTCCACGAAGGAGAGGCCACACTTTAGAAAGGGAACCCCAAAGATGAGAGCAGTGACTTTTATGGATAGACTCAGGGAGTGAACTCTTCCAACCATACTTCGAACGAAGCACTCAAACCCATAAAGCATCCTTTTGGGAGGCAAGATTAAAACCAATCTTCATGAGGAAAGAAGTATTGTGATCATGAAGATGTCTAAAACCAAGTCCTCCACAGTTCTTGGGCTGACAAATGGAACTCCATCCAACTAAGGCCGTTTTCAGGTTTCCAGTTGAACCCCCCAAATAAACTGTCGAGCTATCCTTTCAATTTCATCACATACCCCTTTTGGAATTACTAAAAACTGCATAAAATAACTAGGAATAGCCAGGAGGACTGATTGAGCTAGAGTAACTCGCCTTGCGAAAGATAATTTCCGAGCGTCCCATCTCTGAAGTTTACTTCTCACCTTCTTAATAACAAAATTCAGCGTACTTTTGGTAATACGATCATGAAGCATAGGCACCCACAAGTACTTTCCTAGGTTAAGGACTTTCTAGAAACCAAAAAACTGACTGATCTGATCGCCTAGGCTGGTATCAACTCCTTTTGCAAAAAACATGTTGCTCTTCCTCGCGCTAATTTTATGACCGGACAGATCACAAAATCTTCTGAGAATATCTTTAAGCAAATGAGCTTGATCCATCTCTGCTTTGCTAAAAATGACAAGATCATTTGCAAAGAAAAGGTGAGATATAGCCGGTCCTGATCTAGATAACCGAATAGGATGCCACTTCCTGAATTCCATCTCTGCTCTGATAAGATTCCCTAACCATTCCATGAAAAGAATGAAAAGATAAGGCGATAATGGACAGCCTTGTCTTATGCCTCTTACGAGTTTGAAGGATCTGGATGGAACTTCATTCCAAAGAAGTTGCATAGTTGAAGAGGAGATAGCATGCATAATAACCTTCTTGAGATTCTCGGGAATTCCAGCTGCAGCAAGGGAGACCTCAATAAATTCCCACCTGACTTTGTCGTATGCTTTCTCCAGGTCTAATTTAATAGTCATCCAATTTTTACCCGCTTTCCTACTAGGCATGGAGTGTATAACTTCTTGAGCAATAATGACGTTATCAGATATGTTCCTACCTGCAATAAACCCTGCTTGTTTTGGGGAGATAAAATTTGGAAACACCACTCTGAATCTATTAGCGATCACTTTCATAACCAATTTATACATAACCGAACACAGGTTGATTGGCCGAAATTGGCTGAAATCTTTCAGACAATCTGTCTTTGGAATCAACACAATAAGAGTGTTATTTAGCTCCTCTTCAATTTTATTTCCCGCAAAAATTCCTTGAACCCATTCACAAACCGCACCCCCAACTAGCTCCCACTGACTTTGAAAGAAATATGCATGATAACCATCACTTCCCGGAGCTTTGAGGGGAGCCATATCAAACAGAGCCTTCTTGATCTCGTCACTAGTGATCTGCTTTTTTAGGAAATCAATGTCTTGGTCCTTCAGGTGAGGAGAGATGTTTAATGGAACGTCAGGCATGGGACTTGGTGTATCTCCATAAAGTTTTTCAAAAAATTTGACTCATTCGTCACTGAAAGTAGACTGCTCAGAGCACCATTCCCCATTGCTGATACGCAGAGCCAAGATATGGTTGGATTTCCTTCGTTGCATCGTACGACTATGGAAAAATTTGGTATTCCTGTCCCCAAACTGAAGCCAATCACACCTAGCTTTTTGCTTCCATAATAGCTCCTCATGATTTAGTACACTTTCCAGCTCATCTCGAACTTCCATCTCCAATTCAGCTAACCGTCTGGAATTTGTCCTATCCAAGGCTTCTTGAATATTCCCAAGAGATTTCAGCAGTTGTCTTTTACGAGTGCCTATGTAACCATAAGTGTACCTATTCCAATTTTTAACATGTATAGTAAAATCATATAACGAATCAGCCATGTTACTTGAATATCTCTATTTGCTTAAGACTAGGTCCTTAAAGTTTGCGTGCTTCGTCCATCCTGCAAGGAATCTAAACGGTCTTCCACTTGGAGCGTTGAATATAGCATTAGTCTTGAGGAGAATGGGCCTATGATCAGATTTAATACGAGGGAGATGATGAACGAGAGAATGTGGGAAGGTAGAAATCCAAGTATCATTTACCAGGGCTCTGTCCAGTCGCTCAGACGTATTTCCTCTTTGCCAAGTATAGAAAAGTCCTATGAATCCAAGATCCTGCAAATTACAAGAATCAACAAAGTTTCCAAAGGAGTTACATCTCTTACCTGTTGTTCGATCACTTTTTTTATCCTTTGGGGAAAGGATAGCATTAAAATCTACCATAATTAACCACGGAGAAGGGACCTGAGGCAAGACGTCCATTAAATCATTCCAAAGAGATTTTCTTTTAGTTTTGTCAGGACTGCCATAAACAAAAAAAATGAAAAATTCCTCATTAAAATTAATGCCTTTAATATGAAGAAGCATAAATTGAGGGTGATTATGAATAATGCTAATGGGAATATAATCCTTCTATCCAACCCATATGCCCCCTGAAAAACCAACAGACTCTATACGATGAGAACGCTCAAAACCCAATTTATCAATAATGGAATTAGCTTTATTGCCACTAACTCTCGGTTCCAAAAGACACACAATGTCTGGTTTAAATTCCAAATCATACTCACGAAAGGCCCGTAGGAATTTATTACTGGCACACCCTTGACAATTCCAAGCGAAAATAGACAAATTAGTATTCATGATTAAATGATAAAAAAAACAAAAACAAAAACACCAAACCTAAGTGAATCAGAGTAACAAGAATAAAATAAATCAAATTATTTTACCAGTGTTTAGGGCCGAAGTGTCTGAATCTTCCTTGTTAGGCGTAGATACAGACTTAACCAACCTGTGGATAGAATCACTCAGAAATTTTAGAAGAATTTTTAGATTTAAAATTATTTCCCTTTCCATGAGTAATTTTATTAATTTTCCTAGTGGCCCGAAAACCACCTTCCTTTCCTCCTATTAATTTCGCTGAGTTTCGATTTCTGCTAACACCATCGGCTGAATCTTTTTCTTTGAAAGTAACTGTCATGTGCCTATTGATAATTAATTCACCAAGAGAAGTAACCTTCTGAGCTTCATCCAGGCTCGCCTTTGCTACGACATTTCTGGGTTCATTCAGAAAGCCATTAGTAGCATTTAGTTCATGACTTTCAAAAATTAGATTAATGCAAGAATTATGTAAATGCGATAAAGTAGATTCATTTTCAAGTAGCATTACTGAATTTGTATCCATATTATCCTTAAGAACAGAATTAAACAAATGTTTAGAAGAGCTTCCTGTTTCGTTAAGGAAGTGGGCTACTGTAAAGAGTGTTGATCTCGCCTCTTGGTTGGATCGAATTTCTTTATTTCTTAATGGGTCTTCCACGGCCTTGCTTGGAGATGGGCTTCTTGCTTTATTATTTGCAGGCCTTAAAGGCCAATTTGTTGCGCTATTGGAAGGTTCCGAGTTGACAGCTTCCACCAGTCCACTTTCCACCGTTTCACCACTCTTAAAAGCACCTTCCAGCTGTAATCCATTACTGCCTTTGAAACTACCCTGAGCTAGCTATTTCGTCTTTATCCCATTTACTCCAGCATTCAAATTCCCCCAAATTTCACCTAATCTCTCCTCTCCCCCTTTATACTACTGATTTTCCAAATTTCCTTTGCTTCCTAAATTTGTTAAGACTTCAAATCTGGATCCCATGATTTCTTTCCCCTTATTATCTTTTTTGGAATTTTTGTTACCCCGTGAAAATCGTGCTTTCCTTTCTACCACCATCCACGGTCCGTACGCCTCATTCTCCCCTTTTTTCCTCTACCTCTGACGGTTTGCCCATCGTCTGAATGTTTTCTGGTGTGACCTCTTTTTGCAAGGAAGGACAAAGCTCTTTTGTATGCCCATACTTCTCGCAATTGAAGCAAATCGTCGGCAACGCTTCGTATTCCACCCTCTGTTTTATACCATTAACTAGTACATGAGGAGTTAGTGGCTTATCAAGGTTGATATACACCGCCATCCGAGCGAAGCATCCTCTGGTTCTATTGTCGGTATTGAAATCCAATCTAACGACTTTTTCGATCATCCCTCCTATTTCTTCGAGGATTTTCTTCTTGTAAAGAAATCCCGGGAGGCCTGGTAAGCGTATCCATGCCAAAACGATGCTAGGGTAAGGTTGGTCAGGACTAAATTCTCTTGTCCAAGGTTGGACTGTCAAATATTGGCCATAAACCAACCACGGTTCCTGAGTCAAAGCTTTGGTGTAATCATCAATAGATTGGAATTTTGCTAAATAATATCCATTCTCAATGTCCATGAGTTGAAATGGTTTAGAAGGATTCCATAAAATATTAATTCGATTAGATAAGGCTGCATACCCTATATTCCTTCTGAGAAGTTTGACAATAACTGTTAATTCCATTTCCTTGAACAGGATTTGTTGTATTCTCTCCGAAAAGTCTATAGCAGGGATGCCATTCACAACAGATCTGTGAATATCTCCTTCCAGAATCTCAAGTTCTTCCTCATCATTATCAGCTCTGCAGAGATACCCTTCTTCCTCAACTGATGCATCCGGTTTAGCCCCTAAAAGTTTATCCTTCCAGGATATCTTTGTCCTGGGAATAGGTTCAACCAGCATATCCGTTGCTTCCTCACCTATGCCTTCTTTAAACCGGACTTTCTTGGTGCTACGATCAGTCTTAGACCGAGATTTGTTACCATAATCGACTTCTAAAAGATGAACGTTTTCACCAGATTCCAGAGCATTTTCCATAGAAAAATTTTCCGGGGTTCGTTTTTAACTTATATTAATTTTCATGCTCCTAATCCTTTAATTTCATGTTTATATACTTAGGAGAGCATAGGGGAGCAAAAGGAGTGGAAAATGGGCCAAAATCAGACAAAACGAGCTATTTTCAGGAACCACGGCTTGGGCATTCCCACACGGGCTGAGCACATGCTCACATGGGCTGGCCACACGCCCATGTGCCATCCTGTGTCGATATCACTCACTGTCTCCCAAACATGCGAAAAAAGTCAATTTTTAGGGTTTCTGAGCATTGTAAAGTCTATAAATACACACTAGAAGAGGATCTAAGGGGACGCAGAGTGGAACAAAGAATTTACTCGAAGAACGCCAACAGATTCAACTCAGAAGTAGGATCTCCTTCAAGATTGAAAATCTCCATTCAATTTCTTTAGAAGTTTTTGAGTTTCTCTTTATGTTTTGTTGTCTTCCTAATTTTGAGACGTTTTCTTTCCAAATTATGAACTAAATTCCCTAGATACCTAGAGAAGATGAAACTTATGATGAATCTTATTATTTGATTTTCTGAATTATATGATAAATACTTGTTCTTGTTCTCAATTATGTATGCTTATTTCTTGCTTTAATATTTTCAGGATATTAAATCAAGTGTGATGTGCTTATTTCAGTGGAGCAAAAGTCCCTATTTAAGAGTAGATCTGGCATAATTGAGTGGAGTTGCATGTAATCCTAGAAATAGGATGAATAAAATCTACTAGATTAGAGTCAAATCTAATAGGGGAATCCATAGATCAAGTTAATGCGACAATAGGGGTTTTAATTAGAAAGAGATTTCAATTAATCAACCTAAAGTCAGCTGTTCTTACTCTCGAAAGAGATATTAACATAACCTAGGGATTTCTACGGATCAAGGCACAAGTGAATAAATCGTCTAATTCAGATTCAGAATAATAAGTGAAGTCTAGGTGGATTCTTTCCTGGGTATTGTCTTTCTCTTTGGTTATATTCGAGTATTTCCTCATTCTATTCTCTGTCGCGTTCTTAGTAATTAGTTTAGATAATTTTAGATTAAAAACAATTCCTCAATTTATTGGCTAGATAATAAAAAGATAGTAATTACTAGTACTTTTAGTCCTCGGGCATACGATATTCCCGACTCACCATAGCTATACTACTACTCGATAGGTGTGCTTGCCTTTGTCGTGAGTTTAGTTAGTTTAGTGACTCATCAAGTTTTTTGGCGCCGTTGCCGGGGACTAAAATTTTAGGAACACTCGATTTTTATTAATTTAGCCATTTTTATTTTATTTCATTTTATATTTGTTTTAGTTTAATTTTTTTTTCTAATCTTTCTTTTGTTTATTTTTGGCAGGTTCCTTTAGTTTATGATAGAAGAAACCCGTCAGGACCTTTAGTATTCGACAGTGATATTGAAAGCACAGCTCGCAAAAACCGTAAAAAAGTAAGGTAGAGTCGAAAAAATATAATGGAAGAGCAAGAGGACATCATTAATATTACCGAGGAGAGGCTGAAAATCAGAATAATAAGCTACCTCCTGTGGTTGCTACAAATCCAGCAAATCCGAATCCTGCTCCTCGTACTATGTAAGATTATGCCAAGCCCACTTTAAGTGGGGCTGAATCGAGTATCGTGAGACCTGCTATTGCTGCGAATAACTTCGAACTGAAGCCGAACACTATTTAGAAGATCCAACAATTTGTTCAGTTCGATGGTTTGCAAGATAAAGATCCAAATACTCATTTGGCTAACTTTTTGGAATCCTGCAACACTTTTAAGATAAATGGCGTTTCTGACGATGCATTCGGCTACGGTTGTTTCCTTTCTCATTGAAAAATAAGGCTAAACAGTGGTTGAACTCCCTACCACGAGGTTCTATCACTACATGGGAGCAAATGACCTAAAATTTTTTATTAAAGTATTTTCCACCTGCTAAGACAGCCAAGCTGAGGAATGATATCTCTTCCTTCATGCAAATGGATTTAGAGACCATTTATGATGCATGGGAGAGGTATAATGACTTATTGAGAAGGTGCCCTCACCATGGGTTACCTTTATCGCTACAGGTTCAAACCTTCTACAACGGTTTAAACCCCTCAACTAGGCAATTGATTGATGCAGCTACCAGTGGGACTCTGAATAATAAAACACCTGAAGTAGCTTATGAGTTTATAGAGGAAATATCACTAAATAGTTATCAGTGGCAAGTCATGAGAATGAAGCTGATGAAAGCAGCCGGTGTTTTTAACGTAATTGCAGTCACCATGTCGTCGGATCAGGTAAAACTTTTGAATAAAAAGATCGATGGTTTATATGGTTCTACGTAGGTACATCTAGTGATACAATGCGACGCAAATGGAGGAGGGATGAACAATGTAACACCCCAAACCCAGCCTAGACGTTATGGCCGAGTCCGGAGGTGTCACATGTAATAGGTTGTAAAACTGTTGTCGTTAAGTTAAAACCTTTCCAGTTCATTAACCTTTATCGCTCTTATTAATTTCAAAGCTCTCATTCATTTGGTTATTTAGAGATAAAATGTGTCATTTAGCAGAAGTTTTAAAAAAAAAATTATTGCGTTTAGAAAACCGTCATAGTTATAAGTAAATAAAACCAAAAACCAAGCCAAACAGTTTAAAAGAGTCTAGAGTCTCAGATAATACAACCTCAATGCCATAATTTAATTACCATAAAGCAAAATAAAAACGTAAAAAATAAGTGGTCACCGTCGAGTCCTCCGCTGCACCGATCTGCCTAAGACTGTGGGTTACCTGAATAGACAAATAGAGAGGGGTGAATTTACGTAAACTCAGTGCGTAATCCAACAGAATTAAGCATGTACACATACAACATATCACAAATAAGACAGATTCATATTCGAGCTCGGGCCCATATCAGATACAAATACAAAATCAATCCTGAGCCCATCTCAGATACAGATATGCAAATCAGATAATAGAGTCCTACCCCAATCCTCTACACATCATCTCCGACCATCCCTACACACTATGTGGGGTTTAAAATACGCACCCAGCCTTACACACCATGCTGTACTGTGCGGCACATATCAGATATCATTCAGCTGTGCTGCCAGATATTAGACATAATCTGCCTTTCAGAACACTTACTCCAATATATATATCATCCCACCCCAATTACAATAACATCTAATGCATACAGAGTTAATGGATAAACCATGCTTAACATGCTTTCATTACATATAACAGGTATACAAACATAAGCATGCACATAACAGTACATTACTCTACAGAACATGTAGTTTTAGGGTTTAGTAAGCCTTTACCGACCCTACAATAGGTCCACAGTTGATTAGGACCACCCGTGCGACCTTACAGAAAATTTTAATATAATAGGCCCACATGCCCGTGTGGCTTGCCCTTGCCCGTATTGATCACATGGCCTGGCCCAAATATCACACGCCCATGTGGCGTGCCCATATGGTCCACATAGCTACACCCCGGCCATCACATAATCGTGTCTTGGGCATGGCCTGGCCTTCGTTGATCACACGGCCGTGTTGTCGCACACGGCGTACCACACTGCTGTGTGGCGTCGATAGAGGGGTTTTTCGACTTTCGTCGAATCCCGTTTTTCAGGGTTTTGGGTACACACCTCGTTCAATTTTGATGCCAAAGTTGTCCCGAGACCACCAGAACCTATAATTGTCAAACCAAAGATCCAAATTCAGTCTTAGATCATTATAATCCAAAATTACAAAATCGGCAAGAATTCGATTTGGATGCTCAACACTTACCCCAACCCTTAGAACAACTGACTACGATTCAACGCGAGCAAAGTCACAATCTTCTTGGGCTGCTACTATCAATACAACAGTAAAGAAAGAAAGTCGTGCTAATGATCCAAAGAAGAACTCCCTACTCAATCAGAAATACTACAATCACTTACCAATACGTATGTATATCGTGAACAAAGAAACGGTCTTTTGAGAAACAAAAAGATGATGCCGCACGAAGAGAAATAGATAACATGATAGGAAGAAAAGGAAAAAGAAACCGTGAAGGAAGAGAGGAAGAGATTTTTGATGTCAGAATTATTTTGGGATTTTGAAAAAATAAAATAAAATAAATATTAAACATCAATTATCCCTCAATCCCTCAATTTTCTCCACTAATCCCACTATCAACCACTAGTCAGACTTTCCGTTCTACCGAAACTCTACAATCCAACAGAACAAAAATATTAGCAATCATGCTTGTACAAGGATTTAAACACAAGACCTCCAGCAAACCCTCACTCCTCCTAACCACCAGAACAGCAGACCCATTCTGATATGTTTTTACAATTATTTGAATATAAGCCCAATGAGCAAGTAAAAGGCTTAAGTCAGAAAAATTCCAAAATTTACCAAATACAAGGCTTAAACTTGGGACCTCTCACACACACTCAGAACACTTAACCACTGAAGCATATACACAGTTGTGTTAAGATTTCACAGAAATAAAGATAGAAATTTTTGGGACGTTACAAACAATCCAGAAAATTAATCTTACAGCCTTAGCACAAAGAGCGAACAAGTCAACTATATGGGTAATAATTCTAGACCTCAGAATAATCCCTATAGTAACACTTATAATGTAGGTTGGAGAAACCATGCCAGTTTCTCTTGGGGTGGTCAAGGAAACCAGAGACCACAACCCCCTCTAGGCTTTCAACCACTTTACCAGTAAGAGAAAAAGCCGAACATTGAGGATATGCTGACAAAGTTTATTTTGGTGTCAGAAAACTGCTTCTAAAACACTAAAACAACACTTAAAAATCAAAAAGCGTCGATTCAAGGGCTTGAGAATCAAATAGGTCAGCTTACTAAGTTGATTTCAGAAAGGCCACAAGGTAGCTTGCCTAGCAACACCAAAACTAACCGAAGAGAGCAGCTTCATGCAATTACGGTTCGAGATGTAGAAGGGTTAGTTGAACCTGAACCAGAACTATGGTAAGAAAGTGTGGTAAGTTAAGGTAAGGTTAAGGTGAGCCACAGTGAAAAAAATCGGTAAGTAAGAAGTATAAACCTCGTGTGCCATATCCAAATGCGACAAAGAAAGACCACACAAACAAACAATTTGGTAAATTTCTTAAACTTTTGAAAAAGTTACATATCAACTTACCGTTTATTGAAGCTTTTTCGCAGATGCCCAATTCAGTAAAATTTTTAAAGAAGCTTTTGGCAAACAATCGAAAGTTAGATTATTCGTCGTATGTGGAGTTAAATGCAGTGTGCTCAGCCATTTTGCAAAATAAACTACCTAACAAATTAAAAGATCTAGGGAGTTTTACTATTCCTTGTTTAATTGGTTGTTTAAATATTAATAATGCTTTGGCTGATTTAGGGGCTAGTATTAATGTCATGCCCTATAAAATGTTTAAACAATTAGGTCTTGGGAAACCCAAATAAACTAGGATGAGTATTTAATTAGCAGATAGAACCATTAGATTTCCTAGGGGTATTATTGAAGACATACTTGTAAAATTTGACAAATTCATATTCCCAGTTAATTTTGTTGTTCTAGACATGGATGAGGATAGTGACGTACCTTTGATTCTAGGTCGGCCCATTTTAGCAATTGCCAGAACTATTATTGATGTCGGTATAGGTGAATTAATACTTCGTATAGGTGATGACACGATTAAACTCCAAGATCGTGATTTTGCTAAGATATCTACTGATCAAATTGATTATACGAGTTTTATTAATATGAGTAACCTTGTGACTCAACATTTTTTACAAGAAACACCTTAAAAAAACGTGATAGAGCCATGTTTCAGCTTATGCGAAAAAAATAGAACAACTCATGAAGAACGAAGGCTGCAGATCGATGAACTTGACGAATGGTGAACACATGTCAAGGAGAAACCGAGAATACACAATGCAGAACCAAAGCGACGCCATGCCGAGCATAAGGATGGAACAAACCAATTTAAGGTTAGGGACTAGGTAATGCTAGATAAAACAGATCCTCGAATTGCCACTTTTGAGCTTAATGTAAACGAAGCAACTCCTTTTATGGTACTGAATGTCTTACCATACGATACAGTCAAGGTAACTCATTTTAAATTCGGCACTTTTAAGGTAAATAGTACTCGACTCAACAATTATTTTAATAATAGAATTACTAGCGAGAAAGATGAGTTTCAACTCCGTGAACCACCGTGACCGTGCGAATTTGAGGTAAGTCGAGCTTAGACTTTAAATAAGCGCTTCTCAGGAGGCAACCCCAAGTGTTAACACTGCTAATTTTCTGAACTTTATTTTATGATATATTTTTTTAAAATTAATTAATTTTCAAAATCTAAAAAAAAGTGTGCTTTTGACCCACACGGCCTGGACACACGGGTGTGTGAAACACACAGCATGGACACATGGACGTGTCGTAGGCCGTGTGTGAAATGAGGTAATCTATAGAGAGTTACACGGCCTGGCAACATGGCCGTGTGACCCACTTGACCTGGCCAAACGGGCGTGTGGGATCTCACATGAGTGTGGGAGAAGTGAAGGAAAGCACATACGGCCTGACGAGATGACTATGTGACCCACACGGCCTTAACACACGGGCGTGTCCTAGGCCATGTGAAACCTTGACCTAATTTGTTTTAAAGTTAGAGAGTTACACGGCCGGGCCATCTGCGTGTGTAGGATCTCACATGGGAGTAGGAGAAGCAAAAAAGGTGCCACACGGATGTGTAATGTTAAAAAGCACACGAGCTGAATAGTAAAAACACGGGCGTGTGACACGAACTTGTGGCTCAACACGGGCCTTTACACGACCGTGTCACCCCATAAATAGCTAAACCATATTTTAATTTTTTTATTTTGTCCTCTTCCTACCCAAATCCCACCAACAAACCCTAGCCACCGCACCCTCTCATCACCTCTTTTTTCAACCACCGCTCCTTCCCTCTTCCTCACACCTTCGAATAGTATCCTCCTTCGACCCTTTCTCCTCTCTCCCTTCTCTTTACTCGATTCTTTTCTCTCATCGCCGCACCATTCTCATTCCCTTCTTCACTCCTTCAACCGCCCACCCCAATCCCTTTTCTTCCCCTTTCCCTTCTTTCATCCCTACTACCACAACCCTCTCCTCTCTCCTCTCCCTCGTCAGTCCATTTCCCGACTGACCAGACACTCAATCGACCTCCCCCTCGGCCTTTCCCTCCATTTTCTTCCCCGTTTTCCTCCCTTGCTCATGCCCCTATCGCACGCCCCCAACCCTGCGCACGAACCAGCCTTATCCAGCATCCCTCTTCCCTTTGAACCACCTTCCTCACAACCTCTGATACAGGCACACTCGGGGCACCACCAATTTTTAAATTTATGGAGCAACTCAATATTCAAACTTCAATCCTCTTGAGCTCAGATTCTTGCCTTTTCCTGCTTAGATTGTCAAGTTCTTCTCTAAGAAGACGAACGACATTTGCTTGCTTATATTCCCAGTGTTTTATGAAGTATACTAACTGAGACGAGCCATTGTCTGTATAATTAGTTAGCTCTATAAGATGTTGAAAAATCAACTATAGTTGGCTCCCCCACAATTGTTACCTCCTCCAACATATCTTGGTCATCTCTTGGCTTTTCTACATTAAACTGCTTCCCAGCTTCATGCTCAATTAGCTTTATTTGCACATTTCTTCAAGCTGATTTAGTCGTGTTAGCTTAATTCAGCTTCATTCGGCATTCAACTAGCCCAATGCCTTTTGGTGAACATGAAGAGACAAAGTTGTCAGGTGCCTTTTGGTGAACATGAAGTTGCCAGGTGCCTTTTGGTGAACATGAAGGGACAAGGTTGCTGGTGCCCTTTCGAAAACTTAAGGGTTAAGGGATAAGGTTACTAGTGTCTTTTCAAAAACTTAAGGGTTAAAAGGTTGTTAGGTGCCTCTTCAAAAAACCTAAGGGTTAAGGGATAAGGTTACTAGTGTCTTTTCAAAAATTTAAGGGTTAAAAGGTTGTTAGGTGCCTCTTCAAAAAACTCAAGGGCTAAGGGTTAAAGGTTGCTGGTGCCCTTTCAAAAACTTAAGGGTTAAGAGGCAAGATTAGAAGACTATTTGGCTAGCCTTTGTTCAGCCTATAAAAAGGCTATGTAATTCTCATTTAACATAATTCAGACTTTAAGAAAATTTTTTGAACTTTTGTTCATTTGAGTGAGTTTATCTCCTCTTCATTTTCGTACAAGTTTCGTTAGACTTATCAAGCTTGCTTGTGACGTCTTCGACTTATTTGAACTTATTGCCAAATTCCCTTTGGTATGGCGTTCATCAACCTATTTTCATCTTTCCACCTTAAACATTATAGAATCCGGGGTGACACTCTTTAGTGTTGAATCGATTCTTGTTTAAGTTCTTTTATCCACCTCCATCCAATTATCATTTTTATTTATTTTATTATTTTTTATTTTATCAAACAAGAACCAACTCCTATTTATTTACTTAAAGCTTCCGTAAACTCATTTATATTTTCCGAATTATTTTCCAAAGGCTTGATCCCTCCTCGCAGACGATTGGGCAGCTCATATACGTTTCGACTCACCTCGAGCCAGTTCGTATCATCTGGTATCAGAGCTACAAAACGAGGGCACGACAACACCGAAATAAGTTCGTAAGTTGAAAAAAAATTTAAAAAAATCGTGTTAAAAAAATTCAAAAAAAAAGGTTGTATTTTATTTTCATTGTATTTAGCATATATTGTATTTGAAGTTCAAAAAAAAAAAAACGAAAGATACAAAAAAAAAATTCAAAAAAAATTCGAAGTTAAAAAAAAAAGGAAGTGTGAAGTTTTTAAGTTTTGCTTTACTTTCATATTTCTACCCCCGATCTTTAAAAAAAAAAATTCCATCATTCAAGTTCATATCATTTCACCCCAACGCCACTATTTTTTTATTTTAGCCTACCCGAGACAAAAAAAAAAACTTTTTCTTTTGTTTAGCCTACCCTATACCCAACATCAATCCCTTGTTACCCACTTTGAAACCGAACCTCAAGCCAAGGTTAGTCTTTTCGAAACGAAGTATAAAATTGTGAGACGAGATTGAAAGGTAAAAGGCACGAGTGTATTCATCAAAGAAAAGCCTTAATACGAGTGAAAGCACGAGTAAAGAGTGATTTTCTTTGTGAGTGACTTGTGAGTTTTTGTAGTGAGGTATTTTTAACTTTTTTTTTTCTTTCTTTATAACAATTTCTTTTCAGCAATAAACATGTCTCAAGATGAATTCTCAGCCGGTGACTTCCAATACTTATTGAGCGAAATGAAAAGCCTGCTCGACCGAAAGATTTCATCAAGCCGGAGGGCAGAGTCGAGTTCATCACGGCGATACACGTCCAAGGACTATTCGCAAAGAAACCCTTGTCAAGATTCATATTCGTCAAGATTTTCGAGACGAAGAGAAGAAAGGTACGAGTTCGAATCCTTTCGAGGCGACGAACGAGAAGGAACAAGTTATTCCTCTTCGCGCTTCAAAGCAAAGTCTCTATTGAAGAAACATTCTCGAAGAACTTATCGAGATACCTATGAGAACGCTATCCTTTCTCTTGAACAAAATTTTACTCATTTTGATTCTTTTGTATCCTCTTCTTGTTGTAATGAAAGAAAGAGAGAAAAAAGAACTAAAAAGAAAAGAAAGGCAAGAGAAGATCATGAGAGAAAACGAGCGAATATGGAACGAACTCGAGAAAATAAAAAAAGAAGAAATTGAAAGAGAAGAAAATGAAAAAGAAATTGAAAAAGAAGAAAAAGAAAAGAAAACCGAGATTGAGAATAAAGAGAGCGTTGAAAAAGAAAAGAAGTTGGAAAAAGAAACGCGAGAACAAGATGAGCAAGAAAAAGAAAGTGATTTTTCAACTAACACTCTTAAAGTTTGTTTTTCTTCTGTTACTTCTTTTCAGGGTCCCGACAAAACGCACGATGACCTTCAACTTCAATACCTTCCCGATGAGCGATGATTTTGTTTGATCAAAAGGGGGAAAGTTGAAAATGAAGTTGAACCTCCCGAGTTGAAAGGTAAGGAAGGTAAGGATTCCTTGTGTATCGAATCAAGGCCGTGTGATTTCAAAGTTGCCCATAAAGATTTTGATGACTTTATTCCTGAAAGACTTGCATCTTTTGATTTGGTTAGTCATTATCTATCTTTTAGAGTTAATGCCCTTGTTTCGAAAAATGCCATGAAAGGCATTTCCTATGAAATGTCTTATAATGGAAATTCTGCTGATTTTTTTGGATTGGTTCAGCCTTTGCGAATTGTGAATATTTGTGATAAAAGTTTTTCACTTAAAAGTTTTGACGACATGAAATCTTTGAATTCATGTGTTAATCCTTTCTGTTTAAATACGTCTGTATCGTTCATTTATGATAGGTTATCGCATGAAATAGTTGATCCATGTGATTGTGTCATTCAAGATAAATCTTTGAAATTTTGTACGAGATTTCCATGCTTTGAACTACCTGTTCGAATGAAAATTGCGATGCAAAAATGTTCGAGTGTTGGCATATCAAAGTTTCCTTTGATGCATTTGTGTGAAAATTTGTTGTCATTTAAAAAGCCTGTTCCATTTAGTGATTTACCTTGTTATGTCAACTTTGCATGTAAGTTTCATCAAGTAAGATTGGAATCACATAATTGTTTGGTGATGATTTTCTTGAATAACATGATGCGGACATTGAGATCTAAACGAAATATGTTGTCTCTTAGAATTCGTGACCAAGTTCGTGTTTTCAAACCTGGCATTTGTTACTTTGAGTCATTTTATGAAAACTTCAAGCAACTTGCATGTTGTACATCTAATTTAAGTTTGCTTGATTTTCAAACTTTAATTGGGGCAATGAAATTTAATGATTTTGGTTTCAATTCTGTTTTGATCCTTGATCATATTGCTGGGCCACACGTGAAATCTTTATTACATTCCGAGAATGTAAGGTCGATTTTTGCCTATGGACTTGAATCCAACTTCAAACATGATTTTCCAATTTAAGTCCATCCCTCCTGTTGAAACTAATCTTTTACATTTTTGTGTACATAACCCTTTGAAAAGCACGAGCTATCTGTGTGTTTCATCATCAATTTGAGTTGATCGAGTTACAAGGTTTGTTTTACATTACATTTCCAAAGAGAGAAGATTTGTGATGATCAAGCAAGGTAAATTCGATCTTCGTTTTCCTACTCGTGAAGATAAACAAGGTGAGGCTTTTAAAGGCTTTGAAACTTATTCATACTCCTCGAATGATAACAACAATCATGTTAATGATTTCATTTGTGTAAAGCACTTAGATCATGATGAGTTTGACTATTTTGTTTCATTCAAATCTGATCTATCTGTCTTGATTAATGATAAAGAGAATTTCGTTTTTAATCGTTATGATGCCTATGATAGTGAACCTTTTCAATTACCTGCTTGTGACATTTATGTCTACCATTTGATTCATCTCTCGCATGCCAACCATGACCTGTGAAATCAATTTAGTTTGTATGCTTGTTTTGAAATCCATTCGAATTTGTTTCGAACATTTGACAAGGCATTACTTGGTTTGCATGATAATTCAATTCTGTCCATCCACATGTGTCATATTTGTCTTGATTTGATTAGGCCTAGATTACAAGTTTGTTTGCACCACCTTTTGCTAACTCTAGGCTATTGTTTTCAGGTATTGCGATTATCATCCATCTCGTTTGATCAAGGAAAGACGAGCAAGGAGTTTTGTTCGGACAACCAACGGGTCGATTCGAGGACGAATCATCTTGAAGAGGGAAGGAATGATACAGGCACACTCGGGGCACCACCAATTTTTAAATTTATGGAGCAACTCAATATTCAAACTTCAATCTTCTTGAGCTCAGATTCTTGCCTTTGCCTGCTTAGATTGTCAAGTTCTTCTCTAAGAAGACGAACGACATTTGCTTGCTTATATTCCCAGTGTTTTACGAAGTATACTAACTGAGACGAGCCATTGTCTGTATAATTAGTTAGCTCTATAAGATGTTGGAAAATCAACTATAGTTGGCTCCCCCACAATTGTTACCTCCTCCAACGTATCTTGGTCATCTCTTGGCTTTTCTACATTAAACTGCTTCCCAGCTTCATGCTCAATTAGCTTTATTCGCACCTTTCTTCAAGCTGATTTAGTCGTGTTAGCTTAATTTAGCTTCATTCGGCATTCGACTAGCCCAATGCCTTTTGGTGAACATGAAGAGACAAAGTTGTCAGGTGCCTTTTGGTGAACATGAAGAGACAAAGTTGCCAGGTGCCTTTTGGTGAACATGAAGGGACAAGGTTGCTGGTGCCCTTTCGAAAACCTAAGGGTTAAGGGATAAGGTTACTAGTGTCTTTTCAAAAACTTAAGGGTTAAAAGGTTGTTAGGTGCCTCTTCAAAAAACCTAAGGGTTAAGGGATAAGGTTACTAGTGTCTTTTCAAAAACTTAAGGGTTAAAAGGTTGTTAGGTGCCTCTTCAAAAAACTCAAGGGTTAAGGGTTAAAGGTTGCTGGTGCCCTTTCAAAAACTTAAGGGTTAAGAGGCAAGATTAGAAGACTATTTGGCTAGCCTTTGTTCAGCCTATAAAAAGGCTATGTAATTCTCATTTAACATAATTCAGACTTTAAGAAAATTTTATGAACTTTTGTTCATTTGAGTGAGTTTATCTCCTTGCTTGTGGCGTCTTCGACTTGTTTGAACTTATCACCAAATTCCCTTTGGTGTGGCGTTCATCAACCTATTTTCATCTTTCCACCTTAAACATTATAGAATCCGGGGTGACACTCTTTAGTGTTGAATCGATTCTTGTTTAAGTTCTTTTATCCACCTCCATCCAATTATCATTTTATTTATTTTATTATTTTTTATTTTATCAAACCAAACCAACTCCTATTTATTTACTTAAAGCTTCCGTAAACTCATTTATATTTTTCGAATTATTTTCCAAAGGCTTGATCCCTCGTCGTAGACGATTGGGCAGCTCATATACGTTTCGACTCACCCCGAGCCGGTTCGTATCAACCTCTCACCCCTGCGTATCGCCATTCGCTCCCTCACCTTGCGCGCACCAGCATCGCCGTGCAGCCACCGCTCCCATCACCGTCAGTCAACCTCTTTTCAACCCCCTTGTTCATTTTCTTTTATTATTATTATTATTATTATTATTATTATTATTTCTCATATCCATTTAATTATTCTTTTATTTTATTTTTATTAGTTTTACTGCTTTATTGCTCTTGTTTATTTAGTTACTTTTACTAGTTGATTTTGAATTCAATCTTGATGTAGTTCTTGGACATTATTATTAGTTTATTTTATTTTCACTCTGCAGGATTATACATTTAGTTGGTTTTAGTTGATTTCATTTTTACTAATTTTCACACTTTATTTTATTATTGATTCCCATCAGCTTTGGTTAGTCTTATTACACTTTTGTTTGATATTAGCATTTAGTTATACTGATAAAAGTACATCTCTTTAGTAGTCTAATTGTTGAGCTTAACTTAGATTTTGATCTTCTCTTAGTTTATTTCTATTTTGTTGGTTCATCAATTTAATTATTTGATCGCTTTGTTGCAGGTACATTATGACAACACATGCGGTAAGACTAATACTGTCGTCCCCGCTTCGAAAAAATGGAAGGGCCACAGAGCGACTTCCTCCTCGTGCGCATCTGTCGAGGCCCGTGATCGTGTGTCAGAGTCTTAAAAATTTATAAAAAGAATGATCGAGCCTAGAAACTAACTGTGACAACGACTTGAGGCAAGTGCACCTATCAAACAGTAGTATAGTTTAGTGGCAAGACCGGATTGTCGAACCCAAATGAACCAAAAGTATTAATACGAACTTTCTTTTTATTATTTAGCCTAAAAAAAAGTGAATTGTTTTATTTAATCTCAAATTAACTAACTATTAAGCTAAAGATGCTAAGACAAAGAGAATGAATTGGGAATATACTTGTGGGAAAAACCAATTGATTAAGGCAATACCCGAGGAAGAATCCACTTAGACTTCACTTGTTATCTAACTCTGAACCAGACGATTTATTCACTTGACTTGATCCGTAGGATTCCCTAATTTATATTAATACCTCTTTCGAGGTTACTAACGTCTAACCCTAGGTTGATTAATTGAAATCTCTTTCTAATTAAAACCCCTAGAATTGCATTAACTTGATCTATGGACTCCCATATTAGGTTTGACCTTAATCTGACAGATTTTTGTCATCCTATTTCTAGGGTTGCGATCAACTCCACTTAATTATGCTAGATCTACTCTTAAACAGGGACTTTTGCTCCACTTCCTAAGCACATCAATACTTGAATTAATATCCTGAAATATCAAAGCAAGAATTAAGAACACATAATTAAGAACAAATCAAGTATTTATTATATAGTTCAGAAAACAATAAAAAGATTCATCTTAGGTTTCATCCCCCTCAGGTATTTAAGGGGTTTAGTTCATAATGATAAAAGAATACATCTCAAAAGAAAATATAAAACAAAACATAAGAAAAACCCTGAAACCCCCCGAAGGAATTGAAGAGAAGATCTTCCGTCTTGAGTACAACTCCAGCTTCTTAAGATGAATCAACTGGCTTTCTTCGAGTAAATCCCACAATTGTGGCCTCTTTGGCTTGGCTCTTCGGCCTAACTGGATGCCCAGCTGGACTCTCCTTTTGAAGGTTAGCCTCTAGGGTGTTTATATAGGCTTTTGGAATGGTTTTCTTTGCCTCTAAGTACCCCAATCTGAATAAAACTCTTCTTTGTCATGACAGGGACACGCCTATGGCACACATCCATGTGAATCATGGTCAGGCCGTTTTCGGGTCTGTTAAGGTGGCACGGCCGTGTGGCTTGGGCCCAGGCTGTGTTGATTTCGTGATATGGTCCATTTACTCCGTTTTAGGCCCGTTTCTCGTTCTTTTCATCCTCTGGTGCTTTCCTAAGTATAAAACATGAAAACAAAGGATTAAGAGCACCAAATTACACAATTCAGGGAACAAATTATCCAAAAGTATGCTAAATGTGGGATTAAAATATGTTTATATTACGGTTTATCAAATACCCCCACACTTAAGCATTTGCTTGTCCTCAACTAAAATTCTCAACTCACAATTAAAATGAACTTCCTTGATTCATAATCACAACCAGTGTTTCATCTTAATTCAAAGATAATTCATACATTGGTAATTTAAGTAAAGGGTCTTAAAGATTCAAACAATCAAAGTCATGGTTTTTGTAGCACGAAAACGTAGGTGTTTTCCCTTTATCTAAATAATTACCCTTAGTTCAAAATCGACAAGAGTTGACATCCTTACTAAAGATTCGCTCAAAGTGTCTAAGGTTCGAAATTAAGTGATCGTATGTCTATCGAGTTTTAAAATTTATAAAGAGAATGATAGGACCTGGAAACTAACTCTGACAACGATTAAAGGCAAGTGTACCTATCGAACAGTAGTATAGCTTAGGCAAGACCGGATTGTCGAACCCAAAGGAACTAAAAGTACTAATACTAACTTTCTTTTTATTATTTAGCCTAAAATAAGTGAAGTTGTTGTTTTAATCTAAATCTAACTAACTACTAAGCTAAAGACACAAAGATTAAAAAGAATAAATTATGGAAAATACTTTTGGGAAAACTCAGTTGATTCAGACGATACCCTTAAGAAGAATCCACCTAGACTTCACTTGTTATTTAACACTGAACCATACGATTTATTCACTTGACTTGATCCGTAGATTTCCCAAAGTTATTTTAAACCCTCTCTCGAAGCGAATAATATCTAACACCAGGTTGATTAAGTGAAATCTCTTTCTAATTAAAACCCGTAGAATCGCATTAACTCGATCTATGGATTCCCATATTAGGTTTCACCCTAATCCGGCAAAATTTTGTCACCCTATCTCTAGGCGTACGAACAACTCCGCTGTAATTATGCTAGATCTATGAATAGGTAGGGCCTTTTGCTCCACCACCTAAACACATCATACTTGGATCAATATCCCAGAAATATTAACACAAGAATTAAGCACACATAATTAAGAACAAATCAAGTATTTATCATATAATTCAGAAAACAATAACAAGATTTATCTAGGTTTCATCCCCTTCAGGTATCTGAAGGGTTTAGTTCATAACAAATAAAGAAAACATCTCAAGAGAAAAGATAAAACAAAACATAAGAAATCCCTAAAACTCCCTGACGGAATTGAAGGAAAGATCTGCCGTCTTGAGTAGAATTCCGGCTTCTTGAGATGGATCAACTGGCTATCTTCGAGTGATTCTCCACAAATCTAACCTTTCTGGCTTGGCTCCTTGTCCTAGCTTGACCCCCTCTCAAAGGTGGTACTTAAGGGGTATATATAGGCTCTTGGAATGTGTTTCTTTCTCCCTAAGTATCCTTTTTCGAGTGAAATTGCTCTTTCCAGCGACAGTGACACGACCATGGCACACGCCCGTGTGGATCGTAGCCAGGCCGTGCGCGAGTCTGATCAATGAGGCACGGCCGTGTGGTCTTGGGCCCAGGCCATGTGGATTTTGTGATATGGCCCATTTACTCCGTTTTGGGCCCGTTTTATGTTCTTTTCATCCTCGGGTGCTTTCCTGGGTATAAGACATGAAAAGAAAGGATTAAGAGCACCATTTTACATAAATCAAGGGATAAATCATCCAAAAGTAAGCTAAATGTGGGATTAAAATATGTTACTTTTACGGTTTATCAAATACCTCAACACTTAAGCTTTTGCTTGTCCTCAAGCAAAATTCTCAACTTACAATTAAAACAAACTCTCTATGATTCATAATTCCTATCAACAATGCCTTATCATAATTCATAGATAATTTATACATGGATAATTTAATTCAAAGATTCCTAAAGGTTCAAACAATATAAGTCCTACATTTGTATAACGAAAACATAGGTCTCTCCCCTTATCTGAATAATTACCTTTTAATTCAAAACCGACAAGGATTGATATCCTCACAAAAGATTCACTCAAATAACTCAAAAAGTGTTTAAGGTTCAAAGTTTAAGCACTCATAACTCAAACCGAAAAGTTAATCCCATAGGCTTGCCTGAAAATCAAATCTCCACCACTATAATATGAGATGATACATGTAACACCCTTAACCCGTATCCATCACCGGACTAGGGTTACAAGGCATCACTGAACATAGCACAAGTCACCACAACATCCTTAACTCACATAATCACAACCGAACTCATTTTGAAACGTTTTGTTTTTAAAAAAAATAGATTTAATCAATAATATGCATATCGTAATTCCCTCTAGCAAATTCATGGATTTACAGTTTGCAATAAGTAACAAGAATACTACTCATTTGTAAGAACATAACCGAATTAAAATACCTAACATTTCTCTCATTGCCTAAACACATATAATGATCTTAATACACATGCATGATTGTCATTATAACCGAATATGCAATATACCATATAAATGATTTCTACTTTATCCACATTTCAATCTTTCACTTCATTAGTAGCCTTCATTAATCCCTAACTCAAACATATGCAAGTTCACAAATGTCAACTTTCCAAGGATAGTAAGTATAAGTCATAAACTAAAACCTCATGCTAAATCATATACATATATAAATATAAATATACTTATCATGCACTAATATCAACATTTTATATTCGAAGTTCAAGCAAAACATATGCATTTTACGAACCCAATCATTTTGGCGTTACATCATTAACATTTAAATCAAGCCACATGAATATCCATCACATATAATATACTATATGACATCATTCTAAAATGAGCTATTTACTAAATAAAATGCATGACGTAATAGACATGTTAATTAACCAAACTACTAAGCATGCTTGCTTACAATGCTGATTTTACCATTATAATGAGCAAGCATTAAGGTCGAATACAATCAAGACCATAGTATCATAATTTAGTCATTTCATTACTAAATCACATAAATTGAATTTGATACACATGCACCAATTTCATTCATAACCAAATAGGCTATCCAAGTACATATCCATTAATTCCACATATTGCCGAATGCAAAGTTTATAAAACATATTCATGTTTCCATAAAAAACATCAAAAGTAATGTATACCCAATGTTATCCCATACTTGATGAACTACCACATATATTCACTTTCCAAAGAGCTAGCAACGATTCATATCAAACATACATATACAAACATAAATACTTGGTATGATTTATAACACATTCACACTCATCATCCAAGCAAAACTTGTACTCTTACCTTAATCAAGACTTGCATAACTTTAGGTTATATAATATTAAGACAAGCCATTTTCGCATGGCTTATATACATCAACAAAATGTCATTCAAGCATTAAGCTAGCCTATACATGCCTTAAATTCAAAAATTCAACTTTTAAGGTACCAAAATAAGTCGATAGTGCGGGTGACTTCGATGACGATCCCTTGAGCTTGTAGCTTGATCAAAATCTATAAAACAGAGTGAAAAACACACAGAGTAAGCTAACTAGCTTAGTAAGTCTTAAGCAAATTTAATAATTCGACTAATTATTCCATCAGGTTAAATCAAAAGAATTCTTAACATAAATAAATAGTATGACATTTATATGCTATCATAGTCAAATATCAATGTCCATATATATAACAAAATATTTATCATCATCTACTTAAAAGTAGAACTCATCAAAAACACATCACATAAAAGTTATATATATATATATATATATATGAATAACACCTTCACTGTACATATAAAGTAAGCTCCTATAACCGAAAGTATCTAAATACAATCCCACACATTAGATAACACACATATACATATATTCCACATGACCCGATGAATATACAAATTATCTCATATAACCGATTATATATATCTATACATATCTGTGTATATAGATATACATACATGGACATCTTTAAACAACTCTCATGTTTTCAAGTAAACAACATCCACATAACATAATTTATCCACATATCCCATCAACCAAATGTACAACACATTTATTTCATCATGTTATTTGCTCATTGACATCACATATAACATTTAAGTATGTAAATACATACCTCACCATTGAATTAACAAAAATTCATTTGCATAAGCTTAGGCTTACTTGATTTGTTCCATAACTTAACCATTTCGTAGTCTAAACTCGGAATTGTAAATCACCGGTATAAACCTGCTAGGCGTCAGCCTGAACTACACACCGGCATTAGGCCTGCTAGACCGAGGTCTGAAATTTAAACACCGGCATTTAGCCTGCTCGGCAATAAGCCCGATATAATTCACCGGCACAAGGCCTGCTAGGCAATAAGCCCAATACAGTTCACCGGCACAAGGCCTGCTAGGCAATAAGCCTGATATAATTCAGCCCGATATAATTCACCAGCATAAGGCCTACTAGGCAATAAGCCCGATATAATTCACCGGCACAAGGCCTGCAGGCAATAAGCCCGATATAGTTCACCGGCATAAGGCCTGCTAGGCAATAAGCCCGATATAGTTTACCGGCACAAGGCCTGCTAGGCTCGAAGCCTGAACATTCATATTACTAAGCCAACTCATTCACATTACACATTAGCAATATCACTTATATCACATATAATTCACATCACATTCACATAGTGAACTCAATTAATTCAACTACATTTCATTGCTAAATTACTTTAACACATTCGGCTTTGTCATAATTCAATCTACAAATCCATAAATTTAGCATGTATACTAGGTTATAATCGATACTTACGGTATTAACTTGCTTAAGGACTTACCTCGAGTATCGTCGGACGACAAGAACCGATTATTCGTTAACTTTCGCTTTTCCCTGATCCAAGTCTGTTTTTCTTTGTTTTTGATCTAAACATATTCAATTTAAGCTCATTCAAACACATTTCAATTCAATTTAGTCCTAAAACACATAAATGGACAAATTACCATTTTACCCCTAATGTTTCACACTTTTACAATTTAGTCCTATTTGCACAAAACAAAAAATACACAAAATTTGATTTCACAACCTAAGGGCCGAATATTCATAGAGTTTATACAAGTCCATTCATTTTATTTTTTTTCACATTTTTAGTCCCTCAAAAATTTATTTTTGCAATATAGCCCAAAATACTCAAAATCACCAAAAATCTCAATACAAAACATGTTAATCTAAAACATATATTTCATATTTCTTCAATTAACAACAAAAATCACAACTAACCATCAATGGCATATCACAAAATCTTCATTAAATTCTAAAATTAGGGTATGGGTTTGATAGTATACTAAGCAATGATCTTAAAAACGTGAAAATTATCGAAAACTAAACAAAATACATACCCTAATTAAGCTTTCCTTATTGCCGAAACCTTGAGCTTCAACTATGGTGTTTTTCTCATCTCATATTCGGCCAAAGGAGAAAGATAATGCATGTGTCTTTTATTTTTATGATGTTATATATATTTAACATATAATATAATATAAAAGTTAACTTATAAAATAAATAAATAAATAATAAAACATATTAATGATTACTTAAACAACCATGCCGTCCACTATCATGTAACATGGGCTAATTGCCCTTTTAGGACTCCATTTTTAAAAGCCACTATCAAATGGGTACTTTTCACTATAGTTTATAACTTTTACGCTTTACGTGATTAAATCCTTTTATACAATTAAGTACACAAACAATCAAATTTTCATACGAAACTTTCACACATAATAATTCACATATAATAAACACAGAAAATAATATTTAAAAATTTTTTGGACTCGGATTCGTGGTCCCAAAACCACCGTTCCGATTAGGGTCACATTCAGACTATTACAATACACAAATCAAAAGGTCTTTAATCAGGGTTGTAACGGGGCTTAGGCTAAAGGTGTGGATAAAGGCTAAAATTAGAAGGTTAGAATCGAGATTGAATTGACAAGTACCTATCTAAAAATACCTCAGATAATATTTACATCAACTGAAAATAATAATCCTACTAACACGAGCTTTTCTTTTGAAAAAAATAGACTTTAACTGTATAAGCTCACTTTTCATAATACTAATACTGAATATACTTTGAATTTTTTTTAAGAACAAATCAAATTACAAGATAAATTCATATGCTAAAAATAAAATAACTAGGTAACTTGACCAAATCAAATCTCGACATAAAGGTAGTCAAAAAGAATGGTGGTAACAAATACAAAGGGTTTTGGGTTAATATGGGTAATTCAATAAAAAGGGTTGTTAGGATCAACGGGGTTCACTAGGGGTTAATTGTGGAGGTAGGCTTTTTAGTAGAGTAAGTGGGTTAAATCCTAAGTGCCTTAATCATCTTTGTATATCAAATCAAAAGTGTGGTCTTAACATGTATAATCGAGGCAAGTTCTAGAATAACAATTCAAAGTTGACACACTCATAATCAATAAAGTGAGCACGAACAAGAATATATGCTCTATAAGGCTCATATGCTCGCAAAAATTATGGGTGTTTTGATATCAACCTCGTAAATTTCAAATTTCAAAGTAACATTTAGATTCAGGTAGACAACCTAAAATTTTAAATTCTTGAAAAATAGACTTATCATGTTTGATTCTCTAGTATCTTAAAAATTAAATAATCAATGTACAATTATCAATGACTTATTCAAGAACATATCAATAAAAATCATAAATCATCAGAAATTTCATCTTAATTAGTAATATGAGGAAATTACTTAAAAACAAGACTAGATTCAGGGATTTGAGAATAATGAAGAAAGTTAGGCACTTTTACCCCCCACAATTAAGATGTACATTGCCCTCATTGTACAAAGATAGATAATAACTATATAATCAAAAGAGAAGGGAGAAAGTGAAACTTTCTGAATTTTGGATGTATTCCTTGAGTCGTGTGGTGGAGGGGTCGTGGTAAAAGATAAGTCGGAGGTGACGGTGGTGGTGTTGGCTAACGAGCTTTGCGCTAGATGAAAAAATTAGGGAGCTCGTGAAGGATTAGCCAAGGATTATTAAGATATAATTAAAATAAACTAATTATATAAATAAAGACAAGAAAGATAAAGAGAAGGGGACTAAGAAGAAAACTAAAATTAAGAGAAAATATAATGGACCGAGAAGTCCTTATTGTTGGATGGTTCGCGAGGTGGGTGTGACCTCTAAGGCTGCGGAGGTGCTAGCGGTGGCGGAAGTGGCGTGATTCCCTAGCAGCCTTTAGAACCTGACACTAAGAAACTAAAATAAATTAAACTAAATTAAGCATAAGATTGTCAAAGAGAAGGAAAATAAAGGAGAAGTTGAAAATAAAATGAAAGATAAATGGTCTCAAAGACCCTTGGCTTGTTGTTTAGATGAAGCGGCCGGCATAAACTTATGTATTGGGATCTCCCTCGGGGAGATTGTGCTTGGCTTCTTCCGCTTCTTCGGCATGGTTTTGGTGTGGCTCAAGAGTTGTAGAGACCTGTTATGGAGGGGGAAATCTAAGGAGAGGGGGAAAGAGAAAGGGTGGAGAGTAGAGGAAAAGAATGGGGAAGGGGGGTTTGGTTTAAATAGAGGCTTAATTCTAGTACTTTCCAACGCCCGTGGGCTGAGGGCGTGTCGAATCACACAACCACTTCGTACGGCCGTGTGTCTAGGAGTGTTGATTCTCTATGCCCGTTTTTCAACCAGCCACGCCAGTTTGTGATAAGTCAGTTTGTTGGCACGGTTGGGAGGCACGGGTGTGTTCTGCCCGTGTATGGCAAGTCAGTATCTTCACATGGTCGTAAGGCACGGGCGTGCCATTTTGTCGGTGCCCGTGGGGGAGTGGTTGAGTTCGTGATTGTGAAAATTAGTTGGGATTTGATTCGTACTTCCTCTATTATGTCAGTACGGGGATTCTTGTGGTCCACACAGCCACGGCCACGGCTGTGTGTAAGGTCGTATGACCTGGAAATCTACACTTTTGTCAGTTTTTAAAAGAAGAAAAGAAAAGAAAATTTGGGTTAGTGTTCGAGTTGCCTCCCGAGAAGCGCTCGTTTATAGTCTTAAGCTAGACTTTCTTCGTAAGAAATTTCAGGGAGGTTTAAAGGTTTGAATATCTTCCTTCATGCTTACAGTTCTATTTTCTTGATAAAGTTTAAGTCGAGAAGCGTTTACCTTAAAAGTGCCGAATGTTGAATTGTTTACCTCGACTGTTCCGTGTGAGAGGATATTGTGTACCTCAAGAGGAATTTCTTTATTTGTTTTCAGGTTTGATGTGGTGATGCGAAGATCTGCTTTGTCTAACAGTACCTGGTCTCCTATTTTGAAGTGGTTTGATGTTCCTACGAGCTCTTCTAGTGGCTCTTCTGGTTGTATTTCGTGTGGTTTTGGTTCATCTTTAAAGTGTGTCTTCCGCTTTTCTAGTTTGTCGACCCTAAGGCTTCGTAACTTATGTAATTCTTCTTTGTTGGATTGGGGTTTATGATTCGGCTCAGGTTTGTATCCTTGTGGTGTTTCCTACGGTAAAGGTTGAAAAAATTGATTATCGACTGAATTAACTTTCTTACCTTCATCAATTGTTGTCCTGGCTGAGTCAAGAGCTTGAAGACTGATTGATTCATCACCTACACAAAGTATGAGTTCTCCTGTGGCAACATCAATTTTAGTCTTGGCAGTTGCTAAAAAGGGTCTTCCTAAAATTAAGGGGATTGAATTATCCTTATCTATGTCTATGACAACAAAATCTACTGGGAAAACGAATTTATCAATTTTGACAAGAACATCTTCAATAATACCCCTAGGAATTCTAACAGTTTTATCAGCTAATTGAATACTCATTCTAGTTTGCTTGGGCTTCCCTAGACCTAGTCGTTTAAACAATGTATAAGGCATGACATTTATGCTTGCCCCTAAATCAGCTAAAGCATTATCAATAGTTAAACTACCAATTAAGCATGGAATTGTAAAACTCCCTGGATCTTTTTGCTTCTGCGGTAGTCTATTCTGTAACATTGCCGAGCATACTGTGCTCAATTCCACATGTGGCTCCTCGTCTAATTTGCGCTTGTTCGTTAAGAGCTGTTTTCAAAATTTTCTCGAGTCTGGCATCTGAAAAAGAGCTTCAAGAAGAGGTAATTTTATATGTAATTTCTTTAAAAGTTTAAAAAACTTATCGAACTGTTCCTCTGTATCGTCTCTTTTCATGGCTTCTGGATAAGGTATGCAAGGTTGGTACTCCTTGATTACCGATTTTGGCTTTTCTTATGTTACCTCAACTTTTCCTTCGTCTACCTCGTTTTCTTGTATTGGATTGGCTGTATCTAACCTTGTACTATCATGAGCTGTGATGGCTTGAATTTGCTCTCTTGGGTTAATCTCAGTGTTACTTGGTAGACGTCCTTGCGGTCGTTCAGACATTAACTTTGCAAGTTGTCCGACTAACTTTGTAACTTCCCCTACTGACTTAGTAATTTCCCTGACTCGGCTTTTGATCTCTTCAACTGATATTTGTTGACTTTTAAGTGTTTTCTCTGTATCTTGGAGACGGTTTTCTGTGGTTGCCATGAATTTTGTCAGCATCTCTTCGAGGGTTGGCTTCTTCTCTTGCGGATAGGACTGATTTTGGAAATTTTGAGGAGGTTGTTGTCTTTGATTTCCTTGACCTCCCCATGAAAAATTTGGGTGGTTCCTCCAACCTGAATTGTAAGTATTACTATAAGGATTATTATTGGATCTGAAATTATTACCTATATAGTTCATCTGTTCGCTCTCTGCACCTGGTTGGTAAGGTGGGTACTCAGGATTCGCCACAGTTCCGCTTGCGTCGCACTGCATTACTGGGTGTGCCTGCGAAAAACACAAACTATCAAGCTTTTTATTCATTATCTCTACCTGTGTTGATAGCATGGTAACTGCATCGAGGTTGTAAACTCCGGCTGATTTTGTCAGTTTCGTCTTTGTAACCTGCCACTGATAGTTATTCAGTGACATCTCCTCAATAAACTCGTAAGCTTCTTCAGGGTTCCACCGGTGGCTGAATCAATTAGTTGCCTCGTTGAAGGGTTTACACCGTTGTAAAAAGTTTAGAGTAGAAGCCACAAGGGTAAACCATGGTGCGGACCACTTCTTAAGAGATCCTTGTATCTCTCCCATACATCGTATAATGTTTCTATGTCCATCTGCAGAAAAGAAGAGATATCATTCTGTAATTTGGCCGTTTTGCCCGGTGGGAAATATTTTAATAAAAATTTTTCAGTCATTTGTTCCCATGTAGTGATTGACCCTCGTGGTAACGAGTTTAACCACTGTTTGGCTTTATTCCTTAATGAAAAGGGAAATAACCAAATACGTATGGCATCATCAGAAACACCATTTATTTTGAAGGTATCACAGAGCTCTAGAAAACTAGCTATATGAGTATTTGGGTCTTCATCCTGCAAACCATCAAATTGAACAAATTGTTGAATCATTTGTATTGTGTTAGGCTTTAATTCAAAATTATTAGCAGCTATAGCAGGCCTAACAATACTTGATTCTGCTCCTGTTAAATGTGGTTTAACATAATCAAACATAGTACGTGGAGCATTGTTTTCTCCTACATCATGTGGTTGTGGATTATTCTCGTCCATCTCTTCAGTAGGATTGGATCTGTCTTCTTCCCCTCTTTCTGTGTAATTTAGGGCTCGCCTGATTTCTCGGCGATTCCTGCGAGCAGTAGCTTCAATATCACTTTCGTATACTAAAGGTCCTCTCGGGTTCCTTCTAGTCATAAACTAGAGGTACCTGCTAGGAAAAGAAAGAAAGACAATTTTAGTAAAAACAAAAACAACAAAAACAAAAACAAAAATAAATTGCGAAAAATAAAAAATAATGACTAAAGTAATAAAAATAGAGTTTTCTTAATATTTTAGTTCCCCGGCAACGGCGCCAAAAACTTAATCGTATGTCTATCGAGTTTTAAAATTTATAAAGAGAATGATCGAACCTGGAAATTAACCCTGACAATAATTAAAGGCAAGTGTACCTATCGAACAGTAGTATAGCTTAGGCAAGACCGGATTGTTGAACCCAAAGTAGTATAGCTTAGGCCTGTGTGGATCATAGCCAGGCCGTGCTCGAACTTTTTTAATGAGGCACAGCCGTGTGAATCAAGGGTCAGGCCCCGTGCGAGTCTGATCAATGAGGCACGGCCGTGTGGTCTTGGGCCCAGGCCGTGTAGATTTCGTGATATAGCCCATTTACTCCATTTTGGGCCCGTTTTATATTCTTTTCATCCTCGGGTGCTTTCCTGGGTATAAGACATGAAAAGAAAGGATTAAGAGCACCTTTTTACATAAATCAAGGGATAAATCATCCAAAAGTAAGCTAAATGTGGGATTAAAATATGTTACATTTACGGTTTATCATTAAGCACTTAAAAGTCGAACATGAAAAGTTAATCCCATAGGCTTGCCTGAAAATCAAATCTCCAACACTGCAAAATGAGATGATACACAAATCAAAAGGTCTTTAAAAAGGGTTGTATTGGTGCTCGGGTTAAAAGTGTGGATAAAGGCTGAATTAAAAGGTTAGAATCGAGATTGATTTGACAATTTACCTAACTAAAGAAATGAATTACTCCTGAATAATTATATTAATTAAAACTTGTAGTACTAATAAATTTAGGTTTTTTCTTCAAGATGAGGAATTTAAACATGTAAGGTCACTTAATTATAGAACTAATAATGAATATACTTCAAATTTTTTAAGAACAAATCAAGTCAATAATGAGAAAGAACTTTAACAACTGAAATATAGATCATAGTTAAAAGACTATTCAAAATCAAATCTCGATATAAGGGTGGTCAAGAGGAATGGTGATAACAAATACTGACCGGGTTTTGGGTTAATATTAGTGGGTAAGTCAATAAAAAGGGTTGTTAGGATCAAAGGGGTTCACTAGGGGTTAATTGTGAGGGTAAGCTTTTTAGTGGAGTGAGTGAGTTAAATCCTAAGTGCCTTTATCATTTCTGTATATCAAATCAATAACGTGGTCTTGACATGTATAATCGAAGCAAGTTCTAGAATAACAAATCAATGTTGACACACTCATAATCACAAGGTGCGCACGAAAGAATGTATGCTCTAAAAGGCTTAAGATCTCACAGAAATTATGGGTTTTTGATATCAACTCTGTAAATTTCAAATTTCAAGGTAATAATTAGATTCAGGTAGGCAACCTAACAAAAAATTTAATTTTTTTGAAAATGGACTTATCATGTTTGATTCTCTAGTTTCCTAAAGTTTAAATCATCACTGCACAATTATCAATGACTTAATCCAAAACATATCAATACACATCATGAATCACAGGAAATTTTATTCTAATTAGTAATATGAGAAAATTACTTAAAGACAAGATATCATTCAGGGATTTGAGAATAATGTAGAAAGTTAGGCACTTTCTTGAAATAAATATTCACCCCCTACACTTAAGATATACATTGCCCTCAATGTACAAAGATATATATGATAATCATAGAGTAAGGAAATCAAAAGAGGGAGAGAAGCGAAACTCCCTGAATGTTGGATGAAATCCGTGGAGGATAGCTAGTGATGATGATTTAGGCATGGGTGAATGCGGTGGTGAATACCCCGGTGGTGTGTTCATTCTTGGAGTGGCAAATTGAACTTTTTAAACTGCGAAGTTATCAGTTAGATGTTCAGGGAGTATTTATTTAATGAGTGTTGTTAGAGATACTCGAGAATTAGACAGCCAGTGATAAAAGAAGTAAAACTGTACTAATAAGAGTTTTAAACAAGAAAGGAAAAAAGTTTTAATTAAAAATGAAGATAAGCTAAACATAAACTAAAAATGAAAACTGAAAAATAAATAAAATCAAAGGACTCAAAGGTCCTCGTCATTGGCTGGGTCACAAGGTGGTGGAGGCTGCGATATGTGAAAGTGATGACAAATCTGCTGAAGAGTCGCCTCAACGCCATCGAATCGTTGAGCGGTGTCATTGAATTGTTGAGTACAGTAATGCTCGAACTGAGTGAGACATGCAGACATATCTAAAAGTGAAACAGCCGCATGAACTGGGCGATGGCTCGGTTGTGGTTCCTTATGGGGGTGTGGGACATTGTCAGTAATGTCCTCAGGATCCTCTTCTTCGATGGTAGGTGCTAGCCGATATTGGGGAGGATCGGTCTCACTTTGACGTTGGATCATCCTCATATGTAGCATCGTTTGGATGCCCTGATGGGACATCTGACCTATCAGTGTGAGTAAGGATGTCTAGGCGGCAGTATTGAGGAGCCCGAAATATTGAGGCAAGCGTGTGATGTATGGACCCAAAGATATGACCCCTCTCTTATGTTGCTTTGTTTGATGCTGAATGGCACGAGCTATGAAATAGGCTAGGTCAAAAACGTGCTCGTTTTCCATGCACCATAGGAAGTAGGCGTCGTGAGTGTTGACGACGCCGGTGCTCTCTAGCTTACCTGTCAGTGTATGACCTACAATATCGTGTATGTACCTCAGGGATGGGGCGAGAGTCGTCGCCTTGGAGCGACTGAGGTCATAAGAGGCGTTGTTGGGTGCTATATTGTACTAACATCTCGTGGGGGTGTTATGGATATGGCGATGGAGCATCGCGAGATCATTATCCTCTATAAATTCATCGGTATAGAGTCCTAATGCGGTCCTGAATTGCGGTACATTTAGTTCTCGTACAATGCCTCCTAGACGGAATTGGATCGTGCCGAGGTCATCGTGGCGCGTCATCATCGTCTGACGGTGAAAAGTGGAACAGAGCTCCAAAGTGAGCTCTAGATATGTGGGCTCGATGATATTGAAGAACTGGTCCCATGGATCGGTAGTCAAAGAGTCCGTACGTCATCGACTAGTTGGACCTGCTCCAAAGCGGCCCAATCAATGCACCTCCCTGTATCGAGGGGTCGCGTGCGAAGTATCTTATAAAGGTCCTCCTGAGATCCTGGAGGAAATTTTAAAAATGGATGGCGTACTTTGGTGGTTGCGGTGGCTGATAACGAACCGGGTCCCTTCCATTTTTTGGAACTAGGGACTGCAGTTTTCTTGCCTCAGGACGATAACATTATGGTCCTGAAAATAACAGATAATCAACGGTTCAAGTAGCATTTCCAGCCAAGACATATTGCATAACATTTAAGAACTCAACAATATCAAGAATATAACAAGGACAAAAATCACGATAGGAATAAACCAATATTTTACATAAATACTAATCGTTATTACTTAAACAATGACTAAATGAATAAATCAATCTAATAATGAATATAACTAATATTTATATTTAGCAGTAATAAACTAACTAGAAACTAACTAAAATTCTAGTGATAATATAGTTCAATGGAGTAAAATGTGAAAATGAGGGGTGACTGGTGGAGGTTTTGGAGAGAAGCGGGGCGGTTGAGGTGGTGGTCGGAGCACGGGCTGGTGGTGGCCCGCGGGCGTAGGCGGGTGTGGCTGTGGCGTCTATGCACGGGCGTGGGCTGCGTGTTTTGTGTAATAGAAAAGGAAAATAGAGGGAAAAGAGAAGAAAAAGGAAGAAGGGAGGGGGAGGATGGTGGCTGGACTTAGGGGAGGGGAGAAAAAGAAAACGGCTAGGGTTTGGGAGGAAGAATTTTGGGGAAAAAGATGATGAATAGTGAGGGGTTTATATAGAAATAAGGGTACAAGGTCATGTCACACGCCCGTGTATATCGTTTTTAGCCCGTGCGTTTTGAATGTTCAGGGGTTTGGCGCGCATAAGTTGTGTCCCACGCCCGTATTGCATGGGCATGCCTAGTTTTGTTCGCTTCTCCCACGCCCGTGTTCGTAAGTGAGTGTCGTCCACGGCCTTAGAGCATGAGCGTGTTTAACACCAATGTCCTTTACTAAGGATCAACCACGGGTTGGATATACGGGCGTGTCACACGTCCGTGTCCATTAGTCAGTTTCAACCACGATCGCGTCACACGGCCGTGTCGTTTAGTCGGAGCCCGTGGTTTGGGGAAAATTTTGTCCTATTTCTACACCATCTTTGCTACGCCCGTGTACCTATTCATGGTATCCACACGGCCACTGCCACGGCTGTGTGTGAGGCCGTGTGGGTGGAGAAACCTGCACTTTTTGTTAGTTTATAGTTAGATGCTAAAATGGAAAAATAAAAATAAAAATTAATGGGGTTAGTACTCGGGTTGCCTCCCGAGAAGCGCTCGTTTATAGCCTTAAGCTAGACTTTCCCTATTTTCGTTTCTAAATGAAGGTTTACAGAGCTGAAGCTCTTCTCTTATATCCCTAAAATCTTCACCATTATAAATTTTCAGTCGCTGACCATTTACCTTGAATGTGCCATAATCCGGATGAGTTACCTCGACTGTGCCATAGGGAAAGATAATTTTAATCACAAAAAGGCCTGACCATCTTGATTTCAACTTCCCAGGGAATAATTTGAGCTTTGAATTGTATAGCAGGACTAAATCTCCTACTTTGAATTGCTTTGATTGCTTTAAAGGAGCATTCTGGCGTCGTTTTGTTACCTCCTTATATAGTCTTGAGTTCTCATAGGCATTGGCTCGCCATTCATCAAGCTCGTTTAATTGCATCATCCTTTTCTCACCTGCTGTTTTAAGATTGTAATTTAAGAATTTTATAGCCCAAAAAGCTTTGTGCTCTAACTCAAATGGTAGATGACAGCTTTTTCCATAGACAAATTTGTATGGGGATGTCCCTATGGGGGTTTTAAATGCTGTTCTATAGGCCCATAACGCATCGTCTACTTTTAATGCCCAGTCTTTCCTGTTTGATTCAACTGTTTTCTTTAGAATACGCTTAAGCTCTCGATTTTCTACTTCTACTTGCCCACTGGTTTGAGGGTGATAAGGGGTAGCTGTTCTGTGGTGCACTCCATATTTTTTTTAAGACTTTATCAAATTGAATATTACAAAAGTGAGTACCCCTATCACTAATAATTGTTCTGGGTGTTCCGAATCGAGAAAATAGCTTCTTAAGAAATCTTACTACCATTCTGGCATCATTAGTAGGTAAAGCTTGAGCTTCCACCCATTTTGACATATAGTCCACTACTGCTAAAATATATTTATTTCCAAATGAAACGGGGAATGGGCCCATAAAATCAATACCCCATACATCAAAAATTTCGCATGATAGTATGTACGTTTGAGGCATTTCATTGCATTTAGAGATATTACCTGTTCTCTGACATCTATCACATGAAGCAACATACCTGTTAACGTCTTTGAACAAGGTAGGCCAATAAAAACCTGATTCAAGCGTTTTATGTGTTGTCTTAATTCCGCTGTAATGTCCTCCTGAAGGTCCTAAGTGGTAATGTTCCAAAATTTTGCTTGCTTCTGCTTTCGTAACACGTCTTCGAATTACTTGATCTGCACATATATGAAAAAGAAAAGGATCCTCCCAAAAATAGTTTTTTGCATCAACAAAGAATCGCTTCTTTTTATGATGTGTTAACCTTTTTGGTAGGATGTTAGCAGCTAGGTAATTTACAATGTCTACAAACCAGGGTGCCTCGGAGTTAGAAATAGCAAATAATTGTTCTGCAGGAAACGAGTCATTTATCTCCTTCTCATATAATTCTTTGATATGTGGATTTTCAAGCCTAGATAGATGATCTGCTGCAAGATTTTCAGCTCCTTTCTTATCCTGAATTTCTAGATCAAATTCCTGCAAGAGTAAAATCCATCTTATGAGTCGAGGTTTTGCATCGGTTTTTGTTAAAAGATAATGAAGAGCTGAATGGTCAGTGTAAACGACAACTTTAGATCATATCAAATACTGTCTAAATTTATCAAATGCAAAAACCACAGCTAGCAATTCTTTTTCAGTGGTGATGTAATTTTCTTGCGCAGCCGTTAAGTCTTGCTAGCGTAATAGATCGGCTGAAAGTGCTTGTCTCTTCGCTGCCCCAAAACTGCACCTACTGCAAAATTGCTCGCATCACACATTAGTTTAAAGGGTAAATTCCAATCAGGTGCAATTATAATTGGAGCATTTATTAATTTATCTTTGAGGATATTAAATGCATCTAAACATTCTTGATCAAAATTGAAAGGTACATCTTTTTCTAGTAGTTTTGTTAAAGGCTTAGCTATTTTAGAAAAATTCTTAATAAATCTTCTATAAAATCCAGCATGTCCTAAAAAGCTTCTAATAGCCTTAACTGAACTAGGAGGAGGTAATTTTTCTATGGTTTCAACCTTTGCTTTGTCTACCTCAATCCCTTTACTAGAAATTTTATGTCCTAACACAATCCCCTCTCGAACCACAAAGTGACACTTTTCCTAATTTAAAACAAGGTTCGTTTCCTCATATCTCAATTAGAACTCGTTTTAGATTTTTAAGGCACAGATGAAAATAATTACCAAATACTGAAAAATCATCCATAAATACCTCCATAATGTCTTCCACAAGTTCATCAAAGATAGCTAGCATGCAGCGCTGAAAAGTAGCAGGAGCATTACACAACCCAAAAGGCATTCTACGATAAGCAAATGTACCATATGGACATGTGAATATTTTCTTTTCTTGATCCTTAGGGGCTATTGGGATTTGAAAGTAGCCAGAGAGTTCGTCCAAGAAGCAGTAGTACATATGCCCAGATAATCTTTTCAACATCTGATCGATAAAGGGCAAAGGGAAGTGATCTTTTCTGGTGGCTTCTTTCAACTTTCTATAGTCAATACATACTCTCCAACCTGTGACTGTTCTTGTAAGAATTAATTTATTCTTTTCGTTGGCTACAACAGTCATGCCTCCTTTCTTTGGAACGACCTGCACAGGACTTACCCAAGTACTGTTAGAAATAGGACAAATTATTCCAGCATCTAGGAGTTTAATTACCTCAGCTTTAACAACTTTTTTAATGTTGGGATTCAATCGTCTTTGAGGTTGCACACATGGTTTATACTCATCTTCCATTAAAATTTTGTGGGTGCAAAACGATGGGCTTATTCCTTTAATGTCAGAAATTTTCCAAGCTATGGCCCTTTTATGTTCCCTCAGTACTTTTAGCAACTCGTCTTTCTCTTCGGGTTCCAGTTCTGAAGAGATAATTACTGGTAGTGTAGAATTATCCCCGAGAAATGCATACTCTAAGTGTTTTGGCAACTATTTTAATTCCAATTTCGGTGGCTCATCAATAGAAGGTTTTTGTTTAAATTCGTCATTGATTTCAATGTCCTCCTCTTTCTTTTGTCTAGAGGTAGATGTATTAGAATTCAACTCATCGGAATCATCATCTTCCCCTTCACCTTGGGCAAGACACAGTTCTATTATGTCGTCATGTATGATTTCCTGCAAAGAATCTTGAATAAAATGATCAATGGCATCAATAAAATGACAGGAATCATCTTGTTCTCTAGAATACCGCATAGCATCGTAAATTTGGAAAATAATTTCCTCGTCGCCTACCCTTAATGTGAGTTTACCATCACCTACATCAATAACAGCTCTAGCAGTAGCTAAAAAAGGACGCCCTAAAATTAAAGGTATCTCAATGTCTTCATCCATGTCAAGCACAACAAAATCAACAGGGAATACAAATTTATCAACTTTTACCAGAATATCTTCAATAACTCCTCTAGGATATTTAACAGATCTGTCAGCTAATTGAATACTCATCCTAATGGGTTTTGGTTCCCCAAGACCAAGTTGCTTAAACATTTTATAAGGCATTAAATTAATACTGGTGCCTAGATCAGCTAGCGCTTTCTTAATATTTAAACTACCAATTAAACAGGGAATAGTGAAACATTCTTCATTAAGTTCCACCGTTGATATCTCTTCAAACTTTCTTTTATTTGTTAGAAGCTCTTTTAGAAATTTTGCGTATGTCGGCATCTGTGAAATAGCTTCAATAAAAGGTAAGTTAATATGTAACTAATTAAAAAGTTCAAGAAATTTACCGTATTGTGTATCTAATCGGTCTTTCTTCAACTTTGCCAGATATGGGATTGGTGGTTTACATTCTTCGCGTACCGGCGTTACATCCTCAACTTCCTCATCTATTGCCTTATCTGTGTTACGTCGTATCTTCTTCGTTGTTTCAACTAACTCCTTTCCACTTCTTAGAGTAACTGCCTTCACCTGCTCTTTTTTCCTAGGTAAACTTTCTGGTTGTCTTTCAGAAACTAACTTAGTTAGTTGTCCAATTTGATCTTTAAGCCCTTGAATTGATGCTTGCTGATTGTTCAATATTGTTTTGGTATTTTGGAAACGGCTTTCTGACACCTCTATAAATTTTGTCAGCATTTCTTCAAGGTTTGGTTTCTTTTCTTGTAGGAAGGATTGTTGTCTTTGGTTTCTTTGATTACCCCACGAGAAATTTGAATGGTTCCTCCAACCTGAATTGTAAATGTTACTATAAGGGTTATTTTGGAGTATAGAATTGTTACCCATATAGTGAACCTGTTCGTTTTCAGCGCTTGGGTTGTAAGGTGGATAATCTGTGTTGTTCCTCCAACCTCCATTCAGATTGCACTGCATAACTAGATGTACCTGCAAAGAATCATATAAACCATCAATCTTTTTATTTAACATCTCTACCTGATTTGATAGCATGGTTACTGTGTCGAGGTTGAAAACACTAGCTGCTTTTGTTGGCTTTGTCCTTGTGACTTGCCACTGATAGTTATTCAGTGACATCTCTTCAATGAATTCATAGGTAGCCTCAGGTCTTTTGTTATTCAATGTTTCGCCGGTGGCTGAATCGATTAATTGCCTAGTTGAAGGATTCACACCGTTGTAAAAAGTTTGGACCTGTAGCCACAAGGGTAATCCATGGTGTGGACACCTTCTCAATAGATCTTTGTATCTCTCCTATGCATCGAAAAGTGTTTCTAAATCCATCTGCACAAAAGAATAGATAGCATTCCTTAATTTGGCCGTTTTAGCTAGAGGAAAGTATTTTAATAAAAAAATTTCGGTCATTTGTTCCCATGTAGTATTTGACCCTCGTGGAAGAGAATGCAACCACTGTTTGGCTTTATTTCTCAAAGAAAAGGGAAATAACCAAAGACTGATGACATCATCAGAAACGCCATTTATTTTGAAAGTATCGCAAAATTCTAGGAAATTTGCCAAGTGATTGTTTGGATCTTCATCCTGCAAACCATCAAACTGAACAAATTGTTGTATCATCTGAATTGTGTTAGGTTTCATTTCAAAATTATTAGCAGCAATAGCAGGTCTAACAATACTTGACTCAGTTCCTGTTAAATTAGGTTTAGCATAATCATACATAGTTCGAGGAGCATGATCTTCGGCCACCACCGGAGGTAGCAGATTATTCTCAGCCATCTTTTCGGTGGTATTAATTTCGACTTCTTGCTCTTCTTCTATGTAATTTAAGCTTCGCCTTATTTCTCTACGATTTCTGCAAACAGTACCTTCAATATCACTGTCGTAAATTAGGGGTCCTGTCGGGTTCCTTCTAGTCATAAACTAGAGGTACCTGCTAAGAAAAAATAAAAGAATCAAAATTAGTAAAGTTAAAAGCAAAATAAAAATAAATTAATTGCAAAAATAAAAATGGCTAAAGTAATAAAAATTGAGAATTCTTAATATTTTAGTTCCCCGGCAACAGCGCCAAAAACTTGATCGTGCGTCAGAGTCTTAAAAATTTATAAAAAGAATGATCGAGCCTAGAAGCTAACTGTGACAATGACTTGAGGCAAGTGCACCTATCGAACAGTAGTATAGTTTAGCGGCATGACCGAATTGTCGAACCCAAAGGAACCAAAAGTACTAATACTAACTTTCTTTTTATTATTTAGCCTAAAATAAAAGTGAATTGTTTATTTAATCTAAAATTAACTAACTATTAAGCTAAAGATGCAAAGACAAAGAGAATGAATTGGGAATATACTTGTGGGAAAAACTAATTGATTAAGACAATACCCGAGAAAGAATCCACATAGACTTCACTTGTTATCTAACTCTGAACCAGATGATTTATTCACTTGACTTGATCCGTAGGATTCCCTAATTTATATTAATCCCTCTTTTGAGGCTACTAACGTCTAACCCTAGGTTGATTAATTGAAATATCTTTCTAATTAAAACCCCTAGAATTGCATTAACTCGATCTATGGACTCCCATATTAGGTTTGACCCTAATCCGGTAGATTTTTGTCATCCTATTTCCAGGGTTGCGATCAACTCCGCTTAATTATGCTATATCTACTCTTAAACAGGGACTTTTGCTCCACTGCCTAAGCACATCAATATTTGAATTAATATCCTGAAATATCAAAGCAAGAATTAAGAACACATAATTAAAAACAAATCAAGTATTTATCATATAGTTCAGAAAACAGTAACAAGATCCGTCTTAGGTTTCATCCCCCTCAGGTATTTAAGGGGTTTAGTTCATAATGATAAAAGAATACATCTCAAAAGAAAATATAAAACAAAACATAAGAAAAACCCTAAAACCCCCTGAAGGAATTGAAGAGAAGATCTTTCGTCTTGAGTACAACTCTGGCTTCTTGAGATGAATCAACTGGCTTTTTTCGAGTAAATCCCACAATTCTAGCCTCTCTAGCTTAGCTCTTTGGCCTAACTGGACGCCTAGCTGGACTCCCCTTTTGAAGGTTGGCCTCTAGGGTGTTTATATAGGCTTTTGGAATGACTTTCTTTGCCTCTAAGTACCCTAATCCGAATGAAACTCTTCTTTGTCACGACAGGGACACGCCCATGGCACACGCCCGTGTGAATTGTGGTCAGGCCGTTTTCAGGTCTGTTAAGGTGGCACGGCCGTGTAGTTTAGGCCTAGGTCGTGTTGATTTCATGATATGGCCCATTTACTTCGCTTTAGGCCCGTTTCTCGTTCTTTTCATCCTTTGGTGCTTTTCTAAGTTTAAAACATGAAAAAAAAGGATTAAGAGCACCAAATTAAACAATTCAGGGAATAAATCATCCAAAAGTATGCTAAATGTGGGATTAAGATATGTTTATATTACGATTTATCAGCCTGCCACCCCTACCTCTGATTTGCAGCAGTCTCCTAGGAGGATTTATATCAACTCCTTCGAGTACGTCCACTCAACCTAGGCCGCGACATTGATTGGGCCGCATTGGAGCTGGTCCGACTCGCTGATGACGTACGCGCCATTATCGCCACAACTCCGTGGGACAGATTCTTTTCCATTATCGAGCCCACCTATATAGAGCTTACCTTTGAGTTTTGTGCTACGTTTTTGGTACAGCAGGTCATGACGGTTCATAATGAGCAAGTTACCATCAATTTTTGACTTGGCGGTTTAGTGAAACATATGAGTGTCCCTGAGTTCAGTGCGGCTGTAGGACTCTACATGAAGGAATTTATGAGTGCCGAGGACTTCCTTAGACTTCATAGGCACATCCATCATTCGCCATCACATTGTTGGACCGATCTTACAACGAGCCAGACACCATATGATGCGAGTCACTCGAAGGCGGCCTCTCTTTCTCCGGCCTTATGGTACATTCATGCACTTTTAGCTCACACTTTGACAGGTCGAAGAAAGAGCACCAGATTCGCTAGCACTCATGAGGCTTATTTTCTATGGAGCATGGCCCACGGGCATATATTTGACTTGGCATATTTCATCGCTCTAGCCTTCCACCATCAGACTGACCGCCATAAAAAGGGCCCTATCTGTTTAGGCCATTATGTGACTCGCTTCGCTCAACACTTCGGTCTCCTCGACATACCGAAGCAGTCCTCTACACTCACACTAGTCAGCTAGATGTCCCTTCAGGGCATCTTGAGCATGATACATATGAGGATGATCGAGCGGCATCGTGGAGTGGATCCTCCCCAGTACAGATTGTTTCATTCCGACGCTCAGAATAAACCGAAAGACTCCACTGATGATGTTCCTCCCTATCACGAGGATCCACCACAGCCTCCACCTTCGAGTCACCGACCTGTTCCTTCTGCTATTAGCTTCCAAGGAGTATCCACCGAGGAGTTCACTAGCTTCTGTCAGTACTGCGTCCAGAGGTTCGACATTATTGATGCAACATTACAGCAGATTTGTCAGTATTTCCATATTTCTCCTCCAGTACCGACGACTCACGATGCTGATGCGTTTGATGATGAGGACCATTGAGTCCATTTATCATTTATTTTTATTTTATTTTTATTTTTATTTCTATTTCTATTTTTACATTTATTGTTATGTTTTTTTTAGACTTCTTTTGTTTTTATATTTTGAACTATATATTTTTTAATTATTATGGTTGTTTCTAATCGAGTAACCCTTTAATCTTCTTCAACATTGTGTTTATTTTCTTATCAGTTGCTCAGAATCATGTACTGCATCTACATTTATCTACAATTCTGCTTTTCACTATTCTAGGCATTTCAACCAATATTCAGGGTAGTTTCAATTCTCTCCCTCTCTTATGCTATTTTGTTTCTACTTTGATTATCTATTTTTTTACATTGAGGACAATGTACATCTTAAGTGTGGGGAGGTTATTTATATGATTATTTGAAAATCCCTAAATTATGTCTTGTGTTTAAGTAATTGTCTCATATTACTATTAGAATGAATTCTTATCAATTTATGATTAGCATTGATATGTTTTAGATTAAAGTCATAGATACTTGCGCATTGATTTTTTAAACTTTAAGACATGAGAGAACCAAACATGATAAGTCTATTTTCAGAATTAAAAATTGCTAGGTTGTTTCCCCGAATTGAGGTATTACCTTGAAGTTTGAGATTTGCAAGATTGATATCAAAAACCATAATTTTTTGTGAGACTTTGAGCCTTTAGAGCATACATTTTTCTTGCTCATTTTATTATTGGTTATGAGTGTGTCAATATTGATTTGTTATTCTAGAACTTGCTTTGATTATACATGTCAAGACCACACATTTGATTTGATATACTAAGATGATAAAGACACTTAGGTTTTAACCCACTTATCCCAGAAAGGCCTACCTACATATTAACCCTTAGTAAACCCCTTTGAGCCTAAAACACCGTTCTTGATTCACCTATTAATGTTAACCCATAACTCATTTTTAATTCGTTGAGAATTTTTCCCATTTTATTGACTCCCTTCTCGTCGAGATTTTATTTGGTTAGTTGCCTAACTATGCTCTTTTGTTCTGTTGCTAAGTTATTTCTTATTATCTCTTGTTAAAAAAAACACACACACACACACGCACACATATATATATAAATTATTACTTAGTTCTATAATATTGAGCTTGAACAGTTAAATTCATATTCTGAGAAGAAGCTCATGTTATTCTTAAATAATTTCAATTGATGTAATTCAACAATTTGTTTATTTTTCTAGTTTGGTAATTTATCAATTCAATTTCGATTCTAACACTCTTTTTCAGCCTTTATCCACACCTTTAACCCAAGCCAAAGACCTTTTGATTTGTGTATCATCTCATTTTATAGTGGTGAAGATTTGATTTTGATGCAAGCCTATGGTAATGACTTTTCATGTTTGACTTTTGAGTGCTTAATTTTTGAACCTTAAACACTTTGAGTGATTTGAGTGAATCTTTAGTGAGGATATCAATTTTTGTCGATTTTTAATTAAAGGTAATTACTTAAATAAGGGGAAATACCTATGTTTTTATGCTTTAAAAATGTGTGACTTGGATTGTTTGAATCTTTAGTGCTCTTTTAGTTGAATTATCAATGTGTGATTATTTGTGAATTATGACAAAACATTATCGATGAGAATTATGAGTTGAGAAAGATAAATTTTAATTGTGAGTTAAATCCCATTCATGACGCGTTTTTGGATGATTTATTATATAATTTAGTGAATTTGATGCTCCTAATCCTTTAATTTCATGTTTATATACTTAGGAGAGTATAGGGGAGCAAAAGGGGTGGAAAACAGTCTAAAATCTGACAAAACCAGTTCTTTTCATGAACCACACAGCCTGGACAATTCCACACGGGCTGGCCACACGCCTATGTACCATCCTGTGTCGATATCTCTCCCTGTTTCCTAAACACGCAGAAAAAGCCAATTTTTAGGGTTTCTGAGCATTGTAAAGTCTGTAAATACACACTAGAAGAGGATTTAAGGGGACGCAGAGTGGAACGAATAATTTACTTGAAGAACGCCAACGGATTCAACTCAGAAGCAGGATCTCCTTCAAGATTGAAGATCTCCATTCAATTTCTCTAGAAGTTTTTGAGTTTTTTTATGTTTTGTTGTCTTCCTAATTTTGAGATGCTTTCCTTTCAAATTATGAACTAAATTCCCTAGATACCTAGGGAAGATGAAACTTATGATGAACCTTATTATTTGATTTTTTGGATTATATGATAAATACTTGTTCTTGTTCTCAATTATGTATGCTTATTTCTTGCTTTAATATTTTCAAGATATTAATTCAAGTGTGATGTGCTTATTTCAGTGGAGCAAAAGTCCCTGTTTAAGAGTAGATCTGGCATAATTGAGTGGAGTTGCATGCAATCCTAGAAATAGGACGACATAAATCTACCGGATTAGAGGCAAATCTAATAGGGGAATCTATAGATCGAGTTAATGCGACAATAGGGGTTTTAATTAGAAAGAGATTTCAATTGATCAACCTAATTCAGTTGTACTCTCGAAAGAGATATTAACATAACCTAGGGATTTCTACGAATCAAGGCACAAGTCAATAAATCGTCTAATTCAGATTTTGAAGTCTAGGTGGATTCTTTCTTGGGTATTGTCTTTCTCTTTGGTTATATTTGAGTATTTCCTCATTCTATTCTCTATTGCGTTCTTAGTAATTAGTTTAGATAATTTTAGATTAAAAACAATTCCTCAATTTATCGGCTAGATAATAAAAAGATAGTAATTACTAGTACTTTTAGTCCTCGTGGATACGATATTCCTGACTCACCATAGCTATACTACTATTTGATAGGTGGACTTGCCTTTGTTGTGAGTTTAATTAGTTTAGTGACTCATAAATTTCCAATCAGAATAAAAGAAAGATGTTTGATGGAAGAAATAAATGAAAAAAAGTGGAAAGCAAATGTTGAGAGAAGAAGACGCATCATTGGAAGTGGGATCGGTAAACAAATCGGAGATGGAGCTGTCACCGGAGGGAAAACAAAATGATGGGGATAAAGGAGTTTTTGTACCATGCCTCGAGAATAAAGAAAATGAAAAAAGGGAGTAGGGACTGCCGGCTGAAGCATTTAATGTGGAGAATAATTCTTTAAATCGTGAAATGAGTTTACTTGAAGAAGGGGAGGCTATTGAAGCCTTAACATATTGAGGTCAAGAAGATTTAATTAATATGGGCTTGGTATTGGTATTCGACCAGAATAAATGGCTGGAAACATAAATAATTGAGGGCAATGAAATGGACTTAAATGAGAAAGAAATGCATATTTCATTCAATGAAGGGAGCCCAAAGTCAAATCAAAATTCAACATTTTTATCAGAAACAGAGGGACCAAGGGATCGGGTTGCAGCATCTGAAATTGAAGAGGAATTTTTCCAAATAAGATAAAACAAAAGAAATAAGAAAGTGTTGAATAAGATAATCAGATCTGTGCGAAAGATACAGGACATAGTGCTCACAACGAAAGAGAAGCTGAAAAGGGATAGGGGAACGAGAAAATCAAAGGGAAAGGGGGATTCCAGGAACGACGAAAGCATAGCAAACCTATCGTTATCGGACTCGGACATCAGTAATAGAAGAAAAGTCATTCTAAAAGAAGCGAGGAAGAAGTAAGAGGTGGGGAAAAGATTGGGGTTTAGTGTGCAAGGCGAGGATGAAATAGTAATCGAAGAGATAATGAGGATTGAAGGGCAGCAATAGGGAGCTATCAAAGGCAGAGGAAAGAGGACTTCAGGATACTGGCGAGGGGTTGGTTAACTGGATTTTTCTTTATTTATTTAGCTCGATTGGAAAATGAGAATTGTCTCGTGGAATATCAAAGGGTTGGGTCCGGTAGCTAAAATAGAAGATGTCAATAGATTAGTGAGAAAGACTAGGGCAAATGTATGCTTCCTTCAAGAAACTAAGTTAGAAATGGTGTCAGTGGATTTAGTTAGAAAAATTTGGGGCGATGACTGTTTTGAATTTACATCTGTAGCTGCAATAGAAAGGTTAGGAGGATTGATAACAAGATGGGATAAGGGTATGTTTACGGCCAATATGGATTTTTGTGGGCACAAGTTTATTGCAATTAAAGGAAAGTGGGTGTGTGAAGGAATGGAGGCAGTATTGATTAATGTATATGCTCCCAACAATCTGTCAGATCAAAAAATTCTGTGGGAAGATCTATATGGGTTGAGAAGTCAATTTAGTAGAGCATGGATAATAGGTAGGGATTTTAACGTGGTGAGAAATAGAAGTGAATGAATCAACTGTTCAGGCATAGAGAAGGGGTCAAAGGAGTTTGGTGACTTTATTGACAGATGTAAGCTGGTTGATTTACCGGTATTAGGGAAAAAGTTCACATGGATTGGTCCAGACAATAAGCGTAGTAGACTTGATAGATTCTTACTGGAGGAAGAATGGCTGGTTCAATTGAAAGACTTACAATGGAAGGAACGGTAGCTGATTTTATGAGAAATTATGGGTTTAATAGAGAAGAATGGAACGAACTCTTTACAAGATCGTTGTTGGGAAGAGAGGAGGTGATGCTTAACAAATTGGTGGAGAGGGTGAGTAGCACGGTGTTAGTTCCGGATGTGGAAGATAAGTTTTGTTGGGCACATGATAGAAATGGGGAATTTTTGGTAAGAAAAAGTTCTGAATTATTGATAATAGATGAAGGGGGGATATATATTTTGCTTTTGATAAAATATGGAAACTTAAGGTGCCACCAGGAATGCGAAGTTTTCTTTGGATGCTCACTATTGATAGAATTCCCACAAAAGAATTCTGGTCAAAAGAGGGATGAATCTTCAAAACACCTCAATTAGTTATCCATGGTGCGAAAGAGTTTCGGAGAGTGCAAACCATTTGTTCTTCAAATGCAAATTTATTGAAGGTTTTTGGGTTAAAATATTCAATTGGTGGGAGGTTTGTTGGAATCAGGTAGATGGTTTTGAGGATTTCTATTCATTGTGTAACAACATGAAAATGGTTGCAATTAGGAAAAGTTTGTGGTTGATATCAATTTCGGCAGCCTACTAGACAGTATGGTTAGTAAGAAATGGTATGGTCTTTGAAAAAAGGATGATGACTATGCAAAATTTGATTTTTCAATCAAAGATGAGGGTACTGCTGTGGATTAGATCTGTTTATGATGAATTAATGTTGCAAGAGAACTTTTGGTGGATATGTCCAAATAGGTGTAGGATTGATTTAATTAAATCCAAACTAGCTGCATTGATATGGCGCCCTCCTCTGCATGGATGCTTAAAGTTCAATGTTTATGGGATTGCAAACGAGGATAGAGCTAGCTGTAGAGGTGTTTTGAGAGATAAGGAAGGAGGCGTAAGAGCTTTATTTTCAGGTTCAGTAGCAGTAAATGATACTGATTTGGTAGAGATTGGCGCAGTGATGGTAGCATTGGATGTATTTTTAGCTATGAAATGGAAGCTAAATAATTCTCTATCTATACATGGTTCATTAGTGGTGTTTTATTGGTGTGCAAATAAGTCGATGAGACCATGGTCTTTCAAGCAACTTTTGCAGATATTGAAAGAGACATTGAGAAGGTAGGAAATGTTGTTTTTTCGATGGAAGAAAAGAATTGAAATGAAGTGACAACTTTCTTGGCGATTGCAGATATAAATCGTGAGGAAATGTTTAAAGCTTGGTGGTGAGCTATTGCTTTGATGTAAACGTAAGTTTGTTAGTTATTGAATGTGTTTTCTTTTGGAATGCTGTAATGTTAAACTTTTGAACGCTGTTCTATTTGTTTTTTACAATAGAACAGATCGAATGAAGCACAAAAAAAAAAAAAACTTTCATGAAATCAACCTTAAAACTCAAATTAAACCCCATCCAAAGGATTGTATTTGACAAATTAAATACAAAATTAAATAAATTCACATTCAACACTAAACTTATTTTATTAACAAAATTATGAAAAATTCAAACCTAATAATATTAGTAGTTTATTTTCATCAAATTAATCCTAGAACCCGCATTAAACACTAAATAATTGTAACGACCCGGTTCTCAATGAGTCAAAAACTAAGGTTCTGAAATGTCATTTTCGTAAAATATGTTCATGGATATTAATACTTAATATTTATGAGACTAGTATAGAAACCTATTAAAGTTAGTCTAGTAATTTTGCTTAATCGGTAGTAAATTAAGGTACAAGGGTTATGATACTAAAGTCAGTGGAGTTGAAAATTACGATTCCAAGATCTCGATTCTATAAATTGAGTCAGTAAATATTATTAAATAATATTTACGAGATAATTATAATTTTATATTAACTTTTGATCAGATAAATTTACTAATTGGACAATTAGTAAAAGTACAAGTGCATTGGTTCTTAAGTTAACAATTTTATAAATTGAGGTTTCGAGATCCTGTTTTCGTAAATCGATCTCGTAAATAATATTTATAAATGTTTACGGAATTAATTTTTAGATAGATTAAATTTTGGTTAGGCAATTTCGTGTACTTAGTGCATAATTTAAGTACAAAGACTAAATTGTATAAGAGATAAAAATGCAGTTTATAAAAGGATTATATTTAGAAATTAATAAAGGGACTAAGTGGCAATTTAACCACTAAATTAAATTGTTTAGCCGTTTAGTATATATATTATATATACGTGTGGCCAATTCAAAAAGGAAATTGAAAATGAAAAGAAACTTTAAATAAAAAAGGTTTAATTAGTAGGGTGGGTAAAATAGCAACAGATTGTTTCTTCAACCTCAGACCATGCAGGGGAGAAAACGATAGGGTTTTTAAAAATTAAAGCTTCAATTGGTATGTTTTAATTAGTTCATTTCTTATAATTTTTATATTTTCGGAATCCCAATTCTATAAGTCACTTGCCCCATATATTAATTTTTGGTTCTGGTAGAGATTGAGGATGTTACCATTGTTGTATACTTAAAGTGTTAGGGAACGGTTGGATAGATTTTTGGGTTAAGTTTGAAAGCTATGTTGGTCTTGATTTTTAGGGATTTGATTGAATAATATACAAAGGTTGTGTATTGTTAATATGTTCTATTTGTTTAATCCGTACCTGACGTCAATCCGGAACCTTCAAGGAAGAAAGGAAAAGACAAGATCGACAACGAATAGTTCGGTGATCACGGTTGGTGTTTCTATAACCCGACTATTTCAATTATTGTTACTAATTATACATATATACATTTATATCCATATATATATCACTTGGTTGGTAAGTTTATAAGAAGAATTAGTTCGTGAAATAATTTGGTGTAATGGTCAAATAAAATTAAAACATGAGTTGGAAATGATTTCATACATATTTGTCGGTTTACCGACCAGCGTAGGGCACATTTATTATCGGTTATATCGACCAGTGCTAGGCACACTCATTATCGATTTTATTGGCCAGCGCTAGGTGTAGTTCATTAATACGGATTTATCCGTCAGGCACTGGATGCCAAATTTAGAGTGTTAATTGGAACCGTATAAATGGATAAAGTTGAGTTATATTAATGAGGAAAATAAAGAGATTGAATGAAAATAGGGATTAGAAATGAGTTTGATTAATGGTATTAAATGGAACGTGGATTTGTTGATTATTCTGCAATATAACTTGGTTTCAGATAATAAGATTTCTAATTTGTTATCCAATAAATGACTCCAATTTCTATTATGTGTATACAGGTCAGGTACTCTTTTGTCAGATTGTCAATTCAACATCCAGCGGCAATCCCGAACTCAATGTTGGTGGTTTGTTTCTTTTTAGTCTTAGCATGTACCTAGATGGTTTACAGTCTTTTGTCTAGTTATCCATTTTGTAACGATGTGAGCATGCATATTGATAAATGAATGTGATCATTTTGCAATGTAAAAAATGTGTTGAGGTGCCAATTGTGGCATATTGGTTAGAGTTAGGATGAATGGTTTTGGCATGCTTCTAGTGTCCTTGGAACGGTCATAAACCATGTGAAATCTAAATTTTTGCAAGGGCTTTTTCGTAAAATAAGTAGAAATGTTGTTGAATTTTTGACCACTACACTACCATTTCAATAAAGTGAAATAGTAAAATAGGTTGTTACGGCATTTAAAGGCGACATTTTATATTCGAATCCTCTAACTAGGTCAGATATAAGGTGTCACAATAATTAACATTGTTACTTTTGGGTACCAAAATATATAACTTTTTTCAAATATAGATACTGGATTGGACCAAAAAGTAGAACATGTACTATGTTAGAAAAAAGTGCCAAACTCAAGTACCAAATGGTATATTAATCCTTAAATTTATATAAAATCAAATTTAAATAATTACGGAGAAAGAAAATAGATGAATTACCCAAAAATGCTTACTTTTAACCATAATTACCGGATTAGGCCAGTTTTTGCGAAATTTACTAGATTAGACCGGGTTTGGGAAAATGCTTCCAACTGGACATACTTTTAGCTTTGGCCAGATGGTTAAATGTTAGTGTTTTTATCCTTGAGTCCCGGGTTCGATTTCTCTTCTACTCACATTGTATCTTTTATTAAAATTTTTAACATATTAGTTATTTGGTTAGATGGTTAGATAATTGCAATTACATCCTTGAGTCTCAAGTTTGATTCCTCTTTTACTCATATTTTTTTTTCATGTTGCTTCAAGCTTTTTAAATTTTTAATTAATGATTTTTAACATATTAGTTTTTTTGTTAGATGGTTAGATAGTTGTAATTACATACTTGAGTCTCGAGTTTGATTCCTCTACTACTCGCATTTGTATTTTTTATTTCACGTTGCTTCAAGTTTTTTAAATTATTATTTTTAACATATTAGCTCGTTTTGTTAGATGGTTAGATAATTGCGATTACATCCTTAAATCTAAGGTTCCATTGTTTTTATACCTATATTAATGTATTTTTTATTTCATATTGTTTCAATCTCTTTTTTTTTTAATTAATGTTTTGATGGTATTTTTTAATTAATGTATTTTTTTTATTTTTAATTATTTTTATAATCATTTTATTATTATTATTCTTTCAATTAATGATATTTGCAATAGTTATTTGATTTTATAGATAAAAGAATTAAAAATACAAATGTGAGTAGGAGGGAATCAAATTTAGGAGGACTCAAGGATAAAAGCACTAACATTAAACCATATAGCCAAATATAAAAATACATCCAATTGGAAGCGTTTTCTTGTCATATTCACTGAAAACGCTTCCACATGTTTCTCCCAAAATCGGTCTAATCCGGTAATTATTTAAAAATCAACATTTTTGAGTAATTCACCCCAAGAAAAAAAACACACACACACACACACACATATATATATCCTTAATTCATATTTGTATCTTGGGTTGAAAGTAGGCTTCATAGATTCACGACCAAATCAAATCAAATAAATTTTTAAAAAATTTGAATGAGAATTAGAAAATTAATAAAAGTTTAATTATCACGTTGAATTAACTTTTTATACAATGTTTAGAATTAACCATAATTTCATTTCAATTCTTAAATAGAAGAATAAATGCACTTAAGGGTACTTGAACTGACATCCTCTACTGCATTATCAATAATATCGATATCAATCGAGCTAAGACTCAATCGGCAAGTTCAATTAATTTTTTAAGTTAGAAAGTTACAATTATATAATTCAAATATATTCAAATCAATAGTTACAAACCATTGAATAATGTTAACTAATTAAATTCAATTCATCGGAATAAATTTGGGGCAAACTAGGGATGACCCTAACGTGGTAGGCAATAGATTTTGACTTCTCTTAAAATGGTAAATTTTTGTTTTAGCCTCTTAAAAAAATCTAAAATTATAAGTTAATATAGTGACAAAATTGAACTTTGATCCCTCTAGATGATAAAATTTCAACTTAATCCTTTTAAAAATTTTGAAATAATAAATTAATACGATGATAAAATTATAATCTAAATCCTTTAAAAATTTATAATTCATTGACACTAATATAAATGACTTCATCCCACACAAGAAATCTTAAAATTTTTAAAAATCTCCTCTTTTACATCAAATCGAGTCCTCATTGGCAATCTCTACTAACTAATTTCATTCCCATCATTATAACTATGCAATTTAACAACATTAGGAATTGTCATTAAAAAATAATCACATAGTTGTAGGCAGATTTAAGTTGGGCAATTTAGCAATAAATGCCCTTTTTTAAAAAAAAATTACGAAAATAGACCTATTATTCAATTATTTATCGGAATGGGCCATTTTCCCGGAAAGCACGTCCACGTCAGCGCAATGTCAGTGTATGTGGCAAGAAAACGCGTCCCTGGGGGAGCGTTTTTGCCACATCAACAGAAAACGCTTCCTTGAGGGCGCGCTTTGCTGATGTGACAAAAACGCTCCCCCAGGGACGCGTTTTAGCCCGTGTTTTTTTCCAAAAAAAAACTATTCTCGAATCAAATTTTCAAAAAAGGTCATTTTTTAGATATTATAAAAATAGACCAATTTTTTTAAAAATTTACAAGAATAAACATTTATAAAGGCTCAAAGTGAGAACACCATTTTTTTAAGGTGTCACCAATTAATATGGAAATATAACTTATAAAGCAAATATTTATATAGACCCAAAGTCTCATTTCCCTTGTTTTCTTGAGCAATGTGAGATATGAGATATGTGTATATATAGACTCATGAATAGTTTTGCAGTTTGTTCCTAAATAATGTGGGTTTCCTTCCTCTTTTAACTAACAACATGAGATTAAATGCTACACTATATTTGATATTTTTTTAACAAAACAATTTCTATTTTTTTTATATTTTGTTAACATTTTCTCATATTATAAAATTATCTTTTGAGATCTTTAATCTTGTTGCATTTTAGAATTGTTAACATATACAAAAGAACTATTATAAAAAAAGAGAACAAATTGCACATATGAAACTTGTACATGCAATAATCTTCTATTAAATTTTAAATGTTTGAAGTTAATATCAATGCAATTCTAATTTTTAAAATAATTTTCCATTATTTAAATTTAGAAGTTATACTTTTAATTTTTTTATTATTTATTATATTTTATATTATGAATGTTTGATTAATAAATAAATTGTAACATCCTGAATTTTTGGGCCTATGCGTTTAATGGGTGAATATGTTTAATATGTTAATTTAAGTAATAGGGGTCCAAATTGGGCTCAGAATTAGGCAAAGGCCTTGATTAAAAATATCTGTTTGGGCATTATAAGGTTTAAAAGGTAGTATCTATGTTTAAAATACCAAAGTGGGCTTGTGGCCCAATCTTAGGAGGTGACGCCACACAAGGGAGTAAGGGGCCCAAATTTAAGTTTCATGGAGCCCAATTCTTTTAATTTAAGTTAGCTAAATTTTGGGCATTAGGATTAGGTGGAGTGGATGGCAACAAGGCTAAAATTTAGGGGTTTTAATGTTTAAAATATGTGGATAATAAGCATGAGATAAAGACTATTATTTAGGAATTTATTTTATGTGGATAATAAGGATAAAGGCTAAAATTTAGGGATTTTAATGATTAAAATATGTGGATAATATCTTGATAAAGGAGGGAGGAATTAGAGATAATTAAGTCTCTTTTAGATGAGCCATGAGATTAAGATAAAGGAGAAAAGATAGGATTTATCTGCAAGGTTAGGTAAGTCATAGAAATTTCTATAAATAGGGGAATATCTCTTCAATTTCGGCATTTGGGTTTTTCTCTCATTCTTTTCTCTTCTTCTCTAAGTAAAAACCGAAAACTCCTAAAGTTCTATCTTCTTCTTCATCCTCTGCAAAAGCCAAAATCTCTAAGCCTAATCCCTCATCTTCACTTTGATTCAAAAGCCGAAACTCTTTCCATTCTTTTTCTTCCTAGCCGAAATCTTCAAGTCTCTTCCTTGTTTTCTTTTCTTCTTCTCTTTTCCTGTCAGAAACCGAAACTCTTCACTCAAGTATTTTAAAAGCCAAAGACACATCAGTCTTCTCTTGTTCATACTTTTTTCGGGATTTTCCTAAAAGCTGAAATCCCTAGATCTAGTCTCCTTTGATTGCCAAATTGCTTCTGTGGTGCCTACTTGTGCCGAAATCTGAAGGGAACTTTAGTGGAGTCAATCGCATAGATCTCTAAGTTATAGATCGATAGCACTCGAATCGTGTTACTTTCGAGATTTCAAGATAAGAAGATCTATTAGTTTCAATGTGTAAATTCGAGATTTACTAACCCTTGGCTGAATATAGGAGAGGCCCTATTTTCATATCTTTCCGGCTTTTTGAGCAAAGTTGTAGATCGGTGTAGCAAGGGTATCGACATTAATCAGGTGTGTAACTCTCCACACCATCTAGATCTGTTTGATTAATATATGATTATAAGTCTTATATGTTTTGATAAATGCACAGAAATCCCAAAGATAATGATGGGAACCCAAAGAGGGTAAAAGCAAATCACCAGGTTAGTGAATGTTCTGATTAAATGATATAAGAATAATGATTTTATGTGATTGCATGGGTTGGGTTTGATGAAAGGAGGAAGTTATATGTTGTAGCGGTTTTTACCCTGATCTGTTGTAGCGGTTCCTTACCGTGATCTGTTGTAGCGGCTTTTGCCGTGATCTGTTGTAATGGCTACGACCATGATCTCGATAATGAGCAGCGGCACGATCGCCATCAAGGCGTGTAGCGGTGTGGGTTGATTGTAGAAATCCCCAATGGTGTGAATGGTGATACGGGGCACATAGCGGATGGAAATCTAGGATTTAGGTTGGGCTTTGCATATTATTTTTGTTATGTATATTAATTATTACATTTTATGGGGCTAAAGCCCAAATCTAATGGTGCATGAGGGTTGCTACACCGAGTCTCGCGACTCACCCTTTTAATTTAACACTTTCAGGTGACACCTAGTGCATCGGACCGGGCTGGAGAGGAACGCGAGGTGGCCATGCAAAAGAGAGCAATTGGATTCAGCTAAAAGGCTTTAGTCTGTTATTTTATATTTTGCAGATTTTAAGTATGGTTGTAATAAGGCCACGGGCCACTAGACTATTATTTTTGATTGGGTTATGTTGGGTTTTTAAGTTTTATGTTTTCAATTAAGTTAAAACATGTATGAAATTTCAGTTTTTATTTAAAAATCCATCAAGATAATTTATAACTTAATATTTTATACTTTAATGAATTCTTTAGCTTTCGGAATAAATGTTTAAACCTAGTAATTGTTTTCCAAAATGCGACATGTTTTGTAAAATCCCTTAAGTGACATACCAGATCCGGTCGTAGCGTTTGGGCCGGGTTTGGGGTGTTACATAAATGGTGAATATTTGGTACTCAAATAGTATTTTTTTTTTGTAATTTTAAAAAATTGATATATCTTTTTAAATATTTATTTATTTTTAATATTTTACTATACTAATTAATTTTTTTAATTCTAATTTTAATTTAATTTTCATCACCTAATGAATGCCGATAAATTTATTTTAGATATATTTTGACTAGATGGATAATCTATTTAAACATAGTATATAATTATGTTAAATAAGTTTTTTTTTATAGAAATATATAATATACATAAAATATAATAATTATTTTTCATATTTTATATCTAGATTAAATTACATTAGTAGTCACTTAACTATATTTTTTAGCTATCGAATTATAAAAACTTACAAAATGATTACTCAACTATTAGTAATTTTTAAATATTTATTTTTTAATATTTTACCATACTCATTTTATATTTTATATTTTTTTTTACTTATAGAGTTTAAAAGTTTTATTTATAATGTAACAATTGTTAACTTTTTGTAAAAAAATTTAAACTCTAAGTAAAAAAATATCAAATATAGTGTAGTATTTAATCTCATGTTGTTAGTTAAAAGAGAAAGGAATCCCACATTGTTTAGGAACAAGCTTGCAAAACTATTCATGAGTCTATATATATACACATATCTCATATCCCACTTTGCTCAAGAAAACAAGGAAAATGAGATTTTGGGTCTATATAAAGATTTGCTTTGTAAGTTATATTTCTAGATTAATTGATGACACCTTAAAAAAAAATAGTGTTGTCACTTTGAGCCTTTATAAATATTTATTCTCGTAAATTTTAAAAAAAATATTGGTCTATTTTTATAATATCTAAAAAATGACCTTTTTTGAAAATTTAATTTGAGAATAGTTTTTTTTTTTGGAAAAAAATATGGGCTAAAACGCGTCCCTGGGGAGCGTTTTTGCCACATTAGCAAAGCGCGTCCTCAAGGAAGCGTTTTCTACTTATGTGGCAAAAACGCTCCCCCAGGGACGCGTTCTCCTGCCACATACCCTGACATCGCGCTGACGTGGACGCGCTTTAGAGGAAAATAGTCAATTCCAATAAATAATTGAATAATAGGTCTATTTTCGTAATTTTTGAAAAAAAAGGACATTTATTGGTAAATTACCCATTTAAGTTGGCATTTTCATATAATTCATCATCCAACGTGTTCAAACTTTCCTATAAAACACTTTTTATCTTTTCTTGGGAAGAGAGTCGTAACAAGTGGTGTAAAAGTCAACTTTTGACAATTCGATTTTACATTGCAATACGTAATAGCGAACTTAAAATTTTCAAAAATTGTACGGGGTTGATTAAAATTTTCAAAAAAAATTGGGTTTAATAAGAATTTATAAATATTTTGGGGCTTATTAAAATTTTTAAAAATTCTAACAAAATTAATGAGAATTTTTAAAAATTCTGGAAGCTTTGATTAAAATATTTAAAACTTTTGGAAGACCTGATTAGAATTTTTAAAAGTTTTAAGGCATAATGAAAATTTTCTAAAATTTTGACCCCTCTAGCTCCAAGCATGGTTCACCCTTATCAATATGTATAGTATAAAAGATCGATCAATCATGACTCTACGTCGAATGTTTAAGGGTAGTTAGACAACTGATAGAGAAACCAGTGATCATGTCACAAATTTGAGTGTGCTATTATAACCTAGATTTTAATTTAGTTTCAAATAGGTCATTTTGTTAATTTAACAGTTAATTCGAGCATTAAAATTTGAAACTGACATAGTGTTGAGTGCATCCCTCCTTAATTGAGAATTAAGGAGATGAATATTATTTCAAGGGAGGTGTATCACATATTTGATGGATGAATCATCCACATTCACATATGTTATTAACTCAATTTACCTTTCCCAAGCTCATCCATTTATGACCGATTTTGCTAAAAGCTATGAATGATGATTTTTGGGAACCCTACTGCTCTACTATAAATAGGAGGCTTTGGGAAGGCTTTTGGTAGAGAGGGAGAAGCATCAAAACTCAATCACAAGTGAGTTCACCAAGAGAGAAAAATAGAGAGAGAGCCACTATTGTGTGAGAATAGTAAGCCATCCTAATTGGATGAGATATTAAACGTAATCCTACTCATATAATAGTAGAAGGCAAGTTTGCACTAGACTAAAGTCCTGCGGTTTTTCCCACTTGGGTTTTCCACGTTAATAAAATGTTTGGTGTTCTTGTTCTCTTTAATTTTCACCTATTATTTGCCCATTTCAATTACACAAAGAGGGAAAGAAGTATTCTCTAACATACTCGGTTCTTCCCAAGCATTCTTAAAACGTGTAAAACAAATTATAAACACATGTATAACTATCGTGTGGATAACTTGGATAGAACATATAAAGAAAAAGAAATAACTATTATTTTAAGATGCCATATCCATGCAATAGTACAAATATTTAAAGGGATAATACAACTTTTAGCCCTTAAACTTGGCAACCAGGTCCACTTTAGCACATGTACTTTTTTTTGTTCACTTGGTACCTAAACTTGGCAACCATATTCATTTTGGTTCCTGAGCTTGAATTTCGTCCAGATTTGATAATGTGATCAGTGTTCTTGGAACAAAACTGGATTGGTTGGTAGGACTGGTTGGATAAGAACGACTGATATACTAGTTCAAACAAAGGGGTTGAATCCATTGAATCGAAACTGCTCGAAATTGGTAAAAATCGAAAATTGGGACAAAAATCAATAGTTGAACATATTGAACATGTTTAATATTTTTTATTTTTTTGTGTATAATTAATTAATTAACTAATTATTGTTGGTCTAGAAATTGAACCGATCAAATAGATTGAATCAAGAATCAATGACCTAATTAGTTCAACTATCGATCCGGTACTTCAGTTATTAAAATATTATATGTGACACTCTAAGATTGTACCAAGTCATCATCTGAAAATTTATATATATTTTTTTAATTTTCAAATGATGATGTGGTACAATCTCAAAATGCCACATAATGAAACACTTATACTAAGTGAATTTAATTCACTAGGAGCCAAAAAAATTATTATCCATATTTAAAAGTTAACCTCTTTTTTTGTATTTTAAATATTTTGATTCAAGCTTATATTTAATGTCCAAACATACAGCTAACCCAACGAAAGGACGAAATTGACTGAGTTTTTGGGGACTTAAATTAAAATATTTTAAAGCATTTAAAACTTAAAATCTCGTGCAAGTAATCCTAAAATTCTATAAAATAAATTAACTGAATTAAATTTAGAATTTACCTCGGTATCGTTTATATATGGAAATAGTATATCCCGAGGTTGCATACTACATTGGACAAACGCTAGGCACGCAACTGGTGGCAATAATCCACACACACAAAAAATAATAATAATAATCAGAGTGATTAGAACATAATTGAATAATTCTATCACATTAACTAGATCGAGAATTGATTAATATACCAATTTAGATAAATAGATTTAACCGTTCTTTGAGTGAACCGTTCAAAATTAGTAAAAGAAAAAAAGAAATATAGATAAAATAATCTACTGTTGAATATGTTTATAAGTTTTACTTTCTTATTATTTTTATAATTTTTAATTAATTATTATTAAACTAGTGATCAAACAGTTTAAATCGAGAATTTGATCGGTGAATAGTTTTATAAAATTAATATATTAATTCGCATTTTAATTTAGTAACTTTTCCTAAGTTAATAGTTAATTGTTTTCTATTGGGTTCGATTGAGTTTTAACTCAATTGGCATCGACATTGTTGCCAGTCCAGAAGGGTGTGGGTTTGAGTGCATTGAAGCGCATTATCCTCCTATTTAAAGGTTGGAGAAGGGCTATGGATAATTCTAAGTATTGTATAAAAAAGAATAGATATGCTAAAAATCTATAATTAGATTAATGTTCAAAAAATTTATTTTTTATTTGGATCAGGAAATTGTTAGTCACTTGATAGTCGGAAATCGTGGTTACCTAAAGTTAATGTACTTAATTGTGATGATGTATAAATAAACTATATAAATTATAAAAACTAAAATATATAAATTTAAAATAAAATCAGAATATTTTAATTAAAATTTTAGAAAATTACAATAAAATTGAAAAAAAATAAAAAAATATATATCTCTAATCAAATTTTAAAAATTCAATATACATAAATTCTTAAAAAAAAAAAACGAACTGTGAAATCATATATATATATATAATTCAAAACATGTTAAAGTGAAAAACTTTAATTAAAATTTTATGAAATCGAAAAATTCAAAAAATATATATAATTTTTAAAATTATATTATAAATCCAAAAATATATCTAAAAATTAAGAAAAAAAAAATGATCGGCTTTGATAGATGTTGACAAGCTTGATCGACATTCACTAACGTTGATCAACATTTGAAATTTGGAGTGAGTCAAGGCCGTTCAATGCTAGTCAAAGTCCATGTATGCTTGTGAATTTTTTTTAAAATTTTAAAATACTTAACGAATATCTAGTAGTTTTTATAGAAATTATATATTTGAAATTTTAACTATTTTTTATTTTTTATGTATATTTCTGAATTTATAGATTTTTTAGAAATTATATTTTAGATTTTTTTAACATTAATCTCATTATGTGTTCTTATTATACCTATTCTTTTTAATTTATTCAAACCCACGTTCTCTTGCATTGGCAACAATGCCGGTGTCAATTAAATTAAAAATTCAATCGGCGTATTTTAGATTTTTTTATTTTAGTTAAAAATTATATATTTTTTATTGTTTAATGAAAATTTAACTTAAATTCTCAATTTTTATAATTTATTTTGAATTTATATATTTTTTTATCGTTTATAATTTTTACGTAATTTTTTCACCGTAAGTGTTCTATGATCTAATTTTACTTATTATTTTTTATTTTTTTAATTATCAAAATTTAATTTTATAAAAAAAACTAAATATGCAACTTTACTTATAGTATTTAAAATTAACTTTTATTTCATTATCAGAGACAAATATATGATATAATTTTGATATTTTTATACTCAAATTTGTTATCGTTAGATCAACCATGTTTAGGTAGAAAAATCTTTCCTAATCCAAAAGGTCAATGCTAACAAATTATTTTTATAATTTTTTAAAAATATATTACTAAAATTAAATAAAATATATTTTACGAATTATAAAAATTAAAATATACAAACACAAACATACTATAAAAAAAATGTCGAACACAATTATTAAAAAGAAACTTGGCACGTGACAAGCTATTAGTCTAATTTTATCAAATTGGAGATGCAATTTCATGGGAATAATACAGATAAATAAATTGATTAATTAATTAATTATCAAATTGAATGAACTTCACTTGAGAAATTTAAAATGCTAACAACCATTTGATTTAACAATTTTCTTTTCAAAAAGAAAAAATTAGTCAATCAAGTCAGACTGAGATATATATAATTCATTACCCCACTTGCAGAAACTTTCATATAAAGCGATAAATAAAATTTTCAGCTACAATCCAGGAAATAACAGCTATATGTTTTCACTTTTATAATAATGTTAAAATAGGTAATGTCACATGCATGTCTCGATATTAAGAGTGAGAATGTACTTCCTTTTATTTATTAAAAAATAGATAAATTAATTTTCGTAGAGTAAATTAGTTTTTTTTTAAAATTTATTTATTTCACTGTTAAAAATTGATGTGATTAATGGAGTAATTAAACAGTTACATTGACATAAACTTGTTCATAGGTCAAGCTATTCATCCAATCCCAAAGGCTCATTTGAAATTTGGGAGGATTTAGACAAAAATATTATACTCGAAAAATGGGCTTGGACAAAAAAATTAGACCCGTTTAAAATATGGGTTGGGCTTGGGCTTGAACCTTCAAGGCTCGAACCCAACCCGGCCCGTTTTCAGTTAATAATATTTTATATTATGTTATTTTTATATATTATGTAATTTAGAACACATTAAAAAAATAAACATATACTAAATATATAATATTACTCTAATGTAAATGTTAAAATAAAGTTAATACCACTGTATAAAAATTTTCAATAAATAAAAAATGTATAAAATTATTAAATATTAAACTAATATCATATAAATATTTAAAAAAAATTAAAAAGTAATATGGGGCAATTTACAAGAAAAGGCCGAAAATTTACGAAATTTACCGAAAAGGGCCGGATTGGAAAAAATTTACGGAAAAGGGCCATTCCCCCCAAAAACGAGTCCACGTCAGCGCGTTTTTGGGGGATACTGAACAAAAAGCGCGCCGTAGGGCGCGTTTTGTCCACCTCAAGCAAAAACGCGCCCACGAGGCGCGCTTTTGTCGAGGTGGACAAAGCGCGTCCTACAGGGCGCGCTTTAGCCCGTGTTTTTAAAAAAAAAATTATTCTCGAATATTTTAAAAATTTACGAGAATAAACCTTTATAAAGGCTCAAAGTGACAACACTATTTTTTTAAGGTGTCATCAATTAATAAGGAAATATAACTTACAAAGGAAATCTTTATATAGACCCAAAGTCTCATTTCCCTTGCTTTCTTGAGTAAAGTGGGATATGAGATATGTGTATTTATAGACTCATGAATAGTTTTGCAAATTTGTTCTAAACAATGTAGGATTCCTTCCTCTTTTAACTAACAACATGAGATGATATGCTACACTATATGATTTTTTTACAAAACAATTTCTCTTTTTTTTTTTTAAATTTATTTAATATTTTCTTATATTATAAAAAACAAAAAATAAAACAACTCAAATATATTTTATAAATATATTTCATTTTTCTTATATTATAAAAGACGCTTTCTTTTATGTTTGTTGTTAATGATATATATTTCATTTTTCCTTGTAATGATCCCATTCTCCCACACTGCTAAACAGTTCTACAAATATGATATGTTTTCCGCTATTTCCTTAACATATAAAATTTTATGTTTAGTTTTGTACTATATATCTTTACTAATATTAATTTTTTAATAAATTTGGTATTATCACAAACTAAATTAGATATTTTTATAGGGTTATCATTTTATATAGAATAATAATAAAAATATATACATGTTAGGTTTTCAACCTACGTCTTTATAATTTGTAATATTTATATTTTACTATTCAACTAATTAAACCTCATTTAGTATTTATATCCATTTTTTTAAAATATATTTGTTAAATAATTTTACTTGTCACTTACATCATGAGTATGCTATAATTTAATATAAATAAAGTGTTTTATCGAATTGGTATCACGAGATAACCAACATTAACTCGATTAAAAAAAAGAGTCAAAATAGTATATTAGTAGTTATATAAGTCACTTATTTTTTTAAATATAATAAAAATTCACAAATTATAAAATTCGAATATGGGTATTTGAAAAGCATAAGGTCTCAACCATGCAAATAAACTTTATTAGTAGTAACAAACTCACTAAGAAACTTCATTAGTAGCATAGATATCAACTTTTTTTTTACAAAAAAAAAATACTAGTGAAAGTATCATAAATTAAAATTATTTTTATTTCTTTCCCCTAAATAATGGAGGTGATATATCACTAATAATATATTTTCATTTCATTTTATTTTTCATATTTCATCTATCTTGTATCGAACACGAAAAAGAAAAAAGTAATTTCTTTTATTTTCTTTTTGTTTTTTGTTAATTATAAAAAGTGAAATGTCTCTTACATTTGGTTGATGGAAAAATAAAAGGAGTGTCAATAAAGCTTCCTAAGCAAATAAATAAATAAAAATTGGAGAATTCTATAATAAAAAAATTGTATTGCAATTTCTTTTTAAAAGTAAAAATTAGGAGGAAAAAGTGTTACACAAAATTCTAACCCTTAAGTCTCATGCAGATCAATTTGTTGATGGAACGAACCGGTTTGAATCCTTATATAACAAGAATTCATACAAATTTATATGTTAATAATTATTTTTTAAATTATATTAGATTATGCAACTAAATTAGTAATTTATTGAAAACTTTTTTAAAATTTATGCTTTTTTAGCCTTTAAATTTACCTCTTTTTGTCAAATCACGAATAAAAAATTAATATTTTTTAAACTTTACTGATGTAACATACATGTAGATGACACATCAACATTTAATTAATTTTTTAAAATTTAAAAATTCAAAAAATATAAAAATAATATTAAAAATAATAAAAATATTTTAATTATACCTTTTTAATTATATTAGAATGTATGATATCTACTACTTGTGTGTGGGAATATATCTAAAATCAACATCACCACCAAAGATTAAACTCTTATTTGAGTTGTTTTATTTCTTGTTTTTTATAATATAAGAAAATGTTAAATAAATTTTAAAAAAAAAAAGAGAAATTGTTTTGTAAAAAAAAATCAAATATAGTGTAGCATGTCATCTCATGTTGTTAGTTAAAAGAGGAAGGAATCCCACATTGTTTAGGAACAAGCTGCAAAACTATTCATGAGTCTATAAATACACATATCTCATATCCCACTTTACTCAAGAAAACAAGGAAATGAGACTTTGGGTCTATATAAAGATTTCCTTTGTAAGTTATATTTCCTTATTAATTGATAACACTTTAAAAAAAATGGTGTTGTCACTTGGAGCCTTTATAAAGGTTTATTCTCGTAAATTTTTAAAATATTCGAGAATAGTTTTTTTTTAAAACACGGGCTAAAGCGCGCCCTGTAGGATGCGCTTTGTCCACCTCAAGCAAAAGTGCGCCACGTGGGCTGCGTTTTTCTTTGAGGTGGACAAAAACGCCGCCCCACGGGCGCGCTTTTTGTTCAGATCCCCAAAACGCTACCGACGTGGGCCGCGTTTTTGGGGAAATGGCCATTTTCCGTAAATTTTTTCCAACCCAGCCCTTTTCGGTAAATTTCGCAAATTTTCGGCCTTTTCTTGTAAATTGCCCAGTAATATGAGCAAGCTAAAAATGGGTTTGGGTTAGTCTTTTGCAAATATGAACAGTTTGGGCAAAATTTTAGGCCCAGATTTCGGGTCGGGTCGGGTCAGGCCAGGCCAAGTTTCGGAAAGCATAAAGTATGTTAATACCCTGGCCATGAGCACCTCTACACAGATATGTCACGTATACCTCATGCTGACAAATAAAAATTAATTTTTATCGAGAGAAATGGATAGAATTTTTACAAAATGACTCAATTTGTTATTTGATCTAATGTATAGGGACTAATTTGTCCATTTTTTTAGTAGAGGGGGAAAATGTAATCCAACTCCTAATATAATAGCCTCCATGATACTTTTATAAATTAATACCAATCTCGTATTTAAATGAAATTTGAAATTTAGTCCCTAAATTTAAATTTCAGTTTAATCATTTACAAGAATAATAGTAAAGAGTGTAGATTCAAATATTTATGAATATTTTAGTTAATCTTGCAAATATTGGTAAAATTTGAATTTGAGTATTGTAATTAAAATCTATATCAGATTCAAAGTGGATGTAGGTATTAACCTTAAATGTGGATATTCAAAAGGATTGAGATATACAACGGATAATTCTATTAATTTGAATTCAGATTTAGATAGTAATACTCGAATTTAATGTTGATTCAGGTTTAATGTATATTTGTAAATTTGAATTCAAAATTTTCAAATAATCCCATTAAACTCGACATTTGTTCATGTCAAGGTGCCATAATCATTTCAAAATCATTATCCTTGTCAAAACCTTTTTTGAAATCAACTTTTATTTTAAAAAACAAAAAATGAGAGTCGCCACCAATCCTTTTTATTAGGTGTGACCGGATCACCTTATAATTCAATCATTTTAATAAAAATTTAAACTTACTTAAAACGATGATTTTTTGGTCTACAAAATTCAGGAAACGAGTTCGGGAGTCGGTTACGTACGAGGAAGGATTAGCACCCTCGTAACGCCCAAAATTGGTACCTAATTGATTAATTAATGTCTTAGTGTCGAAAGCTGAAAACTCGAAAAGAATTTAATATATGATCCCTCTTTATATTAATGTTAATTTTCATGAAAATGGTTTATTTCAAGTCAATCGAGAAGGAAGGATCATGTCCCGTAAGTTAGGACACAATGCCTTAAATCCTCGAAATCAAGAATAAATGCCATTTGATCGTTACTTGAATCTCGTTTTTTATATTTTTGAAATGGATATTCAATTATTTCTATTTTAAAAAGAAGCCATATCCCGTAAGTTAAGGACACTCTCCTAATTCCAAAAATAATGAACATTGACTCGGTTTTAAAAAAATAACTTTTTATGCATTGTGCGAAAAAACGAATGCAATATTTAAAGTAATGTGTATTTAGCTTACTTGGGCATAGCATAAAAATGGATAAATACATTTAAACACAACTCGTGGCATTGTTTAAAATAAAAATGGAAGCGTGTATATAAAAAAAATGAAACGATGATGTATAAAAAAATATAAAATGCCATACTAATCAAATGACAAAGATGTAACTATGATAGTGATAAAATTCCAATTTGTAATGACGATGGCAAAGATCATATTATAATTATTATTCTAATACTAATAATAAATAATCGAACAAGGGTAAATAATATTAATGATAATAATAACAATAATAATGAAAACAACAAAACAAAAAATGTGCAAATAAATAAAAATAAAAATGTAAGCAATTTAATTTTTAAATATGTATAAAAATAAAGAAGTAATAAATAACTAGATAAATAGATAATAATAATAATAATAATAATAATAATAATACGGGCATAAAGAAGAAAGGAAAAAAGGAATAAATATTCGATAAAAGAAAATAAAAAAAAATTTTAAATATTAAAAAAATGAAACAATAACAAATAAATGAATAAAGGAATTAAAATAAAAAATAAATAAATGAATAATATATAATTAAATAAGTAAATAAGCAGTTACATGAATAAAAGGAATAATAAATAAATATGTAAATAAAAGAAGGAAACAATTTACAAAATGGGTGAAAAATAAAGAATTAAATCGTAACTTAAATGAAATTAAAAGGATAAATCGGAATAAAATAAATAATAAAGGGGCTAAATTATAATAAAATAAATAAATAAGGACTAGATAAAAATTTAAATAAAATTTAGGGACGTAAATTGTAAAAACAAAAAAAATAGGGGACCAAAATGAAACACGCTAGAATAAATAGGGACTAAATGGGAAATTATCCCAAGGCTCTTGGACACGTGTCTTTCCCCAGGGGGTCAACGGTCTGGGGACCAAATTAAAAGAGATTCGAAATTAACGGTGCAATTTAAAAAAGAAAAAAAAGGAATTATGACCAAATTGAAAAACGATTAAAAAGCGGAAGGACCAGAGTGGCAATTAGATCCTCCCTTCAAAAACATGCGAATCCTAGGAGGATCCGGGTCGGGTCGCAGGGTCGGACCCAAAATGACGTCGTTTTGAGAGTTAAAGGCTAAGCCCAAAACGACGTCGTTTTGGGGGCTTATTTAAGTGAAAAAATCAAGAAAAAAAATCATTTGTAGCCTTTTTTTTTAAAAAAAAACTTCATCTTCCCTTTTTTTCTCTGAAAGCCCCCCTTAAGTCCGGCCATTGGCGTCGTCGTAGGCCACCGTGGTGGCCACTGGTTGCCAGCGGCGGCGGCGGCCGAAAAACTCAAATGTCCCTTCTTCTTTTTTTTTAAGGAAAGGGAAGACTAGATCAGAGAGGATTCCCTCTGTATCTTAAAAAAATAAAAAGAAAAAAGGAAAAAAGGCTTCGGCCCCCCTCGGCATCTCTCTTACACCCTCTCCTCGAGGGTGACGAATCTACCCACCAACAGCGATGGCGTAACAAGAGCGGTAAGGTTTTTTTTGTTTTTGTTTTATTTTTTATATTTTTTGAAAATAAAACAATGAATAAAATGAATACCTTTTAAATCTTTTTGTATTGTTTTTTTTATTTCCCTTGTCTATCCAAAAAACTACAATCTGGTTATGGCTTTTATAACCATAGATTACACTTTTTTTTTTTTGCTATTGTTTATACTGTTCTTGTATTGTTGTTTCTGTCCTTTTTCATTCCTTTTTTGTAGATGGCGTGGAGGTCAACGTAGAGGAGAGGAGAAGCGCTCTTTTCTGTTTTGGTGCAAGGCAGCAGACGCGCATCAGGCCTCGGGACGAGGTGCCTTGGGTGGCGTGAAAGGAGCGACGGCTAGGGTTTTCAGTTTTATTAAAAACTTAGTTTAGGTTGTGGGCCACTGGGTCAGTAGGGTTTTTTTATTTTATTTTGGGTTGCTTGTAATTGGACTGGACTTTTAATATTTTCATTTATTTTTTCTATTTGGTTTTTGGTCTGGGCCCAGGCAAAATTGGGACTCTACAGCTACCCCTATTTGCTCATTGTCGTGTAATGGGAACAGAGCAAAGACCTTAAAGAGGACCAATTTTACCTGGTATTGCTGAACCTCAACTTCTTTGGTGTTTCTCTTTTCCAAGCAGCCTCGTTCTAACCCACTACAACTTTAGGGGTATAAGATTTGTAACTTTAACATGCTCCACTGCAACTTCAGAGAGATAAGGTTTGCTATCTTTAGTCTACTCCACTGCAACTTCAGAGAGATAAGATTTGTTATCTTTGATCTACTCCATTGCAACTTCAGGGAGATAAGATTTGTAACTTCAATCTGCTCCACTGCAACTTCAAGGAGATCCGATTTATAAATTGTAGCATTAATCTGTTCCACTGCAACTTCAAGAAAATAAGATTCGCTATCTTTAGTCTGCTCCACTGCAACTTCAGGGAGATGAGACTTGTAATTTATAGTTTTAATCTGCTCCACCGCAACTTCAGGGAGATGAGTCTTGTAACTTCAACCTGCTCCACTGCAACTTCAAGGAGATAAGGTTTATAGCTTTAATATGCTCTACTGCAACATTAGAGAGATAAGATTTGCTATCTTCGATCTACTCTACTGTAACTTCAGGGAGATAAGATCTATAACTTCAACCTGCTCCACTGCAACTTCAGAGAGATAATGTTTATGGCTTTAATCTGCTCCACTGCAACTTCAGGGAGATAAAATTTGTGGTTTCAATCTGCTCTACTACAACATCAGAGAGATAAGATTTGCTATGATAACTTCAATCTGCTCCACTATGTCTTCAAGGAGATAAGATTTATAGCTTGTAGCTTTAGTCTATTCCACTGCAACTTTAGGGAGATGAGACTTGCTATGGTAGATTTAATCCGACCCACTGCAACTTCAGAGGTATAGGATTTGTGGTTTTACTGATCTGTTACACCGTTCTTTGGGAAACATGACCTATAGAATCCATTTCATGGGCCTGTTTATGCCTAGTGATTAGGATGTCATGATTAGGATGAATCAAATGTCTTTAACTAGATGTGTATGAATGATATTTGTATGAATGCAGAATGTCATTTTTCGAGAATGATCCCTTTTTAATGCTTAGGTTGTCATTACTTGCTGTTTATGAAGGTTCTATCACTGATGTGTTACCATGCCTTCTTGTTCAGCTGGTATCTTTAACAGAAAATTTGAATAAATAGTCACAATTTAGATTATTATTTCTCAAATGTTTCCAACCCTTAAGTTTGGTTAGTTTTAAATAGTGGTCCTATTTTTAGATCCTCGTACTATTTAGAAAACCTTTCAGAGCAATATGTAGAACTCCTTTTACTCGAATATTATTAGTCCATTAATCGTTATTTCAATGTAAAAGTGCTTGAAAAAGATTGTAACAATGGACAAAAGGAATTTTATTGGAAGCAAAGTTTGAAATAAATGAATCAATCAAAGATAGCAAATGTTTGCTAAAATACAAAATGAATAAGATGAAAATAGGTGCCCCAGATATCATATTATGAGCTTCTTCTCACTAACTTCTCGAGGACCCGTTTGAACTTGATATGTGTTTTGGAGATCCAAAATACTTTGTTGATGCCCCAAGACGTGACATCCCTCTTTCTTGTTAATTCAGGGATAACAACGCTACCACATGCCCCATCTTTGATCAAAATTTGAATTTCCCTTTTCTAGGTTTTCAACTCAAAAACCCCTTTGGTCTCAAGGCACCCTTTGTGGGTTTTCACATTGGCCTCTCCTCTTTTTTTTTTTTAGGTGAAGTACTTCTTGACTGAGTCTGAATTCACAGGATTGGGCAAGCTTTTGCCATCCATCTCAGTCAAAATCAATGCTCCTCCAGAAAATGCCTTCTTTACCACATAAGGTTCTTCCCAATTCGGCGTCCATTTCCCTCTGAAATCCTTTTGTATGGGCAGGATCTTTTTCAATACTAGGTCCCCCTCATGGAATTCTCTGGGACGAACATTTTTGTTGTAAGCTCACATCATTCGCTTTTGGTACATCTGACCATGACAGATTGCTTTTAACCTTTTCTCTTCAATCAAGTTTGGCTGATCATATCGAGATTGGATCCACTCTGCTTCATTCAATTTTAATTCTGCCAAAATTTAGAGAGAAGGAATCTCGACTTCAATAGGTAAAACTGCCTCTATTCCATAAACTAGAGAAAAAGGCGTTGCCCCGGTTGAGGTCCTGACAGATGTTCGATAAGCATAGAGAGAAAATGGTAACTTCTCATGTCAATCTTTATAAGTCTTAGTCATTTTCCCCAATATCTTCTTGATGTTCTTATTGGCTGCCTCCACTGCACCATTCATTTTTAGGCGATATGGTGACGAGTTGTGGTGTTTAATCTTTTAAACTAACTGCAGACTTCTGATATCATACTGTTGTTCAAATTTAATGCATTGTCAAATATGATCCTTTCTAGCATTCCATATTGACATATGATCTCCTTCTTTAAGAACTTGCTGACTGCCAACTTCGTGACATTGGCATATGAAGTGGCTTCTACCCACTTCGTAAAGTAATCGATGACCACGAAGATGAATAGATGCCCGTTAGATGCTTTAGGTGAGATTGACCCAATGACATCCATGCCTCACATAGAGAAAGGTCATGGAAAAGTCATAACATGAAGAGGTGGGGGAGGTACATGAATTTTATCTCCATAAATTTGACACTTATGGCATTTCATGGTATAACTGATACAATCTCCTTCCATGGGGGACCAATAATACCCGAACCTCATTATTTTCCTAGCTATTGTAAAACCATTGATATGTGTTCCGCAGACACCCTCGTGGACTTCTTCCAAGATTTTCTTAGCCTCGACAGCTTCTACATATCTTAGTAGCACCTGATCCTTTCTTCTTTTGTATAGGATCTCCCCATCTAAGACATAGTCACAGGCTAGTCTTCTTAGCGTCTTTTTATTATTCTCAGTTGCTTGGTCAAGGTATTCATGATTCTTCACATATCGCAATATATTGTGGTACCAAGGGTGATCATCCCTTTCTTCTTCTTCTTCGATGTTGTAACAAAGAGCTGGAATCTCATAAATACTCATCTGGATAGGTTTTATATCCTCTTGTTTGTTCACTTTGACCATCGAAGCCAAGATAGCCAAAGCGTCAGCCAATTGATTTTCGTCTCGTGGAAGATAATAAAAAGTGATGTCATCAAACTCTTCAATTAGCTCCAGAACTAGCCTTCGATAATTGATCAACTTGGGGTCTCTCATCTCCCATTCACATTTGAGTTGATAAATCACTAGTGCAGAATCTCCATATACCTCTAGCACTTTGATCTTACGTTTTATGGCTACACGGATACTCATGATGCATGCTTCGTATTCTATCATATTATTTGTGCAATCAAAATCCAATTTGCTAGTAAATGGATAATGATCCCCGTTTGGGGATACCAGGACTGCCCCGATTTATTACCCACAGTGTTTGAAGCTTCATCGAAGTTTAGCTTCCAATGATGACCTTTTTGAGAGTCTTTTTCAGTGGTTGCAACATATATTAGATCTTAATTCGGGAAATCAAAGTTTAAAGGCTCCTAATCTTCTAGAGCTCTACTGGTCAGAAAATCTATTATAGCGCTCCCTTTTATAGCCTTCTGATTCACATAGACTATATCAAATTCGAAAAGCAGAATTTATTACCGGGCCATTCTTCCATTCAAAGTAGTCGACGCTATTATGTACTTTAGAGGGTCCAATTTTGAGATGAGCCAAGTTGTGTGGTACATATACTGTCTCAGTCTTCGGGTTGTCCAGATTAAGGCGCAACACAATTCTCGAACACAATTCTCGATTGGCGAATATCTTGTCTCACATTCAGTGAATTTCTTACTGAGATAGTATGCCGCTCTTTCTTTTCTTCCTGACTCATCATGTTGACCAAGCACCCATTTCATGGAATTCCCGAATATTGCCAAGTACAGTATCAACGTCTTATTTGGGCTGGGAGGCATCAGTACTGGGGCATTGGAGAGGTAATGTTTGACCTTGTCGAAAGTTTTCTGATACTCCTCATTCCAAACGCCTGGATTGTGTTTCTTAAGGAGACAGAATATGGGGTCGCATTTCTCAGTTAGTTGTGAAATGAATCGGGGATGTAATTTAGTCTTCCTAAGAAACCTCAAACTTCTTTTTGAATGTGTGGCGGAGGAAACTCCTTTATAGCCTTGACTTTGTCTAGGTCGATCTCAACCCATTTTTCATTGACCACGAATCCTAGTAATTTTTCTAACCAAGCCCCGAAGGTACATTTTACTAGATTGAGCTTTAACTTAAATTTTCTCAACCTCAAGAACAATTTCCTTAGGACTTGTATATGCTCCTTTTTTTTGGGGACTTTGCAGTCATATCGTCGACATAAACATCGATTTCTTTGTACATCATATCATGAAACAAAGTTACCATGGTTCTTTGATATGTCCCTCCCACATTTTTTAGTCCGAATGGCATCACTTTATAGCAAAATGTTCCCTACATGGTTACGAATATGGTCTTCTCCATGTCTTCAGGATGCATCTTTATCTGGTTGTATCCGGAGAAGCCGTCCATAAAGGAGAAAAGTGAATAACCTGTCGTGTTGTCCACTAAAGTGTCGATGTAGGCAGTGGGAAATTGCCTTTTGGATGGCTTTATTTAAATCCTTATAGTCCACACACATTCGTACTTTCCCATCTTTCTTAGGGACGGGGATTATATTGGCTATCCATTTCGAGTATTTAACCGCTTGCAGGAAACCAGCGTCAAATTGTTTTTTAACACATTCTTTTATTTTTAACAGGACGTCGGGCCTCATCTTTCAGAACTTCTGTTGAACTAGCTTGCACCCTTCCTTTATGGAGAACCGGTGTACCACGATATCAGTACTTAGCCCAGGCATATCTTGATACGACCATGCGAAGACTTCTTTGAATTCTTAGATTAATTCAATGAGGTCTCGCTTTGTTTCTGCAGTGATGCAAGCTTCGATCTTCACCTCTTTCTTTTATTGTTTGTCTCCTAAGCTCACAACTTCCATTGGCTCTTTGTGAGGTAGAATCTGTTTCTCCTCTTATTCTACCACCCTTAACAAATCAAGAGATAGGTTACGATCTCGTTCATCTTCAAAGTCCTAAGGTTCCTCTAGACACATATCTTGCTCAAAAGGAGATTTTGAGTCAGTAGCAGCATCGCTCATATTATTGATATCTGGAGACCTATTATAGGAACGAAGGAAAACCCAAAGAACGAATGAATTGAAGGATAACTATTTGTGTGGTATGAGTATGAATGAAATGAAAAAACAATGGAAAAATATTTTCCAAGTGGGACACAAAGATGCATTGTTTTTATTGAAACAAAAAAAATGGACATGTGCCTTTTTCACAAAAGAATTCCTATTGCTCCTCGACTTAGAGCAATAAGTGTGCTCTAAATATTATTCTGAAATGGTCCTAAAAACTACAGGGATCTCCTTCACAATCTAGTTGATCAGAACACTTCCAGGGATGTAGGAATAAATTCCTAATAGTTTTTTTAGTTCCTTCTTCAAAGGCACAAACATATTTCCCTTCCGAACCCTCGATATCTTAAAAGAATTTCAACTCTTTATTATCTATCAGGCTCTGTACTAGAGTCCTGAACTCGACGCACTTTTGGATTTTATGAAATTTATTGCATGCAATGAAATGTAATGTTAATGAATGGAAAAGATGCATGCAAAAATGGCATTGATTCTAGTTTAATTCCATTAGAAAAACTTTACTAGAAAACAAGTTTCTTTACATAAAGCAGATCACACTTAAAACCTTGACTTTCCCAAGAAACAAAACTAATTCTCGGGCCCGATCCAACTCCGATTCTGATTTCAGACTTTGAACGATTGGGGTCTGCAAGTAGTTAGCCACTTCTTATACTCGGATCGAAGTTTCGCTCATAACGTGGTCCATATCTCTGACGTGCCTCTCTCACAGGCTATCACATTTCTCTTGTTTCCTTTTCTTGGACCATACTCGCGCGGCCGTGTTGTCTTCCACTTTATTAAAAAACCCATTTTCCAAAGAAAGCTCTCTATTTAGTAACTAAACATGAATCAGCACTTTTTTTATGATGAAAATGTCATGCAATCACAGTCAAAGCAAAACAAAATAAGTCAGTACATCTTATACAAAACTAAAATTTAAAGTAAGCAAGAAATAATAAATAAAGCACCTATTTGGGTGACTACTAGGGGTTCGGTGCAGTTCTACCTAGGGTAGGCTCTTAGGGCTGATTATATGCGATTCGGTTCTAAAGTAAGGGTACCTGAACTGGTAGATTCCTTGATCTTCACCCATTATAGGCTCATACGGACCGAGTTCAGTTCAGGGGAATACATTTCCCTATGGCTATACGGAGATGAAAATCTCACGAAGACATAAGTACGGATGTATCCCGAAAGCGATCCACTATCCTATACAGAGATGAAGACCTCACGAAGGAATAGTTTATCACTCTCACTTAAAAGGGTATAACCGACCGGTTATATGATGCAATATGCAAAAATATATCCAAAGACTCAAACCAATAAAACAAATATATCAAAATGATGCAAACCATAAAATTGAAATGCAACGAAAGGATCGTAAATTTTAAACCAAATTATCAATTTTCGACAAAAAAGACAAGAAATAATCAACTCCCGGCTTGACTCTCTTTTTTAGTCCCCAGTGGAGCGCCAAGCTGTCAAAACCTTTTTTGAAATCGACTTTTATTTTAAAAAACGAAAAATGGGAGTCGCCACCTATCCTTTTTATTAGGTATGACCGGATCACCTTATAATTTAATCATTTTAATAAAAATTTAAACTTACTTAAAACGATGATTTTTGGTCTACAAAATTTAGGAAACGGGTTCGGGAGTCGGATACGTACGAGGAAGGATTAGCACCCTCGTAACGCCCAAAATTGGTACCTAATTGATTAATTAATGTCTTATTGTCGAAAGTTGAAAACTCAAAAAGAATTTAAAATACGATCCCTCTTTATATTAATGTTAATTTTCATGAAAAGGGTTTATTTCAAGTCAGTCGAGAAGGAAGGATCATGTCCCGTAAGTTCGGACACAATGCCTTAAATCCTCGAAATCAAGAATAAACGTCATTTGATCGTTATTTGAATCTCATTTTTTATATTTTTGAAATGGATATTCGATTATTTAGGTTTTAAAAAGAAGTCATATCCCGTAAGTTAGGGACACTCTCTCCTAATTCCAAAAATAATGAACATTGCCTCGGTTTTAAAAATTTTCTTTTTTATGCATTATGCGATAAAACGAATGCAATATTTAAAGTAATGAGTATTTAGCTTACTTGGGCATACCATAAAAATGGATAAATACATTTAAACACTACTCATGGCATTGTTATAACAAAATAAAATAAAAATGGAAGGATATATAAAAAAAATGAAACGATGATGTATAAAAAATATAAAATGCCATACTAATCAAATGACAAAGATGTAACCACGATAGTGATAAAATTCCAATTTGTAATGACGATGGCAAAGATCATATTATAATTATTATTCTAATACTAATAATACATAATCGAACAAGGGTAAATAATAATGATAATAATAACAATAATAATGAAAACAACAAATGTGCAAATAAATAAAAATAAAAATGTAAGCAATTTAATTTTTAAATATGTATAAAAATAAAGAAGTAATAAATAACTAGATAAATAGATAATAAAATAGTAATAATAATAATAATAATAATAATAATAATAATAATAATAATAATAATAATAATAATACGGGCATAAAGAAGAAAGAAAAAAAAAGGAATAAATATTCGATAAAAGAAAATAAAGAAAAATTTAAATATTAAAAAAATGAAGCATTAATAAATAAATGAATAAAGGAATTAAAATAAAAAATAAATGAATGAATAATATATAATTAAATAAGTAAATAAGCAGTTAAATGAATAAAAGGAATAATAAAAAAATATGTAAATAAAAAATGGAAATAATTTACAAAAGGGGTGAAAAATAAATAACTAAATCGTAACTTAAATGAAATTAAAAGGATAAATCAGAATAAAATAAATAATAAAGGGGCTAAATTATAAGAAAATAAATAAATAAGGACTAGATCAAAATTTAAATAAAATTTAGGGCATAAATTGTAAAAAAAAGAATAGGGGACCAAAATGAAATACGCTAGAATAAACAGGGACTAAATGGGAAATTATCCCAAGGCTCCTAGACACGTGTCCTTCCCCAAGGGGTCAACTGTCTGAGGACCAAATTGAAAGAGATTCAAAATTAACGGTGCAATTTAAAAAAGAAAAAAAAAGGAATTAGGACCAAATTGAAAAATGATTAAAAAGCGGAAGGACCAGAGTGGCAATTAGACCCTCCCTTCAAAAACACGCGGATCCTAGGAGGATCCGGATTGGGTCGTCGAGTCGGAGCCAAAACGACGCCGTTTTGAGTGTCAGAGTCCAAGCCCAAAACGACGTCGTTTTGAGGGCTTATTTAAGTGAAAAAATCAGAAAAAAAAAATCATTTGTAGCTGTTTTTTTTTTAAATTCATCTTCCCTTCTTTTGTCTTTGAAAGCCCCCTAAGTCCAGCCATCAGCGTATGTCACAGAGGCTACGCTGCGGCCACCGGTCGTGGCGATCGCTCGTTGTCCACGGTAGAAAAACTCAAAAATCCCTTCTTCTTTTTTTTAAGGAAAGGGAAGACTAGATCAAAGGGGATTCCTTCTGTATTTTAAAAAAACAAAAGGAAAAAAGGCTTCGGCCCCCTGGGCATCCCTCTCGCGCCCTCTCCTCGAGGGTGACGAATCTACCCACCAACGGTGACGGCGTAACAGCGGTAAAGTTTTTGTGTTTTTGTTGTATTTTTTATATTTTTCGAAAATAAAACAACAAATAAAACAGATACCTTTTGAATCTTTTTGTATTGTTTTTTTGATTGCCCTTGTCTGTCCAAAAAACTACAATCTGGTTATGGCTTTTATAACCATAGATTACGTTGTTTTTATTATTTTTTGCTATTGTTTCTATTGTTCTTGTATTGATGTTTCTGTCCTTTTCCATTCATTTTTTGCAGATGGCGTGGAGGTCAACGTAGAGGAGAGGAGAGGCGTTTTTTGCTGTTTTGGTGCAAGGCGTCAGACGCGCGTCAGGCCTCGAGACGAGATATCTTGGGCGGCGCGAAAGGAGCTGCGGCTAGAGTTTTCAGTTTTATTAAAAACTTAGTTTTGGTTATGAGCCACTGGGCCATTAGGGTTTTTTTTTTTTTTGGACTGCTTATAATTGGACTGAACTTTTAATATTTTCATTTATTTTTTCTATTTGATTTTTGGCCTGGGACTCTACAATCCTAATTTCAAGTGAGCTCTGAAAGCAAAACATTTATATTGAACTTGATAATCATTATTATCCAGATCTTACTTAAAAAAAACGTATTTTGGAAAATAAATTTCCCTTCTACCCAATTCAATAAATAATATATATAACTATAACGTCCTAGTCAAAAACCCTTTTCTTGCTAGGTGTTAAGATTTTTAAAGCTTTTTGGATAGGATCTTCGATGAAAACATGTGAGAATAGGGTGGAGTATTTATAAGAAATGACAGATATTGACAATCAAGGTTTATTGGACCATTCAAAATATCTTACACCAATCTAAATCGTCATTCCACCCTATCAAAGTGGTGCCACTTGATAATGTAGAAACAAATATTTGACACCTGCAACCTTCATAACGAAGAGTGCTCGGTTGTTGTAACCGATAGAACGTCAATAATTGTGTTCTCTAGGTACAACCTCCACACAGATGGCAATCAATTAAAATAAATATAATTACATTTACTTACAAGAATAATTACTTCCATTAAATGCGAATAAAATATCAATATACCTCTAGATCAACTAGTCAATTGATTTCTTGTCACATTCAAGTAAAGTTCATTTATAACCAATATGATTTACACAACCCTTAAATCAGTTCAAATATTAAATGCAATAGACATTATAAATATTCATCATTTAGGACGTTCTAAAATATTTAGTGTAATTATATTGTTACCTTTGTATAAGAGGGAACTATCATGATTGAGAAAAGAAAAGAAATACGCTAATCACAATATTTAAATGTAATAACTCAAATTTTATGGCTATTGGAAAGTGTATTTTAGGGTCTTTATTTTCGTAAAACGGATTCGTAAATATTTTTAATATACAAAGTTAATTGTGTGGTTGATTAGGTTTTGAATTAACTTAAATTATGGATAATTAGGTATAAGAACTAAATTGAATATTGAGTAAAAGTTGAATTATAGATTAAAGAAAAATAAAGGGACTAAATGAGAAAATAAACCATATGTAACACTTGTATACTAAAAAGTAAATACGAGTGTATTCTAATAGTGAAATATATGTGTAAAAATAATAATCATAAGTTTAAAATAATAATACATGTATTCTTATTATTTAATAATTGAATAAAATGAAAGAAAAAGGAGAAAGAAAAGAAGGAAATTAGGGATTTTAGGGTTTAAACTCAAATTGGTAAATAATTTAATTTATTTTCTTGTAATTTTGATATTTTTAGAATCCTAGAATAAAACACTACTTGATTTATGTTGAAAATTTGAAAGATAATAGATTTCTAGATGTTGTTTATGTTGAATAAATTGAAGTATTAGGGGTTAAATTGATAAAATTTCAACTTAGGAGTGAAAAAGGGATTGAATTGTAAAATAAATCATAAATTTTAAGTAATAGGGACTAAATTGAGAGAATTTCAAAATTAGGGTTTATGGTGAAATTTGAAAGTTGAAATTAGTCTAAAGTGGGATTTGAATGAAAATATGAAATTAGTTTTAAATAAAATAAAATTGTTTTATGTACCTAGGATGTTTTATGTTTGTCATTTTGGAAAATGATTGTAAATAATAACATAAGTTGAAATTAGTTGATTATATATATATGTATATGTATATGAACATATGGATTATGTTATGGCAATTAAAAGATATGTTTTGGTTGAAATTAGGATGATCTTAATATTGGCTTAAATGGTATTTTAATTAAAATGTTTGGATGATTTATGTGATGTACTTATGAGGGTACTCTATTTAGGTCATTAGGCTGATTGTTTTGATATGTTTAGATGTATTTGAATGTGTTTTGGATTGGATGAATAAATGGTTTTTGAATTGCTTCGTGTTCAAGATTTGCAGGGTTGGTAAACTTGATATGTAAGGCTCATTTTGATTCCACACGGCCTGGCACACAGGCGTGTGACCAGACCGTGTGAGACATACGGCTTATACACAGGCATGTGGTTAGGCCGTGTGTCCCCTGCATCTTAAAATTTTAAAATAGAATGCTCGTGTGTATCAGTCGTGTGAGGAACACGGCCTAGCACACGGGCGTGTGACTTGGCCGTGTAAGGTAAGTCAGGGAGTTACACGGGGTAGGACACGGCCTGAGACACGGGCATGTCCCTTGATCACACGGGCGGGTGACCCCTGCACCTAGGAAAAATTTTAAAATTTCATGAAAAATTTTCTAAACTTTCAGTTAAGTCCCAATTTGTTTTTAACATGTGTTTTGGGCCTTGAAGTTTCATAAAGGGACTATATGATTTAATTATGATGTTTATGTGTGAATAATTATGAATTTTTTGTATTTGATCTGTAATGTCCGGAAATGCTCCGTAACTCTGTTTCGGCGACAGATAAGGGTTAGGGGGTGTTACATTTGTAGTCAAACCTAAGTATAGGCGAAACTAGGGTAAGAAGCCTTGCCCCCTTTCCCTTTGGTCAAGTGGGAAATTACTATTAATAGTTTCCTTAAATATTAATTATTTAATTTAAGCTTTTTAATTATTTAAATAAATGAAAAAAATTATTTTTAGCCCCTCTTAAAAGTTAATTTCCAACCTAATCTTTTTTAAAATATTTCTTTTTAACTTCGCCCTTTCAAAATTTTAAAATTTTATCTTAACCCTTCAAACAAAGTGTTCGATTTCGCACCCAAGTTTGCAGATGCAAACAACAATAATTTATTTTATCATCACTCTACATTGCGTCTTGTACATATATGTGAGTGTCGCCTAGAGGTGTGCATGGGCCGGGCCGGGCCGGGTTCGGGTCGGGCCCAAAAAAAATTTTCAGCGTCTGCTGCTGCTAGGCTCGGGCCCGCCCCCGAAATATGGGCTCGAAAATTTGTTGTCGAGCCCGCCCGGCATAAAATTGGTAGGCCCGAGCCCGGCCCGACTAATATTAAATTTTTTAATTTATTTTATTAAAAATAAAATATAATAAATTAAATACATTTAAAAAAATAAAAATAAATATTAAAACAAGAAACAAATAAAAAATGATACTAAAAAATACAAAAATATTAAAATTTTTCTACTAATTCTTTGAGTTTTTAGTGGTTGATGATGCCCAAAGATGTATTTTTTTTATGTTTAAGGTTCATTGTACAAATGAAAATCGCTGCACAAAATTTACTATAATAATAAAATAAAAATTCTCTGATATCAAAATAATATTAAAAATGATAACAGAACAATAACATACCGTAAAAGATCAATAAAACATCACCAAAATAGCACCAAAACAGCATCAAACAGCATCAAACAGCACTAAAACAGCATCAAACAGCAACAAAACAGTGCCAAACAGCATAAAAATAACAGTAAACAGCAGTAAACAGCATAAAAATAGCAATAAACAGCATCAAAATACAACAGTAAACAGCAGAAAAATAACATAAAAATAGCAGTAAACAGCATAAAAACACAGCAGTAAACAGCAGAAAAATAACAGAAATTATTTAATATATATTTCGGGCCGGGCCGGGCCGGGCCCGGGCCAAGAAGTTCTTACCCGAGGCCCGGCCCATTTTTTAAACGGGCCTAATTTTCTGTCCAAGCCCATTTTTCGGGCCTATATTTTTACCCAAACCCGCCCATTTTTCGGGCGGGCCTTCGGGCCGGGCCGGGTGGCCCGGCCCATGCTCAGCTCTAGTGTCGCCCCCAATATAGTGTAGTAATCAAATTAAAATTTGACAATAGATAAAGATACATGCCATGCATGTTGTTGCCAAACTTGTTTGAAAATAGCATTCCTCTTATTATCCAAAAGCATTCAAGCTTGCTTTATTTACTCCACAATTGTATTACACGAAGGGGTCGGTTCGACAAATTTCTTCAACCATGTCAATTTTACCATATTCCCAACGCATTCATTCTCCTTCTTGTCCAGCAAAGCATTGATAATATAATGATTCCAAGTTGATGTTATCATCTTCAGTTATCACTTGTTCATTAATTCGAAGGCAGGCATCTTCTAGCATTATAATCGTTTCCTGCATGAAAAATGAAATGTATGCAGTTTCGGCTTTCATCTTTCCAGTACGACGACAAGCAACTCCAATATCATTTCAAACTTGATTACTGTAGATGTTTTTAATAAACTAACCCTCTTAAATAGTATTCGATATGCCCATCTGACTTCAGAAAGCTTAAATTATGTTAGATACAAGTAGTTCGATCTCTTTTCTATTCAAAAAAATATATAAAAAAAATATTAATATTCAATTTTGTAAAATCTAAAAAATGTTACTTTCATATAATAAATTTTAATTGTAACAAAATCTAATAAAATTAAAATTAAACACTCTTGGATATTGAGATAGTCGTAAAACAAAATTTTTTGAAATTTTTTGAAAAAATAAGTTTCTTAAATAGAAAATTGGTTTAGTTTTCTAAAATTAATTTTGAAAATAAATAATTAAAATTCCTAAAATTTAAAAATAGAAAATTTTATTAAATTGGTTTAACCTATTCAACTATTGGTTTTTATCTTATTTTTTTTATTTTTACCGATTTCGAGTAGTTTGCGACTCAATCGTGTCACCCTTTTGTTTGGGACAGTATACTGGTTGGTTCTTAGTCCAATCAATCCAATATGTCAATCCAGCCATGTTCCAAGAACACTAGTCACATAATCAAATCTTGATTAAATCCAAGTCCAGGGACTAAAATGATCTAGTTGCCAAGTACAAGTACCAAAGTGAATAAAAAAATATAAGTATCAAAATAGACTTAGTTGCCAAGTTCAAAAGCCAAAAATTATATAAGCTATACACACAAATTGGTACCTAAAGTATATCATTTCCCATCTTGGTATCTTTTTTTTTTATAGTTACAAGTGGTACCTAAACTATCATTTTTTTCTCATGTTGGTACTTCCATTAATTAATTAGTCAAACCGTTAAATCTATTTTAAAATAGGCTTAACCCACAAATTGATATTTAAACTATGTCTTCGTTCTCGTTTTGGCACATAAACATTTTTTTTTTGTCATAAGTGATACCTAAACTATTTTTTCTCAAGTTGGTAACTTTGTTGGTTAAATCATTAAGTCTATTAAAAAAAAATGACACGTGACAAAAAAAAATAAAAAGCATAATTTTCTCTTTTATATATATATATTTTTTCTTTTTTTTATTCATAACTAAACTGATGGTCGAACTAAAGCCATCAGTTCCCGATTTGATCAAATAAATTATTTAAAATATTCATAAAAATAAAATATTTAAAAAATAGAAAAAATCGATTCAATTAGTTTTTTTTTAGCTTGGTTCAATCAGTATGTATCAGTCAGTTTAACCTTATCTCCAGACTAGTACTTCAATTGGTTCCCAGTCTAGTTCTAAAAGCATTAATTTTGATTAATGAAATAACTTTTTTGGTCCCAGCAAGTAGAGCAAGCAGAATGAAGCTTAAAAATGGAATTAATCGCCAGCATCTCAACCTCATGAGGGTAAATTTTAGCATTGCTAGTATTGTCAAGAATTATAAAAGAAGAAAGAAAAAATAGGAAAAATAAAGAGAGATAAATAATCTAAAAGAAAAAAAAGAAAAAAATTAATTAAAAAACATATTTTTTCAGGTTTATATGGTATGGCAGTTTATTATTAGCTGAAATTTTTTTAACAAATATAGCATTTTGGTATAAATTGGTCACATAAGAATAATTTAGGTGTCACTTAGTGACAAAAAAATTTAGGTACCAACTTTGAAGCAAAATTAGTTTAGGTACCACTTGTAACAAAAGAAAAAATTAAGTACCAATTTGTAGATAAGTAAAAATTATATTATCCCTTAATTTAATAAAGGCATAATAACTTTTTTGGCCCACCAATTTTGTAAAAAAAAAAAAAAATCATTTTAGCCTTTCATTTAATTTTTCGTCTCTTTTGACCTTTAAACTTATATTTTTTGTCAAATCACCTCAAAATGGATAAAAAAGTTAACGTTTTTTAACTTTGTTGACATAGTATACATGTGAACTACCACGTAGATGATATGTCAGTATTTAGTTAATTTTTTAAAAATTAAAAACATTTAAAATATTTTTTTTACAAATTTTATACTTTTTAAATTTTTAAAAATATTTTTTATATATTTTAAAATTTTTAAAAAATTTAAAAGTTAATTAAATATTGATGTGACATCCACATGGTAATCCATATATATATAATATCAATAAAGTTAAAAAAATTATTTTTTCATCTATTTTTAGGTGATTTAATAAAAAAACATAAATTTAAAAAATCAAAAGATAAAAAATTAAATAAAAAATTAAAATAAATTTATTTTGTAAAATTAAAAGATAAATAAATCATTATGCTTTTAATAAAAAAACTGCGAACTTTCCAGTAAAGATGGGGACAAAGTAGGCCAAATCGTGCCAAAAAGCAATAAAGAAAATACAAATTACTTACTAAATATATAATTTTTAATTTGGGTTTCTTTCGTTATATATTGACCAAATCCTTAATATTTTCTATAAATTTAAATCTAAATTTTTATATTTTTATTTTCAGGTTTAAAAATATAAGTTGAATTATTAATGCTATTAAAATTTCTTTTAATAGATTATATAGCTATAAAGTGAGTATTTTTTTTTTAAATTTTAAAATATTGCATTAATAAATTTAACAAAAAGAAAATTAACAGCGTTAACAATTAAACTTGAATTTTAACTTCAGAAAATAAAAATAAAGAGATAAAATTCCAAAAATGTATAAAGACTTATAGCATATTTGAATGGGATTATATAATTTTTGCCCTAAATTTGGCAACTAAATTCACTTTGGTTTTTAAATTTGGCAACTAGATTCATTTTAGTCCAAAAATTTAGATTTTATTAAGATTTGATGATGTGACTAGTGTTATTGGAACATAATCGCACTAAATGGACCTAGAATTTATAACGGTCCGAACAAAGGGATTAAATAGATTAAACTAGAAACTACTTGAAATTGATAAAAATCGAAAACCAAGACAAGAAATCGACAATTGGACCAGTTTAATATTTTTTTAATTTTAGATTTTTATGAATTTTAATTATTTATTTAATTACTTTTACTCAAATGATTGAATTGAATGAATTGATTGAATCGAGAATCAGTAATTTGGTCTATTTAATCATCGATTAAGTTATTAAAACATTGAATGTGTTATCCTGAAATTGTATTTCACAATTAAAATAGATTTAATTATCAAAATAGAAAAAAAAACATATATAATTATCAAAATAAAGCGAAGTTTTGCTTCAAAAATTATATTATCCACATTTTAACTAAGAAAGGCTGCTGTTGTGCGTCCTTTGAGGTAGATATTAAATAAGAGGTGATGAGTGAGAGAAGTCATCCTGTTTGGGAAGCGAGAAAATTACAGTAGAAAAAAAAAGGGGGGGAAAAGCCATGATTTCGAGGCGGAATCGACCGTCTTCTTCCGCATACTTTCTCCTCCACCTATTCTTCTTCGTTGTTTCCTTTTGTTGCAGCAAATCCAACGCCCAAAACGCCACCACTGATCCCGCCGAAGGTACACTCTCTTCAATTCTCTCTTCGATTTTTACATTTCTGTCTTTTCAATTTCCAAAAAAGCGGCGCAGTTTCAAGCCTTTTTCAGCTAAGAAAACCAGTCGAACTTGTGAAAACAAATGAAACTCGTTCTTTCCTATACTTCCGAAACTTCATAAATGTCGAATATGTTATCGATCGGATTTTTCTTCTTCTTCTTCTTCTTTTTTTCTGCAAACGTTTGTGCATAAATATTAATATGATATTTTAATTTGTTAATTAAAACCACTATCTTTTCTTCTTTATTTTTGTTTATAAGTTAAATTCACGATTCCATCCTTCAATTGGTTCTTTTATATATATATATGAACTTTTTCGTCACACTGATACATGATTTATAATTTTCATTAAATTCCTAAAATTTTTTAAAATTTTTATTAGGTCCCCAATAAATGAGACACTATATAATAATTTATGTACATTTTATATGTAACGCAAATTACTACCTAATGTAAAATTAATATATTGTGTGACACAACAACTTCAATTAAATCTCAAACAACTTTATCCTACTAATTATTTAAGAAAATAGATATTAACTATTTGGTTCAATTTGTTGATCGAATAATTTGTGGAGTAGTAAAAGATTTATTTTCAAATCTTTAATAATTAATCTTATTTTTAGGTGTAGTGTTAAATTTAACCCTCAATATTTACTTCTTTTTTTTAAAAAAATTGGTTATTATATTTTTTGAGCTAAATTTCACTATTAATTTTTCAAAAAGAGTTAAATCAATTTTTTATGGAAATTTTAATTAAAGTATTAATTTTTTAAAGATGTTGGCATGGAAACTTGCATGGTAGTCATGTATGATTCATGTTAACATGACGCTATTTATTTTATATACAACGTCAACAAATAATTAAAAATTTATAAAAATATTAAAAAAACTAAAATAAAATAATTTTAAAAAATATATAAAAGTTTATAAAAATTAGCATGGAATATATGTGTATTGTCATACGGGTTAAAATGTTTAAAAATTGAATGTTTTAGTTTATATTCCTGTTTAAATAACAACAATTCGACTCTTTTTGAAGGTTGATGATAAAATTTGATTCTTTTTATAAAGGTTGAAGGTTAGTGGATTAACAAGTGTTCTATAAGGATATTTTAAAATATTAAAAAAGGACATAAAATAATTTTTTAAGACTATTTGTAAAATAAAAAAGTATACTACTAATGTACCAAATATTAATTCTTAAAACATTAAATATTGTCAAACACACTCTAACTCGGACTAAAACTCACACATAAAATTAGTATATAGCAGGCTTTGAAATAAATAAAATTTGAAATTAAACAGGAAAATAAAAATCGACTTTAATAATTATAAATTTTTAATTTATAAAATTCAATTAATATCCCAGCCAAAAATATACTAGGATTCCGATGGATGTGTAGTTTTTACAATCATTCAGTATACTCCTTTTGAATACCTAGTTAAAAAATAATAAGGGGAAAAAACAATGGAATGGTACAGACTCTATTTTTTTTTAAGTGGTATAGTACAAAATCATTGCCATTTTACTTGTATTGATTGGACCACATATGTCATGTGGTGCAAAATTTTTTGATATATAATATATGATAAAAGTATTATCAATATATTTGTATTAAGATTTAGATTGAATTTTGTTCTTTTTATTTAAAAGGTGAGCAATTTAATCTTTATATATTATATTAAAAAGTAATTTAGTCATTTTTGTTTAAAACTTCATCCATTGTTAAAAACTAGCGTGATTGAGAAAATAACCAAATAATTACAATTGACATGCCACGTAGACTTCATTCTGACATACAGTGACTAGTTTTTTATAGTAGAAATTGATAGAATTTTTAATAGAAAGGCTCATTTGTTTTTTATTCTAATGTACAGGGGTTAATTTATCTATTTTTTGAGTGGTAAGGACAAAATGCAATCTAATTCTTAGTACAAAGGCCTCCGTGGTACTTTTATCATATATATATAATATATACTTATAAAATATTCATAAATTAATCAAATAAATTAATTTAGTTGAAAAATTAAAAAATTAAAAATTATTATAAGAATTCATTAATTTTATAATTTTTAAAAGAAATTATATAACATAAATTATAATCTTAAAAAATCTAAAAAATGATTAAACTGAAATTTTTAATTTTTTATGTGAATTTAAATTCTGATGTTGATGTATTAATTTGATTGTCTGTATTAATCATAATTTTTTTCATAAAATTTATAATATTTCATTAATAATATAATTAAGAAATTAAAACATGATGTAAGTTTAATTTTAAAAACATGAAAAATAATATTATTTTTAAAATATAACTATTATTATAATAATAGATTGTGTAAAATTTTATTTTTATATATAGTTTCATACTTAATTTTAATTACTAATTAGTGAATATAGATTGTTAATAAAATTTATATAGTGTAACTACAAAATAAAACATTTGTTATATTTTTAAATATCTATTTCAATTTTAATAGTGTATTTAATTTGTAAAAATAGTGATAAACTTAAAAAGTTTTTTTAAAAAAATGATTTTAAAATTTACGATGAATTATTTTATAAATTATACATTGAATTATTGAATATAAACAAATTAAAAATGTCTTATCATGAAAATATAGCATATAAAATATCATTAAAAATTATATAAAGGTTAATGTATATAGAGGTACACTTGGCAATTTATATTTACTTCGTACTTAAAAAGAATTAGACTCAACTGAAAGCCAAATTAAAAATTGTAAATATTTTTTGTCACGTATTAAAATGTAAAATTATCATGTATTTATTATAATATTGGTGGTGAAGCCCAAGTTACAAATTTTCCCTCCAAATGCTTACTTTCTTTTGTCGTTATGTGAACATATTAAAATTTAAACATATGATGTGTTATATAATAAAATTTAGTTAATTTCAGGAGTTAAGTCTGCATCTATTGCATCATCATTTCTTAATTCATATGCTGTGACATCCTTTTTCTGAATGGTGGGTAAGAGCTGCTCAATTTTGAATGCTTTCCATTGACTTGTTTATTTATTTATTTTTTAAATTTCTAAGTCATTTGAGAAATGTATTTAGAATTTATAATAATACCCCTCGGGTACACTTTTTTTCATAATTTATCATCGTGGAAATTGGTCATTTTGCAATAATTATCTCACTTTTGTCTCTTTGTCAAACATTTTTTGATAATTTATAGGTCTGATGGGATATAAAATTATTAAGGATTGGGTTATTCTTTTGTATTAGGTTTTGGATATGATTTTCTAATAAGACTTGGATAAGAAAATTTCATAATGTTTAGGTCTTCTAATTTATACGTATAAAGAAGATTGTAACCTTCATATGAACTATGACTTTATTTGGTCATTGATGTCAACAAAAATATACTAGTTTGAAAATTCTCTAATTTTGTTAATAAAAAAGGTTACCAATAAGTTGAACTAATATAATCTTTTCAAATTTTACTTGAATTATATTTCAATTTTTTAAATTGATTTTTAATTTTTTTTGTCAAAAATAATATTTAAACTATCAATTTTATCTTATTTTACCTAAGATAAAGTACATCGTCTAATAAGCTTTACAGTAAATTAGATCAAAATTGATAATTTAGATAAGGACCAATTTGAGAGCTGAAATATAATTCAGGAAATAAAAAACTGCGGTAATTAAGATTAGTTTTGATCTATTAAATTACATGTTTAACTATGGTTTACTCATATTAGATGGAATAATTTGTGTCTTAGATTAGATAGAATATGTTTTTATAGGGGTATATATATATTTTTTAGAAACTTTTTGGAATATTTGATGTATAGGATGTAAGTGTGATGTAAACAATCTATTTACTCTATATTTGAATAAATAATAATAAAGGAAAGAAAAGAAAAGAAAAAGAAGGAAGCGAAAGAAAGTTAAAAGGTTTTTAGAATGATACCGGTAGTTGAATTAGTTAAGTTATCGATTTATCGGTCTGGTCGGTTCAATTAATTTCGATTATATGAAATATTAAAAATTTAGTTCAATTGATTTATACTGGTTTCCTAGTCAAGAGGTTCAATACCCTTTTATTTCTTATTTGGATAACTAAAATAAAAAGTAAAAAATTTAACATTTTTTGTTTGATTAAAACGTGGAAAGAACAAGTAAACAGTTTGTTTAAATAATATTCCAATTATAATTTTACTTAAATGACACATAATAATTAAATTAAATTAATCTAAATCTCATTACGTGTGGTTCTTATAGATCTTATATAAATCCTCAAAATAAATTTCTTACTTTGTAAAGTGAGGAAGTTCTTAGTCATTAACTCAATTAAGCAGATTATATATAGTATAGATGTATATACTTACATAAGATTAATAATGTGAAAACAGTGAGGGCATTGAACTCGATATTTCAACAATGGGGTACACAAGCAGTTGATTCATGGAATATCAGTGGAGAGCCATGTAGTGGGTCTGCATTGAGTCAAAGTGACTCAGTGTTTGAAGACCCTACAAATAACCCAGCTATCAGATGTGATTGCTCTTTCAACAGCAACACTCTTTGCCACATTACTCAATTGTATATAATCTCACTGTCACTCCTCTTTAATCATTTTCGAATTTTATTTTCTTTAAAAGTATTCGTATTTAATACATATTCTTAAATACATGTTTATGGACTTATCTCAGGAGAGTATATGCTTTAGATAGAACAGGAGTTATACCAGAGGAACTTTTGGGTTTGCCTTTTCTTACCTTTTTGTAAGAGTTTTCTTTTCTCTCTCTTTTTTCCTCACATTTGTAATAAATTCAGTTCAGATTAGATGGATTATATATGATATTAGGTTGGTTTTAAATTTCATTATTTGGTTATGCAGGAAGATCGATCAAAACTTCTTCACTGGTTCATTGCCAGCATTTATCGGAAATATGTCAAGATTAGAGTCACTGTGAGTATCGAAAAATTACCTAAGTTATTATTAGTTAAGTTATTATCTCGAATGTGAATGTGACATATTTGAATGAATGAAGAGTTCCAACAACATAAACATACTACAAAATCTAATGTTATTACTTTTTTTTATTTGTTTATTTATTTTATTTTGCCTAGGTCAATTGCTCATAATGATTTCACTGGACCTATTCCAAAGGAGCTTGGAAATCTTAGGCAGCTAAAATTGCTGTGAGGCCCCTTTTTCTCCCATATAATATATTTAATTTTTGGAATAAAGTAATATTTAATTTCTAAATTCGATATTTTTTAAATTTAATTTTGGGATTTAAATTCTATTGAGATATAATATTGTGGTACTATGTTATTATACTATATCATTATCTAAATTTTTTTGAAAATTCATATAAAACTTTTAAAAATTATTTAAAATGTATAAAGAATTTAATTTTTTTTTTAAAATTCAAATAATGATGTGGCATAATCTCAAAGTGTCATATCATCATACCTTAACAAATCCAAGTTAAGGAACTAAATTGAGAAAAGTTGTCAAATTCTAGGACTAAATTGGATCAAAAAATTCAAACCTTTCTCATTTAGAATAAAGTTACACAATACATAAGGTTGGGATGATTACCGCATTTATAGGAGATAGTAAAATATTAAAAAAGAAATATATAAAAGAAATAAGGCTAGTGATAAATTTATAATTTTGTTTGTGGAGTTATAAAAAGTGCACTATCAATGTACGAAATCCTCTCATATCGTTAGTAGGGTTTTTTAGTGTACGAAAAGCATATAGTAATGTGTAGTAAAATAAAAATAAAAAGATAAATATGACACTTGTCTCACTTTTTATATAATTATAAATTTGTTGATTTATGTGATGTAGGTCTTTTGGCGAGAATAGTTTCTCCGGAACACTGCCTCCAGAACTTGGTAACTTAGTCAACCTTGAACAACTGTAAGTTCCAAATTTCTTCAGTTATTAACAAGGATTCACATGATCTTTTTTACCCTATGAAATTATAACAACATTGTTTGATATGAATTTCGCCAGTTACATTAACAGTTGTGGTTTGGGTGGTGAGGTTCCCTCCACATTTGCCAACTTTGGAAACCTGCAAGTTCTGTAAGAAAAATACCCAACCATTACAACCTATGCGTGTGTGTGTGTTTAAATGTATATGGACATTTCCATGTCCTCAATTATGAAGCATGAAAACTTCTGTCTCGAGAGTGTTCATGTGTCAGGGCACGAATACAATTCCGGCAAACATGTCCATAACATGCCGTACCTTTATTACGTGTTCGTGTTCGTGTTCATTTCCGTGCTCCAAAATGTCTTGCAATTGCCTTATGTCCTATTAACTGATTTCAGGTGGGCTTCTGACAATGCTTTCACGGGCAAAGTACCTGATTTTGTTGGCAATAACTGGACTCAGCTTACATCATTGTAAGTTATTTACAACAACTTTCCGAATTTTATAAAATTCGGGATGAAATTTTAACAAATTAAAGTAAAGAAACTAAGTAGACCCTCTCTAATATGAAGAACGGTATCATTTCAGGAGATTTGAAGGGAACTCTTTTGAAGGACCTATACCTTCCAGTTTCGCAAACTTGAACTCATTGACATCTTTGTGAGTACATATCAAAACGACTCTCTCGAACTTTTTCCACGTATACATGGTAAAACTCTAATCTCACATTGAAAATCTCGAAGATCCGTTGTTAGTCTCACTATATAATCATAATGGATTCTCGAAGTTTCCGAATGTGGATTGGGGGTGTCGCAATCATATATATATATACACACGTGTCTGATGCTTTAATATAAATATCATGTAGGCGAATTGGTGATATTTACAATGGGAGCTCTTCTTCTTTTGATTTCACAAGAAATTTAAACAACTTGACTGACTTGTAAGTCAAAAGCATCATCTTGTACTCATCTTTTTCCCCTAATTTAATGGACTAATCAATGATGTTTGATTGGATCGGACCGGTTGAACCGAAAATCGATTGAGTATCGATCTGGAGAATAAATTTGAACTGATTAGTCAGAGAATCGGTACAAACCAGTTGAAATGTTTTTTAATCAAGTTGGTTAGACTGATAAACCAGTGACTTGATTGGTTCGACTATCAGTCCAGTTCTAAAAACTTTGGGACTAATTACAGACTAATTAAATTCTTTTGTTGTTGTTGTTGTTTTTTAATTTCATGTAGAGTTCTAAGAAATGTGCTACTCACTGGTACTTTGCCATCTTATATCACAGAATTACAATCTTTGCAAAAGTTGTAAGTTACGTTCTAAGTAACATTTAAAAAATTGTACCTATAGTTCGAGAATTTTTCTTATATGTTTAGTTTCTTTTGTCTTCCAGAGACTTGAGTTTCAACAATTTAACAGGCCAAATTCCAAGTGCTTTGTTCAATATGGAGTCTCTCACATACTTGTAAGTTACAAAATTTATTGTATTGTGCGACTCTTTATTTTTTTTGAAGTACTTATGTCGGATTCATACATATACGGACTCTTGAAATGGCCAGGTTTCTTGGAAATAATAGCCTGTCAGGTCCAATTCCGAGCCGAAAGAGTGAAACTCTTCAGACTATGTAAGTCATCCTTTTACACACTAAATTCATTCCATCCAAATTCATGTTTAATATGTATTCGAATATTGAAACAAAGAAATGACCCTTCAAATATATAAAAAAAAAAAAAACCTTAAAACCCGTTTTAAAATATTGAACATATTTATGTCGAATATATGCATTTATTAGACCGTACGCTCGAATTCAAGTAACATGGGCTAAGATGTGCATATATAGTCCCTACTCACGTCCAGCTATTTGACTTCTCTATGCAGTGATTTATCATACAATATGTTATCAGGAAATTTGCCTTCATGGATAAACTCAGATTTGAACCTGTATGTATCTTAAAGCATGATACTTCCTTTATGCATATAATCTGTCCACTACATTGTCTAAGAGATTGTTTCACGGCTATTTATGCAGGAATTTCGTGGCCAACAACTTCGAATTGAACAGCTCGAGCTCAAGGTAAGTATCGTTTCGATGAATAAAACTCTGAAACTTTCCATCAAAACCATGCAATGGATTTGTTTTGAAATTCTGCAGGCTTTTGCCTGGATTAGAATGCCTTCAAAGAAGCTTTGCCTGCAATCGGAACTCTCCTCGATGTAAGCTTTTGCAAAAAACTTGGAAACAAGCATATGTTATTGAGGTTTTAATTTTGTGTATAGATTGGTTCCCCTGCTTACATGTTCTTTCATGTTGGCATTGACAGATGCAAACTTCTCGATCAAGTGCGGTGGTCCGCAGATGATGTCGAATGGGATTGTTTTCGAGGCCGAGAACCAAACTCTCGGTGCGGCGGGGTTTAACGTGACAAGTGCTAAGAATTGGGCAGTTAGCAATGTTGGTTTGTTTGCAGACCGGCAAAATCAACTGTATGTGCAGAACACGTTAGCACAAGTTACACGTACGAACACGCCGGAGCTATATCAGACTTCGAGGCTATCCCCTGGATCACTTAGATATTATGGCCTAGGCCTCGAGAACGGATTGTATACGGTAAACTTGTTCTTTGCTGAAACAGCTTTCTCGGACCGAAGCACACGGTCATGGAGGAGTCTGGGAAGGCGTATTTTTGATGTTTATATTCAGGTAATATCTCAGTTTTGGATCATATAATTGATGTCCTCTGTTTGGAGTGTTTCTATGTCAGCAACTTATCTATGCTTCATTAGGGAACCCGGCAATTAAGGGATTTTGAAATATCGAAGGAAGCAGGCGGTGTTGAGAGAGCAATAGTTAAGAATTTCACTGCTAATGTAACGGATAATCATCTTGAAATCCACCTGTTTTGGGCCGGTAAAGGGACGTGCTGTACACCGGAACAAGGCTATTATGGTCCTTCGATTTCAGCCATTAATGTTGTTCCAAGTAAGACACCTTAAACGCTTATGAATCTATATGTAATATAAATTTCATGTGCTTACTCTATGCTTTTCATTGTTCAGATTTTGTACCAACCGTCAGCGGGATACCGCCAGGCACACATAAAGGGAAGAACCAGACAGGATTGATTGTCGGTATTACAGTTCCCATAGTTTTCGTGGCGTTGATACTCGTATTTGTGATTATTTACATTAAGAGAAGAAAAAAAGACAACGATGAAGAAGGTAAGATCATCAATGTATCATAGAACATATATGCATCTTGATATAGAACAATCAATCATCCCATTCAATAGTTCTTGACAAAAATCAGGAAAGACTCGGTTTTCACTTCTCAACTAGGCCGATTGCACCAGATATTATATAGGGAATGCAGCTGTTCTAACTTCAAATCTCTGACTGATATCGTTTCTCCTATGGTAACTAGAAATGTTGCATTTCTAGCCTACTAAGTGCCTTATTTGAACCTGCAGTGTTTATTGGTATCGGCCCTAGACCAAACACATTTAGTTACGCCGAGTTGAAAACCGCCACGGAAGATTTCAGTCCTTCAAAGAAGTTAGGGGAAGGCGGGTTTGGACTTGTATACAAGGTAAACTATTTTAGCCTATAACTATAGTGACAGCTCGACATGTAACGGCAAAAGTTACCAGTGATTACGACAATGTCATTATGTTTTAGGGTACACTTTCGGATGGGAGAGTTGTAGCAGTGAAGCAACTTTCGGTAGCATCACACCAAGGGAAGGATCAATTCGTTACAGAGATAGCAACCATCTCGGCAGTTCAACATCGTAATCTCGTTCAACTATACGGTTGCTGCATCGAAGGAAATAGGCGTCTCCTTGTTTACGAGTACCTCGAAAACAAAAGCCTCGATCAGACACTCTTCGGTATGAGAACATTCAAAATAATCCTTTCATTTAGGACACAATGGCTATGAGACTTATCGAACTGTGAATGCAGGACATAGCGGCTTGCATCTCGATTGGCCGACCCGGTTCAACATCTGCTTGTCAGTCGCGAGAGGCCTAGCGTATCTTCATGAGGAGTCTAGGCCGAGGATTGTCCATAGAGATGTCAAAGCAAGCAATATTCTGCTCGATGCAGAGATGTGCCCGAAAATATCGGATTTCGGATTGGCAAAGCTATATGATGACAAGAAAACGCACATCAGCACTCGCGTTGCAGGCACCATGTAAAGCCCTTTCCGACTTTTTTCAACCTTTTCATTCAACATTGCTTCCTTAATGACGTGTAATTTAATCACCTTGTAGTGGCTACCTAGCACCGGAGTATGCAATGCGAGGGCATCTCACTGAGAAAGCTGATGTTTTCGGCTTCGGTGTCGTTGCATTGGAGATTCTGTGCGGAAGACCGAACACGGACACTACCTTACAAATCGACAGAATTTATCTTCTTGAATGGGTAATGAAAATGGAACCTTTTAACCCCTTGTAGTTTTGATTAGACCTATTCATGTATAGGCCGCATCGAATGATTATTTATTACGACCAATGTCTCCAGGCATGGAACCTGTATGAAAATGATCAAAGCTTGAACCTGGTCGATCCGACTTTAGCCGAATTCAACAAAACCGAAGCTTTCCGAGTGCTCAGAGTGGCACTGTTATGCACTCAGGCTTCACCGTTAATGCGGCCACTGATGTCCCGAGTCGTCGCAATGCTTGCCGGTGACATCGAAGTGAGCACCATTACATCGAAGCCAAGTTATTTGACTGACTATGATTTTAAGGAAATAACAGGCACTTTCATGAGTGAAGAAACACAAACATCCATGGCATCCAGCAGCAGCGACAACACGATGAAGAGTAACAACAACTCCGTTACGGTGACAGATCCAAGTCCCTCCCCCGTAAATGTTTCTGGATTTAGTGATACTCTCGGAGAAGGGAGGTGAAGAGTCCTGGGAATCAGATGTAAATATCGGATACAGGTATGCTCATTTTCTTTTCCTTAAAATTTCAATATATTTGGAGGATTGTAGAAGCTGTTTTAAAAAATGGATACTTTCAAAGAAAAACAAATAAAGAGTTGGGGCAACGTAGGATGTTTCCGGATTTATTATTTCACTAAAGTATCCGTGTACAACTTGTTGTAACATTATCCTCCAACTATATGAAAAACTAAGGAAAATAAATAAATGTATCCATATTTACGATTGGAAAAATACTATTCTACCATTTTAATAGACTATATTTTTATAATTTTTAAAAGATTAAATCAAATTTTATATTTTTAAGGGGGTCAAAGTGTAATTTTACCTTTACTAATTTAAATTTTTTTAAAATTTTAAAGGAGCATGTCGAAACCATTTTTGAAAATGAAAGGGAATCGAACTTGGGTTTTGAAAATAAAAATGGGAGTCGCCACCGACCTTTTATTAGGTGTGATCGGGTCATCTATAAAATATTTTGGTCTACGAGTTTCGAGAAAATGGGCTCGGGAGTCGGTTACGTGCGAGGAAGGATTAGCACCCTCGTCACGCCCAAAATTGGTACCAAATCGATTAATTAGCATCTTGATGTCAAAAATTGAGAATCTAGAATGAGTTTAAAGATACGATCATGTGTTTTTAATATTGAACATTTGAATGAATTTGAATAATCATTAGAATTATCTTTGAAATAACGAAATGTTACATCCAGTAAGTTAGGACATAGCACCCCGGATTATTGCAAAATCTTTATCCCAAGGTAACGAGATGTCACACCCAGTAAGTTAGGGCACGCCGCCTTGTGGTCTCGAGAATAAGCTTTTTATTTTAAATCATTTCGGAAATTCTGATCTTGAGGTAACGAGATATCCCACCCAGTAAGTTAGGGCACAACACTTCGTATTCTCGAGAATAAGCTCTTTATTTTAAACTCGCATATATATTTTTTAAAAAAGAAATCCCGTTATTTAGGCTAAACGAGAAAAATCGAAACCCAGTAAGTTAGGGCATGACTTTCCTCGAATTTCCAAAATACAAAATGTTACCTTATTTTCAAAAATCTTTATTGAATCTAAAAGGGAGAAATGCCAAAGTGCCATAACGACAATAGAGTTAAAACGATAAGATTAACACACTAGTGACGACAAAAATGATAGTAATGAATACACATGCAGGTAGTGATACAGTGATAGTAGTAACAAAATAATAATAATAGTGATAACAATAACAATAATGATGATGATATAACAATAATATTTTAATAATAATAGAGTAATAATAACAGTTAATGAACAAAATAATAGTAAAATATGTACATTATGTAAAAAAAATGGTGATAACAATAATAATAATGATGATATAACAATAATGTTTTAATAATAATAATAGCAATAATAATAACAGTTAATGAACAAAATAATAGTAAAATATATACATTATGTAAAAAAAAATGGTGATAACAATAATAATATAATGATAAAGGGACTAGAAGGCTGCAAAATAACTAAAAAGAGGATCAAATTGCATTTAAAACAAAATTTGGGGGGTCGATTCGAAACAAAATAGAAGGGGAGAGGGCCTATTTGAAACACGCGCGAAAGGAAAGGGACCAAAATGGACAATAATCTCGTCCTTCAAAACGCACAGCATGAGGGGACCCAATTGAAATCCAAAACAAATTTCTGGGCCCAAATTAAAAAATACCATGAACTTAATCGCGAAACCGTAGAAAAATGGAGGGACCGAAAGCGCAATAAATCCATTGACAAGAAACACACGGATCCTCCAGCTAGCGGGTCAGGTCGCGAGTCACCCCCTAAAACGACGTCGTTTTGGGGGTTTTCAGCACCCATTGAAACGGTGCCGTTTCGCGCTCATTATAAAACCGATTTTTTCTTTTGTTTTTTCATTTTTTGCTGCTCATTCCTAAAAAAATTTCCTTTCTTTTATTCTCTTCTTCTGCTAGGGTTTCCTGCACCCTTCATGCGCCGCCGCTTAAGTCTTCTCGGCCCCTTTTGCACCACCGTGCCACCATCGAACTGGTGGCCAGTGACGCCCCTGGAGCCTCTCCCTTAAACCCCCTTTCCAAACTCGATGGCGTCGACAGAATGAGGTCTCCGACGACGCGTCTGTGAGTTTAGGTACGGTCCTTCTTCCCTTTTTGTTATTTCTTTATTAGGTTTTAAAAACAGTAGTAAAGACCAAAAGAATACGAAACGACTTTAAATGATAGAGAAAAAGACAACAGATTAAGAATCCACCTTCTAAAATTTCTTTTCTATTTCGATTTCTGAATGTGTGTAGTACCAAAAAAATCCGGACCTTTACAAAAGTCATTTGATTCTTTTTATAACCGTTTACAAGTTTTTTTTTGTTGTTTTCTATTCTTCTTGTTTTCTGTCGTTTGTCGTCTTTCTGTTTGCAGGGTATGGACGAGGCTGGTGGCACAGAAGCGTGCGGGGAGCGGCAGACGAGGCACTCAGGGGCATAGTGCACTCGTGGGGTCTATGATCGAGGCGTGGGAGGGTGTGCTGGTGGAGAAGGACGCGCGTGGGGATTGGAGCGACGCGCGTATAGGCATTGGAGCGGCGCGCGTGAGGGGGACGCGCGGCGCGCTTGGAAAGGGGACCTAGAGTTTCCTGAAAAACTTTTGGCTTGTGGGCTTATCGGGCCTCTTGGGATTGGGCTGGAATTTTAGGCTAGGGTTTGGGTTTGTAAAAGGGACATTTGGACTATTAAGGTTTATTATTGTTTTTTTCTTTAGGCTGGTTTTAATATTGGGCCGGGCAAATTATGGGTATTACAGTTGCCCCTCTTTGCTTGTTGTCGTGCAACGGGAATAGAGCAAAGACTTTAAAAGACCCAAATTTGCCCGGTCTTGTCGAGCCTCGATTCCTTTAGGGTACTCTTCTTTGTCAGGTAGCTTCAAGCTCCATTGTAACTTATTACTTCGCTCTACTCCACCGCTACTTCTGAGAGGTAGGGCTTGTAGCCTCAATTCGCTTTATTATTTCGTCATTTTTACAATCTTTGGCCTATTCCACTACTGGTCAAGGCGACATGATTATGGCTTAAATCACATTCCACTATTGTTTAGAGACACAACGTTCGCCTTCGATCTCGTCTCACCACTGTTTATGGCGACAAAATCTACAATCTTCAACCTCTCCCACCGTTGGTTGGTGGTAATAGGACAATCTTCAACCTCTTCCACCGTTGGTTAGTGGCAATATAACGATCTTCAACCCATTCCACTGCTGTTTGATGGCAACAAGACAATCTTCAACCCATTCTACTGCTGTTCGATGGCAACAGGATAATCTTCAACCCATTCCAACGCTGTTCGATGGCAACAGGATAATCTTCAACCCGTTCCACCGCTGTTCGATGGCAACAGGATAATCTTCAACCCATTCCACCGCTGTTCGATGGCAATAGGATAATCTTTGCTAGCGTTGCTACATCATCCTCTAGGGGACATGTCCTGTAGACTTTTCAATTTGCTTCCTTCAACCTTCCGGAAGACTTCAATCTTCAATCTGCTCCAATATCGGCTCTATGGAACAAAATCTGAACTTGCTACACCGTTCTTTGAGGAACCTGTCCTGTAGAATATGTTTATGCTTAAGTGAGGGTGCTATGATCGGAATGACTTAAATGCCCCTAATTACATGCGCTATGGATGACATTTACTTAAATGCAAAATGTCATAAGAATGATGATTTTTCACAATGATTTAAGATGCAATTACAGTAACAAATCGAATGCTCCTAACTATTTGTATGAATACAGAATGATTCCTTTGTGACGCATCACTCTGCCTTCTTCTTCGGCTGGTATTTTTGGGAGTTACTATTTCGGGTCTCAATTCCCCCCATGAACCTGGTTAGTTCTAAATATTGATCTCGCTTTAGGTTCTTGTAATAATTAAAAGTTTTTAAAATAATATACGACACTCTTTTAATTGAATATTAATGGTCCATTAATCGTTATTTCAATGAAAAGTGCTTGAAAGATATCATCACAAAGGTCATTGAGAGTAAAGCTCAAAATGAATAGATTGGCCAAAAGGTCAGATTCTGACAAGGTAAATTTTGCTAAAACATGACACGAAGGGGATAAGAACAAGTGTCCAGATATCATAGCATGAACTTTTCTACACAAAACTTCTTGAGGATCCATTTTGTACTTGATAGGTGTCTGGCAGAATAATAAGATTTCATTGATGCCCCAAATCGTGACGTCTCTCCTTCTTGTTAATTCGGGTTACAACGAGACTACTACATGCCTCCCTTCCAATCATCAAATTTGAATTGCCCATTCTTGGGTTTTCAATTCAAAACCCCTTTGGTCACAAAGTGCCCTTTGCGGGTTTTCACTTTAGCCTCTCTAGTTTTTTTTTTAGGCAAAGTATTTCTTGACTGAATCTGAGTTCACAGGATTCGGTAAACTTTTGCCATCTATCTCTGTCAAGATTAGAGCTCCACCGGAGAAGGCCTTCTTTACTACATAAGGTCTTTCCCAATTTGGCATCCATTTTCCTCTAAAATCCTTCTGTATGGGAAGAATCTTTTTCAGGACAAGGTCTCCTTCATAGAATTCTCTATGGCAAACTTTTTGTTATAAGCCTATATCATTCGCTTTTGATACATTTGTACATGACAAAAGGGCTCTTAGCCTCTTTTCCTCAATTAGGTTCAGCTGATCATACCGGGATTGAGTCCATTCTGCTTCATCCAACTTTGATTCTGACAAGACCCGAATGGAAGGGATTTCAACTTCGATTGGAAGTACTGCCTCCATTCCATAAATCAAAGAGAAAGGAGTTGCCCCGGTAGAGGTTCTGACCGATGTTCGATAAGCGTAAAGAGCGAATGGTAGCTTCTCATGCCAGTCTCTATAAGTCTCAGTCATCTTCCCCATGATTTTTTTGATATTCTTGTTAGCCGCCTCGACTGCACCATTCATTTTCGGACGATACGGTGATGAGTTGTGATGCTGGATCTTGAATTGGCTGCAGACCTCCGCTATTGTACTGTTGTTCAAGTTTAGTGCATTGTCAGATATGATCCTTTCAAGCATTTCATATCGGTAAATGATCTCTTTCTTTAAGAACTTGCTGACCGCTGATTTCGTGATATTTGCATACGAAGTGGCCTCTACCCATTTGGTGAAGTAGTCGATCACCACAAAGATAAATCGATGCCCGTTCGAAGCTTTTGGTGAGATTGGCCCAATGACGTCCATCCCCCATATAGCGAAAGGCCATGGAGAGGTGAAGGAGGCACGTGAATTTTATCTCCATAAATTTGACATTTGTGGCATTTCTTGGCATAGCTGATGCAATCACCTTCCATAGTGGACCAATAATACCCGAACCTCATGATTTGTCTTGCCATTGTAAAACCATTAGCATGCGTCCCACAGACACCTTCATGAACTTCTTCGAAGATTTTCTTGGCTTCAACCGCATCCACGCATCTTAGAAGTACCTGATCCTTCCTTCTCTTGTATAGGATTTCTCCGTCCAAGACATAATCGTTAGCCAGTCTTCTCAACGTCCTTTTATCATTCTCAGTTGCTTAGTCGGGGTATTCATGATTCTTCACGTATCGTAATATATCGTGATACCATGGGTGACTATCTTTTTCTTCTTCTTCGCCGATGCTGCAGCAATGTGCCGGAGCCTCATAAATGCTCATTTGGATAGGCCTTACTTCTTCTCCTTTGTTCACTTTGATCATAAAAGCTAAGGTAGCTAAGGCATCGGCCATCTGGTTCTCTTCTCGTGGGAGGTAGCAGAAAGTGACGTTGTTAAACTCCTTGATTAATTCCAAAACTAGCCTTCAATAATTGATTAACTTGGGATCTCTTGTTTCCCATTCACCGTTCAATTGATAGATTACTAGTGCAGAACCGCAGTATACCTCCAATGTTTTAATTTTTCATTCAATGGCTGCACGGATTCCCAGGATGCACGCTTCGTATTCGGCCATGTTGTTTGTGCAATCAAAATCTAATTTGCTAGTAAGAGGATAGTGATCTCCGTTGGGAGACACTAGGACTGCCCTAATTCCATTCCCTACTGCATTTGAAGCTCCGTCGAAGTTTAGTTTCCAAGGATGACCCTCATTTTGGACCTCTTCTTTAGTGGCTGTCACATATATTACGTCCTCATTTGGGAAATTGAAGTCCAACGGCTCGTAATCTTCTAACGCTCTACTGGCTAGAAAGTCTGCTATTGCACTCCCTTTTATAGCCTTCTGGTTTACGTAGACTATATCAAATTCAGAAAGTAGAATCTGCCATCGGGCTATTCTTCCATTTAGCGCTGTTGCTTCCATCATGAACTTGAGAGGATCTAGCTTGGAGATAAGCCAAGTGGTGTGATATAGCATGTACTGTCTCAATCTCCGAGTCGTCTAAACCAGAGCGCAACACAACTTCTCGATTGGTGAATATCTCGTCTCGCATTCTGTAAACTTCTTACTGAGATAGTATATCGCTCTTTCCTTTCTTCCTAACTCATCATGTTGGCCTAGCACGCATCTCATAGAATTTTCAAATACTGACAAATACAATATCAGTGGCTTATTTGGGCAAGGTGGTATCAGTACCGGGGCTTTAGACAAGTAATGCTTGACCCTATTAAAAGCTTTCTAGCACTCCTCATTCCATACACCTGAGTTGTATTTCCTAAAAAGACGAAATATAGGGTCAAACTTCTCCGTTAGTTGCGCAATGAACCGGGTGATGTAGTTTAATCTTCCTAGGAACCCTCGAACTTTCTTTTGGGTACATGGCGGAGACAACTCTTGGATAGCTTTCACCTTATCTGGATCAACCTCAATTCCTTTTTCACTGACTACAAATCCTAACAATTTTCCCGACCTAGCCCCAAAGGTGCATTTTGTTAGATTGAGTTTCAGTTGGAATTTCCTCAACCTTAGGAACAGTTTCCTCAAGACTTGTACATGTTCTTCCTCAGTCCTGGACTTTGCAATCATGTCGTCCACGTAAACTTCGATTTCCTTATGCATCATGTCATGGAAGAGGGTCACCATGGCTCTTTGATACGTTGCCCCCGCGTTTTTCAGCCCAAACGGCATTACTTTATAACAAAATGTTCCACATGGTTACGAATGTGGTTTCTCCATATCCCCGGGTGCATCTTAATGCAGTTGTACCCAGAAGTCGCCCATGAAAGAGAAAAGCGAATAACCAGCTGTGTTATCCACTAAGGTATTAATGTGAGGCAGCGGAAAGTTATCTTTTGGACTGGCCTTGTTTAATTCCTATAGTCCACGCACATTCGTACCTTTCCATCTTTCTTAGGGATAGGTACTATGTTTGCTACCCATTCTGAGTATTTAACCACTTGCAGGAAACCGACACCAAACTGCTTCCTGACTTCTTCTTTTATCTTTAACAAAACATCGGGCCTCATTCTTCGAAGTTTTTGCTGAACAAGTTTACATTCTTCCTTGATAGGGAGTCGATGCACCACTATGTCCGTGTTTAACCCGGGCATGTCTTGATATGACCAAGCAAAGACGTCTCTGAATTCTTCAAGTAACTTGATGAGATCTTGCTTCGTTTTTGCGGCGATGCTAGCCCCAATTTTCAACTCTTTTCCTTCTCCTAAGCTCACCATTTCCACTGATTCTTCGTGGGGTAGGATTTGTTTTTCACCTTGCTCTACCATCCTTAACAAATCAGGAGATATGTTACGGTCTTGGTCATCTTCGAAATCCTGAGAATCTTCCATGCCCGTATCTTGTTCAAAAGGAGATTCTGAGTTAATAACAGTGCCGCTTATGTCATTGATATCTGGGGACCTGTTAAAAAGGCAAAGAAAGGCGCAGAAACAAAAATCTAAGAATGAATATTTATGTGGGTGACTATGAATGGAGAGTAAAAGAATATTTGCTCAAAATATGCATTTTATTGAAATAAAGACGCTTGGACATATGCCTATTCAACAAAAAGTCTCTCATTGCTCTCAGGCTTAGAGCAACAAGCATGTTTCGAACATTACTCTGAATTACTCCTAAAAGCTACAGGAATCTCTTCCATTGTCCAATTGTTCAAAACACTTCCAGGAGCATAAGGGCGAATCTCAGATAAATCATTTTCTTTGGCCCTTTCCTCAGATACGGCGTTGATACTCAAGTTTCCCAACATTTCTTCTGCTTCTTCTCTTACTGCCATACCTTGGTCAGGGTATAAGATTCCTCCCGAAACAAATGTTTTGGATAAAGGAGGAAAGGTCATTGGCTCCCATTTAATCTCTTCTTCACCTAGGCGCACCCTTCTTCTCTCCCTTCTTTTCTCTTCTTCTCTCTTCCTTTGTTTCGCGTCTAGCTTAAACCCTAAGCCAAAACAGTCTCGTTTTTCTTTTTGCATCGGCACTCTAGTCTCTTATTACAAATTTCTCCCGAGTTCTTTCCAGGGTAAGGCTCCTTTCTCGATTGTCATTTGGAGGCCCATCTTCGTAGATTTGGATATTTTGGGCAAGGGAATATTGTTGCCTTCGGTGACAAAGGTCGCGTTGACAAACTCGAGTGATCGAAAGGAACATTCATTGCTTCTTTCGTCTGCTCCATGTGTACGGGCGTCACTAGTAATAGACGCTTATGATATCCTCTTTCGCATCTATTGTCACTACTAGACCGACCTTCCATAACTAACTTCAACTTTTGGTGCAAGGGCGAGCATGCGCTTCGCTAAATGAATCCAAGGTCTCCCCAGCAAGCAATTATAGGACGGTCTGATATCCATTACTATGAAATCCACTTCATATGTGCCCGGGCCGATTAATAGAGGTACTTCAATCCTTCCCATCACCTTCCTTTCAGTTCTATCGAATGCCCTCACTATATTGTGGCAAGCCTTCATGTGAGTACTATCTATGGGTAATCGATTCAGCGTTGATAGCGGCAAGACATTGAGTGCCGATCCAGTGTCGACCAGTACTCCTGGCAGTATGTACCCCTTGCAACGTGTAGTGATGTGGAGAGCTTTAATGGAGCCCAAACCCTCTGGTGGGATTTCATCATCATTAAAGAAAATAAAGTTATCATGTAACAGCCCTATTGTGACCCTAATCGGAACGGTGGTTTCAGGACCACGAATCCGAGTTAGAAAAATATTTAAATATTAATTTCGGTGTTCTGAATGTGTGAATTTGTTGGTGTGAAAATTTTGTTTTAAAATTTTATCGTTTAGATGCCTGATTAAATGAAAAGGGTCTAATTGTGTAAAATGGAAATTAAGGGTTAATATGTAAGGGCCAAAATGTGATTGATTTTATATTATGAAGTATTAAGGTTGCAATTTGACCATAAATAGGTCTTAATGGCCGTCAAAATGCATGCAATAGTAGATGGGTGGTGACTTTAATATCATATAATAATATAATAGTAATAAAACATTAAAAAAAAAAGTGGGTGAACATCTTTTCTATCATTTTGTCTTCTTCATTGTTTAAAACCAGAGAAGAAAGAAAGAGCTTGAGCTCTTAAACTTTCGGCCTTGCATGCTTGATTAAGGTATGAAATTGAGTTCGATTTTTTGATAATTTTTACGTTTTTGAGATCGTTGCTAAGTTATCTACAAAACCCATGCTTGAATTTTTGATTTTGGTGGATATTTTGAATTATGCCATTGTTGAAAGCTTGTGTATTTTGATGTTTGATGGTAGATTATGCATGTTTATGAGTAGAGGGACGATTTTTACTAAGTGATTTTCGGTGAAAACGAGTAAAACGAGTTAATCGGTAAAAGTTGTTATTGTTCATAAGTATGTGTTATAGTAAAAATTTGAAGTTGCAATAGAAGGGAAAAATGTTCAGCATGTCATAAAACATAAGAAAAAGGGATAATGTTTAATTTTCGAGCCTAGGGGCAAAATCGTAATTATGCAAAAGTTTAGGGGCAAAATTGTAATTTTGCCAAAGTTTGAGTTAGGGACTGTTTTGAATAGTATATTAATTAAATAAGTGAAATGTGATGTTTTAGATCCCGAAAAACGAGATTTGGATGTAGAACTGGAGAAAAATCGAAAATCGATAAAGTTGGTAAAATGATCATTTTGGCATTCGAGGTAAGTTCGTATGTTAATAAGCATTAAATTTAATATGTTTAAATGTTTAACTGATACCATGTGTTATTTTGTATGTTATTATTGGATCATGAATAATATAAAAAAAATTACAAAATTGAATTGAAATATCAAATTAAGAGAAATGCAGTATGAGTATGATCGAATTTCGACATGTAATGAATTGTGGATAAGACCATGGTTAATCCATGGCATAGTGTGAAATGTAGGTATGGTATCATCCATACTTGAGATATGAAATGTAGGTATGGTATCATCCATACCGAGTTTCGAAATGTAGGTATGGTATCATCCATACCGAGATATGAAATGTAGGTATGGTATCATCCATACCGAGTTCGAAATGTAGGTATGGTATCATCCATACCGAAGTTGTGAAATGTAGGTATGGTATTAACCATACTTGAGTTAAGAAATGTAGGTATGGTGTTTCCATACCAAGTTGTGAAATGTAGGTATGGTATTTCAATGAGGAAAACCATACCGAGTTGTGAAGCGTGGCACCGAGCAACGACGTACTCAAATTCGTAAGACGTTTCCTAATTTGATAATAAGTAATACAAAAGGAGTGAATCAAATGAAAGAGATTGAATGATTGTTAATGTTGAGCTCAACTATGTGTACAAGAGAGTTACTGAAATGGTTGTGGTCACATGTATAGTACTAAGTGCAGAAGCTACTATGTGTACCAGATAGCTTCGGCTACAAGGGTGGTACCATGTGTAGGCCACCGCTTATATCTGTTATCATTCACGATGAATTCAATGGGAAATTGACTAAGAGAAAATACATGTGATTGTGTGATGACTAAGTGTAATTAAATACAATCATGTTATGAATAAGTGCAAGTATAAATGTGACCAATTGAGAAATGTGGCAAATGTACGTATGAACAATATGTTCAATATGTAATCGGAAATTTGAAAGATTAGTATAAGCGATGAACACAACTAAAATAAAAGAGAGCAAAAGTTTACAATAGAACTGCTTTGGACAGCCGCAGCGACGTGAATTTGAAAAATCACCAAAAATAGTAGAAATTGAATTATAAGTTGGATGAGATGTTTATTTAAATGTTATTGAGTCTATTTTCATATAAAAGAAACAGAGAAAACAAAGGATTTTTATATTTCAAGATATTTAAATTCTTGTGAGATTGGTTCAGAATGAGTACGTGATCCCCTATTCTGACTTGGAAAAATCATTAAAAATTGTATAAAAATAATTAGGGGATAAAAATTATATGCTTGAAATCCTTAATGAGTCTAGTTTCAAATGATATAAATTATAACATCATTTGAATTCTGTACAAGGAGAAAATTGATTCGTAGTGAAAAGTGGTCAGAATAGTTGAATAGTGAAATGGGGGAAATTTTAATGAATAAACTGTACTAATTGGCTAAGCCAAAAATTCTGGAAATTTTATGGTATGAAGATATGTGAGTCTAGTTTTTGATAAAATTAAAGGATCTTAATTTGGAGTTTTGTAGCTCGAGATATAAATGATTTAGTGACTATGACTCAAGTAGACAGCTTAAGATAAACATGAGAAAATGGTGGAACTATGTGTAATTATGATTGCATTATCTTGAGAACTTGTTGTGAGGATTTGTCATGTTGAGGCCTTGATAAGGCTACAAATAAGTTGGGAAAGTAAGAACTTAGCATTATTTATGCAAGTTATAACGGCTTAGTAGTAAGCTAAATTCATTGCTAATGCTTATTATTTTTACATGTGAACTTACTAAGCTTTATAAGCTTACTCCCCTTTTCTTTCCCATGTTCAGTGAGTCCTATTAAACAAGCTCAGTTGGAGGTCGCGTCGGAGATCGCTCCACACTATCAAGTTATCTATGGGTATCTTTATTTATAAATGATTTAAGTTATGGCATGTATAGGGACTTGACTAAGTCATTTTGTATTTGTGTTAAGTAATTTGACCAAATGTATTGTTAAGTCTGGAAATGCCTCGTACTCGGTCCCGGCATAGGATATGGGTAAGGGGTGTTACATATCAGCACTTATATTGCTGACTAGACGGTCCAGCTTGTTGACAGAAATGTCGTTTGCGACATACGTTTCATTTAATGCCTTCATTAACGCGTTTCGATGAGTTTCCGAACTCATGAGCAAGGCCAGTATTGATATGCGAGCCGGCTATTTGTGTAATTGCTCTACAACATTGTACTCGCTGTGTTTAAGGAATTTTAGGAACTCCTTAGCCTCGTTTTCCGACACTGGCTCATTGACAAATGTTCCAGGTTCGATTGTTCTTTCTTCCTTTTGCTCAATCGCCACCGCTTTTCCTTTGGCCGCTTCTGCTCTTCTGTTTGGGGTGTAACGCCTTCCACTACGTGTGAAGAAACCCCCATCTCGGTCTTTCTCTGTAGCATTGACAGGATTCTCTTTTCCTTGAATTATTATTTTACAATCATAACTCCACGGAACCCTTTTGTTGTCTCTGTAAGGAGGGGCTACAGGTCTTTGAATTATGACCTTTGGTATAATCGGTGTTCCAGCTCCACTCGCTCTTGGCCGTGATATGATTACCGTGGGGTGATTGCCTCCATAGACATTCTTAGATGGTCCTTCCTCCGATGCATAGACCTCTCCTTCTTCTAGCCCTCGAATCTCTTCATAGAATTCCACCTCTTTGTTATCCATGAGGTGTTGGACTATGGCCCTGAATTTGGGGCATTCTTGGATATCATGACCCATTTCAGCATGAAACTCGCAGTATCCTCCAGCTCCTTTAAGCTCTTCTCTCGATTCTTGCGTGATTAAGCCTCTGTTTGTCATTTGCTTCCAGACCCATCTTAGTGGGGTTTTTATCTCTGCCATATTCGTCTTTATTCTTTTTCCTATATTCTCACCCATCATGTTTACCCCATTATTAGTGTGATTGGGTAGCGGATGTTCCGCATCGTTAACCTTCACCACACCCATTTGAATGAGTTTTTCTACCAACCTCTTGAAGGCGAGACAATTTTCTATTGAATGTCCCACAATTCCCGCATGGTATTCGCATTGTGCATTTGCGTCATACTATTTGGGGTATGGAGGCTGTAGGGGCTGTAAGTAATGGGGGGCAACAACATGTGTTTCGTATAATTTTTAGTACAGTTTCCCGTATGTCGTGTAGATCGGAGTGAATTAGAGCTTCTCCACATTCGGCTTTGTATTGGATTCCTGTCTGTGTGAGCTTGGACAATCGGTAATTACAGTACTGGTTAACTCAGAGTGGTTGGCTTATCCCGGACGCTTACGTTATTCACGTCACTTTCTCTTTTCTTCGGGACCGTCTTTCTGGGACCTTCCCTGCTTCTATCTTGCCGCATCTAATTGCATGTTCTATCATTTCTCCGCACCTCACGACTTTTGAAAAATCCTTCGTAGAACTCCCCAGCATGTGACCGATGAAAGGAGCTTTCAAAGTATGGATGAAGAGTGTGGACGCTTCTTTTTCTAAAAGAGGCGATTGATCCTGAGTGGCTAACTCTTTCCACTGTTGAGCATATTACCTGAAGCTCTCGCTTGGCCTTTTCTCCATATTTTGGAGCGTGATTCTATCAGGAGCTATGTCCGCTACGTGGCCATAGTATTTCATGAAGGCTTGGGCCAAGTCCTTCTATGTCTTGATTTGGGTACTACTGAGCTGATCGTACCATTTGGCCGCAGATCCAACCAGACTTTCCTGAAAGCAGTGAATCAGTAATTTTTCATGATCGACGTGTCTCGCCATTCGTCGACTGAACATCTTCAGGTGTGCTTCAGGGCAGCTAGTCCCATTGTATTTTTCAAAATCTGGAGTTTTGAATTTTGGTGGAAGCACTAAGTTTGGGACCAGACTTAGCTCTTTGATATCAATTCCATAACGAATCTCAGCATTTTCTATCGCATTGACTTTCTCCTCCAACCATCTATAGCGATCTTCTATCTTCCTTGAGGGTTCAGCTTTCGTTCCTTCTTTCTCTATCATATCGAAATCTGGCACAATCGAGTTAATAGGGTCATCTTCCGGGTTGGATCCTGAACCCACGTGGAAATTCATAGGGGATCCTATATTAGCTTGTGCTTGTAGAGGCCTAATCGTGATGGATGGCCTCTGAGGATACTCTTCGTGCGGTGAAGACACATGCGGCAGGGTAGAACCTGAGGGAATACCTTCATTCTCCCTTCCAGTAATGATCATGGGGCCTTTTCCCTTTTCCATAAGTCCATTCAATAGTTAGGTCATTTGAGTTATTTGAGCCATCATGTTTCTTTGGGACTCCACCATCTTATCCATCATATCTTGCTGGACTTTGACTAGTTGCTCTTGCACCTGTGCTTGCACATGGTCCTGCACTTCTTTCTGGAATTGCTCTAGCCTTTGATCCATTTTCTTCGTTTTAGTGCGAGTGCCGTACGGATGTTCGTCTTCCAGGTTCTCTTTTTTCCTCTTCTGTATATTTTTAGCTCATTAGGCTCTCTCCATGGTCTTAAATGCATATGATATGATGCGATGCGAGTGTATGAAATGCAATGCAAATGCATAAAACGAATGCACAAAAGAAAGAAATGTGTTGATTTTGATTCAGTTCCATTAGATCAACTTTGCTGAAAAATAAATTTCTTTACATAGAGCGGACGATTATACATACGACTTCGCCTTAACACCTAAATCTTTGACTTCCTTAAGAAGCCAAGCTAGATTTTGGCCTCGATCAGATCCTGGCTCATACATTAGACTTAATACATCAACCCGAGCCGCCAAGGTTTGTAAATGGTCGGCTACTTGTCGGACTTGAGCCACAGCTTCGCCCATTATATAATCTCTATTCCTGACGTGTTCTTGAGAATGACGGAACTGTTCTTTCCAGCGTTCATTAAGAAGTTCAGCTTGAAATTCACTGTTTTGTAACGCAGTTTTGAGCTCTTCTATCTCCTTTTTTAGCTTCTCGACCTTGCTTTGGCTGGCTCTCAATTCACTTACAGAGTTGCGATTTCGATATAGATGTAGTGGTCTTTCCAGTTCTGCCGCTCGGGCCCGTAACTCTTCTTTTTCACTTTAACTTTCCAACAGACTCTTTTTCAAAATGTCCTCACGTACTCGAGCATCTCGGAATTTCTTTTCCCACTGGTCAGCCCTAGTCTTTTCTTCTCTAATTTCTTGTCGCCATTGCTCTAACGTCTTGCCCAAACCAACTGTTCTGATTGACGTGCGTAGTTTCTTATAATCTGTCTTTAAGCTATTCAGATCTTCTTCAGTCCTGTTCTTTCCTTTCTTCATCTTCTCGACTTCTATCTTGTAGATGTCGACTTCTAGCCCTAACTGCATCTTCTCATCTTCTAGCTGCTCTATCTTCTTTCCTAATTCCCGATTCTTATTCTCGAAATCTCGTCTGATGATTTCTAATTCAGATGGGGCAACTCGTAAATGTTATTCTAAAGGCAAAACGTCCTTTTGACTTGGCACAGAGATGTTGTCGTTGTTTCTTTGACTTTGCCACCAATCATATTCTGGGGTCGCCATTGGGTTTGCAGCAAATATCCTCATTTTGCGAGTTTGGTTCCAAGCGTTTGTTATTTCACGAACTCTCTTTTTGTAATTATCGTCCTTGTATGCAAATTCACATTGAGCTAATCCTTGTGTTGCTGGTAAGAACTGCCTTGACCGATACTGCCTTAGTACAAGTAGTGGAGCGTATCCAATAGCTCCCCATATCCCAAGTAGAGGAACCCAGTCAAAATCGCCATACCGGTACAAGATTTCATTCGGGATCAACCATGGAGCCCTCCATGCAACATCTTCGTCTCGTAGATTTTGAAGAATAACCATCCACTTCTCTTCCAAAATGTCGTCCCGCCTCGGTGTGGCCGCTATTTCTTTTAACGGGGAATAATTCTCAAAGAAAACTCGACAAGAGACTTTTTCTAATTTCTAAAAGTGACTATGGAACCAAGCCAATAAGAGCTGTGCGCAACCGATGAATCTGCCTTCTCTCGTTCTCCGACATGCATTCAAGGATCCGAAAAGTTTCGCTAAGATTCTTTGGGACGCGGGCGTGACCCCTTTGTCTAATCGGTCAAACAAATCTGAGACTGCTTCATCTATGTGCCCTAAGGCTTTTGGAAAGATCACCAATCCATAGATACTAAGAGCAAAGATGTTGACCCTCTTCTTTATATCGGGATGTCCTGAGATCAACTCTTTTAAGCTTTTCCAGGGAATGCACTTATTATCACCCTTCTGCTGACTTCGAGCTGTAACCCATTGTTCGTTCATCCCCGTGATATTCATCAATTTTCTTACGAAAGTCAAGGCACTGGTTTTGGAAAAAACTCTATTAGGGTGAATCTTCGAGCAGCGAAGCAAAGCCGTGTATTCTTCTATGGTCGGCACCAAATCTATCTTTCCAAAAGTAAAACAACTATAAGCTGGGTTCCAAAACTGGGTGATAGCTCGAAACAAGTGTCTGTCTACTTTGATGTCGAGCAAGTAGAGCAAATCACCGTAGTTGCAGTAGAATAGTTATTTGGTTTCGTCATCCCACCGATCCCAGATCTTTTTCATCTCTTGAAGGTCATTTTGGGCCACATTGATACGAGTGAAATCCCGTAATTCTGAAACGTGTCCCTTGGCCAGACTATCACCTTTCTCTTGCTGCACTGTCTTAGCCCATACTCGGACGGCCGCATTGTCCTCCACTCTATCAAAAAACCCCTTCTCCATGTTAAGCTTTTCTATTCGGTAACTGAATGCGAATCAACACCTTTCATTATGAAATGCCATGCAGTAACAGCAAACACAACAAGTTAGTGTCATATTTGTAAGACTGGAAGCAAACAGAAAATAATCAAGCATCTTTCAGGCGACCATTAGGATTTACGCGGCTCTACCTAAGGTAGGCTCTTAAGGTTCACTATATGCAACTCGGTTCTAAAGTAAGGGTACCTGAACCAGCGAATTCCTCAATCCTTACCCATTATAGGCTCATATGGATCGAGTTCGGTTCAGAGGGATACATTTCCTTATGGCCGTGCGGAGGTGAAAACTTCACGAAGACATAGGTACGGATGTATCTCGGAAGCGGTCCACGATCCGACGTGATGCAATATGCAAAAATATACCGAGAGATTTAAACCACAGAATAGGCATATTATAAGGGAAACCATGAAAGCAAAGAATAACATACGATAAAATGACCGAAATTTTAAACCATATTTTTAAATTTTGACAAAAAGACAAGAATTGATCGATTTTTGGCTCGACTCTCGTGATGTCCCCAATGGAGTCGCCAAGCTGTCGAAACCATTTTTGAAAATGAAAGGGAATCGAACTTGGGTTTTGAAAATAAAAACGGGAGTCGCCACCGACCTTTTATTAGGTGTGATCGGGTCACCTATAAAATATTTTGGTCTACGAGTTTCGAGAAAATGGGCTCGGGAGTCGGTTACATGCGAAGAAGGATTAGCACCCTCGTCACGCCCAAAATTGGTACCAAATCGATTAATTAGTATCTTGATGTCAAAAATTGAGAATCGAGAATGAGTTTAAAGATACGATCATGTGTCTTTAATATTGAACATTTGAATGAATTTGAATAATCATTAGAATTATCTTTGAAATAACGAAATGCCACATCCAGTAAGTTAGGACATAGCACCCCGGATCATTGCAAAATCCTTATCCCAAGGTAACGAGATGTCACACCCAGTAAGTTAGGGCACAACGCCTTGTGGTCTCGAGAATAAGTTTTTTATTTTAAATCATTTCGAAAATTCTGATCTTGAGGTAACGAGATATCCTACCCAGTAAGTTAGGGCACAACACTTCATATTCTCGAGAATAAGCTCTTTATTTTAAACTGGCATATATGTTTTTTAAAAAAGAAATCCCATTATTTAGGCTAAACGAGAAAAATAAAACCCAGTAAGTTAGGGCACGACCTTCCTCGAATTTCCAAAATACAAAATGTTACCTTATTTTCAAAAATCTTTATTGAATCTAAAAGGGAGAAATGCCGAAGTGCCATAACGACAATAGAGTTAAAACGATAAGATTAACACACTAGTGACGACAAAAACAATAGTAATGAATACACGTGCAGGTAGTGATACAGTGATAGTAGTAACAATAATAATAATAGTGATAACAATAATAATAATGATGATGATACAACAATAATATTTTAATAATAATAGAGTAATAATAACAGTTAATGAACAAAATAATAGTAAAATATGTACATTATGTAAAAAAAAATTGGTGATAACAATAATAATAATGATGATGATATAACAATAATATTTTAATAATAATAGCAGTAATAATAACAGTTAATGAACAAAATAATAGTAAAATATGTACATTATGTAAAAAAAAAATTGGTGATAACAATAATAATATAATGATAAAGGGACTAGAAGGCTGCAAAATAACTAAAAAGAGGATCAAATTGCATTTAAAACAAAATTTGGAGGGTCGATTCGAAACAAAATAGAAAGGGAGGGGGCCTATTTGAAACACGCGCGAAAGGAAAGGGACCAAAATGGACAATAATCCCGTCCTTCAAAACGCGCAGCATGGGGGGACCCAATTGAAATCCAAAATAAATTTCTGGGCCCAAATTAAAAAATACCATGAACTTAATTGCGAAACCGTAGAAAAATAGAGGGACCGAAAGCGTAATAAATCCATTGACAAGAAACACGCGGATCCTCCAGCTAGCGGGTCGGGTCGCGGGTCACCCCCCAAAACGACGTCGTTTTGGGGGTTTTCAGCACCCATTGAAACGGTGTCGTTTCGCGCTCATTATAAAACCGATTTTTTCTTTTGTTTTTTCATTTTTTGCTGCTCATTCTAAAAAAAAATTTCCTTTCTTTTATTCTCTTCTTCTGCTAGGGTTTCCTGCACCCTTCATGCGCCGTCGCTTAAGTCTCCTCGGCCCCTTTCGCACCACCGTGCCACCATCGAATCGGTGGCCGGTGACGCCCCTGGAGCCTCTCCCTTAAACCCCCTTTCCGAACTCGATGGCGTCGACAGAATGAGGTCTCCGACGACGCGTCTGTGAGTTCAGGTACGGTCCTTCTTCCCTTTTTGTTATTTCTTTATTAGGTTTCAAAAACAGTAGTAAAGACCAAAAGAATACGAAACGACTTTAAACAATAGAGAAAAAGACAACAGATTAAGAATCCACCTTCTAAAATTTCTTTTCTATTTCGATTTCTGAATGTGTGTAGTACCAAAAAAATCTGGACCCTTTACAAAGTCTGTTTCGGTTCCTTTATAGCCCGTTTACAAGTTTTTTTTTGTTGTTTTCTATTCTTCTTGTTTTCTGTCGTTGTCGTCTCTCTGTTTGCAGGGTATGGACGAGGCTGGTGGCACAGAAGCGTGCGGGGAGCAGCAGACGAGGCATTCAGGGGCATAGTGCGCTCGTGGGGTCTGTGATCGAGGCGTGGAAGGGTGTGCTGGTGGAGAGAGACGCGCGTATAGGCATTGGAGCGGCGCGCGTGAGGGGGACCTAGGGTTTCCTGAAAAACTTTTGGCTTGTGGGCTTATCGGGCCGCTTGGGATTGGGCTGGAATTTTAGGCTAGGGTTTGGGTTTGTAAAAGGGACATTTGGACTATTAAGGTTTATTATTGTTTTTTCTTTGGGCTGGTTTTAATATTGGGCCGGACAAATTATGGGTATTACAGAGCATATGAAAAAATTTTCATTTTAGGGGGGTCGAGGCCCTGTTAGCCCCCTAGTTTCACTACTGCATGTGTTTAAGTTTTAATTTCATGAGATTTATATTTTTGTAAATTTGATCTTTATTTTTTTAGTTAAATTTAACTCTTTAACTTTTTAAAATAGTCTAATTTGACCATAAATTTTTTACTAAAAATACTGAATAAAATATTAAATTTTTATACATGCAACCTGTATGATAATCCATAAGTACTTTTAAATTTTTTATGACTTTTTTATTTTTAAAAAATGATTTTTTATTTTTTTATTTGAATATTTTTATATTTTTAAATTATTTATTGACATGACATATAAGACAAATGATATCAATGCAGCATGAAGTATATATGAACTGTCACATGGGTTGTAATGTCAACATCGTTAAATAATTAATATTTTAGTTAACGTTTTCGTTATGCAAAAGTAATTTTAACTCTTTTTAAAAGATTAATAATTAAATTTAATTAAAAAATAAGAATTAAATTAATAAAAAATATAAATGTTGAAAGTTAAAATTATCATTATTTTAATTTTAATAAATTTAATAATTTGTGCCATATTTATTTTTTAATCAATAAAAAATGCAAAACATGAGATATATATATACACACATTAACTTTACATTAAACCATGAAATAAAGAATTAACCAATAAGAAATCTGAATTAAATTCATCTGATGAAATCCGATTTTTTCTATTTTCATTAAAATATTTTTAGATCTAGTCAGTTATATTTATTCCACGCTCAATAATCTCATGAAGTGACCGTGCCTCTATAATCACCTACATATAATAGGGTATCATTCCCAATAAAATCTCTCATACGTCGACAACCACATTATGTAAAAAATAAATTATCTTACATACGTCGAAAAAAGTAGGTTGTTTTTTTTTTTTAATTTATCGATTTACATTGTTTTTGAAAAAAGAAAACACGTTTTACAAAGGTATATTTTTACTGCTGTGTCAGTGAAAATGTGTTTTACAAAATTAATAACTCAATTATTTTGGTCAATTGGTAAAATGTTAGTACTGTTATCTTTGAGTTTCGAGTTCAATTTAGTACTGTTATCTTTGAGTTTCGAGTTCAATTTCTCTCTTACTCAAATTAATATGTTTTATTTCATGTTGTTTAAAGCTCTTTTTATTTTAATTAATATTTTTGACACATGATTTCTTTTGATTAAATGGCTAGATAATTGTGATTTCATCCTTGAGTTTCAAAGTTCAATTTCTTATAAATATTTTAATATGTATTTTTTATTTCAAGTCGTTTTAAAAATTTTTTAATTACTTAATAATTATAAATATTTGAAAAATAATGATATTTGAAATAATAATTATTTGATTTTAAAATATTAGAAATCACCATACCCCACAATATAGGTGGAGAAAATAAATATTTGACATATAAATATTATATATAAAGAATTAATTGATGCTTTAAAAAAATAATTACATATTTATTATTTAATTTTTTAAATAAAAGAGTTATTAATTAAAAATAAAAAATTTGAAAACAGTATATCTATTAATTATAAACAGTAATTAAAAAAAAGCTTGAAACAACATGAAATAAAAAATACATATTAAAATGCTTATAAGAAGAATTAAACATAAGGCTCAAAGATGAAATCACTAATATTTAACCATCTAACCAAAAGAACTAATATGTCAAAAAATATTAATTAAAAACAAAAACAACTTAAAACAATATGAAATAAAAAATACAAATGTAAATAGGAAAAGAATTGAACCCGAGATTCAATAACAAAAACACTAACATTTAAATCATCTGACAAAAAGAGTTAAATTGTCAATTTTCAGTAAAAATGTGTCCTACAAGACGCGTTTTCACAGACAAGACAGTGAAAACGCGCCTTGTAGGTCGTGTTTTTCTTTCTCTCTTCAAAAACAATTTAGATCGATAAATTAAAAAAAAAAGCCTACTTTCTCAAATATATATATCAGCGTATTTCTAAAAATTAGCCATAAAGTTAGCTTATTATTTTGGCATAATGACCTTTTTTGTCTTCTAACTTTATAAAAAAAATATTTAAGCTCTCCAATTAATTTTTCGTCTTTTTTAGCATTTAAATTTATATTTTTTATCAAATTGTTTAAAATAAGATGAAAAACTTAACTTTTTTTAACTTTACTAAAGGCTAAAAAAGACGAAAAATTAAATTAAGGGTTAAAATAATTATTTTTATAAAATTGGAGGGTAAAATAAATTATTATATATTTTCTTTAATTGAGTGAGTTAGATACCAATGAATCACTTTAATATATATATATATATATATCCTTTAGGCCAAACTAAATTGGAAATCAAACCCCTAAATAAAAAATAAAAAGATCTCAACACTAATGCTATTGGACCAAATCTATCGATCAGGTCAGTTTAACTAAAAATTAGTAATCATGCTAAAAAACTGAATCAATCAATTTTAATATTTTTTATTAATTTATTGATGATTTATTTAATCAAATCATTTGATCCACTAACTTAACTGATTCCATTACGAATGTGATTCTGAAAAGCTAGATGATGCCAAAAGCCTACATATGATGGAACTTATCTGACCCACCACTAAAAAGGAATTAGAATAAGTAGCCGTTGAAAGCTTTTAAAAGAATCTGAACCATCCAGAAGCCAAAGCCAGTAAAAGAAATCTCTTTATAAAATATATTCATTCCCACTTAGGAATTTAATCAAACACATAGAGATCATCAACAAGGAGCTCAAAAAAATTCCAAGATCAAATGGGTATGGTTATAATCATCTCTTTGCCTTTAATTTTCTTTTGCTTATTACTTGGACTTGGATGTTACTTATTGGGAAGATATAAAGGGAGACAAGAAATACGTACCAATCCTGATATTTATGGTGTACCAGCTCCACCGTCTAGACCGGTAGCTTCTTTCCCGTCTCCTCCTCCACCACCACCGGCGGCGGCGCCACACAACAAGCCTGATAGTTTGGCCTATGATTGACAGGTGTCCAATACTAGATTTTATATTTGGTTTTTCTGTTTCAGGGTTGCTTAACTAAAGGTGTGTGATTTTGAGATATGTTTGTGATGGTGTACAAATTGGTGTGAAGTCCAAATGGATCAATTTTAATCTCTTTATTATTAAAATAAATTAAATAGGGCTAAATTTTAATTTCCATTTTCAAATTAGTTAGATTCAGCTTGCATTAGTGTAGCATCAAATTGTTCGTGAGTTGGGTTGCCAGACATATATATGATATTGATATCATATGTAGTTGTTTTGACTCGATTCTAATTGTATTTGTAATGGATTAATTCAAATCTACTTTAGTTCATTTAATTTTTTTTTTAAAGTATGATTATTTTATTTAGTAATTATATATGCCTTTTATTACCATTATTTTTAAAGTAAACTACAAAAATAGTTATTTTTGTTTGCCTCAAATTACATTTTAGTCATTTATGTTTGACATGTTACGTTTTAGTTACTTACGCTATTGTTTTGTTATGGACAGCTTCGTTACCTCCTTAATGGCAATCTTACATGACAATCCAAATAAATTTTAAATGTCAAGTTAAATGTCCAACTGGGATAAAAATATTTTTTTCTGACTAAAAGAAAAAGAATTAACTGCAACGTGGAAGATAAATTTTAAGTGCAGATTTAGATAAAAACATTTAAAAAGTAATCATCAAAATCATATAAGGATTAAAAAGAAATAGTAAAAGATTGTACTATTAATAGTAATGTGGGGAATTTAAAAATAATTTTTACCTTTAATAACATTACAAAATGTGCATATTTATTAAAATTAACAAAAACTCTATTTTTAAAATTCACAAAAATGTGCACGCATACTAAACATATTTTCAGAGGTTGAGTTAATTTTTTTTTAATTATGATTTTTTAAAATAATTATATTCAAGGGTTTCATTATATTTAAGTGTTACAGGTTAAAATTTTCGTCTGCAAACCGTGCATTTTAAGGAGATTTTTTGGGTTCAAATTCATCTAAGTCGGCCTAACATTCGAAAAATGAGAATTCTTGCATAAATTCTCAAAAGGCACTGAAACAAACAGAAGAAAACTCAAAACGAAAGAATAATGAAAAACAGAAAAACAAAAGCACGTCAAGTTTTTGAGTAAATACTCTCAATATATTCTTTAACTCCAGAATGGAATGATTACAAATGAATGGGAGGGCTCTATTTATAATTGAGCTCCCCAAATCTAATGGTACAAATAGAATTACATTAATGGTTAAGATTAGTTCCTATCTACAATAAGAGAGTCCTAAGATATTTAAATTCTATACTTGTTTATCATTTAGGATTTACAATAATTACCCTTATCACACCCCAAGTTTGACGGATCCGAGAATAAAGCATAAAGTCATGAAGTACCTGTTTGGCGTAGTGTAATCCGCCAATTAGCAGGCGTCAGGCTGATTTGGGATGGCATAAAGTTCCGTCGTACAAACAATTAAGGATTTTTGTTCCAGGTTATTCTGCTATGTAAGAAAAGAATATGTCAAGCGAAGAGTAAGTCGAGTGAGAGTTACCGCCAAAAGTATGGTTCGCCTAATTACTTGAGTATTGTGCAAAATGAGTTTTTTATATTGATCTGGTTAAGAGCCAACTAGATTTATTGGACAAAAATCAATTATGCGGGATTTTCATTTTATGTTTCACTTGGAATCTGTAGGTCATTAAGAAGGACAAATTCTGGATTCGAGTGATACTTGTTAAGTTCCACTATGAGGAAATGGGTTATATATGTGTGAGAAGGGTTCAGAGGGAAGTTTCTTCTTCCTTTAATATTATTCTCTGGTCCTTTTCTTAAATTTAAATGTTATCTTTTTTCTCATTAAGCTGAAAGTTAAGGTTCTTGATTTAATCAGAGGTTGTTCCACCTCCTGGTAAGTGATATAGCTCTGCATGTTAATTTTTTAAAAGAGTAAGGTTGTTAATAAGTTTATGAACAATAAATTTGAATGAGAAACCTTGCATGGAGGTCATCTATTAGTGGAATGTTAGAAATTTGTCTGTAAATGGGTTTGTAATGATGGTTTCATATTCTGTAAGCAGTTATTGCTGCTGGTTTGAGATGAATGTCCAAGTTTGGAGCTTCTAGCTATAGTTAATGAGTATCAGGTGAGTCTTTATTTTGACTCCTACCTGTGAATTATTCTAGTAAAGAGATATACATAATGTTAACACCTCAAATATGCAGTAAGTGATTAAAGCATAGTAGTTGTTATATGTGCGATGATGATATGTTGGAAGTACTATCTGAATAAGAAGTTAGTGGTAAGTATGTAGGTAAAGTTTGATATGGTAAGAGTATGAATCATTCAGGAGTATGAACAAAGTTAAGTAACTTTTGAGTAATATGTCCACTTGTAATGCCTCTGGTAGGGCAATTATGTTGCTAACTAGACTGACATATCACGATTCGAAAATAAGTGCAAGACCATGTGGCTGAAACTAATGGCATTGTAAGATATGAAAACACTTATTGTGATGCCTCTAGTAAGATGAAAATTGGACTGGTAGATCACAACATGAAAGTGTGTAAGTCCATGTGGGAGAGACCCATGGCATAATATGATGATATGAATATTCATGGTGAGGCTTTCGGTAATATGTAAATCGAACTGACAGATCACGACATGAAATTATGTGTAACAGCCCGATTTTCAGTGGTGACGAAACAGTGGTTTTGGGACCACAAATTACTATCGCGTCAACTCGTAAATATTATTTTTAGAATATTTATAGAGTCATTAGAGTCATATTAAAATTTGGTTAAGAAATTTTAACGTTTAGATAACTAATTAAGGAAAAATGACTAAATTGTAAAAGGTGCAAAATATGGTAATTATAACATTTAGATGATCAAATGGCTTAATTAATAAATGAGGAAGGACCTAAATGGTAATTTAACCCTAATCAATATGTTGGACAGCATATTGAAAGGAAAAATGGTGTATAGTGGCAAAGTCATAAATAAGTTAAAATTTAATGAAACAAACTGAAACATTAATCAATTTCTCTTCATTTTTTCTTTAACCTTTGCCCAAAAGCACCATTGTTGACCTAAGAAGCTTCAGTTACTTCTTGGCTTTGCATGTGAGGTAAAATTGATTTGTTTTCTTGTAATTTTTATGTTTTTGAAATCATTGCAACTAGATCCAACTAGCTCATACCTTCGTTTTTGAATTTGTTTAAAGTTTTAGAAGTTTCCATTGATAAACTTTGAATGTTTTTTTATAATTATGTATTTGAAGCTTTGTTTGTGTTGTTTGATGAATTTGTGAAGTGATTTTGTTAAATTTTGATTTAGTGATTAAATTGTGAAAATGTTAAAACTTTAGGGTTTTATAGTGAATTTAATGTTTATTAGGGATTGTATAAGGGCCTAGTATATTTAGTTATAATTTTGACTTGAGAAAAACAATTAATTTGGTGATTTTTGGGTTAAGAGACTAAACTATAAAATTGTAAAAATTTGGGGTAATTGTATAAATTCAAAAAATAAAAGGGTATTAATTGTAAAATGGATTGGGATGTGAAATGTAAGCTAATAATTAAAAAATTTTATATTTTAGATCAAGACCCTGATAATACTCTAGAATGAGATATTTTTATATATTAATTACATATTTATTTTGAGTATGATCCTACTAATTTGAGCTATTTATGGTTTTTTATCTTGTAGAGACAAAATTGAAGACAAAAAGAAATTTGGGGGCAAAAAGAGTGAATTTAAAGATAAAATGGGCCAGCATGCGAAGTAGAAAGGAAGTGGTGTTGAAAATGCAAAGAGTGGAAGACTTAGGGGCAAAAGTACAAAGAAGAGATTTTATAAAAACAAAACTCTATTTAATTTTTAATTATAATTAGGATAATTGTTAAAGATTATTATTTAGATTTAATTTTAGCATTTATCTTTATTTATCTTTAATTATCTTTAATTATTTGTATTTATCTTTTAGGATTTAATTAGGAATAGACTAGGTTTCCTAGTACTATAAATAAGGGATGGAGTGACACAAATTTCATTAATCTTTTCTGTAGACACCCCCTCTCCCAAAAAGCTTAGCCTTTGTTCCTTTTACTTTTCAATAAAATTTTATTTTATTAAACTTATTTCTTTTTCCCAAAAAGCATAAGCCACTAAACTCATCTAGCTAAAGGTTGTCGAAATTCCCCAAAAAGGGTTCATGAGACTTAGAATCCGCACTTAGCCTTCTCAACGAGTATTCATCGTTTCTCCGTACTACGGGACTGACACTTCCGTCCATGTCCGTTCAAAAGTAATCTTTTTATCTTGTATAAAGGCGGCGCTTTGTATGTTTTGGGAAGGTTACACAGTCGGTTCGTTAGCTTACTGCGCCAATGGTTGTCGAGCCCAAGAGACAAAATGGTATAGCATTCGCCATTGAGAAGTGATGATATAGTGTAAGACGGTCCCAAAAAAGTGACAGTTGGCTAGAGTTAAGTTCCTCTAAATTGTAAGTTTAAAATATAAGTGGAGCTGGTGGTCGTAGGCGTCCTCTTCCACTATAACTGGCTTATTCTGTTCGAGAAGGATCATCTAAAAGCCGATGATAGAACCCAAGGTGAACCAAGACAACCGGAGGCTGGAATCTCTCCATAAAAACTCTTTTCTCAACTCTATCTTTCATTACAATTTTAATTTTAATTTTCGTAATTTCAATTCAATCAAACTTTAAATTCTATTTTTTTAATTTTTTTCCAGGTATGCAGGTTTTCTTAGGTACGACTTTGCCCGAGATTTCAAGGAACAGGGACTTGTGCAAATCCAGTCCCTAAGGATTTGACCCCACTTCCCTTATACTATTCTTTTTTCATTATGGGATATTTTTGGTGCTCTCAACGACACATCAAATTTTGGCTCCGTTGCCAGGGACTAGTAACGTACTAATATTGTTTTTTTGTTTCTTATGACCAGATCTGCTCCAAGTATTCTTGCGTTTGATTCAGAAATAAAGAAGACTGCGAGAGCTAATCGCAAAGAGACAAAGCTACGGAAAAAGCAGTCAGGAGTGGTTAGGACTCAGAGTAACCCACCACCAGAAATTGAAACCGACGACGAAGTTGAGTCTAAGGTTAACGAAAACCCTACTCAAACACTTGAAAGCAAAAAAGTAAAAGTCAATTAACTAGAAGAAGTGCTTAACGAAAACCCGAATCTAACACATCAACCTATGGCTCAAACGATTCGGCAACTGGCCGAAGCTCCGGCAGAATAACCGCCATTGTGCATTGCATATCCTACTACGAATATTGATTTTGAACTGAAGTCAGGTTTAATCCAATTACTGCCAACTTTTCGTGGGTTGCAAAATGAAAATCCCCACAAACATATGAAAGAGTTTCATATGGTTTGTCTTAGCATGAAACCTCAGGGGGAAACTAAGGATCAAATCAAATTACGTGCTTTCCCTTTTTCTCTAGCAGATTCTGTTAGGGAATGGTTATTTTATCTTCCCCCTGGATCTATTACAACTTGGACTAATCTTTCTCGTTTATTTCTCAATAAGTTTTTTTCCAGCATCACGTGCAGCTGAATTAAGAAGGGAGATCGTTAGGATAAGGCAAAAAGAAGTAGAGTCTCTTTACGACTATTGGGAGCGATTTAAGAAGTTGTGTGCAAGTTGCCCACAACATGGTATAACGGAACATTCTCTACTCCAATACTTTTATGAAGGCTTGAAACTCATAGAGATGAATATGGTAGATGTCGCCAGTGGAGGAGCATTAGTCAACATGACTTCCCAACAAGCAAGAGACTTGATATCCACGATGGCTGTAAATACTCAGCAATTCCGAGCCAATCCTGAACCTACTAGAAGGGTTCACTAGCTAAGTAATTCAACCTTAGAAGATAAAATTGATAGACTTACTAATATTGTGAATTTTCTTCTTGCAGTAAAAATAGGACCAACTCGACTGTGCGAAATTTTTGCAACACCTGAACATACAACTGATGCATGCCCCAGTTTGTGAGACGATACTATGGCTCATTTAGATGTTGTGGGGAACTTTCCTAGGCCACCACAAAGGCGATATGACCCCTACGCTAATACCTACAACCCAGGATGGAAAGACCATCCTAACTTGAGTAATGGGGCAAACCTGCAGTATAACCAACCATACCAAAACCAGTTTCCACAACTTCTGCAAGATTCAGGTACCTCTCTAGAAACCATGGTTAATAAATTAGCAGCTAATGTGTTTGATTTCCAACAGCAAATACAACGGCAAACTGTTGATTTATAACAGCAAATACTATGGCAAACTCTTGATTTCCAAAAGGGAACAAAGGATTTTCAACAGAAAACCGAGGCGTCTATAATAGAATTGACCACATCAATTGAGAAAATGAGCTCACAAGGGAAGCTACTGTCACAAACGGAACCTAATCCAAGACAACACGCAAATGCAATAACGTTGCGAAGTGGAAAAGTAATGGAACCAATTCTTGGTAGAATAATTCAACCTTCGTTTCCAGGATGATTGAACCAACATCAGAGAGGTAAAGAGGACAAATAGATCCTCAAAACATTCAAAAATGTTGAGATCAACATACCACTATTGGATTTCATCAAACAAATTCCGCGATATGCCAAGTTCCTTAAAGAGCTCTGCACCAACAAGCAAAAATTAACTGATAATGAAAGGGTAAGCATTGGTGAGAATGTATCCGCAGTGTTATAGCAGAAGATGCCAGCAAAATGCAAAGATAGGGGCATGTTCGTAATACCATGCAAAATAGGCCACTTAGGAAATAAAAAAGTTATGTGGGATTTAGGGGCCTCCATAAATGTAATGCCTTTTTCTATTTATAAATCACTTAACGCGAGTTTTTTGACGAAAACAGGTGTTATCATTCAATTAGCAGACAAGTCTATTATGTATCCCAAATGAGTCCTCGAGGATGTATTGGTGAAAGTCAAAGAACTTATACTTCCTGTAGACTTTTATGTGATAAAAATGGAATAGGATAAAACTCCTGGATCTTCAGACATCTTGTTAGGGTGACCTTTTCTTAGTACTGCAAATACTAAGATTGACGTGCGTAGCGGAACCCTCACGATGGAGTTTGATGGAGAGATCGTGAAGTTTAACGTTTATGACGCTATTAGTCACCCAAGTGAAATCTTGAACGTAAACTGTGTCAATATAATTGACTCATTAGTAGAAGAAACTTTTGAGTCATCTTATGGAGATAAATCTAAAATGATGTTTGATGATTTTGAATCTGTTAATGAATTATTGCTCCTATGGATACTAAACTTCTACCTTCTATTGTGCAGGCACCAGATCTAAAATTAAAACCACTTCTCGAGCATCTCAAGCGCACATTTTCGGAGAATGATGAGACCATTGCCAAACTTAAAAGGGATTAACCCCCTTGTAGGCACACATAATATTTTCCTAGAGGAAAATACGAAACCAAATAAAGAGGCACAAGGACGATTCAACCCAAATATGGTAGATGTGATTAAAAGGGAGAATTTTCAAGCCAATACAAATAAAAGAATTCAGCTGGAACAGCCCCAATACTAGTTGGGGCGTCAAGCTAGAAAAGTTAAACAAGCGCTTGTTGGGAGGCAACTCAATTTTTATTTTTCTTTATTTTTATTTTATTTTATTATTTATTATTTATTATTTATTATTTTATTATTTATTTATTACTTTATTTTATTTTATTATTTATTACTTTATTTTGTTTAGATATTAATAAATTTCTCTTCTTCTGTCTAGGTAAATCGGCGAGGAAAAAACTCAATAATTGGCATACTTTCACAAACATCCCTTATACTATCCTATTCCAAGTAGGAATAGCGCGTCCTTGCTTTATACAAACCAAAACCTGCACTCAAACACCCCACCCTTCAGCCAAACACTTTACATATACACCCCCAAACCCTAAAAATTTATCCCATTTTTCACCCAAACCCCTACCAGCCGCCGCACGTTCTTCCTCACCCTCACACCACCGATTTTTCAAACACCATGGTAAAGAATCACCCACGTCGTCTCTATCTTCATCTCCAGCATTTGACTCGCCCACCTCATCACCCTCCTCTCCTCCAAGCGACGCGAAACTTTCCCCTCCTTGCAGCTATGCGTGAACGACAATGACTACATGGGAAGTTTTTCTAAACCCTTTTAATTTCACCTATTTTTTATTTTTTTTTCTTTCATATCAAGGACAATGTGTTTTAAGTAGGGGGAGGCATTCCTTATTATTTCTGTTGTTTTATCTGCTAGTTTTACTGTTGTATTACTGTTGCTACTACCTTCTGCTCGTTTCTTCCCACATTTATTTTTTTAAAATATTCTGCCTCTTTTCATGCTCAAGATTTTTACTAGGACTTGCCCACTGTTTGACCTGCGAGCATGATTCTTGTCTACTGAGTTAGTTATGATTTTGCTAAGTTTGATTTCGTCTCCACTGTTTTATTTCTATTAGGCTAAAATAATTATGATTAATAAAATTAACTCTATCTTGCTTTTGGTAAAATCGATTAAGTCTAAATGCAAAGAGGACACTTAATATAATTGCATGCTAAAATTATGTTCATGACTATTAGGTGGTTGCTAAAACTTATTTTTGACACTTGATTGCTTTTCCTAGTCCTCCAAAATTAAAATTTCATTTAATGATAATAAATTTTGATGCCTCCTTGGTTATGAGTACAACTTAAAACGTGACTGATTGAGTAACTGGGGTAGGGTGCTTAGGTTGTCATCCTACTTCGCGTCAAAAGGTTGTGTGACGTGTTAGGTAAAACTTCGCTAACCGAAATTAAACAAAAAAATTTTAGGAATATGTTGGGCTGAGTAACCGAGGTGAGGTGCTTGGCTGTCATCTCTCTTCGCGTCAAAATGTTCAATATATTCTTAAGAAAAACAACATATATAAATATAATGAATTAGGAGTATGTTGGGCTGAGTAACCGGGTGAGGTGCTTGGCTGTCATCTCTCTTCGCGTCAAAAGGTTCAATATATTCTTAAAAAAATAAAAACAAAAAAGGAAAAAAAAAAGAAAAAAGAAAAAAAAAGTGATGTATTAATAATAAAATTGCATTTGGGGACCAAAGGTGGAAACAAATAGGGTGTCTTGGTAAGTTTAGTAAATTACCTGATTTTCATGAAATAATCCGAGTCGATTTTGATTTTTGTGTATTAATTGGAATACTTTTTCAGTTTTACTTAAAGCAAGCTAAGGGTTCTTTTTATTTTTCATATACATTATGCCTACTTCTTATAAAACTTTGGACTGATATTTCTTTTATGGCAAAATTCTAAATTTCACAGTGGATAGAAACCATACTTGAGGGCAAACATGGGCTAAGTAGGGGGAATTTGATAATACTCTAGAATGACATATTTTTATGTATTAATGTCATATTGATTTTGAGTATGATCCTACTAATTTGAGCTATTTATGGTTTTTTATCTTGTAGAGACAAAATTGAAGACAAAAAGAAATTTAGGGGCAAAAAGCTTGAATTTAAAGATAAAATGGGCCAGCATGCGAAGTAGGAAGGAAGTGGTGTTGAAAATGCAAAGAGTGGAAGACTTGGGGGCAAAAGTGCAAAGAAGAGATTTTATAAAAACAAGACTCTATTTAATTTTTAATTATATTAGGATAATTGTTAAAGATTATTATTTAGATTTAATTTTAGCATTTATCTTTATTTATCTTTAATTATCTTTAATTATTTGTATTTATCTTTTAGGATTTAATTAGAAATAGACTAGGTTTCCTAGTACTATAAATAGGGGATGGAGTGACACAAATTTCACTCATCTTTTTTGTAAACACTCCCTCTCTCAAAAAGCTTAGCCTTTGTTCCTTTTATTTTTCAATAAAATTTTATTTTATTAAACTTATTTCTTATTCCCAAAAAGCATGAGCCACTAAACCCATCTAGCCAAAGGTTGTCGAAATTCCCAAAAAAGGGTTTATGAGACTTAGAATCAGCGCTTAGCCTTCTCAACGAGTATTCATCGTTTCTCCGCACTACAGGACTGACGCTTCCGTCCATGTCCTTTCAAAAGTGATCTTTTCATCTTGTGCAAAGGTGGCCGCTTTGTATGTTTTGGGAAGGTTGCACAGCCGGTTCGTTAGCTTACTGAGTCAGTGGTTGTTGAGCTCAATAGACAAAATGGCGTGGCATTCGCCATTGAGAAGTGATGATCTAGTGTAAGGCGGTCCAACAAAAGCGACAGTTGGCTAGAGTTAGGTTCCTCTAAATCGTAAGTTTAAAATATAAGTGGAGCTGGTGGTCGTAGGCATCCTCTTCCACTATAACTGGCTTATTTTGTTTGAAAAGGATCACCTAAAAGCCGATGATAGAACCCAAGGCGGACCGAGACAACTGGAGGCTGGAATCTCTCCATAAAAACTCTTTTCTCAACTCTATCTTTCATTACAATTTTAATTTTAATTTTCGTAATTTCAATTCAATCAAACTTTAAATTCTATTTTTTTATTTTTTTCCAGGTACGCAGGTTTTCTTGGGCATGACTCTGTCCGGGATTTTGAGGAAGGGGAACTTGTGCAAATCCAGTCTTTGAGGATTTGACCCTACTTTCCTTATACTATTCTTTTTCATTATTTTATAGGGATAGGATATTTTTGGTGCTCTCAATGACGCATCAGACCCTATAGATACTCGTGGAAAAGGAAAAATTGCAGAATAGTCCAGTAGTAAAACAGAATGCCCAGTAGTAACCACACGGGTTAAGGCACGACCGTGTGTCTCAACCGTGTGGAAGAAACGGCCATAGGACATGGGCATGTGCCTAGGCCGTGTGAAGTTTGCACATTGAATGTGAAAATTTATAATTTCCACACGGCCTTGCACACGGGCGTGTACCTTTCCCGTGTGACCCTAAATGACTGATGACGTCAGAAACAGAATGTTAAGGTTTTTATACACGGGCTGAGACAGGGGCATGTCATGGCCATGTGGGGGACACGGACGTGTGCCAGGCCGTGTGAAAACCCCTGTAGGTTCCAATTGAAAAATAAATCTATGCGGGCAAGAGACACGAGCGTGTCCCTATATGCTGAGGCCATGTGAGTCACACGGTCCTTCAACATGGTCATGTTATTAGGTTACACGAGCGTGTCGCCCTTCCACATGGGCATGTGCCCCTGTTTTTAGTGACATTTTCCAAAGTTTTTTTAAAGAACTTGGTTTGGTCCCAAACCATTTCTAGAGTGTGCTTTGGGCCTCGTAGGCTCATATTAAGGATTTTAAGACAAACTTTGAAAAGTTTTAAATTTGAACAAAATTTCATAACCCGAAAATGTTTGTATGCATGTTATTTAGTTAGGTAACACTTCGTACCTTGTTCCAGCGTAGGAGACGGGTAAGGGTTGTTACATTTAGTGGTATCAAAGCTATGGTTTAGTCTATTCTCGGACTAACCTAGCGTGTGTACGAGTCTAGCTATACATTATATGTATTATGATAGCGTGACGACTCTTGACAATTTAAAATATGTTTTTATATAGTAAATGGACCAGTACGGAGCAGTGGCAGATTATGTCGAAAGTAATGTACCGGATCTCGCAGAAGAGACCGCGCTAGTTGAAAGTGGTCCATGACACTGAGTTAAGGCGGAGGGGCTAGAGAAGCCTTCCTCCATATGATGAATGCTTGGTATTCGGAGTTTGTTCGTACAAACCCGAACGCTTCACCTCCTCCACCCCCTCCAATCCCTTAGCCTGCCCTTGTAACTCCCCAAGTAGTGGAAATGATTAGAAGGGAAAAACCTCTGGTAGACAGAATTCGAAAGCAAGGGGTCGAGAAATTTCGAGCGAATATAGTGATGACCTAGAGAGAGTAGAATTTTGGCTAGAAAATACCATTAGGGTATTCGATGAGCTGTCTTGCACACCTGAGGAGTGCATAAAGTGTGTTGTGTCACTCCTATAAGACTCGGCTTAACAATGGTGGAACACCCTTGTGTTGGTTGTACCAAGGGAGAGGGTAACATGAGAATTTTTCTAAGAAGATTTTTGAAAGAAGTATATTAGCCAAAAATTTATCGATAAAAAAAGAAAGGAATTCCTTGAGTTAAAATAAGGCTGAATGACGGTAACCGAGTATGAGCGTGAGTTTGTAAGGCCCAGAAAATACGCTCGGGAGTGCGTATCCATCGAAGCCATCATGTGTTAGAGGTTTGAGGACAGATTAAATGAAGAGATCCGGCTATTAGTTGGCATCCTAGAATTAAAGGAGTTTATGGTGCTTGTTGGAAGAGCGTGCAAGGCCGAAGAATTGGCCAAAGAGAAAAGGAAAGCTGATATTGAGTCTCGTGACTCAAAGAAAAGACAGTTGGGGAAATCGTTTCAGTCCTCATCCAAGAAATCGAAAGAGTTCATTATTCGATCAAATGCTTTAGCAGAGTTCTCGAACAGAAATAGGAGTAACCAGTGCTCGGTTTCTAAGGCTCAAACCACTTCTATTATGAGTGTTGGTAGTGCTCGACCAAATAAATCGAAGTGTTCGCAGTATGATAGACGACATTTCAGTGAGTATCAAGGAAATGATAGAGGCTGTTTCAAGTGCGGTTCACTAGACCACTTTATTTGAAACTGTCCTGAGATGGATAAGAAAGACAGAAAGCAAGATGTGCAAGCAAATAATACTCCTTTTAGAGGGAGACCACAGAAGAACCCGAGAAAAGGGGCTAGCAGTAGAGGTACGCCTAGATATTCCAATGTGAGATCAGAGGGTAAAGCTCTTGCAAGGACATATGTCATTCGCGCTCGTGAAGAGGCATCGTCATCGGATGTGATTACGGGTACTTTCTCTTTACGATACTTCTGTTGTTGCTTTGATAAATCCGGGATCTTCCTATTCGTATGCTTGTGTGAAATTGGTGCCTAGCATAAATATGCCTATTGAGTTTACAAAATTTTTGATAAAAGCGTCAAACCTGTTAGGCAAGCAAGTGTTTAGAAACTGTCCTTTAATAATTAGAGGTCATTGTTTTTCGGCCAACCTCATACTACTACCGATTGATGAATTTGACTTAATTCTTTGCATGGATTGGTTGACTGTTCGTAATGTATTAGTAAATTTTGGTAGTAAGTTTATTGAACTGAAATGTGAAAATGGGGATATTATTCGGGTTGAATCAGGTGAATATGATAGCTTACATGTACTGATTTTTTCTATGACTACTGATAAATAAATGAGAAAAGGGTATGAGTCCTATATTGCATTTGTGTTGAATACCCAAGAGTCGGAAGTAAAGATTGAGTAAGTGCTTGTGGTATGTGAGTGCCTAGATGTGTTTCTGGAAGAGTTGCCCGGATTGCCTCTAACAAGAGAAGTTGAGTTTGGTATTGAGTTAGTCCCTGGTACGTCACCTATTTTGATTACCCTGTATAGGATGGCTCCGACGGAGTTAAAGAAGTTGAAAGTTCAGTTGTAAGAGTTAACAGATAAAGGGTTCACGAGGCCTAGTTATTCTCCATGGGGTGCTCCGGTACTCTTTGTGAAAAAGAAAGACGGTTCAATGAGGCTATGTATAGATTATAGACAGCTCAACAAGGTAATCGTAAAGAACAAGTATCCCTTGCCTAGAATCGATGATTTGTTTGGCCAATTGAAGGGAGCCATAGTATTTTCTAAGATAGACTTCAGGTCCAGTTATTACCAGCTAAGAGTTAAGGAACAAGATGTACCAGAAACTGTATTTCAAACGAGGTATGGCCATTATAAGTTCCTCATCATGCCCTTTGGCTTAACGAATGCTCCTGCAGTATTATGGATTTAATAAACCGTATTTTTCGACCATACTTGGATAAGTTTGTAGTTGTTTTTATTGATGACATATTAATTTATTCTCGTGATAAAAGTGAGCATGCAGAGCATTTGAGAACTGTCTTACAAACTTTAAGAGATAAGCAGTTGTATGCCAAGTTTAGTAAAAGCGAGTTTTGGCTTAGAGAGGTCGGATTCTTAGGACACATCGTTTTGGGTGATGAAATTAGAGTTGACCGAGTAAGATCTCAGCTATTGTTGAGTGGAAATCACCAATGAATGTATCAGAGATTAGAAGCTTTCTAGGCTTAGCAGGTTACTATAGATAATTCGTTAAAGGATTCTCCATGATTGCTACTCTGATGACGAGGTTGCTATAGAAAGATGTCAAATTCGAATGGACAGAAAAGTGCCAACAGAGTTTTGAGAAACTAAAGGCATGGTTGACTGAGGCTCCAGTTTTAGTACAACCTGAACCGGAAAAAGAATTTGTGGTTTATAGTGATGCATCCTTGAATGGATTGGGTTGTGTACTTATGCAAGAGGGCAAGATGGTAGCATATGCCTCGAGACAGCTAAAACCGCATGAGAAAAACTATCCGACTCATGACTTAGAGTTAGCCGCCATAATATTCGCACTGAAGATTTGGAGACACCATTTGTATGGCGAGAGATGACGAGTATTCACCGACCATAAAAGTCTAAAGTATTTGATGACTCAAAAGGAACTGAACCTTCGCCAACGGAGATGGCTAGAGCTCATAAAAGATTACGAACTGGTGATCGACTATCACCCGGGGAAGGTGAACGTGATCGTCGATGCTTTGAGTAGGAAGTCATTGTTTGCCTTGAGAGCTATGAATACCTAGTTGTCTGTGACTAATGATGGTTCGGTCATAGCAGAGTTAAGAGCTAGACCGATGTTTCTGCAAGAGATTTGTAAATTTCAGAAAAGTGATAAAGAGTTACAAGCTAAGATAACTCAATGCGAGACGGGTATTGAATTAGATTTTTATATTGGTACCGACGGTTATTTGATGTTTCCAATAGAGGACCTGTGTACCTAAGGATGAAGAGCTTATTTAGAAGATCTTATAAGAGGCCCATAGTGGTTGTGTGTCTATCCATCCGGGTAGTGTTAAAAATGTATAATGACTTGAAGAAAATGTATTGGTGGTCGGGAATAAAAAAAGACATCTCAGAGTTTGCCTCTAAATGTTTAATTTTTCATCAAGTGAAAGCCGAACACCAAATACCTTCAGGTTTACTTCAGCCCGTGATGGTTCCTGAGTGGAAATGGGATCGTATTACCATGGATTTTGTGTTTGGATTACCGTTGATAGCAAAGAAGAAAGATACTGTATGGGTTGTGGTTGATAGGCTAACTAAGTCGGCTCATTTTATACCAATGCATGCCAATTATCCACTTGAGAAATTGGCCGATTTGTATGTTTCTGAAATTGTGAGACTTCACAGGGTACTTTTATCGATCATTTCGGACAGAGATCCAAGGTTCACATTACGGTTTTGAAAAAAGTTGCAAGAAGCATTGGGGACGAAATTGAATTTTAGCACGGCTTTCCATCCGCAAATCAACGGTCAGTCAGAGAGAGTAATTCAAATTCTTGAAGACATATTGCGGTGTTATGTCCTTGAATTCCAAGGCAGTTTGGAAAAGTATTTACCGCTGGTAGAGTTTGCCTACAACAATAGCTATCAGTCGAGTTTGAAAATGGCGCCTTATGAGGCTTTGTATGGGCGTAAGTGCCGAACGCCCTTGTATTGGACCGAACTCAGATAAAATCAGATACACGAGGTTGACTTATTCAGAGAAATTTAAAAGAAATTAAAAGTGATTCGTGGTTGTTTGAAGGCCGCTTTGGATAGATAGAAATCCTACGCAGACTTGAAACGGAAAGAGATTGAGTTTCAAATCGGTGATAAGGTATTTTTGAAAGTATCCCCGTGGAAGAAAGTCCTTAGATTTGGTCAGAAAGGCAAATTAAGTCCATGCTTTATTGGACTATGTGAGGTGATTGAGAAAATTAGGCCAGTAGCATATAGTTTAGTCTTGCCGTCCGAGTTAGAAAAGATCCATGATATATTCCATGTGTCTACGTTGCGCTGTTACTGTTCTGACCCATCACATGTGATTTCACCAACAGAGGTTGAGATTTGTTCAGATATGACTTATGGCGAAAAACCAATTAAGATCTTGACCCGAGAGGTCAAGCAATTAAGAAATAAAAGTATAGCACTCGTGAAAGTACTATGGCATAGACATGGGGTTGAAGAGGCCACGTGGGAGCTCGAGGAGACTATGAGAGACCAATACCCAAACCTTTTTAACGGTAAGATTTTCGGGGACGAAAATCCCTAAGGGGAAGAATTTGTAACAGCCCGATTTTGGGGCTAGTTAGAACAGTGGTTTTGGAGCCACAAATCTGAGGTTGGAGAAATTATTTTAATATTATTTTATGTGTCATGGCATGATATATGAGTGTTTGAAAATTTTGGTGAATTAATTTTAGCTATTTTATTCTTAATTTTGAAAAATGACTAAATCGCATAAAGTGCGAAAGTTTTGTTCTACTAGCTAAAAGTATTAAATAGCTATGGAACACTAAAGTAGAGGTCCTTATTGAGTAAATAGACCAATGAAATTATGGTGGCTAGACATGAATTTTTAATTCATGAAATTGGTCAAAGTTTGGTGGCATTAGGTGACTAAATGAATAAAACAAAATAAAAGAAAGAAAAAGTTATCATCTTTTCCTATTCTTCCTCTTCCACTGAAATTTTCAGCAAAATTAAGGGTTTTAAGAGCTCAAATTTCAGCCAAGCTTTTCTCTTGCAAGTAAGTGATTTTGGTGGTTGTTTTTGTTAATTTTTGTATTTTTGGAACCCCTATAGGTTAATCTAGCTAATGAGAGGACTATTTTGCAAAATGGTTGAGAGTCTAGGGTCTTACCATGTGATTATTTATATTGTTTGCTGAAATTTTATAGAAGAAAATGAATCTTGGTTGTTAAATAGACAACTTTTGTGAAAGGGGTTTTCATGAAAACACCTAAAATGACCATTTTGTGAAGTTTGTAAAATATGTGGTAAATGTGTGATATAATAGAAATTGTGAGCTACTACAAGTATAAATTAGATTCGGCTAGGCTTGGTTAATGAAGAAATTTGATGAAAATTATTTTACGAGCCTAAGGGAAAATCATAATTATGTGAAAGTCTAGGGAAAAATGGTAATTTTGCCTAGGTATGAATTGTAGATTGTCTAAATTAATGTAGTGATTAAATAAGTGAATTTTTCATTATAGATCAAGAAAAACAGAGTCAGGACCTAGACCGGGGGAAAACCAAGCTATTGGACTAAATCGAACTAGTCGTCCATATTTTGTATACCGAGGTAAGTTGTACGTAAATAATACAACTTTATTGTTATTATGTATTGAACAATTAATATGGCATAAAGTATGTTATTATTGTTGTGAATATGCTTGATGAGAATTGATGTAGTAAAAACTCCCGGTTGAACCTTAGGAATAGATTGGATATCCATGCTATGACATTTGGGTGATATGTGTGCTAGTGTAAAACCATGTCTGGGACATGGCATCTGCCATATTATGAGAGCCAATGTAAAACCATGTCTGGGACATGGCATCGGCCACATTATGAGAGCCAGTGTAAGACCATGTCTAGGACATGGCATCAGTATTGATATGAGAGCTAGTGTAAGACCATGTCTGGGACATGGCATCGGCTCAATATGTGACCACTGTAAGACCATGTCGGGACATGGCATCGGTATCGTACCCTCTGGTGTGAGGCTTGTCGGGTATCCTCTGGTATTCCAACTAGTTCAACGGGTAATTTAAAGCTTGTGTCAAAAGTGAGAAAAGTTACGACTATGTTGTAAGTGATACAGGTACCTACATGAAATTCATGAGAAATGAGCTCGATTATGTTGTATGATTAGTAAGGATAAAAATGAGTAAGTTTTGCCTTTAATCATTTGAGAATTATGTGCAAGTTTATAATATGTTATGAGTGATTTTTGTTAGTTATTTACATGCGATTTACTAAGCTTTATTCTTACTTCCTCTCATTTCCATTTTCTTATAGTGCCGCCAAGCTAGCTCGGAGATCAACAGACATCGGAGGCATCGATCACACTATCAATTAAAGCATGCGGTATAGTTAGCCTTAGTATTTTAAGTATGGCATGTATAGGGACTGGGTCTTTTTGTTAAGTGTCATATTGTTTTGGCCATATGTGTTGGCTTGTCATGAAGTTGATCCATTTTGTCTAAGGCCATGGATAATGGCTAATATTTGTTGTTGATTTATGCAAATAATGATGTTTTTCATGATTGGATTGATAAAGTATGTGATAAGTTTTGCATGTGAATGGAGTGTAGTGGCCTTGATATGTGTATGTCTTGGTTGTGGCTGATTTGATCAGATGTTTATGTGTGGATTGGCGTTACTTGATGTGGGTTATGTTGGTGCAAGTAAGGGTGGCAAAAGGGCTTGGTAAATAGCCTTGTTTTTGTCCACACAGGTAGACACATGGGCGTGTAGTCCAGTCGTGTGTCTCCTGCACCTTAATTTAGTAAAATAGAATGCCCAGTAGTAACCACACGGGCTGAGGCACGACCGCGTGTCTCAACCGTGTAGAAGAAACGACCATAGGACATGGGCATGTGCCCAGGCCGTGTGAAGTCTGCACCTTGAATGTGAAAATTTAGAATTTCCACACGACCTTGCACATGGACGTGTGCCTTGGCCGTGTGACCCTAAATGATTGATGACGTCAAAAACAGAATGTCAAGGTTTTTGCATACAGGCTGAGACACGAGCGTGTCATGGCCATGTGGGGGACTAGAGGTGTACATGGGCTGGGCCGAGCCTAACTAGAAATCTAGGCCCGTTTTATAGGGCCGGGCCCAGCCCAGCCCAAAATATGGGCCTGAAAAATTGTCCAAGCCTAGCCCGAAATGGAATTGGCAAGCCCGAGCCCGGCCCAGCCTGGCCCGTATTATTTTTTTATTTTATTTTAAATTATTTTAAATTGTGTTATCAAATTATCAGTATTGTAAACACGAATGTCAATACGGATCTCACGTGAAACATATTTAAAGTATATATATCAACTTGTAAACACGAATGTGTTCATCTTACGCATAACTTGATTCTAAGGTGTTAAAAAAACACTATCAATAAAATTTAACAGAACTATTTTTTTAACAAGTGAGATCCAATTTATCTAACACACGATTAACATTGCGATGATGGAATGATATGATACGATTCTATCCTTTTAAAAATCAATCGAAACATGAAGTTGGAAACATGGAGAATTAAACCAACAAATTTACAATGAACTTAGAGTTTAACTTAATTAATTCAAACTCAGTAACAAATGATGTAAAGTTTGCTATTCAAATCCTAGAGCCTAGATGTTCCGATTTAAGAATAGATGAAAGAGTAGCGATTTGAACTTTAAAATTAAACATAATCAAGTTTTCGATTAAGCATCTATAGACACGAAGAATTTGAAAAAAAAAAAGGTTCAATCAAAATCAAAATATAGCCAACTGAAATTCAATTGAATCAAAAAGCTTCTTTTTTCTCCTACAATATAACACAAAATGGAGCCTATGACTTGATTTAAAGCAACAAGCTTGAACTCCACTAATTTAGGAAAGGACCTCAAACTCTGGTTTAGAGACCACACAATCTTTTTCAAAAATAAGAAAGCAAAAAGGATAGGCATTGCATTTAAACCAAATTTCCAGACCACACAATCTTTGACCTACAATTTGTTTACCTTTAAATTGAAACAAGTTGTTTGAACTAAAATAATAACCAAATTAATAATAAAACAAAAGTTTTACAATATCGAAATAATATTAAATACGAAAATAGAAAAATAAAACAGCATCAAAACAGCCCTAAAACAGCATCAAACAGCAACAAAACAACATCAAAATAGCCCCAAAACAGCATCAAACAGCAACAAAAAGCAACTAACAACAACTAACAGCAACAAAACAGTGCCCAAAATAGCATAAAAATAGCATTAAACAGCAGAAAAACAACACCAGCAACAATCCCAAAACAGCACCAAAAACCTGCAAAATATAATCAACCAACCAAAATATCTATACATTAACCAATTAACATATTTAATTTTATAATAAACTATAAATTGTAAGCTAAATTAAATTGCCAATAGTTAGAAAGGAAGGTAACCTAAAAAGCAATCGAAGAAATATCGTCCTCATCGTCATTCTTGTCACCAACTTCTAACATGAAATAAGAATAAATAATTAGATTATCAAATTGATAAAAATAATATAAAATTACAACAATAAAACGAGAATAATAATTACCCGTTGAAAATTCCTTAGCTCGCATCCAATCATCAAGACAAACAACGGCTTGAACCATTTTTGGCTTAAGTGAACTCCTCAAAGGTGTGATAACTTTTTCACCTGTGCTAAAAGCCGACTCGAAAGCTACAGTCGATATTGGAATTTCCAAAAGATCACTAGCCAATAATGAAAGCTCATTATATCGAACTGAACTTTTGCTCCAATAATCCAAAACATCTATTTGACTATTCAACTCAAGCTCCGGTTCTTCCAAATAAATATCCAACTGTGACTTTTCACTCTTAGTGCTAGATTCATTTAAATACCATTTATAATCATCACTCATCAAAATCTCCCCTAAAATCAACACTATTAACATTGTGTTGATGCAAACTAGAATCAACGGGATCATTATCTGAGATATTAGAATTCTCAGCCAAAGAGGAAGACGTGGATTTGGATTTCTTAGCATACTCGTCAAGCAAAAGTCTAAGATTGCTAAGAATGGTTTCAACAAAATCTGAAGCATGAATACCATAGATTGAAGTAAAGCAATATTGCACATAATTCAACTTGTAACGAGGATCTAATATTGCAGCACATGACAATATCAACGAATACTCAGCCCAATATTTATTAAATTTCTCTTGTATTTCCTTAACCATTGGAGTTAAAAAAGAATGAGGATCTTTAACTGTATCAAGCAAGACCTTGTGAACCTTCCAAACCCCTCTGAAATAAAGATTGGCCGTCGGATAATTAGAACCAGAAAAAATACAAGTCATATCATAAAAGACTTTCAAAAATTTGCAAAGAATAGCAACATTTCTCCACTCCTCGTCAGAAAGTGCAAATATTTGATAGTCTTTATCCCGTTGGCCCCAATAATCTAGCACATCTCTATAGTAGAGAGAAGATTCAAGCATCAAATAAGTAGAATTCCATCTAACACACACATCTTGATGCAACTTTTTGGTCACATTCAAATGAAAACTTTTGTCGGCCACATCATAAAATCTTTTCCTACGAATTCTCGACTTTTTTATGTACTTAATTCCATTTCGAATCTTACCAACAACACCATCAGCAAGTTCCAAACCAGCTTTAACTATAAGATTCAAAATATGTGCACAACATCTAACTTTGAAAAAGCACCATCACACAAAATAGTTCGGTTCGCATTTAAAACGATTTTTAAGACAAGAAACCAACACATCATTATAAGAAGCATTATCCAAAGTGATGCTAAAAATTTTCTTGTCTATACCCCATTGAGATAAACATAAACAAGTTCATCCGCTATGCTCAAACCATCATACGGAGGAAATAAAGCTCTAAACCTTATGATTCTCTTTTGTAGCTTCCAATCTTTGTCAATCCAATGAGCAGTAATGCAAATATATTCATCATTAGTATGCTCTGAGTTCCAATTATCGGAAGTTAGGCAAATTAAACCAGGTGCTTTAGCTAACTCTTCTTTAACATGATCTCTCTCTTTTGCATAATACATTAGGACATCCCTAGCACCTGTAACTCTACTTATATTCTTAAAATTAGGACTAGCAATTCTCATCATGTATCTAAATCCTGGTTTTTCGACCGTCCTAAATGAATGCTTGCCACACAAAAGAAAAGTAGAAACAGCTCGACGACACTCATCAGCATCAAACTTATAGTTTTTTATAGATGGACCACCACCTAATGATGGTTGATTGATTATATGGTGTATTGAGTGATGTCCTTATTAAATTTTTTCAAACATTGATTTAGATGACGTCTTAAATGAGAGGTTTCACTAGAAGATTTAGCAGACAAGATACTCTTACAGTGATTACATTGTGCCTTCAATTCATTTTTGTCCTCGCATTCAAGCTTTGTCATTTCATCCCACACCTTCGAAGTGGTATGCTTTTGACTTTTGGCAGCACTTTCATACTCATTAAACCCATCTTCCACAGGTATAGGAGTGTTCGAACTAGCCATGGTCATAAAAACTTAAGTCCTGAAATCCAAATAAACCAAATTAGCCCAAATTATTCAGTCATAAAAACAACCAATAGATGTAAACATTTCAAAGTTGACCTAGGGTAGCACATTTAAATATTGAGGGCTGAATTTATCATTATACCTAATACTAATCTTAAAGAGAGAGAGGGAGAGAGAGAGAGGAGATACATAGAATGATGAAAAGAGATCTAACAAGGTTTCAAATGTGGGGAAAAAAGTTTAGGCTAATGAGGTCACCTTTTCTTTTTAATTAATTAAAAGAAATTATTATGGTATCATATGCTTAAGGAGTGGGTATGCAAAAGACAAAAAACCAAGGAGCTTCCACCAGAAATTTCCTCTTTTTTCAATATGAAAGATAAAATAATAGAAAAAATGTCATTACCCTTTCATGCCCCTAAAACTACCCTTTTAACTAAAAGGGTAACTACGGGTGAAAAAAAAACAATAAAGTCTAAAGTCAATTAAGATATGCAGTATACATATATTTAATGTACATAAGCCCTGTTATGAGATATATATGTTACTATGATATTTTTATCCACTGCTCTGTTTTCCAATTATGGATTGTGAGTATGAATTGTGGGAATTTCTGTTTTCACTTTTTTTCTTTACAAGGTTCCTAATCTTGTATGATAAATCACTTTCATTGCCATTTTAAACAATTCAAGCTAGCTGTCTAGAACTAGGCAAAGTCATGGTTGTCATTTTCAACCTGTAGGGATATAAGCATATAACAGTAAACAAACAACATATCAACCAAATTATTATTGTCTATCACAGGGATTTGCGTGATGGGCGGATCCACTTTTTAGTAATTTCCTTGCTTCTTATGCAAGTTGTTTTCTAAATTGTTTTCTTATGCAAATAACACAACAAAGCTAGTTAAAATACTTTCATTTCACTATATATATATATACATACAAACACATACACAAACTAAGCAAACATGGATACAATGAACCATGACTGCTTTATTCTAATAATAAAACCCCAAATACATCATATATTATTTAGATCAGCTATTCACAAATAAAAACCCAAATCTTTTACCAAAACAAAGAAATATACCAAGTTTAGCTATTCACAAGTTCTCCAACTAAGTTTCCAACATTAAACAAGTTCATCTATTCTCAAATCCAAGCAATCACGTTGATCAAATCAATTTTTATAATAGATAAGAATTAATTCCAAAAGCATCTTACTCACTACTTCCAAACCATAACGCAAAGACACCAAAAATGAAAAGAACCAATCAGGTTTTCATTACTTAAGTATCATTATTAATAAATAAAACTCTTTGCTTTTTCTTGATTTTTCTCGCGATTCTCGAATGCAAAGTATGCAACAAGCAGAATCAATTACACATTTTACTAAAAGAATAAAAGGGATTTCAGCCTTTAATATAATCAAACAAATCTAAGAATAATTACATAAACTGAGCAAAGTTGGAATCTGCACATTCAATCTACTTTATTTTTCTAAGAAGAAAGGCCTTGCTGGATATCAATTTGAAAGTATTTCACAGCATTTTCAAATCAAACCTTCCCCTTTAGCTAACAAATAGCTAGTAAAATACAGTCCATTTCAGCAAATAAAACAAAATCTCTGGAAATTTTTATAGCAATAAACTACAATTAACAAGTATAATTATGAAGACAAACCAAAATTTTAATTTAGTAGAAGCTGTAGGACTAAAATTTACCTTACAACCAAAGTTGCCAACTCTTGAAAACACGGCAAAACAAAGATCGAGTGGAGGGAGGAAGATGAAGATTGAAAAGGAAGGTTAGGGATTTTGATTTTAGAAAGGGAAAAAATGGGAGTAAGACGAGAAGAAAAAGTCACGTGAAAAAAGGGGAGGAAGGTTAAAATTTTATTAATAAAAAAATAAAAAATAATATTAAAATTTTCAGGCCGGGCCCGGGCCAAAAAACTCATACCCGAAGCCCGGCCTGTTTTTTAAACGGGCCTAATTTTTTACCCAAGCACATTTTTCGGGCCTATATTTTTACCCGAACCCTCCTATTTTTCGGGTGGGCCTTCGGGCCGACCGGGTAGCCCGGCCCATGTATAGCTCTATAGGGGATATGGGCATGTGCCAGGCCATGTGAAAACCCCTGTATGTTCGAATTGAAAAATAAATCCACACGAGCAAGGGACACGGACGTGTCCCTATAAGCTGAGGCCGTGTGAGTCACACGATTCTTCAACATGGCCATGTTATTAGGTCACACGGGCGTGTCGCCCTTCCACACGAGCGTGTGCCCTTATTTTTAGTGACATTTTCCAAAGTTTTTCTAAAGAACTCGGTTTGGTCTCGAACCGTTTCTAAAGTGTGTTTTGGGCCTCGTAGGCTCATATTAAGGATTTTAAGACAAACCTTGAAAAGTTTTAAATTTGAACGAAATTTCAAAACTCGGAAGTGTTTGTATGCATGTTATTAAGTTAGGTAACGCCTCGTACCTTGTTCCAGTGTAGGATATGGGTAAGGGGTGTTACATATCGTTTTAATACGTCAAAATTACTAAGCTTCATTGAGCTTACTTGTGTTGTTTATTGTTCTTATAGATACTCAGAAGGTTAGACGATCGGATCGACACTCAAGTCACACTATCCATAAATCTCGATAGTTTTGGAACGTTTATTTCGGATTATATGGCATGTAATAGGCTTGAATGTTATTACTAATATTTTGAATATGTAAACTGTTAAGTATGAACTTGAATGTATATTGTTATCCTTTTCAATACATGTAAATAAGGTAAAATATGTTGATGCAAAAAATGATATATGTTTATAGAATGTTGTGTATGTGATGATTAGGTAAGTAAATTGGTTAGATGATAGATTTTGTGAATTGAAAGGTTGTGATTGATGTTTCATTTAGATGTATAATTGTATATATTTGTGGTATCAATGATGATACATTGGTTAGGCACTTAGGATGTTGATTTGGCATTTTTTGGCTTGTTTAATGTCACTTTGATTAGGTCTTTTGCTTGTTAAATGATTTGCTTAGAATCCAAGTAAGCTTGAAATGTTAAACTTGTTGTTTAAGGTTCATTTTAGGTCCACACGGCCTGAGACACGAGTGTGTGACTCAGCCGTGTGTGACACATGGCCTGGTGACACGGTCGTGTGTCCCTTGTAGGTTCCATTGCATGCAAGTCAGGTAGTTACATGGCCTAGCACACGGCCTGACACACGGGCATGTGACACGGCCGTATGGCCCTACTTAGAGAGTTAAACAGGTGAGGATACGAGTTGGGACACGACCGAATGTCCCTATTTCAAAGGTTACATGGCCTGAGACAAGAGCATGTGTCTCAGCCGTGTGAGGCACACCGCCGTGTGACCCCTATAGTCAAATATTTCTAACTTTTTCTTGAACTTTCCAAATGTTTCCAATTTGGTCCCAAATTGTTTCTAAGGTGTTTCTAGAGTCTCGAGGGCACGATTAAGAGAAGATATATATGTGAATGAATGTATTTTAATATGTTTTCTATGATGTGTATGTTTAATATTTCGTTTGTTCGGTAATATTCTATAACCCTAATCTGGCGACGGATACAAGTTAGGGGTGTTACATTATGTATAAGTCCATGAAGGGGAAACCCATGACACCTTCTATGAAAGTTCGCTAAGACAGTAAACATGTGATTCAGTATGTTTACCTGTGTGGCTTGATCTATTAAGCCTTTGTGACGTATTCTAAATTGCCTTTGTGGTGGATCTCGATACGTCTGTGAGGCGTATTGAGTGATATGTATATGTATGGAAAGTTAGGTTATTTACCTTTGTGTTAAGATTTGGGTAAGTTCTAAGATTCTTTGGTAGCTAGTTTTATGATAAGTATTTGATGAGGTTGATGATAATTTGGGTAGTTTGATCTGGTAGTAAGATCGATAAGCCATAAGAGGCGTATTTTGAATGAGAAATTACGTTTGTACTTCTATAGGGAATTCGCCTTAATAGCTTGTTAGTTTGGAATAAGGGCATATACATATTAGGAAATGTATAAGTGTTCGTTAATTCAATTTAGTTAAGCTAATCTGAGTTTTCTGATATCTGTCAAATTTGAGTAGTATCATGTCTCGTTCTGGGGAAAGTTGGAATGAAAGTTCTTAGTAAATATGATATTCTTATGCTCTGGAATATAGGTGATTAGAACTCTTTGGAATGATCTAGAGAGTTTCTCATCAATATGTAAACGTATGGAGTTTGAGTCAAGGTATGAATTAATTGATAATCTAATATAGCAAACTCAGTATTAGAATTCGAAAAAAGTGAGATTAGTAAGAAGTATCTGCCAAAAGAATAATACTTGTGATAAACTGTTCTAGGATAAAAAATGAAGGCTGTCTGAATAAAAGAGAAGAGATAGTATCGTCTAGTAAGATTGAAGTCAGCCAATTAGTTAAGGTAAGAATGATACATTAAGTATGGTAAGCATCGCATAGGTATATATATCCGACTATGTAAAGGTATCCGCCAAAAACATATTTATAATCCAAATATCTAGAATGTAGAATTCAAAAAGAAAGGTTTCAAGGTATTTTATATTCAAACTCACTAAGTTTGTGTAATTTACAAGCGTTTTGTTTATGTTTCAAGTGTAGTTGTTGATTGAGTTCGCCAAGAGGGATGATGCCAGGAATGTGCCAAGGAAATAATCATCCGAGTTATTATGCATACAGTGGATAACTTAGTAATAAGGCGTATAGTAGGATTATGCCTTATCATGTCTGTTTTCAGTAAACTTATGTGTTGTACAAAGTTGTGACAAGCCTAAGGTATTATTTTATTTTTAAATACTTTTTTTTTAATAATGAGACCTTAAATAAATTAATAAGAAATATGTTTTAAGTCAAGAGTACAAGTTGACCTCCTTTGAAAATTTTTGCTAAGTACTTGGGAAGTAACACTCGAGATCCAGACTCGGTGAATTGAGTTGGGTTAAGGGCATAACAACCCTAATAAAACACAATGTTTATAATTTAATCAAGACCCAAGTAAATGGGCCTTGAGTTTCTTCAAAGCAATAAACCAGTTCTGTCAGGCCGAATGACCTCTAATGAACAAGAAGGAACATCAGAATGTGTCTTGGTTGTGAGCTTCTTTGCATGGCTCGTGACACAATGATTGAATTATCTTACTATACTCCTTCTATTAGAATATGGTTTTTTAAACCTACAAATAAACATAGTCTACTCCTCTTGTAATAATTCGAATTTGACATAGTGAATTATCTTTTCATCTGTCCGTGGTTTTTTTCGAAAGGGTTTCCATGTAAAAAAATCTGCGTGTTCTTTATTTTTTTCTTTCTCTTTTTTTTGCAATACATTTTCATTACCGACATTCTATTTTTTTTACAAATTTGTATCAGAGCTTTCGGGTTGTTCATCTCAATCACAGTAATGGTGTATTTAAAGTATAAAATTCTGCTGTTATATTGCAACACCAGATTTGTGTTGTGGTAGATAAAGATACAAGCAGTTCTTGGGAAGATGGACTTAGAGGATGCCCTGTCAGGGATAGATAAGATGCCTTCGACATTGACAGAGGAAGATGAGAGGCGTAAAGATTGAAAAACATTAGCACAATTACATATGCATTTGTCTAACAAAATTTTGCAAGATGTGATGAAGGAGAAGACTGCCGCTGCATTATGGAAGAGGCTAGAACAAATATGTATCTCGAAAACTCTAACCAGCAAGTTGCATATGAAGCAGCGTCTTTATGCTCATCGTTTGGAGGAAGGTGCGTCTGTGCATGAACACTTAATAGTGTTTAAAGAAATTCTCTCAAACTTAGAGGCCATGGAGGTTCAGTATGATAAGAAAGATTTAGGGTTGATTCTACTTTGTTCGTTGCCCCCGTCTTATTCAACCTTTAGAGATACAAATTTGTATAGCCGCGGGTCTCTCACAGTTGATGAGGTTTATGATTCTTTGACCTCATATGATCAGATGAAATGTCTTGTGGTTAAACCTGACTCTCAGGGAGAGGGTCTCATTGTTCATGGGAGATAAGACCAGAATGTTGATGATGATCATGGAAGGACACAGGAATGAAATCTTCATGGTAAATCTAATGGAAGATCGAAGTATTCAAACAGAGGTAAAACTTGTAACTTTTGTAAGAAGAAGAGACACATTAAATCTGAGTGTTTTAATCTGTGGAACAAGGTCAAAAGGGAGGTTGCGAATCAAAAGAGCAAAAAATCAGAAAAAATCGATAAAGCTGATATTGTAGAAGACTACAACGACGGTGAACTTCTAGTCGTTTCTGTCAACAATTCTAAAGTAAGCGAATAATGGATCTTTGATTCGGGCTGCACCTTCCACATGAGTCCCAATTGGAATTGGTTTACAACTTATGAAACAGTGTTTGAAAGTGTTATTTTGATGGGAAATAATGCTTCGTGTAAAATCACAGGTGTTGGAATGATTAAAGTTAAGATGTTTGACGGAGTTGTCAGAACACTTAGTGACGTGTGACATGTTCCAAAATTAAAGAGAAATTTAATTTCGTTGAGTACTCTTGATTCAAAAGGGCACAAATACACAGCTGAAAGTGGGGTTTTGAATATTTCTAAAGGTTCCCTCATTGTGATAAAAGGACAGAGAAAGATTGTCAAGTTATATGTTGTCGAATGCTAACTTACCGAAGTCGTTTTGGGCCAAAGCAACCTTTACTACATTTTTTTATCAACCGATCTCCATCCATTGCCATTGAGAAAAATATCCATTAAATGTGTTTTTTTTTTGTTATAAAGCTGGTGTAAAAGGGTATAAGTTATAGTGTCCTGAAAATAGAAAAGTTGTGATTAGCAGAGATGTTATTTTTTATGAAACTACTATGCTACCTAACTTATCTTTTAAAGACTCTTCTAATAAAGAACATCAAAAGTAGGTGGAGCATTAGATTAATCCAGAATCTACAATAGAGTCGACTTCTCAAGCCAGTACAAAAATCATAATAGAGTTTCTTCTTAACCATAATACTCTATCGCCAAAAATAGAACTAGAAGAGAGATTAAACCTCCAAAGAAGTATGCCGAGGCTGATCTAGTTGCTTATGCTTTAAGTGTGGCTGAAGATATAGATGCAAACCAAAAGTCATCTAATTATTCTGAGGCGGTTAGTTGTGAAGGCTCAGAAATGTGGATGTTTGCTATGCAAGAGGAGATGAAATCACTCCATGAAAACAGAACATGGGATCTTGTGAAACTTCCTAAAGGCAAAAGGTTGTTCATTGTAAATGGGTGTTTAAAAAGAAAGAAGGGACTCTAGGAGTTGAAGAACCCAGATATAAAGCAAGGCTTATTGCAAAAGGTTACAGTCAAATTTGAGGTGTGGACTTCACAGATGTGTTCTCTCCATTTGTGAAGCATAGTTTGATTCGAGTTTCGCTTGGTATTATGGCTATGCATGATTTGGAGCTTTAGCAATTAGATGTAAAAACTGTATTTTTGCATGGAGAATTTGATGAGGATATTTACATGCAACAACCAGAGGGCTTTACAGTCTCAGAAAAAGATGACTATGTTTACTTACTGAAAAAGTCCCTTTATGGTTTAAAACAGTCACCAAGACAATGGTGCAAGAGGTTTGATTCCTTTATGACTTCTTATGATTTCAAAAGTAGTTTTGATAGTTGTGTTTACTTTAAGAAAAATAGTAATGGTTCTTTTGTATAGCTACTCCTTTATGTTGGTGACATGTTGATAGCAACGAAAGATAAATGAGAGATAAGAAAGGTCAAAGCCCAACTAAGTGAAGAATTTGAGATGAAAGATTTGGGACCAGCAAAGAAGATACTTGGTATGGAGATTCTCAGAGATAGAAAAACAAGTAAATTGTACCTAAGTCAGAAGGGGTACATTGAGAAAGTTTTTTGCAAGTTCAATTTGCAGAGTGCTAAACCTGTTAGTGCTCCTTTAGTAGCCCATTTCAAACTTTCATCGGCTTTGTCTCCAAAATCAGATGATAAGATTGATTACATGTCACATGTCCTATATTCTAGTGCAGCGAGATCTCTCATGTATGCTATGGTTTGTTCATGTCCAGATTTATCATATGCAGTCAATGCAGTTAGCAGATACATGGCGAATCCCGATAAAGAACATTGGAAAACAATTCAGTGGATTTTAAGATACTTACGAGGTACTATTGATGTTTGCTTACAGTTTGGAAGAACAAGAGATGGAGTCATTAGGTATGTTGATGTTGGTTTTGCTGGAGACCTTGATAGAATAAGATATCTCATGGGTTATGTCTTTACAATTCGAGGTTGTGCAATCAGTTGAAAAGCCATTTTGTAAACTACAGTCGCTTTGTCTACCACTGAAGCTGAGTACATAACGATTATTAAGACTTGTAAAGAAGCCATTTGGTTGAAGGGACTCTTTAGTGAAATCAATAAAGACCTTCAATTTAGTATATTATTTTGTAATAGTCAAAGTGTCATTTTCCTTACAAAAGATCAAATATTTCATGAGAGAACAAAGCACATTAATGTTCGGTATCATTTTGTTCGTGATATTATTGCTCTTGATGATATTTTTGTGAGCAAAATTAGTACTAATGAAAGTCCTACAAATATGATGAGTAAGTCACTTCCCATAACCAAGTTTGAGCATTCTTAGACTTGGTTGGTGTTCATTGTTGAAGTTAAACCCTTAAGGGGTTTTATAGAAGAGGTAGAGAACTTATTCGTTGAGAGTTTGTGATGAAAAACTTGTTTATTGAGAATTTGTGTTAAGGTGGAGATTGTTAGAATTCACCGGAATCCTTATTAAAATAAAATACAGTGATAAAATAAAATAAAAGTAAAATCCATATAGAACTACATTTATTTTATTTTATTTTAGAATAAAGTTTTTAAACTTTATTACAGTTTATCTATTTGATATTGATTAGAATAAGGTATTTTAATCTTACTACACTCCTTCTATAGAATATGGTTTTACAAGCCTATAAATAGATATAGTCTACTCCTCTCGTAATAATTCGAATTCGACATAGTGAATTATCTTCTCCTCTGCCTATGATTTTTTTCCGAAACGGTTTCTACATAAAAAATCTGTGTGTTCTTTATTTTTTTTTCTTCCTCTTTTCTTTGCGACATTCTATTTTTCACAAAAATCAAAAAATTAAATGATAAATTGCATATCACATATATGTATATATATAATATTAACAAGATACACACCCCGAAATTGCGATAAGTGGTGGAACAACCTTTTTTTTTATGTAATTTATATATTTTTGAAAAAATAATATTAATTTATTTTAACTTAAATAATTTTATATTTAATTATATACTATCTATAATTAATTTTAAGTTTAAAGTAAATATTTAATTAAATAAACATAATTTTTAAAAATTAGAAAAATGTTTAATTAGATAAATAGAAATTTTAAAAATTTTATTTTCCATTTAATTTAAACTAAATAATATTTAATTTATTAAGTTATATACTATTTAATTATATAAATTAGTATTTATTTTAATTATTAACATATACTAAACTTTAAACCTTATAACTATTTTTTAAGTTAATATTTTTTAAATTTAATATTTAAAATAAATGGTTAACTAGGCAAATAAAATTTTATAAAATAATTTTTCAATTAAATTTGTTTTTTATTTTATCTATAACTATTTATTATTTAAATATTTTTAAAGTCTAGATGATTATAGACTTCTTTTTTTAAGTCTAATATAGTTTAGGTTTAAATTTACTACCATCATAAATATAGTTTAGGTTCGAAATGAATAAATATGAGTATTTTTTTCTTTATTGTGTGATATCATCTTTGTATGTTTAAAGAATTTGTTTGTTAATAGCTTAACACTACATTTAGTTCGCTGTAATAAAATAAAACTATAATTAATAATTCAACTGTTTGATTGAATGATTTTGAATAGAATTGTAATAGTATTCTTGTGTTTGGTTGAATAAAATTATATTATAATAGTATAAGGAAAAAAATTGAAATGACCAGAGTACCTTTAACAAAGAAAATTTTAGGTAGATGCTTATTGTTATTGTTATTAAATTTTAATAGGATTATTATTAAAAATAATTTAATCATATTTTAATATAATTATTATTAAATATAATTTAATAAAAATAAAAATATATAATTTAATAATATTTTTAATATAATTATTTTTATATTAAATTATATTAAAATATTTTATTTCAAATTATATTAAAATATTTCAAAATTTTTAATTTTTATATTTTTTAAGTCCAAGTTTTAAAGGACTAATCTGGAATATTTTTTTTATTCAATGTTGCATGGAGTAGTCATTCTTTAGTGATACCAAATAATAGCTATTATGAGAAGACAAGTAATAGGAAAGTAGTGATCATTCTATTGAATGTATATTACGTTTAACCAAATAAATGAATAGTTTACCATTCAATGAATAAGGTGGGAATGTTATTCCATTCCCCTAACCAAACATGATATAAATAATTTACATTTTCCGTTGAAGATTTAATTTCATTTGAAAATAATTTTTCCATATTTATTCAATTTTATTATGTATGTTAAGTATCACGAAAAAAAATTGTGGCTACAGTATAAATATTAAGATTTCGTATTCATGTTTTTATTTTTTCAAAATAATTGTTATTTATATGTTTTTTTATAAGAAATAATATAAATTTATTTTGTTCATATTTATTCCATTTATTTTACATATACCAACTTCATATAAAATTTGATAAGCTTTTGTAACACCCTTATGCTCGACTCGAACATCGAGTCAAAATACTAAGATATGTCAATTAATCACTATAAAACTTAAATTATGTCAAAACACTTGCAATAACTTATGTGCATGACATATTCTATAACCAAAATATCAAATTCGTACCATCTTCAAGCCTTGGTGATGAGATGAGATAGGATACGTTGAAATCCCAATCTGAATCTAGAGCTTCAATTCAATCTTCCACCTAAACATTAAGCTTGTGAAAGCTTAATAAGTACCCAAGAATCCAAATCTCTTTTTTTTTTTTTTTTACCTTGAATTCTATATATAAAAAATATTACTATTATTATAATTCCTGGATATATCTTAATAATCAATAGAGTATATGGATTAAAAGGAACAAAACTTTTACCAGTGTAATTCACTATATTATCACTTCGCAGTTTAACAGAAATTGTTATCAGAATCCTTTGCTTCCAATAACTTTTTATTTTATCATTATCTTTTATTATTCAACAGAGACCCAATGTAGACTTAATAGAATACATGGGATATACAGAAACAATACAGGAATGCACCGAAGCTCAATAATAGAATAGAATAGCACCGAAGTGCTATGTTAGAATAGGATAACACTGAAGTGTGTAATCAAAACAAAGAGTGCACTAAGTTTTTCCTTAATGACATGTCATTTATATTCTATTAGTTCATATCTTGTCTACTTGGGCAACCCATAATCAATTTCATTTTCTCACATTCATAACAAAATTTGCATACTTTGAACTTATTTCAGTTTAGTCCTTTTTATCATGAAATTTACTATTCTTTGTAATTCAATCTCACTTTCACTTTTCATACATATACTATTACTATTTCATCATACTTTCTTACACATTCTATTTATAAATATAATTTTTTACAATTTAACTATAATTTTACATTTTTTTCAATTTAATCCTCATCTTTCTACAACTTAAAGAACAATTGTAATTTGAATAATAATAATAATAATAATAATAATAATAATAATAATAATAATAATAATGTATTTTTGCATTCTCAACTACATTCTTCACTTTAGTCCCTTTAATCACATAATTTTCTTTACTTATCAAATATTTTATTGTAAATTTTCATAACTTTTTAGTTTAGTTTAGTCCCTTTTTATCATAAAAGTTCAATATTCACTAATTAGTCATATTAAATCAGTTTTCTTTCTTGTTACTCTTTAATCACATAATTTACCTAAATATCTTGTTTCACTTATCAAATTTTGTTATGTATTTTACTTCTATTATTTCATCCACATATTTTCTCAAGTTTGGCAATTTAGTCCTTGTCATCATAAAAATTCCATATTTTTTTTTCCATTATTTCACTTTCACAATACTTTATACATATTTCATCATCTCATGACACATTCATTAAACTTTTATCATAATTTCCTTATTCACATATTAAATTGTTTTACACTTTATTTTACTAATTTACCACAAAACTGTGCTAAATTTACATTTTTAATCCTTAAATAACAAGAGAATTCATGGTACTTACCTATGTTTATTAATTTTTTTATAGAATTTTTGTATTTGTAACGATTGAATAAGTTGAACTGAAACTCAATGATCAAACTGGTTTAATCAACAATTTGATTCTTACTAAAGGCGTTCATGAGTTGGGTCTAGGAATGATATTAACATATTTTATATTTGCCCAAACTCAACTTGACCCAATATATGGATCTAAAATTTTGCCTAAGCTCGCCCATATTTTTAAATGACTAACTTAAGCTTTTAGGCGCACTCATATTATTTTTAATTTAATATTTAATAATTTTATATATTTTTATTTATTAAAATTCTATATATAGTCATCTTAACATTTTTAATGATTACATATATACTACACTATTATAGATTTAATTTTTATGTGTTATAAAATTATATAATATATAAAAATAACATAATATAAAATATTATAAACTTAAAAAATGAGTCAGACCAGGTAGTGCTCGAGCATTGAATGTTCAAGCCATGAGCTCGATCTATATTATAAAGAGCCTAATTTTTTTTTTGTCAAAGTCTATTTTTTGAGCCTAATATTTTTTCCTAAATCCTCTCAAATTTTTGCGCGAACCTTCAAGTTTGGACGAGTAACCCGACCCATGAACATGTCTAAATTTCTTGCATATTTAGTTTTAATTGATAGTATTTTCTTTAAATGTTAATATTTGTGGTATAAAAAATATATTTATTTATTCTTAAATATACTCTTCAAGAATATTTAATATGTGTTATATTGTAATTGAGTCTTAACTCGATTGGCATCAACATAGTTGCCAGTGCAAGAGGTAGGGGCGAATCTAGGGGGGCTGGCATGGGCCCCGACCCCCCTAAAATATAAAATTATTATTTAGCCCCTATAATATTTTAAAAATTTTAAATTAGTAAAGGTAAAATTACACTTTAGCCCCCCTAAAATTATAAAAATTCGATTTAATCCTTTACAAATTATAAAGATATAAACTATAAAAAATTAAAATTTCTTCCGGCCCCCCCTAAAAAGTTTTCCTGGCTTCGCCCCTGGCAAGAGGACGTGAGTTCGAATGTGTTGAAATGTATTATCTTCCTATTTAAGTGTTAGGGACAAACTATTGATAATTTTAAGTATTATATTAAAAAGAGCAAATATGATAATGTTAAAAAAAATTATATTGCTAATTTTGTAGAAATTCATATTTTATTTTTAATATAAAATACTTAAAAAAGTATTGATATGGTTTTTTTTTCATTGAAAAAATAATTCAAATTTAAAAAATTTAATAGGAAAAAAAAATCATCTTTGACGAAAATAATAAATTTAGCAGGAACTTCCATTCTGGAGGAAACACATGTAATTTTCATTTATCACAAAAAAGGAAAAAGTTGCAATATATTAAGGGTTAATTCTATTAACACCGTCAAACTATTATTGAAATTTTAAATTGATTCTCAAATTTCAAAAATTTCTAATAGAGTCCTTAATATCAATATTATATCAACTAAATTATTTCATCAGCCCATCGTTAGCTTAGGCGTTAAGTGCATGCTCAAAAACAACATGGAATATATTTAAAATATATGAATTAAATTGTAAACACGTGTGTATCTATTACTTGAATAACTTGAATTTTATGTATTAAAAAAAGAAATAACCCTCTTAAATTTTAAAAACACAATTTTTTTTAATACATTAAATCCAAATTATTTATGCAGGTAAGTGTATATATATATTTATAATTTAATTCTCATATTTTAAACATACTTCATATTAAATCTGAACTGTCATTTAATGCTTAAATTGACAACTTGATTAAAGAAAACACTTAATTGATAAAACACTAATATTTTGAGAACTCAATTCAGAAGCTGCGAATGAAAAATTCAGGGACCAATTTAGAATCCAAGCAATAGTTAGGGGATCTTTGGTTGTACTAATTCGTATATGAATTATATGCCGCGACTTGACTCCTGAGTCAATTCTCAATAATCTTAAAGAACAGGGATAACCTTGTAATTTCGTAAAACCAATTTAATATATAAATCATAAAAAGGAATTTGTGTCTATTTCTTTCGTACACTTAAAAAAGAAGCAGTGAGAGAGTAGCGAAGCGCCTCCCTCCGCCTCCAGGTTATTTATCTTTTTTTTTTTCCTTCAATTTTTTATATATAAAATTAAATAGATTTAGTATTTGATTCTTGCTTTTTGATGTTCTAGCTTAGATTAAAAAATAGAAATTGAAAAAAAGGAAATAAATTGATGGAATTTTGAGCTTGTTGAAGAGGTAGGGGTTTCGATTTAAATTTCGAGGAATTTTAAGCTCCAAGCATTTAATATCGAAACTTTTGGGATTCTTTGGCTAGTATCTGTATATTTTCTTTCATATATTGCAGATTATTATTATTTTTTTTAATCCTTGGAATTTATTTTCTAGGTTTTTTTTGGGTGAAAGATTGAACTGATTCTTTTTTTTTTTTTTTGTTATAATTAACATATTTATATTTGTAGGTTGAAGGTATAATGAAGGAGATAGTGTCGCCGGGATATCATTAGAAGATAGCGGCTGTGATCAATTTGTTGAGCACAAATTTACCTACTCGACACAAGCCAATCACCGTAAGGTTGGTGGATGATGAATAATTTTCAGATGAAATCTTTTTATGAGATTTTGTATCTGTTTTATTTAAAATTTGACTCGGTTTTGTTAGATTTTGGCGGTGTGTTTATATGGGGAGGATTTGTAGAACTTTACAAATTAAATATAACTAAATTCAAATTCTTTAATTTTCCAAACCATAAATTTGAATTAATTCAAAATCTTGATTTTGAAATATTTTATTTACCGAACAAAGATTTTTAAATCCATGAATTTGAAACCCTAAACTTATCTTGAAGATTTCTACTTAGAGTCATGAGATTTTGAGTTAGGCTCAGTTTGTGTTATCTGTTGTCTGCCTTTGAATAATTCTGGTATATTTGATTTTCTTTTTTCGATCCTACTGCTTGTTACTCTCTCTCAGCTCAGACTCGTCTGTCTGATTACTGTTTTTAGAAGAGTTTATTTAAAAGGTTTTGGTTTAGAGGAAATAGTGGACCATTACCTCTGCTATTGTCCATTACATTCTCATTTGTGGCCACGATCCACCGATATTGATGTGAAATTTGTTCACACCACTATTAAATTCGGTGGCAGACACTGCTATGCCACCGCCATTTGGAGCCCTGGTAATTATAATGGGGTGCTTTCCATGTTCATTGTGCAGCATTTTTTTTTTCTCATTCATGTCAACATAATGTCTTACATTGTTGTCATTTCTCTGATCAGAATAGTTCTAAAGGCTGGTTATGAAGAAATAAAGTCCTGCTCATTTTATAGGGAGTTGTCTTTTGTTGGAGGTGTCATAGTGTTAGGAGAGAGAGATATAGCCAGAATGTTACCTGGGGATTCCTCGCATCATTCGACATCTGATAGCGGGCCTTCTAGAAATTCTCAAGATAAGCAAGAGGAAGTCCGTCGTTGGTATTTTTCAAGAAAAGAAATAGAAGAAAATTCCCCATCAAGAATGGATGGTATTGATTTGAAGAAAGAGACATACTTGCGCAAGTCGTATTGTACATTTTTGCAGGATTTGGGCATGAGGCTGAAAGTGTAAGTTCATGGTCCACATTTGGATGCCAATGGGCTGATTTATCGTGTTGAATGTGAATATTGGGTTTCATTAGTTGCCATTCTGAACATCAAGCATCATTTATAATGGAAATAGAAAGTTAAATGTAATTCGCTGCATGTTTTATGTGTAACACACATGCATGTCTTTCTTGTTTATCGTCAATGTATGTATTCAATTTCTTCATAAAGTTTATAGCTTCAAAAAATGGAAGTAATACTAATGTTATATTAGGTAGAAGGTTTTTAGATTTGTTTATTCGACGTTGTTATAATTCATTTTGCAAACATTGAGATGTTAATTTGCTGGTTGTTTCAATGCTGGTATCTGGATTGAAAGTAGATTTTGAATTCACTATATCATAATTATAGAAATGAAATAAAGTTTTTAATGTTAGCATTTTTCTTTTAAAAGTATATATCTTTATTTTACAATCTATATTGTACATGTTTATAGCTGCTATTACTGATAATTTTGGGCAACATTGCCTGGTTTGGATAGGATGCCTTTGGTGAGCGATTGTTGGATCTCTATGGCTTGCTGTGATGAAACTATAGAAGAATCTAGACAAGTGGTTGTTTGGGAGTAGAATGACGTAGGAAATGGTATTGTGCATGCATGTTGGCATTCATGCATGTGTGTGTCTGTAGACTGTCATTCTTTCTATTATTGGCAATCTTTTGACACTCTGTGTGGTTTAACTCATAGCAAAAGCTACTCATGCACATATACGTGTAAATTGTGTGTGTGAATATCTGTCATCCTTTTCCACATTATATTTCTGGGAAAGGTGTCTATATCAGTTATAAATAACTAAAGGGTGTTGTTCAAGGAGGGCTTTTTCATATTTGACTAGGTTCGATCTATGGAGAGTTAAATGAAGCCCTGACAGTGTGACATTACTTGTATTGATAATATTTGGAATCTTTGTTGGCTTTGATTTAATGAATTTGACTCCGTTTCTTATCTGATAAAGGCCTCAGGTAACAATAGCCACAGCAATAATCTTTTGTCACCGGTTCTTCATTCGACAATCACATGTGAAAAATGATAGAAGGGTGAGTTGTTATTCTTATTGTCCAGTTAATCTTTCTTAAACTTTATCAAGGTAAATGTATTTACTCTTTCCTTTTAAAATTTGAAGCAGTCCTCGTATTTTGGTTCCATTTCACTATGCATTTTTATTGAATTGCCATTTCTTTTGGATGGTATAATGCCGGTGTGCATGCTAGAATGACTGAGGGTTAAAACCATGAAAAGTGTTATTATACTAGCTGAAGATTATTATTTTTTGTTATGATCATATGCTTAACTTCATTTCCTTGCTTGGCAGACCATTGCTACTGTGTGTATGTTCCTAGCTGGGAAAGTTGAAGAGACACCTCGTCCATTAAAGGATGTTATTCTCGTTTCCTATGAGATAATACACAAAAAAGATCCTGCTGCAGCTCAGAGGATCAAACAGAAGGTGTTCTTTAACTTAATGGTGCTTTCGCCAGTTTATATGTATTCCTCGTACTGATGCTTTGACCACTTTTCCTCCGTGTCGTGTATCTTGCTCCCTGACTTGTTCAATAGTTCTTTTGCCTGTTCTTACTTGCCATTCATGATCTTTCTCATTCTATTTTCTCTCTCACTCATTTTCTTATTCATCGGACATATAAGACTAACCCCATATTTTCTTCTTAGAAAGCCTAATGAGCTAAAATTCCCATGCACGGTTCGGTATGAGGACTTCACCTTTGAGATGTTAGGCACGTGTAATATTTGTCCAGTCTGTTGATTATTGTGTGATATATTGCCCATGAGTGTAAAATCGCAATCATGGTGTGTTTCTCTTTCCTTCTGTCTGTTCCTCTTGAACTCAAAATTCTTGCTCAGAATCCAATTTTTTCCTCCAACAGCTGTGTCCTTGGTAAAATATCTCCCTGCTACTTTATTTTTTTTATTTTAAATTATTGTTAAAATATAACATTTCTTTATGCCCTAGTTATTAATTTTTTGTTTTTAATTTTCTTTTGTTTGCATAATGTAGTTATTAGGCATTGCTCATTAGCCTCGATATCTCTTGCAGGAAGTGTATGAACAACAAAAGGAGCTAATTTTAATTGGGGAGAGGGTTGTGCTTGCCACTTTGGGGTTTGACCTCAACGTTCACCATCCATATAAACCTCTTGTTGAGGCTATAAAGAAATTCAAGGTTGCTCAGAATGCTCTTGCCCAAGTCGCTTGGAATTTTGTTAATGACGGGTATGTTTTCAAGCAGTGCTCCTTCAAGTTTGAAAAGCATCACTTCTGTTTTTCTGGCTCATTGTGAAGCGCCTTGCAGGTTGAGGACGTCGCTCTGCCTCCAATTTAAGCCTCATCATATTGCAGCTGGTGCTATTTTCCTTGCTGCCAAGTTCCTCAAAGTAAAACTTCCGTCAGATGGTGAGAAGGTCTGGTGGCAAGAATTTGACGTCACCCCACGCCAGTTGGAAGGTTAGTGTCCTCTCCATAAATTTGTTTTTCAATATCTTGTGGATATACTATGTTTTCTGGACTCGAGTGTGAGCGTCGGACACAGGTATGTTGTTCTTTTTTCTTCATTATCTACATGTCTGGATATGCGTCTAACATGATTATTTCCAGAAAAATGAATATTAAAGTATTTGAAAGATGATGTTTCTCTTAAATTTAACCCATTGGATGTAAAATGGTATCTATCTGTTACTTGCAATTCATTTGGTTTGGTAGGCAGTCTGTTTATTGCCACGTCGTGTGAAATTCTGTGGATCCTGCTGTGGACGCATAGTTATCTTCTTCTTTTTTTCCCTTGTGTGTTTAGTTGGATATTGTACTAAGTCAACCATGGTTATTTTATCTTGAAGAGGTTAGCAATCAAATGCTGGAACTTTATGAGCAAAACCGAGTGCCCCCGTCTCAGGGTAGTGAAGTAGAAGGAGGTGGTGCTGGTGGTGATACATCTCATCGAGCACCGGCTAAACATCCATCGGGAAGTGAGGAAAAACAAGTATCTTCACGGTCAGTGGCTGACCACTCATCTGTTGACAAACATGTTATGTCAACAAGGACTGCCCAAAATCAAAATAGTGCTAATGGTGAGATTGGAGGTGTTATTACTGATCACAAGTTGGATACTGAGACCAAGGATGGTAATCAACATCATGAGCTATTACCGCATAAGGAGCACATGAGGGAAGTTTCAAATAAATCTAGGTCCGGAATGGAGCGAACCGGGGGAGAAGACCAGGAAAGAACTGGCGGAAGAAATGACACTGCAGAAACCGGTGAATGGAGAGATGAGGGAGCATCACGTAAGGGTAGCGGTGTGGTTGGGCGAAACTTGGACATTCGGGAAGGACCCGTTGGCCAGTCACCAAAAGAAGCTATTAAAATAGACAAAAATAAGTTGAAGGCTGCGCTTGAGAAAAGAAGGAAGTCGCGTGGGGAAACGATGAAGAAAAAGGATGTCATGGACGAAGACGATCTTATCGAGAGGGAGCTAGAGGATGGGGTTGAACTGGCTGTGGAAGATGAGAAAATCAAGCGAGAACGACAGAACTGGTCTAGAAATGAGAATCAAGATTATGTTAAGGACCACGGGGAAATGGGAGAAGCGAACCACTACATTACAAAAGGGCAATCATCTCAGAGATTTGAAACAGAGGCTGCCGAAGAAGGAGAAATGCTGGATGATGCTTCTCCAAAAGTAAATCCCCGAAAGCGAAAAGGTGGAAGCCCACCAGAGAGGCAATCTGAAGGGAAGAAACGTCATGAGTACACGTCAAGTTACAACCACGACACCGTAGAAGACGGGCCAAAAAGTGGTCGTAATAGTTATCCGGATAAAGAATATCGAAGGCATGCACACGAGAATCATTTCTGAGGCAGTATTAACAGTAAGTCCACGCATTTTGATTTATTAATGAGCGTATGATATCGGAAAACTGGTTTCTGACTGATTTTCGAACCTCGCTTTCCATGTACTAAAAATTAAATTCTGATTTTGATTGCCTACACTGGCTTTTATACCTCGACTGTAACAGAATGTTCGGAACGAGGATGCTTAGGCTTGAAGAAGAGAAAGTAAAAGAGGCAATTAATTTATTAACTTCATATGCATGGGTTAAAGTACTTTATGAGGTCCCTATAATCCCCTCATAGAGTTAATTTTTACTATATAAAAAATGTCTTGATATTTCTTTTTTTTTTTTCAATTGCTTTTAATTTCGAACAAAAGATTTAATTTTAACTCTATTCTAATTTGATTTTATTCGATCTTTTCTAATAGAATATGTATTAAATTGATCTATTTAATAGTAGGGTAAACTATCAAAATAGCTATTTTTGTTTACTTTAGGTTATGTTTTAGTCACTTACGTTATCGTCTTGTAATATTTTAGTCATTGAATCGTTAATTGTTGTTAACGATGTAATAGTAAGCTAATAGTAAGCTAATGTGGCATGTTAAATCATCATTTCAAGTAAAAATAGTTCTCAATTATTTTTTTTGAGCAATTTAATTTTTTCTTTTTATGTTTTGACTTTTTTTCTCCTCTTTTGCTTCTCTTTCTGTTTTCTTACATCTTCTATTTCTTTTAACGTATCAAATAGCAAATAAATATTGAATAGGATGGTTTTAAAATACAATCTAAGCCATAATAATGTAAGCAACAAAAAAAAAACTCTTTAAATCTTGAAATGAAATATATCATAAGCAATCTTAACGTGCCCCAAAAAAAATCACAAAAATATTGCTGATTACTTTAGTAAGGATTTTGATTTAGCAATTGATCATTTCCTGCTTAATATCTCATTCTCTACTAAGTTTATTCACAACCGTTAAAAGAATATAAAAGAATAAAAATTAATTTGTCCAAAATTTAAAAAATATAAGGACTAATTGTATGATTTAACCTAAAATTTTTTATTAAAATAATGACTTAACGTGTCACGTTACTGTTACACCGTCAACGGTAATTAGCGACTTGGTGACTAAAATGTTACATCACAATAACATAAGTGACTAAAACGTAACATTTTAAACATAAGTGATTAAAATATAACTTAAGGTAAACAAAAATGATTATTTTTAAAGTTTATTTTTTAATAGTAAAGGAATCAATTTAATTAGGTTTCTATAATAGAGGGATCTCCTTAATACATTCGTTGTGCATGTTTTTGTTATTTTATATATGTATATATTAATTCAATTTAAACTTAATTTAAAAAAAGAAGAAGAAAATACTCGGATAGGATAAAATTTTTTTCTGGGCGGTACAAAGATAGAAAACACATAGAACATTATAATTTTCATACTTTTGAGCAGGGGCGAAGGTAGGGGGTGGCATCGGCCCCGGCCCCCACTAAAATGTAAAATTGTTATTTAAGCTTTTAGAATTTTTTAAAAATTTTAAATTAGTAAAGGTAAAATTACACTATCCCCTCCCTAAAATTATAAAAATTCAATTTAATCATTTACAAATCATAAAGATATTAACTATAAAAAATTAAAATTTTATCCGACCTCCTAAAAAATTATTCTAGCTTCGTCCCTGATTTTGAGAATGTTATTCAGTGAAAACTTCATTTATTTTTATGAATATATTTTTTACATAAACAATAGCTGTACTAGTAGACATCAAATTGCTTTCAACTCGGACTAAACCGATACAGATAAAAAAATTTGAGTAAATCGCTCGAAAGCGATAAAAAAAACATTGATAATCAAGAGCTGATTTAATTTTTTAATTATTTAAACCGATAATCCAACTGTGGATCGATTCAACTATGGAATCAGTGTCCTAAACTGCTCAAAATCCTATACAACAAATAACAAACACAAAAGTTATAATGAAAATACAAAATCCCAAAGAAAATAAAAATTAAAAATATAATCGATTTCTTTCCTGATTCTTTTTTGGGGTTAGAGAATCATTGGTAAGAGCGTTTGGTTTTGATTTTGTTGGAAGGTTGAGTGAGGAAAATAAAGATAAAAATAAGAATAAAAATTTCCCTTTACATTCATTTTATTCTTCCTCATCAACCTTCTCAACAGTCCCACAACTCTCAATTTTTCTTCATAATTTTTTCCCCTAAAACGTTCCTACGTATATTTCTTGATCTGTTATTATTTTTGGACCTTAAAAATCTCATCATCATCGAACCACCTCATGGCCACCACTGCAAACAAGACCATCAATGCTAAAATAGTCAGTTTCCTCTAAACCCTCCTTAAAAATTGTTATTGTCATTATCAGTAGAATTTTGTGCTTTGGGACTCGTTTAAATGCGGAGCTACGATCTGGTTCTTCGTAAATTATACGTCATTGCATGTTTTTTATGTGAAATTTTTATATAGATTTGCATGTTCTTGCATTTTAATTTTTTAAAAATCTTTGTAGGTTTTGCTTTGATTCTCGTTCCCCCCCCCCCCCCTTTTTATCTTATTGCTGAATTAATTTGTTAAGTTTTAAAAAAAATAAAATATTATGTTCATTTTGTGGTGATGAGGCGTGTTTATTGTTTTATTATAATGAATGATCTTTAAGAATATGATCAAATTAGAGGCTAATAAATAAGTGTTCTGATTGAAAATTACTAAAATTAAAATCAAGTAAAATTTATTTACAGATCTTTAAAATAAAATCAAACTGGTTGAGGGGATTTCCGTGGAAGGTCGATAAACCCCTCAATAGGTCCGATATGAGGCTCGGGGTGTCTATGTTCGGCTGTCTTCCGACTTCACCAAAAGCTGCGAGGAGTCCATGGAGTGGGAGCACCAATACCAAACCTGTTCAGGGGATTCGTCCGCCGAAACTATATATAGAACATATAAACAAATTTAAATATATAAGCACCATTGTTTTTCCCCTTTTAAGTTCTATGTTAGAGATGTTTTAGGAAAAGAATGAAAGCAATATTTTCTGTTTTCATAGCATGCATTATAGTTGTCAACTATGTTACTCGGAGTCTGGAATGGATGTTGCCATATGGATAATTGGGTATGTGTTCAATATGAGTAGTTTTCAACCCATTTCTGTATATATGGAGAGTCCTTGAAGGGTTATTTTCTCAAATCATGTTTGAGAATGTGTCTGTATCAAGCATGAGTATCTAAAGAAAACAGAGTTAACATAAATTGTTGAAAATGTGTTGTGTTCCTCAGGTTCTACTTGGGGATGTTGGAACTGGAAAATCTAGTCTCGTGTTGCGCTTCGTTAGGGGCCAATTTGTCGAATTTCAGGTTGGTGATGCTAAGTATTTTTGTTAGTAATTTTTATATGTGCGTACATACGTATGTATGTGTCTGTACTTATATACATTTAGAGGCCAACTAGTTAGTAATATATATAGCTTGACATTTAGCTTATGATGTAGGAATCAACTATTGGTGCTGCATTTTTCTCCCAGACGTTGGCAGTGGATGATGCAACCGTAAAGTTCGAGATTTGGGATACGGCCGGTCAAGAGCGGTATCATAGCTTGGCACCAATGTATTACAGAGGAGCTGCGGCTGCAATTATCGTTTACGATATAACAAATCTCGTAAGTTCATTATGAGTATCAGATATGAATATGTTTAAATATTTTTAGAAAGGTTTTCCATTTCCTAGACTTATGCATCGGACATGAGTGTCAGATTAGGTCATTTCAACAGAAACAAAAGTTCAAAATGTGAAACTGGGAAATAAAGCATTAAAGCTTTGGGATTCCCTAAACATTCCTGCAACTTTCTTGCCATCTTGCTCGGATTTTTGTGTGAGTGTTAGATACGAGTATACATCTTTTTAGGAGTATATCCTTGTACCCAGGTATGTATGTCGAATATGAATATTTTAAAAAATACGAAAAAACGTCACCACATGAAAAGCTCACATTTATTCATAAAGATTTAAAATTCGAGAGTTAAATTTTGTTCTAGTTTGAAGTTTATAACATTATGTTCTTATTTTGTAGGCATCATTTGAGAGAGCTAAAAGATGGATTGAAGAACTTAAAGCACAAGGTAGACCCTTATTTGTTTTACGGTTTTCAGATTCAAATGTGAGTGTCAGATATGAATATACGTTCAACATGAATACTTTTTTTTTTTTTTTTTTTTGAAGTCATGTATTTGAAGGACTGTATTCTCATATCCATGTTTAGGAATGTGTCTAATACGAGTGCTTAACACAGATTCTTTAAAAAAGATGAAGAATCGAAGCAATATAAATTATTGGTGAAAACACATTTCCCGTCCCTATCAATTTTGAACTTGAGCAAATTGGTCCCTCTAAAAATTTTGGGCTATTTAATTCCTATCAATTTTAAAAGTGGGCAAATAAGGACAATTAATTGTACATAATTTTGATTTGTATAATAACAAATTTAACCTTCAATGTTTACATATCTTGTGTAAATGTTGACAGATGTGTAAAATTTGCAGGTTAAATTTGTTAAATCAGGATCAAGCTGACAGAATGTGTAAATGTTGCAGGCTAAATTTGTTAAATTAAAATTAAATTGACAAAATGTGTAAACTTTGAAGGCTAAATTTGTTATCATATCAATAAAATACATGTACAGTTGATGGAAAAACATTAACGTTATGATTAATTGTCCTTTGTTGCTCACTTTTAAAATTGACAGGAGTCAATTTGCTCCAATTTCATTTTTAAAGAGGCCGGTTTACTTAATATCTAAATTAAGAGGGACCAAAGAAGTTTTTTTACCTAAATTTTTATATGTTTTATTTACTCTTTTTCTTTTCAATGTGAAGGCAATTCTGATATGGTAATGGCACTTGCTGGGAACAAAGCTGATTTACTGGATGCAAAGAATGTGGAAACCGAGGTAAGTTATCATTCTGCTACTCAGATTCGAGTGTGTGTTTAATATAAATACGTCTTTGATACGGGGTACATTCAACTTGCTCTTAGAAACGATTTTCATGTATTTAGAGCGTCATTAGAGGAGAACCATTCTTTCGTATCCATATTGAAAAATGTATCAGACATTTCAATTTTTCGACTAGATGTAGTCTAGTTTTCAACTGTTTTGACATTTCAAAACAACTCGTTATCTACATAGGATATGGAAAAGGATCATATGGTTCTGTGGTTCATTTTGTTTCAACTCCAATGGTCGGTCCGATAGACCGATAGACCGACCAGCATGCGAATGTCCAATTCGACTTCTTATTCTCTTTGTTCTTTCAGGAAGCAAAAACTTATGCTCAAGAGAACGGCCTTTTCTTCGTGGAAACTTCCGCCAAGACTTCGTCCAACGTCAACAACATTTTCTACGAAATAGGTGTTTCATTTCTCATTTATGTTACTTAGACTCGGGTGCGAGTGTCCAATACCGAAATGTTCAATAACAAAAAACGGTTTTTTCATATATTGGAAGGTTTTTGGAGGGATCATCTCTCAATATCCATGTTTGAAAATCTATCCGACACGAGGTATTTGTTATACAAGTCAGAGAATTGACCGATTTTCTTTTTTTTCATTTTCATACAGCGAAAAGGATACCTCGAGTGCAGCCGTCACAAAATCCTGCGGGAATGGTTCTCTTGGATAGATCTGCAGAGCAAACAGCAAGGGCATCTTGTTGCTCGTATTAGGCGATGATTATCTACGCTACCCAAAGTCAAGATCGGGTATCATATATGAATATGCGTTCAACAAGGGTATGTTTAATTTTTAAAACTTTTATTTTCTTCCATATATTAAAGGCTTGTACTTCATACTCAAGTTTAAATATATGTGGGACACAAGTATCTTAGAGAAAATGAAAAGTCCGGATGACATGGTAGTGCTTATATATTTTGGTTTCTCATTTATGTACCGATTCATTTCGGAATTGTACATGATGCACGATGTCTAGAGGTTTTTGGGGTTGGAGAGCGGGTTTTCCTTGCAACTTCCATATATTCCTGACTTGCATATTCAAATAAGAAATGCCATTTTTCCTGTTTTTATAACCAGTTTTGGTTGCTCATTTATAATTCTGAGATTGTATTTGTTCCATCTTAATTTATGGTAAAAGTACTGTACAAGTCCTTGTACTATAGCACGAAATGCATTTTGATTCTTGTAATTTTAAAATGAGAAAACGGGGTAAAAATACCATCTTACTCAAAAAAATGATTAAACTAGTCTTTGTAGTTAGATTACAGAGAAAATTAATGACTGTTAAAAAACTTGGCATGAGATACATAAATCACGTCATATGGTACTATCTGGTTATTCCTGTCATACACTTAGTTTTTAATTGTATAAATAGATGAAATTTTTAACAATCAATTTTATCTTTGATATAATATATAAGAATTAATTTGTATATTTTTTTTCTGATAAAGAGAGTAATCTACAATCTAATTTTAATGTAAGGTCTTCAAGGTACTTTTACCAACAAATAGATATATGCATGCTATATGTTTTGTTAGAAAAACGAGTAAAATGTAACATTCATTATTTAAATGCAACAGTTGAACGTTTTTAAGTGACTATAGATAAACTCGATTAACAATTTTTTTTGCATAAATATCATAGGTTTAAATTCAATAACGTGAGCTATATTCAAATTTATTTTTATAAAAAATTGCATATATTTATATATTTAGTTCGTAATTTTAATTATAATTATTTAGATATATTTTTGAAATATATTTTAACTTTTTTTTATTTAAGCTCGAATCTGATAGTTTATTTTATTATTAGAAAATATGAAGATTTTTATATTAATTTTGATTATTAAACTTAAACAATATATATATAAAGAACAAAAAATAAGAAGTTCTAAAAATTCTAATTCAATTAATATCACATAAATAACGATTTAGGTATCCAAATTACTAAGAAAAAAAATTGAGGATTAGGGCTCTAATTGGTTTAAGAAAATATTTTATATTTTTAATCTTCAAAAAATCTTTTTTATTTTTAAAATTAAAAAATATTTTTTCAAAGGTTAGAGTACATAGTCTATGTAGTTGAGCAAAATTTGATATTTAATTAAAAATTAAATCCTATTATTCATTCTATTTAAAAATATTATTGTGAATATTTTCTGTCAATTTTGTCAAATTAAAATGTTAATTAAGTTATCTTCATAAGTTATGGCATATTATTGATGTAAAATAAAAATGTTAAATTGATAAATTTTGATGTAAAATTGAAACAAAATAAATGATTATGATTGAACTAAGACTTTAAATCCAAAAAAAGAATTTAATTTTTAAAACATAAGGACTAAATCTTAAACTTTGTCAAAGTATAGACACTAACAACATATTTTGACATTTACAAAAATAAAAATACAAAAAAACAACTTATTTTCTCATAATATAATCATAAAAATTCGGTATTCAAAAATGGTTAAAAAAATAGAGTGAGAAGATTTTTACTTTTATTTAAACTTGAATTAATATTAATTCATTATCAATTTTTCTAGTTTTGTAAAAATATTTTTAGTGAAAATAATGATTTTTTTATTTTATTTTATTTTCACAAAGTCATCTTTAATTTTTCAATCAAACATATTTATTTTTTTAATATTTTTCATTTTCTAAAAAAAATAACATAAAAATGACCTTTACTTTTATTTTTCTAAAATCAAACACACCCTAAATATTTCTGAATTTTCCTATCTTGATAATGATATTATTATATTTTATTTTTTTATTTATTTATTTTATAATCATATTACTTTTCTATATTACTTTATAATAGTTTTAAATTATTTCTAATTATATAAATTTTCACAAAATAGTTTTCCATGCTATATAGTTTCTTTTTAAAAAAAATTCAAATGAAAAAAGGTTTTAAGGATCTAAATGAGAAAAATAGTATAGTTCAGGGACTCCATAAAACATTAAGCCTAAATAAACATATGAAAATATGAAAAATAAATTAAAATTTTAACGCAGTTAAACCCTAACGTAGGGTTTTATCAAAAAGACAAAAAACAGGGCTCAAAATTCCATTAAAACTCCTCTCTGATATTCATCAAAATCCCCAATTTTTCTACGTTGTTCTTCATTTTAACCTAAAGAATCTTGTTTGGGGATAAACCTCTTTATCAGGTAAGTAAGCCCAATTAGCTTCTTTTTGCCAATATTCTGCAAAATCCCCAATTTTCTTTTTTGGGCAAAAAAAATGATAAAACCCGCCAATATTTTCCCTTTTTCCTCTCAGAAAACCAATTTCAGCTTAGCTTTTTTGCTAAATTTTGTTTAGGGTTTATGCTGCGATGTTTATATGCAGAATCAGGAGAAAAGTCTCTAAGTTGTCTAAAATGATTGCTAATTTGGACAAGTTTGTTGTTTTCTCTCATGTTGTCTATGATAAATCCGATGATGTTCAAAATCCATGTTCTGTTTCATTGAATGTTAGATCTTTTAGGAGTTCTAGGCTTCTCTGTGAGTCCGTACAATCATCGAGTTCGGGTTTAGCGATTCAGATCTCGCGAACGGCTAAAACCGGGGCTCGAGATGTTTTATTCGAATACTTGCATTCCACTAGGGGCTTTAGTTTCATGGATGCTGAACATATAAGCAAGAACTCACCTCATTTTTTTGAAAAATTGTTGTCCAAGTTTGATCCTGAGGAAGATGTGGTGAAATCTTTGTCTAAATTCCTTAGATACAATCCTATTAACGAGTTTGAACCGTTCCTCGAGAGTCTTGGGTTGAGCCCTGCGGAGATAACGTCTCTCGTTCCGCAGAGATTGATGTTTTTAACTGATGATAGTGTCATGCTCGAGAATTTTCGTGTCTTACGGGATTATGGGATTCCTCGTATTAAGATGGGAAAGATGTACAAGGAGTCTAGGGAGATTTTCGAATATGATTACGGGATATTGGCTTCGAAACTTAATGCTTACGAGAATTTGGGTCTCAGCAAAGCAATAGTTATAAAGCTTGTTAGTTGTTGCCCGTCTCTTTTGGTCGGTGGTGTTGATGCGGAATTTGCTGCTGTTCTCGAGTGGTTTAAAGAATTAGGAATGAAGAAGGATGAGATTGGAGGGTTTGTATCGGGTAAGGGCATATATGATTGGGGTAGAATGCTCGACACACTCGATTTTCTCGATAGAGTGGGTTATACTGATGAGCAGTTACATAATTTGCTTAAAACAAATCCGGCATTGTTGTTTCAAGGTTCTGGGAAGAAGGTTTATGTACTATTTGGCCGGTTACTCAAATTAGGTCTCAAGATGGACGAGGTTTATTCCTTGTTTATGCAGAATCCGCATATCTTGTCGGTTAAGTGCACCAAAAACTTCTGTAAGGCGTTGGATTTCTTGTTTGATATTGCAATGCAAACCGAAGATATTGTGCACATTGTATCTACACGCATGGAACTAATGGGTTCGTATTCTTTGAAAGGACCTAAAACGGTTTGTAGAGAGTTAAACGTTAAGAGAGATGAATTATGCCAAATTATAAAGGAGGATCCGTTGAAATGGTTTGATGTGGCTTCAAAATCCAAGATTCAAAGCAGTATCCAGGTAGCTTCGAAAGATCCAAGTACATTCCTTGAGAAAACAGCTTTCTTATCGAGATTGGGCTATTTGGAAAACTCAGACGAGATGCTGAAAGCATTGAAGCAGTTCCGAGGCAGAGGGGATCAACTTCAGGAGAGATTCGATTGTTTGGTAAATGCAGGTTTGGACAGCAACGTTGTCAAGAACCTAATCAAACAGGCTCCAATGGTGCTTAACCAGTCGAAGGACTTGCTTGAGAAGAAAATCGATTGCTTAACAAACTGGTTAGGGTACCCGCTCGAATCAGTTGTGGCATTCCCTGCATATTTATGTTACGACATGGAAAGAATTAATCAAAGGTTTTCGATGTATGCTTGGCTAAGGGAGAGAGGAGCCGCCAAGTCGATGTTGTCATTGAGCACCATACTCGCGTGTTCAGATGCTCGATTTGTCAAGTATTTCGTATTAGTCCATCCTGAAGGTCCAGCCAAATGGGATAGTCTAAAGAATTCATTGAATACAGCGTAAGTTAATTTCTTCTCATTATAGTGTATATATAATATATATACACATACATATATATAAGTGGTGTTCTAATAAGAGGATTCATTGAGTTTTTGTTTTAATTCTTGATTTTAAACTTAATTTATTTAATTTTCACAATAAGTCTAATGGTTCATATGTTGGAAATTTTGTGACTTCTTCCTTTTTTTGCTATATTTGATCGCTTTTCAAGGTTTTCAAGTCATTTCGAGCTTAGGGTTTAAGATATTGCGAGGGAAGTGATTCACTTACTAAAGTGGTTTTACACTCTTCCGTTAACCTATCATACATGTAAATTTATTAATAATTTGTACATATCATGCATGTAAATTTTTGTATTGATATGATATTATTATATATTTAATGGGTGAACTTTTTCTATATAAAATTAGTAGTTATAAATTTTTAATTTATGCTAGACTTGAAATGCATGGTTTACATAAATGGGGCATGAAATATGACCTTAGGATTGTTAAAATATTAATTGTGTAAGAAATTACGAAAGGTGTAACACTACTAAGTTTTACACCGACGTAAATGGATCCCTCTATGATGTTTTTAACATTTTTTATGAAACTATATATGGACATAAGTAAAGGGATATGAGCGAATTAGGATCATTCAAATACATGAAAATCCCAAGCTTCTAACAACATGAGTTTAAATTCACTCGATTACAGTAAATTGTAGAACATCTTTTTTAGCCGTTGATGTTGTTTCGGAATGGTATGATCCTCGAAGATATTTTCGGTCATGTATATTGCTGTGGTGATCTATCATAAAAATAAAGTGCTTGATGCCTTTAGACTTGCTTAAAGGTCGAGTTATTCATTCAAACTTGAAAATTTGTCCGATATTTGAGAAGATTTTAATCAAAAAGTTGAATTTAACGTTGGCTAAATCTATATTAAATTTATACGAGGAAAATTATATATACAATATAATGTAAATATTTTAAAATATGTTGTATATATTTAAATTTTAATAAATAAAATTACTAAATTTCATATTAAATAAAGGCCTTCAGATTCCATCAAAAACTAAAAAAAAAGTAAAATAAAAGAGTGATATATTTTTTTATCTTTGAACTTGGCAATTAAGTTTACTTTGGTACATGATTTTTGGTCTATTTTGACATTTGAACTTGACAACTAAGTTCATCTTTTGTATCCAAACTTAAAAATAAAAATTTTATTTAGTCGGTTCAATCTATTCAATTATTGATTTTTGTCTCAATTTTCGATTTTTACTAATTTCAAACAGTTTTCAAGTTGATCGATTCAATTCCTTTGTTTGGTATGATATATCGAGCAGTTCTCAGTCCGTCTAATCCGAGCCTATTCTAAAAACACTAGTCACATAATAAAATCTTTGTAAAATTAAAGTCTAGGGACCTAAACAGATATAGTTGTCAAATTCAAAGATTAAAATAAAAAAAAAATTATAAATACCAAAATGAAACTAATTATCTAGTTCAAAATAATAATAATAAAAGTTTATAAAAAATAATAAAATTAAAAACTTCAATTAATCATTTACAAATATAAATAAATTTAAATAAAATTTAGTACTCATATTTCAATCCAAATTAAATTTAAATAAATACTTGTGATATTAATATCATGATTGGATGAAAATATAAAAAAATAAAAAGATGGAATGAAAAAGTGAAAATAAAAGAAAATTGGACTATGCTTGGTTAAAATAAAGAGAATGAGAAAAATATATATTATTTCAAAATTATATATTTTTCCATCTTTCCAACTTTTTATCTTTCCTACCAGGCACAGGAAAATTTATGTTTTCCATCCTTTTAGTTTTCTACCTTTCAAGTTTTCATCCTTATAATTTTCCTTTCACCCCATCAAGCAAAGCCTACAAAAATACATTTTAAAAAACCATCTCTATAGACATTTTAATGGTTTGTTAAGCAAGTTAAAACATTAATTTCACAAAATAAAATAAAATAAAATAAAACAAAACCCAGACTTCTTCATAATTTTTGGAGCTTATACCGACCGCCATCTTTTAAAGAAGACGACGACGATGAAGTTAAGCCGTTGCGGTTAAACTCGGCTTTGTCTTTATTAAATGCTTTCTGCACATCCTCCTTCAGCTCCCTGAAACGTGATCTCTTTAACTTTTGCTCCTCGAGGCTGCCCCGCTCGAGGTAAAACAAATCGGGAAGGTCGTCTTCCATGAACTTATCTAGTACTTCCGAGCAATGTGGGAAATAACGCCGACCCATTTCCACTGTGGAAAAACAAGCATATTGATTAAGAATCGCATGATTTAAACCGAACATGGCAATGGAAGATCCACATATAAGGGTATTTCGATCACCTGTTTTCATAAGGGCTTCCATCCTCGCAAGAAGTCGTTTCTTCTGCATTACAGGCGTCTCGTTCAAGTCAACTTGACTTAAGTTCCCGTTTGAACCTTTTGATGAGAGACCAGAAAACTCGGAGGTTCTCTCCGCATGTGCGATGTCCATGGCAAGTTTCGCTTCACTCGGGAAAAGTAACCTTGCAAATGCCACTGCAATAGACGACAATACTTAGAGCTAACCTTCTAAGAATATGGACTCATAATGAATCAAATGCATTCTTGATGTGTAAGCTGATGATTTCAAATAAGCAAAAACTATATCTTAAACCAAATTATCAAGGGAGCATGCACAATAGCGGAGATAAAGAGCCTCGGGAGATCCCGACGTAGAGTAATACCTCGGTTCTCTAGGTATAGAAGTCGCATATGCATATCATCAGCCATTGTATGGGAAGTAACTGAAACATCTCCGGCCATAGGATTTCTCCTCATTTCTCTCTCCAAAACATCGATGCATATCCGATCTTTATTTGTTTCCTTCCCTTGCTCCGTTTTCGCATGATAATCCTTCGGTCTCGTCAATCTCTGGCAGATGTTAAAAGCACTTCGTCCATCCAACGTCAACTCCGAAGCAGATGCCCCTTTTGCTAAAAGTGACATTATCACTGATGGTTCTTTACGCATTGCAGCTATGTGAAGAACTGTATAACCACGAGAGTTTCGTCGATTGACATCAGCCAGACGTAGGGCAAGAATCTCAGAAACAACCTTGGGATCACAATACGCTGCGGCGAAATGGAGGGCAGTGGCATCATCCAAAGTTACATCGGACTCGGTTAAAAGCAGTTTAACAAGCTCAACATCGTCGGAGTCTAAAGCTTTTTGTATTCTCCGGATTTGTTTCTCTCTCAAAGGAACAACCACTGCCTCACCATCTTCAGCTTCAGTGGGAGGCTTGCAGCGAAGTAACCGAATGCTCTCCGCAACTTCATAAGGAAGCTCTTTCTCGATGGAGATGCTATCGAGATCCGACCTTGTCACTCTATCAACACATTGAGAAACAAGCTGACTGCATTGACAATGGAAAGCAACCACAAGGATCGGAATAATGTCTTCTACGAGAGCCTTATCCACGAAATTAAGAAGCCGTCGCTGCAATATATACACAGATAGAAAATCAATATACATTCATTTGGCCTAATCAAGCTAAAAGTTAGCCAAAATTCATCCATGATTCTCCATTTCAGTTACTATATGAACTTAATAGCTTCCTATTAGGTAAAACATCCTCACAATGTGCATTTAGAAAGGGTTATTTGCAGCAACAGTCTCTAAACTACAACTCAAATTCCAAATTGGTCTCTAAACTCCAAAAGTTTCTAATCAAGTCTCAAAGAGTCAGTATTATACCAATCAGGTCCGTCCATCGGCCTAACCATTGGTTTACACCTTAATTGCCGGTTTGGATTTGAGGAGTATTTGGAACTACATGAAGCAAATTGTAAACACACATGCGTAACTTGGATAAAAAAGATGATGACTACAATTTTAAAAAGTTTTTTTTTTTTCTTCTAACACATTGAATCTAAGTTGTTCACTCATGTGCTTTAAATATACTCCATAACATATTTAAACTAACATCTAACACCCAAGTTAGTGACGAGGCTTACGAAAGTAGCTAGTGGACATGATATTGATACTTCAAGGACTCAATTAAAACATTTAAAGTTTGGGACCAATTGAGAGCCTGAGTTGTAGTTTAAGACATCTAGTGCAACTAACACAAAAGTGCTAAATTTCAATACTTTAAAACATGATAAGTCATAATTTAAAGTAAATGGGCTAAATTAGAGGGACTAATTAGCTTTCCAACCTATAGTATAAGGACTCCTCAAGTAATTTAACCCTTTCTATTAAGAACCCACAGGCAATAATCTGTTAAAGCGTTCAACATATCAAAAAATTTCACGCATCTAAACATATATTTACTGCAATTATACACAAATTTGCTAAAAAAAATGAACTAGAAAAACCCCCTTTACTGACCTGAAAAAGTGAAACCATCTCAGGTATTTGAAATATAGAAGAAGCATACATCAATTCCACAGCAAAATCGATGGCGGGTCGACAAGCATCATGTGCACAGTGTGTATCAACACAAGTGGAAACCTCCATGGGAGAAGCTTTAAGCTTCCCAGTATATAAATAGCTCAAGAAAACTTGAAAAGCTTCAAGCCCAATCTTACCATAAGGCAAGAACTCATTCATGTTATAACTGGGTTTCCCTTCTTTTTCAACACACCCATTATTATTGTTTTTTTTGTCAAAAAGCTCCTTAAAGAACTTACTTCGAACAGCTAATATGCATCTATGAACACCTACCGAAACACCTTCAACCACTACGTCGGCGTCGCTAAACGGCGGTGAATTGTCGGAAACGAGGTGTTCTAAGCTGGAACTAAGCTTGGTCAAGCTTATAACCTCGAGGGTAGCAGCAGCAGCACTGGTTTCATGAGTGATTGAACCATTTGAGAGATGAGATGATGAACTGAAGCTTAAAGATGATGATGGTTCAGATAAATTAGCCATTTAAAGATAAAAACAAAAGTAAATAAAATAAATTACGATTGATCTTTATATGGAAATTTGAAGAACCCAGAATGGATTTTTTGTTGGTATTACTATTTTGTAACGAATCACATGATTGAAAATGATTATACTAAGGGATTAAAAGATGAACTTGCTTGAATTTCCAGGACCTTTTGATCAACATGATAAGGAAAAAGAAAGGAAAAATATATATATATTTTTTAGAAAAAAGACAAGGATTTTAAAGAAAGATTACGAATCAGATCCTGGAAAAAAAAAAGAAAAACCCAGTAATTATTTAGAGAAATTACTTCATAAATTGCAAGAAAAAGAGGAACTTGGCAAAGATCAAAGATAGAATTTGTTTTTTTTTTTTTTTTTTTTTTTTTTTTTTTTTGGTTGCTCTTTTTTGTGATAATTGTTAAGAGAACATGGAGAGAGAAGACTTGAGGGGAAAAGGAAGGGAGTCAATGGAAGAGGAAAAGAAAAAAATAAGGTTTTGGTTAAATTTTTCTATTAGTCCCTGTGGATTTAGTTTATGTATTTTTTGTGATCAAATGGTATCTGTAATTTTTTTTCTTCAAAACCTTACATAGAAAATATATTATTAAATAAATAATGTCAACTTGCTATTTTTATATATTTCTCACAAAAAATCATTAATAAATTTAACTATGAACATTTTTTGTTAGGACTAAAATTTCAAATTTTAAAAAGTATGAACTAATTTTGAGAGTACGAACCAAATCAATAACTTTATGATAAAAATAATAGAAAATTTTAGCTAAACTGATTTAATTGCCATATATTTGAGTCACTATTGAAATTACAAAATTCGAAAAATATATAATTAAAAGTAATTAAATTAAAGTACACATAGTACAAAGATTAATATCAGAATTTGACCCAAAGATTATTGCATCAAATAGTTTCAAATTATGATCCAATTTTAAAATAGCCTTTGAATTTCAAAATATTCTAATCAAGTCCTCAAAGTACTTGTATTGTATCAGTCGGACTTTTTTGTCAACCTAGCCATTAGCTTGAGCGTTAAATGCTAACTCAAATACAACAAATATATTTAAAAATCTATTATTTCTTTTTTAAAAGGTAGTCCTCCTAAATTTTATTGATACTATATTTTTCTTGATATGTTAGATTCAAGTTGTTCGCGCAATAAGTAAACACGTGTTCACAATTTAATCCATGTGTTAAAAATATTCATATACATTCTAAATTGACATTTAATATGTTAATTTACGGCTAGACTGAAGAAAAGACCTGATTAATATAATATTGATACTTTCAGGATTTAGTTAGGGTGGGTTTGGATGGGCAATTGAGTGCGGTGCGGTGCGTTTAGCTTACTTTTGTCTCACGCTACAATATCACTACAATATCTAATCTCACTGTCACCGTTGTTTTTACACTAACCGCAGGTAAACGCACCGCCGATCCAAACCTACCCTTAGAATGTTTTGAAGTTTAAGGATCAATTTATAATCTAGATGATAGTTTAGGTACACATGATGAAATTAACCCTATTATAATAAATAAAAATAATTGCAAATTTCGAAAATAATTAATAATAATAATTACGCGGAAATTTCTATATTTCGCTTTCGAAAGAGCGATGAAGTGGTGTGGATGACTTAGAAGATGACGTGGTCAATTGGAGCTGGGTTCCACTGACGTCATCCATGACGTCATCTCCATGAGGGGATAGGCGCTGTTGTCAATTATCAACTGTCATCAGTTTTTCTTTTTTCTTTTTTTTTTATTATATTAGAAGAAAAAAATCATTTAAAATAATTTAAAACAAAATTAATTATGTATGTATCATCTATATTATTTATATATTTTTAATTGAATTAACCACACTTTATAGATTTTTTAGAAAAAAAATAGGTTAGAATGTCAATTTTTTGTGAAATTACTATGTCAAGTAACGGTTTAATATAAAGTTGACACGTGATAAGTTAATATTATTATTTTTAATTTTTTAAGTGTGACATGTATTGCATACATAACGAACACACCATCTGACATGACGGGAAAAAGTTTACCATTCATCTCTAACTAATCTAAAATCATAAGTTTTTAAAAATATTTTCAGTACTTCTATTTTTTAAAAAATTAAACGTAAAAACTTTATATAAATATTGTATTTAAAAAAATTAGAAAAATATGTTTAGAAACTCCAAAAATTGATCTCATCGTCATATGCATCGTATGCATAGTGAATCCGTCATCTAACATGACAATATCACTTTTTGGAGAGGAAAATATAATCTAAATATTTTTTAAAATACAATACTTTTATAATAATTTGTAAAATGTGATGATAATATTAAGTGAATAAAAATCATATAAAATTCAATTTTTGGCAGTACTTTACCCTCATTTATCATTATCAACAAATTTGTAAAACATAAATACTGAATTATTATACGATATGACATTATATTATTATTAAGCATTTATTATTTTAGTAAACGTTTGGTGGTTGTTTTCTATTTCACATCTGTTTAAGATTGGCACATTCACGAGGCGGTCCAAATTTATAATAAAAAATTACTTTAATCTTTTATTTAATTTTTATATTTTTTAGTTCGTGAATTTATATTTTTTGTTAAATTATTTTAAAATTGATGAAAAAACTAACGTTTGTTAATTTTACTGATGTGTCATACACGTGGATGATATATTATCATTTAATTAATTTTTAATTTTTTTAAATTAAATAAATATTGGCGTGTTATCCACATAACAATCCACATAATCAAAGTTTAAAAACGTTAATTTTTTCCATCTATTTTGAATGATTTAACAATAGTTAAAATAATTCTTCTCATAAAATTAGAAATTTAAATAAATCATTATTACTGATATTTAATTAGTAATAAGTTTGCACCAATAATTGGAGGCCAGCTTGGAAACAAACAAAAAGTGGGCAGCTATAGGCTATAGTAATTAAATAAAATAATAATAATAATAAATATGATTTTTTTAAAATTTAAGGGAATCTGTTTGACTTATCCTCAAACTTAGTTATTTGCAATTTGAAAAGAATAAATATTTTTAAAGTGAAATAAAAAATAATATTTTTGTGCCACTTCACTTGTCATTCAAATTAAATATAAATTAATAAAAGTGATGGTTAAAAATAGTAATATTTTAGGTTTCTTTAATTATATAATTTGATTTTATTAATATGTACCCACCCAGGGGAAGTGCTGAGGTCAATTTTTAATATTTTTATTTAAAAACCTGCAATATATATAATTTTTTTTTGAAAATATTATAATTTCTTAAACAATGAAACTTCAATAATTATAAAATTTCTTCAACAGATAATTATTTTATTATAAATTTTTTATAGATTATTGATAAATTAACTATTAAATAATATTTTCATAATAAAATTTTCCTAAATCGAGCTAAAATTTAGATTGCAAAAAAGAATTTCTTGCTTAGTGAAATCTAACTTATTTGACATTTAAGGAGGTTTTTTTTTTTAAACCAAATAAAATATTTTTAAATTAAAGTTAAAATCAAAGTTGATCCCAATTTTGGAAAACTATTCGGACCGAACAATTAAATATTTGTGTTTTTTTTATTATAATTAAAGGTGAATAAAATTCTATTTGATTCGAAAAAATAAAAAAATTTAAATTTTAATTTATTTGAATTATTCGAGTTAACTCAAATAAGTCATTCGAGTTTCAAGTTTAAATCAAGTTAAAGTTTACAATTCGAATAACTCTAATAATTTGAATAATAAATTAATATAAATATCCTTTTGGTCCCTGAAGTTTGAAAATAAGCAAATTAGTCTCTTTCAACAAAAATTACAAAATAATCAAAATAATTTTTAAAAGTTCAAAATTTATATTTTTTAAAATTATAAAATATTTAAAAATTCAAAAAATATATAAATAAAGTTAAAAAATTAAAATTTTCTAGAATAATAATTTGGGACCTAATAAGTTAATTAATTATTCAAGGTTATCATGCTAAAATATTTTTATTATTATTTTGCTTTTAAAAAAATTCAAATATATATGGTGTTAAAGTGCTCTAATATGGAATTAGTTATACTGTAATAAGATTTTAATTTGACATATTTAATTTTTTAATTTAACTCGAATAATTTTACTCGATTCAAAAAAATTTATTTTTTAATTTAACTCGAATAAAATAGGATTCGTCAACTCAAAATATTTTCACTAGATTCGATCAAATACTCACCCCTAATTATAACTATGTCTAAAGTATTATATATAGTTTTTTTCTCAGTATTTATTGGAGTGAGCCCAGTAACTAATCTTCCACATTCTGTAAATCCATTAAGAGAATAGATGCTGGCCACAAGTTTTAAAGTTACTCCATATTCAAGGCGAGAATCAAACCCTCGACTATTGGTTAAGGTAGGAGAGACCCATGTCATCTCACCTAACTTCCGTGTTTAGTATTATATATAATTTTAAAAAATTAAAAATTTTACTTAATATATTCATAAGTTCTTTTTTTTTTTATAAAATTTGAGCTAAAATATGAGATTTAATTATTTTATTTTAATTTGACATAAATTAGATTTTTATTTTATTATAATATTTCTAGTAAATTCAAATCAATATTTGTTAACATGGTTAGTTGATGTGGCTAAAAACAAATACGTGAATTTATTATTATTTGATTACACAGTTAGACACACATGAAAATTCAATTTATCATGTTTAACAAGTCAATGAATTCTTATGATTTTTTTAGAAAAAGATATCCACATCACCACCACTTTGATGATAGCAAATGACAGTATTATCTGACCTACAAATAACATTATCAAAGAATATTGAACTTTTTCAAATTAAAGTAAAAAGGTTAAATTTTAAATTTTGGCATAATAAAAGGACTTAAACAAAATAAACCTTTTTTTACGATATTGTCTTTGCTGGTTTCTTAGATCCCTTGCCTCCGCCGACACCAATGGGACAGGTTTCTTTTTTACATTCTCAAGTAAAATGACTTCAACAAATAAATAAATAAAACAATTTTATTTAACTATTCAATCCAACATGTATCAATAAATTTAATTATTTTTAAAGATTAATATGTCATTTGGTACTCGAGTTTGGTATCAATATTTAATTTTTTTTAATTTAATACTTAAATTTTTGTCTCGATTTAGTATATGAGTTTAGCTTTAATGTTTAATTTGGTATCTAAATGAAACGGCATCATGTGGCCTAATAAATGTTTGACACTTATGCTTTAGTAAAAAAAGCATAAATATTTAGTTGCAACAAAAAAAAAATCAAGTACTAAATTGGATAATGAAGTCAAACTTAAGTACTTAACTGGGTTAATAAAAAATTAAAAGTATCAAATTACAAAAAAGTAAAAATTATCAATACCAAATTGAACATTAAACCAAACTCATGTAGTAAATAACAAATTAACCCAAAATTTAAAACCATCCATAGACATGATTGATAGGGTCCTAAGTCCCTAGTTTTATAGATATTAGAAAATTATGTTTTGTTCACCATTGAATATCTTTGACTTCTCCACAATTTAAGGTTTAAAATACCAACACTTGTGTTTGTAAAGCTTTTAGTGTCCCAAAATCACATGGATTATAATATAGATGCATGCACCTTTGTTTTTTACCCCTTTTCCTTTTTATTAGCATATATGTACAAACCAAAGATTCTCATCTAGGTAAAGAGAAAGTTGAAGAAAATTTATTTGTTATTATTTTAGGATCATCTTTAGTTTGTAACACAATCTTTTGTTTAATTATGTGGATGTAAAGAGAATTGATGCCCCCTTATTTTATGAAGCAAATCAATTTCAATGCTAAAAGATAAGTAATAAAGTTAGGAAAATTATTTAGTGGAGCCAACTCAAGCAAAGTGAATCTATTCATGTCTAAGATTAAAGTTGGATCTAAAAATTTATCTGTATAGTAATCTAGTGGGTGTGTTTTAGTAGGTATTGTATCAAAACAAAAACTTCATGATCAGGAATGAAATATTGTCGAGTGTGCCTAAAAATATTTAGTATATTGTCAGTAAAGTTTTTAAATTCCATAAGTAGAGTTGGAGTGATAATAAGTGTCTTATAGGGTATAATGAAAAATAAATATATAAAAGAAATGAGTCAAGTGAAATTTGTGAAGTTAAAAATATACATTGTCAGTGTGTCAAATATGAATCCATATTAAAAAATTTAAAAGGATTAAAATAGGAGAAGATATTTGTACATTGTCAATGACGTTTTTAAACTCCACAAGTAGGGTTAGGAGTTGACAAGTGTCCTATAAGAATATAATAAACTCATATTTTACAGTTTTACCTAGAAATTTATGTTTTGTTCACTTTAGTCCCTGCTTGATCCCTGAATTGTTCCTAAAAGTTTTTGTGCATTTAATTGATCTTTGCATTAGTGTTTATACAGAAATTCACAATTTATATGTCTGAATTGTTACTATTATAATGTGTTTATTGATATTGATTAACTGAACCACTACGGTGATATGAATAAATATGCGATATTAATCATGCCTACTACTAAGTGTTATTGATAAATTGTGAGCGTTAACACTGTTGTTGCCCCGTTGAATACATGATGAACATGTCAATTGCTAGTGTCAAATGGAATAAGTGTTAAGCATGCCTATGGAATTTTGCATTATTATGTTATAAGGTATGCCATATAGCATTGCAGGGGGCGGAATAATTTGTACAGAGGAAGAGTGGCAGTTTAATCTGCTAACAAGTGGTGGCTTGTCCACAAACCTAATGGTAGTTTATTTAATCTGCAAATATGGTGTGCACTCATAATAAATTATAGTAACTGCAAATTGTGGTTCGATCTCAAATCAAGTGGCAGCGTAGCTGCAAATGTTTTTATCTAAAAACATTGGTTGTTTACCCACAATTTTTACAAACCTAGTGACAAGTTTTATTTGCAATTACGTTGTGTATCCACAACAAGTGGTAGTTATTTGCAAATTAACGGTGGTTCATCCACAACCCGAAGTGATATAGTAGATGAGTTTTGGGGAACTCATAAGTGAGGTGTGTAGCGGAGTTAGGTAGGTCTTTTATGATAAATTGAACTTGTATTGCCATACATTAGCATATGCATTTGAAATTGTGTTTTCTGAAATAATGTAGTGAACTGGCTATATGATAAATCGTTAATCTAAAGTGCTTTATGATTGTGATTATTATCAGAATTGCTAACCTTCGTGTTTTGCCTACGGTTTTGTTTCAATTTTCTTGTGAACAAACTCACACTGAGTTTCATAGCTCACTCATTTTCACTTTACATCTTTACAGATAACCCACCAGGTTAGGAAATGGAATTGCCAAATCGAAAGGCTCGGCTCGGATTGAAGTTTTATTAATATTTTTATTTTTACCCATTATTATTTATAATTCCTGTTATTTAAGAATTGTAACGTTGTATTTAAACTGTGGCACGAGACTTAGTTTCAAATTTATTTAGGGCATGCATGATATTTTTAGGCTATTAAAACATGACTTTTCATTTTATGTTATAATACATGAAGCATGGTTTCATTAAAACTACGTTTTTATTGCTTTTTCACTGCATTGTTGAATAATGAGTTTTTAAACGAATAGATAATTTATAAATCAACCAGTTTTGGATTAACTGTATTATCCCGTGAGATGGGAGATAAAGCGCTAATTTTTTTCTAAAAATAGACTAAGTTTTCTCTAAAGGTAAGCAAATGTTTAAAACGACTATTTTATAAACTTTGCTAGCTTATTGGGCCATTTCAGTGGTCAATGTAATATTCAGAATTCAGATCTAACGTCTAGACCGAGTTGGAGAGGTTATAATTTGTGTAAAATGTGTATTTAATAAATTTAAAAAAGGGGAAAAAATATAGATTCAAAAAGAATGGTTTGAAATATGTACGAAGAAATATGGATTCAATAGCTATAAATAGTTTTTATACAAAATAAAAATCAATTGCTTAAAGTAGCAAAAGGTTTTGAAGTCACAGGGACGTATTTAGTTCCAATCTTAAAAAAGTAAGAGTTAATTGCATGATAGATCCTTGAATTCTGACATTCATTTTAAATTTGTCTCGAAATTTTAAAACATTATACTTATATCTTTAAATTATTAATATTATATTAATCATGTCCTTCTATTATTAAAATTGTTAATTTAATCATTAAATGACATGTAAAATCTTATATAACATAATTTAAAATAATTTTTAAAAAAATTAAAATGTTGTCACACAGCTTTTAAAATTTAAAACTAAAAATAAAATAAAACCAAAAAAAAAAAAGGTAAACAATAGTTTGAGTAAAGATTAAAATACATAATACAATGCTTAATTTTTATTTAATACTTTAATTTAATTAGGTGTTTTTATATTAAAATTGGGCCTATTTTCCCTGGCCCAATTAACTAGTTTATTAACTAGATTTAAACAATAAAAAAAACACATAAAATAAAAAATCCAAATAATAAAAATGGTCCAAATAAAAGTCCATTTACAATAGCAGGCCCAAATGCTAAACCTAAACTAACCATACCCAATTACAGCAGGCCCAATTAGCCCAATAAACCTAAACTGGATCAGCAAAACAAGGAAACCCTAGAACCTTTCAGCGCCGCTCGAGCCTCCGAAGGCCACACGCGTGCCTCCAGCCACGTCACCATGACGGTTCTACTTGCAAATAGAGTGACAAACAGCAGCAAAACAGCACAATAAATGATAATAGAATCCAGAGTTTTCTTGTATTTTATTTTATTCCTAAATTCGGCGATAAAAGAAAAGGCCAAAGTAAATCTGTAGTCTCTACATTTTTTTTTAATATTGAATCAATACAAAGCCAAAAAAAGATCAGAAAGGTTCTTAATATGTTCTTACTTTATTTTATTTTTATTTTTTTTCTCTTCGGAACTGTTTTTTTTACATACAAAGATTTTCTATTTTTATTTTTTAAAACTACATATATATAATATTAAAATATAATATAAGAATATAAAAAAAATCACCTGTTTTGGGCTCCGCCTGTGTGTGCAAGCGGTGGGCAGCAGAGAGGGCAGTGGCGGCAGCACTGAAATTCTCGCCGGACTCTGGCCGAAGAGGATGGGGCAGAGAGTGTTTTGAGAGAATTTTTCTTTATTTTTTTGAAGAAATGAAGTTAAAATGAGGATTTTGAAAAAAAAAAAAAAACTGATTTATAAACGGCCCTGAAACGGTGTCGTTTTGCACCAAGTTCATTATCGCCAAAACGACGCCGTTTTACACCCTCTAACCCGCATGTTGACCCGACCCAGGGGAGGATCTGCGTGTTTTGTGAAAGTGGGTTATTTACAGTTTTTGTTCTTCTGCTTTTTTATTAATTTATAATCAATTTTTTTTAATTTGGCCCTATATTTTATTTCGATTTCAATTGGGTCCCTTGTAAAAACGCAGCGTTTTGGAGGGAGGGGATATTTTCCCCTTTAGTCCCTCCATGTTATTCGCCCGTTCGGATAGGTTCCTTTCTTTTTATTTTTTTTAGATTCGCCCTAAATGTTTGTTTTAAGTTTAATTTAGTCATTTTTTTATTTTTTTTATTTTTGTTATTTTGTCATTATTTTAATATTTTTATTATTATTAATGTTATTGATTATTTTTAATATTATTATTATTATTGTTACCATTATTTTTATTGTTATTGGTATTATTATTTTATTATTTTTGATATTAGTATTACTATAATTATATTTATTGTTACCATCATTATTATTATATTTATTAGTATTAGTATTATTGTTATTATTAATATTATTATTGCTATTATTATTATTACTATTGTTTTTATTATTACTAATATTACTTTTATTTTTACCATTACTATTATTATTATTTTCATTACTATTATTATTATTACTACTCTTATTTATTTATTTTTACTATTATTATTTGTTCATTGACATATTTTTATCATAATTCATTATTATTATTGTATTTTTTGTTACCATTGTTATTATTTTATTATCTTCAAACTATTGTATATAGTATTTATTTATTAATTAATTTACTATTAGCTTTTATTTTTGTTATTATTTTCTTTTATTTTCTTTTATTTGTTTATTCATTTACTATTTTTTACCTATTATTTTATGTAGATTGTTCACTTTAGCTTTTATTCTATTGTATTTTATTTTTACCTTCGTTATTGTTATTTATATTTTATTGTCATCATCATTATTTTATTACATAAATTAGCATTGTAATCCATTTTTCATTTTATTATAAAATCATATCACATTTTATCCGATTTTTGAAATAAACAAACATTCTGCGTTCTAAGATCCGAAAGAAATCGTACCCTAACTTACTGGGTTTCGATTTTTCTCATCGAATCTAAAGAACCAATTATTCTCTTAAATCAAAGCCTATGAGTTAAATAAAAACTTATTCTTGAGAATTCGAAAACGTTGCGTCCTAACTCACTGGACGTGACATTTCATTATTTCGGGATAATGATTTCTTAAAAAATAAAGGCAATATTCTGAATTTGATATTTTGAGAAATTGTGCCCTAACTTACTGGGTTCTGATTTTTCATTTGACCCAAATAACCGAATATCCTTCTTAAATTTAAATACATGAGTTTTAAAAGTCAAAAGACATGCTCAGTTTCGGGAAATTTGAAATGTCGTACCCTAACTCACTGGACGTGACATTTTACTTCTTCGAAATAAGAGTGTATTAGCATTCATTTTAATTTATTCAAGTTTTCTTTTAAATAAAGAGGATCGTATTTTAAAATCTCTTCAAATTTTCGACATTAAGACATTAATTAATAAATTCGGTACCAATTTTGGGCTTTATGAGGGTGCTAATCCTTCCTCGTACGTAATCGACTCCCAAACCTATTTTCTCAAATTTTGTGGACCAAAGTCATCGTTTTAATAAATCAAAATATTTTAACGATCAATCTCAAGGTGACCAGATTGCACCTCAAAAAGGATTGGTGGCGACTCCATTTTCATTTCTAAAGTCGACCTCATTTTCCAACTAAAAAAATGGTTTCGACAGCTTGGCAACTCCACTGGGGAATAATAAGAGAGTCAAGCCGTGAAATTGATTATTTTCTGTCTTATTGTCGAAAAATTGAAAATCTGATTTGGAAAATTACGATCCTATTATTGCATTTGTTTGTATTGTTATTTCATATGATTACTGTGGTTTGAGTCACGCATCATATTGCATAACGATCAATCTCAAGGTGACCCGATCACATCTCAAAAAGAATTGGTGGCGACTCCATTTTCATTTCTGAACTCGACCCCGTTTTCTAACTGAAAAAAATGATTTCGACAAAAATTAAAATATATAATTCAAAATTTAATTTTACTAGAAATAAAATACAATAGAATTAAGGATAAAAATAAAAAATGAATAGTTTCCAAAAATTAATGTTTACATTATTTTTTAGTATTATATCAAACAATTTTTATAATTCAAATCTGGTACCTATTAAATGTGATATTAAAAATTCGTCATTTAATTTTTCAACATTTAATTTTTTAATTTATCAAATAACACATTAATTCCATAGTAATCTTGATTCTTCACTAACATTCGAATTCTGTACATTTTTTTCTAACTTTTCAATTAGAACCTTGAAAATTCCCATTTTATTTTTTTAAATATATTTATAATTAAATTTAAATAAAATAAATTTATTGATAAAATTCAATCTAAACAAACTCTAATTATAAAAATTTCGAACCCAACCTGATCTAAATGAAATTGGACGAATAGAATAGAATTTTTAATCTTCCATGTACAAGAGTCAAGTTTGATATAATATGTAATGTGCACCCACTTGAACAACATCAATGGAGTATCACAATCTCTTCTGTTTATCCTCTCTCTATATATATAATGGAAAAAAAAAAAAAGACATCCACTATATAACCATTAATGTTGGGTAGTTGAGTTATGTTTGTCACAAAGTACTTTAATGTTTGAAAAAGAACTTTAAAAAGACATGACATAAAATCAACCTAACCATGGGTGTTGAGTTGACTTTGCACTAAAACACATTTGATGTTGTAATCTTCAAACCCACCATTAATGGAAATGAAAATGGCCCAAAAGGTTATTTATAGGCTAGGGAATGTGATATGTTCATCTTCATGTAGCACAATGTTGAAGTTTATCATTTATGAATTTTTAAATTTAAAATGACTTACACATGAATTATATAAAGTTGGATTTAGACTTAACCTCAACATTACCGATACAACTAAAAAACCTCATTCACAATCACTCTATTATTAATAAATATGATCATAAAAATCTTTGTTAATAAAAATATTTACTTGGCGAACTAGGTAGGAGTCATGTTAAGTCGTTGTATATTTTATTCAAGTTTAGTCATTTATATTTCTCTATGTACACGTTGTTTTTAAAAAATGATAATTTTTTTCATATTATGAGTAAGAATGAATCATGGACTACTAATATATTTTACACTTTAATACTACTTTTATTCATCCTCTCTTTTAGTTTCATCCTTGTTAGGTTTTGATTGACTCAACCATGGAACTAGCTTCAATTCTACTCCACTGATATATACATACACATATATATATATATATATATGTACATATATTCCAAATCCATATGCATGTGTAAACCCATGGCAAGCCTCAAAATTCCCAAATAGAGGGATATGCATTGAGTTACGAATTAGTTTAAATTAAAAATAATCTAATTTAATTAAAGTTTATTAGGTTTTAATTGTTAAATAAATTAAATATGCCGTAATTAATTTTTAATTGATGATAGATTGATTAGAAATTAAAGTTAGTATACAAAAGTTATATATTAGGGTTATGGTTCTTAAATTATACATACTAACTTTTCTGACATTTCATCTTTAAAAAAAAATATTTACTTTCTCTAAAATACTTATATATTGATTTAAAATATCAAACCCATAAGATTTGAAAATTTCAAGATATGAATGAATTCAAATACACTTCCTTATCTAATTTTTTTTTATTCTTGATAATTTAACCTAATGGATTTTTATATAATTTTTTTGTGGTCTTAACAATCGACACATGATTCTCTTTATATCACTATCTATCACAACTTGCTTTCATATTTCATGTGTTTCTTGGTGGAACAAAAGCAAAGTAACAAGTGCTGGGTACAATAGTAAGATATATTGTATTCCTAAAGGAAGAAACAAATTCAAATCTTAGAGACGACATTATTGGAAGAGACAACTACAAACTCCGAACATGGACCATAAAACGGACATAAATATATATATATAAAAAGAAAAATAGCAAAATCATATAGGGTGGTTAATGTGTCATGTTCATACTTGTTTGATACTAACATGGGGTTGGCAAAACATGCATGTGAGATGATGAACTAATGGGGTTGTCTTGATAGCCTATAATGTCACTTTGTTGTTGACATATGTGGCCATGTTTGTCCAAAAACAGTAAATAAATAAAACAGAGAGAGAGATGAGCCTTATTCTCTTTTATGTCAAAGTTGTGAAAGCATCTTTTCTTTTTTAGAAAATGGGACAATACACCAATATGCATCTCTCCTACCCCTCCATTACCACCCTAATTAAGACATTGATCGGGTGATGTGACTTTTCATAGATAATATTTGGTTAATTGTAAAAAATGTCCTCAAGGTTCAAATTTTAAAGGTATAACAATAAAATTGATCTATAATGTTTATATGTTTTTGTCAATTTAATTTTTATTCCTTTTTTATTGTTTTAGGTCTCGACCTTCAAATTTTAGTCAATTTGTTTTCTTTTGGATAGAAAAATTGATTAAATTGTTAAAATTTTAATAGTATTGATGTAGCCACTCACGTGGCATTCCACAGATAATTCATAAAAATTCAAAAAATAATTAAAGTATTTAAAAGTTCAAAAAATTTCAAAAAACTTATTCACATTAGCAATTAAGTATATGCAGATTACCACGTGAGGTGTCACGTCAATGTTATCATAATTTCAACAATTCAATTAGTTTTTCTGTCTGATATAAGGCAATTTAATTGAATTTTCAAGGTAAAGGACAAACTGATCTAAAAAGAATAAGAATCAAAAAAAAAAAAAAATTAAGTAACGTTGGGTGCTAAATTTATACTTACGCCAATTTTAAATCAAGTTTTAAATTTCAATATGTTCTATCAATCATATCATTCTATAAGCATAACACTTAAAAATAAATGCTCGGATTTAATGTGTATATTTAAAACACGTTGATCAAATCTTAAGTATGTCAGCACTTATCATATAATCAATTTAAATATGACATGTTTAAATAAAAGATAGTGTCATTGAAATTTAGAAACGTTTCTCTTTTTATAGTAACATGAGATCCAAGTTGTTTATATGATAAGTATAGACAGGTTTAAAAAGTAAAACATGTTTTAAATATCCTCAACGTTAAAGCTGGGCTAATATTTAATACTGAAGCTGACGACAAGATCCAATTGATATAATAATGATAATTTGAGGATATAATTAAAGTGTTTTGAAGTTAAGTAACTAATTTAAAATCTGGATCATATTTTAAAGACCATAGTGGAATTAACCCATCTTTTATACCATATATAATGTGTTGAGAAATGACTTAAAAAACTCTTCTTTTTACAAAGTAACAAATTTTATTTTAAATGTGTTTTTGTCTATTTATATTTTATATAAAATTTTAAAAAATTCATTAAAACAAAACGTGATTGAGATTACATTTTATAAAATGTATTTGCTTTTAATATAATTTTTTTATAAATATATTTATTATGGATGCGAAATAACCAAACCCATCGAGTTGGGTCGTATCTCAAATAAGAAAAAGAATTGTGTTTGTTTTTATTTTTATGATACTTAAAATCCGGGGCAATTTACTAAAATATACCAAATTAAAAAAAATTACAAAAAAGAGCCGAAAATTTAATTATTTACCGGAAAGGGTCATTTCCCCCTATAACGCGTCCACGTCAGCACGTTTTCAGGGGATAAACCAAGAAAGCGTGTCCACAAGGGCGCGCTTTGTGCCACATCAGCCATAAACGCGTCCTTGAGGGCGCGCTTTGCTGATGTGGCACAAAACGCGCCCTAGTGGACGTGCTTTGCCCGTGCAACAGTCAAATTTTTTTTTGACCGTTGGGCCTCCAACGGTAAAAAAAAAAAAACTATAAAAACCCCCTACCCTTTTATTTTTTTCACAACAAAGTCCTTATTCATTTTTCTCTCAACTTTCTCTCAAATTCTTCTTAAATTTCTCTTAAATTCCTTGAAACTTCCTCTCAAATTCCACAATAGTCCTTTAATATTTACAAAAAAGTCCTTTTTTAAAATTTTTTGAAATGTATTTTTTTTGATAAATTTTAAAATATTCGATCGTATTAGCAATGGCTGGGGAATTAATTCGTCTCGACAATAAACATATTTTTATCGATCAAATGATAATGGTAAGTTTTAATTTTAATTTTAATTTTAATTTTTCAATGTTATTTAATATTTTTTAAGTTTATGCAATTTTAATTAAATTTTATTTTATAACTTTTTAAACAGTCTGTAGATCGGGTGTTGCAATGCTATATTCGCAATATGCCTGGTCTGCCATCGCCGTTGATTGAGAATTACCTGTGGGAAGCGGGTTTTTGGCATGTGGCCACGATAGGTCGGGGGTGCAAGTTGGACCCGAAGTTATTCAGTGCGTTGATAGAGAGGTGGAGACCCGAGACGCACACTTTCCATCTTCCATGCGGAGAGTGTACTATCACTCTGGAAGACGTGCATTTGCAATTAGGATTGTCGGTGGATGGGTATGTAGTCACCGAGTCCGCAACTTCTGGTGATTGGGGAGCCGTATGCTACGAGCTTTTGCATGCTATTTCGAATAACATTTACGGTAGTCGGATCGAGATGGGCTGGTTACGAGACACATTTTCGGAGCCGGATAATGATTCGACCGAAATAGAAAGAATGCGGTATGCTCGGGCATACATTCTTGAGATGATTGGAGGCTATTTGATGCCGGACTTGTCACGAAACCTCGTACATCTGAGGTGGCTGCTGAAACTCGTTGATTTTAGAGCAGCCGGTGAATTGAGTTGGGGGTCTGCTGTGCTAGCAAAATTGTATCGGGAGATGTGCGGGGTGACGCGGCCGAATAAAGCGAAATTCGGAGGTTGCCTATCACTACTGCAATCATGGGCACGGTTTCGATTTCCATTTTTACGTCCTCGAGTCGACCACCCATATACATTCTCACTCATAACAAGGTAAATTTAATATTAGATTTTACAATTATTACGTAGATTTAAATTATAATCGTATGCTAAAAAGTTATTTAATTAGATGGAACCATTCGGCGAGTTATGTTGGAATACCTACCTCGCTTGAAGATATACGGCTTCTATTAGAGCAACGGTCGGAATCACAAGTAAGTATTAAATAAAATATATTTTCGTAATAAAATAGTCGTTTCGTATTTCATATTTAGAATTTTGTATTTCATATTTAGTACTTAGTATTATGTATATAACTAATATTTTTATCATGTTAATATAGTTTCAATGGACACCATACAAGGATCCGGCAATTCGGGCAGTAAATCCGGAGGAGTTCTTTCAAAATTCGAACCTTTGGCATGTGAAGGTCCCATTGATCAACTATGCCACCATGGAAATGCACCAGTCAAATCGGGTTCTGCGTCAATTTGAATTCCGACAACCGATTCCCATGGCACCTGAGGTGCTCGATAATGAGCATAAAGTCGACTTACGGTAGTTGCATACGGATTGACCAAGATTTTGGTCAACATATATCGAAATGTGGGAGAACCAGTATAATTATATACCTACTCGGGAACCGATCGTTCCTGAGTTAGCGTGTGTGCCGGAATACATGCCATGATTTAGGGTCCATGGCAAGCCGTATTTATTGCCGGAAGAGGAGAGGCGACGGTAACTTCGTGAATAAAGAGAACGACGGGGCCCTTTAAATCCAAAGAGAAGGGGTGATGAGACGGGACCATCAATAGCGCTGACAGAACCACCGGGCCTATCAACAGCTCCTACACAGTCACCGGGCCCAACGCTTCAGCCGAGGACTCCCACATCACAGCCTTTTCAAATTATGCCAGGTGCGTACCCTAGCCTTTATATGTATCCTAACCCTTATATGTTTCCTTTTCCCAGTCCCACGGCAGGTTAGAATGCATGGCTCGATTCGAGTCCGTTTCTGACTACTCCGATTGGCCAGCCAATCTTCAGGTCGCCGTCGCATGAGGGATCGCACGAGGCGTCGTCGGGGAGCTCTTCTTTTTACCAGTCTCCTTCGCCTTATGGGATTCAGACACCCCCGCCATGTTTATGCAAACACCTCCGCAATCATTATTTTATCAAGGTGGGTCATCCTCCCAACACCCACAACCAGACTCCCTGCCGGAGGAACCAGAATCCCCACTGGAAGCTAGAAGAAGGGGGAATCCAGCGCATAACCGTCGACCACCCCCATGTGGCACTGATTCCGACAGGCACCAACATTGATTTCGACCGCATTTTTTTAATTTTTTATTGTAATTTAATTTTAATATCTTTAAAAAAATAAAAGTTGTTTTTTTATTTTTTTGTAATTTAATTTTAATATATTTAATAAAATAAAAGTTATTTTTTTATTTTTTTTGTAATTTAATTTTAATATCTTTAATAAAATAAAAGTTGTTTTTTTTATTTTTTTCTGTAATTTAATTTTAATATCTTTAATAAAATAAAAGTTATTTTTCTGTAATTTAATTTTAATATCTTTAATAAAATAAAAGTTGTCGAATGAGTAATATCCCACTGGATCAACCGAGGCGCAAAATCTACACTTAATAGACTGAACTTTCATTGGCGTTGTTCCGAAGATTTTACGCCTAATTCTTTTGCGAAGTTCTGTCAAATATATGTTTCGGTTAAAACCCAATCGCGCTGTGTTCTCCGATAAAAAATAACGCCATTTTCGGTGTCACAAACCTCACCATCGTAGTAAATAACAGTATTAATATGTCCACTCATCTTCAGTTTCTATTTTACTTTTGCCTCAATTTCTGTTATGCAACCTGAGAATGGAATTTGGCTGATTTATAGTCTAAGGATTACCATAGACTACTGTAGCAAAAGAGCGCCCACGTGGGAGCTTTTTTCAGTACTCTTGCTGACAGTGCATCCTGCTTGAAGCGTTTTGGTCACTATTTGTTCGTAAACGTCTTCTCAAAATTATTTTGCGAGAGACTCATCAGTAAAAAGAGCGCCCACGTGGGAGCTTTTTTCAGTACTCTTGCTGACAATGCATTCTGCTTGAAGCGTTTTGGTCACTATTTGTTTAGAAACGTCTTCTTAAAATTATCTTGCTAGATACAACTGTAAAAAAAATTCAAATAATTTTTATTTTGCTGATATATTTTTCCCAAAACCCTAAACTTAAAATTAATCTTATTAACCCTAAAATCTAGTCCATTAATTTTCCCTTAAAAATCATAAACCCTAAGACCCTAAAAATCCCTAAACCGTAACCTTAAAACCCTAAAAACTCATACCTTAACACTAAAAACAACTGAAAAGCCCATCGGGGTTAGAAGGGCAAAGCGCGTCCACGAGGGCGCACTTTCCTGGTTTATCCCCTGAAAACGCGCTGACGTGGACGCGTTTTCGGGGAAAATGACCCTTTCTGGTAAATAATTAAATTTTCGAATATTTTTCGTAATTTATTTTTTAAATTGATATATTTTAGTAAATTGCACTAAAATCCGAGTCTTTCTTAAGAAATATCGACATTCTTTGACTTTTCGATATCTAGTAATCTATTGAGTATTAACTAAATCGAAAGTTAAACTCAGACGGAATCGGAAGAAACTCATTCAATGTTAATTTCTCGTCCAAATCTTACGAAAATTTATACGTGATTATATTAGTAAAACTTTAGTTTCAGGACAAGTTAACATGCACACTGGCATTGGTAATAAAATGACAGACGGGGCAAGTTCCAACCATGGCGGATCCACACATCCTACAAACACAAAGATGTCTGCATGGCAACAACACCACACTCGCCTCTCCCTCCCCACACTTCTTACACTTTCTCATCACCGCCGCCCCCGACGGTGGCACCACCACCTCGCGCCATCCTTCATCGCTGCTGCCACAACAACTAGACTCCCCGCCCTCATCCGCCGCCGCGCTCATCCCAAGGCGCCGTTCCTCCCCGGCGTGCTCCAGGACTCGTTCCAAGTCTGTTCGTAATGAATTGGCCGCCGCCTCGTTTGTTTGCGCCAAATCTCGCCACCGTTGGCTCTCGACGCATAGGCATTTCACCCTTTGTTGAAGAACCCAATTTATTTTCCCCATTCTTTGAATCTCTTCATCTTTTGCCTTTAATTGCTTTAAAACCCTTTCTTGGATTAATGTAATCAATGTTCTCCATTGATTCTCTCTTTGTTCTTCAACTTCAAATCTCACTTTTTCAGCCTGCAAATTCAATAATTCGCCCATGGGTTATTTTTATTTTAGTCCCTTTACTATGCTAAAATTTAAAAGATTTAATCCTTTTAGTTTGACATAATTTGCTCATCTATCCTATAGTTACGTGATCTGCAGAGGTCTAAAATGGTAAATTTCTAGTTTATCCCCTTTAGAATTTGCAAAACTTTAAATTAATATAATGAAAATAAAATGCATTTTGGCATCCAAAATTTATATTTCAATTTTGCCCCATCCCAAAAATGGTAAATTTGTAGTTTAAATCCTATAAAAATTGTACAATTTTATGTTAATACATAAAATTGCATTGATAGAATTTTAAGTTGATACATTGATAAAATTTTAGCTTCAACCTACATATCAACTGTTTTTTTTTTTTAAAAAAAAAAACTCAACAACTTAGATATCATCAGTTTAGACCTATTAATAACATTTTAAAAGTAAGTAAATTACCAAATTATACCAAATTAAAGAGATAAAATCCAAATTTCAGCAAGTAGAGGGACTAAAACCACAATTAAACCTCCTCTTTGTTTTTCCTTCATTGAAACTTGTTGAAAAAACTTACATGTATACTTAGGTATTATCAGCTTAACATTATAAGAGTAGGTAAATAACCAAAGATCAAATCCAAATTTCAACAAGTAGAGGGACTAAAACGATAATTAAATCACTTATTTTCTTCGTTGAAAAAACTTACCTGTTGAGCAATGAATCCATCAAGTTGATGTAGTTGGATGTGATCCATTGATGAACCAAAGGCATTATTGATGAATGAATCTTTGGGTCTTCTCCTCATTCCCATATCATCAATTGAATTTGAGGCTAAAATTGGATCAAAAAGCTTTGCAAATGAAGCTTGTTGCAAAGGAACACAAGAATCCATCAATTTATCTTTGTACATTCCTTCATTTGTTTTCATAAAATATCTGCTCAAAAAGGAGAGAAAAAATAAATAAATAAAACCCGATTTTTTAAAATAGAGGAAAAAAGAAGAAGAAGAAAGGAGAAGGGTTATTTTTGAAGTACATTTACCTATTGATGATTAATTGAGGAGGCAAATTTTGATTCATGTGTTGGGATTCAATTGCCATTGGAGCAAGGTTTTTGGGTGTTTTTTTGCTTTGCTTTGATAAGAGAAAGATGAATATGATATGAATGAAGGGGGTTTGTCCCTCAATGGATTGGGATTTTATACTTTGGGTTTATAGTAGATGGGGAAAGTGAATTTGTAAAATTATATATGGTAGAGGATTTATAAAAAAGTATATATATATAAATCAAATATGATTTTAATTAAAATAATAGTGATTACTTCGTAAAAATATATATTTTTTGGTAATTTCTCAATTGAATTGAAACCCAATTGATGGTAACATCAACTAAATGAAGAATTTAATATATAGTTTAGATATTATATCGGGAATAAAAAATTTATGTAAAAAAATGACCGTTTGGAGACAATAATGTCTTAGGTTCAAGTCTAACTCTGTAGATATTTTTCTGGATTTAAATGATTTTTTATAACTTTTATAAAAAAAATATAAAAATGGACTTTTAGTTCTTTCCCAATTAAATTAATGTTTAATTGAAAATCATCTCTCACTATATCAATAATTAATTAACAATGTAATTTATAATTTGATTAAAGAAATTTGATAATAAATAATTAATTTGATTAAATTTTATTATATTGAATAGAAATTAAATTAATATTTGGTATACATACGATGTAATTTTTTTTTTAAATTTTTAATATTTTCCCTTAGAGTTTATCTTCAATATACTTGAATCTCTGGTGGTTTTGAATTTAAAGTTTTATGAGACTCATTAATGTATATTCAAACATAAACTCCTTTTTTGAAAAATTAAAATAAATTAATGTAAACCCACATTTAAATGATAAATATATGTATTAAAGTTTTATGTAAAAATGAAATAAAATTTGGTTGAGATAATAAGATTAAATATTTTAAAAATTAAAATATGGTTAGGCCTTTTCGTATTTAAAATTTAATTCTCTAATTTTATATAAAATTTTAGTCACGTGTGTTTTTGTGGGGCATTAATGAAAATTTGTGGTATTACCTTTGTGGTGTATCAAACGAGGTGGCTGTGATTTGAATCAAAGTAACAGACAAGCGGCATATCTGCCACGTATAAGCTCCATGATTTTATTATACAATCATATTATACAATTTTCAAAACATTAATGTATGTAAGTATCTACATTGGGGTTTATGTATTGAATACACAGCTTTATTACAAGCATTCAACCAACCAACATAAAAATATAAATAAATAAAAAGAATTCCCCTTTGAATAGCAACCAATGCACATTTTGGGAAACACCAGTCGTCGGGGCGGTTACGAGGAGCCTGCCGCAGCTGCAATTCGTTTAAGATAAACAATGAGAGATTATAATTTCCTAGGTATTACCAGGACTCGAGTCTTGAAGTATCGGATACAAGTATATGTTCAGTCTTAAGATATTGTTGAGGGAATTTTGACCTCTTCAGTCCATTGGACCCTCTCAACAGGTCGGTATTGTCCCCGAGTCAAGCTGAGATTATCTTTAGGCTCAAGGGAAACCTCGAGTGCCTTGAGAGGCAATGGTTTCACAGAGCAGGAGTGCCTCGTCAAGATAGACCATGCAGGACAAGTGGCCAACTATAATGGAAATAGTGGACATTTGCCATTTGTAGGGCTGCCCCCCCAACAAAAAAAAATGGTCCATCCCAACGAGAAACTGAGTTCACCGTCTCTCAAGGCACTTGAGCTCTCCACAAAGTCGGCAGACAAAGTCCCGACTAAACCCGGGAAAAATACTGACATGTTGAGGAGGTTTGACAGCCCCAAAAGGTCAAAATCCACTCAACAGATATATATTTGAAAGAAAATACCCTCGTATTCATCTTTGAATATGCGTGGAAAACAAGTATATAACATGAGTGCTTAAGGAAAAAAAATGAAGAATTCAGATAACATAAGAGGACGAGTACTTAACAATTCGAAAGAGATTCACATATTCTATGCTACTCCTTTCACTTTCCTAAAGTACCAGTGTCCGACATACACAGAAGCGGTACAAACATATGGTCAACAATTACACCAAAATATGATTCTTTATACTTACCACTGTTTTCGCCCGATTTTCCTTCAGAGGTCGTATCCCAAATAATATCTTTTAGTCCAGTGGAGAGATTATTATAGAACTGTAGAATCAAGATTAAGAAATGTGATGGTGAACACATGGTAATTTAAAGCCAAGAGGGGGAAAAAGAAAAGGGAAAAGAAAACAATATAAAACTTGAGGGTAATTGCAATCAATGGAACACCAATTGATAAAAGTGACCATGGTCTTTCAACCACGGGTGTTAACCTATATTAATGTACCCATATGCAACACACATTCAGACATTGGTGGGTAAAAGTACCATGGAAGCCCCTATACTTGGAGTCGGATTGCATTTTGCCCTCTTTACTGAAAAAATGGACCAATTAATCTTTTATATGTTAGATCAAAAAGCAAACTGTTCCTTTTGTTAAAAACTTATCCATTTCTAGTGTTAAAAACTGATCTTCATACTTCAGCATGAGGTCCATGTGGCACGCCACTGTTATTGTTTGGCTATTCCATCAGTCACGCTAGTTTTTAACAATAAAAATAGATGAAAATTGTAACAGAAAAGAACCTTTTGCTCTTTGATTTAATGTACATGGGCTAATTTACTTATTTTTTGAGTAGAGAGGCAAAATACAATCTGACTCCTAGTATAGGGGCCTCCATAGTACTTTTACCCACATTGGTGTGTGAATAATATCCTCCAAATACATGGAAAATCTTATCGACATATACCCATATTCAACTCTCACCCCTAAGTCCAAGTAACATAGGCACTAACTACCTAAAGAACTAGAATTTATATTCAATTGGAGAGGATTTTCGTAAGTAAATAATTCGGCAGCACATTAAGATTTGGTGTATACCTTGTGAAATTCCAGGGTATCCCCTCCAGATTTTCGAAGTTCAACCATGCAAAGAGAAGGAGCCACCTGAAAAACCTGGAAAAAAAAAAAAAAAAAAAAAAGAAGCAATGTCAGGGGAGATACGGAACCCAATTATCAACAACCATGTTTAAACAACTTTAAATTAAGGTGAAACTTAAACTACACTCAGAGTTACCTCTGTTGTAACAGCTAAATGACCCTTGCGTCCAGTTTTCTCTCCACGAAGCTTCATCTGACAATGGGTAAAAAGAAAAGGAATTCATCAGAAATAGAGAATGACTTAACTTCCGATGATATGAAGAGATTATATGTCATATTAATTTGTTTACATATGAATCTTTCTTTCTCAGCCAACAAGGCACAAAGAAATTTGAAGCTATGTTGCTCCGACACATGGGTATGGATATATGGCTTCCAAGGATCCTCCAAATATATGGAAAAAAATCAAGCCATATCCGTGTCAAACACATACCCCTATACAACACTCACTCGAATCCAAGTAGGTAAAATATGTTACAAGTCCCTATACTCTATGTATATTTGAAATTTAGTCCTACTTCTATTTTAAAGAATTCAGTTCCTCTACTTTTCATATTTAAAAATGTAGGTCCAATGTTAATACAGTAAAAATTGTTTTGTCAAATTCAGGTTCATTACTACAATTTTTTTTAATTACATAGCTACCAAGTGAGTATTTTTTTTATTTCAAAATGTTACACCATCAAATTTAACAGTAATGGCGTTAATCATTGGACTTGAATTTTGAAATCAGAAAAGTAGAGGGGCTAATTCCAAGAAAAAAAAGTATAGGGACTAAATTCCAAATTTACAAAGAGTACAAGGACTTATAGCATATTTTAACCATCCAAGTAACATAGATCTTAAGTGCTTAATGCAGATCCAATGAGAATGAACTTGCATCAAAACAATCATTACCAAATGAAGTTGGTAACAAGCACCAATCACAACTGAATCTAGTTCAATCAGTGTCCATCAAATATAGGACCATGGCTAACACTGAAAAGGTAACAAAGTTATTAAGAAATGATAAAATCTGAAAAGGAAGCATGAAGAATGCTAATTCTTTTCATTTAAACATTGACCACAAATTTGTCCATCTAAATTTCTTGGGAAGATTAGTAGTAAAAAATGCAGAGGTTGGCAAGAGATGAAACCTTGTGGTTATTTTTCTTCACATCAAAACCCAAGGGCATAGCAGCTCTCTCTATTTGCGAGATTATCTCATTAGCAGGACGTTTTGATGTGAATCTTGTTTCCCTTTTAACAAGGCCCTGCAATCGGAAGAAATTGCAACCCGCATTATCTTTCAAGGTTACATAACAAGATGACAAATAACATTCCAAGACATACCCAAATTATGCAATTACATTGCATATCCAATCAGATATTCAACACCTTTTTTATTAGTGAATATAACAAATAGAGAAAGGAGCAATAAACAAATAGTGAATATAACAAGATGCATCCTCCAGAACTAAATTTTCAGTAGAAGCTAGAAAGGAGCAACAAACAAAGAATATGACAGATAAATATGTACTGCATGCTTTAAAATGGTTAAAACCATTTACGGACAACTCTCTGGTTGAAGAAAATTATTTGAGGAATTTTTAATGTCACTACCAACCAAGGGACCTTCACTACACCAGGTAAATCAAAATATTATCGCATAATAAGTCGGATATAAATGGCTATTACATACCATTTGCTTCTCAAACAGACTACTGAGGTTGAGACCCTGAGATGTTGAGATAAGATCAAAGGCATTCATGGTAGCAGGTAGTACAGGCCCTTCTTCTCGCCGTTCGACAACAAGGTTTCGAGAATCCTACTAGCAAAATCATGTGCACTGACTCATCCGATTCCAACAATACCACGAAACCAATTCCCAAAAACGAAAAACACAATTCTTACCCCTGATTCATCGAAAATGGCATCCACATCATCAAGAGTAGCATCAACTTGCTCAAACCTAGTTGGTATATATCCTTTCTTAAACCACTCATTCTGATGAAGCTCGGCAATGGTTATCCTCTGGTTTAATCACAAATAATAGAGTGAAAACTGTATCCAAAGCCAAACAACTAAAACAACCCCAGCTAGCTTCAGGCACAAATTGTATTTTAAAAAATACCATCAGGAAAAAAAATAAAATAGGAATAACTAAAGAATGCAGAAGCAAAGGGGAAGAGACAAGAATTTACTGTCAAAGGATTAGGGTCTAGGATTCTCTTAATTAATTTCTTGGCATTTGAGGAGAACCATGGAGGACAGCTGAAGTCAGCCTTAGATATCTGCAGTCACATTAGAAACCCATTTAGAGATAGAACTTTAAATTTAAAAGACACAAAAGGTTAACTACAAATTAACCGATCAGCAGCATGAAAGCATTGTTATACATAGACACAAACACGACAAGCATCGTTCTTTCGTGCATATTTGTTTTCTGATTGACATTTCCCTTGGTACTGTCCTACCTGCTACAAGTTACAACCACCACAATGCAATCACCACTAACTAAGATTATAATCTCTTAATTTATACATTTAAATAACACTGTTGATTGAAGAAATGGAGATCGGAGAATGGCTAACAATAGGATCCAGATTAATCTTTATTAGGAGAAATTTGATGATTTCCAGAATATGAACACATTTGATTCTTTGATACGTAACATATGCAAATGATGACGTAATAAGCTAATAACACATTACAGTTGATACGCAAAAGTGTTAATTTTGAAGTACAAGGAAAAAAGAATTTAAAAAATGGAAACAGACAGAACAAACACCTTTTTATACAGAGAGACTAAATTGGAGTCCTCAAAGGGCAAGTAACCAGCCATTAAGACAAAGAGAATCACACCACATGACCACAAATCTGCCTTAGCTCCATCATAGCCTTTATTGTCGATCACCTGAAAATATATATCACAAAAACAATAAAGAAAAGCTAATGGATCATAAAGAAGAAGAATCTCTTTTGCAACAAAAGCAGTGTACCTCTGGAGCAACATAGTTTGGTGTTCCACATGTTGTGTGAAGTAATCCATCCTCCTATATGAAAAGGGTAAGATAATCAATTCTGAAATATTTTATCAGCATATTATGAAAAGTTGCCCAATAAATAGCCCACCACCAATGTGATAGGCCAAATATTATGAAATTATGGGATTCTGATACCAACAAAATTCAAGCACCCAAGCAAGACTAAAACCACACACATACAAAGTGGGGACAAAGTCATCTTTCACTAAAGTGAAAAAGGGAATAGGACAGAGCAAGCAGTCATAAAAGCACTCCATAATGAATACAAGACCTTGGGTAAAGATTATCATTGAGATAGAGAGAGAGAGATTTCATAAGACAAACTCACTCGAACTTGCTGAGGTAAAGCACTCAAACCAAAATCCGAAACTTTAAGAACTCCATTACCATCTAGCAGCAAATTCTCAGGCTGTAAGTTACACAACACAGTTATGCTTATTCAAAAAATTTATATATTTAACGTTTATAGGCAAGAAGCTAATCAACACAAAATATATACCATACCTTGAGGTCTCGATGGTAAACACCCCTGCTATGGCAGTAATCCACAGCATTAATAAGCTGCTGAAAATACTTTCTAGCTTCATCTTCCTTCAACCTCCCTTTGCTTGCCTGGCAGAGGAAGATAACAAGACAATAAAAACCAGATTAATATATAGTAATAAAACGTTGATACACAACTGAGATTTGATTCCTGAAGCACTTTTACATTCCAAGAGTAAACACAAATTTCTTACAATTTTGTCAAAAAGTTCACCACCAGTCACAAGTTCCAGAACAATGTATATTTTCGTCTTGCTAGCCATCACCTGTACCAAGAATATTGAAAGAAGTTACCAAGAAATATAGCCTTATCTTGTTCTGACAAAATGCAAGTCAGATTTGAGAGAGAGCAAACAAGAAGCAAGGAAGAAATGCATGGAGATCAACAAAGTAACTAAACTAGTAAAACTTCGTGTCAAACCTCATACAAGCGGATGACATTTGGGTGTATGATGAGTTTCATTGTTGAAATTTCTCGTTTAATCTGCAAAGGAAAAGAGAAAAGAAAAAATGTAGCATGCATAAGGTAAAACATAAATAAGATTCATAAGGTAAAACAAATCCATCGCTTAATATTATTTTGAAGAATAGTTTTCTTCTTTTTGGGTAAAACATTAAGCAACCAAATGAGAGACATTCAAATAAGTTAATCTCAATTCAGAATTAAGTCAAGCTCACAAATAAAACATGTATAATTGCCACCAAACTGGAGGACATGTTATCCGGACTCTTCATTTTCCCTAAAATGAAGTATACCACACATGTGCTCAACAAATATTCAGAAATGAGTATGGGGCATTGATCTTCCACTTAAACAAAGGAACTTAGAAAAAGTTTAGCAAACCCATGTCGGACTCATACCCGTATCTGAAACTCACCACAGAGTTGAGTAACATAGCATTGAGGGGAATAGAACCCGATAAAGAAAAGAAGAAAAGAAATAAACTAAATTCTCTTGTATTGACTAAGTTGAATTATACTTTCTTTTGCAGCTAATTTCTATTCCGCAAAATCTCTGGGAAACGTACAGAATTTTATACAATGAACCAGTTTTTTTAATAGTTCAAAAATATAAAACACTGGGCACAAATTAATTTGACTCTGGTTTTTTCTTTTCTTTTTTGAATTAAAAGCTCCATTGTTTTGTTTTTAATGTATTGTCCGTTCCTCAATCAACCAATCACTAAATCATCATATTCCTCACAATTCATAATTCAGTCACAAGAAAAAAAAACAAAGAAAAAAGGATAAAAAATCAATAAAAATAAGAAATCACCAATCAAAATGAAAATTACAAAAATCATTCTAAGTAACTGATAAACAACGATTTTGTTAAATTATCTAGAAATCCCTAATTAATCTAATAACATTCAATTTCAAATAAAGAGATTTATTACTGGAATTGTTATTTTTTTAAAAAAAAGAGTACCTGAGCAATCATCTTATGTTTCAAAACTTTCTCTTTATCAAGAATCTTAATTGCTACATTCTCTCCCGTCTCTAAATGCCTCGCGAATTTCACCTTCGCGAACGTTCCTTCTCCCAACGTTCTCCCTAACTCATACTTCCCCACACACGTCCGACTCGAACCGCTACTGCGAGTCGCCATCGTTGTCTCTCCAAATCCTTTTTATTATTATTTAATCTTTTTTCCCTATTTTCCCCCACTTCCTAAAGCTTGCTATTGATAAAATACCTCTTCTTCTTGCATGGCTGCCATACCCGAGATTTAGCCACCATTTTTTTTAAAGGAAAAAAAAATCAAAATCCTAATATAAATGAAACAAATTTATAGCATGGAACGAAAGAAATCAAATTTGGTAGCCATGGGATCAGATATGGTGCCCATGAAATCGAAGAAATCGAAAAAGAAAACAAAAGGTAAGAAATTAGGGATTTTGATTTTGCACGGAATTCCAGGTGGGAGATTATACTGTAAAATCGAACCAGAGAGTGGATCTAGTCCATGGTTTTTGTCTGGGTTCAGTTAATAAATTATTGATAAAAAAATATAAAATTATTTGATATTTATTGGAAAAACAACAAATTATTAAAAGATAAAGACTTTTCTAAAATAATACCCAATGTTAGGTTTAGTTTTATAGAAGGAATATAACCACGTGTTCAAATTCTAAATTAATTGATATGATTTTTTTTAGAATAAAATAAAAAGAAAAAAAATATTGTGAGAGAAAATAAATAGGAAATTAGGAATGGAGCTAAAGAAAGACAGCTTAATATGAAATATATTATATATTTTGTTTAAAATTCTAGGTTAATATTTTTGTCAATATTGTATCTATTTTAAAACTAGGTAATCTATAAAAATACACTTTTATTTGTCTCAAATTATATTTTAGTTACTTACGTTTGAAATATTACGTTTTAGTCACGTTATCGTGTTGTAACATTTTAGTCACTAAGCCATTAATTGCCGTCAATAGTGTAACGGTAAGCTGAATTGGTACTTTAAATCATCATTTCAAACAAAAATTTTAAATTAAATTCTACAATTGATCCCTATATTTTTTTATTTTGAGCAATTTAATTTTTTTTATGTTCTTTTAACTTTACTCTTTTTTTTTTATTCTCTTTTGCTTCTTCCTCTATTTTCTTCCCTTTTTCATTTCTTTTAATGTAATTTTTCTATATTTTTCATTTGTTAAAAATATTTTTTTTACATTTTTATCTAAAATCAGTATAACATGATTGACAATAATATATATTCACTCAAAAAAATAATTGATCTTCTAGAATAAATAAAATAAAAATTATATTTAAAATATAATTCTCAGCCAATTCATACATCAATGGTTTTTACATTATTTATTTAATGTCAAATAGCTTTTTCTAACAAATTTGATGAAAGTATCGTTAAAAAAATTAATGGGAACGATGTGGAATTTTTTTAATGAGATGTAATTTATTATTTAGGTAATCCAATAAGATAGTTACATGTGAAAAATGATAAAATAAATAAAGCATACATGAAATTAAAAAAAAACTTAATTTAAAGAAAATAAACGTAATTATCTAAAAAAAAGTTTCAAAATGAATACATATGTTTGTTTACTAAGAGTTAGAGAATATAATTAATAAATCAAACGAAAATACTGAATATGTGCATCCATTTTGAAACCTTTTTTAGATAATTATGTTCATTTTCTTTAAATTAATAGTAACGTTTTTAACTTCATGAATTATTTATTTTATTATTTCCTATATATAATTATTTTACTGGGTTATCTAAGTAATAAATTATATTTCTTTAAAAATATTTCACATATGAAATTCCATATCATTCAGTTAAATTTTTTATCGTACTTTCATCAAATTTGTTAAAAAAAAGGCAATTTGAAAAAAAAATGAATAAAGGTTGATGATAAAAAAAGGCTAAAAAATACAGTTATTCCATTTTGACAAAACATATAAACATTAGTGGCCAAATTTATCATTAAGCTAAAAAAAATATTAACTCTATAACTATTTTGCTGAGAAAACCAACTCTATAACTATTTTGTAACTTCTATCAAATTAAAAGATACACAAAAACTTCCAAATAATAATAAAAAATTAAAGCAAACCTGATTAATTTTGAATCAAAATGTTGTTAATTTTTCCTTTTTCACCTATACATAATTAATTAAAAAAAGAAAATAATTAATTATATACAAAAAATTTATTTATACATAAAAAAATAATAAACATAATAAAAATTAAAATTTATAAATAAACTTTTTTTTTTGTTTTTGCTTGCATGACCAAGATAATCTATACATAATCAACTAAAATATAATTATTTATTTATTGATAAATTAAATAAAAAATGAAATATATTTAAAATTTAAAATTTAAAATTTATAAATTAATTAATTAACTTTTTTTTAAATTTCTAAATAACCCTTGTTAAGTCCTAATGTCTAAATTATCCATATTGGTTTTCTTTACTACCTAAAATACCCTTATAAAAACTATAAAAAATAATTAAAAATTAGGTGTTAAAAAAAAGTGAATGCAATAACATTTGAAATCTGGAGATAAGAAATTTCATTACTAATCCAGTAAATGCCTAAACTCCCTTATCCAATCTATTGAATTAAAAAAATTTAGATAAATTTTGGTATTGAAGATTCAATATACAAATTTTGAATATATTCAATTTTTGAAATACAATTTTACAATAGGAAATTTTCCCATTAATTTAATTTTTCCTCCTTCCATTCCATAAGGTCCAATTCACCTTTTATTTATTATAAATATATATAAATAATATAAAACTTAAATAATATTAAAATTTTATTTGGAAATATTTTATATATTATGTAAAATATTTTGGAGTTTTGATTGCTTCTCCCAATAATATTATGCAATATATTTTATCACTATACTTAATATTGAATGGAATATTTTTTTTTACTTTAGAAAAAATAAAAAAATTTACTATAGATATCTTTGAACTTGACTAGTCTATGATTTCTTTTCAAAACTAAAGACATGATTGTCACAACATATAAAAGAAATCATAAAGTTACAATTTTAAAAGTTAATGGTGAAATTTTATTAGGTTAAAATATGTTTTAGGTCCTTATACTCTTCATAAATTAGAATTGAATTTTTATATTTTTATTTTTAAGAATTTAGTTTCTCTACTTTTTAATTTTCAAAATTTAGGTCAAATTGTTAAATTTGTTAATTTTTTTGGTTAAATTTATTGATGTGACATTTTAAAATAATAAAAATACTCATTTGATAGCAATGTAATTAAAAAGTGACATTGAAATGATCTTGAATTTAGCAAAATAATTTTAACTATGTTAACAATTGAACCTGAATTTTGAAATATGAAAAGTGTAAAGATTAAATTCTTAGAAATAAAAGTACAAGGACTATAACACCACAAACCCGGCCTAGACAATATGGCCGAATCTGGAAGGTTACAATAATACGTTGAAATCTTTACTTTCCAAAATGTGGCTCGTTACGAAACTGAAAATCAAAGTTTTATAAAAACCCATTTCAAATTTGCAACGAAAAATCCTTAGTTTATTTTAGTTTTGAAAATCGAAATCTAATTTGTTAACTTGTGTGATTCGCAATTTTATGCTTTAAAATATTAAATACCGATGAATAAAGCAAAACCAAAACAAAGTTGCAACACCTTGGTTTTGGGGGTTACAAGTTTTGAAGTTTTAAGTAAGGGTCATTGAGTAGGTTGAACTATTGTGTTTATTTTCGCATTCTAGTGTTAGAATGAGCTTGTTGGTTTGGTGGTTAGATATGTTAGTTTACCACTGGGTTTTGGGTTCAAATCCTAATATGTGATTTGAGGAAGTAGTTTTATTTTAGATTTGGTTTTTTGTTTTAAAATATTTATTTGTTTTTAATTATTTTATCAAAAGTCTTTCCCGCGTTCTTTTTCTTTCTTTTCCTCCCTCTTTATGTTTTTTTTTCTTCTTTCGTTCTTTCTCTGCTTCATTTTTCTTTTGTTTCCCCAATTTTTAGATTTTCTTTTTCTGCTTTGTTTCTGTGGGTTGTTTTCGTCTCGTTGGAGATAGCGTAGTTTTCCGTTCTCGTTTCAATCGGAATCAAGTAGAAGTTTTTCAAAAGGATAGTTGAGGCGTCGATCGTTTGTTGTGCGTTGGAAGCGCTTTTTAGGTGTGTGTTCGGATATGTTCAAATTTCAACATCGAATTGCTGAATTGATTCTGTGGAATTCGACAATCTTTGTGTGTTTCTGAAATTAAGTGGTTAGGGGTTGAACTGATAGTGAAATGCATGATCTCAAATTGGTTCTGGCGTGTGTCTCAATATTGTCGATGTTAGGGATTGATTTGTTGAGGAAAAACATAAATTTTAGGCTGTTTTAGGGTGGTTTCGTGACCACACGGGTGGCCACATGGCCATGTGCCACACACTGGCTGTCCACACGGCCATATGAATTTGAGAATTTGGATTTTTGGGAAATTTTTGGTGCCACACGGCCTTGTGACAGAATTTGGGGATTTTGTCAATTTCCACACGGCCGTGTCTACTCTGCACTTTATTTTGCAAATTTTGGACAGTGAGTTACACGGGTTGCTCACTATGTAACTAGGTCACACGAGTGTGTGTCTCCTCCACACGGGTGTGTGCAACTTGCACACGAACGTGTAGACCTCTGCACGGCCTAGGCACTTCCACACGGCCAGGGCACACGGTCGTGTGGCCCTATTTTGCAAAATTTTTTTGCTGTGTCATAATTGACTTGTTTAATGCCTCTGTGTATTACGACCCTCAATTAGGCCTTAGTAAGGATGTTTGGGACTCTGATCAATTCGGATTCATACGTTTATTCATAATTGTGGAATTAATTTAACGGTTTGTTTAAGTATGAGTGAATTGTGATTTTGTTTGGTTGGATGATTATGCATTTGGTATATCTATTTGAGGTTCTACGATCAAGTGTTCATATATGAAAGTAAGTTAATGTGTGTTTCTGCTCTGTTTTTCTGTTGTACATGGTAGACATTTTTGCATTTGCATTTAGTTCTGGGATTTGGTAACGAAGAGAAGGAAGACTGTTTGGCAGTTTAACTACAATACTCTGGTACAGCGATTTACCGCACTATGTTATACATATGATAGCTCAGTTGCAAATTGTTATGATCAGAGTGGCTTGGTTCCACATATCGTGGTGTGTAGGGTGGATGGACCTATCATGGTCCTATGTGGTGTGCAGGGTGGATGGGCTAGATATAGCTCATATGTGGTGTATAGGGTGGTCGAAGTGGTGTTCGGATGGTTGGGGTGGGTTTTATTTTGCTGCATTTGTTGCATTTGATTATAAGTCTATCTGTATGATTGTGAGGTTAATTGCATAATAATGTGAATAGTTTGACATGTTTCTGTACTGGCGTGTTTTGGGATATTAGCTCCATGTTACGTTTGTTGTTGGACTGATTATTTGATACAAGTTGTATGTTATCTGTCTGTATGCACATATGGGAATTATTTGCTTCACTCCTTGTTATCTGCTTTTGTTTTGATTTCTGACTCACACTAAACTCGTGTAGCTCACCCATTAGTTTTCTCCTTTTCAGGTACTCTCATGTTCTGTAGCTAGACTAGGCAGCCAGAAGTCTCAGATGGGTTAGGTTTGAATTAATCAAATAAAGTGATTCTTTAAATCTTAATTCATGAATTGTTTTGGACTGTTATTAATTATAAGAACTGTGGTATTAACTTTTATTTTGGACTTTCGTAAAGTGTTATTTGGATTGAATTTTTTTGAAATTTGCGAAATTATATTTCTAAATGTTTTAATGTAACTTAAATTACTATTTTGAATCCTGAGTTGTTAAACGGTTTAATTTGGATTTAGCAAAATGTGTTTGAAATGAGATTTTAACTATTCTTTTTGTATAATTGCTTTTGGATCACTCGGACTGCGGTGATCAATGTAACCTCCGAGATCCGGTCAAACTTTTAGGCCGGGTTTTAGGGTGTTACAAAAGCCCAACCAAAACCATATTTGAAAACTTAGTCTGGAAATCTAAATTAACTAACCAAAATAGATCATTTTATGTGAAAACCAATTCGAGCTCCTGCACGTCGTTCGATCCTAAGTCGGAAGTTCACCTGAAACGTTTCAAAGAAACGAGTGAGCTAGAAGCCCTGTGTGTGACTTGGCCCATAAGAAGAATTTTATTTAACAATCACATAAGTAAATGTCATCACAAAATTTTACTTATATAATGTACAAATATCATATCAGAATGTTGTATTACTAGAAACATATATCAGATCATTATGTCATATTTTCGGCACATATTTCGGATTGAAATATCATATTTTCATAGACATATATCAGACTAGATTGTCAAATTTTCATAAACACATATATCATATCAGAATGTCATATCAGACCAGAACAAATGCAGGTACAGATCCTACCCCCATACGCTACACACTAACTCCGTCCAACTAATCACCCCTTTTAGGACTACAAGAGTCTATCCATCCAATCACACCGAGTCGTGGTGGTATGTCACTCATAATGGTGCAGCTGAGCTGCTAAACATATATTGCGGTTTAATCGCCGAAAATGCAATATTAATGCCAGAAAATACTTCTTCCATCAAATCAAAACCCACCCCCGTGCATATGCAAAATCACGTTAACATACATACATTTCACATAGGTTATATGACATGCATACATAAACAGATATTATACGAAGTGTAACACAACACATAACTTATACATATTATAGCATATCATATTCTTATACTAACAGTTATTTTTACTTACAGGTGCCATGCACATATTTACACGTAATTATACTTTCAGAGTTATCGAAACACAAGTCGTACATAAGTTTTTCACCTACCTTACCAAAGCACATACTAACACATCTTGGTAGATGTCATGTTTCAAGTCTTATTTAAGCCAAACGGTTCCCACGGAAGGTCTAATTATGCATTTCTAGGTCAAACGGGCCTAAGTAGAAAATTTTCAAAAATGGGCTCACATGGCCTACCAACACGGGTTACAAAATCACACACGGTCGTGTGATGCTGTGCAGTTTCGAGAAACAACCCTGTTTTACAATTTTTCCAAATTTTTGACGAGTTTTTCGGGTTAGATCACACACATGATAGCGAAATTAATCGAACACACAGCTAGGAACTCACAATAAATACATTCAATAATCAAATTGAACCAACTACTTGTCAAATATCCATCCAAATTGACATTCTTTTACCAATAATTCAATCCCTAAAACAAAATTTGTATACTTACTACTCAAAAACAATGCCCAAGACGAGAACTACTCCGTTGGAGGAATTTGATTCTCTCACCCTTCGGCTAAAAATAAACCCATGAGAACACTTATCACAACGTAGAATGAGCATTAAAACACCAACAACTCAATTCTTACTCAAGAGAAATTTAAAGCTAAAATAATAGAAAAATAATTTAACAAACTTATACCACGCTATATGATCGAAGTGCGAATATCACATACTAATACAGAAGAAAACAGAACGACAACAAACAAAAATTAAAGAAAAGGGAAAAAAAAGAAAACAAAAGAAAGAAAAAAAATAGAAAAGAGGGGGAGAAAAGAACTTGAGAGTGGGAAGTGGGAGAGATAATTTGGGATAATTTCATAACTACCCGTATCCCACTAAATCCCATTAATTAACCACCCACCAAATTCCCTTATAGTTCAAAACAAAAACAATTTCCACTTTGTACACACGGGACCAAAGGATAAGCTGAAGCCTTACCACTGAACCAGCAGACTTATTCTGTCATAACTTGTACAGAAATAAGATTTAAGTCAAAAGACCAGGGATAAGAATTGAGCTAAAAATTAAAAAAATTTCAAAAGATAGAATTTGAACTTAGGACCTCACACACATACAAAACACACAACCACTAAACCATATTAAATTACTTGTCATAATTTTCACAACCTTAATCCAAAACAGGGCGTGACCTCTTTTGGTTTCTTAAACGCAATTTCTTTTAACCCGGTTTTTAGGATGTGACAGGGACTAAATTTTAAATTTATGAAGAGTACAATGACTTATGACATATTTTAACCAATTTATTTCTCCTTCAACGTTGATCCCTTTATAATTTTTTTTCAAAAAAAATCTTTTACCTCACACAAGGACTATGTCAAATTTTAAATAATATGTCATAAAAATTTATCATATCACTAAAATTAAAAGTACAATACTCTATCATCACACCACTAGGCTAATACTTGGTTATGTATATTTTATTTTTCAGTAAAAATGACACAATATTTGAAAATCACATTTGCCAATTATTTCTAAGTTGGGTTAGTTCAGACTCTAAATAATGCGAAAACTTGTAACACCCAACCCCGTCGCAAAGTCTCAGCTACGGGATGCTAGTATCGTTACTAGAGCAAATACAGTCACATACACAACATACAATCATTTACACATGCAATTAAGTATATTTCACATTCATTCTATGCTATATAATTATTTCTAGGTTCTATAGGAGTGTAACGCCCCAAAACTCGGCCTAGAAGTTTAGACCAAATCTCGGAGGTTACATTGATCACCAAAGTAATCGTAGGTAAAATTTTAGTTTAACCATATAGAAAACAAATGGTATTTAAGTTACGTAAAACTCTCTGTTGTAAAATCCCGATATTACAAAAATTTCAGTCCAAAAGACACGTACGTGCATAAAACCCAAAATTTATACCACAATATTCAAAATAAAACTTACAATTCAAACTGTTTATTTATAAATACAAAATTTATGAGAATACTTTTAAAGTTGATTCTAAAACATGGCTGTCTGAGACCTCCAACGTGCTAAGTCCAGCTACAGAAAACGAGGGTACCTGCAAAGGAATAAACGAGAGGTGATGAGCTACACAAGCTCAATGAGAGATCGAAATGATAGAAAAAACGAAAATTAAGTGCCATAATAAAAGAAAAATCACGAAGGCAATCAGATATCCAAATAATCATCACAACCAAAACAGGTACATCAATATTGAATACGTCGATCTATATTGTAACAGTCCGATTTAGACCCTAATCGAAACGGTGGTTTCGGGACCACGAATCCGAGTTTAAAAATATTTAAATATTATTTTCTGTGTTAATTATATGTGATTTATTATGTGTGAAAGTTTCGTATAAAAATTTGATTGTTTGTGTGCTTAATTAAATAAAAGGACTTAATCGCATAAAGAACAAAAGTTATAAACTATAGTGTAAAGTACTAAATTGATAATGGTTTCATGAATTAAAGTATTGGAATGTTAATATAGCCAAAATTAAGATAGTGGCCGTCCAAATGAAGCATGAAATGATGGTTGGAATTTGTTTATTATATTTTATTATGTTTTAATGTTATAAAATATAATTTGATAATTATTAAATGAATAAAAGTGATGAAAGATGGAAAAAGTCTCCATCTTCTTCTTGTTTTAACCAAAACCAAAAGAAAAGAGAAAGAAAGAATCCTAGTTACATTCGGCCATTGTTGAGCTTAATCAAGATCAAGAACCAAAGAAAACGGATTTGGATCGGGAAAAAATAAAAATAGTTGAATAGTCGATTTTCGTCGTCCGTCGATATCCGAGGTAAGTCTTTAAGCAATAAAACATTATAAATTATGTATGTAACATAGTGCATGTTGATATAGAAATTTTGTATCAATATTTTTAAAGAGCCGAATGTGATTAAAGCTACGATTTTAAAATGATCAAGTTATTCGATTGTGATATGATATTTAAGTGCTAGTACAAAGTATATGAACTACATGAGATTTTTGATAAATGAAATATATGTGTGAGACAGCTTAAAAGTGTTATTATTCAGGCTGTGAGCCTAGCAAGCCTTGGGCTGGTGAATTTAATCGGGCTTTGTGCCTAGCAGGCTTAATGCCGGTAATTTAATATCAGACCTCGGGTCAGCGAGCCCCATCGGCGGTGTGTTTCGAGCTTTATTGCCTAAGCGAGCTTATTGCCGGTGATTTGTTATAAATATATGCTTCAAAGGATCATTAACGATGTGGAATTTAAATACAGCAAATAAGTTAAATGTTCAGGTACATATAAGCCTAATGGTTATAAGAGGTAATGTAAGTTCGTATTTTAATAAACATTATAAAATTATGTTATAAATGCATATTATTTGTATGATTGAATTCAATGCCAAATGGTAATGCAAATGCATGTATTTTAAATAAGTTATATATATGTCATTATGATATTGAATTATTCGAGAAGCAGGATATATGAATACGAGAAAGTTTCGATAATGTAATGACGTCCGAAAAGCCCTGTTCGAACCCTAGGAATAGTAGAGGATACATGTGTCATGACATAGAACTCCGAGATATGATTTCGTGTAAGACCACGTCTGGGACGTTGGCAACGATTTGTGATATCGTGTAAGACCGTGTCTGGGACACTGGCATCGATCAGAGATTACGTGTAAGACCATGTATGGGACATCGACATCATATATGATTTCGTGTAAGACCCTATTTGGGACAGCGGCATCGATATTTAATTACATGTAAGACCACATCTGGGACGTTGGCATTGTATGAGCTTTCTGAGCTATCCGAGTATCCTTATTTATTCCGAACGGTTCAACGGGCATTCCGAGAAATAAATGGTTAAGTGAATGACATTCTGATTCAGGTACGTTGAAAATATATAATATGTTTGAAAATGAAAGGTAAGTATATGTACAAAGAATGTTATGTGATGTAAATGAAAAAGGAAATGTGAATTTGAGATATGTACAAAGAATGTTATGTGATGTAAATGAAAAAGGAAATGTGAATTTGAGTATAAATAATGAAAGTGAATACATAGAAATCATGAAAAAGTGAAATTTGCATTAAGACAGTACTGGACAACTGCAATTATGTACTTTTGAAAAACTCACCTGAAATACTTGAAATTGAATTAGAAACTGAGAGAGATATGAATTAAAATATTATTGCATCTATTTTCATATAAAATAAATTTAGTAAGCAAAAGAAGTGGAAATTATGAGATATTTAAATTTTAGTGAGACTGGTTTTGAATGACTTCGTGATCCTCTGTTCTGTCTTGGAAAAATTATTAAAAATTGTAAAAAAATAATCATGGAGCATGGTTTATATGTTTAGAATCCTTAATGAGTCTATTTTTTATTGGAATAAAAGAGAACATTATTTGAATTCTGTACAATGAGATAACTTGGTTTTTGTAAAGATAGGTCAGAACTGTCAAACAGTGAAATAAGGGAAACTTTAAGAATAATCTGGTATTGATTGACCGGACCAAAAATTCTGAAAATTTTATGGCAAGAAGGTATATGGGTCTAATTTTAGGGAAAATTCACGGAACTTAATTTCTAGTTCTATAACTTATGAAATAACTAAATCAGTGACTGTGACTCAGAAAAACAGCCTAAGCTGAACTTAAGAAAAAGGTGAAATCATGTGAATATTGATTCTATTTCCTTGAGCATATTTATTGAGAAATGGGTTAATATTGTTAATTAAATTGCTTATTATTAATATGCCAACTTACTAAGCTTTCAAAGCTTACTCTGTGCGTTTGTCCTATGTTTATAGATTTTCAGAGATTTGCTCAGGTTGGAAGTCGAAGAAGGCCTTATCACACTATCCGGTTATTGTTTCGGTAAATGAAGTCTTTGAGTTTTGGTTATGTGGCATGTATAGGCTAGTTTTAATATGGTTTATTCTGATTTGCATATGTATAGCCATGCGAGAATGGCTTGATTGTAATGTTAATGTTGGTATATTTTCGGTTTTGCTATAAGTCTATTTTGGAAGTATGTCCTTACGGTCTTTAAACATGTGGTGTTTGGTTATATAAATTCAGCATTGAGTAGTGATATGTATGGCTTATAATTGGCTCATTTTGGTAAGGTTGATACATGCTACATTTTGCATTTGTGAATTGATAAATGATACTAACAAGGTAAATTAATAAAAATGTTCTATATATGTGAAAGAGTTAAATAAGCATGATATGATTTTGTTGGTCATGTGGTTCATATGACCGAATGTGATTTATTTGATTTAGTATATGGTTACTATTCGACTTTAAAATTGTTTGTAAAGGAGTTAATAACACTTTGTTCATAATTGAATCGAATGACCATACTGAAATGTATATTGTTCGGTCCTAGTCCGACGACAGACTCGGGTTAGGGGTGTTACATATATACCATTAATCTCGCAATCAAACAGACAGACAAACAAAATGCGGAACAAATGCATCAACATGAAACCCACCCATCCAGCCAAACACCTCTTTGTCCTCCATTCACACCACAAATGAGCTATAAGAAGCTCAACCAGCCCTGAACACCATATAGGACCTTGAAAAGCCCATCCAACCCTACACACCATGCATATGGAACAAAGCCACATAAGTAGCAGTATACAGCTGAACTGCCAGAAGTATCGTACTGTGCGGTAAACCGCTATACAGACGTATTGCAGTTGAAACTGCCAAATTAGATCAGACTTCCTTCTCTTCATATCCCAAACCTGAAATCATAATGAAAATGCAAGAATGTACACCAAACACTGTCAATTACATAGACGCAGAAGCTCGTAATCAATCAATCAATTACAGAATCGATCCACACAGCTTTTAGACAGTCACACACCCACCCACATCACTTAACCACTGAAGCAGATACTCATTTATTAGGCAATATCACATTAACGAGTCACTTAACTAATGCAACGATTGCATATAACAAATATGTCCGAGTCAAAACAGAGTCCCAACTACCCTTACTAAGACCTAGCTAATGGTCGGAACACACAGAACCACAAATAGGTTACAAATCAACACAGTACAAAAATTTGCGAGGTAAGACCACATGGCCGTGTGGAAATGCCCAGGCCTTGTGGGGGACTACACGCCCATTTGAAGGCCACACACATCCTTGTGGAGGGGACACACGCTCGTGTGAGCAGCCTGTATAATTCACTGTCCAAAAGTGCTAAAAATTAAGAATAGATGGGACACAGCCATGTGCAGATCCCACATGCCCGTGTGGGACACATGCCCGTGTGGCACCAAAATTCACCCAAAAACCCTAATTCCCAATTTCACACAGCCGTGTGAGCCACCCACGTGGGGCACACGCCTGTGTAGCCACTTATGTGGTCACGAAACCACACCAAAACATGCTGCAAAACGTGCCTTTGATGTCGAAACGATCCCCAACCCTCGTTAACTCAAGAATAAGTAAAAAAACACACAGAATTCCAAATGATTCTGCAACAATGAACTTCAGTTGATAAATTTCAGAAACCCACAAATCATGTCGAAATTCACAGAACCAAATCAGAATTTCGTCAAAAACAAAGGGGAAAAGTTTTCGAACCCACACCTGAATTCGTGATTCCAAACACCAAAGAAGATCGGAACGCCTCCTCAACACAATTCTAAAATCTCAATTACACAAACAAAAACCAATATCATCACCATACCAATCTAACATATATGAATAACCTAAAATTGCTCCACCAAAAACCAAGAAAACCACTTACCTCTACTCGAAACCTTGAACTACCTAAAAACCATCAATGAAAATTAAAGAGGAGAACTTAATGGCAGAGAAACATATAATTTTTAAATCACAAAGAAAAATAAAAAGAAGAAAAGAAAAATAAAAACTGACAAGAGAGAGTGGGGAAAGAAACAAGAGAACGTGAAAGTGATTTTGGAAAGTTTTATCCCAAAAAAATAATTAAAATTAAAATTAAAATAGGTGTTTTGGACTTTAAAACAAAACTAAATCAAAATTGTTTCCCCAAACCACACACATGACGGCTCGAACTCAGAACCCAGAGGTACACTAACACACAACAAACCACCAGACCAGGAGGCCCATTCTGTTACCTAAATGCACAACTAAACACAATAGCACAACCTCCTCACTGACCCTAACTCCAAAGCTCAAAATTTCTAACCCCAAAATTCAGGGTGTTTCAAGGAGCTTACGAAAGCTCTTTTGCTAAACCAAGGTTGAATTAAGACCAAATTGTGAAGTTTGCAAATTTTTGGACTTACATCATGACATAATGACTTCCACATCACGACATCGTCAATTAGTGAGTTACATCGCGACTTCAAGCATCTCGACATCGCGATGTCACTCACTGTCGGTCTATGTCTGTAACATCCTGAATTTTTGGGCCTATGCGTTTAATGGGTGAATATGTTTAATATGTTAATTTAAGTAATAGGGTCCAAATTGGGCTCAGAATTAGGCAAAGGCCTTGATTAAAATTATCTGTTTGGGCATTATAGGGTTTAAAAGGTAGTATCTATGTTTAAAATACCAAAGTGGACTTGTGGCCAAATCTTAGGAGGTGACGCCACACAAGGGAGTAAAGGGCCCAAATTTAAGTTTCATGGAGCCCAATTCTTTTAATTTAAGTTAGCTAAATTTTGGGCATTAGGGATTTTAATGATTAAAATATGTGGATAATATGCTGATAAAGGAGGAAGGAGTTAGAGATAATTAAATCTCTTTTAGATGAGCTAGTAGATTAAGATAAAGGAGAAAAGATAGGATTTATCTGCAATGTTAGGTAAGTGCCGAAATTTCTATAAATAGGGGGAATATCTCTTCAATTTCGGCATTTGGGTTTTTCTCTCATTCTTTTCTTCCTCATCTTTTTTCCCTGGCCGAAATTCCTCTTTGTTCTCTTCTCATATTTTTCTCTCTTCTAGCCGAAATTCTCTAGCCTTCTTCTCTTCTCCAACATCTTTCTGAAAGCCGAAATCTTCTTGCTCATATTCCTCTTCCATAGCCGAATATACAATGGAGGTTTCTATTTCCCGAAGGTGCATCATAAGCCGTATACACCTTAGTAATCTGTAGCCGAATCTGTCTCATTAAAGGTTCCTGTGCCAATTTGGTGGAAAAGCCGAAGGTGGGAAGGCGACGGTTTCTTAAGGACTCTCGGGGTTCAACAAATTAGGTAAGAGATCTATTGGTTTTAATGTGAAGGTTGAGATTTATTAACCTAGGCCGAATATTGAAGGGCTAAATCTTCGTATGATTTTCTGGCTTTTTAAGCAAGGCTTCACACAGAGGGTAGTGGATTTGGATATCAACTAAGGATAGGAGATTTTGCGATATCAGGTGTGTAATACTTCCCCATCATCTAGATTCGATTATAATATGCATGTTTATAAGTTTATATGTTGAGATAAATGCCGAAATCTCGGCTTAATGTTGGAAGCCCGAAGAGGGTGAACCGAATCACCAGGTCAGTGAATGTTTTGACTTTATATGATAAAAGTATATTGATTTTATGACTGCATGGGTTGGGTTTGTTAAAGGAGGAAGTTATACATTGTAGCGGTTTTACCGTGATCTGCTATATATGGTAGCGGCCTTTGCCGTGATCTGTTGTAGTGGCTACGGCCATGATCTGATGATGAGCAGCACGACTGCCATCAAGGCGTGTAGCGGTGTGGGTTGATTGTAGAAATCCCCAATGGTGTGAATGGCTGGTACGGGGGCGTGTAGCGGATGGAAACCTAGGATTTGGGTTGGGTTTGCATATTATTTTTGTTAAGTATATTAATTATTCTATTTTATGGGGCTAAAGCCCAAATCTAATGGTGCATGAGGGTTGCACACTGAGTCTCGCGACTCACCCTTTTAATTTAGCACTTTCAGGTGACACCTAGTGCATCGGACCGGGCTGGAGAGGAACGCGAGGTGGCCATGCAAAAGAGAGCAATTGGATTCAGCTAAAAGGCTTTAGTCTGTTATTTTATATTTTGCAGATTTTAAGTATGGTTGTAATAAGGCCACGGGCCACTAGACTTATTTTTGATTGGGTTATGTTGGGTTTTTAAGTTTTATGTTTTCAATTAAGTTAAGACATGTATGAAATTAATTTTAGTTTTTATTTAAAAATCCATCAAGATAATTTATAACTTAATATTTTATACTTTAATGAATTCTTAAGCTTTCGGAATAAAGGTTTAAACCTAGTAATCATTTTCCAAAATGCGACATGTTTTGTGAACTCCCTTAAGTGACATACCAGATCCGGTCGTAGCGTTTGGACCGAGTTTGGGAGGTTACAAATTGGTATCAGAGCCCAGTTCAAAACTCGATTTTTGGGCTTAAAACGTTTTCTAAAGGTGGGTTTTTGAAACATGGATGTTTTTAAATGATAAACAGGTCTGTTAGCTCGGCATGGCACCTACGTCTCCGGCCCAAGTCCGCCAGATAAGTATTCTGAACTCCTTGTGTGTTATATATGTATGTGGGGTTGATGGGCTTTGTGGGACGTAGACTATCTAGATTAGAACTTGATGGACTCTAGGCTTAGCTGAAACAACTCCTTAAATCTCATAAGACTTAAATTCACTAAACAAACCCGTGAACGAGTCGCAAGACTAGGGTGTGGCAACAGACATTCGCATGTCTAGGATTGGATCGGAAGAGCACAGTACTTAGTTAGCGATCCTAGGGACTCACCTTCTCTTCGCTGAACCTTGCAGTGCGTAGGACTGCTCACCCTAGCCACGAGGATTTGTTGTGGGCCAAAATCTATAATTAAAACCCGAAAGGGACCAACCACATTATTTTTACAAAATTGCTAAAATACCCTTATTTTGAAAAAAAAAGTACCAAGATACCATGATTTGCAAATATACCCCGATTTACAAAGTCAACAAAATTTTTCCTTAAAAAAAAATACATACAACACACGACAACAACCAAAAACCCACAAACACCTGAACACTACTATTATTCTTATGAAATCAAATTCTCCAAGATACCCTTGTTTTAAATATATATATACCGCCTTAGTTTTGTAAAAAAAATTTTGAAAATACCCCTGACTTGTAAAATGACCAAAATACCCCTGATTTGTAAAATTACCAAATTACCCTTGATTTGCAAAATGACCAAAGTACCCTTAATTTGTAAATTACTAAATTATCGAAATACCCCTAGATTTCAAAATTTCTGAAATACCCCCAAATTTCAAAATTACCGAAATACCCCAGATTTCAAAATTATCGAAATACCCTCGGATTGTAAATTACCAAAATTCCCTTATTTTACAAAATCACCAATGAACCCTATTTTGAAAAATTACGAAAATACCCCTATAGGATAAATTACGAAAATACCCCTGGGTAGTGGAATAACGAGAATACCCCTATGTATTGAGTGTGGACGTATGGATGTTGTCTGTATGTTGATTGTTGAATGTCTGTAGTTTATAGAACTAGGAAAGGTGAACTTGAGACTGAAATGCGAATTCGAAAGAACTACTATTAAAACTACTAATCATAAGACTGTTCGTGGATAATCAGTGGAAGAAAACCAATAATTCATAAAAAAAATTTAATCAGATAAACGCGAACCGATAGCATGAGTACAAGGGGACGAGGGCGCTCTAGTTAGTTGGAAAGCATGGTAGTGAGACTTAGGTAGTACGATTAATAGTTAGTTGGAAATTTTGAGGACGAAATTTCTTTAAGGGGGTAGAACTGTAACATCCTGAATTTTTGGGCCTATGCGTTTAATGGGTGAATATGTTTAATATGTTAATTTAAGTAATAGGAGTCCAAATTGGGCTCAGAATTAGGCAAAGGCCTTGATTAAAATTATCTGTTTGGGCATTATAGGGTTTAAAAGGTAGTATCTATGTTTAAAATACCAAAGTGGGCTTGTGGCCCAATCTTAGGAGGTGATGCCACACAAGGGAGTAAGAGGCCCAAAATTAAGTTTCATGGAGCCCAATTCTTTTAATTTAAGTTAGCTAAATTTTGGGAATTAGGGTTAGGTGGAGTGGATGGCAACAAGGCTAAATTTAGGGGTTTTAATGTTTAAAATATGTGGATAATAAGCAATATGGATAATAAGCAGATAAAGGCTATTATTTAGGAATTTATTTTATGTAGATAATAATAAAGGCTAAAATTTAGGGATTTTAATGATTAAAATATGTGGATAATATGCTGATTAAGATGGAAGGAGTTAGAGATAATTAAGTCTCTTTTAGATGAGCTAGTAGATTAAGATAAAGGAGAAAAGATAGGATTTATCTGCAAGGTTAGGTAAGTGCCAAAATTTCTAGAAATAGGGGGAATATCTCTTCAATTTCGGCATTTGGGTTTTTCTCTCATTCTTTTCTTCCTCATCTTTTCTCCCTGGCCGAAATTCCTCTTTGTTCTCTTCTCATATTTTTCTCTCTTCTAGTCGAAATTCCCTAGCCTTCTTCTCTTCTCTAACATCTTTCTGAAAGCCGAAATCTTCTTGCTCATATTCCTCTTCCATAGCCGAATATACAAGGGAGGTTTCTGTTTCCTGAAGGTGCACCATAAGCCGCATATACCTTAGTAATCTGTAGCCGAATCTATCTCATTAAAAGTTCCTGTGCCGATTTGGTGGAAAAGCTTGAGGTAGGAAGGCGACGGTTTCTTAAGGACTTTCGGGATTCAACAAATTAGGTAAGAGGTCTATTAGTTTTAATGTGAAGGTTGAGATTTATTAACCTTGGCCGAATATTGAAGGGCTAAATCTTCGTGTGATTTTCCAGCTTTTTAAGCAAGGCTTCACACTGAAGGTAGTAGATTTGGATATCAACTAAGGATAGGAGATTTTACGATATCAGGTGTGTAATACTTCCCCATCATCTAGATCCGATTATAATATGCATGTTTATAAGTTTATATGTTGAGATAAATGCCGAAATCTCGGCTTAATGTTGGAAGCCCGAAGAGGGTGAAGCGAATCACCAGGTCAGTGAATGTTTTGACTTTATATGATAAAAGTATATTGATTTTATGACTACATGGGTTGGGTTTGTTAAAGGAGGAAGTTAGACGTTGTAGCGGTTTTACCGTGATTTGTTATATGTGGTAGCGGCCTTTGCCGTGATCTATTGTAGTGGCTACGGCCATGATCTGATGATGAGCAGCACTACTGCCATCAAGGCGTGTAACGGTGTGGGTTGATTATAGAAATCCCCAATGGTGTGAATGGCTGGTACGGGGGCATGTAGTGGATGGAAACCTAGGATTTGGGTTGGGTTTGCGTATTATTTTTGTTATGTATATTAATTATTCTGTTTTATGGGGATAAAGCCCAAATCTAATGGTGCATGAGGGTTGCACACTGAGTCTCGTGACTCACCCTTTTAATTTAACACTTTCAGGTGACATCTAGTGCATCGGACCGGGCTGGAGAAGAACACGAGGTGGCCATGCAAAAAAGAGAGCAATTGGATTCAGCTAAAAGGCTTTTAATGCATTATTTTATATTTTTATGATTTTAAGTATGGTTGTAATAAGGCCACGGGCCACTAGACTATTATTTTTGATTGGGTTATGTTGGGTTTTTAAGTTTTATGTTTTCCATTAAGTTAAGACATGTATGAAAATTCAGTTTTTATTTAAAAATCCATCAAGATAATTTATAACTTAATATTTTATACTTTAATGAATTCTTAAGCTTTCGGAATAAAGGTTTAAACCTAGTAATCGTTTTCCAAAATGCGGCATGTTTTGTGAACTCCCTTAAGTGACATACCAGATCCGGTCGTAGCGTTTGGGCCGGGTTTGGGGTGTAACAATGTCACAACATCGAGGACTCGAGGTCACGATGCTACCCCTATTTTGGCAAAGAGTACATTTGATACAAGATTCATGCTTTCAATCCAACACTTATACCCATTCATACCACTTTTCACAATCCATATCAATCCATGCTAATTCAAGTCTATGAACATGTAAAATCAAACATTCAAGATAACATCAAACCAACATTTATCATTTAAGCAAATTCATTCCTTTAGCAAATAGCTATACCAATTTGTTACATTTTCCAATTCAAAAATACCATACTTGAACAATTAAGGATCCAAGCCCTTAAATGGCCATAACATGAATCAAACAAAGCATACATTCAATTATATCTCATACTTAACATTCAAATATACCATTTCTCAAGCCATTCATCAACTTAGCTATTCCAGCTAGCTTACTTGCAACCTTTAACATGCCAAACCATACAAGTTTAAGATCATCATCCTTGATAGCATAAACTTGACCAAATCATGCATCATTTGACTATATGTCGTGTTAAACATTCAAGTTCAACCATCACCATATTTACCATAGCTATCAACTCAATAATGACCATTTACACACCTAGGTACCCTATATACATGCCACAATATTTATGTAACACCCCAAAATTCGTTACATTATGAAAGTAGTGAAAAATCGATAATTTGTCCTCGATGTAGTGAAATAAAGAAATAAAAGTGACAAAAGGAGAAAGTTGAGTAATGTCAAAGAAAATTTTAATTAAGAGGTATGTTGAGATACATTAATTTAAAGTAAGGACTAGATCATAAATATAAGAAAAGTTTGTGGCTCAAGTGTAAATATTCAAAATTTGAGGGATTAAAGTGCAAAAAAAAAAAGTTGAAGGAACAATAGTGAAAATAGCCCAATTTATTATGACATGGAATTGGCATGCGTGGATCACGTTGAGTACGTGGAGAATTATGAGGGACTAAATCACAATTTTACCAGATTAAGTGATGATACAATGATGGAATTTTGATAGATCATAAAGGGAAAAATGGTTAATTAGTAAGAGAGAGAATTCTAGAATGTAATGATTATGTTGATGATATTTTAAATTAATTAATTAGATAAATATTATTTTATTAATACTTTAATTAGATATTTTTGAATATTTTATTTAATTAAGGCTAATATAAAAAGAAAGAAAGATGCAAAAAATTCTTCATCTTTCATACAAGGCTTCCAACGTCTATGAAGAGAGAAAGAAAGAAAGTTTTGCTTTCTTTACAATTTGGTCCTTCCACCAAAAATCTACTATTTCACCTAGAAATCAAAAGAATTTCCATAACCACCAAGAAAATCATAAGAAGACTATGGAGAGTAAGAATATCAATTTAGATTCAAGAAAATAGAAGTTGGAGGATCTTAGTTTCAAGAGAACAATGTATGGATGTTAAAGTTTAATGTTGTTTTCAAGTTTAATAGTGTTAGAAAAGTATAAAGATGATGTTAAAGTAAAGATTACTCATGGAAAAGTATTGTGTTTTTGACATGTTGATGAAGAAAGAAGTTGATAAAGTGAATTAAGTGATAAAGAAAAGAGAATAGCAAGTGGTTTTTTATAGAAAAGAGGTAAGTACCCTTGATTTTACTTGTTATTTAAGGATTAAAATGTGAACTTAGTGAAATATGTAGTAAGCTAGTAAAAAAATGTTTGAAATAATTTAACATGTGCAGTAGGAAAATATAATAAAAGCATAGTAGATGTGTTATGTGATGATGAAAAATGCACAAAGCATTGAATAAGTGAAATTATGGAAAACATGGAATTTTTTATGATAACAAGAACTAAACTGTAAGACTTGAGAAAATATGTGGTTGAAATAATATAAATGAAATACATAGAAATTATAAGCATATGTTATTCCATACTCAATGCATTTTCAAGCTCTCCCATTTCAATTATAATTTATATTGCCCAATGAAACTCTAGTAAAACAGACTCGGATTCACGGGTGAATTAAGTTTCTCATCCGAGTTGAATTACATCAGGTTACCCGTTCGGGCCAAACCCATGTCATATATTACCTAAAAATCCACGAAAAAGATTGGATCTCATTATATAACCCAGGAATCTACAACAAGGCTAGGTATCATTATGTTACTCGAGAATTTATAACAAATACTAGATCTCGTTATAATCTATAATAATCTTTGATCAAGCGCGCATATGACCTTATTGGCATGTCAATCGTATCCTGAGCTTTTACTAAGTTCACATGGGAATCAATTGCATATATTTCAGTATCATACTTGTAATCAATCATTTTCATACATTTATACCATGTAGTTATTCACATGTTTCAATTCAAATCCATTCTAACCATATGTGTCAAACTAGTAGTATATCAATATATAATAAAACATACATATACATTTATGTATCAAATTAAATGCAGGTATACATATCACACAAGATGAGTTAGTAAGTTCCATGCGAACTTACCTATTCTAAACACCAAAACGAGTGGATTCTTTAGGGACTAATTCATAATTTTAGCATTTCTCTTGTTAATTCCACTTTGATCCAAATCTTGATCTATAAAATTGTTTTATTTAACCAAATCAATATCAAACATTTCCATACTATGCCATGGTATGCATGATCCTATATAAATATTTTTTTATTTCCCCTCATATTTTACATTTTAGTCAATTTAGTCACTAAGTTTAGGATAAACATTACTTTCAATTTCTAGCTTCGAATCAAAATATGATTTCATATATTTCTCATTAGGGACCCTATACTTTCTATTTCTAACTAATTTCATAACAAATTTTACTTTTATTCAATTTGGTCCTTAATGGAACAAAGTTAATAAACAAGCTAAATTAATTTTACAATCTAGTTATTTTCTTAGTCTAAACTTAAAATCTATCAATTTCAAGTCTAATTCTTCAAGTAATCAACAATGGCAACTCTCTAAAACTTTAAAATTTTATCAAATTGGTACTTGGGCTAGCTAAATCAAGTTCTCATGACCCCAAATCTATAAAATTTACAAGAAAATGACTTGAATTCACTTACTAATTAGTGGTCGAATGTGAAAGCTTCAAAAATGTTTTTTTTTTTACTTAGTTTTTCTAGGTTTGTATCCTCTAACATTTGCCTTTTATACTATAATTAATCTTTAATTACTTAATTTAATCATTTTTTGATAATACTCTAGAACAACATATTTTTATATGTTAATTGTATATTTATTTTGAGTATGATCTTACTAATTTGGGCTATTTACGGCCTTTTATCTTTTAGGGACTAAATTGAAGGCAAGAGTAAATTTAAGGGTGAAAAGAGTAAATTTGGAGATAAAGTGCGCCAACATGCGACATAGGAAAAAAGGTGGTGCCGAAAATGCAAGCGTGGAAGACATAAGGACAAAAATGCAAAGAATACATAAGGACATAAGGACAAAAATTTTATTAGGATAATTGTTAGATTTTATTATTTAGATTTTATTTTAGCTTATATATTTATTTATCTTTATTTATCTTTATTTATCTTTTAGAATTTAAGTAGGACTAGACTAGGTTTCCTAGTACTATAAATAGGGGATGGAGTGACTCAAATTTCATATCATCTTTTCTGTAAACACTCCCTCCCCCAAAAAAGCTTAGCCTTGTTCTTTTCATTATTCAATAAAATTCCATTTTTTAAGTCTATTTCTTTTCCCAAAAGCATGAGTCACTAAATCCATCTAGCCAAAGGTTGTCAAAAATCCCCAAAAAAAGGTTCATGAGGCTTAGAATCCGCCCTTAGCCTTCTCAACGAGTATTCATCACTTCTCCGCATTATGGGGCTGACGCTTCCGTCCATGTCCCTTCAAAAGTGATCTTTCTAACTTGTGCAAGGAATGACCGCTTTGTATATTTTAGGAAGGTTGCACAGTCGGTTCGTTAGCTTACTGTGTTAGTGGTTGTTGAGCCCAAGAGACAAAATGGCGTGGGATTCGCCATTGGGAAGTGATGATCTAGTGTAAGACGATCCCACAGGAGCGACGGTTGGCTAGAGTCAAGTTCCTCTAAATTATAAGTCTAAACCCTAAGTAGAGCTGGTGGTCGTAGGCGTCCTCTTCGACTATAACTGGCCTATTCAGTTAGAGAAGGATCACCTAAAAGCTGAAGATTAAACCCAATGAGGATCGAAACAACCGGAGGCTGGAATCTCGCCACATAAGAAACTCTCTCTTTTCCCAAACTCTGTTTATTTTTATATTCTCTATTTTAATTTTCGTAATTTATTTAATTTCTCAATTTCAATCAACTTTTAATTTTGTCTTTTTATTTTTTTCCCCAGGTACGCAGGTTTCTTGGGCATGATTCTGTCCGGGATCTCACGAAACAAGACATTGTGCAAATCTAGTCCCTGAGGATTTGACCCTGCTTCCCTTATACTATTCTTTTTATTATTTCTATAGGGATAGGATATATTTGGTGCTTTAACGACGCATCAATTTTTGGCACCGTTGCCGGGGACTGGCAACATACTAATCTTGTTTTTTGTTTCTTATGACCAGATCTACTCCAGGTACTGTTGCGTTTGATTCAGAGATTGAAAAGACTACGAGAGCTAATCACAAGGAAACAAAGCTAAGGAAAAAGTAATCAGCGGTGGTTGAGACTCAAAGTAACCCACCGCTAGAAATTTAAGTCGACGACAAAGTTGAGTCTAGGGTTAACGAAAACCCTACTCAAACACTTGCAAGCGAAAAAGTAGAAGTCGACTCACTAAAAGAAGTGTTTAATGCTAGGTTTAATGAAAACCTGAATCTAGCACATCAACCAATGGCTCAAACAATTCGGCAACTAGCCAAAGCTCCGGCAGAACAACTGTCTTGGAAGAAAACACGAAACCAAGGCGAAAGGCGCAAATACGGTTGAATCTGAATATGGTGGATATGGTAAAAAAAGGAGAATTTCCAAGCCCATACGGAAGAAAAAATTCAGCTGGAACAGCCTCAATACTAGTTTAGGTGTCAAGCTAGTGACGTTAAACAAGCGCTTGTTAGAAGGAAACCCAATTTTTTTTATTTTTTTATTCTTTCTTTTTATTATTATTTTATTATTTATTATTTTATTTTTTTAGATATTAATAAATTTCTCTTCTTCTATCTTGGTAAACCGGCGAGAAAAAAAAACTCAAGAATTGGCATACTTTAACAAACAGCCCTTATCCTATCCTTATTCCAACCAGGAATAGTACGTCCCTACACCATGACTACCTAAAACCTACCTCCAAACACTCACCCTTTAGCCAAACACCATTCCTATACACCCCAAACCCTAAAAATAAACCCATTTTTACACCAAAAATCCTATCAGCAGCTGCATCTTTCCCCCACCCTTCCACTGATTTTCAGCCACCATGGTGAGAACCCGAAGCCGAGCCACCGCCGCTCGCGTCACCTACCCCATCGCCACCCCTCGTCGCTTTGCCTTCTTCTTCCTTCTGCACGAAACCACCGCGCCATCGCCCTCCTCTCGGCATGCGCCATCCTCTCTAACAGTAATTACACGGGGAGTTCTTCTAAACTTTTTCCATCTATTTTTTTATTTTCTTCTACATCGAAGACAATGTGTTTTAAGTAGAGGGAGGCATTCCTCATTATTTCTGTCATTTGTCTGTTGTTTTTAGTGTTGTGTTGTTGCTGCTGCCTTATGCTCGTTTCTACCCACATTTAATTTTTTAGAATATTCTGTCTCTTTTCACGCCCAAGATTTTTATCAGGAATTGCCCACTGTTTGACCTACAAGCATGATTTTTGTCTTTTGAGAAAATTATGATTTTGCTATAATTGATTTCATCTCCACTGTTTTATTTATATTATGTTAAAATAATTATGATTAATAGAGTTAACCCTATTTTGTTTTTAGTAAATTTGATTAAGTCTAAATACAAAGAGGACACTTAATACAATTGCATGCTTAAAATATGATCATGACTATTAAGGTGGTTGCTGAAACTTATTTTTGACACTTGATTGTTGCTCATAAGTCCTCCAAAACTAAAATTTCGTTTAATAATAATAATGTTTCTATGGTTATGAGTGCATCTTAAAACGTGACTAGCTAAGTAACCGAGGTAGGGTGCTTGGGTTGTCAACCTATGTAACATCCAGGATTTAGAGGTTATGCGGTTAGTGCATAATTCATGAGCTAGTAGGCTTAGTGTATGGTTGGAAGTGTTTTAGGGGTTTTGAGAACCCTAGGATGTAGGAGAGTGCCTTAGAAAAATATTAGATTTTAAGTTTAGTAGGGGGAGCTAGGCTAAGGAGGCCTTAAGGAAATTTATGAGGGATTTAAGACACAAGAAACCATGTGGTAAAGTGGCTTGGGACGCTACCTAAGGAGCAGGGAAGCTTGCGTCAAGAGGCTTCAGGAGGGAGGAGGTTCAAGTCTTATTGGCGGCAAGGAAGGGGGTTGTTTTATTTTGCTTTTGCGTCAAGGAAGAGAGGAGGAGTGTTGGACGGCATTGGGACTTCAAAGGGATGAGGATAAGGCTTGTTCTCTTTTTAAAATTCGGCTGGAAGAGAAGGATAAAGGTTGACTCATTCAAAATTATTTGAATGAGTATTGAAGAGAAAATATAGGAGGAAAAAATGGGATATGATAGGGGGAAGCTAGTAGCCGAATGTAGGACTTTAGATGTGTGTATTTTCGGTTTTGAAGCTTGATAAGGAGGGTGTACCAAAATTTAGACCTTTCTTTTCTCTCTAAGTGCCGTTCTTTCTCTTATGCAAAAGCCATCTAGTTTCGGCTTCCTTTCTCTTTGATTTGTGACCGAAACTTTAAAGATCATTAAGGTCACTAGCATTTTTTCTCTTCTTCTCCTCTATTTGTTCTTGGCCGAATGTCCCTTTGTCATTGAGAACCATAGCCGAATATTTCGGTTACATTTTGAGCCATAGCTGAATCTCAAAGGTGCCTATTCTCTCTTCTATTTCGCAAGTCTTTGAGGCCGAATCTTCTAGAGTGGTGCCGTTGGCTACTCTTTTGTTGTCCCCTCAAGCCGATGTTAGTGGTAAGCAACGTGTTAGGGTAAGTATTTCTTCCTTAATAATCGATTATGGGTTCTTTTCCTTTGGAGTGCCAAAATCAATGGTTGGCCTTGGTATTTGGGTTGGCCGAATGTGTATAGTGCCATAACCTCCTGTTTCGTTTGTATGTAGCCAACATAAGGGAGCGTTAAGGATTCTTTCGGGTTTCGATTTATCAAGGTAAGCAAGTATGCTATTTGGCCAAGGGCCATGTTCATGGATTTATGTATTAAGCCGATTCTAACGAAAGTTTAGTAGGGTTTTCGACAACTCAAGGAGCAAGCAAATATTTTGGGAGTTAGGAAAGCTAGGTAAGTGGGTACTAATATTCGGCCATAGGCCATATTGGTTATTGTTGTTAGCCGATTCTGACTTTGGCTTTTGGGAGCAAATCGATAGGAATAAGGAGAGTTTCGCGATTCAAGATCATCTTGGTAAGAATACTTAGTAGGTTTAGATTCGATGTATATTTAGATTATGACATTGATGGTTAACCGAATATTCTGATTAAGTATTGTTGATGGAGGCGAACATCAGTCAAGAAGGTAAAGGGATAGTCCCTATCCCGAAGTTTAAGAAGAGATTGGTTTCTGCCGTTCGGGATTGGCCACCGGGGTGTGGGCCAGCAACAGGGGAAAGCTATAGGCAGATAGTGGTAGTTTCGCTTAGTGATAGCATCGGGATTGAGAGCGTAGTGCTTCAAGTTATCAGGTGTGTGATTAACCCACCGTTTTCCGGGTATATGATTATATTTGCATGTGTTATGTGTGTACTAATAAGTGCAGTGGATATTATGAAATGGATACCCTTAAGGGGTATGTCGATAACCAGGTCAGTATCAAATCTGATGGAAATATGGTTATTAATGTGTATATGTGCGAATATGTCAATATGATTGTATGCCTGAATAACATGTACATGCATTATTTATCATGACATTATTATATGTTGCATGTACATGGGATGGGATATGAATGTGAAAGAAGGTACGGGTGTATATTTATGTACGTGGTTGATGTTAGCCATGAGCTACATCGTGGATTGACGCTGACTGAGGTCGCGTGTGGATTAATTGTGATTTATTTCACGTGGCTTGATGAGTGGCTCTGTGCCTCATCGTGGTTGATATAGGCTTTGTGCCATATCGTGGTTTGATGAGTGGCTATGTGCCTCATCGTGGTTGATGTTAGTTACGAGCTACATCGTGGACGGCATTAATTGCCAAATTGGTGTGTAGCGGTTGGAGGGTCGATTTAGTAATCCTCTGGTGTGTGGTGGCTGGATAAGGGGGTGTGTAGAGGATGGACCCTAGGCTGGGTTGGGTGCATTTTGCATAAACCTGTGTGGTATGTGGATTGGTGTGGTTATGGGCCAAGCCCAATATGTGGAATTATGTGGATAACTTGCCTTATTATCTGAAATGTGGTTTAATGTGGTTGTGGGCTAAGCCTATGTGGATGGAAATCTGTGGACTAATTACACACTGAGTCTGTATGACTCACCCAAATTTTTGCCAAAAATCGCAGGTGATATGTGAATCTTGGACCGGGTTGGAGAGGATACAAGATGGCCATGCAGAAGATAGTTTTATTTATTTTATGCACTTGAGATTTTCAGTATTTTGAATAATTATTTATTGTAATAAAGACCGCTTAAAGTATTTGAAGTTTGTTATTATGCTTTAGTTGGATTGATGATTAAATTACTATTTGGAAATGATTTTATATTCAGCAACTTATATCTTAAAATATATACTAACGTTTTAAACCCGGATATTTTGTAACAACCAAGCTTTTACTTGGCATTTTAAATATATAATGTTTTACAAATGACAACAAATTTTCATGTTTTCAACCTTACGACAAAAACCTTTTCAAACGTTTCTCTCAGTGACATACCAGATCCGGTCAAGACTCGTGGGCTGGGTTTGGGGTGTTACAACCTACTTCGCGTCAAAAGGTTATGTGACGCGTTAGGTAAAACTCCGCTAACCGGAATTAAAATACTTAAGAATGTGTTGGGCTGAGTAACCGGGGTGAGGTGCTTGGTTGTCGTCTCTCTTCACGTCAAAAGGTTCGATATATTCTTAAGAAAAACATAATAAATTAGGAGTATGTTGGGTTGAGTAACCGGGGTGGGGTGCTTGGCTGTCATCTCTCTTCGCGTCAAAAGGTTCAATATATTCTTAAGCAAAAATAAATAAATAAATTAAAAAAAGAGAGATGTATTAATAAAATGTGGGGACTAAAGGTAGAAACAAATAGGGTGTCTTGGTAGGTTTGGTAAATTACTTAATTTTCATAAAATAATCCAAGTCGATCTTAATTTTTGTGTGTGTTAATTGGAATACTTTTTCAATTTTACTTAAAGCAAGCTAAGGGTTCTCTTTATTTTTCATATGCATTTTGACTAATTTTTATAAAACTTTGGAGTGGTACTTCTTGCATGGCAAATTCTAATTTTCACAGTGGATAGGAACCATACTTGAGGGCAAGCATGGGCTAAGTAGGGGGAATTTGATAATACTCTAGAACGACATATTTTTATGTGTTAATTGTATATTTATTTTAAGTATGATCCTACTAATTTGGGCTATTTATGGTCTTTTATCTTTTAGGGACTAAATTGAAGGCAAAAGTAAATTTAAGGGCAAAAGCGTGAATTTGGAGATAAAGTGGGCCAACATGCAACATAGGAAAAAAGGTGGTGCCGAAAATGCAAGCATGGAAGACATAAGGACAAAAATGCAAAGAAGAGATATTTTATAAACACAAGACTCTATTTAATTTTTAATTATATTAGGATAATTGTTAGATATTATTATTTAGATTTTATTTTAGCTTTTATCTTTATTTACCTTTAATTATCTTTATTTATCTGTATTTTTCTTTTAGAATTTAAGTAGGACTAGACTAGGTTTCCTAGTACTACAAATAGGAGATAGAGTGACTCAAATTTCATATCATCTCCTCTGTAAACACTCCCTCCCCCAAAAGCCTTATTCTTTTCTTTATTCAATAAAATTCCTTTTTTTTAAGTCTATTTCTTTTCTCAAAAGCATGAGCTACTAAATCCATCTAGCTAAAGGTTGTCAAAAATCCCCAAAAAAGGTTCATGAGGCTTAGAATCCGCGCTTAGCCTTCTCAACGAGTATTCTTCTCCGCATTACGGGGCTGATGCTTCCGTCCATATCCCTTCAAAAGTGATCTTTCCAACTTGTGCAAGGAACGGCTGCTTTGTATATTTTGGGAAGGTTGCACAGTCGGTTCGTTAACTTACTGTGTCAGTGGTTGGCAAGCCTAAGAGACAAAATGGCGTGGGATTCGCCATTGGGAAGTGATGATCTAGTGTAATACGGTCCCACCGGAGTGACGGTTGGCTAGAGTCAAGTTCCTTTAAATTATAAGTCTAAACCCTAAGTGGAGCTAGTGGTCGTAGGTGTCCTCTTCCACTATAACTGGCTTATTCAGTTCGAGAAAGATTACCTAAAAGCCGAGGATTGAACCCAATGAGGATCGAGACAACTGGAGGCTAGAATCTCGCCACATAAGAAACTCTCTCTTTTTCCAAACTCTGTTTATTTTTATATTCTCTATTTTAATTTTCGCAATTTATTTAATTTCGCAATTTCAATCAACTTTTAATTCTGTCTTTTTATTTTTTTTCCCCAGGTATGCAGGTTTTCTTGAGCACAATTTTGTCCGAGATCTCACGAAACAAGACATTGTGCAAATCCAGTCCCTGAGGATTTGACCCTACTTCCCTTATACTATTCTTTTTGTTATTTCTATAGGGATAGGATATATTTGGTGCTTCAACGATGCATTATGTTTTAATTAACTTAATCCATCATTAATCAAGTTTAATGGAAACTTTCATCATCATCCACCAACTTTCATTTAAAAATGGTTTAATTACCATTTTGGACCTTTGGCTAATTGCTATTTAGGTCATTAAGTTTTTATATCAATGAAAACTCTATACCGATTGGACTTTTACAATTTAGTCTCTAGGCCTTAATTTAATGCTAATTTGACAAAATTACTCGACCAATCTTCAATCTATTTTTATATTATCCCTGTAAATATTCATATTTGATATTTATGGGCTTGATTTACGGAAATGGGGTTCTAAAATTGCATTTTCTAGTACCACTAAAAATTAGGTTGTTACAAAACTCTTGTCATATACGTTTGTTTCATTTGCTAAATTCGAACTCAAGAGTTTAAATATCAAACTAGATTGCGACAATGAAATAATTTATGTAACAAATTTAACAAAATAATATAATAATTAAATGTGGATTGGGTAAATTGCAACTAAGGTCATTAAACTATTAGTAATTTTATGTTTTGGTTATTCGACTTTACAAAGTTACAAAATGATCATTGAACTATTCAAAAATTTTCATTTAAGTCATTAGGCTATTAAAATCGTTGTTGTATGGCTTTTTTTATTACAACTACCTACACCAATTGAAAGCTTTCATTCATTTTCTCTTCTACAGTTCATTTTTTTTAAGAAACAACTTTGAACATCGCGAATTTGCGAACTAAGATCCAAAAAAACTTTCTTCTCTGATCTTCGAAACTGACCGTTATATCAACTTGGATCTAAGGTATGTTCTTCTACTCGTCAATAGGTACTGATCCACCATACCGATGGCCAAATCATCACTTGGAGCTTTCTAGCCAGACTTTAAAATAAAAATTTAACAACTCAGTGACTTAAATAAAAAGTTTCAAATAGTTTAGTGAACTTCATGTAACTTTTTGAAGTTGAGCAACCAAAACGTAACTTACCAATAGTTTAATGACTTTAGTTGTAGTTTACCCATGTGGATTTGGATGGAATGGTATTGAAATAATAAAAGATCACAATGTTTTGGGTTCAAATCCCATTGTAAGTAATTATTTCAAATCCCATTGTAAGAAATTATCATTCTAAATTTATATGAAATGACAAATATAACCTTAGAATAATATTTGATGCTTTGTAAAAGTAAAGGGGTTTTGGTAATTTCATGACTGAATTGAAACTCGTTTGATGGATAATACCAACTCAATCAAACACATTATTAAGGTTGAAATGTTCTGATAGTCCTTGTACTTTTCAAAATTTAGGAATTTTGACCTTTTACTTTTCAAATTTCAAAATCCAAGTCTAACTGCTAGCATTGTTTTGTTTTTTTTGTTAAATTTATTGTTGTGACATTTTAAAATAAAAAAGTATTCATTTGGTAGTCATATAATTAAAAAAATATTGTAATTAACCTAAATTTGACCCACAAAAATAACAATATTAACAATTGAACCTAAATTTTAAAATTTTAAAAATAAAAAGACTAAATTCCTAAAAATACAAATATAAGAACTAAATTCTTAATTTCAAATATTTTAACACAACATTAAATAGGTTAGATTGTTTACAAACCAACCCCACTAATGTTGACATTTGATGATTCTTAAAGTCAAAATTTAAATGTATTAGTCTTTTAAAACTGATCACATCAACCTCACTCATTGTCTTTGTGATCTTCCACAATTAGGGGTGTGCAAAATTCGGGTAAAATCGAAAAAATTCGGTTAATCGGTCGGTTAACCGAATTTTTTCAGTCGGGGGTCGGTTAATTATTTTGTGATTTTTCGGTTAACGGTTAATTCGGTTCGAAACCGGTCGGTTAACCGAAATTTTTCGGTTTAACCGAAAAAAATTAATAAATAAAATTATAATATATAAATAGGCCCACTATTCATCTAAACCCAATCCAAACCCAAATATTCAACCCAACCCAATTACCCAATCATAAAAATTACAAATAATTTAATAAATAAAAATAAAATTCTAAAACTAAAACTAAAATTATGTAATTTTTTTAATTATGTAGTGATTCATTTCGGGTAACTTGGGTAATTCGGATAATTCGGTTAATTCGGTAAATTCGGTTAATTCAGTTAATTTGGGTAATTCGGTTAATTTTTAACCAAAAATAAAAAACATATAATTTTCGGTTAACCGACCGAATTAACCGAAAAATTTCGGTTCGGTTAATTTTTTTGAAAAAAATTTGGTTCGATTAACGGTTAAAAATTTTGAAAGGTCGGTTAATTCGGTTAATATTATTTTGGGTCAGTTAACCGATTGAACACCCCTATCCACAACCAACCCTTCATTGCCATGACAACAAATCTTTGGCATACTCTTAAGGATTTATTAAATTATGGCATTCACGTGAATGAAAAATTTTATGCATTAAATTTATAAAAAATATTTAAAAAAACTTAAATTAAAATAATAAAAATTTTAATGTCTTGGGTTCAAATCTCGTTATTTATATGTGTTTTTTGAATTTTTATACAAAAATATAAAAAAGACGGAAAAAATGTTCTCAAAATAATATTTGTTGTTTTATAAAAGCTAGAACTCCTATCATACGCATATGTGTGTGGAAATCACGAATTTAAAATATAGATTTGTGTTTAAGAATAGCATACAATAAATAATGAAATGTATGGTTTGGAACTAATTAATCATAATAACACATGAAATATGTAAGGTATTAAAACAAAAAAAAAAGATTCAATTGTGAGTAAAACGAATTTTAAACCCATAAATACATCATATGAACAATATTAAATGCATTACAATTATTTATCATGTCATCATCAATTGTGAATTAGTATCGAGTTGACTTGTGACATCAACTCAACTGATAACATTACCTAGAAGAAATCCTATTATACGCGTATACGTGTGAAAACTAATGATTTAGAATATAGATGTGCGTTTAAAAATAACATACAATAAACAATGAAACATGTGGTTTAAAACTAACGAATCACAATAATACATGAAATATGTATGACATTATTAAAAAAACATCAAAATAAAGCTTTAGTAGAGAAGTAAATTTAAGGTATGCGGGATTATATCTCATTGTATGCATATTTTAATTATGAAAGGACATTTACATAAGTTCCTAACCATCTTGGTACCTAGCTAACCCGTGACACCAACTTAGTTTGGGTTTTTATTAATAATCTAGATAATGAATTTTTGGTAATTTCATAATTGAGTTGGCATCTAGTTTATAGGTGATACTAGCTCAATCAAAATCTTTCTACTATTTAAGAGCCATTTTAACAAAAACCAATAAAAATTTGTATATAATGGGATTTGAACACACATCAATTGAATTAAGAAACCTTTAAATTTACCACTCAATTAAAATTTTATTTTAATATATTCTATACATTTTTATTTTAATATGCACAGTTTGTTATCCCGTCATTTGTATATATTAACAATGTTGTTAATTGAGTTGGTGTTATAACTTATCTTGACACTAATTTACAATTGATGACAATGCCATGATAAGTAATTATAGTGCATTTAGTGTTGTTAATCCGATGTATTTATGTTGTTAATTTCATGTGTTATTATGGTTAATTAGTTTCAAACAATACATTTCATTTTTTATTGTATGTTATTTTTAAAAATATACTTGTGTGTTAAGTTAGTAGTTTCCATATGCATATGCGTTTAATAGGATTTCTAGTATTATTTATCTATTTTATGAATAACTAAACTATGATTGAGCCAAGTAATTTATGTGAAAATATATTTATAAATGATATTTTTAAATAACAAATTTATAATAATAAAAAGTTTATGTAAACCTAACATTACTTTGTTTGAAATGTTACGATTAAAATAAAGAAAACTTTGATGTCTTGAGTTCAAATCTTATCATTTATTTGTTTTTCTAGATTTTATATAAAAATATAATAAATACTTTCAAAATGATATTTGTTGCTTCATAAAAATAATGGGTTTTAAAAAAATTTATCACCTAATATTTATGAATTATAACAACTCAGTCAAACTCTTAAATAATATATATATTATTTTTTTCATTTTATGAATAAACAAATTCTAACACGACTTGAACTCAAACCATACCTAGAACAGTGAACATCCTTGACCATCAAACTATCACATGGGGTTCAAATAAAGCTTTATTTTAATTATAAAGTAGAGATTTAAGATTTTGATGTCCTAAGATTCAATTATTTTTTTATAGTAAAATACTCTCACAATAATAATTATTACTTTTTAAATAAAATGATAATCTTAATCAAGTTTTAGTTGAATTAATTTTCGGTTGATTTATTATACTAACTTAGAAACTTGAATATAATTAAATTATGACATACCTATAATATCAGATAAAAACAAATTTTATATAGAAAATTTATATAAAATAACAATAACAATGTTTTAATTGAAATGCTAAAATTGAAAATTTAGAAAGTTGGATGTTTTATGTTCAAGGTCCACAATATAGATTCTTTTAAGATTTATTAATGTATAAAAATTCAAAGATATCTTATAACTTGTTTTAAATTTTAATTTTTTAATATTTTTCTAGATCAAATTAATATTGAATTAATTAGTTACATCAATTTAATCGATCAGATAATTTTTTTAAATACAATGCTTACTTTTGTTCATAACTTCCCGAATTCCTAAATCAAATGAAAAAAATCTCGACCCATGTCCTCAAAGTTGCTGTAATAGCAACAATACCAATTGAATTTAGTAATAAATCTAGGGGTGCTGGTAGGAGCCCCGATCTTCATAAAATAAAAAAATTTCTACTTAGACCCCTTTATAGTTTATAAAATTTCAAATAACTAATAATCAAATTGCACTTTTAAAATATAGGCTTAAAATTGTGAAATTATATTTTTACTATCATAAAAATAAAAAATTTAATTCTAACCCCCAAATAAATTCTAGCTTCACCTCTGATTGAATTAAACCTCAAACAACAATTCAATCGAATATTTAAATAATACATATATATTAATAATTAATTAATTCTCTTAAAATAAAAAATAATAATATTTTTGCATATAGTTCAACTGGATTCATGAAGATCTTAATTAAAAAGATAGGGTTACTATCACAGAAATAATTGTCAACATTAATTTTAAGGTTTAGGGTTTAAAATTCATTGTGTGTCGCTATTGCCAGGTAAAGGATTTCTAAAGCCAAAATTACAAGCAACATTTAAGCACGCGGCGCCAAAATAAAATAAAATAAAATTACAAACTAATATAATAATAAAATGGTTAAAACATGTTACAGATCCCTATACTTTTCATTATATTTTTAAATAAAAAAATTCAACCAAAATACGACACAAAAGATGTGTATAATTTGAAAACGATCGAATTGAATTTCATTTTTTTCGAATAAATCCAAAAATTATTTCTTTTAAATATTTTTATTTAAGACATTAAAATATTAGAACATTATATGTATACTTTGCACATTTAATAAATTGAAGATCAAACACAGCACTTCCGTCACAAGTTTTTACATTGTCCAGGAAAACATTTAAGAAAAAAGGTTTAATCCAAATCATACAAATTCTAGCTGAGTCCCCAAATGTCACCTGTAAAAAGTACCACATGTATCTTGCCATGTTTATAAACATGCCTGAAATAGATACCGAAAACTATACCCTCGGCCCTTTTGGTCAAGAATGGTGTCAACCCTAGACCTCCTAAGATTCTCACTTTAAACATGAGTCAGTTATACGCGAAAAAGTAGTCCATATCACTCAAAAGGGCAAAGGAAAAGGTTGCAAACTAGAGGTTTTAACTTCAGACAGTGTTGAATACAACCGCTTAAGGGGGTAGCTGCATGAATCAACTGAACTAAATTCTGGGTTCATAATGAATATGTTCTCACTAAAACGAATGATCAACCCAAAGAAAGTCACAACAAAACAGTACTCGGTTATATTTTATTTTCATTCTAAATATAAGATAGCTAAAGAAGAATAAGTGATTATTCCTACACAAAAGCTGCTATAGGAGACTATTTTACTTGAACTGGGGTGTGAGTAGGTCACACGTATGTCTCTTACGCGAGTATAGTCAAAATTTTCTAAGTCAAAATTTTCTAAGCTTTTACATGTACTTGGGAGAATCCTAAGAGGTCATATCCCCATACCCGGGTGTCAAATATAGGCATTTAAAGAAAAAGAGTCGGAGCAACATAGGTAGGAAATCATATAGAAGAAAAGAACCAAGTTCCGGAATATAGCAGACAATTATGCAGCAAAAGATACAATAGCATGCTAACATCATAGAATCATTTGAGATATGGTACTAACAGCTAAGAGTTTCAACATGACAAACTGGCTGGCAGCCACTAGAATCCCTCAAAGGTTTCATTCTGCTGCTGGATGAGACTCAAGAAATGGGACTAGGTTGCCGGTGTAAAGCACTGGAATGCTAAAGCTACTGAAATAAGAACAGCAATGCACCTCATAGTTTCATTGTCTAAGAATAAAAGGCTATGTTACTCAGACTTCGGTGTAAATGTCAGAAACAGGTGTGATTAACATTTTCTATGTTTTTCCATGTCTTTGGAGGGTTATATCCTTGTACCCTTATCTTGAATCATTATATCCTTGTACCCTTATCTTGAATAAGTGTTGGATATGAGTGATGGAGACGGATACTTCAAGAAAAATGAAGAGTGGGAGCAACCTATATAAAGCAGCTTCACTATGTTATCAATGGCAGGGAAGGGGGCAGGAGGGCACTGATCAGAGGTAAACGATATCAAAAGAAAGATCAAAAGCCACTGCAAAGGAAAATGCCATGGAAAGAAGGGAAATGTGATATCTAAAGAAAAAATTCAACAATTAAAAAACATTCATATCAAAAGCCAGAAAAGTAAATATTGTGGAGATGATGTATGCATGCCATTCTAGGAAACGATGCCATTGTGAAGGATGCAAGCATCATTAATGATGTTCATAAGCTATGCAACCATTAATATAGGCATCTGACAACATGATATATGGAATTTGCCAACAAGCTCAACTGATTTTTGATTTCTAAAGGAAGGTGCCTTTAAGAAACATGCATTTCCTGTTTGCAAGGAAAAGTTGCCCAACTGGGGATCATTCGAGATCAGAAAATCGTAACCAATAGTAAGATAATGATATTATTTCAGTTCACTTGGCAAATCAAGATCCAGGGAAGCAAAAGAGTAGAGTGAATGAGTTACATGCAATCATTGTCAAGCAGAAAACAGTCCAAGATGTAGAAGTTATGCAGAATTCCATCAGACATGATGCAAAATTTGCAGCAATGAATGATAATCGAGGTATCAAGAGAAACTCTGAAAATTTAGTATGAGATAGAACACAGTATTCAATTTTTGCATTGACTGATTCACGAAGCAGGAACATGGCACAATATTATGAATAGAAGAAAGAAACCGAGAACATTCTTCACAGAAGAGTCAATATGCTGTTTATTTACGGTAGATCATTTCCCTTTTTCTTTTGATATAGCACTAGAAACAGACCACGGAAAAAGATGATGGGGGAATATTCATCGAAGTATCACATTGTACCATCAATAGGACGATATGAGCAGCAGAGAGCAAGAGAGGGATAGGTAGACATACAATAAACAAACATACTATGAATTTGTTATTTCTAGGAGTAAACATTAAACGCAGAGTATAAAAGTAATGGAAATAAGGACGCCATACCAAGAAAAGATCTGATGTAACAGTTCCCAAGGAATGAAAGATCCTAAGAAGTTGCTAAGATATCACAGATGGAGAATAATAGTTTAAGCAACGAAGAGGGAACCTAACTCCCATGAATGCTAAACCAGCAGCAAGTCTTCCGGAAAGATCTTGAAAGGCATTCTTATGGACGAAATACAGGGAGTTTGGTTGAAGAAAACTAGAATAGGAAGTCAGCTCCAAAAAGCAAAACTAAGGGAATGACTGAGGAAACATCTGAGGAAGAAAATTCCAAGATCCTAAACTATTCACCTTCAACTACCAAGATCTTTAAGATTCAAGTAGCCATTATAAATGCTTGGATCAAGTTTTCAGCTTCACGCTTCTGCTGTGGAGTGCCAGTTATAAGAGCCACACGTTCCCCTCGAGAGGATTTGGATTCAGAAATTTCAATCATTGCCCCGGATAACTGAAAGACAGTAAGACAGTGTGAGAATGTCATTCAATCACCTTTCACACTAATAAAAATAATTCAGTAAACGACACAAAATATTCTCCCAACTTACTACCTAAGGCATCATAGTTAAAACAATAGCTATAAGGGGGGGAAAAGAGCCAAAAACCATGTCGTCAATATTCAATTTTTTATCTTCATTCATCTCAATTTTAGGCTTATTATACAGCTAAATCATCAATAAACTAATAAACCAACCTTTCTTATGTTGGCTAAATTGAGCCCTCCTTTGCCCATCACTTTACCGACTGCATTTGCAGGGATCAATATTTCAAGAGTTGAAGATGCAGGCAAGCTGTATGAAATCCATAAATGGAAGAAACAGATTCAAATTGAAGGTATTAATGTCGGAAGAAAGACTTAAAGCATGAAATCATACAAGCATGATATACCTACCCTCCATAGAGCTTCGATGAATATGAGGACATGGACCGATAGCCGTTTTCCCCCATCTATTAGAGAAGAAAACAGAAATGTTAAGGAAAGAAACTAAAATCAAGACAAGCACAAACAAATTCTAAATCGCATAAAAAATAAAAAAGGAACATGAAATCAAAGAAAACAGGAAGTAATGTATCATAAACAGATGGCAATAACTGAAAACAACAAATAACCATTAAAAACTGCCCTGGAATTGCATCCCAGCTCAAAGCTACCACATATTCAACAAATGGAAGAGAAGCTGAGAGCAAGAATGCAAATGAGACGGAGAAACAAATTTTCGTTGGTAAAATGAAAATTGTAATTTATCCCTAACTATTAAATAAAATTCAACACCCCACTCACCACCCTGACCCAATAAAAGAAGTCTTAACAACATAGCTCAAATGCTTAGATTGAGTGGTAAATCAATCAACAATTATTTAAAAACTTCAGCAGATCAAATTCAATGACCATATTTTAAACTAGTAAAGTTGTTTTAGGGGGAAAATTAATGGTTGATAAAACAAAATTTTATAGCAGCTTACTGCAGGAATGAATCACATTTACAAGTATAATGCATAAAGATGACACCAACATTGACCAGGGCATGAAAAATAAGGATAAAAAACCATAGTTATGATGGTAGCAGTAACAACATCTCCGTAATTACGTACTGGCAGGGTTCCATATCCATAGAGGCTGCTTGAAGAAAGAACGCCAAGGTCACTTCCACTTTCGGCCCTTTGATCAAAAGCCAAAGTAGCTACTGGAGGAACAGAAGACAAGAGAGATGATACTGAAAGACTTGCACCACCTGAGTAGAGAGCATCAGCACCTACAGAAGGGTTATGACCACCGTCTTTTTCTTTCAAAACATCATCTCGGAGCCTTAGAACAATCTGTATAAGTGCATCTCTAACACTACTAACTTCTCCAGCAACCTAAAGACACAGAGTTAGCATAGAAAACTGTTCCAATAGAAAGAAAACAAAAACATCACGTGTCTTAGAGAGAAAGGAAGAGAACAAACCTCAACAAGCTCATCATTGGCATCAGCGCACTTCGGCTTATCCTTTTTTGATATACGTACATCAGCTTTAGTTCTCTTCCGAATTTCATTTATAATAGAACCACCTTTTCCAATAATACAACCAATAACTTTAGATGGAACAAGGAGCCTCATAGTTACAGTTTCGTGATCTTCATCATTAATCTTCCCTTGCAGCAATAGAACAGCTTCAACAGCCATGGATTTTAAATCATCAGGTGACTGTCAAGTCAAGCCACATTAAACACATGAGAAAACCAAGTATATCTACCTAGTTGATGAATTGCAGATAAAATTATGCAGGAATCCAGACCAGAGAAATTGAATCAAGGGCATACCTCTGTAGCTATTACAGTTATAATACAGTCATCGCGATCAGCCTTTGTATCATCAACGTCGATACGAGCACCACTTGCCTGCCTTATACTTTTGATAGTACTCCCTGCCCTTCCAATGACGCGCCCAATCTTGTCAAATGGGCATAGTACTCTGACTATCAATTCTTCAGATCGGGAGGCACCAGAAAACCCCGAAACAAGGGGAAGAGCAGATGAGTACACGGGCCAGGTACTCCCTGTATCACCATATCCTTGAAGATCTGACACATGTGCAGCACCCAATATAGGTGGAACTGATCTAGAAGGAAGAACAGGATCTGGATTCGGATATAAGCCACCTGGTGGATAAATAGGAACATCTGATGGGATAATGATACTTTGAGCTGGAGGAGCTTCTGCCACTGTTGTCTCAAGAGGGATTTCTTCTCTGGGACTGAACTTGTACATGATTGCAGAAACAGCAAAAAGTGCTTTCTTAACAGCCTCCGGTTCACCAGTTATCTGATCACAGGATAGAGCAAACACTGAAAACTGATCCATGTAGCAAAGAAGATGAATAAAAACAAACTGACATCAATCCACCATGAAGAGAATATATTATAAGAACATGAAGGCAATGCTTTTACAATCTCAATCATAGTATTGACTAACAACACTTTGTGGTAGACTCAATTCCTTGTAATAAGTGAAGCTTGTCCATGGCATTATCTATATTTCATTTTTAAAGTATAGGGATTAGGGAATACATTGGTGATATTAAATTTGACTAACACAACAATAAAATTCTCACAATCAATGGTTGCTGAATATACAATAATCCATTATTTGCACAAGGAGGGATAAGGCATTCAAACACATCATCAAGCTTGAGAAACAAGAAAATAACCATTTGCAAACACCACAAACCTGAACGAAGTTGTCAAAATCCATGGCACAAGAATGGCTTGGATCACCAGCATCCTTAGCAATAACTTTAATGTTGGCCCGAGTCTTGCCCCTCAGTTTCTTAATAGTTGAACCCGCCTTCCCAATGATGTTAGAAGATTGGCTAGATGGGACAAGAATTTGGCATTCCTCCCTGTATCTATCTGTCCGTTTCTTTTCAGAATCCCCCATGACAGCAATGGCATTTGCAATCACAGTGTGAACTCGAAGCAGAGCATCTTGAGAAGCACATAACGGCCCTTTGTTATAGAATTCATCCTCTACCTCAATTTCTTCCTTCTCCTTAACAAAACAATATATCGTAATAACCCTATACTTAGAACCAGGGTATGGATCAACCACCTTAACCTTTGCCCTCGTCTCTTGCCTAATCGAATTTATGACTTTACCACCTTTACCAATGACACTCCCAATCACCTCATCAGGGCAAAGTATTCTATAAACAACAAGTTCATTATTGCTTTTATCATCTCTATCATTCAATCTTCTCTTCTGATTCCTACTATCCCCATCATTATCTCTTTGACCTCGATTACGCTTACCATTCTCACCCATTGTATTTTGGTATTAAATTCAACAAGTCCTGAAACCATAAACTAAAAGTTTTTAAGTCCAAAGGAAATCAAATTGAGTCTAAACACAATGCAAGCACATATATACTTATAGTTAATACATTTTCAAGCCTTCTTTTCATATCAAAAACTATTTGCTTGGCTTCCCCCATTGCTTATCGAATTCAAAGCTACTTAACAAATTAAAAACAAAATTGCAGAACTCAAAAAATCATAATTTTAATCAAATATAAAGACATCCAGACCAAAAAAGCACCAGTCAACCAACCAATAAGGCAACTACGATATATTCAAGATAGATTAAAACCCTATTTTTTTTCATATGAAATTTTTCCAAAGAAAATTTTAAAAGAAAGGAAAAACCCTATCACCAAAAAAAAAAGGGAAAATCAAAGGAAAGAATTGGAAAACAGAGATATGAAGGAAAACCCAGTTTGAGGAAGGAAATACAGAATGCTTACCAGACAGATTTTTCAAATTATGAGACAATAGAAAGGAAACCCTTAAACGAAGAAAAAAAAGAAGAGGGTTTAGATAGAAAGAGGAAGGGTCCTTAGGTGGAGTTTCCTTGGATTCGCAGTTAACAACAATAATTTCCTAGCGACTTTTTTTTTTTTTTTTAAACTACACAGTTAGTCACTAAATTGTTTTTTATCACTGAACTATTCAAAAGTTTTTATTTAAGTCATTAAATTGTTAAGTTTTTTTTTAAAAAGTTCCTCCAACAAGCTTTAAGCAACAATTCAAGAATCAGTATGGTAGATCAGTATCTATCAACGGGTATAAGAATATATCTTAAATACAAGTTGATCTTACAGTTAATGTCAAAGATCGGAGAAAAAAGTTGTTTAAATTTTGATTCGTAAATTTATGACGTCTAAAGTTATTTCATTAAAAAAAAAACTAAACTATAGAATAGAATGGGAAAGAGAGCTTTCAATTTGTGCAAAGTGCTAACAAAGAAAGCCGTATAGCATTGTTTTAAACTCTCCAATGACTTAAATGAAAACTTTTAAATAGTTTAGTGACCAAATTATAACTTTTTTTAGTTAAGTGACTAAAACGAAAACTTACCTATAGTTTAGTGACTAGTAGTGTAGTTTACCTTTTTTTAACTATAAATAAAAAAAGGGTAAACTACGAAATAGTCACTTTTATTTCCCTCATGTTACATTTTAGTCACTTATGTTATCGTGTTGCAACATTTTAGTCATTGAGTGTTAATTGCTATTAACAGTGTAACGGTAAGCTTACGTGGCACATTAAATCATCACTTCAAACAAAAATTTTAGATTAAATTATACATTTGGTCCCTATATTTTTTTCGTTTTGAGAAATTTAATTTTTTTATGTTAAAATAGATGGAGAATGGAGGAAAATAGAGGGAGAAGTAGAAGAGAATGAAAAAAAAAAGAAAATTAAAAGAACATAAAAAAATGCTCAAAATGAAAAAATATGGTGAACAATTGTATAATTTAACCTAAAATTTTTGTTTGAACTAATGATTTAACGTGCCACGTCAGCTTACCATTGCACTGTTAACGGCAATTAACAACTCAATGACTAAAATGTTACAACACGTTAATGTAAGTGATTAAAACGTAACATTTCAAGCATAAGTAACTAAAATGTAACTTGTGAAAAAAAAACTATTTTGATAGTTTACCCAAAAAAAAAGCTAATCGCCCAATTCAATGGGCCGAGCTTGGATTAGTTAATTGAACTTGGAAACCCTGAACTCAGTAAAGTTAGATGCTTGACTTGTTACTATTGAGAATTCCTCCAAGCCCAAAAATTTAATTAAAAGTAGGTTAAATAATCAATATATTATTGTACTCTTTATAAATTTTGGATTTAGTCCTTATATCGTTATTTTTAGGAATTTCGTCTCTTTACTTTTCAGATTTCAAAATTTCGGTCTAATTGTTAACATTTTAAAATTATTTTGTTAAAATCATTTTTTTAGTTACATGGTTACCAAGAGAGTTCTTTTTTTTTTTTTTCATTTCAAAATGTACACTAACAAATTTAATTAAAAAATTAACAATGTTAAATCTATTGGACCTAAATTTTGAAATATAAAAACTAGAGGGGTAAATTCCTGGAAACAAAAGTAGAGAGGTTGAATTCCAAATTTCATGACGAGTATAATGACTTATGACATATTTTGACCTTAAAATATTAGGTTAATATATGCTCTAAGTTCACGTACTTTTCGTATATATTTTTTTTATGAATTTAGTTTCTTTAATTTTTAAATTTCAGAATTAATATTCAAAATGTTAACACCATTAAAATTTTCTATTAAATTCACTAGTGTGACATTTAAAAAAAATGCAAACAAAAAAATTTGACATTATAATAAACTTAAATTTAATAGAATTATGTTAACGATGTTAACAATTGAACTTATATTTTTAAATTTAGAAGATTTAACTACTAAAATTCTTGAAAGGATCATGCATAAAGACTTTGAGTGTACATTTAACCAAAAAATTAATCTCAAAAAACGAATTTGAGCAGTCATATACGATATCACTATTATACATGGATCTAATTTGATTCGTTCAGTGAAAACCACCACCATATGAGATGGGGTTGATATTTTCATGAACTATTACGATCTTTTTAAGTACTCAAGTTTGACATTTTTTGTAATAACCCAAATTTCAGCGATGTCGAAAATAGTGGTTTGAGACCACCAAATCCGACAAATGAACTCGTAGATTATATTATTTAATATTTACGAGTTAAATGTAGCTTTTAAAAGATTTTTGAAATAGTAAATTGTGTTTTATAAAAATTTATTTGGTCAAGAAATTGAGAAAAAGAGGTATCAAGATCTTGGTGTTATAAACCGAGTCATAAATATTTTTATAAATATTTACGGAATATCAATAAGGTAGTATTAAAATTTTGTTAGAAAATTTTGACGTTTGGGTGGTTCATTAAATAAAAAGAACTAAATTGAAAAAGGTGTAAAAATTGCTAGAAGAATTAAATAGCTTAATTGTCAAATGAGGAAGGACCTAAAGTGCAAATAACCCCAAAGGAGATATTTTGGGCGGCAATAACTGAGAAAAATCTGGAATTGGATGAAATAATGGCAAAATTGGAAAATTGCCAAAATTAGCTAAATAAAAATGGGACCAAATTAGAATATCTAGAATTCTCTTCATTTCTCTTCATTTTAATCAGATAAAAAACAACCATGGAAGAGGGTTCAAGCTGGTTTCATACTCTAGCTTCATGTAAGTTTAATTCTTGCTTTCTCCTTAAAATTTCTATATTTTTGGACTTTTACAATTGAGTCCAACTTACTATGTCATTAGTTTTTGATTTTATGGCTAATTTTTAAAGCTGATATGGATGAGTGCTGGAATAATATGATGAATAAATATATAATTGAAGCTTTAATTTTGATATATGATGATTTTATCAAGTAAAATTGATGGAAATTGGTTTTAGGACCTAATTGTAAAAAAGTTTGGAATTAAGGTATAATGCTAAAGTTCTGATTTTCAAGGTTATGAAGTAGTTTAAAATGATAGATTAAAGTATTAATTGAGAAAAATTATCCCAATTGAGGGGTTAATTGGATAAGGACTGAATTGTATGAACTATGAAATTTGGGGCAAAATGGAAATCAACACTTTGCACTAAAACAGTTTTGGACAGCAGCAGTAGTCTAACTTTGAAAAATCACAAAAATTTTTATTAATCAAATTAGAGGATAAATAAAATATGAAATTAAATTTTATTGAGTCTAGTTTTTTATAGAAGAAACAGTGTAAGTAATTGAATTGTAAATCATGAAATATAATAGGTTTTATGAGACAAGGTCAGAATGATTTCGAGTTCCCATATTCTGACTTTGAAAAATCATAAAAAATTGGATAAAAATAATTAGGGGCTTAAATTTATATTTTTAAAATTCTGAATGAGTCTATTTTCAATAGAAACAAACGGGAACATCATCCGAATTCCGTATGAGGAGATAATTAATTTTTAGTGAAGAAGGGTCGGAACTGTTAGACAGCAGAATAGGGGTGAATTTAAAGAATAAACTGTATTTATTGGCTAAACCAAAAATTCTGAAAATTTTATGGTAAGAAGATATGTGAGTCTAGTTTTAGAGAAAATTAACGGATCTTAAATTGGAATTCTGTAACTCAAGATATAAATAATTTAGTGACTATAACTCAAATGGACAGCTTTGAATAAATTAATAAGTAAATATGAAATCATAGATAATGTTACTTATAAGCATGTAATATAAGTTATCGATGTGGAATGGAGAGGAGGAGGAGGAAATATATAAGAATATTCGGCTAGCATGGCTAAGTTGCATGTTTTAGGCTAAGGGACTAAATTGAATAGAAGTAAAACTTTATGCGCAATTTTGTAAAAATTTTAGAAATGACTAAATTGCATGAAATGAATTATTTTATTATTTAAGTTACAAAATTGAATGAAATTATTAATTTAGATCAAGATCGGGTGAAAACATATTTTAGGGATTAAATTGAAAAGTGTTGAAATTATAGAAAATTCTGATATTTCATAGAATTTATAGGCTATTATCAATATATATGAGAATAATTAGGCTTGAAACAAGGATTAAATTACAAGAATTTTATTTTTTTCTGAGCCTAAGGATGAAATTGTCATTAATTAAAAGCTTATGGGCAAAATGGTAATTTTGCCTAGAGCATTAATTGAATGTATCAGAATATGAAATGAATGAAAATGATGATCAAAATTATTTATAAAGATCCGGATGACTCAAATACGAGACTTGAACGTGGAAAGGAAAAGACATCGGATTAGTGAAATTATAAACACAAACAAGCAACGAGGTGAGTTCGTGTAACTTGAATTATATTTTTAAATGCTTGAAATATATTTTTATTGATGTGAATATGATTTGGATGTTTATTGTATGATAATTGATGAAGTATTGATATTCTTGATGAAAATGGAAAATAAATCCTGGTTGAATGAAAGGAAAATTCGATGGATCTCTGAAATGGAAATATGCGCACTTGAATATGAATTGACGGACCAGGATTTGTATCACTATAATTCGAATTTTATCATTATTATGTGTCTAATTTACTAATTATATGTGGTAAGTATTTTGAGGTAAGTGTTTAGTAAAATGATAAATTTATGATTGGGTATTGAAATTGAGACTGATATTGAACTGAATTATGGAATACTGAATATTGTTTTGAGTACTGAATTGAATTGTGAAGTTACTGAATATTGTTATGTGTACTACATTGAACTGTAAAATTACTAAAGTAATGAATTACTGCAATACTATGAAACTGATTGAAATAAGGAAATTATAATTGTTACTGAACTAAGATGGAAATTGTACTGAAAAGTGAATTAAATACCCTATTAACTAGTCGGGCTAGTCGGATATAGTTGGTATGCAATAGGATATGGAAGAGTACGGGTTTTTACCGGCTTACTGATCAGGTACTTATGTGCCGACTACTATTACTGTTACCGATTCGACACTTTGTGTGTAGAATCATTATCATATTCTTGTTACATATTCAAAGACTTTGTGTGTTGAATACATCATTCGCGCTATCGTTATCGACATCGATCGGGCACTTATGTGCCGACATCGTTATTGCTCGATTCGACACTTGTCGAATCATCGTTATCGTTATCATTGCTGCATTCAAGACTTTGTGTGTTGAATATCGTTACTATTATCGCTCTCATATCGACATCGATCGGTACTATGTACCGTTTAGGCACAATGTGTCGTACTAGTGTGTTTGGATTGGAATCCGTGTATCCGTCAAAGTCTGGATTGTTAATAGGGTGAATAATTAAAATGAGAAAAATTTTAGGATTTTTCGAAAAATTCCCTATGATCTCGATTTAATTCCGGTTGGTTCTAATGTATATCTTGGGCTTCGGGGGCTCAATAGAGGGATGTTATGATTATTTTCAGAATATGAATAATAAATGACTCAGAATTATTCAAAAATGTTCAGTAAACTCTGGTAATGCCTCGTACCCTATTCCAGCAACGGATACGGGTAGGGGGTGTTACACTTTTTATTCATGTATTATTTGTATTTTAGTATTCAGAGTTTGCCTCAATTTGGTACTACTCTCGCGGCTCACATTGAAATAGTGCTTTACCCCTAAATGTTCAGTCAACTATTGCGCCTCAACGCATTTTGGGGAGAACCAGCTAGCTCTAGGTTCAAGTGGCATTTCACCCCTAACCACAACTCAGCTGTTGATTCTTCAACATCAATCGGTTCAGACCTTCATTTAGTTTCACCTAAGCTTCATCCTGGTCATGGATAGATCACCCAAGTTCGTGTCCATAAGCAATGACAATTGCCCTATGAAGACTCGCTTTCATTATGGCTCCGGTGGGTTCCCTTAACCAAGCCATTGCCTATGAGTCGCCGGCTCATTCTTCAACAGGCACGCGGTCAGAGCCCTGGGCTCCTCCCATTGCTTGGGAGATTACGGTTTCATGTTTTATTTCACTCCCCGACGAGGGTTCTTTTCACCCTTCCCTCACGGTACTACTTCGCTATTGTTCACCCAAGAGTATTTAGCCTTGCAATGTGGTCCTTGCTGATTCACACGGGATTCCACAACCTCCAATGCAAAATCTATTGATTTTATTAAGGATAAGGTTGCCTATTTGTTTTTCTTTTTTTGGATTTTTTTGTATTAGTTTTGATTTTCAGATATTTTAATATAATAAAGTAAATTTTAAAATTCATATAATTTATTTTTAAGTATTTTAAATTAAAAAATAATGCTCTCAAATAACTTAGACAATTCAAATATATTTTTACGCAACTCTAAGACCTTTCAAAATTGTTTCTAAGATTTAAAATGCATTTTCAGGTCAAGTATTGAGACTTAATCTTCCAAGTCTCGATACCTCCTCAAACATTTTCTAACTTAGATTTTGAAAAGCGTACAGTGTCAACACCTAACACCTAAGTTTCAAGACTTAGGATGGCTAGTATCGAGAATTATGAAACAGTAAGCAAAAGATAAATGAGAGCAATACAATCTCTAGATTTGTTTATTAAGTCTCGAGACCTCTAGATTTCCAATGACTATTTTTCAAACAAGTCTCGATACTTGTCTTGACCCTACAGACTATGCAAGAGGTTAATTCTTCCAACAACTAGAAACTCTCTCTAAATGTCCAAAAAAACATTGAGAGAGTATATATTCAAGCCAAAAACACTTCAAAACATGTGAGAGCAACATTCAAACTTAAAAGATAAAGAGAAAAGTCTTTAAATCTTCGTTTTTTTCGTTTCTCTTGTAAATATTATCTAGGAGCTTAGTATAAAATCTTTTATCATTCACATATCCTAGTATTTAGAGCTCAAAATTGTTAACATCCACTTTCTTAGAAGTTGATATCGTGCATTCATCATTTTCACCAACTGTAAATTGGGAGGGTCTTAGTTGAGCCACGAAAACTAATAAGAATTCTAGTTTAGCCATCAGAACTAGGAGGAAAGGTTCTATCTAAGTCTTGTGAAAAAGATAGAGTTGTAAATGTTATATATTCTCCTTGAAAGGTATCAATTCTTATAGTTAAACTATCCATTTTTGATATAACATTGATAGCTTAAAGATGTAATTAGAACGTTTTGAACTTTAGTTTTTGAACTTTAGTAACCAAATTAAAATAAGAGTCATAGTTTAAGAATGTTTGGTGTAATTAACTCTAATTTTTAAAAAATAAAGAAAAATAAGCTAACAAATAATAAAATAACAAGAGTAAATACATTAAAAATTCAAAAAAAATAATAATATGTGGGTTGATTGGTAAACCATTGGGTATAAACCCAAATTTTGAAAGAAAAAAGAGAGATGAAAAAGCCTTAAATAAATTAGATTATCCCTTTTGGATGAGCAGTATGTTTACCTGTGATTAGTGTAAAAACAATAGTAATAGTGAGATTGAGACAAAAAGAAAGTTAAACGTACCATACTGGAAGTAAAGATTCATTCAAATGAGTCCATACCATGTAAGTGAAAAACATAATTATTTAGTGAATTATTTTATAAAAATGATATAAATAATAAATAGTTTAAATGGTAAAATAAAATAAAATGGTATACAATAAATATAAAATGACAAAAAAAACCTCAAAATAGTACAATTTAATTTGCAAAACAATAGTATTTGAGTCATTACTCAATTCCGTCGATGCTTGATCAACTCATGATACTAACTCAATCAAATGTTTAATATACAAAATAGAACAGAGGTTGGCAAAGGCCCACCCCTAAAATAGAAAATTTCACTTTTAACCCCTTTAATTTTTATAAAATTAATTTAGTAAATGGTAAAATTGCGTTCAACCCCTCAAAATCTTTTTGCGTTCGAACTTTCTTTTTTTCATTCCTATCTTAAATATCGAATGGGGTAAACATCTTCAACACCCTTAACCTTTTTACATAATTGCAAATCATACTCTATATACATGAATTTCTCAATCTTTCGTGTTATGCATTTCTTCACCTTTTCTAAGGGTTTAGTTACTGCCCCGCACTATAAGCTTAGCCAACCTATGTCCAACTTTGAACAAGATTATTTTTAATTCAATTCAGTCCAAGATCAACCCAAATAGACATGACAAATTTTTAAAAAGAAATTATGAATTGTAATCCGACCCAACTCATAGAATCTTTAAAAAAAAAAAAAACTATTTAATAAGTATGGAGATCTTTGTGACACACTTTTTAGTTTAAACAAGTATGACTTCCTACGACGCCTCGGCCTTCGTGTTGGTTTAATTGATTTTTTAATTAAATTATAGAATAAAATTTGAAGACAATTTTTAGTTCAAACTAGTACAACTTCCCACCATGCTTCGTGTCATACCACTTCGTCATGTTCATGGTCTTTTTTTTTTTTGCCAAGACATTTATAAATAGGTGAAGAAAAATCACCATTAACCTTTCAACTACAAATAATCTTTTTTATGCTTGGATACTTGTAAGCATACAAAGGATATGATGGTAAAACAATAAGATAACTATTACATATAAGTATGTAAATTATTTGGACTAATTAATGTCATTGTAAAAGTAAATGACCAAATTATATAAATTAAAATATAAAGATTAAATATCAAATGTGAGCATAGTAGAAAAATTGAAACTGTAATTTTACTATTATCTTATAATGATTGAAAAAGGGGAAAATCATGTTATTAATTGATCCAAATAATCAGTTTAATAAAAAAATTATGTAAAATATTTTATCAGGGTATTCAACAATATTAATGATTGTACTAAAACCAATTTATTATAGAAATTCAAGTTTAAAGATTAAATCTTAATTTTAGGCCTAGTAGAGGGACCAAAAGTGATATTTGACCAATTTTCTTTAAAATGCAATAAAGAAATAAAAGAAAAAGATTGAACATGTGTCAAGTAGAGGGACTAGAAATGGTATTTGACCAATATTGTATGAAATCTAAAAAGAAAGAGAGACTGTGCATGTGTTTCAAATATAAACAGTGAAAAATTATTAAAAATATCAAAATCAATTTTTAAAGAAACATTAAAATAGATAAGTGATTAAGGTGCAAGTTTTATATTTGATATTGGTGTTAATTTTATCTATATTATTAATAAAATCCTTAGGTGTTACGAATTAATCGGGCATCAATTCAATTATTAAAAATATAAAATTAACTTTTTGTATTTCACATAAGTTATATTATTTGAAGGTACTTTAATCTTTTCAATTTAAAATAAAAATAAAAATATACATATGATGAGATTTGAATCCAAAACAGTTACATTAATAAACTTTTAAAATTATCACTCAATTAATACTTTATTTTAATTTATTAATACATTTTCATTTTATTATGCACACTTTATTGCATACATCACTTGTATATCTATACTCACTATTAATAAAACCCCTAATTGGGGTGGTGTCACAGGTTAATTAAGTACCAACTTAGTTAGAAAATTACTAATAAATCATTTTCTTAAATGGCAACTACTATTATTTTGACGACTTTTTTTTATTTTTTTCATACTTTTATTAAATAAAATAACTAAAATCAACATGTCTAGGGATTAAACCCGAGCTTAATAGATTTATAAACAAATTCTTTGTCACTATACTAATAATAATTATTAATTAAACTTGAAAAAAAAAAAACTTTTAACATAAAATATTTTCTCTCACCAATTTGTATGTCATTTTTAATCATTCCTTAGTATTCTTAAAATGAATTTAAGTTATTCTAAATTTTATTTTATAATTTATAAAATGAATGCTTATTTATTATTATTATTTTAATTATTAACTCAATATCTTTTATTTTATGAATTTTTTTAATTTTTTAAAAATATTTTATAATTGAAAATGGGTAGTTAAATTGGTTTTACCACTACCAATCTAATTCTTACCTCAATTATTAACACTACATTTGGTTCGTTATAATAAAATAAAACTGTAATGGAATAGAGCTATAATCAGTAATTTAACTATTTGGTTGAATAAAATGGAATAAAACTGTTTTTTGGTTGAATGGAATAATGTTATAATAGCGTAAGAAAAAAACTGAAATGACCAGAATACCCTTAACAAAATTTTCTAGGTAGATCAATTATTGTTATTAAATTTTAATAGTATTATTATTAAAAATAAATAATTTAATAATATCTTTAATATAATTATTTTAATTTTTTTATTTTTATTTTAAATTATATTAAAAATATTTTTATTTTTACATTTTAAGTTTAAATTTTAAAGGACTAATTTTAAAATTAAATTTTTTTTGTTATTCAATATTACATGGAATAGCTATTTGTTGGTACTACTGGGAAACAAGTAATACTGATATAACGGTCAATCTATTGAACGTGTATATGTAATTACATCTCTCTCCACTGTTATTATTTCAACTCTTTCACATTCGGCTTTCTATAAACTCTCTCTAGATTCCTGGAGACAGCCAAAGGTTTGTTCTTTGTTCTTCATTGATTTTCTATTTGATGATTCATAGATTTCATTTATTTCAAAAGAACATAATTTAAAATCATCATTTAGTTACATATAATTATAGGTCTGAACTCTTGAACTGATTTTTTTTTTTTTTTTTTTAGATTCTGGTTAAATAATGATTGAAAATATAGCAATAATTGTTATTAGAACATTAGATTTTCAGTTAACTTTGGAACTTTAATCCAAAAGGTGTAATATTTAGGATCATTGATCGTTTTATCTATAATCCTTGCGGTGGGGTTTCATTTTCCACAATATTTGCAGTCACTTCTCACTGGAAAAATTGTTTATTAGTCCTAAATATGTAATGTTTGGGATCGAATTCGATTAGTTTTGGATTGAGTCAATATGGATTAGTTCAATTTAGGTTTCAAAATTTTTTGTTATTTTGGTTCGAGTCAATTTCGGGTTTAAATCAATTTCAGTTTCTATTTATTTTGCATTTAAATAATTATGGGATTGTTTTAGGTTTCAGTCAAAAAAATTTCGGCTTGTTTGGATTATTTTGAGTTCTGGTCACTTGGATCCATTCAGGTTGGGGTTTTACGGTCATTGAATATGATCAAATCGGTTTAGGTTGATAGGGTACATGGTTTTTTCTTTTTTTTTTTTTTTAATCACTTTAGAATTAAAGTCTTATGTACTTTAACATTTGTTGTTTTCATAAACTCTAAATAAATCAATCTGATTTTTCTCTGGAGTTTACATGATTTTGTGTTTGCAGAAAACATTGTAGAAAAAGAAATGGAGATGATAACGAATGTTTCGGAATACGAGGTCATTGCAAAGGAAAAATTGCCCAAGATGGTTTATGATTACTATGCATCTGGTGCCGAGGATCAGTGGACTCTTAAGGAGAATCGCAATGCCTTTTCGAGGATCATGTAAGCTTCTATGTTACTCGGATTCGGGCGTGTACTTGTGGAATACAAGTATATTTAATGTTTTAAAGTCTTCTTTTGGAGGGTCTTTGGAGCGTCATATGTCCGTCCATATTCGTATCCTAATATGTGCTGGAGATGAGTATCGGATATGAGTCCTTGAAATGTTTGTTTGATAGTTTATGTTCTCATATAATGAGGCTCATCTGTTTGTATTGTGGAAAATAGGTTTCGACCTCGCATTCTAATCGATGTTAGCAAGATCGACATGATGACCACCATTTTGGGGTTCAGGATTTCGATGCCGATCATGGTTGCTCCGACTGCTATGCAGAAAATGGCTCACCCTGAAGGTATATATGCAACTGGTTTAAAAACTTCAGGTTTTCATTAACCCTGTGATAGTGTTGTTTGAACAATTAATGGCCACTATGTTCTTGAATGCTTCATTTTGTTCGAAGTATTCGTTTTCGATATATAATACAGACACGAGATATGACCCTAAAAGAACCCTTTATATATGGAAAAACTTCAAAACATTGAACATAGTTATATCGGGAACATATTTGTATTGGCACTCATACTCTCTAGTTTGAGTAGCATGGATGGCTACACATCAAATTGAGTGCGTCCATTGTTGCTGAATATGCTGATTGCCATTGCAATTTTGGTGATTTCTGAAACTACAACTAATCTGTAGAGGAATGATGTGTTCTAGATGCAAAAAAAGCAAATAAAGTTTAGAATTTAAGCTTCCTTTGCATGCATTGCCTATGTTACTCGAATTCAAGGTGTCAGAAATGAGTATATGTCTGACACGTGTATTTTCATTTTTTCTTGTATACTTTTTCATGCACTTAAAGAGTGTCCTTGGAGAGCTATATCCCTCATGCATGTTTGAGTATGTGTCAGACATGTGTGTATTTCAAGAAAAATGAAAAATCGAACAATATAGCACATTGGATCATTTGATTCAATTCTTTATGAAATTTGATTGTAGGTAGTTAGGCATTATAATCTCTACCGTAAAGTCAAACAACGGAATTAATGAAGTAATTGCTCTTCTGAAGTAACATTCGTCGATGTCATTATTTGAGCCAGTATGTTGCATTTCACATATTCACAGTTCTTTTTATTCTCTAAAGTCTTCAAATGATTTTAAGACCGTATGTGTATATATACACACTTATGTACATGTTATGCTTCATTTTCTCTGAAGTATTTGTATCCAGCTCCTGTATCCAACACATAGACGAACATGGGTATGGGATATAGTTCTCCAAGTATATGAAAAAACCCTTAAAAAGTATTCATACCTATATCGAACACATAATCATATCCTGCACTCATCCTTGAGTTAGAGTATTTATATATGTCTCAATGGCGAACTGTGTTCCTTTATGCAGGAGAATGTGCAACATCTAGAGCAGCTTCAGATGCTGGAACAATCATGGTTTGCTTCTCTTCGAAACTGATGAATCTATATTAATGGCCTGCATATGGTATGAATCAGAAGCCTGATTTGATCTTCAAAATCGAAATTTAATGAGTTTGTTTATGTTTTTCCCCCATCAGACACTATCGACATATGCAAATTCTAGTGTGGAAGAGGTCGCTTCTACCGGATCTGGCATTCGGTTTTTCCAACTCTATGTGAGTTTTCAGATATCAACTTTGCCTTGCTTGTGATATAATTGTCAGATCTCGGAATGAAACCTTCAAGCGGGCATGGGTATATGTCCGATATGGATATGTTTAATTTATTTCCAAGATTTCAATCATTACTCATATTTCAGGTACACAAAGACAGGAACCTGGTTGCTCAGCTTGTGAGAAGAGCTGAAAGGGCTGGTTTCAAGGCGATTGCCCTAACGGCAGATACTCCAAGACTCGGCCGCAGGGAAGCTGATATTAAAAATAGGTAAGCATCAAATGCTCAAAGTCAAATGTGAGTGTTGGATATGAATGTGTGTCAGATACGGATATGTTCATTTCTTGTAATTTTTTTCATGCATTTAGAGGATTCTTGGAGGTTATATTCAATACCCATGTCCTAATATGTCTCGGATATGAATGGTTTAAGAAAAATGAAGAGTCGAAGCAATATTGTCCCCTGTAAAGAATATGACAATTATGCTGCATGGACTCACTTGCAGATTTACTTTGCCACCATATTTGACATTGACAAACTTTGAGGGTTTGGACCTTGGCAAAATCGATAAGGTTAGTCTATGTTACTCGGATTTGGGTGTATCCGCCAGAGATGAGTATATGCTTGACACGTATCATATCTCCATTCTTATATCTGAGTATATGTAGGACACAAACACCGAATACCAATACTTATGAAAATAATCGGAAAACATAAGTTTTAGTTATCCGTTTACTTTTGTTCATCAAATGGTGAGATTATCTTTGCAGACTGATGACTCCGGACTAGCTTCATATGCTGCCAACCAAATTGATCAGTCACTCAGCTGGAAAGTAAGATATTTGTGTTATATTTTGCATCTTCCGGACCGTGAAACATAGGAAATTTTCTCAAGTTTTCTTTCTTGCCAATCAAACAGGATGTGAAGTGGCTTCAAACGATCACATCATTGCCGATTCTAGTTAAGGGTGTTCTTACCGCTGAGGATAGTAAGCAAAGCTGACCTTACAGAAACTACCAAAACTCAATGCAACGTCATGTTTTTGTTTCTATTTTCTCGGGAAAATTTTACTTTGAAATGTTGAATAATGCAGCAAAGCTAGCTATAGAAGCTGGAGCTGCAGGGATCATTGTATCCAATCATGGAGCTCGCCAGCTTGATTATGTACCAGCAACTATTATGGCTTTAGAAGAGGTACATTTTTCCCTTTTGATTTCATTAATGTTTATGTTATTCGTATTCAGGTGTGAGAGTTTCGGATATGAGTATCTATCCAATATGGGTATATTTAATTTTTTTTCTCTGTTTTTTTCATGTATTTGGATGATATTTGAAATGGGCCATATCCTTGTACTTTGTCCGGATAGGTGCTAACCATGGTGCTGGACATGATTACTTTAAAATATACATAAATATATTAAGATCATCTATCAAAGGCTAAAGATGTTTTGAAGTCATTAAGATTATCATTGCTAATGATCATGTCTCATTGTGCATATAGTTTCGTTATGGACCTTTGACCCTTTTTCGAGTATTTTTAACTTGTCATTTTCTGTACGAGTACTCTAGCAATGTTGAAATAACTTATGTTACTTGGATTTTAAGTGTGAGTATCTAATATGAGTATGTGTTTGATATAAATTTGTTAATATCTTTTTAAAAAAAAATTCATGTAGTCAAAAGATCGTAGAATAATCATAGTCGGAAATAGGTATTCGACACGAATACCTTTTGGAAACATAAAGAATCGATGCCACGTAGCAAATCACTCTTTCTTTTTTGACTTTCATATTTTGGTATTGATGTATTTAATGAAAAGAATTCCAAAATATACATTACTGTTGGACTTCTATGACTTTTTGATCTTACAGGTCGTTAAAGCAGCACAAGATAAAGTTCCGGTTTTCCTCGATGGAGGAGTTCGGCGAGGAACTGATGTCTTTAAGGCATTGGCACTCGGAGCATCGGGAGTATTCGTAAGTATAGATTTTCTTAATCTGTAACACAGTACCGGTTGTGTGTAGCCAGAGTAAACATCTAATTACTGGCTTTATACATCAAAATAGTATCCATTTTTTGTTCTTTAAATGAAACCCGAACCCGGTAGACCACATTGTATCAAATGTTAACCCATTAACCATTTGGCGATTTTCAGATTGGAAGGCCAGTGGTATTTGCATTGGCTGTGGATGGCGAAGCTGGTGTTCGGAAAGTGCTTCAAATGTTGCATGACGAATTAGAGCTGACGATGGCATTAAGTGGTTGTCGATCGCTGAAGGAGATTACCCGAAACCACGTTGTCGCTGATTGGGACCATCCTCGGGTTTTGCCTAGGTTATAAGTTGAGAGCTCTTATAATTTTGCACATGATCACAAATGGAGTCTTATTGATTCATTAAATGATTAAAATCCCTTGAATTGTTTTAAGTTTTGAAGGTTTTGAATGATTTAGTTTATGTAATTGACGATTTGAGTGTTTTTCTTTTCTCAGTGATCTTATTTGATTATGTAGTAGAAAATAGGGTTGGATGGTTACATTTTTTAAAAAATTCAGGCTTACTCGCTAAAATTATATTACATAAAAGATTAGAAAATAAAAAATAAATGTACTATAAAAACACATACAAGATAAAACCTATCACAATCATCAAAATCATATTCTAATAATAAAATAAAATAAATCATGAATCATGTACTAATAATAAAATAAAAAATTTAATGTTAAAAAGAATCTATGCTTACTTGTGGAAATGGAAAAAGAATCTATGTTTACTTGTGGAAATGGAATAGAAATATTGCCGTTTTTACCAATAAAGTAAATGTAGTTTCCTTTTCCTTTTCCTTTTTGCATAAGATAGCTTGAAATGCAACAACATTTTCCGTATTTTCATAAATAAGCTTGAAATTCAACACCAATCACCATAATAAAAAGGACAATATTCTCCCACAAGCTTCCCACAATTTTTCGTTTCTTTTTTTGATTTCTCATGATGTCCATTGAAATTCATATGAATCATAAACTAATCAAACGCCATTCACAATTATCAAACCGTAACTCTTCAATTTTAGATATACTTTCAATATGATTGTAGCTATTCTCCATTTATTCTCACCCCTCTCACCACTCTTGCTAGATCTACAATGGATCTTAATATATTCTCTCAAAAGATAACGATGAATAAGCAAGATAAGTAGATGGTTTTGTGGATTAAGCAACAAACAATCTGAAAAAATGTCAATACCTAGAATAACCAACCAAAAGTTGTATGCATTTGGCGAACTTCAATTTTTCGCTTGGCAATGTGATAGCTGCTATTAAACATGTTAAATAAGAGTGGATTGTTAGAGCCCTCAAGATTTGTGAGAATACACGATGGATGTGCATTAAAGATGGTCTTTATTTTCACTTTTCCATTCGAAGGAATAAGGTTCTAGTTCGTGGCAACAAATGTGACGCTCTATCACTAATTGATTTTCGGATCAAGGATGAATTGTTACATGGGTTGCAAGACTCTAATTTCTCCTCGTCCCAATTTCTAGTCACAATATTACATAATTAACTTAAAAATTTATAAACAATTAGTAAAATATTTTCAAGATTGACAAGCATGGTAAATATTTATATTCCAATCCTGAAAGCTTAATTCATCTTGTCCAATTACTCTCTTCAAGGCCTAATGTATTAAACATTAAACCTACCCTTATCCAATTCTTATCTTAAAGGCCTAATGTAAACATTGAACCTACTTTTATGCAATTCCTCCTTCGAAGGCTAAAGTAAATATTAAACCTACCGTTATCCAATTCCTTTGTTCCCACCAACAAAGCCTAAGCTTAAAGTAAACCTTAAACCAATCATTGTCCAATTCGTTTGTCATGACATCTTCTCATCGACCATCATTGTGGAAAACATCCACATGCTAATTGAACTTGAACTCTTTTGTTGGTTCTTGAGGATCCAAAGGTGTTTATCCAAGGTATCCTTCAAGGGTTTTTTTTCTCGGCCTCGCCTTCGAACATGTAGATGTATTGTGTCACAGGCCGATACTTTAATTCCAATCACGTGCAATCTTAGACTCGATTCTTTCGTCGGCAAGTCTAAATTCAACCTTTAATCCTTACATAAAGAAGCTAAGCACACCACTAAACCCAGACAAGCACACAAGGGAGCACAAAATAGTTTGGGAGGATGTGGAAGTGTATTTACTTAAATAACCTAAATTGGCTACAAATGAGGGATGGTTGCCTTCTATATGGGCAAGCCCCTTTGATTCAGTGGTTAAAATTACAACTAATGCCCCTTTGATCTAGAGCTTCTAGAATCTTTTACTCGATTCTAAGGGTTCGATCTTCTGATTTTTGGAGTCTTTCGGGACGTTCCGACAATCCCTTGACTCATTCTTATCACATGTGCTCCGTTCCAAACTTGTTATAACACTTGGGGCGACTTTACTCATAGGTGAACCATGACATCTTATACTATGTAATTGTTCATGTTTCTTGGAGTAGCGCACTTGGTGATGGTGGCAATGTACCAAGACCTCGAAACTCAAGCTTGTTGTTATTGATCTCAACTAGGGAACCTGGTTGCAAGTTTGGAGGGACTTCCATACGGCAGAACACTTAGCCGAACTTACTTTTTGGTGCCATACTTTGAGTTGTGGGCAAGGAAAATAAAGAAATTAAGAGAATAGAAAAGAAAGAGAAATAGTTGGATTGAATTAACAACCTTGCTTTAGGCCATTGCGTAAAAAATTATGGTACTAGACATATATTAAGGAAACTTATTTTGTTGAAAAATTTAAAATTGATAATTTTGTGTCAAAGCGAGTGTTCACTCTTTTGCCCACCAAATCTATGTGGAGACAATTTCCATATTTAAGGTATTGAAAATTTATTGAACTGTTTATTTGAGCTATATTGATCATATGGTTGATATCTATTTCATTATGGAACATCATATATCTTAGGGAATATTATATTAGTGACTGGATTGATTCGAAATTACCCAAAATAATCCTTTGGATCGTGATTCTGTTGGATGAGCTGCCAGGAATTTATATTTACATTATGTGTTATTATTAAAATGTATTATTCTTATGTTATTGTTGTTTTAGTGGAATTGATATAGATTTTCATATGGCAAGTCTCGATATTAAGTCTATATATTCGAAAGACTTGTATAGATGATTGTACTGAGAGTTAGGTACTTAATTTATTTTTGTTAGAATATTATTGTAAAAGTGCTATTTTGATAATAAAACTTTGTGTTGTGGTTTTACTTGCTAAATTCACAATGAGTTAATTTAGTGGTAAAAGTATCGAGTCTTCAAAGTACAAAGGTGAGGAAAATTATCATAAGATGTGATTGAGTATGTTCACTTTGTGTAATTGTTGAAGAGAGTGGATATTTCTCATTGAGTTAGGCTCTGCATGTCGGAAAATTTTAGTTCGAAAACAGTTTTCTTGTACAACGAAAAATTAAAATTTTGAAAACCAAACCGTTTTGTGATATTTATATCAATAAACTTTACCCAAAATTGCACATGTGTTTTTGGCTAGACGGATCCCTATCGTTCCCGCCTTTCAACCGATTGAAATTCTTTACTATTCTTGTACCACAAATTGCTTTGAATGCTGGCTCGAATGAATTCGAATCTAACACGGAACCAAAAATTATTTTTTTTTTACTTTCAGTGGGAAATCAAATCTCTCTTCAATAGAAACTAATAGATTTGTTATTTTAAAAAATATAATTTATACTTAAAAAATAAATTCTCACTATTTTCGGGTGGCAAACACATATTTACAAAGATATTATCCGTTTGTGATATGATGAAACCATGGCTGGTTCCCCATGGTTAAATTTTTACCATTAGTCTTAGTATCTTGTAAAAATTAGGGATTTAGTCATTATACTTTAATTTGACCAATGTTAGTTTTTATACTTTTCAAATTTGTCAATTTTAGTCTTTGCACTTTTTGAATTTTTAAATTTTAGTTTTGACCCAAACAATAGCAGTTAAAATCGTTTGGTTAAATTTAATTACTAGTCCTAGCGTAAAATTGTAAATTTAGTTCATAATCTTCAATTGGATCATTTTAAGTCCCTATACATTTTCGAATTTTAAAATTTCAGTTTTGATGCAAATGACAGTCATTAATCTATCAACTGGATTTTTATTAAGTAATTATGTGGAAATAACAACGTGACATGGCATTTCACTCATATCAAAGTTTGGCAACAACATAACTTAATGAATTTAACAGTTATCGTGTGATGAAGACGAAAATTTTAAAAAGCACATTGATTGATTTGAATCAAACAAAATTTTGGACTAAAAAGATTATTAAAAAATTGAGGGAAGAAAACAGTTGATAATCTTTAAAGTAGCGTCCAAAATCAAACAAACCTTTTTTTTTAGTATTTTAAATCAATGGTATAATTTCATTTTTAATCTCTAAAATATGTTCAAAATCTATATAATTTCATTTTTTTTTCTTTTTTACATCTTATAAAAATGGTTAATTTTCAATTTTGGTCCTTCTAAATTGCTTAAATTTGAGATTTAATCTTTACACTTTAATTTCTAACGATCCCTATATTTTTATAATATTATTAACTAGTGCAAATAGTAAATATCGTTAACTTTTCAATTAAAATGTTACATGATTATATATAATTTGAAAGTGAATTTTTAAATCCGAAAAGTAGAGGGATTAAATTCTTGAAAATAAAAAGTAAGAGGATTAAATTCCAAATGTAGGAAATGTAGAGGCTTAGAGTCATGATTGTTTGAATTAGATTGATCGATCGGATTGGGAACCAATCCAAGTATTGATCTGCGAATCAAAATGGATCGATTGAGCCAAGCTGAAAAATAGATTGAATTAGTTTTTGTTTTTATTTTTATGACTTCTCAATAATTTCTTTAATCTAACCATATGAACTACTGGCCTGACCAATTCAACCATCAATCCATTTCTAAAATTTTTGCTTAAAGTATATTTTAATTTTCAAATTTTTTACTCTATAATTTAAAGCATACAAATAATCAACGTGTAAGACGAAGGAGATAATGAAAGCAAGGGCTAATTTGGAAACTCACATGGATGATATCTATTCATGACAAGTTAAGCATAATTTTGCAACTTTTCAAACTTCTTATCGCAATCCTTTTTGACTTTATTTATTATTTATATCCTAATTTCAATTTTTTTCGTTGAAAATTACATTTTTTTTAAAAAAATTATCATCGTAATTGTGTATCTTAAGTAACTTGTTTTGCAAGAAAAGAAGAAGATATTCCAACATTAAACACATGCTAACTTTATCACCAAACTTTTACCAACATTCAATTTCTTTTACTTGTTTGGTAGGTGGAGATGTGAAATTAAAATTTTAATAATTTTTGAAATATTATTTAACAAAAAGTATATATTTTATAATTAAATTTAAATAAAATTATTTAATAGTAATTTGTGTCCAAATCTAAAGTTGATGGCTCTTCATTTTTTTTTTTTTTGCAAAATTCAACATTATCATCATACTTTTTTACTTTATTTATTATTTATATCTTAATTTCATTTTCTTATTTGAAATTTCTTTTTCATTTTGCAAAGTTATTTGTTTTGAATGAAAGATTAATCGTTGGGTTTAATAGAAAATGAAAGAATATAAAAAAAAAAATTAAGGTCTAATTTTACCCTATTTTTTGGATTTTTGAAATTTAACCCATTTACTTTTAATTTCATAAATTTAATTCCTCTACTTATTTAAAATCAAGGCCAATTTGGTGATTTCATTACCACATTTTTGTTAAATTTAAATATGTGTTATCACTCGACATCAAATTTTAAATTAAAATAAATTCCTTAATAATATTATCAGTTGAACTTCAAATAAACAAAGAGATTAAATTCTTGAAAATAAAAATAAAATAATCAAATTCAAAATTCAAATAGTGCAGGGATTGGAGGCATAATTCAACCAATAATTAAAATTAAATTGAAAAAACAAAAGAAAGGAGAGAGAACAATAATAACAAATCTAAAATTGATGGTTCTTCAAGCTACAATCCATATTTCATACATTAATTTACAAAAATAAAAGAAGGAAGGAAAAAAAGAAAGAAAAAAAGAAGAAGAAGAGAAAAGCCTCCCAATTCCAAATTCTTGGAAATTGGTAGACAAAAAAGGACATATAACTTTCAAGTTAATTCAATTCAGTCCAATTCCTTCCTTTAATCTACTTTTTTAAATTTGCAAAGATATTTGATGATCATAAGTTATGTTTTAATGGTAAGGGGAGGTAGCTTGGATTCTGTTCTTTCTTTTCTGAAGGAACCTTTGAAGTGATTTCTTCATGGAAAGACCAGCATTAGGGCTACATATTCGAGACGGGGATGTCGATGATGACGATGTCGGTGAATCCGGTTCCGATCTTGTTGGAGTTTTTATTCTTTCATCCGTTTCTCGATTTGCCCTCATTAAAATAGCTCTTGCCTGAAAAATTTCGAATTCGGGTAAGTGTCGGATATTAGAATTATAATCCGTCTTATTATTTTTCAAATAGGTAAAACTATGATTTTGGTCCCTCTGCTATACCAAAACTAATAGTCTCTATGCTTTAATTTGACATAATTTGATATCTTTTATTTTAATAATATCATCGTTTAATCCAAATAGTTAGTTCTGGAAACTATTTCATATAACATATTTTGTGTTTTTTTCTTAAAAAAACTTGATCCAACCAAGGTTTTCTAAATTAGATCAGTGATTGAACCGATCAGACCACCTATTCATCAATTCAATTGATTTAATTAAAAATTCACAGTAAAAAATAAAAACAAAAAACCAATTTAGATCAACTGATCAAACCTCTTATTTTGAATCAATACCCTAACAAATTCCTGATTCAACCGATCCAACATAGAAGAAATTCATTTAGCATTAGTTGGAACAAGCCTTTTTAAGGAAAAATTCAAATAAACAGTTTAATCGAAATATGGTGTAATCAGAGGTAAGCAGGAACCTAGGCCCTGAAAATCGTAAAATTTTAGTTTGATCTCTCTAAAATTATAAAGTTATAAGCTAAATATAAAGGTAAAATTGCATTTTAAACCCCAAAAATTTGCAATTCAATTCCTACCCGTTAATATAAAAAATTTTCACTCCTCCCCTGCTAATGACATTAAAGTAAAGGATAAAACTAAAATAGAGGGACTAAATCTCTGATCCAAACACAATTGAGGAACCAAATCAGGATTAAATCAAAACAGAAAAGGATGAAATTGAAATACCTGAAGCTCTGTAACATCACAAAAGCAAACTCTTCCATTATAGAAAATTGTTAGCTGCTGCTGTTGATTTTGTGGGCTTCTTTTGCTCTCTTCCACCCTACATTCACATTAGAAAAACATACAAAATCAATTAATCACTATATGAATAATTTTTTGCAGAAATAATGAACATATATATATATATATATATATATATATATATATGCACATACATGTTTTGACGATGGCCTGGAAAAATACGTGAAGGAAAAAGCTCCAGTTCCAAGTTGCAGTTTCGTCTCATATTGATGATTAAAAAAAAGGGACTAAATTGAATAGATATTGATTTTAAAATATGAAGAAGAAGATGAAGAAATTTGATGTTTGAAGGGGGAAACTTGAAGGACAAAGGGTTTATATATGTGTGTAAACATTTAACACGTGATGAAAATGAGATAGAAAAAAATTAGATTGAATTTTTTTTAATTTAAGCACGTGGAGCATGTTTTTTTTTTTTTTTAAATTCTATGAATGAGAAAATCAGGCTCGTGTTTTTTAAAATTTTTAAACTTTAAAAGTAAATCTAAATTTACGGATTTGTCGCGATGGCTTTTAAAGTTTATAGTCGTCGGCACTCGGCATAAACTTTTTTTTCCTTTTTAATAATTTTTTAAATTTTTGGGTAAATTCACAAACGATCACTAAACTACTGTGAAGTTCTTATTTTGGGTTAAAAAGAAAATTTGCCACCATAGGTTAAATTTACCACACACCTTTTATGTACTTAATTTTCACAATAAATTTTTAATTTTATTGAATTTTCCACTAATTTTTATTTTTAATTAAATTTAACTATGATTTTGATTATTTCAAAACAATATTTGACAAAGATTGCAAAAATTTATTTTAAAAGTTAACTTATAGAATATTAAGTCGTGGGTGCTCTCTAAAGAGATAAATAACTAATTATAAAATATGTTCCATTTTTATGGGTGAGAATCAAACCCTCGACCTTAAGATTAAGGGAATTATGGCAAATAATTTTAGACATCTATAATTTTTTTTTTTGTGAATTACAAAAGGAAGATAAAACTCTAATAGTAATGCAACTAACGTAACTCAAACCCAGGCCATACTATCAGGCCAACACGCAGAGTTAAAAAATCTGCATATTTTAATATACTACAAAACTTAATTTTTATTTTTATAAAATTTTTGAATTATGTTTTTAAATTATGGTTATAATTTTTGAAGTTACTTTTTCATTTTAAGATGTAATTTATAGAATATACATTAAAATGTAATTTAAGGAAAAATGAATATAAAAATATAATTATGGTCAAATTTTAATTTTGATCCCTCTATTATGCTAAAATTAGGGATTTAATTCTTGGACTTTAATTTGATATGATTTGATTCTTTACTTTTATATAATTTCATTAGTTCGTTAGAATTTTGACTTGAATTTTTTTCTTAAAAACGTCTATTCTAACTCATTATGCTGATATGAAATTTTTTTTAGTGTTAGAAAGAGAATTTAAAAAGAAAATCATGTCACCATTTTAATTGAAATAGTTAACGATATTAGCTATTTCTTAAAAAGAATGTTATCAATTTGAATTAACTAATAATATTATAAAAGTAGATGGACTGAACTATATCGAATTAAAGTATATGAACTAAATCCTAAAATTAAACATAGTAGAAGGATCAAAACCATAAATTGACCATTTTCTTTTAGACTTTTTATTTTTACAATCTTTCAATTTTACCATATGTAACCCCTCCGCCGGCATAGGCTCGCTTGCAAGCGACTCATCCAACCAGCCATCACATCGCATTAATTGTCTTTAACATGCGCGGTGGAAAACCTTCTGTAACCCAATATTAAACCTCCTTATAAATACTACGTTCTAATCACGTCTTGTCATACCCCATAAAACCATCCCTTATCGATAGCACATCATTCCCAATCAAAACTCAGACACGGTTGGATTAAAATGGAATTAATTAATGAGTTAATCTAATTCGATTATTTGATCGGTGATCGAATTTAATTTAATCGAAATTTAATTAATAATTTTTTGAAATTTCAATTATAAGATAATTTGGATTGAAATCGAATAATTAATCGAATTAACTAAAATAAATATATATAATATATATTTTATACTTATTTTAACATTAGCAAATGAACATTAGTGTTTCTAATGTCTCATTTATTGTTTTCACATTCATTTAAAGTTTTTTGAACTATTAAAAAAAGAAAATAAACATTAGCAATGTAATTTTTTATATGTTTTATACTTATTTTAACTAAAAAACAAAAATATTTAAATTCGGTTAACTGATCGAATTAACTGAAATATTTTAATTCAGTTAATGTATTTGAAAAAAACTTCAGCTCGATCAACGGTTAAAAATTTTTACATTTCGAATAATTCAGTTAATGATAATTCAATTCGGATATTAACCAAATCGACCATTTAAACACCCCTAACACCAACCTTTTCTTCTCCATCAGAATACCACTAAGTCAATACTCCAAAAAACTTTGACCAAGTTCCCTTCACTCAATCTCTCAAAAAGCTCTGACTCTAGGCACCTTAACCACCAAATGAATTGTCTTTAGTCGCTGATTCCTATGCTGACAGTTGTTTGAACCACGTTGGATTAGTTGATTGAACCAAAAATTGACTGAGTATTGTCTCGAAGAGAGATATTATATCAGTTGATTTGGAACCAACTATCAAACCAGTTGAATCGGATTGTTTATTTATTTTAAATTTTTTTAATGATTTATTTATTAAATTATTTGGACCAACAAATCGGTGACCTAACCAGTTAGACCATTAATTTGGTTCTGAAAATTTTACTAAACCCCAACAAGAAGTTCAAAAATATTACTAATGATGAATTGAATATTTTTAGCATAATGTCTTATTTGACCTTCAAATTTCACAAAAAAAAAAAAATCTTTCATTTAATTTTCACATCTTTTAGTCGTTAAACTTATGTTGTTTTGTTAAATAACCTTAAAATGAATGGAACAGTCAACAACGTTAATTTTTTTAACATAACATCCACATATACACTATGTGTATGCCACGTTAATAATTAATTAATTTGTTTAAAAGTTTAAAAAATTATACTTTTTAATAACGTTAATAATTTATTTAATTTTAAAATATTAAAAAATTAATTAATTATTGATATGACATCCACATGTCAATCATTGTATATGCCATGTCAATAAAGTTAACAGGCGTTAATTTTTTCATCTATGTTGGGGTGATTTGATAAACAACACAAATTTAAAAGTTAAAAGAAGTGATTAATTAAATGAAAAAGTAAAATAAATTTTTTTGTAAAGTTAAAAGATTAAATAAATCATTATACCGTATATTTTTTCATGATTTCGTAATAGCAGGAACTAAAAATTGAATAATATGTTGATAAATGGATAAATCATGAAGCATAACAAAATTACACGTAATTTTAGAATATATTTAATTACAAATAATAATAATGTGGTGTACCATTGTATAACCAAATTTATCAAATAAAATAAAAACCCTACTATTAATATAAAATAAAAAATTCTAAAAATATGACATTTAATTGGTTGGGTAGATTTTATTATTATTATTATTTCTAATTTAGTTTTTTGAGTATTAAAATATTTTGTTAATTATTAATCTATAATTATGGACTCCATTATTAACTTAATTATATTATATTATATTATATAGTTTATTTAATTTAATTATCACATTATATATCTCACTTTTAATCTAGAGGTATTCATGGCCGGGCGGCCCGACCGAAATTTGGGAGGGTTTGGGCAAAAATATAAGCCCGAAAAATGGGCTTGGACAAAAAATAAGGCCTGTTTAAAAAATGGGCCGGGCCTCGGGTAAGGTATTTTTGGCCCGGGCCCGGCCCGAATTCACCAAATGACAAAAAAAATTTGCTATTTTTTTAATGTTATTTTCTTGGTGTTTTGCTACTATATTACTATTATGTTGCTACTATTTTGTTGTTATTGATTGAATATTGTATAAAATTTTTTTATTGTTAATTTTGTTATTATTTTAAAGGCATTTGTTAATTTTATTATTATTTTAGAGGTATTTGCTTGTTAAGTTACATCTATCTTAGTGTTATTTAAGTCTACATATTTTTTTAAAATTTATTTTTAATTTGTTGGGAAATATTTATTTTAGTTTTTTTAGTATTTTTGATGTATTATATATATTTAAAAATTATATAAAATAATATAAAAATTTAATACGGGCGGGCCGGGCCGGACCCAGATTTTAGCATTTTTTATATGGGTCGGGCTTTGGAAAAATTTAGGCCCATTTTTTGGGCCCGGCCTGAACCGAGCCCGATGAATGGGCCTAAATTTTTAGTTGAGCCCGGCCCGAACCTGGCCCGGCCCATGAACACCTCTATTTTAATCACATTATATAATAATTTGATTTAATATATATATATATATATGTAATTGATCTTATGAATTAATATATTTCTAGAAAACACATTAAATTTTCCATCATGTTAAAACACATTAAATTTTCCATCATGTTAAAAACAAAAGAAATAAAATGCTATATTCATAGCACGTGAATAATGTTTTTATTAATCACATGATTATTTTATGGGTTCTGATATGAAAGTTAGGTGATGGTTTTATGACAAGATTTTGAAGAGGCAAGCAAAGCAAGTGGTTGCATGAATGATTAAAATACGGAATTCAATCAATTCGTGTTGGTCTGATAGTTAGAGTATTAATTATTTCAGGTATGATCTGGGTTCGAGTTACCCTAATCACATTATTGTTAGGGTTCAATTTTAAAAATAATTAAAATTTAATATCTGCCATAAAATATATTTAGACATATGGTCAAGACACATGGTGGGACTTAATCGAAATAAATATTATAACAACCCAATTTCAGTGAAGTCGGAATAGTGGTTTCGTAACCACAAATCCGAGTCGGAAAGATAAAATATTTTAATATTATGAAATGATTAGTAATGTGATGGAATGATTGCATGAGAATTTTGATAAGAAAATTTTATCAATTAGGTGCTTAATTGTAGAAAGGACTAAATTGCATAAAGTGTCAAATTTGAATTCTAGTAGCTATAAGGATTAAATAGCTATGGAATTCAAAACTTGAGGTCCTTAAATGATAATTAGACCATTGATGAAAAATATGTAGATATTTTTGGTGAATCATCCATGGAAAAAACTAGAAAAGGTTAAGGACTAAATTGGAAATAGAAAAATTATAAAGATGATAATTAAATTAAAATGAAATATCATCATTTTATATCATCTTCTTCAACCTAAAATCTATGGAAACCCTATGAGAGAGAAAACAAGCTTTCCAAGCGTTCATATGTTTAATTTTTAGTAATTTTTATATTTTTTAGATCGGGAAAGCCTAATTTCTCTATTTAGGGGGTTAATTTGAATAGATATCAAAGTATAGAAAATTTTCCATGAATGAATATGCTTAAATTTAAAATTTTATGGTAGAAAATGAAAGGTTGTTGATAGATAAACAACTTTTACAAAGGGAAATTTGATTTAGGTACTAAATTGAAAAATGGTAAAACCCATGGAAAATTATGAAATTTTGAGAATAAAAAGTTATATTAGAATTTTGGTTAGGCTTGGAATAAGGATTAAATTGCATGAATTTCAATTTTCGAGCCTAGGGACGAAATTGAAATTAATCAAAAGTATAAGGGCAAAATGGTACGTTTGCCTAGATTGTAAATTGAGTTCAATAGAATATGAAATGGATTGAATGATGATTAAATTCATTTATATAGATCCGGAAGCACCAAACAAAGAGCTAAATTGAGGAAAGGAAAAGATTTTGGATTAGTAGATTTTAGACACGAACAAATATCAAGGTAAGTTCGTATAACTTAAATGAGTAAGTTCGTATAACTTAAATGAGTATGGTTAAGTATTGATTTGAATATTATATTACATTGATTATGTTATATGAAATCACGTATGTGAATTACATGGATATGGCAATGAACGAAATAATACATGTTTGGAAGATTATTGAAAAATGGTTGAATTCCTTGAATATTGAATTATGATGGATAAAAAGTTTATTTCCTTAATGAAACTGCATGTGTTGCAGAATGGATTTAGCCTAGACAGGTAATCCGGAATGAGCCTCTCAAGTATATGTTTCAATTAGGATTTAGCCTGGACTAGTAACCCTAATTGAATAGATTTAGCATGGACTGGTAATCCAGAATGAACTCTATAGGAATTTTTTGTCATATAAAGGATTTAGCCTAAACTGGTAACCGACAAAGCCCTTAGACTATATGTTACAGCTAGAATTTAGCCTAGACTGGTAACCTTACTGTATGGTATGTGGCTCGAGAGTGTACCTATAAGGTGCTATTGGATATGAATTGACGGATAATGGAATTGTACACCTCGAGTGTACTACTTGAAATATTCATCAGAAATTCAATGATTCAACGAACAAAATACGCATATGGCATGATAAGCTCATCTATGCATATTGGTATATTATGACTGACATGTTGGTTGAGTATGTGTGAATGGGTAAATTACCAAATAGTTGGAAAGCATTTTTTGTATAATTAATATATTGAATGTAATGCTAAGCTTAATTTATGTTATACGAGCTTTATAAGCATAATATGCTTACTAGGTGTTATTTTCCCTGTTTTATAGTGCTCAAAGCTCAGGAGGGTTAGAGATTGGTCGGAGCAAATCATCATACTATCAACCTATCATTTTGGTATAAATGAAAATCTTATTTTGTTAATGGCATGTATAGGCTAACTAAATCAAATGATGTTGTGTAAGTAATGAATGAAACTTATCCATTGGAATGGCTAATACACTTATGTTTTGATATATGTTATGGTTGAATCAATACATTAACTAAAATGATAAGTATGAACATCTAATGTTGCAAATTATGTAAATTACATAAAGGTAAGTCATTAAACACAAATATATGATGAAATGTATTAGTTTGGATGATAGAAATTGACTTGAATTATACTTGCAATTAGTTGGATTATACTTGTAAGTGTTGGTGCAGGAAAATGGAAATTTGGGTGAGAAATGAGGCTAGGAAATGGCCTTATTTTATCCACACGAGTAGACACACGGGCATGTGACACACGGCCTGATACATGGGCATGTTGTTTGGCCATGTGTCCCCTGCATTTTAATTTTGAAAAACAGAATGCTTAAAATTGAGCACACGGGCAGAGACACGGGCATGTGTCTCAGTCGTGTGGGTGACACGGGCGTGTGTCACGACCGTGTGAAACCTGCACCTAATTTGAATTAAATTAATTAACCACACGGCCTAGCACACGGGTGTGTGGCATGGCCGTGTGGCGCAAGTTAGAGAGCAACCTAAATTGGACACGGCCTGAGGCATGGGAGTGTCTAAGGGTCACACGGGCATGTCCCTTGGATCACACGGGCGTGTGAGCCCTGCACTTTGGAAAAAATTTAAAATTTTGCAAAAAATTCCTAGAGGTTCCGAATAAGTCCCAACTCAATTCTAATGCTCGTATTGGGCCTCGATGGTCTATTTAAGGGACGTTCTTAACAATCTCGGTTAATGAATAGTGATTTACGTGATTTATCTGAAAATGTTCTGAAAAGTTCTTGTAATACTTTGTAACCCTATTCCGACGATGGATTCGGGTTAGGGGTGTTACAAATATGGAGATAACTTGCATATAGTTTACACAGGGTGAGACTTGAACTCGAATTTTAAAAATTCTAAAACCTCAAACTTACAATTAAGCCAAAATTTTATTAAGGATTCCCAATCTTTGGTTTAACAAATTCAAAATATTCATGTTAGCAATCTCCATAATTATTCTCTTGAATCCCTTCTCCCGTGTAAGTTGCAAACCATCAAAAGCAACCTAAATTTGTGCTTACTAAGTTGTAACGACACTAATGTTCCAGCAAAAGCCAAACAACCATTTTCCTTTTGCATCTTGCATGATATCTCCTGAAGAACCATGCCTGGTTGAGACATCAACAACCCCTATGACCCTATCTGAATTCAACTTCACCCACCCAAATTCAAGTGTCTCTCATTAAACCCGTCTAGTCACTTCAACATTTTGGTTCGCAACCCTTGATGTAGTAAAAAAGATTTGTTTTGCCCAAGCTACACTTTGCGTAAGAACTACATAATACATGAATACCCTACATTAAAAGTGATACCATTTCTATGCTTCCAAGCATTCAAACGAAACACATTAAAAACAACATTCCAAGGGAAGGTACCATCATAGCATAAAGATTCATCACTAACATTATTGTAACAGCCCGATTTAGGTCATAGTCGGAATAGTGGTGCGAGGCCATGAATCCGAGGTGAATTTATGAGTTTTTAAAGTTTACGCCATGTTTGCATGATTATTGTGAAAGTTTCATGAAGTAATTTACTTAAATTGAGGTTGAATAATTAAAAAGGACTAGATTGCAAAAGTTGCAAAATATGAGTTTCTAGAAGCTTTTTATTTGAAATAGCTTTAGAATAATAATTACAAGTCCTTAAATAGCAATTTGCCCAAATTATAATTTTTGGACAAAATTGGTCATGAGTTGGTAAAATGGAAAACTTTTTAAGAGAAGGGCATTTTGGTAATTTATCTAATAAATGATTAAAATAGGAAAAAGATGATAAAAATCTATTCATCTTCTTCCCCCCATTGCCGAAAATTTGAAGACTCCATAGCTAGGGTTCTTCATTTTTTTCCAAGCTTGCTAGTAAGTTCATTTTAGTCCTGTTTTTAATATTCTTCGTATTTTTGAAGTTCTCGTATTATGAATTTGCTATTTTTAGCTATAAAATGAGCTAATATGCATGTTCAAAAATCTACCCATGAATGACATACATGTTAAATGATGTTTTATGGAAGTTTATGAGCGTTTGATGTTAGATAAACATCTTTTCCTTAGTGAATTTCATGAAAAATGATAGTATGGACCAATTTGTAATAGTTATGAAAATTGGTCATACATACTAGAAATAGTGAGAATTTATGATTGTTATGGTAGAGAAAATGAATCAGCTAAGCATGAAGTTTAAGAAAGTTGAATGAAAATCATTTTATGAGCCTAGGGCAAAAGTGCAAATATGAGAAAGTTTAGGGGCAAAATAGTAATTTTTTCCAAAATATGAGTAAAGAGTCAATTTAGTCAATGTGAGTTTTTAATGGTCTATTTATGATTATAGATCAAGAAAAATGAAGCCCGGATTGAAACTGAGGTAAGAACAAAGTCGAGAACTAAATTGCATATCTACATACATTTTGTATATTGAGGTAAGTTTGTATGGTTTCTAAGCTTTATGATTTCTATCATTGAATTGCTTAGTATAATGTACATTATTTCCATGGAATGATTAATGCTATGTTAAACAAGGAAATCAATAAGATTTAGTATGAGCAAGTCCCGATTGAAGATGAATTTCCCAGGATACTCGATCCACCACATAAGATAAGAAAGTCCGTATGAGACCAAGCCAAGGCCTGGCATCGGTAATCAAGCACAGATATCATGTAAGTCCAAGGCAAGCTTGGCATGGAACAGATATCATGTAAATCCAAGGCAAGCTTGGTATTGAAAAGTTATCATGTAAGCCCAAGACAAGTCTTGGCATTGAAAAGCTATCAAGAGAAAAAGATTCCATGTAAGTCCAAGCCAAGGCATGGCATTGGTGAGAACAAGAAAGATTTCATGTAAGTCCTAGCCAAGGCTCGGCAATGACCAGTTCATGAGTAAAGACTTCGTACAAGTCCATGTCAAGACATGGCCTCGAAACCAAGATGAGATATCCATGTAAGACCGTATCTAGGATATGGTTTTGGCGTCAAGTCAGGTGGGATGAGATTTAGTATCCTCGGTTATTCGCAGAAATTCATCGGGCAAATAAGTAAAGTTAAAATGAGATAACAAGAAAGCTAAGTAAGCAAAGCTATCATCAAGTTAAAATTGAGTATTATTTATGTTATGAATGAAGAATTAGAGATCATGATTGTTACATTAAAGTATGCTGATCAACGTGATCAAGTGATACAAGTACATTGTTTACCTTACAAGTATGAGAATAGTAAGTATCATGAGACATGTAAGAATCAATATGAGTAAGTAAGCTCTATAGCTGAAATTTATGATACCATTGTTATGTCAAATGGTTTATATTGAGCAAGTATATTGATACGTGTTTTACATGCAAACTTACTAAGCTAAATGCTTACGTCTTTAATTCTTTCTTTCTATGTAGTCCCGCCAAGCTAACTTGTGGATCATTGGAGTCAGAGCTCGTAGCACACTATCAATCTCTATTTTAGTATGACCAAGTTATTTTACTAAGTATGGCATGTATAGGAAGCATTCATTTTGAGAACATGTTTTAAGAAGGGCCAATGTATAGGCTATCAAGTTATTATTCTTTTGTATATGGCTAAATGATCGGCCAAAATTGACTATGTATGTATGTTTATTGAGGTAAATGAAGCATGTAGTATTGTTTATGAAAATGAATTGGATTGATCTTGATTTCAGGGTGGCAATTGGCTTGGTAAATAGCCTCTAAGTGCCCACACGGTTGGACGCACGAGCATGTGTCTAGGCCGTGTGTACCCTGCACCTTATTGTTGTAAGTCGATAGGCCACACCAAATCCACGCCGTTTGTATGAGTCATGTATGACACACGGTTAGAATATGGCGTGTGCCCCTGCATCGTAATCAAGTCAGTATATCAAGGAATAACACACGGTCTAAGCCCATGGGCGTGTCAAGGCCGTGTGAATATAGTCAGTAACGCCCCACAGTTTGAAGACATGGGTGTGTCTAAGGGTACACGGGTGTGTTCCAAGTCACACGGGCATGTGAACCTTGTTTCCAAGAAGAGTTTTCGATTAAGTTCCGAAAGTTTTCGGATAAGTGCTTAAGGCCTCGTAGGCCCATGAAGTGTATGATTAGACTAAGAAAGAGAAGTTTTTAAGTTGGAACGAAATTTTACAGCCCGTAAGTGTATGTTTAAGTGAGTTCAAGCATGGTAATGTCTCGTATCTAGTCCTAGCATCAGACTCGGGTATGGGGTGTTATAATTATTGCATAACCAATTATATAGAGTGGTGCTTTTCTTTCAAAATTAAATTCCTTCAAACTCTAAGGTTGTTGAACAGTCTTGTAACACCCTCGTCCGATCCGATTGTCAGGTCTAAGTTACGAAATGCTACATTTGCTTTCGAAGCAACTACAGATAAATACACACTAAATAATCATTCTCATGTGCAATCAAACATCAATCATGGACAAATTATAATAAACAGTCATTTTCTAGCTTACGTAAGTTCTTTTGTCAACTTGAACACAAAATATGACAAAATTGTAAAGTTTTAGAAGTTTAGGGCCTATGCCATGACGTCATCTTTTCCACGTCGTGCTGTTGCCAAAAAAATATATCACATCATGACATCAAGTCACTCGACGTCGTTTACTGTTAGTTGACGTTGCAACGAGGAAGATTAGTCATAGACACATGACCCCTGTTTTTGGCAATAATGCACAATTTGGTCCCTATTCAAGATATGCATATCCATCTATTTGAATCAAGCCATACTGTACCACCATCATCAAAGGAAAATCATGCCATCTCATCCCAACAAGTTACCAAATCAATTTCAAAACCATGACATTTCATGCATTCTATTACAACTTCACCTATGCCAAATCTATTAAAAACATATCTCTCAACTTCAACACATACATCTATGTACAAATACATATCAATAGCTTCTAAACTTTAAGCATGAACTTCAACGATCATGGATAAGTCACATTCTTTCCCCATTCAACATTTAAACATATTTGATCCGAAACTTCCATCCAACTATGTCAACTTATTAGGCTAACTCAACATTTACATACATACATAATTCATTCATCAAATCTTCATGACATTAACCATGAATCAAATTTACCATTCACCAACACATACCTCATGCATGGAAATGAAACATACCATTTTCAACTAAGCATTTACTTAACTAATTCACATGCCATTACCAACATTCAAAATCACCATCATATATCATATTCATTACAAGTTTTCAACTCATCAAGACTTTTATACAATAAAATTACACAAATACACTTATATACATGCTACAACCCTAAATTCAAAAATGTTATTATACCATCTAAAAAGTGCCACTGTTAGCTACTTAAAAGTTAGGTGACTAAAAAGTAATTTCAAATACATTAGTGATCAAATTGTAATTTTTTTAATTAAATGAACAAAACAAAAACTTACCCATAATTAAGTGACTAGTAGTATATCATACCCTTAAAAGAAACATATAAATCTGAACTTGAAACCTTAAGAAATTAATAAACAAGTTTCAACCATTTGTTTCTAGTTCGATCAATCTAATCGATTTATCCAGTTCAATTGAATAATTTTTTTTAAAAAAATAAAAATATTTTTAAAAGAAAATGAAACTAGTTCAACTGATTTACAAGGTCAACCGATCCAACCCCATATTCTAAAAACAATACTTATAAATCGATTAAAATAAACCAACAAAATAGCTAAGTTGCAATCAATACCATTGTAAGTGAGTTGCAAGTGATTATACAATTGACAGTGATAATATTCAATGATAATAACAAAATTTAATATGTAATTATAGAAATATTTTTAATATAAAAATAGACTAAACAGGAAAGTGACTCAACTCAATAGACTTGACTCGTATTAATAATTTTATATTCAAATCGATAAAAATTTAAAATATTTTAATTGAGTTCTCAAAGCAGCACTATTATAATAATTCAGTCTTTCCATCAATTTGATCATTAGCTTAAGTGTTAAGTGTCACCTTAAACTTGAAGAGAAACACATGTAAACCACATAAATCAAATTATAAACATGTGTATGTACTATACAGACAACCTAACTCTAACTTATTAATAAAAAAATAGATCTCTTAAATTTTATTGATGTTGTCCATTTTTATAACATGTTAGATTCGGACTGTCGATGTGGTAGGTACAAACGTGTTTATAATTGAATCTACATGTTTTAAATAGGTTTAGCATCATATTCATACTGCTATTTAATGCCTAAATTAATGGTTAGGTTGATTGATATGATATTAATGCTTTGAGGATTCAGTTAAAATATTTTAAAGTTTAGAACCCAACATAAAAATTTCAACCATAGTTTGAGGACGTTTTGTTGAATTAAACGAAAAATTTCTCAAACCGTGACTAAATTTATTTAGGTCGTGAAAGATGCTTTTGATAATGAAAGATGAGGAGCCATTTGAGCCGTAGATTTCGGAAGTTAGGCTAACGAAGGGTAGCAATCACGTGTGGTCGTAATCATCTTACTGAACCCCACCTAACAGCTTAGAAGATATGGCTTAACAATGAATCGAACGGCTCTAGTTTTGTTCTGATTAGGGCCCACCAATCCATCACGACAGCATTTTTCTCCCATGTGACCGGGCCGTGAACCCCACGCCCTACAACTGCACGTGAAAGACTCGTGGGGATTTTATTCTTTCTTTCGTTTTCTTTTTTTTTTTTTAGTTAATGTATTGTCCCAAAATTTCTATTTCTAGCAATTTCACAATTTTCATGCAATGTTTTGCATTTTTTAACTTTTTAAAGTTTATGATTTGATTTTTCTTTTGAAAGATTTCTAATTTTAGCAATTGAAGTTTAGTGTGTTGGGTTATTTGTCCAAACTTGAAGGTCCGTTTAAAATTTGGGAGGATTTAGGTAAAATTATTAGTTTCGAAAAATGGGCTTAAATAAAAAAAGTTAGGCCTACTTAAAATATGGTTCGGGTTTGAACATTTAAGGCCCGGCTTGTTTTTAAGTTTATAATATTTTATATTATGTTATTTTTATATATTATGTAATTTAGAACACATTAAGAAAATAAACCTATATTAAATATATAATACTACTCTAATGTAAAAATTAAAATAATATTAAGATGATTATATAAAAATTTTAGCGGACACGTAAAAAAGGATAATAAATCTCGTCGTTAATATCATTATAATAAATTATAATAAAAAAATAGAGATCAATTAATGAATTCATTAGTGAGAGGTAAACTTTATGATAAAGATAAAGAAACACAGGAGGAACCCATATACAACTTCAGACGAAGTATACACTTTAGGTCAACATATATGTATGTCTGCTCACAAAGCACGAAGAATAATTGATCAAATTCGTGGACGTTCCTACGGAGAAACACTTATGATACTAGAACTCATGCCTTATCGAGCATGTTATCCCATTTTAAAATTGGTTTATTCTCGCAGCAAAGAAATGCTCGCCACAATAGGGTTTCAATGAATGCGAGTTTAATCATTAGTAAAGTCGCAGAAATAAGGGAACTACTACTCAAAAGACTAAAACCTCGAGCTCAAGGATGGAGTTATTTGATAAAAACCCACTTGTCATATAACTATTGCATTGAAAGATCTTGAATTTGAACCACTTGATGATATATATCTGCGCCCAAAACCAAAAAAACAACGGATGGCTAGGATGGCTAAAAAGGGATAAATAAGAACAAAAATATGACATATCCTAATATATAGTAGTGGAGGATTATGGGACAAAAATAAATCCACTTGGTTTCAGACTTGGTACAACCCAAAGTCATCATTCTCTTTGGTTTGCACAACCGAAAAAGTATTCCGAGGGTTTACAAGAAGATAAAAAAATAAGAGACTGTATCAAGAATTATGTACAAAAAAATATGAGAATATCTTCTGGTGTCGAGGGTGTAACACCCCTATCCCGAGTCCGTCGCCGGATTAAGGTTAGGAGCGTTACCGGACAGATCGGAAACATTCACAGACAATATCATACATTCAATCATCATTCTCAGACATAATGTCCCTTAATCGGGTCCTCGAGACCTTAAACATGCTTATAAACCGAGTCGGGACTAAACTGAAACACATATGAAATTCCTTGAAAATTTGAAACTTTTCTAAAATACAGGGGAGACACGCCCGTGGGAGGAGACCGTGCTCCCTTCATGGTTTCTATACACCCCTGTGTAACCATCCGTGGTTATACTGGCTACAAACACGGTCATTAGGCACCCCCGTGTGCCATGGCCGTGTACTTTTAGGTCATATACTGACTTCCCCTCCACAGCCACCAAGCACGCCCGTGCTGAGGCCGTGTATTTTTATGCTAGCTACTGACTTGTACACCACAGCCAGGTGACACGATCGTGTCGAGGCCGTGTGATTTTAGTCGCGATCTCCGCCAATTTACCCACGGCCTAAGGCACGCCGTGTGTTACAACCGTGTGACATTATAGGCCATTTACAAGGCCAAAATGCCAACCAAAAAGGTTCATACCTATAAGCATCATTTACCAACACATATCAAGCATATATGGCAACCAAAAGATTACAAATAGCCATCCAAATCATACACATTTGATCACTAAGATATTCACGACTATACATTAAATTTTCATTCAATATATACATTCAAAACCAATACTAAACGTACCAATTTGCATAACTAAAACTCAATTATACTTATGCACCATTTGTCTATATACTTACCATCTCATAACCATTCCATATATCAACTAATCATATCATAACAACTTCACATATCACATTCATCTAAGCATGGTACCAAAACATAACTAGCCAAATCACATGGCTAAGTTCACTTTACAAATCATCACAAGAACTAGCCTATACATGCCATATCTAGCTATATACATATCCAAGGTGTATCAAAATGATATTAGTAGTGTGATGATGATCATTGACGGTCCCGAGCCTTCAGTAGCTTTGACGACCTATAAAACAGATTAAACACACACACAGTAAGCTTTCCAAAAGCTTAATAAGTTATATACAAATAACTTAACAAAAAATGCATATGTTTGCTTTGATTCATACACTTTTAACCACATTAGCCATATTCCCAATTCGAAGATCATATAAACACATATCTCATTTCATCAAAACCTTATACAACATATCATCAATTCCATATTCATAGCATTATAATAAGATCATATTGATGCTTACCTTGTATACACAATTAGTGTATAATCAACATACCTGAATTGAATTTACTATCACATATTTGTTCATAGCTCGGGTTTACAATTAGTATCATAGACTTATCCGTTGAACCGTAATAAATCCAATAGGATACTCAGAAAGTTCAGAATAATCGTACAATGCCAACGTCCCAGAAGAGGTCTTACATGCACTCGGATATCGATGCCACTGTCCCAGACAGGGTCTTATACGAATCAAAATGATGCCGATGTCCCAGACATGGTCTTGCACGTAAGTGACATAATGATGCCAACGTCCCAGATGTGGTCTTATGCATAAAGTTTATATTGATGCCAAAAGTCCTAGACGTGGTCTTACACATAATCAGATATCGATGCCACAGTCCCGGACAGGGTCTTACACGAATCTCAAATCAATGCCAACGTCCCAGACGTGGTCTTACATGATAAAACAAAACAGATACCTATGTCAAGGTTCGTACGAGGCTTCTCAGATTTAATCAATATACCGAACTTATCTCGGAATTCAATTACAGAATTTCTCATAAGCATTCATTATCATCATTAAACATATGAACAATTTCAAATGCATACATATTCATTTATTTGTATAGTGACTTACCTCGGATTCGGTTTATCGGAATAGAAAACGGCTACTCGATAACTTTCGCTTTCCCGTGATCTAAATCTGTTTTCCTCGGTTCTTGATCTAAACATATTCAGAATTAACCCTTTTATTCACTAGTTTATTCAATATTCAATCCAAAGACACACATTTAGGGCAATTTGCAAATCACATTTGCACACTTAATCAATTTAGTCCATTTTTCTCAAAACATCAAATTCACAAAATCCACTTATACACAAGCTTGGCCGAATACATATATATCACATACAAACCCACATTTTTCATCAAATTTACAAATTAGTCCTTCAATTTGTCATTTTTTCAATTTAGCCCTATTAAGCTAAATTCATCAAAACTTCAAGAACAAAACATGTTCATCTACCACCAATCTATCATTTAACACCTTAAAGCATCTCAAAGCTCAACATATCAACAATGGCATCTCACACAAACATCATCAATTTATCAAATTGAAACATGGGTTTGATAGTAGACGAAGCAACGATTAAAAAAACATAGAAATTATCAAAAACTGACTAAAACATACCTTGAATTTGTGCCTCAAACTAGCAGAATGTAAAAAGCCATTCTTATTTCTCTTCTTTCATGCATTCGGTGGAAGAACATGAAATTTAAGCTTATTTTAAGCTTTTGATTTCTAATTTTTATGATATAAACTAAGTTACCATTATAACCTTTCATAATAATACATATATTATACATAGTTACAAGGTCATTTATGACCTTAGCCATCCATTAACCATGGAAATGGCCAAATTGCCACATAAGTCCTCATATTCAAAAAGCCATAACACATAAGCACTTTAACATATAGCATACAACTTTCATATTTAATGCAATTTCATCCTTTCGTCAAATTAAACACACAGACAGACAAATTAACTTACGAAACTTTAGCATATGCTTAATTATATATCAACGGCACAAAATATAATATTAAAATATTATATTGACTCGGATTTATGGTCTCGAAACCACTGTTCTGACTAGGGTATAAGCCGGACTGTTACAATTCTCCCCCCTTAGGGATTTTCGTCCCCGAAAATCTTACCGTTAAACAGATTCGAATATTGTTGTCTTATTGAATCTTTAGGCTCCCACGTAGCCTCTTCTACCCCGTGTCAATTCCACAGTACTTTCACTAATGGAATTTTCTTATTTCTCAACTCTTTCACTTCACGAGTTAAGATACAGATTGGTTCCTCTTCATATGTCATATCAGATCGGATTTCAATTTCAGATGGGGCAATCACATGTGACGGATTGGATCGATATTTACGAAGCATTGAAACATGAAATACGTTGTGTATCTTTTCTAGCTCAGACGGCAACTTTAATCTATATGCAACAGATCCGACACGTTCAATGATCTCATACGGTCCGATGAACCTCGGACTTAACTTGCCTTTACGTCCGAATCGAAGCACTTTCTTCCACGGAGACACTTTCAGAAATACTTTATCACCTATTTTAAATTCTATATCTTTACATTTTAAGTCTGCGTAAGACTTCTGACGATCAGATGCTATTTTCAAACAATCTCAGATCCGTTTCACTTTCTGTTCTGAATCTTTTATCAGATCAACCCCGTGTAGCTTATTTTCACTGAGTTCAGTCCAATACAAAGGTGTACGACATTTTCGTCCATACAAAGCTTCATAAGGTGCCATTTTGATACTCGACTGAAAACTGTTATTGTATGCAAATTCAATCAAGGGCAGATACTGTTCCCATGAACCATTAAACTCTAGTATGCAGCATCTTAACATGTCTTCAAGAATCTGAATAATCCGCTAAGATTGGCCATCAGTTTATGGATGAAAAGCTGTATTAAAGTATAATTTTGTGCCAGAGCTTCTTGCAATTTCTTCCAGAATCTCGACGTAAACCTCGGATCTCTATCTGACACAATAGATAGTGGTACTCTGTGCAATTTCACAATCTCAGAAGTATAAATCTCGGCTAACTTGTCAAGTGATAAATCAGATCTTACTGGGATAAAATGGGCAAATTTCGTTAATCTATCAACCAAGACCCATATCGCATCTTTCTTTCTCGGAGTCTGAGGTAAACCAGAAACAAAGTCCATGGTCACTCTATCCCATTTCCATTCAGGAATCAGAATCGGTTGCAACAACCTAGACGGAACTTGATGTTCGATTTTCACTTGCTGACAAACTAAACATTTTGAAACAAAGTCAGAAATGTCTCGTTTCATACCAGACCACCAGTAGTGTCGTTTCAAATCCTGATACATTTTTGTGCTTCCCGGATGAATAGATAAACGACTGTTATGGGCTTCATTCAAAATCAACTGAATCAACTCCAGATTTCTTGGAACACAGACACGATCCCGGAATCTCAAACAATCATCAACAATTTAAAATTCAGATTCGGAATTCACTTCACGTTGAGCTCGTTTCACTAGCAATTCATTATCAAATTTCTGAGCATCACATATCTGTTGTAAGAACAATGGTTTGGCTTTTAATTCAGCTAACACAGAACTATCATCAGACAAATCTAACTGAGCATTTAAAGCACATAATGCAAACAATGATTTTCTACTCAAAGCATTAGCAAAAACATTCACTTTACCCGGATGATAATCTATCACAAGCTCATAATCTTTTAGTATCTCTAACCATCTTCTTTGATACAGGTTCAAATCTTTCTGAGTCATCAGATATTTCAGACTTTTATGATCTGAAAACACCTGACATTTCTCACCGTACAGATAATGATGCCAAATCTTTAGCGCAAACACAATCGCAACTATCTCAAGGTCATGCATCGGATAATTCTTTTCATGAGGCTTCAACTGTCTCGAGGGATAAGCTACCACTTTGCCTTCCTGCATCAAAACACATCCCAGACCATTTAACGAAGCATCACTGTACAACAAATTCTTTACCCGATTCTGGCTGTACTAACACTGGAGCTTCTGTTAACAGAGTTTTCAACTGATCAAAACTTTTCTGGCATTTATTTGATCATTCAAATCTGATATCTTTCTGAAGTAATTTAGTCAATGGAGTAGCTATTGTCGAAAAGTCTTTCACAAATCTGCGATAATAACCAACCAAACCCAGAAAACTGCGGACTTCAGATACATTTCTCAGATATTTCCAATTCAGAATAGCAGAAATCTTGCATGGATCAACTCGGATCCCAGATGCTGACACAATATGTCCTAGAAAACTAACCTCGTGTAACCAGAATTCACACTTGCTGAATTTTGAATACAATTGTTTTTCTCTCAAAGTTTGCAAAACAACTTTCAAATGTTCCGCATGCTCAGCCTCATCACGAGAATAAATCAAAATGTCATCTATGAATACCACAACAAATTGATCTAGGTAGGGTCTAAAAATTCTGTTCATCAGATCCATAAAAACAGTAGGAGCATTGGTTAGTCCGAATGGCATAACTAAGAATTCATAATGCTCGTACCTCGTTCTGAAAGCAATCTTCGGAATATCTGAATCTTTAACTCTCAACTGATAATATCCCGATCTCAGATCAATCTTGGAAAACACAGTAGCTCATTTCAACTGATCAAACAAATCATCAATTCTGGGAAACGGGTATTTATTCTTTATTGTCACCTTATTCAACTGACGATAATCAATGCACATTCTCATCGTGCCATCTTTCTTTTTCACAACCAAAACAGGAGCACCCCAAGGCGAGAAACTCGGTCTAGCAAACCCTCTCTTAGTCAATTCTTGCAACTGTGACTTTAACTCTTTTAACTCTGATGGTGCTATTCTATACGGAGCTATCGAAATAGGTGTAGTACCAGACAATAATTCAATACCAAACTTAACTTCTCGAATCGGAGGTAAACCCGGTAACTCTTTAGGAAACACATCAGAAAACTCACAGACAATAGGCACTGACTCAATATTCCTTTCAGACAATTTCGAATCAATCACATAAGCGAAATATGCCTCACATCCCTTATTCAAACAACTCTGAGCTTTCAAAATAGATATCACAGTAGGCAATCCATTCAAATAATTAGATTCAACTCGTACAATCTCATTATTTAGACATCCCAAATCTATAGTCTTTCTTTTACAGTTCACAACAGCATCATGCATAAACAGCCAATCCATACCTTGAATAATATCGAATTTATCAAATGGCAAGAGCATCAGATCAGCAAGGAAATAGATATCTCGAAACATTAACGGACAGTTCTTGCATACTTTGTCAACAAGGACCCTTTTACCTAAATGGTTCGATACTTTTATAGCAAACTCAGTAGACTCTACAGGCAAAATCTTGCTGAATACTAAATTCATGCATATATATGAATGCATAGAACCAAGGTCTATCAAAGCAATCACAGAAGTATCATAAAGAGTAAAAGTACCCGTTATAACATCTGGTGACGAAGCTTCCTCTCGAGCTCGGATAGCATATGCTCTGCATTTGGCGCCTACAGCTTGATTCTAACAACGTTGTCTCTCGTAGTTCTCTGACTACAACTAACATTTCTGACATTTTTCGATGGCCTACCTCTCACATGTGCATTATCAGATCTCAAATTCTGAACAGTCTCTGGTTCGACAGACTCAGGGCAATCAGGTATAAAATGATCAAGCGATCCACATCTAAAGCAAGCTCTGTCGTTTAATCTACAGCTTCTAGGGTGCCTTTTTCCACAATTTTTACATTCAGGTTTCTCGGATCGAACATTACCAACACTGGCCACTGACGTTGCTGGAGTTTTAGAACTCATTTGCGGTCTAGATTGATTTTTATTCGCATGCCCCACTTTATCTCTGGAACGACTCTGGTTATCTCTGAATTTCTTTGAAGATGACTGAAATGATTTGCTTGGAAATCTTTTTCTCGTATCACGGGCTTCAGATTCAGCTTTCCTCTTATCTTTCCCGAGTGTCTCAGCTTTGCAAGCTCTGTCAACGAGTATAACAAACTTTTTTATTTCCAAAATCCCGACTAACAGACGAATGTCTTCATTAAGGCCATCTTCGAACCTTTTGCATATTATAGCTTCAGATGATACATATTCTCGAGCATACTGACTCAATCTCACAAATTCTTGTTCGTATTCTGAAACAGACATACGGCCCTGCTTTAGTTTCAGAAATTCCTTTCGTTTCTAATCAACGAATCTCTCACCAATATATTTCTTCCGAAACTTGATCTGAAAGAAATTTCATGTGACTCGTTCTCTCAAAACAACAGAAATCAGAGTTTTCCACCATTGATATGCTGCATCTCAGAGTAATGATACAACACATTTTATGCATTCGTCTGGAGTCAGAGACATTTCATCAAATACTCGAGTAGTATTTTCAATCCAGAACTCGGCCTTTTCAGCATCATCATATTTAGTAGCTCGGAATTCTTCGGCCCCATACTTACAGATCTTGTCAACAGGAGGCTTATTCAACAGATTCGGATGCATAACCGGTAGACAACTATAGTCTGAAGGGGATTAACCGGGGGCGGGGCTTATGAAACAGTCGGGTTATTCTTAACAAATTAAGTGAACCACTCACTCATCATTTGGAAGAAAGCTTGTTTAGCTTCTCCCTCTTGACCGCTTGTAGCCGGTTTCGATTCAGAAGGCGCTGTCCCTTGTGCAGGAGCAGGCGCATTACTTTCTACGTCGTCAACTACGACTCTTTTGGGATCCATTACTATACGAAAACCACATTTATAAGTCAGGATTCATCACACTATCACAATTCAGATATATGACATGTATAGCTAGACTCTGACATGCTACGTTAGTCCGAGAATCGGCTAAACTGTAGCTCTGATACCAATTAAATGTAACACTCTTATCCCGAGTCCGTCACCAGATTAAGGTTAGGAGCGTTACCGGACAGATCGGAAACATTCATAGATAATATCATACATTCGATCATCATTCTCAGACATAGTGTCCCTTAATCGGGTCCTCGAGACCTTAAACATGCTTATAAACTGAGTCGGGACTAAACTGAAACACATACGAAATTCCTTAAAAATTTGAAACTTTTCTAAAATACAGGGGAAACACGCCCGTGGGAAGAGACCGTGCACCCTTCACGGTTTTTATACACCCCTGTGTAACCATCCGTGGTTATACTGACTACCAATACGGTCATTAGGCACGCCCGTGTGCCATGGCCGTGTACTAATTTACCCACGATATAAGGCACGCCCGTGTGCCACAATCATGTGACATTATAGGCCATTTAAAAGGCCAAAATGCCAACCAAAAAGGTTCATACCTATAAGCATCATTTACCAACACATATCAAGCATATATGGCAACCAAAAACATACAAATAGCCATCCAAATCATACACATTTGATCACTAAGATATTCACGACTATACATTAAATTTTCATTCAATATATACATTCAAAACCAATACTAAACATACCAATTTGCATAACTAAAACTCAATTATACCTATGCACCATTTGTCTATATACTTACCATCTCATAACCATTCCATATATCAACTAATCATATCATAACAACTTCACATATCACATTCATCTAAGCATGGTACCAAAATATAACTAGCCAAATCACATGGCTAAGTTCACTTTACAAATCATCACAAGAACTAGCCTATACATGCCATATCTAGCTATATACATATCCAAGGTGTACCAAAATGATATTAGTAGTGTGATGACGATCCTTGATGGTCCCGAGCCTTCAGTAGCTTTGACAACCTATAAAACAGATTAAACACACACAGAGTAAGCTTTCCAAAAGCTTAGTAAGTCATATACAAATAACTTAACAAAAAATGCATATGTTTGCTTTAATTCATACACTTTTAACCACATTAGCCATATTCCCAATTCGAAGATCATATAAACACATATCTCATTTCATCAAAACCTTATACAACATATCATCAATTCCATATTCATAGCATTATAATAAGATCATATTGATGCTTACCTTGTATACACAATTAGCGTATAATCAACATATTTGAATTGAATTTACTATCACATATTTGTTCATAGCTCGGATTTGCAATTAGTATTATAGACTTATCTGTTGAACCGTAATAAATCCAATAAGATACTCAGAAAGTTCAGAATAACCGTACAATGCCAACGTCATGTACTCAGATATCGATGCCACTGTCCCAGACAGGGTCTTATACGAATCAAAATGATGCCGATGTCCCAGACATGGTCTTACACGTAAGTGACATAATGATGCCAACGTCCTAGACGTGGTCTTATGCGTAAAGTTTATATTGATGCCAACGTCCCAGACGCGGTCTTACACATAATTAGATATCGATGCCCTTTGTCGGACGGTCTACACACGAATCTCAAATCAATGCCAACGCCCCGGCACGTGGTCTTACATGATAAAAGCGAGCGGATACCTATGTCGAGGTTCATACGAGGCTTCTCTCATTTAGTCAATATACCGAACTTATCTCAGAATTCAATTACAGAATTTCTCATAAGCATTCATTATCATCATTAAACATATGAACAATTTCAAATGCATACATATTCATTTATTTGTATAGTGACTTATCTCGGATTCGGTTTATCGGAATAGAAAACGGCTACTCGATAACTTTCGCTTTCCCGCGATCTAAATCTATTTTCCTCGGTTCTTGATCTAAACATATTCAGAATTAACCCTTTTATTCACTAGTTTATTCAATATCCAATCCAAAGACACACATTTAGGGCAATTTGCAAATCACATTTACACACTTAATCAATTTAGTCCATTTTTCTCAAAACATCAAATTCACAAAATCCACTTATACACAAGCTTGGTCGAATACATATATATCACATACAAACCCACATTTTTCATCAAATTCACAAATTAGTCCCTCAATTTGTCATTTTTTCAATTTAGCCCTATTAAGCTAAATTCATCAAAACTTCAAGAATAAAACATGTTCATCTACCACCAATCTATCATTTAACACCTTAAAGCATCTCAAAGCTCAACATATCAATAATGGCATCTCACACAAACATCATCAATTTATCAAATTGAAACATGGGTTTGATAGTAGACGAAGCAACGATTAAAAAAACATAGAAATTATCAAAAACTGACTAAAACATACCTTGAATTTGTGCCTCAAACTAGCAGAATGTAAAAAGCCATTCTTATTTCTCTTCTTTCATGCATTTGGTGGAAGAACATGAAATTTAAGCTTATTTTAAGCTTTTGATTTCTAATTTTTATGATATAAACTAAGTTACCATTATAACCTTTCATAATAATACATATATTATACATAGTTACAAGGTCATTTATGACCTTAGCCATCCATTAACCCTGGAAATGGCCAAATTGCCACATAAGTCCTCATATTCAAAAAGCCATAACACATAAGCACTTTAACATATGGCATACAACTTTCATATTTAATGCAATTTCATCCTTTCGTCAAATTAAACACACAGACAGATAAATTAACTTACGAAACTTTAACATATGCTTAATTATATATCAACGGCACAGAATATAATATTAAAATATTATACAGACTCGGATTTGTGGTCTCAAAAACCACTGTTTCGACTAGGGTATAAACCAGACTGTTACAGAGGGAATTACACATATAAAGATTCAAAAAAGACTGGATCTAATTCAGGTGATAATCTATATGGGATTTCCTAAATTATTAATTAAAGATAAGCCACGAAAACTCGAAGAACTACAGATGAATGTGCAAAAAGAACTTAATTGTATGAACCGAAAACTCAACATTGCTATTACAAGAATTGGAAATCCTTATGGGCACCCTAATATTCTTGCCGAAGTTATAGCCAGGACAATTAAAGAATCGAGTTTCATTTGAAAGGCAATGAAAAAGGCTATTGAATTAAGCGAGCAAGCGGATACAAAAGGAATTCAAATACAAATTGCAGGGCGTATCGACGGAAAAGAAATCGCACGTGTCGAATGGATCCTAGAAGGTAGGGTTCCTCTACAAACCATTGGAGCGAAAATTAAGTATTGCTCTTATAGAGTTCAAACTATCTATGGGGTATTAGGAATCAAAATTTGGATATTTATAGACGAAGAATAATAAGAATAAGACTCTACTTGTCTTTACGTTCTATTCTGTTATAGAATAAAAAATGACAAATTCTTTGGTTGACCATAAAAATAAAAAATTGAGCAGTTCTAAATTCTATAAGGTTAAATAAAAATTTGATTGATCATTTGATATAATTGCTATGCTTAATGTGCGACTCGTTAGGTTTTTTAGGCTTAGGATTCAAAACAAATAGGCGGACCACAATATAAGCTAATAACTATAGCACTAATAACTAACTCATCGCTTCGGATTATCTGGATCCAAAGAGTCAGTCAAGATATGACATATTGGTCATATCATTATAGCAACTAAATTTTTTTTACATTAAGTAAAAGACAAAACCAATGTGATTATGAATAGATCGAAATTGTGAAGCAAAATAAAAAGTATGTGGATAAATAGAAGGATGAGAGAAAGAGAGAAACAGAAATAGCAATGAAATGATATAGGATTCCAATATGTAAGGTCTATGAAGCATCTCATAAAGAGCTATGTAATAGAGCATCAATAGAGATTCATCAATACTTAGATGAATATCTGTTCATTGAAGAAAAAATCAAGAGCCTTAACATAAGTCAATAAAGACTGAGAACGATGACTCAAGAACAAATTTTATTTTTATTTTATAAATAAATAGAAATATTAAATATTAAATATTAAATATTAAATTAAGGCTCCATTGGAGAATTCAGACCTAAGCATTAATTGAGAGCGATGGGGACGACGGAACCCGTGAATGCGGAGGATTCTATTGAAAACGAATCCTAATGATTTATCGGGGAGGATGGCAAAACAAACCAGAGACCACTGCGTTTCTTTTTATTCTGATTTTGAGAGGTCATGGGTTAACCCGACAACTAAACTAGAAAAAGAGTAAATATTCGCCCGCGAAAATTTAAGTTTAATTTTATTTGATTGTTGAATTTTTGTCGATCTGAATCTAATATGAATATGATAAAAAACAAAATAAAGATTTGTTATAACATTATAACAAAACCAAGATAAGACATTATCTAGAAATAGAATCCGTGTTTAATTTCATATACTTGTATATATATCCAATAGATCCAAACAAGATATACAAATTTCTAATAGATCAGATAAAATCGCAAAGCAAAGAATCCCAAGATTCAATTATTCATTAACTACTTGTATATCTTAAGATTAAGAATAAAATATTTTTTATTCATTTTTTTTTCGTGAGGAGCTAGATGAGAAGAAACTCTCATGTCCAGTTCTGTAGTAGATATGGAATTCACAAACAACCATAAACTATAACCCCAAAAGAACCCGACTTTGTAAACAACGTAGAGAAGAGTGAAGGGGATATCATATCGAGGTAATCGGATTTGTTTCGGTAGATATGCTCTTCAAGCACTTGAACCCGCTTAGATTACATCTAGACAAATAGAAGCGGGGCGCCGCACAATGACACGAAATGTATGTTGTGGTGGAAAAATATGGGTACGTATATTTCCAGACAAACCTGTTACGGTAAGACCTACAGAAACACGTATGGGTTCGGGGAAAGGATCTCCCGAGTATTGGGTAGCCGTCGTTAAATCGGGCAGAATACTTTATGAAATGAGCGGAGTAGCCGAAAATATAGCCAGAAAGGCTATTTCAATAGCGGCGTAAAAAATGCCTATAAAAACTCAATTCATTATTTCAGGATAGGAATATAGAACCAAAGGAAAGAAGTCTTGTCTTGGGAATAAAAAAACAATTGCGAATTTCCTTTTTTTTTAAAAAAAAAACCAATATTTCTTTTTTTCTTCGTCCTTTGTTACATTGAAAAAAGAGATTTAAAAAATGATTCAACCTCAGACCCATTTGAATGTAACAGATAACAGTGGGGCTCGAGAATTGATGTGTATTCGAGTCATAGGAGCTAGTAATCGCTGATATGCTCATATTGGTGACGTTATTGTTTCTTTGTGATCAAGGAAGAAAGCACCAAATACACCTCTAGAAAGATCGAAGTGATCGGAGTCAGAAATTATGCGCACTCGTAAAGAACTCAAACGCGACAACGAGATGATAATACGATATGATGACAATCCTGCCGTTGTCATTGATCAAGAAGGAAATCCAAAAGACCCGACCCAACCCGGCCCATGAGCAACTCTATTTCACACCTATTTTAATGGATTAATTAGTTTGATTTTTTTTTTTTTACATTTTTATATAAAATCAATAAAAACTATCATAATACCAAATATTCTTTTGATAAATATATCTTGCTAAAATTTCACCCGATTTTATTATAAACTTCTAATAAATATATATTTTCACTAACTTAGTAGATGTTCCATAATATAGTATTATTTAAATTAATTTATCCTATTAGAAGGTCCTTAAAAAACATAAAATCTAATTTTAAGATAGAAATTTTGAGTTATCCACAAATTGATTTGTTCACGGGAGTGGTAATGCAAAGCTAGAAATTTTTTGAGTATCGAGGTAATACTATAAAATTTTATGAGGTTGAAGTCTATAACTTTTGTTAAAAGATATTAAAATGAATTGCTAATTTTTTTTTGGAGGGTCAGAAATGCAAAATTTTCATTATTTAAAGGCATAAAAGAGCTTAATTGAATAAATAAGTATCTAGACGGGCTTAAAAAATTACTCCGTTTAATCAAGGGATGCAAGACCCTTTCTTGCTTTTGCCACATCAGTTCAGTAAATAAGAATCAGTTTGGTGGGTAGGTTGGATCGAAAATTAGGTGAAGTACTGATATAAAATAAGGGATTAGACTGGTTGATTTCATGAACCAATTGAACTGATTTCATTTACTTCTAAAAATATTTTTATTTCTTAAAAATAATTTATTTAATTGAACCGAATAAATCATTCGAACTGAGAATAAGTGATTTGACTAGTTCAACTATCAGTCTAATTCTAAAAACCTTGATAACAATTTTATAAAAACTTTATCTATTTTTGTAAATTTTATTTATTTTATTTAATTTTTAGATTTTTATGTATTTTTTAAAAAGAAATTCAATTTTTAGCATTTAATATAGAATAAATGTCAAATTGAAAAAAATATAAAATCTGAGGACTAAAATTGTTATTATACTAACTAAAAAGGTACCACTATTAGTACGTTAACAGTTGGGTGGCAAAAACATAAATTTGAAAACTTTAGTGGCCAAATTGTATTTTTTAATTAAGTTACCAAAAACGAAAATTTACCCATAATTGAGTAACTAATAATATAGTTTACCCTGTCAATTGCTAGAGGATGTGAGTTCGAGTGTGCTGAAGTGTATTATCTTTCTATTTATAGGTTGGAAAGAAGCTATGAGTTGTTCTAGGTATTGTATCAAAAAAATCAGATATAATAAGAACTTATAATAAAATTATTCAAAATAATAATAGTATAGTTTACCCATTTTCTAAATATTGCATAAATTATAAAAAATAAATATTTATCATAATAGAGATTAAAAAGAAAAAAAAGTGTAACTGTCATAGTTGAAATCATTAATTGTGGCTATTAAAATGGCAGACAAAACATGTGTTGTTAACTACAAAGACAAAAGACTAGAAACGGTCAATAAGTTCGGAAAGGAGATTAGTGAAGCCGAAAGGCAAGTAATAAGGCATAAATTATTAAACATAATTAAAATATGGGTAAACTATACGCCCAAGATTACTACTATTTACATTTTGATCACTCGATTTTAAAAAAATTATAAAATAATTATTGAACTATTTAAAAATTTTCATTTAAGTCATTGAACTAAGTTTTTATCTAAGTCGTTAGACTGTTAAGGTTTTTTTTAAAGAAAAAAGCTAAATTAGCGACCCCCAAGTGACGATTTAACAATCGGTATGGTGGAACAATACCCATCGATAAGTAGAAGAACATACCTTAGATCTAAGTTGGTCAGATGATTAGTGTTGGAGATCGAAGAAAAAATATGTTTGGATTTTGGCTAATAGATCTGTGACGTTTAAAGTTGTTTTATGAAAAAAAAAAAAAACTAAACTTTGAAGAGAAGGGGACGGAGTGCTTTCGGTTGGTGCAAGCGGCAGGGGCGAAGCCAGGATAATTTTTTAGGGGGGGCCGGATGAAATTTTAATTTTTTATAGTTTATATATTTATAATTTGTAAAGGATTAAATTAATTTTTTATAATTTTAGGGGGGCCAAAGTGCAATTTTACCTTTACTAATTTAAAATTTTTAAAAAATTTTAAGGGCCTAAATAGAAATATTACATTTTAGGGGGGCCGAGGCCCATGGCCCATGCCAGCCCCCCTGGCTTCGCCTCTGGCAAGCGGTACAAACAAAGAAGGCCATACAACAACCATTTCACAACCCAATGACTTATATGAAAACTTTCGAATAATTAAGTGATCGTTTTATAATTTTTTAAAGTTAAGTGATTAAAACGTAAACTTATTAATAATTTAGTGATATTAAATATAATTTTTCTATTAAATATAATAACTGAAAAAAAAAACTTCAATATATAATTAATATTGAGTGAAAATAATAATTTGATTTTTTTTTTTTGAAAAAATAACTAGGTGGTTGCCATTAATAAGGAAAAATGAATCAAACGTGCATGAATGCGATGTGTCTTAAGCTATCCCTCATCATTAATCAGTGGGTGGCCCAATAAAAGAAAATTTGAACCAAAGAGACTACCTAAAGGACTTCAAATGTCCAAAAAACCTTTCCTAATCAAAACCTAAAAAACATTTATGTATTTGACAGAAAACCATCATGGAGTAATCCCATGGCCTCTTCCCAAGTGACGTTTCAACAGTCAAGCAACTCATCCATCCATCCACTTCCATTGATGTCTATCATGTTTTAAGTCTATACTAGTTAGGCCCTTAATGGAACATTCTGTGAAAAGGAAACTGTCGGAAGTTATGATCTTTGATCTTCCAACACATTTCCCTCGCCGATTAAACATCTTCTATCTTCTTTGGTTGCTATTGTGGCTTTTGGAAGGGCTTCTTCGATCCAAACCCTTGGCTCCGTCCACTATTTCCCTTTCTCAGCCAAAGCATGCGCCGAGTGGTTCGCTTTCCATCCGATAAAAATGCTTCATTTGTTTAATGTTAATGGAACTTTTAGTTTTATATTATTTAAATATTAGAAAAATCATAATTTAAAGTCATAAATATTTTGTAATATTTTGTAACAATTTGGTTTCGACCCAAATCGGAACAGTGGTTTCAAGACCACAAATTCGAGTCAGAAAAATATTTAAAAAATATTTTGTGTTTATTATGTGTGAATTTATATCCATGAAATTTTCGTGTTTTAATTTTATTATTTGAGTGCCGATTTAATAAAAAGGGCTTAATCGGGTAAGATGAAAAAGTTGATAGTTAAATATGTAAGGGCCGAATTGTTGTTGTCTTTAAAGCATGAGGTATTTATGATGGAATTAGACCATTTAATTTATGCATGGACACTTTTGGACATGAGTTAGTAGTGGAAATGAAATAAAATGATAAAGGTTAAAAAATGAAAATGAATTAATATATTATAATGTAAATAAATAAAACATAAAATAAACAATAGCTAAGGAAAAGAAAAAGAAAAAACAAGCAACATTCGGCCTTACAAAAGCTTGATTGAGATCAAGAAAAAAAAAAAAAAAAAACAGATTTGGATCGGGAGAAATAAAAAATAATTGAATAGTCGTTTATTCCGTCCATCGATATCCAAGGTAAGTTTATAAGTAAATAGATGCTGTTAATTTTGAATAAATGTGAACTTTATATGCTAAATTGAATTTTATGAATGTATATAAGCAATAGTCGAATATCTAAGTGTTTGGGAGCAATGTTTACGAGATTGATTTGATCGAGTTACGATGTCCAAAAGTCCCGTACGAACCTTAGGAATAGATAGGATACATATGTCATAACATAAGATTTCATTATGTGTTATCGTGTAAGACCACTGTCGAAACCATTTTTCTGTAAAAATGGGTCGACTTTGATTTTGAAAATGAAAAAGAACATGGGAGTCGCCACTAATCTTTTTTATGAGGTGTGATCGGATCACCTCGTGACTTGATCATTTTAGTAAAAGGTTTGATTTACTAAAACGACGGTTTTGGTCTACGAAATTTAGAAAATGGGTTTAGGGGTCAGTTACGTACGAGGAAGAATTAGCACCCTCGTAACGCCCAAAATTGGTACCTAATTGATTAATTGATGTCTTAGTGTCGAAAGCCGAAAGTTCGAAAAGAAATTTAAAATACGATCCCTCTTTATACTATGTTATTTTTACATGAAAGTGATTTGAATGAATCAAAATGTATGTTAAAGGCCCTTTATCTCGAGGTAGCAAAAGAAGTCGTATCCCATAAGTTAGGACACAGTGTTTTAACTTCTCGAAAATAAGTCGACCCTTTATTTTATTATTTAATCGAACTTTGAATTTCAAAAGGATGTTCGGTTATTTTGGATTCAACGAAAAAATCGAAAACCCTGTAAGTTGGTGTACAACTTCTCGAATTTCAAAATACGAAACATTGCCTATTTAAAAAGTTTAAACGAATACAAGAGTAATATTCGAAATGATTTTTACTTATTTTGTTTGGGATATAGTGTAAAAACCGATTATATCTAGACTTAATGATGTGATGATGCTACAAAATGACTATACGGGGAAATATTAAAACGATAATTGTTATACTTATAACAATAGAATTCTTAATTCACGATTTTAGTAATAAAACAAATAAAGTAATACAAAAATAAAAGAAATGAAAATAGTATCCAATATTTTAAAAATGAAAGAATAATAAATGGATAAATGAAATAAATAATAAGTAACATCAAATTTAAACATTTTTAAAAAATAAAATGGAGAATAAATAAATAAGTAAAACAAATAGATAACTTAAGTATTTAAATAATAATAAATAAATAAATGTAATATTAAATTTGAATGTCTTCAATATAAAAGAATGATGAATAAATAGATGAATTGACAAAATAATCATAAATAATATTAAATCTTAAAAGATAAGAGAATAATGAGCAAATGAGTCGATAAATATAATGGATTTAAATAATACTAAGCTTAAGTACAAAAGAAAAAATACTAACGCAATTAATATTAACTTAAATTATGGAGAATAATAAATAAATAAATAATCTCGAACTTGAATGTTTGAAAAGTTAAAACGAATAAATAAATAACTAAATAAATAAACAATTAAATATAAACAAATAGGTGAACTAAATATATATAATATTTGATTAAATAAAAAAACGGAATAATAAGTATATATATAGATATACATATAATATTAAATTTAAATATTTCAAAAGTAAAAATAATGAACAAATAGATGAAATAATATAAATAATATTAAATTTAATTTTTTTTAAAGTAAAAACGATAAATTGATAAATCAAATACAAATAATATTAAAACTAAATAAAGAGCAAATAAATAAATAAGTTTAAATAATAAAAAAACAATAATAACAAATAAAGAATGAAATTAATTAAATTAGGATTAAATTGAAGTCAGAAACAAAATTAAGGGCATAAATCGTAATAAATAAAAAAGAGAGGGGGATGTGGACTCAAATGGAATGCACGCAAAATGAATAGCGATTAAATATGAAATTATTCCAAAATCCCTAAACGCATCGTTTTCGCGTTCGTCCTTTAAACATACCCAAGGACCAAATTGAGACAGAATAAAAATATGCGTGGCCAAATTAAAAATAGGAAAAGGACTAAAATAGAACAGCCCAAAAATGCGAAAGGGCTAAAAGGATAAATACCCCTTTTTTTCAAAACATGCGGATCCTCAGCCCGTGAGTCGAGTCGTGCGGGTCGGCTCTATACGGCGCCGTTTTGAGGCCACTGAAACAGGCCCTAACTACACCGTTTCGGGTTCTTTATAAAAGCAATTTTTTTTTCAAAACCATTTCTGCCTTTGTTTTCTAAAAAAATCAAAATGCTTCCCATTTCTCTCTCGCCTCTCCCATTGGCCGGCGCAGGTTCCATCTGCGATTTGCCGTGCAGCCGTGGTGGCCAGTGGCCGGCGTTACGCTAGATGGCCTTTTAAACCCGTTTTACAACGTATTTGAAGGCTAAGCCTTCTTAACCCGAGAGGCCGAAAGAAAAGGGTCCCTAGCCCCCGTTTTAAGCTCGATTCCGACAATGGAGAAGGGACCTCCGACGACGGGACTGCGGGCTGATTCAAGTAGATTTTCTTTCCTTTTCTTTTTATTTTTTTGAATGTAAAATAAAGATAAAAAAAGGGAAAAAAACTTAAGATTAAAATAAACAGAAATATCAAAAGAAAATAACCTTTAGGAAATTTTCTATATCCGATCTCTTTTGTTTTTGTATTTAATCTCGTCTCTTTTCTGATTAAAAAAATGTGTCCATTACATCGTTCGGTTTTGGTGTCTTTATAGCCGAAAATATACATTGTTTATTTGCTTACTATTGCTTTTGTTGTTTATTGCTCTGTCGTCTGTCCCTTTTTCTCTTGTTTGTAGGTCTATGGAGGGTCAACGGAGGCATGCTGGGCTATTTTGGTGCAAGGGCGCAGGTGGAGCCGAGCCTTGGGCGGTGTGCTCGCTGAGGGCGCACATGGAGGGGGTACGGTGCAAAGGAGGCTCAGAAACTCTAGGGTTCTTAAGTTGGTTTAGATTTTGGGCCATTTTGGGCCTAGGGTTTAGTTGGGTTGTTTGTAAAAAAAGGACTGTTTTAAAAAATAATTGGATTTATTTTGGTTTAAATGGGCCCGGGCAAAAATTTGGCCATACAACCACGTCTGGGACGTTGGCATCGACTTGTGTATATGTGTAAGACCCTGTCTGGGACAGTGGCGTCGTTATGTGATTACATGTAAGACCACGTCTAGGATGTTGGCATTGTACGATGTGTTCGACTATCTGAGTATCCTTTTTAATTCCGAATGGTTCAATGGGAAATGATAAGTTAAAATTGAGTGTAAATCAAGTTAGAAATACTCAGGTATGTGTTCATACTAAGCTATGAAATTGAGGTAAGTTGAATATTTGATTTGATGATACAAAGTTATGTGAAAAATGAATCATGTGATGGCATGTTTGAACTTATATGTATTCGGCCTATTGAAGTGTATGTATTGTGGAAAGTGTTGGTTAGTTATACTATGTTTACAAAACTTATACGTCTTGGTATATGAAATTAAAATTGGAAATGTGCATGAGTTGATAATGGCTTATTTCGGTTTGAATAAATTAATTTTTGTTTATGATTAAATATTTATTTGCTTATGACTTACTAAGCTTTGATAGCTTACTGTGTGTATTTGCTTTCCGTTTTATAGATTTTGGAAGTTGGTTACGAGCTCGGGGATCGTCAGAGAAGTCTATCACACTATCGACTCTTTTCGGTATTTTTTTTATGTTTGAATTTGAACTTATGGCATGTATAGTCTAGTTATAATGTTTGATTTGGGATATGTAATTATAAGCTATGCGAAAATGGCTTATCTCTTTTGGTTAAGTTTATTTTCTATGCTTTTGATATAATGGTTTGAATATAATGCTAATGGTTGTGTAAATTTGGTCATGGTTTAATCATATATGGAAAGTAATCATATGGTATATATGTTGTGGTGTTTGGTCAAGTGTTTCGACAATGAGGTAAATGATGGATGTTTGATGAATTATAGTATGCAATATATTAGTTAAGTATTATGCATATCATATATGTGTGGTGTGCTTGGTATATACCTATAGTTTAAAGTAACAATATGTATGGCTTAGGATTGTTCATTATGGTAAGTTTGACATATTGGTATGTTAAGTGAGGTTTGTTTGGTATGCTTTGCTAATGTTCTGTCTAAGTTTAGTCATGGATTAGGTTGTATCGAGAGTAATATGTATTTTATATGTATGTGATATTTAAATTCCGGATATGCTTGGTGTTAAATCTTGAAATGTGAGTTAAATAAATGGATAAAATGCTAAATATATTATAGATGGAATGATAGTTAAGTTCGAATTAAGAAGATAAATGATGAATATAATTGAAGTGGTTTGTATGGAAGTTAGTATGGTTGACTAAATATGTATATGTAGTTAATTGAGTGGTTTGATATGTGTATGTTATGCATATTAATTAGTAAGCGAATTGATTGAATTCTTGGTAATTATTTGTACTCAAATTGATTTGAATGGTATGATTATATGCGCATATACTTGTGATAAAAGAAGAGGTATAATTGGTTTTGAAATGATGAATGTCTATGTATAATATTTTCCTATTTATATGCTTAATATGCGTATGGATAATTTAAGGTGAATAATATATTAGCCAAAAGTTCATGAGATGAATAAGTGTGAGGTTTGGTTTAGTTAATGACTTTACAAGTTGAATATATTATGGTCGAATTATGCATTTTTCTTTAAGTGGTACAAATTGGTTAGGTATAATGCGCATATGACTTTGGTCTTTAAAATTTTATGCTTGACCATTAAATGAAGTTGCTATTGCCGAATGTGTTTTTGTTAGTAAGTTAATATAAGGTTTTATAAATAAATGATGTAATTTGTGCAATCGGTTTATTAAATGAAATATGTTTGATTATAAACTAAGTATTCGAGTATCATGTATATAATATTTGTATGTTTGAATATTATACTTACTAAGTAAAGTAGTTTAATTGTGAAGCATGAATAGTTTATGTACTAATGGTAATTAAGCATGGCTGGGCTATAGTTGATTTAGTGATTTATTTGAACAATGATTTATATCAATGTGTTTTGATTTATAAGATGTGTGATATTGATTATTAAATATAAAATTACAAGTGTATTGATGTGATTGAATTACGAAGCATGAAATATAAAGAATGTCTGTTTTGAGTTATGTTTTGTTTGGAAATGCCTCGTAATCCTCATCCGGCGACGGATACGGGTTAGCGGTGTTACATATTTAGTCTTCAATATTTATAATTTTTGTCAATTTCACATTTATTAACCTTTTAAAAAGAGTCAAATAATTTTTTCTAACAAATTTGTTGACTAAAACATTATTTTTTGGCTTAAGGCTATAAAAAGCCTCTCTCTTTTTTTGCGCTCATTTGGGTACTTGAACTTTCAAAATCTGTCAAAAAGGCCCTTAAACTTATTTAAAAAAAATAATACTTAAGCCCATGTTTTTTTTTCCACTCAATTGGGTACTTAAACTTTCAAAATACATAAAAAAGAACCTCAAAATTTTTCAAAAAAAGCAATTAAGCCATTGCTATTAAAAATTATAAAAAAATTATAAAAAATAATAAATTTTAAAAAATTATTAAAATTTTAATAAAAATAGTAAAAATTATATTTTTTATAAAAATCATAAAAAATAAAAAAATTGTAAAATTTTATAAAAATCATAAAAAATTGTTGACCCCTAGTAATTTTCAATTAAATTCGTCACGTGCAACACAACGTGACATGTGGCGAAAAATAATAAAAAAATAAAAATCAATAAAAGTTATAGAAAAATTATAAAATGCTTCTTTTGGTACGATAAATTTCATAAATTTTTTTGCGAAATTTATATTTTTTTAAATTTTGTATAATTTATAAACTTTTATAATTTTTTTATAATTCTATATATTTTATAATTTTTTACAATTTTTTTACGATTTTTATATTTTTTCTATTTATTAATAAATTTTAAATATTTGAATTTTTTATTAAAATAATATAATATTTATAGATTTTATTAATTTTGATAATAATTTTTTTCTAATTTTTAATAAAAGCAGGGGCTTAATTGCTTTTCTTGAAAAAAAATTAGGGTATTTTTGATGCATTTTGAAGTTCAAGTACCTAATTGAGTACAAAAAAAGGTAGGGGCTTAATTGATTTTTTTTGAAAAAGGTTTGAGAGCTTTTTTGATGCATTTTTAAAGTTCAAGTACCCAATGAGTGTAAAAAAAAAAAAACAAAGACTTAAATTTTTTATTTTTTAAGTATGAGGGCTTTTTGCACCCATAAGCCTTAAAAACGATATTAATGTGATAGTGGCAACATGTGCGGTAATCCACATATGCTTCATGCTAATTTTTATGAAAATGAAACACATTTCATGGCCAACTACTTACCTCTTCGGAAAGCACCTACTATGAAGGATTATTCATTGCTACAGATAGTGGATACCTAGATTCCAACAAAAATAAAAATATAAATATAAATGTGCTTAAGCAAAGTATATGAATTTAAGAATATATATAACAAAAAAATAATTATTTTGTATATTGTTAATGGAATAAACAAAACCTCATAACATATGTCCTTATCTATAATCTATATAAAATTAGGAGATTTAAAAAAAATTTAACTGACAAATATAACTTTTGTTGTTTATTATATTACTAATTATGTCAATAATTTTTTTTACTTATAATATTTATCACTTAAATTAATAATTTTAATTTTACTAAAATATTTTATCAAATAAGAATATTTAATAAGAAGATATTTCGTATTTATAAATAAGAATTTTGATTTTCTTAAAAGTTATCTATAATATATATAAGAATAATATTTGGTACACTGTAGTGGAGGTTAGAGGGTTGACAAGTGTCTTATAGGGATATATAAAATATTAAAAAATAAATATATAAAAATAGAGACATATGACAAATTTTTAAAGCTACTTGTGAAATAAAAAAATTACACTACCAGTAGTTTCAAATAGAAATCTAAATGGGGTGTAGCCAAGTGGTAAGGCAACGAGTTTTGGTCCCACTATGCAGAGGTTTGAATCCTTTTGTCTCAGTGTATTCTTTATTTTATATATCAGAATAACCATATCTGAATTTAAATTGCTCTTTTTTTTTTTAATAACCTTCTTTCTATCAATCAAATATTGGAGAAAATGTGATTCTTACTTTTGATTTTTAATGACTCCTTAAAATTGACACTCGAACAATTGTGAGATTGTCAAATGCTAACCCATATATATAAAAGCATTAGTTTCGAAAAACTTTTGAATTGACTAATATATCATTTATAGTTGATTATATTACAAAAATTTTCATTTTAAATATTTTTTATTTATAATATTTATCATATTTATAGATTAAATTTTAATTTTAATAAAATAATTGGATAAATAAATTTACTTGAAAAAATTACCATATTTATAAATAAGAATTCTTAATCTATTAAAATACTTTTATTAAATGAAATTATTTAAAAATAAATAAGAAGTTAAATTTTATATTAAATTAAATATAAAGTAAAAAAAGCATTAACTTTAAATAGCAACTTTTAATTATCTATATAATAATTAACTTTATATTATATATAAACTCTAATCTAATATATTATATGTAATGACCTGAATTTTTAACTGTATCAGAAAGTTCGGTTTCAAACCGAATTTATTGTGTTCAGATAGTAGAGAATTAAAGTAGAATAACTACGGAATTGAGGGTTGAAATTAATAAGTGATACTCAATTAAACCAATTAATAAAAATAATACAAAGACTAAATTACTTAGTAACAAAAACGAATGGAAATTGGTTTAAAATTTAGCGGGGCCTTAAGTGATAAATTTGCCAAGGATGTGATAGCAATTAAACCAATACTAAGTTCGTTTAGACAATTAAAATGATCATGGCAGTAGCAGTCAAATTCCATTAAGCTATCTATGTCATACTTTTAACCATTGATTTATTAATTATTATTATTTATTATTAACTAAAGCTAATATTGATAACTAGATGGCGGAAGCAAAGAGAAAGACCATGATAGGAATGAGTTAAAAATGTGATAAGAGATTGTTGATTTAAGTTTCATTTAAGTAATTTAGTTGATTACCAGTATTAGGGACCTAATTGTAAGGGTTGAAAATCTTAAGGTTTGAAAATAAATAATAGTTGTAGGAGGTCCTTGTACTATATTTTTAAGGTCGGATTTAAATTTGATTGGGTAAATTATGATATACGAGTGTTTCGAATATTAGGTCTTATAGGGATTAAAGCAAATAGAATGCATTCATGTTTAGTTGTTATATTTCTATGTCTGAATTGTATAATTAATGAATTTTTTGTATTTGAATTTATCGTACGTAACTAAAGACAACATCAGAATATGATGGGCATCGAAACCACCAAATAAAAATTCCTATGATAAAATAATACGAAATAACAGTATAGAGTAGTAAGGTTAAATCCACAGGGATTGATTATCTAATTTCGCCTTTTCTTATGAATAAAATTACTATCGCTACAATAGTCGTGTCCAAGACTCGTGACAAGCTTGCTGGAAAAAAAAAACAAAAGGGGAATGAAAATGTTGGGAAGTAAACAAAATGAAATAATAGCAAATAACAATTATATTAATCGAAAATAAAATAAGTAAATGGAGTTGAACTTCGTAAGCAATAATATAAAGTCTTAGCCTTAGACTCAGACCAACGGCCTTAACCGCTTGGGTCGTTTAAATCTGATCACCATCTCTCTTGATGAAAATCCCACTTGTATGACCCTGCCAAGATACGTCAATTTGTTCGCGAGAATCTGAATACAGCATGGCCGACTCGACTTCCCAACTGTACGCCAAACAACTCCAACCCAACGTGTGCTTTTTGAATTGAAACTGAATTGACTTTAAGGGACGAATTTGTACTATCCCATATTCCAGAGATATGGTAAATACCACTATGAAAGATTTTTAGTATGGATTTATTTCTCACGATTCTTGACTAGAACGAATATTGAGCTAAAGTTAGGTAGAAGTTTAGTAAAGCATGAAATTAATCATGTTTTGTTGGTGTATGTAAATGGATTCAATATATATGGTAGAAGGTGGAAAGGGAAGGGATTTGGAAATCAATTAAACATAATTTGTAAAAGGAAAGGAATATGAAACGAAAATTGCAGAATGTTTATTCAAAGGAAAGAAAAATGGTTACAGACGTATGAAATAAATAAATTGCTCTGTATTTTCAGTGTATTCAAGTGTGTTTTTCAAAGGCCACCACACACCCTATTTATATACATATCATATACTAAAATTAGCTTAACTCACCTAACAACTAATTACATGAAATCACATTCATATCAGATTTTTTTTTTCTTTCTAAATTTGGCTTTTACAAAGTCAAAAATCTGATCAGCCCTTAAATGTCTTCAAATTTTTGATTCGACCCCCTCTTTTATTGCTTGTTGGGCCTAGCAAATGGGCCTAAACTTTTCGTTGGGTCAGCCCGAACCTGGCCCGACTCGTGGACACCTCTAGTATTAGTTGGAATGATGATTTTTAATGAAGAATGGTAAGTGAGTATGTATTTGTTACCTTCATTATCATACTATAAGTTATGATATAATTTATATGAGTTAAGTATCTATGTGAGGGATTAGTTATGACATTATAATTAAATTATAATGGATAAATCATTAATGATTTGATATAATTATACTGACATACGAATTACGATATAATGAAATTTTACTACGTGTTTTAGGTGTTGTTATGATGAATAATAATAATGTGATATGCTAAATGGTTGGACTTAGTTTAAATGATACATTTTATTAGGATGTTCATTTACTTAATGTTTTATATTTTAAAATCAAATTATGTCAGTATAATTGAGCTTTCAATGCTCAGCGTGTGAATATGTTTGTTTTCGTGTGTAAGTAATAGGTAAATTTTGAGTGATACATGAGAATCGAGAGCATCTAAAGATTTGCCTCTGAACTCAGCTTATGTTTGTTATCTTCGCTTTGAACCTAGTTATAAATGATGTAACTAGGTTAATAGGTTGAGTTATAAGTCAAACTTGTTACTTTGATATATGTTATGTCTTGGACCATGAAATTTCACTTGTTGAATTTCAATCGTAGATTCATGGTTTAGTATGCATGTCTATTAAGATACTTATACAACTACGTTAAGTTGTCATATATTTATTGCTATGCTTTTGGAACGTATTTATAAACTTTTTAATGTTAATTTGATGTTTATGGAATAGGTGTAATATTGGCCTATGTTAGGTGGGGAATGGTCACCATTAGTATGCTTTAAAATGTTTATTTTAGACGTCTAGAGTATGCCTTGAGACATCAAGAGCAAAAATGATCATTTAGGGGATTTTTTCTGGGCAATGGTCTCGAAATTGAACGAATATGTCTTAGACATAAGATGCCGAGTTTAGAGGCAAGGAGATTATTGTCTTGAGAACATAAAACATCAAAGCTAAGGATCTAAAACAAGGGAGACATCTCTTGAGACAAAACTTTACTATCTCAAGACACAGTATTAAATTTTAATATTATGAGTTTGGGTTTGAATCTTAACCCTATGTTTGACCCCGTAAAATTCCAAAACGCTTTAAATGAAACTAGTGAACATCTATGGTGCTTGTTTATGATTATTTTTTTTAATGCTATATTTGAATTATCAAAATAATCAATATATTTTAATTACGTTTATTAGTTATTATTTTGAGTAATATTTATTTGTATTAATTATATGAAGTAAAAACATACAAATATTTAATTATGATTTGAAATTTTTTATTATTATAATATTTAAATTGTTAAATAAGCGTTACACTTATAACAATAATTAAAAAAAATTATGCGACAAAATTATGCACAATACATGTGACTTTAAAAACTAGTAATAATTTAAAAAATAAAAAATAAAAAAAATGCAATTTTTTTATTCTACTAACGCAACAAGATAATTTATACTATATTTGAGTTCTTTTAATTAAGTTGGTATCAAATAACAGTCTTATTATAAAATAATAAATATAACTATGAGGGTATTTTTATCTTTATATATTGTATATCCATAAAAATCAATTTAAACCCAAAATATATCTTAAAGCATAATCCCACATGCTAGGATTTGAACAACTTCGCCACATTTAATTTCCATATAATTTTATAATAAATATATGTGATATGTAAACTTTTTTTTCACTCACAATTTGTAAGCGTGCCACAATCTAGTAATAACAATAATAAAAGTTTAATGCATTTTTAAGTATTTAAGTTTGACACTTTTTTAATGTGGTACTTGTGTTTTTTGTTGTCTAATGTGGTACTTGTATTTGGTACAAGTTATATATTTTTAGTACTTGAAGGTAATTGTGTTAACTTTTTATTGTTTAATTCAGGTTTTAGAGTTAATTTGATGAATAGTAATAGTAGTAGTAGTAATAGTAATAATAATAATAATAATAATAATAATAATAATAATAATAATAATAATAACTTTGACCAAATCAACCCTAAAACTTGGAAAAAATCACAACTATCAAACTATATTTAACAAATTAGATAAAGTCGAAAAAGGCAGCTTTTCAAAACATACTGGATAAGATCTCTTTGAAAATTGTGGTTGGAGTACTGTGTTTCATCGCAAGGGGGTAAAGAAATTTTTATTAAATCCATTCTTCAAGCTATCCCCACTTATCCTATGTCTTGCTTTCTCCTTCCTAAAACCCTGTGCGAGATGATTGAGGGTAAGTTGGCTAGATTTTGGTGGCAAAAAGAAGCTGGAAAGAGAGGAATTCATTGGTGCAAGTGGAGCCATTTGTGCAGATCTAAAGAAGAGGGAGGTTTGGGGTTTAGAAACATGGCCCAATTTAATGTTGCTTTATTAGCAAAACAGGGGTGGCGACTGTTAACTTCCCCAGATTCATTGGTAGCCCGGGTTTTCAAAGCAAAGTATTATCCAGATTGCAGTTTCCGAGACTCGATCTTAGGAAATTCTAGCTCTTATGTTTGGCATAGTATTTGGGTAGCAAAGGCTTCACTCGAAATGGGTTTGATTTGGAGAGTTGGTTCAGGTGAAAACATCTCAGTTTTTAATGACGCATGGATTCCAAATTATGAGAATGTTAAATTAACGCCTTGTGTTGATAATTTGCATTTTGTTAAAGTTGCAGAATTAATCAATAAAAATCAGCGCAAATGGAATAGGAGTTTGATTGAGAATACCTTCCCAGCAGCCGAGGCAGAATTGATACTTCAAATCCCTTTGGCGCAGGACTCGCACGGGGATCTCCTTGTGTGGGATGGCGAACTGTCTGGTGAGTTTTCTGTGCGTAGTTCCTATAAACTATTACAGAATAATGATCCTACAGCTTATGCTTTACAAGACATCTACAAGGGATTTTACAATAAGCTGTGGAAAGTAGACATTCCTTTGAAAATAAAGCTATTTATCTGGAAAATTTCTCTAAATTATCTTGCCACACGAGTGAACATGTCCCTTAGAAATCTCACATTAAGTAGCTTATGTCCTCGTTGTGGGACTGGAGAGGAAACAACGAACCATCTCTTCCGAGTTTGCCCTACATCAGTTATGATTTGGTCAGATCTATCCAATACCATTACAGTATCTTCTTCATCCACAGACTTTGTTGAATGGCTTACCAAGACTCTGGATAATCTTTCCTTGAAGGTGTGTAGACTGTTTTGCGTAACTCTCTGGGCTATCTGGGGGGACAGGAATTCTCGTATACATGATAAAAAGAACAGATCGAGCAAAGAGACAGTGAGTTTTATACATGGATATATTAAGGAACTTGACGCAATCAGAAGAGTTAATCACAGTACCTTTACAGAGACAGTTAAATGGAGAAGTCCTTCCTGCCAGACGGTCAAGATCAACTTCGACGGTGTCTTCGACGATAGATCTAAACTTTCAGCATCGGGGGTTGTGGTCCGTGACCATCATGGTTTTGCTTTACTTTCTAGTACCGAACTTCACAAAGGAGTGGTTTCATCTTTTGTTGCCGAAGCCATCGCCTGTCGGAGAGCAACCCAACTAGCCCTCGAAATAAACAAAGGAAAAGTTATTATCGAAGGTGATTCTTTGTCAATAATCAAGAAATGCAACATGAAAGATATCGACAAATCACAAGTGGGTTCCTTTATTCATGATATTCAAGAACTGAAGACCAAAGTTTCACATGTCAGATTTGAGTTCGTTCCTAGATCAGCCAATACTTTAGCTCACATCTTAGCAACAGAGACTCTGAGAAGGAAAGAAAGAGTTTACTCGAGAATGGAGTACCTCCTATCTTTGAGAACCCAGTTGAAGGCCGAGTATGCAAGGGAATCAGATTGAGAAGGGGAAGGAAGAGTATGGTAGAGGAAAGACTATTCGTCAGATTCTCAATAAGAATTGTGTTTTCTCGTGAACCGAAATGCACTATTAAAGTAGGAGTGATTGATGGGAGGCGATAAGACCGGTGCAGATAGCTGATTGGGCTGTTAGGTCGGCATTTTTAAATTTTGAATTGGTAGTTTTTTTGTTTTTTCTTTTTCTTTCCGGATTCTTCTATTTGGTGGGTTTGTTTATGTTTGGGTTCATTTTCTTCACTTTCCAGTCTTTCTAGTTGGTAGGCTTTCTGAGTTTGGGTCATTTACTTGTTATGGTTATAGTTTTATTCAACAAAAGCCCAATCTGTTAAATTTAAAAAAAAAATAAATTAGATAAAGTCACGATTAACACTGAATTTATTTTATTAACAAAATCATAAAAATTAAAACTTAATAATATTAGTAATTATCAATTATCATCAAATCAGCTCTAAACTCTAAATTAAACATAGGAAAATTAACACCTTTATATTTGCTAATAAGAAGGAAAATACGTTAAAAGTATATGTGTGGTTCTTGTATTATAAGGATTTGATCAAATTAGTCCTTATACTATTAAAAAGAATCAAATAAGTCCAAATTATAACAAAGGTAACATTTACTATATAAAATATATCTTGAAAATTATTATTTTTTCAATTGCAGTTCAATTCCTAACAAAATGTTTCATTTACAGAACCATAAACACTTTAAAAACATTAACTTTGTTAAATAGTAAATGATTTTTTTTAAGTATTAAATATTGAATCTACTACAATTTGATCTAAATTGGTTCTTTTTAAAAGTAAATTGATTAAATTGATCTATTTAATAATAAAGGACTAATTTGATTAGGTCCCTATAATAGAGGGACCTCTCAAGTAGTATGTTGTTCTAAGCCTCAACCGTTGTGAATATGGGTTCGGCCTGCAAAATTTAAGATCCAAACTTGGATTTAATTTGGGTTGGCCGTAATATTCAAGGTCCACCTTTTAGTTTTTTTAAATATGTTATAAGTCCCTGTACTCTTTTTTAATTTAAAATTTAATCCTTTTGCTTTTATTTTCTGGAATTTAGTTGATGCATTTTTTAGATTTTAAAATTCAGCTTTAATTGTTATAGTGGTTAATTTTTTGGTTAAATTTATTAGCGTAATATTTTAAAATAAAAAAAAGTACATCAACTAAATTCTAGTGATAATAGTTGGAACTGAATTTTGAAATTCTTTTGTACTCAATTTCAAATTTGGAAGAATAGAGAGAGGTATGAGAATATTTCATTTTTTTTTCAATGAGAGCCAATTTCTATCCCTTAAATAAAATTTTCTCAGCCGCCATGGTTAACAATTCTCAGAGAAAATGTAGATGAAATATGGAATTATTTTGCTCGAAACCCATTAATTTCATCCGGTACTCAACAGCTCTGTACAACTAGGCATGCCGTTTCTTCAAGAATTTTCAGGTGGTAAGGAAATTTATTTCGTTGTTTCGATGGTTTTAATGGTTATTTTCTTTACCTTTTTTGATTGACCTGAGATTATTGGGATTTTTTTTTTTAGAATTTAATTTTCTTTAAATTTTCTGTTCATGGAAAATTAATCTGTTGTTTCTCGGAAAGTGAAAAAAAACGAAATGGTTGATTTGCTTTGTTCTTCATTATGACATATATATAATATTAGGCTTATTAGCGTATGTTGGATGCAAAGTCATCTTATTTATTGAAGCTTTGATGAAATTAGATTTTCCCTTATTAAACAATGACCAATAATTCCTAATTAGCTAAGGAAAATGAAAATCTATGTTACTCGGATTTGAGTGTGAGTGTCGCCTATAGATATACGGAGTTGATACATCTATGTTCTTTTCGCGTATTTGAGTGTGTGTGTGTCGCCAATAGGTATAAATGGCTGATACATTTACGTTCTCTTCGTGTATTTGAGTCTAAGTGTCGCCTATAGATATTCTTGGCTGATGCATTTATGTTCTTTTCGTGTATTTGGAAGGTTGTTAGAGGATCATATCTCCTTTGAAAATGTGTTGTATAAGGGTACTTAAAAAGAAAAAAAATGAATAGTCGGAACAACATAGGAAAAATATTTACATCTTCTCATTTATTTGATTCTGAAAGTTAATGAACAATGGGATATGAATGTCTTTCTGGATATTTCATGCTTGGTAATAAGTTTTTTATTTATTTATGATCTACCGATAGGTGCCCTTTGTTAGAGGATCATATCTCCTTTGGAAATGTGTTGGATAGGGATACTTAAAATGAAAAACGAATAGTCGAAATAACAAAGGAAAAAAGTTACATCTTCCCATTTATTTGATTGTGAAAGTAAAGGAACAATGGGATATGATCTATTAAGGTGTTGAAGTTATTGAATGTCTTTCTGAATATTTAATGGCTGGTAATAAGCTATTCGTTTATTTATGATCTACCGGTAGGTGCTCTTTGTTAGAGGATCATATCTCCTTCAAAAATGTGTTGGATAGGGTTACTTAAAAAGAAAAACGAGTAGTCGGAACAACATAGGAAAAAAAATTTACATCTTTCCCATTTATTTGATTGTGAAAGTGAATGAAGTTGAACAATGAAATATAATTTTTTGAGGTGTTGAAATTACTGAACGTCTTTCTGCATATTTGATGTCAGGTAATAAGCTATTGGTGTATTTCTGATCTACCAATTGGTGCCATTGTATAAGAATACAAGTATCATTTCAATTACTTTTCGGTTTTTGACTAAGTGCTGGTATTTTCTTGTCTGAAGTTCTAAATCTTGCCTTTTTTCTTTGGCCATGCGTGATTTCAATATTCGATAGGTATCGACTATGAACAATTGTTGGTTCCTCTTTTAGTGGGACTTTTATTGCCTTGGCCATCCTTATTGTGGTAAGTAAATTGTTTATACATTCTTATCATTCGTTCCGAACCAAATCCCTCTTTTTGTTTTGCAGTTTCCTCATGTTTTTTCCTATCATTTTATAACTGATCCATATTAGTAAGATATCAACAACTGTTTTAGTGGAATATGATTATAGTTATGAAGGACTAGTGAATAGCTGGATTGGGTTATGGTGATTTTCTCTATAAGATGTTTTCCGAGTACGAATAAAACATAGTTACTTACAGCTTCTGTTTAAGTTTGAAGTAGTTTAGTTATGTATAGTCCAATGTGGATTATAATATCTTTAGTTCTATTAATGTCTTAACACAAATATGTATTTTACGTAAAACATCCTCTATACTCTTTCAACTTATTTATTGAACATTTATCGATGTCTGTGAGAAAACCTTCTTTTAGCTGCAATTTGAGAAAGAGGAACGATAATCTTGATACGAGAACATTGGATAAACATAAAATTTACGTATGAAACTTGGCCTTAAGGAGTTGATTGTTAAGCTTGTTATGGATTGATTGACTGGTTGCTGTTCGTTTTCTTTAGGAAAATCAGAAGACGAGCATGTATTTAACATGATATTATGTCCATGGAACGTAGATATGACATTGAGGGCAGGCCTTGAATGCATTGGGCTTTCTTTTATGTTTTTGCATGTTCCGGAACTACCCCTTAACTGAAACTGAAAATCTCTGGTGCCAGATTGTTTCATAACTTTTTGATAGTTGGTGCCACTCTACGTGGTCGCATTTGTTTCGCCAGATTTGATTCTCTGCATGGCCATTTATGACTTTTCGAAACGTGGGTTACTGTGGACAAGGCTGCTTGAAAGCTGTTTCAACAAGGTTCTTTCCTATGTCAACTTTTTTTTTCTCCCCATTTTTTCTTTCTTTGATTGGATGTCTTAAATGGCTTTTATTGCAAATTCTTATTTACATTAATTGGTGTAAACTTCTATGGCATCTCTTCGCTGTGAAAACGTTATAAAATGGAGTTAGAAATGGGACCATTCTTCAACATCACAAAATTTTTCCTATAGCTTTCTAGTTGCTACCATGAATTTCCTTTTGCCTAGAGACGATTCCGAGGAGCATGCAGGTACTAAAACATGCTTCTATTGCAACAAAGTTTTTAGCAGCCATCGAGCTTTAGGTGGCCACCTTAGGATTCATCAAGATGGTAGGATTTTGAGAACCCTGAATTACCCTGGTCGTTCCGGTAGTTCTGTGAACAATACCGGAAATCCTCCTGCATCCCTACCAAACAGCCAACTGAACTCCTTTGCCAGTTTTAACAGCCTGAGTGCGATCACTTCTAATTCTGTGAACAATTCTGGGAACCCTCCTGCATCCCTACCGAACAGCCAACCAAACTCCTCTTCCAGTTTTAACAGCCCAACCCAGTTCAGTACTAGTTCCGTGAACAATACTGGGAACTCTCCTGCATCCCTACCGAACAACCAACTGAACTCTACTGCTTTTAACAGCCCAACTCTGCTCCCTGCAGCACACCTGGCATGTGACTTCTCTTGGATGATCTACTTGAATGCAACGAACCAGGTAAGTAGGAACCAGTTCATTGGCGGCTATTCCGGAATTCCTCTAATTCCGGTTATCTTGTCTCCTGACTTCTCCTATGGCTACAATTATGGTGCAACTTATCACCATAACAGTCTTGCTTCACGAGCATTTGCTCCTGTTGGCAGCAATGTGGACTTCCCGTATGTCTGCAGTTCTTGTGCAGCTTATTACCATAACATTTTGGCTTCGAGAGCATTTGTTCCAGTTGGCATGATCGCAGCCATGCCTTCTGCTGCATTTGCTTTGTCCGGTGGTGTTGTAGCCCCTGGTTTTCTTGTAGATTCTTCTTTATTTTTGGGTTCAAATGGAGTTCGTCAGTTTAATACCAATGAATTTCAGATTAGCCAGGTTACTTTGTCACCATCCTTCGGAAATGCCTTGCCAAATGTTCAAGCTCAAAATGCTGGTAAGCTTCGAAATCCTACCTTTGCTATAACTAACCCCCGGCCTTGGTTTCGGGTCATCTCGGTTGTCTGTCTTCAATGAACCTATTGCTGTTTGTGCCTTTCTCCAGGTCCTCCAAGCGCGGGTTCAGCTAATGTTGGTCGATCTGAGAGGAGAAGTTCGGGTAAGAGGTCCCGTGAAGCTGACAGATCAAGGAATGCCGAGACTTCAAATGCATCAAGAAGGCCCAGGATTGCTCCCAACGAACATGTGGAACCCGAGAATTGTCCTAAAAAAGAGCTTCAACTCTTCGTGGATGTTGTTGTTCCAAGTTCTTCATCCGAAGCTAGTTCCAGTGCCGAGGAGGAAGATCCGGTACATATGGATTTGTCTCTCCATCTCTAGGCTTTTGTGTTTTCTCCCTATGATAAAGAAGCAATAGTAGTATAAAATAAAGTAGTCTCCTATCCTCCCCACCCCACCCCCCCCCAAAAAAAAGAAAGAAAAAGCCGCGTATATGTAATGGTACTATGCATCATCGAACTGTATACATTTTTCTTGTTAAGTTGGAACTTGTTTTTACAATTGCTTTTTCTAGAATCATATAGACATGAGAGAGGGGAAACAATCAGAACCGGAAACCCTTTCCGGACTTAGCTCCGAAAGTAGATGCAACGAAACAAGCTTAGATAGATGTTTAACTTTTAGCATTATCACCTATAGTTACCGTCTTATCCTTTCATATCGGAATATGGTAACTGTTCTATGTGCTTGGAAGATATTAGATAGAAATGTTCAATGTGATGTGAGCTCTGGAAAAAGATTAACCTGTTATCTCTAGAGTAACTTTTATTCATTGACCAACGGTTCTTCAACTCGGCTTCATTGGACCACAAAAACCGATTTTCGTCAGCTTACTATGCTTTTGCTCCAAATGTAATACAAAATATCATTTGGTGCCATCTAGTGAAGGATTTACCTCAGCATCTGTTTTGCCATTGTCTTTTTTCGGTTGATCGGAATTTTGAATTTGGTCTCGCAAAGAGGGTTTTATTACTATTATATCGAATTGAATTCTATAATGTATAACCTATACAAGATTTATAGTTTCTCTTTAGGATAGTGACATTTCCATTCACTCCAACAAAAACTCATCTTTAATACCACGTTGCTATAGGATTTAAAGCCGATTTCAATTCTAAATAATTTACAAATTAAACAAATAACTCAACCCGTAAACAAATATCTATTCCAGCTTAAGGCTGAAGAAAAGATTGCCAACTATATTACTATTATTTAGCCTAATCCACGCGTTGGGCAATTGGGTTATTTTTAACAATTGCATGGGCAAAAGAAACATTTATTATAGTTCTGAATTCCAACACCCGCAATAAAAGCGCGTGTACAACAAACCTATAGCTTATACTTTTCTTGACGCCTGTTGCAAACTGGAAAGGTTAAAATTTATCATCAGTCCCTGTACTTTTTATAGATTTAGAATTTAGTTCTTATATTTTTATTTTTAAGAATTTAGTTATTTTACTGTTAAACTCTTTGTAATATTTATTCGTGTGACATTTTAGAGTAAAAAAAATACTCACTTAGTAATAATGTAATTAAAACATGACGCTGTAATGAACTTGAATATTAAAATTTGATAGTGTTAACATTTGAACTTGAATATTAAAATTTGAAAAGTAGAATGACTAAATTCCTAAAAATAAAAAGGTAAATTGCATCCAAGGTCACTAAACTATAAGTTTACGTTTTGGTCACTTAATTTCAAAAAGTTACAAAACAGTCATTAAACTATTCGAAAGTTTTTATTTAAGTCATCGGGATGTTAAAATTGTTGTTGGATAGTCTTTTTTGTTTGCATCGTTTGCACCAATCGAAAATTTTCCATTCTCTTCTTTTCTACAATTTAATTTTTTTTATATAAAATAGTTTTCAACGTTATGAATCTTCGAACCAAAATCCACATAACTTTCTACTCTAATATCTGACACTAACCGTTAGATCGACTTGGATTTAAGATATATACTTCTACTCGTCGATGGAACTGATCCACCATAAGAATTGCTGCTTGGAGCCTGTTAGTTGGACCTTTTTAAAAAAAGAACAAAAAACCTTAGCAGGCCAGTGACCTAAATGAAAACTTTCAAATAGTTCAATTACTATTTTGTAACTTTTTAAAGTTGAGTGACCAAAGTGTAAACTTACTAATAGTTTTAGTGACCTTAGGTGTAGTTTACCTATACTTTTCTTGACCCTTGTTGGAAATTGAAACGCTAAAATATGTTATAGGCCTTTGTACTCTTCATAAATTTAGAATTTAGTACCTATACTTTTATTTCAGGGAGTTAGCCTCTACTTTTCAGATTTCAAAATTCAAGTCTAATTTTTTTAACATTTTTAAATTTGTTAGTGTGACATTTTGGAATAAAAAATTCACTTGGTAATAATGTAACTAAAAAACAATGTTGTAATGAACTAGAATTTAACAAAATAATTTTAACAATGTTAATAGTTGGATATGCATTTTGAAATATGAAAAGTAGATGGACTAAATTCCTAAAAAAAGAGGATAAACTACCTCCAAGGTCACTAAACTATTAGTACGTTTATGTTTGGTCACTAAATTATTAGTAAATTTACGTTTCAATCACTCAACTTCAAAAAGTTACAAAATGACCACTAAACTATTTGAAAGTTTTCGTTTAAGTCACCGAATTGTTAAAATCGTTGTTGTATGGCCTTCTTTGTTCACACTACCTGCACCAATTAAAAGTTATTCTTTTCCTTCTCTTTTACAATTCTTTTTTTTTAGGAAACAGTTCTAAACGTCACGAATTTGCGAACCAAAATTCAAATAACTTTATTCTTCAATCTTCGACACTGATTGTCAGATTGACTTGGATTTAATGTATGTTCTTCTACTCAACGATGGGTATTGATCCATTACATTGATAGTCGAATTGTCTCTTAAAGCTCGCTAGGCGAATATTTTTTAAGAAAAAGTTAACAGTTCAAAGACTCAAAATAAAAACTATCGAATAATTTAGTGACTTAAATGAAATTTTTTATAATAATTCAATGATCATTTATAACTTATTGAAATTGAATAACTAAAACATAAATTTATTAATAGTATAAGAACTGTAGATGTAATTTGCTCAAAATAAAAATACATGAACTAAACGAAGATTGTATCGGCACTTGTGACAGATTTTAACCATTTGGAAATTACTTAGCGCGTGGATTTCAATTTAGCCTTTTAGACAAAAACAGATTCATTATCATCAACCCTTTGGTTTTTTTTTTTTTTTTTTTTAAATATAAAAATCGAATACCTTTGATATTAAGGTGTAATACTGCAAAATAGTCATTGCAGAAAACCAGCTTTAAATCCCATAAAAAGAGCTCACCATCTTTAATGGAAACTGTTCAAGGAAAATCCCTTATTTTGTAAGTTTTTTTCATATCTTTTTATTTTTCTTTGTGATTTATGGGTTTATTTTGAAGTTATTTAGGGTGAAATATTTTCTCTGTTTAGTCTCTTTTTCTGTATTATCAATCTCTTCAGACCCTTAATTGCTTCATTTTCTATGAATTAGATTACTGGGTTTTTGGTTTTGTTATTGTATATGAAGAAAAGTTAATATTTTTTTGGGGGGGTTTTATTCAAGTTGTGGAATATTGAAAGTGATTGTTGGTATCTTGATAGGTGAGTGTATATAAAGAGAAAAGAGTTGAAATTGTTGCATAGGAATTTGATTTTGGATCATTTAGGAAGGGGATGTGTGAATTATGATAAAATTTTTAGGGTTTTGCTGTGATTGTGGAAGAACAAGGGATAGTTTATGTTGTTGAAATCTTAAGTAAGGATAGTTGGGAATTTGAAGATTAAACGAGGTTCTTTGGGTAGTCTTTTCAAGGGTTTTAGATCGTTGTTGTTTCCGGGAGAAAGATGCAAAGGGTTCGGTTTTCGTCCCAAAAGGCGCCTGTTCATAAGTTAGGGGATTCTCAGATGACATTATCCCCCAAATTTAGATTAGCTGTGATTCAGTCTTCATTGTTGAATCCTTCATTAGAGTTTGAGTTGTCTCTTCAAGGAGAACCACTTATCCCGGGCCTTCCCGATGATGTGGCTCTTAATTGTCTCCTCCGGCTTCCAGTTGAGAACCATGGAGCTTGTAGAGTTGTCTGCAAGCGATGGCATCTTCTGCTTGGTAATAAAGAGCGATTTTTCACTCGAAGGAAGGAACTCGGTTTCAAAGACCCTTGGCTCTTTGTATTTGCCTTCCACAAATGCACAGGGAAAATCCAATGGCAAGTTCTCGACCTTACTCACTTCTCATGGCATACCATCCCAGCGATGCCGTGCAAAGACAAAGTTTGTCCCCATGGTTTTAGGTGTGTTACGATTCCTCGTGAGGGTTCTCTATTTGTTTGTGGGGGTATGGTTTCTGATGTGGATTGCCCCCTTGACATGGTGTTGAAGTATGAAATTCATAAAAACCGTTGGACTGTGATGAATAAGATGAATACTGCTAGATCGTTTTTTGCTAGTGAAGTGATTAATGGTATGATATATGTTGCTGGGGGAAACAGTGGAGACCTTTTCGAGCTTGACTCAGCCGAGGTTTTAGATCCTGAAAAGGGGAATTGGCACTCAATTGCAAGCATGGGGACAAATATGGCATCTTATGATTCCGCAGTTCTCAATGGAAAACTTCTTGTGACTGAAGGCTGGTTGTGGCCGTTTTTTGTCTCTCCGAGGGGTCAGGTTTACGATCCAAGAACTAATAAGTGGGAAAGTATGGCTGTAGGTTTGAGAGAAGGCTGGACCGGGTCAAGTGTAGTGGTCTATGGTCACTTGTTTGTTGTTTCTGAGCTTGAAAGAATGAAGCTTAAGGTTTATGATCCCGACAGTGATTCTTGGGAAACAATCGAAGGTCCCCCATTACCGGAGCAGATACGCAAACCTTTTGCTGTCAATGCATGCGATAATAAAATATATGTCGTTGGTCGGAACCTTCACGTTGCTGTGGGCTATATCTCGAGCCTGAACCAAACAAGCAACTCAGAGAAGAAGTGGAACTTCAGAGTTCGGTGGCTTGTTATTGATGCCCCAGATCGTTTATCGGACTTGACACCCTCGAGTTCTCAGGTTCTTTTTGCTTAGCTCCTCAAGTATCATATGTTGTTCAATAAATTGTAATTATACAAAGATTACAAAGTCTGTAGAGTTGGAATGACTGTGTGTTTATTGTGCATCATCCATACTTTTTTGTGCTCTTTGGTTGTCTCGGTACTAATTGCTAGATCGATATGTTTTCCGCTCTTGTCCTGTATGAAATATTGTCTATAATATATAGAATCACACTAAAGAACTAGATAGAAAAGGAAAATTATAGACTTAGACCATGTTATTTCAGACATTTGTTGGCTTGGTTGATGAGCAGAAAGGATGATGGTCCTTTCTTTACTGAATATCTATACTATTTGGACTCAGACTCGGGTGAGTGTAGGTTTTAAGCTTTTTTAATGTATTTAGAAGTATACTTACACGAAGGGTAAATATACATTTTGGTATCTGAACTTGGCTTCAAGGTTCAAATTGATACCTAGGTTTTTTTTTTTTTGTTTTTTTTTGGTCCAATTAGGTACTTGAACTTGATTTCTTGGTTCAAATTGGTACTTGAATTTGGCTTTTTGATCCAAATTAGTAGTTATGATAAATGACTTATTTGAACCAATTTGAACTGTGAAACCAAGTTAGGCACTAATTTGAACCAAAACGCCAGGTTCAAGTACTTAATTAGACCATAAAAAGTTTAGGTATCTAATTGGATAAAAGAAACTTTAGGTACCAATTTGAACTTTGAAACCAAGTTCAAGTACCAAAATGTATATTTACCCTTACATGAACTATTTGAATTTAGGAACTGTTGTTTATATTTGTTGATGTATTTGGGAAATTGTGTAATTGGATTTGAGAGAACAATTTGGAGATATTATTGGGATTTTGATGATCACTTGAGCTTTAATTAATTTAAAAACAATAAGAGATGATACTCACAGGGAAATGAGAATCCTTTTTTTCTTTGAAAACAAGTTATCAATTGTAATCCAAATATTCCTTCTGGGTTTTCTAAGGCTTCATTTTCCTTTTTCTTTCATTTTCGTTTTTATTGTTCATGTTCAGGGTTTCGGGTTGCTTTAACTAATAATGTCATTTTCAAGATTTGATTTTGTGTTCTCTCTTTAGAACTACAATATGTTTCAGCTTTTCAAGACTTCATTTTAATTCTTAATAAAAAAAATTACATGGCATCGTTTAGACTTATTCAAGAGTTAACTTACTTGCGTGATACATTAAGTCTTAGTATCGGATAAATTGTTCGAATGAGATAAATATCAAAATTATATATGAAATTTGACTCAATGTATAATGTCATACATAAATTTTAATTTTGTGTAGTTTTATACATGAAACTTTAATTTGATTTAATTTTCACAAATTACTTACAATATTATCTAATTAACATCATTTTACATAAAAATAAATATATGTGGTTATTTTTTAAATGTATATAATTAAATTAAAATCAAAGTTTCATTTATACAGATTAATCATAATTCAAGTTTTATGTGTGTAATTATATTAAATTAAAGCTTATATTACGTACTAATATGTGATATCTTTTTTTCGAATTTAGTCTACTCACAAAAGTTTTTCTTTAAATAATTTAGGACAGGATGTTTGAAAAAAAAGTCACAATAGAACAAACATTAATTAGCAAGCACCACAGCAGCTATCTAAAGTAACAAATTTGGTTCAAAAGTAACGCTCTTTTTCATAAATTTATGTTGGAATTTGGAATTTTTTATATAATGTTTATTTTTATCCTTTATATTGAGGGAAAACAGGTTTAAATGTACTTGAAATTACATTCTCTTAAGTGTTGCAATATATATTGTACAAATAAAAATAATCATCTATACATGTCATCCTTTTATGTACTATGCACGGATTAATTATGTGAAATAATTAAAATATATTATATTTGTTTGTTGAAAATTTAGTACAAAATTTATAAGGTTTGAGAAAGTGAAAACAATATAATATAAATGTTTTAACTTTCAAAATTTTGTGTTCTTTATTTGTATTAATATCAATATAAATTAAAAAAATTAATATGTAAAATTAATTAATGATTTATAACAAAGTAATCAAAATTTTATAGTTCGAAATTTAGTGGTGAATTAGGTAATTTTAATATAATAGTAATTTTATATGTCAATGTAATAATAATAACAATAATCAAAGCATAAATAGGGTTAACATATTGCAAGTTTCTATTTATTTTCCCGCAATTTTCATTTATATTTGGATAACTATTAAACATTAAATATAGATTCTATTGCTAACTTATCATGCATTGATTTGTACCTTATAATATACAATATATACTTCAAAGCTACTGATGATAGAAAATAATCTCATTATAGGTTCTGATCATATCTGTTCTTTTAACACAATATTTAGAATTACCCATAGCCCCTCCTCAATCCATTAATAGAAGAATAATGTGCTTCACTGCATTTGAACATATGTCTTTTTACATTGGCAACAATACACATGATAGAAAACTTAAAATTACCTATAAAATTTTTAAAAAAAATGTTAGAAGTTTGATTTAAGGGAATCAAATGCGAAATATATTTTTCAAGGATAAGAGATATAACGCAAAATGTTATACCTGTCATACCTTTTATATTTTTACTCAAATTATAAAAAGTAACTCATGATAAAATGTCTATCAAAGTATTAAATACAGTGGACAACTCAATAATTTAATCAAATTATAAGCAAAAGCAAAATGCCTTTTTACAAGTAAAAATAAGAAGAAAATGAAGATGGCAAACTTTCTATATGATTTGCAAAACTTTACTTGGAGTCCTTTTCACTTCTTCATGCCAATAACAACAACTTATTGTCTTAGTGAAGTTGTGTTTTGGATGGTGAGATGGTTTTGTTTCATGGACTTAAAGTCTTCAACTTTTGCCTTGCCTTTTTTTTTTTTTTTTTTTTTTGCTTAATTGAATGTTCAACCCTTGAATTTTACCTTTTTTTTGAGCTAGATATCTAACTTTTTTTTTTGTCGAATCAGGTACCTAAATTATATTCTCGTAATCATTTGAAACCCAGTTGTTATCTTCGTTTTAGAAAAACCCTCCAGCAAATCAGAAAATCGACATGTATGCAATATTTATTTTTCCTTTAATTCCATTTGAATATTGACAAATAGTTTATTTTCTTTATTATTATGTACTATATTTTGGAATGTAATGACATTTGCTTGCCAAGTTGAATTATTGGTGCATTTTCTTGTAAACCCTAGCTAAGAATGTGGAAAGGGGAAGATGGTATTTGAAACAATAGGTTGAAGAGAAAGGAAAAGACGAAATCTAACTCAAATTTGGTATTTTACTATGTTTTAATTAAACCTACTTTTTTTTTTTTCCTTTTTAAAGGGAATTAAAGGAAAAACAAATTTGCATGTGTTAACTTCGGAGGTGGTTGAACTAATAATGATTAAGAAAATATAGTTTAAGTACCTGATTAATCAAAAAAAAAATTTAATACTTAACTCAAAAAAATTATATAATTTGAGGGCCGATCGTTCAATTAAGCTTTTTCCCTTATGACTTTGTAATAATCTGAATGTTTGATGATTGTTGACTTACTCCTTATTTTTATCTTGAGAATGCATATGTATTTATCTCTATTCTTTACTATTAGAAATGCATATTCAACTACGAGAGTTAGGTAAGATGACGAAGGCATTTTATATTTTAACCAATGGTCAGGGTTTGATCCTTAACTTATGTATAGAGCAGTTTTAAAACTTGTGGCTAGTATCTATTTTCTTAATGGGCTTACAAAATGCAGAGAATTAGTTACTGAGCTCGCGCCAATAAATATATTGAGAAACGAAAGTGACCGGCAATATATTTGTTACTAAATTGATAATTTTGACTTGTACTAATTTGTTGATTATTTTATAATTTGGAATAAGCAAATGTATAATTTTAACGAAAAAGGGAATCAGATAAACTATGGTAGAGTCCATTTGAGGAGACTTGGAAGTGTTTGATGTAAGTAGGATTCTTGTGGCTAAAGGTAAAAGTCAATTTAATCAGCTAAGGAAGTCATTTAAATCAAACAATTACCCAAAGATAAATCAAGTTTGAAATGCGTCGATTGAGTCTTAATTCAATTGGTATGAGCATTATTGTTAATACAGGAGAATGCAAGTTCGAGTGCGCTAAAGTGCATTTTCCTCCTATTTATGAATTAGAGAGGCTATACGTAGTTCTAAGTATTGTGTAAAAATATATATATATATATATATATATATATATATATATATATATAACCAAAACCTATAGTGAAATTGTTTAAGAAAATCAAACTCAAAATACTAGATAATGATGTGATATTATCCTTGATTTATCATTGTGTTAAAAGTCTATATTTCTGCGAATATAAGATAGTAGACTCATTTTGTAACTAGGTTTCAAGGGGTTTACTCTGTTCATTCTAGCAAAATTTTGTTGGGTTGATATCTTCCGCGTTTATTGAAAAGATTTGTAAATGAGGATATTTGAGAAGAGTAAGTACAAACAATTGTACAATAGTGGGATTTTATTGTCCTTGTGAGAATTGGATAGATAGGATTGTAATCATTGATGGTATTGAGAAATTGAGTAGTGAATTCATTCTTCGTAAAGTAGGATTGTTAATATTAACGTCGTAAAAAGTCTTATTCACTCGTTACTTTTTTACTTTTCTATTCTACTTTACAATATGAATTTGTAAAAAATATCATCACTTTCAAAAGTAAAGTTGGACAACTACAAACCAATTTAATTTTTTATATGATAATTATTTGATACACTAATAGTTTAGTTTTTTTTTAACGCTACAACTAGGAAAAGTCATCACTTGCTCTTAATTGATATTATATATATACTAGACCTACTCATGGGCCTAGCGACCCGTGCAAGCATAAAGACCTGCTCAAAAGTTGGGAGGTTTTGGATAAAAATATCAAGACCTACTCATGAGCCGAACTACCTGTACAAGCCCGGAGACCCTCTCAAAATTTGAGAGGATTTGGACAAAAATATTAAGTCCGAAAAATGGGCTTGGGCAAAAAAATTAGATCTGTTTAAAATATTGGTTGGGCTTGGGTTTGAACATTCAAGGCCTAAGCTCGAGCTTGACTCAGCTCGTTTTTAAGTTTATAATATTTTATATTATGTTATTTTTATATATTATATAATTTATAGCGTATAATAAATAAATTGATAGTAGTACATAATACTACAATAATGTAAACATTAAAAATGTTAAGATGACTATATATATATAATTTTAATAAATAAAAATATTAAATTAAAAATAATATAAAAACATTTTTTTAATTTTTTTAAAAAATAATATGGACGGGCCTAAAATGAGCTTGAGCCATTTACAAATATGAGCGGGTTTAGGCAAAATTTCAAGTCCATTTTTTGAGTTGGGCCAAGTATCACGGGGCTAGAACTTAAATCTGACAAACCGCGCGTCCTTAGGCGATTTCTCTGCTTCAAATTTGTCTAGTTTAACACTCGAAAAGTGAGAATACTCCCGGAAATTCTGTAACGCCCCAAAATTTGTATAATTGTTTCCGTGTATTTATGACACACAATGTCTGTCAGCTTTAGTGGTTAAGTGTTCTGGGAAATGTCTGAAAGGTCCCAAGTTCAAGTCATGACTTGGGCAAATTTTGGTATTTTTGGATGATTAAGCCCTATCTCTGGTCAGTAGGCTTTTAGTTAAAAGTTTGCAAGTAATTAACAGAATGTGCTTGTTGGTCTGATGGTTAAGTGGAGTGTTAATTTGTTAAAGGTCCGGTGTTCGAATCCCTGCGTGTGTAAAGGGGATAAATTTTGCTATCGGTGTCGGCAGGAGTTTGAGTTAATGTGGATTCTGAGTAGTTGGGTGCAGTGGGGAGTCAGGTGGAGAGATTTTAGGAGTGAATTAGGGAATGTTGGGGATCATCTAAAAATCTGATTTTATTTCTATTTTGTATTTCAAAATCCTCAAAAGTTTTCCCTCTTTCTTCTAACGTCTATTTCACTACTCCCCTGCCGAAATTCTCCCCCATCTCTTCCTTTTTTCGTTTCCTTTTCCATTAACTCGTTTGGTTTTGTACGATTTTGGCGTGATCGATAAGTTTTTATTTTTGTTTTATCTTGAATGTGTTCGTGGATAAATGAATTAAGGGAAGTGTTCATTTGATTGTTAGGAGTCAATCAAGGGGTTAGAGATTAGCCATTAACAGTGTGAGGTTGTAAAGTCCTTACTGTTCGTTTGGAGGTAAGGTTTTTGGTTGTTGAAGGATGTTTATCGTGTTACAATTTTGGTTAATTTTTGCTAAGATCGCTGAACGCGGGTTTTGAATTATTGAATATAGGTTCTGGAGTGCTCGGGGATTGTTTTAGCTTCAATTGAAACCAGGTGTATACCCGGAAACACAGAAAACGAGAATCGGCAAAAGCTGAAAAACGTTTCTGTTGACGCCACACGGCTGTGTGATAGGCCGTGTGCAAGGCTGTGAGCCACAGCAAAGCCGTGTGATCGACGAGCCAGGCCGTGCGTAAGTGACACGGTCGTCTGATGGTAGGGCAAGGCCATGTCTGACATACGGGCTCGACTTATTGGGCAATGTAGGCCACATGAGCATGTGGGCCCACACGAATGAACCACACAAGCGTGTGGAATTCTGGGCCAGGCTATGTGATCCACATGGACAAGGCCAATTTGGGCCATGTGGGCCACACGAGCGTGTGGGCCCAATGGGCATGTGAGCCCATTTTTCTGAAATGATTTGTCAGGTTGCACGGGTCACCCAAGGCGATTGTGGACCTACTGTAAGGTCGGTAACCATTACTTAGACCCCTAATTACGTGATCCGATTATGTGATATATGTATTAAGCATGTTGCACTTAGCATGTATACTGATTTGAATGTGTGATCTGTTAATTGCATTATAGCATCTCATCGATTGTATGCTGCATTACATTGGGGTGGGTTGATGATATTGGAGGAAGTATCTGAAAGGCTATTAAGCCTGTTATCTGGCAGCTCAGCTGCAATTATCTGATTATGTGCCTCATTTCAGTACATCATAGTGTGTAGGTGGAAACACAAAAATTTACGTGTTTTTACATGCCCTTTTTAACTTAAAATCATACTATTTCGGTTAAATTCTTGTCCAAAAATAATCAAATATTATAAAATAATTAAATTGTGCTAAAAAATGAACATGATGAATTTTAATTAATTTTATAGTTAATTTTGATTAATTTTGACTATTTTCGACAGATTCGCACAAAGGGCGAAAATTGACTCGGCAGACACTGCTCGAAGAATAAAACTGAGAAGCAATTTGAAGTATTGAGGCAAATTTATTTCCAGCCTAAGATGGTCCAAAAATGTGTATTAATTCCTAATATAATTAATTTTAATTTATTCCCAATTTAATTTGGGCTAAATAAATTATTATTAATTAATTATGGAAAAAAGGGTCTAGTTGAACTGCACTGGTTGAACCGAATTTAGTGAACCGAACCAACCACCAATTGGGCTGCCCAGAACCATCCATATGCTGACCCAAATCAGCATTTTAGCTGACTAAATAAGCTTGCAAAGAAGCCCTTGAAGAACTTTCAACCTTGCATTCAAACCCCTCCAAAAAATGTGGCTTTATGGATTTGCCCTAGGCTATTTTTAGCAAAGTTGAATCTCTCAACTTTGCCATGTGTGTGGCCGGCCAAGGGGGGTCTCTTTGGCTGATGGAATTTGCTATTTTTAGCAGCCACAATCAGCTATAAAAGCCACCCCTTGCTGATCATTCAACTCACCCCTCACATTCTTATTCTCTCTTCTCCTCTCTCACTTTCTCTCAACTTTCCCTTTTCATTTCCCCTTTTGTTCAAGTGCCGATTTCTTCTCTGAGAAAGAGGTCCTCATCAGCTATTGTTGAGCAGTAATTAAAGTGTTCATAAGCCACCTTGATAGCCGAGGACAACGGAGAACGAAGAACGGAGCAATCAGTCAAGCCAAGGAGAAACACCAGATTTGCTTCTTGTTCCCTATCTCTTTAAATTTTGTCGTTGTTTTGACAACCATGTTTGTGAATATTTATGCTATTGAAATGGTTATTTTAATCAATTTATTTTGAATTTAATCCGTGTTGGGTTGATTATATTTTGCCTGCTTGAATTATCGAATTGTGTTTGTGCTGTTATAGGCCTCGGTAAGATGCTTGATTAAGTAAAATCATGCCTGAGTTATTCTTGCAATATTAATTGTTAGATAGCTAATGAATTAATTATTAAATAGTATTGAAATTGTAATTACTTGACACAATACTTAATCAGTGCATGTTTATTCTTCTAAGGTAGCTGAAGTTTAAATTAGCATTGTATTCGGCAATACATATGTCTTGCATAACTTGCAAAATTATTGTGATTAAACTGTTTCAAGGTAGAAATACTCTGTTACCTCACTTGATCTTTTATATACTTGTGAGGATTGATTAATCGATTGGATTGACATTGAAAAATGTTCAAGAGATTGATTAATTTAATAAGTATGTATGAGCAGTAGTTAGCAAATTACCGAGTTACCGTGAATTTGTTCGTAGCAGTATAAACATAGGTTTAATAATTCTACATTAAAGGAATGTAATTAATTCAACACAATTATATCATCTTGATTAAACCCTATTTGAACCCGTGCATTAGAACCTTTTTATTTTATTTTTTTACTTAGTTTTTAAACCTTAGTTTTTAATCATCTTTAAACCAAAATATTTTCCATCACCAAAGTGTTTTAAAATCAATTTCATAAATATTCCTTTTTACAGTCCCTGTGGGTATGATAACTCAACATTTACTTGTCATTTTATTACTTGTTGCGTGAAACACCCCAAACCCGGCCCACAAGCCTTGACCGGATCTGGTATGTTCCCCGGTGTAAACCGGTTCAAATCCTCTTGTTACTTTGCGAAGAACTTGTGCAATTTTTAAAAATTTTGTTTTGGGTTGGGCTTGTGTTGAAACGGATTCGATTTTATTTTGAAAACCCCTTTTTAATATTAAGTGATAAAACATTCAAGGTTTAGTTTAAAGAAATTTTACTTAAACTTTAATAAATAAGGTTCATAAACATAATAAATAAATAAATAAAAATAAATGTGAAATGATTCAACTATGGCCTTATGGCCTTATTACATCAAATAATTTCCAAATAATTCAAGTACTTAAAAACTCATAGTCCATAAAAATAATGACTTCATGTTGAGCATGGCCACCACAAGTTCTGCCGTCCCGGTCCATCTTTCATTCATCACGAAACATGGTCCCACAACGGGGTGAGTCAAACAAACTCAATGTGTACACGACACTAAGTCATAATAGAATCAAGCATATAAGAATTACACATTCAAAATAATGAATACAAGTTATGATGCATTCCTAAACCCAAACCTAATTGTCCATCCGCTACACACCCCCGTACCTGCCAGTCACACCGTGAGGACTACTAAGTCGACCCTCCTTCCGTTACACACCAAATTGCAGTCTTAAGTCACCGCATTCGTGGTCTTAGGTCACCACGTTTAGATTATCGTGGTCTTAGGTCACCACTTTCCAGGACATCGTGGTCTTAGGTCACCACTTTTCGAGATATCACGGTCTTAGGTCACCGTGTTCGTGGTCTTAAGTCACCACATTCACTTCCCTTTCAAAATAAAACCCATATGCCCATAACATATTATGCAATTACAAGCCAAAGTTCACATTCTTATCATATTCTCATGTTACAAATAACATTTTTCATATTCCTAGTAGAAGTAGGAAACGTACCTGAGTACTTAGTACCATAACATGATACCTTAGCCACTTTCATATTCTTAATGTCACATATTTTAATTAAACATGCCATAAAACGTATTATGAAGTAGTGTGGGGTACACACCTGATTCGCTTAAAATTTCCTTGAGATCCCGAAAAGCTTGATCTAATGCTTAGATCCTTACTCCCTACATTGATTTATCACTTATTACCTTAATAAAAAGCCATTCGGCCAAGATTCCAAATCCTAGTAGGATTAGTATTCTTACCTTGTTGCCGATTAGAACACCAACAAATCCCGAAACTGTTCCTTATTTCCCTAGGAATGTCGAAATCCCTAAAACCTTACGTTAGACTTAATCTTAATCATCGAAACATAAATCAAGGCCTTTGGCTGAATATTCACATGTCTTACCTTAATCTTAGAAATCCCGAATACTCCTCCTTTTAGTCGACTACTCTGATAATCCCGAAAGATCCTTCCATATTCGGCAACCATAATATGTATGGGGTTAGATTATCTCTCGGCTAATCTAAAAGAAAAGAATGGAAATCAAACTTGTTCTTACCTTTGAAGAAATCAACAAAGACCTATGCTTGAAGCCCTTCCAAGATTCGGCTTTTGAATGGATTGGTAAGAAGAAATAGGAAGAAAAGAAAACTTGAGAATTTTGACAATGGTGGACTATAGATTCGGCTTGACAAAAGAAAAAGAGAAGAGAGCACTCAAAAATTCTAAGAGAGAGAGAGAGGAGGAAGAAAAATTGATGAATAGCCCTATTTTCTTCCTTTTATAGCCGAAACTACTACTCAGAATCCCTTACTTGGCCACCACTCTTCTTTATTGATAAGTTTATCTCCTTAATTTAAAATAGTTAGAGAATAATCCTTTATTATCTCTTCAAAAATAATCCAAATTAAATCCCTTATTTATCACCTTATTAATCGAATATTTATGAAAATAAAACTCCTCCTTTCTAGAAGGCTTGTGCCGTCTACCTCAGGCTTCTGGAAGCAAAAATAAAACTTCCTTTATTTGCTTCCCAAGTGACTCGAACTCAGGCCCATCACCTTGCATGTGGCACCATTTCCAGAGGCCCTAAGTGGCATCTCCAGGCCACTTTTCCAAGCCTGTTTGCGTGTCAAATTTCACCAACTTTTTCTTTTAAGGCCACCTTGCCTTAATTTCCTCTTTTAAACTTTAAAACTCGACATTTCTAAGTCATTTCTAAGTTTCCAAAAATTTTCTTTCGGCTCTGTAAACTTGACATTTCCTTACATTTCCAAGTTTCCAGAAATGTTCACTTTCCTCTTTTGAATCATTTCCTTACATTTCCAAGTTTCCAGAAATGTTCACTTTCCTCTTTTGAATCATTTCTAAATCATGTCCATACATTTTCAGGTTTCCAAAAATGTTCATTTCCAGATCATTTCCATACATTTTCAGGTTTCCAAAAATATTCAAAATTTATTCTTAGTACATAAAACATGTCACTTCGTACAATTAAACCGAAAATGCATAGGCCCTTTCCAGGATGTTACATTGCGATTGTGTACACTTGCACATTTTCGTCGTTCCAGTAGGGATGGGTGGGTTGATTTTATCCCCACATGGTGTGTAGGGTGGGTCGGAGATGGTGTGTAGAGGTTGGTGGGTAGGATTCTGATATTCTATTCTCTTCTGCATGTTATATCTGATAGGCTGAGGCCCTAAATTGTATCTTATTCTATATCTGCGTGGGTTAAGGTCCACACCGATTCGGTAATGGGCTCAGACCCGAACTGTAAATATATGACTGTTTTCTGATATTATGCTGTGTGTATATTTTCTGTGGAGATTACACATTGAGTTTGCGAAAAATCATCCTTTTTCTGTTTAATCTGTTCAGGTAATCCCCAGCATTAGACGGATCGGTCCGGAGGAGGACTCGGCGGTAACCATGGTTCTGGACTTTCATGGTTTTTATCCCGTTTTACGATTATTGGTTTATATTGATGTAATTTGTGGACTTTTTTTGGGGGACTTTTGCTTAAATGAGGTTTTTATTTATTGTTTTTATGGATTCATAACTGCTAGACGTAGGAAGTCTCGGTTTTCAAAAGCTAAAGTATTTTCTAAACCCTCAATCCCTTAGACGGTTTTCTCGAAAACAAAGGGTTTCTCTAAAATGGACTGATTTACTTAATTAACTCAGTTTTCATAAAATAAATGATTTCTAAAGCTTTCGCAACGAATTATGTTTTAAAAAAATCGACTAGATGAGTAAGCGAATTCTGGAATCAATAAGAGTAATAAAATGAACACGGTTTTATCATAATAAATTAGTTTTCAAAATTCTATTCCATGTGACATCGCCAGATTCGGCCATAACGTCTAAGCCGGGTTTGGGGTGTTACAAATTCTCTAAGGCATAAAAAAATATAGCGGAAGCAACTCAAAACGAAAAGAGTAACAAAAGGGTTGAAAAGCCACAAGAAAACAATGCACCAAATGTTTGAGTAAATGCTCTCAATATATTCTTTAACTTATGAATAAAGTAATGAAGGGGGAGACCTCCCCAGATCCAACGGTATAGATTGAGTTACATCGACAGTCAATATTAGAACATATCTACAATTGAGAGTCCTAAAGGATTTAAACTCTATAATTTTTTTATCCTTAAGATTTGTATTAATTGCTTTGATAATTCTAGTTTTGTATTGGGCCACCAAGACTTCAAATCGAGTTAGTTCATGTGGGTCAAATGAGCTCCATTTAATAAATTAACCTCTATGGGACGTTTTGTGCGCAATTATCATGAGCTTTGATCCACGACTCGTGAGACAAGCATAAAATGTATTAATATCATGTTTAGGCTCAACTCGAACCTGACCCAACTCATTAACACCTCTAATGAAAAAAGAATATATATATATATATATAAAGTAACATATTGAAACAATTAAGGTAATTTTTGGTTCTATATTAGTTCTCCTTTTCCCAAGTGTCACCATTAAATGGTTGACATTAGTAAATTGACTTTAATAATAGTGTGGGTCTCATTTGTTGTATTTAAATTTTGTTTAAATTAATTAAATTTGTTAACAACAAAAATTTGTTTATATAAATTAAAATCTTTATCATTTAACCTAATAAATGATTCACATCATAAAGTTCTTTTCTAATTGATATCTTTAATGCTTTAGTTATGTTTGTAATAGTGGTTGATTATTTTTTTTAAATTGTATTTTTATCGTACAATTTATAAAAATAAAAATAACTTAATATAAAAATAATTAATAAATATAATAAATTCATACAGTAAAAGGGTATGTAAACTAATATATTACATACAAGGTATAAACACATGAATTTTTTTATCTGGAGTATTTTATATTACGGCAAGTGACACATTCTATGATTGACACATAAGCATTTTAACTATAAATATGATACGAGTCCTATTTTTTAACTGATGTCTATTAAAAATAAAATATTTTTATTAATTTATTATGCGTTTAAATAGTTATATTCACATGACCGTTTTTGACACATGACACACTTATTTACAAATTGGGTAAATTATTCTTTTGCGCCTTGCCTTTTAATTTTTCAGTTATTTCTGGCTTTTTATTTAAAATTTTTCTTTATAATTTTTATATGTTAAACGTAAAATTGATTTTAAATGAATTATCTCTTCACTTTAATATTTTACTTAATTGATTAACTGCAAATATTATAATATTAAAATTAATAAGTACTAAATTGTTTAGCTTAAAATATATTTATATTTAAAAAACCATAAAAACATTAATAATATTTATCAAATTAAATTTAATAATATGTACAATAAATAACCTGTAATGAAGTATTAAAATTATAATAGTAATATTCAAACCATGATAAAATTTTATATTATTTTAATATTAAATATTTTAAAATAAAATAAAATAAAAATAATTGATTCTATATTAGTTAAAAAAATTAAAATATTTTATAATTATATTACTTTTTCAATTTATTAACTATTTTTTATGTTATTAAAATATTATAAATTTATTATACACAACTAACCCATAAGAATACAAACTAATTTCAAATTAAAAATAAATAAACAAATCATAAAACCGAAATTTTAACTAATGAAATTTTTATTAAAGAAACTTTACTTACAAAATTAAAAACTCCACCAAATAATAATCCAACTACCATACCATAACATTTGTACTTACTTGATCCCATGGGCAAACACGTCATATCCTCAAACACTTATTATTACACATTAAGATATTTTTATGGAACAAATTAAAATTTTGTAATTTTGGATATCGAAATCTTTTTTTTGAGTTCGACTTTTATTTTTTAAAAAATGAAAATGGGAATTGCCACCAATCCTTTTTCATGAGGTGTGATCGGATCACCTCGTAAATTGATAATTTTTAATAAATGGCTCGATTTACTAAAATAACAGTTTTAGTCTACAAAATTCAGGAAATGGGTTCAGGAGCCGGTTATGTACGAGGAAGGATTAGCACTCTCGTTACATTTAAAATTGGTACCTAATTAATTACTTAATGCCTTTAGTTTCGAAAATTAGAAATTTGAAAAGAATTCAAAATACGATTCCTTATTAAGTCATTACTTAACTAAATTAATTTTCAAGAAAAGAGCTTATTTCAAGTTGTTCGAAAAGAAAGGATCATGTCCCGTAAGTTAGGACACAATGCCTTAAACTCTCGAGAACTAGAATAAATGCCGATTGAACGTTACTTAAATCTCATTTTTCATTTATTTTACAGTAAATGTTCGTATATCAGTTTTAGAAGGAAGCCATATTCCGTGAGTTAGGAACATAATTTTTCTAATTCCAAAATAATGAACATTTGCTTCGGTTAAAAAATTTCCCTTTTTATGCATTGCGTGAAAAAATGAACGTAATACGTAAGGTGATATGCATTCAGTTTATTCGGGCTTAATATACAAATGGATAATTTTAAACCTAATGTTTGATATAGTGATAATAAAATAATTTTAAATGGATATGTGGGTAGAACGATAAATAATAAAAAAATAAGGAATACTATAATAATAATATAATTATAGTTAATATTAATATTCGCCTCATAATAAAGTTAAAATAAATGAGGTAATTTAAAATATGTAAAAAAATAAAAAAAATAAAAGTGAAAGATGCTAAATAATGAACGCAAATGTAAATGACATGTAAAAATATAAATAAATAATGGACGAAATATGTACAAATAATGAACGAAAAATGTACAAATCATGAATGAAAAATGTATAAATATAAATAATATAAATTTTAAAATAAAAGTAAAGCGACAGAAAATACATAAATAATAGGTAAATAATAATAGTAAAATTTCATGAAAGGCTAAGATTAAATATATAAGGGACCACATCGAAATTTAAATAAAATTGTAGGTATAAATCATAATAAAATAAATAATAAAAATAAAGGACCAAGGTGAAATGTCTGAAAAGGAGGAGGGACTAACTAGAAAATATCCCAAATCTCTTAAAAGCACTGTTACCAGAAGACCAAATGGTCAGAAGACCGAAATAAAAAAATAATAAAATTAAATAGATAAATTTAAAAAAAAGGAAAAAAGGAAAAAATAAGACCTAATTGAAACCAACTGTAAAAGCGGAAGGACTCCTAGAACAATTAGATCCCCATGTCAAAAAACGACGCTGTTTTGGTGTCTGAAGCAAAGCCCAAAACGACGCCATTTTGAGGGCTTATATAAGGAAAAAAAAAAACAAAAATTTCATTTCAAACACCAGTTAAAAAAAAAAAAAAATCTGAGAACCCCTTTTATTCTCTCCAAGCCTCCCCACTTCTGGCCCCGAGTCAGCAAGCCTCCGTCGTGACGGCCGACAGTCACCGACGACGGCTTCGCCATCCACGGTGGCCGAAAAAATACGAAAACCCCCTTTTTTCAATCGTTTGGCTCCCAAACACCGGATCTAAAGGCTAAAAGCCTTAAGAGGTAAAAAAAAAAAGCTTCGATCTTTTTCTTTTTCTGTTCTCCTTATATATATGTGTGTTTTTTTTCTTTCGAATAAATAAACACAAAAAATCACCTTTTTTTTTGTATTTTGAATGCTCTTTTTTTATAAAAAAAATTTCCCCATTACAATCGGTTTTTGTTGTGGCTTTATAGCCGATTACAATATCACATGTTTTTTATACTGTTTGCTATTGTTCCTCTACTATTTCTGCCTTTCTTTTTCGTCTCTTTCTTCTTGCTTTGTTTGCAGGTCTTGACAAGGTCAACAGAGAAGAGAGAAGGGTTGCATTTACCATTTTGGTGCAATGGCGCCAGTGGCATCAGGCCTCGGGACGAGGTGCCTCAGGCGGCGCGAGAGGAGCGGCAGCTAGGGTTTTTAGTTTTACTGAAAATAGTTTAGGTTGTGGGCCATTTGGGCTTTAGGTTTTTTTTTATTTTTGGGCTGTTTGTAATTTTTGGGTTTGGGTTTGTAATTTATTTTTGATTTTGTTTAGGGTAGGCCTTTACAGCTGCCCCTCTTTGCTCGTTGTCGTGTAACGGGAATGGAGCAAAAACTTTAAAAAGGGCCAATTTTGCCTGGTCTTGCTGAATCTTGACTTCTTTGGTGTTTCTCTTTTTCAAGTAGCCTCATTCTAAACCCACTGCAACTTCAGAGGTATAGGATTTGTTGCTTCAATCTACTCCACTACAACTTCAGGGAGATTAGACTTGTAGCTCCACTGCAACTTCAAGGAGATGAGACTCGTATTTTCAATCTATTCCACTGCAACTTCAGGGAGATGAGACTCGTATCTTCAATCTACTCCACTGCAACTTTAAGGAAATAAGATTTGTAACTTCAATCTACTCCACTGTAACTTCAGGGAGATAAGATTTGTAACTTTAATTTACTCCACTGTAACTTTAGAGAGATAAGGTTTATAGCTTCAATCTGCTCCACTGCAACTTCTAGGAGATAAGACTCGTAACTTGTAGCTTTAATCTATTCCACTGCAATTTCAGGGAAATAAGATTAGCATCTTCAATATGCTCCACTGCAACTTCAGGGAGATAAGACTTGCTATGGTAGATTTAATCCGACCAACTGCAACTTCAGAGGTATAGGACTTATCATTTCTATCCACTGGCAATTTCAGGGAGATAAGATTAGTAGCTTCAATCTACTCCACTGCAACTTCAGGAAGATAAGATTTGTAGCTTCAATCTGCTCTACTGCAACTTCAGAGTGATAAGATTTGCTATCTTCGATCTACTCCACTACCACTTTAGGGAGATAAGATCTGTAACTTCAATCTGCTTCACTGCAACTTCAGGGGGATAATATTTGTAATTTGTAGCTTTAATTTGTTCCACTGCAACTTCAGGGAAATAAGATTCGCTATCTTCAGTCTGCTCCAGTGCAACTTCAGGGAGATAAGACTTGTAACTTCAACTTGCTCCACTGCAACTTTATGGAGATAAGGTTTATAGCTTTAGCCTGTTCCACTGCAACTTCAGAGAAATATGATTCACTATCTTCAATCCGCTCCACTGCAACTTCAGGGAGATAAGAATCGTAACTTGTAGCTTTAATCTATAGCTTTAATCTGTTCTACTACAACTTCAGGGAAATAAGATTCACTATCTTCAATCTGCTCCTCTGCAACTTCAGGAAGATAAGACTTGTGGCTTTAATCTGCTCCACTGCAACTTCAAGGAGATAAGATTCGCCATGATGACTTCAATCCATCCCACTGCAACTTCGGGGGTATAGGATTTGTGGTTTCATTGGTCTGTTACACCGTTCTCTAGGGAACATGACATGTAGAATTTATTTCATAGGCCTATATTTATGCCAAGCGCTTAGGATGTTATGATCAGAATGAATCAAATGCTCCTAGCTAGATGTGTATGATATTTGCATGAATGCAGAATATCTTTTTTTTAGAATGATCCCCTTTTTAGTGCTTAGGTTGATATTTCTCATTGTTTGTCAAGGTTCTATCACTGATGTGTTACCATGCCTTTTTGTTCAGATCTGGTATCTTCAATAGGAAATCTGAAGAGGTAATCACAATTTGGACTATTCGTTCCATGATCTTTCCAACCTTCAAATTTGGTTAGTTCTAACTAGTGGTCCTGTTTCAGGTCCCTATACTATTTAGAAAACCTTTCAGAGCAATATGCAGAAAATCTTTTACTTGAATATTATTTGTCCATTAATCATTATTTCAATGAAAAATGATTGAAAAAGATCGTAACAATGGATAAGATTGAAATTTATTGGGAGCAAAGCTCGAAATGAATAGATTAATCAAAGATAGCAAACGTTGCTAAAATTCAAAATGAATAGATGAAACTAGGTGCCCCAGATATCATAGCATGAGCTTATCCGTACTAACTTCTCGAAGACCCTTTTGAGCCAGATATGTGTTTAAAAGATCTAGAATACTTTGCTGATGCCTCAAGATGTAAAATTTCTCCTCATTGTTACCTTTGCAGGGAAACGACTATTTCATGCCCACTATTTGGTCAAAATTTGAGCCGCCTTTTTTGGGTTTTCAACTCAAAACTCCTTTGGTCTCAAGGAGCCCTTTGTGGGTTTTCACATTGGCCTCTCATTTTTTCTCATTTCTTTTTTTTATAGGTAAAATGTGTCTTGATTGAATTTGAATTCACAGGGTTGGGCAAATCTCTGTCATCCATCTCGATCAAAATCAACGGTCTTCCAGAAAAGGCTTTCTTCACCATATAAGGTCCTTCCCAATTCGACATCTATTTTCCTCTGAAGTCCTTTTGTAAGGGAAGAATCTTTTTCAATACTAAGTCTCCCTCATGGAATTCTCTAGGATGAATCTTTTTGTTATAAGCCCGCATCTTTCATTTTTGGTACATCTGACCATGGTTGATAGCTTTCAACCTCTTTTCTTCGATCAAATTTAGCTGATCATATCAGGATTGGATCCATTTTGCTTCATTCAGCTTCAATTCTGACAAAACTCGGAGGGAATGAATCTCGACTTCAATAGGTAAAACCGCCTACATTCCATAAACCAAAGAGAAAGGCGTTGCCCCGGTGGAGGTTCTGACAGACGTTTGATAGGCATAGAAGGCAAATGGTAACTTCTCATGCCAATCTTTATAAGTCTTATTCATTTTCCCCACGATATTGTTAATGTTCACCATTCATTTTTTGGCGATATGGTGACGAGTTGTGGTGTTTGATCTTAAATTAACTACAGAACTTCGCTATCGTGCTGTTGCTCAAATTCAATGCATTGTCAGATATAATCTTTTCTGGCATCCCATACCGACATATGATCTCTTTCTTCAAGAATTTACTGACTATCGACTTTGTGACGTTGGCATATGAAGTGGCCTTTACCCATTTGGTAAAGTAACCAATGACTACAAAGATGAATCGATGCCTATTAGAAGCTTTTGGCAAGATCGGACCAATGACATCCATGCCCCACATTGAGAAAGACCATGAAGAAGTCATGACATGAAGAGGTGAGGGAGGTACATGAATTTTGTCTCCATAAATTTGGCACTTATGACATCTTTTGGTGTAATTAATACAATCCCCTTCCATGGTGGTCCAATAATACTCAAATCTCATGATCTGTCTGGCCATTGTAAAACCATTGACATGTGCAAATAAAATGTAACACCCCTAACCCGTAACCATCGCCGGAATAGGGTTATGAGGCATCACCGAATAATTCAAAACATTTATAAACATTTTACATCTTAACATAACAATTCATAGTCATAGAGTCCTTTAAATAGGTCTAGAAACCTTAAACATGCATTAGAAAGGGTCAGGACTAAACCAAGCTCATACAAAATTTTTTTGAAACTTAACATTTTTCAAAGTTACAGAGGTCACACGCCCGTGTGGGTCAGACACACCCATGTGTCTTAGCCGTGTCAAAACAGGGCATACATACTGACTTGTCCACACAGTCGGAGACACGCCCGTATACTTAACCCGTGATCGACACTGACTTATGTCATACGGCCAGTCACAGGCCCGTGTGTCCAGCGCGTGTGTGAGTCTGACTTGCTTCAATTTGCAAACTTAAGAGACATGGTCGAGCCACACGTCTGTGTACTCAACCGTGTACGCAAATGTAGGCCATTTGCAAGGCCAATTTGCCACCCACACTTTGGGTCACACCTACAAGCATCAAACCATCCTAAATTCATGCTCCAAAAGAATTCAAAACATACCAAAACATGCAAAATTTGACCCTCAATCACATCATACATTTGCATATACAATTCTTACTCAAATATACCAATTCAAAGCATCAACTTTCCTTCAAAACATATAACTAATACTTTATTTAAACCATTTCAATTCATAGAAATTCCTCATCAATTAAATATCTAAATCAACCATGAACTACCTATTTATATACCATTTCATTAGTTTAACATTATGCACATAAAACCATACCAAATCATGCATCTTATAGCTTGAACTACTCATCATAAACACATTCATTAACTAGCCATATCACATGACTATTTTTACACATCACAAACCATATCATAAATTCTCTAGACTATACATGCCATACTTTAACATATACATTCTCAAAAAGTACCAAAATATAGTTCGATAGTGTGGTGATGATCCTTGACGATCCCCGAGCTTCTCGTAGCTTTAATAATCTAAAAAAAATAATCACACAATAACACACACATAGTAAGCTTTCATAGCTTAGTAAGTCATAAGCAAATAATGAACAAATAAACATTTGCATTTAAAAGAACTAGCCAAAATCACATAATTATTAACCAATTATATATTTAATATGTTTACAACTCAAATATTAACACATTTACAATAGCAATATAACATCAACTTTCAAACTCACATATACTCATAATCACATATAGATTCATCTTTTACCATGTTCAATTCATGAATCCATTATAAACATATACTTACCTTGTTTTCATATACATACCACAAAGCACATACCTGAATCCTTTAGTTCGTTTTCACATCTGATCTTATCTTGATAATGCCCGTTGAACCATTCGAAATTAATGGTGATACTCGGACAGTCGGAAGGCTCGTACAATGCCGACATCCTAGACGTGGTCTTACATGTAATCACATATAGATGCCACTATCCCAGACAGGGTTTTACACGAATCAAATACGATGCCAATGTCCCAGACATGGTCTTACACGTAAACATAAGTCGATTCCAACGTCCCAGACGTGGTCTTACATGAAAACACATATCGGAATCCTATGTCATGACATATGTATCCTAACTATTCCTAAGGTTAGTACGGGGCTTTCTAACGTTGTATCTCAAACATTTCAGGCGTGTAAATATTGCTCCGATGCTCAATTCATTTCAGCATATTAATTTACAAAAATAAAAATTCAATTTGGCACTATTGATTTAGATACAACAAAATTTAACAACATTATTTACTTATGAACTTACCTCGGATAACGACGGATGAAATCGATTACTCGACCACTTTCGACTTCCCCCGTTCTAATTCCATTTTCTTTTGTTCTTGATCTATATAAATTCAAATTTGGCTATTCAATGACACATTTCATTCAATTCAAACCACAAACACATAATTAGGGCATTTTATATTTAAGCCCCTAAAATTCACATTTTTGACATTTTAGTCCCTATTTAATAAAATCATAAAATACACAAAATTTCATATTTCCCATGCTTGGCCGAATATTCATGTAGTTCATATAAGTCCATATATTTCATTTATTTGACATTTTAGTCCCTAAATATTATTTTCACAATTTAGCCTAAATTACTCAAATTCATCTAAAACCCAAAGACAAAACATATTATCTATCACATATCTTTTATTTTCCATCATCAAACAAAAAAAACCACAAGCTATCATCAATGGCAAAACATAAAATGATCATCAAATTCAAAAATTAAAACATGGGCTTTGTAGTACTCGAAGCAACGATCACAAAAACTTAGAAATTATTAAAAATCGAAACAAAAACATACCTTGATTGAGCTTAGCAATGACCGAATGCTTCAAAAATCTTAAACCCTTTTTCTTTTCTAAGTTTCGATGGTGCATAGACAAAAAATGATGAAAGAAATGTTTTATTTTATGTTTTAATCAACATAATATCACATTTACTAAATTACCCTTAGTTAATTAACATAATAATCACTTAATGGTTGTCCATAAATGTCCATTCATTACAACCATGGTCTAATTGCAACATAAAGACCTCATATTTAATTTATCAAAGGAATTAAGTACTTTAACAATTAGAATGCCATCTTTACAATTTACGCGATTAAGTCCTTTTTGTAAATTAAGCACACAAACGATCAAATTAAATCATAGAAATTTCATACATATCAATTCACATACTATAAGAACGGAAAATAATATTAAAATATTTTTTGATTCAGATTTGTTGTCCCAAAACCACTATTCTGACTAGGGTCTAAACCAAACTGTTACAATTCCCCCCTTAGGGATTTTCGTCCTCGAAAATCTTACCAGTGAATAGATTTGGGTATCGTTCTCTCATAGCATCTTCGGGCTGCCATGCCGCTTCTTCGACCCCGTGTCGATGCCATAAGACTTTCACTAATGAGATTTTCTTATTTCTCAATTCTTTCACCTTGCGATCTAAAATCTGGATCGGTTCTTCCTTGTATGTCATATCAGATCTTATTTGAATCTCAAACGGAGAAATTACATGTGATGGATCAGATTAATATCATCGAAGATCTTTTCTAACTCAGGTGGCAACAACATTCTATAAGCAACTGGCCCGATACGTTTAATAATCTCATATGGTCCAATGAATCTCGGACTCAATTTACCTTTAGGACCAAATCGAAGTATTTTCTTCTATGGCGAGACTTTCAAAAACACTTTATCCTTAATCTGAATTTCAATATCTTTACGTTTCAAATCTGCGTACGACTTCTAACGATCTGACACGGCTTTCAAACTATCGCGAATCACTTCACTTTCTGTTCGGTTTCTTTGATCAAATCGACCCCGTGTATCTTATTCTCATTGAGCTCGGTCCAATACAATGGTGTTCAACATTTACGACCGTACAAAGCTTCATAAGGTGCTATTTTGATACTTGATTGAAAGCTACTATTATACAAAAATTCAATCAGTGGCAAGTATCGTTCCCACGTACCTTCAAACTCAAGAATGCAACATCTCAAAATATCCTCGAGTATCTGAATGATTGGTTCGGACTGACCATCTGTCTGCGGATGGAAATCAGTGCTAAAGTGTAGTTTCGTACCTAGTGCATCTTGCAGTTTCTTCCAAAACTGCGATGTGAACCTGGGATATCTATCTGAAACAATAGAAATAGGCACTCCGTGTAATCTCACAATCTGAGAAATGTACAACTTAGCAAGCTTTTCAAGTGAATAATCTTGTGAACCAGAATAAAATAAGCCTATTTAGTCAATCTATCTACAATAACCCAGATTGTATCTTTCCCTCATGGACTTCTTCCAAGATTTTCTTAGCCTCAACAGCGTCCACACATCTTAGTAGCACCTGATCTTTCCTTCTTTTGTATAGAATCTCTTCATCTAAGACATAGCCATTGGCTAGTCTTCTCAACATCCTTTTATCATTCTCAGTTGCTTAGTCAGGGTACTCACAATTTTTCACATATCATAGTATATAGTGGTACCAAAGGTGATCGTCCTTTTCTTCTTCCTCAATGTTGTAACAATAATCCAGAGTCTCATAAATACTCATCTGGATAGGTTTCACATCCTCTTGGTTGTTCCCTTTGATCATGGAAGCTAAAGTTCCTATGGTATCAGCCATTTGATTTTCATTTCGTGGGAGATAGCAGAAGGTGATGTCGTCAAACTCTTCAATTAGTTATAGAGCCAGCTTTCGATAATTGATCAAATTGGGGTCTCTCGCCTCTCATTCACCTTTGAGTTGGTAGATCACTAATACATAATCTCCATATACCTCTAGTACTTTGATCTTGCGTTTTATGGCTGCACGGATGCCTATGATGCATGCTTTGTATACTGCCATGTTGTTTGTGCAATCAAAATCCAATTTACTAGTAAAAGGATAATGATATCCGTTTAGAGATACCAGGACTGCCCCGATTTCATTACCCATAGCGTTAGAGGCCCCATTAAATTTTAGTTTCCAGAGATGTTCTTCTTGAGAACCTTCTTCAATGGTTGCAACATACATTAGGTTTTTGTTTGGGAATCGAAATTCAAAGGCTCGTAATCTTCTAGAGCTCTATTAGCTAGAAAATTAGCTATTGCACTTCCTTTTACTACATTCTGGTTCACATAGACTATATCAAACTCGGAAAATAGAATTTGCCATCAGGCCATCCTTCCATTTAGAGCAGTCGACTCTATCATGTACTTTAGAGGGTTTATTTTCGAGATTAGCCAAGTTGTATGGTACAACATGTATTGTCTCAGTTTCCAGGTTGTTCAAATCAAGGCACAACACAACTTTTCATTTGGCGAATATCTTATCTCACATTTATTGAATTTCATACTGATGTAGTATATCGCTCTTTCTTTTCTTCCTGACTCATCGTGTTGGCTAATTACACATCCCATAGAATTCTCAAATACTGCCAAGTACAGTATCAGTTGCTTATCTAGACTAGGTGGCATCAGCATTGGGGTATTAGACAGGTAATGTTTGACCTTATCAAAGGTTATCTGGCATTCCTCATCCCATACACCTAGATTGTGTTTCTTAACGAGATAGAATATCAGGTCGCATTTCTCGGTTAATTATGAAATGAACCTAGCGATGTAATTTAATCCCCCTAAGAAACCCTAGACCTCTTTTTGAGTGCGCGATGGAGGCAACTCCTGTATAGCCTTGACTTTGTCCAGGTTGATTTCAATCCCCCTTTTCGCTGACTACGAATCCTAGCAATTTTCTCTACTTATCCCCGAAGGTACATTTTGCTAGATTGGGCTTTAGTTGGAATTTTCTCAACCGTAAGACCAATTTCTTTAAGACTTGAACACGCTCCTTTTCCATTCTGGATTTTGCAATCATGTCGTCGACATAAACTTCAATTTCTTTATGCATCATATCATGAAACAAGGATACCATGGCTCTTTGATACGTTACTCCCGCATTTTTCAGTCCAAATGGCATCACCTTATAGCAAAATGTTCCTCACATGGTTACGAATGTGGTCTTTTCCATGTCTTCAGGATGCATCTTTATTTGGTTGTATCCCGAGAAACTATCCATGAAGGAGAACAGTGAGTAACCTGCCGTGTTGTCCACTAAGGTGTCGATATGAGGTAATGGGAAATTGTCTTTCAGGCTGCCTTTGTTCAAATCCCTATAGTCTACGCACATTTGTACTTTCCCATCTTTTTTAGGGACGGGGACGATATTGGCAACCCATTCTGAGTATTTAACTACTTGTAAGAAACCAGCGTCGAATTGCTTCTTGGCCTCTTCTTTTATTTTCAGTAAGACGTCAGACCTCATCCTTCGGAGCTTCTATTCTACTGGCTTACACTCTTTCTTTATGGGCAGCCGGTGTACCACGATATCAGTACTTAACCTAGGCATGTCTTGATATGACCATGCGAAAACATCCTTGAATTCTTGAAGTAATTCAATGAGGCCTCACTTTGTCTCTGCGACAATGCAAGCTCCAATCTTCACCTCTTTTTCCTCTCATAAGCTCACAATTTCTACTGACTCTTTATGAGGTAGGATTTGTTTATCATCTTATTCCACTATCCTCAACAAATCAGGAGATAGGTTACAGTCTTGATCATCTTCAAAATCCTGAGAACCCTCCATACACATATCTTGCTCAAAAGGAGTCTCTAAGTCAATAGCAGCGCCACTCATATCATTGATATCTAGAGACTTGTTATAGGGATGAACGAAGATCCAAAGAATAAATGAATCTAAGAATGACTATCTGTGTCGTATGAGTATGAGTGAAATGGAAAGAACAAAAGTATGTTTGCCAAAACGAGACTCAAATATGCATTTTATTGAAATAAAAATAGTGGACATGTGCCTTTTTCACAAAAGGATTCCTATTGCTCCCAGGCTTAAAGCAACAGGTGTGTTCTGAATATTACTCTGAAATGGTCCTAAAAACTACAGGGATCTCCTCCACAGTCTAGTTGTTCAGAACACTTCCAGGGATGTAGGAATAAATTCTTGATAGGTTTTTTAGTTCCCTTTCCAAACCCTTGATATTTTTAAAGAATTACAACTCTTTGTTATCCATCAGACTCTGTACTAGATTTTTGTACTCGATGCACTTTTGGATTTCATGAAATTTATTGCATGCCATGAAATGTAATGTTAATGAATGGAAAAGATGCATGCAAAAAGGCGTTGATTCTAGTTCAATTCCATTAGAACAACTTTACTAGAAAACAAGTTTCTTTACATAAAGTGGATACATATACGACCTTACTTTAACACTCCAAACCTTAATTTTCCCAAGAAACAAAGCTAATTCTTGGCCCTGATCCAACTCCGATTCGGATTTCAGACTTTGAACGGTTGCGGTCTGTAAGTGGTCAGACATTTTTCGTACTTGGACCAAAGTTTCACTCATAACATGGCCCATATCTCTGACTTGCCCTTTTCACAGGCTGTCACCTTCCTCTTGTTGCCTTTTCTCAGACCATATTCGCGTGGCCGTGTTGTCTTCCACTTTATCAAGAAACCCATTTTCCATGACAAGCTCTCTATTTAGCAACTGAATGTGAATCAACACCCTTTTCTATGATGAAAATGCAATGTAATCATAGTAAAAAAAAGTCAGTATACTTCATACAAAGCTAGAATTTAAAACAAGTAAGAAATAATAAATAGAGTACCTATTCGGGTGACCACTTGAGGTTTGGTGTGGTTCTACCTATGGTAGGTTCCTAGAGCTCATTATATGTGGTTCAGTTCTAAAGTAAGGGTACCTGAATCGGCAGATTCCTCAATCCTCACCTATTATAGGCTCATACAGACCGAGTTCAGTTTAGGGGAATACATTTCCCTATGGCTATACGGAGATGAAGATCTCACGAAGACATAGGTATGAATGTATCTCGAAAGCGATCCACTATCTTACACGGAGGTGAAGACCTCACGAAGGAATAGTTTCTCACTCCCACTTAAGAAGGGAAAAATCGAACGGTTATGCAAATGCAATATTCAGAAAACACACAAAAAGAAATTTTTGAACTAATAAAACAGATATACTAGATCGTTATACAACCCGAGACATCAAAACATGAATGATGAAATGCAACAAAGGGATCGTAAATTTAAACCAAATTGTCAATTTTCGACAAAAAGACCAAAAGTAATCAACTCGCGGCTTGACTCTCTTATTTGTCCCCAGTGGGGTCACCAAACTGTCGAAACCTTTTTTTTTGAGTTCGACTTTTATTTAAAAAAAATGAAAATGGGAGTCGCCACCAATCCCTTTTAATGAGGTGTGATCGCATCACCTCGTAAATTGATCATTTTTAATAAATGGCTCGATTTACTAAAACAATGGTTTTGGTCTACAAAATTCAGGAAATGGGTTCGGGAGTCGGTTACGTACGAGGAAGGATTAGCACCCCGTTACGCCCAAAATTGGTACCTAATTAATTACTTGATGTCTTTAGTGTCCAAAATTAGAAATTTGAAAAGAATTCAAAATACGATCCCTTATTAAGTCACTACTTAACTAAATTAATTTTCACGAAAAGGGCTTATTTCAAGTTGTTCGAAAAGAAAGGATCATGTCCCATAAGTTAGGACACAATGCCTTAAACTCTCGAGAACTAGAATAAATGCCGATTGAACGTTACTTAAATATCATTTTTCATTTATTTTAAAGTAAATATGCGTATCTCGATTTTAGAAGGAAGTCATATTCTGTGAGTTAAGAACACAATTTTTCTAATTCCAAAATAACGAACATTGGCTTCGGTTAAAAAATTTCCCTTTTTATGCATTGCGCTAAAAAATGAACGTAATACGTAAGGTGATATGCATTTAGTTTATTCGGGCTTAATATGCAAATGGGTAATTTTAAACCTAATGTTTGATATAGTGATAATGAAATAATTTTAAATGGATATGTGGGTAGAACGATAAACAATAAATAAATAAGGAATACTATAATAATAATATAATTATAGTTAATATTAATAATCGCATCATAATAAAGCTAAAATAAATGAGGTAATTTAAAATATGTAAAAAAAATAAAATATAAAAGTGAAAGATGCTAAATAATGAACGTAAATGTAAATGACATGTAAAAATATAAATAAATAATGGACTAAATATGTACAAATAATGAATGAAAAATGTATAAATATAAATAATATAAATTTTAAAATAAAAGTAAAGCGACAATAAATACATAAATAATAGGTAAATAATAATAGTAAAATTTCATGAAAGGCTAAGATTAAATATATAAGGGACCACATCAAAATTTAAATAAGATTGCAGGTATAAATCGTGATAAAATAAGTAATAAAAATAAAGGACTAAGGTGAAATGTGTGAAAAGGATGAGGGACTAACTGGAAAATATCCTAAATCTCTTAAAAGCATTGTTACCAGAAGACCAAATGGTCAGAGGATCGAAATAAAAAAATAATAAAATTAAATGGATAAATTTTTAAAAAAGGAAAAAAGGATAAAATATGACCTTATTGAAACCAACTGTAAAAGCGGAAGGACCCCTGGAACAATTAGACCCTCATGTCAAAAAAGCGCGGATCCTACACAATTCGAGTTGGGTCAGACCAATTCGAGTTCAAAATGACGTCGTTTTGGCATCTGAAGCAAAAGCTTAAAACGACGCCGTTTTGAGGGCTTATATAAGTGAAAAGAGAAAAACAATTCATTTCAAACACTAGTTTAAAAAAAATATCTGAAAACCTCTATTCTTCTTTCCAAGCCTCCCTACTTCCGGTCCCAACACCGACAAGCCTCCGTCGAGACGGCCACCGATCACCAGTGACGGCTCCGCTGTCCACGGTGGCTGAAAAAATACAAAAACCCCATTTTTACGATTGTTTAGCTCCCAAACATCAGATCTAAAGGCTAAAAGCCTTAAGAGGTAAAAACAAACAAAAAAACCTTCGATCTTTTTCTTTTTCTGTTCTCCTTTTTTTATATATATATATATGTTTTTTTTTTTGCTTTCGAATAAATAAACACAAAAAATCACCTTTGAAGTTTTTTTTTGTATTTCGATTGCTTTTTTTTAAATCCCCCCTTACAATCGGTTTTTGTTGTGGATTTATAGTCGATTACAATATCACATGTTTTTTATACTGTTTGCTACTGTTCCTTTGCTATTTCTGCTTTTCTTTTTTGTCTCTTTCTTCTTGCTTTGTTTGTAGGTCTTGGCGAGGTCAACGGAGAGGAGAGAAGGGTCGCCTTTGCCGTTTTGGTGTAATGGGGCCATTAGCGTCAGGCCTCGAGACGAAGTGCCTCTGGCAGCGCGAGAGGAGCGGATGCTCGAGTTTTTAGTTTTACTGAAAATAGTTTTGGTTGTGGGCCATTTAGGCTTTAGGTTTTTTTTTTAATTTTGGGCTGTTCGTAGTTTTTGGGTTTGGGTTTGTAATTTATTCTTGGTTTTGTTTAGGGCCAGAACAAAATTGGGCCCTTACATTGGACATTACAAATTAAGATATTTTTATGATACAAATCCATACTATTTATACTCGAGGTTGTTGGAACATGAGTATATTCAAATTTTTTTAAAAGTTTATAATTTTAGGCTTTAAACCCATTAAAATTATTAATAAGTTTACATTTTGGTCACTCATTTTCAAAAAGTTACAAAAATGGTCATTGTAACTATTGGAAAGTTTTTATTTAAATTAATGAACTATTGAAAAGTTTTTATTTAATTGGCCTTTAAAAAAAGGTTTAGCTAACGAGCTCCAAGGAACGACTCATCAATCGGTACGGTGGATCAATACCCATATACAAGTAGAAGAACATACCTTAGATCTACGTCGATCTGATGGTTAGTGTCGAAAATCAGAAAAGGAAGTTGTTTAGATTTTGGTTGACAGAAGTTGTTTCATAAAAATAAAACTGAACTGTAGAAGAGTAGGGAAATGAGAGCTTTCTATTGGTATAGGTGGTGCAAACAGAGAAGGCCATACAACAACGATTTTAATAATCTAGTGACTTAAATAAAAACTTTCAAATAGCTTAGTAATCATTTTAAAACTTTTTTGAAGTTGAGTGGCCAAAACATAAATTTACTAATAGTTTAATGACCATGTGTATAGTTTACCCATAATTTTATGTGGATGGATGGATATTTAAAAGTACACATATATAACTGTTATAATAAACGTCGATAATGACAGTAGAATGATCACAAAGTAATAAGAAAAGAAAAATAATAATACACATATTTTACGTGAAACCCCTTTCGGGAAAAAAACCATGGTTAGAGGAAGAGAAATTCACTAATGTTGAAAAAAGAATGATACCAGAGAAGTTTCAACTACATCTATTTAAGGGTTGAAAAACCATGTTTTAATCAAAGCCAAATAGAAGAAATATAATTCTATACATACTCAACTTGTGCGGTATGGTTTGTATTTTGCCATTGCATTTATTTCTTCAACCTGTTTTAATCAAAGTCAAATAGAAGTATAGTTCTATACTCCCCCACAGATCCCCTTATTTTGCCACTATATTTATTTCTTCAACAAGTGCTAGGATTTAGGTCACACAATCTCTAACAATAACCACGGGAGTTAGGTGAGATGGAAAGGTCTCTCCTACCTTAACTAGTGATCGAGGGTTTGATCCTCACCCTAGGTATGGAACAACTTTAAAACTCGTGGCTAGCATCTACCCTTTTAATGAGATACAGAATGCGAAGGATTAATTACCAGACTCGTTTTGATAGATATTTTGAAAAATCAAAAAAGAAAGTACACATATATACACTCAAATCCAATTATTTTAAAATAAAAATAAGAAGTATATGGATATGAATATGGAGTTGAGACAAATTCAAGTGAATATAGTTAGTTTGCAATATTGCCCATTGTCCCCTTTCGGTTAAATGAGGTTAAAAATAAGGAAAGATATTAAAGCAAATAGGAATAGAAGCAATGTTTTTGATGTCTCCTCATAATAAAACATAATAAGACCACTTGAGGCTACAATTCTTTTGAATAATTGTGAAAGCACAAAGGCATTGATATGACCTCTATTTATCTTCTTGCCTACTCCAATATCCCATTTAGTCAAATGGCCTTGACTAGTTTGTGAATGACTATAATATCCTTCTAAAAGAATTGGCCTAAACACTTGCTTCCATAAACTAACTTCCATTAGCTAAAATCTAAGCTATGGAACACAAAGAGGTCCTAGTTTGAAAATAAAAGGGTTATATATATTAAATTCGAATTTAAAATCAAATAAATGTCACATCATAAATGTGAATTTATGAATTATTAAGTTCATCTAAATCAGCAAATATATGAATTATTGAAATCATGATGTTTTATAAAGATTTGTTTGGAGCAATTGTTAAATTTTCTGTCCGACACTTAAATAACATGAGTTCAGATCTTGTCATTCTTCTTTTCTTTCTCTCAATATTGTAATAAAAAAAATTCAAACCTTTCAAACTATTACCTAACACGAGCTCTTTTTATTTTAAAAAAAAAATGGGTTTAGGTCAAGATAGGATTTAGATCAACCCCGCACCATACTACTCAAGAAATTTACATACCCATATTTTATTTTAATTAGAATTTTTTTAAATTTTTGTAAGACTTTATAGCTTTTTAACTATCTTTAAATATGTATTTAATTTAATTTTGTAAAAGTTAAAATAGTATAAAAAATTTGTGATATTTTTGTCGATTAATCTTAGCTCATTTGGTATTAGTATTATTGCCAGCATAGGAGGATGTAGGTTCGAGATATTGTATAAAAAAACAGATATGATAATGTTAATAAAATATTTTAAAAAAGAGACATGTTAACCCATTAAAAATTAAAATAAAACAAGACAAAATGGGGAATTTTCAACTCCTTTACTTTACCTTCTTAATTAAAATATGCTTTAAATTATAAAGTCTTTTTAGGTTGATAGAAACCCACAAGCACTATCATCCTGGATGGATATTAAAGTACATATCCCCATCTTGTTTTTTTGATTGATAATATAAAAACATGGTTTGATATTTGAAGAGAAAATTAAAAATGAGAAAATGACCCTCCAAAATCCAATCCCAAAGTTAGTTACAATAAGAATTCCTACACTTATTTTTCATTTATATCAAACAAAATTTGAGGTCATTCATGTGTCTAAGACCTGTTTCCTACCATCCAAACAAGTTTCAAAGTACAAATACTTATTTCCAAGTTAAGATCACGCACATTTTTAGAAAATGACTAGAGAGAATTGATTCTTGAACCCACATTGATGAACTTGTTTACTACATATAGCTCGACATCTAGGCTAAGAGATAAATTGTACAACACTAATAATTAATGTTAAATTATGATCACAAATGGCACCTAATGTTGTTTGATTGATAATGATTTGGGGATAAAAGAGCTTTGGACATTAGGATTTGAGTAAAATTTAGTTGGTAATGAATTTGAAATATTTTTGAATTATAGTAATAGTCTTTTATTTGATGCACCCAATGTTAGGTTATCATAAAAGTACCTAACATTGTTAAAAGATGCTATTTTCTATCATATTGAAAAATAGGGTTTTATTTTCTCGATACAAACATTTACATATAATAATCAAATAAGTTGGTGGTTGATTGATTAATTGGATTTAAGTTTGAATACGCATGATTGTTAAGTTTTGGTTGCGTGATGGATGATACGCATGTGTTTAGTGAATTATTGTTATAGATGCTTGAATGGCTTGCTGATAATTGAGACAAGCTTAAAATGACCAAATGGTAAGGTATGAACTTATAATGCACTTAGAAATGTATAAGATGTAAATTTGACATGTTGAGTAATATGAATTGTGACTTTAGGTTTACATGCTAGTATAGTTAACTGGTTAGAGTGTTAAAATATGTTGTAGTCTAACTGAGCACGTAACACCCTGAATCTTGGGGTTAGAAGTTTTGAGTTTTGTGGTTAGAGTCAGTGAGAAGATTGCACTATTGTGTTTAATTGCGCGTTTAAGTGACAGAATGGGCTTCCTGGTCTGATGGTTGAGTGAGTGTTAGTGAACCTCTTAGTTCTGGGCTCGAGCCCTTGTGTTTGTGTTTTGGGTGATATATTTTTATATTATTAAATAGTGGACTTGTTTTAGTTTTAAAATATAATTATTAGTTTTATTTTGATTTTTATTTTGATTTTGATTTTGATTTTGATTTTTCTCTCTGGACGTTCTCTTTCTTTCTTACTTTTTTGTTTTCTTTTTGTTTGTTTTTTCTTCTTTTCTTTTTTGAAAATGGTAGGGGTTGTGGTTTCCGGAGGGCTTCGATTTCTTGGTCATCGAGTTGGGTTCTGGACGTCTCTGATCACGATTTAGGTGTGGGATTCGAACCTTATCTATTCTATTTTTTTTTTGCAAACTATTGTTTCGGCATTTCTTGAGTGTGCGCTAACCCGTTGATTTTAGGTTTTTAGTCGTTGAAAAAGTAAGGGGAATACTCTATTTTCTGATATACTCTTGTTATTGCAAAGGTTGGGGACTGTTTTAATGGTTAAAACGACGATTTTGTCTTGTTCTGAGGTGGTTCCGTGACCAAACGGGTGGCTATACGGGCGTGTTCCAGTTGACACGGCCGTGTGCTTTTAGGAATTAGGGTTCTCCGGCAAGTTTTGGTGCCACACGGCCGTGTAGCCAATTTGGGGATTTTTTTCATTTTTCACACGAGCGTGTGTGTTTGGGAATTAAGGATTTAGTATTTTGGCACCACACAGCCGTGTGGCTAATTTGGGGATTTAGGGATCTCACACGGGCGTGTGTTTTGGGCACACAGCCGTGTCTAGTGGGCACACGGGCGTGTGAGACCCTCACACGGCCATGTCTACCCTATACTCTATTTTAGCACAATTAGACAGTGAGTTACACGTCCTGTTCACACGGCCGTGTCCTTGGTTCACACCGGCGTGTACCTTTGCCACACGGCCGTGTGCCTCCCACCACACGGGAATTTTGACCCCCACATAGCCTAGGTTTTTCCATGCAGTCGTGTGGTCCTAAGACACCAAATTTTAGTTTGTGTATGTTTTTTATCTAAAAATGTGTCTGTATATTCCGACCCTTGGCTAGGCTTAAGTGGGGGTATTTAAGTCTGTATCTGTAGGCCATGTGCTTTGCTTATGTGTTGTTTGTGACTGTGGTGTAAGATGACTAATCCAGAACCCGGTTAGCTGGGTGTGTGTGCATATCTGTTTCTGTCTGACTGTCTGTTAATGTGTTCATTGTTTCTATGAGACTGTAAGCATTCATGCACTTGCATAAAGTATTTTAGGGTTGGTTATGAAGAGAAGGAAGGCGATTACATTACGATTTGGCGATCTTCTTTGCATTGTCTGATGATTTATCGCACTATACCGCACACACGTCGTCGGCTATGCTTTGTGTACCATTATCCGATGCAGTAGTTTAAACTACAATAATATGCAGACAACGGATTATCGCATTGCATCAGATCTTTGCATATATGCCGCCATGCATGCTGCGTATTAATATCTGAGTAGCTTAGTCCACATGCATGGTGTGTAGGGTTGGATAAGCCTTTTGAGCTGCTATGTGGTGTGTTTGGTAGGATGAGCTTAATTTGCTCTTATGGGGTATGATTGGGGGACGGAGAGGGGTGTTGGCTAGACGGGTGGATTTTATTACTTGATTGCATTCATACACATTTGTTCGAGTGTTCTGGGTGAAGATTATTTGACCGTGTTCTGTCTGATTGAATAACATTTGTGACTGAGTATCTGTGTGTGACATGGTGTCCTTAAATTGTTTCATTCTGTTGGGACGTTGGTTCCGAGTTCACTTTCTGTTTCTGTGTATTTTTGTATGTATGTTTCGCTTTCAAATCGGTTCCCAAAAATCTGTTGTTATTCATTTGGAACTCACACTGAGCTCATGTAGCTCACCCTCTTAGTTTTTCCCCTTGCAGGTACATTTCTAAACTCTGACGCTGGACGCGGTATGCTGAGGTCTCGAACAGTGTCGGTTTAAAATAGGCTTTAATAATATTTTATCAATTTTTGAGTTTATAATTAAACCCCTCGAACTGTAAGAACTGTTTTGAAAACTGTGGTATGATGTTTTATGTTTTACATACGAAAATATCATTGGGACTGTAATTTCTGTTGAAAATTAGGAATATATACCTGAAAATTTTACGTGACTTTAATATTGCAATATTTTTCGGTTTGTTGAACTAAAACTTTTCTTTGATCACTTCGGTGGTCAATGTAACCTCCGGGATTTGGTTCAAACTTTTAGGTCGGGCCTAGAGTGTTACATTTGTAGTATCAGGGCCAGCTTTGCAAAAACTCGGCATGTGTTTCTACATATCCGTGTGCGCACGTGGTTGTTTTGAAAAAAATAAAGGAAATTTTGAGAAACTGTACCACAGTAAGTTGAAATGATTTATGTTTTGGAAATGTTTTATGAAAATGAAATGTCTGAGACTTCGATGCTGGTCCAGTGAAAATTCGAAACTGTGATTTTAGAAATGTAGTTTTTGCATTTATTTTGTTTTGTGTTTGCATTCTAAAAATGTAGTTATTCTAAGTTAGCCACAAGACGGATATGGATTCTGAAGGTAAGCAAGATCGCGAGGAGTCGACTGCTTCTCTGGGACGTGTGTCTATTCAGGAGTCAGAGGACAATGTGATTTTGCTAGCTTCGGGTAGCGATAGCCCAGAGCTTGGTACTGAGGCATTGACTCAGGTAGTAAGGGAAGTGTTAGAGAAAGTGTTTGAGCCTAGAATAATGGGGAATAGTGAAACGCTTTAAGCTAAGTTCGTAGATTGTAGGAAGAAAAGAGATCGTAGTCCCCTGAGGTTAGAGCCTTGTTCTGCGAAGCGTGTTAGAACGTATTTCAGCGGCAATAGCGGTTTTACGGAGGTGCTGGTGGTGGTGCGAGCGCTCTGTTTTGTGAACACTATAAGAAGCGCCATCCGGGCAATTACTGGAAAAAGGCAGGAGCATGTATTCGATGCGAGTCCACAGAGCATCGGATTTGGAAGTGTCCTCGACGACTTTGAGATAAGTATGGTTGCGAATGTTTTGACATTTTGGTTTGAGCATAGTAATTGTGTGTGATAGGACAACTGTGTATCTGCTTCAGTGGTTAAATGTTCTGGTTGTGTGAGGTTTTGAGTTCAAGTCTAGCGTGGTAATGCTTTGGGACTAGAGTGTGCAGCGAGAGCATAGTGGTGTAGCTTGTGTTTTACCATTGTTCTGCTAGTTTGAAATTTCGGGGAAGAAATTTCTTTAAGAAGGGGTGAGTTGTAACACCCTGAATTTTGGGGTTAGAAGTTTTGAGTTTTGTGGTTAGGGTCAGTGAGAAGGTTGCACTATTGTGTTTAGTTGCGTGTTTAAGTGACAGAATGAGCCTGCTGGTCTGGTGGTTAAGTGAGTGTTAGTGAACCTCTGAGTTCTGGGTTCAAGCCCTTGTGTGTGTGTTTTGGGTGATATATTTTTATATTGTTAAATAGTGGACTTGTTTTAGTTTTAAAATATAATTATTAGTTTTATTTTTATTTTTATTTTTATTTTTCTCTCTAGACGTTCTCTTTCTTTTTTCTTTTTTCTTTTTTGTTTCTTCTTCTTTTCTTTTTTGAAAGTGGTGGGGGTTGTGGTTTCTTGAGAGCTTCGATTTCCTGGTCATCAAGTCGGGTTCTGGACGTTTCTGATCGCGATTCAGGTGTGGGATTCAAACCTTATCTATTCTATTTTATTTTGCGAACTATTGTTTCGACATTTCTTGAGTGTGCGCTAACTCGTTAATTTTGGGTGAATATTATTTGACTATGTTTTGTCTGATTGAATAACATTTGTGATAGAGTGTATGTGTGTGTGATAAACCGTAATTATAACATATTTTAATCCCATATTTAGTATGCTTTTGGATGATTTATCCCTTGATTTTTGTAAAAAGGTGTTTTTAATCCTTTCTTTTCATGTCTTATACCCAAGAAAGCACCCGAGGATGAAACGGGCCCAAAACGGAGTAAATGGGCCATATCACGAAATCGACACGGCCTGGCCTAAATCCCACACGGTTGTGCCTCGCCGATCACCTAAAGCATGGCCTCAACCCCGATTTACACGGTCGTGCCTCAAAGTAGAAATCCGAACACGGCTTAAAGTCGAGCCATACGGGCGTGTGCCATGGCCGTGCCTCTGTCGCTGGAATGAGCAATTTCAGTCGGAAAAGGATACTTAGGGAGAAAGAATCGCATTCCAAATAACATATATATATATCCCCTAAGTGCCACCTTTGAGGGGGAGTCGAGCTAGGCCAAGGAGCCAAGCCGGAAAGGTCAGAATTGTGGGAATCGCTCGAAGTTATCCAGTTGATCCATCCCAAGAAGCCGGAATTATACTCAAGACGGCGGAATTCTCCTTCAATTCCTTTAGGGAGTTTTAGGGATTTCTTATGTTTTGTTTTATCTTTTCTCTTGAGATGTTTTCTTATTTAGTTATGAACTAAACCCCTCAGATACCTGAAGGGGATGAAACCTAGATGAATCTTGTTATTTGATTTTTGAATTATACGATAACTACTTAGTTTGTTCTTAATTATGCATGCTTAATCCAAATCTGATGTGCTTAGATGGAGGAAGAATAGACCCTGCTTAAGAGTAGATCAGCATAATTAAGCGGAGTTGATCGAACGCCTAGAGATAGGGTTACGAGATTTTGCCAAATTAGGGTGAAACCTAATATGGGAATCCATAGATCGATTTACTGCTATTCTAGGGGGTTATTATAAGAGAACGAGAGTTACACTAATTAACCTAGGGTCAGACGTTATTCGCCTCGAGAGAGGGTTTAATATACGTTAGGGAGTCCTACGGATCAAGCTAAGTAAATAAATCATATGATTCAGGGTTAGATAACAAGTGAAGTCTAGGTGGATTCTTCTTGAGGGTATCGTCGTGATCAATTGAGTTTTTCTTCAAGTTATTTCCCAATTGGTTCTTTTTGTCTTTGTCCTTAGCTTAGTCGTCGTTGATTTAGATTAAAACAACTTCACTTTATTTTTAAGGCTAAATAATAAAAAGAAAGTTAGTATTAATACTTTTAGTTCCTTTGGGTTCGACAATCTGATCTTACCTAAGCTATACTACTATTTGATAGGTACACTTGCCTTTAATCGTTGTCAGAGTTAGTTTCCAGGATCGATCACATTCATTATAAATTTTAAAACTCTAATTTCAGTGATCAAGTTTTTGGCGCCATTGCCGGGGAACTAAAATATTAAGAAAACTCTATTTTTATTACTTTAGCCATTATTTTGTTTTATTTTTTTCGCAATTTATTTTTTAGGTTAAATTTTAATTTTGTTAATTTTTCTTTCTCTCTTTTCTTTTTAGGTACCTTTAGTTTATGACTAGAAGGAACCCGAGAGGACCTTTAGTATACGATAGTGATATTGAAGCAACTGCTTGTAGGAATCGCCGAGAAATCAGGTAAGCCCTAAATTACACAGAGGAAACTCAAGAAAGCAGGTCCAATCCTACTGAAGGGATGGACGAGACTATTCCACAACCCCATGATGTGGGGGAACGCAACACTCCACGTACTATGTTTGATTTTGCTAAACCACATCTAGCAGGAGCAGAATCAAGTATTGTTAGGCCCGCTATAGCTGCTAATAATTTTGAATTGAAGCCTAACACAATACAAATGATTCAATAGTTTGTTCAATTTGATGGTTTGCAGGACGAAGATCCAAATACTCATATAGCTAATTTCTTAGAGTTCTGCGATACCTTCAAAATAAATGGCATTTCTGATGATGCCATACGTCTTCGATTATTTCCCTTTTCATTAAGGAATAAAGCCAAACAGTGGTTACACTCGTTACCATGAGGGTTAATCACTACATGGGAACAAATGACCGAAAATTTTTTGTTAAAATATTTCCCACCGGCCAAAATGGCCAAATTACGGAATGATATCTCTTCTTTTGTGCAAATGGATTTAGAAACGTTATACGACTCATGGGAGAGATACAAGGATCTCTTGAGAAGGTGTCCACACCACGGTTTACCCTTGTGGCTACAGGTCCAAACATTCTATAACGGTGTAAACCCTTCAACGAGGCAACTAATTGACTCAGCCGCCGGTGGAACCCTGAACAACAAAACTCCTGAAGCAACGTACGAGTTTATTGAAGAGATGTCACTGAATAATTATCAGTGGCAAGTTACAAGGACGAAACCGACAAAATTAGCCGGAGCTTTCAACATAGATACAATGACCATGCTATCAACACAGATGGAAATAATGAATAAGAAGATTGACAGTTTGTGTTTTTCACAGGTACACCCAGTAATGTAGTGTGACACAAGTGGAACTGTGGCGAAACCTGAGTACCCACCCTACCAACCGGAAGTAGAGAGCGAACAGATGAACTATATAGGTAATAATTTTAGATCTAATAATAATCCATATAGTAATACTTACAATCCAGGTTGGAGGAACCACCCAAATTTTTCGTGGGGAGGCCAAGGAAATCAAGGAAATCAAAGACAACAACCTCTTCAAAACTTCCAAAATCAGCCCTATCCACAAGAAAAGAAACCAACCCTCGAAGAGATGCTGACAAAATTCTCAATTGACACAGAAAAACGTCTCCGGGAAACTGAGAGGACAATCAAAAGCAACGAGAGCCGAATCAGGGAAATCACTAAGTCAGTGAAGGAAGTTACTAATGCAGTTGAACAACTTGCAAAGCTAATGTCAGAACGACCACAAGGACGTCTACCAAGCAACACTGAGATTAATCCAAAGGAGCAAATTCAAGCTATAGCAGCTCAGGAAAATACAGAGATAGATGAACCCATCTCACAACAAGAAAACAAGGTAGACAAAGGTAAAGTAGAGGTAACGCAAGAAAAGCCAAAACCGGTAATCAAGGAGTATCAACCTCGCATACCTTACCCCAAAGCGTTAAAAAGAGAAGATTCAGAAGAACAGTTGGGTAAGTTTCTTAAAATTTTAAAGAAATTACATATTAACTTACCCCTTCTTGAAGCTCTCTTTCAGATGCCAGACTCGAGGAAATTTTTAAAACAGCTCTTGACAAACAAACGCAAATTAGACGAAGAGCCACACGTGGAACTCAACGCAAAGTGCTCAGTAATTCTCCAAAATAGACTACCACAGAAATTAAAAGATCTAGGGAGTTTTACAATTCCATATTTAATTGGTAGTCTAACTATTGATAATGCGTTAGCTGATTTAGGGGCTAGTATAAATGTCATGCCTTATTCATTGTTCAAACGACTAGGTCTAGGGAAACCCAAACAAACTAGCATGAGTATTCAATTAGCTGATAAAACTGTTAGAATTCCTAGGGGTATTATCGAAGATGTTCTTGTCAAAATCGATAAATTCGTTTTCCCAGTGGACTTTGTTGTCTTAGACATGGATGAGGACAATTCGATCCCTTTAATTTTAGGAAGACCTTTTCTAGCAACTGCCAAGACTAAAATTGATGTTGCCACAGGAGAACTCATACTTTGTGTAGGTAATGAGGCAGTTACTCTTCAAGCTCTCGATTCAGCCAGGACATCGAATGACCAAGGTAAGAAAGAAAAATCCATTGATAACCATTCGATTAACCCTTCTTTTCAGGAAGCCCCAAAAAAGGGCACAATTGAACCTGATCTCGAATACAGTGCCAACAAAGGAATAGATCATGACGAACAAAAGGTTCAACCCAATGAAATAGACGAGTGGAAAACGTACTTCAAGGAAAAATTAGGGATACAAGAAACAGAGTCAAAACCACTCTACAGGATAGGCAAGTCCAAAAGCAAAGAAGGTATTATTAGACCTACGACTATCTCCTCCGAACCCTGACACAAACAAGGAAATCCTTTTTAAGGTAATCAATGTTCTACCACACAAGACAGTCGAGGTAAGCAATCCTAATTTTGATGCTCTTAAAATAAATGCTACTCGACCTGAACCACACAATGAACATCAAACGGATAATATGAGGAAAGATAATCAAACCTTTAAACCTCCTTGAATTTTTCAAACACAAGGAAAGTCTAGCTTAAGACTATAAACGAGTGCTTCTCGGGAGGCAACCTGAGCACTAACCTTACTAAATTTTGCATTTATTTTCATTTTACATTATTTTTCCTTTTTCTTTTCTCTTTTAAACTAACCAGAAGTGCATACTTCCAGGCCACATGGCCTTACACACGGCCGTGTCACACGGCCGTGTGGACCACCGGAATCTTCGTACTGACATAACAGAGGCCGTACTAACCAGTTCAACCACCTCCCGACGTCACGGATCCAATCAGTCTCCCCCACGGGCACCGACAGAATGACACGGCCGTGCCTCTTGGCCGTGTGAAGCTACTGACTTACATAGCACGACCAACACACGCCTATGGCTCCTAACCGTGCCTACATACTAACTTATCGAGCACAAGCATGAAGGGCTGAAGCACGGGCATGTGGTAACAACACACTCCAACACACGGCCGTGTTAAGCGGCAGTGCAAATCAACACGCCCTCGGTCCACGGGCGTGGGAGCATGCCAGATTTGAAACTCTATTTAAACCCTACAAGCCCTTCCCCCTCTCCCCATCTTCAATCTTCCTTCTTTTCCTTTCAAAATTTTTTCCCTTTCCTTAGAAAAGGTGTCCAGACTTTTAAGCCATGCCAGAACCATGCCGAAGAAGCCGAAGCAACCCAGCATAGTCTCTTTAACGGAGACCCTACACATAAGTTCATGCCGGCCGCTTCATCCAAACAACAGGCCAAGGGTCTTTGAGACCAATTAGTTTCTATTTTTCGTTTCTTTTTCCTTTCATTCTCCTTTTCTTAAACAATCTTATGCTTAATTTAGTTTAACTTAATTTATTTTCTTAGTGTCAGGTTCGCTAGGCTGCTTGGGAATCACGCCGACCACCATGATAACCACACTACTTCCGCCACCGCCAGCACCTCCCCAGCCTTAGAGGTCACACCCACCTCGCGAACCATCCAAACAATAAGGACTTTTCGGTCCATTTATCTTTTATTTCCATTTCGTTTACATTTTTGTTTCCTCTTTCTTTATATTTCTTATCTTTAATTATATATTTAGTTTATTTTAAGTAGGTCTTAATAACTCCTTGCTACTTCTCAGAGCGCTACCCAATTTCTTCATCTAGTGCAGGTTCGTCATCCAGACCGACCATCACCACCACCAAAGATACCCCTCCGGGAAAACATCCAAAACTCAGGGAGTAATTCTTCCCCCTTCTCTTTTGATTTATCCCTTAAATATTAATATCTATCTTTGTACATTGAGGACAATATACAACTTAAATGTGGGGGGGTAAATCCTTGATTTAATCTTGTTCTAAAGCAAATTTGTCATATTACTAATTATGATGAAATTTCTAATGATTTATGATTTTTTTATTGACATGTTTTAGAATAAGTTATAGTTAATTGTGCACTGATTATTAAATTTGAAGAATACTAGAGAATCAAGCATGATAAGTCTAATTTTCAAAAATTTAAAATTTTAGGCTGTTGACCTAAGTTTGAATGTTACTTTGAAGTTTGAAATTTATAAGGTTGATGTCGAAAACACCCATAATTTTTGAGAGATTTTGAACCTTATAGAGCATAATTCTTTTTCGTGCTCACTTTTTTTTATGAGTGTGTCAACCATGAATTGTTATTCTAGAACTTGCCTTGATTATACATGTCAAGACCACAGTTATGATTTGATATACTGAGATGATAAAGGCATCTAGGTTTTAACCCACTTACACCACTAAAAAGCCTACCCCCACAATTAACCCCTAGTGAACCCCGTTGAGCCTAACAACCCTTTTCATTGACTCACCCACTAATAAACCAAAACCCTTTGTATTTGTTATCACCCTTCTTTTTGACTACACTTTAATCGAGATATGATTTGATTAAGTTATTATTATAAGTTGAAATTGTCATTATTTAGTTTGTTCTTAAAAAAGAATCAAAGTATAGTCAGTATTAGTATTATGAAGAGTGAGCTTATACAAATTAAAGTCTAATTATCAAAAGAAAAAGCTCGTATTAGTAGGTTTATTATTATTTTCAGTTAATGTAATTATTATCTCAGAAATTTTTACGTAGGTAACTTATCAATTCAATCTCGATTCTAACCTTCTAATTTCGGCCTTTATCCACACCTTTAACCCTAGCCCCATTACAACCCTAACAAAGACCTTTTGATCTGTTTATCATATCATTTTATAATGGTGGAGATTTGATTTTCAGGCAAGCCTATGGGATTAACTTTTCATGTTCGACTTATGAGTGCTTAATTTTGACCCTTAGACACTTTTTGAGTGATTTGAGTGAATCTTTTGTGAGGATGTCAATCCTTGTAGATTTTGAATTAAAGGTAATTATTTAGATGAAGGGAAACACCTATGTTTTCGTGCTACAAATGTATGACTTATCTTGTTTGAATCTTTAGGACTATTTGAATTGAATTATCCATGTATAAATTATCTATGAATTAGGATAAGGCATTGTTGATAGGAATTATGAATCATGGAAAGTTCGTTTTAATTGTAAGTTGAGAATTTTGCTTGAGGGCAAGCAAAAGCTTAAGTGTGGGGGTATTTGATAAACCGTAATTATAACATATTTTAATCCCACATTTAGTATGCTTTTGGATGATTTATCCCTTGATTTTTGTAAAAAGGTGCTTTTAATCCTTTCTTTTCATGTCTTATACCCAGGAAATCACCCGAGGATGAAAAGAAATTAAAACAGGCCCAAAACGGAGTAAATGGGCCATATCACGAAATCGACACGGCCTGGCCCAAATCTCACACGGTCGTCCTCACCGATCACCTAGAGCACGGACTCAACCCCAATTTACACGGTCGTGCCTCAAAGTAGAAATCCGAACACGGCTTAAAGTCGAGCCACACGGGCGTGTGCAATGGCTGTGCCTCTGTCTCTGGAATGAGCAATTTCAGTCGGAAAAGGATACTTAGGGAGAAAGAATCACATTCCAAAGAGCCTATATATATCCCCTAAGTTCCACCTTTTAGGGGGAGTCGAGCTAGGCCAAGGAGCCAAGCCGGAAAGGTCAGAGTTGTGGGAATCACTCGAAGTTAGCCAGTTGATCCATCCCAAGAAGCCGAAATTATACTCAAGACGGCGGAATCCTCCTTCAATTCCTTCAAAGAGTTTTAGGGATTTCTTATGTTTTGTTTTATCTTTTCTCTTGAGATGTTTTCTTATTTAGTTATGAACTAAACCCCTCAGATACCTGAAGGGGATGAAACCTAGATGAATCTTGTTATTTGATTTTTGAATTATACGATAACTACTTAGTTTGTTCTTAATTATGCATGCTTAATCCAAATCCGATGTGCTTAGGTGGAGGAGGAATAGACCCTGCTTAAGAGTAGATCTAGCATAATTAAGCGGAGTTGATCGAACGCCTAGAGATAGGGTTACGAGATTTTACCGGATTAGGGTGAAACCTAATATAGGAATCCATAGATCGATTTACTGCTATTCTAGGGGGTTATTATAAGAGAACGAGAGTTCCACTAATTAACCTAGGGTTAGACGTTATTCGTCTCGAGAGAGGGTTTAATATACATTAGGAAGTCCTACGGATCAAGCTAAGTAAATAAATCATATGATTCAGGGTTAGATAACAAGTGAAGTCTAGGTGGATTCTTCTTGAGGGTATCGTCGTGATCAATTGAGTTTTTCTTCAAGTTATTTCCCAATTGGTTCTTTTTGTCTTTGTCCTTAGCTTAATCGTCATTGATTTAGATTAAAACAACTTCACTTTATTTTTAAGGCTAAATAATAAAAAGAAAGTTAGTATTAATACTTTTAGTTCCTTTGGGTTCGACAATCCGGTCTTGCTTAAGCTATACTACTGTTCGATAGGTACACTTGCCTTTAATCGTTGTCAGAGTTAGTTTCCAGGTTCGATCACATTTATTATAAATTTTAAAACTTTGATTTCAGCAATCAGTGTGACATGGTATGCTTAAATTGTTTCATTCTGTTGGGACGTTGGATCCAAGTTCACTTTATGTTTCTGTGTATATCTGTATGTATGTTTCACTTTCAAATCGGTTCCCAAAAATTTGTTGTTATTCATTTAGAACTCACACTGAGCTCATGTAGCTCACCCTCTTAGTGTTTCCCCTTGCAAGTATGTTTTTGAACTCTGACGCTGGACACAGTATGCAGAGGTCTCGGACAGTCTCGGTTTAAAACAAGCTTTAATAGTATTTTATCAATTTCTGAGTTTATAATTAAACCCCTCGAACTGTAAGAACTATTTTGAAAAATGTGGTATGAAGTTTTATGTTTTACGCACGAAAATGTCATTGGGACTGTATTTTCTGTTGAGAAATCATGAAAATATACCTGAGAATTTTACGTGACTTTAATATTGCAATGTTTTTCGGTTTGTTAAACTAAAACTTTTCTTCGATCACTTCGGTGGTCAATGTAACTTCTGGAATTCAGTTCAAACTTCTAGGTCAGACCTAGGGTGTTGCAGAGCATGATTTGTATGATCTATATACGATATGTTAGAATAGGAAAATTGGTATGAAGACACGAAATAGTATGTGTAGATAGGTGCCAGTCATATGTACGTCTTGGGCATGATTTGTTATCTTTGTAATTGAAGCTTGATTTTTATGCTATGCAATAGGAGTCCTTAAATGCTATGAAATGACTTGAAAATTTGCATGATTAAGCCTTATATGGATAATTCCATAATTGTACTCTCGATTTTACAAAAAGGTTTTACTAAATATTTTAGTAAATTTATGATTTAGTCTTTAAACTTCGCTTTAAAAATTAAATGAGTTATACTTATCTGTTCTAGTATTTTCTTTCAATTATTGCCTTTATTAAATTGTTTTATATTGTATATATGATTTAATTGTTGGATTATGAATGTTACTTATGTCATATGTTAAATGACGATTTCGCCCTTGATGTTGGTCTGATCAAGAGTTGCATTGTAGAAGCATTTTTTTTTAAAGTTGTATGTTTACCTTGAACTATATGATTGATGAATATGCATGTATATAAATTTGTGTGGTGTGATTGGTGGTTGTATGGAGGTAATGTAAGTGACTAATGTAACGTTCTAGATTTGGATCGGTTCATCCCAGATGGGTTTGGGGCACCACATTTGGTCAAGTTTGTGAACCACATTTGGTCAGGTTTGTGAACCAAGAGTGGTCATGCCCTAATGTATAAAATGATCATTATGCGTTTGTTAAATAAGGAAAGTTACTGGTCACTGGTTAAAGCTCTAGAGCTCTTTCCAAAAACCCAAGTTCGAGCTATCCTTCCCCGTTTTATTTCGTAGTTTCATCAAATGCGCCCCAAAACATATATATACAATTAAGTGTCTAAATTAAACAAGAACTGAGCAATATGCTCAATGGTTAAAGTGTTAGTACTCCTGAAGATCCTAGGTTCGAGTCTCCTCCTCCTTCCCCTCTTCATTTTAATTTCAAGTCTGGCAAAACTTGAGAAAATTGCATGTGTCGTCCTAGGGTTTACAAACCCTAGGAATTTAACCAGTTCTTTCCTAATTAGAATTCATATAATTTCCTTCCTCAAAATTCTAATAGAATTAGAATTCCACTATCTTTTTCTCTTCTTTTCCTAATTAAATTTTCATATTGCCCCTTTTCAAATCCTAATAGAATTTGCTCTCCATCTTTCTTTTTCTTTTCATTCCTTTTTATTTACATCATATTTTCATCCTAATTGTGGATAATTATTTTGCTTTCCCTAATCAAATCATCCTTCATTCAATCGTTCTCTTTAACAATTTTGTAATTATCATCAATAGCATCCCTACCTTTGCCAAAAATTGGTAAGTACATCTCGTTTTCAATGTTTAAATCACGAGTTTTCGTAATATTACTATCCAACGTTAACCTTATGTTCAATTAATCAACCTTTTACGGTTCTTGCCAAATCTTTTGGTAATCTTGTTAAATCTTGAAACCAATTGTTAATTCGGGTGTAAATGTCATTTGAAGGATCAGATTTAGGTGAATCGAACCAAAATCAAGATTAAGAAACGTCGATCAGACCTCCGGTGAAATGTGTGTGTTCTTTTACAAGTGAACCGGGGTAAATCGTGTGTAGATTTAGGGCCATACAGTCTCCCATATGGGCGTGTGGACCACACGACCATATGCCATTTTTATGTTAGGGTACTTCATTTTACACACGGCCAAGAACCTTCCACATAGCCTGCTAGACGGTCATGTCTCTCTTGTAGGGTAATTTTTACGTTTGCCACTCAGCCATAGTCTGTTACACGACCTGGCCACACGGCCATGTAACCCTTCCACACGGCTTATAACTTCTCACATAGCCGTGTGACCTCTATTTTAAAGTTTTACCCAAAATTTTATAAATTATTCAATTTAGTCCCTGTATAATCCTCGGATTGTTTTTAGATATTTTATTCACTCGATTAAGTCCCTAGTATTATGAACATGCTAGAATCTGTGAGTTGATGATTGAATTGCTACTATATAATGATGGTATGTGAATGTTACATGTTTACTGTCACTATTTTTCTGATGAACTAATACTGTTATTCTTACCACTATATTATCGATTGCATGTTCAGCATGCCTACTGTTATTGTTGAACCGATTACATGTTAAGCATGTCTACTACTACTGTTGAATTGAATACATGCTAAGCATGTCTATTGTTTTTACATGATACTGTTACAAGAATGTCATACTAAATTGCATGGGGTGGGACGATTGAAATGAGGAAGTACTGTCAGTTTAATAATCTACAACACTGGTGGTTTATCTACAAATTACTGGCAGCTTGTCTGCAAACTTTTTAAACTGAAAATATTGGTGGTTCATACACAATTTTTACTACTACTAGTTTATCTGTAAATACTGGTGGTTCATCCACAAACTAGAGTGTTATTGGTTGGTAGAGTTCTGGGGAGCTCTTACTGTGGAGTGTAGCGGAGTATGGGTATGAACTTTCTTGTTATTTATGCATTGCATTGACATTCATAAGCATGCTCGAATGAACTGTCAAATTCTACTATGCTATATGATCGCAATTGTAATGAGAACTATTATTTAGTATGCTTTGTTTATTGGTTAACACTGGTTTACTTGTGATTGGACTCACATTGAGCTTTTTAAGCTCACTCCCCTTTTAATTTTCATGTTTATAGATAACCCACTAGGTTAGGATGCGGATTCAACATCCGGAAGGTCTCAGCTCAGATCATTTTTTAAGAATATTTTAGATTTATTATTTGAATATTTTCATTATTCAGAAATTGTATTGTCTTATTTTTGAACTATAGCATGAGACTTAGGTTCTGGGTTTTATATAGCATGCATGACATTTATTTTGATTATAGGAGGTAGGAATATGGGTTTTAATTAATTATGCATGTAATATGGTTTTTATTAAAACTATGTTCGATATCACTTTTTTGCTGCACGACTAAGTAAATGAGATTTGAAAAATATATACATTTATAATTCTAGAATTCAAATTTTGCAAAACAATCATTAACATTAGCCAATTTTTGAAACTAAATTGTAACCCTTTTGAAACACACCAAGTTTTCTTCAAAGATTAAAGCAAACGTTTTAAACAACAGTTTTTAAACTTCGATAGTTTTGCTAGGCCATTTTGGTGGTCAATGTAATCTTTTGAATTCGGGCTTAACGTCTAGGCCGAGTTGGGGAGCTTACAGAAGGAATGGTTTAAAAATACAATGATCAAACTTTGGACTTAACGACAATTAACTTGAACCCATATAAGTTTTACGCTAGACCAATGACTTGATCGATTTACAACCCAAACTCTTGTCAGTTTATTTGATAACATGTTGTGTTATAAATGACAAGCTAATGAAGAAGTTGAAGAAAGTGATATTAAATTATGGATTGGATTGTGATAGTGAAAAGAGGTGAGAGGATTCATGCACTTGGGATGGTAAAAAGAAGCTCTTCTGTAAGAGTGAGTATAGCTAATGTCCAAGCCTTTTCCTTTTCAAAATGATCTCTACTTTGTATATATAATATTGTGGGGAAGGAAGTGGGACATAACCATCAAGCTCTCTATAGTTAGATATCCTTTCAATCATTTCCCAAACACCAAAGATACAATTAAGTTTGACAATTGCTAGTGAGCATTAAGATTATATGATATCATAAGATAATGACAATCAAAATCACTTTGATAAAAGATTTCCCCTTAATCTTATCAATAAATATCACTTGATAAAAGATTTTCTCTGTTTTCATTGGTAATAGGTATATATATACAGGAGTGAATGCATAAATGTTTTAGAGGTAGAATTGAATTGTAAACTTTTTAAAGATCAAAATATAATTTTATCATATATTAACTTATGATGTCATCTTTTTAAGGGGACTACACAAAAAGTTTTTTATTTGGGGGGCAAAATGCAATTTTACTATATTAACTTATAAATTTATTTTTTATGAAGGAGCTAAATAATATTATTTTTTTTCATTTTTGAGGTGCCAAGGCCCCACTTTCCCCTTATTTTCGCCCCTGTATATACACTAGTTAACATAATGTTACATCCATTATGTTGGTGAAAAAATTCTTTAGTTTATTTAATTAAATACGATTTTAACCATCTAGGTTTGTAAAAGCGGACATGATAGGAAGAACAAAAGATAAATACAGTTGTGATCCATTTTTGATTGGCTAAATTTTTAAAAAAAATAAAAATAAAATGCCTATTTTTTAGAAGTCTTTTCCAAAATTTTGGGACTAATTATTCAAATTTTTAAATTTTTTTTAGTTTTAAAAATATTTTATAATTTTTATTAATATCATATATATATATATATTATATTACAAGGTCCTAGGTCTAGGCCCCTTTCTCTTCTGTCTCTTCTCTAATTCTTCTTGCATTTCTTTCTTCAAGAGTGGTGCTGCGAGATCAACCACGGGTTCGATTGACCTGTCTCTTCTGAGGTGCGCCGCGTTGATAGGTCGTCGCAAGGAATTTCCTCGTAGGTCCTGGAGTATATTATATAGGTGTTCCCTGGCCGGTTTTCCTTGACAGGTCCTTCCCATTTTATTTTAGCGCAAGCTTTCGGGTTGGCGACCTAATTTTTTGACATGTGGCATACTTATTTTATCGACACATGGCAACACAATCTATCTATATATCTATTTTTTAAATTAATAGAAAATAATATTTTAAAATTATAATCTATTTTAAAATTAATAGAAGATAAATTTAAAGTTGGAATAACTAGATCTTACCCCACTTTTATTGAGATGTCAATAATTAATTAAAAATAAATTTATCTTATAATTATTTTAGTATTTATGAATAAATTTAGAAATATATGCAAATAAACTAATAAATCAAAACCTAAAATAATTATATAATTCGTAAAACCCCTTTAAATATTTTCAACGGATCCCTAAACTTAAATCATTTAAATAATACAAATAAACTCTCAAGTGATGCTAATACAAAAAAATAGATAGTCCAAATATATATAATAAATTAACTCATAATAAATTTATATAAACTTAATTAATACACGTAATATGTGTATATATAGTAAACATTAATGTATATTAAATTAATTAACATATAAATTAGTTTAATAATATTAAAATATAAAATTAAATATTATATAATGTTGATGAAAGACTTTCTGTTTATTAATCAATACTATAGGTTAAATTTATTAATTTCAATTACTTATTTAAAATAAATTCAAATTAATGATGAATAATTATATTATATATATGTGTGTGTGATTTTTACTAAAAATATTTTAAATTACCATAATATTAAATAATTAAAATAATTTTTTTACCAAATTATCTAAAAATATTAAATAATTATCTTTTAAAATCCTATTAATTCTTTTTCAAAAAATTACGATATTATTTTAAAAAAATTAAAATATGGTTTTTTTTAAAAGGGTTAAAGTGCAAATTCACCATCACACGATAGATAAATATTGAAAATTTTCACTATACTTTATTTTTATTGATATTTGCCGTTATTTTTTTAAATATGAGTAAATTTTACACTCAATTTTTATGTTATTGAATTTTACCCCTAAACTTTAAATTTTATTAATTTTTTCCACCAACTTTCATTTTTTAAAATAAATTCTATTACTCAATATTGATTTTGAATATTTGAAAACAAATTTTAATAATAAAACTTCTTTATTTATAAAAAAATCAAAAAAATAACAAATTAGTTTAGAATTTTTAAAATTAAAGAAATAAATACTTGAAAAATAATATATATATAAAGTAAATTTATATTTTATAAAATAACCATTTTTATTAATTTTGAAATACATTTTTATTAATTTTGAAATATATTTTTACTTATTGATGTTAAATATTAAGATAAAATACAAAAAAATAATTTTATTAAATTATTTTCTAAGTCATTTTAAATTAAAATTGAGTTGAAAATTTCAATCAAAAATCAAACTTTAGAGACAAAATTCAATCAAATAAATGTAAAGTGGCAAACTTTAATATAGAGTTAAAGCATAACAGTAAATTTACTTTTAATTTATAGGCACAATGATAAATATCAATTAAAGTAAAATATAATGGTAATTTTCAATTTCACCTCAAATATAGTGCAAATTTTGCACATAAAAATGTACTTTTAAAATTTAGTGGTAAACTTTTTTTAAATTACAATATGTTTTATTAATACATACAATCAATCGTAAGAAAATTAGTATATATAATATTACAAGGCCTTGCCGACTAAGTCTTAACTCGATTGGCATTGACATTATTGCTTATACAGGAGGACGCGGGTTTGAGCGCACTAAAGCGCATTTATCTTCCTATTGAAGGGTTGGGAGGGATTATAGGTAGTTCTAGTTATTTGTATAAAAAAAATTACAAGGCCTTAGGTCCTAAGTAACATGGAGACTTAATTTATTGACATGTGGCATGCATATTGTGATGACACGTGGAAATTGTGTTATTTACCTCTATTTTTTGTTATTTAAAAATTATATTATAATTTTAAAATTATATTATAATTTTAAAATTATAACCATTATTTGAAAAATATCAATAATTTTAATTTTTAAGTATTTAAAATACATAAATTTCACGCTTTTTATGCATAAGTTTCATAAAATTGATAAAATTTTAACAATTACAAATAACGTCATATTAATAAATCAAAAATTAAGTTTATAATATAATTAAATATTTGAAAACTTTTAAATAATATTATTTATATATTTAAAATAATTAACTTTATTATCAATTAAAAGTAAAGATATCAATAACAAAAATTATTATTTAAGTATAAAATTAAAACCAAATTTTAAAAATAATAATTAAAATCAAATCTTTATTTTAAATAATAATATTTTAATTAAATTAATAAAATTGAAAAATTATCGTTTATTATTTTAATTTTAATCAACGATGGAAGTATTGAGGATAAAATGTTTTATAGAACAAAAGGAGGAAGAAGAAATGACACAAGGAAGAGAATAAATTTGTTATGTATTTTATTCTATTATAGAGTACTTATATATATACACATGCATGCATGCTAGGGTTTATTCCAAAAGTAAAGAAAATCAAATCTAATCCATATAAATATTATAACCTCCTAAATCCAACCTAGACGTTAAGATCGAATTCGGGAGATTACATCAGTCACCGAAATGGCCTAGTGACAATCAAAGTTTATAAAACCGTTGTTTAAATCATTTGCTTGATTTTGAAGAAAAACTTATCATGTTATTTTCATTTTACTAAAAGATATAATTTTCCCAAAAACATTGGAATTTAGAGTTTACTTAGTAAAAGTTGATTTCCACTTTTTATATGTTTTTCAAATCTCATTTACATAAAAATGCAATGGAAAAGTGGTATTCAATCATAGCTTTAATGAAAACCAGATGTTCATGCATGTTTAAAAAAAAATCATGTTTCGATAGCCTAAGCAACTATAATGTCATGCGTGCCAAATAAACCCAAAATATAAGTTTCATGCCACAATTCAAATAAAATAATACAGTTCCAACCAGTAGAATTTATAATATAAGGTCTAAAAAAACCTATTCGAGTTGAGCCCTCCGGATGCCATGTCCACATCCTAACCTGTTGGGTTATCTGCAAAGATGGAGATTGAAGGGGACGAGCTTAAGAAGATCAATGTGCATTCAATCACAAGAAAATCAGTGTGAAATAGTAGGCGTAGCATACAAAATAACAATTATTAGAATAACCACATTCGTATAGCAATTCACAACTCATAGTATCGATTTTTCAAATTAACACGTCACTAAAATATTTTAGAATTCATAGTTTTATATGCACATGATTATGAATGGCAATGCAATTTTAGTTTATCAGAAAAGGTCTTATTCAACTCCGCTACACACCACACTATGAGTTCCCCAGAACTCATCCAACCTTATACATTGGGTTGTGGATAAGCCACCACTAGTTTGCAGATAAACTGCCACTTTGTTTGTAAAAATTGTGGGTAAACTACTAGTAATTTCAGATAAAAACATTTACAGATAACTTGTCACTTGGTTCGTGGATGAACCACATATTTGCAGATAAAAATTGCCACTAGGTTGTGGATGCACAATATATTTGTAGATAAAAACTACCACGGGTTTGTGGACAAGCCACCATTGTTTACAGATTATTAAGCTGCCACTCTTCCTCCGTACATATCGTCCCACCCCATGCAATACAATATGACATGCTTTGTAACAAAACAATTCAACACTAGCAGTAGTCACGCTTAACATGTATTCAATTCAACACTAGCAGTAGACATGATTTATCATGTACTCAGTAAGGTGGTAACCATAATAACACTAACGATTTATTAGTATCACATTGACAGTGTGCATGTAATATTCACTTCTCGTATGATATAACAATAGCACTTTTGTCACTAAATCACAAATTCTAGAATAAAAACATTATTAGAGACTTAATTGAGTGAATAAAAACTCTAAAAGTAACTCAAGGAATATACGTGGACTAAACTAAACATATCAAAAATTTCTAGACAAAACTATAAAACAGGGGTCACACGGCCATGTAAGGGTCTCATGGTCGTATAGAAGGGTTACACGACCGTGTAACAAACTGTGACCGTGTGATAAACGTTAAAATTACCCTACAGAAAGGACACGGTCGTGTGGGCCATGCGGAAGAGTTATGGTCATGTGGTTCACGACTAGCATAGGGTTTACAGGGCCACATAGCCTTATGGTGGTCGTGTGGTCCACACGCCCGTGTGGGAGATCATATGGCCCTAATCCTACACACGATCATCACTGAATCACTTGGAAAAGAACACACACCTTTCACAAGGGGTCCTATTCAACTCCGCTACACACCACACTATGAGTTCCCCAAAACTCATCCAACCTTATACACTGGGTTGTGGATAAACCACAACTAGTTCGCAGATAAACTGCCATTTTGTTTGTAAAAATTATGGGTAAACTACTAGTAATTTCAGATAAAAACATTTGCAGATAACTTGTCACTTGGTTCGTGGATGGACCACATATTTGCAGATAAAAATTGCCACTAGGTTGTGGATGCACAATATATTTGTAGATAAAAACTACCACGGGTTTGTGGACAAGCTACCACTGTTTACAGATTATTAAGATGCCACTCTTCCTCCGTACATATCGTCCCACCCCATGGAATGCAGTATGACATGCTTTGTAACAAAACAATTCAACACTAGCAGCAGTCATGCTTAACATGTATTCAATTCAACACTAGCAGTAGACATGATTTATCACGTACTCAGTAAGGTGGTAACCATATTAACACTAACGATTTATTAGTATCACATCGATAGTGTGCATGTAATATTCACTTCTCGTATGATATAACAATAGCACTTTTGTCACTAAATCACAAATTGTAGAATAAACATATTATTAGAGACTTAATTGAGTGAAAAAAAAATCTAAGAGTAACTCAAGGAATATACATGGACTAAACTAAACATATCAAAAATTTCTAGACAAAACTATAAAACAGGGTCATACGGCCATGTAAGGGTCTTACGGTCGTATGGAAGGGTTACACAACCGTGTAACAGACCGTGACTGTGTGAACGTTAAAATTACCCTACAGGAAAGACACGGTCGTGTGGCAGGCCGTGCGGAACAGTTGTGGTCATGTGGTTCACAAACTAGCATAGGGTTTATAGGAACACATGGCCTTATGGTGGTCGTTTGGTCCACACGCCTGTGTGGGAGATCATATGGCCCTAATCCTATACACGATCATCACCGAATCACTTGGAAAAGAACACACACCTTTCACAAGGGGTCCGATCGATGTTGCTCGTACCTGATTTTAATCCAATACACCTAAATTTGGTCCTTTAATGAAAAATATACTCAATTAACAATCGGTGTCAAGATTGACAAGATTTATGAAATATTTGACAATAACCGTAAAATATTGATTAATCAAACGAAAGATCTATGTGGAATAATGATGTTACGAATTTACGAGTTCTACTTATTGAAACTAATGCACTTATCGATCTTTGATGAAATATGGATGTTATTGATGACAATTTCAACAACCGGTAGAAAAAAGATTGAATGGGGAATAATTTGATACGAAAAAGGAAAATAAAATGAGAAAAAATAGAAAAGATGAGGAGAACTTTTACTAGGATTTGAAAAAAGGCAAACCTAATCCAATTGAGAGAAGGATGGTTAAATAGTTAGGGTTTGAAACCTTAGGGGCATCACTTGCAATTTTTCCAAAGTTAGCTAAATTTCAAAAGAGAATGGAAAGGAAGGGAGAAGCTTGAACCTAAGATCACTTAGGGGGAAAGCTTAGCTCTTAACCATTAAAAATTAAGCTTATCTTTTACTTAATCTTTATTCCTAACCGTATATATTTTAGTTGTGACTTTTACCCTAGATTGTTGAAAATAAAAGAAAAGAAATAGGAGTAAGGGAGCTTAAACCTAGGTCTCTAAGGAGGACTTTCTAACACTTAGCCACTAGGCCTAACTCATTTCTTATTTATCTATTTCAATTAACCCCCTATATTTTGGGGCGTGACAAATATGTTATGTAATCTCTTATAATTCTACTATATGAATATTACACATTCTTTAACAATATTATTAAATATAAATATGTATGTTTAATAATATTTTAGATAAATATTCTAATATTTTAAAAATTAAATCCAAAATTTATTATTATAATAATATTTGGCTCAATTCAAGTTAATTTTTATATGAAAATCATGTAACTCAAAATAGACTCTTTTCACAAATTGACATACACTTTTTAAAAGGAAAAGTCAATTTTCAGAAAGAAAAAAAAAAGATTTATTTTTCATTGGTTGAGTCATTTTTCGTGAAACAAATATAAGAAAATACGAAGAACATTTTTGTAAGTCATCTTTCATGAAATAAACACACCCTAAATTACCTTGTTTATCCTTATATGAGATTGAATTGTTCCTTAATCCTTACCTTATAGTTTATTTATGAAAATAGTTAAAATTGTTATCAATTGTCCTAGTTTTTTATGGGGGTAAATTACACCTAAGGTCACTAAACTATAAGTAAGTTTACGTTTTGATCACTCAACTTCAAAAAGTTTAAAAATGGTCATTGAACTATTCAAAAGCTTTCAAGGAGGAAAGTCTTAGTGAGAGAGTGATCTAGATTGTGTATAGGACTAAGGTTACAACTTGGTAAGTGAATTAGATTTCAATCACATCTTATACAAGTTGATTTATAGTAGATTACTCTCTAAGCAAAGCCTCGCATACATAAGAAGTTTTTGAATTGTATAACCATATTTTTGTGTCCATCTCTTATTTTATATGTTAGAATTAAGTGACCCGAATCCTTATTTAAATAAAATACAATGGTAAAATAAAATAAAAGAAGAATCCCTATAAAACTACACTTCTTTTATTTTATTTTAAATAAGGTTTTTTAAACCTTATTGAACTCCATCTATTTGATATTGATTAGAATAAGGAGTTTCAATCTTACTACACTCCAATTATAATATGGCTTTACAAGCCTATAAATAGACATAGTCTATTCCTCTTGTAATAGATTCGATTTGACATAGTGAATCTTCTTCTCCTCTGCTCGTGGTTTTTTCTCGAAAGGGTTTCCACGTAAAATCTGTGTGTTCTTTATTTTTTATTTTTCTTTTCTTTGTGATATATTTGTCATTAACGACGTTATTTTTCACAAATTGGTATCAGAGCTTCTAGATTTTTCATCTCGATCACGGTAATGGCGTCTTTGAAGTATGAAATTCTGCTGTTGGATCGCAACACTAGATTCACGTTGTGACAGATAAATATGCAGACAGTTTTTACACAAATGGATTTAGAGGAAGCCTTGCTAGGGGTAGATAAGATGCCTTCGACATTGACGGAGGAAGAGAAGAAGCGCAAGGATTGAAAGGCGTTAACACAGTTACATCTGTATTTGTCTAACGAAATTTTATAGGATGTGATGAAGGAGAAGACCGCCGCTGCATTATGGAAGAGGTTAGAACAAATATGTATGTCGAAAACTCTAACTAGCAAGTTGCATATAAAGCAACATCTTTATGCTCATCGTTTGGAGGAAGATGCGTCTGCGCACGAACACTTAACAGTGTTTAAAGAAATTCTCTCAAACTTGGAGGCCATGAAAGTTCAGTATGATAAGAAAGATCTAGGGTTGATTCTACTTTGTTCGTTGCCCCTCTCTTATTCAACCTTTAGAGACACGATTTTATATAGTCGCGAGTCTCTCACAATTGATGAGGTTTATGATTCTTTAACCTCGTATGATAAGATGAAGCATCTTGTGGTTAAAACTGACTCTCGGGGAGAGGGTCTCATTGTTCGTGGAAGACAAAATTGGAATGCTGATGATGATCGGGGAAGGACACAGGAACGGAATCCTCGCGGTAAATCTAGGGGTAGATCGAAGTCTTCAAACAAAGGTAAAACTTGTAACTTCTGCAAGAAGAAAGGGTACATTAACTCCGAGTGCTATAAGCTACAGAACAAGATTAAAAGGGAGGCTGCGAATCAAAAGGGAAAACAACCAGACAATTCCGGTGAAGCTGATGTTGTAGAAGACTACAGCGATGGTGAACTTCTAGTCGCTTCTGTTAACAATTCTAAAGTGAGCTAGGAGTGGATACTTGATTCAGGTTGCACCTTCCACATGTGTCCTAATCGAGATTGGTTTACAAATTACGAAACAGTGTCTGAATGTGTTGTTTTGATGGGAAATAATGCTTCGTGTAAAATCGCAGGTGTTGGAACAATTAAAGTTAAGATGTTTGATGGAGTTGTCAGAATACTTAGTGACATATGACATGTTCCAGAATTGAAGAGAAATTTAATTACGTTAAGTACTCTTGATTCAAAAGGGTACAAATACACAGCTGAAAATGGGATTTTGAAGATTTCCAAAGGTTCCCTCGTTATGATGAAAGGGCAGAGAAAGACTGCCAAGTTATATATTTTGCAAGGTTCTACTGTCATTGGTGATGTAGCTGTCGCTTCCTCTTCCTTGTCAGATGATGATATTACTAAACTTTGGCATAGGCGCCTAGGGCATATGAGTGAGAATGGCATGACAGAATTGAGCAAAAGAGGACTTCTTGATGAGCAAGGAATTTGCAAACTGAAGTTCTGTGAGCACTGCGTTTTTGTAACAGTCCGAATTCGAACCTAATCGGAATGATGGTCTCGGCACCATGAATCCGAGTCGGTAGAATATTTTAATATTCCATATTAGGTCTAAAATCTATGATTGAACATGTGTTAAATTTTGGTGATTTAATTTATTTATTTGTGTGAGTAATTTGACTAAAGGACTAACTTGTATAATGGGTAAAAATGACCTTTTAATGGATTTAGTGACAAATGCATATGGCTTTATAAGGTGAAGTCCTTAAAGGACAATTTAGCCAATATTATGATGGTGGACGGCAACATGATGGAATGTGATTTAGAATATAAGTATTATTATAATATGTTGTAGTGGTTGATGAATAAATAAATAATAGTATAATTTAACACATAAAATAATAAAACATAGTGGAAGGAAAGAGAAGGCACCTTGTTCATCTTTTTGACCGAAATTTGAAGAAAGAAAACTCCATTTTTGGAGCTTGAAAGTCTGCATTTGAAAGCTCAATTAGGGGGTATGTTTATGCTTAGTTTTCAATTGTTTTTGCATTTTTGGAATGGGTGTTTTGAATACTATATAACCCATGGTGAAATTTTAGAGTTTATGGCACTTTTATATTCGGCCATTGAAGCATTTTAATAGTAAATAATGGTTGTTGATAGATTATTAAGTATAAAGCTTAAACTAGCATGTTTATTATTTGAAGTTTGAGTGAAATTGATTGTAAGGGTTAAATCAAAAAAATGAAAATTTTTGAAGGACTAAATCATGAATTAAATAACCTGCAAGGCCTTGTATAAGGTCAAGGAGTATTCGGCTTAGGGTATTTGTGATTGAAATTGGTGAATTTTGTGTGGTGTCCAAATTGGACTAATTTGTAAAAGTGTGAAATAAAGGGGGCAAAATCATAAATTTCTTATTTATATGTGTTGAGACCAAAATTGTTATAATATGCTTAATTGAGTCTAATTTAATTCATTTAGATCAAGAAAAAAAGGAGGTAGGATCGGATCGGGGAAAAAGTAAATTGATCGACTAATCGGAAAGTTGAATTGGTGACTACTTGAGGTAAGATTTTAAGCATTTGAATTTAATTGAACTCAATTTAGTTTCATGTACTTATGTTGGATAATTGTGGCATATAAATCATTATTATGCTGAATGGTTTTGGTATGTATATCTCCTTTAGTGAGTTTAATTGCTATTGATTATTAGAGAATATGTATGTGAATCACATTGAACAATAGCAAATAAACACTGGCACTATGTGTGCGAGTTTATACCGAGCACTGTGTGTGCAAGATCGGTCGGTTAGCACTAAGTGTGCGAAAAAATGGGTAAGTAGCGGCACTAAGTGTGCGATACGTTACGTTTATAATTAGCACACTAAGTGTGCGAGTTAACTACTAACAGACACTATGTGTGCGATATGTGACCAAATTAAATAATATGAGAATATAATGATTTGAGGTTAGTTGGGATGTGCTTGTGTTTATTCAATGTTTTTTTTTATATGTATGGAAATTCGGCAATGGTATTATCTGTGTTACATAGTAACGAATGATTTTGAAAGATCGAAATATACTCAAGGTAAGTAATAGTTACTTATGATATAAAGTTGAATAGTGGTTGAATGTGGTTGATTAATTACTTTGCCTTGAGATGTATAAGACTTAATTTATATGATGGTTATGAGCCTAATTATGTGGAATAACAAACAACTTGAGATGAATGTAAAGGAGAAGAGTTATTTCCTTATGAGTTCATACATGCTTATGTGAATGTATTCATTGCTTAAGTCTTACTAAGCTTTGGAAAGCTTATTCTATTTTAGTTAATTCTTGTGTGTATAGGTTACTTTGGAAAGCTCGATTTTGTGCTTGGGATTCGTCTCTGAAGTTCACCATATTATCATCTCTTTTGGGTATACCTTATTTTGAAGTAGTAAATTATGTTTTTATGGCATGTATAAGCTAAGGTATTTTGGAACAAGGTCAACCATGTATGTACATACTCATGCCATGCGAAAATGGCTAAATTATAGTTATTTGGTCTTGTTTGAAGTCGACCTTGATGTTTGTTAAACTTGCCAATGATATATTATGAATATGGTAGTTGTTAAGTTAAGTTGTTGGCATATAAATCCTTAGGCATATTTGGTCTTGTAATGCCTTTAATAGCTTTGATTAAATTAAGGAAGTTATAAACTAGTTAATCATATTTTTGTTATGAAACAGTTTTTAGCTGCAGCAGTGATGTGATTTTGAAAAATCACCAAAAATAGGAGAAATTTAATTAGAAAGTGAATAAGACATAAAATTAAAGTATATTGTGTCTATTTTGATATGAAAGAAACAAGTTAGGCAAAGGAATTATATATTATGAGATATTTAAGTTTTAGTGAGACTTGTCCTGAATGAATTCGTGAGTCCCTGTTCTGTCTTGGGAAATTTGTAAAAATTTGTACAAAAATAATTATGGAGCATAGTTTATATTTTTAGAATCCTTAATGAGTCTATTTTTGATTGGAATAAACAATGACATTATTGAAATTTTGTGCAATGAGATAACTGAGTTTTTGTAAAGATAGGTCAGAATTATCAAACAGTGAAATAGGGGTAACTTTGATAAATAAACTGTACTAATTGGCCACATGAAAAATTCTGGAAAAATTATGGTAAAATGTTAAATGAGTCTAGTTTCAAGGAAAATTTACGGATCTAAATTTCGAGTTTTGTAACTCGAGTTATGGTCAATTTAATCAGCATGATGCAGTTAGGCAGCTTTAAATTTTTATGCCCCAAATTAGTAGTCAAGTCTAGTAATGCCACATACTCGACTCTGTCAAAGGTTTTGGGTAAGGGGTGTTACATTTGATTGGTATCAGAGCTATGGTTTAGTCGATTCTTGGACTAACATAGCATCATGCGTGAGTCTAGCTATACATGCCGTAAAATATATGAATGATAATATGATGACTTTACGATGTGAAATGTATTTATTTCTTACGTATAGTAATGGATCCGGATCCCGAGCAAGCGTTAGCGGCGATGTGAGAGTGTGGCGCTGTTCGCGCACAAGGGACCGCGTCGAAAGAATCTCGACTGCTGCAAGTGGCCCGGATGAGAGGGTAAAGTAGGCCTTCCATAATATGATGAGCGATTGGTTCGGTCATTACTTACGAACCACTCCGAATGTTCAACCACCCCAAATCCGAATGTTTCCTCAGTAACACAAATTGTACCTCAGTTACTAATCTTGAAAGAGTGACTAAATCTCCGTTGATCGCATTAGGAAGCACGGAGCTCGGGAATTTAGAGCCGAGGATGATGATGACGCCGTGGCGAGCTGAATTTTGGCTTGATAACACCGTTCGTGTTTTTGATGAATTATCTTGCACACCCGATGAATGTTTGAAGTGTGCTATATCTTTGTTACGGATTACGCTTACATCGGTGGAACACGTTGGTGTCGATTGTCCCGAAAGAAAGAGTTACTTGGGACTTCTTTCGCATCAATTCGCAAGAAGTACATAAGTCGGCGTTTCATCGACTCCAAGCGTAAAGAATTCCTTGAGCTTAAGCAGTGGTCGTATGATGTATCGAATATGAGCGTAAGTTCGATGCGACTTAGCCGCTACGCTCATGAGTGTGTCTCGGCAGAGGAGGCTATATGTGCGAAGATTCGAAGATGGCACGAATAAAGATATCAAATTGTTGGTTGGTATACTTGAGATTAATGAGTTCGTCATGTTAGTCGAAGCGAGCTTGTAAAGTCAAGACACTGGGAAAGAAAAAAGAAAGCAAAGCTAGATTCAAAAGATGTTCGAAAAGATGCGTGAGTAAATCTTCACGATCGGCATTAAAGAAGTTCAAGAATGATGGTAGCGGTCCGGACCTAATACCGGATTTCTATACGAGAGCGGCCACGGTGAGTTCTCGAAGCCACGTCGATGGCTAGTGTGGGCGGCGCTTCGATCGAACAAACCCGATCATCAAGCCGATGTGGTAGACGACATTTTGGGAATCTTTGGGGTAAATATATTAATCGCACTTGTTATAGGTGTGGTTCTCGAGATCACTTCATCCGAGGCGCGGGAGGTCGATGATAAGAGTAATACTCGGTGTGCGAGACCAAGTGGCACTTCTGACTAGAGCAGATCTTCCCGAGTTGGTAGGGGTAGAGGTGGTATTCGAGAGGGGACTGCGATGCGGCTATTAGATCGAGAGACACGTGTGTCCGGCAGAGCTTATGCCATCCGTAATAGAGAGGAAACCTCAACTCGGATGTTATTCTTGGTAACTTTTCACTTTTTTGATACTAGTGTCTTTGCATTAATTGATCCGGTTCAACTCATTCGTATGTGTGTGAAACTCTAGTGACCGATAAGACTCTACCTGTTGAGTCTACTGAATTTGTGAATCGGCTTTCAAACCCCCTAGGTCGTTTCGTATTAGTAGACAAAGTATGTAAGAATTGCCCCTTAATGATTCGAGACATATGTTTTCCGGCTGATTTGATGTTACTACCTTTTGATGAGTTTGATATTATTCTCGGCATGGATTGGTTGTGATTCATAATGCGATAGTTTATTGTAGACGAAAGACTATGGATTTGAAAGGTCCGAATAACGAGAAAATTCGAATTGAGTCAGTGGATTTGAGTGGATTACCTGCTGTGATATCTCCAATGTTGGCTCGACGGTATTTGAAAAAGGGTTGTGAAGCCTACACGGCATATGTAATTGATAGCAAGGTTCTTGAAAGGAAGATTGAGTTAGTACCAGGTTGTTAGTGAATATCCGGATGTGTTTTAGGAGGAATTACAGGATTGCCGCTTGATTCGTGAGGTAGAATTTGGGATTGAGTTAGTGCTGGGGACTACCCCAATTTCAATAGCTCCATACCGAATGGCACCAACCGAATTAAAGGAATTAAAGAATCGGTTGCAAGAATTAATGAGATAGAGGATTCGCGGACCGAGTTTTTTCTCCTTGGGGTGCTCTGTTCTATTTGTGAAAAAGAAGGGACGGAACTCGAGAATGTGCATTGATTATCGGCGACTTAATAAGGTGACCATAAAGAACAAATACCCACTACTGCAGCGTATTGATGATCTATTCGATCGGCTTAAAGGAACCTCTGTGTTCTCGAAAATTGATCCGAGGTCTGGTATTATTACGATTGCGAGTTAGAGAGTTGGATATTCAAAGCTGCGTTCGAGCGAGATATGGTCATTATGAGTTTTTGGTGATGCCATTCGGACTTACTAATGCCCCTGCTTTGTTTTCATGGATTTGATGAACCGGGTATATTGGACCGTATTTAGATCGGTTTGTAGTTGTGTTTATTGATGATATCTTGATCTATTCGCGAAATAAGACCGAGCATCTTTGAGCATTTGAATTTGTGTCTTTTGCAAATTTTACGTGAAAAACGATTATATGCAAAATTCAAGTAAGTGCGAGTTTTGGCTAAGTGAAGTTAGCTTCACAGGACATGTTATATCGGCATCGGTATTCGAGTTGATCCGAGTAAGATTTGGCCATACTTGATTGGAAGCCTCCACGAAATATTTCCAAATTCGCGAATTTTGCAGGACTTGCCGGATACTATAGAAGATTCGTGAAAGGATTTTCTATGATTGCGACTCCGATGACCAAATTGTTGCAAAAGATGTGAAATTTGAGTGGTCGAAAGGTGTCAACAAAGTTTCGAAAGCGGTGAAGACCTTGTTAACTAAGCTCAGATACTTACTCGACTGAATCTGGTAAAGAATTCGTCGTCTATAGTGATGCATCTCTAAATGGCCTAGGTTGTGTATTGATGCAAGAGGGTAAAGTTATAGCTTATGCATCGAGACAGTTGAAACCTCACGAGAAGAATTATCCAACTCATGACCTTGAATTGGCCGCTATAGTATATGCTTTGAAAATATGGCGACACTACCTTTTTGGTGAGAAATGCCACATCTTCTCGGACCATAAGAGCTTAAAGTATTTAATGACTCAGAGAGATCTGAATTTGAGACAACGAAGATGGTTGGAGTTGTTAAAAGATTATGAGCTTGTAATTGATTATCATCCGGGAAAGGCTAATGTAGTTGCTGATGCACTCAGTCGAAAATCGTTATTTGCTCTGCGTGCGCTTTGAATGCTCACCTAGCTATGTCGATGATGGTATCCTCACAATTTGAAATAAAGCGAGACCATTGTTTGTCACGGCAAATCGGGAGGCTCGTGCAGATCGATGATGATCTCAAAGAAAAAGAAGACTTTGTAATGCAAGTGTGAATTGAATTTTCTTTAGATGACGAAGGATGCCTACGGTTTAAGAATCGGTTATGTGTGCCTAAGAACTCGAGTTAATTCGAATGATTTGTGAAGAAGCTCACAATAGCAAACTATCGATTCATCGGGTAGCACAAAAATGTTTAATGACTTGAAACAACATTATCGGTGGCATGGAATGAAGCGAGACATCTCTACGATTTTGTGTCAAAGTGCTTGATATGTCAACAAGTGAAAATTTGAACATCGTGTACCGTCGGGACTACTTCAACCAACTTTGATACGAATGGAAGTGGGATAGAATCACGATGGATTTTGTATCGGGTTTCTTTGTTATCACCGAGCAAAAAGATTCGATGCAGGTTATTGTGGATGATTGACAAAAGCGACTCATTTCATCCCGGGCGCATCGACTTTTCTTTGGATAAACTATTTGAGCTCTACACATATCGCAGATTATGCGGTTGCATGGAGATACCGATATCTATCATTTCGGATCGTGACCCGAGATTTACGTCGCGATTTTGGAAGAAATTACAAGATGCTTTAGGTACTAAACTACATTTTAGTCTGACTTTTCACCCGCAAACCGATGGTCAATCCGAGCAAATCATTCAAATACTAGAGGATATGTTGAGGTGTTGTGTCCTTGAGTTAGAAGGTACGTGGGAGCGGTACTTACCTTTGGTTGAATTTCCTTATAATAATAGCTTTCAATCTAGTATTAAAATGGCACCTTACGAAGCTTTGTATGGTCGTAAGTGTCGTACACCATTGTTTTGGACCGAGCTCGGTGAAAACAAAATACACGGGTAGATCTAATTAGAGAAATTTGAACAAAAGGTAGCATTGATCGGGATAGTTTAAAGTGTCATCGAATCGTCAAAAATCATATGCCGACTTGAAGCGTAAAGACATTGAGTTTCATGTTGGAGATCGGGTATTTTTGAAAGTTTCACCATGGAAGAAAGTACTCAGATTCGGTCGTAAAGGAAAGTTGAGTCCAAGATTTATTGGACCGTTTGAAGTCACGGAACGTATTGGGCGGTTGCCTCTGGACTCTGATTGCCACACGAGTTAGAAAGGATACATAATGTCTTTCATGTTTCGATGCTCCGTAGATATCGGTCAGATCCTTCGCATGTGATTAGCCCGACGGAAGTTGAGATTCTGCCCGATATGACTTACGAAGAGGAACCGATTCGTATTTTGACTCGGAGACAAAGGAATTAAGAAACAAGAAAATTCCTTAGTAAAAGTGCTATGGCAAAAGCACGGGTTTGAAGAAGCAACTTGGGAATTGGAGGAGACTATGAAAGAACGCGCTACCGAACCTTTTTATCGGTAAGATTTTCGAGGACGAAAATTTCTAAGGGGGGAGAATTGTAACAGTCCGAATTCGACCTTAATCGGAATGATGGTCTCGGGACCATGAATCCGAGTCGGTAGAATATTTTAATATTTCATATTAGGTCTAAAATCTATGATTGAACATGTGTTAAATTTTGGTGATTTAATTTATTTATTTGTGTGAGTAATTTGACTAAAGGACTAACTTGTATAATGGGTAAAATGACCTTTTAATGGATTTAGTGACAAATGCATATGGCTTTATAAGGTGAAGTCCTTAAAGGACAATTTAGCCAATATTATGATGGTGGACGGCAACATGATGGAATGTGATTTAGAATATAAGTATTATTATAATATGTTGTAGTGGTTGATGAATAAATAAATAATAGTATAATTTAACACATAAAATAATAAAACATAGTGGAAGGAAAGAGAAGGCACCTTGTTCATCTTTTTGACCGAAATTTGAAGAAAGAAAACTCCATTTTTTGGAGCTTGAAAGTCTGCATTTGAAAGCTCAATTAGGGGTATGTTTATGCTTAGTTTTCAATTGTTTTTGCATTTTTGGAATGGGTGTTTTGAATACTATATAACCCATGGTGAAATTTTAGAGTTTATGGCACTTTTATATTCGGCCATTGAAGCATTTTAATAGTAAATAATGGTTGTTGATAGATTATTAAGTATAAAGCTTAAACTAGCATGTTTATTATTTGAAGTTTGAGTGAAATTGATTGTAAGGGTTAAATCAAAAAAATGAAAATTTTTGAAGGACTAAATCATGAATTAAATAACCTGCAAGGCCTTGTATAAGGTCAAGGAGTATTCGGCTTAAGGTATTTGTGATTGAAATTGGTGAATTTTGTGTGGTGTCCAAATTGGACTAATTTGTAAAAGTGTGAAATAAAGGGGCAAAATCATAAATTTCTTATTTATATGTGTTGAGACCAAAATTGTTATAATATGCTTAATTGAGTCTAATTTAATTCATTTAGACCAAGAAAAAAGGAGGTAGGATCGGATCGGGAAAAAGTAAATTGATCGACTAATCGGAAAGTTGAATTGGTGACTACTTGAGGTAAGATTTTAAGCATTTGAATTTAATTGAACTCAATTTAGTTTCATGTACTTATGTTGGATAATTGTGGCATATAAATCATTATTATGCTGAATGGTTTTGGTATGTATATCTCCTTTAGTGAGTTTAATTGCTATTGATTATTAGAGAATATGTATGTGAATCACATTGAACAATAGCAAATAAACACCGGCACTATGTGTGCGAGTTTATACCGAAAGCCTTTGTGTGTGCAAGATCGGTCGGTTAGCACTAAGTGTGCGAAAATGGTAAGCAATGGCACTAAGTGTGCGATACGTTACGTTTATAATTAGCACTAAGTGTGCAGAGTTAACTACTAACATGACACTATGTAATGCGATATGTGACCAAATTAAATAATATGAGAATATAATGATTTGAGGTTAGTTGGGATGTCTTTGTGTTTATTCAATGTTTTTTTTTTTATATGTATGGAAATTCGGCAATGGTATTATCCTGTGTTACATAGTAACGAATGATTTGAAAGATCGAAATATACTCAAGGTAAGTAATAGTTACTTATGATATAAAGTTGAATAGTGGTTGAATGTGGTTGATTAATTACTTTGCCTTGAGATGTATAAGACTTAATTTATATGATGGTTATGAGCCTAATTATGTGGAATAACAAACAACTTGAGATGAATGTAAAGGAGAAGAGTTATTTCCTTATGAGTTCATACATGCTTATGTGAATGTATTCATTGCTTAAGTCTTACTAAGCTTTGGAAAGCTTATTCTATTTTAGTTAATTCTTGTGTGTATAGGTTACTTTGGAAAGCTCGATTTTGTGCTTGGGATTCGTCTCGGAAGTTCACCATATTATCATCTCTTTTGGGTATACCTTATTTTGAAGTAGTAAATTATGTTTTTATGGCATGTATAAGCTAAGGTATTTTGGAACAAGGTCAACCATGTATGTACATACTCATGCCATGCGAAAATGGCTAAATTATAGTTATTTGGTCTTGTTTGAAGTCGACCTTGATGTTTGTTAAACTTGCCAATGATATATTATGAATATGGTAGTTGTTAAGTTAAGTTGTTGGCATATAAATCCTTAGGCATATTTGGTCTTGTAATGCCTTTAATAGCTTTGATTAAATTAAGGAAGTTATAAACTAGTTAATCATATTTTTGTTATGAAACAGTTTTTAGCTGCAGCAGTGATGTGATTTTGAAAAATCACCAAAAATAGGAGAAATTGAATTAGAAAGTGAATAAGACATAGAATTAAAGTATATTGTGTCTATTTTGATATGAAAGAAACAAGTTAGGCAAAGGAATTATATATTATGAGATATTTAAGTTTTAGTGAGACTTGTCCTGAATGAATTCGTGAGTCCCTGTTCTGTCTTGGGAAATTTGTAAAAATTTGTACAAAAATAATTATGGAGCATAGTTTATATTTTTAGAATCCTTAATGAGTCTATTTTTGATTGGAATAAACAATGACATTATTGAAATTTTGTGCAATGAGATAACTGAGTTTTTGTAAAGATAGGTCAGAATTATCAAACAGTGAAATAGGGGTAACTTTGATAAATAAACTGTACTAATTGGCCACATGAAAAATTCTGGAAAAATTATGGTAAAATGTTAAATGAGTCTAGTTTCAAGGAAAATTTACGGATCTAAATTTCGAGTTTTGTAACTCGAGTTATGGTCAATTTAATCAGCATGATGCAGTTAGGCAGCTTTAAATTTTTATGCCCCAAATTAGTAGTCAAGTCTAGTAATGCCACATACTCGACTCCGTCAAAGGTTTCGGGTAAGGGGTGTTACAGTTTTTGTGAAGCAAAAGAGAGTTCAATTCACCAGAGGAATCCATAACACGAAGGGAACGTTGGAGTATATTCATTCTGATCTGTAGGGGCCATCAAGAGTGCTTTCAAGAGGTGGAGCTAATTATATGCTAACTTTTATTAATTATTTTTTTAGAAAAGTTTGGGTATCCTGAAGCAGAAAACCGATGTGTTTTCCACATTTAAGTCTTGGAAAACTATGATTGAAAAAAAAAAGGAGAAAACAAATAAAATACCTCCGCACAGAAAATGGCTTAAAGTTTTGTTCTGATGAGTTTAATAAACTGTGCAAGTCAGAAGGGATCGTGAGACACTTGACAGTTCGTCATACTCCACAGTAAAACAACGTTGCAGAACGATCATGGAGAAGGTTCGATGTATGTTGTCAAATGCCAACTTACCAAAGTCGTTTTGGGTCGAATCAGCCTCTACTGCATGTTTTTTGATCAACCGATCTCCATCCATTGCTATTAAGAAGAAAACTCTACAAGAGGTATGGTCTGGTAATCCTGCTAATTATTCTGATTTAAAGATCTTTGGTTGTCCTGCGTATGCTCATGTTGATAATGGAAAATTAGAACCGAGATCCATTAAATGTGTTTTTCTTGGTTATAAAGCTGGTGTAAAAGGGTATAAGTTATGGTGTCCTGAAAATAGAAAAGTTGTGATTAGCAGATATGTTGTTTTTGATGAAACTGCTATGCTACCTAACTTATCTCTTAAAGGCTCTTCCAATAAAAAAAAATCAAAAGCACGTGGAACATCAAATTAATACAGAGTCGACTCCTCAAGCCAGTACGAAAATTGAGAATAAAGTTGCTTCTTCACCACAATACTCTATCGCCAAAAACAAAACTAGAAGAGAAATTACGAAAATTGAGAATAAAGTTGCTTCTTCACCACAATACTCTATCGCCAAAAACAAAACTAGAAGAGAAATTAAACCTCCAAAGAAGTATGTTGAGGCTGATCTAGTTGCTTATGCTTTAAATATGGCTGAAGATATAGATGCAAACCAAGAGCCGTCTAATTATTCTGAGGCAATTAGCTGTGAAGACTCAGAAAAGTGGATGTTTGCAATACAAGAGGAGACGGAATCACTCCACAAAAACAAAACATGGGATCTTGTGAAACTTCCTAAAGGTAAAAAGGCTGTTCGCTATAAATGGGTGTTTAAAAAGAAAGAAGGGACTCTAGGAGTTGAAGAACCCAGATATAAAGCAAGTCTAGTTGCAAAGGGTTATAGTCAAATTCTAGGAGTGGATTTCACAGATGTGTTCTCCCCAGCTGTGAAGCATAGTTCGATTCGAGTTTTGCTTGGTAATGTGGCCATGCATGATTTGAAGTTTGAGCAGTTAGATGTAAAAACTGCATTTTTGCATGGAGAACTTGAGGAAGATATTTACATACAACAACCAGAGGGTTTTACAGTCTCAAAAAAAAGAGGACTATGTTTGCTTGCTGAAAAAGTCCCTTTACGGTTTGAAACAGTCACTAAGACAGTAGTACAAGAGGTTTGATTCTTTTATGACTTCTTATGATTCTAAAAGAAGTAGTTTTGATAGCTGTGTTTACTTTAAGAAAAATAGTGATGGTTCTTTTGTGTATCTACTTCTTTATGTTGATGACATGTTGATAGCAGCAAAAGATAAATGAGAGATAAGAAAGGTCAAAGCCCAACTAAGTGAAGAATTTGAGATGAAAGATTTGGGACCAGCAAAGAAGATACTTGGTATGGAGATTCTCAGAGATAGAAAAGCAAGTAAATTGTACCTAAGTTAGAATGGGTACATTGAGAAAGTTCTTTGCAAGTTCAATATGCAGAGTGCTAAGCCTGTTAGTACTCCTTTAGCAGCCCATTTCAGACTTTCATCGGCTTTGTCTCCATAATCAGATGATGAGATTGAGTACATGTCACATGTTCCATACTCTAGTGCAGTGGGATCTCTCATGTATGCTATGGTTTGTTCACGTCCAGATTTATCATATGCAGTCAGTGTAGTTAGCAGATACATGGCGAATCCCGGTAAAGAACATTGGAAAGCAATTCAGTGGATTTTAATATACTTACAAGATACTACTGATGTTTGCTTACAGTTTGGAAGAACTAGAGATGGAGTCATTGGGTATGTTGATGCTGATTTTGCTGAAGACCTTGATAGAAGAAGATCTCTCACTGGTTACGTCTTTACAATTGGAGGTTGTGCAATCAGTTGGAAAGCTACTTTGCAAACTACAGTCGCTTTGTCTACCATTGAAGCTGAGTACATGGCAATTACTGAGGCTTGTAAATAAGCTATTTGGTTTAAGGGACTCTTTAGTGAGCTCAATGAAGACCTTCAAATCAACACAGTATTTTGTGACAGTCAAAGTGCCATCTTCCTTACAAAAGATCAAATGTTTCATGAGAGAACAAAACACATTGATGTTCGGTATCATTTTGTTCGTGATATTATTGCTCGTGGTGATATTGTTGTGATAAAAATTAGTACTCATGATCCTGTAGATATGATGACTAAGTCACTTCCTATAACCAAGTTTGAGCATTGCTTAGACTTGGTTGGTGTTCATTGTTGAAGTTAAACCCTTAAGGGGTTTTATGGAAGAGGTGCAGAACTTGTTCGTTGAGAGTTCGCGATGAAAAACTTGTTCATTGAGAATTCGTGTTAATGTGGAGATTGTTAGAATTAAGTTCCTCGAATCCTTATTTAAATAAAATACAATGGTAAAATAAAATAAAAGAAGAATCCCTATAGAACTACACTTCTTTTATTTTATTTTAAATAAGGTTTTTTAAACCTTATTAAACTCCATCTATTTGATATTGATTAGAATAAGGAGTTTCAATCTTACTACACTCCTATTAGAATATGGCTTTACAAGCCTATAAATAGACATAGTCTATTCCTCTTGTAATAGATTCGAATTCGACATAGTGAATTTTCTTCTCCTTTGCCCGTGGTTTTTTCCCAAAAGGGTTTTCACGTAAAATTTGTGTGTTCTTTATTTTTTATTTTTCTTTTCTTTGTGATATATTTTTCATTACCGACGTTATTTTTCACATTATATTTATAGTTAATTTATAGTTATTGTTACTCTCTGAGCAAGGCCTCAATTGCAACCGAATAAAAATCCAGAAGGTAAAATCAACAAATTCACATAGGTATTTATATAGCTGATAAACTTACATTTAAAGCCTGTAAAAAGAACAATCCAATCTATTTGCTTTCCATATCTATGCTTTCCATATCTATGGCAAGTGGAGTCAACATTTTCGACAAAAGAAAAAAAACCCTGAGTTTTTAAAGATAAAATAGTGGGGAATTTGATGCCATTAATGGCCAGTAGTTGAAGCCTTTTCGAACAAACCAAGCCTATAATCACCCAACCTTGACTTATAAGCTGAAGCCTTGTATTCTCTCCATGTGAACTCATTGTACAAGCTCTCTTCACCTTTGGCCATTAGTGAAGGCAATGGCCTTATGGTTTCACTTAAAGGTGGACCTCCAAAATATATCATTGAAATTCTTGGTTTTAGTGAGTTTGTCATTACCCTATGCCTCACACTTTTAAGCCTCCCATTTGTCATCACCTGCCCAAGAAGAATGGAAAATTGAGAAGAAATTTAAAAAAAAAACTTATAGAGAATTGATAAACAAATTAAATGGTTACAATTTGTCATAAGTCTATGTATTCTTCGTAATTTAGAATTTAATCCTTAAATTTTTACTTTTAAAAATTTAGTCTCTCTAATTTTCAGATTTTAGAAATCTGGTCCAATTGTTAACACTGTTAACTTTCTTTTGTTAAATTCAAGTCCATTACAACGTCATTTTTATAGTTATATTGCTACCAAGTGAGTTTTTTTTTTAATTTCAAAATGTTACACCAACAAATTTAACCAAAAAAAATTAACAGTATTAACAATTGAGCCTGAATTTTGAAATCTGAAAGTAGAGAGATTAAATTCTTGAAAATAAAAGTAAATGATTAAATTCCAAATCTATAAAGAGTGCAGGACCTGTGGCATATTTTAACCAACTTAAATATGATTTTGGTTGAAATTAAAAATAATTATGGTGTTTTAGGTTTAAATCACATTATGTGAATGTAATTTTGTAGATTTTATATAAATATATGAAAGGATAAAAATACCTTCAAAATAATATTATCGCTTAATTTCACAACTGAATTGAGATTCGATGGACGGGTGATATCAACTTAGTTAAATTCTTAAATAATAATACAATTTTGGATGCAAAAGTAGTAAGATAAAAAAAAGTATTAAAGATATTAATATAGATATTTTTTAAACATAACATAAATGAGAGAGAGAAAGAGAAAAGAAAAAAATGTTCTTAAGTATTTTTATTTTCAAATTGAAAACAAAAAACTTCTATAAACAAATAAGGAACTACGATGAATAGAACTTATTCAAATAGTAAAGATATCAGCTTAATTTTATTGAAGATTAGTCGGATTGATTTAAAATTTTACGTGCATAATAAATATTATTATACTGATAAATATATTAAATTTATAATCATATAAAAAATTAAAATAAAAATTTTAAATTCGAAAAATAAATTTAGACAAAAAATTAAATTTATTTAAAATTTGAGCTCAACATTGAAGGGCTGAACTTGGCACAAACCTGACCATTACTCGATTTTATGATATGTTTTTTATTATTTTTATATAGTTTATCTTATATGACAATTAAACATATAATTACTAAATAGTACATAAAATTAATATTTATGTTAAAAAAACTAATTTATATCATATTCACGATATAGATGAAAAAATTGTAACAAATATATTTATAAAATATTGATATAAAAAAAAAGTAAAGTTAGGATATTGAAAACTATGATACATTAAGTTAAAATTTTATTATGGGTTTTTTTCTAGATTTTACATAAAATAAAAAATAACAAAAATGCCCTTGTAGCAATAGTTGCTACTTCATTAAAAAAAAAAGAAGAGAATTTTTGGTGAGTTTTCAACTGAGTTGAACCCCTACAATGTGAGTAAAAAAAAATATGCAATATATATATATATATCTATAAAAGAATTATATAAAAAAATAAATAAGATTTTGGTTGAAATGACAAAGTTAAAATGTTAAAATTTACAATGTATCTTGAGCTCAAATCCTGTCATATGTGTATATTTTTTTATAAAAATATATAAAAAGAAAAAAAATACCCACGAAAATTATTTCTTGCTTTATAAAATGGTAGGGTATTTGGTAATTATTGAGTTGAGACCTAGTTAATAGGTAACACCGATTCAATCAAGCACATTATAATAGTAAGTACTATATTTTGTCACACCCAGAATAAAATATTATCTTTTAAAATTTAATAATGAAGATGGGTGGAATGGTAACGAAATTATATTTTAATATTCTTAAAGACATGTTCAATTTTTGAATTTTAAATTTTGAATTATTTTATTTAAAAATAATATAAAAGTATGAAAAGATAAAATATCATCATAACAGTATTAATTATAATTTAAAAAGGAGTATTTTTCTAATTTTATAAATGAATTGATCATAACTCGATACATCAACTCGGTAAAACGATTAAATAAATAATCATGTCTAAAATAATTTGACTTAACTATTTATAAATATAGATAAACTTGAACTCCATCATATATTAAAATGTATACATAGTTGGCAGTGGCTGAGTCAGGAATCTGGTTGGGGCCCGGCCCCTAAAATTGTATTTGATAAAATTTTAATTTGGTCTTTTAAAAATTATAAAAGTATAAATTCTAAAATGATAAAATTGTATTTTTAGTATAGTAAAAATATATTATTTAATTTTTGACTCCAAGGCTAATAGGTGGCAGTAATAATATACCTGCAAAGCATCACCAACAGTGACAAAGAAGGACAGTAATAATATACCTGCAAAGCATCACCAACAGTGACAAAGAAGGAGGTGTGATCAGGTGGGACTGAAACCCAAGTCCCATCTTTAAGACATATTTGCAGTCCCGACGTGTTGTTGGAATTTAGTAGTGATATTATTTGTGGGTCGGTGTGTTCACCGAACCCTATCATTTTCCTTCCGCTCAATGCCTGCAGGTCTTGGCTAATCGGGTAATGGTTTAGCCTCAAACACCAGTCACTCTCCTCTCTCAGCATCTTACTCCACACATCCCTTTGCTCAATCCACAACCCTTCCGCCATTAGCTCCACCACCTCGTACGCCACCGCCTTCACTTCCATCACATAATCCTTCACCGCTGACCTGTTTCATGATAATATTATGAAATAACGATCAGATGCAATAATAAGTCACAATTGGGTGAGACACCTACTAACAATACCTTCGTTATATAAAATAAAAAAAAAGTTATGATCTTTGTAGGAAGCTTGTAAAAGTTTTAAGTCAAAATATATTGAAAGGCAGAGTTATCTTTCCAAAATTAAATATTTGTATGATATTTAGTGGGCTTAAAAAATGAATGTGGAAAAAAATTTTGATCTCATTTAAAATATGGATTCAAATGTTAAATGCTTAAACTTAAATTTGACTCAATCAGTTTTTTCAATTTTATAATATATTTTTTCCTTTACCTTTTTATATATTATATGAAATTTAAATATCGTAGTGTAAATATAAAAAAAATTAAATTGTTTGTTGTTAAGTTAGGAAAATAGTTAATATTTAGACTAAAAAGATGCATTTTGCAAGGCAGAATAGATAGTCTAGAATTATAAAAAAAAAAGTGCAAGGACTTCCTAAAAAATTTACCCAAACATTTTACCGGGAAATTTCTGGGTTTTGATCGGTGTTTAAAAGGAGATATTCAATCCATCCCACATCACCATTGGGTCCAATCCCTTTAGTACCGTAACCAAAGGGGTTGGGCGGACCGGCTTTGTCTTTCACAGACCGGGGAAGATTAAAGAAGCTAAGAGCTTCGGCTTCTAATCTGGCTATGGTTTTCATAGGAACGCCATGGTTAAGCAGCTTGAAGAACCCAAACTCCTGGCAAGCTTGAATTATCAACGTTTTGGCCTTTGGGTCTCTTAAGTTTATGGATGGGATTCCTTTGAAAACACTAATCCTCGGCTTGCATGTCTTGATCGATGCGTAATGGTCATCTAATGGTGCTGGCTTTGATAAAACAACCATCCTCATATAATAATATATGTGTGTGTGTTACAATATATGAAATTAAAGAGAAAGCAAAGGAAATTTTATATAAAAGAATTGATAGAATGATAGGAATGGAGTGATTTGTAAGAGGGATTTCTTATGGGATTTAAAAGAGGCGAGGGATTAAGGATTTATATAGGAGTTGTAATATACTAATTTAATAGTATTATTTTGTAATTTCTAGTTTGGGATATGAATTTATCATTTTTTTTAATTTAGTTTTTACTTCTTTTTCCAATATTAATCCTTCAATTTTTATTAAATTTGTGGTTCAATAATGTGATACTATGAAATTAGGATTATGAGATTATGTTGCATCATCACTTAAATTTTTATTACAAAATTATAATTTTTAAGTAATAACGTGAAACTATATCAAAGTCACATCATCGTATGGACCAAAACAAAAAAGGTTCTTAAGTTTTGCAATTAATATAAACAATAAAAAAGATTTAAGGACGAAACTGAAAAAAAAATTGCCAATAATTTCGTCGATCTCCAACTTAGTTGAATTTGAAATTTAATTTTTACAACATCAACTAACAAAATATTTTAATTTGTTAATTATCTTCATTATTAATCATAATTGATTGGATTTATTGCGTTGATGGTCGTGCTAGGTATGTCATAATCCAAAACTCAATTTAAATTTTTTGGTATAAAGATTTATTCGACCCTTTAACTTTATAAAAGTATTATTTTAGTTCTTCATTTAATTTTTTTATTTCTTTTAGTCCTTAAAATTATATTATTTCTCAAATCACCTCAAAATGGATGGAAAAGTTAACATTTGTTAACTTTGTTGTCGTGGCATACACATGCTACGTTAGCAATTAATTAAATTTAAAAAATATTAAAATATTAAAAAATATTTTTTTTACAATTTTATATTTTGAATAATTTTTATTTTATAATTTTTAAAAATATATATTTAATTTTTTTGAAATTTTAAAAACTTAATTAATTGTTGACGTGGCTTCCACATCAGCAAAGTTAAAAAACATCAACTTTTTCATCCATCTTGGCAAAATTAAATTAATGACTAAAATAATTTTTATTTTTTTTAAAGTGGAGGGCTAAATATTATACCTATTTTTGTTTTAAGAGAGGGACCATTTGGCCTTATACTATTTTGTTTAGAAATTTATGTAATTTATTCAAGATCTGTCTGAACGGCTAGTTATTACATTCTTTTTATAATTACATAGTTATGTAATTTACATTTTAAAAAGAATTACTTCCTATAAAAAATTATTAGTATGAAAAAATAAAATCTAAATAATTATAAAAAATTAAAATCAAATTATCATAACTATATTATGTTTAGTTTAAAAAAAGTAGTAGATAATACGATTATTAATAAAAATAATAAGAAAAATAAACATCATATGTAATTTTATCTAATTATTCTAGTGTATGTTTGTTGAGTTATTCTCTTTTTAATATTTAACATATGCTATTTATCATCATTTGTTGGTCATTGACCGTGTTCATCATCATCTAAATTTGAATATGCATCATTAATATTGTCAATATCTCCTTTTTGCGTGTGTTCTTTAAAGTATGGATTCTATCAATTCCACCTATAATTGAAGTTATGAAATATACAACATACCAACACGATCCAACCTTATTTTTTATACTATACTATACTAAGTTAATGTTGTTAATATAAAAAAAAAATTAGAACAACAAACTTCTTCTCAGCCTCGTATCGAAGCCTTAAATGTCTCAAATTAAAGAGTTCACAAGTTATCTATTGTGCTTGTGTATGACACCATTCTCTTAAACAATACTATATCACACAATATGCTGCAATAAAATATTTTCTATTTGCATAATTAACATCGACCTTATACTCCTTTTTATAATACATAAATTAAGGTAAAAATAATATAAAATTTATAACATGTAAGCTTTATAAAATAGGTTTTATAAATTGTTCAAAACTTTCATAACATTTCTTATAAATAATATATTTTTTCATGACTTTAGAAAGTTATTTTTTTATAAATAAGTTATGATAAAAAAAATTATAACATTTTTACATTTTTATGATTAAGTATATTGTTTTTATAACATATAGTGTGGACACATAAATAAGTTATGTCCATACTTATTGACTATAACTTTTTATAAATAAATATATAATATAACACTTATAATAAATTTTTTTGTCATAACTTTATGACTTTTTAGGATTCAAATAATATTTTTATTACTTTATAAAATACACAAATTATTTTTTATAATATTATCTTTTAAGATTTATAATATAAGAAATTTTTTATCATAACCATTTTAAATACTAATTGTCATGCCCCAAAATATAGGGAGTTAATTGAAATAAATAATTAAGAAATTGAATAGGCTTAATGGTTAAGTAGTTAGTGCACTCCTTAGAGATCTTAGGTTTAAGCCACTCCTTTCTTTCTTTTTTCTTTTTATTTTCAGCAACCTTAGATGAAAGCCACAATGAATAAATGCTGTCAAGGATAAAACTTAGTAAAAAAAAGGCCTTAGGCTTAATGGTTAATACTCTTGTTCTCCTTTGTTTGCCCAAGTTTGAGTCACTCCATCTCCAAAATTGTTTTTTCTTTCTTTGTTTTAAGTTTCAGCCCAAAACTTTGGGAAAATTACCTTTATCGCCCTAGGGATTCCGAACCCTAACCTATTTAGCCATTCATTTCCCAATTGAACTAGATTTAACAAGACCTCCTCTCATCTTTTCTATTTCCTCTCCTATTTCTTCACTTCTCTTTCATTTGCATAAAATTTTACATCTTTTTATTACTGAATATTTTTGCTTTTCGAATCAAAATCAAACCCCGTTTGATTCGTTTTTCCTATTGGTGGTCGATTTCGGCATTGATAGCACTCGTTTCTTTTTATCCAAGTTCTGTAAGTACATTTCAATCTCGGTGTTTAATCTCAAATTTATGTAGAACTCCTATCCACATTAATCTTGTAATTTGGTTACACAATCTTTCTCGGTTCTTGTCGAATCTTTCAACAATCTTGACAAAACTTGAAATCAATCATTAACTTGTGTATAAATATCGTTTGAAGGACCCGTTTTAGGTGGATCAAATCATATTTGAACGCGTGGATTGTTGATCGTGCTCCCGATCAAAGGTGTGTGTTCTTTAGAATCGAGGCAAATCGTGGTTAAAAATAGGGCCACACGGGCTTGTGGACCACATGACCCCTCACACGGTCATGTAACTCTGAAACCCTAGGCTAGTTCGAATCTCTTACGGCCAAGAATTTTCCACATGACTTGCCACACGATCATGTCTCCACTATAGCCTAATTTTGCAATTTCCACACGACCACGTCTATTACATAGCATTACCACACGATCGTGTAACCCTTGTATACGGCTTAGAGCCTCTCACACTGCCGTGTACCCCTGATTTACAATTTTGCCCAAAATTTGTGAATTGTTTAGTTTAGTCCCTGAATAGTCCCAAACTATTTTTAGTGTTTATCTCGTTCAATTGAGTCCCTAGTATTATGAATAATGTTGGAATCCATGATCTGATTGACCAAATTGTTACTGTAAATGCATGATATGTGATTGGTACATGTTTACTGTTATTGGATTATTGATATACTATTACTGTTACTCGTACCACTGTGTTTTTGGTTGCATGATCAACATGACTACTATTACTGATAAATTGAATACATGTCATACATGTCTACTACTACTATTAATATGTTTACATGCTAAGCATGTTTACCATATCTGTATTGTATTGTTATTGGCATGTCATATTGCATTGCATGGGGTGGGACGCTTTGAAAGGAGGAAGTATTGGAAGTTTATCTGCAAACATTGGTGGTTTATCCACAAACATACTGATAGTTTTTATCTGCAAACACGTTGTGCATTCACAACCTACTGGTAGCGTATTAACTTGCAAACACTGGTGGTTTATCCAGAAACATACTGACAACTTTTATATGCAAATACGTTGTGCATTCACAACCTACTGGCAATGTATTAACCTACAAACATTGGTGGTTTAGCAACAAATTTACTGGCATATTTTATCTGCAAACCTGTTGTGTATTCACAACTACTAGCAGTGTATTAACCTGCAAAACTGGTGGTTCATCCACAAACTGGAGTGTCTGGGTTAAAAAGTTCTGGGGAACTCTTCCTGTGGAGTGTCGCGGTGGAGTAGGGCCCTTTTCTTTTCTTTTTGTTAAGCTGAAACTGCTTTGCATCATCACGCATAAGCATGCTCAAATGTACTGTCAAATTTTGCTATACTATATGGTAGTTACTGTACTAAAAACTATTATTATGTATGCTTGGTTTATTTTTCTGCATTGATTTTATAGCTCACTCCCATTTTATTTTCATCTCTACAAATAACCCACCAGGTTAGGATGTGGACACGACATCTGGAGGGTCTCGGCTCGATTTTGATTTATTACAATACTTTAGGTTTATTATTTGGTATTTTTATTTAGAGACCGTAATGCTTTATTTTTGAACTGTGGCATGGAACTTAGGATTTGAGTTTTCTTTTCTTATAGCATGTATGGCTTTTATTTCTTTTTTTTTTAATGTTGAAACATGAGTTTTAATTAATTATGAATGAAAGATAAATTTTATTAAAACTAAGTAAATATCATTTTTTCCGCTGCTAAATTAGAAACAAATTTTGAGTAATAAATAAATCAGTTATTAACTAAGTTTTTAAAAGGTAAACACCGTTACAAGAAAATTATTTTACACTCAAATCCGATTATTAGCTGGCTTTCCAAACATTACCTCAATAAAAAAATGAAAAAGGAAAGTATAAACCCGTTTAAGAGTCCAATTATTCAATCTAATTTAAACCATTATTATTAATTAAAAATAATTTTTATTTGAATATAACTAAAGAATTATACAAATATTTTTAAATTTTTAATAATAAATTCGAATCTAATCAATATGAACCTAGATAAAGAATGAAAATAAAATTTGAATGGTAGATAAAATCATGGTTGTTTGAACTAGATCGGACAAGTTGATCAGTTTGATCGGATCGAGAGTTAGTTAGGATACCGATTATAAGAGAAACATTAGGGCGGTTGACCTACAGCTCGAAAAAAATCGATTAAATTAGACTAAAATTTTGTTTCAAAAATTCTTTATTTATTAATATATTTTTTATTTTTTTATGATTTTTTAATCAAATTGATGAAGTGGTGACCCAATCACTTTAACCACCTGTCTGAAGTTGAAAACTTTAGATAAAACAAACCAAGACAAAAAGTAAAAGTGTTGAATTCTAATATTCATATTTTAACATATTAAATATATTTTTTTATTATGTAATTTTTTTTATTAATTTCGCATTTTAAATTTTTATTAGAGATAGGAAATAGAAATTATATAAAGTTTGAATTCATGATTAATATGAATTAAAATTTTGAACGCAAGTCGTCGATTATTATACCAATGATTTATAGGGACGAATTTAACCCTCAAAAATGGAAAAATTGCTATACAATTCCTTAAGAAATGTCTAAATTATAAAATAATATATTATTAAATTGCACTTTACTTTTCAAAAATGAAAAAAAAAAATATTAAGTCCCTTTAAAAATATTTTAATAATTAATTGATATATGATAGAATTATATTTTGACTTCTCAAATTTTATAACTCAATTCCAACCTCTTAACAAATTTTGGATACACCCTAACCTTTTATAACAATATTTCATTATAGCAACCAAATTTGCTATAGAACCACTTTTTTTTTAATATTTTATAAGAGCGTTCGTCCATAACAACAACTACAATTATAAAGTATATTATTTATTAAATTATTTTTCTATAACAGTCTATTATCTCAATTTTTAATTAAATTAATTCTATTACTAAGTGAAGTAAAACTCATAAATTTTAGTTAATATATTATTTTAATAAAATGTTTAAATTTTATAAGATAAAAATATATTCATCATATTTTATTAAGGGTTAGTATTTGATACATTAATAGTGTATTTTTTTTTCCACAAACAACCTTAAAAAATTGGCATGTCTCTTTTTTAAATATTTTTTTATACCCCTAAGTGTATCAAATATTTTTCTTTTTATTAAATCAAAACAATCATTGATAAATAAAAATTACATTTATAATTTTTATAATTTTTAATTTAAAAATTAAAAACAACTAAAATATGATCTGAAGTTAAGATATATGAATGTGTCACTTTGAAATTGTGCTACATATTTTTTATTTTATTTTTTTATAAAATTATACTTTTTAATATTTTCTGTATTTCTTTAGTTTTTTTATAAATTTTTAATAATTTTCAGTTCACGATGCGTTGATTTTTAAAATTTTAAAGACTAAATTGAAAAATTATGAAACTTAATGCTAATCCCTATTTAAAACCACAAAATCTAGTCAGACTGAGTTAACTAAAAGGTTTAAAGTAATCCAACCCGACCCGATCCAGTGATCCGTTTACGAAGCTTAGGCCCTAGGGTTCTTTATATGTAAAAGAGCTTGAAGTATATATAAGTCAAAGTAAAAAACCCTAGCTTCCTTCATCTCCTACATTGAGCGAAAAGAGTAAGAGACAACAATGGTTACTTTCCGGGTAAGTTGTCAACGCTTCGGTTTTATCTGATCTACCCCAGCGGCCCTCTCAATTTCCCTACTTTTTTTACTTCGATTTTCTACGATTTCTCCTCGTTTTGTTGTTGTTGTTGTTTTTTTTTTTTTTTAATTTTATACTAAAATTTAGTTTCGATTTTGCGATGTTATTAATGGGTTTTGATCCATTAGAATGTTTGGGTTTTCATTTCTTTGAAATTTAGTAGTAAACTATGGGATAAAAGAGCTTCATTTCCTTAGCTACCAAATGGAGGAGTAATGCTTTTAAGCTGTTTGAATTAATGCTATTTTTATATTGGTTTTGTTTATGGTTGCAGTTTCACCAGTACCAGGTTGTTGGGAGGGCTCTTCCAACGGAGAACGATGAGCACCCTAAGATTTACAGGATGAAGCTCTGGGCCACCAATGAGGTTCGGGCCAAATCCAAGTTCTGGTTAGTCATTATTTTCATTTCTATCTGTGAATCTTCCTTTTTTTTTTTTTTGGGGGGGGGGCGCTAATTTAATCCCCATTTAATTGAAGTTGTTGATTTGAGTGTTTGTTCTTGAATATTCATCAGGTACTTCTTGAGAAAGCTGAAGAAGGTTAAGAAGAGCAATGGGCAAGTCCTTGCCATCAATGAGGTAAAAATGCTTAGTGATATCCATTTGATTATTCTCTATTTATGAAGTAATTTGATGCTTAAGAAACATCCTTTCATTGTATGCTTGAATTTCTTGTTAGACTCCTAGGGTCCTTTTTTTAGTATCGGAATCTATGTTGTGTCATTTAGTTTATCTGTTGAATTTAGATGGGGATTTTATGTTTTTATGCTATTGTCTTTAACTTTGCTCTGTTTTAGTAGTGTTTGAAACTATGTTGTGCGACTCACCAGCTTTTAGTTTATGTCTGTGCAATTTAGATGCATAATTCATGTTTTATAGGCTATTTTCTTTAAATTTGCCCTGTGATAAGTTAAGAAATTAGATATGAAAGAAACATCTAATCTTAAGGCTTTCATGCCGGTTGTGTTTAACTGGAATTTATGATCATCTTGAATATAAAATTTCTGTTCTTTTATGGTTTTTGTTTTTCTTTGTATAATAGAACTTTCTATAGTTCATCTTTGCTTTGCAATTAACCATCAAATGGAAGGTGGAAATATTGATTTGGTAAAAAAAAAAGGTTACACATTACATGTTTAAGATTTTGAACTCAAAAGTGGTTTTTGGAACCTAAGTTGATTTGAAATATTTGATAACAAGATGATGTCAATTACAACATCTTTCTTATCTCCTAGGCTACATTGCTTTGACTCTTTGTTTTCTTGAATTACTTGTGTCTGACACCCGTATCAACTTGATATGGGGATATGATCACATACTCATGTTTGAAACACCCGAATTTGAGTAACATTGCTTTTCTTGTTGATCACAAATCGTTTAGATTCTGCTTGGGGGGGAGGGGGGAGTTAATATTTGATTAATGTCGCGTATTGATTGTCTAATATGCCAAAAGGGACTTGAATTCTGATACATACATTGATTTTTTTTTCAATACCCATTCTTCAGATTTTTGAGAAGTACCCTACCAAGATCAAGAATTACGGTATCTGGCTCCGATATCAAAGCCGTACTGGTTATCACAACATGTACAAGGAATACCGTGACACTACTTTGAATGGAGCTGTTGAACAGATGTACGCCGAGATGGCTTCTCGTCACAGAGTCAGGTTCCCTTGTATCCAAATTATCAAGACGGCGACCATCCCAGCTAAGCTATGCAAGCGGGACAGCACGAAGCAGTTCCACAACTCGAAAATCAAGTTCCCATTGGTATTCAAGAAGGTGAGACCACCTACCAGGAAGCTGAAAACAACTTACAAGGCATCGAAGCCCAACTTGTTTATGTAATTTGTTTTATCATTTGATGAGAAATTTTTGTTAGTGAAATCATATCAGTTTGTTGATCAGATGTTGTTTTTCATTTGAAAAGGTTGGAACTTTTGTTTGTTTGGGTTTTTCAGTATTTCATTTTTGTTTAATCAAATCGCCCAAAAAAGTTTGCATATTAATCCACTCTCAATGTTTCAAATGATTTTGGTTTTGGATATTTGCATAAATCCTTTATTTCAATTTGCTTTTACTTGTTAGATAATCGAATTTGATTATAATTAATTACTTTTTTACTATTAAGAATATTTTAGAGTTATGTATGACAAATTTCTATTTGTTTTCAACTTCAAGCTTAAAGTATAATTTGTTTTAAAAAAACATTAAAATAATCATATGCATTACTCATGACAAGTATTTAAATTGATACTCTCTTTAGGTAATTTATTTATTTTTAAATTATTTAAATAATTCTATGCATTATGCATGACAAGTGTTATTCTTTTAGATATTTTAATATTTTAATATTATTTTCTGGATCTAATATGGAAAATAATAATATAAAAAATTTAAATGTAAGGGTGTGTTTGATAAATCATTAAGAATTATCCTTTTATAGAAAAAGAAATTTTACAATATTTAATTTTTAAAAAAATATGTTTGATAACCATAATAATTTTTTACTTAATTCAATATTGGCTTTGAGATGCTTTTTTAAGAAAAGTTTGAAATGCTCATTCAAGAAAAGGTACAAATATGATATGTGGCTTTAGGTGACATAGGATGAGTGAGATGTTGCGTTGAGAAAAATTTGTGATCATCCAACGTAAATTCTCATTTTCTTAAGTTTATCACTTTCAATGCGCTTAGCTTAGGTGAGAAAATTTATTTACCCATTAAAGATTATGATTGTAGTGGTAGATGAATATAACTTTTTGTATATATAATCGTAGGATCAAATTATGACATGAAATTATGCCATAAAATGTTGTCACTTTTTGAATGTATGAATTATAAGATAAAGATAATGGTTGTACTAATAGATTAATATAACTTTTTATATATGTCATCATAGGATGGAAGCATGTAATAAATGGTAGCCACTTTTGGTATGTGAAAATTATATATTGTTGTAGCCCAATTTTACCCGGGGTACATAACCCCACTTAGCCCAAATTAAAAACCCAAAACACCCTGGCCCAAATGCACTAACCCAATACAAACCAAGACCCAAACCCTAACCCACTCGCACCTAGCCCAACAAGCCCAATCAGAAAATAAACAAAGAAACCCTAGAAGTCTGCCTAACTCCTGCGCCGCTTCTGCCTTCTGCCCTTCTGACCCCTGTCACCAGTCTTGTCCACCGCCCACGCCACTGGTCTCCACCGCCAACCACTTGCGCCGCGAACCTGCAAGGAATTAAAAGAGAAAGGACAGAACAAGGAAAGGGAGAAAAATCTATTTTAGAAATGGCTATAAAAAGCCAATCGAAACTGTAAAAAGGACCTTTTTTTTTTTTCTTTCTTTCGATCAATGCAAAAAACCAGAGATTTACAATATCATAAGAATAGATCCTCAAACGCAAAAAACAGATTCACATATCAAACACAAATCCAGAGATTCCAGACGAAAAGCAAGGAAAATACAGAATAGAGTAAGGATTTCACAAGAAATTCGGATATTTCGTTTTATTCTTCGTTTCTTTTCCGTTTTAAGACCAATACTTAAAAAATCTATTTTAACTATACATATATTTCGAAATATAAAAAAAAAAAAGAAGAAAAAGGGTAAGGTTTTACCTTTCCGACCACCGCGTGCGGTGGCCGGTGTGACGGTGCGACCCCGAACCGGAGCTTCCCCCGGTGACCCTTTCTCTCGGACCTGCAGAGGAAAATGAGAGAAAAGAATTTTTTTTTTTAAAAGCACACAGCTCAAATGATTTTTTTCTGATTTTAGGACATTATATAGCCCCCCAAAACGACGTCATTTTGAGGCTGGCCATTTATCCCAAAACGACGTCGTTTTGCCTAAACCGACCCGAATTCGACCCGTACCTTAAGAGGATCCGCGTGTTTTTTTTGCTAAAGGGGAAATTGCTCAATTAGCCCTTCCGCATTTTTAGTTCTTAAAATCAAGTTTTTCATTATTGCACATCGGCCCTGAAATATCTCGCAGTTTTGCGATTTGGTCCTTCCCCAAAGTGCTGCGTTTAATTTGCTGGAAAATTGTCCCTTTGGTCCCCCATCTTTCACGCCCGTTCTTTTGTGACCCCCCGAAGCCCGTTTTATTTACTAACTGACCCCCGAACTTTGTTTTATTTATCATTTAACCCCCGAAACCCCGTTTTATTTAATAATTGACCCAGAACTTTTATTTGTAATGCAATGGAGTCCATCTTCAGTTATTTTACAATTTTACTATTTTTGTTTTTATTTAATTTACTCATTTATTTGTTGCCTTATTATTTATTATTTATCTTAATTATTATTACCCTATCATATTATTATTAGTATTATAATTATTTATTATTATATTATTATTCACTACTATTATTTTTATCAAGTGTCATCATCATTACTATACTCATATTTTCTTGGTTTAAAAATTATAATTATCATATTTATTATTATTATTTTCAATATTATTATATCTGTCGTTATTTACCATTTCATTTTAATATCATTATTACATTATTTTCCTTATTTATTGTTATATTACCTTTTATTATTATTTCATTTCTAATATCATTACTACGTCGTATTCGTTTTTTATATGTTATTATTGTTTGTTGTTCTCATCATTATTACTACTATCATTATATTATTTCTCAATATGCATATATTTTACCTATTTTATATATTACCACCACTATTACTATCGTTATTTTCTATCATCGTCAATACATATACTCCATTGTCACGATACTTTCCTGTCACCACTACTTATATTCTCATCGTCATCTCACTATTTTTCGACATCTCAATCTTTATAATGACCAATATTTTCGTATTAGCAATTCGGGAGAATCGAGCCCTAACTTACTGGGTTCTGATTTTTCTCGTTCAAGCTAAACAACGGAAGATCCCTTTCAAAATCACAAATTCCAGTTTTAAATCGACATTCCGTATTAGCAATTCGAGTGAATCGAGCCCTAACTTACTGGGTTCTGGTTTCTTCTCGTTTAAGGCTAAACAACGGGATATCCCTTTTGAAATCGCAATTTAAATTTTAAACAAAACACTTAATCTCGGATATTCGAAATGTCGCGCCCTAACTTATTGGACTCGCCATCTAGATACTTCGAACAAGTTTTTTTTATTAAAATAGAGGCAATATTCCTAATTTGGACCTTTGAGAAAATGAGCCCTAACTTACTGGGTTCTGATTTTCCGTTTGACAAATGACGGAAGATCCTCTTCAAATGTAAAACTAAGTTTTAAAAGGCGAGCTTAGTTTCGGGAGTCTAAAGTATTGCGCCCTAACTTACTGGACATGATGCTTTATCTCTTCGAAAATAAGAGAGCCTAAAACGTCCCTTTCTATTCTTTCAAGTTTTAGAAATAAAAAGTATCTATTTCCAAATCATTTCAAAGTTTTCAACATTAGGACATCGATCAATCAGTTTGGTATCGATTTCGGGCGTGTCGAGAGTGCTAATCCTTCCTCGCACGTAATTGACTTTCGAACCCATTTTTCTCAAATTTTCGTAGACCAAAAGCATCGTTTTAATAAACCGAGACGTTTTATTAAAACAAAGGTGATCCGATCACACCCAAATAAAGATCGGTGGCGACTCCCTTCCTTTTCGTTTTTTTCAAAAAATCGAGTCGACCGCATCGTTTACTGTTTTATCAAAAAATGGTTACGACATATATATTTGATTATGACATAGAAGCATGTGATATTAGATTCTAACTTTTTTGTATTTGTAACTATAAGCTTAGGTGACCAATTATAATTCTCTACCTTTTATAATTGTAGTTTTTTTTTTTTTTTTTGCATTCAATTGGGATTGTTTGTATTAAATTTCGAGTATATTTTATTATGTCTTATGTATTGTTATGTGATTTTTTTTTTGGTAAACAAAAACAGTACTAATACGATAACAAATATAAGAATATACTACCAAGTGATATTAGCCGAACGATCAATATCTGACTTGTGTAAATTTTCTACCGACACCAGAATTTTTATAAAAATTTGCACCTTATTGTAATATAAACTTGGAAGTTTAGTCACATGATCACTAACTTTGTTGTGGTCCCTCAAAATATGTCAAAGACGAATTCTCCAATCACGACCCAACAGTTGGTGAATGATATCCAACTCCGACATCCTACTATTTACAGCACCACCTGCTAGAATGATTTCAACTACCAAAACATTATCACACTCCACCTCTACTTGTCTGAATTTAAAATCACTTGCTATCTTTAGACCTTCTAAAATAGCTTTAGTGTCAATCTTAAACACTGATTCCTCCCCAATCTGCATAATGAATCCACTAATTCATCTAGCACAATGATCTCGAAGCACCTCGCCAATCGAAATACAACCATAAGGAACTAAAACTACACCATCGATGTTGAGTTTTATCCACCCTCATTCTCGCTCTAAATTTTTTAATCAAATATTGATACATTAATTTAATCTTATGTTAATTCACTTAACCCTATGTATTTTATTGCTATGTGGTTAGAAAGTTTTAGTTGTATCAATTTCATCATCACAAAATCAAATATTAGATTTCTCCTTTGCCATTTTTAATCAGAATTCATAGTACAGACAAAAACTTAACTTTTAATATTAATTCTCAGACTACTTCTTTAAGGTAAAATTAATATATTTTTATCCATCCAATGTCCAGTTACCTAAAATACAATAAAAAATATTCATGTTTGATAAAAAAATATTTATTAAAAGGTATATTGATCATTTGTGCATTTAAATATTTTTAGATATTTTTATTTTTTTCAGGAAATAAAGAGTATATTAATCATTTAAGCTTTTTAATATATTTGGATATTTTTATAAAAAAATTAAAAGGTATATTGATCATTTCATTCTTTCAACATTATTTTTTTAATATTTTATATTTTTACAAAAAAAAAAAATGTTAATGGGCATATTGATCACTTCTGCCTTTTTCTTAGTTTATTAGAGCGTCTCTTCCTTTGAACCAAATATAGAAATATTATCATTATATTCATTCCATTCCATCCCTAAAGAATAGCATTTCGTTACGTTTGATTCCATAATAGCGAACTAAACATATTGTTATGATTTTATTTTAAAAATTATATATTTAAAATAAACTATATCTTTATTTTTGTTACAAATAATATATTCAAAGTATTCTATTTAATTTTTATCTAAAATAATATAAAATAATAAAATTAAAATTATCAAATAAGTATTGACCACAAAATTTATCAAGTAAGTAATTTTTAAAAATCAAGATTTGCTATTATCAAACAACATAATTTTATTCGACACATAATGTTTACTAATATAATAAACAATTCTATAATAAATTCTATACTAAAATTTTTCATTATTTAATTTTTGAGTTTATCAAACAATACTTAAATCATAAAAATTGTAAAAGTAAAGGGTTTGGAAAGAAAATCACATAAAAATTAACTAGAATTTTTAAATTAAGTAATTCTAATTTTTTATACCTTTTGATTTGATTATAGAAAATTATTTTATTAAAAATATTTTCATAAACCATAAAACATTAAAGCAAGGCTTATTATATAATACATATATTTATACTATTAATAAAATCTCTAACTTAGTTGGTGTCACGAGTTAATTATGTACCAACTCGATTAGGAAATGACTAATATGCCTTTTTATTAAATTACTACTATTATTATTTTGATAATATTTTTGTCTTTTCATATTTTAATATAGTTTTAAAATAAAAAAACTAAAATTAGCATGTCTAAGGATGGAACCCGTGTTTAATATATTTATAAATAATTTTTTACCATTACACAATAATAATTCCTAAGTAAACTTAAAAAACATTAACTTTTAACATAAAATGTCTCTCACCAAATTTATGTATATAGATAATATCATTGATTATATTTGTGTCACAAGTCAACTCGATATTTAATTTTTAAAAAATAAAATTTTAATATTGAATTTTCTTTTCACTAACTGGATAACTTTTTGATGTGCTATAGAAAAATGAAAATACCAAGACAAATTGGAATGCATTTAATATTCTTAATTTGATGTATTTACCTATTTCAATTTTCTTTTACTCACATGTTAAACTATTTTTTATTTTAGTTTCATACATATTGCATATGTGTTGTTATTATTATTAATTTCAAACCTTACGTTTCGTTATTTATTATATGCTATTTTTAAATAAACATATATGTTCTAAATACATGGTTTCCACACGCATATGCATGTAATAAGATTCCTAGTACATATAATATAACAAGGTACATAGACTAAATTTACGACAAGTGGCACTATTGTTATAGATGTATCATTAAATTATACAAAATTTTAAATATTTTCAAATACTACTAAAAAGTTAGGCTAAATAGGCAATATATGCCTTTTTTTAATGGGCCAAATAGGCCTCTCTATCTTTTTTAAGATTTAGGGAAATAGGTCTATTTTGGAGAGAGTGTGTGAAAGCGCCTAGCAGTCAACTATATAAAAAGCACGTCCATCTAACGCTCATTCCCCCAACGGTACAAATTCTAACGTGCCAATGGTAAAGTTTTTAAATAGCCCAACGGTTATTTTATTTTCCTATGAATACCAGGTCATTTTTCGTTCTTTTCACTCAAATCCAACTCTCTCTAAACTCTTAATTCTCTCAAATTTCTCAAGATTTGTTCGAAATTTTCCAATACATTTGTATAAAAATATTATAGTTTTATTTTATTATTTCGTAGATTATACATTTCAATTAAATTTTCACGAATGTCAAGTTCTTTTATTCGTTTTGACAACAACCATATTTCCGCCGCTCAATCAGTAATGGTAAGGACAATTTTCAATTAAGTTAATTTTAAAGTTTTTTAATTTTTAAAATATTTTATTTTGTTTATATAAATAGGCTGATAATCGTGTTTTGGAGGGATTCATACACAATTTATCAAAGAGCCTAAACTATGAAATTCGTGGATATTTGCAAGATGCAGGATTCTTACATGCGCCTCATATGCTCGGGGGTTGTAAATTGGATCCTACACTCATCAGCACGTTGGTGGAAAGATGGAGACTTGAGACACACACATTCCATCTTTCATATAGTCAGTGTACAATCACACTCGAGGACGTAACTTTACAATTCGGTTTACCGGTGGATGGGTCAGTCGTTATGGGGGCAGTGGTCGTTCCCGGTAAAGAGGACCTTTGCAAGGCATTTTTGGGGAAGGTACCAAACAAGTTTTAAGGTGACCAAATAGAGATGAGATGGTTGGAAGATAATTTTAAAGACCTTCTCGCAGACGCGACTGACGTCGTCAAAGAATAATACGTCTGAGCATTCATCTTGAGGTTAATCGGAGGCATTTTAATGCTCGATAAATTTTGAAATTTGGTACACATAAGGTGGCTAATACACCTAGCTGACTTCAAAGAATGTGGTCGACTGAGTTGGGGATCAACCGTGTTTGTCACATCGTATAGGGAGTTGTGTTGGACGACGAAATCAAATAAGATACCAATCGGTGGTTGTTTGCTCCTGCTGCAGTCATGCGCATGGGCATGGGCATGGTGCCGGCTACAATTTTTATGTCCCTAAGTGAACAACCCTTATACATTCCCATTAGGAACAAGGTAAAATTCATTTGATAATAATATATAGTTACCATGGTAAACGTTATTTATTTATTATATGTTTGAATTAACATATTGTTTGCGTAGGTGGAACCATGGGCCGAGTTATGTGGGACTACCGAAGTAGCTCGAAGATATTCGACTACTATTTGATCAACGCTCAGAAGCCAGTGTTAGTTATTGGAATTTTCAAACTTATAATAATTATGCAATGATTTGGAATTTAAAAATTTTTAGATAACAAAATTTATAATTACGCACTGCAGTTTGAATTGATGTCATACGCTGATCCAAATATCATAGAATGTGCCCCGCCTGAATTTTTGGCCATTTAGAGTATGTGAGGTGAGAAGGTGCCATTGATAGTTTACGAGATAGTAGAGATGCACGAATTCGATCGAGTAATACAATAGTTAGGTGGAGGCAAAATATTTTGCCGCCACAGCAAGAATTGAAACATTGCACAAGCTTGATTTGCGGGGAAAAATCGAAGAAAATTGGCAAGATTTCCACAATGAGTATATCAACATTTGGGATTGTAGGATAAATTTCTTACCCATTCGCGAACCTTTTTTCACACTAGACATGACGACCTCTTTGGAGTATGTGCTTTGGTTTAGACTCGCTGACAAGCCATATCTATTATTGGTGGAGGCGAGGATTAGGCAAATTCGTTCGGAGAGGCCACGACATCCATCCCAGAATTATATGTCCAGAGCAAGTGTCGTGATGAGTTCATCATCAGCTCCAACCCAACAAAGGGCACTGATGTTTGCACCACATCCTAGTCAGTTCCCTCCATATATTCTTATTCTTTTCATTAACCCCATATATTTTTCACAAGCACCACATTATGCACCACCGCAGCATCTTGCATCTACACCTTCTGTAGGTATGTATTTTGCGACACCTTTGTCCCCAACATATTATGCCTCGATGCCGACACCAATGCCAACAACAATGATTCTCGGATATTATGCTCAGTCGGGTTTTATGACATCGTACGATTATTCGCCGATAGTGTCAAAAACACCCACTGCGTCATTGTTTTATCAAGGTGGCTCATGGTCGCAACCACCTTCTCGTGGAATGGAGGACACATGATGGGAGGCTAGGATGATGTCGCACACAACCACGAAAGAATGAGATGGATATGGAGACAAAGACGAGGGTGGAGAAGAAGATAAAGACGATGGTCGAGATGAAGATGAATACAGGGGTTGAGGTGAAGATGAAGACGATGATCACGACAAGAGGAGGAGCTAGCACCCGAAGTTGTACACGCACCCAACTAGATGCACTTTCGCACTCTCTCCAAAATTGACCTATTTCCCTAAATCTTCAAAAAAAAAAAACGACCTATTTGTCCAATTAAAAAAAATCAGCATATCTTACCTATTTAGCCAAAAAGTTAACAAGGAAACAATATTAAGTACACATAAATAATTTTTTACAAAATAAATATTTTTAATTAGTTAATTAAAAAATCAACAGTGTTTAAAAATATCAAAATTAAATATTATATTTTATAATATTTCATAATTTTTAAAAATTAAACATGGCAATGTTTAAAAAAGTTATCAAAAACATTTAAAATGTATACAAAATTTTAAAAAAATAAACAAATACTAATAAAAAGAAATTTAAAAACACAAATAAATATTGTTTAATTAGTCATTTTTTTATAAATACTAAAATTTAAAATAAAAAATTGAATACTATTTAAAAAAATTAAATGAAATTTAAAATTGTCTAAAAACATGTTTTAAAAAATGAAGTACTTAATAAAATATTTAAAACCATTTAAAAATCCTAAACCCTAAAACAATCAATAAGAAATATTTTTCTCTAAAAATAAATAAAAATATATATGAAAATTTATATGAAGTTAAATGTTTTTAACTGTAACATAATTTAAAAATTATAATAACGTTACAAACTTGAAAAAGAAAATATTTACTAATTGCATACCATTTTATATTTTTCTTTAACATATTATTACTTACAACTTACTACATTAAATATTTATTTGAAGACTTAATTTTTTTACAAAAAGAACTATACTTAAAGTAGTGTGTTATATCACTTATTCAACCATCTATTTTACAGCTCCCCTAATAAAATGATTTATTAATTTTAACATTTTTATAGAATAATATGCTTTAAATTATTTCTTAAATTATTCATAAAAATTATAATAAAATTAAAAATAATTTAATAATATTTAATTATTAACATATCATATCATATATCATATATATTCTATAACAAGGATTTGCTTTAAATATGGAAAATTTTCCTTACTTAGCATACTTCATTGCTGCCACGTGTAAATATTAATTGGCTTGAAATTTTGAGAAATTATTTTATAGATCAATCCCACCACATCATTCATGGTCTATTTCCAATTATTTAATGGTATTTCAGTAATTTTTTCAATATCATTAATACATAATTTTGATAATTTTTTTATCTTAAACCCTAAACCCCAAATCTCGAACCCTAAACCATGAATTTTAAACCTCAAACTCAAAATACTAAACCTCAAACTCCAAACTCAAAACCATGAACTCAAATCCCATGTTAAGCCCCAAACCTTAAACTCTAAACCTAAAACCTCAAAACTAAGTTTTAGGGTTTAGAGTTCTAGCATCTGAATTTTAGGTTTGAGGTTTAGGGTTCAAGGTAAAAAATTACTAAAATTATATGTCAATGACATGAAAAAAATTGTTGACATATCATTAAATAATTGGAAATGGATCATAGATGATGTGATGGAAAGAGTTCATAAAATAATTTTACCTTTTAATCAGCACTCTGGATTATTATGTATGAAATAAATTATTTGAAATTAACAATTACTTGTTTAAAAATTTCACTTAACAAATTTTATGTTAATTTTATTTGTAGAAATTTTTGGCATATATAAATGAACTTAAATTCTTAACGTGCACTAATTTAATCTTTCCAAAAAATACATTTTTTTTTTTGGTAAAGAAAACAAACATAACAAGCTAATTACATAATAACTTTTCTAATTTGACCAATAGAAAAAAGTGCTAACCCCTCTCTTAAAATATTCGCAAATAATTTCAGTTCAAAACTTGTATCAAAAGCCAATTTAATTGGACAAATCAGCAAATTTACCAAAAAGAATACACGCTTAGGATTCTTGTATGCACTATTCTTTGGCAATGAAATCCTTTGATTAAACTGCCAACAAAATTTTCTTAATTAACAAAAATTCTTAAAGTTTTTGCATTTAAGTTTTTTTTTTTTTTTTCACAATTGTCTGTAAGGAATCTTGCATCAATTTGCTTTTATTGCGACTAAAAAGCCTTCCAATATTTAAATTAATAATATTCAAATATTTAAAACACATTTAGAAAGTTAAAAGAAATTTGAAACAAAGCAAGTATTCAATATATTTAGGCTGGTTCCAATTTTGGAGACAACTTCGTTGGGAGGGGCAGCCACAAACCCCGAACATGGATCGTAAAACGGACATGTATAATTATTTAGGTTTAAGGGTGTAAAAAGCCTTTAAACTTTAAAAAAAAAAATTAGGACCATGCTTTTTTTTATCAAAAAATCTATTTGATAGTTAATTTTATTATTGACAATTAAAGTTAATGGCCCTGTATTTTTTATTTTTTCAATTAACTCTACCACGTCTCACATCGTGGTTGTGAAATATGGCAATTTTAAAAATAGAAAAAGTTAAAACATAGAAAAAAATCATAATCTTTTTCCTTATAAATGTAGTATACTATATTTTTCCAAATTGCTTTTATAAATCTAATTTGCAGCTGAATTATGCTAGAGTGTCAAATAGTAAACCAATTTTATAACTTTTTTTTTAATAATATTTAGATTACTATTTTTTTTTTGAAAGAAAACGACCCTATAGGGTCAAAACTCAATTTATAGCATCATTAATAACAATGTTATGAATATCTTCAGGATAATTCATGTCAAAATACAAATCACCCTTATTCTTGATAGCTAAATTACACAGATAATCCTCAACGATATTACTATTATGATCAATCCACTTAATCTGGGACGTAGTAAACTTATGCAATGCTGTACATTCTTTCTTAATGTGCTGGCCAAGAACTGTAATATCGTGCTCCCTTTTATTGATTTTGTTGACCAACATAGCGTTGCCAGATTCAATGATCAGCTGGGTCACTTGTAACTTTTCATCCAGTCTTAATCCATCTTTGACCGCCTCCATCTCTGCCCAAATAACATCCATAGATTCTTCCTTGAACTTATAGCTTCCCCCCAAAACAAAACCGTCATGGTCTCTTGCAACCACACCAAACCCACTGCACCTATTCAAAACAGCAACACCCACGTTTATCTTGATATAGCCCAACGGGGGTTTTTCCCATCCTTTATTCCTCGTGCGCTAAGAAATAACTGAAGGTGCCGAGAAATTAAAGATTTTAAAATCTCTACTTAAAGTTTGTGTCCTCTCCAATATCATTACCGCTCCATCCATCTTGCCTTTAAAAACCATGTTGTTTCTGTCATTCCAGCTATTCCATAGGAGGGTTAAAAAATCAGCAGCAGCCTTCTTATCAAGTTCACGAAAAACATCTTCGAGCCAATCGATAGAGACATTGTAATCCCCATCCAGCAGCCTGTTATTTAATCCTCCAGCAGCAAGGATTTCGTGAGCCTTTGGGCAGTCTTTCAATGCATTAACCAAAGTTTCTTCTCTACCTTTGCATCTTGGGCAAATGTTATCAACCCCTTGTCGAAACCGAGAAATGTTGTCAAGAGTAGGAAGAATATTATGCTCGATTCTCTAGCTGCAGATTTTAATCTTTGGGAGCATCTTTAGTTTCCATATAACTCTCCAAAATAGTCAATGAGGACCAAACCCGACTTTCTTAAGAATCATCCAAGAATAGGCCGATTTGGAAGTGTATATGCCATGCGGATTTTAAATCCACGTTCTGGTATCTTTGATGTCATTATGAGAAATGGGTAAATTGCATATACTGTCCCCCAAATTTTTGCCATATATCTCAATGACCCTTTCCTTTTTCCACCTACTGTTATCATTATCCCATAAATCCTTGACTCTTCTCTCATTACTATTAAAGGGAGACTGACAAGCCGATTCGCCCTTTGTACCTTCAACCCCCCAACGATCTCTTCTAATATAGATAGTATTGCTGTCGCCAACTTGCCAAATGAAACCGTCCTTGATAGCCTTAATCGATTTGGTGATACTTGACCACGTGAAGGAGGGTCTGTCACAATGTTTGTAATTGTTTAGAAAGTGTCACCTTTATAAAAAAAATTTAGAAAGTGTTGAATAATTTTTAGACTTAATAATAAATTTGGCCATTAACATTTGTATGTTTTGTCAAAATGGTCCTAATTGTATTTTTGAGCCTTTTTTGGCTATCAACTTTTGTTCTTTTTTTCAATGTGCTTTTTCTAATAGATTTAAGCTCCGTTTGTTTCATTGAAAATGACTTCTGGAAAATGATTTCTGGAAAATGATTAACTTTTCTGGAAAAAACTAATATTTTCTGGTGTTTGGATGAATCTGTGTAAAATATTTTCTGTTATTTGGTAGATTTCTTAAAAATAGTTCATAAAGTTGTTTTCAATTAAACAAACATACATTTGAGATTTTCTTATTTTTTTCATTGTTTAATTGAATTTATTTTTATCTATAATTTTATATTTTACATTGTTTTTGCATATATTAAAAATATTATGTTAAATTCAGATTTATGACAACGTTATTTTTTAATTGCATGACTATTAAATGAGTATTTTTTATTAAAAAATGTGACATCAACAAAATTGACAAAAAAAAAATTAAGGATGTCAATAATTGGACTTGATTTTCAAATTTGAAAAGTAAAGGGACTAAATTCTTGAAAATAAAAGTACAAAAACTAAATTACAAATTTGTGAAGTGTACATAGACTTATGACATATTTTAACCTTTATACTACAAAACATTTATTATTTATATATTTATAATTGTAATAAATATTTATTATTAAAATATTAATATCGAATATTTTCAATAATATGTGAATAATATTATTTAAAATTCTTATTTTTAAAATTTATTATTAAAATAAAATTGAATATTAAATAATTTATAAAAATAATAAATTATATTTATGATATTAATAATTTATTATATGACTAAATATAAATAATTAAATATGTATGTTTAATAATATTGAAAAATATAATATTTTAAATATTTTTTAAAAATAAAAATAAAATTTATTATCAATATAATAATATTAAACTTGATTTAAGTTAATTTTTATATAAAAATAAAATTATCTATAGATGAGCTCTTTTCCGGAAAATGACTTACGCTTTTCAAAATAGTAAGTCATTTTACAGGAAAAATGGCTTATTTTACCTTGACCTGTAAGTCATTTTCCGTTGATCAAACTAATTTCTGTGAAACAAATACAGGAAAATGTAGAAAATATTTTCAATAAAACCTTTTTTTTTATTAAAACCTTTTACATGTAAACAAACAGACCCTTAATGAAAATATCATTAAAAAAGTTAACGGGGATGATGTGAAATTTCATGTGTGAAATATTTTTAATGAGATATAATTTATTACTGAGATAACCCAATAAGATAATTACATGTGGAAAATAATAAAATAAATAATACATTAAATTAAAAAAATAACTCTTATTTTAAAGAAAATAAGCGTAATTATCTAAAAAAATTAACTCAGTAGAAAAAACTTCTCAGTAAACAAACGTATGAAAGATTGAAACCTTTTGAAAGAAAAGAAAAAAAAAACGTATGAAAGATTGAAACCTTTTGAAAGAAAAGAAAAATTAAAATCTTGAATTTATTCATTAAATCTATTAGAAAAAGCGCATTGAAAAAAAGAATAAAGGTTGATTGTAACATCCCGAAATTAGGAGTTAGAAGGGTTGAGGTTTTGCGTGTAAGTCAGAGACTTCGAGTAGGTTTTTATGTTTTTTTTAGCGTTTTTAAAACAAGATGAGCATGTGTTTTAGTGGTTCTTACACTTGGTCCTAAGATTGAATCCTGATGTGAATAAGGGAAATTTTGTTTTAATTTATGTAAATATTATTTTTACATTAAATTAATCTATTGTTTTAAATTTATTTTATTTTTATTATAATTTGTTTTGAAAACAGAAAATATCTCAATTTTGGTATGTTCGTTTTCCTTGTTCCCACTCTCACGTTTTTCCCTTCCCCTATCTCCCAAAATTTTTGATTTTAGATTCTTTTGGGTTTCATACACTTTTCTTTTCTTTCGTTCCTTAATTCTTTTTGTTGTTCTTCAATTTACTTCTTTTACTCCAATATCGATGTTGATTTTTGTCTCGTTGGAGGTTAGCGTGATTTTCCAAGCGTGATTTTCCATTCTCGTTTCAAATCCGATTCGAGTAGAAGTGTAAGTGTATGGTTTTGGTATTGATCGATTTTTCCTCTTAGTTTTATTTATTCCATCCTAATCGAATTCTTTTTAGGTTGTTTTGTTTTTTGTAATCAAGTTTTAGAACGATAGTGGGGGTGCATCAGTCGATTGTCAGTGCATTGGAAGCATATATCAGGTGTGTTTCTGAATTAAGTGGTTAAAGGTTGAATTGATAGTGAAATGCATGATCTCCAATTGGTTTTGGCATGGGATTTCAGTACTGTATACGTTAGGGATTAATTTGTTGAGGAAAATCTTGATTTTTGGTCTGCTTTGGTGTGGTTTCGTGACCACATGGGGTGGCCACAGTGGCATGTGCTGCACACAGGTGGTTCACACGACTGTGTGACTTTGGGAATTAGGGTTTTTAGGCAAATTTTAGTGATTTAGGGTTTTTGTCAATTTTCACATTGGCGTGTGCCTTGGACACACGGCCGTGTCCCTAAGCCACATGAGAGTATGAGATTTCCACATTGCCATGTCTACTTTGCTTCTTATTTTGACACTTTTGGATAGTGAGTTACACAGGTTACTCACATGGCCATGTAACTCGGACACACGGGCGTGTGCCACTTCCACATGGCCATGTTGAGTTGCACATGGCCTGGGCCCTTCGACAAAGCCGTGTGGCCCTGTTTCGCAGATTTTGTTCTGAGTCATAAATTGTCTAGTTTTAAATTTCTGTGTAACCTGACCCTCGGTTAAGCCTTGGTAAGTGTGTTTGTGACTCGGTCTAGTTTGGGTTCATGTATGCATGTGCATTTATGGGTTTAACTTAAATGTTCGTTTATGTGATAATGGTTTGATGAATAAATTTGAGTTATTGTTGCTACCATAACTTGGTATGGTAATAGAAGTATAATCAAAACTGAATCTGTTCAACTGGAAACATGTATGTATGTTTCTGTATGTTTGTTTGTGTAATGTGTGCATTACTGCATTAGCATTAAAATTTTGGGATTTGGCTATGGAGAGAAGGAAGACTGGCTTGACATTTTTAATTGCAATACTTATGTACAACAATTAACCGCACTACATTATACGTATACCAGCTCAATTGTATACATCTATTCGAGTGGCTTAGTTCCACATTTGCGGTGTGTAGGATGGATGGGCCTATTAAGGTCCTATGTGGGGTGCGGGGGGGATGAAGTGGTGTTTGGCTGGATAGGTGGGATCTTTTCTCTGTTGCATTCATTTCACATTTGGGTATAAGTCTGTCTGTCTGGTTGTGGAGTTAATTGCGTAATAATTTGAATAGCCCAACATGTCTTTGGTATCTGCTATGATTGGAATTATACCTTTATGTTATGCTTGTTAATGAACCACTCGTGAGACTGGTTATTTTTATAAGTTATTCGTTCACTGTCTGCGTATGCATATTGGAAATATTTGTTCCGTTACCTTGTCAATTGCCTTTGTTCTTGATTTTGAACTTACACTAAGCTCGTTTAGCTCACCTCCCCTTAGTGTTTCTGTCTTTCGGGTAATTCTCATGTTTGTGTTGGACTCTATGCATCGGAGATCTCAGAACTTCTGCTCCGGTTTTTCTCAATTCGGTTTGGACTTACCAAAGTTCCAATAATTTTGTTAAATCATTTTCTATAGGATTGTAAGTAATTTTGTTTCACGGATTGTCGTATTAATTACTTTGGTATAACTTTTTGTAAGCAATTTTGATTATTTTGAAAACTTTGGGTTAAACTTTAATACAATGTAAGTTTCAAACAAACAATACTAGTTTCCACTGTAAATAATTTTTGTAACGCCAGTCTTTAAAATTTCTATGTCAAATTTGATTACAAATTCGACGTATAATTTGTTAAATGATTTAGCTCGATTTAAGCAAACCGTATGCGGGTTAAGTTTTAAGAAATTCTTTTGTAAAATGTTTTAGGACCACTTCGGTTGTCGTAACCATTTTTTTGAAAAAACGGGAATCGACTTGGTTTTGAAAATAAAAACGGGAGTCGCCACCGATCTTTTATCAGGTATGATGGGATCACCTTTGTTTTAATAAAACATTTTGATTTACTAAAACAATGTTTTTGGTCTACGAAAATTTGAGAAAATAGGTTCGGGAGTCGGTTACGTGCGAGGAAGGGTTAGCACCCTCGTCACGCCCAAAATTGGTACCAAATCGATTATTTAATGTCTCAATGTCGAAATTTGAAAATTTAAAAAGAAAAAAGAAATTGATCTTTTTGGAAATATTTTAGCTTTCTCGAATTGAATATCAAGATTTTCTCGTTCTAAAGGGCAAAATATCACATCAGTACGTAGGACACAATGATTTTAATCCTCGAATCCAAGATCACCTCTTAATTCCCGAGACTCATGCTTTAAAATAACAAAAGGTTATTCGATTGCTTGGCCAAGAGAGAGAACCGAAACCCAACACATAGGGCACGGTCTCTCGAATTTCTAAACATAGAATATTGCCTTATTTGGGAAACTTTTATTTTAAAATGATAGCGAGTACAATACTTAAATAAGATGCATCATTTGTTTGAAGTAAGATGACAACTTGTACAGAATGAAAACATTGGAATTTAATGCGCGATGTGATGGCATAATAACACAATAATAATAAGAATACGTGAACAAAATGTTATACGAGTAAATAATAATAGCATGCGAATACAAGTGAACGAATTGTAACATGCGCAATAACAATAATCACACATATGTGTCATTCAAATACCAGCAATAATAGTCAAAGAATGAGATACTTAAAATAAGAAATAATAAAGACAAAACAGTAATAATGATACTTAAAATAATGACAAGATAATAATGATGATACTTGAAATAAGAAATAATAGTGGAAAAAAAAGGTAATGATGATACTTGAAATAAGAAATAGTAATGACAAAATAGTAATGGTGATACTTAAAAGAAAAAAATAAAATAAAAGGATGATAGTAGTAATACTAATAGTAACAATGATAATGGCGGTAAAATATTGATAATATATGCATGTAAAACACACATAATATAAAACGTGATATGCGAGTAAGTATTAGATCAATAGGTGAGCCGGTAAAATAAAGGCCTAACAATAAGTATATATAAAAAAATTAATAAATAAAAATGAGAATGCAATACGGTAAAAAGAGTAGTAATAATCATATAAATTAACAATAATAATAATAGTATAATTGTGAAAATAACAAGTAAGAGCTAAGTTGAAATTAGAATAAAATTAAAGCACTGAAATCGCAATAAATAAAGATAAAAAATGGGGTATGGACTTAAATGAAACGCGCGCAAAACAAAGAGGATCAAACGGGTAAATTTCCCAGGCCTAAATGCGCATCTATGGGTCAAGGACCCGATTGAAAACCCAAAGTGTTTTAAGGGTAAAATCCATAAAAGAAAAAAATGAAAAGGGGCTAATTGGATGGTGTTGCAATGGGGAGGGACCTGGGCGCACAAATTTCCATTTAAGGTGAAGATGTGCCTATCCCTTTTGCAAATTGTTAATGCACAGGCCTTTACTTCCTTTAATTGCGCCACTTTAAAAAGTGATAAAACCTTTATTATATTTATTGTTATTTTTAAAGCTAACAAATTTTTTTTCAAACAAAAAAACAAAGAGCCACCCCTCTCATTCTCAAGGAAACCGAAAAGGCAGGGAACTCCCTTCCTCCCTCTTTCGCCCGACATTTGGGCTGTCGCACCACCACGCCACCACCGTATCGGTGGCCGGTGATGCTCGAGGCTAAACTTTTAGCCTTCTTTCGAGACCTCTTTGAAGATCTAGCCCTCGACGCCCTAAAAAATTCGAGAGAAGAACAAAGCCACCTCCTTTTGCCTTTAGGCTCGGCTCCGACAACGGGGAAGGAATTCTGACGCCTCGACCACGGGGTTTTGGTATGGTTTTTGTTTTTTTCTTTTCGGTTTCCATATTCGAAATAAAAATAAATAAAAACGAAAGTAATTAAGAATATAAAATAAGCAAAAGATCTAAACCTTGAATGTTTCTGTTCAGTTTTTTATCGCTAATGATTCGTGAGATTGGAAAAATCTTTCGAACTTCTATTTTTATTTCTGTATTTCCGGTATTCCTTAGTTCGTAAGACCGAAAAAAAGGAACCCTTTACAAACGTTTTGCTTCCGTTTTTTTATCCCCGATTTCTACAGATTTGTCTTTCTTTTATTTTTCTTCATTTGTTTTTCTATTGTTTTCTTTTTTGTCGTCTTCTCCTTGGTTCTATTGTGCATGCTACTCCTTGCAGGTGACGTCGAGATGCGTGGAGGAGGGCATGACAATGGTCAGAAGCATGGAGGCCGCTAGTGGAGGTTGTCAGAAACATGTGGGCGTTGACTGAGGCGGCGCATGGCTTAAGACTAGGGTTTGACTGTTGCTGTCTTTTTTTCTGTAACGGGCTGCTTTATTTTGGGCTTGAACTGGTGTTTTGGGCCATTTTTTGTTGTAATTGGACATTTATTTTGGACCATTTGTTGTTTGTTTATTTTGGTTTTGGATTTGGCTTTGGCTTTGGCTTTTGTTTTATTGATTGGGCCTTTTTGGTTTAATTTCGTAAATGGACATTTCGGACTGTTAAGGTTTATTTTGTTTTTTGTTTTTGGTTTGGGCTCGGGCTAAATTGGGTTACTTTATTGATTGAGCCTTTAGTCTTTTTTGGGTCCGGGAAAAAATTGGTTATTACATCGTTGATCAATGTAACCTCCAGAATTCGGTTTAACTTCTAGGCCGAGTATCGAGGTGTTACATTGATGGCCAAAAAAAGCTCAAAAATACAATTGGGGTCATTGTAATGCCCCAAAATTCTTATTTTGTTATTGTGAAAATGTGACACAAATCTGTATCTACTTTAGTGGTTAAGTGTTCTGGGTATGTGTGAGAGGTCCCAAGTTCAAGCCATGTCTTTGGCAAAATTTTGGTATTTCTTCTAAATCAAACCCTATCTCTGGTCAGTAGGCTTAAGTTTAATTATTTGCAAAATTATGTCAGAATGGGCCTGCCGGTCTGGTGGATAAGTGGAGTCTTGGGTGATGGAGGTCCTGTGTTCGATTCTCAACGTTGGCGATGGGGTAAAATTTTTGCTCTTAATTTCGGCTAGAGTTGTGTTGATGTTGGACTCTGAGTAGTGGGATGTTAGTAGGATTTGAGGGAGAAAAATAAGGGTTTTGATGTAGTAGGGATTTGGTAAAACTCTCATGTTCTCCAAAATTCTCTCTTCAGGAAATTGACGTTTTTTCTGCTCTCTACCATTTCTTATTTTTTCTCTTTTTTATTTTTGTTGTTTGTCGCTGCCTCTTCTGTCCCTTCTTGCTGCCAAAATTTTACTTTAATTCCTCATCTATTTGCCTTGTTATCTCCTTAATCCAACTTCTTCTTCTTTTATTCTTTTTGTTGTTTCTCTTTCGTTGTTGGCTTTTGTCTGCGATGTCTCGATAAGTTTTGGTATTTGTTGAATTCTAACATTATTCTGAATACTGGTTAAGGAGGGGTTTTTGTTGCTGTTTATAATTTAATCGAGGGGCTGGAGATCAACCATTAACGTTTTAAGGGTGCAAATTTCTTGTTATTCGAGCTAAGGTAAGGATTTTGATGGGTGGAAGTCGTTTGTCTCGTTATAACTTCATTTAATTTCCGTGAGTATCACTGAAATTGGACTCTGAATTATCGATTATAGGTTCTGGAGTACTTGAAGATCGTCTTAACTTCAAACGAAACCAGGTGTGTACCCAAAAACGCAGAAAATAAGGTTTCGGTGAAAGCTGAAAATCATACTGTTGACACCACACGGGCGTGTGGTTTCCCGTGTGGTAGGCAGTGTGCCATAACACGGGCGTGCGATCGACTAGGCCAGGCCGTCGTACAAGACAAGGTAGTGTGATAGCCAGGTAGGCTGTATGCGATACACGGGTAGACCGCACGGGCGTGTGAGATTTTAGGCTAGGCCGTGTAGAGGCCAATTTGGGCCGTGTGGGCCTACATGGGCAAGCCACATGGGCGTGTCAGCCCATTTATGTGAAATGATTCCTAGGGTTGTACGAGTCGCCTAGGTCGACTGTGATTACTGATATATATATATATATATATGCATGATTACTGATATATATATATCTATATATATATGTATATGTATGACTGATGGTTGCATAAAAGCATGACATATTGTATATTTGCATGCCGTGTGAGATTTTAGGCCAGGTCGTGTGGAGGCCAATTTGGGCCGTGTGGACCCACAAGGGCAAGCCACATGGGCGTGTGAGCCCATTTATTTGAAATGATTCTTAGAGTTGCACGGGTCGCCCTAGTCGACTGTGAACCTACTTTAGGGTCAGTAAGCGTTACCTAGACCCCTAAATGTATGATCTGAGTGTATGTGATGCATGATAAATTATGCATGATTATATATATATATGTATATGTATGACTGATAGTTGCATAAAAGCATGAGATACTGTATATTTGCATTGTATTGAGTTGGGATGATGATATTTGGAGGAAGTGTACTGAAAGGCTTTAAGCCTAATATCTGGCAGCTCAACTGCAATATACTGAATATGTGCCGCATTCGGTACTACTTGGAGTATAGGGATGGGTGGGTGTTCTAAACCCCACATTGAGTGTAGGGATGGACGGAGATGGTGTGTAGAGGCTGGTGGGTTGGACTCTGTTCACTTATTACTGTTTGCATTGCTATTACTGTTAGGGGTGAGCAAAACTCGATTCGACTCGAAAAAATTGAAAAAAATAGAATTTCGAGTTAAACGAATCGAGTTATTTGAGTTAATCGAGTTGTTCGAGTCAACTCGATTTTTTTTTGAATTTCGAGTTCAAATCGAATTGAGTTTTCGAATTCGAATAATTCGAATATTAAACTATAATATTTTACATTTTTACCCCAAACTCCTAGACCTTTTTACTTTTCCCTCAAAACTTTTACTCCTTCCCACTTTCCCCCCAAAACTTTTACTCCCCTCCCATCCCAACCCCCAATCTTCCCAAAATTCATTTCCCACCAAAATTTTACTCTCCCATTTATTTTTTCTCAAAATTTTACTCCAAAAAACCCTTAGAACTTTTTATTTTCCCCCAAAATTTTTACTCCCTCCCACTTTTCCCCTAAAACTTTTACTCCTTTCCCATCTCACCTCCCATCTACCCCAAACCCATCCCCCCTCCAATTTTTTTTTTAATATTTTCCCTTCAAAATTTTACTCCCCCTATTTATTTTCCCTCAAACTTTTATTCTCCAAAACTTTTTATTTTTCCCCTAAACTTTTACTTCTCACCCTTTACTCTCAAATAAAAAATCAAAATTATCCAAAAAAATCACTAAACATAAATAGTAATAATTTTATTTATATCTACTATTTATATTATTAAATTAAATTTCACATTTTATATTATTTATATTATTGAATTGTTTAGTCATATTGAATATTTATATTAAAATTGAATTATTAATTATGCCATAAAATATTCGTGTTAAAATTTTATATTGGTATCAATTTCACATTTTATCTTTAAAATAAATTTTATTAAAAAATCACATTTTTACATTTAATATATTTTTAATTCCAAAATACATAGTGACAAGAATCTGAAGATAATTGAAAGAACTAAACAAGCAAAGAAGCTAACCCGTATATAAAAGATTAATTTCATGTTAAAGTTAACCCTAAAATACTCGTGTTAAAATTTTATATTGGTATCAATTTCACATTTTATCTTTAAAATAAATTTTATTAAAAAATCATATTTTTACATTTAATATATTTTTAATTCCAAAATACATAGTGACAAGAATCTGAAGATAATTGAAAGAACTAAACAAGCAAAGAAGCTAACCCGTATATAAAAGATTAATAAATAAATTATTTGGTGTGAAAGTTAATAAAAAATTTTGGTTAAGGCGGACAAATTTTATTACGATAGGTGACAATAGTTATAAGGACCCAAAATTATTTTTTTAAAATTTAACTCGAACAAATATATTCGATTTGAATTCCATTACACTCGACTCGATTCGAGAAAATTTCAAATCAAATTAGGATGATAAAATATGATTCGTCAACTCGATTAACTCGAAATTTTTTCATTCAATTCGATTCGATCCGATTCAATTGAACGCTCACCCCTAATTACTGCGATGGGCTAAAGCCCTAATGCATATTTGATACTGAACTGAAATGGGCTAAGGCCTAAACTACTCTTGGCGGAATGGGCTTAGGCCTGCATCGTATTTGATATTTCATTGTTAATTGATTTGTATGCATGTTTCTGTGGGGATTACACATTGAGTTTACGTAAACTCACTCCTTCCTGTTAATCTGTACAGGTAATCCCCAGACTTGACGGTTAGGTGCAACAGAGGGCTCGACGGTGGTCACACATATTTTAAATTGTTTACTTTCGTTTATGGTTTTATTTGTTTATGGGGTATTTTTATGTAGTTGGACTTTATGGACTGTTTTGCTTTAACTTTGAAAATTTTAACTGCTTTTACGGACTTACAACTACAACCTTAACAAAATACGGATTTTCTAAAAACTAAGATTTTCCATAAAATAAACGATTTTACTTAAAAATGAATGATTGCCAAAGCTTCGGTTAAGAAGATAAGTTTGAGACAAATCAATGAACATGCGTTATTTATTTATTTATTTTATTTGAGTTAATCAAATTTTAACAAATAGAAATGGTTTATCGTCAATTTAGTTTTCAATCACCCTATCATGTGACATCATTAGATCCATCCGTAACGTCCAGGCCGAGTTTGGGGGTGTTACATTTAGTGGTATCAGAGCCAGGTTGCAAAACTTGGCTGTGGATATTGGGTTTCAAAAATTGGTTTTTAAAGAATTAATCTCGAAATTATTTGAAATGATTTGACTTAGTATGTAGTACACCGAGTCTCCGACGCTGATCCTGTAAGTATTCTGAAACTATGATCAGTTTAAACTGAAAATACGGTAGATGGTATATTCTGAAATCACTTTAGGAAGTATACTGTGAGAACACTCTAGGTAGTGTATACTAAAACTGTAGTAAAACTGAGACTGTAGCAAAACTGATAGAAACTGCGATTTGCGAAAATCACTCTGAATTACTGAAACTGTTTACATAAAATATCTGCTAATAAATATCGAAATTGTAACTGATTCATAAAACTGTTAATGTAGATAAAACCCCAAATTTTTAATGAGTGCACGAGGTATCCGAGGACGAGATACTAGAGGCCGAGGTAAAAGCCGTAGAGGGGCTCGAGCTGAGTCCTCTTCACTGGGCAGTATGCCAAATCTGGACACGAGTGAGGCACCTGTGTCGCCTACTACTGAGACTGGGTCTCAAGATAGCATGGCTGGGGACGATGCATTGTCTCAGGTTATGCTAAGGATATTGAAGAGGGTAGATGGGTCTAATATTGGATCTGAAGGCCGTGGGTCGATTACAGAACAACTCTGGTCCAATGGAGCTGAACTTTTTAGGGGTGTCATTGGAGTGTCCCCTAATGTGGCCGAGTACTGTATAGAGGCTACGGAGCGGATTATGGATGAACTGGATTTCACCCCTGAGCAGAAACTGAAGGGTGCAGTCTCTCTGTTGCGTGATGAGGCTTATCAATAGTGGTTGACTATTAAGGAGGGCACTCAGCCCGAACGTCTGACATGGGAATTCTTTAAGACTGCCTTCTAGGGGAAGTATGTGAGAGCTAGTTACATTGATGCTCGTAGGAGGTAGTTTCTGAACCTTACCTAGAGAGAATGATTTGTGGCTGAGTATGAGGCTGAGTTCCTAAGATTGAGCAGCTATGCGTGAGGTATAGTGGCATCGGAGTATGAAAGGTGTGTCCGCTTTGAGGATGGCCTCCAATATAATTTGAGAGTTTTGATAGCTCCACAGAAGGAGCGAGATTTTTCTATTCTAGTCGAGAAAGCAAAGATCGCGAGGATGTTAAGCGCGCTGAGCGCCAAAACAGATATAGAGAGAGGGGTAAGGATAAAAGGGATTTGGAGCCCTCGAGTTCTAAATAGAGGGCTAAGAAAAATGCCAGACCTGATGGGCTAGTTAGAGCTGGGCCCCCTGTTATTGCCACTAGACTGCAGCATGTGTAAATTGTGGCAGACGCCACCAGGGCGAGTGTTGGAGGAGGACTGAGGCATGTTTGAGGTGTGGGCCACTAGAGCACCGCATTCGGGAGTGTTTGTTGAGGGCCGATCAGATGCAAGTTTCGGGTACTGGCACTGCATAGCCATAAAGGGTAGTTCAGAAGCCACCTAGGGGCCGTGGTCAGGCTAGAGGTGGTAACAGTATGGGCCGTGGTCAGAGAGCATCGTGCAGAGGTGCTGGACAGACTGAGGGGGTAGTTTATTCTTGTTTATGCTGCACGTCGCCGAGAGGATAAAGATGCTCCGGACGTCATCACGGGTAAGTTTCTTATTTATGATGTGCCTTACACTACATTGATAAATATAGGATCTACGCATTCTTATGTTGCCTATTCTATTTCCAAAAATCTGGGGATTTCGGTTGAGAGTACTTCTGTGAGATGACTGTGCTGAGCCCGCTAAGGCAATCTGTTAAAGTTAGTAAATTGTATAGGAATGTTCCTCTAGAGGATCAAGGGACGATTTTTCTGGCTGACTTGATGGAGCTTCCGTTTGGGGAGCTCGATATGATATTGGGGATGGACTGGTTAGTTGAGCATCGTGTAAACTTGGATTGTGCGACTAAGAGGGTCGTATTGAAAACTGAAGAAGATGATGAGGTAGTCGTAATTGGAGAACGTCGGAACTATTTGGCTAACGTGGTTTCTGTACTGGTAGCTGATAAACTGGTTCGCAAGGGATGTGAGGGGTACTTGGCCTATGTAAGTGTCTGTACTTTTGGGAACTCTACTATAAAGGATACCCGCGCTGTAAGGGATTTTCCAGATGTTTTCCCTGGGGAGCTACTGGGTTTACCTCCGAATTGGGAAGTGGAGTTTGGGATTGAGTTTTTTCTTGGTACAACTCTAGTGTCTGTCGCTCCCTATCGAATGGCACAAAAGGGGCTTATGAAGCTTAAGGCTCAAATTCAAGAGTTATTAGATCGTAGGTTCATCCGTCCTAGCATATCTCCGTGGGGAGCACCGGTACTGTTTGTAAAAGAAGAAGGATAGATCCATGAGGATGTGTATTGACTATCGTCAACTAAATAAGTTGACTATTAAGAACAAGTATTCACTTTCGAGAATTAATGATTTGTTTGACCAGTTCCGAGGGGCGTCTGTGTTCTCCAAGATTGATTTGTGTTCTAGGTATCATCAGTTGAAAGTCAAAGAAGCTGATATGCATAAGACGGCATTTAGGACCTAGTATGGGCATTATGAGTTCGTAGTCATGTCTTTTGGTTTGACAAATGTGCCAGCCGCATTCATGGATTTGATGAACCAGATATTTCAGCCTTATCTAGATCAGTTCGTCTTTGTTTTCATCGACGACATATTGGTTTATTCGAGGACTGAGGATGAGCATGATGAGTACTTAGGATTTTTTTTTCAAATTTTGAGGGAAAGATAACTCTATGCTAAGTTCAGCAAGTGCGAGTTCTAGTTACATGAAGTAATATTTCTGGGTCATGTAGTGTCTGTTGAGGGGATTCGAGTCGATCCTCAAAATATTGAGGCTGTTGTGGGTTGGAAGCAGCCTAAAAATGTGTCTGAGATTCGCAGTTTTCTAGGGTTGGCGGGTTATTATCGATGGTTTGTGAAAGGCTTCTCATTGATTGCAGCACCCTTAACTAAGCTGCTAAGTAAGGGTGTACAGTTTTTTTTTGTCTAGGACGCAGCAAAAGAGTTTCGAGAAGCTCAAGATCATCTCGACCGAGGCTCCTGTTACGTCTGACACCGAACACTCGAAAAAGGAGTTCACGGTTTATAGTAATGCATCACATGTCGGTTTGGGATGTGTGTTGATGCAGGATGGTAAGGTGGTAGCGTATGCGTCTTGTCAGCTAAAGACACATGAGGTGAACTACCTAAAGTACGATTTGGAATTGGCCGCCGTAGTCTTTGCTCTGAAAATCTGGAGGCATTATCTGTATGGTGAGAAATGTATCATCTACACTGATCACAAGAGCCTCAAGTACCTCCTTACTCAAAAAGAGTTGAATTTTAGGCAGCGTAGATGGGTTGAGCTACTCAAGGATTACGACTGTACTATTGAGTACCATCCGGGTAAGGCCAATATTGTGGTCGATGCATTGAGCCGTAGGGCTATGACTGATCTGAGAGCGATGTTCACTTGACTTAGCTTGTTCGACGATGGGAGTTTGTTGGCTGAGCTACAAGTCAAACCAACTTGGATCGAGCAGATTAGGGTTAAGCAGTTGAAGGATGAACCTTTGAGTCTTCGGTTCTGACAGGTGGAGAGTGGCAGCATTACAAATTTTGGGCTGAATAATGATGGAGTGCTCTATTTTTGTGGACTGATCTATATTCCGAATGACACTGATTTAAGGTAGGGTATTTTGAGAGAGACGCATAGTAGCCCTTATGTTATGCATCCTGGTGAAAATAAGATGTACCGAGATATTTAAGAGTTGTATTTATGGCTAGGATTGAAGCGAGAAGTTACTGATTCTGTGGTTAGATGTCTGACATGCCAGTAGGTTAAGGCTGAACATCAGTTGCCTTCGAGTTTACTGCAGCTAGTTAAGATTCTATTGTGGAAATGGGAGCGAGTAACGATGGATTTCCTTAATGGGTTACCTTTAACACACACCAAGAAGGATTCAGTGCGGGTCGTCGTGATCGATTGACCAAGTTTGCACACTTTATCCCAGTTAGGACAGATTATTCTTTACAGAAGCTGGCGAAGCTTTATATTTCCGAGATAGTGAGACTGCACGGGGTACCGGTTTTGATCATCTCTGATAGGGATTCTCGCTTCACGTCTCGATTTTGGAAGAAGCTACATGAGGCTCTGGGTTCAAGGTTGGACTTCAGTACTACATTCCATCCTCAGGCCGATAGTCAATCGGAGAGGGTGATTCAAATACTGGAGGATATGTTGAGGAGCTGTGCTATCAATTTCTAAGGCAGTTGGGAGGAGTATCTGCCTCTAGCAGAGTTTGCTTATAATAACAGTTTCCAATCTAGCATTTGGATGGCACCTTACGAGGCTCTATATGGTCGTAAGTGTCCCACTCCCTTGTGTTGGACTGAGTTGGGTGAACAATGTGTTTTGGGTCCTGAGTTGGTTTCTGAGACTGAAGATAATGTCAGATTGATTCGGGATCGACTGAAAGCGGCATCGGACATACAGAAATCTTATGCTGATTTGAAGAGACGCGAGATTGATTATTTTGTGGGGGAATTTGTATTTCTCAAAGTATCGCCACGGAAAAAGATTTTGAGGTTCGGTCGTAAGGGCAAGCTGAGCCCTAGGTTTATTGGGCCGTACTAGATTCTGAAACGAGTAGGACCGGTCGCTTATCAGTTGGAGTTACCTCCAGAGTTAAACCGTATTCACGATGTGTTTTACGTCTCGATGTTGAGGTGCTACCGCTCTAATCCCATGCATATTGTCCCTATTGAGGAGATTGAAGTTAGGCCAGACTTGACCTTTGAGGAGGAGCCATTTCAAGTTCTAGATCATGAGTTAAGGTTCTGAGGAAGAAATCTATTCCACTGGTGAAGGTTCTGTGGTGTAATCATAGCACTGAGGAAGCTACGTGAGAACCTGAGAATGTGATGCCTCAACAGTATCTTTACCTTTTCTAACCAGGTAAATTTTGAGGACGAAATTTTTTTTTAGGAGGGTAGAGTTGTAACACCCCAAAATTCTTATTTTTGTTATTGTAAAAATGTGACACAAATCTGTATCTGCTTCAGTGGTTAAGTGTTTTGGGTATGTGTGAGAGGTCCCAAGTTCAAGCCATGTCTTTGGCAAAATTTTGGTATTTCTTCTAAGTCAAGCCCTATCTCTGGTCAGTAGGCTTAAGTTTAATTATTTGCGAAACTATGTCAGAATGGGCCTGCTGGTCTGGTGGTTAAGTGGAGTCTTGGGTGATGGAGGTCCTGTGTTCGATTTTCAATGCTGGCAAGGGGGTAAAATTTTTGCTCTTAATTTCGGCTAGAGTTGTGTTGATGTTGGGCTCTGAGTAGTAGGATGTTAGTAGGATTTGATGGAGAAAAATAAGGGTTTTGATGTATTAGGGATTTGGTAAAACTCTCCTGTTCTCCAAAATTCTCTCTTTAAGAAACTGACGTTCCTTCTGCTCTTTGTTATTTCTTATTTTTTTCTCTTTTTTATTATTGTTGTTTGCCACCACCTCTTTCGTCCCTTCTTGCTGCCAAAATTTTGTTGTAATTCCTCGCCTCTCTGCCTTGTTATCTTCCTAATCCAACTTCTTCTTCTTTTATTCTTTTTCTTGTTTCTCTTTCGTTATTGTCTTTTGTCTGCGATAGCTCGGTAAGTTTTGGTATTTGTTGAATTCTAACGTTATTTTAAATACTGGTTAAGGGGGTTTTGTTGCTATTTAGGAGTTAATCGAGGGGCTGGAGATCAGCCATTAACGTTTTAAGGGTGCAGAGTTCTTGTTATTCGAGCTAAGGTAAGGATTTTGATGGGTGGAAGTCATTTGTCTCGTTATAACTTCGTTTAATTTTTGTGACTATCACTGAAATTAGACTCTGGATTATCAATTATAGGTTCTGGAGTGCTCGGGGATCGTCTTAGCTTCAAACGAAACTAGGTGTGTACCCGAAAACGCAGAAAATAGGGTTTCGACGAAAGTTGAAAACCCCACTGTTAACACCACACGGGCGTGTGGTAGGCCATGTGCTATAACACGAGTGTGTAATTGATGAGGCCAGGCCGTGCACACAAGACACGGTCGTGTGATGGCCAAGTAAGCCGTGTGCGACACACGGGTAGTCCACACAGGCGTGTGGGATTTTGGGCCAATCCGTGTGATCCACACGGCCAAGGACAATTTGGGCCGTGTGGGCCACACGGGCAAGCCACATGGGCATGTGAGCCCATTTATCTGAAATGATTCCTAGGGTTGCACGGCTCGCCTAAGTCGACTATGAACCTACTGTGTCGGTAAGCGTTACCTAGACCCCTAAATGTATGACATATTGTATATTTGCATTGCATTGGGTTGTGATGACGATAGTTGGAGGAAGTGTACTGAAAGGCTTTAAGCCTAATATCTAGCAGCTCAGCTGCAATATATTGAATATGTGTTACATTCGGTACTACTTGGAGTATAGGGATAGGTGGGTGTTCTAAACCCCACATGGAGTGTAGGGATAGTGTGTAGAGACTGGTGGGTAGGACTCTGTTCACTAATTACTGTTTGCATTACTGTTACTGTGATGGGCTAAAGCCCTAATGCATATCTGATACTGAACTAAAATGGGCTAAGGCCCAAACTACTACTGAAATTGTAATAGCCTTAGGCCCCAGACTGCATTTGACTATTTATTGCTAATTGATTGTATGCATGTTTCTGTGGGGATTACACACTGAGTTTATGTAAACTCACCCCTTCCTATTAATCTGTATAGGTAATCCCCAGACTTGACGGTTCAGTGCAGTGGAGGACTCGATGGTGGCCACACATATTTTAAATTGCTTACTTTCGTTTATGGTTTTATTTGTTTATGGGGTATTTTTATGTAGTTGGACTTTATGGACTGTTTTGCTTTAATTTTGGAAATTTTAATTGCTTTTACGGACTTACAACTACAACCTTAACAAAATATGAATTTTCTAAAAACTAAGGTTTTTCATAAAATGAACGATTCTACTTAAAAATGAATGATTTCCAAAGCTTCCACTTAAAAGATAAGTTTGAGACAAATCAATGTACATGCGTTTTTTATTATTATTATTTTATTTTATTTGAGGTAATCAAATGTTAACAAACGGAAATGGTTTATAGTCAATTTAGTTTTCAATCACCCTATCATGTGACATCGCCAGATCCGTTCGTAACATGCAGGCCGAGTTTGGGGTGTTACAGTCATTTTGACAAAATATGCAAACATTAATGACCAAATTTATTATTAAGCCTAATTTTTATAACACTCATGTTTGAGTGCTCAAGTATGTGTCGTTGCAAAAATAATATAAAATTTATAATATAGTTTTTATTGACCTAATTTGTTATTTAATCAAAAATTGTCATACAATTAATACATAAATATTATTATGGGATTTTTTTTTATCTTTCTATAAAAAAAATCAATAAAAGTCTACACTAGCAGGACAGTATACCAATTTCCATGCGTGGGATTCGTCTAAAGATTTAAATGAAGAATCCGAACAAATCTTAGGAACAGTTGTCCAGTAAGAAGATATATTTAGGTTTTTGTTTACTTTTTTAGTTTAACTAAATTTTCCACCAAAAACTAAAATAAAATAAAAGTCTACACTTAACGAGTTTCAACATCAAACTATTAAAACAATCAACTTTATCATTTCAACCAAAACTTTATTTAATTTTTATATAAACTTTTAACAATTATATATTTTTCAGAGGAATATTTTTTTCAAATTTAATATTATATTAAACATCTAATATAAAATTGAATATTATATATTTTTTATTTAATTTTTTTGTTTTTTTTCTTCTAATTTTGGATAGAAATGAAGTTGAATGGTGATTCCCAAATCTGATAAATTTAACCAAACTAATAAATTTCTGACTATGGTTTCATGACATGTGATGTCACATGTAATGAAATAAATCAAATAATTGATCTCACTTTCATTGTTTTTTCAATTTAGTCCTTAAAAAATCAAAATATTATTATACATTAATTAAATAAAGATAAAATATGTGATTTGTCTCTTAAAAAAAACCAGCCCATTAATATATATAATAATAAATAAGGGTAAACTGTCCCCAAAAAAAAAAATAAGGGTAAACTACACCAATTGTCCCTAAGCTTTATTTAAAATTACATTTCAATCATTCAACTTTCAAAAGTTACAAAATAATCACTAATGTTATCAAACTGTTACACTTTTGCCATTCTGCCGTTCACTTCAGTTAAAAAAGTAATGTTGCACTTTAAGCTAAAAGGGTTAATAACTAATTTGGTCCCTAGGTATTAGATAAAAATCATCTTGACATTACTAAAATTTTCTTCACAATAATTGTAAAAAAAAAATAGAAAATGTAACAATAAATAAAAAATTCATGTAAAAAATCAATTACAGCTAGGAAAAATCAAGAATTTTGTAGCTAAATTTTCTACATCCAATGTCATAAAAATCACAGTTTTTTAAATTTCACAAAAACAAAGCATAATATCCATTCACTTTAATCCTACTCGTTTTTTTTCATTTGTTTTGTTGTTTTATATTTTCTTTATTTTCATTTTTCTTTACCTTTTTTTTTTCTTTTTCATGTAGATCAATGCCGGCTCTGCTCTTCTCAAATCATTATATATATATATATATATATATATATATATATATATATATATATATATATATATATATATGTCTTATTTATAGCTAGAAGTAAAATATTGACTTGAAACTTGATAAAAGAAATGGTGGGTTTGGAAGAGAAAAAGAGAACTTTGTATTATGAATTTTAAAAAATCTAAAATTTCAAAACTGAAAATTACTCAAAAATCCAATCAATCTAGTAACTAAAGTTACAGAAAAGAAATTATGGGATTAGAAAAGTAGGGTGTTTTGTATTATAAATTTAAAAGAAAAAAACTCAAATTAAAAAAAAAAAAACTTACCAAAGAACCTAGACAATGTAATAGAACATTTTGTTATTCTTTCTTAATCTTTTCTCTTTTTTTTTTTTTCATAATTATTTAAAAAATCTTACAAATAGGCTGTTGATGGTAGAAGTTTTTACTATTCTCATGAATGAAAGCAATGTTGCAAGCATAGATTTTGTTTCTTGACAACTCGAGCAACAACAATTGATCTAATTGCGGAATCTGAATATTGTATTTAATTCTATTTTTCTAGAGCTTTTAGGAAATATAAAACAAAAAGAATTTACAAAGCAGTTTTTGAGTAAAACAACGTGAAGTCGTTGATGTGATTAAAAATGTTAATCAATGATAGAAAACAAATATAGGAAGATTTTAAGATTCTTTTTATATGATAAAAATTTACAAGAAATGTTAGTTTGAGAATTTTTTTTAAGATATTTAAATATTTAAATATTTTTAAAAAATATGATTTTTAATTATTTTTATAATTTTTTAATAAATTTTCGTCTAAGATTTGTAAATTTTTGTTACAATTATTGCTAAGAAAATTTTAAAAATATCAAATTGATTTTTAACTATAGCTCAGGGACCAAATGAGCTATTAGCCCTTTGACTTAGTGCAACGTTATATTTTTTAACGGAAGTTAACTGTCAGAGTGACAAAAATGTAATAATTTGATAACGTTAATGATTGTTTTATAACTTTTGAAAGTTGGATGACCGAAATATAACTTTAAACAAAATTTATAGACAATTAATGTAGTTTACCTAATAAATAATTATCATTAAAATTTATCTATCACTTAAAATAATTAATTATTTTCATTTTAATTTATTTTTATTTCAAAATACAATTATTATTAATGAACACTATTATTCAAAAGAAAAGTTGCTTCTAAATGAGTGATAAGAATTTTAATACCAAACTAAAAACCACACATTCATCCCTATGGTACCGATAACGTTAACACTAATATAAAGCACGTCCTTTAATTCATGTAAAAAAAATCATCCTCCATAACCAATTTTAATTAATATATATTTTTATTAAATTAAATAAAAATTATAAATAAATTGCATGTTTTTATTTGATACACTGTAACGGAATTTTTTTAACTGTACAAGTGAAATTAAAAAAATTATTAATATTTCATTTGTTTGTTTTATTTATTTAAATATCAATGGGGCAACTTTCTAAAGCACATAATAAGATTTCTTTTCATACTTTTATTTTTAACTCATGAAAATGGGTTCATAAGTTAGATTATGTGACACATGGAAAAAAATATAATATATATATAACTAGTTTGTTATCTATGCGATGTATGAGTTTGATTGTATATATAAATTAAAATATATTATATTTTTTTTAAAAAATTGTTATAAATTTGTAATGTAGTAATATTATGATTGAGAAAATAAAAAAAAAAAATCTAAATGTTTATTTTTCAAAATCATTATAATTTGTATTATAATCAATATAAATTAAGAAAATTTAATATTTAAAATAAACTTGAATTAATTACTAATATTCATCAGAGTGATTAAAAAATTTAAAAGTTAAAAAAATTATATAATTATTTAAAAATGATATATCCACAATAGTATTGAATGCAAGAACTTGTTAATATTATTGTGGGTAATAACTTGAAAAGTTATTTTTATTTTAATTTAGTTCACAAATTAATTGTAGTTAAAAATAAAATATACTTAATAATTTTATATAATTATTTTAAAATCTACACTATTGTTAAAGATAAAATTTTAATAAGATTATAAAATTTAGGCCATATATTAAGTTTTTTTATTTAATATAAAATTTTAAAGAAGTATATTTAAAAAGTTGTAATTTTCTTTCGCCAACTAATGTTGTAAAATCTTAGTGTTAGAAGTTTTTATGAAAGATAGTTAAAATTTTTATATGATATATTAAAAAGTTATTAATTTGTTATATTCCACTCAATTTAGACACGTACTTTTAGAGGATATCAAATGGACACTTAAAGACGATGTCCCACTTCCCGTTTTCTAGCTCATTCTTAACTACTTAATCTTCTAGTCTAGCACCCACTATGAGACCACCCATTAATAGAATAAACGTACGTCTTATTTCATCAAACTATTCACTATTATACTCGGACCACTCATTTTTAAATGTGAACACTGTAACATCTCAAAAATTAAGGGGTTTGTTACATTTGAGATAATAAAAAAAAACTATTAGGAGACAAAATGAATGATGTGGGTATTGTTAAAGAAATCTTCATGCTCATTTTTTTTTATGTTAGCTACATGGAACAACAAAGGCTAACGTGGGACAACAATTAATTGTTTGTTATTAGAACAAATTAAATGGGATTTGAAAGATTAAAATTTCTAAATGGAGCATGGATTAATGGGAGCCACGGCAAAAACATGAAAGCTTCATAAACAAACAAATTTGAGACAAGATGGTGCATAGTTGGGTAAAAAGTTGCCTTTTGATATAATTTGTGGTAATGTTGGCCCACCACTAATTATATTTCCTCATAATTATATGTATATTCTTTGGCATGATTATAATGTGGCTGAATTTTTTATCAATTTGGGTGCATGAAGGACGGCATGATGCAAGGGAGTTTTATTTTTTTTAAAATCTCTTAAAGTGGAACAAGCATGGACGGCAATAATGGAGCATTGGTTGAATTTTAAAACATGAAGAAACAAAACAACAATGGGTGATGGCACTTCCAAGCATTGAAGCATGGGATAACCAAATGGAAGCAAGTGGACGACATCGGAGATGATATTAAATTCTTTAAAATTTGGGTGCATTGGCTGAACATTCAGCCTTCCAATTTTGTTTGAACATTCGGCCTTCAATTTTGTTTGAAAAAGAATAAGCCGAAACCTCTTAGCCATATCTCTTCTCCTTTCTTACGTGTTGGACATTTCTTCATTTGGTTGAATCTGTGCTCTAATAGTTTGGCTGAATAACACATCCTTGCCAACTAATCTTTAGCCTTAAGTCGAATCGGTGGAAGTCGGATCTACCATCGATAGGTTGCTCTTCTCTATTCGTTGACCTTTGGAAGTAGTGGTGCCGACGATCAAGAAGGTTTAGTCCTTACCGTAATCAGGTGTGTAATCCCGTACCCTTTCGAATACATGTTTGAAAATGGTGTGTAATCTCATTCCTCTCTAAATGTTTGCATGAAATGTTCTGTGAATCGGTCGAAAGACTAAAAAGACACAAACCAGCATCTATGGCCACTCGGGCGTACGTATGTTCAAAGTGGTAACCATATTTTGTAACAAAACAGTTTTGGTTAGCAGCAGTGACGTGATTTTGAAAAATCACCAAAAATAGTGGAAATTGAATTAGAAAGTGAAGTGGATATGGATTGAAAAATAATTGAGTCTATTTTTTTATAAAAGAAACGAGCAAGCAAAGGATTAGTATATTTTGAGATTTTTATATTTTTGTGAGACTAGTTTAGAGTAATTTCGAGATCCCATGTTCTGATTTGGAAAAATCACTATAAATTACAGAAAAATAATTACGGGACATGGTTTATATTATTAGAATCCTTAGTGAGTCTATTTTTATTTGGATCAAATGAAACTAGTATTTGAGTTCTGTACAATAAGATATCTAAGATTTTATGAAGAGAGGGCAGAACTATCAAACAGTGAAACAAGGGATACTTTGAAGAATAAACTGTACTAATTGGCTAAGCCAAAAATTTTGGAAAAATTATAGTAAGAAGTTATATGTGTCTATTTTCAGGGAAAATTTACGGATCTAAATTTTGAGTTTCCCAACTCAAGTTATAGTCAGTTTAGTCAGTACGACGCAGATGGACAATTTTGATTTTTATGCCCCAAATTAGTAATTAAGCCTAGGTTGTGAAAATTACCATCATACCCTTAGAGGGTAAATTACTGAATTACCCTTATTGGGTACGATTACCGAATTATAAAAACGCCCTTACGGGCTGAATTATGAAAATGCCCCTAATGGGCTGAATTACGAAATGTCCCTATGGACCGAATTACGAAAATACCCTTAATGGGCCAATTTGATAAATTGCTATATGGGTCAATTTGGTGAATTGCTATATGGGAAAATTTGAAAAACTGCTAGATCGATATATGGGCCAAAAACTGCTAGATCGATATATGGGCCAAAACTGCTAGATCGAAATGTCCCTATGGACCGAATTACGAAAATACCCTTAATGGGCCAATTTGATAAATTGCTATATGGGTCAATTTGGTGAATTGCTATATGGGAAAATTTGAAAAACTGCTAGATCGATATATGGGCCAAAAACTGCTAGATCGATATATGGGCCAAAACTGCTAGATCGATATATATGGGCCAAAATTGCTAGATCGATATATATGGGCCAAAATTGCTAGATTGTTAAATGGGCTAAATTGCTATTTTGACTAACAGGCCAAATTGATAACTTGTAATATGGGCTTTTTGTTGAAATTTACCTTATGAATATATTGTTATGCAATATATATATACATGATTGCATGGGTTGGGATAATTGACGAAGAGAAGAAAGGCCTGTTGCCAAAATCTAGTTCGGTGGCTCTGCCACAAATATTTTAAATGGTTTAATGCCTCTAGTTCGGTGACTTTGTCGCAATCTAGGTCGGTGGCTCTGCCACAAATATTATAATTGGCTTAATGCCTGCTATTGGTGTGTTACGGGGTGGGTTGACTTGATCCCTGGGTGTGTTGTTGGTTGAATACGGGTGTGTGTAGCGGATGGAAATTAGGTTTGGTTGGGAATTGCATATCACATGCATTTTTATATATATATATATATTTGATTTATATGTATTGTACAATTGTAAATGGGCTCAAGCCCAACTAATTGCTTAAATGGTTTTGGCCCAGTGAACACGGTAAGTGGGTTACACATTGAGTTCTAAGTAACTCACCCCGTTTTCCTTACCCTTCTCAGGTAATAATAATTGATGGAGGCTTGGGCCGGGGATGACTTCGTATGGAGGCCATACTACGAATGATGAGTTATAAAAACTTTGAACTTCTTTTAAGTTTTTTTTTTTATCTAAGTATTATTTCAATTGCGATGTAATAAGGCCTCTGGTATTATTTTTATGGATTTTTATTCGTGGATGGATTTTAATATGTTTTAGTTACTTAAATAGGGCTGTTTAATTCTTATAAATGTTTTCTTAAACTTACGTATAAAAATGATTTTTCTTAAATATCACTTACTCGTAAAATTCTCGTGAAAACTCTTTTATAAATTTATTTCAACCAATTATTTCTCTGAAAATCAAATTGTAAACTCTCATGTTTTAAAAGTCATGGTTTTCAAATAAATCTCGATTTTTGATAAACTCCGCTTTCAAAATCGTTTTGAAAAATTGTTTTCATTAAAAACATTAATGACTGGACGTAATTTCGAATTGTGTGGCATGCCAAGTCTGGTCTTAACGCATAGGTCGGGTTTGGGGTGTTACATTTTGTGGTATCAGAGCCAGTTTCAAAACTCGGCTGTGGTTTGGGTTCAACAACAAATTTTGTTTAAAAACTATTTAAATTTCTAGATTTTATGTGTTAAAGGTAGAATGGCACCACGAACATCCGGTACCAAGTCAAGTAAGTATTTGTATATTAAATATTTATTATTGTGATATGACCATAGGAGCACTTTAGAACTTCTAGTTTTAGATGTTGAAAACAGTATAGATTGAGACTATAGGAAGTGATTGCGAAAACAACTTTACCTTTTATATCTCATAAAATATCGTTAATAAATGCTGAACTAGTAGACTGATTCATAAAACTTGTAATTAGATTAAACCAAAATACCCAATATGAGCACTAGAGGACGTGGACGTGGACGTGGACGTGGACGTGGTAGACGTGGCCGTGGTAGAGGCCGAGGTGCTAGGGTGGCGTCTGAAGCGTCGGGTCTTATGCCGGAAATGGATGAACCTGTGTCACCTGGGAGTGAGACTGGATCTCATGATCATACGAGAGAGGATAATTCTTTGACTCAAGCAATGTTGCGATTCTTAGAAAGGGTCACTGGGGTTAGAACTGGTCTAGCAATTCGTGGATCAATCTCGGAACGACTTAAATAAGTGGTGCCGAAGTTTTTAGAGGTGTCTCGGGTGTAGCTCCAAATGTTACGGAATATTGGCTCGAGGCTGTAGAGCGGATTATGGATGATATAGAGTGCACTGTCGAGCAGAAACTGAGAGAGGCTGTGTCCTTGCTAAGGGACAAGGCGTATCAATGATGGCTTACGGTTCGAGAAGGCACCGAGGCTGCATTGGTTACTTGGGATTTCTTCAAAGCTGCTTTCCAAGGGAAGTACGTCGGGACAAGTTATGTAGATGCCCAGAGGAAGGAATTCCTGAATTTGGTTCAAAAAAATAAGACAGTGGCAACTTACGAGGCGGAATTTCTTCGTTTGAGCCGTTATGCTCGCACTATAGTATCGACCGATCATGAGCGCTGTGTACGCTTTGAAGATGGGCTGAATGATGAGTTGCGGGTACTGATAGCCCCACAATAAGTACGGACTTTTACCTCGCTTGTGGAGAAAGCCAAGATAGGCGAAGAGGCTAAGAACTCAGAACGCCAGAACCGGGAAAGAGTTAGAGGCAAGAGGGATATTAAGTACACGGGCTCTGCTAAAAGGTTCCAGAAGAGGCCCCGAAATGATGAGTCAGCTCAAGCTAGAGCACCTGTGACTACCAATCAGTCGAAATCAGATCGATCTTGGTGGGAAGCGACACCGGGAATCTTTGGAGGAAAATCGGTGTCGCTATAAATGTGGTTCCAAAGACCATCAGTATAAGAATTGCCCTCGACTGACTGATACGACTCCAGAAGCTCGTAATCCTGATGCTCAGCCAGCTAGAGGCACTCCGCAGCCACCGAAAGGCCGTGGACCAGGTCGTGGTGGTCATGGTGTTGGACGTGGTCAAGGTGCACTGGGTCGAGGAGATGGCTTTAGAGGTAACACGGAGGCAAGACAGCCGGGGTTGGTCTATACAGTTAGGCGTCGGGAAGATGGCGATGCACCTGATGTGATAACTGGTATGTTCTTAATCTTTGATGTACCTGTTACTGCTTTGATAGATATCGGGTCTACTCACTCGTGTGTTGCTAGTGCCATATCTGGAAAGCTGAATATCAGATCCGAGATTACCGATAGAGAGATGACGGTATTTAGTCCTTTAGGGGCGATCGGTAATTGTGAATAAAGCTGTTTAGAGGCGTGCCCTTAGAAATCCAAAGAGAAATATTTCTGGCAGATTTGATGGAATTGCCTTTTGGCGAGTTCGATCTTATTTTGGGAATGGATTGGTTGGTGAAGCACCGGGCGTAATTGGATTGTACTGAAAAGCGGATGTTGATAAGGACTGTGGATGATGAGGAGGTAGTTATGATTGGTGAACGAAGGAACTTTTTGGCAAATGTGGTATCTGCTTTGAATCAGAAAAGATGGTGCGAAAAAGGTATGGAGCATTCTTAGCCTTCATTAGTGCTTCGGATGCCAAGGAATTATCAGTGGAAGGTGTGAGAACGGTGAAGGAATTCCCAGATGTCTTTCCCGAAGAACTTCCGGGTCTACCTCCAAGTTGGGAAGTAGAGTTTGGTATTGAGCTTTTGCCCGGAACGGCCTCAGTGTCCATTGCTCCTTATAGAATGGCGTCGAAGGAGTTAGCGGAGCTTAAAGCTCAAATTTAAGAATTCTTAGATCGGGGATTTATCCTACCGAGTGTGTCTCCGTGGGGAGCACCGGTTTTGTTCGTCAAGAAGAAGGATGGGTCGATGTGTATGTGCATTGATTATAGGCAGTTGAATAAATTGACGATCAAGAATAGGTATCAATTACCGAGAATCGATGACCTGTTTGATCAATTGAGAGGAGCTTCAGTTTTCTCCAAGATTGATTTGAGATCAGGTTATCATCAACTCAAGGTTAAAGAGGCAGATATTCATAAGACGGCATTCCGAACTCGTTATGGACATTATGAGTTTTTGGTTATGCCATTTGGTTTGACCAATGCACCAGCTGCATTTATGGACATGATGAACCGAGTCTTTCAACCCTATCTAGACCAATTCGTAGTGGTGTTCATAGATGATATTTTGGTAATTCGAGGAATAAAGAAGAGCATGACTCACATTTGCGCATTGTGTTGCAAATTTTGCGGGATAAGCAACTTTATGCCAAATTCAGTAAATGCGAATTTTGGTTGAAGGAAGTAACTTTCTTGGGGCATGTGGTGTCAGCTGAAGGAATAAGAGTTGATCCTCGGAAGGTAGAGGCTATGTTGGAATGGAAACCACCGAAGTCAGTGGCTGAAATTCGGAGTTTTCTAGGGTTGGCTGGTTATTACCGGCGTTTTGTTGAGGGGTTTTCATTGATTGCTGCATCCCTAACTAAGTTGTTGCGAAAAGGAGTACTGTATGTGTGGACCGATAAACAACAAGAAAGTTTCGAGAAACAGAAGAAGATTTTGACGGAAACGCCAGTACTGATTCAACCTGAGGCTGGAAAAGAGTTTACCGTTTACTGTGATGCATCACATACGGGTTTAGGATGTGTGTTGATGCAAAGTGGGAAAGTGGTGGCGTATGCTTCTCGTCAGTTGAGGCCGCATGAAGTCAACTATCCTACTCATGACTTAGAGTTGGCTGCGGTAGTGTTTACTTTAAAGATTTAGAGGCACTATCTATACGGTGAGAAATCGATCATTTATACGGACCATAAGAGTCTTAAGTACCTCCTTACTCAAAGGGACTTGAACTTGCGACGACGAAGATGGGTGGAGTTGTTAAAAGATTATGACTTCTCAATCGAGTACCATCCTAGAAAGGCTAACGTGGTGGCAGACGCGTTGAGTCGTAAGGTAGTATCGGAGTTGAGAGTAATGTTTGCTCATCTCAATTTGTTTGAGGATGGCAGTCTGCTAGCGGAACTTCAGGTGAAGCCTCTGTGGTTGGAGCAAATCAAGGAAAAGCAGTTATCAGATGAAAAGTTGGGTCTTTTAATGCAACAAGTTGAAAGTGGTATAATAGGGGATTTTGGATTGAACAAGGATGGCGTGATATGTTTTCGTGGAAGAGTTTGTATGCCCATGGATTCAGATTTGAGACAAATGATTCTATGGGAGGCGCGTAGTAGTCCTTATGCTATGCACCCCGGAGGAAATAAGATGTATCAGGATATTCGTGAGCAGTATTGGTGGCCAGGGTTGAAACGGGAGGTTACTGAATTTGTGGGGAAATGCTTGACTTGTCAACAAGTTAAGGCGGAACATCAATTACCATCGGGATTATTGCAACCGGTAAAGATTCCTCTATGGAAATGGGAACTGATAACGATGGATTTTATTAGTGGGTTACCCTTAACACCTACTAAGAAAGATTCTGTTTGGGTGGTAGTTGATCGATTAACGAAGACTACTCATTTTCTACCGGTTAAATGCGGATTACTCGCTGCGAGGTTGGCTGTTGTATATATATCGAGATCGTGAGGTTGCATATGGGTACCCGGTGTCTATCATATCGGACAGGGATCCCAGGTTTACATCACGGTTTTGGAAAGCCTTACATGAGGCTTTGGGAACAAAGTTAAACTTTAGTACGGCTTTTCATCCTCAGTCAGATAGTCAATTAGAAAGAGTAATTCAGATTTTGGAAGACATGTTACGTGGTTGTGTAATCGACTTCAGAGGTAGTTGGGAGGATTTCCTACCGTTGGCAGAGTTCGCTATAATAACAGTTACCAATCCAGTATCCAAATGGCACCCTATGAAGCGTTATACGGTCGTAGGTGTCGTATTCCTACTTGTTGGACTGAATTGAGGGAATGACTGTTGTTGGGTCCTGAGTTGATATCTGAGACGGAAGAAAAGGTCAAGGTGATTCGAGCGGGGTTAAAGGAAGCTTCGGATCGACAAAAATCGTATACGGATCTGAAGCGTAAGGATATTGAATTTGCGGTGGGAGATCAGATGTTTCTGAAAGTCTCACCCTGGAAGAAGATTTTCAGATTTGGAAGGAAGGGCAAGTTGAGCCCTAGGTTCATTAGACCGTACCGTGTATTGAAACGTGTAGGACCAGTGGCCTATCAGCTTGAATTACCTCCGGAGTTGAGTCAGATTCATAGTGTCTTCCATGTTTCTATGCTGAGGCGTTATAGATCGGATCCGTCGCATATTATACCGATAAAAGAAGTGGAATTAAGACCAGACTTGTCTTTCGAAGAGGAACCAATGAAAATCTTAGACCGTGATATTAAGGTGCTAAGAAAGAAAACTGTGTCGTTGGTTAAAGTTCTATGGCCTAATCATGGATCGGAGGAAGTTACATGGGAGCCTGAGGATACGATTCGGCAGCAATATCCCCATCTCTTTTAATTAGGTAAATTTCGAGGACGAAATTTTCTTTAAGGGGGGTAGAATTGTAACATCTCAAAAATTAAGGGGTTTGTTACATTTGAGATAAAAAAAAAAAAACTATTAGGAGACAAAATGAATGATGTGGGTATTGTTAAAGAAATCTTCATGCTCATTTTTTTTATGTTAGCTACATGGAACAGCAAAGGCTAACGTGGGACAACAATTAATTGTTTGTTATTAGAACAAATTAAATGGGATTTGAAAGATTAAAATTTCTAAATGGAGCATGGATTAATGGGAGCCACGGCAAAAGCATGAAAGCTTCATAAACAAACAAATTTGAGACAAGATGGTGCATAGTTGGGTGAAAAGTTGCCTTTTGATATAATTTGTGGTAATGTTGACCCACCACTAATTATATTTCCTCATAATTATATGTATATTCTTTGGCATGATTATAATGTGGCTGAATTTTTTATCAATTTGGGTGCATGAAGGACGGCATGATGCAAGGGAGTTTTATTTTTTTAAAAATCTCTTAAAGTGGAACAAGCATGGACGGCAATAATGGAACATTGGTTGAATTTTAAAACATGAAGAAACAAAACAAGAATGGGTGATGGCACTTCCAAGCATTGAAGCATGGGATAACCAAATGGAAGCAAGTGGACGACATGGGAGATGATATTAAATTCTTTAAAATTTGGGTGCATTGGCTGAACATTCAGCCTTCCAATTTTGTTTGAACATTCGGCCTTCAATTTTGTTTGAAAAAGAATAAGCCAAAACCTCTTAGCCATATCTCTTCTCCTTTCTTACGTGTTGGACATTTCTTCATTTGGTTGAATCTGTGCTCTAATAGTTTGGCTGAATAACACATCCTTGCCAACTAATCTTTAGCCTTAAGTCGAATCGGTGGAAGTCAAATCTACCATCGATAGGTTGCTCTTCTCTATTAGTTGACCTTTGGAAGTAGTGGTGCCGACGATCAAGAAGGTTTAGTCCTTACTGTAATCAGGTGTGTAATCCCGTACCCTTTCGAATACATGTTTGAAAATGGTGTGTAATCTCATACCTCTCTAAATATTTGCATGAAATGTTCTGTGAATCAGTCGAAAGACTGAAAAGACACAAACCAGCATCTATGGCCACTCGGGCCTACGTATGTTCAAAGTGGTAACCATATTTTGTAACAAAACAATTTTGGTTAGCAGCTGTGATGTGATTTTGAAAAATCACCAAAAATAGTGGAAATTGAATTAAAAAGTGAAGGGGATATGGATTGAAAAATAATTGAGTCTATTTTCTTATAAAAGAAACGGAGCAACCAAAGGATTAGTATGTTTTGAGATTTTTATATTTTTGTGAGACTGGTTCAGAGTGATTTTAAGATCCCATGTTCTGATTTGGAAAAATCACTATAAATTGCAGAAAAATAATTATGGGACATGGTTTATATTATTAGAATCCTTGGTGAGTCTATTTTTATTTGGATCAAACAAAACCAGTATTTGAGTTTTGTACAATAAGATATCTAAGATTTTGTGAAGAGAGGGCAGAACTATCAAACAGTGAAACAAGGGATATTTTGAAGAATAAACTGTACTAATTGGCTAAGCCAAAAATTTTACAAAAATTACAGTAAGAAGTTATATGAGTCTAGTTTCAGGGAAAATTTACGGATCTAAATTTTGAGTTTCCCAACTCGAGTTATAGTCAGTTTAGTCTGTATGACGCAGATGGACAATTTTGATTTTTATGCCCCAAATTAGTAATTAAGCCTAGGTTGTGAAAATTACCATCATACCCTTAGAGGGTAAATTACCGAATTACGCTTAGTGGGTACGATTACCGAATTATAAAAACGCCCTTACGGGCTGAATTACGAAAATGCCCCTAATGGGCTGAATTACGAAATGTCCCTATGGACCAAATTACGAAAATACCCTTAATGGGCCAATTTGATAAATTGCTATATGGGCCAATTTGGTGAATTGCTATATGGGAAAATTTGAAAAACTGCTAGATCGATATATGGGCCAAAAACTGCTAAATTGATATATATGGGCCAAAACTGCTAGATCGATGTATATGGGCCAATATTGCTAGATCGTTAAATGGGCTAAATTGCTATTTTGACTAACGGGCCAAATTGATAACTTGTAATATGGGCTTTTTGTTGAAATTTACCTTATGAATATATTGTTATGCAATATATATACATGATTGCATGGGTTGGGATAATTGACGAAGAGAAGAAAGGCCTGTTGCCAAAATCTAGTTCGGTGGCTCTGCCACAAATATTTTAAATGGCTTAATGCCTCTAGTTCGGTGACTTTGTCACAATCTAGTTTGGTGGTTCTGCCACAAATATTATAATTGGCTTAATGCCTGCTATTGGTGTGTTGGCGGGGTGGGTTGACTTGATCCCCACAGGTGTGTTGGTTGGTATGGGTGGTGTGTAGCGGATGGAAATTAGGTTTGGTTGGGAATTGCATATCACATGCATTTTTTTTATATATATTTGATTTATATGTATTGTATAATTGTAAGTGGGCTCAAGCCCAACTAATTGCTTAAATGGTTTTGGCCCAGTGAGCACGGTAAGTGGGTTACACATTGAGTTCTAAGTAACTCACCCCGTTTTTCTTACCCTTCTCAGGTAATAATAATTGATGGAGGCTTGGGCCGGGGATGACTTCGTGTGGAGGCCATACTACGAATGATGAGTTATAAAAACTTTGAACTTCTTTTAAGTTTTTTTTTTTATTTAAGTACTATTTCAATTGCAATGTAATAAGGCCTCTGGTATTATTTTTATGGATTTTTATTCGTGGATGGATTTTAATATGTTTTAGTTACTTAAATGGGGCCGTTTAATTCTTATAAATGTTTTCTTAAACTTACGTATAAAAATGGTTTTTCTTAAATATCACTTACTCGTAAAATTCCCGTGAAAACTCTTTTATAAATTTATTTCAACCAATTATTTAAGTTTTTAACCAATTATTTCTCTGAAAATCAAATTGTAAACTCTAATGTTTTAAAAGTCATGGTTTTCAAATAAATCTCAATTTTTGATAAACTCCGTCTTCAAAATCGTTTTGAAAAATTGTTTTCATTAAAAGCATTAATGACTGGACGTAATTTCGAATTGTGTGGCATGCAAGTCTGGTCTTAACGCATAGGCCGGGTTTGGTGTGTTACAAACACTCTTTTTAAAGATCACTGGAGTTCACTTGAGCATAATAACCTCGTACTCTCTCAAAAGGAATAACAAAATAGACCACACCATAAACATCCTCCACGCACTCCATGATGATAACCACCCTACCATGTTACTACTACTAGATAAGAAGACTTTTCTTATAAATCCCTTTAGATCCAAGGACAAGGGATCTTCTTCCCCATTAATAATCTTAACCTCTTACTTTAAGCATACAATCCTCCTAGCTTTCACAGTAGCTTCCTTCTCCTCTTGTTTATTTTCGGCTCTTTGTCTGTTTAGGTAAATTGAGCATTGTCACATTCTCCCTACCTTTTCCCAATACCTTTCATCAACAAAATTTGATATTTTTTTTAATTTTAAGTTTTATTGAAGGATGTTAAAAGTTATTAATTTTATAAAATTTCAATTTTATGATGAAGGATGCGTAACTCAAAGAACAATGCCACTTGTAAAATAAAGAATTACTCCATTTAAGTTGTTTCCTAAACAATATGAAAACTTTACTTTGGGTAACATGAGTAAATTTGGAAAACATTTTAAGGGTCGGAATTGAATAATAATTTTTTTGAGCAATTAAAGTATGATTTTATTATATATTAACTCATGATTTTATTATTTTTGAAATGACTAAATAGAAATCTTTTCATTTTGGAGTGTCAAAATATGATTTTACGATATATAAACTTTTACACCATGTTTGGTTGGCATGAATAGCCATTCCATTCCTGCCCAATTCTGCGTGCTATAGTAATTTTTTTCTATTACACCGTTTACTTGATTCCACAGTTTTGCTATTACCCTCATATTCCCTCATATGCTGTAATAGGTATTCCTGGGTGGGAGCGCTGCATTGCTATTCAACACATTTGTCATAAAATTTATCCCCAAAATAGCCTGCTTTCTTCTCCGTTGCTCCAGATTTCTTCCACTCAAAATAGCCTGCTTTCTTCTCCCTTACTCCAGATTTCTTCCACCCAAAATAGCCTGCTTTCTTTTCCCTTGCTCCAGATTTCTTCCAACATTTTTTCCCAAATCAACAGCACGTTCGCCCTTCATCTTCGTCTCCGGTACGTTTTCTTTTTTTACCTGTTTTCTATTTCTCCTTCCTCATAACTTCATAACTTTTCTTGTATAAAACTTTATAACTCTTCTCATGGTCATCTTTGATTGTCAAAATTTGTTATGGGTCTCTGATATATTTCTTTGTTTCCTTGGCTTATGAAACTGAAGGCACCGCCTGTCAAGTTTCCTCAGTTTTTTACTTGTTAGTTTATTTATTTTTATTTTTATTTTTATTTTTATTTTATGGGCTTCTGTTATTGGCTTTTTTATGAGCACTTCAGGTTATGTCTATGAAATTCATGGCGTTGGTATGATTTTGGTGATTACAAAGAGAAGTTGGTAATTGAAGGAGAACTTTGTTTAAGGTGGTTTCATTTTCTCCAAAGTTGGATTCTTCTTGATTTGTTGAAATATGGAAATCTGATCTAGTGCAATCGCCAAATAACTTGCATTTTCAATTCTACTTCCTTGTTTACGTTATCATATGCCCAGCATCTTCATCCTGTGATTCTATTTGAAATTATAGATGTTCCTCTATTGGTATCGGGACTTGTGCTTCTTCTTCATTCATGCAATCGTTCTTCGTTTATTGTCTATTACATCTCTAGAAAGCTGTATTCATAGTTTTCAATCTTACATAAACATGACATATAACTTAAAATTAAGTTTGAATGATGCCACTATCTGAAGAAATCGAAGAGCAAAATCTTGGCAAAGCAGCAGCAGTGAGAATGACATAGAAGTTGATAACCAACATCTGGCCCGCTTTTGACTCTTAAACATCTTTGTCACGAGTGGTAGCTGCTCAGTAGCGTAAAGCTTGATGAAAGCTTCACCCGTCTTATTCTTATTTTCTTTTTGTAGTTCTGATTCTTCCTTTTGAGCCCATTTTATTATGCATCATATATGAATTGGAAAGATATGAAGTTACTAGGAATATTTTTGTGATTAAGAACTTGGGACAAAGTCTAGAGAATATAGTAAACTAATATATGTTTGAGAGGCAGTGCAATGTTATTTGTGAAGTGCATGAATTTAGAATGATTTGGATTAGTTTATGAATTTTGCATCATACTTATATTTTTGCTTATATCTTCATAATGGATAAATTTCAGTAACCATGTTATTGCGGTAACTATTGTATAAGCTAAAGCCTGATTGAATGACATTACGGAATTCTGCTATCGTTGCTTTAACCATGTTATTACGGTGACTATTGTATAAGCATGGACTTGTATTGGGAAAGGTATGATGTTGGTGTTGGTATTTGATATAGTTAAGGTAATCATGCTTGTTTGTTTAAGCTGATTGTCGTAATGGATGTCCCTATTTTTGTTGCAAATATAAATTATTGAATATTCTATTACTTGAGAGTTTTAGTCCTAAACGTTAACCACTGATGGTAGGTTATGTTTTTATTTTTAAATATCTACGAGGTACACTGCATGCTTCCTGTGTTGTTTTGTGCAAAACAATATAGCTCCTCATATTTATCTGTTGGACCGTTCATGTTTAACCTTTCACAAATAGGTTTTATGGCTACTTGTGGCGTACCTTGCTGTCATTCTCGTGGAAGCGCTTGAATTGATTCCTAGACTAGTACTAGTCTACGAACAACAAAGCAAGATTTTACCTATTGCTGAAACTTTGTGAAACTAAAGGAGTTAATACGAGACCATATAGTGACATCTGAAATTCCTCTTTTTTTTCTGTTGTTAATCTAATGATCATAGTTGTCAATCTTGGTAATACTACTTATCATCATTATCCTAATGCTTAACTTCTTGTAACACATAAAATGTGAGGAACAACCTCTGGCATCCTGTTAGTAAGATCTTGTTTGCTTTGTTAGTAACATTTTCTTATTAGAAACTATTGTTTGCAACGATATAGAGTCCACCTCCTTTGCGTCTGAAGCTGTTTCCATTTTACATGATATGAAATTTATTTTTTTTTGGAAAAGCTTTTTAATGTTTTTTTATGGTTTGTTATAATTTTTAAGTAGGATATGTTGAATTCATCTTAAACTCATCTCATGTTCCTTTTAGGCTGAAATTTACTCATGCGAAATCTTTCAAGTTAAGATATATGTATGGGATTAGTTGAAGTTCTCGTGAACTAGTAGGACAAAATTCTATCTTTAACCTGTCCATGTATTTTCACCCTTGTTCCTATTGATGTTCTGGATATCCTCTTGGCTTGCTAGAATAGCAAGTCTTATGTTTGTTGGAACTACGTAATTTGGTGGAGAGAAACTTGCTGAATCTAAACTACACTCCCCTTTTAGTTGCTTTTCCAACAGTTCTATTCATTCTCATTTCGACATTACTTGTTCTCTTTAGAAAAGAGAAGGCCATGGAGAGCTTTTCTTTTGTATGGACCACCTGGGACGTGGAAGTCATACTTAGCCAAGACTGTTGCTACTGAAGCAGTCTCTACATTTTATAAGTAATTAACTGATAAATACTAATTTTCTTTCTTCTTGAGAATTTTGGCAACCGAATTTACTAGTTCCAGTGATTCTTCTATTTGTAACTCTGATCACATTGAGTGCTATGTCATCCACTTACCTTAGTTTGCTTTCTCCTATTCTGGGAACTATATGAGATATTCAGTATGCAGTTTGCTAGAAAATTGGAGGTTATTGTCAAACTTGTCTTTTTTGTAATAAATCTTGTGTTACTTCTATTTATACATGTATATGAATGTATTTTTGCAAATTGAAACTTACAAAGCAAATAATTTTCGAGTTCTGAGTTTGTGAATCCAAAGAATTTTGGAGTTCTGAGGTTGAGCATCTTGTATTCATTGAATCATTTGTAAGTTATATGGCAATTAAATTCTTTGATTTTGTTTTACTGTTATTGAAATTAGTATTGAAGAAATGTGACCCTTTTACTACGATTTGAAGATATGTAACACTTTAATATATTGCAGTTATGGCTCGTCTGCCTTTGATTGTACAAAGTGAAAGGCGTAAAAGAATTGGTCTTGCTATTACAATATGGTTGCAAATGTGTACTGTTGTGAGTTGGTTCTTAGTTGCATTGGGTGCCATCCATAGCCTACATACTTATAGACCAAGGATTAGATCCTATATTTTAGATTATTATGCACAACGAGATTATGTGAAAAGATTTGTATATGCTAGTGACGAGACTTGTATTGAACAAGTTAGGATGAATATTTAATGTATTTATTATTATTAAATTGATATTATGTGATGAATAAATTAAATTAAGACAAATGTATGGTGCATATGGTGACATGTGTGATACTAATATACATACATTTGTAAAATACATGTATATTTACTTATTATATAAGTATATTATTAAATTATATATTATTATTAAGTAAAAGATATTTATATAATAAATAGATTAAAGAAAAACAAGTGTGATAATATAAATGGATACAAATGTTAAAAGAGTATTTGTTATTAAATAGATTTTTAGAATAGATATTTATTAAGTTATTATATTTTATATATATATTTATTAAATTAAGTTATGTTGATTATATTTTGGTATCTTTTTGTGTTTGTAATATTTGGATGGTATAATGACATGATAGAATGTCATTACAATATCGTAACTTTTTGATGTTGTAAAATTTTAAAACATATGGATTATGACATATAAACTAATGAAATCATGTAACTTTTTGTTAATATATGAATATTATACTTGGATATGAAATATAATTCTCAAGTTAATTAATTACTTCTAATATTTAATTTTTTTTTGTAGAGTAATTAAATTATTTGTTTCAGTAATGATATTTTAGCACATATATGTATTACAGTTTAAAAGTAATAAAATAGATTATTGTAATAACCATTTTTGCCTGGGCCCATCAGAATAATAAGACCCATTAAACCAATTCAAACCCAATGAAACCAAAAACCCAATATTAATAATGTCCATTTTAATGTCCATTTACAACAAAAGACCCAAGCCCAATTTACCCATTACAATAGATCCAATTACAAACCTCTGAAACCCAAACCTTGACCCAAATTTACGGAGGCCCAATGGCCCAAAAACACTACAATTTTCAGAAAACCTAGGGCTCTATGAACCCTAGGCGCCGCTCCCTCGGTCACTGCCCACACGCGCGCCTGCACCGTTTCAGCTCCCCACGCATCGGTTCCCATGCCCACGCCTCTGGACGATTGGAGTTCCCCTAGGCGCCTCGGCCTCCATCGTCCTCTGCTCCATCACCCGTACCCTGCAAACGGAGAAAATGCAGAAAGACAGAGAACCAAAAGCAAAAGCATGGACGAAATAGTAGATTAATAACAGATGTTATATCTTTCGGCTATAAAGTCGTTCAAGAAACAGTGTACAAGAGGTTGGCCCTTTTTCCTTTTTACAAAAAATACACCAGAATACTATCAGGAATCCAAGAAAATACCAAAAAACTTAAGGTTGATTTTGTTTTCGTTTTCATTTACTGCCGTTTTATTTTATTTTTATTTTTACTATTTCAAAGCTTTACGAATAATAATAGTAACGAATAAAAAGGGGGGGAAGACGAATACTGAGAATTAAAAAAGCAAAAATCATCGAAGATCGTCTTTCAATTTTTTACGCATCAGAGATCGAAAAGTTTAAAAGGTTGCTTTCGTTTTTAGTTTCTACACTGGTCTACTGTCGTTTTCAACTTTTTATTATTTCGAGTTTATACAAAATAAAAAATATATAAAAAAGAAGAACAAAAAGGGACGGGAAACTAACCTGAGTCGTCGGGTACGTCGTCGGGGCCTTGTCTCCGTTGTCGAAACTGGACCGAAGGCAAAAGGGAGGATATTAAAAAAAAAAAACAAAAGAGAGGGGGAAGAAAACAAACCTAAATCGGAGCCGTCGTCGAAGCCTTCTCACCGTCTTCAAAGTCGAATCAAAAGGGGAGAGTCTTCTCCTCTTGGGGGTTCGAAAGACTGGGGCTCAACCTTCTAATGAGCGACGAAATGGGGTGCAAGGGCCCATCTCCATGCGATGTCAACCACCAGGCGGTGGTGGTGCGACGAATCGACAGGGGGAAGCTCAACCGGTCAACACTGAAAAGAGAGAGAGAACATTCTTGGTTTTTTTTTTTAGAAATAAGTCTGCTAATGGACAAAAAAGAAAATTTTGGTTTTAAATAATAGACCGAACGACGTCGTTTAAGGGGATTGGATCCGCGCTAACCCGACTGGTGACCGGAGGGTCCGCGTGTTTGGTTTAAAGGGATTATTTACTGTGTTAGCCCTTCCCTGTTTGTAATGATTCGATCGAGTCCCTATTTCAATTCTTTCCGTTTTCTCTTAAATTTTCCCGCATATTTTAGTTCGCTTCCATTTTAATCCTTACTAAAACGGTGCGTTTCGGATGTAAGGTTAAATCGCACAACCAGTCCCTCCCATGTGATGCGCCTCACATTTTAGTCCCTAATTTCCTTTTCATTTTAATTTGTTGCAATTTTAGCCCCTTAATTCCTGTTCTGATTTCAATCTAGCCCTCAATCTGTTTAAACAGTTTATATATTTATTTTCTCTTGTGTACTATTATTATTATTATTATTATTTTGGATCCTTGTACACTATTTTTATTAGGACTATATATATACACATATATTTTTTATTCTAGATTTTGATACACATATATTTTCTATTTTAAGAATATTCTATGTATTATTTGGTCTAAACTATTTTATATTCGATTCATTTTAAATATTATGTTATATGCTTTAAATCACTCTTATAATTTCGTATATTATGCATATTAAGCTTCCTTTTAGATATTATTTATTTCAAACTTTAACATTACTTTAAATTGTTTTATACATATTAGTTTATTATACTATGTTTTCTTTATTTAAATTGTTCGCGAATTATTTTAAGTTGACTTACGTATCATTCCTCTTCAAATTGTTTAATTCGTCTGTTTTTGTTTATTGATGTTATTTGTCTTAGATGATATGTATTATTTAGTTATTTCTTTTGCATGTGCCATAATTCATTCATCTGTATAGTCATATTATTATAGTTCACTATATAATTTTGTATTCATATATTATTATTCCATGATTATTGCTATTTTCATACCATGTCACCATTGTACGAACCTTAATTTGTTCTTTTATGTCTTCATTATTGCCATATATTATCATTTTGTATGCACAATTATACTTTTTGCTTTATTATTGTATTGAGGATAAAATCTCCAACTTATTTATGAAAATTTGTTCAATAAAATCTCCAACTTATTTATGAAAATTTGTTCATCCAAATAAACCAAACAAACACATTTTAAGCCAATTTTAAAATCGTTTATTTTAAAAGTTTTAAAAATAAGGCAATATTTGTGTGTTTAGAAGTACGGAAAATTACATCCTAACGTGCTGGGTGTCGATTTTTCGTTCAGCTAAATACCCAAGTACGCTTCTTTACATGTTTTGAAAATCAAAGATGGTCTCGGTGTCAGAGCATAAATGTGTTATATCCTAACGTGCTGGGTATGATATTTTTATCCCTTTGAAACGAGTTAATCTTGAGATTCAATTCCAATTTAATCAACTTTTTCTCTTAAAAGTTTTTGACCCTAAATGTTTCCAAGTTTTCGACGTCAGGACAATATTAATCAATTTGGTACCAACTTTGGGCGTTGCAAGGGTGCTAATCCTTCCTTGCACGTAATCGACTCCCGAACCCGTTCTCTCAATTTTCGCAGACAAAAATATTTTTAAAGGTGACCCGATCACACCTAAATGAAAAGGATCGGTGGCGGCTCCTTATTTTCAAAGTCAATTCCCGTTCTTTTCAAAAAAAATGGTTATGACAGCTTGGCGACTCCGCTGGGGACCTCGAGAGTCAGGCCATAAATTGATTGATTTTTGTCCTTTTGATTGAAAATTTGGAAAATCGTTTTAATCATGTTTCTGTTGAGGCATCTGGTTGTGCTTTAATTGCAATAATGTTGAGTCTCATAGGATTTTCTGCATCTATATTTGCATGACCGTTGTGGTCGCAACCTTAAGTGGAAGTAAGAAACTAAGCTTTCGTAAGGTTTTCACCTCCGCATGAGCTAGTGGACTACTTCCGGGATACATCCGTACCTATGTGCTTCGTGAGTTTTCACCTCCGCATGGCCATAGGAAAATGTATCCCCCTGAACCGAACTCGGTCCGTATGAGCCTATAATGGGTGAGGATTGAGGAATCTGTTGGTTCAGGTACCCCTCTTTAGAACCGAACCTCATATTGTGAACCCTAAGAGCCCACCATAGGTAGAGACACGCCAAACCCCTAGTGGTCACCAAGATAATTGTTCTGTGTTTATTTTTCCCGTACTAACGTATTTTCTTCTGTTCTGATTGCATCGCATTGCATCATCAAAAGAAAGGAGGTGTTGATTAATGTTTGATTACTAAATAGAGGAGTTTTTCATAAGGAAATGAATTTCTTGATAAAGTGGATTGTAATACGGTTGCCCGAATATAGTCCGAGTAAACGACAAGAGAAGGTCGATAGTTCACAGAAGAATGCAAGACTTTGCCCGATGATTCAAGCCAACAAGGATTATTCAAGAGTCGTCACGTCTTGACTTTCTTAAAGAAACTTAGGGTCACCGCGGAGGATAAGCGAGTGAAGAAGTACGGCCTGAACCACGCGACAGGAAGCTAGAAGAGACGTCTATGAAGAAAGTCCACGAGACATGACTATAACCTCCGGATACGAAGAAAAAGATTGGTGTTTTCACTTGGACTATGAGTACAAAACCGTATATGCAACCCATCTTATGTAAAGAGCTTTATTTTCCAGAAGAGTTCTTCTGATGGAATTGAATCCATAATCAACGTTTCACTTTCTTTTTGCATTTATACCATACATTTGCATTGCATTGCATACAGCAGCATCATATCATCCTAATCATTCACTAAGGCTAAAATCGTATAATATACAGTTGCGACACTACGAATCTGAAATCACATCATCCTTAAAGGACACGGCTCAGATCTAGAGCTATGGATGCTGAATTTAATGAAAAAATCGAAAGAATGGAAAGAATCCAAAGAGATTTGCAAGAGCAGTTAACCAAGTCGCAGCAAGAAGCAAGGGATCTGATGGTAAGATCCCGAGAGGAGTTGCTCGAGCAAAAGGATCAAATTCCCACAATGATGGAGATGATGGCAGCTCTGGTCAAAGGAAAAGGACCCGTGCAGGGTCCTGACATCACAGAGCCCCAGTCAAGAGTTAATCAGGATCCGCTCTATCCCCCGGAATTCACTCCGCCTCACGCCCATGCAACGCAAAGAGGGTATCCTCAAGTGGAACCGGTAGGCCTAGAGCCACAACCTGCACCATCTACTCATCTAGGGCAAGGTATATTTGTATCAAACTCCGGAGATAATTCTGCTAACCCAATGGTTCCAGATTTGGATGACCCGGTTGAAATAGCCAGGTTGAAAATGAAATATCGTTACGCTCAGGACAAGTATAAAGTCTGGAAGAAAGACTCAAGGCAATAGAAGGTACTGGAGTCTTCTCTGTACTGAGCGCCAAAGAGCTCAGTTTGGTTCCCGATCTGGTTCTGCCCCCAAAATTTAAAGTGCCAGATTTTGAAAAATATGATGGAACGAGGTGTCCAAAGGTACATCTTATCATGTTTTGTCGAAAGATGGCCGGTTATGTGAATAAAGACAAATTGTTAATTCACTGTTTTCAAGATAGCTTGGTCGGATCAACCCCCGATGGTATAATCAACTCAGCAGAGAGAGGATCTGATCATGGAAGGACCTAGCATCAGCATTTTGTGAATAATACAAGCATGTCTCCGATATGGTGCCTGATCGACTAACGCTGCAGATGATGGAAAAGAAGCCAACAGAGACTTTTAGACAATACGCTCAAAGGTGGAGGGATCTCTCAGCCCAAATAGAACCCCCACTGAATAAAACTGAGATAACAGTCCTCTTTATCCACACTTTGAAAGCGCCATTCTATGACAAACTGGTGGGAAACGCCACAAAAGACTTCACCGATATCGTAATTTCTGGGGAACTCATTGAAAATGGCATCAAGAGTGGAGAATAGATGCAAGAGAAAGTGTCAAAAGGTCAAGCTCGAGAAATATGGAAAATGAAGTGAATAATTTGGGCAAGCATTCCAAGTCAGTCTCTGCAAGTCAACCGAGGGCTGTGACCCCTGGTCATCAGGGATCATCAAGTCAAGAATCCAATATCAAGCGTCTCCAGTTTACACCAATTCCAATGACATATGGAGAGTTGTGTCAAAGCCTGTTTGATGCACATAGGGTGGCTCCTCACTACATGAAACCAGTGCAACCCCCATACCCCAAGTGGTATGATTCGAATGCTCAATGCGAGTATCATGTGGGAATAACGGGTCACTCAACTGATAACTACATTGCATTTAAGAAATTGGTGGAGAGGCTTATTAAAATAGGGATTTTGAAGTTCGATGAGTCGACCGAGGCAATAATTTGCGATAATTGAAGGAGGAGGCAAGAGAGCCTCAATTCCTTAAAGAAGTTATCAGAGGCCTAGAAGCCAGAACGTCAATGACACATTCGAAAGGAAAACGGGGACATAAAACTTTCTGAAGCTTTACACACTTGGGAGTGTTTTGAACAATAGAACGGTGGAAGAAACTTGCATTTTTAGCTAATCTCGAGTAATATTCAAAACATGCTTGTTGCTTTAAGCCTAGAGGCAACAAGAGTCCTTTCGTGAAATGGGCTTGTTTTCAGAATTGTTATTTAATAAAATGCATCTTTATTTTCATACTCTACATCGTTTCATTTTCATGTCATACTTTTAATTTTCTACCTTCTTGCCCACAATGGGTCCCCCAGATATCAATGACATGAGCGACGTTGTTACCAGCTCTCTTTTTAACGAGATACGTGTCTAAAGGGATTGAAGGACTGTGGAGATGACAGAGGTCACAACTTATTTCCTAAATTGTCAAGAATGGTAGATCCTATCTTACGAAGCGTCAGCAAATACTACAAGGGAGATGGAGATGGAAGCTTAGCTTGCCGCAGGAACAAGGCAAGGAATCATTGAGTTATCTCCAAGAGTTCAAAAATATCTTCGTATGATCACGTTAAGACACGCCGGGACTACTAGTATGCTTTCAGAGCTAAGGAAGCCACAGAAGAAGTCCATAAGGATATTTGAAGATCACATGCTGATGGTTCTACCCTGACTAAGACAATCAAGAGGTTCGAGCTACTGGTCTACCCAGAAAGGAAAATTGCATCAAACGCCAAATCGAGGACAGAACTTATGTGCCTTTTTCCTTCTTGTCTACACATGGGGCAAGGACATTATCAAGCCAATCTCCTCGAAAGCTTCAGGTCCGCATCGACTCATTTTTGTGGATGTCGATCTCTTCACTAAAAGGGCGAGGGTCGCTTCATATGCCAATATTACAAAGTCGATAGTCATTAGACCAAAAAGAAAAAGAAAAAATATTAACAAAAAGGCGAAAAGGTCATGTTTAACCGCATAATGTCAAAGTTTGCGGTCATTTCAAAGATCAAGTGCCATGTCATGGTGCAAAAAAAAAAAGGGGGCAACAAAACAAAGATTGTTAAGAAGATGACCTAAACTTGTGAATGTTGGCGTATAGAAGTTACGTTTACCCTTTTATGATCGTTAAACTTCGACTAGGACCTCTACTGATACAACGCTTTCCTTATTAGGTTTTGCCTAGTGAAGTCAAAATTCTCTTTTCCTCAGGCACAAGCCGAGCCAAAATTGGATAAGGTGGAATGAATCCAATCCTGATGTGATCAAGTGAAAAGAAAATGTTGAGAGATATCTGTCACGATCAGATGAAGCGAGTTTACAACAAAAAGGATCGCCTTAGAAAATGTCATGATAGGGCTTTGAATAAGATCTTTTCCCACGCAACAAGGACTTCAGAAGAAAGAAGATGCCAAGCCAGGAAGGACCTCAGGCAGCAAAGAAGGCCCGTTCTAGGGAAACAAGGATACTGTCTGAGATTGCCAGTGAATTCAAAAACAAAAAAACAAAAAAAAAACAACAAAAAAACAAAAAAGAATGAGAGGAAAGAAAAAAGAAGAAAAAGGAGAGGCCAAAGTGAAAACCCGCAAAGGGCGCTTTGAGACCAAAGGTGGGTTTGAGTTGAAAACCCAAAAAGGGCTGCTCAAATTGTGATAAAAATGGGGCATACAGTAGTCTTGCTACGCTTGAAGCAACAATAAAGAGGTATGTTACGTCCTGGGGCATCGACAAAGTACTCCAGATCCCCTAAACACATATTGAGTTTAGAACGGTCCTCAAGAAGTTTGAATAGAGAAGCGCAAGCTGCGATATCTGGGGCACCTAGTTTCCATATTACCCATTTTGAGTCTGCTATCTTTGTCTTTTCAAAATACACTCTAAATAAATTTTCTTCTTCATTGCATATGCTAGCTTTGATTAACTTGTTTGATTCGAGCTATACTCCCAATAAATTCCCATTCCATCCATCATTATGGTCCTTTTGAGCATTTTGCATTGAAATAATGATTATTGGATTAATATTACTTTCATGAAAGGAGTTTCGCATATTACTCTGGAAACCTCTAAACAATACAGGAGTCTGAAACAGGATTATTGCTTAAGATTCATCAAGCTTAGGGGTTGGAAATATCTGAGTCCAAATTAAGGATTGAACAAAATGACAAGGTACCGCGTCAGTCACACAATCCTGACAGAAAATGGGCATTGTTAACCCAAGTGCAAAACCAGAATCATTCTCGAAAGGAAATGACATTCTGCATTCATGCGAGCAGCACGCATATACATCTGGTTGGGTCACCTAAAGAGTGATCGTTAGAAGGAAGCTGATACAGATCTTGTACCTTTGAATAACAATAGGGTGGGTTGAAGAAGAGACAAATCCTATGGGGGATGAAGGAAGGGTATTCAAGTCCTATACCACCAGGTCACAATGAGATGAATCCTGAAGCCACAGTGGGGCAAAAGGGTGATATACGCGAAACGTATATCACTTATAAAACTCGAGGACGGGCACGAAACATGAAAGGGTAGTCAAGAGTCGAAGCAATGAATATAGGTCATCATGAGAGTCGTAACAAGAAGAGACACACGACAAATAAACCAAGGGCGCATGGCATAATCATGTAGGCATAAAAGCATTTAAGACAAACACGCGCATATCATGATAACATCACGCATGACACATACAGGTACACCAGTAAAGTAAGAAGTTTTGACGATAACTGTACCGAATCAAAAGAAAAGAAGACATCTGAGTTCCGCTAGATGATATGTTATTCAAAAATCAACTCATGATGCGAGAGTGAGTTGGGCCTCGGGTCGCACGCTGAGGTATCTTCAATTTCTGTTCTTCAATTTTTTGTTTGCAAAAAATCAACTCCTCAGGCCGCACGCTGAGGTATTTTCAATTCTTGTTTTTCAATTTTTATTTTTTTAAAAAAAATATATCAACTCATAATACGAGAGGTGAGTTGAGCCTCAAGTCATACCCTGAGGTGTTTTTCAATTTTTGATAAAAGATTAACTCATAATCCGAGAGGAGTAGATCGAAAATAGCAGATCTTGCCTTCCTAAGCGAAGCAGATCGAAAAGTAAATTTTGCCTTCCTAAATCAAAAAGCAGATCTTACCTTCCTAAGCGAAGCAGATCGAGCAAAGCAGATTTTGCCTTCCTAAGCGAAGCAAATCGAGCATAATAGATCTTACCTTCCTAAGCGAAGCTGATCGATGATAGCAGATTTTGCCTTCCTAAGTGAAGCAGATTGAGCAAAGCAGATTTTGCCTTCCTAAGTGAAGCAAATCGAGCATAATATATCTTGCCTTCCTAAGCGAAGCTGGTCGATGATAGCAGATCTTGCCTTCCTAAGCGAAGCTGACAAATCGAAAAGCAGATCTTACCTTCCTAAGCGAAGCAGATCGAGCATAATATATCTTGCCTTCCTAAGCAAAGCTGGTCGATGATAGCAGATCTTGCCTTCCTAAGCGAAGCTGATCAAAGATAAAAGATCTTGCCTTCCTAAGCAAAGCTGATCGAAGATAACAGATCTTGCCTTCCTAAGTGAAGCTGATCAAAGATAATATATCTTGCCTTCCTAAGCAAAGCAGATCGAAGATAACAGATCTTGCCTTCCCAAGCGAAGCAGACCGAGATCTCGTCTTCCTCAGCGAAGCAAATCGAGCATGACAGATATTGCCTTCCCAAGCGAAACAGACCGAGGTATTTAACTTCTATCTTTCAATTTCTGTTCAAAAATCAACTCATAATACGAGAAGTGAGTTGAGCCTCGGAACACACCGAGGTATTTAAATTCTGTCTTTAAATTTCTATTCAAAAATCAACTCATAATACGAGAGGTGAGTTGAGCCTCTGGACACGCCGAGACATTTAATTTCTGTTTTTCAATTTGCATGTTCACAAAAAGTGACTCCTCAAGTCGCACGCTGAGGTATTTTCAATTTCTGTTTGCAAAAAAAAAAACAAACAAACAAATAAACAAAAAAAGAGAAAGAAAAGATCAACGCATATTGCGAGAATGAAGAAGTAGTTTGAAAAGTTCAGATTCATTTCATCGAAGTCCCGGTGGAGCAATTAGTAGATCGAAGCTACAAATCTCTTTGTCGTGAAATCACATTGGAGCAAGCAGATCTCACCCCTTAGAATATTGAGGAAAAGCAAATTGAAGCTACGGGTCATCTCGCGGAAGCAGTGGCAGAATGGATCAAAGCAACAAGGTTACAGTAGAGTTGAAGATGCTTGAGGAAGACAAAGACTAATAAGTCAAGGCTTGGCCAAGACCGGGCAAAACTGGTTCTTCTATTGTCTTTGCTCTATTCTCGTTTCACGACAATGAGCAAAGAGGGGTAGCTGTAATAACCATTTTTGCCCGGGCCCATCAGAATAATAAGACCCATTAAACCAATTCAAACCCAATGAAACCAAAAACCCAATATTAATAAAGTCCATTTAAATGTCCATTTACAACAAAAGACCCAAGCCCAATTTACCCATTACAATAGACCCAATTACAAACCTCTGAAACCCAAACCTTGACCCAAATTTACGGAGGCCCAATGGCCCAAAAACACTACAATTTTCAGAAAACCTAGGGTTCTATGAACCCTAGGCGCTGCTCCTCGCCATCGCGCCCATGCGCGCGCCGCACCGCCTTGGCCTCCCCACGCATCGGTTCCCACGCCCACGCCTCTGGACGATTGGAGTTCCCCTAGGCGCCTCGGCCTCCATCGTCCTCTGCTCCATCACCCGTACCCTGCAAACGGAGAAAAAGCAGAAAGACAGAGAACCAAAAGCAAAAGCATGGACGAAATAGTAGATTAATACACCAGAAACAGTGTACAAGGGGTTGGCCCTTTTTTCTTTTTACAAAAAATACACCAGAATACTATCAGGAATCCAAGAAAATACCAAAAAACTTAAGGTTGATTTTGTTTTCGTTTTCATTTACTGCCGTTTTATTTTATTTTTATTTTTACTATTTCAAAGCTTTACGAATAATAATAGTAAAGAATAAAAAGGGGGGGAAGACGAATACTGAAAATTAAAAAAGCAAAAATCATCGAAGATCGTCTTTCAATTTTTTACGCATCAGAGATCGAAAAGTTTAAAAGGTTGCTTTCGTTTTTAGTTTCTACACTGGTCTACTGTCGTTTTCGACTTTTTATTATTTCGAGTTTATACAAAATAAAAAAATATAAAAAAGAAGAACAAAAAGGGAAGGGAAACTAACCTGAGTCGTCGGGGCCTCGTCTCCGTTGTCGAAACTGGACCGAAGGCAAAGGGGGGGATATTAAAAAAAAACAAAAGAGAGGGGGAAGAAAACAAACCTAAATCGGAGCCGTCGTCGAAGCCTTCTCACCGTCTTCAAAGTCGAATCAAAAAGGGAGAGTCTTCTCCTCTTGGGGGTTCGAAAGACTGGGGCTCAACCTTCTAATGAGCGACGAAACGGGGCGCAAGGGCCCATCTCCATGCGATGTCGACCACCGGGCGGTGGTGGTTCAACGAATCGACAGAGGGAAGCTCAACCAGTCAACACTGAAAAGAGAGAGAGAACATTCTTGGTTTTTTTTAGAAATAAGTCTGCTAATGGACGAAAAAGAAAATTTTGGTTTTAAATAATAGACCAAACGGCGTCGTTTAAGGGGATTGGATCCGCGCGTAACCCGACTGGTGACCCGGAGGGTCCGCGTGTTTGGTTTAAAGGGATTATTTACTGTGTTAGCCCTTCCCTGTTTGCGATGATTCGATCGAGTCCCTATTTCAGTTCTTTCCATTTTCTCTTAAATTTTCCCGCATATTTTAGTTCGCTTCCATTTTAATCCTTACTAAAACGGTGCGTTTCGGATGTAAGGTTAAATCGCACGACCAGTCCCTCCCATATGATGCGCCTCACATTTTAGTCCCTAATTTCCTTTTCATTTTAATTTGTTGCAATTTTAGCCCCTTAATTCCTGTTCTGATTTCAATATAGCCCTCAATCTGTTTAAACAGTTTATATATTTATTTTCTCTTGTGTACTATTTTTATTATTATTATTTTGGATCCTTGTACACTATTTTTATTAGGACTATATATATACACATATATTGTTTATTCTAGATTTTGATACACATATATTTTCTATTTTAAGAATATTCTATGTATTATTTGGTCTAAACTATTTTATATTCGATTCATTTTAAATATTATGTTATATGCTTTAAATCACTCTTATAATTTCGTATATTATGCATATTAAGCTTCCTTTTAGATATTATTTATTTCAAACTTTAACATTACTTTAAATTGTTTTATACATATTAGTTTATTATACTATGTTTTCTTTATTTAAATTGTTCGCGAATTATTTTAAGTTGACTTACGTATCATTCCTCTTCAAATTGTTTAATTCGTCTGTTTTTGTTTATTGATGTTATTTGTCTTAGATGATATGTATTATTTAGATATTTCTTTTGCATGTGCCATAATTCATTCATCTGTATAGTCATATTATTATAGTTCACTATATAATTTTGTATTCATATATTATTATTCCATGATTATTGCTATTTTCATACCATGTCACCATTGTACGAACCTTAATTTGTTCTTTTATGTCTTCATTATTGCCATATATTATCATTTTGTATGCACAATTATACTTTTTACTTTATTATTGTATTGAGGATAAAATCTCCAACTTATTTATGAAAATTTGTTCATCCAAATAAACCAAACAAACACATTTTAAGCCAATTTTAAAATCGTTTATTTTAAAAGTTTTAAAAATAAGGCAATATTTGTGTATTTAGAAGTACGGAAAATTACATCCTAACGTGCTGGGTGTCAATTTTTCGTTCAGCTAAATACCCAAGTACCCTTCTTTACATGTTTTGAAAATCAAAGATGGTCTCGGTGTCAGAGCGTAAATGTGTTATATCCTAACGTGCTGGGTATGATATTTTTATCCCTTTGAAACGAGTTAGTCTTGAGATTCAATTCCAATTTAATCAACCATTTCTCTTAAAAGTTTTTGACCCTAAATGTTTCCAAGTTTTCGACGTCAGGACAATATTAATCAATTTGGTACCAACTTTGGGCGTTGCAAGGGTGCTAATCCTTCCTTGCACGTAATTGACTCCCGAACCCGTTCTCTCGATTTTCGCAGACCAAAATATTTTTAAAGGTGACCCGATCACACCTAAATGAAAAGGATCGGTGGCGGCTCCCTATTTTCAAAGTCGATTCCCGTTCTTTTCAAAAAAATGGTTACGACAATTATATATATTTTTATAGTATTATATATTTTGATTTTTTAATTCATATAATAATAATTATATTAAGCATGTTATTAAATTATATTTTTTATTAAATTATATTTAATAATAATTATGCTATAATATGATTAAATTATTTATTATTTTTATTAAATTATTTTCAATAATAACCTTATTAAAATTTAATAACAATAACAATAATAATCTACTTTAAAAAAATCTGCTAAGGGTATTCTGGTCATTTTAGTTCTTTTCCTTATGCTATTATAACATCATTCCATTCAACCAAACACAAGAATCCTATTACAGTTCTATTCCATTCCATTCAACCAAACAGTTAAATTACTTATTACAACTCTATTCCATTATAGCTCTATTCAATTACAGTGAACCAAACGTGGTGTAAATTTTTTCATTTATGAAATAACTAAAAAGCAATTTTTCATTTTTTCAGGCCATTGCTATTCGCTCATGTTAGATAATATATATTATTATATTAATATAGAGAATATTCTAGATCGATAGGAAAGAAATATTAAATCGATTAAAAATTTTACATGTATGATAATATAAATATATTGATGAATTCAATTGTTGGATTGTTAATGTATATATAATTATTTCAACACTATAGATCAAACCAGCATTTAATCTGAAGGATCTTAAATCCCAACTTATCCATTCACCATTTTAGTTTTATTTTTTTTAAAATCATACTTTAACTATTTAATTAAAAACAAAAGTATAATAACATAAATATTCTTATAAAAAAATTTGTTACTTTTAAATTTTGTTTTTTTAGTAATTTCTTAATTGTATTGATGTTTAGTTGATTCGTGTTATCAACTCAACGAGGGACTTATATATAGAGATATAAATAGATACATATATTTATAGGTTATTTTTAAAGTTATATCACATTTAACCCCTAAATTTTAAACAAATTGCAATATGATATTTATACTAAAAATGTTATAATGAAAATGTTAAGCTTTTCTAGAGAAAGAAAAAAAAAATTAGAGCCAGAGAGAGGGGTTTGGACTCTTGAGTCAAAGAAAGAGCAAAGAGCAAAGAAAGGTGGGTTTTGAGGAAAGAAGAAAATGGCATAAAAATAAATTCGTATAAGTATTATAGAGACCGTTATATTAGGATTTAGATTGTATTTTGTCTTCTCTATTTAAAAAATGGGTAAATTAGTCTATATACATTAGATCAAAAAGTAAATTGGTTTTTTCTATAAAAAATTATATTCATTTATACTGTTAAAAACTAGCGTGGTTGATGGAATAACCAAACAGTGACACATGACGTGTCTCATGTACCTCATGTTGACGTACATGGACCATGTTTAACAGTAAAAATGAATAAAATTTTTAATAAAAAGACTAGTTTGCTCTTTGATTTACGTGCATGGACTAATTTATCCATTTTTTGAGTAGAAAGAGCGAGATGCAACCTGACTCTTAATATAAGGGCCTCCTAAATACTTTTACCAAATTAATACAAACCTCCACAAGTCATCATATAACCCACCCAATGTAGTGTAAGATCAAATTTTAATAGAATTAAGGGTTAAGCTTAATTGCATCACAAAATCGAAGTACACATTTTTTTAATACAAATGCCAGATTCAACGTTCTCCTAAAATTTAAAAGCTAAATGTGATACTAACCTTTATTTTGATTATAATCAAATATAAAATATATATTTTTGGTAATATCACATTAAATGTTATATAATAGTTTATGAATTAAAAAAAAAAACTAAAATTAGGCTTTAACTAATGCCATCAATGATACGGTGAAGCTATCATACAAACATTTATAGGAACAAGTAGTAAATGACATGGTTTATCACCATGGCCACAAACTCTATTTAAAACCACAAGAGTGGGATTCTAGTGGCATCAAATCATAGCATAGGCCTCTTTTCTTCACCATGGTTTTCAATTTCAAAGCTCTAATGTTTTTAATGGCTACTCTTTTGCTGGTTTCCATGATAATATGTGCCTTTTTTCTTTGTTAATGTTATCTAACTCTAAACATCTTTTTTATAGGTTGAAACCAATGAGAAGGAAGAGAAGGTTGAAGTACTTTTTTTTCTATATAAATTAGTATTTGGAATTCTAATACTTTTTTCCTTAACTTTCTTTTTATTTTTAATTTTAGAAATTTAATTGATAATTTTGACTTCACTTAAATGTGAATGGGTTAATATATGTGTTAGTAGTTTGCACTGTTAGCACACTGAGAGCCCTTTTAGATGGGTGTTTACTTTGGGTGTATTTAATTTTTTTTATTTATTTCAGGCTACAATATCTTTACACTAATCATAGATAAACACGTCGCCCGTTTAAAAATGTTCTAAGTATGTGAAAATATTTATTGGGTTATATATATATGGTCAAAAGATTGGTACTTGGAACAAAAGCTTATGGTAAAACATTTTTTTTAATCAATTATTTTTATTTTTTGAAATAATTCTAATAATTACTATTTTTATTTTTATTATCAAAAGTTACATCTCAATCAATATATTGAAATAACGCAACTTTTTTAAAAGTTTCAAATGAAAAAACATAATTATCAATTGAAAGTGTGGTGTTATGAAAAAACATATCTTTGTTCCCTAAATTTTGATGTTCAACCATTCAATGCCTATATACGAATCAAATTATGTCATTTTCACTCTTCTACTAATGTTGTTTTATGACTTATTGCATCCTAAAAGGTAAAATAAAGCCTTAAGGAAAGTGCTTCATGCCTCAAGTCTCATTTTTTTTTCACTTAATTTTGTTTCTTGTTTCACAAGTTTTCTTTCAATACATTTTGCCCTTGAACTTTTGTACCTAGTTGGTCCCTAAACTTTTTGGACCTAATTGATATTTGAACTTGTATTTCGTTAACCAAGTTGGTACTTTCACACTAACACTGTTAGTTTGTGTTGATGTGGCACTAGTACCCAATTTGATGGTACCATGTGGCAGCCTTTCAGTATGCCATGTGACAACATAAATTAAAAAAATATAAAATATCATATATTTTATAAAAAAAAAGAGCATTTTTTATTTATGTCTGCCACGTAGTACCCTTGGATTGGCTAGTAGCGCCACTTTAGCAGAAACTAACGATGTTAGTGCGAAGGTATCAATCTAGTTGACGGAATACAAGTTCAAGTATAAGCTAGGTCTAAAAAATTAGACACCAACTAAGTACAAATGGACAAGTTCAGGGGCTAAATATATATTAACCCAATTTGAATATATTATTTATTAACAATTTTAAATCAGACCTTTGAGTATTATCATATCATATATTCAAATTTAATAAAAATTCATAAATAACGTTATCAACTGAATTTTAATTTTCAAAACAGACAAATGGTTTTGAACTGAATTTTAAATTTCAAAATCAAATAAGTAAAGCAGTATAGGGTTTAAATTAAGAAATAAAAGTAGAGTGACTAAATTTTAAAAATTCAAAAATGACAGGGACTGAGCCATAATTAGACCTTTCCTTTTTTATTTTAACTTTGAGTTATTGAATGTTGATTGTTTACTAAAATATTTGCAAATTATCTGCAGATAAAATATGTTGGCGGTTTCCCATATAAGCCACCAACAACTCCACTAAACCCACCATCGCCATCTCACAAGACACAAAAGGGTAAAAACTTGAGTTTTTTGGGGTTATATTTGTAAAATGGCTCCTGAACTATATCCCAATTTTTAGATTGGTCCTTAAAGTTTTTTGTTTGTCAAAAATGGTAATTGAACTATCAATTTTATTCCAGTTTACCCAAAATTGTACAACACCCAATAAGAATAAGCCACATCGCATTCTTATTGGTTGGCATTATTTTTTGAATAAACTAAGATAAAATTGATAGATTAAACACCACTTCTAAAAAACAAAAAACTTTAAAGAAATTGTGGTAAAAAGACTCTTCAGTCTCTCAATTTCGATAGAGTAAATTTATCCATTTAAAAAAAATTAGAATAATTTAATCCTTATTAATTTTGAAAGTGAACAATTAAGGATAATTAACAACGGTGTTAATGTTTTTCATCAATTATACATAATTTTGATAGATATAATAAATTTAGTTCTTAAAGTTTGCACATTTTGTCAATTTGGTCATGATTTAACAAATTTACCCACAACATTTGTGCGTCTATTGAGATTAAATTTGTTGGGGGCTTTTAGAATTAAGGTCAAGTTGACAAAATATGTGAACATCAAGGGCTAATTTGTTATTATACAAATCAAAATTATGCACAATTAAAGCAAGACATTAATGCCTTGATTAATTATCCTTAACTATTTACTTTTGAAATTGACAATAAATTGCTCTAATTTTTTTAAAAAACACTAATTTATTTAATATCGAAATTGAAAAAGCTGATAGAAATTTTTTTACCTAAAATTAGGTATAATTCAGAGGTAAATTTACTAATAAAGTGATGTAATTATCAACTTCCCATAACATGAGGAAAAATTTTCTTTTCTCTTTGTTGACAGATTGCATCCCTTCATGTGAAGAAAAGTGTAACTCACTTTCATGGTACTATAACTTTGTGTGAGAGAATGCATCAATTGCTGTGTGAGATGCACCTGTATGTTCCACCAGAGAAATATGTCAACAAAGAAATGTGTGGCAAATGCTTCACTTTTATCAAAACCTACTGGCGCCAGCCTAATTGTAGGCTCGAAAACCTGAACTCAAACTTTAATTTGTGACTTTTAAATTGTTGCAGTAGCAATAACAACAACAATAATATTAATCGAGTTAATAATTAGTTGACTTTTTATATATAACATACTATATATGTAATAAGTTTCTAGAGCAAAGGAGAAAATCTATATTTGCCTCTACCTAAAATATAAGTATGTTATTTTGAGGATGATAAAAGCATGATTTGCTATATATATATATGCAATAAGTTTGTTATTTTTATGTGTTATCGATAAAAAAAATAATTAATAGATTTAACAATTGTCGTTTGCATTAAGATTGAAATTTTGAAATTCGAAGAATATAGCGATTAAGAATGATTTAGTTGGAGAATATAAACTAAATTTACAATTTTACGCATAATACGAGACTAATAGTAGAATTTAATCAAATAGATTTAACTGTTATCGTTTGGTCAGGACTAAAATTTTAAAAATCAAAACGTGTAGAAACTAAAATTGATTAATCAAATTAAAATACAAATACTAAATATACAACTTACGCAAAATACATAATTTAATAGTTGACGAAATAATTATCCTATTCTTTGGTATTAATATTATATTTTGGTAAAGCTAAATTTCACTAAAAAAAACTAAAAAAATAATAATAATAAAAATATTAAAACCACTAAGTATTTACCGATCGATCGGTTAATGAAAAACTAATCTTTTTTATTTAAGAGAAGTATATTATTAATATAAACAAAATAAATTATTTTAAATGTTAAATTGAATAACCACATTAAAGTTTTTTTTAATGATTTGAGCATTAAAGTAATAACTTTTCATAAAGATAATATCGAATCATATTCGAATAATAATGACACTTATAAATATCGAAAATTATGGGGATAATATAATATTATGATATTATTATTTTTTAAATTTTGTTTGTAAGTTGTTTATACCGTGAGACGCAAACTTTTTTCAAACTATTTTTTATCTAGTTGTTCTTTATTTAATGTAAGTGAAAAATATTTTGTGGGTTTATTTTTGAAAAGAAAGTCAAATTTTAACACTTTTTTATTTTATTTCTTAAGGTACTTTATTGGAGCGAGCCCAGTAATTAATTTTTCGCATTCTGTAGGCCTATTAAATAGGCAGATGCTGGCCACGAGTTTTAAAACTGCTCCATACTCAGGGCGAGGATCGAACTCTCGACCACTAGTTAAGAAATTTCAACACTTTTTTAATCATTATTATTAGAGGTGTTTATTAATTTATTGTAAATATCTTTCATATGTATCATGAACCATTATCATAATTGATGCATATTGCTTTACTATTTTTTCAATTTAATATTATAATTTATTTTTTATATTTTTTCAAATTTGTATATTATTTTTTAGTAGGTTTATATATTAATTTGATGTTTAATTGATTTTTTTAGTTAAATATTGATTTTATGTTTGATTTAAATTATTTTATCTAATTACTTATCGTTTTACTATCGGTTGTTTTTTTTCATTACTTTTAAAATGGTATTTTATTTTTTGATTTATTTTAAATATTAAGTAAATTTATTATAAATTAAACAAATCTTCATTTAATTAGTAAGAATTTTTTTTTTTGATATTCTAAAAGTATATTAGATGATGAATTTAAAAAAAAATAAACACATAAAATCTCATACAGCGTACGTAAAACTAAAAATTAATAAATTTAAATTACTGAAAGCAGAAGGGTAGCTAGGGGGCTAGCAGGGGCCCCGACCCCCCTAAAATAAAAAATTATTATTTAGGCCCTTTAAAAAATTTTAAAATTTTAAATTAGTAAAGGTAAAATTGCACTTTAGCCACCCTTAAAATTATAAAAATTTGATTTAATCCTTTAAAAATTATAAAGATATAGACTATAAAAAGTTAAAATTTCATTCGGCCCCCTAAAAAATTATTCTGGCTTCGCCCCTAGATGAAAGGTTAGTTTTTAAGGTTTGTTCTCAAGTGAACAAGAACATGCTTAGCCAATTTACGGCCGGCAGAGCAATTTGTTAGAGACATGAGTTTTTAATGGGTAGATCTCGAAGGAGATTCTAGATCTATCATAAAAAAAAACTCTGTTACAGGGAAGAAGAAGACAAATCATTGAGTAGTGCCTACATATCATTGGAAGGACTATTTACTTAAGTTCAAAAGTTCACCCAAAATTTAAAATGATTTTTAAGGTCATTAATTTTGTTGAGTTTTTCTAAACATTGTGCAACGACTCTCTACCCTTTGTTAATTTAACCGACTGATTTTTCTTTAAAATTTAAAATCATAAATAATAAAATGGAAAATTTCTTTAATTTATTTTGGGGTTTTTTATTTCTATTTTTGGAGAGGGATGAAATTAAATGAAGTCCAATGGTGATTCCCAAATCTAATAAATCAAAACCAAGCTGAAAATTTTCTAATTATTGTTTAGGGTTTAGGGTTTAGTATTTGACAGTAAACAATTGCTTAAATTAAAAATGCAATGTAATAATGATGGTCGGTATAGTAATTGATATTACTCGTATCGGTTGGTATGTATTATTTTAGTCTTAAATTGATATATTTTTTGAAAATTTTTTAAAAATAATTATTTGTTAATGTGGTATACACGTGGACATGGATACCACGATAATAAAGTTAATACATATAAATTTTTTTTTCATCCATTTTTAAGGTGATTGACAAACTGCGTAGATTCAAGGGCTAAAAAAAATGAAAGATTAAAATGACATTTATTATAAAGCTGAAAGGTCAAATAAGCCATTAAACCTTTTTTTATTTTTGAGTCATGAAAACTTCCTCAGAAGTCATTTTTATTGATGGTCAGAGTGTTCACCGTCTTAGGTGTGGCCTGGGTTCAAGTCACTCGAGTTACATTGTTGTTAAAGCTTTGTCCTTTTCTTATAATTAAAAAAAAAACACATGATAATATTTTTTTCTATAATTTTAATTTTTTCCCTAAAAATTATTTGATAAGCACCATATTTTGAGTTAAAAAGAAAATTTTATATAAATATATATACAATTAACACTAAACTTCAATTCCATAAATTTTAAACCCCAACTTTTTCATTAATCTATTTTTAGACTTTTATGAATTGGAGTTTAAACTATTTAATTAAAAACAAAAGTATAAGATTATTAAAAGACATAATACTTTAATAATTTTTAATTTTTTTTAATATATTCCAACTGAATTGATGTTGGATTATAAACATGATAAAAAACGTAAATATAATATATATATATATATATAAGTTATTTTTAGGATTAGGTGAATCTCGAAGATTTACAACTTTATTAAAAATAAATCAATATTAAAATAGTAAGGTTTTTTAGAGAGAGAAAATAAATAAAATTTAAAAAATTCTAGAGAGAGAAAGATAGGACATTAAGCGTAGAGAAGATTAATGAGTGAAGAGAATAAAGGTGAGTTTTGAGGAGAGAAAAGAATGGCATAAAAATCAACACTATCATACACGTGTCATCATGTAACTAGATAATGCCATGTAAAGTCATATACTTAATGGAGTTAAAGGTTCGAGGTGAATTGTATCACAAGTCAAAATATAGGTATCAAATTACATATATTTATTACATTGCTCATTTGTCTAATGTTTAAAAGCCAAATGTAACACGCCACATGTTACTGTAGGGTTATGCTATTAGCCACATCAATTTTTAACAATACAAATGGATGAGATTTTTAACAGAAATAATTAATTTACTCTTTGATCTAACGTGTGAAAACTAATTTACCCAATTTTTTGAGTAGAATAAACAAAATAAATTTGACTCCCAATATAAAAACCACCATATATTTTTACTCATATTTTTTTTTATAATCAAATTCAAAACATTATTTAATGTCAAATTAATACATTTAATTTATCTTTTTGGTAATATCATATTGAAAATTATATAATAGTTTATGAAATTTTCTGTAACACTAAAATTGGGCTTAATTAATGCCATCAATGATATGGTGGAGCATCAAATCATAGCCCTCTCTATTCTTCACCATGGCTTCCAATTTCAAAGCTCTAATGTCTTTAATGGTTATTCTTCTGTTGGTTTCCACAATAGTATATGCCTTACCGCCCTCACTTTGCTTTTATCTTCTAAGAAAAGATTTCAAAAATTTAGAATTTAATTTTTATACTTTTATTTTTAAAAATTTAATTTTTTTATTTTTTTGTTAGAATTTGGTAACTAATAGTTCAAATGATCGATAGGATTTGGACCTCCGATCCAAATGAATCCGACCCAAAAGAAGAATGTTCGCCTACAGGCATAGTCAGCTAAGGACCTCACGGGAATGTAAGATGTTCGCAGAGATAGCTAGCGCGGGAAGCCCGCGGGAGAGCTCACGTAAGCTTCGTAGGAATGAGGTTGCAAGAGGAGAGCTCACGTAAACCTCGTAAGGACGAGGTCACGAGCCATGTCTGCAAAGAGGACCTCCACTCGTGACTGGCAAGTGCGAGGTTTGCTCAGAGAGTCAATTCCAGGGTTAGAAAGGACCGCGTGCTCCCCAGGCAAGCATCTAATAAGACAAAGGAGGCCCAGAGAATGTCAGCACCAGGGACAGGGAATGTCAGTGCCCTCGGCCCAAAGGCCAAGACAAAATATTATGCCCTATTGTGAGCTGTAATAGTAGCAGTAGGAATGTGTATAAATACCCCCTGTGTTTCCTTTAATACTACACGAGCGAATATTACTCAACATTTTTATATTTTAAAATTCAGTTTCAACTGTTAAACATTAATGGAATTACTTTGTAAATTCATGTTCATTACAATGTAATAATTTTAGTTATATGATTACCAAATGAGTATTTTTTTTATTTTAAAATATCACATCAATAAATTTAACAATTTTTTTTTAACAATATTAACAATTAAACCTAAATTTTAAAATATAAAAAATAGAAAGTCTAAATTACAAATTTGTAAAGAGTACAGTAACTTATAACATATTTTAACTTATTTTTTATTAAAAAAATCAACAACACTAGGATTCATTTTGGTGCATGTTATCTAACCCTAAAGATTTTTTTTGGTACGTTGAATCCAAAGAAAATGAGAAGAAGGTTGAAGTATTTTTTATTTATTTTCTTTTTACAAATTATTATTTGGAATTCGACTTTTTTTTTTCTGTTTAATTGTCCTACAATTTTTAAAATTTAATTCTTTCACTTTTGATTCTAAAACTTTAATTTTCTATTTAATTTAAATATTGAAATCTAATTAATAACATTCTTATCTTATTTTGTGTTAAATTTGAAATTGTGTTATTAAATTTTAAATCACACTTTTAAATGTTAAAACATCATATGTTCAAATTTAATAAAAATTTAATAACATTATTAATTGGACTTTTAACTTTTAAATCATACAAGTAAAGGTTTATTCCAAGAAATAAAAGTAAAATGATTAATTTTTAAAGTTCAAAAAATGTACAAGGACTGGGATATAATTAAACCAATTTTTATTTTAATCTTTTGAGTTATTCTCAAGGTTTTTATAACTGGATCGATTATAGTTCACCTGTCCAATTGATTCGATTAAAAAATTAAAAAGTAAAATAAAAATCGATTCAATGGTCAATTCAAATCTATTTCTTAACTCGGTTTAATTGATCTATACTGGTTCATAAGTCAACCGATATAACCTCTTGTTCATATTGATACCCTACTCGATCTCTATCCAACCGATCGGTTCGATCCAATTTCGAAAATGTGATTATTCAATGTTAATTATTTTTTTTTTTTTTTTTTTTTTTTTTTTTTTGCAAATTAATATGCAGACACCATATTTAAAATATTCACGGCTAACACCAGTACCAGGTTTAGTCCCAGTAAATCCATACCACTTCAATGACCCATTCTATAGGCACCAAAGTTGAGCACCGACACTCGAGGCTCCTACTCCGCCATATAAACCACCCAAAGTTCCACCAAGTTTGCCGGTGCTACCTGTTAAGACGGTGCTAAGAAACGACGACAATTCAAATGGCATTGGGAAACCCTAAAAACTTGCACTTTTGTTTGATGTCTCCAATAGTATAATGTAATATGATATGTAAAAAATCATACATGTAATAAATTTGTAGAAAAATGGAGAAAATGAATGATGTCCTTCTAATGTTTCCTTTTAGGTCAAATGGGCAAATATCTATATATAAGTTTATGGATGTTCATAGTTCGGTTAAAATTGAATTAATTGATCGAATCGATCAAATTCAGTTAATCGGTCAGCGACCGAATTTAATTCGGTCGGAGGTAGGTTAATGATCTTTTAGAATTTCGGTTATCGGTTAATTCGGTTCCAAATCGGGTAATTAACCTAATTAACTGAAATAAATGATATATTATAAATAATTGTTAACTTTTTATTTGATTGTTAACTTTCAAGATTTATGTAGTATTTCTAATGTCTTATTTGTTGTTTTCACCCCATTTAAAGTTTTTTGAACTATTAAAAAAATGAACATTAGCAATGTATTTTTTATATGCTTTATACTTATTCTAATCAAAAGATAAAAATATATATAAATTTCAGTTAATTCGGTTAACCGATCGAATTAATCAAAATATTTCGTTTCAGTTAATATATTTGAAAAAACTTCGATTCGGTTAATGGTTAAAGATTTTTGCATTTTAGATAATTTGATCAATGATAATTTAATTCAAATATTAACAGAACCAACCGTTTGAACACCCTATATGTGCGTCTACCTAGAGTCTAATTATGTTATAATTTGTGGTTTATTATAATTTGAAGTTAATAAACCATGGTTTCACTTTTTATTATTTTAACATAACCATAATTTTTTTTATAATTAATTAGTGTTTATTTTAATTAACTTTTTGTTAAACTTTTAAAAAATTGAATTAAGTAATTAGTGTATTATTGTTGTAAAAATTGAATCAAATCAATCGGTTGTACTTATTGAACTTAAAATCGATAAACTATAACAATTAACTGAGAATCTTTGAATTAGTTAACCAAGGTAAAAAAAAATTTAAAAAAATCATAAAAATAGGTTTTTGCTATAAAATAAAGAGAGATTGAGAGAATAAAGAAAAAAGAGAATATGAAAGCAATAGAGAATGTACTTTATTACTCAATCAAAAGGGATAATTACAATGCTTTATCGGAGTCTCTATTTATAGGCAAAAAAAGTATCAAAGAAGTAGAGATCTAATTCTAACAACTATTAGAATTTAAAGTACATCAAAACTTTATCTTAATCATGATAGACATCCACTTAATAAGATATTTATAACAATTTTAAGTAAAATATATTTTTATATTTATTTAATATTGAATACTTATTTAGCATTGTTACTGATTTATTATTTAAATTACTTTTGGTTAAACATAACTCTCACGACACATTTGGTTCACTGGAATTGAATAGGGTTGTAATAGTAAAGAACTATAATGGAATAGAGCTGTAATTAGTAATTCAATTGTTTGGTTGAATGGAATTAAATAGAATTGTAATAGTATTCTTGTGTTTGATTTTAATTGAATGGAATAGATATTATAATAGCATAAGGAATAAATAATAAATAATTTAATCATATTTTAATATAATTATTTTAAAAATAATTTAATAAAAATAAAAATATATAATTTAATAACATTTTTAATATAATTATTTTTATATTAAATTATATTAAAATAATTTTTTAGTTTTATATTGAGTTATATTAAAATATTTCAAATATTTTATTTTTATATTTTCTGAGTCCAAGTTTTACTAATCTGAAGGTTAATTTTGTTTTGTTATTCAATGTTGCATGGAATAGTCATTCTTTGATTATACCAAAGAATAGTTATTGCGGGAAGACAAGTAATAAGGAAGTAATAATCATTACATTGAATGAGTATTGCATTCAACCAAACAAATGAATGATTTACCATTTAATAAACAAGGGGAGAATGCTATTCTATTCTCCCAAAACAAACATGGTGTCAATTTCTAAAGTCAAAGATATACCAATTGTCAAGTAACCATAACAATTTAGTCCATTTACTTTAATTTCAACAATTTTAGTTTTTGTGCTTTTTGAATTTTGGAATTTTAGTCTAATCCAAACATAGTTAAATTTATTTAATTAAATTGGATTACTAGTCATGTACTATGTGTACAGTCATACATTTAGTCTATATTATCAGAATGGATCATTGTAATTCCCTATATTTGTTCGAATTTTAAAATTTCAGTCTTCACACAAATGACCGCCATTAATCAATTAAGTATATTTTTAGTGAGTAGTATGTGAAAATAACAAGCTGATATAACATTACACATACAATAATATGTTTGCCTATCAAATTTTAAAAATAACAGAATTTAACTAAATGACTTTAACAGTTATCGTTTAATGTAATCCAACAAGTACATCGATTAAAAATGACCAAATTAAAGTATATGGACAAAATCTAAAAATTTTGTAAAGTACAGGGACTAATAGTAGAATTTAACCTTTTTTAAATAAAGTTTTAGGACTCAATTGATATTTAATAAAAGAATAGGGTCAAAATTACATGATTTACATAATTTTAGGGACAAAATTATATTTACGACATTCCTTTTAAATTCTGCGAATTTTGAAAGGTGGCAACTTTACCAATTACAGCAAAACAAAGAAAAAAGATGGCGGAGGAAGAGAGAAAGAAGAGGGTGGTGGTGGAATCGCTAGGATGGCTGACGGAATCCTCCATCATGCCCAAGAAACACCGCGCCATCGAAGGCGTCGGAGTCTCCTCCATCCTTGAACTCAAAGCTCATCTCTACAAATCCCAAGAAGAATCCAAGAAATCCAAGGAATTAACCGGTTCCGACGTCGACTACCACCGTGCCAAGAAAAAAATCTCCGCTCAAGATACCTTCTCCTTCAAGAACTCCGGCGTCGAATCTCGCGCCCTCAAGTAATTTCTGTTTCCCCTTTCTATATTTAACCTAATTGGGAAATTAGGGCTTATTTTTTCAATTTAGGGTTTCTCAATTTTGTGTTTGGTTACAGGGACAAGCTTGAGCTTAAAGCTGTTAACGATGGGTCAGTTAGCTATGCGGCATTGGAGAAGAAGGCTGAATTATATGATAAGTTAGTGAAGGGAGAGTTATCTGATGAAGAAGATAAGGAGAAGTATTGTGTTGATTTTTCCAGAAAGGGTTTCGAGCTCGAGAAATCGGAGCCGTCGAAAGTCGATCCTGATTTTGGTAATTTAGGAGCAGAAGATGAAGGCGGTGGTGAGATTGATGATGGCCATGCTTTGTTTCAAACGACATTCGTAGGGCCTGGAAGAACGGGTGGAACCATTAACAATGATGAACATAAACGCTTTGTAAGGTGAGGGTTTTACTTTTTAGCTTTCCTTTTTGGTTAAATGTTATGTTAAATTCAAGTTATTGTTCGATGAAATGTTTGGTGGTGTTTACGAAGTTATTAATATTTGCCTAGAGTTTTTCGGGTTTGATCGAACAACTAGATGAAAAAAGTTCAGAAAAATTGAACATATCTGTGTCCGGCACATACCTGGTTATCGAGTCTGGACTACATAGGTTATAACTTTTGGTTTTCATTTAAAGTATTTTGTTGGATGCAAGTATGGGTTATGATGGAGCAATTATATGTAAAAGTTTAAAAAAATTTAGCATAGCTATGTCCGACATATACCCATATTAGGCTTAGACATTCATTTTTGAGTACGGATTTAGGGTTTAGCTTTGCTTGGCATATTTGAGGTGCAACTGATAGGTTGGGCTTGAAGATTTAACCACTTTAGTATAGTGAATCAATCTCCTAGTAGCTTGATTTTTCATCCCTTTCTATCTTTAACCTGCATGCCTCTCATGGAATTCATTGTGGATTTGAGCTAAATTTATGTATATGAATAAGAATGATGGGTAAAATTATCATAGGTATGATTGGTAAGTTTTGGAAAAGGAGCTTTAAGATTGAATTGATGCCCCTCTTTTTATGTTCTTTGCTAACCAGTAGCTGGCTAGCTGGTTTCATCTTGCTTAAATGTTTTGCTTAATCGCCCAATGAAGTGGCATACTATATAGACTTGTCAATTATGACCAGGACTTGAAAACTTGATCCGATTAACCCGAATCTGAACCGAACACAACCCAGTTCGACCATAAAAGGTCAACTATCCGAACCCACTCAACCCGAGCCTGAAAATGAATAGAACACAAGTGTCAAATCCAAATAAAAAAAAATCAAAGACGACATGATCTGAAAAACCCGATTGACAAACTCGAATAACCTGAACCCGAAACTAACCCAATCACAAAATGATCCAAACCTGAAGCAACCAGAAAATTTTAGAATTGGAATAGATCTGACTGAAATTGATCCATAGTATCAAAAAGTTTATATATGAATACGGTAAATACCATGTATTCCATAGTATCAAAAAGTTCATATATGAATATGGTAATATAACACATTTTTTAAGGTACTGAAGATTTGAAAAGTCTTCTATTAGAAATTTGTAACTTTAAAGTTGAAGCTAAAATATATTCCTTTATGGTTATTCGCAGGGAAGTTCATGAAGAAGCTAATCAAGCAAGGGAAATGGTGTCTGAGCTTAAATTGCGAAGGCAAGAGCAAGCAATGGCTCGTCGTGAGAAACTCAGACAGGCCTATCTTCGGAAACAACTGGAGAAACTGAAGGCTGCATCAAAAACAGAACAGACTTGATTGACTGGCTCGCCAGAAAGGAGATCCATGCATTATTTTATCGGCCAGGATTGAGCTGTATGTATCCGAGCACCCAACATATGATAGGCTCCGGCATTGCTTTTCTATCTGCAATGAAAATGAATGGGATTTTTCTTGAGCACTTTCTCTGGTTTCCTCTTTTGTACATTTTAATTTTAGGCTATATTATTCAAACTTGGAGGTAAATGTTCGTTATAAGTATATGTCGGACATAAGTATATTCAATTTTTTTTCCTTAAGATTTTCATGTATGTTGATGGTCATTGAACGATCATATCTTCATATTATGTATGAGTTTGTATCGGGCCATCAACAGGCTGAGAAGCATCGTAAATTTATCTCGATTAAGTTAGGCTCTCGATCCAGTTTTATGTTACCAAAAAAAAAAAAAAAATAGAAAAAACAATTTTTGTAAAAGAGTTTTTTGGTCCAAATCATTTTCTTTCCTTCTATTTCCTAATGGCAAATCATATCAACAATTTAAGGTTGTAAAAAAAAGGAAACAATATGTTCATGGTAATTGTAATTGATAGGTTTCACTAAAAATTCTTATAAGTTACTATAGATATAAAATTCTCATATTGAAATACATAAAATTTTATAAGTTACAGTCATATTTGTGTACATGAGAAGCTCTATGAGCTGGAATACCACTCTTTTGCACTCTAGTTGAATGGTAATTGGTAGGTGTTGGATACCATCGGATAGAGAATGGATTAAATTCAATACGGATGAGGTATGGTCACCAAATGTTTTTAATGTTTGTATTGGAGAAATGTTTAGGGGTTCTTATACAAACTGGTTATATAGCTATTAGATGGTGGTTAGTAAGGATTTAATTTTTAGAGTTGAGGCAAGAGCGGTTTTAGAATGATTGTGCATAGCTTGGGAGAAGAGTTTTAGACAAATTGTGTGACCATGCCTTACTAGTGGAAACTATTCTACTCATGACTTATCCATATGTTACTAACTCCGAATTGGAAAGTCCGTTTTTGTCATATTTCGTGATCTCGAAACAAAGTTACGGATTAAATGGAAAAATGTGCGTTTAATGGTAGCGTGGGATTGATCTCCTTTGAAGAACCCTCAATTTCGGTGTGCTACTTCTTGTTGATGGATAGAATTAATTCTACATGAGTTCACTGTGTGCTTATTAATGTAATCGCTTAAGGCTGTTTTTTCTACCAAAAAGTAAAAAATAATAAAATTAATAATATTTATTTACAATTAAAGGGAAAAAAAATAGAAAATTCAACTCAAGGTAATTAAAGATTTTCATATAGATTATGATTTTATTCTGCAATATTTACTTAGCTTACTTTCATTGTTTAAAGGGTTAATATGTAGTTTACTCTCTAAACTTTTTTTTTTTTTTGTATCTAGTTGGTACCTAAACTTGTATTCCGTCACCTAAGTTGGTACCTTCGCACTAACTGTTAGTTAGACCTGACATGACACCAGTGACCAACCCTATAGTGAAATGTGTTAATCTCTTAATATAACATGTGACAGACATAAATTAATTTTTTTTTAAAAAGTATAAATTAATATTAAAAATATATAACATTTTTTGGAGAAGTTTAAGATCAACTAGGTAAAAGAAAAGTTTAGATACCAACTAAGTACTTTTGAACAAGTTCAAGGCGTAAATTATTTATTAACCCTAAAAAATATTATAAAGTTAACATACACAATTAACCTATGAATTGCACAAAAATACAAACTAATATTATTTTAATATCTAAATTTATCTATATTTTAATAAAATATTTAATCTTTATATTTAAAAAATTTAAAAAGATTTTCTTTTTACTTTCTATATTTTAAAAATTTTAATTCAATCAATATTATTAATATTTTTTTATCAAATAAATATCGCATCGAAATTTAGTCTACTTATCACATGACCTGTTAATAAGTTTGTCAAGTTGGAAAAAAAAATTTAAAAAAAATTAATAATTACATTAAGATTTTTAAATAAAAAATAGAGAATTAAAATTTGTTTTTTTGAACTTTGCCAAAGCAATGCTGTAGACCGTTTTCAAGGGTTACGGATTGTTGTACAAGAATCTTACAAAATTTGATTCTGCTGGAATTTCTATTTAATAATAAGAATTTTTTTAATTCAATTTATTATAAATTTTTTTATTGGAATATTTTTATATTTTATCACTTAAAATAATATTTTTCGAAAAGAATTGTATAAAGAGGAAGATGGTGTTATATTCCAGATCAGAGTCTCTCCACTCAAAATAGAGCGTCTAAGATTATTTGAATTATAAATATTTCAGGTTACATTTTGACTCGAGTTATTATATATTTTATTATAATTACATTAAAAAACATTGGAGGCAGGCCTGTACAGAACCACTGCCATTGTTATTTGTTGCCAACTCCCAAAGTGTTTTGTAATATTTTCAATGAAAATGCCAACCAAAACCTTTTCCTATATATTATTTAATCACTATTTTCTTGCTTTATTTAATATATATATATATATATATATGAGGCTAATTATTTTGTTGAAATAAAAAACTTCTCAAATAAATATAGGATATTATCGAGTGTTTTTTATGATTAACTTATTATCTTATAATAATACACGGCATCATTCTAACTCATTTGTAAAATTATTTTATTTAGTGTTAATACTCCATATATATATATATAAAAATAAATTAGAAAATAACTTAATTTAAAATTTTGACAAGTAAATAATCTTATTGATGACATCAATTCATTATTATGAAAAAAAATGTGAAACCTATTATTGAAGTTGATTTTAAGTTTTTTTTTATATTCAAAAAATAAAAATAAAATAAAAATTGTACTTTTTCAATATGGCATTTATTAACTTAATATCTCATATATATTTTTTGAATTTATTAATATCAAATAATTTTTATAATAATAAATGAAATTAGTATATAGAGAGAGGGGGGGGGGGGCTACCCACCATGTTACTTGAAAGTTAAATAATGCTTTGAAGATGCCCTAATAATGTTCTATTTTTTCAATATCATTATCTAATTCTTAAATAATTAAACCAAAACTACTCAAATTATATCTAACACACACTGCCTTCAAATGATTTTGTTTGTAGTTAAACCAGCACAATATAGTTGGCAAATACTTAGATTATTCCCTCTTTATAAAATACAAATAGGTGAATAGATTTGAGAGATCCTTCTACTATAAGCATCTGATCAAATTAGTCCCTCTAAGAATCAAATAAGATCAAATGGGAATAGATTTAAACATTTGCTATTTAACAGAGTTAATATTTCTAAAGTTTTTTATGGTTTTGTAAATGAAATCTTTTTTGTTTGGAATTGAAAAATTAATAATTTTCAAGATATTTTTTTATAGGGACTAAATTGATCCATTTAATAACAAAGGGACTAATCTTAGGAATTTAACCCCAATAAATATGAAGTATGCTTTATTAGCATTATCTTTCACTATAAAAACCATTTGAAACCTCTTTACATTTCAATCAAAAGGCTCATAATATACTTCAATAGCTTTCCTTCACCTGTATTAGGAAAATGGAAGGTAGCAAAATGGCTATGGTTTTGGTTGCTTATATCACTGTTCTTGTTGTTTTTTCCACCGGAGTGGCGGCCACCGGTGTGAGGGAAGATCAAGGGGCAGTTGCACCGTCGCCAATGGAAAGCGCTGGGGTGGCTTTGGGTGCTCCCGCTGTGTTTGTCGCTGTAGTTTCAATGCTTGCATGGTTCTTTTGAAACTTTAATTTATTTTGTATTTCTTTTTATGCTCTCCAATTTCGTTCTTGCTTGAGATGTTTTTTCTTTAAATTAACATTAATAAAATCTTTGATTTATTTTTGGTCTTTAAAGAATTTATTTTAATATTAATAAAATCTAATCGATCCCAAAAATAACAAAAATAACATCAAATTGATTGAACCAACTAAAAGCCCAATTGAATAGAGTTTTTTTTAATTGAATCAATCGTTCTGATCAAATTAACAAACTGATGATTGAACCGATCCTGATCTAATTCTAATAACATTAGTATTTAACAATTATACCACAGTATAACATAACACTTTGGTTCTAACAATTTAACTCGTGATTACTTCAATACCAATTGTAAGAAGTTACAGGATATTGTCTGGTTTGGTAAAAAATATGTTCCAAAATTTAAGGAAACAACAATGTCATGTTAGTTTTATGGAACCAAAAAGATCCTTGTAAGAACGTTTGGGAGCATCAGTACGAGAAACAATCTCCACTACTTTGAAACATGATTCAGGATGAACCAATGACTCCACTGCAACCTCTGCAACTTGGTCCCTGGATATGCTCCCTTCGTAAAGTGTGTCCTAAATTAGGAAACAATACCCAAATGTTACTCGGGTGTATGTCAAATACCAAAATTAGGAAACCAGTACACGATGAAAAATTCGAAAACTAATATGAATTGTAGTGCTTGGGTTTTGATAAAAGTAAATGAATGTGGTTTGGTTTCGGGTTTTTGATTTATAAGTTTAAAAAACTACTCTAATTTTAGTTTTTTTTTTTTAAAATAAAGATTGATATATGATGCACTACCCATTAATAATAGATGACACTTTGTGGAAAATAAAAAATATTGAAGGACTTAAAAAAATAAATACTACTAACTTTCTTTTAAACATAATTAAATATTAATTATAATTTTTGGTTTCGGATTTTAAAGCTTAGGGTTTCAGGTTTGATTTTTTTTTTTTTTTTTGTATTTGCTTATGTTTAACAATTATAATTAATATTTATTTTTAAACAATATTTTTTATTTTACACCAATAATGATGTGTAATTTTATTATTAACTGATGATGTATGAGACCTATGCAATGACAATGCATCAAATATTCACCTTAAAAATAAACATTTTATTTCTGAAAAGTGAAAAACAATTAAAAATACTATATAAAAATATTTTTAAAATTTCAAAAACTTGATTGAACCAAAACAAGCCAAACCAATATCACCTTCATTAGGGGGTCATGGACTCGTATGTCCGTACACATATTTTGATATGAACCTCAAACACAAGTATTTCAATAAAGAGTCGGAGCAATATAATGGTCATAAGGGCAAGGTTTTTTTCCCTTTGAAGAACGGGTTCAAGAGGGGTAAGTTTTTTTTTTCGTTAAAATTTTTGGGGTAGAGGTAAGCAAAAAACACATCCCATCCCACCTCATACCGGTCCCTATGTGATCATACTATGAATCAAACGGAAAAAAATGAAGAGTCGGAGCAAACATAGAATGCCAACCTACTTGAGAAAAGATGAAAAGAAAGTTGAAAACGAAACTGAAATGGTTTACCTCAGGTTCCATCACAACATTTCCAGTTGGCGGATCATTTCTCAACCCGCCAGGCCTTATGATTGTGTAGTTAATCCCAGATTTCCTGATATATTGCTCAGCCTGGAGTTTTGCTATCAAGGTGAGTCCGAAAACATTGAGAAAAATATAAGCGGGATTAAAAACCTGCCCCATTGCAGCTCCATTGACCAAAATTGAGCTGATAAGAATGAATCGGTTCACACCAAGTTTTCGGCATGCTTCGACAAGGTTTACCGTGCCAAAGTTATCAACCTGCGTGACATAATAAAACTTACATAATTGAAACTATCGAAGGATGGTGGCACAAAATTCGCAATCATACAACTTTTAACACTATCAATATATAATAGGAAACAAGAATCAAGGCACTAATGGGGACAAATTAAATGGCAAAACAGGATAGAATCACAATATCCATAAACATGAAATCTGTCGAGGTCAGATCAAGGTCATCATTATTTAGGTGGTCTGAGTGGCTGAAAAGTGAAAAGGGAAGAAAGGGGTTCAAATGGTGCTGGAGTTAGACATCAGCATGCACCCCAGAGACCTAACTCCGATGCTGTAAATGCATACATCATTCACAAGCTTAGACAAATCATGCTAGTAAAACACAAACAAATGATCAAACAGCAATAAATTTGCAGACGTTATCCGACCATCATCAAAAAGTAACGTTATCCGACCATCATCAAAAAGTAAGCTTAAGAAATTGTTTCCCTAATGAAGATAGCTAGGTTATAGTTCCGTGCAAGCTCGGTCAATCTAAACTCAGAAAATGGTATCACAAGTCGAAAGTAAACTCAGGCTAAGGGGTTAATTGGTCTCAACATCTAGAGAAGTGAGTGTACTTCAATACATTAAGGAAATCATATCCAAAATGCATACACAGATTTTATGAACAACAATCAACAAACAAGAGAATCATCATACAACTCCATTTTAAAGCTCAAACTTCGGAAAAGGAAACCGGAAGAAAGCAGCAAGGATATGGATATATGTTAACCATGTCATTCTAACTCGGATGTGAGTTAGTAAATGTATATATTTGGAGGATCGTAGCCCGTATCAATGATGAAAATTGCTATATGTTCAAATGAAACCTGACCTTCCAAGGAGCAAATAAGTCCCATCCTGGTCGAAATCCAGTGGCACATATTACAGCATCTGAATCTTCACCAATGGCTTCTGCTAGCTTTGCTGATCCCTCAGTCACATCTGCTTGCACCTGCAAAACCAGCCATTCAAAGTTTCTAAAACCAAATAAACTCGAATAATCTACTTCAACTTTAATGTAAGTATCCGGTACGGATATCCAAAATTTTCATGCATTTCAAACATTCTCAAAGGATCATATTATCGAATACATGGTAGACACTAGTTACGGACACGAATAATATAGCTATAAACACCCAAATTTCTCTCAAGCAACAAAGATCACTGAAGCTGAAGAACCCTTTGATTCTTTAGTAAATTTCCCTTAACTTTATCCAAAAAATAAAAAAACCTACCATTTATAGCCACCCATTGAAGTTTCAGTACTATATCAAAGTTAAAACACATTCAAAATTTTAAAGAAGAGAAAAGAACTAACAATTTGAAGAGATGGGTTGTCGTTAGAAAGCAAAGTTTTAGCTTTCCCCAAATCACGAACCCCAGCTTTGACTGAAAATCCCTTAGAAAGTAGCTGTTCAACGACCCTTTTCCCAGTACTACCTGTTGCTCCAGCTACAAATATAGTTTTCTTCTTTGTATCCACATTTACTGCCTCTTTGGTTTCAGAAACTTCCTCTGTTATTTCACTTCCTCTCATCTAACAGAAACATTAAAAAAGCAAATTCAAGAAGGGATAACACAAAAGGTAATGAAAAGGGAAAAGTGGGAACTTGTTATGGGGATTACCATGGTAGAAGTTAGAGGCCTTGATTTAATGGAGGAGGGAAATGAAGGGAAAGAAGATTTGGGGAAGGAAAGAAAGGAATGGTGGAGAGGAGGGAATAACGAGTTTCTGAGGAACAGAGGAGTGGCCATAAGATTAGAGAGAAACGGTGACTTGTGAGTCCACCTTCGCCACAAGATTACCTTTCTTTTTCTATTTAAATCTTTGCTCAGTTGACGAAGGTAAGTTGTAATTCTGCCATCTGCCAAATTCTCTTTTCATTAAATTATTCATTTTGTATTATACTCAACTCTTTCTATTATAAAAACAGGAGGAAATTAGTTTGTATTATTGATTCTTTTCTTAAGCAATAAATATTAATTATGTTACACTCTAATCTTATTTACTTTTTAAATAATATTAAAATTAAAGTTTCATTTATTTCGCTTTCGATCAATATTTTTTACTTTTTCTTTTTGTGTTTGTTTTGTAAAATACAGCCAACGAAAAATAACTTATAACTCAATAGAATATAAGTAATTTTTTTAAATGACTTTTTGAAGCACAAATCTTTTTCCAAAACAAAAAAAACTTATTTACGAATGATTTTATTTTTATACAAAAATTAACTCAAGTCAAGTTTAATTATTATATTAATAATTTATTTTCAATATTAATAAACATACCTATTTAATTATCTATATCTAATCATATAATAAATTATTAATATAAATTATTATTTTAATAATAAATATATTAATAATAAATATTTTGTAGCATAAATGTTAAAATATGTCATAAGTCTTTGTACTCTTCACAAATTGTGAATTTAGTCCTTGTACTTTTATTTTCAAGAATTTAGTCTCTCTACTTTTTAGATTTGAAAATCAAGTCTAATTGTTAACATTGTTATTTTTTTTCTGTCAATTTTGTTGATATCACATTTTTAAATAAAAAATTCGATATTAATGTAACTGAAAAATGAAGTTACAATGAATATGAATTTAACAAAATATATTTAATAATGCTAACAGCTAAACCTGAATTTTGATATCTAAAAAATAGGACTAACCCAAAAATAAAAGTACATTGGCTGAAATTCAAATTTACAAAGAGTATAAAGTCTTATAACATATTTTAATCTAGTATAAAAATATGGATATTTTAATTATATAAATATGAGTATTTGTTTAAATAATGCTTAGTTTCATTTATCCCTTACGACTGTAGTGCATCACTATGTACTCTTATATATATAATATATGTAATTTAAATTAAGTTTTAATTAAGCATTATTTATTATTAAATTTATATATGACATTGATTATTACAAAATATTTTCTCATTATAAAATAAATTTTAATTGTTAAAAGTAAATTGCACTATAATATTTTATTAGAAATATATTTATGTCGTGCTTGTTTTATAAAGAACAATGTAAAATATAAATTCATAGATATAAAATAAACTCAGTTAAATAATAAAAAAATAAGAAAATCTCAAATATATGTTTGTATCACTGAAAACAGCTTTTATAGAATATTTTTATGAAATCTATCAAATAATAAAAAATATTTTACACAAAACTCATTCAAACATTACAAAATATTAATTTTTTCAAAGAAATAAATTATTTTCCGAAAACCAAACTGGGTTAAATTAATTCATTATTAACCAGCTATTTTCATCCTACCAAGCGCCCTAAGGTTTAAAATGTCCATATAAAAATTAGAATTCTCCCAGCAGAAAGTCATGAAATTATATGCTTTAAGGGATTAAAAAGAATTAATATGTTTTTTCATGCTGCAACTCTTGAAAGAGACTCCATGGCCCAATGGATAAGGCGCTGGTCTACGGAACCAGAGATTCTGGGTTCGATCCCCAGTGGAGTCGTTTAATGCATCCATGTTCCTGGATTCCATTTTTCTTCAATCATTAAAATTTCATGACTTAAAATATAAAATTTTAAACTATATGATATTAATGTTTGTTACAATTAAGAAATAATATTTTATTTTAATAAAATAAAAAAATTTGTGACATGTCATATAAAGTCAAAGTCGGGTATAGTTTTGATTTTTTGAGCGGGTAATTTCAGGTGGGATCGGAGAGTATAAAAATGAGATTCTAGGTACAATTACACTGTTTTAATAATCCGGCTATCTGCTCTGACTTCAATAAAATCATTACCCTCATAAATCAACTAATTTAATTAGGGGCTCACAATTTTCTTAGGGTAGCTAAAATCCAAGTCAAAATTATAACAAAACTAATTATGAAAAATAGCTCTCATGAAATGTTACAAAGATTGAAGCAGTCCCTCAGCTGTAATGAACAAAGATTCTATCTTTTCCCTAATAAATGATGAAACTTTCATGGCTTGAATGCAGAAAATGCCACCACAGAGTTGTGTCCACCAAATCCGAAAGAATTTGATATCGCTGAATCATATAGAGATCAATTAGAACTTTGGGTTCAGGTCGAAATCAACTAATATTTAAGTAAAAGAGGAGAAAGAAATGTGATAGAAACTTGTAACTGAACAAGTATATCTGACCTTATCCGGATATGTCCTACGAGGATTATCTGAATCCTCAAACAAATTGTGATAGGAATTTATCATTGAACAAGTATATCTAACCCGTATCCTGATATGGGTATGAGGATATATCCTCCGAGGACTCTCCAAATACGTAAAAGAGGAGAAAGAGACAAATAAATTGTAATAGGAACTTGTCATCTAGCACGTGTCTGACACATATCTAGATATGAATATGATATGATCTTCTGAGGACCTTAAATCTTATAATAAAATTGAATATACCCGTGCCAGACACATACACCTAAATCTGAGTAACATAGGTCGAGAGTCTTACCAACGTTAACCTCATGCTGCTGCTTTTTATTGGCAACAGTGTCGAACTCAACTGAAGGCTCTGGATTCTGCATTGAAAAAATGAGGCACTTCAAGCATTGACGGAGTACATATACAAGAAAACTTTATGTTAAAAAGGCAACTAGAAGTACATACAAATTGATTAATGGTTGGATGAACCCATCCTGTTGTAATGGCTTTCACAGTGGCAATGGCTTCTAAACCACCTGCTGCACCCAGACAATGGCCGATCATAGACTGCAAAAAAGAAGCAAAACAATTAGCAATCAGCAAACGAGCAACATTACACATGTTCATCTCGAGTTTAGCGAAATTCATGAGAGAAAAAAGGAAGGTACCTTTGTTGCATTGATTTTGATCTCTGATGTGTTCTTGAATACCTTCTTAATAGCGTTTATCTCGGCCAGGTCACCGGCAAGAGTTGAAGTCGCGTGTGCATTGATGTAATTAACCTGAAATGAGAAAAAACTAGCTTAGTTTGCTACTTTGTCGCCTTTTTAGGTAATGAGAAGCTAATTAGATGTGTATTTGTACGAGATTCACCGGAGAATTCATTGGTGATATTGAATTTATTTTTTGGAAACAAAAGTTTCTAAAGTTGTCAGCAAACCGGGAAGAAAGAAATGAAGATACAACATAACACGGGAAACGAGAAATATCCTAGAAACCAGACCAAGCTGCGTTACTCCTAATGTATTTGTAAAGAAAATCAAGTTAAAAGGCAGAAAGAATCACCTCCTCAGGGGACACACCGGCATCTTCAAGGCTTCTCTCGATGCATGAAGACACCCCGAGACCGTCGGCTCTTGGATCAGTCATATGATAAGCATCACAATTAACAGCTCCACCTAAGTACTCGGCGATAATTGGTGCACCTCTTTTCATTGCATGTTCCAAGCTTTCCATCACCTGGAAAGCAGAAGAAATAACTCGTTATAAAAGGCCAACCAAGTATGAATTAAACCAAGAATCATTATGCAAAAGTACCAATCCAAACTGAAGACTAGTCGCATTAACCATATAGTTCAATGCGATAAAAGAGAGCAAAGTATGTATGCGTAACTTGAAATATTTTCTCTGTTCCCATATCGGTGATTATTTATACTTACATTCCACCAAACATCAAATAATAGTTAGGCTCCATCCGTATCAAACAACATGCTTCGAGGGAAAAAAATTTCAATATTACAAAGGAGATAGTCACCCGTGGAACAAAACAAGACGCTAACCAGAAATAGGCAACATAATAACCAACAAGAAGTTAAACAATGCATTTATAGGATTAGTGTGTAAAGAATGCAAGCTTACCAATACTCCAGCACCTTCACCCATTACAAAGCCATCCCGCTCTTTGTCCCATGGCCTTGAAGCAGTTTGTGGATCTTCGTTTCTTTGAGACAATGCCCTACAGGCGACAAAACCCCCCAACCCAATAGGAATAATTGCAGCTTCAGTTCCACCAGCAATCATCAAATCAGCCTCACCTCGACGGATGTGATTGGCAGCAGCATAGAAGCAATAATTGGATGTTGCACAAGCGGTAGAAATTGAATAATTGGGACCCATGAAACCAAGCTCAATTGCAAGCAAGGCAGATCCCATGTTTGTTATAGCATAAGGAATGAAAAATGGTGTTATTTTTCTATGACCCTTCTCTATTAGATTTTGAACACCATCAGAGAACACAGTAAGACCGCCCATACCAGTTCCAACAAGCACTCCTGTTCGCTCTTTATCAATCTGCAACGCATAAGCAACCATTCATTCCATAGACATCATAAATTTAACCGATTATGTTAAATCTTTGTAAACTTTCTTTTGAAGGCATATTTCTGGTGGATACGTAACATGATCAATGTAAAAGTCGTAATCTCATGAGTCTGGAGCTTAGTTCAATTGGTTCATGTAACGAGGTGGAATCCAACTGGTCTGGTGTTCAAATTATAAATATAACCAATAATTTTATCTTTCTAAATACATTTTTAAAAGGCATACTTCTGGTGGATGCATCACAAATTGAATGTTTAGTAATACAAGAAACCCGAAGCTTAATTAGGGGCAGACCGAAATGGAAGCTAAGGGGGCTTGGTCCCCCAAATTTTTGAAATTTTCATTCTTTTCCTTGAAATTTGTTGAAAATTTTAATTTGACCCCCCAAATTTTTGAAAATTTTCATTTTGCCTTTTATGTCTTTGAAAATTTTAATAAACTCTTCTAGTTTTTCTTTTTTTTTTTTTCCTCCAAATTCTCATTAATCTCATAAAATTTTTAAATATATTAATTAACCCCCCCCAAAAATTTTGTTGATAAAATATCTCATTAACCTCCTAAAATATTTTGAAAATTTTAGTTAGGTCCCCCAGACTCAAGATCCGCCACTGAGCTTAAGTCAATTGTTTCATACAATCATCCTTAAGAGAGAGCCTCCAAGCAGTCTAGAGTTATGCAGCAATCATTTCTAGGTTTAATCTACAACCTAGGTTGCTTGTACTCTTCATTCTTTTTCTACTTGAAGTGACATAGATACAAAGGTATGACCTTTAACTATAATACATATTATGCTTACACCCGAATTCGAGTAACACAAACAAGCTAAGATTCAAAAGATTTTCAATAATTCAATAACAAAACATGAAAAATCACAAGCAAAACAATCCAATCAAACAAAACCCAGAATCCAAAAACATTACCTTAGATAATTTATCACCCCCAAGATCAGCATCTTCAAGTGCCTTCTTACCAGCAACAATGCAATACCTCAAGCAATCATCGAGGCGCCTATCGTTCTTTCCATCAATATACCCTTCAGAAGTAAACCCCCGGATCTGACCGGCGAACCGAGTCGGAAACTTGGAAGCATCGAACCGGTCGATGAGTCCAATCCCACTTTCCCCAGACAACAATTTATCGTAATAAACATCAACGTCGTTCCCAAAAACGGATACCAAGCCCATACCCGTAACAACGACCCGTTTTTTCAGGTCCTTCTCCCGCTTGGGAGCCGAAACGGTGGTGGATGAAGCGGTGATGGAAGTGAATCTCTTGGTTGGCCGATGTGGGAGAGTGAATACAAAGCGAAAATGAGGATTTGGGTTGGGTTTTTTGAGAGGGTTTAATGGGGAAGCTCGAAGGGTAGGAGCTTGAAGAGCTTGCATTGTTGATAATGGCGGAAAGAGCTAAGCTAAAGAGCGATGATAACTAAGTGCAGAAGAGCAAAATACACAAGGTAGAAGACAAAATAAGAGGATTAAATTCAATACTTATAATCAAAAATCAAAGTTAGGCAAAAAGAAAATTGCAGTAAAGAATAATAGTTTGGTGTGATTGTTCAATAATTTAATGATGGCAGAGATAAATTTGACGTTAAATATCAAATTCAACAAAAAAAAATCTAAACAATTTATAAGAACTAAACGTGAAATTATATTTGGTTTTGCAGATTTTCTTTTAGTAATTTCATGTTTCACACTTATCCCCTCCAAAAAAGTGAAACTTGTTAATCCTAAAAGTGGAAGCTTTAATTTCAACTCAAAATTAATAACTTAAAATTTCATTAACCAGAGTGATTGTTTGACAAAGTTGAGTTTAGAGTCAAAGATAAGTTTATAAATTTTTCGAAATTAAAATCTTAAAAATGTTACAATAAAACAAAGTTAGTGGTTAATTTAATTTGATGTAATTTTAATTTTATTATTCAAAATAAATTGTTAATTATTCTGATTTTGTAACATTTGAATTTAAAAAAATTAAAATTTTAATTTTAATTTAAAATTAGAATTCATCATCATTGGAATTTATATTGACTTGACTTTGACTGAAAACTAAACTCATTTAACTTGTCTAATTGATGTGTAAGTCGCATGTGAATATATATATACTTATAACAATTTTATTTATTTAATATTTTTTTATTTCATATAATTTAATATAAGTAATTATTGGTATTGGTTATTATTCAAATCTTCATTGTTTTCTTTACATAAATAAATTAATTTTATTATTAAGGTATTAAATAAAAATGTAATTTTAAGTTTAAAATCTTCATGTACGTCTCGTTTTCTATAATTTTGTTGTCTGAATCGATTAATATTGATCCCTTTAGATAATACAATGTATATTATATCAAATACACTTTTACTATTGATCTTGTTTATCCTAATTCTATAAAGATATCATCACAAATTTTTAAAGTGAAACTACTCTATCTATTATTATTTTCGTTCTAAATTTTATACATCAATATTATACCTTATACCAAATTATCACATCTAGTGAAGCACATTAAACTTTTAAGGGAAAATACATGTTCGAACTTTAAAGACGATATTGTTGAAAACTAAAAAATGCAAAATAATTCCTATATTTAAACAAGAATAAATCAAGTATGTAAAATAATTGATTTTTTATTATATATATTTAGTTATGTATCAACTATAGCTTTCAAATTAATTTGGGATGCTTTTATAAACTTTATATTCATTTAAAGAATTGAAATAGAAAATAAAATAATATACGGTGTTTATATATACATATATATATTAGATTGTTTGATCGAAAATCACACGCGCAAGTATTGTTCCAAGTAGTATAAAATATCAATCCTACGTAGAGTTATTATTAATTGAAACATCAATCATCAAATATTACTCTAGAACCTATCTAAATTAATCGGTAATAAAAATTTCTAATTAATTTAAAATGAAATAAAAATAAGCAATGCAAATTAAATCAAACAAACAATCTATAGTAAACCCTAGGATTACAATTTCATCCAATGCGTTAGCTAATTGATCTATTTGTTCCCAATTTATCCTAATAGAGTTGATTATTAACTTGGAGAACTAAAATTCCCTTAATTCTCTTCTGAGCAATTAAAGAACTATTTTAACCTAACTATTGAGTTATATGATACAATTTCCCGAGCTTGGATGTTAGGAAAATAGCTATGAAGAATCGTCTTGAAATGGTTCAAACGGTGGAAACCTTGACCCAAAGTACTTAACTTCTTTAAGGAACTGTAGCTATATTAAAACTATGACCCACTTAAACTTGATAGAATACTCGAACCTTGGTGTATTGAAGTCGCCACACCCCGGGATGAAAAACAGAGTGATAAGACAATTTTGAACGCCATAAACTTAGAAAGTTTGATAAGTTCAAAAATAGTTCAATGAAGAACCTTAGAAAAAATTTTCTTACAAAAAGTCTTATTTTTAAATTCAAGCAAAAAGTCATTTACAAATGTTCAAATTCTAGTTTATATAGACTTATAGATGACCTTTCACATTCGGCACCATTACTAGCCATTAACACATTCATCTAATGCAATTAAATTGAGTCCATAACTTATGGTGAATAGTTGAAAAGTCATATCACTTCACTTGACCATGTGTAGTTGAAAGGTTATGTCCCTTCACTATTCCATGTGTAGCTTAAAATCCATTCATGAATTTTTAATGCTCATTTATTGTGCTAGTTATGTGTAACACCTCTATACCGGTTCGACCCAAGAACCTGATATAGGAATATTACATTTGGTGCCAAAGTGATTTTGGCTAATCAATATTATATTTGAACATTAAAAATGAATTTAGATAATTTATATTTTAGTTCTTACTACTTGAAACACACTTGATCTTCCTAAGTACATGCCGTTCTATTCCAAAATTTTGAAACATACCCTATTGGGAGTTAGAGATGTGATGAGATAGATGCCCACAATCTCAATAACAACTCTTTAAAATCATCGTACCTAATCTGCGCACGGAAAATAAAACCATATGCTAAGTAAAAACTCAACGGTATTTCTATAATCCGAATATTTAAAAACAATATAATATAATATAATAGACAAAATTAAATTATAAGAACATATTTATGTCTAGTATCATAACTATCATTTTTCATTTATTAAATAATATCCTAATTCACACAATTACTATATAAATGATCATTCACATATCAAACCATATTTATTCGTATAATGACATTAGCCATACAATACTCAATTTTCACATAAATCACAATTTATCATACATTTATTTATAACTTATTCAATCTTTATCATTTGCTATCCCAGATAACTTTTCACAATATGAACACAAATCACATTTTATTTTCAATTCACTATATCAGTTTCATTTCTTATATTCTTCACTTTGACTTACATATCATTTCACTATATCAATATCCATTTCATTCATTGCATCAATATTTATTTCATGCAACCATTGTTTCATACTTTTCATTTTCATATCTCAATTCAATATTTCATTCCATTTCATATTCACAATCATTCAATTTGCTAATTCATTTATTTAACCCTATTAACATGACTCGGACTCAGACGGATACATGGATCCAACCAAACACACCAGTACGGCACATTGTGCCTAAAACGGTACTCAGTACTTGATCAAATATCAGAAGCAGTAATACGACACGTAAAGTGCCTGATCGGAAAAGCCGATAAATCCCCATACTCTTCCAATCCTATGGCATGCCAACTATATCCGACTCAGCCCGACTAGTTAATAGGGTATTCAATTCACTTTCCAGTTTCCAATCAATACACATTTAAATTAATCACATAGATTCTCAATAAAATACAATTCAATCCACTTTTCAATAACAAATATTCAAATTTCATAATAATCACATATTCGTATCAATTTCATCACATTCCCAATCAATATATTTTTCAAATATAACATATATCCAATATTCAATTTCCACACCAATCACATATATCCATACAAATTCAATTCAATAACATTTGCTAATACTTACCTTAATTACTTACCATAATATATAAACCAAAACATAACAAATAATAATTAAAATTCGTATTATAGAAATATAAACCGTAATTTTCGAGCTACCCCTCGTTAACTTTATCTTTTCCTTTCTTAGTCGAGGTCTCCAGCACTATATTAGCTATAAAAATTAAACAATTAAAAACAATCAATATAACACAGTTTCAGATTGAATATTTCAATTTTTATTCAACTTTTACCTAATTTCCAATTTAGTCCCTAAACCGAGACTAACATTATTTCTTCATAATTAATCTTTTATTTTCATACATATTCTACTTTAAACTAAATTTAACTCCCTGATTTCACTTAAATCCATAAATTTCAAAATTTTCACAATTACTCCAGCTTTTACAATTTTTACAATTTAGTCTCTTAACTAGTTAATCAAATCAACTAATTTTTCTCAATTAATACTTTATCCAAATATTCTATGCTATTATACAGCCCTTAATAAGACAGAAATTTAATACCAAACCCTAATATTTTAACTATTTTCACAATTTGATCCTAACATCAGTATTTAACAAAATTACTTTATAATATCTTCATACAACAAAATTAAAGCTCCAAACCCACTCGATATTAATAATTTCTTCCAATGTATTAATTTTTTCATGCAATTTGGTCATTTTTAACATTTTTACAAAATTGCCCCTAAACTTTTACTTTTGTTCAATTTAGTCCCTAAGCCTAAAACATGCAAATTAGTCATTTTTAATGTAAAATCATACTAGCTGAATATTCATATATTTTCCTCATCTTCCTCTCCATTCCACATCCTTAATGTATATATATAATTCCACTCTTTACTTATATGTTCATATCAAGTTGTCCACTTGAGTCATAGTCACTAAATTATTTATATCTTGAGCTGAAGAATTCTAAATTAAGATCTGCTTGATGTTTTAGAAACTAGACTCAAATATCTTTCTACCATAAAATTTTAAGAATTTATAGTTTATCCAATAATTACAGTAAAATCTTCAACTTTGTCCTTATTCTGTTGTTTGACAGCTTTGACATTTCTTTACTAAAAATTAATTATCTCTTAGTACGGAATTCGGATGATGTTCCCATTTGTTAATATTGAAAATAAACTCATTAGTAATTTAAAATGTAAATATAAGCCCCTAATTATTTTTTAAATGTTTTTTATTATTTTCCAAAGTCAAAATATAGGAATCCGAAATCATTCTGACCTTTTCTCATAAAATTTATTATAACTCATAATTTATAATTCCATTGCTTATACCGTTTCTTCTATAAGAAACTAGACTCAATAAAATTAAATTTCATATTTTATTCAACCTCTAATTCGATTTCTATAATTTTTGTTGATTTTTCAAATTTAAACTATTGTTGCTGTCCAAAACTGGTTTAGTGCAAAATGTTGATTACCAAGTTTATAACACCCTTATTTCCTTTCTCTTCAATATTTCCCATCATTTTTCTCTTATTTCCCTTCACTAATATACCAATAACATAGAACTTTATATAAGAAAACTCTAATTTAATATCATTTCCATACTTTTGATATTACCTTATATAAGAAGAAAACTCTACTTAAAATTTATTGAAATCTTAAAGTTCTTACCTTATCCTATTAATTTCAATCTTTAACTTGATTTTCTCTCTCCTCCAGCTTACATTTCTTGAATCTAACTTGATATTCTAGCTCTCCGTTGTCTTCTTATTATTTTACTCTCTTGGTAGCTATGGAAATTCTTTTGATTTCTAAGTGAAAATGATGAATTTTTTTGTGGAAGGACTAAATTGTAAAGAAAGCAAAACTTTCTTTCTTTCTCTCTTCTTCTAACGTGGGTTCATGCATGGAAAGATGAAGAGAATTCTTCATCTTTCCTTCCTTATATACTAAATAAATAATAATAAAATAATAATAAATATCTTATTAATATTAATAAAATAATATTTATCTAATTAATTAATTTAAAATATTGTCAACATAATCATTACATTATAGAATTCTCTCTCTTACTAATTGACCATTTTTCCCTTTATGATCTTTTAAAATTTCATCCTTGAGTCATCCCTTAATTTGGTAAAATTATGATTTAGTCCCTCATAATTCTTCACATATTCAATTTGGTCCTAATTCATCCATTTTCCTTAGTTTCTAGATCATTCCACCCATAAAATATTTGCACTATTGGTCTTTCAACTTTTTTATATTTACACTTTAAACCCCTCAATTTTTGAGTATTTACTCGTGGACAACAAAATTTTTCTCACTTTTGCGATTTAATCTTTTCTTGAATTAATATGTCATAATATACTTCCCAATGTTGACATAATTCAAAATTTCCCCTTTTTGTCACTCTATTTATTTATTTTACTATATCAAAATACTATCTTACTGTAGAAAATTTCGGGGTATTACATTATGGCCCTTTCATTTTCCCCTAAACCTAATGCCTTAATGCTTGTGTTTTCCTCCCTTTAATCGATGTCATGAATAAGCTTTAAGTGCATCAAAAAACCGAACAAAATTTAAAGAGCCCTCCTTAGTCCTTTGAATAGTCACCTAAACAATAATAAATGAATATTTACACATTTGCAATCTGTTCAAATTCTTATTCAACTTAAGCTCCACACTAACATACTATAACTAACGCACTTATTGAACTGAAAACTTAATTAAAAAACTACCAACATCAAAACATGTTTTAAGACGCGTTAAAAACACATCAAACACACATTTAAATTAAGATTAAAGGGTTGTGCAATTATTAATAGCCCACATATTGCATGGGCCATGAACGTTCTCATTTTGCATTTAGGTCCTTCGAGCTTGGGTCAGTTTCGAGTCTTTTTTGTCGAATCACATGATGTGATTGAAATCAGATCATTATATTCTTATGCCAATAATGTAGACCAAATCGATTAAGAACTACCTCAATTATGGCTACCCAAAGTAATCATTTATATTCCTATCCTAGTTACGAATCATGAATTGACTCATCTAATTAAGACCAAGTGTTATTCATTTTAGACCTAAAACGAAAAGTCATCTTTTGATTTCTTTAGGTTTTATCAAACTAATAGTTGGCTAGACTATTACCAAAGAAGAACAAGAATGAATACATAATCTAAACTCTATCAACAATAAAAAGAGATGGAAATAGATAGCATTCAATTAGCTAAGCATGAACTCTATTTTAACCTTAAAGAAGAGATTTAGTTGATGGAGAACTTGGGAAACATCTTAAAATTAAAACCATAACTAAACATAATAAAAGGAAACAGGAAGGAAAAACAATGAAAAAACTGTCTTCACTTTGAAACCCGTCGATTCTTGATGCGTGAAAATTTGGGTGGCTCCTTCTTCTTTTTTTTTTTCCTATTCTCTCCCGTTTTTTGGTTTCTTTTTACCCCTTTAATAAACCCTAAAAATTGTAACTTTTAAAAAACTATCACGCTCTTTTCATTAGAGCAGAAAGTCATCTATTTGCTTTCGTTGGGCAGAGACATTTTCCATTGAAATGGAGAGTTGTCTGCCTACTTTTGTTGAGGTGGAGACATTTTCCATTGAAACAAAAATTTGCTTATATCAAGCTAATTTTCTCATACTTTGCCGAACCTATATTAGATAAGAACACATTGAAAATTAGTTCAATTTAACACTATAAATATATAATTAACTTAAAGCATTAATGAAATAAAATTCTAAAAATCTAATAAAATTAACTTATAAAATAAACTAAAAATCTTAAAATCCTACTAAAATAAACAACAAATAATTTTAAGATATTAGAGTTATTATAAATAATAAACAATATTTATACAAATATGATAAATATAAAATTATTTTTACTTAGGTTCTAATCAACTTATCCACTTTTAATATGTTTAAATTAATTTGGAGAATAATTATCGAATTATTTTGGTGTTGCAAATGATCTAAACAACTACAAAATTAGTATAATAAATAATGAGAACTTGTCATTATAAATTGAATTTATTTATAAAATTAAAAATATTTAAAAAATTATAATTATAATAGTAATTAAAAATAAAGGTTAATTTTTGTTATTAGTCCTTGTACTTTACAAAAGTTGTGGATTTAATCCTTACACTTTTATTTGGTAAAATTTCCGTCCTCAAAAAACGATAACTGTTAAATTAATTAAGTTTTACTATTTTCAAAACTTGATGTGACAAACATATTATTATATGTATAATGTCATGCCAGCTTGTTGTTTCTGTAACAGCCCAATTTCAATAGTGTCGGAATAGTGATTCGAGATTACTAAATCTGACGAAAAAGTTAGAAAACTTTGTTAATCGATAATTATAAGTTAAGTGTGATTTTAGAAATATTTTAAAATTAGTGAATTTTGTGAACTAAAAGAATTAATTAAAAAAAAAGAAAAGATTTGGGCCAAAAACGAGGTATTGAGACCTCGAATTCATACAGTGAGTCATAAATATTTCTAAAAATATTTATGGAGTGTCATTAAGTTATTATTAAAGTTTAGTTGAGGCGGTTATTGTGAAGAAAATCTGAGATTTTTTTTATGTTTAATATTATATTATTATATTATTATATTATTATATATAAACAAACAAATGGAAAGAAAAAAGAAAGGGAAAGAAAGGAGAGAATTGAAACAGAAAAGAAACAAAGAACAAGACGAAAGCAGGGGAAAGAAAGAAAGAAAGAAAGAAAGAAAATGAGAAATTGATGATTTAAAGCTTGGATGTTTAATAGATAAGCTAATTTAGTCCTTTTCTTTTAATTTTGATGCTTTATAAGTTTTAGAACAAAGTTTTGATGAATTTAAGTTGAAGTTTTTGAAGTCTTAAAGCTGTTGAATATAGCATATGATGAACAAAAAGATGAATTAGTGGTTTAATTGAAAGAATTTGAAGTTAGAATTGGGTAAAGGATTTAATTGTAAAATAAGCTATAACAAAACTGTTTTGGACAGCAGCAGTAGAGTAATTTTGAAAAATCACCAAAAATCGTAGAAGTGGAATTAGAAGTTGAATGAGATATGAAATTAAAGCTTATTGAGTCTATTTTCATATGAAAGAAACAGGGAAATCAAAGGAATTCTGTAATTTGAGATACTTATATTTTTGTAAGACTGGTTTAGAGGGATTTCGGGATCCCCTGTTCTGACTTTGTAAAATCATAAAAAATTGGAGAAAAATAATTAGAGGCTTAAGTTTATATGTTTAGAATCCTGAATGAGTCTATTTTCAATAGAAATAAACGAGAACATCATATGAATTCTGTATGAAGAGATAATTAATTTTTAGTGAAGAAGGGTCAGAACTGCCAGACAGCATAACAGGGGTAACTTTGATGAATAAACTGTACTAATTGGCTAAACCAAAAATTCTGGAAATTTTATGGGAAGAAGATATGTGAGTCTAGTTTCAGAAAAAATTTACGGTTCTTCATTTGGAGTTCTGTAGCTCTGGAAATAAATAATTTAGTGACTATAACTCAAATGGACAGTTTTGAATATACTTATGAGTAATTAATGAAATTATTGACAATGTTACTTATAGCATGTTATATACATTAAGGATGTGGAATGGAGAGGAGGAGGAGGAAAATATGTATGAATATTTAGGTAGTATGGCTAATTTGAAATGTTTTAGGCTCAGGGACTAAATTGAATAAAAGTAAAACTTTGTGATTAATTTTGTAAAAATGTGGAAATAACCAATTTGCATGAAATGGATTATTTTATTATTTAAAATTGCAAAATTGAATGAAATTATTAATTTAGATTAAGATCGACTGAAAAATCAATGAAAATAGAAAATTTCCAAAGTGCCCCTGAATTTTGATATTTCTGCAAAATTTAGCAGTAAGTTCGTGTAACTTAATTATGTAATATAAGGGAATATAAGTTGATTATACGTGAAATATTGATATGATGAATTAACTGATTTATGTTTATGAAGAAGAGATAATTGAATGATATTTTTCATGATATGTAAATATGTGATTATCTTTAATATGTTAATACAAGATAATTAAGTATGTTAAGATGAGTAATAAATTTATGTAAGACATGACGAGAAAAATAAATATGTTTAAGGGACAATATGTTTGAATTTGATTGGTTTCAAATATAAATGCTAAATGAAATAAAATGTCTGATAAATAAATTTGTAATTCCGGTAATGCCTCGTACCCTATTCCGGGGTTGAATACGGGTAAGGGGTGTTACAGTTTCCATATATTATTCAGTAAAAGTTCAATGAATAAATTAACGACTGTCCTTTGTGTAAAGATTAAAATTTCAAAATTCGAAAAGTATAATAGCTTAGAATGATCTATTAGGAGAATTTGGACTAAATCTACAACTATACACATAGTAATCGAATTTAACCAAAGGAATATAACTGTTACCGTTTGAGTTAAAACTAAAATTTTAAATTTCAAAAAGTATAAAAGCTAATATTAATTAATTCAAAAAGGATTAGGACTAAAATTAATTAAATTAAAATATAGGAATTTAATCCACAACTTTTACAAAATATATGAACTAATAGTAGAATTTCACTTAAAATAAATTAAAATTAATAAAAAAACATATTATTGTAAAGTGAAATTTTGAACATTAGACATTTAATAATCAAAATCATTTTCAAAAAAATTAATCATCATTTTCAATGAGATTTTCACATTACAACATTCTAGATTCAAAATTTATATAAGGTTGTTTTTGGAATACCTAACAAATGATTAATCATTACAATAATAAATTCTCTTTGTAATCTCCTAATCCCGTATCCGTCACTGGAACTGGGTTAAGGAGCATTATCGGACTTATAACTCAATCAATCACACATTTCATGTACATTCCTCATTCAATTCAAAAACCATTAATAAACACTCATATGGTCTCTAAAACGAGCCCTCAAGATTTAAAATGATCATTAAAATTAGTTCGGGGTTAAACCGGGCACTCAAGATTTTTTTCGGAAAACATATAAAATTTTCAAAGAAATAGAGGACACACGCCCGTGTTCCAGGCCGTGTGGGTGTTCGAAAAGAGGCACACGGCCGTGTCCCAGCCCGTGTCCTTACCCGTGTAACTCTTTGACTTGAGTCACACGACTAGCCACATGCTCGTGTATTAGGCCGTGTGGACAATTTAATTTTCAAATTTTAGGTGCAAGGGACACATGGCCGAACTACACACCCATGTGCATGGTCGTGTGTCACACACGGCTGAGGCACACGCCTGTATCTCTGCCCATGTGGACGAAAATAGACCATTTTCAGGCCAATTTTCTCACCCAATTAGTTTTTCACCTCCATAACATCCAAGCACATATACAAGTCAATCAATAACTCTCAAATCAATGCCAATAACAAGTTTTATGCATGATATATCATGACATTTATTCAAACACTCAACTTGCTCATTTTATCACATACTTGCTTAAACATATTTATACTTAATGAACCAATTTAACAAGTTCAAGCATACACACTTATCACGCAATTGCCAAGTCTCATATATATACATTCATTAAATATGCTATCAAACAAACAATCTAGATAGATCACTAAAATGACCAATTCATTTAAACAAACATTACTTTCAATATAGTATAAGTAGGGGCGAAGTCAGAACAAATTTTTAGGGGGGTCGAATGAAAATTTACTTTTTATAGTCTATATCTTTATAATTTTTAAAGAATTAAATTAAATTTCTATAATTTTAGGGGGGCCAAAGTAAAATTTTAATTTTACTAATTTAAAATTTTAAAAAAAATTTAATGGCCTAAATATAAATTTGCCATTTTAGGGGGGCCAGGGCCACTGCCTGCCCCCCTTGTATCCGCCTCTGAGTATAAGATGTCCACAAGGTATTTACAATTATATACATTTACAAAAACTAGCATCCTAAAGCTCACTAAACAAAAGGACACTATCATTGAATTTGCATCCTAGGTACATGCCAAAACACACACAAAAAAAAAAATAAATAAATAAAGGAAATGTCACCAACATTGAGTACAGGATTCTCACAGGATGCCAAGTCCAATTCTACTATATATCTAACCTGCAAGATGTAAATCAATTTATCATTAATAAGTTCTGTTTATTAGCTAATCACAATTCCAATCTCTCCTAATATGAAATTCTAACTTAGCCAAATAAGATTTCAATTCTCTCAATAATTCCAATAACTTTATCATGAGATCAATTAACGATGTGGCACCCAGTGCCTAGTGGTAAACTGCAGAAAAAGGGTTGCGCCCAACGCTAGTCGGATGAACCGACGAAAATGAATGTAAGCCCAGCTCTGGTTGGATAAACCAATAATATTTTACACCTAATGCTAGTCAGGTTTACCGAAGATAAGCCCAGCTCTAGTTCGATGAACCAATGGTGATTGCGCCTAGTACTAGTCGAATAAATCGACGGTTGTGTGCCCAGCACTAGTCAGTCGAGCTGACAAAGATTGCGACCAACGCTAGTCAAATGTATCGTCAATTGTACGATTATTTACTTCCATAAGTTCTTAATTTATTTTCTTATCATTAATTCCATAATATGCATACATTTTATATCAAGAGCTAATTTAGCATTAATCAATTTAAATAATAATTAAAAGAAATATTAAGTTCGAGTCTACGAACTTACCTTAACAAAACAATTGTAATAGTGAGGTCGCTAGCTACTCCGTTACTTTTTTTTTTCCACGACTCACGTCTAGTTGATTCGTTCCTTAAACAAAGTGCATAATTTCATTATCAAACCCCAAAATCCTAAATTTAATAACATCATACTTTGCTAAATTTATTTATACCATTTAACTAATTTCTAGTTATTGCTAATCAATCTCATATCACAAAATAATCTATATATATTTAATGAACTTAGTAAATAAGTCTCAATTCTTCCAGCATAGAATAGTCCACTAAAACAGTCCCTGTACTTCACCAAATTAACAATTTAAGCTATGTTATTTCAAATTCATAACCTTTTAGTCCCAAAGAATTCTTATCAAATAATACCACCACTCAATATGACCAATTTAATCTACAAAATTTATACTCCAATCTCCATACCAAAAACATTTAGTATTCAACAAAATAACCTCAAACCTTCACATTTCTCATCCATGGCAACTCTCAAAATCTCCATTTACTCTCAAAATTTCAACATGGGTAAACTAACTCATAACATTATACCTTCAAAAACATAATTTCATGCAAAAATAACCAAACTTACTTACAATTTTACATAAGCATTAAACCCCCGTAGCTGAGCATGCTTTTGCTTTTCTTCCTCAAATTTTCGGCAGCAAGAGAAAGTAAAAACTTTCACTCTACCTTTCTACCTTATTTTCACCTACTCTCCCTTTTATTTCTATTATTATCATTATATTCATTAATTTATTTTCCTTTCCTTTTAGTTATTATTTCTCTTACATATATATTAGTTATCCTATTATAATTATTAGTGATATCATCCATAGATCATATCTTTGAGTAACATAAAAATTGGACTGTTTACTCAATTAGTCCTTGTAGCCATTTTTTTCTCGTAGTTAATTTAATCCCTAACAAATAGAATTATTATATTGATATTCAATTAACTTCTAAAATAATCTCCCAAAAATTATAATGTTAATATTTTTAAACCCGACACACAAAGGAGGGGTCCCAGAAATATGTTTTTTTTTTAACAACTCCAACTTTCAGATCGTTACACTCTTTTTATTCACTTTGATTTTTTTTCATTAAAAAAAATTGATTTGTCATTAATAACTAGTTCATTAATATCTAACAAAAGAAAATTAATATATAAATGCTTAGGGTTAAATTTGTTAAAATTTTCAAAAGTATTACTAAATTAATCAGATATATAAATATTGAGAATTAAATTTGTTATAATATCAATAGATATAATGTAAAATTAAAGGAAAACATAAATATCATGATTAATCCTTAATTATTCACTTTTAAAATATATAGGGATTAAATTAATTTTTTAAATTGATTTATTTAATATTAGACTTGAGAGAAATTTGAGAGATATTTTACCTTTAATATTCATTTCAATTTAATCAAGTGTAAATGTGCCGATTGAGTCTTAGCTCGATTGGCATGGATATTGTCGCCAATGCAGGAAGACAAGGGTTTGAGTGCACTGAAGTGTATTATCCTCTTATTTATAGGTTGGGGAGGGGTTATAGGTTGTAATGGCCTAAATTCAAGGTTATCGGAACAATTGTTTCGTAACCATAAATCCGATTTAAAGAGAAATTTATTTCAATATATTTGCATGAATATTTATATGATAGGAAAATCATATTAAAATATCGGTAGAAAAAATTTACCGATTTAGTAGTTAGTTAGAAAAAGGAATTATTGAAGGAATTGGGTAAAAACAAGGTATCGAAACCTTGATATTATAAAATTGAGTAGGAAATATTTTTATAAATATTTATAAAATTTTAGTAACGTGGTAGTAAAATTTCGTTAGAAAATTTGAACGTTTGGGTATGTAATTAAATGAAAAGGACTAAATTGTAACAAATGCAAAATTATGAAAAATGATTAAATAGTTTAAATGATAAAAGAAAGAGGGCTTACAAGGAAAATAGACCCAAGGTCTATTTGGGCTGGACGGAAAGGGCATGAAATCAGTAAGAAAATAAGGAGAATTAAGGGAAAAATTGGAATATTGCAAAATTTACTTAATAAAGCTAGGACTAAAGTGGAATTATCTAGATTTCTCTTTATTTTTCTGCATTCTCATCAGCAAAAACACCATAGAAGGGTTTCCTTAAGCTGGTTTTTCATATTTTTACTGCAAGTAAGTTAATCCTTGCCTATTTCTTGTAATTTTTGTGTTTTTAATACTTTTACAACTAGGTCCTGCTATTAAATTCATTAGTCTTTGATTTCATGGATGAAATTGAAAGTTACCATGGTTGAGTGCTGTAAGTTTATGATGAAATAGAATGAAATTGAAGCTTTAATTTGTTTATGAGATGATTTTATTAGGTAATTTCAATAGAAATTGATTTTTAGGACCTAAATTGTGAAAATGTTTGGAATTAAAGTCTATTACTGAAATTCTGATTCCCAAAGGTTATAAAGTAGTTTAAAGTGATAGAATAAAGTTTTAATTGAGAGAAATCAGCTCAATTGAAAAGTTAATTGAGCAGGGACGAAATTATCATTTATTGAAAGCTCAGGGGAAAAATGGTAATAAACAGTTTACACTAAAACAATTTTGGACAGCAGTAGTAGACTAACTTTGAAAAATCACCATAAATTTTAGAAATCGAATTAGAAGATGAAAAAAATATGAAATTAAAACTTATTGAGTCTAGTTTCTTATAGAAGAAACGGTGTAAGTAATAGATATGTAAATCATGAGATATAATGAATTTTGTGAGACAAGGTCAAAATGAATTCGGGTTCCCCTGTTTTGACTTTATAAAATCATAAAAAATTGGATAAAAATAATTATGGGCTTATATTTATATGTTAGCCTATTTTCAATAGAAATAAACGGGAACATCATCTGAATCTTGTATGAAGAGATAATTAATTTTTAGTGAAGAAGGGTCAGAACTGTCAAACTGCAGAATAGGGGTGACTTTAAAGAATAAACTGTACTTATTGACTAAACCAAAAATTCTGAAAATTTTATGGGAAGAAGATATTTGAGTCTAGTTTCAGGGAAAATTAGCAGATCCTAATTTGGAGTTCTGTATCTCAAGATAAAAATAATTTAGTGACTATGACTCAAGTAGACAGCTTTGAATGAACTAAAAATAATAATAGAATTATAGAGAATGCTACATGTGAACATGAAATGTATTGAATTGATGATTGAATTTATTTATTTAGATCCGGAAAATTCAAATATGAAGCTAGATCGAGGAAAGGAAAAAGTCTTGGATTAGTAGATTTTGTATACGAACTAATATCGAGGTAAGTTCATGTAACTTGAATTATATTCTTAAATGCTTGAAATGTATGTTATTGATGTGAATATAATTTGAATGTTCATTGTATGAAAATTGATGATAGATTGGTATATTTGATAATAAAAAAAAAGGAAGAAATCCCGCTTGAATGAAAGGAAAATTCGATGGATCTCTGAAAAGGAATTGACGGTAAAAAGGATCTAGCCCAGACGGGTGATCCTATCCTGATATAGCCCTCCCGAAGAATATGTGGAAAATGGATTTAGCCCGGACGGGTAATCCGAATTGGGGTTTGAATTTAGCCTGGACTGGTAATCCCGTCAATACTCTATGAGTTTATATTACAGGGGATTTAGCCTGGACTGGTAATCCCGCTGTAAGGATGAGGTTCGCGGGAGTGTGCTCTCTGAAATGGAAATGTGTGCACATGAACATGAATTGACGGACCTGGATTTGTACACTAAAGTGTGCCTCTGAAAATCCATCGAAATTCCGAGAAATTCAACGGGATAAATATGAACAAAAATAACAAGGAAATGGAAATCACGGTATTGATGAGCTCATCAATCATAGTATATATTATTGGTATATGGAAATTATTGGACTAACTTGAATGTTGAGTTTGTGCATGTTAGGGTAATAATGCATTGAATGGATATATGAATGTTTATTGCATTGTATTGAAAATATTAGGTAAGTATAATTCTTGTTACATGGGCTTACTAAGCACCAAGTGCTTACCCTGTTTCTTTTTCCCCTGTTTTGTAGTGTTAAGAGCTCGGAGGTCGGATTCAGTCGGAGACACATCACACTATCAACCTCAAGATTTCGGTATATAAAGAAACTTTATTTTGGAAATCAATGGCATGTATAAGCTAATAAAGTAAATGTTAATACGAAATGAATGTAAGGTCAACCATTGGTATGGCTAACAAATCTTGGTTTGGTATGTGTTGAGGTTATCTTATAAATATGCATGAATCTATTTTGAAAATATGTTGAATTGGATTGATTGATGTGGATTGGTCTCGGTTTAAAATTTGCAGGGAAGGCTAGATATCTATAAAGGGGCTATATTGAGTAAAAAAAAAATTTTGTAAACTCCGGTAATGCCTTGTACCCTATTCTGACAACGAATACGGGTAGGGGGTGTTACATAGGTCGTTCTAGGCATTATCTCATAAAGAATAGATATGATCAAATGAGATTATTCAAAAAAAAATCAAATGAAAATGTAAAAAAAAAATAAAAGTTTATTTAAAAGATTAAGTATAATAAACATACTTTGGCAAAAAAAAAGAATAACAAAAATATAAGTTTAGTAAAATAGCTCTTTTTAATATATTAGTTAAGTTAATGAGGCGGTGTTGGCAAAGATTAAGATCATAGGATTAAGTATTTAGATTTGAGTTTTATTATGGCAAAAATACAATATTATTTGAATTGGATCAAATCAGCTGGGGTACTCGTCCTATGACATCCCACATTTGATTCGATTTTTGGATCTGAATGTCTGACATCACATTATGTTGCCGAAGCAACTCAAAATTTTTCAAATCAATACAACAAGAATATTGACATTCAAACATATATAATTCCATACATACACTCAAACAAGTTTATTCAATACTAAAGGATCTCACATAATGTATTTTAAAAGTAAATGGGATCAAATATGGAGCTAGGATTCAAATGCGAACTCAGTTTATCAAATTCAATGGTGTGTCTCAAGACATGCTCTCTCTAATTTCAATTTTTTTGCTTCAATGAATAGATGTCTCGAGACTATAGGTTTATGTCTCAAAACTCAAATCCCTTGTTTTAGATCTCTGGCATCAATGTTGATGTGTCTCCAAACAAAGGGAGACCTAAAATAGAGCAAAACTATTTTAGGTTCAGTGTTTGTTAGTCTTGAGACCTAACAATGTATGTCTCAAGACATGCTCACTATGTCCTGGGACAATTGCTCATAATTACTTTAAATAACCAATTTGTTCTTGGTGTCTCGAGACAATGACCTTCTTATCTCGAGGCCAAATGGTAAAATATCAATATATACAACAAGTCAAGCATGGAAATGAGGCCTATGATGCACGTAATTCATACCCATACGATGTATACCAAATGTACTTCAAATTGATGTATAATAACAAAATCAATCATCTCAAAATTCATAGCATTCCATGCATTATCAATTACTTAAACTAGTATATAACTAAGCAAGCTGAACATTTACTTCTAATCATTTCAACCAAACATCATAATTATCATTACTAACACAAGCACCATAATAACATTTACAATCCAAAATAACATAGAGACGCCAAAATACTACTTGACATCTTAGGTACATGTCGATTATAACTAATCAAAATAAACACATTACAAAGATTATTGAGCTGGGAGTGTTGAAGACTTGGATGTTATAGAACTCATAAACACTTCAAGAACCTAAATATAATCCGTACATGGAAGTAAACAAAATCGTACACTGAATACTAACATAATTTGGAGTTCAAACATAATATCATGAAAATAACAAGCATGCTACTAGTGCTTTATATCAATTTATCAACAATTTCATGATATATTTCATTTAATCAATCATAATTTTAAGATCATTCCACATTCATCTTAGTATGACAATTATCATATTTTATAATCAGAATAACATTTCATTATTAGAACCAGAATGGCATTTGATTATTAGAATTAGAGTGACATTTTATTATAATATCAGAATGACATATCATATTCAGAATCAAGATGATATTTATTCATTAGAATCAAAATAACATTTCATTATCAAATCAGAATGCCGTATCATATTAATTGGATGAGACACAAGTATGGGTATGCAGATTAATCCTCTAACACTCCACAATAAACACCAAAACGATGATCAAGTATAAATGCACTGAGCCCCCTAACACTCCACAAAATGAATCACACCAAGGTGCTAGAATGTATTGCACTGAAGTGCCAGAATGCTCCCACCAACAACATATACGAATGGTATGACATGCCAACTAATCTAGCATTGTTTAATAGGTCGATTTCATAATTTCATAGTACCATTACATGCAATATTCATAATTTCGATCTCTTATACCAACCATGCACATATAATTTTTCTCAATATCATTCTATAACATTTAATCAACATGAACACATAATTTCACATATTACTCGTCATAATGCCATAGTGTTTAACATCATAATTTCATAGTAAGTTCTACATGCACATACCTAGCAAAATTACCAAATGTGTTGAAGGTCACCAAAGCATAATCAAACATACTCAAAGTATCATTTATCACTAACAAATCAACAGACTTAGTTACTTAATTAAATTCATGAAAAATAAAACAAATTACGAAAGTACAAACATTACTTCATTCATTTCATATAGTTTTATAGTCTCAATCATATCTTATATATCAACTTAACCGTCTTAACAGTAAATGTTATTATAGTCAACTAAATTTATCATGGTACTACTTATTTCATTTTATAATAGGAATATGATTTATGTCTTCGTTTACAATTGATTACCAATTAATCATTTATGTTTATTTTTCAATAATGAACACTTAGTTATTATTTATATTTATTAAAAATCATCACATATAAATAACACACCCATCATTACTATACGATTAGCTACTTAGGAGATATGTAAAGAAGGCAAATTATGTCAGCACAAACCAATTATGTTAGCACAAACCAATTATGTTATCTTAAGCCCGTTTTACAATTTAGTCATGATTCTAAAAATGTTAAGCTTAAGTTTGTTGAATTTTTTAGAATTAAGATTAAATTGACAAAATATATATACATAAATGGCTAAATTTATTATTATGTACAATTGACCTTGATTAATTGTCCTTGTTCACTTTTGGAATCGGGAGGATTAAATTGTTACGTTTTTTTTAATAAGAGATCAATCTGTTCAATATCAAAATTAAGGAGGACTGGAGAGGTGTTTTTACCTTAAATAACCATTAAAAAATAAAAACGCCGTTGAATCGCGGAAAGACCAGGTCTCCACCCCGGGGCGGCGGAGCTTTTGTATCGTTGAATGCAACTTTATAAGCATTTTTGTTTCTTCTCATTTTCTGTCAAAATATTATTCTTAATTGAAATAATAATTTCAATTTCACTTTATATATCCCAATTCCTTAATCTCGGTTCACAGTTCATCCAGCACGTAATTTCATTGAGAAAGATCAAGAAATGGATAAGAACAGTAGCTTTTGCTTTTCAAATTTATCTTCAAATCTTCCGATCACTTGTTCGATCACTTTCATCACCATTTTCCTACTACGAGTTCTTAACGTCATTTTCCGAACCGGCAAGCCACTAGGCAAAAGAGTTTCTCTGCAGGGGCCTCTCAGCACTGTCATTGTTTTAGGTTCAGGTGCGCTCTTTTTTTTTCTTATTTGCTTTTGATTTTACGATGTTTGGTTATGATCTTCAGATCGTGTGATTTCTCGGTATAGGAGGACACACAGCGGAGATGATTAATCTCTTGTTAGTTTTGCGAAAGGAAAGGTTTACACCGAGGTTTTATATCGCCGCTGCTACTGATAATATGAGTCTTCAAAAAGCTCGTGTATTAGAGAATTCTTCGGCTGATTCGGTAACTTCATTTTTTCTCTTCATTCTCTCATAAATTGCTATTAAGATTTTGTTCATTGCCTTTTGTTCTTTTATTCGTTGGATTTCGATTTGTTTAATGTGATTTTGTGTATGATTGCTATTTATATATTGTAGTTCAATGAAATCTGTCATCTTATGTCTGGAATCATGAATTTGGAAATTTGGATTTGGATTGCATTTGCTTATATGAATTCCGAGAATGAGATGCATGCATTATGTATAAATTAGTTAAGATTTAATATGATTATATATGTAAAAGATAGAAAAACATTTATTTCAATTTCATAATCCTCTATAGGAATTTCAAGTTCACAACTAAATTAGATTTTCTTGTTACTTCCTTTTTTGCCCCCTTGTATGTGAATGTAGTTAATTTTCGACCTCTTTTCTTGGAAAAATCACAATTTAATTTCCATTGATAAGCAATGTTCTAAATCTTTCACAACAGAGAGCCTAATTTCAGACTTTCATGTATGATTTATTGGACAATCACCGACTCTAGACTGTCCAAGAAACTAGACCCAATAATTTCGTCCTGGCATAAATTTTTTTTAGAACTTCTTTTTTGCTCTTATGTCTTCGTTTTGAATGATCTTGCCTGATTTCTTATATTAGTAGTACTACTATTTTGCTGTTTTTCTTTCTATTTTACTCTTAAACTTCATTTTTGTTGAAGCACCTGCATTCAACACCTGTTTTTGTTGCTTATATTGATGAGGATACAGGGACATAACCCTCCAAATACAAGGAAAATCTTGAACAAAAAATTGAACTTACCTTTGTTTGTCACTTATATGGATGAGGAGATAATTGCTGCAGTTCTACTTCTTAAGAAACAGAACTGTGGTTCTTAATCATGTTCCTGTTTTTTCTGTTCATAAAAGAGGTTTCCTTCTTAACTTTATTTCAATCACAGAGTGAGACCAAGGGACTCTCTGCAGAATTTATGCAGATCTATAGAAGCAGGGAAGTTGGTCAATCATATGTAACTTCGGTTTGGACAACTTTAGTTGCCATGGCTCATGCATTGTGGCTGGTGATTAAAATCAGACCTCAAGTGGTATTTTTCTGCCTCTGTTCTGTTTTTCTTCTCTTCCAATTTTGTTGCATTTGCTTCAATGAGATGTTTGCGCTCAAATTTCTTTCTAAAAACTTCATTCTTCATTGCAGGTTCTTTGCAATGGCCCTGGTACTTGTATTCCTCTATGTGTAATTGCATTCTTTTTCAAGGTTTGCATTTTCCTTCCTAACCCATTTTATTTTATATTTCCTTTCTCTGTTGGGATTTTTCCGCAGAGGAAAAAAGAAGATAAGTTCAATGCATACATTTCTACTTCTAAGAAAATTGGAGGTTAGCCATTTTTCTTTCAAATTTTGCTTGCAGGTGGTTGGAATTAGATGGTCATCCATTTTTTATGTTGAGAGCATTGCAAGAGTAAAAAGACTCTCTTTAAGTGGTTTGTTGCTTTACAAGTTAAGGATTGCTGATCAGTTCTTTCTGCAATGGCCGCATCTGCAGAGAAAATACCCTCGGGCTCATTATGTAGGTTGCCTGATGTAGATAATTAAGTCAGCTGCTGATGGGTACTCTCACTTAACTTCTTAGATTATTTTCTTATTATTATATTCTACTACTTTATAAAGTTTCTTTCCCTCCACTAAGATTTTTGTATTTCCGTATTGAGGTGGGTTCATTACTACAACATGATTTAATGTAGACTCTGATATTTGGCAAAAAGAACAATAGGATGTTATATCAATCAGCTCAAAATTTCAGTAGTAACATTACTGTAGAAATCAGAGTAATTCTCTGTATTTTTCTTCATATTTCAATAGAACATATTACACCTTTATATATAAAAACTATGTCTCTAATTTAGGAAACTCTAAGATAGGAAAGAAACTAATAGAGATATGATCCCTTAGAATAAGAGATTGTAAAATATTTACAGAATCCCTTGACTAAAGGGATGATAATTCCTACAATTACAATTGATCTTTTAACAAAGACCATATATATTAAGAGACTTCCAGCATATTATTTCACAGCCAGAATGTGAAGTCTTTAGGAATAAGTTTTTTAGACATGCAGTTCCTAGGGTCTATACCCGGGTGTAAATAAGGCCTAATTTAACTGTGTTATTTTATTATTTATTATGTATTTGTATTTACATTATTGTCCCTAGCATTTGAGGATGGTTTTTGACTTCTTGTGTGTTATTTGTATTTAAATTATTGTCCCTAGTAGTTAATGACAGTTATTGTGTGATATTTGTATTAAAAAAAGGGTTACTAGTTGATGTATTAACAGTGTATATAATTCTACACCATCAATGGACCAGATGATACTGCATCATTAGAAATGAAATTAATTGAATTTAGTTTCAAAAGAGTTTAGATGATGTGTCATCATCTAGTTCATTGATAGTGTATACAATATTAGTGCATCAAATATAAATCCTTAAAAAGAAGTGAAGACAGGGGTGGCCTGATGGTTTGTAGGAAAGGTCCCTTGGGAGTCACTGTATTTCCAGTATTGTTAATGCGCTTTAAGATTTACAAAATCTGTTAATGGCAGTAAAGATTATTAGATTGTGTTCAGTGTTCTGTTTTGTTTTTGTGTTTGAAGGGTTCATTTGATAAAGTTAGGAAAGAGTTTCTGGTTTTGTAACAAAATTCTGGATCAACTTCTGTTTCTGTGATTTTGTAAAGTAGATTACTTACCATGATTAAATTCCTACATAGCTTGGTCCAAATTTCCTATCCTTTTTCTACTATTTTTGTCTCTAACTTTATATCATTTTTAGGATGAGAGCAGGCAACATTGCATTATTTGTTTAGGTTCTTGAGCTATCTTGGAGATTTGGCTTGAATAATCATATATATTTTTTAAGCTTGGATTGAACATTGAGAATTCTTACGTATATGTCACAAACCAGCCAGCAAGGAACTAGTGTGTATGACTCACTGAAGTTTGATTGGCTTCGGTGAAGCTCATTTCCAAGCATTCTCTCTCTAGTTTGTGATATAGTACCTATATTCAGGGCGAATGCACCAGTTCCTAAGATTTAAAATAAACCTCATAAAGAGCCTTGGCTTGGCTTATTAACTATGAGCTTCAATGAACCCTATTGACATGTTGACCATTAATGACTGTTCATTTAACCGAACATAAACATGTTTCTTTCTTTCTTTTTCACACATCAGTAAGGGGTTGATTCTTAGATTCATTTGTCTAGTCTTCCCTGTTGTTTTTGAACACACCATTGTTTTATGGCATCTTTCTTTTCTCTGTTTTAACTCCCTCCTGCTTTTGCTTTTTTACACACTGTTACAGAATGGGGCTAGTGGAAACAAATTAGATAATTATTTTCTTCTCCTATACCAACTAGCATGGTCTAGCTTGGTGCTTTAGTTAAGCTGTATCCCTAGCCATTTCGGATGAAGTTATATCCAAAACGGAGAATACGTAGGCATTACTGAATTGTATTTAGTTTGCTAGTGCTATTTTAGAGTTTGGTTATCTATGACTCTGCATTGAGAAGGATGAAAAGATTACTTTTGGGGTTGTATTTCTTGTTTTGCCGAAAATGACAATCTCATATGGAACTGTGGAAGCCACACTTAATCTGTTAACTAACCTCTTCGAGTAAAGGACTCTTCGAAACTTCACTACCGTTTCGATATTCATTCTTAGAGCTTTCATTGTCAAGATAACACTGGTAAACATATGAAACAAAGCCCCATATCGCCAAGACCATGGCAATTGCCTTCACTGCATCCATATTGTCATGGAAAAAGATCACAGCTAGAATTGGAATAACAGGCAAACCCAAGACACTTATGGCATTGGAGAAGAGCGAAGAAACTTTGAAAATCAATCCTATTGTGCCGATGACAAAAAGCTGTGAAGCTATAGCTGTTTCAATCAGGGTCATTGCATAGGAAAACTTACCGAGTTCAAACTCTTCCACTTCTATCGACAAACCTTTCCATTCTCCGCTGATGAAAAGTCCCAGAATGGCTGCAGAAGTCGCAACTAGTGACTGATATATAACCATTTCGAACACCTTTGAGTGTGTTTCTCCTTTTAGAAGCTTTCTGAAGGTGAGTTGTGTTAGAGAAAGCATCAAACCATACCCGGCAGACGCACCAATGGTGCAAATGAATCCGATTGCATATTTTCCTTTAGAGACTTCAACATGGCTTGCTGGATTGGTTTGAAATATCAGGAGGGAGGAGGATATTGTTAGTAGAACTAGTGAATTGATTATAAATGGAGTGAATTTTTGTGAATGTAGGAAGAATGAGAAGAGAGCATTGAAGGCCAATTGGGATGCACAAATGAGGGAAAAAGTCGATACCGGAAGGTGTAAGAGTCCAATAGAATACATTAAGCTGTACGCCACTAGGCAAATACCGAAAGAGAAATAGACCAATGCCAGTATCACCGCTGATGGCTGCCGTATCTGCTCATTTTTGGTGCAACTTTTTGTTGGTGCTAAGCAGTAACATGGTATGACAAATGGGAAGCCTGCGAGTTGTGCGAGTGTAGCAACCCATACGCTCTTCCCGCCTTTGTCATAGTATAGGCGGCCCAAGAGTGTCGATGCCGACTGACCGAAGATTACAAAGAATGCATACATGATTATGCTGCTGATCCACCACTTATAGTTCCTTGGTTCATGGCTTGCCAGTTTCATTCTATTCTGATATTGAGGTGAGTTTTCTTCCTTTACTTCTTGAACTGTTAGGAAAACATTAGCATAATTGTCAAATGAGTTTCTTTATCTGTTATAGTTTGCAAACCTAAAATGTCTGCTTTTTCTCTATGTTGTTTCGACTCATCATTTTTCTTGAAGTATTAATATTTGACATTCATTCCGACATTGCAAACCTAAATGCATGAATATAACATGAAAAAAATAATAAAAGCATAATACGACATGACAATAAAACAAATCTATAATATGTATAACAAACATAAATGTAAATAATCTTTTGAACTGATGAAAATTATTTTTTATTGCTTATTGTTTTACTAAATCGATATCAGGATAAAAATTTTATATTATTAAATTTTAAATATTAAAAATATTTTACTCAAGCTTCAATTATGCTTTGGTATATATTTTAAATTCTACTTTCAATGTAATTTAAAATTATTCAATGTTGAATTAAAATTTTGATGGGTATTTTAATTATATACTATAAAATTAAAAATTATTACTATAAAATAGATGCATTACATTTGGGCATTTTCATTCAAGTGTAGCTTAAAAAAATCACTAAAATGGTTTGGCTTTCATTAGTTTTATTCTATTGATTGAAAAATTTTCATTCTATAATATTTTAATTATCAAAATAATTTATAAATTTTGATCATTTTTGGCAATTTGAATGAAGTAAAAATATATCATTTAATGAAATAAAAAATTAAGAATGTAAAATCACATGCTAACATGTATGATATTAAAAACTTATATAACACATGAATTTGCCAATATCTATATAAAACAAACTATTGATATATTAAAAAGAATTATATAAACATTACTACTTTAAATGCTAATATTATATGAAAAAATAATATCAATTGTCAGATTTGTTAGAAACAAAAGCCTAGATATGCAAATTAAACATATAACTTCATCATTGTAATGAGTAAGAAAATTGTTTTGATGACACTTTTTAAAATAAAAACATCATAACGCTTAAAAAAGTAAAATTAAATTGTAAAAAGCAAAGTGATAATAAATAAAGTTTTAATTAATCATGTTGCATTGTTTTTTGGCATCTCTCTACACCCATAAAAGGAAAAATGAAGAAACAAAAAGCCGTAAAAATGATCAATTTCTTCTAAATTCTATAATATTAAGGCTTAACTACAAAATTGGTCCCTACACTATATCATTTTTTCCACTTAGGTACTTAAGGCTTTTTTTAGTCAAAAGTGGTACCTAAACCATCAATTTTGTTTCATTCTATCCCACGTACGAAGTCAAAGAACATGCCACATGTCATGTTCTTATTGGCTGGTATAATGTTTTGGCTAAAATGAGACGTTAATTTTTTTTTTTACTAGAACGAAATTCATAGTTTAAGTGCCGCTTTTGATAATAAAGAACTTTTAGGTTACTAACTGAGAGAAGTGGTAAAGTGGTATAATTTGAGGTTTAATCTAATATTTAAGCCTAATATTAATTGTAAAATGAATCAAATTGGCAAAAGAAAAGAAGTTATGATCAAAATTCAATCCATTTTTTAGTCAGATGTTATTTTTTGTTTAAGCCTTTCTCTAAGCCTAATAAATAGTTGATCTTCTCAAATATCGGACAATTTTTGAGCATAGGAAAAAAATCCGACCCTCAAAAAGCTGTAGTGCTGCTAGAAACAAATTTGATTGGCCGATTGAAACGGAAAATAGTAGTTTGACCGGTGTCATATGATCGAATAGGGAGAATCATTGTGAGCCAGTAAAAATTGGAAAGCTAAATAAAATACCGGCCTGATTCTTACAACATTGCTTCCAGAGGTAGAGATTGTTGAAACCTAAAACATAGCAACCAAGCCAACTCTCTTGTTTAATCTCTATGCTCTAACACTATCTTTCTGTAAATAACAACAGAAGAAGAAAGCCAACTCTAAAATCCATTTTCTAGTTTGCTTCTCTGATATATTCATGTGTGCTTTTTCTATGTTGGTCCCTTTATTTATATTTGGTATTTGTGTTCGACTTATATCATACGAGAATATGATCCCAAAAAACATACTAGAAGAACTTTTAAAAAGATTATTTATATAAGATACGTACCCGTATTTGATATATGAATTTGAGTGAACATAGGAGCCTACTTACCAATGATGTGGAGTTGAACTTCTTGAGTTTTTCCCATATTCAGAACATGAAGAGGTTCGAAAAATGAACCCCCAGTTAGAGAAGGAGAGAAAAGAGGAGATAGCTTAACAAAATAGGAAAGGATGTATGTGTGAATGGCAATTTAAGTACCCAACAGAAGAAAAAGAAAGGTATCCAGTTCCATCCATATGAAGCACGAGGACGATGACGACCGCATCTTGTTTCTTTCTTTTTTGTCTTGTCGTCTTATTGTTGTGATTGAGCACGTGTTCAATAATTCATTACATATTTTTCGATTTATTTGAAGGGTTATATTTCTTCACTCATGTCCGAATGTGTGTCGTATGAATATTTCAAAGGAGGAAAGCAACATGAAACATAACCATATTATCATCTGTCATGAATCTGTTTTTACAAATTTGAGAATGGTGGGTACATTGACTTTGTGCGGGTATGGAACATGTGCATGGTTTGAGTTTAACAAAATAGGAAGGGATGTACGTGTGAATGGCAATTTAAGTACCCAACAGAAGAAAAAGAAAGGTATCCTGTTCCATCCATATGAAGCACAAGGACGATGACGACCGCATCCTGTTTCTATCTTTTTTGTCTTGTCGTCTTTATTGTTTGTGATTGAGTACGTGTTCAATAATTCATTACATATTTTTCGATTTATTTGAAGGGTTATATTTCTTCACTCATGTCCGAATGTGTGTCGTATGAATATTTCGAAGGAGGAAGCAACATAAAACATAACCATATTATAATCTGTTTTTACAAATTTGAGAATGGTGGGTACATTGACTTTGTGCAGGTATGAAACATGTGCATGGTTTGAGTTTGATGGGGGCTTTTTAGTTTGCAATAAATAGTTTAGTTTATATATCAATTGCAATATCTGCATCTTCAATAACAGGAAATTCACATGGCTTATCAAATGCATCACTCATGATCACGCAATTTAGTGCCTTGGATTTTGACCATTTTGTAAAATGACGATGATGCTTTCTTTTTTGTGCTAAACTTGAACTATCTCATTTACACTAGATCTCCATCAGTAAACAAAGGAGATGGCCTTTTTCTTTGCTCTTGCGGCTTCCACAGGCCTTAGAGCGCAGCTTCTCCTGGGATGATGCTATGCGTCGACTCTTAAGTGTCTCCGCCCTGTATTTGGGTTTTATGACAATAACAATGTATCTTTGCTTGGTCCTACCTTGGAAATTATCCACATTAAATTGGATCTTGTCCTAATGGCCAAAAGCCCAAGTTACCGGCTTCATTCCTTCTTTGCTCTATTGTTGGATAACAGAATTTTTCCGATGTTCCAAAGTGACGATTTGGATGTCCTTTTACCTGGTTAGGCGGCTTCGACGTGCCTTGGTCGTCGACCCTTTGCTATTTCCGGATTTTCCGACACAGTTTATTTATAATAAAAAAATAAATCTATATGAACATTGATAGAATAAAGGTTAAATTGTGCTATTAGTCCATGTATAAAGGCTTAATAGTAGAATTTGATCTTAAATGAATAAAAAACTGAAATAACTACTAACGTGATACATAATTGAAAAAGAAAATCACTGATAAATAAATAAAAACCGATGGACTAACTAATTCTACAAATCATGAATTTCTTTTTTATTAATTCAAATACAACTAAAATAAAACATGACTTAATTAATTTAAGTACAAACTTATGATTAAACTAGAATTACTTACTTCTATCCTAAAACAAAACATACAATTTTATATAAACATGACTTTAATTTGTACACGTAAACTTATAAAACAACACGGTTTGGGTTTAAATAGAAAAAAAATTAAAATTATCATATTTAATAATAAAGAATTACATTTAAACCAACGTTAACTATACCTCCCACTAATTTAATTTAACTGAAATTCTGATTTATGTAAATTACTTGCTCTATAAATATATATATCTCAGCTTCATTCTTCAATTACTGTTTCTTTAACTGTTATATATTTTAATTCTTTGCTTAATTCCATGATGATGGATTCATTCAAGTTTTTGTTTTTTATCTTTTGCTTCGCTTTCATCAAACATTCTTATCAGAGTCGTATTTTTATTCCAAAAACTTATAATCAATTTAATCTTACTGATGTTGCGGGACCCGAGAGCATCGCCTTCGATTGTAAAGGCGAAGGGCCATACGTTGGTGTATCCGACGGCAGAATACTTAGGCATGAACCGAATTTTGGTTGGAAAGAATTTGCTATTCCTTCATTAACCAGGTATTAATTTATCATCATCTGTTTTTTTATCGTTTTGTTGACATAATAGTGAACTAATTGACAGGTTTTTTTTCTTTGTTGGATCAGGGAAAGGAGGTTATGTGACGGGTCGACAAATCCCATGCTTGAACCTATATGCGGAAGGGCTTTGGGTTTAAAATTTAACGACGCAACATGCGATCTTTATATTGCAGACGCATACTTTGGTTTGCTAATGGTTGGGCCCAAAGGGGGAGTAGCACAAGTTCTTGCCAATTCATCCGGGGGAATCCCATTTAGATTTACAAATGGGTTAGACATTGATATCAACACGGGAGTTGTTTATTTTACAGACAGCAGCATTATTTTTCAAAGGAGGTATTTCTTTTCTTTTCTTTCCTTTCATTTAATTTACGGTTGCTCTTGATACAAGTATTGTTTGTTATTTAAAACTCATGAATACTTGCACGTGTGTGTAGGTATGCTGACCTTTTATCGAGATCATCAACCGACCGAACTGGAAGGTTGCTTAGATATGATCCGCGCGCAAAAAGGGCATCTGTAATGTACAAAGGTTTAATGTTTCCCAACGGGGTGGCTTTGAGCCAAAATCGTTCTTTTCTGCTTGTGGCAGAAACTATACGAAAGAGAATATTGAAATTCAACCTTGGAGATGAAGGTGGACTAAACAATAACGAGCCAAAAGTGTTTGCCGAGTTACCTAGAGTTCCCGATAACATTAAGATGAATGAAAAAGGGGAATTCTGGGTGGCTCTGAACACGGGAAGGCCGGGAGAAACTAGTAATGATGGGCCGGATCCTATAGGAGTCAAATACGATAGAGAAGGTTCTATTTTACAAGAATTGGACGGGAATGGAGGAACTATATTTAATTCTATTAGTGAAGTGAACGAGGTGAATCGAACATTATATATCGGTTCGGTTGTAAAACCTTATGTTGGGGTTTTAAAATTTTAAATTTTCAGTTATTTATTTATTTTAATTAGATTTCATTTAGCTTATAGTTGTATTCAATTTCATAGACGAATCAATTGAAGTTTATTATTATTATTTTGCTTTGGGTTATTATTATCCCTACATCAGCAACACTTGAAGTGGGATGAAATTACATACATACCCTTAATTGTGCATGAAATTACATTCATAGTTATTTAAATTCCCAGGCAGGTTTCTCCTTGAGTACAAACAAATTTGTATAGGTTAAAATATGCCATAGATCCCTGTACTATTGACAAATTTTGATTTAGTCCATATACTTTAATTTCTACAAATTTAGTTTTTTTCTATTTTTCAAATTTTAAAATTTAATCCCATTTGTTAACACTATTAAATTTTTTTGTTAAATTTGTTAGTGTGTGACATTTTAAAATTAAAAAATAAATTCACTTGAAAGAAATATAACTAAAAAAAATGACATTATAATGAATCTAAATTTAACAAAATAATTTTAACATCTAAAAAAATAGAGGATTAAATTCCTTTAAATAAAAGTATACTAAAAACAAAAGTTATACACTCATTTTTGTCTTGATTGATGAATTCTTTGGACATGTTGGACTTTTTAACTGTTGCATTTTGTCAAGTCAATATTATTACACGTGACATATCACATGTTGCTATTTACTTGCTCAAACAATCACATCAATGAAAATAAAATTAATGATCAAACTTAACTTTTTATTGTGAGACTTAATTGATTTTACTCTTAAATAATAACTACCTCTGAGATATCGCAGAAAGATAAAAATTCAAGGGAATTATCCAATTTGAGTGCCTATTAAAGTTTGAGGGCTTATTTGAATACAATAATAAAGTTGAAGGGCTTATTTAATATATTACACATTTTATAATTAGTATTTGTTTTGCCTTCATGAGAACTAATAAATTACATTTATCAATTTCGTCTCTCGTCCCCTTTTTTCCTCGTACCTTACAAAACAGTCACAGCTCAGAAAAACATCAGTCAATAAAAATTCCAAGAATTTTTTTTTCCCGAGAAAATCTTTGCCAAACGAGAAAAAAAATGGTCAGCTTTCCTTCTCTTTTTCAACTATTTTGTCTTTCAATTTTGCATTTTAAGAACCTTTAAGAAAACAATTCTCTAATTTTTGCGTTTTAATGATCACTTTTGTTTATGTTCGATTATCTGTAACACCGATCTAAACTTATTTACATCAAATTTGATTTGAATTTTGTTTGTAATGTTAATTTTTCTAAGAGTTAGACTCGGATCCAATATGTTTCTTTTAGAGTTCAATTATAAAAAATAAAAAAAAAGGATAGAAAATTGTTTGTTGAAGATAATTTTTACATTATAAGTAGCTTGTTTAGTTGAATCCGGTTTTAAAAGTTCGATTTTTCTTGTTTGTAGGAATTGTGTCCTTTAATTAAAAACATTCTGCTTTTGGATTCCGAAGGTAAACGTATAGCTGTTAAGTATTATTCAGATGATTGGCCTACCAATTCTGCTAAGGAAGCTTTTGAGAAAGCTGTGTTTGCTAAAACCCAAAAGACTAATGCCCGTACAGATGGTAAAATTTTGCTTCTGCACTATGATTTTTCTGTTAACGTGTGCTCAACATTTCGTTTGATCTGATTGTTTAGGTGTGAATCATGTAGATTTGTTAACAAAGGTTAATGCTGATGGTGGGTTAATCAAGTCATTGGATTTGAGAATTTGAAATGTTGCTTGCTTGTTCATAAAGGGTTTCCCTTCAATTGTATTTGTCGAGGGGAGGTCAGTCTCGCTCTGGGAGACATCTTCAGGGAGTGTTGTCCGGGGAGTTGGCAAACCCTTCAACGGTGGAGGTATTGTGCTTGGGGTATCTATGCTTGATGGTCAGGTGCTCCCCAAACTCTGGAACCCGTTGGGCTCTCCTTGGAACCAAAAGATAAAACCCAGGGCTAAAACCAAGCATAAACACCCCGGGCACAATACTTCCACCATTGAGGAGTTTGCCGGCTCCCCGGATGACACTCCAAGAAGATGTCTCCCAAAGCGAGACCAACCTCCCGTCAACGGTATTGTTTTGAACATTGTTTTCGTTTGTGTTAGTGCTTTCTTAACATTTTGTTTGATCTGATTGTTTACATGTAAAATCATGTAGATTTAAGTCAATCAAGTCATTTGAGAATTTTGAAGGTTGTTTGCTTGTTCATAAAGGGTTTTCCTTGGATGTATTGTTTTTGACATTGTTTTTCGTTTCTGTTAATGCTTTCTTAACATTTCATTTGATCTGATTGTTTATACGTAAAATATAGGTTCAAGTTAATCAAGTCATTAGATTTGAGAATTTGGAGTAGTTTGCTTGTTCAAAAATGGGTTTTACTTTTCCTTTGATGTATAGTTTTGAACCCTTTTTTTAGTTTTTGTTAATGTTTACTTGATATTTCATTTGATCTGTTTCTGTATACATGTAAATCATATTGATTTATGAGGAAGGTTGATGATGGTGAGTTAATCAAGTTATAATATTTGAGAAATTCACCGTTTGCTTGTTCATAAGATGTTCTGAACATAGTTTTCATTGTTTCTGTGTGGATGAATTGCCGAAATATCCTAGGTTGGCATTGCTTTAAGTATTTCAGATTGCTAGTTTAACATGGTTGTTTTCTGCTCCCTTACAGCTGAGATTATAATGTTTGATAATTATGTTGTTGTATACAAGTTTGTTCAAGACCTTCACTTTTTTGTTACCGGAGGTGAAAATGAAAACGAGATTATCTTGGCTGCAGTACTCCAGGGTTTCTTTGATGCAGTTGTACTTCTCCTCAGGTTTTTCATAATGTTTCCTACTATTACAATCTTTCTACATGTGTGAGATATCATCGTGCTATGTTACTTGGACTCAGCCACTCAGGTGTATGTATTGGACATGGATATGTGTCTGATATGGTGTATGTTTTTACAAGATTTTCATGTAAATGAACAGTTTGGGCATAGGCATAGGTACTTCATGAAGAGTCGGAACAACGTAGTCGTCATGCCTAATTTTGGTTTTGCACCCCTTGTTCTCACTACCCTTTGTTTCAGAGGCACCGTGGACAAGAAGGAAGCACTGGAGAACTTGGATCTTATTTTGTTATGCCTCGATGAGATTGTTGACTGCGGGTACGAATAATCGTTCTTTGCATGGTTAACTTGATTTATCTTTACCTTTTCGAATCTTTTAGAATATATCTTTCTTTGCTTATATGATCCTTTTCAAGTGTCTCTAGATTTAGCTGGGTTTGTTTGGTAAAAGTTTAAAGATGTTGTATCATTATTTCAACTGAAGTTGGTTTTTGCAAATATTTCATTATACCAATACAATTCTTGGCTGGAAATGTCTCTTGATTCTTCTTCCGCACCTCCGTAAATTACTGGCAAACATGGTAATGGTAGATTAGGTTAAACATATGGATGCTGCACTAATCACTTATAGTACCTTATAGCGGTTTATCTCTATAAGAAGAAAAAGAGAGAAAAAGAAAAAGAACGATAAAGGGGCAGTCACCCGAAGCAACTGCCCTGTGACAATGCTTATCCCTCATCCCTGTTTGACTGTTCTTTATCTTTGTGCAGCATCATTCTTGAAACTGATGCAAATGTTATAGCCGGAAAGGTTGCTAGCCATAGCATGGATGCTGGAGCTCCTTTGTCTGAACAGGTACTACGATCCTTGTTCCTGAAACAAGCAATGCACAACTCCCTCCCTCTTTTTCAATTTTCTTCCAATTTTCCCCCCTGAAAAGAGGACCTGAATTCTTTTAACTAGTAAAATATTGATGACCATCGCCACCAAACTAAAACATTCGATGTTTGTTTTTACAGACGATAACTCAAGCATTGGCAACCGCACGGGAACATCTTACAAGATCTCTCCTCAAGTAATGGCATATACACCAGGCTGGAAGGTGAGAAAGGTAGAGAATTTATCCTTTTTTTTAATGATACTATGATATTATACCTGATTATGATATACTATTTGTATAGCTAGCTGCATTAGGAGAATAATATTCAAGGAATTGATGTTAGAAGATGCAAGACAAAGGCATATATATGTGTGTGTGTGTTGGGTTTCACAAAAGAGTACAATTTTTACATAAAGGTTTACATGCTTTGTTTTGTGGTTTTTTTCTCTTTTGGGAATTTTCATATGAAAAGAAATAAAAATGTTTATTGTTCAGCTTTATAAACAGGGACCAAATTTGCATAATTTTGTCCATAGATTCAAGGTCAAATTATGGTTTTGGCCCCTGTACTATATTCAAATTGAGGATTCAGTCTCTATACTTTAATTTAACATTTTTTTTTACTATTCCAATTAATGTACTTTTTAAAGGTATTAGTTATTTAAATTAAGGAATAAGAAGAAGAAGATGGAATTATGTTAAATTAAAATCAAAGATGACAATAAATCTCGATTCTCATGCAATATTTCAAGGTTATAATAATTTGACTGAATTTAATTTTTTAAAAAATAACAAAATTCGAATAATTTGTGAGTACATGAATATTCAAACAAATAATTATTTATCATAACCAAAGTCACTTAGATATAAATGGCAATGGGATGGAGATTTTGATTATTTCGGATAATATAAGAAAAATAATTATAATATAAATATAAATATAAAAAATTACTATAAAGGTTAAAATAAGCTCCAAGCCCCTATACCTTTTGTATTATTGAAATGTAATCTCTATATTTATATTTTTAGAAATTTAGTCCCTATATTTTTTAAATTTTAAAATTTAAGTTCAATAGTTAACAGCATTAAAATTATTTTGTTGAAAAACAATGTTGATGAACCTGAATTTAATAAAAGGATTTTAACTATGTTAACAATTGAACTTGCATTCTTATACCCGAAAAGTAGAGAGACTAAATTCTTTGGAATAAAAATAGGAAGAATAAATTTTAAATATACAAAAGATACATAGACATGAACATATTTTAACCTAACATAAAATACATTAAACATAAGGTTAAAATATGCTATTGGTCCATGTACTTCTATGGAACTTGAGATTTAGTCTCTATACTAAATCCCTATAGTTTAAAAGTTAAAAATTCAATCCTATTACTTTTTCAATTTAATAATCATAGTCTAATCATTATCGTCGTTGGTAGTTTCTGTTTAAAATTTATTTAGCTTTCGTCAATCATATAACACGTCATGTGAAGGTAGCTTAATCAACATGTCAAATTGATAAATTTTAACAAAAAATATTTGCAATTTTAATTATTGGGTTGAGATTTTTAAATCATAAAAGTTTAAAGATTTAATTTTTAACTTTTTTAAACATAATGATTAAATCTCAAATATTATCAAACTACAAAGACTAACCACATATTTTAACCTAAACATAAATACAATATGGAATAAAAGAATAAACACAATACAAATACTTCAGGTATAAGATATAGATCCCAACAAACTTCTCACATAAGTAATTACTTCTTAAGAGGCTTGTTTGCCATGAAAAGAATCCAAAAAAAAGTGTTTTTTTTTTCTGTGTATTATGTGGTTAATCGGTATCTCTAATAATTATTTTACGATTTATAACATTTAATTTTTTTAAAAAATAATACTTTTTTTCAAAATTTGAAATTAAATTCTCTCATAAAATTACTTCTTGAATTTTTTGGCATTTCGATTTTTATGATAACAAAAAAAATGACTTAATGACAAATTTGACCACTAACATTTGCATGTTTTGTCAAAATGACCCTAATTGTATTTTCTAGTTTTTTTTGGTCATCAACTTTTGTTCTTTTTTTCAATCTACTTTTTCTAACAGATGTAATGAATAAATTCAAGGTTTCAAATTTTCTTTTCTTTTAAAAGATTTCCATCTTTCATATGTTTGTTTACTGAAAAGTTTGTATACTAAGTTAATTTTTTTAGATAATTACATCTATTTTCTTTAAATTATGAGTTTTTTTTTTAATTTAATGTATTATTTTTTATTTTTTTATTTTTCACATGTAATTATCTTAATGAGTTGTCTAAGTAATAAGTTACACCTCATTAAAAATATTCCACATATGAAATTTCACATCATCCCTGTTAACTTTTTTAATCGTACTTTCATTAAATTTGTTAGAAAAAAAGCAAATTGAAAAAAAGAACAAAGGTTGATAGCCAAAAAAGGCACAAAAATACAATTAGGGCCATTTTGACAAAACATACAAACATTAGTGGCCAAACTTATCATTAAGGCAAAAAAAAGAAATGGAATTTCAAGGTTTCCTAGAGCTAAACCTAGTTAAGAAGGTAGTTCTTCCCTTAGCTTATAGGCAAACTGAAATGAACAATAAAGTTAGATTCTAAGTCCCTACAAACTTTTTATTTTTAAGATCAAGTCATATTTAAGGCAGCAAAATCACAAACATTAATTAATCAGAACAAGGAATCAGTATGTTCTTTTTATTATTATTTTCCCTTTAGACAAATTGAATCAATACCCTTTCAATAGTGAATTGCAAAGCCTCCAAGTATCATCCCTTTTTGCATCAAATCATGAAAAATCTCTCTTTATCTATCTTACACTTTAACTTTTTTTGATTCAGTCCCATAAAACAGTTACAAAAGATTCACTCATAATTAATAAATATTTTATTTTATGGACCACTTAGTTTATATTATTTGTAATTAAGAGTAACCACAATTCAACAATTTGTCACTAATCTACAACCCCTGGATTGATTTTATGATCTTCTAGGACGGTCCAATATGGTTCATGGTTGACTCTACAAAATTAAAATAAAAAATAAAACGTTTCAAAAATATTAAATCGTCAAATTTATTTAAATACATCGGTTTGAAATGATTTTTTAAATCACATCAACTCATTACTCACCCTTATTTCTATTTTTATTTTCTCTATTTCAAGATTATATACTCTTTATATACAAATAATAATTATTATTCTAAAGAATCTAAACCCTAAAATTAATCGGAATATATCAATCAGAGACATTCCATAACCAACCTTAAATCGTTATTATTTGAAGTAAAACAAATTGATGTCGTATTTTTAGGGTGTAGTAAAATAATAAAACTACTTGACAATATCCTAGACATGCTTCCGAAGTTTTTTTTTTTTTTTTTTTTTTTACTCTACTAACGATGGATAGAATAATTACCCTACATTAATATTGTAAAAACCGAACCAATGGTTGAATCGGTCAAATCATTTACTCTCGATTCGACTATTGATCCAACAATAATTAAATAAACAATCAAATTCTCAAAAAATTTTATAAATACATCAATCGATTTTTTTTTTTACTGACTTGCTCGGATGTCGGTCCAATCTACTTTATCCGAACTGATATATCGACTGTCCCAACAACATATATATAATATATCAAAAACCCAAAGATTTAAAATCCTAGCAGACAACCCTTTTGCCTTTACTTTCCCCATTCCATACACTTTTGGGGGGTTTTCTCCATTTTTGGCACCTTACACCTAGCTTGCTAATTCCGACAACCAAATTGCCTCTTTTCTCAAGTTTTCTTATATTCTCCCTTTCTCTCTGTTTTCAATCTATCTTCTATCCAAGGCAGCTTTGATTCTTTTCAAATCCCCCCCCCCTCTCTCTCTTTCTTTTTTTGTGGGTTTATTTATAGACACCAAATATATGTAATAAAGGAGTGATAATAAAATAGAAACACACCTTTGCCATTGGTCTTTCTCTTTGTTTTCTCCTATATATATATATATACATACATACATATTGGCTTGTATATAATTGTTCCTATTAAAGTTTTTTTTTTTTTTTTGAAGAACTACTTGCTTGCAATTTATTCAAGCAGATGCAAGACATGGGTTGTAGGCTTGTTCAGTTTCTATCAATCTTTCTCTTCCATATTTTCCTCTGTTCAGGTGATTCATTCATTCACATACACATATAAATATATAGACAGATGGATAGATTGCTCCTAATTATGCATTTGTGTGGGAAACTAGATTTTATTAAGCCAAAATGCACATTAAGTTAACTTCATGTTATTTTTTTTGTAACCAAACTCGAGCTAAGTGTCAGGTATGATTTTTTTCTAATACGGATATGTTCCAATTTGTCTTTTTAATATATTTCAAAAATCATATTTGACATATAATATATGTCAAAGCACAAATGTTTTTGAGTATAATTTAACTCAAATGTCAATCTTTTGATAATATCATGCGGGAATAAAGATGGAAACTAAGTGTCATATGAATGAGAGAGTGATTGTTTCTAGAGAAAATTTCCTAGAAAGACTAAAAATACAATTACACCATTTTATTTAAAACCAATACCCTGTTTGCCTTTACTTCAATTTAACACTATGGTCTCGATTTAATCTAATATCAATTATATATAAATATATATAGGCAGGGTCTTGGTCTTAAAAAGGATAATTCAATTCCTTTAAAAATTAAAAAGTTGTTGCATTTTAACCCTTCAAAAGTTAATAATTTAATTTTGACCCTCGAAATTCATATATTTCTTCATGAAAAAGAAAACGAATAAAAGAACTTACCTTTGCTTTTAATCTCTTCAGGTTCAAGTGTTTCAGGCAAACCTCCTCCGCAAGAAATCAATCAAAAACCAAAACAAAGCATTCGGATGCTCTTTGCCCCTTCAATATCCACAACAATACTAGACGGTGTCCCCATTGTTAACCCAACAACTCCGGGCACCACTCCAAACCCAACATCCCCCTCGACCGAGCCGATTACAAACCCTACTACCCCGACATTACCGGACACAAATCCGACTCCAACATTACCAGACACCAATCCGACTCCAACATTACCAGACACAAATCCGGCTCCCACCGGCCCTACCACGACTCCTCCGACTGGCCCTACCATGACTCCTCCAACTGGGACAACCACAACTCCTCCAACAGGGACAACGACAACTCCTCCAACAGGGACAACCACGAGTCCAGGAACATCGGGAGGGAGTTGGTGTGTTGCAAACCAAGGTGCTTCACCAACTGCATTACAAGTAGCTCTAGATTATGCTTGTGGCTATGGTGGTGCAGATTGCTCTGCAATTCAAACTGGCGGAAGTTGTTATGAACCTAACACAATTCAAAATCATGCTTCCTATGCTTTCAATGATTATTACCAGAAGCACCCAGATCCGACAAGCTGTGTTTTCGGAGGGGCAGCACAGCTTAGTAATACTGATCCAAGTAAGATATCATTTATGGGTACTAATGGTTCGGTTCAGTTTCGAATAAAATTTACTATTAATATACAGTACTCTGATTTTTGAAAAACCAAGCTAAAGCTGGACTGAATGCTATAGTAATCGACTTGAACTGAGCCATATCGATTCGGATTGGTTCGCTTCATTGATTTTCGATTTTTTTTCTCAACCCTAAGTACTGCAATCCAAATATTTCTATTGAAATTCGTCTCTGTATTGCTTCAGGTACTGGAAATTGTCATTTCCCGGCATCCTCGTCGACAGGGTAATAATCTTACAACCAATTATCATGGTGTTTTAAATTGGTTAAATTATCTAGTGAGCCCCTATAATATAGGCTGAAAAGTATATTAGTCTCTTTAATATAAAAAGTAAGCATTTTACTCACTATAAATTTAACTTAAAGCGAATAGGTAAATTATAAAGGTTAAAAAATGCTGACTTGTAGTGTAGGAAAAAAAGAAAGAAAAAAAAAATCAACACTTTCTAGAACACGGACAATAACTAAATTGTTTTTTTTTTTCACCTCACTTTAAAACATAACAAATCAGCATTTTTAACATTTAACTTTATTGTCATTTGTGATTTTACCTATTTAATTTAAAATTAAATATGCAAGGACTAGATTGCTCACTTTATAGTAGGACTAATTTGCTCCTAAGCTTATAGTATAAGGACCCGTCAGATAATTTAATCTTTTAAATTTCCAGACTAAGAGAAAAGAGTAGCTTACTGTTTTTTCTTCTCAACATGTGAACACAGTGGGAGTCCACCCTCCAACACGACACCACCAACCACCATGTCTCCACCAAGTACTACCACCATGGCCCCACCCTTTGGCATGACCCCACCAACATTTACTGGAACAGGTGGAGACACGGGTTTCGAACCGACCGGACTCCCGAACTCAGCCATTTCTGTGTCATTCCGATTTTGGAAAATCGTCGCGACGATAAGTCTGGTGTTGTCGTTCATCACTGCAAACAAACTCTAGGCAAAGAATGAATCAAACTTTCAGATATAAGATTGCAATCCCATTGTTCCTTAGCAAAGTTCATAAACTTACCAGCAATCTTTGAGGATCAACAATGAGATGTCTATCTCAGAGGCCTAGAAACATTAAAGATCTATAGCTATAGTTCTCGATCTATGTATGCATAGAAGCTGAAGGATGGGGAAAAAAATGAAGAACATCATAGAATATCTTAGGTTCTTGTATCCATAGATATGTTATGATAGCTGCTTTACCAGAATTACAGTTAGAACAATAAGTTATTGAGATCTAGGAATGCTATTTAAGAAAACTGGAAATCATCACAGGTGTAGCTAGTGCATTAATAAATACATACATACATATATACTTTCATTTATAAATGCAATACTAAATTATACTTATTCATCAGCTCAGCATTGCAATATTTTTTTCACATATTTGGATTTGAATGCGAATGTTGGATACGGTATGCATCTGGCACATGGGTATCTTCAAAATTTTCTAAAGTTTCCATGTCTTTGGAGGGTCATATCCTTATACCCACTTCGTATATTGGTATTAGACATGAGTACTTCAAGAAACATGAAGTCAATATGACTTCCGAAGATCCTCTGTATACAGAGAAACACTTGCAAAAATTTACCATACTTGAATGGGACACACACCCGACACAGAGTAATATAGGTTTTCATTTTTCCTAAAATTCTTCTATCTGCTACATATTCAGATAGAGATATGAAGTATAATTCTATGAATATATGAAAATACTTAGAAAAGATTGAGCATATTCATGTCAAACATATATCCATATGGAACATGAACTCCCGAATTTGGATAACATGAGTAAAAAATGTTTAATAGATGCATTAGTTAAAAAAGAAGCATCCAGAAGCAAGAATGAGCTTTGGCAATGTCAATGGCATACATGATTAAGAAGAATAAATGAAACAATAAGAGCCAATAAAGTGTACTATAATCATTAATCATTCCACTGCAAACTAAACTTGTATTATTTCAACAACGATTCCTATCTTACACTGATATGACACTAAGACAACATATAGCAAAGTGAAAGGAACATACACATTCTACATATATAAATTTTCATCTAGAAGTCTTATTTTTCTCAGCATAAAATGGACTTATCATGCTAACACAAGAACATAGGTCTGGAAAATATGTTATTCTTACAGTACTCTCTCCTTCTACGAGTCTTCAATAACTTGGAAGACGTCTTGATTCTTCATTAAATTCATATCAAAAGCAAGCAGGAGACAACAGTGATGCAAACAATGCCAACAGTGGCAATAATTGAACCTTGGTCAAATGCTCTCTGCAAGCTGCCAGCACCTGAGAAATGCTGGTAAGCCAAATACGCTGCAATCACCAAGGAAATGATAGCGCCTTGTTGTGTTCCCCTGTAAATGAAACAACACAGATAGTAAAAAATTGAGACCTCTCAATGGTGGGGTTTGTTTTGAATTGGGTCAATTTGGGTTGGATCAATTCGAGTCTTTAAATTTTCAAGTCATTTTAGGATCACATCATTTTATGTTCAGGTCATTTGGGTTTGCTAACTAGGTTTTCAAGTCATTTCAGGTTGTTTGTTTGAGTCATGTCATGTTTGAGTTATTCTGAGTTTGGAACATTTTTTGTTCGGATTGGAATAGTTTGGATTGTTAACTTCTTATGAGCAAATCAAGGTGAGTCACATTTGGGTTAATTGGGTTGGTTTTCAAGTTTGGGTTAGAATTGACAGGTCTATCAAAAATATATAAACCCCATCAAACATAAGCATAAAAAAGAAGAATAATAGTTTATGTTACTTAGACTTGAGTAAGTTTCGTACATGGATATGACCATCCTAAGATCCTCAAAATATATGAAAAAATCTTTTAAAAAATGAAAATAATCATGTCGAAAACATTCCCTTATGTGAAACTTACACTCCATCAAACATAAGTATCGAAAAGAAAGAATAATAGCATCAGTTTGCCTAAAGTAATACATTAACACTAACCTTAAGTTCATTACATGGTGAGGGGCCACAATCACCAAGAGTAATGCTAGAAATGGCAACTCAAGTTCACCTAGAAACAGAAAAAATTTAATTTATCATCCAATTATTTTAGCAAACAAAAAAATTGTCAAAACTTTCATGATTGAATGTATCCATGTTCCTTGCTTCATGGCCAAATTATTCTGAAAAATTGAATCTGATTCGATCATGCCACAATGAAACCAATCCAACTTACAGAGCTACAACACAATCAAACCTGAACAAACAAAATGTAAATTGACTCGAAATAGAAATCTCTACTGGGATCGTAAGAATTTACCAGGAATGAAGAAGAAGAGACGAACTAGCAGTCCCAAGAATGCTGCCCAAATACCATATTCACCCCTGCAAATTTTAAAACCATCAATCACAAGGATTTTAAGGGAAAAAGTTATGTACTTGGATTAAGTGGTAAGGAGTTCTATGTTATTTGTTCGGTTTTCGAGTATAGTGAACAGAAAAAATAGGCGCTGAGAAAGCTTTGCCTCCATTTTGGAGTTTTAACTGGCTCGACTTTGGAATAGTCCAGACCCAGTATGGGTACCAGATGTAGGATATCAGACCAAAAAAAAAAAAAAAAAAAAGTAAAATACAGTAGAATAAAAGACTTGTTAATTTTCACTTGAACATAAAAATTCAACCCAAACTTGGGATAACCCAATTTGACAGAAACTCGAAATAACTTAAACAAATAACCCGAAAGAACCAGAATCTGAAGTGACTAAAACCCGTAATGACCGAATAACCAGAACAAAGAAGAACTTGAACATGAAACTAATTCGAATCCGAATTTGACCCGAACTAAAATGATCCTATAACTTTAAAACCTGACTCGATGATCAAGTCCAAAATCAACCCAATGACAGTAGAATCACAAAGGGTAAGAACAATATTGCTTACTTCATCCATGAAATGATACTTGTAGGAGCTTGAATTGCTATCAATGGAACAAGAAATTGTTTCCGAATCACTGTTCCTTTTGTGAAAAATAAAACCCTGTTCAAAATCACTTCAAAAAATAAATTTCTTTTTCCAAAAATGAAAACAAGAAGGCAATCAATCAAAAGACGTACGCAGAAGATATGGCGGAGATCCACTGGAGATTAAGACGTGAGAGAGGAGCAGCGTAGCAAACCGCACTCGATCCTCTACTCTTCTTTTTCTTCTTTATTTCCTTATCCTTAATCGAAAATCTACAATTTCAAAAACTCAAAAGTTTAAAGGAACTCGAAATATTTTCCCTTCATCTCCCCCCAATTCGATTCGAATCAAGTAATAAACTTACCTTAGAGGACTGAAACTGATCGAATCAGAAGAGTGAGCGAGAGTAGAAAGCTTCATAGTAGCTCGAAACGGTGCGTTTCGAAGAGGAATAAAGGGTACATTTCGTGCATTGCGAATGTAAAGAGATTGTGTCGCTACTGGAGAGATTGAAATTGTCACCATTTTTTACTCAGTGATGAAGTAACCTCGACTGTATCCGTATCAATGGCGATATGAATTGAATCTTTTAACAGTGCTTAAACCATCATATCATTGGAATTTGAAACTTTAGTTCAAGCGAAAGGCATGGCGCCACGTGAACGGTTCACGGTTCGCGGTTCATGTGGGATCCGGACGGGACGTTTACGTTTATGTTTCTTCTTTGTTTCGCACCGTAGCTCTTGGATCTTTGACCCCATTTACCTTTGAATCCCTCCAAAACCCAAATCTTCCATTAAAGTTTTTTCCTTTCATTTTCTTGGATCATAGGCCCAAATCTTTCTATAGAAACTTTGATGAGCTGAGACTCAAATTTTTATTTCTCAAGCTTCACTGAGACCTGGCAATTGTAACTCCAACTTCCAAACTCGTTTCAACTCGTCCAAATTTAAATTCAATGAAGTGTTGGTTTGTTCACATGTAAAAAATTGTATGAAAAATATTTATTATATCACTTTCCGACAAAAAGCTAGTAAGCTAATTTTATTTTTATATAAAAATTAATTAAAATCAAGCTAATATTATTATATTAATAAAAATTTTATTTTTATTTTTAAAATATTTAAAATTTTATATTTTTTAATATTATTAAACATACATATTTAATTATTTATATTTAATCATATAATAAATTATTAATATAATTAATATAAATTAATATTTATTTTATATTTTAATTTTATTTTATTAATAAATTTTAAAAATAATAATTTTAAATAATATTCTTCGCATATGATTAAAAATATTCAATATTAATATTTTAATATAATTATAAATATATTTGTATGGCCCAATTTTAGCCCGGGCCCATACCAAAAACAAAAAACCAAAAATAGTCCCAAAATTTAAAGTCCATTTACATCAAACCCAAAATTTTAGCCCAAACTTAAGCCCATAAGACCCAAACCAAAAGACTGCTTTATAACCCAATTTAAACCTACCAGACCAAATAAACAAGCCTAAATAGTTCAGGCCCAAAAATTAAACACTAACCCTAAGCCCATTAAACCCAAAGGAAAAACACAATCAGAAAACCCTAGCAGCAATAGCGCTGCCAGCAGCCAGCCCTCACGCGCCAGACTCCGCCCTCCCGCGGCGTGCGCCACTCCACCACGCCACGTCAGAGACGTGCTCGATCACGTACCTGTAAACAAGCACGAAACAGTTGTAAAAAAAGGCTATAAAATGTCGAAATAAAATGCGAAAATAAAAAGGGAGGGTCTTAAAAAATAAAGATTTTTTAAGAGATTGAAAAGATCTTATCGTGTTTTCTCCGGCCGCCACTATCAGTGCGCGAGTGGGGGACTTGTTGCAAAGAGAGACTTGCCCTAGCAGAGAAAAGATGGGGTTCCATTTTGGGGGTTTTGTGGTTTTGGTAAAATGAGTTAGCAAAGGCAAAAAAAAAAGAGAGTTTAAACGTTATTCTTTTCTAATTACTTTTATATTTTAGTTTTTTTCTTTTTTGAACTCACCTTATTATTATTGTTTTGTTATTAATGCTATGGTTTACTGGTTTTTTTTTAATACACATACATACTATTATTATATCTAGTACTGTCATTTTATCATTAATATTATTCTTATTTTTCCTATCACTTTCATTATTTTATTAATATTATTACATTTACTGTTAGTTTTACTATGGTTGTGTTATTGTTAATACTTTAGTTTGCTTTTAACTTTGTTTTTACTATTGTATATTCTATTATTACTATATCTATTACCGTTATTTTTATTTTATCACCATTAATATTATTATTTTACTATTACAGTTATTTATTTTGATATTACTACTATTATTTTTCTTTTATTCTACTATTTTATTTACAACTAACTTTATTATTACTGTTATGTTTGTTATTGATATTACTTTTATTTTCCCTATTGCTACTATTATTATTATTAAATTTAATACTATTATTATTATTTGATTATTAGTGTTTTACTAGTACTACTACTGTTAATTATTATTAACGTTTTATTTATTTTTTTCTCGCACTATTATCTCACATATATATATTATTATTGCCATACTCTTATACTTATTATTATATTTATTATATTTATTATATGGTGCTTTTAATTAAAAAGCGATACTGTTATACTTATTTATATATAGACTTTATTTCTTTTGAACATTTTATATATTTAGTTTATTCCAATTTTTACATGCATTTTATATATTATTACTTTTACATTTGTTTACAGTAAGTTTTTGCCTCACGTACGTTGTTTATGTGGATTGATATGGGTTTTTTTTTTTCTCGTGTCATTTTAGTACCGTGTATTTTTATTTTAGGCTCGATATTATACCTGTGTGGTTCTTATTTATACATTAGGGTTTAAATTCCAACGTTTTGGCCGATTTGGTCCTTTCGCTTTTATCCCGAATGGGTTGAATAAATGCATTCTCGATCAATTTCATAATCGCCTATTTAAAGGGTTTTTTTTAAACAAGGCAATGTTTCGTGTTTGGAAGTTCGAGGAGTCGTACCCAATCGTGCTGGGTTTCGATTTTCCGTTCACCCAAATGACTAAATATCCTTTAAAGATTTTGACTGTGTTTTCTTAAATAAGGCAATACTTCGTGTTTGGAAGTTGGAGGAATCGTGCCCAATCGTGCTGGGTTTCGATTTTCCGTTCGTCCAAATGAATAAATATCCTTTAAAGATTTTGATCGCGTTTTCTTAAATAAGGCAATATTTCATGTTTGGAAACTCGAAGAATCGTGCCCTATCATGCTGGGTTTCGGTTTTTTAGTTTGGCCGAATAGTGGAATACCCTTTTTAAATTGCAATGCATGAATTTTGGAAATCATGAAATGATCTTGGTATCGAGGGCTTGAAACATCGTGTCCTATCGTGCTAGATGTGGTATTTCATCATTTCGGAACAAGAGAATTTCGATATCCAATTTGAATTTTCCAAACATTTTCTAAAGGACTCATATTTTGAAATCTCTTCCAATTTTCGATATTATGAAATTAATCAATCAATAAGGTACCAATTTTGGGCGTTACGAGGGTGCTAATCCTTCCTCGTGTGTAACCGACTCCCGGACCCTTTTTTTAAAATTCGTAGACCAAATGTTTTATAAGGTGATCCAATCACACTTCAAAAAAGATTAGTGGCGACCCCGTTTTCCTTTTTAAAGTCGGCCCGTTTTCCAAACAAAAAATGGTTTCGACAATATTAATAATAAATGCTTTGTAGTATAAAGGTTAAAATATATCATAAGTTTATGTACTTCACAAATTTGTAATTTAGTTTTTGTATTTCTATTTTCAAGAATTTAGTCCATTTACTTTTCAAATTTGAAAATCAAGTCCAATTGTTAACATTGTTAATTTTTTTTGTCAATTTTATTGATGTCACATTTTTAAATAAAAAAATATTCACTTGGTAGTCATGTAACTAAAAAATGACGTTGTAATGAACTTAAATTTAACAAAATATTTTTAATATATGCAAAAATAATGTAAAATATAAATTTATAGATATAAAATAAACTCAATTAAACAATGAAACAATTAAACAATGAAAATATAAGAAAATCTCAAATGTATGTTTGTTTCATTTGAAACAACTTTTATGAAATATTTTAAAGAAATTTGTCAAACAACAAAAAATATTTTACACAGATTCATCCAAACACCACAAAATATTAACTTTTCCAGGAAAGTAAGTCATTTTCCATAAATCATTTTCCAAAAACCATTTTCAGTGAAATAAACAGACCCTAAATCATAAAAATCAAACACGAAAACATCCTAATAAAAAAATAGTTAAACTTAAAATAATTTGTAACACCCCTTACACGTATCCAACGACAGAATAGGGTACGGAATAGGGTACGAGGCATTACCGGACTTATTCACAAGCAAACATTCAAAACCGAGACATGAATTTCTACTCAAATTTAAAACTTTTCAAAAACATTCATATTGTCCGTAAAACAAACCTATAAGGCTCAAAACATGCATCGAAAGTGGTTCGGGACTAAACCGAGAACTTTGGAAACTTTTGGAAAACTTAGAAAAATTTTCCTGTAAAAGGGGTCACACGCCCGTGTGGGTTCGGGACACGCTCGTGTGATCCTAAGACACGCCCGTGCTTCAGGCCGTGTTCAAATTAGGGAGCATTCTATTTATGACGTCATCATCAAATTAAGGTCACACGGCCAAGTCGTACGCCCGTATGCTTAGGCCGTGTGATCGATTAAATTTTCATAATTTTTCATAAAATAGGTGCAGACTTCACACGGCCAAGGGCACACACCCGTGTTCGAAGCCGTGCTGTAACAGCCCGATTTTGACCCTAATTGGAATAGTGGTTTCGGGACCACAATCCGAGCCCGAAAAATATTTTAAAATTATTTTCAGTATGTATTATGTGTGAATTTGCTTGTGTTAAATTTTTGTGTTTTAATTTTGTCAATTGAGTGTCTAATTTAATAAAAGGGCTTAATCGCGTAAAATAAAAATTTGATGGTTAGTTGTGAAAGTGCTTAATTGTTGTTGTCTTTTTAATATGGAGGATTTATGTTGCAATTATGCCATTTTAATATATAGTGGACGGCAACATGTTATTATTATATGTTATTATATGTTAATTTTATAAATTAAAATTAATAATAATACAAACTAATGTTATAATATAATAATAAAACATAAAGTGAAAAGGCCATTATCATCCATTCATGACCGAATAGAGAAAAGAAAAATAAAATAGAAAAGCTTTGGGTATTCGGCACCAATCTAGCTTGATTAAGGTATGTTTAGGTTTCGGTTTTTGATAATTTTTACGTTTTTGAGATCGTTGCTATGAAATGTACAAAACCCATGCTTCAATTTTTGTTTTGATGAATATTTTGAGTTGAGCCATTGATGATAGCTTGTTATTTTTGTTATTTGATGATGAAATATGAAATATATGTGTTAGATTAACATGTTTTGTCTTTGAATTTTTTATGAATTTGAATAATTTAGACTAAATTGCAAAAATAAATTTTTGAGGGACTAAAATGTGAAATAAATGAAATGTATGGACTCGTATGAACATAGGTAATATTCGGCCAAGCATGGGTAATGTGAAATTTTGTGTATTTTGTGTTTTGTGCAATAGGGACTGAATTGTAAAAAGTGTGAAATGTCAGGGGCAAAATGGTAATTTTCCCATTTATGTGTTTTTAGACTAAATTGAATGGAATGGTGTTTAAATAAGCTTAATTTGAATATGTTTAGATCAAGAACCAAATAAATCAGATTTGGACCGGGGAAAAATAAAAGTAGTCGATTAGTGGATTTTACCGCCTGTTGACGTCCGAGGTAAGTCAATAAGCATTTAAATGTTGTTATATCTATGAATATATATTTGTTACGTAATCGAAATGAATTATTTGAATTATATATGCTATGGTCAAATGTGATTGTGGTGATTGGCTATATTCCGAGCTTGATTCAATCGAGTTTCGACCTCCGTAAGCCTCGTACGAACCTTAGGAATAGATAGGATACATATGTCATGACATAGGATATCCGATATGTGTTATCGTGTAAGACCACGTCTGGGACGTTGGCATCGACTTGTGTTTACGTGTAAGACCATGTCTGGGACATTGGCATCGTATTTGATTCGTGTAAGACCCTGTCTGGGACAGTGGCATCAATATGTGACTACATGTAAGACCACGTCTGGGACGTTGGCATTGTACGAGTTTCCTACTATCCGCGTATCCTTTTTAATTCCAAACGGTTCAACGAGCAATGTTAAATGAAGACCAAATGTGAAATTGAATTAAAAGGCTCAGGTATGTACTTATACTAAATTGTGAAAATAAGGTAAGTCAGTTGTTGAATTGATTGTATAAATGTTAAAGTTACAAATGTGAAAAATGTGAATGCATAGGTGATTGTGTATATTCGGCCAAATGGGGTATATGTGATTTTAATAGTGAGATTTATATAAGTTCATGTGTATTTGTACAATTAGCCATATGGTATGTGTATGAAAGATTTAAATGATAACCTTGTATTTGAGAACATGTATATTCGGCTTTGTTAACTTAGTGTTAATATATAATAGTTGATATATATATTTGCTTATGACTTACAAAGCTTAAATAGCTTACTCTGTGTGTGTGTGTTCTTGTTTACTTCTGTTTATAGATTTGGATATACGTTACGAGCTCGAGGATCGTCAGCAAGACTATTCACACTATCGACAGTTTCCTTTGGTATTTTACTAAGGTGAAAATTTAATATATGGCATGTATAGCATAGTAAAAGGTGGAATAGGAACTAAGTACTTTGTATGTAAATAATAGCCATGCGAAGATGGTTATCTTCTTTTGATTGATTTGGGTTCTGTGTTTATGGTTGATAATGGTCATTGAAAAATAAGTTTATACTTATGCATATGTGATTATCGTATATGTTCATGACAGGTAAGTATGTGTTATGTTTAATTACAAGTTAGACATATTGAAATTGGTTATGTGATTAATATATGTATATTGGTTATGTTTGGCATGATGAATCGAATTAGTTAAAATGTGGACTTGAACCGAATGTAAACTTGGATATTTTGGCTATGGGTAAGTGATGATATTAGGGATATGTTGAATTCGATTAAGTGTTATGTAATTGTATATTTGTTGTGCATTGTGTAAAGTTTGATTTACTTACTAAATGAACTATGGTTGAGTGTGTCTTTGTATGTATATATATAAATCAACTAAATGATGTTAAATAAATTGTATATGTAATAAGTATTAGTAATTATGTAAATTAGTAAGATGTGATTTGGTTTTGATATATATAAATTGGAATTGAAATGATCATGTTAGATATATATGTATTCGACAATGATGTGAAATTTTGATAGATGTTTAAATATAATACAAATGGATTTAGTTGTAGTAATTTGGTTATGATATTTGTATTTGTATGTAGTATTTGTGGGATGTAAATTTTTGTTATGTGAAAGGTAATAGATGTGTTTCAAGATTAAATTGGTTATATGATGTAATGTGATAGAAATTCAAATAAAGAATTATGTATGTATTTGCATAGATTCGGCTATGCTTAATTGAATTATTGGTGTACTTTATTGAGGATTTATTTATGGTTAGTCATGGATTCTATAAGTATGTGATTTTTAAATTTGGAATACACTAGGAGTTAAGTTTTAAATTGCAAATTAAATGAATGATGATTATAATCGAAGTTGTTTGTATGGAAGATTATATGATTGGCCGAATGTGTATTTGTGATTACTTGAGTGATTTGACATGTATGTATATATCGCTTATTAATTAGTAAGTGATTTGATTAAAATTCTTGATAGTCATTTGTACTTAAAATGATTCAAATAATATGATTACATATGTCTATGTTCGTAATAAAAGAAATAGTGTATTGGTTTTGAAATGGTGCAGGTTTGAACATACTTGCTTAAAATATTTGAATGTTGATAATTATATGTATTAAAATGATTAAGCCTAAGTTGAGTTTGATATTCGTTTAATAAATTAAATATTGAATGCTAAGTATGTGAATATGATTTGTTAAATAAAAGAAAAGAAAATATATGCCTGTTTTGAGTGATGTCTTATTCGGTAATGCCTCGTAACCCTAATCCGGCGACGGATACGGGTTAGGGGTATTACACGTGCCGTCCACACGGTTGAGACACACGCTTGTGTCTCTGCCCGTGTGCTCATTACTGAGCATTTTATTTTGCAACAATTAAGGTGCAGGGGACACACGGCCGAAACACATGCCCGTAGGGCAGACCATGTGTCGCGCACAACCTGGACACATGCCCGTGTTTCTACCTTTGTGGACAAATATAATGCTATCTACCAAGCCTTTTTGCCACCCTTCCATGCACCAACCTACACAACAATTCATAGCACCAATCCAAGCATATACTTTCAACCCAATCAGCCATACACAAGGCATCCACATATCATCTACATGCTATCGTTTATCACATACAAACATCACATACTTAGCATCTCAAACCATGCAATTTCTCACATTCATGAAAACATCATCATATGTATATATACTTAACCAATATTAGCCAATATCAAATGCCCATTTACAAAATGAATTATCAACTATTGAAGCCATCGCTTATGGCCAAATCAATTATGACACATAACAAAAAGACCAAGTCCCTATACATGCCATAACTCAAAATATTGAAATCATAACTACCCAAAATCATTGTGTGAATGAATCTTCAACCTTCTTCGATCCCCGAGCTAGCTTGGTGACACTATAAGACAAGAGAAAGAGAAAGGGAATAAGCTTTAAAGCTTAGTAAGTTCCTATGCAAATAATAAGCATCATACACACTTTAACATGTATTTAACATAAAGTAAATTAACATAAATGTCATTGTGAATTCATAATCAAGCTTAGCATAGATGTTATTAAAATCTTAACATCATAACTTACTCAATCGAACCAATCCGAGGTTTCATTACATATCGAGCTCATTAAGCATGAGTTTTACGAACATACCTGTACCAACTTGCAACTTACCATAATCTTTCACATCATACCATAGTCTTTCACAACTTAAAATTTACCATTAAGTTTCCCGTTAAACCACTTGGAATACTAAAGGATACTCGGGAAATCTCACACACATAGTACTATACCAATATCATATCCCAGATATGGTCTTACATGGGATCTCATATCGATGCCAATAGCCTAGCTATGGTGTAACACCCCAAATCCGGCCCATTCACGCCGACCGAATTTAGAATGCCACTGCGGAACACTTTCAAAAATATTCTTACTTAATAGTGAAAACTGTGGAAAAATTTGTTTCATTTAATAAAACATTTTCGTGACTTGAAATATTCTAAGTAAAAATTGAAGTTTGTTGTAAAAATATCGGATTCAAACTTTACTTGAGAAAATAAAACCATTTGCAATCAACATTTAAATTGTCCATCCATAATAGAGCATAATAATAAAGATGCTTAATAAGAGTACTTAAGTACTTTAATGGGCCTTTTTACATTAAACACTTAATCAGAATAATGAAAATGTAGATACTTAATTAATCAAAATATCCTTTTTCATGAGAATCCGCTTCCACATGGCCACCTTTGTATCCACTCCGACCCGGTCCAAAATCACGATCACCTGAAAGGTTTAGAAAAATTGGGTAAGTCACCAAGACTCAGTGCATAGTTAGTACACATGTCCTCACATATGGGCTTGGCCCATATCCACACAGTCTATATACATGAATATGCAATTATGAAACTCAACCCATACTTATATATATATAAATATACCATAGCAACATATTACTTGAAACACACATACATCACATGTCATCACATTTTTGTACATTCATCAATAATCATTTGTTACCGTAATCACTGAAAGGTTAATACCATAACCACTAACACGATTATTCAATCACCCACCAGGTATCCACACTCTTAGCCCTTATTTTGGCTAACATGCACAACATATACATTTACATAAAATAACACATAAAACACATATAGCAAGCAAGAGAAAAAGGCGATAACTACTTTTGATTATAGCGAGTTCACGATCTATCGAATCTAACAAAATCTAAAATCTCGAAAGCTTCTGCTACTTCTATCGATTTGCCCCTAGAACACATAACCGAAATCGGTCACACTTAGTACCAATAATATGGCTTTAGGCCGAATACCATGAGTCATATACCTAGCTTATTTTGATCCCGAAACACCACTTGTTCCTGTTGATTTGCTCTCGAAGTTATCGAAATTCCTATTAAAACATTGTTAAAAACAGCTAATACACAAATCTATGAACAAAAGCTCTTGGCCGAATATTACACTTACCATTTCCTTGAATAGTCGAACCCTGAAGATTCCTTTGATGCTCCTTAACGCTAGCAACGTTTGTTTAGAGAGACTAAAAGGAAGTAGTCGAAGGCACCTTCTTTAATGATTCAGCTTTTGAGACCAAAAAGAGATGTTGATGAGGCTCACCAGAGATTCGGCTTATACTCTAAACAATGACTACACATTCGGCTATGGCTCTCAAAGGAAGATGGGTTGTTCGGCTATCTCATCTTAACACTCCTTTAGCTTTACTCAAAACTGGCCATGCAAACATGTAGGAAGAAAGAAAGCAAAGCAAAAAAATTCGGCACTCCTTGATAACTTGAAGCCGAAAAAGGAAGTCCTTAGAGAAATGCTTCATATTTGGCCAAGCATAAAATGGAAAGAAAAACAAACAAGAGTTTGGCACCCTTTCTTACACTCAAAGTCGAAATGAAGGTCCCTCAAGAATTCAACATTCGGCTATGCACCAAATGCCAAGAAGGAAAAACCAAAAATTAAGAATTCGGCCATGCTTTCAAAATGGGGAAGAAAGAAATGAATTTTGGCATGCTTAGCCAACTAATGACCGGCCATGCTTCCTTGCAAATTCCCATCCAATTCAAAATTCCTATCATCCAATACCAATAAGCATTGTTTATTCATTCTTCCATCACCTTTCATAAACTAACAAAATATAACCCATACCTCACCATTTCCTATACATAATATAATAATAACCCATCATTTAATAAATAAAAGATTAATACCCATGCTTCCAACTAAATACAACTCCCCATACTCAAAATAATAATAAAAATAATAATAAAAATAAAAATAACAAGCACCCCATGAAGCATTGTTCACGCGTGCATGCCCCATGCAGCCCTTTCCCACACTGGCAAAAAGAAAAACCCATGGCTTGCTGCCCCCAGGTCTCGAACCCGAGACTTGAGGAAGCATCTCCAAGCCTTCTGCCACTCGTCCCTTTGCGCATTTCATGTGAATAAATGCGTCGAAATTCTTTTAAACCCTTCTTCACTGGCTCTTTATGCTTTAGCGCTAAAAGCAAAATAGAACGCCTCAAGTGCGACCCCAAGGACTCAAACACGAGTCCTCCTAGCTGCAGCTCTCAAGCAAAGTCCTTAACCACTCGGCCACTTTGAATTTCATGACACAAACGCATCGCGACTCCCTTTTAACCCTTTCTTCTTGAGCTTCCCTGAGCCTTAACGCCAAGTAAAATAAAAACACTCGCGCGCCTCCATCAGGGCTCGAACGCCCGACCTCATGAAGCTCCCTTGGCTGCAAGCGCCCCAACCACTTTGCTACTGGTGCCTTGATGTCAAAATCCCGCCACAATTTATTATAAAGCCTCCTTCAAAGCAGCGCCATTTTGCAAAATAAAATGCTTATGCCGCGCCCAAGACTCGAACCTCTAACTTGATTGTGGCGTCACTCCCAAGCTTTAAGTGGCACACGGAAGCCACTTTACCAGGGCATTTCATATGCCATAACATACCAAAATTTATTCTTAAGGCTTCCTTGCCTATTTTCCTCTTTTAACCCTCAAATTTCCAAAATTTTCCAAAGTGTCCCATTTCAATCCGAGAGTTTTAGGAACTCCTAAAACACATCCAAACCACTCTTGAGGCCCACTAATATTTGAGTTATTCTTCAAACGCACAACCCCTATTTTAGGATATTACATATGGTCTTACACAAAATCTCATATCGATGCCATATCCCAGATATGGTCTTACACGAAATCTTAAATAACCCTAATGTCATGACATTTGTATCCTACCTATTCCTAAGGTTCAACCGGGATTTCTTGTTTGTCAAACTTTATCAATTTCATTCAAGAGTAAATCACAATTCATATAATAATAAAGCAATTAAAGCATAAATAACAATACATTATTTACATACGAACTTACCTCGGTACAAAAATAGTAGGAATGGGACTATAATCGTCAAATACTTTATTTTCCCCCCGATCTAGGTCTAAACCTCGTTTCTCTTGATCTATAATAGCAAATGTAACTCATTTATTATTCACATTATTCAATTCAGTCCAGAAATCACATTATGGCAAAATTATATTTTTGCCCCTAAACTTTGACATATTTATATTTTTACCCCTAGGCTCAAAAAATGAAATCTATTCAATTTCTTCGATTCCCAAGCCTAGACGATCCTCTTTTACACTTATAGCAGTCCACATTTTTCATTTAATCACACTTTTACACATTTTATAATCTTTTTACAAATAGGTCCTTTTGACATTTTCATAAAAAATCACCTAGTAAAAGTTGTTTATCACACATCAAACATTCATAATATACCATTAGAAATAAAAATACACAAATATCCAACATGGGTCAAACCCTAGACCTTGATCTTTTCTTAAATTAATGGTAGAAATAGGTAGATCGAGTGATAACGACTTCAAAAACATAAAGAGCATTAAAAACGGGCTAGGATGTACTTATAATCAAGCTTGAAAGTTGAAGAAAACCCTAGCTATGATGTCTTGTAAAATTAGGCCAAGGAGAGAAGATGGACACCAATTTTGACTTGATTTATCCCTTTTTATTCTTTTATTTACCAAATGACCAAAATGCCCTTTTTACCAAACTTTAAAATTTTATCTCACCATATCCATTTTTGTCCACTAATTTATCCAAGGGTCTAATTACTAACTAAGGACCTTCAATTTAAAATTTCATAGCAATTAGACACCTCTAGCATGTAGAACTCAACTTTTGTACTTTTTACAATTTAGTCCCTTTGACTAAATTGAGTGTCCAAACGTCAAAATTTCGAATGAAATTTTCACGAAATTATTCGTTAAACTTTAGACCATAGAAATGTAATAAAAATAAATTTTTCTATGTAAGATTTGTGGTCCCGAAACCACTGTTCCGATTAGGCCCAAAATCGGGTTGTTACATAAATATTCAAATCTAAAATCATTTAAATCTAAAATGAATAATTTTCAATTCAACGACTTGATTCTTAATTATCTTAATGAATATTACAAAATGACTTAACTAACAAACCTAAATGATTTAAATCCGTAATTATCTGAACTTGAAATGTTCCAAACCCTAAATAATTAAATCTAAAATTACATGAATCCAAAATGATTCATAACTATGTATATATGATCCTCTAAAGACACTCCAAATACATGAAAAATGTGGGGAAAAAATTGAGCATGCTCATTTTCAGACACACACTTATATCCAACATTTACCTTTGGAGTCCGAGTAACATAAGGAATAATTATAAAAAAATTCAAGATATGAAATTTGAAGCGCATTTATTCTTCTATTCAAGAGTTAGGAAGAATTATGGGTAAATTTAGGCATTTGTATAAATAAAAACAAACTAAGCAATATAAATGCATTTTGATCAGTAGACAAATAACCTTGGCCCTGTTGTAAGTGATATTAAGGGGCAATGCACAACAAAATTTGTGTTGGGGCTTTCTATTTTTTTTAAAGTATCCATGTTTGACACTTATTAAACACATACTCGTATATAAATAATGTACCTATGTAGTTAGAGTTTCCGAAGAAAGAAAAGACGATAGCTTGAATTTGAAGGTAGGATTCATAAAGGGTAAACTCATGAACCCAAATATCTTGTCATAATGATTTTTTTTTTTCCAATTCACTAGATGTATCAATTTTTATTAAGAAAACAACTGAGTTATAATTCATTTTTCTAAATCAAATTCAAGTTGTTTATTGATAGAGATAAGTAAAAGTATCATTGAGGCTCTTGCACTAAGAGTTTGATTGCATTTTGTTCATTCTACTTAAAAAATGGGTAAACTAGTCATTTTGTTAAATTTTTTTATCAATTTTTACTGTTAAAAGCTGATCCATATAATTTAGTATGAGGTATAAGTGGCATGTCATGTGTAACTATCTGTTATTCTATCAACCACATCAATTTTTAACTGTAAAAATTAATGAATTTTTTAACAGAAAAGACTAGTTTGCTATTTGATCTAACATACAGTGACTAATTTATCTTTCTTTTTTTTTTAGTATAAGAGGCAAAATACAATTTAATTTATAATATAGAGACATCCATGATACTTTTACCGATGCAAATATCTTGTTTAAGCATGAACTCATAGCCTACAACTAGAGGTGTTCATTGACCGATCAACTTGGGCTACTTTGGGTTGACCTTGGACGATTTTTCAATACAAACCTAATTTGTTTTACCATTTAGTTATAATAAATATTAATGATTTATATTTACATTAATATATTTTTATAATTAAATTTAATAAAATATTTTTTTAAATATACCTCTTCAAGTCGAGCTATCTATTTAAGCTTGAAGGTTTTACTCGAAATTTGAAACAGTTTAAAAAGAAAACTAGTTTAGAAAAATAAACTTGATTTAATCATTTACAAATATGAAGGGCTAGATAAAAATTAAACCAAACTTAAACAAATATGCATAATATATCACGATCCAACCCATTAATACTTTTATTTTTTAAATAGAAAAACAAGTTATTTTGGATAGATTAAGGGCCCATTTGGATGGACGTATACCTCTAGTACGGTGCGTCTAATTTTTTTTTTATTATCTCACGCTATAATATTTAATCTCATCATCACCGTTGATTTTGAAGACCCTAAAAATACCTTTGCATGAGTGATACATTTATTTCTGATAAAATTAAAAACAACAATAATAATAAAATTAATTACTATAATTATACTACCTTTGCCCATTCATAAGTCTAACTTTAAATTTTTTAAAAAATCGGACCTTGTCCCGCCCATGAACCCTATGCGAACAACCCAAATCCAGTACTTATAAAATGAATAAAGTAAATGACTAATCTCCACCGTTGATTCATTTAAATTCCTCGAAATCGAGGGAAACCCTAAATCTGTAAAAACCCTAAAAAAGACTTCACTTTTAGCATCTCTATATAATCTGCCGCAACCCCTTCAGAGCAAATGTAGGGCGGCCAATCCAAAACCCTAATTTTGCCAGTAAGCCCTCTTATCGCCTTTCTTTTCTTCTTTTTTCCTCTTTGGTTCTTCATATCATGCATTCATTATCCTTTACTATTTCAGCAACTTAAATAACACTTTATTTTTTTTTCTGGCTTTGTTAATGATAAAGTAGGTAAGAAGAAGGTAAAGAAGAAATGGCGGTGCCGCTTCTAAGTAAGAAGATCGTGAAGAAGAGGGTCAAGAAGTTTAAGAGACCCCAGAGCGATCGCAAAATCTCCGTCAAGGTATCAAAATTTTAAAATATTTTTCATTCAAAATTTTGTTTTAGTCTATTTATATCCACTGTCCCTGTACTCTTTTGACTCTTGAAATCTAGTCTCTCTCTATTTTTTTTAATTTCAGTAATCAAATTTATACGAAACCCATTGTTGTTACCAATTGGACAGACAAGTACAGGGGTTGAATTTCAAAATCCCGAAGAGTACAAGGACTGTTAACATGATTAAACATTTTTTTTCTCTGTTTCATTATGTTACTCTGAGCTTTGTTTATTTGGGAGAGAAGTGAAGATGATGATATTTATTGTCGCCCCAGTCTTACTTTGCATATATTCAATGTCTTCATATGCAAAGTTGGTGATTGACATTCTTATCTGATTCATTTTCACCTTTATTTGTTTACAAGATTTTGATTAATAGATACTTTTTTTCTGTTTTTCTTGAATATAGTTTGTGTGGATTTACATATGAATTATGAAGATAAGATCTTCATACCTAAAACCCAATTTTTTGATCCATTTTCCGTTAGGGTTTTTATAAAGTATTTTTCTTAATTTTATTGTAAGAGATTTACAGAAGGGACATGATGATTGTTGTTTGACACCCAGTCTTACTTCCATTTGTTAATGGAAGATGAAGAGATTAATCAACTTTTTATCTGATCCATATTTATCAAATGACCGATCTTTTATTTATTTTTATCTTTGTCCCCAAAATTGTTTTATCGATTTTCCATTAGGGTTCCTATAGAGTATTCGTTTTTTGTTCTTGTCTTTTGTTGTAAAAGATCTTCAAAAGGGATATGATGATTGTTGTTTGACACCCAGTCTTACTTCCATTTCTCAGTGGAAGATGAAGAGATCTATCAACTTATAATCTGATCCATTTTTATCAAAAAAATATTTTATTTATTTATTAGAAGATTTGATTCTTTAAAGTATGCAATGAGACATGATGATGTTTATCCACCATTTCTGCATTTGAATGATGAATACCAACATGCACTACCATCTGATCTCTTGCATGTTTTTCATGAAAAATTGTGGTCATTTTCAGTGATTTTAACTGTTTTTGATGTTCTTTTGGGCGGGAATTTTCTGCAATCTATGATGGAAATGAATCATCAGACCTGATCTACCTGTGATGATTATATGAATAATCACCATCTTTCGACTGAGATTGCACATATTCTCTAAAAATGTTTACCTTATGGTATTCTGACATTGATATAGTACGTCAAGCATTCATGTATTTCATGCTTGTCTCGTGTCTGATTATACAAACTCCTTCGATTTTCATTTGTTTTTGCCTTGTCTGGGAAGTTCTTGCCCTTGGTATCTGATGTCCAGCTTTTATCTATTTGTAGCTGGGTGTTTCGTTTTTACGGGCAGATACAAAGTTGTTGAACAGGTCTTGCGACACAGTTAGCTTTTGTTTTTCATAAGCTTTCTGTTACTAAATCCCTGGTCACATTTTAATCTTATGTTATTCCGAGTCTTCATTTTTCTGTTTAGTATTTGGGTTTGATACTTTTTTCTGTATCATACCTGGACTGGAGTATTGGACATGTCCTCCAAGGACTATCCAAATAAATTGTATGAATCAAACATACTCATAACAAATACCATCCGACATTTTTATGGAATGAAACAGACAAACTGGCGAAGACCGAAGGGTATTGATTCTCGTGTAAGAAGAAAGTTCAAGGGCTGCACTTTGATGCCTAATATCGGCTATGGTTCAGACAAGAAGACACGTCACTATCTACCTAATGGCTTTAAGAAATTTGTTGTTCACAATGTTGGAGAGCTCGAACTGTTGATGATGCACAACAGGTAAATCTTAAAAAACCCAAAACGAGTGATTCAATCATTTGCTGTATTTGTAACTCGTTGTTTTGTTAATTTGTTCTTGTCGGTTGTTTTTTCTCAGGACATACTGTGCAGAGATTGCACATGATGTTTCAACAAAGAAGAGAAAAGAGATCGTTGAACGAGCAGCCCAGCTCGATGTTGTGGTTACTAACAAGCTTGCGAGGTTGCGCAGCCAAGAGGATGAATGAACATGGAACTTGGGATCTTGTACGCCATTACCATTGCAAAATTAGCTTGTTATTGAAAGATTATTATTTATAATTTTCTTTTGTATAATCACAAGTATTTTCGAGGTTGAGTGATATTTAGATAACATATTTTCAATTGTGATTAAACATTAGGAATTTCACTCTAAACAATCAGTAATGTCTTTGAAGCACTCCATCTTCCTCAACTCCTTCATCTTACCCCTCTTTTGCGTTACTATTTACAGCTCTACGATCATTGAAATTCTGACAACTCTCCAAAATATTTACCATACAATCCTCTTTCCATCGCAAACCTAAGTCTCCATTCAAACCCTATTGTAATAACCAAATTTGCCCGGCCCAAAACCCAATAAACCCGAGCCCAATTGTAAAACCAAAAATTAAATAAAACAAAAAAATCCAATAAAATAAATGTCCAAAGTCCATTACAAGAAACCCGAGGCCCATTTTACACTAAAATTTCGGAGCCCCATTAACCCAATAAACAACCAAGACCTAATCGGCCCAAATGCCAAAGGGCCCAAAAGAATGAAAAGAAATTGCTAGGGTTTCCCTAGCCTAGGCGCCGCACGAGCCTCCATTCAGCCCCTGAGGCGTCGCTGGCCTCCACCCACGCGGCACTATCGCCGCTCCCCACTACCGTTTGTCCACTTCCTGTTGTCGGCCACGATCTGCAAGAACAGACAAAACGCAACAATACCAGAAAGCAAAAGAAACAAACAAAAAATAGCAATAATATATTGTATTTTAGCTTTCTTTTTCTTTCAATCTCGGTTATAAAAACCGAATGAAAACACTGTAAAAAGGAGGGGGTTTTTTTTTTTTCTTTTCTTTTGAATAGACAGTAGACCGAAAGTAATCTAAGGCCATTTTTTTCTCAAATCACAAACAAAGAAAAACGAAGGTATTTTCATTTTATTTATATTTTATCCTTTCTTCCTTTTCATTCATTCACTAACATATACTTATATATATATTTAAAGCATAAAAAAATATAAAAAAAAAGGGAAAAAAAGGTACCGTTTGCGATTTCCGGCCACCGCGCGGCGCCATGGTGGACACCCTCGCCGGAAATCTCCCCTCCTTGCACCTACAGAGAAAAAAAAAGGAAAGAGTTAAGAGTTTTTTTAAGAGATGAAGCAGAAATGAATTTTTTGAAGGAAATTGGCCTTAAATAGGCCCCAAAGCGGCGCTGATTTTGGTGCGGCCATTATTTAGCCCCAAAACGACGCCGTTTCCCTTAGCCAACCAGCAGCGTGTGACCCGACCCGGCCATGGGATCGCGTGTTTTTAGTTAAATGGGCTAATTGCCCTATTGGTCCCCTCCGCTTTCTTTCATCTTTCCAATCCGATCTTTTATTTCTTCCAAATTTGGCCCGAAAATTTGCTTTTTCGTTTCAATCTAGCCCGCTCTTGACACACTGCCGTTTACGACAACGGGCTTATTTTCCATTTAAGTCCCTTTTTAGTTTACTGCTGCACGACAATTTAGTCCCTTTTATCTTTATTTCATTTCAAATCGACCTCAAATCTCATTTTCCATACAATTTGATCCCCTTCTTAGTATTTTATAATTATTCACTTTATCCTTATATTTATATATTATTAATAATTATTATTATCATTACTATTATTAATTACTACTATTAATATAGTTAGCTGCGTGTATATATGTACATATTATTATTATTATATTATTATTATTCTCACACTTATATTATTTTATGTATATACAATATTGTTACTATTTTTATTTTTATTATTATTATATTATCATTTTAATATATATTTTCCATTATTACTATTATTATCACTATGATCATTATTGTATTATTACTTGTACATATTTTTGCATTATTATAATTATTATTATTATCATTGTTACTATACTATTATATCATTATTATAGTATTTACGATTATTATATTATATTGTCATTATTATTATATTTTCTGTATTACTATTATTATTATTATTATTATTGTTATTAGTATATTGTGTATATTATGTGTTGTTTTCATTATTATTACGATATTTATATTATTATATTGGACATATAGCGTATTAACTACTATTATTAATATATTATTATTATTGTCACGTTTATATTTACATGTTGTATACACTGCATATTGTTATTATCATTATTATACTTATATTATCATTTTGTATATATTTTGTATTATCATCATTATTCATCGCATGACTCTATTCACGTTCTGAATAACATTCTCTTAAAACATACCTGGTTTTTCATCAATTTCACCAAAAAATTTTAAAAATTTTCGAATAAGGCAATATTCCGTGTTTGGAAATTCAAGGGACCGTGCCCTATGTGTTGGGTTTCGGTTCTCTTGCTTGCCCAAATAATCAAATAACCTTTTGTTATTTTAATAAATGAGTCTTAGGGATTGAGAGACGACCTTGGATTTGAGGATTGAAATTATCGTGTCCTATGTATTGGATGTGATATTTGGTCCATTCGAAATAAGGAAATCTTAATATTCAAGTTTAAGAAGACTCAAACATCTCCAAAAAAGGCCCAATTTCCTAAATTCGTTTCTAATTTTTTTTTTCCGACATTGGGACATCAATCAATCAATTTGGTACCGATTTTCGGGCGTTGCGAGGGTGCTAATCCTTCCCTCGACGTAATGCAAACTCCCGAACTGCTTTTTTCGAATATTCGTAGACCAAAAACCCGTTTTAGTAAATCAAATGTTTTATTAAAACAAAGGTGATCTGATCATACCTAATAAAAGGTCGGTGGCGACTCCCGTTTTATTCATCTTTGAAACCCAAGTTCGATTTCCGTTTTGTCAAAAAAAATGGTTACGACAGCTTGGCGACTCCGCTGGGGACCTTGAGAGTCAGGCCGAAAATTGATTGATTTTTGTCCCTTTGATTGAAAATTTGGAAAATTGTTTTGAAAGATCGTATTTCTCTTTGATGCATTCGATTGTGCTGTAGTGTCGGGTCTCGTAAAATACTTTGGCATTGCATTGTATGACCATTGCGGTCACACCCTTAAGTGGGAGTGAGAAGCTACTCTTTCGTGAGGTTTTTACCTCCGTGCAAGATAGTGGATCGCGCCGGGATACATCCGTACCTATGTCTTCGTGAGATTTTTATCTCCGTGCAGCCATAGGGAAATGTATTCCCCTGAACTGAACTCGGTCTATATGAGCCTATAATGGGTGAAGATCGAGGAATCTGCTAGTTCAGGTACCCTTGCTTTAGAACCGAACCACATATAAAGAGACCTAGGAGCCCGTTATAGGTAGAACCGTGTGAACCTTAGTCGCTACCTTAAAATAGGAGTTTGATCATTTTCTATTTATTTTAAGTTTCTTTTTTTTACTTGATACTAACCTGTCGTGTTTTGCTTTTATTGCATAGCATTTCATCATAAAAAGGTGTTGATCCATATTCGGTTACTAAATAGAAAAGCTTAACATGGAAAAGGGATTTCTCAATAGAGTGGAGGATAATGCGGCAGTTCAAGTTTGGTCCGAGAGAATACAGCACGAAAAGGGGGATAGCATGACAGTAGGGTATGAATCAGAGTTATGGGATTTCACCCGTATCAGCGCGGCTCAAAATAATCTGCGAGAATTAAAGGAAATATAGAACTCATGGGGAAATGAGGACAAACAACTGCTCTACTATAACTACGGCGATCTGCCCTATCTGTTTGATGTTAAGGTAGACGAGTACCTACTCCGAGCTATTACCCAGTTCTGGAACCCCGCCTACAATTGCTTCACTTTTGGAGAGGTGGATTTGGTGCCTACCATAGAGGAGTATACAGCTTTGTTTCGCTACCCAAGATTTCAAACTGATAAGGCATATTCAAGGTTTGCAAATGTGCCGGCGTTCTCGAAAAGGCTAATGAACATTACAGGGATGAGCGAGCAATGGGTCATGACCCGGATTAAGCAAAAGGGAGATTGTAAATGCATTCCTTGGAAACACTTAAGGGACTTGATCTTGGCACATCCTGATAAGAAGAAGAGGGTCGACATCTTCGCTCTAAGCATTTATAGTTTGGTCATCTTTCCCAGCGTTAGGGCATATGGAGGATCTTTGTTTGCACCTATTCGATAAACTTGATAACGGAGTGACACCCGTCCCCGCAATTTTAGCCGAAACCTTTAGATCATCGAACGCTTGCCAAGAAGAGCGGGCGAAGGAGGTTCGTGGGATGTGCACGATTGTTGCTATCTTGGTTTCACCGCCATTTTGGAAGAGAGAAAAGGCCTCATGCAAAGTATTCTTCGAGAACTACTCTCCTCTAGAGGAATTAGCGAGTATACCAAGGCGGGACGACCTATCCGGAGAGAAGTGGATGGCGATTCTCCAAAATCTGCGCAAGACAAAGATGTAGTATGAAAAGCTCGTGGATGATCATTGGCGAGATCTTGTATCGGTGTGGAGGGGTTCGACCGGGTTCCTTTACTCGGAATATGGGGAGCTGTCGGGTATGCCCCGTTACTAGTGATGAGGCAGTATCGATCGAGGCAGTTCATACCGGCAACACATGGATTAGCCCAATGTGAATTTTCATACAAGGATGACAACTATAAGAAGAGAGTTCGCGAGATATCAGAAGCGTGGACCCAAACCTGGAAAATGAAGAGACTCGTCATAGGTCCCATGGCGACCTCCGAATACGATCAATGGCGGGCCAAAAGAGTCAACGATAATATCCCAGGGCCAATCCAAGGAAATACTCGACCAATAGAAGAACAGCTGCAAGTGATCCCAACTGAATTAGAATTTATCAAGCAAGATTTCGAGAGAAAAAGCCGGGAATTGGGTAAGAGGATAGAGCAGCTAGAAGAAGAAAAGATATAGTTAGGATTAGACGTTGACGTCCATAAGTTCGAGGCTGAAAAATTTAAAAAATGGAAGAACAAAGCTGAAGAAGATTTGGATAGCTTAAAGACGGACTACAAGAAGTCGCGCATGTCTATCGAATCATGGTCCAGGTAAGACATCGGAGCAATGGCAGCAAGAGATTGAAGGAGAAAAATCCAAGACCAATCAGTGGGAGAAGAAATTTCAAGAGGCTCGGATACGAGAGGACGCTTTGAGAAAGAACCTGTTAGAAAGCCAAAGCGAAAAAGAGAGGTTGCGCACCCAAGTAGCAGAATTAGAAAAATCACTACTTTTGCACCGTAGTCGCAACTCGGTAGTTGAATTAAGAGCTAGTCAAAACAAAATCGAGGAGATGAGAGGAAAGATAGAGGAGCTCGAGACTGCATTACAAGATAACAAAATTCGATGTGAGATCTTTGAAGCGGGCAATGAACACTGGAAGGAGCAGCTCCACCATTCCCAAGAACATACCAGAAACAGAGACTACTTAATAGGCGAAGCCGTGGCTCAAATCCGAGAGGCGGCTGATCATTTGTAAATCTTGGGAGTTCGGGCTGACACGTTAAGTCTGATGTACGAGTCGGGATCAAGGCGAGGCCAAAGTTTAGCTTGGCTTCTTAGGAAAGTTAAGGATTTAGGCATTAGGGCAAGGTCGTATATGTAATCGTCTGTTCTATGAAAGGAAATTCGTTTTCTAGTAAAGTTTATCTAATGGGATTGAATCAAATCAACACCTTTTTCTTCTTGCATTCATTCCACACATTTGCATTGCATCCACCGGCATACATTGCACCATTTGCATCAAAAAGGAGCCTAATTGGTTAAAAACGTGACAGAAGTTACCCTGGAAACCGACGAGGATCAACCTATCGTACATTATTACAACATTCGTCGTAAGGCAAAAGCAATGGACCAAAGATACGAACAATTCCAGAAGGACATAGAAGACCAGATGAAAAAGTTTCAGCAAGAATTAAAAGACCAGATGGAAAAGGCTCAAAAGGATATGGTGGCCCAAATGACTCAATTAATGAATGGGATAACAAACAAAGGAAAAGACCCTACAACTAGTACCGGGAAAGAAAGCGAAAGCCATCCTCCAGGATTTACTCCACCCCATGGGGTCTGGCCTCAAAAGGAATTTACAGGCCTAGAACACCCACCTGTATTTCCACCTGCCCATCTAGGACAAGGAGTATTTGCATCAAGTCACGGAACTAACCCAGCTGACCCTATTGTCCCAGATTTGGATGATCCTGTGGAACTAGCTAAGTTAAGAATGAAGGATCAGGGTGCTCAAGACAAGTTTAAAGATCTGGAAGAAAGACTCAGGGCGGTAGAGGGAACTAGAGCCTCTTCCGCAATGAGCGTCAAAAAGCTCAGTTTGGTTCCTGGTCTGGTCTTGCCCCCAAAATTTAAAGCACCAGACTTTGAGAAATACGATGGAACAAGGTGCCCAAAGGCGCATCTCATCATGTTTTGTCAGAAAATGGCTGGTTATGAGGACGAAGACAAGTTGCTGATACACTGCTTTCAAGAAAGCTTGATAGGGTCAGCTCTCCGATGGTACAATCAACTAGGAAGAGAAAAGATCCAATCATGGGATGACTTAGCTGCAGCATTCTGTGAACAATATAAACACGTCTCCGACATAGCGCCTGATCGCCTAACATTGCAGATGATGGAAAAGAAGCCATCTGAGACCTTTAGGCAATATGCTCAAAGGTGGAGAGACATCTCGGTTCAAGTGGAACCTCCACTAACCAAGACGGAGATCACAATCGTTTTTATTAACACTTTAAGAGCGCCATTCTATGACAAGCTGGTGGGGAATGCCACAAAGGATTTTGCAGATGTCGTAATATCTGGAGAGCTCATCGAAAACGGCATCAGGAACGGAAGAATGGAAGGGTCTGAAAGCTCTAAAAGGCCATTAAAGAAGAAGGAGCCAGAAACCCATATGGTAGGGACCGAGAATCACTACACTCCTAATCCATACCCTATCCAACCTCGACCTCAATTCCGCCCAACTCCAAACCTCTACTTTCCTCCTCAGAACCTCTATTATCAAACCCCTCCCCCTTATCCCGTCTATACCGCCGATGCCCAAAGACCACTCACCATCTTCTCACCAAATACCACAACTGCTTCGAGCCAACCCAGAAATAAACCGAGGCCAACGAGACCCAACCCCGAAAAACCTCAGTTTGCCCCTATTCCCATGACATATGGGGAACTGTGCCCAAAGTTGCTAGAGAAACAACTAATAGCACCGCATTACATAGCACCTTTGAAACCTCCCTACCCCAAATGGTACGATCCTAATGCTGCTTGCATGATGTACCATGCAGGAAACAGGGGACATTCCATGAGATAATTGCCTAGCCTTCAAAAGAAAGGTTCAAAGTCTGATTGACGCGGGCATTCTACGATTTGATGGGGTCAGTAATTTGGCTGGGAATCCACTCCCTAACCATCCCAGAGGGAACATAAGTGTGGTGGCACAGGAAGATACGTGGCGAGCCAAAAGTCATGTCTCCGAGATAAGAACACCTTTGGGGAAAATATTGGAAGTAATGACTGAAAAGGGTTTGCTTACCAGAAGGTTCAAGAAGGAAATCGTAGAAGGTCAAAGTTCTTGCGCTTTTCACGGTATGGAAGGACACCATATCCAATCTTGCAAGGAATTTAAAGAACTGCTTCAAGGCATGATGGATAATAAGGAGGTTGCGATTTGAAGTAAGAAGGAAGGGTTCGACGAAAAGGATGTATATGCTTCCGAGGGCCAATCATCAGGTCCCCTTTATAGTGTTGACCGACCCTTGGTAATCTATTATGAAGCAAAGAGGGAGGAAGTGAAACCAAAGATGATAATTAAGATGCCAACTCCGGTTCCTTACAAAGAGGAGGACAAAGCGATTGCCTTGGGAATACGATGTCAACATTACCCCGCGGAAGCTACGAATGGAAGTGTTAGCAAGGTAGGACATTTTACGCGCGGGAGGTGCTATTATCCCGAGGTGTTCGAACCAAAAAGAAAGGCATCGACTCAAGTCAAAAGGAAAAGCACCACGCGCGTGAAGTGGTGGTCGAGAATGAAATCCCATCCGAACAGGTGAACGAGGACGAAGCGCATGAATTTCTAAGGTTTATCAAGCATAGCGAGTATAATATCGTGGAGCAATTAAACAAGCAACCGGCAAAGATCTCGGTGTTATCTCTACTGTTGAGCTCAGAACCACACCGAAATGCCTTATTGAGAGTGTTAAACCAAGCATATGTGCCGAGCAATGTACCCGTTGAAAAGCTTGATAGATGGGCGAACAACTTGAATGCGGATAATTTCATCTCTTTCAGTGATGATGAAATACCGCCGAACGGTAGAGGCTCTATTAAAGCTTTGCACATCACCACCTATTGTAAGGGTTACATAGTGCCGAGTGTGCTCATTGATAACGGGTCTGCGCTTAATGTCATGCCTTTATCCACACTATCCAGAATGCCAATAGATATGTCTTATCTAAGGCCTTGTCATTCTACAGTAAGGGCATTCGATGGGACAAGACGAGAGGTTATGGGGAAGATTGAAATTCCTCTGGATGTGGGCCCGTGTACATACAATATAGAATTCCAAGTTATGGACATCTCACCTTCATACAATTGCCTCTTAGGGAGACCTTGGATCCATTCTGCTGGGGCAGTCCCTTCTTCTCTCCACCAGAAAATGAAGTTTATCATGGATGATCGCTTGATCACAGTCGCTGGTGAGGAAGACATCCTCGCGTCTATCTCCGCTGATGCACCCTACATCGAAGTGAACAAAGATGCAGTAGAATGTTCCTTCCGCTCCTTTGAATTCATCAATGCTACTTTTCATCCTTTGAAGGAAGTAAAGCTCCCACGCCCAAGTTGTCAAAAATACCGGGATGGGAATCAAACTAACGGTTGGAAAAGGAGCCGAGCAAGGAAAGGCTTGGGAAATACCAGCAAGGGATGGCTAAAGCGCTAAAACCGGTACCCTACAAGGCTCGATACGGCTTAGGATTTGAGCCCGACATGCAGCAAAGAAGGAAACAATTGCAAAGGGAGCAAGAAAGAAGGATCGCAAGAGTCACAGGTCGAGAATTAGAGTGGGAGCCCATAACATATCCGCCTTTGTCAAAAATGTTTACCTCAATTTGGAATTATATTCTCGGGAAGAGATGACCCACAAAGCATGGTGTCATGGGTAGAAAAGGGTCTACAGGACTTCAGCATAAATGTCATTGGCAAAGGGAATAATGCAATGGAAGGCGTCCCAACGATACGCCCTTGCCCCCCGGGATTCACTCCTAACAATTGGACTGCTGTGGATCTTCTCGTAATTTCCAAGCCTCCTCCAAAGTAATGCTCAATGTTGTTTTTTGTATGCCCCTAAGCTGTGGGGGAATCTGTTATGAGAGTTCATTTTGTCTATCTAGCTTTTAAATGAAACATGAATAAAGTGCATTTTATCGTCGGCTCCATATTTATTTCCTTCTTTATCTGTCCCTATATACCCCATATCATCATATCATGTTCATAGGATCCGATACCTTGATGTCCCTCTATAGTTTTCTTTTTCGTTTACTTTTCAGGTGCTCAGATATCGACGACGCGAACAATCCTGTTACGAGTCCTAAAATCGACTTCGAGAAGGCTATTTGTGTAGGAGAATTCGAGGCTGAAGAAGATGCCGAAGACTATACTTCTTCCCCAGACCTACTAAAAATAGTAGAACAAGAGGATAAACAAATTCTGCCCTATCAAGAATCGGTCGAGACAGTGAATTTAGGAAGTGAAGAAAAGAAGCAAGAGGTAAAAATTGGGACTTCCATGTCTGAAGACACCAAACATGATCTGATCACCTTGCTTCATGAGTGCAAAGATGTGTTCGCATGGTCGTATCAAGATATGCCAGGTTTGAACGAAGATATAGCGGTCCATAGACTCCCACTGAAACCAGAATGCAAGCCTATCCAACAGAAGTTAAGGCGGATGAAACCTGAAATGCTCTTAAAAATAAAGGAAGAAGTAAAGAAGCAATTGGACGCTGGATTCCTGCAAATCTCTAGGTATCCAGAATGGGTGGCTAATATAGTCGATGCATCAAGAAAGATGGCAAGGTACGAATGTGTGTGGATTACCGTGATTTGAATCGAGCGAGCCCTAAAGATAATTTCCCGTTACCACACATCGATACATTGGTAGATAACACGGCGAAGAATTCGTTGTTCTCCTTCATGGATGGATTTTCGGGCTACAACCAAATCAAGATGGCTCCCGAGGATATGGAGAAAACTACGTTCACGATGATGTGGGGGACATTCTGCTACAAAGTGATGCCGTTCGGTTTAAAGAATGCCGGGGCAACATATCAAAGAGCCATGGTGACACTGTTCCACGACATGATGCATAAGGAAATAGAAGTCTATGTCGACGATATGATCGCCAAATCTCAAGGAGAAAGAGAGCATGTTGAAAACCTCCGGAAGCTGTTCGAAAGACTGAGAAAATTCCAACTAAAGCTTAACCCTGCCAAATGTACCTTTGGGGCTACCTCCGGAAAGTTATTAGGGTTCATCGTTAGCAAGAAAGGTATTGAGGTCGATCCAGATAAAATAAAGGCCATACAAGAACTACCGCCCCCACGCACACAAAAGGAAGTCAGAGGATTCCTAGGGAGACTGAATTACATCGCTCGATTCATTGCTCAACTCACCAAGCAGTGTGATCCAATTTTTCGACTCCTTCGAAAACACAATTCTAGAGAATGGGACGAGGAATGTCAAGAGGCTTTCGACAAGATAAAGCAGTATTTATCTAGTCATCCAGTGCTAGTACCACCAACTCCCGGAAGACCGCTAATACTATATCTGACTGTGTTCAAAAACTCAATGGGTTGCGTCTTGGGGCAACATGATGAGTCCGGAAAAAGAGAACAGGCGATCTATTATCTCAGTAAGAAATTCACGGAGTATGAAGCAAGGTATCCGTCAATCGAAAAAATTTGTTGTGTGCTGCAGTGCAGGCAACCCGGAGGCTTAGACAATATGTGCTGTATCATACGACGTGGTTGATTTCCAAGCTGGACCCAATAAAATACATGATGGAATCACCTGCACTCTCAGGAAGAATGGCGCGATGGCAGATCCTACTATCGGAGTATGACATCGTATACGTGAGCCAGAAATCGATTAAAGGGAGCGCAATAGCTGATTTCTTAGCAACTCGGACAACAGAAGAATACGAGCCATTGAAATTTGACTTCCCAGACGAAGACTTGATATGCGCCACGGAAGAAGAATGTGAATCGTCGAAAGAGAAATCATGGAAGATGAGTTTTGATGGCGCGTCAAGTGCATTGGGGCACGGGATTGGAGCAGTCTTAGTGTCGCCCGAAGGGTATCATTACCCCTTTACTGCCAGATTAAATTTCTTCTGTACCAACAACATAGCAGAATATGAGGCCTGCATCATGGGACTTCGCGTGACTATCGAAGCGTAACATTAAGGTCTTGGCGAGTCTCGGGGACTCAAAGATTGGTGATTTACCAAATGTGGAGATTGGGAAGTAAGAGACTCAAAGTTGGTTAAATATCGCAATCTTGTGGTAGAATTGGTCGAAGAATTCGAAGAAGTGACTTTTAATTATTTCCCACGGGAAGAAAACCAGTTGGCTGACGCCCTGGCCACCTTGGCTTCAATGTTCAAAGCAAACCGAGAAACAGAAATAATGCCTCTCCGGATGAGCATATACGAGGCCCTGTGCATTGTTTTAGCATTGACAACGAGGCGACGGACAACCATGGTTCCATGATATCTTAGAATATATCAAGAATCAAAGATATCCCGAGCAAGCAAGCAAACGAAAATGACAAAAGAACGATCGGAAGATTTGGCGGGATTCGTTCTCGATAGGGACATCCTGTACACAAAAAGGAAAAGATCAAGTCCTCCCGAGATGTGTGGATCTTTGTTGAAGCGGAAAGATACTCGAAGAAGTCCATGAAGGAGTTTGTGGAACGCACGCCAATGGCTTCACTATGGCCGAGCAAATTATGAGGCTCGGTTACATTTGGTTAACAATGGAAAGCGATTGCGTTAGTTATGCACGAAAGTATCACAAATGTCAAGTTTATGGCGATAAAATTCATGCAGCACCTTCACCCCTTCATATCATGACTTCCCCGTGGCCCTTTTCTATGTGGGACATGGATGTTATAAGCCAATCTCCCGAAAGCTTGAATGGACATCGATTCATTTTTGTAGTCATAGACTACTTCACAAAATGGATAGAGGCGCTTCGTTTGCTAATGTGACAAGGGCGGTATGCGATTCTTAAAAATGAGATCATATCCGTCATACGGTTTGCGAGAGAGAATTATTTCGGATAATGCTTTAAATCGAACAACAAAATGATGAAGGAAGTGTGCGAGCAATTTCAAATAAAGCATCATAATTCCTCACCCTATCGTCCAAAGATGAACGGAGCAGTAGAAGCCGCTAACAAGAATATCAAGAAGATCATTGGGAAAATGACTGAGACGTATAAAGATTGGCACGAGAAACTACCATTCGCCCTATATGCATATCGCACGTGTGTGCGGACCTCTACGGGGGCAACTCCTTTTTCTCTAGTCTATGGAATGGAAGCTGTGCTGCCCATCGAGGTGGAAATCCCCTCTCTGCGAATCTTAATGGAGTCAAAACTAGAAGAATCTGAATGGGTTCAAGCTCGATATGACCAACTAAATCTGATTGAAGAAAAACGCTTGAAAGCAAATTGTCACGGACAGATGTACCAAAGGAGAATGATCGCAGCCCATGACAAGAAAGTACGGCCCAGGGAATTTCGCGAAGGAGAACTCGTGCTGAGGAAGATTCTCCCTATACAAAAGGACTTTCGAGGAAAATGGGCACCGAATTGGGAAGGACCATACATCGTAAAGAGAGCTTTCTCAGGAGGAGCTTTGATACTCACTGAAATGGATGGGAAGGAGTTACCAAATCTGGTGAACTCAGATGCCGTGAAGAAATATTACGCCTAAAAAAAAAAAAAAAAGGGGGGGGCGTCCTGATAAACAAAAGAGGTTTAGGATGAAAACCCGAAAGGGCATCCTAAGGAAGCAAATTTGGTCGGGAAAGGCAAGAATGGGTTGAACAAAGAGTCAAACGGCGAGATCATAATATTGAAGCGGACTCCGAAGCTCAAGAATCTTCTACACAAAAAATCTTGCTCGAAAAGATTCAGGATGAAGAAACATGGAAAAGTTCATACGTCAGATATCTAGAGCACTTACTACAACTGAACTCGTTTTCCTTTCATAACGCTTTCTTAATCGAGTCATTCCTTGTCAATTTTCTTGCTGCTTTTGAAATAAATATAGATACGAGGAACACCTTCCATGCCTACTTTGCAATTTTCATGCATTTTTCTTATGTTTCATTTTGGAGATGAATAGTAAAATTACGCACTCTAAACGAAAAGAATATGGAGCATTACCTGGAGGAGAATTAGGTAGATACGGGAGCTTCAAAGCAAGGACAAAGTTCAACATGGGGCAAAAAAAAAAACGAGAAACACGAATTACTTGTTACTCCTGAGGGCGGGTATCAAGCCTGAGGAAAGTCAAGAGTCGAAGCAGTGAATGCAGGTCATCATGAGAGTCGTGACAAGAAGAGATACATGACAAACAAGCCCAAGACACATGGCATAATCATGTAGGCATTTAAGACAAACACATGCATATCATGGCATCACCACTCATGACACATACAGGTACACTAGTAAAGCAAGAAGTCTTGACGATGGTTGCACCAAACCAAGGAGAAAGAAGACATCCGAGTTCCATCAGATGATATATTTTGAGATTCCAGTTCCAAATATCAACTCACATTCAGAGAGAGGTGAGTTGAGCCTCGGGTCACTCCCTGAGGTGTCTTTTAGTTTCTTTTCAAAATATCAACTCATATCAGAGGGAAGCGAGTTGAGCCTCGGGTCACACTCTGAGGTGTCTTTTAATTTCTTTTCAGAATATCAACTCACATTCAGAGAGAGGTGAGTTGAGCCTCGGGTCACTCCCTGAGGTGTCTTTTAGTTTCTTTTCAAAATATCAACTCACATTCAGAGAGAGGTGAGTTGAGCCTCAGTCACTCCTCGAGGTGTCTTTTAGTTTCTTTTCAAAATATCAACTCATATCGAGAGGAAGTGAGTTGAGCCTCAAGGTCACACAATCGAGGTGTCTTTTAATTTTTTTCAAAATATCAACTCATATCGAGAGAAGTGAGTTGAGCCTCAAGGTCACTCCCACGAGGTGTCTTTTAGTTTCTTTTCAAAATATCAACTCATATCGAGAGGAAGTGAGTTGAGCCTCGGGTCACACCCTGAGGTGTCTTTTAAAATATCAACTCATATCGAGAGAAGTGAGTTGAGCCTCGGGTCACACCCGGGCGTCTTTTAATTTCTGTTTTTCTTTCAATTCACGCTTGCAAAAATTGGTTCATATTACGAAAAGTAGAAGTATTTTTAATTTACATTTTACAAAAAAAAAAAAGAATCTCTCGGATGAAGGACTAAATTCGCATTGAGCAAATTGAACGAAGAAGATCCAGTGGGACGAAGAAGATTGAGCAAGAGCAAATGAAGATTCTGAGACCATATCTATCGGGAGCATCATCAAGATCGAAACCAAGCGATAACAAGAAAGCAGTTTGGAAAGTTCGAATTTATCTCCTTAAAATCCCGGTGGAGAAGATCAAAGCCCTGAAATCACATCGAAGCCAATCAAGGCACTAGTTACTGTGCCCTTGAAGAAGCAATGGAATAGGAAGTGTTATCTCCCTAAAGATATAACGAAATGGTGAAGTGGATCAAAGCAACGAGTTCTGAGTGGAGTTTGAAGCTGTTTGAAGAAGACGAGGACCAACAAGCCAAGGCTTGGCCCAGACCGGGCAAAATTGGTTCTTCTATTGTCTTTGCCCTATTATCGTTTCACGACAATGAGCAAAGAGGGGCAGCTGTAATAACCAAATTTGCCCGGCCCAAAACCCAATAAACCCGAGCCCAATTGCAAAACCAAAAATTAAATAAAACAAAAAAATCCAATAAAATAAATGTCCAAAGTCCATTACAAGAAACCCGAGGCCCATTTTACACTAAAATTTCGGAGCCCCATTAACCCAATAAACAACCAAGACCTAATCGGCCCAAATGCCAAAGGGCCCAAAAGAATGAAAAGAAATTGCTAGGGTTTCCCTAGCCTAGGCACCGCACGAGCCTCCATTCAGCCCCTGAGGCGTCGCTGGCCTCCACCCACGCGGCACTATCGCCGCTCCCCACTGCCGTTTGTCCACTTTCTGTTTGTCGCCACGATCCGCAAGAAACAGATAAAAGCGCAACAATACCAGAAAGCAAAAGAAACAAACAAAAATAGCAATAATATATTGTATTTTAGCTTTCTTTTTCTTTCAATCTCGGTTATAAAAACCGAATGAAAACACTGTAAAAAGGAGGGGTTGGTTTTTTTTTTTTCTTTTCTTTTGAATAGACAGTAGACCAGAAAGTAATCTAAGGCCATTTTTTCTCAAATCACAAACAAAGAAAAACGAAGGTATTTTCATTTTATTTATATTTTATCCTTTCTTCCTTTTCATTCATTCACTAACATATACTTACATATAACATATACACCCTCGCCGGAAATCGCCCCTCCTTGCACCTACAGAGAAAAGAAAAGGAAAGAGTTAAGAGTTTTTTTTAAGAGATGAAGCAGAAATGAATTTTTTTTGAAGGAAATTGGCCTTAATAGCCCCCCCCAAAACGGCGCCGTTTTGGTCTCGCCATTTAGGCCCCAAAACGACGCCGTTTCCCTTAGCCAACCCGCGAGTGTGACCCGACCCGGCCATGGGATCCGCGTGTTTTCGTTAAATGGGCTAATTGCCCTATTGGTCCCTCCGCTTTCTTTCATCTTTCCAATCCGATCTTTTATTTCTTCCAAATTTGGCCCGAAAAATTTGCTTTTCGTTTCAATCTAGCCCGCATTTCTTGAACACTGCTGCTTTTACGACAACGGGCTTATTTTCCATTTAAGTCCCTTTAAGTTACGCGCGCCTGACAATTTAGTCCCTTTTATCTTTATTTCATTTCAAATCGACCCCGAAATCTCATTTTCCATACAATTTGATCCCCTTCTTAGTATTTTATAATTATTCACTTTATCCTTATATTTATATATTATTAATAATTATTATTATCATTACTATTATTAATTACTACTATTAATATAGTTAGCTGCGTGTATATATGTACATATTATTATTATATTATTATTATTCTCACACTTATATTATTTTATGTATATACAATATTGTTACTATTTTTATTTTTATTATTATATTATCATTTTAATATATATTTTCCATTATTACTATTATTATCACTATGATCATTATTGTATTATTACTTGTACATATTTTTGCATTATTATAATTATTATTATTATCATTGTTACTATACTATTATATCATTATTATAGTATTTACGATTATTATATTATATTGTCATTATTATTATATTTTCTGTATTACTATTATTATTATTATTATTGTTATTAGTATATTGTGTATATTATGTGTTGTTTTCATTATTATTACGATATTTATATTATTATATTGGACATATAGCGTATTAACTACTATTATTAATATATTATTATTATTGTCACGTTTATATTTACATGTTGTATACACTGCATATTGTTATTATCATTATTATACTTATATTATCATTTTGTATATATTTTGTATTATCATCATTATTCATCGCATGACTCTATTCACGTTCGAATAACATTCTCTTAAAACATACTGGTTTTTCATCAATTTCACCAAAAAATTTTAAAAATTTTCGAATAAGGCAATATTCCGTGTTTGGAAATTCAAGGGACCGTGCCCTATGTGTTGGGTTTCGGTTCTCTTGCTTGCCCAAATAATCGAATAACCTTTTGTTATTTTAATAAATGAGTCTTAGGGATTGAGAGACGACCTTGGATTTGAGGATTGAAATTATCGTGTCCTATGTATTGGATGTGATATTTGGTCCATTCGAAATAAGGAAATCTTAATATTCAAGTTTAAGAAGACTCAAACATCTCCAAAAAAGGCCCAATTTCCTAAATTCGTTTCTAATTTTTTTTTTCGACATTGGGACATCAATCAATCAATTTGGTACCGATTTTCGGGCGTTGCGAGGGTGCTAATCCTTCCTCATGCGTAACCGCCCCGAACCTCATTTTCTCGAATATTCGTAGACCAAAAACCCCGTTTTAGTAAATCAAATGTTTTATTAAAACAAAGGTGATCCGATCTGTAACACCCCTTATCCGTATCCTATGCCGGGACCGAGTACAAGGCATTACCAGACTTAACAATACATTTGGTCAAATTACTTAACACATACAAAATGACTTAGTCAAGTCCCTATACATGCCATAACTTGAATCATTTATAAATAAAGATACACATAGATAACTTGATAGTGTGAAGCGATCTCCAACGACCTCCAACCCAAGCTTGTTTAATAGGACTCTGTAACATGGGGAAAGAAAAAGGGGGTAAGCTTATAAAGCTTAGTAAGTTCACATGTAAAAATAATAAGCATTAGCAATGAATTTAGCTTACTACTAAGCCGTTATAACTTGCATAAATAATGCTAAGTTCTTACTTTCCCAACTTATTTGTAGCCTTATCAAGGCCTCAACATGACAAATCCTCACAACAAGTTCTCAAGATAATGCAATCATAATTACACATAGTTCCACTATTTTCTCATGTTCATCTTAAGCTGTCTACTTGAGTCATAGTCACTAAATCATTTATATCTCGAGCTACAAAACTCCAAATTAAGATCCGTTAATTTTATCAGAAACTAGACTCACATATCTTCATACCATAAAATTTCCAGAATTTTTGGCTTAGCCAATTAGTACAGTTTATTCATTAAAATTTCCCCTATTTCACTGTTTGACTATTCTGACCACTTTTCACCACGAATCAATTTTCTCCTTGTAAAAAATTCAAATGATGTTATAATTTATATAATTTGAAACTAGACTCATTAAGGATTTCAAGCATATAACTTTTATCCCATAATTATTTTTGTACAATTTTTAATGATTTTTCAAAGTCAGAACAGGGGATCACGTACTCATTCTAAACCAATCTCACAAGAATTTAAATATCTTGAAATATAAAAATCCTTTGCTTTCTTTGTTTCTTTTATATGAAAATAGACTCAATAATATTCAAATAAATATCTCATCCAACTTATAATTCAATTTCTACTATTTTTGGTGATTTTTCAAATTCACATCGCTGCTGCTGTCCAAAGCAGTTCTATTGTAAATTTTTTTTTTGCTCTCTTTCATTTTAGTTGTGTTCATCACTTGCTTATACTAATCTTTCAAATTTCCGATTACATATTGAACATATTGTTCATATGCATTACTTTTGCCACATTTCTCAATTGGTCACATTCATACTTGCACTTATTCATATCATGATTGTATTCAATTACACTTAGTTATCACACAATCACATGTATTTTCTCTTAGTCACTTTCCGTTGAACTCATCGTAATGATAACAGATATACGGTGGCCTACACATGGTACCACCCTTGTAGCCGAAGCTTCTCTGGTACACATAGTAAACTCGCACTTAGTACTATGCATGTGACCAGAAACCATTTCGTAACTCTCTTGTACACATAGTTGAGCTCAATATTAATAATCATTCAATCTCTTTCATTTGATTCACTCCTTTTGTATTACTTATTATCAAATTAGGAAACGTCTTACGAATTTGAGTACGTCGTTGCTCAGTGCCACGTTTCACAACTCAGTATGGTTTTCCTCATTGAAATACCATACCTACATTTCACAACTTGGTATGGAAACACCATACCTACATTTCTTAACTCAGTATGGTTAATACCATACCTACATTTCACAACTCAGTATGGATGATACCATACCTACATTTCACAACTCAGTATGGATGATACCATACCTACATTTCATATCTCAGTATGGATGATACCATACCATCCATACCTACATTTCAGAACTCAGTATGGATGATACCATACCTACATTTCAGAACTCAGTATGGATGATACCATACCTACATTTCATATCTCAGTATGGATGATACCATACCTACATTTTATATCTCAGTATGGATGATACCATACCTACATTTCACACTTTGCCATGGATTAACCATGGACTTATCCAATCAATTCATCACATGTCGAAATTCGATCATACTGCGCCTGCATTTCTCTTAATTTTGATCTTTCAATACAATCTCGTAATTTTTTTATATTTTTCATGATCCAATAATAACATACAAAATAACACATGGTATCAGTTAAACATTTAAACATATTAAATTTAATACTTATTAACATACGAACTTACCTCGAATGCTAAAACGACCATTTTACCAACTTTCTCAATTTTCGATTTTCCTCCAGTTCTACATCCAAATCTCGTTTTTCAGGATCTAAAACATCACATTTCACTTATTTAATTAATATACTACTCAAAACAGTCCTTAACTCAAACTTTGGAAAAATTACAATTTTGCCCCTAAACTTTTGCATAATTACGATTTTACCCTAGGCTCGAAAATTAAACTTTATTCTTTTTCTTATGTTTTATGACATGCTGAACATTTTTCCCTTCTATTGCAACTTCAAATTCTTACTATAACACATACTTATGAACAATAACAACTTTTACCGATTAACTCGTTTTACTCATTTTCACCGAAAATCATTTAGCAAACATCACTCTTCTAATCTCAAACATCCATATTCTACCATTAGATACCAAAATACATGCTTATCTAGCATGGGTATTTTTTTAAACTTTGATTACACTTCAAATTAATGGTAGAAATAGATAAATTAAGCTTTGAGGATCTCAAAAATATGAAAATCATTAAAAACGGGACAACAACCATACCTATATAAGCCATAGAAGCTTGGCCGAATGCTCATCCATGGCTGCCATTTTTTCTTCTCACATTCGGCTGGAGAAGAAGAAAATAAGGGTGTTTTATTTTTATTCTTTTTACTATTTTTGTCCTATTATCCATTTAACTTATAAATGGACTAATTTCTTCATAAGGACCTTCACTTTAAAAACTCATCACAATTGCACCCATTTAATCCTACTAACCAAATTAAACACTTCTCCGATAAAATTTCTTAACGAAATTTCCACACAACAATTCAATCACATTATAGACCACATATTTTGCAACTTATTGCAATTTAATCCCAATAATAAAATTGGGCACTTTATAGATAAAAATTACTTAACAAAATTTACACACCATCACCCAACATATCATAGACTCTAAATCAATCATAAATTAAATATTTTTACTTAGAGTTTGTGGTCTTAAAACCACTATTCCGACTAGGCCCTATTTTGGGCTATTACACGATCATACCTAATAAAAGGTCGGTGGCGACTCCCGTTTTATTCATCTTTGAAACCCAAGTTCGATTTTCGTTTTGTCAAAAAAAATGGTTACGACACCTATGATTCCACATACTAGACCTTATCATATCTAAATATTTTCCTTAAACTGTCCACTTTACCTCTCCTATTTTTAGTTTCCATCAAGAAAACAAAATCAGGGTCATATTTCTTCTTTACCTCCCTAAGAGTTTGAACTGTCAGGTTTGACCCCACCCCCGACTGTTCCAAGATAAAGCAATCATGATGACTGTTTCAGGCCAGCCACCACAACCTTAAGAATCACAAAAATCCTTCTCCAAGATGGGTACTTCAAACAACTTCAGCTCCTTGGAATTTGTAGGTCTTCCTCTACCTTGTGTACTGATTTTCTTCTTAACTACGTTTTTGAGTTGGAGCCAATTTGCACTTAGATTAGATTGCTTGCCAGAATCCTACACATCCAATTTTAATTTTTTAGTAACCGTGACCTCCTCATTCAAGCAATTAAAACTTAATTGTAAGATTCAACATTTTAAATTTATTCGACAGCATGGCTTCCTCAACTACTTTAAAGCTCGAATCCAACCCAAACCTCTCAGTATCCATCCTACCATTATTACCCACCGTCGAAGTCTCAATACTCACCTTCCCATGGCTATACTCTCCTCATCCTCCAACGGCTCAACATATTAATTACAAATCAAATCTCTCATTTGAATCACAATCTTACCACTCTCACCAAAAGTAGATTTCGTGCACCAATAATCTGCTTGAATAGGAAGAATATTGGGATTCACATTCTTGAAAGAATCATGCACCATTTCTATGTAAATCCTCCAACGAACCAGCCTGACCTTTATACCAGGCTTCTTCACTACCCAATTCCACACTGCCCATTCCCACACTCCCTTCATACATGCCCTTTCCCAACCTAACCTTTCTCTATCCTACCCTCTAGTTGACATGTCCCCATAATCCCCACTAAAATCAATATTGTAGATTCCCTTATTTTCCATCTTCTGTAAAAGAGCCATATCCACATCTTTGTTAGAACCCATAAATTTTCTCCCCCAACTTTTTTATTGAACTCCGAAGAATTAGAATCTCATCCCTCAGATCTCAAAGCTTTACCTCTTAGTGGCACAACTCTAATATGCGGACCAAAAGTCAAATTAGATCTCACACCCCGTACTCAATTGTTTAATCGACAGTACTTTACTGTATGCTCAATAAATCCACAATAATAACAGAAATCATAGAGTTTTTCATACCTTATAGAAGCCCAAATTCGCCCCTTCGCAACAAGAGCTCAACTATCAAGTGCAAGTAACTTCTTCCGGTACCATTTTGAAATTAGTGTATATATCGTACTGAAATAATCGCAAACTATCAACCACTTGTAAGTAAAGTTATGATTAGATAATTAAATAATCTGTTGATTTGTATGCCTACTTATAAAAGGAAAGTCATGTTCCTTTTCTTTCTTATTTTAATTTTAATCTATTTATTAATTTTCTGTTAATTTAATTTCATTACTCTTATTGCCGCATTTTTTTTATTTATTTTTGACTAAAGTTAAAACAAACTTTTCTAAATTAGTTCAAAATATTTATTTATTTATTTATTTACAATATAAGATCCACCAATTTTCATCAACATCCACTGTCATCGAATCCACTAACTCTCGCCTATGAAAGAACTCTTCTTCCCTTATATAGTTTAAAAATCTAGGGTCGTATTGTTATATATCCATGTCTCGCTTCATGGTTTAATAATATTTAGACCAGAACTTTTCTACCAAAAAAAATACACCAAAACGAGGAGCATACATGTAGAAGGAACTAAATATTAATCAACATTAAATTTCCTCAAAATAAACAAAATATTATAAGATGAATGTTAACAAAAATGGACTCAGTAAAAAAAGAATAGAATCCAAAACAGTAAAAATTAGCTTAAAAGAGGACGATGATGATGTAAAATCATGGAGGAGTTACGTTTTTCATATATGTCATTCGTCTTTTAGGGAGAAGCTTAAGGAATATGGAATGTAATATTGGGTGGCACCATCAGTGTTACAAAGCATTGTTTTGTGATGATGATCTTTGTTATCTCCTTCATACGGAAGCTTATGAAACGAAGGGTTTGCAAAAGTAACCACCACCACCGTCATTGGCGTTTATGTCATTAGTCTCCCTACTACTATCCCCCCTAAGAATTGGATTTGTTCTCCTGAAAGAATTATATTAAAAGAAGAGCATGGTGTCGGTGTAGCTCTATGATCGGCAAAGAATGAGCCAGACAAGGAGAGGATTTTAAAGGTTCCAACAAAACGATATGGCGCCTCCTGAGAAAAATGATATCGGAGAATGACGTCTGAAACAAAGCCTGTAGCATTAATTATACTAACATTGACATGGTATATACGGGCAAAATTGATGATGTTTTCAATAACATCAAAACCAGCGGGGATTTGGAGAACCGCTAGCTTTATAGCTGAATCGTTGTCTCTGGTTATAACAATGGGAGTTTTGAGTTTATTTTTAGGGCCTGGAGGCCTACCTCTAGGCTTCCTTGTAGTATTTTCTTGGAGTATCTCTAAGCTTACTCCGCATGCTTGGACGCTTGGAGGAGGGTTGTGCTCATATGAATGATTGGAGATATGAGGTTGTAACGAAGGGATGTATTCTCTATAATCCGCCATTGACAAGAAAAAAAAAAAAGGTACTAGATGTTAAAATTTCGGTGTGTCTATTAAATATATATAGGTTGGGGTTGGGGGAATATTGTAAATTAGGATTTGGTATTTTAGTTGGATTAGAATTTTGAATAATGCAGTATGAAAAATCGTTGAATAATTATATTTAATTTTTCTCTTCAAAATTCAAAAACACAGTCGAAAGTTTAGGGTTTATCTGCAGTTGCATTATTGAATTCCTTGTCAGGTACTCACCCGACGGTATGGAGGTTAAGAAAGTTATTGAAACTTTCCCACCATTGGAGCCCAGGCCTCAGTTGAAAAAAAGCCGTGCTCCTCCGTACCGTGCGATCCGAAATCACCGCCGGTGAGATTTCCGGTAAAATACTCGACGCGTTGGAGAAGATCGGGTGCATCGACAACAGCCAAGGGCTCCCGACTCCATTAAGGATGCTTACTGCGCCGACGCACTGGATTGCACCGCCAAGTACTTGGCCGGATATCCTGACGCGTACGGCGCCCAGTACTTGGATGCGGTGGACAGGATTTGGAGGGGCCGGATTCAAGATGTGGAAAGATCCAAGGCATCCGATTTGGTTTCTGAGCAACTGAGAAACCGTCGATTACTAGTGGAGGCTGCTGTTTAACTTGGATTCGAGTAAAATTTAGTTTGCAAAAATAGTTTTTCAAAAAGAATTTTTACTAAACAAAATTAATCTTTTCTTTTAAACTTTGCCTCTGCCACAAAATTGATCAAATTCAAAATTTATCGCTGCAGTTTACAGTAACGATAAGCATGATACAATCTCCGTAAATCACTACTCTAATCCCGGGTTCCAACCGTCAACAATGATTTGCCATCCCTCTCAAGACTTCCAAAACTTCATCGGATGATCGAAGGAGATAGCGTGACTTCGACCTTTTCCTCGCAACAGAGCAAGAAAAATAATTCTCAGCCTGAAGATTGATCAGCGAAGAACCCTCTAGCAACGACATTCGATCGGCTCCCATCATCGGATCCAACATACTCTCGCCTATGAAAGAACTCTTCTTCCCTGGTGACAGCGAATGTTGTTTCTTAAGGGGAGCTGCACTCGATCCGGCGGTGGGTGTCCCGAATGGGGTTGGTACTTGGGCTGATGATGAAGTCGGGGTTTCTGAAGGAAGCATCAGCTCAAAATACGAATAAATGTCTTCATCCTGAACCAATTGCAGAAAATCATTTAGTTTCAAGTTAATCATATTTTCGACCATTGGTTTTCGGAACTCGTAATTCCTCGTATAGGAATGCTTCATAAGAAAGGAAAACAGATAAAAGTAGGCGATAAGAAACGCACCTTAGCGAGAAAGTGCCCCATACATAGGACATAATCGATGGGTTCCTTCATGCCTTTGTTATGAACTATTTCTCCGAGGATTCGATCGATTGCGGCACCCTATATAAAGCATGATATTAGACAACTTGTGGTCCTGATTGAATAGAAGAAGAGCGAATAGTACCATGAAAGCATACCTTCGTCACACCGACGGATCTAACCTCAATGGACTGACTACCTTGGACAACATCGAGAGATAAGTTGGAGATTGGACCAGTCCAAAGATGCATCAATAGATCTCTCGCTTGAAGTCTTCCAAACTCGGGGTCTACAATTTTTTTGGTTTAGTTGTTCAGAAGATATGTCGATAAAAATTCAAGCGATTGTTTGCGCTAAACAGAAGTCTAGATAAGGACCTGAATATCTATAATCCCATATGAGCGAAGTTTCCCGGAGCTCGAAATGAGATCGAGGAGTTCTTTGGGTAAAATATTCGAATACACGCTGAAATGACAAACAAGCATCAGAAAGTCTAGAGCCAGAAGCATTTCATACGGATTATGAGCTTGATGGAACTAATGTTATGTACCTTGACACTATCCACCCAGTCCATACTTGTATTTTCAGGCATAGTCATCATCCATTCTCCTGTTGTAGCTCGTAAAAATATCCCATTTTCGGCCGCCAACCACAGGTTAAAATCACCAAAGTTCTGCATTGCAAATTACGAGTTCAGGGATTTCATTTTAAAGAAAAAATGCAGCGAGTTGAAATTAAGGGTTTACATTATCCAGGGCATTTCTATTGCTTCCACTGAGGACAAGAACTGTTGTCTTCGGATCATCACAAAGCTTTCTCAAAGGCTCCCGTAAATCTGAACGTATCTTGTGCTTCAATTCTTTAATTTGATTGCCCTTCCTCCAAAGGGCATCCAGTGGTTCAGTTAAAGTTGCATCGAATCCCTGTAACATGGAAGAGTGATTATGAAAATGAAAATGCACGTTATGAGCGGTTTTCTCTTGTCCTATAATGTTCAGAGCAGGGCCTTTCCGACATTGTCAAATAAAGAAAGAAGTGAAGATGAAAATTAGCATACCAGTATGAGTAATCGGTTATTCGAACATGCATAACGATCAACTGCAGCTTCAATCGGGAGTGGTGGTGGAATTTGTCTTGACCTCAATTGAGCTTCAACAATGGTTTCATTAAGTTCACTACAAAAGGAAAACTTCAGGGTTTACAATAAAATTCCAAGATCTCAAAAAGAAAAATTTTGGAGTCCTGTCTTTTTTAATTGAAGGAAAAAAAAAAAGAAGGGAAAAGGTTGCAAGAATGGCTATTTTTTTTATCTTCAACGTTATAAGCACTAGTTTCTCCATCTCATGAGTTTTCATTGAAGAAAATACGAGTATTAAGCTATGATCACCACCTTACAAACGTTTCGGCCCATCCTTGAGATGTGTGTGTAGTCACATGCAAGAAGTTATGGTGGTGTCGTTTTTCTCTTTCATCAGCGGACATATTCAAAGCATAACTAATAGAAGAAGCAACTTCGGCGACATTCCATGGATTAACCAGAATGGCTCCGGCACCAAGAGACTGAGCAGCTCCAGCAAACTAGAAAATTCGTTCTTATGAAAATCTAAGCTTTGAAGTTTACACATCCAGAAAAGCCCTGAACAAATGTATAATCCAAATCAGATGTAAGTACCTCACTTAGTATAAGGACCCCTTTGTTGCCTGCTTGGCAGGCAACAAACTCATAGCTGACAAGGTTCATTCCATCCCTCAAAGATGTCACAAGAGCTACATCTGCATAATTTGTTAATTGCCAACGGTTCAGACAGGCATAAAATCAAGTTATCATTTCAAACAAAAATAGTGACTTGGGTATGTGTTTCTAACACAAAAGTCGGTACCGGTAATAGCATATATCGCGCATAATGTGTGAAAATCAAGGGTGCAATCCTGCAAAACAGTCATTGCTGATTAATCGTATTCTTTGTATTGCATCTATTCACCTATATTTTTATATATATATATATATGCATAAACATCAAAAAGCACACAAACTGCCTATCCACTCATAAATAATACTTTCAACCAAGTTAGTTCACACTTTTATCATAAATAGTGATGGATAAAAGATAATAAGGTATAGACAAACCAGATGATGTATTGGTACAGAAGAAAACGATCCGAATCTTCCATTAATGCGGCCAACAATCTCATGGACTTGGCTTGTAAGCTGTTTATCTATGATATCAAGAAAGTAAACATGTAAGGTTTTGAGGAGTCAGTACAAGGCGAGGGTTGAAACAGGCTTGAGAAAACCACGAATTATCAGAAAACAAAATGTCTGCTGAAGATAAAGATAGCACTGCATGTTCTATTTATATATGCAACAATTGATTGTCAAAAAAGTCAGTATGGCATAATAAGAAGGAAAACCAACACCAGAATATTGCATCTTGAGATGCTAGAGTATTAGTATGATAATGTTAATCCGTTTAATGCCGTGGCAGTTCTCATTGCAAAAGTTGACACAGTCTTTCAGGTAACCAGAAAGAAAGTATTTATGAACATACACTTGAGAACATGTGTCCTGGTAGGGACAGCAATTTGCAAGAGAACCACCTTATGACGCCAATCGGGATTTTCCTCGAGAAACTTTTCAAATGCCAAAATCTTCTGCGGTATTCCCTTGATCATATCAAGCCGATCAACGCCCAACAATACCTTGCCATTATTAAACATCAACCCATAAGTAACTCAAAAACAGCTTGTTGCTTCCCTTAAATCAAAGATACGAGATGCTACACAAACATAACTGATACCAATTAAGGGAGAAAAGAATCCAATTCCTACCTTATAACCTGCAAACCTCTGTTTCAGTTCTTTCACGATATCCTTTACTTGAGGTAGTTCAAGAGCTTGAATGAATCGATCAGGATCAATCCCTACTGGAAACTGTATTTTCAAGATCCCAAGCAACAAAAAAAGTAGATAAGATGAGGAATGAATGGTTTAAAATGTTAAAAGGTCCATGCAAAAGAACAAATTAAATTGGCAATCTGAAGATTCTTAGATGATAAAAGATGAAAGAGAACAGTGAAGCCATACTACTGCTACACGAGTCAACTTTCCTTGATCCTCTACTCCTTCAGGTGTGCCCTCCAGCCCGAGAATACGAGTGCAAGCACTGACAAAATGCCTTGCATAGTCATATGTGTGGAAACTGGAAGATCAACAAACCGGGAATTAAAACAATGCCACAGTAATGGCCTTCGGAAGTTTACCATTATATGATTTTGACAGAAAGAAACAACATGCTCAAAGTGATACCAGAGTCCCTTAAAACCAACATTGCAGTTTCGCACCAGTTCAAACAAAAAATTCATGATGTTGCACAACTCACAAGCATGTCAAAACAGTAGTGTCCAGGCGGAATGACTATAACAGTTTGTATCACATTGGGTATAAGGAAGTAGAACGAAAGAAACTTAGGTTTGATGTTAACTGTCGTTCTAATCTTAGGTTTGTTTATTAGATTCATGCCAGTGATAAAACCTGACGAATGTTTAAACTCCCTACAGTGTTGAACCTGAAGTATATTTTTAATCCTAGAGTTAGTGGAAATTCGAATACCTTCGTCCGACATGCAAACTAAGCTCAATTCATATATCCAAGCAACCTACAGACACATAAATATTGAAAGAAAAACAAGATCATTGAATCTAAACACAAATAACAATGCCTAAAGCGAATGAACTTACCCTACTAAATCAGCAGAAAGAACAGACTTCAGCAGCTCTGACCGAGATGGCAGCATCCGATGGATTTCGGAAGAAGGAAATGGGGTATGCAGAAACCAACCAACTTTCATGTCACTGTTCCGTTCTTTTAGGTATTTTGGAAGAAACATTAGGTGGTAATCATGGCACCAAACTGCATCCCCCTCCTCGTAATGCTTGCTAACCACATCGGCAAAACACTGGTTTGCTTTCGTATAAGCTTCGAACTGAGATTTGAAGTTTCGAGTAGTTGCAAGGTGGTCTTCTTGCGGAAGTCCAAGATAGTGAAACAGTGGCCATAATGTGTTGTTACAATATCCATTATAATATTGATGAGCAATTTCTTCTTCAATAAACACCGGTATGCAGTTCTGCATTAATTAAAGCACAAAGTTAAACATATAACCCTACTAACTTTTCCAAGATTATGGAATTGCATTTCTTTAACAACAATTAAGAACTTCATTTTTTCTAGTCTGACCTTTGCAGCTAAAGCTTCAGTTAATGTCTTTTGTCCATTTTCATCAGGGACATTTATGCCAGCCCAACCAATCCATCTGGTGTCAAATTCCTTCACACCTTCATAACAAGATTAAAAGCATTGCAAACATTATAACAACTAAAAAAACCAATTCCGAAAAGCGAAAAATGAAAAAAGAACATGAATTAATAAGGAATTGAAGTGATCACTTTACCAAGAAGTGCACTAACTAAGCCTCCAGCACTCATCTCAAGTTGCCAAGAATCCCCATGCTTAACTGCGGAAACTGGCAGCCTATTAGCAACCACCAACAAACGTTGTTTGGAAGCCTGAAAATCTTTCCTTGCGCCTCCATCATGTGAAGTCCTTGCACCTGAAACGGGTTGTAAAGATTCTTCATCATTTAACCAAGAAGTTGAAGACTCAGGTGAAAAAGAATCTTGGGCCGATGATAACTCACCTTCCCCTTCATTAAAATCCCTGTTGAATCTCTTTAACTCCCTTTCTCTAAGAAGCCTTTCCAATCTTGTTCTTGGTGTACCAGGGAGATTACTAGAGCTATATTTGTTCCCTGGCATCCTGTTAGTTTGCAACAAAGCTTAAAGAAAAACCAAGAAAATCAATGAGAAATCAAAAAAGAAAATGAATAATTTACCAAGAAAGCAAAAGCGGTTCATCTAAAATTACCAGATTGTTCTTGTAATGCAAAATGCTGATATCTTGGATGAAATTATTTGGAATATGAGAAGGTGATTGAGAGAGAGAGGAGTCAAGAAAGTTGGCAAAGGAATGTGGATATTTTGGGAGGGTTTCAATGATGTGTGGGCTAAATATAAGAGAACTCAAAGGAAAACTGAAAAGAAATTATTTGCTTTATACAAAGAATCATACATATATATAGATTCACTCATCCTAACAGATTTTCATCCATAACCATTTCCCCATTTTTAAAAAAATAAAATAAAATTCTAGACAGATAAATTACTAAAATTAATTAAATTAAAATTTTGTTGTTTTAGGGTCATAAATTTGTTTGTCTTTGTGGAGTAACGTTACAATTAGAATCCCAGCCCAGTTTTAGTTTGCATTAGTGAACTAACATGCCTACTATAATTTTCTGAACGGAGAGTAAATAATTGAAGCTTAATTAGCAATCTCAATAGCAAATTAGTATTGATTTACAAATCATAGCAATGGAAGAATCAAGGCCAGAATATGATCATATTTCCATAGTCATGTTTAACATAGTTTAACCCAAGAATTCAGATATCAAACAACTAGTATTCATTTAAATTTACATCCCTTTACTCCTAAATTTCATGCTTGACTTTCTAATCAGTACAAAGAAGTGAAGCTTAATATGGATGATATCACAGATTCATACTAATAGAGAGACTGACCAGTTTCACGCTTGTTCCATCTTACTGCTGCAACCTTGAAGCCTAATTGCTTCCCTGAAATCCACAGCAGCGGCAGCAGCATTGGCAATCTATATCTTTTTCACTTGTCATTTTTCTTTTAGTATTTATTTGTGCTTGACATTCGTCTAAGAGGGTATGGTCTTCCTAGGATTTTCAAAATATATGAAAATTTTGAAATAATTAAATAAACCTGTATCGGACACCCAAATTTGAGTTCGAGTAACATAGATAGCAACAGCTCCAACCAAGGCAATATTTGAACCCCAATCAAGCTTCCTTGCATTCACCACTTCATGTTCATGACATTCAACTCATCTCTCCCTCTTTTGTGACCCAAACCTTCAATTCCTTGCATATCTAGCCCTTCACACTCCAGTTCTTTCTTTCTACACTGATTTTTGGCCTGATTTACCTCTTCTTAGACTGAAAGGTACATCAAAGGGGGATAGAAATGAAAAAAAAACACGCAGCTTTAACTTCAGTGACGCTAATGGAAGCGTTGCCACAACTGGACAGATTGGCTGCAATAAAGGGGGATAATTTCCTTCCATTTAATGGTCTCAAGAATACCACGAATATCTTTTCTGAATCAGCTAATAACAAGGTTGTTTTGAAAGATCAAAATGTTCTTAGTATGGCAATCTTCGAAAACTTGCTACTAATAATCCCCACAAGAGCACAATCCTATTAAGGATGTGATGGAAGAGTGTAGAATCTCATACAATGATTTCATGCCCAGCGATCTTTGCTAAGACCATAATGGCACAGTGATAATTGCCACATGCACGAAGATTCTTAAACACTGTTATTGTGCTGCTCTCTGCAGTAGTCACCAATCTGAATGCATCAGCAAGCCTCTTACTGTGATACGGCAGCATCTCTTGCTTCTGCTCATCCTCCACATCATGCAGGGCAAACCTCTCATCTGGAACCTACCCAAACATATTCAACTTCTCTCCCAACCAATCCAGCTTTTGATATATTTTCACACTAAGAGGGTGAGACCTATCTGCAGAAACAAACTCACGTTGCACTCCCCTCAAAGTAACCCAGTTGTCTCACAATCCCTCCTTGTTTCATCCTTATTCTCATTCTTGAGACATCACTCCGCTCACCAGCAGAAGCATATATATTCGGCAACAAAACATAAGAAGTATTGCAATTCGGTTCAAGATAAAGGATCGATTTTGCACCTCTTTCAGCCGCTCCTAAGTTAAATGCACCCCACAAGCACTAAGCAAAGCTATCCATATCATAGAATTTGGTTTAACCTGCATATTTTTTAATTAGCTCCTCTGCTTATTCCAATTCCCCACATGTACCCAGGACATCAACCATACAAACATAGTGCTGAAGCTTTATCGCAGAGAATTTATATAGACCAATATACTAAAAAAAGCATCAGGCTGTTTGCAACATTCCGGAATGGCTGCAAGCAGAGAGCAACCATGTGAATGTAATCTCGGTCGGATTAACTTCATCACGTATCATTTGGATAAAGAGTGTGAGAACCAACATACCTTGACCATGTTGTGCACATCCACAATAACGGAGTTCCACAAGACAACATTTTTCTGACCGTCATTATAAAAAGCAGCCCCAGCATCATTGGTATTCCCACATATGGTATACAATACAACTAGAGAATTACCAACAAATACATCAGAGTCCAGACTTCGCATGATGACCATGGCAAGGATCTCTTTAGCCTTGTCTAGAGCCTCTAATCCGCTGCTCAAATTCAAAGCACTAGTGAAAGATGATTGATTTGGGGGACAACCATTCATATCATGTCTCCAAAAATTATCAACGCAGATTCATGCTTATGGTTCAGGCCATAACCAGCTAAAAGCTGTCCATATTACCATATTCCCATAACATTTCTCACTGAAAACTGCGCAAGCGTTCTGCATTTGCTAGCAGTTCAAATAAAAAGTTCAAAGCTACGCGCATATGAATTCATCAAAAGAAAACCCCAACTTAACAACCCGGCCATTAGTTTGAACACCCAAATGCAAGGCCATCACATTTGCACAAGCTTTCAACACGCAAGAAAGCGTGTTTGAACTCAGCTTAACACCAGAACCCACCATCTTTTCACAAAATATAATAAAGCTTCATAAGTTCTTCCATTATAATCCAATCAATCAGTCAATCATTGAAGTGCATGAAATTACATTCCAATATGGCATCTTCAAAAGCAAATTAACCGCCTCATCAACACTCCGAAACTTCAAATACCCATAAATCATTGAATTCCAAGCCACAACATCCTTCAAAGGCATCTAAAAAAGCCACCTCTCAGTTACTTCAATTTCCCCAAACTGCAAGTACCCGCTTATCATTGTCATCCAAGAAACAACATTCCGGCCAGGCATTTCATCGAAAAGCTTCTTGGCCGTAATTAATTCCCCGCAATTCAAACACCCTTAAATCTTTGAATTCCACGAACCCATATCTGTCACCGGCATTTTCTCCAACAGTTGAATTGCATCATCAAGCCGATGATTCAGCGCACACCCATCGAATATCATGGTGTATAAATGTACCCCAGAGAATGAGATTTTGTTTAAAACATCACCAGTTTCATCCAGTCTTTGGTTCTTTATCGTAGAGTAAAAAGTTTACCATTGGGGGTGCGTGAGTTTGCATTACTAAAAACTGTTGCTAAGTAATCATCTATACGTTGGCGAACCCTGATCGTAAGACTGTGAACTCCCAAAATCTGCTCTGAGGTTTTTAAATGTGCGAGCTCACCAAACCTACGAAGTCATTAAAGTGCGAGCTCCGTCAGACAAACCCACAACTACGAGCTCTGCAAGTTGTCAACTTGCCAACTTGCATTGAAAGAGTGATCTTTTGTGTGTTAATTAGACTATCAAAAAAAAAAAAAAAAAAGTTAGAAGAAGTTTGGGATAAGCTTAAGGAAGAGTTCCAGGGATAAGCTTAAGGAAGTTCCAGGGGTCGCAGAAGGCAAGACGGCAGTAGATGATAAATCTCAGATGAGATTTTAAAAACCTCAAGAGATTAAGGAAGCTGAGACTGTGAAGCAATATTCAGATCGAATCATGGCAGTAGTGAACTAGATAAGACTGTTAGTGAACCAATTCGCAGATAGTCGAGTAGTCGAAAAGGTGATTATCACACTTCTTGAGAGATATGAATAAAAAATATCCTCACCGGAAAATTCGAGGGATCTATCAACATCTCACTCTCAAAACTATTCAATGCTCTATATGCTTTAGAATAAAGAAGGATAAGCAGAGAAGAAGGGCATGTCGAAGGAGCTTTTTAAGCCAGAAATAGAGAAGCTGCGAGCTCCTCAAGTCAGAAAGAAAAAAAAGAGCTAGTAAGATAAAAAGGAGAAGTCAAACAAAGACAGTGGAAAGAAAAAATATCCACCGTGTCCGAACTACAAGAAAATGAGTTATCCTGATAAATTCTGTTGGTTTAGGCCTAATGCCCAATGCAAAAAGTGCAAGCAGTTTGGCCATGAAGAAACGGTGTGCAAGAATAAGGGAAACACACAACAACAAAACACTCGGACACAGACTGCAGAAGTAAGTCAAGAAGAATTGATGTTCACAGCCTCATGTGAAACACAGTTCGCGAAATTCTACGAACCCCTGTGAAACCCAGTTCGCGGCATCTTGCGAACCCTCCAACAAAGAAAGAAAAAATTGGCTGGTTGATAGTGGTTGTACAAGTCATATGACTACAGATGCGAGCACCTTCATAAGCATTGACGAAAGGTTTTACTCTAAGGTGAAAGTTGGAAATGACTAGTACATCGAAGCAGTAGAAAAGAAAGATGTTTTGATTAAAAGTACTAGTCACATGTGTTCTTTTAGTTCTTTACAAAAATAAAATTTACTAAGTGTAGGTCCCTTGCTTGAGAAAAAAAATATTTAGTGGTATTCAAAGACTGACGAATGCTTAATCTTTGATCTAAGTGGATGCGAGCTCATTTCAACAAAATGGTTTATAGAAGCTTTGTTGTCAACTGAAAGCAACTTTGGTAGTTTATACCAGCTTGCTAGATGAAACCAAGTTATGGCATAGAAGAATGTGACATGTTGACTAGAAATCCTTAAGTCAAATGTCCAAGAATAACCTGGTTGAAAATTTATCTAATATGGTTGATCATGAAGATGTATGTGAGGTGTGCCAGCTTGGAAAACGGGCGAGATTTCCATTTCTTGCAAACACAGCATGGTGAGCCACTAAAAAATTGCATTTAGTATATATTGACATTTGCGGACCCATGAAAACAAGTTCGCTAAATGGAAGTAAGTACTTTGTGTTGTTTATTGATGGCAATACAATGTTCTCTTGGGTGCACTTCATGAAGAACAACGCCGAGGTAGCTGAAATCTTAAAATTTAAGTTCATGGTTGAGAACTTAAGTGACTGCAGGCTCAAAATGGTAAGATCATGCAACGGGATAGAATACACCTCAGAGAAATTTGAAAAATTCTGCGAAGAGTCTCGTATCTATGTAACCGTTTTTCAATGAAATCAGAATAGTGGTTTCGGGACCACAAATACGAGTCTAGAAGAAAATTTATTTTAATATTATTTTATGGTCTACCGTATGATAAGAATATCGTAAAAAAATTTCATTAAGAAAATTTTACCAATTACATGTTTAATTGATAAAAGGACCAAATTGCACGCAAAAGTTGAGTTCTAGTAGCTATAAGTATCAAATAACTATGGAATTCAAAATTGGAGGTCCTTATATGGTAAATAGACCATTAAAAGGAGTTAGTAGATAAGTATGATGATTCATCCATAGAAATTTAAGAAAAGAAAAGGATGAAATTGGAAAGTAAATAAATAAAAGATGATAAATAAAATAAATATCTAATATCATCATTTTATATCATCTTTCCCAATTAAAAGACATGGAAACCCTAGTTTTTGGGAGTTGAGTTTAAGCAAGTTGTTTTGGCTCAATTAGGTATGAATTCTTGTCTTGTTTTTAGTAATTTTTATGTTTTCGAGATCGTAAAAAACTTAATTTAGCTATCTCGGGGATTAATTTGTAAAATTATCAAAGTGCTAGGGTTTTTCCATGGATGAATATGCATGAATTATGAAACTTATGGTAGAAAATGAAAGGTTGTTGATAGATAAACAACTTTTGTAAAGTGAATTTCTATGAAATTGTGATTTAGGGACTAAATTGTAAAGATGTAAAATTTATGAAAAAATTCTAAATTTTATGAAATATATGGACTGTTAACGTTACATGTAAAAATTGGTTAGGCTTGGAATAAGGATTAAATTGCATGAATTTCATTTTCCGAGCCTAGGGACGAAATTATCATTAATTAAAAGTATAGGGGCAAATTGGTAATTTTTCCTAATATGTAATTGAACTGAATTGAATTGAATATGAATTGTATTAAATTGAGTTAAGTTTACTCGTATAGATCCTGATAGACAAAATACGGAATTAGATCGAGGAAAAGAGAAAGTGTCAGATTAGTAGACAACAAATCAACGAACACTTGTCAAGGTAAGTTCGTGTAACTAAATTATGCATATTTATATGTTTGAATTAAATGTTGTATATGTGAATTGTGTAATTGCTATTTATATGAAATTAATTACATATCCGACAAAGCCCGTTAAATGTTAAGTACCGTTTGAATAAATGAAATTCAATGGATACAAGATTATGTTATGGACATACCATAGCTTGAAAGAGCATCCTGTTATTAGCTCTCATGAGCATCCCGATATATGGCCTTCTTGAGCTTCCCGTTATATCATTCTTGTGAGCTTCCCGTTAATAGCTCTTCGGAGTATCCCGATCGGTTGTGATACTGCATGTGTTGTGGACACACCACAGCGCTTATGAGCGTCTCGTTATATGGCTCTTTGTGAGCTTCCCAATTAAAGGCTCTTTGTAAGCTTCTTGATTAATGGCTTTCTGGAGCCTCCCGATATTACTTGTTTGAACTTCCCGATATATGGCTATCCAGAACTTTCTGATTAATGGCTCTTCGGAGCTACCCGTTATTGGCTCGCATGACCTTCTTGAATATAGCTCTTATGAACTTCCTATTATACAACCTTGATAAGCTTTCTGTTACATGGCTCACATGAGCTTTCCATTATATGGCTTAAGAGAAGGCTTCTCGACTATGTTCTTTAACGAGCACTCCCGAATATGAATTAACAGATTATAGATTCGTACACTTCGTGTGTATTATTGTGTATCCATTGATATTTCAAATGGTTCAACGGAAAAAGTTCTGATATAAGTTAAAATGAATTCTGAATGCGATACTACATGTACACACTTAAAAACACATGAAAATTTGATATTTGATGAGCTCATCCCTGATTCTTGATATTCACACAAAATACATGACTAACATGTTTGATGAAGTTGTGTGTTTAGGCTATTAACCAAATTGCTTGGATGCATTTTTGTATACTTACCTTAAATGTAATTGAATGGTAAGTTTATTTCCTATTATACGAACTTACTAAGCAATAAAAGTTTACTTTGTTTTATTTCCTTTGTTTTATAGTACTTTGGAAGCTCGTTTGGTTGGAAGCTTGGCGGAGATATCTCACACTATCCATCATCTCGATTCGGTATAAATAGTAAATTAAATTTTAGGTTATAATGGCATGTATAGGCTAAAAGTGGTCAAGAACGACATGTATGTGTTTGGTTGAAATTAGCCATTGGTATGACTTGTAATTGGTATGTTTTGACTTGTAAATGGATAAATGATGGAAATTATATAGGTATGTTGATGAATGGTTTGAGATGATGTGGTTGGTAAAATATGCATATATGTTACGTGGTCAATTAGGTAAGATAAAATATTGGACATATAGGGAATATTGGCATGAATTGAACTTGAATTTGGCCTGATTTGAATGGTTAGTATTGTTTTGTGAATGTGAAAAAGTGTGAATATAGGTAGAAGACAAATTGGGTGAGGAATAAGGCTTGGAAATGACCTTATTTTGTCCACACAGGCAGAGACACGGACGTGTGTCTCAGCCGTGTGTGACTCACGGCCTAGCACATGGGCGTGTGTCTTGGCCATGTGTCCCTTGTATCTTAAAAATTTCAAAACAGAATGCTCAGTATTAATCACACGGCCTGGCACACGGGCGTGTGGCTTGGCCGTGTAACCCCTGCACCTACACACAGCCTAACACACGGGCGTGTGACTTGGCCGTATGACCCAAGTCAGAGAGTTACATGGGTATAGACACGGGCTGGGAAACAACCGTGTGCCCCATTTTAATGGCCACACAGCCTAAGACACAGGCGTGTCTCTTGGCCTTGTGAGCTACACGGCCTGACCACACGGGCGTGTGTACCCTACACCTTGGAAAAATTTTGAAATTTTGTAAAAAATGCTCTGAGTACCTGGTTTAATCCCGACTTGTTTCTAATGTATGTTTTGGGCCTCGAGGGTTCATATAAGGGACTTTATGAATAATATCTGACATGAATATTAAATAATATGAAATATCTGTATTTGATCTGTTTATTCTAGTAATGCTCCATAACCCTGTTCTGACGACGGATACGGGTTAGGGGTGTTATAGTCCATCAACAATCAAGTAATGTGTACATTCCACAACAGAATGGAGGAAGTGAAAGAAAAAATAAAACTATAATGAACATGGCTTGTTACTTGTTGTTTGAAAGTAAATTGTCAAATGATTTTTGGGCAGAGGCATTAAACACTGTTGTTTACTTGCTAAATAAACTATCTATGAAAGCTGTTGAAGGGAAGACACCATTCGAGGCTCGGTATGGTTTTAAACCTTCTGTTTCACACTTAAGAGTATTTGGTTGCACCTGTTTTGTTAATGTTCTAGGAGAGAAAAGAAACAAATTGGACAAAAGATCAAAGCCAGAGATATTTGTTGGATATTCCAGTGTTAAAAAAGGATATAAAATATATAATCCTTTCACCAAGAAAGTGATCGTAAGCAGAGATGTGAAATTTGATGAAGGAAAAATATGGAATTAGACTGAATAGAGGAGGAGATGTGCGAATAGAGGGTTCCTAAACTTGATGTGCGAGCCACTAGAGACCAAACTGAAAATGATCCAGTCGATGAACAACCAGTGCGAGAAACTAGGTGCATCACTGAAATTTATCAAATGTGTAATCTGACGAAGCTAGAACCAATAACTTTTGAAGAAGCTGCTTAAGAAGATTAATGGCTAATAACTATGAAAGATGACATTGTCGCAACCATTTTTTGACAAAAACGGGAATCGAACTTGGGTTTTAAAATGGGTAAAAGGGGAGTCGCCACCGACCTTTTATTAGGTGTGATCGGATCACCTTTGTTTTAATAAAACATTTTGATTTACTAAAACGGGGTTTTTGGTCTACGAACATTCGAGAAAATAGGTTCGGGAGTCGATTACGTGCGAGGAAGGATTAGCACCCTCGCAACGCCCAAAATTGGTACCAAATTGATTAATCGATGTCCTAATGTCGAAGAGTTTGAAATGATTTTTGAGATCTTGCTCTTTTTATTATTATTATTTTTTTTTAAAAAAAAAAACAACTTGATCGAATAATGATATTCCCTTGTTCCGAAGGAATAGAATTTCACATCCAGCACGATTGGACGCGATAATCTAAGTCCTTGAATCCAAGGTCGTCTCTGAAATTCTCCAAGTAACCATTTTTGAAATTTTGGAAAGGGCATTTACTCGTTAGGTCATGCGAAAGAAAACACACCCAAAGACAATTGGGCGATCCTTGAACTTCCAAACGCACAAATATCACCTTATTTGAAAAAGGAAACAATTTGAAAGGTTATCCATTTGTTCGGTCAAACGAAAAGTCACACCCAGCACGATTGGGCATGAAGTTTTGAATTCCCAAACTCATGAATATTACCTTTGTGAAAACTCATTTTCAAGAACTGAAGAAATATAATAGTAATAGGAGATGGATTATTGGATTACGATGAAATGACGAAAGCAAGAAAATCATGAAAACATGTTAATAAGGAGGTGCATAATGAAACAAAAGTAAAAAGACAAAAAATAATAGCGATGAAAACATGTTAGTAATGATAGTGACAATAATATATACAATAATAATAATAATAGTGTAGCACATATAATAATAATAAGAATACTAACAATAATAATAATAATGATAATAATAATGATGATAATAATAGTAAATAGTATAGTAATAATAAAATGATAATAATAACACAAAATATACGCGACATGAAAATAATAATACTACTAATAATAATAATATAGTAATAATAATAAAATAATAATAATAATGGTATGTACGACATAATGATAATATAATAATAATATAATAATACTAAGATAATAATAGTAGTACGGAGTATATACAATATAATAATATAAATATAATAGTAATAATAATAATGAAGTTAGTTAAACAAAATAATAGTAATTATATATATAGAAAATATAATAATAATAGCAGATAGTATAGTAATAATGGTAAAATAATAATAATATAAAATGTAGACAAAATAATAATAGCAATATTAATAATGATCAATAATAATATTAAACATAATAATAATAACAATTAATAATAATTAATAATAATAATATAATGACATAGTGCATAATAACAACAACTGAATAAAAACGCACATTAACCATAAATGGATCGAATTGAAATCGAAACGGAAAATTGAGGTTGAAAATTGGAAAATAAGAAAGAGGATGAGAACCAAATTGTGACGCGCGAGGACTCCTAGGGACTAAATTAGTAAACTACCCAGCCCTTGATTATGAGGCGTTTCGAATGACCAAATAAGGACTAAATTAAAAGTGAAGTAGAGTAATGGGGCAAAATTTTAAAAAAAAAGAAAGGTGAAAAAGGGATTCAATTGAGTAGCACCGCAAGAATGGGGGACTCATCGTGTAAATACCCCATTTAAAGAGGTGTGGACGATTCCCCAAGTACCCCAAACGACATAACTTAATTGCCTTAACCCCAAAATTTATTTCTCTAGTTCCCTAGGCAAACAGATCAGAACCCACCCCTCAAACTCTCCCTTTTTTTTTTTTTCAGAAACAGGAGCAGAGAGGGAGTCTCCCCTCTTCTTCGTCCATGCCCGATGGTCGGGCCTTCCCCACCATTCGTCGCACCACCGTATATCGGGCGTCCAAGGTCGCGCAAGGAGAAGCCCTCTGTTCCCGAAACGGAGATGGAGATCTCGGGTAACCCCTTTTTTTTCTTGGATTTTTGGTTCAAAATGATAAAAAAAAAACAGAAAAATCAAATAATAAGTCGGCTTAAAAAAAAGGAAAAGGGTGAAATCACCTTTTAATGCTATTGATCTGTCGATTTTTTGGATTGAAAGTTGTTCTTTTTTGTATTCTGTATTGATTTGTTTTTTTTTTATTGCTGAAATTTCTTGTAAAAATTTTTGAATCGGGCCCCTGTTCTATGTTACATATTCAGTTTTTATATCCGAAAAATCAAGAAACAAAACGAGTAAAATACATTATTGTTCTTCTCTCCTTGCTGTTGTGTTGTCGTCTTTTTGCGAGTTTTCGGAAGTGGAGTTCTTTGAGTGGGGTGAGAGAGGCCGACAAGCAGGAGTGGTGGTGGGTGTGGAGTTCTGTGGGCTGGTGGCTAGGGTTCCAAAACCCTAGTCTTTCAATTTTTCTTTTTTTGTGTTTTGGGCCTGGTGTAATTTGTTTGTAATGGGCCCGGGATTAATGACCCAGGCCAAAATTGGTGATTACAGCTGCCCCTCTTTGCTCATTGTCGTGAAACGATAATAGAGCAAAGACAATAAAAGAACCAATTTTGCCCGGTCTTGGCCAAGCCTTGACTTGTTGGTCCCTGTCTTCTTTGAACAATTTCAAACTCAACTGTAACTTGTTGTCTCGATCCGCTTCATTGTTTCGTTATGTTTTCAGGGAGATAGCATTTCCCATTCCATTGCTTCTTCAAGGGCACAGTAACTAGTACCTCAATCGGCTTCGATGTGATTTCAGGGAGAAGAGATTTGTGGCTTTGACCTTCTCCACTAGGACTTCAAGGAAATAAATCTGCACTTTCCAAACTGCGTCCTTGCTATCTTCGAGGAAACTTCAATCTTCATTCAACTCCACTGCTACTTCAGAAAGATGTGGCCTGTAGCTTCATTTTGCTCTTGCTCAATCTTCTTTGTCCACTGGAACTTTTTTGTCAAATTTGCTCAATGCGACTCCAGTCTTTCTTCTGTAAGTACCTCCGCGTGTGCCCCGAGGCTCAACCACACTCTCATGAGTTTTTTTTTTTTTTTTTTTTTACCAATAGAAATTTGAAGAACTCAGCGTGTGACCCGATGCTCAACTCACTTCTCTCTGACATGAGTTGATATTTTGAAAAGAAATTAAAAGACACCTCAGGGTGTAACCCAAGGCTCAACCCACTTCTCTCTGACATGAGTTGATATTTTGAAAAGAAATTAAAAGACACCTCAGGGTGTAACCCGAGGCTCAACCCACCTCTCTCTGACACGAGTTGATATTTTGAAAAGAAATTAAAAGACACCTCGAGGTGTGACCGAGGCTCAACCCACTTCTCTCTCGACACGAGTTGATATTTTGAAAAGAAATTAAAAGACACCTCAGGGTGTGACCCGAGGCTCAACCCACTTCTCTCTGACACGAGTTGATATTTTGAAAAGAAATTAAAAGACACCTCAGGGTGTGACCCGAGGCTCAACCCACTTCTCTCTGACACGAGTTGATATTTTGAAAAGAAATTAAAAGACACCTCAGAGGGTGTGACCCGAGGCTCAACCCACTTCTCTCTGACACGAGTTGATATTTTGAAAAGAAATTAAAAGACACCTCAGGGTGTGACTCGAGGCTCAACCCACTTCTCTCTGACATGAGTTGATATTTTGAAAAGAAATTAAAAGACACCTCAGGGTGTAACCCGAGGCTCAACCCACTTCTCTCTGACATGAGTTGATATTTTGCAACTGGAATTCTCAAAATATATCATCTGGTGGAACTCGAATGTCTTCTTTCTCCTTGGTTTGGCGCAACCATCGTCAAGACTTCTTGCCTTACTGACGTACCTGTATGTGTCATGCGTGATGATGTCATGATATGCATGTGTTTATCCTAAATGCCTACATGATTATGCCATGTGTCTTTGGCTTGTTTGTCATATATCTGTTCTTGTTACGGCTCTCATGATGATGACCGCCTTCACCGCTTCGACTCTTGACTTTTCGGGCTTGATACTCGCCTTTGGGTTCTACGAGTAATTCGTGTTTCTCCCCTTTTTTTTTTTTGGCCCCATGTTGAACTTTGTCCTTGCTTTGAAGCTCCCGTACCCAATTCTCCTCCAGGTAATGCTCCATATTCCTTTCGTTTAGAGTGTGTAATTTTGCTATTTACCTCTAAAATGAAACATAAATAAAATGCATGAAAATGGCAAAGTAGGTATGAAAGGCGTTCCTCGTATCTATATTTATTTCAAAACGCAACACACAAAGAAAATTGACAAGGAATGACTCAATTAAGAAAGCATTATAAAAGGAAAACAAGTTCAGTTGTAGTAAGTGCTCTAGATATCCGACGTATGGACTTCTCCATGTTTCTTCATCCTGAATCTTTTCGAGCAAGCTTTTCCATGTGGAAGATCCTTGAGCTTCAGAGTCCGCTTCAATACTATGATCTTGCTGTTTAACCCATTCCAACCTTACTTCCTTAGGATGCCCTTCCGGGTTTTCATCTTAAGCCTTTTCTATTTATTCGGACGCCCCCCCTTTTTTTTTTTATGCGTAATATTTCTTCACGGCATCTGAGTTCACCGGGTTTGGTAACTCCTTCCCATCCATTTCAGTGAGAATCAAGGCTCCTCCTGAGAAAGCTCTCCTTACGATGTATGGTCCTTCCCAATTTGGTGCCCACTTTCCTCGAAAGTCTTTTTGTATAGGGAGAATCTTCCTCAACACGAGTTCCCCTTCACGAAATTCTCTTGGACGCACCTTCTTGTTATGGGCCGCGATCATTCTCCTTTGGTACATCTGTCCGTGACAAATTGCTTTCAAGCGTTTTTCTTCAATTAGATTCAGTTGGTCATATCGAGCCTGAACCCATTCAGCTTCTTCTAGTTTTGACTCCATTAAGATTCGCAGGGAGGGGATTTCCACCTCAATGGGCAGCACAGCTTCCATTCCATAGACTAGAGAGAAAGGAGTTGCCCCGTAGAGGTCCGTACACACGTGCGATACGCGTATAGGGCAAATGGTAGCTTCTCGTGCGATCCTATATCGCCTCGGTCATCTTCCCAATAATTTTCTTGATATTTTTGTTAGCGGCTTCTACCGCCCCGTTCATCTTTGGACGATAAGGCGAGGAGTTATGATGCTTTATTCGAAATTGCTCGCACACTTCCTTCATCATCTTGTTGTTCAGATTTAAAGCATTATCTGAAATAATTCTCTCAGGCAAACCGTATCGGCATATAATCTCCTTTTTTAAGAATCTGCACACCGCCGTCCTTGTCACATTTGCAAATGAAGTAGCTTCTATCCATTTTGTGAAGTAATCTATGACCACAAAAATGAATCGATGTCCATTAGAAGCTTTCGGGGAGATTGGCCCCATAACATCCATGCCCCACATAGAAAAGGGCCACGGGGAAGTCATGATATGAAGGGGTGAAGGTTTGCATGAATTTTATCGCCGTAAACTTGACATTTGTGGCACTTTCGTGCGTAGCTAATGCAGTCACTTTCCATCGTCAACCAATAATAACCGAGTCTCATAATTTTCCTGGCCATAGTGAAACCATTGGCGTGCGTTCCACAAACTCCTTCATGGACCTCTTCGAGTATCTTTTTCGCTTCGATACAAAGATCCACGCACCTTAGGAGTACCTGATCTTTTCCTCTTTTGTACAAGATGTCCCTATCGAGAACAAATCCCGCTGCCAATCTTCTAATCGTTCTTTTGTCATTCTCGTTTGCTTGCTCGGGATATCTTTGATTCTTGACATATTCTAAGATATCATGGAACCATGGTTGTCTATCTGCCTCGTTTTCAATGCTAAAACAATACGCAGGGGCCTCATATATGCTCATCTGGAGAGGCATTATTTCTGTTTCTCGGTTTGCTTTGAACATTGAAGCCAAGGTTGCCAGGGCGTCAGCCAATTGGTTTTCCTCTCGTGGGAAATAATTAAAGGTCACTTCTTCGAATTCTTCAACCAATTCCGCGACAAGATCACGATATTTAATCAATTTTGAGTCTCTTACTTCCCAATCTCCACGGATTTGGTAAATTACCAATGCCGAGTCCCCGGAGACTACCAAGACCTTAATGTTCTGCTTGATAGCTGCACAAAGTCCCATGATGCAAGCCTCATATTCTGCTATGTTGTTGGTACAGAAGAAATTTAATCTGGCAGTAAAGGGGTAATGATACCCTTCTGGCGACACTAAGACTGCTCCAATCCCGTGCCCCAATGCGTTTGACGCGCCATCAAAACTCATCTTCCATGATTTCTCTTTTGACGATTCACACTCTTTTTCTGTAACGCATATCAAGTCTTCGTCTGGGAAGTCAAATCTCAATGGCTCGTACTCCTCTGTTGTCCGAGTTGCTAAGAAATCAGCTATTGCGCTCCCTTTAATCGATTTTTGGCTTACGTATACGATGTCATACTCTGATAGTAGGATCTGCCATTGTGCCATTCTTCCTGAGAGTGCAGGCGACTCCATCATGTACTTTATTGGGTTTAGCTTCGAAATCACCACGTCGTATGATACAAACACATATTGCCTAAGCCTCCGAGTTGTCGGACTGAGCACAAATGAGAACTTTTCGATTGTCGGATATCTTGTCTCACACTGCGTGAATTTCTTATCGAGAATAATAGATCGCGCTGTTCTCTTTTTCCGGACTCATCATGTTGCCCCAAGACGCAACCCATTGAGTTTTCGGACACGATCGAGATATAGTATTAGTGGCCTTAGGGGTTGGCGGTACTAGCACCGGGAGGACTAGATAAATATTGCTTTATCTTGTCAAAAGCCTCTTGGCATTCCTTGTCCCATTCTCCAGAATTGTGTTTTCGAAGGAGTCGAAAAATTGGATCACACTGCTTGGTGACTTGAGCAACGAACCGAGCAATGTAATTCAGTCTCCCTAGAAATCCTCTGACTTCCTTTTGTGTGCGCGGCGGCGGTAGTTCTTATATGGCCTTTATTTTATCCGGATCAATCTCGATACCTTTCTCGCTGACGATGAATCCCAATAATTTTCCCGAGGTAGCCCCAAAGGTACATTTGGCGGGATTAAGCTTTAGTTAGAATTTTCTCAGTCTTTCGAACAACTTCCGGAGGTTCTCAACATGCTCTCTTTCTCCTCGAGATTTGGCGATCATATCGTCGACATAGACTTCTATTTCCTTGTGCATCATGTCATGAAACAACGTTACCATGGCTCTTTGATATGTTGCCCCGGCATTCTTTAGACCGAACGGCATCACTTTGTAGCAGAATGTTCCCCACATCGTCGTGAACGTAGTTTTCTCCATGTCTTCGGGAGCCATCTTGATTTGATTGTAGCGAAAAATTCGTCCATGAAGGAGAAAAACGAACTCTTCGCCGTGTTATCTACCAATGTATCATCAATGTGCAAATGGAAATTATCTTTAGGGTGGCTCGATTCAAATCACGGTAATCCACACACATTCGCATTTTTGCCATCTTTCTTCTGAAGATCGGGACTATATTAGCTACCCATTCGGATATCTAGAGACTTGCAGGAATCCAGCATCAAATTGTTTCTTTACTTCTTCCTTTATCTTTAAGAGCATTTCTGGCTTCATCCGCCTTAACTTCTGTTGGATAGGCTTGCATTCGGATTTCAGTGGGAGTCTATGGACCGCTATATCTTCGTTCAAACCTGGCATATCTTGATATGACCATGCGAACACGTCTTTGTACTCGTGAAGCAAGGTGATCAGATCGTGTTTGGTGTCTTCAGACATAGAGGTCCCGACTTTTACCTCTTGCTTCTTTTTTTCATTTCCTAAATTCACTGTCTCAATCGATTCTTGATAAGGCAGAATCTGTTCATCCTCTTGTTCTACCATTCTCAATAGGTCTGGAGAAGAGACATAATCTTCGGCATCTTCTTCAGCCTCGAATTCCCCCACACAAATAGCTTTCTCGAAGTCGATTTTAGGGCTTGTAACAGGATTGTTCACGTCGTTGATATTTGAGCACCTGAAAAGTAGACAAAAAAAGAAGAATATAGAGGGACATCAAGGTATCGGGTCCTATAAACGTGACATGATGATATGGAATATATGGGGACAAGTAAAGAATGAATATGGAATCGATGAGAATGAAAAGAACACGACAAAATGCATCTTTATTCATGTTTCATTTAAAAGCTAGATAGATAAAATGAACTCTCATAACGGATTCCCTTATAGCTTAGGGGCTCTACGAAAAGGCTACTCATCGAGCATTACTCGGAGGATTTGGAAACTACAAGGAGGTCCACGGCAGTCCAATTGTTCAAAGTGAATCCCGGGGGGCAAGGGCGTATCGCTGAGACGCCTTCCATTGCATTATTCCCTTTGCCAATGACATTTATGCTGAAGTCCTGTAGACCCTTTTCTACCCATGACACCATGCTTTGTGGGTCATCTCTTCCCGGGAATATAATTCCAGCTGAGGTAAACGCTTTTGACAGAGGCGGATATGTTATGGGCTCCCACTCTAATTCTCGACCTGTGACTCTTGCGATCCTTCTTTCTTACTCCCTTTGCAATTGTTTCCTTCTTTGCTGCATGTCGGGCTTAAATCCTAAGCCGTATCGAGCCTTGTGGGGTACCAGGTTTTTTAGCGCTCTAGCCATCCCTTGCTTTGGTATTTCCCCAAACCTTTCCTTGCTCGGGCTCCTTTTCCAACCGTTAGTTTGATTCCCATCCTGGTATTCTTTGACAACTTGGGCGTGGGAGCTTTACTTTCTTCAGCGACGAAAGTAGCATTGATGAATTCAAAGGAGCGGAAGGAACATTCTACTGTATCTTTGTTCACTTCGATGTAGGGTGCATCGGTGGAGAGCGAGACGCGCGACGATGTCTTCTCTCAATGATCGTGATCAAGCGATCATCCATGATAAACTTCATTTTTCGGTGGAGAGATGAAAGGATCGCCGGCGAGAATGGATCCAATGCCTCCCTAAGAGGCAATTGTATGAAGGTGAGATATCCATAACTTAGAATTCTACGTTGTATGTACACGGGCCCACATCCAGAGGAATTTCAATCTTCTCCATAACCTCTCGTCTCGCCCCATCGAATGCCCTTCATGTAGAATGACAAGGCCTTAGATAAGACATATCTATTGGCATTACGGATAGTGTGGATAAAGGCATGACATTAAGCTTGAGACCGTTATCAATGAGCACACTCGGCACTATGTAAACCCTTACAATAGGTGGTGATGTGCAAAGCTTTAATAGAGCCTCTACCGTTCGGCGGTATTTCATCATCACCGAAAGAGATGAAATTATCCGCATTCAAGTTGTTCGCCCATCTATCAAGCTTTTCAACGGGTACATACATTTGGCACATATGCTTGGTTTAACACTCTCAATAAAGCATTTCGGTGTGGTTCTGAGCTCAACAATAGAGATAACACCGAGATCTTTGCCGGTTGCTTGTTTAATTGCTCCACGATATTATACTCGCTATGCTTGATAAACCTCAGAAATTCATGCGCTTCGTCCTCGTTCACCTGTTCGGATAGGATTTCATTTCTCCACCGCCTCGCGCATTGGTGCTTTTCCTTTTTGGCTTGAGCCGATGCCTTTCTTTTTTGGTTCTGACACCTCGGGAGAATAGCACCTCCCGCTGCGGGTAAAATGTCCTACTTTGCTAACGCTTCCATTCGTAGCTTCTGGCAGGGTAATGTTGACATCATATTCCCAAGGCACTGCTTTGTCCTCCTTGTAAGGGAACGGAGATGGCATCTTAATTATCATCTTTGGTTTCACCTCCTCCCTCTTTGCTTCATAATAGATTACCAAGGGTCGGTCAACACTATAAAGGGGACCTGATGATTGGCCCTCGGAAGCATATACATCCTTTTCGTCGAACCCTTCCTTCTTACTACAAATCGCAACCTCCTTATTATCCATCATGCCTTGAAGCAGTTCTTTAAATTCCTTGCAAGATTGGATATGGTGTCCTTCCATGCCGTGAAAAGTGCAAGAACTTTGACCCTCTATGATTTCCTTCTTGAACCTTCTGGTAAGCAAACCCTTTCCAGTCATTACTTCCAATACTTTCTCCAAAGGTGTCCTTATCTCGGAGACACGACTTCTGGCTCGCCACGTATCTTCCTGTGCCACCACACTTATGTTCCCTCTGGGATGGTTAGGGAGTGGATTCCCAGCCAAATTACTGACCCCATCAAATCGTAGAATGCCCGCATCAATCAGACTTTGAACCTTTCTTTTAAAGGCTAGGCAATTATCTGTGGAATGCCCCCGGTTTCCAGCATGGTACATGCAGCTAGCATTAGTAGGGAGGTTTCAAAGGTGCTATATAATGTGGTGCTATTAGTTGTTTCTCTAGCAACTTTGGGCACAGTTCCCCGTATGTCATGGGAATAGGGGCAAATTGAGGCCTTTCGGGGTTGGGTCTCATTGGCCTTGGTTCATTTCTGGGTTGGCTCGGAGCGGTTGTGGTATTTGGTGAGAAGATGGTGAGTGGTCTTTGGGCCTCGGCGGTATAGACGGGATAAGGGGGAGGGGTTTGATAATAGAGGTTCTGAGGAGGAAAGTAGAGGTTTGGAGTTGGGCGGAATTGAGGTCGAGGTTGGATAGGGTATGGATTAGGAGTGTAGTGATTCTCGGTCCCTACCATATGGGTTTCTGGCTCTTTCTTCTTTAATGGCCTTTTAGAGCTTTCAGACCCTTCCATTCTCCCGTTCCTGATGCCGTTTTTGATGAGCTCTCCAGATATTACGACATCATCACTGAAAGAGATGAAATTATCCGCATTCAAGTTGTTCGCCCATCTATCAAGCTTTTCAACGGGTACATTGCTCGGCACATATGCTTGGTTTAACACTCTCAATAAGGCATTTCGGTGTGGTTTCGAGCTCACGAAGAGAGATAACACCGAGATCTTTGCCGGTTGCTTGTTTAATTGCTCCACGATATTATACTCGCTATGCTTGATAAACCTTAGAAATTCATGCACTTCGTCCTCGTTCACCTGTTCGGATGGGATTTCATTCTCGACCACCGCCTCACGCATTGGTGCTTTTCCTTTTTGACTTGAGTCGATGCCTTTCTTTTTTGGTTCGAACACCTTAGGATAATAGCACCTCCCGCTGCGGGTAAAATGTCCTACCTTGCTAACACTTCCATTCGTAGCTTCTGGCAGGGTAATGTTGACATCGTATTCCCAAGGCACTGCTTTGTCCTCTTTGTAAGGGAACGGAGTTGGCATCTTAATTATCATCTTTGGTTTCACTTCTTCCCTCTTTGCTTCATAATAGATTACCAAGGGTCGGTCAACACTATAAAGGGGACCTGATGATTGGCCCTCGGAAGCATATACATCCTTTTCGTCGAACCCTTCCTTCTTACTTCAAATCGCAACCTCCTTATTATCCATCATGCCTTGAAGCAGTTCTTTAAATTCCTTGCAAGATTGGATATGGTGTCCTTCCATACCGTGAAAAGCGCAAGAACTTTGACCTTCTACGATTTCCTTCTTGAACCTTCTGGTAAGCAAACCCTTTTCAGTCATTACTTCCAATATTTTCCCCAAAGGTGTTCTTATCTCGGAGACATGACTTTTGGCTCGCCACGTATCTTCCTGTGCCACCACACTTATGTTCCCTCTGGGATGGTTAGGGAGTGGATTCCCAGCCAAATTACTGACCCCATCAAATCGTAGAATGCCCGCGTCAATCAGACTTTGAACCTTTCTTTTGAAGGCTAGGCAATTATCTGTGGAATGTCCCCGGTTTCCGGCATGGTACATGCAGCTAGCATTAGGATCGTACCATTTGGGGTAGGGAGGTTTCAAAGGTGCTATGTAATGCGGTGCTATTAGTTGTTTCTCTAGCAACTTTGGGTACGCATTCCCCATATGTCATGGGAATAGGGCAAACCGAGGTTTCGGGGTTGGGTCTCGTTGGCCTCGGTTTATTTCGGGTTGGCTCGGAGCGGTTGTGGTATTTGGTGAGAAGATGGTGAGTGGTCTTTTAGGCATCGGCGGTATAGGCGGGATAAGGGGAGGGTTTGATAATAGAGGTTACGAGGAGGAAAGTAGAGGTTTGGAGTTGGGCGGAATTGAGGTCGAGGTTGGATAGGGTATGGATTAGGAGTGTAGTGATTCTCGGTCCCTACCATATGGGTTTCTGGCTCCTTCTTCTTTAATGGCCTTTTAGAGCTTTCAGACCCTTCCATTCTCCCGTTCCTGATGCCGTTTTCGATGAGCTCTCCAGATATTACGACATCTGCGAAATCCTTTGTGGCATTCCCCACCAGCTTGTCATAGAATGGCGCTCTTAAAGTGTTAATAAAAAGGACTGTGATCTCCGTCTTGGTTAGTGGAGGTTCCACTTGAACCGAGATGTCTCTCCACCTTTGAGCATATTGCCTAAAGGTCTCAGATGGCTTCTTTTCCATCATCTGCAATGTTAGGCGATCAGGCGCTATGTCGGAGACGTGTTTATATTGTTCACAGAATGCTGCAGCTAAGTCATCCCATGATTGGATCTTTTCTCTTCCTAGTTGATTGTACCATCGGAGAGCTGACCCTATCAAGCTTTCTTGAAAGCAGTGTATCAGCAACTTGTCTTCGTCCTCATAACCAGCCATTTTCCGACAAAACATGATGAGATGCGCCTTTGGGCACCTTGTTCCATCGTATTTCTCAAAGTCTGGTGCTTTAAATTTTGGGGGCAAGACCAGACCAGGAACCAAACTGAGCTTTTTGACGCTTATTGCGGAAGAGGCTCTAGTTCCCTCTACTGCCCTGAGTCTTTCTTCCAGATCCTTAAACTTGTCTTGAGCACCTTGATCCTTCATTCTTAACTTAGCTAGTTCCACAGGATCATCCAAATCTGGGACAATAGGGTCAGCTGGGTTTGTTCCGTGACTTGATGCAAATACTCCTTGCCCTAGATGGGCAGGTGGAAGTACAGGTGGGTGTTCTAAGCCTGTAAATTCCTTTTGAGGCCAGACCCCATGGGGTGGAGTAAATCCTGGAGGATGGCCTTCACTTTCTTTTCCGGTACTAGTTGTAGGGTCTTTTCCTTTGTTTGTTATCCCATTCATTAATTGAGTCATTTGGGCCACCATATCCTCTTGAGCCTTTGCCATCTGGTCTTTTAATTCTTGTGAAACTTTTCATCCGGTCTTCTATGTCCTTACGGAATTGTTCGTATCTTTGGTCCATTGCTCTTGCCTTACGACGAGTGTTGTAATAATGTACGATAGGTTGATCCTCGTCGATTTCGAGGTAACTCATCACGTTTTTAACCAATTAGGCTCCTTTTTTATGCAAATGTTGTGATGTATGCGAATGGATGGAATGCAAATGCGTGAAATGAGTGCAAGGCGTCGATTCTCATTCAATTTCTTATAGAAAACTTGTTTAAGAAACAAAATCTTTTACATAAAATTGAGTCATATAAGCGACCTAGCCCTTATGCCTAGAATTTTAATTTTCTCGAGGAGTGAGGCTAACTCTCGACCCGGCCCGACTTTGATTCATACAAGATACTTAATACGTCGGCTTGGGCGCTAAACATTGTAGATGTTCACCACTTCTCATATCGTGTTCTTTCGCTTCACCCATGACGTAATCCCTTTCTTTGACTGATTCGAGATTGTTGAACAGGAACTCACTATTCTCTAGTGCCATTTCGAGCTCTACTAATTTCCCTTTTAACTCTTCGATCTGGTTTAGGCTTGATTTTAGCTTCACCGTAGAGTCATGTCTTTGGTCAAACATCTTTTCTTGTTCTATTAATCGAGCTCTCAGTGTCTCATTCTCCTTCGGTTCTCACTTGCGTCTTCTTTAGAACATCTCTTTGTGCTTGAACCTCTTGGAATTTTTCCTCCACCGATCAACCTTGGCTTTCTCTTCTCGAATTTCTTGACGCCATTGTTCGAAGTTTTACCCAATCCGCGATCCTCATTGACAGACTTTGACTTTCTATAATCCGTCTTCAAGCCCTCCAGATCTTCTTCGGCCTTTCTCTTTCCTCTCTTCAATCTCTCAACCTCCGAACTCTGGACATCCATATCCAACATCAAATACATCTTTTCTTCTTCTAGTTGCTCTATCCTCTTTTTCAACTCACGAATTTTTATTTTCAAAATCTTGCTTCATAATCTCCGTTTCGGAAGGGACTACTTGTAAGTATTTCTCTATCGGCTGAGTATCATCGTGTATCGGTTCAGGAACGTTATCGTTTATTCTCTTACTCCGCCAGACATTATACTCGAGGGTTACCATTGGACCTACAGCAATTCTTTTCATCAAACAAACTTGTTTCCAAGCATCGGTGATCTCCGAACCTTCTTCTTGGAATTATTCCTTTATACGAAAACTCAAACTGAGCTAAGCCGTAAGTCGTTGGTATAAACTGTCTTGAGTAGTATTGCCTTAGCACAAGCAAAGGAGCATACCCAATGGCTTCCCAAATTCCTAGCAGAGGAACCCAATCATAACTCCCACAACGGTAGATAATTTCATCGGGAACAAACCAAGGGGCTCTCCATTCAATGTCCTTTTCTTGGAGATTTTGAAGGAGTGCGATCCAATTTTCCTCTGATATGTCATCTCTCTTGGGCTTATCCGCCAACTCCTTTAATGGGGAATAGTTTTCATAGTGAACTCGACAAGAAGCTCTATCCATTTTCCAGAAATGGCTATGGAACCAAACTAGCAATAATTGCGCACATCCCATGAATCTACCCTCGCCCGCTCTCCGACACGCATTTAAAGATCTAAACGTTTCGGCAAGAATGGCTGGTACTAGCGTAACTCCTTTGTCAAGACGATCGAATAAGTCAACAGCTGCTTCGTCCACATGCCTCAAAGCTCTCGGGAAAATTACTAGGCCATAGATACTTAAGGCGAAGATGTCGACCTTCCTCTTGGCATCGGGATGTGTCAATATCAAGTCCCTTAAGTTTGCCCATGGAATGCATTTCCCTTCACCTTTTTCTTTGAATACGCGCCACGACCCACTTTGTTCACTCATTCCGGTGATGCTCATCGGTTTTCTTTACCAAGGTTGGTGCATTGCCACCCTAAAATAGACTTTATCGACTGAGCCCTTCGACTCACGCGAGCAAAGCCGTGTATTCTTCTATGGTAGGTACCAAATCCACTTTCCGAATGTGAAGCGGCTATATATGGGGGTTCCAATATTGGGTTATGGCCCGAAACAAGCGTTTGTCCACTCGATGTCAAGCAAATAGGGTAGATCGCGTAATTAAGGTAGAAAAGTCGCTTAGTCCCCTCATCCCAATGAACCCACATATCTTTTAATTCTTGTAACTCATTCTGTGTTATGCTGATGCGAGTAAAGTCCCCTAACTCCGATGTACATCCCTCGGCTAGACTATCCCCTTTCTCGAGTTGTATCTTCTCTGACCATATACGCACGGCCACGTTATCCTCTACTTTATCAAGGAATTCGTTCCCCATAGCAAGCTTTTATCTTAGTAACCGAACGGAGATCGACACCTTTTAATGTGGATATGACATGCAATGCAATCAAACAAGAGAAAACGTTAATGCAAGAGAAGATAAGCGAAGAGAAAAAAAAGTACAAGAGAAATAAGCCAACATAAAACACCTATTGGGGTGACTACTAGGGGTTTAGCGTGGTTCTGTCCAAGATGGGTTCCTAGGTTTCTCTACATGTGGTTCAGTTCTAAAGAGAGGTACCCAAACCAGCAGATTCCTCAATCCTCACCCATTATAGGCTCATACGGATCGAGTTCAGTTCAGGGGAACACATTTCCCTATGGCCATGCGGAGGTGAAAACCTCACGAAACCATAGGTACGGATGTATTCCGGAAGCGGTCCCCTAGCCCATGCGGAGGTGAAAACCTCACGAAGGCATAGCTTCTCGCTCCCACTTAAGGGTGTGACACAACGGTCATGCAAGTATGAATGCAGAGACATCCTATGAGACTCGGCAATATTGCAATCATAGTACCAACAGATGTGTCAAAAGAAACATGATTTTCAAAATGATTTTCCAAATCTTGACAAAAGGACAAAGAATAATCAATTTCACGGCCTGACTCTCGAAGGCGTCCCCAGTGGAGTCGCCAAGCTGTCGCAACCATTTTTTGACAAAAACGGGAATCGAACTTGGGTTTTAAAATGGGTAAAAGGGGAGTCGCCACCGACCTTTTATTAGGTGTGATCGGATCACCTTTGTTTTAATAAAACATTTCGGTTTACTAAAACGGGGTTTTTGGTCTACGAACATTCGAGAAAATAGGTTCGGGAGTCGATTACGTGCGAGGAAGGATTAGCACCCTCGCAACGCCCAAAATTGGTACCAAATTGATTAATCGATGTCCTAATGTCGAAGAGTTTGAAATGATTTTTGAGATCTTGCTCTTTTTATTATTATTTTTTAAAAAAAACAACTTGATCGAATAATGATATTCCCTTGTTCGAAGAATAGAATTTCACATCCGGCCACGATTGGACGCGATAATCTAAGTCCTTGAATCCAAGGTCGTCTCTCTGAAATTCTCCAAGTAACCATTTTTGAAATTTTGGAAAGGGCATTTACTCGTTAGGTCATGCGCGAAGAAAACACACCCAAAGACGATTGGGCGCGATCCTTCGAACTTCCAAACGCACAAATATCACCTTATTTGAAAAAGAAACAAAATTTGAAAGGTTATCCATTTGTTTGGTCAAACGAAAAGTCACACCCAAAGACGATTGGGCATGAAGTTTTGAATTCCCAAACTCATGAATATTACCTTTGTGAAAACTCATTTTCAAGAACTGAAAAAATATAATAGTAATAGGAGATGGATTATTGGATTACGATGAAATGACGAAAGCAAGAAAATCATGAAAACATGTTAATAAGGAGGTGCATAATGAAACAAAAGTAAAAAGACAAAAAATAATAGCGATGAAAACATGTTAGTAATGATAGTGACAATAATATATACAATAATAATAATAATAGTGTAGCACATATAATAATAATAAGAATACTAACAATAATAATAATAATAATGATAATAATAATGATGATAATAATAGTAAATAGTATAGTAATAATAAAATGATAATAATAACATAAAATATACGCGACATGAAAATAATAATACTAATAATAATAATAATATAGTAATAATAATAAAATAATAATAATAATGGTATGTACGGCATAATGATAATATAATAATAATTAGTAATAATAATAATATAATAATACTAAGATAATAATAGTAGTACGGAGTATATACAATATAATAATATAAATATAATAGTAATAATAATAATGAAGTTAGTTAAACAAAATAATAGTAATTATATATATAGAAAATATAATAATAATAATAGCAGAGATAGTATAGTAATAATGGTAAAATAATAATAATATAAAATGTAGACAAAATAATAATAGCAATATTAATAATGATCAATAATAATATTAAACATAATAATAATAACAATTAATAATAATAATTAATAATAATAATATAATGACATAGTGCATAATAACAACAACTGAATAAAAACGCACATTAACCATAAATGGATCGAATTGAAATCGAAACGGAAAATTGGGGTTGAAAATTGGAAAATAAGAAAGAGGATGAGAACCAAATTGTGACGCGCGAGGACTCCTAGGGACTAAATTAGTAAACTACCCAGCCCTTGATTATGAGGCGTTTCGAATGACCAAATAAGGACTAAATTAAAAGTGAAGCAGAGTAATGGGGCAGAATTTTAAAAAAAAAGAAAGGTGAAAAAGGGATTCAATTGAGTAGCACCACAAGAATGGGGGACTCATCGTGTAAATACCCCATTTAAAGAGGTGTGGACGATTCCCCAAGTACCCCAAACGACATAACTTAATTGCCTTAACCCCAAAATTTATTTCTCTAGTTCCCTAGGCAAGCAGATCGTAACCCACCCTCAAACTCTCCCTTTTTTTCGCTTTTTAAAGCAGCAGGAGGCGAGAGAGGAGTCTCCCTCTTCTTCGTCCATGCCCGATGGTCGGGCCTTCCCCACCATTCGTCGCACCACCGTATATCGGGCGTCCAAGGTCGCGCAAGGAGAAGCCCTCTGTTCCCGAAACGGAGATGGAGATCTCGGGTAACCCCTTTTTTTTCTTGGATTTTTGGTTCAAAATGATAAAAAAAAAACAGAAAAATCAAATAATAAGCCGGCTTAAAAAAAAGGAAAAGGGTGAAATCACCTTTTAATGCTATTGATCTGTCGATTTTTTGGATTGAAAGTTGTTCTTTTTTGTATTCTGTATTGATTTGTTTTTTTTTATTGCTGAAATTTCTTGTAAAAATTTTTGAATCGGGCCCCTGTTCTATGTTACATATTCAGTTTTTATATCCGAAAAATCAAGAAAGAAAACGAGTAAAATACATTATTGTTCTTCTCTCCTTGCTGTTGTGTTGTCGTCTTTTGCAGGTTTTCAGGAAGTGGAGTTGCTGAGTGGGGTGAGAGAGGCCGACAAAGAGGAGCGGTGCAGTGGGCGTGGAGTTATGGTGGCTGGTGGCTAGGGTTCCAAAACCCTAGTCTTTCAATTTTTCTTTTTTTGTGTTTTGGGCCTGGTGTAATTTGTTTGTAATGGGCCCGGGATTAATGACCCAGGCCAAAATTGGTGATTACAGACATGATCAACAAAAATGAAACATGGGAACTTGTGGATAGACCAATTCACAAGAAAGTGATTAGAGTTAAGTGAGTGTTCAAAACCAAAATGAATCCTAATGGATCAGTCAACAGATATAAAGTGAGGTTGGTTGTGAAAGGGTTTAGCCAGTAATATGGAGTGAACTTCATTGAAACCTTTGCCCCTGTTGTAATGGCCTAAATTCAAGGTTATCGGAATAATGGTTTCGTAACCATAAATTCGATTTAAAGAGAAATTTATTTCAATATATTTGCATGAATATTTATATGATAGGAAAACCGTATTAAAATATCGATAGAAAAATTTTACCGATTTAGTGGTTAGTTAGAAAAAGGAATTATTGAAGGAATTGGGTAAAAACAAGGTATCGAGACCTTGATCTCATAAAATCGAGTAGGAAATGTTTTTATAAATATTTATAAAATGTTAGTAATGTGGTATTAAAATTTCGTTAGAAAATTTTAACGTTTGGGTAGGTAATTAAATGAAAATGACTAAATTGAAAAGGGTGTAAAAGTTATTAGAAGGATTAAATAGCTCAATTGTCAAATGATGAGGGATCTAAAGAGTAAATAAGCCCAAAGGAGATATTTTGGGCTGCATATGTTGAGAAAAATCAAGAGAATTACTTAAATAAGAGAAAAAAATGGGAAAATAACAAAATTTACTAAATAAAAGTAGGACTAATTTGGAATATCTAGAAATCTCTTTATTTCTTCACTCTCATCAGCCAAAAATGCCATAGAAGGGTTTTATAAGCTGGTATATCATAATTTTTGCACCAAGTAAGTTAATCCTTGCCTATTTCTTGTAATTTTTGTGTTTTTAAGACTTTTACAACTAGGTCCTACTATTAACTTCATTAGTCTTTGATTTCATGGATGAAATTGAAAGTCACCATGATTGAGTGCTGTAAGTTTATGATGAAATAGAATGAAATTGAAGCTTTAATTTGTTTATGAGATGATTTTATTAGGTAATTCAATAAAAATTGATTTTTAGGACCTAATTGTGAAAATGTTTGGAATTAAAGTCTATTACTGAAATTCTGATTTCCAAAGGTTATAAAGTAGTTTAAAGTGATAGAATAAAGTTTTAATTGAGAGAAATCAGCTCAATTGAGAAGTTAATTGAGCAGAGACGAAATTATCATTTATTGAAAGCTTAGGGGAAAAATGGTAATAAACAGTTTGCACTAAAACAGTTTTGGACAGCAGCAGTAGACTAACTTTGAAAAATCACCATAAATTGTATAATAGAATTAGAAGATGAAAAAAATATGAAATTAAATCTTATTGAGTCTAGTTTCTCATAGAAGAAACGGTGTAAGAAATAGATATGTAAATCATGAGAATAATGAATTTTGTGAGACAAGGTTAGAATGAATTCGGATTCCCCTGTTTTGACTTTAGAAAATCATAAAAAATTAGAGAAAAATAATTAGGGGCTTAAATTTGTATGTTTAGAATCCTAAATGAGTCTATTTTCAATAGAAATAAACGGAACATCATCCGAATCCTGTATGAAGAGAGAATTAATTTTTAGTGAAGAAGGGTCAGAACTATCAAACAGCAAAACATGGGTGACTTTAAAGAATAAACTGTACTTATTGGCTAAACCAAAAATTCTGAAAATTTTATGGGAAGAAGATATGTGAGTCTAGTTTCAGGGAAAATTAGCAGATCCTAATTTGGAGTTCTGTAGCTCAAGATAAAAATAATTTAGTGACTATGACTCAAGTAGATAGCTTTGAATGAACTAAAAATAATAATAGAATTATAGAGAATGCTACATGTGCACATGAAATGTATTGAATTGATGATTGAATTTTTTTTTATTTAGATCCGGAAAACTCAAATATGAAGCTAGATCGAGGAAAGGAAAAAGTCCCGGATTAGTAGATTTTGTATACGAACTAGTATCGAGGTAAGTTCATGTAACTTGAATTGTATTCTTAAATGCTTGAAATGTATGTTATTGATGTGAATATAATTTAAATGTTCATTGTATGAAAATTGATGAAACATTGATATATTTGGTAAAAAGGGAAGAAATCCGGTTGAATGAAAGGAAAATTATTGGATCTCTCGAAAAGGAATTGACGGTAAAAAGGATCTAGTCCGGACGGGTGATCCTATCTCGATATAGCCTTCCAGAAGAATATGTGGAAAATAGATTTAGCTTGGACGGTAATGTCGAATTAGGTCCGAATTTAGCTTTGGGTGGTAATTCAGATCTAAACTCATTAGAGTAATTGTCGTTGCAGGGGATTTAGCCTGGACTGGTAATCCCGACAATACTCTATGAGTTTATATTACAGGGGATTTAGCCTATAAGGATGAGGTTCGCATGAGTGTGCTCTCTGAAATGGAAATGTACGCACATGAACATGAATTGACGGACCTGGATTTGTACACTAAAGTGTACATCAAAATTCCGAGAAATTCAACGGGATAAACATGAAAAAAAAATAATAATAACAAGGAAATGGAAATCATGGTATTGATGAGCTCATCAATCATGGTATATATTATTGATATATGGAAATTATTGGACTAACTTGAATGTTGAGTTTGTGCATGTTAGGGTAATAATGCATTGAATGGATATATAAATGTTTATTGCATTGTATTGAAAAATATTAGGTAAGTATAATTCTTGTTACATGGGCTTACTAAGCACAAAGTGCTTACCCTGTTTCTTTTTCCCCTGTTTTGTAGTGTTAAGAGCTCGGAGGTCGGATTCAGTCGGAGACACATCACACTATCAACCTAAAGATTTCGGTATATAAAGAAACTTTATTTTGGAAATCAATGGCATGTATAAGCTAATAAAGTAAATGTTAATATGAAATGAATGTAAGGTCAGCTATTGGTATGGCTAACAAATCTTGGTTTGGTATGTGTTGAGGTTATCTTATAAATATGCATGAATCTATTTTGAAAATATGTTGAATTGGATTGGTTGATGTGGATTGGTCTCGGTTTAAAATTTGCAATGAAGGCTAGATATCTATAAAGGGGCTATATTGAGTAAAAAAAATAATAAAATAAAAAAATTCGTAAACTCCGGTAATGCCTCGTACCCTATTCTGACAACGAATACAGGTAAGGGGTGTTATACCTGTTGCGAGGTTAGACACCATAAGGCTGCTAATAACTCTTGTAGTTCAAAAGGGTTGGAGGATACATCAAATGGATGTAAAGTTAGTCTTCCTAAATGGCTTTCTAATGGAAGGAATTTATGTTGAGTAACCTCAAGGGTTCGCAGTACTTGGGAGCGAGGCCAAAGTGTACAAACTAAACAAGGCATTATATGGCTTGAAGCAATCACCAAAAGGATGGTATGAAAGAATTGACAGTCAACTGACAGATATGGGTTTTGAAAAAAGCATCAATGAGCCCACATTATATGTGATGAAAATTGCTATACGTTGATAATTTACTTGTGATTGACAGCAACAACGAACCAATGATTGTATTCAAGAACCAGATGCAAGAAAAGTTTGGAATGTCAGACTTAGGTGAAATGACATGCTTTCTTGGTTTGGAGGTGAATCAAGCTTGCGATGCAATCTTCATAAACCAGAAGAGGTTTGCAATAAAAATTTTGCAAAGATAGAGTATGGAGAATTGTAAACCTGAGAGCACCCCTATTGCTTAAGGTGAGAAACTCACCAATAATGAAGATGCTGGAAAGGTTGATGAAACAAGCTACAGAAGCTTGGTGGGATGTCTACTTTACTTGATAGCATCCATATCTGACATAATGTTTGCTGTAAGTCTGTTATCAAGATTCATGCATTGCTGTTATGTAAACCACTACAAAGTAGCAAAAAAGGTTCTATGATACATTAGAGGAACTCTAAGTCATGGAGTAAGATTTGTAAAGACTGAAAAAGTTAAATTACTTGGGTATTCAGATAGCGGTTGGGCAAGGTCTACTGAAGACATGAAAAGTATCTAAGGTTATTTCTTTACTCTAGGATCGAGCATGTTTTGTTGGAGCTTGAAGAAGTAAGAAACAGTGGCGCAGTCAACTGCTAAAGCTAAGTATGTTGCAGCCGTAACAACTGTGAATCAAGCTATTTGGTTAAGAAAACTGCTGGATGATTTGAATTGAAAACAAGAAGAAGCAACAGAGATTAAATTCGATAATTAATTTGATGTTGCAATTGCAAAAAAAATCTAGTGTTCCATGGAAGAGCAAAACACTTAAAAATCAAGTATCACTTTGTGAGAGAAGTGGGACAAACCAAGGAAGTAACCTTGGTTCACTACAGTTTACAAGATCAACTAGCTAACATTCTAACAAAACCCTTGAGAAAATGAAGTTTGAAAAGCTACGTAATGATATTAGGGTTCGCAACAACATGGAGGTCAAGGAGGAGTGTTGCGAAGTGACCATCCATGCGTTGGCAAACCCTGATCGCAAGACTGTGATCTTCCTAAAATTTGCAAGTTCTTCAAATGTGCGAGCTCACCAAGATTGCGAGCTCATCCAAACACACGAGCTCACTAAACCTGCGAGGTCACTAAAAGTGTGAGCTTTGTCAGACGAACCCACACTGCGAGCTCCTTACTCTACAAGTTGCCAACTTGCACTGAAACAATGGTGATTTTTGATAAGTGGGTGTTGATTAGACTGAAATCAACCAATGAGGAAGTAAGTTGTATGAATCAACTTACAAGATTAAGCCGAGTTGTATTATTATTGTAATACCCAATTTCTGCCCGGGCCCATTTAGTCAAAATTTAACCAAAACCCAAACCCAAGCCTGATTGCAAAACCAAAATTTGAATAAAACAAAATACCATTAACCAGTCCAAAAGAATAACAGTCCAATTACAAACCCAATATTAAAAAGCCCAAATCAGCCCATTTAAACTAAAACCGGAGCGAATTTAAACCCTTACACAAGCTAACAAATGACCCAAAACAATATAACCCAGTTTTACAGTGGCCCAACAGCCCACAAAACCTTAAAATCTTCAGAACCCTAGCCCCTAGTCACCCCAGCTGCCTGCGCCGCCGGCTTTTGGCCTCCCGCGTGGACGCCACGGGCGTCGATTCCTGCGGACACCACGCGCACCGCTTCAGATCCGCTGCCTCTCGATGATGCGCGCTCCGCGCACCTCGGACCTCGCGTTGTCCCCGTGCCCACGGCGTTGTTCCCACGCGCGCACTTCCCAATGGCTCCAGCGCCCATGCACCTCGGCCCCCGTCTCCACCAGCGCTTCACCCATCACCTGCAAAAGACCAAAAACAGAGGCAACCAAGAGCAAATATGGGCGAAATAGTAAATTAAGGAACAGTTGTAATTTTCCGGCTATAAAGCCGTTCAAACTCGACATGGGAGGGGTCCTTTTTTTCCCCCAAAGGCATGACCAGGAAAATAGAAAAACAAAAAAACAAATCTTTGTGAATTCGGTTATAATAAAATCGAAGCAAACACAGTAGCGAGGGTTTCTCTTTCATGATTTACAAATCAATAAGCAATAAAAACAAAGGAAACTTCAAGGTCGAGCGCGGTTTTCTTTTTTTTTTCCTTTTCCGATTTCATCTTATTACTGTTGATCTTCGATTGTCTTTTTTTATTTTTATTTTTCCAAAAAACTGTTGAAACAAATAATAACAAAAATAAAGAGAAGTAAACTTACCAGAACCCGGGGATCGTTCGCGAGCCTTCGTCGACGGCCGAAGTCAATGGCTGCGCGGCGTTTGGCATGCCCTAGCAGAGCAGAAAGAAAAGGGGGGGTTGTGCAGTTATTTTGTTTTTTAGTTTAGGGTTAAAATGTTAAAAGGGACATCAATCGAAACGACGCCGCATCGGGGTAGGGTCCGCGTGTCTACCCGTTGGGCGACCGGATCGCGTCCCCTCTACCTTTTAAATGGAATATTTACGCGTTTGGCCCTTCCCCTTCGTGGACCTGTTTGATCAAGCCTCGATGCCTGCCTCCTTGTCCTTTAAAATTCGGCCTTCCATTTCATTTTGCATGCAATCTAGTCCTTAATCGCCCTTTCACCTTATTTTATTACTATTTACTATTATTATTCATTATTATTATATTATTGCTACTGTTGTTATATATTTATTATATTACCACGATAGTATACTATATATTTACTATTATTATTATTATTATTATTTTATTATTATTACATTATTATTATATCGTACATATTTTGAATCATTGCTATTATTATTCTATTGATATTTACTATATTTATTTATTATTATATTATTGCTACTGTTGTTATATAGTTATTATATTACTACGTCAGTATATTATATATTTACTATTATTATTATTATTATTATTATCATTATTAGTATTACAGTATTATTATATCATACATATTTTGAATCATTGCTATTATCATTTTATTACTATTATACTATCATTATGTTATTATTATTTCTATGTCACCATTATTGCACTATGACCTGCATACATACTTCTTATTATTATTTTAGTTTGACTCTTTTCATATTCGTGTTAGACTTGTCCTATTTCCGCCTTCATTACTGCTGTTCACGTTAACATATTGATGTTGCTACGTATAGTTGTATTGTAATTTGCTTGTATATTTTATTCTGAACTCTACTATAGTGATTTTGTTCAACCTGAAACTATTTCCTCGTGAAAAGACAACATTCGTGCCTTTAGGAATTCAAGTGGTCGTGCCCTAAAGTATTGGGTTGCGATTTTCTCCGTTTAACCTAAATGGCTGAATATCCTTTTAAACAAACACTTTTTCAAACGAAAGGCTCGTTCTCGGAGGTTTAAATTATTGTGTCCTAAAGTATTAGATGCGATATCTTATTCCTTCAGAATGAGAAAATTTTGACGCTCAATTCGAGGAAAATACGAGATGATCCCGGGTTCAAGGATTCAAACTATCATATCCTAAAGTATTGGATGTGATAGTTTGTTCCTTCGGAACGAGAAAATCTTGATATTCAACTCGAAAACTTAAATATTTTTCAAAAAAGTCATATTTTTAAAATCTGTTTATAATTCTCAACTTTCGACGAAAGGACATTAATTAATCAATTTGGTACCAATTTTGGGCGTGACGAGGGTGCTAACCCTTCCTCGCACGTAACCGACTCCCGAACCCGTTTTCTCAAATTTTCGTAGACCAAAAATATTGTTTTAGTAAATCAAAAATGTTTTATTAAAACAAAGGTGATCCGATCACACCTAATAAAAGATCGGTGACGGCTCCCCTTTTTATTTTCGTTTTCAAAACCAAGTTCGATCTCCATTTAAAAAAAAAAAATGGTTACGACAATTATTATTAGCTTATTTAAGCTCACTTGTTCTTGTAAACATTGTATCGATTTTTTTCTTAAATAAAACAGTTGATCACAAGTTGATCTTTCTCCATTTTTTTTAAAATTTTTTTTGCCTCAGTTTCAATCCTTTCTTCATAAAAAATCCAGCATAAACTGTAATGAAAGATTGAGATTCTGAAAAAGGTAGTTTGATTGTTTGGACTTTTGAAAAATGGGCGTCAAATTTCAACATTACTTTTGTGCATAAGAACTGTCACTAAAAATGGAAGAACAAAGCAACCAATCGATTTTGACTCAATAAAATTCATGCAAGCATTTTAATTAAATTCAAATCAATTTAAACTCCAATGATTGAGTGAATAAATTCAAGCACCCTTAATTTTTAACTTTTTTATATTAATTTTTTTTAATTCAAAGCACAAATATCGAACATAAAACCACACAAAAAATCAAATTCAAATATAAGAAATCGAATAAACACAAACTATGGAATAGCTCTTGTTCCCTTGTATAGCCGACACCGAACGTTGTTTCTTAATGTGAGCTGCTCCTGATCTGACAATGGATGTCCCGACTGGTGTTGGTACTTAGGGTGTTAACAAAGTTGGGACTGAAACCTCCTGCAACGACATTTGATCAGCCACCGTTGATTGAAACACAGCTGCGACGAGGAATAGCTCTTGTTCCCTTCTACAGTCAACATCGAACGTTGTCTCTTAAGGTGAGCTGCAGTCGATCTGGCAGCAGATGTCCCGACTGATGTTGGTTCTTGGGGTGATACTGAAGCTGGGACTTCTGAAGGATATTTCAGCTCAAAAAAATGTATAAATGTCTTCATCCTGAACCAATTGCAGAACATCATTTAGTTTCAGTTTGTCATAATTAAGCATCAACCTGGGCATGTTCGAATTTATTTAATCATAACCAATTTTTCATTAGTTTGAGGATAAACCCTATAACGCATTCGTTTTCCGAACTCATATTTCCTCGTACAGCACATAATTGATGGGTTAACTTTCATGCCTTTGTTATATGAACTATTTCTCCGAAGATTTGATCGATTGTGCCACCCTATATATACATTAAAGCATGATATAAGACAACTTGTGATCATGATTGAATAGAAGATGAGCTTATAGTACCATGAAAGCATAATGGATCTAAACTCAATGGACCAACTACCTTGGACAACATCGAGAGATAAGTTAGAGATCAGACCAGTCCAGAGATGCATCAATAGACCTTTTGCTTGAAGTCTTCCAAACTCGACATCTACACTCTTTTGTTTAGTTGTTCAGAAGATAAATCGATAAAAGCAAGAAACAACATAAATTCAAGTGATTGTTTGCGCTAAATAGAAGGGTCTATTAATAAGGACCTGAATATCTATAGTCCCATATGAGCGATGTTTCCTGAAGCTCAAAATGAGATCGAGGAGTTCTTTCAGTAAAATACTCGAATACTGCTGAAATCACAAGTAAGCATCAGAAAGTCTAGAGCCAGAAGAATTTCATACAGGTTACGAGCTTTATCAAACTTATGTTATGTACCTTGACACTATCCATACATTCGATACTTGTATTCTCAGGCATAGTCATCATCCTTTTCCTGTTGTAACATGTAAAAACATCCCATTTTCGGCTGCCAACCATAAGTTGTAACCACCGAAGTTCTGCAGTGCATATTACAAGTTCAGAGATTTTGTTTTAAAGAAAAAAATGCAGCAAGTTAAAAAAAAGGATTCATTACTTTATCGAGGACATTCCTATTGCTTACACTGAGGACAAGAACCGTTGTCTTCGGATCATCACAAAGCTTTCTCAAAAGGTTCTCGTAAATCCGGATGTAACTTAGGCTTCAATTCTTTAAGTTGACTGCCCTTCCTCCCAAGGGTATCCAGTGGTTCAGTTAAAGTTGCATTAAATCCCTATAACATGGCAGGGTGATTACAAAAATTAAAATGCACGCTAGGAGCAGTTTTTCTCTTCTCCTATAATGTTCGGAGATAGAGAGCAAGAGAAGCAGGGCCTTTTCAACATTGTCAAATAAAGAAGCACTACAAAAGTTAGCATACCAGTATGTGCAATTGATTATTTAAACGTGTGTAACGATCAACCGCAACTTCAATCAGGAGTGGTTGAATTCGTCTTGTCCTTGATTGAGCTTCAACAATGGTTTCATTAAGTTCACTACAAAGGGAAAGCTTCAGGGTTTACCATAAAATTGAAACAAGAGATAGGCATAAAAAAGGGGAAACCACGCAATCTTTCTCCAATTTGACAACTTAAATTCCAAGATTTCGAAAAGAAAAGTTTTGGTGTTCCATTTTTCTAATTAAGAAAAGAAAAAAAACAAAGGGAAAGGGTTGCGAGAAAGGTCTTATTTCTATCTTTCTCTAACATTATAAGCACCAGTCTATCCATCCCTCGAGTTTTCATAGAAGAGAATATGAGTACTAAGCTATGACCACCACCTTACAAATGATGTGGCCCATTCTTGAGATGTATGTGAAGTCACATGCATGAAGTTATGGCGGTGACACTTTTCTCTTTCACCAGCAACTCCAGTGACATTCCACGGATTAACCAGAATAGCTCCAGCACCAAGAGACTGAGCAGCCCCAGCAAACTGGAAAATATGCAGAGACCTTCTTATGAAAATTTAAGCTTTAGGGTTTACACATCCGGAAAAAGCCCTAAACATATATATAATCCAAATCAATCATCTTTGTTGGATGCTTGGCAGGCAACAAACTCATAGCTGGCGAGGTTCATTCCATCCCTCAAAGATGTCACAAGAGCTACATCTGCATAATTTGTTAGTTGCCAAAAGTTCAGACATGCCTAAAATCAAGTTATCATTTCAAACAAAAATAGTGATTTCAATCGGTTTTAATAACACAAAAGTCAGCACCGGTAACAGCATATAGTGTGCATAAGGTGTGAAAATCAAGCGAGTGATCCTGAAAAACATTAAGGAAAATGCTATAGAACTCGAGACATGCTAAAAGTTGTAGAAAGGGCCGCAATGTTCAGCAGCTTAGAAGATTGAGGTAAGCAAGTAATGTTTGGAACTTCTTCTTCTGTCAATATGCAACAAAATCGACTCAATAACATACCACAGAAAGTTAAACTGCAAATTAATGTGTTTCAGAAGTATGGAGTTTTCAATGATTTAAATCTTAACCAGATATTAAATTTCAGAAATTCATTTGGGACATAAAAAACTCATAAGCATGACTATTCAACACACAAAATGTGAAGTTATATCTTAGTATGCTAAAATCTTGCTAAGAATGTTTAGACTCATGGGAAATTTCTACTTAAATTAGATGGTCTACTGGCATGCCTTCCTGGCATGGAAAAGTGCCCGTATAAGAAAACGAAAGGCTTTCCTTGTCCTTTGAAAAGGAAAATGTTATGTGAGCTGTGAAATGCTTTCTAGCTAGGTCATTGTTGATTAATCATATTCTTTGTTTTGCATTTATTAACCTATACATGCATCAACATTGAAAAACACACAGTCTATGCACGTGCATACCCTCTCATAAATAATATTTTGATAATCATAACCTAAGAATCTATATCTGTACCGTAAACTGTCTTATTTATTGTTTCACCTAGAATTTCAGAAAAGTGACTAAATGTTGAAGTAAATAATATGAAGCTTTGATTTTTTTTTTTTTTTTGTTGGGGGAAAAATGGGGGGAGGGGACAGCATCTTTCCAACCAAGCAGTAACCTTTAGTTCACTCTTTTATCATATATAGTGATGGATAATAGGTAATAAGGTATAGACAAACCAGATGATGTATTGGGGCATCAGTAAGGGTTTCAAATCTTCCATTAATGCGTCCAACAATCTCATGGACTTGGCTTGTAAGCTCTTTATCTATGATATCAAGAAGATGAAATGTGTTTCTGAACATACACTTGGGAACATCTGTCCTGGTAGGGACAGCAATTTTGAGGAGAACCACCTTATCACCCGAATCGGGATTTTACTTGAGAAACTTTTCAAATGCCAAAATCTTTTATGGTATTCACTCGATCATATCAAGCTGATCAACGCCCAACATTACCGTACCATTATTAAACATGAACCCATAAGCAACTCAAAAACAGCTTGAAAGTTGCTTCCCTTAAATCAAACTACACAAACATAACTGATACCAATTAAGGGAGAAAAGAATTCAATTCCTACCTTTAGACCCGCAAACCTCTCTTTCAGTTCTTCCATGAGATTTTGTACTTGAGGGAGTTCAAGAGCTCAAATGAAATTATCAGGATCAATCCCTACTGGAAACTGTAATTTCAAGATCCCAAGCAACAAAAAGAGTAGATGTGATAAGGAATGAATGTATTTAAAATGCTAAAAGGTCCATGCAAAAGAACAAATTAAATTGGCAATTTGAAGATTCTTTGATGGAAAAAGATGAAAGAGATCAGCTATGACATACTACAGCTACGCGAGTCAACTTTCCTCAATCCTCTACTCCTTCAAGTGTGCCCTCCAGCCCGAGAATACGAGTCCAAGCACAAACAAAATGCCTTGCATAGTCATATACATGGAAGCTGGAACATCAACAAACCGGAAATTAAAACGATGCCACGGTAATTACCTTGAGAATTGTAACATAATATGATTTTGACAGAAAGAAACAACATGCTCAAAGTGATACAAGAGTGCAGTAAAACTGACATTGCAGTTTTGCAGCAGTTCAAACAAAAAATTCATAATGTTGTACAACTCACAAGCATGTCAAAACAAGATTGTTTGAATCTGTTCTCATTTCACAATTAAGTGCTTTGCAATCTAACGTAGGGAGATTTCAGTATATCCATAACCATTGAATTGAATCAACCTATCAAATCAAGAATCAGCATAATCACTCCCCAATCCAGACATCGTTTTTTATTTTAGGTATCGGACTAACATAAAAGAATATAAATGGCCAACGGTTTATTGCAAGTGTTCAGGCGGAATGACTACAACAGTATCACATTGGGTACAAGGCAGTGGAATGATAGAAAATTGAACGGTTATCATATAGCAGCAAGAAGACATGTAATTTTATGTTAGCTGTCGTTCTACTCGCAGTGATAAAACCAGAGGAATGTTAACCTCCCTACAGAGTCGAACCCAAAGTGCATTTTTAATACTATATTTAGTGGAAATTTAAATACCTTCATCCAACATGCAAACTAAGCTCAATTCGTATATCAAAGTGCATTTTTAATACTATATTTAGTGGAAATTTAAATACCTTCATCCAACATGCAAACTAAGCTCAATTCGTATATCCAAGCAACCTACTAATACATAAACATTGAAAGAAAGACAAGAAAGTTGACTCTGCATTCCAATAAAACAATGCCTGAAGTAAAATGAACTCACCCTACTAAATCAGCAGCATGAACAGACCTCAGCTGCTCCGATCGAGATGGCAGTGTCCGATGGATTTCAGAAGAAGGAAACGGGGTATGCAGAAACCAACCGACTTTCATTTTACTGTTCCATTCTTTTAGGTATTTTGGAAGAAACATTAGGTGGTAATCATGGCACCAAACCACATCCCCTTCCTCGTAGTGCTCGTTAACCACATCGGCAAACAACTTGTTCACTTTCTTATAAGCATCGAACTGAGATTGGAAGCTTCGAGTAGTTGCAAGGCAGTTGTCTTGCGGAAGTCTGACATAGTGAAACAATGGCCACTATATGTTGTTACAGGATCCATTATAATATTGATGAACAATTTCTTCATCAAGAAACACCGGTATGCACCTCTGCATTAATTTAAGCACAAAATTAAACATATAATCCTATTAACTTTTCCAAGATTATGGAATTGCATTTCTTTAACAACAGTTAAGATCTTCATTCTTTTCTAGTCTGACCTTTTCAGCTAAAGCTTCAGTTAATGCCTTTCATCCAATTTCATCAGGAACACTTACGCCAGCCAAACCAATTCATCTGGTCTTAAATTCCTTCACACCTTCATAACAAAATTAAAAACATTGCAAATAAAAACAACTGGAAAGGAAAAAAGAATCAATAAAGAATTGAAGTGATCAGTTTACCAAGAAGTGCACTAACCGTTACAGGGTAAATCAGTACAATTTAAACGTTAGCGTTTTAGTGTTCCAGGTCATTTATCTTCATTTTTCTTTTCATCTGGTTGTTATTTGGTTGGTTATGGCCGCCATTGCTATTCTGTTAGGATACTTTGTTGATTCTGTTATTTTGTTAGTTATTTTGGTTGATTTGGTTACCAGGGATATATATATATATATGTTGTTAGCCATGCGATTTCCCCTATATTTTCTCCTCTCGCAATGTTTTCTTAAATTTTCTATCCTTCATCTGCAGAATTCTACTTCTCTCTATTATTTTTTTTTTTTATCTTTGCAAAACTTCATCCTTCATCAGCCAGCACTAGTTTCAAGTTGCAAAGAATCTTGGATGAAATTATTTTTTAATATGAGAAGGGGATTGAGAGAGAGGAATTAAGCAAATTGGCAAAAAGGATTTGGATATTTGGGAGGGCTTAAATGCTGTGTGGGCTAAAATACAGAAGAATTCAAAATAAAAAGAATACCTATTGCCATGTACAAAATAATCGTGTATGTGCATATATAAATATATATATATATATATATATATATATAAAGATTCATCACCCTGACAGACTTAACTTTCCATAACCGTTTCCGCCATTGGGAAAGGGCCAAATGCAACAGAACTCTTCCTATCTCTTTTTAGGCCATGCAGTAGCCACCACAATTTTGCTTATTACTATTATTGTTGTTATTATTATTATTATTACAAAATAATCTGCTTTGAAGAAGAACATCTAGACATATAAATTGCTAATATTAATTTAATTTGAAATCTGTTGTTTTAGGGTTACAATTTTGTTTGTCTCAGTGGATTACCATTACAATTAGAATCTCAACCCAGTTTTTGTTTGTATTAGCCAATTAACATAACATTTGTAGTTTTCTGAACGGAGAGTAAATAATTGAAGCTTGATTAGCAATGTGAATGGAAAATTAGTATTGATTTACAAATCATAGCAATGGAAGAATCAAGGCCACAACCTATGCTATCAGAAGAAGTAAAATATGATCATATTTTCATGTCCAATATTAACATAGCTTAACCTAAGAATTCAGATATCAAACATCTAGTATTCATTTAATTTAACATCCCTTTGCTCCTAAATAGCATGCTTGACTTTCTAGTCAGTACAAAGAAGTGAAGTTTAATATGGATGATACCACAGATTTATGCTAACAAAGAGACTGACCAGTTTTGCCCCTTACTGCTGCAACCTTGAACCCATGTTGCTTCCCATGAAAACCATGGTAGCGTTGGTAATCGATATTGTTTTGCCTTCTCATTTTCTTGAAGTATTCATGTTGTTAGAAATAGGCTTTTTCTATTATATTTTTTCACAAGGAATTACACTAATATTTATATACATCGTGAAACTTTATACTAGCAAGCAGACCAATTCTAGGGATGTTGTCCTTTAAAAACAGCCTAAAGTTAGGGATAGCAATTAATAAAATATTTACAGAATCCTATCTGATACAATCAAGATTCCTTATTATGAAACTGTAATCTGACACTCCCCTCAAGCTGGGAAGTGGATATCATCCATTCTCAGCTTGCTTACTAGTTTCTGAAAGATCTTCTCAGATAATCCTTGGGTAAGTATGTCTGCCAGTTGACCATCAATGGACACAAATGGAGTGCAAATTAAGCCACTGCCAAGTTTCTCCTTTATAAAATGTCTGTCAACCTCAACGTGCTTCGTACGATCATGTTGAACTGGATTATATGCAATATTGATAGCAGACTTATTATCACAATACAACTTCATTGGACATTCCCACTTGATCTTCAAATCTTCCAAAATAATTTTCAGCCATAATAATTCACAAATTCCAAGAGCCATCGCCCTAAATTCAGCTTCTACACTAGATCTGGCCACAACATTTTGGTTTTTACTCCTCCAAGTCACAAGGTTGCCTCCTAGAAAAGTGCAATAGCCCGAGGTTGATCTTCTATCAACCATAGACCCTGCATAATCTGCATCAGTATAGGCTTTAAGGGTTAAATTCTCCCCTTTCTTAAAGAGGATTCCTTTGCCTAGAGTGCTTTTTAAGTACTGTAGAATCTGATACACAGCTCGAAGATGTGATTCTTTGGGGTTGTGCATGAATTGACTTACAACACTAACTGTATAGGCAATATCCGGTCTAGTATGTGACAAGTAAATGAGCTTCCCCACAAGTCTTTGATATGAACCTTTATCAACTGCTGCATCTTCTAGTGCATCTCTAAGTCTGTGGTTCACCTCTATGGGTGTCTCTGCTGGTTTACATCCCAACTTGCCTGTCTCTGTCAACAAATCAATTATGTATTTTTGCTGAGATATGAAGATTCCTTCCCGAGGGTGTGCTACTTCAATACCAAGGAAATATTTTAACTTACCAAGCTCTTTGACTTCAAATTCTTTTACTAGGCATTTCTTTAAATTTTCCATTCCTTCAAGATCATCACCAGCCATTATAATGTCATCTACATAGACTAATAAAGCGGTCATTCCCCCTGAAGATGAATGCTTTGCAAACAGAGTGTGATCTCCTAGACTCTGTTTATACCCTAACTTGAGCATTACTTTGGTAAATCTTCCAAACAAAGCTCTCGGGGACTGTTTTAGCTCGTACAAAGCTTTTTTTAGTTTGCAAACTACCTATCCTGTATTTGGATCGAATCCTGGTGGAACATCCATATAGACTTCCTCCTCAAGATCACCATGTAAAAGGGTGTTTTTGATGTCAAATTGCTGTAATTTCCAGCCTAGGTTGACAGCGAGTGACAACAACACTCTCACAGTGTTCATCTTTGCAACAGGGGCAAATGTCTCAAGATAGTCTATTCCATACAATTGAGTGTACCCTTTAGCAACCAATCTTGCTTTGTACCTATCCAAAGAACCATCTGACTTATATTTCACTGTGTACACCCAACAATATCCAACTGGTTTCTTTTCTCTCGGTAATTTTACCAAATCCCATGTCTTATTTTTTTCAAGGGCTTCCATTTCAACCTTCATGGCATTTTTCCAATTCTCATCATCTAATGCATCGGATACAGTTTTGGGAATGGAGATAGAATTTAGGCTAGTAAGAAAAGCTTTGTAGTTATGGGACAAATTTTTGTAAGACATGAATAAGTACAAGGGATGTTTTGTACAGGCTCTAGTTCCTTTTCTAATAGAAATGGGAAAATCATAGTCTCTCTGATATGAATTTTAAGTAGTATTCAAAGTAGGTTCAGCAATTACCTCGGGTTGTAGAGTAGCAGGTTGTATATCTGAAGAAGATGATTGAACTTGCACTGGTGCCTTCTTCCTTGAGTAAACCAGTAAAGGACGAGTAGTGTCCTGAATCCCTTTTTGTGATTTGGGTGTATTAGGCTCTATTTCGGGTTGCTTAGGTTCAAGTTGGGTAGGCTGGTTGGTAGGCAAGGACTGAGTGTTTGGCTGCTAGATAGGAACTGGAAAATCAAGACGAAGAATTCTCTTTATCTTCTGTGAATAAGATCTCCCCCTGAAGATAAGGACGAGTAAAGAAATTTTCTTGTTCTGCAAAAGTAACATCCGCTGAAACATAAAATTTTTTGGTGGTTGGATGATAGCATTTGTACCCTTTTTGTGTGGAAGAATAACCGAGAAAGACACATTTGACAGCTCGTGGATCGAGTTTTCCCCTAATTTGAAAATGTACTGTACAAAGGCAATACATCCGAATATTTTTGGAGTAAGGTTTGAGGTATTGAAATCGGGAAAGAATTTTGCTAGAACTTGCATAGGACTTTGAGATTCAAGGACTTTTATAGGCAATCTATTTATCATATGAGTAGCAGTTAAAACAGCCCCCCCAGTATTGTTTAGGGATATTTTTTTGAAACAAGATAGCTCTGGTAATAGCTAAAATGTGACCATTCTTTCTTTTGGCAACACCATTTTGTTGGGGTGTGCTAACACAAGATGACTCATGTATAATGCCTTTTTCTTGAAACTATGGGGAGAGAAATTGATTGAAATAGTCCTTCGCATTGTTTGACCTAAACCTTTTTATTTCAGCTCCAAATTGTGTTTTGATCATGTTGTAAAAGGTTGAAAAGATAGACCTTACATCAGATTTTTGTTTTAAAAGTAATATCCAAGACACATGGGTACAATTATCAATAAAGGATACAAACCACCAAGCCCCAGAGATGTTTGAAATAGTGAATGGTCCCCAAATATCACTATGAATAAGAGTAAAAGAAGCGGATGTTCTTTTATTGCTTACCGGAAAAGAGGTACGTTTATGTTTGGCAAGTTCACAAATATCACAATGGAATTTTTCAACAATTATCCCTTTGAACAATGAAGGAAACATAATTTTAAGGACTCTAAATGATGGATGACCAAGGCGAAGGTAATGGAGCCAAATTTGGTCTTTATTGGTTTTAACAGATTTGGATATGAAAGATAATGGTGAGGAATTCAGAGCACTAACTTCTCCACTGGATTCTTCAAGATAGTATAGGCCATTTACTTTGTTAGCATGTCCAATCATCCTCTTCGTATTCTGTTCCTGAAAAAAAACATCGATTGGGATAAAAAACCACACTACAGTTAGATTCTTTGGTAATTTTTTGGATGGAGAGAAGATTGGTAAACAGTTTTGGAATGCGAAGGTCATTTTTAAGAGTAAGAGTCTTGTTTATAACAATATCACCCTGACCAGCCACTGTGATCACAAAACCATCGGCTACTGTTATCTTTCTATTACTAGGACAAGGTGTATATGAAACAATTTTTTGTGAAGAGTGGGTCATGTAGTCTGTAGCTCCTGAGTCAATGACCCAAGACCTGCTGGTGACTGTATCCGAGACTTTAGTATCGTAAGAAGAGGATATACCTGAAAAAGTCGAACTACAAGTACCTGTTGAAGAAAATTTTTCCAATGATCCCAGCAAATTCTTCAACTTCTCAATTTCGTCTTTATTAAATGCAACAGGTGATTCTTGAGAATTCTTTTCTCCATCCAACTGTCTTGCTATATGTGCTCGCCCTTGTTCCTTTGGTTGTCCACCGGTTTCTGAATTTTTTTTTAATTGTCTGTGGCTTCCCATGGAATTTCCAGCATTTTTCTTTACTGTGACGGGATTTTTTACAGTGAGGTGCACCTACTGGACTCCTTTTAATAGGCCTTGTAAGTTACATGCGCCTACTATCTTCGCTAGTTGGTCGCTCAGGGCCAAATCTCCTCTCATGTACTGACTTTTTTATAGCTAAGGCGGAACTATCCACTTGACTATTCTCAATCATAACTCCTCTTCTTCTTTCTTCAGCACGAACAATCGCGATTGTCTCTTTTTAGTGACGGTAACTCCTCTTTTCCAAGTATTTGGACTCTTACTGCATCAAACTCAACATTTAGTCGAGCAAGAAAATCATAAATTCGATCCTTTTCAACGAACTTTTTCAGGAGTGTTGCATCTGCACTGCACTTCATCTGAATGCACTGGTAATGATCCATCTCTTGCCATAAGCTTTGCAACAGATTGGAATACCCCGTGATTGACCGACTTCCTTGCTTGGTAAATGAAATATTAGTCTTGATTTCATAGATTTGAGCAGCATCTCGAACTTTGGAATAAGTCTGCTTCATAGCCTCCCATATATCTTTGGATGTGTTACGAAATATGCATATATCACTGATTTCTGGCATCATAGAATTCCATAACCAAGACATTACCATAGAGTCTTGTTCATCCCAAGCATTAAACTTAGGATCTCCTTCTTTAGGTCTCGTTCCGAGTAAGTGACTCAGCTTTCCTCTTCCTTTCAAGAACGTGCGAACCAACTGAGACCACTTCAGGTAATTCTTCCCATTTAACCTGTAGGCTACTTGGATGTTCTGCAACTCACTTGTTGGGTTGGAGTTGTTCATAGAGACTTCTGAAATATCCCCATTGGTATTGGTTTGGTCAATTTTAGCCATATTTCTTTTGAACAAAATATACAGGCTTGAGGGTTGAGCGAGAGTTAAAAAAAAATGTCAGACAAAAGAAAAAATTCCCAGAAATCGGGCTAATTTGATACCATGTTAGAAATAGGTTTTTTCTATTATATTTTTTCACAAGGAATTACACTAATATTTATATACATAGTGAGCCTAACTTACGAAACTTTATACTAGGAAGCAGACCAATTCTAGGGTTGTTGTCCCTTAAAAACAACCTTAAAGTTAGGGATAGCAATTAATAAAATATTTACAGAATCCTATCTGATACACTCAAGATTCCTTATTAGGAAACTGTAATCTGACAATGTTTGACATTTGTGTTTGAGGATATGATCTTCCAAGGATTTTTGGAATACATGAAAATTTTGAAACAATTAAATATACTCGTATTGGACACTCACATTTGATTCCGAGTAACATAGATAGCAACAACTCCAACCAAGGCAATATTTGAACCCCAATTGAGCTTCCTTGTATTCACCACTTCATGTCCATCACAACTCATCTCTCTTCTTTTGTGACCCAAACCTTCAATTCTTTGCACTTCTAGCCCTTCACACTCTAGTTCTTTCTACATGGATTTTTGGTTTGATTTACTTCTTTGTAGACTGAAAGGTAAATCCAAAGGGGTTGGAAATGAAAAGAAAACAGCTTTAGCTTCAGTGAACGATCAAAATGTTATTAGCAAGGCAACCCTTGTAATTTGCTACCAATAATCCCCACAAGAGCACATCCCATTCCGGAAGTGATGAAAGCGTGTAGAATCTCTTACAATGATTTCACGCCCAACGATCTTAGCCATGAGCTTAATGGAACTGTGACAATCGCCACATGCACGAAGATTCTTCATCACTGTTATTGTGCTGCCCTCTGCGGTAGTCACCAATCCGAATGCAACAGCAAGCTTCTCACTGTGATACAACAACATCTCTTGCTTCTGTTCATCCTCCACATCATGCAGGGCAAAACTCTCATCTGGAACATACCCAAACTCCTTCAACTTCCCTCCCAACCAGTCCAGCTTTTGATATATTTTTTCACTAAGAGGGTGAGACCTATCTGCACAAACAAACTCATGTCGCACTCCCCTCAAATTAACCCAGCTGCAACCTAGTTGTTTCACGATCCCTGCTTGTTTCATCCTTACTCTCATTCTTGAGACATCACTCCATTTACCGGCAGAAGCATATATATTTGACAACAAAACATAAGCAGCACTGCAATTCGGTTCAAGATCAAGGATCAATTTTGCAGCCCTTTCAGCCACTCCTAAGTTAGAATGCATCCTACAAGCACTAAGCAAAGCTAGCCATACTATAGAATTCGGTTTTACCTGCATATTTTTAATTAGCTCCTCTGCTTCTTCCAATTTACCACATCTACCCAGGACATCAACCATACAAACATAGTGCTGAAGCTTTATCGCAGTGGATTTATATTGACTAATATACTCGAAAAAGCATCTAGCTTTTTGCAACATCCCAGAATGGCTGCAAGCAGAGAGCAACCCCGTGAATGAAATCTCATCCGGATCAACTTCATCACGTATCATTCGGCTAAAGAGTGTGAGAACCAACTTACCTTGACCATGCTTTGCAGACCCAACAATAATGGAGTTCCATGACACGACATTTTTCTCACCAATATTACTAAATGCAGCTACAGCATCATTAATACTCCCACAAACAGTATACATTACAATTAGAGAATTACCAACAAATACATCAGAGTCCAGACCTAGCTTGACAGACACGGCATGGATCTCCTTACCCTTGTCTAGAGCCTCTAATCCACTGCACGAATTCAAAGCACTAGTGAAAGATGATTGATTTGGGAGGACAGCCACTCGTATCATGTCTCCAAAAACCATCAATGCAGATTCATGCTTATGGTTCAAGCCATAACCAGTCAAGAGAGCTGTCCATATTACCACATTCCCATGCAGTTTCTCATTGAAAACCTTGCAAGCATTTTCCATTTGCTTGCAGTTTGCATAAAAAGTTAAAAGCGAAGTACATGTAAATTCATCAAAAGAAAACCCCAATTTAACTACTTGGCAATGAGTTTGAACACCCAAATGCAAAGCCATGACATTTGCACAAGCTTTCAACACGCAAGAAAGCGTGTTTGAACTCAGCTTAACACCAAAACCCACCATCTTTTTATAAAAAATTAAAGCTTCATCATTTCTTCCATTATAATCCAACCCATCAATCATTGAAGTCCATGAAATTACATTCCTAGATGGCATATTTCTAAACAAATTAACCGCCTCATCAACTCTCCCAGACTTCAAATACCCATAAATCATTGAATTCCACGCCGCAACATCCTTCACAGGCATCTCAAAAAACAACCTCTCAGCCACCTCGATTTTCCCAAACTGCAAATACCCATTTACCATTGTCGTCCAAGAAACAACATTCCGTCCAGGCATTTCATCGAAAAGCTTCTTGGCCGTAATTAAATCCCCGCCATTCAAACACCCTTTAATCATTGAATTCCACGAAACGGTATCTCTCACCGGCATTTTCTCGAACAGTTGAATTGCATCGTCAAGCCGATGATTCAACGCATACCCGTCGATCATCATGGTGTATAAATGCACCCCAGGGAATGGGATTTTGTTTAAAACCTCACGAGCCTCATCCAATCTTCGGTTCTTTAGGTGATCGGAGAGTAAAAATTTATATTTGGGGGAATGAGAATTTGCATTACAAGAAATTGTAGTGAAAGATTCCGAAGGAAGATTGAGATACTGAAAAAGGGTATTTGATTGTTTGGGTTTTTGAAAAAAAGCGCGCGAGATTTTGAAAGTACTTTTGTTCATAAGAACTGTCACTAAAACCGAAGAACAAAGCAAACAATTTTCAAATGGTACTCCGCAATGGGAGAGAGCAATTATAAATAAAAATTAATTCCATTCCATTCCATTCCGTTCCGTTCGATTACTTTTAAAATTCAAGCAAGTGTTTTAATATTGGTTAAAATTTGCTATTAGCCCCTAGACTTTGACAAATTTTTAGATTTAGTCCATATATATAAAAAAGGTTTAAAATAGTTTTATTTTTTTATTTAAAAATCCCAATTCAATTATTAAAATAGTGGATAATATATGGATAATACACTTATACACATTCCAATTGACCCAGCCTAATTCTATTCTAATTGTTTTGTTCCGAAGCAAAGATATCTACTAGGTGGTTCGCCCTATTCAAGTATTCATGATCGAGAAGAACTGAATTCTCTTTCAGATAGGTCCTGGAAGGAGAAGAAAAGCTAGAATGCCGCTAGGCATCTATTATTGAATTCACCCAACCCGATACCACCCATTTTTAGAATGTCCAGTGCCAAATCATGAAATGGGTAAGTTGTCATGCCTAAAACAAATTATGTAATGTACTTTATCTACTGGGTTATGGGGGACCATTTTATGAGAGGTTTATATTGTATCAATCTACCCTTGTGTGCGTGATTCCCGTTGAAGCATATACTCAGGGTGGGTGCAGGGCAAATGATTTCAAAGCGAACTCCCCATTCATAAGATAGAGAAGACAAGTTTGTCAACTTGTGTCATATGATTGAAAAAAATATATGTTAACTTGACAAATTTTGACAAAAAATACTGGCAATAATAATTATTAGACTCAGATTTTTTAAATTGAAAAATTAAGAGGATTTAATTTTTAAAGTACAGAGTCCAATTCTCAAATTTTATACAAATTCAGGGACTAACAGCAAAAGTTAGCCTTTAATATTTATTAGTGAATTTAATTGAGCATTCTTTATTTTAGGCATACATATTGCTTTTAAAAAATAATAAAAGAATTTCAATTCGAGTAAAATTTAAATATTTAAATTCAACTTTTTACATATAACAAATTTAATTGAGTGTTATCGAATTAAATTCAAAGTTTTAATAGGCTATTATTTATGTATATATTATTGCAAAAGAATAAAATTTTATTATGAAAAAAAAGGAAATTTATTATTTCAAAAAGAACTTTTACAACTAAATATATAAAACTAATCTTTGAACTTTGCTACGTCTAATGTAAAATCCATCTAGGTATATATCCCATGATATACTGTAGATGACCGATAACAACTACTATGTCTGCAATAACAATAAATATGATACGATCGAAGAATATGCTTTAAATCTCGGGTTTTTACCATCAACGATGATCTGCTAGTTCTCTCAAGAGTGTCACAACTTCATCAGATGATTGAAGGCGGTAGCGCGAGTTTGATCTTTTCCTTGCAACGGAGCAAGAAAAGTAATCGTTGGCCTGAAGATCAAGCACTGAAGAACCCTCTTGAAACGATATTCGATCGGTCACCGTCGAGTGCAACGTATCTCCATCTATGGAATAGCTCTTGTTCTGTTGTACAGCCGACATAGAATTTTGTTTCATAAGGAGAGCTGCCCTCGACCCAACGATGGATGTCCTAACTTGTGTTGGTACTTGGGATCTTACCGAAGCCGGGACTTCTGAGGGAAGCTCTGGCTCGAAAAATGTATAAATGTCTTCATCCTGAACCAATTGCAGATCATCATATAGTTTCAGTTTTCGAAGTTTATCAATCAATGCAACCAATTTTTCATTGTTTGAGGCTAAATCCTATCCGCATTGGTTTTTCATTACATGATCTTATCGAGAGTTGGTTCTCCAAGTTCATATTCCCTTATATAGGAAAACTTTGGAAGAAAGGAAAACAGCTAAAAGTCGGTGATCGAAAACGCACCTTAGTGAGAAAGTGACCGATACATAGGACGTAATCAATAGGTTCTTTCATGCCTTTGTTATGAACTATTTCTCCGAGGATTCGATCGATTGCGGCACCCTATATATACATTAAAGCATGAAATGAGATAACTTGTGATCCAAGAGTGAATAATACCAGTAAAGCATACCTTTGTAACAGCGACTGATCTAACCTCAACAGACCGTCTACCTTGGACAACATCGAGAGATGCGTTAGAGATCGGACCAGTCCAAAGATGCTGCAACAGATCTCTCGCTTGAAGTCTTCCAAACTCGACATCTAGACATTTTTTTCATTAAGTTGTTCAGAAGAAAAATTAATAAACGCAAGAAACCAACATAAAATCAGGTGATTATCTGTGCTAAAAAGAGGCTCAGATGATGACCTGAATATTTATAGTTCCATATGAGTGAAGTCTCTCGGACCTCGAACTGAGATCGAGGAGTTCTATCGGTAAAATATTCAAATACATTCTGAAATCAGAGTAAGCATCAGAAAGTCAAGACACAGAACTTCATACATATTATGAGCTTTATCGAGCTAATGTTAAGTACCTTAACACTATCCACCCATTCCATACTTAAGTTTTCAGGCATTGTCGTCATCCAATCTCCCGTTGTAACTCGTAAAAACATCCCATTTTCGGATGCCAACCACAAGTTGTAATCACTGAAGTTCTGCAGTGCAAATTACGAGTTCAGAGATTTCATTTTAAAGAAAAAAAATGCAACAAGTCAAAACAAAGGATTTAATACATCATCTAGGACATTTCTAGCGCTTCCACTGAGGACAAGAACTGTTGTCTTCGGATCATCACAAAGTTTTCTCAAAGGTTCTCGTAAATCTGGACGTAACTTGGGCTCCCATTCATTAATTTGACTGTCCTTCCTTCCAAGGGTATCCACTGGTTCAGTTAAAGTTGCATTAAATCCCTGTAACATGGAAGAGAGATTACAAAAATGAAAATTAGAAGTGGTTTTTCTCCTTTCCTATAATGTTTGGAGATACAGAGCGAGAGAAGCAGCGCTCCTTTCGGCATTGTCAAATAAAGAAAGATGAGACTACGAAAATTAGCATACCAATATGAGCAATCGGTTATTTGAACATGAATAGCGATCAACCGCAACTTCAATTGGGAGTGGTGGGGGAATTTGTCTTGTCCTCAGTTGAGCTTCAACAATGGTAACATTAAGTTCACTGCACAAACAAAGCTTCAGAGTTTACCATAAAACTGAAAGGTCTTATTTCAATCTTCATCTCACATTATAAGCACCAATCACTCCCTCCCTCAAGTTCTCATCAAAGAAAATATGAGCGCTAAGCTATGATCACCACCTTACAAAAGTTGCAGCCCATTCTTGAGCTGTATGTGAAATCACATGCTTGAAGTTATGGTGGTGTCGTTTTTCTCTTTCATCAGCTGGCATATTCAAAGCATAACCAATGGAAGAAGCAACTTCAGTGACATTCCATGGATTAACCAAAATGGCTCCGGCACCAAGAGACTGAGCAGCCCCAGCAAACTAGAATATATGCAGGGACGTTCTTAAGAAAATTACACATCCAGAAAAGCCCTTACATATGTATAATCCAAATCCAATCTAAGTACCTCGCTTAGTATAAGGACCCCTTTCTTGGACTCTTGGCAGGCAACGTACTCATAGCTGACGAGGTTCATTCCATCCCTCAAAGATGTCACAAGAGCTACATCTGCATGATTTGTTAATTGCCAAAATTTCAGACATGAATAAATATCAAGTTATCATTTCAAACAAAAATAGTGATTCCAGTTGGTATTAAAGCACAAAGGTCGGTACCTGTCACAGCGTACAGTGCACATAATTCATGAAAATCAAGAGAACGATCCTGCAAAACAGTAAGGAAAACACTTTAGAAATTGAGGCATATTAGAGTTATAAAGGGTGCAAATGTTTCATATTCAATGGCTGCAAGAATGGAGTTTATTTAAGTTTAGTACTCTTTTAAGTCTGTCTTGGCAACAAAATCTACTGTATTCACAAATTCATGTAGTGTATTCAATGATATAACCTGATAAAATTTCACATTCATTTGGCACATTATGCATATCTTCCCAACACATATTTTGAAGTCAATATTCATATGAGTATTCTAAGATCTTCCCAAGACCGTATAGCCTCACGGTTCTACTTGATTAAACAAGCATCCAGTATGCCGTACTGGCATGAAACAGTGCTCATATAAGCAAACAAAGGCTTTAATATCCTTTAGAAAGGAATATGCCATATGAATTTTGAAGGCAAAAGTACCATGGAGGCCCCTGTACTAGGAGTCAGATTGCATTTTGCCCCCTCTACTAAAAAAATGGGCAAATTAGTCCTTCGACTTTAGATCAAAGAGCAGAATGGTCATTTTTGTTAAAAATTTCATCCACTTATACTATTAAAAACTGACGTAGCTAATGGAATAAGTAAACAATAACACATGGTGTACCACGTGTACCTCCGTAAGGTACAAGGACCAATTTTTAACCATAAAAGTGGATGAAATTTTTAACAGAAAGATCAATTTACTCTTTGATCTAAAATACAGGAGACAAAATGCAATCTGACTCCTAGTACAGGGGCCTTCATGGTACTTTTACCGAATTTTGAATTGCGTTCTAGCTAGGTCATTGTTGATTAATCATATTCTTAAAATTGCATTTATTCACCTATATATGCAGCAATATTGAAACACACACAAATTGCATGTGCATCCTTGCATAAGTTATAGTTTTAGAAACACAAGCCAACGTCCTATATCTGTACCTTACACAATCTGTGATAATTTATCAATAAGAATTTTTAACCACTTCACACTTCAAATTTTCATAGTTTCCTTTAGAATTTCTGGAAAGTGACATATGTTGAAGAAAGTAAATAAGATTAAGCTTAGATGTCTTTCTTTCTTGGTCTGAATCTTTCCAATCCAGCAGTAACCTTTAGTTCATTCTTTAGTCATATCATATATGGAAACAGATAATAAGATATAGACAAACCAGATGATGTATTGGTACGGCAGTAAGACTTCCAAATCTTCCATTAATGCGCCCCACAATCTCATGAACCTGGCTTGTAAGCTTTTGATCTATATCAAGAAAGTAAGACATGTAAGGTTTTGAGAATGGGGTAGAGGGAGAGAGGCAAAAATGGCCTAAGAAAGCCTTCGATTATCAGAAAGCTAAATTAAATGAGACGACATTCTGGTAAAAAATGCAATAACTGACTCATGCAAAACCGATTCGTTATTAAAAAATATCTTCTGAATATAAAGATTGGCACAGCATATTCTATTTACATAGAACATGCAACAGTCTATTGTTATAAAAGACAGCATGGCACAATAAGAGGGCAAATCAACATGAGAGTATCTTGAGATGCTAGTTAATCAATTTGCTGTGGTGGTTCTCATTGAAAAAGTGTCAGATTACAGTTGTCCAATAAGGGATATTCAGTATATTAAATGTTATCCTATGAATATTTTATTTATTGTTATCCCTAACTTTAAGGCTGGTTTTAGGGCACTACACCCCTAAAACCAGTAGTGCTGCTAGTCTAGAGTCTTCTAAGATAGGCTCTCTTGTATATAAATATTTAGTGTAATCTCTTGTAAAATTAACAGAGAGAAAAATCTATTCTGTCATGGTATCAGATTAGACGATTTCTGGGAATTTTTTTCAGTAATCTTTTACTCCCACAAAATCTTCAAGCACATGCTTCTGTGTTCAAAAGAGATATGTCCGAATTTGTCCACACCAATACCAATGGGGGGACAGTTCAAAAATCTCTATGAAAAACTCCAACCAAACAAGTGAGTTGCGAGAATATTCAAGTGGCTACTGAGGTTAAATGGGAAGAATTACGAAGTGGTCTCTCAATTTGGTTCACACATTCTTGAAGAGGCGAGAGGCAAGTGAATCACTTACTCGACACAGGACCTCCGGAAGGAGATCCTCGTTTCTTTGCTTGGGATGAACAAGACTCTATGGTCATATCTTGGTTATGGAATTCTATGGTGCCCGAAATCGGTGACACATGCCTATTTCTTAACTCATCCAAAGAAATATGGGAGGTGTGAAGCAAACTTATTCTAAAGTTCGAGATTTGCTCAAATCTACGAAATCAAGACTAAGATTTCATCCACTAAGCAAGGAAATCGTTCCATCACGGAATATTCTAATCATTTGCAAAGCTTATGGCGGGAGATGGATCATTACCAGTGCATTAAAATGCGAAGGCGATCATGTGATCTGACACTCTTGAAAAGGTTTGTTGAAAAGACAGAATTTATGATTTCCTTGTTGGGCTAAATGTTGAATTTGATGCGAAGAGTCCAAATTCTTGGTAAGGAGGAGCTACCCTCACTAAATGAGACACTCGCGATAGTTCATTTGAAGAAGGAAGAAGAGGAGTTATGCTTGGCGATAATCGCGTAGATGGGCTCGCCTTAGTTACAAAGGTGTCGAGAAGAGGAAAATTGCCATGGAACGACCAACCGATATGAAGCAAACAGATTCTACAAGGCCTATTAAGAGGATTACGTATGGTGCACATCTTTGTAAAAAATCTCGTCACACAAAAGAACAACTGCTTTGGAAACTCCATGGGAAGCCACAGTAGAATAAAAGGAATTTTCTGCAACAAGTGGACAACTAAAGGAACAAGGGCATGCAAATATAGTACGACGGATGGATGAAGAAACGACGATTCGGTATTTTTAATAAAGAAGACATTGCAAAGTTAAAGGCGTTGTTGGGCTCATTGGAAAAAACTTTTTCCAGAGGTACTTGCGACTTGGCACTTTCGGTATTTCCTCTTCTCCAAATTCTAATGTCTCGGACACGATCACCAATGAGTCTTGGGTCATTGACTCAGAGCTACCGACCATATGACCCACTCCTCACACAAATTTGTTTCATATACACCTTGTCAGAGTAATAGAAAAATTACTGATGGTGATGGTTCTGTGATAACAGTGGCTGGTCAAGGTGATATTGTTATAAATGAGACCTTTACTTTTAAAAATGTCCTTCATGTTCCTAAACTATTTCCCAATCTTCTCTCCATCCAAAAACTTACCAGGGACTCTAATTGCAGTGTGGTTTTTTATCCCAATAAATGTTTTTTCGAGAGCAGAACACGAAGAGGATGATTGGACATGCTAAAGAAGCAAATGGCTTATATTACCTTGAAGAGTCTAGTGGAGAAATTAGTGCTCTGAACTCCTCACCGTTATCTTTCCTATCCAAATCTGTTCAAGCTCACAAAGACCAAATTTGGCTCCATCACCTCCGCCTTGGTCACCCTTCATTTTTAGCCCTTCAATTTTTAGTCCTTGACTCTCAAAGTCCTATACAAGCTCTATCGAAAATTTTCCCTGATTTTCATACCTCCAATCTTCCTCCCAAAATATTTGGGTGTGTTGCCTTTGTCCATGTCCATTCTCAAAATAGGGGAAAACTCGATCCACGAGCTGTCAAATGTGTTTTTCTAGGTTATTCCTCTACACAAAAAGGGTACAAATGCTACAATCCAGCCACAAAAAAAATTTTTGTTTCAGCTGATGTCACTTTTGCAGAAGAAGAAAATTTTTTTACTTGTCCTTATCTTCAGGGGGGGAACTTATTTAAAGAAGATAAGGTAAGAGAGTTTTTTCTTCTTGATTTTCGACTTACATTCGGCTGCTCATCTTAATTTTCCAGCTCCAAACACTCACTTACCTACCAACCAAATTTGCCCACCTTGACCCTATGCAACTTTGAAATAGAGCCTACTACACCTAAGTCACCAAAAGGAATTCAGGACACTACTCGCCCTTTACTAGTTTACTCAAGGAAGAAGGCACCGGTGCAAGTTCAATCATCTTCTTTGAATAAACACCCTACTGCTCTACAACCCAAGTTACTTACTGAACCTACTTTGAATACTAGTGAGAATTCAGATCAGAGAGAGTATGATTTTCCTATTGCTATTAGAAAAGGAACTAGAGCCTGTACAAAACATCCCTTGTACTCATTCATGTCCTACAAAAATTTGTCCCATAACCACAAAACCTTTCTTACTAGCCTAAATTGATCTCCATTCCCAAAGCTGAATCCAGATGCATTAAATAATGAGAATTGGAAAAATGCCATGAAAGTTGAAATGGAAGCACTTGAAAAAACAAGACATGGGATTTGGTAAAATTACAGAAAGGAAAGAAAAGCAGTTGGATGTCATTTGGTGTATACTGAGAAAATACAATTCAGATGGCTCCTTGGAGAGGTACAAAGCAAGATTAGTTGCTAAAGGGTACACTCAAAAGTATGGAATAGATTACCTTGAGATATTTGCCCCGGTTGCAAAAATGAACACTGTGAGAGTGTTGTTGTCACTTGCTGCCAACAGAGGCTGGAAACTACAGCAGTTCGACATCAAGAATGCTTTCTTACATGGTGATCTTGAGGAGGAAGTCTATATGGATGTTCCACAGGGTTCGGGTTACGATACTGAGATGTAGTTTGCAAACTAAAAAAGGCTCTATATGGACTAAAACTGTCCCCGAGAGCTTGGTTTGGAAGATTTACCAAAGTAATGCTCAAATTGGGATATAAACAGAGTCAAGGAGATCACACTCTATTTGTAAAGCATTTATCTTCAGGGGAATGACTGCTTTATTAGTCTATGTAGATGACATTATAGTGACAGGTGATGATTTGGAAGGAATGGAAAATTTGAAGAAATGTCTAGTAAAAGAGTTTGAGGTCAAAGAGCTTGGTAAGTTAAAATATTTCCTTGGTATTGAAGTAGCACACTCTCGGGAAGGGATCTTCATATCTCAGCAAAAATACATAATTGATTTGTTGTGTAAACGGGAAAGTTGGGATGTAAACCACAGAGAGACACCCATAGAAGTGAACCACAACCTTGGAGATGCACTAGAAGAGGAAGTAGTTGATAAGGGTTCATATCAAAGACTCGTAGGGAAGCTCATTTACTTGTCACATACTAGACCGGATATTGCTTATGCAGTTGGTGTTGTAAGTCAGTTCATGCACAATCCTAAAGAGTCACATCTTCGAGCTATATTCCAGATTCTACAAGATACTAAAAGGGACTCTCAGGCAAAGGAATCCTATTTAAGAAAGTGGGGAATTTAACCCTTGAAGCCTATATCGATGCGGATTATGCAGGATCTATGGTGGATAGAAGATCAACCTCGTGCTATTGTACATTTCTGGGAGGCAACCTTGTAACTTGGAGAAGTAAAAAACAGAATGTTGTGGCTAGATCTAGTGCAGAAGCAGAATTTAGAGCGATGGCTCTTGGAATTTGTGAATTATTATGGCTGAAAATTATTTTGGAGGATTTGAAGATCAAGTGGGAAGGACCAATGAAATCAGTATTGTGATAATAAGTCCGCTATCAACATTGCACATAATCCAAGACAACATGATCGCATCTGAAGCACATTGAAGTTGCAGACATTTCATCAAGGAGAAACTTGTGGTGGCTTAATTTGCACTCCATATGTGCCCACTGATGGTCAACTGGCAGATATCCTAACCAAAGGACTATCTGGGAAGACCTTTCAGAGACTAGTAAGAAAGCTGAGAATGGATGATATCCACTTCCTAGCTTGAGGGAGTGTCGACACAGATTGTCCAATAAGGGATATTCGAGTATATTAAATGTTATCCTATGAATATTTTATTTATTGTTATCCCTAACTTTAAGGCTGGTTTTAGGCCTTTGCACCCTAAAACCAGATAGTCTTTGCTAGTCTAGAGTCTTCTAAGATAGGCTCTCTTGTATATAAATATTTAGTGTAATCTCTTGTAAAATTAACAGAGAGAAAAATCTATTCTGTCAAAAAGTAAGGCAATATTTCAGGTAACCAAATGGGAAGAAGAAACATATATGCAGAGGAACATACACTCAGGAACATCGGTCCTGGTAGGGACAGCAATTTGAAGGAGAACCACCTTATTACGCCAATTGGGATTTTCCTCGAGGAATTTTTCAAATGCCAAAAGCTTCTGTGGTATTCCCTTGATCATATCAAGCCGATCAACGCCTAACATTACCTTTCAATTATTAAACATTAATTGTAAGTAACTCAAAAAACAGATTGAATGTAGCTTCCTTGAAACAAAAGAAAAGATTTTAAAATGCCTAATGAATGTTACACAAACATAACTGATAACTAAGGGAGAAAAGCAAAGAATCCAATTGACCAATTCCTACCTTTCGACCTGCAAACCTCTGTTTCAGTACTTTCATGTGATATTGTACGTCAGGGAGTTCAAGAGCTTTAATGAATCGTTCAGAATCAATCCCTACTGGAAACTGTAATTTCAAGATCCCATCCAACAAAAATAGTAGATGTGATGAGGAATAAATGTTTTTAATGCTAAAAGTCCTATGCACTAGAAGTTTTTTAGATAATAAACAGAGAATGAGAACGACTAAGACATACTGCAGCAATGCGAGTCAGCTTTCCTTGATCCTCTACTCCTTCAGGTGTGCCCTCCAGCCCGAGAATACGAGTACAAGCACTAACAAAATGCCTTGCATAGTCGTATGTATGGAAGCTAGAAAATCAACAAACCAAAAATTGAAAATATTGCCACAGTAATGAACTTGAGAACTTTAACATGCACAGAGTAATACTGGAGTCTGTTAAAATCAACAATGCAGTTTTGGAGCAGTTCAAACAAAAAAATCTTGACATTGCTCAACTCACAAGCATGTCAAAACGTTAAATTGAATCAACCTATCAAATCAAGAATCAGCATAATCACTCCAAAACGTGGAGTGCATTTTATCTGTTAGGTACCAGACTAGCATAAAAATCAAACTGGCCTATAGGTAACTGCCAGTGTTCAGGTAGAACGAATATAACAGTTTGTATCACATTGGCTGCAAGGAAATAGAATGAAAGACAATTGAAAGATTTGCAACCGGAAGACATGTGATTTAATGTTAGCTTTCATTAAGGGCGGTAATAAAACCTGAGGAATGTTTAAGCTCCATACAGAGTCAAACCCAAAGTACATTTCTAATACTAGATTTAGTGGAAATTCAAATACATTCATCCGGCATGCAATCTAAGCAAAATTCATATATCCAAGCAGCCTACCATACATAAACACTGAATGAAGAACAAGATAACTGAATCTGCATAAACAATGCCAGAAGCAAAATGAACTTACCCTACTAAATCAGCAGCAAGAACCGACCTCAGCAGCTCCAACCGAGATGGCAGCATCCTATGGATTTCTGAAGAAGGAAATGGAGTATGAAGGAACCAACCGACTTTCATTTTACTGTTCCGTTCTTTTAGACATTTTGGAAGGAACATTAGGTGGTAATCATGGCACCAAACAACATCCCCTTCCTCATAATGTTCATTAACCACATCAGCAAACAACTGATTCGCTTTCTTATAAGCATCAAACTGAGATTGAAAGCTCCGAGTAGTCGCAAGGTGGTCTTCTTGCGGAAGTCCGATATAGTGGAACAGTGGCCACAATATGTTGTTACAATATCCATTATAATATTGATGAACAACTTCTTCATCAAGAAATACCGGTATGCACCTCTGCATTAACTAAAGCACAAAATTAAGCATATAAATCCTACTAAAATTTTTCCAAGATTATGGATTTGCATTCTTTAACAACAATTATGAACTTCATTTTTCTCTTCTAATATGACCTTTTCATCTAAAGCTTTAGCTAATGCCTTTTGTCCAATTTCATCAGGGACATTCACACCAGCCCAACCAATCCATCTGGTATCAAATTCCTTCACACCTTCATAACAAAATAACAATAAACACTGCAAGCACTATACTGAAAACCAAAAAACCCGAAAAAAGAAAACATAATTGAATTATTGAAGTGATGAGTTTACCAAGAAGTGCAGTGACTAAGCCACCAACACTCATCTCGAGTTGCCAAGAATCTTCCCCATGCCTAACTGCAGAGACTGGCAACCTATTAGCAACCACCAAAAGCCGTTGTTTCGAAGTTCGAAAATCCTGTCTTTCGCCATCATCATTCAAAGACCTTGATGCTGAAACAGTTTCTAAAAGTTCTTCATCGTTGAACCAACAGGTTGGAGTCTCAAGATCAGGTGAAAAACAATCTTGGGTTGATAATGGTAACTCAGCTTCACAATCATTCAAACACTTGGAGTACTTCCTCAACTCCCTGTCTCTAAGACGCCTTTCCAATCTTGTTGGTGTAGCAGGGAGATTACTACAGTTATTATATAAGTTCCCTGGCATACCATTAGTTTGCAACAAAGCCTAAAAACAAAAAAGCAAGAAAAAAACAATGAGAAAATCAAAAACAGAAAAAAAAAAAAAAAGGAGTAAATTACAAAGGAAGAAAAAAAGGGTTCCTTTGAAATCACCAGATTGTTCTTGTTAGGCAAAATGCAGATCTCTTGGGATGAAATTGACATTGATTTTTTTTTCGAGTAAATGAAGCAAGTTGACAACAAATAACGCGGAACTTTTGGGAGGGCTTAAATGCCCGTGTGGGCTAAAATACAAGAGAATTCAAAGGGAAAAATTTTGAAAAATCTAATCGCCAAAGAATCAGATATATAAGGATTCATCATCTTCACAGATTTTTTTATCCATAAACCATTTCCGCCATTGGAAAAAGGCCAACTGCAATAGGCCTCTTTTTAGGCCATGCAGTAGCTACCGGGATTTTGCTTATAATTATTGCTATAATCATTACATCATCAATAAATAAATTTATTCTTAAATTAAGTCAAATTTTCTTTTTAAAAACTAAAATACTATTTTTTATAAAAATAAATAAATTAAATATTAAAAATTAATAAATAAACTAGAAGGAAACTTTTAGGCGATTCGAATCGAATATACCAAAGCAGTTGAGAATTGAGATATTTTTATATATTATATTACGTTAAAAGCTGTTTCTTGGAATTGGTACCATCTTTTTTACAATTATCTATTTTCACAATATTGTTTTAACTTTAAACCGAAGTTTTGGGGTAAATAACTAATATATACAAAAAAAAAATACAAAATTGAATCAGTTTTTAGAAAATTTACGAAAAAGTGCCGTTTTCTCTCAAAATGCGTCCACGTCAGCGCGTTTTGAGGGGAAATGTCAGCAAAGCGCGTCCCTAGGGGCCCGTTTTGCTGGCCAACGGTCAAAAATTTTTCCTATAAAAACCATCCAACCCTTTTATTTTTTCCACACTTTAATCCTTCTCTCAATTTTCTCTCAATTTTCTCTCAAATTTCTCTCAAAGTCCTTGAAATTTACTCTCAAATTTCAAAATAGTCCTTTACTATTTACAAAAAAGCGCTTTTTAATTTTTTTAATATAATTTTTTTGAAAAATTTTAAAATTTTTATAACAAATTACAATGGCCGGGGAATTACTTTGTCTAGGCAACAAGCACATCTCCGTCGAGCAAATGCAAATGGTAAGTTTTAATTTTAATTTTTCAATATTATTTAATATTTTTTACAATTATGCAATTTTAATTAATTTTTATTTTATAATTTTTTAAACAGTCTGTAGATCGGGTGTTGGAATGTTATATTCGCAACATGAATGGTCCCCCATCGCCGTTAATCGAGAATTACCTGCGGGAAGCGGGTTTTTGGCACGTGGCCACGATAGGCTCGGGGTTCAAGTTGGAGCCGCCTTTGATCAGTGCGTTGATAGAGAGGTGGAGACCCGAGACACACACTTTCCATCTTCCATGCGAAGAGTGTACCATCACTCTGGAAGATGTGCAGTTGCAGTTGGGATTGCCGGTGGACGGGTCGGTAGTCACCGAGTCCGCAACTTCTGGTGATTGGATGGCCGTATGCTACGAGCTTCTCGGTGCCGATAAAATTCATGGAAGTCAGATCGAGATGGCCTGGTTACGAGACACATTTCCGGAGCCGAATGAGGGTTCGACCGAAATAGAGCTAATACGGCATGCTTGGGCATACATTCTTCAGATAATTGGAGGCTATCTGATGCCGGACCTGTTTAGAAACCTCGTTCACTTGAGATGGCTGCTGAAACTTGTTGATTTTAGAGCAGCCGGTGAATTGAGTTGGGGGTCTGCCGTGCTATCGAGGTTGTATCGGGAGATGTGCGGGGCGACGCAGCCGAGTAAAGCGAAAATCGGAGGTTGCCTATCACTACTGCAGTCATGGCATGATTTCGATTTCCATTTTTACGTCCTCAACTCGACCACTCATATTCATTCCTACTGATAACGAGGTAAATTTAATGTTATATTTTACAATTATTACGTAGATTTATATTATAATTGTATGTTAAAAATTTATTTAATTAGGTGGAACCATTTGGCGAGTCATGCTGGAATACCTACCTCGCTTGAAGATATACGGCTTCTATTGGACCAACGGTCGGAATCACAAGTAAGTTTCGAATTTCGTATTTATAATTTAGTATTTCGTATTTAGTGTCTAGTATTATGTATATAACTAATATTCTGGTAATGTTAATGTAGTTTCAATGGACACCGCATGCGAGATTCAAAAATTGAGGCGATAATTAGGAGGAGTTCTTGCAAAACCCGAACGATTGGCACGCGTGAAGGTCCCATTGATCACCTATGCGACCGTGGAGATGCACCAGTCGATCGGGTCTCGCGACAATTTGGATCCTAACAACCGATTCCGTGCACACGAGGTGCTCGATGATGAGCACAAAGTGGACTTACAGCAGTTGCACATGGTTGGCCAAGATTTTGGTTAGAACATATCGAGACATAGGAGAACCAGTATGACTATTTACTTATCCGGGAACCGATCCTTGTTCTTGAGTTAGCGTGCGTGTCGGAATACATGCCATGGTTTAGGATCCATGGTAAGCCGTATTTGTTGTCGAAAGAAGAGAAGCGGCGGCAACTTCGTCAACAAAGGGAACGTCAGGGCCCTTTAAATCCAAGGAGAAGGCGTGATGAGACGGGGCCATCAACAGCGTCGACACAGTCACCGGGCCCAGCAACAGCGCCCACACAGTCACTGGGCCCATCAGTTCAGCCGACGACACCGACATCACAGCCTTCACCCTTTATGCCAGGTGCATACCCTACCCCCTATATGTATCCTAACCCGTATATGTTTCTTTTTCCCAGTCCCACCTCAGGTTGGAATGCATGGCCGGGTTCGAGTCCGTTCCCGACTACTCCGACTGGCCAGCCGATCTTGAGGCCGTCGTCGCGTGAGGGATCACAAGAGGCGCCGTCGGGGAGCACTTCTTTCTACCAGCCTCCTTCGCCATACAGGATTCAGACACCCCCTCCGTGGTTTATGCAAACACCTCCCGGGTCGTTATTTTATCAATGTGGGTCATCCTCGCAACACCCACAACCAAACCTAGTGCTGGAGGAACCGACATCCCCGCCCGAGGTTCCACGACCCTCGCCGAAAGCTAGAAGAATGAGGAATCCAGCGCGTAACCGTCGATTGCCCCCGTGTGGCATTGATTCCGACCGATATCAACATTGATTTGGATCGGCTTTTTTATTTTTTAAATTGTAATAATTTTTTTATTTTTTTAATAAAAAAGTTGTTTTTTATTGTTTAATTTTTTTATTGTAATTTAATTTTAATATATGTAATAAAATAAGAAGTTGTTTTTTTATTTTTATTTTATTGTAACTTAATATTAATATATGTAATAAAATAAGAAGTTATTTTTTATTTTATTTAAATATAGTAAATAAATAAGAAGTTTTCTTTATTTTTTATTTTATTATAATTTAGTTTTAATATATTAAATAAATAAGAAGTTTTCTTTATTTTTTATTTTATTGTAAATTAATATTAATATGTAATAAAATAAGAAGTTTTTTTTATTTTTATTTTATTATAATTTAGTTTTAATAAATTAAATAAATAAGGAGTTGTTTTTTATTTTTTATTTTATTATAATTTAGTTTTAATATATTAAATAAATAAGAGTTTTCTTTATTTTTTATTTTATTGTAATTTAATATTAATATATGTAATAAAATAATAAGTTGTTTTTTATTTTTATTTTATTATAATTTAGTTTTAATATATTAAATAAATAAGAAGTTTTTTTTGTTTTTTATTTTATTATAATTTAGTTTTAATATATTAAATAAATAAGAAATTTTCTTATTTTTTATTTTATTATAATTTAGTTTTAATATATTAAATAAATAAGAAGTTTTTTGTTTTTATTTTATTATAATTTAGTTTTAATATATTAAATAAATAAGAAATTTTCTTTACTTTTTATTTTATTATAATTTAGTTTTAATATATTAAATAAATAAGAAGTTTTATTTTTTTATTTTATTGTAAATTAATATTAATGTGTAATAAAATAAGAAGTTGTTTTTTATTTTTTATTTTATTATAATTTAGTTTTAATATATTAAATAAATAAGAAGTTTTCTTTATTTGTTTTTATTTTTTATTTTATTATAATTTAGTTTTAATATATTAAATATATAAAAGTTTTTTATTTTTATTTTATTATAATTTAGTTTTAATATATTAAATAAATAAGGAGTTTTCTTTATTTTTTATTTTTAGTAATTTAATTTTAATATATTAAATAAATAAGAAGTTTTCTTTATTTTTTATTTTATTGTAATTTAATATTAATATATGTAATAAAATAAGTTGTTTTTTATTTTTATTTTATTATAATTTAGTTTTAATATATTAAATAAATAAGAAGTTTTCTTTATTTTTTATTTTATTATAATTTATTTTTTAAATTAAATTAAAGTTTCCAGCAAAGCGCGACACTGGGGACGCGCTTTGTGTCCACGTCAACAAAGCGCGTCACGTGGACGCGTTTTGAGAGAAAACAGTTCTTTTCCGTAAATTTTTAAAAATTGGCCCAATTCCGTAAATTTTTTATTTTTCTGGTATATATTGGTTATTTAACCAAAGATTTGGTTATTAATTGCACATTTAAAATTTTGACTTTTATTATAAGTATTTAACAAAATTTTTAAATATACGTGATTTACCCTTAATTTATGATATTTTTATACTTGAATTTCGGATAAAAATATTATCCATAATTTAATTAATACATAGTATTCACAATTTTGTTATAAATCTATATTATTATTTAATCACTTTACGGAGTTGGTGTCACTCAAATTTGTTCATGAGTTGAGTTACTTAAAATTTTAGAGGATTTAGGTAAAAATATTAGGTTCATTTAAAATATGGATCGAGCTCATACTTGAACTATAACAGCCTGTTTTTCAATAGTGTAGGAAACAGTGATTTCGGGATCACAATTTCGACAAATGAATCCATAAATATTAAATAATAATTATGAGTCAAATACAGTGTTATAGTGAATTTTGATTTTATAAATTTTGCTAATTGAACTGTTAATTAAAATACAAGTGGTTTAATCCTTAAGTCAATAGTTTTAGAAAATAATGTGTCAGGACCTCGTTTCTGTAAAATGAACCTATAAATATTTCCATTAAATGTTTATGGAGCTGTCATATAGATGAATTAAAATTTGGTCCAAAAATTTTAGTAATTATATGACTAATTAAGGTATAAGGATTAAATCGTAAAAAATCTTAAAAGTTAATCACTACTAATTTTATTAGTTAAATTGATTAATTAAGAAATGACTGAAGTTTAATATGGCAAAAATACCATATTTTATTATAGTGGGACGATTGGTGCATATTTTGTTATATTTTACATGTTATTTTAATGTTAAAAATATAATAAAGTTAAAACATAAACTTGGTTATCTTCTTTCCCATTTTTAGTTGTCTTGACCGAATACACAAACATGAAGGCAGAAGCGATTGTTTTGAATTGAAGCTTTCAGTCCCCTTGCATATAAGTTCTCCGTTTTTAATAATTTTTATGTTTTTGAAATGGTTGTAATTTAATTTAGCTAATTCGGATACTAAATTTTAAAATTTTTAAAGTTTTGAAAATTTATCATTGTTGTTTTTTAAAGCTTTTTAAATGATTAATGGTTGAGTTTGATGTTTTAATATGAAATAGGACTATTGTGAAAAATTATTTTTGTTAGTTTTGAGTTTAGGGACTAAAATGAATATATGTTAAAATTAGCATGAAATTATTATAAATATAGATACTTGAAGGCTGTATTGGGATGAGATTAAATCTGGATTGAAAGTTTGGGGTTTAAATGTGAACAATATGTTTGTTTTGGTGTTAGGGATTAAATTGAATAAAATATAAAACTTTAGGGAAATTGTGAAAAATGAATAAAATATGACATATACATGAAACGAGATTATTTTAAGTGTTTGGAATTGATAATTGGAAATAAATTACTGTATATATCAAGAACCGATAAGTAATCGAGGAAAAGGAAAATTTACAGATTAGTCCTTGACACTTCTACTTTTATTGTTTGCCCCTGCTAAGTTCATATGTTATAAATAAGATTTAATTTTTGTTGTATTATGTTAAAATGTGTATTTATGTTTTATTGAAAGTTTGAATTGGTTATAAGTTAGTACTCAAATTGAGGATTTAACTTAATTGAAATGGAATGGTACTGAATGGAAATGTTGAGATTAATCCAATCTCAACCCGATGAACTTAGTAAAAGTCTCATACACGAGGTTATAGGTTGATGCCTGAAGATTCTGAGCTTCATCATTTGTGGTGGACTCAAAGATACATGTGACACAAGTTTAGCTCGGACAAGTAACCTGATGCCGTTTTATAGGTTTTGTAACAACCCAAACCCGGCCCAAACATTATGGCCAAATCTAGTTTGCTACAGAAAAAAAAAATACTTTTTGACAAACTCTTTTCCAAAAATCAGTTTAAGTTGTCAAAAACCTTTCATTTGTTTGTCTTGCCAAAACAATACTTAGATTTAACTTGGAAATTTATTTAAGTAAAGTTGTTATACAAATTTCAAATGTGCCCGATGGCACAGTAAAACATTTTTCGTTCTAATTTGGAAAACATGTGAATTTAATTTAATATTGATAACATAGTTTAAATCAAGTATCCAACATATGAAAAATAATAAAATAAAGTATCAGAAGGCCTTATTACATCCCAAAATAAAATTTAACCAACAATAAAATAAAATAACGAAGTTTAAAGTTCATTTAGTTCAAATCCACTGCATGGCCACCTCGAGTCCACCCGGCTCCACATCCGCGATCTACGTGTCACCTGAAAAATGTAAAGGAGAAGGTGAGTCACCAAGACTCAGTATGTAACCCTTCCCCCGGTTTAAGCAATTCCATACACGCTTTATAACAATTAATCATGCATAATGTTGTGTACTCGACCTAGCCAACCAAACACCTCTGTCTACCCCGTTGTGGTACCAAACCACTGGTGGTGCCAAACCACTGGTGACATATAGTCACAATGTGTTACCAAAACACTGGTGTCCGTAGACACAAATCAATTGATGGGGCCAACCCATCGTGTGATACCAAATCACTGGCGTCAATCCCGTCTTATCATCTGTGGGGCCAACCCACTGTGGTGCTAAGCCACTGGGACGAGACGCTATGAGGTGCCAAACCTCTGGAGGTACCAAACCTCTGGTGACCGTAGTCACAGTGTGTTACCAAAACACTGGTGTCCGTCGACACAATATCACTACCCCCTCCACTCGTTTAACCCACAGTAGTCAAACAGTCATAAACAGATTTCATACATTTATCACATGTATCAAATAAGCCATGCTTCCCAAAAGCATAATAATCTCACATTAACAGAGACTTACCGAGATCCTTGCGTGTACCGTTAAGGTGCTAAATCCGTATCTACATCAAGCAGATTTATATACAACATACATTTAGCACAGTTATTAATTGCTTTAAGTGTGTATGTACACACCTGTCACCTCTGAATAGTCTAAATCCCGAAAAGAGAAGTCGGCCACCCTAGATCTACTTGTCCCTATATTCGGCCATATGAGAGTTAGTGATATGGGCCATTCGGCCAAACCAAATAATTTTATAGGGGTATTGCTTGAACCCGAATCCTTACCTTTATCCTTTCGGCTACTAGCCACAGCACTCAATTTTCCTGAATCTGCTTTGTCAACTATCATTGATTAGTAAATAAGACTAATAGCCTTTGGCTTAATCGAATGTCCAAAATAAAGAGATTGATCTTACCACTTTACCAAAACCGATTTACAGGGAGTGAGGCTTGGGTCGAATACTTCAAAAATCCCGAGCACCTAAACAGAACCGATTTTAAAACAGATATTTAACCCCTTTGTAAATAAATGCCGAAATTGGCTCTTAATCCTCGAAAAGTTGACAAAGATAGGGGAAAGGGAATATAGACATTCGGCCAACCATACTTACCTTCCCAAATCGATTAACAGGAGCCCCCCCTCTCTTGTACAATATTCGACCTAGGGGTTTAAAGATAGGGAAAGAATTTTGGCACTACAAATGGGTGTATCGGCTTTTATGAAGGAAAATATTGGAAAGAAAACTAATAGAGAGGAAGAGGTGATAAGAGTTTCGGCTAGAGGTGTTAGAGAGAATAGAAAGATGAAAGGAAAATTTAAAGGAAAAGGGTTAGAAATTTCGGCTAAGCAAAAATGGAAAAAGAAAATCAAGGTGGTCAATTGGTGTTTTTATAGGCCATTCGACACCCCCTTGAGAGCTTGCTAGTCCACTTCTCCTTTGAAGTGTTTAAATTTAAGCAAATACCTACAATCTCTCTTGGCCACTCATTTGAAGTAATTCAAAATAATTTGAATATTCCAAGGCCTATATTTTCTCTGGCCAACACTTAGAGATTAATCTATTAATTAATCTAAATTAAATCTAATTTAATTCTATCAATATCCTCTTTATTTAAAAGAGTTTAAACTGAGGAGAACTCCCCCCTTGTGCCGTCCCATTAAAGTGCAAAAAGATTGTGACTCGAACCAAGGCTCTCCCCTTATCCTTGTGGCGTCACATGTAACCTCTAAGTGGCCCTCCTTTTGCCACTTTACCAAGCTGATTTTTATGTCAGAAATCCTTCATTTATTCTTATAACCCCATCTTGCTAAGGCTCCTTGCCTTTAAAGCTTATAAATAATATTTTCTACTAAACCGAGTCTACTCAAGACCCTTAATTAAGCTTTATTATTCCATAAATAATATCACCACAGTTCAAACATAGGAAAAATAATTTAATTACAATTAGCCCCATTTTTAAGATGTCACAGTTCTACCCCCTTAAAATAATTTCGTCCACGAAATTACCTGATCAGAAGAGGTGAGGGTATTGCTACCTCATCACATCCTCAGGTTCCCACGTAGCTTCCTCTGTACCATGGTTCCGCTATAGCACTTTCACTAAGGCCACTGACTTCCTACGTAGAACCTTGACATCTCGATCTAGGATCTGAACTGGTTCCTCTTCAAAAGATAAATCCGAGTTCACCTCAATCTCTGCCACTGGCACAATGTGCGATGGATCTGACCGATACCGTCTCAACATCGATACATGAAAGATGTCATGGATCTGATTCAGTTCTGCTGGTAACTCAAGCTGATAAGCTACCGGTCCTACTCGCTTTACAACTGTGTATGGCCCGATGAACCTTGGGCTCAGCTTCCCTTTCCGTCCAAATCTCAACACCTTTTTCCAAGGCGACACCTTCAAAAAGACTTTATCTCCTACCGCATACTCCATTTCTTTACGCTTAAGATCGGCATAAGACTTACGCCTATCGATGCCTCCTAAGACGGCGAACGAATCACCTTGACTTTGTCCTCGGTTTACATTACCAACTCGGACCCAAAACTTGTCGCTCCCCACTCAGTCCAACACGTAGTAGAGTACTGGCATTTCCGTCCATATAGGGCCTCATATGGAGCCATCCGAATACTCGCTTGATAACTATTGTTATAAGCGAATTCCATAATGGTAAATACTCCTCCCACTACCATCAAATCCAAGACGCATCCTCTTAACATGTCCTCTAAGATCTGTATCACCCTTTCCGATTGTCCGTCGATTGTGGATGGAAAGTCAGATCTGAAAATCCAATCGTGTACCCAAAGCTTGATGCATCGCTTTCGAACCTTGAGCGTGAATCGGGATCCCTATCCGAGATAATCGATATTGGCACACCATGCAACCTCACTATCTCACCACATACAACAACTGCGAGCTTCGGAGTGAGTAATCCATTCTCACCGGTATGAAGTGAGCGGACTTAGTTAGGCGGTCCACAATCACCCAAACAGCGTCCTTTTTACCGGGCGTAAGGGGTAGCCCACTGACAAAATCCATAGTGATCCGCTCCCACTTCCATTGAGGGATCTTTCTTGGTTGAAGTAGCCACGATGGCAACTGGTGTTCAGCCTTAACTTGCTGACACGTCAGACACCTTCCTACAAATTCAGTTACCTCACGCTTCAACCCAGGCCACCAGAACTATTTCCGTAAATCTCCATACATCTTACTTCCTCCCGGATGCATAGCATATGGGTCGCTATGTGCATCTTGGAGAATTTTTCGCCTTAATCTGTATCCCCGGCATACAAGCTCGCCCTTGAAAACATAGTACTCAGTCACTAGACATGATTGCACCTTTCTATACCACCATCACGAACTTGCACCCTCTTAGCATTCAACCCTCGTCGCTAATCGCTTTTCCTTAATCTCTCTCGATCCAAGTGGGCTTAACTGAAGCTCGCTAAAAGACTTCCATCGTCATATAGACTCAACGCGAGCAAACATCGCTCTTAAGTGCATCCACGACCTTCCGGCTCAACGCGTCAGCTACCACGTTAGCCTTACCCGGATGGTACTCAATTGAACAGTCGTAGTCCTTTAATAGTTCAATCCACCGACGTTGTCTTAGGTTTAGATCCTTTTGAGGCAGGAGATACCTCAAACTCTTGTGATCCGTGTAGACTACTGACTTCTCCCCATACAGGTAATGCCTCCATATCTTCAGAGCGAAAACAATTGCTGCCAACTCCAAGTCGTGCATTGGGTAGTTAACCTCATGCGGTCTTAACTGACGGGATACATAGGCTACTACCTTTCCTTCTTGCATCAGCACACATCACAAACCAGTATGGGACGCGTCACAGTAAACTGTAAACAACTTTCCCGCCACAGGCTGTACCAAAACCGGAGCTTCCGTCAGAATCTTCCTTAGCTTATCAAAACTCTCTTGCTGCCTCCCCGACCATACAAATGGAACACCTTTCCTTAGTAACTTAGTCAACGGCGCTGCTATTAGGAGAACCCTTCTACAAATCTCTCGATAGTACCCGCTAAACCTAGAAAACTTCGTATTTACCCCACCGACCTGGCGGTTTCCAATCCAACACCGCTTCAATCTTGCGAGGGTCTACTCGATCCTTCACCGACACTACGTGACCTAAGAAAGCCACTCTCCTAAGCCAAAATTCGCACTTATCGAATTTGGCGTACAACCGCTTCTCCTTAATACTTGTAGGACTATACGCAAGTGCATATCATGCTCCTCCTCCGACTTAGAATAAACCAATATGTCGATACATGAACACCACGACAAATTGATCCAAAGCATCTTTGAAATACCCTATTCATTAAATCCATGAACGCGCGCCGGTGCTTTGGTCAATCCAAATGGCATCACCAGAAACTCGTAATGCCCATACCTTGTTCGGAATGCCGTCTTGTGCACATCAACCTCCTTCACCTTAAGTTGATGATAACCCGACCTAAGGTCTATCTTCGAGTATCCGAGGCACCGCCGATTGATCGAACAAGTCATCAATCTGAGGCAACGGATACTTGTTCTTGATCGTTAACTTGTTTAACTGACGGTAGTCGATGCACATCCGCATGGACCCATCCTTCTTCTTGACAAACAGCACAGGTGCTCCCCACGGAGATATACTGGGTCGAATAAACCCTCTATCCAAAAGTTCCTGAATTTGAGCCTTCAGCTCCACCAATTCCTTTGGTGCCATTCGGTATGGTGCTATTGACACAGGTGCCGTTCCAGGTAGCAAGTCTATACCGAATTCGACTTCCCGATCCGGGGACAGACCCGAAAGTTCCTCTGGGAATACATCAACGAACTCTCCCACAGTTTGAACCTTCCCAACTGCTGACTCCTTAGCCTCCAAGGCACAAATTCGAACCAAGAACGCCTCATACCCTTTTCTAACCATCTTTTCAGCCTTCAAGGCCGACACCACATTAGATAGGTAATTTCTTCTATTACCGATCATGGCCACTTCATCCCCTTTGACTGTCTTAAGAACCATGCGCTTAGCAGCGCAATCCAACCTCGCTTGGTACTTAACCAGCCAATCCATTCCGAGGATCAAATCGAACTCCCCAAACGGCAGTTCCATCAGATCAGCCACAAATACAACCCCTTGGAGTTCTAGGGGTACATCCCTATAAAGCTTGTTCACAACTAGAGAATGGCCTAAAGTGCTAATTACAGTCATCTCCCTAGAAGCAGTCTCAAAGTTTAAGTTCATAGTCTCCACCACACTACTAGCTGCGTACGAATGCGTTGATCCCATATCAATTAATGCAATATAAGGAAGTCCAAAAATTAGGAAAGTACCGGTTATAACATCCGGCGCGTCACCCTCCTCGCGACGCCTTGCTGTATAGACTAAGCCAGGCTGCCTCGCCTCTGTGTTGCCTGCGCCTCTGCCCTGAGTTCCACGACCTTAGTTAGGACCGTTGCTTTCTCTACCATTACCACGACCTCTCTGTGGTCCTACATTCCTATTCTGAGTACGGTTCTGCCCCTCTGACTGATTCTGAGCTCGCTTCCGGGGACAATCTTTCACCCGGTGATCCAAAGACCCACATTCAAAACAACCCCTCTCACCGGTCCAACAACCTCCCCAATGGGATTTTCCACAGCGATTACACTGAGCCGGTCTCTGATTAGTACCCATGGGCCTCGCTGCCTGACTCGGCCCACTCTGCCTAGCCTTTTCTACGAACACTACCACGGACCCGGATGACCCAAAGTTTCTCTTGCATTTATTCCTATCATAGCTTTGCCTCACGGACTCCTTGATCCCCCGGCTACCTTAGCCTTTTCCACTACTAGATGAAAACTTCGCGAACTGCTGCATGAGCAATTATCGACCTCAAGTCATCTCTAAGCCCGTCCTCAAAAGCGGACACAACGCTCATGTTGGTCGCTACAATGCCTCTAAAGCATATCTACTCACTTTAAAATTGCGCCTCATATTCGACATCGACTTAGTTCCCTGCACTTACCCGGAAAAGCTTTCTCTGCGTGCGTCGGTGTAGCTAGTACTCACGCACTTTTTCTGAAAGCGGTTTTGAAGTAATCCCACGTGATATCATCTGCCGTGGCTCCATCTCGGACCGTGAGCCACCACTGATACGCTTCATCCTTCAGAAGAGACACCGCTCCTTTCAATTTCTCCTCATTTAGGCAGTCAAGGTCGTCCATAATCCTCTCTCAGAGATTCTAGCGTGATTCCACGCACTAGGTGCCACTCCCGACACACCCCGGAATACCTCAGCTCCATTAGACCGAATTCGCTCGGGAACAGATTTTCGAGCTCCCAGATTCCCACCGGCCCTAGCCACCAACTCCAGAACTCGCAACGACTTGCGATCTTCGCCTCACCCACCGATGCGATCTCGATCCTCGGCCAAAAGTGGAGGTGGTGGTGGCGGTACTTCATTCTCTCGAACCACGACCCGACCTAGCGGGTTTGGACATCTGTCATCCTACCCTACGGCGCCCACGGCGTCCACGTCCTCTAGAGCTCATTCTAACTACTGTGCTTTAATCTGATTAAGAAAATTTTATGGATTAGTACTTGTTCCACTTGATTATTCGCGAGGAAATTTTATGAAGAAAGTTTAGTTAGGGATTCTTTCGAGCAAACAACATTTCAAGTCTTCTATCCTAGTTCACACAAAAGAGTACATCCATTCCCTAATACTTTCCCTACTTATTCACTCCTTGGACATTTCTGTCCGTTTCTATCCCAGGGGTATTTTCGTCATTTTCCTACAGGGGTATTTTCGTAATAAAATCTGAGAAATTTCAAAACTTAATAAAGCAAATCACTTAAAAATTCCCAAAACTGGAGGATGTTTCTGAAAATTTGTAAAATTTAAGGATATAGCATCGTTCCGGAAACCAGGGGTATTTTGGTAATTTTGTCAATCAGGGCAATTCCGTAATTTTGGTAAATCAGAGGTATTTTAAACAGTTATAAAGCTTCAAGGGTTCTTTTTGAGAGTTTTCCTTTTCAAGTGGTGACGTTTGTAAAAATTTCGAAATCCAGGGTCATTTCGGTAATTTTGCGATTTGAGGGCATTTTCGTAATTTTCCAAAACTAAAGTATTTTATTGATGATAATCAAAGTAGAGTTGTTGGATTTTGATAAAATAATGAAATTTTTGGGCAAAACCATTGAGTTGAAATTTATGAACCAAGAGTATTTTGGTAATTTTACCCCCTAAGGGCATTTCTATAAGTTTTCACAAATCAAGTTTTTCGGGGAAAACATTGTAAAAATGGTTGTTCTCAAACTGAAAGAGTGCTTTAAAAGCTTTGAAAAACTCGGGTTTTGTTGTTTCCCCTTTTTTTTTTCCAAAAACATGGCTAGTTCCCTTTCGGGTTTTAGTCGTTATGTTTAGCCTATGACCGAGCCCTCTTGGTCAGGGTGAACCAAGGCTACGCACCAGGCAGGATTCGAGTGGAGAGGAGGTGAGTCACGCGGACTGCTTAAATACCAAGCTCCCACCGAACCTTTCTAGACATGCGCACAGAGGTTACCACACCACTGAGCCCTCTGAGTTAGGGTGAACCGAAGCTACGCACCAGGTAGGATACCTGCGAAGAGGTGGTGAGTCATGAGAACTGCTTAAATACCAGGCTCTTCCGGATCCACTCCTAGACATGCGTACAGGGGTTACCACACCCTAGCTCAGTGACTAAGTCACAGGTTGGTTTAGTTCATTAAGTCTTATGTCTTGTTTGGGTGTTTGAGTAGCCTAATCCTAGGGTTCAAGTTCCGATAAGTCTATTTACGTTCTATGCTTCTTACCCTTCTACAGAAAATAATTCACAAAGAAGTTCAGATGTACTTACCTGGGCGGATCGGTGCCGGAGACTCGGGCTATGCTGCTTGAAAACCCAAAAATTATTCCATAAGGCCTAACAAAACATTTTTGGGCCTTGGGCCCCCACAACCGAGCTTTGAACTGGGCTCTGATACCAATTTTGTAACAACCCAAACCCGACCCAAACATTATGGCCGAATCTAGTTTGCTACAGAAAAAAAAATACTTTTTGACAAACTCTTTTCCAAAAATCAGTTTAAGTTGTCGAAAACCTTTCATTTGTGTGTCTTGCCAAAACAATACTTAGATTTAACTTGGAAATTTATTTAAGTAAAGTTGTTATACAAATTTCAAATGTGCCCGATGGCACAGTAAAACATTTTTCATTCTAATTTGGAAAACATGTGAATTTAATTTAATATTGATAACATAGTTTAAAACAAGTATCCAATATATGAAAAATAATAAAATAAAGTATCAGAAGGCCTTATTACATCCCAAAATAAAATTTAACCAACAATAAAATAAAATAACGAAGTTTAAAGTTCATTTAGTTCAAATCCACTGCATGGCCACCTCGAGTCCACCCGGCTCCACATCCGCGATCTACGTGTCACCTGAAAAATGTAAAGGAGAAAGTGAGTCACCAAGACTCAGTATGTAACCCTTCCCCCGGTTTAAGCAATTCCATTCACGCTTTATAATAATTAATCATGCATAATGTTGTGTACCCGACCTAGCCAACCAAACACCTCTGTCTACCCCGTTGTGGTACCAAACCACTGGTGGTGCCAAACCACTGGTGACATATAGCCACAATGTGTTACCAAAACACTAGTGTCCGTAGACACAAATCAATTGATGGGGCCAACCCATCGTGTGATACCAAATCACTGGCGTCAATCCCGTCTTATCATCTGTGGGGCCAACCCACTGTGGTGTTAAGCCACTGGGACGAGACGCTATGAGGTGCCAAACCTCTGGAGGTGCCAAACCTCTGGTGACCGTAGTCACAGTGTGTTACCAAAACACTGGTGTCCGTCGACACAATATCACTGCCCCCTCCACTCGTTTAACCCACAGTAGTCAAACAGTCATAAACAGATTTCATACATTTATCACATGTATCAAATAAGCCATGCTTCCCAAAAGCATAATAATCTCACATTAACAGAGACTTACCGGGATCCTTGCGTGTACCGTTAAGGTACTAAATCCGTATCTACATCAAGCAGATTTACGTACAACATACATTTAGCACAGTTATTAATTGCTTTAAGTGTGTATGTACACACCTGTCACCTCTGAATAGTCTAAATCCCGAAAAGAGAAGTCGGCCACCCTAGATCTACTTGTCCCTATATTCGGCCAAACCAAATAATTTTACAGGGGTATTGCTTGAACCCGAATCCTTACCTTTATCCTTTCGGCTACTAACCACAGCACTCAATTTTCCCGAATCTGCTTTGTCAACTATCATTGATTAGTAAATAAGACTAATAGCCTTCGGCTTAATCGAATGTCCAAAATAAAGAGATTGATCTTACCACTTTACCAAAACCGATTTACAGGGAGTGAGGCTTGGGTCAAATACTTCAAAAATCCCAGGCACCTAAACAGAACCGATTTTAAAACAGATATTCAACCCCTTGTAAATAAATGCCGAAATTGGCTCTTAATCCTCGAAAAGTTGACAAAGATAGGGGAAAGGGAATATAGACATTCGGCCAACCATACTTACCTTTCCAAATCGATTAACAGGAGCCCCCCTCTCTTGTACAATATTCGGCCTAGGGGTTTAAAGATAGGGAAAGAATTTTGGCACTACAAATGGGTGTATCGGCTTTTATGAAGAAAAATATTGGAAAGAAAACTAATAGAGAGGAAGAGGTGATAAGAGTTTCGGCTAGAGGTGTTAGAGAGAATAGAAAGATGAAAGGAAAATTTAAAGGAAAAGGGTTAGAAATTTCGGCTAAGCAAAAATGGAAAAAGAAAATCAAGGTGGTCAATTGGTGTTTTTATAGGCCATTCGACACCCCTCCTTGGAGCTTGCCGTCCACTTCTCCTTTGAAGTGTTTAAATTTCGGTAAATACCTACAATCTCTCTTGGCCACTCATTTGAAGTAATTCAAAATAATTTGAATATTCCAAGGCCTATATTTTCTCTGGCCAACACTTAGAGATTAATCTATTAATTAATCTAAATTAAATCTAATTTAATTCTATCAATATCCTCTTTATTTAAAAGAGTTTAAACTGAGGAGAACTCTCCCCTTGTCCCATTAAAATGCAAAAAGAGAAAATTTTGTGACTCGAACCAAGGCTCTCCCCTTATCCTTGTGGCGTCACATGTAACCCCTAAGTGGCCCTCCTTTTGCCACTTTACCAAGCTGATTTTTATGTCAAAAATCCTTCATTTATTCTTATAACCCCCTCTTGCTAAGGCTCCTTGCCTTTAAAGCTTATAAATAATATTTTCTACTAAACCGAGTCTACTCAAGACCCTTAATTAAGATTTATTATTCCATAAATAATATCACCACAGTTCAAACATAGGAAAAATAATTTAATTACAATTAGCCCCATTTTTAAGATGTCACAGGTTTAGCCCGAACAGATAACCTTACATGTATATGAAGCCTTGGCCAGACTATTTATTGTGTCGATAAAAGTTTAGCCAAGATGGGTAACCTAATACTAGTGTTTATGATTAGCTTAGACGAGCATTTGATGTTATTTACACCCGTGTACTGAGTTTTTTTTATAAGTTTTCATAGGGTAAAATAAAAGATGAAAAATGTAGAATTATGAAGTTGATGTTGGCAAAAGATACAAATGAAATGTGGAAATTATGATGTTGATATGAGCAAAGTGATGATTAGAAATTCATACATGAATCTTTTTTTACTTGAAATTTGTACTTTACCATTTGGAATTATATATGTGGTTATGATCCAAATCTCACTTGGTTGATGTTATTGTGAAAGCCATGATAGGTGGAATTGTTTGCATATTGAATTGTAATTAGCAAATGAATAAGGTAAGTCATTTGTTTATATTGTATGAGCTTACTAAGTATTTATAATACTTACTCATTGTTACTACCTTTTTTTTATAGATTTTGAACGTTCGAAACGTGTCAATCGGATCAGCGAGAAGCATACACCCTTTGTCTCCTGATTCGGTAGATTTTTATTTTTTCGAGTTTGGTTATAAGTGGCATGTACATAGGGTGGTCAAACATTCGTAAAAGCCTATGGTAACTTAATGAAATGTTGATTAGTTGGTTGTATAGTCTTCTACATGGAATGGCTTATGTGAATGGCAAAGTTTAGTAGATGATAAGATATGATTTAATTTATGCTATGAAATGATTAAATGTGATGATAACTTGTGATTACTTATGCTTATTGATTATAATGGTGCCAAATGTGGTATATTGGTGGTATGTTTAGATGGTTTTTGAAATTGAAGTTTTAACTTAAAATGTTTATGTTTTGGACGGGTTTGTTGGTTGTTTAATGCATAAATGGTTAAACTTAGTAACATAAGAAACTAATATGATGTAGTTGGTCTTGTAGTTGGTTAATTACATGTGTTGGTATAAATGTTAGTTGATTTTGTACAAGGTATTTGGCCATTTATGTATTATTTGAAGCATTGGTTTGATTTGGTACATCATAGATAATTAAAAGACACATTTTTGCTCCACGCGGGAGTGTGAGGCACATGAGCTAGCCATACGCCTATGTGAGTACTATAAGTTTGGTAATTTTTGAACCACACAACCACAGTTAGTTGCACAGCCGTGTGACCTTTGTTTTCATGTCTGCCCTTCTTTGTTTCAAAAGTTTTAATTTGGTCCTCTTTCAATCCTGGATTTGTTTTAGAGCTTTTGTGAGCTCAATTGGGACTTAGATTAGTTTGTAACTCATGTTTTGTATGAAATATGAAATGATTAATTGATTTTAAGTTTGAAATGCATATGATATTCTCTGATAATTGTAGTGGCATTCTATATCTAGGGTCCAGTGACTAGACCGGGTATAGGGTGTTACATTTAGTGGTATTAAAGCTATGGCTTAGTCTAATCTAGGACTGAACGTAGTGTGTATAGAGCCTAGAAAATACATTCCACAATAACATGTATTTATGTGATGCTTCTGATATCTAACATTGTTTTTCTTATAGATATACAATGCCGTCCGAGTCTAATCATGCTGTACATGATGAAGTTGATAGTAATGTTCCAGCTTTCGACCAAGAAGCGAGTAACAGTCTGCTAGTTCCGTAAATGTTAGAAAGTGATATGAAAAATGCCTTTTTTAGCATGATGAGTCAGTGGTTTTCAGAGTTTATGTGAGTCAATCCTGCAGCTCTGCAACCTCTACCCCCGATAGTGTCTTTTTTGACATTCCTCTGTCCTCAGAATATTAATACAGCAAATTAACATTGGATTTTGATTGATAATTTGGGTGAATAAGAGACGGATGAATTTGAAGGCAAAGAGAGAGAATGAACGTATTAAGAAAATGTAAGACAGATTCAATATTAGAAACTCATAGAAACGTGGTATAGTCGAATCATCTTCGATGCCTCCATCTAAAAAGTTGAAAGATCTCCAAAACCAGTTCTCCACTTCTTCAGGTATTCTAAGGGATATTCATAATGTGAATAAAGCAGTTTGCAAGTATTGTGGAAGAAAGAATATAAGTGAATGCAAGCTTAAAAGCGGGGTTTGTTTAAAATGTGGATCTTCAGAACTTTTAAAAAGAGATTGTTTGAGAAGAGAAATGTCCAAACAGAATTATTTGAAATTTTAAGCTATAATAGAGACTAGTACAGGAAATGTTCAGAACATGAATAAATCAATTTGCAATTATTTTGGTAAAAAGCACTTCGGAAAGTGTAGATTGAAAATAAGAGCTTGCTTTAGATGTGGCTTCACAGAGCATTTTGTGTGAGATTGTTCGAAGAAGCTAAATGTTATCAATGATTAGACTATCAAATCGATGTCATCTCCATAGAAAAATAGAATGCTGGAAAATTATGTTAGTGTTACTGCCTGTCTAGGTGAGACCAAAGATACCTTAGAAAGATCTGAAACTTGTGCACCTTCTCGAGTTTATATTGATCAAATTATAGAATAAGTCACTATTTTTTATGATATTACAGTACATTTTCTATATTTACTTGTAACGCCCAAAAATATCTTATATTTATTTCTGTGTGTTTGTGACACAAATACATGTCTGCTTCAGTAGTTAAGTGTTCTGGGTATGTGTGGGAGGTCTTAAGTTCAAGCCTTGTCTTGAGCTAAATTTTTGTTTTAATTGAATAAAGCCTTGCTTTTGTTCAACAGGCTTATAGTTAAAAGTTTGTTAAAACATGTCAGAATGAGCCTGCTGGTCTGGTGGATAAGTGGTGTGTTAAAATGCTAGAGGTCTTGGGTTCGAGTTGTGCTTGAGTATTTTGCTAATGGTGCCGTGTAGTGTTTGAGCCGAACTGAAATACCGAAGTGGTAGAGGTGTAGTGGGAAGTGTGGAGAGTGAATTAAAGGATTTGGATGGGAGTGGTTGGACGGTTTTAGGAGAAATTTGAGGGATTTGGGGGATAGTGGTGCAGAAATATTCATTTTTGTTATTTTGGTTTTTTTTTGAAATCCCCAAAGTTCTCTTTTCTTCTGCCGTTCTTCTCCTCCAGCTCTGCCAAAATTTTCTTTTTATTTTCCATTCTTGCCGATTTTGGCCATTGGTTTACCCATTTCTCTTTTCGATTGCTGAGAGTTGCCTATTTTCTTGCCTACTTCTTCTTTTTCCCTCACTATGCCATCTTGTTCCTTTCTCTTTACTTCCGTCCTGTTGATTATTGCACTCCGTCAAATTTTGCTTCTCTTGGGTTCTTTCTGTTGTTGTTTCAATAGTACCATTCCCGTTCTTCGTTTCCGTGCATTTGGTAAGTTTAGGTAATCGTTTGGTTTAGACCGTTCTTGTGAATATTTGTTAAAGAGGAGATTTCGACTGGTTTGCAGGTACTAATCGAGGGGCCGGTGATCGTTTCTCAATGGCTTAAGCGTAAGGCTTCAGTTGTTCAAACAAGGGTAGGTTTCCCGATCAATTGTATAGGTATCTTGAATAGGGTTCGTTTAACTCGATTATCATATAAGTAATTAATTCGTGCTTCGCGTTCAATTGCTAGGTCTTGGAGTGCTTAGGAGAACTTTTGCAAAGAAATGGAACCAGGTGTATAACCATATCACTGAAAATAAGTTCTCGGTGAAAAGCTGAAAAAGCATACTGTCGATGCCACACGGGCGTGTGGTAGCCCGTGTGGTAGGCCGTGTGAGGGGACATGGTCGTGTGATCGATGAACCAGGCCGTGCGCGCATGTCACGGGTGCATGACACAACCGTGTGATAGCCGGTGAGGCCGTGTACGAGGCAAGGGCTAGACCAACACGGCCCATATAAGCGTGTGGGCCCACACAGGTGAACCACACGAGCGTGTGAAATGTTGGGCCATGCCTTGTGATCCATATGACGAATGCCAAAATTGGGTTGTGGGGGCCATAATGGCGTGTGGGCCCACACGGGTAGACAACATGGGCGTGTGAACCCATTTTGACTGATTTATTGCTAAGGTTGCACGGGTTGTCCGAGACGACTGTGAACCTACTATAGGGTCGGTAAGATTACCTAGACCCCTAACTGAAAGACTTTTATTTCCAACTTGATATGTATATATATATATGACTGTATATTGAGCATGTTGTTTGTACTGTACTGTATATATGTGATATACCATGATTGGGCATGACATAACTGTATGATGCATTGCATGGGGATAGGTTGCTATTGATTGGAGGAAGTGTATTGAAAAGCTTCGAGCCTAATTTACTGGCAGCACAGCTGTAAATTACTGTCTAGGGCCGTATTCGATACTATTTGGAGTGTGGGGATGGGTGGGTTGATTATATCCCCATATGGAGTGTAGGGTTGGACGGAGATGGAGTGTAGAGGCTGGTTGGGTAGGATTTTCTGATTGCATATCTATTACTGTTACTGTACTATGATGGGCTAAGGCCCTAATGCATATTGTTACTGAAATGGGCTAAGGCCCAAACTGGACTGATACTGATATTGAAAAAAGGCTTAGTCCCAGACTGTGATTATTTGTATATTGACTGTTGGTTTTGTATGGGAGTTACACATTGAGTTTACAAAAACTCACCCTTCTGTTTAATCTGTACAGGTAATCCCAAGACATAGGCGGATCAGTGCGGCGGAGGACTCAGCAGTGGCCACACGACTCCTTCTATACTGTTTGATACTTAATCATGATTTTAAGTTTATGTGGGTATTTTTCTGTAATAATGGCCTCTACGAATTTTTGGTTTAAATTTGGATTTTATACTGCTTTATGTTTTATAACTGCTAGTGGTAGAAGAAACTTGGGTTTTCAAAGAGATGAATGTTTTATTAAAATACTATGCACACGCAAACTATTTTAAAAGCTTCCGCAAAGTATCACGTTTTGGGAAATGAATGACGATTTGTAAATAAATAACGTTTTGAAAATGGATAATGTTTTGAAAACAGATGACATGAGTTGGAGTTAACATAAGATAATGAAGAGTGGTTTAAAACGGAGAAAAGGTCTTTGCGTTGTTGCGATTTCAAAAGCACTATCATTTGACATCGCCAGATTCGACCATAACGTCTAGGCCGAGTTTAGGGTGTTACATTACTACTTTTATGCATATTGCGATTCATTCTGGAATAATGCATTCTTACTTTTGTATTGTTTTAATAAATTTGTTAGATCAATATGTTTTGCTAGTAATGTAACCAATTGAGAATTCCTGTCTGCGAAATTCTTATCAATCTAATGCTATTGACATTTGATAAGTTTGATGTGACATTCGATATAGATTGATTGATTTTATGTGATGTTTGTTGGGAAATGTGTCCATATTGTAGTAAACATGTAACCATTTTCTATTTATTTGAACGATGAATGAATAAATAAAGTTCACATTTCACTATTATGTCTTTCGTATTTTTGTCTTTTATATTTTGCATGCATAGCGAAATTGTGACAAGCAAATATTAGCTCATTGATTGTCTAAGTTCAAACTGAAGATAAGTGGCATTGTAAGAATGTTTACATTGAGAAAGACAACTTACTTCAGTATATAATCTAAATAAGTCCGTAATCCCGTAAAAGAATCAAAGTGAGCATTTGATTCAAATATTGAGAAGGATTATTATGTTGTCTACAATTCCAATTGGGGAGATGACTAGTCTTGGCTATCAGAGTAGTTGACTTTACGGGTAGACACAAAGATGTATTTATTGGTAAAATGATATATTAGACTGGACCCAAGATGAATTAATTCTGAAGCCGTTTGTGAATTAATTCACTTGTGACGTTCATGGTGTGATTTACCTAAATCATGAGTTAGTCACTGACCATGCATATGCAACTCATATGCTTTGATATAAGTGGAGGCATATGCTCTAAAGATGATCGAGCCGAAAGTCGGTATGTTGGGTACATGACTTGTGTATGGCATGGCTTTACTAGCAACAGTGGAATCCATAGCTCAATTAAAGAGTTAATGATATCCTCTCATTGGCATTGTATGGATTTATAAATATGGAACGTAGAGCAATTTATCATAGTCATTAGTTGACAGTGATCATATTAATCATTAAAAAGATATAACGGTGACAATGAAATAAAATAGAATTGTATTGAGTGAATGGATTTAACTTAAAGAAATCAAGGATATCATATGAGGGTAACACACATATGACGAGGTCATTGGATAAAACAGTTGGATGAATTGTTTTCGTAAAGAATTGATAAACCATAAAAGTAACATATTTTAAGCCCACATTTAGCATGCTTTTGGATGATTTAAGCCTTAAATTGTGTAATTTGTGCTCTTAATCCTTTGTTTTCATGTTTTATACCCAGGAGAGCACCCAGTGACAAAAAGAATGAAAAACAGGCCCAAAACGGAGTAAATGAGCCATATCACGAAATCCACACGGCCTGGGCCCAAGACCACATGGTCGTGCCTCACTCAACAGTCTCGAACACGGCCTGGCCATGACTTACATGGGCGTGTGCCATAGGCGTGTCCCTGTCGCAGGAAAGAAGAGTTTCATTCGGATTTGGATACTTAGGGGCAAAGAAACATATTCAAAAGCCTATATAAACACCCTAAGTATGACCAAAAAAGGGGGAACCCAAGGCTTTAGTCAAGGGCTATCCGGTTAGGCCAGAGAAGGTAGATTTGTAGAGAATTACTCGAAGATAGCCAGTTGATCCATCTCAAAAAGCTGGAGTTATACTCATGACGGAGGATCTCTCCTTCAAATCTTTCAGGGGGTTTTAGGGATTTCTTATATTTTGTTTTATCTTTTCTTCTGAGATGTTTTCTTTTATTATCATTATGAACTAAACTCTCAGATACCTGAGGGGGATGAAACCTAAGATGAATCTTGTTATTGTTTGCTGAACTATATGATAAATATTTGACTTGTTCTTAATTATGTGTTCTTAATTCTTGTGTTGATATTTCCGGGATATTAATTCAAGTGTGATGTGCTTAGGTGGAGGAGAAAAAGTCCCTGCTTAAGAGTAGATCTAGCATAATTAAGAGGAGTTGATCGCGCGCCTAGAGATAGGGTGACGAGATTTTGCTAGATTAGGGTGAAACCTAATATGGGAGTCCACAGATCGAGTTAATGCGATTCTAGGGGTTTAAATTAGAAAGAGATTTCAATTAATCAACCTAGGGTTAGACGTTAGTCGCCTCGAGAGAGGGATTAATATAACTTAGGGAATCTTACGGATCAAGTCAAGTGAATAAATCGTCTGGTTCAGAGTTAGATAACAAGTGAAGTCTAGGTGGATTCTTCCTTGGGTGTTGTTTTAATCAATTGGCTTTTCCTCAAGTTGTTTCCCTAAATTCATTCTTCTTTGTCTTAGAGTCTTTAGTTTAGTAGTTAGTTAATTTTAGATTAGATAACATATTCATTTAATTCTTAGGCTAAATAATAAAAAGAGAGTTAGTATTAGTACTTCTGGTTCTTTTGGGATTCGACATTCCGGTCTTGCCTTAACTATACTACTATTCGATAGGTGTGCTTGCCTCAAATCGTTGTCATAGTTGGTTTCCGGGTTCGATCATTCTCATTTATAAATTTTAAGACTTTGACATCGCGAAAACAACGATCAAGTTTTTGGCGCCGTTACCGGGGAACTAAAATATTAAGAAAGCTTAATATTTATTACTTTAGCCATATTTATTTTTATTTTATTTTCGCAATTAATTTTTTTTATTTTTCTAAAATTTTCTTTCTTTCTAAAATTTTCTTTCTTTCTTTTGTTCCTTTCAAGTACCTCTAGTTTATGACTAGAAGGAACCCGACAGGACCCCTACTCTACAACAGTGATATTGAAGGCACCGTTCGCAGAAATCGCAGAGAGATAAGGCGAAGCCTAAACTACATAAACGAAGAGCAAGAAGTCGAAATAAATACCACAGAAGAGATGGCTAAAAATAATCCGCCACCTCCAGAGATGGCCTAACATCATGCTCCACGTACTATGTATGATTATTCTAGACCTAGTTTAACAGGAACTGAGTCTAGTATTGTTAGGCCTACTATTGCTGCAAATAATTTTGAACTGAAACCTAACACTATACAGATGATACAATAGTTTGTTCAGTTTGATGGTTTGCAGGATGAGGATCCTAACACACACTTAGTGAAGATGCCATCCATCTTCGGTTGTTTCCCTTTTCCCTGAGAAATAAAGCCAAACAGTGGTTGCATTCTCTTCCACGAGGGTCAATTACTACATGGGACCAAATGACCGAAATTTTTTTATCAAAATGTTTTCCACTGGCCAATAACTACATGCAAAGAATTTTCTTGAAAAATTAATTTGGAAAATCTAAGTGATTTTTGAAAAAAATTATTTTTGATCAAGTAAAATTAAATTAATCAAATTAATTAAAATTAATATGATATTTTTGGAGATTAATTTTCTAGTCAGACAATTGACCATTGGGTAATTGGACTTGAAAATTGGACCTGAGATCGTAAATTGGGCCCGAGATCCCAAAACTGAGACCAAGACCCAAAAACTGGTTGAACTAGACCCGGTATGTGAAACCAAGCCGACAGTCCAACCGGTGGCTAGACCAGACTGGCTCGGGGTGTCGTAAAGGTGGCACACCTGTATCACCAGACATAATGGTGTCGACGGTTGCGATGGTGGCGTCCTAATGGCCAGCGACGGTTGGTCTTTGGTGGTTGAGGAGTGGAAGAGTTACACTCCTATTAGGGCTTTACTAGAGAATTTGATTTCAGATTAGTTATTCCAAAAATAATATTATTTTAACAGTTTAATATTAAGTTAAATTTAATACTTATCTTAATAATATTTTATTAATTTAATATTAAAATTAATGTAATGTTTATCTTATAGATAAATATTCTTTTATTTTAATAAGCTTTAATATTAAATTTAATCTAATATTTTTCAAGGTAAATATTATATTAATTTAATATTAAAGTGATTAAGTTTAATAATAGTTGAACTCTCTAAGCTCTCCATATATAAAGAGAGCATTGGGTCATTATTTTACACATATTTGAATTTAAGAAAAAGTTGTGAGAGAAAATTCTCTGAAGAGATTATTTCAAAAAATTTCTAGAGATATTTTTCTACTTTACAACTTGACCCAAAAGTTTAGAGAAATTGTGAAATTACCCCACTAGTAATTTTTGTGAAAATTTTTTCTGATTAAAAGCGAGTCCACACTTGGCAGACGTGAGCTTGAGGATAGCAGAGAAGACTACTCGGTTGAAGCGCTCATCCTAGACGAATCGAAAAGGTACAATTTTGGTTAATTATTTATTATTTTAGATATCACAACCAAGATCTTGTTATGGAAAAATTTTTAAAACTGTTTTCCTTGAATTTATTTTTCGCTGCGTTTTTCAAACCCTTTTTTTTCCAACAATGTTGTGGTTAACTATTGTTATATACATGTTGTAATTAAGTGTTAAGATTGTCAGAACTAATTGTGTGACCAATAGCATGTTAATGTTAACGACCCATGAAATGATTAGAAAAAGGTTGTGAATCGTACCTTGTTTGTATCCTAGATATCAGAATGTCAGAATCGAGGAATAATTAGATAGAAATGAGTAAAGAATTTATTAATATATTTTTAGAAGAAGTATTTGGATTATCATCCGTAAGAGAATATGATTTTGTAACTAATACGATACTCAGAATTGCTTAGATCTCTATTGCTCTATATAGAATGTTATTGACAGAATTACAAGAATTGTAGGCATTGTTGAAATAATTATTTGATAGTAGATTTACTCAACCGAGCGTGTAATCTTGGAGAGTGATAATATGTTTGTAAAAAAGAAAGATGGAATTATGATAATCGTGTATTGATTACATATAGCAGATGTGAGACACCATAAAGGACCAATACCTATTACTTTATAGAGAAGATTTATTTGTTTAGTTAAGGGGAACTACCGTATTTTCAAGTATTGATTCTCGACCAGGTTGTTGTCAGCTTAGAGTTATGAGTTTGGTGTGTCAAGATTACTTTCGGACTTGATATAAACAATGTGAGTTTAGTAACACCATTTAAATTATCGATCGCTTGGTCTCTTTATAAATGTAATGGATAGAATTTGCTAGTCGTATTTTAACATAATTGTTGCTATGTTATTGAAGATATTCGATTATGCGATGAATGAATTTGAACAAGATCAGCACGAAAAAAAGCAGTGTTACTGATTTTCTGAGAGAAAGCAGTATATGCAAAGACCAAAAATATGAATTTTGATTTTTAGAAGTAAGTTTTTCTAGGTCTTTTTGATAATAGTGAAGATATCTAAATTACTTCGAATCAACCTCTAATAAATGTGAACTAGGGAATCTTCAGGAAAAAATATAGAAGTGCAAAGTTTTTTAGGATTTGTTCAATATTGCGGATGAATTGTTCGGCCTTTCTCGATGAACTCTCTCATTAACGAAGTTGTTGTTGAAAAAACGTCGTTTTGTTTGATTGAATAAATGCCAACAAAATTTCAACAATTGAATGTTATTTTAACTGAAGCTGCAGAATTAAATTGGAGATAGCGTAGATATCTAGAATAGTTGAAAGTTTATAACTGATCATCGGTTGTCATTATCATTTGGGTAAACACTAATATGAGAACTTATTTGTTAAGCCAGAAATATCTAAAAGCTGTGAATATTCACTTGACTTAAGATTGTGATGATTTTATTTCAACTGAGCTGAGAACTAAATTGGTATTTCTACAGCGAATTCAAGAATTGCAAATATACACTCCAGAATTGTTAATTAAACAGAAACTTGTTGGAAATGATCAAACTATAGTTGTAACACTCATCGCCCGTCTCCGTCACCGCATTAGGGAGTTTACGAGGATGCTACGACAATTAACAAGTCAAGAATGTGCAATTTCAACTCAAAATTCAATTTAATCAATCATTAATGAATAATCATTTGATATCATGCAAAACGAGACTTAAATTGAGTCTATGAAACTCTAGAATCAATTCAAAAACAAGTAGGGACCAATTCAAAACAAAATAGAAAAGTATTGTAAAAACCAAAAACAGGGGTCATACAATTGTGTGACAACTTGGTGTCCTGTGATGCTATGGGACATGGTGATGTTGTTCAACTGTGTGTGAGGACTAAAACCGTGTGGGTGGAGGTACACGACCATGTCTCTAATCCATGTAACAGACTGCGATTGTGTGTGCCAATTGATAACTAAATCACATAGACTACACGGTCTTGTCATAAACCTATGTATGGCACACGACCGTGTGTCAGCCATGTTTTAGCCTGTGTGAACCTAAGTGTGCCTTCAAATGCAAGTCATACCATTTCATGCCTACTTAGACCACAAGTATGCCATTAGTCAATCATTCTACTTGTAACACCCCAAACCTGACCTAGACGTTATGGCTGAATCTGGCGAGGTCACATGGAATGGAATTTGAAATCGAACTTATCGAGTAAAAATCGTCTCCGATTATTATCTTCTATTTATCTCTCGTAAATTTCAAAAGTCATTTCCTCGTTAATCTGATTCGTTTAAAAACATAATTTGTAGCGGAAGCTTTTAAAACCATGATATTTGAAAAAAACCATTTGCATTTAAGAAAAACGTTGATTTTAATAAAATTGAGTTTCCGTTGCAGTTCAAAATCTCATGAAAACAGTTTAAACCCAAAACAAAAGCAACAGTACAAAAGTCTAAATTACATCAAAACATCCCATAAAAATAGAGAATAAAACCATAAATAAAGTTTAAACAGTGCGATAAATAAGTGGTCACCGTAGAGTCATCCGTTGCACCGAACCGTCAAGTCTGGGGAGTACCTGCAGAGTTTAACAGAAAAGGGTGAGTTTACGTAAACTCGGTGTGTAATCCCCCCAGAAAACACGTATACAATCAATTAGCAGTTAACAGTCATATGCAATCTGGGCCTAAGCCTATTACAGTTCCAGTAGCAGTTTGGGCCTAAGCCTAGTTCAATTTCAGTATTCAGTATCAATTATACACTAGGGCCTTAGCCCTTCACAGTAACAGTCATGCATTTAGTAATCAGTAACAGAGTCCTACTGACCAGCCTCTACACACCATCTCCGTCCATCCCAACACTCCATGTGGGGTTTAAAAACTCCCACCCATCCCTACACTCCAAGTAGTACCGAATGCAGCACATTATCAGTAGATTTGCAACTGAGCTGCCAGATATTAGGCTTAAGAGCCTTTCAGTACACTTCCTCCATATATCATCATCCCAACCCAATGCAATGCAAACATACAATAAATGACATGCTATTACATAATTAACAGTTACACCTACAGTTCAGTATACATGCATATAAGCATCATGCTCAGTACATACATCATGCATTCAATTTACGCATATAGGGGTTCAAGTAGTGCTTACCAACCCCCCAGTAGGTTCACAGCTGACTTGGGCGACCCGTTCAACCTTAAGAAACTTTTCAGTTAAATGGGCCCATACGCCCATGTGGCTTGCCTGTGTGGGCCCACACGGCCCAAATTAGTCTAGCCCGTATGTCGCACATGGCCTACCTGGCCATCATACGGCTGTTTCTTGCACACACGGCCTGGCCTCATCGATCACACGCGTGTGCCCCATTGCACGGCCTACCACACAGGCGACCACACGGCCATGTAGTGTCGACAGTGGGGTTTTCAACTTTTGTCGCAACCCCATTTTCTGCAGAATTGAGTACACACCTGATTTTGATTGATGCTAAAACACTCCCGAGATATCCAACACCTATAATTGACCAATATTTCCCAATTCAGTCACTTAAATTGTCTTTCAATAAAAAACATAACGAGGTCGACCATTGGTTATCTATCAAAACCTTACATTTGATTGAGAAATAGAAATTTCACACACTATAACGACGATGGAGAAACATCAGCCCCTTGAATATCCCCGATCAATCGAAAACAAACGTTGCACAATGGAGACGACCTGAACAAGAAATCGAAAGAAGATAGGGAGAGTGAGATGGAAAATTCGGCAGAGAGGGAGAAGAGAGAGCAGAATTTTTTTCAAAAGGAAACTCCAAATGAATATCCTGATAATTCCCCCTATCCCAACTCCCCTAAATTCTCTCCACCAAACTCTCCACCACTCAAACGTCTAACACAACTCAAACTCTCTCTCTCTCTCAGAACCAAACAAAAATATTGCCTACGCAAGGATTCAAACACCAGACGTTCAACAGACTAACACTCTACTTAACCACCAGACCAGCAGGCCCATTCTGATGTGGTTTTACTAATAATTAAACTTAAGCCTACTGAGCAAGGATGAGGCTTAAGTTAGGAAAATACCAAAATTTGCCAAAGATAGGGCTTGAACTTGGGACCTCACATACAAACCCAGAACAGTTAACCACTAAAGTAGATACACATTTGTGCACATTTTCACAATAACAAAAATAAAAATTTTGGGGTGTTACAACTCTACCCCCTCTAAAAGAAAATTTTGTCCTTGAAATTTACAGTCGTCGAAAATGTGAGGATCTTTGCTTTGACGTATCACATCCTCGGGTTCCAACGTAGCTTCCTCAGTGCTATGATTACGCCACAGAATCTTCACCAGTGGAATGGACTTCTTCCTCAGAACCTTAACGTCATGATCCAGAACCTAAACTGGCTCCTTCTCAAAGGTCAAGTCTGGCCTAACATCAATCTCCTCAACAGGGGCAATATGCGTAGGATCAGAGCAGTAGCGCCTCAACATCGAGACGTAGAACACATCGTGAATACGGTCTAACTCTGGAGGTAGCTCTAACTAATAAGCAACTGGTCCCACTCATTTCAGAATCTGGTAAGGACCAATAAACCTAGGGCTCCTCTTATCCTTTCGACCGAACCTCAGAATCTTTTTCCATGGCGAAACCTTAAGAAATACGAAGTCCCCCATAGAATACTCAATCTCGCGTCTCTTCAAATCTGCATAAGATTTGTTTCTATCTGATATCGCTTTCATTCGATCTCTAATTAGTCGAACCCTACTCTACAACAGTGATATTGAAGGCACCGTTCGCAGAAATGGCAGAGAGATAAGGCGAAGCCTAAACTACATAAACGAAGAGCAAGAAGTCGAAATAAATACCACAGAAGAGATGGCTGAAAATAATCCGCCACCTCCAGAGATGGCCTAACATCATGCTCCACGTACTATGTATGATTATTCTAGACCTAGTTTAACAGGAACTGAGTCTAGTATTGTTAGGCCTACTATTGCTGCAAATAATTTTGAACTGAAACCTAACACTATACAGATGATACAATAGTTTGTTCAGTTTGATGGTTTGCAGGATGAGGATCCTGACATACACTTAGTGAAGATGCCATCCGTCTTCGGTTGTTTCCCTTTTCCCTGAGAAATAAAGCCAAACAGTGGTTGCATTCTCTTCCACGAGGGTCAATTACTACATGGGACCAAATGACTGAAATTTTTTTATCAAAATGTTTTCCACTGGCCAAAACGGCCAAATTGAGGAATGATATCTCTTCTTTTGTGCAGAAGATTCAGAGACACTTTATGATGCATGGGAGAGATACAAAGACTTGTTAAGGAGGTGTCCACATCATGGATTACTTTTGTGGCTACAGGTCTAAACTTTTTACAACGGTGTGAACCATTCGAGAAAATAACTAATCAATTCAGCCGCCGGTGGAACCTTGAACAACAAAACTCCTGAAGCAGCCTACGAGTTTATAGAAGAGATGTCACTAAATAACTATCAGTGGCAAGTTACAAGGACAAGGCCAGCCAAAGCAGCCAGAGTTTTCAACATTGACGCAGTAACCACACTATCAAATCAGGTAGGGTTGTTACATAAAAAATTTGATAGTTTCTATGGTTCTTCGCAGGCACATCCAGTTATGCAGTGTGACGCAAGTGAAGAAGTGGTGAATCCTGAGTACCCACCTTATGGAAAGGGCATGGAGAGCGAGCAAATGAACTATATGGGTAACAATTTCCGATCTAACAATAACCCTTATAGTAATACTTATAATCTAGGTTGGAAGAACCACCCCAATTTCTCATGGGGTGGTCAAAGAAATCAAAGGCAACAACCATCCCAAAACTTCCAACAACAGCCCTGCCCACAGGAAAAGAAGTTGAACCTTGAAGAGGTGCTGACAAGCTTCATAGCAGCCTCAGAAACACGTTTCCAGAAGGTAGAAACAAAACTTTAGGCATTGTCACAGGAGTTCAAGGATCAATTCGGGCAACTTGCTAAGCAGATTTCTGAGAGACCACAGGGAAGACTACCGAGCAACACAGAGACTAACCCAAGGGAGCAAGTTTAAGCCATAACAGCTCAAGATAGTGAAGGGTTAGACGAGCCTAATTTGAAGCAAAAGAATGTGGTAGAAGAAGATATGGTTGAGGTCAATAAAAAGTCAAAATCGGTAATCAAAGAGTACAAACCTCGAATACCATATCCCCAAGCAATAACGAAAGATGACACAGAAGAACAGTTCGGTAAGTTTCTTAAACTTTTAAAGAAATTACATATCAACTTACCGTTTTTTGAAGCTCTTTCGCAGATGCCAGATTCTAGGAAATTCTTAAAAAAACTATTGACAAATAAGCGGAAGATAGACAAGGAATCACATGTGAAACTGAACGCAGTATGCTCAACAATGTTGCAAAATAAACTACCACCGAAATTAATAGATCCAGGAGTTTTACAATTCCTTGCTTAATTGGTAGCTTATCTATTGATAATGTGTTAGCTGATTTAGGGGGAAGCATAAGTGTCATGCCTTATAAATTGTTTAAACAACTAGGTCTAGGGAAGCCCAAACAAACTAGGATGAGCATGCAATTAGCTGATAAAACTATTAGAGTTCCTGGGGGTATAATTGAAGATGCACTTGTGAAAATTGATAAATTCGTATTCCAGTAGACTTTTTCATTTTAGACATGGATGAGGACAACACGATCCCCTTAATTTTAGGAAGATCATTCTTAGCAACTGCCAGAACTAAAATCGATGTTGATGCAGGCGAACTCATACTTTGTGTAGGTGAGGAGACAGTCACTCTTTAAGCCCTCGATTCAGCTAGAACATCGAATAACCAAGGTGAGAAATTAAATTCTATTGATAACTATTCGGTTAACCCTTCTTTTCAGGAAGCACCACAAAAGAACACAACTGAATCTGATCCTAAACCCTGTGCCAACAAGGAAATAACTCACAAGGAACAAGGGATTCGGATCGATGAACTAGAAAAAGGGAAGACGCACCTTAAAGAAGAACTAGGGATACCCGAAGCAGAACCAAGGCCACCCTACGAGACAAACATATTCAAAATGGGAGATCAGGTATTACTAGATAAAGCAGATCAACGAGTGTCCCCTCCTGATCCTAACACAAGCAAGGAAATCCCTTTCAAGGTAATCGATGTTTTTCCATATGAAACAGTCGAGGTAAGTAACCCTATGTTTGACACTTTCAAAATAAACGCTACTCGTCTTAAACTCTATCATGATAATGGAACTGCCAGCATGAGGAAGGACTTACAACTCCTCAAACCACCATGAATATACAAAGGAGAGGAGAGTCTAGCTTAAGACAATAAACGAGCGCTTCTCGGGAGGCAACCCGAGTACTAACTCCATTAACTTCTGCATTTTTTCATCTTATTTATTTTATTTTATTCTTTCTTTATAACACCTAACTATAAACTAACCAAAAGTTCAGAATTCCAAGCCACACGGCCTTGCACACGACCGTGGCCGTGGCCGTGACCATGTGGGTACAAAGAATCTCCGTACTCACATGGCAGGGATGGTACGAGTCAGAGAGAATCAATTTTTCAGAGCCACGGACTCCAACCACGACACCACGGGCACCGACAAAACCCCACGGCCATGCGATACGGCCGTGGTCGACACTGTTAGATCATACACGGGCATGGTGGCCTGAGCACGGGCGTGGGAGAAACAAATGAAGCCCACTACGGCCATGCGATATGGCCGTGTGAGATGCCACGCCCACGAGACACGGGCGTGTGAATGTACCTGACTTAAGAATTCTATTTAAACCACCCACCCCTCCCTCTTCTCACCTATTTCTCACCCTTCTTCCTCCCTTACACCTTTCTACACCCTCCATTCTCAGCATTCTTTGTTTTCATAGCATTCTTCTCAATCTTTTGGCCATGTCGAAGAAACGGAAGGATTCAAGCACAGTCCTTCTTAGAGAGACAGATCTACATAAGTTCATGTCGGCCACTTCATCCACTTGACAAGCTAAGGGTCTTTGAGACCATTTATCTTTTGTTTTACTTTTATCTTCTCCTTTATTTTCCTTCTCTTTGACTATCTTATGCTTAATTTAACTTATTTTATTTTAGTTTCTTTGTGTCAGGTTCAAAAGGCTGCTAGGGAATCACACCGAAACCACGACCACCGCCTCAACGCAGCCTTCGAAGTTCTAAAGGATGCTTGGGAATCACGCCACTTTCGCCACCGCCAGCACCTCCGCTGCCTTAGAGGTCACACCCACCTCGCGAACCATCCAACAGTAAGGACTATTTAGTCTATTCATCTTTAATTTCAATTTTATTTACATTTCAATTTTCTTTCTTTTTATCTTTCTTATCTTTAATTGTATATTTAGTTTATTTTAAATGTGTCTTAATAATTCCTGGCTAATTCTCTACGAGCTCCCCAATTTCTTCATCTAGCGCAGAGCTCGGTAGCAGCCACCTCCCCTATCGACTTGCAACTCCAGGAAACCATCCAAATTCAAGAATTCTCACCTCCCCCTCTCTCTTAAATTGCATATACATGTTTGTACATTGAGGGCAATGTACATCTTAAGTGTGGGGGGTGAATAGTTATTTCGAGAAAGTGCCTAACTTTCTGCATTAGTCTCAAATCCCTGAATTATGCCTTATCTTGAAGTAAGTCTTTCATATTATAATTAGGATGAAATTTCCTTTGATTTATGATTTTTATTGAAATGTCTTGGATTAAGTCATTGATAATTGTGCATTGATGATTAAATTTGAAGAATACTAGAGAATCAAATATGATAAGTCTATTTTTCAGAATTAAAAATTTTGTTAGGTTGTCTACCTAAATCTAATTATTACTTTGAAGTTTGAAATTTACGAGATTATATCAAACACCCATAATTTTCTGTGAGCTTTTGAACCTTATAGAGCATATATTCTTTTTCATGCTCACTTTATTGATTATCAGTATGTCAACGTTGATTTGTTATTCTAGAACTTGCATTGATTATACATGTCGAGACCACACCTGTGATTTGATACACCGAGATGATAAAGGCACCTAGGTTTTGACCCACTTACTCCATTAAAAAGCCTACCTTCATAATTAACCCCTAGTGAACCCTGTTTAATCCTAACAACCCTTTTTATTGACTCCTACTAGTATTAACTCAAAACCTTTTGTATTTTTTATCGCCATTCCTTTTGACTACCCTTATATCGAGATTTGATTTGATTAGTTACCTAATTATATTAATTCAGTAGTTAAATTCATCCTTTATTATGTAATGACTTGTTCTTAAAAAAAAATCGAAGTATATTCATTATTAGTTCTATGTTAGCTGAGCCTATACATTTAAATTTCAAATCTTGAAGAAAAAACTCGTAGTATTAGTTTTTAATTGATGTAATTATTTAAGATTAGTTCATAGTTAGGTAATTTGTCAGGTCAATCTCGATTCTAACCTTCTAATTCAGCCCATATCCATACCATTAACCTAAGCCCCGTTACAACCCTGTAAAGACCTTTTGATTTGTGTATCATCTCAATTTTAGTGGTGGAGATTTGATTTTCATGCAAGCTTATGGGATTAACTCTTCATGTTTGACTTTTGAGTGCTTAATTTTGAACATTAAAACACTTCGAGTGATTTGAGTGAATCTTTAGTGAGGATGCCAATTCTTGTAGATTTTGAATCAGAGGTAATTATTTAGATGAGGGGAAACACCTATGTTTTGTGCTATAAATGTATGACTTTGATTGTTTGAATCTTTAGGACTCTTTGAGTTGAATTATCCATGTATGAATTATTTTTGAGTTATGATGAAACATTATTGATAAATTTTATGAATCGAGGAAGTTCGTTTTAATTGTGAGTTTAGAATTTTGCTTGAGGACAAGCAAAAGCTTAAGTGTGGGGGTATTTGATAAACCGTAAAAGTAACATATTTTAAGCCCACATTTAGCATGCTTTTGAATGATTTAAGCCTTGAATTGTGCAATTTGGTGCTCTTAATGCTTTGTTTTCATGTTTTATACACAAGAGAGCACCCAATGACGAAAAAAAGGAAAATGGGCCCAAAATAGAGTAAATGGGCCATATCACGAAATCCACATGGCCTGGGCCCAAGACCACACGGTCGTGCCTCACTCAACAGTCTCAAACACGGCCTGGCAACGACTTACACGGGCATGTGCCATGGGCGTGTCCCTGTTGCAGGAAAGAAGAGTTTCACTCGGATTTGGATACTTAGGGGCAAAGAAACATATTCAAAAGCCTATATAAACACCCTAAGTATGACCAAAAAAGGGATAACCCGAGGCCTTAGTCAAAGGCTGTCCAGTTAGGCCAGAGAAGGTAAATTTGTAGAGAATTACTCGAAGATAGCCAGTTGATCCATCTCAAAAAGCCGGAGTTATACTCAAGAAGGAGGATCTCTCCTTCAATTCCTTCAAGGGGTTTTAGGGATTTCTTATGTTTTGTTTTATCTTTTCTTCTAAAATGTTTTCTTTTATTATCATTATGAACTAAACCCTCAGATACCTGAGGGGGATGAAACCTAAGATGAATATTGTTATTGTTTGCTGAACTATATGATAAATATTTGACTTGTTCTTAATTATGTGTTCTTAATTCTTGTGTTGATATTTCCGGGATATTAATTCAAGTGTGATGTGCTTAGGTGGAGGAGTAAAAGTCCCTGCTTAAGAGTCAATCTAGCATAATTAAGCGGAGTTGATCGCGCGCCTAGAGATAGGGTGACGAGATTTTACCGGATTAGGGTGAAACCTAATATGGGAGTCCATAGATCGAGTTAATGCGATTCTAGGGGTTTAAATTAGAAAGAGATTTCAATTAATCAACCTAGGGTTAGACGTTAGTCACCTCGAGAGAGGGATTAATATAACTTAGGGAATCTTACGGATCAAGTCAAGTGAATAAATCGTCTGGTTCAGAGTTAGATAACAAGTAAAGTCTAGGTAGATTCTTCCTTGGGTGTCGTCTTAATCAATTGGTTTTTCCTCAAGTTATTTCCACAAATTCATTCTTATTTGTCTTAGAGTCTTTAGTTTAGTAGTTAGTTAATTTTAGATTAGGTAACATATTCATTTAATTCTTAGGCTAAACAATAAAAAGAGAGTTAGTATTAGTACTTTTGGTTCCTTTGGGATTCAACATTCCGGTCTTGCCTTAACTATACTACTGTTCGATAGGTGCGCTTGCCTCAAATCATTGTCATAGTTGGTTTCTAGGTTTGATCATCCTCATTTATAAATTTTAAGACTTTGATATCGCGAAAACAACGATCAAGAGTATACAATAAGGAGTTTTCAATCATGGTACTTCTTATGGACTGACTCCATGATTAAGTAATTGTGAATTATCGGAATGATGCTTCTGGACATAATTACAATTACTAAAGCCTAATTGTATATGTCTGATTGGTCCCTCCCCTACCTCGACAAAAGCTCAATCGAATTGTATTTGAATCAGAAGAAAATTATACGACTTTGGAAGTAATTTAATTAATTTAATTTATTCGATGTGAAATTAAATTAGGTGGCCGTGAAAATTGTTCAACTAGCGAATTTGATTAAAGAATTTTCTTGAAAAATTAATTTGGAAAATCTAAGTGATTTTTGAAAAAAATTATTTTTGATCAAGTAAAATTAAATTAATCAAATTAATTAAAATTAATATGATATTTTTGGAGATTAATTTTCTAGTCAGACAATTGACCATTGGGTAATTGGACTTGAAAATTGGACCTGAGATCGTAAATTGGGCCCGAGATCCCAAAACTGAGACCAAGACCCAAAAACTGGTTGAATGGACCCGGTATGTGAAACCAAGCCGACGACCCAACCGGTGGCTAGACCGCATCGCTCGGGGTGTCGTAAAGGTGGCACACCTGTATCACCAGACATAATGGTGTCGACGGTTGCGATGGTGGCGTCCTAATGGCCAGCGACGGTTGGTCTTTGGTGGTTGAGGAGTGGAAGAGTTACACTCCTATTAGGGCTTTACTAGAGGATTTGATTTCAGATTAGTTATTCCAAAAATAATATTATTTTAACAGTTTAATATTAAGTTAAATTTAATACTTACCTTAATAATATTTTATTAATTTAATATTAAAATTAATGTAATGTTTATCTTATAGATAAATATTCTTTTATTTTAATAAGCTTTAATATTAAATTTAATCTAATATTTTTCAAGGTAAATATTATATTAATTTAATATTAAAGTGATTAAGTTTAATAATAGTTGAACTCTCTAAGCTCTCCATATATAAAGAGAGCATTGGGTCATTATTTTACACATATTTGAATTTAAGAAAAAGTTGTGAGAGAAAATTCTCTGAAGAGATTATTTCAAAAAATTTCTAGAGATATTTTTCTACTTTACAACTTGACCCAAAAGTTTAGAGAAATTGTGAAATTACCCCACTAGTAATTTTTGTGAAAATTTTTTCTGATTAAAAGCGAGTCCGCACTTGGCAGACGTGAGCTTGAGGATAGCGGAGAAGACTACTCGGTTGAAGCGCTCATCCTAGACGAATTGAAAAGGTACAATTTTGGTTAATTATTTATTATTTTAGATATCACAACCAAGATCTTGTTATGGAAAAATTTTTAAAACTCTGTTTTCCTTGAATTTATTTTTCGCTGCGTTTTTCAAACCCTTTTTTTTTTCCAACAATGTTGTGGTTAACTATTGTTATATACATGTTGTAATTAAGTGTTAAGATTGTCAGAACTAATTGTGTGACCAATAGCATGTTAATGTTAACGACCCATGAAATGATTAGAAAAAGGTTGTGAATCGTACCTTGTTTGTATCCTAGATATCAGAATGTCAGAATCGAGGAATAATTAGATAGAAATGAGTAAAGAATTTATTAATATATTTTTAGAAGAAGTATTTGGATTATCATCCGTAAGAGAATATGATTTTGTAACTAATACGATACTCAGAATTGCTTAGATCTCTATTGCTCTATATAGAATGTTATTGACAGAATTACAAGAATTGTAGGCATTGTTGAAATAATTATTTGATAGGAGATTTACTCAACCGAGCGTGTAATCTTGGAGAGTGATAATATGTTTGTAAAAAAGAAAGATGGAATTATGATAATCGTGTATTGATTACATATAGCAGATGTGAGACACCATAAAGGACCAATACCTATTACTTTATAGAGAAGATTTATTTGTTTAGTTAAGGGGAACTACCGTATTTTCAAGTATTGATTCTCGACCAGGTTGTTGTCAGCTTAGAGTTATGAGTTTGGTGTGTCGAAGATTACTTTCCAGACTTGATATAAACAATGTGAGTTTCTGGTAACACTATTTAAATTATCGATCGCTTGGTCTCTTTATAAATGTAATGGATAGAATTTGCTAGTCGTATTTTAACATAATTGTTGCTATGTTATTGAAGATATTCAGTATGAGATGAATGAATTTGAACAAGATCAGCACCAGAAAAACAGTGTTACAGATTTTACGAGAGAAATAGGTATATGCAAAGACCAAAAAATATGAATTTTGATTTTTTAGAAGTAAGTTTTTCTAGGTCTTTTTGATAATAGCTGAAGATATCTAAATTACTTCGAATCAACCTCTAATAAATGTGAACTAGGGAATCTTCAGGAAATAATATAGAAGTGCAAAGTTTTCTGGGATTTATTCAATATTGCGGATGAATCGTTCAGCCTTCTCGATGATAACTCTACTGTTAACGAAGTTGTTGCGGAAAAACGTCAGTTTTGTTTGATTGAATAAATGCCAACAAAATTTCAAACAATTGAATGTTATTTTAACAGAAGCTGCAGAATTAAATTGGAGATAGCGTAGATATCTAGAATAGTTGAAAGTTTATAACTGATCATCGGTTGTCATTATCATTTGGGTAAACACTAATATGAGAACTTATTTGTTAAGCCAGAAATATCTAAAAGCTGTGAATATTCACTTGACTTAAGATTGTGATGATTTTATTTCAACTGAGCTGAGAACTAAATTGGTATTTCTACAGAGAATTCAAGAATTGCAAATATACACTCCAGAATTGTTAATTAAACAGAAACTTGTTGGAAATGATCAAACTATAGTTGTAACACTCATCGCCCGTCTCCGTCACCAGATTAGGGTTACAGGATGCTACGACAATTAACAAGTCAAGAATGTGCAATTTTAACTCAAAATTCAATTTAATCAATCATTAATGAATAATCATTTGATATCATGCAAAAACGAGACTTAAATTGAGTCTATGAAACTCTAGAATCAATTCAAAAACAAGTAGGGAACAATTCAAAACAAAATAGAAAAGTATTGTAAAAACCAAAAACAGGGGTCATACAATTGTGTGACAACTTGGTGTCCTGTGATGCTATGGGACATGGTGATGTTGTTCAACTGTGTGTGAGGACTAAAACCGTGTGGGTGGAGGTACACGACCATGTCTCTAATCCATGTAACAGACTGCGATTGTGTGTGCCAATTGATAACTAAATCACATAGACTACACGGTCTTGTCATAAACCTATGTATGGCACACGCACAGTGTGTCAGCCATGTTTTAGCCTGTGTGAACCTAAGTGTGCCTTCAAATGCAAGTCATACCATTTCATGCCTACTTAGACCACAAGTATGCCATTAGTCAATCATTCTACTTGTAACACCCCAAACTTGACCTAGACGTTATGGCTGAATCTGGCGAGGTCACATAGAATGGAATTTGAAATCGAACTTATCGAGTAAAAATCGTCTCCGACTATTATCTTCTATTTATCTCTCGTAAATTTCAAAAGTCATTTCCTCGTTAATCTGATTCGTTTAAAAACATAATTTGTAGCGGAAGCTTTTAAAACCATGATATTTGAAAAAAACCGTTTGCATTTAAGAAAAACGTTGATTTTAATAAAATTGAGTTTCCGTTGCAGTTCAAAATCTCATGAAAACAGTTTAAACCCAAAACAAAAGCAACAGTACAAAAGTCTAAATTACATCAAAACATCCCATAAAAATAGAGAATAAAACCATAAATGAAGTTTAAACAGTGCGATAAATAAGTGGTCACCGTAGAGTCATCCGTTGCACCGAACCGTCAAGTCCGGGAGTACTGCGCAGAGTTTAATGAGAAAAGGGTGAGTTTACGTAAACTCGGTGTGTAATCCCCGTAAAACACGTATACAATCAATTAGCGATTAATATGATCATATGCAATGCGGGCCTAAGCCTATTACAGTTCGATGAGTGATTTGGGCCTAAGCCTAGTTCAATTTCGATATTCAAGATCAATTATACACTAGGGCCTTAGCCCTTCACGAGAATGATCATGCATTTAGTAATCAGTAACTGAGTCCTACTGACCAGCCTCTACACACCATCTCCATCCATCCCAACACTCCATGTGGGGTTTAAAAACTCCCACCCATCCCTACACTCCAAGTAGTAATGCGAATGCAAACACATTATCAGTAGATTTGCAACTGAGCTGCCAGATATTAGGCTTAAGAGCCTTTCAGTACACTTCCTCCATATATCATCATCCCAACCCAATGCAATGCAAACATACAATAAATGACATGCTATTACATAATTAACAGTTACACCTACAGTTCAGTATACATGCATATAAGCATCATGCTCAGTACATACATCATGCATTCAATTTACGCATATAGGGGTTCAAGTAGTGCTTACCAACCCCCCAGTAGGTTCACAGCTGACTTGGGCGACCCGTTCAACCTTAAGAAACTTTTCAGTTAAATGGGCCCACACGCCCATGTGGCTTGCCTGTGTGGGCCCACACGGCCCAAATTAGTCTAGCCCGTATGTCGCACATGGCCTACCTGGCCATCACATGGCTGTATCTTGCGCACACAGCCTGGCCTCATCGATCACACGCGTGTGCCCTATTGCACGGCCTACCACACGGGCGACCACACGGCCATGTGGTGTCGACAGTGGGGTTTTCAGCTTTTGTCGCAACCCCATTTTCTGCAGAATTGAGTACACACCTGATTTTGATTGATGCTAAAACACTCCCGAGATATCCAACACCTATAATTGACCAATATTTCCCAATTCAGTCACTTAAATCGTCTTTCAATAAAAAACATAACGAGGTCGACCATTGGTTATCTATCAAAACCTTAAATTTGATTGAGAAATAGAAATTTCACACACTATAACGACGATGGAGAAACATCAGCCCCTTGAATATCCCCGATCAATCGAAAACAAACGTTGCACAATGGAGACGACCTGAACAAGAAATCGAAAGAAGATAGGGAGAGTGAGATGGAAAATTCGGCAGAGAGGGAGAAGAGAGAGCAGAATTTTTTTCAAAAGGAAACTCCAAATGAATATCCTGATAATTCCCCCTATCCCAACTCCCCTAAATTCTCTCCACCAAACTCTCCACCACTCAAACGTCTAACACAACTCAAACTCTCTCTCTCTCTCAGAACCAAACAAAAATATTGCCTACGCAAGGATTCAAACACCAGACGTTCAACAGACTAACACTCTACTTAACCACCAGACCAGCAGGCCCATTCTGATGTGGTTTTACTAACAATTAAACTTAAGCCTACTGAGCAAGGATGAGGCTTAAGTTAGGAAAATACCAAAATTTGCCAAAGATAGGGCTTGAACTTTGGACCTCACATACAAACCCAGAACAGTTAACCACTAAAGTAGATACACATTTGTGCACATTTTCACAATAACAAAAATAAAAATTTTGGGGTGTTACAACTCTACCCCTCTAAAAGAAAATTTTGTCCTTGAAATTTACCTGGTCAGAAAATGTGAGGATGCTGCTGACGTATCACATCCTCAGGTTCCAACGTAGCTTCCTCAGTGCTATGATTACGCCACAGAACCTTCACCAGTGGAATGGACTTCTTCCTCAGAACCTTAACGTCATGATCCAGAACCTAAACTGGCTCCTTCTCAAAGGTCAAGTCTGGCCTAACATCAATCTCCTCAACAGAGGCAATATGCATAGGATCAGAGCAGTAGCGCCTCAACATCGAGACGTAGAACACATCGTGAATACGGTCTAACTCTGGAGGTAGCTCTAACTAATAAGCAACTGGTCCCACTCATTTCAGAATCTGGTAAGGCCCAATAAACCTAGGGCTCCTCTTATCCTTTCGACCGAACCTCAGAATCTTTTTCCATGGCGAAACCTTAAGAAATACGAAGTCCCCCATAGAATACTCAATCTCGCGTCTCTTCAAATCTGCATAAGATTTGTTTCTATCTGATATCGCTTTCAGTCGATCTCTAATTAGTCGAACCTTATCCTCAGTCTCGAAAACCAACTCAGGACCTAGAACCCATCGTTCACCCAATTTAGTCCAACATAGGGGAGTGCGGCACTTACGTCCATACAAAGCTTCATAAGGTGCCATCTGAATGCTAGACTGGAAGCTATTATTATAGGCAAACTCTGCCAGCGGTAGATAATCCTCCCAACTACCTCGAAAACTGATAGCACAGCTCCTCAACATATTTTCCAGTATCTGAATCACCCTATCAGATTGACCATCGGTCTGAGGATGAAACTTAGTACTGAAGTCCAATCTCGAACCTAGAGCTTCATGTAATTTTTTTCAGAACCGAGACGTGAAGCAAGGATCTCTATCAGAAATGATTGAGACCGATACCCCATGCAGTCTCACTATCTCAGAAATATAAAGCTTCGCCAGCTTCTGCAAAAAATAATTTGTCCTAATTGGGATGAAATGTGCAGACTTGATCAATCGATCCACGATGACCTACACTGAATCCTTCTTAGTGGGTGTCAAGGACAACCCACTAACGAAGTCCATCGTCACTCGCTCCCACTTCCATAGCGGAATCTTAACCGGCTGCAGCAAACCCGAAGGTAACTGATGCTCAACCTTAACTTGCTGACATGTTAGACAACAAGCAACAAAATCAGTAACCTCACGCTTCAACCCTGGCCACTAATACAATTCGCAGTATATCTTACTACTGCTGGGATGCATAGCATAAGGGCTATTATGCGCCTCCCTCAGAATCGACTGTTTCAAATAAGAATCATTCGGCACACATACCTGGCCTTGGAAAGACAACACACCCTCAGAGTTCAACCCAAAGTCCGTAGTGCTACCACCTTCAATCTATAGGAATCGAAAACCCAAAGACTCATCCTCCAGCTGTTTACCCTTAATCTACTCGATCTAAGTTGGTTTGACTTGCAGCTCAGCCAATAAACTCCCATCGTCTAACAGGCTAAGTCGAGCGAACATCGCTCTCAGATCAGTCATAGCCCTACGGCTCAGTGCATCGGCCACCATATCAGCCTTTCTTAGATGGTACTCAATGGAACAGTCGTAATCTTTAAGTAGCTCAACCTATCTATGCTGCCTAAGATTCAGCTCCGTCTGAGTAAGGAGGTACTTGAGTCTCTTGTGATTAGTGTAGATGACACACTTCTCACCATACAGATAGTTCCTCTAGATTTTTAGAGTAAAGACTCCGGCGGCCAATTCCAAATCGTGTGTCGAGTAGTTCACCTCACGCGTCTTATGCTGACGTGACGCATATGCTACCACCTTATCATCCTACATCAACACACATCCCAAACTGACATGTGATGCATCACTATAAACTGTAAATTCCTTTCAAGGTTCAGGCTGTATTAGAATAGGAGCCTCAGTCAGTACAGTCTTGAGCTTCTCGATGCTCTCTTGTTGCGTATCAGACTAGACAAATAAACCACCCTTACGTAATAGCTAAGGGTGCTACAATTAGTGAGAAACCTTCCACAACTGTCGGTAATAACCTGTCAGCCCCAAAAAGCTTTGGATCTCAGACGCATTCTTATGTTGCTTCCAATCCAATATCGCCTCAATCTTTCGAGGATCGACTCGAATCCCCTCGGCGAAAACCACATGACCTAGAAAAGTTACTTGACTTAACTAAAACTCGCACTTGCTAAACTTAGCATAGAGCTGCTTTTCCCTTAAAGTCTGAAGAACGACTCTGAGGTACTCGTTATGCTCATCCTCAGCCCTTGAATAAACCAATATGTCGTCGATGAACAGTACTACAAACTGATCCAGATGAGGGTGAAAAACTCAGTTCATGAGATCCATGAAAGCTGCCGGTACATTAGTCAGTCCAAACGGCATCACTAGGAACTCATAGTGACCATAACAAGTCCTAATACCGTCTTATGCACATCAGCCTCATTAACCCTCAACTCATGATACCCAGAATGCAAGTCAATCTTAGAGAACATAGATGCCCCTCGAAACTGGTCAAACAGATCATCGATCCTTGGTAACGGATACTTGTTCCTGATGGTCAGCTTGTTCAGTTGTCGGTAGTCAATACACATCCTCATGGATCCATTCTTCTTCTTAACAAATAGTACCGGCGCTATCCACGGAGACACACTAGGGCGGATGAACCCACAATCCAACAAGTCATAAATTTGAGTCTTAAGTTCTGTAAGCTCAGTCGGTGCCATTGGATAGGGAGCGATAGACACCAGAGTTGTACTAGGGAAAAGCTCAATCCCAAACTCCACTTCTCAATTCGGAGGTAAACCTGGTAGCTCCTCAGGAAAAACATCCAGAAAATCCCTTATAGTGTGGATATCCTTTACAGTAGAGTCTCTAGAAGTGGAAAGACTTACGTAGGCCAAGTACGCCTCGCATCATTTGCGAACTAGTTTCTCAACTACCAGTGAAAAGATCATGTTAGCCAAGTAATTCTGACACTCCCCAATCACAACTACCTCATTATCCTTATCAGTTCTCAAGACGACCCTCTTAGACGCACAATCGAAGCTTACACGATGCTTGACCAACCAGTCCATCCCCAAAATCAGATTGAACTCTCCAAACAGAAGCTCCATTAAATCGACCAAAAAGATCGCCTCTTAAACTTCTAACAATAAATTTCTGAGTAACTTGTTAACCCTTATAGACTACCCCAATAGACTCAGTACAGTAACCTCACTCGAAGTACTCTCAACTGAAATCTCTGAAGTTTCAGACACAATGCTAGCTACGTAGGAATGTTTATATCCTATATCTATCAATGCAGTGTAGGGCGCATCATAAATAGGAAACGTACACGTGATGACATCCGGAGCATCTTTTTCCTCTCGGTGACGTGCAGCGTAAACAAGAGCAAGCTACCTAACCTCAGTTTGTCCAGCACCCCTTCCTGGTGCTATCTGTCATGACCCTCGGTGGCTGTTGAACTACCTGCTGTAGCTGCGTAGTACTAGAACTCAGAGCTTGTATCTGATCGGCCCTCAGTGGACACTCCCAAATACGGTACTCTAATGACCCACACCTCAAACATGCCCCAGTCCTCCTCCAATACTCGCCCTGATAGCGTCTACCACAATCCTCACATAGCTGCAAACCAGTAGAAGTAACAGGGGGCGCAGTTCTAATTGACCCATCAGTCCTGGCCTTTTTCTTAGGCCTCTGTACTGAACTCGAGGGCTCTAAATCCCTTTTGTTCTTACTCCTTTCTCTATCTCTGTTTTGGCGCTCAACGCGCTTAACATCTTTGGCGATCCTCGCCTTCTTGACCAGAACAGAAAAATCTCGCTCCCTCTGTGGAGCTATCAGAACTCTCAAATTATCTCAGAAGCCATCCTTAAAGTGGACACACCTCTCATACTCTGATGCCACCGTACCTCGCGTATAGCAGCTTAATCTTAAGAACTCGGACTCATACTCGGCCACTGATCGATCCCCCTGAGTAAGATTTAAAAACTCTTTTCTACGCGTGTCCACATAACTGGTGCCCACATATATCCCCTCGAAGGCGGTCTTAAAGAACTCCTAAGACAAACGTTCGGGCTGAGTGCCCTCTCTAAAGGTCAGCCACCATTGATAAGCCTCGTCTCGTAACAGAGAGACCGCATCCTTTAGTTACTGCTCAAGGGTGTAATCCAGGCCATCCATAATCCGCTCCGTGGCCTCAATCAAGTACTCGGCCACATTAGGGGCGACTCTAGTGACACCCCTAAAAAGTTCAACTCTAGTGGACCAGAATCGTTCTTTAATCGACCTACGGCCCCCAGATCCTGTGTTTGGTCCAACGACCCTCTCCAGTATCCTTAACATAGCCTGGGACAATGCGTTGTCCCCAGCTATGTGATAAACCATAGAAGTAACATATTTTAAGCCCACATTTAGTATGCTTTTGGATGAATTAAGCCTCGATTTATATGAAAAGGTGCTCTTAATCCTTTGTTTTCATGTTTTATACCCAGGAAAGCACCCGAGGATAAAAAAACATATTTTAGGCCCACATTTAGCACGCTTTTGGATAATTTAAGCCTTGATTTATGTAAAAAGGTGCTCTTAATCCTTTCTTTTTATGTCTTATACTCAGGAAAGCACCCAAGGATGAAAATAACGTAAAACGGGCTTAAAACGGGCCAAATGGGCCAATTCACGAAATCGACACGGCCTGGACTTCAAGCCACACGGTCGTGCCTCATTAAATTACTAGAACACGGCCTGGACCTTGATAAACATGGCCGTGTCTCATTAAAAGTCCAAACACGGCCTGGCCACGATTCACACGGACGTGTGCCATGGCCGTGCCCCTATCGCTGGAAAGAGCAATTTCATTCGAGAAAGGATACTTGGAGGCAAAGAAACAAATTCCAAAGCTTAATCAAACACCCTAGTAGGAATTCTACTTAAATTAGGATATTTAGGGGCCAAGTAAGGCATCACAAAGTCTATACAAACACCCAAGGGGGCAACTTGAAAGGGAAGTTCGGCAGAAGCCGAAACCGGAGTCAAAGCTAGGCCAAGAAGTCAAAGCTAGGCCAAGGAGCCAAGCCGAGAAGGTCAGAGTTAGGGAATAACGCGAGGATAGCCAGTTGATCCATCCCAAGAAGCCGGAATTATACTCAAGACGGCGGAATTCTCCTTCAATTCCTTCAGGGGTTTTAGGGTTTTCTTATGTTTTGTTTTATCTTTTCTCTTGTGATGTTCTTTTTATTCATTATGAACTAAACCCTTCAGATACCTGAAGGGGATGAAACCTAGATGAATCTTTTTATTTGATTTTTAAGTTATATGATAATTGCTTAGTTTGTTCTTAATTATGTTGCTTAATCCAAATTTAATGTGCTTAGGTGGAGTAGGAATAGACCCTGCCTAAGAGTAGATCTAACATAATTAAGCGGAATTGATCGAACTCCTAGAGATAGGGTTACGAGATTTTACCGGATTAGGGTGAAACCTAATATGGGAGTCCATTGATCGATTTACTTCTATTCTAGGGGGTTATTATAAGCGAACGAGACTTCCACTAATTAACCTAGGGTTAGACGTTATTCGCCTTGAGAGAGGGTTTAATATAGGTTAGGGATTCTTACGGATCAAGCTAAGTAAAGAAATCATATAATTTAGGATCAGATAACAAGTGAAGTCTAGGGGGGTTCTTCCTGAGGGTATCATCGTAATCAACTGAGTTTTCCTTCAAAGTTATTTTCCTATTCATCCTTTTTGTCTTTGTGTCCTTAGTTTAGTCTTCGTCAGTATAGTTTAAAGCAACTTCACTCTATTTTTAAGGCTAAATAATAGAAAGAAAGTATTAATACTTTTAGTTCCTTTGGGTTTGATATCCGGTCTTGCCTAAGCTATACTACTGTTCGATGGGTACACTTGCCTTTAATCGTTGTCAGTGTTAGTTTCCAGGTTTGATCACATTCATTATAAATTATAAAGCTCTGATTTACAGCGATCAAGTTTTTGGCGCCGTTGCCGGGGAACTAAAATATTAAGAAAGCTCTATTTATATTACTCTAGCCATTTTTTTTATTGCAACTTATTTATTATTATTATTAGTTTTATTTTTTTTTACTTTGCTAATTTTTCTTTTATTTGATTTTGGCAGATAATTATAGTTTATAGAGGAGATGGCACTAAATAACTATCAGTGCCAAGTTTTGAGGACAGCACCAACAAAAGCCGCCAGTGTTTTCAACCTCAGCGTACACCCAATAATGCAATATGACTCAAATCTAGGAGGCGTGGCGAATCCTGAGTACCCACCCTACGAATATGCCATGGAAAACGAGCAAGTTCACTATACAGGTAACTATTCTACACCTCAAAATAATTTTTATAGTGACACTTATAATGCAGGTTGGAGGTACCATCCCAATTTCTCGTGGGATGATCAAAGTAGCCAAAGATCGGAACTTCTTCCAGATTTTCAACAACCACCTCACCAACAGGAAGAGGAGTCAGACATTGAAGAGATGCTAACAAAATTCATGGCAACCACAGAAAACCATTTCCAAGATACTGAGAAAACACTTAAAGGCCAACAAAAATCGGTTGATAAACTTACTGAGTCAGTCGGGGAACTCACTAAGTCAGTTGGACAACTTGCTAAGCTGATCTCAGAACTACCACAAGGAAGCTTGCCAAGCTATACTGACACTAACCCGAGAAAGAAAAAGTAAGCCATTTACGATAGTGAAGGGTTAGACGAACCAAACCCAAGGGAAGAACCTGTGGTAAGTGAAGGTAAGGTTGAGGTGTGCCATGATTTACCAAAACCGGCAATTACAAAGTACCAACCTCGTGTGCCATATCTCAATGCAATAAAGGAAGACCACACAGAGGAAGAATTTGGTGAACTCACACTTCGTGTAGACGACGAAACAATCACTCTTCAAGCTCTTGAATCAGCTAGGAACTCGAGTAATAAAGGTACGAATGTTAATTCTATTGATAACTATTTGATTCAACCTTCTTTACAGTAAGCATCACGAAACCACGTAGCTGAGCTAGATCTTAGACTTCGTGCCGACAAAGAAGAATTATATGAGGAACAAAGCCTTACGGTCGACAAACTAGAAGGGTGGACAACACAATTTAAAAAAGAACCGGAACCACACGAAGTGAAACCGAAGGAACCCCCAAACAAGTCGATAGAAACAACAAATCACTTCAAAATAGGGGATCAAATATTGTTGAATAAGGAAAACCCTCGAATCGCCAATTCAGACCTCAAGGCAAATAGAAAAATCACTTTTGAGGTACTTAATGTCTTTCTATACGGGACAGTCGAGGTAAGCAATCCTAAATTCAGCACTTTTGAGGTAAACTCTACTCGACTTAAACTATATATCCATAACTGAGGTGATCGCATGAGAAAGGATTTTCACCTCTTCAAACCATCATGACCATACGAATGAGAGTTAAAGTCTAGCTTAAGACTATAAACGAGCGCTTCTCGGGAGGCAACCCGAGCACTAACCCTATTTTTACATTTTTTTATTTTTATTTTATTTTATTTTTTCTTTTATTTTTCCTTGTAGCACCTAACCATAAACTAACCAAAGAGCAGATTTCTAGGCAACGCGGCCCTACACACGGGTGTGCCCGTGACCGTGTGGAAGCCAGGGGATGAACCATGGGCGTACCAGTAGCCGTGCACGACATAGAAAAATTTCTTTTCCCAACAGGGGTGGCGATAATAGTCCACGCCCGTGCCGACGCCCCGTGTGAGGTTACTGACTTGTTAAGCACGGGCTAAACACTGCCGTGCCTTCCAACTGTGCCAACATTCTGACTTATCGAACACAGGAGAAGCACGCCCGTACTAAATGACCGTGTGAAGAAAGACACGGGCATGCCACTACACCCACAGCCGTGCCCGAACACCCTGAACGCGCTCAAAATTCAAAATCCCAAAACACGGGCTACATCTTTATTTAAACATCATTCTCCCTTTTTTCTAATTATCTTTTATTTTCCATTGTTTATTTTTGTTTTTATTTTTATTTTATTTTCATTTCATTATTATTATTTTTACTTTATTTTATTTTATTTTATTTCCTTCTTATTCTTTATGATATTTAGATTTAGCTTAGGGCACAATAAAATTCGACCGGCTACTTCGAGGATTCAATTTCAAACGGATCGAGAGCTTCCCCGCGGTCACCTCCAATCCTATTCGGTTCCTTTTCATTGACTTAATCCAAAAATTCAGGAAGTTTCACATCTCTCCCTATCTTTTGATTTTCTCACTATATTGTCATTTTATCCATCTTTGTACATTGAGGGCAATGTACATCTTAAGTGTGGGGGGTTAATTATAGTATTATTTGAAAATCCCTGAATTATGCCTCGTTCTAAAGTAAGTATCTCATATTATGATTTGAATGAAATTTCCTTTGATTTATGATTTTTATTGATGTGTTTTGGATTAAGTCATTGATAATTGTGCATTGATGATTAAATTTGAAGGATACTAGAGAATCAAGCATGATAAGTCTATTTTTCAGAAATTAAAATTTTTTTCTAGGTTGTCTACCTGAATTTGAATATTACTTTGAAGTTTGAAATTTACGATTTTTTGAGAGATTTTGAGCCTTATAGAGCATATATTCTTTTTCTTGCTCACTTTATTGATTATGAGTGTGTCAACATTGATTTGTTATTCAAGAACTTGCATTGATTATACATGTCGAGACCACACCTATGATTTGATATACAGAGATGATAAAGGCACCTAGGATTTAACCCACTTACTTCATAAAAAGCCTACCCGCATAATTAACCCCTATTGAACCCCGTTTAATCCTAACAACCCTTTTTATTGACTCACCCACTAATTTTAACCCAAAACCCTTTATATTTGTTATCCCCATTCCTTTTTAACTACCCTTTTGTCGAGATTTGATTTTGAATAGTTTCCTAACTATGTTCTATATTTCAGTTGTAAAAGTGCTTTCTTACTATTATACTTAGTTTGTTCTTAAAAAAAAGTATATTCAGTATTAGTTCTATAATTAAGTGAGCTTATATGTTTAAATTCCAAATATTGAAAAAAAAGCTCGTATTAGAGTATTGGTATTTCATATTTTCATTTACTTATCTTTAGTTCGTATTTCTAGTTAGGTAATTTGTTACGTCAATCTCGAGCCTAACCTTCTAATTCAACCTTTATCCATACCCTTAATCTAAGCCCCGTTACAACCCTGTTAAAAGACCTTTTAATTTGTATATCATCTCATTTTACAGTGGTGGAGATTAGATTTTCATGCAAGCCTATAGGGTTAACCTTTCATGTTTGACTTATTGAGTGCTTAATTTTGAACCTTAAACACTTTGAGTGATTTGAGCGAATCTTTAGAAAGGATGTCAACTCTTGTCGATTTTGAATCAGAGGTAACTATTCAGGTAAAGGGAAACACCTATGTTTTCATGCTATAAATGTATGACTTTGATTGTTTGAATCTTTAGGACTCTTTGAGTTGAATTATCCATGTATGAATTATCTCTGAATTATTATGAGACATTGTTGATAGAAATTATGAATTATGGAAAGTTCGTTTTAGTTGTAAGTTGAGAATTTTGCTTGAGGACAAGCAAAAGCTTAAATGTGGGGGTATTTGATAAACCGTAAAAGTAACATATTTTAGGCCCACATTTAGCACGTTTTTGGATAATTTAAGCCTCGATTTATGTAAAAAGGTGCTCTTAATCCTTTCTTTTCATGTCTTATACTCAGGAAAGCACCCAAGGATGAAAATAACGTAAAACGGGCTTAAAACGGGCCAAATGGGCCAATTCACGAAATCGACACGGCTTGGACTTCAAGCCACACGACCGTGCCTCATTAAATTACTAGAACACGACCTGGACCCCGATAAACACGAACGTGCCTCATTAAAAGTCCAAACACGGCCTGGCCACGATTCATACGGGCGTGTGCCATGGCCGTGCCCCTGTCGCTGGAAAGACCAATTTCATTCGGGAAAGGATACTTGGAGGCAAAGAAACACATTTCAAAGCCTATTCAAACACCCTAGTAGGAATTCTACTTACATTAGGATATTTAGGGGCCAAGTAAGGCATCACAAAGTCTATATAAACACCCAATGGGGCAACTTGAAAGGGGAGTTCGGCAGAAGCCGAAACCGGAGTCAAAGCTAGGCCAAGAAGTCAAAGCTAGGCCAAGGAGCCAAGCCGAGAATGTCAAAGTTAGGGAATAACGCGAGTATAGCCAGTTGATCCATCCTAAGAAGCCGGAATTATTCTCAAGACGGTAGAATTCTCCTTCAATTCCTTCAGGGGGTTTTAGGGTTTTCTTATGTTTTGTTTGATCTTTTCTCTTGTGATGTTCTTTTTATTCATTATGAACTAAACCCTTCAGATACCTAAAGGGGATGAAAACTAGATGAATCTTTTTATTTGATTTTTAAGTTATATGATAATTGCTTAGTTTGTTCTTAATTATGTTGCTTAATCCAAATCTAATGTGCTTAGGTGGAGGAGGAATAGACCCTGCCTAAGAGTAGATCTAACATAATTAAGCGAAGTTGATCGAACGCCTAGAGATAGGGTTACGAGATTTTGCCAGATTAGGGTGAAACCTAATATGGGAGTCCATTGATCGATTTACTGCCATTCTAGGGGGGTTATTATAAGCGAACGAGAGTTCCACTAATTAACCTAGGGTTAGACGTTATTCGCCTCGAGAGAGGGTTTAATATAGGTTAGGGAGTCTTACGGATCAAGCTAAGTAAAGAAATCATATAATTTAGGGCCAGATAATAAGTGAAGTCTAGGGGGATTCTTCCTGAGGGTATCATCGTAATCAACTGAGTTTTCCTTCAAAGTTATTTTCCTATTCGTCCTTTTTGTCTTTGTGTCCTTAGTTTAGTCTTCGTCAGTATAGTTTAAAGCAACTTCACTCTATTTTTAAGGCTAAATAATAGAAAGAAAGTTAGTATTAATACTTTTAGTTCCTTTGGGTTTGATATCCGGTCTTGCCTAAGCTATACTACTGTTCGATAGGTACACTTTCCTTTAATCATTGTCAGAGTTAGTTTCCAGGTTCGATCACATTCATTATAAATTTTAAAGCTATGATTTACAGCGATCAATAGACCCTGCTTAAGAGTAGATCTAGCATAATTAAACGGGGTTGATCGAACGCTTAGAGATAGGGTTATGAGATTTTACCGGATTAGGGTGAAACCTAATATGGGAATCTATAGATCTATTTACTGCTATTCTAGGGGGTTATTATAAGAAAATGAGAGTTCCACTAATTAACCTAGGGTTAGACGTTATTCGCCTCGAGAGAGGGTTTAGCATAGGTTAGGGAGTCCTACGGATCAAGCTAAGTAAATAAATCATATGATTCAGGGTTAGATAACAAGTGAAGTCTAGGTGGATTCTTCCTAAGGGTATCGTCGTGATCAATTGAGTTTTTCTTCAAATTATTTCGCAATTCATTCTTTTTGTCTGTGTCCTTAGCTTAGTCGTTGTTAATTTAGATTAAAACATACTTCACTTTATTTTTAAGGTTGAATAAAAAAAAGAAAGTTAGTATTAGTACTTTTAGTTCCTTTGGGTTCGATATTCTAATCTTGGCTAAGCTATACTACTGTTCGATAGGTACACTTGCCTTTAATCGTTGTCAGAGTTAGTTTCCAGGTTTGATCATTCTTTTATAAATTTTAAAGCTCTAATTTCAGCGATCAAGTTTTTGGCGCCGTTGCCAGGGAACTAAAATATTAAGAAAGCTTCATTTTTATTACTTTAGCCATTTTTTTATTATTGCAATTTATTTTCATTATTATTATTATTATTATTATTATTATTATTTACTTTGCTAATTTTTCCTCTATTTTTCTTTTGGCAGAAAATTTTAGTGTATGGAAAAGATGGCATTGAATAATTATCAGTGGCAAGGCATGGGGACAATTCCTACTAAAGCAACCAGTGGTTTCAACCTCGATGTGGTCACCGGGTTATCTAATCAGTTAGAGATGATGAATAAAAAGATTGATGCTTTGAATAATCTCTCGAAGGTACACCTAGAAATACAATATGGTTCAAGAGGCATGGCGAAACCTGAGTACCCATCCCTATGGATATGGCATGGAAAATGAGCAAGCTCACTATACGAGTACCTATTCTAGACCACAAAATAATTTTTATAATGAAACTTATAATGCATGTTCGAAGTGCCATCCAAATTTCTCGTGGGATGAACAAAACAGCCAAAGACCGGAACTTCATCCAGATTTTCAACAACAACCTCACCAACAAGAAGAGGAGTCGAACATTGAAGAGATGCTGACAAAATTCATGGCAACCATAGATACCCGTCTCCAAGACACTGACAAAACATTTAAAACTCAACAAACATCGGTTGAAGAGAACAAGAACCGATTAGAGGAAGTTACTAAGTCAGTAAGGGAAGTCACTAAGGCAGTCGAACAACTTGCAAAGTTAATGTCCAAACGACCGCAAGGACATCTACCAAGTAACACGAAGATTAACCCAAAGGAGCAAATCCAAGCCATCACAGCTCATGATAGTAAAAGGTTAGACGAACCCATCTCAAAACAAGAAAATGAGGTAGAAGAAGGTAAAGTTGAGGTGACACAAGTAAAGCCAAAATCGGTAATCAAAGAATACCAACCTCGCATTCCTTACCCCGAAGCATTAAAGAGAGACGATACAGAGGAACAGTTCGGTGAGTTTCTTAAACTTTTAAAGAAATTACATATCAACTTACCTCTTCTTGAACCTCTTTCACAGATGCCAGGCTCTAGAAAATTTTTAGGGGAGCTGTTAACGAAAAAGCAAAGGATAGACGAGGAATCACATGTGGAACTCAATGCAAAGTGCTCAGCAATTCTACAAAATAGACTACCACGGAAATTAAAAGATTCAGGGAGTTTTACAATTCCATACATAATTGGTAGTTTATCTATAGAAAATGCGTTAGCCAATTTAGGGGCAAGCATAAATGTTATGCCTTATAAATCATTTAAACAACTAGGTCTGGAAACCCAAACAAACAAGGATGAGCGTTCAATTAAGCGATAAAACTATCGAGAATTCCTAGGGTATAATAGAAAATATTCTAATCAAAATTGATAAATTCGTATTCCCAGTAGACTTTGTCGTTTTAGACATGGATGAGGACAATAATATTCCTTTAATTTTAGGAAGACCCTTTTTAGCAATTGCCAAAGCTAAAATTGATATCTATGCAGGTGAACTCAACTTTTGCGTAGGCGACGAGATAGTCACTCTCCAAGCTCTTGACTCGGCCAGAACATCAAGTGATAAAGAATACCAACCTCGTGTGCCATACCCCGATGCAATAAAGAAAAACCACACAGAGGAAGAATTCGGTGAACTCACACTTCGTGTAGATGACGAAACAATCACTCTTCAAGCTCTTGACCCAACTAGGACATCGAGTAATAAAGGTACGAACGATAATTTTATTGATAACCATTTAGTTCAACCTTCTTTACAGGAATCATCACGAAATCACCTAGCTGAGCTATATCTTAGACCGTGTGCCAACAAAGAAGAATTAGATGAGGAACGAAGCCTTAGGGTCGACAAACTAGAAGAGTGGACAACACAATTTAAAAAAGAACCGGAACCACACGAAGTGAAACAGACAGAAACCCCAGATAAGCTGATAGGAACAACAAATCACATCAAAATAGAAGATTAGTTATTGTTGAATAAGGAAGACCCTCAAATCACCAATCCAGACCTCAAGGCAACCGAAGAAATCACTTTTGAGGTACTTAATGTCTTCCTATACGGGACAGTCGAGGTAAGCAATCCTAAATTCAGCACTTTTGAGGTAAACACTACTCGACTGAAACTTTATATCAAAAATCGAGTTGAGCGCATGAGAAAGGACTTTCACCTCCTCAAACCACCTTGACCATACAAATAACAGGTAAAGTCTAGCTCAAGACTTTAAACGAGTGCTTATCAGGAGGCAACCCGAGCACTAACCTTACTAATTAGTTTAGTTTTTCTTTTCATATTTAGGCGCAGGTTTCCATACCCACAATGCCTTGCACACGGCCGTGGCTGTGGCCGTGTGAACTCCACGGGTCGGTACAAGGGCGTGGACCGTATCACTATTTAATTATTTACTTTTATTTTTATTTTTATTTTTATTTTTATTTTTATTTTTATTTTATCTTCTTTATTATTTTATTTTTATTATTTATGACATTTAGATTTAGCTTAGGACACAATAAAATTCGACTGGCTGCTTCGAGGATTCAATTTCAAACGGTTCGAGACGCTTCCCCACGTTCACCTCCAATCCTAGCCGGTTTTTTTTCATTGACTTCATCCAAAAAAAAAATCAGGAAGTTTCACTTCTCTCCCTCTCTTTTGATTATCCTACTATATGCTATTACCTATCTTTGTACATTGAGGGCAACGTACATCTTAAGTGTGGGGGGGGTTAACTGTAAGTATTATTTGAAAATCCCTAAATTATGCCTTGTTCTAAAGTAATTTTCTCATATTACTAATTAGGATGAAATTTCTGATGGTTTATGATTTTTATTGATATGTTTTAGAGTAAGTCATTGATAACTGTGCATTGATGATTAAATTTGAAGGATACTAGAGAATCAAGCATAATAAGTCTATTTTTCAGAAATTAAAATTTTTTAGGTTGCCTACCTGAATTTGAATATTACTTTGAAGTTTGAAATTTACGAGGTTGACATCAAAAACCTATAATTTTTGTGAGATTTTGAGCCTTATAAAGCATTTGTTCTTTTTTTGCTCATTTTTTGATTATGAGTGTATCAACTATGAACTGTTATTCTAGAACTTGCCTTGATTATACATGTCAAGACCACATTTATGATTTGATATACCGAGATGATAAAGGCACTTAGGTTTTAACCCACTTACTCCACTAGAAAACCTACCTTCATAAATTAAACCCTAGTGAACCCATTTGATCCTAACAACCCCTTTTCATTGACTTACCCACTAATATTAACCCAAAGCCTTTTGTTTTTGTTATTACCATTCTTCTTGATTACCCTTTTTGTTGAGATTTGACTCTGAACGGTTTCCTAACAATGTTCTATATTTCAGTTGTAAAAGTTCTTTTTTATTATTATAATAGTTTGTTCTTAAAAAAAATGAAGTATGTTCATTATTAGTTATGTGATTAAATGAGCTTATACATTAAAATTCCAATTCTCGAAAAAACAAACCTGTATTATTAGTATTATTAGTTTTTCATTTGATGTAAGATTAGTTCATTTTTCTAGTTAGGAAATTTATCAGGTCAATCTCGATTCTAACCTTCTAATTCAGCCTTTATCCATACCCTTCACCTAAGCCCCGTTACAACCCTGCTAAAGACCTTTTGATTTGTGTATCATCTCATTTTACAGTGGTGGAGATTTAATTTTCATGCAAGCCTATGGGATTAACTTTTCATGTTCGACTTATTGAGTGCTTAATTTTGAACCTTAAACACTTTGAGTGATTTGAGTGAACCTTTAGTGAGGATGTCAATTCTTGTCAATTTTGAATCAGAGGTAACTATTCAGATAAAGGGAAACGCCTATGTTTACATGCTATAAATGTATGACTTTGATTGTTTGAATCTTTAAGAATCTTTGAGTTGAATTATCCATGTATGAATTATCTTTGAATTATGATAAAGCATGATTGATGGATTTTATGAATCATGGAAAGTTCGTTTTAATTGTAAATTTTGCTTGAGGACAACCAAAAGCTTAAGTGTAGGGGTATGAAACACCCCAAACCCGGCCCACGAGCCTTGACCGGATCTGGTATGTTCCCTGAGTAAAACAGTTCAAAACTTGTTTGTTATTTTGGAAATTTTGGGTGGTTTTAAAGAAAATTTGATTTGTGTTGAGTTCGGATTGAAAATGGTGTTGTTCTTGAAGACTAGATTTTATTAAAACAATATTTTTATTTGTACTTGAAATCAATAAGTTAGAAGTATTGCCTAGTTTTTAGAGTTTAACATTAAATTGAAAATCGTTTGTGTTTAGGTGTCAAAACATTTAAAATTTAGTTTTAAGAAAAGTTATTTAATCTTGATATATTAATAATCGTATCATAATAAACCGAATAAAATGCATGCTTAAAACAGTTAATAGTAACGGCCTTATTACATCAAGAAAAACCCGAAATAAATCCAAAATACTTAAATATAAAATTCAAAATAAAATAAATCTTGAAAGTGAGCATGGCCACCATCGAGTTCTCGCGACCCGGTCCATTTCTTGTGTGTCACTGAAAAGATATCCCACAGCGGGGTGAGTCAAAAGCAGACTCGGTGTGTAATGACCAACACAAAGTCCCAAACGATTTAGGCATATCAAATCATATATATATAAGAAATATAAATAATGATGCAATCCCGAACCTAAGCCTAAATATCCATCCTCTACACATCACCGTACCTGCCATCACACCGTGGGGATTACTAAATCGACCCTCCATCCGCTACACACCATCGAAGGTAGCCGTTGCAGACGACATGCGCATCGCCCTTATAAATTGTGGCATAACCACCCGATAATGTGACAAAGTCACCAGATAATAATACGTGACATAAGTCACCACATTCAGATTATGTGACATGAGTCACCAGATATTGTGGTAAAAACCACCAGATCACTTCCCCTTTTTATAATCACCCGTGTGCCCCATGCATCATACATTCATGCAAAAATATTGCAACTTAGCTTATCTCATATTCGTAACAAATTCTTATTTGTGTCATATTCAATGTTCATAACACTATTCACTGTTCACAGAGCTTTATAGAATGTAACGTACCTGAATACTCTGTACCATTGTATGGTACCATTTGCCACATTATTATACTTTCATTATCACATACAAATCATTGATACCATAAAACCATTAGAGATTAGTGTAGGGTTACACACCTGGTTACTATCGTATTCACTGAATCCCGAAAATCCCAATCTAATGCTCTAGATCCTTAGTTCCTACATTCGGCCAACCCTAAGCATTTTAGCAAAAAGCCATTCGGCTAAATAATCAAATCCCGAAGGATTATTGCAACCAAAATCCTTACCTTGCGGATCTAAATCCCGGGAGTGAGATCCAAGATATTTCGGAATGTACCGTTAGGTCAAACTGCCATCAACTCTTGAACCCACAGAGATATGATGTTGATCAATTAGTTTCGGCTTTTGGAGTTTTGCGAAAAGAAGAAGAGAATGAAGTACAGAGAGATTCGGCCAAAGTGAGAGGAGGGAATGGGAGAATGGTATTCGGCTTTGGATTTTAAGAAAAAGGATTGAAGGGAGTTTCAACAAGAATGGAAAAAGAAGGAGAACTTTCGGCTTTGACAAAATAAAAGAAGAAGAGAAGATTTGCTAAAGAATTCGGCAGAGGCACAATTGAAAGGAAAAGAATGAAAATGGCCCCACTTCTTCCCTTTGGCCGAAAATACCACACCTAGATCCCCCTATTTGGCCAACTCCTCATCTCTCTATCCAATCCCTTGTTATTTTCCTATTTTCCCTCTTCTTTACCCTTTCAAAAAATAAATTGAATTAATCAATAGTTACCTCCCTACCTTAGCCGAATTTTAAAGGGAATTTGACCACATCTTAAGCTCATCCCCTCAGTCTCCCCATGCCGTCAACTCTGCTCATCCTTGCTGCAAAATAAAAAATCCCTTTTGTTTCCCTTGCTGCTCGAACCTAGGCCTTTTTACCCTGCTTGTGGCGTCAGTTACTAAGGCCCTAAGTGGCGCCTCCTTGCCGCTTTTCCAAGCCCAATCTTGTGTCTAATTTCCCTTACAAATTCTCTTAAGGCCTATCAAGCTTAGCTCCTCTAAAACTTAAAATACAATATTTTCTAAGGCATTCACCTACACTCTAAAGTTCTCAAAAATCATAAAACACATTCAAATTACACACAAGCATGCTTCCACATATATTTAAGCAAAAATGCACAAGCCCTAATTCCCGGATATTACAGGGTATTTGATAAACCATAAATGTAACATATTTTAAGCCCACATTTAGTATGTTTTTGGATGAATTAAGCCTCAATTTATATAAAAAGGTCCTCTTAATCCTTTGTTTCCATGTTTTATACCAAGGAAAGCACCCGAGGATGAAAAGAACGGAAAACGGGCCCAAAACGGAGTAAATGGACCATATCACGAAATCGACACAGCCTGGCCCAAAGACCACACGGTCGTACCTCATTAAAAGTCCAAACACGGCCTGGCCACGTTCACACAGGCGTGTGCCATGGCCGTGTCCCTGTCGTTGGAATGAGCAATTACATTCGGGAAATGATACTTGGAGGCAAAGAAACACATTCCAAAGCCTATTCAAACACCCTATTAGGAATTCTACTTAAATTAGGATACTTAGGGGCCAAGTAAGACATCTCAAAGTTTATATAAACACTCAATGGGGCAACTTGAAAGGGGAGTTCGGCAGAAGCCGAAACCGGGTCGAGCTAGGCTAAGGAGCCAAGCCAGAAAGGTCAGAATTGTGGGAATTGCTCGAAGTTAGCCAGTTGATCCATCCCAAGAAGCCGAAATTATACTCAAGACGGCGGAATTCTTCTTCAATTCCTTCAGAGAGTTTTAGGAATTTCTTATGTTTTATTTTATCTTTTCTCTTGAGATGTTTTCTTTATTCATTATGAACTAAACCCCTTAGATACCTAAAGGGGATGAAACCTAGATGAATCTTGTTATTTGATTTTTGAATTATATGATAAATACTTAGTTTGTTCTTAATTATGCATGCTTAATCCAAATCTGATGTGCTTAGGTGGAGGAGGAATAGACCCTGCTTAAGAGTAGATCTAGCGTAATTAAGCGGAGTTGATCGAACGCCTAGAGATAGGGTTACGAGATTTTTCCAGATTAGGGTGAAACCTTATATGGGAATCCATAGATCGATTTACTACTATTCTAGGGGGTTATTATAAGAAAACGAGAGTTCCACTAATTAACCTAGGGTTAGACGTTATTCGCCTCGAGAGAGGGTTTAGCATAGGTTAGGGAGTCCTACGGATCAAGCTAAGTAAATAAATCATATAATTCAGGGTTAGATAACAAGTGAAGTCTAGGTGGATTCTTTCTGAGGGTATCGTCGTGATCAATTGAGTTTTTCTTCAAGTTATTTCGCAATTCATTCTTTTTGTTTGTGTCCTTAGCTTAGTCGTCGTTAATTTAGATTAAAACAAACTTCACTTTATTTTTAAGGCTGAATAAAAAAAAAGAAAGTTAGTATTAGTACTTTTAGTTCCTTTGGGTTCGATAATCCAGTATTTTAAAGCTCTGATCTCAGCGATCACTATGCGATCTTGAGACCCAGTCTCAGTAGCAGGCGACACTAGCATCTCAGTCGTGTCCAGATTTGGCATACTGCCTAGTAAAGAGGACTCAACCCGAGCCCCTCTACGGCCTTTACCTTGGCCACTGGTACCTCTTTCGCAGATACCTCGTATGCTCATGTCTTGTGGGATTTATCTGGTATTACGAATTTTATGGATCAATTACGGTTTCAATATTTATTAGCAGATATTTTATGTAAACAGTTTCAATAATTAAGAGTGATTTTCGCAAATTGCAGACTCTATTAGTTTTGCTACAATCTCAGTTTTATTACAGTTTCCGTATACACTGCCTAGAGTGCTTTCATAGTATACTACCTACAGTAGTTTTAGAATATACTATCTACAGTATTTTCAGTTTAAACTTATCACAGTTTCAGAATACTTACAGGATTAGCGCAGGAGACTCGGTGTACCACATACTAAGTCAAATAATTTCAAATAATTTCGAGATAAATTCTTTAAAAACCAATTTTTGAAACCCAAAATGCAAATCTGAGTTTTACAACCTGGCTCTGATACCACTAAATGTAACACTCCAAACTCGGCCTAGATGTTATTGTTGAATCTGTCGAGGTCACATGGAATAGAATTTGAAATCGAAATTATCGAGTAGAAACCTTCTCTGATTATTATCTTCTATTTATCTCTTGTAAATTACAACTCATTTCCTCATTAATTTGATTCGTTTAAAAACATAATCTGTAGCGGAAGCTTTTAAAACCGCGATATTTGAAGAAAACCATTCGCATTTAGGAAAACATTGATTTTAATAAAATCGAGTTTCTGTTACAGTTCAAAATCTCATGAAAACAGTTTAAACTCAAAACAAAAGCAACAGTCCAAAAGTCCAAATTACATTAAAACACCCTATAAAAATGGAGAATAAAACCATAAATGAAGTTTAAATAGTGTGATAAACAAGTGGTCACTGTAGAGTCCTCCGTTGCACCGAACCATCAAGTCAGTGTGTAATCCCCCAGAAAACACGCATATAATCTATTAACAGTTAACAGTCATATGCAATCTCGGCCTAATCCCATTACATTCCCAGTAGCAGTTTGGGCCTTAGCCCAGTTCAATTTTAGTATTCAGCATCAGTTAAACACTAGGGCCTTAGCCCTTCACAATAACAGTCATGCATTCAGTAACCAGTAATAGAGTCTTACCCACAAGCCTCTACACACCATCTCCGTCCATCCCTACATTCTATGTAGGGTTTAAAAACTCTCACCCATCCCTACACTTCAAGTGGTACCGAATGTGACACATTATTAGTAGATTTGCAGCTGATGTAACGCTCTAAACTCGGCCTAGACGTTATGGCCGAATCTGGCGATGTCACAGGGAATGGGATTTGAAATCGAATTTACCCAGTTAAAGCCGTTTCTGTTTATTAGCATCTATTTACCTATTGTTAATTTTAAAAATAAATTCCTCGTTAATTTTGATTCATTTAAAAACATATTCTGTAACGGAAGCTTTTTAAAATGTGTTATTTAGAAAAAACCGTTCGCGTTTAGAAAAACGTTGTTTTAAAGGATATCGAGTTTTCGTTGTAGTTCAAAGTTCATGAAAAATAGTTAAAGACCAAAGTAAAGGTAAACAGTCAAAAAAGTCCAATTTACAACAAAATACTCCCAGAATAATAAAAATTAAATCAGTCAAATAACCGTGGGGTCACCGTAGAGTCCTCCGCCGTGACCGATCCGTCTAATGCAGGGATTACATGCATGAGATAAAACAAAAAGGGGTGAGTTTACGTAAACTCAGTGTGTAATCCCCACAAATCACATGCATACAGTTAGTCACAACAAACACTCAAATGCAATCTGGGCCCTAAGCCCATTTTAGTTTCAGTAGTAGTTCGGACCTTAGCCCATTTCTGTTTCAGTAACAGATATGCATTAGGGCCTAAGCCCATCATAGTGTGATGATCGGATATACATTTATCGAGAATGTAATCCTACCCAACCGGCCTCTACACACCATCTCCGTCTATCCCTACACTCCATGTGAGGTTTAAAACACCCACCCATCCCTACACTCCAAGTAGTACCAAATGCAGCACATAATCAGTAAATTTCAGCTGAGCTGTCAGATATTAGGCTTAAGAGCCTTTCAGTACACTTCCTCTAAATATCAACAACCCAACCCAATGCAATGCAACATACAATATATGACATGCTAATACACATACAGTTCAATATTCATTCATATAATCATCATGCTCAGTACATACATAATACATACAATTCACGTATTTAGGGATCTAAGTAGTGCTTACCGACCCTAAAGTAGGTTCACAGTCGACTTGGGCGACCCGTGCAACCTTAGAACACATTTCAGTTAAATGGGCTCACACGTCCATATGGCCCACACGACCCAAATCAGTCTAGCCCGTGTGTCGCACACGACTTACCTGGCCATCACACGGTCGTGTCTTGCGCGTATGGCCTAGCCTCATCGATCACACGCTCGTGTTATAGCACACAGCCTACCACACGGGTGACCACACGCCCATGTGGCGTTGATAGTGGGGTTGTTGACTTTTGTCGAAACCTCATTTTCTACGTTTTCGGGTACACACCTAGTACTATTTCGATGTAGAATCACTCCCAATCAAACCAGCACTTAAATTGATACCACAAACCTCCCAAGATCAGTTATAATTCTTGATTAAACCGAAATCGCGAAACCAATAATATTTCAAATTGAACGTTTAACACTTACCCAACAACCCCGAAAGATTCTGTCACGAGTCTGAACGAGGAGAGCCCCTATCTTCTTGATTCGCTGTTGCCAGGACAAATAATGACTCTCCAAACGACAATTGGAAAACAAAATTACAAACAAAACCTTTACCTCCACTTACCGAAAAACTAATCAGAGGGGGCACTAAAAGGAGACAATTAAAACGAAAATCAAAATGAAAGCAATCAAAATGAATCGGAAAAAGAAAGGCAGAATTTCGGCAGAAGGGGGAGAATAGAACAACCGTAAAAAAGAAAATTGAGAGAAAAAAATTTGAAAAGAAAGAAAGAAAACCAAGATGTGACAAAAAATCCCTTGATTTTCTCCCACTAGCCCCCACTACTCAACCTCCTCAGAATTCATGTTTGACCGAAACTCTCTTTTGGTCAAACCAGCAAAAATAAACTCCCATGCTCGCGCAGGGATTCGAACACAAGACCTTCAGCAATTTGACACTCCCCTTAACCACCAGACCAGCAAGCCCATTCTGTTATGATTTCATCCAGAATTAGCCTTAAACCTACTGAGCAAGGGTAAGGCTTAAATTTGAAAAAAAATCCCAAAATTTGACAAAGATAAAGCTTGAACTTGGAACCTCACACACACACCCAGAACACTTAACCCGTGAAGTAGATACACAGTTGTGTCATTTTAACAGAAACAGAAATATAAATTTTGGGCCGTTACAGCTGAGCTGCCAAATGTTAGGCTTAAGAGCCTTTCAGTACACTTCCTCCACAGATCATCATCCGAACACAATGCAATGAAACATAAAATAAATGACATGCTATTAAATAATTAACAGTTACACATACAGCTTAGTATACATGCATATAAGCATCATGCTCAGTACATACATCATGCATTCAATTTACGCATGTAGGGGTCTAAGTAGTGCTTACCGACCCTCTAGTAGGTTCACAGCCGACTTGGGTGACCCGTGCAACCTTAAGAAACTTTTCAATTAAATGAGCCCACACACCTTTGTGGCCTGCCCATGTGGCCCACACAGCCCGATCTGGCCTTGGCCTTGTGGATCACATGGCCTGGCCCAAAATCCCACACGCCCGTGTGGACCCACACACCCGAATCAGTCTAGCCTGTGTGTCGCACACGGCATACCTTACCATCACACAGCTATATCTTACGCACACGGCCTGGCCTTGTCGATCACACGCCTGTGTCCCATCCCACGGCCTACCACACGGGCGACCACACGCTTATGTGGCGTCGACAGTGGGGTTTTTGGCTTTTGCCACAACTCCGATTTCTGCACAATTGGGTACACACCTGGTTTCGATTGATGCTAAAACACTCCCGAGATATCCAATACCTATAATTGACCAATATTTCCCAATTCAGTCACTTAAATCGTCTTTCAATCAAAAACATAACGGGGTCGACCATTGATAATCTATCAAAACCTTATCTTCGATTGAGAAATAGAAATTTTGCACACTACAACAATGATGGAGAAACTTCAGCCCCTTTAATATCCCCGATCAACCGAAAACAAACGTTGCACAACAGAGACGACTTGAACAAGAAATCAAAAAAAGATACTCCAATGAATATCCTGATAACTCCCCCTATCCCAACTCCCCTAAATTCTCTCCACCAAACTCTCCACTACTTAGACGTCTAACACAACTCAAACTCTCTCTCTCAGAACCGAACAAAAATATTGCCTACGCGGGGAATTGAACACCAGACCTTCAGCAGACTAACACTCCACTTAACCACCAGACCAGCAGGCCCATTCTGATGCGGTTTTACCAACAATTAAACTTAAGCCTACTGAACAAGGATGAGGCTTAAGTTAGAAAAATACCAAAATTTGCCAAAGATAGGGCTTGAACTTGGGACCTACCACACACACCCAGAACACTTAACCATTGAAGCATATACACATTTGTGTCACATTTTCACAATAACAAAAATAAGAATTTTGGGGTGTTACACAACTTGTTCAAATTATATCAAAAACATACCAAAACATGCCATTTACCTAATTCTAAACAATATGTCATAAGGCACCATTACAAACAACATTCAAGTCTAACATTCAACTTCAATCTCTACCAAGTTCAAATCTAACTCAATAAGACCATATTGACAATGTGTCATAATTCAATCATCAAATAACATTACTTGCCAAAACATATGTACCACATATTTGCTACTAAAGGAAAACCATCCATATACCATGAAACACCCCAAACCCGGCCCGCGAGCCTTGACCGGATCTGGTATGTTCCTCGGTGTAAACCGGTTCAAAATTCTTTTCTCGCTTTGGAAAAACTGTGTGTTTTGAAAGAAAAATTATTTTGGGTTGGGCTCGAGTTGAAAACAAATTTATCTTATATTAAAAACCCATTATTTTAGGTGATAAATCATTTAGAGTTTATTATAAAGTAAAATTTACTTAATATTTAATTTAATAAAAATTCATAACATAATAAAAACAATAGAATAGTTCAACTGTGGCCTTATTACATCAACATTTAAAATCCGAAATAAATCAAAATACTTAAAATGTAAAAGTCCAAAATTAAATAAACTTCAAGCTGAGCATGGCCACCACAAGCTCCTGCCGACCCGGTCCATCACTGTTCGTCACCTGAAACATGTTGCAACAACGGGGTGAGTCAACAGACTCAATGTGTAACCACAACACTAAGTCCTAACAAATTCAAGCATACAAGTCACACATGAACATAAAACATTTAAATAATATGATGCAAACCCGAACCCAAACCTAGATGCCATCCGTTACACATCACCCGTACTAATCGGCACACCGTGGGGACTACTGAGTCAACCCTCCATCCGCTACACACCATCGAAGGCGATCATTTGCGATCGGCGTGCTCATCGCCCTTATAAATATTGTGGCATAGCCACCAGATAATATATTGTGTCATGAGACACCACATTCAAATAATTGTGACCGAGGTCACCACATTCAGATATCGTGACATAAATCACCACATTCACTTCCTCTTTCATAATATCCCATATGCCCCCTAAATCATTCATATCATGCAATCTCATACCATAGGCCTTATTTCACATTCTTATCATTATTTACACATGTACCATAACAGATCATATTATAATCCTAGTAGGAGTAAGAAAACGTACCTGGATTCTTTGTACCATAACATGGTACCTTAGCCATAGCTTTCACATCATTATAATACTTATATTAAATGTAATGCTTTAAATTTATTAAGTCTTAGAGAAGGGTACACACCTGATATTCTTATCGATTCACAGATTTCCCGAAAATCCGATCTACTGACTTAGATCTTTAGTCCCTTGCTGTCGATTTGATTATTAATCAAATCCCGAAACTTGTAATCTTTCCTCCTTGAAATCGGCTAACATTCAGTCACTTGACTAGGTTAGTTTTCAGCTTTTAATAAAATAAGGAATAGATCTAGGTTGCTAAATAGACCTTGGCCGATTGGATAGGTACTCTTACCTTTGCGAATCTAGAATCCCAAAATTGCTATTTACCCTTGGTGTCTGTCGAAATCACCTAGACACATGTTAGATTAATTTCTAACATTAAATCATAATAATGGCCCTTGGCCGAATACTTGTGGCTTACCGTAGATCTTTGAAATCCCGAAGAAAGTCCCGAAAGATCCTTCCTTGTAGTCGACAATAGGCAAATCCCGAAACCTTTTCCATAGTTTCGGCTAAAGAACAAAAATAACAATTAGATCTTAGATTTTGACAAGCCTATCGAACAAGAATGGAAAACGAATTTGATCTTACCCTTATTTGAAAAAATCGACAATCACCCTTGTCTGACACCACAGAAGATTTGGCTTTTGGGATTCAATGGAGTAATCGGCTTCAACAAGGATGAAAAGAGAGGGATATGAGCTTAGGAAGAATCAGCAATGGTGGTTTTAGGGAGAGGTTTCGGCTAGAGCAAATAAAAAAAAAAGAAAACTTTGAGAGAGAGAGTAGGATGGAAATTCGGCTATGAGAAGGAAAAGAGAAGAAACAAAGTAAAAAGATGGACACCTTTGCTAGGAATTTCGGCTAACACTCAAACTCTAGCCTTTCCTTGCTTTTCTCCTCTTTTAACTCTTCTTCCTTTATTCAAAAATAATAAAAATAAATCTACAATTATCCCCTTAGCTTTAGCTGAATTTTTAAAGGAATCCAAACCCATCTAAGACTCCTCTCTTGAGTGCCTTAATGCCGTCCATCACCTCCCTTTGTGCTGCAAAAATAAAACTTTTATTTGCTTCCCTCACGACTCGAACACAAGCCCTCCTTGCACTGTGTATGGCGTCATTTCTAGAGCCTTAAGTGGCACCTCCAAGCCACTTTTCCAAGCCTATTTATGTGTCATATTTCCTCTATAACTTTTCTTAAGGCCACCCTGCTTTAGTTCCCTCTTTTATCTTTAAAATCGAGTAATTTTTTAAAGTGCTCACCTACGCACTAAGGTTCACAAAATTCATAATGCACATTCACAGCACACACAAGCATGCTATTTCATATAACTTAGTATTAATGCATAGGCTATAATCCAGGATATTACAGTTCTACCCACCTTAAAATAATTTCGACCTCAAAATTACCTGGCTAAAACAAATGAGGGTATTGCTGTCGCATTGCCTCTTCTGGCTCCCACGAAGCTTCCTCCGATCCATGATTGCGCCATATTACTTTGACTAAGGGAACTGATTTCCTTCGTAGCACTTTCATTATCTCGCTCTAAGATCTGAATCGGCTCTTCCTCGTAGGACAAATCTGGCCTTAACTCCACCTCTTCAACTGGTACCACATGAGATGGATCCGATTGATAACGACGTAGCATGGACACATGGAATACGTCGTGCATCTGCTTCAATTCCGAAGGCAACTCCAACTGGTATGCCACTGGTCCAACTCGCTTCAATACCAGATAAGGTCCTATAAACCTTGGACTTAACTTCCCTTTGCGACTAAATTTCATCACTTTCTTCCATGGCGACACCTTAAGAAACACTTGATCGCCTACATCAAATTCTATTCCCTTCCGTTTGAGATCTGCGTACGACTTTTGTCTATCAGAAGCTTCCTTCAATCGTGCCCAGATTATCTCAACCTTCTCTTCGGATTCTGCCACAATCTCTGGACCCAAAACTCGTCGTTCCCCTAATTCAGTCCAACACGTAGGAGTTTGACACTTCCGACCATACAACGCTTCATACGATGCCATCTGAATACTGGACTGATAACTGTTGTTGTAGGCAAACTCTGCTAAAGGCAAATATTCCTCCCAACTTCCTCTGAAATCCATTACACAGCCCCTCAACATATCCTCCAACACTTGGATTACCCGTTCGGACTGCCCGTCCGACTGTGGATGAAAAGCCGTAGTGAAATCCAACTTAGTACCTAAAGCTTGGTGTAAAGCCTTCCAAAACCGAAAAGTAAACCTTGGGTCTCTATCGGAGATGATCGATACCAGAACTCCATACAACCTTATAATCTCTGCCACATACAACTTTGCCAACTTTTGCAAAGAATAATCCATCCTTACCAGAATGAAATGCGCGGACTTTGTAACAGACCAATTTTGACCCAAATCGGAACGGTGGTTTCGGGACCATGAATCCAAGCCTGAGAGATATTTTAATATTATATTTTGTGTTTGTTACATGTGATTTAGTGAGTGTGAAAATTTCGTAGAAAAATTTAGTCGTTTAAGTGCTCAATTTGATAAAAAGGATTTAATCGAGAAAAGCGCAAAAGTTGCATGCTAAAGTGAAGAGTACTAAATTGATTGTGGCTTTTTAAGTGGGTGTACCAAAAGGGAAATTAGCCCATTCACCATAGTAAGGGACGGCAATGGGCTTTTATAAGTCCAAATTATATGTTAAATTAGCCTATTATATGTTATGTTGATATATTAGTAAATAAGGTATATTAAATGTGTTATTATAACATAAAATAATAAAGTTAAGTGGGAAGAAAGAGAACATCACATTGTTCATCTTCTTGGTCGAATGTTTGAGGAGAAAAACTCCATTTTGGAGCTTGAAGTTTCGGCAACTTAAGGCTTGATTTGGGGTAGGTATTTTACTTAGTTTTTGATAAATTTTACGTTTTTGAGATCGTTGTTTCGTGTATTACCCGACCCATGTCTAAATTTTTGAAAATACTATGTATATAGGATTCGGCCATTAACATGTTTGGATAGTCTTGATGTTTGATGATTTTAAATTAAATGTATGTTAAAGATTTACAAGTTTTGTATTGGAATTTTTGGTAATTTTGAGTATATATAGGGCTAAATTGAAAAGAATAAATTTGTGAAGGATTAAAATGTCAAATAAATGAAATGCATGGACACCTATGACTATAATGAAGATTCGGCCAAGCTAGGATGTTGGAAAATTTTGCATATTTTGTGTTATGTGCAAATGGGACTAAATTGTAAAAATGGGAAACATTAGGGGCAAAATGGTAAATTGCCCATTTGGGTGTTTTGGGACTAAATTGAGATGAAATGAGATTAAATGAGCTAAATTCTAATGTGTTTTAGATCAAGAGCAAAGAAAGACCGAATTAGACCGGGGAAAGACGAAGGTTCTCGAATAAGCCGATTCGCACGGACTATCGACAACCGAGGTAAGTCCTTTAGTTAAATCATGTCAAAGAATTAATTATGGTTATCTTGACTATTAAAAATTTATGAATGTTAATATCCAATTACATCATGGCGAATGTATATTGACATATTGGTTGATGATTTATGTTGAGTATGTGATGGAAATTATTTTGGCTAATGCAAGGTGAATAAGTAAGTTCTTGAGCTACTTTATATTTAAAGATCATTTACATATCTAGTGAATGATAAAATTTGTATAAGCTTGGTGTAAAACCATGAGTTGGCGATTGTGATAATGATGGATTGGATTGATTTCAAATTTATTTAATGCAATGGGAATAAATGTATATGATTCGATATGTATAGTGAAATGTGAAAAGCATGTAAAAATATTTCGACATTGGGCTTCGAGCCTAGCGAGCCTCGTCTTAGGTGACATAATCGGGCTTTATGCAGCGGTGCCTTGTGCGGTGTTATTTATCGGGCTTTTATGCCTAGCGAGGCCTTGTGCGGTGTTATTTATCGAGCTTTTATGCCTAGCGGGCCTTGTCTGCAGGTGTTATTATTCGCTTCTACGCCTAGCGAGCTTGATGCGGTGATGTGCTTTACAAAATAGAAACCGAAATTTATGTTCAAGGCGAATTAAAGCAAATATATCGAGTTAACGGCTCAGGTGAGTATGTAAAGTAGGAATGAGTTTCTTACTTAATTAAGATAAGGTAAACTAGTGATTCAATGATTATTACCAATGGTATGTATTTCTCGGTTCTATTGATAAATGATGTGGTATCGTGACTTTGGCCGTTTAATATGTAAATATATAAGACTAGGTGTATTCGGCCACAAGGGTGGTTGTATAATTAATAACATGTTATAATAATTGATATCCAAGTATATGAATAATGGTACCTATGGTTATATGATGACACATTGGGTTTTAAAGATCGGATTCTGACGAATATTTTGATCATAAATATGTGGGTAAGGAGAAACTTTCCTATCAATTTCATACTTAGTTACATGGATATGAAATTGAAAGCTTGATAATGAAAATGAGCATAAGTATAAGTTGAGTTGTAGAAATTGAATTGTTAGTGTTTGAATGTTATATTTTTATGAAATTAGGACTTACTAAGCTAGCGAGCTTATCGTGTGAAATGTTTCCTCTGTTTTATAGATTAGGCAAGCTACAAGCTCGTCGGGATCGTTCGGAAGGTCGCCCACACTATCAATCTACATTTTGGTACTCTTTCATTTTGGTTTTAAACGAAGGCATGTATAGGGAAGACTTAGTCTTTGTTGATGAACTCTTAAGGTTTATGTATGTAATAGCCATGCGAATATGGCTAAATTTTTAGTAAGTATGATGTTGGGTTTCGATATGTATGTTGGTTCATGATGGCAAGGTTTATGCTTTCTTAATCAAAGTTTAATCATTTTGTTAAGGAAATGTTTATATACTGAAATGAATCCTTGAATTAGGAATGTAGGTAGGTTCGGTTAGAAGCTAGTCTTTCATAAAATGCAACAAAACAGCTTGTAGTAACAGCAGTGATGTGAGTTAGAAAAATCACCAAAAATAGGGTATATTGAATTAAAAGGTGAATGAGATATGGAATTAAACCTTATTGTGTCTATTTTTACATGAAAGAAACAGAGTAGGCAAAAGATTTATATATTATGAGATAATTCAGTTTTAGTGAGACCTGCTCTGAATGAATTCGTGAGTCACTGTTCTGTTTTGGAAAAATTTCCATAAATTGTACAAAAATAATTAAGAAGCATGGTTTATATGTGTAGAACCCTTAATTAATCTATTTTTCATTGATATAAACAAGAACATCATAGGAAATTTGTGCAATGAGATAACTGCATTTTTGTAGGGACAGGTCAGAATTGTCAAGCAGTGTAATAAGGGTAAATTTGATGAATAAACTGTACTAATTGGCTACATGAAAAATTCTGGAAAAATTATGGTGAATAGTTATATGAGTCTAGTTTCAAGTAAAATTTACGGATCTAAATTTTGAGTTTTGTAACTCGAGTTATGGTCGATTTAGTCAGTGTGATGCAGTTGGACAGCTTTAAAAAATTTTTACTTCCCGAGTTAATGGTCAAGTCTAGTAATGCCACGTACCCGACTCCGGCAAGGGTTTCGGGTAAGGGGTGTTACATTTGATTGGTATCAGAGCTTACGGTTTAGTCGATTCTAGGACTACCGTAGCGCGTGTGAGTCTAGCTATACATGCCTTTATTATATGTTGGTAGTGTGGTGACTTCTGACAGCCTGAACTTTATTTTATATAGTAAATGGACACTGATCCTGAAAGAGTTGTAGCTGATGATGTGGAGAGCGTGGCGCCTGACCGTACCCATGGATCAGCAACGATAGACTCTCGACCTGTTTGGGTAGTACGAAGGAGAAACTAAACAAGCCTTTTATCGGATGATGAATGAGTGGTTTGCCCAATTTATTCAAAATAACCCGTGGCCGTACTCCCAACCTCCACCCCGAATAATCTAACTCCGATTCCTTCAACTCCCCCAATGATAGATCCGATGAGATCTAGTAGACCCCCAATTGATAAAATCCGAAAATATGGGGCCGAAGAATTTAAAGCTAATGACGATGATGACGCAGAGAGAGCCGAAATGTGGCTTGATAACACTATTCGGGTACTTGATGAGTGTCTTGTACTCCGGATGAATGCTTGAAGTGTACTATATCCTTCATGCGGGACTTTGCATATCACAGTGGAATACACTAGTATCGTGGTTAGAAAGAAAAAGTGACATGGGATTTCTTCGAGAATGAATTCGCAAGAAATATATCACCAAAGATTCATTGATCAAAAGCGAAAAGAATTCCTTGGTGAAACAAGGACGAATGACCGTGTGACGGAATATGAACGAAAATTTGTCGGACTCAATAGATATGCTAGAGAGTGTGTTTCTTCCGAAGCTATTATGTGTAAAAGATTTGAAGATGGCTTTGAATGAAGATATAAAGATGTTCGTTGGCATTCTTGAAATTCAAGAGTTTGTGACTTTAGTTGAAAGAGCTTGCAAAGTGAAGAGCTCGGGAAAGAGAAAAGAAAGTGTGAGGCTCAAGCTAGAGACATTCGTAAAAGATCTTGGGTAAAGTCTTTCATTCCATGATCAAGAAGCCGAGAGAGACGACTACGTAGATAGAAAGCTAATCTGAGATCCACCTAGGCGGGATCGACCTCCTATGAGCTCCAGAGCTACCTCGATGCTTGAGTGTTGGTAATGTTCCACAAAATAGAGTTGAGTGCAAGCATTGTGGGAAATGGCACTCAGGGAGTTGTAGATTTCATGATCGGTCTTGCTATAAATGTGGATCATCAGACCATTTTATTAGAGAGTGTCCGAAGTTAGCCGAGCGAGAATCTGATCCGAACACTAAGCCGAGAACAGCGTGTCAATGCGAGGTAGACCACCCGGATATTCGGGCAATGTAGGTGGTAGTCGAGAAGGAACGAAGAACACCACGGATCGACCGAGGCTAGAGCTCCGCTAGAGCATATCTTTGCGCGAGCTAGAGAGGATGCTTCCTCCCCGACGTCATTACGGTACTTTCACTCTTTATGATACTCACCGTGATTGCACTAATTGATCCTGGTTCGACTCATTCTTATGTGTGTGAAACTTTAAAATTCGGCAAGACTCTGTTAGTTGAGTCTCACCGAGTTTGTGATTCGTGTTTCCAACCCTTTGGGTAGATGTGTGCTTGTTAATAAAGTGTGTAGAGGTTGCCCGTTGATGATTCGAGATTATTGCTTCCCGGTGATTTAATGTTGTTGCCCTTTTGACGAATTTGATATAATCTTGGGTATGGATTGGTTAACCCGCACGAGGCGGTAGTGGATTGTAAAGAAAGCTTATTGATTTGAAATGTCAAAGCGGTGAGACCATTAAAATTAAATCTGTGACATAAATGGGTTGCTCTGCAATATCTTCAATGTTAGCAGAAAGTATGTGAAAAAGGGTGTGAAGCTTATTTGGCCTATGTCTTTGGATAATAAAATGTCCGAGAAACAAATTGAATCAGTATCGGTTGTGTGTGAATACCCGATGTGTTTCTGAGGAACTACTGGGTTTACCTGTGCGAGAGATTGAGTTCGGCATTGAGTTAGTGCTTAAGATGCGACTCCGATTTCGATAGCTCCGTGCATCGAATGGCACCTCATTGAATTAAAAGAATTGAAAGCCTTGATTGCAAGAGTTGACAGATAGGGGTTTTGCACGACCGAGTTTCTCTCCTTGGGGTGCACCGGTGTTATTTGTGAAAAAGAAAGATGGGACTATGCGAATGTGTATCGACTACCAAGCAACTAAATATGGTAACTATAAAGAATAAGTACCGTTACCTTGGATTGATGATTTATTTGATCATTGAAGGGGGCTTCAGTGTTTTGAAAATAGATTTGAGAGCGGGCTATTATCAATTATTACAGTCGAGATTTAGATGTGCCAAAGATCGCATTTCGCATGCAGGTACGGACATTATGAGTTTTTGGTTATGCCTTTTGGACTCACTAATGCACTGCTGTTTTTACGGATCTAATGAACCAAGGTCTTCCGGCGATTTTGGATCGTTTGTAGTAGTGTTTATTGATGATATATTGATCTATTCCAAAAGTGAAACGGAACATGCCGAGCATTTGAGATTAGTACTACAAACTTTGAGAGATCAACGATTGTATGCAAAGTTCGGTAAGTGTGAATTCGGATGAATGAGGTCGGCTTCTTGGGTCATGTTGTTTTTGATGTCGTATTGGGTGGATCCAAATAAATTAACAAGCTATACTTGATTGGAGACCACCAAAGAATGTTTCGAGATCCAGAAGTTTCCTAGGCCTTGCGGGATATTATAGACGATTTGTAAAAGGTTTTTCGTAATAGCTACACCTTTGTGAAACTACTATAGAAAGATGTCAAGTTTGAGTGGTCGAGAAGTGTCGAGAAAAGTTTGAGCGGTTGAAAGCCCTTTTGACCCGAAGCCCAGTGTTAACTCGGCTGAATCGAGTAAAGAATTTATTATTTTTAGCGATGCTTCCTTGAATGGATTGGGTTGTGTTTTAATGCAAGAAGGCAAGGTGATAGCCTACGCTTGAGACAATTGAAGCCGCATGAGAAAAATTATCCAACTCATGATTTGGAGTTGGCGACCATTGTGTTCGCATTAAAAATTTGGCGTCACTACTTATTTGGCGAAAAATGTCATATTTATTCAGATCACAAAAGTTTGAAGTATTTGATGACTCGAAAGACTTGAACTTGAGACAACGTAGATGGTTAGAATTCTTTGAAAGACTATGAATTAGTTATTGACTACCATCCGGGAAAGCTAATGTTGTTGCGAGATGCGTTAAGTCGAAAATCATTATTTGCTCTTCGTGCATTGAACGCATGGGTGGCTATATCGATGATGGTTCGATCATAGCCGAATTACAAGCAAGGCCGATGTTCATTCAAAGAGATTTGTGATGCATGAAAGTTGACGAAAAGTTGATTTCTATTCGGATTCGGTGTGAAAATGGTATAGAATCGATTTTTTGATTGATGCAAATGATTGTTTGAGTTACAAAAGTCGATTGTGTATTCCTAAGAACTCGATTTGATCTGAGATGATTACGAGGAGGCCCATAATGGTCGAATGTCGATACACCGGGTAGTACGAAAATGTATAACGATTTGAAACATGATTCTATTGGTGGCACTGGCATGAAAGCGGGATATATCCGAATTTGTTTCCAAGTGCTTAATCTGTCAACAAGTGAAAGTGAGCATCAAGTACCGTCGGATTACTTCAACCAATCATGATACCCGAATGGAAATGGGATAGAATTACAATGGATTTTGTATCCGGTCTTCCTATGACACCGAGTAAAAAAGATGCCGTATGGGTTATCGTTGATAGACCCGACTAAATCAGCTCATTTTGTCTTGATGCGTACCGATTATTCACTTGATAAACTTGCCGAATTGTATGTGTCGCAGATTGTAAGGTTGCACGGTATGCCGAGTTCCATTGTTTCTGATAGGGACCCAAGATTCACATCGCGGTTTTGGAAGAAATTGCAAGATGCTTTAGGTACTAAACTTTATTTTAGTCTGACCTTCCATCCGCAAGCGAGATCGGTCGATGCGAGCGAACTATTTTGATACTTGAGGACATGTTGAGGTGTTGCGTTCTCGAGTTTGAAGGTACGTGGGAACGATACCTACCTTTGATTGAATTTGCTTACAATAATAGTTTCCAATCTAGCATAAAAATGGCGCCTTATGAAGCCTTATATGGTCGAAAATGTCGCACACCGTTGTATTGGAGTGAACTCAGCGAAAACAAGATACACGGGGTTGATTGGATTAAAGAAAGTAAGCGAAGGTGGTACTTATTAGAAATAACTTGAAAGCTGCTTCGGATCGTCAGAAGTCCTATGCCGATTTGAAGCGTAAGGATATTGAATTTCAGGTCGGAGATCGGGTGTTCTTGAAAGTTTCTCCTTGGAAGAAAATACTTCGATTCGGTCAGAAAGGCAAGTTAAGTCCGAGATTTATCGGACCGCACTGAAGTCATTGAGCGTATTGGACCGGTTGCTTATAGATTAAGATTGCCCTCCGAGTTAGAAAAGATACACAATGTATTTCATGTTTCGATGCTTCGCAAATATAGATCGGATCCGTCCCATGTGATTTCATCGTCGGAGAGATTGAAATTAGATCTCGATTTGACATATGATGAGAGCCGATTCGTATCTTAGCCTGGGAGATAAAAGAGTTGAGAAATAAAAGAATTCCATTAGTAAAAGTTTTATGGAATAAATCACGGGGTTGAAGAGGCTACGTGGGAGCTGAAGAGACAATGAGGCAACAATATCCGAACTTATTTAATGGTAAGATTTTTGGGACGAAAATCCTTAAGGGGAGAGTTGTAATGAGACCAATTTTGACCCAAATCGGAACGGTGGTTTCAGGACCATGAATCTGAGCACGAGAGATATTTTAATATTATATTTTGTGTTTGTTACATGTGATTTAGTGAGTGTGAAAATTTCGTAGAAAAATTTAGTCGTTTAAGTGCTCAATTTGATAAAAGGATTTAATCGAGAAAAGCGCAAAAGTTGCATGCTAAAGTGAAGAGTACTAAATTGATTGTGGCTTTTAAGTGGGTGTACCAAAAGGAAATTAGCCCATTCACCATAGTAAGGGACGGCAATGGGCTTTTATAAGTCCAAATTATATGTTAAATTAGCCTATTATATGTTATGTTGATATATTAGTAAATAAGGTATATTAAATGTGTTATTATAACATAAAATAATAAAGTTAAGTGGGAAGAAAGAGAACATCACATTGTTCATCTTCTTGGCGAATGTTTGAGGAGAAAAACTCCATTTTTGGAGCTTGAAGTTTCGGCAACTTAAGGCTTGATTTGGGGTAGGTATTTTACTTAGTTTTTGATAAATTTTACGTTTTGAGATCGTTGTTTAGTGTATTACCCGACCCATGTCTAAATTTTTGAAAATACTATGTATATAGGATTCGGCCATTAACATGTTTGGATAGTCTTGATGTTTGATGATTTTAAATTAAATGTATGTTAAAGATTTACAAGTTTTGTATTGGAATTTTTGGTAATTTTGAGTATATAGGGCTAAATTGAAAAGAATAAATTTGTGAAGGATTAAAATGTCAAATAAATGAAATGCATGGACACCTATGACTATAATGAAGATTCGCCAAGCTAGGATGTTGGAAAATTTTGCATATTTTGTGTTATGTGCAAATGGGACTAAATTGTAAAAATGGGAAACATTAGGGGCAAAATGGTAAATTGCCCATTTGGGTGTTTTGGGACTAAATTGAGATGAAATGAGATTAAATGAGCTAAATTCTAATGTGTTTTAGATCAAGAGCAAAGAAAGACCGAATTAGACCAGGGGAAAGGCGAAGGTTCTCGAATAGCCGATTCGCACGGACTATCGACAAACCGAGGTAAGTCCTTTAGTTAAATCATGTCAAAGAATTAATTATGGTTATCTTGACTATTAAAAATTTATGAATGTTAATATCCAATTACATCATGGCCGAATGTATATTGACATATTGGTTGATGATTTATGTTGAGTATGTGATGGAAATTATTTTGGCTAATGCAAGGTGAATAAGTAAGTTCTTGAGCTACTTTATATTTAAAGATCATTTACATATCTAGTGAATGATAAAATTTGTATAAGCTTGGTGTAAAACCATGAGTTGGCGATTGTGATAATGATGGATTGGATTGATTTCAAATTTATTTAATGCAATGGGAATAAATGTATATGATTCGATATGTATAGTGAAATGTGAAAAGCATGTAAAAATATTCTGACATTCGGGCTTCGAGCCTAGCAGGCCTCGTGCCGGTGACATAATCGGGCTTTATGCCTAGTAGGCCTTGTGCCGGTGTTATTTATCGGGCTTTTATGCCTAGCAGGCCTTGTCTCAGGTGTTATTTATCGGGCTTTTATGCCTAGTGTGCCTTGTGCGGTGTTATTTATCGGGCTTTTATGCCTACAATGTGCCTTGTGCCTGCAGGTGTTATTATTAGGCTTCTACGCCTAGCGTGCTTGATGCCTGGTGATGTGCTTTACAAAATAGAAACGAAATTTATGTTCAAGGCGAATTAAAGCAAATATATCGAGTTAACGGCTCGGTGAGTATGTAAAGTAGGAATGAGTTTCTTACTTAATTAAGATAAGGTAAACTAGTGATTCAATGATTATTACCAATGGTATGTATTTCTCGGTTCTATTGATAAATGATGTGGTATCGTGACTTTGGCCGTTTAATATGTAAATATATAAGACTAGGTGTATTCGCCACAAGGGTGGTTGTATAATTAATAACATGTTATAATAATTGATATCCAAGTATATGAATAATGGTACCTATGGTTATATGATGACACATTGGGTTTTAAAGATCGGATTACTAACGAATATTTTGATCATAAATATGTGGGTAAGGAGAAACTTTCCTATCAATTTCATACTTAGTTACATGGATATGAAATTGAAAGCTTGATAATGAAAATGAGCATAAGTATAATTTGAGTTGTAGAAATTGAATTGTTAGTGTTTGAATGTTATATTTTTATGAAATTAGGACTTACTAAGCTAGCGAGCTTATCGTGTGAAATGTTTCCTCTGTTTTATAGATTAGGCAAGCTACAAGCTCGTCGGGATCGTTCGGAAGGTCGCCCACACTATCAATCTACATTTTGGTACTCTTTCATTTTGGTTTTAAACGAAGGCATGTATAGGGAAGACTTAGTCTTTGTTGATGAACTCTTAAGGTTTATGTATGTAATAGCCATGCGAATATGGCTAAATTTTTAGTAAGTATGATGTTGGGTTTCGATATGTATGTTGGTTCATGATGGCAAGGTTTATGCTTTCTTAATCAAAGTTTAATCATTTTGTTAAGGAAATGTTTATATACGAAATGAATCCTTGAATTAGGAATGTAGGTAGGTTCGGTTAGAAGCTAGTCTTTCATAAAATGCAACAAAACAGCTTGTAGTAACAGCAGTGATGTGAGTTAGAAAAATCACCAAAAATAGGGTATATTGAATTAAAAGGTGAATGAGATATGTAATTAAACCTTATTGTGTTTATTTTTACATGAAAGAAACAGAGTAGGCAAAAGATTTATATATTATGAGATAATTCAGTTTTAGTGAGACCTGCTCTGAATGAATTCGTGAGTCACTGTTCTGTTTTGGAAAAATTGCCATAAATTGTACAAAAATAATTAAGAAGCATGGTTTATATTTGTAGAACCCTTAATGAATCTATTTTTCATTGGTATAAACAAGAACATCATAGGAAATTTGTGCAATGAGATAACTGCATTTTTCTAGGGACAGGTCAGAATTGTCAAGCAGTGTAATAAGGGTAACTTTGATGAATAAACTGTACTAATTGGCTACATTAAAAATTCTGGAAAAATTATGGTGAATAGTTATATGAGTCTAGTTTCAAGTAAAATTTACGGATCTAAATTTCGAGTTTTGTAACTCGAGTTATGGTCGATTTAGTCAGCGTGACGCAGTTGGACAGCTTTAAAAAATTTTTACTTCCCGAGTTAATGGTCAAGTCTAGTAATGCCACGTACCCGACTCCGGCAAGGGTTTCGGGTAAGGGGTGTTACAGACTTGGTCAAATGGTCCACTATTACCCATACCGAGTCCTTCTTAGTAGGTGTAAGGGGAAACCCACTAACGAAGTCCATGGTAACTCTCTCCCACTTCCACTGCGGAATCATTATCAGTTGAAGCAATCCTGACGGAACTTGGTGTTCAGCCTTAACTTGCTGACACGTCAAACACTTGCTGACAAACTCCGTAACTTCCTTCTTCAGACCAGGCCACCAAAATTGTTCCCTTAGATCTCTGTACAACTTAGTGTCTCCAGGATGCATAGCATAAGGGCTACTATGCGATTCCTGAAGAATCCTCTGTCTTAGGTCCTTGTCCTTAGGCATACAGACCTTACCCTTGAAACACAATACTCCGTCACTGGACATACTGTAATCCTCTAAACCTCCATTCTGAACTTGCTGTAGCTTAACACTTAGATCCTCATCAGCCAACTGTCCCTCTTTCACCTCATTCAACCACGTCGGCTTAACTTGCAACTCTGCCAGCAGACTTCCATCCTCATACAAGCTCAGATGTGCGAACATCTCCCTTAGATCCGACACAACCTTCTGACTTAGAGCATCTGCCACTACATTCGCCTTTCCCGGATGATACTCTATCGAACAGTCATAGTCCTTCAGTAATTCCACCCACCTTCGCTGTCTCAGGTTTAACTCCTTTTGAGTCAGCAAATACTTAAGGCTCTTGTGGTCTGTGTAGATTATCGACTTTTCACCATAGAGATAGTGCCTCCACACCTTGAGAGCGAAGACTGCCGCCGCCAATTCCAAGTCATGAGTTGGGTAGTTAACCTCGTGAGGCCCTAGTTGCCGAGACGCATACGCGACTACTTTCCCGTCTTACATCAATACGCATCCCAATCCTGCATGAGAAGCGTCACAGTACACCACAAAATCCTTCCCGCCCCATTTGGATCAAAGCTGAGCTTGGCCAAGCACCCTCTTAAGCTTTTCAAAGCTCTCCTGCTGCTTATCCGTCCATATGAAAGGTACTTCCTTACTCAATAACTTTGTCAATGGCGCGGCTATCGATGAGAATCCTTCCACAAACCTTACAGAGTAGCACGCCAATCCCAAGAAACTACGAATCTCACGCCAGCGACTTAGGTGGTTTCCAATCCAACATCGCCTCAATCTTTCGAGGATCCACCCTTATTCCTTCTGCGGATACCACATGCCCTAAAAATGCAACTTCTTTCAGCCAAAATTCACACTTGCTGAATTTGGCATAGAGCTTCTTCTCCCTTAGCACTTGCAGCACAATCTGAAGATGCTCATCATGTTCCTCTTCAGACTTGGAGTACACTAGGATGTCGTCGATTCATCATGTCCATGAACGCGGCTGGGGCGTTTGTCAAACCAAACGGCATTACTAAGAACTCGTAATGGCCGTACCTTGTCCTAAAGCATGCTATTTCATATAACTTAGTATTAATGCATAGGCTATAATCCAGGATATTACATACCAATTCGCAGTATTAACAACAACTCCAATCAAAGTATTATCTATATAAACATTACTTATCACGTTAATTTCTTATATATGCATTTCATGCCATCATATATATATATATATATATATATATATATATATATATATCATCACATATCAAGCAAATATCACTTTCAAATATCTAAACCAAGCTATGATCCACTACATTATTTACCATAAACACTCAACTTACACACAAGCACCAAATATACCACTTATAAGAACACTTATAAACAAATACAAGTTACTCCAATTACATGCCACATATTCCAAAATAACCATTTTCAAAGTCTACCAAAAGATAGTTGGATAGCGTGATCTTCAACTTGATCTGATTGCTCGGTTTCGCAAAATGAAATCTACAAGAAAATAAGAAAAACGACACGAGTAAACTTTAATGAGCTTAGTAAGTTCACAGGTTAAAACAATATAACTTACCTTGAAACATAGTTTAATAATTAACAAACTCATTGTAACACCCCTATACCCGGTTCGACCGAAGGAACCTAATATAGGAATATTACATTTGGTGCCAAAGTGATTTTGGCTAATCACTAATATATTTGAACATTAAAAAAATATTATAACTTATATTTTAATCTCTACTACGTGCAACATACTTGATTTTCCTAAGTACATGCCATTCTATTCAAAATTTTTGAAACATACCCTCTTGGCACTTGGAGATTTGATGAGATGAATGCTCACAACCTCGATTACAACTCTTCAAAATCAATGTACTTAATCTGCGCACGGAAAACAAGCCGTACGCTAAGTAAAAACTCAGTGTGGTATTTCTATAATCCACATATTTAAAAAAATAATATAATATTATAATAAGCACAATTAAATTTATAAGGACATATTAATGTCTATTATTTTATCATAACTATCAATTTTCATTTATTAAACAATATCCTAATTCACACAATTGCTATATAAATGATTGTTCACATATCAACCATATTTATTCGTACAATGGCATCAGTCATGCAGTACTCAATTCATGAATACATTATTTTATACCATACTCAATTCATGAGTATATAACTCATATATTCCATATATTGTCAACATATTTCACATTTTATTATTATTTCACTATATCACTTCCAATTCTCATCTCTTTCTATTTCAATCTCATAATTGCTATTCAAAAACTTTTCTCAACAGGATACACAGTTCAATTTCAATATATCAATAACCATATCATGAACCCATTGGTTCACACATTTCAATTTTTTAACTCAATTCAATATCATAATCCAATTCATGTTCAAAATCATTCAATATTATTCATATTACCAATTCATTTATATACCCCTATTAACAGGACTCAAGCTTTGGCGGATACACGAATCCAACCAAAACACACCAATATGGCACCCAGTGCCTCATCGGATAATTCGAAGCAATAAGTTGACACCGAGTGTCTCAGGCCATGCCGAAGTAAGTTGGTACCCTGTACCTAATCGAATTTATCCGAAGTAATAATATGACACCCAGTGTCTCATCGACTTGAGGTCAAGCATCCCTGAACACTTCCAATCCTATGCATGCCAACTGTATCCAACTCAGCCCGATACAGTTAATAGGGTTTTCAAATCACTTTGAATGCCACAATTTTCCAATATTCAAATATCATATCAATCGCAAATTCACATATATTCAATTTAATATCAACAATCACATATACTCATGAACTTAATTCAATTCAATTCAATTTAATACCACAGTACCAATACTCACCTCAATTTTACTTACCATGCATATTAAATAATAAATAATAAATACAATAAATAATTATTAGATTCGGATTATAGAAATAGAAACCGTAATTCTCAAGCTACTCCTCGTTAATCTTATATTTTCCTCTCTTAGCCGAGGTGTCCAACACAACGTTAGATACGGAAATTAAACAATTTAAAATCATTAATACACACAATTTCACATTGAATATTTAATTTTTTATTCAACTTTTGCTCACATTTCAATTTATTCTTTAATCAAAACTAACTTTATTTTATTTAAAACTAATTTCATATTTTCATTCAACTCCCACTTTAGACTAATTTCAACCTTCAAATTTCACCATAAACCCTAATTTTGAAATTCTCTCAATTTAGTCCCTATTACTCAAAACTTATTATTTATTTTACAATTCAATCCCTTTTTCGCTTCTAACTTGAAATTTTATCAATTTAACCCCTAACACTTTAATTTATTCAACATAAGCAACTTCTAAAAATTCACTAGCTTCTAAAATTTTAATATAAATAAAGTAGTATTTTGTTCTAGGATTCTAAAAACATCAAAATTACAAGAAAATGGATTAAATTGACTTACCAATTTGAGTTTGAACCTTAAAACCCTAAGCTTTTCTCCTTTTTCTCCCCTGTTTCATTTTCTATTCTGTTCTTGTTTCTTTCTTTTTCTTTTGTTTCGTTTATTATTATATTATAATATAATATATATTTTACTTATACAATAAGAAATACATGTATTATTATTTTTTACACATGTATTTCACCATTACCATACATTTGTCATAATTTGGTTTAATTAATTATTTATTTATTTCTTTTATACTTTAGTTATAATATAATATAATATAATATAATATAATATAATATAATAATATTTTCTTAAATAATAAGTAAGTATATATAATTATTACAAGTATATGTATAATATTGTTACACATGTAATTTACTATTACCATACAATTGTAGATTTTATGGTTTATTTGCTTAATTAGTCCCATTTATTTTTTTCTATCCTATTATCATGCTTTCACACTTTATTCAATTTAATCCTTATATCTAATTAACCTTAATTTAAACAAATTCACCTAACCAAAACCTAATTAACTACACTACTAATCGTCGTAAATATTTTTAATAAATATTTACGAATTCGTTTTTTAAAAATGAAGACCCGAAAATACACTTTCCGACACCCGTGATTATCGGGTCGTTACACTCATTAACTAACATTAACCTTGTCAACCATAAGCATTTAATAGGTGATTTCATATATACGAGTCATTTAATCATCTCATCTATACGATATCAAACATTATCAAGTCACGATATAATATTGGAAATCATGAACACATTGATAAATGCCAAAAATAACATGATTTAGCTTCATTCTTACTGCGTTTTTGGATGATTATTTGATTTAAAATGGTGAATTTTATGCTCATAACCCTTTAAATTCATTTTCTATACTTAGAAGAGCATTTGGGAACAAAATGAGACAAAAACGAGTGAAAATTGGAGCAAATTTCAAGCGTCACATGGGTTGGGCCATTCCACACGAGTTGGACACATGGCCATGTAAGCCACACGGCCATGTACCAGACCGTGTGAAAATCGCGAACTGCACTCCAGAAACGCGGAAAAACATAATTTTTATGTTTTTCAGGTATTCTAATACCTATATATATCAAATATAAGAAGAGGGGAGGAAGTCGTCAAAGAATATTGAAGAAAACAATTCAAAAAATGCCATTAAAGCCAACTTTGAAGTAGATTTCCATCAAGATTGAATATCTCCTTTTGATTTCTTTGAAATTTATTATGAGTTTCTTTATTTCTTGTGGCTATACTGTCTTTCAGATGTTTTTATTTGCAGTTATGAACTAATTTTCTAAATACCTAGAGGAGTTGAACCCTATGATGAATTTTATCTTTTGATTTATGTTTTACGCAATAAATACTTGAATCTTGTTCTTAATTATGTGCACTTAATTCTTGGTTTAATATTTCCAGACTATTTATCCATGTTTGCTGTGCTTAGATCAGAGGAGGAAAAGTCCTTGTTTAAGAGTAGATTTAGCATAATTTACTGGAGTTGCATGCAATCCTAGAAATAGGACAACATAAATCTACCGTATAATAACAAGTCAAGAATCATCATCTCATCACAAGTCAATCCCATATAGTGCACAAAATAACCTATTGGCATGTCATTTGTATCCTATCCTACTTTCATCCAAGCTCGATACATAAAATCATATAACACTTTACAATTCAAACAATTTCTCACCTTATATCAGTTTGTGACAATTTAATTATATATACACATATTCAACAAACCATAATTCACAAGTCAATATAGCATTACAAATTATATTAAATTAAATCGTATGAACTTAACAGGGCTAAACAACAAAATTGCAATGTCAGGGACTAATCAACAAGTTTCTCTTTTCCATGATTATTTACCGACTCTTGATCTAAATAGTAATTTATTTCAATCATCTATTCTAAATAGTTTATAATAACCCATTTAATGCATATGACTTCTTTATTGAAAGTTTTTACAATTGCCCTAAACTTTTGCATTTTATTCAATTTAGCCTCTTAAACTAAAACAAGCTTATTTTCACAATTAACCCCTATACTTGTTGTGCCGAATTCATTTCCATCCCAAATCATCCCTCTAATTTTGAAATTTTACTAGAAAACCATGCCAAATTTAACATACTTTCAATTTAGTCCTTTAACTTAAAAACCATACAAAAATCATTTTACAACATAGTCATATTTCAACATCAAGTTTTAAAATCAAGCATAAACATCAAGAAAGCTTCAAGAACATCAATGAAAAGTTTTGAAAACTTTTACAGTTTCACAAAATAGTCTCTGGGCTAGCTAGATTAAGTTACAAAGATTACAAAACACAAAATTCATGAAATACGGGTGAAAAATGGACTTACATGCAAAGGATTTAACTTGGAAGCACCTTAAAGGTTTAAAAATGGCTTCCCCCAAGCCATTTTTTTTCTCAATTCGTGAAAATGGCTAAGTGGATGATGATGGCATTCATTTTTTTTTATGTTTTTAATTCCTTTATTTTTATAAATTTATATTTTATTTAATAAAATTTAAAATAAACAACACCAACCATCCATAATATTTAACTATGGACTAATTGCAACATAAACCTCCCACTTTCACTATTTAAGCCCTTCAATTAAGAAAAATCAATGGCAAGCAGCTTTTATAGCTTTTATGATTTAATCATTTTTCATTAATTAATTAGATAAACCTCAAAAATACTGGACCAAATTTCAATATGACACTAAAGACCTCGTAACTATTAAATAATTAATATTTACGGACTCACATGTTGGAATTGTGTCTCGAAACCACTATTTTCGACACTATTGGAAAACAGGTTGTTACAATAGTGTTCAATGTGGATAACTACAGGGATTTGTATTTTTGAAATTATTGATATGTACTGAGAAACTTAGACTTAAAATAGTTATATCGGTAGTCTAGAATGAATGAGAAATCTTAGAGTTTACAGTGAAATGATTAGTTCTGTAACACCCCTAACCCGTATCCATTACCGGATTAGGGTTACGAGGTATTACCGATCAAATCATAACATTTAAACAATAATTTCTCACACATCAGCATATCATAGTTAATCAATAACACAAAGTCCCTTTAGAAGGTCTACGAGACCTTAAACATGTTTTAGAAGTGGTTCGTGACAGAACCGATCACATTTAAAAATTTTATGAAACTTTAAAAATTTTCTTCAAAACAGGGCACACGCCCGTATGGCTAGGCCATGTGCCTCACACGGCCATGCCTTAGACCATGTCTTACCCCGTGCGCAAAAGTGACTTCGATCACATGGCCTGTCACACGCTCGTGGGTCTGGCCCGTGTGCAAGTTTGACTTGCTCCGAATTGGGACATTGAAGGACATGGTCGAGACATACGCCTGTGTGCTCAACCGTGTGGGCAATTATAGGCCATTTAAAAGGCCAAATTGCCACCCAATTTGGGTCAATCTTACAAGCATCACTCGATACTCAATTCATGCCCAATTAATGGTCAAAACCCTACCAAAACATGCACAATTCATGCTACAATATCCTCATTCATTTCCATATACAATTCCAACTCAAAACATGACCATTTCATAAACCAATCCCATACCAAAAGCATATGATTCACATCTCATTTTAAACCATTTCAAACATACAATATATTCACCACCTCAACTACCAAATCAAGTATGAAACATACTATTTCTATTTCACTAAAGCATACCATAATGACCATTCACACAAGACCATATATACACATCACGTACACCATTTTCACATAGCAAAACATATACCAAAATAAATCCAAAGTCTCATCCATTATCAAGCCATATCACATGACAGGATTTATACATCTCAAAACATTCCACAACCTCACTAGCCTATACATGCCATATACCATAAATACAACTTTCAAAAGGTACCAAAATAGATATCTAATAGTGTATTGAGTCCCTGACGATCCCCGGATCCAAGCTAGCTTTAAATACCACTGTAAAACAGAGAAAGTCTTCACACAGTAAGCTTAAAAGCTTAGTAAGTTCATAATATAACACAATTAACTCAACAATTCAAGTTCAATATGCAAAATTAACTAAAACTTAGTTCACTTCACATCACTACTCAATCTCATCCATGGCTATTACTCACTTTCATACCACATCTATAGGTTCATATACAAGCATTTATAATGCTACTCAATCCAACTCTTTTCATCATTCATTCACATAATCTTCCATCTATCTCATACACAATATCATCAACCACATAGGTTCTGTACATACTTGTACCATCACGTATTTATCTATCATATTTACCACTTCAATGCTCGATGCCATAATTCATTCGATCCTCTTTAAACATTCGATGAACTCGCACACTTAGTGCCAATTAATTAGACGAAGCTATAATAATATCGTACACTTAGTGCCATCACATTAAACAGAATTTATCTCGGTATCGCATACGTAGTGCCAAATAATACAGCCGATGCTTTCTTTATCTCGCACATTTTGTGCCATTCATCACTGTAACGATTCTATTTACGCACACTTAGTGCCACATATCTTCGAACTCACATTCCACATTACCAAACTCCACGATCACATCTCCATTCATTTCATCACATTTGAACATTGTTTAAACAATACGTATCATACACGAACTTACCTCGGACATAGAAACAACGATACTAGTCGATCAATCGAGCACTTTGTTTTTGCCTCGATCTAAGCCAGAATTTCTCTCTTCTTAATCTACTTAATATCAAATTCAACTCATTCAATCTCAACTTTACTCAATTCAATTCACAAACACACAATTAAGGCATTTTGCATTTTAACCCTTATAATTTCACACTTTAGCATTTTAATCCTTATTTCACAAATACATCAAATTCACAAAATCCAATTTAATCCATGCTTAGCTGAATTACCATAGTGCCCCTAGCAGCCCATATTTCACATTTATTTGACATTTCAATTCAAAGTTTTCACATTTCTCAATTAAATCCCAAAAATGCATTTTTACTCAAAATCACTTTAGAAAATATGTATATCAATCATTAAACACTTAGTTTTCATCACCAAACATCACAAAGCTCACAAAATCAACAATGGCATAACTCAAAATTATCATCAAATTCTGAGATTGAGGCATGGGCTTGATAGAATGCTAAGCAACAATCACAAAAACAAAAAAATCACTAAAAACCGAGCTCAAAACATACCTTGATTAAGCAAAATGAGTGCCGAACCCTAACTAGATAAATTTCTTTCTTTTTCCTTCAATATTCGGTGCCAAGAAGATGATAATGGCCATCAAAATGTTTTTGCTTCATTAATATTAATTTTAATTATCAAATACCATATTTAACCTTAATGATTTCATTTAAAATCCACTAACTCATGTCCAACTATGTCCATTCATTAAACCAATGGTCCATTCACAACATAAGGTACTCACATTAATAAGCTATGTCAATTTGACATAACTAATTAGAAGGCTACTTTTGCATTTTCTGGGATTAAGCCCTTTTTTCACAAATTGGCACACAAACAATAAAATTTTAACACAGAACTTTCACACATACCTTATCACATGCCATAAACATCAAAAATAATATTAAATTATTTCTCTGACCTTGGATTTGTGGTTCCGAAACCACTGCTCTGACTAAGGTCTAAATTAGGCTGTTACAACTCTCTCCTCTTAGGATTTTCGTCCCCAAAAATCTTACCGTTGAATAGATTCGGGTATTGCTCTCTCATTGCATCCTTAGGCTCCTACGTAGCCTCATCAACCCCGTATCTTTGCCACAACACTTTCACTAAAGTAATTTTCTTATTTCTCAACTCTTTGATTTCATGAGCCAGAATTCAAATCGGTTCTTCGTTATACGATAGATCAGACTGAATCTCAACTTTAGTAGGGGCAATAACGTGTGATGGGTTAGATCTGTATCATCGAAACATTGATACGTGAAACACATTATGAATCTTCTCTAGCTCAGGTGGAAACGACAATCTATAAGCAATCGGCCCAACACACTCAGAAATCTCATACGGCCCGATAAACCTCGAACTCAATTTGCATTTTCTGCCAAATCGAAGTATTTTCTTCCACGAAGACACTTTCAAAAAATACTTTATCTCCGATCTCAAATTCAATATCTTTTCGTTTCAAATCTGCGTATGATTTTTGTCGATCAGACGTTGCTTTCAGATTATTTCGTATCACTTTTACTTTCTGTTTAGTCTATTTAATCAAATCAACCCCGTGAATACAAAGGTGTTCGGTATTTACTACCATACCATACGGTGCCATTTTAATGCTCAATTGAAAACTATTATTATACGCAAATTCAATCAATGGCAAATACTGGTCCACGTACCTTCAAACTCAAGAATACAACATCTCAACATATCCCCGAGTATCTGAATGATCCGCTCGGATTGACTATCCGTCTACGGGTGAAAAGCAGTATTGAAGTGCAATTTCGTACCTAAAGCCTCTTTCAGTTTCTTCCAAAATCGCAAAGTAAACCTCGGATCTCTGTTAGACCCAATAGATAGTGGCACCCCGTGCAATCTCGCAATATCAGAAATGTATAACTTAGCTAACTTATCAAGCGAATAATCCGTTCTTACTGGAATAAAATGAACTGCTTTTGTCAATTTATCAACTATAATCTAGATTGCATCTTTCTTCCTCAGAGTTAAGGGCAAATCTGAAACAAAATCCATTGTCACTCTATCCCATTTCCACTCGGGAATCATAATCGGTTGTAACAAACAAGATCGCACTTGATGTTCAACTTTAACTTGCTGAAAAATCAACATTTCGAAACAAAATCAGAGATATCTCTTTTCATTCCAAGCCACCAGTAAAGTTGTTTCAAATCATTATACATCTTTGTACTTCCCGGATGAACCAATAAGCGACTGCTATGAGCTTCTTTCAAAATCAACTCTGGATTTCTCGGAACACAAATCCAATCTCAGAATCTCAGACAATCATCATCATCAACTTGAAATTCTGAATCAGAGTTAAAATCACACTGAGCTCATTTCGCTAGCATTTCATTGTCAACTTTTTGGGCATTACAAATCTGCTGTAAGAACAACGGTCTCGCTTTCAATTCAGCTAAAATCGAACCATCATCAGACAAAACTAAATGAGCATTCATCGCAAGTAAGGCAAACAACGATTTCCGACTCAAAGCATCAGCAACAACATTTGTTTCTCCCGGATGATAATCAATCATAAGCTCGTAGTCTTTTAACAGTTCTAACCATCTTCTCTGTCACAGATTCAAATCTTTCTGAGTCATCAGATATTTTAGGCTTTTATGATCTAAAAACACATGACATTTCTCACTGAAAAGATAGTGGCGCCAAATTTTTAGAGCAAACACAATCGCAGCTAACTCAGGGTCATGCGTCGTATAATTCTTTTCATGCGGTTTCAATTGTCTCGAGGCATAAGCTATCACTTTTCCTTCCTGCATCAAAACACATCCCAGACTATTCAACGAAGCATCAGTAAAAATCACGAACTCTTTACCCGATTCTGGCTGTACCAAAACTGGAGCTTTAGTCAAAAGGGCTTTTAACTGATCAAAGCTTTTCTAACACTTTTCAGATCATTCGAATTTCACATCTTTTTGAAGCAATCTCGTTAACGAAGTTGCAAACATCGAAAAGCCTTTTACCAACCGTAGGTAATAACAAGCAAGTCCCAGAAAAATGCAGAGTTCAAACACATTTTTCGGAGACTTCCACTCTAAAATAGCTGAAATCTTGTTCAGATCAACTCGTATACCGGATGTTGACACAATATGCCCCAAAAAACCAACTTCGTGTAACCAGAACTCACATTTACTAAATTTTGCATACAATTACTTATCACGTAGAGTTTGTAACACAATTTTCAAATGTTCGGCATGCTCATTTCATCACGCGAATAACTTAAAATGTCGTTAATGAATACAACAACAAATCGATCTAAATACGGTCTAAAAATTTTGTTCATCAAGTCCATAAAGACAGCAAAAGCATTTGTTAGTCCAACAGGCATAACTAAAGATTCATAATGCCCGTACCTCGTTCTGAAAGTAGTTTTCGGAAAGTCTGAATCTTTTACATGACACTAATAGCATCTCGATCTCAGATCTATCTTTGAAAACACAGTAGCTCTTTTCAGCTGATCGAACAAATCATCGATTTTGGGCAGAGAATATTTGTTCTTAATAGTCACTTTGTTTAAATGGTGGTAATTAATGCACATTCTCATCGTGCCATCTTTCTTTTTCACAAACAAAATGGAAACACCCCAAGGAGAAAAGCTCGGTCATGCGAAACCTCTATCTATCAATTCTTGCAACTGAGACTTCAATTCTGTCAATTCTATCGAAGCCATTCTATACGGAGCTATTGAGATAAGGGTCGCCCCCGGCACTAACTCAATGCCAAACTCAACTTCTCGTATCTGAAGTAATCCCGGTAATTATTCAGGAAATACATCAAGGAACTCACAAACCACAGGCACAGATTCAACTTTCTTTTCTGTCACTTTCATATCAATCACATACGCAAGATAAGCTTCACATCCCTTTTTCACATAATTCAAAGCTTTCATCGAAGGTATTACAGCCGGAAGCCCATTCAAATCACTGGATTCAAGTCGGACTATCTCGTCATTCTGACTTTTCAAATCGATAGTCTTTCGTTTGCAATTCACAAAAGCATTACGCAACGTTAGCCAATCCATACCTAGAATTATATCAAAATCATCAAAGGGTATTTGCATCAGATTAGCCAAGAAACAGATATCTCAAAACATCAACGGACAATTCTTGCACACTTTGTCAACCAGAACACACTTGTCTAAGGGGTTCGATATCTAATTACAAATTTAGTAGACTCTATAGGCAAAGTCTTACTAGATACTAAGTTCATGCATATATATGAATGAGTTGATCCTGGGTCTATCAATGTAATCACCAAAGTATCATAAAGACTGAAAGTACCAGTAATGACGTCTAGAGATGACACTTCTTTGCGAGCGCGAATAGCATAGGCTCTGGCAGGTGCTCTTGCCTCAGATCTCACAGTTGTATCTGTTGTTCCTCTCTGACTACCATTCACAATTCCTATATTTATGGGTGGTCTACCCCTAGCTGCCGTGTTACTCGATCTCGCACTCTGAGCATTATCTTTCTCATCCAACTCCGTGCAATTTCGAATGAAATGATCTCATGATCCACATTTATAACAAACCCTATTATTATACTTGCCCCAGCATTCACCAATATGACGTCTCCCACACTGTCTACACTCAGGCTTATTATTTCTGACACAGCCAACACTTGATTCCATTGGAATTTGAGCTTTAGGACTCGTATATTGTTTCATACGATCTCTACTCGAATGTCCAATCAAAGCATTTGAGCAACTGGTTGCATCTCTGAATCTCTTTGACGAAAAGTGATACGGCTTACTCATCGACCTTTTTCTCTCGTCTCTAGCTTCTAAGTCTGCTTTCTTCTTTTCTTTACTAAGCTCCTCGGCTTTACAAGCTCTTTCAACCAACACCACAAATTCACTCAAGTCAAAAATTTCGACCAGAAGTTTAATATCTTCATTCAACCCTTCAATGAATCGTCTACACATAGTAGTTTCTGTCGAAACACATTCTCGTGCATACAGACTCAATCTCACAAACTCTCGCTTGTATTCCGTAACAGATATACGACCCTGTTCTAGCTCAAGGAACTCTTTGCGTTTCTGATCTATAAACCTTTGATTGATATATTTTTCTCATAATTTAGTTTGGAAGAAATCCCAAGTGATTCGTTCTCTCGAAACCATAGATTTTAATGTTTTCCATCAATGTTACACTGTATCTCTGAACAATGAAACAATACACTTAAGACATTCATCAAGAGTACATGATAATTCATCAAACACTCTAATGGTATTATCAAGCCAGGATTCAGCTCACTCAGCATCATCATCAACTGTGCCCTGAACTCTTCGGCCCCATAATTATCAATCCTATCAACTGGAGGTTTACTCAATCAAATCTGGTCTATAACTTGTGGCGCTACAGGAATTTGCAGGGGTGGAGGTGGTTGAGCAGCCGGATTCGTTCGAACGAACTCCTTGGACCACTTGTTCATCATTTGGAAGAAGGCTTGCTTAGCCTCTCCCTCGTGGCTACTCGTAACAGGTCTAGAATTAAACGGTGATGTCCCTTGAGCAGGAGCAGGCGCATTATTCTTAATATCATCAGCTACAGCTCGATCGAGATCCATTTGCTATACGAAAACACATTTTTTTAACTGTCAAGAATCATCACACTATTATAGATATATATGGCATGTATAGCTAGACTCTCACACTCTACGTTAGTCCTAGAATTGACTAAATCGTAGCTCTGATACCAATAAAATATAACACCCCTAACCCGTATCCATCATCGAATTAGGGTTACGAGGTATTACCAGTTGAATCATAACATTTAAACAACCATTGCTCACACATCAGCATATCATAGTTAATCAATAACACAAAGTCCCTTTAAAAGGTCTACGAGACCTTAAACATGCTTTAGAAGTGGTTCGTGACTGAACCGATCACATTTAAAACTTTTACGAAACTTTAAATTTTTTCTTCAAAATAAGGCACACGCCCGTGTGGCTCGGCCGTGTGCCTCAGATGACCCTGCCTTAGACCATATCTTACCCCGTGTGCAACACTGACTTCAGTCACATGGCCTGTCACACGCCCGTGTGTCTGGCCCGTGTGTAAGTCTGACTTGCTTCAAATTGGGACATTAAAGGACACGATCAAGACACACGCTCGTGTGCTCAATCGTGTGGGCAATTATAGGCCATTTAAAAGGCCAATTGCCACCCAATTTGGGTCAATCCTACAAGCATCACTCGATACTCAATTCATGCCTAATTAATGGTCAAAACCCTACCAAAACATACACAATTCATGCTACAATATCCTCATTCATTTCCATATACAATTCCAACTCAAAACATGACCATTTCATGAACTAATCCCATACTAAAAGCATATGATTCACATCTCATTTCAAACCATTTCAAACATATAATATATTCACCACCTCAAATACCAAATCAAGTATGAAACATACTATTTCTATTTCATTAAAGCATACCATAATGGCCATTCACACAAGACCATATATACACATCACCTACACCATTTCCACATAGCAAAACATATACCAAAATCAGTCCAAAGTCTCATCCATTATCAAGCCATATCACATAATAAGATTTATACATCTCAAAACATTCCACAACCTCACTAGCCTACACATGCCATATACCATAAATACAACTTTAAAAAGGTACCAAAATAGATATCCGATAGTGTGATTGAGTCGCTGACGATCCTCAGATCCAAGCTAGCTTTAAATACCACTGTAAAACAGAAAAAGTCTTCACACAGTAAGCTTAAAAGCTTAGTAAGTTCGTAATATAACATAATTAACTCAACAATTCAAATTCAATATGCAAAATTAACCAACACTTAGTTCAACTCACATCACTACTCAATCTCAGCCATGGTTATTACTCATTTCATACCACATCTATAGGTTCATATACAAACATTTATAATGTTACTCAATCCAACTCTTTTCATCATTCATTCACATAATCTTCCATCTATCTCACACACAATATCATCAATGATCGTGTAAATCAGAGTCTTAAATTTATAATGAGAATATGATCAAACCTGGAAACTAACTCTGACAACGATTAAAGGCAAGTGTACCTATCGAACAGTAGTATAGCTTAGGCAAGACCGAATTGTCGAACCCACAGGAACTGAAAGTACTAATACTGACTTACTTCTTATTATCTAGCCTAAAAAAAGGTGAAGTTGTTATTTAATCTAAATCTATCTAACCATTAAGCTAAAGACACAAAGACAAAAAGACTAAATTGGGGAGATAACTTTTAGAAAAACTCAGTTGATTTAAATGATACCCTTAGGAAAAATCCACCTAGACTTCACTTGTTATCTAACACTGAACCATACGATTTATTCACTTGACTTGATCCGTAAGACTCCCTAACGTATATTAAACCCTCTCTCGAGGCGAATGACGTCTAACCCTAGGTTGATTAACGGAAATCTCTTTCTCACTTAATAGCCCCCTAGAATAACAGTAAAACAATCTATGGACTCCCATATTAGGTTTCACCCTAACCCGACAAAATCTCGTCACCCTATCCCTAGGCACGCGAATGACTCCGCTTTAATTATGCTATATCTATTCTTAAGCAGGGACTTTTGCTCCACCACCTAAGAACATCTGACTTGAATCAATATCTCAAAAATATTAACACAAGAATTAAGCACACATAATTAAAAACAAATCAAATATTTATCTTATAGTTCAGAAAACAATAACAAGATTCATCTAAGTTTCACCCCCTTCAGGTATCTGAGAGGTTTAGTTCATAATAAATAAAGAAAACATCTCAAGAGAAAAGATAAAACAAAACATAAGAAATCCCTAAAACTCCCTGAAGGAATTGAAGGAGAATTCCGCCGTCTTGAGTAGAATTCCAGCTTCTTGAGATGGATCAAATAGCTATCTTTGAGTGAATTCCCACAAATCTGACCTTTTCGGCTTGGCTCCTTGGCTTAGTTTGACTGCCCTGACAAAAGCCCTGGTAGAAAGCTTCTGCAGAACTCCCCTTGCAAGTTGCCCCCTTGGTTGTTTATATAGACTTTAAGATGCCTTACTTGGTCCCTAAGTATCCAAATCTGAGTGGAATTCCTAGGGTGTTTGAATAGGCTTTGGAATGTGTTTCTTTGCCTCCAAGTATCCAAATCCGAATGAAATTGCTCTTTCCAGCGACAGGGACACGGGTATGGCACACGCCCCCGTGAATCGTGGCCAGGCCGTGTTCGGACTTTTAATGAGACAGGCCGTGTGGTCTTTGGGCCAGGCCGTGTCGATTTCTTGATATGGCCCATTTACTCCGTTTTGGGCTCATTTTCTGTTCTTTTCATCATTGGGTGCTCTCCTGGGCATAAAACATGAAAACAAAGGGTTACGAGCACCAAATTACATAATTCAAGGCTTAAATCATCCAAAAGCATGCTAAATGTGGGCTTAAAATATGTTACTTTTAGGGTTTATCACATACCCCCACACTTAAGCTTTTGCTTGTCCTCAAGCAAAATTCTCAACTTACAATTAAAACAAACTTCCTCGATTCATAATATTCATTAATCACGCTTTATCATAATTCAAAGATAATTCATACATGGATAATTCAACTCAAAGAGTCCTAAAGATTCAAACAATCAAAGTCATAGTTTTTATAGTATAAAAACATAGGTGTTTCCCCTCATCTAAGTAATTACCTCTGATTCAAAATTGACAAGAATTGACATCCTCACTAAAGATTCACTCAAATCACTCAAAGTGTTTAAGGTTCAAAATTAAGTACTCAAAAGTCGAACATGAAAAGTTAATCTCATAGGCTTGCCTGAAAATCAAATCTCCACCATTATAATATGAGATGATACACAAATCAAAAGACCTCTACAGGGTTGTAACGGGGCTTGGGTTAAGGTGTGGATATAGGCTGAATTAGAGGGTTAGAATCGAGATTGACCTGACAAGTTACCTATCTAGAAAATGAACTCATTCCTAAATAATTACATCAATTGAAAACTAATAATACGAGCTTTTTCTTCAAGATTTGAAATTTAAACATGTAAGCTCACTAAATTATAGAACTAATAATGAATATACTTCGTTTTTTTTTTAAGAACAAGTCAAGTAATAAAGGATAAATTCAACTGCTGAAATATAATTAGGTAACTAATCAAATCAAATCTCGATATAAGGGTAGTCAAAAAGGAATGGTGATAACAAATACAAAGGGGTTTTGGGTTAATATTAGCTGGTAAGTCAATAAAAAGGGTTGTTAGGATCAATGGGGTTCACTAGGGGTTAATTATGAAGGTAGGCTTTTTGATGGAGTAAGGGGGTTAAACCTAGGTGCCTTTATCATCTCTGTATATAAAATCAAAGGTGTGGTCTCGACATGTATAATCGAAGCAAGTTCTAGAATAACAAATCAATGTTGAAACACTCATAATCAATAAAGTGGGCAAGAAAAAAAATATGCTCTATAAGGCTCAAAACCTCACAAAAAAATTATGGGTTTTTTATGTCAACCTCATAAATTTCAAACTTCAAAGTAATATTCAAATTCAGGTAGACAACCTAGAAAAATTTTTAATTTCTAAAAAATAGACTTATCATGCTTGATTCTCTAGTATCCTTCAAATTTAATCATCAATGCACAACTATCAATGACTTAATACAAAACACATCAATAAAAATCTTAAATCAAAGGAAATTTCATTCAAATCATAATATGAGAAACTTACTTTAAGATCATGGCATAATTTAGGGATTTTCAGATAATACTATAATTAACCCCCCCCCACACTTAAGATGTACATTGCCCTCAATGTACAAAGATAAATAATAGCAATATAATCATAAAATCATAAGATGGGGAGAGAAGTAAAATTTCCTGAATTTTGGACGAAGTCATTGAAAAGAAACCGGATAGGATTGGAGGTGAACGTGGGGAAACGTCTCAAACTGTTTGAAATTGAATCCTCGAAGTAGCCAGTCGAATTTTATTGTGTCCTAAGCTAAATCTAAATGGTACGAAGAATAAGAAGAAAATAATAAAGGAAATAAAAATAAAAATAAAAGTAAATAATGAAAAATGAAAGAAGAAAAACAACTGGAATAGAAAAAGGAAGAAGGGGGTTAAATAGAAATTATGGATCTAGTAGTTGGCCCCGCCCTTGTACCTTCCTGTGGTGGCCACACGGCCACAGCCATGGCAATGTGCAAGGCTGTGTGGTATGGAAATCTACACTTTGGTTAGTTTATGGTTAGGTGCTAAAAGGAAAAAATAAAAGTAAAAAATAAAAAATGTAAACATGGGGTTAGTGCTTGGGTTGCCTCCCAAGAAGCGTTCGTTTATAGCCTTAAGCTAGATTTTCCTCTCATTCGTATGGTCATGGTGGTTTGAGGAGGTGAAAATCCTTTCTCATACGATCAATTCGGTTATGGATATATAGTTCAAGTCGAGTAGTGTTTTCCTCAAAAGTGTTGAATCTAGGATTGCTTACCTCGACTGTGCCATTTAGGAAGACATTAAGTACCTCGAAAGTGATTTCTTCGTTTGCCTTGAGGTCTGAATTGGTGATTCGAGGGTCTTCCTTATTCAACAATACCTGATCCCCTATTTTGAAGTGATTTGTTGTTCCTATCAGCTTGTCTGGGGTTTCCTTCGGTTTCACTTCGTGTATTCCTAGTTTCTCTTTAAAGTGTGTTTTCCACTCGTCTAGTTCATCGACCTGAAGCCTTAGTTCTTCATGAATTATTTATTTATGGGAGGTCTGAGATCTAGCTCAGCTAGGTGATTTCGTGAAGCTTCCTGTAAAGAAGGTTGAACCAAATGGTTATCAATAGAATTAACGTTCGTACCTTTATTACTCGATGTCCTAGCTGAGTCAAGGGCTTAAAGAGTGATTGTTTCGTCCTCTACACAAAGTAATTCTTCCTCTGTGTGATCTTTCTTTATTGCATCGGGATATGGCACATGAGCTTGGTACTCTGTATTTACTGGGTTTGGTAAATCATGGCTTACCTCAACCTTACCTTCACTTACCACAAGTTCTTGCCTTGGGTCAGATTCCCCTAACCTTTCACTGTTATGAGCTTGTATGGTTTGGATTTGCTCCTTTGGGTTAATCTCCGTGTTGCTTGGTAGACGCCCTTTCGGTCGTTTGGAAATTAACTTTGCAAGTTGTCTCACTGACTTAGTGAGTTCTCCAACTTGGCTCTTGATCTCTTCAATCGATGTTCGTTGGTTTGTTTCAGTGTTGCTTGGCAAGCTTTCTTGTGGTTGTTCTAAGATCAGCTTAGTAGGCTAACCTAACTGATCCTTGATCCCTTAAATCGGTGCTTCTTATTTTGTTTCTATATTTTGGCAGCGCGCTTCTGTGTTTGCTATGAATTTTGCCAGCATCTCTTCATGGTTTGACTTATCTTCTTGTTGGTGAGGTGGTTGTTGAAAATTTGGAAGAAGTTCCTGCCTTTGGATACTTTGATCATCCCACGAGAAATTGGGATGGTACCTCCAACCTGCATTATAAGTGTCATTATAAAAATTATTTTATGGTTTAAAATAGTTACCCATATAGTGGACTTGTTCATTCTCCATGCCATATCCGTAAGGTGGGTACTCAGGATTCGCCACGCCTCCTGGATTCGAGTCATATTGCATTACTGGGTGTACCTGCGAGAGACTACACAAACCTAGTGAACACGTCAAGGTTGAAGGCATTGGTTGCTTTAGTAGGAATTGTCCTCATGACTTGCCACTGATAATTATTCAGTGTCATCTTCTCTATAAACTAAAATTATCTGCAAAAAGAAAATAGAGGAAAAATTAGCAAAATAAAACTAAAAATAAAAATAAGAAATAATAATGAAAATAAATTGCAATAAAAAATGGCTAAAGTAATAAAAATAAAGCTTTCTTAATATTTTAGTTCCCTGGCAACAGCGCCAAAAACTTGATCGTGTAAATCAGAGCCTTAAATTTATAATGAGAATATGATCGAACCTCGAAACTAACTCTGACAACAATTAAAGGCAAGTGTACCTATCGAACAGTAGTATAGCTTAGGCAAGACCGGATTGTCGAACCCACAGGAACTAAAAGTACTAATACTGACTTTCTTCTTATTATCTAGCCTAAAATAAGGTAAAGTTGTTGTTTAATCTAAATCTATCTAACCACTAAGCTAAAGACACAGACAAAAAGACTAAATTGGGGAGATAACTTTTAGAAAAACTCAGTTGATTTAAATGATACCCTTAGGAAGAATCCACCTAGACTTCACTTGTTATCTAACACTGAATCATACGATTTATTCACTTGACTTGATCCGTAAGACTCCCTAACGTATATTAAACCCTCTCTTGAGGAGAATAACGTCTAACCCTAGGTTGATTAACGGAAATCTCTTTCTCACTTAATAACCCCCTAGAATAACAGTAAATCAATCTATGGACCCCCATATTAGGTTTCACCCTAATCCGGCAAAATCTCGTCACCCTATCCCTAGGCGTGCGAATGACTCCGCTTTAATTATGCTATATCTATTCTTAAGCAGGGACTTTTGCTCCATCACCTAAGAACATCTGACTTGAATCAATATCTCAAAAATATTAACACAAGAATTAAGCACACATAATTAAGAACAAATCAAGTATTTATCTTATAGTTTAGAAAACAATAACAAGATTCATCTAGGTTTCATCCCCTTCAGGTATCTGAGAGGTTTAGTTCATAATAAATAAAGAAAACATCTCAAGAGAAAAGATAAAACAAAACATAAGAAATCCCTAAAACTCCCTGAAGGAATTGAAAGAGAATTCCGCCGTCTTGAGTAGAATTCTGGCTTCTTGAGATGGATCAACTGGCTATCTTTGAGTGAATTCCCACAAATCTGACCTTTTCGACTTGGCTCATTGGCTTAGCTTGACTGCCCTGACAAAAGTCCTGGCAAAAAGCTTCTGTGGAACTCCCCTTGCAAGTTGCCCCCTTGGTTGTTTATATAGGCTCTGAGATGCCTTACTTGGTCCCTAAGTATCCAAATCTGAGTGGAATTCCTAAGGTGTTTGAATAGGCTTTGGAATGTGTTTCTTTGCCTCCAAGTATCCAAATCTGAATGACATTACTCTTTCCAGCGACAGGGACACGGGCATGGCACACGCCCCCGTGAATCGTGGCCAGGCCATGTTCCGACTTTTAATGAGACACGGTCGTGTGGTCTTTGGGCCAGGCCATGTCAATTTTGTGATATGGCCCATTTACTCCGTTTTGGGCCCGTTTTCCGTTCTTTTCGTCATTGGGTGCTCTCCTGGGTATAAAACATGAAAACAAAGGGTTACGAGCACCAAATTACATAATTCAAGGCTTAAATCATCCAAGAGCATGCTAAATGTGGGCCTAAAATATGTTACTTTTACTGTTTATCAATCAACCACATAGGTTTTGTACATACCTGTACTGTCACGTATTTATCTACCACATTTACCACTTCAATGCTCGATGCCATAATTCATTCGATCCACTTTAAACGCTCGATGAACTCGCACACTTAGTGCCAATTAATTAGCCGAAGCTATAATAAAATTGCACACTTAGTGCCATCACATTAAACAGAATTTGTCTTGGTATCGCACACGAAGTGCCAAATAATACAGCTGATGCTTTCTTTATCTCGCACACTTAGTGCCATTCATCATTGTAACGGTTCTATTTATGCACACTTAGTGCCACATATCTTCGAACTCACATTTCACATTACCAAACTCCACGATCACATTTCCATTCATTTCATCACATATGAACATTGTTTAAACAATACGTATTATACACGAACTTACCTTGGACGTAGAAACAACGGTACTAGTCGATCAATCGAGCACTTTGTTCTTACCTCGATCTAAGCCCGAATTTCTCTTTTCTTGATCTACATAATATCAAATTCAACTCATTCAATCTCATCTTTACTAAATTAAATTCACAAACACACAATTAGGGCATTTTGCACTTTAACCCTTATAATTTCACACTTTAGCATTTTAATCATTATTTCACAAATACATCAAATTCACAAAATCCAATTTAATCCATGCTTAGCCGAATTACCATAGTGCCCCTAGCAGCCCATATTTCACATCTATTTCACATTTCAATTCAAAGTTTTCACATTTCTCAATTAAATCCCAAAAATTCATTTTTACTCAAAATCACTTTAGAAAATATTTATATCAATCATCAAACATTTAGTTTTCAGCATCAAACATCAAAAAGCTCACAAAATCAACAATGGCATAACTCAAAATTATCATCAAATTCTGAAATTGAGGCATGGGCTTGATAGAATGCTAAGCAACAATCACAAAAACATAAAAATCACTAAAAACCAAGCTCAAAACATACCTTGATTAAGCAAAATGAGTGCCGAACCCTAACTAGATAAATTTCTTTCTTTTTCTTTCACTATTCGGTGCCAAGAAGATGATAATGGCCATCAAAATCTTTTTTTTTTTGCATCAATATTAACTTTAATTATCAAATACCATATTTAACCATAATGATTTCATTTAAAATCCACTAACTCATGTCCAACTATGTCCATTCATTAAACCAATGATCCATTCACAACATAAGGACCTCACATTAATAATCTATGTCAAGTCGGCATAACTAATTAGAAGGCTACTTTTGCATTTTCTCTGATTAAGCCCTTTTTAACAAATCGGCACACAAACGATAAAATTTTCACACAGAACTTTCACACATACCTTATCACATGCCATAAACGTAAATAATAATATTAAATTATTTCTTTGACCTCGAATTTGTGGTTCCAAAACCACTATTCCGACCAAGGTCTAAATCAGACTGTTACAAGTTCTGCCAGATTTAATACTACATATGATGATTTCGGGATGAAAATAACAATATGTTATTATGGATTTTGTATCAGGTGATGCGTCGTTGAGAGCACCAAAAATATCCTATCCCTATAAAATGATGAAAAAGAATAGTATAAGGGAATAATAGTCAAATCCTTAGGGACCGGATTTGTACAAATGCTTGTTCCTCGAAATCCTGGACAGAGTCGTGCCCAAGAAAACCTGCGTACCTGAAAAAAAATAAAAAAACAGAATTAAAAGTTTTGATCTGGAGAAAATAAAATAAAAACAGAATTAAAAGCTTTGATTGAATTGAAATTACGAAAATTAAAATTAAAATAGTTGAGATAAATAGAGTTGAGGGAAAAGAGTTCTTATGGAGAAATTCCATCATTCGGTTGTCTCGATCTGCCTTGGGTTCAATCCTCGACTTTTAGTGATCCTTCTCAAACAGAATAAGCCAGTTATAGTTGAAGAGGACGCCTACGAACACCAGCTCCAAGATTTCAGACTTATGATTTAGAGGAACCTGACTCTAGCCAATAATCGCTTTTGTGGGACCATCTTATGTGAGATCACCACTTCTCAATGGTGAAGGCCACGCCATTTTGTCTCTTGGGCTCACCAACTTCTGACGCAGTAAGCTAATGAACCGACTATGTAACCTTCTCAAAACATACAAAGTGGTCGTTCCTTGCACCAGTTGAAAAGATCACTTTTTAAGGCACATGGATTGAAGATTCAGCCCGTAATACGGAGAAACGATGAATACTCATTGAGAACGCTAAGCACGGATTCTAAGCCTCATGAAACCTTTTGGGGATTTTCGACAACTTTTGGCTAGATAGATTTAGTGGCTCATGTTTTTAGGGGAAAAAATAAATGGAATGAAAATGGAATTTTTATTGAATAATATGAAAGGAAATAAGACTAGCTTTTTGAGAGAGTGTGTGTTTACAGAAAAATATATGTGAAATTTGTGTCACTCCATCCCCTATTTATAGTACTAGGAAACCTAACCTATTCCTAATTAAACTCTAAAAGATAAATAAAAGATAAATAAAAGATAAATAAAGATAAATGCTAAAATTAAATCTAAATAATAATCTTTAATAATTATCCTAATATAATTAAAAATTAAATAGAGTCTTATGTTTATAAAAATCTCTTCTTTGCACTTTTGCCCTCCAAGTCTTCTATACTTTGCATCTCTGGCAGCAATTCTCTCCTACTTCGCATGTTGGCCCATTTCATCTTTAAATTCAAGCTTTTAGCCCCAAAAATTCTTTTTGCCTTCGGTTTATTCCCTACAAGATAAAAAACAATAAATAGCTCAAATTAGGAGGATCATACCCAAAATAAATGTGTAATTAATACATAAAATATGTCATTCATGAGTACTATCATCAAGTTTATCACTATCACCGAAAAAGAAAGATTTAATCTGGGAAATTGTTGATAGATTAATGAAATCAGTGAACAGATTATTCATTTGAGAAATTAGTTGAGTTATATGTTTCTGAGATTGTTTGTTTGCACGACGTACCATTAATAATTATTCCTGGTCGTCATCAAAGCCTTGGGTACTAGATTGGATTTCAGTAATGCTTTCCATCCGTAGACGGACGGCCAGTTAGAACAAGTTATTCAAATTCTGAAAGATATGTTTTGTCGTTGTATTGTTGAGTTTGAAGGCAATTGGGAGAAATATTTACCGTTGACTGAATTTTCTTATAAAAATAACTAGCAATCCTGTATTAAAATGGCACCGTTCGAAACTTTGTACGGATATAAATGCAGAACTCTGTTATACTGGTCAAAATTGAGTGAAAAGAAGCTAGTTGGGACTGATTATTCCGTGAAAATAAAGATAAAGTTCATATTATCCGTGATTGTTAGAAAGTTGTCTCTGATTGTCAGAAATTGTATGTTGATCGAAAAAGAAAAGATACTGAGTTCTAGATTAGTAATAGAGTATATCTGAAAGTCTCCCAATGAAAGAAAGTACTACAGTTCAACAAAAAAGGGAAACTTAGCCCGAGATTTGTTTAGTCGTATAAAAAAATAAAAAGAATTAATCTTGTGGCTTACAAACTAGCATTATTGTAACACCCTATACTCGATCCAGTCACTAAACTCGAGCCACGGGATATCACTACAGTAAATAGAGATCATCACATACAATTTTGGCTTATAAATAAGTTTTTCATTCCATAATCCATGCAAAACATAATTAACAAAACCAATTCAAGCCCTAATTGAGCTTACGGAAGCTCTAAAATAAGTTCGGGATTAAATGAGGACCAAATTAAAACTTTTACAACAAAGAAGGGAAACATGAAAACAGGGGTCACACAGCCATGTGAAAAAATGTGCCCGTGTATGCATAAGTCACACGGCCCTGTATCCAGGCTGTGTAACTAACAGTGGCTATATGGTCTACTAATTACCAAACCTACAATACCCACATGGGCATGTGCCTATCATGTGTAAGGCACACGCCAATATGCTAGGTCGTTTGGGACAATTATGTGCATATTTCAGAGTTGTCATGAATCAAACAAGCTCATTTTTTCAAATAATACTTAACTGGCCAAAACTTGCACAAGAATCAATTAATATACTGTAACACCCCAAACCTGGCCTAGACGTTACGACTGAATCCGGCATGTCACATCGAAGTGTTTTTTGAAATCAAGGTTTGTTGGGAAAAATCGTTTGAGTTAAAACTCACTTAGGTTTTATTCCTTGGGAAACAATTGGTAAGTTATAAAAACTAACACTTAGTAAAACGATTACCATGTTTGTTACTGTTGGTTTAAAACCACAGAAGCTACTCTATTTTCAGTTCTCTTGAAGTTGAAAATATGTGTTTGCCTTGTAAAACAGTTATTAGTTGTGAAAACTTGTTTGTATCCGTTTGGCAGTTCAAAATAAGAAATCAAAAAAACCAATTAAAAGAAATTAAAAATCACCAGAAGCCTTATTACAAAAATATCAACCCAACATAAAATATTTAAATGATTATGTTTAAACAACATCCTCGATCATGTGGCCCCCTCCGAGTCCCTCGTAGCTCCAAATCGCCTAAGACTGGGGATTACCTGTACAATTAAAAGAAAAAGGTGAGTTTTGAGAACTCAGTGTGTAATCCCCTATCATGCGAGATGATGCAGGCACGAGCCCTATTCGATAATAAGACAAAGCATGGGCCTTAGCCCAATCTGATATGAGTGTGGGCCTAAACCGGATACAGTATCAGTATAGTGCAAGTATGCAACCCACCCCAATCCAGCCAGCACACTACCCGTACCAACCCAACACACCACGTGGGGACAAAGTCGACCCACCCAGCCTACACACCAATATTGCAAAAAGCATAGCCGCGGAAATAATAACACAAACAAAGCGCGAAGAATGAGATATATGGCAAAGCCACGATGAATGATAATTGTGGCAGAGCCACCGATGTCGATATGTGTGGCGAGCCACAAGATAATGATACTTCCTCCATAACAGAATCCGAACCCCATGCAGTATGCCATGTCATAAATATTTCATGTACGCAATATGTCCTACTCAATACAGTCATACAGTACATACTTTCATCTGTCAACCTACCTCTAGGGGTAGAATAGTCATTTTCATGCATTAGGGGTAAAATGATAATTTTTCTCTTTAGGGTATTTTGGTCATTTTACCTACCTTAGGGTCTCAGTACAGTTAACGACCTTTCCAAAGGCCTACTGTCACCTCGAGCGACACTGATAATCCATTTGGTCAAAACAGTGTAAATGGGCTCAAAGCCTAAATTCGGCCTAAATGGGCCCATACGCTCGTGTGGCACATTCGGCCCAAATTTAATCACGGTTATGTGATCTACATAGCCCAATCCAATTTTTGCCACTTTTTGTAAATTTTATCTGTATAGGGTCCACGAGCCAATTGGGCCTACACGGCCCATTTCGGCCTAACGAGGCCCATAATGGCCCAAGTGCACGAGAACACTCGTGGTGGCCTCTTCAGTGTACCGTCCACGGTTGTGGGCTCAGTTTTTCCACACGATCGGTCGCACGCTCGTGAGCCCTTAAATGCCGAAGTTTCGGCATTTCGACTTTTGTCGATTCATAGCGGAGATAGTGTGATTACACACCTTTTTTACGGAGTCGTTCTAAGATCTACGAGCACCTGACCTAGATTCATCGAGATCCAAAGTTAGTCCATAATTGTTAGGGTAACACCCTCGCAACAACACCTAATCCGAAATACTCTTCTTACCTTGTTTGAATGAGGGTGACCTCAACCCCTCAACGAACGCTGTTCAAACACGATCACACGCCTTCGCTGCTTTCCTAACGCACAGTCAAGAACCGATTACTAAGTGGTAGGGTATATTCAGCCAACCCCAAAAACATGAGGTAATCTTCTTACCTTACCGGACGTTTTGAGAATGAAAGTGTGACTCCTCCAAGCCGTTCACACTTCACCACTCCTTAAGGAAGACCCTAGAATCGCAATAAGTGCGGTACGAGAAGAATGAAATAATAATCGGTTAATGCGGTTATTCGGTTTTGGAAAAGAAAGAAAAGCATAGGTGCATTCGGTTTTGAAAGCAAAGCAGGGCATGGATTTGAACACTTACCGATTGTCAGAGCCGTTGCAGAATCGAAGAACAGTGTTGAGTTTCGGCTAGAGTAAGAACTACCCAGAGAAGAGAAGAATCTGAATCGAAAAGGGAGGGAAGACCTTTCGGTTACAAGCCAAAAATGAGAAAGAGTACCAAGGCTAGGGTGATAGGTTCGGCCGAAAGAATCAATAGTCAAAAAGGGATGATCAGGCAGTTGGCCAAAACTTGAGAAGAATAGAGAAGAAAGGGAGGTTTCGGCAGATGTTGGTGCAAAAGAGGGGAGAGGAATGGACTTGAAAACAAAATGGTTACTTACCAAAATGATCGGAGTCGAATACCCAAAATGCACAAATGACCACTTGCAAATTCGGCACAAGAGAGCAGAGAAAGAAAAACCTTAACAGTTTCAGAAAACCGGTGACAAACTGACCAAAACTAAGAGAAAAACCCCTTAGCCAAATTTCCTATCCCCTAATTCCCACCCACATTCCTACACACTTCCACTTCCTTGATTCTCTCCACAATACTCTCCCTTATTCCTCTCCACGATTTGCTCCTACAATCTCTCCATGGCTAATTCAAACACCTCATCAGCAATGTTTCAGTCCAACTCTTCTACCTTCCCAGCTCAAGCAGCAAAATAAACACTCCATTGCTTATCCCAGGATTTGAACCTCAGACCTCATAGTTACACAACAAGCCAATTGTCACTAGGACACAAGCTCTTCTTGTGTCATTAAACAAGCATTACTATTAATAAAGCCTAAGAGCCAGTGTCTAGGTTCATTTAAGGGAAAAAATTTAAAATTTTGTAAGAGCCAAGACTTGAACCTAGGCTTCTCAAATACCTCCATACACACCCAAAGCACTTCGCCATTACAGCAAACAAGCAATTTTGTCAGAACATGAAAAATTAAAGACCCTATATTTTTGGGGCGTTACATATACATACCTAATCATGTAACAAGTCATTCATATGACCATTCATCCATATGTTATAAAATTTTATCCATTTCTAAGCTTAACAATTTATACAATCAACATCTACACAACAATTCACATACTTCATTATATGCTTTTTAGTTCAACTCAAACCATACCATATATCTATTTCCCTAATCTTCTAATTGATATGCCTCAATAACACCTTTTCACAACAAAATGATATACATATAACCTATTCTATCCAACAAATTCGTTATCAATATGCATACATTCCAAAACTTTCATCTCAACCTTGATTAAACTTACCAACTTCCAAAATCACACCTAATACAAGTGGTCAATAATAATTCTTCATTTTAATATGTTCATACATGTCTAAAACACACATATATACACTCACAAAATCGTAAAACAAAACAATAGATCATATATCCCAAATCATTTCTTTTTAAGACAATATTTAAACATTTAACCTATATACATGCCACATAATCGTAAAAGATCATTCAAAAGAACTACAGAGTCTGATGCTGGATTGTGTGAGCTTTGAAGAGACCAGATAGTCGTGTTCTGCAAAATGTCAGCTACAAGAAACATGAAATAAAACCGAATAAGCTTTACAAAATCTTAGTAAATTCATACAAAAACATATACATTAACTTACCTTATCAACCAAAAATACAATTACAAAACTACATTTTCTTGGAATTTTCAATCCTAATATTTCATATAACATGAAACAGGTGAGACTTTCATATAAACATGTAACAAGATCACCAATGTACATTTCAATCATTCCAATTCAAGGATTTAATACTTTCCAAGTCAACAAATCATCAATTTCATTTATTTAATCAAGTCAACCCGATGAACAAAAGTAAAAGGATTCCAATATACAGGTTACAGTACTAGGGAGCACTGAGGTGCTAAATAACGCACAAATGTGCATACAAGAACACCGAAGTGCAAATAGGGCAGTAGAGTGCTTAACAGGAGCACGAATGTGTAATCAGGGCATCGTGGTGCAAACAAGAGAATGAATATGCTACCAGAAGCACCGTAGTGATAACAAGAGTACGAAAGTACTATCAAGAGCATTATAGTGCTAACAGGATAAACACATATCTACCCTATTGGTATGTCAATCGTATCCTAAATGTTTATTAAATTCAAATAGGCACTTATTCAGGATTCAAAACATTCATGTTATCAAAAAATTTCCATGTACCAAAGTATTTATTAAAATCATCCCAATATCATCCGTTACTCTACACATAGTGTATTTATTACATACATGTCTATATACCTTTCAATTGAGTCCAAACTCAATTTTCATAACAATGCCATTTCATCCAAAATTCATTAAGTACATACTAGTGCTTATAACATAGTTAATCAACATTTTTAATAATTATAAACTGTTTGAACTTACCTAAGAAAATCAGCTAACGAATTGAAATGTAGGGACTATTCCGCAGTTTTCCTTTTATTTTCCGGTTATCAACAACTTGATCTATATAATAGTTAAAAATTAAAAATATCAATTCCAAATATATTATAACATTCAAAATACATGTATATGACCTTTTAATTATATTTTACGCAATTTTCCTAAACTTGTACATTTTATCCAATTTTATCCCTAAAACTGAAACAAGTATAACTTTTACAATTGAACTTCATTTTTCATTCCAGTTTCAATTATATCCTTCTACAACCCTCTAAAATCCGAATTTTAAAAAAAATTAATGTCACTTTCTTCAAAATTACATTTTAGTCCCTAAATGCAAAACTAACAAATATCATTTAACAAAATAGTCATATTTCAATACTAAGCTTCAAAATCTACCTTTAATCCTTCAAAAAGCTTCAAAAATAGAAATGGTAACTTTTAAATTCTTTAACAGTTTTGAAAACGGAGGTATGATTTAGCTAATTAAGCTGCAACGATCTCAAAAATATAAAATTCACAACAAAAAAAATAGGCTTAATTTATATACCATGCAATGGCCGAAGGCTTCAAACCCTAAGAAAGGTTTCCATCCATGGAGAAATCAGTTGGAAGGAGGAAGATGATCACTATAACCGTCCATTATAAGTAAAGATGATCAAATTACCTTTTAAAACCTGAAACAATCCTTACTCATGCAATTTAGTTAATAAAATTCAATACCAATTAACTTTTATAGTTTTTTACAATTTAGTCATTTTTCTTAATTAACTGTCTAAACACCAAAATTTTTGGACCAAACCTCAATTTACCTATAAAATAGCTTCATAAATATTCAATTAAAATATTTACAAGCTCGATTTATAGAAACAATGTCTCAATACCTTATTTTCAAAAATCATTTACTTTCAATACAAACCACTTGTACTTTAATTAATCATTCTATTAGTAATATTTACCGGATCAAAATTCACTAACACACCTAACTGACTCAAAAATAATAAATAATAATATTTACAACATCACTTGTCGAAATTATGGTCTCAAAATCTCTATTTTTGACACCACTGAAAAACGGGCTGTTACAACTCTCCCCCTTAAAAAAATTTCATCCTCGAAATTTCTTACCTGAGAACAGGTTCAATGTAACACCCCCAACCCGTATCCCTCATTGGAATCGGGTTACGGAGTATTACCGGAGTTTACAGGTCAAACAGACAGAAATTTCAAACATTTCATATCATCAAAACAAGTCATCAAAGCATCATTTTAATCCAAATTATAAACATATCAAATCCAAATCAATTTTGCCTAGTTCATGAGCATTTAAACATAGAATTAAATTCACATGCACATATCTAGATTTAGTTCAATTTACCATGCAATAATATGGCCTCAAAAACAAACACATATTTATATGTATAAAACCAACCAAAATTAAACTTATAGCCTCATTACATGCCGACACAAAGGATAAATATCACCATATTTGAGTTCGGGATCATTGTTGGATGTTGAATCGGCGACAAAAGTTAAGTACCTAACCTGCGCACAAAAATCAAAACCGTACGCTGAGTATAAACTCAGTGGTATTTCTATAATCCGAATATTTAAAAATAAGAAATTACAAATATATAATTTAAATATAAACACATATTTATATTTAATTATTACAACAAACATATCATATTTCATTTGTTTCACAAATATCTCAATTCTCATACTTGCTATATAAATAGCTTTTCACAATTTATTTCACATTTCATTATACAATTGCAATATTCATTCCATAGTCATTTCACGAGTATATAACTCATATATTCTATATATTTGCAACATATTTCACATTTTATTTTCAATTCACTATTTCATATCCATTTCTCATACCATATCATTTCAATATCAATTATAAAACTTTATTATTCATTTACCCCTATAAACACGACTCAGACTCAGACGGATACACGGATCCAACCAAAACACATCAGTTTGGCACCCAGTGCCTCATCAGATAATTCGAAGTAATAATTTGACACCCAGTGTCTCATCGGCTAAACCGAAGTAAATTGGCACCTAGTGCCTCATCGAATTAATTCGAAGTAGTAAATTGACACCCAGTGTCTCATCGACTCAAAGTTCCCTGAACTCTTCCAATCCTATGGCATGTCATCTATATCCAACTCAGCCCGATACAGTTAATAGGGTTTAATCTCACATTTCAGATATAATCAATATCCAATACTGACTTTTCATACAATCACATAATGACACATATATTCATTTCACTTTAAAAATCAATCCATTCAATATATATATATATATCTACTAATCGAATTCATTCAATCAATTATCGAAATATCATTTACTCACCTCAACACATACCATATACATTAAATAAAAATTACAACAATTAATATCTAGCTTCGGATTATAGAAGCACAAACCAAAATTCCGAGCAATTCCTCGTTGACTTTATCTTTCCCTTTTTTAGTCGAGGATTCTGGCACGACATTAGCTACGGCATTAAAACAATTAAAATTCATCAATACAACACAATTCAATTTCATATTGCATATTTCAATATTTTATCAATAGTTGCCTAATTTTCAATTTAGTCCCTAAACCGAGATTAACTTTATTCCTTTACATTTAATTCTATATTTTCATTCAATTTCCACTTTAAACTAGATTTAAGTCTCAAATTTAACTTAAATCCCTAAATTTTGAAATTTTCACAATTTAGTCCCTAATACTAAAAAATTTACAATTTATTCTATAATTGAATCCTTTTTCAATTCTAACTTAAAAATCTATCAATTTAGTCCCTTATACTCTAATTATTCAACATAAACAACATTTAAAAACTCAATATTTTCAAAAATTTTAACATAGGTTAAGCAATATTTAATATGAGGATTTCAAAAACATAAAAATTACAAGAAAATGGACTAAATTGACTTACCAATTGAGCTTTGAACCTTAAAACTCTAATTTTTCTCCTTCTTTCTTTCTTTTTTTCTTTTCTTTCCTTTTTTCCTCTGTTTCATTTCTTGTTCTTCTTTTTTTTTCTATTCTTTTTCTTATTTTATTTGTTTTGTTTATTATTTCATTTAATTATTATTATAATATAATATATATACTTAAATATTAAGTAATACTTATTTTATTATTTTATACATATGTATATTATTTTTACACATGTCTTAACCAACACCAACCACTTGTTGATTAAGGCTTAATTGCGTATTTAGTCTCCTTATTTTTTCTTTAATCTATAATTCAACTTTCTCTCTATATGCAATTTAGTCCTTATACCTAATTACTTTTAATTCAAGCAAATTCACTTAATCGAAACCTAATTAACTACACAAATAGCTTGTAAATATTTATTAGAAATATTTACAAGTCTGATTTAGGTGAACGGAGTCCCAGGAATGCATTTTTTTAATTTGATCCTTTTTAATTAATTAAACATTGGAACGTTAAAATTTCTTAACGAAACTTTAATATCACCTTAATGATGCTCCGTAAATATTTATAAAAATATTTACGACTCAGTTTATAAAAATAAGGTCCCGATACCTTATTTTCTAAGACCACTTGAACTTAATAAATCACTTATATAACATAAATTATCAAATCAAAAACCTTTTTTTTAAAAAAAAATCACATTTGGCTTGTAAATATTACATAATAATATTTACGAACTTACTCATTGGATTTGGTGGCCCCGAAACCACTGTTTTTGACACTACCGAAAAACGGGCTGTTGCATTCAAGTATTGAGATTTCATAGATTCTTTCATTTCCCCAGTAGCTTCTTATACATCGTGTTTGTGCCACAGAGCTTTCACTAGCGGTACAGACTTATTACAAAGTTCTATAACCTCTTGAGCTAAAATCTTAACCGGCTCCCCGGAATATGATAAATCAGGTTGTATCTAACCTCTTTAGGCGATATCACATGTGAGGAATCAGAACGGTAACGTCACAATATAGACACATGGAAAACATTATGATTTTTCTCAAGTTCTGAAGCAAAGCTAATCTATAAGCTACTATTTTGATTCTCTTTCTAGAATTTCATACGGCTAAATGAATCTCAGATCCTTTTTTACTAAACCGTAATACATTTTTCCAAGGTGAACTTTCAGAAATACTTTTCATCGAAATTAAACTTAATATCTTTTCTTTTTAAATTAGTGTATGATTTTTGACGATGTAAGGTAGCTTTTAAACAATCTAGAATAACTCTGACTTTATCCTCTACTTCCTGGATCAGATCAGTCCCGACAAGTTTTCTTTCATTTAATTCAAACCGGTATAACGGAGTTTTACATTTCTGACCATACAAAGCCTCAAACGATGCCATTTTTATACTCGACTGGTAGCTATTATTGTAAGCAAACTTGGCCAACAACAAATAATTTTTCCAGCTACCTTCAAAATCTATTACACAACAGTGTAACATGTCTTCAAGTATCTGAATTACTATCTCAAATTGCCCATTTGTCTCAAATCACAATGCATTTTATTACTACCCAAATGTATCACATAAACACTGTTATGAGCTTTACTCAAAATGTCTTGTTTCAACCCTGAATTATCAGGTACACATATTCAGTCACAAAAACACAAGTTGTCATCATCATCAATACTAACTCAATAGTTTACGAAATCTCAACTGGACTTCATTTTGATTGCAACATTGAATCAGGCTTTTGGAGATCACGAATTCTTTGCAGAAATAATGGTTTAACTTTTAGTTTCGCCGAAACAGAACCATCTCGTTCTAAAGTCAGGTTCGCATTCATAGCTTTCAAAGCAAATAGAGATTTTCGACTTAAAGCATCAGCAACTACGTTAGCTTTCCTCAGATGATAGTCAATTACTATATCGTAATCTTTTAGCAACTCCAACCATCTTCGTTGTCGCATAGTCACCAAGTATTTCAAACTTTTATAATCAATATAAACGTGACATTTCTCACCGTACAAATAGTAACGCCAAATTTTTGGGGCAAACACAACAACTGCTAACTCAAGATCATGAGTCAAATAATTCTTTTTGAAGGTATAAGCTATGATTTTACCCTCTTGCATCATCACACAACCCAAACCACACAGTGAAGCATCGTTGTATACAATAAACTCTTTTCCAAACTCAGGTTGTGTCAAAACTAGAGCTTCTATCAAAAAAACTTTCAGTTGATCGAAAATTTGCTGACACTTTTCTAACCAGACATTCAACATTTTCTGAAACAACTTAGTCAATGGCAGTGCAATCATTGAGAAGTTTTTAACAGAACATCGGTAATAACCAGCTAAACCCAGAAAGCTACGTATCTCATAAACATTTCTCGGAGCTTTCCAATTCACGATTGCAAATATTTTATCAGGATCAACTTAGATTCCATCAGCAGAAACCACAAGTCCAAGAAAATCGACTTCTCGAAGCCAAAACTCACTGTAACATCCTGGAAAGGGCCTATGCATTTTCGGCTTAATTGTACGAAGTGACATGTTCTATGTACTAAGAATAAATTTTGAACTTTTTTGGAAACTCGGAAATGTATGAAAATGAAATGGAAATGAACATTTTTAGAAACCTAGAAATGCATAGACATGAACATTTTTGGAAACTAGGAAATGTAAGGAAATGATTCAAAAATGGAAAGTGAACATTTCTGGAAACTTGGAAATGTAAGAAAATGGCAAGTTTACAGAGCTGATCAAAAATTTTAGGAAACTTAGAAATGACTTAGAAATGTCAAGTTTTAAAGTTTAAAATAGGAAATTAAGGCAAGGTGGCCTTAAAAGAAAAAGTTGGTGAAATTTGACACACAAACAAAGCTTGGAAAAGTGGCTGAAGATGTCACTACAGGGCCTATGGAAATGGCGCCATATGCAAGAGGAATGGGCACAGGTTCGAGTCACTTGGGAAGAAAATAAAGGAGGTTTTATTTTGCTTCCATAATCCAAGGAGTGGGACGGCAAGGCTTCTAGAAAAGGGAGGTTTATCCTCTTTAAAAATTTGGCTATTAAGGATAAATAAAGGATTTTTTAATTGGAGAGATAAATGATGATTTATCTTAAGTATTTTCAAAAGGGAATTTATTTATCATAATTTCCATGAGATAAAGGCTGGATTAAACTCTTTTATTTTATGATAATTAAAGGATAAAGCTATCAAATTGAAGAGTGGTGGCCAAGTAAAGGACTCCTTAGGTGATAATTTCGTCTATAAAAGGAAGAAAGGAGGATACTCATCGGTTTTTCTTTTTTCTTTGCTCACGAAGTTCTTGGGTTCTCTCCTCTTCTCTTTTCTTTTCTAGTCGAATTCCCTAGCCTCCCCTCTCTTTTATTCAAAACCAAAAACACAATCCAACTAAGTGAAATTCACGCCAAAGAATCTTTGTTTGTGATGAAGGGTGTTGCCGATTTCATTCAAAAGGTAAGATCATCTATTATTTGATTTTCAATCTCTCTTTAGCCGAAATATAAGAATCTAACTCCTTTAGAATTCCATGGCCGAAATTTGGAAGGTTTTTTTTGAGATCTAGTAGTTGTCGACTACAAGGAGAAGTACAACGAAGTTTTGGGATTTCTAAGACTCAAGGTAAGTCATATGAATATTCGGCCATAGGCCATTTAAAGATGATTAAGTGTTAGAAATCAATCTAACATGTGCTTATAGGATTTTCGGCGGACTTATAAGGCAAAGGTTTTGGATTTGAACCAAAAGGAAATCGACACCAAGGTAAGTGTATAAATCCTACTAGGATTTGGTTTTAAGACCAAAAAGGTTTATTAATGTGTTTGAATGATGATGGCCGAATATAGGGATTAAGATCGAAATCGTAGATCAGTTCTTGGGATTTCAAGGACTTCATTAAGCGAATCGTGTGTGTACTCACACTACTTTGTAATATGAATTATGGTTATATGTATTAAAATATGTGTTAATGGAAATATGAACGTGGTTAAGGTACCATGTTATGGTACTAAGTATCTGTGAACGCGTTTCCTACTCCTACTAGGAATATGAAATATGTTATTCGTAACATGAGAATATTATACGATTGTGAACTCGGTATATTATGCATATTAATATATGGCATATATGGTTGTATATTGAAAGGGGAAGTGAAAAGTGGTGACTTAAGACCACGATGAATCGAAAAGTGGTGACTTACGACCACGATGAATCTGAAAAGTGGTGACCTAAGACCACGATGAATCGAAAAGTGGTGACCTAAGACCACAGATGCGGTGACTTAAGCCCGCAATTTGGTGTGTAGCGGAAGGAGGGTCGACTTAGTAGTCCCCACGGTGTGTTTGGCAGGTACGGGGGTGTGTAGCGGATGGACAATTAGGTTCGGGTTTGGGAATGCATCATAACTTGTATTTTATGTTTGAATGTATTGTATGCCTGATTCTATTACGATTTGGTGTCGTGTACACATTGAGTCTGTTTGACTCACCCCGTTGTGGGAAATATTTTTCAGGTGATGAGCAATAATGGACCGGGTCGGCAGGAGCTAAAGGTGGCCATGCATAGCAAGGAGAAATCTAAAGATTTGGACTTTTATTTTTACTAAGTACTTTAATTTTAAGTTTGGGAGTTGTTTGATGTAATAAAGCAATAAGGCCCAAGTTGGATTTCTCTATTTCATTATTTCTTTTTATTTTTAACTATTATGTTTACAAATTTTTATTAAGTAAAGATCAAGTAAATTTATTTTAAAAATAAACCCTCGACTGTTTTGTCACCTTAATGAATTGGGTTTTCAAATAAAATAAATGGGCTTTCCAATCTAAGCCCAACTCAAAACGATATTTTTCTAAAATTACACAAATTTTCTCTAAGTAACAAAGAACTTTGAAACCGGTTTACTTAAGGAACATACCAGATCCGGTTCAGGCTCGTGGGCCGGGTGTGGGGTGTTTCACTCACATTTACTGAACTTCATGTATAACTATTTTTTTGCGCAAAGTCTGTAACACAGTTTTCAAATGTTAAGCATGTTCGGACTCTTTCATTGAATATATGAAAATATCCTCGATACACACAACAACAAACTTATCTAAATACAACTAGAATACTCAATTCATCAAATTCATAAAAGCAACAGGGGCATTGGTCAAACCAAACAGTATCGCAAGAAACTCATAATGACCGTATCAAATTCTGAAAGATGTTTTCGGTACGTTAGGCACTTTGACTTTCAACTGATAGCAACTTGATCTCAAGTATATCTTTGAGAACATGGTGGCTCCTTTCAACTGATCGAAAAATCGCCAATTCGGGGCAACAGATATTTATTCTTTACAGTAATTATATTCAACTACCGATAATCTATACACAATCTCATTGAGTCATCTTTCTTTCTCACGAATAACACTGGTGCACCGCACAGTGGCATACTCGGCCGAATAAAATCACGATCTAGTAGTTCTTGCAAGTGTACTTTCAACTCTTTCAACTCAGTAGGAGTAACTCTATATGGAGCAATCAAAATCGGAGTTGTTCCAGGAATAACTTCAATTACAAATTCAATTTCTCCATCTAGCGGTAATCCTGGTAATTTTTCCGGGAATACATCAGTAAACTTATTAACTATCGATACCCAATCAATCTAGATTTTTATTTCATATGAGAATGTATGCCAAAATTGTCTCACAACCTTTTCTAACTAATTTCTAAGCATAGATTGTTGATATAACAATAACAGAACAATCAAATCTATCAAATTCAGCGGTAACTACTTCACCTTTCAGACATTTCAATGAAGTTAGTTTCTGTCTACAATTAACCATTATATCATGTTCGGTTAATGTTGGGGAATTTGCCCATATTGTAGTAAACATGTAATTGTTTTCTATGCATTTGAATGATGAATAAATAAATAAAGTTAATTTCACATTTCACTATTATGTCTTTTGTGTTCATGTTTTGCATGCATAGCAAAATTGTGACAATAAAATATTAGCTCATTGATTGTCTAAATTCAAACTAATGATAAGTAGCATTCTAAGAACGTTTGCATTATGAGAAAGAAAACTTACTTTAGTAGATAACCTAAACGGGTCCATGATCTTGTAAAAGAGTCAAAATAAGCATTTGATTCAAATACTCAGAAGGGCTAGTCTTGATTTAATTCTAAATCCGTTTGCGAATTAATTCACTTGGGGACGTTCATGGTGTGATTTACTTAAATCCTAAGTTCGTCACTGACCATGCGTATGTAACTCATATGCTTTGATAATAATGGAGGCTTATGCTCTAAAGATGATCAAGCCCATAGCCAGTATGTTTGCTACATGACTTTTTTATGGCATGACTTTACTATCAATAATAGAATTCATAGCTCGATTAATGAGATAACGATATCCTCTCATTTTCATATTGTGGATTAATAATTATGGAACGTGTAACACTCCAAACCTGATCCTTAAGGATGATCCAAGAATGTCGTGTCACTATTTTAAAACCATATTCTTTAAAATTATTTCTGGCGCAACTAACTTAAACTATAGTGTTACACGTTGTATTACCATAAATACTTTACTGTAAATTCATTAGAATCATACTTTCATGAACATAAGTTTAAATACAAGATTCATTCTTCAAAATTAAACATCTCGACATCACCCCCATGTCATGCATAATACAAACCACTAGAAATCTCACAACAGCAATTGTCCTCTAGCATAGTCCAACAACACGTCTTCTACTTCTATAGCAAGCCTAAGATGGAGAGGTAACTAAGTAAGTTTAAAGAACTTAATAAGTTCCCACAGAAAACATATCAAAGATTTACTACTACACTCAAACAAATCATTTCAAAGAGTCAAACAATCACACAATACACCAAATGGCGAGTACCGTACAAAGATAATTTGTACATCTGTTACATTCCCTTTGGCATATACAGTATGCCCATAACACCATACAAAAAACTTTCTTCTTGTCAACCACGTACCTAGATCCTTTAGTCAGAGCCATATCATTCATTTCCTTTATTGTGATTTGCCAATCTGGTTTGCAATGTATAATTGCCCTACCAGAGGCTACACAATTATTTTCATGTATCAGGATCAGTTCAATGTACATTGCATTGAAGGCAACATCATGAATATATTTTCCTTAATCATCATTTCCATGATTCAGTTCATGTTGTTCTTGCCAGAGCAGAAAGTAATGGTTTAAACATGAAGAATAGTTCTTACTCTTTAACACAGACAAACCAAAACAAGACTAACAACTCCAAACAACCATCATTCATATACAGACATTTCATCTTAACAGGTATGAATACTTACCTTAAGGAAAATATAAACAAATACAGTACACATATGGAAGTAAGAAGGAACTCACCAGAAAGTGCAGCAAGTCTAAACAACAGTGTAACACCCAAAACCCAGCCTAAAAGTTTAGACCGAATATCGGATGTCACATTGATCACCGAAGTGATTATAGGTAAATTTTTACAAAACAATTTTCATGTTGAATCGTAATACTTAATCGTTTAAAACCAGTTATTAAAATTTCAGTTAAGATAGTATATGTATATGTAAGTGGAATAAAAACGATTAAAACTTAACTCAAAATTTATACCACAGCTTTATAAAACCTTACAGTTTAAAATATGAATGCCAAAATAGAATCTGAAAATATAACATTTACTAAATTTTCTCCAACATTGTCCGAGACCTCCGCACACCAAGTCCAGCGTCAGAATTCAGAAGAAGATACCTGAAAAGGAAACACTAAGAGGGGGTGAGCTACTCGAGCTCGGTGTGAGTTTGAAACAAAACAAGAGACAAAAATAGGGTATTTGCATCAGAAGCGCAACAGAATTTCTAACACACACAGAATCAGAAATCACATCGGAACTGGTGTCCAGACAGAACTTAGCAATCAAAACATATTAGGTTCACATAGAAGTCTCAACATAAATGCTAATCAGACAAACAGATCATAGACAACTAGTCTTTCAGTCAGAATTCATAAACAGATGCAAATATAATGCAGTGTAATAAAAACCCACCCATCCAGCATACACACCTCTCCGTCCCCTGATCACACCCAAAAGAGTTGTTAAAGCTCATCCAACCCTACACACCATATAAAGTCATCTCAGATTGCCCAGCAATAATGACTTTTCATAATGCAGTTGAACTGCCAGATCAGATAAATATACGCAGCAAGGCTGACGTATGAGTTGTACGGTGCAGTGCAAAAATTTGTAGAACAGACAAATTACAGTTTGAACTGCTAGATAAGATATATATATACGTAGCATGGCTAACGTACATGTGGTACAGTGCAATACAGTAAATCGCTATACCGGTAAATTGCAACTTAATTGCCAGATCAGATCAGAACCAGTCTCCCTTCTCTTCACAATCCCATCCTAAATTATTTTATACAGATGTATTGTATGCATACAATCTCGCAAAATAGAGACAAAATAGCAGACAGTCAGAACAGCTGAGCACACACACCCAACAAAACAGATTCAGATTCAAACACTTTACATAACAGTCACACAGATACACTCAGGTCAAAGCCCAGATCAGAATTCTTAACTACCCTTGTTTAAGCTTAGCCAAGTGTTGAAGCGCACAACACATTTTCAGATTAGAAAGGCACACCAAACTAATATAAGTGTCTTAAGACCACATGCCCGTGTGCTCCGGTGGTGTGGAAATGCCTAGGCGTGTGGAAGGTCAAAAGTTCATGAAAAAGGGACACACGACCATGTGACTGTGGCATACACCCGTGTGAAGAGAGGCACACCGCCGTGTGACTAAAGCACAACCCCATGTGGACTAGTGCCATGACCGTGGGAACGGGCCATGTAACTCTCTGTCCATTTGCACTAAATTCGAGTACAGGGCTGACACAACCGTGTGAGGGTCTCACACGTCCGTAGGCCTACTCGATATGGCCATGTGTCGCAAAACACATGCCCATGTGGAATCCCTAAATCCCCAAATTAGCCACACAGTCATGTGGCCAGGCCGTGTGGTGCCAAATCACTCAAACCCTGATCTCTAAACTCATACGTCTGTATGCCCAAGGGACATGGCCGTGTAAGAAAAGCTAAAATTCCCAAGTCGAACACACAGCCGTGAGTCCAAACTGTGTGGCACCAAAATTGACCTGGAAACCCTAATTCCCAAAAGCACACGGCCGTGTGAACTGGCACACGCCCGTGTGGAAACTCTAGTGGCCACGAAACCACCCTAAAACATCCTGAAAAATAAGTTTTCCAGTCACTACGTCGACCCTCAATAGATGGAACTCAGAACCGCACTAACCAAAGCGAGTTTCCATGCCATTTGACAGTACTACCGTACTTAGACGATTAATTTCCAAAAGACACTAAAGTTGCCACATTTTGTGACACCCCAAACCCGGCCCAAACATTACAACCGGATCTGGTATGTCACTAAGGAATTTTATAAAACATGTCGCATTTTGGAAAACAATTACTAGGTTTAATCATTAATACCGAAAACTTAATAATTTATTAAGTCATATAAACTATAAAGTTATAAATTGCCTTCGTGAATTTTAAATAAAAATCGAAGTTTTGTACATGTCTTAGCTTAATCTTAAGCATAAAATTACAATGTCTAATAATAAAACCCAACATAAACCCAAAAACATAAATAATAGTCTAGTGGCCCATGGCCTTATTACAACGAGATTTAAAACCCATTAAATAAAAATATAAAATAATAATCTGAAGTCTTTTTGTTGAATCCAAATGTTCTTTTGCATGGTCACCTTGCTCTCCTCTCCAGCCCGGTCCGATGCACTAAGTGCTACCTGAAATTGTTAAAATAATCGGGTGAGTCATGAAACTCAGTGTGCAACCCTCGTGTACCATCAGACTGGGCCTTAGCCCACAGATCAGAACATAAAACATAATATAAAAGATAACATACATAGAACCCAACCCAATCCTAGGTTTCCATCCGCTACACACCACCCTTACCTGCCAATCACACCATTGGGGATTTCTACAATCAACCCACACCGCTACACACCATCGATGGCAGTCATGCTGCGCAGCTAATTGCTCATCATCATCAAGTTGTGATGAGTCACCGGCCGAAATGGCATAAGCCACTGTAAAAGCGAGTTGTGACAGAGTCACCAAGCTGAAATGGCATAAGCCACCAGAACAGATCACTTCCCCTTTTCATCAATCACCCAACCCCAAGCATACATAGAAATCGACATATAAAACATATCCATTTTAACAGAAACATTCACTGATGAATGGCAGAAATCACTAACCTGATATTTAGCCTTTACCCCTCTCGGGTTTCCAAACGTTATGCGGGATTTTGGCATTTAACGAGTATATGATTTATTACATATATATATTAGCAATCAATCTAATGGTGTGAGAAGTTACACACCTGATATACTTTTAGTCGATATTCCTGCTACCCGGATCTACTACCTCCAGTCGATAACCTTGCTTAAAAGCCGGAAAAACACGGAGATTTGGCCTCCCCTACAATCGGCCAAGGGTTAGTAAATCTCGAATTTACCCGCTAAAATCAATAGATCTCCTTACCTTAAAATCCTGAAAGTAACACGATTCGAGTATTACTGAACTTATGACTTAGAGATCCAAGCGATTGACTCTTCTTTAGATCCCGGAATACCGAAAATAAGAGAGAAATAAGAGATTAGTTTCTAAATTGCCATTCGGCTAGGGACTTTGAAAAGCCGAAGAAGATTTGGTTTTCTCAAATCAACACTTACCTAAAGTTTCCTTTAGATTTCGGCACAAGTAGGCACCCCGGAGTGATTTCGACACACACAGAAAACTAGATCTCACGATTCCGGGTTTTATGAAAAATCTCAAAAAAGATAAACTATTGCGTTTTCGGCTTTTTCTTCTAGAAGATCTGGGTGGTATGTTTCGGCTAACAAGGGAAAGTGAGAAAAGAATAAAGAGAAACTTGATGATTCGGCTAAGGTGTCTCAAAGAGATGAGAAAGAGAGGATTCGACCAACTGAAGAAAAACAAAGGAAAGGGAGAATAAAGTAGAAACTTCGGCAGAGAAAAGAGAAAAGATAAGAGCTTTAGCAGCAGATTTCGGCACCCCCCTCTGTATATAGAAAATCGATTCCTCCCCTTAGCAGAGATTGATTTTCGGCCAACACTGCAACACATGATAGCTCCTATCTTTTTCCCTTATCTTAATCTGTTATCTCCTCAAAAATAGCCTTTATCTCCTTATTATCCACAACAAATAAATCCCTAACTAATAGCCTTGTACCGTCCCCCCTTACTCTTTTAAGTGTCGAAATTTAGCCCTATAACTTGGGCTTCAAGCAACCACAATTCGGGCCTTCCTCATGCACTAGTGACGCCACCCTCTTCCTTCCTTGTGGCGCCTCCTAACTTTGGGCCCGAAGCCCAATTTCGCCACAGAACTTTGACCAAAGGGACAGACTTCCTCCTCAACACCTTTATGTCTCGATCCAAGATTTGCACTCGCTCCTCCTCAAAAGACAAATCTGGCCTTACTTCAATTTCTTCCACTGGCACAATGTGTGATGGATCAGAACGATATCTTCTTAGCATCAAGACATGAAACACATCATGTATCTGCTTCAACTCTGAAGGTAACTCCAATCGATACGCCACTAGTCCCACATGTTCTAGTACCCAATAAGGTCCAATAAACCAAGGACTTAACTTACCCTTCCGTCCAAACCTCATTACCTTCTTCCATGGAGATACGTTCAAAAAAACCTGATCTCCTACTGCAAATTCGATCTCCTTCAGCTTAAGATCCGCATAAGACTTTTACCGATCAAACACTTCCTTCAACCGTGCTCGTATCAATTTAACTTTCTTCTCCGTTTCTGAAACTAGTTCTGGACCCAACACCTGACGTTAGCCCAACTCTGTCCAACAAATTAGGGTACGACATCTCCTTCCGTATAACGCTTCATAAGGCGCCATCTGAATACTAGCTTGATAACTGTTATCATACGCGAATTTTGCCAAAGGTAGATACCCCTCCCAACTACCCCTGGAATCGATGATGCAACCCCTTAGCATATCCTCCAAGATCTAAATTACCCTCTCAGACTGACCATCAGTCTGTGGGTGAAAAGAGGTACTAAAATCTAACCTTGTTCCCATTGCTTGATGAAGAGCCTTCCAAAATCGTGACGTGAACCTAGGGTCCCTATCTGATATGATCGACATAGGTACACCATGTAATCTCACAACCTCAGCCACGTACAACTTAGCCAACCTTTGCAGAGAGTAGTCAACACGAATCGGTATGAAGTGAGTAGATCTCGTTAGTCGATCCACAATCACCCATATTGAATCCTTCTTAGTGGGCGTAAGGGGTATCCCACTAACAAAATCCATCGTGATCCTCTCCCATTTCCACTGCAGAATTTTTACCGGTTACAACAACCCCGAAGGCACTCGGTGTTCAGCTTTGACCTGCTGACACGTCAAACATTTACCCACAGTGCATTACTTCTGCGCCTGCACTGCCACCGGAATTGCTCGTGAAATCCCGATAGATCTTAACCCCTCCAGGATACATAGCATAAGGACTACTATGCGCCTCCCGCAAAATCATCTGTCTTAACTCCATATCCTTTGGCATGCAGACTCTCCCTCGGAAACACAAAACTCCATCACAACTTAAGCTATAATCCTCTACTTCACCATTCTACACTTGTCGAATTCGAGGACTCAAGACATCACCCAAAAGTTGATTTTCCTTGATTTGACTTGTCCACATGGGTCTTACTTGAAGTTCGGCTACCAGACTGCCATCCTCATACAGACTAAGATGAGCGAACATCGCCCTTAAATCCGCTATTACCTTACGACTCAATGCATCCGCCACCACATTAGCCTTACTCGGGTGGTACTCAACCGAGCAGTCATAGTCCTTTAACAGCTCGATCCACCTACTCTGTCTTAGGTTCAACTCCTTCTGGGTAAGGATATACTTCAGGCTCTTATGGTCCGTATAAATAACTGACTTCTCCCCGTACAAATAGTGCCTCCAAATCTTTAGAGCAAAACACTACCGCCGCCAATTCTAGATCATGCGTAGGGTAGTTCAACTCATGTGGTCTTAACTGTCGAGACGCATACGCAACCACTTTTCCATCTTGCATCAACACACACCCTAAACCTGTGTGTGACGCATCACAGTAGACGGTAAATTCTTTTCCCGCCTCTAGCTGAATTAACACCGGTGCTTCTGTTAGAATCTTCTTCAGCTTCTAAAATCTCTCTTGCTGTTTGTCAGACCAAACGAACGGTACCCGCTTCCTTAACAACTTAGTTAAAGGTGCCGCTATCAATGAGAACCCTTCAACAAACCTTCTATAATACCCGGCCAATCCTAAGAAACTTCGAACTTCTGCCACAGACTTCGACGATTTTCAATCCAATACGGCTTCTATCTTCCGAGGGTCCACCCTAATTCCCTCTGCAGAAACCACATGTCCTAAGAAAGTTACTTCTCTTAGCCAGAACTCACACTTACTGTACTTTGTGAACAACTGCTTCTCCCTCAAAGTTCGCAACACCACACGAAGATGTTCATCATGTTCCTCTTCTGACTTGGAATAAACAAAGATGTCGTCAATGAACACCACGATGAACCGATCAAGATATGGTTGAAATACCCGGTTCATTATATCCATGAATGCTGCTGGCGAGTTCGTCAATCTGAACGGCATCACCAAGAACTCATAATGATCGTACCGAGTCCGAAACGCTATCTTATGAATGTCCCCTTCCTTAACCCTTAACTGATGATACCCCGACCTTAAGTCAATCTTAGAAAAGATCGAAGCTCCTTTGAGCTGATCGAACAGATCATCGATTCTTGGCAGTGGGTACTTGTTCTTAATAGTCAACTTATTCAGTTGACGATAATCTACACACATACGCATGGATCCGTCCTTCTTCTTCACAAATAGGACCGGCGCTCCCCATGGAGACACACTCAGTCGAATAAACCCTCGATCCAACAGTTCCTGGATCTGAGCTTTGAGTTCCATCAACTCCTTCGGTGTCATTCAATAAGGAGCAATGGACATCGGAGCTGTACCCGGATATAGCTCTATTCCAAACTCCACTTCGCGATCCGGGGGTAATCCTAGCAATTCCTCTGGAAAAATATTCGCGAAATCCTTGACTATTCGAACCTCATCGAAAATCACCTCCTTAGCATCCCAAGCACTTATAAAATTTAGAAATGCGTTGCATCCTTTCCAAATCACCTTAACAACCTTCAATGCAGATACCATGTTGGACAAATAATTCCTTCCTTCTCCTAACACAACCATCTCCCCGCCTTCGGGGTACTCAACACCATACGCTTAGTCCCACAATCCAACTTAGCACGATGTTTAGTCAACCAATCCATGCCTAAAATAAGATCAAACTCTCTAAACGGTAATTCCATTAAGTCTGCCAGAAACACTACCCCTTGAGTCTCTAAAGGTACATCCTTAAATAGTTTGTCCACTACCCTAGATTGTCCTAGAGGACTAACTACAGTCATCTTCCTAGTGGTTATTCCAGAGTCTATACTTAGGGTCTCAGATACCGAACATGCAACATAGGAGTGGGTTGACCCAATATCAATCAGGGCAAGAACAGGGTTACCAGTAATAAGAAACATACCGATTATGACGCTTGGTGCATCACCATCCTCCTGCCGATGAACTACATAAACTAGGCCCGGCTGCCTCGCGTCTACATTACCTGCACCTCTACCAGGTGCCCCACGACTTTGACCAGCCCCATTTCCTCCTCTGCCTGTGTCGCGACCCCTCTGTACTGGCTGACCACCTCTCCCAGCCTGATCAGAACCTCGTCTAGCTGGTTGCACTTGATCCTTCTATGGACAGTCCTTAATTATATGCTCCGTGGATCCACACCTGAAGCATCCACCGGTTCTTCTTCTACACTTCCCGGAATGAACTTTCCTGCACCAATTACATGATCGATTCTGACCCGTCGGAGCACGAGCTGACCCATCAGTCCTAGGCCTATTCTGAAAATTCCCAGGTGCTCCTGACTGCCCAAAACTTCTCTTATTCTTTCCCCACTCCTTATCTCTTTCCTGTCTTTCAGTCCATTTTACCTCCTCAGCTATCTTAACTTTCTCCACCAGAACAGCAAAATCTCTCTCTCTCTGCGGTGCTACCAAAACCCTTAACTCATTCCGCAATCCATCCTCAAACTAAACACAACGTTAATATTCAGTTGCTACCATTCCTCGAGCGTAGCGGCTCACACGTAGAAACTCCGCCTCATATTCAGCCATAGATTTACTTCCTTGCACTAGATTCAGAAATGTCTTCCTCTGGGCATCCACATAGCTGGCACCAATATACTTTCCCTGAAATGACTCCTTAAAGAAGTCTCAGTCAATCCGATCTGCGGTAGTACCCTCCTTCACCGTGAGCCACCACTGGTAGGCCTCGTCTCGAAGAAGAGACACAACCCCTTTCAACTTCTCCTTTGCCATGAAATCTAAATCATCCATTACACGCTCAGTCGCTTCCAACCAATACTCAACTGTGTTAGGGGCTACGCCGAAACTCCCTAAACATACGCCCATTGGCCCTAAGCGCTCTATACGCAGATTTACGGGCTCTCGTGCCCATGCTTACTCCGAAACCCTCTCTAAAACCCTCAACATCGCTCGAGATCAGATCATCATCTCGGACGCCTCATCCCAAAAATTCTCCTACTGACGCGCAGATCCGGCATCTCGTTTTTTCGACCCGTGGCGGACCTACCGGCTCGACACACGATCCTCCTACCCCTACCTCGTCCACGCGGCGGACGTCCTCTACCCCTTGTACTCATTCTTCCGTTCGTCGTCCTCTGTCATTAATTTCTTTCACTGATTAACCACGAGCAGTCTTATGAACAGTAGTTCAGAGTAATTCTTTCGAATCCGCTACTACATCTACAATTCAGCCTCAAGTTCACATCTCCTAGTTCTAGAAACTACATACATTCAACAAGCAACATACAGACAACATCCATACACCTACATTTAACACTTAGGGGTATTTTCGTTATTCCTCTACCTAAGGGTATTTTCGTAATTTTATCCTATAGGGGTATTTTCGTAATTTTCCAAAATAGGTTTCTTGGTGATTTTGCAAAATAAGGTATTTTGGTAATTTTGTAATCCGGGGGTATTTTGGTAATTTTGAAATTAGGGGTACTTTGGTTATTTTACAAATCAGGGGCATTTTGGTCATTTTGTAAATCAGGGGTAATTTGGGAAATTTTTACAAATCAAAGGTATTTAAAAAAAATTTACGAAACTAAGGTTTTTTTTTTTTTTAAAACAGAGGTATCTTAGAGAATTTGATTTCAAAAGAATAATAGTGGCGTTCAAGTGTTTGTGATTTTTTATTGATGTTGTGTGTTGTATGCTTTTTTTAAAAAAAAAAAAACTGTTGACTTTGTAAATCGGGGTATTTCCGTAAATCTAGGGGTATATTTGTAAATCATAGGTATCTTGGTAATTTCCAAAGTAAGGATATTTTAGCTATTTTGTGAAAATAGGGTGGCTAGTCCCTTTCGGGTTTTAGTTATGGATTTTGGCCCGTCAACAAATCCTCGCAGCTAGGGTGAAAAGTCACTACGCACCAGGTAGGATTCCAACGAAGAGGAGGTAAGTCACTAGGACTGCTTAAGTACCAGGCTCTTCCGGATCCAATCCTAGACATGCGCATGCCTGTTGCCACACCCTAGTCTTGCGACTCGTTCACGGGTTTTGTTTAGTGAAATTAAGTCTTATGAGATTTTAGGAGTTGTTCCAGCTAGGCCTAAAGTCCATCAAGTTCTAATCTAACTAATCTACGTCCCATAAAGCCTATTAAGCCCACATATATTTCACACAATGGTTTAGAATACTTACCTAGCAGACTTGGGCTGAAGACGCAGGTGCCATGCCGAGAAAACTATCCTGTATAATTTATAAACATGCAAAAACCCATCTTTAGAAAACGTTTTGAGCCCAAAACCCCAAAGTTAAGTTTTGAACCAAGCTCCGATACCAATTTGCAACACCCCAAACCCGGCCCAAACACTACAATCGGATCTGGTATGTCACTAAGGAATTTTATAAAACATGTCGCATTTTGGAAAATAATTACTAGGTTTAATCATTAATACCGAAAACTTAATAATTTATTAAGTCATATAAACTATAAAGTTATAAATTGCCTTGGTGAATTTTAAATAAAAACCGAAGTTTTGTACATGTCTTAGCTTAATCTTAAACATAAAATTAAAATGTCTAATAATAAAACCCAACATAAACCCAAAAACATAAATAATAGTCTAGTGGCCCATGGCCTTATTACAACGAGATTTAAAACCCATTAAATAAAAATATAAAATAATAATAATCAAGTCTTTTTTTGAATCCAAATGTTCTTTTGCATGGTCACCTTGTTCTCTCTCTCATTGATCAGATGCACTAAGTGCTACACGAAATTGTTAAAATAATCGGGTGAGTCACGAAACTCAGTGTGCAACCCTCGTGCACCATCAGACTGGGCCTTAGCCCACAGATCAGAATATAAAACATAATATAAAAGATAACATACATAGAAGCCAACCCAATCCTAGGTTTCCATCCGCTACACACCACCCTTACCTGCCAATCACACCATTGGGGATTTCTACAATCAACTCACACCGCTACACACCATCGAGGGCAGTCATGTTGCAGTTAGCTGCTCATCGTCAAGTTGTGATAGAGTCACCAGGCTGAAATGGCATAAGCCACCAGAAACAGAGTTGTGACAGAGTCACCAGGCTGAAATGGCATAAGCCACCAGAACAGATCACTTCCCCTTTTCATCAATCACCCAACCCCAAGCATACATAGAAATCGACATATAAAACATATCCATTTTAAAGAAACATTCATTGATGAATGGCAGTAATCACTAACCTGATATTTAGCCTTTACCCCTCTCGGGTTTCCAAACGTTATGCCGGGATTTCGGCATTTAACAGAGTATAGCAGATTTATTACATATATATATTAGCAATCAATCTAATGGTGTGAGAAGTTACACACCTGATATACTTTTAGTCGATATTCCTGCTACCCGGATCTACTACCTCCAATCGATAACCTTGCTTAAAAGCCGGAAAAACACGGAGATTTGGCCTCCCCTACAATCGGCCAAGGGTTAGTAAATCCCGAATTTACCCGCTAAAATCAATAGATCTCCTTACCTTGAAATCCCAAAAGTAACACGATTCGAGTATTACTGAATTTATGACTTAGAGATCCATGCGATTGACTCTTCTTCAGATCCCAGAATGCCGAAAATAAGAGAGAAATAAAAGATTAGTTTCTAAATTGCCATTCGGCTAGGGACTTTGAAAAGCCAAAGAATATTTGGTTTTCTCAAATCAACACTTACCTAAAGTTTCCTTCAGATTTCGGCACAAGTAGGCACCCCAGAGTGATTTCAGCACACATAGAAAACTAGATCTCACGATTCCGGCTTTTATGAAAAATCCTGAAAAAGATAAACTATTGCGTTTTCGGCTTTTTCTTCTAGAAGATCTGGGTGGTATGTTTCGGCTAACAAAGGAAAGTGAGAAGAGAGTAAAGAGAGACTTGATGATTCGACTAAGGTGTCTCAAAGAGATGAGAAAGAGAGGATTCGGCCAACTGAAGAAAAACAAAGGAGTGGGAGAATAAAGTAGAAACTTCGGTAGAGAAAAGAGAAAAGATGAGAGCTTTAGCAGTAGATTTCGGCATCCCCCTCTACATATAGAAAACTGATTCCTCCCCTTAGCAGAGATTGATTTTCGGCCAACACTGCAACACATGATAGCTCCTATCTTTTTCCCTTATCTTAATCTGTTATCTCCTCAAAAATAGCCTTTATCTGCTTATTATCCACATCAAATAAATCCCTAACTAATAGCCTTGTGTCGTCCCCCCTTACTCTTTTAAGTGTCGAAATTTAGCCCTATAACTTGGGCTTCAAGCAACCACAATTTGGGCCTTCCTCATGCACTAGTGACGCCACCCTCTTCCTTCCTTGTGGCGCCTCCTAACTTTGGGCCCCAAGCCCAATTTGACATTTTTAACATAGATACCTACTTTTAAACCTTATAACACCCAAACAGAATATTTTAACTGAGGTCTCAGCCTATTCCTGAGCCTAATTAGTACCTCAAATCCTCAAATTAATATCTTAAGCACACATTACACAAAATGCACAAGCCCATAAATTCAGGATGTTACACATTCCAACAAAATCAATTTGCAAATAAAATAGAAAGATTTCAGAACCCACACCTGTTCGCAATCGGAGATGGCCAAACACAGACTCGACGACACTAAAACGAAGCTTTTCCAAAAACCACCGCACCACCACTTTTCAAAAAGAAAAAGAGAAGAAAAACCAAGAAACCCCCCAAAAAGAAGAAAAAAAAACCCAGATGAATACGTCCAAAAATAAAAATAAAAATAAATAATTAAAAATATAACTTAAAACTAAATAAAATATAACACAATAAAAAAACTCCCAAAATGCGTACACAACAACTCGAACCCAGAACCCAAAGGTTCACTAACACTCACTCAACCACCAGACCAGCAGGCCTAATCTAACACTTAAACGCACCACTAAACTCAATAGCACCACTAATTCACTGACCTTAACCACAAAACCCAAAACTTCTAGCCCCAAAATTCGAGGCGTTACAAACAGGGCATTTTTTGTTATCACGGGAACCTTCAAAAGTGTCTTGAGCTATAATATAGATAGTTAAACTTATTAGACCGTTATATCAGAAACAAAACATGCTTGCAAGAAGCCTTATCATAAAACCTAGAATTAGGAAATTTCCTTCCTTACATACAAATTTGACACTAAAACATGCAACGCTAAGATCACATAAATGACCATGAAAATAACCTAAGGTTCATCGATATTTACCAGGTGTTAAAACAACGAAGGAGTGGGCTGAGTACAGCAAACTCAACTCCAAGCAGGTTTCTGGTCGTAAGTTTCAGAGAATGTGAGAGCAAAGAAAAATCTAGAATTAAGAAAACGTAAAACTTGCCCAAGAAATCACTACTAACTTTATACAACTAAACACAGAAGCAAGGTTTAGTGGAAAAGTCAAATTATCCTACTAACCCCCCTCGATAATCGTGACTAAGTACTCTCACCATAATTTTAGTCTTATCAACTACAATAACGTAATTCCATTCTAACTAGTTTTCATTAGACTAACTAAATCGTCTTACCAGAATAATAGATAATTCTATCAAATTACAAACTTAACTTAAACACCTAAACAACCGCGGTGATTTATACCCCACAAGAAAGTCCGCCAAACTACCGAGCTTGCCAAACACAAGATTCTCCATTGGTGCATTCACAGAATCTTATACTTAATCAAAACTAATGCCTTACCCATTCAGAATATACTCTAAATACCAAATTTCAATGAACACTAACTGGACACTAGTACTTCACCAGATGGGCTGTTACAGAACGTGGCCACAGGTTACTTGTTCTCGAACAAGCAATTTATCACAGTCATTTGTTAACAATGATCATATTAATCATTAAGAAGACATATTGGTGACAACGAGATAAAATAGAATTGTATTGAGTGAACAGATTTAACTCAAAGGAATCAAGGATAACACATACATGACGAAGTCATTGGACAAAGCGGTTGGATGAATTGTTTTTGGTAAAGAGTATACAATAAGGAGTTTTCAATCATGGTACTTCTTATGGACTGACTCCATAATTAATTAAATTGTGAATTATCGAAACAATGTTTCTGGACATAATTACAATTACTCGAGCCTAATTGTATATGTCTGATTGGTCCCTCTGCTAGTTCAACAAAAGCTCGATTAGACTGCATTTGAATCAAAAGAAAATTCTATGACTTTGGAAATAATTTAATTAAGTTGATTTATTTTATGTGGAATTAAATTAGGCGGTCGTGAGAATTGTTCAATTAGAGAATTTGATTAAATAATTTTCTTGAAAATTTAATTTGGAAAATCTAAGTGATTTTTGGGAAAATTAATATTGATCAAGTAAAATTAAATCAATCAAATTAATTAAAATTAATATGATATTTTTAAAAATTAATTTTCAAGTCAAACAATTGGCCCAATGGGTAATTGAACTTGAAAATTGGACCTGATATCGAAATTTGGGCCCATGAACCCAAAACCGAGACCGAAACCTAAAAACTATTCGAATCAATTTTGGTATGTGAAACTAGGCCAATGTGGTTGGACTAGACCAGTCGGGCCATCACTAGGCTCAGATCAAATCGGCAACAGTCGAACCACCTTGGGGTGTAATGAGGGTGTCGCACCTGCGATGGCACCACTGGACACGACGATGTTGGCGACAACGATGACAGCATTCTAGTGGCCAACGGGTGGTCCTTCGATGATTGAGCAGTGGAAAAATTATACTCCTACTAGGATGCTATCAGATAATTTGATTTCAGATTAACTATTTCAAAAATAATATTATTTTAATAGATTTAATATTTAATTTAATTTAATACTTATCTTGATAGTATTTTATTAATTTAATATTAAAGTGATTATCTTGTAGATAAGTATTGTATTAATTTAATAGATTTAATATTAAATCTAATAATTATATTGATAATTATTATATTAATTTAATATTAATGTAATTAAGTTTATTCATAGTTGAACTCTCTAAACTCTCCCTATATAAAAAGAGCCTTGGGTCATTATTTTTCATATAAGAGAAAGTTGTGGAGAGAAAATTTCTTCATTATTTTAGAAGATTTCTAGATATATTTTCTTATTTACAACTTGACCTAGAATTTTAGAGAAATTATGAAACTACCCCACTGGTAATTTTGTGGAAAATTTTCTAATTCGAAGCAAGCCTACACTCGACAGACATGAGCTTGAAGATAGCGGAGAACACTACTCGATCGAAGTGTTCATCCTAGAAGAATCGAAAAGGTACAATTTTGATTAATTGTTTATTACTTTAGATATCACAACCAAGTTCTTATTTTGAAAAAAAATTTAAAACTCTGGTTTTTTCCCTTAAACTAATTTTTCGTTGCGTTTTCCAAACTCATTTTTCCAATAGTTAACCAATCCATACCCAGAATCCAGAATAAGATCAAACTCACCAAACGGTAACAACATTAAATCAACGAGAAAATCACAACCTCGAATTTTTAGTGGACATCGATTACATATCCAGTTAATTAAAACACACTGACCCAATGGATTTGTAACTCTAATTGTGTAATCAGTGGATTCTACCAGTATATTCTTCTTGTTTATTAATGAAGTGCATATATAAGAGTGGGTTTACCCAAGGTCAATTAATACATATACATTAACATAAAAAAGGGAGAAAGTACCAGTAATAACGTCAAGAGTAGAAGACTCTTTACGAGCTCAAATAGCATAAGTCTTGGCAGGTGCCCTAGCTTTTGATCATGCTAAAGCATCAACAACTTTACCAATTTCTGAGTCGTCTTCCTCTCTACAGAGTTACATCAGGTCCAGCATTTTGATCTACTGAAACATCAGGTATCATCGAGCAATCCTTTAGAAAATGATCTGTTGAACCACATCAAAAACAGGCCTTCATTATCAATCGACATTCACCACTGTGATAATTACCACAATGATCACAAATAGGTTTTCTGGCATTGCAAACACTGCCAACACTAGCAGCAGGAACAGACTGGAATATCAAATCACCTGATCTTGCCCTATTTCTTCCTGTAAACCTTGATGGAGTGGTTTGGTGACTGAAAGTTTCCCTCGACTTCTTTAATGGAGGAGCTAAGAATGGTCTGGATGTACTTCGCTTGCCAAAGTCCCGAGCTCTCATCTCATTCTGTTTCTTTTTATTACAAATTTCTTCCATTTTCTACGTTCTATCAGACAAGACTAAAAGTTCTCATATTTCCATTGCGTTAGCTAGATTGGTCACCAAAAATAGCTAAGAGGGGGTGAATTGGCCTTTTAAAAATTTTGTGGAAGCTTGAAAGAAAGGATAAAAAAATTGAATACTCCACTACCTTAGCTTTCCACAGTTAAGAATGTTCTAAAATTCACTAATTTGATCAACCTTTGAGGACAAGGTTTAACCTTACAACTCCATTAAGATTTCTACCCAAATCTTAAGACACAAACCCTCTCAAAGAGAAACAAATAAGCAAACAAAGAAATAATCCTCACAAGATTAGGATGTTTGCCAATTAAGCATAAATACAAAGAAAGCACTTGAGCTGATAGAAAATACAATGAATGCTCACAAGTGTTTACAAGAAGAAGATGAAGAATTGAAGCACAAAGTGATTGGTAATGGATTTTTTATGTATCTTGAAGCACTTTATCTATTGTAACCTCACTTATTATTGTAGAACCTTTAAAAGATGGTATTTATACCCTCTAATTGATTTCCAACCGTTGTGGTTGTTGAGAAATTGAATAGAGCCGTCGGGGATAAAAATACCAGATCATTAAATTTACTTGCAACAAAAGGTATCGATACTTTCTACGAGTATCTATACTATTATCATTTAATGCGCGATTCAGTGACCATTAAAATTAGTTTTCAATGATACCAAAGACATTTATGGATACCTGGTAAAAGGTATCGATACTTTTTGTGATTGTTTGAAAAATCATCAAGTCAGAATGCAAAAACAGTATCGATATTAAAGATGGTATCAATAAAAGTACAATAGGTATCGATACTTTTTGAAAAGTATTAATACTTTTTGCTTTTGTTCACTTTTTGTTTCAAGCCAATAAGCAAGTTTAGTATCGATCTTGAAAAAGGTATCGATAAAAATTGTATCGGTATCGATACTTTACGAAAGGTATTGATACTTTTTTGTAGGGAGTCATTTTTTAATCGATTTAAAAATGTTTCAATTGAGTTAAAAAGTTTAAACCGTTTTAAAGTTTGTCCAAAATTTTTCTAAGTGTTCAAAACAATTTTGAACTTTATAATTTCTTTGTTCAAAAACAAACTTATTCAAAAACATTTTTGTTTTTTATATCAAAACAATTTATCAAATAAAGCTAGTTTAACAAAATCAACTCAAATAACTTATATTTAATAATTTCATACAAAATTTAATTTTGTTTTGATTACATAATCTCGAACATTCCATGCTAAGCTAAAAGCAATGGAAAAATCCTTGCAAGGATAAAGAAGTGATGAAAAAAATTATGAAATTTGTTTGACAAGGAAGATAAAATTAATTAGTTAAATTAGTTGCAAGGAATTTTCTTTACTTTTAACTTTGCATGAAAAATTCAAGATTATATAATCAAAAGAAATCTGTGTTTCGTAGACAATTATTAAAGATGAATTATTTAAGTTTATTTTAATTTAAAAACATAAAATAAAATTTAAAATTTTAAAAGTGGATTAAATTAATTAATATCAATATTATAGTAACAAATCAGCTAACTCTATCAAGAGAAAAAAATTTCAATAATTTACCAAGGAGATAAGTAAGTACAATTTGACAGAATTTTAATGTATTATTTTAATTAATTTTTTTTTACTCTGATCAACACTTAAAACAATATTTTTTAGGTAACCAAAATAAAAGTTACTTAAAAGTTGGATGACCAAAATGAAAGTGTAAACATGATATAATGTGTACAATTAATATGTTTGAGATTTAACACTTAAGTGACTAAAATAAAAACGCATTAAAAATTGAGTGACAAAATTACAAGAATTTCATTTTTGGTAACCAAAATGAAAACCCCTTAAAAGTTAAGTGACTAACTAAATAATTTACCCCTTTTTTAAAGACAAAGTAAATCTTTAATTTAATTTCTGAATTTAATATTTTTTTTCAAATTAATCTATGAAATTTTTTTATTTGTTCAGATTAAATCTAGAGCTTTGATTACTGAACTTGAATTCGATTAAAATGTAATGATATATCATTTCACTTTTACAAAATTATATAAATTTTAAAAACTACAAAAAATCTAAAATGTATTAAAATTTTAAGATTTTCAGATATCATGATCAACCATACTTTAATAAATTAATGTGAACAAAAAAATTGAAAATGAAGATAAAAATATCAAATTCTACCTTAACAATTTTTTTATTTAAGCTATTTATTATTAGTTAAAACCTGTACCCCAAAGCATAAAATATAAGATGCGACTTGCATAAATAAACCTAGGTAGTCAATTACGCAATGATTTCAATCATCCTTATTTTTCAATGTATGAAGTATTTAAATAATTAATGAATATTTCATATTTCATATTTAAAATTTATTTAGCTTACCCATTTGATATTTATAAATATATTAAATATCTTTTAAAAATATTTATAAATCCCGAAACTATAGACGGAAATAAATAATACCAATAAGTAACAATTCAAATATAAAAACAATGCATCCACTGCTACAAAATATTGACCATCTTTGTATAAACTCCTTTACGATAAATGATTGTTCCATGCATATGGAAAACATCTACTGTTTTCCTCCACTTGCAACTTTAAATTTGTTAGAGATCCAAGTCATGATACATACTCGTTATGTCGACTCTTCATTGCATATCCAGACATTGGTACGATGATATTCAAAGATTTCTCAAATACACGGAAAAAAAAATCAAGTTTAAGTGTGTTTAGAACCTCAAATTATCAAGTAATGAAGATCCAGCTAATCCAGGCAAAATACCATTTCATGTTAATCTAATTTACAACATTTAATTCTGTTTTTCCCCTTAATAAGTAAAAACTGTGGTGAAGGATGGGAGGGAGATCTCAAACCTTTTCGACGCTGTTGATTTCCTGCCACATAAAGTACAACGACATATAACCCGAATTTCATCCCCAGCCGGCTAAAATCATGAGGAAGGCTCCTCTTGAAGCTCCATGTTGCATATGGAATATTCCCTCTCGAACAATAAAAATTCCTGCTCATGAGACAAAAAAAGTTGTTGTTTGAATGAAATTCTGATAGTCCGCAACAAAAAGTTTGAACAATGAAGAAATCGTTTTATACCGCATTTATATCATCAAAATAATAGCAAAATTGAAGAATTCATCAACATTCTCATAGTAACATATTAATTTTCTTTTTAGAGGTTATGGTATACCTTTTAAGGTCCATTATAATGTAAAAAACCCTAAATTTAGCCTTTATGTCTACAATAGATAGAGACTATGTTAGTCTGACTCTTTAGTTTTCTTTTAGTACCGGTGTCCAATGCATATCACGACATGAGTACGAGTATATTACCCTCCAAGGTGCGTGAAAATACTTGGGAAAAGTAAAGGGCATACCCATCTATATCACATGCTCATATCCAATACTTGCACAAAGTCCAAGTCCGAGTAACATAGGATATAAGGAATGAACAATATGAGCCTCTTTTACCACTTAACCGATAAAAAGATATCCACTTACCTGCAATTGTTGCTGACTGAAGAGATTGATGAACCCTGTCTCCGAACTCGAGACTAGCTCAATCAACTGGTCATGGCTTTCAAAAGGATTACCTGACTCCATGAGTGAAACAGAAACCTGCCAAGGAGTTGAGATATGGTAAGAAGAAAAAATCTATTGCAATTCCACCACAGCTGCTGTCTTTTTCACTCATTTCTCGTCGTTACTTCGATTGAATTTGCAAAATAAGAATTCCACAATGACGTAAATTTTTGTTCCTTGTTTTTAGACCTCATTTCTCTTATTTTTTGCAAAATAACGGTGACAAACTAAAAAAGAAAACAGGGAAGCACAGCTGGACCAAGAAAATGAAACTCCTAACCATTTTCCATAAGTACATGAAGGGCACGGGCATGGGATTTCAATCTTCCAAAAGGATAAACTTCAAAGAAAAATTGAATGCAGCCATGTGCAACGGACAAAACAACGACAAGACACTTTTTCTGTTGTTAAAAGATGGTGCCTATATTTAATGTAGGGCCTCACTCCATAAGAAAGTTTACCTGCATGCATCGGAGAATGACTTCTGGAATACAACACCTACGACAGAGGCCCTGCACAATATACGTTGCAGGCCCTTCCAAGGAACCATCTTTGCTTGAAAACCAAGCATCTAATCGGGATATCTCCAATGTAACTCCTGCTTGAAATCTCGCAAGCTCACCTGCATTTAACAAATTCAATCAACACTGCTGAAATTTATCATGCAGATCATGTTCCTCGCTACTTGACATGGCATGTTTCCGCCTTGACTAATTACGATAACATACAAGACACAAAAAGAATTAATTTCATGCATGTAACTGTACCATGAATGCATAACATGTATGAAGAAACAATTGAGAGTCTGCAACTATGGACATGCATGGCAGATCGGCATCTTCTTATTTACTTACCTTTGAAGCCAGCTGCCATAACAGCACTGAGAAGGCCACCATCATTGAGGATGTGTGGACCAATTCCATCACCCTCCACTGCCAAGCAGCGCAATATTACCTCAATGCTGTAGCTGTCTTTTGAAGAAATGGCAACATTTACCTGCCCCATAAAAAACTAAGATCATTAGTTATCTATTAAGAATGGTTCCTATCAGCAATGTTGCTCCCACTCCTCACTTTTCTCTAAGCAGAGGTGAAGCCAGAAAATTTTCTTTTGTGGGGGAGAGAATTAAATTATAAATTTTGGGGAGCCAAAATGCAATTTTACCATTGTATTAGTTTATAAACTTAAAATTTCTGCCATACAACAATTTTACCATTGGGAGTACCCCCCCCCCCCTTCTTCTTTGGTGCCACCCATCTTCAAGTACTCAAGTTCAACACATTTTCAGACAGGTAAGGCAATATAACTATTACATGAAAAAACTTAGAAAAAGATTGAAGATACCCATATCCGGATTTAGATACATGTCCATATCTAACACTCAAACCCAAGTTCAAGTAAAATAGCCTATCAGACCACAGTTCATGAGTTGCTATTCCTTTCCAATACATAGAACAAGAAGGACCATTTTCCTCATTCAACCTCACAAGCAAACCTACTGTCACCCATACTCTCTCAAGGATTTTGAGAAGCATTACCTCATTTGATGATATCATCCCATCTCTTGTAAAATCTATATGCAATTTATGTAATGAACACAAGAAAAGGATCAAATCCCAGGGTGATGATGGGGAAGTTGTAGTTAATTGTCTACCCTTAGGACTAATAAGAGAGAGACCCAGATCTCTTTGGGGTTTTTTTCTAGAAATTTTGCTTAGGGTTTATTAATCCATATGCTGCTTTATATGACCGGTCATATTACATACATAAATAGGAAACCAGTTCTAGAAAGGAAATAAATTAACTGAAATACAGCCACAATCAAGAAATAATGTTGCAACCTAATCCTTAATTAGAATTGAAATTAATGGCCCTTCCTAACACAGGTTCAGCCCATAACAAATTACCACAAGGATTAAGAGGAGTTGACATCTAGAATATAGCTTTGACATATCCAAATTCAGAGGCTTCCTTTTGGAGAGATGCATATCTAGGAATTTAATTGTTCAACATAATGAAAGTATAGCTCTAATTCTTATAAACAGCTAGATCATTCAGGTCTTGGACTTGCAAAATAACTGTAGCATGAGACTAACAATTTAATATCTGCACATGGACAACAAAATCGTTTAATGGATAACAAGATAGAAAAGCATACCGTTAACTGACGTTCTGAGACAACTTCCTCAGTTGCAGAAGAGTAAAGTGCACTCATTAATGCAGCACAAACAGTAGCGTCTGGACACATGGATTCACCAGAAGGCAGGCGGAGCATTGCAGTAGAATGCAATTCAAGAAATAGAGGTTCCATCGATTCACTAATATGTTCCACCCGAGAAATAAGCCATGGGTTTCTTTCCCCTGTTATAAGCATTAAGATCATAAACCGTTAAGGCATCAATATGGTGAGACAAAAGACAAATAGAAAACATCCACACTCCATGGAAGCAAAGCTACCAAATTCCCTTACTCAGTAGCAATAAAAAAGATAAATCCAATGTCTCTTTGGCCGCCATTATTGCTCTTTGTTTTTCCTCTACTGAAAGTTCGTCAGGAGAAACTTCTGCATTCGCTAATTCAATTTTGAGCCAGTTGCGATACGTTGCATCACAGGAGTAGTATTCACTCTATTTAAAATGAAAATTAGGATAAGCTTATAGAAGAAAGTAAAGAATAATCTACCAATGCCAATAATTTATGCATGTATGAAAGTAAAAGCATACCCAGTCTTGAAACTCTTTCAGATTCTCAGAAACATAATCCTCAAAAGTATCAGGAGTTTCAGAAAGCTGCTTCAAAGGCTCAGCAAGAAAACTAAGCAATTCATGTGCACCTATTGGCATTGCTGGGACTCTCCACATAGAAATCAGAGCAAACTCCCTAAATAATATATTGCTATAGGAAAGAAATGATGGTTAAATGCCTGATAGAGAACCCTTCAAACCAGATTAAACTAGAATTGATATGATTTGGGTAATGCATAAAAAGCTTTCATAGTTGAACTAAAATTTATAAATGGTACAATAGGGAAAAAAAACCAAAAATTAATCTCCAATGATAATAAGGAAAGAAATACCTGTGTATTAATGCTCGCATAAGAAGTTTGGCACTAATATCTTTAACATCGGTAATTGTGGAGGGAGGTGTGAAGCAGAGCCATTGGACAACCAAAGCTTTTTGAAGACTCTGAAGCCTATGTTGCTCCACAACGTCAGATGTTTCATCAAATTTTCCAGCTTTGGTTTTTCGTGATCGTGACAAAAGCCTGTGTTATCATAACAAAGCATTCCAACTTTAATTGAAATCAATGGATCATAACTGCCAAGTATATAGGCTTCAGAAAACACAGGAATACCTCTCAATAATTTCTTCAAAGCTTCCTTTCGAATCATCCCCTTGAGAAAATGGCAAATACTCCATGGCAGAAAGGAAGATTTTATATTTGACATGCACACTGTTGCCAAGGGAAGAAACAAAACGGTGGTGGGCAGAGATAAATGGAAAAAGAATAGTACAGATAATTTTGCAATATCTTAAACAGATAACTCTGTTTTTCCATTTCATTTTGACATCATCTTAGTGATATCTCAAAGACTCAAACTAAGATCAACAATAAATGACAGAAAGTACGGTTTCTAAATATTTAAATCATGAGCCAGTGGGTCCATACTTAGCAAATTAAAGCGGCAAAACAAAAGAGACAAGAAACATGGATATATGTCTTGACTTGGACAAAGCGGTGGCTAAAACTCTTTTCGTACACCCATTTGACACAGGTTCAAACCCTATCAACCCCCTTCCCCCACCCTTAATATTGTATCAGAAAAAAAAAAAGCACGGACATAGAAATGAAGACAGCAGACAGTGATTCTACCTGTCTTTCCTTTATTTTTTTTGGGCTAGCCGAGACTTTCATTAAATAGAATACATGGCATAGAAAAATAAAGACAGCAGACAGGTTCAAACCCTATCACCCCCATCCCCACCTTACTTTTGACAACTTAATTAGCCTCAAATATCTCTTCTCATTCACACTTTCTAGACTGTGGTCACGCAACAAAACATAGCCCCACCAGACACATTATAAGAACTTAAGATGCAACAAGTTCTAAAATACTTTCGTTTCCCTTCCACAGATTAATACAATATGCATAATTCTGACACCTTATAAGATGCAACAAGTTCTAAAACACTTTCTTTTATCTTCCACGGATTAAATAATATGCATAATTCTAGAATAGCAGCTCAAAAAAGTATAGTTATGATGCTTCGTTGTTGATTAACATGGATTATAGAAAAAACAAATATGCAAGTCACTGATGTCCATGAGGGCAAAACAACCTGGCAATTAAAAGTACCCAATGACAAAACGTAGCCCATCTCAGTAATGAAGAACAGCAGAGGAAAAACAGATAGAAAACCGACATATAGCTATTACCTGCTATTAAGCCTAAGCTCCATCATGTGCACAAAGAGGTCAATGCAACGATGACTTGCAAGCTGAGAAGCATAAATGCCAACCAATTCTTCATGATGCTTTGAAAACAGAAACAATGAATACCTGAAATTTTGATTTTCCAATCCAGCATACAAAGCAAACTAAGTGAACCTATCCATAAATTGAAGGTGCTTTCTCTCTTATAGAACACATATTGCAGGACTTTTTCAACATAATTTACAACCTAAAGAAACAAGCTATTATGAGAGATATAATGCCTATACTAGAGTCATGCTCAATAACAAATTCTCCCAAGAGAGTAAAATCAGCTAGAACATGTTAGATAGCTCCTTCTGCTTTATTATTACCCAAAAAAAAAGGATCTTTTTATTGGAAAAATATATGAACTCCATGTAAAGAAAAGTGTTAATTGAAGCTTTTTGGTAAATATCAATATTTGGGTGCTTAAACAAACGTGGGTAAGAAAAGGACACACTTCATAGCTTGATGTCTTCACAACCTTTATATGCCTTTCTTACATCAAAATTTTTATCAACTGAACTTATGTGTTCGCAACTTCTATTCCTTCCTCAAATAAAAAAATTTCATCAACTGAAGGTCATGGTTTCCAATCAATTCAGACTATATGTTCTTAATTCCATGTTGTTTTAGTTAACATGCATGCTTTTCGCATAGGTTTCATAGACTTCCAACTTTTTTCATGTGCGGAAGAACTAGGCCAAGCACTTAAGAGATTCAACTTGCTTATCTGAATCATGATGTCTCAACATAATGCACAAATGAGAAAAATCCACTAAAACTAGCATAACATATGCAGAATAAATTGATGCCTGCATATTTCAGAGTCAGAATGACTATCGGTTGAAATCACTCCACGCCATTACGATGAGAGCTACAATAAAACAAGAATTTGGAAATTACTCACATGTGAAGAATACGATCACCAACAGTCATAAGCTTTTCCCTGAAGGTATCTTTAATTTCTTCAGCAAGTAGATACCTAAGAACAAGCACTACATGCGCACCGAACCGAATCATCTGAGGATCACGAGGCCTGGAAGAAATTAAATTGCACGTATAAGAAAGAATGTTCCAATACAACTGAGAATAAATCCCATTGATTTTACCTTCTCCTGCACCATAATACCAATAAAAATAGCATTCCTGCGACCCTTGTTGAAAAGCTCATTTAGAAGAGCTCACTTAAATAGAAATAAACAAATAGAGCTGGCTACTTCCAATCGCAATTGCTTCTATTTTGTTAAATGGGAAAATGTTAACCAAAGCCTAGTGAAACTGGCTAATGAAATATTTCTAGAAAGAAAAGCTTAATCAAATGCATTATGTTTTTTTCTTGATTCAGCAGTGATGTCAAGGCGAGAGCCTAGGTACTACGGTGCAGTGTAAATAGCCATTACCGCCTCAGCCACCTCAAGGCAAGGCGACTTCAATCAGGCGAGCGCCTGATATGCTTTTCAGGCACCTTTGTTGAAAAACCGGGCACAAAAAAAAAAATAAAATAAAAAAGCACCTCACTAAAAAGCCATTCCATTCTCCTGTTTTTTTTTTTTTTAACTTTTAAAAGAAAAATATAATAAATGATTTTTTAATTAATTATTCACCTAATTTTATTATATAAAAGCCTAGTTAACTCTTAAAAGTTAAAACTTTTCAACGGAAGATGAAGGAAATTTAGAGCTAATGTCTGATGATGATATTTAGTTTCATTCTTATGGTGTTTTATTTTACAATACATTAAGTAAATTATTAAACTTAAAACTATTGAACAATGTTTTGAATTTATAAATTGAACTATATTAAAATTTATCTTTCTTTTACGATACAATTAATACTTATTAATTATATGTATTAGTTACATATGATTTTATCTACATTTTACATATACATTTATATCTATATGCTTGCACCTCAGTTTACTCGGGCGAGCACTTTTTTTGCACCTTGCACCTCAGGCTATATAGAGGTCCTAGTGCCTCAAGTGTGCCTGGCACCCTTGACAATGTTGGATTTCAGTAAAAGAAATGTATCAAAGGCAAAAAAGACTTTCCAAAAATGGGAATAGAATAATCTTTAACCGGTGCCTATTGGCAGCCTTAACCGGACCCTTTATTAGATACTGGTTGATGTGGCTTTCAAGAAGTACTACCTGGAGATGTTTTGATCATCTTCTGAAGGTGCTACCCACGACCATATAAGCTCAAGGAGAAGTGGTATATTCCCTAACATTAGATTCATCTGCCAAGCAATGTGTGGTTAGAGAAGCCACCAAAAAGTTTAATGGAATCCATCAATAAAGGAAACAAGATCTAACAAATCACTTTCAATGTACATGTATCTAGAATGAATTACCAATGCTCTAAGAAACAAAAATTATCTCCCTGTATGTCAATTCAATCCAGGAAGTGAAACTGATGAAGCCTATGTAGCTAAGATCAGGGGTTCAATGAGGTAAAAAGTAAGGAGTACACCCCAATTCCTCCAAGTGCCTGAAGAGTGAGCTTTTTAATTTTCTGTTCATCTATAACAGCTAGTTTCTGTTTTAGTTAATTAATCTCCCACCCCCACCCTTTATTTTTTCTCTTTCTTTTGGTAGGCCAGAATGACTGTTAAAGATTGTAGCATTATGATCTATATTTATGCAAACAGAATCAGAGTAAAACAGAGTGTGCAAAGTCTACTTGACAGAAACCTCGATTTGACGTTGCTGTTCCTTGCATCCCCGAGTTACTGCTTCATGCACCATTTCACTAAATCATGGGAACAAAAGACAAAGAAAGGATATAACAAATTCACCAGTATGACAACGGATAACTTAGTATTAGGAAGGGGGGGACACATTATAAAGATACCCTGAATGAAGTTTCTGAAGAAGAGCAGAAAGGTCTCGTGGTTGCTGGTTCAAAACTTGCAATGGCCAACTTTCAGGTCCAGGTGAAGGCTGCGAGGTACCATCAATTCCTCCTGGACTTCCATCAATACCATCTCCATAGCTTTTTAATTGTTCCATCCTGCCAGGTTGTGAACGAGCTAATTCTAGATCTACCTGAATTTCAAGCCATGATTTGGCCATTGCCCAACAGGCAGTCTGCAGACACAGACATCAGATTTTAATGACTTGATCTTTGGTGAAGTTATTATGAGCATTTCACAAGGGTATTATATATATAACATAAAGCATCAGTAAAAAGAACATATTAGCATTTGAAATGCCTCCTAAGATGTTTATCTATTCAGAAAAGCATACCTCCCAGTCCGTACAGATCGGAAGCATGCGCTTTAAATTGCTACATTGGGCAGCATATACAGCTATTTCATATTTCCCACCATTTTGCTCAAAAATCCTCTATGAAAAAGAAAGGGCAGCAAATGTTAGGGAAAGAGAGAGGAAAAACTCCATTAACTCCACATAATACAGTGAACCTCATGCATTAACCACCATCCTTGCATTTAAGAGAGAGAGAGAGAGAGAGAGAGAGAGAGAGAGAGAGAGAGAGAGAGAGAGAGAGATGGAAGACTTTCAAAAGCACCAAGATCCGAACACCATGACAAATACTATTTCTTCTCCTGACGAGAATACAGATAAAACCGAAAAGGTTAAAACTTGCAAGGATAAACTCAACCAATGAAATAGCCAACTAGGTATTAAACATGTCCAACTTCAAAATCGAAGTGGTAACAGAATCATCAGATAAGATGGTTGTTATATTAACCTCCGATGCACAATAGGAAGCCCATTTCCAAAGGCGCCACTGATGACCAATGCCACTCTCAAGTTCAATAGCTTGCAGACTTCTATTTTTTCCATTCTTCATTAGGGCTTCAATAGAAGGAAATAGGTCTAACCCTCCGAATGGGCAAATAGTTGCAGATCTCCATGGCTGCAAAATTAAGCTATTTATCAGACAGCACGCAAGAAACACAAGCAAGTTAATCTGTATTCATTAACGTTGTCAAGTTCTGAATACCTGTCCAGCAGACCGGCAAAGCTCACATGCCTCTTCCAGTCTTCCAGCCCTTAACAGAGTCCAGACATCCTCAAGTAGAGACTCATCTTGTTTCTGTCAAGGAAAAACTGTCAGTATATATTTTATATTGTTATACCTCTATCACAAACTCCTAAAGGAAATTCGATCATGACGGTAAAAAAACGATACAGATATGTGATTCTCACATATACACATAAGAATTCTCCCTCTCACCCTCTCCATATTAGAAGGGTACTTTTGCACCCTATCCCTCTGACTAATACTGCAAATATCATATTGGGAGATAAAAGCAAATAATTAAGGAAGTCATTAGAATTTTTAAAACAATTTCATGGAGAGTACTTTATCGTCAGGCAGCTGATGGGCATGTTCCCGTGTTGGAGCATCGAAATCTAAGTGGTGAATAGTGTTAGCAGCAGAGGCACCCTTTTTGAGAAACCTCTGAGTATGGTACCAAATTCCAGAGTTGGGAAGATAGGTACCAACATGAGATCCTCGCACCTGCAGAAAAATAATAAACACTAATGTCAAAAAAAATCTAATGATATAGGATACTTTTATGAAGCTTCCTTACAAGCAAAAATTAACCATAAAAAATTACTAAAAATACGCATGCTTTAGCCAAAGAAACTGAGAATCAAGTTTTCCTGTCCACAACTAAGCGGTTACAGAAGCACTTACGACAGACATGACACCTTATCAAACATCAGATGTCCAATCAAGCATGTGACCGCAAAACAGATGCCAAGCAAACTCATAGTTTGAATGGTTGAAGCATACAAAGTTAAACATGTTATACTATGAATCTTAATTTTTTTTTTTTAGATGCAACTATTCACCTTATTCAGCAGATCTACTTACTAAAAGTGCAACTGAAAAGAAACATGAGAAGATAGTGAAGGGAGGAGAATAGTGAAAGACCGAAAGCTTCGCTTTTCCAAGAAGTCATAACATGTATGGTCATGCCACTAACTGCTTCTTCGTCAAACAGTATAATGAATCAGACAACAATGATAAACTAGTCAACAAAATCGATCACCTTGTTCTCCAGATCTAGCGCTTTAGAAGCCAATTCTTCTAGCCATTGAACAATGCGGAGGCATAATTGTGCTGTGTGATCATTCGCAACAAATTGGCAAGCCTCTATATGTGATGTTGAAGGGGACTGTCAAAATCGATAGATTCAAATTAGAGTAAAGCATTTCAATGTAAATTAGAAGGTAGTCAAAAGGAATACTAGCATCCAGTTGCAGCAAAAGACTCAGTACTAAGGGCAAAATATTAGAAAGGAAAAAATATACCAGAATGAGCTCTTCAGGAGGTTCATCAGTCACTGCAAGAACAATGGAAACTGTCATCAACTTTCATCAAACATCCGAAGCTTAAGGATGAAGTTTAAAGCCAGTAGAACAAAGAAAACTAAAAAAAAAGTATATTGCCAAAGATAATACAAACACTGCAAGAAGTGTGATCTGAAAAAAAGGATGCAGGATAACTTGGAAAACTTCAGAATTAAAACACTCTTTGTTCTAAGATATCAGTTTTTGCCAAAATATTTTGAAGGTTAGCGATTTATTTCCTTTTCCATAAAGGTACCACAGGAGAGACCATGTAGCAGCCTCATCAAGCAGAAGTTGAGCCTTCTGCCTTCTCAATTTATCCTCTACAACCCTATGGCGTATGTTGGATTCATATCTGTGCACAATAACCAAGAGGGAATTAAAAGGCCACCCAAGAAATTGATGTTACCTAATTTAAAAAGAAAACGAACAAATTGTTCTCTATTATATATATATATAGAGAGAGAGAGAGAAACATTCAGAAACCTGTCTCTAATTCATCATTTTAAGTGAAAAATGCCCATCTTGGCTTCCTTGACTCATAAAAAAGATTCATATTAAATAAGTGCCATTGGATCTTCTTTCTTTCAGAAAAACGAGGGGATGGAGGCAGAAAAAAGAACAATGATAAAGGCATATGGCATGGTAAGATGCCCAAAATCAAGACATAATCCGGATCAGAAAAGAAGATCAAACAGAAAGGAATTTGAAATTATAAGCATATCCATAGTATTTCATGTACAAGTGTCTACATGTTGAAGGATACACCTATGCAACTTATAAATATAATTAGTACAAGACACACCTAATTGACTCTGAAACATTCCGGCATATTCTCTCAAATTGTAAAATCAGGTCAGGAATCGGCATTACCCCTGAAAATTATGGAGTTGTGAACATAAGTAGCTTGAATGGAGAAGCCATTTCAAGAGAACAAGAATTGAAAACAATATAATTCTAAATTACAGGCAACGTATGATATTCCCAATACCACACCAGCTGGCTACTAGCTTCCTTTTCTATGATTGCAACCAAATATTAGTGCTCCAATATAGAAATATATACATATTGATCAGTCAATCTACAATCAATGCACATAACAATACACACATCATTAACCCAGTGCTTTAATTCTGTTTTCATGAGTTTGTATATTTCTCTTCTTACAAGTAAAACTTTATTCATTGATATGCATACAGTAATGACCTTCAATCAATCTCGCATTAACACATTCAAGGCTAATAGTATGCAAATTATCAGTTTCTTAACTCCTAGAAATTAATATAGCTGAACTGAATCAAGGATTCTCCACAAATCCCAAGACATATTAATCAAAAACAATCATCACAGTAACACCGTGTTTGGTTGAAACAAAAGAAGTGAGTTAAATAGTTTCAACTTTGAGCTGTAGCATATAATATAAGTGATAGTACTTCAAGCACCATGAAAAGCAGAATCAAGTAGAGATGCAAACGAAGCGAAGGTTGCGTCTCCATTATCTGCCAATAAATCATCCTCAATCTTGCAAGCTTTTAGTGCATGACTTCCTAATCTGCGGATTGAATCAACACCATTATCAATCTCTGCAGTTCTATGACCATCACTTGATGGCCTCCTCTTAGAAGCCGACCACTCCCTTGCAGGTGTTTCTTCAAAATAATCAGTATCAAAGCTCTCAGCCTCTTGTTTGATGTTTTCAAGAAGAAGTGCTGCATTAGTAGGGCTGTGGATAATCTGTCCCTCATACAACAACTTAGCTTCGTTGAACTTCGAAATGCCACTTTCTTGCCGTGGAGATATGCTGGAATTTGAGTATCTTTTCCTGCAGGTAGTCCATATTATATTATCCACACAAAGTGAGAATTAAAAGGAAGGAGCAATACCCATATTCATATTCTATGCTGTTCCCACTATTTGTTTCTCATTGACTACCCATGTCCAACACATATCCGGACATCTGTAGTAGAATATGACCCTCTAAGTACATGAAAACCCTTTAAAACTTAAATTTAAGCATACCCGTGTCAGACACATATCCATATCCGACACTCACACTCAAACTCGAGCCCAAGTAACATAACTCATATTCAACAATGTAAAGAACAATCTGAAACAGTGTGATACTAAACATCTTCAGTCTCTTTTCCACTTCTCAAGTCTTTAATCCAAAGTTCGAATAAATAAATAAATAACCCATTACATGCCAATCAAACTCAAAACCCAACTTCTAAAGATTAAAAAACGAACAAAAACCACCATCAAACAAACTTAACACGTTACTCTCAGAAGTTGGTTTTAGGGAATAAGCTCGAATCCATCAATTTCTAACAATTCACACAATTCCCAAAAATTTAAAAAAAAAAAACTCTAAAATAACAGTCAGAAAACCCAAAACAATCAAAAATTAAAGATATATTAATGTAAAAAAAAAAAAGGATTCTTCAAATGTTACCCATAACGACGAAACTTTTCCCTAGCGGAGTGATCTTGGGGGTCAAAGTAGCTGGGAGACGTTTCCATGTCGACGTCCATAATGGGTTTTACAATGGGGGCGTACTTCAACTTCAAAAGATAGTTTTCAAATCGAAAGAAACACTGAAACTTCAATGGATTTGAGCTTCTTTTTTTTTACAATGGGGGCGTTTTGTTTAACTTCAAAAGATGGTTTTCAAATCGAAAGAAGCGTCGGAAGTTCAATGGTTTTTTTTTTTTTTTTTGAGGGGGTTAACAAAGAAAATAACACGAATGAAGAAGCTGTAATTTGAGTGCGGAATCTGTTCAACTTCAAAACCTCGGAAAAAAATTTTAAGGGTTTAAGATTAAAATGTTTAAATACAAAAAAGGCTCGCTCAATTTGAATATCTTTTCGTTTTCATCCTCCATTTAAATATTTTATGTTTTAGTGCCTAATTGATCTATCCTGTAAATAGGCTAAATACTCAAATTAGAGTCTCACATTTTACAAATTGGTCAAATAAATGTTAAATCTTTATAAATAGTTAAATAATAATCAAAATTTATGAAAATACTTAAATAAAGATTTTTCACTCATTACACCTCAATTTATAGTAAAAATTAAGTGAATATGGACATATTTATCATTAAACATATGATTCAAATGTTACTTGAATAGAAAATACAAAAAAATTAAAACATAATTTAAAACTTAATATAGAGTATTTGAAAAGTCATTATTTGAGATTTTCATGTATACAATATAAATATTAAATATATATGACTATTCAGGTCAATATGTGGTTTTCAATTCAATTAGTTTAACCACTTCAATTGAATAAATTAAAATAAAAATATATATTTAAAAATAGAGAAAATTAATTCAACTAGTTTAATCGCGATTCATGAGTTAACCAGTCTAACTCTTTATTCTAAAATATTATCCTCATTAATTTTTACCCAATTGATCTTACAGATTGATTTGATCCGATCCTGAAAATAGTGTTACAAACTCGACATAATCCAAATAGAAAAAAAAAAGTTATGTTAATTGTTTTCCAAAATGGCCAGTTGAATTTCTTTTCTTTGAAAGAAGGGAAGTTGTGTTTAGGCTGGAGGAAAATCATGAAGCTATGGAAAAGAAAATAAGGTTAATATATATTTTGTAGTATTTAGTTGATATCTAATTTTTTTTAATTTAGTTGGTATTTGAATTTATATTTTATTATACAGTTCGACACTTCTGCATTAATACCGTTAATTTGTTAATTTGTATTTGTATGACACTAATATGGAACAATCTCTTAATTTGTCACGTGACAAACATAAATAAAAATATAAAAATATTTAAATTAAAAGAAAGTACATTTTTTTTTTCACATCAAGAAAATAAATCTGAATAAATGGTTGCCCGAATACGTTTGAATCCGGATCCAAATTCATTCCAAATATATTGAGTAATTTTATATTTTTATAAAATATCATTTGTTATTATTAATTTGAAAAATATATGAAGTCGCAGGACTGGACTAATGCTGGAGCCACCTTCAGCCAAGTGCAGCAACCTCCTCCATCGTCCGAAACAGCACTTGCAGGGTGAGAGAATCCAAATGGTCATTGGCTCAAATGTAACGTGGATTGTGCCATTTCAAGAGAAGCAAACTCGACAGGTATTGGTGGTGTTGTGCATGATAATACTGGAAGGTTCGTGGTTTTGATGTTGCTATGGAGCCACATCTTGTTGAAATCATCACATTATTGTAGTTACCCTCTTTGAATCTCAACATTATCATTTTGGAAACCAACTACAGAGAAGTAGTCTTGAGGCATATCTTTCAAATTTTGGTAATGTTGTTAATGGTTGCTTATGTTTTAAATTTCAATTTTATTATTTGAGCATCTATCGGACAAGACAAAATACTAATAAAGCGACTCATTATTTTGCTTAAGCAGTTTTATCTTTATTTTTATTGGGATGACCCTCATTTTATTCATGCAATTTTAAGTTTTGATATTTGTACTATTTCTTCTAATGAACTTTCGGGTACGATCTTATTTCTTGTTAGATTTTTTCTTGTGGTTCTACTTCAAATCATATTTTCTTTTGTTTGGTCTATTATATTCATTTTTTTTCGAGAATTTAATTTTTTTGAAGCTGAATATCCAATTTTTTTATAAGGTATATCTAAGCGCGTTTAAATTCACTTCTTTCTAGTTGTCGCAATAGCAACAATGTCAATTAAGTTAAGGTTCAATTGACAAATATGCAAATTGTTTTCTTAATTGATATTTTAGTTAATTGATTTATAATCTAATTTTGTTCCCACATTTTACATAAAAATAATTTAAATAATTATTTTTCATATAATCTTATAATAATACTTATTAATTTTATTTATAATTTAGGGCCCATAGACCATGCTTGGGCTCACAAGTTAGTGCATTAGCCATAGGTGAAAGTAACACAAAACACTTTAGATTGCATTATAATCACTTTACTAAAAACGGACAAATTAACCCTTACACGTTAGATGAGTCAGCAAAACAACTCTTCTATCAAATTTAGCTCTCAATTTTTACATATTTATTCAATGTGACACCTACTCTTTTATTAAAAATAAATTAGAAAATTTTGAAACTAACAAGGCTAAAGGGTAAAAAGATCAATTAAGACATTTTAAATTTTAAACATTATTAAATATATAAATTTTAAAATTATAAGATTTTTATTAAAAAATAATAATACCGACCTAGTAAAAGAGTAGGGTCAATTTTTAAAAAAAATCTCGTAACCATTAGATTTTAATGAGTCGATATTATTATTTTTAATAAAAATTTTATAATTTTATAATTGTTATTACTTTATTTATAATTTTAATGATTTTTTAATATTTTTAAAATTTTAAAATTAAAAACACACAGAGATTAAAAATCACTAAATTAAAGTATATAGACTAAATCCACAACTTTTCAAAAATATAGAGAATAATATCATAATTTAACCCATATATATAATATTACACCATTTGTTACTAGCCTTGGAATAGGATATGATCCCCACAAACTTATTAGATATCGTCTATGTAACATCTTGAATTTTTGGCCCATGCGTTTAATGGGTGAATAGGTGTAATGAGTTAAGTTGAGTATTAGGGGTTCGGAATGGGCTCAGGTTTGGGCCGAGGTTGTAGTTAAAATTCTTGTTTGAACACCTTAGTGGAAAGCTTGTTAAGTTAGGACATAAAAGATATTAGCTGTGTTTTAAAACACAAGATGGGCTTGTGGCCCAATGGCAAAATGGCGCCACTAAGAGGGAAGGAAGTTGGCGTCAATTGAGGTCCAAGGTTCGAGTCGCATTACCCATCTATTTTAATTAATTTTGGCGTCAAGGGAGAGCAGAGTTGGAGTCAGTTAGAATGCTTGAAATTAGGAAGAATAATTGATGGATAATGTGGATAATATGGATGATAAAGTAACTCGATAAAGGAAGGAAGAGGTGGTGTTATCTGAAGCTTCTTCCGAAGGTGTGAATGGATTAAGATAGAGGAGAAAAGATAGGAATTATCTATTGAGTGTGAGTGTTGTTGAATTTCTATCTCTTGGAGGGTATCGAAATTTCCCTACAATTGGATTAGTTGTTAGTTATCAGGAATGGCACTTTCGGGTTTTGATAGGTAAGTGCCGAAATTCTCTATAAATAGGGGGGATATCTCACCAATTCCGGCATTTGAACCTACTTTTTTCTTCATTCTTTGTGCCGAAATTCTCAGTCTCTCCCTCTGCAATTTCTATCAACCTTCTTTCAAAAAGCCGAAAACTTTCTTAAGCCATCTTTCTCTTCTTTCTTCTAAAAGCCGAAATCTCTTATTTCACTTTCTTCTTCATTTTATTCCTCTTGTGCCGATTTCTCTATAAAGTCGAATTCTCCATAGTTTTTCTCTGATTGTCGAATCTCCTCTCAAGTGTTAGCCGAATTTCCTGTGTTGAGGTAAGTGTCGACTCCTGCTATTCCATTAGATTTCTTTCGGTTTTTAGGAAACAAGGCCGAATGGCCACTTGGTTTGTTAAGGTTGTCGATTGAGGCTAATATTTTTTTCTCTTTTTGCATTTTGGTCGACATTCCGGGATTTGAAGGAAACCCGATCGTTTAGATCTAAAAGTCAGAAATCGCTAGTCTCTAATTTCGGGATTTCTAGGTAAGGATTTCAATTCTCCTTAAGATGACCAATCGTTTTCTCTTCATTAGGCGTGCCTTAACCTAATGTTTCGTTACCAGCCTCTGAACAACACATTGGGCAGATAGCAGTTGTGTTGACTACGGGTAGCGTCGACGTAGAAAGTCTTATTCTAACGATAATCAGGTGTGTAGATCTCTAACACACTAGTTAACTATAATCTATATGTGTTATGGGCTAAAAAGCCAGAAAGTGGCTGTGTGACAGTCGAATAAAACCCTAAAAGGGTTAGGCAAGGATGCCAGGTACGTAATCATATAAATCTCTATGTGTATCGAAATATATGTAAGCCTGTTTTCTTAAAGATGGTATGATGTTTTCTTTGTGTATGCATGGGGTGGGATTATGATAATGAAGGGAAAATGCATGATAGGTCACTTGGTGATCGGTGGTTAAACCACAAAATCTAAAATTAGGTCACAATAGTGACCGGTGGCTGAGCCACGTTATATTATGAGGTCACATAGTGACCGGTGGCTATGCCACGTTTAATGATTCCTGGATAACAGGAATAGGCAGTACGGCTGTCGTTATGGTGTGTAGCGGATGGAGGGTTAATTGTAGAAATCCCCAAGGTGTGATTAGGGGTGTGCAAAATTCGGGTAAAACCGAAAAAATTCGGTTAACCGACCGAATTCGGTTAATCGGTCGGTTAACCGAATTTTTTTGGTCGGGGTCGGTTAATAATTTTGTTAATTTTCGGTTAACGGTTAATTCGGTTCGAAAAGTCGGTTTAATAGAAACTTTTTGATTAACCAAAAAATAATAAAAAAATTTATAATATAAATAGCTTAGAAGATAAGCCCACTATTCTCTATTCACCAACCCAAACCCAATACAACCCAAACCCAATAATAAAAATTAAACCCAACTCAAATAATTTTAAAACTAAAAATAAAATTACTAGACACACACACACGATATCTCCTATTCTCCTCTCCTTCTTCAACTTCAAAAGTTCAAATCCCTAATTTCTCAATCACCACCCCAATTCACCACCCGTCATTGAGGTACCTGCAACTTCTATTTCTAAACAAAAGGAAGAACAGTTTTGGTTTTGATTTTCAAGGTACTTTTTTTCCCTTCATGTTTTAACTTTGACTTAACTGTTGTCTATGTTGGTTTTGATGCATGCAAGGTCTTTTTTTTGTTTTTGTTTTTGTTAAATATTAATGCCTTATCCATTTTTCGAGTACCCATTTACCTTTTTTTGGGGGGTAAATTTTGCATCTTGTTTCGATCGTGCTTTTTGTTTGAGTTTCTTCTTCTTCATTTTTTTAAGAATCTGTTCTCAGTCCTCCATCTTCAAAAAACTCCTCAAATCTGTCTGATTTTTAGAAATCTTTGAAATTTTTTTTGTTAATGATAGGGTTTGGTTAATGTTGATCATCAAAATCTATGCTAGCCACATTTCTGTTCTGCTTCTTTGTAGAGTTGAATGTAAAATAAATTATTAGCTTTCTTGTTTATTTGCTTTGTTTATTTACAAGTTCACTGTTGCATATCAGCTATGTAAAAGGGTTGCCCCCTTTTGTTGATTTGGATTTACCTTTACCACATTAAACGAACTTATTGAGGATTAGTTTGCTTCATTAGATTCTTCATCGGTGCTCAAAAATGTTATTAGATGAATTTTAATGACAATTTCAAGTTTTCTTTTTTTAATCTTCATCTTGTATTGTTGATATGATTCAAGGATCTTGTAATTGTTTCCACTTTTTCTAAATTTGTCAAACTTTTGATTTTTGAAGTGAAATTGTTATGATATTATTCTGCTTATTGGCTATTGCGATGTTGTGTCTATTTAAACAGGTAAATATTATGATACAAATGTTATGATACAAATCGAGTACCTGCAACTTCATGTTTTTTAATGACTGTTCAAGTTTTTCTAATTTTGATAACACTTTTATATTATCATATCAATTTTGAAAAATATAAATTCAAGAATCAAATACATATCCAAACAAATTAAAATATAAATTTACAACTACTCTACCTATATTAATTATTAAGTAAAATTTAAAAAATATTTTTAACTTAAAATATTTTCTTTTACTTATATTATAAATATAACAATATCTTCTTTTTTTTTTGAATAGATGGATTGGAATGAGAACCTACAATTACAAATTAAACATAAACTGTCATATATCCCAAACACAATAATTTTGTCATTAAATTAATAACTTAGGGAAAATTCTTTCTTTAGCCCTCCATGATTTTAAGAGTTTTCCACGAACAATTTCTAGCTACAAGTTTCAAATGTGGCTATTTTTTTAGATTCGGATTAAGATTTACAGATAAATTTAAGATTTATAATGATTTTATGATTTTATAAAAACACTATTAAATGTGTTTTTAGAATTCTATTAATAATAAATATACAAATTAAAATAAAATATCTATATTAGATTTAAATATTAAATCTTAAAAAACAAGTGGCTTGGATTTGGCGGTAAGTCCCTTACGGTGAGGATAGTATAATTTAGCTACCTTTCAAAAGAAAATTAATTAAATATATTTTTTAAAATATGAACATCCAAGCCATTTATTTGGTGTGGGTCTGTTGTTGTAAAATGTTAAAGTTGATTTTGTATTGAAAAGGAAAAAAGAAAAAAAAAGAAAAATTGGAGAAAATTAATAAACGCTAATTTGAAAAAGCGTTAAAACTCTTTGAATATCTAAACTATGTTTTGCAATGGATGTTACATTTGTTAAATATCTAAACTATGTTTATTTCTAAAACTCAACATAAAAATATGTTTAATATCATAAATGTATTTTAATTTATTATATATGTTTTTCTTGCAGAATGTCAACTGAACCAACATCTATTGATGCTAGTGTTACACCTCCTACTTCGATAGATTCTGAAAATTCGGGAGTTGGAGCTTCAAGCCAAGCAAAGGGGATTACCGGGAAAAGAAAAGCCACTCTTCCAAGGTCAGAAGTTTGGTCTCACTTCACTAAGATTATTAATAGTGAGGGTGCAAGTAAAGCTAAATGTAATTATTGTCAAAAGGAATTTTGTTGTGATGTGAAAAAAAATGGTACGGGGTCATTAAAATATCATATTGGTTCATGTAAGAAAAATTCTAGTAATGTTGTTGAAAATAGTCAAGGACAACTAGTTTTACCTAGAAAGGGAGTTGAAGGGGGGGAAGGGAATCTTTCAACTTGGAGATTTGATCAAGAAGCATGTAGGAAAGGATTAGCACAAATGATTGTGATTGATGAATTACCTTTCAAGTTTGTTGAAAGTGAAGGTTTTAAGAAATTTATGTTTATGGCATGTCCTAGGTTTCACATTCCTTCACGAACTACTATGACTAGGGATGTTTATCAATTGTATTTAGATGAAAGGGCCAAGATAAAACAACTTTTGAGAAGTTCTTGTTCTAGAGTTTGTTTAACTACCGACACATGGACTTCTTTGCAAAGAGTTAATTATTTGTGTATCATTGCTCACTTTATTGATAATGATTGGAAATTGAATAAAAAGATTTTAAACTTTTGTCCAATTTCTAGTCATAAGGGTTAGTCCATTGGGATGGTGATTGAGAAATGCTTGTTGAATTGGGGGATTGATAAGTTGTTTACTGTTACTGTTGATAATGCAAGTTCAAATGATGTTGCTATTGGTTATTTGAGAAAGAAATTTAACCCTCGAGGGGGTTTAGTTCAAAATGGTAAATATCTTCATATGAGATGTATGGCACACATTGTGAATTTGATTGTTGTTGAAGGCTTAAAAGAAATGAATAAATCTGTTGAACGTGTTAGGGGGGCTGTGAGATATGTGAGACAATCTCCATCTAGATTACAAAAGTTTAAGGAGTGTGTTGTGGTGGAAAAGATAGAGTGCAAGAAGATGTTGTGTCTTGATGTTTGTAGTAGGTGGAACTCAACCTACTTAATGTTAGATACTGCTCAGAACTTTGAGAGAGCTTTTGAGAGATTTGAGGAGCAAGATACAAATTTTGAAATTTGAACTTGAAAGGGGTGATGGTTGGCCTAGTGTGGATGATTGGGATAATGTTAGAAACTTGAGGGATTTCTTGGAACATTTTTATGAAGTCACTTTGCGTATATCTGGCACTTCATATGTCACGTCCAATAATTTTTTTGATGAGCTTTTTGAAATTGATATTCTTTTACGAGATGCTCAGTTGAATAGTAATGTTGATTTCAATGTTATGGCCATCAAGATGAAAGAGAAGTATGATAAGTATTGGGGTGATATTGATAAGATGAATATGCTTATGTTTGTTGCTTGTGTTTTAGATCCTAGACAAAAACTAAAGTATCTTGAATTTGCACTTAGTGAAATGTCTAGTTAAGAAAAAGCTTGTGAAATGATGCAAAAATTGAAGGAATCTTTGTATGAAATGTTTGATGAGTATAAGCCTCCACTTCATAGTACTTGTAGCCAATCGAGTGTGCCAACACATGCTTCTCTTGGTGAACCACAACAAAAATGAAAAGGCGAATGCAAGCTTTGTATAAAAAGCGTGAGTTGGAAATTTGTGTTGAGGATAAAACATCCGAGTTGGATAAATATCTAATTTGAGGCTAATGAGGAATTTGTTGAAGATTTTGATATTTTATTGTGGTGGAAAGTGAACAGTCCTAGATTTCCCACTCTTTCAAAAATGGCCGAGAGATGTGTTAGCTATATACCGGTTTTACTGGTTTGCTTGATCTGCATTTAGCACCGGGGACGTGTGCTTGATCAATATAGGAGTTCTTTAACTCCTAAAATTGTACAAGCTCTTGTGTGTACTCAAGATTGGATTCGAAAATCATCATCACAAGAAGACATCAAAAAGATTGAAGAACAAATCCAAGAGCTTGACAAGATTGAAAATGGTATATTTATTGTCTTATTTTAATAGTTTTAAATTTTTTTACCATATCACTCCTACTTATTTAATTGATTCAATGTTTAGACTTTTCTTGGAATGCATCAGAGCCTACCCTTAATTCATGAGCTTTCGTGAGTTGAAGGGTATACTTACTATCTTATTCTTGTTAACTTATAATCTATTCGTTTGTTTATATTATTTGATTTTTTTAAATGCAGATATTTCTATTATACGCTAAACTTTTGCACTTGTTTTTTCCTTTTTGTAGGTTTAATGCAAATGGAGATTTTTTGGAGAGAAGAAATAGATACAAATGAACAATATTAAATACTTACATTTCAATCATGTATTAATTTAAAGATTTGTGTAATGTTTTTAAACAAATTATGTAGTGTTAAATCGGTTAAATCGGTTAAATCGGTTAATTTGGTTAAATCGGTTAATTCGGTTAAGACGTTTAATTCGGTTAATTCGGTTAATTCGGTTAATTTTTAACCAAAAATTTAAAAAAATATAATTTTCGGTTAATTCGGTTAACCGACCTAATTAACCGAAAAAAATTCGGTTCGGTTAATTTTTTTTGAAAAAATTTCGGTTCGGTTAACGGTTAAAAATTTTGAAAGGTCGGTTAATTCGGTTAATAACATTTCGGGTCGGTTAACCGAATGAACACCCCTAGGTGTGATGGTTGGTACGGATTGGTGTGTAGAGGATGGAATTCTAGGTTGGGTTGGGCTATGCATCATTTATTATTTATCATGTGATTATGATTGTTGCCTTTATGTATGGGCCAGGGCTCATAATGTGTTTGTGGGCCTCAGGTCATTGTGTTTCGGGATTTACATACTGAGTCTTGGTGACTCACCCTTTCATTTTCCTCTACTCTTTCAGATGAGCAGTAGATCGTGGACATGGGAGCCGAGACGGACTCGAGGGGCCATCAAGTTTTACTTCTATAGATTATTTTCAGTTTTCTTTAAGTTTTTTTTTTTTTATATTTTGGGAATATTTATGTAATACCCCATAGTTTACCTTCATCTAGTAGTTTTTAATATTTGCAACTTATGAAACCATGTCAAAGGTTTAAATATACGAAATAATAATAATACAAGGTTTTCTTTACAAAAGTCACTTGTTTATTCAAATTTTGTCTAATTAACTTATGATTTTCTAAAGCCAACTTAGCAAAAGTTTTCAATGTACAACCCGTAGCATACCAGATCTGGTCGAAACTTATGGGCCGGGTTTGGGGTGTTACAGTCTAAATCAGTCATTTGACAATTTTATTCAAAAAAAATACCTAACAGGCTAAAAATACAAGGAATTCATAACTCTCTAGAACCATAACTTAGAGCGTAATGTACCAAATGTCATATGATCGTATATGTAAGATTATGATAGTAAGCTTACTATCAAGTATTAACAGTATGATTTGCAACATATACAATGCACACATACATGTAAGATAATCATAACATTAATATTTTCATACCCTCAGTGTTTTCATCTTTCAAGACATTTCGACCAACAATTAATAGAAAGTATTGCTAGAAACAAGAACAGAGTTCATAAGAGCAATTGATACGCTTACACATATGGTTACTAATTAATACCCTTAGAATAGGATTTGATACCAAATGTCATAATCCATACTACCTTATTAGATATTGTCCAATATTGAGTATGACTCCTATTTCAGTCAAATTTGAAAAATAATCTTTCAGTTAAACTTTATTTATTTGTTTGAATCAAACTCTGATTAGTCTGGATTATTTTATTAGTATTTGACCTATAAATTTAAACTATAAATAACCTCATTTACAACTTTAGAAAATACACCCATTAGATATTAGAACTCATAACACATTTAGAGAATTTTGTGTTTACGTTTTGAGGGTTCTTTATTTTCGGGTTTTCAAGGTTTAATGTTTATCTCTATCTTTTGCACTCTTCGTTCTTTTTCTGTTATAATAAAATTATCTTTGCCCGTGATTTTTTATCCTCTTTGGAGGGGTTTTCCATATTAAATTTGTGTGTTCAATTTCTCAATTTATTCTGCTATTTTTTTACTTGTTGCTTAATTGGGTCGATCCTAACAAGTGGTATCAGAGCTAGTTCAATTTTCATAGATCAGCCCATTCAGATATGGCAGCAATAAGGTTTGAAATTGAGAAGTACGGTGGTAAGACAAATTTCAATCTGTGGCAAGTTCGGATGATGGCAATTCTAGTTCAAACAGGCTTGAAAAAGGTTGTTACCGGGAAAAAGCCTAAGAATTTAAATCAAACAGAATGGGAAGAGCTTGATGAAAAATGCATTGTCTGCAATCCAGTTGTGCCTCGCGAATACGATATTGCAAGAGGTATTGATGGAGAAAACCTCATCTGCCTTATGGAAAAAGTTAGAAACTCTTTATGCGACTAAGTCTCTAACTAACCGTTTAGTGTTGAAACAACGTCTATTTACGTTTCGCATGAAAAGATGTGAACTTCTTAGAGATCACATCAGTCAATTCATTACTTTTTTAAATGATTTAAAGAATGTTGAGGTTCATATTGACGATAAAGATCAGGCTGTGCTATTATTGTGCTCTTTACCCCCTTCATACAAGTGTTTCAAAGAGACCCTGATTTATGGCAGAGACAAACTCTCATTCGAAGATGTGAAGGGTCATTTGTTTAGTAGAGACAAACTTGACAATGAGTTTGGTTTGGATAGCAAGGCAGATAAGCAAGCTTCCGTTTTAGTAACATCAAAGAAACGAGATAAAATGTGTCACTATTGTAAAAAGTTAGGTCACGTCAAAGTAGATTGTTATAAACTGCGAAATAAAAGCGCTGCTGAGGGTAAAGAGGAAGATGTAACTGGTGCTAATTTGGTCGATGAAAGCAGTGATGATTTCTTGTTAGCGCCAATGAGCGATAATTCCAAGCTCACGTCCGAGTGGATCCTAGATTCGGGATGTTCTTTCCACATGTGTCCCAATAGAGAATGGTTCTCCACATACAGTTCGGTTGAAGGTGGAGTTCTGCGCATGTGAAACAATTCATCTAGTAAGGTAATTGGTATTGGTACTGTTAAAATTAGGATACACGATGGGATGATTAGGACACTCTCAAATGTCAGGTATGTACTTGATTTACGAAAGAATCTCATCTCCTTGAGTATTTTAGACTTGAAATGATGCATAATCAACATTGAGTTGAACGACATTAAAGTATCTCGTGGATCTCTCATTTTGTTAAAAGGTAAAAAATTGGCAGTCTTTATATTCTGGAAGGTTCTACAGTGACCGGTGAAATCAGACGTCCCTCGTCCGTTACAGAGTCGAAGTCAACTCGTTTGGAGCGGAGGCAACTTGGTCATAGGAGGGAAAAAGGTATGACCGTTTCGTTGAAGAGAGATTCTCTTTTGGATGTAGGTTTTGAAACGTTAGGCCACTGTATTCGTGAAAATCAGACCTGTGTTAATTTTGATTTGGCAGTCTGCAAGTCGAAGGCTAGAAGTCTTCCAGTTTCTAAGCACAGATTCATCTCAGTTAATTCCCTGTATAATTCAAGATAGGCTCGTGGCAAGCTTTGGCAAAGATGACGTTGTAGAAATATGAGTCAAGGTGGAGACTTGTTGAGTATGACTCCTATTTCAATCAAATTTGAAAAATAATCTTTCAGTTAAACTATATTAATTTGTTTTAATCAAACTCTGATTAGTCTAGATTATTTTATTATTATTTGATCTATAAATTTAAAATATAAATAAGCTTTTTTACAACCTTAGAAAATACACCCATTAGATATTAGAACTCATAACACATTTAGAGAATTTTGTGTTTACGTTTTGAGAGTTATTTGTTTTCGAGTTTCCGGGGTTTAGTGTTTATCTCTATCTGTTGTACTTTTTATTCTTTTGTCATTATAGTGTGTTTAGTGTTTAGCGTTTTTCTATGTTAAATTTGTGTGTTCAATTTTTCAATTTACTCTCCTATTTTTTTTACTTATTGCTTAATCGAGTCGATCCTAACATTTAATTCGATCAATTCACAATTTTATTCGAAAATGTACTTAACAGACTGAAAAGAAAAGGGATTCATAACTCTTCTCTAGAACCATAACACAGTGCATAATGTACCAAATGTCCCATGGTCGTATATGCAAGACTAATAATATTAAGCTTTCTATTAACAGTATGATTTGCAACATATACATGCATACATACATATAAGATAATCATAACATTAATATTTTCATTGTTTTCATCTTTCCAGACATTTTCAACTAACCGTTAGTGGAGAGTATTTGCTAGAAACATTCACAGAGTTCATAACAGCAATTGATACACCCACAGCAAGCAAGAGCAGTGCAGAGTTGAGTAAGAACGATGTAGCATTGATTATTCATGTATGATAATGTCTGGATGCAGCACATGCAACAGCATCGCTCAAGCACTAAGCTGCAAAAGTTTGTAGCTGCATTAAACAAAATCTCTGCACCTTCGGGTGGCTTTGGTTCATTGGCTCCGGGTGGGATGTTCTTAGCTGTAGCAGTCAAGTTACCAAAGCCCACACCTAGACATCCTAGGGAAACTAGCTTCTGGGTTTTTGAATCTCCCTTTTTTGGTAGGCTTATTTTGTCGAATATCTGGTTCAGTTTACAGAAACTAAGTAAATGAACATACTAGGATTCATTTTTTTCACCTCAAATATATATGCATGTACGTAAAAAAAGGAAATACCAACTTTATCATTTATCCTGCCTATACCTTATATAGTCATATTCAGACGTGGGAATGGTATAGAGATTATAACCTTGCTAGAATCCTCTAAATACGTTGAAACAGGAAATAAAAAGAACTGAAAATGTCCCTGTTAAATACATACCTATATTCAACATATCTATGCATGAGTAGTATGGCTCTTCTCTATTCTTCGTATATTTGAAATTTAATTCCTCTTTTTTTATTTCTAAGAATTTAGTCCCTCTACGTTTAAGATTTTAAAATACAAGTTCAATTGTTAACAATATTAAATTTTTTTTGTTAAATTCAGGTCTATTACAAAGTCATTCTTTTTTGTTCCATGACTACCGAGTGAATTTTTTTTATGTCAAAATGTCGCACAAAAAATTCAACCGATAAAACCCGAATTTTTAAATTCTAAAAGTAGGGACTAAATTCCAAAAAATGGGAAAAGTAAAGGGACTTGAAGCATATTTTAACCTAGATCGTTTTCAATTATTGGAAAACCACAGCCAAAACTTCCAAAATCTTATGTCATCTAGAATGATTGATGGTAGAAGTAAGTATTAACTTGTCAGATCAAAAGAAAATTCCAATGAAAGGAAAAGAGATCGAAGTAAGATCTAAAGAAAATCTTAACGAAAGAATATAATTGATGGAAGAAGGGTTAATGGAAATCGAACTGAATTCTGATACAGGGCAAGTGTTTCAAACAAACTCTCAAGTTCTTTCATGTTGATTAGGGGATGCTGAAACTGCATTAAAAAATAAATACATACCTCCTGTAGTAGCATCGGTTCTGGCACTTTCTTCTCACTATCAGTCTGAAGCAGAATCAGGCAAGTATACTCAGATGGAAAACTAGTTTGCAGACTTATTTTGGCGACCTGTAATAGAAATAACTTCAAATTATGGTGCTCGAACTTGGAATGGGTATTTGCTCAAGGACATAGTCAGATTTTTCAAGTTATTCCTTATGTTTGGAGGATCTTTGGAGGTTATCCTTATACCCATGCAACGGATAGGAACGTCAGACATGGGTACTTTAAGAAAAATAAGATTCAACCATATGCACGAAATTAGATGATAACTAAAAATATCAACCAGAATGCAAGAAATGAGAGTTAAATAAAGCTTAAATAAGTAAACTACATGAATTCATCAGGGAGTGACTGTAGATCAGAACAACAAAATCCATCTAGGTTCATCATTAATTGCAGTCCAAACAAAAGGTTATAGGGACCAGCCATGATGTCAAACTAAGCTTAGACATGCCAAATAATTTCTAACTTGGAGCCAATGCTATGTTACTTGGACTCAAGTGTGAATGTCAGATTTGGAGTTTCTGATACAAGTATGTTCAATTTCTTCTAAGTTTTTTTGTTTTTCATATATTTGGAAGTTCTTGGAAAGTCATATCTCCATGTTAATGGTTAGATGAGTGTCAGACACTTGAGCGCCGAACACACATATTTTAAAAAAATGAAAAGTTAGAACAATGTTTGCCAGTAAGTTATTTAGGGACAATCAGAGTTTCAGAAAGTGGCATACCTTATCCTCAAGCTCTTTACTCTCGGACAACCATGCATGACATGTAAGGATATCTATTTGCCTCCTTGTAAGTATCTATTAACAAACATAAGAATGAGAAAGGGAAGATGCATCAGCACCCAAACTTCTATATCTGCATTTATTGATGAAAATCAATGGCTAAATAAGGTCTCAATTGAAAGGTTGATCCTATAATTTTGAAGGTATTTTTCTAAAAGGGTATAAAAACTTTTGTGGGAGGTATGGGCTTTCATTAGAAAATTAACACCATAGGTTCCCTACACAACAACGAGTGGAACCACTTATATCATTCAGATTCGGATGCGAGTTTTAAACAAGGCATGTTCACATTGTAGAGTTTTTCATTTAAGGCCCGTATTCCTATAACTATGTGCATATATGCATCAAACTCAGGGACACAATTACTTCAAAAAGATGAAAAGTTGGAGTAGCATGGGAAATCACATTCAGTGAAGTGCTTATGGGAAAACAACGCCTTAAGCAAAAAAAAAATGAACCGCAAGGCCCAAAATTGTTACATGCAGACCTCAATAGAACATATAAGAACTGGCAGAGGCAAATGGAAATCAAAGCAGACATGTTACATATGTTTCTTTATGAGTTGAAGTTAACTGCTCCTTGTGGAAATAAAATTGTCAAGTATAAATTCTGAAACTTCCAGTGGTATTAACTTCAGGAATAGAAAAATTACCCTATCAAATGACATGTCTTTTGCATTTTGCACTTTCAAGTCCATTATAAATGTGCTCATATCTGCTAATCTTCCTTTAACTTCAATAGTGTCTGGAAAATCACCTTTGTATCTGCCCGACATAATCAAAGGACTTCCAAACGAGAGGTCTGGAATACGAGATGGAAACAACTGCAATACCACAAATGGTATTCTTACAGATATAGCTAGGAGGATAATATCTGGACAAGCATATAAAATAGACCACATAGCTATGTTACTCTAACAGTCGAACTCCATATGTACCCAATATGGATATGTTTAATTCTTTTCTACAAAACTTTCAAGTATTTGAAGAGTTTAAGGAGGATCATATCCTCGTGCCCATTTTCTTATATGCATCAGATATGATAACAGACATCGATACTTCAAGAAAAATGAAGTCAGAGCAACATTGCCTCATAGTAAAATCGACAGTCATACTGAGACAAATATATAACGTCTAAATACTTGACATAAAAGATGAACAAATTTTATAAACAGCTCTGGTGTACCTCAAGAGAATCAAGATTTTCTGGAATGTTCATAGTTATATCAGCTAGAACAACTGAAGAAGCTGTAGTAAATAATCTCTCCATTCGCAATTCAATGTTATCTGGCCAATAATGGTGAAGTCAGAACAAATATTATTAGGACTGAGCAACAACAGCTTACAATACTACCTAGTACTGTATTAGTTTAGCATTGAGTTTCCCCGTGTTTTCTTCCTATGTTACTCAAGCTTAAATGTAAGTATCAGATTTGGGTCCGGGTATACTCAAGTTTTTAAAAGTATTTCCATGTATTTGGAGGGTTTTATTCTTGTGACCATGTCAGAAAATATGTCATATCAAACACCTGTTTCAAGAAAAATGATGAGTAGGGAAACATGGTTTCATGCCACTAGACTACAAATTAGATCATAGCAGCTTATTCAAAAACAATGAATAATAATAATTTGATTCTTGATAAAAATAGAGCACAAAGTCATTCTTGAGGATGGTATCATTGAAAAAGAAAAAATAAGTACAAATATAAAAGATCTAAAAAGAAAAAGGAAGAATTAGAAGAAACCTAACCTGCATTGTAAGTGCAATCATAATGGCCTCTCCCAATTTGAGCCAGCATTTGCAAGAAGTAATGGTTACAGTACAAACCTAGAAAAGTTTAAACACAAAAATAAGTAGCAATGACGCAAGAATGAAACAGACAAACAAATGTTGCTCAGATGTGTCGATAGATTGTGTTGGTCGATGAACATGAAAGAGTTAGTGAAGATAATCAGCTGGTATTGACATCAAAAGTTCAGATTTTAGGTTTACCAATTGACCTTAGCCCAATGGCTGACAAAGGTATAAAAGAGGGTGTCACTTGGTGTAGACTAAACAAGCAGAATGGAACTACTGAGCAATATTATTCAGACTCAACTGTGGGCGTTAGATAGGGTTATCATATTCAGTTCTTTTTTCAAGTTTTTTCCCTGTATTTATAAAGTTCTTTGAAGGTCACACCTTATGTCTGAATATGGGTTGGCACTAATATTTCGAAGAAAAAAAAAATGGCATTGGTGTCTATGGTTACTACACAATATGTTGGCCCACACCAAGGATGCAGACTACAGCTGCAGAAATGCATCAAAGGGGCATAAATATACATAAAAATATATATATGTATGACATATTCAGTGCTTGGAGGAGGACATACAGTGTTCTTGTACATTTTTATAGAAACACGACTCCAGTTTTCAGAAAAGATTCATTTGTATGCAATGAGAAACCAAATCAACTGATAAAAACAATTGCAGCGAAAGCAGAAAAAGAGGGAAAGATGTCCCAAACACCTAAAACCTCACCAATGCCAAAAGTAAATATACGAGGAGAAACTGACCCTCCACTTGTCAAACAACCTTTCACAACATTGCAAATCTCCCTTTCATCTTCAACAGACCCATCAGTTATAAGGAAAACAAGAGGAATGGACTCACTAGTATCAGACAATAACTTCATTGCCTGCAATAACAAATGATAAAACCCTTCCATGTGTCAGTAAATAGTAAATGATCCAGTGACCAGAAAGCTAGAAGCTTAAAGCATTAACTCATAGAATTGATCAGTCGCTTAAATGCTGATAACTGATACCTGTTTAAGGGGCTGCATGATATTTGTACCACCATCTGTAGTTAAAATATTACTACTAAGCCACTGAGTTGCTTTTAAAATTGATCCATGAGTAGCCAGCACCATTGTTGGTGAGAATAAGTGAGACTCACTATTAAAAGCAATAATGTTAAAAGAATCTTGTGGATTGAGCTTAGAGAGTGATGCCAACAATGCATTCTTTACATTCTCAATTGGAAGTCCTTGCATGCTTTGACTTATGTCAACCACAAAAACCACTTCTCTTCTGAATACCTATCAGATACACCTCATGGTATAAGAATAGTCACGATCCAAAAAAAAAGATAAGAATCTTAAACAAGTATGTTAAGGATACTCCATTTTAAAGCAACCCCAGAGATTAAAATGAAAAGAACCGTAGTTTAGCTTAGTTAGATCATGCAATCACGTGGTATCCTGTAGGCCTAGGATTCGAATCTCAGCATCTACAACTCCTTCCCCTATCCCTAGGCTGCGAGCCTCAAAACAAAAGAGAGAGAAAGGAAAAGAATCTACCATAATAAAAATCAGTATTGCTTGAATTAAATTTTTTTCAATATTGCTCTATATGTGTTAGGCTGAAACAGAATGCAACCTTCAGAGATGGATCTCCAGAAAAACCACATCTCTAGACCCATCTAAAAGGGGATAAAACTCCGAGAAAATGATGTTTTCATGACTGATTTAAGAAAATGGAAAATAAAGAAATTTAAACCGTTGATAAGTGAAAGTTATTTATTTTTAACTAACCCTCCCGATCTGCTTATTTCCAGGGAAAAGATACAGGCAGAACATCTCCCTTTCATCAAAATCACGCAAGGCTGGAGATTGCAGGAGAACCCCACCAAAAAGGTCACTTGAAGTAACCTATAAAAATTGAAGCAATTAACATCACATATGCATCCTCGCAATGTTATATGACCCTAAAAAATCCAAAATAACTTCAACAGTCAATTGAAGACTAATCAGTTGTCAAAAGATCTTACAGTATAAGCAAAATCAAGGTCGGAAGTTGACCATGCTGGCACTTCTGCTTCATATACAAAAGTTAGTTTACGAACCTCCCGACTTAGTTCCTACAAAGTTATAATAAAATGTCATCTTTTGTATTTCAGAAGCCAGACATTGTTATGAAATTGTCATACCTTCAGAGGGTGGCTACTACATTGGATCATAAGTTCCTTTCCAGAGCCAGAATTAACATTCAATTGAATCTTTTCTCTCTTAGGGATCTTCTTTCCAACCGGAATGACATATGTCGGAAAACTAAAAGGTACAGTGAGGCAAAACTGACCATCCTTGTAGGGTAACTTTTCTGACCAACAGACTTTAATTGAAACATAAGATCCTCCCTCAACCTAACACATATTAAAAACGTATAACTGTTTGTGAAGATAATGATAACAGATAAGCTATATCAACCAGATTCAGATGAATATAGGATACAATCATACAAATATATATGTATTAGGACCGTGCTCGTGCAGTAGGTTGCAACTTTAATTTACAAAACTCATGTTGATGAGTTAAACAGAATTGGTTATCTGTCTATTAAATTTATCAATATAATTATATGTCATGTCTATCCTTATCATATCGATCCATAATAATGTCTTTATTAATATATTTAACAGTATAAAAAATAAATAATTAGACATTTTTATTTCACTCAAAACTTGACATATATGATTTACACGAATGGAATAGGACAACTGGAATATTAAAATATTAATAATACAAAAAAAATTATGGTGTATAAAATTACTTGAATTTTACACTTATGTAAAGTGTTTCTCACCTCATTTTCAAATATATAATTATAATAAATATATATAAATATTCCTATCCAAACCTAACCCAATTATTTAACTACCCAATTAAACCAACCCCCACTCATTACACAATAAATTTAATAAGCTCATTAGCCTAGACCAACACAATACCCAATTACCCATGCTCACTCAACCAATTCACCGAAATAGTTGGTTATGAAGCCAAGATCGGTCTCAGTTAATTTTGCTTTGGTAATCGATTTTCTATTTTTGGGATTGAAGATCCAAAGTGTTGCATAACCTTAATATATACTGTATGAGTATAATTTTCTTTTTGAAATTTTTTCATATAATTAAATGATCATACCATATTCTTATACCTGAGTATGTTAAAAACAACTTTAGCTAACATGATAAATACTAATAAGTTAAGAAAAATAACGAGGACAAAAAAAGAGAGTAATTACTTGGGGAATTCTGAAAGTATATATCTGAGGGGTCAAGAAGAAACCATCTCCAGATTTGGCAACTTTTTCCATATCTTTAGAATCAGCTAATGTGACCCATTTTGAATTATAGGACGACTTCTCAGTCTCCGAGATGTCAACCTCAACACCAAGAATCGAACCCTGTTAGCCACATCATGTTTATCTTGAGAATCAAGAAACAGTGAAATGTTATATCAAATTAAAAAAGAAATTAAAAAGAAAAGGAAAAGCAAGAACCCCAAATTTGGCATTATCTAATATCTCATGGTCCCCTGTAGAAAATGCATGAATCTTTGGTCATCATATAATTTGTAGACATGAAAAGATCTGTGAATAGTTAAAAAGGCAATTGCTTTAAAAGTAGATGAGAAATCCTAAATCGGTCCACATGAAGAAAAAAAAAAAGAGTTGAATTTAGTGTTAAAAAATAGTTGAATTTTCAGTTTTTGCCATTCCTTTTACAATTGACAACTAATAAACATTTTTTAATACTAAACAAATACTAAAATATTTTTAAAAAAAATGGGATCAGATGTCAAATTAAAAAGATTTTCAATTCAATCCATCTTATTGAACGGGTTCAACCGATCAATTGCACTAAAACATTTAAATATTAAATAAATAATAAACTAAATACTTAATAAAATACTTATTTAATTAAATAATATGATCTTTAATATAAATCTCAAATTCGAAACAATAAATTTTTTATAAAAATAATTAAAATGAAAGATTATATTTTTTGCTTTTGCTTTTTTAATATTTTTCCCCTAACAAACACCTCCACTTGTAAACATTAAGTATTAAGCTATTCAAAAGCAAAAATCACATTGTTCAACTTTAATTCTTCTTTTATATCATTGTCTAATCTCACCATTTCACGCAAAAAACTTTTTTTTTTACTATTCAAAATATTACTAATAATCAGCTCGTTTTCCTTCAAAAAGAAAACAGCTCCTTTTTATAATTAAAAGTTTTCAAGTGGCTTAAAGAATTGCTACTATATGTTCTTTTTTTTTGCTCCTGAAGAACTTAAAAACTCCGGCCACGGTGAAGGAGAATTTATTTGAATTGAACTAAATTTTTTCTTTTGTTTTTTTTGAAAAAAGTACTAATTAGTTTAGCTACCTGCTCTCCCATTGGAACAGCAACTCGGCAATCACATCTCCGACCGGCCATTATACAGTGCACGCGCCACACGCCGCTAGCGGTAACGAACGCAGTATCCATCCAACAGTCCACCTCCATGGAAACCTCGTGCATGTGTAACGGAATCAACGCCGGCGGTTCGCACCTACCGTGCACGTACGGCTGGTAGCTAGGTATGTCAGGATTGTCCACCACAGAAGGCTCGGAAACCACCGCGTACGCCATAACCGCTGTCGGAAGATAACAACTCTCCGTCGACGATAAAGACCTCGACGTTAACGCCGGCGTCGGCGAAGCTCCTTTGCCGTAGTATATTCGCTTTGATAGCATAAGCCCGCATGACACCGACGACGAGAACTCGTCGGCAATTACGCTTTTTTGGGCCATTATGGTGAATGAAATGAATATGCTAGTTCAGTAACAGATTTTTTTATTTTTTATTTGAAATGCAGTTATTTATTATATGAAGTGAAGATAGGAGAAGGAGCTTTATGGAACCTAATTATATATTGCCACGTGGGAAGTGGCGGGTTGCTTATGAGGTGTAGTAATAATTCTACAGTAAGTACTCTAAATTTTTATAAAACCCAATAACGTCATGCCACGTAAGGGTGGATTATTTTTTTTTTTTTTTTGGGTTCTTAAAACTAAATCCCAGAAACATTATCTATTGAATGAATATTAGCTAGGGATAAAGTAACATTTTATCCCCTGAGTTTGGCATCTTTTCTACTTTGGTCCTTTAATTTTTTTAGTTCACATTAGTCTTGAAATTTGATAACTTTTCTCAATTTAGTCCTTAAACTTGGATTATATTAAGGTATGATGATGTAAAGACTTTGATACTGCACCACATCATCACTTGATAATTTTTTAACTTCTTTAAAAATATTTTATTAATATTTTCTGTAATTTTTAAATTTTATATTTTTTTTTCAAGTTAATATTTTACTAATGTTATCGAATTTCGAGACTAATTTTAATAAAAAAATTACAGATCAAATTAAAAAAATCATTAAATTTAAAGACTAAATTTTGTTTCATCTCTATTACTTAGTAAAAATCGTTATTGTTTAAGCAATTCAAAAACAGTAAGCTGATTATCTTTCAATTTATTTAATTAGAATTTTAAAAAAAATATTGAAACAGCGTTATCAGCTTCAACTCGCAACTTCAAAAAATATACTTACAATAAGGATAACAATTTAACTAATATTCGACAATTTAATTATTTTTAAAAAATAATAATAATCAATTTTATTGATCATAGTTTATACAGCCGTCGGTCCAAATAATTACATTGTTCTGTCTATGCGTAAAGATTGGGTTAAATTAATTGTAATCATTCTAAGTCACCATTGTTTATTTTCTACTAACTTTGACCTTTTATTTAATTATTATTTAGGTCTATAAATTGCTCGTGCTTTTTAAATTATTTAAAGTTATTAAATATTTTTTTCGTATATTATTATTAGACTTGTTCATGAGTTGGGTTATCTGTCCAAGCTCAAAGGTCCGCCCGAATTTTGAGAGAGTTTGGACAAAAATATTAAGCACAAAAAATGAGCTTAGGCAAAAAATAATGCCCATTTAAAATATGAGTCGGGCTCTAGCTTGAACATTCAAGGCTCGAGTCTGTTCCTACCCGACCCGTTTTAAGTTTATAATACTTTATATTTTGTAATTTAGAACATATTAAAAAAATAAATATATAATATTACTCTAATGTAAACATTAAAATAATATTAAGATGACTATATAAAAATTTTTAATAAATAAAAAATATACACAATTATTAAATATTAAAATAATATAATATAAATATTTTTTAAAAAATAACATAGGAGAGCTTAAAATGGGCTTGGGTTAGTATTTTACAAATATGAATGAATTTGGGCAAAATTTTAGGCTGGACCGGGCTTAGACAATCATAAAATATATTAATATCATGCTTAAAATCGACCCAAACCCGTCCCAACCCGACCCATGAGTACCTCTAATTATTATACATTATCCAATACCAAATTCTAAAATAAAAATTTGAATCAATATTAAACTAATAAAAAATTATTATTTAATTTTATAAAAATATATAAATATGAAAATTATTTTAAAATTTTTAAATGATAAATTATTGATAATTGGTAATTAAAATCTATGTGATTTACCATTGTGACCAATGAACATTGATACAATATACAATATATTTCTTAATGCTATAAAAGGACAAAATATTAAACAAAGAAATTATTGTACAAGTATACTTTATGGGGGGCCCCGGGGGAGGGGGGGATCATTGCGGCATGGCTCATTCATTTTCTTAGCTAATTTGTCCACTCTAAACTTCTTATTTTTCCTTTGATTGCGGAAAAAAATGGGTCTAAATATATTGGATTAACTATATCGGTAGTCTCTTAACTATTGTTAAGTTTTTTTTATTTTTATCCTTCAATTATATAAAATTATAAAATAGTTATCTAATTATTTAATTTTTTTTATCATTGACAATTAAATTACTAATAAAAAGATAACTTGGTAGTTTTTAAAATTGACTTGATAGCAACTTTAGCCCTCAATATTTACACATTGTGTAATATGATCTTTTTGCAATCTTGCTTTTTTTATATATATAAAATTGAGGGTTAATTTTTAAAAGAATGAGAAAATATGAAAATTATTATCTAATATTTTTTGGTGTTCTTATTTTTGGTATATTTTTTTTATTGAAATTAATTGATAAATTTGTTTTTTTAGCTTTTTAGATTGGGGGTCACCAAAAAAACTGCAAAAAAGAACAAATTACACAATGTGTAAATGTTGAGAGTTAAAATTTTTAAAATCAATACTATATTAACACAATATATATATTTTTTAGGGTTAAAGTTGCTATTATGCTAATTTTAAAAACTACCACATCATCTTCGTGTTAACCACTTAACGGTTGGTGACAAAAAAAAAAAAGACAAATTGGATTAGTTGGGTGATCAAAAAAAGAAATTTACTAATAGTTAGGTGACTAACAAAGTAGTTTATCCAAATATATTATATCATTAAAACACTTCAAGTCCTTGTACACTTCATATATATTGGAATTTAGTCCCTCTATGTTTATTTCAAGGATTTTAATTCCTCTACTTTTCAGATTTAAAATACAAGTCCAATTATTAACGTTGTTAAAATTCTTCTGTTAAATTTAAGTTCATTACAATGTCTTTTTTTTTTGTTACATGACTATCAAGTAAGTATTTTTTTTATTTCAAAATGTCACAACAACAAATTTAACAGAATAATTTTTATGATATTAATAATTAGACCTGGATTGAAATCTAAAAAATATAGGGATTAAATTTCTAGAAATAAAATTAGAAAGATGAAATTCAAAATGTATGAGAAGTATCGGGATTTGGAGTATATTTTAACATATATTATATTTATTTTGAAATAAAAAATATTATAAGTTGAAAAAATATAATCAATTTTTTTCATATAATATTGGGGGTAAGGATGGAGGTAGTAATTCAAACTCGTAACAAACGTGTGTGTATGACAAAAAATTTAACCATTGCTTTATATAAGTTAAAAAAATAAAAAAGTTCAGATTTAGACGATTGTGATGATCACTTATGCTTTTTTTATAAAGTTACGTGGCATTATTTTAAATCTATTTGTGGATGCTTTTTATTAAAGGGTTAATATTTAGTATATTGACAATATATATATATATTTATTTATTTATTTCACAAGTAATATTAAAAAATTATTACTGTCTCTTTTTCTTAAAATATTTATTTTTTTAATATTTTACTATACCTAATAGAATAACTATCAATCCTTTAATCTTGCTTGTGGTGTCTAAAAACTTCACTAGTAATAAACTAAATATTTTTCCATTATTAAACTAACCATGTATAGAATAATTGTTGATAAAAAATATGTAAAAGCATGCAGGTAACTATTTTAATAAAGAAATAATATTTGTTATACTATTAATGGAGTTTTTAGACTCCACAAGTAAGGTCAAAGGGTAATAAATATTTTTTAGGAGTATGGTAAAATATTATAAATATTTTTTTAAAAAACACGTGACAAATTTTTAAAACTGTTCATAAAATAAAAAAAATGTAATAAAAGTTTTATTTGAAAATTTTAATAAAAATATTTTTATAGAGTTTTTAAAATTTTAACTAATTTGACACATTTAATTCAATTTAAATGATTACATTTTTTGGTAAATAATAATTACTTTATTTTTCTTTTTGTGAATGAATAATTACTATTTTTAACTTATGAGTTATGAACCTAAACCTAAACCGAACTGGTACATTCAATTATTATCCAAATTCAATAATAATAAAAAAAGGGCCATGAGAATAGAATGAGATCATACACATGAGATTATTCCCAAGAATGACGCCTGACACCATAGTTCTAAAAGAGTCAAATTTGGTTTTGGTCCCTTCATTATGCTTAAATCTTTTATTTAGTTCATAATTCATATACTTTATTTTAACATAATTTAATCAATTTATTTTTAAAATATTATTAGTCAGTTTAAATAGTTAATATAATTAATTAGTTCAGTTAAATACTGACTTAAAATTTTCTTAAAAACAAGAACTATTCATTTGTCGAGTCGAATTAAGTTGAGGCTCGTATTTTAAAAAATTTCAAACTTAATTTGATCTATCCAAAATCTTTGTACCGTTATTTAAAAGTAATAAATATTAAAAATAACTTTTTTATATTAATGTTTATCTATCTTATAATTAAATTTAAAATAAAAATATTTTAAAATTTTTATTTAATTTAACATTAAGTTAAATCAAATATAATTTTAAAATATATTTATCCAAACTTAACCCTAATCAAGTTAGGCCGATCGAGTGTGTTACTTGGCTCATGGACATGTTTATTTACCAACTCATCAATGACTTTTATTATGTTGAAAGTGTTTTTTTTTTAATAATTTTTATAATATTTTAATTAAAATAGTTAATATTAATAATTATTTGAATTAATTAATAATATTATTATAAAAATATAAAATTATTGATTTCAAAGGGATGACATAAAAGTGAAAACAGCAAAATCACTGGCACCGCCCAGCATTTTTGGTCAGTCTAATAAATATTATACAGCAAAATAGCAAATCAACAAACGTAGAAAATCTGATACACGCTGGACCACAGAACACTTTCAATTGTGGTCCAGTGTTACTACCCATGATTTCAACCGTCAGATCATCATCGTGATTTGGATCACAAGGACTCTGCGGGTGGACCCCACAAAAAATACCCCGGCCTGATTGATTAGTTTTGACTTTCTTATTGTCCTTTTTTTAGAGAACGAAATATATATAATCGTTCCGTTTTACGGAACTTAGTCTTTGATTGAATTGAGGGTCCCAACAATGAGCTTAGTCTTTATCGAGGGAGGAGTGATATTCAGATAAGAACTTGTTAGCAATGTGAACTTTTATTTTTTATAATTTTTCTAAATTTGATCTTTAAATTTAAAATTTGTTAACGTACAATTATATTATGCTATGAGATTTGTGTTCTATCTCACTTGAATTTTTTAACAATTTTAAATTTTATATATATTATCTTTTTATCTTTTTAAATTTTATATAAATTTTTTAAAATTTTATATAATTTTTTAAAATTCTCATGTGATAACGTGATACAATCTTAGAGTAACATGTTGCAATTTCTTTGGATTGTTAAAGTTATTCATACCTTAAGAGAGGGTAATAAGATAGCTGATGGGTTAGCATCAATGGTGTTCTCAAGATCGGGGGTAGGTATTTTTTCATGCAACCGCTGGATGAAGTCTTACAATCAACATGTGATGATTATTTCGGAATGACTTGGTCACAAATAGTTTAAATTATGGTTTAATCCTACTTTTTGTACCAAAAAAAAAATCTAAGTTTTGAGGAAAAAAATTAGGAAAAGTTGCTAAGATTCGGTATTAATGTGAACCAACAAAGTTTAGGGATCAAATTAAAAAAAATACTAAGTTAAGGGACAAAATGTTGTTTTATCCCTACACAATATTCAAGATAGGGTATGCCATTTTTTAGGGTTAATGTACACTTTAGGCCCTGGACTTGGCAACTTGTATCTACATGCTACCTAAATTTTTTTTGAACTTAATTGATACCTAAACTTGGATTCCGTACGCCAAGTTGATACTTTTTATTGGTACTTGACCAATACCACTAGTTTTAGGCCTAACAACCAATATAATGTTGACTTGTGGCATAAAAATAAAAAATATATATATTTTGAAAATTTTAAAAAAATTAAAAATTAGGATTTTTTTTTTGCATGCATAAGTAACCTAGACAAAAAGTTGTCCAAATTAAAATTTTAGCAATTTTATTTTTTTATAATTTCAAAATTAAAGTATATTTTTAAATAAATTTCAATTTTTATGAAATTTTCAATTTTTATTTTTATATTTTAAGAATTTTTCTTGAATTTTAGAATTTTTTATTTAATTTCAAGTGCACTAAATCAGGATAAATGGTTGTCCAGATATAAATAAACATAAACAAGCATTTGTCAAGGTTCATTAGGATCGTGTATTTCTCTAGTAATTTTTTATTTTCTATAATTTTAAAAATAATAATATAAATATTTTTAAAATAAATTCTAGATCTAAAATAAATTTAATTTATATTAATTAATTAATAAATAAATTTATTTCTTATTCAAGATTTAAACAATAATGATTATAAATCATTTTTTAATTTTTTTATTACTTAACTAATAAAATTAAATTAAATCCCACATCTTAAAATTTTTAAGTAATGAAATTTAAATTATTTTAAAATATAGAACTTATTTTAAAAAAATTATATTATTATTTTTTGAAATTAAAAAAATAAAAATATTAGATCAATAAGCGGTCATAATGAATATGAACAAATGGTTGTCTAGATTTATTTGTATATGGACAATCAAAATGTCCAAATTCATTTTACAGTTGAAATAAAAAATAAAAGCCTAAAATTCAAGAAAATGCTTAAAATATAGAAAAATGAATATTTTCATAAAATACATCATTTTTAAAAAATATATATTTTACTTTTTAAATTGTAAAAAGTATAAAATTATTAAAAAAAAATTTAGAATAAACATGGACAAGGATTGTCCAAGTTCATTTTGCATGGAAAATTAATAAATAAAAAACAAATTTCTTATTTTTTTTTAATTTTTAGATTTTTAGAAATATATATATTTTTTAATATTTTATGCACGTGCTAACATTATGTTGGTTGTTAGGCAAAAAACTAGTTATATTGGCGGGTTTGGATGTGCGTTGCGTTTACTTGCGGTTAGTGTAAAAACAGGTGAGATTAGATACTGTAACGATACTGTAGCGACAGACAAAAAGTAAACTAAACGTACCGCACCGCATCCAATCGCCGATCCAAACCCAGTCAAATATCAATAAAAAATACTAATTTAGTTTATAGAATCCAAGTTTAGATATCGAATATATACAGATCCCAGATTCAAGTGCTAAAATATACATTACTTTTTTTTATTCCAACTAAAAAATTTGATCCGATCAACATGAATTCAAAGAGGATAAAATTTGATTTAAAAATGAAATGTAAATAATCAAAATCTCAAAATAAACTAAATTAACAGTTGTCCCTAATCTTCAAACTTCACCAAACACCGTCCAAAGTCATGATATAAAATCTATTTTATTAAAATAAATAAAATTGAATTCAACTAAATTATCACAAATTAACATATCATCTTACATAATATAATTAAAACTTAAAATAAATAAAAAATATTTTAAATATTCTTATAAAAAATAAAAATCCTAAGATTTGGCTTTGATGATAGGATTGAAAGCAAAACTGGAAAGAGGATATTTGCTTTGGAGGAATGAAATGTGTTTAATGTGAACTTATTTATGTGGACACAACTTTTTCAACATGTCAAATTAAGATTGAGTGACATCAACGTTTTGTTTTCCAATGTGAAATAGAAGTAGATTATCTTATTTATTTAATTAAAAAGCAGTAATCATGATGTTGACAGAAGTGTTAATGAATCAAGAATATTATTTGTATAAGTGCCAAAAAAATATTTAAAATATTTCTATTTTAATGTTTTTAAATAATTTTTAAAGTCGAAGTAGATATCGTGGACGCTAATGATTAATCCCATTCTTTAAAATTTTCCTACATATTATATATGATTGCAGGTACTCATAAATTATACATATTAAATGTATACATGATGAACGATAGTATGTGAAACACCATGCAAATCGAGTATCACAAGGCTTTTGGGTTAATGATGTTACAAAACGAATCAATAAATCTAATTGGTTAAATGAAATATGAATACAAATATGAAACGCTTTTGTAAAAATCCAAGTTTTTCCCAAAAGAAACTCAAGTTTTCCCCGAATAAACCCAAGGTTTCCCCTTATTATTAGAAAAGACTAAGCAATTCTAAAAATGATAAAAATAAAATAAATTAAAAAGGATAAATTGATAAAATTAAATTAAATTAAAAAGGATAAATTGATTTTTCCCTCTAAAAACATAATGTTTTTCCTTGGTAAAAAATAAAATTAATAATATTAAAAAGATAAAATAAAGGAAATTAAAAAGTTAAATTAGTTTTTCTTATAAAAAAATAATTTTTCTTATTCAGATAATTTAATGTGAAATTCTCCCTTTTACTAAAAAAACTAAAATTAATTCTAAAAATATAAAGGGAATCAAAAAGATAAAATGATTTTTCATATAAAAATTCAAGTTTTCTTTTTGAAAAATTAAAATTAATTATAAAAAAAGTAAATTTATTTTTAAAAAATATAAAATGAGTTATCAAAATGGTAACTTATTAAAGTTGGTGATTAAAATGAGTGTACAATAACACTGAATTAATAATGGGTGACCAGAATAAAAACTTATTGACATTAGGTGACTAAAATAAGTGTACAATAACATTGAATTAATAATGGGTGACCAAAATGAAAACTTATTGAAGTTAGGTGACTAAAATGAAAACTATTTTTAACAATAGTGCTTAATTTGCAATTTTTATTTTCAGTGCCCAAAATGAAAATTTATAAAGTTGAGTGACCAATTATGTAGTTTATTATTGAAAATAATTATAGATTAAAGAAAATGGATAAAACAATCGTTAGTTTTTGAACTTGACAACTTTTCTCACATTGGTCCCTAATTTTTTTGTCAACATTAATCCTTGAACTTGACAATTTTTTTTCTAATTTGGTCTATAATTTTGGGTTCCATTAAAGTATGATAATATAACACTCTAAGAGTGTGTCGCGTCACTACTTGAAAATTTTTAAAATTTATTTAGAATTTATTTTTTTCTTTTTGCATTTTTTAGATTATATAGTTTTAAAATTTCAAGTGATCACATTGTGTAATTGCATAGTATTACATCGTCACACCTCAATGGAATCTAAGCACAATAACTAGATTAGGGAAAATTATCAAGATCCATGGTTAATGTAGAAAAAAAAAAGAGACCGAGTTGAGAAAAGTTACAAAGTTTAGGGATTAAATATTGCTTTATCCTTAAAAGAACATGTGCAATATAGAAGGAAGTTGACACAACGATAAGGTCAAATTTTGCTATTAATCTTTATATTATGTATAAGTTGTGGATTTAGTTATTATACTCTACTTTCGTTAATTTTAATTCACGTGTTTTTCAATTTTTGAAAATTTAGTCCAAACACAAAAAGTAGAAATTAAATATGTTACGCCAAATTATGGGTTAAAACATACCATAAGTTCCTATACTCTTCGTAAATTTGAAATTTAGTCCTTATATTTTTATTTCTAGGAATTCAGTCCCTAATTCCTATACTTTTCATATATCAAAATTTAGGTTCAATTGTTAACATTGTTAAAATTATTTTGTTAAATTTAGATTCATTACAACATTATTCTTTTATTTACATAGCTACCAAGTGAGTATTTTTTTTTTCAAAATGTCACACCAACAAATTTAACGGAAAATTTTAATTATGTTAATTATTAAACTTAAATTTTGATATCTGGAAGTAAATGGACAAAATTCTTGAAAATAAAAGTATAGGGATTAAATTCCGAATTGGGGCATAGTACAAGGACAGATACCATACTTTAACCCAATTCATGTTATTAGTTTTGTACTACGTGGAAGTTGTGGATTTAGTTTTATGTTCTCCAATTTGATCATTTCTAGTCTTTGTACTTTTCAAAATTTGAAGTTTAATCTTGATTCAAATGGTAGTTGTTAAATCCATTAACTAGAATAACATAACTTTTCTAGTATTATGTGAATATATAGCTTTGCACATGTGATAATATGTTTGTCATATAAGATTTTAGAAATATCAAAATTTAACTTAACAAATTTAACTACTTCTATTTGAGTTAAGATTGAAATTTCAAAATTAAAAAAAAAAGACTAAATCATATTAAAAAAGATTAAATCAATAATTTACGCATGATACAATGACTAATAACATAATTTGACCTATATACATATATGGAGTACAAAAAGTGGGATAAGGTTTTAATAGGAAAGATGAGTTGAGCTATTCAATATTTTGATATAATTTGTTTAAAGATTGGATTATTTGTATTTCATATTCATAAAATATTATTTAATAATTAAAGGGTAAACTATTAAAACAATCACTTTTGTTTGTCACATGTTACATTTTAGTCACTTATGTTTGAAATGTTATGTTTTAATCACTTACGTTATCATATTGTAACATTTTAGTCACTGAGCCGTTAATTACCGTTAACAGTGTAACAATATGCTGATGTGGCACGTTAAATCATCATTTCAAATGAAAATTTTAGGTTAAATTCTACAATTGGTCCTTATATTATTTCATTTTGAATAATTTATTTTTTTTCTTTTATATTCTTTTAACTTCTTTTTTTTCCTCTTTATTTTCCATTATCTTCTGCTGCTCCCTCTGTTTTCCTCCATTCTTCATTATAACGTAGTTTTTCTATGTTTTTCATTTGTTAAAACTAGTCTACAAGCTCACCTCACTCGAAAAAATTAAAATTATTTTAAAAAAGTAAAAGTAGAAGGACTAGTTTTAAACATAGAAAAACTACGTTAAAAGAAATGGATAAGGGGGAAAAATAGAGTGAGAAGCAAAAGAAAATAAAAAAGAAAGAAAGAAAGTTAAAAGAATACAAAAGAAAAAAATTTGCTCAAAATGAAAAAATATGAGGACCGATTGTATAAATTAACCTAAATTTTTTATTTGAAATGATGATTTAATGTGCTACGTTAACTTACCGTTACACCATTAACGACAATTAACGGCTCAGTGACTAAAATGTTACAATGCAATAACGCAAACGTAACATTTCAAACATAAGTGATTAAAATATAACCTGAGATAAATAAAAGTGACTATTTTGATAGTTTATCCATAATTAAAATATTTTTAGTGACGATTTAAAATTAAACAAACAAATTATTATTATTTATTTTGGACAAATCTTATTCTATTAATGTAATGATATCATTATTTATTTAGTTTTGCATATTTATGAATAGTTTTGACCCTTCAATTGCTACCTTTTAAGACATTACTTTTTCAATTTAACTTTTGTTGGGTTGCTTTTTGTCTGCCTTTTATTTCATCATGTGGGTTCACATTCTTTTGTAGACCCTTTTAATGTAAATATATTAAAAATTGTTTTTTCATTTATCATTTTTAAAAATTATTTGTAAAAATATGTTGATTTTTTTATCTTATTCAGAATATATCAATTTCGGTTTATGAGTTTTTAACTATATATATTTTTATTTTTTCTTAAAAAGTCGAAACACGTTAATTTGTTAATATAAGTAAGCAATTATATTACATCAAAAAAAAAAAAAAGTACAAACACGAGGATCAAATCTCAAATCTTATGCCAATAACTTGAAACTCGTATAAGTTTTACCATTGAATTAGTGGCGTAATTGGTGATTTTGACTTACATTTACAATTTTTAATTTTTAATTTTGAATTTCATCCTTCTATTTTATGATGATTGAAAAGCTAGTCTCTCTACTTTAATTTATCGGAATTTGATTTGTGTAATGCACGAAAATTAAAAAATTAGTTTAGTTACCGGTAAAACACGTGCACTTAATTGTTGTTTATTGTTAATTTGTTGCATATAAAGTGTTGGTTTGTTGGTTTTTGCTATTTCATTACACTAAAAACATGGTTGAAGGAAATTCTAATAAATTAAAGTTGAGCCACTAACTTCTCAATTTTCATAAAAGTGAAACAATGAAATTTCATAATTAGACCTTATTTTAGTTTTAAAGAGGTTTATATATAAAACAGGTACTCAAACTATGCAACTTTTCTCATTTAGGTATCTAGAGTTATTTATTTATTTATCAAAGTATGTACCTAATTTTATTTCATTACCACTTAAGGTATCACCCATTAACTTCAATCTAAAAAAACCTTTGAACCAATCAAATTATGACACTTGTCAATTTTAATTAAATATTTAAAATGTTAAGTCCAATTAAAAATATTAAAATGTTAAGTCCAGTTCAAAGTTTTTCTTTTTTACCGGAGTTAAAAATTGATACCTAAAATAGTAACGTAATAATACTTTAAGTACCTACTTCCACAAAAAAGAAACACTTTTACCTAAACTATAAAAGTTGCTAAATTTAAACATCTATTTTTCATATAAACCTTTTAAAAACAATACAATTAAATCACAACATGCCTACAAATATTACATTCATTATCATTTTTAAAATTTTGAGAGTTGTATAATGGCTATTCAACAATGAGTTTGTCAAATTTGTAAACTCATTAGAATTTAAAAAATTCATATATTTTTTAATAATTTTCAAATATATATTATATTGAAATTCAACTAAATTATTTATAAAAATTATATATCCAAATGAATCCAATTTCCAATTTTTAAATCCTTATTGGACACGACATGAAAAATAGAGTAAAGTATAATGGTAGTCACCTAATTACTCGTAGGTTTATTTTTTGGGTCACCTAATTATAAAAAGTTACAAATTATCACCTAACTACTTGATTTTATCTTTTTCGGTCATCAACAGTTAAATGGCTAATGAAGAAATGACGGGTTAAAGTACCTTGGAGGTCCGTATATTGTAGGAAGTAGATCAAACTAGTCCATCCATTATCAAATGGACCAATTTAGTCCCTATACTACTAAAAATAATCAAATAAGTCCAAATTGTAGCATAGTTAACATTTGCTGCATAAAAATGTCTTTAATTTTTTCTTCAATTGCAGTTCAATTCCAAACAAAAAAAATTCATTTCTAGAAACAAAAAACTCTAAAAATATTGATTTTGTTGGACAATAAATGATAATCGTGAGGACATTTTCTTAAACAGTAAATGTTAACTCTATTCCAAATTGACATTATTTGTTTTTTTAATAGTTAAGGACTAAGCGTGAGGTATGATGTGGTGGTTACTCGTCTCATCCCCTAACCATGCGGCTGAGAGTTTGATTCTTACTCATGGGAATGGAGCACATTTCAGGGTCAGTTGATTACCTCTTTAGAGAGCATCCACGAAGGTGAATACCTTGGTTTCAACCAAAAAAAAGTATAAAGTTTAAATTGATTCATTTAATAGTAGAGGGACTCATTTAATCCAATCCATATAATAGAGAGACCTTTCAAATACATTCATCAAATTAAATCTTAGTAGTGGGAAATTAATAACGCAATGTCCTAAATAATACAAATATGTACATACTTTATCGAAGTTAGATTAAATTCGACGCTTTGGCCGAGTGGTTAAGGCGTGTGCCTGCTAAGTACATGGGGTTTCCCCGCGAGAGTTCGAATCTCTCAGGCGTCGTTTTATTATTTTATTTCCGCCCCGTTTTGTTTTCCTGAAATCATAAGCCAAAAATGTCCCCGTTCTTTTGGAGAATTTACGGGGAGGTACCCTTGGGCCTGAGCCTAAATTTTCTTTAATTCTATATTTATGCTTGGGTTGGGGTGATGCGAAATTCTAATATTGTAAAATATCACTAAATTTTCATATTTACAGTTTTTCTAATAATTTTTAAATAATTTCATTATTAAATAATTAATCTATAATTAAACTATTATTTAAGTTATCGAGTTGGTGCTCAAAGAGGCTTGCTTTACAAAGTCGAAAGTGTATCAGTTGGTGTAGGTAGAGGTACGATCTGCATGGTTTAAAGGAGAGGTGTTAATAATATTTTATGAATTGTTGGTTATAATTATAAATATGTATTTTTTATTTACCAAATTACACATAATTTTTGATGCTATATCTTTTATTATAATTTATAATATAATAATAGTTATTATATTAATACCTATAAAATATATTATTTCATTAATACTATATCACATACTATAATAGTTGAGTAATACATAAAATATTAATTATTATGATATATTGTACTAGTTGAATTATGCTCTAAGTCCCTATACTTTTCCTAAATTTGAAACTCAACCCTCCTACTATATATATAATGCTATAGCATATCACATAGTGTATATTATATTAATAGTTTATATTTATGCTTCAATGATTAAATATTACAATATCATGTAATACTATATATTTTTATTATAAACTATAATATAATAATAGTAGTACATTATATATTTATTATTATTATACTTGTTGAAATATGCTTTAAATCCCTATACTTTTTATACATTTGAAAGTTCGCACTTTTACTATTTTATATAATGCTATATAATGTATTAATAGTTTATGTATGCATCAAATATTAAACATTATAATATCATGTAATACTATATATTTTATTGTAATAAATAATATAATAATAGTTATATATAATAGTAGGACATTATATATTAGTTATTATTATATTAGTTGAAATGTGTTTTAAGTCTATATATTTTTCGTACATTTGAAAGTTAACCCTCCTACTATATTATATAATGCTATATTATATCATATAGTATATAATATATTAATAGTTTATATATATGCATCGATGGTTGAACATTATAATATTATATAATATTATATCTTTTATTATAATGTATAATATAATAATAGTTATATATATACTATATACTATATACTATATATTATTGTTTATTATTATATTGGTTGAAATATGCTCTAAGTCCCTATACTATTCGAACATTTGAAATTTAACCCTCCTACTATATTATATAATGCTATATCATATCATATATTAATAGTTTATATATATACGCATAAATTATTAAATATTTTAATAACATGTAATACTATCTCTTTTATTATAATCTATATTATAATAATAGTTATAAATAATAGTAGTACATTATATATTACTTATTATATATTATTGTTTATTATTATACTAATTGAAATATGCTTTAAGTCCCTATAGTTTCCGTACATTTAAAAATTAGTCCTCCTACTATATCTAATGCTATATCATATCATATAATATATATCAATAGTTTATATATATGTATCGATGACTAAACATTACAATATCAGGTAACACTATATCTTTTATTATGATCTATATTATAATAATAGTTATGTATGTATTAATATTTTTAGTAATAGTTATATATTATAATATTATAATATGTAATAGTCATATTCTAATTTAGTATAGTGGTTTAATGTCAAGTCAGGTAATTGGTTTCGGTAATAGTTATATAATATATTATCATTAAAGTTTAATTTTATAGATTTTAATAATTAATAAATTTATATGTTTATTATTAGAAATATTTTATATTAAATTAACGTTTTTTTAAAAAAATATCTCACTTTATAATTTAACATAAAAAATTATTATTAATTACTTTTACTCTTAATAAAATTTTAATATAAATACACAAGGCATATGAATACATGTAAAAAAAAAGAATTATCATATATTTATATTTTAAGTAATGTCATAAAATTATATTAATTATTAATGTCTATTATGATTGTTTAGTTATAAAATTAGGCTTTTTCAAGCTAGATCGATCCCAAACTTGGGTTCTATTAGGCTTGAATTTTTCCAAGATTGGATCGCACGATGGACTTTCGAGTTTGGGCTTGTTTTGCCAACTCTATAGAGATCCATGTTCCCAAATGGGAGGGAAAAAAAAAGTTTTAATTTGAATCTCGAAATTTGAACAAAGTATTAAAACTATGTATATAAAGCCTTCCAAATTTGACGCTTTGGCCGAGTGGTTAAGGCGTGTGCCTGCTAAGTACATGGGGTTCCCCCGCGAGAGTTCGAATCTCTCAGGCGTCGTTTTAATTTTATTTATTGCTGCCTCGTTTTTTATTTTTCAGCAAGTAGTAAACCAAAAATGTCCCCACTCTTTCGGAGAATTTACTGCTACGTACCCTTGGGTTGATGCGAAATTCTAATATTTAAATAAAAATTATTTAATATTTTAATTACTAAATATGAATCTATATCTATAATATTACATGAAATTTTGATTTGCTGCTATTTTCCCAAATTATTAACATATGTATTGATATAATATCTTTTATGTTTATATAATGTATACACAAACATTTATATTTATTCAGTAGAAAAATAATTAGATGCATTTATTCATTCATGCGTATAACTAAATCAAAATAAAAATTTCGTATATATAATTGTACGTTGAATCAAAGTTCACATAAAATTTTAAGGTTTGTCGGTATTATTTAAGCTTTTAATTAAGTTGGTGCCACAAGTCAACTAAGTACAAACGCAATTAAAAAATAACTAAAAAAATATGATTTTTACCGAATTCTATTATTATGAAGACATTTTTATATTTTTTATTTTATTTAAAATAATTAAAAATAACACGTAATAAAATCTAAACGCGTAAACTCATTAATTTTAAACCATTGAGGCCACGTTTGGTTCGCTGTAATAGAATAGAACTGTAATTGAATAGAGGTGTAATGGAATAGAGGTGTAATGGAATAGAGCTGTAATAAGTAATTTAACTATTTGGTTGAATGGAATAGAATAGAGCTGTAATAGAATTCTTGTGTTTGGTTGAATGGAATGATGATGTAATAGCATAAGGAAAAAAACTAAAATGACCAGAATACCCTTAGCAGAATTTTTTTTAGGTAGATGATTATTGTTATTGTTATTAAATTTTAATAAGATTATTATTGAAAATAATTTAATAAAAATAATAAATAATTTAATCATTTTTAACATAATTATTATTAAATATAATTTAATAAAAAATAATTTAATAACATTCTTAATATATTTATTATATGAATTAAAAAATCAAAATATGTAATACTATAAAAATATATATAATCTATTTTATTATTTTTAAACTGTAATGCATATTTAATGTGCTAAAATATCATTATTGAAACAAATAATTTAATTATTCTACAATAAAAAAAATTAGAAGTAATAAATAACTTGAGAATTTATATTTTGCATAAACATAATATTCATATATTAACAAAAGGTTACATGAAACATATATAAGTAAGTTAATTTTAACTTATGCCATGCATCTTTAAAGGCTAATTTTAATCAAAATAGATGAACTCCTGATCTTTGCTATGTATTAGTTAATTAATTTATGTGATTAAAGTACATGTCTTGCATGCTTTATATTATAGTATAGTATACATTTCAAATATATATCCAATAAGTAATTTGAATATAACATTAGAGCAGTACAAGCTTTGTCCTGAAAATTTTCATTTCATTGAACTGCATCGATCAAGATGCATTTGTTAACTTGATAGTATTCTACACATAAATGGGGAAGGATCTGCAGAGGCAGTGTTACAGCAGGCAATTTGTCACAAAATATGCCTAATTTGTCCCTTGATAAACTAAAATCTGCAGTACCATACATAAGCCGTGGACAGTAATGAAAATTTTCCAAATTCAAACACCCAATTCCATACAACTATTCTTTATACAGATCACCATGCATGTAAGAACTCATAAGACCAACAATTGAGGAAGAACTAACAATTAAATCCCAATTTAATGGGAATTTATATAATATAAATTACAGCAACAAAGAGAAAAACGAAATTCTATCATTATCTTCCTTGTAGAAGAATACATCCAACATTAGAACTATTTCTCCTGCTTCTTTCACAAAGCCTTTTGTATCAAACATAACAAGAAGCATCAAATCAAGGCCTTTTCGTCTAAACAAATGTTTTAGACAATTCAACCTCATCTAAACCAACAAGAATAAGAATTATACAACAACAAAAACAAAAGAGTTAGTTTTGCCTGTAAGTTATGTAATTAGCCAAAGCAATCAAAGGGGCAGCTTTCTCAGAATCAAATCCTTGCAGCAACTCTAATGAATCACTTCTCAATTTCTCTGCAAACTCCTTTGACTTTTCTATTCCAATCAACTTTGGATAAGTGACTTTATCAGCCAACAAAACCCAGAAGTAAAAGAGCACATCATGATCATAATATACATAAGCTTTTCTAATAATTACCACATCAGTAAAGTCAAATTCCATAAATCCAAAATAAATAAATAAGACAGACTAGTGGCTTTAATCCTCATAAAAACAAAAACCCAAAAATATAAAGCAGCAAAAACTGAGTTCACTCAGATACAAGATACAAAACCTTGATCAAATCCCAGATTATTGAAGCAATCAAACAAGGTACAAACCCAATTCAAAAGTCATCACTTTTATATGTCAAAAATCAAACTAAATCAACCTTGATCAAGTCCCAGATTATTGAATGCTCAAGGCTAATGAAAAACGAGAGCAGCAGATGGGGAAATAAGAAGGAAAAAAGGGAAATAAGATGAAGGGAAATAAGAAGGAAAAAGGGAAACGCAGATATAAGATTTAAAGCTAAGTACCTGGACTTCAATTCAGCATTTAATCAATCAAAAATCAAATACCCAAAACAAATTAACAACAAAAGAGTTAAGAAAAGAGAAATCATCCACGGAAGCACTTACTCAAAACAAGAAATCGGGAGGGTGGAGCAGGTGGAGCCTTGTGGGGTGGCTTTCTTTGGTAGCTTCTGTTTGCTCTTGCTTTTAGAGCTCTGGGTTGAGAGGGTAAAATTGGAAAGGAATAGGTAAATGGTGGTTTGAGAAGGGAATAGAAATCCCCAGAAATCAAGAAATTTTCCAAGATCTGCACGTAATGGAATAAGCCTGTAATAGGCATTCCATTGAACCAAACGGGAGATTACCGTGAGTTTACCATTTTAGCAAAAACTTCATTTAAACTTTTAATAAATAAATTTTGATATCATATTTTCACTCACATGTTATAATCTTATATTTATTAAGCGGATAACTTTGATTCTTGAATAGAGAATTCAAGATATCGGATAGTCTTTTTTATATTTCATTTTAGAGTTTGATTGTAAATAATATAATTACATCAAATATCTCATTTTATTATTCAATTTGTTCCCATTTTCGGGTTTAAAATTTTGTTTTATATTAATTTTCATCCTTTCACAAATAATTTTTCAGATAAATTTATATAGAAATTTAATTTTTTACTGTTTTAAATATAAATGTTTATTTATTCACCAAAAAAATATAAATATTTATTTTAAAATTTTATTAACCTTTTAAAAAAAATTGTAATTTAATTCTTCATAAATATTGATTGATTTAGGTAGCAAATAGAAACTTTAATCACAAAGGTATCATTTTTTAAATAATTTATATTGATTTGATTTTAGTTATTTATTATTATATTTATAATTGCACCCGCAAACTTCTTTAGAATTTCAAGATAATACATTACCACGTTAATCACTAGTGTTTGAAAAGAATTGTTGATTAAAAAAAAGTGTAAAAGAAATGGAAGAGGTAGATTTAATCAATTGTACGATTTTAATTCTTGAATTTTTAGAATCTTGAAATTTTATTCATAATTCAAATAGTTACCTCGAATTATGATATTAGTTTTATGCTACATATAAGTTGTGGATTTACTCTTTGTTATCTTATTTCATCATTTTTAATCTCTATGTTTTTTGTAATTTGAAATTTCATTCATGAGTTAAAATGGTAGTCATTCAATCTATTAACACTATAACAAAATCTTATAGTGAAGTTGATCAACGTTAAAAAAAATAGCGGCAAAAATGAAAGTGTCACAAAAAAATGCTTGTAAAAGTTACTGTTGCCTGCTATAAACACAAATGTTGCAAAAGTACAATGTATTTAGCGACGTTTGTACGGAAAAACACCACTAAATTCTATACTTTTTTTGCAGCGTTTTTATACTTAGCACCATTACATATGGTACCTATAGAGGTGTCGGATTGTAGTAATGCTTTTAGCGGCATTTTTGTACAAACTCCACTAGTGTTTCTATATTTTGCGACGTCTTTTAGAAGCCACAATATGACAAATATAATTTTTCAAAGTTTTTGGGCATTTATTACAACAAATGTCGCAAATTTGCAGATATTTTTTGGATTTTTTATTATTAGTTTTTCCCCATTTTTATTAGCTTAGTGTGCAATAATTTATATTTCGAAACTAAAATTTAAAGAAAAGCAATAACAACATAAGATTTTTTAAATCAACCCTAACAACCTTGAACAACAAAAAATAAAATATTCCAAAGTTCAAATATTAACATAAACTACAAATTCAAATGTACTAGTAGTTCAAATGCCAAAGTGTGCAAATATTCTCCCTAGAATAGTAATAAAAACTAATATAACAAATTACTCACCAAAATGAACTTTAGAAAAAAAGTAGTAAAGATAAAAAATTAAAGGCCAAAGGCAAACAATTTTTTTTTATACTTTTTAAATATGTATTATATTAAGGTTCCATAGTAGCCATTGTCACAATGACATTGAGAAAAACATCATCTGCAGGTAGTGTGTCACCAGGGATCTCCAAGTACTTATTGAGAATTCATAGTCTTTAAGGACATGAAGACACAATCCCAATTCCAATTTACCTCGAGGACACCATCCCACGGTAGTCATATGCTATTGCAACCTTTCCTAATTGGTCAATGATATTTTGTAAATTGATACATCAAATTAGACTCTCTAATACATTCAAGGAGCTTATTCTCAAGCAATTGAAGTGTTTTTTTTTTTATTACTTTTTTCGAGTTTTAACTTTCACCATTAATAAATGTTTTTAGCTGAGTTTTTGTCCCTAATGAGACCCAAATTGGCAACACGGTGCCATGGGGAACTTAATAAGGTGTTCGAGTTGGTGTAGGAAGACGATAATGGCCCAACCTGGAGGAAAACATCATTCAGGTTGGGTGTTGCAATACTAATGATATGGATGTCGTGACACCGAACCTTTTCACCTTGAGGATGCAAAACTTCAACGCGAAATCAATTTGAAGCCTATTGTCGAGAGGGTCGCGACATCGATGACCGAGGGTAGGATGTCGTGATACCGAGCCTCCGAAGTTGTGATATACTTGGAGGTGTTAAAATGAAGAAATTTGAGCTAACACTAGTGATGTCATGACACCAAGTGTAGGGTTGCACGACATTGAGAGCCCCCACAACCATTAGTGTGATACTGTCTAGGGTATCGCAACATCGAGGCCTAGGTGTCGTGACACCGCAGCCTAACAAGGATAAAATTGTTGCAGTCCAACACCATCTCTAATCAAAACGCAACTTCTAGGGGCATTTTTTTTCTTTCCAAATTTTGGGATTGTAATCAACTGATAAAAACACCCTTTGGTTGAACATTGAAAAGGAGCCAACTTTATTTACTTTCTATAATCTTTTTAGCTAAGTAGTTAGTATTCTTCATCTTTTAGGGTTTAGTTCTTAGCTTTTTTTTTTTTTTTGGTTTTTAGTTGGTTTAGTTGGTAGTTTAGTTAGTTTTTACTGCAGCTCTTGTATTAATTGCACTTTGGTACTCAAAGCTGTCTTTGTATTTTCATTTTCACCCAAATTTGTTAATATATCTCAGTTGCATTTCCTTTTCAAAGCATTAAAATAAACTTTACTGGTATTTTCATCTCCATTATTGCTGTCATCATCTTCCTCAAGCAACCATTAAAGAAATCCTTAAGCTTTGTCCCAAAAGTCTCTTGGGCTCAATACTCGGAATAATAGGATATTTCATTGTAACACTATTAATATTACAACTAAACTTGTCACACTTGCAATATACCGCTAGATATTTTGAAATAATTGTGTTGATTCATAGCCCCGATGCACGCATGTTGGGACGCGGTCAGTCAAAAACTGTTCACTAAAAATAAGCCATAGAAATTGTTGCACTCATTGAGGTGCCTCACATTTCCAAACTACAACCCATGTTGAATCCTCTGCTCCTCGAATAGCATTCGTAATGGCCTTGTATATGTCAGAAGAAGAGAAACCTCCATATTTTGACTGTTCCTAATAAAGACATCATTAACCATTTCCACTTCTAACGATAGCATATTGATAATTTAGTGAATGATGGTTCTGGGTAAACATGATTCTATTTATTAGCACATCCTAAAAGCCCCATGTTCGCCCCACACACATTTTCACTAAGCATACCACTACTTATACACCAATGCCTTAGAGCAATTGTCATCCTAAAAATTCACCAATTATCATTGCAAATTGACTAGTGCACTCATTTGATTACCTCAGGCCATACATTTTTCAACACATTTGTCAATGCACACAAACTAATTTATTTATAATGTATGTGTTTCATTGTTATGATTTATATAACCTAACGGAATCCATATTTATAATTAAAAATCCATATTTCTAAACATTTGAATCTCAAAATTGGAAAATTAATAAATAATACAATGTTTCAAAAACTGTAAAAATATGTAAAGTTTATAGAATTATTATCAAAATCGACGCTTTGGCCGAGTGGTTAATGTGTGTATAACATCTCGGTTTCCAGTGGTGTCTGAAAATGTAGTTTTAGGATCCTATTTTCGTAAACCGAGCCCATAAATAGGAATTAGAGATGTTCACAGAGTTATTATATTGATTAATTAAAATTTGGTTAAGCAATTTAGTCGAAAATGTGGTTAAAAGTTTGAAAACCTAGCTATTTAGTCATTCTTATCCTAATTACCCTAGGATTTTGACTTCTTTTCTAATTCAATTTAAATTCTCCTTCTTTTCCCTTTATATTCTTCTTCTCTTTTCTCCCCATTTTCTTTTCATCAAATTTGTCATTCCAATGCTGAAATTATTTTTGCTTTTGATATTAAAATCTATCCTCGATAAATCAATTCTCTACCGATTTTTGAACTCTTCGTTAATAGCCTCCATATTTTCATCAAGTTCGGTAAGTACATCTTGATTCAAAGTTTAGATCCTGAATTTTTGTATTATTTTTAATCAAAACTAATCCTTAATTCGATCTAGTTAATCTTTACCGGTTATTGTCACATCTTTTGAAAACCTTGATTTACCTTTAATTCATCATTAATTCTTATGTAAATGTCGTTTTAAGGACTCGATTTAGGTACCCTAAGCCAAATTTTATCACAAGGGATGTCGTTCGGGCTTCTGGTGAAAGGTGTGTGTTTTTTACAAGCGAATCGGGGCAAATCGTGTTTAGGAATAGTGCCACATAGTATTCCACAAGGGCGTGTAGACCATCCGTGTGGACCACACGACCCCTTACGACTATGTTCCCTTGAAACCCTAGGATGTCTGATTCTCACACCTCCTCCCACAAGGTCGTGTCACCCCTGAAGCTTAATTTTACATGTCCCACACGACCACAGTCTGTCACACGGCCTAACCACACGGTCGTGTACCCCTTCCACACAATCCAAGGCTTTCCACACAGCCTGGTCACACCGGCGTGTGTCCCTTATCTTTCAGATTTTACAATATTGCCCATGTTCTTTAGATTTTATAGTTTTGCCCTCTATTTTTCAAATTTTACAGTTTTGCTTTTGTTCTTTAGATTTTACATTTTTCCCCTAGTTTTTAGATTTTACAATTTTGCCTATATTTTTTAGATTTTAAATTTGCCCTTATTTCTTTTTCAAATTTTACATTTTTGACCCAAAATTTTATGGATTGACTAGTTTAGTCCCTGATTGATTTCTACATTATTTTTAGTGTTTTATTTTATTCAGTTAAGTCCCTAAAAAATAAATAATGTTAGATTTCATGATCCGATTGACTAAATTATTAATATTTTGTATATGTAAGATATATTCAGTTAGCCTTTGTATAAGTCATAATTGTCTTTTGAAGTTTTTATATGCTCAATTTAGTCCCTGTTATTGTGTTATTCTGGAAGTTGTGATTTAATGACTGAAGAGTTATGGTTATATCGTGTGTGTGTGAAGTGTACATTACATGCTATTGACATTGTGAACAAATAATCTATTAGTGTCAATATTGACACTACCCTATTGAAATACTTATTAAAGCATGATAATTGCTAGTGATGAATCAAATATATGTTAAGCATAAGTACTGCTAGTGTTGATTTATTCTATTACAAAGCATGTCATATTACATTGCATGGGTGAGATGATATGTACGAAGGAAGATTCATTCTTAATGTTGTTTTTAAAATTATGAAAAATTATTAAAATTTTATAAAAATTATAAAAAAACTAAAAATTAAATGGATAATAGCATATTTGACTCTTATATATACTTTATCAAATTTTCTAATGTGGTATTTATGACTAATGGTGTTAAATTTTAACATGTTAGGACATGCGGCCCAATTGTAGAGTGCTACATTTTATTTTTATCAACGTTTTCTATTTGAAAATAACTCAAGGAACAATTCTTAACCCAGAATATTTTTTAGCCTAAATAAATAATTAAAAACAACCAATTAAAAAATGACAGATAAAATCTTGAGCTGTGATGTGTCTGTCATTTGATAGGCTTGCTTGTTAGTTGATTTTAATGGCCAATAAGGTCAAAGATGGAAACTATTAATAGAAGGGTTTTATTGATTTTTGGGTTAACAACAATGGCTCAACTAGACATGGATTAAGTCGAGGGACTTAACTGACTTTTTTTTTTTTAAGGGCTTTTTATACCCGTAAGTCAAAATCTTATTGCAAAATGTCGAAAAAGTTCATTTGTTCTACTAGTCTACTTCTATTATATTAATTTGGTACAATGACAAATTTAACACCTAAATTTACCTAGCTATTTTTATCATTTTGGTCCAAATATTTTTTTATTGTTTTGCCTATCACGCATCAAATTTTAGTTAATTTTTTTATGTAAAATCTTATTGAATTGTTAAAGTTTTATTAGTAGTGATCTAGTATTTCGCATGACAATCTACGTATACTTCATTATCAACGTGAATAAATTGAGGAAAAAGTATGAACTTTTTAAAACTTGTTTAATATTTTAATATTTTTTATTTTTGTGAAAAATACGTGGATATTGACATGTGAGTTACATCGTCAATTCCATTAAAATTTTAACAGTCCAGTTAAATTTTCTATCTAAAATAAATGCAAATTGATTAAAATTTAAAAGATTGATCATCGAATATATATATATATAAAGAATCAAGACCAAAATGATAAAGAAAGTAACCACTAGTGGCTAATTTTATCTATTAATTAAGAGGCTCTTCCACTAACTTTAGAGTTTCTTAGTACATACATCAAAATAAATTGGGTAAATTACATTAGTAGTCACCCAATTATTAGTAAATATTTATTTTATCATCCAACTATGAAAATTTACAAAATGATCACCCAACTATTTAATTTTATCTTTTTCGGTCACTAGTTGGCTAACGGTGACAGCTTTTAAATTTGACATAATAACAACTTTAACCCTCAACATTTATACATTGTGTCAATTTAGTATTGATTCCAAAAAATCTAACCCTCAACATTTATACATTGTGTAATTTGATATTTTTTTGTTGTTTTTATTTTCTTTGTGACTCTTTCACCTAAAAAGCTACCCCCAAATCCATTAACTAAATTTGATTGAAAATATATAAAAAAAATGGAAACACAAAAAAATCCAAGATAATAATTTTTATTTTTTCTCATTCTTTTCAAATTGACCTTCAATGTCACAAAGAAAAGCAAAATTGTGGAAAAGATCAAATTATACAATGTGTAAATGTTGAGGGTTAATGTTTTTCTAGAATCAATACTAAATTGACCTGATTTATCAATGTTGAGAGTTAAAGTTATTATTATACCAATTTTAAAAGCTACCGCCATAAGCTAGCTAGTGAAAAAAAAGACAAAATTAAATAATTTGATGTTCATTTTGTAACTTTTCATATTTAGGTGGTAATTTTTTTATTAATAATTGGGTGATTATTAGTATAGTTTACTCGAATAAATTTCACCCGAGAAGGGGAGATTACTAGTGTGACAAACCTAAGTAACAAGTTTAATAATTTATTTTTTATATTTTAGAATACTTTTTATTTCTTTTAGAGTTATTGTTAAAAAAATTCTAAAAATATAAAAAATGATATTTTATTTATAACTTAGGGCCAAATTATTTATTAATTTTTTGAGTTAACGTTTCAAAATAACGAATAATAAATAATGAAAATGTATGGTTTGAAACTAATTAATAGTAATTACACATAAAATATATATTATATTAAAATAAAAAATATATTAAATTATATGTAAAACGAAATTTAAACATATGAATACATCAGATTAAAAATACTAAATGAGTGCAATTGTTTTATTTTTTTATTATAATTCAATTGTTTTCAATTTTTTTGTTTTTCCAAATGTATATTATTTTTAGTTTTAAGACTTTTTTTTGTCAATTTTGTTAAATAATTTAACATGACTTGTATTTCAAAAAGTATAGGATGGCATAGTATATACATATTGTCATTTTTGTATGTAGAAGCTGAACGTCAATAATGACAATATAGAACGATCGCAAAGTAATAAGAAAGAAAAATAAGAACATACAGATTTTACGTATAAACTCTTTTGAGAAAAAATTACGGGTAGAGAAGAAGAAAATTCACTAATATTGAAATTCAAATGATACAAGAGGAGTTTCGACTACATCTATTTATAGATTGAAAAACCTTATTCTAATCAATGTCAAATAGAAGGAGAGTAGTTCTATACAGATTCTATTTTTGTCTTATTTTGCCCCTATAGATCCCCTTATTTTCCCACTGTATTTTATTTCTTTAACATGAATTTGAGTCACACATCTCTAATATTGTATAATTGAATAAAATTTTTGTATTTAAAAACACAAAAAATGAGAAAAATATATAATATTTGTTAAATTCCAAAAAAAAAAATTAAAATTTATATAATATCACTACATGTTAAAAAAGAGAGAGAGTAACATATATTAAATTCACCAAAAATAAAATCCTATCACACACATGTATATATGCATGTGAAAACTATAATTTAAAAAATAAATATGTGTTTAAAAATAACATATAATAAAGAACGAAACATATGATTTGAAACTAATTAATAGTAGTACATGAAATATGCATGATATTAAAACTAACAAAAATAGATTAAATTGTTTATTATTATATTGTCATTAATCTTGAGTCGGTGTTGAGTTAACTTGTGACAGCAACTCAATCAAATACATTATTAATACTAGAAATTCTATCACATGCGTATGCGTGTGGAAACCACAAATTTAGAACTCAAATGTGTGTTTAAAAAAGCATACAATAAATAATGAAATGCATGGTTTGGAACTAATTAATCATAATAGCATATGAAATATGTACTATATTAAAATAAAATATAGACCAAATTGTAAGTAAAACTAAATTTAAACGCATAAATACATCAAATAAACAATACTAAATGCACTACAATTATTTATCATGATTTTGTTAACAATTGTGAGTTAGTTTCGAGTTGACTTGTGACACTAACTCAATTAACAACATTATTAATATATATATACAACTAATGGATATAATAACTTATTCGTATTAAAATAAAAATATATAAAATATATTAAAACAAAGCTTTGGTTGAGTGGTAAATTTAATGTTTTATTAGTTTAATTGGTGTGGATTCAAATCCCATTATACACATAATTTAATTGGTTTTTTATTAAAATAAAAATACTAAAATACCATTAAATAGTATTAACTTATGTTAACTATGGAAGAGAATTTCTATAATTTCTTAAACAAATTCGATTGAGGGTGACGCCAACTCAATAAAACACTTAATAAATAGTATAGATATACAATTAATAAACGTAGCAAAGCATGCATAATAAATTAAAATGTATAAAAATATTAAAATAAAGTTTTAGCTTTGTGGTAAATTAAAGATTTTACCAATACAATTGGTTCAGGTTCAAATTTTATTATAAGTATATTTTTATTGAATTTTTTTTATAAATAAAAAAATTAAAATATTCTCAAACAATATAACTTATTCAAATTACGAAAGGATATTTTCGTAATTTTCTTAATTAAATTAGTGATATGATTCAGAGTGAACCAGTCAAAAACTTTATAATAATAGTCTAATTGTAATATATATTATATAAGATTTGTAAGATACAATTTATTTATAAATGTAAAGAATATGTTTGGTGTGAACTTTTTCTCTTTTAAGAACAAAAACTCCAGATGTTTAACTTTCTCATATTTTATTAATTTTTTTAGTATTTAATTACTGTTCATATCTATTCACATTTTTACGATTTTTATTTTGCTCACTCTGTTATTTCCGAAAATAGTAGTGATTTTAGTTTTTATATATTTTTTGGCTATATATAAGATTGGTCAAGTAAAAGATTTTGTCAAATCTATTAAAAAACGTTTTTGAGGGTCTTATTACGATAAAGCACAATGTTGATGTTCATAAAATTGGAATCCGAAATAATGAGGAGGAGAATAAACTATCTAAGACTTGGTCTTTTGTCAATCATTGATATGGTAGGTTTCTTGGGACACTTGATAATGATTTTTTGGTAGATCGGTGTTCATCGTTAGGTTGGTTTGATGATGGCGGGACTAAAATACAATTTTCAGTGATTTGATCAAGGTGATATATCTCCAGTTTGTTTTTGAATTCTTCCATTGCGGTTTCTATCAATTTGTTTTTTCTCCTCTTTTAGGATTATTTTACAAACATGGCATTTGTACATCGGTTTATGTTATCTTAATTATCGTTTTTACTATGTGACATGTCATTATATTTTTATTGTTCATAGTTTTTTAATGATAGTATTTTATTAGAATAAATAAATGTAAAAAATATTTTTAAATTAATCTAATATAATAATAAATTACATACAATTAATTTGGTTTTTCAAATTACCTAATATTTTTGTTTTGGTTTTTCTACACCACTCAATTTAAATTCATGACTTTTTTGGGAAGTCTTTAATTACCTTTCCCTCTTTCTTTGTACAATTAATATTGTAATCGTCATTTATTATTCATATAAAATATGTATGTCAAATTTGATATAAATTAAAAATTTTAACTATTTGTTTGTAAAAAATTTTTTAACCGTTTAATAAATATTAATATATACAACATTATAGATCAATATGATAGAAATATCGGATAGGTTCAAAAAATTACATGCATGACTAGGGGCGAAGCCTGGAAATTTTTTATAGGGGCTAAAATTAAATTGTAATATTTACGATAGTAAAAATACAAATTTTAAAGGATTAAATCAAAATTTATCATTTTTAGGGAGGCAAAGTGCAATTTCACCTTTACTAATTTAAAAATTTAAAAATATTAAAAGGTCAAAATGAAAAAAATTCTATTTTAAAGGGAACCGAGCCCTGCTAGCCCCCTAAATTTGCCTCCGTGCATGAAAAAAAAATCATTATTTTAGATCTAACATACTAAATTTAATGTAAATTAAATTCAACTATTGAATTGTTAAACTATTAAAATATATTTAAAAAAAAGAAAAACTAAAATAAATTTAAATTGGTGCAAATCAACCCTTGCTTATATACATCTTATAAAGTATTTGCCTGATTTTAGTATCACGTTATTCAACGACAGAAATTTAACAGTGAAATGCCAAAACAAAATGGGAATTTGATTATAGTGTCATTTAATCCACAATCTTATCATTAAAACTACTTACTTATTATTTTCATTTGGTCCATACAAATGAATAATTAAAGTTAAAAATTACCATTCACTTTTTTTAAAATATTAATTTAGTTTTTAAAAAAAATATTTTTAATAAATATTATTTAGAATTTTTATTTTTTTTGACCTAGGAAAATCATGTGATGAATTTTAATATCTATCTATATATATGTATCTATGGTATGTCAACTCTGAACTTTTCACTGAATAAAAAGAAGAATAAAAGTGATGCTTAATTGCTTAGCTAATAGCTAGGCAAGGTGAGGGACCAAATTGCAGAAAACAAGAATAAGTACCGAAGAGAAAAGATACCTTATTCTTCTGCTTTACTGTAACTTACAATAGAATGTTAGCATGAGTTTCATCCATTTGTTTTATTATAAAAATTTGAAATTACAACAGTTACCACTAGAATTAATTATTACGAATATTAAACTGAATAATTAATTTAATAAACTAATTCAACTCAATTTACCATACATAATTTACACAAATGAAACTCGAACATATGAGTTCCGAATTTGTAAGATCTTAAACTTATAAGTAAATTAGAGCCTTATAAGTAAATTTTACCAAAATTGAGTATCAATAAAAGTCTAGCTTTTGGGACCAAATAATATATATATATCTTTGTATTTATAGCTCTTGGGACCAAGTACAAAATTATGTGTATATATATATATTTGGGACCATCTATAAAAAATAAAAAATGGAATAAAAATAGTGGCAAAAAGTGTAAAAGAGAATGTATATATAGCTAAGCTTTATGTTGACATGCAAAGTGGCCCAAGCCATAGAAAAAGAGATAAGATAAATCTTTTTTTAGTGGCATTAAAATAATATGTATTTCAGGACGAAAAATAAAAGAAAAGTATTTGATTTAATAGTAAAAGTATCCATTTAAAGAATTAAAATTAAGCTATTTTATAAAATGATTATTACACCATATATTGATACTGTGATCATAGAGTATTTAATTTCTGTAAGTGAAATTTAACAAAATATTTATTTTTTTAAAAAATCAATAAAATCGATTGAATTTTAGTTCGATTAGCATGAACATTATTGCTAATACAAGAGGATGTGGGTTCGAGTGCGCTGAAACGCATTATCCTCCTATTTAAGGGTTGAAGAGGAGCTGTAAATAATTCTAAACATGTATAAAAAAGAATAAATATAATTAGAATCTAAAATGAAATTATTTAAAAAAATTAAATAAAAAAAATATCAAAGGGTTTCTTTTAGTATTTCTATATTAAAAAGACATGCATTAATTTTAGATAACTACGAGATTTAATTGCAAGAAACAAAATCAATGATTACATTAAATATATATTGAATTTAAATATTTCAAAATTTATTGTCCGCATATTTCTTTTAAGGGAAAATTCTATTATTAATCTTTATATTATACATAAACTATAATTGATTTTGGTGAGTATAAAATTCACGTTGTCAATGAGATTAATCATATTGTAACAGTGAGTTTAAAGTTAGTAGTATGATACATGTTTGGATTCAAACGCAACGATAACAGTAGGGTGATAATTTAAAATGACTATTACAGACATTAAAGTAAAAAATTATAACATTAAAATTTAAGTTATTTGATATTTTTAAAATTAATAAAAATATATTAAGTTACAATTTTATGAATGAAATAACTTGTATAATATTTTTATTATTTATATGATGATTGATTGCTTATTAAATAATAATGTAATTGTTTACTGTTAATTCTTACATATTTATTAAATTATTGTGTAAAAATAAATTATTTATTATATACTATAAATATAAAAACATTAATAATAATAAATTATCTAATAAATTTATAAGAAATTATATAAATACGTAAAATTTATAAAATTAAAATAACGATGAACATAAAGGATAAAAATATCCCCTTAAAATAATATCTACCCCTACAAAAAAGATAATTTCTCTCGTTAATCCCTCTAAAAATAAATCCTTCTTATTTTGATCACTATTTTAAATTACAGCGTTAGATTGCCAAGCTGGTCACTTCTCTGCTTTTTCCTTGACAGTATATTCCATGGAATTAATCAATTTCCACCTAATTAAATGTTTTTAAACTCAAAAATAGCCTCCTCTCCCCTTAGCCAACCCTTTCCACTACCGTACTCATCATCTTCCCCATCACCATTGCAATTTGCAACCTCATTCGAATCAACCACTAAGTCCCTAAACCCAAATATCCTCCATCACCGAGTCACCATGCCTCATCATCGCCCAACTCTCACATCATGTAGCATCTAACCTGAACCAAAATCTCCCATATTCTGACAACCCACGACCCAAATCACCATCTCCGTCTCTATCTTTTTACCACTAAACCCAAACCCAACAATAAAAACTTCCCAACAGTAAAAAAAGAAGAAGCAATCAATAAATGAACTGAAAAAAAAAAAACAACAACCATGCATCTCAGTCAACTACAACCTTAAAATTGGAAGCAAAAGAGAAAAGAAAGAAAAAGGAGTTTCGGTAGTCCCTTTGCAAAAATGAACAATGGAGTTGCAGAGGAGATTGTGAGGAATCACTATTCTTGAATGGAGGCCAATAGGACCGCCAGTGTTGAAGATTGGAGAAGGAACTGAAAGTTCAAGGCTCATTTTTGGGGTATTCGTGAAGGCTTTTGGAAAATTTGAGGGTGGATATTAGTGTTTAGTACATTATGGTGAAGAGTGGACAGGTGCCATTTTTTGGGTCAGAGGCGACGTCAGTGTTGGCTTTGTGAGAGTCAGGAAGAATATTTTTTAGGGTCTATTGTTGAGATGAAAAGAAAAGAAAAGAAAAGAAAAAGTAAAAAAGTTATATTTTATGTAAATAAAAAGAGAGAGAGACCCTTTTAATGTGGAACATGAGAAAAAAAGGTAATTAGGTGGAAATTAATCAATGACGTGAAATGCCGGTTCGGAAAAAACGGATGAGTGATTAATTTGTACAATTTAATTAATAACGGCGACCAAAATCCATTTTTACCATGATTAAAAGGTGATTTAACTTTATAAAAATAATTTTTTAATAAATTTACAACTAAATTTAAATTTAATCAAATAAATACTGTTTAGCTCAAGATTGAAATTTAAAATCTAAAAATTATAAGGACTAAAGTTGATTATTCAAAAAGTATTGAAACTAAAATATAGGAACTAAATTCAGTATAATAATAAAATTTCAAATTTTTATTACATTTAATATATAAAATTTCAGTTGAATCTTCTATCCATTTTTGCTTACCTTAAAAAACTGATGAAGTGATATATTTTTACACCTCTTTGGTGTTTTTGCATTCAAATTAAAATGAAAAGTTGAGAGCTTTGAAATGATAAAACACAACGTTAAACATAATACACTGAATCGAGAGAAAAACACAAGAGGTAACCCCTAATACGACATCGTTCAGAAAGAAAGAGAAAAAGTATAAAAAAAACGTACATCACAAACAGCATCGTTTAACAAAAAAATAATACACAACTAAATAAACAACAAATCAAATATGGCCTAACCAGTTCCACCAAGCACACCCTTAAGCTTCTTAACTTGAGCATCATCAAGGAACGTTGATTTCTCCAACAAAGACGACGGCAAATCATTAGCAAACAACGCGAAATCAAGGATTTGAAGTCCGGGATTGGGGCTACTGAAGGTAACAATGGCGAGCGACGGTCGTTTGCCGGCGGCATTGATCTGAAAATGCAATAACCCTTGAGGGAAAACCATGACATCACCTCTTTTCAAGGTCTTCAAGTAAACTTTATTAGCCGATGAAATGAACCCACAAGTGATGTGACCATGGACCACGTAAAGGAGCTCGTTGGCACCAGGGTGAGTGTGCATTGGGATTACTCCACCCGGAGCCAAGTCCAGCCTTGCGGCGGACAGGCCTAGTCCGTTGACGGCTGGGTATTGACCAACGAATGCTGGTGTCACAGCTGCACTTATGATGTTCGACGTATTACCTGGGACACCGAGACCCGAAAAAGCGAAGTCGTCGGAGGTTACATTTGCTTCCATTATGCAAGGGTAACCTGACGGGGTAACAATGCCCGAAGCCGTGTTCGCAACACAAAAGTCCTGGGCGAGGACATTGGTGGAAGTGAAGATAAGGGAGAAAAGGAGGAAAATGTGAAGCATTGTTGTTGTTGTTGATGATGGGATTAGTTTTCCTTTCTCTTGGTGGTGGTGGGGTGGTTTTTTTGAGAGGTTTTGGGTATGAATATATAGATAGATAGGGAGAGGACCAGATGGTATTTTGATAGCAGCCATTTAAATCTATTTTAACCTTCATTTTACTTATTTGTTAAGAAGGATGTAAGTGAGTAGGATATCTGTATTTTTTTAATTTAACTTGTTTATTATTTGTATATTATTGAATTAAATTTAGATTTTTAAATTAATTAATTTTTTCATATGTATAAAATAAAAAATATAAACATTCCGTAAGCAATGGATTTGGATATTTGAATTTGCACTGTTGATTCAGATAATGTATATTTGTGATATCTTTACAAATCCACTCTAAATCCACACCAAATAATAATTTTAAAATTTAATTTTGAATATTATTTGAATCGGCAAAAGAACAAATTGAATATTTGCAAGTATCCGAATTTGCAATCCGAATTGACAATCCTATTTAGTAATAGGAGAGGTAAGGTTCATTTTGGATTGAGTCACTCTAAGTTAGGTCGATTTAGGTTTTAGCAATTTTTCGATTATTTTGAGTTTAAATCATTTGAATTTTGTCTGTCAAATTTTTAAGTGGGATATTTTCATGTTTAGGTCATTTTGGGTTCAAATCATTTGGAGTTTGAATCACTTCGAGTTCCGGTTGAACGAATTTAATTTGTTTAATTTTCATTGTTAAATTGAATTGGATTAAGTTTGATTTTGGGTTCAATTAGACATACAACTAGTACCCATATTACCCATAAATGATCTACATATTATAGGTCTCGAGTTCGAACATTACTATGTATAAACTCTTCGGTGTTCATAATGGGTGGGAAACTCCCATTCTATGACATGTTCAAGCAGGGCGGAGGGAGGGGCAGACAGTAATCTTCCCCCCTAAAAGAATACGTTATATAGTTCATTTATTTTTCAGGAAATCACAAATTAGTATAATAATAATATTGCACTTTGATCTTCCAAAAAACTATTCATTTTTTATCTCCTAAAACAATTTCCTGATTTTACCTATTTGTTCAAACACAAACAACATTTCGTAGATTTCTCTGTAGCAGAAGCAATATCATCTATTTCTCTCGACTCGATTGTTCAACTGTGTAGACCATTTTTCACCAACCATAAAAGGCATTTCTATGCCATCTTCAAAGATGAGAAATAAAATTTTAAAACTTAAATCAAACATGAACACTCCGAAAACACAATACCGAGCATGTTGAAGATAAGACCCTTAACAATTTTCAATTACTATTTTTTAAAAAAATTTAAAAATAAAAATAAAAACTTTATTGAAAGCATATCAACATAGAATCAGTCCAAGAGATCACATGGCAAATGCTCATAAGAAGACATCGTGACAGCTAAATACATAAAATAAAATTATAAAATTGGTCACGCTGTCCTTCCAGTTGCAACCATTGAACTATTGTGTGGACTATAAACAACGCCCCTAAGGCCAAGTTACACAAACACAATTTAGGGTATGGAAGAAAAGCGATTTATTAAGTTTAAATTGAAATTATTATTAAAATATCAAATAAATTTTATTAAACTTGAATTTATAAATTTTATTTAAAATTTGATTTTTAATAAAATTTTATAAACAAAATGAAATTAAATTCCAAAAGATAATTTGGTTGGACCTTTCTCCACCATGACCAGTCAGTTCATAAAATTTAATTCATAAAAGTAATATGAAATCAAGAATATGCTTGGAGACAATGCCAAATTTCCAATTGCTTTCTTCTCACAGAGGAGATGATGTGACACATTTATTCATATATAAGCTTTTATTTATATTTAAAATTATTATTAATTTATTTATTACATTACCTTTAATTAAAAAATATTTACCAAAATATCTTATTTTTATCATTTTCAGTACTAGGTGAATTCTGAACTATGGTTTTCATTTTCTATATTTATGAATTCATCAAATTATACTTTTTAGATGAGGTTTGATTTACAGAATATAATATTAATCTTAGTAATAAGATTAACTAAATTATATTTTAAAAATATTTTATTTTTAATGAGAGATATAAGTTCAAACTTTAAAGACGATATTATTATAAGGGATAGTCACGAATTTTGAACATGAAATATATATGAAGAATACAAAAAATAAAAATAAAAAATTAATAGAATGTAAGGTTTATTAGCACATTACCGGATATGATATGTCATCTAATTTAATTCATTAAAAAAAGGATTAACTAAATGTAAGGTTTTTAGCACGTTATCGGATATGATACATTATCTTATTTAGTTCATTTGGTTAGTATGTAATATTTTATTATTTGGTTGATAAAATGTAATATTATCTAGAAGCATATTTTATTAAATTGTTGTAAATCTATTAGATCTAGATATTATGCAAATTAAATCCCTAATATTGCATAATCAATTATTTAGAATCTTTAGAATGATATGATTTTACATAGGTTTAGGAAATACCTTATGCGGAATTGGAGACAGTTGGCCATTAGACTTGACAAAAAACACAAAAAAGAACACCCAATAAATTGATTTCTCCATCTTGATTTTTTTTTTTAAATTACACAAACCCTAATATCACATTTGGTTCGCTATAATAGAATAGAGTTATAATTAGTAATTCAATTGTTTGGTTGAATGAAATAAAATAGAACTGTAATAGTATTCTTGTGTTTGGTTGAATGGAATAATATTGTAATAATATAAGAAAAAAAATTAAAATGACTAGAATACCCTTAATAGAATATTTTTTAAGTAAGATAATTTTTGTTATTAAAATTTACTAGGATTATTATTAAATTTAATAATAAATAATAATTTAATCATATTTAAATATAATTATTACCAAATATAATTTAATAAAAATAAAAATAAATAATTTAATAACATTTTTAATATAATTATTATTAAAATATGAATTAATAAAATCATAACATAATCTCATGGGATCATAGCTGCCAAATTAAAAATATTGATCCAAAAATAATAATTATTCTCATTTATATATATATATATATATATATATGAAAAATATCAAACATCTATACACCAAACAAGCAAGCAGACCTCTATTTTAACTTCTCTATATTTTCCCCAACCTATTAACATCAATTCCAAAAATATTCCCCCAAAAATATCAAAAAAGAAAAAATGGTCCTGCTTTGCCATTGATGTATCTTCAGTCTGAATCACTTTCCATACTCCCCATGGCCTTTAATCCTCTTGGTCTCTGCATCATGCCAAAACCCCACATCAGAAACATGAATAATAGTATAAAAAATTATTGCATTGTAAGAAATGTAAAAGAAGAGAAACCAAATCATATATTACCTTCTTAGAATTCTTCTTCTCCTTAACTGCAATCTTCCCATTCTACATATATATATATATTTGACACATCTATCAAGAATTGTTGTGACCGAAGATGCAATATCTTTGACATCAGCTGCTTTCAAAGAAGTCAATGATAGTCTCATCACGGCCTTGAGTAGTGCAATATAGTGATAACTTTTCTGCATCAAATGATGTATTTAGGCAACGTGAGAACTTCCTCAATACAATGACAATGCAAGGAAAGAAAGATTGTTAAACTCACCTCATATGGGCAAAGCTTGTGAGAAATAAGCTTAGCATACTTCACAAAGTCACTTTCAGATTTAGGAATAAAATTATCAAGAGTCTTATCATCACCTTTCTTGGAAAACAGTTCAGTCATTGATTTATAATCGGCTTATTCCACAAGCCTATAATAGAAAACAAAATTTCAGATCATGGCACCTTATTGACAAAAAAGCAATGAAGAAAAAAAATCACCTTTAGATATATACACATATATATACACACACAAAAATAAAAAATGGGTGGAGGATAACAATAAGACTTCAGGTAATTTAGAAACAAACTACAATGAAATAGTTCTAAATAGAAGTCAGCAAAATTAAGTTCTAGCAGTATTAAGATATTCATGCCAATGAGTTTATAACAAAAGATCTACGAAAACATTATGATTTTGTTAATATCCACAAAATTGTTATAAGTGACACTGTAATTAGCCTCAAAGCAAATCTTATGCCATAAAAAAGGATACAGAGAGAGGCTCTATCTACTTGGTTCTAGATCCAAACGGTAAGAATAGTGTCGTAACCATTTTTTGAAAAAAACGGGAATCGACTTTGGTTTTGAAAATAAAGAAAACGGGAGTCGCCACCGATCTTTATTAGGTGTGATCGGGTCACCTTTGTTTTAATAAAACATTTTGGTTTATTAAAACAACAATTTTGGTCTACGAAATTTGAGAAAACGAGTTCGGGAGTCGGTTACGTACAAGGAAGGGTTAGCACCCTTGTAACGCCCAAAGTTGGTACCAAATCGATTGATGTTGCCCTAATGTTGAAAACTTGAAAATATTTAGGGTAAAAATTGAAAGGAATAGAATTCATTCATTCGGGATTAAATCTTAAGATTATCTCGCTTCAAAGGAATAAAAGTATCATACCCAACACGTTAGGATATAACACCCTATTATTTCGACACCGAGATCATCTTCGACAAGGAAAGGATATTTGAATATTTAGTCGAACGAAAAGATCGACACCCAACACGTTAGGATGTAATTGTTCGACCTTCTAAACACACAAATATTACCTCTTTTGTATGAATTAAAAAATGTCGGATTGCGATTTAAAACCGTTGGTCCACATGAAACGATAAAAATACGAAATCAACAATACTGATGATAAAAGATACAATAATATGAAAATATAAAAAGAGGTAAAAATGGCATTATAGTAATAATAATAAAAAGGCAAGAAGATGTTAATGAAGATCAAGATAATAGGAAATATAATAATAATAACAAAAGCAATAATAAATATGATAATAATAGTAATAATAAGATAATAATACTGACACAAAATATGTACAATATAATAATAATAATAATAATAATAATAATAATAATAATAATAATTAATAATAGTAGTAAATATATACAAGTAATAGTACAATAATAGTAATATAGAAAGTATAATAACATAATAGTATAATAATAATGATAAAATAATGTATAATAATAATAGTATAGTAATAATAAGAAAGTAGTAATGACGATACAAAATATGTACAGTATACCAATACAAATATAATAATGATAATTAAGATAGTAATACTGATGCAAAGTGTATACAATATGATGATGATGATAATAATAATAATAATAATAATAATAATAATAATAATAATAATACCATAATAAACTAATAATAATATATACAGCATAATAATATAATAATAAATAATAATAGTATAGTAATAACACTAAGATAATAATAATGATACGAAGTATGCACAACACAATAATATAAACATAATAAATATGATAATAATAGTAAGTATATATATATGCGAATAATAATATAATAATAATAGAAATAATAACATAAAAGAAAAATGAAGTAAATAATAATAATAATAATAATAATAATAATAATAATAATAATAATAATGATAACAATAACAATTCATAAACCAAAATAATAAAATATGTACATGAAAAGTATAATAATGATAAAAAAAAATAATGTAATGGTAAAAGGACTAAAGGATTGCAAAAATAACTAAAAAGGATCAAATTGTATTTGAAACGAAAGTTTGGGGTCAATTCGAAATAAAATAAAAGAGGAAAGGGCTTAATCGAAATGCGCGTGAAAAGGGAGGGACCAAAATGGACAATAACCCCTTTTATCCAAAATGCATTGCATCAGGTGGACCCAATTGAAATTTGAAACAAATTGTTGGGCCAAATTAAAACTACCAGAAACTTAATCGCAAAACCAAAAGAAAGTGGGAGGACCAAAAGCGCAATAAACCCATTAATGAAAAACACGCGGATCCTCTCTAGCGGGTCGGGTCAAAAACGGGTTAAAAGCAAAACGGCGTCGTTTTGGGCGTTTAAGGCCAGCCCCAAAACGACGTCGTTTTGGGGAGGCTATATAAGTCCAAAAATCTTCAAAAAAAATCATTTCATCACTTTCTTAGGAAAAAAAAAAAGCTAACTCTCTCTTTTTTTCTCTGCAGGGCTGAGGCCTCCGGTGGGATTTTCGATCGGTCACATGATGCCTCCGTCATTTGCCGAACCGTCGTAGTGGTGGTGAAAATCGTAAAAAGGTAGTTTTTTTTTTGTATTTTTATGCTTTATATTTTCTATATATATATTTAAATTAAAGAAAAAGATTCGAGATGAAAAAAAAAATACCTTTGACTGTTGTAGATCTGACTTCTGTGTTTTTTTTTTGATTTCTACTGTTGTATTTGTTTTTTTTTTTGATTGAAAGACTTTTTTATTTTCTTTTCAAAAATCAATGGAACCCCTATTGCAGTTTCTTTTTCTGGCTTTATAGTCGATTGAAATAATAAAAAAGTGAAAAAAGGAAATAAAGTACAATATCTTCTTCTTTCTCTGCCATTACAGTTTGTCTTGTTTTGCAGGTGTGGTGGAGTGGTGATGGTGGCAGATCACGGCCAGTGGGGTTGCGGCCAAACAATGAGGTTGCGGTGCTAGGGTTAGGGGAAAAGCTAGGGTTTTTTTCTTCTTTTTTAGTTTAGGTTTCTGTATTGGGCTGTTAGATTTAGGGTATTGGGTTGCATTATTGGGCTTGTTTTTTTTTTTTGGTTTAATTGGGTTTGTTCGGATTGTAAAATGGGTTTTGTAAGTGGGCTTATTTTTGTTTGTCTGGTTTTGGGCCCTGGGTTAATGAACCCGGGCCAAAATTGGTTGCTACAGCTGCCCCTCTTTGCTCGTTGTCGTGAAACAAGAATAGAGCAAAGACCATAGAAGAACCAATTTTGCCCGATCTTAGCCAAGCCTTAACTTCTTGGTCCTCGTCTTCTTCAAGTATCTCGTATTTTTAGGGAGATAAATTTTCCTATTCCATTGCTTCTTCAAGGGCACAGTAACTAGCGTCTCGATCGGCTTTGATGTGATTTCAAGGAGAAGAGATTCTCATCTTTGATCTACTCCACCGGGACTTCAAGGAAATAAGTCTAAACTTTTCAAACCGCTTTCTGCTATCTTTGGGAGGCTTGATCTTGATCTACTCCAATGCTACTTCCGAGAGATGTGGCCTGTAGCTTCATTTTGCTCTTGCTCAATCTTCTTTGTCCACTGGAACTTCTTCGTTCAATTTGCTCAATGCGACTTCAGTCTTCCGTCTGTAAGTACCTCCGCGTGTGACCTGAGGCTCAACCCCACTCTCATAATATGAGTTGATTTTTTTTTGAACTAACATAAATTGAAAAGTAGAAATTGAAAATACCTCGGCATGCAGCCTGAGGCTCAACTCACCTGAGTTGATTTTTTTTTAAACAGAAATTGAAAAACAGAAATTGAAAATACCTCAGCGTGCGTCCTGAGAAGTTGATTTTTTTGCAAACAGAAATTAAAAACAGAAATTGAAAATACCTCAGCGTGCGACCTGAAGAGTTGATTTTTGCAAATAGAAATTAAAATACCACGGTGTGCAACCCGAGGAGTTGGCTTTTTACAAACAGAAATTGAAAATACCTCAGCGGGTGACCTGAGGAGTTGATAAAAAAACAGAAATTGAAAATACCTCAGCGTACGACCTGAGGAGTGGATTTTTGCAAACGGAAATTGAAAAACAGATATTGAAAATACCTCAACGTGCGACCTGAGGAGTTGATTTTTGCAAACGGAAATTGAAAAACAGAAATTGAAAATACCTCAGCGTGCGACCTGAGGAGTTGATTTTTGCAAACGGAAATTGAAAAACAGAAATTGAAGATACCTCAGCGTGCGACCTAAAGAGTTGATTTTTGCAAACGGAAACAGAAATTGAAAATACCTCTGCGTGCGACCTGAGGAGTTGATTTTTGCAAACGGAAATTGAAAACCAGATATTGAAACTACTCAGCATGCGACCTGAGGCTCAACTCACCTGAGTTGATTTTTTTTAACAGAAATTGAAAAAGTATCATCTGGTGGAACTCGAATGTTTTCTTTCTTTGGTTTGGTACAACTATCGTCAAGACTTCTTGCTTTACTGGCGTACTTATATGTGTCATGTGTGATGTTATCATGATATGCACGTGTTTGTCTTAAATGTTTTTATGCCTATTTGACTATGCCATGCATCCTGGGTTTGTCCTGTGTCTCTCGTTATGACTCTCATGATGACCTATCTTCATTGCTTCGATTCTTGACTTTTCTCAGGTCTTGTACCCGTCCTCAAGTTCTACGAGTAATCCGTGTTTCTCGTATATCCCTTTTTTGCCCCCTGTTGAACTTTGTCCTTGCTTTGAGGCTCTCGTACTTACCCAATTCTCATCCAGGTAATACTCAATATTCTTTTCGTTTAGAGTGTGTAGTTTCACTATTTATCTCTAAAATGAAACATAAATAAAATGGCAAAATAGGCATGAAAGGGATACCTCATATCTATATTTATTTCAAAAGCAACAAGCAAAGAAAATTGACAAGGAATAACTCGATCAAGAAAGCATTATAAAAGGAAAACAAGTTCAGTTGTCGTAAGTGCTCTAGATATCTGACGCATGAACTTCTCCATGTTTCTTCATCCTGAATCTTTTCGAGCAAAGTCTTTTGTGTAGAAGATTCTCGAGCTTCAGAGTCCGCTTCAATACTATAATCTCGTAGTTTGATTCCCTGTTCAAACCATTCTTGCTTTTTCGACCCAAATTTGCTTCCTTAGAATGCCCTTTCGGGTTTTCATCCTAAACCTTCTTTGTTTATCAGGACACCCTTTTCGGGTTTTCATCTTGATTTTTTTTAGGCGTAATATTTCTTCACGGCATCTGAGTTTACCGGATTTGGTAACTCTTTTCCATCCATTTCAGTGAGAATCAAAGCTCCACCTAAGAAATCTCTCTTTACTACGTATGGTCCTTCCCAATTCGGTGCCCATTTTCTTCGGAAGTCTTTTTGTATCGGGAGAATCTTTCTCAGGACGAGTTCTCCTTCGCGAAATTCTCTTGGACGCACCTTCCTGTCATGGGCGGCGATCATTCTTTTCTGGTATATTTGTCCATGACAGATTGCTTTTAGGCGTTTTTCTTCAATCAAGTTCAATTGGTCATATCGAGCTCGAACCCATTCTAAATCTTCTAGTTTTGACTCCATTAAGACTCGCAGGAAGGGGATCTCAACTTCAATGGGTAGTACAGCTTCCATTCTATAGACCAAAGAGAAAGGAGTTGCCCCCGTGGAGGTCCGTACACATGTGCGATACGCATATAGAGCAAATGGTAGCTTCTCGTGCCAGTCTTTATACGTTTCAGTCATTTTCCCAATAATCTTCTTGATATTTTTTTAGCGGCTTCTACGGTCCCGTTCATCTTTGGACGATAAGGTGAGGAGTTATGATGCTTTATTTGAAATTGCTCGCACACTTTCTTCATCATCTTATTGTTCAGGTTCAAGGCATTATCTGAGATGATTCTCTCAGGCAAACCGTATCGACATATGATCTCCCTTTTTAAGAACTTGCAAACTGCGGTCTTTGTCACATTGGCAAACGAAGCAGCTTCTACCCATTTTGTGAAGTAATCTATGACCACAAAAATGAATCGATGTCCATTAGAAGCCTTTGGGGAAATTGGCCCTATAACATCCATCTCCCACATAGAAAAAGGCCACGGAGAAGTCATGACGTGAAGGGGCGAAGGTGCTGCATGAATTTTATCGCCATAAACTTGACATTTGTGACATTTTCTTGTGTAACTAATGCAGTCGCTTTCCATTGTCAACTAGTAATAACCGAGCCTCATAATCTGCCTGGCCATAGTGAAGCCATTGGCGTGCGTTCCACAAACTCCTTTATGGACCTCTTCGAGTATCTTTCTGGCTTCAACAGTATCCACACATCTCAAGAGCATTTGATCTTTCCCTCTTTTGTATAGGATGTCCCTATCGAGAACAAATCCCGCTACCAATCTTCTGATCGTTCTTTTGTCGTTCTCGTTTGCTTGCTCGGGATATCTTTGATTCTTGACATATTCTAAGATATCATGGAACCATGGTTGTCCATCTGCTTCATTTTCAATGCTAAAACAATGCGCAGGGGACTCATATATGCTCATCTGGAGAGGCATTATTTCTATTTCTCGATTTGCTTTGAACATTAAAGCCAAGGTGGCCAGGGCGTCAGCCAATTGGTTTTCTTCCCGTGGGAAGTAATTAAAAGTTACTTCTTTGAATTCTTTGATCAGCTCTGCCACGAGATCGCGATATTTGACCAACTTCGAATCTCTCACTTCCCAATCTCCACGGATTTGGTAAATCACCAGCGCTAAGTCTCCGTATACTTCTAAAATTCCGATGTCTTGTTCAATAGCGGCACGAAGTCCCATAACACAAGCCTCATATTCCGCTACATTATTGTTACAGAAGAAATTTAATCTGGCAGTGAATGGGTAATGATTCCCTTCTGGTGACACTAAGACTGCTCCAATCCCATGCCCCAATGCATTTGAGGCACCATCAAAGCTCATCTTCCATGATTTCTCTTTTGACGACTCATATTCTTTATCTGTAATGCACATCAAGTCTTCATCTGGAAAGTCAAATTTCAACGGCTTGTACTCCTTTGTTGTTCGAGTTGTTAAGAAATCAGCTATTGCGCTCCCTTTTATCGACTTTTGATTCACGTAGATGATGTCATACTCCGATAGTAGGATCTGCCATCGTGCCATTCTTCCTGAGAGTGCAGGTGATTCCGTCATGTACTTTATTGGGTTCAGTTTTGAAATTAACCATGTCGTGTGAGCCTTCGGGTTGCCCAGACTAAAGCACAACCGAATTTCTCAATTGACGGGTACTTTGCCTCATACTCTGTAAAATTCTTGCTGAGGTAGTAAATCGCCATTTCTCTTTTCCCTGACTCATCATGTTGCCCCAGTACGCAACCCATTGAGTTTTTGAATACTGTCAAATACAATATTAGCGGTCTCCCGGACGTTGGCGGTACTAGCACCGGAGGGTTAGACAAATACTGTTTTATCTTGTCAAAAGCCACTTGACACTCCTCGTTCCATTCTCCAGGATTGTGTTTTCGAAGGAGTCGAAAAATTGGATCACACTGCTTGGTGAGTTGAGTAATGAATCGAGCGATGTAGTTCAGCCTCCCTAGAAATCCTCTGACTTCCTTTTGTGTGCGCGGGGGCGGTAGTTCTTGTATGGCCTTTATTTTATCCCGATCAACCTCGATACCTTTCTCGCTAACGATGAACCCCAGTAATTTTCCAGAGGTAGCCCCGAAGGTACATTTGGCTGGGTTAAGCTTCAGTTGGAATTTTCTCAGTCTTTCAAACAACTTCCGGAGGTTCTCAACATGCTCACTTTCCCCTCGAGATTTGGTGATCATATCGTCGATATAGACTTCTATTTCGTTGTGCATCATGTCATGAAACAATGTTACCATGGCTCTCTGGTATGTTGCCCCGGCATTTTTTAATCCGAACGGCATTACTTTGTAGCAAAATATCCGCCACATTGTCGTGAATGTAGTTTTCTCCATATCTTCGGGAGCCATCTTGATTTGATTGTAGCCCGAAAATCGATCCATGAAGGAGAAAAATGAATGTTTTGGCGTGTTATCTACCAATGTATCGATGTGTGGCAACGGAAAATTATCTTTAGGGCTTGCTCGATTCAAATCACGGTAATCCACACACATTCGCACTTTGCCATCTTTCTTCGGTACTGGGACTATATTAGCCACCCATTCTGGATATCTAGAGATTTGTAGGAAGCCAGCATCAAATTGTTTCTTTACTTCTTCCTTTATCTTTAAGAGCATTTCAGGCCTTATCCGCCTTAACTTCTGTTGGATAGGCTTGCATTCTGGTTTCAATGGGAGTCTATGGACCACTATGTCTTCGTTCAAACCTGGCATATCTTGATACGACCATGCGAACACATCTTTGTATTCATGAAGCAAGGCAATCAGATCATGTTTGGTGTCCTCTGACATAGAGGTCCCAACTTTTACCTCTTGTCTCTTTTCTTCGTTTCTCTAATTCACTGTCTCGACAGATTCTCGATAGGGCAGAATCTGTTCATCCTCTTGTTCTACCATTCTTAGTAAGTCTGGGGAGGAGACATAATCTTCAGCATTTTCTTTAGCCTCGAATTCTCTCACACAAATGGCTTTCTCGAAGTCGATTTTAGAACTTGTAACAGGATTGTTCGCGTCGTTGATATCTGAGCACCTGAAAGGTAGATGGAAAAGAAACTATAGATGGGTATCAAGGTACCGGATCCTATAAACGTGATACGATGATACGAGATATATAGGGACAGGTTATAAAAAAAAAAAGAAACAAATATGGAGCCGATGAGAATAAAAAGACCATGACAAAATGCATCTTTATTCATGTTTCATTTAAAAGTTAAATAGATAGCATAAACTCTCATAACAGATTCCCCTACAGCTTAGGGGCATACAAAAAGTCAGCATTGAGCATTACTTTAGAGGAGACTTGGAAATTATGAGGAGATCCATGGCAGTCCAATTGTTCGGAGTGAATCCAGGTGGGCAAGGGCGTATCACTGAAATATCTTCCACTGCATTATTCTCTTTGTTAATGACATTTATACTGAAGTCCTGTAGGCCCCTTTCAATCCATAACATCATGCTTTGTGGATCATCTCTTCCCAGGTTTGTAATTCCTGCCGATGTAAATGTTTTCGACAAAGGCGGATACATTATGGGCTCCCATTCCAATTCCCGACCTGAGGTACGTGCAATCCTCCTTTCTTGCTCCTTCTGTAACTATTTCCTTCTTTGCTGCCCATCGGGCTTGAATCCTAAACCACATCGAGCCTTATGGTGTACTGGTTTTAGTGCTCTGACTATTCCTTGCTGGTATTTTCCTAAACCTTTCTTCGCTCTTCGATCTTAGTATTCCTTGACAGCTTGGGTGTGGGGGCTTTGCTTCATTCAGTGATAAAAGTAGCATTGATGAATTCGAAGAAACGGAAGGAACATTCTACTGCATCTTTGTTCACCTCGATGTAGGGTGCATCAGTAGAGATGGACGCGACGATGTCTTCCTGACCAGCGACCGTGATCAAGCGATTACCCATGACAAACTTTACTTTTTGGTGGAGAGATGAAGGGACTGCCCCAGCAGAATAGATCCAAGGCCTCCCTAAGGGACAATTATACGAAGGCGAGATATCCATGACCTGGAATTTTATGTCATAGTACACGGGCCCACATCTAAAGGAATCTCGATCTTCCCCATGACCTCTCGTCGTGTCCCATCGAATGCTCTTACTATGGAATGACAAGGCTTTAGATAAGACATATCAACTGGCATCCTGGAAAGCGTGGCCAAAGGCATGACATTGAGTGCGGATCCATTGTCGATGAGTACACTCGGTACTATGTATCCCTTACAATAGGTCGTAATATGTAATGCTTTGATAGAGCCTCTACCGTTTGGTGGTATTTCATCATCCTTGAAAGAGATGAAATTGTCCGCGTTTAAGTTGTTTGCCCACCTGTCAAGCTTTTCCAGAGATACATTGCTTTCCACATAAGCTTGATTCAGCACTTTTAGCAAGGCGTTCTGATGTGCCTCAGAGTTCAATAGCAGGGATAACATCGAGATTCTTGCCGGCTGCTTGTTCAACTGTTCCATGATGTTATATTCACTATGTTTGATGAACTTCAAGAATTCATGTGCTTCATCCTCATTCACGGGCCTTTTAGATTCTTGTTCGGATTATATTTCAACCTCAACCTCGGCTTCATGCATTGGCGCCTTTTCTCTTTGACTCGAGTCGACGACTTTCTTTTTTGGTTCAATCACCTTGGGAGAATAACATCTCCCGCTACGGGTGAAATGCTCCACCTCGCTAACATCACCAGTCGTAGCTTCGGGCATGGTAATGCTGACATCATATTTCCACGGCACCGCTTTGTTGTCTTTGTAAGAGAAGGGAGAAGGTACTTTGATTATCATCTTTGGTTTCACCTCTTCCTTTTTTGCTTCGTAGTAGATTACCAAAGGTCGATCAGCGCTATAAGGGGGACCTGATGATTGACCCTCGAAAGCACATATATCCTTTTCGTCGATCTCTTCCTTATTATTATAGATCTCAACCTCCTTATTGTTCATCATACCTTGAAGTAATTCTTTGAATTTCTCACAAGATTGGATGTGATGTCCGTCTATGCCGTGAAAAATGCAAATTTTGAACTTTCATGCTTTCCTCCTTGAAACTTCTACCGAGCAAACCCTTTTCAGTCATTATTTCTCAAACTTTCCTTAAAGGTGTCCTTATCTCGGAGACACAACTTTTGGCTTGCCACCTATCTTCTTGTGTCACCACACTCGCGTTCCCTACAGGATGGTTAGGGAGCGGATTTCCAGCCACATTACTGGTGCCGTCAAATCGTAAAATTCCTGCATCGATAAGACCTTGAACCCTCCTTTTAAAGGCTATACAATTATCCGTAGAGTGCCCCTGGTTTCCAGCATGATACATGCAATTAGCATTAGGGTCGTACCACTTTGGGTATGGAGGCTTCAACGGTGCCATGTAATGCAGGGATATTAATTGTTTTTTCAATAATTTCGGGCACAGTTCTCCGTATGCCACGGGAATAGGGGTGAATTGAGGTTTTTCAGGGTTGGGTCTTGTTGGTCTCTGTTCATTTTTAGGCTGACTTTGAGCGGGCGTGGTATATAGCAGGGATATGGTGAACGGTCTTTAGTTATCAGCGGCATAGACGGGGTAAGGAGGGGGTGTTTAATAGTAGAGGTTTTGAGGAGGAAAATAGAAATTAGGAGGTGGGCGGAATTGAGGTCGTGGTTGGATTGGGTATGGATTGGAAGCGTAGTGGTTCCTAGTCCTCACCATATGGGTTTCAGGCTCTTTCTTCTTTATAGGTGCTGGCATTTTTGAGCTCTCGGAACCTTCCATCCTTCCACTCTTGATGTCATTCTCAATGAGTTCCCCTGATATTACGATATCAGCGAAGTCTTTTGTGGCATTTCCCACTAACTTGTCATAGAACGGTGCCTTCAAAGTGTTAATAAAAAGGACCGTTATCTCAGTTTTAGTCAGTGGGGGTTCTACTTGAACCGAGACGTCCCTCCACCTTTGAGCGTATTGTCTAAAAGTCTCTGATGGCTTCTTTTCCATCATCTTTAGCGTTAGTCGTTCGGGCGCCATATCGGAGACATGCTTGTATTGCTCATAGAGCGCTGAAGCTAAGTCATTCCATGATTGGATCCTCTCTCTGCCGAGCTGATTATACCACCGGAGGGCTGACCCGATCAAGCTATCTTGAAAGCAGTGTATTAACAATTTGTCTTTATTCACATAACCAGCCATTTTTCGACAAAACATGATAAGATGCGCCTTTGGACACCTTGTTCCATCATATTTTTCGAAGTCTGGCGCTTTAAATTTCAGAGGCAAGACCAGATCAGGAACCAAACTGAGCTCTTTGGCGCTCATTGCAGAGGAGACTCTAGTTCCCTCTATCGCCCTGAGTCTTTCTTCCAGACTCTTATACTTGTCCTGAGCATCATGATCCTTCATTCTTAGCTTGGCTATTTCCATAGGATCATCCAAATTTGGGACAACAGGGTCAGCAGAGTTAGCTCCGGGGTTTGATACGAATATTCCTGGTCCTAGATGAGCAGGTGGTGGTATAGATGGTTGTTCCAGGCCTGTAGATTCCCTTTGAGGCCAATCTCCTGGTACTATATGGGTGTGAGGTACAGTAAATCCTGGGGATGGAGTGGACTCTGATTGACTCTCGAATGGGGTTCTGTAATATTAGGACTCTGCACAGGTCCTTTTCTTTTGACCAGGGTCGTCACCATCTCCATTAGCTTGGTCATTTGGTCCTTTTGCTCAAGTGATTCTTCCCTGGATTTCACCATTAGGTCCCTTGTTTCTTGCTGCGACTGGGCCAACTGCTCTTGCAACTGTGCTTGGATTCTTTCTATTCTTTCGATTCTTTCGTTGAGTTCAGCATCCATGGCTCTAGTTCTTAATCGGGTTCTATAAGGGTGACGCGATTCCAGATCTGTAATGTCGAACTATAAGTTATATTATTTTTAGTCTTAGTGGATGATTAGGGTGATACGATGCTATTGAATGGAATGCAATGCAAATGCATGGTATGAATGCAAAAAAGTGTCAATTCTGATTCAATTCTTTATAGGAAACTTCCTTAGAAAATAAGGCTCTTTACATAAAATAGATTACAGATATGGTTTGGCCTTAGCGCCTAGATCCCTAATCTTTTGGAGTAACGAAACCAACTCCTATCCTTGGCTTGTCCGTGACTCATGCCGCACGCTTAATACTTCTGCTTCTGCTGCCAAAATTTGTAAGTGCTCGGCCACCTCTCGAATCTGATTTATGGCTTCTCTCATGAGATAGTCTCTATTTTCGATTTGCTTCTGAGCCTTATGTAACTCCTCCTCCCGTTGCTCCCTACTCTTTTTCAAGTATCCAATATAATCCTGACAATCCTGCAGTGCCACTTCTAACTCTTCGGTCTTTTTTCCCATTTCTTCGATTCTGCTCAAGCTTGCCTTTCATTCTATCACCGAGTCGTGGTTCCGATAATAATTTAAAGACCTTTCCACCTCTGCCACTCTAGTCTTCAACTCATTTCTTCTGTTTTGGCCTTCCGACACTTGCTTTTTTAAGATCTCTTTCTGAGCCTTCATTTCTTGGAATTTCCTTTCCCATTGCTCAGTCCTAGCTCTTTCCTCTTGTAACTCTTGTCGCCATTGACTTGAAGTCTTTCCTAGTCCCGCAGTTCTCATTGAGAGACGCATCTTTTTGTAGTCCCTTTTTAGGCTATCCAACTCTTCTTCAGTTTTGTCCTTCCCTTTCCTTATCTTTTCTGCTTCTAATTTCTGTATTTCTACGTCCAATTTCAAGAGCATCCTCTCCTCCTCTAATTGTTCAATTTTCTTTTCGAGCTCTGAACTCCGCCGTACAAAATCTTGCTTTATAATTTCCAGCTCCGTTGGTATCATTTGCAACTATTCCTCCGTAGATTGAGCATTATCTGAACTCGGTCTCGAGATATTGTCGTTGATTCTTTTGTTTAGCCACAATGTATGCTCAGAAGTCGCCATTTCACCCATAGTCAACCTCTTCATCCGGTAGGTTTGCTTCCAAGCATTTGCAATTTCCTTAATTTTCTTCTTATAACCTTCTCCTATATAAGAGAATTCGCTTCGATCCAACCCATGTGTTGCTGGCACGAACTGTCTAGATTGGTATTGTCTTGCTACTAGCAAAGGGGCATACCTGATGACTCCCCAAATTCCGGGTAGAGGGACCCAACTAAAGTCTCCGCATCTGTAAAGGATCTCTTCAGGCACCATCCATAGAGCTCTCCACTCAATGTCTCCTTCCTGAAGATTCTAAAGAATTATCCTCCATCTTTCTTCTGTTATATCTTCTCGTCTTGACACGGCTACTTCCTCTTTTATCGGTGAATAATTCTTATAAAAGGGTCGACAAGAGACTTTATCCATCTTCCAAAGATGTCCATGAAACCATACTATCAATAGCTGCGCGCATCCGATAAACCTTCCTTCTCCCACTCTTCTGCATGCATTTAATGATCTGAAAGTCTCCGCAAGAATTGCTGGGACAGGTGTGGCTTGTTTATCCAATCGGTCGAATAGATCTACTACTGCTTCATCTATGTGTCTCAGGGCTTTTGGGAAGACGACTAACCCTTAGAGGCTTAAGGCGAAGATATCAACTTTCCTTCTCACATCAGGATGCGTTAAAATCAGATCCCTTAAATTTACCCAAGGAATACATCTCCCTTCACCTTTCTGTTGAATCTTGGTCGAGATCTACTGTTCACTCATTCCCGTAATTTTCATCAACTTCTTCGCCAAAGGAGGGACATAGGCAGGCCTAATATAAACCTTGTCAACTTGTATTCCGGGAAAACAAAGTAAAGTGGTATATTCTTTTATTGTCGGTACCAAATCCACTTTCCCAAAAGTGAAGCAACTGTATGCAGAATTCCAAAACTGGACCATAGCCCGAAACAGGTGTTTATCTATCTTAACATCCAATAAGTGAGAGATGCCGCCGTAACGGTGGTGGAACATCTATTTAGCTTCATCTTCCCAATGGGTTCAGATATCTCGCAACTCTTGAAGTTCATTTTGTGTCACACTGACACGGGTGAAGTCCCTCAGCTCCGACGTATGACCTTCAATTAAGCTATCTCCTTTTTCTAACTGCAACTTTTCTGACCATGTGCGCACAGCCGTATTGTCCTCTACTTTATCAAGAAAGGCATTTTCCATAGCAAACTTCCTATATCAGCAATCGAACAGAAATTGACACCTCTACTATATGGAATGTCATGCAAGTCAAACAAATCAACACGAGTTAGTATTGCATAATCAAAACAGGCAAAATATCATCACACACTTATCTGGGCAACTATTTCGACGTTCTACCTAGGGTAGGCTCTAAGGCTTCTACATGGGGTCTAGTTCTAGAGAGGGGTACCTGAACCAGCAGATTCCTCAATCCTTACCCATTATAGGCTCATACGGACCGAGTTCGATTCAGGGGGATTCATTTCCTTATGGCCATGCGGAGGTAAAGACCTCACGGAGCACATAGGTACGGATGTATCCCGGAAGCAATCCACTAGCCCATGCGGAGGTGAAAACCTCACGAAGGCTTAGTTTCTTACTCCACTTAAAAGGTGCGACCACAACAGTCATGCAATGCAAGTGTAAGAATTATGAGACTCGACATTATTGTAGACATTATTGTAATTAACACATAGACAGATACATCAAATGAAACATGATTTTTTTTTGTTTTTTTTTAAAAAAACAAATTTTCAAGTTTTCAATCAAAAGGACAAAAATCAATCAATTTATGGCCTGACTCTCAAAGTCCCCAGTGGAGTTGCCAAGCTGTCGTAACCATTTTTTGAAAAAAACAGAAAACGACTTTGGTTTTGAAAATAAAGAAAACGGGAGTCGCCACCGATCTTTATTAGGTGTGATCGGGTCACCTTTGTTTTAATAAAACATTTTGGTTTATTAAAACAACAATTTTGGTCTACGAAATTTGAGAAAACGAGTTCGGGAGTCGGTTACGTACAAGGAAGGGTTAGCACCCTTGTAACGCCCAAAGTTGGTACCAAATCGATTGATGTTGTCCTAATGTTAAAAACTTGAAAATATTTAGGGTAAAAATTGAAAGGAATAGAATTCATTCATTCGGGATTAAATCTTAAGATTATCTCGCTTCAAAGGAATAAAAGTATCATACCCAACACGTTAGGATATAACACCTTATTATTTCGACACCGAGATCATCTTCGACAAGGAAAGGATATTTGAATATTTAGTCGAACGAAAAGATCGACACCCAACACGTTAGGATGTAATTGTTCGGCCTTCTAAACACACAAATATTACCTCTTTTGTATGAATTAAAAATGTCGGATTGCGATTTAAAACCGTTGATCCACATGAAACGATAAAAATATGAAATCAACAATACTGATGACAAAAGATACAATAATATGAAAATATAAAAAGAGGTAAAAATGGCATTATAGTTGAAACACCCCACACCCGGCCCACGAGCCTGAATCGGATCTGGTATGTTCCTTAATGAAATCGGTTTCAAAATTCTTTGTTACTTAGCGAAAAACTTGTGATTTTAAAAAAATGTTGTTTGGGTTGGGCTTAGGTTGGAAACCCATTAACTTTATTTTTAAATCCATTTAATTTAAGGTGACAAAACGATTTAGGGTTTTCTTTTAAAGAAATAATTCTTGCTTAAACTTAAATTACAAAATATTTCATAACATAGTAGTTAAAGAAAATAAAAATAACGAAATAAAACTATGGCCTTTTCGGCCTTATTACATCAATAATTCCCAAACTTAAAAACTTAAAATACTTAATAGAAATAAAGTCCCAAATATTAAAAATCCTTTTTTCTCATTGTGCATGGCAACCTTTAGCTCTGCCGACCCGGTCCATTATTGCTCATTACACGAAAAATAGTCTCACAAAGGGTGAGTCAACAGACTCAATGTGTACACAAACTAACAATCAACAATTCAGGCATACATGTTCATATCAAAGACATATTCATATAAAAATGATGCAACCCAAACCCAAGCCTATTTGTCCATCCGCTACATACCACCCGTGCATTCGCCAATCACACCGTGGGGACTACTAAGTCGACCCTCCATCCGCTACACACCATCGAAGGCGATCATTTGCAATCGACGTGCTCATCGCCCATATAATTTGTGTCATTAGACACCATATTCGAATAATGTAACGAAGTTACCAAATTCGGATAATGTAACCGAAGTTACCATATTCAAATTATGTGACCGTAGTCACCATATTCCGTTGGTGAGACCGAAGTCAACACCTTCTTCCCCTTTCACATATAGCTCGAAATGCCCCAAATATTATTATATCATGCATAACATACTTATTTCTCATTCATGTTACTATTCACATGTTCAAAATATATCATGTTCATAATCCTATCAGAAGTAGGAAACGTACCTGGGTACTTTTTACCACATTTGTGGTACTTAGCCACATTCTCATTCTTATACATATTCATATATTAAAAATAATTATTGCCATAATATATTGAAAGTTAGTGTGAGTACACACCTGATTTGCTTAATAGGTTCCTTGATATCCCGAAGAAATCGATCTGTTGCTTTAGATCTCAATCCCTATATTCGGCCAAATTATTTAAACACATAAATAAACCTTTTTGACCTTAAAACCAAATCCTAGTAGGATTTGTACTTCTAAAGAATAAACCTTGGCCGATTGGATCTATGGACTTACCTTAAAATTTCCAAATCCCAAATGTAATCCTTGCCTTGTATGTCTGTCGAAATTCCTATAGTTTCATGTTAGACTTAAATCTCACATATAATCCATAACTTTGACCAAATATGTGTAGATCTTACCTTAGATTCTTGAATCCGAATGATCTCTTCCTTGTAGTTGATAGCACTAGAAATCTCGAAACACTCCTTATAGTTTCGCCGGCCACAAAATAATAACATTAGCCTCTATGTTTGACTTAAAGAGGAGAATAATCGATAACCACAAGATTCTTACCTTTTGAATTCGACATGATCTTTCCCGACATCGCTTCAGAGATTCGGCTTTAAGTGAATTTGGCTTTTGATGCTATGAAGAATTCGGCTAGGTTGGATTTTATTTTTGGTTTTGAATAAAAAGGAGAGATGGCTAGGGATTTGGCTAGACAAAAGAAAAGAGAAGAGAACCCTAAAAATTTTGGCAGAGATGAGGAGGAAGCAAAAATTGATGAGTAGCCCTCCCGCCTTCCTTTTTATAAAGAAATTATCACCTAAGGAGTCCCTTACTTGGCCACCACTCTCTCTATCGATAGCTTTATCTTTTATTTATCATAAATAAAAGAGTTTAATCCATTATTTAACTCCTCCGAATAATCCTAAAAAAATCCTCTATTATCTTCATAAATTGCCGAATTTTAAAGGGATTTAAACTCCTTTTTTCTAGAAGCCTTGCCGTCCACTCTTAGCCTTTCTCTCGGAAGCAAAAATAAAACTTCATTTATTTGCTTCCCTTGTGACTCGAACCCAGGCCCATGCCTCTTGCACATGGCGGCATTTCCATAGGCCCTAAGTGCCATCTTCAGGCCACTTTTCCTTGCCTGTTTGTGTGTCAAATTTCACCAACTTTTTCTTTTAAGGCCATCTTGCCCTTATTTCCTATTTTAAACTTTAAAATTTGACATTTCTGCATCATTTCTAAGTTTCCTAAAATTTTCGATCGGCTCTGTTTACTTGCCATTTTCTTACATTTCCAAGTTTCCTAAAATGTATACTTTCCATTTTTGAACCATTTCCATTTTCATTTCTTAGTTTCCAAAATGTGTACTTTCCATTTTTGAACCATTTCCTTACATTTCTGGGTTTCCTAAAATGTTCATGTCCTAATGCATTTCCAGGTTTCCAAAAATGTTCAGGTTTCCAAAAATGTTCATTTCCATTTCCATGCATTTTCATACATTTCTGAGTTTCCAAAAATATCAAAAATTTATTCATAATGCTTAAGACTTGTCATTTCATACAATTAAACCGAAAATGCATAGGCCCTTTCCAGGATGTTACAATAGTAATAATAATAAAAAGGCAAGAAGATGTTAATGAAGATCAAGATAATAGGAAATATAATAATAATAATAACAAAAGCAGACGCAAAAAATGTACAATATAATAATAATATAATAATAATTAATAATAATAATAGTAGTAAATATATACAAGTAATAGTACAATAATAGTAATATAGAAAGAATAATAACATAATAGTATAATAATAATGATAAAATAATGTATAATAATAATAATAGTACAGTAATAATAAGAAAGTAGTAATGACGATACAAAATATGTACAGTATACCAATACAAATATAATAATGATAATTAAGATAGTAATACTGATGCAAAGTGTATACAATATGATAATATAAATATAGTAATAATAATAATAATAATACCATAATATATTATTAATAATAATAATATATACAACATAATAATATAATAATAAATAATAATATTAATAATAGTATAGTAATAACACTAAGATAATAATAATGATACGAAGTATGCACAACACAATAATATAAACATAATAAATATGATAATAATAGTAAGTATATATATATGCGAATAATAGTATAATAATAATAATAATAATAATAGAAATAATAACATAAAAGAAAAATGAAGTAAATAATAATAATAATAATAATACTATTGGTGATAACAATAACAATTCATAAACCAAAATAATAAAATATGTACATGAAAAGTATAATAATGATAAAAAAAATAATAATAATGTAATGGTAAAAGGACTAAAGGATTGCAAAAATAACTAAAAAGAATCAAATTGTATTTGAAACGAAAGTTTGGGGTCAATTTGAAATAAAATAAAAGGGGAAAGGGCTTAATCGAAATGCGCGTGAAAAGGGAGGGACCAAAATGGACAATAACCCCTTTTATCCAAAATGCATTGCATCAGGTGGACCCAATTGAAATTTGAAACAAATTGTTGGGCCAAATTAAAACTACCAGAAACTTAATCGCAAAACCAAAAGAAAGTGGGAGGACCAAAAGCGCAATAAACCCATTAATGAAAAACACGCGGATCCTCCCTAGCGGGTCGGGTCAAAAACGGGTTAAAAGCAAAACGGCGTCGTTTTGGGCGTTTAAGGCCAGCCCCAAAACGACGTCGTTTTGGGGAGGTTATATAAGTCCAAAAATCTTCAAAAAAAAAATCATTTCATCACTTTCTTAGGAAAAAGAAAAAGCTAACTCTCTCTTTTTTTCTCTGCAGGGCTGAGGCCTCCGGTGGGATTTTCGATCGGTCGGCCGCCGTTCCTCCGTCGCCGGAAATCGTAAAAGGTAGTTTTTTTTTTTGTATTTTTATGCTTTATATTTTCTATATATATATTTAAATTAAAGAAAAAGATTTGAGATGAAAAAAAAATACCTTTGACTGTTGTAGATCTGACTTCTGTGTTTTTTTTTTTTTTGATTTCTACTGTTGTATTTGTTTTTTTTTTATTGAAAGACTTTTTTATTTTCTTTTCAAAAATCAATGGAACCCCTATTACAGTTTCTTTTTCCGGCTTTATAGCCGATTGAAATAATAAAAAAGTGAAAAAGGAAATAAAGTACAATATCTTCTTCTTTCTCTGCCATTACAGTTTGTCTTGTTTTGCAGGTGTGGTGGAGTGGTGATGGTGGCAGACAACGGCCAGTGGGGTTGCGGCCAAACAATGAGGTTGCGGCGCTAGGGTTAGGGGAAAAGCTAAGGTTTTTTTTCTTCTTTTTTAGTTTAGGTTTCTGTATTGGGCTGTTAGATTTAGGGTATTGGGTTGCATTATTGGGCTTGTTTTTTTTTGGTTTAATTGGGTTTGTTCGGTTTGTAAAATGGGTTTTGTAAGTGGGCTTATTTTTGTTTGTCTGGTTTTGGGCCCTGGGTTAATGAACCTGGGCCAAAATTGGTTGCTACAAATAGAATACATGAATCACTATTAATGATCGAACAAATTTCTTAATTGATAAAGGATGAGATGGATGAATACGGAAGCGGATCATAAAGTTTGTCAAAGTCACAGATTTGACTTAGGGCTCTAGATGTTTGGAAAGAAACTTGGATTTTGACACAACCTGAAACGAAATTGAATCCAAGTCAGATAAAACAATTAAAATAAATAAATAAAATAAAATAATAAATCAAAGATTAAGGAAGTGAATAAAGAAGATAAATGAAAAGATAGAACGTGGCGTGTAGAAGTCCTAAGAAGCCTTGGAAACACAAAGAATCCACAACCCCCTTCAAGCGGCTCTAATTTCCCCTCCAAGATTAAAACTTTGGCAAGAAAAAGTTTGAAGATGATCCCCGCAATCTAAAAAGATTGTTAAAACACTTTTAAACTCAAAAGAAATTATTGAAAAGAAAAGCCTAGAGAGAATTTATTAACTCAGAAGAGAAATAGAATAATAATGAATTGTCTGTATTGTGTACAATGTAAAGGCCTATATATAGGCTAGCTAAATAAATTTAAATAAAACTCCTAATTATACTAGAACTCTAATTTAATCTAAACAAGAAGTAGTTTTTAAACTAAACTTTCTTGTTAACACAAAATTCCTAAATAACTTAAAATACTTAATAATTATAAAAATTCGGAATGAAATAATCATAAAATAATAATATATGATAAATACAATATTGGGCTTATATATAATAAAAATTAAGCCTAAAACCCAAACCCAATATGATTTAAACTCTAATTAAAAGCCTGAAACTCATAATTTCTGTTATAATCCCATTCAGAAATTCTACTCACGCAATCTTCACTAAAGTAGTCATAACTTGAGCTCTCAAACTCAAAATCGAGTGATTCAAAATGTGTTTCGAAGCTAAGAGATAGATTTTCAAATGCCATGAAGACATCTCAACCTAGAAATGCCAGGATCCTATCCGAAAAGTCATTGCAAGTCTGCTGATTTCCCAAGCATGAAAATTGGCAATTTTGATGATTGGAATCTAATAAATTTTACCCCATCCGTGCATGTATCATTCTCTCTTTCCTCAAAAAGATTCGTCCTCGAATCTTGTCTTTGATCAAGTCCTGGTTTGATTTGCTTAGCCTTTGACATTGTTGTTGAGCCTTGAAGTAGTGTGGCCCCATCACATTCTTGGGTCTGAAATTGTGCCTTGAGACCCGCATCAATTCTACAATGGCAACATTCAAATACTTTAACAGTTTTGAAATTGGAGATACAGGCTAGCTAGATTAAACTGCAACGATATCAAAAATATAGAAATTATTAAAAACAAGACAAAAATGGGACTTACATGCACAAGAGAGAGATGGCCAAATGTTGAAGCTCTCCTATGGCTTCTTTCTCTTTCAATTTTTGTTGAAACTATGTTAAAGATGATAACTTTTCCTTTTTGTTTTATTATTATTAACTTAATACATAAATTACTATATTAATAGTAATAAAACATTTAAATCTAATAATGGTTGTCCATATTTGTCCACTAATATAATCAACGGTACAATTACCACTTAAGGACCTTAACTTTAATGTTCTATAGCTATTAAACACCTTTAGCTATTAGAACTCCACTTTTACACTTTACGCGATTTAGTCCTTTTTACCGAATTAAGCATTTAAATGGTAAAATTTCTTTACGAAACTTTCACGTAATTAATCTATCATACTGTAGACCTTATTAAAAAAAAAAATAATTTGACTTCGGATTTGTGGTCCTGAAACCATTGTTTTGATTTGACCATAAACGGGCTGTTACATCCTGATTTGATTTTTGATACATGTATCTCCTGGCATTGTCAAATGGATAAATCATATCTAATCTTGATTTAGCAACCTGATTTATAACTTAAATTTGGTAATACAAACTCTATTAAGCTGCACCTCATTCTCGATGTGATAAGAATATAACTTAAATTTGGTAATTCAAACTCTATTAAGATGCGCCTCATTCTTGATGTGATAAGAAAATCTCCATGTGATCCATTCCCATCCTACTGGATCAATTAATGATATACATGCACGGATGGGGAAAAATTTATTAGATTCTAATCATCAAAGTTGCCAATTTTCAGGCTTGGGAAATCAGTAGACTTGTGATGACTTTTTGGATGAGATCCTGGCATTTCTGGGTTGAGATGTCTCATGGTGTTTGAAGATCTATCTCTTAGCTTCGAAACGCATTTTGAATCACTCGATTTTGAGTTCGAGAGCTCATGTTATGACTGTTTTAGTGAAGATTGCATGAGTAGAATTTCTGAATGGAATTTGACAGAAATTACGAATTTCAGGCCTTTAATTCGAGTTTAAATCATACTAGGTTTGGGTTTTAGGCTTAATTTTTATTATATATAAGCCCAATATTGTATTTATCATATATTATTATTTTATGATTATTTCATTCCGAATTTTTTATAATTATTAAGTATTTTAAGTTATTTAGGAATTTTGTGTTAACAAGAAAGTTTAGTTTAAAAACTACTTCTTGTTTAGATTAAATTAGAGTTCTAGTATAATTAGGAGTTTTATTTAAATTTATTTAGCTAGCCTATATATAGGCCTTTACATTGTACACAATACAGACAATTCATTATTATTCTATTTCTCTTTTGAGTTAATAAATTCTCTCTGGGTTTTTCTTTTCAAGAATTTCTCTTGAGTTTCTTTTAGAAGAGTTTTAACATTTTTTTTAGATTGTAGGGATCATCTTCAAACTTTTTCTTGCCAAGGTTTCTATCTTTAAGGGAAAATTAGAGTCGCTTGAAAGGGGTTGTAAATTCTTTGTGTTTTCAAGGCTTCTTAGGACTTCTACACGCCACGTTCTATCTTTCCATTTATCTTCTCTATTCACTTCCTTAATCTTTGATTTATTATTTTATTTTAGTTATTTATTTTGATTGTTTTATTTGGCTTGGATTCAATTTCATTTTAGGTTGTGTCAAAATCCAAGTTTCTTTCCGAACGTCTAGAGCCCTAAGTCAAATCCGCGACTTTGACAAACTTTACGATCCGCTTTCGTATTCATCCATATCATTTTTTTATCATGAATGCATGAGTATTTTGTTAGTTGATGATGGAAAATAAATCATTGTTGTTAGATGTACAATTTTTTTAAAGTGAATTTTCGTAAAAATGTCAATTTTAGATTAAATTGTGAAATATGAAAATTTAGTGGTTGAATTTTAAAATAAATGAAAAACATGGGCTGAAATGAGAATGGATAATATTCGGCCAACATGAAATTGTATTAAATTGAATGAATTGTGATTTTATGTGATAAGGACTAAATTGCAAAAATGTGTAATATTAGGGGAAAATGTGTAAATTGTGCTAACTTGAATGAAATGATGATTAAATAAGTAAACTCTCTTTTTATTATTTAGCCTAAGAATTAAATGAATTGTTTATCTAATCTAAATTAACTAACTACTAAACTAAAGACTCTACGACAAAGAAGAATGAATTTGGGAAAATAATTTGGAAGAAAAACCAATTGATTAAGACGACACCCAAGGAAGAATCCACCTAGACTTCACTTGTTATCTAACTCTGAACCAGACGATTTATTCATTTGACTTGATCTGTAAGATTCCCTAAGTTATATTAATCCCTCTCTCGAGGCGACTAACGTCTAACCCTAGGTTGATTAATTGAAATCTCTTTCTAATTAAAACCCCTAGAATCGCATTAACTCGATCTATGGACTCCCATATTAGGTTTCACCCTAATCCGGTAAAATCTCGTCACCCTATCTCTAGGCGCGCGATCTACTCCGCTTAATTATGCTAGATCTACTCTTAGACAGGAACTTTTGCTCCTCCACCTAAGCACATCACACTTGAATTAATATCCCAGAAATATCAATACAAGAATTAAGAGCACATAATTAAGAACAAGTCAAATATTTATCATATAGTTCAGCAAACGATAACAAGATTCATCTTAGGTTTCATCTCCCTCAGGTATTTGAGGGTTTAGTTCATAATAATAAAAGAATACATCTCAAAAGAAAAGATAAAACAAAACATAAGAAATCCCTAAAACCCCTTGAAGGAATTTAATGAGAGATCCTCCGTCTTGAGTATAATTTCGGCTTCTTGAGATGGATCAACTGGCTATCTTCGAGTAATTCTCCACAAATCTGCCTTCTCTGGCCTAGTCGGATGCCTCCTGACTAAAGTCTTGGGTTCCCCCATTTCTTAGGTGATACACAGATCAAAATGTCTTTAGCAGAGTTGTAATGGGGCTTGGGTTAAAGGTGTGGATAAAGGCTGAATTAGAGGGTTAGAATCGAGATTGACTTGACAAATTACCCAACTAGAAAAATGAACTAATCTTAAATAATTACATCAATTGAAAACTAATAATACGAGCTTTTTCTTCAAGATTTGAAATTTAAACATGTAAGCTCACTTAATTATAGAACTAATAATGAATATACTTTTTTTAATGTTTTTTAAATTAAGAACAAGTCAAATACATAATACAGGATATATTTAATAGATAAAATAGTTAGACAACGGATCAAATCAAATCTTGACATAATGGTAGTCAAAAGGAATGGTGATAACAAATATAAAGGGTTTTGGGTTAATATTAGTGGGTGAGTTAATGAAAAGGGTTGTTAGGATCAAATGGGCTCACTAGGTGCTAAATATGAAGGTAGGCTTTTAATGGAATGAGTGGGCTAAATCCTAAGTGCCTTTATCATCTCTGTATATCAAATCAAAAGTGTGGTCTCGACATGTATAATCAATGCAAGTTCTAAAATAACAAATCAGTATTGACACACTCATAATAAAAAAATAAAAAATAGACTTATCATGCTTGATTCTCTAGTATCCTTCAAATTTAATTATCAATGCACAATTATCAATGACTTAATCCAAAACACATCAATAAAAATCATAAATTAGGGAAATTTCATTCTAATCATAATATGAGACACTTACTTCAAGAAAAGACATAATTCAGGGATTTGAGAATAATGAAGAAAGTTAGGCACTTTCTCGAAATAACTATTCACCCCCCACACTTAAGATGTACATTGCCCTCAATGTACAAACATGTATAATAACACAGTAATAATAAAATCATAAGATAGGGAGTGAAGTAAAACTTTCTGAATTATTGATGAAATCCTTGGAGGATGTTTCATGACGAATGTGATGACTAGGTATAAGTGATAATTTTGTTCTTGGAGTTGTATATTAATTCTATATAATCTGCAAAGTCATCAATTAAATATTTAGGGAGAAATATTTAATGAGAGTTGTTAGAGATACTCGAGGGTTAGATAGCCAGTGATAAAAGAAATTGAACTGTACTGAATAGAAGTTCTAACCAGACAAAACACAAAGTTTAATAACGGAAAATTCAACATAAATTAAAAAAATGGCAAATAAAGATAAGAAAAAGGACTCAAAGGTCCTCGTCATCTGCTGGGTCGCTGGGTGGTGGAGACGGCGATATATGAAAGTGGTGACAAATCTGCTGAAGCGTCGCATCAATACTATCGAATCTTCGAGCTGTATTATCGAATTGCTTTGTACAGTACCGCTCGAACTGAGAGAGACGTGCAGCAATGTCGGAGAGTGAAGTGGCTGTATGAGAGGGACGATGGCTTGGTGGTGGTACCTCCTGTGGTGGGGGAACACTCCTCGTCGGTGGAAGGTTTAAGTCGATATTGAGGAGGATCAGTTCCACGTCGGTGTTGGATCATCCTCATGTGTAACATAGTTTGGATGCCTTATGGGGACATCTAACCGACCAGGGTGAGTGAGGATGTCTGTGCGTCAATGAGTTCAAAATGTCAAGCCAAGAGTGTGATGTACGGACCCATAGATATGATCCCTCTCATGTGTTGTTCCGTTTGGTGCTGAATGGTGCGGGCTATGAAATAGGCTAGGTCGAAAACATGTACATTGGACATGCACCACAGGTAGTAGGCGTCGTGAGTACTGACGACGCCAGTACTTTCTCACTGACCTGTAATTGTATGGGCTAGAATAACATATATGTACTTCAGGGGCGGGAAAAGAGCCGTCGCCTTGGAGCGGCTGGAGTCGTAATTGCTTCTGCCGGGGGTAATGTTGTACCAACAGCTTACGGGGTGCGATGAATATGGCGGTGTAGCTCGAAGAGATCATTCTCTGCTACAAACTCTTTCGTATAAAAACCTAGTGCAGCTCCGAACTGTGGTACGTTCAGCTGTCGTATAGTGCCTCCGAGACGAAATTGTATTGTACCCGGATCATCGTATTTTGTCATCACCGTCTGAAGTTGAAATGTTGAGCAGAATTCTAGAGTGAGCTCTAGGTACTACTCGATTATGCTAAAGAATTGCTACCACGGATCAGTGGTTAAGAGAGCTCGCACATCATTGGCAAGATGGACCTGTTCCAAAGTGTCCCAATCGATGCATCTCCCTGTGCCGATGGATCATGTGCGTAGTATCTTATAATGGTCTTATTGGGCCCCTGGGGAAAATTGTAGGAACGGGTAGCGCACTTCGGTGGATGTGCTTGCGTAGGATGAACCGGGTCCCTTTCACTTCTTAGAACTCGGGGCTGTCGTTTTCTTTCCTCGTGATGATGACATTATGGGCCTGAAAAGAACCGAAAAGCAATGATTCAAGTATATTCCCAACCAAGACATTTATCAAGGGGTTCCAGTAATATCCAAAATATAAGAAATGTCAATTCATAACCAGATAAGTCACTCATATTTCGCATGTAAGAACAAGTGATTCAATCTAATTCTAATTATTGTTATTTAAACAAAAATTAAATGTTTAAATCAATCCAATAATGAGAATCTAATTAACCTATTCTACTATTAAACTTAACTAGATGAATAAAATTCTAAATATGAGGAAGTAAAATGACAGTAAATGTAACAATAAGATGTGACCAGTAATGGTGGTGACGACTTGGTTGGGCGAAGCACGAGTGGGTAGTGTCCAACTACGGGCGTGCTGCAACTCGTTGGGGAAACACGACGGTGGGAGAGTTTTGGGTTGTGCAGGCGCAAGCCACGGGCGTGGACTATTTTTTTATGGGTGATTGAAAGAGGGAAGGGGATAAAGGCTAGGGGAAGTCAATGGTAAGGAATTTCTTGGTAGTGGCCGGATTGGGAGTAGAAATATTTGAAGGGAACGACTAGGGTTGAAGTTCTGGGGGAAAGTTTTGTGGGAGACGGTGGTAATGTTCTTTAAATAGTGAAGGGGACACGGACAGGTGCCATGCCCGTGTCTCATATTTAGCCTGTGTTTTTCGTGATTTTTTTAAATTTGGGCGCGTTTTGTGAAGGTGCCACGCCCGTGTCTCTTGTCCGTGTGCTATTGTGTTCGCTTCTCCCATGCCCGTGCTATGACTCCCACGCCCGTGTTCATGTAGTCAGTGTAATTGTAACGGTTGGTAAGTACGGGCGTGGCTCATGCCCATGCTAGTTTACTTAGGATAGACCAAGGTTATGTCGCACGGTCGTGGTCTTATTATCGTAGCCCGTGTCAAATTTTCTCTTCGTATCACACGTCTACCAGCACATCCGTTTTTCGTCCCATGGTGTCCACACGGCCACGAGCACGCCCTTGTGTAAGGCCATGTTGCAGTGAAACCTGCGCTTCACTATATTAGTTAGTTTGGGTTAGATGCTAAAAGGAAAATTAAAATAAAAATATAAGGATTAATGGGGTTAGTGAAGTCAGTGCTCGGGTTGCCTCCCGAGAAGCGCTCGTTTAAAGTCTTAAGCTAGACTCACCCTGTTTTCATTTCTAAAAGAAGGTTCACGGAGCTGAAGCTCCTCTCTTAATTCCTTGAAATCCTCACCATTATAAATTTTTAGTCGATGGCCATTTACCTTGAATATTCCTTGAGTTAGATGGGTTACCTCGACTGTGCCGGAAGGAAAAATAGTTTTGATCACGAATGGGCCTGACCACCTTGATTTAAGCTTTCCAAAAAATAGTTTGAGTCTTGAATTGTATAACAGGACCAAGTCTCTTACTTCGAATTGCTTTGATTGTTTCAAACAAGCATCATGGCGTCGTTTTGTTGCCTCCTTATATAATCGTGAGTTTTCGTAGGCCTCAGCTCGCCATTCATCTAATTTTTTCAACTATATCATCCTCTTCTCACCTGCAGTTTTAAGATCATAATTCAAGAATTTTATAGCCCAATATGCTTTGTGTTCTAATTCAAACGGTAGATGACAACTTTTTCCGTAGACAAGTTTGTATAGGGATGTTCCCAAAGGGGTTTTAACTGTTGTTCTATAGGCCCATAAAGCATCATTTACTTTCACTGCCCAATCTTTCCTGTTTGATTCAACTGTTTTCTCTAGGATTCGCTTGAGCTCACGATTTTCCACTTCCACTTGCCCATTGGTTTGAGGATGACAAGGGGTAGTTGTTCTGTGGTGTACTCCATATTTTCTTAGGACTTTATCAAATTGAGTATTACAAAAGTGAGTGCCCCTATCACTGATGATTGCTCTGGGTGTTCCAAAACAAGAGAAAAGTTTTTTAAGAAACTTTACTACAGCTTTAGCATCGTTAGTAGGTAAAGCTTGGGCTTCTACCTATTTTGTCATGTAATCTACTGCTACTAAGATGTACTTATTTCCGAATGAACTAGGGAACGGACCCATAAATTCAATACCCCACACATAGAATATTTCACATGATAACATATATGTCTGAGGCATTTCATCGCGTTTAGAGATATTACTTGTTCTTTGGCATTTATCACACGAAGCAACATACCTGTTGACATCTTTAAAAAGAGTTGGCCAATAAAATCCTGATTCGAGCGTTTTGTGTGCTGTCTTAATCCCGTTGTAATGTCCTCCTGAAGGTCCTGAATGGCAATGTTCTAGGATCTTACTTGCTTCCGCCTTTGTAACACATCTTCGAATTACTTGATCTGCACATATACGAAAAAGAAAGGGATCTTCTCAAAAATAGTTTTTCGCATCAGCAAAGAATCGCTTCTTTTGGTGATGTGTTAATCTTTTTGGCAAGATGTTAACAGCTAAATAATTCACAATATCTGCAAACCATGGTACCTTAAAGTTGGTTATCGAAAAGAGTTTTTCTTCATGAAACGAGTCGTTTATCTCACTTTTGTCGAGCTTTTCGATATGTGGGTTTTCAAGCTTAGAGAGGTGATCTGCTATAAGATTCTCAGCTCCCTTCTTATCTTGTATTTCCAAATCAAATTCTTGTAAGAGTGAGATCCATCGTATGAGTCAAGGTTTTGCATCAGATTTAGTTAAAAGATAACGAAGAGCTGAATGGTCAGTGTAATCGACAATTTTAGATAATATTAAATACTACCTAAATTTGTCAAAAGTAAAAACTACAGCTAGCAATTCTTTCTCTGTAGTGGTGTAGTTTTCTTGTGCGGGTGTCAATATTCTGCTAGCATAATAAATTGGCTGAAAATGCTTGTCTCTTTGTTATCCCAGAACTACACCTATTGCAAAATCACTCGCATCACACATTAGTTCAAATGGTAAATTCCAATTAGGTGCAATTATAATCGGAGCATTTATTAGTTTATCTTTGAGGATATTAAATGCATCTAAACATTCCTGATCGAAATTAAAAGGAACATCTTTTTCTAGTAATTTTGTTAAAAGCTGAGCTATTTTAGAGAAATCTTTAATGAATCTCCTATAGAATCTAGCATGTCCTAAAAAGCTTCTAATAGCCTTAACTGAACTAGGGGGAGGTAATTTTTCTATGGTTTCAATCTTTGTTTTATCTACCTCAATCCCTTTACTAGAAATCTTATGTCCTAACATAATCCCTTCTCTAACCATAAAGTGACATTTTTCCCAATTTAAACAAGATTCGTTTCCTCACATCTTATTAGAACTCGTTCTAAATTTTTAAGGCAAAGGTGAAAAGAATTACCGAATACCGAAAAGTCGTTCATAAATACCTCCATAATGTCTTCCATAAGTTCATCAAAGATGGCCAATATGCAGCGCTAAAAAGTAGCAGGGGCGTTACATAATCCAAAAGGCATTCTACGATAAGCAGACGTACCGTATGGGCATGTAAATGTTGTCTTCTCTTGATCTTCAGGAGCTAATGGGATTTGGAAGTAGCAGGAGAGTCCGTCTAAGAAGCAGTAGTACATATGCCCAGACAATTTTTCTAACATCTGATCAATAAAGGGTAGAGGGAAGTGATCTTTTCTGGTGGCGTCGTTCAGCTTCCTATAGTCTATACAGACTCTCCAACTAGTGACTGTTCTTGTGGGAATTAATTCATTCTTTTCGTTGGTTACCACAGTCATGCATCCTTTTTTCGGAACTACCTGCACAGGACTTACACAAGTGCTGTCAGAAATAGGATAAATTATTCCTGCATCTAGAAGTTTAATTACCTCGGCTGTGACAACTTCTTTCATATTGGGGTTTAACCGTCTCTAGGGTTGCACAAACGGTTTATACTCATCTTTCATTAAAATTTTGTGGGTGCAAAATGATGGGCTTATTCCTTTAATGTACGACATTTTCCATGCAATGAACTTTTTGTGCTTCTTTAGTACCTTTAGCAGATCTTCTTTCTCCATGGGTCCTAGTTCTGAAGAGATGATTACTGGTAGTATAGAATTATCCCCCAAATATGCGTATTCTAAATGTTTTGGTAATTGTTTTAGTTCTAACTTGGGCGGCTCATCAATAGAGGGCTTCTGTTTTAGTTTATCATTGATCTCAATGCCCTCTATTTCTGTCTGTCTAGAGAATGATGTATTGGGATTTATTTCCTCGATATCGTCATTTTTCCCCTCACCTTGTGAAAGACACAGTTCCATCGTGTCACTGTGCATGATTTCCTACAAAGATTCTTGAAAAATGTGATCAGTGGCATCAACAAAGTAACAAAAATCATCTTGTTCTCTAGAATATCGCATGGCATCATAAATTTGGAAAACAATTTCCTCATCTCCTACCCTTAGTGCAATTTTATCGTCTCCAACATTAATGACAGACCTAGCAGTAGCTAGAAAAGGTCGTCCCAAAATTAAAGGTACCTCTACGTCCTCATTCATGTCAAGCACAACAAAATCAACGGGAAATATAAATTTATCTACTTTTACTAGAACATCTTCAATAATTCCCCTAGGATACTTAATAGATCTGTCAGCTAACTGAATACTTATCCTAGTGGTTGTTGGTTCTCCGAGACCAAGTTGTTTAAATATTTTATAAGGCATTAGATTAATACTGGCACCTAAATCAGCTAATGTTTTCTCTATGCTCAAACTACCAATTAAACAAGGAATAGTGAAACTTCCTAAATCTTTCAATTTGGTTGGCAGCTTGTTTTGGATGATAGCTGAGCATTCTTCATTAAGTTCCACTGTTGAAATTTCCTCGAACTTCCTTTTATTTGTTAGAAGCTCCTTTAAAAATTTTGCATATATTGGCATCTGCGAAATAGCTTCAAAAAAAGGTAAGTTAATATGTAACTGTTTAAAAAGTTCAAGAAATTTACCATATTGTGCATCTAAGCGGTCTTTCTTTAACTTTGCTGAGTATGGAATTGTTGGTTTGATTTTCTCACGGGTTAGTGTTATCTTTGCCTTCTCGGTTTCATGTGGTGCCTCTTTCTTCGTTTCGATTAACTCCCTCCCACTTCTTAGTGTCACTACCTGTACCTGCTCCGTTTCCCTTGGTAAGCTTTCTAATCGTGTTTCAGAGACTAACTTAGTAAGTTGCCTGATTTGATCCTTGAACTCTTGTGTCAATGCCTCAAGTTTTGCTTCTATCTTTTGGAAACGTGTTTCTGTATTTTGGGAACGTATTCCTGATGCTGCTATGAAGTTTGCCAGCATCTCTTCAAGTTTCAGCTTTTTTTCCTGTGGGTAGGGCTGCTGTTGGAAGTTTTGGGATGGTTGTTGCCTTTGATTTCTTTGACCGCCCTATGAGAAATTTGGGTGGTTCTTCCAACCTGGATTATAAGTATTACTATAAGGGTTATTGTTGGATCGAAAATTTTTACCCATATAGTTCATTTGTTCGCTCTCCATGCCCTGTCCGTAGGGTGGGTAATCAGGATTCACCACTCCTTCACTTGCGTCGCACTGCATAACTAGATGTGCCTGCGAAGAACCATATAAACCATCAAATTTTTTATGTAGCAATTCTACCTGGTTTGATAGTGCGGTTACTGCATCGATGTTGAAAACTCCGGCTCCTTTGGCTGGTCCTGTCCTTGTAACTTGCCACTAATAGTTATTCAGTAACATCTCTTCTATAAACTTGTAGGCTGCTTCGGGAGTTTCGTTGTTCAGGGTTCCGCAGGTAGCTGCATCGATTAATTGCCTTATTGAAGGGTTCACACCATTGTAAAAAGTTTAGACCTGTAGCCACAAGGGTAATCCATGGTGTGGACACATTCTCAACAAATCCTTGTATCTCTCCTATGCATCATAAAGTGTCTCTGAATCTATCTGCATAAAAGAAGAGATATCATTCCTTAATTTGGTCATTTTGGCCTGTATAAAATATTTTAATAAAATATTTTTGGTCATTTGCTCTCATGTAGTGATTGACCCTCGTGGAAGAGAATGCAACCATTGTTTGGCTTTATTTCTTAGAGAAAAGGGAAATAACTGAAGACGGATGGCATCATCAGAAACCTCATCCTGCAAACCATCAAACTGAACAAACTGTTGTAACATCTGTATAGTGTTAGGTTTCAGTTCAAAATTATTTGCAGCAATAGTAGGCCTAACAATACTAGACTCAGTTCCTGTTAAACTAGGTTTAGCATAATCATACATAGTGCGTGGAGCATGATGTTCAGCCACCTCTAGAGGTGGCAGATTATTTTTAGCCATCTCTTCTGTGGTATTTATTTTGGCTTTTTGCTCTTCGTCTATGTAGTTTAAGCTTCGCCTTATTTCTCTGCGATTTCTACGAATGGTATCTTCAATATCACTATCGTAGAGTTAGGGTCCTGTCGGTTTCTTCTAGTCATAAACTAGAGGTACCTGAAAGGAACAAAAGAAAGAAAGAAAATTTAGAAAAATAAAATTTAATTGCAAAAATAAAAATAAATATGGCTAAAGTAATAAAAATTAAGCTTTCTTTATATTTTAGCTCCCCGGCAACGGCGCCAAAAACTTGATCGTTGTTTTATGCGATGTCAAAGTCTTAAAATTTATAAAGAATATGATCAAACCTGGAAACTAGATATGACAACGATTTGAGGCAAGCGCACCTATCGAACAGTAGTATAGTTAAGGCAAGACCGGAATGTCGAACCCAAAGGAACCAAAAGTACTAATACAAACTCTCTTTTTATTATTTAGCCTAAGAATTAAATGAATTGTTTATCTAATCTAAATTAACTAACTACTAAACTAAAGACTCTAAGACAAAGAAATATAAATTTGGGAAAATAACTTGAAAGAAAAACCAATTGATTAAGACGACACCCAAGGAAGAATCCACCTAGACTTCACTTGTTATCTAACTCTGAACCAGATGATTTATTCATTTGACTTGATCTGTAAGATTCCCTAAGTTATATTAATCCCTCTCTCGAGGCGACTAACGTTTAACCCTAGGTTGATTAATTGAAATCTCTTTCTAATTAAAACCCCTAAAATCGCATTAACTCGATCCATGGACTCTCATATTAGGTTTCACCCTAATCCGGCAAAATCTCGTCACCTTATCTCTACGCGTGCGATCTATTCCGCTTAATTATGCTAGATCTACTCTTAGGTAGGGACTTTTGCTCCCCACCTAAGCACATCACACTTGAATTAATATCCCGAAAATATCAACACAAGAATTAAGAGCACATAATTAAGAACAAGTCAAATATTTATCATATAGTTCAGCAAACGATAACAAGATTCATATTAGGTTTCATCCCCCTCAGGTATCTGATGGTTTAGTTCATAATAATAAAAGAATACATCTCAAAAGAAAAGATAAAACAAAACATAAGAAATCCCTAAAACCCCCTGAAGGAATTCAAGGAGAGATCCTCCGTCTTGAGTATAATTCTGGCTTCTTGAGATGGATCAACTGGCTATCTTCGAGTAATTCTCCACAAATCTGCCTTCTCTGGCCTAGCCTGACGCCCCCTGACTAAAGCCTTGGGTTCCCCCTTTCTTAGGTGATACTTAGGGTGTTTATATAGGCTTTTGAGTATGTTTCTTTGCCCCTAAGCATCCTAATCCGAGTGAAACTCTTCTTTCCTGCGACAGGGACACGCCCATGGCACACGCCCGTGTAAGTCGTGGCCATACCGTGTTCGAACCTGTTGAATAAGGCACGACCGTGTGGTCTTGAGCCCAGGCCATGTGGATTTCATAATATGACCCATTTACTTTGTTTTGGGCCCGTTTTTCCTTTCTTTTCGTTATCTGGTGCTCTCCTAAGTATAAAACATGAAAAAAAAGTATTAAGAGCACCAAATTACATAATTTAAGGCTTAAATCATCCAAAGCATGCTAAATGTGGGCCTAAAATATGTTAATTTTACGGTTTATCAATGAGATTACGAATAATGTTTGAATTGTGAATACGACTCTATGTATGTGTTCGACGATGAAATCGACAAGTGCAACTTTTCGGTTAAACCTTAAGAATAGATTTTGGATACTGATGATATGTTATAAGATGTTATATCGATTTGGCTTTAGGCTATGCATATCGGATGTATTGGCTTTGGGCCATGATATCGGCACTACGGGTGTGAGTGATACCTTGATTTGGCTACGGCCCATGGTATAGGTATTCCGGAAATGAGTTACCTTGATTTGGCTACGAGCCATTGTATAGGTACTCCAGGGATAAGTTACCTTGATTTGGCTTCGGGCCATGGTATAGGTACTTAACGATTGAGATCTTTGAGTATCTGACTTCTATTTCGTATGGTTCAATGGGTAAACGAAATATGTGATTGAGTATGGAATTGGTATGAGATGGTACATGTATGTACAAGAATCGTGCAAGCAGTGAATAGATGAAACTTGTGAATTTCATTACTAACCTTGTGAATGAATGTGTGGTAGGTTTGTGGAACAATATGAGTTATATTAAGATATGCTTATTCATTTAAATTGTAACTCAACGGATATGAGAAAAAGGTAAAGATCGGTAAATTTTTTGATTTGAATTGCTATTGAGAGCATAGAAAAGAATGAGTTTTTGGATGATTGAAATATATTTAGCCATATGCTTGATATGTGAATGCTAGTTCATGTGATTGAAATATGATTGAAATAATTTTCTAGTTCATGTGATGTTTAAATTGAAAGGCTAATGTTGTTTAAGCTAATGCCAAGGCATGTTGGAGTGACTTAAATGAATTATGCTTATAAATTGAAGTTATAATTTTTATTTCTTTGAATTACGAACTTACTAAGCATTTCATGCTTATTTTGTGTTAATTTCTTTGTGTGCGTAGATATCGGAAGCTTGTTCGGATTAGAAGTTTGCGGAGATTTCATCACACTATCTATCAACTAGTTTGGTATTGTGGTTTTATAAATTTTGGTTATAATGGCATGTATAGGCTAGATGTGGTATTTTGGTTGTGATTATAGCTATGCAATATGGCTTGTAAGTAATGTTAATATTGATGTGTGTTTGGCTATTAGAAATGGTTGATAATGATTTTTGTATGATGTTTGTATTGCCTTGTGAGATGGTTTATTTTGGCATGATTGTAATCAAGATATTATGGAAGTTAAAATGGTTATTTGAATTGGTGGATGAAAGCTTGAGAAAGGTCTTATTGTAGCATGAATTATGCATGAATTGGGATTGATTTGGTTGCTCTTTGTGTATGAAAATTGTACATTTTGCCTTGTGTAGGTACATTGAAATTGGGGTGGCAATTTGGTCTTGTAAATGACCTATTTTTTGTTCACATGGGCAAAGACACGGACGTGTGTCTCAACCGTGTGTCACACACGGTCATGTTACATTGTCGTGTGTCCCCTGGTGTTGATATTAAAATGAAGTTAGTATGCTCCACATGGTCTCACACATAGGCGTCTGACTGGCCGTCTGGCACAAGTCAGTATACCCCATAAATGGCACACGGCCTAGCACACGGGCATGTGACTTGGCCGTGTTGCATAAGTCAGTACACTCTACAGGTTTGGCACGGCCTAGCACACGGCCTGGTACACGAGCGTGTGTGGCCATTTCGAAAGGCACACAGGCTAGACACACAGGTATCTGGTTGGCCATGTGACCCAAGTCAGTATGTATGCCCTGTTTTCACACGGCCCGTTCACACGGGCGTGTGACCCTTGTATATTTGAAATTTTTCTAAGTTTCCAAAATTTTTATATGTTATCAGTTTTGTCCCGACCCACTTCTAAAGCATGTTTAAGGCCTTATAGGCCCTTATAAGGGACAATGTGAAATGATTGAATGATACTTGAGTATGGATGCATAAATGTATGCGTTATGTATGTTAAATGATGTGTATTGATTGGTAATACCCCGTAACCCTATTCTGACCGTGAATACGGGTGAGGGGTGTTACACAGGACCAATCGAGAAATAACTAATAACTTTCAGAATAACACAAGCAAATCCATACACCATGCTCAACACTTGTAACCAGGTTTTTCTTGCCTATGTTTAGTTGGTTTAAAAGGTTGCGATTTTGAACATGTTCTCCAGTATAGAATTTTAAGAAGCAATAAAAAAATTCATAGGACCAAAGAGCCCCGACAACAAAATACTAGTAAACGTAATTAATACAAGTTACAATGAAGCCCATCATATCGGAGGCGGAGCAAGTTCATCTTCATCTTCCCATGATTCCTTGATATCAGAGTCATCAATATCTTCATCATCCCATTTGCTTTTAAGTTGTTCCTTTGCAGGGAGAGGTGGAATCTCATCCTCTACAACAATAGCATACAACTTCGGGAGCAAAAAAAAAGGGGGGGATTTCAAGAAAAGGAAACCAATAATAAAAAGAATGACATAATGCAATAGGTTCTCCAACTAAGATTGAAAACATAGCATAATCTTTAGCACTTATTAACAACTCAAAAACATATTAAATATAGAATAGAAATGAATCTACTTTAAGGTCTCTTTTCACTTTAAAATTTTTATACAAAATTACGAGGCGACCATCAGGTAATGTTTCAAGAAAAGAACTAGTGAATCCCAGCAATTGAAGCCAAGACTAGATTCCCAAGATGTTGCCACAATTACTGATCTTCCACTACATGCAGTTTTTCTTTTTAATAAAAAGAAAAAAAAACCTCTAAATTTCTCTTTTTGGTCTGGTAACACCATAGTCGATTTCCCAAGAAACTCAAAGGAAACATTTTTAAAATATCTCAACTCAACCTCGTAAAATCCAAAACCAAAAACAAGTAAAAGCCCTAAATTTCAATAAACCCAATAAGCATTTAGCTCTAAAAAAAGAAATTTCCCACATTCAAGTTCATACATAATAAAACATACAAAAGAAAATAGAATAACTTATCAATCAAAGAATTAACAACAAATTCGGACCAAAATTAAAACTTACCCCAGTCTTCCATCTTCACTTAACAACAACTCACCTTGTTATCTTTCCAGCATTTGTGAAATCAAAGCAATGAAATCAGAAATGCAATGAAAAGTAAAAAAAAAAAGAAGGAAAAAAAAAGGGTTACAATTCTGCAACCAAAGGAAAAAAAAAGGAAATGTAGATATGGGAAGAAAAGAATGTTACAATTTATTCATTCTTTGGGCAGAGTTGAGGGCAAAAATTGAAATTAGAAAAATAGAATTTCTTATTCCACGGGTTGAATGACGATTCAGTGATGAGAGAAAGGAATCAGCCACTTCCTGTAATAAACCCTGAATCAATGCAGGCCTGTAATACCATTATAGCCAACCAAACTAATGTTTGGTGGTGGACCTACCAAATTAGGCTGGAATTTATTTGTAACAGTCCGGTTTATACCCTAGTCAGAACAGTGGTTTTGGGACCACAAATCCGAGTCTGAATAATATTTTAATATTATTTCTGTGTCGTTGATATGTGACTAAGCATGTGGTAAGTTTTTGTGAGTTAATTTGTCTGTCTGTGTATTTAATTTGATAAAAAGGGTTGAATTGCATTGAAATGCAAATTTGTATGTTTTATGAAAAGATGCTTAATTGTCATGTCTTTGTAAGTATGAAGGTTTCATGTGGCAATTATGCCAATACTTGAGATAGTGGAATGAAAATGGTCAATAATGACCTTGTATAATATGTTTTAAAATTTTATGTTATAAGGTTAAAATTGGAAATGAATTATTAAGTCATATTATAATAAAATCAAAAGCATAAAATTTGCTATGGTTATCATCTTTCCACTGAAAACACAAACAAAATAGGGAAGAAAGGCTTTGTTATATTCGGCCATTTGAGAGTTTAATTCAAGGTATGTTTGTGATCGGTTTTTGATAATTTCTACGTTTTCGCAATCGTTGCTTCGTAAACTTTGTAGCCCATGTTTTAATTTTGAGAATTGATGATGTTTTTGAGATGAGCATTTGATGAACTCATGTGATTTATGATTTTTTATGGTGTTAAATGTAAGATTTAAGCTAGATGAATATATTTTGTTCTTGAATTTTTTGATGAATTTAGCTAATTAGGGCTAAATTGAGAAAATATTATTCTGGAGGACTAATTTGTGAATTTGATGAAAAATATGGACTTATATAGTCTCTAGGGAGATTCGGCTATGCATGTGTGTGAACAAATTTTGTGAATTTGATGTTTTGAGAAAAAAAGGACTAAATTGTCCAAATGTGAAAATATGAGGGTTAATTTGCAAATAGCCCTAAATGTGTGTCCTTGGATTGAATTGAATGAGTTAGTGAATAAAAAATTAATTTTGAATATGTATAGATCAAGAACCGAGGAAAGCGGACTTAGATCGCGGGAAAGTTAAAAAATGTAAAGAAAGTAGCGTTTAGTTCTTCGTTAAATCGAATCCGAGGTAAGTCATTATGCAAATAAATATATTCGTATTGAATTATGTATGTTCTTATGATTATTGTTATCAATGAATACTCATGATATAATTTGTTCAAGAATTCCAAGATAAGGATTATTTAATGATAATATCCAAAATGTCCCGTATGAACCTATAAATAGATAGGATTAGCTATGTCATGACATAGGTATTTGTTCTGTTTTTATCATGTAAGACCACGTCTGGGACGTTAACGTTGGTTTGAGATTTCATGTAAGACCTCGTCTAGGACGTAGGCATCGATATGAGCGTTACGTGTAAGACCACGTCTGGGACGTTGGCATCGATATGATCTTTATGTGTAAGACCATGTCTGGGACATCGGCATCGTATTGATTTGTGTAAGACCCTGTCTGGGACAGTGGCATCGATATCTGAGTGCATATAAGACCTCGTCTGGGATGTTGGCATTGTACGACTATTCCGAGCTTTCTGAGTATCCTACTAGAATCCTTACGGTTCAACGGGCAAGTCTGTGATATGAAATGGCCATGTAAATAGTGAATCCATTTCAGGTACATTGATTCATACACTAAGTGTGTATAATAAGTAAGTTCCTATGTGATCTTACTATGATGATTATGTATATTTGGATAATAATATGAGATGTGATAGTAAGCATGAAAGAGCTTTGTAGACTTTTGAATTGATGAAGGTGGCAAATATGACCAAGTACATGGACCAAAGTATGTATGTCATAATTTGCTAAGTGATTTAGATGTGCCAATATATCTATGAATATATATGCCTTCTATGCTAAGTTTGTTTGTATTATGACTTACTAAGCTTTTGGAAAGATTACTCCGTGTGTGCGTTTTCTCTGTTTTATAGGTCGTCAAAGCTACTGGAGGCTCGGGACCGTCAAGGATCGTCATCACACTATTCAACTTGTTTTTGGTACATTTTGGATATATATTTTGCTAAATACGGCATGTATAGGCTAGTCTTTTGTATTTGTAAATGAAGTGAATTTAGCCATGTAATTTGGCTAGTTATATGTTGGAATTATGTTTAAATGAATGTGATATATGAAGTATACCATGGTATGGTTGAAGCACATGAATTAGTCAAGTTTTTTGGTAAGCATTTGGATGAATTATACTTGATATACATATGTTTTGGTCTTGGAAGTTGGCATGGTTGAAATGGTTATTGAATGTTTAGATTGAATGGTTATTTTGGTTGTCTAGTATGCATGAAATGTGTTGGTAAATATTGCTTGTAGGTAAGACACAAGTGGGCGGCATTTTGGCCTTGAAAATGGCCTATAATGTCACACGGTTGTGGCACACAGGCGTGCCTATTGACCGTGGGGCTAAGTCAGTAGCTAGCATAAGAGTACACGGCCTTGGCACACGGACGTGCCTAGTAGCCGTGTGATTTTTGACAGGATCAACCACGGCTAAAGTACACAGGCGTGCTTGGTGGCCGTGGAGCAAATGTCGGTTTCGACCACGGGGAGGACACATGGGTATGTCTAACAGCCGTGGGAGGCACACGGCCTGCCCACACGGGAGTGTAACCCCTGAAACTTAGAAAAGTTTTAAATTTCTGAGAATGTCTGTATGTGTTTCGGCTTAGTCCCGACCCGATTTATAAGCATGTTTTAAGTCTCGTTGACCGTATTAAGGGACATTATGTTTGAGACTGATGAATGAATGTATGAACTTATGAAAACGTTTTCGATCTATCTGGTAACGCCTTTAACCCTAGTCCGATGACGGATACGGGTTAGGGGTGTGACACTATTCATAAACCCTCCAACCAAGCATGCTGTAAGTGATGGTGGCTATAACTCTATGTGTATTTTTTTGTATGTAACCTTAATAGGTAGAGAGGTGATCAATTTATAATGAAAAACTTTTAACCCGGTACATCCATCAAGTAACCGAATGAATTTGGGTCTAACATCTCGGTCGGGTTGGGGTGGTTACATTAGCAACTAGGTTTATTTTGATATCTGTACTTTTTTTTATTCAAACATAGGTCCCGAAATGAACCTAGTTCCCAAGTTAAGAGACTAAAAATTATATTATCCTTATTTTATATTCAAATTTGATTGTGTTATACCCCCATCCGTACAAAGTCATGTGGCAAACCGAAAGGGCACCTGAGCAACAAGCTAGTCGGCAACAAACTAGGAAGTCACCCACAAGTCCTACCTTTCGGCACAACCATTCGAACAAGCAGAAGCCATCTGATACTTAGATCTTCAAGCTTTCGTTGGGAACGCGATGTTGCTGGTCACTAAATGTCATGTGGGTTCAACTATTTTATACCTTCAAGTCAGAATGAATGACAAGGTCTGTCCTATCACAAACATTTTCGTCCCATCAAAAACATCCACCTCACGTGTTCTATAATGATGCCTAGATGGCAAGTTCAACACATTAACACTATCCTACACGGGACCCCCACCTATAAATACATTTAGAAAAAATGAAGAAGGGATTGACTATTCTGCCAACTTACCTTTAGCTCTTAGTCTTAACACTTTCCTCACCTTCACTCTTTATAACATCTGGCTCTTCGTTTTGATTGGATGAATCAACTTCCATAACAATCGCCACACTCTCCTCCGTACACTTTCTGTTGCATTACCATATCAACATATTGTAAATTTTGTTTTTAATAAGTTTAAAATATAATGTTTTGAGGTTTCGACCGATATTAGTCTCGTATATTAATAAATTTGACCTTTTAAGAGTTTTAAATTTCATAAATTTAAATTTTTAAAATTTAAAATACGTAAATTAAAATAATAATAATAAGTTTAAATTATACTCAATCCAATGCAATTGTTGGCTTTTATTTCTATAAAATTATATATATTTTTATTTAATGATCATTGGTTCAAAATTATTTAGCATAATCTGTTGATTTTTTTTTCGACCAGATTTTTATCATGTCCGGAACTTGGTGAGTTCTGAACCATGATTTTTAATTTTCTATTTAACGCTTATTTTATTTAAATATCATATATTAAATTTTTAATTAAAAATAGAGGAATTAAATTTTAAATGCAAAAAATACAAAAACATGGAATATATTTTAGCTGAGTCACAAATCAAGATTTTAAGAATTTCTTTTATTCATGATGCCTTTTTAACTCAACCTCACAAATACATTGTTAATTTAATATTAAGAAATTGAGATTTTAATATTAATATGTATATATTTGTATAATTGAATTAAAAAAAATTCAATTATTAAATAATAGAGTAAATTGTATTAAACATTCTCAAACTATGATTCACATTGTAAATTGTTCCCTAAACTTTAAAATGTTCTAATTATATTTTTAAACTATCAATATTATAACAAGTTCTTCTGTTACTAAAACTATTAATTTTACTATCCAGTGACACATCATATCTAACGTGACATGATTTAAAATTAAAAAGGATTTATGAAAAAACTAAACCTTAATTTAAAAAAGAAGAAGGTTAAAACCAAAATCAAAAACAAAATGGCAAAACTTTGTTACATAAAGTAAAATAAACTCAAATTTTAAATAAAAAATAGTAGAGTCAAACTATAAACTATGAAAAATATGACAACTTTGAAGCCCTTTGAAACTTTTGAAAAACCTACAACTAAAGATTCAACTTTTATTTTGATTTTTGATTTTTTACTTTTTTCTTTAAGTTTAGTTTATGCGGAAAAGTTTTTATTATTATTTACTTTCAACTTTTTAAATACTTTTAAGGTTTGATTTTTTTTCCTTGATTTTTTTAATTTTAAATTATAACACATAAAATATGACATGTCACTGATTGTAAGATAAATTCATATTTTTAATATATTTATTTTTGGTTACTTATCGAATAAAATGTTATTAAATTTGGATTTTTCTTATGAGGAATGAAGTTAATGTGTTGAATTCAAACTCTTACAAAAAGAGCTAAATTGGAACAAAAAGCAAAGATGAGGGTTTGATTGAAAGATTGAAAATTCAAAAAGTGGCTGGATAAAGATTGAAAGTTTTTTTTTTATATTATTACAACTTTATAATTAGTTTAAATTTAATCTCTAGTTTAAATTTGATTTTTAAATTTTGAATTATTTAGTGATAATATTTAGGAGAAATCTAGCTAAATTTTAGTACTAAAAGTGTGTATAAATACCTAGCGGTTACAGCAAATTTAACACACATTTTACCTTTTGCATTTAATAAATTTGTTTTTCATGATTAACTAAAGTCTTTTTTAACCTCGTGAGATATGAACCCACACTAAATACTTTGCAATTCGATATTCGCTATCTCTCCAGTATATGAGATAATACAAATTCGTCTCTCAAAGTTGATTCGATTTCAATTCAAAAAGCGGGCATTGTGTTGGAATCATTTGGCATACAGTTGGGAAGTTGAGTCGGCAGTGTTGTATTCAAAATCTCACAAACAAATTGGCGTGTTCAATTGGAAAAAGTTAGTTGGATTTAAACGACCCACACAATTGAGGTTGTTAATTCGAGTTAGGCTTTTGAGATCACAAGGCTGTCAAAGTCCTATATTACGGGTACGTGCCACGTGGTTGGAAATTCAACAATGGTCAATTTGCAGGTGATACCGAGATCGACTACGAAAGGAAGAGTTGGCGGTTCGAGGGATCATCGATTGCTATAATTAGCTTATCGCTTGGAAAGGAAAATTTGTTTCAAGGATAGATTCAATATTAGAGTACATCGAGGCTAAGACTAAGCTTAAAAAAATTTGATTTATCCATTTATTTGTATTTTCTTAAATTTATTTTTGCATTTTTAATATATTTTTGTTTTATTTTTCTTATTTTCTTATTTTATTATCTTAATCGATTTAAACCCCCATTTTTATTTTTATTTTCAGCATTTCTACACACAAGTCGTGAACAAGATTGTGACTGCGACCGCGACAACGATTCCGGTCACGGAAAAAAACGAAATTAGATAGCCAGCCCATCAGTCACTTAACGTTAAAATTAACGGTTTTAATAATAAAATGTCGATAGGTGAAGATATAATTAACACATTCTAAAATTTAGAGATTAATTTAAAATATAAATTAATTTTTATACAAATTACTTTAAATAATAATTCAAATTTAACCCACCCAAATTAATAACTATCTTTTTCCCCAATTGATTTTTTTGGAAAGGAAAAACAAAAAAAAAGTTCCTACCTAAGAAACCTTTTTTGGGTGGTAGTTGTCTTGAAGCCAACGTTAATTAATCTTTGCTATGAAAACATTGTTGGTTCAGCGGCTGCCAATTAGATAGTATTGGTATCTCTATGTTAGACTAACTTCAGTAAAACCATTAAATCTATTTTTAAATGGTTTTAATTCATAAATTAGTATTATAATTTTTTAATAAATATTTTTTTTGTCACAAGTAATATCTAGACTATTTTTTATTATCCATTTTACACCAAAATATTATATATAATAAAAAATTCTAGCAATCATCGCATTATATAAACTTAAAATATATTTATTTAGATTTTTTATTTTCCTTTTTTACATTTTCTCTTTTTCTTTTTCATTTTTCTTCTTTCATAATATTTGGTAATGTTTGAAATTTGTCATCCCGAGGTTGAGATACTAAGAATTAATTTTGTTTTTGAACGACGCCGGTTGCTTGCTCTACCTAATGGAATCAAAAAAATTATTTTATCAAAATCAATGTTTTCAAAATCGAATTGGTTGGATTGGGAATTGATAGAGGTTGAGCCAATTGATTTGGAAGCTAATATATAATGATTAAACTAAGTTAAAAAAACAGGTAAATTGATCAAATCGAGAACTTGTGGCTTGATTGGTTCAACCATTGGTAGTCTAGTTTTGAAGAAAAATAATAATATATATAAAAAAAGAAATAATATTTTTTTATTTTTTTGACACATGTCAATTTTTAATTGATTATTTAAAAAAAAAGACTTAATGATTTAACTATCTATTGAATTCATAAAGATATCAACTTGGGATAAAATAGTTTGAGTATCACTATGACAAAAAAAAAAAAAAATACCAAAACGGGACAAAAACATAGTGTAGATACCAATTTGTGAGTTAACATTTTTTAAAAAAAAAAAACGTGCATTCTCTATAGCAGTGGAAAGAGACTTTTGGATTAAAAGTATTTTTTTCATCACAGAAACTATGAAGAATACTTGCCTTCGCAGTAAAAAGTGGGGCCAAAAAATGCTTTTTCCACCTAAACACAAAAGTTGAAATTTAGGTGCCTTTGAATTTTGGGTTTGGAGGTAAAAATTATCAACATTATAAAAATCAAGTTAAATTATATTTTATATATCATTATATTAAATAATTTAAATATTATTTATCATTATATTAAAATTTTAAAATCATATTTTTTTATTATATTTAATTTTTTAAAAAAATTATATATAATCAATTTTACAGTTAATCTATATTAATTACTTAAAATTTGTACTTCATGTATAATTATATTAAATTATTTAAATATTGTGATTGTAGAAAGTGAAAAATTAAAATATCCTTTTAAATATAATTACACAAAATCAAAATTAATATATAAAATTATACATTATACTACATTTCATATATTATTATGATATTTGTCCCTATAAAATATTATTGCACTAGTAATCTCAAATCCAAATATCAAGCTTTTTAACCAAATATGTATAAATATAAGACCCAATAAGTAAGCCTTAATTAAACAATATTATTTACATTTTTTTTATACTATGTAGTTCTTTACAATGTGCGATCACTGATATCCCAAACTATTAACACATGTAATGCGTCACATTTAAATTAAAAAAAACAGTTGAATTTTCATGTCTTTACCTTTTGTAAAATCGCAATGTTTAAAATATATAAAAATGTGACATATGTCACATGCATAATAAAATAATTCTTTAATACGGCTGGATCAGAATAAAATTTAAGTAATCATAAAGTACAAATACAAATATATGTAAAAATAATTACAAGTATCAAATTGTTACAATATAAACAGACTGTCTAAGTAATCATAAAGTAGAATTAGAGTATTACAGTATAAATAGACTAAAAACTGGTGCAACCTAAACAAAGATGATATAACTACACTAATTGAATTAAAACTCACACACATGACAACCGCACATGATAAAATTCAAAGACTCACCCATATAATTGAATAGCGTTCGAATTTTAATATAAAAAACAATTAATACATGATATGATATATAAAACCAACATTATTTAAATATACAAAAAAAATTCCCAGAACTTATATTATATGAATTACTAATTAATCAAAAATTAAATAAATTTTTACACATTGATAACAGGATAAAATATACGAGCATTGCCGACGACATCATTGGTAGGGCTGCTGAGATTCTGGTTTTGTCCAAAGAAGAACAAGAAAAACCCCAAAATGGTGGAAATTTCCGCCATAATATACCCATCTTTAAAATGTTCAATTCTAGTTTTAGTCCTTCTATTATGTTACAATTTAAAATTTATCTCTTTACTTTTTTGATATTATTTGATCTCTTTAATTTTTTTATAATATTATTAAGTGATGACATAAACTCTTTTCTTTTAAAAAGAATTTTTTTTATATTCGACTAACATATAAACATATTATTAATTAGACGTGGTTGATTGAAATTCTTGGTGACACAATGTGACCAAATAGTAGTAAAAAAAGAAATTAGGTCACAACAACTAATAGTGGTATCAATTTGACCAATTAATGTTGAATTTTTTTATTGAAACCAGAGTATCCATTACCGATAGCAGTGATTAATCTCTTCGTTATAGAAACTCTCCAAAGAGATCAATGGCTAATCACAAAATATACTACATTCTCATGAATAGAGTTCGAACGCCTGACCATATGGTCAGGGATGAAATGAACTCTCATCACGCCATACCTCGTGGTGTACTGACTGATGTCGACCAAGCCACTAATTCAATGGCAAAATCTTTTGGTTGCTTTGAAATCTTGGTTGACAGGCAAAAGGTTCGAATCTCTGCAATCCAATCTCCCTTCATCTTATAAAAAAAAAAATACCAATAACATTATAAAGAAAAAGGGGCTAAATTATAATAAATTAAATAAAAAGATTAAATCTTAAATTGAAGCATAGTAGAAGGACTAACACTACAATTAGATCATCTTTGAAAACTCTTTCCTTTTAATATGCTTTTTCTCACTATACCAATCAAAAACAATGCAATGCAGCACTTAATCTATTGGGCTCTTATTCCAATAATAGGAACCGTAGCTATTGCAGTCATCGTTTTCACCTTGGTCATGTACGGAAACTGCGCCATTTTCTCACCATCAGCTCCTTCGGGGCCGACGAGCCGTAAAGGTTTGTCAGCTCGACTAGACCTAAGCCCTTATTCGGCTTCATCGTTCAAGTTCAGCAAGGAATTATGGTTGGCTCGAACCGGTGAGTCGAACCGAGAGGACGGAACGGAGTGTGTGGTGTGCTTGTTAGGGTTCGAAGATGACGAAGTGGTTCGACAGCTTCATCGATGCAAGCACTCGTTTCATGCTCCTTGTATTGATATGTGGATGTACTCGCATTCAATTTGCCCGATTTGTCGAACCCCCGTCGACCGACGGGTAGCTCTTGGTGATGATTTTACGTCGGACGATAACTCATTGTGCATGGGAATAGAGGATGTCTCATCTATCTCATCACCTTAATTGTTTTGGTCTTTGTACTGCAATTTTTTGAGAATTTCAAATTCATAGTTACTTAAGGAAAATTCTTTATTATAAATTTTAATAAATGTATATATGGAAATGCAAATTTTGAGGGATAAGAGATCAATTTAAATATTATATGCGTATAAATTGTGATTTCTATGACAATGTTTAAACAGCTCGTGAGATTTCTATATTTTTTTAAATGATTATGGTTGAGTTGGTCGGATACCATTAACTTACAACATAGGGGCAAAGAACTAGGTCATCAATCTTCTAGATTTTTCATTTTATATTTTTTCATAAACAAAATGCATCACAATTGTTATTAATAAATTTATTTTGTTTCAAGCGGTGTTGTTTGAATCAGATCAAACCGACAATCGGTCAAGTGTTGAATGGGAGAGTAGTTTTGAACTGATTAGATGGAATTCAAATTAAGTAAAAAATTAATTGAACCAGCTAAAAATCAATTGAACTAAATTTTTAATCGAATTAGTTGAATAGGTCAAACCAATTGCATTGGTACCTTGACAGATTCAGTATCGATCCAATTTAAAAAAAAAAAATAAATCGCTAAAAAAAACCCAAAAATATTATTACAATAAAAATATTAATATATATACATATTCGAACAACCATAATGTAGAATCAAATTATTATAACATAAAAAATTAATTCCTTAAATTAAGTAATATATACTCAAGCATTCACACAATATTGCGTACAATAAATTTAATTTATTTAAACCAATCATATATATTATATCAATTCGATGTTATAGAAAAGGAAAATAAATAGTAAAGTTTGCGTTGTAACTTTTTGACGTATAATACACGAAGCACTTATTTACAAATTGCGTGCCGTAATCTACCTTTTTACTCTATGCCTTTTTATATTTTTAAGTTATATTCTATGCCGTTTGTTTAAAATATTTTTTTATAATTTTTTATATGTTAAATTTAAAATTGATTTTAAATAAATTATCTATTTATTTTAAGATTTTACTTAATTGAATTAACTTTTAATGTTTTAGTATTAAAATTAATGAATATTAAATAGTTAAGCTTAAAATATAATTAAAAAAGGCATATATTAATAAAATTTATCAAATTAAATTTATATTTTTCAAATATAATAAGAGTTAATTACACTCATTGATTAAAGTAGAGAAAAAATAAATATAAAAATAAAAAAATTGAATATTAACAATTTTAACATTAAAATAAATTAATTTAACAATATATATTAAATAAATAAACTATAAGAAATTATTAATAATATTATTTAAATTATAATATATAAATTTCAAAATTCAAACCTTGATAAATTTTTGTATTATTTTAATATTAAATGTTTTTAAAATTAATTAACATTAATGTAACAAATTCTAAATTAGTTAAATATTTTTAAAAATATTTTGTAATTATATTCATTTTTCATTTTATTAATGATTTTTATAAAAAATTCATTAAAGATTTTAAATAAAAAATAATATTATAAAAATATTATAAATTTAATATAATATATATATATATATAACCGCATCGCAGAGAATACAAACTAGTATTTAACTATTCGATTTTGAGAATGAATATATTAGCTTATTAAAATGAAAAAATTTGAACCCATTGATTTACTTATTTTTCAAATTTGCATTTTGGTAAATAAATTTTTATTAAATTTTTAAAAATAAAATCAAATATTCTATTTTCTATTTTTTTTCTCACCCCCACTATAATAAGAGTACATATTTAATCACCTTTCAAAGCGTATCTTGAAGCTCTTTTTGACATTGTTAAACACAAATGGGCTAAACAATATATTTCTGCTCACAAAGACTGTTCGATTAGCCAACATGAGCCTAGACAATTAATAATAGGTGATTGGGTTTTTTTAAAAAATATTAATGGCGCTGTCGATATGGGTTCAAGAATTGCAGCTGTTGGAGGAGTGTTGCAGGAGGGGAATTGGATTCTCCGCTATAACTATAATTTGGGGGAGTGTTCAATTTTTTATGTTGAATTATGAGATATTTTAGATAGATTTGTTTTTCTCTAAATACACAGGTATAATAGAGTGGTGACTCAATCTGATAGTTTGCAAGCCGTCTTAGTTATCCAAGACAGTACATAGGTGGATCTGAGTTCTACGTTGCTCAGGTGAATCCAACAAATTCTGATGCATGGAGGATAATGGCTTTTTAGGCATGTTCCTAAGAAGAATAACAAAGTTGTTGGCCAAAATAATTTTTGATAGGGAGATAGGTGTGCAAGTGTTTGATAATCTATCTAGAGATGCTTTTAATGTTATTGAATAGATGACATTTTTGCCCAACTTAATTTAATGTAATCAAATGATGTTGTTTCTTTGCAAAAAAAAAAAAAAAAAAAAACTAAAGAAAAAAGAGTTTTTATAAACAACAAAAACTACATAGAGAATACATTAATCCCATTCATTTTTGCTCAATTTTTTTATAATTTATATCTATAATCTAGAATATATATAATTATAATTTTGGGAAAAAAATTTAAAATGACGAGAATATTCTTTATTTTTTATTATATTTGTAACAACCCCAAATTCTTGAGTCAATGTTCGAGCGTTGACCTGGGTTGGCGATGGATAAATTTATTTTGGAATTGACTTTTTGTTAGAATTAATTTGGGTGAATTTTGAACCTTTTTTATAAGAAATTAAGGATGTCGGGAAGCTTGTGTGAAGTAGGGGAAGATGAATGGCTAATATGGTGATTTTATCATTTTTGAATAAAAATCTTCTCCAATTAATGAGAAAAGATGGTTTGGTAGATTGAAGTATGGGATAAATTGGATTTGTTCTTATTTTTTCCCAACATTATAATCGCCCTATTGTTTTTTTTTTTCCTTTCTACATTTCTTCATCTTTTTCATCCTCCAAATCTGAAAGAAGGTAAGGGTTTTGATCTTTTTTTTTTTAAAGTTCCTTGGAAGAAAAAAAAATATCTATGTTCATCAAGGATGAAGGTAGGTTTTTTTTTTTTTTTTTCTTTGGTGTTTGGAAAAGTTTGAGTTTGAGGAAGTCTTTACCCACTTTCTCATATTTTATTTATTTGTTTATTTTAAGTATGTGTTTTTACATCCTATCAAGTCTTATTTTTGTGGGAAATATTGTGTGTTACATGGTTATTAGTTAAATAAGGTGGTGAATCTTCTAAAGCTAAGGGTAGAACTAGGCAAGAAACTTTGTTAGTGTTCTTCCATCAAGGTGGTACCCTCTAACTCTCCTATACTTCTTGATAAGTCATAAATATGATGCTTGTGTGATAATGCATGCATGTTATATGTCTTTGGGTGGAAATCTTATTTGGATGATTTAAAATGAAGTTAAAAACTTAGTTGTGAAATATGCTAGAAATAGATTATTACATGAATAGTAAGTTCAAAAATTCACCATAAATTATTTAAAAATAATTAAGAATTGATCTATACATTGTTCTAACCGTGAGTCAGTCTAGTTTCGTTTAGAACAAATGTAGATCAATTTAGATTTGTATTTTAAAAGATATGAATTTTTGAGTGTTGAAATGTCATAAAAATCTTGCAGCAGAATTCTTATAAAATAGATTAAGCAGTGACTTTGAAAAATCACCAAAACTTTTATAAGATAAAATAGGAAACGAGCCTTATATCTCCATAACCTTACAGAAGTCTAGTTTCGTTTAAAACAAACAGTGCTTGATTTAGAGTTATATATTAAGAGTTATTAATTTTTGAATGAGGAAAGGTCAGAATGTCAAGATAGCAGATTGTTACATCTCTTTAGTTAATATTTTAGCTGGAATGATAAGCAAGTTGAAACGAGTATGAGACTCGAATGTCATGGTTGTATTTTTGTAATTATATGTTTGATGCTTGGTTTGCGCTCAGCCTTCGGGCTCTAACCTAACTAGCGGCCATGAGTGGAGCTCGGGATAACCCTACGGACACCCGAGATTATTTGATTAGCGGCCATGAGTGGCGCGGGACTATCCGAATAATTGATTATTTGAGCAGTATGTGCAATCTAACAAGTTTGACAAGTTTGATATGCAAGCGATTTGATTATGTAGTTTTAATGACTCGCGATTTAATTATTCGATACTCATGTCATGTTTCTATGTATACATTTGATTTCCATGCTTATATTTATGAATTGCTTGAAGTATGGTAGATTTGTTGTGTACCACAGAGCTTGTAAAGCTCAGCCTTCGAATTTTCTTAATGTTCAGATTTGTAGACTTTTGTTCGTGTCCGAGGAACATCAGGGACGAGAGACTCCTAGCATCACGTATTCAGAGTACAGTACTTTATCTATTAGTGGGCATTATATTCCTAAGGCCTTACTTGCATTTTTTATTGTAGGTCTGTAACTCATTTATCATTTTTGTTATTTTGACTATTTTGATATACGATGATATTAGAGCTCCACATATTTTGTATAACTACTTGTATTACTATTTTTAGTATAACTATGTATGGTATTTTCTCTTATATAAAATGTATTTCAACGTTTTAAATTTTTTTTTTTGAAAATTTTGTTGGGTTACTCCGGTGACCTGATGTAGCGCCTTAGTATTCGAGTACTCCGTATTCGAGATTAGGGTGTTACAATATTACTAAATTTACATTTAAAAATAATTATAATATTTAATTTAGAATTATTAGTTAAAAAAGTTGAAATAAAATAGAAGTGATAAGTATACATTTAAAAATAATTAAAATTTAAATTACAATTATTAGTTAAAAAAAGTTGTGCTAATTTTAAGATGGAGTTATTACTTAAATAGAACTCTAGGAATAAAATATAGGGAAAAGATTATGATAATTATAATTATAATTTACAATTATTAGTTAACAAATTTTGAGATAAATAAAAGTTGTGATAATTTTATTTATGTAAAATAGAGTTATTACTTGAATAAAATTCTAAGCATCTTAATTATCATTTAATTGATATTAGATTAATTATCATAATTAGTTATGTAACCTCCACAACCCGGCTTAGACGTTAGGCTTGAATCTGGGAGATTACATAGGCAACCAAAACGGCCTAGTACAATCAATGACTTGTAAATTAGTCATTTTAAAATATTTACTTATCTTTAGGAAAAAAAAGCTCAGGGTGGGTTTGGATGGGCGATACATTTACCTGCGGTTAGTGTAAAAACAACAGTGACAGTGAGATTAGATACTATAGCGATACTATAACGTGAGACAAAAAGTAAGCTAAACGCATTGCACCATCCATCCAAACCCACACTTAGTCTATTTTTAGAAAACGACTTGTGGGTTGACAAAATACAATTAATTTTTAATATTTCTCAGAAAAAAATGATTACCATTGAAAATTCAATTAACTTTTAGGTTACTTATTAGACATAAATTAATAATGACCAAGCAGCGGAAAAGTGATATTTTCTTAGTTTTAGTAAAATCAATTTTTCATGCATAATTTATTAAAATCCGTAACTCAACATTTTACAATAAAATAGAAACAACTTAAATGTCATGCATGCTATGTAAAATCAAAACCTAAAGTCTCATGCCACAGTTTTAAAAATAAAACAATATAGACTCAAAATAGCTAAAATTTTAAATAATAATCTAAAATATTTTTGTATAAAAACAAATCCAAGCCGAGCCCTCCGTGTGCCGAGTCTGCGTTTTAACTTGGTAGGTTATCTGTAAAGATGGAAATAAGAGGGGGAGTAAGTTATGAAACTCAGTGTGAGTTCAATCACAAGAAAACTAGTGCAAGCAGTAGACAAATCATACAAAATATCCATTCATAGAATAAATTACAATTGAATAACAATACAAAATATCGATAAATTAGATCAACTCATCAACATGATATCTCGGTGTTCATAGCCATGTAAATGCTTACGAATGCAATGCAATTTTAATTTATCAGGAAATGTTCCTACGCCACTGCTACACACCACAGTAGGAGTTCCTCAGAACTCCTCTACCTTTACACCACGTTGTGGATGAACCATTGATCATTGTAGATTAACTTCTAATAATAAAATATATTGGTGGATGAATAATCCGTTTGTGTAGAAAAAAGTTGCTAACATGTTGTGGATGAACCATTGGTCAAGCAGATGACTGCCGACTGAAATACATTATGGATAAATCATTGGTCAAGTAAACGACTACCGACTAAAATACGTTGTAGATAAACTACTGGTTGAGCAGATGTCTGCCGACTAAAATACGCTGTGGATACACCACTAGTCGAGAAGATAAACTGTCGACTACTTCCTTTGTTCAAATCGTCCCACCCCATGTAATGTAATATGGCATGTTCAAAACGTATCAAAATGGTATCATTTAATTATGCTTTTAACATAACACATGGTAGCAATCAATATGCTTATAACAGTTCGATACGGTAGCAAATAATATGCTTATAATAGATCGATTCAGTAGCAAAAGTCATGCTTATTATGTGTTCAGTTTAATAGTAATATAAGACATGTTGTACGTACAATCTAAAATACAAATACAATGAATATATGTATTAGTCACAATTCATGCAACTATACATATCTATAATATTAATTCAATTAATCAGATCATGAATTCTAATCTCATTCATATCATTGGGGTCTTAAATTGGATAAAATAAAATATTAAAAAAGATCAAGAACCATTCAGGGACTAAACTGAACAAATTATAAAATTCTGGTTAAAATTGGAAAATTTGAAAAATAAGGGCACACGGCAATGTGGGATACTATAGATCGTGTGGAAGGATTACACGACTGTGTAGTCAGGCCATGTAACAGACTGAGGTCATATGGGAATTGAAAAATCAACCTACAGAGGAGTCATGGTTGTGTGGAATGGTCTAGGTTGTATGGCTTATGAACTACACACTAAGGTTTTCATGGCACATGATTGTGTGGTCCAGACGCTCATGTGGCCTAAATCTAGGCACGATTTACCTCGATTCTGTTGTAAAAGAACATACACCTTTCACCGAAAGCCCGAATGACGTCCCTTACGATCAAATCTAGTTTAGGGTACCTAAATCGAGTTCTTCAAACGACATTTATTCAAGAATTAATGATGGATTTCAAGATAAATCAAGGTTTTCAAGAGATGTGACAAAAACCGATAAAGATTAATTAATCAAATGTAAGGTTAGTGTCAGATAGAAAATTTGTAGAAGTTTGGGATAAAAACTCTGAAACGAGATGTACTTACCGTTTCTTGGCAAAGATCGAGTTTGAGATTGTCATAAATTGCGTGATCGATGGAAGAACAATTAAACGGGAAGGGTTTAATTCGTGGAAGCAATTATGTTTAGCAACAAACAGAAGGTAAAATTTGATGTAAAAGAGAGAAAAGAAAAGAAATAGGGAGAAGGAAGAAAATCTTATTTGGATTTGAAGAGAAAACATAATCCTAGTTAAATTAAGAGAAGTTGAATTAAATATCTAGGGTTTGGGAAAACAAGGGGGAAAAGTGACATTTTAACCATTTGAGCTACTGCCCATTCTTGTTCAATTTTTACACTAATTCATATTTGTTTTATTGTGTCTTTTATCTTAAGTTGCTAAAAATTTAAAAGAAAAGAAATAGGAGAGGAGTGGAGTGGAAAGAACCTAAGATCTTTACAAAGTGCGCTAGCCAGTTAACCATCTAGCCTAGGTTATTTCTTGGTTATTCTTTACAATTAACCCCTTATATTTTGGGGCGTGACAAGTTTTTTTTTGAATAATATTACTTTGCATTAATTACATATAAAGTAAAATTATATTATATGTTGAATATGTTAAAAATGCTTTAATTATTATTTAAAAATTTTCTATTATAATTTTTAAATTGATAAGTTAATATATTTGAATTATATCCGCTAATTCAAATAGGAATTATTATTTTATGCTAACTATTGTAATTAAAAATACAATGTTTAAAAGAATAAATAAATATTAAATATGTAAAACCACATACAACGCATGTGACATTAGAAGCTCATCTATATAAAAATATGGGTTTAAAAAAAAGTTTTGAAAAAAATTTTGAATTGATAAGAATACTTTTTTTTTGATATATTACTAAAAATAACATTAAAATAATAAATTGTTATTTATTAATATATCACAGTTCCTTTCAAATAAACATAAAACATTCTTAATATAAATAAACAATAATTATAATTGTTTTATTAATAGCATCTTTATATAAAATATAAATTAAATTTTATTTGTATTTGTTTTATTAATATATCACATTTTATTATTAGGGTTTTATATAAAATATAAAGTATTTTTTAATCCTTTTCATTTATTAGTGTTATATTTATTAGCCGAATAATATAATTATTAGCCCAAACCCATTATATCTAGTTTTAAACCAAACTCAACCCAACATAAAATACTCAAAAATGGCCCAAATAAATAAAACCTAAAATATAGAAAGAAAAAAAAAGTTAAATGTAAAAAAAAACCCCCCAAAATTGTGAAACTCCTCTCCTAAGTCCTACCGTTGTTGCGGTATGAAGTCGCTGTTGTGGCTGCCGCTACCACTACCAGCAACTTCATCTTTTGCTTAAGGTATAAACACGAAGCAAGAGAGGCATTCATGTGTAGGGTTGTTCCGATTCGGGTTAAACTTGCCCCGACTTAAAATATGATTTTAAAATTTTGTTTAAAATTATCTATATTTATAAATAATTATCCCAAATTCATGTTAGTTCGGCTCATATTTTTTTTAATTTTAAAAATATATTATTATTTATTAAAATTTTATACATAATTTAAAACATTACCAAGTGGTTGAATGCAATGTTAAAATACATTACACTTTTAAGGGGAGGACTCATGTTTGAACCTTGAACTCCTCTCACGAATCTTGAAAATGGAACATAAAACGAACATGAAAAATATATATATATATAAAAAAAAAGAGAGAGTTGGGTTAAGCTCAAGCTTTAATTGTTTCGAACTTAAACTATATTTTAAACATACCTAATTTTTTGTCCAAATCTTCTCAAATTTTAAACCAACCTTTGGGCTTGGATGATAACTCCACCCACAAGTCTTGCTGCCAATTTTTTAGCTGCACCTAAATTTGGTTGACTACGGGTGGATTTGAATGAACGAAGGAGAACAATGTAATATTTTTTACTTTCTTTTTGTCTCACGTTATAATACCTAATTTCATGACTATAACTATTCTTACATTAACTACAAGTAAATATATCACCCATCTAAACCCACCATACAATTACTTCATTCTCCATCGAATGACTGCTACCAATTTCTTTTTTTTTATTTGATTTGTTTAACTGCTCCCATATTTTTGTGTTTATATTATTCTTCTGGAATTATTTTTCCTTTAATTTTTTTTCCTTGCATTGAATTGAAAATTGACGGTAAATTATGAAAATATTATAAATTTAAAAAAGCGTGCCATAATAAAAACAAACAAAATGACTTGAAAAGGTTGGAAACAGTTAATTGGTCCATATTTAAAGTGGACCCACTTCACCCATTGCAGCATCCCATCCCCCCAACGCCCAATCAACGCATTAGCGAATCTTTTTTTCCCTTCCTCCTATTTTTAGACGGTTCTAACATTTTTTATTAAATTACTATTATTTATAATTATCATTTATGAAGGTTTTTATTTGGGTTAATATATCTAATCATACCTCAGTTTGGCATGAAAGTTCAATGTCCTACTTATAATTTTTTATAAATCTATGTCGTAATTTTTCCACCCATATCCTCGGGTGTGTCATAATTTTAGTATCTAGGGTTATATTTAAGCTCCTAAAAAAGTATATCATGAGTCAACTCGAATTAAAAGATTACTGTTACTAAACTATTAATAAGTTTACGTTTCGATCATTCAACTTTAAAGAGTTACAAAACCATCATTGAATTATTTGAAGGCTTTTATTTAAGTCATTGGGCTATTCAAATCGTTGTTGTACGACCTTCACTATTCACATCACCTGCACCAACCATAAGTTATCATTCCACTTCTTTTTTATAGTTTAATTTTTTTTTCATGAAACAACATTGAATGTCACAAATCTGCAAATTAAAATCTAAACAATTTGGATCTAAGGTATATTATTCTACTCAATTGGTATTGATTCACCATATTGATCGTTAAATTGTTGTTTGGAGTTTGCTAGCTAAACCTAAAAAGATAAACTTAAATAAAAATATTTGAATAGTTTAGTAATTATTTTGTAACTTTTTAAAGTTGAATGATTAAAACGTAATTTACTAATAATTTAGTAACCTTAGGGAGTAATTTACCCAATAATAAATACTATATTTATATTTATATAAAAGTCATACAAATAAACTTATATTCAAAATAAATCTAGAAGAATAACCCCTAGATGGTGATATTCGAACTTAAAAAAAACCAAGACACCCAAGATCAAAATTAATTTTTATATAAGTTATACATCATCATTTTCATATGTTCCAGAGTGTAACGAATTTAAATATGTTAATAGCCTGTCAATTGCGACCAAAAAATTTATATTTAATTAAAAAAACAATTTTTTTAAATAACAAAATTAAAGTCTCCAGAACATAAAACTAATATGTTTTATTTATTTAATAATTTTATTATAAATTTTGGTTATATTTACTGTTTTTAACATAATATTTAAAATTACCATAATTTTATTTATAGATGAGAGAATAATGTACTTTAACATATATAAATTTAAATTTTGCTGTATTAATAACAGCACTTATATTAATTAAGTTAAAATTTAATCGTCTCATATGTTTGATTTTTTTTTCTATATTCTTACTTCAACCAAAATCTTTTGTTGTTGTTTTTCTTTCTTTTGTCGTGTAACCTTGGTTTTTTTAAAATTGTTTATTAAATATAATATATCTAAAATTATGGCTAGTAAATTGGATAAGCGTTTTAGCTTTGGACTATTGACCCTTTGATGCCTATAATTGCTTTGCTTTTAATTGTCCTATTTCCTTTTTCGATCTGAAACCTAGAAAGAGGATTCTTTTCAAGCTTTTCAACTGATTTTTTTCAGACAAGTCTTTTTTTTTTTAAAGAACACTGTGTTTCATTTAAGACCGACTAGAGTTTGTGATTTAAGTTAAAACAAAATAACCAAAAAGAAAAAACATGTCTTCACTTAGAAGAAGAAAACCCATAAATGAATCTTCAGATTCAAAGCATAAAGAAGAAGAAGAAGACGAAGATCATGATGATGTTGATGCGGTTGGTGATGATGATGTTAATGGCAAAAACAAGAAATCCCCATCAAAGATCAAGAAGAAACGTGGTGAGAAACCACCAAAACAACCCAAGTGGTCATGTATGGACACTTGCTGTTGGTTCATTGGTTGTATATGTATAACCTGGTGGCTCCTGTTGTTCCTTTACAATGCAATGCCGGCTTCATTCCCTCAGTATGTAACGGAAGCAATAACGGGTCCTTTACCCGACCCGCCTGGCGTTAAGCTCAAGAAAGAAGGGTTGGAAGCTAAGCACCCTGTGGTGTTTGTGCCTGGGATTGTCACTGGTGGACTTGAACTATGGGAAGGCCGTGAGTGTGCTGAAGGCTTGTTTAGGAAACGCCTTTGGGGTGGTACTTTTGGTGAAGTCTATAAAAGGTATCTAATCTCTTTTTGATGCTTTGCTTTCTTTTATTGGTAAGTTTTGTATGTGTGCTATCTAGCTAGAAATTAGGTGTAGTTTTATGATTATGTAAATGCTATTTTTAGGATTTTTTTGGTGATTTGTGTTCAACAAGTACTATTGATTTATGTTGGATGGTAAAGAGTCTTGTTTGTGAATCTTTGGTAATTAAGGTTAAGTGTCTACTTGGCATCAAGCTTCTGGGTTTTTGGTGTGGTTTTATGGGTTTTGGATAAGGGGTTTTGTTTTTAGGATTGTATGTTGATTTTTGTTCAACTAGTGTCCACTTGCTATCCGTTTTTCCATGTTCGGAACCCGGAAATTAGGTGTAGTTTGTTGTTTTGGTGATTTGAATGCTGTTTTTAGGATTGTTTGTTGATCTTGTTACACAAAGCATTGTGATTATGTTGCATTTTTGGTTGTGTTTGTGGATGTTTGTTAATTAAAGTTTAAGTGTCTACTTGCTATCTGTTCTCCGGGGGTTTAAAACCCCAGAACTTAGGTATAGTCTTGAGATTTTGTTCAACAAGTATTGATGATTCATGTTGCGGTTTTGGTTGCATGCTAAAAGGTATAGTTGTGATTTTTTTTTGGTAATTAAGGTTAAGTGTCTACTTTCAATCGTTTTCCAGGTTTAGAATCCCTAAAACTGGGGGTATTTTGTGGTTTCGGATAAGGGGTATCGGTAAATGGTGATTAAAATGCTGTTTTTAGGATTGTTTGTTGATTCTGTACATTAGGTATAGATGGTTTGATGTTGTGTTTTTGGTTGTGGGATAAAATATGTAGTTTCTGAACCTTTGGTAATTAGGTTCAAAACCCTGAAAATTAGGTGTAGTTTTATAGTCTCCTGTAAGGGGTACTGGTGATTTTAATGCTGTTTTTACGATTGTTTGTTAATTCTATGCAACATGTATTGGTGATTTCTGTAGGCAGTTTTGTTTGCCTGATAAAAGGTCTAGTTTGTTAATTTCTGGTAAATTCCGTTTTGATCACGGATTCAACCAGAAATAGCCTCCCTATTTATAAACAGTAGGAAGGCTGCATATATTGGGAGATGCTGCACGTATCCGGAGCCTTTTGCATAACATTGGAGAATTTGCAAGTTTTATGGAAAGTTGAGAATTGATGTTTTGTTTTGATTTGACAACCCCGGAAACGGCATCTATATTCTGTATTCATTTGATTTTTTCTCAATCTACTCTTCTCTTCACCCCGATTTTCAAAGTCATGCTGGGCCAACTACCTATGACCTATGTTGCTCTGACTATTCATATCCTTATCAGACACGTATCCATATCCACCGAGTCTGACTATAATATCTGCTTATATGGTTATGAGGTGCCATCCGTTTATTATTTGCTTCTTGTTTTGCGTACCAGTTATTGTGCTTTTCTTGGTTTAGTAGACGAGACATGTTTGAGTTGGATCCATATCTTTACTCTTTCAATTGTGTGCCTTGCGTTTTAAATTGAAACACCAGGTTGCATGATGTATGAAAACAATATGGAACTGAAATGACATGTTTAGCTTCTTCTTTTTTACCATAACCTGCAAGAGATTGATGCACTGGACTGAAGGCAACATTTCTTTTGAATGTCAAGTGCATTACGGTTGTTTAAAGAACTTCTAATCTGGTAAAAATTGAAAAATATTATGTTGTATTAGAATAGGCCTATGGCAATTTGCTTGCTCCTTGTTCCAGTTCAACAGCATTTTGATTCGTAAGTGTTAGTTTTGTGAGTTATGAACTCTTAGTGTTGCTCAGATAATCGTTCTCCGTGGTTTTATTGGAATGCAGACCTCTATGCTGGGTGGAGCACATGTCATTGGATAATGAAACCGGATTAGATCCTTGTGGTATAAGAGTAAGGCCTGTCTCTGGCCTAGTGGCTGCAGATTACTTCGCTCCTGGATATTTTGTGTGGGCAGTTCTGATTGCTAACTTGGCTCGGATTGGATATGAGGATAAAACCATGTACATGGCTGCTTACGATTGGAGACTCTCATTTCAAAACACCGAGGTAAATCTTCCCCAACACGTTGGCAATGTGGTTCATTGATTATGCACCTTTAAGATGTTGGCATCTTTTGATTAATCAGGTACGTGATCAAACACTAAGCCGTATTAAGAGTAATATTGAACTGTTGGTTGCTACAAATGGAGGGAGAAAAGTTGTAGTCATTCCACATTCGATGGGAGTTCTGTATTTCCTACACTTCATGAAGTGGGTTGAAGCACCTGCTCCGATGGGTGGTGGTGGTGGGCCAGATTGGTGTTCTAAGCATATTAAAGCCGTTGTTAACATTGGTGGGCCATTTCTCGGCGTTCCGAAAGCTATTGCTGGGCTTTTCTCGGCTGAAGCAAAGGATATTGCAGTTGCCAGGTACCTAACAAGTATACCTTCTCAGAAGTAACTAGTCCTAGCAACTGCGTATGTATCTTATGATGTTTCGTCTGTCATCTTATTATATCTTTTCTGAGCAAAAACTTTGGAATTTGCACAGTATTGGGAAACTTTAAAGGTTTCATCAAGTACTAATTTGGTTACTTTAAATAGGTTGTGAGTCGTGACAACACAAATGAAGCAGCATTTGCATTTAAAACCACATTTTTGTACGTATACGTAGAAACACGATTATCTGTTGAGTTTTAAATATGCCGAAAGCAACACAACCATGGATCTCATTTACTCATTACTGTTTAGTCCGTTTTCTGCTTTTGTAATAAATCAGTGTGTTATATGGCTGATCGTATATGTCGCGTCTTTCATGTTTAGGAAGAAGTTTTCAGTTTTCCTTGTCAAATAGCATCCAGTAAACCTATATTCTTGAGCTCCGAAATTGGTAGATATGCAAGTTACTTATTAGTTGATAGTCTCAAATTATATCAGGAATTCTTAAACGTAAATTCTTTCTTAAAAAAACAAACCTGCAATGCAGGGCTCTTGCACCCGGTTTTTTGGATAATGATATATTTCAGTTCCAAACATTGCAACATGTGATGAGAATGAGCCGGACTTGGGATTCGACCATGTCGATGATACCAAGAGGTGGGAATACAATATGGGGTGGTCTAGATTGGTCACCGGAGGAAGGAAATTCTTGTGCCAAGAAGAGAGAAAAGAAGAATGAGACTCAGATTGCCGACCAAGCAGGTTCCGAAAATGCAGTTTGTAAAGCTAAAAGTGCAAATTATGGAAGGATTATATCCTTTGGAAAAGATGTCGCCGAGGCACCTTCATCCGACATTGAGAGAATTGACTTCAGGGTAATTCATTTCTCTTGTAATCTTGGAGGTTCCCCTGTTAGCTTATTTGCTCTAGTGCAAGTTCAAGTCCATGTAACATAGCTAGCTTACCTTGTTTTGCTGTATGACTGTTCTATATGGCAATGTTCAGGGTGCTATTAAGGGTCATAGTGCTGCAAACACGACTTGTAGAGATGTGTGGACGGAATACCATGACATGGGATTTGCTGGTATCAAAGCCGTTGCAGAGTATAAAACTTACACTGCTGATTCAGTTGTTGACCTGCTTCATTTTGTTGCTCCAAAAATGATGGCTCGTGGGACCGCCCATTTCTCCTATGGAGTTGCAGACAATTTGGACGACCCCAAGTATAAACACTACAAGTATTGGTCAAACCCTTTGGAAACGAGGTGAGAATCTCGATTCCATCGTTTCATTTTGTTTCTTGTTGCCTGATATTTAACATTCAATTTCCCTTTTCGTGTAAATTTTTGTTTCTTTATCTCCTTTGGTTTTTTATCTTTAATCTGAATATGTGGCCTAAAAGTTGATAGAAGTCCAACCAACACTTATCTCTGAGTCCAAGTAACATAACTTTCGATTATTTTCTTGAATTCTACTTAATTTTCCTTTCAATTTGCGGTATATACGGGTACGATATAATGCACTTTCCAGGCCGTGAATTTTCTTTTCCGATTGATTGTATATGTAAACACTCATTAGGTTCTTAAATGTTTCCATAGGTTGCCGAACGCACCGGATATGGAAATCTATTCTCTGTATGGAGTTGGCCTACCAACTGAACGAGCATATGTGTACAAGTTATCACCACATGCCGAGTGTAGTATTCCGTTTAAGATCGATACATCTGCCGATGATGAAGATACCTGCCTGAGGGACGGTGTGTATTCCGTGGACGGGGACGAGACAGTACCTGTTTTAAGTGCAGGTTTCATGTGCGCTAAAGGCTGGCGTGGTAAAACCCGATTTAATCCCTCCGGAATTCGAACATACATTAGGGAATACAATCATTTGCCTCCGGCCAACCTATTGGAAGGCCGTGGCACCCTTAGCGGTGCTCATGTCGATATCATGGGAAACTTTGCATTGATCGAAGATGTTATAAGGATTGCTGCTGGGGCTTCCGGTGAAGAACTAGGAGGGGATCAAGTTTATTCAAAGATCTTTAACTGGTCCGAGAAGATCAACTTGCAACTGGTACATATATCAATCTTACTCCGACTCTTTATTTTTCTTGAAGTATCCATATCCATATAAAGAACTAGATGAAAATCTTTTTACTTGTTTTCAATTTGTTTCATGTGTGCAGGACGAGGAGATTCCGGTACATTCGTCCAGGTGATCGGATGAAACAGCTTTGTATTGCTTGGTGTTTCTCGAACAAATGATGAACATAATGATCAAATATTATATGGAATTGGAGAAGTGATTGTTTGATAATGTTTAAACCAGGGATTGATTACTGGTTTGTAGATAACATTGTTTTAGCAGCTAAACTGTGACATAATTTTCAACAAACTGTGTTACTAAGCGTTGTGAAGTTTATATAAATTGCAGTACTACACTGAGACCCCATTATTTTTCGTATTTTTTCTTTAATCATCCAACATTTTATTAGGAGTTTGAACTTTCTTGATAAATGAGGATTGTTTATGTTTTTCTGGGTTTTTTTATTTTTTAGAGTTATTATTTCTATTTTAAAATATCAAAATTTAAATATTAGCTAAATTCAGGCTACATGTGACACTTCATATCCAACTCGATCATTATGACGTCATATTAAGTTATTAAAACAACTCAAATTAATTATAATCATTCTACTAAATATCTTATCTAATAATGTATATAAATATCACCAAGCAATTAAAATAACGAAATAATAAACTTTAATGATTTGACGTGTCTCGATTCAATTTGTGCCCATGAAGGCATTTATGAAACTTCGAAAGTGATTCAGGACTTAGTGCTGAAACAGTAGGTGAGATCGTGAGTGGAAACAAGAGACATCGTGGTGTCCCTACAAGTTTCACGAGGTCGCGACGAGAAAAGCGGGTCGCGATGTCGATGAGAGAATCGGTGTCTATACCTAACCTAACCCCAAACATAATCATTTCCTGCCTATGGCTATTAGCACTATAATTCTTATGTCCGAACATCAATTTAACATAATGGCAAAGGTTACACTAAACTCAAGTTCATCAATTTAAACAATAAATCATAATTATATACTCAAACAGTTTGGCAATCAATATAGTTCTATATGTTGTAGATAATGAAGTGATTAAACACATATTTATCCTCACTAGTTTATAAATTAAAGGAATTTGATTGAGATTTGTGCACAAAAACAAATAAATTCTTACATGGAATAATGCATACTCAGTAGTGTTAACATAACTTGAAATCAATACATACATTAAGTAAATTGACAAGCATAATAGAAAGATGCCATAAGCAGGTTGACTAACTTTACATTAACTTTGTTCATCACATAATTAATCACATAATTCATTTACCATTACATCCTCAGGATATTCGTAATACATTATCGAATATCAAAATTGTTGATGCGCCCTAAGAGTATTAGCGTCTCGTTTCATATAATGTAAATCGATCTCAATATAAATACTTTAACCATAATCAATAATTATTTATAAATTCATATCCGATTCATTATTTCAACCTTTATTAATTGACTTGGACTCGAGAACGGATACATGGATCAATCTACCAACACACACCAGAATACACACATAAGTGCTAACGGGGCATAAATGCACCAATCCCACCAACCATATTAAAATATGCTAATACCCATAAGAGTATTTGAGCTGGTGATACGTGCTCAATCTTAAGCTATTAGAGGATTATAACATAATAATACGTGCTCAATACTAAATCTCTCACCTACAAAACAGATCTTATGACGTGTCAACTATACACATAACTTTATTTGATACTGTTAATAGGGCATGATTGATTATTAACAACCATTAAAACATATTATAATTCAAATTAACATAGCACTATCACAATGCAATCTCATAGTCACAAACATACAAGTATATATTTCAACCATAAATCATTCGACTCAATTGATCAAATTTAAACGTACTTCAAATCGTGTTTGATATCAATATTATTCGATTATATTAAACTACTTATTTAAGCATAATTTGAAGTTAAATTATGAGAGCAAAATAGGAATGAACACTCGTCGATTAGGGGTGTATATAAATCGATTTTAACCAAATTAACCGATTGAACTAAATTATTTCGATTAATCGGTTGGCCACTGAATCTAATTCGGCCGGGGATCGGTTAAGGGTTTTTTGAAATTTTGGATAATGGTTAGGTCAGTTTGAAATTGGGTAATTAACCGAATTAACCAAAATTATTAATAATAAAATGTTATAGGCCCAATATATTAGATAGGTCCAATATATTACGTAAGCCCAAAATATAAAAGTTAAAGAATGATTTTAAAACTAATTGGATTTATACAAATTATTATAATGAGCTTAAAATCATAATAGATTTTTATATTTTTAAACTAAAAAATAAAAGAAAAGAAAAGAAAGAAGCTGTAATTTTTTTCCATTGTCAAACTCAAAACAAAGTTTGGGAGGGGTGGGTGCCGCTTGACATCAAACCATCTTCTATTCTTCTTTGACTTCTTCGAATATTTCAAACTTTTTTTCTTTTTCATTTCACCCTCAAGTCTCAAACTTTACTGTTTCTAATGTAGTATTTGTTATGATGGTTTTAAATTAGTGTTGTTATTGTGTTGTTTTTTTTAAAAAAAAAATTAAAAGCAAAGAAAAATAACATTGCAATGATATTTTTTCATGTTTTAAATTTATTTGAACAAAACAAAAAACATGTAAAATTTTCGATTAATTCAGTTAACCGTCCAAATTAACTAAAATTATTTCGGTCAGTTAAAAAATTTTGAAACTTTTTTGGTTTGGTTAATGATTAATACTTTTATGGTTTTGGTTAATTCGGTTTGGATATTAATTGAGCCGACTGTTTGAACTCCCCTATCGTCACCAACTTTTGCTTTTCTCCTATCTCTCTACGTCTTGGCGTCGTTTTTAACTACGTTCAATAAATTGAATTACAAAAATTCATTAGTTTCATACATTACACATTGAGGCGTAAAAATTAAACATGAAATGCACTTTGTTCAATTTAATCCCTCAAAACCCTAATATCTGAAACTCACGAGTTACCCGGTCGAATTTAAATATGAGTTCGTAAATATACTACAAGGACCTTAATTATCATTCTATAACACAAACTTCCAACAATATTCATTCTATTCAATTTGATCCTAATGTCACATAATTACCCATGTAATCTACTCTCAATTCAAGCTCAAATCAACATTACCCACTATATTCTAAAGCTTATACAGCTATGTAAATCATGATTTTCAAGCTCCCAATTCACTAATACTCAATAATGGCAGCTTGAATAAAACTTAGCAATAAAAAGAAAAACTAACACTTGAGCTAATTAAGGTTTGATGATTAAAAATGAAAATGAAATATTTTTTCTTTTGTTTTATGCTTTCTCTCTTCCACCATCACTTAATTGGCACAATTTACTTTAATTAACTAATTTAATATAATTAAGAAATCAAATAAATGTTCATGATTTGCTCATAAAATAGTTGGTGGCAATGGATGGAAGAGATCATTCCCAAGCACTAAGTATGAATTGCTTAATGGTTTAATTGTTCTTTGGTCCTTGGCTTAATTGCTAGCTAAGGACTTGTTCAGTGCTTCAATCAAATTTCTTGTTTCTACTCACCAAACCGTTTAGTCCCTCTACTATAAATTTAATAGTTTAATCAATTCTATTTCTTAATCCCGTAATTGTCTCGTATATTTCTCGTTTCGACGTTTCGAATGGCTTGACTTAACCAAATTAGTCTTAACACTGACTTTTCCCATCAACAAAAATTGATTGTTGTGCTTAATTTTTTTTTAGGGGTCAAAAGTAGTATCTAAACAATCAATTTCGCCATATTTACCCAAAACATGCTATCATCTTTTTTTAAATGAGATAATATTGATAGTTTAAATACTATTTTTGACAAAAAATAAAGCTTTAGGTATTTAAATGAAAATATTGATATAATTTGATCAACTTTATAACTAAACATGTTTGAAGTCGCAAAAAAGCAAATAAGATATAATATCTACAAATATTCGAGTCTACATTATCCATTAAAAGGTGAGAGAATACACTTCTTAATTTTATTATTAAATAGGAAGTTGAGGAAGGTTGGATCAACCCGAATTTTAGGAATGAATAGGTTTAATTATGATAAAAGAAAATAAACAAGGAATATAACAATTTTTCCTTAACTTGGTTCTTGAACTTTTTTTTATCTACATTAGTCTAGAATTTGGTAACTTTTCTCAATTTGATCCCTCTACTTGGATTTTGTCAAGGTATGATGACGTGACACTTTGATATTGTGTCAGTCATTACTTGATTTTTTGTTGTTGTAATTTTTAGATTTTGTATAAAAATATTTAAATTTTCAAGTGATGACAATCCTAAACGGAATTCAAGTTGAAGAATTAGATTTAGAAAAGTTGACAAGTTCAGAGGCTAACATGGATAAAAAGTTTAGGAACTAGTTAAGGAAAAATTGTGAAGTTCAAAGATTAAATGTTACATTATCCAAATAAACAACGGTAAATAGGTAATATTAGTCTCAAAACTTGATAATTTTTCTTAATTTAATTTATGAACTTGAATTTTGTTAAGATAGATGACATTTTTTCAAAATATCATGTCATAACATAAATTTTATTAATTTTAAAACAAGTCACGATATGGTAGGATATTAGAATAGTATCATGCCATTACTACTAAACAGAATCCAGGTTAGGGATTCAACTAAATTAAGAAAAGTCGTCAATTTTTGGGACCAAGTTGATAAACGTTGTCAAATTCAAGGATTAAATGTTATATTATCCAAATAAACAAGGGCAAATAGGTAAAATCAGTGTGGAAAGAATTTAAGGGTTTTAGGGTGGAAAACTTGAAAAGGTTATATATATAGAAAAGGCCTTTTTGTTTTGCTTTGGTTATTATCATCAAAAACACTTTCTTCTTCTTCTCTTCATATTGGTTTTTTCCCTTAGAACTCCACGACACAGATCCGAGGAGTTGGGGAAAACCCTCACACAAACTCTCTCTCTAAATCTTAAAGGAAAAGGTCTCCAAAAAAGACTACCCTTTTTGCCCATTTACTCTCCTTATTCAACAAATTCAGCATCACATCCCCCAAAATAGTCGCTTTTTTATCTCTTGCTCTCTTCATCTGTTCAAGGTTGATTGATTTTCTCTCTCTTTTCTTATCTTTGATTTTCTTTTTTGGGTTTGGGTGTTTGTGTTTGTGTTTGATTGGAGTGGAGTGGAGTCCTTTTTGTTTCTATGTTTTTTCTTCTTCTGTTGGATTTTTTTATGTGTGTAGGATTTAATTTTACTTTTTGAGATCTGGGTTTTGATCTGTTTTCATTGTGTGATTTTGGGTTTATCTTGTTTTTTGAGATTGATTAGTTTTATCTAGATGATTTTGTAATTTAGGGCTTGAGAAATTAGCAAATATGAAGCCTTGTTATGCTATTTTTATATGTGTTTATTAAATGAAAATAAAAAGAAAAGAAGAAACAGGTTCTTCCTTTTTGTAATATAGATTACAAGTCTTAATTCTGAATGTATCTTAATTGTCAATAAATCAACTTCAAGCATTTAGGTCGAAACCTTGCCATTAGTTGAGTGAATTTCTGTTAGCAGATACAGGACAAACACTAGTTCGATTAAGTGTTCGACTATAGTTTAATCTCGATGTGTTGGATTGATGTTACTTTGAGGCTGATATTCGAAATCAGAATTTGTTGTCATGTTCGAATGAATTAGGGTGTGTGACCTAGCGTATATGCCACCAATTTTGTAGAACCTTTAAATGCTAATTGGCGGTCGGATAAATCTGAATGCATGTGTAATTGACAAAGTAGGTTTTTGCTTCCTTCCTTTATACGAAGACTCATCCATTAACTACCTTTCAAAGAGGAGTGATGATTATTTGTTCCCAAGATAGTGTCTGTGGTATGTTCTTAAGTGTTGATGTTTTAAAATTATGGGGATAACTTTGTGGTGAACAATTTCCTTTTGAATGTGTTGCCCCTGTGTGAATTTTGAATTTTGGAGAGGTGGGCAATGCGGTGTCTCTGATCGTAAAACATTTATGACTTAATATCAGATAGTCATCTGCCCCTTTGCATATCGACTCCGGATACTAAATCAGAAGTTAATGCTTGTGCACCCTTTTCACTTGGTGTGCAAGTTTGGCTCTTCTATTACATCTTTAATGCAATGAAAAACATTCCATTGTACCCAATATGTTTGTTCATATCCTTAATGTCATGTAATATCTTGATTTCTTTGTCGGTACCCTGTTATATCTTTAACCTAAAAGCTATAATATCTATCTTGAGATGAGCTGGACTTTGGTTAACAAGCTTTTCACTCTTTTTTTTCCATCTACAGTCATGGCTGGTTTAGCACCCGAAGGATCCCAATTCGATGCTCGTCAGTATGATCAGAAAATGAGTGATTTGTAAGTTTCTTGTTTGTTGATCACAAACTTTCCTCTTAGTGTTCAATTTTACAACTTCTTGATGCTTAGTGTGATGCAATTTCAAATGTTACAGGCTCCAAACGGACGGAGATGATTTTTTCACTTCTTATGATGAAGTTTATGACAGTTTTGATGCAATGGGACTTCAAGAGAACCTTCTGAGGGGCATCTATGCATATGGTACTTATACTTAGTACTTCGAAAAGAAAATAAAAAACTCTTACATTCAGCATTTATAATTTCTTTCGGAATCGTAGTCTTCTGTTTGTTTGAACTTACAAAATTTTTTCGATTTTTATTTTTCTTTTTTGCTAATCTATGCTGAATCTCGATACTTTTGTCCGAAATATTTTTTAAGGTTTTGAGAAGCCCTCAGCGATTCAGCAAAGAGGAATTGTTCCATTCTGCAAGGGTCTCGATGTGATACAACAGGCACAGTCTGGGACCGGAAAGACAGCGACTTTTTGCTCTGGAATTTTGCAGCAACTTGATTACGGTATAGTCCAATGCCAGGCTCTGGTTTTGGCACCCACTAGGGAGTTGGCTCAACAGATCGAGAAGGTGATGCGGGCACTTGGTGATTACCTTGGTGTGAAGGTCCATGCTTGTGTTGGTGGGACTAGTGTTCGCGAGGATCAGCGAATTCTTCAAAGTGGTGTTCATGTTGTTGTCGGTACACCCGGTCGTGTCTTCGATATGTTGAGAAGGCAATCACTCCGTCCAGATTATATTAAGATGTTTGTCTTGGATGAGGCTGATGAAATGCTCTCCCGTGGTTTTAAGGATCAGGTGTGCTATCTTTGAACGTTAACTGTTTTGAGTTTTGCAACCTTTGGTTTTGATATTTTGTGCTCTGCTAATGTTGTCATGTCTGTCAGATCTATGACATCTTCCAGCTTCTTCCGGGCAAGATTCAGGTTGGGGTATTTTCTGCTACAATGCCACCCGAAGCCCTAGAGATCACTCGGAAGTTCATGAATAAACCTGTGAGAATTTTGGTTAAGCGCGATGAACTAACCCTGGAGGGTATCAAGCAGTTTTATGTGAATGTCGAAAAGGAAGAGTGGAAGCTCGAAACACTCTGCGATCTCTATGAAACACTGGCCATTACCCAAAGTGTCATTTTCGTGAACACAAGGCGCAAGGTTGACTGGCTAACTGACAAGATGCGAAGTCGAGACCACACAGTTTCTGCCACCCATGGAGACATGGACCAGAATACGCGTGATGTCATCATGCGGGAATTCCGTTCTGGTTCTTCCCGTGTTCTCATCACTACCGATCTCTTAGCCCGTGGTATTGATGTGCAGCAAGTCTCCCTTGTCATAAACTACGATCTGCCCACTCAACCAGAAAACTACCTCCACCGAATCGGCCGAAGTGGAAGGTTCGGGAGAAAAGGTGTTGCCATAAACTTTGTGACTCTAGATGATGAAAGAATGCTGTTTGATATCCAGAAGTTCTACAATGTTGTCATCGAGGAGCTGCCATCGAATGTCGCGGATCTCCTTTGATGAGATTACGTTTTCAGAAGGTTGTCGAGGCGAGCGCTTTCATTGTTTGAATGTCCAATTAAGTGTGCTCTTTTTTTTTTTTTTTTTTTTTTTTTGCATTTTTGGTTTTCCCTTTTTAGCATTTTAAGTTGAATGTTCTTTAAGATATTTGACCATTTAATTATGTGTTCTAAAATTGCTACATAAAGTTTATCCACTTTTCCTCACTCTTTTGCACTTTATTTATGCTATTCATAGTTTTGAGTTTTACAGGCAAATTACCTCCTGACTTCTTATTTTTTTCATTCTCTTTTCTGCATGGTTTGCGATCCGAAATCTCAACAAAAAAATAAAAATAAAAATTGGACATATATTGAATATTTCGGCAGTTGAGCTAACTAGATCTTCAATTTCTCAAGTGATTTTTTTAAAAAAATTATGTCTATTATTGATTTATAGAGTAATTGAGGGAAAAATAGCTTAAAGTTTTTAACAAATTTTTACTCGTTGGGCTTTCAAAACACTATAATATTTTGGTCATAACTTGAGTTATAAAATTTCATTTTTGGCCTCTAATATATTGATTCTAAGGAAATTGAAAGATCTAATTGAAGATATTTCACATCTCAAGCCCAAAAAATATCAGAAAGGTGTCCAAATATGACTTGGAAGTTTGACGCAAAAATTGCCAAGAAATCTAGAAAAATTTTGCATTATTTAATTAATGGCACTTTATATTTTCTCCATTAGATTATTTTTGTCATATAAAAATAACTGGACATAACCGCTCTTAGTATTATTTTTCTTTTGTGTTTTCTTTATTTTATGGTTTCCAAACTCTCTTTTGTAGTCAAAGCATTATCAAAATTTGATTCAATACATTTGTGAGATTTAATTTACGCTTTAATTCTTCTTTGTTCTTTAGTATTAACACATTTTTTGCTTGAATTACAACTGTTTAGTTTTGTTAAATATGTGACATTTATTTAATAGCTTAGAACGATTGTCTTGTCAATTATAATAATTAAATCCGTAATTGTTTAATTTATTCTAATATTAGTGACAAACTGCATAAATTGCTTATATTATAGTTTACAATTATGTGGTGTGGATGTGTGATCTAGCTTAAATAAACCATGTTGGGGTGAGTTTGTTGGTTAGAGTTAAGTCTCTCTCATTTTTAATATTGTCGGTAAGTTAAATCTCAAACCTTGAGTTACAAGGTTATTTATCAATTATGAAATTAATTTCGAAGGAGTTGCCTATTGATTACTGAACAAGTAAGGAGAGATTGGTTGCTTGACACTGAGTCAGCAATTAGAACTAATTTCAAAGACATTCTGGCACCGATGATTGAACTTATGAATCAAACGAAGATTTTACTTTTGGTTAGAGTTTCTCACTATTGATTTTCGTAAAACTTTTAATTATTGTTTTCTTTGTTTTAGTTTTTAATTTGAATTTAGTTGTTTTTCTTTATTCTATAAAAACCCCTCATCTTTACTTTATTTTTAAAAAAAAAAAAATTATCAGCGATTTTTGTGTATACGACACTACTTACTACTTTTATTTTTTAAATGTTTTGACAGCCTATCACAATTCAAAAAATCCGAATAAACCTAAAATAACCAACCTAAATCACATGTGTGAATTAAGCTACAAACAGTCCGAAAAATCCCAATGAACCTAAAATAACCAACCAAAAAGCATTGGGTAACCTTAGTGTTCGATTGAATTGAGTGAAAATTTTTTGAGTTAATTGAGTTAACAAGTTCTATTTTATTATTCTAATTCGATTTGAAATTCTTTCGAATCAATTTCAAATCAAGTCGAGTGAATAATAATTTTTATCGAGTCCAATCGAATGAAATTGTTCGAGTTAAAGTAAAAAATTAAATATGTCAAACTAAAATCTTGTTACAGTATAACTAATTCCATATTAGAACACATAAATTGAAAGCATATATATTTGAGAACTTTTACAAAGCAAAATAAAAAAAAAAAATATATTTTAGAATGATAAATTTGAATAATTAATTAACTTATTTAGGTTCCCAAAATTATTATTTTAGAAAATTTTAAAAATTTAAACTTTTTTTATATATTATTTAGAATTTTATTTAAAATTTTTATTTTTTTAAAGAGACCAATTTGCTCATTTTCAAAATTGATAGGGACCAAAGGGATATTTACACCAATCTATTATTCGAATTGTAAAATTCAATTTGACTCGAATTACTTATTCGAGTTCACTTGGATAACTCGACAACTTGATTCGGTTAACTCGAAATTTGAATTTTCTTTTCCTTTTTCTCAAATCAAATTAAATTTTACTCACTTTACCTTAAACATCCTTTGACATAATAAAAAAATTGTGTTGAATTGAGTCACGACAAGGATATTTTATCTGGTCAATCATCTTCCAACAACGGTGGTTTTGTTAGGATCAAAATCCAAATAGACTTTCCTTAAGCAGCATGTTGTAAACTTATAGCTTTCTTGTTATTTTTTTCTCCTAAGTTCCGGCTGTTACCTTTCAGCTATTACAATCGATCAATTTAAATAAAATATTTGATTCTTTTTGCAATTTCATTGAATTCATTCAACATGTGATGGCATGACAAGCTCTTCCTCTACTTTTAACGAGGGATCCACTACATATAAGGCTAGCCATTGATAAACTTGGTTGGATTATATCATACATTAGCAAATAATCTTCTCAAAATCATTTATAATTGTTTGCATATCTTTCAAGTTCATGATTGATCTTAGATAGTCAACTATTTTCATCTTTTAATTTTGAAATGTTTTTCTTATATTTTGAAACCATAATTTCAAACTTTAAGCTTAATTCATCATAGGCATCTTCTAATTCATCAAAAGAATAAGATATTGAACTAGATGAGTTAGAAGTTACCTTGGAACTTCTATGACTATGGAAAAAATAGGCTTCTTTTTGTTCTTCATGAATGACCTAAAGTTTGTCTCATATCTTCTTCGTATTAGAACAAGATGACACCCTACTGTATTCATCCGGACCAAGTGCACAAAATAGAATGTGCATGGCTTCAACATTGAGCTGTATATTCTTTTTATCTTCTTCACTCCGTTCTCTCTTACTCTTTGACACTAGTTGCTCTCCTTGTTTTTGAGAAATGGAAGAGCCATCCATGATGATATCTTAAGCTGCTTACTAACACAATATATCATAGTTTAAAATCGTAAAACAATATTATACAACTCTTTGGAAAGTTTAGGTTTTTATGTACACGTCATTACTAGCAAACTCTAACTCAATATCATAGTTTAAATCTTCTATTCCTCAAATGGTGATGCGATGCCTCAAGTCACTAGTTCAATATTTTCAAAACAACATTCACCTATGCATTGAAACCATTAACGCGTTAAGCTCGTAAAACTCAGTAAGTAACAAGGGTTATCCTAGCTTACTATATTATCATATCATTATTACTCAAGCCTCATACGATTAGATCATTTCATTAATTTTTGATACACAATTAGGATGATTACCGCTATTGTTACTCTTGCACTTTGAGTATGTTAAAAAATAAAATGTCGGTAATGACAATATATCGCAAAGAAAAGAGAAATAAAAAAAAAAGAACACACAGATTTTACGTGGAAACCTTTCGGGAAAAAAACCACGGGCAGAGGAGAAGAAAATTCAGTACGTCGAATTCGAATTAAATACAAGAGTAATAGACTACATCTATTTATAGGCTTGTAAAGCCATATTCTAATAGGAATGTAGTAAAATTGAAACACCTTATTCTAATCAATATAAAATAGATGGAGTTTAATAAGATTTTAAAAACCTTGTTCTAAAATAAAATAAAAGAAGTGTAGTTCTATATGGATTTTACTTTTATTTTATTTTACCACTGTATTTTATTTAAATAAGGATTCAGGTCACTTAATTCTAACAATAACAATCTCCACCTTGACACGAATTCTCAATGAAAAAGTTCTTCATCGCGAACTCTCAATGAACAAGCTTTCCATCTCTTCTATAAAACCCCTTAAGGATTTAACTTCAACAATGAACACCAACCAAGTCTAAGCAATGCTCAAACTTGGTTATAGGATGACTTAGTCATCATATCTACAGGATTTTCATGAGTACTAATTTTGCTCACAACAATATCACCACGAGCAATAATATCACGAAAAAAATGATACCGAACATCAATGTGTTTTGTTCTCTCATGAAACATTTGATCTTTTGTAAGGAAGATTGCACTCTGACTGTCACAAAATATTGTACTGATATGAAGGTCTTCATTGAGTTCACTAATGAGTCCCTTCAACCAAATAGCTTCTTTACAAGCCTCAGTAATTGCCATGTACTCAGCTTCAGTGGTAGGCAAAGCGATTGTAGTTTGCAAAGTGGCTTTCCAACTGATTGCACAACCTCCAATTGTAAAGACATAACCTGTGAGAGATCTTCTTCTATCAAGGTCTCCAGCAAAATCAGCATCAACATACCCAATGACTTCATCTCTAGTTCTTCCAAATTGTAAACAAACATCAGTAGTACCTTGTAAGTATCTTAAAATCCACTGAACTGATTTCCAGTGTTTTTTACCGGGATTTGCCATGTATCTGCTAACTGCATTGATTGAATATGATAAATCTGGACGTGAACAAACCATAGTATACATGAGAGATCCCATTGCACTAGAGTATGGAACATGTGATATGTACTTAATCTCATCATCTGATTGTGGAGACAAAGCCGATGAAAGTCTGAAATGGGCTACTAAAGGAGTACTAACAGGCTTAGCACTCTGCATATTGAAACTGCAAAGAACTTTCTCAATGTACCCTTTCTGATTTAGGTACAATTTACTTGCTTTTCTATCTTTGAGAATCTCCATACCAAGTATCTTCTTTGCTGGTCCCAAATCTTTCATCTCAAATTCTTCACTTAGTTGGGCTTTGACCTTTCTTATCTCTCCTTTATCTTTTGTTGTTATCAACATGTCATCAACATAAAGAAGTAGACACACAAAAGAACCATCTCTGTTTTTCTTAAAGTAAACACAATTATCAAAACTACTTCTATTGAAATCATGAGAAGTCATAAAGGAATCAAACCTCTTTTACCACTGTCTTGGTGACTGTTTCAAACCATAAAGGGACTTTTTCAACAAGCAAACATAGTCTTCTTTTTTCGAGACTGTAAAACCCTCTAGTTGTTGCATGTAAATATCATCCTCAAGTTCTCCATGCAAAAATGCAGTTTTTACATCTAACTGCTCAAGCTATAAATCATGCATGGCCAAAATACCAAGCAAAGCTCGAATCGAACTATGCTTCACAACTGGGGAGAACACTTCTGTGAAGTCCACTCCTAGAATTTGACTGTAACCCTTTGCAACAAGCCTTGCTTTATATTTGGGTTCTTCAGCTCCTGGAGTCCCTTCTTTCTTTTTCAACACCCGTTTACAATGAACAACCTTTTTACCTTCAGGAAGTTTCATGAAATCCCATGTTCTGTTTTTGTGGAGTGATTCCATCTCCTTTTGCATAAAAAACATCCACTTTTCTGAATCTTCACAGCTAACCGCCTCAGAATAATTAGATGGCTCTTGGTTCGCATCTATATCTTCAACCAAATTTAAAGCATAAGCAACTAGATCAGCCTCGACATACTTCTTTGGAGGTTTAATTTCTCTTTTAGTTCTGTTTTTGGCGATAGAGTATTGTGGTGAAGAAACAACTCTATTCTCAATTTTTTTACTGGCTTGAGGAGTTGACTCTGTTGTAGATTCTGTATTGAATTGATGCTCCACCTGCTTTTGATTTTCTTTATTGGAAGAGTTTTTAAGAGATAAGTTAGGTAGCATAGCAGTTTCATCAAAAACAATATCTCTGCTAATCACAACTTTTCTATTTTCAGGACACCATAATTTATACCCTTTTACACCAGCTTTATAACCAAGAAAAACACATTTAATGGATCTCGGTTCCAATTTTCCATTATCAACATAAGCATATGCGGGACACCCAAAGATCTTTAAATCAGAATAATTATCAGGATTACCAGACCATACCTCTTGTGGAGTCTTTTTCTCAATGGCAACGGATGGAGATCGGTTGATAAAAAAACATGCAGTAGAGGCTGCTTCAGCCCAAAACGACTTTGGTAAGTTGGCATTTGACAACATATATCACACCTTCTCCATGATCGTTCTGTTCATTCGTTCTGCAATGCCGTTTTGCTGTGGAGTATGACGAACTGTAAAGTGTCTCACGATCCCTTCTAACTTGTACAGTTTAATAAACTCATCAGAACAAAACTCTAAGCCATTACCTGTGTGAAGGTATTTTATTTGTTTTCCCGTCTGTTTTTCAATCATAGTTTTCTAAGACTTAAATGCGAAAAACACATCACTTTTCTGCTTCAGGAAGAACGCCCAAAATTTTCTGGAAAAATTATCAATAAAAGTTAGTATATAATTAGCTCAACCTCTCGAAGGCACTCTGGATGGCCCCATAGATCAGAATGAATATACTCCAATGTTCCCTTCGTGTTATGGATTCCTCTGGTCAATCAAACTCTCATTTGCTTCCCAAAAATGCAATGCTCACAGAACTTTAGTTTGCAGATTCCTTGCCCATCAAGAAGACCTCTTTTGCTCAATTCTGCCATGCCATTCTCACTCATATGCTTTAGATGCATATGCCAAAATAATATCATAATCTGACAAGGAAGAGGAAGCGACAGCTGCATCACCAGTAACAGTAGAACCCTGCAAAACATATAACTTGACAGTTTTTTTATGCCCTTTCATCACAACAAGGGAATCTTTGGAAATCTTCAAAACCCTACTTTCAGTTGTGTATCTGTACCCTTTTGAATCAAGAGTACTCAACGAAATTAAATTTTTCTTCAACTTTGGAACATGTCGCATGTCACTAAGTGTTCTGAAAACTCCGTCAAACATCTTAACTTTAATTGTTCCAACACCTGTAATTTTACACGAAGTATTATTTCCAATCAAAACAACACCTTCAGACACTATTTTGTAAGTTGTAAACTAATCCCGATTGGGACTCATGTGGAAGGTGCAGCCTAAATCAAAGATCCACTCATTGCTCACTTTAGAATTGTTGACAGAGGTGACTAGAAGTTCACCATCGTTGTATTCTTCTACAATGTTAGCTTTACTGAAATTTTCTGGCTACTTTCCCTTTTAATTCGCAGCCTCCCTTTTGATCTTATTCTGTAGCTTATAGCACTCAGATTTAATGTGCCCTTTCTTCTTGCAGAAGTTACAAGTTTTACCTCTATTTGAAGACTTTGATCTACCCTTAGATTTACAGCGAGGATTTCGTTCATGTGTCCTTCCATGATCATCATCAGCATTCTGATCTTGTCTCCCACGAACAATGAGACCCTTACCTTGAGAGTTGGTTTTAACCATAAGATGCTTTATCTTATCATACGAGGTCAAAGAATCATAAACCTCATCAACTGTGAGAGACTCGTGGCTATATAAAATCGTGTCTCTAAAGGTTGAATAAGACGGGGGCAACGGACAAAGTAGAACCAACCCTAGATCTTCCTTATCATACTGAACCTCCATGGCCTCCAAGTTTGAGAGAATTTCTTTAAACACTGTTAAGTGTTCGTGCACAGATGCACCTTTCTCCAAACGATGAGCATAAAAATGCTGCTTCATATGCAGCTTGCTGGTTAGAGTTTTCGACATACATATTTGTTCCAGCCTCTTACATAATCTAGTGGCGGTCTTCTCCTTCATCACATCTTGCAAAATTTCGTTAGAGAAATGCAGATGTGACTGTGTTAATGCCTTTCGATCCTTGCGTTTCTTCTCTTCCTCCATCAATGTCGAAGGCATCTTATCTACCCCTAGCAGGGTTTCCTCTAAGTCCATCTGTGCAAGAACTATCTGCATCTTTATCTGCCACAACGCAAATCTGGTGTTGCGATACAACCACTGTATTTTATTTAAATAAGGATTCAGGTCACTTAATTCTAACAGAGCAAATATTCATTTAGCGATATTATATTTACATTTTTTTTCCACAACATACATATTTTCATTAATTTACCATTTTATTTTAATGGATTTTATTTCAAAGTTTCTCATTTCATTATATGACAAAGTTATCTAATGTTAAGCTTTTATTTTCATTTCTCATTAACTAAGTGTCCAACATTTCACATTTCATTTTTTATTTGTTGCAACTTAAATCCGGTCGAGACGGTTTGATTCGAATCTAGAATGTCATATTTGTTAGCTCGATAATGAATCAAAAACTCAATTGAAATAATCGAGGGGGTGAATTGGTCTTTTAATAAATTTGGTGGAAGCAATGAATGAATAAACAATTGACAAAAAGATTTAGAGTGGTTCGGCCCCAGTTGCTTACTATACTACCTTAGCTTTCCACAACTAAGGATTTTCTAAATTCAATAATTTGTTCAACCTTTTAGGAAAATGTTTAACCTTACAAATTCCTAAAGATTTCTACACAAACCTTAAGACTCAAACCCTCTTAAAGAAATACAAAGAAGCAAACAAAATAATAACCCATACAAGATTAAATTGTTTGCTAATTAAGCATAATTATATAGAAAACATTTGAACTGAATGAAAAACAATAAAGCTCACAAGTGTATGTAAGAAAAGTATTGAAAATTTAAGCACTAAGGTTGTATGATTAATCTTTTTGCTTTAATTCTTTATCTTGTTGTTGCAGGACCTTTGAAACTTGGTATTTATACCCTATAATTTATTTCTAACTGTTGGAGTTGTTGTGGAAGTTAATAAAGCTATTGGAATGAAAATACCAATTCATTTAATTCACCTGCAACAAAAGGTATCGATACTTTTTGAAAAAGTATCGATAATTTTATCATTTAATGCTTTAATTCAATGACCATTAAACCAGTACTAAGAGAAAGTTATTGATATCAAATAAAACGTATTGATACTATATCGATACTTAATAGATACCTCAAAAATGGCAGAATGTTAATTTCGTATCAATACTAAAAAAAGGTATCAATAAAAATATACCAAAATCAATAATCTTTAAAATTAACCAACACCAATAAAAAACGTATCGATACCATATCGATAACAAGTCAGTGACCTATTTTGGTATAAATTATTAGAAATTTATCGATACCAGACAAAAAATATCGATACCTTTTGGCCTGAAGCATTTTTACCTTGTTTGAAAATGTTTGAAATATTGTTTTTAATTAACTTGGCCTTGAAAATTTTTCTAAGTATAAATTTAACATTTTTGTATTTAGATATGATCTGAAGTACATTTTTTTCCAAATGTTGTTTAAAATAATTTTTATTCAAAACATTGTATTTGTTATATATACCTTTGTCTCATTTACTGTTTTGATTGTTTTGAGTTCTTCTAAACCTTAAATAGGAAGATAAATGCGCTTTAATGCATTTGAATTTACGTCCTTACATGGACAACAATAAAAATGTCAATCGAGTGAACACCCTTTGAGCAAAAAAGTATTTTTTTTATAAGTTTCAAAAAAAGTATTATCCCTGCTTATATAAAACTATATACTTTCCGCTAAGTTAGGCCTATTTTTTTCGTTGAAACGGTCAACATCGGTCCAATGATTGCATGTAAGCTGCTAAGTATGAACCATTGTAGAAGGGATCATAAAATTTGCACTTGCAACTGTTGCTCGAGAAATGAGAAAGAAATGGATATCGACTTGGTGGTGTTAATAAGACATTGGTACCTGTAAGTTACTTGAGTTTGATTTAAAAAAAATTAAATCTGATTTGGTAATTATCGAGTCAAGTTCAAGCTATTGATCGATTCGAATTTGAACTTAATAATACTTGATTCAAATGGTTCGCAAATCTTATCAAACTTTTCATATTTTTATATTATTAAATTATGGCATTACCCTTAATATATATTGTTAACCCTAAGCTTAATTATTGAGTTGAGAATTCAAGCTTGAGTACAAAAATTAGTATATGAGCTTAATTGAGCTTGAGCTTGAGTAGCTCGATTATATCTTGAACCGAGTTCAAGCTTAAAAATAGATGTTCGATCGAACTTAAGCTCAAACTTAACAATATTCGAGCTCGGTTTGACTCGATTACAACCCTAATACTTGCTCTAAAGTGAGGGCTGGGGATAGGTCTACTGAGAAGCAGATGTTGACTTCCATGACGGCAAACAACCAGAAATGAATATAATCTTTACCCAAAAGTTGTGTATATGATGGTAGCTAAAATATCATTACAAGGATTACACCATTCTCCCACTTGTTCTTTACCACACTTTTTCATAGAATCCTAAAAAACCAACCAACCAAAGGGTAAATTAAAGAAATTATCAGTATCTTTTTGTTTTATAATTAAGTGTATATATATATTAAACAAGGGTAAATTACACTAAAGTTATTAAACTATTTATAAGTTTGCATTTTGGTCACTTAACTTCAAAATGTTAAAAATAGTCACTGAACTATTCAAAAGTCTTTATTTAAGTCATTAGACTACTAAGTTTTTTTTTTTTAAAGTCCAGCTAGAAAGCTCTAAGCAACAACATGACAATCGGTACAGTGATTTAGTACCTACCGACGATTAGAAAAACATAACTTCGATCCAAGTCGATCTGAAGATCAAAGAAGAAAGATGATTCGATTTTGGTTGGCAAATTTGTAACATTTAAAATTGTTTCATAAAAAAAACCGAACATAGAAAAAAAGAGAGGAATGAGAGCTTTCAATTAGTGCATGCAGTATAAACAAAGAAGGTATACAACAATAATTTTAACAGCCTAGTGACTTAAATGAAAACTTTCAAATAGTTCAATAATTATTTTATAATTTTCTAAAATTAAATGACCAAAAAATAAAATTACTAATAATTTAATGACTAAGTAAACAATTAAAGCGAAACAATCTAAAATATTTATATGCTTCGCACAATCATTGAAGAACACATATCTACAAAAATATTTTTCATAATATCATAATAATTTGAGTTATACTGTAACACCCCAAACCCGGCCCACGAGCCTTCACCGGATCTGGTATGTCACGGAGTGAAAACGTTTTGAAAGATCCAGGTTAACAGTGGAAATCTAAAAATATTGTTGAATTTGTAAAGCGATGTTTGCTAAAACTAAGATAGGTTGATTTGATAAACACGATTGAGTTGAAAACTTTTTCTTTTCCTTTGAAACCATTTGATCATTTAGATTTTTAGAAATGTCGGGGTCATTGATAACTTGGTAAAATTTGCTACCCGATGGTAACGTCTTTGAAAACGCGTACGAGCACTTACTTTGAAAACGTTGCTTTTACCGATTTGCTCAACAGCTTATAAATTCGTTAATGAGGTAATAGAAATAAGGTAAAAGCTACTACTTAAACATCCATAATAATAACTAGCGGCCATATTACAAACCAAACCAAAATGTAATAATAACTATTAACTTTAATGGTACGAAATAAAATTTCAAAACCAAGGAACGAGCATGGCCACCTCGAGTTCTCTCCGGCGCCGTCTCCGCGATCTACTCACCTGAAAAAGATAGGGAAAAGGGTGAGTCACCAAGACTCAGTGCATAATTAATACACATGTCCCCACATACGGGCTTGGCCCATATCCACCGAACAAACACACACATGAATATGCAATTATGAAGCCCAACCTAGCCATCCATACTCCTTTTTCTACCCCGTGTGGTACCAAACCACTGGTGGTGCCAAACCACTGGTGACTTAAAGTCACGGTATCCGTCAATGCTTGTGGTGCCAAACCACTGGTGGTGCCAAACCACTGGTGACCCGAAGTCACAAATCAAATGATGGGGCCAACCCATCGTGTGATACCAAATCACTGGCGTCGATCCCGTATCTCAAATGTGGGGCCAACCCACGGTGGAATTAATCCACAGGGATGAGACGCTATGAGGTGCCAAACCTCTGGAGGTGCCAAACCTCTGGTGACCGAAGTCACAATGTGGTACCAAACCACTGGTGTCCGTCGACACAAATATTACTTCCCCCTCCACTCGTTTAATCCCCCATCATCATGCTCACATAACAAGTATCATGATCCCATATATCATGCATTTGTATATAGCATAACATTTAACAGCATGTGATGGCATACACAACATATATCATAGATCGAGTATTAGGGGACTTACCCGAAAACCAAGCTTATGCCCACAAGGCAAAGATACTACATAATGGGTGATAAAATATCATTATAATGACAATTTATACTAATAAAGTGTGTAAGAGCTTACACACCTGATTAAACGATCACCCACCTTGGGTATCCAACATCTTAGCCCTTATTTCGGTCACATGCACAACATATACGTATACAAATAACACATATAAACAAGCAAGAGAACAGTGCAATAACTATGCACCTGATCACAAACAGCGTTATGCCCTCAATCCCGAAGCTATCCCTAAGCGATACTACGGCTACTTGCCCACGCTGTTGTTCGGACGCTTGCCCACACACCCGGCGATCAATCTCAGATCGCCGAGATCGCGCTTCTTTCTTTTAAACTTTGGGATAGGGGCTACCCCTTTATCTTCTTGACTAACACTTGCGTCCATCGATACACTAAATCAGATCAAACAGTTAATCACCCAAGTCATAAATCTAAGTATTTAATCCTTACTAACTATTTCTTACCAACGAGCTGAAATCTCGGAAGCCACTCCTTCAATGCACCCTTAACGCTACTACACACAAGAAAGCAAACTCTTAACATCTCAAGATCACATTCGGCCAACCTTACTAAGGTTTAGCCTCAAGCTTTCGACATACTCTTAGAACCCATAGGCCATTCGGCCAAAAATTACATTCCAAACCACAGGAGTTAGTCGTCCCTTACCTTGATGGTTGATTCGGCCCCTCAACACCAATGCTCGACTCCCTCTATAGGTGTTCACGGGTTTCGGCTACCACATAAAACGAGAGTGAGGTTTAAAACCCGAGTAATATTGATTGAAGAAAGTATCGACAGAGAAGCAAAAGAGATTCGGCATAATCGAATTAGTTGAAGAAGGGATCTACACTTACCAGAATATTCGGCCATTCCCCAAGAGAATAAATCTTGATTTCGGCACCTACTATAATAATGAAGAAATAGTGCAAAAAGAGAGGTCTTGAGAGCAAAGTATTCGGCTAACACAATGTAAATGAGAGAGAATATTTTCATGAACTTTTTGCCAAGAAACGAATTGAAAGGAAAAAGAACAAAGCCAAAGAATTCTGGCATCCAAATGAGCCTACCTTCAAACGAAAATACCACCCTAAAACCTCCTTCCAAAACCGAATCCTCAAGTTCTTGGAGCTTCCCTAGTTCGGCTAAAATAATATGGCAAGGAACGAAAGCAAACTACAAGCTCTCCCTTATCAACTCAAGGCCGGCCAAGCTCCCCTAACCAAGCTTCATTCGGCCAAGCATTCAAAATTGGAAAGAAAAGAAAATAAAAGTCATTTTCGGTCATGTTCTCCTTTTGCTAATCTCCAAGCCGGCCATGGTCTCTCTCTATCTTCAATGTGAAAAATTGTCCATCACTAATTGGAATAAACTTTGTTTAATCATGTTTCCATCACCAACATTAATTAAATCAAAATGCCCAACACTAGCTCCTTCTTCAAGGCCGACCAACCCCCAAGCATGCTTCATTCTCATCATCAAAATTCAAAAATCACATTGTTTAAACATTCCCCCATACTACATCATTTCCTATACCTATTCTTTAATAAACAAAATATCAATAACCATGCCTTCTACACAATATAATAATAACCCATCACCTTAGCCATAAAATAATAAAACAATAAAGGTTAATGTTCATGCTCCCAAACGGCAATGCTTCCAAAACTAAAGCCGGCTACACATTGAAACTCCAATGCCGCACATGCCCTCCCCTTTTACTAATTTTAACAACAATTCCATTGTTTAATCTATTCCCTATCATTAACATAAAATAAATTAACAAAATCTAACCCATACCTCCTTATTACCTTACATAATATATTAATAATAATAATAATAATAATAATACTAAATACCAACTACCCATCACCATTAAAATAATAAAACTAAAAACCAACAAATCCCCATATATACCTCACGCATATAACAATAATAAAGTTAAAATAATGGTAATAATAATAATAAAATAAAACCCATGCTTCCTTTAATAATTAATAATAAAAACTAATAAAAAAAAAAATCCCATCACCTTTAAAATAATAAACTAAAACTAAAATAGTATCCATACTCTGCAGCTTTTGAAAACAAGTAGCAAAATAATAAAAATAATAATAAAACAAATTAAAAAATCCCATGCGTGCATGTGCCATGCAAAAACTACCCACGCCTGCAAGAAGGAAAAATAAAATTCCCTAGACGCAGCCTCCAGGTCTCGAGTTCGAGACCTGGAGAAGACTCCCCAACGCCTCACCACCACTCGGACACCACGACTTTCATGTCCACTAACGTTCAAAATATTCTTTTTAAAGCCTTCCTCACACAACGCCCTTTTGCAACAAAATAAAAACTTATGCCGTGCCCAATACTCGAACCCTCGACCTGATTAGCGCCAATCCAAAGCCTTAAGTGGCACACTAAAACCACTTTACCAGGGCATTTTATATGCCATAACTTACCAAAATTTATTCTTAAGACCTCCTTGCTTATTACCTCTTTTAACCCTCAATTTTCAAAATTTTTCAAAACACTCCCCTTTTATCCTTGAGCTTTAATAACCCCTAAAACTCATCAAAACAAATCTTAAGGCCTATTAACACTTAAGATATGCTTCAAACACACAGCCCCTATTTTAGGATGTTACAAATCTACCCCCCTTAAAAATAATTTCGTCCTCGAAATTACTTACTAACGAACATCCGTACATTTCAATTCACCGCACCATGCTTATGCTGCACACTCTGATTCTACAAAACTAACACATTCCTTATATACTATCTCAGGATTCGTATTCAAGGTTCCATACTCCACTAGCATCAAACACGAACTATCTTACCTTCTAAGCACAGTTTCTAAGTTCACATTCGAACACTTCACCAATAGTACAAGTATGAACCGATCTTATAAAACTCAAATAATAAAAGATATTCCATAACAAGAAACTCACCTGCTAACACATCCTCGGTTGCCTCGCATCCAAACCTTTAGCATCTCAGCTTGAAGTTCCACGTCCTTGACTTCGCGCCCTATCCATCACTTGAGGACAGTCTTTAATCAAGTGAGACTTAGATTTACACCTAAAACATCTTCGATTTCGGTTCCAACACTCGCCGTCATGATACCTCCCACACTGAGCACACGGACAGCTCCGATTTCCCACAGCTGGCTTAGTCACACGAGCAAAATTTTCAATCCTTGGTCTTTTTCGAAGACCCTCAGATGATTCAGACGGTCCAAAATTTCTCCTATCCCGGTTCCTATCCTTATCTCTGTTTTGTCTCATCGAGTCCTTAATCCCTTCAGCTACCTTAGCTTTTCGACTAACACCGCGAACTCCCGTTCCTGACGAGGAGCTATCAACAATCTCAGGTCGTCTCTTAATCCGTCCTCAAACCGGACACATCGCTCATGCTCCGTAGCAACTACCCCTCGAGCATATCGGCTTAACCTTAGGAATTCCGCTTCGTATTCCGCCACAGACTTGTTCCCTTGAACCAGCCCCAAAAACGCCTTCCTCTGAGCATCAATGTAGTGAGTACTTCTTCTGGTATGCTGTCTTGACATACTCCCAAGTGAGGTCTTCAGCTGTGACACTCTCTCAAACCGTGAGCCACCATTGATACGCCTCGTCGCGGAGTAGCGCCACCATTCCTTTTGCTTTTTCCTTAGGGCTCAGATCGAGCTCATCCATAATTCGCTCGGTTGCTTCCAACCAATATTCAGCCGTACTGGGTGCCACGCCGGACACACCACGGAACAACTTCGCTCTATTGGCTCGAAATCGCTCGGGAACAGATTTTCGAGCTCTCATATTTCCTCCCACTCCAGCCACCATCTCAAAAAAAGGCTGGTGGTGGAGGTGGTACCTCATTATCAGACCCTTGACCCGATCTAACGGGTTTCGAAACGGCCATTCTGCCTCGACCACGTCCTCTAAAACTCATCTCTTATTGCGCAATCTGACTTAATCACGAACAATTTTATGAAATAAAGTATTTAAAAGTGGTTCTTTCGATCACACAAGGGTTCAATTCAAGTTCGCTATTCTAATTCAGAAAGTCACATTCACGCTCATAAACAGAGACATATTCATATCACCTCAATAGTCAAAGGTACTTACCCGAGCGGATCAGTGCCGGAGACTCGGTGCCATGCTATTTAAAACTAAACCATTTTCATAATATTCCACAAAAGACTATCAAGAAAACATTTTTTTGGGCCTTGGGCCCCCACAGCCGAGTTTTGAACCTGGCTCTGATACCAACTTGTAACACCTCAAACCCGGCCCACGAGCCTTGACCGGATCTGGTATGTCACGGAGTGAAAACGTTTTGAAAGATCCAGGTTAACAGTAGAAATCTGAAAATATTGTTGAATTTGTAAAGCGATGTTTGCTAAAACTAAGATAGGTTGATTTGATAAACACGATTGAGTTGAAAACTTTTTCTTTTCCTTTGAAACCATTTGATCATTTAGATTTTTAGAAATGTCGGGGTCATTGATAACTTGGTAAAATTTGCTACCCGATGGTAACGTCTTTGAAAACGCGTACGAGCACTTACTTTGAAAACGTTGCTTTTACCGATTTGCTCAACAGCTTATAAATTCGTTAATGAGGTAATAGAAATAAGGTAAAAGCTACTACTTAAACATCCATAATAATAACTAGCGGCCATATTACAAACCAAACCAAAATGTAATAATAACTATTAACTTTAATGGTACGAAATAAAATTTCAAAACCAAGGAACGAGCATGGCCACCTCGAGTTCTCTCCGGCGCCGTCTCCGCGATCTACTCACCTGAAAAGATAGGGAAAAGGGTGAGTCACCAAGACTCAGTGCATAATTAATACACATGTCCCCACATACGGGCTTGGCCCATATCCACCGAACAAACACACACATGAATATGCAATTATGAAGCCCAACCTAGCCATCCATACTCCTTTTTCTACCCCGTGTGGTACCAAACCACTGGTGGTGCCAAACCACTGGTGACTTAAAGTCACGGTATCCGTCAATGCTTGTGGTGCCAAACCACTGGTGGTGCCAAACCACTGGTGACCCGAAGTCACAAATCAAATGATGGGGCCAACCCATCGTGTGATACCAAATCACTGGCGTCGATCCCGTATCTCAAATGTGGGGCCAACCCACGGTGGAATTAATCCACAGGGATGAGACGCTATGAGGTGCCAAACCTCCGGAGGTGCTAAACCTCCGTGACCAAGTCACAATGTGGTACCAAACCCACGGTGTCCGTCGACACAAATATTACTTCCCCTCCACTCGCTTAATCCCCATCATCATGCTCACATAACAAGTATCATGATCCCATATATCATGCATTTGTATATAGCATAACATTTAATGACATGTGATGGCATACACAACATATATCATAGATCGAGTATTGGGGACTTACCGAAAACCAAGCTTATGCCCACAAGGCAAAGATACTACATAATGGGTGATAAAATATCATTATAATGACAATTTATACTAATAAAGTGTGTAAGAGCTTACACACTGATTAAACGATCACCCACCTTGGGTATCCAACATCTTAGCCCTTATTTTGGTCACATGCACAACATATACGTATACAAATAACACATATAAACAAGCAAGAGAAACGATTGCAATAACTATGCACTGATCACAAACAAACAGCGTTATGCCCTCAATCCGAAGCTATCCTAAGCGATACTACGGCTACTTGCCCACGTTGTTGTTCGACGACGCCCACACCCCCGGCGGTCAATCTCAGATCGCCGAGATCGCTCTTCTTTTAAACTTTGGGATAGGGGCTACCCTTTATCTTCTTGACTAACACTTGCGTCCATCGATACACTAAATCGGATCAAACGCTTAATCACCCAAGTCATAAATCTAAGTATTTAATCCTTACTAACTATTTCTTACCAACGAGTGAAATCCGGAAGCCACTCCTTCAATGCACCCTTAACGCTACTACACACAAGAAAGCAAACTCTTAACATCTCAAGATCACATTCGGCCAACCTTACTAAGGTTTAGCCTCAAGCTTTCGACATACTCTTAGAACCCATAGGCCATTCGGCCAAAAATTACATTCCAAACCACGGGAGTTAGTCGTCCCTTACCTTGATGGTTGATTCCCCTCAACACCAATGCTCGACTCCTCTATAGGTGTTCACGGGTTTCGGCTACCACATAAAACGAGAGTGAGGTTTAAAACCCGAGTAATATTGATTGAAGAAAGTATCGACAGAGAAGCAAAAGAGATTCGGCATAATCGAATTAGTTGAAGAAGGGATCTACACTTACCAGAATATTCGGCCATTCCCCAAGAGAATAAATCTTGATTTTGCACCTACTATAATAATGAAGAAATAGTGCAAAAAGAAAGGTCTTGAGAGCAAAGTATTCGGCTAACACAATGTAAAGGAGAGAGAATATTTTCATGAACTTTTTGCCAAGAAACGAATTGAAAGGAAAAAGAACAAAGCCAAAGAATTCTGGCATCCAAATGAGCTTACCTTCAAACGAAAATACCACCCTAAAACCTCCTTCCAAAACCGAATCCTCAAGTTCTTGGAGCTTCCCTAGTTCGGCTAAAATAATATGGCAAGGAACGAAAGCAAACTACAAGCTCTCCCTTATCAACTCAAGGCCGGCCAAGCTCCCCTAACCAAGCTTCATTCGGCCAAGCATTCAAAATTGGAAAGAAAAGAAAATAAAAGTCATTTTCGGTCATGTTCTCCTTTTGCTAATCTCCAAGCCGGCCATGGTCTCTCTCTATCTTCAATGTGAAAAATTGTCCATCACTAATTGGAATAAACTTTGTTTAATCATGTTTCCATCACCAACATTAATTAAATCAAAATGCCCAACACTAGCTCCTTCTTCAAGGCCGACCAACCCCCAAGCATGCTTCATTCTCATCATCAAAATTCAAAAATCACATTGTTTAAACATTCCCCCATACTACATCATTTCCTATACCTATTCTTTAATAAACAAAATATCAATAACCATGCCTTCTACACAATATAATAATAACCCATCACCTTAGCCATAAAATAATAAAACAATAAAGGTTAATGTTCATGCTCCCAAACGGCAATGCTTCCAAAACTAAGGCCGGCTACACATTGAAACTCCAATGCCGCACATGCCCTCCCCTTTTACTAATTTTAACAACAATTCCATTGTTTAATCTATTCCCTATCATTAACATAAAATAAATTAACAAAATCTAACCCATACCTCCTTATTACCTTACATAATATAATAATAATAATAATAATAATAATAATACTAAATACCAACTACCCATCACCATTAAAATAATAAAACTAAAAACCAACAAATCCCCATATATACCTCACGCATATAACAATAATAAAGTTAAAATAATGGTAATAATAATAATAAAATAAAACCCATGCTTCCTTTAATAATTAATAATAAAAACTAATAAAATAAAAAAATCCCATCACCTTTAAAATAATAAACTAAAACTAAAATAGTATCCATACTCTGCAGCTTTTGAAAACAAGTAGCAAAATAATAAAAATAATAATAAAACAAATTAAAAAATCCCATGCGTGCATGTGCCATGCAAAAACTACCCACGCCTGCAAGAAGGAAAAATAAAATTCCCTAGACGCAGCCTCCAGGTCTCGAGTTCGAGACCTGGAGAAGACTCCCCAACGCCTCAGCCACTCGGACACCCTGACTTTCATGTCCACTAACGTTCAAAATATTCTTTTAAAGCCTTCCTCAGCGTCAACGCCCTTTTGCAACAAAATAAAAACTTATGCCGTGCCCAATACTCGAACCCTCGACCTGATTAGCGCCAATCCAAAGCCTTAAGTGGCACACTAAAACCACTTTACCAGGGCATTTTATATGCCATAACTTACCAAAATTTATTCTTAAGACCTCCTTGCTTATTACCTCTTTTAACCCTCAATTTTCAAATTTTTTTCAAAACACTCCCCTTTTATCCTTGAGCTTTAATAACCCCTAAAACTCATCAAAACAAATCTTAAGGCCTATTAACACTTAAGATATGCTTCAAACACACAGCCCCTATTTTGGGATGTTACATATACACTTATTATTTTATATTAATTATCATTTTACTAGTGTTACATATTAATTTATTATATAAAAAAATGAGTTGAGAGAAAATTTTAAATTAATGAAATTACTCTTTATTATTCATTATGTAACACCCCTAACCCGTATCCGTCGCCGGAATAGGGTTAAAGGCGTTACCGGACAGATCGAAAACTTTTACAGACATTTAGTAAAACCATTCACCAATCGCGATCAAAGTGTCCTTTATATAGGTCAACGAGACCTTAATCATGCTTTAGAGTAAGGTCGGGACTAAACTGAACACATACAAAAATTATCAAAAATTTATAACTTTTCTAAGTTATAGAGGCCACACGCCCGTGTGGGTAGGCCGTGTGCCTCCCACGGCAACTAGACACACCCATGTGTCCTGGCCGTGCCAAATCAGAGCATGTATTCTGACTTTTCCACACGGCCACCAGGCACGCCCGTGTGCCATGGCCGTGTACTCTTAGGCAATATACTGACTTATTCACACGGCTACTAGGCAAGTCCGTGTACCGTGGCCGTGTACACTTGGGCTAGCTACTGACTTAATGCCACGGTCACTAGGCACGCCCGTGTGCCACAACCTTGTAGGCAAAACAGGCCATTTGTAGGGCCAAAATGCCACCCACAATAGGATCATTCCTACAAGCATTATACCAATTCATTTCTTACACAATTGACAATCAAAGACATACCAAGCTATGCATTATATAACATAACCACTCAAACATATAACCAACATTTATCTAGCCACATCTCATGGCTATATATACACATTTCAAACATCATCCAAAATGACTAGCCTATACATGCCATATTTAGCTATATACATATTTCAAAGATACCAAAATGAGTTGAGTATTGTGATGATGATCCTCGACGGTCCCGAGCCTTCAGTAGCTTTGACGATCTATAAAACAGAGAAAACACACACAGAGTAAGCTTTCAAAAGCTTAATAAGCCATATACAAATAAACTTAACATAAAATGCACATAACTATATTGATGCTATAACAATAATGGTTCTCATAGCATATACATCTCATATAGAGTTTGGCTCACTTGCTTAGCCATATCTTACCACATTATTCAACTCAAATATCACATATACACATAGCTCTTTTAAGCATATTTTCACATATCATCTCATCGTTCCATTGCACATATTCATCTTAGTAAGTTCATATAGATACTTACCTTTCATACACACTTAGTGTACATATCAAATGTACCTGAAGCGGATATACAACCACATAATCGTTCGTATATTGGATTTGCCCGTTGAACCACTCGGAATCTAATAGGATATGCAGAATGCTCGGAATAGTCGTACAATGCCAATGTCCTAGATCTTACTTGTAATCAGATATCGATGTCGCTGTCCCAGACAGGGTCTTACACGAATCAATACGATGCCAATGTCCCAGACATAGTCTTACACGTAAATCTTATCTCGACGCCAACGTCCCAGACGTAGTCTTACACGAAAGCTCAAATCAATGCCTACGTCCCAGACGTGGTCTTACACAAAAGCTCAAATCAATGCCTACGTCCTAGACGTGGTCTTACATGATAACACGTAACAGACACCTATGTCATGACATAGTTAATCCTATCTATTCCTAGGTTCATACGGGACTTCTCGGATGTTAACACTATGTTGATCTTGTCTCGGAATTCATGTATACAACATCTGATAAGCATTCATCTTTACCAATAGTCATATGAACATACATAATTCAATACAAATACATTTATTTGTACATTGACTTACCTCGGATTCGGATATTTGATCGAACTTGGTTATTCGACTACCTTCGCTTTCCCGCGATCTAAACCCGTTTTCTTCAATTCTTGATCTATACATATTCAAATTTAACCCTTTTATTTACCAACATATTCATTTCAATCCAAAGACACACATTTAGGGCTATTTGCAACTTAGCCCTCACATTTGCATATTTTATCAATTTAGTCCATTTTTCTCAAAACATCAAATATACAAAATCACCATATAACCATGCTTAGCCGAATGCCCATGTATCTCATACAAGTCCAAGCATTTCATCAAATTCACAATTTAGTCCCTCAAATTGCTATTTTCACAATTTAGCCCTAATTAGCTAAATCCATCAAAAATTCAAAAACAAAACATGTTCATTTAACACATATCTTTCATTAAACACCTAAACTCATCACAAAGCTCACCATTTCATCAATGGCACATTTCATAAACATCATCAATTCTTCAAATCAACATGGGCTTGATAGTAGACTAAGCAACAATCTCAAAAACATATAAATTATCAAAAATCGAGTCAAAATCTTACCTTAATTTGACCACAAAAGTGTCGAAATTTAGCTTGGCTTATTCCTTTCTTTTCTTTGCTAATTTCGGCTAAAATAAGATGATAACTATCATCTTTCAATTGTTTCTTTTACTTAATATCATATTATTAATCAAATTACAAAATTATCCCTTCAACAAATAATTAAAACAAACATACAATAAGGATATATTTGTCCTTTGTCCATCCACTAACTAATTAGTGGCTTAATTGCCTCATAAGGCCTCCTCTTTTAATAGCCACAACACATAGGTGCTTTAACATATAACATGCAAATTTTGCATTTAATGCAATTCAATCCTTTTGTCAAATTAAGCACACAGACGGACAAATTAACTTACGGAAATTTAACACATGTTTAATCACATATTAAAGGCACAGAAAATAGTATTAAAATATTATTCAAACTCGAATTTGTGGTCCCGAAACCACTGTTCCGACTAGGGTCTAAACCGGACTGTTACACGTTATATTATTATATTGACATTAGAAAAATAAATTTTATTTTAAATAATAGAGTTTTTATTCATTTGAATTATATAGTTGAATCGAAATCAAATTCAACATATTTATTTTTTACATAAAATATTTATTAGTTTGAATTATACAATCGAGTATATTAATTAATTATTATTAATATATATTATTTTAAGCTAATTATTATTTAATTAGTTTTACAGTTATATACCAATTAAAAATTAAAATTTACCATTATAAATAGTATTCAACACTTAAAAATAATTTCAAACAAATAGCAACAAATAACATCTAAATAATATCACCAAAAAATGGAGATTATTAGCATCGGTAAGTTTAAAATGTCTCAAAAATAAAGAAGCATTAAAGTAATGATCTTTTGAATAGAAAATTTTAAGTCATAATCAAATGATAATATCATAGGAGATAGATGAAATATCAATTTAGTCAATGGCGAGATAAATTTATGATATTCTTTCATCATATTTATTTAATTTATTATACATATATACTAAATTTATTTTAAATTCATCCTATTCACTTTCCCCTGTCATCATCTATTGTTTAATGTGAAAATTTCACTTTATAACTGCACGTCCTTATAGATTTAATTTTACTTTATGTTATTTTTCTAATTACTATTACTATTATACTTTTATAAAATCTCCAATTGACATCAATAAATTCTTATTATGTATTACAAATTTATAAGTGCTTAGTTAATTTGTAACTACAAAGTAAGTAATCACCGGAATTACAATGTTGATTGAAGATGATGACGAAAATAGTGGACTGATTGAAGAAGAATATTAAAATAGAATATATATTTATAATATGATTAGTATTTATTTTTAAATTTTATTCTATTTTATTTTTTTTAAAGAAGTTAGATTTTTTTAACATTAACATTATCATTATCATTAATTTATTTGCATCGATTTTGTAGAGATTAAAAAAAATTAAGATTGAAGAATACAAGTTATAAATCTACAATATGTCCATCTTTTAAACGTTGTACATATAAATTTTTTAAAAATTTTGTACAATTACTTAATTACAATTTGAAAGTATTTTATTTTTAGAATATTATGTATATTAAATATTTTTAATAATTGTTGAAACCTAAAGTCGTTAATTACTTGAACTGTTTAAGATGAAAGGATATGCTTGACTGTAGTGACCATTAAGACTGGCACTATGGAAATTGTGTAAACAAAATAAACAAAGAACACTAAGATTTGTTTACATAGCTCGATTGCCTTACGTCTGCAGAGCCTAGCTCAGTGAGTAATTCAACTATCTTTAATCCACAAAACAACATGTGAATTACACTCTATCATTCCCTAAGTATAGTGACTTCACCTTTGTACCTAAAGACTAGAACACTCACCTCTAAATTCTCCCACTGAGAATTTAGACTGTAAACACAACTTGTTTACTCTCAATTGCACTTACAAACACGTTCCTCAATGAACAAATATGTGCTTTCAATAGTCTCTCAAATATATAGACATTTGAGACTTGTTAACATATTGGAGATCAACTACAATTTAATCCATTGGGATTAAATTGCAAGATACAATATATTAATAAAGTCTAATATAAAGTAGAATCCTTTAGATATATGTATTCAATGCAGTTTCAATCCAATCTCCAAATTTCAAGGGATTTGATTGTTTGATCCGATCCAATCCAATCTTCAAAGATTTGTTACTCCACAAGATAGACCCTCAAATAAGGGCCAACACATGCCCACAAAACCACTTAAGTCATTTCCCAAGCGATTTGATTGAAAAGATTTCCAACTCCAAATAAGGCAAGTTATGTTGCTTGACGAAGTGCTAGGCCAAAATGGCCATTTCCGCTAGCACTTCGATAGCTACTTCAAAAACACTTGCCTCAACAATAAAACCTCTATCAAGGTTGATCAAGCCTTTATATTTAGAGCACAAATCTATCTTCACAAGGTGAGCTTTAATCCATCTTCATCTATCCAAATCTTATCAAATCTCTTCTCTAATGGTCAAGGGATTGGCTGCGCAAAATCCATAAAAAGAAGCAACGAAAACATCATAATATTTTAGTTAAACATGCCAATGAATAAGGCAAGTTATGTGTCTGTCACAATGTTGACCAACAATCTCACCCTTCGGAATTTTTGACTAAAAATCATGTAACCAATTCTTCAAGCAAGAAATGCAACACAAGCATATGAAACTCCCTTCAAACTTAGCTTATTCTCTGTCTCCTTTTAGATAAAAATCCAAAGGAACTTCGAGAAATTGCAACTGAAGAAACAACTCCACAAGTTGAGGTTTTACCAACCACATAAAGTGATAACATGTAGACAACATCAAGAATAAACAAAATAATAATAAAAAAAGCATGGAAAATAAACATTGTAACAACCTCTACCCAACCCGTTCGCCAGGTCTGGGTATCGGATGCTACACTAACCCAAATGACTTAACAAAACTCTTGTTCTGGCTTAATTACATACTTATACAACTTGTATTAAACTAGAAATTAAACTTTAAGGCTTCATTTCATCGATTGATTACAATTTTTTAGACAAAGACTATAACATTAAATGGCACTTAACCCTGAGGCGGAGCCTCTACGGGTGCCCTTCTGTACACATGCACAACTTTCACATTTCGCCTAGCTCCAAGTGAAGTTTGGCTTGGTCCCTCTCGATTTCTGAATCTTTAACTAACCTGTATTCAAGCAGATATTTGATAAGTTCGGGGAACTTGGTGAGATTCGCATATAAAATTAAAAAGAAAATTTTGAAACATCCAGCTTTGAATAAATCTCCTTGATAATTGTATTCATTATTTTCTGGCAGGCGACACTTGGTGACTACCCAAGTAATTGTTACGTCTGTGCTCTTTACCATATTTCAATGTTCTCATTGCCTTGGAGTACCAGAACTCACTAAATAACACCATAGCCCTTGCTCTGTCAATCTATTTTCAAAGGAAGCTTCTTAGAACATGCAATTCTTACCTTTGGTAGGTCAACAAGATCTCTGCCATTCTTTATGGCTATGCTTGACCTTCGCTTTCCACTACCTTCTAACAGACATTACTGGCCATTCAACCTTGGGCATGCATTTCCACTCATGTAGACCCTAATCAACCTATTAAACCCTTTGGTTTACCTTTTCATCAACTTAAAATATATGATTGCATACTACTGTAGACTAAACTGTGCCTGTTTAATTCATATCGAATTCGTAGCTTCCCTGGCTGACTACTATATGAGTATACTATGAATACCTCCATACCTAAGGAGTCTCTTTTTCTTTTTACCCTATTCGGGGTTGATACATAACCTTGGCATCATTCACTATTCTAGTGGTCTATATTCCTTCGACACACCAAACTCACTTCTTTTTGTGACTTATCACTCTAGTTACACTGTGGACTCTACTCTCACCCTTGACATTCTTCATGAACCGCGAACTTTTCAAGTACAATCCTCATGTTTTACGTCCTAGCAGATTTCTTATGTTTACTGTCCCAGCAGACTATCCCGTATTTACTGTCCCGACGAACTACCATTGGTCGCCATAGTCGACCTATGGTCTTACACCTTAAACCTTGAAGGTGTTGCCTCGAAGGACCCCACCGCCATCGCGGTGTTGCCCTAGAGAGCCTGCTAACCGTCATCGTGGTAATACTCTATGGAACCTAAATACCATTGTTATGGTGTCATCCCGTAGGACTTGTTTTGCATTTCACTGTGATGCTCGAACATCGAAGTGTCCCTTCTGCAATGGCCAGAGCTTTGCACATCGCAGTTTGCTCCCAACAATCCTGGATGGCTAAATCTTAACAGAATTCTAATTTCCCTATTCCTCTACCCATTCATCCATTACACCTTTCCTAACCTTGATGCTAAAACACCGTAGTGTTCCCTCCTCAAGTCCTAGAGCTTCGCTCATCATGAGTGCACTCAGCAACATGTATGACGGTATTTAACAGAATCACCCCTTTTCCCCAATCCTAACTTCGTCTAACCCGTCGATAAATCCCTTCCATGTTCTACTATCATAAATATGCAACACATGCCTTTCATAGATGAAATACAATGGAATCATAATTCGTTCATGCATACTTGGACTAAAGTGGTGGATACTCATGTCTATACGATCTTAAACATAATTAGCATTTCAGAGCTGAGGTGCAGAAACTCACATTGTTTTCTTAACCTTGCCAGTTTAGCTTGTTCGAATAGCCAGAGCCTCCTTTGTCATGGAAGTTAAGCATGACAACCATTCATCGATTAATTTTAATGGTGGTTAGTCCTTAGAAACCCAAAACCTTAAATTATATAAAAGCTTTGAAAGTCTTGCTTTACTCCTTTCCTCAATCCATAAGCACAGAGAGATAATGAAGCTTATCAATTCCTCAATTTATCCATCACCAAACTTAAATTCACACCTCTGACACAACATGCATAACTTTCTTCATTTGCATACCCTTCTTGTTCTTCAGAACAATTGAATAAGATGATACATAAAGAGAGAAGATTTATAAACAAAATTGAGAAAATTTTGTCTCCACTCACGCCTATATATACTCAATAGGCATGGTCCTTACCGGCCATTGCCACCATCCATTCTTAATCATTTTGTCTCTCACTTTGGAACCAACTGGTTTCAATCTAACTGAATTGGAATTAAAATCCAATTAATCACAATTTAGCCACTAAAACGAAATTCCCGACGGAGTCCGATAATTCACTAGTTCTTTCAATTTAATCCTAGTTTTCCTCAATTCTGGGTCAATAATGGTAACTGGGTGTTACAAAAATCTCTCTTAATAATTCTATCAACACACTCCCCCTTAGTTGTAGCATTAACATACTCCCCTCAATAAGATGTTTCAGCAAAGGGTGTTAGGGATGTTAACTCATCAACAATTTTGTATGTAATAGAGGTAAAATGTTTCAGCAAAGGGTGTAAGGGATGTTAACTCATCAACAATTTTTTATGTAATAGATGTAACTCATAGAACAACATGGTTCTTTACTATGAGATCTTGAGAGAGTAGAAATATCTTTATGCTGATTTTTAAAAGTTGTTGCTTTAGTTGTCATTTCACATTTCACTTATGCATCAATCAACTGTTGATCTTTCCTCACCCGAAACTATGTTTGGTTGTAACTTGGCTGAGTTGCAACTTGTCTTCTAACATTTTTCCTTCTTATATCTTTCAACATCTTATAATAATGTGGTGGTATAACCATCATATTACAATAGCGGTAGATAATCCTTCCCTTCTTATGTTCTTCCATCCCATGTAATAGCCTTTCATTTTTCCTCCAAAAAAGTTTTGGCTTCTGTGCCATAGGAAGTGGGCACTTCCATTAGGTTTCTTTTTCTTTTTTTTCCATATTTGAACTTTTAACATTTTGAAGCATATATGTTTAATATGACCAAGAACTCAACAATAATGGCAAATAACTTGATGATTAGATGTAATGGCCTAAATTCAAGGTTATCGGAACAATGGTTTCGCAACCATAAATCCGATTTAAAGAGAAATTTATTTTAATATATTTGTATGAATATTTATATGATAGGGAAAATCGTATTAAAATATCGATAGAAAAATTTTACCAATTTAGTGGTTAGTTAGAAAAAGGAATTATTGAAGGAATTGGGTAAAAACAAGATATCGAGGCCTTGATCTCATAAAATTGAGTAGGAAATATTTTTATAAATATTTATAAAATGTTAGTAATGTGGTTTTAAAATTTCGTTAGAAAATTTTAACGTTTGAGTATGTAATTAAATGAAAATGACTAAATTGTAACAAATACAAAGTTTTGAAAAATGATTAAATAGTTTAAATGATAAAAGAAAAAGGGCTTAAAAGGAAAATAGACCCAGGGTCTATTTGGGCTATACGGCAAGGGCATGAAATCAGCAAGAAAATAAGGAGAACTAAGGGCAAAATTGGAATATTACAAAATTTACTTAATAAAGCTAGGACTAAAGTGGAATTATCTAGATTTCTCTTTATTTTTCTGCATTCTCATCAGCAAAAACACCATAGAAGGGTTTCCTTAAGCTGGTTTTTCATATTTTTACTGCAAGTAAGTTAATCCTTGCCTATTTCTTGTAATTTTTGTGTTTTTAAGACTTTTACAACTAGGTCCTACTATTAAATTCATTAGTTTTTGATTTCATGGATGAAATTGAAAGTTACCATGGTTGAGTGCTGTAATTTTATGATGAAGTAGCATGAAATTTAAGCTTTAAATTGTTTATGAGATGGTTTTATTAGGTAATTCCAATAGAAATTGATTTTTAGGATCTAAATTGTGAAAATATTTGGAATTAAAGTCTATTACTGAAATTCTGATTTTCAAAGGTTATAAAGTAGTTTAAAGTGATAGAATAAAGTTTTAATTGAGAGAAATCAGCTCCATTGAGAAGTTAATTGAGCAGGGATGAAATTATCATTTATTGAAAGCTTAGGGGGAAAATTGGTAATAAACAGTTTGCACTAAAACAGTTTTGGACAGCAGCAGTAGACTAACTTTGAAAAATCACCATAAATTGTAGAAATCGAATCAGAAGATGAACAAAATATGAAATTAAAGCTTATTGAGTCTAGTTTCTCATAGAAGAAACGGTTTAAGCAATAGATATGTAAATCATGAGATATAATAAATTTTGTGAGACAAGGTCAGAATGAATTCGGGTTCCCCTGTTTTAACTTTAGAAAATCATCAAAAATTGGAGAAAAATAATTAGGGAAATTTATATGTTTAGAATTATTAATGAGTCTATTTTCAATAGAAATAAACGGGAACATCATCTGAATCCTGTATGAAGAGATAATTAATTTTTAGCGAAGAAGGGTCAGAACTGTCAAACAGCAGAACAGGGGTGACTTTAAAGAATAAACTGTACTTATTGGCTAAACCAAAAATTCTGAAAATTTTATGGGAAGAAGATATGTGAGTCTAGTTTTAGGGAATATTAACGGATCTAAATTTTAAGTTCTGTAGCTCAAGATAAAAATAATTTAGTGACTATTGACTCAAGTAGACAGCTTTGAATGAACTAAAAATAATAATAGAATTACAGAGAATGCTACATGTGAACATGAAATGTATTGAATTGATGATTGAATTTATTTATTTAGATCCGGAAAACTCAAATACGAAGCTAGATCGAGGAAAAGAAAAAGTCCCAGATTAGTAGATTTTATATACGAACTAGTATCGAGGTAAGTTCATGTAACTTGAATTATATTCTTAAATGCTTGAAATGTATGTTATTTATGTGAATATAATTTGAATGTTCATTGTATGAAAATTGATGAAACATTGATATATTTGTAAAAAAAGGAAGAAATCCGGTTGAATGAAAGGAAAATTCGATGGATCTCTGAAAATGAATTGACGGTAAAAAGGATCTAGCCGGACGGGTGATCCTATCCCGATATAGCCCTCCAGAAGAATATGTGAAAAATGGATTTAGCCGGACGGGTAATCCGAATAAAGTCTGAATTTAGCTTTGGTGGTAATTCGGATCCAAGCTCATTAGAGTAATTGTCGCGAGGGATTTATCTCCGGATCGCTAATCCCGACAATACTCTATGAGTTTATATTACAGGGGATTTAGCCTGGACTGGTAATCCCGCTGTGAAGATGAGGTTCGCGGGAGTGTGCTGTCTGAAATAGAAATGTGCGCACATGAATACGAATTGACGGACCCGAATTTGTACACTAAAAGTGTACCTATGAAAATCCATCGAAAATTCCAAGAAATTCAACGGGATAAATATAGAAAAAGAATAAGGGAATGGGAAATCATGGTATTGATGAGTTCATCAATCATGGTATATATTACTAATACATGGAAATTATTGGACTAACTTGAAAGTTGAGTTTGTGCATGTTAGGGTAATAGTGCATTGAATGGATATATGAATGTTTATTGCATTGTATTGAAAATATTAGGTAAGTATAATTCTTGTTATATGGGCTTACTAAGCACAAAGTGCTTACCCTGTTTCTTTTCCCCTGTTTTGTAGTGTTAAGAGCTCGGAGGTCGGATTCGGTAGGAGATACATCACACTATCAGCCTCAAGATTTCGGTATATAAGGAAACTTTATTTTGGAAATCAATGGCATGTATAAGCTAATAAAGTAATGTTAATATAAAATGAATGTAAGGTCAGCCCATTGGTATGGCTAGCAAACCTTGGCTTGGTATGTGTTGATGTTATCTTATAAATATGCATGAATCTATTTTGAAAATATGTTGAATTGAATTGGTTGATGTGGATTGGTCTCGGTTTAAAATTTGCAGGGAAGGTTAGATATTTATAAAGGGGCAATATTAAAAAAAAAATCGTAAACTCCGGTAATGCCTTGTACCCTATTTTGGCAACGAATACGGGTAGATGGTGTTACATTAGAGATTACCTTTTTTTTTTAGCACGGATCAAAATGGGATTCTTGGATGATTCACCTTGATCAATACTATTTGTGAATTTGACAAAAAATTTTGGGCTTTCCATTACAATTTTTCCTTTCTTTTAACATATCCAATGCCATCTTTTCTTGAATCTCTTTTTCCAATAGCAAGAATTTCATTAAGTTTACCACTACTAGATTTGAATTTTTCTAGCATGGATTGATTAGCTGCAAGATCATTAGTGTGTTCTCCAAACTAGCAACCTTATCAGCAAGTACAAAATCTTTCAAATCCATTTCCTTAACCAACATCTAGTTTTCTTCCTTGAGGCTGGGATTCTTATCTATCAACTTTGCGTTCACATTGTTGGAAAAAATCAGGTTCAAAAACAATTTTCTTGCACAAAGGAAAGTAAAATTTTGAAAATTGACCTAGCTTGTGATCTTTATAGCTATAAACCTTAGACCGAAATCGTACTTTTATTTTTCGGGTAGATGGATCCTTGTTGTTCCCGACTTTCATCCAAACGATCTTTTTCGCTATTCTTGTACCGCAAATTGCTTTGAGTGTGGGCTCAAACAAGTTGAATCTAAACACAGAACTAGAAATAGTTTTCTTTTCTTTTAGGTGAAAATGAATTTTCTTTTCTCAAATAGAAATCGAGAAAATCGTTATTTTGGAAAAATAAATTTAATAGTTGAGAATAAATTCTCTCTATTTTTTGGCAGAGTAAACAATATCATAAATTTTTGTTAATAGCCCTATCAGCGCCATCTATTTATGGGGAGAGAAGTTAGAACCCTTGTTGAATTGTAGAATTTTATTTCAACTAGAAAAATGAACTTCTAGTCTAACTAGGATGTCAGGGGCAACACCCCTAGTTAATAATACTAGGGTTTGTCATCTCACCTTATAACATAAGGGGCTTTTGGGCCTCTTCCATATCAGGTCCAATTACAAGTATTTTTCGAGCTTTTAACCCAATATTTTATAATTTGATCCAACACAATATTTGGTTTTTCTATTTCCAAAAATAAAATTCAATATATTTTCAATTAAATAATTTTTTCAACCCAATTCTAATTCTGTTAAAATCATGACGAATTTATCGTAAAAGAATCTATAAGAATGTAACATCCCGAAATAGGGCTTAAACGGAATAGTGGTTGCAAAACCACAAATCCGAGTCAATAAAATATTTTAATATTATTTTCAATGCTTATAATATGTGAATTTACATGTGTGAAAGTTTCGTGAATTAATTTTATTGTTAGTGTGCTTAATTTAAAGAAAAGGACTAAATCGCATAAGTGGTAAAAGTAGCCTTATAGCTTGACTGAGTGGTTAAATTAATGTGTCTTTTTATAAGGGAGGACTTATGTTGAAAATTGTCCATTTTTAATGGGATAGTGGACGGCAGCATGCATTTTTCATAATGAAATTATATGTTTAAATTATAGGCTATGTTATAATATATTATAATAATATTATAATCTTATAATAACAAAACATAATGGAAAGAAAGAGAAGATGCAAAAGTTGATCTTCTTAGCTGAATGTCAGAAAGAAAAACACCATTTTTGAAGCTTTAAGTTTCAGCATCTAGGAGGCTTAATTCGGGTATGTCCTTTGTTCGGTTTTTGATAATTTTTACGTTTTTGAGATCGTTGCTATGAGATTTACAAAACCCATGTTTAATTTTTGATTTTGGTGAATATTTTGAATTATGCCATTGTTGAAAGCTTGTGTATTTTGATGTTTGATGGTAGATTATGCATGTTAATGAGTAGAGGAACGATTTTTATTAAGTGATTTTCGGTGAAAACAAGCTAATTAGTAAAAGTTGTTATTGTTCATAAGTATGTGTTATAGTAAGAATTTGAAGTTGCTATAGAAGGGAAAAATGTTCATCATGTTAGAAAACATAAGAATAAGGGTTGAAGTTTAATTTTCGAGCCTAGGGGCAAAATTGTAATTATGTAAAAGTTTAGGGGCAAAATTGTAATTTTTCCAAAGTTAGAGTTAAGGACTGTTTTAGTAAATGTGAATATTAAATAAGCTAAATTTGCTATTATAGATCAAGAAGAACGAAATCCAGAGTTAGATCGGGGAAAGAAAAAGATAGTGGACTAAATCGATATAGTTTATCGTAATTTGTTTCGAGGTAAGTTTGCGGTAAATAAATGCAATATTCTATTATTTTACATTTAATATTATTAAATTTCAACATTTACATATTTATTCTGTAAATTTATTATTTAAAGACTCAAGTATGAATTGACGGAAAAGCTATCTCAGAAAGTTCCGGTTGAACCTTAGGAATGTGTAGGATACAAATGTCATGACATTAAGGTTTAAGGAAATCATGTAAGACCATGTCAAGACATGGCATTGATATGTTACTATAAGGCAAAGGTCCCATGTAAGACCATGCCAAGGCATGGCATTGGTGAGTTCATAAGGCAAGGATACCACGTAAGACCATGTCAAGACATGACAATGGTTAAGTTTCATAAGGAAAGGTACCCGCGTATCCTTAGTATTCCAAGTGGTTCAACGGGAAAATTCAAAGAGTATACCAAAGTAAAGGTAAGACAAGTTCAAGCTAAAAAGGTAAGGTAAGACAAATTCATGTTAAAAGGTACAGGTAAGAATATAAGTTTAAGTATATTGAGTTAAAAGTTTAAGTGATCTTGATAAGAAAAGAATAAGATAATTCATTAAGAATGTTGTTATCTATTTACATGTAAACTTACTAAGCTTTATGCTTACTCCCATTCTTTAATTTTTTTTTATAGTATTACAAGCCAATTCGGGGATCGCAAGGACGTCGGAGATCGTTACACACTATCAAAAGAATTATATTAGTATTTTGTGACTCGAACGTTTTAAGTTATGGCATGTATAGGGACTTAGCCATTTTGTGTGTATGACCTTATGATATGGCTTAATATTTGCTTGTAAATGCTTGGTAATGATTAGCCATTAAAATGGTTAATTAAGAACATGATTTGGATGTTATGAAATGCCTAGTTGATAGTTATTTTAAAGAAATTATATAATTATATGCAGGGGAATAGTTGGACAGCAGCAGTGACGTGATTTTGAAAAATCACCAAAAATAGTAGAAATGGAATTAGGTTGTGCATGAGATATAGAATTAGAGCTTATTGAGTCTATTTTTATATAAAAAAAACTTTGTAGGAAAAAGAGTTGTATATTATCAGATAATTGATTTTTAGTGAAGAGAGGTCAGAACTGTCAAACTGTGTAATAGAGGAGACTTTAACTAATAAACTGTACTAATTGGCCATACCAAAAATTCTGGAAAAATTATAGTAAGAAGATATATGAGTCTAGTTTCAAGGAAAATTTACGGATCTAGATTTCGAGTTTCGTAACTCAAGTTATAATTCATTTAGTGAACATGACGCAGATGGATAGTTTCAATTTTTATGCCCCTTACTAGTAAGTTAAGTCTAGTAATGCCTCGTGCTTGACTCCGGCAACGGTCTCGGGTAAGAGGGTGTTACATTTATTGGTATCAAAGCAAGAGTTTAGTCAATTCTCGGAATATTCAGTATGAGTAAGAGTCTAGCTATACATGCCATACTTATATTTTGATAGTGTGACGACTTCTGACAATTTTAAAAATATTCATTTCCAAATGATTCTATTTCTCCATTTTTGTTTTCATTTAGGAGAAAACCATAATCATTTTCAAATGTTTCCTATTTCTTCATTGCATCATTTCTATTCATTTCTGTTCATTTGATTCAACATGCAATTCATTTCTGGTTTAAATGAGCTAGCGGAGGGATCGATTGAACATATGCAATTGAGACTCCAATTAATTGTAAACTCACATAGTCATGAAGTCATTCCACTATAGTATCGTGACTGAGCTCTCCCCAACGGTATACCATTATGAAAGCAACTCGATTAGCGATTGTCCAATAACCATTTCATAAGTGTGTTACCCTTATAGGATATACTTAATCTCTTTGGGATAATACCCATTTTCCCAATATGATCCTATTTTATCTCATGATAATCATTATATCTTTCTTCATGAAAAGCCAATTAATATCAAATAGTAATCAAGTTATTCACCACAAAGACAAACGACTCATTGCCACATTTACTTTTCATCAACCATGTAATGCCAATGAGAGGATATCATTTATGCATGTCTCAGGCTATTAATTCCATTGTTGTGAATGACGCTATATACTGCAGAAGTCGTACACTCAACACACCAGCTTTCGATTCGTTATCTATTTGAACTCAAGCTTTTACTTACATTAAAGTGTACAAGTCACACATACATAGTTCGTTATCCACTCAAGATTTAGATATGCCACACTATAAATATCACAAGTGAATAAATTCATAAACGGATTCAGGATCTATTCTTCTTGGGTCTAGTCCAATGTACTGTCAATCCAGTCAGTCACATCTATATCTCTATCTTCTGCGAGTCATCCACTCCAATGAAAAAATAAAACATCTCCCCAATTGGACTTGATAAACGACATATTAGTCTTTCAATCGATTTTCTCATTTTCGATTACACTAAGGACATATTTAGGTTTGCCTACTAATATAAGTTGTATTTCCATATTACGATTCGACCACGTAATACCGCTTAGTATTAGTTTAAACATTAGACAACTAATGAGCAATATTTGCTTCCATTTTACTTTGCGTGCAAAAACCATATAAGAAAAATAATACAAAATATATTAATGTAATCAATGAATTTATTTTATTAACCAATCTGTTCAAAAAAAATTATAAGTTTACAAACGAATATACTCCACTAAGGGCACTAGATCCAACACACATGACATATTTCTTTCTATTTCTCTAGCATAATCTTGTAGGTTTATAGGATATCTATATTTGACTTACCATTTGATTTGCTATTTGTGTCTGAGGTAGTCACACTAGGAGCAATAACTATTTGTGTTTGAGCTAGTTACACTTTTCATTGCTTCAAGTTATATTGAAATATTTCTTTTCAAGTTTGCACATTCGACTTGTACATGACCATACCCTTCACACTCGTAACATTGAATGCCTTTCTTTTTTGCTTTAGGGTTCTTATCAATGCCCACACATTTCTCTTTTTCCTTGTTGACTCTTTGGCCGCCTTTAAATCCTTTGCTCTATTTAGATGGCTTATTGAAAGCCTTATTAAAGTTTTCATTAAGTAACTCTATTTGTTTCTAAAGACTTTCAACTGAAGTATAGCCAGAAATGGGTACTTCCTCTGTCATTCGGAAAGCAATATTTTTTCATCTTTGGATCTGCTCTTTCTAAATTCACTAAGGTTCATCTCGAAAGTTTGAAGTGAACTTATAAGTTCATCGATATGTACTTGATCAATGTCTTTAACATCCCCGATAGCCGTCACCTTAATTTCAAATCTTTTAGGTATAGATCGAAGGACTTTCCTCACCAACTTTGAGTTTGAATATTGATTACACTACAGCAAAACAAACTTTTAGCGGCGTTTATAAGCGCCACTAATAGTATTTGAAGCGCCGCAAAAAACGCCGCTAAATCAAACGCCACAAACTTTAGCGGCGTTTATGAGAAAAAAACGCCGCTAGAAGTCATGACTTCTAGCGACGCTTTTCCCACAAACGCCGTTAAAGGTCATTACCTTTAGCGGCGCTTTTCCTACAAACGCCGCTAAAGACCATGACCTTTAACGGTGCTTTTTCCACAAACACCGCTAAAAACCATGACCTTTAGCGGCGCTTCCCAACAAACGCCGCTAAAAATCATGATCATTAGCAACACTTACTCTAAAAAGGCTGCTAAAGAGCATGATCTTTAGCGGCGCTTCCCCAAAAACGCCGCTAAAAACATGACCTTTAGCGGCATTTTTCCTCCAAACGCCGCTAAAGGTCATATCTTTAGTCGCGCTTTTACCAAAAACGCCTCTAAAGGTCATGAAAAATAAAATAAAAAAATTTAAAATATTATAAAAAGGAGCAGATATAAAAAAGAAGCATGCAATAGAATCAACACTATTATCACAGCACGCAAACAAGCGTTGATTGGATAACAGTTTATATACAAATCCATTCCTATCCCTCTACCCGCTTAAACAAATTCTTTAGCATTACTTTGATAACAGTTCCTATACAAATCCATTTTTGTTCTAGGGGCACAACTAACTTCCGTTTGATTCTAATAATCAGCCCATTGCTTGTAACGCTACTGATATGAACTCTGCAAAGATATGAAAGTCACGCAAATCAACTGCAAGTAGCTTGTAGTGATCACTGAGCACTTATCCATTCTCTGCAAAAATATGAACTCTATATCATTCTACAAAGAAGCATGTGCCAAAATGCACCAAAAGCAAGATACTATAAAGTACAAGAAGCTAGCTTTGTGATTCCTTCAATCAAAAGTTTGTTGATGTACAATGAACCATAATATATTAAAATAATGAGAATGACAGGTCCTAATCCCTAAATAACCTCTCTAACCTCAGGATCATAATGTTGACTGAATCATTGGCCTACAAAATACCCAGAAAGAATAATAATCCGATAGATTCACAACAAGTTAACCTAGAACCTTTCAAGGTGCATTATCCTTCAATTATTAAATCTAGTCATAATCATGATGTGAAGAAAATTTCAGAGTAAGAAAAATACCTTCACCATCAATGGACTGCAGCTTCTCAACCAATGACACAAAAATCCTTTTGGTAATAGAAGAGTCTGTTATTGAAGCCAAGCATCCAATGGCATCCTGACAACACATGATTGGAAGAAATTTGGTGTTTTACATTAATAAGATATCAATAGGTGTTTCATATTACCAGCAAGGGAATATGCGTGTTTTATATATCAAAGTCGGACAATTTGTTCTGCCAAGAAAGAACTTTTCATTTTATCAAAGTAATTTGAATAAGTCTATCAAATTTCAAACCAGACAATAAGATGAAAGAATGAAAATGTTAACTTTAAGATATAAACGCTTTGCTGGAATGGAATGAATAAATACATCAGTCAGAGCCAGAAGAATCTCCGGAGCACATGATGATAATGCCTTGATATTTTTAGTTGCAGTTTTCTTTGAATAAGTGGCTGGAGGTCTCCAGATCTAAGTATATTTTTGTTTTGGTTGACAAGAATCTACAGAAAAAATAACACCACTATAGATATTATATAAGAGAAAAGAAAACAACCGACAAAAGTTATTTGGAAAAAGGATCAATGTAAGGTTCTAGGACTTACAAAACTAATGGTAACAATAATGAAAACAAAACAAAAGTTACCTGTATGGCAACAGCAATATTTTCATGCATAAGCGAGTCTTCCTTAAGGATATCAATTAAAAGTTCAGCCAAAGCTTTAAACCTCTTGTGTGTATCAATAGGATAACGAAAAAAGGCAGGTAGTAATCCCCAGAGGCTACGACCGTGAGCCTGCAGATCTCGACGAATTACAGACTTTTTTACTGAATAAAGTGGAAAACGAAAAGTCAAAAGTCAAACCAGAAAAATATTAGAAAATGGCAAAAACTCTTAGGACTAAACACAGAGAGTAAAAGCATCGGATGTTAAGCTAAGTGGCACTATATGCTCCATATAATAGCTAAGAGATGCTCCAACGACATAGTCTTTCAATATGGGTACCAACCACATGTTTGAATGCATTAAGTTATCAACAGCAAGGGTTATAGGCAAAAGAGTCAGCATCCTCTCTGGCCCGATAATAGTAACTGCTGATCCTACACAATTCTGAAGCTACAAATTATAACAGAAAAAGGATATCAATAGTTTTCCAGTGATCACCATGGAAGATACAGCAATCACAAGCTGAAGTAGTGAACCTTAAACATAGGATTAGTAAAACATAATATGACATTTTGTTGTCATGATGTTAAACCATAATCAGATAAATTATTTGGATGCAACATGGACATATAAAATATGGCAAACATAGCATACTTTTCAAACTAAATGCATTAAAAATTGGTATTAAAATTAATCGTGCAGAAAGAGAGGAATATGCAGGCTTCATCTTACTTGACCATCTTATAATGCCAATCATGCCAACTAAACAGAACAAGTTTGCCATAACATAAAAAAAGACAAGAAAAACAAAGCCTTCATTGTTCCAAACCAATTACTCAATTTTTACACTTATCATCTGTATTTTTGAATTAGCAATCCCTTCATTTTACTAAAACTTAGCCACTCTTTGCGAGTTCATTCAAGTACATGTCAGATGAACAACGTATCAAAAAGTACAAGGCAGATATATCAACAAGAGCATGCAAAAGTAAATTTTAGTAGAGAAACAAAGAACTTGATGAAACAATAACTTAAATTCAGTAAAACATCATAACACAAACAGCATTTTGATAAATTTAAAACCACAATACTTCTCAATAAGGGAACAAGCAAAAATAGTTGAGTGAAGACTTACATGGTTTGTGTTAGATGTGTTCCCACTACTGCGAGTCATTAAGTCAGCAAGTTTATGTACAATGCCCTTCATAAATATATATGAGGATTCTCCTACAATCAATTGAATCACAAAAATAAGCAGAAGTTGATGCACAATAAACGTGCATATATTTGTCTGAGCATGAAGAATACAAGCCTAACAAACATCAACTACAATTCCACAGATTCTTCAGTCCTAGGTTCTTTAAGCATGATAATCCACTATATTCAACTTATATACATCCACACATATACTCATGGATCTTCACAAGACAACATATTCTATAGTTTCAACCAGAACAAAAACCTTTTTCCCCATCAAGGCAGCTGATTCGAAGTAAATTATCCCCTGTTAGTATGCTATTCCAGACTTGCTCTTAAGTATTATGTGTCTATTGAGATAGGCAATTATCCCTTGATAGCCTATTGAGATAGGTTCTGATGGTGGGGCAACCATGAGTACGTTATCATGGCGTCGGACAACCCCCATCACACTTACAGTGCTCCCTTCTTTTATGTAACTGTCAGAAAAAAAAAGGGTCTCTCATCAGCACTCAACTAATTACACCCAGATGTTCTAAAAGGCATCAATAAATGAAATCATTAATTTCCAAATAATGTAAAGCTTAAGTTCATAAATTATACAACTGCGGTGCACAAAATGAGACTTCAATTAGAGCAAGAAATGGCATACCCCTCCTTTAAGCGCATCATACGATCATCATTAGAGAGATTCCTCTCAGCTAACCATCTTTTGTTGATTTGGCCTTGCCCTTCTTCGCCATGAAGATCTTTTTTAGGGAATGCAATTTTCTTGATAATTAGGGTTTGCAGTTTTCTGCAACTGCAGGGAAATATCCTAAACGGTGACACGAAACTGTCATTGGATTTAGCGGTTGAAATGAAAAATTTTCAAGATAAATGCAGCCAGTTGGCGGCATAAAATTGGGGATTTAGGGGAGGGGTGAAACGGCATTGTTTCAATAGAAAGTTTTTGCGGCGTTCTTTTGTAAAAAATGCCACTATAGCTTAAATTTTTGTGCTATTACTTAATTTTATTTTTTTCATTTTTAATATATTTTTTTCTTTCAAAACTTCTGAGATTATTATTTTTTGAAATTTTTATTTTTTAAAAATTTTGAATATTAAAATTTTTAATTGAAATATGGACTAAAATATTAAAATTTAAATTGTTAAGTTTTTAATTTTTAATTTTTAAATTTTAAATTTTTTAGAAAATTTTTATAATTTTTAAATTAACATATAAAAAAATAGTATCATGTCATGTGAATTATCTTAAATTAAATTATTAATTTTAAAAAATAGTTCACCTCAAGTTTTTAAATAACTTAAATTAAGTTATTACTTTTAAAAAACAAAGTTGAACTGATATTTTTTAAACGGAAATAATGACTAAAACTTTTTAAGTTTTTAAACATAACAACTTATATGACAATTTACATTTATTTCTTTTTTTTTTAATTTTATAAACATTTTATTTTTTGATTTTTACTTTTTCTTTAGTTTTTGAATTTTTTAAAAAATTTCATCATTTAACAAATCTCAAGTAAACCTTAAATCCTAAACCATTTAATATATGTAAAGTTTATCTATTTATCTCTTAAATAATTTAAACTATAATCATAATTTTAATATATTAAAATTAATATTATCTATTTTACAATTATATAAGAAATTATTTAATGTATAAATTAAAAGATACTAATTAATCTAAACCCTAAACCCTTATCCCCTATCCTATAAACCCTAAATCATAAAACATAAACCTCTAACCCTAACCTTTAACCCATTAACCCTTAACCCTTAACCTTTAAACCCATTAACCCTAACTCTTAACCCATGAAACCTTAACACATCCCCTTTAAACCTTAAACCGCAAACCATAAACCATAAACCATAATCCCTAAACATTAAAATAGTAACTTTTAAACCTTACACCCTAAACTATATATGCTAAACCATAAACCCTAAACTATAATGATAATTAATTTAATATTTTAAAATTAATATATCTCTTTTACGATTATATAAGAAAGTATTTAATATATAAATTAAAAAACAATCAGTCATATACCCAAAAAACTTTAAAATTATTTGCGGTGTTTTTCAAAAATTGCCGCTAATGGTCAACCTATAGCGGCGTTTTCAAAAAAGCGCCGCTAATGCTCAATCTATAGCGGCATTTTTTAAAAAGCGCCGCTAATGCTCATTTTATAGCGGCGTTTTTCAAAAAGCACCGCTAATGCCCTTAAAGCTAAACAATCTTTTTGCGGCATTTTTTAGAAAGCTCCGCTAGAGGCCTATAGCGGCGTTTTTTAGAAAGCGCCATTAAAGGTCGACCTATAGCGACGTTTTTCAGAAAGCGCCGCTAAATGTTGACCTATAGCGGCGCTTTTTAGAAAACGCCGCTAATGGTCACCTATAGCGGCGTTTTTTAAAAGCACCGCTAATACTCGATCTATAGCAGCGCTTTTTGTCTAAACACCGCTAAAAACCTATTTTGCTGTAGTGTTGCCAAAAGCAAAAGCTTGATTTGACAAGTCACACAACCTAGCATGAAAGTAACCAATAGTTTCATTATCCAGTATCCTTAGAATCTTGAACTTGGTGATCAACATTTTCAGTTTCAGTTGCTTCATTGTGTCAATTCCTTCATGGGCTATCTTTAGGATTAACCAAGCTTCACAGACAGAGAAATCCTTTTAAACTCTTGACTATCAACACCATAAAAGATTGCATTAAAGGTCGTTGAGTTTGAATTTGCAAGCCTTTCTTCTTTGGTGGTCCAAGTAATTTTGGCTTTAAGAGTTTTGACACCAAAAATATTAACAATAGGGGGATCTCAAAAATTAAGAATTAATCTCCACGCCTTCTCATCAACAAACTTTATGAAAGTTTTCATTTTTGCTTTCCAAGAAGCATAATTTGCTCCATCCAACATAAGGGGTCAAAACAATAAAGAACCTTCCATCTCAAACAAGTATTGACACCAAAATTACCACTAGCTATATTAAGTGGAAGGCTCTGATACCAATTGTTGGAACCTAAATTCGTTAATTGTTTGAATTATCCAGGATGAATGGAAGTGCTTGATTGTAGTGGCCATCATGGTTATGGCTGACACTGTAAAAACTATGTAAACAAAATAAACAAGAACACCAAAGTTTATTTACATAGTTTGATTTCCCTACATCTACGGAGTCTAGCTCAGTAACTAATTCCATTATCTTTAATCCATGACAACAAGTGAATCAAGCTCTATCACTCCTCAAGTATAAAGACCTCACATTTGTATATAAAGACTAGAACGCTCACTTCTAAATTCTTCCCGTGAGAATTTAGATTGTAAACACAACTTGTTTACTCTTAATTGCACTTACAAATATATTCCTATAATGCCCTATACTCGACCCAATCATCAGGTCTGGGTATCGGATGATACAATGACCCAAATTACTTAACGATATTTATGATTCTACTTCAATACATACTTAAACAAGCTAAATTTCAAAATCTAACTATTATTAAAAATCGTGCAAAACTAGTGATGAATTCTTACAACTTGGATTCCAACAAATATTTATAAATTTTACATTAAGACTCAGTTATAAACGAAACCATTTAAACCCTAGGGCATGGCCTCCAAGGAAGCCCCTCCATATACGTGAGACAGCTACCACGCCTAACTCCTAACTCTAGCGAAGTTTGGCTTGGTCCATTATTTTTTACTTCCAAGTCTTTATCTACCCTGTATCCAAGCAGTAAAATTTATAAGTTTAGAAGAATTTAGTGAGATATGTACATACAAATTTATAAAAGACTATTTAAATTTAAGAAAATAAGATTCTACGCACAGAGTTAATCTCCGTGGATTTCGTGGGGGAATTCGTGAACTTAGTTGGCGTAGCCAATGCTCCATTTTCTCTGAGCCGAATGTAGGCGGACATAATCCCTAGTCTCGTCATAACCATGTTTCATCTAGAGATATTATCATATGGTTGTTATCCCTATTATTCATTGTTTCAAACTTTCATTATACTCTTTCTACATGCTTCATTACTATCCCATATTTGCCATTATGGATTGACGATAACTATTGGTGTTTATCCAATTTATTCGTCATGACTGCGGGTCCTTAACTTAATTCATTTTCTTGAATAAGATTTCTTTTTAATACCCTCTTTCACAAACTTAACTATAGTGCTCGGTTGAATAACACCCTCTTTTCCTTGGTGGACTCATGCCCCTAATGTAACCTCATAGTACTTGTTCTTGTAATCTAGTCCTTTAAGATACTTCAATAGACAGGTAGTTCCTAATGTACTATCTCCTACTCAAGTATCCCTTGACAGTGTCCACCATTAATAGACCTACAAGATATTTCTTGTGCTTCATGGTCCTAATTGACTTCGGCTTCTTACTATTTTCTAGTGGACTCCCTACTCAAGGTAGTTCTCAATGAACTTCCTTGTTATTAGTCCCTGTGGTTTTTTTCGTGCTTTGTAGTTCTAACCGACGTACCTCTTTTGTAAATTCATGGTGGACTTTATTGATCATTCAACCTTGAGCTATCATTTCCTCCCATGAAGTCTCTTGATGGTCTACTCACTCTTCCAGCTACCTCTTTGTCGATTACCAAATTAAGATTTTGTCCTAACCCATTCTGTATCTGCTTAACCAATATGGGTTCGATGACTTCTCTGGCGACCTCTTAGTGGCAAGCATTACGTTTACCATATTGTCTAAGGAATCTCTCCGTCCTTTTGTGCATAACTGGGTTAAGACGCTTCCTAGGCTCTGTTGGGAAATGTGCCCATATTGTTGTAAACATGTAATTGTTTTCTAAGTATTTAAACGATGAATAAATAAATTTCACATTTCACTATTATGTCTTTTATATTTCTGTCTTTCATACTTTGCATGCATAGCAAAATTGTGACAAGCAAATATTAGCTCATTAATTGTCTAAGTTCAAACTGATGATAAGTGGCATTGTAAGAACGTTTACATTACGAGAAAGACAACTTACTTTAGTAGATAATCTAAATGAATTCGTAATCCTGTAAAAGAATAAAAGTGAGCATTTGATTCAAATACTAAAAAGGATTATTATGTTGTATACAATTCTAATTGAGGAGACGACGACTCTTGGCTATCGGAGCAATTGACTCCACAGGTAGAGACATATATGTATTCATTGGTAGAATGATACATTGGACTAGACCCAAGATGAATTAATTCTGAATCCGTTTGTGAATTAATTCACTTGTGACATTTATGGTGTGATTTACCTAAATCCTTGAGTTAGTCACTGACCATGTGTATGTAACTCATGTGCTTTAATATAAATTGAGGCTTATGCTCTAAAGATGATCGAGCCGATAGCCGGTATGTTGGGTACATGGCTGTGTATGACATTGCTTTACTAGCAACAATGGAATTCATAGCTCAATTAAAGAGTTAACAATATCATTTCATTGGCATTGTGTGGATTGATAAATATGGAACGTGGTCACAAGTTGCTCGTTCTTGAACGAGCAATTTATCACAGTCATTTGTTGACAGTGATCATATTAATCATTAAGAAGACACAATGGTGAAAATGAGATAAAATAGGATTGTATTGAGTGAACGAATTTAACTCAAAGGAATTAATGATATAATATGAGGGTAACACACATATGACGAGGTTATTGGATAAAGCAATTGGATGAATTGCTTTCTTAAAGGGTATACAATAAGGAGTTTTCAATCATGGTACTTGTAACAGTCCGAATTTGACCTTAATCGGAACGGTGGTTTTGGGACCACGAATCCGGGATTAGAAAAAAAATAATTTTGGATTTTATTCTAATAATTATGATATATGTTTAAACATGTGTTAGAATATTGTGTGATAATTTGATTGTTTATATGTCTAGGTTAAGAAAAAGGATTAAATTGTCCAAATGGTAAAGGTGGCCTATATTTTAATTAGGTGATTAAATTGATTTATTTTATTGTATGGGTGGGTTTGCATGGTAAATTACCCAAAAGCTAGATGAGTGGACGGTAAGATGATGGCTTTATATGTTTATTTCATTTGTATTAGTAAAGGATTTATAATAATATTTTATGCTTTGAATAAAATAAATGAAACATAAAAGAAAGTGGATGTTCATCTTCTACCTTTAGCTCACCATTGCCGAAACTCATAAGGAAGAAGAGAAAATTTAAGCTCTCATTGTTAGGTTGTGCATGTCTTATTGAGGTTAGTATTTGAGCTTGATTCATGAAGATTTTTGCATTTTTGAGTTCCTTGTTATGAGAGCTATCAAACCCATGGTGAAAATTTTATTTTTATGCATGTTCATAGTTCGGCCATTGATACATGTTATATTGAATAATAGTTGTTGGCTGTAAACAGAATACATGTGTTAGATTATCACATTTTGAGTTGGAAAATTTTGAATAAATAGAACAATTAAGACTAAATCTTCAAAATAGTAGAGTGAGGAGCTAGATGGTAGAAATTATGAAATATGGGAACTCAAGTATATTTAAGAACCATTCAGCCCTAGCTAAGAGTTTGTAAGTTTGGCATTTTTTTTTGTATTTAGTGAAGATGAGATTAATTAACAAAGATGCGAAACATGTGGGATAAGTTGGAAAATTTCTTAATTATTTATTTTGAGCTATATTGAATGAAATTATATTTGGATGAATTTATTTTGAAATTATTTAGATCAAGAAAGGAGAGAACCGAAGTCGGATCGGGGAAAAGCGAAACTAAACGAATAGCCGGAAATTTCGAATCTATCGACTTCTAAGGTAAGTCCTTGAGATTTATTTTTTTTGTTTTATAATTTCATGCGCTATTATAAATTTATGCTGTAATTATGTTGTTAAAAAAAATGGATGGATTGAATGTGGTTCGGTAAGAATTATGTTGCATTTTTGCTATCTTATTTTGGGACAGATTTAATATGTATTTGCATGGATGCTTCATATGTTAAATGTTGTCTCCAAGTATAGACATAAGGAAGGTAAATTAAAATCGAGCCACGAACTTGATTGATTTCTTATGTATTTAATGTTATTGATCTCCGAGTTGAGGAATTTCGCTGCTATTCGAACAAATAAGAATTTATTGCTATCCAATTTAATACTTTTTACTGTTGCCCAAATTTGTGCAGTCCTTTTTTCTGTCTGAATGAAATAATGTTCCATTTATGAAGTCTGAAAACTAAAATACTGATGCTGGTTAGTTTGGTTAAGTCAATTTTGTTATTACACGTTAAACAACTGTATATTGTCTGATTAGATGTTGTCCAAAAGCTGGACAGTTTTATCATGTTTGTTAAATTAAATGCTTGAGATAATAGAGTGTAATGCTATCCAGACAGGACATTTTGTTATGTGTTTCTCGAATTTAGATGCTTGCTTAATTAAAGATGCAGTGTTGTATAAAACATGAAAAAAAAATGTTGTCCAAATCAAGGTTAATCAAGTTGTCCATATTAATGAGGCGTAAGGTTGTTTTATTTGTGTAAATAAATATGGTTGGAATGTTGAAAATGTCAAAAATTCGGGCTTTGAGCCTAGCAGGCCTTGTGCCGGTGATCTAATTCGAGCTTAATGCCTAGCAGGCCTTGTGCCGGTGAATTAATTCGGGCTTAATGCCTAGCAGGCTAAATGCCGGTGTTTTAAATCTCGGACTTCAAGTCTAGCAGGCAGGGTGCCGGTGTATGTGATTTGATTTAGTGTGTAGCTTGTTATATGCTGGTAAGTTATCTATTTCTGAATTTAGTTACAAAATGGTAAAGTTATAAAACAAATCATGGAAGCTTAAGTTTATGAAAGTGAATTGGTAAGTTCGTCTATAAGGTATGTATTATGTATACTTTAATGTCATGATTATAAGCTATGATGATAAATAAATGTAACGATGAAAGGAATTGATGTACATATGAAAGATGGAATTCGATTATATGTATACTACAAGTGAATTAGTTATTGAAAATCATGAAAGAAGTAAAAGTCGATGTAGTTATATATAATGGAATGGGATATTCGGTTTTGGTAGATTAAATATTTAGTCATGAACATTTGATGTTAAAGAATGTTTATTTAAAAGCTTATATAATTGAATGTTACATTAAAGTTGATTAAGACTTACGAAGCTAGTAAGCTTATTTTGTGTGTATCTCTTGTTTGTTTTATAGATCTTGTTAAAGCTACGGGCTCAGAGGATCTTCGGAGAAGTCAACCACACTGTCAACTCTTTTGGTACTTATAAACCTAGTTTGAACTTAAGGCATGTATAGGCTAACTTAAGGTTTGAATGATATTTAGTTGATGTATACAAGCCATGCGAAAATGGCTTGTCCATCTTGTAAATTTTGGAATTTATATTTTGGCTTGATGATTTTGTTTAGTTGTGTTTTTGGTTGAATTGGTTTTAATATATATATGTATGGTTAATCTATAGAGTTTAAATAAAATGGAGTAAGGAGGTTATAAACTAGTTAATCATATTTTGTAATGAAACAGTTTTTGGTTAACAGTAGTAATGTGATTTTGAAAAATCACTAAAAATAGGAGAAATGGAATTAGAGAGTGAATAAGATGTATAATTAAAGCTTATTGTGTCTATTTTGATATGAAAGAAACAGAGTAGGCAAATGAATTTTATATTATGAGATATTTAAATTTTAGTGAAACTTGTTCTGAATGACTTCGAGATTCCCTGTTCTATCTTGGAAAAATTGTTAAAAATTGTAAAAAAATAATCATGGAGCATAGTTTATATGCTTAGAATCCTTAATGAGCCTATTTTTGATTGGAATAAACAAGAACATTATTTAAATGTTGTACAATGAGATAACTGAGTTTTTGTAAAGATTGGTCAGAAGCATCCAACAGTGAAATAGGGGAAAATTTGATGAATAAACTGTACTAATTTGATTTATGAAAAATTCTAGAAAAATTATGGCAAGAAGATATACGAGTCTAGTTTCAAGGAAAATTTACGGATCTAAATTTCGAGTTTTATAAGTTGAGTTATGGTCAATTTAGTTAGCATGACGCAGTTGGACAGTTTTAATTTTTATGCCCTGAATTAGTAGTCAAGTCTAGTAATGCTTCATACTCGACTCCGGCAACGGTCTCGGGTAAGGGGTGTTTCAGTACTTCCTGTGGACTGACTCCATGATTAAGTAATTGCGAATTATCGAAACGATGCTTCTGGACATAATTGCAATTACTAGAGCCTAATTGTATATGTCCGATTGGTCCCTCCGCTAGCTCAACAAAAGCTCGATCGGACTACTTTTGAATTAGAAGTAATTCTACGACTTTGGAAATAATTTAATTAAGTCGATTTATTTGATGTGGAATTAAATTATGCGGTCATAAGAATTGTTCAACTAGAGAATTTAATTAAAGAATTTTCTTGAAAAATTAATTTGGAAATTCTAAATGATTTTTGGGAAAATTAATTTTTATCAAGTAAAATTAAATTAATCAAATTAATTAAAATTAATATGATATTTTTAAAAATTAATCTTCAAGCCAAACAATTGGCCTAATGAGTAATTGAACTTGAAAATTGGACATGAGATCGTAAATTTGGCCCAAGAGTCCAAAACCGAGACCAAGACCTAAAAATTGGTCAAACCGAGCTTGGTATGTGAAATCAAGCTAACGGTCCAACCGATGGCTAGACCAGACCAGTCAGGCCACCACTGGCCCGAACCAAATTAACGGAAATCAAACCAACTAGGGGTGTCGATAGCTGTGACAACAACTTCTCGATGGTCAGCAAATGGTCGGCGGCAGCGGTTCTTTAGTAATTGAACAGTGAAAGAATTATACTCCTACCAGGACTCTACTAGAGAATTTGATTTCAGATTAACTATTTCAAAAATAATATTATTTTAATAGATTTAATATTAAGTTAAATTTAATATTAAAACGATTAAGTTTAATCATAGTTGAACTCTCTAAACTCTCCCTATATAAAAGAGAGTATTGTGTCATTGTTTACACACACTTGAAAAAGAGAAAGTTATAGAGAGAAAATTCTCTGAAGAAAATAGTTCAAAAATTTCTAGAGATATTTTTCTTATTTACAACTTGACCCAAAAGTTTAGAGAAATTGTGGAATTACCCTACTGGTAATGTTTGTGAAAAATTTTCTAATTCAAAGCGAGCCCACACTCGGCAAACGTGAGCTTGTGGATAGCAGAGAAGACTACTCGAGTGAAACGTTCATCCTAGACGAATCGAAAAGTACAGTTTTAATTTAGTATTTATTACTTCAAATATCATAATCAAGTTCTTGTTTTGGAAATTTTTTCTTTTAAATTCTGGTTTTTCACTAAGTTGTTTTCCGCTGCATTTTCCAAACCTAATTTTTCAACAGGCTTCACTCACATTTCAAGGAGCCCACCCATTAAATTGAAAATAAAATAATTTATTGGTTCAATACAATTTTTTTTATATTAAGCATGTGTTTTTTTTACCGATCCATACATATATTAGACAGAACAAATCCATTGATTTCCAATTGCATATACATCAATCCACTCCGATTTTTACCAATTGAACTTACGTCACCTAAAACTGTTCAATCCGAAATCCAAACCAATTTTTGATCTGTTAAACATTCATCCAATTCATATATACCTTCCAAAAGAGTAGACCACTAATTCTAATTCAACTGATCAAACCATTTAATCCGAAATTTTACTGATATTTACATACTGAACAAATTTTTGACTAGTTCAACATTCATAAATTCTTATATACCATTCAAACCAGATAAGCTACTTCCAATTCAACTTATTTAATCAACCATTCAAATTTAAGATTTTTAGAAACAGATTGGTGGTTGAACTAATCAAGTTATTAATTCATCAATTCAATTGATCCAACCGATCCTCTAACTCGATTAAATAAATCATTAAAAGTTTCATAAAAAATAATATATATATATTAAAAATTCGGTTCAAGCAATCAATACTGATTCTTGAGTTCAACTGGCTATTTATTCGGTTCAACCAGTTTATACTAGTTCTCGCGTCAATTGGTTCAATGCTCTTTTCTAGACTAGTGTCTCGGTCGATTCCCAATCTTATCGACCCAACTGGCAGTCCGGTCCAATTCAAACCACCTTAGTCGAATTTGGTTTTTTACTCAATGATTAGTAGAGTTAGGACAATCAAAGAACAAAACAAGACCTAAAACATAAAGTTGAATACAAGTTTATAGTTACCAGTTCCAAATTTGTACAGTATACAGAGTTCCACAAACAAGATTGGACAAAATCTTAAATAATGATGAAAATATCCACAATTTTGAATGTTCAAGTAGTGTAAAACTGAAAATACAGTTACCCCCCAAAGAACTTTTGTGTGATGAATGGGACTTTTAATCTAAAAAAAAAATAATGATAATAATAATATAATGGCAATAAGCTATGTTACTTGGACTTGAGTGAGTGTCGGATATGGATATGTGTTCGATATGATATGTTCAAATGTTTTTTCTCTAAGTTGACGGTTATATCCTTATATCAATGTCGGTGAGAAGGTCGATATCGATACTCCAAGAAAAATGAAGAATCGGAGCAATATAAGTGATAATGATGATAATAATAATATAATGATGACAATAATAAGGAACAGCGCCTCTAAGTAAACCTGCAAATGGATGTTAAAAAAGGGACCCCTAAAAATGAAACTAAATTAAGTGCATTGTTATGAAGGAGGGTAAGATTTGTTGGATTCAATTGAATGTGTTTTCTTATTCAACTTCCCTCTAAGACTCCGGATCAGTGCATCGACTCGGGCGGTGAAACCGATCTTTGTCTTCTCTCTTGCCTTCGTTTTCTCCCTACGCCACATGACTTGATCACTGACATCTTTCTTCAAGTACTTGATCTCTTGGATGACATGATGATCCATTGGGTTGAAACATCTTTGCAAAGACATATGAGCAAGGTACGGGAGAGTACAAGCAATTGTAACTAAGAGGGTGGTTATCCAATAGACAGGCGCAGAGGCGAGGGCTTCCGTGAGAATTTGGTACGCACTATGGGAAATCTTCGGAGGTAGCATACCGTAAATGAAAAGAAATATAAACCAAGCGACAATGCTGAACCAGATTAAGACGTGTTGCATCCATGTATAGTGGGTCATTATGAGAGAGACCTGGAAATTGAGAGCGCAAATGATGCAAGTGAACATTATCGTACCCAAGATAGACATGTCGGTAGTCTGTCCTTCGACACGGTAAGCTTGGTCGTAGAAGATGACGATGTTGAGGAAGAAAATGACGAGAGAGGAATATAGACCGTTGCCCATCCATCCAAGTATCCTATACCAGTCAAAAAACAGATTTCTAGGTCCTTGCTGATACAATGTGGGAAACTGCAACACCAATAAGCATATATGAAAAATTCTTATAATAATGTCACCGGCAATTACAGATTAATTGCTAATAAAAAGAATTGATTACGGACTAACCTCTAAGCAGACGTCAGAAGAAACATCTTGCTCAAAAACTCCTAGTGAGATTACAGGCAATGAAGTAAGAACAACGTTGAATAATATCATGTACCAGTCGTCATAAACTGATTGTCCAGAAAAGCCGGTGAATGCCTCAAAGTAGAAGAGGGTGAGGCCAAATGCTATATTCTTGTAGAAGAAATAGCAAACCTGAATCCAAAATACCAGAGTTAACCCAGTACTGTGAGAGGACAAAGCACCGGTGTATGTAGTATATTACCATTTGTGCAATCCTCTTATAGCACCAGTGTCCATGAACAACGAGAAGTCTTTCCAAGAAACGAAATTGAGAGACAGAGAAGTCACTGGCCATTACAGCCTGCAAAAGAGAAAAAAAACAGGTTATGTGATTCATTGATATGCAATAATAATTTGTCTTAAGAAGCATCATTGTCAAGATAGAACAGTTATATGTAGTATTTGCCTTAAAAAACATTATGTCAAGATAGAACACTTAAAGCCTAAAATTTATTACTCAAATATTATTTTCATACTGTTAAAAGCTACATTACAGACTCTTCATTTTCCCTGAAGTACCCATCTTAAACACAATATTCGGGCACAGGATGGGGTTCAAATATATGAGAGTGTACCCATGTTGAACACATACCTATATCGACACTCACCCCTAAGTCCGAATAACATGATAGATTAAAAGAAGCCTAACAATATCTTTATATCCCAGTGAGGATACTTGCATATATATTGCTAAGTTTTACATCTACCACTGACTGAATAGAAGATAAGCTGACAAGAACCATAAAGCTCAAAAACATGACTACCTCTTTCTCCTATATTTATCTATAATATATAGCATGAATTCAGAAAAGGACTGAAAAAGCAAATTCCCATCCAAAGTTCGCCTCTAATGAGGTAACCTCTCTTTTTCGACAATCCATAAACATGAAATATCCTTGATATAAAACTATAGAAAAGATTCACTTGCTACAATCACTAGAGGAATGCATTGCAACTGTAGGAAGAGTGAGTGAGATATGTTACCGACCTGCATACCTTCCACACCACTGATGCCAACTCCAATGTCAGCTTCTTGAATCATTCCAACATCGTTTGCACCATCACCAATTCCTAGAGTGACTTTACCAGTTCCTTCTTTTACTAATCTTGTAACCTGGTACCACGAAAATATACCAAATAAATCGAGTACGCAATAAGATCTCCACTTCAATGAATATCACCTGATTTGATCCTTTAGAAACTTTGTAAAGGTTAGGAAGGAAAAAAGAAATCTTACTAGTGCCTTCTGCTTGGGAGATACACGACAGCATATGACAGATGCACAATCAACAGCTAAGCCTAAGAATAGAAACTTCATATCTTCCTCCAAGGCATATGCAAGAGTCTTCCCATCAATGATCAATGCGAATGCAGCATATGGATCTTTTTCTAGTTTGATCATTTGTGAACCATTGTTAACTTGCGTCAATATATTCTCCTTAATTGCCTGATCAATAACAAAAGTGACGATATATAAAATAAAGTGAAATCAATTTCCTAAAGAAAAATTCCAGTGCTCTTTCATGAAGAAATACATACCTCCTTGGACTCTGAATCAAGTGTAATAATACAGATCTGCTTCATGCCTTCTCTTAGCAGACTGCAAGCAAACCTGCATCGCATGAAAAAACAAACATCAAACAATTTTTATGGAGCACCTTTTGATTAAGAAATAAAATTTGAGGCAGCAAAGAGGGCCTAATATTAAACAGAAAGAGATAGACCCTATATTTATAGCAGTTTCCATCTTGTCCCCTGTCAAAACCCAGAGCTTTAGACCCGCTTGTGCAAGTTTATCTATACATTGGGGTACCTGAAACGAAGAGAAGCTAACACAGGATGAAGAAACCCAAAAAAGAAGTTTCTTAAAGAAGCAAGCAGGGATATCACATACCCCCTTCTGCAATTTGTCTTCCACAGCAGTAGCACCAACGAGAGTCAACTCCTTCTCCATCATCTCTGCCACCTTTTCAAGATTTGTGTCTCTATCAGCCCCAATAGAAGTTTTTGCCTTCTGAAATTCATTGTTCCATGCAGAGTACTCAGACTCCTCAAGCTTTCTATAAGCAAGTGCCAATGTACGCAATCCAGCTTCTCCATAAATATTCAAATGCTTAGTAGTATCTTCCAGATACGTTTTCCCCTTCTTTGCTAATCGGTCAAAAATAATGCTGTGCAAACATAGGGATAATAAATCAGTCAAACAGAAATCATCAGGCCATTGAAGGGTAAGGACTGGTTTCATCTATTAACACCTTGAAGAAGTCAAACGGGTAATATAGAGACTGACCTGTCAGCACCTTTACACATTAGAATAATCTGCCCTTCTTCATCCCTCACAATTACTGTCATCCGCTTTCTTTTGCTGGTAAATTCCAACAAGTTTAGAATTTTGTACTCCCTACAAGATACCGAGAGGATTAAGATGCTAAAATAGAAATCCAGGAGAGATTAGAAAAGAGCACAAAATTCATTTATTGGTATCCCCACCTCTCGGTTGTTTGTCCTGAACCTATATATCTTTCACGGACAAAAACACTTGTTTGAGTTCTTTTGAAAAACTCAAAACCAAATTCCCTGGCTGCAACAAGAAATGCTCCTTCATCAGGCGACTCTGCTTCATATGTATAAGTGCCAGTCTCTTCATTCAGCTCAGGGATAGCAGTGTGACAAACTGCTAATATTCGGCAAAATAATATAATCATATCAACATTTGGCTCTTTCCTCCAGTTCCCTTCCGTCATGCGGTCATCCTCAAAGCTAAAAAATTTGATGGGAGGTTTATTATCCTTTCCATCTTTGGAAGTAACAACAGTCTCCAATTCAATATCTTGCTTGCTTCTTTTGCTGGAAACAGATGATTGTCTCCCATCCTGCTCAAGGTCATTAGCCATCTGTTGTGCAGCAGCCCGTTCAACTTCACTAGCGCGCACACCATATGCAGTACCAGCAATGGAACATTTGAGAAAATCCATCTGATTGCATGTCAAAGTGCCTGTTTTATCAGAAAGGATTGTATCTACTTGGCCCAACTCCTCATTTAGATTTGATGTCCGAGCCTGAGCAGGAATCCCAGTGTCATCATCATACATCTGTAAGTCTTGATTAATAAAGGTTGCTTGCAAAACCTTCACCACCTCAATTGAAACGTAAAGTGAAATAGGTATCAAATAACCATAAAGGATGAGGGCAGTGACCAAATGGCTAAGCCCTGATATAAAAGGCTCTTTGGGATTATAGAATTGCTCCGTATCATCGGGCCGCATATACCACCAGTTTGGCATGTGGAACTTTGTTTTCAAAGCAAAGCCTAAAGAGCTGATCAATGAGATTACCAGGAGGAGGCTGAAAAGAACATATATTATGTAATCCATTTTCTTTTCTATTCTGCTCCTCTTTGAAGGGGACTTTGTGGAATTCTGCATGACTTTGGTATCAAAACCAGTGAAAATCACAACACCATAGACGAAACCTGTATTGCGCAACTTCGAATCTCTAAGGAGAACTTGTGCAGGTTCAAGAGAATAAGTTTGACGATCGTAATCTAAATTACCAACAAAGGTGTAAAGGCTGGGGTTGGGATCTTCACATTTAATTAATCCTGTGAAGTTCTTGAAATCCTCATCTTCTTCCAAAGACAGTGTTACATCCATAGCTCTCTTTACCTTCAAGTTTGTCTCACCATCTAAATTCATAGTCTCCACATAGCAAATCCCGTCCTCATAACTTGTTGACAAGAGTAGCAGATCTGCTGGAAAAAATTCATCCTTCTCTACTCTCACCACGTCTCCAACCTCAACCTGCTGCCACTGCTTAAACTCAAAAACGCCTCCCTCTTTATGAAATTTTACTTTCCGACTATTAACATTCATATCTTGCATAAACCTTCGCCAATCCTCTAAACCTTCCTTTGCCATGCTAAGCCCTACAACAAAGGCCAAGGGAGCAATCATGCTCACAGCAGAAAATGGCGAAAGGGGTGTAAGTGAAAGAACTGCAGCTGCGAGGAAGTACAAATTGGCCACTCGGTGGAATTGTTCATACAAAGATTTTGGAAAGAAAGAGAGAAAATTATACTTGGTCGTCGATATGTAATTTGATCGATACTTTAAAGGTCTTTTCCTGTGCATATGAGGTTGGTTACAATGTACAGTTCGTGAGCATCCAGCCCCTTCTACAAATGGCACTGCCTCTTGAGTAGACTTTCTCCCACATGCGAATGTATAGAGTTGACTCCGCTTGATCTTAGCTCTAATCTTACCCTTAGCCATCTCTCAGAACCAAACTTAAAATTAAAAAAACAGGACACAACTCTCAAACAAATGGAAGCCCCCAAATCTAGCCTTCACCAGTGGATATTAATGCAGCCACTCCTTCACGATTTCCTTGCTTTACCTCCTGTTTCACAAAACCAAATGGTAATCACACATTAGTACATATCTAACATTTACAAATTGAAGCTTGCAAGTACAATTAAAGCTCACAATTCATAAGCACAAACATTCTGAAACATGCCGTATTTAAATCACATTCAACGTTCTTACATAACACAGATTAGAAAGTCTTATGAGCTACAAAATTCTAGGAATAAATGATAAATTAAGACAAAGATGAGAACAAATCTACATTGGTTAAACCTACAAATCGACCAAAAACAATACTAGGTAGCTATTATTAAAAATGCACCCATACAGCCATTCCCAACATACAAAGATCTTCTTTCGAAAAAAAAAATACAAAGATCCAGAATTCAACAGAAACAAAAAAAAAAATTTGACAGATAGCTGGAGAAGTTGTCATACACAGTTCCACATTTCACCTCAAATATCCAAATAAACAACCAAAACTTATGAGTGTTGGATACAGGTATGTATCTGATATGAGTATAATGAATATTTTAAAGTTTTCCATATCTTTATATGGATGTGTCAAACACATGCAACGTAGCAAATAAGACAATACAAATATAATACTTCAAAATATGAACAAATGAGCATATCACTGACATTCATTAAAGAAAGAATTTCAAGAAACAAAATTAATAAGGAAAGGGAGGCCATTAAAACAAAAGAGAGATACCTTTCAATACGGAGGCTGGTTCATCTTCAATACAAAATTAACAAAAAAAGGAACATTTTCAAAACTATTCAAAAAGAACAGTCAATATCTTTTGCACATCAATAAATGAAGGGAGACAATGAAAAAAAAGACTTTTTTTTTTTTTTTTGTTAATTTTGATTAAGGAAAGAAACTTAGAGAGAGAAAGGGAAAAGACTGAGGTAAAATTTAGAAAAAGTCATTTAGGCGTAAGAGAGAAAATATTTCTCTCTCTTTCACAGCAATTCCCGGAGTCCCTTTGGCTTGTATAAATAATATAATATTATTTTCTATTTTAAAATTTCACTCTTTTTTGTTTTTCAGTTTATTCAGTTTTAGTTAATTTTAAGGCTGTTTTTCCTTAAATTTCACCAGAAGTTTTTTTTGTTATATATGTTATAAAAATTAACGTAAATTTTTTGTTTCATTTATTGTTTACATTAGATTCAATATTAATCTTCCCGAATTTATTAAATACATTAATTTGATAATTTAAATATGTTAAACATAAATTGAATAATGATTTAAAATAAGATATAGTTAAAAACAAATTTTAAAATGACTTATTAATATAATTATAAAATAAAATAATCTATTATAGTGTACAAGAAGAACTTTCTAACAAAGGAGGAAACAAGGTTTTATATACACACTTCCAAAATAATAGCCTGATTTTCAGTTTTCTTCTGTCCATATTTTTTAATAAAAACGATATTTTATTAATCACCCAATGTTATCACAATTACTTAAAAAACTAAAATCAAATTACCTATTAACATTATTACAATTACAACAATAAAAAATATATAAGAACATGAATTCAAATACACAACTGTATATTTTCGATTTAAGGATTTTTAACCTTCTTCACTAAATAATCAATTCAATATTCCACACTTACAAAATGAATTGTGTAAAAGTCCAGATATCTGTATAATCATGTAAATTCAATTCATACCATTCGGGTCTTAGATAAAAAAAAAATTTATACTTCAAACAATATTCTATTATTATTTAATGATAAAAATGATAAATTTTTAATTTAATTATAAAAATATGTTAAAAAAATACAACTACAAAACAAAATCGTTGGCACTAACTAGAAAATAAACCAAGCTTAAATAAAAGAAAGAATCAATATATCGTGGAAGAACCATTGCCTTAAAAGCAAATTCGATGTGATTAGTGTAATCGTGTAGTGGACATTGCCCCCCAAGATTAATACAAAACTTCAATATTCGTACACCCGAATAAGGAAAGCGGAACATAATTGGTATTGCTCTTCTTTAAGAAATCGAGAAATAAAATAGAAATAAAGCTTTAAAGTTGGTCGTAAAAACTTAGCCAGAAAAATCACACTAGGTTCAATTCTTAAGAAAGGTCTCGTTTAAAATCCAATCACCTAGACAGAATTTCCTCTAATGTAATTTTAGTAAGATGTCAAATTTTTAGAGAAAAAAATAAGAGAATCGAGAAGAATGAGAGAAACTCTTTTGTTGCTTGTAAAATGAAGAGAAATAGGATTCTCAAATAGGTAAAATGGTCTAAAAAATTCAACGGCCATATTGCAACAGTTAGATTCCAAATTTAAAGGGTATGTTCCCGCATGAATCTCAACAATCACTCGTTCTGATTCTACATATTGATCGTTTTGAACTAAAAGTATACTTTTTGGTGGAATAACATAAAAAAGCAGGATGCCCATGACGTGTGCATGTAGAATGAACCAAATCCTCATTGAATTTGATTTTTCCGTTAAAAGGGGCTCGTACATTTTCTGCAATACCCCCCGTAAATACTCTACCAGTATGAAAAGTTCTTAATGTTGGTTGCGTTCTCAATTTTCCAATGGATTGCCCCACAATAATACCTATAGCTTCTCCCAATTCAACCAGGTCACCATGAGTGGGACTTCGACCATAACATAATCAACAAATCCAAGATGTACTCATACAAGTAAAGGGAGTTCGAATAGATATTGATTGTGTTCAAAAGGCTCTGAATCGATCGACAAGCCCAAGCCCAATATCTTGATTTCGAATGGGAATGTACCGCGGAACCATATATATATCGTCCGCTAATTCATGACCAATTAATGTTTGGATAAAAATTCTTTCCAGAAGCGTCCTCTTTTGAGGACTCATAGAAATCCCTCGGGTGGTGCCACAATCTGTTCTACGTACAACAATGTGTTGAACTACTTCAACAAGTTTGCGCGTAAAATATCTCATATTGTACGATCATATTTTTGTATTACCAACCAAATATTATTATTAATATAAAATAATTTTTGATATAATTTTATAGTATTTATTATCTTTAAAAATGTTAACTTTATATTATTATCTAAATATACATTAAACATAAGTATCAAACACAAACACTTGAAAAACAAAAATCCAAAGCAACATAGATTGTAACACCGCATTATAAAGATAAGAATGATATTAGCTTGATCAAAAATAAAACCAAATTTAACTCAAAATTTAACATAATTCATGCAATCACCTTTTACAATATAAGATTTAAATCTTAGCATCCACAAACATTATCAGCTTTAACCAATTGGACCTCATGATTTTGTCAAGAAAAATGCTTCTCCAGTTGCCATAATAATATAACACTTATATCCCAATCAAACTCTAGTGTTCATGACTTCTCTTAAATTGTGACATTGAGGACGACGCCTCTTTTGTACCAAAAACTAAAAGTTGCATTCTGATCCAATCCACTTAACCAGCCATTCTAAATTTTCAAATCAAACAATGTTTCACACAAATCACCAAGTACAATGCGGATACTACTAGTAAAGAGGAATTTCCGAAAGTTAATTGATTCACATAAAGAGATTAAACACTGACATACCAGCAAAATATCCATGATTCCTCTTGCATCTGATGAGAACTAAGCTGACACGTTCTTCTGGGAAATAATAGCGTCGGCTCTTTCGTTCGATGAATCTCCTGCGCGCACACACACGTATAAGAAAATACAGTTTAAATTAAGTAGGAAAAAATCACAAATGGAAGCAAAATCATCGAAACGGAAAATGCTCAAACAAGTCAAAATGAATCAATTACTAATCGGATTGCAAGTAAAAAAAAAAAAAGTTAGCGATCCGAACTGAGAGGAAAAATAAAGATGAACTTATTTGAAATTAAAGAAATCAGAATTTCTAAAAATCTAAAATTTAAAAACTTGGATTCAAAGCAATCAAACGGATCGAAAGAGAGAGAGTACCATCAGGCTGAAACAGATAGAGAAACATAAACCCATGGACGAGACCTTAGTGAGGGAATCGGCGTCGTTTCGAGGCAAAAAGGAGAGAGCGTTGGAGATTGATAACCTGATTTGCCAACAGCCGGTTCCTCAACGACGCTCTGGTTCTGATGATGACCTTTATTACAAGACGCCACTATTTTTTTTTCTTTTTTATTTTGCAGTTAGTTATAAATTTGAAAAGAGGCGGGAAATGAGTCTTCAACTGGAGGGGGAGCTATTATAAACACAAAAAATATTGGTCAAAATTGGTATTCGCCCTTGTACTTTAGTAAATTTTATGATTTAGTCTATGTACTTAAAAAGTTATAAGCTACTCTCTTCTTTTTAATTTAAAAAACCTTAGGGTGAGATTGGATGGGAAGTGCGTTTACCTGCCGTTAGTGTAAAAAGAACGGTGGCAATGAGATTAAATACTATAGCGGTAGCGTGAGACAAAAAGTAAACTAAACACAACGCACTGCACCGCACCTCACCCCACTGCCCATCCAAACCCACCCTTAATCCAATAGCCCATACCTTATTAATATTTTCAATCAAAATTTATCATTAATACACTTATGCAATCATACAATCTTTGAAAATAAATTATTATGAACTCAATAACTATACCGTAGAATAAGTAAATTATGATGGTGCAATGTTTTAATTTTGAAAAACAAAATTATTGTTAAATTTTTAAATATAAATATTAAATCTCAATTTATAGTGATGGGTAAGATATTTTAATGTAATATATAATACAATAAAATATATTATCAACTAATTTTAAAATTTTATATAGTATGATTTTTTTTTTGGTAGAATATAAAGTATGACATTATTAATTTATTAAAATAAATAAATAATAATATATTTTGAACATCTCTAACTTGTTTTTTTTTTTTGGGGAGTGTGGCCTTTGACAAACAAAAAAATGTTAATATCTTTTGATAACTTTTTATAAAATAAGTGACACAAAAAGGTCCTTGGTCATATGTCCTGCTGATAAAATATAAAATTATTAATTTTAGTGTTTAAATTTTGAATCAAGCAATTTCAAAAAAAAAAAAAAAGTTGAAATGGAACATTGTAAGGAATAAGTAATTTTGATATTAACTAGAAACAAATAAACAAAAAGATTTGTAGTATTTTGATAAAAAAGAAAAACATATTATTAAAAAGAATTGTAAGAAGGGTAATGAATTTCAAAATTGAAATAATTTTTTTTTTTAAATAAATCAAAAGATTACATAAAAATATTCATAACAATGTTATCCGAACAAAATTCCTCTCTCAAGATCTCTTTAATCTCTAATGGGGGTTCCTCAAACATATGCAACACTTCATCACTTGATAGAGCCATTCTTTGCTAAAGCATATGTTATTCGATCGGTCTCTCTAGAAACATAAGTTAAGGACCACTTTCCTTCAAATGCTAGAATTAGTTGAATTCTCCTTATTAGCATGTTTTTAGGACCTATAACCTTATTGTCTCTAATAAATACAACATTCTCAAAATTATCCAATTAAATGATGACCTCATCATATCCTTATTCCTGAAGAAGAATTAATCCATCCAATAAGCCCCAAAGCTCACCAACCGCAACTGAACACTTCCCCAAGAAATGATTATAGCCCAAAATTCAGCTCCGCTTCCCGTCAGAGATAACTAATTTTTAATGTCACATGTTGTGAATTTATGCATTTAATATTTAATTAATTTTTAAAAATATTATATTTTTAATTATAGTAGTTAGCATAAAGTAATAGAGAGTCCAATTATGATATTTTTAGTGGATTGACTCCATGAGTTGAAATTTAATTACAAATTATATAAGCTCCCAATTACATATGTCTGATTGATTCTTTCACTAGCTCAATACAACCTTGTATTGATTAGAATTAGAATTGATATGCCAAATGAATGAAAACAATAAAAGAAAAATAGATTGCATGAATTACTAGCCATGATAAATATTTTCGTAAAAGAAACAAGAGATGACTTGAAAATTGTTTAAACTTCTTTGAATTATTATTTAATTTATTGTAATTGAATAATGAGTATAAAGTGAAATTAAATTAACTAGTCGTCACAATTTTACCAAACAAAACCATTAAATTTACTTGTAGGTTCTAATATGGTAAAATTGTTATGATTTTGACGAAATTAGAATTGATTTGAGAAAATAATTTAATTAAATAAAATAATATTTTTGAGAATAAAAAATTATTATTGAGTTGAATAATTATATGAACTTGTTTTAATTAAAAATAAAATTGGATTGCATATATAGTTGTACTCGAAAGGCACAATAAGCCTATTTCACTAAGGAGCGGGTTACATAGTGAGTATTCCCGATGTAAATGTGCGGCCCACCACAAGCAGTCCTGATAGAATTTTAAGTGTTCTATTAAAATATTATTATTTTATATATATATTTTTTTTTGTTTTAATAGAATTCTTGTGATTTACCTTTATATATAAACACCGTTAAATTAAAAACACACGTAATTACTTTATCAAAATTTAATGAGATTTATTTACTTAAAATAAATTCTATTTTTTTTATAAGAACTCATGTATTTGATTTTAATTTTTGTTCACCTATAGTAAACCTGTCCAAGGTTAACCCATCCTAATTGCTAAACTCTATTATTTACAATGCTTATTTAAGGTGAATAGTTAGAGCGAATAAACCAAATTACATATGTAAAACCAGAGTAACAAATAAAATGTGAAAAACTGACACAAGGTCGTGGTTGAAGAAAGCCAAGTTGTGACTTTCTTTGGCAAATTCTGCTTCTTCACTTTTTTCAACTCTTTCTCGTTTCACTTTTTTCAAAATCGTTTTTCCTTCTCGATTCATTTATTAAAAAATACTTTAAAAAATCTTATTAAGTAAAAAAATATAAAAAAAAATAGTAAACATAAAATAAGACTCGTTTTACAATAAATAGTTGCAAGCAAATAAGAAACTAAAATATGTAACAAATATTTACCTATCAAACATCCCTCTTCCCTTTCAAAATTCTTTTCCAACTTTCTTTCAGTATTCGAATTTCACAATTCCCATGGGGTAAATTTTCCTTTTGCTCGTCCACTTCATTACACTCAGGGGTGAAATGAAAGGAAGTCAAAATTAAATTATAAGTTTTAATGGTTTAAATCTTTGTAATTTTTAAAAGATTAAATCAAAATTTAATTTTTTAAAGGGTTAAAGTATAATTTTATTTTTACTATTTTAAATTTTAATTTTTTTAAAAAGATTAAATAAACAAATTTTCATTTTAAGAGGGTCCGAGTATTTGCCAGTTCCACTAATCACACTCCACCATATACCCAAATCCTTAAAAACTTCAATACCTTAGGGCTAGTTTGGTAATACTTTTGAAATGTGCTTTTGAAAAGTACTTTTGAGAAGTATTTTTAAAAAGTTTGGTTTAAAATTTGAGTATTTATTGATGTTAAAAAGTGCTTTTGAGGAATGAAATGTCCATTTTAGACATATTATTATCAAGTAATAAATATGCATTTAAATAATATTTAAATTAGTTAATATTATTATATTTTAGTAAGAATATAAAAAAATTATTATAACTTGTTGTTAATATTTTAATATATGAAATATAAATTTTAAATATTTTTAAGCAATAAATATTGATTATTTATAAAATTTAATTAGAATATATAAACTATATTTTAAATAGTTAATATAACCATTAAATATTTGTAATTAGTATTTTAAATTTTTTTATTTTTAATTAATGATTTTAGCACATTTGTAATTAAGCATCAAGAAGGAAAAAAAGGAAAAGTATTATGTTATTGAAGGGGTGAAAAAGTAATTAAGCACTATAAATGCTTTTGGAAGAAGAAAACTAAAAATTTTAGCTTCTCTTTTTCAGAAATGTTTCTGAAAAGTCAAAAATTTCAGCCAAAAATAACTTATTTCACAAAGCTTTTCTTCTAAAAGTACTTTTGGAGTTAAAAGTACTTTTTTAAGCACTGCAAAACAGGCCCTTGGCTCCATTGGTGTGCCATCCCATCCCTCTCTTCTTCTAATTGTATAACGAAATCAACCAATTTCCATAACACGCAGATATATTGTTGAAGTGCAATCCTTCTATAACCCTTGTCAATGGCCAATCATTTACCGCATTCCATAAACAAATTATAAAGCAAATCTTATAAAATAAGAAAACTGACTCAAGATTTACCAAGATTAAAAAAAAATACGTAATTATAAATTTGGTCACTAATATTTGTATGTTTTGTCAAAATAGTTCTAATTGTATTTTTGAGCCGTTTTTAGCTATCAACCTTTGATTTTTTTTTTCAAATTGCTTTTTCTAATAGATTTAATGAATAAATTCAATGTTTCAATCTTTTATTTTTTTCAAAAGATTTTAATCCTTCATACATTTGTTTACTGGTAGGTTTTTCTACTGAGTTATTTTTTTAGATAATTACGTTTATTTTCTTTAAATTAAGAGTTATTTTTTTAATTTAATGTATTATTTTATTAATTTCATATGCAATTATCTTATAAGGTTATTTAAGTAATAAATTACATTACATTAAAAATATTCTTTCATTAAATCTATTAAAAAAATAGTTTGACAAAATATACCAACATTAATGTCTAAATTTATCATTAAACAAAAAAACAAACTAAAGGAAAATCCCAATCAAGGCACACATTCAGAAAGTTGAAAACTCAAGAAATTAAAGGAAAACAAATCCAAACCGACTCTCATAAAAGAGAAACAAACTTTGAATAATAGAAACTCTCAGACTTGAGAGGTTGCTTTTCAACTCAACTTAATTCAAATATAAAAAAACACTAATTTTGACAATCCACAACTTAAACTCACATCCTTCTATCAACTCACGCACTACTCTCACCCTCCCCCCTTTCCAAACCAACTCCTCCCTTGTCTCTACCCCCTTAGAAATTCCCGTTTTGTTTCTAAAATTCATCTTACTGCTACCCGCACCAGAGCTAAAATCACCAAGCGTCCCGATATTAACTCTCAGATGCAGCCCATATTGCAAACAAAGACTCCCCTCTTCCACCAATGGCGGAGCATCTTCACAAGTTCTAACAATATGACCTAGAGAACCACAAAAATAACACAAGTCAATAAACTTTTTATAGCAACAAATTTAATAAAAAAATTAACAGTATTAACAATCAAACCTAAATTTTGAAATCTAAAAAATAAATTAACTAAATTTTTAAAAATAAAAATATAAAAATTAAATTTTAAATTTTGAATTTATGAAATGTACATAAACCTATCACATATTTTAACCTAACAAAAAATATATTTAATATTTTGGGACACATTCCACCTCCTTGGTTAATATACATATCTATACAACTATACATAAGAGGAAGACCCTAAATCTCTTTACTTTTTAGATTATAAAAATAATTAAAATTGATCCTTAAAATTCGCTCTAATTTGATATTTAGTGTATATACTTTAATTTTGACATAATTTAATGTCCTAGCTTTTCTTTTATAATGTTATTAGTTAGTTTAAATACTTTATTCTAATTAACATGACAATGTGAATTTTTAAGAATTATTAGCACTGTTAAGATTTTATTAAATTAAGGTTAGTTAAAATGTTATTTTATCAAATGGATATCAATTTTTTTTTAAAAAATATCACATCAACACAAAATAATTCTAATAATGTTAACAAATGAGCCTCAATTTGTATATTCGAAAAATAGAGATTAAATTCTTAAAAATAAAAATTCAAAGATTAAATTTTAAATATACGAAGAGTATAAAAACTTTCAACAAATTGTAAATCCAATGCAAAGTGTGGGTGAAAATAATATTAAAATAATATAAAAATATGAATTAAAATAATAATACGAATAATATTTTGAAAAAAAAATAAATGGGCGGCAAAATTTCCCACCAAAAATTGTCAGCGAAAAAAAACCGTTGGTTTTTTAACTGTACAAACTACTTTCTTTTTTGTCTTCAAAGTTCAGACAGCCAATCAGGTCCTTCTACGTCTTTCGCTTGATTCGTGGATTATGGAAATAATTTTGGGAATACATTTTATTCTAAATTTTGTATAAATAAAGCTAGAAAATGCAAAATCGGAGAAAAAAAATTACAGTTTAAAATGGTTATTTTTAACCACAAAAAAAGGAAAGGATTAAAAAGTTTTGAAATTAAAAAATAAAAAAAATAAAAAAAGTCATTCATTTTCTCTCTATTGTCTTTCATTGATATCGATCTCATCAATTTTTTCGAGCTATCAATTTCGAAGAAGATTTTATGGGTACACTTCCGCTTATTACTTATTTTTTTTTTAAATTGTGATTTCTTTTATTATTATTATTTGATTTATAGCTGTTTTTCAATGATTCGTTTCTTTATTTCATGAATTAATAATTATGTGCTTTGCTTTATTTGTTGAATTTCTGTATTATGAAGGGAAGAAGAGCGTTAAAAGCATGCAATTGTTCCTTAATGATTGAAAATTTAGATTTATTTTTTTGGTTTTCAACAGCTTCTTTTAAGTAGTAACTGTGATGTTATTGCATGTTTGGTTTCTGAGAAACGAAGGCAAATGAGAAGGAAAAAAAAAAAAAAAAAGAAGGATAATCGGATTTTGAATTTTTGTGACGTAAAGGGGAGGAGAGCGTTAAATCATGCAATGTTTCCTTACTGGTTGAAAATTTAGATTTAATTTGTTGTATATATTTTGGTTTTCAACTAATTCTGTAAGTGTTCAACTGTGATGTTTGGATCGTACCAGGGAACAAAAATTATGTTTATTGAATGTTTGACTGCTAAGGAAGCTAAGGAAAAAGAGAGGAAAAAAAAAGGAGGATAATCGGAATTTAAATTTATGTAATACAAAGGGGAGGAGAGCATTAAAAGCATGCAAAGCTTCCTTAATGATTGAAAATTTAGCTTTAAATTTATTTAATTTTTGTTTTTCATCAGTTCCTTTAAGTGGTGGAAATCTGAAATTTTATTGTGATGCTTGGATTAGTAGCGGAGGTTAAATGTATGTTTACTGCATGTTTTATTGCTGAGAAAGCTAAGGAAAATGGAAAAAGATAAGAAAACGGAAAATCGGATTTAGAACCATCAGTTCTTTAGCCACGTAATACATGAGATTTCTCTGTCAAAATCAATGAATATACTATTTGTTTTGTGGTATTCTTCGATATCTTGTCTTTGAGCAATCGATATGGATCATTTAGTTTTTAAATTAACAAGGAAAAATGGTATTATATATGGAAGCTTTTCCTTCAATTCGCTTATGGATGCTATAAAAATGTCGCTACTCAGCTGAGAGTGAAGAATGTTGTTCAACTCAAGTTATCAACGGAGATGGTTCATTCAATGATGAGGGAATTGATCGTTTTGTCAAGGAAATAAAACTTGCTGAATGTGGGTTGTCATATGCTGTGGTTTCCATCATGGGACCGCAAAGTAGCGGTATGCTTCGATATCTTCATGAATTCCTGCTTTTCATGCTTATACTTGCCTTGTTCCTAAGATGTATATTCCTACTAAGCTGCTTCATTTTTTTTTTTTTTACATTTGGTTTAATAATATTGAATTCAATATGTGGGATACAAGTTAGCATGATTAGCTGGAAGTTGGGTCACTTCAATTTTCGACATCTCATGTTGACATGGCCTTGCTTCTTCATGTTTTTGTTGGATTACTTCTGTCAGTGATATCAAGGCATGCCTTGGCCTTGTGTCTTACTGCTAGACTGCAAAAGCAACTTGGATCATTTCAGGCGAGGTGATTTGATTAGGTGCATGGCTGGTGCGCCTAGGCTTCCTTTTTATTAAAGCAATAGACATAAAAGGCCTGAAGTTCTCTTCAATTTCTTTGTTCTTTTAACCGTTTTCATTAGATGTATCTTTACCACTAAAGCAACGGATAGCATCAAACTCTTCACTTCTTAATATTTGAGTATTTAACTATATCATGCATATTGGTCAACCAAAAAAAATGCTTGTTTCGTAGATAAAATGATCACTCTCTAGAGTTTATTACCATAATTATATGTCCTAAGCTTATTATATATACACACAGATGGACGCACATATACATATTGCGTGCTTTTTTTTGTGCCTTGTACTCGAGGCAATAAAAGGGTTATAGTGCCTACCGTGCGCCTTGCACCCTTGACAACACTGACTTCTATAATTAGATTTGGATATTTGTTATATCATTATTTTTATTGGTTCAAATGATCAGAGATTTTATTTATTTCGTGTTTTATCATTCTATTGTAGTTATATAAGTTCTAGTTGTGTCAGATAACGTTTCACTTAGTTTTCCATAATCATGACAGGTAAAAGCACACTGTTAAACCATTTGTTTCATACAAATTTCAGGGAAATGGATGCATTTATGGGAAGGTCAGTTATGTTGCTCTATAATAACACACTGCTTTTGTTTTAGTTGGCTCAAAAACAACTAATGGGATTCTTGTCAGGTCTCAAACCACTAAAGGCATTTGGATAGCAAAATGCGCTGGTCTAGAGCCTTGCACCCTAGTAATGGATTTGGAGGGTACCGATGGAAGAGAACGTGGAGAGGTGCTTTTGTTAAAATTTCTGCAATGATGACGTACAATAGGTTATATTTATTCAATTGCCTTTACTCTAGGATATGATTAATATATATTATATGTGAAATTGATGAAATCAAACAGGCCATTATCAAAGAGTAAATTTAATTTACAGTGGGTTTTTATTAAAAGAATCCTCAGTAATTTTCGAACAGAGTTATTGCTGCTTTAATAACATCAAGGCTAGAGTGACGAATGAAACTGTACTGAATAATAGTTGGAATCCAGATAATAAAAATTGAATAGGAAGTGTTTTATCGCTGTGCATTTTTGTTTCTTGCTCTTTTACATATAAATTTTTTGTATTATTCCAGGATGACACAGCATTTGAGAAACAAAGTGCGCTTTTTGCACTGGCAGTTTCAGATATAGTACTGATAAACATGTAAGTTTCGGCACTTACATGATGCTTGATATAATTTGCACCTTCATTGAAGGACTTATTGCTATCTGCAGTATGTACAAGTAATATTCTTGAGCAACTTTCATTTAGGTGGTGTCATGATATTGGTCGTGAGCAAGCAGCTAATAAACCTCTTTTGAAAACTGTATTCCAGGTATTCACAATATTGTTTCCCTTTCTAAGCAGTGCGCTGAATTCATGTGGTTATGTGATTTAATTGGTTGTACTGGTTGCAGGTCATGATGCGATTGTTTAGTCCCCGCAAAACGACTTTGATGTTTGTCATCCGCGATAAAACTAGGGTGGGTAGATTTTTTCTTAATGGAGAGCATTTTGGGTTTAGAGAGCTATTATTATTCATCATTTTCATTTAACGATTTCTTTTTTCGATTGAGTTTATGGTTACTTAAAGATTTCTTGCTTACAGACACCACTGGAACATTTGGAACCTGTTCTGAGAGAAGATATCCAGAAGGTATAAATATGCGGATCTTATGCCTCCTTGCTTTTCTGATTAACTTCAGAATGTTTTCTTTTGACCCGATTTTCTTGAAATGCAGATATGGGACTCAGTTCCTAAGCCAGAAGCACATATGGAAACTTCATTAAGTGAATTTTTCAACGTAAGATATTGGGTTTGGTTTCTTGCAACAAAAGTTTAAATGTCTCTCCCTATACATTTTCTATGAGATTACTTCTGATAATTTAATGCTATTGCTGATAATACACAGGTTGAGGTTGTTGCGCTTTCTAGTTATGAAGGAAAGGAAGAGCTGTTTAAGGAGCAGGTAACCTGTTTGTATTTGGGTCATCTCATGCATTCAGTATTCATTGCATGCTAAAAAAACCATGTCTGCCTACCATTTCTAGATTTGCATGTATGTTGGATGATGGTCCTGAAACTTTTGACTAAATGGCATGCAAATTGACAGTTTATCTTCTTATTTATTATATTACTGAAGGTGGCTAATTTGAGACAACGATTCTTCCACTCTATTGCACCCGGGGGGATTGCAGGAGATCGGAGGGGAGCAGTACCGGCTTCAGGGTTCTCTTTTAGTGCACAACATATCTGGAAAGTCATTAAGGAGAATAAGGACCTTGATCTTCCAGCCCATAAGGTGACCTTTAGGACATATTTAACTTGAATGAAATTTGTAACTATTGTTGCCTTTTTTGTTATCCATACTTTATTTGCTTTAGGTCATGGTGGCTACGGTACGCTGTGAAGAAATTGCCAGTGAAAAGTACACTAGTTTTACATCAAATGAGGTATTTGTACATGTAAGTAAGCATTTAATTCATAAACATTTGTATGCTAACCAACCTACTACTTCATATAACAGAATTGGCATTCTTTGGAAGAAGATGTAAAATCTGGTCCAGTTGCTGGCTTTGGGAAGAAGCTAAATTCAATTCTCTACACTTCTCTATCAGAGTAAGACCACTTAATGAGATTGAGATGATTGTTTCAATGTTAAAGTTCTAAGTAGGCTACTATCTATATAAGCATTTGGATGAGCTGAGCTTAGGCAAAGACCTGTTGGTTATTGGTTTTTCCATGGCTTACTACCATATCAGTGATTGAGTTTCTTGTTCTATTTTGTTCTGATTTTAGATATGATGCAGAAGCCACATATTTTGATGAAGGTGTGAGATCTGCAAAGCGAAAGCACCTTGAAGAAAAACTACTCCAAGTAAGAGCATTCTATAGTATTCTTGACCAATTAGTGTCCGTTATTAGTTTTTCTCATCTCATTTGCCTTGTCTTCTGATTTAGCTTGTCCAACCAGCCTACCAATCCATGCTAGGACATTTAAGGATCAAAACTCTTGAAAATTTTAAGGAAGCGTTTGATAAGGCTTTGAAAGGAGATGAGGGATTCTCGGTGGCTGCTCGCAAGTGCATTGAAACTTACATGGCTTCATTTGAAGCAGGATATGCAGGTATTGAAAGTTTTTAAGAGAGCATTTAATAAGATTTATCTACCTAAATAACTTTAAAATATATGCCCAAAATATAGGGGTTTTACATTATTGGCAGCCACTATCTTTGAAAAGTCAAAGATAGTTGGCTGTAAGTGGGAAGCAAATGGCCTTGGTTGGTTAGGCACCCAAAGTTTTTTTTTTTTTGGAATGGGATAATTGCAATTTTGGTCCCTATTTGAATAGGTACTTTGCAAGATTGATCCCTGAACCTCAACTATAAATAGTCCTAACCATTTCTCATTTTCTTCATCCTAACATTTGCCATTCTCTACTTAAGGCATTGTTCTCTCTCCCTATTTGTAAATTTTCACTTGTATTTTTGGAGTGAAATATATTTAGTAGTGTCCGAGGACGTAGGCGAAATTTGCCGAACCTCGTTAAAATTCTGGTGTTCATTATTATTTATTTTTCATATCTTGTGAGTGTGATCATAGTTATTTATTGTGCTATTAAATTACGATTGAGGATATTCGGCTAGGAAAGATCCGTACTTAAGTGATCCTTGTGATCCACTCTCTTTCCCGGGAATTGAACTTAGTGTGATTTTTGAGACAATAATTATACTCTTTACACGCTTCCGCACAACAATTGTCATCAGCAAGGACTACGGTGACCAATACAAAATTTGAAGTAGAGAAATTTGATGGTACCAATAATTTTGGTATGTGGCAATGTGAGATCCTGGATGTCTTATGTCAGGAAGAGCTAGATATAGCCCTTGAAGTAAAAACGACAATATGGATGACAAGGAGTAGGCCAAGATTAATAGACAAGCTTGTGGTACAATCCGTCTATGTTTGGCCAAAGAGAAATACTACTGTCATGAGGAGACATCAAATGAGAAATTGTGGGATACATTGGAAGAAAAGTTTCTTACGAAAAGCCTTGAAAATAGGCTTTATATGAAAAAGAAACTTTATCGATTCAATATGCACCGGTATGTCGATGAATGACCATGTGAACTCATTCAATAAAATTTTAGCAGACTTGCTAAATTTGGATGAGAAATTTGAAGAGCGAAGACAAGGCATTATTATTGTTGAATTCCTTCCGATGAATATGATCATCTTACCACCACATTGCTTCATGGGAAGGATACAATCACATTTGATGCGATCTGCGGTCGCGTTGTATAGATCCGAGACTCGAAAGAAAGATAAAAGAGATCACGAGAGATATAGCTGAAGTCTTAACAGCAAAGAGGTCGTTCAAGCAGCAGCAAGCTGGTAGAAGGGGAAAGTCAAAGGAGACCGCCAAAGATGAGTGTGCTTTTGTCGTGAGAAAGGGCATTGGAAAAGAATTGTCCTAAGTTACAAAAGGGCAAGGCTATTTCTAATGCATGTGTGTGAGAACATGATGAGGAGTCGGACTTTAGCTTGGTTGGCATGGCAATGGCATGTCATCTTCGATGAGTGGATTTTGGATTCGGGATGTACTTACCATATGTGTCCTAATAAGGATTGGTTTTCTAGTCTTACAGTAACTAGAAGGTGGAGTTGTTCTTATGGGCAATGCGGTGCTTGTAAGACAATGGGAGTAAGTACAATCCAATTGAAGAATCACGACGGCTCAATCCAAGTCTTGATCGATGTTCGCTACGTATCCAGCCTGAAGAAAAATCTCATCTCATTAGGGGCCTTAGAATCTAAAGGGCTCAAAATCATTTTGAGAGATGGATTCTTGAAGGTAGCGCTAGGAATTTGACGGTGATGAAAGGCACAAGAAGAAATAACTTGTACTTTTAAATGGAAATACAGTTATTGGATCAACATCAACATTTACGTGAAAGATGTAGATTCAGAGGCTACTGAGTTATGGCATATGCGATTGGGACATTTGGTGAAAAAGCTTTTGCAGACTTTTGAAGCAAGGTTTGTTGAAAGGTGCAAATTCTTGCAAATTGGAATTCTGTGAACATTGTGTTCAGGCAAGCGGACAAGGGTAAAGTTTGGTTGACAATTCACAATACGAAAGGAATTACGGACTACGTTCACAAAGTGAAGTGTGGGGACCTACCAAAGTGGCTTCTTTGGGAGGTATACACTATTTTGTTACTTTTGTTGATGATTATTCAAGAAAAGTATGGGTGTATCTAATGAAAAGAAAAAGTGAAGTATTGGATGCATTTCTGAAATGGAAGAAGATGGTGGAAACTCAGACTGGTCGAAAGGTCAAACGACTTCGATCAGATAATGGTACTGAGTACAAAAACGATCCATTTCTTCAAGTATGTCAAGATGAGGGCATCGTGCGACACTTCACTGTTTGGGATACACCACAGCAGAATGGGGTGGCAGAACGCATGAATCAAACTATACTGGAGAAAGTTCGATGTATGTTGTCCAATGCTGGATTGGGCAAGGAATTTGAAATGAGGTCATTACATATGCGCGTGCCATCTAATTAACCGTTTGCCATCAGCTGCAATAAATGGCAAAACTCCTATGGAGATGTGGACTGGTAAATCTGCTACTGACTATGATTCTTTACATGTTTTTGGTTCCACTGCATATTATCATGTAAAAGAATCGAAGTTAGACCCAAGAGCAAAGAAAGCACTATTCTTGGGTATAACTAGTGGAGTAAAAGGATATCGCTCACGGTGTCCGATACAAGGAAGATTGTCTTTAGCAGAGATGTGACTTTTGATGAATCAACCATGTTAAAAGATTCACAAAAGGATGACAAAACCAGTAGTACTTTGCAGCAGATAGAGCTTGAAAAGGTTAATAATAATCCAGCTGATATTGGAACAACAAATGATGAAGAAGTTCCAACCCAAGAACTTCTACAGCAACAAGATTCAATTGCATATAGGAGGCCAAGAAGAGAGATTCGTAAGCCTGCTCGCTTTGATGATATAGTAGCCTATGCACTTCCAATTGCAGATGATGATGCTCCTTCTACTTACGCAAAAGTAATAAGTAACCCTGATGGTGTAAAGTGGAAGCAAGCCATGAATGAAGAAATGCAGTCTCTTCATCAAAATAAGACTTGGGAGTTGATGACACTACCCAAGGGAAAGAAGGCAATTGGATGCCAATGGGTATATGCAAAGAAGGAAGGATTTCCTGGTAAAAATGAAATTCGGTACAAGGCTAGATTGGTAGCAAAGGGTTATGCTCAGAAAGAAGGAATAGACTACAATGAAGTGTTTTCTCCAGTTGTGAAGCATTCGTCTATTCGGATTTTGCTAGCCTTGGTTGCATGCAATATGATCTTGAACTAGTTCAGCTTGATGTAAAGACCGCATTTTTACACGGTGAGTTGGAAGAGGAAATTTATATGACTCAGCCAGATGGATTCAAGGTTGCTGGTAAAGAGAATTGGGTTTGCAAACTGACAAAGTCGCTTTATGGATTGAAACAATCCTCGAGGCAGTGGTACAAGCGATTTGATCAGTTCATGAAAGGGCAAAGGTACACAAGAAGTAAATTTGACCATTGCGTGTATTTCCAGAAGCTACAAGAAGGAACTTTCATATACTTGCTCTTATATGTTGATGATATGCTAATAGCATCTAAGAGCAAAGTTGAGATTGAGAGATTGAAGACTCAACTCAATCTCGAGTTTGAAATGAAAGATCTTGGTGAAGCTAAGAAGATTCTTGGCATGGAAATATGTAGAGATAGAGCCCATGGCAGAGTTAGCTTGTCTCAGAAGCAGTATTTGAAGAAGGTACTACGGCGATTTGGCATGAGCGAGCGAGACAAAACACCGTAAGTACCCGTTGGCTTCTCATTTCAAGCTTTCTGTACAACTATCTCCTTCGACGAATACGGAACGAGAATACATGTTGCAAGTTCCGTACTCCAATGCAGTGGGTAGCTTAATGTATGCAATGGTGTGTACAAGACCCGACATTTCATGAGCGATTAGTATATAGTGAGTAGGTATATGCATAATCCTGGAAAAGGACATTGGCAAGCTGTGAAATAGATTCTACGGTATATTCAAAATACCGTGGATGTTGGATTCCGTTTGAGCGAGGATAATACACTTGGTGAAGGTGTTATTGGGTACGTTGATTACGATTATGCGGTGATTTGGATAAGCGAAGATCAACCACCGGTTACGTGTTTACACTTTGCCGGAGGACCAATCGGTTGGAAGTCTACTCTACGATCTCTGATTGCATTGTCAACCACGAAGCGAGAATACATGGTGTGAGAGAGATGTCAGAAAGGAAGCTATTTGGTTACAAAGTACGGTTAAAACCTCAGGATTGGTTGAGGAGCATATTAGCGTGTATTGTGATAGTCAAAGTGCTATTCATTTAGCAAAGAATCAAGTCTATCATGCATTACAAAGCATATCGACGCACGTCGATTCCATTTTGTGCGGAAATTATTGATGAAGGAAAATTCGTCTTCAAAAGATTAAGATGCGCAGATAATCCCATGAGATATGATGACCAAGGTGGTAACAGAACCAAGTTCGAACATTGCTTGAACTTGATCAATATCCCGCGAGTTTAACGATTGAAGAAGGCACTATCAAGTATTGTTGGCAAAGGTAGAAAGAATTGTGTGAAGATAAGATTATCCTAATCAAATCTTCAAGGTGGAGATTATTAGCCCACTATCTTTGAAAAGTCAAAGATAGTTGGGTGTAAGTGGGAAGCAAATGGCCTTGGTTGGTTAGGCACCCAAATTTTTTTTTTTGGAATAGGATAATTGCAATTTTGGTCCCTATTTGAATAGGTACTTTGCAAGATTGATCCCTGAACCTCAACTATAAATAGGCCTAACCATTTCTCATTTTCTTCATCCCAACATTTGCCATTCTCTACTTAAGGCATTGTTCTCTCTCCCTGTTTGTAAATTTTCACTTGTATTTTTGGAGTGAAATATATTTGGTAGTGTCCGAGGACGTAGGCGAAATTTGCCGAACCTCGTTAAAATTCTGGTGTTCATTATTATTTATTTTTCATATCTTGTGAGTGTGATCGTAGTTATTTATTGTGCTATTAAATTACGATTGAGGGATATTCTGGCTAGGAAAGATCTGGTACTTAAGTGATCCTTGTGATCCACCTCTCTTTCCTGGGAATTGAACTTAGTGTGATTTTTCAGTACAATAATTATACTCTTTTACACGCTTCCGCACAACATACATATTTCAACACCCTCCCTCAAGGTGGTGCATATATATCAATCATGCCCAACTTGCTTACAAGAAAATCAAAGCTTGTCTTAGAGAGCCCTTTAGTGAGTATGTCAGCAATTTGTTGTGTTGAAGGAATAAACGACATGCACACTTGGCCTTCTTCAATCTTCTCCTTGATAAAGTGTCTATCAATCTCAACATGTTTAATTTTGTCATGCTGGACTGGGTTGTGAGCAATACTAATGGTAGCTTTGCTATCACAGTACTACTTCATTGATGAAGTCATTGGTTTCCTCAGCTCTTCCATAATTCTTTTTAACCACATCATTTCACAAATCCCTTGAGCCATTGATCTAAACTCAGCTTCTGCACTACTTCTTGCTACAACATTTTGTTTTTTATTTTGTCAAGTCATAAGGTTTCCCCAAACAAATGTACAATATACTGATGTAGATCTTCTATCTGTTATTGAGTATGCTTAGTCTGCATCTATATAAGCTTCAATTCCTCTTTGCTTGGATTTCTTGAAGAATAAACCCTTTCCAGGTGAACTCTTCAAGTATCTCAGAATCCGAAACACTATTTCTTCATGTTCCTCTATTGGGGAATGCAAAAATTGACTCACTAAGCTTACTGCAAAAGCTATGTCTGGCCTTGTATGTGATAAGTAAATTAACTTACTGACTAATCGTTGGTACTGCCCTTTATTAACTAATTGACCTTTGTTTTCAAATTTTACGTTTGGACCAATTGGTGTGTCAGCTGGGCAACAACCACTCATCCTAGCCTCTTTTAAAAGATCAATCACATATTTTTTCTGAAAGACCACAAGACCCTTCTTTGATTGAGCAACTTCCATTCCAAGAAAGTATTTCAAAGGACCCAAGTCTTTGATCTCAAACTTCAATGCTAGATGCTCCTTGAGACGCCTTATTTCATACACATCATCTCCTATAAGAATGATATCATCGACATAAACTATAATAACTGCTATTCAACCTTTTTGTGAATGTCGATAGAACATTATGTGATCAGCTTGCCCTTGTGAGTAACCTTGTTTTTTAACAACTTGAGTGAACCGTTCAAACCAAGCTCGAGGAGACTGCTTTAGACAGTACAAAGATTTCCTGAGGTTACATACTCGAGATCCAAATTTTTCTTCAAAACCTGAAGGAGGATCCATGTAAACTTCTTCTTCAAGTTTCCCATTTAGGAAAGCATTCTTCACATCTAACTACTATAAGGACTAATCAAGATTAACAGTAATTGATAAAAAAACTCTAACAGAATTTAATTTGGTTACTGGAGCAAATGTTTCAAGATAATCTATCCCGTATGTTTGAGTCTACCCTTTAGCCACCAACCGAGCTTTGTATCTATCTAAAGATCCATCTGGTTTGAATTTGGTTGTGAACACTCATTTACAGCCCACAATTTTTTTCCTTACAGGTAATTCCACTATTTTCCATGTACATGTTTTTTAAAAAGCACGCATCTCCTCTAAAATAGCCTTTTTCCGCTCAGGAACCTGTAAAGCATCTTTCACATTTTTTGGTATTTTTACAGTATCGAGACACGAAACAAAGGTTGAGAATGTCGAAAACAAGGCTTTATAAGACACAAAGTTAGACATGGGATATTTGACAACATTTCTAACACCTTTTCTTTTAGCAATTGGAATATCTAAATCAAAAAATTCATTGGTTAGAATATGAACTTTACCTGAACTTTTGACAAGATCTTGCGGGTCAAATTCTTGGTGATGAATCTGGTGGATTCCACTTTCTTGATTTCGATTTCTTCTTGAGTAAACAATTAACTCCTTTGTTTGTTCTTTATTCTCATGATCAGACTCAACACCTTCATACTCCTTTTCATTAACAACATTGACATCATTAATTTCTATGTTAATCATAAATTCACGTTCCCCATTATTAGAATCTTTATGTTGTATATTCCTAGTGTTTTCTTGATCAATTATAGAATCTTCCTTACTATAATTCCCTCCCTGAAGATTAAAATCAAAGTAAGATTGCGTTTCAACAAATGTGACATCCATGGTAACAATAATCTTCCTATCAATTGGATCATAACATTTGTAACCCTTTTTATTAGAAGCATAACCAACAAAGACGTTTTTTTTTTTTTGCTCTAGGATCTAGTTTACCTTGGTTGTGAAGATGAACAAAAACACTGCACCCAAAAACTCGGAGGGATAAATCTGTGATCAATTTAGAGTTAAAAAAGTTATCTTTAAAGAGACTGAAAGGAGTTCTATAGTTTAGAGTTTTACTAGGCATTTTATTAATAAGATATATAACTGTTAACAAGGCTTTGCCCCAAATATAATGTGGTACCTGACTAGTGAACATCAAGGCTCTAGTTACTTCCAAAAGATGTCGGATTTTTCTTTCTGCAACCCTATTTTGTTGTGGTGTATTTGTACAAGAGTTTTGGTGGACTATACCATGTTTGGTTAAGAAAACACCTAATTGGTCACTAAAAAATTCCCTACCATTGTCACTCCAAAGTACTTCTATTTTCACACCAAATTGTGTTTTCACCATAGCATAAAAAGACTGAAACACATTTTTAACTTCAGACTTATCTTTTAATAAAAACACCCAACAAATGTGAGTATGACCCTCAATAAATGTGACAAACCAACGTTTTCCTGAAAAAGTTGAGACTTTCGAAGGTCCCCAAACATCACTATGAATTAACAAAAATGGTTTGGAAAGTTTATATTTTTGAGGTGAGAAGAATGACTGATGATGTTTAGCCAATTCACAAAATTCACAGTGATATGAGAAACTTTTATTTTTAAATAGGTCAAGTAACAAATATCTTAAATAGTAAAAATTAGGATGTCCAAGCCTATAATGCCAAATCATAACCTTATCAAAACTAGAAGCAGAATTTAAACATAAAGTAGTTACTAGTTGACTTAGATGGTCGTCGTCAAGAAAGTAAATTCCACCAGATTCTTTAACATTTCCAATCATCCTCCCCGAGGCTATGTCCTAAAATTTACACATAGAGGAGTCAAATATAACATGACAATTCGAGGATTGAGATAATTTACTGACTGATATGAGATTACAAGCTAGATTTGGCACATGTAAAACATCATGTAAAACCAAGGAAGGCACAATTTTAACAGTGGCTTTCCCTGCTATTGCCGAGAACGACCCATCTGCTACTTTGATTTTTTTTGTTTCTTCACAAGGTGTGTAAGTTGAAAAAAGAAAATGACTACTAGTCATGTGATCACTAGCTCTAGAATCAACGATCCACGTGTTTGTTTTACAAGGCTTGATACTAAAAAAACAACAGTACTTGATTGGGCAAAGGAGGAAGAAGGATTACTGGATGAGTTAGGAACAGAAGAATTCATCCGAAATTGTAGTGATTGAAAAAGCTTGTGTAAATGCTTTAATTGTTCCTTAGTGAATGAAGACCCTTCTAGAGAACTTTGACCCTCATAATTTTCATTAGTTGTGTCAATGGTAAAACTTTCTTCCTCTATTTGACTGTTAGATCTCTTATCTCCAGTGAAGATATTTTAACCATGATGCTACTAGAGATTTAACCTAACTCTGATACCATGAAAGTTTTCAAGTGAGCATTTAATAAAACTGTTCTGTCTTTTATTAACTAAATAACTGAATTTAAATAGAAAAAAGAGTCATAACTTAACTGCGAAAATAATTCCCTTATTCTAATAAAGTACTAAAAGATAAGGAAAATAATTCCATTATTCTAATAAACTACTAAAAGATAAAATAAAATATTCCTAAAATATCTCAAATAATTTATTGTAAGATTTATCTACCTAAATAAGATTTATCTACCTAAATAACTTTAAAATATATGCCCTAAATATAGGGGTTTCACATATTTCAACAGGTATGATTGGACTTCATAATCATTCTCTGAGTTATAAACCAAAGTTACAAAACACAAGTTCAAGAGGTTTGAAATGGGAAAGAGTTCATTAAAAAGTTTTATTTGGCAATAAATAAGTCATTCAAGGAAATTTGAGTTTTTAGCTTGTAAGTGTTGAAGTTGCTGAGAAGTTGTTTGTTTAGTTGCGACTTGAGAAACAATTGAAAACTGAAACAATAAACAATGGACCCAGACAGTTGTTTATGCAGTTTGGATTCAATCCTACATCTGCGAGGCCTTATCCAAAAACTAAATCACAATACTTTTTATGATACAAGGGAAGATTTAAGTCTAACCACACTCATATATGTTGCAGCCTCACTCCCATATAATTACAATCCACACGTCTAATGTAAATAGCAGCCTCAATATATAGAGATTTCAGTTCGAGTGCATCCAACTAGTGGGATCAAATCAAATCTCTAGAATTTTGCCCATATCCATTATCTTGCATATATATATATATATAGCCTTTACATTCATGACATTTAATGTTTTTCTTCTTTTCTTTGACACTCTCTTCTTTAACAACATATTCTCCTTTGCTTTTGTTTAAGCCATGACCTCTATCATTCCCGGTGTTTCTCCTTGAAAGTTTTATGAAGGCTTGATTTAAATTTTTAGTAAGGAGAACTAGCTGCTTCTATAGGTCCTCAATGGTAGTTTCTTCACAAGTTGCAACTAGAGATGTGACATTCAGAGCAATGTTTTTCTCTGACTTTACCATATCCCTTTTGAATTCCTCTAAATTCATTTCAAATGTTTGAAGTGACCCAAGCAACTTATATGTTTTTATAGTGTAGATATCCTTGGCTTCTTCAGTGATTGTTACTTTGATTCAAATCTTTCTGAGAGGGATATTGGCACTTTGCGCACCAATTTCATTGGATTAATCATCATCAAAGGTGAAAGCTTGGTTAGATATGTCACATAACTTAACGTAAAAATCAGAAAGAATCTCTTCCTCATACATTCTCAAGTTTTTGAATCTAGTTGTTAGCATTTGGAGCTTTGACTGCTTTACACTAGTGGTTCCTTAATGTGTGATTTCAAGAGTTGTCCAAGCTTGACGAGCAGAAACACACTTGGAGATACGCTTGAATTCCTCGGGGTCAACACCATTGAAGATTGCATTTAAAGCCTTTGAGTTATAACTAGTTGTTTTGTCCTCTTTGGCTAACCATGTAATTTCGAGTCTGAGAGTGTGAACACTATGAACTTCAGTAACTAGAGGTTCCCAACCTGTTAGGATTGCTCCCCATGCCTTCTTATCAATAGATTTTATAAACACTCGTGTTTCTAGTAGGCATAATTCGAGCTATCAAGCATAGGTGGCATGTAGATCAAGTTTCCTTCCCTAATTCAGCAACTAACAACATGATCCCACCAAATTCTTCTTATGTCTAGCTCTAGTACCAATTGTAAGTGTAGGAGTAGTTGAGAAGTTCTTTGTTTACATGCGACTTAAGATATAACTAAAAACAGAAACAATAAACAATGAACACAGGCGATTGTTTACACAGTTTGGATCCAACCCCACATCCGCAGAGCCTGTCGAAAGAGTAAATCACTATAATCTTCATGGTATAAGAGATGATTTAAGCCTAATCACACTCACAAATATTGCAGTCACTCTCATTTAATTACAATGAAGAAATTTCCCCAAAAAAGATTTTCCCATGAAAGTTTAGAACAAATTGCTGAAACAGTTTGATCAAATTTTACATTAAATAAAAGTTTCTCCTAATGAATAGATAAGTGCACACTCAAATGCACACAATCAATGTAAGTAGCAACCGTAATATATAGAGATTTCAGTCTGGGTGTATCCAGCTAGTAGGATCAGATCAAATCTCTAGAATTTCGCCAATATCCATTATCATTATGGCTTAGATAATATTTGAGAAAAATATAACGATTATCCATATCCCTCTCGATTGCATATCTCTTAATAAATGGAAAGATAATCATAATCCCATCTACTAGTTTCCTTGCTGAGAATTATCTCCCCTGATTAGCTGTGTGATATCACAATTTTTGCTGCATAAAATCACTTAATTTGCTATCCAAAATTACGTTAAAAATTGTCAATCAAATATAAACAAATCTAAAAAAAACTATTTGCATGATAAGTTGCAACTAAGTCTGCGACTTGTTACAAAAATTAGTTGCATGGTGACTTGCAACTTGTTTGTGACTTGTTGCGACAAAGCCATTACTATGAGCTGAAATTTCAAATGACTAGTCTTTATACTGTTTGCATTTAATAGATTTGGTTCTACAGCTGTGAGTCATTTAGGTTTTTTTTTCTTTGCTTGATAAGGTATATTGAGTACTTTTGAGTTTGACAACTTTTTTTGTAGATGCTGCTGTTGAGCTAGCAAATTGGGATTCCTCCAAAATCAGGGATAAGCTACGTCGTGACATTAATGATCATGTTGCTTCTGTTCGAGCTGCCAAGCTTTCAGAGCTTACGTCTTCCTATGAGGTATGGCAATTTATGTGTCCCCTTCTATCCAAAAAGGTAGGGATAGAGTAACCTAATAATTTTAAAGCGGGATTTTGTGTCTATATCACTCGGACTCGGGTATGAGTGTTGGATACAGCTATATGCCCAACATGGGTATGTTCAATTTTTCTTGTAAGCTTTTCCAATGTATTCAAAAAGGTCCTTCAAGGGTCACATCCTTATACCTATATCTAGATATTTGTTGGGCCTGAGTATCGAGCACAAACACTTTAAAAGATGGAGTAACATAGGTTTGTGTATCATTCGAAGTTGTGTCAGTTTGGTTTCTCTAGGGAGGCAAGGTGAGCTGAAGTTGAGGCCTTGGCGCCATGATCTTTCTTTTCACACTGTCTTACTGGTCGATGAAAATTTTCACATTGTTGCGTTGTGCAGATTACTTTAAAAATAGCTTTAGCCCTAGTAATCAAGATGTCATATTGAATTGTTGGCCTGTTCTGGAAATTTTGCATTGATGCATTAGTGTGAATCGTTTTAGAAATTGAATCCCATTCTTTGTTACTAGGATTTGGGTATTACGTTCAAGTTTTTATATGTATTTGGAGGGTCATATCCGCATACCTATGCTCAAATATGTATCGGACAACAGTACTTCAAGACATATGGAGTGCCGGGGCAACATAGATCTCAATTTTACTAAGATGTCATAATAAAGAGTTGGGTTGTTATAACTTTACAATATGGGTGTCGAATCTACCATCTAGTTCTGGATAAGAAAGGCCAAAAAATTTCTTGGTGAATTCTAAGCCTATGTCTCATGTTTATGATTGGTTTAATAACCACTTTGAATCATAATGATAATAATGGTGCATTTGCAGGCAAAGCTGAATGAGGCATTATCTGGACCTGTTGAAGCACTCTTAGATGGAGCTAATAAGGAAACCTGGCCATTGATAAGGAAACTTCTGCAGCGTGAAACCGAATCAATTCTCTCTGGACTGTCCACTGCTCTCTCTGGTTTAGACATGGATGAACAAACCCAGAAGAAGACTCTAACGAGTCTAGAGAATCATGCGAGAGGTGTGGTTGAAGGGAAAGCAAAAGAAGAAGCAGGAAGGGTATTAATCCGTATGAAGGACAGGTAATAATACATTTCATGATTGAGTTAAAAGTGTTTGAACAATATAGACTTGTTTTTCTAAACATTATACATTATCAAAATCGACTTTGTGTTTACGTACAGGTTTTCAACATTATTTAATCACGATTCTGATTCAATGCCACGGGTTTGGACCGGGAAAGAAGATGTTCGATCCATCACTAAAACAGCTCACTCTGCAGTAAGTTTATGTATTATCATTTTGATAATTTAAAAAAAAAAAAAAAGAAATTTCTTCCATTCTGTTCTCTTCTGAATTTGTTTATTATCTCTTGTTAGGCCTTAAAGTTGCTATCTGTTATGGCTGCAATCCGTTTGGATGATAATGTCGATAATATTGAGAATACACTTTGTTCTGCCTTGTTGGATAACAAAGGCATTGTTTCTGTAACTAAATGGGGCAGTACATCATCTGATCCATTGGCCTCAAGCACTTGGGATAAGGTTAAGTCCTGTTCTTGCTGATCATCTTTATAAAGATTTAGTTGAATTATGCTCAGACAAGAGTATAGAACACGAGCACTTCATTGATGTCTATTGCATGATTGGTTCTTATGACTGGTTTCGTTTGGCTACAGGTTCCACCCAACAATATATTGATCACACCTGTCCAGTGCAAGATTTTATGGCGGCAATACCGGGCAGAGACAGAGTACTGTGTCACTCAGGCCATTTCTGCTCAGGCATGAAATTTAAAATCTTATTAATCTTCTAGGAGATTATTATGTTACTCGGATTTGAATGTTAGTGTCCGATACAGGTAAATTCAATTTTTTCTCTGAATTATTATTTATCTTTCTACTTTCAGGAAGCGAACAAGCGTAGCAACAACTGGTTACCACCTCCATGGGCAATTGTTGCTTTGATCATCTTGGGATTTAATGAATTTTTGACTCTTCTAAGGTGCACATTTCACAATGTATTTGGATTTTTTATAAAATATTGTATATACAAATACGGGCTTTTTCAACTTCTTTTAAATCTTTTAATGTTTTTGAAGTTTTAAGGATGTTTAGAATGTTATTATCTCCTAACATACATATCAGATATGAATATTTTATAAAAATGAAAATTAAAACTAAAGTAAATAGTTTATTAATGCTTAATTTCAAATATTGTCATTGCAGAAACCCTTTGTATGTGGGTATCATCTTTATTGGTTACCTTATGCTGAAAGCTCTCTGGGTGCAGCTCGACATTTCTGGTGAATTCAGCCATGGTGTTGTGAGTATCAAGCATTTTTTTTGGCTTTCTGTTTATTTCTAAGCATGCATAAAATATTTGTCATTCGTGTTCAAATGAGAGTGTTGGGTATGATCATGTGTTCGAAACATTAGTTTTTAATTCTTTCAAGATTTTCATTTATTTGTAGTCTTTGAAAGATTATACATTTGAAAACGTTTTTTTGCATGAAAACTTGAAATACAAAAGCCAGATACCCGGAGGTGATTTACTTCTTTTTAGACGTGTCTGGCTATGTTACTTGCATATGGGTATGAATTTTATATATTCAACAAAAAAAAAAAAATTATGTACTTTGAAAATCCTTGGAATGCCATATCCTATATCCAACTCATACATTATAAATAAAATTACTTCAAAAAAGAAAAAGAAAAAAAAACAAAGCTGCCATTTTTTTGAAAATTATGATGTTGGTCCTTCTATCATTCTCAAATTTATAATTTAGTTTTTACTTTTATTTGGTATAATTTGGTCATTACTTTTATAATATTATTAGTTAGTCCAAAAAGTGTTAAATATTCTGGTAAAAATATGAACATAAATTACTATAACCACTTCATATATACCATCTAAAAAAAATCAGCTTTATCTTGAATACACTTTTTTTTTAAAAAAAAAAATCGCTCCAAACAATTTGAGTCTAGTCAGACTCAGTTAATTGAAAATACTTTATATTATTATTTATTTATAATTTAAAGTTTTAATGTTTTGCAGTTACCTGGGATAATTTCCCTAGCAACCAAGTTCATTCCCACGATTATGAGCCTTCCGAAAAAATTAGCAGAGGAAGGGCAAGCAGCAGCAAATAACAACCCTCAATCAACCAATACTTCAGCATCTAAGAGCTTGCCAAACACTTCTTCTCCATCACTCACTGCTTCCTCTACAGTAACTTCATCAGCAAACGGTACCAAAGAAGAATAATTACCGACTTATTTCATATATATATATATACTATGTTATTCCGACTTGAATATGTTGGATACGGTATGTATTCGACATGAGTACATTCAATTTCTATTTTTCAAGATTTTCCATGTTTTGGAAAATCTTCGAATTATATTCTCATACTTATGTTCGGATGTGTGTCGTGCACACAAGTATTTAAGAAAAAAATGAAAAGTCAAGAATAACAGTGTATATGTATAGATATGGTCTATAATGCATGTGAGGGTTAAAAGGAGGCACTGCTAATTTCTTGAGGTAAAGGCCACATCAAATCGGTTTTTTTTTTTTCTTTTGATTTTAATTTTATTTTTCAGACTAGGTTTTAAGCTAATTTTATATATTTATGTTTTCCTTCGCCAAGTTGTTAGCTCTTAATATGTTTATACATATATATATATATATATACACATATGTAAGTAGGTACTCAGATTTTGTTCTTTTGTTGTGAGTATTTGGGATGGCAAAAACTCTCATCCACGAAATTCATATCAATTCATTTTTGATGAATAGGCTTGTGTTTTGAAAAATATTGGAAAATATTGGGTGAATTTAAAAAAAATATAGATTAAATTAGAGATGTTTATGAGTTGAATGGTTTGATTGACCCTGAGTTTCTTTGGATCAAGTTTGGATTTATAATTTTCAATATTCATTTGTCTCAACCTGTTTTTTTTTTTAAATAATAAATATTGTAAGCGGCCCAAATCGTACGGGCCCATTAAACTAAACCCAAATATAAACAAAAAAAACCCAATGAACAATGGCCCAAATGGCCCAAAAATTAGAGGCTAGGGTTTCTGGAACCCTAGCTCTTGCGCCGTAACCCCCACTACCCCCTGTCTGCCACCAGCGCCGCTCTCCACAAGCGCCGCAGCCTCCACCACGTTCTGCTTCCACTAACGCCTGCATCAAACAAAAAAACAAACGGCAATGACTTGTATTTTTTTTTGTATTTTCTTTTTTTCGGCTATATAAAGCCGGTTACTATACTGAAACAAGGACCTTTTTTTCTTTTTTCGCAATCAATCAAAAAAAAAACAAAACAGATTCAAAAACATAAGAAATAGCAATAGAAATCCAACAAAAAAAGAAAAAGCAAAAATCATCCAGTAGTTTCGAAGGTATTTCTCTATTTCGAACCCTTTTTTTTCGCAAATATATATATATGTATGTATGTATGTATACAGATATAAAATATATACAAAGGATATAAAATAAAAAATAAAAAAAATAAGAAAAAAACTCACCATTTTTGCGAATTCCACCGCGCTGACGGCGATCCCTTCGACGGGGATTAGAGGCCTGCAGAGGAAACAAAAAAAAAGGGGTTAAAGTTTTTTTTTTGAAATCAGTTTAGAAATGAAATTTTAACGTAAATTTTTACTTATGTATACATTACAAAACGGCGTCGTTTTGGTCACTGCCTTTAAACACCAAAACGACGTCGTTTGGCCTAGATCCCGCGTGCGCGACCAAACCCGGCCAGAGGATCCACGCGTTTTCATATATTGGGCTAATTGCTCTCTTGGTCCTTCTGCGATTTTACCTTTCTTAAATTCGTTTTTTTTTATTTTTAAATTCGCCCCTTTGATTTCATCTCAGTTCCACTTTAGCTGCGTTAAGTAGACAAATGCGTTTTGAATAGCGGAATAATTTCCCAGTGGCCCCTCTAGGTTACGCGCGTGTTACATTTTAGTCCCAAATATTCTTTCCACTTAGTTTATTGCTATTTTAACCCCTCTAACTTCATTTTGATTTCGATTTAGCCCTTCCTTGACTATTTTTGTAATTATCCTTTGATGTTATTATTATTATTATTATCATTATTATTTACTTTATTTTTCTTTTATGATATTATTTCTATTATTATTATTGTACTATTACTTGTATATATACATACTTACTAATAATAATAATAATAATAATAATAATATTATTATTATTATTATTATTATTACATCTACTATTACTATTATTATCATATTTATATCATTATTGTACGTACTTCGTATCATTATTATTATCTTAGTATTATTACTGTACTATTATTATTATTATTATATTATTTTGTTATACATATTATTATTATTAATTTACTATGGTATCATTATTATTATTATTATTATTATATTTATACTATCATATTGTATATACTTTTTTATTATTTCGATCTTTACTAATACCTTCTAGCCTTTTTATTATTATTTTAAAGCCGTCTTTTATCTTTTTATGTTTTTATTATTGTACCTTTTATTACCAGTATTGTTGATTTCGTATTTTCGTCATTTCATGTGGATCAACGGTTTTAAATAGCAACTCGACATTTTTAAACAAAAAAAGGTAACATTTGTGTGTTTAGAAGACCGGAAAATTACATCCTAACGTGTTGGGTGTCGATCTTTTCGTTCGACTAAATACTCAAATCTCCTTTTCTTTTACATGCTTTGAAGATCAAAGATGATCCCGGTGTCAAAATATAAGTGTGTTACATCCTAACGTGTTGGGTGTGATACTTTTATTCCTTTGAAGCGAGTTAATCTTGAGATTCAATCCTAATGCAATTAGCTGTTTTTCTTTCTTCGAGAGTTTTACCCTAAATATTTTCAAGCTTTCGACATTAGGACAACATTAATCAATTTGGTACCAACTTTGGGCGTTGCAAGGGTGCTAACCCTTCCTTGCACGTAATCGACTTCCGAACCCGTTTTCTTGACTTTCGCAAACCAAAATATTTTTATAGGTGACCCGATCACATCTAAATAATAAGGATCGGTGGCGACTCCATATTTTTAAAAAGTCGATTCCCCTTTTTTTTAAAACCCCTTTTAAGAATGGTTTCAACAGCATGACGACTCCACTGGGGACCGAAAGGTCAGGCTATAAATTGATTAATTGTTGTCCTTTTGATCGAAAACTTGGAAAACTATTTTGGAAAATCATTTCTTTGACGCATTTGATTGTGCTAAGAGGTCAAATTGCATGAAATACTTTGGCATTGCATTGCATGACCGTTGGTCACACCTTTAAGTGGGAGCGAGAAACTAAGTTTTCGTGAGGTTTTCACCTTCGTATGGGCTAGTGGATTGCTTCCGGGATACATCCGTACCTATGCGTTTCGTGAGCCTATAATGGGTGAGGATTGAGGAATCTGCTGGTTCAGGCACCCCTCTGTAGAGCCGAACTACATATAGTAAAACCTAAGAGCCTACCTTAGGTAGAATGCCGGAGCTTTAACGATTGCCTTAATAAATGTTCGATGATATTCTCTTACTCTGATTATGTGATACTGACTTGATTTCGATTCATTGTTGTTTGCATGTCATTCAATACTGACTTGATTCGATTTATGATTGTTTGCATGTCATTCCACATTAAAAAGGGTGTCGGTTTCTGTTCGATTGCTAAGATAGGAAGTTTGCTATGGAAAACAATTTTCTTGATAAAGTAGAAGACAATGCGGCCGTACGCGTATGGTCAGAAAAGTTACAGTTGGAAAAAGGAGACAGTTTAGTTAAAGGTTACACGTCGGAGTTGTGGGCCTTCACCCGTATTAACGTGACGCAAAACGAGCTGCAAGAGTTGCGCGACATCTGGACTCATTGGGAATATGAGGGTAAACAAATGTTCTACCATAGTTATGGTGATATCTCTTACTTACTCGATGTCAAGATAGATAAACACATGTTTCGGGCTATGATTCAATTTTGGAATTCGGCATACAGTTGTTTCAGTTTCGGGAAAGTAGATTTGGTGTCGACCATAGAAGAGTATACCACCTTGCTTCGTAGTCACAAGGTACAAGTTGACAAGGTTTATATTAGGCCTGCTTATATTCCTCCTTTTGCCAAGAAATTGATGAAGATTACTGGAATGAGCGAACAGTGGATCTCAGCTAGAATTCAGCAGAAAGGCGAGGTGAGATGTATCCCTTGGGCAAATTTAAGGGATCTGATTTTGACGCACCCTGATGTGAAAAGGAAAGTTGATACGTTCGCCTTGAGCATCTATGGATTAGTTGTTTTCCCCAAAACCCTAAGACACATAGACGAAGCAGTTGTAGATCTATTTGACCCGGTTGGATAAGAGTTACACCGCCCCAAAGAATCCGCGTAAAGCTTCAGATCATTAAACGCATGCCGCAGAACAGGAGAGGGGAGGTTTATTGGATGTGCACAGTTATTGACCGTATGGTTTCACGCCCATTTTTGGAAGATGGATAAAGTCTCTTATCGACCCTTTCGTGAGGACTATTCACCGTTAAAGGAGGAAATAGTCGTGTCAAGACGAGAAGATATAACAGAAGAAGGGTGGATGACGATTTTTCAGAATCTTCAGGAAGAAGACATTGAGTGGAAAGCCTCATGGATGATGCCTGAAGAGATACTTTATAGATGCGGAGATTTTGATTGGGTCCCTTTACCCGGAATTTGGGGAGCCATCGGATATGCCCCTCTACTGGCAACAAGACAATATAAGTCTAAGCAGTTCGTACCAGCAACGTATGGTTTGGCCCATAGTGAATTCTCTTATTCGGGAGAGAGTTACAAGAAGAAAATTAAGGAAGTCGCGAACGCATGGAAACAAACACATCGGATGAAGAGGATAAATGTGCGTAAAACGGTGACTGCTGAGTATGAAACGTGGCTGAGTAAAAGAACTAATGATAATATTCCAGATCCAACTTTTAGTGATGTTCGGTCAACGGAAGAACGCCTACGAGTAGTTCCAACTGAGCTAGAAATTGTAAGGCAAGATTTTGCGAAGCAAAGTTTAGAATTTGGGAAGAAGATCGAGCAATTGGAGGAGGAAAAAATGCATTTGAAATGGGACGTGGAGGCACAAAAGGCAGAAGCGGAAGAGTTAAGAAAAAGGAAAAGTGAAACTGAAGAAGATCTGAATAGCTTAAAGAAGGACTACAAGAAGATGCGCCTCTCAATGAGAACCGCGGGGTTAGGAAAAACTTCAGATTAATGGAGACAAGAGTTGCAGGAAGAAAGAAGTAAGACCGAGCAATGGGAAAGGAAATTTCAAGAAATGAAAGCCCAGAAGGAGAGTCTAGAAAGGTAGATGTTAGAAAGCCGAAAGGGAAGAAACGAATTGGAGTCTAGAGTGGCAGAGTTGGAAAGATCACTTAATTATCATCGAAATCGTAGCTCGGTAAAAGAGTTAAAAGCGAATCTGAGTGAAATAGAAGAGATGAAAAGGAAGATTGAAGAGTCGGAAATGACTTTGCTAAAATGCCAAAACCATATCAAGGCTCTAGAGTTAAATGAAGAGCGAAAAGAAATGGAGCTGCACTATTCTCGCAATCAAGTCAGAGATAGGGATTACCTCATGGGGGAAGCTATAACCCAGATACGAGAGATAGCTGAATATTTACGGACTCTAGCCATACAAGCTGATGTACTGAGCATGCAGTTCGAGACACGGTCGGATCAGGGACGAAAATTAGCCTCTCTATTTACGAAGATTAAAGCCTTAGGGGTCAGAGCAAGGCCGTATTTGTAATCTATTCTATGTAAAGAGCTTTGTTTTCAAAAGAAAGTTTCCTATATGGAATTGAATTAGAACCGACACCTTTTCTGCATTCATGCATTCATCTCCATTCCATGCATATGCATTAGAGGTCATTAAAAGATGCTAATAATAAAGAAAATTTATTTCAGCACCCTAGAAACTAACAAAACCCTATCAGAGACACATCCCTGCGGCACAAGAAAGAAAACCAAAGATATGGATCAAAGAATGGAAAGATTAGAGCAAATGCAAAAAGAAATGCAGGATCAAATAAAAGAACAAATACAGCAGCTACAGGAACAGTTGGCCAAAAGCCAGCAGGACATGATGGAGCGGATGCAAGAATCCCAGAATAACATGATAAACCAGCTGGTGCAGTTAATGACTAAAGAACGTGAGAATGAAAAGGGCATTGCTGCTAGCTCGGGGAACGACAATAATAGCCCTGCTCTTACCTCACGGAACACCCAAATGCCGCCTAATGTGTATCCCCAAAGGGCCTCTGTCACCATCAGGCCGCAATATCAGGCTGGTACTGCAATACCGACACACCTCCCAACTGGTTCGGGTACCAATCCGGAAGAAAGTCCAATCAATCTCAATGTCCCTGACTTGGATGAGATAGTTGAAAGGGCAAAAGTGGAATTACCAAAGCAGCAAGAGGATAAATATAAATTGTTGGAGGAGAAATTTAAAGCTATAGAAAATGCCGGTAAACATCATAGAATCAATGCCAATGATTTAATCTTGGTCCCTGACTTGGTGCTCCCGTTCAATTTTAAGATGCCTGAGTTCGAGAAATACAATAGAACAAGTTGCCCAGAAGCCCATATCATTATGTTTTGTAAAAGGATGATCGGATACACTAATAATGACCCACTGCTAATTCATTATTTCCAGGATAGCTTGGTGGGAGCTGCGACCAGATGGTACAACCAGTTGAGTCACGCCAAAATTAGTTCATGGGCAGATTTGGCACAAACATTCCTAGAGCAGTACAGTCACGTAACTGACATCACCCCCGATAGGATCACTCTCCAAAACATGGAGAAAAAAGGAAATGAAAGCTTTAGGCAATATGCACAGAGGTGGAGGGAGGTTGCCATCCAAGTCGAACCACCATTGCTGGAGAAAGAGACTACGATGCTCTTCATCCAAACACTGAAAGCCCCATTTCTCATGCATATGATAGGAAGTGCAACTAAGAGCTTTTCGGACATTGTGATGACTGGAGAAATGATCGAGAATATTATAAAAAGCGAGAAGATTGAGATGGGGGAAAGTACCAGAAGAATGCCTTCAAAGAAGAAAGAAAGCGAGGTGAATAACATGAGCATAGGGTACCCAAAGTCAATCACTATTAATCAGCCGAAAGCAGTGACCATGGGGGAGCAAGGATCATCCAAGAAAGAACCTGGCATCACAAGACAGAATAATGAGAAGCTCCAATTCACGCCGATTTCAATGACGTACAAGGAGATGTATCAAACCCTGTTCAATGAGCATATTATGTCCCCATATCATCTAAAACCAATGCAGCCTCCGTATCCCAAGTGGTATGACCCGAATGCACAATGTTACTACCATGCAGGAATCACGGGGCACTCAATAGAGAATTGCTTTGCCTTTAAGAAATTGGTGGAGAAGTTTATCAATATGGGTGTTGTGGAGTTAGATGACATGCCAAATTCGACAAATCCTTTACCCAATCATGCTAATAGCGGGGTCAACGCAATTAGCGAAAGTTCAGAGAAAAGAATTAAGGCAAATATCGAGGAGGTTAAGACCCATTTAAAAGTGGTTTGGAGCGAAATGGCCAAACATGGACTGGTCGTTGAGGGAAAGAGTCAGGGAATACTGACAAATTATTGTGAGTATCATCAGGAATCAGGGCACGAGATTCAGAACTGTGGGGAATTTAGAACTTTGGTGCAAAATTTAATGAACAATAGAGAAATGGAATTTTATGACGAATGCACAGAGGAGAGGAGCATATGCGCGTCAGAGTCAACGGTAAAGAGTTTGAAAGTCAATCTTCCGAGGATCATAATTTTGCGTCCCAAAAGAGATGAGGCGGGAAGACAGGTAGCGCTGAAGGTGGTAATACGGAGGCCCACTGTCGTTGCTTATAAAGACAGTGAGGAGGTTTCTCAGAACCACGAGTGTAATATAGTAGTCCCCGAAAAGGAGAATGCGGCTAATAATAAGGCGGGGGTACAGGTAGCGCCAAAAGTGATAATACGAAGGCCCACTGCCTTTGCTTATAAAGACACTAAGGAAGTTCCCTAGAACTATGAATGCAACGTAGCAGTCCCAGAAAAGAAGAATTTGGCTAGTACTTCAAATGAAGATCTATGTGTAGGCTTTCATACTCGTAGCGGGAGACGCTATGATTCGACAAAAGAGAAAGCTCCAATGGTAGAACAGGAGAAAGGAAAGCCAGTCGAGCCCGTGCCTAGAGTCAAAGAAGCAGTGACAGAGGAAGAAGCCAAAGAGTTCCTGAAATTTTTGAAACACAGTGAATATTTTGTAGTAGAACAATTGCACAAGCAACCGGCGAGCATATCTGTGCTGGATTTACTTCAGAATTTGGAGGTACACAGGAACGCGTTGATGAAAGTCTTAAATGAGACCCATGTCCCTAGTAACATCTCAGTTAATAAATTGGATCGACTGGTTGGTAATATAAGTGCCGACAACTTCATATTTTTTAATGACGATGAGATACCACCAGGTGGTAGGGGATCCAACAAGGCTTTGCACATTACCCCCAGATGCAAAGGGCACATACTACCAGGTGTCTTGATAGATAATGGGTCTGCATTAAATGTATTACCCTTGTCCACTTTAGACAGGCTACCAGTGGATAGTTCGAATATGAAAGAGTGTCAGAGCATAGTAAAGGCGTTTGATGGCACCCAAAGAAGAGTCATGGGGAGAATTGAGATACCATTACTAATTGGCCCAGCTACTTACGAGGTAGATTTTTTGGTGATGGACATCGGGTCTTCCTATAGCTGCTTATTAGGGAGACCATGGATACATTCGTCAGGGGCAGTGCCTTCATCATTACATCAGAAAGTGAAGTTAGTGGTAGATGGTCGGCTGATAATGATAAAAGTTGAGGAGGATATTATTGCAGTTGTAACTGGTGATATGCCATACCTGGAGATAAATAATGGAACAGCTGAATGCTCCTTCCGATCTCTCGAGTTCGTGAATGCGACCTCCATTACGGAAGGAAACAAAATCCCGAAACCAAGAATCTCCAAAACCACAAAAATGGGATTGAGAATGACTGTGGGAAGAGGCGCTTTACCGGGAAGAGAACTTGGAAAGCGTCTTCAAGGTATAGCTGTGATCCCAATATTGAGAGAAAAACAATATCGCGTTGGTTTAGGATTTAGGCCAGACGCGAAACAAAAAAGGAAAGAGTTGGAGAAGAGGCAAGAAAGAAGACGCGCTCGTCTGAATGGAGAGGAAATTCAGTGGGAACCCATGATAATCCCACACATATCCAAAACTTTTGTGTCAGGAGGGGTAATTCACTTTGAACCAAAGACATGGAAGGGAAAAGATATCGTAGCAATGATGGGTGATGTCTGCATTAACGCCATATCTGAAGAGTCAGTTGAAGAAGGAATCCTATCAGATATTCAGCCTTATGAACCAGGAAACGTTTTAAACAATTGGAATGCGGAGGAGATTCCTGTAGTATTTAAAGCTTATTCAGAGTAATGTCCAGAACGCACTTATTGCTTTAAGCCCAAGAGCAACAAGATTTCTTTTATGAAAGGGGCACATGTTCAAGTATTATTATATCAATAAAGTGCATTTTCACCATCATTTGAAACAAACTTTCTTCCATTCTGATCTTTCTTTTGTCATTGTCATACATACAAATCTCTGTTCATGAATTCATTCATTCTGTCCGTATTCTCTTGAACTGCAACAGGTCCTTGGATATCAATGATTTGGACGACGCTGCCATGAACTCAAAGTATCCTTTGGAGCAAGACATTTGTTTAGAAAAATTACAGGATTTTGAAGATGACACAGACGGTGACTTATCTCCCGACTTGTTAAGAATGATAGAACAAGAGGAGAAGCAAATTCGACCTCATAAGGAAACGGTAGAGACTGTGATGCTGGAGGAAGGGAAAGCGGTAAATATTGAAACATGTATAGCCGAAGGAACAAGGCAGAATCTTATCAAGTTGTTGCAGGAATTCAAGGATGTCTTTGCATGGTTGTATGAGGATATGCCTGGTTTAAGTACTGACATTGCAGTACACCACTTACCATAAGAAAGAATTACAAGCCAGTTCAGCAGAAGCTCCGAAGGATGAGACCAGATATCGTGCTGAAAATAAAGGAAGAGGTCCAAAGGCAGTTTGACGCTGGATTCTTGCAAGAGATCAAATATTCAGAATGGGTGGCTAACATCGTGCCTGTCCCTAAAAAGGATGGGAAGGTACGAATATGTGTGGATTATAGAGACCTAAATAAGGATAGCCTAAAAGATAACTTTCCTTTGCCTCATATTGATACTTTAGTAGACAATACAGCAGGCTTTTCATTGTTTTCCTTCATGGATGGTTTCTCTGGGTACAATCAGATAAAAATGCATCCTGAAAATATGGGAAAGACTACTTTTATAACATTGTGGGGTACGTTCTGTTACAAAGTAATATCATTCGGGTTGAAAAACGTAGGAGTTACATACCAAAGGGCCATGGTGACCTTGTTCCATGATATGATGCATAAGGAGATGGAGGTTTATGTGGATGACATGATTGCGAAGTCTAGAACGGAAGAAGAACATATCCGAGTTTTGAAGAAACTGTTCCTGAGGTTGAGGAAATTCCAACTGAGACTCAATCCTACGAAATGTACTTTTGGAGCTAGATCTGGCAAATTGTTGGGCTTCATAGTCAGCCAGAAAGGGATTGAGATTGACTCAGACAAGGTCCGGGCTATACAGGAATTACCTCTGCCATGCACTCAAAAAGAAGTTCGAGGTTTCCTCGAAAGACTAAATTACATTGCTCGGTTCATTTCACAGTTAACTAAGAAATGTGATCCCATATTTCGTCTTTTGAAGAAACATAATCCAGGCATATGGAATGATGAATGTCAGAAAGCTTTCGATAGGATCAAACAATACCTGTCCAACCCTCCAGTACTCTCAACCCCACACCTAGATAAGCCATTGATCCTATATCTGACGGTGCTTAATCACTCTATGGGATGTGTGCTAGGTCAGCATGATGATTTAGGAAAGAAAGAGAAGGCGATATACTACCTCAGTAAGAAATTCATTGAGTGCGAAAAGAGATATTCATCAATTGAGAAACTGTGCTGTGCATTGATTTGGACAACTCGGAGATTGAGACAATACATGCTGTATCACACGACCTGGTTGATCTCGGAATTAGACCCTCTAAAGTATATGATGGAGACAACCGCCTTGAATGGAAGGATGGCTAGATGGCAAATTCTATTGTCTGAATTTGATATTGTCTATGTGAGTCAGAGCTATAAAAGGGAGCGCAATAGTCGACTTTCTAGCTAGCAGAGTTTTAGAAGATTATGAGCCGCTAAACTTTGATTTCCCCAATGAGGATTTAATGTACGTGGCAGCTATTGAAGAAAACACTGCGAAAGATTGCCTTTGGAAACTGAACTTCGATGGAGCATCAAATGCTGTTAGAAATGAGATTGGGGCAGTCTTGGTATCCCCAAATGGAGATCACTACCCATTCACATGCAAGTTGGACTTTGATTGTACAAACAATATGGCAGAATATGAAGCATGTATCATGGGACTCCGTGCTGCCATAGAACGCAGAATTAGGGTGTTGGAGGTATATGGAGATTCTGCACTAGTGATCTACCAACTGAAAGGCGAATAGGAGACCAGAGACCCCAACTTGATCAATTATCGAAAGATAGTCTTGAGGTTAATTGAGGAGTTCGATGATATCACTTTTAGTTATCTCTCATGAGAGGAAAACCAGATGACAGATGCTTTGGCTACTTTGGCTTCCATGATTAAGGTGGGTAAGCAGGAAGATGTAAAACCCATTCAAATGAGCATTTACGAGGCTCCGGCTTATTGTTGCAACATAGAGGAAGAAGAAAGAGATGATCACCCCTGGTACCAAGATATATTATGATATGTGAGAAATCGCGAATATCTCAAACAAGCGACCGAGAATGAAAAGAGGACATTGAGAAGATTAGCCTATGGTTATGTCCTAGACGGGGAGGTCCTGTACAAAAGAAGGAAGGGTCAAGTACTATTGAGATGTGTCGACGCAGTTGAAGCCAAGAAAATTTTAGAGGAAGTTCACGAGGGTGTTTGTGGAACACATGCTAATGGTTTCACAATGGCTAGGCAAATCATGAGATTCGGATACTACTGGTGTACCATGGAAGGAGATTGTATCAAGTATGCTAAGGCATGTCACAAATGCCAGATATACGGGGACAAAATTCACATACCTCCCTCACCGTTGCATGTCATGACTTCCCCTTGGCCCTTCTCCATGTGGGGCATGGATGTCATCGGACCGATTTTTCCAAAAGCTTCGAATGGGCATCGATTCATCTTCGTGGTCATTGATTACTTCACCAAATGGGTAGAGGCTACTTCATATGCCAGTGTTACCAAGTCGGCGGTCAGTAGATTCCTAAAAAGGGAAATTATTTGTCGATACGAAATGCTTGAGAGAATCATATCTGACAATGCGTTAAACTTAAACAACAGCATGATCACGGAGGTCTGCAGTCAATTCAAGATTAAACACCACAATTCATCACCATATCGTCTAAAGATGAATGGTGCAGTGGAAGCAGCCAATAAGAACATTAAGAGGATTGTGGGGAAGATGGTCGAAACCTATAAAGATTGGTATGAAAAATTACCCTTTACTCTCTGTGCTTATCGAACATCGGTTAGGACATCCACTGGGGCAACTCCTTTTTCATTAGTTTACGGAATGGAAGCGGTATTACCCATCGAGGTTGAAATTCCTTCCCTTCGAGTCTTGTCAGATCTAAAATTAGATGAAGCAGAATGGGTCCAGTCTCGATATGATCAGCTGAACTTGATTGAGGAGAAAAGATTAAGGGCTATACGGCATGGCCAGATGTACCAAAGGAGGATGATGCGAGCTTACGACAAAAAGATCCGCCCAAGAGAATTTCACGAGGGAGACCTGGTTTTGAAAAAGATCCTCCCTATACAGAAGGATTTCAGATGGAAATGGATGCCAAATTGGGAAGGACCTTATGTGGTGAAAAAGGCTTTCTCTAGAGGAGCATTGATCTTGGCCGAAATTGATGGAAAAAAATTGCCCAATCCTATAAATTCGGATTCTGTTAAAAAGTACTACACTTGAAGAGGGAAAGAAGCCAAGTCGAAGTCCCGCAAAGGGCGCTTTGAGACCTTAAAAAAAAAAACGAGGGCAATGGGTGTTTTGAGATCAAATGGGATTTGGGTTGAAAATCTAAAAAAGGCGGTTCAAATCATGATGAGAGAATCCCGCTTGACGAGGAAGGGGTAGGTTGTGTCTGGGTGCATCGACAAAATACTTAAGATTCCCTAAACACATGTCGAACTCGAAATGGTCTTCCAGACGCTCAGGCAGAGAAGCTCAAACTGCGATATCTGGGGCACCTAATTTCCATTTTACCCATTTTGGGCTTGCTATCTTTGTCTTTTGAAAGTATAGTCTAAATAAACTTTCTTCTTCACCGCATCTGCTAGTTTTGATTAACTTGTTTGGCCCGAGCTATGCTCCCAATGAATTTCTGTTTCATCATCATGATCTTTTTCAAGTATTTTGGCATTGAAGTAACATTTATTGGACTAATAATACTTTCATGAAAGAAGTTCTGCACATTACTCTAGAAGCTTCTAAATAATACATGAGCCATAAACAGGACTATTGTTTAGAACTCATCAGGTTTAAAGGCTTGACAAATTCCAGGCCAAACAAGGACAGTATGATGATGAGGATGCCAAAAAAAAAGGGAGGGGGAGGGAGAGAGAGATCATTCTCATGTCATACACAGCCAATTAGAAGCATTTGATTCATTGCGATCATTACATCTTAGTCATTTTCACATTATGAAAAATTATCATTCTCACGACATTCAGCATTCATGTAAATGTCGTCCATAGCACATATAGTTAGGAGCATTTGAGTTATCCCGATCATAGCATCCTCATCATTTGCATCAGCATAAGCATATTCCATAGAGCAGGTTCTTCAAAGAACGGTGTGGAGTAGACTGAAGATTCAAGTCTTCCTGAAGATAATAAGGAAGCAAATTAGAGAGTTCAAATTTATCTCCTTGAAGTCTCAAGGGGGCAGGACAAAGTTACTAATCCCTCCTCTCTACGTGCATTGAGGATCAACCTTTCCGAGAAGTTTCAGTAAGAAAATCAAAGTTACAGATCTCTTCTTTCTTAATTCTTATCACCATGAAGTCTCAAGGGGGCAGGACAAAGTTACTAATCCCTCCTCCCTGCGTGCATTGAGGATCAACCTTTCCGAGAAGTTTCAGTAAGAAGATCAAAGTTACAGATCTCTTCTTTTTAAATTCTTATCACCACAAAGTTTCAGCGGAGCAGGTCGAAGTTACTAATCCCTCCTCCCTGCGTGCATTAGGGATCAACCTTTCCGAGAAGTTTCAGTAAGAAGATCAAAGTTACAGATCTCTTCTTTCTGAATTCTTATCACCTCGAAGTTTCAGCGGAGCAGGTCGAAGTTACTAATCCCTCCTCCCTGCGTGCATTGAGGATCAACCTTTCCGAGAAGTTTCAGTAAGAAGATCAAAGTTACGGATCTCTTCTTTCTGAATTCTTATTACCTCGAAGTCTCGGTGAAGCAGGTCGAAGCTACAAATCCCTCTTCCTTGAGTATATCGAAGAGCAACCTTTATTTGCAACAAGTTTTGGCGAGAAGATCAAAACTACAAATCTCTTCTCCCTAGACTTGCATCTCCTTGAAATTCCAGTAAAAACTGAAGTTACAAATCCTTAAAGCGAATCGAAGCTCCAGTTCTTTGAAGAAACAAAGGTGCTAAAAGAAGTCAAGATTCGACAAGATGGGACGAGTTTGGCCTTCTTTATGTCTTTACTCTATTCTCGTTACACGACAATGAGTAAAGAGGGGCAGCTGTAAGCGGCCCAAATCGTCCGGGCCCATTAAACTAAACCCAAATATAAACAAAAAAAACCCAATGAACAGTGGCCCAAATGGCCCAAAAATTAGAGGCTAGGTTTTTGGAACCCTAGCTCTTGCGCCGTAACCCCCACTACCCCCTGTCTGCCACCAGCGCCGCTCTCCACCAGCGCCGCAGCCTCCATCATGTTCTGCTTCCACTAACGCCTGCATCAAACGAAAAAACAAACAGCAGGGACTTGTATTTTTTTTGTATTTTTTTCGGCTATATAAAGCCGATTACTATACTGAAACAAGGACCCTTTTTTCTTTTTTTCGCAATCAATCAAAAAAAAAAAACAAAACAGATTCAAAAACATAAGAAATAGCAATAGAAATCCAATAAAAAAAGAAAAAGCAAAAATCATCCAGTAGTTTCGAAGGTATTTCTCTATTTCGAATCCTTTTTTTTCGCAAATATATATATATATATGTATACAGATATAAAATATATACAAAGGATATAAAATAAAAAATAAAAAAAACTCACCATTTTTGCGAATTCTGGCCACCGCACGGCGCTGACGGCGGTCCCTTCGCCGGGGATTAGAGGCCTGTAGAGGAAGCAAAAAAAAGGGGTTAAAGTTTTTTTTTGAAATCAGTTTAGAAATGAAATTTTAACCTAAATTTTTACTTATATATACATTACAAAACGGCGTCGTTTTGGTCACTGCCTTTAAACACCAAAACGACGTCGTTTGGCCTAGAACCCGCGCGTTTTCATGTATTGGGCTAATTGCTCTCTTGGTCCTTCTGCGATTTTACCTTTCTTAAATTCGTTTTTTTTTATTTTTAAATTCGCCCCTTTGATTTCATCTCAGTTCCACTTTAGCCTGCGTTAGACGGCGCCGTTTTGAATAGCGGAATAATTTCCCAGTGGCCCCTCTAGGTTACGCGCGTGTTACATTTTAGTCCCAAATATTCTTTCCACTTAGTTTATTGCTATTTTGACCCCTCTAACTTCATTTTGATTTCGATTTAGCCCTTCCCTGACTATTTTTGTAATTATCCTTTGATGTTATTATTATTATCATTATTATTTACTTTATTTTTCTTTTATGATATTATTTCTATTATTATTGTACTATTACTTGTATATATACATACTTACTATTAATATTATTAATATTAATATTATTATTATTATTATTATTACATCTACTATTATTATCATATTTATTATATTTATATCATTATTGTACGTACTTCGTATCATTATTATTATCTTAGTATTATTACTGTACTATTATTATTATTACTAATTATTATTATATTATTCTGTTATACATATTATTATTATTAATTTACTATGGTATCATTATTATTATTATTATTATTATTATTATTATTATTATTATATTTATACTATCATATTGTATATACTTTTTTATTATTTCGATCTTTACTAATACCTTCTAGCCTTTTTGTTATTATTTCAAAGCCGTCTTTTATCTTTTTATGTTTTTATTATTGTACCTTTTATTACCAGTATTGTTGATTTCGTATTTTCGTCATTTCATGTGGATCAACGGTTTTAAATAGCAACTCGACATTTTTAAACAAAAAAAGGTAACATTTGTGTGTTTAGAAGACCGGAAAATTACATCCTAACGTGTTGGGTGTCGATCTTTTCGTTCAACTAAATACTCAAATCTCCTTTTCTTTTACATGCTTTGAAGATCAAAGATGATCCCGGTGTCGAAATATAAGGGTGTTACATCCTAACGTGTTAAGTGTGATACTTTTATTCCTTTGAAGCGAGTTAATCTTGAGATTCAATCCTGATTCAATTAGCCGTTTTTTTTTCTTCGAGAGTTTTACCCTAAATATTTTCAAGCTTTCGACATTAGGACAACATTAATCAATTTGGTACCAACTTTGGGTGTTGCAAGGGTGCTAACCCTTCCTTGCACGTAATCGACTTCAGAACCCGTTTTCTCGAATTTCGCAAACCAAAATATTTTTATAGGTGACCCGATCACACCTAAATAATAAAGATCGGTGGCGACTCCATATTTTTAAAAAGTCGATTCCCGTTTTTTTTTAAAACCCCTTTTAAGAATGGTTTCGACAAATATAAAATATTATATTTTTATATTTTTATAATTAAATTTAAATAAAAATAAATTTTATTATTTTTGAACAATATAACATACTATTTCAATCAGCTTAAAAAGGCTAGGTTGAGCTTCTGCTTGGGCTTAATCTTAATTCTTTTTAAAAAGGTACGAGTTTGATCTAATCTAAACCCATGAATATCTTTAAATAGAACTGATTATTTTGATAGATACTTATTAGGTAGTTTTTTAAAAGAAAATATTTATTTAAATTGAGATAAATATTAAAATTATACATGAACTTTAATACAATTTGTAATTTTATATATCAACTTTAATTTGGTGTATTTGTATACTTTGAACTTTAATTTTGGTTCAATTTTCACATTTCATTAGGTTTAAAAACAAGTAAACAAATTTAAATTAATTCCACCTAGAAAAAAAAATAGATTTCTTGGTGGAAATAAGAAATCTTTTTCCCGAGTGTGTTTATTTTTTTAATATAGGTGAAAATAATTTAAATTTGTTTGTTTGTTTTCTATCCTAATAAAATATCATTCAACAAATTACACATAATAGAAAATTGTGCTACATAGATAATAGGGTTAGTGGAATGTGAAAAATAAACCAAAAATTAAAATTTGATGTATACAAATGCACCAAATTTAATTTATGTATAACATTGTAAATTTTATCAAAGTTCGTATATAATTTTATTATTTATCCCATTTAAAATTTAACATATTTTATAAATTCATTTTATATCTGTGGTATAATTAGAAATGAATTATAAATATACTAACCTTATATATATTAAAATTATTGCTTAAATATACTGAAGTCAAGATCTTTATTTGGAGGTGCCTTCACAATTTCATACCGCGTAAAGGAAGACTTGTTGAGAAAGGGTGTGAGATTGATCTGCTTTGTTTATGGTGTGATGAACTTGAAATAATCGAGCATGTGCTGATTCATTGCCTTTTTCCAGTGAATTGCTGGAATATTGTGGGAATTCAACACTTGACTACTGGGATTGTTGAGACCATTTTTCTCCTCTTTGCGCTTATGAATGACAATCAACGCCACCTGGCCTTAATGATTTTGTGGACCCTTTGGTTCTATAGGAACAAACTAATTTACTTTAAAAAGCCCATTTTCAAGTATATTTACGGAAGTGGGCCAATTATACCATTATAAATCGAAAAGGGTCGTTTTTTATAAAATGCGCCTACGTGGATGTGTTTAAGGGGGAAATGCCAGGAAAGCGCGCTCCTGGGGAGCATTTTTCGCCACGTCAGCAAAACGCTTCCACATAAGCGCGTTTTACTGACGTGGCAAAAAAAGCTCACTAGGGGCGTGCTTTGCTGGCATTTTTTTCAAACCCAATGGCTAATTTTTTTTTTTTTTACAGTTGGGGGGTCTAATGGTAAAAAAAAAAAGTATAGAAATCCCCCTTCTATTATTTCACACATAATTTCTTCACAATTTATCAAAAAATCTCTACAATTTCTCCCTAAAGCTCTCAAATTTCTCATTCAGTTTCTCAAAGCTCTTTATAAATAGTTATTTACTTTAATTTTAATCTAAATTAGTATTTTTTTATAATTTCAAAAATATTTGATCGTATTAGCAATGGCCGGGGAATTAATTCGTTTTGATCATAAACATATCTCCATCGAGCAAATGAAAATGATAACGGTTTATTTTATTTTGAATATTATTTAATATTTTTTTTCATTTATGTAATTTTAATTAACTTTTATTTTATAATTTTTTATAACAGTCTGTAGATCGGGTGTTACAATGTTATATTCGTAATATGTCTGGTCCGCTATCACCGTTGATAGAAAATTACTTTAGGGAAGCGGGTTTTTGGCACTCGGCCACTATAGGCCGGGGGTGCAAGTTAGACTCGAAACTCATCAGCCCGTTAATAGAGAGGTGAAGACTGGAGACGCACACATTCCATCTTCCATGCGGAGAGTGTACTATCACTTTGGAGGACGTCCAGTTACAATTAGGATTGCTGGTGGATGGGGCTGCACTCACCGGGTTCATTTAATTTGTTGATTGGGGAGCCATATGCTACGATCTTTTGGGGGCAATTTCGAATAATATTTACGGAGGTCGGATCAAGATGGGTTGGTTACGAGACACATTTTCGGAGCCAGGAAATGATTCAACTGAAGTAGAAAGAATACGATATGCTCGAGCATACATCCTTGAGATGATTGGAGGTTATCTGATGCCGGACTTAGTCACGAAACCTCGTACATCTGAGGGGGTTGCAGAAACTTGTTGATTTTAGAGTAGTTGGTGAACTTAGTTGGGGGTCTGCTGTGTTGGCAACATTGTACCGAGAGATGTGTGGGGCGACGCCACCAAATAAAGCCAAAATTGGAAGTTTCATACCACTACTATAATCATGGGCTTGGTTTTGCTTTTCATTTTTACGTCCTTGAGTGAACCACTCATATACATTCTCACTCATAACGAGGTAAAATTTTTATTTGATTTTACAATTATTCTATAGATTTAAAATAAAATTGTATGCTGAAAATTTATTTAATTAGGTGGAACCATCCGACGAGTTATGTTGGAATACCTACCGCTCTTGAAGATATACGTCTTCTATTAGATCAACAATTTGAAGCGCAAGAGTATTAAATAAAATATATATACATAAAATAGTCGTTTCATATTTAGTATTTAGTATTATGTATATAACTAAAATTTTTATCCTGTTCATATAGTTTCAATGGACACCATACGAGGATCTGACAATACGGGTTGTAATTTCGGAAGAATTCTTTCAAAATCTGAACATTTGGATGTTAAGGTCCAATTGGTCAACTATGCTATTGTCGAGATGCACCAGACGGATAGAGTGTTGCAACAATTTTGATTCCGACAACCGATTCTTGAGGAACCTGAGGTGCTCGATGACCAGCACAGAATCGACTTACGACAAACGAATACGAATTGGCCAATATTCTGGTCGGAATATATCAAAATTTGGGAAAACTGGTATGATCATATACCTGATCGCGAATCAATCATCGTCCCAGAGTTAGCGTGCACCCCAGATTACATGCTATAGTTTAGGATCCATGGCAGGTCATATTTGCTGTCGGAAGAGCAGAGGCATCGGTAAATCCGTGTTGAAAGGGAACGACTGAGCCCTTTAAATCTAAAGAGAATAGATGACAGCACGGGCCCATCAACAGCGCCCACACGATCACCAGGCCCAATGCCTCAACCGACAACACTCACATCACAGCCCTTCAAAATATGTCAGGTGCTTATCCTAGCTTTTTTATGTATCCTAACCCTTATATGTTTCCTTTTCCCAGTCCTATGCCAGGTTGGAATGCATGGTCTAGTGTATCTCCTTTCCTGATGACTCTGACTCAACCGATGATATATAAGTCATCGTCGCCGGAGGGATCGCACAAGGCACTGTCGGCGAGCTCATCTTATTACCATTTCCCATCACCTTATGGGATCCAAACACCTTCGCCGTGGGTGATGCAAACACCTCCACATTCTTTATTCTACCAAGGTGGGTCATCTTCCCAACACCCACAACCGGAGAAACCACAACCCCCGCCGGAGCAACAAAGAAGGAATCTAGCGTGTAATCTTCGTCCACCCCTATGTGGCACTGATTTCGACCAGCATATACATTGATTTTTTTTAATATATTTGTAGAAGTTGTTTCTATATTGTTTCATTTAATAAAAAGGAAGTTATTTTTAATATTTTAATAGTAAATTAATTTTATATTTTTAATAAAATATAAGTTCTTCGGAATAAAGCATAATAGAAATAATGCAACATCATTTCATTACAGCAATTATCAACTATTTCGGTTTGGACATGATCGAATTGTATGACCTGGGTTCCTACACCATCCACATAACTTCTGTTGGTTTGTTCTTTCCTAGATATCCATATTATTACATATTCTACTCTAGTAAGATCGACCTTTTGGTTTGCGATGTAATTATCTATCCAGTAACAACTTAAACAGAGCAAGCGATACAGACGACCATTTAGGTTTATCTAGGACCGGTGGGAATACGTGTCTCCACACATTGTACACTTTGTCGACAATATCATGGGATCCAGACGGAGATTCTGACAAGCTGCAATTGCATGAGAGCATGGATAACGAAGTGCGTCAAATGTCCCACAAGTCGTAAGTCTTATTTATCAGGTGTACACGATATTGCCCGTTAGTAATAAATTGGCTCAGTCTGATAAACTCCGTCACATGAAACCATAGATCGTCGCGATCGTGACACACATTGTGCATCGTGTTGGCCCGTGCCTTGTTAATTTCTTGTAATACCTTCTTTAACCATACATGGTCTCCCTGCATTTGGCCTTTATAACTCGCTGCTCGCTTTTGAAATAGTGCCACCAAATGAAAATATGTCTCTCGCACAACCGAGGTTATCAAAAAATGACGCGTTCCTTTTAGAATAGAATTTATGCTAATATAAGTTGATAGCGAAAATTACATACTAATATTTCATTCAGAATAAATTGAATATTACAACCGAAAGTATATTAATAGAGATTAAATACCAATGTTGGTCACTTGCTTTCGTTCAGTCATAGACCAATATTGCCCTTAGTAGTTGGATGCAACGTGCCTTAAATAATACCGATGGTGTGTGCGATCCCATAGGTTTCCATGTCGTTCAATTGCAGCTAGTATTCAAGTGCCCCGATCTGATATAATGCAGGTATCAGGTTGGGGGCATACATGCCACCTTAACCTATAAAGAAAGAAATCTCAGTAATCAGCTAACTCCCCCGGTGTTATTGCAAACGCAATTGGAAGAATTCTTCCATCACTATCCTGTGCCACAGTTAGCAATAGTCGATAGGTATATCTACCATACATAAAGGTACCGTCAATTTGTACCAATGACTTGCAGTACACAAATGCGTCCCGACATTGCTTAAAGCTCCAGAACAGACGCTTGAACACTTGGCATCCACGGAGCAATCGATCGTTATAGTACGCAGGGACTGTTTCAAGGCCTATTATGCAACCTGGAACGTACCTCTCCAGCACCTGACACCACTGCCAACCTTATTATATAAACGTCCCATCCACTATGCATCGTTTCCAACGCCTTTTACTTAGCTATCCAAGCCTTGCGATAAGAGGGCGTGTACATCAATTAGCTACGAATACTAGCAATTATGCATGACAGAGAAGTCCTGAGATTCGCCTTCAACATCGGTAGTATTAATCTAGCTATCATGCTGAATCCATCTTGGGATGATCTTGTGAAACACCTGTCAACGAAGTACGTTAAATAATACAACATTAAGTAATAACATTATTATTCAAAACCCTAAACACCCAGTGATATTGTACCGACAACACAGGTATGTGGACCTTTGTACTTTTTTATCTCCCAAAAGCCTGTCTTTTTCCTAAAAGAAGCCATGATTTTCCATGAACATGTACCGTCTTACACTGCACACTTTGGCCTCGAACTTCTCGAATTTGGATTTAACCACATTGTAGTTAACCATGTGGTTGATGCTATGTTGTTTCAAAGCACCAAGAAAACTATCCTTACTGGAAAACTCTTTACCAACTTCCAATTCATCCGAATCCAATGTCGAACCTGTATAGTCATGCGTTCTGTGTGGTAGATCTGGAAACTCCAATGCATTATCTACCGATATATCGACATTATTCATGTGGGCTAGAGAAGAGTACGCCCTAAATTACGGATCTTCTTCTTCTTCTTCATCTGAACCCTCTTCAACGTCTTTAGATTCGGATGGAACAAGCTCCGGTTCAAAAAATAATGCAACTTCTGTACCATCAAGGTCGGGCTCTCGAGGTGGATCCACATCGAACTCATCATCCAACCCACCATCGTCTACAATATACGAGGTCCCCTCGCTGATGGACGTCGTAAGGAGTACATCATCCCTTCTTGTGGACATTTCGTAATGTCTCTAATCAGATGTGGATTGCCAACCACTAGAACTTGATGTCATTCCCCAATATGTATTTCCAGCATCGAACATTGACCCACAGATGTGCATGTCCCATCCACTAACCGAGTGTCGTGCATGAGTTGTGTTTTCCATACTACCACCAAACACGGGCGCTTTTGTGTTCTGCCTCCTATTAATGGAGTGTCGACTAGGGGTCGTGTATTCCTCTTGAACAGCAGTTGATATTGAAGTTGCAAATGTTTCATTTAGCGATAATTATTGAACATATAACTCAAGATAGGGTGATCCACTGGCGAGATGAGTCTGCACCATCGCCTCAAAGCTACGAACCCCTTTGATATCAAATGAGTGATATGTCACAGGATCAATCAAAGCACAAAATCGATACCTAATAGAAGAAATCCTACTTGGCGTCGTTTCGAAGATTTTACGCTTAATTCTTTTACGAAATTCTGTAAAATCTATAATCTAGTTAAAAACCGTTCACTCTGTGTTCTCTGATTAAAAAAAAAACGTCGTTCTCAATGTCACGGACCTCACCATCATAGTAAATAACAACATTAATACGTTCACTCATCTTCAATTTCTATTCTGCTTAGCTCTCTATTTTTTCTTGCTATAACTTATGCAACTTGAGAATGAAATTTGCCTCGTTTATAGCCTAAGGCCAATCATGAACTACTGTAGAAAAAGAGGGTCCACGTGGGAGCTTTTTTCTGTATTTTTGCTCACAGTGCATCCTGCTTGAAGCGTTTTTGACACTATTTGTTCAGAAACATCTTCTCAAAATTATTTTTTCAGGGTAAAAATAGTCAACATTGTTAAAAAAAACACAATGTTATTTTTAAAAAAACTAAACCCTAATTTAATTAAACCTTAAGCCCTAATTTAACTTATTTAAAACCCTAGAACCCTAATTTATTTAATTTATTTAAAACCTTAAAAACTCTAATTTACTTATTTTTTTTTTAAAAACCATAACCCTAATCTAAATAATTTTAATAAAATAACAATAAATCTTGATTTATTTTTAGAATCTACTAAATCTCTAAACTCTAACTTGTTTTAAAAAAAACCTAAACACTAAACCTTAACTTATTTTAACAAAATCGTAACCTTAAAAATACTAAAAACCCTAAAAACCCTAGGGGCTGAACATGCAAATATCCCTAACATATAAAAATAAGGAGCAAAGCGTGCCCCTGGGGGAGCTTTTTTGCCACGTCAGCAAAACGCTTCCACGTAAATGCGTTTTTGGCTGATGTGACAAAAAGTGCTCCCTCAAGGGCGCGCTATGTTGGCATTTTCCCCCTTAAATGCGGCCACATAAGCGCGTTTTGCAAAAAACGACCATTTCTAGTAAATAATGGTGTAATCGACCCATTTCCGTAAATATGTTTGGAAATGGGCCTTTTTAGGTAAATTAATCATAGGAACATCTTTGTTTGGCAGCACAAGGATAATACGCTGGCTCGAATTATCGAGTTTGCAAATAAATTTATACAAGATTGGCAAACACCGGCAATCACTTTCCAACCCATGCAACCCTCGAATAATGGAAGTATTATTGTTGCTTCACGGTGGGCGAGACCAACGGATGGGTTACTAGACTGTAATGCGGATGCTTATAACGCTTCAACTTTTGCGGCTATTGTGCGTGATAGTAGTGGTCAATTTTTAAAGGATATGACAAGTTATAATCGGGCTTTGATGGAACTTCACGTACCTAAAATTTGGTCAATACGTGAGGCTCTCTGTTGACTAAAAAAATCAATGTTTTGATAAAGTTGTGGTTGAGTCGAATTGTCTTTTGGCCATTAATGCTGGGTAAAGCGTACTATAAAAGAGTTAAATTTTGGAGTACTTGTTTGCGATTGTCTTTGCAACTTGAATTCTCTTCTTTGCCTTTTGTTTGAACTGGAGGGACGGCTAATTAGGCTGCTCGCCTTATGTCCAAGGCGACTATGTTATTTGCAGATTATAAAGAGTGGATTTCAACCTCTATTACTTTAATTGTTGACAATGATGTTTCAATATTGAATACCTCTAAGAATAATCTGATGGCTTGAATTTTAATTATTTTGGCGTGTATAATCTCTAATTTCCTTTATTTTAATTGAATAGCTATTTTATTTAAAAATAATCATTTCCATAATCAACTCACGCTATCTTTTCAAGCTAGAGAATTGGTGACACAATCGTCCAAATTCTTTAAGGAGGTTGAAAGCACAATTAAGAGTCAACAAAGCATTGAATTTAGTAGAACAAAAAGAGCTTGGCAGCAATGCATCAAGGTTGAAGGGGTAACTATTTGGCTCTCTATTGCAATACATTGCAGATTAAAGGACCTAACTTTTGCCAAATTGCTTGCAACTAGAGAAGATCTCCTTAAGCTTGCAAGAGCTAACATTCAGAGAATTCTCCCTACTAACTCTCATTATCAAATTATCAAAAGAAATTTTTTTATTATAAAACAATAAATTTTATTTCAAGGATGGTATTATCTTTTTATATTTTTATACAAAAAAAATACATGCAGATAATAATTCTTTTTAAAATGGTATTATAATAATAACTGTGGTTAAAACGGTAAAATTAAAAAATCAAATATCACAATGTTTTGAATTTAAATCTTATTATGTGTAAGTATATTTCTAAATTTCAAATGAAAAGACAAAATTATCTTCAAAATAATATCTATTGTTTATTAAAAATGAGGGACCTTTAATAAATTTATTACTGAATTGGTGATCCGGTTAAAATTGACACAAACTCAATAAAATATTTAAATATAATAATAAATATATAGATAGATATTATGCATTCTTGTACTCTAATTTAATTAATTTTAATCTTTATATTTTTAAGATTAATCAATTTTAGTCTATAAACATTTTTAAATTTGAAACAAAAAATTTAAATTTATATAAGTTGTGTCCAAATTGATATCTTTAGTTATTATTATTTTCGAATTTAAAAATTAACCTGTGTGACTGTTACTCGTCTTATTGCCAATTTAATTTTCATAAATTATTAACAGTATTATCGGCATAATATTACCTATACAAAAAATTATATTAATCTAATTTAAAATTAAATGTAGATATTTACTTAAATAAATCACAATTAAAATTTTATGATTAAACTTTCTCCGGTCTTCTTGCTTTTCTTTGGGCCATTTATTAATGGTTGAATTCTAGAATTTCTTTTTTCCGTTTTTTTTAAAAAAAAAAGGAAAGCTTTTTTGGAACAAAAGAAGGAAAAGGAAAAATGGAAAAAGAACTGACTGAAGATGCGATCTTTGATTTGATCCTGGGAGTGTGGAGAAATCTAGGCCGTTAGCCTTTCCAATTTTTTATTAATTATCAGACAGTGAATACAGAGAGAGAAATGAAAGGAGGCGATGAGGAGGTCGCAGCTCCGGCTGGCCCGACACAGCCGTTGGATTGGAAATTTTCTCAGGTATTTGGTGAACGAACCGCTGGAGAAGAAATTCAAGAAGGTAATTTTCATTCGTTTTTGGATCCAATTTGTACTTTGTTGGTTCAATTGGAATTAGGATTAGCTTTGGTGTTTTGGATCGATTTTCGATCATGGCTTATTGAGTAATTTTTGTTTTGGTAAATGGGTATGAGAAATAATTGTGAATTTTTTGGGATTTGGTTTTGATTCGGGAAAGATGGAGCTTTTGTCCAAATAATGCTTTAAATAGTGTTTTTGTTAGCCAAAAAAAGGTAGTATGGAAGTGAACTTGGTTAAGTTACTCATGGTGCATGCACAAAAAATTGTTCTTTTCTGTATTAAATTGATGTTTGGATCTTAATAATCTTTTCTTTTTTTGGTATCAATTTGTGGTTGTGGGGATTTTTAGTGCATGGAAAGTAACTAATAGTATTGAGAATTGTGTTGAAACTGGGATCTGAGTATTATCGCTCTCTTAGGATTGAGATAGACTATGTTTTTAGAGATTTTGTTACTTTGAGTCTTAACCCATGGAAAGATGACAACATTGTTGTGTCATGGGTTTTACTATTTGTATGTTTTTGACTAAAGAAAGCTACATTTTACCGATTCCTGGATATATTTTGCAATGGTTTACTTGTACAAATGGGTTATATCATGGCAGGCTTCCAAGCAAATGGGATTGGCAGAAAGTTGGTTAGCTTATGAGTTGAGTGATATAAGAGTTTGTGATGCTTCTATGAAACATAGAGTTCGGTGATTTGCTGATACATATTTGACCTTTTTGATATTCAGTTTAAATTAATATGGTCCATTTCAGTAATTCAATGGTGAAACTTTGCTTGAGTTGAGTTTAGGTGGGTAAACGTCAAGGTAAGTAATTCTTTTGGAACCGATGAACAAGACATTTTGTCATGATGAACGAGTGACAGAACTACTTTGGTGATGCTTGGTTTGGTGCCATTGTAGGAACTAGCTAGTATATGATAAGAATGGAATATTGGAAACTGCAGATGATAGTCTGGTGCTTACATTGATAACATTCCAAGGAGCCAATGATTAAGAAAAGTAATGAGTTTGTGAAGGACTGCAATAGATGTATGAAGAACAAGATCTGAGAAAGTTGCCTAAGGACTAAGATGGTGCATTTATACATGATAAAAAGACCAATAATGTCCAAGGATGTAAGGATTTGAGGAGAATGTGTTTAGAAGACATGACAAGTGAATTCTTATTGATACTAAAGGGGACAATTCCTTATTTGCTGGAGGAAGTAGCCATGATAGACGGTTTTGGTTTTGTCTATTAAACTACTAAATTATGGTTAGAAGTCCTTTCTAGTTAATTCTTGAAAAGCAACCCAGAAAAGCATGGCTGTGATTAGATGGCTTAAATTGGGGATTTTTACAGAGAGTAGGTGGTAATTTGGCTGCAATGGATGTCTTTTGCTTCTGGAAAAGCTAGGTTGGTCAGATCTTGCAGCTTATATGCATACTTCTACTTAGGATTTGTTTTTGAAGCAATTTGCTAATGTGTGGCAATAAGTTCAGGTTGGATTTGGTGAGAAATGGATTGCTTTCAGAAACATTCTCGTTAACTAGGATGGAATCACTAATTATTTTCTGTCTACAATAACTCATAGTTAGCTTAAGATTGCAGAAGTCTATTCTGAGTTATGGAAGACCAAGGAGTCTCTGGCAAGGATATTTCTTAGAAAGGATAGTGTAGAAAATAAAGGTTATGTCAACAGACTGAGAGTTGTGATTTATCAAGATTTGGGCTTCTTCACATTCATTGCAGCTTCTATAATGAAAGTTATATAAACTTGTCAAAATCTTATCATTACTCTTACTGGCAATGCATTTGTATTTTCTTAAGAATTTTGTTTCCTCCTGCAGTTGATATTATTTCCGCAATTGAGTTCGATAAAACTGGGGATCATCTTGCAACTGGTGACCGTGGGGGCCGTGTGGTTCTTTTTGAGAGGACAGATGCAAAGGATGTGAGTTCTGCTTCCTCCTCTGATGTTAATATATTACTTAGTTATTTTCTTCTATTATGGCTTTATAGTAACTTCTTGTACTACAATTTCAGCATGGTCTATCAAGAAGGGATCTAGAAAGAACGGATTATCCAATTAGTTGGCACCCTGAGTTCCGTTACAAGACAGAGTTCCAGAGCCATGAGCCTGAGGTGCTCTCTCATCGACTTTTGGAGCACTGATACTACTTGCATATGCACATATGAACAGACACACTTATTTTTCCCCAGGCTCAAACTATTTTGCTCTATCTTTGGTTTTCTTTTCTTTTCAGTTTGACTACCTCAAGAGCTTGGAAATAGAGGAAAAAATCAACAAAATCAGATGGTGCCAGACAGCCAATAGTGCACTGTTTCTCCTCTCCACCAATGATAAAACCATCAAATTTTGGAAGGTAGGGAAGAAATCCGTGCTGTAACTCTGTCTTAACTATAAGTCCTTCAGTTTGCTTGTAGTTTTGTCTATGCAATCACATTATTTGCAATACATATTGGTGGTATGTTAGCATGTTCATGCCCTTATAGTTTTGTCTGTAAAATACTTCCTATGACATTGTTTGACAAGTGTAAAACAAACTGGGTATTTTTTCTCATTTTAGTTTATTTATTCTTCTAACTGTTGGTGTTAAGCATATTTAATGGCTGATATTATGATTTGTAGGTAGCTTTGTCTTTGCTATTATGGCCACTTATTTGTCTGCTATGTGAGGGTAACAGGTACAAGAAAAGAAGATCAAGAAAATTTCTAAAATTATTGCTGACCCTTCGAAAGCTGTTGGAAATGGAAATGTTGCTAGTTCAAGTAATTCAAATAGCCCAAAACCTTTTCTTGCAAATGGAGTCTCCCCTGACAGATCCTGCAACCATTTGGGCAATGACATATCTTTCCCACCAGGAGGCCTTCGATCGCTATGTTTACCTGTGGTAGTTGTACTCAACACAATTATTTTATTTACTTGCTGTGATTAAGTTTTAAATTTAGATACAATTTTTATCTAAACGAGTTTTAGTATGGCCAAGGCTTGTGAGGATGTTAAAACCTTAATTAAATCTTAAAAGAAGTGCTACCTAAGGTGATGAACTTCTTTTTAAGATGACATGTCTATAAGATGTGCTCTCTAATACCTAACTGAATCAGGGGCAAAGCCCAGGATTCTTGAAGGCCAATGAGATAGAGTATTTGGCATTTTATATTATCCTTCTGCACCATCTCATTCAAAGATGCACTTCTAGGCATTATGCAGCATATACTGTTAGATTTGTAATTTCTATCCTGCTACACATTATCATCTAAGAATCTGCCACTTCCATCTCTGCATCTTATTGGATAACTGGGGCCATGGGAGCCATACATGGCTCTATTCCTTGGAAGACAATAGGTTGTTGTTTCTTTTTCTTTTCTTGGTGAACAACCATGAATCTTTTTATTGTCTTACTTTTTGGTTTTATTGTATCTTCTAGGTAACAAGTCAGGAGACCAACCTAGTGGCGAGATGTCGAAGAGTATATGGCCATGCTCATGATTATCATATCAACTCTATTTCAAATAACAGGTAGGTATTCTCTTATATTTTTATTACATTTCTTTATGCTGTGACTTACTATATGTGGACTTGCTTGAAAACCTTTGAAGAAAAAGTATGATTTTTCCTTGAATATTTTATGAGTAGAAACCTTTTATCTTACTTTTTTTTCTTCTCTGATGAAGCATCATATGAGACACTTGAATGCCCTTATTAAGATTTTCAGTCTGATAATTGCTTACCTTCAATGTCTTCTATTTGTTGATTTTTGTTTCTTGTCCTTTGCAATATCATTCTGAGGCATCTCTGCAGAAAGTGATGTCATTTAGGATGTCCTTGGTAAGTGGAAAAGTGGAAAGATGGAAGAGGATAATGGAAAAGAGGAAAGAAAATAAACTTGAGTTTTCTTGGTAGGAAAGAAAATAGGAAAGATAATCATTTTCTATCCTAATGTATAAAAACAAATTATACCAAATTGGAATGATAAGAGGAGAGAAAATGAGAGAGATGTAAGTTAAGTTTCAGATTTATGTATTTTTTTAAAAATTCATTTTCTTTTCTCTCATTTTTCCACTCTTCCAAGCAATGAATGGAAAGAAAATTACTTTCTCTTTTAAATTTTCCATTTTTTGTACCAAGCACGCTGATGGAAAGAAAAAATATATTTTGTTTCTACTTTTCTACTCTTTCCATCTTTTGACGCAAGTCCTTAGTTTTAGGTTCTAGTTTGGAGTAGAAAGTTAAAACTGCGTGGATTAGGCTTCTAGTTTTCTTTTTTTTTTCCTTTTTTTCTCCATTCAAACTTCATGTGTGGTCAAGCCATTATATAATGATAAAGTATGATTGAGTTTATAATTCGTAATTACATGGTGGATTTTAATTTCTAAGCAACAAGTTCTGTGGCTGAACTTTCTGTTTTGTCATGGCCAAGCAAGAAGTTTTAATTGTGAAATGGTCTCTGAGGATACTGTCCATGCATTAAAAATGATCAGCTGATTAATAATCTTGACAACTCCGGAGAACTTCTAAACTGTAAGGTTTAAATGCTATGAGTGGAGTTTTCTTTAGGAATTATTTGTCTTTTGAAGCCTCTGATCTATTGCATTCTCATTTTGCATAAAAAATATGATAATCTATCCTCCACTGAATATGCTTTATGCCATTCAATCCTTGAAGTATGTTAGTTTTTAGCTCATACCAAATATTTGCATCATATTTTATCACCGAATTATCTAATCCTTGTCTTGATGTTGGATTGTCTGCACATCATGTTTCTATGCAATTGTTATTCATGTAATTTTTTGTTTTGAAATCCATAATATTTAAGCTTCTTGCATTCAGGCTTGTTTGCAGTTTATATTTTATGGGATTATATCAGTTTTTATCATTACCTTCATTCCAAGATTTACTGGGTCTCTCTCTCTCTCTTATTTTACCTAGTGATGGCGAAACTTTTATATCAGCTGATGATTTGCGTATAAATCTTTGGAACCTGGAAATTAGCAATCAAAGTTTCAATATTGTTGATTTAAAGCCTGCAAACATGGAGGATCTAACTGGTAATCTTCTTAGCATACCAGTTAAAGTAGTTCCACCTTCTGTGCTGCTTAATAAATTCTATGAAGTATCTCCTTTTTAAGCCACTTTTAAGATCTTTACAATAAATTTGTTTGGAGGTAGTTCTTAAGTTCCCAAGCTCCGTTTAGCCATAGTTTTTGTTTTTGTTTTCATTTGAACTATTGTTATGCCTATCTTTTCAGAGGTTATAACATCAGCAGAGTTTCATCCTGCCCACTGTAATATGTTGGCATATAGTAGCTCAAAGGGCTCGATTCGCCTCATTGATTTGCGGCAATCAGCTTTGTGTGATTCTCATGCCAAATTGTAAGTGTTTTACCATTTTTGTACCTTTGTCTACAATTTACCAACTTATTCTCCCAAAAGACTTTCCTATAGATCCTGACAGCTGATGGTATATTGGCTGTTTGCTCTCAATATCCTTTCTGAATAACCTATACTATGCCAACAGGTTTGAAGAACCGGAGGCACCTGATTCTAGATCGTTTTTTACAGAGATAATCGCCTCGATCTCAGATATTAAATTTGCCAAGGATGGAAGATATATACTTAGCCGTGATTACATGACTCTTAAGGTTTTGGCTTTGTTTCTTTTCCTTTTTATTTTTTAATTTGTTTTCAGTATTGATCCATATATGATTATACCTTTTCAATGCATGATTATTACATTATCACGTGATTCTTCTTAAGCATGCTGCAGTGAGTTGACAACTTTATGTGCCATTTAATCCCGGTTTTCATTATCTGTCCACTTATTCTGTAAGCCATTGAAAAGAATTTGTTTGCCATTGGTATGCTGTAACATGCAGGAAGCATGAAGCTCAAATTTTGCTGCAAATATATTTTCAATAAAGATTTTAGTTTGTAAACATGTAGCACACTGATTGATATGGAAAGAGCAATTTGGTTCATCGGCATTTTAGTTAGGACTTGGATAATCAAAGGATGTTGTTTATCTCGTAGAGAGCTTATCATGAAAATATTTTCTTCTATTCAGTATTTGAGCATTCAACAATTTTGAAGTAAATGCTTTTTTGATTTCCTTCCCTATTCTCTACTTGATGTTCGTTGTGCTCTTAATTCATTTGACGTTAGCATACTTGTTTAATGGGGATCTTAGAACTTATCATCTGACTTGATTACGTATCACTTGGTTGTCAGTTATGGGACATAAACATGGATTCGGGTCCAGTTGCAACATTCCAGGTTCACGAATATTTAAGACCCAAGGTATGATTTCTACCTTCTGGTAGAGATTATATTAATCATATTTGTGTTGTGCTGTGTCAGAGCTGATTATGGCTTTCTTTTAATTGTTTCAGTTGTGTGATTTGTATGAAAACGATTCAATCTTTGACAAATTTGAGTGTTGCCTAAGTGGTGATGGATTGCGAGTTGCAACAGGTTCCTACAGGTTTGTTTTTTGAGATTAGGTCTGTTAATCTTTTGCTATTGTTGATGTTATCGTCTTCCACTTATCATAGTATATATTTCCCATGATCTCAGCAATCTATTCCGTGTATTTGGTTGTGCCCCTGGAAGCACTGAGGCAACAACTATGGAAGCCAGCAAAAATCCAATGAGGTAAACTATTCACTCAATCATCGTAAAATCTTGGGTGATTCTGTAATGATGTAAGTAGTTATAAACATCCGAACATCTTTTCAGGAGACAAGTTCAGACACCCTCAAGGCCTTCCAGATCCCTAAACAGCATAACACGTGTTGTACGACAAGGTAGAGATCAAGTGTTCATTTGTTCCTTTTTAACTACCATTAACTTTTGATTATTTTTGTGCTGGACTCCTCTCAAATGCTTGTATTTTTGGAAAATCTGCCATAAATAGCAGAAACCCTCGGAGTTGATGCAAATGGAAACTCTCTTGATTTTACGACAAAGTTGCTGCACTTAGCGTGGCACCCCACGGAAAACTTGATAGCTTGTGTTGCTGCTAACAGCTTGTACATGTACTATGCATAAAAGATGGTCCAAGAAGCAATGTATTTCCTTGGTTCAACTTTTATTTGGGAGCTGGTAGCAAAACCTTCTTTCACTTTCCTGCCGACCATCGCGTTAAATGCTACATCGACTCTTAACACTTTTGGTAGCCGTACAATCCGTAGCACATCCTAGTATCGAGGTCAAGAAATATCTTAGCAAGGAAGAAACATATCTTTGTTCTCGGGTAGGCAGCTCAATTCTCTTTTCCCCTTTCCCCCCTCATCTCCGAAACTCGAAAATTTTCTTTTCCCTCCCGTAATCTTCTTTCAAAGTAGAAGGTGGAGTTATGTCTCTAAAACGTGTTGGGTTGAAGTTAGCAGAAAATATGATTGTAGCAAAAGGATGTTCAAAATATTTGGCACAAGGTTCAAAGGTAACTGTAAATTAATTTTTTTTTCTTACTTTTTTGGGCTCAAAATCATGGTGGGAAGTAGCTGTTGGAACTTGCATCATTTATTTTTTTGTTTGATTCTTTTGTCATGTTTGGAACTCGGGAAAAATCCCGAAATTACATATGGAATACGAGTTTTGATTTGATCCAATTGTAGATATCGAACTTCATCATAGGTTTGCTTATTGCATACATACAAAAAAGAAACTAATGCTTCTCTTTTCTGATTTCTAGGCTTTCAGATTAACAAAAACCTGTTGAACTAATTATCAAACGACGAATATGCAGACACCTATTGAACTAATTATCGTATCTGACCAATTGTTGCATTCATTTTAATTTATTACACCTGGAGTCCAAGTTGACAGAGTCATCTCCGATAATAAATGGAGATTGGTGAGGGAGAGATGGAGCTTCATCAAGTCTGGGGCGTCAATCAAACACATCTGAAACCGTAGTGTTTCATGGTTGACTAGAAGGTAGAAAAAGCTTCTGTGCAATAAATTTTGTTAAAATCTTCTAGTCCTTTTATTTTGAATATAATTTATTTATTTTTTTCAAATTTTAAAATTTAAATCTATCACTTTTAAAAAATTGTAGACTGCTTTCTGTCAAATTTGTGGAAAGGAATTGAAAGTTTTTAAATATATTATTAAATTTTCCATTATCTGTTTTTTCTTATAATATTAAAAGAGCAGTAAACATTCAAGTGCAAACATTTTTTACTTAAATAAAAGATTTAATGCTTCATTCTTAGTAAGGAAAAGAAAATATAGAATGGTGGTGGCTTGTACAAATTCGAATATTCACTTAAAAATGGGTTTTGGTAAAATTTAACTTCTAGACTTTGAGTAAGATTTTTGGCCCTAGTTCGGCCCAGCCTGAATATATTCTATTATAAAAAAAATGTTATATTAATTATATATATTTATATTTATATTAAATCACTAATTCAATAACAATTAAACGTATTATCTAAAATCTAAAAAAAAAAATTCCAACTTACTCAACCCAAAATATGAAGTTTTAAAAATTGTATTTAATACAATAAAATATTTATTATATTTATGATAGTATTTTTAATATAAATACTTTTTAATAAGTTTTTAATAGGTTAGAAAACTTTTAATTTAGATTTTTTAGGGCATTTATTTTTTAAAAAAATATTTTTAAATAAAAAATAATCTTAAAAAATTAAATATGGGCGGGACGGGCCTGGATTTACCTTTCTTAAATTGGGTTCTTAAAATTTTCGACATCTCCAAGCTGTTGGGCGACACCATTTTAAAATTGTTTTTATTTCCTAATGCAAACATTGCGTAATTATGTTGGTGCTTTTTCAAGTGGTGTCGCCTAACACAAAAGTGACACCTTAAGTTATTGTAGAAAATGACCCATTCTCGTAATTAATCTACTTTCCACCCCATTTTTCTATTTTTTTTTTCATATTATTGATGTAAAAAACTTCATTAGGTTGATTATTTGTTAGTGTCAAATTATAGAGTAAAATTTGAAGGTTAAAATATACTTTAATCCTACTTTTATTTTTAGACACTTGGACTCTCTACTTTTTGGATTTTAAATTTAGGTCCAACTATTAAATTTTCTAATATGGCATTTTGAAGTTTAAAAAAAAAATCACTTGGTAGTCGTATAAAAATAACATTGAAAGTTTGTGGATTTTTTTTTCTCTTAAAAACATCAATTAAACTCATCATGATAAATAAATAAATAAATTGTTGGAATAGTGTTCCTAAAAAAAATTAACGTAAGCATTTTAATTTAAATAGTAATAATATTAAATATTTAGACTAACTAATGATATTATAAAAGTAGAAGGATCAAATTATGTCAAAAATTAATGTTATAAATTAACTAACGACATTATCCCATTTTCAGCATGGTATAAGAACTAAAACTGAAGTTTGTTCATTGTTTTATAATGTCAAAAAAAGAAAAAAAAAAGAAAGAAAGAAAGAAGTAAGGCAAACCTAAAATAAATAGAAGGCCACATATTCGTTTCTAATACCTTTAATGCATTCAAATTATATATAATCACATACTATTTTAATCGAAAAATTAACAGTATGAACTATTTGGACTAATTAAGAACATTATAAAAATACATGGACCAAATTACATTAGAAATTAAAGTGTAACAGTTAAATATTAAATATAGGCATGATAGAGGGACCAAAATTGAAATTTAACCAATTTTCAAAAATGCAAAAGAAAGAAGGAAAGCACCATGGTGGTACACGTGTTGAAAAAAGAAGGCGCTTAGTATTCTTGGTGCATTTGAAATTTAGTCTTCATATTTTTATTTTTAGGAGAATAGTCCTTATATTTTTAAAATTTAAAATTCAGATTCAATTATTAACAGTATTACTTTTTTTGTTAAATTCGTTGTTGTGGCATTTTAAAATTAAAAAAAAACCCACTTAGTTACCATAAAACAAAGAAAATTTATAATGAACTTGAATTTAACAAATAATTTTAAACATGTTTATAACTTCTAAAAGTTACATCAGCTTTTAATCAAAATAAAATATTTTGACTAATCAATAACATTGTAAAGATTAAAGTATCAAATCATATAAAAGAATTGAAGTATAAAGATTATATTTTAAATTCGAGTGCAACGCATAGACCAAATTTGGAATTCAACCATTGTTATGTAATTTTAAATTTGCGAGTGTTTTCAAAAAAAAACATTGAAGGTAACAGAGGAACCAAATTTGAAATTTTACCATTTCTCTAAAAATTGAAAAAAGGAAAGATGACCCGCATGTCAAAAGAAAGATTACCACGTGTCAACTTTCTGAAATTGAAAATTTACCATTTCTTTTATATATAAAAAAAGGATAGTGATCCACGTGTCAACTAAAGAAGATCCTTTGAACCTTCTTTTAGTATAGAGGCCTATATTAAGGCCTTTTTATTAAATTAACCCAAAAAAATTAATTAATTGTCAAAATAACCTACCTTTTTAATTAAATACCAAAATGACCCAAAAGCTACAGTAAATTTAGGTGGAGCCAAATTAAATGGCTCCACCAAGTTGCCACGTCAGCATAGGGGATTAAAAAATAATTTTTTGGTGGAGCCATTTTGAATAGCTCCACCTGTATAAAATATAAGGGAAATACTGTAAAATCTAAAAGATTGGGGGCCTTTAAAATAATTTTCCAATTTTTGGTGGAGCCATTTGAAATGGCGCCACCACATTTACAGCTTGTTTTTTTTTTTATTTTGTCTTTTTTTTTTTACTTTTTCATGTATTTAAAAAATTAAAGGCCTAAAAAGTAATTTTTCTTTTTTTGGTGGTGCCATTTGAAATGGCGCCATCACCCTCCTGGAACTTTTTTTTTTTTACTTTTATATTAATTTCTTATTTTATTTTATTTATTTTATATTATTAATTTTAAAAAATTTGTAATGTGTATTTAAAATATTTTATAATATGTTTTTAAAAATTTTAAATAGTATTTTAAATAAATTTTTTAACTTTAGATATATTTTAGTAATTATTTTAAATATTATATTTTTTTACTTTTTTCAAGTTTTTGAAAAGTTTGGAGGCCTTAAAAGCAATTTTTCCTTTTTTTGGTGGTGCCATTTGCAATGGCGCCCACCCTACTGACACTATTTTTTTTGTCTTTTTCTTTTATATTACTTTATTATTTTATATTAGTTATTTATTTTATTTTATTTTATTAATTTTAAAAAATTTGTAATGAATATTTAAAATTTTGTATAATACATTATTTAAAATTTTAAATAATTTTTTTAACTTTAGATATATATATTTGAAATTATTTCTTTATAAATTTTAAATTTATTGTTCAAATTGCTTTTGAAATTATTAGTTTATAATAATTAAAATGTATGTTTAATCTTATATTAAATTTATATAGAATTTTTTAAATTATAATTTTTATTTTTTTCTTAATTTATTTGAAGTTTTATATATTTTCTTATTTTAGTTGTTTATTTAACTTGGTAAAATTACTATAGGGCCCCTTATAATCTCAAAAATCACAGTTTTTGGTGGAGCCATTCTTTATGGCTCCACCTCTTGGTTCTCTTCTATATATAGAGTGGTGTAACTGATGTGCTAAGTAAGGAAGTTAAAAATATCTATTAAAAATGAGTAATGAGGTGTTTTTGGTGTATGTTGTTTTTGATGGTGAAATTGTAGAAGGTGATATTGGCTGTGTATTTCAAGGTGGGCAAAAAGTAGGTTTGCGATTCAAAAAAAATGTGAAGCTAGTAGAAATGAAAAGAAAGATCAATACGAAAATAGCTATCCGTTGTGGAAGGCCAATGTCCAAATTATTTTACAAGTTCCCAATCTCTACAGATCCGTTCAAATTTTGTGCGATGCAGCTGTTAGATGATGATGACTTGTGCACTATGATGGAAATATGGTGGTCGAGTGAGAGTGAGAACCCCCAACCAGTTGAATTATTTGCGGAGCTAGCAGACTCAGAGCCTATTGAGAATGTTAGTCCAATAAGTCAACATCACGGATTTGACTTTGATCTTAATGTTGGATGGACAGACCAATTAGAATGCGGTGGAACCTGACAGATACCCGAAATTCCTAATTATAGTGGGAGTTCATACAAAGAACCCTACCACCGCCCCCGTCTACAAATACATCCGGAGGTGATAATAAGCACAGAGGCAAATGTCAGAGAAATGACCAATAATGGTGAAGATTCTGATCAAGACGTTGAAGATTTTAGTGACCGATGTTGATGAAGTTCCGGACGATATCGATGATGAAGGCCCGGAAGAGGTTGAAGATGTTCACGCCCTTCATTAAGTAACCCAAGTCATGCCATTATCTTACGAAATGAACACAGGGGCGACATGTTGAACGTAGATCCGGATGCGGCACATGCATCCAGAGTTTCGAGTATGCCGATATAGTACCGCTCATAGATTAGCGATAAATTCACGATTCGAGGAGTTATTCGTTGGGCAATCGTTCGAGAACAAGGCGGATCGTGTGTTTGCCATCAAACAATCTGATGCGAAGTTGTCAATTGATTACAAGGTTGTCAAATCTACACCGGACATTATATGTTGGGAATGTTGGAGAGCCGATGGGTGTGGTTGGCGAGTTTGTTTGCATTTATCTGAGAGGACTCAACAATGGCAAATACGTAAACTAGAAGGGCATCATACATGTAGCGTCGCACGTATGTCTCAAGACCACCGGAAATTGGATGCCAAAAGTATTTGCAACTGCATCATGCCACTAGTGAAAGATAGTCCAATCATTCCTGTGTCAACATTGATGCAGACATACAAGCTCGATTCCAGTACAGAGTTTCGTATAGGAAAGCGTGGTTGGCGAAACAAATGGCCATGCAACAATTGTACGGGGACTGGGATGAGTCATACAATGAACTTCAGGGTTGGATTTCAGCGATGGTTGAGTACATCCCAGGAACTATCGTGGACTTGCAAACATTGCCTTATAGAGCCGTCTTGGACAATTGGAACCGGGAGAAGAGTTTTTCGTCGATCGCTCGGACTTTCGATCCATGTGTTAGAGCTTTCCCCCACTGCAAACCACTAGTGCAAGTTGATGGAACATGGCTTTATGGAAAATACACACAAATACTTTTGATTGCGGTTGCACAAGACGGTAATGGAAATGTACTACCGATCGCTTTTGCCATCGTAGAGTCAGAAAACTCCGAATCGTGGGCGTATTTCATTCAGAACTTACGGAGACATGTTGTCAAGCAAGACAACATTTGCATTATATCCGACAGATCAAAGGGTCTTGTTGCTGCGATTCGACAATCTGAGGTTCCATGGAGGTCCGTCTATTGTATTCGTCACATCGCCGTCAACTTCCACAATCAGTACAAGAACAAAGACTGGCGCAAACGAATTGTGAACATGGGTAAATATATCGTATTTAAATTCGTATTTCTAATTATTTCGAGTCCATTTCCTAATTTGAATAGTAAAATAACTTAAAATTGGAATACATACATAGGATACGAGCTGGAAGCACACCGTTTCAGACATAAGCTGGCGAGGTTAGAGACTGATATGGAGGGGTCCAATCCTTCTCTCAGACAATGGTTAGGTAGCATGGAGCCGTGGCAATGGGCCCAATGTTTTGACGAGGGGTATCGATATGGTCAAATGACAACTAACCTCGTTGAGGCCATTAACTCCGTCTTGAGGCGTACACGTCACTTGCCGATTTCAGCCCTTTTTTCAGCCATATTTTATAGGCTAACAACCTTAATGCCAAAAATGGGGTTGAAACAAGCAAAAAAATTAGAGGCAGGACACGTATACGTCGAAAAAATTAGGGATGCCATGAAAGAGAACACTGAAAGGGCTAGGTCGATGAATGCAGAACTATATTCCCGAAATTTGGAAACTTTTCGAGTGACAGAGTATGTAACACCCCCTACCCGTATTCGTTGTCAGAATAAGGTACGGGGCATTACCGGAGTTTACAATTTTTTTTTTTTGAAACCGAAACCATTCTAATTCGACATATTTTCAAAATAAAATTCATGCATATTTATAAAATAACTTCAACACATAAGCCATATCAGTGGCTAACCTTATATTCATTTCATATTAACATTTATTTTATTAGCTTATACATGCCATTGATTTCCAAAATAAGTTTCTTAAAATACCAAAATACTGGGGTTGATAGTGTGATGAGTCTCCCACCGATCCGACCTCCGAGCTCTTAACACTACAAAACAGGGAAAAGGGAAATAGGGTGAGCACTTTGTGCTTAGTAAGCCCATGTAACAAGAATTATACTTACCTAGTATTTTCAATACAAGCAATAAACATTCATATACTCACTCAATGCATTATTACCCTAACATTCACAAACTCAACATCCAAGTTAGTCCATTAATTTCCATATATCAATAATATACACACCATGATTGATGAGCTCATCAATATCATGATTTCCATTTCCTTGTTATTTTTCCATATTTATCCCGTTAAATTACTTGGAATTTCGATGGATTTTCAGAGGTACACTTTAGTGTACAGATCCGGGTCCGTCAATTCATATTCATGTGCGCACATTTTCATTTCAGAGAGTACACTCGCGAACCTCATCTTTCTGTGGATTACAGTCGAGCTAAATCCACGCAATATAAACTCATAGAGTATTGTCGAATTACAGTCCAGGCTAAATCCCGCAACGACAATTACTCTAATGAGCTTGGATCCGAATTATTACAGTCAGGCTAAATTGGACCCTAATTCGGATTACCCGTCAAGCTAAATCCATTTTCCACATATTCTTCGGGAGGGCTATATCGGATAGGATCACCCGTCCGAGGCTAGATCCTTTTTATCGTCAATTCCTTTTCGAGAGATCCATCGAATTTTCCTTTCATTCAACCGGATTTCTTTCCCTTTTTATCAAATATACCAATGTTTCATCAAATTTCATACAATGGACATTCAAATCATATTCATATCAATAACATACATTTCAAACATTTAAGAATATAATTCAAGTTACACGAACTTACCTCGATACTAGTTCGTTTATAAAATCTACTAATCCGGGACTTTTTCCTTTCCTCGATCTAGCTTTGTATTTGAGTTTTAGGATCAAATTAAACTCCAAGCTTTAAAAACTATATTATCCCTTTTTTTTTTTTTCTTTTTTCTTCTTCTTTCTCCCTTCACGTTTGCTCTCTGTTTCTTCCTTTGTTTTTATCCCTTTTGTTTCTTTTCTCCTTTCTTTATATATATACAATAATATAATAATATAATAATATAATAATATAATAATATAATAATAAACTAAAAATCTCGAGATTTTTCTTCAATTAATCCTCAATCTAGACAAAATGGCTTAATTGCCATTTTGGTCCTTCATAATTTCTTTTAATCTATAATTCAACTTTTACTTTCATTTCAATTTAGTCCTTTTCATTTAATTACCTACCCAAACGTTAAAATTTTCTAACGAAAGTTTAATACCACATTACTAACATTTTATAAATATTTATAAAAATGTTTCCTATCATATAAAGACTCATGCAAACATATTGAAATAAATTTCTATTTAAATCAGATTTATGGTTGCGAAACCACTATTCCGATAATCTTGAATTTAAGCCATTACAGAGTATATCAGTCATCGGTCGGAAATTCCGCCAAGGTCATACGGAGTTGATCTCCTAAACAGGAGATGTGAGTGCGAGATGTTCCAAACACTACGTTATCCGTGTGCGCACATGGTTGCAGCGTGTGCTACCTACAGTTTGAATACCGAACTGTAATCACCAATTTTGGCCCGGGTTCATTAACCCAGGGCCCAAATCCAAATCAGGCCCAAACCAAAATAATAATCGGCCCAAAGGGCCCAGGACTTTGAAATTCCTTCAGGAAAGGCTAGGGTTTTTGAAACCCTAACCATATGCGCCGCAGCCATCGATCCGGCCCTACCAGCGCCGCTCACGATTCTCCATTACGCTCCTCCACTTCCCTCTGCTCCCCACGACCTCAATAAGACAAAAGAAACCAGCACAACAGCAAGAAAAAAAGGAACAATATGGTATTTTATTTGTTGTTCAAGCTCTATAAAAGCGAATGAAAATATTGTTAGAGGGTACACAATTTTGGAGGATACAATTGCTGAATCAAAGTCAATCAGAAACAAAAGGTTTATTGTTTTTTATATATTCAAAACAAATTGATCAAGAGAATACAGATTTAAAATCAAAAAAAGGAGAGAATACGGGCATTCGGAAATAAAAAAAACTACCAGCAATAAAAGAACACAAAATTAGAGAACAAGGTGATTTCGAATCTTTTTTTATATTTGTTGTTTCTTTTTTTTTTATCACTCAAATACCACGTAAATATATAGATCTATATATTTTTTATTAAAAAAGAGAAGAAAAACCTGTGTCTTCATGCGGTGGCCGGCGACGTTGGCCGACGGCGAAGCTTCCTCGCTGGAAATCGCAGCAGCCAAGCCCTGCAGAGGAAAGAAAAGAAGAGCATCAGTTTTTTTTTTTAGGAGAGTAGAAAAATGAAAGAAAAACAAAAATTTTTGCCTTATATACTAAGGCAAAACGGTGCGTTTTAGCACCCTCCATAATGCGCCTAAAACGGCGCCGTTTGGGAGCAAACCAGCCCGACCCGACCCGCCTGCTAAGGTCCGCGTGTTTCTTCATTGGAGGGGCTAATTTCACTTTTAGCCCTTCCGTACTTTTGTAGTTTTTAATTAGGTTTCCGTTATTTTAAAATTTAGCCCGAATATTTAGTTTGTTTTTTTTTATTTGGCCCCCCAATTGTTATGCGTCTTGGCCAAAAGGATTTATTGCATGCCGGATCCTTCCGCTTCCTCCGTTCGTATAAATTGGCCCTTTTCTTTCATTTTTTGTTTCAATTTGATCCTAACACTTTATTTCGAAACCACCCCAAAATTCCCTTTTAAATTCAATTGGATCCTTTTTAGTGTTTTATAGTATTATTATCATTATTTACACATTTTTGCATCGTCGTTTCTATTATTTTATTATTGTTATTGTTCTATTATTATTATATATATTTTTTATTGTTCTTACTACATTATATCTTGTATACATTGTACATATATTTTGTATCACTATTATCCTTTTTTATTATTATTACTATACTTTTATTATTATTATTATTGTTATTAATACTATATTTATATTAGTACATTATATATCGCTTATCATTATTAGTATTATTATTATCACTATTTATTAATTATTATTATTATTATTATTATTATTATTATTATATTATTATTATTATTATTTTATTATATATTTTCCATTACTACTATTATTATTACTATTATTATTATTACTACTTTATTACATTGTACATATTTAATATTATTATTAGTAGTAGTAGTAGTGTTCGTACTATGATGTTCATTATCCTCGTTGGCAATAATTCTATCATTTTAACATTGTGTTGTTTCCTTTTTAATATTTTCATTTTATTTCCTCATTTTGTTTCGACATTTTTTATGATTATTTTCGTGTTTATCATTATTCATCGCATGACCCTACTCACGTTTTGAATAACGTTTCTTTAAAACATAACCTAGTTTTTCATCAATTTCACCCAAAAAACTAAAATTTTTCAAAATAAGGCAATATTCCGTGTTTGGAAATTTGAGGGATCGTGCCCTATGAGTTGGGTTTCGGTTCTCTTACTTGACCAAATAATCGAATAACCTTTTGTTATTTTAATAAATGAGTCTTAGGGATCAAGAGACGACCTTGGATTTGAGGATTGAAATTATCATGTCCTACGTATTGGATGTGATATTTGGTCCCTTCGAAACAAGGAAATCTTAATATTCAATTTTAAGAAGACTCAAACATTTCCAGAAAAGACCCAAATTTCTAAATTCGCTTCTAAATTTTTAAACTTTCGACATTGGGACATCAATTAATCGATTCGGTACCAGTTTTGGGCGTGACGAGGGTGCTAATCCTTCCTCGCACGTAATCGACTCCCGAACCTGTTTTCTCAAATTTCCGCGGACCAAAAACATTGTTTTAGTAAATCTAAATGTTTTATTAAAACAAAGGTGACCCGATCGCACCTAATAAAAGATCGGTGGCGACTCCTTTTTATTTTCCAAGTCGATGACCGTTTTGTCAAAAATGGTTGCGACACGAACAATATATCGACAATGTGTACACACTTGAACGTACATTGCGTATTTGGGGTAATGAGTTTCCCATATTAAGGGATGTATCAACATGGGAAGTGTAACCGCCTGTGTTCGAGATGTTGCCAGATCGGTCACTACGTAGGAGAATCAAAGGTAGACCGACAACAACGAGGATTCGGAATGACATGGATATAAGAGAACAAGTTGATCCAAAACGTTGCACCATATGTAGAACAGTTGGCCACAATAAAAACAAATGTCCCCATAGAAACGTCTACACTGGTCAATCTTCACGATCTGAAATAAATTAAATGTTCTACCTGATGTTTGCATTTTATGATATCTTAGAATTAAAGTTTGTATTATTTAATGTTAAGTTTTTACTTAAAATTAACAGTTGCAAATTTAAACACTTTAAAAGACATCATAAATTATATAAAAACAAGACTAATATATAAGTTGTGGAACTCTTGAGTAATACAAGAAATATGACATAACACTTAAAAATTAACATAACTTAAAATTGGAAAGAACCGGGAGCGGTATCATCGTTCGGGGTATAGCGATTCGTAAGTGGCCACGAATATGGTTGGTGCCTAACAGCTGCTAGAAACGGCATCCTGTATAAAGCCCAAGACTGCAGTAGACCCAGACAACCAGCCATATTACTAACCCCATGTTTTGTTGCTCGACAAAGCTCATAGTATAATGCGGCCAACACTGCTGATCCCCAGCTGTAACTACCGGCACGAGAAAAATCCTCCAATAGAGGCAAATACTTTAAGTGGACTCTATTAGACGTGTTGTTCGGCATAAATACCCCCCCAATCAGCTGCATAATATAGGCTCGAGCAGCATACATCACCTCCTGCTCAGTGGCAGTGCTCGATAACCGCTTAAAATTTGCTCTTAACCATGACAATCTCAAGCATGTGAAATTTTCTTTCTCATCAGTAGGGAACCGTCCAAGCAGTCTGTGGCATACTACTGAAGGTTCTAACACTTTGCTTCGACCCGAGACCACATCACCGTCAATTTTTAACCCAAGTTGCATAGCGACGTCTTCTAATGTGATAGTGCACTCCCCACACGGCATAATGAAGGTGTGGGTCTCCGTACACCACCGCTCAACTAAGGCGGATATTAAGTTTGCCCTCAGGTCAGACCTCCGGATCAATGTCCCCAAATCCTGCCATCTGTAAGTATGGCATGATCCGCTCGTCCGGATCATACTTGGGAAAATGAAACCGCGACCTCAAAACCCGATAACCATCCTGTATGGTATTTTTTTTTAAAATTTGATAAATCAATTATCTATATAATTTAAACATAAAAAAAATATATTGAAGAGTAAAATTGAAAGGTTGAAAAAACAAAAACATCATACTTATACTATACCAACATAGCCATTCTAAATATTTTTTTATTTCACTTAAATTAAATAAGTAATAATATATTAATAATAGAAACATAAGAAAGACCCTCAACATCATGACCACCACTTCGAATCTTAAGTTAACTTTCAATAGGATATTTATTTAGTTCTAAAGGTTTAAGTTGTGGAATTTAACAATATTTTTTTCGGATATTTATGCTCTTTGTACTTAGATTGTTATTTGGATTATTATAAAGTTAAGTGTCTTGAGGTTTTTTTTTTTTTCTTATTTAAGGTTAAAATTTAAGAGGAATTATAAATAATTTTAGATATTGAATATACTAACAATATAACCCTACTACATCGTGATTTTTAAAATTTTTATTTCATTATGTTAAAATTTTAATTTTAAAATAAATTTTATTAAACTATAATATTATTTTACTATAAATAATTAAACATATTATAATTATTTCAGAGTTGTGAAGTTGCGCACTCTTTTTTCCTTTTAAAATTTTAAAGCAGTTAAAAAGGAATAATAACAACTAAATAGAGATTAATATCATGCAATAAAATAGTTAAAAATGAATAATAACACCTAAATAGAGATTAATATCATGTAAGAAAATAGTTAAAAATGAATAATAACAACTAAATAGAGATAAATATTTTAAAGCAGTCAAAATACGTTCAATTAGCAAGAAAAAATAAGTAACTAAAACGATTTTTTATTTCAATTATAAATAATTTTACTGTTTCGTCGATCATCGATGATATGTGATCCGTATTTACTCCAGAAGACATTTTAATATCTGTACAACAACAAAAAAAAACATAAATACAACAATTATTTTTAATATAACATTAACTATAAAAAATACAAATAAAACAAGAAAATACATAACTTTTCTCTCAATTGCCAATTTCAATCGGTGGGGGATCAAGCCCCACCCTATATATAATACAAAATTTTAATTACTTATTTTTTAGTTTATTAATAGTCACATCACTGACATGATGTGACTAGTTATAATATATATATTTATTTTTTAATTCATTCTTTAAATAAAATAAGAATAAAATTAAAATTTTTAATTTAAACAATTCTATGTAAAATTAATATAATATTTAAAATAATTACAAAAATATATCTAAAGTTAAAAAAAATTATTGAAAATAATATTTAAAATTTTTAAAAATATATTATAAAACGTTTTAAATACACATTACAAATTTTTTAAATTTAATAATATAAATTAAATAAATAAAATAAAATAATAAAATAATAAAATAATAAAAAAGTAAAAAAAAAAAGAAAAAGGGGTAAGAGGGTGGTGGCGCCATTGCAAATGGCACCACCAAAAAAAGAAAAAATTGCTTTTAATATAAAAGAAAAAAACAAAAAACAAAAAAAAATAGTGTCAGTAGGGTGGCGCCATCGCAAATGGCACCACCAAAAAAAAGAAAAATTACTTTTAAGTCCCCCAAACTTTTCAAAAACTTGAAAAAAGTAAAAAATATAATATTTAAAATAATTACTAAAATATATCTAAAGTTAAAAAATTTATTTAAAATACTATTTAAAATTTTTAAAAATATATTATAAAACATTTTAAATACACATTACAAATTTTTTAAAATTAATAATATAAAATAAATAAATAAAATAAAATAAGAAATTAATATAAAAGTAAAAAAAGTTTCAGGAGGGTGGTGGCGCCATTTCAAATGGCACACCAAAAAAGGAAAATTACTTTTAGGCCCTTAATTTTTAAATACATGAAAAGTTAAAAAAAGACAAAATTAAAAAAAAAAAAAACAAGCTATAAAGGTGGTGGCGCCATTTCAAATGGCTCCACCAAAAATTAAAAAATTATTTTAAAGGCCCCCAATTTTTTAGATTTTACAGTATTTCCCTTGTATTTTATACAGGTGGAGCCATTCAAAATGGCTCCACCAAAAAATTATTTTTTAATCCCCTATGCTGACGTGGCAACTTGGTGGAGCCATTTAATTTGGCTCCACCTAAATTTACTGTAGCTTTTGAGTCATTTTGATATTTAATTAAAAAGGTGGGTTATTTTGACAATTAATTAATTTTTTTGGGGTTAGTTTAATAAAAAGGCCCTATATTAACAAATAATATAGTTGCAGAAAGCTTATTGTCTTGTTTTAGTTTGCTCCGGGGACCAACATCTTCATATCAATTTAATTAATGGATACTTTTTTGAAGAAAAATATAAGCTACAAATACAATATATTAGTCAAATACAACATTATAGATCAAGAAACACCACTATCTAGAGCACTCAATTAATCGTTTGATACCCAAAATTAGCAATGTCATACATTTGCTAAATGAATTTCAACCACTAAACATCGTCCAATATAATCATCAAGGTAATCAAACACGAGGAAAAAAATTTGTCATTATGATCACATTCGCAATAGTTCAGTTTAACATGATTAAAGCAGTTTAAAAACTAATAAACAAGTCACATTATGCGCAAACTTGCAACCATGCTAAAACTCTTTGATTCAATAAAACTCTTTTCATACACAGTAGTAATAACGATCAGGTTCAAATCCAAATTTGATAGTACATCAAATCAACATTCCCTCAATTAGAACTCTGGCAAAATTAAGATATTTACCTTACAATAAAAACTATTACATTTCCAACATCACAAATTTCTAACAAATAACTTAAATGATTAACTTGTCTAACTACACTACATAGCAAAATCACTAAACAACATTAAATAGATAAAATTAAAAATACTGCAACATAAACAATCGACAAGTCTCCACTTACAAAATTCATAAAACTAAAGGGTCGATAATCAAATGGCACCATGCATTTCAAACACTTGTAAACCATAAAATATTCATTACACCGAAACAACATAATATTTCAGAGAGAATGTATTTTAGATATAATGTGATGCAAGAGCTCGCCATATTTTAGCTTGGCATTAAGGTTTTTGGGTAAGCAAAGAGCACACAAAAGTTTTAGTTTTGAAAGTAAAAAATAGAAATATATTGTAATAAAATTTTGGTTAAAATATGTCAAAGTATTTATACTCTTTATAAATTTAAATTTTAATCTTTTTATTTTTAGGAATTTAGTTTCCTACTTTTAAACTTTAAAATTCAGATTTAACTGTTATCCCTAATAAAATTAATTTGTTAAATTTAAGTTGATTGTAATATCATTTTTAGTTACATGACTACCAAATGAATTTTTTTTATTTAAAAAAGTCACATAAAAAATTTTAAAAAATCGGTAACAACTAGACATGAAATTTAAAACTTAAAAAGTAAAAAGATTAAATTCTTAAAAGTAAATGTATATGAACTAATTTTTAAATTTTTAAAAAATACAAAGACTTATTTAACCTAAATTGTTTTATTTAAAAGTTAAATTTTAGATTCGAACTCAAATCCCAACTTATAAATTTGTTTTGAAATCTGGTTTCGAGTTTTACAATTAGAATACGAATTTGAATTAATTAAATTATTTGTTGAATATTCAAATATATTAAATATTTGCATTTCATAACTACTTTTAATGTAATTAAAAAAATATTATCCACAAATATAAGGTGAGTTTGTATATTTTTTATTATCCAAATCCGCATCCCTTATTTACAAACGTAATGAAGGTTAATATCTACATCCACTCTAAAATTCGTTGTAGATACTAATTAAAATATTAAGTTTCAAATATTATTCAAAATTTGTAATATCAGAATATGCAAAAAAAGCAAGTTGGATATCTGTATATATTCTAATATGCATTATACAGTACCATCCCTACTTTGGATTTCTATTTTTATTTTATTTGTTTATAATAGTAAATAAAATAAATAGTTGGTATCGGGTTTTTATTTTTCAATTTATTACTTAAGTTTAGTTTTAATGTTTAACTTAGTACCTAAATCAAATGGATCACGCAGCCTAATAAATATTTGACATTGTTACAAGTCACTTTTCTGTCAAAATTGCTAATAGGATGATGAAGGAAGACTCTTGAAATTCAAGAGAGGCAAAATGGAAAATTGTATGGATATATCCAGGACCTCAAAGAGTCTGGTTCTTTATTTGGACTGCTTTTAAACACTCAAAGAGTCTGGTTCTTTATTTGGACTGCTTTTAAACACAGATTTCTTACAAATGTAGAAAGAGTTGAGCACGGAATTGGGGTTAGACTCTTCATGTCCTATTTGTAGTCATGCTTCGGAAGATGTCTTATATGTTTTTAGAGATTACTCAGCAGCAAAAGATGTTTGGCTAAATGTTATACTAGTACACCAACAAAGGAGTTTCTTTTCGAATAATTTACATGATTGGCTAGTTTCTAATTTGCAAGACCTTTCGAAAATGCATGGGGGAGGAGCTAATTGGATTTGCCTATTCGAACTCCTTGCTTGGCGTATTTGCAAGAATCGTAATTTTTTTCATTTTTCAAGGTATAACTTGGAATTCAAATGAGATTGTCAAAGCCTCAAATAATTGGGTCAAACAATATTTTACGATGTCTAAAGATGTTTCCGATTGATGTCATGAATATATTATTGGGCAACCAATAACATGGAATTGGGTTATCCTAAATATTAATGGTGTTGTTTTGATGGGTTCTGGTCTTGCTGCTGTTGGGGGTATTGTACGAGACGAGAATGTAGATTGGATTTTTGAATATAATTGACATTTGGGGAAATACTCAGTTTTCAACGTTAAATTATTAAGCATTTTGGATGGCCTCAATCTTATCCAACGAAGAGGACATGACAACAGGGGCGAAGCCAGGGGGGCTGGCATGGGCCCCGACCCCCCTAAAATATAAAATTACTATTTAAGCCCTTAGAATTTTTTAAAAATTTTAAATTAGTAAAGGTAAAATTGCACTTTGGCCCCCCTAAAATTATAAAAATTCAATTTAATCCTTTACAAATTATAATGATATAAACTATAAAAAAAATAAAATTTTATCCAACCCCCGCTAAAAAATTGTTCTGGCTTCGCCCCTGCATGACAAGGCGATAATTCAATAGGATAGTTTGGAGATAGTTAGAACAATTCAAGATAATGCACCAACTACTTCGAATTTTGCTTTTAAGACATATACTTAGAGAACACAACCATGTTGCGGATGCTTTAGCTAAATTGGCTTTTGGAAGAAAGGAAGACTTGCATATACTTTATTTTCCTACTAGAGAGATTCAAGTAATCCTAGAAGCAGATAGAGCTAAAAGTGTTTTATTTCAAAATGTACCCATGTAACTAGTTGTTTATCTTGTTCTATTCACCAAAAAAATATTTGACATGCTAGCTATAGTAAAAAAGTATAGATTCTTAATTTGGGGTAAACACAACGCTAAATAACCAAATTGAATATTGAAGTCAAATTTAAGTATTTAATTTAAAAACTCTCAAATATCAAATTGAAAAAAACCTAAGCACCAAATTGATCATTAAAGCAAAACTCAAGTACTAAAAAGAGAAAAAAAAATTCAAATACCAAAATAAATATAAAAACTAAATTAAGATACCAAACAATACATTAACCCTAAAATAACTCCTCTTAATTACTCCACATTCAATGGGTGATACCAGTTTACAATAACAAATCACCGGCAAATATTATTTTGCTAAGTCAATAGTTTGTTAATATAAGCTACAAGCCTATTACACCACATATGGTCCCATACACGAATTGGCCAAATGCAACGTTATAGAGAAAGAAAAAAAACACAACACAATTAAGAAACACCACTGGCAAAAGTAATCCAATGGTCGTTGGATACCCGACGAGCCAGGCCCTACACCGCTTCTTCAAATATTTCCAGCCACACTATGAACCAGGAAGCTTCCAGTGTAACAAACAAGTCAATCAAAGAGATAAAACCCCCCATGACCTCTTTGATATTATACCTGATATAGCTAGAAGCAGAAACAAAAGAACAAACAATCTACACGACCCCATAAAAGGAAACTCACCAACAATAATTCGAGAGAAATCTATAGACAAGTATCCAAATTCCAAACTGGTTTTCCAATTACCAATGGCTTAAGGAAACTGTAAATTGAAACAAAATAAAATGGCTGTAAGTGCTCTAATTATAGTGCTTATAAGATACTATGAAACCTGTTTAACTAATTATAAAATATGAAAAATTCTTTCACTAATTACGATTACAAATAAGTTAAGTTACTTCAATTGTTCATATGTCCGGCTTTCGAACATAGATATGATGAAATGATTCTCCCTACACTCAACATGCCAATCAAGAAACAAACATTTTATTACCTCACACCCTTTATCTACTTATAATACAAAGTGAAACCCCTTAGATAATAAATCATCGGTAACAACAACAACACACAAAAAAAAAAAAACCAATATATGAAGATTCATGCCTCCACTTCATATAAACTTGGAAGATTTCCAACCCTTGCATTGCTAACTCTTTCCCGCCTCATATCATACTAGACAAACTTGTGTTTGCCGATGTTCAATAAGACTTTGTCACGATTTTGGGAGAAGGCCAAGGTATTACCAATGGAAAACCCAGCTGCCCAAATATCAACTTAGTCCAAATTCTTTCATTATCCATATACCACCAACACTTCCCAACCACCTAGGGTGGCGATCACACAAAGCCAACCTCCCATGGCATGTACATTCACATGAAACCCTTCAACACATCAACAACACGATATTCCTCAGACCTGACATCGAAAGCAACAATTATATTCACCGAACAAGAAAAATATCAATTTTTGGTTTATTTGTTTCGAACGTCTTGGTGCCTACAAAGCTAAATGTTATATAATAATGCTTTTTGACATCTTGTATGAACTCATAGTCTATCAAATAATTTCTCTTAATAAATTTCCTTTTGAATTTGAACTCCAAATATCTAAAGATGATTTTAGATTTTTAACTATATCCCAATTTTTATATGGCTCCTTAATGCATTACACTTTAAACAAATCAAAACACGGCGATTAAAAAATTAATTTTATTTTATTTTTCCTTTTCTTCCTCCTCTCTCACCCTCTTCACATTTTTTGCTTTTTTTTTCTTTTTCCTCCTCTGTCCCTGTCCCCAATAAACTTCTCTAATAATATAATCAGCAAGTCCACATCTCTTCTCCTGCTATGTAGAATGGGGTCATGTGGTCTATGTTGACAAAATATGAATAATCAGGATCTTCAAACTCCAGCGATTCTTGCACCACTTCAACATAGCCATATCGTGCTGCTATATGGGAGGCCTTGTTTGGTTCCTGATCCATATGCTTTTGTATCTCCCTGACTACATTAGATTGATCTATTCCCATCACTAAATCTCCATGATAGCTTTTGTGCGAGACTTGGTGAGCAATTTCACGGTATTAGAATGTCCATACCTTGTTGTAACATGAAACGGAGATTGACGTTTAGCATTGTTTGGAGCAGCAGTGATGGACACTTGGTAAGAATTTGTTCGACAAAATATGATTTGGATGTTGTGGTTTGCCGAGTTAACATGGAGTATGTTGTCACGGTTTGAGGTCTTCAGCTCCGGTATCCATTGAATTCTTCAATTTTGCCTTTTGTTGCTACTTTATACAAAGAAACGTCCGTGATGTTCTCTAAGAAACTAACGTCGTATCGAACAAAACTTAATTAGCTTGGAACATTCAAAGATGGAGAAAAGAATTACCAAATGCATTACAAGTTTGCTACTTCCATGTAATATGCTTCTTTCAAGTTACCTACAGACTGATCAAGACTAATGGCATAGAGCGCTTTAGTGTTGCACACACCATTGCATATTTTGTTTCTTGAGCACTAGCAGAGCCCAAGTCTTTAACCGGTACAACCTTTAAAGCATGTGTTGGCATTTATGATCTCTTTCTGCCATCACTATTTATTTTGCTCCTCGTGCATTTAATTTGAGGCATGTTTCATTGTTAGATAAATCCATATAAAATGAGTACGAATGATATATTGCAAGCACATTTTCGAGAAATATTGCTTGGAAATTTACTAGGGACAGGGAGCAAGGAGAAGAAAAGATTTGGGGAGGAAGATGGGAAACGTAAAATAATTTTTTTTACCGTCCATAACATGTTAGAGACTGCTACTGACAAAAAAGGCTAATCTAAAAATCAATATATAATTTAAGTAGAGATAATATTCGATCGAATCGACTCAAAAAATTTCAAATCAATCAGAGTTAATGAATCCTATTTTAACAATCGAACGCAATTTAAATTTTATTCAAATCAAGTTAACAAATCCTATTATTTATACTTAATGTTGCGCTTATATAAACTGATTATTTATTAATTGACGAAGTATAAAATTATTTCATTACATAAATAAAGTTTATAAGTAAACATTTATCAAAACGACATAATTCTATTTTTTTTTATTCAAATTTTCAAATAATTTGAATTGTATAATTTATATTTATGTTAAAATCAAAATTTTTAATTTTTTTTATTCGAATTGATCAGAATATCTCAATTAACTCAAACTATTTAAACAATACAAGAATCTAAAAAGAAAAAGTTAAATTGATATGGTTTGAAACTTAGATCTAATAAGAGCTGCCATAACTGAGGAATGAAAGTTTATTTTAAACATTCAATCAAACTGAATGTAATTAACAAAAAAAGTAAAAGTACAACACAATTTAGTAAATATCTATTTGGCCATTTCACAATTTCTCATGTTCGAAGCAAATAAAAAAAAGGAAAAAAAAAACCGAAAGTACAGTTCATAATAAAAACAAAGATTACATTGAAACAGTGCGTGCCTTGTACATGCAGATGTATGCCATGTGCCAATCACCTAAAACCCAAAAAATTAAAAAAAAATTAAAAAAAAAAATAACCAAATGCGTATGTCCATGTTAGTATACCCAATCTATGGGACGAGTGTTAGATATGAGTATGTGCAATCTTCTAAAGTTCTTTTTTTCTTTTCAATGTATTTGGAGAGTCATCCCGTATTCATGTTTGAATGTGTTAAAAACACGTGTTACCATAAATACTTTGAGAAAAATGAAAAATTAAGAGCAACATAACCTTGAAGTAGACATTCTGCATTTAGACACATGACCCTCCAATAAATGAAAAAAAAAATGGAAAAATAGAACATACTGGTAGAGGACAGATGCTCGCATCCAAACCAGAATAATGCAATTAATTACAAACAGTAATTTCATAGAAGTTCAGGCTGTGATTTACCTCCTCCGGAAAGTTTAACAATGTCTTCCTCTCGCTGCGGGATAGGGTTATCATCGTCAAACTCAATCCATTTCCCTGTGATTAGCAACAATTATTAGTTAGTATAACAATAAATACATAAAACTAAATATCATAGAAATACAGTGCCAAACAAACTATTTCGGGAACTGACCGCTTTCTTGCTTGACCCATGCAACGTAATGCCCTGAATCGGCACTTCGACCCTTGTGGGTCAGCACAGCAACCAAATCATAAATCCCGGTTAAACGTGTTTCCTTGTCAGAGGGAACCCCTGGAGAAAAACAGTACGAGAAGATATTGTCAAAAGTGTTCAAGTATCTGATTTCAGAATATAGCTGCATTATCACAGAACAATTATGGTAAATAATTTTACTCAAACTATGTTATGCAATAGATTCCCTACAGCTAGAAGGAATTAGAAAATTATTACAATAGCAGCTTGATAATAATCTGATGCTAGGAAACTTGTCACTGTGAAATGGACTTTAAGAACTTAAATTTTATTCATCAGAATTCGGATATTCATTTACCAGAATTGCATTCATCGTAATTACTTGATAGAATATTATCTGGAAAATGAACTGCAAATAAGTACTCACATACTATGCAACTCAAACTCAGGTGTCAATGTTGGATACAGATGTGTCCAACACAGGTATGTTAACTTTTTTAAAGTTTCTTTATGTATTCGGAGGGTTATATCCCCATACCCCTTCCAAAATTTTGATGGCACAGGTATTACAAAATAGACAAAAAGTCAAAGCAACATAGCTCATGTAAACCAGTTTAGGACGATTGACAACAATGGACATAAAGTGGTTTTACCTTCTAGAGATGTAGTCACAGTTGATTCTCCACTTGCATTGGATGACCCCTGCATTCAAAACATTGAAAAACAGTATCAAGCACAATGACTCAGAATTGCTACCGATATCGGCACTTATTGCAAAGTCGCCTAGTCACCTCTCCATCAATCATCTTGACATCATCATCTTTTGAGCTAGAGCTTTTCTCATTAGCTTTCAGACCGAGCTTTTTACCTTCCTCATCCCTCAGGATCTAAAAGTTGCATATCAAGAAACTGTTGGTCAATGCGCAGCAAACTAAAATTTAGTTAATCATCAAAACAAGGTTAAAATGGCTACCTGACGAGGACCTTCCAATTGTTTGCGAAGTTCATCTGAACATAGATCATAAACATCCAACTCCAGTGGATAATCAACTTTCTGAAAAAGGGAAACATATATCATACAATGCAATTACAAACATAGTTTGATAAGCAAACAAAGAAGTTTTGGCATTTCTTGTGCCTTCACCAAGTCATCTCCAGCTGGTTAAATCAAAAATAGATATTTGTTTATGAAAATCATGTGGATTAAGCTGGAAAATAAAATTTGCATACCCGCAATATCTTGGCCTTTTGATTTGACTCCCTCTTCCAGAAAAAACGAACAAATTGAATAGTCAAATACCTTCATAATTCACCAGAAAAACAAGTCACCAAAAAGGTTCTTTGTTTCAAAAATATGGATGAAAACATGGAAGGTATGAAGAATCATAAGTGCAGATGGAATCTACATCAGAGAAGTGACATGAGGAAGAAATGCCACCTTTCATTTTAGCAGACTACAGTACAATATATATAGAGAGAGAGAGAGGGTGATAACAATTAGTTACCTTGGTAAACCATTAATTCGGGACTCTTTCAAGTAAATTGCACTGCGCCCGAGGGCAGGAGAAGCCTTTTCCAGTTCTGATTTCAAAGCCTACATACAAAAATATTATTAACTCATGTTAACAATAAATGCGTTAACGATTAGGAATAGTATTCTTCATTTGGAAGCCGCCAACGAAGCTACAGAAGGATGAATCATTAATTTGTAACGAGATCTGCATGGAACAGTGGCTAGGACAAAACCCTCATTGGGGGGGGGGGGAGCAAGGTAAAAAAATTTCCAACAGCTTAGATTTGTTATTCAATATTTAAAAAGGAAAAGAAAAGAAAGGCTTAATTAAAGCCTATTACAAGTCCAATCACAGCACCAATGTCACTGATCAAAGTAACTACTCCAAACTCTAAGCTGTTCCGTTAGGCCACAAAGTTGACAAAACCATATCAAGAAAAAGCATCATACACAAGATGTAGATATATAGAACAGAAAAGAAGGTAGCTGATATAGCTTACATGCTTTAGACCTTCATGTAAATGGTTCACTTCTTGCGAAATGTGGCATTTAAGTGAATAAACCGATTCTGTCTCAGAGGTTTCTTCACCACTCTCTTGGCAATGAATCCTAGCAATCAAACATAGGTTAGATGATACAAGAAGGGAAAGTTATCAAGAACTTTTTCAGATAAAAGAGAAGCAGAAAAATAGGAAAGGCAGCAAATAATACAATGCACTGATGAGTAATACATGAACTTGGGGCATATGGATAAATCAACCAAATATCGAGAAAATAACTTCCCAATAGTAGCATAAACCAAATAAGGAATACCATAAACTATATCGATGTAGGCATATGAAGAAGGATGTTCTGGTTTTGCTTGTTTAGACTAGTTGAAATTTGAAATTTTTTATCTTTTCCCTCAGTATAAAGATGATATACTTTTACATGTATTTCTTACATGAACGGCACCAGTGGTATTTAAAAATATGAATAGCAGCAACAATTCTTCAACAGTTATAGAACATGGCATCAGCATATATAAATTGTCTAACTAGGTAATGTCATCATTAAATTAAAAAGAAAAAAAATTGACTATCAAATCTGTAGATATCTACCTGCTTGCAAGGTCAATCCCAAAAAGGTCCTTTACAGTATCTATATTTTCACTGTAGAAAGAAAAAAATGACAGTGAGAGATTAGATTTATTTTTCTAAAAGAGATGTTTGCTACTAAATTAGAAAGATATATGCTAAAGAAGCATTGCAGTAGCAAAAGAACTATGCAAGGTAACACTGCTCCAAATAAAAGATCCCTAATTTTGAAGAAAAAGTTTGATAAACCAAAAGCAACAGCTTCAAACTGTTTCAGTTGTTAAGGGCATGGACTTGCTCAAATTTTGCCAGTAAGTATAACTCGGTATATCTAAATGACAAAGAACAAGAAACCTACCTAGAACCAGCTGATCGAAGAGACTGAGAGAGGGTATATAAAAGTTGTGTCCAACACTCTTCAGCATCCTGTAAAAGACCCCAAATTACATATCAGCATATAAACAAATCTAAAAAGAGTATTGGGTACAGTTGACTAAAAAACGAGAAAAGAACAAAACCTGCTGCATGAAGACATTATTATGCGACTGGCCGAATTGAGGATACTTTTTACGCAACAACTGAAACCAAGATACACATAAACAATAAGTTCTCCATACCTTCCATCAAACTAAGTGCCATATAGCAACAAAAAACAGAAAAAAGAGAAATTCCTTTAATGAACTTTGAAGTACAGCGCAACAATTCTGTTGACATCAGCATAGAAAAATATTTGCATGAAGCTCTAGCAATAAATGGTTAAAAGATTAGATTACTAAGGAAAGAGAATTCAACAGAATCAGCAAAAATGGTTAAACAAGGCACAATAATACACTGTTTTCTTGGACTTTACCTTATGTGAATAAAATTACCAAAATAAAATCAAGTACACCTACAAATATGTTGCATGCAATATAAAAATATTTCACCTAAATTCTAGTAGATGCGTTTCTTCCATCTAGTGATATCCTATAGCTTCAGAGATCAAAGAGAACACATGGATTCAAAATACAAGTGACAAGGAAAAAGGGAACAAACCGTCCAAAATTGCATAGGTGCAACTGGCTTGACACTTTTATCAAGTTCACCAAATAAATCACGTGTGGCAATTGTCAACATATGAGAAGTCTGATCCACATCATTGTTTCTTCCTGAATGTGAATATCTGATCACAATTAAGACAGTGCACGTTACATCTGCATCATACAAAAAACATACAAATCCAGTGCCATATTCCCACATAATGCATTGTTAGGTAAAGAAGGCACTTACTTTACTAAAGAAGACTTCAACTCTGGAACAGAATGGAGGCATTGTACTGTAGAATTCATGTAGCAGGTATTTCCCAGATTAAATAGACCAGCACTATGACCCTAAAAGTACAAAAATCAAATAGGTACAATCCTCAGTTGCAAGGCTAAAGACAAGGAACAAATTATAAAGACTGAGAGTGAACCCACCATGTACTAACACAAGATGAAGGCAAAATAATATTTAACAAGAGCATAGTCAAGTTATTGCAACTAATCCCTAACAACCCATAAATGAGCAACAAATTGCTCTCAATAATCTCAGGTCAAACAACCGACAGCTGGGCCAGCCTGATTTGAGAATATAATAACTATCAAATCTCTAACCATATTTTAACAAAAGAATAGGCAAATCCATCAATATTCTTTTAATATGAGGAAGAGTTACTATGCTGCCATGGTATCCAGGAGGGCAAGCATGGTAAAGCTAAAAACAATGTTCATCTAAGTCTCATTTGACATCTTGAATAGCTCCATACTTAACTTCAGTTCTTTAACAAGTACATGTCAACTAACAATTAGCATGAATTCATGTTCAATGAAATCAAAGGAAAGATACCAAACAATTGAATAATGCGTAAATCACAAGTAAACTATTTGATACAAGCTGGACTTATAATGAAATCAGACAGCATCCATGATACCAAGGCATACTACAATAATGCCATATTACATTTTTTATGTAATCCCCAATGCAAGAACATATTTTTCATTTGAAAGCGAAAAAGAACATGGAACTAAATTGGCACTTACCAAAGATACCACTTGTTCTTCTTCCGGAAGATCTTCCATAAAAACAGGGCCCTTTTCTGGGGCTTTAACAACCTCATCAGCAGTTCCCATCATCATCAACTTTTGACCCTAGAGAAACATTATGGCACAAGGCGCAGCATTCTCATTAGAAAACTGTCCATAAGTAAGAGATGAAGGGGAAATAAGGTAAATGCTATCAAGATAGCTCACCTGCTTCAGTCCAACTGTTGACCAATCCGCATCATCCTACATTGTCAAAAGGTAAGCTTTAGAAATTCATGAATCACACTCAAAATAAGCATGTTAGAAAACCATGACTAGACAAATAAAGGGTAAGCAACACTAATCGCAATAGACAAAGCACTTTATAAAGCAACTCTGCTAGCTATTACATAAAAAATCATCCAAGTACCTTCAACAAGCCACCTTTAACCATAATTTTCTGCCTTTCAGGAGGTACTCCAGTCAGATCGTACAACTGGCACTTGAAAACATATGGAGGCTGACTGGTGTCAATTTCCACAGCCTTCAAGAGTTCCTTTTGCCATTTCACACTCACTACAAAATTCACAGAGGATACTTAAGAGTCCAAAATAATTATAATATAAATACAAATGCCTTTAATATTAGGGTAAAACCAAGGGCACCATGGAACATATAACACCTCAAAAGTGATTGCTGATTCATTCCCTAACTAACCACCAAGTAAACACATTTACCAAAATTAACAACACAAAGTTTTGACGTTTGAATTTAGATCAAAGTTCCAGCTATTCTGAAGTAGTGCCAATCTAATTTTCACCATACAATTTATAAAACCTACTATTTATACGGTTAAAAACTCAGTCCCATGGTAAAAACTCAGTTCGTAAAGATTAGATCTTCGAATATGTTAGATGGATCAACCATCTGCAAAATTAAAGTATATTAAGTTCAATTTTTTTTAAAGAAATATAGACACCTTAATAATTGGTTGAATTGAATATCCAAAAACTCAATAATTTACTTCCATTATGCACACTTAACTCTAAAAATATAAATGAAGATTACACTCCTCAAAATTAAACACTAAGACCACGGAAACGCAGATTAGCTTCATTCAATATCAGATAGTATAATCCAAATACACAACATAAAAACGGCCCCACGCATCATAAGATGGAACAAACATGGAACAATAGAATCGAATCCCCATCCACCCACCCACCTAAGAAAACCCAGATAGAAAATCGAAAAATAAAAAAGACCCATTACAAAAAAAAAAATCCAAAATGAAGTCCATTAATAAGCTGCAACAGTTCCATTCATAAAAAAGTAATAATACTAAACCAGAATTGAAAACCCTTTATAGGTAAACCTAAATGAGGCATTAACTATGAACGACAGTGCAAAAAAAATCAGAGCTTAGAGCAATGAACCTGTCAACATGATTGGATTACTATTGAGGATCGACCGAGAAAGAACGAGAAATTTCGAGGTTTTTTTTTTTATTTGAAGTTTTTTCTTTTAGCTTGAAGAAGGGGAAAAGTATTTTATTTTTGCGATATATTTTGTTTTTATAGAGGAAAGGAGACGTACGAACCCGGTTCTCATTGGTCCGGGTTGGTTGTCATTGATTCGGTTTGGTTCATTTCAACGGGTCTAAGGTTTTGATTTTTTAGGTTAAACTTTGCTATTAGTCCCTGTACTTTAAGAAAGTTATGGATTTAGTCTTTATATCTTAATTTGATCAATTTTAGTCCTTATACTTTTTGAATTGGTCAATTTTAGTCCCTATACTTTTTAATTTTTGAAATTTTAGTTTTAACCCAAACAGTAATAATTAAATCCATTTGGTGAAACTCGATTACTAGTCATGTAGTATGCTACAGTTGTAGATTTGGTTTATATTCTCTAACTAGACCATTTTAAATCCTTATACTTTTATGATTATGAAATTTCAGTCTTGACACAAATGATAGTCGTTAATCTATTAACCGGATTTTTAGTGAATAACTTGTAAAAATAACAAACTGACATGGTATTACACATATGACAATATGTTTGGCACACAAGATTTTGGAAATAACACAATCTAACTTAATGAATTTAATAGCTATCGACCGGTGAAAATAGAAATTTTAAAATTCAAAAATTATAAAAACTAAAATGACTAAATTAAAGTACATGTATTAAATCCACAATTTTCAAAAAGGTACTAATAACAACATTTAACCCTTTTCTATTAAGGATTTGTTTTAAACAATATAAAATTAAATAGTAAATATCATGATTATCTTGCTTTAAGCAAACTACATTAAAGCAAGGAAAGGGTAAAATAAATAATAAAAAAAGTAATAATTTTATGATTTTTTCACACATAATAATATTTTTATATAATATGGAATTTATTGATGTAAAATTCGAATTCTTTTTAGAATAAAAGTTAAATAGTGTACTTTTTTTTGTTTTAAGAGAGAAACATTTTATGCAACTTTGTTTTCATTAAAATTCGCTATGTTACACTTAGCCTCGGATTAGGAGAAGTTTTATTAAAACATTTTGATTTGTTTTTCATAAATTTAAGCATCCAAAAGTGAAATTATTATCGATTTCAAAAAATCTAATCGAATTGAATTAAATCTTAAACAAAATAATTAATAATTACAATCGAGTTAACCTGAATTATTATTTAATTATAATATTTTAATATTATATAAAGATCATATCAAGTAAATCATTTAAGGACCAAGTTGATTGTACCATTTTAAAGAATTGATCGTACGACAACACTCAATAATTAACTTATAAAACTAGTCTTGGTTGTATTATCAAAGGTTGAGACTTTGAGACCTTCAAATTTATATAGTTTGCGTAATAAAATTGATATTGGAATTTAAATTTTTTATTAACTTTAATGATGGGTTTAGGGTTTGAAGTTTAAGGTTTAATAGGTAATACTTTATAAGTTGATATAAACAATGATATTTTATATCAAAAATAGTTTAGGGTACTAATGATATGCCATTGAAAATAGTGGGGAGGATGTCATGATGAATCATAAATCTCACATTAATTGTGTATTAGAGTTGACCATATTCGACCCATGAGGCACTTTTGTGAATAAAACTCATGAGGTCCAATAGTTCAAAGTGAACAATAAGTGCTCAGGTTCGAGTCCCAATGAAAATCATATATGGGCTAGTTAAATAATAAGTTTGCCTTAAAGCTGTTCAATTTATTGTTTGTAATGGTTTGTTTTGATTTAAATTGTTGATGTAGTTAATTAGTTGCAATGGTAAAGAAAACAATTCTAACGGCTGAATGATAAAGAAAATCCATATCAATATATAGTTTCTTTACTCGTTAAAAGGTGATGCCTTTAATGGCGAAAGTACCTACTTCCTAGCAGGTCCCTCTACTGCAAACACTAGTTCAAATTAGTCCACATACTATTAAATGGATCGCTTTAACCTTTATGCTAGTATAAAGAATCAAATATTTTAAAAGATTTTCTAATTCTGCAAATGAAATGGAGTTGAAATCCAAATGAAAAAAAAAAAAAAAGTTCAACTACAAGTTTAGTTTTTTTTTTTTTATGTTTGTTTAAGTTTACATTTTGGCCATTGTACTTTAAAAATTTTACTATATTGTAACTAACGTTATCGATTTATTACATTATAAACTCTCGTTAAGAGTGTAATGGCAAGCTGATGTGGCACGTCAATGTATCATTTAAAAAAAGGGGTCAATTTATATAACTAGTCCCTATAATTTTTTCTTTTGAGCGAATTTATTTATTCTCCTTCTTTGGCTTGATCATTTGACTTAATAATAAAACTGAATGAGTGAGACTAGCTTCACGTTGTTTACAGTTGAAGCTCGTGAGAGGTCATATGTGAAATCTCTTTATGAGTGATGAATTGAGACAAGTTTGTTCATGTTTAGAGGTCAATTCCACATGGATCAACATTAGTAAGTAAAAACAATGGTATCATCACCTCTGGGAGAAGCTATTGGAAAAAATGGGTTTGAAAAACGTAGTGGAAAATAAATTTAGGGAAAAATCAGAATTTTACAAATTTTTCCAAAACAAGATCTTGGTTGTAAAATCTAAAGTAATAGACTTAATCAAAATTGTACATTTTCAATTCCTCTAGGATGAATGTTTTAACTGAGTAGCCTTCTCTGCTATCCTTAAGCTCATGTCTGCTGAGTGTGGACTCGTTTCGAGTCAAAAAAAAATTCACAAAAATTATCATTGGGGTAATTTTATAATTTCTCTAAACTTTTGGGTCAAATTGTAAATAAAAAATTTATTTTCTGAAATAATCTCTTCAGAGAATTTTCTCTCTACAACTTTCCCTTGAATTCAAATGTGTGTAAATAATAACCCAATGCTTTCTTTATATAGGAAGAGCTTAGAGAATTTAACTATGATTAACCTTAATCACTTTAATATTAAATCTTATTAAAATAATAAAATATTTATCTACAAGATAATCATTAAATTTAATTTAATATTAATATAATTACTTTAATATTAAATTAATAAAATACTATTTAGATAAGTATTAAATTAAATTTAATATTAAACTATTAAAATAATATTATTTTTGGAATAATTAATTTGAAATCAAATTTTCTGGTGGAATTTCAGTATAAATGAAACTCTTCCATTGCTCAACCACCAACGACCAACCGCCGCTAGCCACTAGGATGCCTCTATTGTAGCCACTGGCATCGTTGTGTCCGGTGATGCAGGTGCGACACCTTTACAGCACCCCAAGCAGGTTCGGTCCAGGTAAATAACGACCTGACCGGTCCAATCTAGCCACCGATTGTACTGTCGGCCCAGTTTCACATACTAGGCTTGGTTCGACCAGCTTTTGGGTCTTAGTTACAGTTTTAGGCTCTCAGGCCCAATTTACGATCTCAGGTCCAATTTTCAAGTTCAATTACTCATTGGGTCTAACTTGAAAATTAACTTCAAAAAATATCATATTAATTTTAATTGATTTGATTAATTTAATTTTACTTGATCAAAATTAATTTTTCCAAAAATCACTTAGATTTTCCAAATCAAATTTTCAAGAAAACTCTTTAATCAAATTCTCTAGTTGAACAATTCTTACGACCACCTAATTTAATTACACGTTGAATAAATTGACTCAATTAAATTATTCCCAAAGTCGTAGAATTTTCTTCTGATCAAATGCAGTCCAATCGAGCTTTTGTTGAGCTAGCGGGTGGACCATTCGGACATATACAATTAGGCTCTAGTGATTGCAATTATGTTCAGAAGCATTGTTCCAATAATTCACAATTACTTAGTCATGGAGTCAGTCCACAATAAGTATCATGATTGAAAATCCTTATTGTATACTCTTTACGAAAGCAATTCATCCAATTCCTTTGTCCAATGACCTCATCATGTGTGTGTTACCCTCATATGATATCATTGATTCCTTTGAATTAAATCCGTTCACTCAATACAATCTTATTTTATCTCATTGTCAGCATTTTATCTTCTTAATGATTAATATAACCACTGTCAACAAATGACTTTTATTGATGACTATTCTTGATATGGATATATGTATCTAATGCACTACAAAAGCGAAACCATTGATGAATTTCGAGAGTTTCGTGCGGAAGTGAGCAATTAGGTTTATCCATAAAGAGACTTTGGTCTAACCGAGGTGGGGAATATTTGTCCAACGAGTTCTTAGGATACCTCATAGAGAATGACACTTTATCCCAATTGACTGCGCTGGGCACTCCACAACATTCTAATAGAACCTTGCTTAACATGGTTCGTTCAATGTTAAGCTATACACAACTTTCTACTTTCTTATGGATATGCGATACAAACGGTTTGCTATATTCTGAATGATATGCCAACCAAGTCTTCTTGTAAGCCACCTTATAAATTATGGCATAGAAAGAAACTTACTCTAAATCACTTCAGAATATGGGGTTGTCCAACACACATTCTGGATAAGGATGTAAAAAAGTTGGATGCACAGACAGAATTGTGCATGTTTGTAGGATATCCCAAAGGAACAAATGAAGGATTATTCTACAACTCGAAAGACAATACAATTAAAGTTTCTACTCATGCTACTTTCCTCGAGGAAAGCTACATGGATAACTTTAAGTCTCAAAGTAAAGTGGCACTCGAGGAACTTTCGGGAGTGGTAGAACAATCACCAAGTTCAATTCTCAAGAAAGTTATAGAAAAACCTGCAAACAATCAACAATATAGGGGAATCCGTCGTAGTGGGAAAGTTTCTAAAAAACCAAAATTCTTCATCTATGATGATAGTATTAATAATACGGAAGCCAATCATGAGGGTGATGATCCACTCACTTACGATGAGGCTATGCAATATGTTGATTCCAAGCTCTGGAAACAGGCCATGGATGCCAAGATGGATTCTATGAAATCTAATATGATGTGGGAACTTGTAGACTTACCGTTGAGATTAAATCCATAAAGTGTAAGTGGATCTACAAGAAGAAGAGAAATGCGGAAGAGAAAGTGGAAACACACAAAGCTAGACTTGTAGGGAAAGGATACACACATAAATAAGGTATCGATTATGATGAGACATTTTCTCAGGTAGCCATGCTCGAGTCCGTTTGCATACTCTTATCCATTACTACTGCTCTCAATTATGAGATCTGACAAATGGATGCCAATACAACATTCTTGAATGGCTATATTGATGAGACCATTTTTATAGCTCAACCCACTGTCTATGTTGTCAAATGAAAGGAGTAGAAAGTTTGCAAACTGCTAAGACCAATTTATGGACTTAAGCAGGCATCCCACTCATGGAAAAAAAGATTTAATCAAACGATCAAGACTTTTGGATTTAAGCAAAACGCTAATAAACATTGTGTTGATAAGTGTATAAAGGACAAAAATGTAGTATTCCTCGTTTTGTATGTCGATGATATAAGAGAATTATCATCGGTTAAACTTTGATTAACTTAACAGTTTAGCATGAAGGGCTTGGGTGAAGCTAGTTATATTCTTGGAATTTGAAACCTTAGAGATCGAAAGAATAAAACTATAGCTCTATCTCAAGCTTCATACATCAATAAGGTACTGGAACGTTTTGCAATAACTAATGCGAAGCCAAGCGTTCAGCCGACTGCATCAAGTTTTCACCTTTCTTTAAATGATTGTCCTAAGACAACGAAAGAAAGTGAGCATATGAGTAAGGTTCCATATGCTTCGGCAATTGGAAGCCTTATGTATATGATGCTTTGCACATGTTCAGATAATTGTTTCGTAATAGGAATGGTTAGTCGATATCAGAAAAATCCAGGTCTCAGGCATTGGCAAGCTGTAAAACATATATTAAGGTATCTTAAAAGAACCATAGATTATATGCTTGTGTATTATAGGGAGGACCTTACTCCTATTGGATACATAGACTCATACTTCCAAACCTATAAAGATTTGAGGAAATCAACTTCAGGAAATGTATTCGTTCTAGGCCGTAGAGTATGGAGAAGTGTAAAATAAACTTGCACTGTTGACTCTACTATAGAGGCCGAGTATGTGGCTGCTTTTGAGGCAACGAAAGAAGTAATATGGCTTCAAAAGTTCTTAACCGAACTTGAAATTATTCTTGATATAGAAAAAACTATAACATTGTATTGTGATAACAGTGCTGCAATAGCAAATACTAAGAAAAATGAGAAGTCACAAGAGGACGAAACACATTATTCAGAAATATCACTTGATACGAAAGGTAGTAGCCGAAGGAATTGTAGATGTTATGAAAGTAACTTCTAAAAGTAACCTTGCGGATCCATTTACTAAGATTCTTGTAATTAAGAGTTTTAACAAACACGTCGAGGATATGAGAATGCGAAACATGACACATTTACTTTACTAAGGCAAGTGGAGATTGTTGGGAAATGTGCCAATATTGTAGTAAACATGTAATTGTTTTTTATTTATTTTAACGATGAATAAATAAATAAAGTTAATTTCAATTTCACTATTATGTTTTTTGTATTTATGTCTTTTATATTTTGCATGCATGGCAAAATTGTGACAAGAAAATATTAGTTCATTGATTGTCTAAAGTTCAAACTGAATATAAGTGGCATTGTAAAGAATGTTTACATTACGAGAAAGACAATTTACTTCAGTAGATAATCTAAATGAGTGTAATTCTGTAAAAGAATCAAAGTGACATTTGATTCAAATACTGAGAAGGATTATTATGTCGTCTATTTTTTCAATTGGGGAGATGGCTAGTCTTGGCTATCGGAGCAATTGACTCCACGAGTAGAGACATAGATGAATTCATTGGTAGAATGATACATTAGAGTGGACCCAAGATGAATTAATTTTGAATCCTTGTAACACTCTTAACTTATCTCCGTCATCGGATTAGGGTCACTAGTATTACTAACTATTCGGAACATTTAATTACAACATAAGCAAATGTGCAAACTGACCATTAACATCATATTATACAAGGAGCAATACATGCTAATTTAATATTTCCATATAATTATCTTGAACAACCAGGTGATGAGATATGTTATGCAATACTAAACTTGGTTTTCCACTGTCTACACTCTTATCATTATCTATCCTCTCTTGAAAGTTAGAAGTTGTATACATAATAAGACTATTCCAATTATTAGCATCAAAGTATTGAACTAAACTCTGACTACTACCTTCGATGATATTAGTAGAATGACCAACTTCACCTAATTTAGGTTTGCTATTTCATTTTTAAATTAGAGTAAAAATACTCTTACAATCCTTAATACGAGTTTTCAGAACACTAAAAATAATCAGAAAATAAACAAGGACTAATTTAAAATAATTTAGAAGGGTTTGGGGAAATTTTTAAAAAATTTAGAATCAAGGGTCACACAGCCGTATGGCTTTCAAAGTTGGGACACATGGCCATATCCCAGCCCGTGTCTCTACCTGTGTGTAACATCCCGGTTTAGACTCTAGTCGGAACAGTGGTTCGAAACCACAAATTCGAGGTCGTAAAAATATTTTAATGATATTTTCTGTGTGAATGATATGTGACATAGTCTGTGTGAAAATTTTGTATGATAATTTGATCATTTGTGTGTCAAATTAAGAGAAAGGACCGAATCGCGTATAGAGTAAAAGCTATATGCTGAATTATAAGTACTTAAGTGATGTGGCTTTTGAAGGTTGTGGCTTTAATAGGCAAATATGCCAATAGATGATTAGTGGTTGAACAAAGGGCGATTATACCCTTGATATATATATGTGTATACTTTATTTTTATGAAGGATATTTTGGTAAAATACATGTTATTATGTTAGTAATAAACAAAAGAAAAAAAAGATGAATATTATAATCTTATTTTGGGGGTGCCGAAAGTTAAAAGAAAAAAAAAGGTTAAGCTTGTTCATTCGGCCATTGTTCAAGCATAAATCGGGTATGTGTTTTCGATCGGTTTTTGATAATTTCTACGTTTTTGCAATCGTTGCTTTGAGAGCTACAAAACCCATGTATTAATTTTGAATATTGATGATGTTTGTGTGAGATGCCATTGATGCTATGTTGAGCTTTGTGATGTTTTATGGTGTTAAATGAAAGATATGAGCTAGATGGATATACTTTGTTCATGAATTTTTGATGAATTTAGCTAAATAGGGCTAAATTGAAGAAATAGTAAATTAAGGGACTAAATTGTGAATTTGATGAAAAATGTGAGCTTATATGTGATGTATATGTATTCAGCTAGGTATGTGTATGTGTGGAATTTGCAAATTTGGTGATTTTGTAAAATAGGGACTAAAGTGTCGAAATGTGAAAATATAAGGGCTATTATGCAAAATGCTCTAAATGTGCGTATGTGGACTAAATTGAATGAAATGGTGATTAAATGGATTGAATTTAAATGTGTATAGACCAAGAGAAAAGAGGTTCGGATCGAGATCAAGGCAAAGATAAAGTGCTCTATTAGTCGACCGTATCGATAGTCGATGTCTGAGGTAAGTTCGAATATAATACATGTTATTAAGATATGTTTAGTATTATGAAATAAATGTGCATATGTGGATGAAATCGAGATGCTATGTGCAAGAATAAGCTGATGGCACTAAGTGTGCGAAATGTAAAATCGAAACAGAAATGAATGGCACTGAGTGTGCGATAATATGAAAGCTACGGCTTATTGACTTGGCACTGTGTGTGCGACACCAAGACTAGTCGGTTAAAAGAATCGACACTAAGTGTGCGAGGACAAATATGCTACGATGATGTATATAGCACTGAGTGTGCGATCAAATTGAACGAATATTAAAGGATGATTAACAAGTATAATTGAGCATTGAGTAGCTTGGAAATTGAATAACTATGTGTTAGACGAGGTATGTATCGAACCTTTGTGGTTGATGAGTTTATAGATGATGTTATGGACGGACGAATGAGTATTTTAGCTATAGATAATATGGTATATGTATAAGAAGAATGATCTATGTGATGATTATTATATGCATTGGTTTGATTTGATGATATGATTGTATTTTATTTCGAACTTACTAAGCTTTATAAAGGTTACTGTGTGATTTGTTTCTCTGCTTTGCAGTGTCAGTGAAGCTAGCTCAGCTCGGATCGGGGGATCGTCAGCATCTCAGTCACACTATCAACAATTTATTTTGGGGTATTTTAAAAAGATGTATATAGTTAAAAATATGGCATGTATAGGCTGGTCATTTGAACCATGTTTGATGTTTGTAAGTAGCCATGAGATGTGGCTAGATATGTGCTAGTTTTAACATGAATGAATTTGGTATATATGATGCATCTTTTGGCATGGTTTGTGGGTTGAGAAATTGACTTATGAATGGTAACTATGTGTTGGTAAAATGCTAGTAGGAATTAGTGAAATTGAGAAGGAATGATGTTTGTTATTGAATGTGTTATGCTTGTGATAAGACAAGTTTTGGTAGTGAAATTGTCATGGTTGGAATTGGTATTGAATGCATAGATTGAATAGCCATATTGGTAAGTTTTGGTTGCCTTATGTGCATGCTATGCTTTGGTATGTGTTGCTTGTAGGTTTGACCCTAAGTGGGTGGCATTTTGGCCTTGTAAAATGGCCTATAATGTCACACGGTCTAGGCGCACGGGCGTGCCTAAAGACCGTGGGTAAATTGGCAGAATGTAGCTTAGTAGCACACGGCCTCAACACGGGGGTGTCAGCTAGCCGTGGTGTACAAGTCAGTAGCAAGCTAAGAGCACACAGCCATGGCACACGGGTGTGTTTGGTGGCCGTGGTGGAGAAGTCAGAATATGGCCTAAGAGTGCACGGCCTCAGTGCACGGGCGTGCTGGGTGGCCGTGGGAATTAAGTCAGTATATAGCCACGGCGAGGACACACGGAGGTGTCTAGCAGCCATGGAGGGTGCACGGTCTCCTTCCACGGGCGTGTGTCCCCTGAATCTTGGAAAAATTTTTAAGTGTTCGAGAATTTTTGTGTGTGTTCGGTTTAGTCCCGACCCCTATTTAGCATGTGAATTAGGTCTAGTAGACCTTGATAAGGGACAACATGATTGTATATGAAGGTGATTGAAGATGATTGACTTTGTATCGTAAATTCTTGATGTTAAATGTTCCGATTAATTGGTAATGCCTCTTAACCCTATTCTGGCGACAGTCTCGGGTTAGGGGTGTTACACTGTGTAACTCACTAACTTGAGACACATGGTCGTGTTCCAGCCCGTGTAACTCACTAACTTGGGTCACACGGCCGTGTAATCCAATTCATCACTGTATCTAGCTCTGAGATAAAACGCGACTGTTATAAAATGGTTTTGCCATTTCTTTTAAGAGCTTGATTCTAGCAAGGTTGGGATTTGAGTGCAACACTTGTTAAATGTTTTCTCAAATTTGCCTTAGGCCTTTTGCTTTCTTTGCATAACTATCCTAAGTGTACATACATATGTATGGAGAATTGTTGAGAAAACTCATATCCTATTGGGATCCATGGATAAATGCACGTGACTTCATTAAATGAATAAATGCACTACCAATAGCTACAACATGGTTACATGTGGGTGAATATTTTTGAGAGATCATTATATTATAGAGACTTAATCAAAATTAGTCTTATTGTATTAAATGGATTAATTTAGTTCCTAAACTATTATAAAAGAATCAAATAAGATCAAATTGGAATAGAGTTAACATTTATTGTTTAAATAATATTATTTATTTTTTAATGAAGTTAATATTTTAAAGTTTTTAGAGTTCTATAAAAAAAATTCTTTGTTTGGAATTGAACTGAAACTGAGAAAAAAAATTTAAAAATATTTTATACAATAAATATTAACTCTATTACAATTTTAACTTATTTAATTTTTTATAATAATAAAGGGACAAAATTGTTATGAATATCTTATTAAGTGGATGTCCATCATGATTAAGATAAAGTTTTAATGTACTTTAAATTCTAATAGTTATTAGAATTAGATCTCTACTTCTTTTATACTTCTTATGCCTATAAATAGAGACTCTGATAAAGCATTGTAATTATCCCTTTTGATCAATAAAGTTCATTCTCTATTGCTTTCATATTTTCTTTGTTCTTTATTTTCCTCATCTCTCTTTATTTTATAACACGTTATTAGCACGATTGTGCTCAAAGTGATAGTTCCTTTTATTGACGATCAAATTTATCCTCCATGATTTTCAATTTCTTTGACAGCAATATGCAAAGTTTTTACAGGAAGTTTCTTTTATTTAATGTTTCATATCTAATTATTATTTTTCATTCTTCTTTCATTATATGTTATCATTGTTTTGATTAACTTATTTTGCTTTTTTGTTCTTAAGGATGGTGAAAGATTTGATACCGTTATCTATATGAAATCAAGAATATTTTTGAACTATCTCATACCTTCTAGTGATGACGATGATGTTAAAGATCTTCAGGTATATTTTACTATGTTTTATTTATTGTTTATTATAATTGGAGACTAATCATGACAACATTAATAGATAGATTTTGATTTGAAATCCACGTATGTTTTGTGATAGTGATTGTGAAATAAAGAATCAATGGAGGCGTTTAGAAGTCTATCCTACTAGATTTATTGCATTCCCCAAAGTGAATGTAAATATAAAGAAAATAAAAGATATAATTATGGACCACAAAAAGTGGGAATATAGTAATTGTCGAAACCAATTTTTTGTTTGGAAAACGGGACAACTTTAAAAAAGAACATGGAGTCGCCATCAATCCTCTTTCGAAGTGTGATTGGGTCACTTTAGAAAATATTTTGGTCTACGAATTTTAAGAAAATGGGCTCGGGATTCGGCTACGCACGAGGAAGGATTAGCACCCTCGCAACGCCCAAATTGGTACCGTATTGATTGATTAATGTCCTTAATGTCAAAAATTAGAAAAGATTTTAAAGCATGAATTTTCAAAAAAATATTTGGATAACTTGAATTGGATATCGAAACTCTCTTGTTCCGAAGGAATGAAATATCACATCCAGCACGTTAGGATACGATATTTCAGACCTTCGACATCAAGATCACTTCATGATTTCCAAAGTTCATGCATTGTTATTTTAAAAAGGGTATTCCATTGTTTGGCCATACGAACGAATCGAAACCTAGCACATTAAGGCACGATTCCCCAAATTTTCAAACATGAAATATTGCCTTATTTTTTAAAGTTGAAAAAGCACGATCAAAATTCTAAAAGGATATCCAGTCCTTTGGACGGGCGAAAAATTGAAACCCAACACGTTAGGGCACAATATCTCAAAACCTCCAAGCACAAAATATTGTCTTGCTTTTAATTTCAAAAACTGGTCTTAAAGGTTTTTTAATGGTTGGGCCAAACAGAAAACCGAAACCCATCTCGTTAGGGCACGATTCCTTGAGTTTCCCAACCACCAAATACCTTTATTTGAAAAGAATGATGGGTCAAGAATTTGGAGGATAAATTACAATGTTGACAATCAATATGAATATAAATATAATAAAAAATAATATGTATATAAAAAATAGTGATAACAAATAAATAATAGTAGTAAGAAGAATAAAAAAAAATATTAATAGTAGATGAAAATGGTAATAAGAGTAATAGTAAAATAATATAAAAGGAATAATAATAATGAAAATAGCAGTAATAACGTTAATAAAATAAATATAATATAATAATAACATAATCATAGTAATAATAATATATACAAAAAAGAAGGGTAATAATAGAATAATAATGATAAGAAACGAATATAATAATAATGGTAAAATTGAAAAAGATAGGGTAATAGTAAAAAAATGACACTGAATTGGTAATAACAATAGTAGTAATAATAATATTAATATTAATGAAAATAATAATCAAAGTGATAGTAAAAATAAAAAAATATTAATAATAAAATAATAGTAATAATATAAAAAAATGTAGTAAAGATAAAAGGCAACATTAATAATAACAAAAATAATAGGAAGGTTAAAGAATAGCCATAATAATGCAAGTAATAAAAATAATAATACTAATAGTAAATATAATCATAAGAATAAAAATAATAATAGTAGTCATAAATATAATAATAATGGCACGTATAATAATAATAATCATAAAGTGAAGTAATAAGAATAATAATACAATAATGGCAGTAAAAGGTAAATAAATTATAGTAATAGTAATAATAATGGTAATAAATAATTAATAGTAATAAAAATATTAAATAATAGGGATAGTAGTAAAAATAGCAAAATAACTAAAAAAAGGGGAATGAGAACAAGCTAAAATCTCGGGGTGCACCATATAAATACTGGAGAGTTAATCGAGGATCCGAATGAAGCACACTGAAACTAGCAGGGACTAGATGGGAAAATATTCCCTTGGTTCCCTGCGCATGTTCACCATGACAACCCAAAGGACTGAATTGAAAAACCACATGAAGTTTGAGGGCCAAATCAAAACAAAAAAGAAAAGAAATAAAGCTGGATCAAATGGCACAACAAAAGTGATGGACCAGAAGCGTAAATCTCCCTTTTAAAGTAGGAGCACGCGGATTCATGCCCCCCAAACAGCTGTTTCATTCAATGTTTCAAAACCCACTTTTATTTCTTATTCATCTCAATCTCTGTTCAAAAAACTTTAAAGCTTCTCCCCTCTCCCTTTCTTATTCTCTCTTTCGTTTTGCCCATTAGGGCTTGAGTTCCCCCTAATCCAACGATCCCCTGCTGGAGCTTCCGCCGCCAGCGCCGGCCAAAACAAGGTAAACTTTTCGTTTAAGACGTAATCTTTTTAAATAAAAAAATGAAACGAAAGAAACCAAGACAGAAAACGAAGAAAAGGAAAAAAAATCAACCTTCTTTGTGCTTCTATTAAGATTTTCTGTAGGATTCAATGTACTGTTCTCTGTATTTCTTGTGTAAATCGTGTAAACAACAAGTAGATCCCCCCTCCATTTACAATGTTAAGAATGGCTTTATATAGCCGAAATTACAACTGCTTAGTACCGAATATTTAGCCCTTCTTTGCAGGTGCACGCGGAGATCATGGAGGACATGGGACATGCTACGTGGGCGTGGTGGATGGCGCGGATGGCGGCTCTGCTGGCGTGGGAACGGCGCACGACCAAAGCACCTAAACTGATTTAGGTTGCTGAAATTTTAGGGTTTAGTTGGGCCTAATAATTTGGGCTTCGATGTTGGGCCATTTGGGCTTTATTCAAATCTGTTTTTTTGTTTTATTTTCTGGTATTGGTGTGGGCCTCGGGCTGCTAAATTGGGCCTTACAGCTGCCCCTCTTTGCTCATTGTCGTGTAACGAGAATAGAGCAAAGACTATAAAAGGACCAATTTTGCCTGGTTTTGGCAGAACTTCGACTTCTTGATCCTCGTTTTCTTCAAATGACTCAAACTCCACTGTAACTTGAACGGTATTGGAACTTCATCTTGATAGCTTCAACTTTATGAAGGTAGTATCCACTATCTTTTGATCTGCTCCACTACAAACTCGGGGTGGCGGGATCTGATTTCTTCAGTCTGCTTCCTTGCGATCTTCAGGAAGACTTCATTCTTCAGTTTGATCCCCTGGGGAACAAAATCTAAAATTTTCAATTTGCTTCCTTACTATCTTCAGGAAGACTTCATTCTTCAGTTTGATCCACTGGGGAACAAAATCTGAAATTTTCAATTTGCTTCCTTACTATCTTCAAGAAGACTTCATTCTTCAGTTTGATCCACTAGGGAACCAAATCTGAAATTTTCAATTTGCTTCCTTACTATCTTCAAGAAGACTTCATTCTTCAGTTTGATCCACTGGGGAACAAAATCTGAAATTTTTAAATTGCTTCCTTACTATCTTCAGGAAGACTTCATTCTTCAGTTTGATCCATTGGGGAACAAAATTTGAAATTTTCAATTCTTCAGTTTGCTCCACTACCATTTCTAGGGAACAAAATCTAAAATTTTCAATTCTTCAGTTTGCTCTACTAGGGAACAGAATCTAAAATTTTCAATTTGCTTCCTTACTCTCTTCAGGAAGACTTCATTCTTCAGTTTGATCCTGGGGAACCAAAATCTGAAATTTTCAAATTGCTTCCTTACTATCTTCAGGAAGACTTCATTCTTCAGTTTGATCCTCTGGGGAACTAAATCTGAAATTTTCAATTCTTCAGTTTACTCTACTAAGGAACAAAATCTGAAATTTTCAATTCTTCAGTTTGCTCTACTACCATTTATAGGGAACAAAATCTGAAATTTTCAATTTGCTTCCTTACTATCTTTAGGAAGACTTCATTCTTCAGTTTGATCCTCTGGGGAACAAAATCTGAAATTTTCAATTTGCTTCCTTACTATCTTCAGGAAGACTTCATTCTTCAGTTTGATCCACTTGGGAACAAAATCTGAAATTTTTAATTCTTCAGTTTGCTCCATTAGGGAACAAAATCTAAAATTTTCAGTTCTTCTACACCGTCCTCTGAGGGACATGTCCTGTATACTCAAATGTTTTATGGATGAATTTTTGAATGAATGCAGAATGTCATGATAATGATGATTAGGACGCATGATCGGAATGAATCTAATGCTCCTAACTAAATGATATTAGGGATGACATTTGTATGAATGCAGGATGTCATGAAAATGATTTTTTTTAAATAATTAGGACACAATGATCGACTTAAATCAAATGCTCCTAATTGGAAATGAGAGAATGATCCCTATGGGTTGTCATTGCTCATAGTTCATCAAGGTTCTATCACTGATGCGCTACCATGCTTTCTCGTTCAGCTGGTATCTTGGATAAAAACCCAAAGAAACCATCATTCTGCTCAGCAAGCTTGCCCCACTCTAATTCCAGAGTCCCTTTCCTTAAAGCTTAGGACATAAAAATTTATACCTCCCACTGCAACTTATGGGGAATAACATTTGGTTTTTTCATCCATTCAGTTATCACTTAGAGGTATGGAATTTTCAATCAACTTGGTCTATTATATCATCCCCTGAGTATGATGACCAGATGTATGTATGCAGGGTATTCCGACAATAACCCCCTTTTATACTTGGATTGACCTTGTTCGTCATTTGCCGATATGATGTGATATGAACGCACCTATGACAGAACTCAATCGAGACACCCTTGAACTGCCCAATGGACCAATTACGCGTAGCCGTGCAGAACTCAATTGAGACACCCTTGAACTGCCCAATGGACCAATTACGCGTAGCCGTGCTAAACAATTTAAAAACGCCATTTCAACTTTAGTGGCACAAATTTGGAACGACAAAAGAAAAGACTGCAAAAACACACCGAACATTTACAATTTATTTGAAGTCAAATATACTAGCTAGTGTCAAATGGGAGCATTTTAAAAAAAGGGGGTTAATACAAGCACATGTGAAATAAAATCAAGTATTTGGTGAGTAGTGCATAAATGGTACAAGCACTTGATGATAGAGATTAGGTAAATGCCTTATTTTAATTTCAAGATTATGGATAAAGGCATATGGTGGGAAATAAAATCAAGTATTTGGTGAGTAGTGCATAAATGGTACAAGCACTTGATGATGGAGATTAGGTAAATGCCTTATTTTAATTTCAAGATTATGAATAAAGGCTTATGGTGGAAGACAAGATCAATTGGATTGAAGAAATTAATGTGCCATATTGGAATTAAATATTTATGTTTATTTTTATTTTTATTTTATTTTTATTTATAGCCACTACAAGCTACCTATAAATAGCTTGTCAAACTTCAATTGTAAGAACAACTTGAATTTGAATGAAAAGAAGAATTTCTTTTGGTGAGTTTTCACTCTCCTTATTCTCGAGGTTTGAATTGACTTATCTAGTTTTCTAGTGGCGTCGTTCTTTCCTTGTTTTGAACTTATCATCCTCACGGGTGTGGCGTTCATCTACCTATACCGTTGGTTCCTATCTCGCTAGATAGTGGGTCTCGGTTTTATTTCGAAATATCATACCGTCGGTTCCTATCTCGCTAGATAGTGGGTCTCGGTTTTATTTCGAAAACTCCTTCTATCAATTTGAAACTTATAAGATTCGGGTCTTTAATTTTTATTAAAGGTTCTTTCTTGTTTCAAATACATATCCATTCAACCTATCACCTATCCTTATTTATTTTTGAAGATATTATTTTTCCAACAAAATTATCCCTTTGTTAGTTGAGCAGAAAAGCTATCTAATTTACGATCGGGCAACTTTAACGATTCGTCTCCTAACCCGGGACGGCCCGTTATCATCTGGTATCAGAGCCAATTAAATTAGGCACATTTTGATCGTCTTGAGTTTTTTCGAGTAAGTTTCAAAAAAAAATTCGAGTTTAAAAAAAAAAAACTTCTTCCTACCTTTATGCGCTTAGATTGTCAAGTTCTTCTCTAAGAAGAGGCGAACGACATTTGCTTGCTTATATTCCCAGTGTTTTACAAAGTATAATCGGAGACGAGCCCTTGTGCTGTATAATTAGTTAGCTCTATAAGATGTTAGAAATCAACTATAGTTGACTTCCCACAATTGTTACCTCCTCTAACATATCTTGGTCATCTCTTGGCTTTTCTACATTAAACTGCTTTCCATCTTCATGCTCAATTAGCTTGAAACGCCCTATGAGTTGCTAGTGAGTCAAAGACAACCTTCTAGAATCTAGAAGAGTGAATTTGAGCGGTAAAAGGCAAGAGTGAATACATTAAAAAAAAAAAGAAGAAGCCAGAATTGAGTTAAAAAAAAAACCACGAGTGTGAGTGTTGATAATTTTCTTTGTGAGTGAACAAGTAAGGATTGTAGTGAGGATTCAGTAATTTTGTTTAAAAACATGTCTAGGAGCCCGAGAACGTCGAACGAGAGTGATTTGAAGCATCCGACGCCACGGATGTGGGGAGGATTGCAACCGCGGAGAAATGATCCTGAAGGGAGAAATCAGGATTTGCAAATAGTAATGCAAGAAATCACACGTATGTTCAGATCAATCAGCGAACGATTAGATCAAAGAGATGAACGAAGACCTCGAGCCAATACCCCTCCAATTCCGAGAAGGGGCGAGAACAACCTTGGTTACGTGAACAACGGCGTCTCACGAACCAAGTGAAGCCGACAAAGAACCGGCTTTCGAACACGATGAAGCGGAGAAGAGATCCACGAGCACGTGAGCGAAGGATCGAGATTTTGACCGATGACGATTTAAAGAACATTAAAATGGCAATTCTCGCTTTCCAAGGGCGGTCCGATCCAGGAAGCCTACCTTGAGTGGGAAAAAAGGTGGAATTAATTTTCGATTATCACAATTATTCGAGAAAATAAGAAGGTAAAACTTGTCGCCATCGAGTTTTACGATTACGCCTTATTTGGTGGGATCAACTAACGACGCAGTCGAAGGGATGGTGAACGCCCAATATCCACATGGGCGGAAATGAAGGCACTAATGCGGAAAAGGTTCATCCCAACCTACTATCACCGCGCGAGTTGCATCAAAAATTGCAAAGCCTAACCTGTGGTCACCGGCGTAGAAGATTACTACAAGGAGATGGAAGTGGCCATGATCCGAGCCAATGTGGAAGAAGAGCGAGAAGCCACCATGGCACGCTTTTAAGCATTGGCCTCAATCGAGATATCGCAAATATTGTAGAATTACATCATTACATCGATATCATCGAAATGGTTCATATGGCTATAAAGGTAGAAAAAGCATTTGAAACGAAAAGCTACGCCAGAGCAAACCCCAATCAAGCTCTCAACATCGAAGTGGGGGCAAGTGACCAACAAAAGGGACATGCCGAGCCGAGCCAAAGAAATCAGTGGCGTACCCAAGTCTAACAAGCCTATCGGTGAAACAAGCAAAGGCAAAATGGAAACTCTTCCGAATCGATCCCGAGACATTAGGTGTTTCAAATGTTTGGGACGAGGACATATTGCAAGTCAATGTCCAAATCGAAACACTATGTTTGTCCGAGATAATGGTGAGATCGAATCCGAAAGTGAAGAGGAAGACGATGCCAGTGAGACATCCCAAGATGAGGAAGAAATAGAACAAGCCAAAAGTGGAGAGATCTTGGTGGTAAAAAGGAGCCTTAGCTTACAAGGTGTCGAAAATGAACAACAACGCGAAAACATCTTCCATACGCGTTGCCAAATACAAGGAAAGATTTGTTTCGTCATTATTGACGGAGGAAGTTGTACTAATGTGGCTAGCACCATATTGGTGGAGAAACTTGGATTGACTACCACAAAACATCCCCATCCGTATAAGCTACAATGGCTTAACGACGCGGGAGGACTTAAGGTCACAAAACAAGTTTTGGTTTCCTTTTCAATAGGGAAGTATCAAGATGAGGTTTTGTGTGATGTGGTTCCGATGCTAGCGGGACATCTACTGCTTGGACGACCTTGGCAATTTGACAAGCGAGTAATTCATGACGGCTACGCTAATCGGTACACTTTTAAGTACTTGGGCCGGAACGTAACACTAGCTCCGTTAACACCCAAGCAAGTTTATGAGGATCAGTTGAAAATGAAGACATCAATGGAAAAATCAAAAAAAAAAATGAGCGGAAAAATGAGAAAGAAAAAGAAAAGAATTTTAAAAAAGAGGACAAGAAAATAAGTGATAAAGCGAGAGAGTGTGAACAAAAAAAGAAGAAGAAACGAAGGAAGAAAATGGAAAAATGAGTGTTTTTGCAAAAGCAAGAGATATTCGAAAGGCTTTGTGTGTGAGACAACCGATGTATGTCTTACTATACAAGGAATCATTTTTGAATACTAACGACTTACCCGAGAATCTTCCTTTTTACGTGTTGTCTCTCGATTCAGAATTCAAGGACATATTTCGGAGGAGTTACCAAGTGGTTTACCGCCCATTCGAGGCATAGAACACCAAATTGACTTGGTGCGGGGCTTCGCCTTAATCGACTGCGTCTGGAGCAATCCCGAAGAAACAAAAGAACTCCAAAAGCAAATCAACGAATAGCGCTAGAAAAGGGATATATCAGAAAGCCTTAGTCCATGCTGCGATGCAGGTGTTACTAGTACCAAAGAAAGATGGTTCGTGGCGAATGTGTGTCGATCGTCGCGCCATCAACAAGATTACCATCAAATACCGACACCGATACCCGACTCGATGACATGCTCGACGAGTTAAGTGGGGCTCGAATCTTTACAAAGATTGACCTCAAAAGTGGTTATCACCAAATTAGGATGCGAGAAGGCGATGAGTGGAAAACGACTTTCAAAACAAAGTTAGGTTTGTATGAATGGTTGGTAATGCCATTCGGACTTACAAACGCTCCGAGTACTTTTATGAGACTTATGAATCATGTTTTACGAGCTTTCATTGGCAAATCATGTGTTGTTTATTTTGATGACATTTGTTTATTTTGATGACATATTAGTGTACAGCAAATCTTTGGAGGATCACCTCCAACATTTACGTGCGATCCTAGAAACACTACAAAAAGAGGTATTGTACGCCAATCTCGAGAAATGTTCTTTTTGTACTGACAAGGTTATTTTCTTAGGATACGTCGTAAGCGCAAATGGAATAGAAGTGGACCAAGAGAAGGTTAGAGCAATCCAAGAATGGCCCCGTCCTACAACGGTTAGCCAAATACGAAGTTTCCATGGGTTGGCTAGTTTTTACCGCCGATTCGTGCCTAACTTCAGGACGATAGCCGCTCCTTTAACAAGCGTGATCAAAAGAATTCGGCTTTCCATTGGTCCGATGAGCAAGAACGGTCTTTTAATGCCATTAAAGAATTTCTTGTTAAAGCTCCATTGTTATCCCTTCCCGACTTTAATAAAACTTTTGAAATTGAGTGTGATGCATCGGTGTAGGGATCGGAGATTTGTTCTAACTCGAGAATGGAAGACCGGTATGACTTCAATGAGAAATTAAATGGGCTGCACTCAATTACCCCGTGTATGACAAAGAGATGTACGCTCTAATAAGATCGCTTGAAACGTGGCAACATTACTTGAGGCCGAAAGAGTTTGCTATTCATTCGGATCATGAAGCACTCAAGTACATTAAAGGTCAAGACAAGCTCAACAAACGACATGCAAAATGGATTGAGTATTTAGAATCGTTTAAAATGCGTAATTAAGTATAAGAAAGGTAAGGAAAATGTGGTTGCGGATGCATTAACACGAAGGTACACTTTATTAACCTTTCTTGATTCTAAAATACTTGGTTTCCACCATATTAAGGAATTGTATGCTAACGATGCTGATTTTGGCAATGTCTATAATGCTTGTGAGAGTGGTGCTTTTGATAAGTTTTACAGGCATGAAGGATTCCTTTTCAAGGAAAACAAGATATGTATACCGCAAGGTTCTATACGAGACATGCTTGTGATAGAGGCACACAGTGGTGGTCTTATGGGTCACTTTGGAAGAGACAAAACATTGTCCACTCTTCAGGAACATTTTTTTTTGGCCAGGAATGAGCAAGGATGTTGAACGAATTTGTGATCGTTGCATTACTTGTAACGACCCGAAATTCGTGGGCACCAGAAAAAAAAAAAAATGTGTTATCGGGCCTCCGTCTTAGTAAATCGAGTTAGTAAATAATCATTAGGAGTAATTATGAGTCTAGTAGTGTGTTTAATTAGATTTTTATATAGTGAATTTAGCTTAATTTAAGGTAATTAGGAAAAAGGATCAAATTGAATAAAGAGTAAAAGTTTAATTATAGATTAAAAGAAATTATAAAGGACCAAAATGGCAATTATGCCATTTAGCATAAGTTGAAATGGCATAAGCTTAAAAAAATCGAGATTTTATGTGTTAAAATATATTATTAATACTATTAAATAATTATATTAATATAATATTATATTATATAATAAAGTAAATAGTATAAAAGAAATAGGAAAGAAGCAGAGGGAGAGAAACAGAGAAACATTGAAACAAGCGGGAAAGAAGAAGAAAAAGAAGGAAAAAGGAAAACTAAAGATTTAAGGTTTGAGGTTTTAAAAGGTAAGTCAATTTAGTCATTTTCTCTTAATTTTGATGTTTTAGAAGCTTTAAAGCAAGATTTTGATGAAACTAAGTTGGTATTTTGAGAGTTTTTAGGTTTTTAAATATAGTTTATGTTGAAGAAAAAGATGAATTATGGATTAAATTATAATGAAAGGAGTATATTTATTTTAATCTAACTAATATTTTGATAAATTTAAGTTGATATTATATTGATTGAGTTTGATTAGAAGGTATTTAGAATAGAAAATGAATTTATCAAATGAATTGGTTAAATTGGTTGTTTATTGAAATGAATACGATTTATTTTACTGGGGTTTTATATATTAATAGCGAGAAATGTTTGTAGAAATTTATATTAAACAAAATTTATATTTGCAAATTGTCCGATATGTCCCAGTAATGCTTCGTAACCTGTTCGCGATGGTTCGGGGTTAGGGTGTTACATTTATTAGTATCGAGCTATCGAGTTTAGTCGATTCTCGGGCTAAATCGGGCTCGAAAGTGAGTCTAGAAGTACATGCCACTATTGAGTCGAAGCCGTGAGTCGGGTTTTGGATTTGATATATATTTATTTGATTTTGTTTTATAGATAAAATGTCGAGACGAAAGAATGTATGATGTTGAGCAGAAATGCATACTGGAAATCGAGAAATTGAAGAAAGCTGAATCATTACACCTCTTTGCAAATCCATTAGATAATCAACCCTAATGTAGGAAGAGGAAGAGATAACTCACAATCGTTAAGAGCTATAGCCGATGCATTACAACATGTAGCGGAAATCGCATACTGCGCATTACATCGGTACCTCTTGTTAGGCGGGCCCCGATTAAAGAGTTAAGAAAATATGGTGCCACGGAGTTTTCGGGACTAAGAGGTCTTGATCCGTCTCTGCTGAGAATTGGATAGAATCAACAAAAAGAGTTTTGCAACAATTAGATTGCACCCCCGAGAGAATCGATATGTCTTTGTATCATTGTTACAAGGGAAGCATATCTCTGGTGGGAATCTGTTGTTAGACATTTACCGGATGATCGGGTAACACAGGATTTGTTTCAAAAAGAATTTCAAAAGAAGTATATTGGGGAAATGTATATTGAAGAGAAAAAGCAAGAGTTTTTAATGTTGAAACAGGTAATATGTCGGTATTGGATTATGATCGAGAGTTTACTAGATTGAGCAGTGTCCGCGAGAATATATTCCAACAGAGGTGATAGTTGTAAGCGGTTTTTACTGGGATTAAGAGATGAAATAAAACTACAATTAGTGTCCGTGTAATTCATCGAATTTGTTGATTTGATCGAGCGGGCCAAAATGATAGAGCAAGTCTTGGGACTAGACAAAAAGTCGAAAGCAGGTGGATTGACCAGAAGCGAATAGGAGCAACTAGTTCAAATCCACTACCAAAAAGACCTAAAGAATTTAGAGGTGGTTGGAGACCTAGTTTTAGATCGATCGAAGGGATATAAGCGAGAAAAGCAGGCGACGGTATCTCTTGGTAGTGTAAGAGGTCCACCCGAGGATATGAGAAATTCCGAATGTGGATATTGTGGCAAGAAACATTTAGGTGAATGTTGAAAGTAATGTAGGAGGTCGCTTAGTTGCTATGGGTCGGTAGAGCATTTTGTTAGAGATTGTCCAAAGAATAAAAATAGTACACCTATCACATCTCGAGAGATCGATGTCATTGCGAGGTAGAGGAATGTCTAGAGGAGGTTTTGTGTCGAGGAGAGGGGAGCTAGTAGAGGCGGTGATATAGCTACAATGATCGAGAGGCTAGAGCACCGGCCCAGAGCATACGTAGTTCGGACCCGTGAAGAAGGCAATGCTCACGATGTGGTGGTGGTATATTTTTATTGTATTACGAGCCTATTTATGCTTTAATTGACCCGGGTTCATCACATTCATATATTAATTTAAAATTAGTTGAATCGGGAAGTTAGAATCGAAATGTCTAGAGTTTTCATAGAGGTGTCTAGCCCTTTGGGACAAGCGGTGTTAGTAGACGAGTATCTTAGGAGGTGCCCATTAATAATACATGATAAAATGTTTCTCGTGGATTTCTTGATCATACCTTTTGGTGATTTTGATATCATTTTGGGTATGGATTGGTTATCCGAACATGGGGTAGTTTTGGATTGCTATAAAAAGAGGTTTAGTATTCAGACAGAAGAGCGGAGACAGAATTGAAGTGAATGGCATCCCGCGGTGGTGGTTCGACACGTATCATTTCAAAGCTATAAAAGCTAACAAATTATTACAACAAGGTTGTTCAAGCGTATTTGGCATATGTTATTAATTTCGATTGTTGGGAAGCCAATGCGGCGATTAGGGTGTATCGAGTTTCAGATGTATTTCCGTAAGAAGAACTCTGGGTTTACCACCGATAGAGAGGTTGAATTTGCTATTGATGTGTATCCAGTAAAGACCAATTTCTATACCTCCGCATCGAATGTCGCCTCTTGAATTGAAAGAGTTGAAGGTGCGATTACAAGATTTATTAGATCGAGGATTTATCCGACCGAGTATTTCACCTGGGGGAGCTCGGTATTGTTTGTTAAAAAGAAAGATGGTTCTATGCGGTTGTGCATTGATTATCGATGAGTTGAACAAAGTGACAATCAAGAACCGGTATCCTTTGCCTCGTATAGGCGACTTGTTTGATCAACAAGGAGCTTCAAGTATTTTCTAAAATTGATTTGAGATCCGGGTATTATCGGTGAAGGTGAAGGAAAGTGATGTGCCTAAGGCGCTTCCGTACTACTCGTTATGGCCATTATGAATTTTTGGTGATGCCGTTTGGATTGACCAATGCTCCATTGCTTTTATGGATTTGATGAATCGCATTTTCCAGCCGTATCTAGATCGGTTTGTGGTGGTTTTTATTGATGATATATTGGTATATTCAAAAGCAGAGCGAGAACATGATCAAGATCTTGAAAGGTTTTACAGATTCTCGCGGAAAAACGGTTGTATGGGAAATTAAGTAAATGTGAATTACGGTTATCAAGTGGTATTTTTAGGACATGTGGTATCTGCTTGATGGGATTAGAGTTGACCCGAAGAAGATCGAAGCAATTGTTCGATGGAAAGCGCCAAAGAATGTGTCCGAAGTGCGTAGTTTTCTCGGTTTGGGTGGATATTATCGAAGATTTGTAAATGGATTCTCGAAAATAGCAATGCCGATGACTAAACTACTACGAAGAATGTTCCTTTTATCCGGGATGATCGGTGCGAGAATAGTTTTGAGACTTTGAAGCAAATGTTGACAGAGGCAACGGTATTAACATTATTAGAGTCGGGAAAGATTTTATTGTGTACAGTGATGCTTCTTTGAGTGGTTTGGGTTGTGTATTGATGCAAAATGGAAAGGTTATTGCATATGCATCTAGACGATTGAAGCCGCATGAACGTAATTACCCGACACACGACTTGGAGCTAGTCATTTGCAGTAATTTTTGCTTTAAAGATTTGGAGACATTATCTTTATGGCGAGAAATGTTACATTTACGAGATCATAAAAGTCTCAAATATCTGCACATCACAGAAAGATTTAAATTTAAGGCAAAGACAAAGATGGATCGAGCTTCTAAAAGATTATGATTGTGTTATAGATTATCATCCAGGAAAAGCAAATGTGGTAGCTGATGCATTGAGCAGGAAAGCTGCGATTGAATTACGAGCAATGTTTGCTCGGCTTAGTGTTAATGATGATGGAAGCTTGTTAGCTGAGTTAAAGGTTAAGCCAATGATGTTAGAGCAGATTAAAGCAGCTCAGATGGAAGATGTCAAATTATTAAAGAAAAGAGAAATGGTTCAGAATGGTACAGTCGAAAATTTTAGTATTGATGAACATAATTGTTTGAGGTTTCAAAATCGGATTTGTGTTCCAACTACTTCTGAATTAAAGAAGATGATTCTTCAAGAAGCACACGATGGTACTTTTGCGTTGCATCGGGTGGAACAAAAATGTATCGTAATTTAAGGGAGCATTATTGGTGGCGGGAATGAAGAAAGATATAGTTGAATATGTCGGTAAATGTTTGACTTGCCAACGAGTAAAGCGAGAACATCAAAAATCGGCTGTGGTTACTCGATCTATTAGTATTCTGAATGGAAATGAGATAGTATTACTATGGATTTTGTTACTGGGGTTGCCAGCGTCAGAGAGAGCAAAAAGAATGCCATTTGGGTGATAGTTGATCGACTTACTAAGTCCGCTCATTTCATAGTAGTCGGGTGATTGGTCTTTCTGAAGCTTCTTTGAAGTATATATATCAGAAATTGTGAGATCGCATGGCATTCCAAAGCATCTATAATTTTCGATCGAGATCCACGATTTACATCGAGATTTTGGAAGCGATTACATGATTCTTTGGGTACTCGGGTTAATTTTAGTAATCGCATTTCATCCACAAACCGACGGACAATCGAGCGGGTAATTCAAATTTTAGAAGACATGCTTGGGCTTGCATTATTGACTTTGAATCGGGTTGGGAACGATACTTGCCATTATTTGAATTTGTTTATAATAATAGTCATCAATCTAGTATTCAAATGGCTCCATATGAAGCATTATATGGTCGAAGATGTCGATCACCCGGTATGTTGGACATGAGTTGAATGAGAAAAAGATTGTTGGACCCGGAATTAATTCGGGAGGCAGAAGAAGTAGTTAAAAGATCAAAGACAAAGTTGAAAGTAGCTTTTGTGAGACAAAAGTCTTATGCGCAGATCTAAAGCGACGAGATATAGAGTATTACGTGGGTGATAAAGTGTTTTTAAAAGTATCACCTTGGAAGAAAATTTTGAGATTTGGTCGCAAGAGGAAAATTAAGTCCTCGTTACATTGGGCCATATGAAGTAATTGAAAGAATCGGACCAGGTTGCCTATCGATTAGCTTTACCTCCGGAATCTGAGAAAATTCATAATGTTTTCATGTTTCCATGCTACGAAGGTATCGATCGGATCCATCTCATATTATTTCATTGAAGACATTGAGATTAGACCGGATTTGTCATATGAAGAAGAACCAGGTTCAAATACTAGCTCGAGAAGTGAAAGAATTAAGAAACAAACGAGTCCCTTTGGTAAAAGTATTGTGGAGAAGCCATAATGTAGAAGAAGCAACTTGGGAACTCAAGAAACTATGAGAGCGCATATCCTCACCTATTTCGAGTAAATTTCGAGGACGAAATTTATTAAGGGGAGAAATGTAACGACCGAAATTCGTGGGCACGCAAAAAAAAAAAAATGTGTTATCGGGCCTCCGTCTTAGTAAATCGAGTTAGTAAATAATCATTAGGAGTAATTATGAGTCTAGTAGTGTGTTTAATTAGATTTTTATATAGTGAATTTAGCTTAATTTAAGGTAATTAGGAAAAAGGATCAAATTGAATAAAGAGTAAAAGTTTAATTATAGATTAAAAGAAATTATAAAGGACCAAAATGGCAATTATGCCATTTAGCATAAGTTGAGGCGGCATAAGCTTAAAAAAAATCTGAGATTTTATGTGTTAAAATATATTATTAATACTATTAAATAATTATATTAATATAATATTATATTATATAATAAAGTAAATAGTATAAAAGAAATAGGAAAAGAAGCAGGAGAGAACAGAGAAACATTCGAAACAAGCAGGAAAGAAGAAGAAAAAGAAGGAAAAAGGAAAAACTAAAGATTTAAGGTTTGAGGTTTTAAAAGGTAAGTCAATTTAGTCATTTTCTCTTAATTTTGATGTTTTAGAAGCTTTAAAGCAAGATTTTGATGAAACTAAGTTGGTATTTTGAGAGTTTTTAGGTTTTTAAATATAGTTTATGTTGAAGAAAAAGATGAATTATGGATTAAATTATAATGAAAGGAGTATATTTATTTTAATCTAACTAATATTTTGATAAATTTAAGTTGATATTATATTGATTGAGTTTGATTAGAAGGTATTTAGAATAGAAAATGAATTTATCAAATGAATTGGTTAAATTGGTTGTTTATTGAAATGAATACGATTTATTTTACAGGGGGTTTTATATATTAATAAGCGCGAAATGTCACGAAATTTATATTAAACAAAATTTATATTTGCAAATTGTCTGATATGTCCGGTAATGCTTCGTAACCCTGTTCCGGCGATGGTTCGGGGTTAGGGGTGTTACATTACTTGCAAACAAGCCAAATCACGAGTCCAGCCTCACGGTTTATATACGCCCCTTCCTATTCCAGACACTCCGTGGGTCGACATTTCCATGGATTTCATCCTTGGATTACCAAGATCAAAAACAGGGAAGGACTCAATTTTTGTGGTAGTCGATCGTTTCTCTAAAATGTCCCATTTTATCCCTTGTTCTAAGACTGACGATGCTGTGCATATTGCAAACTTGTTTTTTCAGGGAAATCATACGATTGCATGGAGTTCCGAAGACAATCGTATCTGATCGGGACGTAAAATTTTTAAGTCACTTTTGGCGAACTCTGTGGGGAAAGTTAGGGACTAAACTACTATTCTCGACCACGTGTCATCCTCAAACGGATGGACAAACCGAAGTAGTGAACCGAGTCCTATCAACCTTGTTGCGAGCATTGGTGCAAAAAATCTCAAAAGCGTGGGAAGACTATGCGCCCACATCGAATTTGCTTACAACCGAGCCTGTTCATTACGCAACTAAATTTTCACCTTTCGAGATTGTTTACGGGTTTAATCCTCTCACCCTCTTGATTTATTACCATTGCCTACAGATAAATTTATACATTCTGATGCTAAAAAAAAGGCAGAATACATAAAGGAGCTGCATCGAAAGGTGCGCGAGAATATCGAAGCAAGAACCAAGCAATACGTCCAACGAGCTAACAAAGGTCGTAGACGCATTCTTTTTTGAACAGGACTGGGTTTGGGTTCATATGCGAAAAGAAAGGTTTCCCAAGCAAAGGCGATCTAAACTTCTCCCAAGGGGGCGGTCCATTCCAAGTCATTGAACGCATAAATGACAACTCGCACAAATTGGACTTGCGGTGACTATAATGTGAGCGCGAGTTTTAATGTTTCGATCTTTCTCCTTTCGATGTAGGTGATGATTCGAGGACGAATCAACTAAAAAGAGGAGGAATGATATGAACGCACCTATGATGAGAACTCAATCGAGACACCTTGAAGCGCCCAATGGACCAATTACGCGTAGCCGTGCTAAACAATTTAAAAACGCCATTTCAACTTTAGTGGCACAAATTTGGAACGACAAAAGAAAAGAGCGCAAAACACACCGAACATTTACAATTTATTTGAAGTCAAATATACTAGCTAGTGTCAAATGGGAGCATTTAAAAAAAGGGGTTAATACAAGCACATGTGAAATAAAATCAAGTATTTGGTGAGTAGTGCATAAATGGTACAAGCACTTGATGATAGAGATTAGGTAAATGCCTTATTTTAATTTCAAGATTATGGATAAAGGCATATGGTGGGAAATAAAATCAAGTATTTGGTGAGTAGTGCATAAATGGTACAAGCACTTGATGATGGAGATTAGGTAAATGCCTTATTTTAATTTCAAGATTATGAATAAAGGCCTATGGTGGAAGACAAGATCAATTGGATTGAAGAAATTAATGTGCCATATTGGAATTAAATATTTATGTTTATTTTTATTTTTATTTTATTTTTATTTATAGCCACTACAAGCTACCTATAAATAGCTTGTCAAACTTCAATTGTAAGAACAACTTGAATTTGAATGAAAAGAAGAATTTCTTTTGGTGAGTTTTCACTCTCCTTATTCTCGAGGTTTGAATTGACTTATCTAGTTTTCTAGTGGCGTCGTTATTTTCTTGTTTTGAACTTATCATCCTCACGGGTGTGGCGTTCATCTACCTATACCGTTGGTTCCTATCTCGCTAGATAGTGGGTCTCGGTTTTATTTCGAAATATCATACCGTCGGTTCCTATCTCGCTAGATAGTGGGTCTCGGTTTTATTTCGAAAACTCCTTCTATCAATTTGAAACTTATAAGATTCGGGTCTTTAATTTTTATTAAAGGTTCTTTCTTGTTTCAAATACATATCCATTCAACCTATCACCTATCCTTATTTATTTTTGAAGATATTATTTTTCCAACAAAATTATCCCTTTGTTAGTTGAACGAGAAACTGTCTAATTTACGATCGGGCAACTTTAACGATTCGCCTCCTAACCCGGGACGGCCCGTTATCATGGTGTTACCAATGAAATTGTCCTATCCAATAAGAATTTGAAAAGATAATCATTTTTCAATGTTTCCAATCCTCTTAGGCTTGGTGAGTTCTGAACAATAGTCCTGTTTCAGATTCTCATATTATTTCGAAGCTTTCAAAGTAATATGTGAAACTACTCTTATTAAAGTATTAGTCCAATACTCATTATTTCACTATAAAATGCTTGAAAAAGATCAATGGACAAGAAAGAAATTAATCAAGAGCATAGATCGAAACAAATAAGTTACAAAAGATAACCAGGAAAATTGATTGGGGTGTATATTGAAAAGAATAACAAAAAAAAAGGGTAAATTAAAAGCTAGGTGCCCCAGATATCGCAGCTTGAGCTTTTCTTGTTCAAACTTCTTGAGGACCATTTTAAGCTCAATATGTGTTTAGGGGATCCGGAGTACTTTGTTGATGCCCCAAGATGTAACATACTTCCTCATTGTTAATTCAAGCGTAGCGAGACTACTGTATGCCCCATCACGATTTGATCATAATTTGAACCGCCCTTTTCGGATTTTCGACTCAAAGCCCCTTTAGTCTCAAAGCGCCCTTTGTGGGTTTTCACCTTGGCCTCTCCGTTTTTTGTTTTTTGTTTTTTGCGGAAAGCCTCAAAGCGCCCTTTGCGGGTTTTCGCCTTGGCCTATTTCCTTCTTAAGTAAAGTGTTTCTTGACTGAGTTCGTATTAACTGGCTTCGGCTGACTCTTGCTGTCCATCACGGCTAGTATCAATGCTTCTCAAAAAATACCTTCTTTTTAATATAAGGTCCTTCTCAATTAGGCGTCCACTTTCCTCTGAAGTTCTTTTGCATAGGGAGGATTTTTTCAATACCAGGTCTCCTTCATGGAACACTCTGGGGTGGACCTTTTTTTGTTGTAAACCCGCATTATTTGCTTCTGGTACATTTGACCATGACGGCTGGCTCTCAACCTTTTTTCCTCGATCAGATTCAGTTGACCATATCGAGATTGAACCCATTCTGCTTCATCCAACTTTAGCTCTGACAAAATTCGAAAATAAGGAATTTCAATTTTGATGAGCAAGACTGCATCCATCCCATAAACCAATGAGAAAGGTGTTGCCCCGGTGGAGGTCCTGGCCCACATTCGAGAAGCATAAAGGGTAAATGGTGACTAGTTTATGCCAATCTTTACAAGTTTCAATCATCTTTCAAAATATTTTTTGATGATTTATTTCTTCTCTTTTCTTTTTTTCGTCTTTTTTCTTTGAATTTAAACTTGAATTTGAAATTGAAATTGAACTTGATAACGGTTGACTTTGTAACTTTTCCATAGGAACCAACCTTCACCCTCTTAGTGAAATAATTGATAATCCTTAAGATGAATTAATGTTGACTAGATGCTTTTGACGAGATCGTCCTCGTAACATCTATGCCCCACGTATAGGAAAAAATGGAAAAAGCACATAAGTCTTATCTTTCTCAATTTTGGCATTTCTGGCATAACTGATGCAACCTCCTTTTCATAGTAGACCAGTAGTAACAGAACCTTATAATCGACTTGGCTATCGGTAAACTCTTAGCATGTGCCTTTTTGAACATTCCATAGCCTCCTCGTGCCTAGGCATATCTTGATGCGATCATGCAAAGACATCATTGAATTCTTGGAATAACTCAATGATGTCTCGCTTTGTTTCTATGGTGGGCAAGGCTTCGATCTTCACTCATTTCCTAGACTCGCCATGTCTACTGACCCTTTGTAGAGTAAGGTCTGTTTTTCATCTTGTTAAACCATTCTTAACAAGTCAGAAGATATGGCACAATCTCTATCATCTTCACAGTCCTTAGATCCCCTAAACCCATATTTCATTCAAAAAGGGAGTCCGTAACAACGTCGCTCATGTCGTTGATATCTGGGTACCTAGGTACGAAGGTAAGAAATCCAAAGAATGAATGATTCTAAGGATGATTATTGGTATGGTCATGAAAGAATACTAAAAAATAAAAGAATGTACAGTATGAAAATAGAATAAAAGAATATGCATTCAAAAAGATGCATTTTATTGAAATGATAATTCTGGACATAAGCCTATTTCACAAAAGAGCTCTTATTGCCTTTAGGCCTAAGGCAACAAACATGTTTTGCACATTACCATAGATCAGTTCTAAAAAATACAGGGATCTCTTCCACAGTCCCATTATTCAAAACACTTTCAAGTGCACAAGGACTTGGAAACTTCATTCTCTTTAAGGAGTCGCAACTTTCTTGTCTCCTCCTTCAATTATCACATTTACTGTCGCATCACAGTGATCTGGCTTTGATGAACTGTCGATCTTCACAACTCCCATTTGAATGAACTTTTCTACTAGCTTTTTGAACGTAGTACATTTTTCAATTAAATGACCCTTTATTCCTGCGTGGTACTCGCATTGGGCATTCTCATTATACCATTTTGGGAATGGAGGTTGCAACGGATTTGAATAAAATGGGGACACCACGTGTGCGTTCAACAAACATTGATATAGCTTCTTATACGTCATTGGGATTAGTGTAAATTGGAACTTTTCAGAGTTTTGCCTTGTGCCTGACTCTTGTCTCATCGACCCTTGTTGCCCAGCAGTGATCACCTTTGGCTGGTTAACAATAATTGTTTTTGGATACCCTTTGTTGTGAGTATTCGTATTATTCATCTCATCATCCCTTTTCCTAGGAATGGACCTTTTAGTGGTTTCCCTGCTTCAATCTTGCCACCCCTTATGGCATTTTCAATCATCTCTCCTGCCATCACTAAATCTGCAAAGCTCTTAGTAGTACTTCATATCATGTGAGTGATGAATGGAGCCTTCAAGGTATTGATGAAGAGCATTGCAGTCTCCTTTTCTAGGAGTGGTGGCTGAACTTGCATGGCGACCTCTCTCCATCTTTGCACATATTGCCTGAAGCTTTCATTTGGTTTCCATACTGCCTGAAGCTTTCATTTGGTTTCTTCTCCATGTTTTGCAAAGTGATTCTATCAGGCGCTATATTAGTCACATGGCCGTAATGCTTCATGAAGGCTTGTGCCAAATCTTTCCACGATTTAACTTGAGTACGACTTAACTGGTTGTACCATTTAGCCGCGGCTCCAGTCAGACTATCCTGGAAACAGTGGATCAACAACTGGTCGTTGTTGACATATCCTGTCATTCTCTAACAAAACATTCTAATATGGGCCTCAGGGCTGCTGGCCCCGTTGTACTTTTCAAACTCCGGCATCTTGAACTTCGGAAGAAGTACCACATCTGGGACTAGACTCAGCTTCTTAGCATCCACATCGCATTGGTAATCAGCACTTTCCAATGTTTTGAACTTCTCCTCTAACCATTTACACTGATCCTCCAACTCTTTCGGGAGTTCCGTCCTTGCCTTTTCCTCTTCTGCTGCATCATCAAAATCAGGGACCATCGATTTTTGCGATTTCTCTCGAGTTGGGGCTCGAACGCCAAAAGTTTGCGGTCTTTGAAGTACCGATTTGATATCGAGGTCGAGTATTGACATACACTCTTGGCGGTTGAACTTGGGAGTTTACAGAGGCTAAGCCTGGAGGATAAGCAGAATATTCATTTTCATCTCCGACATCGACCATAGGGCCCTTTCCTTTATCTTGCCCTCCAGTCAACAATTGTGTTAACTGGCTCATCATACTTTTCTAGGATTCTAGCATTTGATCCCTTATGTCCTGTTGGATCTTAGCCAACAGTTCCTGCAGTTGGTCTTGCATTTCCTTCTGCATATGCTCTAACTTTTCCATCCTTTGATCCATTACTTTCATTTTTCTTCGAGTGTGGTAGCGATGTTCCAGGGTAATTATAATACGACCTCTAGTTAATAGGGTTCTTTTATGATATTTTAATACACATGATGCGATGAAATGCAAATGCATGAATGCAAAGAAAGAGAGGCGTTGACTCTGAATTCAATTACATTAGAAAAACTTTACTAGAAAATAAATTTCTTTACACAAAAGGATCACATATACGGCCTTGCCCTCATAGTCCAAGTGAAAACATGAATCCCTTATTCGCAAAAGTTACGTCTTGCAAACTTCTAATATATGCCTCCCCTAGCTTCTTTTGATTGATCTGGATCACGACTCCCTGCTTCATAATGCTTGTTATACTCTTTAAGAAAGTCGATACGTGGTGATTCATGATTTGTCTTTGTCAGCTTGAATCCTTGGGTAATAAGGTCTTGTATTCCTTCATAGACTATCAGTTTTCTCTCGCTGTGTTCACTTGGATTATATTCGGACTACCGTTTTATAATCCATTTTATCAAAAAATCCATTTTCTTATGACCAACTTTTCTATTTAGCAATCGGGTATGAATCAACACCTCCTTTCTATGATGATGAAATGCAAGGTAGTCAAAATAAAAGAAAACGCGTTAGTGCAAGAGAAATAGACAACACAGAACACCTGTCCGGGTAACCACTCGAGTTTGGCGTGGCTCTATCTAGGGTAGGCTCCTAGGGTTGCTATATGTGGCTTGGTTCTAAAGGAAGGGTACCTGAACCAGCAGATACCTCGATCCTCACCCATTATAGGCTCATATGGACCGAGTTCAGTTCAAGGGAATACATTTCCCTATGGCTGTACGGAGGTGAAAACCTCACGAAGACATAGGTATGGATGTATCCTGAAAGCGGTCCACTATCCTGCACGGAGGTGAAGACCTCACGAAGGAGTAGCTTCTCACTTTCATTTAAAGGTGTGACCACTACGGTCATGCAATATGATGCAAATGTATCCTAGATACTTAAATCGTAACAAACATATGCAATGGAAAAAAAAGAGTCAAAATCAGATTTTAATTTTCAATAAAAGGACATTAATCAATCAATTCTACGGCTTGACTCTCTTATTATCCCCAGTAGAGTCGCCAAGCTGTCGAAATCATTTTTTTGTTTGAAAAACGGGCCGACTTTAAAAAAGAGCATGGAGTCACCACCAATCCTCTTTCGAAGTGTGATTGGGTCACTTTAGAAAATATTTTGGTCTACAAATTTTAAGAAAATGGGCTCGGGAGTCGGTTACGCATTAAGAAGGATTAGCACCCTCGCAACGCCCAAGTTGGTACCGTATTGATTGATTAATGTCCTTAATGTCGAAAATTAGAAAAGATTTTAAAGTATGAATTTTCAAAAAAATATTTGGATAACTCGAATTGGATATCGAAACTCTCTTATTCCGAAGGAATGAAATATCACATCCAGCACGTTAGGATACGATATTTCAGACCTTCGACATCAAGATCACTTCATGATTTCCAAAGTTCATGCATTGTTATTTTAAAAAGGGTATTCCATTGTTTGGCCAAATGAACGAATCGAAACCCAGCACGTTAGGGCACGATTCCTCAAATTTTCAAACATGAAATATTGCCTTATTTTTTAAAGTTGAAAAAGCACGATCAAAATTCTAAAAAGATATTCAGTCCTTTGGACGGGCGAAAAATTGAAACTCAGCACGTTAGGGCACAATATCTCAAAACCTCCGAGCACAAAATATTGTCTTGCTTTTAATTTCAAAAACCGGTCTTAAAGGTTTTTTAATGGTTGGGCCAAACAGAAAACCGAAACCCAGCTCGTTAGGGCACGATTCCTTGAGTTTCCCAACCACTAAATACCTTTATTTGAAAAGAATGATGGGTCAAGAATTTGGAGGATAAATTGCAATGTTGACAATCAATATGAATATAAATATAATAAAAAAATAATATGTATATAAAAAATAGTGATAACAAATAAATAATAGTGGTAAGAAGAATAAAAAAATTATTAATAGTAGATGAAAATGGTAATAAGAGTAATAGTAAAATAATATAAAAGGAATAATAATAATAATGAAAATAGCAGTCATTTAATGTAGTTGAAATAACTGAATTTTGGGTTGTTCGATCAAGTAAGGGAAATTCGATGGAATTCATACTCAATGTTATTATTATTTTGACTTTTTTCTTTCTTTTTATTATCTGAATATTCAGGAACTAAGACCATTCCAATGCTCCTTTTCGCCATGCATAAACTGAACCAACAATTAGAATAAGCACGAAAATGAAAGCTTCTATGAATACGGGTACCCCCAATACATCGAAACTCATTGCCCATGGATAAAGAAAAACCGTTTCAACATCAAAAACAACAAAAACTAGAGCAAACATATAATAACGGATTCTAAATTGTAACCAAGCATCGCCCATTGGTTCTATACCCGATTCATAACTAGAAAGTTTTTCTGGACCCTTTCTAATCGGGGCTAAAACTCCAGAAATTAGAAATGCCAAAATAGGAATAGCACTTGATATTATTAGAAATGCCCAGAAAATATCATATTCGTAAAGCAGAAACATAGACGAACTCCTATGAATGTGAAAAATAGATCGGATTAGTCGCTTCGACCTGGAATTCATTGTCAAGTCATCCGCAACTGTTTGTTTAGTCAAAACAACAATTCATTTTGATCGAATCGTCTAGTTTCGTTTGTTTGCTGTGTTTCCATGTTAATAACGTTAATAAAATAAATATAAATATAATAATAACATAATCATAGTAATAATAATATATACAAAAAAGAAGGGTAATAATAGAATAATAATGATAAGAAACGAATATAATAATAATGGTAAAATTGAAAAAGATAGGGTAGTAGTAAAAAAATGACTATGAATTGGTAATAACAATAGTAGTAATAATAATATTAATAGTAATGAAAATAATAATCAAAGTGATAGTAAAAATAAAAAATATTAATAATAAAATAATAGTAATAATATAAAAAAATGTAGTAAAGATAAAAGCAACATTAATAATAACAAAAATAATAGGAAGGTTAAAGAATAGCCATAATAATGCAAGTAATAAAAATAATAATACTAATAGTAAATATAATCATAAGAATAAAAATAATAATAGTAGTCATAAATATAATAATAATGGCACGTATAATAATAATAATCATAAAGTGAAGTAATAAGAATAATAATACAATAATGGTAGTAAAAGGTAAATAAATTATAGTAATAGTAATAATAATGGTAATAAATAATTAATAGTAATAAAAATATTAAATAATAGGGATAGTAGTAGAAATAGCAAAATAACTAAAAAAAGGGGAATGAGAACAAGCTAAAATCTCGGGGTGCACCATATAAATACTGGAGAGTTAATCGAGGATCCGAATGAAGCACACTGAAACTAGCAGGGACTAGATGGGAAAATATTCCCTTGGTTCCCTGCGCATGTTCACCATGACAACCCAAAGGACTGAATTGAAAAACCATATGAAGTTTGAGGGCCAAATCAAAACAAAAAAGAAAAGAAATAAAGCTGGATCAAATGGCACAACAAAGGTGAGGGACCAGAAGCGTAAATCCCCCTTTTAAAGTAGGAGCACGCGGATTCGTGCCCCCCCCGCCGCAAAGAGCTGTTTCATTCAATGTTTCAAAACCCACTTTTATTTCTTGTTCATTTCAATCTCTGTTCAAAAAACTTTAAAGCTTCTCCCCTCTCCCTTTCTTATTCTCTCTTTCATTTTGCCCATTAGGGCTTGAGTTCCCCCTAATCCGACGATCCCTTGCCGGAGCTCCCGCCGCCAGCGCCGGCTAAAACAAGGTAAACTTTTCGTTTAAGGCGTAATTTTTTTAAATAAAAAAAATGAAACGAAAGAAACCAAGACAGAAAACGAAGAAAAGGAAAAAAAATCATCCTTCTTTGTGCTTCTATTAAGATTTTCTGTAGGATTCAATGTACTGTTCTCTGTATTTCTTGTGTAAATCGTGTAAACAACAAGTAGATCCCCCCCATTTACAATGTTAAGAATGGCTTTATATAGCCTAAATTACAACTGCTTGGTACCGAATATTTGGCCCCTCTTTGCAGGTGCACGCGGAGATCATGGAGGACGTGGGACATGCTACGTGGGCGTGGTGGATGGCGCGGATGGCGGCTCTGCTGGCGTGGGAATGGCACACGACCAAAGCACCTAAACTGATTTAGGTTGCTGAAATTTTAGGGTTTAGTTGGGCCTAATAATTTGGGCTTCGATGTTAGGCCATTTGGGCTTTATTCAAATCTCTTTTTTTTTGTTTTATTTTCTGGTATTGGCGTGGGCCTCGGGTTGCTAAATTGGGCCTTACAGTAATAAATAAGAGAACAATAAGAGCTCTCAAGATAACTCTTCAAAGGGTAAAGATAACTTATGTTATCAATGTGATATGGAAGATTATTGGCCACATATGTAGCATATGCCTAAATATTTTGTTTCTGTTAATATTCTTTGAGGAAGGATATGAGAATGTAGTAGTAAATTCTATCATTATAGATAGAAAGTATTTATCTTATTTGGTACTAAAACAAACAAATATTATTTCAATATTTGATAGTACAAAATTAGTCGAAAGCTCTAAAAGAGTTAATATTTTAATATCTTGTGATGGTTAATCCATTGGTTTTAAAAGATATTTATAATGGATCTTATATTGAGATTTTGAATGAAAAATATATAATATTTCACATTAAGGGGTTAGAAGCAAAATATTTGACTATGAAAGGTCTGTTTATGAGTAATAAAATATTATAATTCTATCTAAAGCTCGTAATGGTTGGATGCTCCTGAAGTTGCAAAATTTTTTTTAAAACATTGACATATTCCCTGAAGCGAATACTGTATATAATTATTTGGAAATTATATTTATTGACTTAGTGGCATTATAGACTTCATATTGATTTAGACATTTCCAGTAGTAAATGTCACAATATTACTTATATGTGGAAACAAAGAAAAAAGAATAACAGTAAAAGTATCAATTTGTCACAATTTATATTGACATTGTTAGTACAATTGAAATGCATGTTAAAGTAAACAAGAAGTTTACTGATACAAATGTATTTACTACTTGGCGTGACCAGTTAGACCATCATGAATCATATATGATGCGAAAATTAATTGAGAATTCATATGGACATTCGTTAAAAAAAAAACTAGAAGATTCTTTAATTTAAAGAATTTTCATTTGTTGTTTGTCCTCAATGAAAATTGATTCTTAGAAACTCACTAGCTAAAGTTGAGATTTAATGTCTTGCATTTCTAAAATGAATATGGGCCCACTCATCCACCATGTAGATGGTTTTGATATTATATGATTTTTGTAGATGCATCTACAAAATAATCACATATGTGTTATCAATTTGTAACTTGTCGTTTGCAAGATTGCTTGTTTAAATGATTAATTTCAAATTATGCAATTAAAACTATTCATCTTGCTAATGTTGGTGAGTTTACATCTCAAGTTTTCAATGATTATTGCATGTCAATTAGGATAAAAGTTGAACATCCTATAGCTCATGTTCACACACAAAATGATTTAGCTGAATTGTTTATCAAATGCCTCCAACTAATAGCTAAACCATTACTTATGAGAACAAAACTTTCTATTTCAGCATGAGATTCATGCTTTGATTTACATGTTGTACGCATCAAGCCAATAAATTATAAACACTCCCCATTACAATTGATTTTTGGTCAAGAGCCAAATATTTCCTATCTTACAATTTTTGGATGTGCGGTATATGTTCCAACTGCTCCACCACAACGCACAGGTCATAATAAGAGATTGGGAATGTATATATTTATATGAGTCTTCTTATAATATTTTTGAGCAATTAATTTGAGATTTAATTGTGATATGAGTTGTCAGTTTTCCCAACATTAGGGGGAGGGAAACAATAACTTGTAATGAGTTAGGGGGAGTAATTGAACCAGAAGTTCAATAAGGATAATTCATTACAAGTTAACTGTTAGATGTATTTACAACCTTAATAAGAATAACCAAGTGTTATATATCATCTAATATTTTAATTTGAATCAAAGTCCTAGTAAATATTAGATTGATCAGTTCCAAAGATGAAAATTGTTCTAGATGGTCATATAATGGAGGCGGGTGCTCCAGAAGAGACCCAAGACATAACTAATAAGTAAAACTTCAGAAGAGATTCAGGTACCTGGAACTGAATTTTAAAATAATGAAAATAATGGATCTCGATAAGTTATGTCAATTCGAGAAAATGTGGAACTGAATAATAAAAGTGGTCGACAATAATTTTGCATGCAATATTATTATTGAAATAATGAAATAAAATAAGGATCTTGAATAAATCTATTGAGAAATATAGATATGGAATAAATTGATCAAAATAGAAAGATGCAACTCAAGTACAATTATATTCGTGGAGTTTTTGGACCAGTAGTCCAAATATCTAAAGGTATAAAGCCAATGAGAGTACAAATGAAGTAGTTTTGCAAAACCGGAATAAAAATATGAAGTTTTTCGCTAAGTACTGGTATTGATTATTAAAAGATATAATATTCTTTTGTGGTGGATGCAATAACCTTTAGATGTATTATTAAATTGACAATTCATAAAATATTTAACTTGCGTCTAATGGTTGTTGTTACAACCTTTATAAATCACTATATAGTAAAGTTTATATTAAAATCCTTGAAGGATTTAGAATGCTAAAAGCGTATTGAAATTCTCGGAAAATTATTCATTTATATGAATTGAAATAATTTGAACATATGTGGTAAATTTGAGTAGTTGAAGTAGGATTATAAAATGATCCAAAATACTTATTTGTGTTTTTTTATAAAAGAATCATGATTAAAGTTTGTTATGATTATTATTGAATCACCTGAAGAGATCAAAATATATTTTACCAAATTTTCCTCACTCATGACTTTTAAAAGAATGGTGATATAAATGGTTAGCAAATACATTCAAATAGTCATTTGAAAAACTAGTATTCAAGATTGAATACGTACAATATGAGAAAATATGTGATGTTTTCATGAGGGGGAATAAATACGTGTTGAATTCTTTTTCCCTTAATCGAGGTTTTGTCCCATTGGATTTTTCTAGTAAGGTTTTTAATGAGGCAACATATTATACGTATTATAGATTGTGTACTCTTTTTCCTTCATTAGGTTGTTTTTATTCCACAGGGTTTTTTCTAATAAGGTTTTAACGAGTCATATTATCTATCAATAGACATCCAAGGGGGAATGTTATGAATATCTTATTAAGTGGATGTCCATCATTATCAAGATAAAGTTTTACTGTACTTTAAATTCTAATAGTTATTAGAATTAGATCTCTACTTCTTTTATACTTCTTATGCCTATAAATAGAGACTCTGATGAAGCATTGTAATTATCCCTTTTAATCAATAAGATTCATTCTCTGTTGCTTTCATATTTTCTTTATTCTTTATTCTCTCCATTTTTTTATTTTATAATTTTTTATAATAATTTAGGGACAAAATTAATTTTTTTAATAATAAAACAACTAATTTAATGTAGTCTCTATAATACAACTACCTCCCAAGTAGTTTAAGACACCTTAATGCATGCAGTCCCTGCATTAGGAAACATAGTAACTTGAATAGTCGTGAGAGGCTTTTGCAACTTCTTCGGTCCATTTGAGTTCGTATTTGCATGCTGCAATTTTGGGAGAAGCGCTTGGAACTCCTCAACACTTAGTCCATGGTTGCCAATAAGATGGTCGAAATCTGCCGTCGACTCTTCAGCAACAAACCGAACGAAATCGCTGTCTTTGAAGTGAATATAAGGGCTAGTACTTTTTGAGAAGTGTTTTTGAAAAGTTTAGTTTAAAATTTGAGTGTTTAACATTGCTGTCAAAAAATGCTTTTGAGAAATAAAATGTTCATTTTAGACATGTTATTATCAAGTAACAAATATGCACTTAAATAAAATTTAAATTAGTTAATATTATTATATTTTAGTAAGAATATAAAAAAATTACTATAACTTGTTAATATTTTAATATATGAAATATAAATTTTAAATATTTTTAAGTAATAAATATTAATTACTTATAAAATTTAATTAGAATATATAAACTACATTTTAAATATTTAAATATAACCATTAAATATTTGTAATTAGTATTTTAAAAAATATTTTTTTATTTTTAATTAATGATTTTAACACATTTGTAATTAAGTACCAAGAAAAAGAGAGGAAAAAACTATGTTATTGGAGGGGTAAAAAATTAATTAAGCACTAAAAATATTTTTGGGAAAGGAAAAGTTAAAAATTTTAGCTTCTCATTTTCAAAAGTGATTTTCAAAAGCAATTCTGAAAAGCCAAAAATTCCAGCCAAAATCAACTTATTCTGCACAGCTTTTCTTCCAAAAGTGCTTTTGGAGCGAATTTTTTTTTTTTAAGCACAGAAGAATAGCCCCAAGTCATTTGAGGAGGCAAAGGCAACACAACATTGCCCATAATTAGTTTAAGCTTGAAGTTTATATGACATGACATGTTATAATTAGTTGAAAAAAATGATATTTAAATATAATATTTGGTATTAAACTTGGTATTTTTTTAAAATTTAGTACCTAAATTTTTTTTGCCACAATTTGGTACATAAACTTGGCACTTTTTTCCTAATTTAGTATCTAGCATTTTTTTAGGTTTAATTTGGTACATAAATATATAAATTACGTAAAATACTAATGGTGTTAACTTTTTTTTTGTTATGCTATAAAAATATTGTCAGTACAGAAATTCATGTTAAAAAAATAGATATTGAATTATACTTAACGAATTAATATTAAATAAGAAAAAAAGAGTTTTAAAAATCCAAATTAAAAGAAATTTATTATTTTTAATTAATAAAATAATCAAATAATTAAATAAAAGTAAAAGTAATTAAAGATATGAAATACAAAAAAAAATCATATTATTTGTCACATGTCGGTCATACATTGATTATTTTTGTTACCTCATGAAAAAATAATATTGTTAGTACTTAGTATATTAAAGTAAATTGTAAAACGTTTGACAAGTTCAAGTATTAAATCAAACAAAAAAAAAATTAGGTACCAAAATAGGAAAAAAAGTCAAGTTCAAATACCAAATTGCACCTCCAAAAAGATTAAGTTCCAATTAATAAAAAAATGTCAAGTTTAAATATCAAATTAGGGAAAAATATCAAGTTCAAGTACCAAATATTATATTAAACAAAAATATGTACATATAGTTTAAGTATTAATGTATGCGCTATTAATTTTCATATAAAAGGAGAAGATAATTTAGAAGTGATGAAAATAAAATTAAATATGAAAAAAATGGTTAAATCCTAAAAAAAAAAAGTTAAATTCCTTTCAAAAGTTTTGAATTTAATCTTTATATTTTAATTTAGTCGATTTTAATTTTTGTACTTTTCAAAATTTAAAATTTAATTCTCGCCAAATGGTAATTATTAAAGGTGTTCATGGGCTGAATCGGGCCCAAAAAATGGACCTAAATTTTTTTCCAAGCCCGACCCATATAAAAATGCTAAAACCCAAGCCCGACCTAGCCCGCCCGTATTAAAATTTTATATTATTTTATATAATTTTTAAATATATATAATACATCAAAAATACTGAAAAATTAAAATAAATATTTCCCAACAAATGCCTCTAAAATAATAATAAAATTAACAAATGCCGTTAAAATAATAACAAAATTAACAATAAAATAAGTTTTATACAATATTCAATCAATAACAACAAAATAGTAGTAACATAATAGTAATATGGTAGCAAAATAGGGAGAAAACAACAAGAAAATAACATTCAAAAATAAAAAAAATAGCAAATTCTTTTTGTCATTTAGTGAATTCGGGCCGGGCCCGGGCCAAAAATACCTTACTCGAGGCTCGGCCCATTTTTTAAACGGGCCTTATTTTTTGTCTAAGCCCATTTTTCGGGCTTATATTTTTGCCCAAACCCTCCCAAATTTCGATTGGGCCGGTCCGGGCCACCCGACCCATGAACACCTCTAGTAACTATTAAATTTATATATTATCATATGTGTAATTCCATATTAACTTATCATTTCCACATGTTACTCATAAAAAATTCCAGTTAATGGATTAACGACTATTATTTACGTCAAGACTGAAATTTTAAAATTCGAAAAGTATAGAGATTTAATACTATCCAATTGGATAATATGGACCAAATCTATAATTGTACAAAAGGTACAAGACTAGTAATTGGATTTAACCAATTTGAATTTAACTGCTACTATTTGAGTTAAGACTAAAATTTTAAATTTCAAAACATATAGGGATTAAAATTGGTCAAATTAAAGTACAAAGATTAAATCCATAACTCTCACAAAGTACAGGGACTAATAACAAAATTTAACCTAAAAATTATGGGTAAGCTACACAATTATTCACTAAACTATGAGTAAGTTTTCATTTTAGTCACTTGAAATGTTACAATTTGATCACTAATGTTTTTGAATTTTTTTTGTCATCTAATTATTGAGTGATACTTTTTTAATTGGTACAATAATAAATTTAGTCCTCGATTTTTATATTTTTTCAATTTGACCCCAATTCTATATAATTTTTTAAAAAATTCAAAATTTCAATTCATTTAAATCATTTTTCAAAACTTAGATTGTGAAAATAAATTATATTATGAATTTTTCCTTTGCTTATAACGAAAAAGCTAAGTCAATAATCATAAGAGGTAAAAAATAAAGAACCAATAATTTTGCTTAATGTTTTTATTTTTTTTTAAAGAACATGTATTGGATATTTCTATATAGATAATATAGAAAGAAAATTTGGAGGGTTTAAAAACAATTTTCTCTCACATTATCTATTGTTGATAATTTTATCTATGTTTGTTTAATTTTTAGAAATTTCTAATTTTTTTTAAAATATTTTATATATAATGAAGGTAAAATTGATGGAAGTATAATAAACAGGACTAAAATTATTATACCAACTAAAAAATGTCAGGAAAAAGAAAACAATTTAAAAAATTTTAGTATCAAATTGTAACTTTTATTTACTTCAATAACTAAAGCAAAAAGTTTACCGAAAATCATTTCTTCCCTCTCTCTCTGCTATTCATTATTATCTGTACCAAAAAAAGAATAGTTTAATTGAAAATAGAAATGCAAAGCTCGGATGTTTTTTCTTTGATAATTGAACACAGGTTTTTTCTTCTCCGGCTAGGACCTTTTTCCTACATAAAACCCCTTCGAGTTTAGGTTTCTATTTCTCTTTTAAGCCTCTTTATCTTTTATTGGTTTATGGGTTTTAATTGCATGCATTTTTTTTTTTGTTATTTTTTAAAATTTATTTTCCAAGTTTTAAAGGGCATATGCACTTGTTCAAGCAGTCAACATTTTTGGTGGTTTTAGAGTGTGGGTTTGCTTCAAAACGGAGTTTGAGAACCAGCTCTTAAAAATCAGATTTTTTTTTTCTTTGGCATTTAGTTTTTAGAACAATTTAGTGGAAATGGTTCCCTGTGGAGAGCTCCAATGAATCCAACATAAAGGGCATTAACAAGCATGTGAGTCCCATTCTTTGAAATCTCTTGGTCACTGTTTAGCATTTTTGTTTTCCAAAGTAATTTTAGTAGCTTTCATTTATGTTGATGATTCATTGTTCTACTTTTCTCTTATTCAATTTTGATTGTTACTAGTTTTGGTTGTTTTTTTCTTTTTCATTTTTGCTACGGTACTCGAATTCTTTGTTTTCCTTGAACTACTTGTGAGCGACACATGAATGCAAGGACATGACCTTTAAGATTCTCCGAGTACATGAAGAACTTAAAAATTTAACCATACCTATGTTGGACAAGTTTCATATCCAACTCTCAAACTCAAGTTACAGTAACATAACATTTTTGGAACTTTTGTTTTTGATATTGTTTAATAAATAAGATCCTGAAAAAAGTGAAAACACTTGGATCTATTTAGTTTTCTCTTACTCTATTGGCTTTATGTGTATATATGTATGTGTGTGTGACACGAGCGTGTGAAGAACTTGTAGTGAAGTGTGTGTGTGTGTGTGTGAAAAACTTGTAGTCAAGTGGCATTATTTGTTTCATGACAGTGTATATATTATCTATTATGTTGCTCTGACTCTTTATTAGTGGCATTATGTATATATATGTATATGAATAACTTGTAGTGAAGTGGCATTATTTGTTTCATGACAGTGTATAAGTTTATTATGTTGCTTTGACTTTTTATTTTTCTTTAAGTATCTGCATTCAACATGGTGGATGTGACCCTTTAAGGAAGCTCCATATATACGGGGAACTTGAGCATACCAGTGTTGAATACATATCCGTATCTAACACTTACATTCAGGTCTGAGTAATATTATACCCTGTCAGTGCATCAAACATAAGTTCATATATATATTGTTGCTAAGGAGAAGATTGCAAGCTTGCAGTTTCAACCTATATGGCGCACTTTCATTCTCATGTATATTGTTTTACTTTTTGTGGCAATATATGGTGGAAAGTTCAGCATTTTGCATCACATTGAAAGGCCTGCTTGTTTGCTGTGGTACATTATGGTTTACACTGTTATAGTGTATAGGCATTGGTTAATTAAGCTCAAAAGATAAATTTCTAAATCAGTTCATTAGGTGAGTATTTGTCAGTAGAGGCTGCCTATGTTACCGGGACTTGGGTACAAGTTCAGATACAGTTATGTTCAATTATTTTGAGTTTTCCTATGTATTAACTAAATATGCGCCGGACACATGTACTTGAAGAAAATGTAGAATTAGAGCTACATAGGAGGATGTAACCATCCCTTTGTCGCAGTTTTCACCTTGTGTAACTTAAGTACTATCTCTTGATCCTATAGAAACAACAAAATTATATTTACATATATCAATTTAGATTCATGGTTTTGCCATTATAGCTTATATCTATGTTATGTAAAGTTTAAACCTTGCTAAATGCAGAATTGTTTACAAGTCAAGCACATGTTGTGATGCATTTTCTTCTTTTATTTTCTACAATGATCGAAACCCCCTTTCCTTTAGAATGATTTGTTTTTGAAGTTCGAAATATACAAATTCGGTCATATGATCACCATTGAATGGAAAGAATTCAGTCGATTGGTGTGTGTTGTTATTTCTCAAATTTGTTGACTAATTTCCTGGCTTTTTTCGATTTTAGGGACTGCTGTGATATTGAAAAGCCTAAGAGGGTGAAGGCTTTTCACAGTGGAGACTATGATGAATGTATCGAGAAAGCAACGGCTGTGGCAACAAATTCTAGCAAGAAAGCAGTGAAATATGCTCAAAGAAAATATGCTATTCTTCATCCTCTTGAGATCAAGAGTGAACGTTTAGTCGAGGATCATTGTAGTTCGGCCCGAGAATCACTTACTGGTTCTTATTCTGGGAAAGAAAATGAGGATTTGACTGATGAAATGAGTGAATCCGAGGAATACTCAGATTCAGCTCTGGAATTATCTAGCCCTTTCATATCCTTTGAAGAGCCAAATCATATTAACGGTACTAAGATGCACTCTATGTTGGTAAAGAGAACAAACACACCAAATGATTCCAAGGATGATGGAACAGAACGAATCAAGCGAATGAGAGGACTTGAGGATCTAGGCATGGGTGTTGAATCAAAAAGAAAAGCCGAGGCTCCAGGCTTGCTTGAGCTAGTTCAACAAGATAATGCTTCATTATATGGTTCAAACAACGGCCATTGCCTCTCTAACGGAGACCAGTCATCATTGATAAAAAGAAAGAGATCACAACTGGCAAATGTTCACAAATTCTCGAAAAGGAAATATCACTGGCGACCATTGACCAAGGTTTTGGCAAGTACAGCTTTGGTGTCGGTTCCTGTTGTTTGTGGTGAAGTTCCAAGTTCAAGTGGTTTGTCCCTTATGGGACTCTCTGACAACAAGTTTCCAGGAATGGATTTTAATGAATCCGGGGGAAGTGTTTATGCAGTAATTAACAACAACAATACTAATAACTACTCGGATAATACTGGAGTTTCATGTGAGAATTGTGTCTCAAATGCTTTTGAACTTGTTGCTGATGTATCTCAAATTAGTAATACGACAAAAGATGATGAAATTTTCGGCATACCAGGTATTCTAGGTCGGCTATTTGATGTCCCATTTGTTGAAGATAAACCATCTGCAGGTATTCTAGACTGACCATTTATAACAAATATAGCATTCTGATTATCATTGCATCTCTTTTTGTGCATAAACATTTATAAAATTACAGTTGTATTGTTTGACCTACTCTCATGGCAGATTTTTCTCCGATACTTGTATCATGTCCATCTGCAATACCTGAAGTTGGTGATTTGGGAAGGCGAGCTAAAATTGAAGGACATAATGAATCTGGTTTTACGAGATTAGTTGCTATCGATACAAATAGTACTAGCCAAAGAATGGAGGAAGGTGCCACGGAATGGAAGTTAAAAGGAAAGAGAAAAGTGAGACAAATAAGTAAAATTCATAAGCGCGGCTTGAGAAAATATGTGGACATGGACGATGAATCAAAACACTCGTATGGGTTTTCTCGAGGTTCTGATCAGAAAGTTGAAGAGCAGCTCGATGGGTTCCGAGACTGTAAGTCTATGTCTCAGGAGCCTCGAGTGAGGGGGCCAATAGTGGAGGCAAAAATACTACCTGGTCGTTCTATGACTCCTCGAAGGTCACTTCTGTACCATCATTGTCACTATACTGTTAACTCCAGATATCTGATGACAGAATTTCATGGAATAACTGATTCTACTGATTCATCATTATATGATGTTAGGATCGAGGTGAAAGCTAACTACCGGCCACAGCATGTTCAATTAGTTTCCCTTGTGAGTAAAGTAAATGGGAAAGCCTTAATTGGTCATCCTCTAACGGTTGAGGTTTCAAGTGATGATTGTTACTACGGCGATTTGACTCATGAAGTTGCTATCGAGTGCACCGAAGTTGGTCATTTAGTGAAGCAAAATCCTGGTGGACTAATCTCTACAAAGCATATGAAAATGGAATCACGTTTCCCGTCACATAAATCAGCTAAGGTGAAGAAAACTGGATTATCATCTAAGAAGACTCGGAAATTGTCTTCACTGAACGGTCCAAAGGCAGGCATAGATGACTGGAAACTGGTGACAGACAAGTTCAAGGGTCATGAAATAGCTTGCATTGCTGTAAAGTTAGCATTCAATAGGATAAACGAAGCATTGAACAACTCCAACACAACCAACACACCGCGTCATTAACATCCGGCAATTCATGAATAGGTAGTCCTTACTATAATGATTGTTGCCATTTCGGTGTTTTTATTCATTTGAAAAACCTGGTAGCTGTTTCATTTTCAAAGCCTCGAATTGAAGCAGCAGTGGCCCGAACCATTGCATTCAGCGGCGGGTAGAAGGAATCCCAGTTGTATGATTGAATTAACATTTTGTTGTTGTAGAAAAAGAACATGGTTGGAATATGAAGGATGATGAAGATGGGTTTATTAGGCTTTTCTTTTTATACATGAAAATGTAACATTTGTTGAGGTGTAAAGGCAAGGTAGTTAGTAGTTAGTAATGTAGTATTAGACGTACCCTTTTTGTTCTGATATTGTTATGTAGTTTGGAATGGTGTACTATTTTAGGGTTATCAAAATTTTTAAAATTTTTAAATATCAAAATCTTGTATCCATTGGTCAAAACTGGTTGAAGCATATTAAAAATTTGAAAGAAACTACTAGAGCTTTACATCACTGTAACTATACCTCTCTTTGTTTATTATTCATAAATGGCTCATAAACAAGGTTTTCACGTTATTTAGGATTTGTTTGGCTTTTTTTTTTCGTAAATTATAGTGAATAATGTGATTTTGAAAAATATTTTTAAAAGTTACTTGATTTAGTACTGCCCATGTAAAAAATATGCATTTTAAATAATATTTAAATTCATGAGATTTTAATAAAAAATTATTGTAACTTATTAGTACTATTGTGATATATAAATTAAAATTATATGTTCATATTTGTAGTTGTAATGAAAATTTAATAAAAATATTAATTTTGTTAGGTAAAAAGATTTTTTTAATTTCTTTCAAATTTGATATTGAGAAAATTGATCCTTTTAAAAAAGCCAAAGCAATTTAACCAGGGTCAATTTTGGAAGTGAACAATTAAAGATAATTAATCACAATGTTAATGTTTTTTTTTTGTTAACTGTACATATTTTTCATTACTATGATAACAAATTTAGCCATTAAAGTTTGCATATTCTCTCACTTTATTTTTGATTTAACAAATTTAGCCCGCAACATGTTCTCAAATTGGTCTTATTTTAACAAATTTAGCTTGTAACATTAATACATTTACATAGAATATATAAAACAATAAAGGCTAAATTTGTTATTATACCAATCAAAATTACATAAAATTGACAAAAAAATCATGATTAATGTAACACCCCGAAAATTTTTACAGTGAAATATTATCCTTAATATAGTAAAATAAGAAAATAAAGTGACGAGAAGGGGAAATTTGAATTATGTCAATATTGGGAAATATATTATGATATATTACATTATTAATTCAAGATAGGACTAAATTGTAAAAGTGAGAAAAGTTTTGTTGCCTAAGAGTAAATACTCAAAATTTGAGGGTTAAAGTGTAAATATGAAAAAGTTTAAGGACCAATAGTGCAAATATTTTAGGGGTGGAATAATTTAGAAATTAAGGGAAATGGATAAATTAGGACCAAATTGAATAGGTAAAGAATTATGAGGGACTAAATCATAATTTTACCAAATTATGTGATGATTCAAGGATGGAATTTAAAAGATCACAAAGGGCAAAATGGTCAATTGGAAGAGAGAGAGAAATCTAGAAAGTAATGATAATAGTGATGATATTTTATAATTATTTAATTAGATAAATATTATTTTATTAATATTTTGATAAGATATTTTATTATTTTATTATTTAAAATTGCAAAATTGAATGAAATTATTAATTTAGATTAAGATCGATTGAAAAATCGATGAAAATAGAAAATTTCCAAAATGACCCTGAATCTTGATATTTCTACAGATTTGATTTAGCCAGGTAAGTTCGTGTAACTTAATTATATGATATAAGAAAATATGAGTTGATGGTACATGAAATATTGATATGATAAATTAATCGATTTATGTTTATGAAAAGAGATAATTGAATGATATTTTTCATGATATGTAAATATATGATTATCTTTAATATGTTAATACAAGATAATTAAGTATGTTGAGACGAGTAATAAATTTATGTAAGACATGACGAGAAAAATAAATATGTTTAAGGGACAATATGTTTGATTTTGATTGGTTTCAAATATAAATGCTAAGTGAAATAAAATGTCTGATAAATAAATTTGTAATTCGATAATGCCTCGCACTCTATTATTCCGCCATCGAATACGAGTAAGGGTGTTACATTTAGTGGTATCGTGAGCTATGGTTTAGTCGGTTCTCGGACCAAATATAGTGTATGTAGAGTCTAGAAATATATGTCATTATTAATATATAACTTGAGATAATGTGATATCTTCTAATTTTGATGATATTTGTATCACTATAATTCAAACTTTATCATTATTATGTGTAATTTACTAATTATTTGTGGTAAGTATTTTAAGGTAAGTGTTTAGTAAAATGATAAATTTATGATTGGGTAATGAAATTGAAAATGATATCGAATCGAATTATGGAATATGAATATTATTTTGAGTAATTGAACTAAATTGTGAAGTTATTGAATATTGTTATGTGTATTGCATTAAACTATGAATTATTGATGTAATGAATTACCGCAATATCGTGAAACTGATCAAATAAGAAGAAAAATAAAATGAACTGAAATTTAGAAAGTTATTTAAATTACGAAATGAATTATGAATTATTTGAATATTTGAAGGTATATTAAATAAAGAAAATATGCGAGTAATTGAAATGTATATTGATTGAAAAGTAATTAGTGATTTTAAATTTGATTGGACAATAAATTAAAAATACGAATTGAATAAAAATGTATTAAATTGTGAATATGTGTAAATATATGAATCGTGTATTGATTGAAAAGTGGTTGGAACTGAATTGAAGTATGATTATATGTGAATATGTGAAATATGTATTGATATTGAATTGTATAATCGATTAGAAAATAAAAAGTGAATTTGAAATAATAAAAAATGATTTGAATACCCTATTAACTTATCGACTAGATTGGATACAAATGGCATGCCATAGGATTTGTGATGTGATGAGGAGATTTGAGGCTCGGCCGAGGTGATAATTCTGTATATATATTCTCTGGTTTATCCGAAGAGGCATTTAATGCCTTATTGGTGTGTTTTGGAGGATATGATATATTGGTGTGTTTGGGAGGATATGATATACTGGTGTGTAATGGAGGATTTCATTATTTTGGTGTGATTGGTTGGAATCAGCAGATCTCACAAAGTCCAGAGTCTTGTTAATAGGGGTAGATATGAATATTAAGTGAAATTAAAATGAGAATTGATTTCCCTATTAACTTGTCGGACTAGTCGGATATAATTGGCATGCCATAGGATTTGGAAGAGTACGGGATTTATCGGCTTTGCCGATCAGGCACTTTATGTGTCGTATCAGGCACCTCGTGTGTCATATCAGGCACTTTATGTGTCGATTTCGTGCACCTCGTGTGTCGATAATCGATCAGTACTATGTACCGTTTTAGGCACAATGTGCCGCATCGTGTGTTTGGGTTGGAATCTGTATCCGTCAAAGTCCGGATTGTTAATAGGGTGAATAATTGAAATGAGAAAATTAAATAAATTTGATTGACCGTACTACTAAAAATATGAGAAAGACATTATGAGTTGAATTGTGAATCGAATTGAAATGTGAGAATTGAAATATGAACTTAAGGTTCATAAATTTGCTAAAATATCGAATTATTGATATTGAAATCAGTTGAATAAATGAAATGAGAAAATTGAATGAATTTGATCAATTGAATTATTGACAGTACGAAAAAGTGGAATTATGAATTAAAATTGATATATAAAATTGAAAACTTGAACCAAAGGTTCATAAGTTGATTAGATAATATAGATGATATATGATGCTATTTGATGAAAGATTATTGTTGAGGTATGAAATTAAAGTATAAATTAACACATATGACTTATATTGTTCCATGTTTGATGTCTATTATTTAATATTAAATGTTAAATTTAAATTATGCGTATAGTAAATGAAGTATGAGGTAAGTGTTATTGTTGAATTAAATGGAAATTGAATTAAGTGATGGATAAATATTAGTATTGAATTGTATATTGATGAGGAAGTGAAATTAAATTTAGTTGTGAATAAATTGAAAGTGAAATTGGAATTGGAAAATGAAATGTGAAGTACATAATAAGAATTATTAGTAAATTAAGAATGACTAGTAAATATTGAAATATGTTACATATATTAAAGAAAGAAAATATATAAACATACGTGTTTTTAGCACAATGATTAAATTGTAAAGTATGTAAAAACATTATGCTAAAAGTGTAAAAGTGATATGCGTGCATAATGTAATTTATCCAAGTAAATGAGATTAGATCTACTAATATATTAGTTGTATACCATTAAGGACTCTAGCGCATTCTCCGATAATAACATCTTGGTACTCATCAAGTGCTATCTCGATTAATAGTACATCATAATACACTTTTATATTTGGTCCGTATATCCTAAATGTTCTGCTTAGTCTATTGGGCCTCTTATAAAAAGGTAAGCAATTCGTTATAATTAAGTATGTTCGCAATATTGAATTAAAAATAAATTGTGAATTGAAAGGATATGGAATGGATATAAATGATAAACTAGATAAATATGTATACAAAGGAGTTATAGATATTGTGGAAATAATGAAGTTCATGATCAAAAGAAAATAAGAAAATTTGAGAGGACTAAATTTCTTTTAAGGAGGAAATGTAACACCTAAAATTTTACAAATGAAATATTATCCTTAATATAGTAAAATAAGAAAATAAAGTGACGAGAAGGGGAAATTTGAATTATGTCAATATTGGGAAATATATTATGATATATTACATTATTAATTCAAGATAGGACTAAATTGTAAAAGTGAGAAAAATTTTGTTGCCTAAGAGTAAATACTCAAAATTTGAGGGTTAAAGTGTAAATATGAAAAAGTTTAAGGACCAATAGTGCAAATATTTTAGGGGTGGAATAATCTAGAAATTAAGGGAAATGGATAAATTAGGACCAAATTGAATAGGTAAAGAATTATGAGGGACTAAATCATAATTTTACCAAATTATGTGATGATTCAAGGATGGAATTTAAAAGATCACAAAGGGCAAAATGGTCAATTGGAAGAGAGAGAGAAATCTAGAAAGTAATGATAATAGTGATGATATTTTATAATTATTTAATTAGATAAATATTATTTTATTAATATTTTGATAAGATATTTTATTATTTTATTATTATTTATGTAGTATATAAGGAAGGAAAGATGATGAACTATCATCATCTCTTTCCCATGCAAACCAACGTGAGAAGAAGAGAAAGAAAAGAAAGTTTTGCTTTCTTTACAAATTAGTCCTTCCACCAAAAATCCACCATTTTCACTTAGAATTCAAAAGAATTTACATAGCCATCAAGAGAGAGAGATGACAAGGAGACTATGGGGAGCAAGAATATCAAGTTTGATTCAAGAAATAGAAGCTGGAGGAGAGAGAAAATCAAGTTAAAGATTGAAATCTATAAAACAAGGTAAGAACGTCATGTTTTCAATATATTTTAAGTTTGATATTGTAGAAAAAAGCATGGAAATAATGTTAATGTAGAGTTTTCTTATATAAAGTTTTATGTTCTTGATATGTTAGAGAAGGAAAATAAGAGAAAGTAATGGGAAATGTTGTAGAGAAAGGAAATAAAGGTGTTATAAACTTGATAATTAACATTTTGCATTAAAACAGTTTTGGACAGCAGCAGTAGTCTATCTTTGAAAAATCACCAAAAATTGTAAAAATTGAATTAGAAGTTGAGTGAGATATAGAATTAAATCTTATTGAGTCTATTTTCATATGAAAGAAACATGGAAAGCAAAGGAATTCTGTATTCTGAGATATTTATATTTTTCTAAGACTGGTTCAGAGTGATTTCGAGATCCCCTGTTCTAACTTTAGAAAATCATCAAAAATTGAATAAAAATAATTAGGGGCTTAAATTTATATGTTTAGAATCCTGAATGAGTATATTTTCAATAGAAATAAACAAGGACATCATCTGAATCTTGTATAAAGAGACAATTAATTTTTAGTGAAGAAGGGTCAGAACTACCAGACAGCAGAACAGGGGTGACTTTGATGAATAAACTGTACTAATTGGCTAAGCTAAAAATTCTAGAAATTTTATGGTATGAATATATGTGAGTCTAGTTTCAGGAAAAATTAACGGTTCTTCATTTGGAGTTCTGTAGCTCTGGAAATAAATAATTTAGTGACTATAACTCAAATGGACAGTTTTGAATATACTTATGAGTAATTAGTGAAATTATTGATAATGTTACTTATAGCATGTTATATACATTAAGGATGTGGAATGGAGAGGAGGAGGAGGAAAATATGTATGAATATTCAGCTAGCATGGCTAATTTGTAATGTTTTAGACTCAGGACTAAATTGAATAAAAGTAAAACTTTATGATTAATTTTGTAAAATGTAGAAATGTCCAATTTGCATGAAATAGATTATTTTATTATTTAAAATTGCAAAATTGAATGAAATTATTAATTTAGATTAAGATCGATTGAAAAATCGATGAAAATAGAAAATTTCCAAAATGACCCTGAATCTTGATATTTCTACAGATTTGATTTAGCTGTAAGTTCGTGTAACTTAATTATATGATATAAGAAAATATGAGTTGATGGTACATGAAATATTGATATGATAAATTAATCGATTTATGTTTATGAAAAAGAGATAATTGAATGATATTTTTCATGATATGTAAATATATGATTATCTTTAATATGTTAATACAAGATAATTAAGTATGTTGAGACGAGTAATAAATTTATGTAAGACATGACGAGAAAAATAAATATGTTTAAGGGACAATATGTTTGATTTTGATTGGTTTCAAATATAAATGCTAAGTGAAATAAAATGTCTGATAAATAAATTTGTAATTCCGATAATGCCTCGTACCCTATTCCGGCGTCGAATACGGGTAAGGGGTGTTACAATTAATTATTCTTAATTGTTCACTTTTAAAATTAGTAAGGATTATCAACAAGTGGTTGGATGAAATGGTAAAACACATTGCACTCCCAAGAGAAAGAGCTAGGTTTGAATCTCGGAGACTCCATTGTGGGCGGGCCAACCATGAACCCCGAACCCCAAACATAGACATAATATAAAAAATTTGGCAATAATTAAATTGCTTTTTTGTTTTAAAGGAATCAATTTGCTAATATGAAATTTAGAGGGATTGAAGATGCACTTCTACCATTTTATTATTAAAATTTTATTTCGGGTCGGGTCCAAATCTCCATGTCCTAAAGCTAAAATGAGTACCATAAAAATAGTGGTTCGTAATTATCCACTTATTTTTCCCTCTCACTCCACCTTTCAATCCTGGCAATAGATGGAGTGTTTCCATAGCTGAAAAACAAAGCAATTTTTTTTTTTAGAGAATTGAAAGCAATAATGTCTTTCTTCAAATCAGTTGCGGCAAATTCGTCTGTTTTCACTCCCAGGGAAGCCAAAATGGCGATGCGGCAACCTTCTACTTATAGAGTAAGCATCTTCTTCATCCATTCTTTGTGCCACACAAAGTGTTCGATAAAATGCCATAGAGACTGCAAAGGGTTTTCTTTTTGGCCATTGGGTCTTTATTTCTTTTACTGACAATTGCGATACATATGCAGCATCACTCTTTTATTGACTTTGATGTTGCTTCATTAATCTTTGGTACCAAGAAATAGTGTTGTTTGCATGTGAATTCTAATCCCAAAAACGAAAAAATCAGTTTATTTGTTATGTTGTGGACTTTGGTCTTTTACTTGTTTACCTTGTAAGATGCACGGTGTTTGTGTCATGCTTTTTTCCTTTTAGATGAATAGTTACTGAAAGCGATTAAAGTTGCTCTTACCTATGATGTTGCTTTTTGCTTGAAATTATTCAAATTGATTGTTCAAAGCAAGTTACTATAATGTTATGGTGGAAAGGTCCTCAGCCTCAGAAATTCATCAGAATATGTTAATAAATAAGTGCAGTTTTTGTACTAATAGTAGCATGCTATATATGTACAGGTATTGTCGCAAAGAGCTGGTTCATCTCTAAGGAATACCACTTCTGTTAACTTACTTTATTTTAGAGGAAGCTCTTCAGTTAGAGTTTTCTCTTTCTTAAATATTGCACGCTATTCAAGTTGTTCCGGAGAGGAGTTTTATTCTTCTTCAAAGAGAAGATCTAGAGGACCTGTTATGGCTGCAAAGAAAGCATCTCAAGGTCAGGTTCATCATATATTTTCTTTAATGGGAGACATTAACGAGTTAATCAGACTGTGGCTGTTATCTTTTTGTTCACCAATCTCTTTCCTTTTCTCTCCCCCATCCCAACCCCCACGACAATGGCACATACACAAATGTGCATTCGTGATCACACACTTTTCACACTTTTAGATTTTTAATAACTAATTAGCTTGTTTGCAATCATCCAGGTCAAAAGGAAGAAGAAGGAAGGTACAAGCATACTGTTGATTTACCAAAGACAACATTTGGCATGAGGGCTAATGCTTTGGTGAGGGAACCTGAAATTCAAAAACTGTGGGATGACCATCAAATGTTCAAGAGAGTTGCTGATAAAAATGATGGGGTAGGTTTACCATTCACTTATTCCTGTGTTTTATTTATATGGACTTGTTATCTTAGATTTAGTTGCTTTTTCAGGGAAATTTTGTCCTTCATGACGGCCCTCCATATGCCAATGGTGATCTACACATGGGTCATGCATTAAATAAGATATTAAAGGATATAATTAACCGTTATAAGGTAGGTATTCTGGCTTCTTCACCTTGGAAATCTAGTTTTTTACCCTTGAATTTCGATTTATGGATGCTTTTTCTCTGTTCTGGGGTGCACAAGATCAGAAGAGCAATAAAAACACGGAATTTGAGTCTGTTAGCCATTGTGATCTAAATGCTTTTTATTGTGATCGCTGAATTTGATTGAAAACACAACGTCAAACAAGACAAAGTTTTGACTAAGAATCTATCATGTGTTGTTTGCAATCAAAAAAGCAGGTAGAGATCTGTGTTGTGATTCCGCTTGCTTTTAGTCACAAACACAATGCCAATTTGGGCCTGAAACTCAAACTCAATTATGCTCATTTCAGTAAAAATAATGGAAAAGATAAGGAACTTGAAACTCAAACTCAATTAAAACTGATAAGTTTTTGTAGTATCTCTGAATGACACTTTTCCTTTAGATTTTGAGAACTTATTTATTGTTATAGAACACTCTTGCTTCAACTCTCTGCCTGATCTACTTTTCTGAGGCAGTTTAAATTGTCTATTGTCTAGATCTAGTGATTTAATTGTGGCTTTATTTATGGAGCATGGTACTTTATATTTGTTTCAAATTCTGTTAATGAAGTCTTCAAGTTTCTGTATCTGTAACATCTGTCTAACCAAGATAGTTTTGTTTAGTATTGGCCCAAACTATTGACTATCAGATCATAAACACACTTTTTGCTGCAGCGATGGCATCATATCATCGATATTTGCTGTAATTTATTTTGATCTTTCCCTATTATATTTTCTTTTCAAGTACCTCATTTTTTTCTTTCTTATAACTTCAAATCAAACAGTCATCATCCGTTTTTACTTTGTTCTTTATTTGGACAGCTTCTTCAAAATTATAAAGTTCATTTTGTGCCTGGTTGGGATTGTCATGGCCTGCCAATTGAGTTGAAAGGCAAGTATCACTAAGGTCACTGCTTCTGTTTATTAAGATGTTAAAGTGATCCTTATTCAAATGCTACTGAAAAAGGTGCATCTAGAAATTTGAGAAAAGTAGCTGTATAAAATTTGGAATTGTTATTGATAATGAATCTATATGTCTAGAGTTTTCACTCAGGCAAGTTGAGTTGAGTTCGGGTTGAGTTGTTTCAGGCCATAGTAAATTCTATTTAAATTGAATATAAGTTTAGGTCATTTTTTTTATTCAAGTTGTCTTAGGTTGAAGTCATTTCGGGTTCAATACTTGGGTTACGGGTTAATTTGTGTTCATTTTGTTAACTTTTAATATCAGTGCAGATTGGTTTTGGACAAATTATTCAAATAAAGTTAAAATTTATCATTGGTAATTAAGTTATTTAAGTGAACTAGGGGCATGTGGACCTGCCACATAACTTTCAATTTCTTTTTTTAAATTTTTAGTATCATAAAGATAATTTTTTTTCTTAAACATAACTGTCAACGAATTATGTAAAATTAAGATCATAACAAGTGCATTAAATGCAAATTGCTAATATTATACTCCTTTATGCATGTTTATGTCATAGAAAAGATTAACAATATGCTCCTGGTAAAAAAGTATTAATGATTTTTTAGGGATTGATATTTAATTTAGTTTTCAATTTTCATGGCTTGATTATTTTTTTTTTAAGACTTGTATGTTTCGGCTTACACAATCAAACTTAACTCCAAAAGTTTGAATGGTCTTAATTATTAGTTTTTAACTTATAAAGTAGAATTTTATTTAAGAGGTACAAAAATAAAAAAAACCATCTAAAAGACATGGAAAGAACTATGAACATTGTTTGCTTTAAAATATAGTTAATCTTTTTAGTAAATAATATATGCTGTTTTACTTTTTTTCACTAAACGGTAATCTTTTTGGACTACTTTTTGAAGATATATATTATTTTGTTAAGTTAAAAAATTGTTATAATGATAAATTTTCTTTTCAAAATTTGAATTGTTATTATGGAAGATAATAATCAAAGTTATATTTTCTTAATATAATATCTTATATTTATTATTTTTTATAACATTAATATTTTTTAAATGTTAAAAATTATACTTCATTAAATTTTGGGGTCAAGTTAGGTGGGTTTTGGTTTATTTTTCTGGGTCAAATTGGGTTGGGGCGGGTATTTCTGGTTTGGGTTAACTTCAGTAAATATTGAATGTTATTTTTCAATAATAGATATATTGGCCATAATGGCCTTTTGCCAGCCGTGTTTTTGGTCTAGGTCCAATAATGGAATATGTCTCATTCATGACAACTTCATAGCAGGGTCATTCATACCTGACTTATGAGGAAGCTCAAAATCTTCCCAGTTGAAATTCTAAGTTGACTATATTACTTCTAATTGTAACAGTTCTTCAATCTTTGGATCAAGATGCCAGAAAGGATCTAACACCACTGAAATTGAGAGCGAAGGCTGCCAAATTTGCCAAAGCAACTGTCAAAGCTCAAATGTCATCATTTCAGGTGTTAACCAGTTTGGCTTGTTTTAGTTGATTCATGTTATCAATGAATCACTGATTTTTTAATGAACTTACATTTTAAAGCTTTTCATGGTTAATAGTCACATTGATGATATATTTATTTTTTTTTCCATTTATTAATGTTGGTAATAGATGACTAAAATTTGCAATTGAGTAGTTTGAATTTTAAATTTTTGCAGCGTTTTGGAGTTTGGGCAGACTGGAATAATCCTTATCTAACATTAGATCCAAAATATGAAGCTGCCCAGGTATCTGGTACAGTCTTTCATCGTTTTACTTACCAGTGCCTAATCATAAATTGTAAACATGTAAATTTTGTGTGCTGCAATAAGATTTACAAATTAAGTCAAAACTTGGTAAGAGGATGGGAATTTTCTTTTTCTTTGCATATTTTGCTAAAAAGAAGGGGAAGAAGGAAGAAAAGTGGGTCATTGATACAAAGGAGAGTTGCTGTGAATTATAAAGGAAAATAATTCTAAAATATTACCTTCCTATGATTTCTTTCCAACATTAGAGTTAACTGTTGTTTCTCTTCTTTGAGACCTTTAAATTATATCCCACTCTTTCTTTTACTGATCTAGCATGAGAAAATGTGTAATTCAAGTTCTGATTCTAGCACATGCCCTGATAAGATGCCTTTTGGGTACCCTTATAAAATCTCTAATGAAAGTGGTGTATTATTAACTAAGTAATTGTTTTTTCTAATATCTACATCTGCCAGATTGAAGTGTTTGGCGAGATGGCACTTAAAGGTCATATATATAGGGGTAGGAAACCAGTTCATTGGAGTCCATCGTCACGTACAGCACTTGCAGAGGCTGAATTGGAGGTAAAAAATCTATTTTCCTAGTGTCCACCTCCCCCCTCCCAAAAAAAAAAAAAAAAACACACATAGAAACATAAAAAAAAACCTACAAAAAAAGAAAGAAGAGAAAACTAGAAAAGAGAAATAAGGAAACTGGGGCAGTTTAAGCATGTCATTCTGAATCACATAATTTGGTATTACTTTTATGTTTTATGCTGGATTGTATCCAAAGAGATTCCATTGTAGTTAGAGACTAGTCACTGTACTTAAACATGTCTGCTACATTGTGGTTTCCCTTGCTGTTTCACTATGGAGATCTAGGAACAGCAAGTATAGTTGGCATGTTGTTGGATTTTTTCTTTTTTTCTGGCACATTAAAAAAAGAGAAAAGGACCCAAAGAAATAAAATATGAAAAAAAGTATATTTAATTCTCAGCGTTAATTGTTTCTGTTTATAATTACCATTTGGGTGCCAGCCAAGCATATCTCTGCATAAGTAATAAGGGTTAATGTTGCTTATCCAAAAAGAAACAAAAAAGAGTACTTTCCTGTTATGCTGCATCACACTCATCATAATATCTAAAGACTAATAGTATGTGAAAAGAGATATATGCTTATTTGGATGGAACAAAAGTTGGAGGGTTGAATATCATATTTCTGTAAAAGAGTTATCCCTTTTATTTTTCTTATTACTATTTTTAAAACTATTGTTGTAATGATTTATGACTCTTCTTTCAGTACTGATCTTTATTCTTGTTTCCTCATGCATTTCTTCTAGGATTGCTATGTTTCTAATTTTCTCATTTATGTCCTAATGCAGTATCCAGAGGGTCATGTTTCAAGAAGCATATATGCTCTTTTTAGAATGGTCAGTACACCTTCAAGTAAAGATAGCTTATTGGAAGAATTCTTTCCAGATATATGCCTAGCAATATGGACTACAACTCCGTGGACTGTTCCAGCCAATGCTGGTATGTCTTCTTTGACTTTTCCCTGCATTTGCCCATATCACTGTCATACTTGTCCTTTTCAGCTTGTTAGACATGCATCTTACAGAAGTGTCGCATCCTTTCTTTAAGTTGGAATGGTGGTCTGTATGACAATTATGGCATACAAATATCCTATTAGGAAAATACGCTTATAACTTATCTACCTTTGGTTCTTAATTCTATGTTTTGAATAGCAAATGGCCCATTAACCTTTTTAAATTTTCAATCAAACTAACATTACCTGTAAATAGCCGTGTAAATAGATAATTATTTTTCCTTTTATTTATGGCGGTCAAAAGAAATTTATCAAGGACAAAACCTTAAGGTTTTAGTCACCTTTGATGAGATGAAAGGTTTCAATCTCAAACACATGGTCATAACATTGAATCTGAACTCAACCAAACTCAATTTGACAATAAAAGAATCAACAACTTGAACCGGAAAATGACCTAAATTCAAGTGTCAAACTTGAATGTTAAACCCGAAATCACCTGACCCGAAAATCCCACCGACAAACCTAAACTAAACCAATCCAAAACTGACTTGAACCTGAAATTTTCAAAACCTGACTTGACCTGATCCAGATTGGTCCAACTTGAAACCAACCCTACTTGCCAAATACAGGTCTATATAGGTCTTATGTCACCAGGTATGTGGGTTTAGTGTTACCTTGTTGTCGTTCAGCCTTGATATGACTTTATCTCTGTCAATATCTGATGTTACTAGAAATTTCATGTTATTTTTAATCTTCAAGTGTTTGATTATCCACATTAAAAGACCAGATTTCTTTAAAAATAATTGGTGTAAAAAAGAAATATGTATAAATAGACATTTAAGAAAACGTGTTAATTGGTTTTAAAAATTATATATTAATTGTGACCGGGTGGATGCATACCATGGTACTTTCTTGTATAGGTATTTAAGTTATATATTGAATTCTAGTGACTAGTGATCACAGCAGTAGTTTCTATACATGCACTTTCAGCCTACAAAATCATTATAGGTATATCTAAATTGCAAATTATTAGTCACAGATATGATAAGGGTAAGATACAGGCCATCTTAATGAAGGTATACTTCTCTTTGATTTTTCAAATTTATGGTTATTGCTTTACTTTTAACTTGTGAAAGGTCACGTGTTACTAATTTTATTTAATCAAATTATTGTCAAATAAATCATGTTATTTGGTTTTGGTTCAATTTCTATGTTAAGCCAATGGTACTACAGGAAAACTATCATTGAATTTGAAGATGCATAAGCAGCTAGTCTATAAATTCTTGCTACTGTGGTTGTTTGAATGTTTGAGGCACTGTACTTACCTGTTAAATTTGCGCTGTCTAGGTTGATAACAAGTATTTTGTTCATTAGTCTGGAGAAAGAATTGACATCTCTCTTCTACTTCCTGTCAGCTGTTGCGGTGAATGCCAAGCTTCAATATGCTGTTGTTGAAGCAAAATCATTGTCAGAAGATGTCCACCTATCTGCTGGAAATAAAAAGAAAAGACTTGGAAATATTGTGACAGAACCAAAGATGCCTTTCTTTATAGTGGCATCTGATCTTGTCCCAACATTAGAAGCAAAATGGGGAATTAAGCTCATTGTCAAGAAAACACTATCGGGTTCTGATCTTGAAAACTGCAGGTTGAGTTAAAACTGAAATATGTAGTTACTTTTGAACTAAATAATCCAGTGCATCATTTAACAATGTTAAAGAAATGGTCAATTTGCTGATCATAGATTTTACTTGTGGTTTCAGGTATGTTCATCCAATTAACAACATGGAATGTCCTGTTGTCATCGGAGGAGATTACATTACTACAGAATCAGGAACTGGATTGGTTCATACAGCCCCTGGTCATGGTCAGGAGGATTATGTGACTGGTCTGAAATATGGACTGCCTATATATTCTCCCGTAGATGATGATGGAAAGTTCACCGAGGAAGCTGGGCAGTTTAATGGGCTTGATGTTCTTGGAGATGGTAATGCTGCAGTTGTCAAATACTTGGATGAAAAATTGTCCATTATAATGGAAGAATCATATGGTAGGTTTTTCATTTAAAGCCCACCTTTCTACTACTTCTTTTATTGTTGTTATTATTGTTATTTGTGATAATTTTATAAAGGTCTGTTGTTGGCTGATATTCTTTTTCTGAGGTATTGTTAAACAAAAAAGGGTAGCCATGCAGTAATCACCATACCTATTCTGTTGTGCAGAACATAAGTATCCATATGATTGGCGTACAAAGAAGCCTACTATATTTAGGGCAACTGAACAATGGTTTGCATCAGTGGAAGGCTTTCGTCAGGCTGCTATGGATGCTATTGGTCATGTAAAATGGATTCCTGCTCAGGTATTTGTTTTAATTGGCATTGGAAGTAATCTTTGAGTAGAGAGAAGGAGATTCAAACCTGACTTTTAGCAGCAGATGTATGCACCTTTCATTGAGCCTATGTGAACAATGTGAACAATGTGATTGAATATGAATTCTGTGTTATGTAATGTTATCCCACATCGATTAAGATTTAGGTCTTCTGTAGTCTTATATTCAAGTTGAGTCTCTCCACCTTGTTTTCAATTGGTTTCATGTTGGATGCTTAACATGAGGTTGTTCACATGTGGGCTCTTGTTGAGCTCGCGAGGGGCAGTGTTAATACGTCTGTTAAGTCTTTGGTTTCTTGTCTTATATTCAAGTTGTGTTTCCCCATATACTGCCAAGTAGTTTTAGGTTGGATGCTTAACACTATGTAAAGTAATAAAATATATTCAAGCTCATTGGTGATTTGCTTTTCACATCTTAAATTTTAATTTGCTTTCCTCTCATTTTTCTTCTCTATCAAGCAATGGATGAAAATAAATTACCTTTTCTTTCTATTTTTCCATCTTTCCTATCAAGTGCACCAACAGAAAGGACAAAAATATTTTCTTTCCATTTTTCTCCTTCAATCTTTCATCTTTCCAATTTTCTTTCCATTTTACCAAGCAAAGCCTTGATTTTATCTTTTGAAAAATGGTATCATTTATGTTGACAATTATATGTTGGTATGTTTTGTTAATGGCATTTTAGGCACAAAATAGAATATCTTCCATGACTTCCAGCCGCTCTGATTGGTGCATATCAAGGCAAAGAACATGGGGCCTTCCTATACCTGTCTTTTATCATGTCACTTCAAGGGAACCTCTTATGAACAAAGAAACTATTGATCATATCAAATGTAAGATGTCCTCTAAACCTTACTGCCTTAGTTTATATTTTTCCCTCACTTGATAATCTTTCAAGGATTCATTAGTGATATTTTTGGATTTCTATTCAAGTTGGGTTATTTTCCACTGCTATGACAGTCCGTAATTATTGCCCTTGTATGCTACTTTTAAACTTCTGTGGAGTTATTAAGATTTCATGCCATGATATTTTGGTCATTTATTGTGGCAGCCATTATAGTCCAAAAAGGCAGTGATGCATGGTGGTACATGACAGTGGAGGACCTGCTACCTGAGGAATATCGTGATACAGCATCAGAGTATGAAAAGGGTACAGACACCATGGATGTCTGGTTTGACTCAGGTTTGTTCACTTAGGGGTCAACCTTCAAGTGCTTTGCTGCTTTTGAGAAATAGATTAGAATGTAGAAGTTGCTTGGTCTTGCTTGAGCATCATTGCAAGGTTGGGGCTGTCATTGCCACTCTCATTAAATTTTTATGGTTGTGTTACAAATTCTCCAGATAATTGTGCATCAAGCTGACTTATTCTAAAACTAGAAGCTTTACTTTACTTTTGTTTTTCTTTATTATTTATTGTTCTTTTGGGTTGTGCATTGGAAGGGGATTGTGGTACCTCAGGACAGCTGGTTAGATGAAATTCTTTGGTGTAGAGTTTTAGCAAAGCTTTCCTGAGGGTTGCTGACCAATGAGGAAGAAAGTTTTACTTGTGTTGTATGCTAGATTTATGGTATGAAATAGATTATATTGCTTTTAAACTTCATAGAACCTCTTTTCTGGTTAGACTACAGATAACACAGGGACATCATTAAATGTTATGCAATTATTTTCCCTTCTTTCATTTACTGTTCCTAGCTTTGAGTTCTGTTACTATAGTTGAGAAATGGTTAATGTTGTGAAATATTGCTTATATAGTTTTCTGATGTTTGATAGCTGCTCATGTATGTCAGGCTCCTCTTGGGCTGCTGTCTTGGGAGAAAGAGACGGCCTTAATTTTCCTGCGGATTTGTATCTTGAGGGTACAGATCAGCACCGTGGGTGGTTCCAGAGTTCCTTGTTAACAAGTATTGCCACAAAAGGTATCAATGTTGAAAACTAAATGTTAACCCTATAATCAAACGGTTTTTAAAATGCATAATTCTTTTGTTTTGCATGGTATCATTCTTTTATTTTCTTGGTATGTCTCTTTTTCAAGTTTGATCCTTTTGTCGAAAAGAATTATTCTAGCCATAAGGTCAAGTGAGAAGTGCATCCATATGTTAACATTTGTGAATTTTGCTAGGAAAGACGGAAGAAACAGAGATGGTTTATTTCCCTAAGACTGTATTTACCTCTATTAGCATTGGTCTCCTTGTGGATACTTGTCACCTTATCTTGTTCCATTTTGAGTAGTAAATGACAATGTCATTTCATTTTTCAGAATGACTGTAACTATATTCTTGTATTTTATTTTTCTTTCCTTGCCATTTTTAGCTAAGCATTTAAATACAACTATCAAAAATAAAATAAACCTTATTATATTATGTTTTCATAACTAGTGATCACAATGAGACAGAGTGTCTGATAGAGAACAAGGAGATACAGATTGGAAAGAAAACTGAGGGAAAGTGGAAAGCAGAACAAGAGGGTAAAGTTTCATTTCGATACCTTAAATCTCAAAATCTCAATGATTAAAATGGACCGAAAAATCTGTTAATTCATGATTACCGAGTGCAATTGGTGAGATAAGGAAGCAATTTGTAGGTTGTAGAGTACACCAGAAACCAAACAAAATTCCAAATATAACCTTGATGACTTATCATCTCAAAATAAGCAAAACAGTAACACTAAATTTCCTAAATAATATGCTATTCTCAATATATATAACAATTGTGAGTAAACCCAACAATATATCCATGTAGTTAATAATACTTAAATATCTCATGCAGCTTCTTCCTATTATGCATCAATGACTGTAAGTACACCTGGTTTCTATAATAAGTAGTCCTTGTGAACTTTTGCGGCGCACTAGTGGTTGCTACCAATTCTCTGATTTGATATTAAACTTGCTTGTTGAATAGAATTATATTACTGCAATGTAATAGATTCCAGCATGTCTCTTGTTGCAATGTTGTTCATTCAGTTTGGATATGTAACCCTGATTGGTTGTTCTTTCTTCTCTACCGTCCAGGAAAGGCTCCGTATTCCAGTGTTATAACGCATGGATTTGTATTGGATGAGAAGGGTTTAAAGATGAGCAAATCTTTGGGGAATGTTGTAGATCCTCATACCATTATTGAGGGAGGGAAGAACCAGAAGGTTAGTTTTTGGCAATATAATCCCCCCCAAATTCTTTCTTTCTTCCCTGTTTCTTTCAATAGATATAGCTTCGGATGATAATTATCTCATGGTGGTAGGAAGCACCTGGCTATGGAGCTGATATCATGAGACTCTGGGTTTCTAGTGTAGATTATACTGGTGATGTGATGATTGGGCCACAGATCCTCCGTCAAATGTCTGATGTATATAGGAAGCTGAGAGGAACATTGAGATATCTCCTTGGAAATCTGCATGACTGGAAGGTATGTTCTAGTTCTTTTTAAAATCAACCTTCAAAGTCCCGGCTTCACTTGTTACCCTGTTTTCCCTGTTACAGTGGGTTTGGATGAGGATTTTGAAATTTTAAAGAATTTTGAACTGAAAACATTTAAAATTGCTCTGTTTAGATGAATATTTTTTTTAAAAGAAATTTTAAGTGCTAGAATATGATGAGATAAAAATTATAGTAGAAAGTAATGATGTTATAGATAGAAAAAGAACAATATGCTATCATTTAATTTGTGAAATAATATTATTAATAATATGTAAAAGAAAAAAAAGAAGATATTGTAAATCAATTTTTGTTGTTAAGAGTTAGATAAAATAAAAGCTGCTTAAAAATGAAACATAACAGATGCTCATTTAAAGGACTTGACAGGTTTAACCTCAAGAGGTGGAATTTGAAATGAGAATTTGAGTCATCCAATTCCCTTATTCAAATTCTAAGAGTTTTGAGAATTTAAATTTTTATCATGTCAAACAAGGTGTTTTTCTTTTTTTTTCTTTTTTGTGAATTTCTCTACGAATTAAATCCCTCATCAAAACACACACTTATATTTTCTCCACTAGATGATTAAATTACTTGGTAATTCTGTTGATTTTTCACTACCTAACCTGCATACCTTACACAAAAACAATAAATATATGATACACTCAGAAGAAGAATCTGAGAAGCATATTTGCATTTCTTGGTTCGTTTCACATCATTTGTTATTTACAGTTTGGCCTACTTACATGGCAGGTTGAAAATGCTGTCTCTTACCAGGAACTGCCCATGATTGATCGGCATGCGCTGTTTCAGCTTGAAAATGTTGTAAAGAATATAAGGGAGGGTTATGAAAATTATCAGTTTTTCAAAATATTCCAGGTATATATATATTTTAAATAGTATATTGAATTCATGATTTCTGGCAAGTTTAGCTTCAAGCTAACTGGCATTTTGGAGTTTTAGTTATTCCCTAAAGTGCAACAATCAGTGAAAAGTTGTTGGTCACAGAAAATGCTTTCTACACACTTTCCTCTCTGTTAGTTTTTCTCAATGATAATGGCACCCTAACAGAGATCCTACTATGTTTTTCTTCTTATTGAGATCCTACTATTATTGGACAATGTACCAATTCTGTGAGTAAAAAGTTGAAATCAGAATTTCGTTCCAACCTTCAGCTTTTTGTTGCGTACAGTAGTCTTGGGTGTTTTTGGTAGCTGCCTTACAGTTGACTCATTTGCTATATAGTAGATCTTGTATTTAGCTAAATGAACATTATTGCTTCCTTTCTAATACTTACAACTTTTTCCCTATTTCAGATCATACAACGGTTTGTGAATGTTGATTTGTCAAATTTCTACTTTGATATTGCCAAAGATCGACTTTATGTTGGGTAATTCTTTCACTAATGTATCATATCTAGATAGCTGTTCCACTTTACTTTTTCTTCATTATTGTGTTCTAGTAGACCCCCTTTTATTGAACTGATGATTAGAGTGTGAGTCTTTGTATGATATTGGTTAATATCATTTGCCTCTTTCCACATCTTGGATTAAGTTTTTGGAGTTCACATTGATTTAATAACAAGAATGACTTTTACTCCAAGTATAAACAAATTCTGACAGAGTACCAGCTTTTTATATGCAAAGACATGTCACTGTGGGTCTTATGCTGTGTAATTTTATTGTTGCAGTAATTTACCATCAGTAACTATGTAGTTTAAACTAGAGTTCTCATTATTATGGTTTTTTGCTTGCACAATCAAGAGCAAGACTGCTTCAAAATATCTAACTTGCAAAGAAAGTTGGTTAGTGTTCTTTTCTTTTATATCTAGGCAATTCAGGCATGATCATTCTGCATGAACAAGTTATAACCCAACAGCTTATGTCCGTGCTTAATGCAATGCATCTATAGATTTTTATTTTTTATATTTTTTTTGGAATGAGTTCGCTGTTATTGTGATGCATTTGTATTTAGCTTAATAAACTTGATCAACAGACATTCAGCATATGGATGCAGGATAAGAGTTCTATATTCTATTGATCGATTGAATTGAAACATAAACTGGTAGTATGAGTCATGGCTCGGGATGTTCATATGCTTGGAACTAGTCTTAAAAGTGAAGGAGTGCATGTTCAAATGTTTCTTCTTCTTGCTTTCCCTGAAAGTTCTTCAATTTTTTTCAGGAAAATAAGGTTGAGTAGTCAAATGCTGAGTTAATATGTTTTACCCATCACTTAACATTTTAGTTTCCATTTATTTTATTATTGGACGGAATTGATGCCCAACTGATTCTTTGAGCACTGTTTAAACTGCTTGGAGCATTCTCCGTTTTGAAATTGCTGAGCTTTTCATATAATTTTATATTGTTTCCCTTATTTTGAAATTGCCGAACTTTTTATATAATGGTAAATTTTCTCCAAGTTTTAGGAACATTTTACTTCATATCTATAGATTGAGAATCTTCGTGTGTCATGTGCATTAGGACATTTTTAGATAACTGATTTCTTATTTATAGCCACAAATCATCTGTCTGTCTGAAAAATGTGACTCAGTCTTTCATTTCCTTGGGTCACTGGCCATCAACTGGTTGTTTTGGGGTTAATACTGATATTTCAGTAACAAACCCAATAAATCTAAGTATGGCCCTTGGTGTATCGAGGTTTTTTGGAAAGGGATTGTGTGCTGGTTCTTTATTGAATAAGCTGGATTTATCCAGCCATACTTCGCATTATAACTAGTAAAGAGTTTCAACCACAACCAACCATAATGCTTAGTTTATTTTTTGAAGATTCTCTAGTCTTAAAGTAAGTGATCATGAAAAAGTATCTCTTTCTCTTTCTCTCTTGTTTTCCTTGCTAAGTTTGACAATTTTCAGCGGCACGACAAGTTTTACAAGGAGAAGTTGTCAAACTGTTCTTGCTGCGCATCTCCTTTCCCTATCTAGGGTAATTGCTCCTATTTTGCCACATTTAGCAGAGGATGTGTGGCAGAATCTTCCTTTTCAGTATACCATTAAAGACGGTTCTATTGCTGGTTTTGTTTTCGAGTCAAAATGGCCGTCTGTGAATGAAAAATGGCTCGCATTTCCAGCTGAAGAAGTCGATTTCTGGGGAAAGGTCCTTGAGGTAACCAATCTTTTAAACGTAACAAAATGTTTAATCTTGGATTTGTTTATTTGAGAAATGCACTAAAATTGAAGACCGGCAAAGGGCTAATGTTTATCTTGTTGATACCAGCTGAGAACCGAGGTAAACAAGGTGCTGGAGATTGCTCGTACCTCGAAGTTAATAGGTTCCAGTCTCGAAGCAAAGGTTTATCTACATGTATCTGATGCCAGCCTGGCGTCTAGATTACTCGAAATGTGTTCAGCTAACAATGATGCAGACGCCTTACACCGCATATTCTTAACGTCTCAGGTAATTTTGATTTCATTTACATATATACTCTTGAAACTGAGTGATCTGTTATATTTGATGGCTTGCCTATGTTCGAATAGGAATTCACCAATCGGTTTAAGCTGTAGTTAGTCCATTTTCCCCAATACTCGAAATTCTCCTTGTCCAAGGTTGGCTCGGGCTGAACAGATAGTCCGGCCCTTGGACAGGTCTAGTTGGAAACAAAACCTTATTATTAACTTAAAGGATTACACTTCTTTACGCATAATTTTTCAACACAAGTTCTTTCTTCTCAATGGAAATATTGCAGGCAGAGGTAGTTCCATCTTTAGACCATGAACTTGTTCAGAATATTTCACATACTGGAGAGTACGTTGTCGAAGATGACAGGGTTTGGATCGGAGTATCAAGGGCCGACGGCTCAAAGTGTGAGCGATGTTGGAATTACTCACCTCAAGTTGGATCTTTTACGGAGCACCCTACCCTTTGTGGCCGTTGTTTTAATGTTGTTGGTATTCAACCAACTCCTGCAATGGCAGCAGCCATCAGCTGAGACCTAAACTCAAACAAATCCGGCTGAAAATGAGGTTAACCTGGAAGTTGGCCGATCTTCGTTTCGAGCTTCACAGTGTAGCTAATTTCATGTCCAAGCTAAAATATTACCCATTCTTTGCAGAAGAGTGTTAAGTCAATCATTTTTTCTGCGTACATGTGACCTTTCTGCAAAATTACTAAACTTTGCACACAAAATATAGAACAGATTACTAGAGCTGGATTTTAGGTAAGATTGTTTTCTAATTCAGTAGTGTCCAATTTGAGCGATTATTTAATAATAATTATTAAAAATTTTACAATATAAAAACTTTTTTTTTTTTTACATTTTCTTGAATAGTAAAAAAAATTCATTTTATTTCTTCCAATGCACAGCCCTTTATTTACAAATGACTTGAAAGTAACTCCATTTCTAATTCAAATTTTAAAGCATAGATTAATTGGATTTGATCTTAATCAAAATCCCAAATTGAAATGATCCGAAATAATTTAGAATTATTCAAACTCAAGAGTTAAATTTAAATGGAAGAAATGAAATGCATGTAAACCGAATAATGTTAAAAAAAAAATCATGGAAAGATAATCATGGAATTTTTGAAATTAAAAAAAAAAAATGGGATGGTAATCTATGTGATTTATTAGATAATTGAAAAGAAAAGATTTTAAATACTATTCGAAATTCAAAAGAATTATGTGTGGGAGAGGGGAGGGGCTATTGAATGGTTGGAAAAGGCTCAGGTCCACTTACGGAAAATAGAAATGGAGGCAGATTAATTTTGAGTGAATGGATACTCTGAGATAGAACGAGAAAAATTAAATTTGATTAATTTAACTTATAAAATTTTGGAATAATTAGAAAATTATAAAAGCGAAACCATTTATTTTGAATAACAAAGAGTTATTAATCAAGTCCGACAACGGATTTTCCAACAAGCTTTACAGGGAGCACTAGGAACCTTGAATAGTTCTTAAACAACGAGTTACAATTACGCACTTTCCTTTTTAATCTATAAATAGGAGGATAATGTGCTTCAACGCACTTGAACCCACGTCTTCCTGTATTGACAATAATGTTCCTGCCAATCAAGCTAAAAGTCAATCAATTTATTTTTTTTAATACCTAATTTAAAAGAAAGTGAGAGAAAATAAAATAATATTTTATTTTATTTTTAAAACGATATTTTTATCCTTTGTTTATTTTAATGACTTTTTTTTACTTTAACTCCCCTTTTCAAGTCTTAACCAAATAAAAAACATGTTAAAATTATTTCCGTTCTTTTTATTAATTTTTAGTTATCCAAAAAAAAAAATTATTTCCTTAACCCTTCTATTCAACTTCCCTTCCTTTCCTTTATTATTAATTAACCAAATTAGATTTTATAGATTAATTATCATCTACCTGAAAGTTGAGAGTATTTTGAGTAAAAATATTAAACTCGAAAATACGTTGAAGCAAAAATATGTTATGTAAGTTATATATTACTATAATGTATACATTATGTTAAAATGACGGTCTATAAAATTTTAATAAATAAAAAAATAAAATTATTAAGTATTAAATTAAAAATTATATGAGCAGGTTAAAATGAGTTTGAGTAAAACATTTATAAATATGAGCAGACTTGAACAAAAATTTAGACCTATATTTTGGATTGGACTGATTTAATTAAATATAAAATGTGTTAATATCATACTTAGTTTCTACTCATGAGTACCTTGTCAGTAGAACAAAGAAATAAGAAATTAGATATTGGTATAGTTAATTTTTTTCTTTCCTAAGTTCTTTCATGTTCTTAGAGTACAATGTTTCTATATGGTTGAAAAAATAAGAACTCAGATGTAAACATTCCTTTAAAAGTTTCGAAATGCACAGGTAACAGGTTTTAGGAAATGTATATTTAATTACTTGAACTCGAATATGGATGTTGGAAATATAGATTCAAAACTAAGTTAGCTATCACAATACAAAGAAAATATCACTTTCTTGATCTTGTTTCACTTTAATTACTCAAATTCTAATGCGAATATTCGTCATTCATTCAAAACTGAGATAGTTTTCATAAAATGGATAGAAACATCAACTTATCCATCTTGTTTTCACTAGTCTATGCAATGAAAGTTTTATGAAAAGTTATGGCACTCGTGTACTACTAATTAAATAAAAAATCATCTTAAAATTTATTCAAGTTTATTGTCGATTGTTGTTATTATAACAATTTGACATTGGAGGTTTGAGTACAGGAAGCTACAAATTTTATAATAAAAATGCTTATATTAAATTATTAATATTTTTAAAGAGTTAAAATTATATATTATTTTCTATTTAATCAAAGGTTAAACAAGCGTAGGTTGAATCTTATAATCTTAGAAGGATCTAAAGAGCAATTTGCTCATTTAGCCAATGTAATAACCGAATTTTGCCCGGATTTTCAATTAAAAATCAATATCGAGCCCAATTGCAAAACCAATAAATGAATAAAGACCAACAGTCCTTTTAAGGTGTCCATTTACAAAAAGGGTCCATTAAAAAATGCCTAAAACAAAACAAAGTAAAGTATAAATAAAACAAAGTCCAATAATAGTCCAATTACAAGCCCATAACCAATTGAACCCAATCCCTAGCCTAATTACAATGGCCCAAGGACCAACCCAAAACAGAAACCCTAGGGACTTTTTTTCAGCGCCGCCGCCCGTGTCCCACACGTGCACGCCCATGTCGTTCCAGTTTCCCACGCGCCACGCGCGCCGCTCCAGTTCCCCGTACACGCGCGCCTTGCCTTGTTTCGGCCACCACGCGCCTCGGCTCTAGTGCCCACGCCCCTGACGGATGAAGTCCGCGACCCTAGGTGCGCATCAACCCCGTCGCACGCCTCGGACGCCCCTTCCCAAGACCTCAACCGCTCGCACCCACCACCATCGCCCATACCCTGCAAAGCAGACAAGCAGCAACAGAAACAAGGAAGCAGAGAAATATGGACGAAAGAATAGATTAACAATACTAGATGTACTTCTCGGCTATAAAGCCATGGAGAATCGATGTAAAAAGGGTTGGCTCTTGAGACGAAATTCCAAGAACAAAAAAAAAAAAAATCAAAAGAATCAAAAGAACTCTTGTAACCCCTTCCGACGGATATCAGAAATCAAGGATAAGAACAAAAAGTTTGATTTTGTTTTCCTTTCTTACGTTACTTACCGCCATTTTATCTTATTTTTCATTTACTATTTCGAATCTTTGAAAAACTAAAACGAAAATAATAAAGTAAAAGGAAAGGAAGAGATGCTCACCGAGGATCCGTTCGTTCCGTGCCATCTCCGTCTCATTCGGAGTCTAGTCACGGATCCCATGGGGGTCTAGATCCCTATTTACTCCGTCGTCATCGGGGCCAGACGAGGATCTGGATCAGGAAACAAAAGGGTGAATCAGCCCATATCAAGGCAAACCGACGCGTCACTGTGCGTTCACCCTAATAACATTTTAGTGGTGAAATCGGAGGGATCTCCTTTCGGCGACTGAGAGCCAGAAACGGAGGGACTAGGGTTTCGGTTGAGAGGGGAAACCTAAGCGTCGGGGGAAAGAAGGGAGAAAAAGGGGAGAATCTGAGTTTTTTTTAGGGGGTCGGTGAAAATGAACAAAAATAGGGAAAATTACCTTTTAAAGAATGAATGAAACGACGCCGTTCTAGGGGTGAAAGATCCGCGCGTCGACCCGCCTGCGACCCAGAGAACCCGCGTGTCTGGGTCAAAAGGGCTATTTACTGAATTAGTCCTTCTCTGTTTATTTTATTCGCAATCTTGTTTTGTTTGATTTTAACTTAGCTCTTAAACTTCGTTCCGTTTCTTTTTTAGTCCAGAACAAAACGCAGCGCATAAGGGAGGGAATAATTTCGCTTTTGGTCCCGTTCCTTTCATGCGTATTTCAAACAGATCCCCTTTTTTATTTGACTTTAAATCGACCCTAAAATGTCATTTTAAATTCAACTTGATCCTTTTCAGTGTTTTGCAATTATTATTGTTATTATCATATTTATTGTTATTATCATTTTAAGTATTATTATTATTATTATTATTATTATTATTATTGTTATTACTATATTCATATTAGCATAGTATATATATGTTTCATATCATTATTGTTATTTTATTACTATTACCATTACTATTATTATTAATATTATTATTGTTACTATTATATTTATTATCACCATGTTATTATCGTTAGTATTTTTGTTACCATTGTTACTGTTATTATATTATCTGTATATGTGTATATGTCATTATTCGTCCATTACTTGCCATCACCATTATTGATTCTTATTTTATTTTATTTTGTCATGTAAAATATTGTATAGTTCGTCAATCAATATTTGTAAATTTACGTACTTTGTGGTTAACGTTTACGTTTCTCATCCTTGAACTGTATTTCGAGCTCCGACATTTTATAGGATTGCGATTTTGAAAAACAAAGACAATATTCGGATATTTAGAAGCTCGAAAGATAACATCCTAACGTGCTGGGTGTCGATTTTTTCGATCAACTAAAATAACCAAATATCCTTCTCATACATTTTGAAGACCAAAGATGGTCTCGGTATCGAAGTATAAATATGTTATGTCCTAACGTGCTGGATGTGATATTTTTATTCCTTAGAAATGAGTTAAATCTTGGGATTCAATCCTACTTGAAATAACCCTTTTTTTTAAAAAAAAGAGTTTTTAACCCTAAATATTTTCAAGTTTTCAACATTGGGACAACATCAATCAATTTGGTACCAATTTTTGAGCGTTACGAAGTGCTAATCCTTCCTCAAATGCGTAACCGACTCCGAACCTTTTTTTTTTTCTCGAATATTCGTGAGACCAAAACACCGTTTTAGTAAACTAAAATGTTTTATTAAAACAAAGGTGATCCGATCACACCTAAATAAAGATCGGTGGCGACTCCTTTTTATTCCAAGTCGGTTCCCGTTTTTTCAAAAAATTGGTTACGACAGCTTGGCGACTCCCCTGGGGACTCGAGAGTCAGGCCATAAATTGGTTGATTTTTGTCCTTGTGATTGAGAACTTGAAAAATTATTTTTTAATAAAAAAATCATGTTTCTTCTAAAGCGTTTGTTTGTGCTATAACTGCAATAATATCGAGTCTCATAGTACTTGCACTCACATTGCATGACCGTTGTGGTCACACCTTTAAGTGGAGTAACAAACTAAGCCTTCGTGAGGTTTTCACCTCCGCTGGGCTAGTGGATTGCTTCCGGGATACATCCGTACCTATGTGCTTCGTGAGGTTTTCACCTCCGTATGGCCGTAGGGAAAGGTATCCCCCTGAACTGAACTCAGTCCATATGAGACTATAATGGGTGAGGATCGAGGAATCTGCTGGTTCAGGTACCCCTCTGTAGAACCAAACCCCATTTAGAAACCCTAGAGCCTACCCTAGGCATAGAGTCGAATTAGCTACCCAGATAAGCGTTTGATGATATTTTGCTTGTTTTGATTATGCGATACTAACTTGTGTTGTTTTGTCTGATTTGCATGACATTCCATGTGGTAGAGGTGTCAATTTTTGTTCGGTTGCTGAAATAGGAAGTTTGCTATGGAAAATGACTTTCTTGATAAAGTAGAGGACAATGCGGCCGTGCACGCATGGTCGGAAAAGTTGCAATTAGAAAAAGGAGATAGCTTGGTTGAAGGTCATACGTCGGAGCTGAGGGACTTCACCCGTGTTAGCGTGACACAAAATGAGCTTCAAGAGCTGCGAGATATCTGGGCCCATTGGGAAGATGAAGCTAAATAGATGTTCTACCACCGTTATGGCGATATCGCTCACTTATTGGATGTTAAGATAGATAAACACATGTTTAGGGCTATGGTCCAGTTTTGGAACTCCGCATACAGCTGCTTCACCTTTGGGAAGGTGGACTTGGTGCCAACAATAGAAGAATATACTGCTTTACTCCGTATTCCCGGGATACAAGTTGACAAGGTTTATATCAGGCCTGCCTATGTTCCTCCTCTTGCGAAGAAATTGGTAAAAATTACGGGGATGAGTAAACAGTGGATCTCGACCAAGATTCAACAGAAACGTGAAGGTAGGTGCATTCCTTAGGTAAATTTAAGGGACCTGATTCTGACGCATCCTGATGTGCAAAGGAAAGTTGATATCCTCGCCTTAAGCCTCTACGGATTAGTCATCTTCCCAAAAGCCCTAAGACACATAGATGAGGCAGTAGTGGATTTATTCGACCGATTGGATAAACAAGTCACACCTGTCCCAGCAATTCTAGCCGAGACCTTCAGATCATTAAATGTATGCAGAAGAGCGGGAGAAGGAAGGTTTATCGGATGCGCACAACTATTGATGGTATGGTTCTACGGACATTTTTGGAAGATGGGTAAAGTCTCTTGTCGTCCCTTTTATAAGAATTATTCACCGATAAAAGAAGAAGTGGCCATATTAAGACGGGAAGATATAACGGAAGAAGGATGGAGGTCAATTCTTCAGAATCTTCAGGAAGAAGACATTGAGTGGAAAGCTCCATGGATGATGCCCGGAGAGATCCTTTATAGATGCGGAGACTTTAATTGGGTCCCTCTACCCGGAGTTTGGGGAGTCATTGGGTATGCCCCATTGCTAGCAGCAAGACAATACCAGTCTAGACAGTTCGTGCCAGCAACATATGGGTTGGGTCGAAGCGAGTTCTCTTATACGGGAGAGGGTTATAAGAAGAAGATTAAGGAAACGGCAAACGCTTGGAAACAAACTCGTCGGATGAAGAGGTTAGCTGCGGGCGAAACGGCGACTTCTGAGTACAAAGCGTGGCTAAATAAGAGAACCAATGATAATATCCCGGGACCAAGTTCAGATAAGGCTCAGTCTTTGGAGGAACGATTGCGAATGATACCCACAGAATTAGAAATTATAAAGCAAGATTTCGTACAGCGGAGTTCAGAGCTTGAAAAGAGAATTAAGCAGTTGGAGGAGGAGAAGATGTTTTTGAAATTGGACATAGAGATACAGAAATCAGAAGCTGAAAAGATTAAAAAGGGGAAGAGCAAGGCCGAAGAAGAGTTGGATAGCCTAAAGGGGGACTACAAGAAGATGCGTCTCTCAATGAGAACTGCCGGACTAGGAAAGACTTCGAGTCAATGGTGACAAGAGTTACAAGAAGAAAGAGCTAAAGCCGAGCAATGGGAAAAGAAGTTTCAAGAAATGAAAGCTCAGAAAGAGATCCTAGAAAAGCAAGCGTCAGAAGGCCAGTATAGAAGAAATGCATTGAAAACGAGGGTGGCAGAATTGGAAAAATCCCTTGACTATTATCGAAACCGCAACTCGGCAAAAGAATTAAAGGCAAGTTTGAGTAGAATTGAAGAAATGAAGAAGAAGACCGAAGAGTTAGAAATGGAGCTGCAGAACTGTCAGAATCATATTGGGTATTTAAAAGAGAACGAAGAACGAAGAGAAGTGGAGCTATACCATTCCTAGAATCAAGTCAAAGATAGAGATTACCTCATGGGGGAGGCTATAACCCAAATACGAGAGATAGCCGAGTATTTACAGACTCTAGCTATACAGGCTGACATATTGAGCGTACAGTTCGAGACACAGTCGGATCGTGGACGAGAATTAGCTTCCCTACTAGCAAAGATTAAAGCCTTAGGTGTTAGAGCAAAAGTCACATTCTCGTAATCTCTTTTATGTAAAGAGCTTTGTTTTCTAAGGAAGTTTTCTATGGGGAATTGAATCAGAGTTGACACCTTTTTGCATTCATACCATGCATTTGTATTGTATTACATATATTAGCATCATATCACCTTAATTATTCATTAAGGCTAAAAACGTATAATCTGCAGCTACGACATTACGAATCTGGAATCACATCATCCCTATAGGACACGTCTAAGAACTAGAGCTATGGACGCCGAACTCAATGAGAGGATCGAAAGAATGGAAAGAATCCAACAAGAGCTGCAAGAACAGTTAGCCAGGTCGCAACAAGAAACAAGGGACCTGATGATAAGATCCCGCGAGGAATCACTAGAGTATAAGGATCAAATGGCTAAAGTGATGGAGATGTTGACGGCTCTGGCCAAAGGAAAAGGACTCGCGCAGAGTCCTGATATTACAGAACCCCATCCGAGAGTTAATCAGGATCCGCTCTATCCCCCAGGGTTCACACCACCCCATGCTTATGCAGCGCAAAGAGGATATCCTCAAGAGAACCCGATAGGCCTAGAGCAACGACCCATACCACCAACTCATTTGGGGCAAGGTGTTTACGTATCAAACTTTGGAGATAATTCTGCTAATCCGATTATTTCGGATTTGGATGATCCGATAGAAATAGCTAGGCTAAAGAGGGACGATCCTGATGCTGAGGAAAAGTATAGGATCTTAGAAGAAAGACTCAAGGTGGTGGAAGGTACTGGAGTCTTCTCTGCACTAGGCGCCAAAGAGTTCAGTCTGGTGCCCGATCTGGTTCTGCCTCCAAAGTTTAAAACGCCAGATTTTGAAAAGTATGAGGTAACGAGATGTCCGAAGGCACATCTTATCATGTTCTGTCGAAAGATGGCTGGACACCTGAATGAGGACAAGCTGTTAATACACTGTTTCCAGGAAAGCTTGATCAGATCAGCCTTCCGGTGGTATGATCAACTTAGCAAAGAGAGGATCCGGTCATGGAAGGACCTGGCAACTGCATTCTGTAAACAATATAAGTATGTTTTTGATGTGGCTCCCGATTGGCTGACGCTACAAATGTTGGAAAAGAAGCCAACGAAGACCTTCGGACAATACGATCAGAGATGGAGGGACCTCTCAGTCCAAGTCGAGCCCCCACTAACTAAAAGTGAGATAACGGTCCTCTTTATCAATACCTTGAAGGCGCCATTCTATGACAAACTGGTGGGGAATGCCACAAAAGACTTCACCGACATCGTAATTTCTGGGGAACTCATCGAAAACGACATCAAGAGTGAAAGGATGGAGGGTCCTGAAAGTTCGAAAAGGCCAGCACCTGTAAAGAAAAAAGATCCTGAAACCCATATGGTGGGGACTGGGAGCCACTATACTGCCAATTCATACCCAACCCAACCACGACCTCAGTTTCGGCCACCACCGAACTTCTATTTTCCTCCACAAAGCCCTTACTATCAAGCACCCCCTTACCCCATCTATGCCGCCGATAACCAAAGACCATTCACCATATTCCCGCCAAATACCATGCCTACCCCAAGTCAGCCCAAAAGCGAACCAAGACCAATAAAACCCAATCTCGAAAGACCTCGGTTTACCCCATCCACGTGTCGTATGGAGAGCTATGCCCGAAATTACTAGAAAAACAAGCGATATCCCCCACACTACATGGCACCCTTGAAACCTCCATACCCAAAATGGTATGATCCTAATGCCCGTTGTATGTACCATGCTGGAAACCAAGGGCATTCTACGAAAAATTGTCTAGCATTCAAGAAAAGGGTTCAAGGTCTTATTGATGCGGGCATTTTACAATTTGATGGTATTAGCAATATGGCAGGAAATCCACTCCCCAGCCATGCCGAAGGGAATGTGAATGCGGTGACACTGCAAGATGGACAGCGAGCCAAAAGCTGTGTCTCCGAGATAAAGACACCTCTAAGCAAAGTATGGGAAATAATGACTGAGAAGGGCCTGTTTGAGAAAAGTTCCAGGAAGGAAAAAGGGGATCGGAATTTTTGTGTCTTCCATGGCATAGAAGGGCACAACATCCAGTCTTGTGGGAAATTCAAAGAGTTACTTCAGAACATGATGAACAGCAAGGAGGTCCAAGTCTTTGATAAAACAGACGAGGCCGAGGAAAAAGAAGTATGCGCCTCTGATGATCAACCACCAGCCATCCGTTATAGCGCCGATCGACCTCTGGTGATTTATTATGAGGTTAAGAAGAAGGAGGCCAAACCAAAGATGATAATCAAAGTACCTGCTCCTTTCCCCTACAAGGATGACAAAGCAGTACCATGGAAATACGGTGTCAACATCATCACACACGCTGTTTGCCTGGAAGGCGTCGGTGAGGTGGGGCATTTTACCCATGATGGGAGGTGTTATTCCCCCCGAGGTGGTTAAGACAAAGAGGAAAACCCTTGGTACAAGCCAGAAAGGAAAGATGCCAATACCTGATGCCGAAGTCGAAGTTGAGATACAATCTGAACAAGAAACTAAGAAGCCGGTGAATGAGGAGGAAGCACAAGAATTCTTAAAGTTTATTAAGCCACAGCGAATACAATATCGTGGAGCGATTGAACAAACAACCGCAAAAATCTCGAGTATTATCCTGTTGATAAACTCGAGCCACATCGTCAAACGCTTTTGCGAAAGTGTTAAATCAAGCGTATGTGCCAAGTGATGTACCCGTTGAAAAACTTGATAGGTGGGTAAACAATTTAAATGCGAGATAATTTCATCTCTTTTAGTGATGATGAAATATTCTCTAGTTTTACTATTTACCTGGTCAGGTCGGAATATCGCATGAACAACTCACTATCTTGCGATCCTAAATCCAACTTTGGAGCAATCTGCTGTTTGAGAGCAGGAATAGTCGAATCGAATCTTTGGAGAATCTTGGAGTATGTCTCCTGACTTTTAGATGATGACACGTGGGAAGATGGAATCCCCCCCCGACGAAGATGCTTGTACTCTCATACAGCCAGGAGAAAAAGGCGTGAGTGGAGACCAGTGGGACAAACATGGTTGATCGTCTTCTAGAATACAAGATGTATTTGTGGTCATATCAGGGGACGGAGTTAGAGAGGGTCCCAAGGCACACGAGATCCGTAAAGGCCTCTCAAGGGTTTAAGGCGGGTAAGATAAGAGAAGTCAAAACATTCGACTAGTTTTGTCTACAAATATATTGTGTAGCTAATATAGTCAGTACCAGTAGGTAGCGGTACCTAGATATGAGAAAGATAATTTCTAACTAACCGATTAACTAAACTAGATAAAGATTCCAAAAGACAGCCAGGAAGAGATGATACTCACTTCGTTAGCATGTAATTTAAATCAGATCTGATTACCAATCGAATAATTGTTACAAGAATAAAAATAAAGCACAATCTCTATATACTGAGCTTCTAATAGTATCCGAAGCACATTACTCTGTTCTTTCTCTTGCAAGTAGTCTCAGCGGATTGTTATATTTGCTAACAGCTCTCATATACACGCTTGCTGCCTTTTAGCGCCAGTAAGTTCTTCGTGTTTCCTGTGTTTGCATCATGGCGATAGCCAATCAGTATATTGCAGTATTGGGATAATATCTCTTCGATGTGGATGGATTGCTTTAGCATTTGAGTCCCATTTTACGAGTATCGGTACGGTCGCTCCCATGTGTCATGCTGAGTTGGGGAACTTGTTTATTGATGGGTTTCCATTTCATACGCTACGTGTCGTTATTATAAATAGAATCTAATGAGTCAAACACAAAATGGAGAACGTTGTTACGGCACGATTCTGTGTCGATGAGGCTTCCAATGATTTCTGTTTTCGGTTCTTGTAGCTTTGGCTTTTAGGACAGCAGAAAATATGTCAGAATTAAGTATATATCCTACACAAGATGAGAGATAGATGCTTATTTGACTATCGCCGAGTAGACAGACTGTATTATATCTGAAATTCAATAAATCATGCATTAACAAATCTGCATACTAATACTATAGCAGCATGAGCGAAATGATAGGAGGATTTTCCAACTACAAATAAGCCGATAAAATTCTGGAAGATTTTATATATGCCGGCAGTGCGTCGCCAGTATTTTTTTTTTAAATTCGACGAGGTACCACAGTGTTATGTTGAAACATTATCTAATAATAGCTAGAATAATAGGTAATAGCAGGTGAGCAAGATACATATCTGGTCGTCAGCACATGCCCATCTCAATGTAATGTATAATATCTGCTCGTGATTCTCTCAACTGTTTTCGAACTGTGCTTACCAGTACACTCTCTCTCTTTGTTCAACAGTGTCATAGCTCTGTTATAGTCGATCAATAGAGCACTGAGGTTACTTCGGATACCTTGATGAGGCGTCAGCCAGACAGTTGTGTTGTCAAATCTTTTAATAAATCAAAGAGATTTTGGACATTATTTCTTTAACAAATCCCCATTCAATGCTTGTTATATCAGCGGCTCATGATTTAAGCGAGGAAATTTGATAACGAGTTTTTCTCATATATCATTTACAAAATATATTGATAAAATATTGAAAAATTTTCTAAAAATAGAGCTTGCTGTTGCAAATGGCTCCTTTTATTTTGAAAATATTTACGAGTAAATTTGTCTACACTTGTTATATAGACATTTCTAAACATACTTATTAATAATAGGAGTGTTTACTCACTTTATGATAAAATATTGAAATATATAAAGAAGATTATTTTATCTCATAATCCATATATTCAATTAGGACATCGTCCCAATCTCACAATATAATATTAGCGAGTTTTTCTCCTATATCATTTACAAAAATATAAGCTTGAGTAAAATATTGAAAAATTTTCTAAAAAATAGAGCTTCTTTGTTTGCAAATGGCTCCTTTTTATTTTGAAAATATTTACGAGAGTAAATTTGTCTACACTTGTTATATAGACATTTTCTAAACATCTTATTAATAATAGGAGTGTTTCTCCCTTTATCAATAAAATATTGAAATATATCAAGAAGATTGTTTATCTCCTTAATCTCATATATTCAATTAGGACATCGTCCCAATCTACTGTATAATATACTTTTTAATAATAATTCTTGATTTTTCTTGAGTTCTTTTTTCAACTAAAATTGCGAGAATTGGGTAAAACACCTTTACGAAACTAGCTCTTTGTTCCAAAATATGGTTTTTCCATATCTTGTTTATGAAATAGTAATATTATTAAGGGTAAGCTGGATTATAAAAATCCTTTAGATTCGAGAACTCGAGAGGTTTGTTGTTTTTCAGCAAATCTTACGTATATTGAGAATTTGGAGTCCAGTATAAGGCTTTTGAGAATAATCACAGGTGTTGGTGAATGTGATCCAATTGGTTGGTTTACCAATGGATATAGTAAATAATATCTTGTTTAGAGGATAAAATTGTACTGTGTAAGTGCGACCATAAATCCTTGTTTAGGAATTACTTTTGCACGTCTTGGCCATAAATCCTTGTTTAGGACTCATTGGTGATTTTCCCTTGTCGGGTTTTTATGGGACGATTCTCCATCCATCATTTTCATTTAGAGGTTGTTTACCTCATCCATAAGGCTTTGCTAAGAAATAATGATCCAAAATCTCTCTTTTGATTTAATTAAAGATTTTCCAAGCGATAGTCAAATCCATTATCGAATTTTGCAAAAGAAAAGCGAGTTAAGTCTACTATTTTCATATTGAGATAAAAAGTCTCATTGGTATTCTGAAGAAGAAAAATTGCATCGGCCGAGATTTGAGACTTTTTATCAAGGCTGATGCAAATCTGGGCTGATGCAATTTTTCTTCTTCAGAATACCAATGAGACTTTTATCTCAATATGAAAATAGTAGACGAACTTCGTCTTCTTTTGCAAAATTCGATAGCGGGATTTGACTATATTTGGAAAATCTTTAATTAAATCAAAAGAGAGATTTTGGTGTTATTTCTTAGCAAGCCTTATGGATAGAGGTAAACAACCTCTAAATGAAAATGATGGATGGAGAAGCTGTCCATAAAAAAACCCAACAAGGGAAAATCACCAATGAGTCCTAAACAAGGATTTATGGTCAGACTGCAAAAAAAGTAATTCCTAAACAAGGATTTATGGTCGCACCTACACAGTACAATTTTATCCTAAACAAGGATATTATTTACCATATCCATTGGTAAACCAACCAATTGGATCACATTCACCAACACCGTGGATTATTCTCAAAAGCCTTATACTGATTCCAAAAATCTCAAATATCTGAGAAGATTTATTTGAAAAAACAACAAACTCCTCGAGTTCTCGAATCTAAAGGATTTTTATAATCCAAAGCTTACTTACTGAGAATATTACCATTTCATAAACAAGATATGGAAAAACCATATTTTGGAACAAAGAGCTAGTTTGAAAGGCTTTACCTAATTCTAATTTCTTAGTTGAAAAAACAATCAAGAAAAATCAAGAATTATTATTAAAAAGTATATTATCTGAGAGATTGGGACGATGTCCTAATTGAATATATGGAGATTAAGGAGATAAACAATCTTCTTGATATATTTCAATATTTTATTGATAAAGGGAGAAACACTCACTATTATTAATAAGATGTTTAGAAAATGTCTATATAACAAGTGTAGACAAATTTACCTCGTAAATATTTTCAAAAATAAAAGGAGCCATTTGCAAACAAAGAAGCTCTATTTTTAGAAAAATTTTACGAATATTTTACTCAAGCTTATATTTTGTAAATGATATAGGAGAAAAACTCTGTTATCAAATTTCGTTTAAATCATAAGTCGTTCGATATAACAAGTATTGAATGGGGATTTGTTAAAGAAATAACGATCCAAAATCTCTTTTGATTTATTAAAAGATTTTCCAAATGATAGTCAAATCTCTAAAGCTATCAAACTTTGTAAATATAGACGATTTTGTCTATTATTTCCATATTGAGATAAATAATCTCATTGGTATTCTTTGAGGAAGAAAAATTTCATCACCTTTATCGATTTGGAATATAAATACTATGTTTTCCTGAAAAGCCCCGAAAGCAAAGAAAAGAAGATCGAGCATTTATCAAAAATCATTGATGAGTGCTATAATAATTTCAACAAGTATCAAGTCCAGCGAGAATTGATCTTATGAGCATGGTTTCATGACCTTCTCCATCAAGACACTTATATGTTTTGGATCGATGGAAGAAGAATTTAGCTTACGACAATCTGAAAAACGGGGAAGAAAGCAAATGAAGAAGCCATTTCGTTATTAACACAAATAGCGAAAATGGAAATCGGAGATTATCCGTTAGCAAAAAATCCGAGAAACATGGGAAAGCTGGAATACGACCAAGCCTTCACTGAATCCTTACACCGGATGAAATCGAAGAGATGAATCTTTGAAACATCCAAGAAGGATAAACACGCGTGGAAGAATGATGTCCAAAAAGGAGATGCATTCAATTTTGGCGGTGACTTAAAAGAAGGCAACCACCAAAGACAAAGATGATGTCATGCATGATGGAAGCAACCATTTAATGCAATTGAAACATGGAAGCAACCATGACGGCAACCACTATTCAAGGAAGCTACGTGGAAACAACCAAAAGCGTCTTTATCAAGATAATGTTAGAGGAAGCTAGCGTGGAAAAAGCCAACATAGCATCCACCAATTAAAGAAAGCTACTTGGAAGCCACCAAGAAGTCGATAATTAATGTGTCCTTATCGATACTATTGAACTCAATAGGGGATAACATTATGGAAAAAATGGATTGTTTATATAAAGATAAAACTTGTAATCATACTATGCATATAGACTCTAAGAATGAAAATAATATTTCGGCTCTTAGTAAAGGTATCAATAGTTTAATAGATATGACGTCTATATATTTTAATAGATTATATACGAAGGTTAGTAAAGTAGAAGAAAAAGTAGATAGTTTGGGAGAAGTAACGGACTTAGATTTGAATAGCAAATCTAAAGAGTTATTATCCGATGTTAATAATAAACTCGATCAAGTTATTAATAATAATAATATAGAATCAGATTTAGGACCATTATATTACGGTAATAGTAATTATATTTTAGCTTTGTCAGATGAGGATGAGTCTTCGGATGAATCTTTGTAACATCCTGCATTAGGGGTCATTTGCCATACGATTATTTATTGTGGGTTTTCCTGAATAAATGCATTTATTATGATTTAGTCAAAATCCCGAGTTAGGTCGGGTTTAGGGTTAAAAAGTTCTTTAAGTGCTAGAGAAGAAAAGTGTAAGTGAGGAAACATTATACATTTTTAGGGGCAAATCATGTCACAAAGGAATGGCTGGCGGAGTGGTTAGGGCGTTACCAGAACGCTAGGAGATGCGGCAGGGCAAGGGTTCAAATCGTGTGGAGGAAGTTTTATTTTGGCGTGAAGGAGAACTTGATGAGAAAGGTTTAAGAATAATATAAGCGAGCCTATAGTACAAATGAACGCCTTGGCCAAGTGGCTAAGGGCGCTGCTGGAGGGCTGCGGGATGGAGGTCGCGCGTTCGAATCCTAGGAATAGCGCATGAGCAGGTTTTATTTGTTTTTGTTTTAGCGACGTGGCAATGGAGCTAGCCGAAGGAGTGTTTAAATAAATTTGTGTTGCCCTTATGTCATGAAAGTCAAGGTGGCCGAGTGGCTGGGGCGCTGGGGAGTTCTCTCCAAGTCTGGAGTTCGAAACCCCCGAAGCGGCGTTGGCGTCTTATTTTTGCATTGGCCATTAATGCGTGCGGAGCCTGGGGACCGAAGGTTTAAAAGAAATTTCCGACGCGTTTATATCGGGAAAGGCGCAATGGCGAGTGGTCAAAGGCGTGGGAAGTCTTCCCTGTGTCTCGGGTTCGAGACTAAAAGAAGAAAGACATGGGCACTTTGTTTTTTTAATTCTTTGGCGTGTTGAAGCCTCACGACGTAAGCACTCAAACGGCTGAAAACAAGTCATTATTCTTTTGATTTCAGTGTTGTGAAGTATGGGAAGTATTTTATTTAGTATTATTATTTATTTGGAGGTATGGGTTTTATTTATTTATTTATTTATTTATTAATTGGTGATGGGAGAATAAGTTAACAATGTTTTATTTTGTTTCAAAGATGATGGGGTTGGCACATGGGTAGCAACGTATGAATGGGGACTTGGGGGCTTTAGCTCAAGCGTTGGAGTATTAGGGAGTAACACACTTCCTTTTCATTTTTTTTTTCTTTTTCTTCTTGCTAATCACACCAAAACCCCCTTCCTCTCCTTTGATACTTTTCGATTCTTCTTCATAAACCTTGTGCCGAAATCCCCTAAGTCTTCCCTTTCATCTTCTTTACTTCTTTCAAGGCCGAATCTGTAAAAGAAGGTCTTTGTCGTTTTCAAAGCTTGGTAAGTGCCTTAAATTAGAATTCAGCTTTTTCTTCCTTATCCTTTTGTATGCCGAATGCAAGTGTCCAATCCTGGGTAAGGTGGGCCGAATACGTTCTCAAGACACTAAGAGTTTTGCTCCCTTGTGTGTAGTAATCGTAAAGGAGCATTGAAGGGGTGGCTTCCCGAGACTTCGTTTCATTTTGGTAAGGTATATATATATATATACACTATTCGGCCAAAGGCCATTTTGGGAACCTAAGTATAACCGAAATTTTGTATTTTGGTTTTAAGGGGGGTAAATCGGCCAAGAAATCAGAAGTTTCGAGTTTTCGATCACGTTGGCTTGTGTTGATAAAGGTTCGGCCTAGGGCCCTATTTTGGTTATGTTATAACCAATAACTTTGGACTTGTTAGTTAATCAATAAGACCCCTAAAATACTAACCCATGATGGCCGAATATAGGGGCTTTACGAGGACAAGTTCGGGACTTTTAATATCGCGTAGATACGGGATTTCTATTTAGACCTTCGATTTAATAGGTGTGTAAGCTCTTACACACTTTATTAGTATAAACTGTTATTTGATGATATTATAACCTCTCATGTGGTAACTTTGCCTAGTGGGCATAAGCTTGGTTTTCGGGTAAGTCCCCTATTACTCGATTTACGATATATGTTGTATATGCCATCATATGCTGTGAAATGCTATGCTATATACGATTGCATGATATATGGGATCATGATACTTGTGATGTGAGCATGATGATGGTGGGATTGATGAGAGGAGTAATATTTGTGTCAGCGGACACCGGTGTTTTGGTAACACATTGTGACTACGGTCACGTGAGGTTTGGTACCTCCGGAGGTTTGGCACCTCATAGCGTCTCGTCCCGTGGATTAATTCCACCGTGGGTTGGCCCCACATTTGAGATACTGGGATCGACGCCCGGTGATTTGGTATCACACGATGGGTTGGCCCCATCATTTGATTGTGACTTGGTCACCGGTGGTTTGGCACCACACGTATTGACGGATATCGTGACTTTAAGTCACCGGTGGTTTGGCACCACCGGTGGTTTGGTACCACACGGGGTAGAAAAGGAGCATGGATGGCTAGGTTGGGTTGCATAATTGCATGTCATACTAATACCTTGTGTATGAGCGGTATTTTCGGGTTGGGGATTTATACATCTGAGTCTTGGTGACTCACCCTTCCCATATCATCTTGCGCAGTGAGTAGAGCGCGGATGCGAGCCGGGAGAGCTCGAGGCGGCCATGTTTGTTTTGTGGACTTGAAATTTTATTTTGCCCCGCTTTGAGTTTATTATTCACTAAATTTCGATTGGGTTGTAATATGGCGCTTATTATTTTGGATGTTTAGGTAGTTTTACTTTATTATATGATGATGAACTTATGAACTATTAAGCAAATCGGTTAAAAGTAACGTTTTCAAAATAAGTACTCGTATGCGTTTTCAAAAATTGTTATCATCGGGTAACAAAATTTTCTAAGTTATCGATAACTCTAATGTTCTAAAAATTTAAATGATCAAATGGTTTCAAAGGAAGAAAGGGTTTTCAACTCAATCGTATTTATCAAATCAACCCACTTGAGTTTTAGCAAATCTTGTTTTATACCCTTAACAATTTTTTTTTTTTTGAATTTCTACTATTAGTCCAAACCTTTCAAACTCCTTTTTAACTCCGTGACATACGAGATCCGGTCAAGGCTTGTGGGCGGGTTTGGGGTGTTACAATTTGCATATCGAGCAGTCAAAACTCATTTGTGAGGCCTAAGGCCTAAAAATGTTTTTCTAGATAGGCTTTTGAAAACCTCTATGAAAATGGTTTTGGTTGGACAACATGGCGTCGAGTCTCCAAAGACCGATCCGCTCTCGTAAGTATCTCTAATCTATGTGTAAATGATTATCTCTGTGAAGGGGTAGAAATGGGACGTAGATAGTATGAAAGGTATATGAACCCTAGGGCTAGTTTTACCCCAAACAATCGCATAAGATTTATAATTGCCTAATTAAACAAACCCATGACTAAGTCGCTAAGTTAGGGTGTGGTAACCCTTGTATGCATGTCTCAGGATTGGATCCGGAAGAGCTTGGTATTTAAGCGGTCCTAGTGACTCACCTCTCTCTTGCGGGAATCCTACCTCAGTGCGTTTCCGGTTCACCCTAACCGTAAGGACTTGTTCGTGGGCTAAACCTTATTATTAAAACCCGAAAGGGAATTAGTAGCGTTTTAATAATAATAATAAAAATTCGATTTATAAAAACTACAAAAATACCCTTAGTGGTAAATTACAAAAACGCCCTAGTTTTAGAATCTACTAAGCTACCCCAAAATTTTAAACAAGATTTCCCTTATTTTACAAGCGTATCCAAAATCCCTAATTTGCAAAATACCCTAATTTGCAAATTACCAAAATGACTCGATTTTCAAAGTTTTTGCAACACTACCAATTTGGGAAGACAATTTCTCAAAAAGGACCCCAAGTTTTGCAAATTTTTAAATTTCCCTTGATTTGTCAAAATTACTTTGTTTTATTACCAAAATACCCCCGTAGGGTAAATGACTTAAAATACCCGGGTTAGGAATTTGACAAAAGGGTGATGGAATAAGTGAATGTGTATCTTCGAATTACGATAGAAGACTTGAAATTTGTTGATCGAAAGAACAACTTCTTAATTCCGCCCATAAAATTCTTTTGCTAATAATCGAGTGGAACATCGACTAACTCATAAAACTTTTAAAATAGATTGCGCTATAAGAAATGAGCTCACAGAGGTCGCGTCGGGGGACGCGGTAGAGGCGGATGGCCATGACAGCAAACCAGTTAGGTCGGGCCAAGGATCGGATAATGAGATACCACCTCCACCACCACCCCCAACTTTTGGTGATGGACATCAGGATCAGACGGGGGGGTGAGTCGATATCGGAAGTGCAGATATCGGCGACTCCGATCCAACTGAATCGAAGTATTTCGGGGTGTGTCGTGTCGCACTCCAAGATACCAAATATTGGTTAGAATCGGCCGAGAGGATTATGGGACGATCTCGATTTAACAAATAAGGAGAAAGCTGAAAGGAGCGAAGTGTCGCTTCTAAAAGATGAGTCATACCGGTGGTGGCTCACGGTTCGAGCGGTGCTGCTCTGTGAGATGACCTTACTTTGGGAATACTTCAAAGCTACTTATCGGAAGAAGTATGTGGGCACGATTACTCGATACTCGGAGGAAAGCTTTTCTCGGATTAGTACAAGGAAATAAGTCGGTATCCGAGTATGAGGCGAATTTTCGAGGTTGAGCCGCTATGCTCGGGAGTTGTGTCAATCGAAAGCATGATCGTGCGCGTCTGTTTTGAAGACGGACTTAGGGATGATTTAAGGTTGTTGATTGCTCCACAGCAGGTGCGTGAATTTGCCATTTTGGTAGAGAAGGCTAAGGTAGCCGAAAGGGTCAGGGAGTCTGTGAGGCGGAACTATGATAGGAGCAAGCGAGAAAAAGAGGTGTTGGGTCGTGCGGATCGGAAATAATGCACAAAAGAGGCTGAGACAGTGGGCCAAATCAGGTGGAAGGCCCATGGATTCTAATCAGAGACCGGCTCAGTGTAATCGTTGTGGGAAGTCACATTGGGGAGGTTTTTGGACCGATGAGAGGGGTTGCTTTGAATGTGGATCATTGGATTATCGTGTAACGGATTGTCCTCGGAAGTTGGCAAGGAATCACCGGAGGGTCGAACGTGCGCGCAGCTAGGAATGTGGGACCACTGCGAGAGGGTCGCGGTAATGGTAGAGGAGGCAATGGTCCTAATCGAGGTCGCGAAATTCGGGGCAGAGTGCAGCAACACACGAAGCTAGGCGGCTGGCTTGGTCTACGCAAATGAGGCGTCGTGAGAGGGTGACGCACCGGATGTCATCACCCGACGTTCCTAATTTTTGGTCTTCCTATGTTGCATTAATTGATGTGGGATCAACGCATTCATACATTGCTAGTAGTGTGGTAGAGACTATGAACTTAGACTTGAGGCGCTTTCAGGAGATGATCGTAATTAGCCCTACAGGGCACTCTCGTGGTAGTAAACAAGCTATATAGAGATATACCCCTAGAACTCCAGGGGTAGTGTTTGTGGTCGATCCGATGGAACCGCCGTTTGGGAGTTCGATCTAATTCTTGGAATGGACTGGCTGGTTAAGTATCGGGCAAGGTTGGATTGCTTATTGCTAAGCGCATGATTCTAACGACTACCGAGGGTGATGAAGTGGTCATGATAGGTAACGAAGAGACTATCTATCCAATGTGGTGTGCCGGCCGAAAGTAGAAAATGATCAAAAAAGGGTGTGAGGCATTGTTGGTTCGAATTTATGCCTTAGAAGCTAAGGAGTCGTGATTGAGAAGGTCCGAACTGTAGGGAAATTGCACGATGTGTTTCAGAAGAACTCTCTGGTCCGCCTCCGGGCCGGGAAGTTGAGTTCGAGATAGACTTATTGCCGGAGCGGCACACGTGTCTATAGCACCTACCGAATGGCACCAAAGGAGTTGGTGGAGTGAAAGCTCAAATTCGTGAGCTCTTGGATAGAGGGTTCATCCGACCTAGTATATCTCCGTGGGGAGCACACTGTCTTTGTTTGTCAAGAAGAAAGACGGGTCAATGCGGATGTGTATCGACTACCGTCAGCTAAACAAGTTAACGATTAAAAATAGATACCCGTTGCCTCGGATTGATGACCTGTTTAATCAACTGAAGGGTGCATCGGTGTTCTCAAAGATAGATCTTAGGTCGGGCTATTATCAACTTAAGGTGAAGGAGGCTGATGTGCACAAAACGGCATTTCGTACCCGGTATGGGCATTACGAGTTCCTAGTGATGCCGTTTGGGTTGACCAACTCGCCGGCAGCGTTCATGGACTTAATGAATAGGGTGTTTCAGCAATACTTAGATCAATTTGTCGTGGTGTTTATAGACGACATATTGGTTTACTCAAGGACGGAGGAGGAGCATGATAGGCATTTGCGCATAGTTCTACAAGTATTGAGAAAGGAGCAGTTGTATGCCAAATTCAGTAAGTGCGAATTTTGGCTTAGGGAGGTGACCTTCTTGGGTCACGTGGTGTCAGCGGAAGGAATTAGAGTGGACCCTCGCAAGGTTGAAGCGGTGTTGGACTGGAAACCACCTAGGACAATGGCGAAAATTCAAAGTTTTCTGGGTCTGGCCGGGTATTATCGAAGATTTGTGGAAGGATTCTCCTTAATCGCAGCACCGTTGACTAAGCTATTAAGGAAAGGAGTTCCATTTGTTTGGTCAGAGAAACAGCAAGAAAGTTTTGATAAGCTAAGGAAGATTCTGACGGAAACACCAGTTTTGATACAGCCTGAGGCAGGAAAATTGTTCACGGTTTATTGTGATGCGTCCCATACTGGTTTGAGATGTGTGTTGATGCAGGACGGGAAGATAGTGGCCTATGCATCCCGTCAGCTAAGACCGCATGAGGTTAACTATCCTACTCATGACTTGGAGTTAGCGGCAGTAGTTTTTGCTTTGAAAATATGGAGGCACTACTTGTATGGGGAGAAATCGATAGTCTACACGGATCATAAAAGTTTGAGGTATCTCTTGACTCAGAAGGACTTGAATTTGAGGCAGCGCCGATGGATTGAACTGTTGAAGGACTACGACTGTTCAATTGAGTACCATCCAGGCAAGGCTAACGTGGTGGCTGATGCGTTGAGCCGAAAGGTCGTGATAGACTTAAGAGGCGATGTTTGCTCGTCTCAGTCTATACGACGATGGAAGTCTTTTGGCAGAATTGCAAATTAAGCCAACCTGGATCGAGGAGATTAAGGAAAAGCAATTAGGGGATGACAGTTTAAACGCGCGGAGATTGCAAGTTCAAGATGGTGGTTTGGAAGGGTATAGTTTGATTGGTGATGGTGTGTTGTGTTTCCAAGGGTGTCCTTGTATGCCGAATGATGTGGGATTGAGGCAAAGAATTCTTCAGGATGCACATAGCAGCCCATACACTATGCATCCTGGAGGTAGCAAGATGTATGGAGATTTACGGAAGCAGTTCTGGTGGCCAGGGTTGAAGCGTGAGGTAACCGAATTCGTGGGAAAGTGTCTCACGTGTCAGCGGGTAAAGGCTGAACATCAGTTGCCATCTGGGTTACTTCAACCAGTGAAGATTCCTCAGTGGAAATGGGAGAGGGTCACTATGGACTTCGTCAGTGGGCTACCCCTCACGCCCAGCAAGAAGGACGCAGTTTGGGTGATTGTGGACCGTTTGACCAAGTCGGCTCACTTCATACCGGTAAGGGTGGATTACTCGCTCCAGAAGTTAGCTAAGTTGTATGTGGCGGAGATAGTGAGGTTGCATGGTGTGCCAGTGTCGATCATCTCAGACAGAGACCCCAGATTTACGTCGAGGTTTTGGAGAGCGCTACATCAGGCTTTAGGTACACGGTTGGATTTCAGTACAGCATTCCATCCACGGTCGACGGGGCGGTCGGAAAGGGTTATTCAGATTTTAGAGGACATGTTAAGAGGTGTGTTTTGGACTTGAGGTAGTTGGGAAGAATTTACGCCATTAGGCGTGAGTTCGCATACAATAATGATTACCAAGCGAGCATTAAGATGGCACCATATGAAGCGTTGTATGGTAGGAGGTGTCGCACACCTACTTCTTTGGGATGATTTGGGTGAGCGGCGAGTGTTAGGACCGGAATTGGTTGCGCGGCGAGGATAAGGTGAAGAAGATCCAAGCTCGGTTGAAAGAAGCCTCGGATAGGCAAAAGTCTTATCTTGATCTCAAGCGGGGGGACATAGAATTTGCCAGTAGGAGGCGAAGTTTTTTCGAAGGTCTCACCATGGAAGAAAGTGTTAAGATTTGGGAGAAAGGGCAAATTAAGTCCAAGGTTCATTGGACCGTTTAAGGTGTTGAGACGAGTGGGGGACCGGTGGCTTATCACTCAAGTTACCGCAGAATCGAGTCGATTCATGATGTGTTCCATGTCTCCATGCTTAGACGCTACCGTTCGATCTATCACACGTCTTGGCGATTGAGGAAGTTGAGGTGAGTCCAGATTGACGGTGGAAGAGGAACTCGTGCGAGATCCTAGATCGGGATGTAAAAGTTTTGCGTAGGAAGTCGGTTCCTTTAGTGAAGGTCCTATGGCGGAATCATGGCGTGGAGGAAGGAAGCTACGTGGGAGCCGAGGATGCAATGCGGCAAACAATACCCCCAACTCTCTCGACCGGGTAATTTCGAGGACGAAATTATTTTAAGGGGTAGAAGCGTAACATCTGCATTAGGGGTCATTTGCCATACGATTATTTATTGTGGGTTTTCTGAATAAATGCATTTATTATGATTTAGTCAAAATCCCGAGTTAGGTCGGGTTTAGGGTTAAAAAGTTCTTTAAGTGCTAGAGAAGAAAAGTGTAAGTGAGGAAACATTATACATTTTTGGGGCAAATCATGTCACAAAGGAATGGGTGGCGGAGTGGTTAGGGCGTTACGAGTAACGCTAGGAGATCTGGCAGGCAAGGGTTCAAATCGCGTGGAGAAAGTTTTATTTTGGCGTGAAGGAGAACTTGATGAGAAAGGTTTAAGAATAATATAAGCGAGCCTATAGCACAAATGAACGCCTTGGCCAAGTGGCTGGCGGCGCCGAGGCTCGGGATGGAGGTCGCGTTCGAATCCTAGGAATAGCGCATGAGCGAGTTTTATTTGTTTTTGTTTTAGCGACGTGGCAATGGAGCTAGCGAAGGAGTGTTTAAATAAATTTGTGTTGCCCTTATGTCATGAAAGTCAAGGTGGCCGAGTGGGTGGAGCGCTGGGAGTTCTCTCCAAGTGCGGAGTTCAAAACCCACGAGCGGCGTTGGGCGTCTTATTTTTGCATTGGCCATTAATGCGCGTGCGAGAGCCCAGAGGACCGAAGGTTTAAAAGAAATTTCCGACGCGTTTATATCGGGAAAGGCGCAATGGCAGAGTGGTTAAAGGCGTGGGAAGTCTTCCCCGGTCTCGGGTTCGAGAGACACAAAGCGCGACATGGGCACTTTGTTTTTTAATTCTTTGGCGTGTTGAAGCTGCGCGTGAGGGAGCACTCAAACGGTGAAAACAAGTCATTATTCTTTTGATTTCAGTGTTGTGAAGTATGGGAAGTATTTTATTTAGTATTATTATTTATTTGGAGGTATGGGTTTTATTTATTTATTTATTTATTTATTTATTAATTGGTGATGGGAGAATAAGTTAACAATGTTTTATTTTGTTTCAAAGATGATGGGGGTTGGCACATGGGTAGCAACGGCCGAATGGGGACTTGGGGGGGCTTTAGCTCACGGCGTTGGAGTATTAGGGAGTAACACACTTCCTTTTCATTTTTTTCTTTTTCTTCTTGCTAATCACACCAAAACCCCCTTCCTCTCCTTTGATACTTTTCGATTCTTCTTCATAAACCTTGTGCCGAAATCCCCTAAGTCTTCCCTTTCATCTTCTTTACTTCTTTCAAGGCCGAATCTGTAAAAGAAGGTGCTGTCATTTTCAAAGCTTGGTAAGTGCCTTAAATTAGAATTCGGTTTTTCTTCCTTATCCTTTTGTATGCCGAATGCAAGTGTCCAATCCTGGGTAAGGTGGGCCGAATACGTTCTCAAGACACTAAGAGTTTTGCTCCCTTGTGTGTAGTAATCGTAAAGGAGCATTGAAGGGGTGGCTTCCCGAGACTTCGTTTCATTTTGGTAAGGTATATATATATATATACTATTCGGCCAAAGGCCATTTTGGGAACCTAAGTATAACCGAAATTTTGTATTTTGATTTTAAGGGGGGGTAAATCGGCCAAGAAATCAAGAAGTTTGAGTTTTCGATCACGTTGGCTTGTGTTAATAAAGGTTCGGCCTAGGGCCCTATTTTGGTTATGTTATGACCAATAACTTTGGACTTGTTAGTTAATCAATAAGACCCTAAAATACTAACCCATGATGGCCGAATATAGGGCTTTACGAGGACAAGTTCGGGACTTTGTAATATCGCGTGAGATGCGGGATTTCTATTTAGACCTTCGATTAAATAGGTGTGTAAGCTCTTACACACTTTATTAGTATAAATTGTTATTTGATGATATTATAACCTCTCATGTGGTAACTTTGCCTAGTGGGCATAAGCTTGGTTTTCGGGTAAGTCCCCTATTACTCGATTTACGATATATGTTGTATATGCCATCATATCTTTGTGAAATGCTATGCTATATACGATTGCATGATATATGGGATCATGATACTTGTGATGTGAGCATGATGATGGTGGGATTGATGATGAGAGGGGAGTAATATTTGTGTCGCGGACACGGTGTTTTGGTAACACATTGTGACTACGGTCACCGAGAGGTTTAGTACCTCCAGAGGTTTGGCACCTCATAGCGCCTCGTCCCCTGTGGATTAATTCCACCGTGGGTTGGCCCCACATTTGAGATACACGGATCGACGCCGGTGATTTGGTATCACACGATGGGTTGGCCCCATCATTTGATTGTGACTTGGTCACCGGTGGTTTAGCACCACCGGTGGTTTGGCACCACACGTATTGATGGATATCGTGACTTTAAGTCACCGGTGGTTTGGCACCACCGGTGGTTTGGTACCACACGGGGTAGAAAAGGAGCATGGATGGCTAGGTTGGGTTGCATAATTGCATGTCATATTAATACCTTGTGTATGAGCGGTATTTTCGGGTTGGGGATTTATACACTGAGTCTTGGTGACTCACCCCTTCCCATATCATCTTGCAGTGAGTAGAGCGCGGATGCGGGTAGGGAGAGCTCGAGCGGCCATGTTTGTTTTGTGGACTTGAAATTTTATTTTGCCCCGCTTTGAGTTTATTATTCACTAAATTTCGATTGGGTTGTAATATGGCGCTTATTATTTTGGATGTTTAGGTAGTTTTTACTTTATTATATGGTGATGAACTTATGAACTATTAAGCAAATCGGTTAAAAGTAACGTTTTCAAAATAAGTACTCGTATGCGTTTTCAAAAATTGTTATCATCGGGTAACAAAATTTTCTAAGTTATCGATAACTCTAATGTTCTAAAAATTTAAATGATCAAATGGTTTCAAAGGAAGAAAAGGGTTTTCAACTCAATCGTATTTATCAAATCAACCCACTTGAGTTTTAGCAAGTACCGTTTTATACCTTAACAATTTTTTTTTTTTTTTTTGAATTTCTACTATTAGTCCAAACCTTTCAAACTCCTTTTTAACTCCGTGACATACCAGATCCGGTCAAGGCTTGTGGGCCGGGTTTGGGGTGTTACAATCTTCAACTAATAATAATAATAAAAAACAAAAAACAAAAGAAAAAAGAGAAAAAGATAAAAAACAAGAAAAATATGATTTTGACTCTTACAAAACTTTAATAGAACATTGGAAAACCCAATTTTCTAAAAGCGGAAGATAGTTATGAAAGAGTTGAATATCTAAAATTAATAGAAGAACTTTATGAAAAACATAAAGATTTGTTTAAAAGATATAATTATCATTATATGCTAGAATATAATGACAATACTAGTAATTCTGATAATTCAGATGAAAATATTAATGTAACGAGTCATAATTCGATGAGGAAAACACTTCAATGAGAAGAAAATATAGAAATTCCCGAACCAATAGATATTTTGAACCAACAGATCCGGATGATTATATAACATCTAAACCTTGGGAAATAGATAAAAAGATCTTCATGGTAAAAGAAAATTAGACTCAAACCTTCAAACGGATGATGGTCTAAGATCTATTAATAAAAATCACGAAATTGTTGAAAACACAACAAGAATATTAGGTGATAAAATAGAAAATATAGCTACTAATGATATAAAAGCTGGAAACACCGGGAGAAACTAGTCAACCTACACCTATACCTTATAGTGTAGGAGACCTTAACAAAAGAAATGTTGCTCAAGGAGGAATATATTTAGACTTAACAAATATTCCTTTGTCGACTATGAAAAAACCATAGATGATGGGCACAATCCATGACTATTATTGTTGTAAATAACAACGAAGATGATCTGGTCAAAAGAAAAGTTTTTAAACTATTTTGTTGGAACTTTTCAAGGAGATGTTCTACAATTTTTCAGATATTTGGGAAGAATCGAGAAAGGAAGAGACAAAAAGGACAACTTATTAATCAAATAAGTTCTCCTAAAGATTTATTAAAAGGATTAACCTCAATTCTAAAAATAGAATTTTGTGGTTATACTAATAAAAAGACCAGGATAGTCAATCCAGCTATACCTTGTCAAAATTAAAATTATGCGATATTAGATATTTAGAAGAATTCTCTAAAAAGTTTCTGCAAGAATATCAAAAGTTAAAAAATGAAAGTATAGACTTTTGGAGAAATCAATATTTTCATAAGCTACCCCCACCTTGGGATGAAATTTGCATAAACAAATATGCTTCTTTCATTATAAAACATAGTAATGATAATAAAGAAAGGAGATATAGATACAATAGGTAATAGAATTAATTTTGCTAAAGAAAGAATTCTGTTACATTGCTTACAAAGTAAAGCGGCTAAACAAGTCAAAAATAAATTAAGCCATAGATATTGTACAAAAATGTTAGAAGGAGAATGGGAATTTGGTTGTAGTTCTATACGACCAAAAACCTATAAAAAACATAAAAAATATAAATTAGCTAAATGGAAACCAGGAAATAAAAATTATGCTAATAATAATAATAAAAAGAAAAAATTCGTTAGAAGAAAAACTTCTAAAAATACTAAAAAACAAATATGTAAATGTTTTATTTGTGACGAAGAAGGACATATAGCAACATTTTGTCCTAACAAAGGCAAAAACGCTAGAAAAATGATTAAAAATCTTGAAGAACAAGATTTAGAAATTTGCTTTAGTGAGGAAATAAATCCTACTGAAATATTATATGAGTTATTATCAGAAACAGAGTCTATCTGATTCGATGAATATATCCTTATGTTGGGAAATAGTTCTAATAAACAATTAGAAGACATTCCTAATTACGAACAACAGGATATTAAGCTAGGAAATATAATCGGAGAAGAAATTGACTTTTACGATGATATAATTGAAAAATTAATAAAAATCATATTTCTAAAGAAGAAATATATAAAATTTCTAAGTTTAAAATATGGTCAAAAAGACACATAGAAAAATTAGTGGTAATACTGATCGCTAAGGATACAAAAGGCGGATTAATGAAATCCCCTTATTTACTAAAGAAAAATAAAAAGGATTAGAAAAACTATCCTCAAGTTAGATACATACATTTAGGAGTCATTATGATAACCATTAGAGCGTTATTGAGAAGATGTCATGATGTTCCTATTTTAGCAGTATTATTAGACAAAAGATTTGAAAATCCAATAAAAGCACTTATTGGAGAATTGGTCTAATTTACATACAAAGCGTTATAGGATTTAAAGTTAAACCAAATTACTTTATTTCCATATGAGACCCTCTAATAGAAGAATGTCTCTCGCCTTAGAATTCGGACAAAAATTTCGATATTAGTGATTTAGCGTGAAGATCTAGCAATAAGTTGGACTTCCATTAATGAATATACTAATACAAAGAGAGGTTGAAATAAAGGAAATAAATAATAAAATTATTGAGCTTTTTGAGCCCAATAAATTTACAATGTAAATTCAACGAAATTATTACATTTAAAAGATTTATCAATTCCAAAAGACTGGATAATTGATAATACTAATAGAGCTAGTACTTCTAAACCAGTAAGTACTATAGAATATATGTCATCTGGTGATAAATTATATTTCAAAAATAATTTGATTACCAATACAGATGATAATTTAGTATTTCCTTCTAGTTCTCAACCAGAGGAAGAAGAAGATAATATAAGTACATCTACACCGATAGGTATGAAAATAGTTCATATACCTATCTTCCCTACTACACCAAGTAGAAATTCTATTTCTAGAAACACTAGAATGGAAGATATACAATACTCTGTGGAAAGTATAATAAATTTCGATAAATACATTGAAATTACATTACATGATAAAGACTATAAAAAATATTCTTTACATGCACTATTAGATACAGGAGCTACAACCAGTAGTTGCAAAAGAAATGCTATTCCAAAAGAATTCTGGATACCTAACTAAAACTCGATAAAAGATAACTAAAACTCGATGCCTTTCGAGGCTTACATGAATGCCTATTTATAACCAAAAATTCTAAACTAGAATCTAGTTACATTTGAAATCCGAAATAATTTTTCGGATAAGAATAAAAAATAAACTCTAATTTAATTACAATTGAGTTCCGAATAGTATCCTGATAAGGACACATTAATTGTCAGCTTCTTGGTGGCTTCCAAGTAGCTTTCTTTAATTGGTGGATGCTATGTTGGCTTTTTCCACGTAGCTTCTTCTAACATTATCTTGATAAGGACGCTTTTGGTTGTTTCCACGTAGCTTCCTTGAATAGTGGTTGCCGTCATGGTTGCTTCCATGTTTCAATTGCATTAAATGGTTGCTTCCATCATGCATCACATCATCTTTGTCTTTTGGTGGTTGCCTTCTTTTTAAGTCACCGCCAAAATTGAATGCATCTCCTTTTTGGACATCATTCTTCCACGTGTTTATCCTTCTTGGATGTTTCTAAGATTCATCTCTTCGATTTCATCCAGGTGTAAGGATTGGTGAAAATCTTGGTGTATTCCAGCTTTCCCATGTTTCTCGGATTTACCGCTAACGGATAATCTCCGATTTCCATTTCCGCTATTTGTGTTAATAACGAAATGGCTTCTTCATTTCTTTCGATCTGGTGGTTTCCAGTATCCCATGCCAATATTCTCCTTCCATCGGTCCATATTCGGGAACTGTTTAGTTGAAGTAGAAATTGGGCTTCTGCCATTAAATCAATTAGGCTTGGATTTGATAATGGGGAAAATTCTTATAACAATAGTCAATGATTTTTGACAAATGTTCTTGATCTTCTGTTTGCCAAGAGGATCTTCCTCCAAGCATTTTGTGAATAATCCATATTTGATAAAAGTGATGAAATTTTTCTTCTTCAGAATACCAATGAGACTTTTTATCTCAATATGAAAATAGTAGACGAACTCGTCTTCTTTTGCAAAATTCGATAGCCAGGATTTGACTATCATTTGGAAAATCTTTAATTAAATCAAAGAGAGATTTTGGATCGTTATTTCTTTAACAAATCCCCATTCAATACTTGTTATATCGAAGCGGCTCATGATTTAAACGAAATTTGATAGCAGGAGTTTTTTCTCCTATATCATTTACAAAAATATAAGCTTGAGTAAAATATTGAGAAAATTTTTCTAAAAATAGAGCTTCTTTGTTTGCAAATGGCTCCTTTTATTTTTGAAAATATTTACGAGGGTAAAATTTGTCTACACTTGTTATATAGACATTTTCTAAACATCTTATTAATAATAGGAGTGTTTCTCCCTTTATTAATAAAATATTGAAATATATCAAGAAGATTGTTTATCTCCTTAATCTCCATATATTCAATTAGGACATCGTCCCAATCTCTGTATAATATACTTTTTAATAATAATTCTTGATTTTTCTTGATTGTTTTTTCAACTAAGAATTTCGAGAATTGGCAAAAACCTTTCTTCGAAACTAGCTCTTTGTTCCAAAATATGGTTTTTCCATATCTTGTTTATGAAATGGTAATATTGCAGGTAAGCTTTGGATTATAAAAATCCTTTAGATTCGAGAACTCAGAGAGTTTGTTGTTTTTCAACAAATCTTACGTATATTTGAGAATTTCGGAATCGTATAAGGCTTTTGAGAATAATCCACGGTGTTGGTGAATGTGATCCAATTGGTTGGTTTACCAATGGATATGGTAAATAATATCCTTGTTTAGGATAAAATTGTACTGTGTAGGTGCGACCATAAATCCTTGTTTAGGAATTACTTTTGCAAAGCAAAGCAATAAATCCTTGTTTAGGACTCATTGGTGATTTTCCCTTGTTGGGTTTTTATGATGATTCTCCATCCATCATTTTCATTTAGAGGTTGTTTACCTCTATCCATAAAACTCGCTAAGAAAATCAAACATTAGTAAAATCAGGTTTATAATTTACTAATGGTATTTCTATAGAATTGTTTTCTATAGATAATATAACCGATTTCTTATTAACAATAAAAGGTAAATATTAATTTAGAAAATTATTACCTAATAATATATCTCCATACATATCAGGTAAACATAATAATTTTGGAATTATAAATCTAACATTGTTTATGTAGATTGGTATATTTTTGCCTTATAATAAATTGTAGTTTTTCTACCATTTATTCCATTAATACTTATTTTCTTTTTTACTGGTATCCGAATTCTTTTGGAATAGCATTTCTTTTGCAACTCTTTGGTTGTAGCTCCTGTATCTAATAGTGCATGTAAAGAATATTTTTTATAGTCTTTATCATGTAATGTAATTTCAATGTATTTATTGAAATTTATTATACTTTCCACAGAGTATTGTATGTCTTCCATTCTAGTGTTTCTAGAAATAGAATTTCTACTTGGTGTAGTAGGGAAGATAGGAATATGAACTGTTTTCATACCTATCGGTGTAGATGTACTTATATTATCTTCTTCTTTAGAAATATGATTTTTATTAATTTTTTCAATTATATCATCAGAAAAGTCAATTTCTTCTCCGATTATATTTCCTAGCTTAATATCCGTTGTTGTTGAGAATTAGGAATGTCTTCTAATTGTTTATTAGAACTATTTCCCAACATGAAGATATATTCATCGAATAATCAGACGACTCTGTTTCGATAATAACTCATACAATACAATCAAGTAGGATTTATTTCCTCACTAAAGCAAATTTCTAAATCTTGTTCTTCAAGATTTTTAATCATTTTTCTAGCGTTTTTGCCTTTGTTAGGACAAAATGTTGCTATATGTCCTTCTTCGTCACAAATAAAACATTTACATATTTGTTTTTAGTATTTTTAGAAGTTTTCTTCTAACGAATTTTTCTTATTATTATTATTATTAGCATAAATTTTATTTCTGGTTTCCATTTAGCTAATTTATATTTTTATGTTTTTATAGGTTTTTGGTCGTATAGAACTACAACCAAATTCCCATTCTCCTTCTAACATTTTTGTACAATATCTATGGCTTAATTTATTTTTGACTTGTTTAGCCGCTTTACTTTGTAAGCAATGTAACATGTAATTCTTTCTTTAGCAAAATTAATTCTATTACCTATTGTATCTATATCTCCTATTTCTTTATTATCATTACTATGTTTTATAATGAAAGAAGCATATTTGTTTATGCAAATTTCATCCCAAGGTGGGGGTAGCTTATGAAAATATTGATTTCTCCAAAAGTCTATACTTTCATTTTTAACTTTTGATATTCTTGCAGAAACTTTTTAGAGAATTCTTCTAAATATCTAATATCGCATAATTTTAATTTTGACAAGGTATATTTGGATTGACTATCTCTGGTCTTTTTTTATTAGTATAACCACAAAATTCTATTTTTAGAATTGAGGTTAATCCTTTTAATAAATCTTTAGGAGAACTTATTTGATTAATAAGTTGTCCTTTTGTTCTCTTCCTTTCTTAGATTCTTCCCAGCGTCTGAGAAATTGTAGAACATCTCCTTGAAAAGTTCCAACAAAATAGTTTAAAAACTTTTCTTTTGACTGGTATCATGTTGTTATTTACAACAATAGTCATGGATTGTGCCTTGATCATCTATGGTTTTTCATAGTCGGACAAAGGAATATTTGTTAAGTCTAAATATATTCCTCCTTGAGCAACATTTCTTTTGTTAAGGTCTCCTACACTATAAGGTATAGGTGTAGGTTGACTAGTTTCTCCTGGTGTTTCCCTTACCGCACATTGACACATTGGTGGATAACACGGCAAAACATTCACTATTTTCTTTCATGGATGGATTTTCAGGTTATAACCAAATAAAGATGGCCCCTGAGGACATGGAAAAAACTACATTCGTGACGATGTGGGGAACCTTCTGCTACAAGGTGATGCCGTTTGGCTTAAAAAATGCTGGGGCAACGTATCAGAGGGCGATGGTGGTGCTGTTCCATGACATGATGCACAAAGAGATAGCAGTTTATGTCGACGATATGATTGCCAAGTCTCGAGGGAAAGAGAGCATGTTGAAACCTCGGAAATTGTTGAAAAGATCGAGAAAATTCGGTGAAGCTTAATCCAAACTAAGTGCACATTTGGAGCAATCTCATGGAAACTCATGGGCTTCATTGTCAGTGAGAGAGGTATTGAGGTTGATCCGGACAAGATAAAGGCCATACAAGAATTACCACCTCCACGGACACAAAAAGAAGTCAGAGGGTTTCTAGGAAGATTAAACTACATCGCTTGGTTTATCACTCGACTTACCAACCAATGCGACCCAATTTTTTCGACTCTGCGAAAAACACAATCTCGGGAATGGAGCGAAGAATGCCAAGTCGCTTTCGACAAGATAAAACAATATTTGTCTAACCCCCCCGTGCTAATACCACCAACTCTCGGGAGACCGTTAATATTGTATCTGACGGTGTTTGAAAATTCAATGAGTTGTCTACTGGGGCAACATGATGAATCGGGAAGAAGAGAGAAGACGATCTATTACCTCAGCAAGAAGTTCACAGAGTATGAAGCAAAATACCCGTCAATTGAAAAATTACATTTGTGCTCTGCAGTGCAGGCGACTCAAAGCTCAGACAATATATGTTGTATCATACGACGTGGCTAATCTCAAAGCTAGACCCAATAAAGTACATGATGGAATCACCTGCACTCTCAAGAATAATGGCACGATGGCAAATCCTGCTATCGGAGTACGACATTATCTACGTGAGCCAGAAGTCGATAAAAGAGAGCGCGATAGCTGACTTCCTAGCAGCCCGAACTACAGAGGAATACGAGCCATTAAGATTTGACTTCTCAGATGAAGATTTGATGTGCATTACAGAAAAAGAATGTAAATCGTCAAAAGAGAAGTCATGGAAGATGAGCTTTGATGGGGCATCAAACGCATTAGGGAATGGGATTAGAGCAGTCTTAGTGTCACCAGAAGGGAACCATTATCCATTCACTGCCAGATTAAATTTCTTCTGCACCAATAACATAGCGGAATACGAGGCTTACATCATGGGACTTCGCACAGCTATTGAACGGGACATCAAAGTCCTAAAGGTATCCGGGGATTCGGCATTGGTGATTTACCAAATCCGTGGAGATTGAGAAGTAAGAGACTCGAAGTTGGTCAAATATCATGATCTTGTTGTGGATTTGGTCAAAGAATTCTAGGAAGTGACCTTTAATTACTTCCCACGAGAAGAAAACCAATTGGCTGATGCTCTGGCCACTTTGGCTTCGATGTTCAAAGCAAACCGAGAAGCGAAAATAATGCCTCTCCAGATGAGCATATACGAAGCTCCGGCGCATTGTTTTAGCATTGAAAAAAAGACGAACGGACTGCCGTGGTTCTATGATATCCTAGAATATGTCAAGAATCAAAGATATCCCGAGCAAGCAAATGAGAATGACAAAAGAACAATCAGAAGAATGGCAGCGGGATTTGTTCTTGATGGGGACATCCTATACAAAAGAGGAAAAGATCAAGTGCTTCTGAGGTGCGTAGATGATATTAAAGCCAGAAAGATACTTGAAGAGGTCCATGAAGGAATTTGTGGAACGCACGCCAATGGTTTCACCACGGCCAGGAAAATTATGAGACTCGGTTATTACTGGCTGACGATGGAAAGCGACTGCATCAGTTACGCATGAAAGTGTCACAAATGTCAAATCTACGGCGATAAAATTCATGCAGCACCTTTGCCCCTTCATGTCATGACCTCTCCGTGGCCTTTTTCTATGTGGGGCATGGATGTTATAGGACCAATTTCCCCAAAAGCTTCTAATGGACATCGATTCATTTTTGTGGTCATAGATTATTTCACGAAGTGGGTAGAAGCCGCTTCGTTCGCTAATGTGACAAAGACCGCAGTTTGCAAGTTCTTAAAAAAGGAGATCATATGTCGATACGGTTTGCCTGAAAAAATCATCTCAGATAATGCCTTGAATCTGAACAATAAGATGATGAAGGAAGTGTGCGAACAATTTCAAATAAAGCATCACAATTCCTCACCCTATCGCCCAAAGATGAATGGAGCAGTAGAAGCGGCCAACAAAAATATTAAGAGGGTTATTGGAAAGATGACCGAGACATACAAAGATCGCATTTAAAAGCTACCATTTGCCTATACGCATATCGCACATGTGTGTGCGGACTTCCATGGGGCAACCCTTTTTCTCTGGTCTATAGAATGGAAGCCGTACTGCCCATCGAAGTTGAGATCCCCTCTTTACGAGTCTTAATGGAGTCAAAACTAGAAGAATCATAATGGGTGCAAACTCGATATGACCAACTAAATCTGATCGAAGAAAAACGCTTAAAGGCAATCTGTCATGGACAGATGTACCAGAAGAGAATGACCACGGCCCATGACAAGAAGGTACGGCCAAGGAAATTTCACGAAGGAGAGCTCGTACTGAGAAAGATTCTCCCAATACAAAAAGACTTCCGAGGAAAATGGGCACCGAATTGGGAAGGGCCATATGTCGTAAAGAAGGCCTTCTCGGGTGGAGCTTTGATTCTTACCGAGATGGATGGTAAAGAGGTCCCAAATCCAGTGAACTCAGACGCCGTGAAGAAGTACTACGCCTAAAAAAAAAGAATGAGAAAAGAAAAAGGAAAGGATCAAGATGAAAACCTGAAAGGGCATCTTGATTTTAAAAAAAAAAAAAGAAGAAGAAGAAGAAAAATCAGGATGAAAACCCGAAAAGGGCGTCTTGATAAACAAAATTGGGATGAAAACCTGAAAAGGCATCATAATGGAGGGGATTCAGACATAAAGAGCAGGGTCGATTCGAATAGGAAGTCAAATGGCGAGATTATAATATTCGAAGTAGACTCGAAAGCTCAGAATCTTCTACGCAAGAAGCTTCGCTCGAAAAGATTCAGGATGAAGGAACATGGAGAAGTTCATGCGTTGGATATCTAGAGCATTTGTGACAATTGAATCTACTTTCTTTTTATGTTTTCCTTATCGAATCATTCTTTGTCAATTTTCATTGCTTGTTGTTTTGAAATAAATACGAACGTAAGGCATTTCTTTCACACCTACTTAGCCATTCTCATGCATCTCGTGTTTGGTTCATTTAAATGGTAAATAGTGAAATTACAAAGTAAAGTCTAAACAAAAGGAACATTGAGCATTACCTGGATGAGAACCTGGTAAGTACAAGAGCCTCAAAGCAAGGACAAAAGTTCAACAAGGGGGCAAAATGGGTGATATATGAGAAGTACAGACTACTCGTAAAACTTGAGGACGAGAACAAAACCTGAAAGAAAAGTCAAGGGTCAAAGCAATGAATACAAGTCATCATACATGACAAACAAGCCCAGAGTGCATGGCATAATCATGTAGGCATAAGAGCATTTAAGAAAAACATGTGCATATCATATAACATCACGCATGACACATACAGGTACACCAATAAAGTAAGAAATTCTGATGATAATTGTACCAAATCGAGGAAAAAGAAGACATCCAAGCTCCACCAAACTATATGTTTGAAATTCTGTTAAAAATTCAACTCATAATACGAGAGGTGAGTTGAGCCTCAGATCGCATACTGAGGTGTCTTTCAATTTCTGTTCAAAAATCAACTCATAATACGAGAGGTGAGTTGGGCCTCGGGGCACGTCGAGGTATTTAATTTCTGTCTTTAAATTTCTGTTCAAAAATCAACTCATAATACGAGAGGTGAGTTGGGCCTCGGGGCACGCCGAGGTATTTAATTTCTGTCTTTAGATTTCTGGTCCAAAATCAACTCATAATACGAGAGGTGAGTTGGGCCTCGGGACACGCCGAGGTATTTAATTTCTGTCTTTAAATTTCTGTCTTTCAATTTCCGTTCAAAAATCGACTCATAATACGAGAGGTGAGTTGGGCCTCGGGACACGCCAAGGTATTTAATTTCTGTCTTTAAAATTTTGTTCAAAAAAATCGACTCATAATACGAGAGGTGAGTTGAGCCTCAGGGCACGCCCAGGTATTTAATTTCAGTCTTTAAAATTCTGTTCAAAAAAATCAACTCATAATACGAGAGGTGAGTTGAGCTTCGGGACACACCGAGGTATTTAATCTCTGTCTTTCAATTTCCGTTCAAAAATCAACTCATATTGCAAGAGGTGAGTTGGGCCTCGGGTCACGCACGCTGAGGTATTTTTAATTTCCGTCGTTAAATTTCTGTCCAAAAATCAACCTATATTGCGAAAATAAAAAGACAGTTTGAGAAGCTCAGGTTTCATCGAAGTCCTAGTTGGAGCAAGTTCAAAAAATGAACAAGATTGAGGAAAAGCGAATTGAAGCTACGGGTCATGTCTCGCAGAAGCACCAGTAAAGTGAGTCAAAGCGACGAAGGAATAGTGGGCTGAGATAAGGCCATCTGAAGAATAAGAGCGCTGAAGAATCAAGGGTGGGCCAAGGCTGGGCAAAATTGGTTCTTCTATCGTCTTTGCTCTATTCTCGTTTTACGATAATAAGCAAAGAGGGGCAGCTATAATAATCGAATTTTGCCCGGGTTTTCAATTAAAAATCAATATCGAGCCCAATTGCAAAACCAATAAATGAATAAAGACCAACAGTCCTTTTAAGGTGTCCATTTACAAAAAGGGTCCATTAAAAAATGCCCAAAACAAAACAAAGTAAAGTATAAATAAAACAAAGTCCAATAATAGTCCAATTACAAGCCCATAACCAATTCAACCCAATCCCTAGCCTAATTACAATGGCCCAAGGACCAACCCAAAACAGAAACCCTAGGGACCTTTTTTCAGCGCCGCCGTGCGTGTCCCACACGCGCACGTCCATGTCGTTCCAGTTTCCCACGCGCCACGCGCGCCGCTCCAGTTCCCCGTACACGCGCGCCTTGCCTCGTTTCGGCCACCACGCGCCTCGGCTCTAGTGCCTACGCCCCTGACGGATGAAGCCCGTGACCCTAGGTGCGCATCAACCCCGTCGCACGCCTCGGACGTCCCTTCCCAAGACCTCAACCGCTCGCACCCACCACCATCGCCCATACCCTGCAAAGCAGACAAGCAGCAACAGAAACAAGGAAGCAGAGAAATATGGACGAATGAATAGATTAACAATACTAGATGTACTTCTCGGTTATAAAGCCATGGAGAATCGATGTAAAAAGGGTTGGCTCTTGGGACGAAATTCCAAGAACAAAAAAAAAATTAAAAGAATCAAAAGAACTCTTGTAACACCTTCCAACGGATATCAGAAATCAAGGATAAGAACAAAAAGGTTGATTTTGTTTTCCCTTCTTACGTTACTTACCGCCTTTTTATCTTATTTTTCATTTACTATTTCGAATCTTTGCAAACCAAAACGAAAATAATAAAGTAAAAGAAAAGGGAAAGATGCTCACTGAGGATCCGTTCACTCCGTGCCTTCTCCGTCTCATTCGAGTCTAGTCACGGATCCCATGGGGTCTCAGATCCCCATTTACTCCGTCGTCATCGGGGCGGACGAGGATCTGGATCGGGAAACAAAAGGGTGAATCAGCCCATATCAAGGCAAACCGACGCGTCACTGTGCATTCACCCTAATAACATTTTAGTGGTGAAATCGGAGGATCTCCTTTCAATGCATCGAGAGAGCGTAAACGGAGGGACTAGGGTTTTGGTTGAGAGGAAAACCTAAGCGTCGGGGAAGAAGGGAGAAAAAGGGGAGAATCTGAGTTTTTTTTTGGGGTCGGTGAAAATGAACAAAAATGGGGAAAATTACCTTTTAAAGAATGAATGAAACGACGCCGTTCCAGGGGTGAAAGATCCGCGCGTCGACGCTCACTGCGCGACCGGAGAACCCGTGTGTGCGGGTCAAAAGTACTATTCTTGAATTAGTCCTTCTCTGTTTATTTTATTCGCAATCTTGTTTTGTTTGATTTTAACTTAGCTCTTAAACTTCGTTCCGTTTCCTTTTTAGTCCAGAACAAAACGCAGCGCATAAGGGAGGGAATAATTTCGCTTTTGGTCCCGTTCCTTTCATGCGTATTTCAAACAGATCCCCTTTTTTATTTGACTTTAAATCGACCCTAAAATGTCATTTTAAATTCAACTTGATCCTTTTCAGTGTTTTGCAATTATTATTGTTATTATCATATTTATTGTTATTATCATTTTAAGTATTATTATTATTATCATCATCATTATTATTATTATTATTATTATTATTATTGTTGTTGTTGTTGTTGTTATTACTATATTCATATTAGCATAGTATATATATGTTTCATATCATTATTGTTATTTTATTACTATTACCATTACTATTATTATTAATATTATTATTGTTACTATTATATTTATTATCACCATGTTATTATCGTTAGTATTTTTGTTACCATTGTTACTGTTATTATATTATCTATATATGTGTATATGTCATTATTCGCCCATTACTTGCCATCACCATTATTGATTCTTATTTTATTTTATTTTGTCATGTAAAATATTGTATAGTTCGTCAATCAATATTTGTAAATTTACGTACTTTGTGGTTAACGTTTACGTTTCTCATCCTTGAACTGTATTTCGAGCTCCGACATTTTATAAGATTGCGATTTTGAAAAACAAAGGCAATATTCGAATATTTAGAAGCTCGAAAGATAACATCCTAACGTGCTGGGTGTCAATTTTTTCGATCAACTAAAATAACCAAATATCCTTCTCATACATTTTGAAGACCAAAGATGGTCTCGGTATCGAAGTATAAATATGTTATGTCCTAACGTGCTGGATGTGATATTTTTATTCCTTAGAAACGAGTTAAATCTTGGGATTCAATCCTACTTGAAATAACCCTTTTTTAAAAAAAAAAGAGTTTTTAACCCTAAATATTTTCAAGTTTTCAACATTGGGACAATATCAATCAATTTGGTACCAATTTTGGGCGTTACGAGGGTGCTAATCCTTCCTCGTACGTAACCGACTCCCGAACCTTTTTTTTTCCTCGAATATTCGTAGACCAAAACACCGTTTTAGTAAACTAAAATGTTTTATTAAAACAAAGGTGATCCGATCACACCTAAATAAAGATCGGTGGCGACTCCTTTTTATTCCAAGTCGGTTCTCGTTTTTTCAAAAAATTGGTTACGACAGCCAACGAGGGGCTTGCCCCTGTTTGAGTGCCTTGATCAAAGGCAAGTAGCAGCTAAATCTCAAATTAATAAAAACCAACTTTTACCGGTTTAATCCGACTTTTTACCGATTCATTGAATTTTCAGTTTTTAGGATGTCTTGGACGATAAGAATCATCGGTTTTCAGTTGAGCTGGCCGGTCCAGCCCAGCTGCAAAAAGGCTCTCGAATAAATGGCTATTGATCATAAAAGCATAGAAGCAAACATTGGTTAGAATAGAACAAAAACTGGTTCTTTTCAACCTTATGTTGCATATATGTACATGAATTAACATATAAATATTACACATCAAATATTCAGACACAAAACCAAGAACACTCTCATTAGATAAAAAGGAAAACACTAATCATACTGTTTCCTTTCTTCTTGTATAGACTGGAAAATACGAGCTGCGGATTCAGTTGCCGATAAGCGGTTATGGGGTATAACCTTAATCACCTTTGTTCGTTGTTGATGAGTCCGAGCATCGCAATTAGCTGCCGTTGCTGGTGGTTCAGTAGGGAAAAGAGGGAGTGCATCCACTTTAGATCTCTCAGAGGGACTACTGGCAGTAGTCCCTTGTATTTCGGTCTCATTTGGTGCTGGCAGTTTCTGAGTAGAATACGAGATTGCTTGACTCGGTTGGCTAGACGTGTTACATGAACTCGGTTGAGCCATGGTGAAGTTGGCCTTAGACTGGACTGCAATAACAAGGCTCATCTGCTCAAGTGCTGACCCAGAAACTGATGGATTCATGACCGGCATGCCATAATGCGGAAAGTTGGTCTGACTTATAGGAGGGTCAGTTCGAAGAATTTCAATATCGTGTTGGTGAGAAGCTGCAAGATTTTTAGCTCTGTTCGGAAAGTTCCGACCGCTTACACCTAAGTTCACAACACCACAGCTTCCATAAACTGGTGTAAGTAAGCCAGCAGTTGGAGGCATAGGCCATGTGTAGGGCTTGTACACAAGTCCTTCCGAAGGAGACATTACGGGGACTAACCATTGATTTCTGGGTGGTGAGACACACCAAGGAGACAACCCGGAATTGGCAGTCATCAGTGCTGAGAAGGCATTTCCAGAATAAGACTCGTATTTAGGCTGATGTATAACAAGTCCTTTGGTCTCATCATTAGCAGAAGCACAAGGAAGCTCTGCAAATGCATTATCATTCGCACATGCGATGTTAGTATCAGGTTTTCGAGAATTACTTTTTACTTTAACAATCAATGGTGGTTGAGGAACATCATCAGATGACAACTTATTGATAGCAGAAACATCGAAAGATGGTTTGTCGATATGAAAGGTATCTTCAAACAACATATGTGGTGAGCCAGCAATCAACCTCTGAACCTGTTCCAAAAGCAATGCAATGTCAATTCCCTTTCTTTCAGTTCTATCCGAGAAATAAGAAAATCGAGCAGGGTGATTTAGTTTTCATTTTACACTGATTGGTAAGAAACCGAGAAATGAAATTAATATCATGTTAAGATGTCTACCTTTATCAGTCTATGCAACTCGAAGACTTGCACGGAAAAGGCTCTTTGTTGGCTGAAAATTACGACATAATGTTAGTATACCATTAAGAAGCACAACTTACAACACATGTTAATGCATTCGGGAAGAGTTTTGTTGTTCATATGATTCAATATCGGTACAAAAATGCATGCAAAACCGAATTCAATAGACCTTGATGTTCATTAGCTGTAGCAGACGCAGATAGCAACACCAAAAGGATACTTACTTGGCTATAGCTCTTCTTACTTTCCAGAAATGCTTTTCGCCAATTATTCCCACGACATCATCGGGACATATATCGGAAGCAGATATGTACTCTGATGCATCCGGGACATTGTTATGTCTGTTAACACCCTCAACTTCTGTAGCCCCATGTGTCTTTTCTTCATGCACCAGATTTCTGTTTTCATTATCGATTCCAAGTGATTGTCTTGCATCAGGAACATCGTCACTATTCAACATATCAACCGTGATGGTTTTATTTTCTTGATTCATCACAGCATGTGGTCGTTTTAACGATCCTGGGTTCTTGATTTTGGTTGACAGGTCCAATGACGTGCCGGCCAATATTTCATCTCTGGTTGACAAGATTGAATTGGACCTTTCCATGAGGTCCTGACTACTTTCACATAATCTTCCATTTTCCTTCATCTGCTTTTTATTAGAAGCCCAAAACTGCATCGAAGAGGTCAAGTTCGATTTAGAAAAACTTTCCCTACCTTCACTTTGCTTACTGCAACCATGATTTCGATCCATCCCAGGCAGAATAGAGGTTGGGACTGTAAGGTCATCATCAAGTCCTACTGACCGATATGAAAATTTCTTGAACTTCGAGAAATGAAGTGGTTGCAATAGATCAAAACTACGACACTTGGTAGTTTTCGAGGATTTTTTATCTTGATTTCCTTTCATGGTGTTTAGTTTAGTCCCAGGGATGGAACAAGAATCAAACTTCTCATCAGCCAAAACTGAAGATTCATGGGAGTTTGCTAATGGCATAAACATGTTCCTTTCATTACCACCACCCTAAAAATATGCACATAACTTAGAACTTCATACGATTTTCTTTTGTATAAACTGGAAATTTTTAAGATAAAGAACCATGAATGCAATGGAAGAGACTAAGGCTTAATGACAGTTGATTCAATACAGCTATGTTACTCGGTGTGAGTGTCGGCTATGAATATACGTATGGTACAAGTACCCATATCTAATATCCGTGTCCAACACATACTGGGATATGAGTACAAAGACACAACCGTCCAAAAACCTTCAAATACATAGAAAACGTTAAAAGGAAATTAACGATGCCTATATTAGATACTTATCCTATCTGACACTAACACCTAAATATGAGTAACATAGATGGTTAAACAGAGATAACTTACAAACAAGGCAACTTGAAGGAGACAATTGCATCACATATGACTTCAGGAAATCAATACAAAGCAGCTAAACTTACATGGCTTGATAACATTTGATTAAATCCAGCTATGTTCCTCACACTCAATGTGAGTGTTGGATATGAATATGTGTATGATACAGTATGTATCATCTGATCAAAAAGAACTTCAAAGTTCAAAGGCTAAAATGGTTAACCATGTTGCTCCTACTCTACATTTTCTTTTAAAGTACCCATATCCATATCCGTGTCTGAAACATACCTTCATCGAACAATAACACCTAAATACGAGTAACATAGATGGTTAAACAAACATACAAAAAGAGAGAACTAATAAACAAGGCAATTTGAAGGAGACAATTGCATCACATATGACTTCAGGAAATCGCTAAAAAGCAACTATACTTACATGGCTTGATGACATTGAAGGAACCAAGATATTGCTATTATTTGGTGGAAAAGGCAACATGGATTGTGATCCTGAGTTGAACCTTTGGGAAGTGATACTGAGTTGTTCATAAAGTGCCATTTTATTCCTTGGAGGTGCCTTTGGCCCTCCTTTCTCAGCGTCATTCACATGAAGCCTAGGAAACATAGGGTTCATCACTTTTGCCTCATCTTTTCCTCTTTTCATCATCATTTTTTCAAAGCCCTTTTTCACCAACAAAAATTCAATTCAAAAACTGGTTATACTTATTCGACCATCAAAAACATTTCCTTTTAACATCATTTCAAGCCAACCTTGATCCCTTGATGGCATTGGCGACTGGCAATTGAATAGCTTCTCACCCAAAATCAACCTATTTGCAAACAAAGAAGTAATTGGGATTAAAGAAGATAAAATTCTTCTGAAAAACATAAACAGCAAACAATAATTCATGAAACTTTTGCTCCAAAGAGAACACTACCCTAAGTTTGTAATAAATTAAAGCTACTAACGATAATATACAAATTAACCAATATCCATACTCTATTGCTAGAAAAAAAAAAAAAAAAACAAATTTGAGCATATATTCAGATACCAACACCACCACTACCACAATAGTACAATTAAAAACATTCCTTTTTTAACAACATAAACCCAGAAAATGGGGAAAAAATCAAATAAAAATATAGAAAAGAGAACAAACAGCTGGTGGAGACACATAAATATGTACAAAATGGTTCTTCCAGAGAAGAGGGTTTGCCTTCAAAATTCCACAAACAGAAAGATCTTTTCTCTCTTTCTTATCACCCAAACAGGCCCCATCACCAATTCACCACTGAACTAAATAGAGCTAAAAACAGCAAAGATCATGCCATATCACCTATGACTCACTTTTTTCTAATCCAGTTGACATCCATGGCTTCATTAGGTATATAAACAATAAAAAAGCTTAAGAATTTGCAGGGAATATGTAAAGAGAAACAAAACAAAAGATTACTTTTTTTTTTTAAAAGGAAACAAAAGATTACTTGAATTTGAAGAACCAAAGTGACTGAGTATAAACAAGATCTTACAATATCATCAAGAACCCACTTTTTTTATTCCATCATGTTGCTCATATTCATGGCTTTATTGAAGGAATTTGCATGGAACAAACAAGATCATGCCATATCATCTAGAACCCCTTTTTTTTTTTTTGTAACCCATCATGTTGCTGACATACATTGCTTCATTGGGTATAAAACAAGGGGAAAAAAATCTAAGCAATTTACAGGGAGTAATAATAGTAAAAAGGAAAAAGGAAAATAGAAGATTTACATGTAAATTTGAAGAACCAAAGTGACTGAGTCTTATTAACATGTGAGTAATTAACGAGATGGTGTGTGGGGATTTAATGGCCAAATGTGATTTGTTATTCAAAATTTTGAGCCAATCTTTTAACTAAAAATCCGTTTTTAAAAAATAAAATAAGGTTAAAATATTTAGTCGGCCCTTGTACTTTATTAAAATTTGAGTTTTAGTTTCTTAATTAAAAAGTCTTATTTTTTTAAAATTAAAAATTTTAGTCCAATCATTGATATCGATTAATATTTTTCATCAAATTTTATCAACTTGGCCTATTGATTAAACTAGCCTCATATGGCCTCGCATCTGATTGAAAGAAAATAAATATACTAAGTTGATAAATTTCAACAATGTTAATGATTGGAATAGAATTTTTTAAATCGGAAAAATAAAATGAAATTAAAATTTAACTTTTAAAGTATAGGACTAAATTTATAATTTTTATCAAAGTACAGGGACTACCATCAAATTTTGACCAAAAACTAAAAAAAAAAATCAATCTTTTGTTTCGATTTTTCTTTGTTTTTCCTTAACTTTCTCGCCAGATTTTGCAAGAAAACAATGAAAGTTGCGTGGTTGATACTGACGTGGATGTTTGGTGCGTGGTTTACACGGACGAATAGTGATTCATATGGCTCAACATATATGTGCGTGACAGTCACTCCCTTTATTAGCGCTTGGGATTAAAGATGAACATCTGAATAGATATTAATTAAACTCAAATCTCGGTTAAGGAAATAAAGATTTTATGTTTTAACTTGGTTGTGCGTGTATATAGATATTTTAATCACACGTGATTAATTCACGGTACTTTAGAGGTAGCAAAACAAAATAATAGGATAATATATTTAATAAGTCCTTTAACTTTATCATTATATTTAATTAAGTCCTTAGGCTTACAGGAGGATGTGAACACCCTGACCACAACTTGAGGTTAAACAGTTAAACTTTAATCAGTATTCAAGCAAGCCCTTATACTTCATTTAGTATCCAAATAAGCCCTTAATTTTTAATTTGTATGTAAATAAACCCTTAACCTTTAATTTAACCTAATAAAACTCGTTTTCAAAGGGAAAAAAAAAAACTAAATAAAACTTTAGCTTTCAAAAAATAATAAAACTTTATTGGTAATGGCTCAAGGGTAAATTTGATAAAAATAATTGTTATAAATGTAATATTTCGAACAAAATGTTAATTTTTCTCAACTTATAAATTATAATATAAATAAATATAATTGCAATGTTAATCGAAGAATATATCATATAACTAGAGAATTTGATTCATTATTTTTTTAGGGTAAACTATACTGTATGTCACCTTAAAATAATGTTATTCTTATTTTGGTCATTTAAATTTTTTTTCTATCAATTTAATCATTTTAATTAAGATAATTGTTCGAATTAGACATTGTCGTTAAAAATTCCGTTAATCCACTAACGGATCGTTGATGTGGCATTTTTTTTTATTTTTGACAAAAGTTAAGGATCCTTTTATAATTAGTCCAAAACATATTTTTTTTGTTTATTTGCAACATAAATATTTCAATAATGTCATCATCAACATTTGAATCTTTTTTAGAAGAGAGGATCCAACAATGATGACGACGAACCATAACCTACCAGTAGAGCACCACCGGCCACCCGACCGCCAACAACAGCTAAAGCCCTTATTAAACCTCGCTGCGGTGCTTTTGGTCACCGGCCAACTCAAGCCACCAACGATAATGGCACGTAGAGAGGAAGCAAAACTGGACCACTTCCTTCAATGGCTTCAGGTAATTTATTGATACGTTTCCTCTGCATTTGTTGGATTTCAACAGAAAAGGACCTTTTCATGAAATTCATTTTAAGTTGGTTACGAATGTTGTTTCTTTTGGAGGGTTCATCATTTTGATATACGCTGTGATTCTCCATGTTATGGTTCTAACCATATCATTAAATTATTTCAACTTCTTTCCTTGCTGCCATGCTTTACTCTTTATTACACCCATTTCAGCTCTACCATTATTATCTAAAAATTGTGCCCAATACACGATTTGACTTTGTTTATCCTTTTGGCCGGTTGGAAAGACTGTGCTGCCTGACCTCTAATGAAACAATGCAAAAACAAATATTGGCCATTTCTAATGAAGAATTTATTCACATCAAAGGGTGGTTATGTTGATAGATGGGTTCATCGAAAAAGGTGGAGTCATGGTCATGATTCGTCCTTGTTGTCTTTGGGTTTCCTCTTCTTAAAGAGGATTTAAATGTTGATGATATCATCATTAGAATTTTTATGTTGCAAATAAATAAATAAATAATATTTTTGACTAATTATAGAGAGGTTCATATCTTTAATCAAAAGTAAAAAAAAAAAGGTCACGTTAGCAATTTGTTAATGAATTAACAAAATTTTTAACGACAATAACCATTTCGAATAATTGTATTAATTAGAGTAATTAAATTGATAAAAAAAATAAAGTAACCAAAATAGGAACAATACTATTTTAGGGTGACTTACAGTATTGTTTACATTTTTTTTATAGTCACTAAAAATATGGATAAATTTGTAATTAAAAAAAAGTAACAATATCATGAGAATGTCAGATTAACTACTTGATATTCAAATTACCTTTATATTTTGAAATTTTAACATTGATGGGAAAATAAAATTAGCCGCGCAAGATAATGTTAGAAATCCAAACATGGAAATCCATTCCTTGATCCAAAACTATATACAATTCATCTCCTTCCTAAAAAATTATAGGGTAAAGTACAAAAATAGTCACTCAACTATTCAGTTTGTTCTATTTTGGTCACTCAACTATTATTTTTTTGATTTAGTTACTAAACTTTTCGAAATCAAATATTTTAGTCACTCTTGTCGTTAATTTAGTAACAAAAGTCTAACGTGGGCTTTTTTATTGGTCTAATAACTAATTTAGCCCTCCAATGTTTACACATTCTATCAATTTGATCCTACATCTAAAAAATTTAACAAATTTAGCCCTCAATGTTTGCAAAATTTGTCATTTTTGTTCTAATTCTAAAAATTATAAAAATATATTTAAAAAACTTAAAACAACAAATTTAGCCCTCAATATTTTAATTTTTTTATAATTAGGATTAAAATGACACAAAGAGGGCTAAATTTGTTATTTTTTTTAGATTTAAGATCAAATTGATAGAATGTGTAAACATTAGAGAGCTAAATTTGTTATTAGGGCAATAAAACAAAGCCCACATTAGACTTTTGTTAAGCAACTAACAAAAGAATGACTAAAATATTTAATTTCGAAAAATTAAGTGACTAAAACGAAATAAATTAATAATTAAGTGACCAAAATAGAATAAACTGAATATTTGAGTGAATATTATTACCCTTTACCTGAAATTGTAATGTACTAATGGAAATTGTGCATCCTATTACCGAATACTTTTACATGACTTTACTGTTACGTTTGGTAAAAGTATTATTTTTTGCACATATTTTTATATATAAATTAGTAATAAACTAATTTAATTGATAATATTCAGCCACTCCTGTAACTTAATTTTAGCAAAGAGAAGGTAAAATTTTCGCTTATGTTGAAGAAGTCTTATTTTTTTATAAGAGTTTTTGCTCATCTTTCTAATTTCAAGTTTAAATTTATACTAACTATTCTTTATTTTATTACACTAGTAACCACAAAACTTTGAGTAAGTAACATGTCTATTTTTTGTGTTTCACATTCAAATTGAAGTCCATTAAACAAAGATAGTAAGCTTTCAATTCAATTTTGATCTGAACTCAAAATTTTGACCCAATTAATAAAAATTCAAACTCGAAAAGATTATAAAAATTCAACAACCTAAACTCAATAATATTTAAACCCATTCAAATGTAAAATTACCTAAAGAAGCAACACTTGAAATAGTCTTATCCAACAAATCTAAATGGAAAATTGGAATAACCCAAATCCAAAAGCCAAAATTACCTAAACTTTTATTCAAATTTATTCAACTATGAATGTTATAAATTCGAATGATATCAACCAATTGAGTCTTAGCTTGATTGGCATGGGTATTGTTGCCAATATAGGAGGACACGAGTTTGAGTGCGTTGAAGCATATTGTCTCCTATTTAAGGGTTGGAAAGGAGTTATGAGTCTCCTATTTAAAGGTTGGAAAGGAGTTATGAGTAGTTCTAGGTATTGTGTTGAAAAGAGTAGATATGATTAAAACCTATAATAAAAATTCAAAAAAAATTCCAAAAAAATATATAAGGGTTATGAGTAGTTCTAGGTATTGGGATAAATATCTATGATGATTGAACGTGCCATGTTAACTTACCATTACACCGTTATCGGTATATTAATGGCTCAGTGACTAAAATATTACAACACGTTAATGTAAATGATTAAAACGTAACATTTCAAATATAAGTGACTATTTTGATAGTTTACCCAAATTTAAAATTTATTGGCGTGGCGTAAATTGACTTATCGAAAATCTGAGGCCTTCCACGACCCTGCACATGGGACATTAATGGCAGCATACAAAAGGTCGAACATTCGAGTTTTAATTGCATCATGTTTTTTTGCAAATTTAATGTATACTATTATGTCCATTGTTGCAATTATCTATTTCGTATTTTTTTTATTGGAATTCTGATTTCCCTCTCGATGTCCATGTTTTTGCCTTCTTATTTCTTCACATAGTTAATATTTGATATGTATTTTAAAGAACAAAGATCATAAAACCTTGTATCATATTTTACAAATTTCTCTTTATGATATAATAAATTATATATATTTTTAATTATTTTTATGTAATATTATTAATATTTTTATTATACATTTTCAAGACTTTAAAATACTCAAAAACATGATGTAAATATGTTTTATCTTATACTTTATGTTTTGGCATTGATACCAAATTGTTTTAAAGCAATTCAATACCCAGTACTAAAGTATATCAATACCTTGGAGAGTTAGTAGCTACAATAATTCTAGAGGGGCAAAGTATTAATACTTTTCTTAATCAATACTTAGCTTCATGATATCGATACTACAATGTATCTAATAGCTATATTTCTTAGAGGTATCGTTAGTATAGGTTGCAATAGCTATATTTTGTCTTCAATGGTTACAAATTAATTTCTTGATAGATAAACACCTCAAGAATATTATAAGATGAAAGTGATCGATATCAAGCACCAAATCAAAGATAAAATTACTTAGAGGTTCATTTTTTTCATCTTTTTCTTGTTTGTAGTCTTTTAGTGCTTCATTGCAAAATTTTGGGTTAAGTTTTATTCTAGTTTTTAGTAACCCTAAATCTTGTAAACACCTATTGTAAGTACCCAATTCTGCCCGGCCTATAAAAACCAGAATAAATAAATAAAAAATAAAATGTCCATTTACATAGTCCAGATTACAAATGGCCCACAATCAATATACCCTGACTCATTTCTACCCAGTCACTCAATATACAGATCTTAGACCCAATACCTAAACAGGACTGACCCAGACTTGGACTCGGCCCAAATAGGCCTAAAACTTTAATAGAGATCAGACCTAGGGTTTCCTGAAGAAACCCTAGGCGCCGCAGAACCCCAACCGACACAAGGGCCATCCCAGTCGTCGCGCCGCAATGCCAGGCCAATTGTCACCACAGCTGGAGCTTGACCGTCACACTTTCGCAGCGCCGCTAGTCACGCCGCAATCTGCGCGTAGCCACCATCTCCTGGTTCCAAACCTGCAAAGGAAAGAAGCAAACAGCAGAAAGGAAACCAAATCGCAGCCAAAAAAGGAAATAATAGATTTTAAAAAAGAAAGATATGCTTTCCTTTTTGTTTCATTTTTGGGTTATAAAAAAACCCTTGTAAAATCTGTAAAAGGGATACGGAAAATTATCAAAAAAAATAGATTCAGATACGAATATTCTCGCAAAATACAAAGAAAATAAGCAAATGAAGAAGGATACGAATACCCAAAGCAAAAATACAGACTTCACAGACAGATACACAACAGTCAGTGATTCTATAGGTGATTTTTCCACTTATTTTTCTCATTTATTTTATTATTTATCATATATTTACGTATAACCATTGTTAAGAGTAGAAAGGAAGTAGTTTTACCTTCTCGGAAGCGCAGATACCAGTAGCTAAGACCTCCGGCCACCGGCCACGGAGGCGCGTGTGCGCGTGGCCCGGATGAACCCTATCGGCGCAGCTCTTCCCTTTTTTTTTCTTTTTTCCTCTCAGAGGATTTTAAGTTTTTTTAAAAAAAATTCTAAAACAAATGATTATTTTTCGGAAAACTAATATTTATAACTTAACGCGAACGACGTCGTTTTGATAAGGCATGACCCTCGCGTTGACCGGGATCCGAACCAGGGTCCGCGTGTTTTTAATAAAAAGGGAAATTTATAATTTTAGTCCCCCTGCAATTTTCATGTACTTCAATTCAGTCCAATTGGAAATTATTTTTTATAGAATTGACCCAAAAATTTATATTTCGTTTCAATTAGATCCTTTAGACTGTTTTAAAAGTAAAAAATTTCAAACGATGCCGTTTTTACATTTTGAATAATTGCTAAATTAATCCCTGTAATTTAACGCACTTCTAAATTTAGTCCCTCTATTTTTATTTTAATTCCTATTTTAACCCTTTTTAATTTATTTTTATTGTTATTTAATCCTGATTGCTTTATTTATTTATTTTTATATTTTTTATTATTTATTTATTATATTAAATATCATATTAAATATTTTTATTTTTATATTAATTTATTAGTAGTATAAGTTTTATATATTTTTTTTATGTACTAATCTTTTATATATTTAATTATCATTATTCATTTTATATGCTTTAATATTTTTTACACATTATTAATATTTTTTATATATATATTATAGTATTAGGTTATATCATATATTCCAAAAATCCTTATTTTTTAAATTATCTATATTATCTAACATATTTTATTTATATAATTTATGTAGTTTTTATACATTGTTAAAAATACTTTATTTTTATTATTATCATTATTATATATATTATTAAATTATATATTTATTATAAGTTCTTTTTACCTAAAATTTTTTTGTTACTTTATATAAAAAAAATATTTTTTTTAAAACTATTCCTTCGTTGCTATTGCATGTTTATTTGCTTTAGATTGTATATTATTGTTTAGTATAGTTCATTATATTTGTGTTATTATTTCATTGTTCATTGTTAATACGATTTGTAGATTATATTGTCACTTATATTTTTTTATTTACTCATAATTTGGTTATTTATTTCAATATATGTTGTAATATCCTATCTAAACCATAGCTTTCATCAAAACATTTTTTTAATCGACACATTTTATTCAAATGGTTTTCAAAATATGGTGATATGTGATATTTAGGGAATTTTGAGAAGAATTTTGCCCTAACTTATTGGGTTCGATTTTTCTCATGAAACTTTAGGTATTACATATCTCCCTCTTTTAAGAAATTTGAGATTTATCAATTTCAAAATAAAAAAAATCTATTCTTGGGAATTCAAAGTGTTTTGCCTTAACTTATTAGGTTCGACATTTTGTGTCTCGAAGTAAGAATTTCCTCAAATAAAGACGAGCTTAATTTTAAAGTAATGATGTGCTATACCTTAACTTATTGGGTAAAGTACTTTATTTCTTTGGGATAAGTAAGTCTTGGTTTTCTTTCAAATAAAAGGATCATATTTTATAATTTTTTTAAAATATTGAGACATGATTTTATCGATTTGGTACCAATTTTTGGGCGTTATGAGGGTGCTAACCCTTCCTCATACGTAACCGACTCCCGAACTCGTTTTCTTGTTTTTGTGGACTGAAAATGTTTTTTTAAAATAAAACGCTTTACAAGGTGATCCAATCACACCTAAGTAAAAAAAGATTGGTGGCGACTCCCACTTTTTTATTTTTTAAAGTCGATCCCCATTTTCTAAATTTAATTTTAAAATGGTTTCGACACCTATCTTAAAGTAGTTTCTTTGTTTATTTTAATTTCTTCATTTGTAAATTGGGAAGGATTTTGAGTAGAGCTATAAAAACTAGATTTAGCATTGAAAAATAAAAATAAAATGTTTTATTTTTGCCTTATAAAAAAAATAGGGTTATAAACGTTATATTTTTTTCTTCAAAAGTATCTATTCAAGCTAGGGGATTGGGAAAATCCCTAGTAAGTGAGGCTAAGGTAGTAAAGGTAAGCAATTGGAACTGAACCACCATAAATCAATCGTGTCAAGTTTTTCTATCCTATTTTTTTATTGATATAACGTATACAACTACCCATAACCCTTTCACACCTTTAAATAGGAGGATAAATACACTTCAACGTGTTTGAACTCACGTTCTCCTTCTCTGAAAATAATGTTGATGCTAATCGAGTTTTTCTACTCTCTCTTAACTTTAGAAAAGAATTTTCAAATCCCAATTCACCCCCTCTAAATAACTTTGAGCCTAACGTTATGGTTTTCATGGCCAAATGGACATTATGGATATATCCAACTTCCATGAAGGTGGTAGTAATATTTAAAATTTAACATCCACAACAAAGCAAGGCAAAGCATACCGACAATAGAACAATAGTGGATTTGGCAATATTCGTCATGCCCTAATCCATTACCATCATATTCTCGTATACTTCATATCCAATACTTATTCATGGTTGACTAGAATTTGGCATACCAAAATATGGATAAAAATATTTTTATATAAAAAATAACTTTTAAAACTTTATCCCATTATGTAGATATTTGATTAATTCGTAATATCTAGATAGTCAAACATTTTATTATTAATAAAAATAAGAATATTGAACGGATGGAAGTATTCTTACTCAATGTAAACATATTAGTATAAAATATATGGTTCTTTCAAAAGTATATTTTAAAAATTATAAATACAAATTCATCTAATTTACTAAGGGACTGAAACCATCATTAGACCTAAAATTTGAAGAGAAGAATGGGGAAAGTCAAAGGTCAACATCGTTAATTAATAAAAGTTTTTAGATTTTCTCCACATGGGTGATAGTTATCCATTTAGGTCACCACCTAATTAGCTGCCACATGTAATTCGTACCGTTTAGGATCATGTGATTACTGAGTAGCCCACCGATAATATATAACTTCTAAAAAGTAATGCTTACGTGGAAGATGATGGCGATGATGGCCCCACCCACCACCCGAAACGGTTAGGATTTTGCTGAAATAACGCGAGAAAATATCAGAGCGGCTTGTGAATTTCTTACTATAGGAAACCAAAAACAATGTGGCCCTCCCTTCAACGTTTATTTATTTATGTGTTCTTTTTATTTTTTTAATAATTTATCCAATTAAACCAGTTAAATCGGTTGAATTAGAAATTGATAATCTAATCGATTGGTCTACATGTTCGATTAAAAAAGCTTTGTTATATCTATTAATTAGACTAAAAGTGAACAAAACTTGATTCGATTTGAAAAAATTAATATGGGCATTGTTGTCTATATAGGAGGATGTGGGTTCGAATGCACTGAAATATATTATTTTTCTATTTATAAGTTGAGGAGGGACTATGAATAATTCTATACATTGTATAAAAAAACATCTAGTAAATTTATTTCAAATCATCTTAGATTTATATAATATATATTAATCATTAAAATAGATAATGCCTTAATCTTATACTCTTATAATTTTGAGATCAAAGTATAATTCTATTATTATTAATTTTATATATCTTAAAATATTAAAATTCAAATTTCCAATTTTGGGACCAAAGCATTTACTTACTCCTATTTAAAAAATTAATTAATAATTTAAAATTTAGTAGTTTTGATAAAATAATTGAGCTAGTACTCATTATTAATTTTATATTTGAATTAACTGATCAAATTTGGAATTAAAAGATGTTGAAAATGTTGGTGTCGGACATTGAAAGGCAATAAGCTTATCATCTTTTATAATTATTCTACTGCATAATTCTATGTAAAAAAAAAATCAAAATAGATAATGTCGAATCTAATGGATAAGGGCTAAGCTATTAATAATTTACTGCTGACAAAGACCCCTTCTAATCTAACCTCTTAGGGCATGGAAACTTCATTCACCTCCATTCCCAGCAAACACGTGTATATCCTTCAACCTTAATTTTTATTTATTGGTTAAAATATGCCATAAGTCCCTCTACTATTTACAAATTTAGAATTTAATTTCTCTATTTTAATTTTTAAGATTTTTCAGACTTCAAAATTCACATCTAATTGTTAATACTATTATTTGTTGGTGTGACATTTTGATTTTTTTTTTACTTAGTAGCAATTTAACTAAAAGAATGACATCATAACGAACATGAATTTAATAAAATAATTTTAACAGTATTAACTGATAGACCTAACTTTTAAAATTTAAAAATTAAAAAGACTAAATTCTTAAAATTAAAAGTAGATGAATTAAAATCTGAATTTTGGCATATTTTAAGCTTATTTATTAGTTGTATGAAATATTTAATGAAATTTATTTTTACATGAAATTTATTATTGTTTTAAACCAAGGCTTTTTTATTTTATTTTAGAAATTATCCAAATACTTTGATAACACTTAAACAATGATTTTCTTCTTCTTCTTCTTCTTTTCCATTCACTTTATTAATTAAAATTTTTAATTTTAAATGTTAATTTTAGTCACATTTCATATTTTGGTTAATAAATTATTAGATACTTGAATTTGGCTACAATGTTCAATTTAGTACTAGAGCTTTTTCTTTTAATAAATACTGTTTTTTTTAATTAGAATATACATATCAAATATTCATTGAATTGTTTGATTTGGACACCAAATTGAAAAATGATGTCAAAGTATAAAATTGAGACAAAAAGAAAGTTTAGTACTAAATTGAATATTAAAATCAATATCATGTACCAAATATATTTAACTTTTTTTGTTAAATATCATGGAAAATGTGTGTGTTTGCTGTCATACAGACATTATCCTGAAAATAAATAAAAAAAGATAACAACAAACCTAATCCAGATGTAATGCTTTCATGTCATGCATATCAGCTTTATACACATATAAATATATATATAAATCTTAATCTTCTTCATAATTATAGGTATTGCCTTTTTTTTTTTTTTTTTCCTTTTCTGAAACATTCATAAATTATTTTTTCCCCTAAGAATTTGCAGAAATGGATGAAGAAGCTGATATGAATAATGGAATGTTTGCTAGTACTCCAGATTTTGTTGAGAAGAAAGATCAATGGATGAACATGAAGGATCATGATGATCATATCATTATTTATGATGATGATGATGATGGGATTACAAGTTCATCATCATCATCATTCATCGGGGATGAATATTCAAGAACTTGTTCATCATCATCATCATTAGACATGGTGGATGATGCATCTTCATCTTCATCTTCTTCCACCATTGATGGACCTTTGTTTCATTTATCTGAGCTCATGGCCCAACTCCCCATCAAGTAAGTATATACATACATATATAAACCCTAATTTACAAATTTCTATATGCATATTTCTTCATTTATGTACCATGAAATAGTGTTATCCCACATCATCTAAGCCATATAATTAGATTTTTTCTTGTATTATCCAACCATTGATTTTAAGTTGGATGCTTAACATGTTTATGCATATACAAGAACTGATATATATATATATAATCGATTCTAAGTTAAATATATTTAGATAGGAATTAAGTAAAAAATTTGCGTTAGGAAATCATAAATTTTGGAGGTAAAAATATAATTTTATTATTATATTAATATGTAATTTTATAAATTTTAAAGAGTTAAATAATAGATGTACCATTTTTTTGGAAGCCAACGCCATTGCCTCCCTTTGCTTTCAACCGTTTGTTTAGATACTTTCTTGTATTATCGATAATTGATTTTATACCAGATGCTTAACGATCGAGTTTTTTTTTGGTGTTACAGGAGGGGACTTTCCAAATATTTTCAAGGGAAATCACAAACATTTACATCACTTTCAAGTGTGAACACCATTGAAGAACTTGCAAAGAAGGAAACCCCATTTTATAGGAAGAAATTGAAGGCATGTAAAAGCCATAAATCGTACACTCCTCCAAGGGCCACCATTGGTAAGAAATTATGGAGAAATCATGGGCTTTCATCATCATGTCCAGGGAGGAATGTTAGAAGTAGTTTTTTAAGTGGTAGGCCTCCCATAATTCCTATTCCAAAGAAATTTTGATTTTCGAGAGTTTCGGTATTCGATAATCATGTTGAATTTCAACTATATTTGAACTTGAGCCACATTTGACTCCCTACTGCGGGAAAATCCACAAGATTATAACCCCAAAACTTTACTTATGGAAGCTCTCTCAATGTTGATTCTTTTTTCATTTACAATGTTTAAATCCAAGATAAAAGAGATGTTGGATAATTTGAGTGGAGACTATAGAAACGGAGACTTATATAGAAATAAACAGTAGACTTCGAGGTACAGGTAACATTTCCAAAGAGAACTATTTGCCCCCCATAAGTTGTTAAAGGGTTAAGACAAAGGTCTTCCCGGGATACAATGAAGTTTTGAATTTCCTTTGATTAGCAAAATCGAGAAATTCCCTAACTCTTATTCTAATTTCTAAAATTGAAATTGTAATGTAATTTGTGAGCACCCTAATCCCTCTATTTATATGCACTCAAGGAATACTATTTTGAAGAGCCACAACCTTTCATTTTGGACATACTTCTTGGAAGAAACATGTCTCACAGAAATGTATTCATTGGATGATAAATCATCACTTTTAATTTGAATAGTGCTTATGAATAACTAATTTGCAAGATGATAAATCATCACTTTTAATTTGAATAGTGCTCATGAATAATTAATTTGCAATCTATAATTTCCAACAAGAGAAGCTAGAAGAATTGTTTTGAGTGAAAATGAATAAAAAAATTTGGAGTGACAAAGTATAATTCTATCATTATATTAACTTATGATTTCCTAAAAGTTAAAGGGATTATATAAAGAATTTTCCATTTGAGTGGGGGGAAAAGGCCACTTCTTGAGTTCTTTTCGTTTAACTCGACAGATGTAGAAATTTAATTTCTCGATTTGTGAAGGATTATTTTAGTGTATTTTTTAAAATTTTAGTGCAAATGAAGTTATCAAAGTATATTACAGTTGGGCTAAACACTATGGCTTTAAAAGTAAGGCAACTAAGGGGGCTTTGCAAATATCACCACCACTTTCGACCTTGGGCAATAATTGGATTCGCTTACGATTTGATGATGTCGTTAAAGAGGGTACTGGTTTTGTTGCAATTGGGGGTGTTATGAGTGATCAAAATGAAAGATGGATCTTAGGCTACAATAGGTATTTGGGCTTTTGCTCTGTTATGGAAGCTGAATTGTGGGGCATAATTGAATGGATTAACGCTTCTTTTGGAGCAGAATTATGACAACGTGTTGATTCAAATTGATAGCATGGAGGCAGTTCTAACTATCCAAGACCAGGATCCTAATGAGTTAGCCTCAACTCTATTTTAGGAAAATTCCCCAAAATTTGGCTAGAGTAAGACATTGGGACATTCGACATATTCCTAGGGAAGAGAATGAAGAGGCTAATGGAATCACAAAACTAATTCAAGAGAGGAGATAAAAACTTCAAGTGTTTGACATTTCCCTGTTGGGGAACTAGTTTTATTTTATTGTAATCTTTTTTTTCAAATTCTTGTTTTTTCACCAAAAAAAATATCGTAAAGAAGATTAAACATTAGTTTCCATGTATATAAAATCAGTGGTGAATGGAAAATTCTCTAGAATCTGGTGAAAATGTTCCTCTTCTGGAAGTCGATTATGGCGACGAGTCTCGGACAGAGACTGATCGTATCACTAAGAAAGTCTGGTTGAAAGAAGGCATAGGTGAGGAAGCCACAGATATGATGGTTGAACCTGTTTCGAGGATAAAGATATCCTGGAAGGATAAACTTTTAGAAGTTAAATTGGGCGCATCAGTTGAGGAAGAAGTGGAACCCCGTAGAGCCGATAATGATGAAGAAGAACTTGAGATCCTGGAGGGAGATATCCACAGATCTGTAGTGAATGGCATCCCTGTTGTTGATTTTTCGGAGAGGATTCAACAAATCATGTTCAAAGAAATGGAGTTAACAATTATTGTCAAACTACTCGGAAGAAATATAGGGTATGCAGCTCTATCTAACCGAATCAATATTTTATGGAATCCTTCCAAACCATTCCATCTCATGGACATTGAGAATGGATGCTATTTAGCAAAATTTCACTCCTTTGATGATTACACCAAAGCTTTGACTCAGGGGCCGTGGTTGGTTTACGGCCAATATTTGATAGTCCAACCTTGGACAAGAGAGTTTAGCCCTGACCAACCTTATCCCAGCGTTGTTTTGGCCTAGATACGCTTACCAGGTCTTCCGGGTTTTCTATATAAGAAGAAAATCCTTGAAGAAATAGGAGTGATGATCGGAAAAGTTGTTCGATTAGATTTTAATACTGACAGCAGAACTAGAGGTCGTTTCGCTCGAATGGCCGTATATATCAACCTTGATAAGCCATTAACTGCTCATGTACTGGTTAACGGTATGAAGCTGAGGGTGGAATATGAAGCATTGTCAACGATTTGCTTCAATTGCGAAAAGTATGGGCACACAAAGGAGCTTTGTCCTTCACTGCAAAGAGAGGTCACACCGGAAAATATTCAGACGACGACCAACCCGACAGAGGTAGAGAAAAGAGGGGAGAATGAGGCGTACAGACCTTGGATGGTGGTAGAAAGGAAAGCACGATTTTCATGGGGTAACAAAACTTCCAAAAAAGATAATAAGGGAAAAGAAATCTTGGGGTCTAGATTTGAAGTGTTAACCGATTTGGGAAGCAAGGAAGATTTGGAAATTGAGCAGAATAAAGGGGGAGAGGAGCAGATAGCTGATTTTCGGGTCAATCTAAATGTTGGAATAAATGGGATAAAGAAAAAACAGCTAGTTCGGGGTAGACCCAAGGTCAACAATGGATTACAGCTGGAAGGTGCAATAAAGAACAGAGAAACATTGGAAAGTGGACCGTTGGAATATTTAAATTCGGCATCTCCTAATGGCTTAACAGACCGGTCTCTAAGCCTTGAAGATAATGGAGTAGAAAGCTCATCTCAAAGTAAAGTTGTGGCAGACCCATTAAGAAATGAAGTGATACAACCCAACAAGGAGGCGGGTCTAACAAACTTTAAGGCAGACCACTCTCTTAACGAAACAGGAAGCTCTTCTAATCACCTTTTTAATTCTGTTTTTAAGGATAATATGGTTACTGATCCAGTACTGCTAGTTGAAAATGAATCCACTTTATCGCATTTACATAATTCTTGCTTTAACCCAATATTTGAAAGCCACGAGCTAAATGTTGCTAATGGCCACGTGAAGGAAACCAAGGCTACTTCAGCAAAGGCAAACATGGCCGAAGCTCAGATGGTTACTTCTCTAGGTGAATTAAATAGCAATAGGCACACGGCGATTTCTTTCAAAAAAAAAAAAGGCTCAGCTGATGATATTAATAGAAATCGAAGTTCCGCGAAATTAATAGGAGGAAAGGAAGGTGGTTTTCGGGCCATTAGGAAAATTAATAAAACTACTCATGGAAAGGGGAATAATTTTAAAATTAAAAATTCTTCTAAAATTCCTTTGAGTGATTCTATACATAGGCTGGTCAAGTCTGTAGCTACGCCTAACAAGGAGGATTCAGACAATTCGGATCTAAACACTGGTAAAACAATTTAATTTATTCTGGTTATTCTAGTTCATTGAGGTTTGGGGTTTTTTTCTCTATTTTTTTAATATTTTCTTATGAATTTTAATTTGTCTTTTTTTTTTTGAATTGTCAAGGGTGTGCCAGTAACAAATTTCTCCGGGCTTTTTGTGAGTATGATTTTGAATTCAAGCCAGATATTGTGTGTCTTTTGGAACCGAGAGTCAGTGGCCAAAAAGCTAATTCTATTATTGATAAATTAGGATTTGATCGCTCTCACCTCATTGAGTCTGTTGGTTTTTCAGGAGGCATATGGGTCGGATGGAAGGACTATATTTCCATTAGCATTATCCATAATCATCCTCAGTTCATGCTTCTTCATATTAAGGGCATTAATTTCAATGAGGACTTTTTTATTTTTGTTGTTTATGGCAGTCCTGACAGAACTAAAAGAAAATCTCTTTGGAATGATTTAATGGACGTCTTGCCTCAGGGCCCTTCGCCGTGGTTAATTATGGGAGATTTAATGTTATTCTCTCACCGAATGACAAAAAAAGTGATCGAACAACAGGTAAAAGATGTAATTTTTTTGGAAACTTTGTTGATTCTTGTAATTTGCAGGATCTTGGATTTATAGGACCTTCCTATACTTGGCAAAGAAGAAATACGTTCGAGCGATTGGACAGAGCCCTGGCAAATGATGCTTGGATTTCTACCTTTCCACATTCTATTGTCCATCATCTCCCTCGTATTAAATCAGATCATATGCCCATTCTTCTCAAAACTAATCCTATGCTTAGTGCTCCAAGAGGAAGACCATTTTGATTCCTTGCAGGATGGACGAAGCACGTAAATTTTAAGGATCTAGTCTCAAGCAAATGGAGATACTCAGGTAACATTGCTGATTCATTATCTGATTTTACTTCACATGTTAAAGAATAGAACATGTTCACTTATGGCTACATAGGCACTCATAAAAAACAACTTCTGAAATTTCTTGGAACCATTCAAAAAGCCTTGGATCAGGAAAATTCCAGAAGTTTAGCTGAATTGGAGATGAAAGTTCGAGATGAGTTGGAAAGTATGCTAAACCACGAAGAGCTCTTATGGAAGCAGAAAGCTAAGTGTGATTGGCTTCAGTTTGGAGACAGGAATACTAAATTCTTCCATAGTCGCACGATGCAAAGAAGGAAATCTAACCGCATCTTGGCTCTACGTATCAGTAATGGGGAATGGTGTTCTGAGCAGTCGATTCTCAGTGACGAAGGTGTCAAATTTTTTGAGAAACTTTATGGTGATAACCCTAGTCCCATGTCTGATATTCCTTAAAATATCTCTCCTCGTCTGAAAGATCAAGACATTGATTTCCTCAAAAAGCCGGTCTCAAATGACGAGATCAAGAAGGCTTCGTTTGATATGGCTCCACTAAAAGCTCTGGGGAGTGATGGATACCATGCACATTTCTTCCAAAGCCAGTGGGACCTAGTCGAGGGAGCGGTTTGTGAGTGGGTCCAAGGAATTTTTGCGGGTAATAAAATTGAAGAGGAGCTGAATAACACTCTTATTGTGTTGATCCCAAAGACAGATCGCCCGGAAGATTTCAGCCAATTTCGGCCAATCAGCCTTTGTTCGGTTATGTATAAATTAGTGATGAAAGTGATTGCTAACAGATTCAGAGTGGTGTTTCTGAATTTCATCTCCCTAGAGCAAGCAGGGTTTATTGCTGGTAGGAACATATCTGATAGTGTCATTATTGCACAAGAAGCCATCCACTCCATGCGTAGTAGGAAAGTGGGTAAAAACTGGATGGCTATTAAGTTAGATTTGGAGAAAGCGTACGACAAGGTCAGCTGAGAGTTCATTGATGTCTCCCTTGTTGCAGCTAGAATCCTCGAGGGACTCAGGAAGATTATTGTGCATGCAATCTCCTCATGCACTATGCAGCTTCTTTGGAATGGAGTTCCCTCCAGATCTTTCAAGCCTGTAAGAGGCATGCGACAGGGTTGTCCATTATCGCCTTATCTTTTCTTACTTTGCATGGAATGATTAAGGAATCTTATCAGAGCTGAGTTAAAATCCGGGAGGTGGCGTCCAATTTGATTATCTAGATCTTTGCAAATGACCTTGTTGTATTTAGCAAAGCAGAGATGGATCAAGCTCACTTGCTCAAGGAAATTCTTAGAAGATTTTGTGATCTTTCTGGTCATAAAATTAGCACGAGAAATAGTAACATATTTTTTTCAAAGGGAGTTGATATCAGTCTAGGTGATCAGATCAGTCAGTTTTTTAGCTTCCAAAAGGTTCTTAACCTAGGAAAGTAATTGGGGGGTGCCTCTACTTCATGATCGCATTACCAAGAGTAAGCTGAATTTTGTTATTGAGAAGGTGAGAAGTAAACTTCAGAGTTAGGACGCTTGAAAATTATCATTTGCAGGGCGCATTACTCTAGCTCAACCAGTCCTTCTGGCCATTCCTAGTTATTTTATGCAGTCTTTAGTAATTCCGAAAGGGGTGTGTGATGAGATTGAAAGGATAGCATGACAGTTTATTTGGGAGGGATCAGCTGGTAACCCGAAAACGGCCTTAGTTGGATGGAACTCCATTTGTCAGCCCAGGAACTGTGGAGGACTTGGTTTTAGACATCTTTATGATCATAATACTTCTTTCCTCATGAAGATTGGTTTTAATCTTGCCTCTCAGAAGGATGAATTATGGGTTCGAGTGCTTCGCTCGAAGTATGGTTGGAAGAGTCAACTTCCTGAGTCTATTCATAAAAGTCACTGTTCTCATCTTTGGGGTTCCCTTTCTAAAGTGTGGCCTCTCCTTCGTGGTTCGTTGGGGATGAAGCTGCTATACGTGGATGGAAAGACAATTGGATACCTAATTCTGGGCCTCTATTGTCTTATGTATCTGCTCATGACAGGATCAATTTGGATAGTACCTTAAAAGACTGGGTCCTACAGGACAGCTCCTAGAATATAGATATGCTTCGTATTTGGCTACCTGCTACTATTAAAGTGTATAATAAGTATCCCCCCGCCTCATCCCGCTGGTAGTGAAGATAGAATCATTTTGGCTCGTACCGGGTCAGGATCTTTCTCAAACCGAAGTGCCCATTGGGCATTAAAAGAAAATTCTTGGAGTTCTATAGATGACATTTGGAAACTCATTTGGAAATACCAAGGACCTCAGCGTGTCCGTCTTTTCCTTTTGCTCATGGCCAATTAGGGGATCTTCACTAACTCAGAAAGGGTTAGGAGAGGATTTGGGCAAAGTAGTGCATGCCCACGGTGTGGGCATGAATTGGAAGACATCATGCATGTTCTCTGAGATTGCTCGACTGCAAAGGAAGCTTGGATGCTCGTTGTCCTTTCAGAGATGCAATCCAGGTTCTTTTCTGACTCTTTACAAATTTAGTTATCAGCTAATCTCTCTTGTCATCTTAAGCTGCAGGATAACGGAATTACTTGGTCATGCCTTTTCGAAATTCTAGCTTGGGGAATCTGGAAAAACAGGAATCTCTTCATCTTTCAAAACATTAACTGGACGTCCCTCGAGCTTGTTAAATCCTCTCTCAGTTGGGCACAAAACTTTGCAGCTTTCATCCTCGGATCTAAGGCAACCGCAATTCTATCTAGGATCCAACATTATTGTTATGATAATTGGGTATGCTTATTCTCGGATGGAGCAGTAGCTAGAGACTCAGGAAATGCTGCATCGAGTGGAGTGGTTCGAGATCGGGATGGCAACTGGATACTAGGATTCACTCATTACCTAGGAAATTGTTCACCGTTGGAAGCAGAATTTTGGGGCATCCTGGATGGTGTGCTCATTTTAATGGACAAAGGATACAAGAGGATTAAGATTCGGAATGACAATCTTGAAGTGGTTAGGTTTTTGTCCATGGAGGATATGGCGGACTCTGGCATTACACTACTTAGAAGAGTCAAAAGACTTCTACTTTCTGAAGGACAATAGGATATTAAGCATATTCCTAGGGAGTAAATTCAATTGCTGATCAACTGGCGAAGATTGGGCTCTCTTGGCAGAATTCTCTTCAAATTTTTGATGTTCCGCCTGCGGTGGTGGCTACAGTTTTACAACAAGACAAAGCTTTTAATGTCTCTTAGGAGTCCTTAAGCTATTTTTTGTATTTCACCAAAAAAAAAAAATCAGTGGTGAAAGTGTTTATTCCTTTTAGTCATTAAATTAAATGTTAAAAGGTGGTAATTTTTTATATTTAAAATGAATTGAATTGGTTGATTCAATATAATTTATATGGTTTGATGTTTAATTATTAATTTAATGTTAAATAATTAATTAATAAAAAACTAAGTTATGAAACATTTAATATTTAGAAAGATAAATAGTAATTTTTTTCAAAAAGTAAGAGTTTATCAATTGAATAATGATAATAAAGTCAAATTTTGACAATAAAAAAGGAAAGTATGAATAGCGAAAGTTTAATAAAGATTAAATTGAAAGTTTATGAAAAATGAGCTAAAAGTGTAAATTTACTATTCTAGAAAAAAAGGAAAAAATTTAAGGAATATTTTATATGAATATGACATGGATATGAATCGATAGATGGAGTCAAAAAATTGAAATATGGACTAGATTGGAAAGTGGTGAAAAGTATAAGGATTAAAGTACAATTTTACCATTTTATGAGAAAATAGCTTAATTCCAATTATACCATGAATACATAATATCTACACAAGTAGTAATTACTTACGACACATAAGTATGCTATGTGTTAAACAAATGAGTGATGGAAAAGGGTAAAATGACTATTTAACCCTTATGTCTTAAATATGTCAAAATATTTTAAAGGGCAATTTGGTTATTTTGTCATTAAATATTATTTTTCAATTTTAAATTTAAAAGATGTGATATTTTTATGAGGAAAATTATAACCATTGGATTAAAATCATGTGATTAAATGCGAACCCTTGATAAAATAAATTAAATGTTAAATAAAGAAAATTCTAGAAATATGAAGAGAAATATTTCTCTTCTATAAATACCCTAATGTGGGAGAGGAAAAAGAATTTACATTTAATACAATTTGGTCATTTTCTTGTTCAAGCATATTACTAACAAAAAAATTCTTTGAAATTCAAGTGAGATATCAAATCCAATTCTAATTCAAAAGTGTCCGTTCATATTAAACTAACCATGGAGGCTTGGAAATGAAGATGGAAGTGAGAGAAAATATGGGTAAGTTTTTTAAATTATTATGTTATATTTATTAATTGCATAATTTGATGTGAAATTGTAAGAATTAAGTTTGTAGAATTAATTTCTATATTTAAGTGATGAAAGTATTATGTTTACAGATGAAATGAATGGTGAATGATATTATAAATAATTCGATGAATGATTTTATGTGAATAATTGAAAGTAAGAAGGTATGGGTGGTTTTACCATGCATATTTGAAATTGAAAATAGTTGTTTTGAATGATGAAATTATGTATTTATTATGTCGGAAGTGACATATTTATTTTGTACTTTGTTTGAAGGAGCCCCCTGCACCTCAATACCCTCCACATCTCTTGCTTCGTGGTGGTAATACATTTGTACATACCATTAATAACCACTTCATCCACTACTTTTTCATATTATGGGTTTGTCCCTTTGAACTTGACGTCACGGTGGTGGACCTATCTTCCACGACGATGGACCTGTTCCCCCATGACTAATCCTTAGTAGAACTCCTTCCCCTTGAAAATCCTGATCCCTAGTTCCTAGACATGGTTAAATCATTACGGCAACAACAAATGAAATAGGGAGAAAAAAAATGTCTATAGAAACTTTGATGATGAACACAAGAAAGCCTCTAACTTTAACAACCAAAGAAGAACCTCAGATGATTGAAAATACAAAGGAAAAACCTTGAAAATCGAATAAGCAAAAAAGGTTTCAAAGACAACCAAATATAATATTTATATATTTCCTCAAAGGTCTTCACAAGCACACCATTTTAGGTTTGAGGGCCATGACCAATGGCATTTGACCATATGCACCATGTCAAACACCCTTCATCATTGCCATTACTCCTTAAATGAATTTGGATTAAACTTGGTATTTATGGCAAACCTTCTAGAAGAATTAAAACAAATTTTCATCTTTCTCGACGAAAAGGAGCATTTTTTCTATCTCAAAACATGTTAGCAAAGAAATGTCTCACGAAAGGTCACTTTGTAACCTACTGTTCAACTTAAGGGAGGCAATTGTTAACCCCTCCCCAACCTATACATGTATCAACAGAACAAATGGCTTTGACCTCCTGATTGGTGTCGCCCAAAGTTGTGACCTAATTGGCCGCTCGCCTTGGCTAAAGGAGCATAGACCTTTCAATAGCATACCATCTGACCAAAATGATCCCTCAACTAATCCTTCTGCTCTTAGAAATAGGGTAAGTTCTGCTTTTTAGGAATAGATTGTAACAACCCGTTTTCAGTGAAATCAGAACAGTGATTTTGGGACCACAAATCCGAGTCCGGAAGAATATTTATTTTAAAATTTTTTATGGTCTACCGTATGATAGGAATATTGTATAAAAATTTCGTTAAGAAAAATTTTACCGATTACATGTTTAACTGACAAATTACATGAAATGCAAAAGTTGAGTTCTAGTAGCTATAAGTATCAAATAGTTATGGAATTCAAAATTAGAGGTCCTTATATGGAAAATAGACCATTAAGAAGAGTTAGTAGATAAGTATGATTAGTCATCAATAGAAAATTTGATAAAGAAAAGGACTAAATTGAAAAGTGGAAATAATAAAAGATAATAAATGATAAAATGATAAAATATCATCTTTTTCATCATCTTTCCCAAATGAAAACACATGGAAACCCTAGTTTAAATTTTGAAGAATAGACAAGCTTATATTGATCAATTAGGTGAGTATTCAAGTCCCGTTTTTAATAATTTTTATGTTTCCAAAATCGTAATAGCTTAATTTAGCTATTTCGGGGATTAATTTGTAAAGTTATCAAAGTACTAGGGTTTTGACATGGATGACCATGCATGAATTATGAAGTTTTATGGTAGAAAATGAAAGGTTGTTGATAGATAAACAACTTTTGTTAAGGGAATTTTGATGAAAATATGATTTAGGGATTAAATTGAAAAGATGTAAAATTCATGAAAAAATTATAAATTTTATGAAACACATGGGCTGTTATTGTTATATGTAAAATATAACACCCCAAACCCGGCCTAGACATTATGGCCGATCTGGCGATGTCACATGGAATAGAATTAGAAAATCGAATTCATCAAGTTAATCCATTTAAAATCGTTTTCGTTTACTAGCCTCTATTGAGCTCTCATCAATTTCAACAATATTTTCTAGTAATTTTTTTTCATTTAAAAACCTACTCTGTAGCGGAAGCTTTAAAAACCGTGATATTTTATGAAAATCGTTCGCGTTTAGGAAAAGTGTCGTTTTGAATTAAACCGAGTTTTTAGTTGCGTTTGCAGTTTAAAAATCCATAAAAGTAGTGAAAATTCAAAGTAAAAGCAACAGTCCCAAAAGTCCAATTACATCAAAAATTACCCCAGAAACAACTAGGAATTAAAAATCATAAATGAAACTAAATCCTTCATTAAACATGTGGTAACTGTTGAGTCCTCTGCACGTGACTGATCCCGTCTAAACTGGGATTACACATGCAGACAAAGCGAGCGGAAAGGGTGAGTTTACATAAACTCAGCGTGTAATCTCCACAAATCATATGCATACAGTCAGTCACAACAAACAGTCAATGCAAGCTGGGCCTAAGCCCATTACAGTTCCAGTAGTAGTTTGGGCCTTAGCCCATTTCAGTCCAGTATCAGATATGTAGGGCTTTAACCCATCACAAGATGTCGAATAACAAAAGCGATGTCGATGTGAGTCCTACCCACCAGCTTCTACACACCGTCTCCGTCCATCCCTACACTCCATGTGAGGTCTAAAACACCCACCCATCCCTACACTCTAAGTAGTACCGAATGCGGCACATCATCAGTACATTTACAGCTGAGCTACTAGATATTAGGCTTAGGAGCCTTTCAGTACACTTCCTCCATATATCATCATCCCAACCCAACCCAATGCAAACATACAATAAATGACATGCTATTACATGATTAACAGTTACACATATAGTTCTATATACATACATATAAATATCATGCCCAGTACATACATCATGCATTCGATTTACGCATATAGGGGTCCAAGTAGTGCTTACAAACCCAACCGTAGGTGTAATAGTCCGGTTTAGACCCTAGTCAGAATAGTGGTTTCGAGACCACAAATCCGAGTAAAAAAATATTTTAATATTATTTTTCGTGCCTATGATACGTGATTAAGCATGTGTGAAAGTCTCGTATGAAAATTTATCTGTTTGTGTGTTTAATTTGAGAAAAGGGCTAAATTGCATAATTCTTAAAAGTGGCTTTCTATTTGATTAATGGCCAAGTTAATGTTGCTTTTAAATGTGAGGGCCTTATGAGGCAATTAAGCCATTTATAAGTTAGTGGGTGGCTAATGGACAGTTATGCCATTAAATGAACAAGTTTTATTTGTTATTTGGTAAGGGTAATATAGTAAAAGGTGTATTATTATGTTAATATGATAAAATAGCATGAAAATAGCCATTGTTATCATCTTGCTTTCACCGAAATTAGAAAGAATGGGTTAAAAGCTTTGAAGCATTCGGCCCTTGTCTTCCATGATTGAGGTATGAGTTTTGCTCGATTTTTTATAATTTTTACGTTTTTGCAATCGTCGCTTCATATACTTCAAAATCCATGCTTCAATTTTGTGAATTGATGATGTATTTGAAATGTTCCATTGATGAACACATGAGTTTTGTGATGTTTGATGGTGAATTATGAGAGATATATGTTTGATTAACATAGTTTATCTTTGAGTTTTTGATGAATTTGAGTATTTTGGACTTAATTGAGGAAATAGTGTTTTGAGGGACTAAATTGTGAAATAAATGAAATGTGTGGACTTGAATGAGCATGGGTGATATTCGGCCAAGCATGAGTATCATGAAATATGGTATATTTTGTGATTTTGTAAAATAGGGACTAAAATGTAAAAATGTAAAAATGTAAGGGCTAATTTGTAAATTATCCTAAATATGTGTTTTTGGATTGAATTGAACGAGTTGATGAATAAATGAATTAAATTTGAATATGTATAGATCAAGAACGAAAGAAAACGGATTTAGATAGCGAAAAATCAAAAGTGGTCGAATAACCGAATAACCAAATTATAGGTAAGTTGATATACAAATAAATGTGTTGAATGAATTATACTCGAGATGTTATGTCTATGAAATCTGAGAATGTGTCGACAAGGTATCAATGTTTTAGAAGTCCTGTCTGAACCTAGGAATAGATAGGATTGCTTATGTCATGACATAGGTGTCTGTTCTGTAATATCATGTAAGGCCACGTCTGGGACCTTAGCATTGATTCGAGATTTCGTGTAAGACCACATCTGGGACGTTGGCATCGATAGGAGATTTACGTGTAAGACCATGTCTGGGACATTGGCATCATATTTAATTCGTGTAAGACCCTGTCTGGGACAGTGGCATCGATATTTGGATACATGTAAGACCACGTCTGGGACGTTGGCATTGTACGACTATTCTGAGCACTCTGAGTATCCTATTAGATTCCGAACGGTTCAGCGGGCGAGTCCAAGAAATGAATGATTATATGTGAAATCCATCCGTTTCGGGTATGTCCGAAATATATGCTTTGAATAAGTATAAGAGATAAGTTAACATGTGTATTGATGCTATGAACAAAGTGTTATATGTATATGATTGATAGTTGAGCAAAAGATATGCTTAAGATAAAGATGTGTTGTTAAGCCATGGCAAACCAATTGAACCAAGAGAAGCTTATATGTATGGAATGATGATATACTTATGAACTTGAATTGCCGTGTTTATAATTGAATATATATTAAGTTATTTGTATATGGCTTACTAAGCTTTTGGAAAGCTTACTTTGTGTGTGTTTATTTTGTTTTATAGATCGTCAAAACTACTGAAGGCTCGGGACCGTCGAGGATCGTCATCACACTACCTAAGCTCATTTTGGTACCTTTTGAGAAATGTATATATTAAGTATGGCATGTATAGGCTAGTTGTTTTGGAAATGTATGGAGATAGGTGTATATAGCCATGTGATATGGCTAGATAAGTGATTGTGTTTTGGTATGTGATGCTATGCCATATGATGTTGGTTTTGGTATGATTATATGTCTATGAAATAGTCAAAATTGTGGTAAGCAAATTGATGCTATATGAGCACATATGTGCGATCAATAAAATAATTATATGGATAGTTATACATGAGAATTGGTTGTGCAAATTAGTATACAAATTGGCATGAATAGAAATGAGATGATATGTTGTTCTTTTGACATGATTTTGGTTGCCAATTGAGTATGTAATATTGCTTGTTTGAGATTGTAGGAACGACCTAAGTGTGGGTGGCATTTTGGCCTTGAAAATAGCCTATATTTGCCCACAGGGTTGAGCACACGGGCGTGTGGCTCGACCGTGTCCCTCGTGATTGAAATATAATACAAATCAAGATCGACTATGGGCTGGACACACGAGCGTGTCAGAGGCCGTGTAGTGAAGTCAGTAGCGACCACGGGTGAGGCACACAGCGTGTCCACGGCAGTGTGGACAAGTCAGTATGTATGCCCTGTTTTGACACGGTTTAGACACACGGGAGTGTCTGAAGGCCGTGGGAGGCACACGGCCTGCCCACACGGGCGTGTGACCTCTGTAACTTTGAAAAAGTTTTAAATTTCTGAGAATTTCCTTATGTGTTCGGCTTAGTCCCGCCCTTATTCTAAAGCATGTTTGAGGTCTCGTGGACCTACTTAAGGGATACTTTGATGTGATTGACCTAGCTATGATATGAGATGTCTAAAAAAGTTTCCGATCTGTCCGGTAACGCCTTTAACTCTATACCGGTGATGGTTACGGGTTAAGGGTGTTACAGTAGGTTCACAGTCGACTTGGGCGACCCGTGCAACCTTAAGAAACATTTCAGTTAAATGGGCACACACGCCCATGTGGCTTGCCGGTGTGGCCCACAAGGCCCTAATTGGCCTTGGTCGTATGGATCACACGGCCTGACCCAGAATTCCACACGCCCGTGTGGACCCACATGACCCAAATCAATCTAGCCCGTGTGTCGTACACGGCTGTGTCTTACGTGTACGGCATGGCCTCGTCGACCACACGCCCGTGTTATGTCACACGGCCTACCATACGGCCGTGTGGCATCGATAGGAAGGTTTTCGACTTTTGCCGAATACGCGTTTTCTTGCGATTCAGGTACACACCTATATCGTTTTTGACGCGTAAGCTCTCCTAAGCCTCCGGAACCTAAAAATCGACTAATGTAACACTCAATTAAACACTTGTTTCGTCATTCAAAAAAAAGCCTATCAAAATTTATCATCGATAATCTAACGAAACACTTACCGTCAATAATCGAAATCGCAACTCTTAATTCTCTGCAGTAGCACTGATCAATTATTGCCCTTCGCCTAATCAAAAAGAACCACAACAGCCTGTACACGAAACCAAAAAGAAAAAGGCAGAATCAATACTTACCGAACAACGAAATTACACGCTTAAACAACGGGAACGGATGGAAAAAGAAAATGAAAAGAGAATAGTTGGGGGAAATGGATTTCTGTAGCAATAGTAAGGGGATAAAGGAGGCAAACGGCAGAGAGAGAAATAAAATTTGAGATGGAAAGTAGTTTTAGAAAAACAAAAATCAAATCCTATCAGATTTTCCCCAACTCCCTACTATCACACAACTTCACAGACTGTTAATCCCAATCAAACTCATTCACGCCACACGCCCCATGCAGAAAGAATTACTCCTTCGCTCACGCAGGGATTCGAACACAAAACCTTTAACAAATTAATACTCCACTTAACCACCAGACCAGCATGCCTATTCTGTTAATTACTTGCAAACTTTTAAGTAAAAGCCTACTGACCAGAGTTAGGGCTTAATTCATAAAAATATCAAAATTTGCCCAAGTTATGGCTTGAATTTAGGACCCCTCACACACACCTAGAATACTTAACAACTGAAGCAGACAGATATTTATGCCACACATACGCAAAAACAAAAGATTAAAATTTTGGGGCGTTACATAAAAATTGGCTAGGCTTGGAATAAGGATTAAATTGCATGAATTTCATTTTTCGAGCCTAGGGTCGAAATTGTAATTAATCAAAAGTATATGGGCAAAATGGTAATTTCACCTAAGATGTGAATTGGATTGAATTGAATATGAATTGTATTAAATTGAGTTAAATTCATTTATATAGATCCGAATAGACCAAATACAGAGTTAGATCAAGGAAAAAAGAAAGTGTCAGATTAGTAGCTTTTGTACACGAACACTCGTCAAGGTAAGTTCGTGTAACTAATTGTATATGTTTGAATTGAATGTTATGTATGTGAAATGTATAAAATTGTTATGTATAAGAATGGATCACATATCCGATAATGTCTGACAAGTGCTAAATCCCGTTTGAATAGATGAAATTCGATGGATACAGGGTCCCTGGATTGGTTGTGGTCCTGCATATGTTGAGGACACACCACAACTCGAAAGAGCGTCCCGTTATTAGCTCTCATAAGCATCCCGATATTTGGCTCTCACGAGCTTTCTATTATATGGTTCATGCGAGCTTCCTGTTAATAGCTCTTCGGAGCATCCCAATTGGTTGTAATCCTACATATGTTGCAGACACACCACAACTCAAAAAAGTGTCCCATTATTAGCTCTCATGAGCATCTCGATATTTGGCTTTCATGAGCTTCCTGTTATATGGTTTTTATGAACTTCCTGTTAATAGCTCTTCGAAGCATCCCGATTGGTTGTAATCCTGCATGTGTTGCAGACACACCATAACTCTTTTGAGCGTCCCGATATATGGCTCTCCGGAGCTTCCTGATATTGGCTCGCTTGAACTTCCCGTTACATAGCTCACATGAGTTTCCCGTTATATGGTTCGAGAGAGAGTTTCCCATTTATGTACTCTTATGAGCATTCCTGAATATGAATTGACGAATTACAGATTTATACACTTCATGTGTACTACCCGTGTATCCATCGATATTTTAAATGATTCAATGGGCAAAGTTCTGACATGAGATAATATGAATCTAAGATGAATTGTTACAAGTATATACTTAAAATACAAGGATATGGTTTGTACATGTTTCATGAATACTTGAAGTGAAAAGTATATGTATATGGAAATTGATTATTGATGAGCTCATATATGTTTCTTAATATTCATGAGAAATACTCAACTAACACGTTTGATGAGGATATGTGTTTAGGCTATTGGTCGAATTGTTTTGGATGTATTTTGTATTTTTACCTTAAATGTAAATGAATGGTAAGTTAATTTCTCGTTATATGAACTAACTAAGCTTAAAAGCTTACTCGGTTTATTTTTCTTATTTTATAGTAACTTGGAGGCTCGTTAAGGTTGGAAGCTGGTTTGAGACACCTTACCTATCTATCGGCCCACTTCGGTACAAATACAAAATTAATTTTGGATATAATGGCATGTATAGGTTAATTAGCCAATGATGGGTTGTAAATATTTTAGTTGTAACTAGCCATTGGTATGGCTTATGGTTGGTATATTTGGATATGAAAGTATATGACTTTATTATGGTTGATGTATGTGTTTTGGTATGATTGAATGATGGTTAACTAATAGATATATTGAGGTATAAGTTAATTGGTATATTTGGTATACATATGTTTAAATATGTAATTGATCGATTTGGTAAGTTAGATACTTGGTCATATATGATGAAATGTCATGCATAAAACTAGGTTTTGGCTTGATTTAAATGTCTTACATTGGCTTGTGAATGTGTTAAAATATTAATGTAGGTGCAAGGCAAAATTGGGTGAGAAATGTGGCTTGTAAATAGCCTATTTTTATCCACACTGGCAGAGACAAGGGCGTGTGTCTCAACTGTGTGTGATACAAGACCTAGCACATGGACGTGTGACTTGACCGTGTGTCCCCTACATCTTAAAAATTGAGAAATAGAATGCTCAAAATTATCCACACGGCCTAGCACATGGGCGTGTGGAAATAGAATGCTGTGTGAACCTTGCACCTAATTATTACAAGTCAGTATGCTCAACACGGCCTAGCACACGGGCGTGTGGCTTGGCCGTGTGACCCAAGTTAGAGAGCACCTTAATTTGAACACGGGTTGGGACACGGTCGTGTGCCCCTGTTTCGAATGTCCACATGGCCTAAGACACAGGCGTGTGTCCCCTGCCCCTTAAAAAATTTTTGACATTTTGCGAAAATTCTCTAAGTACTCGGTTTAGTCCCAACTTGTTTCTAATGTATTTATTGGGCCTCAAAGGCTCATATAAGGGACAACATGTATGATTTTGATTAGTTTTTTATATGAATGAGAACCAATATGAAATATCTGTACTTGATTTGTAAACTCCGTTAATGCTCCGTAACCCTATTCCGGCGACGGATATGGGTTAGGGGTGTTACATAGATACTCGTCAAGTGTGAACGGACCTCCAATGATGAGTGGTCCCCACTAGAGAATAACAACAACCTTGTACTTCCTAGACCACTACGTCCACACTTGATACATGCACGGATGAGGTGAAATTTATTAAATTTTATTCATTAAAGGTGTCAATTTTCAAGTCTGAAAAACTAATCAACTTGTGACGAATTTTTGGATAGAATCTAGGCATTTTTTGGGTTGATATGTCTTAATGGTATTCTAAGATCTACCTCTTATCTTCGAAACGCACTTTGAATCACTTGATTTCGAGTTCAGGAATTCAAGTTATGATCGTTTTAGTGAAAGCTGTGCGAGCAAGAATTTCTAGACGTGATTATTAAGAAAATTATGAGTTTCAGGCTTTTAATTCAAGTTTAAATCATATTGGATTCGATTTTTAGGCTTAATTTTTATTATATATGAGCCTAATATTGTATTTATTAGTTTTTTTACTTTATTAGGTGTTTATTTCGAATTTTGGATTTTTTATAAGTATTTCAAGTTATTTAGAAGTTTTATGTTTCTTAGTCAACAAGAAAGTTTGGTTTAAAACTACTTATTTAGATTAATTAGAGTTTTAGTATACTTGAGAGTTTTATTTGTTTATTAGAAGTAGTTTTCTTCTCGATTTTCTTTAAGTAGTTGTGAGAATTCATTCTTCTCCTTCAATTCGCTAAGGATTATTTCTTGGAGAGTTGATTAGAGACGTTAATTGAGTTTGTTTGGAGTGATATCTCAAAGGGTTCAATTGGACACTTATCCATCTATCAATCGGTTTATTCGATCCATCTTCTACTTTTATTTTATTTTTTTCATTTATTTATTTATTGTTTTGAATATTTCTTAAATCTATTGTTTTAGTTATTTATATTTTCGTGGTTTTCCTAAATTTATTTGGTGTTTTGTTTTCAGGTCAAATTCAAATTTTTATTTCTCGAGTCGAACAATTTGAATACAATCTTGGTTTATTATTTTTTATCAACACCTCATGTACACCATGTTTGTACGTCTACAGTAAGAGCCTACCACGTCACACTACAGAGCAAAAGGACCTTCCCAATAAATACCTTTTCAAAAATAAAAAAGGAATTGTCTCTTTAAGCCCCGAAATCAACTCATTGTCTCTCGAGGTCAACTCACCCTTCAACCTCTTGTCTATCTCTCCTCTCATTACTTCTTCACTTGTTCAACAATTTTATTTCATTTTCATCCGTCAATTTCTTAATCTACCCCATTTCTCTTATTATTTTTTTACGTGGAAGCCTTTATGCTTTATTACATTATAATTTCCTTTTTCTATTTAAATTCTTTTATCATCATTTTGATAATCATTACAACATCAACATTTAATTCCAAGGTATGAGCTTTTAAGCATTACAAACTTCTTGGTTCTTACCACCTGTATCATAAAACTTATTTCCTCTAATTTGAAGCTAAATGCCTCATTGGACCTAAAACTTAATATTTTATATAAATGGAATTAAACCAAATAAATTTCATTAATTTAAAGTAAATCAAATATAGAAAACAATTATAAATGGAATCTTTTTCATAGGCGGAATGAAATATATTTAAATTATTTCCCCTTTCCCACAAATTTTAAATGTTAATAGTAAACCTTAAATATGCTATTTATTTTTAAATTAATTTTAAATAACAAAGTAATTAGTTATTGATTATAATTACATAAATTAAAACAATTATCAAATCAAATGTTTTGATTATATAATTCTCTTTTATATTAATTATAACGATTACGATTAAAAAATTTAATCCTTTTAATCTTTACATTATTTTTAAAATGTGGGAAATCCTTTTTTTTTAATTTTTAAAATTATCTTTTAATCTTTAAAAGGTGTAGTCATAAACTATCATTTTTCAAATTGCATTAGATTTAATTTAATTAAATCATTTCAATAATACATATTTAAAAATTAAATAACTGTCGATTAAGTCTTAGTTCGGTGGGTATTATTGTCAATGCAAGAGAAAGTGAGTTCAGGTGCGCTGAAGCGTATTATCCTCCTATTTATGGATTGAGGAGGGGCTACAAGTAAATCTAAACATGGTATTAAAAAGAACATATATAATCAAAACCTGTAATAATATTATTAAAAATAAGCCAAAATCTCTTTGTTGTGCGGTGCTTTTTAAATATTTTACAAATAATTGGAAATGAATCTAACGCAGGCATGGGGTTCTTAAATTTGTAAAATTATTTTTAAGTTCCTTAAAATTATAAAATTATAAATTAGTATAATGATAAAATTATCTTTGAACCTCTCTAATAATTTATTTTTAAAATCTAGCCCCTCAAATTTTTTACACATTTATTGTGGTTATTATGATCAGAACTCCTATTCGTATTACAATCACACTTAATGTCATCATGTTAAGAAGAAGAGAATGATGATGATAGAGATGAGTACACTACTCTTTCTAAAGGTGGGTTTGGATGAGTAGTAAAGTGTAGTGCAGAGCGTTTAACTTACTTTTTATCTTATGTTCTAGTATTGTTACAGCATTTAATCTTATCGTCATCGCTATTTTTATACTAATCACAGATAAACATACTGCCTATCCAAACCTACCCTAAATACCAATGCATACGAATGTATATCCTGAAATATAAGTGCACAATATGATAGTTATTTTAAAGGATAATGGCATATTTGCCCCTATATTTTAAATTGTTGTTAATTTTTAGATTTAATATTTAAGATTATATTTTGTTTGTAAAGATTATATTTATGTTTAAGTTGTATGAATACATTATGATAGTTTTAATGTATGCTTTTTTTTAGTTTGTAATAATAATTTGTATATTATAATAATTTACTTATAATATTTAGATTTAATGTTTAAAATTATATCTTAGTTGGTAAAAAAATTTGTTTGTGTTTAAGTTTTGGGGAGAAGAAAAAGTTGGTTTGTGTTTATATTGATATATTTTTTTAATAAAGATACTTAAATTTCAGCTAAAAATATATGGGTTACAATAATTTATTTTAATTATTTTTTGTTTAGTTGGTGATTACAATTTTTATTATGTGAATATTTTATTTAAATAAAACAATAATCGAGGTTAATTACACTAATTAATTACCTAACACTAAAAAAGACCAAATTGTAAAACAGATAAAATTAAGCGATTAACAATTCAAAAAACAAAAACGGTTGGTTGACTTCCATATTGCTGATTAGTCTTTCAATTGGGGATCTAAAAAGCTTAAACTTCTAATTAGCTCATTTTTACCTCTCGGTTACTATTTTATCAAATTAGACGATTTACTTCGGTTTATCTATCGACCTTACAAAACTAACTCAAGACAACCAAATTGACGCTTAATGGCATCTCCTCTCAGTCTTATCTATCTATATTTTCCCTTAGAGGCGTCAATTCTAAGTTTTGAACTTTATTCGATTTAGTCCCATTTTTACGATTTAGTCCATGTATAAAAAATGTAACACCCCAAACTCGACTCGATTGCTGAATCTGAGTTTCAAGGTGTCACATTCATTGTTAGAGCAACTTTGATCAAATCACAGTTCAATTTTTATCACAAACATCCCAATATAAGTTAAATAGGTATATAAAACGATTTGTATTCATTTTAAGGTATTATACAAGCTTACGAATGCTCTAATACTAACCCGAGATCAAATTAGGACTAAATTATAATGTTTTCAAAATTTCAGATTGATGTTGTGATGTTTGGGGGTTCCTTGTTGGAACCTGACATACTAACTAGCCTTGTCCCAATGACCCATGCTTGATATCGCATCATAGCATGGTGGCCTAATCTCTTCGCGACAACATACACTCAACGTCGCGACATGACATCCTATTTCTGCAATTTTCAAATGAAACTTCAGCATGCACTTTGCAAATAATTACATATGCAAAACCAAACCACAAATTCAGTCAAAACCTATAATCTCTAAGCCTTCAACATTGCAAAACATCTTTTACTATGGTGTACCAATACCATGTTACCTATAAGCTAACTAACTAGTATAATTCATTCCAAACCATCAACATACATACTTATTTACCAACATCATTGGCAATCACAACATTTCATACCATTTCAAACCATATTTGAATCCATTTTGTAATCTATTAACCAAGTTCATACATCAACTTTCTAAACCAAAAGTGTATATAAACATAGTTTTGTACCAAATTTGACTCAACCTAGGTACATGCAATACTTAACACCAAAACAAAAATTATACAATCTTTGATGATTCGGGGATTGCTTCTGAGATGCTGGATCAACTGCTCAAACTACCAGGAATTTGCTATACTTGTGCATCGAGAAAACAAACCACACGTTGAAGAAATACGCTTAGTGATAATTCTATGATTCAAGACAAATAATGAAAGCTTAAACATATACACACATTTCATTTAAAACTATTCCCATATCATTCAAGTTAAGTGCTATCATTTCCGTATATATTTGCATTAGACAAAATTTGCATCTATTCATATCATAGCTACCATTATCTCATCACATACCCAAAATTCATTTCATGCTTCATAACATCACACAAACATCCCAAATATACCATTTTTGTTATTCATAAATTAAGGTACGATTTCTCTCTTTTATAACATACCAGTTAATATTACAACATCAACATTTATATACATTCAAATTCATACAATCTCTTTAACTATTTCTGAGCCTATTGGCTCTCTCGTTTGCATTTGGCCCCTAGGGCTTGTTTTCGATTCATTTCGCATATGATCATATATTGTATCTTAATTTCATTTAACATTTCATATATCATTTAATCACTTCATGTCTTTATTACCCTATTAACCAAACACAGACTTGAAACGAATACGTGAATCTGTCACCCTGAGTTGCCCGGCAACGATGACACTATACATGTACATATTACCACCCCAGATTGCTTGACAATAATGGTTTTCTCGATTTGATTAATCTGTCATCACAGGTTGCCAAGAAACAATGACTCATTGTGTACAATCTACCACCTCGGGTTTTTCGACAATGATGATTTTCAATCAATAATCTAACTTTATGGCATGCCAACTATATCCAACTCAAACCGAACAGCTAATAGGGTAACCAAATTTCCGATTTATTATATACAGTTCAAATCATATTTAATAATGTTCAAATAATCCATAAAATCATCAAACCATCATGAAAACAACATATTTCAGCTGAAGTTCATAATAATTATCACATATTAATCAATTCATACAACTTTCTATTTTATTCAAATTAGCTTCCGTCTCGATATTCAATCTAAACCGTAACAATTCAATTCAATAATCCAATAACAATTCACATATACACCATATAATACAATAACAATTTTATTTATAAATGCATTAACTACTATAAAACAAATTAATTAAATGTAACGCATATTCATTTTTATCAATATATCTTTCTTTTTTTTGTTATCAATATATATCCTTTTTCTTCAATAATTGGTTATATTTTTTATTAATAATTGAATTAAAAATTTTAAATTCAGACTTTTTTAAAAAAAATTAAATTATTTTTCAATTAAAAAAATGGACGGAGATATGGTATTTAAATAATTTCACCACCCACCACAAAGAATAAAAAAAAGTCTGCCGTCTTTGGCACGTCTTCACTCTGCCGTTCTTGGCACGTTTTAGGGTTTTTTCTAGTCTTTGAAAAATTTTCTTTGTCGTTTGTTTGCAAATCTCAGACTATTGCTTGCGGTGGGGGAAACATTGTCTCATACTAAGTAATGGAGAAAGGCAATGAAGAACTACACCTGGAAGAGGAAGAAGATGATGCGCTTTCTTTGCCAGAAGAAATAGGAGCACAATTTTCTACAAATAATTTATGTTTGGTGGGCTGTTTCGTTACTGCTAGCGTCGTTCACTTTCCAGCCATGAGGAACACTTTGGCAAACATTTGGCACCCTTTGAAAGGGGTACAAATATCAGATCTGGGAGAGAGGCGATTTTTGTTCAAATTCTTCAACGAAATAAATATCTCTCGGGTTATCAATGGGGCTCATTGGACTTTTAATAATCATCTTTTAATTTTCAAATGAGTTCAAGAGAGTGAGGACCCAATGTCTATCCCGCTTGTGTATGCTGACTGGTGGGTTCAAATTCACGAATTGCCTTCAGGTTTTTTTAGGGAGACAATGGCAATTCTGTTTGGAAATTTTGTTGGTAGATTTCTAGAGTATGATACGAAGCAGATTATTAATGGATACAGGAATTTTATGCGTATTCGTGTGCAAATAGATGTCCAAAAACCATTGAAGAGAATGAAAAAGTTGATGATTTTCGAAACAAAGTCCTCGTATGCAAAAGTTAGGTATGAAAAATTAACTTTGTTCTGTTTTTTATGTGGATGTTTGGGACATCGTGGGAATTTCTGCCCAGTGAAATTACGAATTGGAGTACGGGACGTCGAGTTTAGATGAGACCTGTTGTTAAGAGCATCAACAAGGAGGGCACCCATGACTAATAGTATATGGCTGAGGGATGAGAAAGACAGAGGTCGCTTTGGAAGGGCTCGGGTAGGGCAGCAAGGTAGACACGATTTAGGCCAAAATAAAGAATATGAATAATGGGGAAACGTTAATAGTGTTCTTGGGATAAATCTTGAAGGTTACAAATCTAATGAGATGCCACATGATAATCAGGAAGAGAAGAAATTTTGTCATACATGGGGAAAAAGGATGGAATATAAGACGGGTCAAATGATGGAATGGGATTCAGAGGACGTTCCAATCAGTAATGAGGAGGGGAACAAAAGACAACGCTTTGACTCGTTAACCTTCAAAGTTTCTAATGGACAAGATTTGGTGGAGGTTGGTGTGGACTCTTCTGGCCACAATTATCAAATATCGGCGGCTGCCTTGGGGCAAGCCGGCCTGGAGAAATAAAAATTCTATGTTGGAATGTTCGTGGATTGGGGAGTCCACGAGCAGTCAGAAGACTTTAGCACATGCTAAAATTTTATCATCCCCAAATTGTCTTCTTCTTGGAGACAAAATTAAATGCTAGCAGAATGGAAAAAGTTCGGAGACGATGTGGTTTTTTTAATGGTATTGATGTGGCGGCTGAAGGTTCTCGTGGAGGCTTATATTTAGGATGGAATGGGGGACAGTTAGTTAACTTGAAGATCTTTTCAAAAAATCACATTGATGTGGAGATTAAAGAAGAAGAAAACCCTCAATGGTGATTCACGGGATTCTATGGGAACCCGAAGGTTAGAAATAAAGCAGAAACATGGGATCTGCTCCGACAATTAGGGGGAACAACAAGTTATCTTGGCTGGTTGGAGGTGACTTTAATGATATTCTTTATACACATGGGAAAAAAAGAGGGAATCCAAGGGAGGAGACTAGAATGGAGGCATTTCGTAGAACGTTGGAAGATTGCTCGCTAGGCGATATCGATTTTTTAGGAACCTGGTTCACTTGGGAGAGAGGTCAAACTATTGAACGGAATATTAAGCAAATAATTGATAGAGGAGTTGCGACGAATTCTTGGCTTCAAAATTTCTGAAACTACTCGCTGAGGCATCTTCCACATTCTTTTTCAGACCATTGTCCTTTACTTATAGAAACAAAGATTGAAAGGAGAGAAAGAAGACTTAGTCGATTCCAATTTGAATCTTGGTGGGTTCTCGAGGAAACATGTGATGATGAAATACGGAAGCTATGGGAAGAAAGCTCTGGACCATATCTTAATCGTATGAGTTATCTTGCAAATGGTCTGAAAGTTTGGGGGGGAAAATTACAAGTCAAACATAAAGGTGAGATACAACGGTTAAATAGAATAATTGAAGAACTGAATCGTGAAGAGACCTCAGAAGAGACGCTAGCGGAATTAATAGAGGTAAAACTTTATTTAAATATGAAACTGGACAAGGAGGAGAGATATTGGGAACAACGTGGGTGAGTTAATTGGTTACGAATGGGGGATAAGAACACTTCATTTTTTCATAAGAGTGCTTCACAAAGAAGGTGTATTAATCAAATTAGAGGTTTTCAAAGAATTGATGGGTCTGTTGCGACAAATGAGAAAGAGATTGAGAAGATTGCACGAAGATACTTTACTGATTTATTTGAATCGAGGGGATTTGGTGATGTAACGCACATTCTATCAGGAATAAATTCTTGCATTTCAGAAAACATGAATCAAAAATTGATGGCTCCTTACACGAAAATGGAGATTATCGAGGCACTAAAGGGAATGGGTCCGACAAAGGCTGGTGGTATTGATGGTTTTCCAACGATCTTTTATAAAAAATTTTGGCACATAGTGGGAACGGACACTAGCAAATTTTGCTTGGAAGCGCTGAATAATGGAAATCCGCTAGATGAGATCAATAGAACACTGGTGGTGTTGATCCCGAAAAATGCGACCCCCACAAATCTGAAAAATTTTTGACCTATAAGCCTATGTACAGTGATTTATAAAATCATCGCAAAGACTGTCGCTAATCGATTAAAAATGGTGTTGGAAGAATGTATTGATGACTCTCAAAGTGTATTTGTTCTTGGAAGACTTATTACTGACAATGTGCTGCTTGCCTACGAGGTACTTCATTCTCTTAAGAATAAAAGAACGGGGCGGAAAGGTTTTATGGCATTAAAGCTTGACATGAGTAAAGCCTATGACAGAGTGGAATGGCCATTTATAGAAGGAGTTATGTCCAAGATGGGTTTTACAAAAAAAAATTATTCAACTCATTACTCGTTGCCTTAATTCTATCCGGTACACTACTTTAATTAATGGGGAAGAAAGATCGAGCTTTAGGTCCATAAGAGGCTTACGACAAGGAGATTCGTTAAGTCCTTATCTTTTTCTGTTTTGTGGAGAGGGATTATCAACACTAATGAGATTGGCTTGTGAAAGAAATAAGATCAGGGGCGCAAAGGTGTGTAGAGGCTTTCCAATAATTACTCATCTTATGTTTGCGGATGACTGCATTCTGTTTGGAGAAGCTTCAAACAGAGGAGTGAAGGTATTCAAAGATATTCTCACGGAATATGAAACGTGTTCGGGGCAGTGTGTTAACGTCGAAAAATCGACGGTGTTCTTTAGTTTGAATGTTAATGACCAGGATAGGAATTTGGCAGTTTAGAATCTTGGGGTTCGATGTTCAAACGATACGGAGAAATATTTAGGCCTTTCAAACGTGGTGGGAAGTAAAAGAAAATGGGCTTTTCAAGTATTAAAAGATAGGCTAAAACAGAGAATCAACAATTGGAGCATAAAGCATATTTCACAAGGAGGTAAGAAAGTTTTTATAAAAGTTGTATTACAAGCTATTCCGACTTATACAATGTATTGATTCCTTTTGCCAAAATCGTTATATTCGGATTTAGAAAATATTATGAGTTCATTCTAGTGGGATAAAAACAATGGCAAGAGAGGAATGCATTGGTGTTCTTGGAAAGCGTTGAGTGTTTCAAAAGAAGCAGGGGGGATGGGCTTTCGTGATTTAAATTCTTTTAATATTGCTTTGCTAGCCAAACAGGGTTGGCGATTATTGCGTAATCCTAATTCGTTACTAGCGCGAACTTTGAAGGCTAAATATTACAAAAATTCAGATTTCCTCAAATAAGAATTGGGTAATTTATCTTCTTTTACTTGGAAGAGCTTGTGGGTGACAAAAGGCCTTATTTCGCAAGGGATGGGCTGGCGGATTGGTGATGGAAAAACACTATCTATCTAGAACGAAAAATGGATCCCTGGAAATGAAACGCTCAATAGTCAGAACTCAGATATGAATTCAAATCTTGAAAACGTTGCAGATCTGTTTGAACCAAATATACGGAGATGGGATAAAGATTTAGTCCGCAATACCTTCACTGCGAGAGTTGCTGAGGAGATCTTAAGTATTCCGTTATCTCGGAACCTTCATGAAAACTTTGTTATCTGAAAGAAGAACCGACGGGGGAGTTCTCAGTCCGAAGTGGGCACCGACTACTCTCACAAACTGGGCAGATTCAAATATAGGACAATTTCAAAAAATATTATAAACCCTTGTGGAATCTAGATCTACCCGCTAAAATTAAGATTACAACTTGGTGAAGGTTCTGTAACTATTTGCCTAACTACAGTAATTTATATTACAGAAGATTAATGGGGGCTGTCAATTGCCGAAGATGCCATATGGAAGCGGAAAGGAGGGAGCATCTCTTTAGAGACTGTCCTGTTACAAAGGAAACGTGGGACAAATTAGACATTGTTGGGCCTGTTTCAGAAGAGAGTATGGGATACAATGAATGGTTAGGGAATTTTTTTGAAGATAACTTGTTGAACAAGTGCAGAAAATTTGTATGTGCATATGGGGGATTTGGTCATTCAGGAACAAACTCATTCATGAAAAGGAAATAAAAACAGGGACCCAAATCGTAGAGTTCGTATCAAATTATTTAAGGGAACTGGACGGGGTAAAACAGATACTACCTGATAGATGCGCATACACGAATAGGTGGGAAGCTCCTGCAGGGATGTTTTGGAGGATTAACTTTGATGCGGCTTTCAACAGACAAAGTAATAAATCGTGTTCTAGGTTAGTGATTAGAAATGAAAAAGCAGAGGTCTTGTGTTCAAAGACTTTATTTAATAAAAACATACCGACTGCGTTTGCTGCTGAGGCGCTAGCATGTTTCCAGGCCATTGATCTAGGACTCCAACTTGATCTACGGGATGTGGAAATCTAAGGAGATGCAAGGACGGTGATAAAAAAAACTACAAGGAAAAGAGGAAGACAGGTTGGAAATCGTGACATATATCAAAGACTCAAAGGAAATGGCTCTACAATACATACGTTGTGTTTTTCTGTTTTTACATAGAGAAGCAAACGAGGTTACGCATAAAATTGCTTCTGAGGGTTTAAAAAAGAGGGAAAATACTTATCTGTTGAATAAGGTTTCGATTGGAGTTGAATCGGCGATGATGGCAGATCGCAGGCGAACGGAAACTGAGCAAGAACAAAGACGACAAAGCTGTTAAATGAGAAGATGAAAGGTTGAGAGAGGATGTTGTTGGTGCTTGGGGGTTTCTCTGCTGAGAAGAACAAAAGAGTTTTCGAAAAAGAAATTGAGTGTCTTTTTGGAAATGATGGGAACCATTAAATGCGTTCCTGATAACTTCACAAGCACCGTTTGGGATTTCCAAGATAGGGTTTATGTTGACAATAGCTGGGACGCAACCCGAATAGCTTCCCCATCGTTTTTTTGCTACTGGACTTAGTGGATCTTGGGCCGATTGTTTTGTTTTAGAGTGTTTGGTTTTTTTTTAAGTTTTGTTCTGTTGCTTTTATTTTGGGCTTAGGGGTTTATTTCGTTTTAGTTTGTTTTAATTTTGCTGATGCTTGTTTTCTTTTTGTTTTCTGACTCTAAGTTGGCCCAATTTTATGAAAGTCCAGTATATTATTATCAAAAAAATAATAAATTCACCGCCCTATGAGCTTTTATTTTTAATTACTATAAAATGTTTAAAAATAAAATCTATATTAGTTAATTGTGCTTAAAATTAATTAAAATGATTGAAACATTAAAGAAATAATTGTAAAACTATTTAAAAAGACGATTAAATTATAAAGTGAGCTTTTGCATGTAAAATAAAATTTATAAATAAGGTTAAAATATTATTAAATGATATTAAAATAAAAAAAATATAAATTATATATAAATGTTGTATTATAAAAAATATAAAAAATTATAAAATGATTTAAGTTGAAACATGACATACTAATTAAATTTTAGAATTCTACTTTTATTTTAGCATTGTTTAGATTTAGGAATTAGGGGTGAGCAAAACTCGATTCCATTTGAAAAAAATTTAAATTTCGAGTTATTTGAATTATTCGAGTAAACTCGAATAACTAAATTTGAGTAAACTCGAATAACTAAATTCGAGTTTCAAGTTCGAGTAGAGTTGAATTTCACAATTCGAATAATTTGAATAACAGATTGATGTAAATACTCTTTGAATCCCTAACAACTTTGAAAATAAGCAAATTAATTTCTCTCTCAACAAAAATTAAAAAAATTATAAATTCAAAATAATTTTTAAAATTCAAAATATTTATAAAAAATTCAAAATTATATTTTTAAGAAAAATTCTAAAATTATAAAAAATATATAGAAAAAGTTAAAATTTAAAAAAATTAAAATAATAATTTGAAGTTGATTCAAATTTAAAAACTATAAAAGATATAAAAATATGTGTTAAAATATAAAAATAAATATACAACTTATCCAAGAAGTAAGTAGAAATCGAGTATGGTATAGACTCCTTTACGAGTTAGAATTATATTATATATTATACATATATAAGATAAAAGATATTTAGACCTATTAATCTACCCATTTTTATTATTTCTACTTAGGTTTAAAAATTCTCCCCGAAAAATCATCCCTTCCATCGTTGCCGACCTCTCTCAATTTTCTCCTTTTTTTTTTCATTCTTCTTTTGTTTTTTTTTTTTCTTGGTTTCAATTTTGCCTTTTGAGAAACTTTCCTTTTTTTATTTTTCTTCAAAATTTTCCCTTTCTTTCCCATAATTTCCTTGTGGTTTTTGCGTCTTCTTTGATTTACTCGATCGAAGAAATTTTCTTTTTGGGCAACGATTGGTTTCTGCTTTGAGTCGGAAATTCTAGGGTTTTCATTTTTTGGCGGTAAACGGTTATCTATTGATTAGAGATGGTGAGTTCAGAGGGATTATGTGGTTCGCAGCCGCCGATAGCTGCGCCAGTGACGCAGTATGGTGTGACAAAGCCGATTTCCATGGCGGGCCCCACTGCAGCCGACATACAAAGAAGTCGTGATTTGGAAAAGGTATATGTAGGGAAATATTTGATTTTTTTTTTTTTTTTTTTTTGGTGGGGGTATTGTTGATTTTATTTATCTATCTATTCATGTTCTTTTGTTTGTTTTGTGTGGAAATCTGTTTACAGTTTTTGGTGCAAGCTGGGCTATATGAGAGTAAAGAGGAAGCATCAAAGAGAGAAGAAGTTCTTGGTCAAATTCAAGAGGTAATTGCCTGCAATATTTTTTCTCCCTCTAGAGATAGTGTTAGTGCTATGTTACCTACAATTAGATTGTTTAAGTAATGCGAAGCTATTATTGTTACTTTGGTTTGAAATATTTTGAACTTTTTGTTCAATGTAGCCTAGTTTTGGTGATATCTCTCTTCATTGTGTTCAGATTGTGACAAATTGGGTTAAGCAACTTACTCGTTTGAGGGGTTACACCGATCAGATGGTTGAGGATGCAAAGGCAGTCATTTTTACTTTTGGTTCTTATCGACTTGGGGTGAGTGTCTTATGTTTTTCTTTCTTGTTGTATGGCGCTTATGGTATTCACACTTGAATAACTATGCTGGCTATAACATAACTTCAATGTTGACTGATGGAGTTGAAAGCTTGCTGATGTTACTATGAACTTTTTTTTATTGTTTTTTGTTACACATTTATGATATGTTTCGCTGTAATTATCTTCTGTGTGAAGATATATTGGTTAAGTTTTATTGTGTGTAGGTTCATGGACCTGGATCTGACATAGACGCTCTATGTGTGGGACCATCTTATGTGAGCCGAGAGGTAAATACTTAATCCATTAGTGACTCTTTGAGTGATTTACAGACACTGGAATAATTTATTCACTCCTTGATTTGTGTCTTAACCAGGAAGATTTCTTCTTTGTACTGCACAACATCCTTGCAGAAAGGGAAGAAGTTACAGAGTTACAACCAGTTCCGGATGCTCATGTCCCTGTAATGAGATTCAAGTTTAATGGAATACCAATTGATCTTCTTTATGCAAGCATCTCTCATTTGGTTGTCCCTCATGTGAGTCTGAACCACCTTTTATTTTAAAAATTCTATTTGAAATAAGCACCTGTACATTAATTTCTAGTGTCTTGTTGTTGGATATTTCTGATCAGTGCTTGCTCAATTTTAAGAATTGTATTGAAGGTTATGAAAGTGCTTCACTTCTCTCCATATCCAATCTTTATTTTGTCTTAAAGCATCTAAAGTTGTGCCCTTTCTCTCTTTGTTGGTGTTCGTATCTGCCTATGTTCACCTCCCTTCAGTCCTTCACATTGCTTCTTTTAAGAAGTGTGCTAATATGACTTAATATGTTTCATTTGTTAGAATATACCATTTTTTCCCACTCTTATTTGTTTGAATGTTTTTCCTTTCTAAGAATTATGTAGTCGAAATGTGTTCTAGGTAGTTCTGTTGCTTCTCACTCCCGTCTAGTTGTTTGAGCTTCTATGCTTTGTGATGAACAAGTAGGTCAAGACTATCTTGATTTTTATTTGGTTTGCATGTATTTGATAAATGCTTGCTTGGGGACAGGATCTGGACATCTCGGACATTTCAGTACTGTACAATGTTGATGAGCCTACTGTTCGAAGTCTTAATGGCTGCAGGGTTGCAGATCAAATTCTGAAACTGGTGCCGAATGTTGAGGTGAAGTGCTGCTAATCAAATACTTGGATCTTCAAAATTTAGTTTATTTTCCTGTCTTATATTTTAATTGTTGATGGTCTGTATCATCTACTAAGCTGCATGTTCTTTTAATCTTGTAGCATTTTCGCACAACACTCCGATGTCTGAAGTTTTGGGCTAAAAGGCGTGGTGTTTATTCCAATGTAAGTCTTCTTCTCCTTCATACTCTTCTAATTTTATTCAGTCTATAGTCTCTATATATTTTAACATAAATCTCCATTTTCAGGTGACTGGATTTCTCGGGGGTGTTAACTGGGCGCTTCTTGTAGCTCGAATTTGCCAGCTTTATCCTAATGCAGCTCCAAGTATGCTTGTTTCACGATTTTTTAGGGTCTTTACCCAGTGGCGTTGGCCAAACCCAGTTATGCTTTGTGCAATTGAAGAAGATAGACTCGGATTTTCTGTTTGGGATCCTCGTAAAAACCCTCGTGATAGGACTCATCATATGCCAATTATCACACCTGCATATCCATGCATGAATTCTAGCTATAATGTGTCTACAAGTACGCTTCGAGTCATGATGGAGCAGTTCCAATATGGTAACAACGTGTGTGAGGTGAGATAATGGAGAAGAAATTCCTCTTTACTGATAATTTTGGCTAAACAATTATACTGATTCTTATCCTTTCAAATTCAAATCCAGAAAATTGAGCTGAATAAAGCAAAGTGGAGTGCTCTGTTCGAGCCTTACTTGTTCTTCCAAAGCTACACCAACTATCTGCAGGTGGACATTCTTGCAGCTGATGCTGATGACTTACGTTCTTGGAAAGGCTGGGTGGAATCCCGTCTGAGGCAGCTGACTTTGATGGTAAATTTTGTGCCTTTATAGTATGGTTTTTAAATTTTGTGATCCTTCATGAAACAAAGACATCATTGTTGATGTTTCTGTTTTTATCTCATCTGTATTTTATGTGTATTGTTCACAGATTGAGCGAGACACTTATGGAAAGTTGCAGTGCCATCCTTATCCTCAGGATTATGTAGATGCTTCCAAGCCATGTGCCCATTGTGCATTTTTTATGGGTTTACAAAGGAAACATGGAGAAATTGTTCAAGAAGGTCAACAGTTTGATATTCGCGGGTCAGTTGATGAGTTCCGCCATTCAATAAATATGTACATGTTTTGGAAGCCTGGGATGGAAATCTATGTATCACATGTCCGTAGAAAGCAGCTTCCGGCTTATGTTTACCCAGATGGCTGTAAACGTTCTCCGAATCTACACCTTACTCCCCAGCAGCCGTCTTACAAAATGTCTCGCAACAATGGTGTTGCATATCAAGCTGAATCTGGTGAGAAATGCCTCAAAAGGAAGAAGGATCCCGATGGAGAAGATAGTGAGCAAAGTAGGCTGGATAAACGGAGGAGTCCTGACAGGAATCAATCAGTTTCTCCCGAGATTATAAGTCACAAGCTTGGCAGCGCTTGCACAGGTTGTTCTACATCAGATCTAGATGAAATGACTAGATTTGCTGAAGTCAATACATCATCGAATTCCAGTGGTATCAGCTCTTGCTCACATGAGGATATTGGGAATGAATCTACAGCAGGTAGTAGTGAAGGGAGCAATGTAGGTGATGATAACCCGTCGTCTTCTCAGAGTGATTCAAGTGACTATCTAAAATCTTCTGTGGAGGACGACCATGCTGATCAGAACAAAGTGTTCCAAGATGGATTGCTGAAAGATTTAGAGGTTTTGGATTGAAATTCCATAAATTTCCTTAATGAAAATTATGTTTTTTTCTGCTCCATAATTTATATGTTTGTTGCCATAGTAGTATATAAACTTCAAGTTGGGCACTACGTGATCCTCGAGATCACGCTATATTTTGATCCGTTGAGTCAACTTCTTTACCTAAGCTATATGTTTTTGTTTGTTGTTTTTCTGTTGTGAAGCCAAAAACCGTGGTTGGTGTGGTTCTTAAGTCCATGAATGGAGTTGTCGATTCAGAATCTGTGCAGAATCCTGTGATACGGTTTGTATTCGAAATCTTAATCGACTTCTTTTTTTGTGTTCCATGTGCAATGTTTTTCTTTATACTGCTTTCTTTTGGTGTTTCTTTTGTTGTTGCTTTGTATAACAGGTTGAGTTTGGCATCAACAGCGTGACGCAAGGATCTCGAGTTTAGATCGGTGTATCATCTATGCAACCATTGTTGATCCAACAAGAAAAAAAACCCGACAGAGAGAGCCAGCAGTTTGGTAAGTAGTATTTTAGGTACCGGCGTTTGTTTCTTACTTTTATGCACATGTCCCTTGGCAGAACCTGAAGATCTTTTGGGATGTGGGTACCTTTTTTTTCCTTCTCTGCACAGCTTTTTTCAACTTGACATTTGCTTTCACAAAAAAAAAAAAAAAAAAAAAAAAAAGGAAAAAGGAAAAAAATCAATGATCATTAAAAAAAAATGGTTTTGATCTAGATTTTTACTTAGTTTTATGGAAGAAAAGGTTGCAGGGTTTTAGAGGAAAGGTTGAGATGTGTAAATTGTATTAAAAAAGGTATAGGTGAGGTTGAACTAGTTTTTAGTTTGGGTAGAAAAGTAATTGTTCTTGCTGCCATGTACTGTAATAAACCTTATTTTTTTAATATAATATTATCACATTGTTAGATCGGATTTTGGATTGTATGGATGGTTTTTTATTGTTACATTTTTTCTTTTAATTAATATAATTATTAAGTTATTGATATTATTAATATGTTTAAATTTTTTTTTTGTTTATATAAGTAGACCAAATATCAGATTATCGAGATATATATACACAATTTAAGCGAAAGGGCATCGTGTGTTATTGAACAACACTTAGAAGAGGCAGGGTTTTTGCACAAATTTCATATGCTCGGGGAGATTAAATTGGAGCTTGCACTTACTAGTACTTTTCTGGAAGATAGAGGCTCGAGACATCCATATTTTATCTTCTGTGTAGTGAGTGTACAATCACACTCGAGAATGTAGTATTACAACTCGATTTACCGGTTGTTGAGTCCATCGTTACTGAGGGTAATGTGCGTTGGAGGTTGGAATGCAATTTGGTTGGAATGCAATTTAACATGAATTATTAGGCAATGTGTCGGACAAGTTTTGTGGTAGTTGAATAGAAATGAAATGGTTAGAAGCTAATTTATGAAAGTAATATAAAGAGTATGAATTACCTTTAACAACTCTACAAAGGTAATAAGTTTATTAGGGTTGTATAATAGAAAAAATATAAGTACTTTACAAGATTAAACCAAATGAGTTTTTTTAATGCTTATCAAACAATAATTGATTAATACAAACGAGGTCCATAGAAATGCCAATGGCTAAATTAATATAATAATTTTAATTTTTAAATTTACGAAAATGTTTTCAACCAAAATAATTCAAGAATTAAAAATGAAAGATTGAACTTGAAATTTTATAATAGAATCAACCTAAAAATCAATTTAGACATTCCTGATAATTGTCTTTAGAATATGCATGTATTAATATTGAAAATTTTCAAATTGTATAACTAAATTAAGAAGACATTAGAAGAACATAATCTATATTTGAACAAAATCAAATATGAAAATAATAAAATTCATTAGTTTATCAATACAAATTTGCCTACTAAATATATTTTAGTCATGTATATTATTTAATTATAGTACCTGTTATAGCGACATAAGTAAGTCAATCAATATTTATTTTCATAAAAAATAATATGCTTAAAAAACTAAGTAGTCCATATTATCAAAACTTAAAAAGGAATACCATCTCAAATATTTAAATCATATATCAAGTCAATTTGATATTTAAAAGAATGAATTTGGAGGTTTGAGGAGTTATATGTATTGGGAATCGACCCAATTAAGCAACGAATAAGTTTAAAAAATAGCTGAAAAAATTGAGAAATTGAACACACAAATTTAACGTTGAAAAAATCCTCCAAAAAAGAAAAAAAAACCTAGGGCAAAGATAAATTTACTATAATGGCAAAAGAACGAACAATATAAAAGATGGAGATAAAAACTAAACTTTGATACCCGAAAATAAATAACCCTTAAAACGTAAACAATTCTCCAAAAGTGTTATGAGTTCTAATCTTTAATGAGTGTATTTTTTAAAGTTGTAAAAGAACCTATTTATAAGCTAAATTCTTAGGTCAAATAATAATAAAATAATCTAGACTAATCAGAGTTCGATTGAAACAAATAAATAGAGTTTAACTGGGAGATTATCTTTCAAATTTGAATGAAATATGAGACATACTCAACAAATCTCCACCTTGACTCGTATTTCCACAATGCTATCTTTGCCAAAGCCTGCTACGGGTCTATCTTGAACTATGCAGGGATTTAACTAAGTCGAATCTGTGCTTAGAAGTTGGAAGACTTCTAGCCTTCAACTTGTGCACTGCCAAATCATAACTAATCTGGGTTTGATTTTCACGAACACAGTGCTCTAACTTTTCAAAACTTGTATCCAAAAGAGAACATCTTGTATCCAAAAGAGAACATCTCTTCAATGAAATGGTCATACATTTTCCCCTTTTATGAGCAAGTTACTTCCGCTCCAAATGAGTTGACTTCAACTCTGTAGCGGATGAGAGATGTCTGATTTTACCAATCACTGTATAACCTTCCAGAATATAAAGACTATTGGTCCTTTTACCTTTTAACAAAACGAGAGCCCCACTAGACATTTTAATGTCGCTCGACTCGATTTGATTTTGCAACCTTTCGAGTCTAAAATCTCAAGAAGATAAGATTCTTTAGTAAATCAAGTACATACCTATCATCTGAAAGTGTCCTAATCGTCCAATCATGCATCCTAATTCTAACAGTACCAATACCGATTACCTTATTGGATGAATCGTTTCCCATGTGCACACCTCCACCTTCAACCGAACTGTATGTGGAGAACCATTCTCTATTGAGACATATGTGGAAAGAACATCTCGAATCTAGGATCCACTCAGATGTAAGCTTAGAGTTATCGCTCGTTGACACTAACAGTAAATCATCATTGCTTTCGTCGGCCAAATTATCACCAGCTACATCTTCCTCGTTACTCTCAGCAGTCCTTTTATTTCGCAGTTTATAACATTTGCTTTGATGTAACCTGACTTCTTACGATAGCGACACATTTTGTCTCACTTCTTTGATGCTACCAAAACGGAAGCTTGTCTATCTACCTTACTATCCGAACCAAACTCATTGCCGAGTTTGTCTTTATTACTTAACAAATGACCTTTCACATCCTCGAATGAGCGTTTGTCTCTGCAATAAATCAGAGTCTCTTTAAAAGACTTGTATAAAGAAGGTAAAGTGCACAATAATAGAATAGCCTTATCTTCATCGTCAATATTAACCTCAACATTCTTTAAATCATTCAAAAGAGAAATAAATTGACTAATGTGATCTCTAAGAAGCTCACCTTCGTTCATGCGAAACATAAATAGATAGTGTTTCAAGACTAAACAGTTAGTCAGATACTTAGTCGCATAAAGAGTTTCTAACTTTTTCCACAAGGCGGATGAGGTTTTCTCCATAAATATCTTCTGTAATACCCTATTCGCGAGGCACAACTGAATTACCGAAATTAACCAGTACATATTGGTACAATAGAAACCAATCGAAATTTGCACCATAACAGAATCTAAAGTTTGTTATTTCGATTTATTACCGAAATGGAATGTTCCGGCTGGTAGAAGCAGTATTGGAACGATATCGACTTCTACAGTCACTTGTACAAAAACAGTATAATTACAAGTACAAATGACAAATTTAATTAATTACAATATAAAATCTAATCAATATAATGCATTGTGAATGAAAAACCTAACAAAAGCTAAACTAATCTAAAAAAATTCGGATAAAATCCACGACACAATGAGAAAAAAAGCCCCACAAATTACTTTTAGAGTCATACCCGAATAAATCCAAATTTTATTCTTAGAAAATCTAATCTATAAAAAGAACTGTTCTCTTGAATTCAATAGAGTCTAAATCATTGAATTTTTATTATTGTCTTCCCTCTCTATATATCTACACGCACACAAATGTATGAATTTCATTGGTGAAGTTAAATTTTGGGTTAAATCACTTTTAGGGCCTGAACTTTTCTTTTTATCAAAGTTAGGCCCTAAACTTAAAAATTTTCTTACATTGAGGCCTGGACTTTTTTTTTTATCCAAATTAGTCTTTAAACTTGAAATTATTCTCACATTGGGACTTGAAATCTTTTTGTTTGAGTTAGTCCTTGATATTTCCTTAAACAAATGAGAACGATTGTCAAGTTCAATGACTAACTTAGATAAAAAAAAAGGTTTAAACTCTAATATGTGAATAACTACCAAGTTCAAGTCCTAATATGAAAAGAATTATCAAGTTTAAGTCTCAATATGAAAACAATTAAATAAAAGAATTATCAAGTTTAGGCCTGATATGAGAATAATTGTCAAGTTTAATGACTAACTTAAATAAAAAAAGTTCAAATTCCAATGCGAAAATAATTACTTAGAATAATTATCAATTTTAAAGATTAATTTAGAAAAAGTTTCAAATTTTGATATGAGAGTTATTGCCAAATATAGGCAACTAATAGTGATTTAACATTCCAACTTAGAATTATTGCCAAATTTAGACACCTAATAGTAATTTAACCTTCAAACTTTAAAGTGAGCTAAGTGGACCATCATAGAAAGACTATAAAAACCTTTGCAAACAAAAACTAAACCAAAAGAACACTTACCAAGAGCTTGACACCAATTCCCTTATATTGTGCTCTCTCTTTTCTCTTTCATCTCTCCATTCTCCAAAACAAAGCAAGATCCTTGCTTTCTGTTTACTTTTGATTTGTTTATTTTTAACTTTTTTTTTCTTCTCACAAAGCTCTAATCTTAAGATTCAACCACCATTCATTATTCAAATCTCATAACTCCAAACTCCCATTTGTGATTAGATCACACACAAAAAAAGGTTCCTTTTATTTTTGCAAGATCTTTTCTTTTTTTAGGGGACCACAGGAAAAAATCCCTTTTTTTTTTTTTTGCTGAGAAAATGGGGAAGGTGACAGTTTGTGTGGCTGTGGTATGTGGGGTGGCGGTGGCAGCGGCAGCAGCGGTGGTGATTCATCGGAAAATGAAGAAGTCAGGGAAGTGGGTCAAAGCAATGGAGATAGTGAAAGAGTTTGAAGAAAGCTGTAGGACTCCGATTTCTAAGCTGAAACAAGTGGCTGATGCCATGACTGTTGAGATGCATGCTGGCCTTGCCTCTGAAGGTGGCAGTAAACTCAAGATGCTCATCACCTATGTCGACAGTTTGCCTACTGGGTATTTCAATGTTATTCCCCCTGTTTTAAAGCATATATATATATATATTATGTATTTACAATTTACTTGATCTGAAATGTTTGGATTTTGATTTGATGTTTTGTCGCTTATGTCTAAGATTAATTAAAAGATCAATGCTCATTCGTGTATTGCTAATGTAAGTGTTTGTGCAGTGTAAAAACCAAACCATTATGTTTGTTTGTATTTGTATGTTGATGTTTTCTTTAAAAGATCAATGCTTATTCATATTTGCTAATACTGCGTTTTTGCAATGTAAAAACCAGATCACCATGTATTAATCTCAATATTTGTTTGGATTTTATGTTAATGTTTCGTTACTTATGTCTAAGATTCATTAAAAGATCAATGTCCATTCATGTATTGCTAATATAAGTGTCTGTGCAGTATAAAAACCAATCTACCATCTCAACATATTTGTTTGGATTTTATGTTGGTTTTTTTGTCACTTATGTCTGTGATTCATTACAAGATCAATGTTTATTCATACATTGCTAATATAAGCGTCCTTGCAGTGTAAAAACCAAACCACCGTGCATTAATCTCAATATATTTGTTTTGATTTTTATGTTGATGTTTTATTAATTATGTCTAAGATTCACTAAAAGATCAATTTTTATTCATATATTTCTAGTATAAGTGTCTGTGCGGTGTAAAGAACCAAGCCATCATGTATTTATCTCAATATGTTTGTTTGGATTTTTATGTTGATAGTTTTGTCAGTTATGTCTAACATTCATTAAAAGGGATCAATGCTCATTCATATTTGCTAATATTGCGTTTTCGCAATGTAAAAACCAGACCACGATGTAATAATCTCAATGTGTTTGGATTTTATGTTGATGTTTTTCTCATTTATGTCTAACATTCATTCAAAGATCAATGTTCATTCATATGTGTTTTGTCTTGAATGCCTTTCGTTGATGTATGTACGCCTTTTGGATTGGCGACAACATAGGTGAATTTTTGGTTTAACATATCTTTGGAATGGTTAACAATGATCTCCACATCGACTAGTTTTTGCTTATTGGTTCATATATGTATAGGTTGTCCATTAGAGATTCGAGTTGATTACAATTTAATCCTTTTTTCTCTTTTCTGGTTTTAGGAATGAGAAGGGATTATTTTATGCGTTAGACCTTGGTGGCACTAACTTCCGTGTATTACGAGTGCTATTGGGGGGGAAAGATGGTGGTATCCTCAAACAACAATTCAAGGAGGTCTCAATTCCTCCGAATAAGATGACAGGGAGTTCAGCTGTAAGTGCTTTTGCTTCTCAAGAAATGACTGGAAAAAGGTCAAGCCATAAGATCTCTAATGTCTAACAGGTGATTTTTATTTCAGGCACTATTCGACTATATTGCTGCAGAACTCGCTAAATTTGTAGCTCAAGAAGAAGATGATTTTAAGCCCACTTCTGGTAGGCCAAGGGAACTTGGTTTTACCTTCTCATTCCCCGTGATGCAAACATCCATTGCTTCGGGAACCCTACTTAGGTGGACAAAAGGCTTCTCCATAGATGAAACAGTCAGTGATAATGGCTCACCCTTTGTTTTCATGCTTATTATGCATTCCGTAGACTTGTTTATAGGTCGGGTTATCCGCTCAAGCCTGAAGGCTTGCCCGAAATTTTGAAGGGTTTTGACAAAAATATTAGGCCCGAAAAACGAGCTTAGGCAAAAAAATTAGGTCCCGTTTAAAATATGGATCAGGCTCGAGCTCGAACACTCAAGGCCCAAGTCTAGCCCAGCCAGTTTTCTATGTTTATAATATATTTTGTTATGTTATTTTTATATATATAGGATAATTTATAACACATAAAAACTAAATCTCTAGTAATATATATTATTATAGTGTAAACATTAAATAAATGTTAAAATGCCTATATATATATATAAATTTAATAAATGAAAAAAAACAATATATTAAATTAAAAATAATATAAATATTTTTTAAAAAATTGAAAAGAAAAATATGGATGGGCTTAAATTGGGCTTGGGTTAGTTATTTACAAATGAAGGTAGGTTTGAGCAAAATATTAACCCATATATCGGGTTAGGTTGTACTTGGACAAACATAAAGTGTGTTAATATCAAACTTAAGGGTGGCTCATGAACACCATTAGTTCCCCCTGAAGTTGCTTTAACTAAGGCAATAATTTATTTAAAAGAAGTTTTCAAATATTTTATTTTTGAAGAAATATATATAATATATATATATGCGCCAGAACGCATTGCTGCTCTTCGGGTTCTTTGTTATTATTAATGCAACTTGTCATATCATTTGCTGTTTTGTCCGCAACGTTTATCTCCTTACTGTTCTCGGTACCAAATTAACAGGTTGGCCAAGATGTGGTAGCAGAATTGACTAAAGCCTTGGAAAGACAAGGCCTTGAAATGCGGGTCTCAGCTTTGGTAAGCTTATGTTATGGACTTCTTTTGTCAACGGGGTATAATTATCTTGCTTTTCATTATATTGTTATTCTTATTGAACCGATTTTGAAACCAGGTCAATGACACTGTCGGAACACTAGCTGGAGGCAAGTATGCCAACAATGATGTTGTTGTTTCTGTGATCCTTGGTACGGGATCAAATGCGGCATACGTGGAACGTGCACAAGCAATTCCGAAATGGCATGGTCTACTTCCCAAGTCAGGAGAGATGGTTAGCTCTCTTTTAATTGCTATTAGTAAACTATGTTGCTAGGAGTCAGCTGTGAGTGTCGGACACTACTATGTGTCCAACATGGTGTAGTCATCTTCTTTTAAGTTTTCTTGCATTTGGAGAATCCTTAGAGGATCGTATTCTATACTCGTGTCCAATCATGTGTCGGATATGGGTGTCGGACTCGATAAAGATATCCGTGTACTATTTAATATTTTGCTGTAGGTTATCAATATGGAGTGGGGTAACTTTAGGTCATCACATCTTCCACTAACGGAGTATGACCAAGCACTCGATGCAGAGAGTTTAAACCCTGGTGAACAAGTAAGTGCACAGTGTCGTGCACATGCGGTACCTTTAGCTTTGCCTTATTGTCTCTTATAACATATATTTAGCTTATATTCTTTTGTTTTGTCACAGATTTACGAGAAGGTAATATCTGGTATGTACTTGGGAGAAATTTTTCGCAGAGTTCTGTGTAGGATGGCTGAGGAAGCATTTTTTGGTGACATCGTTCCACCAAAACTCAAGGAGCCATTCATATTGGGGTAATAAATTTTCTAAGCTCAGGGTATTTCCTTTTCTTTTTTTTCTTTTGTAAATTCACTAGCCTTGTATTTCTTGTCCGTGGCACAGTGAACATTCGGTTCTTCTCATTATATTTTAAAATTTTCTCGGTTATTTTTTGCCTGCACCTTTCTATTGTTTTCTTTGAGCCCTGCAGAAAAGTAAAATTTTGAGCTTTGTTCACAATCCAGGACGCCTGTTATGTCCGCAATGCATCACGACACTTCCCCTGATCTCAAAGTGGTAGCGAATAACTTGAAAGACATTCTCGAGGTATACTTTGATCTTGGAAATCTTAGTTCTTTTTCCGTCATTATTATTTTCTTGCCCGAATTTCTTGTGTTTCCTTCACATTCTCTTCGTGGATTTTTGTCTGTTATTTGGAATTGCATTTAAATTTCGATATGGGTATTTTTAATACTTCCCATTCATTTCGTATATTTGGAGTCCTTGGAGGATCATGTCCGTATACTGGTCTCGGACAAAGAAAGATGAAGAATCGGATTAACATAGGTGTTTCATGATTTTGGTTAAACCGAAATCACTTTGAAGTTGATTTTACAACAGGACCTTTCGTTTCCTACAAAAATTGATGGCCCAAAAGCTTCTTTGCAACTTATGTTACTCTGACTCTTAACTCTCTCAAAAATATTCATTTCTAGTACCCGGAATTGACATCTAGATATAGGTATAGGAGTACGACCCTGGGAAAAAAATTTGAGTATATCTGGGTTATAAACATATTTGTATCCGACACATTTGAATCTTTGGAATGGGAACTGAGTCATTGTTTTCTATTTCAGATATCAAATACCTCTCTGAAGATGAGAAAAGTAATTGTTCAGCTTTGTGACATTGTTGCGACACGCGGTGCTCGTCTTTCGGCTGCCGGGCTACTCGGCATTCTGAAGAAAATGGGAAGAGACACGATCAAGGAAGGGGAGAAACAAAAGACGGTAATAGCTATGGATGGTGGACTATACGAACATTACGAGGAATACCGTAACAGCTTAGAGAACTGCCTAAAGGAATTGCTTGGAGAAGAAGTATGCAAAACCATCAAAATCGAGCATTCAAATGATGGTTCCGGAATCGGAGCTGCACTTCTTGCCGCTTCGCATTCACAGTATCTCGAAGACGAGTCCTAAAAGAGTCATATGTGAGAAAATGAATGCCAGTTTTTTTTATCAACAAAATTTATTTATTTTTAACCTGGGGGATTAGCATTTTATTTCTTCATATTTTCCGGGAAATTCTAATAAAATTCTTACATAATTGAAAAATAGGCTGGATTAAATGTATAAAAGCAGGAGATGGAAGCCTGTGACTTTGTTCATTAATTTGTTTTTTCAATCTTTGTGGTGATTGCCAGTGTTGACTGCTTAGCCATGAAAATAAGATTGCTAACCCACATTCCTATAATTTGATCAAATCTTTGGTGTAAATAAAAATTATAGTTGTTTGAAATTTCAAAACCCAGTACGTGACAAATAGTGAACCCGTAAATGAAAAAACTGCACAAACTGAAATCCACTGAATCAGTTGGTTGATTTTAACCGAAAGTTACTCTGGCAGTTAGAACATGAGCATGTTTATTTCAAATCTTTTTTCGAGAATTTTATATATTTAAAAATAAATTGGGATGAATATAGAATTCAAGTTTCAGCCCAACTGTATTATTTTACTAAAAGTTAAAATACGCAAACATTTTTTTCAAAATATCATTCTTAAAAATAAAAATACAAAACTAAATTTCAAAATTCCTAATAGTTGGTAACATTAAGACGTCTCTAGACCCAGCTGATATTTTAAACGCAAAATTCAAGTGCTAGAACCGGCGCTATTTGAAACGAAATGATCGGTGATCCATATACTGAGCAGAGAATCGAGATTAAACTGGCCTCTAAATCAACCACTAAAAAGCGATAAAAAATTTAAAAACTTATAATTTTTATAACTATTTATTCAATCATTTTTATAACCAATTACCAATTTAACCACTAGTCCAATTCTTAAATCAAAGTTCAAACACCTTTAAACACAATTAATACCACCAAAAATGGCAAGGCGGCAAAACGCAAGGTTTTTGGGAAAATACATTCAAAACAGCACATTTTTAACTTACATTTATCAAAGTATCTTTATACAACAAATTACTCATTCAACTATTGCATCAAAAAAAAAAAAAAAAAAAACCTAATTTCACCTGGAATTTAACTAAAAGACCCAAAAATAAAAAAAACATGTTCTGAGAACACAAATATGGGGATATCTCATTGTATTTGATTTATTTGGTGGTGGCTTTTAAGATAATAAGTCAAGGTCAGTTTAGTGCACAAGCCAGCTCAAAAACTTCTAAACAAAGCTTACCGTCATTTACAGATGCATACATCAATCAGACAAATCATCTTCAGCTCCACTATATTGGTCAATATCTTGGTGTCGTGAAAGCTTGTGTGGTCTTCCAAGGCCATCTTCTGCATCTAGCCTTGCCATCTTTGAGCTTGAAATACCACCCCTTGAGTTGGAATAAACCTGATTGCATAACAGCAAAAATATGTGTATGATTTGTACAAGAATTAAAGATCAGTATAATCATGGTGCAAACTCTGACATCGGTTTTCTATGAACGTACCTCTGGCTCGTCGAGTTCTATTGCTGCAACTGTTGGTCTTCTCCTCACAGTAATTCTAGCAGGTACAGGAAAATGTTCAATCTCATCACCTGATCTTCCCTCTCTGGCCCTCTTTTTTCTTAAATTAAGCTTCGTGGGAAGAGGCTGCAAGAGAAGTGTGTTAATGTCAGCGTAATTGGAAGAATTTCCGCCAAAAAGTGGATTGACAAAGAGGTAAATTTTGTTCAAGTATGTACCACATAGCGAGCATCTCCTTCATCGAACGAAACAAGGTATGTCGTTGGGTCATTTGCATCGTCGCCACGTACCTGTAAAGGGACCAGAAAGATTCTTTTTGAGCATGTAAAAGTGCTAGCTCCAGCTTGTGCAATGTAACATAACAAATTTCAGGTTACGTACATCCCAATGGTATTCTCGAACCCAAGAATATGTGATGTCTTCGTGTTCGTCATACATATCCTTCGATAGCTGCCACCATTCAAAACGACAATTAAAATGACAAAACAATTCACTTAAAATCAACATATTGAAAGTTGAGCCAGCATGCAGTTTTATATATAATATGTGGAATGTCAGGCATATCTACCTCACCAAGAGACGGCACCATGTATGCTAAAAATTTCTCAGGATTAGCAGGATCTGAGCTCGATGCCTGATAACTTTTCATAATGGCCTGCCATTATTGAAAAAGAGAACCAAAACCAATATCAAACGAACTAATATATATTAAAAGCTATTGCCTAAAATAAAATTGAAGAGTAAACTATGATCATCCTCTGAATAAAAGTTCCAGTGGTGCTATCAACTATTTGTGATATTCTCATTGATGACATTAGGGTGCTGTGAGTCGAGAGTGCACTATTAACATCAACAAAAAGCACAAAAAAGGGTGGACATGTATTAAAGAAATCCTTGGGCAAGCTAAAAGCCCTGATCACAGGATTTCTACTTACCAGGAAGCCAAGATACCAATCAACTATAATAATCCTAGGGCAATGTTAATATCAGGATATTAACTAATTTTATAAGCAGAATACACAATCAATGTGCCAGCATGCATGCCATAAAACCACTTCTTAACTCACCCTCGATTCATGTTCATCACGTACAGAGCCATGCAGCTTGCTGAAGATTTCTGAGTCAGCTGTAGGAGCATTATCAAATGCCACCATAACGAACTGGTCATCGTACCTGGTACAACCAGGTCACAGGAAAAAAATATGAGTATGCTGCAATATAGCATGATAACTAATTATTGGATTCTAACAGTTCTATAATCTAATCAAACCATCAGATCTTTAAAAATTCCTATTTCACAATTCAAGTAGAGACCATAGATCATCAATTTCCCACTCCCGAATCCCACTTTACAAATGCATATTCAAACACACATTTGTATAGTACTTACTGTGCTGTTTTGTTGCATTTTGAAAGGCAAAGCCAGAAATAATAATATACAAGTTTATAGAGAAGACAAACTAGTCAATATGTAGGTCTGAGAATGGAAGTGAGGATGATAACAGGCAGCTTCAACACTAGAGGCTTTTCTTTGGTCTTTATCTCAAATTTTCATCTTGTTTTCACAATTAAATGACAATCCAAAGCAGTATGGCAAAGCCTATCCTAAATCCTAAGCCTACCTAATATGATAGGTGTGAAGGATCACACAGCAAAAAGACGTTAGATTCACCTACTTAATACAGGCTTGCCATCGATATTCTTGTTTGTGTTTAGATTACTAATTAATTTTCTTTCCAGAAGGGAACCTTGTAAAGTATATCTCTCTCACATTATGTTGATTCTTCCGCTAGAAACAAAATGAGACTACACAAGAACAGATATATCAACAAAGCATAACATAACAACCGACAACAATTCCTTGACGGAGCAACCTTCATTCTATTTATCAACTGAGACATAGTAACAATGAATTAATTAAGTGGAATATGACAATCAAGATTTTCTTCGTGCATAAGAACCTGGAAAGAAAGTAAACATAAAAATGTAAAAGCACTAACTAATTCCATACCGTTCAAAATCGGGTAAGAGGGGCATAACTTCAACAGGCTCCAAGTTTTTATTGGTTGCATGGACAGGACGTAATTTGGATGCCTCAAATGATGCCTCAATTTCTTTGATTTGCCTTTCCCTAATAAAAATGTCAATGTTTTGTTGTCAACATGACTTAGTAAGGAAGTAGAGAAGTCTCATAAGTCTGCTTCTAATAAAAATTCCAAAAACGGAGATATAACAAACCTGTTGTTAAGGTTCACCAAAAGATTGCGGCCTCCCTTAAGTTCTCGCAGTTCTTTTGCTTGCTTTTCAGTCAAAGACTGCAAGCAAAAATGTATTTAGTTTCAAAAAGATTCCAACAATAATTGTCAAGTACACCAAATACCAAAAAGTTAGTTAGCAATTACCTGCTTTGTTGATTCCATACTAAGTGGAGATATGTACTGTGTTTTAACCAGCCAAGAAACACCTTTGTCAGTGGGTCTTTCTTTTCGTCTTATACCATCTCTTTTTACAGGGGTTATAGCAGCATCATCACGCAAGAGCTCCTCATCCTCTGGGGCGAGAGGCAGTCTAATACTAGGAGGACTAGATAAACAAACAATAGAGAGAGAATAAAAAAAGTGGCATAAAAGAGCAAAGTATTAAGAACAAAGTTCAAGCAGCTGAAATGTGATACTTGTATACACTGAGGTCAAGCAGGTCCAGTGGTATCCCAAGATCTGGCTCAACAAAAAGCTTAGGCTTGTACATTTTCTCCAGAGAAGTGATGGTATATTTTGTAAATCTGTAAGGAAGAAGAATATATTAACCAGGGAGTAACTATGACATCTAGCCCAAAAACTAAAAGCAACTTTTAAGTTTAAAATTTCAAAGGTCTAATATTTTTTTATCTATAAACAAAATAAGAATAACCACAGATGTAAAACTAACATCACTAATGGGAGAAAGAAAAGAAAAAGGTAAATGCATTCAATCAGTGACAACCAACAAATATATTGGACGTTGGTTTTTAGAAAGATAAGATACATACTCGTCTTTCATAAAAGCAAAACTGCGAGTTCTTACCGATCTTTATCTTTCTTCAAAGACATGAGTTTGGGCTGTGCACTAGGATCTGGAAGTTCATTCCGGAATCTACAGAATATAAGTATTTATCATTATTGGAAGTAAACAATATAGATAGTTTCCATACTTAAATAATCAAAAGGAACACTTCCCTACATGAAAAAGAAGTAAAATATAGCAAAATTGCAGCAAATAACGATAAAGTACAGTTCTCAGGCAAAAAGTATTACTACACATCTAAAAGCAAGGAACGTTGGAGAGACACATTTGAAGGAAACTCGCTTCTCAATGTTTACAAAACCAAATCAGAAATTTAGCAACAATATATGATGTGAAGGAGCAAGAATTGAAAATTTCCAACTTAAGGTCCATCAACCTACTTGTTTCAGCAACCCCCTAGTCTGTCATCATAAATGATTTTCATCCCCAAATCAGAACCACAAAAAAATGGGAAAAAAAGTTCCTTTGGGCGAAGCTGACAACACCATTCACCTTAATCAGGTAAAAATCGTTAAGACAATATAGTAAATATGAAATCTCAATAATTTTAATATCTAAACATGATGTAACGTAAGAACCAAAAGGAAATTGCAAAACAGAAAAAAAAACGTGCATTTCCATATACTCACTTCAACTTGCACAAGAATGTAGTCGGCTTCTTTAGCCTGTTCTCAATCCTCTCGCCACTCAGAAACAGTGTAGCTCTCTTATCTCCCATCCGTGACCCTACAATTGAACCATGCGCTTTCCCAGAAGTCATCATCTGGGTCTTCTGGGACTCCTTCATTTGCTGCCTTTGTTTCTCCTCTTGCCTTTGCTTCTCAAACTCCCTCTTCTTCCTCAACCTTCTCTCTTCCTCGGTCTCCACCCTTCCTGGAGGTCCATTTGGCTTCTTCACAGGAGGCACCATCGGCTTCTGCTCTCTACCTCCACCCCCATGATTGGAATGCCCATGTTCACGCCTTCCAGAACCTGAATAGTCCCTATTCCCTCCTTTATTGCGCTCATTCAACCCCGTTTTCCCAACATTCTCCTTTGGAGGAGGAGGAGGAGGAGAACTCGGAGGAGGTGGTGGTGGAGGGATTGAAGAACCCGGAGAAGCCGGAGGAGGCGGTGGGGGAGGTGGCTGCATTGCTTGACTACCATACTGTGATGAATACTGTGAAGGCGGATAGTACATTGGTGGCTGTGAATTGATCGTATTTTGTGGCATTGAAGGCAAAGGAGGAGGTGGGGGAGGTGGATAGGAAGAATCTGGAGGAGGCGGTGGAGGAGGATAAGAATATTGCTGTTGTGGAGGCGGAGGTGGTGGTGGCTGTTGGGGTGGTCTAGGAGGGTAACCGTAATTCGAATTTGGATTCATGTGATTGTAATTTTGACCATACTGCTGTTGCTGTTGTTGCTGGGGTGGAAGAGGGTTTTGATTCTGCGGCGGTGGAGGGAATGATTGTGGAGGAGGAAATGGCCTATACGAAGCCATCTTCTTGCTCTTTTACTTATTTTTTCGATCACAGTATCAAAAACAGAGATAAAACAGAATGAACAAAAAAAGGGTTCAAATTTTGACTTCTGTGTTCTTTTTTTCCAAGTTTTCCAACAGAAACAGAGCCAAATTGTCCAAAAACGGAGATAAAAAAAACAAAAAAAAAGGTTGAGATTTCAAATTCTGGGTTTCAATTTCTCTAAGTTTTCCTTAAAGCCGATTCCAATAGGCAACCTTTCAACACTGGATATCATTCTAATTTCAATTTTTCTACTTGTAAGACCTGATCGCAATTTCTAAAATTCAGCTGAAATAGGTAAACCCTGGCAAAATCAACCGCCAAAATTTTGAATTTTACCGGACAAACAAAAGAAAGTAAAGAAATAAACCGTTGAAGAAGCTAAATAGAGCAAGGATTCAAGTTCCCAATCCCAGAAACCCTAAGAAATAGATAGAAAGTGAGAACTCGAATCTAACCTGTAAAATACTTGAATCCAAAAACCAGCTCCAGATACATTAACAAAAAAAAAAAATCCGAACGATTATAGTTTTCAAAAGATTTAAGACAGATTCAGAACGGGTAAGTAGGAATCTTTTAGGGCGAAATCAAGAAGACTGTAGAGAAACCCTAACAAATTATCATAAGAAAAAACTTGGAAGTGAAATTGGGGAGGAATTGAAAAACCCTAGAATGAATGGAATATAAAGATAGGATAAAATTATCGAAAGGGTATTGACATAATTAGTATATTATAAAGCGATTATTACAAAAAAAAAAAAAAAGAGCGAGTGACCGGAAAAAAGCCTGTCGGAGGAAGGGGGAGTTGTAGTTACAGCTCGGTTTTATTGCGGTCAGTCTTCCGATAAATTAATTTTTAATTTTTCTTGCTTATAATATTTTGAGTAAATTACTCTTAAACGATAATAAGCTATTAATAAATTTATATTATATTTACTCAATTTTAAAGATTATATATAAAAAATAAATAAAAAAATTCTATAAGAGAACCTTTTAGAGCCACATTCCAAGGAGCTAACCTTAAGCTACATCAGCGACGGTTGGAGTTTCCGAAACTCTCTAACCATCAGGTCTTCCTCGATCATCGTCACGTCGTTATTGTATTTACTCTTTTGGTTTCTTCCCTTTCAAAGACACCTCCCCTTCTTTTGCATTAACTCATCCTATCTTTACCGTTTCATATCCCTCTTTCTTTATTTCATTTCCTCACCCCTTTCACTCAACCTTTCATCTTTTTCCCCTCTCATCACTATTACCCCATATTTACTAATTGTCGTTCTAGCTTTCCGAGATCCTTTCCCCCTTTGATCTTGGGTTGACGTTATCATTCCCTCTCCATTAACTTTTTAGGACTCAAAATAATTTTAAACGCCAGAAAATTGGCAAGCATGGTTATCTTTCAGCAAAATGACTCATTTTCTCGGTCACCCACTCTCTTCTTCCCTAATTTTCACTGTTGCTAACACTTTTCCACCAAAAACCTTTTTTTCCAACCCCACCACCCCCAAAATGAGCAAGAGCCCCATTCGTGACTATAGTTGGTTGGAGAGTTCTACTTTGGAGTCCTTATCCAATAACGATTGTAACGCTCCGAAATATTAAATTTTTGTTTTGATGAATATTGTCATTGGTTGGTACTTGTTTCAGTGGTTAAATGGCGTCAAAGTGGGTAAAGGTCTTTGGTTTGAATCTTTGTAGGGGTGTGGGGTGATTTTATTTTGTTTGTCTTAGGTCTAAAATCTGTTTCCCACTTTTTGTTGCATATTCAGTTATCTGTTCTTTTTCTATTTTCCCCTTTTTTTTCCTCTCTTTTTTTTTCTCTTTTGCTTTTTATTCTCTCTAGTTGTTGCTTTCTTGCTATTCCAGTCCTTTGCCTTCATTATTCTTTATTATGTGATCAATTTCGTTGTTCTATTTACTTCTTTTTGAATCAAAGTTCTTCGTACTATTGGTTTCGTTCAAGGGGGTAAGTGTTCATATTAAGTTTGATGAGAGTTTGTTTTTACTCGGTGGCAAGAATTATCGATTATGGAATCTGTTGTTTTAGGTGGGAATCTCGAGTTTAACTATCCTCCGGTGAATTGATTCGTGTGGGAAGGGACTATTCGTATTGGGTAAGTTATGGAATGGTGTTGGGGAATGTTAAGGTTTTGCCAAGTATTACTTTTGTTGTTTTAACGATTGTTTTAAATAGGAGTTTTTTGCTAATTAAGTCATTTTGAATATTGATTTTAGGTTCTGATCGCTTCATGGTTGCTTTTGTCTCAAAATCGATTAAGGTGTGTACTGAAAACACGAAAAAAAAAGTAGTCGACGAAAGCCAAAAAAGTTCACTGTCGACGCCACACGGCCCTATGTGAAACACGATCGTGTGACAAACCATGTGCTGCTATTTAGGCCGTGTGGATCACACGGGCATTTGTGAGGCTGTGTGGGCCACATGGGCATGTGGGCCCAAAAATCTGAAAATTTTTCTAGGGCCATATATGTTGTTCCAATCGATCATGGGCTTTCCGCATGGTCTGTATGTGATTAAATGTGCTGTAAAATATAAAATCTGGCCAACTGGTTGCATGAATTCTGATATTTGTTCGTATAACTAAAATGTCACATGTTGGTTAAACCTTGTATTTGTTATGCTATGTGTTTATACTATAAGCATGTTTGATATATGTTGTATTCTGTATTTGCATCTGGGATGGGGTATAGTAATATGAAGAGGAAATGTTTCTGTAAAATGGCAATAGTTCGCCTAATGATCCGGCAGTTCAGCTGCAATTATTTTGTTAAGTGTCTTAATGACACTAAGTGGCGTGTAGGGTTGGATGGGTGAGTTACACCCATATGGTGTATTGGGATGGACGGAGTTGGTGTGTAGCGATTAAGGGTAGGATTATATGTATGTATCTGCTCCGTTATAAATCTGCTTCTGATAAATCTGTCTAATATGCATTTAACTATTTTAAGTTATTCGTTATGCATTAGGTTTCAAAAACTCACTTTCTGTTTTATTAATATTTTCAGGTAATCTTCAAACTTAAGCGGGTCGGTGCAAACGAGAGCTCAGTTAATGTCATAATCTATTTAAATTGATTTAATTAAATTATGGTATTTTGGTCTATAAATTTTTAGACTCTCTGGACTTTTTGGACTGTTTAGTTTTTAAACTCTATTTCCGTATTTTGCTTAATACTGCTCAAATGTTTTAGTCGACAGAATCCGTATCACTACAAAATCAAAGGCTTTCAAACAATGAACTGTGTTTTTCAAATATTTCTTTTTAAGGAGTCTTCCACTGCGAAAATTATAAGTTCTAGAAAATATAAACAAAACAATTTTTTTAGTAAATAAAATGATAAGAAATGATTTTGAACAAAAATCGGGATTTTGAAAGTTTATGACGATTTTCCATTTACTCAACAAAACCAAATTTTCAATCATATTAAGTAACAACTCCAGACTTGGCCATAATGTCTAGGTCGGGTTTAGGGTGTTACATTTAGTGGTATTAGAGCTAAGTTGCAAAACTCGAGCTATGAAATTTATGGTTCAAAATTTTTGTGAATATTATTTTCTGAGTAAAGTATATTTCTGCATTAATTTGAAAAAATAAATCTGTGAAATACCGAGTCTCCGGCGCCGATCCTATAAGTACTTCTGACTTAGTTAAACTCTTAATTGAGAAACTCTGAAACCATTAGAACTACTCTGAAATAGTTAGACTGAAAAGAAACACTGTAAAGCCTTCTAATAATATTTTGAACATAAAATGTCCATTAATAAAACATCAGAACTGATACATAAAACTCTGTAATGTAGATAAACAAGCTATGAGTGCACGCGAAACTCGTGGTCGTGGTATTCATGGGCGCAATAGGCGTCATAGAGGGGCTCGTACTGAGTCGTCCTTAATGGGCAGTATGTTCAATTTAGATATAAGTGAGACACTAGCTACACCTAATGCTGAGACCGGGTCTCAAAGTCACTCGGTTGAGGACGACACACTGTCTTAAGCCATACTGAGAGTTTTGGAAAGGGTTGTTGGGCCCCATTCTGGTTCTAGGAGCCGTGGGTCGGTAACTGAACCACTTCAGTTTAACAGTGCTGAACTGTTTAGGGGTGTCACTAGAGTCATCCCTGCTATGGCTGAATATTGGTTGGAGGTTATACAGAGTATTATGAATGACATCGACTGCACCCCTGAGCAGAAATTGAAGGGTGTAGTATCTGTACTTCATGATAAGGAATATCAGTGGTGGTTAACGGTTGAGGAGGATACTCAGCCTGATCTGATTACTTGGGATCATTTTAAGAGAGCCTTCTAAAGTAAATATGTAGAGGTGAGTTATATCGATACTCGCAGACGCGAGTTTATGAGCCTTACCCAGGGAGATAAAACTGTGGCTGAATATAAAGCCAAATTTCTGAGGTTGAGCGGATATGCTTGTGGGTAGGTATCAACTGAATATGAAAAGTGCATTCACTTCAATGATGGATTGAGGGATAATCTGAGGGTTTTGATAGCTTCGAAGAGGGAACGTGTATTTTTCGTCTTTGTGGACAAGGCGAAAATTACTGAGGTGGTTAAGAGCATTGAGCGCGAAAATAGGGAACATTATAGGGGTAAGAATAAGAGGGATTTGGAGCTCTCTAGTTCTGTTCAAAGGCCTAAGAAACGGGCCAAATTTGATGGACCTCTGAGGGTTGAGGTCCTAGTTACTCTTATAGTAGCTCAGTCATGTAGGGATTGTGGTAAATACTATCCGGGCGAATGTTGGAAGAGGTTAGGAGCTTATTTGTGATGTGGGTTGATAGAACACCGTATCAGAGATTATCCACAGCATTTTGATCAGATGTAAGCTCCAACTCCGGAATTTGTTCAGCTTCAGCGGGTAGTTCAGTAGCTGCCTAGGGTCGCGGTCCGACTAGGGGCGATAATGATTTAATGAGGGATCAGAGAGCATCGGGTAGAGGTACTAATTAGATTGAAGTGAAGCAGCCTGCACTAGTATGTGCTGCTAGACGTCGTAAGGACAGAGACACTACAATTTTTATTGTTGGTACATTTTTTATTCATATTGCTCTTTATTTTGCATTGATAGATATAATACCAACACACTCTTATATAGCTAGTTCTATTTATGTAAATTTGGGGATTCTTATTGAGAGTACTTCTGGAAAGTTTACTGTACTTAGTTCGTTGGGTCAATCAGTTCAGGTTAATAGACTGTATAGGAATATACTGTTAGAGATACAAGGGGTTGTGTTTCCGGTTAATTTGATGGAGCTACCATTTGGGGAATTTGATCTGATATTGAGAATGGACTGGCTCGTGGAACATCAGGTTAATTTGGATTGTGCAGCTAAAAGGGTAGTTCTGAAATCTGAAAATGATGTGGAAGTGATTATGATCGGTGAGCGTCGAGATTACTTATCCAATGTGATCTCCGCTCTTGTGGTCGAAAAGTTGGTTCATAATGGGTGTAAGGCATTTCTAGTCTACGTGTGTGATTCTACTTCTGTGGGTTCGTCTGTTAAAAATATTCGGATGATTAAAAAATTTTCGGATGTTTTCCCTGAAGAGTTACTAGGTTTGCCTCCATATCGAGAGGTCAAGTTCGGTATCGAACTTCTACCAGGTATAGCTCCGGTGTCCATTGCTCTTTATCGCATGGCACCAAAAGAGCTTACGAAATTAAAGACGCAACTTTAGGAACTCCTCGATCGAGGATTCATCCATCCTAGTGTGTTTCCATGGGGGTACCAGTTCTGTTCTTGAAGAAAAATGATGGTACTATGAGAATGTGTATCGATTATAGTCAGTTGAATAAGTTAACGGTAAAGAATAAGTACCCACTTCTGAGGACCGACGACTTATTCAATTAGTTTCGTAGGGCTTCTCTGCTTTTTAAGATAGTTCTCCATTCTAGGTATCATCAGCTTAAAGTTAAGGAGGTTGATGTTCATAAGACTACTTTTAGAACTCGTTATGGGTATTACGAGTTCCTAGTCATGCCTTTTAGTTTGACGAATGCTCCGGATGCATTCATGGACCTTATAATCCAGGTTTTCTAGCCATATTTATATCAGTTCATTGTGGTCTTCATCGATGATATAGTATACTCTAAGACTAAGGATGATTATTATGACCATTTTAGAGTAGTTCTTCAGATAATCCGTGAGAAACAGCTCTATGCTAAATTGAGCAAGTGTGAGTTTTGGCTTAGGGAAGTCACTTTTCTAGCTAAATGGTTTTTGCTGAGGGGATTTGAGTTGATCCTAAGAAAATTGAGGTTGTGCTTGAGTGGAAACAGCCTAAAATGTTTCTAAGATCCGCAGTTTCCTTCGGCTAGCGGGTTACTATCAAAGATTTGTCAACGTGTTCTCACTTATTGGAACTCCTTTGACTAATTTGTTACAAAAGAATGCCCCATTTGTCTGGACTAATGAACAGCAATCAAGCTTTGAGAAGCTCAAATCTGTTTTGACTCAGGCTTTTGTTTTGATATGGATTGAATCCAGTAAGAAATTCATGATTTACAGTAATACGCCACACGTTGGTTTGGGTTATATTCTGATGCAATATGGTAAAGCAGTGGCTTATGCATCTCGACAATTTAAGTCACACGAAGCTAACTATCCTACACATGACCTTGAGTTGGCTACGATTGTCTTTGCCTTAAAAATCTGGATGCAGTATCTGTATGGTGAAATGTGTATCATTTACATTGATTACAAAAGCCTCAAGTATCTCTTTACTTAGAAGGAGTTAAACCTTAGGCAATGTAGATGGATTGAATTGCTGAAGGATTACAATTGTAATATTGAGTATCATCTTGGTAAGGCCAATGTGGTGGTCGATGCTCTTAATCGTAGAGGAATGTCTGATTTGATGACAATGTTACTCACCTAAGTTTGTTTGATGATGGAGGTCTGTTAGCTGAGTTACAAGTTAAGCCGAATTGGATTGAACAAATTCGAGTTAAACAATTGGGGGATGATTCTTTGGTTTTGTGTGTTCGTCAGGTTGAAGAAGGAAGTACTATCGATTTTGAGCTAAACAGTGATGGGGTTCTATGTTTTTGATGACGGGTCTATGTGACTAATGATTCTGATTTGAGGCAATCCATTCTGAGGGAAACGCATAGTAGCCCTTATGTTATGCATCCTAGCATAAATAAGATGTATCAAGATCTTCGTGAGTTGTACTGGTAGCATAGTTTGAAATGGAAGGTGACAGATTTCTTCTCTCGTTGTATGACATGTTAGTAGGTTAAGGCTGAGCACCAGTTGCCTTCAGGTTTGCTTCAACCATTTAAGATTCCCTTATGGAAATAAGAACAAGTGACTATGGACTTTGTTAGTGGATTACCCTTAACACCTACTAAGAAGGATTTTGTGTGGGTCATCGTAGATCGATTGATCAAGTCTGCCTATTTTATTCCTGTTAAGACATATTACTCTATTTAGAAGCTGGCCAAGTTATATGTTTCTGAGATTGTGAGACTGCATGGGGTTCTAGTCTCGATTATTTATGATAGGGATCATCGCTTCACTTTTCGATTTTCAAGAAAGCTTCACAAGGCTCTAGGTTCAAGGTTAAACTTTAGTATTGTGTTCCATCCTCAAATAGATGGTCAATCTGAGAGGGTGATTCAGATATTGGAGGACATGCTTTAGAGTTGTGTGATTGATTTTCGAGGTAGATCGGAGGAGTTTCTGTCGTTAGTCGAGTTCGCCTACAATAACAGTTTCCAGTCTAGTATTCAAATGGCACCTTACGAGGATATGTATGATCATAAGTGTTGAACGATGAGTTTTGGGTCATGAGTTGATTTCCAAGACTGATGATAAGGTTAGACTGATTCAAGATCGTCTTAAGGAAGCTTCTGACAGATAGAAGTCTTACTCATATCTGAAAATAAGGGGCATTGAGTATTCGGTGGGTGATTATGTGTTTCTTAAGGTGTCTTCGTGAAAGAAAGTCTCGCGGTTTGAACGTAATGGCAAGTTGAGCCCTAGGTTCATTGGGCCGTATCAGATTTTGAAACGTGTGGGACCGGTTGCTTTTCAGTTAGAGCTACCTCTGGAGTTGGATCGTATTCATTATGTATTCCACATTTCTATGTTGAGACGATATCAATCTGACCCATCTCATATTGTTTCTGTTAAAGAGATTGAGATTAGATCGAATCTTACATTTGAGGAGGAGCCGATTCAAATTCTAGATCAATATGTTAAGGTCTTGAGAAGGAAGTCCATTCATTTGGTAAAGGTTTTATGGCGAAATCATGGCAATGGGGAAGCCACATAGGAACCTGAGGACTTGATTCAACAACAGTATCTACATTTATTTGAATCAAGTAAATTTCGAGGATGAAAGTTCTTTTAGGGAGAGAGTTGTAACGCCCCGGAATATTTAATTTTTGTTTTCATGAATTTTGTCATTGGTTGGTACTTGCTTCAGTGGTTCAGTGGCGTCAGTGTTGGTGGAGGTCTTTGGTTCAAACCTTTGCAGGGGTGTAGGTGATTTTATTTTGTTTGTCTTAGGTTAGCTGTCAAATTAGTGGAGTTGATGTGGGTTTTAAACTCTTAGAAGGTGGTTGGTTATCAAGTGGTTAGATGAGATTTGAAAGGGATTTCATTTTTATCCTATTCTTTTATTATTATTTTTTAAAATAACTCTAACAAAAATCTGTTTCCCACTTTTTGTTGCATGTTCAGTTATCCGTTCTTTTTTTCCTTTTTTTTTTCTCTTTTGCTTTTCGTTCTCTCTATTTGTTGTGTTCTTGCTGTTCCAATCATTTGTCTTCATTATTCTTTATTCTATGATCAATTTCGTTGGTATATTTACTCCTTTTTGGATCAAAGTTCTTCGTACTGTAGGTTTCGTTCAATGGGGTAAGTGTTTATATTAAGTTTGATAAGAGATTTATGAATGTTTTATTTTTACTCAGTGGCAAGAATTATTGATTATGGAATCTACTTTTTTAGGTGGGAATCTCGAGTTTAACTATCCTCCGGTGAATTAATTTGTGTGGGAAGAGACTATTCGTATTGGGTAAGTTGTGGAATGGTGTTGGGGAATGTTAAGATTTTTTCAAGTATTACTTTGGTTGTTTTAACAATTGTTTTAATTAGGAGTTTTTGCTAATTAAGTCATTTTGAATATTGATTTTAGGTTCTGATCCCTTCATGGTTGCATTCGTTTCAAAATCAGTTAAGGTGTATACCAAAAACATGAAAAAAATAGTAGTCGATGAAAGCCGAAAAAGTTAACTGTTGACGTCACGCGGCCTTATGTGACACATTGCCGTGTGACACACCGTGTGCTGCTATTTGGGCCGTGTTGACCATACGGGCGTATGGGCCACACGAGCGTATGGGCCACACAGGCATGTGTAAGGCCGTATGGGCTACGTGGGCGTGTCAGCCCAAAAATCTGGAATTTTTCCTAGGGTCGTTTATGTTGTTCCGATCGACTGTGGGCTTTCTGCATAGTCGGTATGTGATTAAATGTGCTGTAAAATATGAAAACTGGCCAACTGGTTGCATGAATTCTGATATCTATTCGTATAACTAAAATGTCACATGGTTAAACCCTGTATCTGTTATGCTATGTGTTTATACTATAAGCATGTTTGATATATGCTATATTATGTATTTGCATCTAGGATGGGGTATAGTAATATGTGAAGGAAGTGTTTCTGTAAAATGACGATAGTTCGCCTAATGATCCGGCAGTTCAGTCGCAATTATTTTGTAAAGTGTCTTAATGACACTAAGTGGTGTGTAGGGTTGGATGGGTGATTTACACCCATATGGGGTGTTGAGATGGACGGAGTTGGTGTGTAGCGGTTGGAGGTAGGATTATATGTCTGTATTTGCTCCGTTATAAATCTGTTTCTGATAAATCTGTCTAATATGCATTTAACTATTTTAAGTTATTTGTTATACATTGGGTTTCAAAAACTTACTCTCTGTTTTACTGATATTTTCAGGTAATCCTCAGATTTAGGCTGGTCGGTGCCAACGGGAGCTCGGTTGATGTCATAATCTATTTAAATTGATTTAATTAAATTATGGTATTTTTGTCTGAAAATATTTGGACTCTTTGGACTTTTTGGACTGTTTAGTTTTTAAACTTTATTTCCGTATTTTGCTTAATACTGCTCAAATGTTTTAGTCGACAAAATCCGTATCACTACAAAATTAAAGGCTTTCAAACAACGAACTGTGTTTTTGAAATATTTCTTTTTAAGGAGTCTTCTGCTGCAAAAATTATAAGTTCTAGAAAATATAAAGAAAACAACGGTTTTTTTTCTAAATAAAACAATAAGAAATGATTTTGAATAAAAATTGGGATTTTGAAAGTTTATGATGATTTTCCATTTACTCAACAAAACCAAATTTTCAATCATATTACGTAACAACTCCATATTTGGCCATAACGTCTAAGCCGAATTTGGGGTGTTACAATGATAGCAACATGTAGCACACATTTCAAGTGGAGCTTCACCCTCATGCTAATCTTGCGGTAATGTAACACCCCTTACCCGTCTTTGTCATTGGATTAGGGTTACGAGATGCTAAGACAAATAAACAGTCAAGAATATGCAATTTCAATCCAAAAATTCAATTTAATCATTCATTGATATATAAACATTCAATAATCATACTATTCATACAAAAACGAGACTTAAATAAGGTTTTAAAACTTTATAATCAATTTGGAAACAAGTAGGGACTAATTTAAAATAAAATAGAAAAGTAAGATAAAAATAGAAAATAGGGGTCACACGACCATGTGGCTAGGCCGTGTGACAAGTTTAGACAGTGTGTGCTAAGGGACATGGTCACGTTGTTCAACCATGTGTGAAGACTAAAACCTTGTGGAAGAAGGCACACGGTAGTGTCTCCAGACTGTGTACTCACTGTGGTCATGTGTACAAAATGAAAACTAAATTACACAGACCACACGACCATGTCAAGAACCCGTGTATGGCACGCGACCTTGTGTTAGGCCGTGTATCAGCTTGTGTGACCTGAAATGTACCTTCAAAAACAAGTTAAATCATTTCATGCTTACCTAGATCACAAGTATACCATTTGTCAATCATTCAACCTATTCAAATCACACAAAAAACATACCAAAACATGTCATTTATCTAGTTCTATCCAATATACCATAGGGCATCATCATAAACAATAATCAAATCATGTATTCGAAGTCATTTTCTAACCAATATCATGCTTGCCTAAATAATGTCATATAAATGTCAAATACCATAATTTCTTCCAAGAAATAGAAATTCATATATTATTGTATGTTTAGGTATGCATTTGATAACATCTATCAATTGATATGAATGAGTGCGGAAGAGGATCATAAGTTTGTCCAAGTCACAGATTTGACATAAGGCTCCAAACGTTCAGAAAGAAACTTGGATTTTGACACAATCTAAAACGCAAACGAATCCAAGTCGGATAAAAAAAATTAAAGGAAGAAATTAAAATAAATAATTAAGATAAATAAATAGAACAATAACTCAAAGATTAGACAATAAAAAAAGATAATAATGAAGATAGATGAAAAAGATGGAATGTGGCGTGTAGAAGTTCTAAAGAGCTTTGGAAACAAGAAGAATCCACAACCCCTTTCAAACGATTCTAATTTTTCCTCCAAGAAAGAAAACTTGGCAAAAAAAATTTTGAAGATGATCCCCACAATCTGAAAATATTGTTAAAACTCTTTAAAGAAAACTCAAGAAAAATTATTGAAAAGAAAAATTAAAAGAGAATTTATTAAGTTAAAAAAGAAGTTTAATAATAATCAATTGATTGTTGTACAATGCAAAGGCTTTTATATAAGCTAGCTAAATAAATTTAAATAAAACTCTTAAGTATACTAGAACTTTAATTAATCTAAACAATAAGTATTTTTAAACTAATCTTTCTTTTTGATATAAAACTCCTAAATAACTTAAAATACCTAATAATTATCGAAAATTCGGAACAAAAAAAATTATAAAATAATAAGAGCTGATAAATACAATATTGAGCTTATATATATTAAAAATTAAGCCTAAAACTTGAACACAATATGACTTAGACTCAAATTAAAAGCCCGAAACTCATAATTTCTGTAATAATCCCTTCCAGAAATTCTGCTCACGCAGTCTTCACTAAAAACAGTCATAACTTGAGTTCCTGAACTCGAAATCGTGTGATTCAAAGTGTGTTTTAAAGATAAGAGATAGATATTCAAACGCTATGAAGACATTTTAATCCAGAAACACTTGGATCATCCAAAAATTTGTCACAAGTTGACTAATCTTTTCAGCTTGAAAATTGACAGCTTGGTTGAATTGGCTTTAATACATTTCACTAATTTTGTGCATGTATCATTCCTGGTTTCCTCGAAAAGATTCATCCTCACATATTGGCTTTGGTTGAATCTTGACTTGATTTGATTTGATTTTATTGACCTTTGACCTTGTTGTTGGGCCTTGAGGTAGTGTAAGCCCATTACATCCATGGGCTTGAAATTGAGCATTGAGACTCGTATCACTCATCAACTAAGAATCCAAGCACCTGCGATTCTTCAAAGAAAACTCTCCCATTGAACTCTTTCACTTTGCATTGTCCATAATGGATGAAATGATATTGCTCAAGAACCCAGAGGCTTTTAATTTTTGTCCATTTGAAACTTCAAATTTGTAAGCAAATTCCAGGCTAGACTTCTCACTCTTCAATCTAATCTTTTGACTTTGAAAACTCACAATATTGCTTCTTGTAGCCTTCTTGTGAATGACAAAAAAATGGCAGAACATCATACTTGGACACACTAAGGTAGGACGGAAACTACAACCAATATTTAATGATATTAGACAGCTTCTCCAATTTGTCGTCATACAAAATGGACAATAGCCAGTTATCCAGGGAAGCTAAACAATGGGCAATATGCGCTTTGAAAACTTTTATTAGCTTTTCGTGGCCTTAACCTTTTTTGCTTTATACCAAAAAAACTTCAAAAGATTACAAAATGGTCACTGAACTATTCGAAAGTTTTCTTTTAAGTCACCGAGCTGTTAAAATCGGTCTTGAATAGCTTTTTTTGTTCGCACCAACTGAAAGCTCTCATTTCCCTTCTCTTCTACAATTTAGTTTTTTTCATGAAACATCTTTGAAAATCATGAATCTACGAACAAAAATCCAAGTATATTTCTTCTCCAATCTCCAACACTGATCGTTCAATCAACTTGGATTTAATGTATGTTCTTCTACTTATCGATGGGTAATGTTCCACTGTACCGATCATAGATTGTAGCTTGGAGCTCACTAGTGGGATTCTTTTATAAAAAGAAAAACCTAACAACCTAGTGACTTAAATAAATTTTTTGAATAGTTTGGTTAGCATTTTATAACTTTTCCGAGTTGAGTGACCAAAATATAAACTTACTAATAGTTTAGTGACCGTGGGTGCAATTTACCCTAATTTTTTAATTAAAATAATATAGATATTATATAAAGGAAGGTATATAAGTAAGATTTATAGAATCAAATTGGTGATCGAACTAGTTAGATTGTCGATTTTTGGTTTGAATAGTTAATTCAGTTTTATTAAATAAATTAATAAAAATCACTAAAAATTTTAAAAAACAAAATTTATCAAAAATAGAATTAACTCTTGGCTCAATAGGTTTTTTAGTCCGATCCAACAGATTTCAAGTGATTCCTGGGTTAAACAGTCTAACTCCTCTCTTCGAACTGGTACCCTGGTCGATTCGCAGATTGACTAGTCGATTTGATCCGATTTACACTCTTAGAAATAATGCATAACAAGAGAGAAATAAATAAAAATAAGTAGAACTTAATATTAAATAAAACTAAATTGAGTTATTGCAATCCACAAACAAATTGAGAGTTTAATAGTTTCTTCCTACTAACTATGAAAAGAAAAACGAACGAAGGAGAACTAAACTAAAACTAAGATTACCTCCCTCTCTAAGGACTAAAGAAACATTTTATACAATGTTTTCTAGGGAAAAATCACGAGTCAATGTAGAAAGATCACATTTCCCTTATAAAAACAAATAAAAAATTAAGTACAAAATTCAGGGCTGTTGGGCAGAAACCCAATTTAAACAATGAACAAGCAAAATAACGAAGAAATTGAAAAAGTCGAACACAAATATTTTACGTGGAAAAACCTTTCGAAGAGAATAAAAAATCACAGATAAATATAATTTCACTAAAATGGAAAAATGAAGTGTACAAAAGATGGAGATAAAACTAAACCCTAAAACCCGAAAAACGTAAACACAAAATTCTCTGAAAGCTTGTAAAAGCTAATATCTAAATGTGTAATGGGTTATTTTTCTAGGTTGGAAAAAAAGGGCTTATTTATAGGCTAAATTTGTAGGTCAAATAATATTAAAATAATCTACACTAATCAGAGTTTAAGTGGGAAACTAATATTAAAATAATCTACACTAATCAGAGCTTAAATGGGAAACTAAAAACAAAGTTTAACTAAGAGAAGAAAACCCAAAAAATACGAGGCATAACTATACAAATCTCCACATTGACTTGTATTTTCACAAAGCCTTCTTTGCTAAGGCCTACCACAGGTTTATCTAAAATGATATAGGATATTTACTGAGTCGAAGTTGTGTTTAGAAGTTGGAAGTCCTCTAGTCTTTGACTTGTGCACTGCCAAATCAAAACTGGCCTATGTCTAATTTCCACGAACCCAATGCCCTATCTTTTCAAAACCTGCATCCAAAAGATAACCTTTATTATACTAAACAGTCATACTTATTTCCCTCCTATGATGAGGTTTTCTTCGCTTCAATCGAGTCGACTTCGGCTCTTTAACAGACGAGGGACGTCTTATTTCACCGGTCACCGTTGATTGTTCTAGAACATAAAGATTGCCAATCTTTTTACCTTTCATCAAAATGAGAGCTCTATAGGATACCTTAATGTTGTTTGCCTCGGTGTTAATTCTACAACCCTTCAAGTCCAAAATTCCCAAGGAGATGAGATTTTTCTTTAAGTCAGGCACATGCCTGACATCTGACAGTGTCCTAATTGTTCCATCGTGCATCTTGATCTGAACAATACCAATACTAGTTACCTAGTAAGGTAAACCATCCCCCATGCGCATAACTCCACCTTCAACTGAATTGTATGTGGAGAACCAGTCCCTATTAGGACACATGTGGAAAGAACACCTCGAATCTAGAATCCACTCGAATGTAAGCTCGGAGCTTTCATTTTTTAAAATGAATAAGAAATCATCACCCTTGTCGCTAAATTAGCAATAGCTAAATCTTCCTTATTGCTCTTAGTAGCCCTTTTATTTCGCAGTTTGTAACAATCTGTCTTGATGTGACCTAACTTTTTACAATAGCAACATCTCTTGTCTCGCTTCATTGATACTACCAGAATCAAGGGTGTAACACCTCAAACCTGGACTAAATATTATGGCCAAATCTGGAAGTACCGTAGATCGTCTAAAAATTCAGAATTTGTATGTTTAGAAAGAAAACATCGTAAACTCTTATTACTCCAAAAACTCGTTTATCAAAAACATATTTCTTTTAACTATTTAATTAAAAACATTGTTTGTTTACAATTTCTAAATAAAACTTGCAGTTTTGCGACGGAATCTTTATAACATTGATTTTGTTTAAAAACACAGTCTATTGTTTGAATTCTGTTACTTTCGCAGGAAAAAATATTTTGTCAATAAAACATTTAAGAAGTATTTTATGAAAAACAAAATTAAAGTGCAAAAGCCAAAAATGTCCAGACAGTCCAAAATTTACAAAACTTCCAACCTAAATTTAAATAAATTAAATCAACAAAAAATTGGTTATAGCCGAGCTCCCGCCGCACTGACCCGCCTAAGTCTGAGGGTTACCTGAAAGTAACAGACAAACAGGAACTGAGTTTTTCATAACTCAGTATGTAACTTTAAAGAAAACAGGATTACAGATTTAATTTCAGATTTATTACGTAGCAGAACAGATACAGGCGTATATCTTATACATAATTAGAATCATATGCAAATTTACAATCCTACCCCCATCCGTTACACACCATCTTCGACCATTCTTACATACCATATAGGGTATTAAATACCATCCATTCCTACACACCACTTAGTGTTGACATGACACTTTTCAAAATATTTGTAGATGTGCTGCTAGTATAATGGGTGAGATATCGCCTCTCATAGAAACACTTCCTCCACATAATATATCTCACCCCAGAATCAGATAAAATTCGAGCATAAATCATGCATAACATTTTATATACAAATCATATACATACATAACATTACTCACAGTTTAAATTATCATATGACAACTCAGATACATTTTCGACCCTACGGAAAGCTCATAGTCGATCGGGACGACACGTACGGCCCTGGGGAAAAAATTTAAATTTTGCGCCCATATGCCTGTGTAGCCCACACGACCCAAATAGCTCAGCCCGTGTGGCTCACACGGCCCACCCACGCCTGTGTGGTCCACACAGGCCAAATTAGCCCAGATCGTCTGTCACATACAGTCCAACACACAGTTTGTCACACGGCCGTATGGTGTCAACATTGCCCAATTTTAGATTTCGCCATTCACTATTTTTCGGGTTTCTCGTCACACACCTAGTCTAGATTCGATATGAGCGCCCCCACATGATATCCAATACCTAAAAACATCACAATTAACAATTATTCCTTACAAACAATCCAATTGCGAAACTAAAGTCCATCAATTTCCTAATGGATCAAAACTTCAACAACCACAACTATACCAAATTGACAGAATCACTTACCCTTGAACGAACAACACTTCCTTACGAGTATTAATTCGCCGGAAGAGTGTCAAACTCAAGATTCTCACCTAAATCAATAAATTCACAACCATTAATTGTTGTTACAAAAAACCATCTCCACAACTTCACCACTCCAAAATCCCTAAATTAAACGAACAAAAAAAACTCAGAAAATAAAGAAGAGCAAGCCGAAAGAGAAAGAAAATAGAAGGGAATCTAAAATTCAGTGATTCCAACAAACAATTAGATGCCAAAATCAAATAAATAAGCAATAGGGGAATGGACCAAAAATCGTCAGAAAAAAATTGTAGAGAAACAAAAATGTGGGGAAAAGAGAGGATTTTTGGGAACCAAACAAAAATAAAATAAAATTCAAAATAATAATCTCAACTCCCCACTACCCTCATTACCAGCCAAATCCCACAAAATCCAACACACTAATCCTTATCTAACTACTACAGAATTTCAATTCCACCAAACATCTACTACACAAACGACATGCACACACAGAAGAAAAAATTATTGTCATTCACTCACGATGGGATTCGAACACAAGATCTCAAACACATTTAGAGTACTTAACCACTGAAGTAGACACTTACTTGTGACGAATTTTATCAAATTCAAGATAAGATTTCTGGGACGTAAAAAGAGGCTTGCCTATCTAACTTGCTATCTGAACCAAACTCATTGTCGAGTTTTTCTTTACTCAATAGATGACCCTTCACATCCTCGAATGAGAGATTATCTTTGTCATAAATTAGGGTTTCCCTGAAAGACTTGTATGAATAGGGTCAAAGAGCACAATAATAGCATAGCTTAATCTTTATCATTAATTTGAACCTTAACATTCTTTAAATCATTCAAAAGAGTAATAAATTGACTGATGTGATATCTAAGGTGCTCACATTCGTTCATGCGAAACGTGTACAACTACTATTTTAGTACTAATCGGTTAGCTAAAGACTTTGTCGCATAAAGGGTTTCTAACCTTTTCCATAAGGTGAATGTCGTTTTCTCCATCAAAACCTCCTACAACACATTATTTGTTAGACATAATTGAATTGTAGAAATAGCCTTTTTATTTAACTTATCCCATTCTGGTTTATCCATGTCTGCAGGCTTCTTCTCTGTAAGGACCTTCTCAAGATCGCCCTGAATCAAAATTGCCATCATCCGAACTTGTCAGAGATTGAAATTTGTGATGCTATCAAACTTATTAATATCAAACCTTGTTGCTGCCATCTCTGAATGAGTTAATTGTGAAAACCGAACTAGCTTTGATACCAGTTTATTGGGGATAAACCTGGTTTAAACAACAAACAAGTGAAATAACAAAGAAATTGGAAAAATCGAACACAAATATTTTACGTGGAAAAACCCTTCTGAAGAGGATAAAAAAATCAGGGTAAAGATAATTTCATTAAAATGGAAAAAATGAAGAGTACAAAAGATGGAGATAAAATTAAACCCCGAAATACGAAATAAGAACCTCAAAATGTAAATACAAAATTCTCTAAAAGCTTGTAAAAGTTAATACTTAAATGTGTAATGGGTTATTTTTCTAGTGTGGAAAAAAGGGTCTATTTATAGGTTAAATTTGTAGGTCAAATAATATTAAACTAACTTACACTAATCAGAGTTTAAGTGGGAAACTAAAAATAGAGTTTAACTAGAAGAAGAAAAGCTGAAAAATATGAGGCATAACTCCACAAGGTCCAAGCCGTGGCTTGGATAGACAATGTGGTTTTTCTCATTTTCCAACTTTTTCCTTGCTTCGCTACCTTCGAATCCAGTCTTCTTTCCTAGAGCTTGACCCGAATTCCTACTAACCATCTTGATAAATGTTATTAAATAAAAAAAGCATATAAAAATTAATAAAAATAACTTAAAACACTAGAAATAAACAAGGAAAATTTTACAACTAGTTGTAAAATTGAAAAAAAAAAACTCAAAACTAACTAAAAATTACTTAGAAACAATGGAAATGTGAGCGAGTAAGAGCCTAAATTTTGTAGCAAATTTTTGCTTATCATACCCTAACTCTCACATTTTTGCTTGTCCTCACGAGAAAACGACACAAAACAAAATTAAAAACAAACATACAATCTTAAGGTACTTAACAAAATTCAATGAAAACATTATAAGGGAGTGAAGACAAAACAATGACACATATAATCTCTAGAAAATTCATACAGATGGAAAATATTAAAATAATTAACTTTTGTGCTAATGAGTGCAATCTCATTAGTGTTGTAAAAAGATAATAAACAATAAACAAATCACCGTTGTGAAATAATAAGTTCATTATCTATTACTTCTCATTTAAATCGATTCCAACTATGCATCAATTTCACTAAGTCTTTAGATGGTTATAATGAGGCTTAGGTTAAGGTATGATAATTTAAGGAAAAAGGCAACAAAAGTTGAACCTAAACTCAACTTAACCTAACCTCCTTAAAGTCGCAGCCTCTTGATGGTCTTTTGAGAGGTCCAAAGAAAAAAGGACAAACGTGTTTATTATTCCATTTCTAGGATCAACAAGTAAACTAGGTGGTAAGCCTCCACCATGTTGTCTTGGCTTTGCTTTTCAAGCCTACTTTGATTTGGATCATAGATAGCAACTTTTATTTGGATCGTAGAGAGCAATCTAACCTTCCTACTCTAGGTGACTATGGCTTTTAGGGGGTAGAGACATAGTTTTTTGTTCATTCCTATATATGACACCAATTGTTACAACACAAAATGTATAGGTGGCTTGTGGTGGCAGTTCAAATCGTGGGGATGTGGAGAGCTATTAGGATGAGGGTAGTTCACACCATGAACGATGGGTAGAACCACAAGACTTGAGTGTTTGTGATAGAGCAAGAGTTGTATGTATTTTTTTTTTCTTTTATCGTGGTGATGAGGGTGTATTCATAGGAAAATGGAGGCTGAGATTGGTCCCAATCACTTGAGTTATCTTCTCTTGGATACCAACATAGGGTGGCGTATGTTAGTTTAGGGCATTGTTGGAGTTGACCTAATGGGTCTACACATGAGTCTATGGGATGTGATGGATTAATGGGTATCGTTAGGGGGTCTTCCTAATATATCTTCTATGGATCTTGCGAGCCTTGAAGATATAGTATTTGGGCAATGGCATGAACCTCGGTTTCTCTAATGAGGCAATGGTGATATTATGTCGTTAGTCAACTTATATTCTTTTTTTATTACGTCATTTTTAAGTTTCAAATAATCTAAACACTCCATTTAATATATCAAAAAAAATTCAATAAAAATAAGTGTAATTATCTCATTTTACTTAAAATAATAATTGTTATACTCCCACCTTGGACCCCTTCACTATGGTAGTTGACTACCGCAAAGGCCTGATGACATGACAAGGGTATGTGACAGTTAAAAAAAATTATAAAAACATGTGTTGGATTTATAACTCTATTTATGAAGTTGAAAAAAATATTAATAGTAGTAAATATATTAACAATCCATTTATATTAATTTTTTTGATTAGAAAAAATAACTTAATGGGAGTTACTTTAATTTTTATAACGAAAACAACCAATCAAAGTTAATTTAGTGTTTACACAATGTTTGTTATGACCATTTAAAGAATTTAAACATATTTTTAGTTATGACCATTCAAAAATGTTTTTCTTTACTATCTTTAAAAGAACCATTTTTAGTTTTTCTTTTATTAACTCAATTAATACCGTTATTATTATACTAATTTAGAGGACATCGCATGAGTTGAATGTGATTAAGCACGTATTATCTTTCGTTTTAAGGTTTTTGAGTGATAATGAATAATTTAGAAATCCTATCAAATAAAATTTATTTTTAAAAAATCACAATATAAATTAAAACTATATAAATAAAGTTTTTCTTAAATGAACTCATTTTTTTGAAGCTTTTGTTGGATATTCTTTATTTTTGGAGTAGTATAGGCCAATTTAATTTAGAAAAAGAAAAGTGAAACACAAATCAAAGTAAATTTGGCCCATAGGCTCTAACTAAGGCCCAAAGGAAAATTTGCTCATAGACAGAAATTAACTGGGTTTTGTTGGGTTTTCTTTTGCAGAATGTGGACATTGTCATCAATTAGACCCATCTATATTATGATTGTTTGAATTGGACCGAATCGATTGACTAATCAAGAATTAACAGAGGTTTTGGTCTAAAAAAAAGTATTGGATCAGTTGGCCGGTTGAATTAGGCAATAAATAAGTTGAATCAGGCAATTGAATTATTTTTTTAATAAATTTTTAATGATTTATTTAATTAGATTAAACTGATCAATTGAACATTTAAATTTAATTAATAAATTTCTTTTAACAATTTATTAGAACAATATAACAATTTAGCGGATTAGGCCCAATTTGAGATTAGACATGAATTATTTTTTAGTCGGATCGTAATTTAACTTGATTCTTGAATAAATCTAACGTAAACTCTGTCATGTGTTTTATTTATGTACGTATCAATTAAAATTTGAAAAATTTTCTTACGTGAAACAATTTATATTTAATATATTAATTATTAACTTATTATTTTTTCGAAAAATATAGATAATTTTTAGTAAGGAGGAACCATATTATTCATTATGATTTATTGATTAAAAAGAAAATAAAAAAATTATATTGAAGGAGTGCTTAAAATACATTGATAATTTTTGTTTCTATAAAATTTTTTAAACAATTTCATTATAAGTTCTGATCATATCTGTTTTTTATTTTTTTTTTACATAATGCTTAGAACTACACATAACCCCTCCCCAACTCATAAATAGAAGGATAATGCGCTTCAACATACTTGAACTCACGTCTTCTTACAATAACAACCATATCCATATTAATCGAACTAAGACTCAATTTTAATTTAATCGAGCAAATCAAATTTTAGCAAAATTAACCCTCTATTTTATACAAATTCATTCTTAAATTGTGTTTTAATAAATTTAAATTAGAATTCTTTCTCCAACATTGAATCATTTTTAAAGCCAAAAGAAGTATGGGTTTAAGTTGTCATTCACCAACTTAGATGCACATTGTTGGTGATGTCTTTCCAATAATCCTCATTTCTCTTTTCCATTTGCCTTTGTCCCAAACCCACCACTATTACACCAATTTTCTATAATTTTCTTCACTTTCATTTCTTTTATTTTTGCAACCAAAGATGACAACAAATAAGCGTGACCTCATTAGTGACAAACAAATAACAACAAAAAAAATAATCTAAAATATGCTTTTAAGTTTCTGTTTTCTTTTTACATTTGAAATTTAGTACTTCTTTTTTGTTTTCGAGAATTTAATTTCTCTAATTTTTTAAATTTTAAAATTGAGGTCCAATTATTAATACCTATAAAAATCTTCTATTAAAAAAAAACTTATTTGATAGCCATCAACAAAAAAAAAATTGATGTTTTAATGAATCTGAATTTAACAAAAGAATTATAATGAAGTTAATAGTTGAATTTGTATTTTTCTAATTAGAAATGTAGAAAAATTAAATCCCTTGAAATAAAAGCGAAGGACCAAATTCCAAATATATGAAAAATAAAGAGGCTTGAAGCATATTTTAACCAATAAAAAATAATGTCTTTCATGACTTGGATATTTGAATAAATTATTCAAATACATTTTATTTATGCCCATGACAAATTTAGATTCATTTATATATTTAGGTATTTTTTACTATTATATTTATTTTTAAAAGTAATTTAATAAATTAAGATTTGCAAGTTTTATTTAAAAATTTTAATTTACTTAATTTAAATATTTAGTAAATTTGAATAGAAAATAGATAATTCGTTTAATTAAAATTTGGATAGTAACACTTGAATTTTTTTGGTATTCTTCATGTACGCTTTACTTGTGATCCTTCTAATAATGTTATTTTCAAAGTTCGAATCTCTCAACAGTTGAAATAATAATAAAAAAACCCACTTAATAGTAATGCAACTAAAAAAATAACGTTATAATAAACTTGAATTTAAAAAAATAATTTTTATAATGTTAACCATTGAACTTAAATTTTGAAATCTAAAAAAAATATAAGGATCAAATTCTTAAAAAAGAAAAGTAGATGGATTAAATTTTAATTTACCCACCTGATCATTAATTAGGTTTTGTCGTATTGATAGTGGTGTGGATTCAAATGATTGCCCAAAGACATAAACAGCCAAGAACCGACTTATTATACAGTATTGTAATGGAAATGACTAGTTTTTTTTTTTTTTTTTTTTTTTCCTGAAGAAACTCTAACTTTATTTTATAAAAAATGTCATAATATAGAAAATAATTTTTTTATTATAAAATACCATATCTTCGGTCCAATCCATGGATCTATGCAGACCAACACATAGGTTAGGCTTTCACAATGAAATTTTTACGATTCAGTCGGGTCTGGTATCGAATTAAATAATAAAAATAATTTAAAAATTTTTTTGTAAATATATGAATAATGAAATAAGTCATCAAGCTGAGCTGGATTGAGGCTATTTGAGTTTAAATATAAAAAAGATATGAATAAAATAATATTTAGTCTTTAAATTCGATATTTGTCTCAATTTAATCTATAAATTTAGATTCAATTAAGATAAGACGATATGATATTCTAAAATTGTGTCATACCGTCACTTGAATTTTTTTTAAGAAAAATCATATAAAATCTAAAAAAATATATAAAAAAATTAAATAATTATATAGTACAATTTTAAAGTATTACGTTATGAATCTTTAATGGAATCTAAATCTAAAAAAAAAACTATAAAATTTCTAAATTAATGAAAAGAAATTAAAAACCAAAATGAAAAATTCATTTATATTATAAAATTTGGATTAATCCAAACCTAAAAACCAGCGCTAGGCACAATGTCAAACTCAAAAACAACCAATAAGATTGGCTTAGTTGTCTAGAAAGAGCCAATGGAGTAATGAGTCTAACACCAATCATGACCCAACACTCAAAAGTGTCATCCAAGACCCCACCATTTATTTTATTTGAGAATTTTGGTGCTTAAAACTATTTTGATTTTTATACATAAAAGTTTTCGTATTAATTACATCATATTATACTTGTTTTATTAAAAAATATATAAATTAATATATATATTAGATCAAAGAACATATTAGTTCTTTTGTTAAAAAAATTATCTATTTATATTGTTACAAACTAATATAGTTGATGGAATAATCAGACAATGACATGTGACGTGCCATTCGCACCTCATGTTAACGTACAATGATCAATTTTTAGCAGTAAAAATGGATACAATTTTTAACAAAATGACCAATTTACTTTTCTATCTAACGTATAGGGATTAATTTATCCAATTTTGAGTAAAAGGAAAAAAATGCAATTCGACCCTCAGTATAAGGGCATCTATTGTACTTTTATCTTTTTATGCTCGACTTCAGATTTATTTATTTATGCTTAAATTCAATTTAGTTAGGATTTTTTTTGACACGGATTATATTTTTTAAAATGTTAATGATAATTCTCAATGAAAAAACACAGATTTAAATTTCGAAAATGATATTATAAAACAACCATCTTAATTCTCCTTAAAAAAGAGGCCAATTAGGCTCACAAAAGCATTAGGATTACTTTATTGTAGTTTACTTGATCACTCAAATTCAATTCTACAATGACGGACTCGAATTAATTAGATATTTTCGAATTAAATCCAAACACTATGCGAGTATGTGTATGTAGTTTACACCCTTCGCTGACACTCAAGAGTCAAGACCCACCATAACTGAACCCTGAAATCCTCCGTTACAACACATGGAGGGTCACCTTCTATAAGGTCCCATTTCAACTATGCAATAAAACACCATTTGTTGATGTCGGTTTTATAAGGCATACAAAATTATGTTGACCATTTGAGACAATTTCCCTTTAATGCATATGGGGTTCATGCTCTTCCTTGGCTATTGTTTGCACGCTGCTTGCGCATGTTACATCAAATCATGCCATATATATAAATATATATATGTAATGTATATAAAACAATTATTCCATCTATTAGTATAATAATTTGGAAGATGTAATTTTGGATCATTTTAAAAATTATATAAAAAATAAAGAATATATTCACTTGCAATTTTTTTCAGTGACAATGGATAGATTAATAATCGTATATACATATATTATTATATTTAAGTATTTTATTGAGTTGATGTTATTCAGTAATGACTTTATCAAAAGTCTTTCATTTTAATAAGCATTTTTTAGTGACAATGTATTTTTTACTCACTTCATGGGTGTAATAAAATTTAGTATCAAATAATGAATGACTTATATTAAGATCATCCTAAAAAAATATTTTTTTTAGGCATCAATAAAATAGTGTCACGTCATTAAATTTTAAATATAACAAAGTATTATTTATGCACTCATCTATATCTACTATCTTCTCCAACTTAATTTAACTTTAATTAAATTACTTAAAATAATTAATTTTTTAAATTATAAACAAACATCTTCTCTCTCTTTTTTTTTTTTACATTTTTAGATAATTTTTTTCCAAAATTTAATATTTTTTATTTTTATGTAATTACTTTTTTTAAAAAAAATTAATTTCTAGACAATGGATTTATTATTTTTTCCAATTTAAATTGTTTTCTATTTCATATTATACATTTTTAAAAAAATTATATTTTAACAATTAAATTAAATTTTTTTATCTAAAAACAAATAGTTTAATTAAAATTTGAAAATAAAGTAGTAAAAGAATTATGAGCAGAATAGAGAGTAAATTTATGATTGAGCAATTAAAAGTTAGAAAATGCATTTACTAAAAATGAAAATAGTTTTATAATAAAACTTTTGTTTTAATGTAGAAAGTAGACATTGAAAAGAGAAGGTATAAAAATGTTTTCTCAAACAAAGCATTTTATACAAATTTCAACATCAAAGTCAGTGTTTTATTCCTATTCTTATTATTAATTTGAAAAAAGTGGCCTCTTCCAAGTTCCAATGGTAAATTTAATTGCATATGTCATGACTTTTTTTATTTTAATTTTTATGATTTTTTTTCAACATCACATTGATTTTATTTTATTTTCCTCAATTTCATTTCCTATGTTCAAATAATAAAAAGTGTTAAAAGGAAAAGAGTAGATCCTCTAAGGTTAATATAGGATATAAATATAATATGAAAAAAAAGTGGATTATTGAAGTATAAAAATACAAACACCACAAACCAAACCAAAGTGTATAATCAAGATGCAAGAATTTTAAAAATATGGTGATAATAATTTTAACAAGAATCTTAGTTTTAGTTATAGTTAAGTGAAGTCTCTTGTGTTATATATATCTTAACTATATTTATATATATTATGCGTGTTAAATATATATATTAATAAATACAATATTCTTAAAGAATATTGACTGTTGTTTGGTCATCAACGTCGAACTTTAGGGTGCATTGGAAGCAGTGGCGTATATAGGGGGTTGGTAGGACCTTGACCTCCCCTAAAATAGAAAACTATCCATTTAGGCTCTTTAAAAATTTTAAAATTTTAAGTAAATATAAAATTACACTTTGACCTCCCTAAAAATAATAAAAATTATAAAGTTATAAGCTATTAAAAATTAAAATTTAATTTCAGCCCCTTAAAAAAATTTTTCTGGCTTCACCCCTGATTGGAAGGTCTCCAATAAGCCTCAAATCTTGGGCTTAAACAAGTAATTCTTGAGATAGACAGTACTAAAGCAATCCAAGTGATTCAAGCAACTGAAGCGGATAAACAATTTTCTATTGTAAGTCGAGCCATCAAGAACCAACTCCAATTTCCTTGAATGGTTAGGATTGTACATCTTCAGAGAAGGTAAAAGGGTTGTTGATGGTTTGGCTTCAATGGCATTCTTAAGACTGTTGGGTAGATATATTTCATGCAACCGTCAAATGAAGTGCTAAAATTACTGCACGATGACTACTCTGGAATAGCTTGATTTCACTTAGTGTAGTTATGGTTTATTCCTTCTTCTTGTAAAAAAAAAAAAAATGATATTCTCAATTAATATGATAGAAATAAATAGATGGACTTGAAAATTTGTTTTCATGGTGGTGCAATTATATTACAAAATGAATTGATTGAATTGTTAATATTGGTTAGCTTTACATTAATTTAAGTGTATCCTTCATTTTAACTTCTTTTTTTTTTGAGATATAAATTGTGGAAATGAAATGCATATACTATATATATAAAATAATTAAAATTTAGTATAATTACATATATGAAAAATATAAATACAAATATAAATATCACATAAGTTATACGTCAATAAACTTTTCTATAATAATCTCATTTATCTGTCAATATTTTGTTTATTATGAATTAATGGATGTTATATATCTATAATAACATTTGAGATTTAGATCATATTTAATATTTTTTTAATTTTCAAGTTAAAAAGTATAATATGTTATTAATAATATTAATTAGTGAGATTTATATCATATCTTTAATAACTTATGAATGCAACTCAATTTATTAAAATTTATTTTTATTAGTCAAATATGTTCTAATTGCTGTAAATTAAATGGAGGTCATAACCCCCTTTTAAGCATATCAAAGTAATGAGATAAAACTCTTTACTTAATTTATAATCAGGAGATTATTAAATAGAGTAATTAAGAAACTTTAATTCATTAAATGTAATACCTTTATTAATTGAATGTAAAGGAGCTTATAAATAGCACCTTGTAATTGAAAATAAAACAATGAAATTCTCTTGTATTTTCCATTCTCTTGTATTTATTTTTTTATTAATTTTTCTATAACACGTTATCAGCACGAGCTTCTACGAGTTCATAGTGAAGTTCACGTCTTTTCGACTTTATATAATTTACTCGTATAACTCCCGTTAAACTATATACGAATATGAATATTCAACAAAATTTCGATGGACCCAAAATCAATGAAGACATGTGTCTTGCAGATAGTGCTACAACACATACGATACTCAAAGATTAAAAATATTTTTCTCATTTGACATTGAGTAATGCCCATGTTAATACAATATCGGGTAGTTCAAAACTTATTGAAGGCTCTGGAAGAGCTATTATATTATTACCTAAAGGTACAAAATTTATCATTGATGATGCTTTATATTCCACCAAGTCTCAAAGAAATTTATTGAGTTTTAAAGATATTCGTCTTAATGGATATCATATTGAGACTATGAATGAGAAAAATGTTGAATATATATATTACAAATGTTGAATATGGAAAGAAATATATTTTGGAAAGGTTACCTGCTTTTTCATCAGGTTTATATTATAGACATATTAGTGCAATTGAGTCACATGTTACTACAAACCAGAAGTTTGTAGAACCACATACTTTTACTATTTGGCATGACCGATTAGGCCATCCCGAATCTATTATGATGCGAAGAATCATCGAGAATTCAATTGGACACCCATTAAAGAAACAAAAGATTCTTGAATTCAAGGATTTATCTTGTGTCGCTTGTTCTCAAGAAAAATTGATTATTAGACCATCACCAGCTAAAGTTGGGATCGAATCTCCAGCATTTTTGGAACGTATTCAAGGTGATATATATGGGCCCATTCATCCACCATGTGGACTATTAAGATATTTTATGGTATTAATAGATGCATCTAGTAGGTGGTCACATGTGTGCTTATTATCGACTCGCAATCTGGCATTTGTGAGACTACTTGCTCAAATAATTTGATTAAGAGCATAATTTCCATATTATGCAATCAAAATTATTCGTCTTGATAATGCTGGCAAGTTTACATCCCAAGCTTTTAATGATTATTGTATGTCAATTGGGATAAAAGCTAAACATCCTGTAGCTCATGTTCATATACAAAATGGTTTAGCTGAATCATTTATCAAACGCCTCCAACTAATAGCTCAACCATTGCTTATGAGAACAAATCTCCCTGTTACAGCTTGGGGATATGCTATTTTGCATGTAGCAGCACTTGTGCGCTTAAGGCCAACAAGTTATAATAAGTACTCCCCATTACAATTGGCTTTTGGTCAGGAGCCAAATATTTCCCATCTTAAAATTTTTGGATGTGCAGTATATGCTCCAATTGCTCCACCACAACGCACAAAGATGGGTCCTCAAAGGAGGTTGGGAATATATGTTGGTTATGAATCTCCTTCTATAATTAAATATGTTAAACCATTAACATGAGATTTATTTACTGCACGATTTATTGATTGTCATTTTGATGAAACAACATTCCCAACATTAGGGGGAGAGAAAATACAAGTGGTAAAAGAAATTACATGGAATGGATCATTATTATCTTAATTAGATCCTCGTACAAGTCAATGTGAACAAGAAGTTCAAAGGATTATACATTTGCAAAACATTGCAAATCAACTGCCAGATTCATTTACTGACCTATTTCTCACATACCAGCTGAAAATGCTCCAGTACAAATTGATATCCTAATAAAGCAAATTGTTAATGCAAAAGAAAGTAATCCACGCCTGAAGCGTGGAAGACCAATCGGTTCCAAAGATAAAAATCCTCGTAAAAGGAAAGGATCAATTATTCAAAATGGTAATATTGTGGAGGCAAGTACCCCAGAAGAGGCCAAAGATATAACTAACCAAAAAACCCCAGAAGAGGTTTAGGCACCTGAAAATGGTGATAACGAAGAAATCTCAATACGTTATGTTACTTCAGGAAAAAGATGGAACCGAAAAAATATAGTTGCCGACAACAATTTTGCTTATAATGTTGCTATTGAAATAGCAAAAGAAAATGAGGATCCTGAGCCTAAATCTATTGAGGAATGTAGAAATAGAAAAGATTGGCCAAAATGGAAAGACGCAATTCAAGCAGAATTAAATTCACTTTCTAAATGCGAGGTTTTTAGACCTATAGTCCAAACACCTAAATATGTAAAGCCGGTAGGATATAAATGGATATTTGTGTGAAAACGAAATGAGAAAAATAAAGTCGTAACATATAAATCATGACTTGTAGCATAAGGATTTTCGCAAAGACCCGGCATTGATTATGAAGAGACATATTCTCCTGTGGTGAATGCAATCACGTTTAGATACCTTATTAGTCTGGCAGTATGTGAAAAACTTGATATGTGTGTAATATCCTGGATTATAGCCTATGCATTAGTACTAAGTTTTATGAAATAACATGCTTGTGTGTGGTGTTAGTGTTTCAAATAAAGTGATTAAAGTGTGTGCTAACTATGCTCATCCGAAAATTCACTAATATTTTGGGTTATATGTTTGTAAAATGCTCCACGTTCTGATGCATGGAAAGATAATTGGGAGGGAGAATATTGGTGTGGTGTTTGGAATAAAAATTGGAATGCAAACCATGATAGGAGTTTTCATTGTTTATTATGCTTAAAGACAAGGGACAACACTAGTATGGTAAGAATAGGGACGGCATGCTCCATTATTTTAAGATGATGGAATTGATTAAATATTGGGGAGCAACTTGAAGCGTATGGACGACTATGAAGGATGTGCATGAATGAAAAAAAATAATAATCAATTGGAGATGGCTTAATGTTGGATGGCACAAAAGAATAAATAAATGAAGACCACCAAGGCATGGGTGAGCACTTGGACGGCAATGGCAAATTAAATGGAGCATGATTGTTTTGTTTTATTAAAATAAGCTTGGTTGTATAAGCCATGAACAATTAGTGGTGATTAAAAAAATAGGGGGATAAACAAAGTGGAAGCTTGGACGGCATGTTTGTTGAATAAAATAAACATAGGCCTTGTCTTCTTATGAACATGATGGACGGCCATGGTAGAGAATAAAATCAAGCAATTGGGTGCGTAGTGCATAAAAGGCACAAGCATTTGATTAATCAACATGATGATACTAGTGGAGCAAAACGGTCACAACTTGAATAATTTTTTTTTTAATTTCCTTTAATTTGTTTGAAACATTTGGCTACCTATCATTGGCCTATAAATATGTGATGTTTTCCATTTGTAAGGAACTTTTGGAATTTGAATGAAAAAAAAGAATTTATTTTGGTATTTTCGACATCTTCAAGACAAGAGATAAGTTTTCAGGATTTGAGAATCGTAAGCCGATTACAAGGAAGAGGGAGTACAACATTTCGGGATTTGACTAGTGATCAAATCGGCAGCAAGGAATTTAGGATCTAAAGCGTTAGATCGGGTTTTTGGAAAATCAGTGAATCGATAAGAATATCAGTTGTGTACCCTTCCCTAAGACTTAATAGATTTAAGGCATTAAAAATTAAATTACGTGTTATAATGATATGAAAGCTATGGCTAAGGTACCATATAATGGTACAAAAGTACTCAGGTACATTTCCTACTCCTACTAGGGTTATGAATATATGTTATACTTAACATGTGAATAGGGATAAGAATGTGAATTAAGGCATGATATGCATGATATGTATGATATGGGGCATTCGGGTAGTATGAAAAAGGGGAAGTGAATGTGGTGGCTTCGGTCACATTATCTGAATATAGTGTCACATGACACAAATATTATCTGGTGGCTATGCCACAATATTTATAAGGGCGATGAGCACGTCGACTGCAGCGACTGCCTTCAATGGTGTGTAGCGGACGGAGGGTTGACTTAGTAGTCCCCCACGGTGTGCGGGTTGGTACGGGTGATGTGTAGTGGATGGCATCTAGGTTTGGGTTCGGAAATGCATCATTAATTTCAAATTGTGATATGTATGTGTATGCTTTGATGTGCCTGAATCTGTTTGGACTTAGTGTTGGATGTACACATTGAGTCTGTTTGACTTACCCTGTTGTGGGAACATTTTTCAGGTGACGATCAGTAATGGACTGGGCCGGCAGGAGCTTAGTGGTGGCCATGCTCAGCAAGAAATTTTATTATTTGGACATCTTCTTTCATTTAAGTACTTTAATTTTATTTTGGGTTTTTGATGTAATAAGGCCATAGTATGAACTGTTTACGCTTGCATTTTAATTATTTTGGTACGATACAAGTTTTATTAAATTAGCGGTTAAGTAATCTTTCTTAAAATAAACGTTAAATGTTTTGACACTTAACGCAAATGAATTTTTAATTTAAATAATAAACTCTAAAAATTTAACTTTTACCTTTGACTTATAGTTTTGAAATATAACAACAAAGTTTTTATAAAGCCTAATCTTAAAGCCCATAACGATGTTTTCAGTTTGGAACCCAAATCAAACTTTCTCCAAAATCACCCAAAGTTTTCAACAGTAACAGACCAGTTTTGAACCGTTTTAGTCGAGGAACATATTAGACCCGGTCAAGACTCGTGGGCCGGGTTTGGGGTGTTTCAGCTTGGTATCAGAGCCTAGGTTTTAAACTCTCGGCCTTTGGTTTAAGGCCCAAAACGTTTTCAAAGTTAAGCCCAAAAGAATTTGTGAAAATCTTTGTGAAATAAGCAAGTTTTTCTGGCATGGCACCTAAGTCTCCGAGCCGAAGTCCACCAGGTAAGTACCCCTATCTCTTGTGTGATTTATATTATGATTTGCAGAAGGGTAGAAATAGAACGTAAAATAGTATGATAGGTACTTGAACCACAGGACTAGATTACCCCAATGATTACATAAGACGTAAAAGCTAATTAAACAACCCCGTGACTAAGTCGCCAGAAAGTCGGGTGTGTGGTAACCATTGTGCGCATGTCTAGGATTGGATCCGGAAGAGCCTGGTATTTAAGTAGTCCTAGTGACCCACCTCCTCTTCACTGGAATCCTACCTGGTGCGTAGCTACGGTTCACCCTAATCATGAGGACTTATTCACGGGCTAAACCCAATAACTAAAACCCGAAAGGGATTAACCCTATTTTTACAAACCTCAGTTTTAAAATCACCAAATTACCCCTTTCAATTGTAGCAAAAGTTATTTTTTTGAAAATTTTTCCAAAATATTCGATTTACAAAATTACTAAAATACCCTTAGTGGTAAAATTACTAAAGTGCCCTTGGTTTCCAAAATTACCATACTACCCCCGATTCCAATACCATTCTCTGTTTTTGCAAAAATATCCAAAAACTTTATTGTTTCAAAATACTAAGGCACTTTGATTTGGAAATTTACGAAATTACCCCTACTTTACAAAATTACCAAAATACCCCGGTAGGACAAATGACGGAAATACCCCTGGGATAGGAGTAGACAAAAACATTCAAAAAGTGAAAGTGGATGGGAGATACAAAGGAATGGATGTGTTTTCTTTGAATTAGGATAGAAGACTTGAAATTTTGATTGATCGAAAGAACTGCTACTAAACTCTTTACATAAAACTTCTTCGCGGATAATCAGTGGAACAAACGCTAATGCATAAAATTTCTTAATTAGATTAAAGCGCGACGTTAGATATGAGTTCAAGAGGACGCGGTCGTCGTGGACGTGGTCGAGGCAGAATGACCGTAACGGAACCCGTTAGATCGGGTCAAGAATCCGAGAATGAGGTACCACCGCCACCACCACTACCAGCTGTTGGTGCTAAACAGCAAGATCAGACGGGAGAGGATGCTGTTTCGCAGCCGCTTCGCGAGTCCGAGATGGTGGTCGGCGCGGGTGGAAATATGGGAGCTCGTAAATCATGACCGAGCGACTCCGAGCCAATGGGGCTGAAGTGTTTCGTGTAGTATCTGGTGTGGCACCCAGTACGGCTGAGTACTGGTTGGAGGCGACCGAGCGTAATATGGATGAGTTGGATTTGACCCCTGAGGAGAAACTGAAAGGAATGGTGGCACTGCTACGCGATGAAGCGTACCAATAGTGGCTCACAGTTCGGGATAGTGCCACAATTGAGGATCTTACTTGGGAATATGTTAAGTCGGCACATTAGAAGAAGTATGTCGGTACGCGTTACACCGATGCGCAGAGGAAGGCATTTCTAGGGCTGGTTCAAGGGAACAAGTCCGTAGTAGAGTACGAAGCTGAATTTCTGAGGTTAAGCTGGTATGCTCGAGGAGTAGTGGCTACGGAGCATGAACGATGTGTCCGGTTTGAAGACGGACTAAGGGACGACCTAAGGTTGTTAATCGCTCCACATCAGGAACAGGAGTTTTCTGCATTGGTAGAGAAAGCTAAGGTAACTGAAGGGATTAAGGACTCTGTAAGGCAGAACACGGACCGGAATAAGCAGAAGAGAGGATTTGGACCGTCAGGGTCGTCTGAGAATGTTTAGAAGAGGCCTAGAGTTGATGGGCCGCGAGGTCAGCAAGCTGATACTGGAGGGCAATATCGTACTTGTGATCAGTGTGGGAAGAAACATTTAGGAGAGTGTTGGAAGAAGATAGGAGGATGCTTTAAGTGTGGGTCAAAGGACCATATGATTAAAGACTGTCCCATGAAGCCGGATGGGAATCGACTAGTAGTTCAGAATGTTAATCAGGCTGGTAGAAGTGGACAGCAGCCACAGCGAGGTCGTGGTCCGAATGGCCGAGGTAACGGTGCTGGAAGAGGACATGAAACTCCTGGCAGAGGTGTGGGTAATACAGAGGCAAGACAGCTGGGCTTGGTGTATGCAGTTCGTCGTAGGGAAGATGGAGACGCGCCGGACGTCATAACTGGTACATTCCTTATTTGTGGAAAGCCTTATTTTGCTTTGATTGATGTGGGCTCGACCCATTCGTACGTTACATGTAGAGTAGTGGAAACTCTAGACATAGCCTCTGAACTTTCTGATAGGGAGATGACTGTAGTAAGCCCACTAGGTCAAACTATAGTAGTGAACAAGATCTTTCAGAAAGTGCCTCTAGAAATTCAAGGAGTAGTATTTCCTGCTGACTTAATAGAATTACCTTTCGGAGAATTTGATCTAATACTTGGCATGGATTGGCTGGTGGAGCATCGAGCTATATTGGATTGCGCAGCTAAGCAAATGGAGTTGAGGACTCCAAAGGATGAGGAAGTTGTTATGATCGGAGAAAGAAGAAACTACTTGTCTAACGTAGTTTCTGCTCTAAAGGCTGATAAGATGGTTCGAAAAGGATGCAAGGCGTTCTTGGCCTTTATTAGTGCGTTGGACACAAAGGAAGAAGGTGTTGGTAGAGTTAGGACTGTAAAGGATTTTGTGGATGTCTTTCCGGAGGAATTACCTGGAATACCCCCGGATAGAGAAGTGGAGTTTGGAATTGATCTGCTACCGGGAACAGCTTCTGTGTCAATCGCCCCGTACAGAATGGCACCAAAGGAGTTAATTGAACTCAAGGCTCAAATCTAAGAGTTATTGGATCATGGGTTTATCCGACCTAGTGTGTCTCCATGGGGAGCACCGGTCTTGTTTGTGAAGAAGAAGGACGGAACTATGCGTATGTGCATAGACTATCGTCAATTGAATAAGCTTACCATCAAGAACAAGTACCCTTTGCCGAGGATTGACGACTTGTTTGATCAGCTTAAAGGGGCAGCGGTTTTCTCAAAGATAGATCTAAGGTCTGGATATCATCAGCTTAAGGTGAAGGAAGGGGATATCCATAAGACAGCTTTTCGGACAAGGTATGGGCATTTTGAGTTCGTTGTAATGCCGTTTGGATTAACGAACGCCTCAGCTGCGTTCATGGATATGATGAACCGGGTTTTTCAACCTTACTTGGATAGGTTCATCGTGGTGTTTATTGACGACATCTTGGTGTACTCTAAGTCTGAGGAAGAGCATGATGAGCATCTACGGATTGTGTTGCAAGTGTTGAGGGAAAAGAAGCTCTATGCCAAATTCAGCAAGTGTGAATTTTGGCTTAAGGAAGTTGCATTCTTAGGACATGTGGTGTCTGTAGAAGGAATAAGGGTGGATCCGAGGAAGATTGAGGCGGTGTTGGATTGGAAATCACCTAAGTCTGTGGCTGAGATTTGTAGTTTCTTGGGATTGGCAGACTACTACAGAAGGTTTGTGGAAGGGTTTTCATCGATGGCCGCACCTTTGACGAAGTTGTTGAGAAAGGAAGTACCTTTTGTATGGACGAACAAGCAACAGGAGAGCTTTGAGAAGCTTAAGAAGGTCTTAACTGAAGCTCCGGTTTTGATTCAGCCAGAGGCAGGAAAGGAATTCATGGTGTATTGTAACGCTTCCCATACAGGATTGGGATGCGTATTGATGCAAGAGGGAAAAGTAGTTGCTTATGCGTCTCGGCAATTAAGGCCACATGAGGTTAACTACCCAACTCATGATTTGGAATTGGCGGCAGTGGTCTTTGCTCTTAAGGTGTGGAGGCACTATCTTTATGGAGAAAAGTCAGTGATCTACACAGACCACAAGAGTCTTAAGTATCTGTTGACTTAGAAGGAGTTAAACCTGAGACAGCGAAGGTGGGTTGAATTACTAAAGGACTATGATTGTTCGATAGAGTATCATCCGGACAAGGCGAATGAAAACTTTTCATCACTTTTTTTTATCACTTTTTCTTTAGCCTTCGGGCTCGAAGAATTAAAAAAAATTGAATGGGTCTACTTTTATGTTATTTCGTACTGTACACTTCCTTTGTTTGTGAGATCATTTTATTTTCTAGTGGCGGATGCCCTAAGTCGAAAAGTAGTGTCAGATCTGAGGGCGATGTTTGCACATCTGAGCTTGTGTGATGATGGAAATCTGCTGGCAGAGCTGCAAGTTAAGTCGACATGGTTGAATGAAGTGAAAGAGGGGCAGTTGGATGATGATGATTTAAGTGCTAAGCTACAGCAAGTACAGAATGGAGAGTTAGAAGAGTATGGTATTAATGACGAGGGGGTACTGTGCTTCAAGGGTAAGGTCTGTATGCCTAAGGATCAGGAGTTAAGACAGAGAATTCTTCAGGAATCACATAGTAGCCCTTATGCTATGCATCCTGGAGGTAGCAAGTTATACCGAGATCTAAGGGAGCAGTTTTGGTGGCCTGGCCTTAAGAAGGAAGTTACCGAATTCGTAGGGAAGTGCTTAACGTGTTAGCAAGTTAAAGCTAAACATCAAGTTCCGTCAGGATTACTTCAACCGATAATGATTCCGCAGTGAAGTGGGAGCAAATTACCATGGACTTCGTTAGTGGGTTTCCCCTTACGCCTATTAAGAAGGACTCGGTATGGGTGATAGTGGATCGGTTGACTAAGTCCGGGCACTTCATTCCAGTAAGAGTTGACTATTCTCTGTAAAAGTTGGCGAAATTATATGTGGCAAAAATTGTAAGGTTGCATGGAGTTCCGGTGTCAATTATTTCGGATAGGGACCCAAGGTTTACTTCTCGGTTTTGGAAAGCGCTACATCAAGCTTTAGGCACCAGATTGGATTTCACTACGGCTTTTCATCCACAGTCTGACGGGCAATCTGAACGAGTAATCCAAGTGTTGGAGGATATGTTGAGAGGCTGTGTGACAGACTTCAGAGGAAGTTGGGAAGAATATTTGCTGTTAGCGAAATTTGCATACAACAACAGCTATCAAGCTAGCATTCGGATGGCACCATATGAAGCTCTGTATGGATGAAAGTGTCACACTCCTACGTGTTGGACAGAATTAGGGGAACGTCGAGTTTTGGGTCTAGAGTTAGTGGCGGAATCTGAAGAGAAGGTTGAGATAATTTGGGCACGGTTGAAGAAGCATCTGATAGGTAGAAGTCATATGCAGATCTGAAACGGAAGGAAATAGAATTTGATGTGGGAGATCAAATATTTCTCAAAGTATCGCCTTAGAAGAAGGTAATGAGATTTGGTCGGAAAGGGAAGCTAAGTCCAAGGTTTATAGGACCTTATCGGGTTTTGAAGCGGGTTGGACCAGTGGCATACCAGTTAGAGTTGCCACCGGAGTTGCAGCAGATGCACGACGTATTCCATGTATCCATGCTACGTCGTTATCGATCGGATCCATCTCACGTAGTACCGATTGAAGAGGTGGAGCTAAGGCCAGATCTGTCCTACGAGGAGGGCCGATTCAGATCTTCGAACGAGATGTGAAAGTCTTAAAGAGGAAGTCAGTTCCTCTAGTCAAAGTGTTATGGAGAAATCATGGATCGGAAGAAGATTCGTGGGAGCCAGAAGAGACAATGCGACAGCAATACCCTCACTTATTTCAGTCAGGTAATTTCGAGGTCGAAATTATTTTTAAGGGGGGTAGAACTGTAATATCCTGGATTATAGCCTATGCATTAGTACTAAGTTATATGAAATAGCATGCTTGTGTGTGGTGTTAGTGTTTCAAATAAAGTGATTAAAGTGTGTGCTAACTATGCTCATCCGAAAATTCACTAATATTTTGGGTTATATGTTTGTAAAATGCTCCACGTTCTGATGCGTGGAAAGATAATGGGGAGGGAGAATATTGGTGTGGTGTTTGGAATAAAAATTGGAATGCAAACCATGATAGGAGTTTTCATTGTTTATTATGTTTAAAGACAAGGGACAGCACTAGTATGAAAAGAATGGGGACGGCATGCTCCATTATTTTAAGATGATGGAATTGATTAAATATTGGGGAGAAACTTGAAGCATATGGACGGCTATGAAGGATGTGCATGAATGAAAAAAAAATAATAATCAATTGGAGATGGCCTAATATTGGATGGCACAAAAGAATAAATAAATGAAGACCACCAAGGCATGGGTGAGCACTTGGATGGCAATGGCAAATTAAATGGAGCATGATTGTTTTTTTTTATTAAAATAAGCTTGGTTGTATAAGCCATGAACAATTAGTGGTGATTAAACAAATAGGGGGATAAACAAAGTGGAAGCTTGGACGGCATGTTTGTTGAATAAAATAAACATAGGCCTTGTCTTCTTATGAACATGATGGACGGCCATGGTAGAGAATAAAATCAAGCAATTGGGTGTGTAGTGCATAAAAGGCACAAGCATTTGATTAATCAACATGATGATACTAGTGGAGCAAAACGGTCACAACTTGAATAATTTTTTTTTTTAATTTCCTTTAATTTGTTTGAAACATTTGGCTACCTATCCGTGGCCTATAAATATGTGATGTTTTCCATTTGTAAGGAACTTTTGGAATTTGAATGAAAAAAAAGAATTTATTTTGGTATTTTCGACGTCTTCAAGACAAGAGATAAGTTTTCAGGATTTGAGAATCGTAAGCCGATTACAAGGAAGAGGGAGTACAACGTTTCGGGATTTGACTAGTGATCAAATCGGCAGCAAGGAATTTAGGATCTAAAGCATTAGATCGGGTTTTCGGAAAATCAGTGAATCGATAAGAATATCAAGTGTGCACCCTTCCCTAAGACTTAATAGATTTAAGGCATTAAAAATTAAATTACGTGTTATAATGATATGAAAGTTATGGCTAAGGTACCATATAATGGTACAAAAGTACTCAGGTACGTTTCTTACTCCTACTAGGATTATGAATATATGTTATACTTAACATGTGAATAGGGATAAGAATGTGAATTAAGGCATGATATGCATGATATGTATGATATGGGGCATTCGGGTTGTATGAAAAAGGGGAAGTGAATGTGGTGGCTTCGGTCACATTATCTGAATGTGGTGTCACATGACACAAATATTATCTGGTGGCTATGCCACAATATTTATAAGGGCGATGAGCACGTCGACTGCAGCGACTGCCTTCGATGGTGTGTAGCGGACGGAGGGTTGACTTAGTAGTCCCCCACGGTGTGCGGGTTGGTACGGGTGATGTATAGCGGATGGCATCTAGGTTTGGGTTCGGGAATGCATCATTAATTACAAATTGTGATATGTATGTGTATGCTTTGATGTGCCTGAATCTGTTTGGACTTAGTGTTGGATGTACACATTGAGTCTGTTTGACTCACCCCGTTGTGGGAACATTTTTCAGGTGACGATCAGTAATGGACCGGGCCGGCAGGAGCTTAGTGGTGGCCATGCTCAGCAAGAAATTTTATTATTTGGACATCTTCTTTCATTTAAGTACTTTAATTTTATTTTGGGTTGTTTTTGATGTAATAAGGCCATAGTATGAACTGTTTACGCTTGCATTTTAATTATTTTGGTACGATACAAGTTTTATTAAATTAACGCTTAAGTAATCTTTCTTAAAATAAACGTTAAATGTTTTGACACTTAACGCAAATGAATTTTTAATTTAAATAGTAAACTCTAAAAATTTAACTTTTACCTTTGACTTATAGTTTTGAAATATAACAACAAAGTTTTTATAAAGCCTAATCTTAAAGCCCATAACGATGTTTTCAGTTTGGATCCCAAATCAAACTTTCTCCAAAATCACCCAAAGTTTTCAACAGTAACAGACCAGTTTTGAACCGTTTTACTCGAGGAACATATCAGACCCGGTCAAGACTCGTGGGCCGGGTTTGGGGTGTTTCAATGCGTCTAATGGATGTTGTTACAGCCTATTTGTATGGTACCCTTAATAGTGGAATTTATATGAAAATCCCAAAAGGATTTAAAAACCTTGAAGGATATAGTGTTTCCCGAGAAAATTGCTCAATCAGATTAAAGAAAAGTTTATATGGATTAAAACAATCTGGACGTATGTGGTATAATCGTCTTAGTGAATATTTGTTAAAAAAAGGTTATAAAATGATCCAATCTGCCCATGTATTTTTATAAAAATGTCTGAATCAAACTTTGTGATAATTGCTATTTATGTTGATGATCTAAATATTATTGGAACTCCTGAAGAGCTTCAAAATGCAGTAAATTATTTAAAGAAAGAATTTGAGATGAAAGATCTCGGAAAAACAAAATTTTATGTTGTTCTGCAGATCGAGCATTTAAAAGATGGAATTCATGTCCATCAGTCAACTTATACGAAAAAGATCTTAAATAAATTTTATATGGATAAAGCACATTCATTGAGTACCCCGATGGTTGTACTATCGTTAGATGTGAATAAAGATCAATTTCGTCCTTGTGAGAATGATGAAGAGTTTCTTGGTCCTAAAGTACCATATCTAAGTGCCATAGGAGCATTGATGTATCTTGCAAATAACACAAGACCTGATATAGCTTTTGCTGTAAACTTGTTAGCAAGATTTAGTTCCTCTCCAACACGTAGACATTGGAATGGAATTAAACATGTATTTAGATATATTAGAGGGACCATTGATATGGGGTTATTTTATTCAAATGATTCAAAACCCCTATTAACCCAACATATCCAGAAGATATGTAATTTGCCTTTACAGAAAAATATGCCAACTATCTTATACGAAGATAATGCAGCATGTATAGCTCAATTAAAGGGTGGTTATATCAAAGGTGACAGAACGAAACATATTTCACTAAAATTATTCTTTACTCATGATCTTGAGAAGAAAGGTGACATAGAAGTTCAACAAATTTGTTCTAGTGATAATTTAGCAGATCTTTTTACCAAGGCATTGCCAACTTCAACATTTGAAAGACTACGAAACAAGATTGGAATGCGTCAACTCAAAGACATAATGTGATGTCGCCATTAGGGGGAGTCTAAAACATGTTGTACTCTTTTCCTTTAACCAAGGTTTTGTCCCACTGGGTTTTCCTGGTAAAGGTTTTTTAACGAGGCAACTTGTAATAGGAGATTGTGTACTCTTTTTCCTTCATTAGGTTTTTATCCCACAGGGTTTTTCCTAATAAATGTTTTAATGAAGCACATTCTTATTTAAAAGACATCCAAGGGGGAGTGTTGTAAATTAAATGGATGTCATAACCTCCTTTAAGCATATTAAAGTAATGAGATAAAACTCTTTACTTAATTTATAGTCAGGAGATTATTAAATAGAGTAATTAAGAAACTTTTAATTCATTAAATGTAATACCTTTATTAATTGAATGTAAAGGAGCTTATAAATAGCACCTTGTAAGTGAAAATAAAACAATAAAATTCTTTCGTATTTTCTATCCTCTTTTATTTATTATTTTATTAATTTTTCTATAACACTAATAGATTTTTTTATGTAAAATTTAAATATTTTAACTAAATTTTATTTATTTTCACTTAGGAATAGAATTCATTTCACTAAAAATTAAGGGAAAGAGGAGATTAGTCACTATTATCAGCGGTGGACACCCTAATTTTGACAAAACAGAAAAGAAAAGAGAAAAGGTTTTTATATATAGAACCAAATTTGTAAAGAGTGCACTTTATTGTTGTTATTATAGGTGGAAAGTAGTTATAGAAGTTAAAAGTTAAACATAAAAGTTGGTTCTACAACAAACTTCTTTGTATAATAAAAGAGAAAGCTGGTTGTATTTTGATATTCAAATCCGCTATTTAAAATTTAAACTTTTAAACATAACCTTAATATTTTAAAGGCATAATAATAAATTTAGTTCATAATGTTTACTCATTTTGTCACTTTGATCCTAATTTTTTTTTTGTGGACCATTTGGTCTCAACCTTTAAAATATAGTCAAATTATTTTTTACGGGAAAGTCGACTAAATTGTCAAAATTTTAATAGCACTAATGCGACAGCCCACATGTACTTCATAAAAATTCAATAAATTCATAAAAATATTTTTAAAAAAATCAAAAAAAAGTAAATAAATATTTTAAAAAAGTATCCATGTCAACGATGAAGTACATGTGGATTGTCATGAAGGTAGCTACATCAGTATCGTTAAACTTTTAACAATTCACTCAACTTTTTCATCCAAAAAACAATTTGATTAAAATTTGTTGGTTAAGAATCAAAGTGATAAAGAAAGAAGTAAGACCAAATTGACAAAAAGGGTAAATAATAAGAATTAAATTTGTTATTATATTTATTTTAAAATAAAATCAACCTTGTATGGAAAAAAGCTTGTCACGCCCCAAGATCTTGATAAATCATGGAAATCAAATGTTAGCCCGTATGGAATTGTTGTTTAAAGGACCCATTTTAGGTGTATTAGACCCGATTTGAGCGTAAGGAATGTCGTTCGAGATCTCGGTGACAAGTGTGTGTTCTTTTACAAGCAAATCGGGATAAACTGTGCCTCGGAATAGGGCCACACGACCAGCCACACTAGCGTGTAGGCCACACGTGTGGACCACACGACCTCCACATGGCCATGTCCCCTTGAACCCTTAGGATATTTCGATTCTCACACGACCGTGTCTCCCCTAAAGCCTAATTTTGCATGTTCCACACGACCATAGTCTGTTACACGACTTGGCCACACAACCATGTGCCCCTGTTTTATAGTTTTGTCCAAAAATTTATGTTATGTTCACTTTAGCCCCTACTTGATCCCTGAATGTTCCTAGAAGTTTTTGTGCATTTAATTGATCTTTACTGTAACACCCCTATACCCGGTTCGACCCAAGGAACCTGATATAGGGATATTACATTTGGTGCCAAAGTGATTTTGGCTAATCACTAATATATTTGAACATTAAAAAAAAAGTTTCCATAACTTATATTTTAGTCCCTACTACTTGGAACACACTTGATCTTCCTAAGTACATGCCATTCTATTCAAAATAGATGTGATGAGATAGATGCTCACAACCTCAATTACAACTCTTCAAAATCACTGTACCTAATCTGCGCACAGAAAACAAAACCGTACGCTGAGTAAAATTAGTAGTATTTTTATAATCCGAATATTTAAAGACAAAGCACTATAATAGACATAATTGAATATTTAAAACCACATTTATTTATACAATAACATTAACCATTTAATACTCAAAACATAAATACATCATTTTATACCATATTCTTATTCAATTCTCATCACTTGCTATATAATAGCTTTTCACAATTTAATATATATAATTTATACAATAATATTATTCAATCCATATCCAATTCATGAATATGTAATTCACGTGTCTCATTTTCATGTTTCAATTCACTATCCCATTTTCATTTCACATACAATATCATCCAATATCAATTTTAGTACTATTTTATTTAATTACCCCTATTAATATGACTCGGACTCGGACGGATGCACGGATCCAACCAACACACCAGTTTGGCACCTAGTGCCTCATCGGATAAATCCGAAGTAATATTTGCGCCTAGCGCTATATAAATTTGACACCCAGTGTCTCATCGGTTAAACCAAATTAAATTGGCACTTAGTGCCTCATCGACTCGAAGTCGAAGAAATCCCTGAACTCTTCCAATCCTATGGCATGCCATCTATATCTGACTCAGCCCGATATAATTAATAGGGTTTAATTTCACTTTCCGAATACAACCAATATTCAATTATCATATTTGCATATATATATATTCATTTCAATTAAAATAATCAATATATTCATAATATATATATCAATTCAATCCATTCAATTAACATTTAATTCAATTCAATGTCAAAGTGCCAAATACTCACCTCAACACTTACCATATGCATTAAATAAAAAATACAACAATTAATAACTAGTTTCAGATTATAGAAATACAAACCAGGAATCCCGAGCTATTCCACGTCAACTTTATCTTTCCTCTTTTTAGTTGAGGATTCCAGTACAACGTTAGCTACGAAATTAAAACAATTAAATTCATCGATACAACACAATTCAATTTCATATTGAATATTTGCCTAAATCTCAATTTAATCTCTAAACTGAGACTAATTTTTATTCTTCACAATTAATTCTATATTTTCATACAATTTCCACTTTAAACTAAATTTAACTCCCTATTTTCACTTAAATCCATAAATTTATAATTTTTTACAATTTAGTCCCTATTACTCAAAATTTACAATTCATTCTACAATTTAATCCTTTTTCATTTCTAACTTAAAAATCTGTCAATTTAATCCCTAATACTAAAAATATTCAACATTAATAACACTTAAAAACTCAATAATTGCTAAAATTTAGACATGGGTCGGGTATTACTTAACACCGAGATTCTAAAAACATAAAAATTACAAGAAAATGGGACTAAATTGACTAACCAATTAAACTTTAAAATCTTTGAAATCCTTGGCCGTGAGTTCTTCTTCCTTTCTTTCCCTTTTTCTTTTCTTTCTTTCCTTTCTGATTTCGTTGGCTTTCTCTACTTTTTTTTATTTATTCATTCTTTTTTTTTATTATACTTACTTTATTATATATATATACTTAAATATTAAGTAAAACAAATTATAATATATATTTTAAATTTAATTTATTAATAATATATATAAATTTTACACTTATGCCGTCTCATTAAAGAATAATGGCATAATTGCTTCTTTAGTCCCTTTAATTATTCTTTAATCTATAATTTAACTTTCATCCTATATGCAATTTAGACCTTATACATAATTACTCTTAATTTAGGCAAATTCACTTAACCAAAACCTAATTAACTACACAACTAGTTTCGTAAATATTTATAATAAATATTTACAAGTCTGATTTACAAAAACGGAGTCCTGGAAATGCACTTTCCGACACCCCTGACTATTGGGTCATTACATTTACATTAGTGTTTATACAGAAATCCACGAATTATATGATTGAATTGCTACTGTTATAATGTGTTTATTGATATTGATTAACTGAATCATTACGGTGCTATGAATAAATATGTGACATTAGTCATGCCTACTGTCAAGTGTTATTGATAGATTGTGAGTGATAACACTATTATCACCCACTGAATACATGATGAACATGTTTATTGCTAGTGTTGAATGAAATAAGTGTTAATCATGCCTACAGATTTTGCATTATTATATTATAAAGAATGTCATATTGTATTTCATGGGGTGAGATGATTTGTACAGAGGAAGAGTGACAATTTAATCTACAAAGAAGTGGTGGCTTGTCCACAAACTTAGTGGCAGTTTGTTTAACCTGCAAATATGTTGTGCACTCACAACAAGTGCCAGTAACTACATATTTGTGGTTCGATCTCGAACCAAGTGGCAGCTTAGTTGCAAATGTTTTTTTCTTAAAATACCGGTGGTTTACCCATATTTTTTTTACAAATCCAATGGCAAGTTCTATCTGCAATTACGTTGTGTATCCACAACAAGTGGCAATTATATACAAATCAGCGGTGGTTCATCCACAATCCGGAGTGATAAGATAGATGAGTTCTGAGTAACTCATAAGTGAGGTATGTAACAAAGTTGGGGAGGACCTTTTTGATAAATTGAACTTGCATCGTCATACATTAGTATGTGCATTTAAAATTGTGTTTTCTGAAATAGTGTAATGGAGTGATGATATGATAAACCGTTAATATAAAGTATTTTATGATTGTGATTATGATAAGAATTGCTAACCCAAGTGCTTTACTTACGATTTTGTTTCGGTTTCTTATGACAGAACTCACACTGAGCTTCATAGCTCACCGTGTTTTATTTTACATCTTTATAGATAACCCACCAGGTTAGGAAGTGGAATTGACAAATTGGAGGGTTCGACTCAGATTGAAGTTTTATTAATATTTTTATTTGTACCCATTATTATTTATGGTTCCTATTATTTAAGAACTGTAATGTCTTATTTTAAATTGTGGCACAGGACTTAAGTTTAGAGTTTATTTAGCATGCATGATATTTGATTTGAATTTAGGATATTGAACATGGTTTAAAAACTATATATGCACAAAATAATTTTGATTTTTCTCAATTAAAACTAAGTTGAATATCACTTTTCCGCTACTAGATTATAAATAAATTTTAAAAGATTAAATAAATTAAAAATTAACTAAGCTTTCAAAAGTAGTTATTGTTATAAGGAAAATGTTTTACTTAATCGGTTTTTGTTAACTCGTGAGTTTTTCCAAAAATAGGCTAAGTTTTCTTGTAAGATAAACAAATGTTTTAATTTGATTGTTTTGTAAAACTTTGATCGCACTAGGCCATCCCGATGACCAATATAATCTTCCGGACTCGAACCTGACGTCTAGACTAAGTTGGAGAGATTACAAAAGCCACTCTAATTAATGAATAAAAAATTACTTAAAATTTTGAGGTTTGGCTTATTCAAAACAAGTTTAATTGCATTCATAATAATCAGTGTCAATTTTATGTACCCGCTACAACATCCATTGAAAATAGGCGAGAATATGATAAAATTGGCCTTATTTGAGTTAACATATTTTAACTAAATTTGTTTGGATCTTAAAGTGTTTAACAAGAAAGCAATGATTGAGCGGAAGACAAGTGAATATAGTACAAGTTCCCTAAATTACAAGATATGAAATTCTAGTAGATTATGAAGAGTATTAAACCATGTTTTTGTGATTGAATGACTTATACTTTTTCCATATAAGAAAATATGTTTAGAAAATAAGTGTATAATATTTGTTCAACGCAATAAAAATTAAGTCACATAAAATTAGTCTAACGGTATAAGAAATGTAAAGATGAAAAAATTACGTAGAGAAACCATAAATGATGAAATTATAATAATAAAAACTAAATCCGTCAAAAATGCGTAGTACAGGGACCTTTTCGAGAATTTAACCAAAAAGTAGCCCATCAACTTATAGCAAATTACTCTCAGATGAAAAAGTTTCAAAGCTGCCCGAGTTGAGTTTAAAATTCTCAGTAACATCCCATATCTGATCATAAAATCCGCCATTGAAATCTTGTGAAGGATCATACACCCACACATCAACCGAGTCAAGGAGTACAAACTCGTTCCCCGAGTCAAAAAACGAGTCGAAATTGCCTTCTATGTTGGGTAACTCGACGATTTCACTCAGTTCCTCTGGTTCTTCACTGGACTCCGACAAAGAAGAAGAAGAAGAAGATGATGATGATGGACGGTTGAGATTCACCATTGAAGCAGCTTTAACTGCAGCAGCTTGAATATCACGGGGCAATAACGAAACCGGTCGAGGAAGCAACGCGGCGAGGTCGGGGAAATTGAGTGTAGCGGAATCACCTTTGATGGTCAAAGAGGCTACGTCGTGAGCACGCGCCGCCATTTCTGCCGTCCGGAAAGTGCCGAGCCAAATGCGGGATTTCTTGCGGGGTTGACGGATTTCTGATACCCATTTGCCCCAACTCCTCATTCGGACTCCTTTATAAATTGGGTGTTTGGTGCTTGAATCTCTCGGCCTTTGTTTTTTTTTACCTTGGTCGATGATCATGCTTGTTGCTGCAACTTCCATGGCGGAAGGATTATTGGGTTTCCTCAATGATGATGAGTTATTGTTGGTGATGGAACTCTCGGTTTCTGATGATGAACAATGGTTTGATTCCGCCATTGAAATGCAGAGCATAGTAAGGGTTTGAGAAAAGTGAGAAAGGCACTCAACTATGTGGAAATATATAGAGAGAAAATTAGAGGGAAAGATGTGGGAGTGGGAGAAATGGAGGATGGGTAAAGGGTCAAATTTTGCTGTTAGTCCTTGTATATTTAGATTTGTACTTTCTGAATTTTGAAATTTCAATTTTGACTCAAACAATACTTAAATTTATTTGGTTAAATTCTACTGTTAGTTTTGTACTATACGTAAAGTTATAGATCTAGTAATGTGCAATTTGATATATGAATTTTGATTTGATGCAATTATATACATGAAATTTGAATTGTGGCTCATATGTATATATGAAATTTTGATTTTGATTCAATCGCACACATCCAAAAAAATGAATACATATATTTATTTTCATATCAGATTAATATAATTTTTTATGTATGCAATATATTAACATAAATAGTGCTAATTCAATAATGTTGTTAGTGATTTATGAAAATAGAATCAAATTAAAATTTTATGTATAAAATAGTACAAAATCAAAGTTCATATATAGTTTTGGTATCTATCCTTTTAGGGCTAGTTTAGCATTGTTTTTAAAAAATGTTTTTAAAAAGTGTTGTGGAAAAATGCTTTTAAGAAATACTTTTGAAAAGTATGATTTAAGATTTGAGTGTTTAGTATTGCTATCAAAAAGTACTTTTTGAGATATAAAAAGTCCCTTTTAAACATGATATTATAAAGTAACAAATATACATTTAAATAATATTCAAATTAGTTAATATTATTATATTTTAGGAAGAATATAGAAAATAATTTATTATAACTTGTTGTTAATATTTTATTGTATGAAATATAAATTTTAAATATTTAAATATAACCATTAAATATTTTTAATTAGATATTAATACATTTGTATTATTTTAAAAAATAGTTTTTTATTTTTAATTAATGATTTTAACACATTTGTAATTAAGCACTAGATAACAAAAAAAAAGGAGAAAGTACCTTGGAGGGGTGAAAAAGTAATTTAGTACCAAAAATATTTTTGAGAGAAAAAAAACTAAGAATTTTGCTTATTCATAATAATCATACTTATAATGCAAAAGTGCTTTTGAAAAGAAAAAAAAAAATCAACAAAAAGTAAATTGTTTAGCATTCCTTTTGTTTCGAAAGTGCTTTTTATGTCAAAAGTACTTCTAAAAAGTATTATTAAACATAACCTTCTATGTTTTCTAATTAAATCATTTTTAATCCTATATTTTTTGAATTTCAAAATTTTAATCTTTGACGCAAATGATAGAAGTTAAATCAATTAATTGATTTTTTTTTGTGTGAATAATATATAAAAATATGAAGCTGATATGACATTACACATATGATAATATATTTATTGCATCAAATTAAAATATAAAATCAAAATCAAAATCCACAACTTACACATAATATTGAGATTAATAACAAATATTTATTGTAATATAATTAATATTATATTTGTTTTTACTGTCTTATACTTTTTAATTGAGTCTAATGTATTAATATCATATCAATTAGATCCTTTTATTAACTTAGCTATTAGGTCTGGGCGTTAAATGTCAACTTAAATATGATATATAACATAATTGAAAAACACATGATCAAATTGTAAACACATTTATACCTACTACATGGTCTACTTATTTTTTGATATGTTACAAAACGAAGTAGCTTCCTAAGATTATTTCCACTGTCTGTTTTTAATATGTCCAATCTAAGTTGAACATGTATTAAGCATGCACATGTTTATAATTGGATTCACGTGTTTTAAACATTATCCATGTCAAGCCTAAATTGTTATTTAATTCCTAAATTGACAATTAAACTAATAAAGTGATTTGTTATACTAATATTTTGAAATGATTTTAAAGTGTTACTTAAATTTTTACTACTAAAATTTATAAATGCTGAATTTATATTATAAAATTGTTTGGTAAATTAGTAAATATAAGTACTGAATATAATTATGTTGTTTGATAAAAGTAAATATTAAATTTTAAAATATTATTAATTATTTATTTTAATCTTATTAACATAATATTTTATAGGGTAAACAACATAAATGGTCACCTTACTGTTAAAAATTTTCTTGTTAGGTCACTCGATTTTAAAAGTTATAAAATGATGACTCAACTTATAATTTTTTTTAAGTACAAAATGGTTGGCTGTTAAGTCAAATGATAATACACATTACCCGGCCGTCCCTCTCCCCTCTCCCCTCCCCCCTCCTAGCTCCCTCCCTCCCCCCACCACCACTCTCCCCTTCCTCGGATGTTAGGGGTTGGTTCATGGTGCTGGTGGTCTAAACAAGAATGTTTCTCGGACATTTCAAGCTGAAATCAAGCGGAACAACCTTGAAACTCATTTATATTGGGCTGGGAAAGACTCAAAACATGGTTCCTTTGAACTGTATAGTCCTCTTGTTTCAGCCTGGTAGCACACCTCCTCTTTTTCTTTTTCTTTTTTGCCATTAATTTTTAACAACTATCAACTTCATGTTTGAACGCAGTTCTCAAACCTGTAAAGCCTTCCAAAAAACTTTCTCCTTGAACCATTGTTGGGAATTAAGGATCCATTGTTCTATTCCTGATTCTGGTTATTATTTGCCTCTAGAAAATGGGTTACCATGGTGGCAAGGAATAAAAAATCTAAGGTAAAGACTAAATCAACTATTAAATCAACAATGAAAGCAAGATAGGTGAAGGAGGGTTAGGAGCTATCTTCAAGGTATGGTCTCTTCATTCCTTGCTGCTTGATGATAATGATAAACTTCCAAACTCTTGTCATTGTTGTCGACGTGATTTCAATGAGAAAACTCTTATTTAGGAACAAATATTGGGACCTCCAGCGTGATGGGGGGACAGGGGAGTGGAAACTGTGGGGGTGGGGTGATTTGGGTCAATATTTTTAATTATTATATGGCATGTTAAACAAACAAGTTATTAATTTAATAGCCACGCCAGTCAACTATTAAATATTTAACGGTTTTGGATTTTAAAAAATATTATAATTTTTTAAAATTTGGTGACCTAATAAAAAATTTAATAGTTAAGTGACCATTTATATAATTTACTCCCATTTTATATTATTTTGGATAATTTTGAATAAAAAAATAAAAATGATAATTTTACTATCTCATTTTTTGACAAAAAGAAAATTTATTTTAAAACTTAATATTTTCTTCATTAATAAATAACTACCCATTACTTATCTTATTCAACACTTTTTTTTATTGAAATTTTTATATTAAGTAAAAAGTTAAATAATTATCCAACACATCTAAAATATTAAACAATATAATAAAAAATTTCAATGGTTTATCAATCACACCCTAATTTAATTTTCAAACTATAGTTTGGTCACCAAGTGTACCATCAATTTTTCAATAATATTTAAATGGTCAAAATTTCTTTTAGTTCTAAATTTTGGATTTAGTCATTGTATAACTTACTTATAATCCTTCCCTAACCTTTAAAAAAAAAAAGATAAATATACTTTAGCGTACTCAAAACCATATTCTTTTGTACTGGTAATAATACCGATGCTAACTAAATTAAGACTCAATCAATAAATTTTACTATTAGTCTTGTACTAAGTTTAAGTTGTGAATAAATCTCAATTCCGTATTTTAATCATTTTTAATATATTCTTTGAATTTTGAAATTTCAATAATGACTCAAATAATAACTATTAAATCTAATTGCGTGAGAGTTATTGTCAAATTTAAGCACCTAATAGTGATTTAAACCTTCAAACTTAGGTTGCAACTTGGTCAAAATTTCGACATGTTTCAATAGTTTCAGTTTGTTTCGGTCAATAAATTTGAATTTGAGAACTGTACGGACCAAAAAAAGTTATTAGTAAAATAACACTGCATTACCATATTATTATTGATAATTTGGGAATCAGTGAGTTTAACTTGAAATGTTTTCAGGAAAAGGTATTGAAGCACAACAATGATAATAACCATTCTCATCATACTTGAACCTTTGTGAAAGATGAGCTCCACGGATTAGATACTCACCCCATTCCTCAGATCCAAAATGCTCGAAAACGGCTCGTGCATTGAATGAACTGAACCGTCCCTTCTTTCCCCTGAGCAGTTACAACCCCGAATGTTTGTTAAGCGGAAAATAAGAAAGGATTAAGATATCGATCACAGACTAGGACCAACACGTGGCAACCGTACTCGTACTGCACCGGAATTACAATATATATATATATCTAACAAAAAATAAGGAAGTAGGATGGAACCTTTTCCTGTGCCTTGCATTCATCACGGTGGCATGCAACTGAAACATACCAAGCGGAGATATTAGTCTCGAGACCGAAAGGAAAGAAAAGCAAATGAACTAAATGGAATAACTAAATTGAGCCGGAGTGTTTAAATATCTAGTTCCGCATATGAAAGATCCTTCTTATTATCTATCAAAAGTACGCAGACTCTTCATTTTCTTTCAGCAATTGTTTCTGAAACTTATGTTTGACGTATACTCGGATGTAAGTTCGAGGACGCTCCAAATATATATGAAACTTTTGAAGAAAGACAAAAACTGAAGCTTTCTAGAGAGAAGTCATTTACATGGGATCAAGGGCTCATGAAAATTGGCCATTCCTTATTCCAAGAATAAGCATCATTGACATATAGACTTCCCAAGAGGACGAAGAGGCTATATTGTTCTAACTCTTCATTTCTTTGGGAAGTACCTGATTCCTACAAAGATTCTCGGAAATATTGAACATACTCGTGTTTGACACTGACGCTTGAGTCCGAGTAACATAGAAAGATGGTGAACAATTCAAAGAAACAAGCATTTCATATGGGAGGACAAAAGAATAAAACGCAAAAGATCAAAAGGTCTTACCTTTAACTCACTCTTAGCATCTTTATCAATAACAAGCCCAGCCTCAACAAAAGCATCAATCATAATTTCTATGAAATATCAAGGAATTTGAAACAGAATATTAATGCAGCAAAAAGAAGAAGAAAGAAACACTCAAAGTTCAATGAAAATAGGATACTGCAAGCATGTAAAAGTCGATTTTCACTACCAATTTCTTCTACAGGAGCATAGACGACTCGGGCTTTAGCCAAAGAGCCTCTCATTAAATCCTACAGAGACAGAAAGATTCAAACCTGAAGAAGTGTGTGTACATGTGTGTCTTATACAATGACCCTAAAGCATAAAGCAAAATGAATGAAACTTAGCAACAAACTTCGGAAAAGAAGACGTTAGCTTGTTGGAAACTTAGCAACAAACTTTTTATTTTCTGCATTCTTAGGGTACTCAGTAAAAGTATCATAGAAGCCTTTGTATTAGGAGTTGGCTTGTATTTGACTCCCTCTATGTAAAAAATAAGCAAATTAGTCTCTATACATTAGATTAAAGAGCAAATCGATTCTTCTGTTAAAAGTTGGATCTATTTCTATTGTTAAAAACTAGTCCCTGTATGTTAGAGTAAGGTACACATGACATGCCACGTTTAACTTTTTGGTTTTTCTGTTAGCTATGCCACTTTTTAACAATAGAATTGGATGAAATTTTTAACAAAAAGAAAATTATCAATTTGCCCTTTGATATAACGTACAGGGAGTAATTTGTCCATTTTTTGAGTTAAGGGGACAAAATATAACCTGACTCTTAATACAAAGACCTTCGTGGTACTTTTACCTAGGATTCTCCCATTTAATCTGAGGGGGGTTGGACCTTTTATCGGAGAGATGACCACTAAGCCATCTAAGCAAAAATATAAGAAAAACGGTAAAACTGGTTTTTTTAGTTGTTCATCTGGTCCAGGATTCTTAGTTCAACCGGTTTTCTCTCTTACTCCGAAGCAATATACCAGCTGGTTACCAATCCAATCGGTTCAGTCCAATTTCAACTACCATGCATCTAAGATTAACTTACCAGACCCTTCAGTCTGACAAATACAGGTCGATTATCCAATGCATCCAACACTCTTAAGGAGGTACTCTGGATAGAAAAACAAAAATATTATAAATATAAATTAAGCAATCAATAACCAGCTAATATAGAAAACCAATGATCCAATTCTAGAGAATTTACCTTCAACACTTGAGCTGCTAAATCAACTCTTTTTTGGTTCCACAGCTTCAACATGAGCACCGTCAAGTGAAATGTTTGAGGTTTAATAAATACGGACTTTCCAATTTTCAAGTCTGTCAAGTGACATATTACATCAACAAGGTTTGTTCCAACTCCAAAAGAAGCCATCAAACTATAATACACTCCCCATAGTCGGGATGATTAATACATTATAGGAATTGAATGCAAGATTATTACCACTTTAGACCTCATAATTTCATGACATGGCATTTCAACTTAATAAACAACATTAATACTTTTGGCAGTTGCAAGTGAAACCAGGTTGTAGCATGTGTGGCTTACAACCCCTAAATTTTGGGATTCCCTTTTGCAGAGGCAGATTAGTTTATTCACATGGAATATAAAAAGCAAGCAAAGCATCAAAGGACCAGGTTGTTCACTTGCCTGATTTATTAGAAGACTTTGGTTCTTCAGTTTCTTTAGGTGCATTACTATCAAGAGGTCTGACACTTACATCCACCTTAACACTTTCCTCATCGTCCGCAACTTCTAGCTCAACTGAAATGTCGGATTCTTTACCTAACTGCTGCTCTTGAGCACTATCTTCAGAATTATCTCCATCTGAGTTGCCGTCTGGATTTTCATCTATGCAAGCATCACTACTTCCCAATATGGAGTTCTGAAAGCCTACGAGCTTGCTAACCAACTCCGGATGTATAGCCAATGGAAGTGATACGAAGTGAGAGTAGTCAAAACTTGCAGTTTTAACAGCCTGTAATATGGACACCAACCCCAAAATGAAAAGGTTAAATTCCGCTATTAGTCATTGTTCTTTGTAAAAGTTGTGGATTTAGTCCTTATAATTTAATTTGATCAATTTTAGTCTTTGTACTTTCCAAAATTTGAAATTTTAGTCCTAACCCAAACAGTAGCAATCAAATCCATGTGGTTAAATTCAATTACTAGGTCTATACTGTGCCTACAATTGTAGATTTAGTTCATATTCTCCAATTAGATCATTCTAAGTTCTTACACTTTTCGAGTTCTGAAATTTCATCCTTGATGCAAATGACAGATGTTAATCCATTAATTGGATTTATAATGAGTAATATGTAGAAATAACAAGCTGACATGGCATTATACATATGATAAAATATTTGTCGCATCAGATTTGGAAATAGCAAAACTTAAATTAATGAATTTAATAGTTGTCGTTTGATGAAAACTGAAATTTTATAATTCGAAAAGTACATGGATTAAGAATGACCAAATTAAAGTACTAGGACTAAATTCTCAACTTTTGTAAAGTACACTGACTAATAGCAGAATTTAACCAAAAGAAAAAGACAACAGATAAATGAAAATCCAAAGGGTGGGTGGTTGAAAGAAAATTGAGGATAGAATTGAAAGGTAGACTTTGCAAATGAACCCCAAAAAATAAAAGCATCTTTAGAAAATGGAAGCTTATGCAGGGTAGTTATATATGTTGTTCAGACTTCTCATTATTTTAAAGTATTCATGTTTGGCATATCTTCAAACTTGGGTATATAAATATGACCTTCCTAGAAACCTCCAAACATATGAAAGAGAAACATAAAAAAGACGAATATACTCATGTTTGACACATACCATTATCCAACATACCCGAGTCACAGTAACATAGCTAGTTATAATAAGAATTTATTTCATGGCAGTTCTTTCTTTAACACTAGATTTTTCTTAAACAATATATTGATCACAAGAACATCATTTCCATCTATTGGGACCAAATATTTTAATAATAGCATTATAATATACAGCAACATAGCCAACTAACCTCATCAATTACATGTTGTATCTCTTCTGAAGCTTTAGCTACACTATCAGCTGAAGTGCCTTCAATGACTGCAAGCAATAAACATTCAACCCAAGCTCCAAGATAGCTTTACTTACATATATCATAAAAAAAAGTGTGAAGCCTTTAAAACCAGATAACTCTAACATTAGTGATAACACAATATTCCATGAACACAATGAAGAAAAAGAAGATGTTTTTAGAGGATAACAAAATTCTTACAAATGGAATCATTCTGCTTAGATGATGGAAGGATTATCTGAACCCCAGTCTCCTTTTCAATCTTTTCCTTTGTAGATCCCCTGCATAGGATATCATTAAAAAATAAATAAGTAATTAAAAATGTAACTAAAGATTTGAGATTTTTGGATGCCGAGTTTCATACGCTTTCCCTTTAACAAATCGAATTACAGATGCACCAACCTGCATATTAAGCACAAAAAAACAGTAGATATCAGCATCATGCATGAGAGAAAGCTAAACCAAGCACTGCGGCAAGAAAAAGGAAAGCTGTGTTGAGGGTGGGTCGACTTTTTTGGGAGAAGTTTTCAAAGTGTCGTCTCCTGAACAGTCGACTGCATCTCTAACAACTGAAGATATTATTCTTGTGTCGGGTTTTTGCCTCCAACCTTTGCAGAGAGCCGTGTATGGTTCACGGAGGGGGACGTTTTGGTTGGTGGTACTTGCAAGACTCAGTAGAGGTGTTAGTAATGTGCGTGAGAATAATTATGAAGTTAGTTGAGTGCAAGCTACTCAAACCACCAACTTGAGGCTTATAAGCCTTAGGTTGGTGGTTCGAGCCCCCCTCACGCATTATTTACATAATCACGCTCACACCCTATACTAACACTTCTCCCGAGTTTTGTAGGTACCACCGAGGCATTCCCTTCTGTGAACCGGACACAGTTCTTTTTGTGGAGACTGGGGACAAAACCCCAACACGGGGACAATACCTTCAGTTATTGGGAGTCTAGTTGACTGCCCGACAGACGACAGTTCGAAGACTTCTCCTGAAAGAGTTGACCCACCCTTATTCTACAACAAGGCTCAACAAACTGTAATGTGTAAACAGAAAGGAAAGAGAATTATTGAAAGGTTAAACAATTAAAATTTACGTGGATGAAAAGTGAATGCTTTATAGCTGAAAGCTCCGGCTTTTCTTTCATTGCTTCATCTTCAATATCATCCTCCAAGGCTTTAGAATTGACAATGGCATTTGTAACTTCAATTACCTTGTCATTTGATTTTTGCATTTGACAATCACTTTCTAACCCGACAGTCACATCCTTTATCACAGGCTCTGTAAAATTATCATAAAAGACTTTACAGGCAACATAAAATATGACTCGCACCAACAAAGACCCGACTGTCAAAGCCAATCTGCAGCAAGGTAATATAGTGCTCCCAAATTGTTAGATACTTGGATTGTAGGAACTATATGCAGCAACCCGATTAGCAACAAAGGTAAAAGCTTTGAAATCTTTACTAAATGCGGAAGCTGATAAGAAATTTAGCTCAACTTAAGCATTACAAACATGTCAAAATAGGTCATATTCTACTATTGGTCCTCCTAATTAGACAAAGTTGCAAATTTAGTACCCTATAGATTCACTTGGATAGATTGAGTCCCTAAACTATGTGCTTTTAAATTCAGTGGAATTAGTAATGGTATTAGGATTTCCTTTTAATCATTTTGACATGGTGTTGACGTCAAGAACATGGTAGGTAATATGGCTCTCCAAATATATGGAAGAACTTAAAAAGATCGAATATATCTGTCTTAGACACATATCTATATCAAACACACCCAAGTCCAAAGTAACATAGGATTTCACAATCTATAAAAGTTTAAGTAATTTGATTCATATGAATGAATCTATAAGAATTCGTCACTTAGATCACATAAATTCCATGTGGCAAAAATGCCAAGTCATCCGCATTATCAAAGTCAATTCCGTGCCACCATAGCCGATGGCCACATAAGCACTACTGTTAGAAAAATCTTGACAGTGTTAACGAGTAGAGTAACCTTTTAAAATCCATAAAAGTTTAGGGACTGAATTCATCCAAACAAATTTATAAAGACTAAATCCGCAACATTCCTTTAAGTATAGAGACTAATCGTATAACTCAACCTCTAAAATACCATTATTCAGGCCAATATATCATTGAAAAGGAACTGTGGAACAAGATTAAAGCCTAAACTCAAGTCACATTGAAGACTTCTTTGAAAAAGGAAGATATAAGTTCGCAAACAAAAACATACCTTTGAGGGAACTATCTTGAATACAAACCGGTCTCCATACGAGAGTACCTTTCTTTTTCTTCTCCTTGTCCATGGCACCAGACTTAGCTTTTGCCCCACCCATCCTCAAACCAAGGTTCAAACTATGATACGAATAACACCCTTGTAAATGAGTTGGTACTACATTATCGAACCTTTGCTTGTTCTACAGCATTAGGAAACAACAATGGTGTAACACATCACAAATTAGACCATTAATTTCAGAGAAAAGATATTGAGAATTCTTTAATTTTCCAAATTCAATATGGCCACGTATAGTCCCTACAAGTAGTTTCAACCCAATGAACAAGCCTAGACCAAAGATCAACTTAAAGTACTAGGGAAGATACAAGAACAAGAATCACATTGCTGAAACTGGAAATATCAAACAAAGAGCCTGCACAAAGAACTTGATGGACTACTAAAGACACCATTTTGAGTGAACACCACACAAGGAAAATTTAATATAAGGCTTCTTAGCTACTTTATTATTACTGTATAAGATGAAGGTACACAAATATTTTGTTTTCTCTCAAATGATGCCTATACAAATGGAACAATCAAATGAAGCACATACCAGTATTCAAGTTACAAATGCTTTCCAATAAGCTGTTTTCACTAAGAAGATTGATTGCAGTTCTTTACATTAATAGTTACAATAATTTAAAAACCAATGCTTAAAGGGGGAAAGGGTAATCTTAACACAAATTCTTTGAGGTCAGAATCTGAAAGTAACTTACCAGCTTCAATTTAACATAAGCATTTGTTAACTTCAACAAATCATCAATTCTGCAGAGATAATGACAGCAAAATTAACGTATTATTTCAAAAAAGAAAAGAAAAAGGAAAGCTTTTTTTTTTTTCCCTTCTCAGAATGTAAAAGCTTTGATTGCATCAATTAGTTCATTTTGGTGTTTCTCTTCAATTGTTTAGACTTAATTTCAATGTCCAATAGTCTAAAAAAAAATCTTTAATTTGAGAAAATTTTAATAAACTGTTAACAAAAAATAGAGAAATAGGGAAAAAATATAAAGATTCTCAATCCAACCCTTTGCAAAATGAAAATCCCAATTCTATTTTCATATAATTTATTTTGATATAAACAATTTCATGTGAAAATTACCTCCTTTTTGGTGTTTGAAGAGAGGCTTCTTTTCTAGTTATACCAAGTCTTATTCATTAATTTTCTCTTCATAGTTTCTATCAGTTTCTCGGTAACCAAACACAGGGTTTTAAGTAAAAGAAGCGTACCTGAAGAGAGACCTAAAATCTAGCGCATTCCAGTTATTTTAATGAAAAATTCATACCTTCTAATTATCGGTATTAATTCTATAAAAAATAATGTTATTTATAATTAATATTATTCTCATTATTTGCAAAATTTTTATTAATTTAAGTAAAATTGAGTGGATATCTAATCTCGCTCATGATTCAAATTAAATTTACTCAATTAAATGGATCATCCTTAAATAAAAATTTTAGTTTTTAAATTTCCACAGGCATGTGAAAAAATGTATAATATAAAAAAACTCCTAAATAACAAGAAATTATTAAACTTTTTTATATACTAATATAATAAGAGTTTTTATTTAAATATTGCAAATTTTTTTCCCTAACATCTTCCAAAATTATTTATCAAAAAATATATTTTTTTTATTATACGATTTTGACACTTATGGATGTTAAAATTAATTCGATATTTAATGCTTCATGTATTCCGAACCTCTTAGGAAATGAATAAATAAACAAAAAGGATCTCAAACACACATTAATATTAAAATTAAGTTGGCCAAATTTAAAATTTTTAACTAATTGAATTAATGTATTTAACTTGATTAACCTCAACATTCACAAATATCAATATCCCTTATAAATACACCTTGCATTTATTCTCACACAAACCCCTAAATTTCCCTACCATAATCCCTAAACTTATCTACTAATCCTTAAATTTAACCCAACTTCCAAATCTTAAAATTACATTATTGAGTTTGCAACATCAACATATATCTTTCATTGCAACACAATTGGTAAAATTAGTTTATTATTATTAAATATTGTTTTTCACAAATAATCGAATTGTCTCACCCTATTTTAATTAAACTTTAGGTATGTTGGACCCTTAAACCATCTCGCATTTACGAAGGGCTCATTTATATACACTTACTAAAATGAACACGTTTCTATGCATTTAGACAGGGGCAAAGCCAGGGGGGCTGGCATGGGCCCCGGCCCCCCTAAAAGGTAAAATTGCTATTGAGACCCTTGAAATTTTTTAAAATTTTAAATTAATAAAGGTAAAATTACACTTTGGCCCCCCTAAAATTATAAAAATTCAATTTAATCCTTTACAAATTAGAAAGATATAAACTATAAAAAAATAAAATTTCATCCGCCCCCCCTAAAAAATTATCCTGGCTTCGCCCCTGCATTTAGAAGTTTATTTTTACAATAGTTGAAGGATGGAGGCTTGAGATCTATACTTTTAGTGCAACAAATGTACGATAACACTGGAAAATGTAGAGCTATTAACGGGTTATGTGATCGATTCATTGGAAGTACTCACCATATTGTTTGGCATATTCCTAAGGACAAGAGGAATTTTGATAGGAAAAAGGTGAAATTTGCATGGTTTTAGAGGCAATTCAACAATCTCTTGACTAATGCTATTGCGGATGAGTTCAAATAAAATGTCAAGTCAACAAAATCATACATGTAAACAATTGGGTGCAATTTTATTTCAAAATGCTTTTCAACATATTTTCTACGAGAAAACTTTCATCTTTTATCTCATATAAGCTAAACATTAAGCATATCATAGTTGTATTTTACATTCACTTTCAGATCCAAATAACATAGCCATAGGTTAAGCCTAGTAAGAACTGCACTTGAGCATACTTTCTATAAGAAAACTTTCATCTTAATAGATAGCTTCAAACTCCAAATTTACTTTCAATTCAATTACGAAAATAAAAACTTATACATAGTTTTGAGTTAATTATAATTTCATGTCAAAGTTGTCGAGCATTACTCACTTCAGCAACAGTGCGTTTATCTGAAGCCATCCACAATTTTCCTACAACAATTACCTCTCCATTTCCTTTCCTTTTAACTTCAACCACCACATGTATGAGGTTTCCTCTATTTGCAATTACCTTTGATTCTACCTCCACATGTTCCTAAAACAATCAAATAATTTTGCAATTATCCATCAAAACACCTTTGAATTTATTTAAAGAATGAAAAAGTAACAAAAAAATTCTTAACTTGAATCTTAGCTGTTGAATAATATGAAACGTTGAAATCAACCGTACTAATAACACAATTGGCAAAAGAGAAAGTAGTAACGGGTCCGATGAGGTCGAGCATAGTTGCTAAAGCTCCAACATGCCAATTTCCATCAACATCCTAAACCAAAATACAAAAAAAAAAGAAAAGAAAAGAAAAAAAAAGCATAATAGAGTCTATTATCATAAATTTAAGGTTAAATTCTACTATTAGTCCCTGTACTTTGTAAAAGTTGTGGATTTAATCCACGTGCTTTTTAAATTTTAAAATTTCAATTCTTACCAAATGATAGTTGTTCAATTCATTAAGTTTTAATATTTCCAAAGTCTGATTCTCCAAATATATTATCCTATGTGTAATTTCATGTCAGCTTGTTCTTTCCACATGTTTTTCACTAAAAAATCTAATAAATGGATTAACAATCATCATTTGCATCAATATTGAAATTTTAAAATTATAAAAGTATAAGAATGATCTAATTGGAGAATATGGACATGGGTGAAACCCAAATTTTTTATGAGAGGCTGAAACTAAGTTATATATTTTGATAAGAATAAAAATGCAATTTCACCAATATATTAGCTTAAATCTTTACCGTTTTTAGAAGGATTAAATCAAATCTACAACTGTACGCATAATACAATATTAATAATTGAATTTAACCAACGGTATTGGTTAGAATTTAATGAAAAAAACCAAAATACTTATAGTTTGGATTGAGATTTTTCATACCGAGACAGCATTTGGAACGACGAAATCGAATCACATTAAACCTTTTTTGGCATGGGTGATTTGCAGTCCTTGGAGGACTGTAGCTTCTAATCCATGGCCTATTTTAGATTGAAGAACAGCATGAAGCCATACAAGGGATTTCTGTACAGAATCATTTTCCATTTCCTTATATCTCTTCCAACTTGTCTCAGATAGATGCTTGTACTGTTTCCCTTTTTACAATCATAGGGTGTTGTCCTTATTTATTTCTCTTATGGCTTTGATAAGAACGATGTGAATGTATGATAAGATGAGAATTTCTAGCGATGATTTCAAAGATTTCTTTATTTTCTTCCATTTTTTATGGTATTTGCTGCTTTATCTTCTTTCGTTCGCAAATGCTGATGTTTCGAGAAAAAGAAAGGGTAAATTACACCAACAGTCACTCAACTTTGGGGTAACTGACAAAACAGTCAGCTAGGTTTCATTTCAGTTACTCATCTTTCAAAAAGTTACAAAATAGTCCTTTTTGCCATTTTCCGACACAGACGTCACGACAAAGTGACATGGCAGGTGACGGCGTGGGTAAATTACACCAATAGTCACCCAACTTTGGGGTAACTGACAAAACAGTCACCTAGGTTTCATTTCAGTCACTCAACTTTCGAAAAGTTACAAAGCAGTCACTAATTAACAGTTACTGTTAACAGAATTACTGACGTGGCAAGTTAACTTGCCACGTTGGTGAAGCAGCTCCTCCTCCTCCTTCTTCTTCTTCACCTTCATTTTGGCTAAGGATTCAGAGGGGAAACTAGCACTTTCAGTCGAAGAAATCAAAGCCCAATGCACTGTCAAATGATCTCCAAACACAAATGAACAACTTTCTGCCATGTTTTTTAAACTGGGGTTCTCTTACTTTTAACATTTTGTAATGTGTTTGTTTGTTTATACATGCAGGAGGTGATGTTCGCAACACTGGATAATCCATCGAATGCAGCAGAATGGGTAATGGCAGAGGTGATAGACCAACCTGAAATCCTCTAGAAAGCAACGGAGGAAATAGAAAGAGTTGTTGGAAACCAGAGGTGGGTTTAGGAGTCTGATATTCCAAGACTCAACTACGTAAAATCTTGTGCAAATGAAGCATTTCAGATTCACCCCATTTCACCCTTCAACTTGCCCTATGTCTCAAATGCCGATGCCATCGTTGCTGGCTACTTCATCCCCAAAGGCAGCCATGTTTTGCTTAGTCGGCTAGGCCTAGGCCGAAACCCCAAGGTTAGGGACGAGCCATTGGGGTTGAAACCTGAGTGACACTTGAAGGATGGGTGTATTGAAGAAGTTGATCTGACAGAGAGAGAACTGAGGTTCATATTGTTTAGTACATGGAGGAGGAGGAGGAGGAGGAGGAGGAGGAGCTGCTTCACCAACGTGTCAAGTTAACTTGCCACATCAGCTGGTTAACTTGCCACGTCAGCAATTCTGTTAACACCCTAACGGTAACTGTTAATTAGTGACTGTTTTATAACTTTTCGAAAGTTGAGTGACTGAAATGAAACCTAGGTGACTGTTTTGTCAGTTACCCAAAGTTGGGTGACTGTTGGTGTAATTTACCCCAACCCGATCACTCATCAGCTTTGCCAACGTGGCAAGTTAACTTGCCACATCAACTGGTTAACTTGCCAAGCCAGCAATCCCGTTAACCCCCTAACGGTTACCGTTAATCAGTGACCATTTTGTAACTTTTTCATGACGTTGGTGACTGTTTTGTAACTTTTTGAAAGTTGAGTGACTGAAATGAAACCCAGGTGATTTTTTGTCAGTTACCCCAAAGTTGAGTGACTGTTGGTGTAATTTACCCTAAAAGAAATTCATTTAGAGATTTAAGCCCCTTTAAATAAAATATCTTTTTACACTAGTAACAATATTAATATCAATTAAATTAATATTTAGTTGACATTATTCAATTATAATATAATTATTAATTTATGTGCTTATTTTATTTATTTATAATATAATTATTAATACTTATATTTTATTATTTTTTATATATAAAAATAATATATATATTTATTATTCATTAATATTATTTGTGAACCTATTCAATTATATAATTACAAACATATTTGTTTAACTTAGACAAACAAATATAAACAAAAATTTATTAATTTAATCTCGATTCATTTAAAATCATACAACCAACCCATTGCATAACCCTATTTTTACTTTTTTTTTTTTTAGATAAACTTTTTAATGTACCAATGAAGCTAATATAACTGGGTTTATTTTATTTTATGATGCTAACATGACTATTGAATAGTATGAAAAGTTTGACATTAATCTGAAAATAGTCACACGAAACAAAAGTAATATAAAAATAAATTGGGTAAACTGTAACCAGGGTTATTCAACTATTATTAAGTTTACATTTTGGTAACTCAATTTTAAAAAGTTACAAATTGGTCATTAAACTATTTGAAAGTTTTCATTTAATTTACTAACAAATGTTTTATCACTGTTAACTCACTATTCATTATGGGGTAAATTACATTCAAGGTCACTAAACTATTAATAAGCTTACAATTGGGTCACTTGATTTAAAAAAAAAGTTACAAATTGTCACTGAATTGTTTGAAAGTTTTAAGGACCTCATTCACCATTGTACTCCAATAATCTCACCACCGTCCAACCTCCTCCTTCAACAAAGAAACACATTGAATTAGAGCTTTTTCCCTCCTCTTTCAACTTTACGGTTTAATTTTCCTTGAAATGGCTAACCCCGTAGATTTAAACTTGAAGCTCTTCGATCTCCGTCCACTGTCGTTAGATGGTTGCCTGACTCCGATATGTTTCTCTTCTTAGTGAGGCTTTCTCCTTGACCTTTTAGATTGAGCCTTTATTGCCTAGAACTCTTAGACTAATTCTTGACTGAATCTAGTACATTTGAGTCTCCTTTTTCTTGATATTTCGATTCTCTTTTCCCTGGTTTTATTTTATCTCTTTGCTTTAGTAAATCTTGTTTCAAGCTTGTTGACATGATGGTTTCTTCCTTTTTATTTGTATTTTGTTTGTTTTTATTGTGGTTGTAAGTTGTTGATACTGTTGGGATTATCGAGTTAGGGAGTAAGGGTGCAAAAATTGAAATTCCAAAGTGTAAACTTGTAAACCTACTAAAATTTCAGTGACCAACTTGTATTTTTTTTAAATTAAATGACGAAATTGTAAACTTACTAATAGTTGAGTGATCAAATTGTAAAATTATTAGTCCTCACATTTGATGTCCATTAGGAATTTAATGGGACAGTGATCAATTTACAACTTTCAAATAGTTGAGCGAATAGTTTGTAACTTTTTTAAAATTAAGTGATGAAAGTGTAAACTTACTAATAACTGAGCAACCTTGGGTGTACCTTACCCAAATAGATTATGGTGCAACCACGATTTGGGCAAAAAAAATGATATAATAAATATGTGTCTAACAATTTCATATTAAAACGAGTGAGAGTTTTGCCAATAACCTTTTGACCTAGTTGCAAGAATATTGTGTTGTAGGCATGAGAGCTTTGGTTCAGTTCTAAACAGACCCTTTCCTTATCCTCCAATCATTAAAAAAAATGAGAGTTTGGTTGAATTGATTAATTAGAAACTTTGAAATTTTTAATGACTTGTGTTTGAATCCTACTCGGTTTGAATCCTTCTCTATCTCTTTCTATATATAATACTGAGAATAATCCTACTATATATTTACATTGATTTTTATAGTTTTTATATAAATTCTAAAACATAAAAAGATAAAAACATCCCCTAAAATATATTTATTACTTTATGAAAGGAAAAACGTTTTTAGTCATTTCTTGATTGAGTCTATGTCCAATTAACTCGTGACACCAACTCAATCAAGAATATTATATATAGTATATAGATAGTATAGATAATACAGAGCAGGAAAACACATTAAGAGCAGATGAACCAATATAAGAACGTGCAAAATCAATATAATACAAGTTATTATTATTTTTTTAAAAAATTAGGTTTAAATGTTAAAAAAATTCTCATAAAATAATTAAAAAAATTAATCAAGCCTAATAAAAATTTCTACCAATTTAGCCCCTAATCAAAAGAAAGCAATTAATTGGGCTCTTGAAATATAGTTTTCGGTTGAATCTTATGACAAACCATTAAGTGAAGGCATGGTGTTTAATATGAAAAAATATTGATGTGAGGGTTTAATTAATTTTTTTAATTATTTAAACCTAAGAATTAATAAAAAATTATAAAAAATTAGAAAACTATAAAACTATAAAAAATATATAAAAATATGAAAGAAAGTATCTAGCATTATAAAATATTATTAATATATTATAAAAATATGAAAAAATATTGAAATTATTGAAAAAAATAGGAACATTAAAAACTATAAAAATATTACACATTAAAGAGAAAAAAGCCTAAAAATCTAAATTACACTTGACCATAGTCTGCCTCTTTGGCACGAAATTTGTCTGTCAATCTGACACAAAACTAGGTCTTTTTCAATTGCACGTTTGGGTTATCACTAAATTTGGACGGCGACCATCCCTTAGAAGCATCCTTCTATCAAATCAATCTACGCACGCAGGGAAGAATTTAGCCAATTCCTGCAATAATGGAAAAAGAATTTGCTGGTTTAACAATAGAAGAAGAAGAAGAAGCAGTCTTATAGTTTCAATCTGAGCCGACTCTGGAAGTAGAAGAACAAAACTTTAGTTTGGTGGGATGTTTTTTAACAGCAAGTATCATTCACTTTCCAGCAATGAAAAGTACTATGGCAAACTTATGGCATCCGGTAAGAGGTGTCCAAATTTGAGATCTTGGGGAAAAACGTTTTCTGTTTCAATTTTATCATATTATGGATATGAATCGTGTCTTAAGAGGGGCTCCATGGACATTCAACAATCATCTTCTGATTTTTCACAATATTCAAAAGGGGGAGGATCCTTTAAAAGTTCCTCTAATCTATACGCCTTTATGGGTACAGATTCACGATATTCCAGTGGGGTTTTTTTCTGGAAATCTGGCAAGGCAAATAGGAAAGTTTTTGGGGGAATTTATAGAATATGATAGTTCAGATATGGGAAAAGGGTGGAGGAATTTCATGAGAATCAGAATCAAATTGGATGTGAGGAAACCACTAAAAAGGAAAAAGCAGGTGTCTTTTGCAGAAATCTGTTCTTATATCAGATTTAAATACGAGTGATTGACACTTTTTTGTTTCTACTATGGCCATTTAGGTCATAGTAATTCTTACTGTGAAGCGAAAATGTTATTTGGAGTGGAAGTGGCTGATATGGGATGGGATCTGTCTTTAAAAGCACGAAAGAGCAATGGCTATGAACAATATATGGTTACGTGAAGAAGGAGACGATGGACAGAACGCAAGTGGAAGGAATAGACAATTCGTAGAGAACAGGACGTGGGAAGTGAGCAATATGCCGAAAACTGAAGCCTCAATTGATCCGGTTTTAGGAATTAATTTAGAGCGTATTCGCCCTAATTCATCACATCAAGGGAGAAATTTAATAGCTGAACAGACTTTTTCGGTAATGGAGCATAATTTGGAGGAAAGGGTCCTTATGGGGGAGGAAGGAAAAAAAAGACAACAAGGGGAAAATGCGGTTCAATCCATAAGGGATAACAACGACAAGGGAGTAGTACGAAGTAGGAGTTTATTGGAAAATGTAATATCCTGATTTTTTGGGTCTGTGCATTTGGTATGTTGTATGGCTAAGTTAGTAGGTAAAGGCTTTAAGGTATGGATTGGGCTCAGGCTTGGACTTAAATCTGGGCTAAGTTGATTAAAAATAATGTTAGTTTATAATTAAAAGTTAAGTAAGTATGTTTAGTAGCAAGTTGGGCTTGTGGCCCAAAGTTTGGAGGTGCAATAAGTGGGCATATAGGTGGCGTCACGAGGGGAAGGAGTTTGGGCCTCGTGTGGCAACTTGGGGCCCAAGTTAATGGGTCAAAAATTTGGCACTTCAAGGGGGACGGCACATGAGCTACATTTTAGGAGCTTTATTTCTTTTTAATTTAGTAATTAAAAGCTGATAATTAAGAGGGGAGAGTTGGTTCTAAGTTGGCCTCTTCTAAAGATGAGATAGGGATTGGGTTATCATGCAAGATAAGAGCTATCAGGAGGGAGAGAGTTGGCCGAAACTCCAACTCTGAGTGTGTGCCTGTGTATAGCCGACATTTGGAAGGAGAATTATCATCTTTTCCATTTGTTTTTCTCACTTTCTCATCTTTTCTCTCAAGCCAAAATTCTTTTCTCTCTTTTCTCTCTTCTAGCCGAAATTCCTTAGCCTTCTTCTCTTCTCCAACATCTTCCTGAAAGCTGAATTCTTCTTACTCATATTCCTCCTCCATAGCTGAATCTACAAGGGAGGTTTCTGTTTCTCAAAGGTGCACCATAAGCCGCATACTCCTTAGTAATCTGGTGAGTTTCGGGATTTTATTCTATGCGATTTCACTCTTTCTTTTCATTAAGATCTAACCCGAAACACTTGTTTAAGGCCTATCGATTTTCCCTCTCTGCTTCTAGTAGCCGAATCTATCTTATTAAAAGTCTCCTGTGCCGATTTGGTGGAAAAGCCGAAGGTGGGTAGTGGTAGGTTCGGCCGAATGGCCTTTCTTGATTTCTTTTATTTGGCCGAATGCCATATGGGCTAGATTGGTGGTGATTTTCGGTTTATTTGATATTTTGAGGATGGCCGAATGTAGGTTGGAAGGTGGCGGGTTCGTAAAGACTTTTTGGGATTCGAAAGTTAGGTAAGAGTTCTTTTAAACGCTATTATTATCTATTAAATCTTATCGATCTGAATGGTTTAGTGACCAAAGGGTTATTATGGCCGCTAATAACAGTCAAACAGTAGGAGGGGTTGGATCTATAAACCCAACGCCAAAGTAGCGTAGAAGTAGTAAAAAGCGGTAGTACGAAAACTAGGTGTGTAACTCTTACACACTTTCTTACGTAATATGTTGTATGTTATGTGTTATTTAAAAGCCGGAATGACGGTAATGGTTACGAAAATACCCTTGTGGGTAAAAGCGAGGATGCCAAGTAAGTTGTTATTCTGAAAATGTGGTTTAACATGTTAAGCATGATCATACTGATATTGATTGCATGAGTATATGCCATGGGTGATGAGAGGAGGGGGAAGTATGATTTATCAGACTGTCACCAGTGATTTGGTATCACACAGTGGGTTGGCCCTACATATTACGAAATTGTGACTAAGTCTCAGTGGTTTGGCACCACCAGTGGTTTGGTACCACAAGGGGTATATTTGGGAGACCCGGATGGATACTTAGGTGGGTTGCATGACTTGCATATTATTGTATGAATTTGTGTAAGAGCATAACTTTCTTGGGATGGGGATTTATACTTCCTTTACATTTTGCAGATCAGACTTAGATCGTGGATATGGAGCCGGAGTGGACTCGAGGTGGCCATGCTCAGCAGCTGATTTATTTCAAAGTTTTCTGTTAAACTTAGTTGTTTTACTTTAATTTTGGGTTTACATCGTTGTAATAAGGCCGCCTAACTTTTATTTTGGGATGTTTTATTTGGTTGTTCCTATAACTTTTGCTAAGCAAACCTGATAGATATGAATTGGATGTTTTTTTTCAAAACCTCGATAAGTACGTGATTTTTTTTTAAATACTCACTGATTAAATAAATGATAGGGAATAACAATAAAGCAAATAAGTTTTCTAAAACAAGTCTTAACACGTTTTAAACTTCACCAAACTCAAATTCATTTTCTAAAAATTTTCCAAGGGTTTTCTCCACCAACGAAGTTGACAAACCGATTTTATTAAAGCATTTTCTTCCCCGTAGCATGCCAGACTTGGGTGTAGCGTTTAGAACGGGTTTGGGGTGTTACAGAAAATGATCTTTTATTATCGGCGGCTGCCAAAAGGTAAGCCGACCGGTCGTAATGAAAATTTTAAGTTGGAATGTCCGGGGTTTGAGGAACCTACGGACTATTCAAAGGCTTTGGCAAATGCTGAAGACACATAATCCCCAAATGGTCTTCTTTATGGAGACAAAGATAAATAAAAGGCAGATGGAACGAGTACGTAGAAGTTATGGATTTCTTAATGGCTTGGAGGTGGATCCTGATGGTTCAAAATGTGGGTTATGCTTGGCATGGAAAGAAGAAGTTTCTATCTCGGTTCAGATTTTTTCAAAAAGACACATTGATGCACTAGTTGTTGACCAAAATAATGAACAGCAGTAGAGATTTACAGGGTTTTATGGCTCTCCTTATGCACAAGAAATAGAGGAATCATGAAATCTACTAAAAAGCTTGCGACGCAATGAGGAGCAATCTTGGTTTGTTTGCGGAGACTTTAATAAAATTATGTATATATTCGAAAAGAAGGGTGGGCTGCCTAGGGAGGAGAAAAGAATGGAAGATTTTCGTAACACGCTAGAGGACTGTCAATTGATTGATGTAGGCTATTCAGGAAACTGGTTTACTTGAGAGAGGGGAAATTCGCCAGAAACAAATATTCGAGAACGCCTAGATAGAGGAGTGGCTAATGTGAACTGGATGTCTATGTTTCTGGAGGCTAATATTAAACATTTGTTGCACTCGATGTCTGATCACGGTCCGCTTTTAATTACTACAATTAAAGAAGAATACATGAGTAGACCAGAAACTTTTAAATTCGAAGCATGGTGGGTCTTAGAAGAAACCTTTGAAGCGGAAGTTAAGTGTATATAGGATTCAGCTTCAGGTGATTTAGTACAGAAACTAAAGTATCTTAAAACGGGGTTGAGAAGATGGGCTACAAGGATTGGGATAACCAGAAGGCAAAAAAAAGGAAATCTTGACTTTAAAGTTGTCTAAATGACTGGAAGCAGAAAAGGACCGACGATAATTTAGCAGAGCTGATTGATACAAAGGTACAATTAAACTTTAAGATTGATAAAGACGAGAGCTATTGGGAGTAAAGGGCTAGAGTAAACTGGATAAAGCTTGGGGGCAGAAAGACAACCTTTTTTCATAGTATTGCAATACAAAAACGATGGAAAAATATCATCCAAAGTCTATAGAACACAGATGGCAGAGAAACAGGGGATTCGCAAGAAATGGCAGAAATTGCTAGAGCATATTTCCAGGATTTATTTAAGGCTGGAAAAAAAGGTTATTTTGAACATCTCCTAACAGGTGTTGAACGGTGTATTTCTGAAGAGGACAATAGATGTCTCACGAAGCCATACATAAAAGAGGAGATTTGGGACGCATTGGAAAACATGGGAGCTGCAAAAGCTCCAGGTGAAGATGGTTTTCTGGCAATTTTCTTTCAGAAATTTTGGCATATCGTGGGGGATGAGGTATCAACTTATTGTTTCCAACAGCTCAATGGTGATATGGAGGTTAGTCAAATTAATTCCACACATACAGTTCTTATTCTTAAGAAAACTAGTCCAACCAATCTTTCTCATTTCCGCCCAATAAGCCTATGTAATGTAATATATAAAATAATGGCTAAGGCTATAGCGAATCGATTCAGAGGAGTTCTTGAAAATGCATTGACAAAGCACAAAGTTCTTTTGTGCCAGGAAGATTAATCTTAGACAATGTATTTGTAGCATATGAAATTCTTCATACTCTAAAGAGGAAAAAACTGGGGAAAAAAGGGCTAATGGCAATTAAACTAGATATGAGTAAAGCATATGACAGGGTTGAGTGGGCTTTTCTAGAGGAAATGATGAGGAAAATGGGTTTTGAACCTAGATGGATTAGATTGATCATGAAATGCATATATACTGTTTCCTACTCAGTGGTTCTTAATAGACAAGCTGGAAGTATCTTTTCTCCAACGAGAGGACTACGACAAGGCGATCCTTTGAGTTCGTTTCTATTTCTGACTTTTGGAGAAGGCTTATCTAGCCTAATGTGATTGGCACAGCAAGAAGAAAATTTTAAAGGTGTTAAAGCAAGCAGAAAAGGCCCTCAAATATCACATTTATTATTTGCAGATGATTGCATAATTTTTGGAGAGGCTACGGAAAGGGGAGCTGGTCTATTAAAAAGCATATTACGGGAATATAGAATCTATTCGGGGTAGATAGTTAATTTTGAAAAGTCCACAGTTTTCTTTAGTTCTAATATAGGAATCGTAAAAAAGAGAATTGTTACTCGAATGCTAGGTGTACGAAGCTCAAACGACCTAGAACACTATCTAAGATTACCAAACATGGTGGGCAGAAGGAAAAATGAGACGTTTCAAAACTTAAAGGATAGATTCAAATAGAGAATAGATAATTGGAGTACACAACGTCTATCACAAGGGGGAAAAGAATTTTTTATAAAGTCTGTTCTTCAAGCCATCCCGACGTGTTCAATGGCATGTTTTCTATTTTCTAAATCGTTTTGCTCTGATCTCGAAAATATAATTGCAAAATTTTGGTGGCAGAAAGGCCATGGTCAAAGGGGTATTCATTAGTGTACGTGGAATGAGCTTTGCATTTCAAAGGAACAAGGGGGATTGGGATTTCGTAGGCTTGATCAATTTAATATTGCTTTGTTAGGCAAACAGGGTTGGTGGCTTATTAATTATCCCAATTCATTATTAGCACAGGTTTTAAAAGCAAAATACTTTCCTACTTCAGATTTCATCCATGCACAGTTGGGAAATTTACCTTCTCTTACTTGGAGGAGTGTTTGGGCTGCAAAAGAGCTACTAATAGATGGGCTATATTGGCGCGTTGGTAAAGGTGACCGGATTTCTATTTGGAATGGCCGATGGATCCCAGGCGTTACAATCAACCAAAGCAGCAACATCAACGAAAATCCAGAAATTGAATTAGTAGCAGATTTAATTGAAACAACAACACGCAGATGGAAAAAAGAGTTAATTGAGAATACCTTCTTAGAACATACTGCACAGAAGATCTTACAAATTCTTTTGGCGGAGGAAGATCATGAAGATTTTCAGGTTTGGTGTGGAGAACATACTAGTGAATTTACAATAAGAAGCACCTACAAACTATTACTGGAGGCTACTTTGAATCTTAATGATTTATTATTACAGATCGGAACAAAAAAATTCTATAGGAAACTATGGAATTTACAACTTCCATAAAAAATTTTAATCACTATCTGGCGTATATCATGGAATTTCATCCCAAATTTTAAAAACTTGAGATTGCGTCGAGTGGTTCTTGACAGCTCCTGTCCTCGATGCCGGGATGCAGAAGAGGATTGCAATCATGTTTTCAGATAGTGTCTTACAACAACAGAGATGTGGCAGACTTTTAATCTTTCATGGGTCATTAACTCAACTATTATTGATCTATGGGATTGGCTTACCTAGGTGTTTGACAAAGGAAACAGTGTACAATGTCGAATCTTTCGCTGTGCTGTATGGTTTATATGGAGCTCCAGGAATAAGTGCATACATTAGGGGAAAATAATAACAGGAAGGGACTTGTCAACGAAGATTCAGAGTTATATCGCAGAAATTGACAGATCGAGTGAGGACAAACATACCTGCGATGATAATAATCGACAAAGACAACAGACAAGAGAGACAGAAGCAACCGTTTTCTTTGATGCAGCATATGATAGCAAAAATACAATTTCGGCCTCTGGTTTGGTGGTGAAGGGAGTAAGGAATGAGTGGCTTGCCTCGAAATCGGTCATCCATCCCACAATAGCGTCACCGTTCATGGCGGAAGCACATGCGGGTTTACAAGCAATAGAATTAGGGATTACATTGGGGTTTCAATCTATAATCGTATTAGGAGACTCTAAAACAGTCATAAAAAAATGCAATACAACAGGAAGAGACAAGTCAGTTTTGGGGGTGATTATCTGAGACATTCAACAACATAGACAGTTTTTTCAAGAAAGCCATCTCCAATTTATCAATAGACGAAATAATGGTGAAGCCCATACAGTAACAACATAAACTTTAAGAAACAGAGAGGAAATTTACGTGGAAGAAGAATCCTTCTCGAGTCACCAGCGAAGAAGAGAGGAAAATGGTCTGCAAAACCCAGATTGAAGGAAACTTGCTGAAACTTGGAGAGGAAGAGATAGCAGAATTCAAAAATATTTGGTAAACGCTATCAATTGAATAGCTGTCATGGGAAATAGGAATGTCAGAAACTAATGGGCGCCAACTAAGAGACACCGATTGGATTTAATGTTGATACGACGTTTTGCTTTACTTTTATTTTCTGAACTATTCTGTTTATTTTGTTTGGGCCGTTATCTTTGGGCCATTGCTTTTTCGATTTTTTATGCCTTGGGTCCATTTCCTGTAACCCAAATTATTGTTTTGTTTTCATTCCTTTATTAATAAAGTCCAATTTGAAATTACTAAAAAAATTTATAAAAATAGTAAATATTATTAATAAATTGTGATCATTTAAGTAGAAATAAAATATCCTAATGATATGGCATAAAATCAGGAGAAAGGTAGGGAAAATGAAATATCCTCACATGTTTCTTTTTTCTTCTTTTTTTTATTATCTAAAGAGTGCTTGTTTTAATTTCTTTAGCTTTTAAGTTTTTTGCTCATATTGGTTGATTGACAACAATAAATTTAAGTCATTATTTAAATTTTAGAGGTCTAAGACTCTCTGTTAACTAGTATAAGGTACAGACCCTTTTTGACAAATGGTCATTTTTAGTTGTGAGTTATGTAATACATATGTGAATGTTGATTTTTAATGTTAGGCATGTTGATGCTTGAATTGGTAACATTTGATGCTAAGAAAAAGAATGATTAAGAACATATTTGAGTCTAGTATGTTTGTCCAAACCATTTTTTTAAATCATCGACTTTTTATTTAAAAACGAAAATGGGAGTTGCCACCAATCTTTTTTTTATGAGGTGTGATCGGGTCACATCGTAATTTGATCATTTTAATAAGAGATTTGATTTACTAAAACAACGATTCTGGTCTACAAAATTCAGGAGAACGGGTTCGGGAGTCGGTTATGTATGAGGAAGGATTAGAACCCTCGTAACGCCCAAAATTAGTACCTAATTGATTAATTAATGTCTTAGTGTCGAACGTTAAAAATTTGGAAAGAATTTAAAATACGATTCCTCTTTGTATTAATGTTAATTTTACTTAAAAATCGCTTGAATAAATTAAAACGTATGTTAAAGACCTTCTCGTCTCGAAGTAACAAAATGTCACGTCCCGTATGTTAGGACACAACACCTTGAACCTTTGAGAATAAAATTGCCTTTTATTTTTTATATTTAAATCTCATATATTTTAATTTTAAAAGGATATTCGGTCATTTAGGTTCAACGAGAAATTCGAAACCCCATAAGTTAGGGTACGACTTCTCGAAGCTCCAAATACGGAATATTACCTTTATTTTTAAAATTTCATTTCTTTTGAAAAATAACAAGTGTAATATTTAAAACGATGGGTATCTATCTTATTTTAAACATAGTGTACGGGGTAGTGATGATGAATAATAAGTAAATACAGAAATGTCATGTTAGCAATAATGAAATTATAATAATAACATTGATATTGTTAATCACATCATTTTAGATAAACATAAAAGGTGGAATATATAAAAAAAATAAGTAAACACAACATGAGGATATTAGAAATAAATGATAAGGTAACACGAAATAAAATAATAATGACGGAGATAAGAAAAATTGCACACATGAAAGAATAGTTTAATTTTTAAATGTAAAAGATAATAAACAAAATAATGAATAGATAAATAAATGAGTAAATAAATAAAATAAATATATATAGTATTAAATTTGGATATTTTAAAAGGTAAAAGAATAATGAACAAAAGTAAAAAAAATATGCTAATATACATACACACAATCCAATTTTTAAGCACATATATAAAAATGAGTAATAAAGTAAAAATAATAAAGCAAAATAAATAAAAATACCCAATAAAAAGAAAATAATAAGAAAACAGTTTTAAATATAAACTAAAAAATAAAATAATAATAAATAAGCTAGCAAGTAAATAAATAAAGAATTAAAATGAATAAAGGACCCGATTGCCACTCAAATTAAATTAACAGGATAAACTAAGATAAAAATATAAACAAAGGACTAATTCGAAAGGCGCGAAAACAAATAAGGACTAAATGAGAAAATAATCCGATCCTCTGGACATGCGTCCCTTCTCCAGGAGATCAACGAACCAGGAACTAAATTGAAATACATGAAAATCATGCGGTATAATCTATAAAAATTAAAAGAAAAGGATTTGGGCCCAATTGTAAACCATTCGAAAAGCGGAAGGACTGAAAGGGTAAATAGATCTTATTTAAAAACACGCGGATCCTTCGGGTCGGATTCTGGGTCAGAGGTAAAATGACATCGTTTTGAGGCTATTGAAGTTAGCCCTAAACAACGTCGTTTTACAACGTTTATATAAGCCAAAAGTTTTTTGAAAAAACCATTTCTGTTCAGTTTTTTTTAAAAAAAAAAATCTTGAGAGGCTTTCCCTTTTCCGTCTGGCTTCTCCGATTTTCGGGCATGGGGTCGCCGGACTCTGCCGTGATGTTCGTCGGTCGCCAGCGATGGCACCGCCCCTCACAGTGGCTGGCAAAAATAAAAAAGTTCATTTTTTTATCGCTTTTCACCCTCAGCCCCGATTTAAAATCGAAATGCCCAAAAACCCACAATAATTTCAAAAAATAAAGGAAAAAAGAGAAAATGAAGGGACCTTTCGGTTTCGCGGTGTTGTCGGTGGGGTTTTCGACGAGCCCACTGACTTGGCCACCCTCAAGACCGGAGAAAACTCCGACTACGGCGACTCAAGTGACTAGTTTCCTTTGTTATTTATTTGCTTCAAAAAATAAAATCAGATAAAAAATAAAATTGCTACCTCTTGAAATATCTGTTTTCTTTTTATTCTCGTGTTTGTGTGTCTGAAAAAATACATGGTTTATTATGGCCTCTTTTATAGCCGAGGTTACAAGATTCTTTTTTGTTTTTTGCTTTTGTCTGCTATTGCTCTTTTATTTTTTCTTTGTTGTTTCCTTTTTCCTTGCGTGTTTGTTTTGTTGCGTACTACTTATTCTTTGCAGGGGGTGGTTGGTGTCAGACGGCACGGGTAGCGCGATCGAGGAGGTTGCGGCATTGTAGGTTCACATGGGATTAGGGTTTCAGTTTTTACTGAAACTGAGTTTAGTTTTTGGGCCAACGGGCCGCCTAGGGTTTTTAGTTTTTGGGTTTGTAAATTGGGCTTTTTGGGCTTAATACATATTGGGCTATATTTGTTGTAAATGGACTGTGGACTATTATTTTTTATATTTTTATTTTGTTTGTTTTGGTTTTTTAGGTTGGGCCCGGGCAAAATTGGGCTTCTACAGCTGCCCCTCTTTGCTCGTTGTCGTGTAACGAGAATGGAGCAAAGACTTTAAGAAGGCCAATTTTACCTGGTCTTGCCGAATCTCGACTTCCTTGGTGCTTTTCTTTTCGAAGTGGCTTCATTCCATCCCATTACAACTTAAGGGGTGTAGAAATTATTGCTTTGATTTACTCCACTGCAACTTCAGGGAGATAAGACTTGTATCTTTAATCTGCTCCGCTGCAACTTCAGGGGGGATGAGATTTGTATCTTCAATCTACTCCACTGCAACTTCAGGGAGATAAGATTTGGCTTGGATATGCTCCTTTGTAACTTCAGGGAGATAAGATTCACTATCTTCAATTTGCTCCACTGTAACTGAACTTCAGGAAGATAAGATTTGTGGCTTGAATCTCCCCTTCTGTAATTTCAGGGAGATAAAATTCACTTGTAGCTTTAATCTGTTTCATTGCAACTTCAGGGAAATAAGATTCGCATCTTCAATCTACTCCACTGCAACTTCAGGGAGATAAGATTTGTAATTTATGGTTTTAATCTGTTCCACTGTAACTTCAAGGAAATAAGATTTGTTATCTTTGATATGCTCCACTACAACTTCAGGGAGATGAGATTTGTAATTTGTAGCTTTAATTTGTTCCAATGCAACTTTAGGGAGATAAGATTTGTAACTTGTAGCTTTAATCTGTTCCACTGCAACTTCAGGGAAATAAGATTCGCTATCTTCAATCTACTCCATTGCAACCTCAGAGAGATTAGATTTGTAACTCGTAGCTTTAATCTATTCCCCTGCAACTTCATGGAAATAAGATTCGCTATCTTCAATCTGCCCCACTGCAACTTCAGGGAGATAAGATTAGTGGCTTCAATCTACTCCACTGCAACTTCAGGGAGATAAGATTCGCCATGGTAGATTTAATCCGACCTACTGTAACTTCAGAGGTATTAGATTTGTGACTTGTGGCTGTAATCTATTCCACTGCAACTTCAAGAAAATAAGATTCACTATCTTCAATTTGTTCCACTGCAACCTCAGGGAGATTAGATTTGTAACTCGTAGCTTTAATCTGTTCTACTACAACTTCATGGAAATAAGATTCACTATCTTCAATCCGCTCTACTGCAACTTCAGGGAGATAAGATTAGTGGCTTCAATCTACTTCATTGCAACTTCAGAGAGATAAGATTCTCCATGATAGATTTAAATCCATCCCACTGTAACCTTAGGGGTATAGAATTTATGGTTTCACTAATCCGTTACACCGTTCTTTGGGGAACATGACCTGTAAAATCGATTTCATGGGCCTATCTTTATGCCAAGTGATTAGGATGTTATGATCAGAATGAATCAAATGCTCCTAACTAGATGTGTATGAATGATATTTTTATGAATGCCGAATGCCATTTTTTTTGAGAATGATCCCCTTTTAATGTTTAGGTTGACATTGCTCGTTGTTTATCAAGGTTCTGTCACTGACATATTACCCTGCCCCCTTGTTCACTTGGTATCTTTGACGAATAACCCGAATAATTACAATTTAAATTATTCTTTCCCAAATATTTCTAACTCTTAAATTTGGTTAGTTCTGACTAGCGGTCCTGTTCTAGATCTTTGTACTATTTAGAAAACCTTTCAGAGCAATATGTAGAACCCTTTTTACTTGAATGTTATTAGTCCATTAATTTTTATTTCAATGAAAAATACTTGAAAAAGATCATAACAATGGACAAGATTGAAATTTATTGGGAGCAGGGCTCGAAATGGATAGATTAATCAAAATAGCAAATGTTGCTAGAGTACAAAATGAGTAAGATGAAACTAGGTGCCCTAGGTATCGCAGCATGAGCTTTTTTGCACAAACTTCTTGAGGACCATTTTGAGTCTGATATGTGTTTAGGAGATCCAGAGTACTTCGTTGATGCCCTAAGACGATGCCCCAAGACGTAACATTCTTCCTTTTGAGAAAACCCTACTATCACATGTTTAATTTTAAATCAAAATTTGAGCTGCCCTTTTTTGGGTTTTCAACTCAAAACCCCTCTAGTATCAAGGCGCCCTTTGTGGGTCTTCGCCTTAGCCTCTCTTTTTTTAGGTGAAGTATTTTTTGACTGAATCCAAATTCATAGGATTAGGCAAGTTCTTACCATCCATTTCGGTCAAAATCAACGCTCCTCCAAAAAATGCCTTTTTTACCACATAAAGTCCCTCCCAGTTTGGCATCCACTTTATTCTAAAGTCCTTTTGTATGTGAATGATCTTTTTCAATACCAGGTCCCCCTCATGGAATTCTCTAGGGCAAACCTTTATTTCATAAGCTCCCATCATTCGTTTTTGGTACATCTGACCTAGACGGATAACCTTTAGCCTCTTTTCTTCGATCGAGTTTAACTGATCATATTGAGACTGGATCCATTCTGCTTCATCTAAATTTAGTTCTGACAAAACTCAGAGGGAAGGAATCTCAACTTCAATGGGAAAACCGCTTCCATTTCATAAACCAAAGAGAAAGGCGTTGCCCCAGTGGAGGTTTTGATAGATGTTCGATAGACATAGAGGGCAAATGGTAACTTCTCATGCCAATCTTTATAAGTCTCATTCATTTTCACAAGATCTTCTTAATGTTCTTATTGACTGCCTCCACCGCACAATTCATTTTTGGGCGATATGGTAACGAGTTGTGGTATTTGATCTTAAATTGACTACAGACCTCCACTATCATACTATTGTTCAAGTTCAATGTATTGTCAAATATAATCTTTTTTGGCATTTCACACAGACATATGGTTTCTTTCTTCAAGAATTTACTGACTGCTGACTTTGTGACATTGGCATATGAAGTGGCTTCTACCCACTTGGTGAAGTAATTGATGGTCACGATGATGAATCGATGCCCATTGGAAGCTTTTGGCGATATTAGCCCAATAACATCCATGCCTCACATAGAAAAAGGCCATGGAGAAGTCATGACATGAAGAGGTGAGGGAGGCACATGAATTTTGTCTCCATAAATTTGACACTTATGACATCAATTGGCATAACTGATACAATCCCCTTCCATGGTGGACTAATAATATCTGAATCTCATGATTTGCCTGGCCATTGTAAAACTATGAGCATGTGCTCCGCAGACACCCTCATGGACTTCTTCTAAGATTTTTTAGCGTCAACAGCATCTATACATCTTAGTAGTGCTTGATCCTTTCTTCTTTTGTATAGGATCTCCCCATCTAAGACATAGCCACTGGCCAGTCTTCTCAACGCCCTTTTATCATTCTCAGTTGCTTGGTCAGGGTATTCATGATTCTTCACATATCACAGTATATCATGGTACTGAGGGTGATCATCATTTTCTTCCTCCTCGATATTGTAACAATGGGCTGAAGCCTCATAAATACTCATATGGATAGACTTTAGATCCTCTTGTTTGTTCACTCTGATCATGAAAGCTAAAGTAGGCAAGGCGTCGGCCAACTAGTTTTCATCTCGCGGAAGGTAGCAGAAGGTGATGTCATCAAACTCCTCAATTAACTCAAGTACCAGCCTTTGATAGTTGATCAATTTGGGGTGTTTCATCTCCCATTCACCTTTGAGTTTATAGATCACTAATGCAGAATCCCCATATACTTCTAGTACTTTGATCTTGTGTTCTATGGCTACACGGATGCCCATGATGCATGCTTCGTATTCTGCCATATTGTTTATGCAATTAAAATCCAGTTTACTAGTAAAGGGATAATGATCTCCGTTTGGAGATACCATGACTGCCCTGATTCCGTTACCCACAGCATTTCAAGCTCCGTCAAAATTTAGCTTCCAAGGATGACCTTCTTGAGAGTCTTCTTCAATGGTTGCAACATACATTAGATCTTCATCCAGAAAATCGAAGTTCAAAGTCTCATAATCTTCTAAAGCCCTATTGGCCAAAAAATCTGCTATCACACTCCTTTTTATAGCCTTCTAGTTCACATAGACTATATCAAATTCGGAAAGCAGAATTTGCCACTGGGCCATCTGATAAACCGCAAAAGTAACATATTTTAGGCTTACATTTAGTATGCTTTTGAATAATTTAAGCCTCGACTTATGTAAAAAGGTGCTCTTAATCCTTTCTTTTCATGACTTATACTCAGGAAAGCACCCACAGATGAAAAGAACGTAAAACGGGCTTAAAACGGGCCAAATGGGCCAATTCATGAAATCGACACGGCCTGGACTTCAAATCACACGGCCGTGCCTCATTAAATCACTAAAACACGACCTGGACCCTGATAAACATGGCCGTGCCTCATTAAAAGTCCAAACACGGCCTGACCATGATTCACACGGGCATATGCCATGGTCGTGTCCCTGTCGCTGGAAAGAGCAATTTCATTGGGGAAAGGATAATTGGAGGCAAAGAAACACATTCCAAAGCCTATTCAAACACCCTAGCAGGAACTCTACTTAAATTAGGAAACTTAGGGGCCAAGTAAAGCATCACAAAGTCTATATAAACACCAAAGGGGCAACTTGAAGGGGGAGTTCGGCAGAAGCCGAAGCCGGCGTCAAAGCTAGGCCAAGGAGCAAGCCGAGAAGGTCAGAGTTAGGGAATAACGCGAAGATAGCCAGTTGATCCATCCCAAGAAGCCGGAATTATACTCAAAACGGCGGAATTCTCCTTCAATTCCTTCAGGGGGTTTTAGGATTTTCTTATGTTTTGTTTTATCTTTTCTCTTGCGATGTTGTTTTTATTCATTATGAACTAAACCCTTTAGATACCTGAAGGGGATGAAACCTAGATGAATCTTTTTATTTGATTTTTAAGTTATATGATAAGTACTTAGTTTGTTCTTAATCATGTTGCTTAATCCAAATCTAATGTGTTTAGGTGGAGGAGGAATAGACCCTATCCAAGAGTAGATCTAACATAATTAAGCGGAGTTGATCGAACACCTAGCGATAGGGTTACGAGATTTTGCCGGATTAGGGTAAAACCTAATATAGGAGTCCATTAATCGTTTTACTGATATCCTAGAGGGTTATTATAAGCGAGCGAGAGTTCCACTAATTAACCTAGGGTTAGACGTTATTCGCCTCGAGAGAGGGTTTAATATAGGTTAAGGAGTCTTACAGATCAAGCTAAGTAAAAGAAATCATATAATTCACGGTTAGATAACAAGTGAAGTCTAGGTGGATTCTTCCTTAGGGTATCATCGTAATCAACTGAGTTTTTCCTTCAAAGTTATTTTCCTATTCGTCCTTTTTGTCTTTGTGTTCTTAGTTTAGTCTTTGTCAATATAGTTTAAAGCAACTTCACTCTATTTTTAAGGCTAAATAATAAAAAGAAAGTTAGTATTAGTACTCTTAGTTCCTTTGGGTTCGATATCCAGTCTTGCCTAAGCTATACTACTGTTTGATAGGTACACTTGCCTTTAATTGTTGTCAGATTTAGTTTTCAGGTTTTTGATCATTCTTTTATAAATTTTAAAGCTCTGATTTACAGCAATCACCATCCTTCCATTCAAAGCAGTCAACTCCATCATGTACTATAGAGGGTGCAGTTTTGAGATGAGCCAAGTTGTATGGTACAATATGTACTATCTCAGTCTTCGGGTTATCCAAATCAAGGCGCAACACAACTTCTCAATTGGAGAATATCTTGTCTCACATTCAGTGAATTTCTTACTGAGATAGTATATTGCTCTTTCTTTTCTTCCTGACTCATCATGTTGGCTCAGTACACATCCCATGTAATTTCCAAATACTGCCAAGTACAATATCAGTGGTTTATCTAGACTGGGTGGTATCAGCACAGGGGCGCTAGATAAGTAATGTTTGACATTGTCAAAAGTTTTCTGGCACTCCTCATTCCATACACTTGGATTGTGTTTCTTAAGGAGACAGAATATGGGGTCACATTTCTCTATTAGTTGTAAAATGAAATGAGCGATGTAATTTAACCTTCCTAAGAAACCTCAAACTTCTTTTTGGGTACGCGGCGGAGGTAGCTCCTGTATAGCCTTGACTTTATCCGGGTCAATCTCAATCCCCTTTTCACTAACCACCAATCTTAGTAATTTTCCCGACCTAGCCCTGAAGGTACATTTTGCTAGATTGATCTTCAGTTGAAATTTTCCCAACCTTAAGAACAATTTCCTTAAGACTTGCACATGCTTTTTTTCCATTCTGGATTTTGCAATCATGTCGTCGACATAAACTTCAATTTCTTTGTGCATCATGTCATGAAACAAGGTTATCATGGCTCTTTGATATGTTGCTCCCGCATTTTTTAGTCCAAATGGCATCATCTTATAGCAGAATGTTCCCCACATGGTTACGAATGTTGTCTTCTCCATGTCTTTAGGATGCATATTTATTTGGTTGTATCCCGAGAAACCATCCATGAGGGAGAACAGTAAGTAACCTGCCGTGTTGTCCACTAAGGTATCGATATGAGGCAATGGGAAATTGTCTTTCAGGCAAGCTTTGTTCAAATCCCTGTAGTCTACGCACATTCGTACTTTCCCATCTTTTTTAGGGACGGGGACGATATTGGCTACCCATTCTGAGTATTTAACCACTTGTAAGAAACCAGCATCGAATTGCTTCTTGACTTCCTCTTTTATTTTCAGCAAAACATCGGGCCTTATCCTTCGGAGCTTCTGTTGAATTGGCTTACGCTTTTCCTTTATGGGGAGCTGGTGTACCACAATATCAGTATTTAACCCGGGCATGTCTTGATATGACCATGCGAGGACATCCTTGAATTCTTGAAGTAACTCAATGAGGTCTCGCTTTGTCACTGCGGCAATGCAAGGTCCAATTTTCATCTCTTTTTCTTCTCCTAGGCTCACAATTTCCCCTGAATCTTTGTAAGGTAGGATTTGTTTCTTATCTTTTTCTACCGTTCTTAACAAATCAGGAGATAGGTTACAGTCTCGATCATATTCAAAATCCTGAGAATCCTCCATGCACATATCTTGCTCAAAAGGAGACTCTGAGTCAGTAGCAGCGTCACTCATATCATTGATATCTAGAGACCTATTATGGGGATGAAGGAAGATCCAAAGAACAAAAGAATCTAAGAATAATTATTTGTATGGTATGATTATGAATGAAATAGAAAGAATAAAAGAATATTTGCTCAAGATGATATACAAAGATGCATTTTATTGAAATAAAGATGTTGGACAAAGATGTTGGACATAAGCCTATTTCACAAAAGGATTCTTATTGCTTCTAGGCTTAGAGCAATAAGTCTGTTTTGAACATTACTCTGAATTAGCTCTAAAAACTACATGAATATCTTCTGCAGTCCAATTGTTCAGAACACTTCCAATTACATAAGAGCAAATGCCAGATAAATTATCTCCCCCAGTTCCTTCTTTAGATATGGTGTTGATGTTCAGATTTCCCAACATTCCTTCCGGGCCTTTGACCTCTTCAAAGAATTTCAACTCTTTTAATTAATTAGGGTCTTTTTGTGAAACTTAATGCATATGATGAAATGTAATGTAGATGAATGAAATGAATGCAAAAAGATATGTTGGTTCTAATTCAATTCTATTAGAAGAACTTTACTAGAAAACAAATCTCTTTACATAAAATAGATATTTACATATACGACCTTGCCTTAGCACTCAAAGCGAATACATTGATCCTTTTTTTCATATCCGGATGTTAAGATCAAATCCTGCAAACTTTTCCAAGAGATGCATTAACTATCTCCTTTTTGCTTGATTCGGGTAGCGACCTATTGCTCACTCATCCCTGTGATGCTCGTTAGCTTCTTTAAGAAAGTCGGGATGTTGACGGCTTTCGAATAAGATTTTTCAGTTTGAATCCTCGGGCAACGAAGCAAAGTCGTGTATTCCTCCACGGTAGGCACCAAATCTACCTTTCCGAAAGTAAAACAACTCTTTTAAATCTTGGAGATTATTCTGAGTCACACTGATGCACGTGAAATCCCATAATTCTGACACGTACTCTTCCATCAGACTATCACCTTTCTCTCGTTGCGTCTTTTCAGCTGCATCTAGATGGCCATATTGTCTTCCACTTTATCAAGAAATCCCTTTTGCATGACAAGATCTCTATTTAGCAACTAAATGTGAATCAACATCGCTTTTCTATGATGAAAATGCAATGCAATCGTAACCAAAACAAAACGAAACAGGTTAGTACAAAGCAAAAGCAAGCAAGAAAAAGTAAATATAGCACCTATTCAGGTGACCACTAGGGTTTGGTATGGTTCTACCTAAGGTAGGCTTTTAGGGCTCATTATATGCAGTTCGGTCCTAAAGTAAAGGTACCTGAACCAACAGATTTCTCAACCCTCACCCACAGGCTCATATGGACCGAGTTCGGTTCAAGGGAATACATTTCCCTATGGCTACATGGAGATGAAGATATCTCGAAGACATAGGTACAGATGTATCCTGAAAGCAATCCATTATCCTATGTGGAGGTGAAGACCCCATCAAGGAATAGTTTTTCACTCCTACTTAAGAAGGGTGAAATCGAACAATTATACAAATGGAATATGCGAAAAAACACACAAAAAGAAACTTTCGAACCAATAAAACAGATATAAGAGATCGCTATACAACCTGAGATATCAAAACATGAAGGATGAAATGCAACAAAGGGATCATAAATTTAAACCAAATTGTCAATTTTCAACAAAAAGACCAAAAGTAATCAACTTGCAGCTTGACTCTCTTATTTTTCCCCAGCGGAGTTGCCAAGCTGTTGAAACCATTTTTTGAAATTGTCGAATTTTTATTTAAAAACAAAAATGGGAGTCGCCACCAATATTTTTTTTATGAGGTGTGATCAGGTCACCTCGTAATTTGATCATTTTAATAAGAGATTTGATTTACTAAAACAACAATTCTGGTCTACAAAATTCAGGAGAACGGGTTCGGGAGTCGGTTACGTACGAGGAAGGATGAGCACCCTTGTAACGCCCAAAATTGGTACCGAATTGATTAATTAATGTCTTAGTGTCGAAAGTTGAAAACTTGGAAAGAATTTAAAATACGATTCCTCTTTGTAATTTAAAATACGATTCCTCTTTGTGTTAATGTTAATTTTACTTAAAAATCGCTTGAATAAATCAAAACATATGTTAAAGACCTTCTCGTCTAGAAGTAACAAAATGTCACGTCCCGTATGTTAGGACACGACACCTTGAACCTTTGAGAATAAGCTTGCCTTTTATTTTTTTTATTTAAATCTCATTTATTTTAATTTTAAAAGGGTATTCGGTCATTTAGGTTCAACGAGAAAATCGAAACCCCGTAAGTTACGGTACGACTTCTCGAAGCTCCAAATACGAAATATTGCCTTTATTTTTAAAATTTCCTTTCTTTTGAAAAATAACAAGTGTAATATTTAAAACGATGGGTATTTATCTTATTTTAAACATAGTGTACGGGGTAGTGATGATGAATAATAAGTAAATACAGAAATGTCATGATAGCAATAACAAAAATATAATAATAACACTGATATTGTTAATCACATCATGGTAATAACGAGCGAAGAATGTAGTTTTTAGATAAACATAAAAGGTGGAAAATGCACAAAAATAAGTAAACACAACATGAGGATATCAAAAATAAATGATAAGGTAACACGAAATAAAATAATAATGACGGAGATAAGAAAAATTGCAGACATGAAAGAACAATCTAAATTTTAAATGTAAAAGATAATAAACAAAATAATGAATAGATAAATAAATGAATAAATAAATAAAATAAATATACATAGTATTAAATTTGGATATTTTAAAAGGTAAAACAATAATGAACAAAAGTAAAAAAAATGCTAATATACATATACACAATCCAATTTTTAAGCACATATATAAAAATGAGTAATAAATTAAAAATAATAAAGCAAAATAAATAAAAATACCCAATAAAAAGAAAATAATAAGAGAACAGTTTTAAATATAAACTAAAAAATAAAATAATACTAAAAAAGCTAGCAAGTAAATAAATAAAGAATTAAAATGAATAAAGGACCCAATTGCCACTCAAATTAAATTAATAGGATAAATTAAGATAAAAAAATAAACAAAGGGCTAATTCAAAAGGCGCGAAAACAAACGAGGACTAAATGGGCAAATAACCCGATCCTCTGGACACGCGTCCCTTCTCCAGGAGATCAGTGAACCAGGAACTAAATTGAAATACATGAAATTCATGCGGTATAATCTATAAAAATTAAAAGAAAAGGATTTGGGCCCAATTGTAAACCATTCGAAAAGCAGAAGGACTGAAAGGGTAAATAGACCCTTATTTAAAAACACGCGAATCCTTTAGGTTGGATCGGGTCAGATTCTGGGTCAGGGGTAAAACGACATCGTTTTGAGGCTATTGAAGTCAGCCCTAAACGAAGTCGTTTTACACCGTCTATATAAGCCAATTTTTTTTTTGAAAAAACCATTTCTATTTAGTTTTTATTTTTTAAAAAAAAAAAATCTTGAGAGGCTCTCCCTTTTCTCTCTGGCCTCTTTGATTTCCAGGCATGGGGTTGCCGGACTCCTCCGTGATGTCTGCTGGTCACCGGTGACGGCGCCGCCGCTCACGGTGGCCGGCGAAAATTAAAAAAAAAAACCTTTTTTTGATCACTTTTTCACCCTCAGCCTCGATTTAAAACTGAAATGCCCAAAAACCCACCAAAATTTTGAAAAATGAAGAAAAAAAAGAGAAAACGAAAGGACCTTTTGGTTCCCCAGTGCCGCCGATGGGGTTTTCGATGAGCCCACTGACTCGGCCACCCTCTAGACCGGAGAAAACTCTGACTACGGTGACTCAGGTGACTGATTTCTTTTGTTTTTTTTAATACTTTTTTTATTTATTTGCTTCAAAAAATAAAATCAGATAAAAAAATAAAATTGCTACCTCTTGAAAATATCTGTTTGCTTTTTATTCTCGTGTTTGTGTGTTCGAAAAAATACATGGTCTGTTATGGCCTCTTTTATAGTCGATGTTACAAGATTCTTTTTTGTTTTTTGCTTTTGTTTGTTACTGTTCTTTTGTTTTTTCTTTGTTGTTTTGTAACACCCCAAACCTGGCCTAAACGTTACGATCAAATCTGGCATGTCACATAAAAGGGTTGTTTAAAAACTGTGCGTTTGTTAAAAAGTTCGTATTCTTTTTAAAACTCCGCGTTGTGTGGTTTGTTTATAAAAGCCGATTCATTCAACGCCCACTTTACAAAGTTGTTATTAATTTGAATAAAATTGTATTTGTTGTGAAAATCGAGTTTAAGTAATTGTGAATAAAAACGGTTTATTATCATTTCAGGAAAATCCCATAGGACATTAAATAATAATCAGTAACCAAATTGAAAGCTGAAACCAAATAAAATACCAAAGGCCTTATTACATATCAAAATCCCAAAATAAAAGTAAGTTTAAATATAAGAAACGAGTTTACGAGAAAACATTGCAGGGCCACTACAAGTCTGCTTCGGCTCCCCAAATCCGCGATCTAATGATTACCTATTTAAAAAGAGGGGGTGAGTTTACGAAAACTCAGTGTGTGATTCCCCTTACGAGTGGTAACTGGGCCTAAGCCCACAGAAGCAGATTGGGCCTTAGCCCTCACAATAACATACTTGGCCGAAGCCCACATAAATCGAATCGAGCCGTAGCCCTAACATCACAGTATAGCAGATAACACATGCCAGATGATGCAAAACCCATAACATAGCATATCAGATCATAACATATTTAATCACATTTATACATAAAATGAAATGCAATCCCGAACGGACCTAAATATCCATCCTTTACACACCACCCGTACCTGCCAATCACACCGTGGGGATTACTAAATCGACCCTCCATCCGCTACACACCATCGAAGGCAGTCGTTGCAGTCAACTGCACATCGCCCTTATAATCGTGGCAAGGCCACCAGATAATTGTGACAGAGTCACCGGATACATAATATGTGACATAAGTCACCGGATACAGAATATGTGACATAAGTCACTGGATAATGTGGTAAAACCACCGGAACACTTCCCCTTTCATCTCATATCATCCCAAATCCCATGCAATATGACATAATAATTCGTGTATGCAGTATGTCATGTATGCAAAACATATATCAAATATAAGAATAACATGAATTACCATCATAATCAGATAGACATAAAACAACAAAATCAAGCTAATCAACTTTTAAGGGTATAATCGAAATTTTACCTACCAAGGGTATTTTCGTAATTTACCCACCAAGGGTATTTTCATAATTTTGCACCTGCAATGGCCTTTCCGAAGGCCTAATGTCCCCACCAGCGACTCAGCTATCATTTTCGGTCGTACTAGACGATTGGGCCTAAAACCCGATTTCGGCCCATCCGAGCCCACACGCTCGTGTGGCCCACCTAGCACAAAACTAGCCACGTATATAAATTCCACCTAGTCTAGTTCAACATATACTAACAAATTATACAATTTACTCATATGAGCCCATGGGCCCATTGGGCCCACTTCGGCCCATCGAGGCCCAAGTAGCCCCAACCCACAAGAATACTACTGATGGCCTCAACTATCACGTCGAAGCCCCACACGTGTGCTCGTATGCTCGTGTGGCTACTAATGCCGTGTGACCGGCATTTCAAAGATTTCGTCGCTTCTACTGCCTAGAGTAGAGATACACACACACACACCTGATAGGAGTCTGGTGCTAATCCGCGCTCCGACTACTCCTGTGCCCAAACGCCCTCCAAGGTATGTTAACTCTCCTCCTGGCATGCTCTTTATAGAGCTAGCTCTTCACCTTCATTCTTTGTGTCTTTCCAATGTGGAATCCCTTCGTCAGCAGAGTTTAAATTTAACTGAAACTCTTGCCGTCCAGTCCGCAAAATAAATACTCCTTTACTTCTCACGAGATTCGAACCCAGGCTCCCTTGCAGCATAATCCACGCCGCTAACCACTTGGCCACAATCTCCTCTTGTGTCTTAAACCATGCGCAACTAAATATAAACTATGGCCCAAATTCTAAGATCCAAGTAAAAAGAAACCAAAATGCAAAAGCCAAGACTTGAACCTTGGACCTCCTTCCTTCCTTGTGGTGTCACCCCCTTGCTTCTTATGTGGCGTCACTTTGCCACTACACCACACACTCCACTTGTGTCATTTTTCTCCATATTTTATTCTTAAGGTCTACTTGCCAACTTTCAGGGTTTTTTTCACCTAAAACCAAAATTTCCCCAAAGCCAATATTTGATCCCGGGACTTCATAGAAGCCCTCTAACCTTCCAAAATCACTTATCTAATAAGTTTAATGTAACATCCTGAATTGGGGGTTATTTGTGATTGTATTGTTGTGCATATGATTGGATTGCTGTGATGCTAATTGTGGTGTAATAAGACTTAGCTATAGGCTTTGAGTAGGCTCGAGTGGTAGAAAATTTCACATTAAGCTTTAAGAAAAAGGGAGCCAAAGTAAATAGGGGTTAGGAGTTTTAAAAAGGGAATATTAGACACAAGTAAGGCCTAGGAAAAGTGGCAAGGAGGTGCCACTTAAGGTCTGGAATTGACGCCACAAGGGGGAGCAAGGGAGCCTAGGTTCGAGTAGCAGAATTCCCCTTTTCTGCTTTTTATTTTGACGGCAAGGGAGGAGAGAGTTGTGCTCAACTCAAATTCTCTTAGAAAAGAAGGATTATATTTGAATAATTTAAAACGATTGGCCAAGACTGATTTAAGGTATTTGCCGAAATCTTAGACTCCTTGTTGAAGAGGAGTAAACGGCTAGGAGACTGAGTAAAGGGGGGTGCCGAATTTTTTTAAGGCACCTAATTGACATTTTCGGCTAGCATATACCAAAAATTGAAACTTTTTCTTCATTAAGCACTAGCCGAATGCCCTTAAGGTCCTAAGCTCTTTATTTTTTTTACACTTTAATTCTTTTTCTTCTTTTTAGTAAGTAGCCGAATCTCCCCCTACTCTCTCATCTTCCACCTCTTTTTCCTCCTTTTCTTCTCTTCTCAAAACCGAAACCACCATTATTCATCTTCTTCTTTTCTTTTTTTTTTTTGCTCAAAACTGAAACCCTCTCTACCCTTTTCTTTGCCGAATCCCCTATCTTCCTTTTCCCTTCTCTTTTCTTTTCTCTATTAGCCGAATCTTCTCCACTCTTTCTGCCGAAATCTCCTTCCTCCTACTAGATCTACTTTGGCCGAATATCAGGAGGGCATAGGTTCTTTTCGGGATTTCTTCTTCAATCGGTTTGTAAGGGGTAAGTGATTGCTGAAACTCTCCTCCCATATTTTCTTTTTCTTTGTCGACTTAGATGAAGGGAAAAGCCAAAATCCGACATTTGTTGATGGTTTGGCTAACCACTCTTTGAAACCGATTTCATCTAGGAACTCCAGGATTTTCAAAGCAGTAGATCTGACCCTCCATTCTCTGCTAATCGATTTGGTAAGTCTATGGTAAGGAATTCTCTTTAAGTCTACCCATTAGATACTTGGAAAAGCCGAAAGCTAATTGTTGTATGGATCTAAGGTTTAGTCGATTGCAAGGAATCCAGTGTGTGGCTTTAGGATTTGGTTGGAAACCAAATCGGTTCAAGGTGAGTGCCACAAATGAGCCTTCCAGATTTAGTTATTATAACCGAATAGGCCTATGTCACTAACTTTGATGTTGGCCGAATATAGGGTCAAATGATCTAGCACAGTAGATCGGATCTTCGGGATCGAGGACTCGTGTTAGTAACAGGTGTGTACTTACACACTTTATAACTAATAAATTGTTAATAAACTGTATGTGTTAAACCGAATATGTATAGATCTGGATTGATACCGTAAGGGTATGAGCAAGGACTCGGGTAAGCCCGTTTCGATATGAACTTGTTATATGATGCATGTTGGTGCATGACATATTTGGTATATGTGATATATGAAAATATGGCCTTTACTAAATTCAGTGTGTTATTATTTAAGCATGATTGGCATGATTTCATTTATATGCACATTGTATTATGGTGGGTGACATGAGTGGAGAGGGAAGTGATATCCGTGTCTTTGGACACCAGTGGTTTGGTACCACATTTCGTGAATTTGGGTCACCAAAGGTTTGGCCCATCATAACGACTCGTCCCAGTGGCTTAGCACCACAGTGGGTTGGCCCCACGGTTGATATTACGGGATTGTCGCCAGTGATTTGGTATCACACGTGGGTTGGCCCCACCAAATTATTATTCGTGACTTTGGGTCACCAGTGGTTTGACACCACAATATTGATGGATATCATGACTTTGGGTCACTAGTGGTTTGGCACCACCAGTGGTTTGGTACCACAAGGGGTAGAAAAAGGGGTTATGGATGGCTAGGTTGGGTGCATGCTATACTTAGCTATGATTTTTGTAAGCTGTTGCATTAATCGGGAGAGGGGTTATATATTGAGTCTCAGTGACTCACCTTCTCCCTTAACTTTTTCAGGTGACTCGTAGATCGCGGATGAGGAGCCGGATGGACTCGAGGTGGCCATGCAAATGAAAAATTTGGTTTAAATAGACTTTGGTTAATTTTTATTTTATTTTATTTATTTGAGTTGTAATAAGGCCTCTTAAGATTACGCTTTGATTGTTTTACATGTTTTGGATGTAATTTTTAAACAGGATTAAACTAAATTACTTAATGGCTTAAATACCTTGAACACATGTTTTCCTAAATGCAAAACGCGATGTTTTTTTTGTACTATCGGGTACATTGACAAAATTGGTAGCAACTCGACTTAATCGATTTCTAAATAACAAAGCAAAGTGTTGGTTTTTAAACATACACCTCTTTTCCTACTACCTCAACCCAAGCCACAAAATTTTCTCAAAAATTGAATCGGTGAATAGGTTTTCTCAAAACGTTTTCCTCTGTGACATACTAGATTCGGTCGTAATGTTTGGGCCGGGTTTGGGGTGTTACAAAATTGGTATCAGAGCCCAGTTCAAAACTCGGCTGTGGGGCCCAGGGTCTAAAATGTTTTTGGTAGGCCTCTGTGAAATATTATGAAAATGGTTTCTGTTTTGAACAGCATGGCATCGAGTCTCCGGCACCAATCCGCCCAGGTAAGTATCTCTGACTGTTCTGTGAATACTTGATAGGGGTAGATGGGTAACTTGGGAACATAGACTAAAGGAATAGGAACTATTGAACCCTAGGAATAGTATACCCCAATATGAGAATTACATAAGACTTAATGCCTAATTAAACAAACCTGTGGCTAAGTCGCTGAGTTAGGGTGTGGCAACCATGGTGCGCATGTCTAGGATTAGATCCGGAAGAGCTTGGTACTTAAGCAGTCCTAGTGACTCACCTCCTCTTTGCAGGAATCCTACCTGGTGCGTAGCTACGGTTCACCCTAACCAAGAGGACTCAGTCGCAGGCTAAACTCGATAAGTAAAACCCGAAAGGGATTAGCCATATTTTTATGGAAACCCTAGTTTCAAAAAATCACCAAAATACCCTTTTAAATAGTGGCAAAAATTTATTTTTGGAAAATTTTCAAAATATTTTATTTACAAAATTACCAAAATGCCCCTAGTGGCAAAATTACAAAAATGCCCTTGGTTTCTAAAATTACCGTACTACCCTGAATTCACTAAAATTTTCTTACTTTACAAAAGTATCCAGAAATCCTATTTTACAAATTATTAAATACCCGGATTTGGAAAATTTACGAATTTACCCCTGATTGACAAAATTATCAAAATAACCCTGGTTTCCAAAATTTCTGCCATACCTCTAATTTGAGGAAGTTTTCGAAAATACTCTCCAGTTTTGGAAAATTTCAAAGTGCCCTGACTTATTAAGATTTTCAAAATTTTCCTGATTTATTACAAAAATACCCCTGTAGGAAAATGACGAAAATACCCCGGGGATAGGAATAAGACAAAAGGTGATAGAGTAAGTGAATGTGTGTGGTAGGCGTTACTGAATGAATGTGCATCTTTGAATTAGGATAGAAGACTTGAAACTTTGATTGATCGAAAGAACTACTTCTAAAACTCTTTCATAAAGCGAATAATCAGTGAAACAAGGACTAAATTCATAAAACTTTTTAATCAGATCGCAACGATAGAAATGAGCTCTAGAGGACGTGGTCGTCGTGGACGTGGTAGAGGCAGGATGACTGTGTCAGCACCCGTTAGGTCGGGTCAGGGGTCTGAGAATGAGGTACCACCGCCACCACCACCCCCAACTTTTGGTGTTGAGCAAACAGGATCGGACGGGGGTGAGGTCAGACGCAGTCGTTGGCCGCGAAGTTCTTGAGATGGTGGCTGGAGCAGGTGGAGGTATGGGAGCTCGAAAATCTGTACCCGAGTGACTCCGAGCCAAAGGAGCTGAGGTGTTCTGGGGTGTATCGGGTGTGGCACCCAGTACGGCGGAGTATTGGTTGGAGTCAACTGAGAGGATCATGGGTGATCTAGACCTGACGGCTGAGGAGAAGCTGAAAGGAGTGGTGTCGCTCCTCAAGGATGAGTCATACTAGTGGTGGCTCACGGTTTGGGATGGTGCGGCGGTAGATGATCTTACTTGGGAGTACTTCAAAGCAGCATACCAGAAGAAGTATGTAGGGACTAGCTACATTGATGCGCAGAGGAAAGCATTCCTGAGGTTGGTTCAAGGGAATAAGTCTGTGTCTGAGTATGAAGCAGAATTTTTAAGGCTGAGTCGCTATGCTCGGGGAATTGTGTCAACGGAGCACGAATGTTGTGTCCGCTTTGAGGACGGACTTAGGGATGATCTAAGTTACTGATTGCTCCACAGCAGGAGCGTGAGTTTTCTGTCCTAGTGGAAAAGGCTAAGGTAGCTGAAGGGATTAAGGAGTCCGTGAGACAGAACCACGAAAGGAACAGACAGAAGAGAGGCTTTGGATCCTCTGGATCGGGTAGTAATGCGCAGAAGAGGGTTAGGCAGAGTGGGTCGAATCAGGCAGGGAGGCCCATAGCTACTAATCAGAGACCAGCTTAGTGTAATCGCTGTGGGAAATCACATTGGGGAGGATGTTGGACCGGTGAAAAAGGATGCTTCGAGTACGGGTCGTTGGATCACCGTGTGAGGGATTGTCCTCGAAAGTTAGCTAAGAATCAGCCAGAGGGTTAGAACCATGCTCAGGCTAGAAACGAAGGACCACCACCACAGAGGGGCCGTGGTAATGGTAGAGGAGGCAATGGTTCTAGTCGAGGCCGCGGAACACCGGACAGAGGTGCAGGCAACACAGAGGCGAAGCAGCCTGGGTTAGTCTACGCAGTGAGGCTTCGAGAGGAGGGGGACGCACCGGACGTCATAACCGGTACGTTCTTAATTTTTGGATTTTTATATGTTGCATTGATTAATGTGGGTTCGACGCATTCGTATATTGCTAGTAGCATAGTAAGGACTATGAACCTAGACTTTGAGACTACTTCTAGGGAGATGACAGTAATTAGCCCTCTAGGAAACTCTGTAGAAATAAATAAGGTATATAGGGATATACCCCTAGAACTTCAAGGGGTAGTGTTCTTAGCGGATTTGATGGAGCTACCGTTTGAGGAGTTCGATCTGATTCTCGGAATAGATTGGCTGGTGAAGTACCAGGCCAGGTTGGATTGTGCGGCTAAGCGCATGGTGTTGAGGACAATGGAAAACGAGGAGGTGGTAATGATGGGTATCAGGAGGGAATACCTATCAAATGTGGTCTCCGTACTGAAGGTAAAGAAAATAGTCAGGAAGGGTTGTGAGGCGTTTCTGGTTCAAATATGTGTCTTGGAGGCTAAGGAGTCAGCAGTAGAGAATGTTCGAACAGTGAGGGAATTCACTAATGTGTTCCCAGAAGAATTTCCGGGTCTGCCTCCGGATCGAGAAGTCGAATTTGGTATAGACTTGTTGCCCAGAATGGCGCCAGTGTCTATAACACCATACCGAATGGCGCCGAAGGAATTGGTGGAGCTGAAGGCTCAAATCCAGGAGCTCTTAGACCGAGGGTTTATCCGACCAAGTATATCTCTGTGGGGAGCACCCGTGCTGTTTGTTAAGAAGAAGGACGGTACAATGCGGATGTGTATAGACTACTGCCAATTGAACAAGTTAACGATCAAAAACAAGTATCCATTGCCCCGGATTGATGACTTGTTTGATCAACTTAAGGGTGCATCAGTTTTCTCGAAGATAGATCTTAGGTCGGGATACCATCAACTTAAGGTGAAGGAGGTTGATGTTCACAAGACAGCATTCCGTACTTGGTATGGGCATTACGAGTTTTTGGTGATGCCGTTTGGGTTGACCAACGCACCGGTAGCATTCATGGACTTAATGAATAGGGTGTTTCAGCAGTACTTGGATCAGTTTGTCGTAGTGTTTATAGACGACATATTGGTGTACTCAAGGACGGAGGAGGATCATGACATGCATTTGCGAGTAGTTCTACAAGTACTGAGGGAGAAGCAGTTATTTGCCAAATTTAGTAAGTGCAAATTTTGGCTTAAGGAGGTGGCTTTCTTAGGTCATGTAGTGTCAGCTGAAGGGATTAGGGTGGACCCTCGCAAGATTGAAGCGGTGTTGGATTGGAAACCGCCTAGGTCGGTGGCAAAAATTCGGAGTTTTCTGGGTCTGACAGGATACTATAAGAGATTTGTGGAAGGATTCTCTTTAATCGCGGCACCGTTGACTAAGTTATTAAGGAAAGGGATTCCATTTGTATGGTCGGAGAAGTAGCAGGAAAGTTTCGACAAGCTAAGGAAGATTCTGACAGAAGCTCCGATTCTGGTACAGCCTGAGGCAGAAAAGTTATTCACGGTATATTGTGATGCATCCCATACTGGTTTGGGATGTGTGTTGATGCAAGAGGGGAAAGTAGTGGCTTATGCATCCCGACAGCTAAGACCGCATGAGGTTAACTATCTGACACACGACTTGAAATTAGCGGTAGTAATCTTTGCTTTGAAAATATGGAGGCACTACTTGTACGAAGAAAAGTCGATAGTCTACACGGATCACAAAAGTCTGAGGTATCTTTTGACTCAGAAGGATTTGAATTTGAGGCAGTGCCGATGGATTGAGCTATTGAAGGACTATGACTGTTCAATTGAGTATCATCCGGGCACGACTAACGTGGTGGCTGACACGTTGAGCCGTAAGGTCGTGTCAGACTTAAGTGTGATGTTTGCTCACCTCAGTCTGTATGACGATGGAAGTCTTTTGGCAGAATTACAAGTTAAGCCGACTTGGATCGGGGAGATTAAGGAGAAACAGTTGGCGGATGAGAGTTTGGATACTCGGAGATTGCAAGTTCAAGATGGTAGTTTAGAAGGTTATAGTTTGTTTAGAGACGGAGTACTATGCTTTCAAGGGCGAACTTGTATGCCGAAGGATGTGGGGTTGAGACAAAGAATTCTTCAGGATGCACATAGTAGCCCATACGCTATGCATCATAGAGGTAGCAAAATGTACCAAGGTTTACGAAGACAGTTTTGGTGGCCAGGGCTGAAGCGTAAGGTAACTGAGTTTGTGGGAAAGTGTTTGACGTGTCAGTAGGTTAAGGCTGAACATCAGTTGCCATCAGGGTTACTTCAACCGGTAAAGATCCCTCAGTGGAAATGGGAAAGAATCACCATGGACTTTGTGTCTGGCTACCCTTACGCCTAGTAAAAAGGACTCGATCACAGGTGATTGTGGATCGACTGACCAAGTCAGCTCATTTCATACCGGTGAGGGTGGATTATTCGCTTCAGAAGCTAGCAAAGTTGTATGTGGCCGAGATAGTAAGGTTGCATGGTGTGCCAGTATCAATTATCTCAGATAGGGATCCGAGGTTCACGTCAAGGTTTTGGAGAGCTTTGCATCAGGTGTTGGGAACGAGGTTAGACTTCAGCACAGCTTTTCACCCACAAACTGATAGACAATCGGAAAGGGTGATTCAGGTCTTAGAGGATATGCTGAGAGGCTGTGTTCTGGATTTTAGTGGTAGTTGGGAGGAGTATTTACCATTGGTAGAATTCGCTTATAACAATAGTTATCAAGTGAGTATCCAGATGGCACCATATGAGGCACTGTATGGACGAAAATGCCGTACTCCTACGTGTTAGACGGAATTAGGTGAACGACATATTTTGGGTCCGGAGTTGGTGACAGAAACTGAAGATAAAGTTAAGGTGATTCGGGCTCGTCTCAAGGAAGCGTCGGATAGGCAGAAGTCTTATGCCGATCTCAAGCGCAAGGATATGGAATATACAGTGGGAGATAAAGTTTTTCTGAAGGTGTCACCATGGAAGAAGGTATTGAGATTTGGGCGAAAAGGGAAACTAAGCCCTAGGTTTATTGGGTCGTATACGGTGTTAAAGCGATTGGGACCGGTAGCTTATCAGCTCGAGATGCCGGTAGAGTTAAGACAGATTCATGACGTCTTCCATGTGTCAATTCTTAGGTGATATCGATCAGATCCATCACACGTTGTGCCGGTGGCAGAGATTGAGGTGAACTCGGACTTATCTTTCGAGGAAGAACCAGTCCAGATTTTGGATCGGGATGTCAAAGTTTTACGTAGGAAGTCAGTACCTTTGGTGAAAGTGCTGTGGCGAAACCATGGTACGGAGGAGGCCACGTGGGAACCCGAGGATGTGATGAGGCAGCAATACCCCCAGCTTTTCCGATCAGGTAATTTCGAGGCCGAAATTATTTTTAAGGGGGGTAGAACTGTAACATCCTGAATTGGGGGTTATTTGTGATTGTATTGTTGTGCATATGATTGGATTGCTGTGATGTTAATTGTGGTGTAATAAGACTTAGCTATAGGCTTTGAGTAGGCTCGAGTGGTAAAAAATTTCACATTACGCTTTAAGAAAAAGGGAGCCAAAGTAAATAGGGGTTAGGAGTTTTAAAAAGGGAATATTAGACACAAGTAAGGCCTAGGAAAAGTGGCAAGGAGGTGCCACTTAAGGTCTGGAATTGACGCCACAAGGGGGAGCAAGGGAGCCTAGGTTCGAGTAGCAGAATTCTCCTTTTCTGCTTTTTATTTTGACGGCAAGGGAGGAGAGAGTTGTGCTCAACTCAAATTCTCTTAGATAAGAAGGATTATATTTGAATAATTTAAAAAGATTGGCCAAGAGTGATTTAAGGTATTTGTCGAAATCTTAGACTCCTTGTTGAAGAGGAGTAAACGGCTAGGAGACTGAGTAAAGGGGGGTGCCGAATTTTCTTAAGGCACCTAATTGACATTTTCGGCTAGCATATACAAAAAATCGAAACTTTTTCTTCATTAAGCGCTAGCCGAATGCCCTTAAGGTCTTAAGCTCTTTATTCTTTTTACACTTTAATTCTTTTTCTTCCTTTTAGTAAGTAGCCGAATCTCCCCATACTCTCTCATCTTCCACCTCTTTTTCCTCCTTTTCTTCTCTTCTCAAAACCGAAACCACCATTATTCATCTTCTTCTTTTCTTTTTTTTGCTCAAAACCGAAACCCTCTCTACCCTTTTCTTTGGCGAATCCCCTATCTTCCTTTTCCCTTCTCTTTTCCTTTCTCTATTAGCCGAATCTTCTCCACTCTTTCTGCCGAAATCTCCTTCCTCCTACTAGATCTACTTTGGCCGAATATCAGGAGGGCATAGGTTCTTTTCGGGATTTCTTCTTCAATCGGTTTGTAAGGGGTAAGTGATTGCCGAAACTCTCCTCCCATATTTTCTTTTTCTTTGTCGACTTAGATGAAGGGAAAAGCCGAAATCCGACATTTGTTGATGGTTTGGCTAACCACTCTTTGAAACCGATTTCATCTAGGAACTCCAGGATTTTCAAAGCAGTAGATCTGACCCTCCATTCTTTGCTAATCGATTTGGTAAGTCTATGGTAAGGAATTCTCTTTAAGTCTACCCATTAGATACTTGGAAAAGCCGAAAGCTAATTGTTGTATGGATCTAAGGTTTGGCCGATTGCAAGGAATCCAGTGTGTGGCTTCGGGATTTGGTTGGAAACCAAATCGGTTCAAGGTGAGTGCCACAAATGAGCCTTTGGGATTTAGTTATTATAGCCGAATAGGCCTATGTCACTAACTTTGATGTTGGCCGAATATATGGTCAAAGGATCTAGCGCCGTAGATCGGATCTTCGAGACTTAGGACTCGTGTTAGTAACAGGTGTGTACTTACACACTTCATAACTAATAAATTGTTAATAAACTGTATGTGTTAAACCGGATATGTGTAGATCTGGATTGATACCGTAAGGGTATGAGCAAGGACTCGGGTAAGTTCGTTTCGATATGAGCTTGTTATATGATGCATGTTGGTGCATGACATATTTGGTATATGTGATATATGAAAATATGGCCTTTACTAAATTCAGTGTGTTATTATTTAAGCATGATTGGCATGATTTCATTTATATGCACATTGTATTATGGTGGGTGACATGAGTGGAGGGGGAAGTGATATCCGTGTCTTTGGACACCAGTGGTTTGGTACCACATTTCGTGACTTTGGGTCACCAGAGGTTTGGCACCTCATAGCGACTCGTCCCAGTGGCTTAGCACCACAGTAGGTTGGCCCCACGGTTGATATTACGGGATTGTCGCCAGTGATTTGGTATCACACGTGGGTTGGCCTCACCAAATTATTATTCGTGACTTTGGGTCACCAGTGGTTTGGCACCACAATATTGATGGATATCGTGACTTTGGGTCAACAGTGGTTTGGCACCACCAGTGGTTTGGTACCACACGGGGTAGAAAAAGGGGTTATGGATGGCTAGGTTGGGTGCATGCTATACTTAGCTATGATTTGTGTAAGCTATTGCATTAATCGGGAGAGGGGTTATACATTGAGTCTCGGTGACTCACCTTCTCCCTTAACTTTTTCAGGTGACTCGTAGAACGCGGATAAGGAGCCGGATAGACTCGAGGTGGCCATGCAAATGAAAAATTTGGTTTAAATAGACTTTGGTTAATTTTTATTTTATTTTATTTATTTGAGTTGTAATAAGGCCTCCTAAGATTACGCTTTGATTGTTTTACATGTTTTGGATGTAATTTTTAAACAGGATTAAACTAAATTACTTAATGGCTTAAATACCTTGAACACATGTTTTCCTAAATGCAAAGCGCAATGTTTTTTTTTGTACCATCGGGTACATTGACAAAATTGGTAGCAACTCGACTTAATCGATTTCTAAATAACAAAGCAAAGTGTTGGTTTTTAAACATACACCTCTTTTCCTACTACCTCAACCCAAGCCACAAAATTTTCTCAAAAATTGAATCGGTGAATAGGTTTTCTCAAAACGTTTTCCTCTATGACATACCAGATTCGGTCGTAATGTTTGGGCCGGGTTTGGGGTGTTACATCTAACTTGCATTAATGTCGTTCTCAAAAATTTTAAACGCTACTACGCCTAAGGCCCATTGGGCTCAATTCTCCTAGGCCCAATTTCGGGATGTTACATGTTTCCTTTTGCCTTGCGTGTTTGTTCTGTTGCGTGCTGCTTCTTCTTTGCAGGTGGTGGTTGGTGTCAAACGGCACAGGTGGCATGATCGAGGAGGTTGAGACACTGGAGGCTCACATGGGATTAGGGTTTCAGTGTTTACTGAAATTAAGTTTAGTTTTTGGGCCAATAAGCTGCCTAAGGTTTTTAGTGTTTGGGTTTGTAAATTGGGCTTTTTGGATTTAATGCATATTGGGCTACATTTGTTGTAAGTAGACTATGGAATATTATTTTTTATATTTTTATTTTGTTTGTTTTGGCTTTTTTGGTTGGGCCCGGGTGAAATTGGGCTTCTACAATGTTCAAAGTTATACATTGATGTGGTTAAGGTTGATAAGTTGGTGAATGATTAGGAAATGGTAAATCTTGATGATTGATCATGATATGTATAATATATGTAGCTTACTATATGTGTTTGGCTTGGTTTGATTTGCTTAGGTGGATAAAGGAATGAATTGAACTTAAATGATGATTATAGATTGAATGTTATGTTAATGGTTGGTTCAAATGTTATAAACTTATTTAGTTTGTTTTATCACATTTTGGTATAGGAGGAATTGATATATGAATGGATATGATGATAGGTTGTGTTTGGAAACACTTGAATTAGGTATCAAATGTGCATTTTGCCAAAAACAAAGGCAATATCGTGACCTCGAGTCCCCGAGGTCGCAACATCATCCGAAAGTGAGTGATGTCTCAACACGTAACTCTCTGTTTGGTGACGTTGCGACAAGGAAATTATGAAGTCACAATGTTGGCCCAAGAGTTTTAAAACTTTACGTTTTGGTCCTAATTCATACTTGGATTAGCGAAAGAGCTTTCTTAAGCTTGTGTAAGACCCAAAAACGATTGTGTAGCATATTATGAATGTGATTAATACATATTTACATATATGAATGATCGAATGGTGTATAATCATCTGTAGTTGCTCCGGTAACGAATGTAGCATCTTGTAGCTCGGACCCGGCGATTGGGTCAAGTAGGGGGTGTTACATATATGACACAATTCAACGTTAACCTTCGAATCCGAATGAACTTAGCCTTGGGATATCCCAAAATGATGAAAACTACTTTTAAATTCTTAGGAAAACTATAAAATTATAAATTAGTATAATGATAAAATTATCTTGGCCTCCCCCCCATAAAAAATATAATTCAATGCTAGCTCTTAATGCTTGAACTTAGACATAGGTTATGCCTAGTAAAAATTGTATTTTGAACAATAACATCTTACTAGGCACCTTCAAACTCCAAATTTCATTTCAATTCATTCACGAAAACTTAAACATTGTTTCGAGTTAATAGACATTTATTATTCTTCAAATTTAACCAAATAAAACCAAAACACTAATCATTTATCTTAAACTCTTTCCAAAAGTACCCTAAAAAAATTACATATAATGAGATTTGAACACACTTTCTATTTTAAGTGTTACAATATAAATTGTTTCATATTAGCCCTAGACTGAAATGAAAAGTACATGTTAAATAGATTTCCAAGAGATGATGATAACCATATTTAACACATCTTAATTAGCATGGTTTATTTAAGTTGTTAAAGATTACTCACTTGAGGCGTGAGTTTAATTATAGCCATCCATAGTTTTCCTACCGCAATTACTTCACCATTTCCTTTCCTTCTAACTTCAACCGCCACATGCATGAGCTTTCCTCTATTTGCACTAACCTTTGATTCTATCTCCACATGTTCCTAAAACAATCAAATGATCTATTACTTTCAATCAAACAGCTTTGATTTTACTAAAAGGAAAAAAGGGTAAATATACATTTTGGTACTTAAACTTCACTTCAAAGTTTTTTTTTTTTTGGGTCCAATTAGGTACTTGAACTTGGTTAATTTCTTGGTTCAAATTAGTACCTAAACTTGACTTCTTGGTCCAAATTAGTACTTATGGTATATTTGAACTAATTTGAAATATGACACCAAGTTTAGATACAAATTTGAACCAGAATGCCAAGTTTAGGTACTTAGTTGGACAAAAAAAACTTAGGTACCAATTTGAACTAAAAAGAAAGTTTAGATACCAATATATATATATTTACCCCCAAAAGAAACACCCCACAAGTAAACAAGAAACTCTTAACTTGAATCGTAGCTGTTGAATAATATGAAACATTGAGATCAACCGTACCAGTGACACGATTGGCAAAGGAATAAATAGTAACAAGTCCAATGGTGTCGACCAACGATGCTAAAGCTCCAACAGTCCAATTCCCATCAACATCCTATAAATAAAAATCACAAAAAAAAAAAAATAAAAATAATCAAAGATTGTTGCATAATGAACTCCATTATGATAAATTAATGAAGAAAGAAAACCCAGAATCATAATTCGAATTAAGATTTTCATACCGAGACAGCGTTTGGGATGAGAAAATCAAATCACATAAAACCCTTTTCGGTATGGGTGACATGCAGTCCTTGAAGGACTCTAGTTTCCAATCCATGGCCTATTTTACCATTAATAACACCATGAAGCGATGCAAGGGATTTCTTCGAGGAATCACCACCTTCCATATGCTGCGATTCCTTTATTTTTCTTTTGCTTCCATCGTAATGCAATGTGTGTATATAAATGGTTGAATTTAGCCTTCAATTGTAATTTTTTTTAAAAATTTAATTTTTATTATGTTTTTTAGTTAAAATTAACTTTTAATTTTTTAAAAAGAATTAAATTATTTTTTATTTTATATATCACATCAAAAAATAATTTAAAATCTATACAAATATTCAAAAATTCAAAAATTAAAAATTCAAAAAATTAGCATTTTTGTCAGTATTTCCATTAAAACAACGACAATTTGATATTTTTTGAAAGATTGATAGATAAATTTAACTCCTTTTAAAAAATTAATAACCAAATTTAATCCAAAAATAAAAATCAAATTGATAAAAAAATATAGACATTAAAGATTAAATTTAGCATTATGCTTTGAACTATCTTTTGGGGAAAAAGAATTATAAATGGAAATGGTTATTGAATGAGAAACTTGAATGGAAAATTCATGCAAAAACTTGATGGCGGCTCATAAATTCCATCTGGACCTTAAGTTTTATGGTTTTCAATTAAGACACGTTTTACGTGGCATTTAGTGTCTTTAAAGCTTATTAAGAGTTTAATTTGAAAGAAAATTTGCCCTAATACCTAGCCGCCGCTCCTAGCTTTTGTCATTGTCACCTGCAAGAAAAAGAATAAGAACCGATGCAAATGCAAACACGCAAAGCAGTAGAAACAACAAAGGAAAAACAAAAGAATAGTAATGGACAGTGTTGTAGTTCGACTATAAAAGCCACCATGTATTTTTTTCTTTACACACACATTAGAATAATAAAAAAAGCAAAAAACATAAAATTCAAAGGTGATTTGCTTCATTTTTTTATCTGTTATTTTTTTTTTCTAAAAAATGGAAGAAATACACAGAGAAAATTAAATACAAAAAATATAGTAATCGCATATATATTAAAAAAAAGGTGACTTTTTTTATAATTTTAATCTTTTAAATTTTTTTTACATATCTATAAAATAAAATAAAAAAAACTTACCTGAGACGCTTTGTTCTCCCTCCATCATCGGAAGTTCTCCCCGGCACCAAAAGCCCAGAACCCATTAGGGTTCAGTTTGGGGTCCGTTGGAACAGACGGCGCGACGATTAAAAGAATCGAAGGTTTTTTTTTAGACTTTTTTTTAGAAGAGAAGGCTTTTCCTTCGAAAGGGGGTTGAAAATAGAGCTTTTGGACTTTCCAGCCACCATGGACGGTGACGCCATCGCTGGCGACCGGTGGCCGTCACGGTGGCTCGACGACCAGAGTTCAGAGGGGACGTGAGAGACCGAGAGAGCTTCTCATATTTTTTTTTAGAAAATGGGAACATAATGATTTTTTAAATATTTTTTTAGCTTTTATAGGCCCTGTAAAACGATGTCGTTTTGGCCTTTGACCCGAGATCCGACCCAAGACCCCCAAGATTCGCGTGTTTTTGGACTAAGGGTCTATTACCCTTTCAATCCTTCCGCTTTTTGGACGTTTTACAATGTAGTTTTTTTCTTTTTAATTTTTGCCCCTTAATTTTATTTTTCTTTCATTTTGGTCCCTATGGAATGGCGCGTTTAAGGAGTTCGAGATAATTTCATATTTATACCCTTTTCTTTTCACGCGCTTCATTTTAATCCCTTATTCTGTTTTATTAATTATTTTTTAATTATTTACAATTCATCCCCTTAATTTCATTCTGATTTCGATTTAATCCTTAGTACATTTAATTCCAACCTTTCTACAAACTATTTTTATTTTATTTATTTATTTATTATTTATTTACTTTTTTTAAATCATATTGTTTATATTATTTTATTTGTGCATTTCTTTGTTCATTTATTATTGTTGTCATTATTATTTTATTTTTAAATTTTTATTCTTGTTATTTTATTATTCCTTTATTATTTTTGGCACTCTCATGTCATGTTTATATATATATATATATATATTTTTTTTCATCATGCATTTTCCATTTTATTTTATTTTAAAATTTCCTTATTTATTTTATTATTATGATTTGATCATTCATATTATTATTATTAATTACATTAGTATTACTATAGTATTCCTTATTTACTTATTATATATTATTCTAATGTTCTACATATATTGCCATATTTACATTATTATTAGTTATCCTTGTGTATATTATGTCTAAATAAGTAAAATGCATATCGTTTTAAGTATTACGTTTGTTTTTCGCGCGATGCACAGAAAAGGAAAATTTTTGAACCGAGGCAATATTCATTATTTTTGGAATTAAAAAGAGTTGTATTCTTAACTTACATAATATGACTTCTTTTTAAAACCGAGATAGTCGAATATCTACTTAAAAAAAAGATTTTAACGTTTGTTCTCGTTTTCGAGGATTTAAGGCATTGTGTCCTAACTTACGGGATATGATCCTTTCTTCTTGATTAACTTGAAATAAGCCTCCTTTTCATGAAAATTAATTTAGTTAAGTAATGTCTTAATAAGGGATCATATTTTAAATTCTCTTCAAATTCTCAATTTTTGACACTAAAGACATAAAGTAATTAATTAGGTACCAATTTTGGGCGTAATGAGGGTGTTAATCCTTCCTCGTGCGTAACCGACTCCCAAACCCATTTTCTAGATTTTTGTAGACCGAAAAATATTGTTTTAGTAAATCAAATATTTTATTAAAATGATCAAATTACGAGGTGATCCGATCACACCTCATAAAAAGGATTGGTAGCGACTCCCATTTTCATTTTAAAATAAAAAGTCGATTTCAAAAGGTTTCGACAAATGTATTATATTTTTTAAATTTGTTTTTATATAAAATTTTAATACAGGTAGACCGAGTTGGACTCGGGCTTAACATTTTTTATCTAGACTAAGTTTAGATAAAATTTTAGGCCCATTTTTCGAGTCGAGCTTGATCTAAGTCTAGAAAATGAACATAAATTTTAGCATCAACTTGAACCCAGCTCGATCCAGCCCATGAACAGATCTATTTGCAAAATGGGTATTTATAGGGTAAAGTTAAAAGGTTGATAACTGGATAAAAAAAGGATTTTTTTTTTTTTTTTGGTTTTAGGTACGTTTTATATTAATAATTTTTTCAAGTTCTTCATTTTCCATAATAGTTGTTTTAACATTCTTTATGGTTTTGAATTTTTTATTTATTAATAGTATAACAAAAATAGCTTTTGATTGCTTTTAAAACTGGTTTTTTCGTTATCAATATTTTTCAAATATACAAATATAACAATGTTTTTCGAAAACATGATTTCAGTGTCATGTTTTAATTTTTTTTAAAAGAAAATGCTTTTTTTTTTTGAATATTCATGGATGAATCTTACATTCGTTTCAAATTTTTAAAAGAAATTACAAGAAAATCCTTTTTCTTTCTTAAAAAAGAGCCTAAATTTTAAAGATTTTGGAAATGAATAAATTTTTTTTTGAAGAATTACACAAACTCATTTTAAAACTTCAGATTTTAAACATGAAAAGTGTGTGTTTCGAAAACATTATTTTTTAGCAAATCTCTTTCAAGTCTTTAGAAAGATACTCGTTGAAGTTCTTTATTTTATAGAAAACACTTACTTGGCTACTTAATTTTGCAACGGAAAGTTCAAAGTTGTTTGTTTTGAAAATTGATCGTATGTCTTCGAGTTTTATAATTTATAAAGAGAATGATCGAACCTGGAAACTAACTCTGACAATGATTAAAGGCAAGTGTACCTATCAAACAGTAGTATAGCTTAGGCAAGACCGGATTGTCGAACCCAAAGGAACTAAAAGTACTAATACTAACTTTCTTTTTATTATCTAGCCTAAAATAAAGTGAAGTTGTTTTAATCTAAGCTAAATTAACTACTACTAAGCTAAAGACGCAAAGACAAAAAGAATGAATTGGGAAATAACTTGAGGAAAAACTCAGTTGATCAAGACGATACCCTTAAGAAGAATCCACCTAGACTTCACCTGTTATCTAACACTGAACTAGACGATTTATTCACTTGATTTGATCCGTAAGACTCCCTAATTTATATTAAACCCTCTCTCGAGGCGAATAACGTCTAACCCTAGGTTGATTAATTGAAATCTCTTTCTAATTAAAACCCTTAGAATCGCATTAACTCGATCTATGGACTCACATATTAGGTTTCACCCTAATTCGGCAAAATCTCGTCACCCTATCTCTAGGCATGCAATCAACTCTGCTTAATTATGCTAAATCTACTCTTAAGCAGGGACTTTTGCTCCTCCACCTAAGCACATCATACTTGAATTAATATCCCGGAAATATCAACACAAGAATTAAGCACACATAATTAAGAACAAATCAAGTATTTATCATATAGTTCAGAAAACAATAACAAGATTCATCTAGGTTTCATCCCCTTCAGGTATCTGAAGGGTTTAGTTCATAATTATAAAGGAAAATGTCTCAGAAGAAAAGATAAAACAAAACATAAGAAATTCCTAAAACCCCCTGAAGGAATTTAAGGAGAGATCCGCCGTCTTGAGTAGAATTTCGGCTTCTTGAGATGGATCAACTGGCTATCTTCAAGTGATTCCCACAAATCTGACCTTTTCGACTTGGCTCCTTGGCCTAGCTTACCGCCTGTTCCGGCTTCTGCCGAACTCCCCTTGCAAGTTGCCCCCTTGGTTGTTTATATAGGCTTTGAGATGCCTTACTTGGTCCCTAAGTATCCAAATCTGAGTGGAATTCCTACTAGGGTGTTTGAATAGGCTTTGGAATGTGTTTCTTTGCCTCCAAGTATTCAAATCCGAATGAAATTGCTCTTTCCAGCGACAGGGACACGGCCATGGTACACGCCCGTGTAAGTCATGGCCAGGCCGTGTTTGGACTTCTTTAATGAGGCACGGTCGTGTGGATCGGGGTCAGGCCGTGTTCTAGTTGCTCAATGAGGCACGGTCATGTGGGCTTAAGTCCAGGCCATGTCAATTTCGTGATATGGCCCATTTACTCTGTTTTGGGCCCATTTTCTGTTCTTTTTGTCATCGGGTGCTCTCCTGAGTATAAAACATGAAAACAAAGGATTAAGAGCACCAAATTACACAATTCAAGGCTTAAATTATTCAAAAGCATGCTAAATGTGGGCCTAAAATATGTTACTTTTAGTGTTTATCAAAAATCATGATTCTAGTTTGTGAAAATGCACAATTTTACAGTTTACCGATACCATAAATATTGAAAATCCAATGGAATAAACCAAAATCGAAAAGTAAGTCCAAAAGTTACCAGCAATCCCAAAAGTCCATAATTAAACAAAAGTATCTTAAAAATCGTTTTGTTATTGAGAATTCAACTCAAGCTCCTGTGTTGATTACTTGAGAAAATAAAACATTGGGCGAGCTAACAAAGCTCAATGTGCAACATAGCCCAAATACTAAACAGAAAATGGATAATCATACTAGAATCAGTAACTGAACAGATATAAATGGCAAAGCTTATCATGTGATGCAATATAGCAACAAATCATATTCATATGTCATGACATTTTATGCGATACAACACTTTACACATATCAGAAACAGATCCTACCCCTATCCGCTACACACCATCTCTTTCCCACCCAATGCACCAAATAGGGTAATTAATACCCATCCAACCCCACACACCAAATTAATGATCATATGTCATTGTATAGAAATATGCAGTTAAACTGCTAGATATAGTACAAAAAATGTTAGAATTAGATATATGTAGTGTTTAACTGCCAAATACAGTAATTTGCGGTGTTATGGCCAAAAATTGCAAAACATAGTCTGCCAGAACTTCTTTCATCACATATCATATCCCACCCCAAATACACATGCAACGAAACACCCCAAACCCGGCCCACGAGCCTTGGCCAGATCTGGTATGTTCCTTAAGTAAACCGGTTTCAATGTTCTTTATTACTTAGGGAAAATTTGTGTAATTTTAGAAAAATATCGTTTTGGATTGGGCTTAGAGCGAAAACCCATTTATTTTACTTAGAAATCATTTAATTATGGTGGCAAAACAATTTAGGGTTTATTTTTTTAAAAAAATAATTTAAATGAACTTAATTAAAAGTAATTCGTAACATAATGATTAAAAATAAAAGCAAAGAAATAAAACTATCCAACTTGGGCCTTATGGCCTTATCACATCAACCAAAACCCAAAAATAAAATTAAAGTAATTGAGTAAAATAAAAGTCCAAATCTTTAAACTTCTTCTTGCGATGCATGGCCACCTTTAGCTCCTGCCAGGCCGGTCCATTATTGCTCATCACCTGAAAATATTCCCCAACGGGGTGAGTCAAACTGACTCAATGTGTAACCAACACTACAATTTAATAAATCAAGGCATACCATACATTTCATGTTCACACATTAATTCAAAATAATGATGCAATCCCGAACCCAAAACCTAGATGCCATCCGCTACACACCCTCGTACCTACCAAACACACCGTGGGGACTACTAAGTCGACCCTCCTTCCGCTACACACCAAATTGCGGGCTTAAGTCACCGCATCTGTGGTCTTAGAAAACCACTTTTCAGATTACTGTGGTCTTAGATCACCACTTTTCAGATTACTGTGGTCGTAAGTCACCACTTATCAGATTACTGTGGTCTTAAGTCACCACTTTTCACTTCCCCTTTCAATATACAACCATATGCCCCATATTATCATTATCATGCATATCATACATATATTCACATTCTTATAGATTTTTCACATGTTATAAGTAACATATTTCATATTCCTAGTAAAAGTAGGAAACGTACCTGAGTACTTTTGTACCACATTTGGGTACTTAGCCATATTCACATTCATATATATATTCATATGTTAAAATTTTGCCATGTGACATATTAAAAGATAGTGGGGATTACACACCTGATTCGCTTAAAAATCCTTGAAATCCCGAGAACCGATCTACTGTTTTAGATCTTTAATGCCTAAATTCGATTAACATGGTAATCTTTTAGAAGACCTATTTGACTATAAAACCAAATCCTAGTAGGATTAGTATTCTTACCTTGTTGCCAATTGGAACACCAACAAATCCCGAAACTGTTCCTTATTTCCCTAGGAATGTCGAAATCTCTAAAACCTTACGTTAGACTTAATCTTAATCATCAAAATATAAATCAAGGCCTTTGGCCGAATATTCACATGTCTTACCTTAATCTTAGAAATCCGAATACTCCTCCTTTTAGTCGACTACTCTAATAATCCCGAAAGATCCTTCCATATTCGGCAGCAAAATATGTATGGGGTTAGATTATCTCTCTAAAAGAATGGAAATCAAACTTGTTCTTACCTTTGAAGAAATCGACAAAGACACCTATGCTTGAAGCCTTTCCAAGATTCGGCTTTTGAATTGATTGGTAAGGAGAAATAGGAAGAAAAGAAAGATGAAGAGATTGGCTTGCTTTTTACTAGGGTTTTTGGTTTTAGCAAAATAGCGAGAGGAAAGAGAGAATTGGCTAGCAAAATTTTGTGAGAGAGAAGAGGAGAAACTTTAGAGAATTTTGGAAGAGGTTTTCTTGAAGAGAAAAGAATGAATGAAGAATAGCCTTACTCTTCCTTTTATAGCCAAAATTACTAGCTAGAGTCCTTTACTTGGCCACCACTCTTCTATTTTGATAGCTTTATCCCTTGATTTATCACTTTAATAAAACTTAATCCAATAATTATCTCTTATCTCTTAATAAAAATAATACTAATAATAATCCTCTTTTATCTCTTCCTTATCTATCAAAATAAAAGAAATAAATCCATATTTATCCATCTATTATCTCTTCAAAAAATAATCCAATTTAAATCCCTTATTTATCAACTTATTTATCGAGTATTTATGAAAATAAAACTCCTCCCTTTCTAGAAGCATGTGCCGTCCACCTCAGCCTTCTGGAAGCAAAAATAAAGCCTCCTTTATTTGCTTCCCAAGTGACTCGAACCCAGGCCCATTCCTCTTGCATATGGCGCCATTTCCATTGGCCCTAAGTGGCATCTTCAGGCCACTTTTCCAAGCCTGTTTGTGTGTCAAATTCCACCAACTTTTTCTTTTAAGGCCACCTTGCCTTAATTTCCTATTTTAAACTTTAAAACTCGACATTTCTAAGTCATTTCTAAGTTTCCTAAAATTTTCAATCGGCTCTGTAAACTTGCCATTTTCCATGCATTTCCAGGTTTCCAAAAATGTTCATTTCCATTACACTTTCATACATTTCCGAGTTTCCAAAAATGTTTAAAATTTATTCTTAGTACATAGAACATGTCACTTCATACAATTAAGCCGAAAATGCATAGGCCCTTTCCAGGATGTTACATGCAATAACATAACATACATTAAGGCATATTCATAATAATCATACTTATAATGCTCACAAGTTTACATATCAGAAACACATTTTGTAAGGTAGACATACCTCTAGAATTTATGCGATCACAATAGAACATCGGTTTTCATTTATTAGACAACATGCACATCACTTAACAGAACCTATAAAATCACTAACCTCAAAACGCATTTAAAAAATACGACCATAACTAATTTTACTTAAAATAGGCCCATAGGTTCATGTGGTCCACATGACCTACCTGACCCAGCTCATGTGGCCCACATGGCCTGACACACGGTCGTGTTGCTCACATGGCCTGGCACACGACCATGTAGTGTCGACAAAATGATTTTTGGCTTCGAGCCGTTCACTGATTTTTTGGGATTAGAGTTACACACCTGTCTGTTTTTTAAATTGTTGCCGCAACAACAACACCAAAGTCTATAGACAACAATCACCGCTCAAAAAATAAATAAGATTGCACAAAAAAACCAAGTTGAAAACACTCGGTCTTTGCCCATTCCAACCCTTCGGCCAAAAGAATGGCTCTTATGAACCAGCCCCTAAATTAAGGTATTCAATCACTTACACAAAACAACAATGACCTAACAGCACCTAGATCATCAAAAAATTAACAGCTCCACGACCGTCACCTAAAATATTTACCGAACTGATTAGAACGAGTATTTTCATATCACTAAACTTACCTACCTTGCATGGGAAAATGATATAAACTTACAAAAGAGAGGATATAGATAGTATAAAACTTACATTGCAATGACAATTTTATTCCCCACTCGAACACACGACATAAAGGAGTAACATTACAGAGTTGGTGGCAATACAAAGGCAAGGTAATAATTAACAAAACAAAAAGAAAACAAAAGACAACGGGACGATAACCAAAGAAATGTGGTAGAGAAAAGAAAGAAAGGAATAGAAAAGTAATCGAAAAATGGAAAATGAGAGTAGTGGGGGATGTGAGAGTGGAAAGTGGGAAAGATTTTTGGAATAATTTTCAAAAATAATTGTTTTAAAAAAACTACCCATATCCCACTAATATCTATATTATCATATTTCCCTAGAAATTGAATTCAACCCAATTTCTAACAGCTTGGGCGACACAAACAGAGAGAAGCAAAAAGAATTCTACTTTTGCACACAATAGGATTTGAACACAAGACCTCTGGGTAAATTGAAGCCTTGTCACTGAACTAACAGGCTCATTCTTGTCAACAACTACTCAGAATTTCAAGATAAGCCAAATGTTCCAAGTCAGGGGTTGGGATAAAAATAGAAAAAATTCAAGGAAAAGGATTTGAACACAAGATCTCAGGCACATATAACTAACATTTAGCCACTGCAACAAGTTAATTTACTTGACGTGATTTCACAATTCAAAAACAAGAATTTTGGGGTGTTACAACACTTCCCTCTTTAAACAAATAGATGTGGATATTGCTGTTGAATCGAGTATTTTGATTCCCAAATGACTTACTCAGTACCATGATTTCCTCCACAGAACCTTAACCAAAGGATACTTTTCCTTCTCAACTTTTACCTCTCGATCCAGAATCTATACTGTCTCCACCTCAAAGGTTAAATCTGGCCTCACATTAATCTCCTCAATAGGCATAATGTGAGATGAATCAGACCGATACTGTATTAAAAAAGAAACATGGAAAACATCATGTATACTGTCTAACTCCAGAGGCAACTCCAACTGATAGGCAATTGGCCCCACTCGCCTCAAAATCCTATAAGGCCTAATGAACTTAGGGTTTAACTTGCCCTTACCTCCAAACCTTAGAACATTCTTCCACGGGGATACCTTTAAGAAAACTTGATCTCCCACAACAAACTCAATATCCTTTCTCTTAAGATCTGCATAGGATTTCTGTCTGTTGGAAACTGCCTTAAGTATCGATCCCAAATCACTCTGACCTTATCCTCAGTCTCATTAACCAAATTTGGGTCCATAATCTTCCTCTCACCCAACTTAGTCCAACACATCGGAGTGTGACACTTACAACCTACAGAACCTTGTAAGGTGCCATGTGAATACTGGCCTGATAGCTATTATTATAAGCAAACTCGGTTAGAGGCAGATACTCTTCCCAACTACTTTGGAACTCTATAACACAATCCCGAAGCATATCCTCCAAAACCTGAATTACCCTCTCGGACTATCCATCAACTTGTGAATGGAATGATGTACTGAAGTCCAACTGAGTACCCAAAGCCTCGTGCAGTTTCTTCCAAAACTGAGATGTGAAACGAGGGTCTCGAGCTGAGATAATTGGTACAGGAACCCCATGAAGTTTAACTATCTCGAAGATGTACAATTTAGTTAACTTCTGCAATGAGTAGTATGTCCGAACTGGAAGAAAGTGAGCATACTTAGTCAATTGGTCCACGATGACCCAAACATAATCCTTCTTAGTAGGTGTCAATGGCAACTCACTAACGAAATCCATGGTTACCCATTCCCATTTCCAGTGCGAAATCTTAATGGGTTGTAACAAATAAGAAGGAAGTTCGTCATCAGCTTTAACTTGTTGGCACATCAGACATCAAGATATATAATCAGTCACCTATTGTTTCAAACTAGGCAACCAATACAACTCCTGTAAATCACAATACATCTTGTTTGCACCGAGATGTATGGCATAAGGGCTACTATGCGTTTTCCGTGAAATAAACTGCCTCAACTCAATATCATTCGACACACAAACCCAACCTCAGAAGTACATAATACCCTCTTCAAAAATAGAACATTGGGTGAGCTAACAAAGCTCAGTGTGTAACTTAACCCAAATACTAAACAGAAAATAGATAGTCATACCAAAATCAGTAACTGAATAGGTATAAATGACAAAACATATTATGTCATGAAACATAGCAACAGATCAGATACAGATGGCATGACTTTTTATGCGATGCAACACTTTACACATATCAGAAAAAGATCCTACCCCCATCCTCTACACACCATCTCCATCCCACCTAATACATCAAATAGGGTAATTAATACCCATCCAACCCCACATACCAAATTAGTGATCATATGTCACTGTACAGAAATATATAGTCAAGTTACGAGATATAGTCTGAAAAACCACCAGGATCAGATATATGCCATGTTTAATTGTTAGATATAGTAATTTGCAGTGTTATCGCCAAAAATTGCAGACCATAGTCTGCCAAAACTTCCTCCGTCACATATCATATCCCACCCCAAATGTGCATGCAATAACATAGCATACCTTAAGGCATATTCAGAATAATCATGCTTATTATTCTCACAAGTTTACATATCAAAAACACATTTTATAAGGTTGACATACCTCCAGAATTTATGCGATCAAAAGGGAACATCGATTTTCATTTATCAGACAACATGCACATCACTTAACAGAACTTATAAAATCACTAACCTTGAGATGCACTTAAAAAATATAACCCTATTTTACTAAAAATGGGCCTACACGACCTTGTGCCGTCAACAGTATGGTTTTCGGCTTTGTGCCGTTTACTGATTATTCGGGATTAGAGTTACGCACTTGTCTGTTTTTTGAATTGTTGCCACAATAGTAGCACAATGTCTTTAGGCAACAATCACCACTCAAACAATAAATAAGATTGCACAAAAAACTAGATTGAAAATACTCGATCCTTACCCATTTCGACCATTCGGCCAAAAGAATAGCTCTTACGAACTACACCTTAAACTAAGGTAGTCAATCACTTACCCAAAACAGAAGCGACCTAACATCACCTAGATCACTAGAGAATTACCTGCTCCACGACCGTCACCTAAAAGATTTACCGAACCGGTTAGAACGAGGATTTCTGTATCACTAAACTCACCTAGCTTGCATGAGAAAACGATATAAACTTACAAAAGATAGGATGCAAATAGTTTAAAACTTACACCACAATGACAATTCTATTCCCAACTTGAACACACGGCATAAAAGGAGTAAAACTGTAGAGTTGGTGGCAATACAAAGGCAAGGTAACAATTAACAAAACAAAAGGAAAACAAAAGACAATGGGACGATAACCAAAGAAATTTGGTAGAGAAAAGAAAGAAAAGAATAGAGAAAAGAAAGAAAAAGTGGAATCAAAAAATGGAAAATGGGAGTTGTAGGAATGTGAGAGTGGAAAGTGGGAGAGATTTTTGAGATAATTTTTAATTTTTTTTTGAAAAACTACCCAATCCCACTAATAACTATCCTATCAGATTTCCCCAGAATTTGATTTTAACGCAATTTTTAACAGCTTGGGAGGCACAAACAGGGAGAAGCAAAAAGAATTCAAATTTTACACACAACAAGGTTCAAACACAAGATTTTTGAGTAAGTTAAAACCTTACCACTGAACCAACAAGCTGATACTTGTTAATAGTTACTCAGATTTTCAAGATAAGCCAGATGTTCCAAGTCAGGGGTTGAGACAACAATAGTAAAAATTCAAGGAAAAAGATTTGAATACAAGATTTGAAGCACACATAACTTAGACACTACAACAGATTAATTTACTTAACATAATTTCACAATTCAAAAACAAGAATTTTGGTGCGTTATAAGATTTTTAGTATTGTATTTTTCTTTCACCAACATGATAACTACAAGCTATAAAAAAAATGACAATACCACAATAAACAATTAGAGTGCATTTATTATTCTTAATATGATTATTTACCTATTTAATTTCTTTTTACCCCCCAATTTAAAATATTTTTATTTAATTTTGTACATATTGCATATGTGTTATTATTATTAGTTTTAAACCGAACATTATATTATTTGTTTATGTTATTTTTAAACGCATACATATATTCCAAATACGTGGTTTCCACATGCATACAGAAATTTTATACTAGAAATTCTATCACACCGGTATGCATGTACCCTGCCCCTCTCTAAAATGGAAAATTTTCTATTTAGGTCCCTTTATAGTTTATAATTTTAAATTAGTAATGGTAAAATTGCACTTTGGCCTCTCAAAATGATAAAAATTTGATTTAATCCTTAAAAAATTATAGATATATTGACTATTAAAATTGCAATTTTACTATCACGAGTGTAATAGGCCCATTTTGCCCGGGCCCATTAACCAATTTTAAAACAAAAAAATAAAACCAAAATTAAAAAAACAAAATCCAAAACAGTCCAATAAATAAAGTCCATCAGGCCCAATGCCCAAACCACATACACAGATACAAACCCAATTAAAATAACCTAAATTGGCCTAATGCTAAACCAGCCCGAATGGCCCAAAATTTTCAATAGTTTTCAGAAACCCTAAGAACTTCTGGAGCTTCCAGCCCCGCCACCACGTCCATCCGTACCTGCGAAAATGACAAAAACATAGTGAAACAAGCAAAAAAAGGAAAAAAAAGATTGTATTTGGATTTTTATTTTTAAATTTTCAAATTCAATTATAAAAAAACGAAGCAAAATAATTGTAATTTTCTTCACGTTTTACAGAAATACAAAAAAAAAAAAAGAGAATGGATAATTGGTTCTTAAGGTATTTACTATATTTCTAATCTATTTCTGCAAAGATCGATGATAGGAGTATAGGATAAATGTAGTGGAGGTAGGTTTTTTACCTTTGTTCGCAATCGGAAAGGTCGAACCCTTCTCACTGCCTTCGTTTGGGGATTTCGGGGAAGCATTTGAGTATTTAGAGTCTAGATCTGTGCTTGGGGTGCTGAAGGGTTTGTAATGGCCGACTTTTGGGGTCTCCGACCACCACGCATGATGGCGGATAGTGGCAGAGCACGGTGGCTGGGTGACGGGTCTAGGTCGGAGCTTTAGAGAGCTTTAAGGGCTTTTTCTTTGTTTTTTTTTAAAGCGGTTTAAAAATGATTTTGCTAAGTTTTTTTTGCTATTTAAAGCTGAGCAATACGACGTCGTTTAGGGAGCGAGGCATTAAGCCTTAAAATGTCGTCGTGTCTGGCCAAAACCCGCTTGCTGACCCGACCCGAGGGAAGGATCCGCGTGTTTTTGACTAAGGGGCTGTTTGCGCCCTTAGCCCTTCTGCATTTTTGGAATTATTCAATTTCGTCTTATTACTTTTTTTATTTTCTAAATTTAGCCCCTTTTGTTTTATTCTGTTCGATTTAGTCCTTTGACCCCCCTAAGAAGGGATATTGTTTTGGAGATGGGACATAATTGCCTAGTTGGTCCTTGTATTGTGGCGCGCGTTTTAATTTGGTCCAATTTGTGCACTGCGTTTTGGCTACTGAAATATTTCCTAGTTTGATCCCTGACCATTTATGTGCAATTTAGTTTGATCCTTGATTTTGTTTAAATGATTTTATTTATTTATAAAGTAGCCTTTTAATTTTAATTTTATTTCAATTAAGTATTTTTTTAGTTTTTGTTTATAATCCTTGCAACCTTTTTATGGTATTAAATTTATTTATTATCTTTTTTTCAGAAGCTGTTTTAATAAATTATTTTGAAATGGATTTTACAATGTTTTAATTGGTTTTATACTTCCATTTGTATATACTTTTTAATCTATTATATAAATATTTAATTTCAAATTTTCTTTTATATGTTTCTTGTTTTAAAGATTTTTATAGTATTTAATTTAAGTACTCTTATCTATTATTAATTTTTACATACATATATATAGTTAGTATTAAAATTACTTTATTTTATGTATATATTATTGATTGCATAATACTTTACGCATGTATTTTCTTTTAAATCTATCTATGTATATATTTTATTTTAAATCTATATATAAATATATACAATTGTTCTTTTAAAGATCTTATTTTAAAATATATTCTATTTATTTCAAATACTTTTCTATATTATTTTTATATATACATTATTTATTAAGTTTTTTTTATTTTAGATAAGTATTTGGTTTTAGATTATTTTGTACATTATGCATTTTAAATTTCTTCTTACATAATATTTATTTCATAAACTCATTTACGGATTATTATATTGATTATAGTTTATTTTCTAAATTGTTTCATAAATTGTTGGTTTCAAACTCCTTTTTCTTTATTTGTTTTAAAACCATTTGTTATCGTTCAAGATTTGTTTTATACTAATTTGCTATGTAAATTTTGTAAGATTACTATATCTTTTAGTTTATTGATCTTTGATTATTAAAATGGGTCTTTTGAAATGGAGTATGTCATAAAATAATTGTTATGGTGTATTTGTACATTTAAATTGTTTGTATCATTACCATTCATTTGTATAATGTTGAGTTCATATATTATTTCATGTTTGATGCTATGTTTGTGTTTCTTGGTATTGTTTTGTGATTCAAATTCCAATATATTTAAACTTTTAATAGATGCATCGTTTTTAACTCGAACAAATTAGATAAATGCATTTTAAGATTTGGTTTCATAATTGCTTATTTAAAAACTTCTCAAAACAAGGTAATATTTCGTGTTTGGAAATTTGAGAAATCGTGCCCTAATGTGCTGGGTTTCGATTTTCCGTTTGACCAAATAAACTGAATATCCTTTCGAAATTTCGTCCATGTTCTCTTAAATTAAAAACAATGCAATATTTCGTGTTTGGAAATTCGATAAATCGTGCCCTAACGTGCTGGGTATCGATTTACCGTTTGATCAAATAACCAAATATCCTTTTAAAATTTCAATGCATGAGTTTTGGGAATCATGAGATGATCTTGGATTCGAGGATTTAAATCGTTGTATCCTAGCGTTTTGGATATGGTGTTTTATTCCTTCGGAACGAGAAAATCTTAAATTCCAACTTAAATTAATCAAACATTTTTCAAAAGGAATTACATTTTAATTTTTTTTTTCAAATTTCCAACATAAGGACATCAATTAATCAATTTGGTACCAGTTTTTGGGCGTACGAGGGTGCTAATCCTTCCTCGTACGTAACCGACTCCCGAACCTGTTTTTCTATTTCGTAGACCAAAATTATTTTTTTCAAGGTGATCCAATCACTCCTAAACAAAAAAGGTTGGTGGCGACTCCATATTTCGTTTTAAAGTCGACCCCGTTTTCCAAATTAAAAAATGGTTTCGACAGCTGGCGACTCCACTGGGGAATGGTTGAGTGTCATGAAACACCCCACACCCGGCCCACGAGCCTGGACCTGATCTGGTATGTTCCTTAAGTAAACCGGTTTCAAAGTTCTTGTTACTTAGAGAAAATTTGTGTAAATTTTCTAAAAAGATATCGTTTTGGGTTGGGCTTGAGTTAAAAACCCATTTATCTTATTTTGAAATCCACTTAATTAAGGTGACAAAACAATTAGGGTTTATTTTTAAAGAAATAAATTTTACTTAACATTAATTGAAAATAATTCGTAACATGGTAATTAAAAATAAAAATAAAGAAACGTGACTGATGGCCTTATTACATCAAGTGAAATCCCAAATAAAATTTAAAGTACTTAAATAAAATTAAATGTCCTTATTGAATAAAACTTCAAGCGGAGCATGGCCATCCCTAAGCTTCTGCCGAACCCGGTCCATTATTGATCGTCACCTGAAAAATAGTCCCACAATGGGGTGAGTCAACAGACTCAATGTGCACACAACACTAAAATTCAACAGATCAGGCATACAATTACATATCAAATACTTATTCATACAAAAGAAATAAAGATGATGATGCAACCCAAACCCAAACCTATTTGTCCATCCGCTACACACCCCCGTACCTGCCAGTCACACCGTGGGGACTACTAAGTTGACCCTCTATCCGCTACACACCATCGAAGGCAGTCGCTGCAGTCGACGTGCTCATCGCCCATATAAAGTTTGTGGCATAGCCACAAGATAATTGTGTCATTAGACACCACATTCAGATAGTGTAACCGAGGTTACCACATTCAGATAATGTGACCGTAGTCACCACATTCAGATAGTGAGGCCGAAGTCATCACCTTCACTTCCCCTTTCAAATATAACCCGAATGCCCCATATATTTTATATCATGCATAACATACTTAATTACACATTCGTATTACTTTTTCACATGTTAAGATATAACATATTTCGTAATCCTAGCAGGAGTAGGAAACGTACCTGAGTACTTTGTACCACATTAGGGTACTTTAGCCATATTCACATTTTTATACATTCATATATTAAATATTTGTCATATGATATATCAAAAGTTAGTGTGGGTACACACCTGATTCGCTTAATGAAGTCCTTGAAATCCCGAAGAGAACCGATTCACAGATTCAGATCTTTAATGCCTATATTCAGTTAACAAAGTAATCTTTAGCAAAGACCTATTTGGCTATAAAACCAAATCCTAGTAGGATTTGTATTACTTACCTTGTTGCCGAATTGAATGATTATAAATCAAGTCCCAAAATTGGTAGTATTTTTTTCCTTGAAATCGGCTAATACTAAAATCATTAGGCATGGTTAGTTTGACTTCTAAAAATCATAAGAAACAGATCTGAGTTGCTAAATCAGCCTTGGCCGAATACACAATGTTTACTTACCTCGTGGATCTAAAATCCCAAAAATTCCACTTGACTATGGATATGTCGAAATCCCTACACACACATGTTAGATCTGATTTCCAAATCACTTAATAAACTTAATCAAATGGCCTTTGGCCTAAACCATGCTTTTCTTACCTTAAATCCTTGAATCCCGAAACTTTCTTCTTGATTAGCCGAAATTCTTTAGATCCGAAATCCCGGAATTCCTCCTTTAATATTCGGCCAAAAGACAACCAAAAGGATCAGTTCCTAAATCTTGGTCGAAAGAGATTGAACAACAAGAATCTATTATTCTTACCTTAACACCACAGTCGGCTGCACCCTTTCTTGGAGTCACAAAGATTCGGTTTGACAGAAGAAGAGAAAAAGAAAGATGAAGAGAGGAGAAAAGAAGGATTTTGGAGAGGAAAAGAATGGATGAAGGACTTTTGGCCAAAGAAAATTCGGTAGAGAGAGAGTTATGGCTTAGGGAATTTTCGGCAAAGGGAGAGGATGAATGGAAAATAGCCTTATTTCCTTCTTTAGCCGAAATTATCATCAAGAGAGTCCCTTGCTTGGCCACTACTCTTCATATGTGATAATATTATCCATTAATTATCACCTTATTTAAATTAAAAGCTTTTAATCCAACATTTATCTCTTCTAAATAATTTAATTCAAAAAAAATCCTCTATTTATCTCCTTAATTGCCGAAATTTAAAGGGAATAAAACTCCCTTTTTCTAGAAGCCTTGCCGTCCACCCTTAGCCTTCTGGAAGCAAAAATAAAACTCTTTTTATTTGCTTCCCAAGTGACTCGAACCCAGGCCCATGCCTCTTGCACATGGCGCCATTTCCATAGGCCCTAAGTGGCATCTTCAGGCCACTTTTCCAAGCCTGTTTGTGTGTCAAATTTCACAAACTTTTTCTTTTAAGGCCACCTTGCCTTAATTTCCCCTTTTAAAACTTAAAACTCATCATTTCAAGGTCATTTCTAAGTTTCCTAAAATTTTCGATCGGCTCTGTAAACTTGACATTTTCTTACATTTCCAAGTTTCCAGAAATGTTTACTTTCCATTTTTGGATCATTTCCATTTTCATTTCCTGGTTTCCAAAAATGTGTACTTTCCATTTTTGAATCATTTCCTTACATTTCTAGGTTTCCAAAAATGTTCATGTCCCATGCATTTCCAGGTTTCCAAAAATGTTCATTTCCATTTCATTTCCATACATTTTCGAGTTTCCAAAAATACTAAAAATGTATTCATAAAACTTAAGTCATGTCATTTCGTACAATTAAATCGAAAATGCATAGGCCCTTTCAGGGATGTTACAATTCTACCCCCTTAAAATAATTTCGTCCCCGAAATTTCTAAACTAAAATAATTGGGGGTATTGCTGTCGCATTGTCTCTTCTGACTCCCACGAAGCTTCCTCCGATCCATGGTTGCGCCATAACACCTTGACTAGAGGAACTGACTTCCTTCGTAGTACTTTCACATCACGTTCCAAGATCCGAATCGGCTCTTCCTCGTAGGATAAGTCTGGCCTTAGCTCCACTTCTTCAACTGGTACCACATGGGACGGATCCGATCGGTAGCGACGTAGCATGGATACATGGAATACGTCGTGCATCTGCTGCAACTCTGGTGGCAACTCTAACTGGTATGCCACTAGCCCAACTCACTTCAGTCCTCGATAGGGCCCTATAAATCTTGGGCTTAACTTCCCTTTGCGACCGAACCTCATCACCTTCTTCCAAGGTGAGACTTTCAGAAACACTTGGTCTCCCACTTCAAACTCTATCTCCTTCCGCTTAAGGTCGGCGTACGACTTTTGCCTATCAGAGGCTTCCTTCAACCGTTCTCGAATTTTCTCAACCTTCTCTTCCGTTTCAGCCACTAACTCTGGGCCCAAAACTCGACGTTCTCCTAACTCAGTCCAACAAGTAGGAGTTCGACGCTTCCGACCATACAACGCTTCATATGGTGCCATCCGAATGCTAGCCTGATAGCTGTTGTTGTAGGCAAACTCAGCTAAAGGCAAGTAGTCTTCCCAACTTCCTCGGAAATCCATTACACAGCCTCTCAACATATCTTCCAACACTTGTATAACCCGTTCAGACTGCCGGTCTGATTGTGGAGGAAAAGCCGTAGTGAAGTCCAACTTAGTGCCTAAAGCTTGATGAAGTGCCTTCCAAAACCGAGACGTAAACCTTGGGTCTCTATTGGAGATGATCGATACTGGTACTCCATGTAATCTTACGATCTCCGCCACATATAACTTGGTTAGCTTCTGAAGAGAATAGTCAATTCTCACTGGGATAAAGTGCGCGGTCTTGGTTAAACGATCCACTATCACTCATACCGAGTCCTTCTTAGTAGGCGTAAGGGGAAGCCCACTAACGAAGTCCATGGTAATTCTCTCCCACTTCCACTGGGGAATCTCGATTGGTTGAAGCAATCCCTATGGGACTTGGTGTTCAGCCTTAACTTGCTGACATGTCAGACATTTTCCCACGAATTCAGTAACTTCCCATTTAAGATCAGACCACCAAAATTGTTCCCTTAAATCCCTATACAGCTTAGTGCCTCCGGGATGCATGGCATAAGGGCTACCATGCGCCTCCCGAAGAATCCTTTATCTTAACTCCTCGTCCTTCGGCAATAGACTTTTCCTTTGTAGCACAATACTCCTTCATCATTGACGTCATAATCCTTTAATTCTCTGTTCTGTACTTGCTGTAACTTAGCACTTAGGTCCCTATCAGCCAACTGTCCCTCTTTCATTTCCTTCAGCCATGTGGGCTTGGCTTGCAATTCTGCCAATAGGCTTCCATCATCATACAGACTTAAGTGAGCGAACAAAGCCCTTAGATCCGACACAACCTTCCTACTTAGGGCATCAGCTACCACATTCGCTTTGCCCGGATGATATTCTATCGAACAATCGTAGTCTTTCAAAAATTCCACCCACCTTCGTTACCTCAAGTTCAACTCCTTCTGAGTCAACAAGTACTTAAGACTTTTGTGGTCTGTGTAGATTATTGACCTTTCTCCATAAAGGTAGTGCCTCCAAACCTTAAGGGCGAAAACCACAGCTGCCAATTCCAAATCATGGGTTAGGTAGTTAACCTCATGAGGCCTTTACTGCCGAGACGCATAAGCGACCACTTTTCCATCTTGCATCAGCACATAGCCTAACCCCGTATGCGAAGCGTCACAGTACACCACAAAATCTTTTCCTACCTCTGGCTGAATTAACACTGGATCTTCCGTCAGCACCTTCTTAAGCTTTTCAAAGCTCTCCTGTTGCTTATCCGTCCATACAAAGGTTACTTCCTTCCTTAGCAACTTTGTCAGAGGCACGGCTATTGACGAGAATCCTTCCACGAACCTTCTGTAATAGCCTGCCAAACCTAAAAAACTTCGAATCTCAGCCACGGACCTAGGTGGTTTCCAATCCAACACTGCTTCGATCTTCCTAGGGTCCACTCTTATTCCCTCTGCGGATACCACATGTCTTAGGAATGCCACCTCCTTAAGCCAAAATTCACACTTGCTGAATTTGGCATAGAGCTTCTTTTCCCTTAACAGTTGCAGTGCAACTCAGAGATATTCATCGTGCTCCTCCTCAGACTTAGAGTATACCAAAATATCCTCGATGAACACAACGACGAACCTATCCAAGTAGGGTTGGAAAACCCGGTTCATCATATCCATGAACGCGGCTGGAGCGTTCGTCAACCCAAACGGCATCACCACAAACTCAAAATGGTCGTATCTTGTCCTAAAAGCGGTCTTATAGATATCAGCTTCCTTTATCTTCAGCTGATGATATCCCGACCTTAAGTCGATCTTTGAAAACACTGCAGCCCCCTTCAGCTGATTGAACAAGTCATCGATCCTTGGCAAAGGATACTTGTTCTTAATGGTCAGCTTATTCAACTGACGTTAGTCTATGCACATTCGCATAGTTTCGTCCTTCTTCTTTACAAACAGGACCGGTGCTCTCCATGGAGACACACTGGGTCGAATGAACCCACGATCCAACAACTCTTGGATTTGAGCCTTGAGCTCCACCAACTCCTTTGGCGCCATTCGGTATGGAGCGATTGACACAGGAGCTATTTCCGGTAGCAAGTCTATTCCAAATTCCACCTCCCTATCTGGGGGTATTCCTGGTAATTCCTCGGGAACACGTCTACGAAGTCCCTTACCGTCCTAACTCCATTGACACCTTCATCTTTTCCACCCAACGCACTTACGAAGGCTAGGAACGCCTTGCACCCTTTCTTAACCATTTTCTCAGCTTTTAACGCCGAAACTACATTGGTCAAGTAGTTCCTTCTTTCTCCGATCATTACCACTACTTCATCCTCTGGGGTCATTAGTTCCATCCGTTTAGCCGCACAATCCAACACGGCCCGGTGTTCTACTAGCCAGTCTATTCCGAGTATAAGCTCAAACTCTTCGAAGGGTAACTCCATTAAGTCAGCCCGAAAGTTCACTCCATGAATCTCTAGGGGTATATTCCGAAAGATCTTATCTACCACTACAGTTTGGCCTAATGGGCTTACTACAGTTATCTGCCTATCAGAGAGTTCAGAGTCTAAGTCTAGTGTTTCCACTACACTACATGCAACATATGAATGGCTCGGGCCCACATCAATTAGAGCAAAATAGGGCTTGTCAAAAATAAAGAACGTACCGGTTATAACATCCGGCGCGTCACCATCCTCCCTCTGGCGAACCGCATAAACCAAACCCGGTTTCCTCGCCTCAGTATTAGCAGCACCTCGGTCCTGTGCCCCACGGCCTCTGCCAGCACCATTACCTCTGTTGCCAGAACCACGACCCCGTTGAGGCTGCTGTCCGCCTCTACCAGCCTGACTAACATTCTGAGCTGCCGGTTGACTCTCATCAGGTTTCTTGGGACAATCCTTGAGCATATGGTCCTTGGACCCACACTTGAAACATCCTTCTGTCTTTCTCCAGCACTCCCCCAAGTGCTTCTTCCCACAATGCTCACAAGGACGATACTGCCAGCCTGTACCAGCTTGTTGATTTCGTGGCCCGTCAATTCTAGACCTCTTATGACCCTTTCCAGATGGCCCAAAACCTCTTTTGGGCTTATTCCTATTCACGGCATGCTTGGTAGAATCCTTAATCCCCTCGGCCACCTTGGCCTTTTCTACCAAAGTAGAGAACTCCCGCTCTTGATGCGGTGCTATCGACAGTCTCAGGTCGTCCCTCAGCCCGTCCTCAAAATGAACACAGCGCTCATGCTCAGTTACCACTACTCCTCGAGCATAGCGGCTCAACCTCAGGAATTCTGCCTCATATTCCGCAACTGACTTGCTCCCTTGCACCAGCCCCAGAAAAGCCTTCCTTTGCTCATCTGTATACCTGGTTCCCACATATTTCTTCTGAAATGCTTCCTTAATATATTCCCAGGTCAGATCCTCAGCCGTGGCACCATCCCGAACAGTTAACCACCACTGATACGCTTCATCGCGTAACAGTGCCACCATCCCTTTTAACTTTTCCTCAGGGGTCAGATCAAGCTCATCCATGATGCGCTTAGTTGCTTCCAACCAGTATTCAGCTGTACTGGGTGCTACTCCAGACACTCCACGAAACATCTCAGCTCCATTAGCTCGGAGCCGTTCAGGCACAGACTTTCGATTTCTCGAATTTCCTCCTGCACCAGCTACCAATTCCAAAACTCGCAGCACATCCTACGACACAGCATCTTCCCCCGTCTGAGCTTGTTGCTCAACACCAACAGCTAGGGGTGGTGGTGGCGGTGGTATCTCATTGTCGAACCTTGACCCGTCGACGGGTTACGACACGATCATCCTTCCTCTACCTCGTCCATGACGACCACGTCCTCTAGAGCTCATTTCTAATGTCGAGATCTGATTAAGAAGTTTTATGGATTAGTACTTTTGTTTCACTTGTTTACTCGCGAAGAAATTTTATGATAAGAGTTTTAGGAGTGGTTCTTTCATGTTCATACAAGCATACAGTCCTTCCATTCATTCATTCACCCATCAAACAAATATGAACTTTCATTCATTCAGAGAAACGTTGTAGTTTTCATTGTTATTGTTTTTCCACTACCCAGGGGTATTTTCGTAATTTTGTCCTACAGGGGCATTTTCGAAATTTTTCAGAAGAAAAAGATCCTTGATGATTTTGTCATAAAATATTGTGATAATTTCATATTCCAGGGGTACTTGGAAAAATTTTGAAACCCGGGGGTATTTCGGTAATTTTTCACAAATTAGGGTAAATTGTAAAATTTAACAAATCAGGGATATTTCAAAAGTTGTAAAACTTTGAGGGTACTTTTTGAGAATTTCACTTTCCAAAACGGTGATGTTGCAAAAATTTTGGAAATCAGGGTCATTTTGGTAATTTTGTAAGTTAGGGGCAATTTTGTAATTTTTCCAAAATCGTGGTATTTTGATATTTTGCAAATAAAGGTGTTTGAATTTGATATAAAATACTAAAATTTTGACAAAATCGTTGAGTAATTGGACATTTTATAAACCAAGGGCGTTTTCGTAATTTCACCACTAGGGGCATTTTTGTAATTTGTGAAAATCAGAAATTTTTCAGAAAATTTTGTAAAGATAGTTTTCACAAATTAAAAGAGTGATTTTAAAAGTTTTAAAAACTAGGGTTTTGTTGTTTTTCATACAAAAAACGGCTAATTCCCTTTCGGGTTTTAGTCTTTGTGTTTAGCCTATGACCAAGTCCTCTTGGTCAGGGTGAACCAAAGCTACGCACTAGGCAGGATTCGAGTGGAGAGGAGGTGAGTCACGCGGACTGCTTAAATACCAAGTTCTCACCGAAACCATTCCTAGACATGTGCACAGAGGTTGCCACACCTACTGAGCCTTCTGAGTTAGGGTGAACCGAAGCTACGCACCAGGTAGGATTCCTGCGAAGAGGAGGTGAGTCACTAGGACTGCTTAAATACCAGGCTATTCCGGATCCAATCCTAGACATGCATACAGGGGTTACCACACCCTAACTTAGTGACTTAGCCATAGGTTTGTTTAACGTTCCTTAAGTCTTTTGTACTTGTGTTTGAGTAGACTAGTCCTAGGGTTCAAGTTCCTATCATGCTATTCTACGTTCCATGCCTTTTCTACCCTTTCATATTTCATAACACATAATCACACACAAATAGCTAGGGGTACTTACCCGGTGGACTGCGGGTCGGAGACTTGGTGCCATGCCAGAAAACCTGTTTATTTCAAACATACTTTCATAAAACTCATTTGGGCTCGATTTGAAAACATTTTGGGCCTTAGCCCACAGGCCGAGAGTTTAAAATTGGGCTCTAATACCAAACTGAAACACCCCACACCCGGCCCACGAGCCTGGACCGAATCTGGTATGTTCCTTAAGTAAACCGGTTTCAAAGTTCTTGTTACTTAGAGAAAATTTGTGTAAATTTTCTAAAAAAATATCGTTTTGGGTTGGGCTTGAGTTAAAAACCCATTTATCTTATTTTAAAATCCACTTAATTAAGGTGACAAAACAATTAGGGTTTATTTTTAAAGAAATAAATTTTACTTAACATTAATTGAAAATAATTCGTAACATGGTAATTAAAAATAAATATAAAGAAACGTGACTGATGGCCTTATTACATCAAGTAAAATCCCAAATAAAATTTAAAGTACTTAAATAAAATTAAATGTCCTTATTGAATAAAACTTCAAGCGGAGCACGGCCATCCCTAAGCTTCTGCCGAACCCGGTCCATTACTGATCGTCACCTGAAAAATAGTCCCACAATGGGGTGAGTCAACAGACTCAATGTGCACACAACACTAAAATTCAACAGATCAGGCATACGATCACATATCAAATACTTATTCATACAAAAGAAATAAAGATGATGATGCAACCCAAACCCAAACCTATTTGTCCATCCGCTACACACCCCCGTACCTGCCAGTCACACCGTGGGGACTACTAAGTTGACCCTCCATCCGCTACACACCATCGAAGGCAGTCGCTGCAGTCGACGTGCTCATCGCCCATATAAAGTTTGTGGCATAGCCACCAGATAATTGTGTCATCAGACACCACATTCAGATAGTGTAACCAAGGTTACCATATTCAGATAATGTGACCGTAGTCACCACATTCAGATAGTGAGACCGAAGTCATCACCTTCACTTCCCCTTTCACATATAACCCGAATGCCCCATATATTTTATATCATGCATAACATACTTAATTACACATTCGTATTACTTTTTCACATGTTAAGATATAACATATTTCGTAATCCTAGCAGGAGTAGGAAACGTACCTGAGTACTTTGTACCACATTAGGGTACTTTAGCCATATTCACATTTTTATACATTCATATATTAAATATTTTCCATATGATATATCGAAAGTTAGTGTGGGTACACACTTGATTCGCTTAATGAAGTCCTTGAAATCCCGAAGAGAACCGATTTACAGATTCAGATCTTTAATGCCTATATTCAGTTAACAAAGTAATCTTTAGCAAAGACCTATTTGGCTATAAAACCAAATCCTAGTAGGATTTGTATTACTTACCTTGTTGCCGAATTGAATGATTATAAATCAAGTCCCAAAATTGGTAGTATTCTTTTCCTTGAAATCGGCTAGTATTAAAATCATTAGGCATGGTTAGTTTGACTTCTAAAAATCATAAGAAACAGATCTGAGTTGCTAAATCAGCCTTGGCCGAATACACAATGTTTACTTACCTCGTGGATCTAAAATCCCGAAAATTCCACTTGACTATGGATATGTCGAAATCCCTACACACACATGTTAGATCTGATTTCCAAATCACTTAATAAACTTAATCAAATGGCCTTTGGCCTAAACCATGCTTTTCTTACCTTAAATCCTTGAATCCTGAAACTTTCTTCTTGATTAGCCGAAATTCCTTAGATCCGAAATCCCGGAATTCCTCCTTTAATATTCGGCCAAAAGACAACCAAAAGGATCAGTTCCTAAATCTTGGTCGAAAGTCGGCTGCACCCTTTCTTGGAGTCACAAAGATTTGGTTTGACAGAAAAAGAGAAAAAGAAAGATGAAGAGAGGAGAAAAGAAGGATTTTGGAGAGGAAAAGAATGGATGAAGGAGAGTCTTTTTGGCCAAAGAAAATTCGGCAGAGAGAGAGTTATGGCTTAGGGAATTTTCGGCAAAGGGAGAGGATGAATGGAAAATAGCCTTATTTCCTTCTTTAGCCGAAATTATCATCAAGAGAGTCCCTTGCTTGGCCACCACTCTTCATATGTGATAATATTATCCCTTAATTATCATTTTATTTAAATTAAAAGCTTTTAATCCAACATTTATCTCTTCTAAATAATTTAATTCAAAAAAAATCCTCTATTTATCTCCTTAATTGCCGAAATTTAAAGGGAATAAAACTCCCTTTTTCTAGAAGCCTTGCCGTCCACCCTTAGCCTTCTGGAAGCAAAAATAAAACTCTTTTTATTTGCTTCCCAAGTGATTTCGAACCAGTGCCCATGCCTCTTGCACATGGCGCCATTTCCATAGGCCCTAAGTGGCATCTTCAGGCCACTTTTCCAAGCCTGTTTGTGTGTCAAATTTCACAAACTTTTTCTTTTAAGGCCACCTTGCCTTAATTTCCCCTTTTAAAACTTAAAACTCATCATTTCAAGGTCATTTCTAAGTTTCCTAAAATTTTCGATCGGCTCTGTAAACTTGACATTTTCTTACATTTCCAAGTTTCCAGAAATGTTTACTTTCCATTTTTGGATCATTTCCATTTTCATTTCCTGGTTTCCAAAAATGTGTACTTTCCATTTTTAAATCATTTCCTTACATTTCTAGGTTTCTAAAAATGTTCATGTCCCATGCATTTCCAGGTTTCCAAAAATGTTCATTTCCATTTCATTTCCATACATTTTTGAGTTTCCAAAAATATTAAAAATGTATTCATAAAACTTAAGTCATGTCATTTCATACAATTAAACCGAAAATGCATAGGCCCTTTCAGGGATGTTACATGTCAGGCCATAGATTGATTAATTTTTGTCCTTTTGATTGAAAATTTGGAAAATTGTTTTGAAAAATCATGTTTCTTTTGATGCATTCGTTGGTGCTATGATTGCAATGATGTTGAGTCTCATAAAATACTTTGGCATTGCACTGCATGGCCGTTGTGGTTATACTTTTAAGTGGGAGTGAAAAACTATGCCATCGTGAGGTTTTCACCTTCGCATGGGCTAGTGGATTACTTTCAGGATACATCTGTACCTATGTCTTCGTGAGATTTTCATCTCCGCATGGCCATAGGGAAATGTATTCCCCTGAACCGAACTTGATCCATATGAGCCTATAATGGGTGGGGATTGAGGAATCTGCTGGTTCAGGTACCCTCTCTTTAGAACTAAACCACATATAGTGAACCCTACGAGCCAACTTTAGGTAGAACTATGTTGAACCCCAGCAGTCACATGGATAGGTGTTTGATCATTTACTGTTTGATTTGATTTTTACCATCTGTATATGATACCAACGTGTTTTCTTTTGTTTATGACTACATTATATTTCATCATCATAGGAAGGAGGTGTTGATTCATATTCGATTGCTAAATAGAAGAGTCTGTCATAGGAAAATGGATTTTTTGATAAAGTGGCTTATAATACGTTCGTCCAAATATAGTCTAAGTAAACACAATGAGAAAAGATTGATAGTATATGATTTTGCCTCATTGCCCGAGGATTCCAGCCAATAAGGATTATTCGAGAGTCATCACGCCCCAATTTTCTTAAAGAAGCTTATGAGCATCGCGGAGGATAGGTGAGTGAAGAGTCATGGCCTGGATCAAGCAACAAGGAGCTAGAAGAGGCATCTATTGGGAAAGTTTACGGGACATGACCATAACATCTGAATACGAAGAAAAGGATTGGTGTCTTCACCTGGACTATGAGGACAAAGCCGCATATATAATCTGTTTTATGTAAAGAAATTTATTTTCTAGAAAAGTTCTTCTAATGGAATTGAATTCAGAATCGACGCCTCTCTTTCTTTTCGCATTAATTCCATGCCTTTGCATTACATTTCATGCATTTGCATTACATCACATCATATGCATTAAAATTTGTAGAAAGACTATAATTAATTAAATATTATTTCAGTAACCTGGAAACCAACAAAAGTCTACTGAACTAAGCATCGTTATGGTACTAGTGCAAGAACAAAAGCCATGGACCGAAGGTTGGAAAGAATAGAGCAAATGCAAATACAGATGCAAGAGCAATTGAGCAAAATTCAACAAGAAATGCGGGAACAAATGCTAGAATTCTAAAGGAATATGATGGGCCAGTTAACCCAGTTACTAGCCGTGGAACTTGAAAAAAGGAGTGGCCCAGTGGTCAACAGTGGGGATGATAATGAAGACATCACTTATTCCCCAGGTTTTTCCCCAATAAGTGTCCCGACCCAACCAAACACGCATTTGTATGGGGTACCCATCATTATCAGACCCCAATATCAGACTGATACCTCGGCCCTGTTGAACTTCCTAATGGGCTCAGGTTTTAGCCCGGAGGATGATCGAGCCAAACCGGTTGTTTTGACAGAAACAAATGAAAGGAGAGAGTGGACTTTAAAGGCCCCAAAGAAGAAGGAAAAGGAAGTGAATAGTACAAGTGGGTATAACAAGGGCCATTCGAAGCTAATTACAGTAAGCCAGCCAAGGACGGTAACTACCCGCCATCAGGTCTCCCCAAGGAAAGAACCCAATCCAAGACCGAACTCAGAAAAACTCCAATTCGTACCCATCCCAATCATGTATAGGGAGTTGTACCAAATTTTGTTTAACGCACATGTTGTATCCCCTTTTTATGTAGAACCAATACGGCCCCTATACCTCAAATGGTACGACATAAATGCCCAATGCGAATACCATGGGGGAATCACAGGGCATTCGATCGAAAATTGCATTGATTTTAAAAAGATAATCGAAAGACTCATCAAATTGGGTATCGTAAAATTCGATAATCCCTCTGGTGCAAAAAATCTGTTACCCAACCTTTCTGTTAAAGGGGTAAACATTGTGAGTTCCACTATCGATAGGGGCATGAGATCCAAGAATGCATCAAGCTCAGGGCCGTAGTGCAAGGCCTGATGTATAATAAATTGAGGAGATCAAAGACCCAATAGGAATGTTGGGGAATCTAAACATTAACGACATATTCGAAGAAAGAACTAGGGAATAGACTTGTCCAAGCTTCTGCCTTTACGTACTTGGGGTGTTTAGAACAATGGGACTATGGAAGAGATCCTTGTATTTTTAGAACTAAATTAGAGTAATATTCAAAACATGTTTGTTGTTTTAATCCTAGAGGCAATAAGAATCTTTTTGTGAAATAAGCTTGTGTCCAGAATTTTTATTTCAATAAAATGTATCTTTTTAAGTAAATATTTTTTTCATTCTTTCCATTTCATACTAAACATTCTTTCGTTTTTTAGAATATTCTTCCATTCATGACCATACCATACAAATAATCATCATTAGAATCATTTATTCTTTGGATTTTTTACCTTCGTATCTAGGTACCTAGATATCAACGACATGAGCGACGTTGTTACTGACTCCCTTTTTGAATGAGATATGGGTATAAGGGATCAAAGGACTTTGAAGATGATAGAGATTGTAGCCTATCTTTTGATTTGTTAAGGATGGTAGAACAAGATGAAAGTAGACTTTACCTCGCAAAGGGTCAGTGGACGTTGCGAGCTTAGGAAAGGGGTAAAGATCGAAGCCAACTCACTATAGAAATAAGGCGAGACATCATTGAGCTATTTTCAAGAATTCAAAGATGTTTTCGTACGATCATATCAAGGCATGCCAGGCTACTAAAACATGGGTATAATGTTAAGATTGGTGTTTAAAGAACCCATGTTAATGGTTCTACAATGGCCAGGCTAATCAAGAGGTTCGGGCTACTAGTTTACCAAAAAAGGGAAATTGCATCAGTTACGTTGTAAAAGCCAAATTGAGGAAGACAAGACTTATGTGCCTCCTCCATTTTTTCTATATGTGGGGCATAGATGTTATGGGGCCGATCTCGTCAAAAGCATCTAGCCGACACCAATTCATCTTCGTGGTTGTCAATTACTTCACTAAGAGGGTGAAGGTCACTTCATAGCCAAAGTTACAAAGTCAGCAGTCATCAAATTCAAATTCAAATTCAAATCCAAATTCAAATTCAAGTTCAAATTCGAATTCAAATTTAAGCTCAAATGCAAATTCAAATTCAAAAAGTGGCAATAAAGAATGGCAGAAAGGAACATGTTTAACGTAATTGCACAATGTCAAAGATTTACAATCTGATCAAAGATTAGACACCATATCAGTGCAGCAAAGGCAGCCAAAAACCATTCAAAATTTTTGAAAAATGATTGAGATTTGTAAAGGTTGGCATAAAGAAGTTACCATTTACCCTCTATGCTTCTTGAACGTTGGCTAGGACCTCCAACGGGGCAACATCTTTCTCATTGGTTTATGAAAGTGAAACAATTGTTGGAAGTTAAGATTCTTTTTCTCTAAGCTTTGATTGAATTAAGAATTGGATGAAGCAGATTTTCTCCAGTAAGCTTGATTGAAAGTATTCATCATGGTCGAATGTACCAAAAACGGATGATACGAGCTTATGTGAAAAAGGTTCGCCCAAGAGAATTTCATGATGGAGACCTGGCATCAAGAAGGATTCTTCTCATAAAAGGATTTCAGAGGAAAGTAAATGCCAAATTTGGAAAAACCTTATGTGATGAAGAAGGCTTGTTTTAGAAGATCATTAACTTTGACCAAGATGGACAGCAAGGACATGGAAAAGCCAATGTGAAAACCCGCAAAGGGCGCATTAAGATTTTTTTAAAAAAAACAAAATCAAAAGAAATAAAAAAAGAAAATAAATAAAAATATAAAAATAAAATAAAAATAAAATTCAATCAAAAAAGAAGAAAGAAAAAGGAGAGGCCAAGGCAAAAACCCGCAAAGGGCGCTTTGAGACCAAAGGGGATTTGAGTTGAAAAATAAAAAAGGGCGGCTCAAATTTTGATCGAAAGTGGGGTGTACAGTAGTCTTGCTACGCTTAAATTAACAATGAGGAAGTATGTTACGTCTTGAGGCATCGAAAAAGTACTCCGGATCCCCTAAACACATATTGAGCTTAAAATGGTCCTCAAGAAGTTTGAACAGAGAAGCTCAGGCTGCGATATCTTGGGCACCTAGTTTCCATTTTACCCATTCTGAATTTGCTATCTTTAATTATTTTATTCATTTCAAAATACACTACCAATAAATTTCCTTTGATTGCATTTGCTATCTTTGCTTAACTTATTTGTTTCGAGCTATGCTCCTAATTAATTTCCTTCTTGTCTATTGTTATGATCTTTTTTAAGCATTTTGCATTGAAATAATGATTAGTGGACTAATAATACTTTTATAAAAAGAGTTTCACATATTACTCTAGAAGTTTCTAAATAATACAAGAACTTGAAACAGAACCATTGTTTAGAACTCATCAAGTTTAAAGGATGGAAATATTGGTGGAGGAAGAGTCTAAACTGAGACTCTCTCTTTGGATTTTTGTCAAAAATGGTGATTGAACAAAATGACAAGATATTGCATCAGTGATACAATCTTGACGAAAAATGGGCAATGTTAACCCAAGTGTAAAAGGGGAATCATTCTCGAGAAAAAAGGATATTTTGCATCCATGCAAATATCATGCATACACATTTGGTTAGGTCACTCGGGGAGTGATCAGTTGATTGAACAAGTTACAGATCCTATACCTTTGATTTGTAGCTGGTTGGATCGAAGAGGATGCAGATCCTATATTCCTGATTTACAGCAGGTTGGATTGAAGACGAAATAAATGCTATACCCTTGAGTTGCAGTAGGATGGGTTGAAGTTGATACAGATCCTATGGCCATAAGTCGCAGTAGGCTGGTTTAAAGATTATACAAATCCTATGTCCCTAAGGTATAGTGGAGGGGACGCTGAAGTTACAGTGGGGCAAACCGGTTGAGCAAAATACGATTGTTTCTTCAGGTTTTCAATCAAAATACCACCTAAGCAAGAAGACATGATATTACGTCAAGTGATACAACCTGGAAGAACAACGAGCAATGACAACCCTAAGCATTTAAAAAGGGGATCATTTTCATGAAATTTTGCATTCATGCAAAACACATTTAGTTAGGAGCATTTGATTCATTCCGATCATTGCATCCTAATCATTATACATTTAAAAAAAAGATCATTCTCATGACATTATGCATTCATGCAAATGTCATCCATAATATCATTTAGTTAGGAGCATTTGATTCATTCCAATCATTGCATCCTAATCATTGTACTTTAAAAAAAGAGATCATTCCATGACATTCTGCATTCATGCAAATGTCATCCATAATATCATTTAGTTAGGAGCATTTGATTCATTCTGATCATTGCATCCTAATCATTATACATTTAAAAAAGGGATCATTCTTATGACATTCTACATTCATGCAAATGTCGTCCATAATACATTTAGTTAGGAGCATTTGATTCATTCTGATCATTGCATCCTAATCATTATACATTTAAAAAAGGGATCATTCTCATGACATTCTGCATTCATGCAAATGCTATCCATAATACATTTAGTTAGTAGCATTAGATTCATTCTGACCATAGCATCCTAATCATTTGGCATAAACATAAGCATAAGAAATCGAGTCTACAGGACATGTCCCCCAGAGGATGGTGTAGCAATATCGGTGAAATTACAAATCTTATCTCCCTAAGCGGTAGCGGAGCAGATCCTTTCTCATACGTAACCGACTCCCGAACCTGTTTTTCTATTTCGTAGACCAAAATTATTTTTTTTCAAGGTGATCCAATCACACCTAAATAAAAAAGGTTGGTGGCGACTCCATATTTTGTTTTAAAGTCGACCACATTTTTCAAATAAAAAAATAGTTTCGACAACGAGAATATATAATTTAATTCCGGTCTCCCATAAAAATTTTCTAAATTTGCCCCACGCAGCATGATATTATACCTTAGGTTAGATTTTGCATTACATTGGTTCATTCTTCACTATTTTGATTTTTTATTTTATATTATGCTTCCTTTAGTTTTCTTAGTCATGAGCACAACTAATTTCTGGTCATAGCAAGATTCAATTTTATTTATCCAATCTTTGTAGGATGTGATCTTATTCCTCTATCTGGAATTTAATATTTTTTTAAAGTGTAGGAAATTAAATTTGGTGAATTCAATTGGGATCAAATTAGGATGCTGCCACAAATTAGAGTCAAATCTTAACAAATTGCCCATTCAGATTTAACAAAATTTCCAAGGCAATTCAAATAACATTGAGTGCAGCTAAGTCTGAATCAAAATTTTCCAAAGGCTTATCACCAAACGCAGCCCCGCAATACCATTTCTCTTGGCTCAAATCATCGCATATCTCCTTTTTGCCACCACCTTTATTTTTCACTACTTGCCATAGTTCCTTAGTGTTCACTTTTTATTCTTCAACTGGCTCCAATGTCAAAACTCCTACTCTCCTTGGAACTGTCATCTTCTTCTAACCAATTTTTTGATGTTTCTGACATACTACTCACAACCCGGCCGGTTGCTTTCTGATTAGGACCACCACCGGAATTAATGGAACTCCACCATATTTCTCAAACTCTAACTGCAAATCTCTCATCACCACACTGAACAGTAATTGACTCTCCATTGTTGTTCGCATCTCATCGTCCTCAAAAGAAGTTAAAAAAATGATTTCCACTAATCAATGTTTCTATTATAAAATTTTCTCTTAGAGATGGAGAATCATAAAAGCACCTTGCCGTACCCACTAAACACTTTTCTAGTAGCTTCACCAAGTCTTCATCCACCTCCCCTACTACAGTTTTCCTTTCATGGTCACCTCTCTAGCTGTTGCCACCTGGGCTCTCTGTCCCTAAAGATGAACCCTCACCATTTTAACTTCCCAACTTAAACCCTTTTCTAATATTCGCCATTTCAATTATCTCCCTCCCTTCAGTCCAATGACCGTTCCCATACCGACCGTTATTCACTGTCTTTCTTACTCTTCTCTAAAAAGTACTTCTCCCATTGGACCTTGACATTGAAACAAAAATCTTGCTTCCCAATATCATAAATTTCACAATATTAACAAATTTAAATATAATTTAAAATTAATTTATTTTTTACTTTATAATAACATATTTAAAATGAATATTTGAATTTTTTAGAACTCTTTCTATCAATAATATTAAATGTAATGTAAAATTAGCTCGTAAAAGACAACAAATTCAAGTTATTTTAATGAAACCTTTGAAATTGCATTAGAGGTTTCTATGAAATAGGTTATCGTGGTGGGAAATGTTTGAACACTTTTTGTTTACGTGCATTTGAGTCGCATTGTCAAAATTCGTATTTAATTGGTTGGCTTGAACTAGTCCATAATTGCAAGAAATAAAGTATGAGCAGAAGTTGGTACTTCTGCAAGTATTGCGAAAAAAAAGTACAACAAATTGATTATGCAATTAAGTTTCCTTAAGTCTGCAAAGTCTAACTCAATGGGATAATTCACCATCTTCAAACAATTACAACCAATGAACCTAAATTCATCACAACCTAGTGATGATTCCTCACTCTTGTACTTAACATGTTGAATAATCACTAGAACGAATTTGTTGAACGAATTTATTGAACTTCTATGTCACCTTTCTTCTTAAGATCATGAGTAAAGAATAATTTTGGTGAAATATTTTTCGTTCTGTTACTTTTGATATAACCACCCTTCAATTGAGCTATACATGCTGCATTATCTTCGTATAAGATAGTTGGCATCTTTTCTTGTAAAGGCAAATTACATACTTTCTGGATATGTTGGGTTATTAACCTTAGCCAAACACACTCTCAGCTTGCCTCATGCATTGCAATTATTTTAGCATGACTTGAAGAGGCAAGAACTAATGTCTGCTTTGTCAAATGCCATGATATGGCAGTATCTCTACATTTAAATAAATATCCCGTTTGAGATCAACATTTATATGGATCTATTTTTTTTATTACCACTAAACCTTTTTTGTTTTCAGAAATGATTGTGAAACCCTCCAAGGCTGATATGAAAATCGCCTACGACGCGAAACTATGCCAGCTTTTAGATGAGTACACCTAAATTTTAATCGCCGCCGCCGACAACGTGGGTTCTAACCAGATCCAGAACATTCGTAAAGGTCTCCGAGGTGACTCAATTGTTCTTATAGGAAAGAATACTATGATGAAAAGGTCGGTTAGGATGCATGCTGAGAAGACCGGGAACCAAGCTTTTCTTAACCTTATCCCCTTGCTTCAGGTGCTGTAAAGTTTAAATCTTTATTTTTTTTTTGGCATAATATTGGGTTTTTTTTTTAATAGTATTTGATAAATAAGTGAACTGTCTTTATGGGAATTTTTTGAATTAGGGATTTTGAATCATTTGAATAAAATAGCCCCATATCAATTTTCCTTCTGAGATATCTAAATACATGTTTAATTCCATTCCATTCTCTACGTGTTGGAGAAGAACTAAATCTTGCTAACAAGTTTACAACAAAAGTTATATCAAGTCTTGTGTTGTTTGCAAGATACATCAATTCTCCTATGACATTTAGATATGGTTCTTTAGGACCAAGAAACTTTTCATCATTCTCGCAAGGACGAAATTGATCTTTATTCACATCTAACGATCATACAACCATCGGGGCACTCAATGGATGTGTTTTATCCATATAAAATTTCTTTAAGATCTTTTTCGTATAAGTTGACTGATAGAAATGAATTCCATCTTTTAATTTCTCAATCTACAAGCCACGACAAAACTTTGTTTTTTCAAGATCTTTCACCTCAAATTATTTCTTTAAGTTACTGCATTTTGAAGCTCTTCAGAAGTTCCAATAATATTTAAATCATCAACATAAATAACAATTATCACAAAATTTGATCCAAAACTTTTTATAAAAACACGTGGGCAGATTGGGTCGTTTTTATAACCTTCTTTTAACAAATATTCACTAAGACAATTGTACCACATATGTCCAGATTGTTTTAATCCATATCAACTTTTCTTTAATCTGATTGAGCAATTTTCCCAGGAAACTTTATATCCTTCATGGATTTTAAATCCTCTTGGGATTTTCATATGAATTTCACTTTTAAATGTACCATAGAAATAGGCTATAACAACATCCATTAGATGCATGTCAAGTTTTTCACATACTGCCAGACTAATAAGGTATCTAAACGTGATTTCATCCATCACAGGAGAATATGTAACATCCTGGAAAGGGCCTATGCATTTTCGGTTTAATTGTGTAAAATGACAAGTCTTAAGCACTATGAATAAATTTTTGATATTTTTGGAAACTCAGAAATGTATGAAAATGAATGGAAATGAATATATTTGGAAACCTGGAAATGCATTAGGACATGAACATTTTAGGAAACCTAGAAATGCAAGGAAATGGGTTAAAAATGGAAAGTACACATTTTTGGAAACTAAGAAATGAAAATGGAAATGATCCAAAAATGGAAAGTGAACATTTCGGGAAGCTTGGAAATGTAAGAAAATGGCCAGTAAACAGAGCCGATCGAAAATTTTAGGAAACTTGGAAATGACCCTAAAATGATGAGTTTTAAAGTTTTAAATAGGAGATTAAGGCAAGGGGGCCTTAAAAGAAAAAGTTGGTAAAATTTGGCACACAAACAGGCTTGGAAAAGTGGCCTGAAGATGGCACTTAGGGCCTATGGAAATGGCGCCATGTGCAAGAGGCATAGGCCTGGGTTCGAGTCACAAGGGAAGCAATTAAATGAAGGTTTTAATTTTGCTTCCAGAAGGCTGAGGTGGACGGCACATGTGTTTAAAAAGAGAGGTGTTCTATTTTCATAAATATGTGAATAATAAGTGATAAATAAAGGATTTTCTATAATTGGATTATTTGAGGAGATAATTGATGGATTAAATGCTTTTATTTTAAATAAAGGAGATAATATTATCATAAGGAAGAGTGGTGGCCAAGGCAAGGACTCTTGGCCTAGTAATTTCGGCTAAAGGAGGAGAATTAAGGCTATTCTCTCATCTTTTCCTAAGTGTGCCGAAATTTTCCTAGCTCTCTCCCCCTCTCTGCCGAATTTTTCTTTAAGCAAAATCCATCTTCTCTTCTCCTATTTTCTTCTATGTTTCTACTGTCAAAGCCGAATCTTTGATTCTAAGTAAAGGAGCAATCAACTACAACATCAAAAGCGTAAGATCTGTGGTCAATCAATTTCTATTCCTTTTCTTTTTTTTTTACCAAAATCAGGGTACTAATCCTATTAGCGATTTTGGCCGAATCTGCAAGGGGTCTTTCAGGTTTCTACCATTATCGAATAGAAGGATCAAGGATCTAAGGTAAGAAATATAGATTTTCGTTCAAGGTTATGATTATGTCTCAATATTAGATTAAATCTGACATGAAGTTATAGGGATTTCGACAGATATTCAAGGCAAAGAAAACTTTCGGGATTTGGATAGTATAAGGTAAGTACCTAGATCCAATCGGCCTAGGGTTATTTTGGTACTATTTTCATTCACTCAAAAGTTAGGAACTGACATAATTACTTGGTTTGGTGGATTAGCCGATTTCAAGGAGAAGAATACCAATCTTCGGGATTTGATTTTCAATCAAATCGGCAAACAAGGTAAGTGTTAGTAATACCATTCCTAGTAGGATTTGGTTTTAAAATCAAAAAGGTTATTAATATGTTTATATATGATGGGCCAAATATAGGGATTAACAGATCTAAGGCCTAGATCGGGATTTTCGAGAATTCAAGGAACTTATTAAGCGAATCAGGTGTGTACCCTTACTAACCTTCGATATTTCATATGGCTATAATTTTTATATATATGAATATGCATAAGAATAAGAATGTGGCTAAGTGCCACAAATGTGGTAAAAAGTACCCAGGTACGTTTCCTACTTCTGATAGGATTACGAATGCGTTATATTTTGAATAAGTAACATGAATAAGAAATAAGTTGTGCATGATATAAACATTTGGGGCATATGGGATATTTGTGAAAGAGGAAGTGAAGGTGTTGACTTCGGTCTCACTATTTGAATATGGTGACTACGGTCACATTATATGAATATGGTAACTTCAGTTACATTATCTGAATTTGGTAACTTCGGTTACATTACCTGAACATGGTGTCTAATGACACAAATTATATGGGCGATGAGCACGTCTACTGCAGCGACTGCCTTCGATGGTGTGTAGCGGAAGGAGGGTCGACTTAGTAGTCCCCACGGTGTGACTGGCAGGTACGGGTGGTGTGTAGTGGATGGACAATTAGGCTTGGGGGTAGGTTGCATCATTTTGATATGTATATGTTCTGATATGAATATGTATGCCTGAAATATTTGTTTGTTAGTTTGTGTACACATTGAGTCTGTTGACTCACCCCTTTGAGGGACTATTTTTCAGGTGATGAGCAGTAATGGACCGGGTCGGCAGGTGCTAAAGGTGGCCATGCGTAGCAAGGAAAAATTTATGATATGGACCTTTATTTTTACTAAGTTCTTTAAATTTTAAGTCTGGAAATTATTTGATGTAATAAGGCCTAAAAAGCCATAGTTTTATTTTCGTTACTATTATTTACTTTTAATTTTTATGTTACGAAATACTTTAAATTTATGTTATTAAAATTTTATTACCTTACACTTAAACCCTAAATTATTTTGACACCCTAATTAAATGATTTCTAAATTAACTAAACGGGTTTCCAACCTAAGCCCAACCCAAAATAAACATCTTTCTAAAAATACACAAATTTTCTCTAAGTAATAAAAGACTTCGAAAACCGATTTTTCTTAAAGAACATACCAGATCCGGTCGAGGCTCGTGGGCCGGGTGTGGGGTGTTTCAGAATATGTCTCTTCATAATCAATGCTGGGCCTTTGAGAAAATCCTTGTGCTACAAGTCGTGCTTTATATGTTACGACTTCATTTTTCTCATTTCGTTTTCGCAAAAATATCCATATATATCCTACCGGCTTTACATATTTAGGTGTTTGGACTATAGGTCCAAAAACCTCAAGTTCAGAAAGTGAATTTAATTCTTCTTGAATTGCGTCTTTCCATTTTGACCAATCTTTTCTATTTCTACATTCCTCAATAGATTTAGGCCCAGGATCCTCATTTTCTTTTGCTATTTCAGTAGCAATATTATAAACAAAATTGTTGTCAACAACTATATTTTTTTGGTTCCATCTTTTTCCTAAAGTAATATAACTTATTGAGATCTCTTCATTATTACCATTTTTAGGTACCCTAACCTCTTTTGGGGTTTTTTGATTAGTTATATCTTTGGCCTCTTCTTGGGAAATTGCCTCCACAATATTACCATATTGAATAATTTCTCCTTTCATTTTACGATGATTTTTATCTTTGGAACTGATTGACCTTCCATACTTCAGGTGTGGATTACTTGCTTTTGCACTAACAATTTTCCCTATTGGGTTAGTTGGTATGTGAGATTTTGTAATTCTCTTTAGGTCAATAAATGAATCTGGCATTTGATTGGTGATGTTTTGCAAATGTATGATCCTTTGAACTTCTTGTTCACATTGACTTGTGAGAGGATCTAATTGAGATAATGATGATTCATTCCATGTAATTTCTTTTACCAGTTGTATTTTCTCTTCCCCAAATGTTGGGAATGTTGTTTCATCAAAATGACAATCATTAAATCACGTAGTAAATAAATCTTCAGTTAATGGTTCAACATATTTAATTATTGAAGGAGATTCATAACCAACATATATTCCCAACCTTCTTTGAAGACCCATCTTTCTGCGTTGTGGTGGAGCAATTGGAACATATTTTGCACATCCAAAAATTCTAAGATGAGAAATATTTGGCTCCTAACCAAAAGCCAATTGTAATGGGGATTATTTATCATAACTTATTGGATTTAAGCGCACAAGTGTTACTGCATGCAAAATAGCATATCCCCAAGCTGTAACAGGGAGTTTTGTTTTCATAAGCAATGAACGAGCTATTAGTTGGAGGCGTTTGATAAATGATTCAGCTAAACTGTTTTGTGTGTGAACATGAGCTATAAGGTGTTCAACTTTTATCCCAATTGACATACACTAATCATTAAAAGCTTGGGGTGTAAACTTACCAGCATTATCAAGACGAATAATTTTGATTGCATAATTTGAAAATTGTGCTATTAATAGAATTATTTGGGCAAGTAGTCTTGCAAATGCCAGGTTGCGAGTCGATGATAAACACACATGTGACTGTCGAAACCATTTTACAATCGGGTTTGAAAAATGGGATCAACTTTAAAAACAAAAACGGGAGTCGCCACCAATCCTTTTTTACTTAGGTGTGATTGGATCACCTTGTAAAGCATTTTATTTTTAAAACTTTTTTTGTTTGGTCCACAAAAACAAGAAAACGAGTACGGGAGTCGGTTACATATGAGGAAGGGTTAGCACCCTCATAACGCCCAAAAATTGATACCAAATCGATAAAAGCATGTCCAAATATTATAAAATATGATCCTTTTATTTGATAGAAAATCAAGACTTACCTATCCCAAAGAAATAAAGTACTTTACCCAATAAGTTAAGGTATAGTACGTCATTATTTTAAAATTAAGCTCGTCTTATTTTGAGGAAATTCCTACCTCGAGGTACAAAATGTCGAACCCAATAAGTTAAGGCAAAACACTTTGTATTCCCGAAAATATTTCTTTTTATTTTGAAATTGATAAATCTCAGATTTCTTAAAAAGAGGAAATATGTAACATCTAAAGTTTCACGAGGAAAATCAAACCCAATAAGTTAGGGCAAAATCCTCCTCGAAATTCCTTAAGTATCACATATCACCATATTTTAAAAATCATTTGAAATAAATTTAGAAAAGGGAGATACGTAATATCCAAAGTTTGTAACACCCCAAACCCGGCCCAAACACCATGGCCGGATCTGGCATGTCACTAAGGAGATTTTAAAAGATGTCGCACTTTCAGAAAATACTTTTCTTGATTTTAACATTTTATTCGGGAAACTGAATGGTTGAATAATTTGTAAAAGATATACATTTTATATTAATGCCTTAGCTAAATTAAAACGTAAGATCTAAATGTTTGGTAATAATAAAAGCCCAAAACAAACGAAAATATAAAGCTAGTGGCCCGTGGCCTTATTACAATGAAATTTAAAACCCACTAATTGAAAATATTAAAATTTAACAAACTAGTAAAGTTTTTTGCTGAATCAAAATAATCTCTCACATGGCCACCTTGCGCTCCTCTCCAGCTCGGTCCGATGCACTAGGTGCAACCTGAAAGATGTTAAATAATGGGGTGAGTCGCGAGACTCAGTGTGTAACCCTCGTGCACCATCAGATTGTAGCCCCACAGAACAGATAACAGAGTATAATATATCAAAAAATATGCAAAGCCCAACCCAATCCTAGGTTTCCATCCGCTACACACCACCCTTACCTGCCAATCACACCATTGGGGATTTCTACAATCAACCCACACCGCTACACACCATCGATGGCCGTCATGCTGCAGTTAGCTACTCATCGTCAGATCATGGCAAAAGCCACTACAACAGATCATGGCAAAAGCCACTACAACATAACACTTCCCCTTTCATCAATCACCCAACCCCGTGCATACATAGAAATTGGCATACATATAAAACATATCATCTCAACAGAAACGTTCACTTTAGAATGACAGAGATCACTAACCTGGTGATTTGCCTTTACCCTTCTCGGGTTTTCAACAGCCGTGTCGCTATTTTGGCATTTAACAGAATATAACAGATTTATAGCATATACTAACAGACAATCTAAATGGTGTGAGAATGTTACACACCTGATTAATGCGCAGGACTACCCTCTATGTCGATACCCTCTCTAATCAGATCTACTGCCCTTTGTCTACGACTTTGCTCAAAAGCCAGAAGAATGCGAAGATAAGGCCTCTCCTTGAAATCCCGAAAGTGATACGATCTAAGGGCTACTGAACTCTGGCTTAGAAATCTAAGCGATTGAATCCCCTTCAAATCCTGGAATGCCGCAAACGATAGAAAACACCCGATTAGCTAACCATATAGCCATTCGGCTAAGATCTCTAAAAGCCGAAAAAGAATACACAAATCAACATTTACCTCTACAGATGGTTTCGGCTACCCCCTTGCAGGAAGATTTGGCAATTCCAGAAGAAGATCGAAGCGTAGAAGAGTATATATCTAGGAATTTCGGCTTTTAAAAAAATCCCAAAAAGATAAACTAGATGTGTTTTTTGGCTTTTAGAAGAATTGAATGAGAAGTTTCGACTTTTAGTGAATGGAAGAAGAATAACAATGGGGATCAGAAGATTCGGCTAAAAGGAAGTTTCAAAGAAAAAGAAAGAAAAGGTGAGAGAGGTGGTGATTTTCGGCTTTTGGAAGAGAAAAGATGAGAAAAGAAAACAATGGTGATTTTCGGCTTTTGGAAGAGAAAAGATGAGAAAAGAAAACAAGTGAGATGGCCTTCAAATTTTTTGGCACAGGAAGAGAAGAAAGAGTAGGGTTCAAATGCCAGAATTGATTAGCTATCCCCCCCTATTTATAGAAATTTCGGCACTTACCTAACCTTGCAGATAAATCTTATCTTTTCTCCTTTATCTTAATCTACTGACTCATCTAAAAGAGACTTAATTAGCTCCAACTCCTCCCTCCGTTATCAGCATAATATCCACATATTTTAAACATTAAAAATCCCCTAAATAGTAGCCTTGTTGCCGTCCCCCCAGCTCTCCTTGGGCTGCCGAAATTGGCCCAATTTCTTGGGCTCCAATCAGCCACACTGAGGCCCCCTTCCTTTACCTATTGGTGCCACTTATAGCTCCCTCCTACTGCGCCTCTTGTTCCTGGGCCACAAGCCTATCTTGCCTATTACACTCTTAATACTTTATTTAAACCCAATAGTCTCTAAACAAAATATTTAACCAAGACCTCGGTCCATTCCCGAACCCAATTTGCACCTCTAAACCTCAAATTAACATTTTAAGCATACAACACCAAAATGCATAGGCCCATTAATTCAGGATGTTACAAAGTTTCACGAGAAAAATCGAACCCAATAAGTTAGGGCAAAATTCTTCTCGAAATTCCCCAAATATCACATACCACCATATTTGCAAAACAAAATCATTTAAAATGAAATGTGTCGATTTAAAAGATGTTTTTATAAAAGCTATGGTTTCGATAGGATATTACAACATATATTGAAAATAAATAACAAATTATAAATAATAAAAGAATAATATAAATAACAACATAATCTACAAATCATACTAACAATGAACAATAAAATAATAACACAAATATAATGAACTATATTAAACAATAATAAGCAATCTAAAGCAAATAAATAAATAAACATAAAATAGCAATAAATGAAAGAATAATATATTAAACATAAAAAAATAATACTTTTTATATAAAATAACATAAATTTAAGATAAAAGGTACCTATAATAAATATATAATTTAATAATATAATATATATATGTTAGTAGTAAAAATAATGTATTTTAGAAAAACAATGTATAAAACTACATAAATAATATAAATAAAATATGTTAGATAATATAGATAATTAAAAATAAGGATTTTAGGAATATATGATATAACCTAATACTATATAATGTAAAAAAAATAACATATTAATAATACATAATAAAAAATAATATTAAATCATATAAAATAAATAATAATAATTAAAAGTATAATAGATATATAAAACTTATACTATTAATGAATTAATATACAAATAAAAATATTTAATATGATATTTAATATAAGAAATAAATAATAAAAATAAATAAAAATAAATAAATAAAGCAATCAGGATCAAATAACAATAAAAATAAATTAAAAAGGGTTAAAATAACAATTAAAATAAAAATAGAAGGACTAAATTTAAAAGTGAGTTAAATTACAGGGATTAATTTAACAATTATTCAAAATGTAAAAACGGCATCGTTTTAAATTTTTTACTTTTGAAACAGTCTAAAGGATTTAATTGAAACAAAATATAAATTTTGGGTTAATTTTATAAAAATAATTTCCAATTGGACCGAATTGAAGTACATGAAAATTGCGGGGACTAAAATTATAAATTTCCCTTTTTTTTAAAAAACACGCGGACCTTAGTTCTGATCCGGGTCAATGTGCGGGTCATGTTTAATCAAAACGACGTTGTTCTCGTTAGGTTATAAATATTAGTTTTCTGAAAAATAATCATTAGTTTTAGAGTTTTAAAAAAAAAACTTAAAATCCTCTGAGAGGAAAAGAAAAAAAAAAGGGAAAAGGTGCGGTGATACAGTTCGTCAGGCCACTGAAGACACGCGCCGCCTCGTGGCGGTGGTGGGAGGTCCGAGCCATCGATTCTGCGCTTCCGAGAAGGTAAAACTACATTTCTACTCTTAACAATGGTTATACGCAAATATATGATAAATAATAAAATAAATGAGAAATATAAGTGGAAAAATCACCTATAGAATCACTGACTGTTGTGTATCCGTGTGTGAAGTCTGGATTTTTGATGTGGGTATTTGTATCCTTATTCGTTTGCTTATTTTTCTTTGTATTTTGCGAGAATATTCGTATCTGAATCTCTGCTATTTTTATTGCCTCCCCCTTTTTTTTGTCCCCCATTTACAAATTTTACAATGAGTTTTATAACCCCAAAAATAAAATAAAAAGGAAAGCATATCTTTTTTAAATCTATTATTTCCTTTTTTGGCTGCGATTTGGTTTCCTTTCTGCTATCTGCTTCTTTCCTTTGCAGGTTTGAAACCAGGGGACGGTGGCTACGCGTAGACTGCGGCGTGACTAGCGGCGCTGCGAAAGTGTAACGGTCGAGCTCCAGTTGTGGTGACGATTGGCCTGGCATTGCGGCACGACGATTGTAATGGCCCTTGTGTCGGTTGGGGTTCTGCGGTGCCTAGGGTTTCTTCAGAAACCCTAAGTCAGATCTCTATTAAAGTTTTGGGCCTATTTGGGCCAAGTCCTAGTCTGGGTCAGTCCTGTTTAGGTATTGGGTCTAGGATCTGTAAGTGGGCCACTGGGTCTGCTTAGTTTTGGGATTTGGGTTAATATATTGGGTGACTGGGTAGAAATGGGTCTGGGTGTATTGATTTTGGGCCATTTGTAATCTGGACTGTGTAAATGGACATTTTATCATTTATTTATTTATTCTGGTTTTTATAGGCCGGGTAGAATTAGGTACTTACAACTGCCCCTCTTTGCTCATTGTCGTGTAATGAGAAGAGAGCAAAGACTATAAAAGGACCAATTTTGCCCGGTCTTGGCCGAGCCTCGACTTCTTGATCCTCATCTTCTCCAAATGACTTCCAATCCGAACTGCAACTTCAGCAGCATTGGATCTTTCTCTTGATTTTCGTGAGTTTGATAGCTTCAACTTCATGAAGGCAGTATCCACTATCTTTTGATCTGCTCCACTACAAACTCAGAGAGACCAGATCTGATATTTTCAATCTGATCTCTACAAACTCAGGGATCACCAGACTGCTATCTTCAATCTGGCCCCTACAAACTCAGGGATCACCAGACTGATGTCTCCGATCTGCTTCCCGCAACTTCAGGAATGTCAAATCTGCTATCATCAATCTGATCCCTGCAAACTCAGGGAGACCAGACTGATGTCTTCGATCTACTATCTTCAATCTGATCCCTGCAAACTTAGGGATCACCAGATTGATGTCTTCGATCTGCTTCCTGCAACTTCAGGAATGTCAAATCTGCTTCAATCTGATCCCTGCAAACTCAGGGATCACCAGATTGATGTCTTCGATCTGCATCCTGCAACTTTAGGAAGATCAAATCTTCTATCTTCAATCTGATCCCTGCAAACTCAGGGATCACCAGATTGATGTCTTCGATCTGCTTCCTTCAACTTCAGGAAGATCAAATCTGCTATCTTCAATCTGATCCCTGTAAACTCAGGGATCACCATATTGATGTCTTCGATCTGCTTTCTGCAACTTCAGGATGATCAAATCTTCTTCAATCTGATCCCTGCAAACACAGGGATCACCAGATTGATGTCTTCGATCTGCTTCCTGCAACTTCAGGAAGATCAATTCTTCTATTTTCAATCTGATCCCTGCAAATTCAGGGATCACCAGATTGATGCCTTCGATCTACTTCCTGCAACTTCAGAAAGATCAAATCTGCTAATTCACCGATATTGCTACACCGTTCACCGAAGGACATGTCCTGTAGACTCGGTTCCATGTATTATGAGTGACATGAAAGCAACATGTCATGAAAATGATTCCTTTTAAAGGATTAGGATTAAAATGAATGACCGGAATGAATCAAATACACTTAATGAAATTTACTATGATACAAAAATGTTATGAGTATGATTCCTACTCTAGGTATTATCACTCATCAATCATGTTTTGCTTAACAAGTCTTGTCCCCATGTACTTTCTGAGTCAACTCTGCTTGAATTTTGAAAACACGAGGTTTGTACCACAATAAGAATCTAAAACTCCTTTAGTCTGACCTATCTGTAAATTTAGTGTATAAGGTATATTTCAAATTCAAACCATTCCTCCACAATTCAGGGTTTTCTTAGTCCGTCGCATCACCTCCAAGCGTTATAATTTGATAATATCATGTCCACTTATCAATTAAACAAAGTATTCAAAGAAATAGTCTCTATCCACACTCTTCTTTTTCAAATATGCATACGAAAATTCTAAACAATTATCCTCTTTTGGTTCCTTGTCTTATCTAGAAATTTCCAAAGTAATATGTAAAACTTCTTTTCATAAAATTATTAGTTCGTCAATTATTATTTCAATGCAACACATTTATGAATAATGGATAACAAATAAATTGATCTCAAAAGAAGGATTAAAATTTGAATAAATTTGTAAAGAGAATACAAAGAAAAATTAACTGGAACATATCTTTAAGAAGAAAAAGAATCCAAAGATAGTAAATGAATAAGACGAAAATCAGATGCCCCAGATATCGCCGATTGAGCTTCCATATACTAACTTTATGAAGACTGCCCTGAGTTCAAAGTGTGTTTAGAAGACCCAAAGTGTTTTGTTGATGCACCCATATGCGACACTCTTCCTTTCATTGTTATTTTGTAGTGAGATGACTGCATATCCATTCAGAATTTGAGTCGCCCTTTTCGGGTTTTCAACTCAAAACCCCTTTGGTCTCAAGGCCCCCTCTGCGGGTTTTTGCCTTGGCCTCTCCATTTAAAAAAAAAAACTCAAAGCGCCCTTTGTGGGTTTTCACTTTGACTTCTTCTCCTTTTCAAGCAAAGTATTTCTTTACTGAATCCGAGTTCACAGGATTGGGTAAAGTTTTCCCATCCATCTTGGTCAAGATCAATGCTCCTCTAGAGAAAGCCTTCTTCACCACATATGGACCTTCCCAATTTGGCATCCATTTTCCCCTGGAATCCTTTTGAATGGGAATGATCTTTTTCAATACAAGGTCCCCCTCGTGAAACTCTCTTGGGCAGACCTTCTTATTATAAGCCCGTATCATTCGTTTTTGGTATATCTGACCATGACGAATAACCCTCAGCCTCTTTTCTTCAATCAAGTTTAGCTGATCATACCGAACCCGAATCCATTCAGCTTCATTCAACTTTATTTCTAATAGCACACGAAGAGAAGGGATTTCCACTTCAATAGGCAGGACATCCTCCATCCCATAAACCAATGAATAAGGTGTTGCTCCAGCAGAGGTTTTGACATATGTCCGATAAGCATAGAGTGCAAACGGTAGTTTCTCATGCCAATCCTTGTAAGTCTCAGTCATTTTCCCTACTATCTTTTTGATGTTTTTGTTAGCCGCTTCCACTGCCCCATTCATTTTTGGCTGGTATGGAGACGAGTTGTGGTGTTTGATCCCAAATTGGCTACAAATTTCTGCTATCGAGTTGTTGTTCAAATTTAGTGCGTTGTCTGATATAATCTTCTCAGGCATTCCATACCGAAAAATAATCTCCTTCAAGAATCGACTTAGTGACATTAGCATATGAAGCAGCCTCTACCCATTTCGTGAAATAGTCAATTACCACAAAGATGAATCGGTGCCCATTCGAAGCTTTTGGTGAGATTGGCCCAATAACATCTATGCCCCACATGGAAAAAGGCCATGGGGAAGTCATAACATGCAAAGGTGACGGAGGCACATTAATTTTGTCTCCATAAATTTGGCATTTATGACATCTCTTGGCAGAGTTGATACAATCTCCTTCCATGGTAGACCAATAATATCCAAATCTCATTATCTGCCTGGCTATTGTGAATCCATTAGCGTGTGTTCCACAAACGACCTTATGAACTTCTTCAAGGATTTGCTTAGCTTCAACAGCATCAACACATCTCAATAGCACTTGATCTTTTCTCTTTTTGTATAAGATATCTCCATTCAATACATAATTAGAAGCCATTCTTCTTAAAGTGTAACATCCTGGAAAGGGCCTATGCATTTTCGGTTTAATTGTATGAAATGACAAGTCTTAAGCATTATGAATAAATTTTTGATATTTTTGGAAACTCAGAAATGTATGAAAATGAATGGAAATGAATATATTTGGAAACCTAGAAATGCATTAGGACATGAACATTTTAGGAAACCTAGAAATGTAAGGAAATGGTTCAAAAATGGAAAGTACAAATTTTTGGAAACTAGGAAATGAAAATGGAAATGATCCAAAAATGGAAAGTAAACATTTCAGGAAACTTGGAAATGTATGAAAATGGCAAGTAAACAGAGCCGATCGAAAATTTTAGGAAACTTGGAAATGACCCTAAAATGATGAGTTTTAAAGTTTAAAATGTGAGATTAAGGCAAAGGGGCCTTAAAAGAAAAAGTTGGTAAAATTTGACACACAAACGGGCTAGGAAAAGTGGCCTGAAGATGCACTTAGGGCCTATAGAAATGGCGCCATGTGCAAGAGGCATGGGCCTGGGTTCAAGTCACAAGGGAAGCAAATAAATGAAGTTTTATTTTTGCTTCCCAGGCTAAGGAGTGGACGGCAAGGCATCTAGAAAAAGAGAGGTTTATCCTCTTTAAAATTCGGCTACTAAGTGATAAATAAGGGATTTTTATTAAATTTAATTATTGAGGAGATAAATAATGGATAAAACACTTTTATTTTTAAATAAAATAGATGATATTATCACAAGAAAGAGTGGTGGCCAAGTCAAGGACTCTTGGCCTGATAATTTCGGCTAAAGGAGGAGAGTTAAGGCTATTCTCCCATCTTTCTATGTGTGTGCCGAAACTCCCTAAGCTATTCACCCTCTCTGCCGAAAATTTCCCTAAGCAGAAATCCTCTCTTTTCTCTACTATTCTGTCAAATCTACTTTTCTTCTCCAACCTTTCTTCTAGTAGTAGCCGAATATTATCCTCTCCATTAGAGGCCATAGCCGAATCTCCCTGAGAATTTAAGCAAGGAAGCAGTCGACTAAGCATTAAGGGTAAGGTTAACGTTATTCAAGTTCTTTTCCATCCTATTTGATAAAAGAGAAAGACTAATTCTACTATTGTATGTTGGCCGAATCTACAAGGGGTCTATCAGGTTTCTACAACTGTCAAATACAAGGAGAAATCTTTCGGGATTCAAGGATTTAAGGTAAGAAAAGTATGGTTTAGGCCAAAGGCTATTTGATTAAGTTATTAAGTGACTTGGAAATCAGATCTAATATATGTAGGGATTTCGACAGGTCCATAATCAAGAGGAATTTTCGGGAAATTAGAGGTAAGTAAACATTATATTCGGCCAAAGAACTCAGATTTATTTCTTGTGATTTTAAGAAGTCAAACTAACCATGCTTAATGAATTTAGTGTTAGCCGATTTCAAGGAAAAGGATACTAGTGATTTTTGGGACTTGATTTACCGTCATCCAATTCGGCAACAAGGTAAGTGATACAAATCCTACTAGGATTTGGTTTTTAAGCCAAATAGGTTTGTTAATATGTTCTTATGATTGGCCGAATATAGGAGTAAAGATCTAGATCGGTAGATCGTTCTTCGGGATTTCAAGGAATCTATTAAGCGAATCAGGTGTGTACTCACACTAACTTTCAATATATTATGGCAATAATTATTTTAAGATATGAATATGCATAAGAATGAGAATGTGGCTAAGTACCACAAATGTGGTAAAGAGTACCCAGGTACGTTTCCTACTTCTGATAGGATTACGAATATGATATATTTTGAACATGTGAATAGTAAAGTGAATAAGAAATAAGTTATGCATGATATAAAAATATTTGGGGCATTTGGGGATATTTGTGAAAGGGGAAGTGAAAAGTGTTGACTTCGGTCTTACTATCTGAATGTGGTGACTACGGTCACAATTATCTGAATATGGTAACTTCGGTTACATTATCTGAATATGGTAACTTCGGTTACACTATCTGAACATGGTGTCTAATGACACAAATTATATGGGCGATGAGCACGCCGATCGCAATGATCGCTTCGATGGTGTGTAGCGGAAGGAGGGTCGACTTAGTAGTCCCCACGCTGTGACTGGCAGGTACGGGTGGTGTGTAGCGGATGGACAAATAGGCTTGGGTTTGGGTTGCATCATTTTGATTTGAATATGTACTTGATATGAATATGTATGCCTGATCTGTTGATTGTTAGTTTTGTGTACACATTGAGTCTGTTGACTCACCCCATTGTGGGACTATTTTTCAGGTGACGAGTGATAATGGACCGGGTCGGCAGGAGCTGAAGGTGGCCATGCAGGAGAAAAATAAATGATTTGGACTTTTTTTTTTGCTAAGTACTTTTCATTTTAATTTTGGAAATTATTTGATGTAATAAGGCCATAAGGCCCAAGTTTGATTACTTAATTTCTGTTTAAATTATTATTATTATGTTACGAATTACTTTAAATTAATGATTGTTTAAAAACATATTTCTTTAATAAACCCTGAATTGTTTTTGTCACTTTAAATAATTGTTTTTTTAAAATTAAATTAACGGGTTTCCAACCTAAGCCCAACCTAAAACCAATATCTTTCGGAAAATACACAAATTTTCTCTAAGTAATAAAGAACTTCAAAACCGATTTTCCTAAGAAACATACCAGATCCGGTTCAGGCTCGTGGGCCGGGTGTAGGGTGTTTCAGTTTGGTATCAGAGCCCAATTTTAAACTCTCGGCCTGTGGGCTAAGGCCCAAAACGTTTTCAAAGCGAGCCCAAATGAGTTTTCATGAAATAAACAGGTTTTCTGGCATGGCACCTAAGTCTCCGACCCGCAGTCCACCAGGTAAGTACCCCTAACTATTTGGGTGATTATGTGAATTATATTATGAACTTTAAAAGGGTAGAAAAGGCATGGAACGTAGAATAGTATGATAGGAATTTGAACCCTAGGACTAGACTACTCAAACACATAGAACCCATAAGACTTAATGAACTTAACAAACCTATGGCTAAGTCACTAAGTTAGGGTGTGGTAACCCCTGTACGCATGTCTAGGATTGGATCCGGAAGAGCCTGGTATTTAAGCAGTCCTAGTGACTCACCTCCTCTTCGCAGGTATCCTACACAGTGCGTAGCTCAGGTTCACCCTAACGAGAGAGGCTCGGTGGTGTGGCAACCCTCGTGCGCATGTCAGGAATGGTTTCGATGAGAGCTTGGTATTTAAGCGATCCGCGTGACTCACCTCCTCTCACTCGAATCTCTGCACAGTGCGTAGCTTTGGTTCACCCTGACCAAAAGGGCTCGGTCATAGGCTAAACACAAAGACTAAAACCCAAAAGGGAATTAGCCCTTTTTTTTTATGAAAAACAACAAAACCCTAGTTTTAAAACTTTTAAAATCACTCTTTTAATTGGTGAAAACTATCTTTACAAAATTTTCCGAAAAATTTCCGATTTTTAAAAGTTATAAAAATACCCCTAGTGGGAAAATTACCAAAATGCCCTTGATTCACAAATTGTCAAACTTCTCAATGATTTTGCCAAAACTTCATTATTTTATAAATGTTCACAAACCCTAATTTGCAAGCTACCAAAAATACCTTGATTTTGGAAAAAAATTACCAAATTGCCCCTAACTTACAAAAATTACCAAAATGGCCCTAATTTTCAAATTTTTGCAAACATCACCATTTGAAAAGGGAAACTTTCAAAAAGAACACCCAAAGTTTTACAACTTTTGAAATATCTCTAACTTATTAAATTTTACAAATTTACCCTGGTTTTGGAAAATTTACGAAAATACCCCCGAGGTCAAAAATTACCGAAATACCCCTAGATTTCAAAATATTTCCAAAATTTCCCCGGGACTTTAAAGGTAACAAAATACTTTCGTCAAAATCATCAAGGAAATTTTTATTTTGAAAAAAAATTTACGAAAATGCCCCTGTAGGACAAATTACGAAAATACCCCTGGGTAGTGGAAAAAACAACAACAATGAAAATTTCAACGTTTCTCTGAATGAACGAAAGTTCATACTTGTTTGATGGATGAATGAATGAATGGAAAGACTGTGTGTTTGTATGAATACGAAAGAACCACTCCTAAAATCCTTTTTCATAAAACTTCTTCGCGGGTAATAAGTGAAACAAGAATATTAATTCATAAAACTTATTAATCAGATCTCGACGATAGAAAATGAGCTCTAGAGGTCGTGGTCGTCGTGGAAGAGGTAGAGGAAGGATGACTGTATCAGAACCCGTTAGATCGGGTCAAGGTTCTGACAACGAGATACCACCGCCACCACCACTTTGTTTGTTGGTGTCGAAGCAAATGAGCTCGAGACGGGGGAAGATGCTGTGTCGTAGGCTGTGCTACGAGTTTTGGAATTTGTGGCTGGTGCAGGGGGAAATTCAGGAAATCATAAGTCTGTGCCTGAGCAGCTCCGAGCTAATGGAGCAGAAATGTTTCGAGGAGTATCGGGAGTAGCGGCCAAGACACTGAGTGATCGGTTGGTTGGAAATCGAGCGCATTATGGATGAGCTCGACTTGACCCCTGAGGAGAAGTTGAAAGGGATGGTGGCACTGTTACGCGATGAAGCGTATCAGTGGTGGTTAACTATTCGGGATGGTGCCACGGCTGAAGATCTGACCTGGGAGTATGTTAAGGAGGCATTTCAGAAGAAATATGTGGGAACCAGGTATACAGATGAATAAAGGAAGGCTTTTCTGGGGTTGGTGCAGGGGAGCAAGTCTGTCGCAGAATATGAGGCAGAATTTCTAAGGTTGAGCCGCTATGCTCGAGGAATAGTGGCAACTGAGCATGAGCGCTGTGTCCGTTTTGAGGATGGACTGAGGGACGATCTGAGACTGTTGATAGCACCGCATCAGGAGCGGGAATTCTCTGCTTTGGTGGAAGAGGCCAAGGTGGCCGAGGGAATTAAGGATGCTACCAAGCAGGCCGTGGATAGGAATAAGCCCAAAAGAGGTTTTGGACCATCTGGAAAGGGTCATAAGAGGCCTAGAGTTGACGGGCCACGGAATCAACAAGCTGGTACGGGCTGGCAGTATCGCCCTTGTGAGCATTATGGAAAGAGGCACTTGGGAGAATGTTGGAGAAAGACGGGAGGATGCTTCAAGTGTGGGTCCAAGGACCATATGCTTAAGGATTGTCCTAAGCAACCAGATGAGAGCCGGCCAGCGGCTCGGAATGTTAGTCGGTGGTAGAGGCGACAGCGACCTCAACGGGTCGTGGTTACGCGCAACAGAGGTAATGGTCTTTGGCAGAGGCCGTGGAACACGAGGGACGAGGTGTCGCTGCTAATCTTTGAGGCAAGGCAACCGGGTTTGGTTTATGCGGTTCGCCGGAGGGAAGATAGAGACGCGCCGGATGTTATAACTGGTACGTTCTTTATTTTTGACAAGCCTTATTTTGCTTTAATTGACATGGGCTCGACCCATTCATATATCGCGTGTAGGGTAGTGGAAACAATAGGCCTAGACTCTGAACTTTCTGATAGGCAGATGACTGTAGTAAGCCCATTAGGCCAAACTGTGATGATAGATAAGATCTTTCAGAATGTACCCCTAGAGATTCAGGGAGTGAATTTTTGGGCTGACTTAATGGAATTACCCTTCGGAGAGTTTGAGCTTATACTTGGAATGGATTGGCTAGTAGAGCATCGAGCCGTGTTGGATTGTGCGGCTAAATGTATGGAACTAAGAACCCCAGAGGATAAAGTAGTAGTAATGATCGGAGAAAGGAGGAACTACTTGTCTAACGTAGTTTCGGCGCTGAAGGCCGAGAAGATGGTTAGGAAAGGGTGTAAGGCGTTCTTAGCCTTCGTAAGTGCGTTGGGAGGAAAAGATGAAGGTGTCCATGGAGTTAGGACGGTAAGGGACTTCGTAGATGTGTTCCCAAATGAATTACTGAGAATACCCCGGATAGGAGGTGGAATTTGGAATAGACTTGCTACACGGGCGACTCTCTCGTGTCAATCGCTCCATACCGAATGGCGCCAAAGGAGTTGGTGGAACTAAAGGCTCAAATCCAAGAGTTGTTGGATCATGGGTTCATTCGACCCAGTGTGTCTCCATGGGGAGCACCGGTCCTATTTGTGAAGAAGAAGGATGGAACTATGCGTATGTGCATAGATTATCGTCAGTTGAATAAACTGACCATCAAGAACAAGTATCCTTTGCCAAGGATAGATGACTTGTTCGATCAGCTGAAAGGGGCAGCTGTGTTCTCGAAGATAGACTTAAGGTCGGGATATCACCAGTTGAAGGTGAAGGAGGCTGACATTCATAAGACCGCTTTTAGGACAAGATACGGTCATTTTGAATTTGCGGTGATGCCGTTTGGATTAACGAACGCTCCAGCCGCGTTCATGGACATGATGAATCGGGTTTTCCAACCCTATTTGGATAGGTTCGTCGTGGTGTTCATCTATGATATTTTTGTGTACTCTAAGTCTGAAGAGGAGCATGATGAACATCTCCGAGTTATGCTGCAAGTGTTAAGGGAAAAGAAGCTTTATGCCAAATTCAGCAAGTGTGAATTTTGGCTTAAGGAGGTGGCATTCCTAGGACATGTGGTATCCGCAGAAGGAATAAGAGTAGATTCTAGAAAGATCGAAGCAGTGTTGGATCAGAAACTACCTAGGTCTGTGGCTGAAATCCGAAGTTTCTTAGGATTGGCAGGCTATTTTAGATGGTTCGTGGAAGGATTTTCGTCAATAGCCGCGCCTTTGACAAAATTGCTAAGGAAGGAAATACCCTTTGTGTGGACGGATAAGTAACAGGAGAGCTTTGAAAAGCTTAAGAAGGTGCTGATGGAAGCTCCAGTGTTAATTCAGCCGGAGGCAGGCAAGGATTTTGTGGTGTACTGTGACGCTTCGCATACGGGGTTAGGCTGTGTGCTAATGCAAGAAGGCAAAGTGGTCGCTTATGCGTCTCGGCAGTTAAGGCCTCATGAGGTTAATTATCCAACTCATGACTTGGAACTAGCAGCAGTGGTTTTCGCCCTCAAGGTTTAGAGGCACTACGTTTATGGAGAAAGGTCAGTGATCTACACGGACCACAAGAGCCTTAAGTACTTGTTGACTCAGAAGGAGTTGAACTTGAGGCAACGAAGGTGGGTGGAGTTGTTGAAGGATTATGATTGTTCGATAGAGTACCACCCGGGCAAGGCGAATGTGGTAGCAGACGCCCTAAGCAGGAAGGTTGTGTCGGATCTAAGGGCTTTGTTCGCTCACTTGAGTCTGTATGATGATGGAAGCCTATTGGCAGAGTTACAAGTCAAGCCCATGTGGCTGAACGAGGTGAAAGAGGGAAAATTGGCTGATAAGGATCTAAGTGCTAAGTTTCAGCAAGTACGGAGTGGAGAATTAGGGGATTACGGCGTTAATGAAGAAAGAGTATTGTGCTACAAAGGAAAAGTCTGTATGCCGAAGGACCAGGAGTTAAGACAAAGGATTCTTCGGGAAGCGCATGGTAGCCCTTATGCCATGCATCCCAGAGGCACTAAGCTGTATAGGGATCTAAGGGAACAATTTTGGTGGTCTGATCTTAAGCGGGAAGTGATTGAATTCGTGGGGAAATGTCTGACGTGTCAGCAAGTTAAGGCTGAACACCAAGTTCCATCGGGATTGCTTCAACCAATTGAGATTCCCCAATGGAAGTGGGAAAGAATTACCATGGACTTTGTTAGTGGGCTTCCCCTTACGCCCATTAAGAAGGACTCGGTATGGGTGATAGTGGACCGTCTGACCAAGTCCGTGCATTTTATTCCGGTGAGAATCGACTATTCCCTTCAGAAGTCAGCCAAGTTATATGTGGCGGAGATCATGAGGCTACACGGAGTACCAATGTCGATCATCTCCGATAGAGACCCAAGGTTTACGTCTCGATTTTGGAAGGCACTTCATCAAGCATTAGGCACTAAGTTGGACTTCACGACGGCTTTTCATCCACAATCAGACGGGCAGTCTAAACGAGTTATACAAGTGTTGAAAGATATGCTGAGAGGCTGTGTGGTGGATTTCCGAGGAAGTTGGGAAGATTATTTGCCTTTAGCTGAGTTTGCCTACAACAACAGCTATCAGGTAAGCATTCGGATGGCACCATACGAAGCATTGTATGGTCGGAAGTGTAGAACTCCTACTTGTTGGACTGAGTTAGAAGAACGTCGTGTTTTGGGACCAGAGTTAGTGGCAGAAACTGAAGAGAAGGTTGAAATGATTCGGTCACGGTTGAAGGAAGCCTCTGATAGGCAAAAGTCGTACGCCGACCTTAAGCGGAAGGAAATTGAGTTTGAAGTGGGAGACCAAGTGTTTCTGAAAGTCTCACCTTGGAAGAAGGTAATGAGGTTCGATCGCAAAGGGAAGTTAAGCCTAAGGTTTATAGGGCCCTATCGAGTACTAAAGCGAGTTGGACCAGTGGCATACCAAGTGGAGTTGCCACCAGAGTTGCAGCTAATGCACGACGTATTCCATGTATCCATGCTACGTCGCTATCGATCGGATCCATCTCATGTGGTACCTGTTGAAGAAGTGAAGCTAAGGCCGGACTTATCCTATGAGGAAGAACCGATTCGAATCTTGGAACGTGACGTGAAAGTACTACGAAGGAAGTCAGTACCTCTAGTCAAGGTGTTATGGTGCAACCATGGATCGGAAGAAGCTTCATGGGAGTTAGAAGAGACAATGCGACAGCAATACCCTCAATTGTTTAGTTAGGAAATTTCGAGGACGAAATTTTGTTTAAGGGGGTAGAACTGTAACATCCTGGAAAGGGCCTATGCATTTTCGGTTTAATTGTATGAAATGACAAGTCTTAAGCATTATGAACAAATTTTTGATATTTTTTGGAAACTCAGAAATGTATGAAAATGAATGGAAATGAATATATTTGGAAACCCAGAAATGCATTAGGACATGAACATTTTAGGAAACCTAGAAATGTAAGGAAATGGTTCAAAAATGGAAAGTACACATTTTTGGAAACTAGGAAATGAAAATGGAAATGATCCAAAAATGGAAAGTAAACATTTCGGGAAACTTGGAAATGTAAGAAAATGGCAAGTAAACAGAGCCGATCAAAAATTTTAGGAAACTTGGAAATGACCCTAAAATGATGAGTTTTAAAGTTTAAAATGTGAGATTAAGGCAATGGTGCCTTAAAAGAAAAAGTTGGTAAAATTTGACACACAAACGGGCTAGGAAAAGTGGCCTGAAGATGGCACTTAGAGCCTATGGAAATGGCGCCATGTGCAAGAGGCATGGGCCTGGGTTCGAGTCACTAGGGAAGCAAATAAATGAAGTTTTATTTTTGCTTCCCAGGCTAAGGAGTGGACGGCAAGGCATCTAGAAAAAGAGAGGTTTATCCTCTTTAAAATTTGGCTACTAAGTGATAAATAAGGGATTTTTATTAAATTTAATTATTGAGGAGATAAATAATGGATAAAACACTTTTATTTTTAAATAAAATAGATGATATTATCACAAGAAAGAGTGGTGGCCAAGTCAAGGACTCTTGGCCTGATAATTTCGGCTAAAGGAGGAGAGTTAAGGCTATTCTCTCATCTTTCTATGTGTATGCCGAAATTCCCTAAGCTATTCACCCTCTCTGCTGAAAATTTCCCTAAGCAGAAATCCTCTCTTTTCTCTGCTATTCTGTCAAATCTACTTTTCTTCTCCAACCTTTCTTCTAGTAGTAGCCGAATATTTTCCTCTCCATTAGAGGCCGTAGCCGAATCTCCCTGAGAATTTAAGCAAGAAAGCAGTCGACTAAGCATTAAGGGTAAGGTTAACGTTATTCAAGTTCTTTTCCATCCTATTTGATAAAAGAGAAAGACTAATTCTACTATTGTATGTTGGTCGAATCTACAAGGGGTCTATCAGGTTTCTACAACTGTCAAGTACAAGGAGAAATCTTTCGGGATTCAAGGATTTAAAGTAAGAAAAGTATGGTTTAGGCCAAAGGCTATTTGATTAAGTTATTAAGTGACTTGGAAATCAGATCTAATATATGTAGGGATTTTGACAGGTCCACAATCAAGAGGAATTTTCAGGAAATTAGAGGTAAGTAAACATTATATTCGGCCAAGGAACTCAGATTTATTTCTTATGATTTTAAGAAGTCAAACTAACCATGCTTAATGAATTTAGTGTTAGCCGATTTCAAGGAAAAGGATACTAGTGATTTTTGGGACTTGATTTACCATCATCCAATTCGGCAACAAGGTAAGTGATACAAATCCTACTAGGATTTGGTTTTTAAGCCAAATAGGTTTGTTAATATGTTCTTATGATTGGCTGAATATAGGAGTAAAGATCTAGATCGGTAGATCGTTCTTCGGGATTTCAAGGAATCTATTAAGCGAATCAGGTGTGTACTCACACTAACTTTCAATATATTATGGCAATAATTATTTTAAGATATGAATATGCATAAGAATGAGAATGTGGCTAAGTACCACAAATGTGGTAAAGAGTACCCAGGTACGTTTCCTACTTCTGATAGGATTACGAATATGATATATTTTGAACATGTGAATAGTAAAGTGAATAAGAAATAAGTTATGCATGATATAAAAATATTTGGGGCATTTGGGGATATTTGTGAAAGGGGAAGTGAAAAGTGTTGACTTCGGTCTCACTATCTGAATATGGTAACTACGGTCACAATTATCTGAATATGGTAACTTCGGTTACATTATCTGAATATGGTAACTTCGGTTACACTATCTGAACATGGTGTCTAATGACATAAATTATATGGGCAATGAGCACGTCGACTGCAGCGACTGCCTTCGATGGTGTGTAGCGGAAAGAGGGTCGACTTAGTAGTCCCCACGGTGTGACTGGCAGGTACGGGTGGTGTGTAGCGGATGGACAAATAGGCTTGGGTTTGGGTTGCATCATTTTGATTTGAATATGTACTTGATATGAATATGTATGCCTGATTTGTTGATTGTTAGTTTTGTGTACACATTGAGTCTGTTGACTCACCCCATTGTGGGACTATTTTTCAGGTGACGAGTGATAATGGACCGGGTCGGCAGGAGCTGAAGGTGGCCATGCAGGAGAAAAATAAATGATTTGGACTTTTTTTTTTGCTAAGTACTTTTCATTTTAATTTTGGAAATTATTTGATGTAATAAGGCCATAAGGCCCAAGTTTGATTACTTAATTTCTGTTTAAATTATTATTATTATGTTACGAATTACTTTAAATTAATGATTGTTTAAAAACATATTTCTTTAGTAAACCCTGAATTGTTTTTGTCACTTTAAATAATTGGTTTTTTTAAAATTAAATTAACGGGTTTCCAACCTAAGCCCAACCCAAAACCAATATCTTTCGAAAAATACACAAATTTTCTCTAAGTAATAAAGAACTTCAAAACCGATTTTCCTAAGGAACATACCAGATCCGGTTCAGGCTCGTGGGCCGGGTGTGGGGCGTTTCATAAAGTCCTTTTTTCATTCTCAGTGGCATTCTCCGGGTATTCGCGATTTTTCACGTATCGCAATACATTCTGATACTAAGGATGGTCATCTCTTTCCTCATCCTCTATGTCATAACAATGGGTTGGAACTTCGATAATACTCATCTGAATAGGCCTCATATCTTCTGGTCTATTTACTTTGGTCATAGCAGCCAAGGTTGACAATGCATCTGCCATCTGATTTTCATCACGTGAAAGGTAATTGAAGGTAATGTCGTCGAACTCCTCAATCAATCCCAGGACTATTTTTTAGTAATCAATTAATTTGGGATCTCTTGTCTCCCATTCTCCTTTAAGATGGTAGATTACTAAGGCAGAATCCCCATATACTTCTAGCACTCTGATCCTGTGTTCTAAGGCCGCTCGAAGTCCCATGATTCATGCTTCATATTCTGCCATGTTATTTGTGTAGTCAAAATCCAATCTGCATGTGAATGGATAATAATCACCACCAAGGGATACCAAGACTGCCCCAATTTGGGAAATCAAATTTAGCTTTCACCGATCGTCTTCAGTATTTGCTACGTACATCAACCCTTCATTTGGGAAATCAAAACTCAAGGGTTCATAATCCTCCAAAGCTCTTCTAGCCAAAAAGTCTGCTACTGCACTTCCTTTTATAGCCTTTTGGTTTACATAGACTATATCGAATTCAGATAGCAGAGTCTGCCACCTAGCCATTCTTCCATTCAAAGCAGTGGACTCCATCATGTATTTTAACGGATCAAGCTTGAAAATCAACCAAGTAGTATGATATAGCATATACTGTCTTAATCTCTGAGTTGTCCAAATCAAAGCGCAACACAATTTCTCAATTGACAAGTACCTCATTTCACAATCAGTGAACTTTTTGCTAAGATAGTATATCGCCTTCTCTTTTCTTCCTGTCTCATTATGTTGTCCTAATACACATCCCATGGAGTTATTGACTACCGAGAAATACAGTATCAATGGTTTATCTGGATTAGGTGGAGATAATACTGGTGCATTTGTCAGATACATTTTGACTTTGTCAAAAGCTCTCTGACATTCATCATCCCATACACCTGGATTGTGTTTTTTTGAGAAGACGAAATATGGGATCACATTTCTCAGTTAAGTGTGTAATAAACCAAGCAATGTAATTCAGCCTTTCAAGAAAGCCTCGAACTTCTTTCTGAGTGTGCGGTGGAGGTAATCCTTGTATCGCTTCAACCTTGTTTGAATCAACTTCTATTCCTTTCTCATTGACCACAAATCCCAGTAACTTTCCTGATCGAGTTCATAAAGTACACTTTGCCGGATTGAGTTTCAATTGGAATTTTCTCAATCTTAAAAATAACTTCTTCAAGACCTCAATATGCTCTTTTTCTGTTCGAGATTTGGCAATCATATCATCAACATACACCTCAATTTCCTTATGTATCATGTCGTGGAACAAGGTTACCATGGCCCTTTAATATGTTGCCCCAGCATTCTTTAGTCCGAAAGGTATTACTTTATAGCAAAAGGTGCCCCACAACGTTATGAAGGTTGTTTTCTCCATATCCTCAGGGTGCATTTTAATCTGATTGTATCCTGAAAAGCCATCCATGAAGGAAAACAATGAAAATCCCGCCATATTATCCACTAATGTATTAATATGCGGCAAAGGGAAATTATCTTTTGGGCTAGCCTTGTTTAGATCCCTGTAATCTACGCACATTCAGACCTTGCCGTCTTTCTTAGGAACTGGAACAATATTGGCAACCCATTCTGAGTATTTGACCTCTTGTAGAAAACCAGCATCAAACTATTTTTGGACCTCTTCTTTTATTTTCATTACTATATTAGGCCTCATCCTCCGTAGCTTTTGCTGAATTGGCTTGCATTCTTCTCTGATGGGAAGGCGGTGTACCACAATATCAGTACTTAACCCAGGCATATCTTGGTATGACCATGCAAAGACATCTTTGAATTCTCGCAATAACTCAATAAGATCTTGTCTCGTCTTATTGGCTATGCTCGTCCCAATTTTCACAACCTTTCCTTCTTCCAAGGTTATATTCTCTATTTCTTTTTCACGGGGCAAGATCTGTTTCCCCTCTTGTTTTACCATTGTAACATCCTGGAAAGGGCCTATGCATTTTCGGTTTAATTGTACAAAATGACAAGTCTTAAGTAATATGAATAAATTTTTGAATATTTTTGGAAACTCGGAAATGCATGGAAATGAAATTGGAAATGAACATTTTTGGAAACCTAGAAATGTAAGGAAAAATGGAAGGTACACATTTTTGGAAACTAAGAAATGAAAATGGAAATGGTCCAAAAATGGAAAGTAAACATTTCTAAAAACTTGGAAATGCAAGAAAATGGTAAGTTAACAGAGCCGATCGAAAATTTTAGGAAACTTGGAAATGACCCTGAAATGATGAGTTTTAAAGTTTAAAATAGGAAATCAAGGCAAGGTGGCCTTAAAAGAAAAATTTTATGGAATTTGACACACAAACGGGCTAGGAAAAGCGGCCTGAAGATGGCACTTAGGGCCTATGGAAATGGCGCCATGTGCAAGAGGCATGGGCCTGGGTTCGAGTCACTTGGGAAGCAAATAAAGGAGGTTTTATTTTTGCTTCCTAAGGACTAAGGTGGACGGCACTTGTTTCTAGAAAAGGGAGGTGTTTTATTTCCATAAATATTGATTAATAAGGTGATAAATAAAAGCTTTTTATTTGGATTATTTTAAAGAGATAATAAGGGGTTATTTTGTAATTAATTTTAAATTAGGGAGATAAAGTTATCTCAAAGGAAGAGTGGTGGCCAAGCAGGGGACTCTAGCCTGATAATTTCGGCTAAAGTAGGAGAATTAAAGGCTTTTCTCTCATCTTTTCTAAGTGTTGCCGAAAATCCCCTAGCAAACTCTCTCTGCCGAATTTTCTTTGGCCAAGTAGCCTCTCTTTTCCTCTCCAAAATTCTTCTATTCTCCTCTCTATTTCTATTATCAAAGCCGAATCTTTGTTGACTCTAAGTAAGGGAGCAATCAACTACAGCATCAAAAGGGTAAGGTCTGTGGTCAATCGATTTTTATTCCTTTTCTTTTACCAAAATCAAGGCACTAATCCTGTTAGAACTTTTGGCCGAACTTGAAGGATCTTCCTGGATTTCTAGTACTATCGACTACAAGGAGGAGATTATCCGGGATTTATAGATCTAAGGTAAGAAAAGGATGGTTTAGGCCAAAGGCCATTTGATTAAGTTTGTTAAGGTGATTTGGAAATCAGATCTAACAGATATCATGTAGGTTTCAACATCTCCATAAGCCAAGGGATACTTTTTGAGATTTAGAATCACAAGGTATGTGTTAAGACATTCGGCCAAGCCCTATTTTAAATATTTGGATTTATTATTAGAAGCCGAAAACTGACCCGTGGAGTAATATAGTGTTTAGCCGATTTCACAAAGGAGGAATACAAAGTTCCGGCGTTTGATTTTAAAATCAATTCGGCAACAAGGTAAGTAATACAAATCCTATTAGTATTTGGAATAATGGCCGAATCGTCTTTTAAATAGTAAGTGATTAATTGATGTAGGATTAAAGATCTAAATCAGTAGATCGGTTCTTCGGGATTTCAAGGATTTTATTAAGCAAATCAGGTGTGTAATCCCCACTATCTTTTAATATGTTACATGGCAAAATTTTAATCTGTGAATATATGTGAATATGGCTAAGTACCTTAATGTGGTACAAAAGTACTCAGGTACGTTTCCTACTTCTACTAGGATTACTGAATATGTTATTTTATAACATGTGAAAATACGTATATGAATGTGAATTTAATTATGAGATGCATGATTATTAATATGTGGGGCATATGGTTGTATGTTGTAAGGGGAAGTGAAAAGTGGTGACTTAAGACCAGAGTAATCTGAAAAGTGGTGACTTACAACCACAGTAATTTGAAAAGTGGTAACCTAATACCACAGTAATCTGAAAAGTGGTGACCTAAGACCACAGATGCGGTGACTTAAGCCCGCAATTTGGTGTGTAGCTGAAGGAGGGTCGACTTAGTAGTCCCCACGGTGTGTATGGCAGGTTCGGGGGTGTGTAGCGGATGGCATCTAGGTTTTGGGTTCGGGTTTGCATCAATATTTTGAATTAATGTATGAACATGTTATGCTCGGTATGCCTTGACTTATTGAATTGTAGTGTTGGTTACACATTGAGTCAGTTTGACTCACCCCGTTGTGGGAAATATTTTTCAGGTAATGAGCAATAATGGACCGGGTCGGCAGGAGCTAAAGGTGGCCATGCATCGCAAGGAGAAATTTAAAGATTTGGACTTTTATTTTACTCAGTACTTAAATTTTATTTTTGGGTTTTGATTGATGTAATAAGGCCATAAGTCCCAAGTTGAATTTCTTTATATCTGTTTACTTTTAATTCTTATGTTACGAACTACTTTTGATTTAAAGTTCAAAATTATCCCTTCAAAAAAAAATAATAAACCCTAAATTGTTTTGTCACCGTAATTAAATTATTTCTAAGTAAATGGGTTTTCGTTCTAAGCCCAATCCACAACGAAATTTTCCTAAAATTTCACAAGTTTTTCTAAGCAATAAAGAACTTTGAAACCGATTACTTGAGGAACATACCAGATCCGGTTCATGCTCGTGGGCCGGGTGTGGGGTGTTTCAACCATTCTTAACAAATCTGGAGATAAGTCGCAATCTCGGTCACCTTCAAAATCCTGAGATTCTTCTAAACACAAGTTTTGTTCAAAGCGGACCTCTGAATCTGTATTATCATTACTCATATCATTGATATCTATGGACCTGTAATGCGTACCAAAGAATGTACAAAGAACCAATGAATTTGAGGACAAATATTCACATGATATGAATGAAAGAATATTCAATTTGGGAAGAAACTTAAAAGAATGAAATGAAAGAATATTTACTCAAGTTAATTATCCAAAATGTATTTTATTGAAATAATAAGTTCTGAACATAAGCCCATTTCACAAAGAGATCTTTATTGTTCCTAGGCCTAAAAAACAACAAAGCATTCTAAATATTACTCTGTATAATTCCTAAAAACTACAGGGAGCTCCTCTGCAGTCCAATTGTCTAGAACGCTTCCAGGTTCATATGAACGAATGCCCAACGGGTTTTTTTGTTCACTTTCCTCCTCATGTATGGCATTGATATGAGGACCTTCTAATAGCCCTCTCTCAGGGTAAATAATCCCTCCAGATACAAAGGTTTGGGACATGTGGGGGAATGCCATTGGTTCCCACTGGACATCTTCTCCACTCAAGCGTGCCCTTCTTCTCTCTTGCTTCTTCTTCGTATCCTTCCTTCTTTGTCTAGCGTCCGGCTTGAAACCCAAGCCAAAATGATCCCTCTTCTCCTTCAGTATTGGCACTCCAATTTCCCCTTGGAGGTATCTACCTAATCCCTTCCCTGGTAGGGCTCCTTTTCCCACCATCATCTGTAAGCCCATCCTCGTTGTCTTGGATATCCTGGGCACTGGGACTTCACTTCCCTCCGAGATGAAGATTGCATTGACAAACTCTAATGACCTAGAAGAACATTCAACAACCTCCTCATTCTTCTCTATATATGGCGCGTCATTGTAACAGTCGCTATAATGTCTTCCTCTGTATTTATAGTAACTAATCGACCATCCGTCACCAGCTTCAATTTTTGATGAAGAGATGAGGGCACTGCCCCTGCTGAATGAATCCAAGGCCTTCCAAGCAAGTAGTTGTACGAGGGTTTTATATCCATCACCAGAAAATCCACCTCATATGTATTTGGCCCAATCTGCAATGGTATGTCAATTCTCCCCATCACCTTTCTTTCGGTGCCGTCAAATGCTCTCACTATATTCTGGCATGTCTTCATGTGAGAACTATCTATCAGCAACCTCTTCAAAGTTGACAACAGTAAGACATTCAAGGCTGATCCATTGTCAATCAATACACTTGGCAGAGTGTATCTCTTACAACGAGTGGTAATGTGCAAGGCTTTAGTTGGCCCCATACCCCCAGGTGGAATTTCATCATCACTGAAGGAAATAAAGTTATCAGCACTTATGTTACTAACTAATCGGTCGATCTTGTTAACAGATATGTCCTTAGAAACATAAGTCTCGTTTAGCACTTTCATTAAAGCCTCACGATGAACATCCGAACTTAAAAGTAAGGCTAACACTAAAATACGAGCCAGTTGTTTGCGCAACTGTTCTACCACACTGTATTCACTGTGCTTTAGGAATTTTAGAAATTTCTTAGCCTCTTCCTCCTTTACAGGTATGTTGATAAGGGTATCAAGTTCTTTCTCTGGTTGAATAGGCACATCCTTTAGCTCTGCTGGTTCCGTTCTGACGTTTACAGAGTCGTAACGCTTCCCATTTCACGTATAGAATCCCTCTGTTTAGACCTCCTTGGAAGTGCTAGCTGCAATTACTACTTTCGGTGTCATTATGCTACAATTGTAATTCCATGGTACAGCTTTGTTATCCTTGTAAGGAAGGACACAGGTCTCTGAATTATCATTTTATGCGCGATTTGTGCTCTGCCTTCTACATTCTTCGGTCGGGAAATAATAACCCTTGGATAATTGAATTTTTAATTTGTCAATTCTCCTTTGGTCGCGTGTATATCTCCTCCCTCTGAACCTTCTTCAGAAAACTCCAACTTCTTATTGTCCATAAAGCTCTGTACCAATATCTTAAACTCAGCACAATCTTGGATCTCATGTCCATCAATTTTGTGGAACTCACAGTAGTTCCTTGGTTTCTTAATTCTTTCTTCGAGACTTGATTTTATTAGTCCCCATCTTGCCATCTCTTTCCAAATTATTCTCAATGGGGTCTTCACATCCGAGATATCCCCCTTGGTCTTTCTTATACGATCTTCCCCAATCGCATTTACCCCCTTGTCTCCATGATTGGGTAGTAGGTTTACCGTATTGGGCATGTCCTCAAGCTTGACAACTCCCAATTTAAGAAGCCTCTTAACCACCCTTTTGAAGGCAGTACAATTTTCTACAGAATGCCCCGCTACTCCTGCATGGTAATCAGACTGGGCGTTCGAGTCATACCATTTAGGATAGGGAGGTTGCATTGGCTGTAAATAGTATGGGGACACTATGTGTTCCTCTAGTAAAGTGTCATATAGCTCCTTACACGTCATAGGGATTGGCGTAAATTGGATTTTGTCAGCATTTTGTTTGGGACCTGATTCTTGTTTTACCGACCCTTGTTGTCCAGCAGTAAGTACCTTCGGCTGATTAATAGTAACTATTTTTGAGTACCCTTTGTTGTACGTACTCGCATTGTTTACCTCATTTTTTTTTCCTAGGAGCAGGCCTCCTAGTGGTTTCTCCAACTTCGATCTTGCCACCCCTTATGGCATTTTCGATCATTTCTCCTGCCATAACTATGTCCGCGAAGCTCTTGGTGGTGCTTCCTATCATATGGGTAATAAATGGCGCCTTAAGAGTGTTGATAAATAGCATAGTGGTTTCCTTCTCCAGGAGAGGTCGTTGGGCTTGCATAGCTATCTCCCTCCATCTCTGTGCGTATTGCCTAAAACTCTCGTTTGACTTTTTTTTTCCATGTTTTGCAACATGATTCGGCCAGGCGTCATATCTGTGACATGGCTGTATTGTCTCATGAAAGCTTGAGCCAAGTCCCTCCACGAGCTAATGTTAGCGCGGCTGAGTTGGTTATACCACCTAGACGTAGCTCCTGTCAAACTATCTTGGAAACAATAAATCAGAAGTTGATCATTGTTCACATATCCCGTCATACGTCTATAGAACATCGTGATATGGGCTTCAGGGCAAGTAGTACCATTATACTTCTCAAATTTCGCCATCTTGAATTTGTGAGGAAGCACCAAATCCAGGACCAAACTCAAGTTCTTTGCATCAATTCCCTGATGATGGTTGACATTTTCTAAAGCCTTAAATTTTTCCTCCAACCATCTACAACGATCTTCTAATTGTTTTACAAATTCAGCTTTGATCCCCTCTCCTTCTACTATGTCCAAGTCAGGGACAATAGGATTAGCGAGATTATCTCCTGGGTTGGATCCCCTATCCACTTGAAAATTTGTAGGAATTCCTGTGTCAGCTCGCCCTTGCTGAGGTCTTATTGTAACAGGTGACCTTCTGGGATATTCTTCATGTTGAGCCTGCACATGTGTTGGAGTGAATCCTCTAGGGAAATCCTCATTATCCTCAGCATTGACTATAGGACCTTTTCCCTTATCCATGGTTCCACTCATCATTTTTGCCATTTGGGCCATCATGTTCTTTTGGGCTTCTAACAGCTGGTCCCTCATTTCTTGCTGGAGCTTTGTCATCTGTTCCTGCATCTATTCTTGCATTTCTTTTTGGAATTGCTCCATTCTTTGATCCATTTTCCTTGACTTTGCTCGTGTACCGTAAGGGTGTTCCGTTTCTAGATTTCTTCTCTCTCTCCTATAATTTAAACTAATTAGACTCCCTCTATGGATTTGAATGCATATAATGTTATGTAATGAAAATGCATGAATACAAAAGAGGCATCGATTCTGATCAACTTCATTGTAGAAAACTTTATCAGAAAACAAATTCTTTTACATAAAATGGATTACAAATAAGCTTTCGTCCTAAGCCCTAAAGTCTTAATTTTCCCTAGTAACAAAACTAGCTCTTGGCTATGATCTGATTGTAGTTCATACTTCATGCTCAGTACGTCGGCCTGCGCTGCCAAAGTTTGTAAGTGATTAGCTACCTCTCGAATCTGAACTATGGCTTCCCCTATGAGATAGTCCCGATTTCTGACTTGACCGTGTGAATGATGGAGCTCTTCCTTCAAATGCCCTTCCCTTGTTTCAAGACACTCGATCCGAAGTTCACAACTGTGCAGTGCTAATTCTAACTCTTCAATTTTACCCTTCATTTCCTCAATCTTGCTGAGGCTTGATTCTAACTCGATCACGGAATTGCGGCTCCGGTAGTAATGCAAGGACCGTCCAAGTTCATCCACTCTAGCTTGCAATTCTCCCTTTTCATTTAAACTTTCTGTCAAGTTTTTTTGTATCTCTCGAAACTTTCTTTCCCAATAGTCAGCTTTGGCCTTTTCCTCTTGAACCTCTTGTTGCCACTGTTGTGAGGTCTTTCCCAATCCAGCGTTCTTTATCGTCAGTCGCATCTTCTTGTACTCTATCTTTAAACTATCTTGATCTTCTTTAATCTTCCGTTTCTCCTTTCTCACTTTCTCAACTTCAGATTTCTGAATATCAACATTAATCCTCAAGTACGTCCTCTCTTCTTCTAACTTCTCTATTTTCTTTTCAAGCTCTGAATTTGTTTTTCAAAATCTTGTTTCATTATCTCCATTTCTAATGGAACCACTCGTAGAAATTCTTCTATGGTCGAGCATCTTCTGAACTGGGCACAGGAATATTGTCGTTAACTTTCTTACTCCACCATCCGTAATACTCTGGAGTCGTTATTGGGCCTACGTCTACTCTCTTCATGTGATGGGTCTGCTTCCAAGCACCAGCAATCTCCTTAACCATCTTCTTGTAACTATTTTCTTTATATGAGAATTCACTTTGAGCTAAACCATGAGTAGCCGGTACAAATTGCCTTGATCTGAATTGCCTTAATACGAGCAAAGGCGCATATCCAATAGATCCCCAAATTCCCAGTAGAGGGACCCAATCAAAACTCTCGTACTGATACAAGATTTTATCAGGAATCATCCAGGAGACTTTCCATTAAACATCTTCTTCCCAGAGATTTTGTAGAAGCGCTATCCAACTTTCCTCGGTTATGTCGTCTCTCATCGGAGTGGCCACTATCTCTTCTAACGGAGAGTAATTTTTTGAGAAGACCCAATAAGAAACCTTATCCACTTTCCAAAAGTGATTATGAAACCAAGCCAACAATAACTGTGCACATCCTATGAATCTGCCCTCCTTAGCTTTCCTACATGTACTCAGAGACCGAAATGTTTCCACCAAAATCACCAGAACAGGTGTGACTTGCTTGTCAAGTCGATAAAATAGATCTGAAATAGCTTCGTCCACATATCCCAATGCCCTCGGAAAGATCACTAAACCATATATACTTAAAGCAAATATATCGACTTTCTTTTTTCATATCAGGATGTTTTAAAATCAAGTCATTCAAAGCTTTCCACGAGATGTAGTTATACTCACCTTTTTGCTTGATTCTGGCTATAACCCACTGCTCGCTCATCCCGGTGATACTCATCAGTTTTCTCACGAAGGTTATAACATTAGGGGCCCTCAAGTAAACTCTATCAACTTGAATCTTAGGACATCGCAAGAGAGCTGTATACTCCTCTACCTTAGGTACCAAATCAACTCTTCCAAAAGTAAAGCAACTATATGCAGGATTCCAACAGATACGACAAGTCTCCATAGTTGCTGTAAAATAAATTCTTAGCTTCGCTATTCCATTGATCCCATATCTCCTTTAATTCTTGAAGATTGTTCTGTGTCACACTGATGTGAGTGTAATCCCATAACTCGGACTTGTACCCTTCGGCTAGGCTATCTCCCTTTTCTAACTGTTTCTGCTCTGACCATCTACGAATAACTGCATCGTCTTCCACTTTATCAAGGAATTCGTTCTCCATAACCAGCTTTCTAATTTGGAAACTAATCGTGAACTGATACCTCTTTAAGATATGAAATGACATGCAACAAGACAAAACACAATTGATCAGTAACATGAAATAAAGTATAAAACAAATAATCCATCACCTATCTAGGTAGTTGCTACAGTTTGGGTATAGATTTACCTAGGGTAAGCACTTAGGTTTTCTATATGTAGTTTTAGTTCTAAAGTTTAAGGTACCCGAACCAGCAGATTCCTCGATCCTCACCCATTATAGGCTCATATGGACCGAGTTCAGTTCAGGGGAATACATTTCCCTATGGCTGCACGGAGATGAAAATCTCACGAAGACATAGGTACAGATGTATCCCGAAAGCGTTTCACTATCCTGCACAGAAATGAAAACCTCACGAAGGAGTAGCTTCTCGCTCCCACTTAGGGGTGTGACCACAACGGTCATGCAAATGCAATGCAAAGATATTTTATATAAACAAAATCACGTGCAAAATAAAAAGAATCATAATTTTTAAACCAGATTTTTAAATTCAAACATAAGGACATAAAAATATCGATTTTTCGGCTTGACTCTCTTATTGAATCCCAGTGGAGTCGTCAAGCTGTCGAAACTATTTTACAATCGGGGTTTGAAAAATGGGATCAACTTTAAAAACAAAAACGGGAGTCGCCACCAATCCTTTTTTACTTAGGTGTGATTGGATCACCTTGTAAAACGTTTTATTTTTAAAACATTTTTTGTTTGGTCCACAAAAACAAGAAAACGAGTTCGGGAGTCAGTTACATATGAGGAAGGGTTAGCACCCTCATAACGCCCAAAAATTGGTACCAAATCGATAAAAGCATGTCCAAATATTATAAAATATGATCCTTTTATTTGATAGAAAATCAAGACTTACCTATCCCAAAGAAATAAAGTACTTTACCCAATAAGTTAAGGTATAGTACGTCATTACTTTAAAATTAAGCTCGTCTTATTTTGAGGAAATTCCTACCTCGAGATACAAAATGTCGAACCCAATAAGTTAAGGCAAAACACTTTGTATTCCCGAAAATAGGTCTTTTTATTTTGAAATTGATAAATCTCAAATTTCTTAAAAAGAGGAAATATGTAACACCTAAAGTTTCACGAGGAAAATCAAACCCAATATGTTAGGGCAAAATCCTCCTCGAAATTCCTTAAGTATCCCATATCACCATATTTTAAAAATCATTTGAAATAAATTTAGAAAAGGGAGATACGTAATATCCAAAGTTTCACGAGAAAAATCGAACCCAATAAGTTAGGGCAAAATTCTTCTCGAAATTCCTTAAATATCACTTACCACCATATTTGCAAAACAAAATCATTTAAAATGAAATGTGTCGGTTTAAAAGATGTTTTTATAAAAGCTATGGTTTCTATAGGATATTACAACATATATTGAAAATAAATAACAAATTATAAATAATAAAAGAATAATATAAATAACAACATAATCTACAAATCATACTAACAATGAACAATAAAATAATAACACAAATATAATGAACTATATTAAACAATAATAAGCAATCTAAAGCAAATAAATAAATAAACTTAAAATAGCAATAAATGAAAGAATAATATATTAAACACAAAATAATAATAATAATAATACTTTTTATATAAAATAACATAAATTTAAGATAAAAGGTACCTATAATAAATATATAATTTAATAATATAACATATATATATAAATGTTAGTAGTAAAAATAATGTATTTTCGAAAAACAATGTATAAAACTACATAAATAATATAAATAAAATATGTTAGATAATATAGATAATTAAAAATAAGGATTTTAGGAATATATGATATAACCTAATACTATATAATGTAAAAAAATAACATATTAATAATACATAATAAAAAAAATAATATTAAATCATATAAAATAAATAATAATAATTAAAAGTATAATAGATATATAAAACTTATACTATTAATGAATTAATATACAAATAAAAATATTTAATATGATATTTAATATAATAAATAAATAATAAAAAATATAAAAATAAATAAATAAAGCAATCAGGATCAAATAACAATAAAAATAAATTAAAAAGGGTTAAAATAGCAATTAAAATAAAAATAGAAGGACTAAATTTAAAAGCGCGTTAAATTACAGGGATTAATTTAGCAATTATTCAAAATGTAAAAACGGCATCGTTTAAAATATTTTACTTTTAAAACAGTCTAAAGGATTTATTGAAACAAAATATAAATTTTGGGTCAATTTTATAAAAATAATTTCCAATTGGACCGAATTGAAGTACATGAAAATTGCAGGGGGACTAAAATTATAAATTTCCCTTCTTTTCAAAAACACGCGGACCTTAGTTCGGATTCGGGTCAACGCGCGGGTCATGTTTTATAAAAATGACATCGTTCTCGTTAGGTTATAAATATTAGTTTTCTGAAAAATAATCATTAGTTTCAGAGTTTTTTAAAAAAAAACTTAAAATCCTCTAAGAGGAAAAGAAAAAAAAAAGGGAAGAGCTGCGGTGATAGAGTTCGTCCGGGCCACGCGCACATGCGCCTCCGTGGCCGGTGGCTGGAGGTCTGAGCCACTGATTTCTGCGCTTCCGAGAAGGTAAAACTACTTCCTTTCTACTCTTAACAATGGTTATACGCAAATATATGATAAATAATAAAATAAATGAGAAATATAAGTGGAAAAATCACCTATAGAATCACTGACTGTTGTGTATCCGTGTGTAAAGTTTGGATTTTTGCTGTGGGTATTCGTATCCTTATTCGTTTGCTTATTTTTCTTTGTATTTTGCGAGAATATTCATATCTGAATCTCTGCTATTTTTATTGCCTCCCCCTTTTTTTGTCCCCCATTTACAAATTTTACAATGAGTTTTATAACCCCAAAAATAAAATAAAAAGGAAAGCATATCTTTTTTAAATCTATTATTTCCTTTTTTTGGCTGCGATTTGGTTTCCTTTCTATTGTCAGCTTCTTTCCTTTGCAGGTTTGAAACCAGGGGACGGTGGCTACGTGCGGATCGCGGCGTGACTAGCGGCACTGCGAAAGTGTGACGGTCAAGCTCCAGCTGTGGTGACGAATGGCCCTTGTGTCGGTTGGGGTTCTGCGGCGCCTAGGGTTTCTTCAGAAACCCTAAGTCTGATCTTTCTTAAAGTTCTGGGCCTATTTGGGCCGAGTCCGAGTCTGGGTCAGTCCTGTTTAGGTATTGGGTCTAGGATCTGTAAGTGAGCCACTGAGTCTACTTAGTTTTTGGGATCTGGGTTAATATATTGGGTGACTAGGTAGAAATGGGTCAGGGTGTATTGATTTTGGGCCATTTGTAATCTGGACTGTGTAAATGGACATTTTATTTTTTATTTATTTATTCTGGTTTTTATAGGCCGGGCAGAATTAGGTACTTACAGTGACCATCTACTAGATGCATCTATCAATACCATAAAATATTTGAATGGTCCACATGGTTGATGAATGGGCTCACATATATCACCTTGAATACGCTCCGAAAATGCTAGAGATTCAATCCCAACTTTAGCTGGTGATGGTCTAATAATCAATTTTCCTTGAGAACAAGCAACACAATATAAATCCTTGAATTCAAGAATCTTCTGGTTCTTTAATTGGTGTCCAATTGAATTATCGAAGTTTCTTCGCATCATAATATTTTCGGGATGACCTAATCGGTCATGCCAAATAGTAAAAGTATGTGGTTCTACTAACTTCTAGTTTGTAGTAACATGTGACTCAATTGCACTAATATGTATATGATATAAACCTGATGAAAAAGTAGATAGCCTTTCCAAAGCATATTTCTTTTCACATTCAACATTTGTAATATATAGATATTCAATATTTTTCTCATTCATAGTCTCAATATGATATCCATTAAGACGAATATATTTAAAACTCAATAAATTTCTTTGAGATTTAGTGGAATTTTAATCATCATTAATGACAAATTTTGTACATTTAGGTAATAATATAATAGCTCTTTCAAAGCCTTCAATAAGTTTTGAACTACCCGATATTGCATTAAATGGGCATTACTTATTGTCAAATGAGAAAAATATTTTTTGTCTTTGAGTATTGTATGTGTTGTATCACTATCTGCAAGACACATGTCTCCATTGATTTTGGGTCCATCGAAATTTTGTTGAATATTCATATTCTTTATAAAAACAAACAAAATATAATAGGAGAAACATTGCAAATATTTATAAAATATATAAATTATTCTTTATGCAAGAAAATAAAGCTTGCTTACTTAAAACAACATAAAAATCGCAAAATAACATCAATTTTTCTAATGATTCTCAAAGAAATCTGTCACATCTAGGTGAGTTATGTTATTAAGGTCATTAAATTTATCACCCTCGTAGGCATGGTCAGTTTTAGTATTATAGTGAATATCTTCATCTTTTGCCTCCATTTCATCATTTTGGGATATAAAATTTGTCTCTATATGTTTTCCTTTCTTTTTAATGGATGCTTGATAAAGTTTCACTAAATGCTCAGACGTACGACAAGTACGTGACCAATGCCCTTTCATACCATATCAGTAGCATATATTCTCAATAATCTTTGAAGGATTATTTTGACCACTTCTTTCTTGTCTTTCATTGTTATTCTTTTTTTTTTGTGGTTATAAGTATCATTGTTATGACCACCATGATAACGATTACTAGTATGTCCTCGACCATGGTCACGACCTCTATATTTTATATTTTCATAATTATTATGCACTGCTACATTTATTTCAAGGAATGGTGAAGAACCAGTGGGACGAATTCCATGATTTTTCATCAACAACTCATTATTTTGTTCAGCCACCAAAAGGCATGAAATCAATTTAGAATACTTTTTAAAACCTTTTTCACGGTATTGTTGCAGCATGAGCACATTAGTAGCATAAGGTTGAAAATGTTTTCTCTAACAAGTCCTCATCAGTTATGTTTTCTCCACATAATTTTAGTTGAGAACTAATTTTGAAAAGTTCTGAATTGTTTTCACTTACAGTATTAAAATCTTGCAACTGTAAGTGCATCCAATCATAACAAGATTTAGGGAGTATCACTGTTTTTTGATGGTCAAATCATTCTTTCAAAATTTTCCACAACTCAAGAGGGTCTTTCATAGTGAGATATTCCACTTTTAATCCTTCATGTAGATGATGATGAATGAAAATCATTGATTTTTCCTGGTCTTGATTAGATGCTTCTTTATCTACTAATATAGTATTTCCTAGGCCTTTAGCATCTAGGTGAATTTCAGCATCTAACACATATGACAAATAATTCTTGCCTGAGATGTTTAATGATGTAAATTCAAGTTTGGCAAGATTTGACATTATAACCACTTGAATCAAAATAAAAAAAAATATTAGTAAAATAATAAGCATTCTCAATCGTAAAATAATTCAATTATATATACCAAATTTGCTAAATAATAATATGTATGTCAAATATTGGCATAGAGAGAAATAGTCGTAATAATAACTTAACACAAATTACATTAATTGAAGTTTTTTTGAGTAAAAAAAATGTATATATAATTATCTTTGTAACATTTGAGTTGTAAAAATAAATGTGCAAATATTACCCAAAATAAATATATCATCTAGAAAATATATAAAAGAATTATGAAAATATGTATACTGTATATAGTTTAACGGGAGTTATACAGACAAATTATATAAAGTTGAAATGACGTGAACTTCACTATGAACTTGTAGAAGCTCGTGCTGATAACGTGTTATAAAATAATCAAATAAAAGAATACTTAAAGTAAACAGAGAATTTTCTTATATCTCTTTTGATTTACAAAAGAGTTCTATTTATAAGTAATTTGACATTCAATGCAATACAATAAATGAAGCTTATTTAAGTGCTTCATTAACACATTAAACAACTTGCATAATGAATGGGAGGTTTTACCTTATAAATAAGTGGGGTTAGAATATGGACATCCACATTTATTTGTAACAATGTTGTATTGTTTAAAATAATGTATTTTTTTATGAAACTTTTAAGTTATTTTCATTATTTTAAATATAAAATTATTATTATTTTCATAAAAATTAAAATTAGTTATAAATTAAATAAAAATAAATTTTAGTTTAGTTTCGAGTAACCACGATTTTTTACTTTCATTCCATAAACTATCCAAACATCTCAGTTGAGGTTGATTTTTGATTTTTTGGTTTTTTTCCTCCACCCTATTTACTTTGATAAAATGTTCCACTATGTACAACTTTCTTTTTCTTGCATGAGTTTGTCTACAATCAGAAAATGTTGATAGCACAGATCTTCAACTTTTAACCTATAAACCAAAAGCACTTACTTATCCATAGAGTCATGTTACTCCCATTCTTGATGTCGAAACCTATTTTTTTGAAAAGGTCGACTTTTTATTTTAAAATATAAAAATAAAAACATGAGTCACCACCAATCATTTTTTTATAAGGTGCGATCGGATCATCTCGTAATTTTACGGTTTTAATAAATGGTTTGATTTACTAAAACAACAATTTTTGGTCTATAAACTTCAAGAAATGAGTTCTGGAGTCAGTTACGCACGAGAAAGAATTAGCACCCTCGCAACGCCCAAAACTGGTACCTAGTTGATTAATTAATATCTTATTGTCGAAAGCTAAAAACTCAAAAAGAATTTAAAAATAAGATCCTTCTTTGTATCCAAGTATTTTCAAATAAAAACGTGCAAAAGGCCATCTTATCTTGAAGTAACTTATAAACTGTAAAGGTAACATATTTTAATCCCACATTTAGCTTACTTTTGGATGATTTATCCCTTGATTTATATAAAAAGGTGCTCTTAATACTTTCTTTTCATGTATTATATCTAGGAAAGCACTCGAGGATAAAAAGAACGAGAAACGGGCCCAAAACGGAGTAAATGGGCCTTAGCACGAAATCGACACAGCCTGGCCCAAATCCCACATGGCCGTGCCTCGCCGATCACCTAGAGCACGGCCTGACCCCCGACTTGCACGGTCGTGCCTCAAGTTAGAAATCTGAACACGGTTTGAAGTCGATCCACACGAGCATGTGCCATGGTCGTGCCCCTGTCACTGGAAAGAGCAATTTCATTCGGAAAAGGATACTTAGGGAGAAAGAATCGCATTCCAAGAGCCTATATATACCCCCTAAGTACCACCTTTGAAAAGGGCGTCAAGCTAGGCCAAGCAGCCAAGCCGGAAAGGTCAGAATTGTGGGAATCACTCAAAGTTAGCCAGTTGATCCATCCCAAGAAGCCAGAATTATACTCAGGACGGTGGATTTCTCCTTCAATTCCTTCAGGGAGTTTTAGGGATTTCTTATGTTTTGTTTTATCTTTTCTCTTGAGATGTTTTCTTATTTTGTTATGAACTAAACCCTTCAGATACATGAAGGGAATGAAACCTATGATGGATCTTGTTATAATTTTCTGAATTATATGATAAATACTTAGTTTGTTCTTAATTATGCATGCTTAATCTAAATTTGATGTGCTTAGGTGGAGGAGGAATAGACCCTGCCTAAGAGCAGATCTAGCATAATTAAGCGGAGTTCATCGCACGCCTAGAGATAGGGTGACGAGATTTTACCGGATTAGGGTGAAACCTAATATGGGAGTCCACAAATCAATTTACTGCTATTCTAGGGGGTTATTATAAGAGAACGAGAGTTCCACTAATTAACCTAGGGTTAGACGTTATTCGCCTCGAGAGAGGGTTTAATATACGTTAGGGAGTCTTACAGATCAAGCTAAGTAAATAAATCATATGGTTTAAAGGTTAATAACAAGTGAAGTCTAGGTGGATTCTTCTTGAGGGTATCGTCTTAATCAACTGAGTTTTTCCTAAAGTTATTTTCCCAATTCGTTCTTTTTGTCCTAGTGTCTTTAGCTTAGTTATTCGTTAATTTTAGATTAAACAACTTCACTTATTTTAGGCTAAATAATAAAAAGAAAGTTAGGATTTATACTTTTAGTTCCTTTGGGTTCGATAATCAGGTCTTGCCTAAGCTATACCACTGTTCGATATGTGCACTTGCCTTTAATCGTTGTCAGAGTTAGTTTCCAGGTTTGATCATTCTCTTTATAAATTTTAAGACTCTGATTCACAGCGATCAGTAACAAAAGAGTTGTATCCCGTAAGTTAGGATACAACATCTCGAATACCCGAAAATAAGCTTTCTTTTTATTATTTAATCGAGTCTTGTGTATTTAAATTTTAAAAAGATGTTCGGTTATTTAGGTTCAATGAGAAAATCGAATCCCTGTAAGTTAGGGTACGACTTCTCAAATCTCCAAACACAAAACATTACCTATTTTTCAAAATTTCTTTTTTGAATAATCATAAACTGTTTTTTTAAATTGATATGCGTTTTTATTCGGAAATGGTACATCAACGGACGAACACATCTATATTCAATGCATAAAATAGTGATAAAAGTGACAATGCATAATAGGATGATAACAATAATGAAAATGACAATAATGATAATAATAATACTAATAACGATAATAAAAAATAATAACAATAATAAACAATCTAATTTTTAAAAGTAAATGACAAAAAATAAATAGATAAACAAGTAATAAAAATAGATAAATATGTAGATAGATAGATATACATGATATTAAGTTTAAATATTTAAAAGTAGAAGTAACAAATAAATAATATAAACAATAAACGAATAAATAACATAAAAAATAAATGAATAAATAAATAAACAAGAAAATAACATTAAATTTAAAATATAAAAGAAACGAATAAAAGAATTGTAAATAAATAAGTACACAATTAAATAAAATCTTTCATAAAAAATTTGACTTTAATGGGACAAGGACTAAATTATAATAAAAATAAAATTAACAGTAAAAATTACGATAAAATAAGCAAATAAGGACTAAAATATAAGGCGCGAAAATCCATAGGGACTGAATGTAAAATTATTCCTGGCCCTTATGCGCAGCGTTTCATCTGGCAAGGCGAGGGATTAAATAAAAAATGAAATAAAATTGAAGGGCCAAATTTAAAAAGAGAAAAAAGACAATTGGCATGTGGGCTTTGGGGGTTAATGAATTTAGAGTGTCTAGGGGTATTGGAGATGCCCTGGGATCAAGTAAGGGTATAGGAATAATTTTGGTTTTAGCCCCAAGGGAACTGTGACTTTAGTTAATAGGCCTTTTAAATAAATGAAGAAGAAAAATGACACAAAAGAGCTTGTGGTGTAGTGGCAAAGTGGCGCCACTTAGGGAGCAGGGAGGTGGCGTCATTAGTAGGCAAGGGAGTCCAAGGTTCGAGTAGTGGCATGCTATTTTATTGGGGGTATTTATTTTGCTGTCAGGACGACTAGAGTTTGTGTTGCAGTGAAAGTCTGATGGATGAGAGATTTGAAATGGTCATGGAGAGATTGTAGGAGCTTATCTTGGAGAAAATTTAGGATGAGATTAAGGAGTTATCAGAGAGAAAAGTTAGGAGCTGAGAAGTGTGAAGAGTTGGTGCCATTTTAGGAAGTGGAAAGTGTATAAATTCGGCTTATGAGGGTAGATGAGTGCCGTTTTTGGGTCTTTTAGGGGGTATTACGATTTTTTATTGTGGCTTTATGTAACACCCTGGTTTAGGGGCTAGGCAATTCGGGTATAATTCAAGTGGTGGAAGGGTTTTGGGTGTTTTTGGATGTGTTTTAGAGGTTTAAGAATGCTTGGATGAAAAAGGAAGGGCTTTGGAAAATTTTTATTTTTAGTGTAAAAAGGGAAATGGGGTAGGAAGGCCTTAAAATATTTTTCTGGAGTTTAGGACACAAGAAAGGATGTGGCAAAGTGGCATAGAGGCTCTACTTAAGGTCTTGGAAGGGGACGCCTAAGGGGTCAGGTTCGAGAGTCTTTGGGGCAGCAATTTGGTTTTATTTTTGCGTCCAAGGTGGGCAGTAAGCCTTAAAAATAAATGGCTGTGTTGATGGACATGAAAGTCCAATGGCGAAGTGGCATTCATGCGCCACTTAGGCGCTAGAGGTGTGCGTGGCGCTGGTTCGAGAGGGGCGGCAGCATTTTGGCGTTTTATTTTTCATATGCGGTTATGGACTTGAATATGAAGGGTTTAAAAATAAATGGTGTGGCTTTATGGCATGAAATACAATGTGGCCGAGAGTGGCTGGGGCTTTGGAGGAGAGGTGTGCGCAGCTTGGTCCTGTGTTCGAACCCAAGGTTTGTGCAATTGGATTTTATTTTTTTCTCTTTGGCTTTTTGGCTTATTGGGACGGCACATGGGAGAGCTAGGTGGTTTAGTCCTTCTTAAATTCATTTGGAGAGTAGGCTGGTTTTTATTTTATTTTATTTTGTTAAATATAAGATTATTATTAATAGGATTAGGTGATAATGGTTGCCATTGGATTATTTTACTTCTTTTTAATTTGAATAGGAGTTTAATTGGAATGAGATACGGGAGTGATAAGGTAGGCGAATGTTGGATTATTTTATTATGGGAGAATTGTAGGATAAGTAATATTTTTTTTATTTTGAAATAAGTGGGATAATTGGTGACCATTCAAACTAATTTTGAATGGAGTAAAATAGGGAAGTGGACAAATTCAATTTAATTTGAATTAGTAGGTGGCAGTTAAATTGGGTTCTTGGTGGGGGAGTAGCCGAATATTATTTAAGGGTGGTGTGCTCTCCTTTTTCCAAATTTTAGTTCACTCTTCTAAATCTTATTTCTCCTTGAATTCTTTTTTTTTATATTTTTTTTTCTAGTTGACCGAATCTCCAAGTAATCTTTATTTCTTTTCGTGCTTTGAAATTTAAATCCTCCCAAACACCATTAACCCTTGCCGATTTCTCCTTTGGCCTTTGTAGTCAAATATTTTATTGTGTTCTCTTAATCCCTTGATAGCCGAAACCTTTAGTCCTCCATCTCTCTTCTATTTTACCAAGCTTGAAGTTGAATCTGTGAAGTGTGGTGTTGTCGACATCTAAAGCTTGTGGCCAGCGCCAAGGAGCTTAAAGGAAGTCTCGAATTGTTTGAACTCATCAAGGGATTTTCGGCAACACCATAGGACCATTGGCGTTTCAGGATTCGAGTAAAAAGGGGTAAGTGGTTTGATATTCGGCCTTAGGCTATAGTATGAGCACTTTAGTGTTAATCTATATTGACTATGGTGTATAGGGCAAATCGACAGAAGTAAAGGAAGGCCTTCGGGATCTCAATTTATTTCGGTAAGGATGAGTAGATTATGAATATTCATTTGGGATCTGTATTAATCGTGTATTGATTAGATATCGTTATGGATGCGAGTGCCAATCAAGAGGGGAAAGGGAAGGTCCCTCTCCCGAAGTTTAAGAAAAGAGCCGTCTCGGCAGTTCGGGATTGGCCACCGGGGTGTGGACGTGCAGCAGAAAACGATAGGCAGATAGCTGTAGTCTCGCTAAGCGATAGCGTCGAAATCGAGGGTTTAGAACTTCAGGTTATAAGGTGTGTAACTAACCCACTGTTTCCGGGTTTTATGTGTTATATGTTTTACTAACAAGTGCAGTAATAAGTGTGCCATATATACCCCTAAAGGGTATAGCGATGATCAGTCGATGATTCGGACTGTTGCAATGTGATTATTTGTTTATGAGTATGTTGATGGATATTAATAAGCATGTGCATGCATTATCACGATTATATTTTATGTGGCATGTGCATGGGTGGGTTATGAAAAGAAGATGCGGGTGTACTTGAGCACGTGGTTGATGTCGACTTTGTGCTACATCGTGGATTGGATTGCGATCGAGGTCGCGTTGTGGATCTTTGCGATTTAGTTCGCGTCGTTACCTTGATTGATATCGGCTTTATGCCATATCGTGGCTTGATGGGTTGCTATGTGCCCCATCGTGGATGGCATTGGTTGCCTTTTTGGAGGGAAAAGGAGAGGGTGACTCGATAGTCCCCTGGTGTGTGGTAGGCTGGATAAGGGGGTGTATAGCGGATGGACCCTAGGTTTGGGTTGGGAATCATGTTGCATTATTTTTGTAATAATATGGAAATGGGCCAAGCCCAATATGACATGTGGATAGGTATGTTTTGGGAACATACGTGGAAATGGGCCAAGCCCAGTTGATATGCGGTTTATTGTGAAATGGGCCTAGCCCAGTATTTGAGTATGATTTGAATGTGGGCCAAGCCCAGATTGTGGTAATTGTTAAAATGAATATATTTCTTGTTGCATTTGATAATTGGGATATTATGTGGCTAGCATGTGGGTGAATTTGGTGGTTAACTTACACATCGAGTCATTATGACTCACCCAATTATTTTCAAACATCGCGGTGACAAAGTTGATCGGACCGGGTTGGAGAGGATGCAAGGTGGCCCATGCAGAAGGAGATTGATTTAATTATTTTTAAGCAATTTTTAATACTAAGTGTTTTGGATTAATTATTTTTGTAATAAGGGCCTTATTATTATTATTTTTGTTATCACTATTTTTGATATTACTTGATATTATGGTTTACTTAAAAGAAATTATTATGTGAAGATGATTTTAATTTTAGCAACCTATTTAATCAAAGTATTTATATATTTTTATACTAAAGTTTTAATATGGATTATTTTTAATAACAAAGCTTTATTTATAATTTTAAAAGAAAAGACATGGTTTCCAAAAGTTAATAAAATTTTCAAGTTTTATTCTAAAGTCAAAGATTTTTCAACCGTTTTTCCGCAGTGACATAACCAGATCCGGCCAGGACTTGTGGGCCGGGTTTGGAGGTGTTACAGTTTGGTATCAGGGCCCGATTCAAAACTTGGCTTTGAGGGTTTTGGGCCCAAAAACGTTTCAAAATGGGCTTTTCAAAAATATGGGTTTTTATGAAATATTTTTAGGTATTCTGGCATGGCACCTGTACCTCCGGCCCGAGTCCACCAGGTAAGTACTTCAGACTTGTGAAGTAATTTGTTATATGAACTGTTATGGGCTTAGTTGGGCTCGTAGATTAGTGAACTAGGATCTGTTAAACCCTAGGACTAGTCTACTCAAACTTATGCATAAGACTTAAGGTTACTAAAACAAACCTACGACTAAGTCGCGAAAGTTAGGTGTGGTAACCCACGTGCGCATGTCAAGGATTGGATCCGGAAGAGCTTGGTACTTAAGCGATCCTCGTGACTCACCTCCTCTTCGCGGGATTCCTACAGTGCGTAGCTTCAGTTCGCCTACAACCAAGAGGACTCGATCATAGGCCAAACACACTGAATAAAACCGAAAAGGATGAGCCAAGTTTTATGGAAACCCTAGTTTTAAAATCATTAGAGCATCTCTTCTAATAGTAGCGAAAATTTATTTTTGAAAACTTTCAAAATATTTCGACTTACCAAAATTACCAAAATGCCCCTAGTGGCAAAATTACGAAAATACCCTTGATTTTTAAAATTCTCATATTACCCGGATTTTAATAAAATTCTCATACTTTGTAAAAGTATCTAAAATTCTATATTTCAAAATAATACCTCGACTTTGGAAGTTTACTGAAAATACACTGTGTTGAAAATTACTAAAATGCCTCGACTTTCAAAATTTGGTTTAACCCCAATTTTAATAAAATTTCCCTACTTTGCAAAAGTATTCAAAAATGCTATTTTGTAAAAATTCAAGACACCCTGATTTTGAAAATTTACAAAATTACCCTTAACTGACAAATTACCAAAATACCCCTGGTTTCCAAAATCCTGGCATACCTTTAATTTGAGAATTTTTGAAAATACCCCTAAAGTTTTGGAATATCAAAATATCCTGATTTATTAAGGCTTTCAAAATTTTTACGATAAGTTACGAAAATAATACTGTAGGAAAAATGACGAAAATACCCTGGGGTAGAAAGCAGGCGAGTAAAGGTCAGAATAGTGGATGTGTGTGGTGGATACCTTTGAATGTGCCTCTCACCGAGGAGAAATGTGTTCTTGTGGATGAATGAATGTGTGTGTAAATGTGATTCTTTGAATTAGGGTAGCAAAAATCGAACTCGAGACTTTGTGTGATCGAAAGAACTACTTTAAAATACCCTTCTTTCATAAAAATCGCTCGCGATTAAATAGTGGAACAAAATTTCTAATGCATAAAATTTCTTAAATCAGATTAAATCGCGACGATAGAGATGAGTTCTAGGGGACGCGGTAGAGGTAGAATGGCAGCTTCGGAACCTGTAGGGTCTCGCCATGGGTCAGAAAGTGAAGTGCCACCGCCAGCAGTGGTCGCGGAGGAGCAAGATCGACGGAAGAAGATGACGCAGTTGTCGCAAGCCATGCTACGAGTGCTACGACAAGTGGCAAGAGCTAGTAGGGAAATGGAACTCGAAAGTCGGTGTCAGAGAGACTCAGTCGAAGCGGGGCTGAAGTTTTTAGGGGAGTATCGGGAGTGGCTCCAAATGTAGCAGAGTATTGGCTAGAAGGAGTCGAAAGAATTATGGACGACTTGGATTGTACCCCCAGGAGAAGCTAAAAAGTCTTTGTTTATTTGCCGGGACGAGGCTTATCGATGGTGGCTCACCGTCGGGCAAGGTGCTCCGCAGAGCGAGTGGATTGGGATTACTTTAAGGAGAAGTTTGAAGGGAAGTATGTAGGAGCCGAGTTACTTAGATGCGCAAAGGAAAGCGTTTCTAAACCTAGTACAAGGGAATAAGTCGGTAGCGGAGTATGAAGCGGAATTTGTGCGACTAAGTCGATGACGCTAAAGGAATCATGGCTACGATTACGAAAGGAGTGTTCGATTCGAAGATGGGGGCCGGGATGAGTTGCGGGAGTTAATCGCCCGCAAAGAGAAAGGACTTCGCCATTCGTAGAGAAAACTCGGATCGCGAGAAGAGGTTAAGAAGACTATAAGAGAAAACCAAGAAAAGAATAGAAGCGAGTAAGAGAAATGTTGGACCGTCAAGATCGTTTGGTAATGTCGAGAAAAGACCAAAAATCGAGAATCCGTGCGTGCACTTGTACGATGGATCGAGAATCGTTCTTGTGTTCGATGTGGAAGAACTCATTGGGAGAGTGTTGGGGAATAATAAAGAATGCTTTCGGTGCGGATCTAAGGCACATTTAGTTAAGAATTGTCCTCGAGCAACGAAGGGTCGTGGTTCTAGTCAAAGTCAACCAAGGATGTGATATCGGGTAAGCTCCTTTGTTTTGGAATATTCTTTAATTGTTTTCCTTGTTTGTAAGTTAGCTCTTTCTTGTATGATTGAACTTAGGGATCGTGTGTCGGGAAGTATGATAGATTAAGATCGAGTCTTGCAGCAGAGGCGTAGAATAGCGAGTTATGATTGTTCGGTAATAAGTAATTTCGAGGACGAAATTATTTTAAGGAGGGTAGAATTGTAACACCCTGGTTTAGGGGCTAGGCAATTCGGGTATAATTCAAGTGTTGGAAGGGTTTTGGGTGTTTTTGGATGTGTTTTAGAGGTTTAAGAATGCTTGGATGAAAAGGAAGGGCTTTGGAAAATTTTTATTTTTAGTCTAAAAGGGAAATGGGGTAGGAAGGCCTTAAAATATTTTTTCTGGAGTTTAGGACACAAGAAAGGATGTGGCAAAGTGGCATAGAGGCTCTACTTAAGGTCTTGGAAGGGACGCGCCTAAGGGGTCAAGGGTTCGATTTCTTTGGGGCAGCAATTTGGTTTTATTTTTGCGTCAAGGGATTTGGGCAGAGTAAGCCTTAAAAATAAATGGCTGTGTTGATGGACATGAAAGTCCAACTGGCGAAGTGGCATTCATGCGCCACTTAGGCGCTAGAGGTGTGCGTGGGCGCTGGTTCGAGTGGGGGCAGCAGCATTTTGGCGTTTTATTTTTCATATGCGGTTATGGACTTGAATATGAAGGGTTTAAAAATAAATGGTGTGGCTTTATGGCATGAAATACAATGTGGCCGAGTGGCCTGAGGCTTTGGAGGAGAGGTGTGCAGCAGTTGGTCCCAAGTTGAACCCAAGGCTGTGCAATTGGATTTTATTTTTTTTCTCTTTGGCTTTTTGGCTTATTGGACGGCACATGGGAGAGCTAGGTGGTTTAGTCCTTCTTAAATTCGGCTAGAGAGTAGGCTGGTTTTTATTTTATTTTATTTTGTTAAATATAAGATTATTATTAATAGGATTAGGTGATAATGGTTGCCATTGGATTATTTTACTTCTTTTTAATTTGAATAGGAGTTTAATTGGAATGAGATACGGGAGTGATAAGGTAGGCGAATGTTGGATTATTTTATTATGGGAGAATTGTAGGATAAGTATTATTTTTTTATTTTGAAATAAGTGGGATAATTGGTGACCATTCAAACTAATTTTGAATGGAGTAAAATAGGGAAGTGGACTAATTCAATTTAATTTGAATTAGTAGGTGGCAGCCGAAATTGGGTTCTTCAGGTGGGGGAGTAGCCGAATATTATTTAAGGGTGGTGTGCTCTCCTTTTTCCAAATTTTAGTTCACTCTTCTAAATCTTATTTCTCCTTGAATTCTTTTTTTATATTTTTTTTCTAGTTGACCGAATCTCCAAGTAATCTTTATTTCTTTTCGTGCTTTGAAATTTAAATCCTCCCAAACACCATTAACCCTTGCCGATTTCTCCTTTGGCCTTTGTAGTCAAATATTTTATTGTGTTCTCTTAATCCCTTGATAGCCGAAACCTTTAGTCCTCCATCTCTCTTCTATTTTACCAAGCTTGAAGCCGAATCTGTGAAGTGTGGTGTTGTCGACATCTAAAGCTTGTGGCCAGCGCCAAGGAGCTTAAAGGAAGTCTCGAATTGTTTGAACTCATCAAGGGATTTTCGGCAACACCATAGGACCATTGGCGTTTGAGATTCGAGTAAAAAGGGGTAAGTGGTTTGATATTCGGCCATAGGCTATAGTATGAGCACTTTAGTGTTAATCTATATTGACTATGGTGTATAGGCAAATCGATGTAAGTAAAGGAAGGCCGGGATCTCAATTTATTTGGTAAGGATGAGTAGATTATGAATATTCATTTGGGATCTGATTAATCGTGTATTGATTAGTTATCGTTATGGATGCGAGTGCCAATCAAGAGAGGAAAGGAAGGTCCCTCTCCGAAGTTTAAGAAAAAAGCCGTCTCGGCGATTCGGGATTTGGCCACCGGGTGTGGGCGTCTGCAGAAAAATGATATAGCGATAGCTGTAGTCTCGCTAAGCGATAGCGTCGAAATCGAGGGTTTAGAACTTCAGGTTATAAGGTGTGTAACTAACCCACTGTTTCCGGGTTTTATGTGTTATATGTTTTACTAACAAGTGCGAGTAATAAGTGTGCCATATATACCAAAAGGGTATAGCGATGACCAGTCGATATCGGACTGTTGCAATGTGATTATTTGTTTATGAGTATGTTGATGGATATTAATAAGCATGTGCATGCATTATCACGATTATATTTTATGTGGCATGTGCATGGGTGGGTTATGAAAAGAAGGTACGGGTGTACTTCGAGTACGTGGTTGATGTCAGCTTTGTGCTACATCGTGGATTGGCGCTGACTGAGGTCGCGTTGTGGATCTTTGCGATTTAGTTCGCGTCGTTACCTTGATTGATATCGGCTTTATGCCATATCGTGGCTTGATGGGTTGCTATGTGCCCCATCGTGGATGGCATTGGTTGCCTTTTTGGAGGGAAAAGGAGAGGGTGACTCGATAGTCCCCTGGTGTGTGGTAGGCTGGATAAGGGGGTGTATAGCGGATGGACCCTAGGTTTGGGTTGGGAATCATGTTGCATTATTTTTGTAATAATATGGAAATGGGCCAAACCCAATATGACATGTGGATAGGTATGTTTTGGGAACATACGTGGAAATGGGCCAAGCCCAGTTGATATGCGGTTTATTGAGAAATGGGCCTAGCCCAGTATTTGAGTATGATTTGAATGTGGGCCAAGCCTAGATTGTGGTAATTGTTAAAATGAATATATTACTTGTTGCATTTGATAATTGGGATATTATGTGGCTAGCATGTGGGTGGATTTAAAGTGGTTAACTTACACTCGAGTCATTATGACTCACCCAATTATTTTCAAACATCGCAGGTGACAGGTTGATCGGACCGGATTGGAGAGGATGCAAGGTGGCCCATGCAGAAGGAGATTGATTTAATTATTTTTAAGCAATTTTTAATACTAAGTGTTTTGGATTAATTATTTTTGTAATAAGGGCCTTATTATTATTATTTTTGTTATCACTATTTTTGATATTACTTGATATTATGGTTTACTTAAAAGAAATTATTATGTGAAGATGATTTTAATTTTAGCAACCTATTTAATCAAAGTATTTATATATTTTTATACTAAAGTTTTAATATGGATTATTTTTAATAACAAAGCTTTATTTATAATTTTAAAAGAAAAGACATGGTTTCCAAAAGTTAATAAAATTTTCAAGTTTTATTCTAAAGTCAAAGATTTTTCAACCGTTTTTCCGCAGTGACATAACCAGATCCGGCCAGGACTTGTGGGCCGGGTTTGGGGGTGTTACAGTTTAGGCATTTGGAGAGTTTTGCAAATAGGTCAGTCTTTCTTTCTTTACCGAATATCCTGTAGTTACCCTCACACAAGCACGCTTGATCTTTTTCTTTTCTTCTTGTTACCTTTTCCAAACCATCTAAAGCTGAATAATTCCACCCTCCCTTTGCCAAAATTCTTTTTGTGCCGTCACTATTTCTTCAACCTAGCCGATTCTTGTGTAAGTTCTTTACTCTTTCAATTGATCTTGCTAGAACCGACTTCTTCTCTCCTTCACTCTCTCTAAATCAATTTTGGTAGGGGATTGATATCGAATCTCTGTCCTTCAGATCTCTGCCGAATTACTCTTTATGCGTTTCGGGATTTGGGTAAGTATTCTTCACTTTTGGTTTTGAAGGTTGGCGGAATGGTCATAGATAGGGAAAGGGGGACTTGTGTTGGATACAAGTCACCTATTATTCTGTTTTTAATGATTAAGATTTAGGAGATACGCGTGATTAGTGATCAAAGAAGAGCTATTAAGGCTTGGTGTTTCAGGTAGGGTTAAGGTGAGACTTTGGCTTTTTGGTAAAGTATTCGATAAGTATATATGATTAATTTGAGTGACATCGTTTGTAGGATCGTGGCTAAGGAGATCGCAGCGCGTTTTGTTATCAGGTGTGTACATACACTATACACACAATCGGTTGGGAATCTCGAAATCCCGAAAGTTTGGCTTCGGTAGTCTTACGAGTGTGCGAACACTCGTATGAGGAAAATGGAATCGATAACAAAGACCCTATGAGTGATCTCATAGACTTGGGTCATGTTTTGGCCAATTGGGCCAGAATGGGCAAAATGGGCCATAGGCTCAAAATAGGTGAATTTGATGGTTTGGTAATAAGTGATGAACTAGTCATGCTAGTTACATGGCCTGGAATTGATTTGGGTCTAATGGGCCATACGAATGTGATTGGGCTCTGGCCATATGAATGTGATTTGGGCCTGATGGGCTATATGAATGTGATTAGGCCAGATAGGCCATATGAATGTGATTTGAGCCTAATAGGCCATACGAATGTGATTGGGCCAGATGGGTCGTACAAATGAGATTGGGCCTAGTGGGCCATATGATCGTATGTGAATTTATTTGGGCTTTGTAAGGGGTCTTAGGCTTAGTACTTGGTAAATTGTTTAGCCTTACATAAAACTTTAATAATTTATGAAGTGCGACTGTGAACAAGTCATAAGATTTAAGTGTGGCAACGGGCATATGCATATCTAGGATTGGATCTAGGTAGAGCTTGGTACTTAAGCGGTCTTCATTACCCACCTCCTCTTCTCTAGAATCCTACCTGGTGCGTAGTGTCTGTTCACTTTAGCCGCGAGGACTTGTTGACGAATTAAGGCTCATAATTAAGACCCATACTGTTAAGAATTACTAAAATACCCCTGTACGGTAGCATTATTGAAATACCCTTGTAGGGTAGGATTACAGAAATACCCTTGATTTGTGAAATGACTAAAATGCCCCTATATGTTGAATGTAAGATTTATGGATGTTACATGTACATTTGCTGCATTCATATGATATCCTGTTTAGGATGCATATGGGTGGGAATAATGATACGAAGAAAGATATGTGAGGATCGCATAGTCACTTGATGACCGTGGATCCACCGGTGGTTTTAAGCCCATTATATGCTTAGCAACCTTGCTGCAACGTTTGAGTAGTGCCGCTGTTGGTGCTACCTTTGGAGTGTACGGATGGGTGGGTTGATATTTATATCCATACAGGAGTGCAGGGTTGGAAGGGAAATGGAGTGAAATGTTGGATTTGGGGAGGGTTTGCATTGCATTGCATTGCATGTATGATGTTATTATGTTAATAATATGATATGTATGCTATTTGTTTGACGAGGGTCGTACACACTGAGTTTTTGAAAACTCACTCCCTCTTTTATTTTTCTCAGGTGATCCTCAGTAGGTGGTTCGATGAATGGAGGGACTCAAAGGTGGCCAACTAGCAAGACGATTAGACCTGTTTTTCTTAATATCTAAATTCTAGGTTTTAAGTTATTTATTGTAAGTTATTTTATTTCGGATTGTAATAAGGTTTTTGCTCTAGTTATTATTCCATTACTTCCACTATGCATTGCAAATTTTGAAACGGAACCTGGATTTATTTCTTTTAAGTTATTTCAAATTTTTGAAAATAATTGTGTTTTAAGATTGAGCTTCCGCTGTCAAAGGAAATTTTTACATAGCAACAAGGAGATGATTTTTGGCTACACCTCGTTTTGAAAGCAAACTGGATTTTACTTAACTTTTCTTTAAAAGGGTTTTCGATGAAAACAAGGTTTTTGCAAAAACACTTCAATGTGACACGCCGAATTCGAGCCTAACTTCTAGGCTGGGTTTGGGGTGTTATAGTGCCGTTCTTCATAGGACTAAAATGAAACAAAAATAAAATTATAAGGTAAATTTAAAAATGAAAAATACTTGATCGTAAACTAAAAAAACGGAAGGGCTAAAAGTGCAATTAGAGCCTTCTGTAAAAACACGCGGATCCTAAGGTTGGAGCGGGTTGGGTCTCGGGTTCGGCCCGAAAACAACATCGTTTTGGGGCATTTTGGGCATGGATGAAACGACGTCGTTTCACCATGCCTATTTAAGTTTAATTTTTTTTTGTAAAAAATCATTTCAGCCTTTTTCCCTAAAAAAAACCCCAAACCCCATTTTTTCCTCTGAAGCAGTTCTAAGTCCGGCGAAAGAGTCGCCGCCAGCCGCCAGCCACCGATCGCCGGTGACAGTGTCGTCGTCCACGGTGGCCAGAAAAATAAAAGGCCATTTTTTCTATTTTTCGAGCTTCCGAAGCCCAAAAGACGTCGTTTTTCATCGATAATGATGAACCTTTGCCATTTATGGCGGTGGAATGCAAAATGTCAGGTAATTTCTACCTTTTTTCTTTGTATTTTTGATAAACCATAAAAGTAACACCTTTTAATACCATGCTTAGCGTGTTTTTGGATGTTTTATTATACAATTTTGTGAATTTGATGCTCCTAAATCCTTTAAATTCATGTTTCTATAATTAGGAGAGCATAGGGGAGCAAAAGGAACAGAAAACGGGCCATCTTATGGATCCACACGGCCAAGCCAGAACCACACGGGCAGGGCACATGCCCATGTGAACCACACGGGCTGGACACACGCTCGTGTGCCAGCCCGTGTCAATTGTAAGTCATGCAAATTTTCACACGGCCTGGGCATCCTTACACGGGCTGATCACAGACCTGTCTTCATTTTCACGTGGAAAAAGCCGATTTTTAGGGTTTCTGGGCATTCTAAAGTCTATATATATACACCAGAAGAAGACCTAAGGGGACACGCAGAGTAGAACGAAGAAATTACTTGAAGGAAGCCGTCAAAATCATCTCGGAAGCAGATCCACTCCAAGATTGGAGATCTCCATCAAGTTCTTTAAAAGTTTTTGGGTTCTTTATGTCTTGTTGTTTTCTTGATCCTAAGATGTTTTCGTTTTACGTTATGAACTAAACTCCCTAAATACCTAGGGAGAATGAAACCTATGATGAATCTTATTATTTAATTATCTGAATTACATGATAAATACTTGTTCTTGTTCTTAATTATGTGTTCTTAACCCTTGCTTTAATATTTTCAGGATATTAATCCAAGATTGAGGTGCTTACTCAATGGAGCAAAAGTCCCTATTTAAGAGTAGATCTAGCACAATTAAGTGGAGTTGACTGCAACCCTAGAAATAGAATGACATAAATCTGCCGGATTAGAGTCAAATCTAATAAGGGAATCCATAGATCGAGTTAATGCGACAATATGGGTTTTAATTAGAAAGAGATTTCAATTAATCAACCTAGAGTCAGTTGTTCTTAGTCTCGAAAGAGATATTAACATAATTTAAGGATTTCTACGGATCAAGGCAAGTGAATAAATCGTTTGATTCAGAATCGGGATAATAAGTGAAATCTAGGTGGATTCTTTCCTAGGTATTGTCTCTTTCATTGGTTTTCTTAAAGTAATCTCCCAATTCAGTCTTTGTCACGTTCATAGTTAATTAGTTAGTTTAATTTTAGATTAGAACACCCCTTTAATTATTAGGCTAAATAATAGAAAGATAGTTATTACTAGTACTTTTAGTCCTCGTGGATACAATATACCGGACTCACCAAAGCTATACTGTAATATCCCGGTTTAAACCCTAGTCGGAACAGTGGTTGAGACCACAAATTCGAGGTCGTAAAAATATTTTAATGTTGTTTTCTATGTGAATAGTATGTGATATAGTCTGTGTGAAAATTCTGTGTGATAATATGATTGTTTAGGTGTCGAATTAAGAGAAAGGACTAAATTGTGTAAAGAGTAAAAGCTATGTGCTGAATTATAAGTACTTAAATGTTGTTGGCTTATTAAAGTGGATGCCTTATGCTGTTATTAATCCATTTTTATGATAATGGATGTTTAAATGACTAGATAACCATAAAACCAATTTGTTTTATATGAGTTATAAAAGGGCAAAGTTGGTATTTGCTTAATAAGTTATTATAATTAAAACAAAACAAAAAGATGGCCATTTTCTCATCTTTCTTCCACCAAATTGAAAGGGAGAATAGCCATTGAAGCTTTTGAAATTTCGGCACTTTCTAGGCTTGATTGAGGTATGTTTTGAGCTCGGTTTTTGATAATTTCTACATTTTTGTAATCGTTGCTTTGTGCTCTAGCTAACCCATGTTGTAATTTTATGAATTGATGATGTTTTTGTGATGAGCCATTGATGAATACTTGAGCTATGTGTTAGTTGATAGTGAAATATGAGAACTTGGTGTTGGATTAACATGTGTTGCTTTTGAATTTTTGGTGAATTTAGCTAATTAGGGCTAAATTGTGAAAATAGCAAATTGAGGGGTTAAAATGTGAAATAAAAGAAATGTGTGGATTTGTATAGGTATAAGAAGAATTCGGAGAAGCACATGTATATTGAAATTTGGTGTATTTGATGATTTTGTGAATTAGGGACTAAAGTGTCAAAATGTGAAATTATGAGGACTATTATGCAAAATGCCTTAAATGTCTGTGTGTAGACTAAATTGAATGAAATGTGATTGAATGGATTGAATTTAACTGTGTATAGACCAAGAGAGAAGAGGTTCGGATCAAGATCGAGATAAAGATAAAGTGCTCGATTAATCGACCGTATCAATAGTCGACGTCCGAGGTAAGTTCGGATATAATACATGTTGTTAACATATGATTTTGTAACATGAAATGAATGTCTATATATGTCTGAAATTGAGATGCTATGTGCGAGTTTATGTTAAGGGCACTAAGTGTGCGATATTAAAATCGAATCAGGAATGAATAGCACTGTGTGTGCGATGTTATAAAAGCTTCAGTTTATTGAATTGGCACTGAGTGTGCGTTACCGAGATAAGTCGGTTGAGAGATTTGGGCACTAAGTGTGCGATGACTAATATGTATCGACCGTGTATTAAGCACTGAGTGTACGGTTAAGCTAAATGAATATCAAATGATGATCAACAAGTATAATTGAGCATTGAATAGCTTGGAGATTGAATAACTATGTGTTTGTCGAGGTATGTATCGAACCTTTATGGTTGATGAGTTTATAGATGATATTATGGACGAATGGATGAGTGCTTTAGCTATTGATAGTATGGTATAAGTACAAAAAGAATGATTTATGTGATGATTAGTATATGAATTGATTTGATTTGATGATATAGTTGTATTTTATTTCGAACTTACTAAGCTTTATAAGTTTACTGTGTGATTTGTTCCTCTACTTTGCAGTGTCAGTAAAGCTAGCTCGGATCAGGGGATCGTCAGCTCCTCAGTCACACTATCGACAATCTATTTTGGGGTATTTTGGAAAGATGTATATAGTTAAGATATGGCATGTATAGGCTAGTCATTTGAATCATGTTTGAGACTTGTTGTAGCCATGAGATGTGGCTAAATATATGTTAGTTTTACCATGAATGACTTAGTATATATGTGATGCATCTTTTGACATGGTTTGTGGTTTGAGAAGTTGATTTATGAATGGTAACTTGGTGTTAATAAAATGCTAATATGAATTAGTGATATTGAGAAGAAATGATGTTTGGTATTAAATGTAATATGCTTGTGATGATATGAGTTTTAGTCTTTGATATTGACATGGTTGGAGTTGGTATTGAATGCATGATTTGAATGGCTATTTGGTATGTTTTTGGTTGCCATATATGCTTGATAAGTGTTGGTAAATGATGCTTATAGGTTTGAACCATTTGGTTGGCATTTTGGCCTTGTAAATGGCCTATAATGTCATACGGTTTTGGCACACGGGCGTGCCTTAGACCGTGGGTAAATTGACAGGATGCAGTCTAAAATCACACGGCCTCGACATAGGCGTGTCATCTGGCCGTGGTGTACAAGTCAGTAGCTAACATAAAAATACACGGCCTCTACACGGGCGTGCTTGGTGACCGTGGAGGGGAAGTCAGTATATGACTTAAAAGTACAAGGCCATGGCACACGGGCGTGCCTAATGATCGTGTTCGTATAGTTGTATAGACACAGAAGGACATGGGGGTGTCTAGAAGCCGTGGAGGGAACACGGTCTCCTCCCACGGGCGTGTCTCCCCTATATTTTTGAAAAGTTTCAAATTTCATGAATTTTTGTATGTGTTTCAGTTTAGTCCCGACTCGGTTTATAAGCATGCTTAGGGTCTTGACTCATTTAAGGGACACTATTTGTAAATAAATGCGAACAGTAATGTTTGACTTTGTGTTGAAATTTCTGGATGTTAAAGGTTCCGTTTGTTTGGTAATGCCTCTTAACCTTGTTCTGGCGACAGTCTCGGATTAGGGGTGTTACATATACTATTGTTCGATAGGTGCACTTGCCTTTGTCGTATTATTAGTTAGTTTTGTGACCCATCAATTTTGTTTATTTTTTTTATAGAAGTAAAAAATAAGAGCAGAAAAAAATAGAATGGATAAAAAATCTCCTTTTTTTTAGAAGAATTGATTTATAAATTTTTTGTATTTTGATTCACTGGTCTCCCTGTTACAATCGTTTTTTGCTTGTGGCTTTATAGCCAGTTTTACAATATTGTTTTATTATTTGTTTTGCTACTGTTTCTGTTCCGACATATTTTTTCTGTCCTCTCTTTCTCTTCTTTTGCAGGTGCTGGGGAGGTCAACGGAGGTGTGAAAGGTGGTCTTCTTGTCTCTTTGGTGAAACAGCGACAGGCCTCGGGACGAGCGTACTGACGTGGCTGAGGGCAGCAGTGCACATGGGAGTTGGAAACCCTAAGGTTTCTGAATTAGATTAGGTTGTAGGCCTATTGATTGGGCTTAGGGTTTTTATTTTGGGTTTGTAATAATTTAGACTTGGACTTTTTTATTATTTTTTTATTTTGGGTTTATTTATTTGGTTTTGGGCCAGGGCAGGCCATTACACTTGATTTTATTTGAAGTACTAGGGTTAAATAGGAGATACATATTCGGATAAGTATGATCCTCCAAGCATGACATATAACTTAGAATCCATACAACATATAGGACACAAGTCAACATTCACTCTCAATCCCAAAATGATAAAATTGCTTCTAAATCTCTTAGAAAATAATAAATCAGTATAATGATAAAATTGTAAAAATTTATAATTCAATTCTAACCTTTCAAAGTTTTCTATTATAGAAAACTTATATCTTACTAGGCACCTTCAAATTGGAAATTTCATTCCACTTGAATTTTGAAAACTTACACATTGTTTCGAGTTAATTTAAATTTATAATTCATCAAATTGAACCAAATAAAATCAAAACACTAATTATTTATCTTAAGCTCTTTTCAAAAGCACTGTAAAAAAGAAGAACATATAATTAGATTTGAACACACTTTCTGTTCTAACGGCTACAACATAAATTGTTTGAAATAAGCCCTGGATTCAAAAGAAAAGTACATTTCATAAATGTCCATAATTAACACATCTGAATTATATTTTTCTTAATCAACATGGTTTATTTAAGTTGTCAAAGTTTACTCACTTGAGCCAAAGTGAGTTTAGTTGAAGCCACCCATAATTTTCCTTCAGCAATTACTTTTCCTTTCCTTCTAACTTCAACCACCACATGCATGAGCTTTCCTCTATTTGCATTAACCTTTGATTCTATCTCCACATGTTCCTACAGCAATCAAATAATTTTACAAATATCAATTAAACAGCTTTGAATTTACTAAATTTCGTTTCAGGGTTCAATTTGGCCCCTAAGATTTTCTTTATTCAATTAACTACTTGAACTTGGCTTTTTGGTTCAAATCGGTACCTGAATTTGGCTTTTTAGTCTAAATTAGTACTTACGGTATATTTGAACTAATTTGAACTATGAAGACAATTTCAAGTTCCATTTTGAACCAGAATGTCAAGTTTAGGTACTTAATTGGACCAAAAAAAGTTTAGATACCTAATTTGAACTAAGAAGCAAAAATTCAGATATCAATGTATATTTATCCCCTAAAAAAAAAAACACCTCACGATTAAAGAAGAAACTCTTAACTTGAATCTTAATTATTGAATAATATGAAACGTTGAAATAAATCGTAGTACTGATACGATTGGAAAAGGAATAACTAGTAACGACTCCAATGACGTCGAGCAATGATGCTAAAGCTGCAACACTCCAAATCCCATCAACATCCTATAAATAAAAATCATAAAGAAAAAACCCATCAGAGATTGTTGCATAATGAACTTTATTATCATAAATTTAATGAAAAAAAATACTAAGAATCTTTTATACCGAAACTGTATTTGGTACGACGAAATCAAATCGCATAAAACCCTTTTCAGCATGGATGACGCGCAATCCTTGAAGGACTATCGCTTCCAATCCATGGCCTATTCTACCATTAATTACACCATGAAGCCATGAAAGGGATTTCTTCAATGAATCACCACCTTCCATATTCTGCGATTCCTTTATTTTTCTTTTGCTTGCTTCCTAATGCTGTGTGTGTATATATATGATTGAATTTTTTGCAAACCAAATGCAGTTTTCAGCTCTAATAACAACCAACTAATTGCTTATCAGCTCTAATAAGAGTCAATATTTATAATATCAGACACGAAAGCAAGCAAGTGCTTACACATGGATAGCAGGTGATTCCAAAAAATCTGCGGCTAAAATATGCCTGACTATGAGTAGTTTTAGGCATTATATCAAAAATAGCAAATATGATCAAAATCTAAAATTATTAATATTTTTTAATATTTAATTAATATGTATATTTCCACTTCTATGTTCATACACCATATTGCAAGAACAAATACGTTAATATTAATCTTTTTTAAAAATCAATTCAAAAAACAATTAAAATAACACCACATTTTAATCACATTGAATAAATTATTTATAATTTTAAATATTATAATTTGATTTTAGACATAAATCTCAAAATTATACAAAAATTTTGGTCAAATTTATAATGTTATATGTGAACTATGATTTTGTAATTTTACACATGAATGTTTTATATTTCAAAAAACTTATACACACAATCACATGTAAAAAAATAGTTAAATTTTTAAGTATTTTTGTAACACAAAAAATTAAATTATAAAGTATTTATGTAACAATATGATAAATTATAAAATTTTTTTATATTTTTCATGTTCGTTTTACTATTAATGTTCGAGGTTCGTTGTTGCCTACTCAACAATGTCATATCCAAGGTTCAAACATGTGTTCTCCAGCTTGAGACTGTAATGTGCCTTAACACTACAGCCAACATTTAGTATTTATACTATTGTTTAAGCCCCTAACCGAATTGGTGTCACGAGTTAACCATGTACCAACTCAGTTGAGAAAAAGACTAATTTAACCATTCTATTAAATGATTAATATTATTATTTTGATGATATTTATTATTATTCTTATTTTAGAGCTGCGTTACATTGGTGTACCAATTCAATGGGTCGTCCTTGGCAATTGTTCAATAGATTGGATGCGCTACAATAAGAGGCTACCAAAGGAGGTATCGGTACAAGTTCGATGTATCAAATCGGATTAAAAGCATTACATTATCACAAGTATATGTGACATGTATATTCTAAATTCAATACGCACTACGTTTTACTTATTTTATGTGATTTGCTTTAGGTTTTGCCTTGATTGAATATAATTCTTTAGCTGAGGAAAAAAAACACATATTCAATGGGTTCATGCATAAGTTGTTTATCATCACGTCAATAATAATTATTGAGTAAATTTTAGAAAGTAAATGTTTTTCATAAAATGTTTTTTTTTTATTCATATCATGTATATAAATAATATCATTAGTTTAGTTAATGTTATAAGTCAATTCAATATTTAATTATTTTAATATTAAATCTTTCTTTCACCCCATTCTCCATTATCCACTCTCAATATTATATCACAAAAATTATTAAATGCAAAAAAAATGACTGAAGCATGTAATAATATAAAAATTAGTTAAATGTGGAAAAACCTAAAAAAATAAAATGTAAGTCATTAAGGCTTAGGTTTTTTTTTTTTTTTTGAAATATTGATTGGGCTTTTTTATTAATAAAAGAAAACTAAACAATAATCAAAAAGTCTAAAAACATAAAATGACCAGAGCCCAACTATTAAAGGCCCGAAACAGTTTAAAGTCAGCAGAATTAAACAAAAGAAAAATATCTAGATATTTCGAATACCAAAAGCTGAATTTGAAATTTAAAAATTAAAATAAAAAAAACCACCGACACATCACCCAATCAAATCAGGCTGAAATCTGTCCATCTTCTCTATCTTCATAATTTCTTCTTGAAAAGTGGATTTCATTTCTGAAAAGCCTCCCCCCATTCTAGATCCTTCATTTTCTTTGCTTTTCCTTTTTGAGAACTGCATCCGGAGGTCCTCCTTCAGTCCGGTTCGCGCAGTGCCTCCCTTAGTCTCTGGTGCTCATCCTGCTCCGATTCTGCTCCTCCCCGGTAAGTCCCTTCTTTCCTCCTTAGTGCTTTCGTTGCAATATCATGCGCAAGGGTGTTTGCTGTTCTTGAAACATGCTTGAAATCGAACTTCATTGAACTGTATGCCATCGTTTTAATATCCGAAACATAGGCTCCTACCATAGATCTGTCTCGATCTCTATTCTTACACTTTTTGATTACTGTTAAGGAGTCCTTCCGATGATAATCTTCGGCCATGTGCGTTCCACTCCAATCTTCACAGCTTCCCTACATGCAAGTGCTTCGGCAGCAAAAACCGACTGAACCCCTTTATGAATTTTTGACCACGAGAACAAGACGGACCCTTCATTATCCCTTACCACGATTCCTGAGGCCGAAATGTTGTTGCGTCCATCAAAAGCTCCATCAAAGTTAATCTTTACTAATTCTTGAGGTGGGTGATTCCAGTTCTGTAGTTGTTCTATTTTGCCAGATTTTTTGCCTTCCAGTCCGTAAATTTCTGCAAGATAGGTTTTTATAAAGTTTTTGATTTCTGTTCCAGTGCTAACCTTCTTGTTATGTACTCTCGAGTTTCGATCCCCCCAAATGGCCCAAAGAGCATATCAAAAAATCCGACAGTTGTGCGCGTTGAATAGTTCAAAAGCCCAGATAAGCCACTGTTCAAAATTACTATCATCATTAGTTAGCACATTTTGAAACAACAATATTGACCATATTTCCACTGTAACAGGGCACTCTCAGAAGAGGTGATGTAACGTTTCAGCTCTTTCCCTACACTGCGGGCAACTCGGATCAACGACTAGCTTCTTATGTTGCAGATTAACTCTTGTGGGCAGGAAGTTCCAAGTGATCTTCCAAATTGTAATCTTTGTTTTTGTCGGTAGATTTAGGAGCCATAGTTTCTTGTAAAGTTTCCTGTAGCTGGTTTGTAAAGCGTAAGCTCTAGAGTTATCATCAGTATTTTGTAATAGTTTATAAGCACTACGTATCGAAAACTCCCCCGAGGCTTCACCACCCCATGCCAAAAAGTCCTCGAGTGGGCTGCTTGCCAACGGAATTCGAAGGATTCGAGCAGCATCTTCCTCAGCAAAGGTATATTTTACTAACTCCTCTTTCTATTTTCGCGCATTACTATCACTCAGCATATTAACATAATTATCACGCATCAACTCAACCTGTGATGATAATCTGAAATTAAAAGCATCTGGAATCCATGCATCATGATTAATGGAAATAATATTGCCTGTACCCACACGCCAGACTAAACCCTTCTTCAAAACATCTTTTGCAGCCCATATACTCTTCCAAGTGTAAGAACTCGAATTTCCCAATCTGGAATTTAAAAATTGATCGTTTAGAAAATATTTAGCTTTTAGGACTTTCGCTACTAAAGAATTTGCATTATTCATAATTCTCCAACCCTGTTTCGCTAATAGGGAAATATTGAACTTTGCCATATTTCTAAATCCCAAACCCCCATCCTCCTTACATCTGCACATGAATTGCCATTGACACCCGTGTAACCCTCTTTTATCCCTTCCGTGCTGCCACCAATACTTTGCAAAAATGCTTTCCAACTCTCCACATAAAGACTTTGGTAGAAGAAAGCATGTCATAGCATAAGTTGGAATAACTTGAAGAACTGACTTGATGAAGACCTCCTTACCTCCTTGTGATAAATACCGTGAACTCCATTGATGAATCTTTTGATTGATCTTATCTTTCAAGTTCTGAAAAGACTCTTTCTTCCTTTTACCCACCACATTAGGGAGTCCTAGATATTTCTCAATATTAGTTGAACATCTCATCCTCAAAACTTCCGATATTTCCTGTTTAACCACTTCCAAAGTGTTAGAACTGAAGAAAATAGTCGACTTATTAAAATTCACACATTGGCCTAAACATTGCTCATATTGTTTCAATGTATATTTTAAAAAAGATGCACTTTCTTTAATGGCTTCCCCAAACAAAAGGCAATCATCCGCAAATAAAAGATGAGAAATTTCTGGTCCCCTTCTACTTGCCTTGACTCCTCTAATAGTCCATGCTCCCACTGCCTACCTAATTAAAGCTGAAAGACCTTCACTACAAATCAGAAAAAGATAAGGACTAAGTGGGTCACCTTCTCGTAATCTTCGAGTAGGATAAAACTGTCTGCCCCTATTTCTGTTTATATTCACTGTATAAGAGACTGTTGAGATGAACTTCATAACTAAATTTACCCAACTCTCAGCAAAACCTATTTCAGCATCACTTTTTTCAAATAGTTCCATTCCACTCTATCATAAGCTTTACTCATGTCAAGCTTAACCCTAATGAACCCTTTCTTTCCCGAACGCTTCTGTCCCAATGTGTGAAGAATCTCGTACGCAATCAGCACATTATCTGAGATTAGTCTTCCTGGAATAAAAGCACTCTGAGCACTATCAATGCACTGCCCAATGAATTCCTGCAGTCTGTTTGCTATTGTTTTTGCCACTAATTTATACAAAATTGTGCAACGGCTAATGGGTCTGAAATTAACATGACTTGTAAGATTTGGGGTTTTTGGAATTAGCACAATATCTGTTCTATTCAAAGAATCGAAATCCTTCCCCCATTCAACACTCCGAGACAAAACTCCTCAACATCTTTCCCCACAATATGCCAATATTTTTGGAAAAATAAAGCTGGAAAACCATCATAACCTGGTGCTTTGGTTGGGCCCATCCCTTTAAGTGCTTTTTCAATTTCATCCACTGAATAAGTCAATTGAAGAACTGTATTAATTTCAGAGGATATACTAGCATCGATACCATCTAAAATATATAAAGAATCCCCCACTCCTTTCGACGTGAACAATTTCTAAAAATACCTGGAGGCTGTGTCATGAATCTCGAAATCAGCAGTAACTTCCTGCCTTTCCTCTGTTTCCAGCTTATTGATTGTGTTAATTCATCTTTGGGCTAAATCATATTTGTGAAAAAATGCTGAATTTTTATCTCCAAATTTTAACCAATTTGCTCTTGCTCTCTGTTCCCAGTACATTTCATCTTTATCAATCTCCATGTTTAAGCTAATTCTGGTATCAATAATCTTTGCCATTGTATCATCATTCCTCTCTCCATCCAAAAGGATTCCCAACTCCTTTGTAAGCTCCTTCTTCAACCCATCTCTGCCACGCTTGATTAGGCTTGACCAGCTTGTCAAACAAGACTGTAATCTCCCCAATTTTTTAGAAATCGTGCCAGTTGATGACTCCCAAGACTTTCTCACCTCTTCCTCAAAAGACTCCTCAAGTGTCCACCATGCTTCAAACTTAAATGGTGGCCTTCTCCTAACCCTATCCTCATAGCCTGTGTTAATAAGAAGGGGACAATGATCTGAAATTGAATGAGTTAAATGATGAATCGTTCCTTGTGGGAAAAGATGCATCCACTTCTCATTTGCCACCCCCTATCAAGTCTTTCTCTGACATTCGTCTCTGGCAAGTTACCTCTTTCCCATGTAAACCAAGTGCTTTGAAAGCCCAAATCTATAAGTTGACAATCATCCAAAACTTCTTCAAAAGCTGCCATTCTCCTCTCCTCTCTTAGTTGACCTCCACTTTTTTCGAAAGAGTAGAGAATCTCGTTAAAATCCCCACTAACCATCCACGAAAACTATTGTTCTTGCCCCAACGCCTTTAATAACCTCCACGAAGCATGTTGGTCATTGACATAAGGTGACCCATAGAAGCCCGTAAATATCCATTCTCCTTGAACATTACTTTATTCAACCAATACATCAACGTGATTTTTGGAGAAAGTTTTAAGACTGACTCTGAAATCTTCCCTCCATGCAAGACAGGGCCCACCCCTCGAACCTTCTGCTCCCACATCAATTCCATTCACAAAACTGCTTCTTTTTCTTATCCTCTCCATACGCTTACTATCAACTTTGGTCTCCATAAAGATGACTATATCGGGGTTGTGTTGCTTCAGCATAAACCGAAGCCTTCGAACTGCCCGTGGATTCCCCAAACCACGGACATTTCAGCTTATGATTTTCATTGTGTCCGGTCGGCTTGCCACCTGGCAGCTGCCGATCGATATTGGGTGGGGGAAACATCATCCTCCTGATTTCCTTCTACCAACTTTGAATCCTCCATTCTTTCTAAGCTCTGATCAGTATGCTTCTGTCTTTTGCAAGTATCTTCCAATGATTCTTCCTTCTCATAATCCCCATTATCAAAATCTACCAATTTTCTCTTACACACTATCCGTTCTGCATCAGTTTGTCCCATATCTAGCATATTATTAACTCGTCTCCAGCTGGTTTTCCTATTTGTATTCAGATTCCCATCCTGAATTCCTGGTTGTAAATTATCCTCTACATTGTGTATCACCCCTTCTTTTTAGGGTTTCTGTACATTCGCCTACTTCTGCTACCTGTGTATTAATAACTGGCCTTATATCGTAGATATGTTGTGTTTTCAAATCCATCTCCTGATTTTCTTCCACCTGGCCTGTGTACGAGCTTTGATGTTGTGCCTTACTTGAAATAACTCTAAACTTCCCACACTCTTTCCCAAAAAAATTAGATTCTGGCTTTAACGCGAGTGAGAATGGGGGATCTTCTTGTAGTTTCTCTCTTTCATCTTCTTTAAGGAACTCACAACTTGAGAAAGCATGCCCCATTCTGCCACAACCAAAACAGAAGGTCAGAAGCTTCTCATATTTAAAAGAAATCCAGCTTTTACCTTGATCACCTGTGGAAACAAATATTCCCCTCCTAAGAGGCTTTTGCACATCTAGTGTAATTCTAATACGGCAAAAATCACCTTTAATCTCAGATCTAATAATTCCCCCAAACGTGGCCCCTATAGCATGCATTAAATCTTTTTTATCAAATTCTGGCAGACAGGGCCCTATTTTAATCCAGAATAATGACGAAACAAGCTTGATTTTATTCCTCTTCATCGTTGACTTAATCTATCAAAAATAATTAACTATTTTTGAAAAATCCATGGTTGGCCCTCTAATATTAATTCTAAATCGTTGTCAGATTCAAAGATAAGCAAGAAAAGATTCTAACCTACCAATTGAATTTCAAATTTTCTTTTTGTTTTCCAGATACTTCTCATCTGCATTCTGGAGTTATCTGGATTATAAGGCTTTCGAGTCCATACAGTACATATTAACGCCGGTTTGCCACAAGGATCCACTACTGAACTTTTCACCGACAACTGGATGAGTTCCTCTGCCAATAAGGAGATCTCCTCCTCTTTCAACCCTTTATTGCCACCACTCTCCTCCATCCCAAGCCACAGCAGAGACTGGTTTCACTAGGATATTGAGCAAAGAACTCTTGACTTCTAGGGTTTCTCTTTTTATATTACAATTATTAGTTATTTAAGTCATTAAGGCTTAGTTAACTATATATAAAAATGAATAAACAAAAGAACCCCATGTGATGGTTTGATAGTTAGGGTATTTACCGCCTTAGGTATGGTCTAGGTTCGAGTCGCGCTAGTCATATTTGTTTATCTTTTCATTGTTTAATTGAGTTTATTTTATATCTATAAATTTATAGTTTACATTGTTCTTTGTAAAACAAACACGACATAAATATATTTGTTATAAAATATTATAATACAATTTCCTTTTAACAATCGAAATTTATTTTGTAATAAGAAAATATTTTGTAATAATTAATGTCATATATAAACTTAATAATAAATAATTCTTAATTAAAACTTAATTTAAATTACATATATTACATATATGCAAGTACGTATTGACACATTAGAGTTGTAAGGGATAAATGAAGCTAAGTATTATTTAAACAAATATTTATATAATTAAAATATTGTATTTTTATACTAAGTTTGTAACCTCCCCAACTCAGCCTAGAAGTTAGACCCAAATTTGAGAGACTACATCAGCCACCGAGACGGCCTAGTAGGGTTATCGAAGTTATTGAAAACAATTATTTTAAAACATTTATTTAATTTAGTAGAAAACTTAGTTTAAATGTTGATTTATTATTCCTCAAAGTTTTAATTATTATCTGGCAGCGGAAAAGATGGTATTTACTTATGTATTTAATAAAAATCAGGGTTCATGCATGCTAATTAATAATCAAAGCATAATATCTTAAGAATTGAAATGTCGTGCAGAATAAAAAACAAACCTAAGTCCTAAATCCCATGCCACCATTTGAGATAAAATATTGCAGTCCACGAATAATAAAATAAATCAAAAGATAAAGCCTTAACAAATTGGAAATAAAATAGATTATGCCGAAACCCTCCGGATCTCGTGCCCGCGTCCTAACCTAGTGGGTTATCTATAATGGTGAAAATTTAAGGGGGATGAGCTTTGGCACTCATTGTGAGTTCATTTACAATAAAATCAATGCAACAATTATTAAGATACATTAATTACCATTGTAATGCCCCAAACCTGATCTGATAAACCGGATCCGAATCTCGGGTGTTACCACTCTAATAAAAATGTAAGCTCAATCTACTTGTACAAATTTCAATGAATACAGCTTACTTACATACCACCTGAATTAAAATACAAGTGATTATACAACAGATAATAATAATTGTAGTACAGTGTAAATTAATTACAAGAAAATTCCAGCTTATCTCATAACTTATTTACAACATTCCAACACATAGACCTTTGGGCAAAACTATTGACTGCATTTGTGCTACCAACTTATTCTGTATACATAATAGCCCAATACGCCACTCTCTTAGCGTAGTTCTAGAGTCGTCCCTCTTAGCGCGGACTCAAATCGGCTCACTTGTAACATAATAAACGGAAGTAAATTCATAAGAACTTAGTGTGATAAACACCAATTACTTGGTTCATGTTTGCACATCGCATTTGGTAATTCAAATAACCATCCATTGTTCTTATCTTTCAGCTTCTCTCTTGGCGCATACTTTTCTAGAATTTCATTCCTCATACCTTACTCTAAGATCATGTCTTATCCTTCTCGTCTTCAATACTTCAATCACGTTCCTCGATATGAACTTTCACGATTCCTTATCTATTTCCTTTCCAGATGTCCTCTAACACCCCTAACCCATATTTGTCACCGGAACAGGGTTACAGAGCATTACCGAAACATTCAGAAACATTTACAAATAATTTATGTAAAATACTATTCATTTACCGAGATCATTCATAACATCCCTTGATTGGGCCCTCAAGGCCCAATACGAGCATTAGAATCCAGTAGGGACTTAATCGAAAACTTTAAGAATTTTTCGTGACTTTTCAAAAATTTTTCAAGGTACAAGGCTCACATGCCCGTGTGGTCCAAGGGCCACGCCCGTGTGACCTTGGGACACGCCTGTGCTAGAGGCCGTGTTCGACCCCGTGTAACTCTCTAACTTGCAAACATGGCCATGCCACACGCCCGTGTGCTAGATCGTGTGGTTAATTAATTCAATTCAAAATTAGGTACAGGTTTCACACGGCCAAGACACACGCCCGTGTTCTAGGCTGTGTAGCACACACGGCAGAGACACACGCCCGTGTCCTAGGCCGTGTGGGACACACGGCTGAGACACACGCCCGTGTGCCCAATTCTAAGCATTATGTTTCTCGAAATTAAGGTGCAGGGGACACACGGCCTAACCACATGCCCATATTACCAGGCCGTGTGTCACACACTGTCTAGACACACGCCCATGTGGACAAAATGAAGCCATCTCTAGCTTCATTTCTCACCCAAAATTTCACCCAAGACCTGCACTTGAAACACACATCCAATACCAACCAATCCAAGCATTCAACTTAAGCAAATTTCATCATTCACAAGGCATATCACTATAAGCATACATGGTCACAACCTTACCTTAGTTTAACTTTGGCATTCACAACATTTGATCACATATTCTTAACATAACACACATGTGTATATATATATATCATAATAATCTACTTAGTCATACCAAAATGAACCATTACTAGCCATTCTAATGGTTAGGTTACAAAATAACATTTTCAAGCCACTATTGGCCAAGTTATCCTATACATGCCATTATACCAAAATTATTCTACTATATATACCCAAAATAGCTAGTTGATAGTGTGACGATGCTCCAATGATCTCTAACCTTCACGAGCTTCCGAGCATTATAAGACAAGGGAAAATAAAAGGAGTAAGCATTACATGATTAGTAAGTTCGTATAATGGAAACTAAACTTACCAATCCCGTTTATTAAATCTAAGCATACAATAACAAGTTTTCCATCCATTAGCAAAATTGCCTAAATACATGCACTCAATCAAACATGTTAGTCACCAAAATCTTCATATCTATCAAGTAAACATAGATGAGCATATCATGCAATATTTTTCAAGAAATTACCATTTCATCTCATAATTCTCATACCATATCAAGAGTTTTATGCCATTGAATTAATGAAATACCGATGAATGTTCAAGTGGTACACTCGAGGTGTACTATTCATTAATCTGTCAATATTTATTCAAGAGTACCCCTTAGGGCACTAATTGTGGAACACACTCTCGAGCCACATTTCGTATAACAAGATTACCCGTCTAGGCTAAATCCTTTATATATCGTATGCTCAAAAGAGCTTAATTAGGATTACAAGCCTAGGCTAAACCCTAATCGTAACGTATAGTCGAGAGGTATAGTATCGGGATTACCCGTCCAGGCTAAATCCTTTCTATAACAAGGTCAATGGGATTACATGTTCGAGCTAAATCTCATCCGCAACAAATGCAGGACCTCATTCGTTTCGGAAAAGCGCATATATTCATCAGAATTCAATATTCAATAGAGACTTAACCCTTTTTCATCTTTTCAAGCATGTATTCAATTTTTCTTTATAAAAATCAAATAATTCACATCAAATGTTAATGACATTTTATACAATCACAACATTCAATCAAACATATTTACATGCCTGATTAAGTTACACGAACTTACCTCGACACTTGTTCGCGTTAGAAATCTACTAATCCGAAACCTTTTCTTTTCCTCGATCTAACCTCAAATTAGTGTTGTCCGGATCTATATAAATGAATTTAATCATCAATTTCAAAAATTTCATATTTAAATGGACTCAATTTACGTTTTAAGAAAAATTACCATTTTGCCCCTAACTTTTCCATAAATTCTGATTTTGTCACTAGGCTCGGAAAATGAAACTTGTGCAAATTACTCCCTATTTCAAGCCTAACCAAAGCCCCATTACAAATTTTATAGCACATGTATTCATTAAATTTTAGAATTTTTCATCAAATTTTACAACTTTTCATTTTAGTCCCTAAATCATGTTTTCATCAAAAATCACATTGTAAAAGTTGTTTATCTATTAATAATCTTTCATTTTCAACCATAAATTTCTAATTTCCAGCAGATACATCCATAACCCATTTTTCATACCTTGATAACTTTTCAAATTAATCCCTCAAATAAAGAGATTAAGCTATCCCAGTTTCAAAAATACCAAAATTACTAAAAACAGGACAAGGAAACTTACCCAATTAGGCCTTGAAAGTTCCTTTTCACTCACCTAGGGTTTCCATGTGTTTTAGGTTGAAAATGATGAAAATAAGATGATGTATTTTCTTTTCATCTTTTAATTAATTAAGTATTTTGCTATTTTCGATTTAGTCCTTGCCCTTTTTCTATATTTCCATGGATGAGTCACCAAGAAAAATCCACATACTTCTTTAATAGTCTAATTACCATATAAGGACCTCTAGATTTGACTTCCATAGCTATTTGATCCTTATAGCTACTAGAATTCAACTTTCACATTTTATGCAATTTAGTCCTTCTCGTAATTAAATACTTAATTGATAGAATTTTCGTATCAACATTTTCACCTGACATGACTATTATAATACGGACCATATAATGAAATAAAAATAAACCTTATTTTCGGATTGGATTTGTGGTCTCGAAACCAGTGTTCCGTTTTCACTGAAAAAAATGAGCTGTTACATGTCCATACAAACAACCACTGTTATTCTTGCATACATACTCTAAGTCATCGTTCCTTCGACAATTCATGATTGATCACGTATACAGGTAGTAGATACCTCTTACAATTATTCAATTTGAATCCTCATTGATAATCCCTTTTTCCTCTCTATATCCTTTTAATTCATCATTCACGGTCGAATCATAAAGTTGGACGTTACATTACCGTAACCCATTCAAATGCTAAGCCTTGCTAATATTACCTTCACTTGTGAACCATGCTGGTCGTGCCCAAAACCATTTGATATAGAGTTCGCCACTGAAAGCCTTATCCTTGCATGCCGAAGCATTTCCTTTCCGGGTCTATTATGAGTACCATTACTTTAGAGTGCGTCAAAATGGCATCTTCTTCAGAGTTTGTCACAGAGGCGTTTCATTCAGATTGTTGCCACAAGGGCATCCATTTCATGTTCCGTCACACAGGCTTCCATTTCATAGATCGCCATAAAGGCTTCCCTTTTCCTGACATATTTATGATAGGGATTCGCCTAGACTTACATTTCATGAGTTTGCCCCTCATCATCCTAGGACACATAGAGAAACCCATTAGGTCATCACCTTCTTTAGTTCTTTCCATATAATGCCATAACCCATGTATAGTCTTACACGATATGGTTTCATGGCCATGGGCTTTTCCTTCAAAGATTCATATAAGAGATCATGTATTTAGTCCCGACGGACCTCTTTTAGACTCCATCATGGTGAACAGATATAGACTCACTTGATAGACTCTTCATACATTGGCATCATTCAATACTCAGCAATTGATTCACACAAACACCTAAACTGTTTCACATCTCATCACGTTTTCTAGACATACCCATACAACCATAATTTAATTTTAGGATTCATTCCACTTAAACTCATCAAACACACATGCAATAACATCATCATTATACCATACTTTTCTAGTTCAGTTACATAGTTCAATCACCATTCATAGAAGCACTCATATGAATAATATACAAGCAAGAGTTGGCTTAAAGACTCATCTGATACCTACAAATAACAACTGGAACTCCAGATTCAACATTCAACCAAAATCCGCAACAACCACTGCTTATAAAATATAGGAACACCATTAAAACTTATTCATTCAACTTTTACAATCATTTGAAACCAAGATAATCCTCCATGCAAAAAAACCTTACTTCCTCATATTACTGTTCATTCCTACAAAACAGACTTACTCTTTCGGAAATTAACATACAAACCTAGGATGCAAAACAATCTTCTTCATGAGCTCAGATCATTAGTTTTAGCTTAACAAGAGAGATCCTTTCTCAATTCCCAAATAAAACCATCATAGCATTTCGAAATAAAAGAAAGAAGAAAAACTCCCTCTTCCTAAGCCCACGGTGACATATAAAACCCATGTTCTCTGATCGTGTCCAACTAACTATGACAACGAATAAGGTAAGCGCACCTATCATTTGGTAGTATAGCTATGGCAAAACCGAAAATATCATATCCTCAAGGACCAAGAGTACTAGTAATTATTATCTTTCTATTATTTAGCCTTAGAATTAAGGGAATTGTTGTTTAATCTAAAACTAACTAATTACTAAGCTAAAGATGCTAAGACACAGAGAATGAATTGGGGAAATACTTTTGGGAAAACCAATTGATTAAGACAATACCTGAGGAAGAATCCACCTAGACTTCACTTGTTATTTAACTCTGAACCAGACGATTTATTCACTTGACTTGATCTGTAGGATTCCCTAATTTATATTAATACCTCTCTCGAGGCTACTAATGCCTAACCCTAGGTTGATTAATTGAAATCTCTTTCTAATTAAAACCCCTAGTGTTGCATTAACTCGATCTATGGACTCTCATATTAGGTTTGACCCTAATCCGGCAGATTTTTGTCGTCCTATCTCTAGGAGTGCGATCAACTCCGCTTAACTATGCTAGATCTACTCTTAAACAGGGACTTTTGCTCCACTGCCTAAACACATCAATACTTGAATCAATATCCTGAAATATCAAAGCAAGAATTAAGAACACATAATTAAGAACAAATCAAGTATTTATCATATAGTTCAGAAAGCAATAATAAGATCCATCTTAGGTTTCATCCCCCTCAGGTATTTGAGGGGTTTAGTTCATGTTTATAAAAAAATACATCTCAGAAGAAAGTATAAAAAAACATAAGAAAAACCCTAAAACCCCTGAAGGAAATTGAAGGGAAGATCTTCCGTCTTGAGAATTATTCCGGCTTCTTGAGATGGATCAACTAGCTGTCTTCGAGTAAATCCCACAATTCGGCCCTCTCTGGCTTCGCTCCTCGGCTTCCTCCTCTTAGGTTACACTTAGGATGTTTATATAGGCTTTTAGAATGTCTTTCTTGGCCCTTAAGTAACCTAATTCGAATGGAATTAAAACGAGTCACGGCAGGGACACGCCCGTGTGGCACGACCGTGTGAATCGAGCCCAGGCCGTGTTTAGGTCTGCTAAAGTGGCACGGCCGCGTGGTTATCTCCAGGCTGTGTGGACTTCTTACTTTGGCCCGTTTTCTTTATTTTTGGCCCGTTTCTTCTTCTTTTCATCCTCTGATGCTCTCCTAAGTATAAAACATGAAATTAAAGGATTAAGAGCATCAAATTCCACAATTCAGGGGATAAATCATCCAAAAGTATGCTAAATGTGGGATTAAAATATGTACATATTATGGTTTATCATTCTCATAGTGGTATTTGACACGTGTCACAAACTTTCAAGACTACCTTTACAAAGGGATTTTCAGTTAAAAAGTAACTAGAACGTAACTCAATAAACTAGCATACAATACATATGGCGATAACCCAAATTACCCAAGAATCCTCAACCTCCTTATCAATCTCGTCTTCTTTACGACTCAATGTATTCACAGAACAATCCTTTTATGATACTCTATCATTAACTATGCATCCGATCTATTCGCCAAAAGCATCAATTGGGCGAATAGGATCCCACCACTTTAATTATTCCCATTAACCCACCAAAACTAGACAAACATTGCATAAAATAATTACAGATAGCATTTCAACTCAGAGTATCGAATTTTCAAGTACAAATATCATTAATATGTCAGAACTCACAATAACAGTTTTAAGAATTAACCAAATTCTTAGATTTGCCCACAATAACCATATCCATTCACATATCTACATATATATGCACGCTTATATATCAGAACAAAATTTTCAAATTTGTATGCACATGATTTGAATGATGTCATACAGTTTCGGGTTTAAACAGAATAAATCTTACCCCACTGCTACACATCATAATGGGAGTTCCCTAAAACTCCTTTCTCCAACACATCGGGATGTGGATAAACTACTACTGGTTCACAAATAATAATTTTCATTTTAGTTGTGGACACACAGCAAGTTCTCGCAGTTGGAATTCGCCTTTGGCTGTGGGTTCATAGCAAAAGTCCTACAGATGAAACTTGCTTTTTGGCTATAGATTTTACAACATAAACTCGTCTTTGGAATTGGCCTTTGGCTATGGATACACAGCAGTACCTATAGATGGAATTTGCCTTTGGTTGTGGGTACACAACAATTTGCAGAAAAGAACTATAGCATGTGTAACACTCCAAAAATTTGAATGTTTATTTGTGGGATTCTATAGTAATTAAGTCTATGTATCTAAGGTTATGTACTCTACTTATGTGTTTGAGGTTGGGAATTCGAGTAGCGTCTTTAGAAGTTTTGCTAATTCAAGTTTAATTAATCTCTGTTATTGAGCCATTGACTTAAATTTAATCCCTTGTAAATTTATGTCAAGAATGAGCCTGCTGGTTCACTAGCTAAGCATCTGTCTACTCTCTGGTCCTGTGTTCGAGTCTCAGCGTATGTGTTAGGTAATATTTTTGCTGAATGTCAAATTTTTGATCGGTGGTTAAATTAAGTTAAACATTCCCTCTCCTTGCTACTTTTTCTTTTTCCTTCTTCTTCCTTTTTCGTCTCTTCCCTTTAGTTTTCTTATTTTTCTTTTTCTTCGTTCAATTGCTGCTTGGATTCACACATTTTTTCTACTACCATTGTTGGATAAATATGTATGTCATTAATTGTGTGAATTTTGTTGATTGTGTGGTTCGTTCGTTTCTATTGGAGTTATTTCCAACTCAATTTGTTTAAACCTTCTTTTAGGTGACTGTTTGGTTTCTTTATAGGTGAGGCTATCGAAAGCAACGATCCTCAGCACACTAACTCGAGTATTTTCTATTGATTTTGTCGATAAGTATGGGTTCGTTGAAGGTTTTGCGTCGAAACTTTCAACATAGTTTTTTTGCACGTGATTGTGTATTGTTATCAATTAAGTTGTTTAATTGAGTTATTGAATGGTCATTTTAGGCTTCAGGAGTCTTGTAACACCCACTACCCGTATTCGTTGCCGGAATAAAGTACGAGGCATTACCGAGAGTACGGAACACTTATAGACAATTTAAACCATTTATCGCTCAAATACCGAAATTGATTATAAAAGTTTCTTTAACGGATCCTCGAGGTCCAAATCATGCATTAGAATCGGGCCGGGACTAAATCAGAATCGTATGAAATTTTTCGCAAAATCCCAAAATTTATTTCATTTACAAGGGTCCCACACCCGTGTTGCTAGGCCGTGTGGTAAAGTTAATTTTCACAAATAAGGCTATTTTCCAAACCATATTTCTCACTCATTTGATCCCTATTCTTCACCCACATTTAATGCATACAAAAACCAATTTAAGATATTCAACCGAGTCTTATACTTAATACCATTTGTTAGTCGCACACTTCATATAATTAACAAGAAACGTATATAGGCTCAATTCTCATTAAATTTCTCTTGTAATTATACTTTTTCACATTATGTATTCATATAACATATAACAATCATACCTCTATATTTCATGTACATTTTTATAACAGTTTGTCTTGGTTTCAAACCACTTCATATTGGAGTTTTACTTATCAAATCAGTTGAAACATCATCTTTACACATATAATGCACTTGAGGTGCACAACTCTATAATTATGAATGCACACATTTATCAAACATATGCCATGTTTTTATATATATATCATAGTCTCATATTTCCATGTATCAATTACCATCATTTCCTTGTATTTCGACAAATACGTGTAACAATTCATAAACATGCAATTCACTAACTCTTTCTGCCAATCACAATTTAAATTGACAAATTACTTATTGAGCCCAATTTCAATGTTCACTAAAATCTATCATATAAATTTGGATGTATGTATCCACCAATAAATTCCATGTACAGGTATCATCATCTCATATTTCCACATACATTTACTTTCCACATTATGAACTCAAATAACATATACATGACATACCAATGTATTTCAAATATGTTTTCATAATATTTCATTTAGAATTCAGATTATTTCATATTAGAACTCTTCTCATTAACTCATTTGGAATACTAGTTCATACAAATCATACACTCAAGGGTGTACAAATATATAATCACAAATGAACTCTTCATCAACCAAGTTCTATGTTCATGTCTTATCAACTCGTATTTCCTTATATCAAATAATATATACCATGATTGATGAGCTCATCAATACCATGATTTCCATTCCCTTGTTATTTTTCCATATTTATCCCGTTGAATTTCTCGAAATTTCGATGGATTTTTAGGGGTACACTTTAGTGTGCAAATCTGGGTCCGTCAATTCATATTCATGTGCGCACATTTCCATTTCAGATAGCACATTCCCGCGAACCTCATCCTTATAGTGAGATTACCAGTCCAGGCTAAATCCCCCGCAACGACAATTACTCTAATGAGCTTCGATCTGAATTACCAGCCCAGGCTAAATTCAGACCCTAATTCGGATTTCCCGTCCGGGCTAAATTTATTTTCCACATATTCTTCGGGAGGGCTATATCGGGATAGGATCAACCGTCCGGGCTAGATCCTTTTTACCGTCAATTCCTTTTCAGAGATCCATCGAATTTTTCTTTCATTCAAGTAGGATTTCTTCCCCTTTTTATCAAATATATCAATGTTTCATCAATTTTTAGACAATGAACATTCAAACCATATTCACATCAATAACATACATTTCAAGCATTTAAGAATATAATTCAAGTTACACGAACTTACAATTCGATTTTTATACCATAACAATAATCTTAGTTTCATAATAAATATTTGAAATAAAACATTATATTATTTCTATTTCAACATTTATCGATTATAATTGGGCATGCGATCAATTTATACATAAGTCATTCATATATTTTCCTCCTCCTCCTCTCCATTCCACATCCTTAGTATAAATAACACATTTGTAAGTAACATTATCTATAATTTTTCACTATTTATTTATGTGAATATTCAAGCTATTCATCCATGTCATAGTCACTAAATTATTTTTATCTTGACCTACAGAACTCCAAAGATCCGATAATTTTCCCTGAAACTAGACTCACATAGCTTCTTACCATTAAATTTTTAGAATTTTTAGTTTAGCCAATAAGTACATTTTATTCTTTAAAGTCACCCCTGTTTCACTGTCTGACAGTTCCGACCCATTTTCACTAAAAATTAATCATCCCAATAAGTACATGGGCGTGTGTCAGATCGTCTGTGGTCATGTTAGTGCAGGGTTCACACAAGCCAAGGACACGGGCGTGTGTTTAGGCCGTGTAACTCACTGATTACAAGATAATGATCACACGGGCCAAGGACACGGGTGTGTGTCTAGGCTATGTAACCCACTGATTACAAAATAAGGAACACACGGGTGGAGGACACGACCATGCGTTAGGCCGTGTAAAACACACAGGTATGTGCCAAGCCATATGGAGCCGCTAGGCCATCTACCCAGGCCGTGTGTGGTCACACGAGTGTGTAGGCCTATTATGAAATTTTGCCATATACCGAGCATCGCTAGAGTAAAATACAAGCCTTCTCTGAGGTTGTTTAAACTGAATTTGATTGCATAAATTGATATTATGTGATCTAGAATTTGAATACTGACTATCAATGTGTGTATTGTGTTTGAGAAAAATCATTGGAATTTATCTAGTATATACGAACATGAGTAAATCTAAATATTTGCATAGAACTCTGTGTTAACTGTTATGTGAAGTATGTATATGCATTGGATGGGAACTGAATCAAGAGGAAGTATTTTGTTCTGAATCAGTGGCTAAATCCTTGGTATTCGTATACTAATCTGGCAACTAGTCTACAATCTCTAAAACGTGTCAGACAAACACTGAGTGATGTGTAGGGCTGGATGGATAATGAATACCCTATTTGGTGTGTTGGGTTGGTCAAAGATGGTATGTAGCGTTTGGTATTAAGTAATTATATCTATTCTGTTCTATTCTGCATTTGATTATAGCTTGATCTGTTATCCGTCTGTATGACTCTGATCTGTAATTGAATGAACTATTTCTTGATTCTACATCAACATCTTGGATATCTTAGTTTACCGATAATCTTTTGAATATGTAAATAGTTGGGTCCTTTTTGATATATTAACTCAGTTATTGTTGAATGAATTTCAGGTAAATCACAGGCTTGATCGGGTCGACGGATGAGGAGCTCGGTTATGTGTTTATACCGTTGAGTATTATGAACTATGCTAGTTATATCCGTAGTCTCAGTAGTTAGAAGATAATGTCAAGATACTGGTTTGTTTTTATTAATCTTTATTAGTCCTTAAAAGTGTGTTATCATAAATTGTTGAATGTGTTTTGATTATCGTTTGTTGTAACTCTCTAGGCTTGGTCTTGTTGTCTAGGTTGGGTATGGGGTGTTACAGCATGACTGTGACTTGCACCATCGTTTTTCTTGCAGATAGACTGTTTGATCTTCCTCCGTACATATCGTCCCAACCCATGCAATGTATGATGACATTCTGAATACAAACAAAATATGATAGTATTTAATGTACTAACACATGGAAAATCAATAGCAAAGTCATGCTTTTATCAGGTATTTGAGTTAATAGTATCATAGTGCATGTTGTACATACATTTACAAGTATAGATCTAATAGCAACATAACCCAGTCATGTAACACCCCCAGACCCGGCCCAGATGTTATGGCCGAATCCGGTGATGTTACATCAAAGGGATAATTCCAAAATGACTTTGTTTAGTTAAACTTCTGTTCAGTAGGAAATTTGCATAGTTAAAAACTTAAGTTTAAGATTTAGAAACCTAAAATCCTTGCAACTTGTTAAATTATGATGAAAGCCCATGTTTTAAGAAAACGTCCATATGTTATAGTTATTTCGAAAACCATGTTAAACTTTAGAAATTTATTTAAGTTTAATAATTAGGCAGTTGAAACAATAATAAAACCCATATGTAAAGTCAAATTGGAGATACAAGGCCTTATTACATCCCAATGAAAATAAAGTCATTCGAAACTAATTAAAAACTTCTAAGTAGCTTGCAGTGTGGCCACCTTCGAGTCCTCTTCCACGTCGAGCCGTCTACTGAGAGTCACCTGAAACATTAAATAAAAGGGTGTGAGTTTCAAAACTCAGTGTGTATGACCCTTGGTAATCCAACCAACATGAGATTATCACATTGGGCCTAAGCCCTATCAAAATCGGTGGTCTTGGGCCTTAGCCCACAATGACCTCATATCACATCAGTATCATATGAATGCAATGCTCCCATCCCAAATCCAACCCTGCATTCCATTTCCCTTCCAACCCGACACTCCTGTGGGGATATAAATATCAACCCACCCATCCCTACACTCCAAAGGTAGGACCAACAGCGGCACTACTCAAACGTTACAGCAAGGCTACTAAGCATATAATGGGCTTAAAGCCATCGGTGGATCTACGGTCGTCAAGCGACTATACGATCCTCACATATCTTCCTCAATATCATCAAACCCACCCAAGTGCAACATATATCTCATGAATGCAACATACACATTTTCACACATTAAGCACCTAGGGGTATTTTAGTCATTTCACTACCCAGGGGTATTTTCGTAATTCTACCCTACAGGGGTATTTTCATAATTTCTTTCACCTCAGGTTTTAGTTATGAACTTTGGCCCATCAACAAGTCCTTGCGGCTAAAGTGAACAGACACTATGCACCAGGTAGGATCCCAGAGAAGAGGAGGTGGGTCACTAGGACCGCTTAAGTACCAAGCTTTCCCTAGATCCAATCCTAGACATGCATATGTCCATTGCCACACTCTAACCTAGCGACTTGTCCACAGACATGTTTGATTATTAAATTAAGTTTTATGCTATTTAAGAATTTATCAGAACTAGGCCTAGAGTCTATTAAAACCCTAGCATGCATTTCTAAAATCCCATAAGGCCCATTAAGCCCAATCATGTCCATATAGCCCATTAAGCCCAATCATATTTATGTATCCCATTAGGCCCGATCATAATCAAATCATACAACCATCCATATCAATCCATCATTCAATTTCACATATCAACTCTTGTCGATTTGGGCCCACGAGCTCGGTAGGCCCATTTAGCCCCGCCTAGCCCGGTCGGCCAAATAGTGGCCCGAGACCATGAGATCGCTCTCTTGGTCCTAGTAGTCGTATCTGTGTTCCCGTACGAATGTTCGTATGCTCGTGTGGTTGCCGGTGCCAACCTTTCGGCTTTTCGATTTTTTGACATTCTGATTTTTTTGGGATTTCGGCTTTCGCTGATTTGTCGTGTGTGAAGTGTATGTACACACCTGGTTAATACGACGTACTACACTATCCCCAGCCTTGAACCTACAACCAATACTAATCTCCAATCAATCACACACTTAACCATAATACTTACCCAAAAAACCGAAGCCTTACCATAACCTTACTGTGTGCCACCAGTTCTAGTAGCCCTTCCTTAGCTACTATTCACGAATATCCCCTAGATCTGCACCCACACATGCTATAAAAAATCAAGTGACTCATATTCCACACAAGTCACCTCTATAAGCCACACTTACATTCGGCCACTTACTAATCCATAACTGAGACGAGTACACTTACCACTTGCTAGCGATCCTTACCACGCTTGCGATCTTTGAACCCTACCCTTGTTAATACAAGGTTAACGACAAGAAAGAGTTAGATAGCCCTTCGGCTTTTACCAAAACACACTAAATGAGGTTGACTAAGGGTCAGTTCTTCTGTGCTTTTCAAAAGCACTTCTGGCTCCAAAAGTACTTTTGGAAGAAAGTCATATGAGAACAATGTTGCTTTTGACTAAAATTTTAGCTTTTGAAGTGCTTTGAAAAGCACAAAAGAGAGAAGCTAAAATTTTTAGCTTTTCCTCTCCCAAAAGCAATTTTAGTGCTTAATTACTTTTTCAACCCTCCAATAACGTAGTACTTTCCCCTTTTTTTTTTGGTGGTTAATTACAAAAGTGTTAAAATCATTAATTAAAAATAAAAAATATTTTTTAAAATACTAATTACAAATATTTAATGGTTATATTTAAATATTTAAAATGTAGTTTATATATTCTAATTAAATTTTATAAGTAATTAATATTTATTACTTAAAAATATTTAAAATTTATATTTCATATATTAAAATATTAACAAGTTTTAGTAATTTTTTTTATATTTTTACTAAGATATAATAATATTAACTAAATTAAATTTTATTTAAATGCTTATTTATTACTTGATAATAACATGTCTAAAATGAACATTTTATTTTTCAAAAGCACTTTTTGACAGCAATGCTAAACACTCAAATTTTAAAACAAACTTTTTAAAAGCACTTCTCAAAAGTACTTTTCCACAGCACTTTTCAAAAGCATCGCGAAACTAGCCCTAAGTACTTACCGAATCCAACCTTTGATCCTGTGGCCTAGATAGCTACTGAATGAGATTCGGCTTTTAAATTTTAATTAAGAGTAGATAACAGCAGCCGATTTGTGATGGAGGAAAAACAACAAGGAATCGACAAAAGATAGGGCTATTCGATTATAAGGAAGTATTCGGCTTTCAGAGAAAGGAGAAGAACACAGCACCAATACGGATTTTGGCAAAAAGGAATGATGGTTTTTCGGCAATGGAAGAATTTAGCAACGAAAGAAACAGAATGAGGGGGAGAAAAGAAAAGTAATGGAAAACCCAAGGAACCTTTCAAAGGAATTCGGCACCCCCCTTATATAGCCAAAAGCCGAAACTACCTTCCCCTAGAGTCCCATTCGGCACCAACACATCCACACCTCAATCCCCTATCTTTTCTTTATTATCTTTACCTTAAATTTCTCTCCTGAACACTCCCTTCTAGAGTCCACTCTAGTGTCACTACCTTCCTTCCATGTGCAAAAAATAAAGCCCCTAAATTCACCACTCTGAAGCCTCGAACCTTGGACCTCTTCACTTGACAGTAACGCCACCTTATAGCTCCCCAAGTGGCGCCACCTTGCCACTGAACCACAAGCTCCTTTGTGTCATTTTTCTTCTTCATTTATTTAAAAGGCCTACTAACTGAAGTCACAGTTCCCTTGGGGCTAAAACCCAAATTTTTCCTATACCCTTACTTGATCTCAAAACATCTCCAACACCCCTAGACACTAAAATGATAAAAACATAAAATTTGGGTCAAAACTGTAAATTCTGAGTTACAAAGGACACACGACCATGTGACTGGACCAAGTGGGAAGCCCTAGATCGTGTGGAATTCAAAACTAAAACCAACAAAGGCGACATGGCCATGTAGGGTGTCCTAGGTCGTGTGAGCTGAAACACCCCAAACCCGGCCCACGAGCTTTGACCAGATTTGGTATGTTCCTCAAGAAAATTTGTTTCAAATTCTTTTGTTACTTAGAGAAAACGTGTGCGATTTAAAAAAAATATTGTTTGGGTTGGGCTTGTGTTGAGACGGACTCAATTTTATTTTGGAAACCCCTTTTTAATATTAAGAGATAAAACATTTAGGATTTAGTTTAAAGAAATTTTACTTAAACTTTAATAAATAAGGTTCATAAACATAATAAGTAAAAACAAATGGAAAGCAATTCAACTATGGCCCTATGGCCTTATTACAACAAATAATTTCCAAATAATTCAAGTACTTAAAAAAAATTAATAGTCCATAAAAATAAAGACTTCATGTTGAGCATGGCCACCACAAGTTCTCGCGTCCCAGGTCCATCACTGCATTCATCACCGAAACATGGTCCCACAACGGGGTGAGTCAAACAGACTCAATGTGTACACGACACTAAATCATAATAGAATTAGGCATACAAGAGTTACACATTCAAAACATAGAATACAAGTTATGATGCATTTCCCAAACCCAAACCTAATTGTCCATCCGCTACACACCCCGCACACGCCAATCACACCGTGGGACTACTAAGTCGACCCCTCCTTCCGCTACACACCAAATTGCGGTCTTAGGTCACCGCATTCGTGGTCTTAAGTCACCATGTTCAGATTCATCGCGGTCTTAGGTCACCACTTTCGATTCATCGTGGTCTTAGGTCACCACTTTTCAGATATCACGGTCTTAGGTCACCGTGTTCGGGGTCTTAGGTCGCCACATTCACTTCCCCTTTCAAACAAACCCATATGCCCCATATAATAATAATATGCATAAATATGCCAGAGTTCACATTCTTATCATATTCTCATGTTATTAATAACATTTTTCATATTCCTAGTAGGAGTAAGAAACGTACCTGAGTACTTAGTACCATAACATGGTACCTTAGCCATTTTCATGTTCTTATTATCACATTTTTAATAAGCATGGCCATAATACATATTATATCATAGTGTAAGGTACACACCTGATTCGCTTAGAAATTCCTTGAGATCCCGAAAAGCTTGATCTAATGCTTAGATCCTTAATCCCTACATTTGATTTATCACTTATTACCTTAATAAAAAGCCATTCGACCAAAATTCCAAATCCTAGTAGGATTAGTATTCTTACCTTGTTTGCCGATTTGATTAATAATCAAATCCTGAAATCTGTAGTATTCCTTCCTTAAAATCGGCTAGCCACCAAATCATTTAACTATGTCAGTTTCTAGTTTTTGAATAAATAGGGAATAGTGCTAAATACCAAAAATATAAGCCTTGGCCGTATACTTACCTTATGGATACTAAAATCTCGAATTGGATCCTTGCTTCCTTAATGCTGTCGAAATATCTATACACATATGTTAGATTTTAGTCTATCTTGAAATCATACTTATGGCCTATGGCCGAATATCACTTTATTGTCTTACCTTGATGCCTTAAATCCCGAAAATCCTTCTTACAATCGACTTGAGACAGATCCCGAAAGATTTCTTCATATTTCGACCAAAATACAATATGAGAGATTAGTCTCCAAATTTCGATAGGCTTAAAAAGAAAAAGAATGGAAACTGACTCTAGATCTTACCCTTACTTGGAGAAATCGGCAACACCCTTTTGTCACAATCAAAGATTCGGCTTTGGCTTTAGTGAACAATCGGCTAGGTTCCAACAAATACCTAGTTTCGGCTTGACAAAAGAAGAAAAAGAAAAGAAAAGAGGAGAGCACTAAGAATTCGGGAGAGAGAAGAGGAGGAAGAAAAAAATTGATGAGTAGCCCTCATTCCTTCCTTTTATAGCCGAAATTATCATCTAAGGAGTCGCTTACTTGGCCACCACTCATCTTTATTTGATAGCTTTATCTCTTTAATTTAAAATAATTAGAGAATAATCCTTTATTATCCTTTGAAAATAATCCAATTAAAAATCCCTTATTTATCACCTTATTAATCGAATATTAAAGAGAATAAAACTCCTCCTTTCTAGAAGGCTTGTGCCGTCCACCTCAGTGTTTCTAGAAGCAAAAATAAAACTTCTTTTATTTGCTTCCCAAGTGACTCGAACTCAGGCCCATTCCCCTTGCATATGGCGCCATTTCCATAGGCCCTAAGTGGCATCTTCAGGCCACTTTTCCAAGCCCGTTTGTGTGTCAAATTTCACAAACTTTTTCTTTTAAGGCCACCTTGCCTTAATTTCTTCTTTTAAATCTTAAAACTCGACATTTCTAAGTCATTTCTAAGTTTCCAAAAATTTTCGTTCGGCTCTGTCAACTTGACATTTTCTTACATTTCCAAGTTTCCAGAAATGCTCACTTTCCATTTTTAAACTTAACATTTCCACACATTTTCAGGTTTCCAAAAATGTTCATTTCCAAATCATTTCCATTCATTTTCGGGTTTCCAAAAATGTTCAAAATTTATTCATAATACTTAAGACATGTCATTTTGTACAATTAAACCGAAAATGCATTGGCCCTTTCCAGGATGTTACAGTTCTATCCCCTTAAAATAATTTCGTCCTCGAAATTTTCTAACTAAAATAATTGAGGGTATTGCTGTTGCATTGCCTCTTCTGGTTCCCACGAAGCTTCCTCCGATCCATGGTTGCGCCATACACTTTGACTAAAGGAACTGACTTCCTTCGTAGCACTTTCACATCACGTTCCAATATCTGAATCGGCTCTTCCTCGTAGGATAAGTCTGGCCTTAGCTCCACTTCTTCGACTGCTACGACATGAGATGGATCCGATCGGTAACGACGTAGCATGGATACATGGAATACATCGTGCATCTGCTGCAACTCTGGTGGCAACTCTAACTAGTATGCCACTGGTCCAACTCGCTTCAGTACTCGAGAGGGCCCTATAAACCTTGGGCTTAACTTCCCTTTGTGACCGAACCTCATTACCTTCTTCCAAGGTGAGACTTTCAGAAACACTTGGTCTCCCACTTCAAACTCTATCTCCTTTCGCTTAAGGTCTGCGTACGATTTCTGCCTATCAGAGGCTTCCTTTAACCGTGCTCGGATTATCTCAACCTTCTCCTCAGTTTCTGCTACTAACTCTGGACCCAACAATCGGCGTTCTCCTAACTCAGTCCAACAAGTAGGAGTTCTACACTTCCGACCATATAGTGCTTCATATGGTGCCATCCGAATGCTAGCCTGATAGCTGTTGTTGTAGGCGAACTCAGCTAAAGGCAGATAATCTTCCCAACTTCCTCGGAAATCCATCACACAGCCTCTTAACATATCTTCCAACACTTGTATAACCCATTCAGACTGCCCGTCTGATTGTGGATGAAAAGCCGTAGTGAAGTCCAACTTAGTGCCTAAAGCTTGATGAAGTGCCTTCCAAAATCGAGATGTAAACCTTGGGTCTCTATCGGAGATGATCGACATCGGTACTCCGTGTAACCTCATGATTTCCGCCACATATAGCTTGGCCAACTTCTGAAGAGAATAATCAACTCTTACTAGGATAAAGTGCGCGGACTTGGTCAAACGGTCTACTATCACCCATACCGAGTCCTTCTTAGTAGCGTAAGAGGAAGCCCACTAACGAAGTCCATGGTAATTCTCTCCCACTTCCACTGCGGAATCTCGATTGGTTGAAGCAATCCTGATGGAACTTGGTGTTCAGCCTTAACTTGCTGACATGTCAAACATTTCCCCACAAATTCAGTCACTTCTCGCCTAAGATCAGACCACCAAAATTGTTCCCTTAGATCTCTATACAGCTTAATGCCTCTGGGATGCATAGCATAAGGGCTACTATGCGCCTCCTGAAGAATCCTTTGTCTTAACTGCTCGTTCCTTGGCATACAGACCTTTCCTTTGTAGCACAATACTCCATCGTCGCTAACGCCATAATCCTTTAATTCTCCGTTCTGTACTTGCTGTAACTTAGCACTTAGGTCCTTGTCAGCCAACTGTCCCCTTTTTACCTCATTCAGCCATGTGGGCTTGACTTGTAATTCTGCCAACAGGCTTCCATCATCATATAAACTCAAGTGAGTGAACATAGCCCTTAGATCAGACACAACCTTCCGACTTAGGGCATCAGCTACCACATTCGCCTTGCTCGGGTGGTACTCTATCGAGCAATCATAATCCTTCAATAACTCCACCCACCTTCGCTGCCTCAAGTTTAACTCCTTCTGAGTCAACAGATACTTAAGGCTTTTGTGGTCTGTGTAAATCACTGACCTTTCTCCATAGAGATAGTGCCTCCAAACCTTAAGGGCGAAAACCACTACTGCCAATTCCAAGTCATGAGTTGGGTAGTTAACCTCATAAGGCCTCAGTTGCCGAGACGCATACGCGACCATTTTTCCATCTTGCATTAGCACACATCCTAATCCCGTATGTGAAGCGTCACAATACACCACAAAATCTTTCCCTACCTCCGGTTGAATTAACACTGGAGCTTCCGTCAACACCTTCTTAAGCTTTTCAAAGCTTTCCTATTGCTTATCAGTCCATTCAAAGGGTACTTCCTTCCTTAGCAACCTTGTCAAAGGCGCGACTATTGAAGAGAAGCCATCCACGAACCTTATATAATAGCCTGCCAAACCTAAGAAACTTCGGATCTCAGCCACGGACCTAGGTGGTTTCCAATCCAACACTGCTTCTATCTTCCTAGGATCCACTCTTATTCCCTCTGCGGATACCACATGCCCTAAGAATGCCACCTCCTTAAGCCAAAATTCACACTTGCTGAATTTGGCATAAAGCTTCTTCTCCCTTAACACTTGCAGCACAGCTCGAAGATGCTCGTTATGCTCCTCTTTGGACTTGGAGTACACCAAAATATCGTCGATGAATACCACGACGAACCTATCCAAGTAGGGTTGGAAAACTCGATTCATCATATCCATGAACGCGACTGGCACGTTCGTCAATCTAAACGGCATTACCACAAACTTAAAATGGTCGTATCTTGTCCTAAAAGCGGTCTTATGGATATCTGCCTCCTTCACCTTCAGCTGATGATATCCCGACCTTAAGTCGATCTTTGAAAATATTGCGCCCCCCTTCAGCTAATCGAACAAGTCATCGATCCTTGGCAAAGGATACTTGTTCTTGATGGTCAGCTTGTTCAACTGACGGTAATCTATGCACATCCGCATAGTTCCGTCCTTCTTCTTTACAAACAGGACCGGTGCTCCCCATAGAGACACACTGAGTCGAATGAACCCACGATCCAACGATTCTTGGATTTGAGCCTTGAGCTCAACTAACTCCTTTGGCGCCATTCGGTATGGAGCGATTGACACAGGAGCTGTTCCCGGTAGCAAGTCTATTCCAAATTCCACCTCCCTATCTGGGGGTATTCCTGGTAATTCCTCTGGAAATACATCTTCAAAGTCCTTTACCGTTCTAACTCCACTAACACCTTCTTCCTTTCCACCCAACGCACTTACGAAGGCTAAGAACGCCTTGCACCCTTTCTTAACCATTTTCTCAGCCTTCAGCGCCGAAACTACGTTAGACAGATAGTTCCTCCTTTCTCCGATCATTACTACTACTTGACCCTCTTGGGTCCTTAGTTCCATTCGTTTAGCCGCACAATCCAACACGGCTCGGTGCTCTACTAGTCAGTCCATGCCGAGTATAAGTTCAAACTCTCCAAAGGGTAGTTCCATTAAGTCAGCCCGAAAGTTCACTCCCTGAATCTCTAGGGGTACATTCCGAAAGATCTTATCTACCACTACAGTTTGGCCTAATGGGCTTACTACAGTCATCTGCCTATCAGAAAGTTCAGAGTCTAGGCCTATTGTTTCCACTACACTACATGCAACATAGGAATGGGTCGAGCCCACATCAATTAGAGCAAAATAGGGCTTATCAAAAATAAAGAATGTACGGGTTATAACATCCGGCGCGTCTCCATCCTCCCTCCGGTGAACCGCATAAACAAAACCCGGTTGCCTTGCCTCAGCATTAGCAGCACCTCTGCCCTGTGTTCCACGGCCTCTGCCAGTACCATTACTTTGGTTATTCAAACCACGACCTCGTTGAGGCTGCGGTCCTCCTCTACCAGCCTGACTAACATTCCGAGCTGCTGGTTGGCTTTCCTCTGAGTTCTTGTGACAATCCTTGATCACCTGGTCCTTGGACCCACACCTAAAACATCCTCCTATTTTCCTCCAGCACTCTCCCAAGTGCTTCTTTCCACACACATCACAAGGTCGATACCGCCCTTCTGACCCAGCTGGCTGACCTCGCAGCCCATCAACTCTAGGCCTCTTATGAACCTTTCCAGATGACCCAAAACCTCTTTTGGGCCTATTCCTATCCATAGCCTGCTTTGTAAAATCCTTGATTCCCTCGGCCACCTTGGCCTTTTCTACCAAAGCAGAGAACTCCAGCTCCTGGTGCGGTGCTATCAATAATCTTAAATCATCCATTAGTCTGTCCTCAAAACGGACACAGCGCTCGTCCTCAGTTGCCACTACTCCTCGAGCATACCGGCTCAACCTTAGAAATTCAGCCTCATATTCTGCAACAGACTTGTTCCCATGAACCAGCCCTAGAAATGCTTTCCTTTGCTCATTAGTATACCTGGTTCCAACATACTTTTTTTGATACGCTCCTATGCGTACTCCTGTCGGATCCTCGGTGTGGTACCATCCCGACGATTAACCACCACCGTGCGCTTCATCGCGTAGCGATGCCACCATTCCTTTGAACTTCTCCTCGGGGGTCAAGTCGAGCTCATCCATAATGCGCTCGTTGCCTCCAACCGATTTCTCGGTATCTTTGGGTGCCACCCGATACTCCACAAAACATTTCGGCTCCATTAGCTCGGAGCCGTTATGGCAAAGACTTTTGGGTTCATGAATTTCCTCCTGCACCAGCCACCAACTCCAAAACTCGTAGCACAGCCTGCGACACCGCATCTTCCCCGTCTGAGCTTGCTGCTCGACACCAACAGCTGGGGGTGGTGGTGGCGGTGGTATCTCATTGTCAGACCTCTGACCCGATCTAACGGGTTCTGACACGGTCATCCTTCCTCTACCTCTTCCACGATGACCACGTCCTCTAGAGCTTACTTCTAACATCGAAATCTGATTAAGAAGTTTTATGAATTAGTCATTGTTCCACTTGTTTACCCGCGAAGGAGTTTTATGAAAAAGTATTTAAGAGTGGTTCTTTCGTATTCATACATGCACACAGTCTTTTCGTTCATACATTCATCCATCACACAAGTATGAACTTTCGTTCATTCAGAGAAACGTTGTAGTTTTCATTGTTGTTGCTTTTCCACTACCCATGGGTATTTTCGTAATTTTGCCCTACTGGGGTATTTTCGTAATTTTTCAAAAGAAAAAGTTTCTTGGTGATTTTGTCACAAAGTATTTTAGTAATTTTAAATTTTCGGGGGTATTTTAGAAAAATTTTAAAATCTGGGAGTATTCCGGTAATTTTAGACCTCGGGGGTATTTTGGTAATTTTTCACAATCCGGGGTAAATTTGTGAAATTTAACAAATCAAGGGTATTTCAAAGGTTGCAAAAACTTTGAGGGTTCTTTTTGAAAATTGTACTTTCCAAAACAGTGATGTTGCAAAAATTTTGAAAATTAGGGTCATTTTGGTAATTTTGTGAATTAAGGGTAATTTCGTAATTTTTCTCCAAATCAAGGTATTTTGATATTTTGCAAATTAGGGTTTTTGAACGTTTTCTCAAGTATTGAAATTTTGGTAAAACTGTTGAGTAGTTGGGCATTTTATAAATCAAGGGTATTTTGGTAATTTTACCACTAAGGGTACTTTTGTAATTTTATAAATCGAAAATTTTTCGGGAAATTTTGTAAAAATAGTTCTCACAAATTGAAAAGGTAATTTTAAGAGTTTTAAAACTAGGGTTTTGTTGTTTTTATAAAAACACGGCTAGTTCCCTTTCGGGTTTTAGTTATTGTGTTTAGCCTATGACTGAGCCCTATTGGTCAGGTGAACCAAAGCTACGCACCAGGCAGGATTCGAATGGAGAGGAGGTGAGTCACGCAGACTGCTTAAGTACCCGGCTCCCACCGAAACCATTCCTAGACATGCTTGCAGAGGTTGCCACACCCAGCTGAGCCTTTCGGGTTAGGGTGAACCGAAGCTACGCACGGGTAGGATTCTGCGAAGAGGAGGTGAGTCACTAGGATCGCTTAAATACTGTGCTCTTACGGATCCAATCTAGACATGCGCACTGGGGTTACCACACCCTAACTCAGTGACTTAGCCATAGGTTTGTTTAGTGCATTAAGTCTTATGTGTTTGTGTTTGAGTAGACTAGTCCTAGGGTTCAAGTTCCTATCATGCTATTCTACGTTCCATGCCTTTTCTACCCTTCCATAATTCACAAATCATATAATCGCACAGATGATTAAGGTACTTACCTGGTGGACTGCGGGTCGGAGACTTAGGTGCCATGCCATAAAACCTGCTTAACTTCAAAGAAATTCATTTGGGCTCGATTTGAAAATGTTTTGGGCCTAAGCCCACAGGCCGAGAGTTTTAAAACTGGGCTCTGATACCAAACTAAAACACCCCAAACCCGGCCCACGAGCTTTGACCAGATTTGGTATGTTCCTCAAGAAAATTTGTTTCAAATTCTTTTGTTACTTAGAGAAAACGTGTGCGATTTAACAAAAATATTGTTTGGGTTGGGCTTGTGTTGAGAAGGACTCGATTTTATTTTAGAAACCCCTTTTTAATATTAAGAGATAAAACATTTAGGATTTAGTTTAAAGAAATTTTACTTAAACTTTAATAAATAAGGTTCATAAACATAATAAGTAAAAATAAATGGAAAGCAATTCAACTATGGCCCTATGGCCTTATTACAACAAATAATTTCCAAATAATTCAAGTACTTAAAAAAAATTAATAGTCCATAAAAATAAAGACTTCATGTTGAGCATGGCCACCACAAGTTCTGCCGTCCCGGTCCATCACTATTCATCACCTGAAACATGGTCCCACAACGAGGTGAGTCAAACAGACTCAATGTGTACACGACACTAAATCATAATAGAATTAGGCATACAAGAGTTACACATTCAAAACATAGAATACAAGTTATGATGCATTTCCCAAACCCAAACCTAATTGTCCATCCGCTACACACCCCCGTACTACCAATCACACCGTGGGGACTACTAAGTCGACCCTCCTTCCGCTACACACCAAATTGCGGTCTTAGGTCACCGCATTCGTGGTCTTAAGTCACCACGTTCAGATTACTGTGGTCATAGGTCACCACTTTCTGATTACTGTGGTCTTAGGTCACCACTTTTCAGATATCACGGTCTTAGGTCATCGTGTTCGTGGTCTTAGGTCACCACATTCACTTCCCCTTTCAAACAAACCCATATGCCCCATATAATAATAATATGCATAAATATGCCAGAGTTCACATTCTTATCATATTCTCATGTTACTAATAACATTTTTCATATTCCTAGTAGGAGTAGGAAACATACCTGAGTACTTAGTACCATAACATGGTACCTTAGCCATTTTCATGTTCTTATTATCACATTTTTAATAAACATGGCCATAATACATATTATATCATAGTGTAGGGTACACACCTGATTCGCTTAGAAATTCCTTGAGATCCCGAAAAGCTTGATCTAATGCTTAGATCCTTAATCCCTACATTTGATTTATCACTTATTACCTTAATAAAAAGCCATTCGACCAAAATTCCAAATCCTAGTAGGATTAGTATTCTTACCTTGTTTGCCGATTTGATTAATAATCAAATCCGAAAATCATAGTATTCCTTCCTTAAAATCGACTAGCCACCAAATCATTTAACTATGTCGGCGGCTTTTGAATAAATAGGAATAGTGCTAAATACCAAAAATATAAGCCTTGGCCGTATACTTACCTTATGGATACTAAAATCTCGAATTGGATCCTTGCTTCCTTAATGCTGTCGAAATATCTATACACATATGTTAGATTTTAGTCTAACTTGAAATCATACTTATGGCCTATGGCCGAATATCACTTTATTGTCTTACCTTGATGCCTTAAATCCCGAAAATCCTTCTTACAGTCGACTTAAGACAGATCCCGAAAGATTTCTTCATATTTCGGCCAAAATACAATATGAGAGATTAGTCTCCAAATTTCGATAGGCTTAAAAAGAAAAAGATGATATTCGATAGGCTTAAAAAAAGAAAAAGAAAAAGATGATTTTTTCGATAGGCTTAAAAATTTCGATTAGTCTCCAAACACATGGATCTTGATGATATTCGAGTCGAGTCTTTGGGTTGTGTCAAAACGACACCGTTTTGAGCGTCTAAAGCTAAGCCCAAAACAACACCGTTTTAAGGGCCTATACAAGTCAAAATTTCTATAAAAAAATCATTTTAACCTTGGTTTTTCAAAAAAAGAAAAGAACTTTCCTACTCTATAACACCCCAAACTCGGCCTAGAAGTTATGACCGTGTGTTGAGGAATTACATTAATTTGTTTAAAAGCCTTTATTTTGACCAAACTAAAAACGCGTTTCGAAAACATAAAATTTTGGCAAAAACTCTCACAGATGATTAGAAAAAACCAAAGTTCAAAAACACCTATTTAAAACCAGAATTCAAATTCAAAGTCGCGTGTTTTGAGAGTACTAATGTTGGCAAATCATTTCCAGTATTAAAACAATCATTTGTTTAAAAAAAACCATATGTTTTATTTATAGAAAATACTTAAATGATTACTTAATCTTGCATCGGAAAATTATCAGAGTTTTAATTTTGAAAACTGAAATCTAATTTTGTTAACTCGTATGATTTTTTAGTTTAATGTTAAAATACCAAAAGCCGATGAATGAAACACAAACCCAACACAAAACCAAAACTGAAAACTTAGTCAAAAAAAATTCAAAATTTTGAAAAAAAAACTTAATTAATTAAAAATAATCAAACCAACTTAAGCATAAAATGAATCCAAGCTCCTGCACGCCATCCGGTTCAACGTTGTAAGTTAACCTGAAACGTATTAAACAAACGAATGGGCTAGAAGCCCAGTGTGTGGCTTGGCTCACAAGTAGAATTTTTATTTAACAAGCACATATGTAAATGTCATCACAAATTTTTATTTATAACGTACAAATACCATGTCAAAATGTTGTATTACCAAAAACATATATCAGATCACAAGATCATATTTTTGGACATATTTCGGATAAGAATATCATATTTTTATAAACATATATTAGACTAGAATGTCATGTCAGACACAGAACCTACCCCCATTCCACTACACACCAACTCTGTCCGACCAATCACACCAATTAGGGCTAAAAAAAGTCCATCCATCCAATCACTCGGGTAGTGGTGGTATGCCACTCATATAAGTGCAGCTGAGCTACCAAACAAAAAAATTGCGGTAATCTGCCAGAATCAAATATATGTGGTCAACCCACTACAATTGCAGTCAAGCTACCATATCTAATATTGTGGATACACCGCCAGAAGATGCAGTAATACTGCCAGAATCACACTTCATCCTTCACATATCATATCCTACCGCAATGCTCATGCAAATACTAACAGACATTATATGCACATATGCCATACATGTTTTTCACATTAGAACATACTAACAAATTATCAGGTTACAGATCATATACAAATTTCACATTTTAAACATACCTTATCCCTATCACGTACATTCAAACAATATCATATTTCATATTTCAGAATCATATTTAAGGCAAACGAACCCCACAAAAGGTCTAATTATGAATTTCAGAGTCTAACGGGCCTAAGTGAAATTTTTCCAAAAATTAGCCCACACGCCCCTGTGGCCCACACGGCCTAAATGGCCCAACCCGTTTGGCCCACACATCCGTGTATCCCACACGGCCCAAATAGCCTAGACCGTGTGGCATACAAGATCTGCCACATGGCTTAGCACACAGCTGTGTGACGTAGAACAATTTCGAAAACAATTTTTTTTTCGAGTTTTCCCGAGTTCCTAACGCAGTTTTGGGTTAGAATCACAAACCTAATGCTATTTCTGATTAACCACACAATAGAGCACTCCCGAAACCTACAACCAATCATTAAATCACAACAGTTAACTTTCAATTAACAACACTGAAACTTTGCATTAGATCTTACGCCGTTACTACGAACTTGACAGCAACCTATACCATTTTTGGCTATCGAAAGATCTTAAACCTCACGCATACAACTTAAAGGAAATTGAACCCATCAATTAAAAGTTTACGAACAAAATAGAACTCCTAACCTCAACACAATATAATCACACCCATTACCAGCGCTTGGCTAAATAATGAAATCCGCAATGAACATTGGCACAGAACAATTTAGCAACATAAGACCAAGGAACCAAAATAACTCAACAATAGGGATCCAACAAGCAACACGTCAAGAAATTGGGAACATAAAGAATAGGATCAATGATAGAGAGGGAACAATTGAACAAGAAGTAAGAAAGACAAAACTTTCAGAGAAAACAAAAAAAATGTAAATCAAAACTCAACAAAAGAAAATGGGAAAGAGGGAGAGCAAGTGGATGAGTGAGGGACAATTATAGATTTGTTGCATGTATTAATTCAATTATTTGTAATTATTTTTAAAAAAATATATTTAATGTTTTACAAATAATATATTAAAGAAATTAAAATAGAATAATAAATATTTTAAATAATATGATTAATATTGCCATGTTGGAATATTAGTAAAATTTTAATTTTTAAATTTCATTTTATTCTTCTTTATTTCCGAAAATCCCTATGTTTTAGTCAACACTTTCGTTGCAGAGATTTGAATTTAGGAGTCATCTAAAGAAGCTTCTAGTAATATGCATTTAATTTATTAAAATTAAATGAAAATATTGAACCTTTAAATTAAATTTGAAAATGTTGATATCATCATTCCACATTAGCTCATTTTTTGGGAGCTAAACAGAATCAGAAGGACCTGAATCTTTCTTCACTTTGGTTTGAGTTCTCTCACGCTCTTTCCTTTCGTACTCAGTGCATTTAGCTTCCTCTACCTAAAACCACAAATACTCACTCCCTCTGAGGAGCTATCAAAACACTCAGTCCATCCTCAAACTGCACACACTTATTACACTTAGTCGTAACTAGTGCTCAAGCATACCTGCTCAATCTTAGAAACCTGACCTCGTACTCAACTACAGACATCTCTTCCTGAACCAGATTCATAAACCTACGCCTACAAGCCTCAATGTAACTAGCACCCTTGTACTTACCCTAAAAGGCACTCTTAAAGTAGCCCCAAGTAATCAGTTCAGACTAGGTTCCCTCCTCGATTGTCAACCACCACTGGTACACTTCATCTCAGAGAAGAGATATTGCACCTCTCAGTTTTTGTGTAGGTGTACAGTCGATGTTGTTCATGATGCACTCTGTAGCCTCAAGTTAGTATTCAGCCACCATTCGACTAGAGCCGTTCAGTAACCAACCCTCGAACTCCGGGCACAGTATGGGTCCTAGCAACCCTCTCCAAAACTCGCAGCATCGCTTAGGATACACGGTCGTCCTCAAATAGTGCAGTCTGAGACCCTGTCTCAATAGTAGGAGTACCAACGGTCTCGCTGGTCTCCAAAATGGGTATGCTGCCCATGGAGGATGACTCAACTCGAGCTCCCCACGACGCCCACATTGCCTAAGCGACCCTCGTCCAAGAATTCCTCATGAACTCATACTTTTCAATGTCTATAATGTTAAAAATGCACAGATCAATTCCATATACCCATAACAGTTTATTTCAGGTTGCAGAATTAACTAACAGAATCAGTTATCACTCTACAATATGCACATAACACATCAGAAGGAATCCTTACAGGTGCGGCGTCGGAGATTGGGTCATTTCCTAAGCTTAGTTATTTAGCTCATTCCATAAAATACTTTATTTAAGAAAAAAAACCTTGTTTTAAACAAAGGCCCAAACACACAGTTCGAGTGTTGCCAACCTGACTCTAATACCACTAAATGTAACACCTTAGACCCGACCTAAATGGGGAGACCAAGTCTAGAACATTACGTTATCTTACTAGAAAATAGTCATACTTAAAGCAAGATTTTCACTATTTTTAAGTTGTGAAAACATCCATTATTTGAACATAATCAAATACTAGAAGTTTAAAATACGAAATTAAAACAAAAGTCACACACATATATACTAATAAGTCCAATATATAACCGAGTCCCACATCTGTTGACCGCTTATTCCTGAGAGTTCCCTAAAATTCATTTAAGTAGTTAATTAGTTACGTTGTAGAGCTTAACATAACAAACTAGTCTATGTATAAAAAAACTCAGATATTATTGATTATCTGAATATCAATTCAGTCTCTTCAATCAGATTAATAACCTTAAACGGATTCAAACACAAAACGGACCCAATACGTAACAGATTAGTACAGATGCATGTATACATAACTACAGTCAGATGTATATGTCATACGATAGCAGAGTAGTATAGATGCACTTTCCTATTCGACCCACTACGCACCATCTCTAACTACCCTACACACCAATAGGTATATAATACTCGTCCACCCCTACACACCTCATAGTGTCGATATGACACGTTGCAGTGTTTATAGTCTCACTACCAGATCAGGTAATACCATAAGTAGTTTGACCACCAATTCACTACAGAATACTCCCTCCAAATCACAACTTCCACCCTATGTCATTGCAGTTGAATAACAGACATGTATGTATATATGTAACGTAGTTACAGACATGTTCACACATTTATAATATAACAAGATGCCGATATCATTAATATCTAACTCATACCAAAGCCCAGAATCCACTAGTAATCACAATGATTAGGCCATATCATTCAGTTCAATTCATACGCATCCTAGGGATGGCCTACTTCTATCTCGCACATCAATTTCAATGCTAACCAAATTTCGTAATCCAGGATCACATGCCTACATGGCTGCACACACTCGTTTGTCTTGCCCATGTGCCTCAAAACCGTCAGAGAGTTACGCGGCCTGGACACGCCCGTGTGTTTTACCCGTGTGACTCCAAATCGCAACTCAGGGAGTTACATGACTTGGACACACGCCTGTGTCCCTGGCCCGTGTGACCCCTACACCTTGTTTCCCACACATGGTCCAATGTATACCCGTATACCCTACCCGTATGACCCCAAATTCAAACTCAAGAAGTTACATGATTTACTACACGGCTCTCATTTGGCTATGTGACACACATGGCCTGCACACATGTCTGTGTGTTGTCGACAACCCTATTTCTAACGAATAAAAATGTAGTAAAAGTAAGGGTTTCAATACCCATTTGTTACCCGACGCTGTAGAGCCACCCAATTACGAATTCCAAGCCTAAAACAAGTTTCAAACATTCAATTCAACAAACTTTCGCAAAATATGCAAGCAACAACAATCAAACTTTGTTGAAACTTTCGACTCACTACACAAAATGGTGAAAGATTTCTTATTGCAGATTCCTAGTACTTGTTTGATTCCTAAGTAAACGCTAGGCATTAGGCGTTCCTAAATTCCCCCGAACGTATCCACACAACGCATAACGAGTTATCAGACCTCAAGATTTTGAAGAACCCCAAAATGCACAAGAACACACTTTGCGAAACAATCGACTCGACTTACCTTGAAACTAACAAAAAAAGCAATGAAGTGATCTAATAAAGCAATTTATACAGGAAGAACAGACAATAACAAAATGTGAACGTAAAAGAAAGAGAGGAAAAAAATTAACAGGTTGGAAAGAATGAAGAAGAACATCAATCAAAAGAGAGGAGGATATTTAAATTTGAAATTAGTTTTTATTGAAAACGCAAAAATAAAAACCCTTACTACATACGTCATAACTCAAATACGGAACCAGGGGGTAGATAGATGCTTAACCAGTGAACCAGCAGGCGCATTCTTGACACAAAATGCATAGAATTAAACTTAAAAAAAGAATCCTAAGCTAATGGTTCAAGTAAGAAACTTATCAAAATTCCAAAATTTAAACGACTCGAACATCAGATCTCGAGGGAGCAAACAAAACAGATAACTACAGAAGCAAACACATATTCAACTCTACGACTTAGTAAAAAAACTTAGTAAAAAAAGTCAAATTTTGGGACGTATAGGGTGCTAGGTTGAAAATCTTCGATTTAATTTTGATGTTGGTTATATCAATTTTTCGTGATTGGGGTTAGAAACCGTCTTAATTGGTATTAAATTGTTGTGTTTAGCTTCTGAAAATCTCGTGGTTACTTCCGTATCAAAATTAGGTCAGGTGTGTAACGAAAACTCGAGAAAATAGTGAACAAAAAAAGTCGATATCTGAAACTATCGACGCCACACGACCGTATGGTAGGCCATGTACGACACACGGTCGTGTGCTAGACTGTGTGAGACACACGGTCTAGGCCAATTGAGCCATATGGGCCACACGGGCATTTGTGAGACCATGTACCAAACCATGTGGGCCACACGGACATATGAGCCCAAATTTTGAAAATTTTTCCTAGGGTCGTGTTTGTCGTACGAGTCGAATGTAGGCCTCTCGTAGAGTCTGTATGGTACAAATTGGACTGCAAACCATGAATTATGATGTTTTGTATCCGTTAAACACGACTTATGTATGCATGATTATTATGTTGCATGCTATGTTTGATCTGTAATGTGATAAGTATGCTTTGTAATAAGATAAGTATAATTTGTTATTTGTTAAGCATGTTTTGTATCTATCATAATAAGCATGCATGTCATATACATATTTGACATCTGTTATTTTTGCATATGCATTGGGTGGGATATATGTTGCAAAAGAAGTTTGGGCAGTTTAATCAATCTGTAGTATCTAGTGGCTCAGCCATACATATATTTATGTTACTGGCAAATTATCACCTATTGATCTGGCAACTTGGCTACAAATATTCTGAAAAGTGCCATATCGACACTAAGCGGTGTGTAGGGCTGGATGGGTATATAATAACCTATATGGTGTGTAGGGATGGTCAGAGATGGTGTGTAGCGGATGGAGGTAGGATTGTGATTCTGCATCTGATATATTTTGTTTCCGCTCTGTTATAAATATGTCTGAATGGTTTCTGAAAACATGTCAGAAATTAAATTTCTGCTTCTGTTTTTATGAGTTACACACTGAGCTCGAAAGCTCACCACTGTCTGTTTACTTTCAAGTAACCCTCAGACTTAGGACGGATCGATGTGACGGGAGCTCAGTTAAATATTTTTTATAATTTTGCTATTTTTAATTCTGGATTATTCTGTTTTAATTTTTGTTGGACTATTTTGGACTTTTTTGGGGACTATTTAAATTTTCGGGTATTCTTTCATTTTAAACTATTTGAACGTTTTCAAAATTACATCTAATTTGACTGCAAAATATCAAATTTCCAAAATCAAATTTTATTTTCCAAAACTCCTATTATATAAGAAATTCCACTGTAAAACTAAGAGATTTTATAAGAGTTTATCTGTAAAAACATAACTATTTTATAACGAAGAGGTGTTTACTTAAATAATCAAGAATCTAGTTTATTGAAAGTGTTTCCGGAATTATGAGTGAACTAAGGTAAGATCTCCAGGTCTAGCCACAACGTATTGGTCCAGTTTGAGGTGTTACAATCTAAGTGAGGTGTTAAGAGTATAGAAAAATTGTTACACATAAAAATAGAGATAAATGGTTAAAGATTAAATTTCTATTCTGCATTATGTTAAATTTTCACTTTTTAGTATTTATGAGCATATTTATATTTTATATAAAATATTTCGAAATATCTAATATTATTTATAGATTTTCTAACAAAACATATATAATATGATTGTAGGGCTGCGTAACATTGGTGTACCAATTCTCAATGGTCGTCCTTGCCAATTATTCAAAAGATATGGATGTGCTACAACTAGAGGGTACCAAAATCTCTTTCCTTCATGCCGTTGCCAAAGGAGGAATTCATACAAGTTCTATGTTTTTACTTCTTTATTGTGATTTGCTTCTGGTTTTGTTTGATTGAATATTCTTTAGCTGAGGAAAAAATAAACATTTTCAATGAATAAGTTATTTATCACCACATCAATAATAATTATTGAGTAAATTAAAAAATAAATAAATGTTTTACATAAAATGTTTTATCTTACTCATATCATGTACATAAATAATGACATTGATTGAATTAGTAGCATAAGTCAATTCAATATTTAATTTTTATAATTAAATTTTTAGTATTGAATTTTTCTTCTGGCCCATTCTCCACCCTCAATATTATATCATAAAAATTATTAAATGCAAAAAAAAAAAAAAACTAAAGCATGTAAAAATATAAAAAATTAGTTAAATGTGGAAAACCTAAAAATTTAAATGAATAAACATAAAATTTGTTAAAATCTTAAATATACAAATTTAAAATGTTATCTTATCTATGTATATAATAAAACTATTTGAACTCGATTAAATTAATTATTTAAATTTTTATATATTTAAATTCGAGTTGAATTTCGATTAAACTAAATTTCTTATGGGAGTTTCTTTTGGGAAGACGAAACATTTGGTTTTATGGTTGATGTTATGGATGATGAATGTTCATCTCTCAAGTTGTAATTAATTGAAATAACATATTTTATTTTTGAGTTAATGTTTATTTTAGTACCTTAATTTGTTCACTTATAAGTTCTACCTAATTGATAATTATATTTGATAATTTCTTTAAAGAGAAATTCATTAATTTATTCAATGAATGAGACCATACAATTTCGGGGGATAACAAACACTCGTTGTACACGCTGAAGGAAAAGTTTCATCAACACAATAAAAGCTTTAGCTTCAGCATCAATAGAACATTATTGCGCGTTGACATTTGGCTCTGTAACACCCCTAACCCGTAACCATCGTCGGTATAGAGTTAAATGCGTTACCGAACAGATCGGAAACTTTTACAGACATCTCATATCATAGCTAGGTCATTCACATCAAAGTGTCCCTTAAGTGGGTCCACGAGACCTCAAACATGCTTTAGAATAGGGCCGGGACTAAGTCGAAGACATACAGAAATTCTCGGAAATTTAAAACTTTTTCAAAGTTACAGAGGTCACACGCCCGTGTGGGCAGGCCGTGTGCCTCCCATGGCCTTCAGACACGCCCGTGTGTCTAAGCTGTGTCAAAATAGGGCATACATACTGACTTGTCCACACGGCCGTGGACACGCCCGTGGTCCCTACTGACTTCACCACACAGCCAGTCACATGCCCGTGTGTCTAGCCTGTGGTCGATCCTGACTTGTTTTGAATTTCAACCACGAGGGACACGGTCGAGCCACACGCCCGTGTGCTCAACCGTGTGGGCAAATATAGGCCATTTTCAAGGCCAAAATGCCACCCACACATGGGTCAACCCTACAATCTCAAATAAGTATTATCTTATACACAATTGACAACCAAATATCATGTCAACTAATCAACATATTATCCCATTCAACCTTATTTCTAAACATGCCATTTATATACTAAATAATCCAACCAAATCACTTATAATACCAAGCATGTTTCATTCACATTTTCACCAAGCTACTATGGTATCAATTCGTCAATAAACTTACCATTCATGAGACCAATTCATTGCCATCAAGCCATACCAAAACATGCTTCATATAATATAAGTACTCATGCACATTTTCAACATTTATCTAGCCGCATCACATGGCTATTTACACAACTCAAACATGTTCCAAAATGACTAGCCTATACATGCCATACTTAATATATACATTCTCAAAGGTACCAAATAAGTTTGAGTAGTGTGATGACGATCCTCTACGGTCCCCGAGCCTTCAGTAGCTTTGACGATCTATAAAACAGAACAATCACACACAAAGTAAGCTTTCAAAAGCTTAGTAAGCCATATACAAATAAACTTAGCATATAAGCATTCAAAACATATAATCAATATGAATTTACTATTAGCTCAATTGCATAGCCATAGTTCTTCTTGGCACATTCACTTAGCCATTCATCTCTCAATCTTGCATATCACCATATACTTTATTGGATTATAGCTTGTCCATTCATGTAACACATTTTACTTTCTCAAGTCTAAATACATAACTCATCTAGGTAAGTTTATAAATATACTTACCTTCTTATACACACAATATGTATATATCAAACGTACCTTAAACGGATATACAAATCACATAGTCATTCGTTTCTAGGACTTGCCTGTTGAACCGTTCGGAACTAAATAGGATACTCAGAGTGCTTGGAATAGTCGTACAATGCCAACGTCCCAGACGTGGTCTTACATGTAACTAGATATCGATGCCACTGTCCCAGACAGGGTCTTACACGAATCAGTACGATGCCAATGTCTCGGACATTGTCTTACACGTAAATCTCATATCGATGCCAACGTCCCAGACGTGGTCTTACATGATATCACATATCGGACACCTATGTCATGACATATACTATCTTATCTATTCCTAAGTTCAAATGGGACTTCTCGAACATTAACCATCTCTCGATACTTTCTCGGAATCCATATATTCATCATTTCGAGTATTATTCATAGCAATTCAAATTACATATATTCACAAATAAGTCAATTCAAATACATTTATTTGTATATCGACTTACCTCAAGTTCGGTTTAACGAAAACAGATACGGCTACTCGATTACTTTCGACTTCCCGTGATCTAAGTTTGTTTTCTTCGGTTCTTGATCTATACATATTCAAATTTAACCCTTTTATTCACTAATTCACCCAATTCAATCCAAATACACATATTTAGGGAAATTTGCAAATTAGCCCTCACATTTTCATATTTTGACATTTTAGTCCTTATTTAACAAAATCACAAAATACACCAAATTTGCTTACACCCATGCTTAGCCGAATATACACTATGATCATATCAATCCATACATTTCATTTATTTCACAATTTAATCCCTCAAAATATTATTTTCTCAATTAAGTCCAAAATACTCAAAATTAACAAAACTCCAAAGACAAAACATGTTAATCAATAACATATACATCTTATTTCATCATAAAACTTCACAAAACATTATAAATTCATCAATGGCTCATTTCAAAAGTATCATCAATTCACAAAAGTGAGGCATGGGTTTTGAAGTATTCAAAGCAACGATTGCAAAAACATAGAAATTATCAAAAACCGAAGCAAAACATACCTTAATCTTTGCTTAAAGCTAGCCGAATATCCAAAGCTCAAAACCCTTTCTTGTTTTTCTTATTTTTGGTCAAGAAGATGAACACTATGGATATTTCCAAGCTTTTGTTTTATTATTTAAGACATAATTATTAAATTCCCTTTTTACCCTTAATGAATCCTTAATAACTAAACATTCAAACTATGGACATACTTGTCCATCCACCGTCCACTATCCTTATAAAGGGCTAATTTCTTTTTAAGAGCTCCAAATTATAAAGACATTAACCATTTAATACTTTCACATTTAACCATCAAATTTTAATTCTATGCGATTAAGCCCTTTTCTCAAATTAAGCACACAGACAGACAATTTTCATACGAGACTTTTACGCATACTTAATCACGTATCAGAGGCATAAAAAATAATATTAAATTATTATTCTAACTCGAATTTGTGGTCCCAAAACCACTACTCCGACTAGAGTCTAAATCGGACTGTTACAGGCTTTGTCACAACTCAAGCACAACATATCAGGTGTAATCGTAAGCACTTAATACAATAAGAAAATCAACCTAGGATGGTCCAAAACGGCGGGCATAAATCGAAAAAAGAACTGAGCATCCACCAACCTAGAGGGGACAGCGACAAAACCAACTCGAAAATTACTTGTAAAAGCAAGACTACATGCATAAGCAAAACTAAAAAACGTACTACAAGAGTGGACAAAAAATTTTAAAAGTGGGGACTTCTTAAACAATGGAAAAACAAACAAAAAACATATAAAACTTAAAACAACACGAATCCAAACCAACTCATGAAATAATTTATTATTCTGAAACTTTCAAAATAGAAACAGATGAAGAAGTCAACGAAGAGCTACCCACTTTCTGGTGTTTCAATGATGATAGCTAGGCACCATCATCTGTCCATCACAACTTGTGAAGACAACAAAGATACCCACAAAATAGATATGCAACCTAAAAAGAGACACGACACATAGAGTGAATGAGAAGAAGACTAACACCGCCGCTAAACAAAAAAAAAAACTTAAAAAGTGTAAATATTTATTTTACAATTAGAGTTGATAATTCAACTTAAAAGTAATTAAATAAATTGGTAACTTTAGTTTACTTAATTTTTTTATGATTTGGAAATTTGAGCCAACAACATAAATTCACATTTATTAGAAAAAAGAACCTCTCCCTGATGAAATATTGCCATTGTAATAGGCCAATTTTGGCCTGGCCCGAAAAACCCAATAAATAAATAATCAATAATAGACAATCCATTTTAACAGTCCAATACAAGCCCAATGCCCAAACCTAGCCCAAATTAATTCTAACCTAGGCCCAACTAGCCCATAACCTAAACATAAAAAAAAAATCAAAACCTTAGCTAGCTTTCTTCAGCCGCCACAGCCTCTATCTTGCCATGTCGGCACCCTCCGTACGTCCGCACGCCTCCGTGCCTGCAAAAGACAATGACAGACAACAAACAAAAAGAAAAAAAACATTGTATTCTTTTTTACATTCTGCTATAAAAAGCCACACAAAAAACATTGTAAAGAGGTTACAACACACATATACGAGAATCAATACAAAAAAATCAGCAAAGGTTCAATCTATTTTCTTTTTTTTTCTTTTTCTTTTCTTTTTGTTCTATTCGAAACAGTTTATACACATACAAAGGTTTAATTTTTATTTTTTTTAAACTATATATATATATATATGTGTGTGTGTGTGTGTATGTGTGTGTGTGTATTAAAATATAGTATAAAAAAAGGAAAACAAGCATACCTAGGGGGTCCGACAACCGCGCATGGTGACGCTGACGGCGGCGGACGGTGTCGATACCTGGCCGGCCTAGAGGCTAAGAGAGAGAGAGAAAAGAGAAAAGCCTCACTTTTTTTTTTTTTTTTTGAAGAATGAAGGAATAATGAATTTTTTTTAATATTTTTGACTTATATAGCACCTGTAAAACGACGTCGTCTTACCCCCGGTGCTTTTGCACCAAAATGGCGTCGTTTTGTGCCGATCCGATCCGATCCGACCCGACCCACCCGACCTAGGATCCGCGTGTTTTTTAGCAGAAGGACTATTTGCGCTTTTAGCCCTTCCGCATTTCTCCTATTTTATAATTTAGTCCATTTTTGTTAGGTTTCTTTTATTTTTAATTTTGCCCTAAAATTTTGTTTTGATTTCATTTAAGTCCCGCGTAAAGTGCTGCGTTTTGGAGGGTTGGGATATTTTCCCCTTTAGTCCCCCCTTGTTATTCGCGCACTTGATTCGGTCCTTTTCTTTATATTTATTTTCAGATTTACCCCCAAATTTCTGTTTTAAGTTCAAATTAGTCATTTTTGTTATTTTTGCTATTTTTAAATTAATTAATTTTAACATTATTACCATTGTTTTTACTATTATTATTATTTTTATTACGACCACTATTATTATTATATTATTATTAAATTGATATTTTTAATGTTGAATATTTATTTTTATTTACTTTTTTAAATAGACTCTACTTATTTTTTATTTTATTATTATTATTTTCATTAAGATTATTTATTTATTATTTATTATTTTATATCCTTTTATATATGCTTTCAAATATAAGAATATTTATTTATTATTTTCACTACTATTATCATTATTATTATGATTATTATTATTACTCTTACTTATTTATTTTATTATTATTATTCGTTTATTAACGTAGTTTCATTATAATCTATTATTATTGTATTATTGCTATTATCATTATTATTTTATTATCTTTAAACTATTGTACATAGTATTTATTTATTTATTGATTTACTATTAGCTTTTATTTTGTTATTATTTTATTTATTTGTTTATTTATTTATTATTTTTTTACCTATTATTTTATATAGATTGTTTGTTTTAGCTTTTATTTTATTGTATTGTATTTTTACCTTTATTATTGTTATTTATATTATCGCCCTCATTTTTATTCTATTATGCATATCGACATTATAAGTCATTTTCCATTTACTACGATCGTATTACATTTTATCCGATGCATTAAAATTTTTTGAAATATGCAAATACTCCGCGTTCTAAGATTCGAAAGAAATCGTACCCTAACTTACTGGGTTTCGATTTTTCTCATCGAGTCTAAAGAACCAATTATTTTTTTTCAAAGTATATAAGTTAAATAAAAACTTATTCTCGGGAATTCAAAAATGTTATGTCCTAACTCTAGGATGTGACATTTTGTTATCTCGAGGTAAGGATTTCTGAAAACAAAGGCAATATTCTGTATTTGGAATTTTGAGAAATTGTGCCCTAACTTACTAGGTTCCGATTTTTCATTTAACCTAAATGACCCAATATCCTTTTTGAATTTAAATGGCCCTAGTTTTAAAAGTCAAAAGACAAGCTTAGTTTCGAGGATTCGAAACGTCGTAACCTAATTCACTGGGCATGACATTTTACTTCTTCGAAATAAGCGGGTCTCAACATCCAATTTAATTTATTCAAGTTTTTTTTCAAACAAAGAGGATTGTATTTTAAAACCCTTTCAAATTTTCAACATTAAGACGTTGATCAATCAATTGGGTACCAATTTAGGGCGTTACGAGGGTGCTAATCCATCCTCGTGCGTAACCGACTCCCGAACCTGTTTTCTCGAATTTTGTAGGTCAAAATCGTCGTTTTAATAAATCAAAATGTTTTAACGATCAATCTCAAGGTGACCCGATCACACCTCAAAAAAGATTGGTGGCGACTCCATTTTCGTTTTTAAAGTCGACCCCCATTTTTTCAAAAAAAATGGTTTCGACAGCTTGGCGACTCCACTGGGGAAACCGAGAGTCAAGCCGTAAAATTGATTATTTTCTATCTTATTGTCAAAAAATTGAAAATCTGATTTGAAAAACTACAATCCTTTTATTGCATTTGTTTATGTTATTTTATATGATTGTTGTGGTTTGAGTCTCGTAAAGTATTTTCGCATCATATTGCATAATGACTGTTTGGTCTTACCTCTTTTAAGTAGAAGTGAGAGGCTACTCCTTCGTGAGGTTTTCACCTCTGTGCAGGATAGTGGATCACTTTCGGGATACATCCGTACCTATGTTTTCATGAGATTTTCATCTCCGTGCAGCCATAGGGAAATGTATTCCCCTGAACTGAACTCAGTCCGTATGAGCCTATAATGGGTGAGGATCGATGATTCTGTTGGTTCGGGTACCTCAACTCTAGAACCAAACTGCATGTAGAAGACCCTAGGAGCCCACCCTAGATAGTACTGCGAGAAACCCTAGTGGTTACCCAGATAGGTGTTTGATTCTCTTTTATTCACTTTGAGTTTTGTTCTTGTACGTTGTACTGACTTATTGTGTTTTTGCTATGTTTGCATGTCATTTCATATTCAAAAGAGTGTTGATTCAAATTCGATTACTAAATTAGATAGTTTGTCATGGAGAACGAATTTCTTGATAAAGTGGAGGATAATGCTGCTGTCCGTGTGTGGTCAGAGAAAACAAAATTAGAGAAAAGAGATAGTCTAGCCGAGGGGTACACGTTAGAATTATGGGACTACACCCGTATCAGTGTGCCGCAAAATAGACTTAAGGAATTAAAAGAGATGTGGGATCAGTGGAACGACGAAACTAAGCAGTTGTTCTACTATAATTATGGGGATTTTCCGTATCTACTCGACATCAAGGTAGACGAGCATTTGTTCCAGGCCCTCGCTCAGTATTGGAACCCTGCATACAGTTGCTTTACCTTTGGGATGGTCGATTTAGTGCCCACTATGGAAGAATATACAGCCCCACTGCATTGTCCAAAGGTTCAAGTTGATAAAGCTTATTCCAAAGCCGCTTATGTCCCGACCTTTTAGAAGAAATTGATGAACATTACAGGAATGAGCGAACAGTGGATTACAGCTAGGATCAAGCGGAAAGGTTAGTGTAAGTGCATCCCATGGAAGAATTTGAGAGATTTGATTTTAGCGTATCCTGATACAAAAAAGAGAGTCGATGTGTTTGCTTTGAGCATCTACAGAATGATGATCTTCCTTAGGGCATTAGGGTATGTAGATAAGGCGGTCTCAGATCTTTTTGATCGACTTGATAAAAGGGTCACACCTGTTCCTGCAATCTTGGCCGAGACATTTAGATCTTTGAAGACATGTAGGAGGGCCGATGAAGGTAGATTTATAGGGTGCGTACAGTTGTTGTTAGCTTGGTTCCACAGTCATTTCTGAAAAGTGGATAAGGCTTCTTATCGAGTTTTCTCCGGGAATTACTCCCCATTAAAGGAGATAGTGGCCACGCCAAGAAGAGATGACATATTAGAGGAAAATTGGATAGCACTCCTCCAAAATCTCTAGGAAAAACACGTCGAGTGGAGAGCCCCTTGGTTGATTCCCGATGAAATTCTTTACCGATGTGGGATTTTTGACTGGGTCCCTTTGCTTGGGATTTGGAGAGCCATTAGGTATGCTCCTTTGCTCGTATTGAGGCAATACAGATCAAGGCAGTTCATACCGGCCATGCATAGGCTAACTCAATGTGAGTTTTCGTACAGGGGAGATAACTACAAGAAAAGGGTAAAAAGGGTTTTCTAACGCTTGGAATCAGACTCGTCGAATAAAAAGGTTGGTCGTAGGTTCAATGATGACCCTCGAGTACAGTGGATGGTGGAGTAAAAGACTTAATAATAATATCTTCGCACCGAATTTAGAAGGCATTCGACCGATGGAAGAGTACTTACAAGTGATCCCGTCAGAAATAGAAATCATAAAGCAAGACTTCGAGAGGAGGAATTTTGAACTTGAAAAGAAGATAAAACAATTGGAGGAAGAAAATATGCATTTAAGGTTAGATGCTGATATTCAAAAGCTAGAGGCTGAGAAATTAAGAAAAGGAAAGAATAAAGCCGAGGAAGACTTGGATAGTTTGAAAATGGATTATAAGAAATTGCGTCTATCAATGAGAACCGTTGGATTGGGAAAAATGTCAGAGCAATGGTGACAAGAGATCCAAGAAGAAAGAACCAAAGCTGATTGATGGGAGAGAAAATTCCAAGAGGCTCAGGTACAGAAAGAGGCCCTAGAAAGGAGTTTGTTAGAAACTCGAAATGACAAAAGAGAATTAAAGGCTAGAGTAGCAGAACTTGAAAAATCACTTCATCAGCATAGAAATCGTAATTCTGCGGTTGAATTGAGGGAAAGTTTGAACAAGATTGAAGAAATGAGAAGAAAGATAGAAGAACTAGAGTCTACATTACAAAACTGTGAGCTCCGGGTAGAGCTTCTTAAAGTAAGCGGGGAACGTTGGAAGGAAAGGCTTTACCATTCTTAGAATCAAGTTAGGAACAAGATTACATTATGGGCGAGGCCATGGCTCAGATTCGGGAGGTAACCAGTCATTTACAGACTTTGGCGATTCAAGCCGATATGCTAAGCGTGAAGTATGAGCTAGAATCAGATCGGGGTCAAGAGTTAGCCTCATTGCTTAGGAAAGTTAAAACTTTGAGCATTAGGGAAAAGTCATATTTGTAATCTTTTTTATGTAAAGAATTTTGTTTTCTAGTAAAGTTTTCTAAATGAAATTGAATTAGAATCGACGCCTTTTCTGCATTCATTCCATGCATTCGCATTACATCACATCATATGCGTTGAATTTCACAGAAAGAACCTAATTGGTTAAAATCATTTCAGAGTTAATCTGGAAACCAACAAAAAAACTTATCAACCAAACATTACGGTATCGAAGCAAAGACTAAAGAAATGGACCAAAGGTTGGAGAGATTAGAGCAAATGCAAATACAGATGCTAGAGCAATTAGCCAAAATTCAACAAGATATAAAGAATCAGATGCCAGAATTTCAAATAAATATGATGAGACAGTTAACCCGGATGCTAGCTGGAGGGTTAGAAAAAGAAAAAAGCCCTATGGTTGATTCCGGGAACGATAACGAGGACTCCGCTTATCATTCAGGCTTTACCATAACAAACACCCAAGCACAACCAAACGTGTATCCACAAAGGGTATATATTAACATCAGACCCCAATACCGGACTGGTACCTCGACACCGGTGAACTTCTCGACTGGTTCAGGTTCTAGTCTAGGAGATAACCCAATCAACCTTGTTGTCTTTGATCTGGATGATCTAGCGGAAACAAAAAAGGCGAGAGTGGAGCTCCCAAAACAATTTGAAGATCGTTACAAATGGAAAAGGCAAGAGAGGAGCTCCCAAATCAATACCTTAAAGGCCCTAAGGAAGAGGGAAAATGAGGTGAATAATGCGAGTATGTATGACAAGGGCTATTCAAAGCCGATTGCCGTAAGCCAGCCAAGGATGGCAACTACTGCCCATCAGGTCCCCCCAAGGCAAGGTTCCAATCTAAGACCGAACTCAGAAAAACTCCGGTTCACGCCCATCCTGATTACGTACGAGGAGTTGTACCAAAGTTTTTTTGATGCACATATAGTATCCCTTTTCTACCTAAAACCTATACAGCCTCCCTTTCCCAAATGGCACGACGCGAACACCCGATGCGAGTACCACGCGAGAATCACAGGACACTTGATTGAGAACTGCCCCACTTTCAAAAAGATAATCGAAAGACTCATCAACATGGGTATTATGAAATTCGATGCAAAAAATCTGTTACCCAACTATTCTGACAAAAGGGTAAATACAATAATCGAAAGTGCAGGGAAGAGAATCAAGACAGATGTAGCAGAAGTGAAAACCCCGCTAAGGGAGATTCAGAAGAAAATGGTAGAAGGAGGATTAATCACACAGGATTTAGGGAAGAAACCCAAAGAAGCAATGAACTACTGTGATTCCATGATGAAGAGGGTCACGAGATTCAAAAGTGCAATAAATTCAGAGCTTTGGTGCAAGGCCTGATGGATAATAAGGAACTGGAATTCTATGAATATACTGAAGGCCCGGATGGAATGTTCAGAAATTGGAGCATCAATGCTATATCCGAAGAAGGAATCGGAAGAGAAAACTTATCGAGCATCCACCCTTATGAGCCTAGGAGTGTTTTGAACAATGGGACTGTGGAAGAGATCCCTGTATTTTTTAGAGCTAATTTAGAGTAATATTTAAAACACGCTTGTTACTTTAAGCCTAGAAGCAATAAGAATCCTTTTGTGAAAGGGGCTCATGTCCAAAATCTTTATTTCAATAAAAAATGCATTTTTGTGTCTCACTTTGAGCAAATATTCTTTTATTCCTTTATTTCATTCATGTTCATACCACATAAATAATTATTCTTAGATTTATTTGTTCTTTGAATATTCCTTCATACCTACAACAGGTCCCTAGATATCAACGACATGAGCGACGCTGCTACTGACTCAGAATCTACTTTTGAGCAAGATATGTGTCTAGAGGGATCTCAGGACTTTGAAGACGACAAAGATTGTAACCTACCTCCTGATTTGATAAGGATGGTAGAACAAGATGAACAACATATCCTACCTCACAAAAAGTCATTGTGAGCCTAGGAGAAGAGAAAGAGGTGAAGATCGGAGCCTGTATCACCATAGAGACAACGAAGACGTCATTTAGTTATTCAAAAAAATTCAAAGATGTTTTCACATGATCGTATCAAGAGATGCCTGGGCTACTAAGATGTGTGGACGCTGTTAAGGCTAAAAAAAATCTTAGAAGAGGTCCATAAGAGTGTATGAAGAACACATGGTAATGGTTTTACAATGGCTAGGCAAATCATGAGGTTCGGGTATTGCTGGTGTACGATGGAAGGGGATTGCATTAGTTATACCAAGAAATGCCATAAGTGCCAAATTTATGGAGACAAGATTCCTATGCCTCCTTTATCTCCTCATGTATGATACCTCCGTGGACTTTCTCTACGTGGGGCATGAATCTCACCAAAAGCTTCTAACGAGTATCAATTTATCTTTGTGGTCGTCAATTACTTTATCAAGTGTGCAGAAGCTGCTTTATATGTCGATGTCACAAAGTCAACAGTTAGCAAATTCTATGAGCAAATTCTATGTTAGTATGGAATGCCAAAAAGGATCCTATCTTACGATACATTAAATTTGAACAACAGCACGATATCGAAAATTTGTAGTTTGTCCAAGATTAACATCATATCACCCCAAAATAAACAAAACAGTGGGGGCAACCTTTAAAAAAAATCGTGAGAAAGATGATTGAAACTCATAAAGATTAGCCTGAGAAATTATCATCTATGCTCATCAAACGTCTGTCAGGACCTCCACTGGGGCAACGCCTTTCTCATCAAAGTTGAGATTCCTTCCTTTCGAGTCTTGTCAGAGATAAAGTTGGATGAAGCAGAATGAATCCAACCTCGGTAGGATCAGCTAAATCCGATCAAAGAGAAGAGGTTGAAAGCTATCCTCATGGTCAATTATACTAAAAGCAAATAATGCGGGCCTATAACAAGAAAGTTCGTCCTAGAGAATTCCGTAAAGGAGACCTAGTTTTGAAAAAATTCCTTCCCATACAAAAGGACTTCTAAAGAAAGAGGAGGTCAAATTAGGAAGGACCTTATGTGGTAAAGAAGGCCTTCTCTGGAGGAGCGTCGATGTTGACCGAAATGGATGGCAAGAGCTTGCCTAATCCTGCGAGTTCAGATTCAATCAAGAAATACTTCAACCTAAACAAAGGGAAATAAAGAAAGAAAATAAAATAAAAATGAGAGGCCAAGGCAAAAACCCGCAAAGGGCGCTTTAAGACCAAAATGGTTTTGAATTGAAAACCCGCGAAAGGCAATTCAAATTTTGATCAAAATATGGGGTATGCGGTAGTCTCATTTTCTCAAAATTAACAAGAAGGAAAGATGTTACGCCTTGAGACCAAAGGGGTTTTGAATTGAAAACCCATAAAAGGCAATTCAAATTTTGATTAAAGGAGGGCATGCGGCAGTCTTACGATGCCTGAATTAACAGAAAAGAAGTATGCTACATCTTAGGGCATCAACAAAGTACTCTTGATCTCCTAAACACATATTGAGCTTAAAATGGTCTTCAGAAAGTTCGTACAGAGAAGCTCAGGCTGCGATATTTGGGGCACCTATTTTTTCCCACACTATTTTGTATTCCAACAATGTTTGCTTTCTTTAATTAACCCATTTTTTTCAGATTTTGCTCCTGATAAATATCTGTTTTGTCCATCATTATGATCATTTTCAAGCATTTTGCATTGAAATAATGATCAATGGACTAAAAATACTTTCACAAAAGGATTTTTGCATATTGCTCGGGAAGTTTCTAAATAGTACAAGAACCTGAAACAGGACTATTATTTAGAACTCACCAAATCTAAGGGCTAGAAATATTTGAGAAAGAAGAGTCTAAATTGTGACTATTTCTTCGGATTATCTGTCAAGGATATCAGTTGAACAAGAAGACAGGATATTGCGTCAGTGATACAACATTGATGAACATCGAGCAATGACAACCTAAGCATTAGAAAGGGATCCTTCTCGCAAAATGATATTCTACATTCATACAAATATTATTCATACATATCCAATTAGGAGCATTTGATTCATCCTGATCATGACGTCCTAATCATTTGGCATAATCATAGGCCTATGAAATCGATTCTACACATCATGTCCCCCAGAAGACAGTGTAGCAAGATCGGTGAATCCACAAATCTCATCTCCCTAAAATAGCAGTGGAGTAGATTGAAGTTGTAGATCTCATCTCCTTGAAGTTGCAGCAGAATAGATCAAAGACGGTGAATCTTATCTTCCTGAAGTTGCAGTGGAGCAGATTGAAGCCACCAACCTTATCTCTCTGAAGTTGCAGCGGAGCAGACTGAAGACAGCGAATCTTATTTCCCTGGCATTGCAGTTGAACGGATTAAAACTACAAATTATGGCGGATCTTATCTTCCTGAAGTTGCAGTGGAGCAGATTGAAGCCCCCAGCCTTATCTCCCTAAAGTTGCAGCGGAGCAAACTGAAGGCAGCGAATCTTATTTCCCTAAAGATGCAGTGGAACAGATTGAAGCTACAAATTGGCGGATCTTATCTTCCTGAAGCTGCAGTGGAGCAGATTAAAGCCACCAGCCTTATCTCCCTGAAGTTGCAGCGGAGCAGACTGAAGACAACGAATCTTATTTCCCTGAAGATGCAGTGGAACAAATTAAAGCTACAAATTATGGTGGATCTTATCTTATTGAAGTTCCAGTGGAGCAGATTGAAGCCAACAGCTTTATCTCCCTGAAGTTGTAGTGGAGCAGATAGAAGCCACTAACCTTATCTCCTTAAAGTCATAGTGGAGCAAGTTGAAGATAACGAATCTTATTTCCCTGCAGTTGCACTGGAACAGATTAAAGCTACAAGTTACAAGTCCTATACCTCTGAAGTTGCAGTAGGTCAGATCAAATCTATAATGGTGAATCTTATCTCCCTAAAATCGCAGTGGAGTGGATTGAAGCCACGATTCTTCTCTACCTGAAGTTGCAGTGGAGCAGACTGAAGATAGAAAATCTTATCTCCCTAAAGTTACAGTGGGGCAGATTGAAGCTACAAGTCTAATCTCCCTGAAGTGGATCAAAGCACTAGTTCCTATACCTTTGAAGTTGCAGTGGGTCGGATCAAATTTATCATAGTGAATCTTAGCTCCTTGAAGTTGCAGTGGAGCAGATCAAAGCACCAATTCCTATACCTCTGAAGATGCAGTGAGATGGAATGCAACTACTCGAAGAAGAGAAGCACCAAAAGAAGTCAAGATTCGGCAAGACCAGGCAAAATGGGCCCTTTTAAGGTCTTTGCTCCGTTCCCGTTACACAACAATGAGCAAAGAGGGGTAGCTGTAATAGGCCAATTTTGTCCTGGCCCCAAAAACCGGATAAATAAAAAATTAATAATAAACAGTCCATTTTAACAGACCAATAAAGCCCAATGCCCAAACCTAGCCCAAATTAATTCTAACCCTAGGCCCAACTAGCCCATAACCTAAACATAAAAAAAAAAAATCAAAACCTTAGCTAGCTTTCTTCAGCCGCCACAGCCTCTATCTTGCCATGTCGGCACTCTCAGACGTCGCAGCACGCTCCAAGGTACTGCAAAAGACAATGACAGACAACAAACAAAAAGAAAAAAAACATTGTATTCTTTTTTACATTCGGCTATAAAAAGCCACACAAAAAACATTGTAAAGAGGTTACAACACACATATACGAGAATCAATACAAAAAAATCAGCAAAGGTTCATTCTATTTTCTTTCTATTTTCTTTTTCTTTTCTTTTTGTTCTATTCGAAACAGTTTATACACATACAAAGGTTTAATTTTTATTTTTTTAAACTATATATATATATGTATTAAAATATAGTATAAAAAAAGGAAAAAAAGCATACCTAGGGGGTCCGACAACCGCGCGCGGCGACGAACGGCGTCAATCACCGTCGATACCTGGCCGGCCTAGAGGCTAAGAGAGAGAGAAAAGAGAGAAGCCTCACAATTTTTTTTTTTTTTGAAGAATGAAGGAATAATGAATTTTTTTAAAATTTTTGATTTATATAGCACCTGTAAAACGACATCGTCTTACCCCGGGTGCTTTTGCACCAAAACGGCATCGTTTTGTGCCGATCCAATCCGACCCGACCCACCCGGCCTAGGATCCGCGTGTTTTTTAGCGGAAGGGCTATTTGTGCTTTTAGCCCTTCCACATTTCTCCTATTTTATAATTTAGTCCCTTTTTGTTAGGTTTCTTTTATTTTTAATTTTGCCTTAAAATTTTGTTTTGATTTCATTTAAGTCCCGCATAAAGCGCTGCATTTTGAAGGGTTGGGATATTTTCCCCTTTAGTCCCTCCTTGTTATTCGCGCACTTGATTCGGTCCTTTTCTTTTTATTTATTTTTGAATTTGCCCCCAAATTTCTGTTTTAAGTTCAAATTAGTCCTTTTTGTTATTTTCGCTATTTTTAAATTAATTAGTTTTAACATTATTACCATTGTTTTTACTATTATTATTTTTTTATATTATAATTAGTATTTTTATTTTTATTTTTATTACTACCACTATTATTATATTATTAAATTGATATTTTTAATGTTGAATATTTATTTTTATTTTTATTTACTTTTTAAATAGACTCTACTTATTTCTTATTTTATTATTATTATTTTCATTATGATTATTTATTTATTATTTATTATTTTATATCCTTTTATATATGCTTTCAAATATTAGAATATTTATTTATTATTTTCACTACTATTATCATTATTATGATGATGATTATTATTACTCTTACTTATTTTATTTTATTATTATTATTCGTTTATTAACGTATTTTCATTATAATCTATTATTATTATTGTATTATTGTTATTATCATTATTATTTTATTATCTTTAAACTATTGTACATAGTATTTGTTTATTTATTGATTTACTATTAGCTTTTATTTTTGCTATTATTTTATTTTATTTATTTATTTGTTTATTTATTTATTATTATTTTTACCTATTATTTTATATAGATTATTTTTTTTAGCTTTTATTTTATTTTATTGTATTTTTGTCTTTATTATTGTTATTTATATTATCGCCCTCATTTTTATTCTATTATGCATATTGGCACTATAATTCATTTTCCATTTTACTACGATCGTATTACATTTTATCCGATATATTAAATGTTTTTGAAATAAGCAAATACTCCGCGTTTTAAGATTCGAAAGAAATCGTACCCTAATTTACTGGGTTTCGATTTTTCTCATCGAGTCTAAAGAACCAATTTTTTTTCAAAGCATATAAGTTAAATAAAAACTTATTCTCGGGAATTCAAAAATGTTGTGTCTTAACTCACTAGATGTGACATTTTGTTATCTCGAGATAAGGATTTCTAAAAACAAAGGCAAATTTCTGTATTTGGAATTTTGAGAAATTGTGTCCTAACTTACTAGGTTTCGATTTTTCATTTAACCCAAATGACCGAATATCCTTTTTGAATTTAAATGCCCTAGTTTTAAAAGTCAAAAGACAAGCTTAGTTTCGAGGATTCGAAACGTCGTATCCTAACTCACTAGGCATCACATTTTACTTTTTCGAAATAAGCGGGTCTCAGCATTCCAATTTAATTTATTCAAGTTTTACTTTAAACAAATAGGATCATATTTTAAAATCTTTCAAATTTTCAACATTAAGACGTTATTCAACTAATTCGGTACCAATTTTGGGCATTACGAGGGTGCTAATCCTTCCTCGTGCGTAACCGACTCCCGAACCAATTTTCTCGTATTTTGTAGGCCAAAATCATCGTTTTAATAAATCAAAATATTTTAACGATCAATCCCAAAGTGACCCGATCACACCTCAAAAAAGATTGGTGGCGACTCCATTTTAGTTTTTAAGGTCGACCCTCATTTTTTAGCAAAAAAAATGGTTTCGACAGCCATGTTGAAATATTAATAAAATTTTAATTTTAAAATTTCATTTTATTCTTCTTTATTTCCGAAAATCCGTATGTTTTAGTGGACACTTTCGTTGCAGAGATTTGAATTTAGGAGTCATCTAAAGAAGCTTCTAGTAATATGCATTTAATTTATTAAAATTAAATGAAAATATTCAACTCTTAAATTAAATTTGAAATAGTTGATATGATCATTCCACATTAGCAAATACTTGTCGATTAGTTAAAAGACGCAAAATCAATAAAAAAAATTAACAGGATTTACAATAAAAATGTCAAATTGTTTAAAAGTTTTCGAGTTAAACAACTAGATGAAAAATAAAATTATCAACTAGGTACAAGAGACTGAAACATGAGAGAGAATATGAATGACATGAGTCTCTTATTCGGTATTTAGGATAGTAAATAATTAATTAAAATAATTAGATTCATAATTGTTTCTCTAATTAGTAAAAAGTTAACATCATTTGATTGGAAGCGAACGGATCAAATTATATTATGTGAATGAGTAATCTTAATTTAAATGAACTGCAAAAGTTTGTTGATTAGAGCCAAATGCTTCTACTTCGAAAAGTTGTTGAATTAAATTTTAAAAGTGTAATTTAGAATTGTTTTGACTTACAAAATTAATTGCGGAGCTATTCTTATAGTTAATTTATAAATTAAGGAGACTTAGTTAGTGGCTTATAAATTCCATCTGGACCTTAAGTTTTTATGGTTTTCAATTAAGACACGTTTTACGTAGCATTTAGTGTCTTTAAAGCTTATTAAGAGTTTAATTTGAAAGAAAATTTGCTGTAACTTTCATCTCCATTAATGCTACATTAAGCTATCTATTGATATTGAAATCCGTAGCAATGAACGCATCAAGTTTTTCCTTTTATAGGAAAAAATGCATATGCATCTTCAGCAATTCGTAAAAATATACATCATCTATGTAACACTCCAAAAATATAAATATTTGATTTGTTTAATTTTATTATAATTAAATATTTACTTTAGTAGTTAAGGATTATGAATGTGTATTTGAGATCATCGGTCTAAATATCTTTTTTAGTCAATTCAGTTATCTTTATTCCTAGGTCTATCTTTGTTTAGTAGACTTAAATATTATTTTTTATCACTTTATGACAGAATTAGCTTGTTGGTTTAGTTGTAATGTGTTAGTTTACTTTTTTGATTTTGTGTTTTGAGTCCTGCGCAAGGAAAATGGCAATATTTTTGCTCATCCATGTGTGTGTCGTGTATGTAGTAGTGGTTGGATGGGGTTAGTGTTCCGGATTTTGTGGGATTTTGTGGGTAGTTGACGGAAGTGGGGAGTTTTAATTTATCTTGTTTTAATTTATTTTTATTTTTCCCAAAAATTTCCTTTTTTCTCTCACGTTGTTCACGTTTTTTTCTCCATCCCCTTATTGTCGTTTCTTTCTTTCTTCTCCTCCTTTTGCTTTATTATTTTTTTGTTTCTTTCACAATCAAATCTTGTTACTGGTGCCATCGAACTGTTTTGTGATCGTTCTTCAAGAGACCGTTGTAAGTATTTTTTTGTCTATATCATCAGTTTAGGTTAATAAGGTTTGGTGATTCTTGAGAGTAATTTGTGATTTCAGTTTCGTTATGAATATCATTGTAATGGTGTTGAGTTCTTAGGTGGAGAATCTGAACCAAATGTTCCTTCAGCGAGTTAGATTTCTGTTGGGCTGCTGTTTCTTGAAGGTAAGGAGTTAATTTGGGGTGTGTAACACCTTAGACTCAACCTAGACGAGGACACCAAGTCTAGAACGTTACGTTATCTTACTAGAAAACAGTCTTACTTAAAGCAAGCCTTTCACTATTTTTAAGTTGTGAAAACATCCATTATCCGAACATAATCAAATTCTAGAAGTTTAAAATACGAAATTAAAACATAAGTTCACACACACACACATATATATATATATATATATTGTAAGGCCCAATTTTTTCCGACTGAAACAGAGATCAGATAAAAAAATAAACAAAACAAAAATAAATAAAAAGTCCAAAATATGCCAGTCCATTTACAAAATATCAGACCCAAATTACAGGCCCAATAACACAAACCCAAAAGCCCACAACATTAAGTTTTTTCAGAAAACTAAAACAAACCCTAGCCCTTTCGCGTCGCGCCCCACGTCGGCGTGCCCACCACCCGAGGTCTGCCTCTCTGATGCGAACCTTGCACCAAAATAGCAAGTCTCGAGTCCCGTCATCGCCATTGACCACGCATCGTCACCTGCAAAATGAAAAAAAAGGACAACACGCAAGAATAGTAGGAACAGTAAAAAAATAGAAAAAAAGTATATGCAATGGCTATAAAAGTCATAGAACAGATTGTATGAAAGGGACCTTTTTTTTTTTTAAAGAAATAGAAATCGGCTACAAACACAAAAAATGGTGATTATTTTATATTTTTTTATCTTTTTTATTCGAAAATATATATAATAAAATAAAAAATAGAACTTTTTTATCTTTGTCGCCGCTGCCGTTTTCTCCTTCCGTTTTGAAAGACCGTCGGATCCTCGAGGATTCGCCGAAAGGTCGCATCGGAGGAAGACTGAGAACCAAAAGGTTCCTTTAGTGTTTTTCAAATTTTGGTGGGGGTTTTAGGGCTTTTCGGCCCTAGATCTGGTACCCGAGGCGAAAAAGAAGCCTTTTTTGTAACTCCGGCCACCGGAGGCAGCGGCGCCATCGCGAATGATCGGTGGCCATGGCGGAGCTGCACCGGCCCTATGGATTAATTGCAACCCAAACCACCCCTAGAATCCGCTTGTTTTTCCTGGAGGATATTTGCAACCCTAGTCCTTCTGCCTTTGAGCCTTTTTGCAATTTGGTCTTAATTTCTTTTTTTTTTCCTTTTTAAAATTATATCTTTTAATTCTAATTCACTTTCAATTTAGTCCTTATACCGTTGACCCCTAGGGGAATGATGCGTGTACTATTTTTTGGATTAATTGTCATCGAAGCCCCTGAACTTTCGATTCGCATTCTAATGTAGCCCTTGTTTACTTTATTTTTTAATTTAGACATTAAATTTTATTGGACTTTCAATTTAGTCCTTTATTTTCTATTTCTTTGATTATTTTGCGATTCATAACTTAATTTTCATTTAAATTTCAATTTAATCTTGCACTTAATTAATTTTTCCTCTTTTCATTTATTTTTAACACTTAAAATTTTATCATTTGCGTTTCCTTTATTTATACTTTTTTATTTTATTTTATCCCTATCATTACTATTATCATTATTTTATTATCCCCGTTATTATTGTCATCATTATTTTATTTATTCATTATTATTATGATAATAATCATGATATCATTATTGCTATTATTGTTATAAGATATTCGTATTACTATTATAGTTGCATTATTATCATTATTTATCAACATGGTATTTTTTATACTTATTTATTTTATTTTATTTTATTATCCTAATATCATCCTTTTATTGTTACTTATATGGTCATTTCATTTCATTTTGCTATCACCATTCCATGTGTCATATTATAATATACTATCTGTTTTTTTCTCTCTAAATGCACATCACTTTAAAAGTACGCTCATTTTACATAACGCCTAGGAAATAACTAAAACCAAGGCAATGCTCATTATTTTTGGAATTCGAAAAGTTGTGCTCCTAACTTACGGAGTTTGACCCTCTTCAAAAATCGAAATAATCAAACATTCTTTTTTAAAATAACTAAAAACAAGATTAAGGTAGCAATTAAATGGCGATTTTTCTGGCTTTCGAGAATTTGAAGTATCATGTCCTAACTCATGTGGCATGGTCTTTCTTCTCAATTAACTAGGAATGAAACATGTTTTATTAAATTTAATTTAGCTAAGTAATATATTATTACAAAAAGGGATTCTGTTTTGCATTCTCTTCAAATTTTCAACTCTCGACACTAAGACATTAAGTAATCAACTAGGTACCAATTTTGGGCGTCATGAGGGTGCTAATCCTCCCTCGTGCGTAACCGACTCCTAAACCCACTTCCTAGATTTTGTAGACCAAAAAATCATTATTTAAATAAATCAAACCTTCTATTAAAACGATCAAATTACAAGGTGATCCGATCACACCTCATAATAAAGGTTGGTGGCGACTCCCATTTAGGTTCCTTTTAAAATAAAAAGTCGATTCCAAAAAGGTTTCGACATATATTAATAAGTCCAATAGATGATTGAGTCCCACGTCTGCTGGCCGCTTATTCTTGAGAGTTCCCTAAAATTTATTCAAGTAGTTAATTAGTTGCAATGTAGAGCTTAACATAACAAACTAGTCTACGTATAAAACAAAACTCAAATATTATTAATTATCCAAATACCAATTCAGTCTCTTCAATCAGATTAATAAACCTAAACGGATTCAAACAGAAAATGGTCCCAATACGTAGCAGATTAGTACAGATGCATGTATACATAAATACAGTCAGATATATATGTCATACAGTAGTAGAGTAGTACAGACGCATTTTCCTATTCCATCCGCTACACACCATCTCCAACCACCCTACACACCAATAGGTATATAATACCCGTCCATCCCTATACACTTCATAGTGTCTGTATGACATGTTACAGTGTTTACAGTCTCACTGCCAGATTAGATAATACCATAAGTTGTTTGACCACCAGTTGACTACAGAATACTCTCTCCAAATCATAACTTCTACCCTACGTCGTTGCAGTCGGATAACAGACATGTATGTATATATGTAATGCAGTTACAACTATGTTCACACATTTCTAATATAAAAAGATGTCAATATCATTAATATCTAACTCATACCAAATCCCAGAGTCCACTTGTAATTACAATGATTAGCCCATATCATTCAATTCAATTCATATGCATCCTAGGGACAACCTACTTCTGCCTCACACGTTAATTTCAACGCTATCCAAATTCCGTAATCTAGGCTCACAACCCCGTGTGCCTCAAAATCAAATTTAGTGAGTTGCATGGCCTAGACACATGCCCATGTGTCTTACCCGTGTGACTCCAAATCTCAACTTCAAGAGTCAGCCTGGACACACACCTGTATGTCTTGCTCGTGTGACTCCAAATCACAACTTAGGGAGTTACACGGTTTGGACACACGCCCGTGTGCCCTACCCGTGTGACACACACATGTGTGTCTTACCCGACGCTGTAGAGGCACCCAATTACGAATTGCAAGCCTAAAACAAGTTTCAAACATTCAATTGAACAAACTATCGCAAAATACGCAAGCAACAACAATCAAAATTCATCGAAACTTTCGACTCACCACACGAAACAATGAAAGATTACTGACCGCGAATTCCCAGTACTCGTTCGATTCCTAAGTAAACGCTAGGTGTTAGTCGTCTCCTGAATTCCCCCTAATGTATTGACACCACGCATAACAAGTTAACAGACCTCAAGATTTTGAAGAACCCCAAAACATACAATAACACACTTTGTGAAACAATCGACTCAACTTACCTTGAAACTCATCGGAACAAGCAATGACACGACCTAACGAAGCAGTTTATACATGAAGAACAGTCAACAAAAAAATGTGAATAGAAAATAAAGAGAGGAAAAAACAAACAGGCTGGGAAGAATGAAGATGAATGTCAATCAAAAAAGGGAAGGATTGTAATGACCCAAAATTCACGGGCATCAAAAAAGTGCATTTTCGGGCCTTTTTCTTAGTAAACCGAACTCATAAATAATTATTAAAAATATTTATGAGTCTTGTGGTGTGTCTAATTAGGTTTCAATTAAGTGAATTTAGCTTAATTAAGAGTAATTAGGAAAAAGGACTAAATTGAATAAAGGATGAAAGTTGAATTGTAGATTAAAAGAAAGTAAAAAGACCAAAATGACAAATATGCCATTTAGCATAAATGAGGCAGCAACTTAGAAAAAAATCTAAGATTTTCTTAGATTTATTATGTTATATAATTATAATTATAATTATAATTATAATTATAATTATTATTATTAATTATTATTAGTATATTATGAAATAAATTAAAATAAAGACAAATGTATAGTGAATGAATTGTACATGTGTAATGTATATATTTATACACTTGTAAAATAAATAAATAATTACTTATAATTTAAGTATAAAGATATTTATTAATTAAATAATTATTATTATATTATAAAACTAATATAATTAAAATAAAGTAAATAAAAGAAGAAAGAAAAGAAAAAGAAAGAATAGAAGTTGAAACGAAACAGAGAAGGGGAAAGGAGAAAGAAAAAGAAAAACTAAGGTTTTGAAGCTTTAAGCTTTAATTGGTAAGTCAATTAAGTCCTTTTCTTTTTATTTTGATATTTTAGAAGCTTTAGGACAAGGTTTTGTTGAAATTGAGTTGAAATTTTGAAAGTTCTTAGATTTTTGAACATGATTCATGTTGGACAAATTGTTGAATTAGGGGTTTGATTAATAGAACTTCTAGTTAGAATTGACTAAAGGATTAAATTGTAAAGTAAGCTATAAGTTTTGTGTTAGAGGGACTAAATTGAAATAAATTTGAAATTAGGGTTTTATCATGAACATTAGATAGTTAAGTTGAATTTGGTAGGAAATTGAGTAGAAACAAAGTATGAATTGTGTTAGAAAAGTAAATGAGTTTAATTAGGACCAAATTGAAATTAAGTTAGAAATTGAATAGAAATTCAATTATTTAATATAAATTAGTATTGTATTAATAGTGTAAATTACTTTAAATTTCGTAGCAAGCAAAGAACCAGAGCCATCAGCTTAAAAAGGAAAGGAAAAAGTTATCGAGGAGTAGACACGAGAAAATCACAATTTCTATTACTATAATTCAAATTATTTACTATTAAATGTTATATTTAAATTATGTAGTTAATAAGTAAATTATGAGGTAAGTGTATTATTGAATTGTATGAAATTGAGTTATATGATTAATATGTATTGAAATTGAATAGCATGTGGATTGAAATGGAAAATGTATTGAGTTGAATTGTATATTGAATTGAAAGTGTATTTGATAGGGAAGTAAAATTTAATTGAGAATTGGAATTCCCTATTAACTAGTCGGGCTGAGTCAGGTATAGTTGACATGCCATAGGATTGAAAGGATTTGGAGATTTTCCGGCTTGGCCGAGGAGACACTGATGTCATTATATTTTTTCGGACTATCCAAAGAGGCACTTAGTGCCGTTCTGGTGTGTTGGGTGGATCATACTGGTGTGTTTGGGTGGATTATTCTGGTGTGTTTGGTTGGATTATTCTAGTGTGTTTGGTTGGATCCGTGTATCTGCCAAGGTCCGAGTATTGTTAATAGGGGTAAATAAATGAAATGAGAAAATTGAATGAGTTTGATCGTTTAATCTACTGAAAGTATGAGAAAGTAGAATTATGAATTGAAATGTGAATTGAAATTGAGATATGAGATTTGCAAGCATGAACCTAAGGTTTATGAATTGATCGAAGATTTGAATTGTTGATATATGATGTCAATTGATGAATTATTATAAATGAAGTATTAATTTGAAAGTAAATTAATTCTTATGAATTACATTCTTACATATTTGATGCTTATAGAACATTAATATTATTTAGTTTGAATTATGGTAATACCACTGAGTATAGACATACTCAGCATACGGTTGTTTCTGTGCGCGGATTAGTAAAAGTCAAAGGTCCCGGTTTAGCATCCAGATCAATCCCGACCTCAACACAACCTTGGTGATGTAAATTTTCCTCTTTTGGTAAAAGTGGCATGTACTTAGGAGTTGTAAAGGTCATTTGAATATGTTTTGTAATTTTTATTGTAAAGAGTTATTTACAAAATTTAAATGGTTGAATGAAATAGTAAGAAACTTATAAAATGTTTTGGTACTTTGGCACCAAGTTAAGTGGAAAGATGAATGAAGTTATTAATTAATTTTAAATGATATTATGAATGTTGTTAGTTATATTATTAAGTTAATGTTTTAGGCATAATTTAGGTATATTGAGTGTGCAAATGTATTGGTTAAAATATTGGTATTGGATTGGGTTCGATTTGAATTTGCAGGATTGGTTAGGTTAGTATAAAAGGCTCATATAAGTTCACACGGCTTGGCACACAGGGGTGTGATTAGACCGTATGAGACACACGGCTAGTACATAGGCGTGTGGTTTGGCCGTGTGTCCTCTGCAAATTAAATTTTGGAAATAGAATACCCAGGTTTTAGCACATGGACAGAGAAACGGGCGTGTGCCTCAGCCGTGTGAAGGATACAGCCTTGAACACGGGCATGTGTCGTGGCCGTGTGAAAATTGCACTAGATTCGAATTGAAAATAAATCCACACGGGCTAAGCACACGGGCGTGTGGCTTGGCCATGTGAAATCAATTTGTTCATGAACAATAAGTCAGAGAGTTACACGGGTGTGTCCTAGCTGTGTGAGCCACACGGTATGTCAACACGGACATGTCATGGAGACACATAGGCGTGTCCCTGACCCACACGGGCGTGTGAGCCCTGCACCTAGGAAAAATTTTAAAAATTCATGAAAAATTTTTGGAATACTCAAATAGGTCCCGTTCCACTTTTATTACATGTTTTGGGCCTCGAGGGTCCATTACAAGGACTTAATGATTAAATTATACTATGTATGTTATTTATTTATGAATTATTTGTAAATTGTTCGATATGTCCGGTAATGCTCCGTAACCCTGTTCCGGCGACGATTTAGGGTTAGGGGTGTTACAAAGATATTTAAATTTCAAATCCATTTTTACTGAAAAAGGAAAAATAAAAACCCTTGCTACATACGCTGTAACTCGAACACAAAACCAGAAAGTAGACAAATGCTTAACTAATGAACTAGCAGGCTCATTCTTGACACAAAATGCATAAAATTAAACTTAAATAAGGAATCCTAAGCTAAGGGTTCAAGAAAAAAAACTTATCAAATTTCCAAAAATTTAAGTGACTCGAATCTCAAATCTCAAGGGAGAAACAGAACACACAACTACAGAAGCAAACACATATTCAACATTACGACTTAGTAATAAAAACTCAAATTTTGGGACGTTACAACTCTCTCCCCTAAAAGCAAATTTCGGCCTCAAAATTTTTATGGTGTATCGAATCTTCAAGTTCCCAAATGACTTCCTTGGTACCGTGGTTCCGCCACAGAACCTTTACCAAGGGTACAGTCTTCCTTCACAAGACTTTAACATCCCGCTCCAGAATTTGAACCAGTTCAGATCTAGGCACACCTTTATTTCCTCTACAGGCACTATGTGAGAAGGGTTGGACCAATATTTCCGCAACATCAAGACATGAAACATGTCATGGATCCGATCAAGTTTAGGTGATAGCTTAAGCTGGTAAGCAACTGGTCCCACCGGTTTCAAAATACAGTAAGGTCCATTGAATCTCGGACTTAACTTACCCTTACGTCCGAACCGGAAGACCTTTTTCCACGGCGATACTTTCAAAAACACTTGTTCACCCACAGAGTACTCAATATCTCTTCTTTTTAATTCAGCATATGACTTCTGCCGGTTCGAAGCTGCTTTCAAACAATACCAAATCAATTTAGTCATATTCTTATTTTTAAATACCAATTTGAGACCTAGAACCCGACATTCACCTAGCTCGATCTAACACATGGAAGTACGACACTTACGGCCATACAGGGCCCCGTATTGTGCCTTCTGAATGCTAGACTGATTACTATTGTTATATACAAATTTGGCTAACAGTAGGTGATCCTCCCAACTGCCCCTGAAGTCAATCACACAACTCCACAACATATCCTCTAATATCTAAATAACTCGCTCAGATTGTCCTTCGGACTGAGGATGATATGCAGCACTGAAATCCAATCAAGTACCTAACGCCTCATGTAACTTGTTCCAAAATCGAGAGGTGAAACATGGATCCCTACCCGAAATATTCGAAACTAGAATTTCGTATAACTTCACAAGTTTAGACATGTACAACTTAGCTAATCTTTATAGTGAATAATCGGTCCGGATTGGTAGGAAATGGGCAGACTTAGTCAATCAATCAATGATGACCTACATTGAATCCTTCTTAGTGGGCATTAGAGGTAATCCGCTAATGAAGTCCATTGTTACATGTTCCCACTTCCATTGGGGAATCTTGATCAGCTGAAGCAACACCAAACGTAATTGATGCTCAGCCTTAACTTTCTAACACATCAGACAGTGAGAAACGAAAGTAGTCCCTTCCTGTTTCAACCCTGGCCACCAGTACAGTTCTCGAAGATCACTGTACATTTATTCCTACCAGGATGCATAGTGTCAAGGCTGCTATGTGCTTCCTGCAGGACCGACTGTCGCAACTCACAATCCTTAGGCACACAAACCCGACATCTAAAACACAGAATCATAATTCGAATTAAGATTTTCATACCGAGACGGGACTTGGGACGAGGAAATCAAATCGCATAGAACCCCTTTCGGCATGGTTGACATATAGTCCTTGGAGGACTCTAGTTTCCAATCCATGGCCTATTTTACCATTAATAACACCATGAAGCCATGCAAGGGATTTCTTCAAGGAATCACCACCTTCCATATTCTGCAATTTCTTTCTTCTGTTGCTTCCTTCGTAATGCTGTGAATATACTTTTTAGACTTTTTTTTTTTTCTAACTGCGGAAAAACAAATTTTTGGTATGGCTTCGATATTATATTATAAAAGGACATTTCATCATGAACGACATTTGAGATTGAATTTTTTAATTGAATGGTGAATTTCTATAATAATTTTTTTTAAATGCAATCAATATTGATCGTCATGTTTTAATCAACTCGTGTTTATGCTTTTATCTATCGACTTTCATATTAATTCTTTAAATATTTATGTGTTCACTTTAAGTCCATTTATTTATTTTTTTTATAATTTGATCCTTTCAAGTATTATATATTCCTCAATTAGTCTTTAATGATTATATGATAGTACATCATTGTTAACAATTACATTAATAATCAATGATAATAATATATTATTACTAGTTTTCTTATCTCGTGCCATATATGGATTTGTTGCATGTATTAATTAAATTATTTGTAATTATTTTAAAAAAAATATTTAACGTTTTACAAATAATATGATTAAAAAGGTAAAGCACAATAATATATATAATAAATAATATGTTTAATATTGCCATGTTGGAATATTAATAAAATTTTAATTTTTAAATTTCATTTTATTCTTCTTCATTTACGAAAATCCGTATGTTTTAGTGGACACTTTCGTTGCAGAGATTTGAATTTAGGAGTCATCTAAAGAAGCTTCTAGTAATATGAATTTAATTTATTAAAATTAAATAAAAATATTGAACTTCTAAATTAATTTTGAAATTCTTGATATCATCATTCCACATTAACAAATATGTGTCACAATTTAATTAGTTAAAAAGACATGAAATAAGTAAAAATAATTAACAGAATTAACAAAAAAAAAATCAAATTGTTTAAAAGTTTTCGACTTAAACAACTAGATCAAAAATAAAATTATCAACTAGATACAAGTGGCTAAAACATGAGAGATAATATGAATGACATGAGTCTCTTATTCGGTATTTAGGATAGTAAATAATTAATTAAAATAACTAGGTTCTTATTTTTTTCTATTTAATAATTAGTAAAAAGTTAACATCATTTTATTGGAAACGAAGTGGTCAAGTTGTGCTATGTGAATGAATAATCTAATTTAAATGAATCGCGAAATTGAATTGTTAATTAGAGCCAAGTGTTTTTAATTCGTAAGGTTGTTGATGAATTAAATTTTAAAAACGTGTTTTAGAGTTATTTTAACTTACAAAATTAATTGCTGAACTATTCTTACAGTTAATTTATAAACTAAGGAAAGATTAGTGATTTGAAATTTTTTTTTTTTGATTGCTATGCTTATCATTTAATAAGAAAACAACATATAATCCGTAATCGATTCCAATATCGAAACTGATATTGTACCTTAGGTTTGATTTTGCATTGTATTGGTTCATTCTTCACTATTTTGATTTTTTTTTTATATTATTCTTCCTTTTGTTTATATTTTTCTCTCTTTGGAATAATTAAAAACCTTTTTTTTTTTTTACTTTCCATGCAATTTTCTTAGTCAGGACCACAACTAATTTCTGGTCATAGCAGGATTCAATTCTATTTATCCCATCCTTGGAAAATTTTATTTTGTTTTAAAGGGTAGGAAATTAAAATTTGTGGATTCGATGTTGATCAATAATTTATATATTCAAATTAGGTTTTAGAAATAAATTATATTAATTGCTTAAAAGTATTTAAAAATGATATAACATATATTATAATATTAATAAATTTGAATATCTTTTAAAATTTATTTATTTTTTATTTTATAACATATCTAAAATGTATATTTTAATTTTTGAGAACACTTTTTAACAACAATATTAAAACATAAAATCTTAATCTTAAACTAGCCTGTAAAACCCTATAAATCTGAGTTATTTTAATGAAACCTTTGAACTTGCATTAGAGGTTTCTACGGGCCTAAGTTATATGAAATGTTTGAAAACTTTTTTGTTTAGGCTTATTATATAAAAAGCCTTTGTAAAATAATTCAATAATTAATTGAGCCCTCAATTGAAAATAACATTCAATTTAATCAAATATAAACAATTAACTAAGTTCTCAAAGAATCATTTTCCGTGCAAGCTCCTGACATTCGTTAACTTTGCCACATGACATGCTAAGGTTGTGCCATGTGGTGAAATGTAGTAATTTCTTTTAAAATTATTTTTAAAAATTCTAAAAATATAAAAAAGATATTTTTGAAAATTTTAAAAAATTAGAATTTTTTTAAAAACATAAAATATTAAAACTGATAGAAAACTTTTTAAAAATAAACAAATTATACTTTTTAAAATTTATAATAATTTAAAACATTTTAAAATTTTCAAAAATTATAAAAAATGGAAAATTTATAATATTAAAATATTAAAATTTATTAAAAATACTATGAAATTGAAAAAAAATTTATTAAATTTTATTAAAAAGTATTAAAAATTGTTTCAAATTGTTGAATGTTTTGTTTCACTAGCCCCTTAGAGTGATTCGTCGACATATATATAAGACACGACCCACTAATGTGACGTGCTAGGAGTGATTAGGCACCATGCGTGATGACACGTTACCCCTACTAGAGGTTGCACTTATCTTAAATACTCCTCAAAAGATTATAGGCAAGCTAGGTGAGACTATGAAAGTGGCGAGCACTCGTGACAGGTGAGCTCTTAGGGAGCTCGCCGGAGCATACATGCCAGGCAAGCACTCATAACGGGCGGGCTCTTGGGGAGCTCGTCAAAGCTTATGTGTCAAGCGAGCAGGGTTTACGTGGCATGCTTTATTATCATTTGCATAACTTGGTTCCTCTAATTAAAACTTGCTAGATGCACTTTATCAACGGTAACAAAATACAGTTGTGTCCTGCTTATTGGGCTTATTTTTTAGGAAAATGAACCATTTTGTTGAAGTTTTTTCTTTAAAATGACAGTCGACTAACCCTAAACTGTTCATTGGTTGTTTCAACTTAAAAAGTTCACAAGTTGTCGCTGTTAAGAAGAGAAGTTGTCATTTAGAGGTAAAAATATTTAGTCTTTCAACTGCTTTTTCTGTTTTCTTCTACGATGGTTAGGGTTAGACATGATTTGGGTGGGCGGGGTGGGGGCTACATTGGTCGTAGCAACCAGGGTTGTGGGTCAGGGTTCGTAAATGAGGGCACAAATCGCCGTGAGCAACGTGAGGCTCCGACGCCTGTGGAGGCAGAATATTATAAGTAATCATTTATGTACTGTACCCATTTTAAATTTTGGTCAAATCACGATGAACACAATGCTGATCCATTGACAACAATTTATATTTTCGGGTAAACTATATCCAAGGTCACTAAACTATTAGTAAGTTTACATTTTGGTCTTCAACTTCAGAAAGTTACAAAATGGTCACTAAAATATTTGGAAGTTTTCATTTAAAATCACCAGGCTATTAAAATCGCTACTGTATGACCTTCTCTATTCATACCGCCTGCACCAATCAAAAGCTCGCATTCCACTTCTCTTTTACAGTTCAGATTTCTTTTTTCGTGAAACAACTTTGAACGTCATGAATCTGTGAACCAAAATTCAAATAGCTTTCTTCCTCGATCTCTAACATTGATCATCGATCAATTTGATAAAATTTATTATAATTAAGTATTTGCTTCAATAGTTAGGAGCTTTAATTTTGTGTTTGATGTCTTGGTTTAAGTTACATCCTTTTGGGAAAATCCAATTATTTTTGCTCCTAGCTTTATCCTTATTTGTATGGCTTAAATAATATTTTTGGTCAATTTATGATAAAATGAGCTTGCTAATTCAAGTAGCAAGGTGTTAGTTTACTCTTTAGTCTTGTGTTTGAATCTTTGTAGGAGCAAAGTGGCAAAATTTTTGCTAATTCCGTTTGAGTCCACCATGTAGTAGTTGTGGTCTAATCGAATTATGTATGCGGGGAAAATCTGATAACCGTTAGTTAATTAGGATTGGAATTTTTTTTTAAAAATATTATCATTATTGTTATTATCTTTTCTTATTTTTAATTAAATTAAATTTGTATTTAATTTTATTTTTATTTCTTTCTTTTTGCAAAAAAAAAAAAAATTCCCTATTCCCCACGTTTCCCACTTTCTCATTGCCCCATTCATTCGTTTTGCGTTTCTGCCGGTAAAAACAAAGTCAAAATCTGTTTCTTTATTTTCTTCCTTTCTTTAATATTTGTTATCGTTCGTTCGGCTTTTTTGGATTTTGTTGCTTTAATTCTATTAATTTCTTGCGGTGGTGTTGCTTCAATTTCTGTTCTCTTACGAATTTAGGTTTTGGATAATTGAGAGTAAGTGGTTCTGTCGAATTTCGTTAAGTTTATAAATGTTATATTCCTATCTTCTTAAAAGCGAGGTTTAATCTTGTGAGATTTTTGTGGTTAGATGACAATCAAGAAACTCGAGATTGGCCTCCTGCGATTTAGTTGTGTTAGGAATTTGCTGCGAATTTTGGGTGAGCTTTTGAATGCTTGAAGGTTTAATTTTTGGTTTATTGTCGCATTTGTAATGTTGGTGATCGAGTGTGTTACTTTGGATTTAGTAAATTGTTACGGGAACTAATCGTATAAATGGTTGTTTTAGGTTTTGAGAATATCTTGGTTGACTTCCCATTAGAAAATATCCAGGTGTGTAACGAGATACCCGAAAAATAGCGAATGGCAAAAGCTGAAAAATTGCACTGTCGACGCCACACGACCGTGTGTTGGATCGTGTGAAACACAAGGTCTGGGCCAATTGGGTCATGTGGGCCACACGGGTTGGCCATTTAAGTTGTGTGGGCCAAAATTCTGAATTTTTTCCTAATACTGTCAACATCATTTGGATCGATCATAGGCCTTTCGTAGAGTCAGTATGTTATAAATCAAGCTATAAAACACGAACTCTGACCATCTGATAGCGTTAAATTTTATATAAATATGTTATATTTAATTTGAAAAATAGCATGTACATTGTAAACATATCTAATATCAATTAGTTATTTATTTGCATCTGGGTTGGGATTTGTTATATGGAGGAAGTGTAGGCAATATAATAATCTGTCGTATTTGGTGGCTCAACCACATATATATTGTAAACTGGGATAAATCACCTAATAAATCGGCAGCTCATTTGCAAATATTTTGAAAAGTATCATACCAACACTAAGCGGCGTGTATAGTACCTTATATGGTGTGATGGGATGGTCGGAGATGGTGTGTAGCATATGAGGGTAGGATTATATATTCGCATCTAAACTCTCTGTTTATCTGTTACTTTCAGGTAACCCTCAGACTTAGGATGGGCCGATGCGACGGAGCTCGATTAAAATTTAATTCATTCTATTTGTTTTGACTTTATGGTGTTCTTTTATTTCTGGACGGATGGACATTTTGGGACTGTTTGATTTTGGATTTTGTTTTCGTCTTTTCCTAGAAATTATTTAAACGTTTTTATTTATAACATACGTTTTACCTGCAAAATGTTGAACTTTCAAACAACAAATTGTGTTTTCCCAAAATTTTTACGTTGTAAAGAATTCTGTTGCAAACATATATATTTTGGAAAGTGTAAACTAACAATGTTTTCATTAAATTAGTTAAGCAATATATGTTTTCAAATAAACCTAATTTTTGTGTAATGAGAGCTTACGACGTATTTTCAAAACAAATGAATTTTGGATTTTCAATCGATTTACAATAACATCTCTAGATCTGGCCAAAAAGTTTAGTCCAGGTTTGAGGTGTTACATTTTTCTACTCGTTAATGGGTATTGTTTGTCAAATCATCGCTTGGAGCTCGCTATTTGAACTTTTAAAAAGAAAAACTTAACAACACAATGACTTAAATAAAAACTTTTGAATACTTTATTGACTTAAATAAAAACTTCTGAATAGTGTAGTGACCATTTTGTAACTTTTTGAAGTTGAGTGACCAAAACATAAATATACTAATAGTTTGGTGACCTTGGATATAGTTTACCTACTAATTCACATATTCTTCTTGCCAATCTAGTTTTCCTTGCTTGTTTGTGGAGTTGATTTCGGTTAGGTTTGTCAAAACCTTTTTTTTAAATCGACTTTTATTTTGAAATAAACGAAAATGGAGTCGCCACCAATCCTTTTTTATGAGGTATGATCGGATCACCTCGTAATTTGATCGTTTTAATAAAAGGTTTGATTTATCAAAACAATATTTTTTGGTCTAAAAAATCCAAAAAATGGGTTCGGGAGTCGATTACGCACGAGAAAGGATTAGCACCCTCGTTACGTCCAAAATTGGTACCTAATTGATTACTTGATGTCTTTAGTGTCGAAAAATGAAAATTTGAAGAGAATTTAAAATACGATCCTTTTTTGTATTAAGATACTTTAATAGAAAAGGCTTTATTCTGAATTAATCGAGAAAAAGGATCATGTCCCGTGAGTTAGGACACGACGCCTTTAGTTTTTGAAAACCAGAATAATCGTCGTTTTAATCATTACTTGAATCTTGCTTTTTATATTTTTGAAATAGATATTCGATTATTTCGGTTTTAGAAAGAAGCCATACTCCGTAAGTTAGGAACACGACTTTTCTAATTCCAAAAATAACGAACATTGCCACGATTAAAAATTTTTACCTTTTTTATACATCGTGCAAAAAAAGAATGTACCACTTAATACGATATGCATTTTACTTATTCGGGCATAATATACACATATATAAATGCTATAATAATAATGTAAATATAACAATAATAATATTATTAATTCATGGCATTAACAACAAAATAAATAAAGTAACTTAAAATATAAAAATGAAAATGAAAGGTGCTTAATGAAAATGAATTATAACTAATATCAAATTGAAATATTTAGAAAGTAAAAGAATAATAAATAAAATAAATACAAATAAGGTTAAATTTATGTATTTAAAAAGTAAAAGAATAATAAACAAACAAATAAATGGGTATAATAAATATAAATAATATTAAATTTAGGTATTTGAAAAGTAAAAGAATAATAAATAAATAGATATATCAAATATAAATCATTTTAAACTTTAAATATTTAAAAAGTAAAAGAATAACGAATAAATAAATAAATAGATAAAACAAATATAGATAATGTCAAATTTAAATATTTAAAAGTAAAAGGATAATAAATAAATAAATAAATCAAACAAATGTAAATAATATTAAATTTTAAATATTTAAAAGTAAAAGAACAACAAATAAATAGATAAAATAACTCATAAAAGGATGAAATTAATTGAATGAATGACTGAATTGAAATTTAAACGAAATCAACAGTAAAAATCATAATAAAATAAAATAAAAGACTAAAATTAAATGCTCGAGAAGGGTAGGGACCAACTGGTATTCCCAGGCCCACAAAGCGCACCTTTTCAAGAGGGATCAAAACGGAAAAAGACAAAATTAAATAGTGAAATTTTAGAAAAGAAAAAAAGAAATAAGACTGGATTGAAACAATCCGCAAAAGCGAAAGGACCAAAAGAGTAAATAGACCCCCATGTCAAAAACATGCAGATCCCGTGTGGTTCGGGTCGAGTCGCCGTGTCCTGATTCAAAATGACACCATTTTGGAGCTTCTGAAGCCAGGCCAAAACGACGTCGTATCAACACCTTATATAAGTAAAAAAAATTGGAAAAAAAATCATTTTAACAGCATTTAAAAAAAAACTTTCTTTCTCTCTTTTTCTCTCTGGGCACAACCCAGAATCCGACCGTGGGAGCCACCGTCGATCCGCTGCGGCCACCAGTCATGTAACGCCCTAAAATTCTTATTTTTATTTCTGTTAAAATGTGACACCATTGTGTATCTGCTTCAGTGATTAAGTGTTCTGAGTGTGTGTTCTGATCTAAGCCTTGTGCTTGGAGAGTGGACTTATAGTAAATCATTTGTAATTCCATATCAGAATAGGCTTGCTAGTTTGGTGGTTAAGATGTGTGTTAGTGTGTTGAGGGTCTGGAGTTTGAATCCCTGCGCAGGTGTGGGAGTTTATTTTTTCTCGTTTGACTGAGAGTTCCGGTCAAATAGAAATTCTGACTAGTGGGTGGTTAGTGGGTTAGTGGGAGAAAATTTAGGGGGTTATCAGAATCTGATCAGTTGTGTTTACTATTTCTCAAAATCCTTTCTTGTCATTTTTTCCTCTCCTCCTACTCTCTAATTTTGATTTCTTTTTACTTTCATTCGATTACTATTGTGTTTCTCTAACAACTGTTGTTTGCGTTCGTCGGTAAGTTTTGTTCTGCCACCATCTTGTTGTTTCATGGTTGGATTTTGATGGAGGTTTATGTTTGATTTTCGATTAGGGGAAAATCAAGGTTCTGTTGGTGCTCTTGCAGCAGATTAAGCGTTAGGGATTTTGTTCCGTCACCGGTAAGTATACGGATGCCTTGTTGGATGTGATGAGTTACTGTTCATAGTATAGTTCTGTTAACTTTTCGAAGGTAATACTGAAATTGGGCTTTTGGTCACGCTGTTTTTAGGTTTCAGGAGGCTTAGGAGTGGTTCCGCATCAAACCAATACCAGGTGTGTACCCGAAACACAGAAATCGAGTTTTTGGAAAAAGCCAAATTGGCCACTGTCGACGCCACACGGGTGTGTGGTTGCCCGTGTGGTAGGCCGTGTGTGAGGACACAGCCGTGTGGTTGACAAAGACATGGTCGTGCGCAGCACACAGTCGTATGATAGCCGGGGTGTGGTCGTGTGGGCCACACGGGATAAATTGAACTGGGCGTGTGGGCCACACACGTGTGATATTTGGGTCAGGCCGTATGATCCACACAGGCAATGCCAATCTAGGCGTGTGGGCCTACACGAGTAAACCACATGGGCGTGTGGGCCCATTTAGCTAAAATGTTTCCTAAGGTTGCACGGGTCGCCCAAGTCGATTGTGAACCTACTGTAGGGTCGGTAAGCGCTACTTAGACCATAAATCGTGTGATCTGGTTATACTGTATGTATTGAACATGTTGAATTTATGCATGTTTACTGATCTGTATGTATGACTGGTAATTGAATTGTAATATGTAAGCATGTAATTTTGTATGTCTGCATTAAGCATGTTTAGTTGCATCTGCATTGGGGCGGGATGATTATTATTAGAGGAAGTGTACTGAAAGGCTTTCATGCCTATTATCTAGCAGCTTAGCTACAATAGTACTAATATGTACCGCATTCGGTATGACTTGGTGAGTAGGGCTGGGTGGGTATTTTAAACCCCACATAGTGTGTAGGGATGGTCGGAGATGGTGTGTAGAGGCTGGTGGGTAGGACACTGATTTCTGTTACTGTATGCATACTGATGGGCTAAGGCCCTAATTTATATCTAGAACTGAATCTGTAATGGACTTAGGCCCAGACCGCATTTGACTGATAGACTATTGTTTGATTGTATGCTTGTCTTCTGTGGGGATTACACACTGATTTTACGTAAACTCACCCCTTTCTATTTTATATATACAGGTAATCTCCAGACTTAGACGGATCGGTGCAACGGAGGGCTCAACGGTGACCACATGACTATTGAACTGATTTAATTCCATTTAAGGTTTTTAATTCCTATTATTTTTGGAGTATGATGTAATTTGGACTGTTTCATTTGTTTTGGATTTTAATTGTTTTCATGAACTTTTGAACTGCATCAAAAACTCGATTTAATTTAAAATAACGTTTTTTTAAACGCGAACGATTTTATTTAAATATCACGGTTTTAAAAGCTTCCGCCATAGAATATGTTTTTAAACGAATCAAATTAACGAGAAAATGATTTTGAAACCAACGAGAGATTAATAGAAGATATTAAACGGAAATGGTTTTAACTTGATAAATTCACTTTCAAATTCCATTCCACGTGATATCGTCAGATTCGACCATAACGTCTAGGAAGGGTTTGGGGTGTTAGAAGTCACCGGTGACGGAGACCGCTGCCTCCGATGGCCAAAAATCGGCAATATTTTCCAAGGAGTCCTTTTTTCGCGTAAAACTCCGATCTGGAGTCGAAATCGCCAAAAGTCTCACCGAAATTGTCCAGAAAGGAAAAGAACCTTTTGGCTTCTACTCCTCCGACGACGGCGCAACAGGTAAAGCTTCTTTTTTTATTTTCTATTTATTTCGAAAAGTAAAAAAATAAAAATAAAATCACCTCTTGTATTTGATTTTTTGTATTTCAGATTGCTCCTTTTTTGTGTTTTTTTTTCTTTTCAAAAAAAAATCCCCCTTACAACCTATTTTTTTCGGCTTTTTATAGCAGAATGTTACACTGTTCTTTTGCTATTCATTTCTACTATTTCTTGCTACTGTTTCTTTTCTGTTGCGTGTTTTTATTTGCTATCTTTTTTCTTCATCCTTTTTTGCAGGCATTGGCGAGGTCAACGGAAATGGTGGCAGAATGAGTGTCAGACGGCACGCCTGCCAACGTGGCAAGGTTGTGGCGCGAAAAAGGGGCTAGGGTTTTTGTTTTACTGAAATTAGTTAAGGTTGTGGGCCACTGGGCCATTAGGGTTTTTTTTTTTAATTTTGGGCTATTTGTAATTAGACTTTATTATTTGGTTTTGTTTTATTATTGGGCCCGGACAAAATTGGACTTCTAGAGCTGCCCCTCTTTGCTCGTTGTCGTGCAACGAGAATGGAGCAAAAACTTTAAGAAGGATCAATTTTTTCTAATCTTGCCGAATCTCGACTTCTTTAGTGCTTTTTTTCAAGTGGTTTCATCCTATCCTACATCAACTTCAAAGGTATAGAAATTTTAGTTTCAATCTACTCCACTGTAATTTCTGGGAGATGAGATCCGTATCCTCAACCTACTCCGCTGCAACTTCAGGGAGATAAGATTTGTAGCTTGTAGCTTTAGTCTATTCCACTACAACTTCAGGGAGATAAGACTTGCTATAGTAGATTTAATTTGACTCGCTGCAACTTCAAAGGTATAGGATTTGTCGCTTCAATCTGCTCCACTGTAATTTTAGGGAGATAAGATTTGTAACTCGTAGCTTTAATCTATTCTACTGCAACTTTCAGGGAAACAAGATTTTTTGCTTTAATATGCTCTACTGTAACTTCAGGGAGATAAGATTTGTAACTCGTAACTTTAATATGTTCTACTGTAACTTTCAGGGAAATAAGATTTGTAGCTTTAATCTGCTCTACTGCAACTTCAAGGAGATAAGATAAGTAACTTGTAGCTTCAATCTGTTCCACTGCAACTTCAGGGAAATAAGATTCACTATCTTCAATCTGTTCCACTGCAACTTTAGGGAAATAAGATTTGTAACTTGTAGCTTTAATCTATTCCACTGCAACTTTAGGGAAATAAGATTCGCTATCTTCAATCTGCTCCACTGCAACCTCAGGGAGATAAGATTTATAACTTGTAGCTTTAATCTTTTCCACTGCAACTTCAAGGAAATAAGATTCGCTATCTTCAGTCTGCTCCACTGCAACCTCAGGAAGAGAAGATTCATCACAATGACTTCAATTCATCCCACTGCAACTTCAAGGGGATAAGGTTTGTGGCTTTAATTTGCTCTACTGTAACTTCAGGGAGAAAACTTTCCACGATAACTTCAATCCATCTCACCGTAACTTTAGAGGTATAGGATTTGTTGTTTCACTAGTCTGTTACACCGTTCTCTAGGGAACGTGACCTATAGAATCTAATTCATGGGCCTATATTTATGCCAAGCGATTAGGATGTTACGATCAAAATAAATCAAATGCTCCTAACTAGATGTGTATAAATGATATTTGCATGAATGCAGAATGTCATTTTTTGATAATGATCCCCTTTTTAGTGCTTAGGTTAACATTGCTCGTTATTCGTCAAGGTTCTATCACTGAGGTGTTACCATGCCTTCTTGATCAGATCTGGTATCTTTGATAGGAAACCCGAAAAGGTAATCACAATTTGGACTATTCGTTCCATGATCCTTCCAACCTTCAAATTTGGTTAGTTCTAACTAGTGGTCATGTTTTAGGTCCCTATACTATTTAGAGATCCTTCAGAGCAATATGCAAGAAATCCTTTTACTTGAATATTATTAGTCCATTAATCATTATTTCAATGAAAAATGCTTGAAAAAGAACAATGGACAATATTGAAATTTATTAGGAGCAAGGCTCGAAATGAATGGACTAATCAAGATAGCAAACGTTACTAAAATACAAAATGAGTAAGATGAAATTAGGTGCCCCAAATATTGCAGCATGAGCTTCTTTGCACAAACTTCACGAGGACCATTTTAAGCCTGATATGTGTTTAGGAGATCCAAAGTACCTCGTTGATGCCCCAAGACGTAATGTTATTCTTTTTGAGAAAACCCTACCATCACATGTTCAATCTTCAATCAAAATTTGAGCTACCCTTTTTTTGGGTTTTCAACTCAAAACCCTTTTGGTCTCAATGCGCCATTTGTGGGTTTTCACCTTGGCCTCTCCCCCCTTTTTTTTTATTTTTTTTAGGTGAAGTATTTTTTGACTGAATCCGAATTCACAGGATTAGGCAAGTTCTTGCCATCCATCTCGGTCAAAATCAACGCTCCTCTAGAAAATGCCTTCTTTACCACATAAGGTCCCTCCCAATTTGGCATCCACTTTCTTCTGAAGTCTTTTTGTATGAGAAGGATCTTTTTCAATACCAAGTCCCCCTCATGAAATTTTCTGGGACGAACCTTTTTGTTGTAAGCTCGCATCATTCGATTTTGGTACATTGACCATGACGGATGGCTTTTAACCTTTTCTCTTCAATCAAGTTTAGCTGATCATATTGGGATTGGATCCATTCTGCTTCATCCAACTTCAATTCTGTCAAAACTCAAAGAGAATGAATCTCGACTTCAATGGGTAAAACCGCCTCTATTCCATAAACCAAAAAGAAAGGCGTTGCCCCGGTGAAGGTCCTAACAGATGTTCGATATGCATAAAGGGTGAGTGGTAATTTTTCATGCCAATCCTTATAAGTCTCTATCATTTTTCCCACTATCTTCTTAATTTCTTATTGGCTAACTCAACTGCACCGTTCATTTTTGGGCGATTTGGTGACGATTTATGGTGTTTGATTTTAAACTAACTGTAGACTTCTGATATCGTGTTGTTGTTAAAATTCAATGCATTGTCAGATATGATCCTTTCTGGCATTCTATATCACCATATGATCTCTTTCTTCAAGAATTTACTAACTGCAGTCTTTGTGACATTGGCATAAGAAGTGGCTTCTACCCACTTGGTGGAGTAGTCGATGACCACGAAGATGAATTGATGCCCATTGAAAGCTTTTGGCGAGATTGACTCAATGACATCTATGCCCCACATAAAGAAAGGTCATGGAGAAGTCATAACATGAAGAGGTGAAGGAGGCACATGAATTTTGTCTCCATAAAATTGGCACTTATGACATCTCTTCACATAACTGATACAATCTCCTTCTATGGTGGACTAATAATATCTGCCTGGCCATTGTAAAACCATTAGCATTTGTTCCGCAAACACCCTCATAGACTTCTTCTAAGATTTTCTTAGCCTTAACAGCATCCACACATCTTAGTAGCACTTGATTCTTTCTTCTTTTGTATAGGATCTCCCTCTCTAAGAGAAAGTCACTGGCCAGTCTTCTCAACGTCTTTTTATCATTCTCTGTTACTTGATTAGGGTACTCACGATTATTCACATAAGCAGTATATCATGGTACCAAAGGTGATCATCCTTTTCTTCTTCTTCGATGTCATAACAATGAGCTTAAGCCTTATAAATACTTATCTGGATAGGTTTTACATCCTCTTGTTTGTTCACTTTGGCCATGAAAGCTAAGGTAGCCAAAGCATTAGCCATTTGATTTTCATCTCTCGGGAGGTAGCAGAAGGTGATGTCATCAAATTCTTCAATTAACTCAAGAACCAGCCTTCGATAATTGATCAATTTAGGGTCTCTCATTTCCCATTCACCTTTGAGTTGATCGATCACTAATGCAGAATCCCCATATACTTCTAGTACTTTGATCTTGTGTTCTATGGCTGCACGGATACCCATGATACATGTTTCGTATTCTGCCATATTGTTTGTGTAATCAAAATCCAATTTACTAGTAAAAGGATAATGATCTCCATTTGGGGATACCAGGACTGCCCCGATTCCGTTATCCACAGCGTTTGAGGCTCCGTTGAACTTTAGCTTCTAAGGATGACCTTCTTGATAGTCCTTTTCAGTGGTTGCAACGTACATTAGATCTTCATTCAGGAAATCAAAGTTCAAAGGATCGTAATCTTCTAGAGCTCTACTGGCTAGAAAATCTGATATTGCACTGTATTTTACTGCCTTCTAGTTTATATAGACTATATCAAACTCGAAAAGCAGAATTTTCCATCCGTCCATCCTTTCATTCAGAGTAGTCGACTCCATCATGTATTTTAGAGGGTTTATTTTTGGGATTAGTCAAGTTGTATGGTACAACATGTATTGTCTCAGTCTTCGGGTCGTCCAGATTAAAGCACAACACAACTTTTCAATCAACGAGTATATTGTTTCATATTCAGTGAACTTCTTGCTAAGGTAGTACATCACTCTTTCTTTTCTCCCTAACTCATCATGTTGGCCAAACACGCATCCCATAGAATTTTCAAATACTGCCAAGTACAGTATTTGTTGCTTTTCTAAGCTAGGTGGCATCAGTATTGGGGCATTGGACAAGTAATGTTTGACCTTGTCGAAAGTGTTCTGGCACTCCCCATCCCAAACGCCTAGATTGTGTTTCTTAAGGAGACGGAATATGAGGTCGCATTTCTCAATTAGTTGTGAAATGAACCAAGTGATGTAATTTAGTCTTCTTGGGAAACCTCGAACTTCTTTTTGAGTACGCGGTGGAGGCAACTCCTGTATAGCCTTAACTTTATCTGGGTTTATCTCGATCCCCTTTTCCCTGACTACAAATCCTATCAATTTTCCCGACCTAGCCCCGAAGGTGCATTTTGTTGGATTGAGCTTCAGTTGGAATTTTCTCAATCTTAAGAACAATTTCCTTAAGACTTGTAAATGTTCCTTCTCTGTTCAGGACTTTACGATCATATCATCGACATAAACTTCGATTTCTTTATGCATTATGTCATGAAACAAGGTTACCATGGCTCTTTGGTACGTTGCTCCCGCGTTTTTCAGTCCAAATAGCATAACTTTATAGCAAAATGTTCACCACATGATTACGAATGTTATTTTTTCCATATCTTCAAGATGCATCTTAATCTGGTCGTTTCCAGAAAAGCCATCCATGAAGGAGAACAGTGAATAACCTATCGTGTTGTCCACTAAGGTGTCAATGTGAGGCAACGAAAAATTATCTTTCGGGCTGGCTTTGTTTAAATTTATGTGGTCCATACACATTCGTACGTTCCCATCTTTTTTAGAGACGGGGACAATATTTGCTACCCATTTATGAGTATTTAACTACTTGCAAGAAACCAGCATCGAATTATTTCTTAACCTTCTCTTTTATTTTCAGCAGGACGTCGGGCCTCATCCTTTGGAGTTTCTGTTGAACTGGCTTGCATTCTTCCTTTATGGGGAGCCAGTGTACCACGATATCAGTACTTAGCCCAGCCACGTCTTGATACGACCATGCGAAGACATCTTTGAATTCTTGGAATAACTCAATGAGGTCTCGCTTTGTCTCTAGGGTGATGCAAGCTCTGATATTCACCTCTTTCTCTTCTCTTAAGCTCGTAATTTCGATTGACTCTCTGTAAGGTAGGACTTGTTTCTCATCTTGTTCTACCATCTTTAACAAATCAGGAGATAGGTTACAATCTCGATCACCTTCAAAGTCCTTAGGTTCCTCTTAAACACATATCTTGCTCAAAAGTAGATTCCAAGTCAATAGCAGTGTCGCTCATATCATTGATATCTAGAGACCTGTTATAGGAACGAAGGAAGACCCAAAGAACAGATGAATCTAAGAATAGTTATCTGTATGGTATAAGTATGAATGAAATGGAAAAAATAAAAGAATATTTGCCAAAATGAGACACAAATATGCATTTTATTGAAATAAAAATAGTGGACATGTGCCTTTTTCACAAAAGGATTCTTATTGCTCCCAGGCTTAATGCAGTAGTTGTGTTCTGAATGTTACTCTGAAATGGCCCTAAAAACTATAAGGATCTCCTCCACAGTCCAGTTGTTCAGAACATTTCCGGGGATGTAGGGACAAATTCTTGATAGGATTTTTTTAGTTCCCTCTCCAAACCCTCGATATTTTCAAAGAATTCCAACTTTTTATTATCCATCAGGCTCTGTACTAGAGTTTCGATCTTGACGCACTTTTGGATTTTATGAAATTTATTGCATGCAATGAAATGTAATGTTAATGAATGGAAAATATGCTTGCAAAAAGGCGTTGATTCTAGTTCAATTCCATTAGAAGAAATTTACTAGAAAACAAGTTTCTTTACATAAAGCGTATACTTATACGGCCTTGCCTTCCACTCAAAACCTTAATTTTCCCAAGAAACAAAGCTAATTCTCGGCCCCGATCCAACTCTAATTCGGATTTTAGACTTTGAAAGGCTGGGGTCTGCAAGTGGTCAGCCACTTCTAGTACTCGGACCAAAGTTTCGCTCATAACGTGGTACATATCTCTGACCTGCCCCTCTCACAGGCTGTCTCATTTCTCTTGTTGCATTTTCTCGAACCATATTCGCACAGCCGTATTGTATTCCACTTTATCAAGAAACCCATTTTCCATGACAAGCTCTCTATTTAGCAACCGAACGTGAATCAACATCCTTTTTAATGATTGAAATGCAATGTAATCACAGTCAAAACAAAACGAAACAAGTCAGTATATTTCATACAAAGCTAGGATTTAAAGCAAGCAAGAAATAATAAATAGAGTACCTATTCGGGTGACCACTGGGGTTTGGTGTGGTTCTACCTAGGGTAGGTTTTTAGGGCTCATTATATGCGATTCAGTTTTAAAGTAAAGGTACCCAAACCGACAGATTCCTCGATCCTCGCCCATTATAGGCTCATACGGACCAAGTTCGGTTCAGGGGAATACATTTCCCTATGGCTATACGGAGATGAAAATCTCATGAAGACATAGGTACAGATGTATCCCGAAAGCTATCCACTATCCTATACGGAGGTGAATACCTCACGAATGAATAGTTTCTCACTCCCACTTAAAAGGGTATAATCGACAGGTTATGTAATGCAATATGCAAAAATAAATCGAAAGACTCGAACCAATAAAGCAAACATATCAAAATGATGAAGACCATAAAAATGAAATGCAATGAAAAGATCATAAATTTAAACCAAATTATCAATTTTCGACAAAAAACAAAAAGTAATCAACTTATGGCTTGACTCTCTTATTTTGTCCCCAACGGACTCGCCAAGCTGTCGAAACCATTTTTTTGAAATCGGCTTTTATTTTGAAACAAACAAAAATGGAGTCGCCACTAATCCTTTTTTATGAGGTGTGATCGGATCACCTCGTAATTTGATCGTTTTAATAAAAGGTTTGATTTATCAAAACAATATTTTTTGGTTTACAAAAATCCAGAAAATGGGTTTGGGAGTCGATTACGCATGAGAAAGAATTAGCACCCTCGTTACGCCCAAAATTGGTACCTAATTGATTATTTGATGTCTTTAGTGTCGAAAATTGAAAATTTGAATAGAATTTAAAATACAATCCCTTTTTGTATTAAGATATTTTAATAGAAAAGGCTTTATTCTGAATTAATCAAGAAGAAGGATCATGTTCCGTGAGTTAGGACACGACGCCTTTAGTTTTCGAAAACCAGAATAATCGTCGTTTTAACCGTTACTTGAATCTTATTTTTTTTATATTTTTGAAATGGATATTCGATTATTTCAGTTTTAGAAAGAAACCATACTCCGTAAGTTAGGAACATGACTTTTCTAATTCCAAAAATAACGAACATTGCCACGATTAAAATTTTTTACCTTTTTTATGCATGGTGCAAAAAACGAATGTAACACTTAATATGATATGCATTTTACTTATTCGGGCATAATATACACATGGATAAAATGTTATAATAATAATGTAAATATAACAATAATAAGATTATTAATTCATGGCATTAACAACAAAATAAATAAAGTAATTTAAAATATAAAAATGAAAATGAAAGGTGCTTAATGAAAATGAATTATAACTAATATCAAATTGAAATATTTAGAAAGTAAAAGAATAATAAATAAAATAAATACAAATAATGTTAAATTTATGTATTTAAAAAGTAAAAGAATAATAAATAAATAAATAAATAGGTATAATAAATATAAATAATATTAAATTTAGGTATTTGAAAAGTAAAAGAATAATAAACAAATAAGTAAATAGATATATCAAATATAAATCATTTTAAATTTTAAATATTTAAAAAGTAAAAGAATAATGAATAAATAAATAAATAGATAAATAGATAAAACAAATATAGATAATGTCAAATATAAATATTTAAAAGTAAAAGGATAACAAACAAATAAATAAATAAAACAAATGTAAATAATATTAAATTTTAAATATTTAAAAGTAAAAGAATAACAAATAAATAGGTAAAATAACTTATAAAAGGGTGAAATTAATTGAATGAATGACTGAATTGAAATCTAAACGAAATCAACAGTAAAAATCATAATAAATTAAATAATAAAATAAAATAAAGGACTAAAATTAAATGCGTGAGAAAGGGCAGGGACCAACTGGGAAATTATTCCCAGGCCCACAAAGTGCACCGTTTCAAGAGGGATCAAAACGGAAAAAGACAAAATTAAATGGTGAAATTTTACAAAAGAAAAAAAAGAAATAAGACTGGATTGAAATGATCCGCAAAAACTGAAGGACCAAAAGAGTAAAGAGACCCCCCATGTCAAAAACATGCAGATCCTGTGCTGTTCGGGTCAGGTCGTCGGGTCCTGATTCAAAATGAAGTCGTTTTGGGGCTTTTGAAGCCAAGCCAAAACGACGTCGTATCAACACCTTATATAAGTAAAAAAATCAGAAAAAAATTCATTTTAACAACATTTAAAAAAAAAAAAACTTTCTTTCTCTCTTTTTCTCTCTGGCACAACCCAAAATTCGGCCATGGGAGCCACCGTCGATTCGCCGCGGCCACCGATCACCGTTGACGGAGACCGCCACCTTCAGTAGCCGGAAATTGGCAATATTTTCCAAGGAGTCCCTTTTTTCGCGTAAAACTCCGATCTGGAGTTAGAATCGCCGAAAGTCTCGCCGAAATTCTCCAAAAAGGAGAAGAACCTTTCGGCTTCTGCCCCTCTGACGACGGCGCAACAGGTAAAAACTTTTTTTTATTTTCTATTTATTTCGAAAAGTAAAAATAAATAAATAAATAAAATCACCTCTTGTATTTGATTTTTTGTATTTCAGATTGCTCCTTTTTTTTTTATTTCTTTTCAAAAAAAAAAAAATCCCCCTTACAACCTGTTTTTTTTAGGCTTTTTATAGCGAAATGTTGCACTGTTCTTTTGCTATTCATTTCTACTATTTCTTGCTATTGTTTCTTTGTTGTTGCGTGTTTGTATTTGCTGTCTTTTTTCTTTGTCCTTTTTTTGTAGGCATTGGCGAGGTCAACGGAAGTGGTGGCAGAAGGAGTGTCAGACGGCACGCCTGCCGACGTGGCGAGGTTGCGGCACGAAAAAGGGGCTAGGATTTTTGTTTTACTGAAATTAGTTAAGGTTGTGGGCCACTGGGCCATTAGGGTTTTTTATTTTGGGCTGTTTGTAATTGAACTTTATTATTTGTTTTTTTTATTGGACCCGGACAAAATTGGGCTTCTACAAGGTTCAATTGAGTTCTTTTTAAAATATTTCAAACCATTCATTATAATTTGGTTTGTTTTTCGGCCGTTTCATATTATTTTTTTGTTTTGGATTTCTAGACTTATGATAAGATAAATTTTGTTAATGGCTTTTGAATATTATTTGACAAAATTCTAGAGTATTTTTAATAACAATTTCTAAAAACAATAATTTTTCAAGTAAACAAAAATTAATCAATAACTTTTATATTGTATTTTTTTAAAAAAAAAATATTGTTATATAGAACCTTTGAGTTATTTTCACTATTATAAATATAAAATATTTATTTTTATCATAAAAATTAATTGAAAGTTAAATAAAAATAGAATTTAATTTTATTTCGAGTAATATAATTTTTTAACTTTCATCCCATAAACCATCCAAATACCTCAATTCAGGTCAATTTTTAATTTTTCTTACTCAACCCTACTTACTTTCCTAAAATGCTTCTTTATGCACAACTTCCATTTTATTGCATGAGTTTGCATTCAATGATCTATATTTCATTATTTTACTGTTCTTAGGATTTTTTTTTCTTTTTTTTTCTGAGAATGCTAGATTTTTGTATCGAAAAATGTTTAGTCATGGATCTAGAACTTTAACCTATTTAACCGAAAACACTTATCATTTCCATAGTGTCATGTTACTCTCATTTTTAATTAGCTTAATATATCATTTAGGATCAGAGTTTAATAATTTTTTTTCTAATGTGGTACTTGTATTATTTTTTGGTCAATGTGATACTTATATATATTTGACAAAAGTTGTACATTTTAGTACCTGAAATTAACGGTGCTAACTTTTTAGTGTTTAATCCGGCTTTTATGGTTGATTTGATAAAAATTGATAGTTAACTAATATATTAGTAATTGTTATTCATCAAATCAACCTTCAAAGTTGAAAAAATCACAGCCATTATATTATATTTAACAAATTGAACACAAAATTAAATAAATTTACAGTTTACAATAAATTTATTCTATTAACAAAATAATGATATTCAAATCTAATAATATTAGCAATTAACTTTCATCAAATTAATCTTAAAACCCAAATTAAATACTAAAAAAGTCAACATTATTACCTTTAATTAGGTACCAAAATGTATAATTTTTTTCCAAATTAATGTATCACTTTGGACTAAAAAATAATACAAGTACTGCTCGGGTATGAAATGATATAATAAACCTTCTTAATTTTGCTTGAAGTACTCGTGTTAAATAGGTATCCAAAATATATTCAAATATAGATGTGAAAGTATGATCCTCCAAGTATAACGTAGTACAACATGTTGGACACAATTCGACGTTCACTCTCAAATCCGAATGAACATAGCCATGGATGACCCCAAAATGATAAAATTACTTCTAAATCTCTTAAAATTTATAAAATTATAAATTAGTATAATGATAGAATTGTCTCCCAAAAAAAATTATAATTCAATTCTTACCCTTCACACCTAAAGTTAGACATATGTTATGCGTAGTAAAATTTGCATTTTAACAAGTTTTCTATTATAGAAAACTTTCATCTTACAAGGCACCTCAAAACTGCAAATTTCATTCCAATTCTATCACAAAAACTTACACATTATTTTGAGTTAATTGACATTTATAAACAATATTCTTCAAATTTAATCAAATAAAATCAATACACTATTAATTTATCTTAAAAATCTTTCCGAAACACTCGTAAAAAAATTACATATGATAATATTTAAATCCAGATCTCCCATTTTAACGATGGCAAACATAAATTATTTGAGCAAAGCCCGAGATTCAAAAGATAGTACATGTTTATTTGATATCCAAGGGATGATAACCATAACCAATACATTTTAATTATAATTTATCTTAGTTAACATGGTTTAAGTCATCAAAGATTACTCATTTGAGCAATAGTGAGCTTATTTGAAGCCATCCATAGGTTACCTACAGCAATTACCTCTCCATTTCCTTTCTTTCTAACTTGAACCACCACATGTAGAAGTTTCCCTTTGTCTGCCATAACCCTTGATTCTATCTCCACATGTTCCTACACATTATTGTATTTAAGAAGAGTTAAGGACTTAGAACATATTTCTATGTAAAAAAAAAAAAAACACACCCATGATTAAACAATAAACTCTTAACTTGAATTTTAACTGTTGAATAATATGAAGCGTTGAAATCAGCCACAGTAGAGACACAATTGGCGTACGAAAAAGTAGTAATGGCTCCGACAAGGTCGAGTAATGATGCCAACGCTCCAACGTGCCAATTTCCATCAACATCCTACAAAATAATCGAAAGAACCCATCAAGGACGGTTGCATACAATACAAGAAATCTGACCTTTCGTGACGTTTTTTTCTGTAACTAATTACGAAAACACCTCGTAAACGTCACGAAAAGTCATATTATCCATGACGGTTTCAAAGAAAAGGTAAAGTTAAAAAAAGTCAAAGAAATCCCCGAATCATAGTTTGGATTGAGATTTTCATACCGAGACAACATTTGGGACGAGGAAACCGAATTGCATAAATCCCCTTTCAGCATGGATGACATGCAATCCTTGGAGGACTCGGGTTTCTATTCCATGGCCTATTTTACCTTGAAGAACACCATGAAGCCATGCAAGGGATTTCTTCAAGGGATCACCTTCCATATTCTACAATTTTTTTTTTCTTTTGCTCCCTTCGCAATGGTATGAATATATAAGATTGAAATTTTTGCAAATCAAATTTAGTTTTCAGATTGCGTATCATTCTATCTTTTTTTTTAAATATAAAAAGATCTTGAGAGGTCAATAATGAACATTTATAATATCAGCGACAAAAGCAAGCAAGTGCTTACGCATGAATAGCTAGTGATTCCAAAAAATCTGCTCCTAAAATATGCCTTAAAACCAAATCCACATTACAAGAAATAATTTGATGACTAAAATTCACCATTTTAGGAAGGGGCCATGCCCCCAAGTCTCCGGTACACTCCGCCCCCTTGGTTATCAAGTAATAAAGTAGTGAATAAATCCTTCAACTAAATAACAGTTGAATTTATTTTTGAATGGTTTTCCCATGAGTAATATAAAATATATAACAAGGTTTTCAAACAAATATGAAAGTTTGCAGTTTTAGACTAATTCAAAGATACGCAAACATCACCTATAAAACAATATATATATATATATAGTTTTCTTATGAAAAAGGAAATAATGAATTCCAATAAAAATGGATAAATTAGAAATACTTTATTATAAAAGTGATTCGGCTCCATACTTCCATATATATTCTGCGATTCCTTTATCATATAAATGGATATATTCAATGAATCACCGCCTTCCATATTCTGCGATTCCTTTAATTTTCTTTTGCTTCCTTGCTAATGCTCTGTGTGTCTCTCTCTATATGATTGAATTTAAATATGCCTTAAATCCAAATCCTCATTACAAGAAATAAATTAGTGAATCAATCCTTGAACTGAATAACAGTTGATTTTATTTTGAATAGTTTTTCCACAAGTATTATAAAATATAGGGTAAACTATTAGAATAGTCATTTTTATTTATCTCAGATTATATTTTAGTCATTTATGTTTTCCTTTTTTTTCTCGTGATTTTTCATTCTCTTCTACTCCCTCTATTTTCCTCCCCTTTTCATTTTTTTAACGTAGCTTTTCTATATTTTTCATTTGTTAAAACTAGTTCACAAGTTCGCCTCACCCGAAAAAATTAAATTGATCAGAAAAATTAATTACAAGGTTAATTGCCGAGCTATTCTCGCTAGGAGTGTTCAAACGGTCAGTTAAATTAATACCCAATCCGAATTATCCGAAATATGAAAATTTTTAACCCTTAACCAAACCAATTTTTTTTCAAATGTATTAATCGAACCAAAATATTTTGGTTAATTCGGTCGATTAACCAAAATTTAAGTTTAAAAAACTTTAATAGAGGTAAAAACAACAAATAAGACATTAGAAACACTAAATAAGTCTTAAAAGTTAATAACCAAACAAAAAGTTAACAATGACAATTATTAGAAGAAGTCTTAAAAGTTTAAAAAAGCAACACAGTAATTTCGAAAGTTAACAATGGTAGCACATAATATGTAACATCCAGAAAATGGGCTTATGCATAATTGCTTAATCGAATGTGAAAGCATGTCTTTGTGTGTATGAATATGTTTATGTGAATGGTTGTGAGCCTTAGAATAATAGGAAATGCCTTAGAAAATATTAAGTTTTAAGTTTTAAAAAGGAAGCTAAGTTGATAGGGCCTTAAGAGCATGAATTAAATAAACAAAAGTCAATTGGAGATGACAATATGTTGGACGGCACAAAAGAATAGTTCTTGAATATTTTGTTTAAAGCATGTGTGAATTGCAATGAACCATAAAGCTTCATGGTGGAATTAAAGGAATAAATAATTGAAGACCACCAAGGCATGGGTGAGTGCATGGACGGCATGGTGATTATAAACAATTGAAGAATTAACAAATTGTAGGTGTGTAAAAGTGGAAATGCATGTGCAATTTAAATGGAGCATGATTGTTTTGTTTTATTAAAATAAGCAAGTGGATGATGAAGGAATATTGGAGCATGATAAAAGCGAATTTAAAATCCTAGCATTTGGGGGAGTGGACGGCAATGGCAATTTAAATGGAGCATGATTGTTTTGTTTTATTAAAATAAGCTTAGTTGTATAAGGCATAGACAGCATGAACAATTAGTGGTGATTAAACAAATGGGAGGATAAACAAAGTGGAAGCTTGGACGGCATGTTTGTTGAATAAAATAAACATAGGCCTTGTCTTCTTATGAACATGATGGATGGCTATGGTGGAGAATAAAATCAAGCAATTGGGTGTGTAGTGCATAAAGGGCACAAGCATTTGATTAATCAACATGATGATCCTAGTGGAGCAAAATAGCACAACAACCTGAAGCATTTGGCACCTAGCATAGGACGGTCACGACTTGAATAATTTTAATTTCCTTTAATTTGTTTGAAATATTTGGCTACCTATCCTTGGCCTATAAATATGTGATGTTTTCCATTTGTAAGGAACTTTTGGAATTTGAATGAAAGAAGAATTTATTTTGGTATTTTCGACATCTTCAAGACAAGAGATAAGTTTTCGGGATTTGAGAATCGTAAGCCGATTACAAGGAAGAGGGAGTACAACGTTTCGGGATTTGATTAGTAAGCAAATCGGCACCAAGGTAAGAATTTGATTACATTAATCCTTCGGGATTTGGTGTTATAGCCGAATGGTTTGTTGCTAACATATTAGAGATGGCCGAATATAGGAGTTAAAGAACTAAAGCAATAGATCGAGTTTCGGGATTTCAGTGAACTTGTTAAGTAAATCAGGTGTGTACCCCACACTATTTCTTAATAGATTTATGGCATCTATTTAATATATGTATGTTTATAATAATGTGAATGTGGCCAAAGGTACCATACTATGGTACAAAGTACTCAGGTACGTTTTCACACTCCTAGTAGGATTATAACATGATTGATTATGGCACATATGCGAACCTATAAGAATGTGAATAGAGAACATGGCATGATAATGCATGATTTGTATGACATGGGCATTTGGGTGATTATGAAAGGGGAAGTGAATGTGGTGACTTATGTCACGATATCTGAATGTGGTGACCTCGGTCACAATTATCTAAATGTGGTGTCTCATGACACAAAATATTATCTGGTGGCTATGCCACAATATTATAAGGGCGATGAGCACGTCGACTGCAGCGACTGCCTTCGATGGTGTGTAGCGGATGGAGGGTTGACTTAGTAGTCCCCACAGTGTGCGGGTTGGTACGGGTTATGCGTAGCGGATGGTATCTAGGTTTGGGTTCGGGTTTGCATCATATTATTTAAATGTTGTATGTACATGTCTGACTTGTATGCCTGAATTTGTTAGGACTTAGTGTTGTGGTTACACATTGAGTCTGTTGACTCACCCCGTTGTGGGATTATTTTTCAGGTGACGATCAGTGATGGACCGGGTCGGCAGAAGCTTAGGGGTGGCCATGCTCAGCAAGGAATTTATTTTATTTGGACTTTTTGTTTTAAGTACTTTGAATTTAATTTTGGGTTTTATTTTGATGTAATAAGGCCATAGTCGAACTACTTTATTCCACTTTTATTTATTATGTTACGAATTTTTATCAACTAAAGATTAAGTAAATTTATTTTGAATTAAACTCTAAATGTTTTGTCACCTAAAATAAAGGGTTTTCAATAAGAGATAAACTTGTTCTCAACTTGAGCCCAACCCAAAACAATCTTTCTTTCAAAACACACAGATTTTCCAAAGTAACAAAGAAATTTTGAATCGGTTTACATCGAGGAACATACCAGATCCGGTCAAGGCTCATGGGCCAGGTTTGGGGTGTTTCAGCTTGGTATCAGAGCCCAGATTTTAAACTCTCGGCCTTGGGTTTAAAGCCCATAACGTTTTTAAAATAAGGCCCAAACAAGTTTTGAGAAAAACTTTTATGAAAAGAAGCGAGTTTTGGGCATGGCATCCGAGTCTCAGGCAGAAGTCCACTGTAAGTACCCTATTCATTTGTGTGATTTATGGTATGAACTGTAGAAGGGTGGAAATGGAACGTAGAATAGTATGATAGGTACTTGAACCCTAGGACTAGTTTACCCCAACAATTGCATAAGACTTAAAGCCAAATTAAACAACCCTGTGACTAAGTCGCCGAGTTAGGGTGTGGCAACCATTGTACGCATGTCTAGGATTGGATCCGGAAGAGCCTGGTATTTAAGCAGTCCTAGTGACTCACCTCCTCTTCTTTGGAATCCTACCTGGTGCGTAGTTACGGTTCACCCTTATCATGAGAACTTATTCATGGGCTAAAACCAATAACTAAAACCCGAAAGGGATTAACCCTATTTTTACAAAACCTCAGTTTTAAAATCCCCAAATTACCCCTTTCAATTGTAGCAAAAGTTATTTTTGAAAATTTTTCCAAAATATCTCCGATTTACAAAATTACTAAAATACCCTAGTGGTAAAATTACTAAAATGCCCTTGGTTTCCAAAATTACCATACTACCCCCGATTTCAATAACATTCTCTGATTTTGCAAAAATATCCAAAAACTTTATTATTTCAAAATACTAAGGCACCTTGATTTGGAAATTTACGAAATTACCCTGCTTTACAAAATTACCAAAATGACCCCCGATTTCCAAAATTTCTGCAACAACGCCGATTTGGAAAATAAATTCTCAAAAAGAACCCTAAGTTTCGTAAATTTTGAAATACCTTTGATTTATAGAGATTTTTCAAATTGATCCTGATTTAATTACCAAAATACCCCGGTAGGACAAATGACGGAAATACCCCTGGGATAGGAATAGACAAAAATATTCAAAGAGTGAAAGTGGATGGGAGATACTAAGGAATGGTTGTGTTTTCTTTGAATTAGGATAGAAGACTTGAAACTTTGATTGATCGAAAGAACTGCTACTAAACTCTTTACATAAAACTTCTTCGCGGATAATCAGTGGAACAAACGCTAATGCATAAAATTTCTTAATCAGATTAAAACGCAACGTTAGATATGAGTTCAAGGGGACGCGGTCGTCGTGGACGTAGTCGAGGCAGAATGACCGTGTCAGAACCCGTTAGACCGGGTCAAGGATCCGAGAATAAGGTACCACCGTCACCACCACCACCACTAGCTGTTGGTGCTGAACAGCAAGATCAGACGGGGGAGGATGCTGTATCGCAAGCTGTGCTGCGAGTCTTTGAGATGGTGGCTGGCGCGGGTAGAAATATGGGAACTCAGAAATCTGTACCCGAGCGACTCCGAGCCAATGGGGCTGAAGTGTTTCGTGAAGTATCTGGTGTGGCACCCGATGCACGGCCGAAGATCGTTGGAGGCGACCGAGCGTATTATGGATGAGTTGGATTTGACCCCTGAGGAGAAATTGAAAGGAATGGTGGCACTGCTACATGATGAAGCGTACCAATGGTGGCTCACAGTTCGGGATGGTGCCACAGCTGAGGATCTTACTTGGGAATATGTTAAGGCGGCATATCGGAAGAAGTATGTCGCACGCAGCGTTACATAATCGATGTCGCGTGAGAGGAAGGCATTTCTGGGGCTGGTTCAAGGGAACAAGTCCGTGGCAGAGTACGAAACTGAATTTCTAAGGTTGAGCCGGTATGCTCGAGGAGTAGTTGCTACAGAGCATGAGCGCTGTGTCCGGTTTGAGGACGGACTGAGGGATGACCTGAGGTTGTTGATAGCCCCACATCAGGAGCGGGAGTTTGCCGCATTAGTGGAAAAGGCTAAGGTAGCCGAGGGAATTAAGGACTCTACAAGGCAGAACTCTGATCGGAATAGGCAGAAAAGAGGTTTTGGGTCGTCTGGATCAGCTGAGAATGTTCAGAAGAGGCCTAGAGTTGATGGGCCGCGAGGTCAGCAAGTTGGTACAGGAGGGCAATATCGTACTTGTGATCAATGTGGGAAGAAACACTTAGGAAGTGTTGGGAGAAGACAGGAGGATGCTTTAAGTGTGGGTCAAAGGACCATATGATTAAGGACTGTCCTATGAAGCCGGATGGGAATCGACCGGTAGTTCAGAATGTTAATCAGGCAGGTAGAGGCGGACAGCAGCCACAGCGAAGTCGTGGTCCGAATGGCCAAGGTAACGGTGCTGGAAGAGGACGTGGAACATCTGGCAGAGGTGTAGGTAATACAGAGGCAAGACAGCCGGGCTTAGTATATGCAGTTCGCCGTAGGGAAGATGGAGACGCGCCGGACGTTATAACCGGTACATTCCTTATTTTTGGCAAGCCTTACTATGCTTTGATAGATGTAGGCTCGACCCATTCTTATGTTGCATGTAGTGTAGTGGAAACTCTAGACATAGCCTCTGAACTATCTGATAGGGAAATAACTGTAGTAAGCCCGCTAGGTCAAATAGTAGTGGTGAATAAAATCTTTCGAAGTGTACCTCTAGAAATTCAAGGAGTGGTATTTTCTGCCGACTTAATGGAACTCCTTTCGGAGAATTCGATCTCATTCTTGGCATGGACTGGCTAGTGGAACATCGGGCTGTGTTGGATTGCGCAGCTAAGTGAATGGATTTAAGGACGCCAGAGGATGAGGCGATAATTATGATAGGAGAAAGAAGAAACTACTTGTCTAATGTAGTCTCTGCTTTAAAGACTGATAAGATGGTTCAGAAAGGGTGCAAGGCATTTTTGACCTTCGTTAGTGCGTTGGATGCAAAAGAAGAGGGAGTTAGTGGAGTTAGAACAGTAAGGGAATTTGCGGATGTTTTTTCGAAGGGGTTACCTGGATTACCCCCGGATAGGGAGGTGGAGTTTGGAATTGACTTGCTGCCGGGAACAGCTCCTGTGTCAATTGCCCCGTACAGAATGGCACGAAAGAAGTTGGTGGAGCTCAAGGCGTAGATCCAAGAATTGCTGGATCGTGGGTTTATCCGACCTAATGTGTCTCCATGGGGAGCACCGGTCCTGTTTGTGAAGAAGAAATATGAAACTATGTGTATGTGCATAGACTATCGTCAGTTGAATAAGCTGACCATCAACAACAAGTATCCTTTGCCAAGGATAGATGACTTGTTCGATCAGCTTAAGGGGGCCGCAGTATTTTCGAAGATTGATTTAAGGTCCGAATATCATCAGCTTAAGGTGAAGGAAGTGGATATCCACAAGACAGCTTTTCGGACAAGGTATGGGCATTTTGAGTTTGTAGTAATGCCGTTTGGATTGACAAACGCCCGAGCTGCGTTCATGGATATGATGAACCGAGTTTTTCAACCCTATCTGGATAGCTTCGTCGTTATGTTTATCGACGACATCCTAGTATATTCCAAGTCTAAAGAGGAGCATGATGAGCACCTCCGAGTTGTACTGCAAATGTTAAGAGAGAAAAAGCTCTATGCCAAATTTAGTAAGTGTGAATTTTGGCTTAAGAAAGTGGCGTTCTTAGGACATATTGTGTCTGCAGAAGAAATAAGGGTGGATCCTAGGAAGATTGAAGCAGTGTTAGATTGGAAACCACCTAAGTCTGTGGTTGAAGTTCGTAGTTTCTTGGGATTGGCAGGTTACTACAAAAGGTTTGTGGAAGGATTCTCATCGATAGCCACGCCATTGACAAAGTTATTAAGGAAGGAAGTACCTTTTGTATGGACAAACAAGCAACAGGAGAGCTTTGAGAAGCTTAAGAGGGTCTTGACTGAAGCTCCGGTTTTGATTCAGCCGAAGGCAGGAAAGAATTTCGTGGTGTATTGTGACGCTTCCCATACAGGATTGGGATGCGTATTAATGCAATAGGGGAAAGTAGTCACTTATGCGTCTCGGCAATTAAGACCACATGATGTTAACTACCCAACCCATGATTTGGAATTGGCATCAGTAGTTTTTGCTCTTAAGGTGTGGAGGCACTATCTCTATGGTGAAAAGTCGATAATCTACACAGACCACAAGAGCCTTAAGTATTTGCTGACTTAGATGGAGTTAAACCTGAGACAGCAAAGGTGGGTGGAGTTACTGAAAGATTATGACTGTTCGATAGAGTATCATCCGGGCAAGGCGAATGTGGTAGCAGATGCCTTAAGTCGAAAAATTGTGTCGGATCTGAGAGCAATGTTTGCACATTTGAGCTTGTATGATGATGGAAGTCTGCCGCGTGACTGCGCAGTCGCTTCGACATGGTTGAATGAAGTAAAAGAGAGTCAGCGGGCAGATGAGGATTTAAGTGCTAAGATGCGGCAAGTTCAGAATGGTGGTTTAGAGGATTACAGTATGTCCAGTGATGAAGTGTTGTGCTTCAAGGGTAAGGTCTGTATGCCTAAAGATAAGGACCTAAGACAAAGGATTCTTCAGGAATCGCATAGTAGCCCTTATGCTATGCATCCAGGAGGTACTAAGCTATACAGAGATCTAAGAGAACAGTTTTGGTGGCCTGGTCTTAAGAAGGAAGTTACAGAATTTGTTGGCAAGTGCTTAACGTGTCAGCAAGTTAAGGCTGAACACCAAGTTCCGTCAGGATTGCTTCAATCGATAATGATTCCGCAGTGGAAGTGGGAGAGAATTACCATGGACTTCGTTAGTGGGCTTCCCCTTACACCTACTAAGAAGGACTCGGTATGAGTGATAGTGGATCGGTTGACAAAGTCCGCGCATTTCATTCCAGTGCGGGTCGACTATTCTCTGCAGAAGTTAGCGAAAGTGTATGTGGCAGAAATTGTAAGGTTGCATGGAGTTCCGGTATCAATCATTTCGGATAGGGACCCAAGGTTTACTTTTCCGTTTTGGAAAGCTCTACATCAAGCTTTAGGCACCAAATTGGATTTCACTACGGCATTTCATCCACAGTCCGACGGGCAATCTGAACGAGTAATCCAAGTGTTGGAGGATATGTTGAGAGGCTGTGTGATAGACTTCAGAGGAAGTTGGGAAGACTATTTGCCTTTAGCGGAGTTTGCCTACAACAATAGCTATCAGGCCAGTATACGGATGGCATCTTATGAAGCGCTATATGGTCGGAAGTGTCGAACTCCTACGTGTTGGACAGAATTAAGGGAACGTCGAGTTTTGGGTCCAGAGTTAGTGGCGGAATCTGAAGAGAAAATTGAGATAAGTTGGGCACGGTTAAAGGAAGCATCTGATAGGCAGAAGTCATACGCAGATCTCAAGCGGAAGGAAATAGAATTTGATGTGGGAGATCAAGTGTTTCTTAAAGTTTCGCCTTGGAAGAAGGTAATGAGATTTGGTCGCAAAGGGAAGTTAAGTCCAAGGTTTATAGGACCTTATCGGGTTTTGAAGCGAGTTGGACTAGTGGCATATCAATTGGAATTGCCCCATGAATTGAAGCAGATGCACGACGTATTCCATGTATCCATGCTACGTAGTTATCGATCGGATCCATCTCATGTTGTACCAGTTGAAGAGGTAGAGCTAAGACCAGACTTGTCCTACGAGGAGGAGCCGATTCGGGTTTTGGAGCGAGATTTGAAAGTGTTGTGGAGGAAGTCAGTTCCTCTAGTCAAAGTATTATGGAGAAATCATGGATCGGAAGAAGCTTCGTGGGAGCCAGAAGAGGCAATGCGACAGCAATACCATCACTTATTTTGGCCAGGTAATTTCGATGACGAAATTATTTTAAGGGGGTAGAACTGTAACATCCAGAAAATGGGCTTATGCATAATTGCTTAATCGAATATGAAAGCATGTCTTTGTGTGTATGAATATGTTTATGTGAATGGTTGTGAGCCTTAGAATAATAGGAAATGCCTTAGAAAATATTAAGTTTTAAGTTTTAAAAAGGAAGCTAAGTTGATAGGGCCTTAAGAGCATGAATTAAATAAACAAAAGTCAATTGGAGATGACAATATGTTGGACGGCACAAAAGAATAGTTCTTGAATATTTTGTTTAAAGCATGTGTGAATTGCAAAGAACCATAAAACTTCATGGTGGAATTAAAGGAATAAATAATTGAAGACCACCAAGACATGGGTGAGTGCATGGACGGCATGGTGATTATAAACAATTGAAGAATTAACAAATTGTAGGTGTGTAAAAGTGGAAATGTATGTGCAATTTAAATGGAGCATGATTGTTTTGTTTTATTAAAATAAGCAAGTGGATGATGAAGGAATATTGGAGCATGATAAAAGGGAATTTAAAATCCTAGCATTTGGGGGAGTGGAAGGCAATGGCAATTTAAATGGAGCATGATTGTTTTGTTTTATTAAAATAAGCTTAGTTGTATAAGGCATAGACAGCATGAACAATTAGTGATGATTAAACAAATGGGAGGATAAACAAAGTGGAAGCTTGGACGGCATGTTTGTTGAATAAAATAAACATAGGCCTTGTCTTCTCATGAACATGATGGACGGCTATGGTGGAGAATAAAATCAAGAAATTGGGTGTGTAGTGCATAAAGGGCACAAGCATTTGATTAATCAACATGATGATCCTAGTGGAGCAAAACAGCATAACAACCTGAAGCATTTGGCACCTAGCATAGGACGGTCACGACTTGAATAATTTTAATTTCCTTTAATTTGTTTGAAATATTTGGCTACCTATCATTGGCCTATAAATATGTGATGTTTTCCATTTGTAAGGAACTTTTGGAATTTGAATGAAAGAAGAATTTATTTTGGTATTTTCGACATCTTCAAGACAAGAGATAAGTTTTCAGGATTTGAGAATCGTAAGCCGATTACAAGGAAGAGGGAGTACAACGTTTCGGGATTTGTTTAGTAAGCAAATCGGCAGCAAGGTAAGAATTTGATTACATTAATCCTTCGGGATTTGGTGTTATAGTCGAATGGTTTGTTGCTACCATATTAGAGATGGCCGAATATAGGAGTTAAAGAACTAAAGCGATAGATCGGGTTTCGAGATTTCAGTGAACTTGTTAAGTAAATCAGGTGTGTACCCCACACTATTTCTTAATAGATTTATGGCATCTATTTAATATATGTATGTTTATAATAATGTGAATGTGGCCAAAGGTACCATACTATGGTACAAAGTACTCAGGCACGTTTTCCCACTCCTAGTAGGATTATAACATGATTGATTATGGCACATATGCGAACCTATAAGAATGTGAATAGAGAACATGGCATGATAATGCATGATTTGTATGACATGGGCATTTGGGTGATTATGAAAGGGGAAGTGAATGTGGTGACTTATGTCATGATATCTGAATGTGGTGACCTCGGTCACAATTATCTGAATATGGTGTCTTATGACACAAAATATTATCTGGTGGCTATGCCACAATATTATAAGGGCGATGAGCACGTCGACTGCAGCGACTGCCTTCGATGGTGTGTAGCGGATGGAGGGTTGACTTAGTAGTCCCCACGGTGTGCGGGTTGGTACGGGTTATGCGTAGCGGATGGTATCTAGGTTTGGGTTCGGGTTTGCATCATATTATTTAAATGTTGTATGGACATGTCTGACTTGTATGCCTGAATTTGTTAGGACTTAGTGTTGTGGTTACACATTGAGTCTGTTGACTCACCCCGTTGTGGGATTATTTTTCAGGTGACGATCAGTGATGGACCGGGTCGCAAGCTTAGGGGTGGCCATGCTCGGCAAGGAATTTATTTTATTTGGACTTTTTGTTTTAAGTACTTTGAATTTAATTTTGGGTTTTATTTTGATGTAATAAGGCCATAGTCGAACTACTTTATTCCACTTTTATTTATTATGTTACGAATTTTTATCAATTAAAGATTAAGTAAATTTATTTTGAATTAAACTCTAAATGTTTTGTCACCTGAAATAAAGGGTTTTCAATAAGAGATAAACTTGTTCTCAACTCGAGCCCAACCCAAAACAATCTTTCTTTCAAAACACACAGATTTTCCAAAGTAACAAAAAAATTTTGAATCGGTTTACATCGAGGAACATACCAGATCCGGTCAAGGCTCGTGGGCCGGGTTTGGGGTGTTTCATAATATTATATATAATATATAATATATATTTTAGTTAATTATCTGGTTTCGAATCGAATTAACCGATAAATCGTTATTCTAAAAAATCATCGACCGATTAACCAAATTAAATCGATTCGGTCAATGAATTTGATTTTAACCGAATTGTGAATACCATAATTTTCATATTTAATTTATAAACTAAGGAAAAATTAGTGATTTAGAGTTTTTATTTAATTGTTATAACTGACTTATTATTTGATAAGAAGACATCATATAATATGTAATCAATTCCAATATCGAAATTGATATTGAACCTTAAGGTTAGATTTTACATAGTATTGGTTCATTCTTTAATATTTTGATTTTTTTTTTATTTTATATCATGCTTCCTTTTGTTTATATTTTTATCTTTTATCTTTGGAATAATTAAGAAAAGGGTAAAATATAAAAATAATCACTTTTGTTTGCCTCAGATTACATTTTAGTTTATTATGTTTGAAATGTTACGTTTTAGTCACTTACATTATAATTTTCTTACAAAATGATCACTTTGCCATTTAACTCCGTTACCTCCCAAACAACAATCCTACGTGGCAGTCCAAATGGGTTTTAAATGCCGACTTAGATGTCCAACTGGGACGAGAATAAGTTTTTAATTAAATAAATTTAATTAATTGAAAATTTTAATTTATTTACACCTTGAACCGGAGAAAAAAACCGTTCGTCTTCTTTTTTTTTTTTTTTAGTTTTCTCTTCCATTTTAACTGAAAAAACAGTTGGACATCTAAGTTGACATTTAAAATCTATTTGGACTGCCACGTAGGATTGCTGTTAGGGAGGTAACGAAGCATAACGGCAGAGTGCTACTTTGTAACAAAATGATAACATAAGTGACTAAAACGTAACATTTCAAACATAAATGATTAAAATGTAATCTGGGAAAAACAAAAGTGATATTTTTATAGTTTAACCTTAAAAAATTATTTTCGTTGCACAACTAATTTCTGTTCATAGCATAATTCAATTCTATTTATCCAATCTCGTAAAGTTTAATTTTATTTTGTTTTAAAGTGTAGGAAATTAAAATTTGTGGATTCGATGCTGATCAATAATTTATATATTCAAATGAAAATTTAGAAACAATTTATATTAATTACTTAAAAAATATATAAAAATGATAGTTAGTATATCATAATATTAACAAAATTAAACATCATTTAAAATTAATTTATTTTTTACTTTATGACATGTCTAAAATGAATATATTAACTTTTGAGAGCATTTTTTAACAATAATACTAAATACATAAAATCTTAAACTAAATTTCACAAACGGCACATTTAAATGATATTCAAATTTTTATTTTTATTTAAATATATTTTTTATATATTGTATTTTTTATATTCAAATTTGTATTTCAAGTAAATAGAAATTAATCAATAACTTTTATATAGAATCTTTTGAGTTATTTTCACTATTTTAAATATAAAATATTTATTTTTATCATAAAAATTAATTATAAATTAAATAAATATTTTATTTTATTTTTATTAATTATGATTTTTTAATTTTCATTTCATAAATCATCTATATATCTCAATTTAGATGGGTTTTGGATTTTTCTTATTCAACCCATGTTACTTTGCTAAAATGCTCTTCTATGCACAACTTCCATTTTATTGCATGAGTTTGCATTCAATGATCTATATTTCATTATTTTACTATTCTTAGGTTTTTTTTCTCTTTCTGAGAATGCTTTATTTTTGTATCGGAAAATGTTTATTGTCGTAGATCTAGAATTTTAACCTATTAAATAGAAAACACATTCTTTTCTGTAGAGTCGTGTTACTCTCATTTTTAATTGGTTTGATATATCATTTAGTACTTGAATTTAACAGTTTCCTTTTAATATAGTACTTGTATTTTTTTTTGGTCAAATGTTGTATCTATATATTGTCGAAACCATTTTTTAAGTTTTTTAAAAAACGGGATCGACTTAAAAAAAATGGAAATGGAGTCGCCACCAATCCCTTTTTACTTAGATGCGATCGGATCACCTTGTAAAACATTTTATTTTAAAACATTTGATTTTGGTCCACGAAAAACAAGAAAACGGGTTCGGGAGTCGGTTACGTATGAGGAAGGGTTAGCACCCTCATAACGCCCAAAAATTGGTACCTAATTGATAAAATCATGTCCTAGTGTTGAAAATTTAATAAAAATTTAAAATATGATTTCTTTAAAAAAAAACCTGAAAAATTTGAGTTAAAATTTGAGATTTCTTTGTTCCGAAAGAATATAAACATCACATCCAGCACATTAGGACATGATATTTTTAAACCCTCGTAACTACAATCATCTTAATATTTACAAAATTTTATTAAAAGGATATTTAGTTATTTAGTCAAACGGAAAATCGAAACCCAGCACGTTAGGGCACTATTTCCCGAATTTCTAAACACAAAACATTGCCTTATTTTAAAACATTTAGATAAAATATAGTAATTTTGCAAAATGCATTTTATTTTAAAACGATGATTCTATGAAAAATCATATTAATACATTATCAAACATCAAAAGCAATCATAATATACTAACATTTCATATTAATATAGGCAATAAAAGAAATAATAATATAAAATACGACTAATAAATATACCTACACTAAAGCAATTGTAAATAAACAAATATAATAAACAATAAATAAAAAATAAAATAAAATAACTACAAAATAAGTATGAACACTTTTCATGCAGGTTGAAAATTTTCATACAATGACATATACTAAATAATAAATAAATACTAAAAAATAATATATATATATAGAGAGAGAGAGAGAGAGAGAAAATAAATAAAATACATTTTAAAATAAATAAATAATTTATAAATTTAAATAAAAACATATTTATAATAATCTAATACATATAAAACTACATTTTTAAGAATAAATAATATAATATACAATATAAATAATTTTAGATAAAATAAAATAAAAAATAATATAGGATATAATACTATATAATATACAAAATTTTAAAAATATATAATATAATAACTAATATATAAGTCCTAAAATAATATGTAATAAAAATAATTAAACCAAATAAAATAATAAATAATAATAGTTTAAAATATATAAGGATAATACATAATAAAAAATATATACAAGTTTTATACTATTAATAAATTAATATAAAAATAATAAGAGTAATATAATATTTTAACATGATAAAATAATTAAATATAGTATTAGAATAATTTAAAAATAAAATAAAAAATAAATAAAGAAAAGAGGGTTAAATAGCAAATAAATATAAATATAAATATAAAAGGATTAAATCGAAAATACATGTCATACTGTAGGGGCTAAAATGGAAATTATGCCAAATTTTAAAACGACAACGTTCTGATCTCAGCCTTTAAGGAACCCGATGATTTAATTGAAATAAAAAACAAACTTTCAGGGCTAATTTAATAAAAAAATAAAAATTTAAATTGGATTAAATTAAAACCAATAAAATTACAGAGGGACTGAAACAGTAAATTCTCCTTTTTAATAAAACACGCGGATCCTCCCCAGGTTTTCGGGTCAATGCGCGAATCCTCTCTTAAAACGACGTTGTTTTGGTCATTAACTGACCGCACCAAAAAGGCGTCGTTTCTTTGGCCTATATAAAATAGTTTTTAGAAGAAAAAAAATCATTTAAACCGTGTTTTAAAAAAAATTTCAAAATCCTCTCAGACCCCTCGCCTCTCGTCTGGGTTCTGATCATTGGAATCCCAGGACACATCCATACGCGCCACAGGCGCCTCAGTCAGTGCTGCCGTATACGGCGGTCGGAGGCTAGAAACTTCATTTCTCCATCTCCAATCGAAAGGTAAAACTCTTTTTTATTTTCGGGTTTTCAAAAATATGTGCGCATAAAACGAAATATAAAAAAAATTGCGAAAGATAAAAAAAAATAATCACCTCTGTTGATAGATTTTTATTAATCTCTGTATCTGTATATTTGTGTATCTTTTGTATGTATTCTCTCTGTGTCTGAGTGTCCTGTGTTACAAAATAGATCGGGCTTTTATAGCCTTAAAAATAAAAAGAAAATAGATCATTTCTGCCATTTTTGTTGTTGTTTCTTTTCTTTTTGCAGTGGAGACGAAGAGAGCGGCGGCGATAAAGGCGTTACTTGCGCGAATCGCGGCTTGACTGAGGTTGGTGGTGTTGGGGCTGCGACGCGAAGGCTGGGCTCTTGCTGGGGCGCTTGCGGCGCAATGAAACCTAGGGTTTCCTGCGTCCGCAAGCTTTTGGGCCATTTGGGCCGTGTGTGATTTTAGGCCAATGGGTCTATTCGGGTTTGGTTCTGGTGGTATCTGTTTGGGCTTTGGGTCAATATTGGGCTTGTTTGTAAGAGGCTTTTGGGCTTATTTGGTTTTGTTAAATGGACTGTACATGGACATTTTATTTTTATTTTTTATTTTTTGGTTTTATTCTGTTTTACATGGGCCCGGGCACAAATTGGTCACTACATATATATTTGACAAAAGTTATACATACTTGAAGTTAATATTGTTAATTTTTTAGTGTTTAATTCAATTTTTATGATTGATTTAATAAAAATTCATGATTAACTAATAATATTAACAATTAGCTTTCATCAAATCAACCCTAATAGTTGAAAAAATTACAACCATTAAACTATATTTAGCAAGTTAATAAATACAAAATTAAATAAATTTGTAATTAGCACTAAAGTTATTCTGTTAACAGAATATTGAGATTCAAATCTAATAATATTAGCAATTAACTTTTATTATATTAATTCTAAAAACCAAATTAAACACTAAAAAGTCAACATTATTACCTTTAGGTACCAAAATGTATAACTTTTGCCAAATATAGATACCACATTAGACTGAAAAATAATGCAGATACTGCATTAAAAAAATATCAAACTCAAATACTAAATGATATAATAAACCTTCTTAATTTTGCTTGAAGTGCTCATGTTAAATAGGTGTCCAATTCAGATATAGATATGAAAGTATGATCCTCATAGTATAACATAAAACTTAGAAACCGTAAGACATATTGGAAATGATCCCACGTTCACCCTTGGATCCGAATGAACTTAGCAATGGATGATCCCAAAATAATAAAATAGTTTCTAAATCCTTTAAAAATTTATAAAATTATAAATTAGTATAATGATAGAATTATCTTTCACCAAAAAAAATTATAATTCAATTCTAATCCTTCACAACTAAACTTAGACATAAGTTATGCCCAGTAAAAATTGCATTTAACAAGTTTTCTATTTTAGAAAACTTTCATCTTACTAGGCACCTTCAAAACTGCAAATTTCATTCCAATTCAATCACAAAAACTTACGCATTATTTTGAGTTAATTGAGATTTATAAATATTCTTCAAATTTAATCAAATAAAACCAATACACTACTAATTTATCTTAAAAATATTTTCAAAACATTCAAAAAAAAAATTATATATGATGATATTTGAATCTATATCTCCCGTTTTAACGGTGGCAACATAAACTATTTGAGCAAAGCCCGAGATTCAAAAGATAATACATGTTTATTTGATATCCAAGAGATGATAACCATAACCATAACCAACACATTTTAATTATAATTTATCTTAGTTAACATGGTTTAAGTCATCAAAGATTACTCACTTGAGCAATAGTGAGCTTATTTGAAGCCATCCATAGGTGATGCATCGTTGAAAGCACCAAAAATATCCTATTCCATGTAAAATAGTAAAAATAACAGTAAAGGGAAGTAGGGTCAAATCCTCAGGGACCGGATTATACGAATGCTTGTTTCTCGAAATCCTGGGCAGAATCGTGCCCAAGAACACCTACATTCCTAAAAAAATAAAAATAACAGAATTAAAAGTTTTGATCTGGAAATGAAAATAAAATAAAAATAGAATTGAGAAGTCGAATTGGAATTGCGAAAATTAAAAATAGGAAATAAAGTTAAGATAAGGAAATTCTTATGGGGAGATTCCAGCCTCCGGTTGCCTTGATCTGCCTTGGGTTCAATCCTTGGCTTTTAGATGATCCTTCTCAAACCGAATAAGCCAGTTATAGTGGAAGAGGACGCCTACGACCACCAGCTCCAAGAATTTAGACTTCGATTTAGTGGAACCTGACTCTAGCCAACAATCGCTCTTGTGGGACCATCTTATGTTAGATCAACGTTTCTCAATGGCGAATCCCACGCCATTTTGTCTCTTAGGCTCGCCAACCTCTGACGCAGTAAGCTAACGAACCGACTATGCAACCTTCTCAAAATATACAAAGTGGTCGTTCCTTGCACACGTTGAAAAGATCACTTTTTAAGGGACATGGACGGAAGCGTCAGCCCCGTAATGCGGAGAAACGAAGAATACCCTGTTGAGAAGGCTAAGTACGGATTCTAAACCTCAAGAACCCTTTTTAGGGATTTTCGGCAACCTTTGTCTAGATGGGTTTTAGTGGCTTATGGTTGTGGTGGAAAAGAAAATAAATATATAATAAAAATGGAGATTTTATTAAAAGGAAATATGGAAAGAACAAAAGACTTTTGGGAGAGAGAATTTACAGAAAAAGATGAAGCCCCCCTTTTGAGTCATCTCATGTAACAACCTAAACCCGGCCCAAATGTTATGACCGGATCCAGAGCGTCACAGGGAAAGGTTGTTTAAAGAAACTTGTGATCGTTTAAAAAAATTTTCGAGTTTAATTTTTTATTCACTTGTTATCCTTTTGTTTTAAGAAAACGGTTATTAAGGGTTTAGGAAAATCCCGTATTAAACATTTAATAATAATAGACAGAAATCATATTAAAAACTAAACCAAATAAAATACCAAAAATACAGTTAAAGCGGCCTTATTACATAATAAAAATCTCGAATTAAAAATAAGTTCAAAATAAAGTAACGTAGTTTACGAAAGAAATAGAAACGCATGGCCACCTCGAGGCCGCCCCAGCTCCAAACCCGCGATCTAGTGATTACCTAAAATATTTAAAAAGAGGGGGTGAGTTTATGAAAACTCAGTGTCCAATTACTTTACCTTAACCGTAACTGGGCCCTAGCCCTTACATATCACTTTGGGCGAAGCCCATACAGAATCAAACTGGGCCTTAGCCCTACTAGCAGAGAATAGCAAATAATCAGATATCAATGCAATGTGATGCAAAACCCAACCCAGCCTAAATTTCCATCCGCTACACACCACCCGTACCTGCCAATCACACCAATGGGGATTTCTACAATCAACCCTCACCGCTACACACCATCGATGGCAGTCATGCTGCAGTTAGCTGCTCATCGTCAAAATCGTGACATAGTCACCAGAACAGATCGTGGCAGAGCCACTACAACAGATCGTGGCAGAGCCACTACAACAGATCATGGCAGAGCCACTACAACACTTCCCTTTTAATATCATATTCCAAGCCCATGCAACATGTCATGACATAATAATTCGTGTATGCAATATGACATGTACGCAAATCATATATCAAATATAACATATGAAATGAATTACCATCATAATCAGAATAACCAATACAATATAATCAAGCTAATCAACCTCTAAGGGTATAACAGTAATTTACCTTCCAGGGGTATTTTTGTAATTTACCTATCGAGGGTATTTCAGTAATTTCGTACCTGCAATGGCCTTTCCGAAATCCTAATGCCACCTCGAATGACTCAACTACCGTTTCCGGTTGTACCAGACTATTGGGCCTAAAACCCGATTTCGGCCCATTCGGGCCCACACACTCGTGTGGCCCACCTAACACAAATCTAGCCACGTATATAAGATTCACCAAGTCTAGTTCACTATATACTACACCATCATACATTTTTATTCAATTGGGCCCCCCATTGGGCCCACTTCGGACCATTGTGGCCAAAGCAGCCTCAACCCACAAGGAAAACCAAAATGCAAGAGCCAAGACTTGAACCCTGGACCTCCTTCCTTCCTTGTGACGTCATCCCCTTGCCTCTTATGTGGCGTCACTTTGCCACTACACCACACACTCATTTTGTGTCATTTTTCTCCATATTTTATTCTTAAAACCTACCTACTAACTCCTAGGGTTTTTTTCGCCTAAAACCAAAATTTCCCTAAAGCCAAAATTTGATCCCGGGACTTCATAAAAGCCCTCTAACCTTCCAAAATCACTTATCTAATAGGTCCAACTTGCACTTAAGCCAATCTCTTGTTCTCCAAAAATTTTAAACGCTACGACGCCCAAAGCCCATTGGGCCCAATCCTACTAGGCCCAATTTTAGGATGTTACAAATCTACCCTCCTTAAAGAAATTTCATCCTCGAAATTTCCAACTAACTAACAGTCGTACATCCTAACCTACAACACTACGCTCACACTGCGCACCCTGATTCCAATAACACTAATATACTTTTAACTAGAATTTAGAACTCCTACACATACTTAAAAACACCTAGCCATTAAAGCAGACAAATATTTCATATGCAACCGACTCCATATCCGAACATCACATCCAAACCCAAACACACAGAATATATACCAGAAATACAACATATAACAAAGCAAAGTATCAAGAAACTTACAGCGCGGATTGGTGCCGGAGACTTGGGTGCCATATTTCAAAAAAAAAAAATAGATATATATTTTTCTAAACCATTTTCCAAACTATCCTTTGAAAATATTTTTGAACCGAAACCCAAAGCCGAGTTTTTGAACCTAGCCTCTGATACCATAATTGTAACACCCCAAACCCGGCCCAAATGTCATGACCGGATCCGAAACATCACAGGGAAAGGTTGTTTAAAGAAACTTGTGATCGTTTAAAAAAAATTCGAGTTTAATTATTTATTCACTTGTTATCCTTTTATTTTAAGAAAACGGTTATTAAGGGTTTAGGAAAATCCCATATTAAACATTTAATAATAATAGGCAGAAATCATATTTAAAACTAAACCAAATAAAGTACCAAAAATACAGTTAAAGCGGCCTTATTACATAATAAATATCCCGAATTAAAAATAAGTTCAAAATAAAGTAACGTAGTTTACGAAAGAAATAGAAACGCATGGCCACCTCGAGTCCGCCCTAGCTCCAAACCCGCGATCTAATGATTACCTGAAACATTTAAAAAGAGGGGCTGAGTTTACGAAAACTGAGTGTGCAATTACTCTACCTTAACCGTAACTGGGCCCTAGCCCTTACATATCACTTTGGGCGAAGCCCTACAGAATCAGACTGCGCCTTAGCCCTACTAGTAGAGAATAGCAGATAATCAGATAATAATGTAATGTGATGCAAAACCCAACCCAGCCTAAGTTTCCATCCGCTACATACCACCCGTACCTGCCAATACACCAATGGGGATTTCTACAATCAACCCTCACCGCTACACACCATCGATGGCAGTCATGCTGCAGTTAGCTACTCATCGTCAGAATCGTGACATAGTCACCAGAACAGATCGTGGCAGAGCCACTACAACAGATAGTGGCAGAGTCACTACAACAGATAATGACAGAGCCACTACAACAGATCATGGCAGAGCCACTACAACACTTCCCCTTTAATATCATATTCGAAGCCCATGCAACATGTCATGACATAATAATTTGTGTATGCAGTATGACATGTACGCAAATCATATATCAAATATAACGTATGAAATGAATTACCATCATAATTAGAATAACCAATACAATATAATCAAGCTAATCAACCTCTAAGGGTATAACAGTAATTTACCTTCTAGGGGTATTTTCGTAATTTACCTATCAAGGGTATTTTAGTAATTTTGTACCTACAATGGCCTTTCCGAAAGCCTAATGTCGCCTCGAGTAACTCAACTACCGTTTTCGATTGTACCGGGCTATTGGGCCTAAAACCTGATTTCGGCCCATTCGGGCCCACATGCTCGTATGGCCCACCTAACACGAATCTAGCCATGTATATAAGATTCACCTAGTCTAGTTCACTATATACTACACCATCATATAATTTTATTCAATTGGGCCCCCCATTGGGCCCACTTCGGCCCATCGTGGCCCAAGCAGCCTCAACCCACAAGAATACTATTGATGGCCTCAACTATCGCGTCGAAGCCCCACACGTGCGCTCGCACGCTCGTGTGGCTACTATTGCCGTGATCGGCACTTCGACATTTGCCGCTCTACAGCTAGAGTAGAGAGAGTTACACACCTGATAGGAATCTGGTGCTAATCCGCGCTCCGACCACTCCTGTGCCCAAACGCCCACCAAGGTATATTAACTCACCTCATGGAATGCCCTATATATAGCTAGCTTTTCACCTTCCTTCTTTGTATCTTTCCGATGTGGGATTCTTCCATCAGCAGAGTTTAAATCCAACTCAAACTCTTCCCGTTTAGATCGTAAAATAAATACTCCCTTGCTTCTCATGAGATTCGAACCCAGGCTCCCTTGCAACATAATCCACGCCGCTAACCACTAGGCCACAAGCTCCTCTTGTGTCTAAAACCATGCGCAACTAAATATAAATCTAATGTCAAATTCTAAAGTCCATTTAAAAAGGAAAACCAAAATGCAAGAGCCAAGACTTGAACCCTGGACCTCCTTCCTTCCTTGTGACGTCATCCCCTTGCCTCTTATGTGGCGTCACTTTGCCATTACACCACACTCTCCTTTTGTGTCATTTTTCTTCATATTTTATTCTTAAAACCTACCTACTAACTCCCAGGATTTTTTTCGCCTAAAACCAAAATTTCCCTAAAGCCAAAATTTGATCCCGGGACTTCATAGAAGCCCTCTAACCTTCCAAAATCACTTATCTAATAGGTCCAACTTGCACTTAAGCCGATCTCTTGTTCTCCAAAAATTTTAAACGCTATTACGCCCAAAGCCCATTGGGCCCAATCCTACTAGGCCCAATTTCGGGATGTTACATCTCACCCCTTATTTATAGTGCTAAGATAGATAGACTAATCCTACTTAAATTCATAAAGATAATTACAAATAATTGAAGATAAAATAAAATCCTAAAATTAAATAATCCTTAATAATTATCTTAATATTAATTATCCTAATATAATTAAAATAGAATTTGATAGAATAAAATCTCTTCTTTTTACATTCCAATCCTTGTGTCCTCCATGCTTGCACTTTTGGCACTGATTTTTCCCTGTGTTGCACCAATAGGTTACCTACAGCAATTACCTCTCCATTTCCATTCTTTCTAACTTGAACCACCACATGTGTAAGCTTCCCTTTGTCTGCCATAACCCTTGATTCTATCTCCATATGTTCCTACACACACAAATTATAATCTACAAACATCAATCAAACAGCTTTGAATTTATTTAAAGATTAAAAAATTTTAAAATATGCTTCATGCCTTTGTACTCTTCGTAAATTTGAAATTTAGTCTTTGTACTCTTATTTTTAAGAATTTAATCTTATGCCTTTCAAATTCCAAATATCAAGTTCAATTGTTGATAATCACGTGAAAATTCTTCTATCAAATTTGTTGATGTAACATTTTGAAATTAAAAAAATACTCACTTGATAGTCATATAATAAAAAAAAAATAACATTGTTATAAACCTGAATTTAACAAAAAAAAATTTAGTGGTATTAACAATTAGACTTGCATTTTTAAATTTGAAAAGTAGAATGACTAAATATCAAACATGAGAAGACTACAAGGACTTAGAGTACATTTTAAGGTAAAAAAAATATACACCCATGATTAAACAAGAAACTCTTAACTTGAATCTTAAACTGTTGAATAATATGAAGAGTTGAAATCAACCACAGTAAAAACACAATCGGCATACGAAAAAGTAGTAATGGTTCCGACAAGGTCGAGTAATGATGCCAACGCTCCAACGTGCCAATTTCCATCAACATCCTACAAAATAATCAAAAGAACCCATCAAAGACGGTTGCATGCAATACAAGAAATCCGACTTTTCGTGATGTTTTTTTTTCGGTAACTATTTACGAAAACGCCTTGTAAACGTCACAAAAATTCATATTATCCCTGACGAAGAAAAGATAAAGTTAAAAAAGTCAAAGAAATCCCTGAATTATAGTTTGGACCCCGAATCATAGTTTGGATTAAGATTTTCATACCAAGACAACATTTGGTATGACGAAATCGAATTGCATAAATCCCTTTTCTGCAAGGATGACACGCAGTCCTTGGAGGACTCAAGTTTCTATTCCATGGCCTATTTTACCTCGAAGAACACCATGAAGCCATGCAAGGGATTTCTTCAAGGGATCACCTTCCATATTCTACAATTTTTTTTCTTTTGCTCCCTCCGTGATGCTATGAATATATAAGATTGAAATTTTTGCAAATTAAATGTAGTTTTCAGCTCTCTGATATCGACTTGATTGCATATACTTTGATAATGTTGTTGAAAAAGATGGATAAATTTATTATACATTTTATCCTTTTCTTTTTGAATAGAATATATGTAATTTCAATTAATTAAGACTTGAGAGATTAACTGTCATAATTCATAATAGGTAATCCACCCAAGGTTATTAAATTATTAGTAACTTTATATTTTCATCACTCAACTTAAAAAGGTTACAAAATGATCATTAAATTATTCAAAATTTTTCATTTAAGTCACTAAACTACTCAAAAATTTTTATTTAAGTCATTGGGCGGTTACAATTTTTTTTTTAAAGTCTAGCTAGCATGCTTCAAGAAATGACTCGACAATCGATATGATGGTGATAATACTCTAGAATAATATATTTTTATGTATTAATTATGTGTTTATTCTGAGTATGATCCTGCTAATTTGAGCTATTTATGATCTTTTATCTCATAGGGACTAAATTGGAGGCAAAAGCAAAATTAAGGGCCAAAAGCGTGAATTTAGAGATAAAATGGGCCAATGTGCGACACAGGGAAAAGTTGGTGCCAAAAATGCAAGCTTGGAGGACACAAGGGTTGAAATGTAAAAAGAAGAGTTTTTATTCTATTAGACTCTATTTTGATTATATTAAGATAATTAATATTAAGATAATTATTAAGGATTATTTAATTTAGGATTTATTTAATTTATCTTTATTTATCTTTGATTATTTGTAATTATCTTTCAGAATTTAAGTAGGACTAGTCTATCTATCTTAGCACTATAAATAGGGGTAAGATGACTCAAAATGGGGCTTGATCTTTTTTCTGTAAACTCTCTCCCCAAAAGTCTTTTGTTCTTTCCATATTTCCTTTTAATAAAATCTCAATTTTTATTATATATTTATTTTCTTTTCCACCACAACCATGAGCCACTAAAACCCATCTAGCCAAAGGTTGCCGAAAATCCCCAAAAAGGGTTCTTGAGGTTTAAAATCCGTACTTAGCCTTCTCAACAGGGTATTCTTCGTTTCTCCGCATTACGGGGCTAACGCTTCCGTCCATGTCGCTTAAAAAGTGATTTTTTCAAAGTGTGCAAGGAACGACCGCTTTGTATATTTTGAGAAGGTTGCACAGTCAGTTCGTTAGCTTACTGCATCAGAGGTTGGCGAGCCCAAGAGACAAAATGGCGTGGGATTCACCATTTAGAAACGTTGATCTAGCATAAGATGGTCCCACAAGAGCGATTGTTGGCTAGAGTCAGGTTCCACTAAATCGAAGTCTAAATCCTTGGAGCTGGTGGTCGTAGGCATCCTCTTCCACTATAACTGGCTTATTCGGTTTGAGAAGGATCATCTAAAAGCCAAGGATTGAACCCAAGGCAAATTGAGGCAACCGGAGACTGGAATCTCCCCATAAGAATTTCCTTAACTCAACTCTATTTCCTATTTTAATTTTTACAATTCCAATTCGACTTCTCAATTCTGTTTTTATTTTATTTTTGTTTCCAGATCAAAACTTTTAATTCTGTTATTTTTATATTTCCAGGAACGCAGGTTTTCTTGGGCACGATTCTGCCCAAGGTTTCGAGAAACAAGCATTCGTATAATCCGATCCCTGAGGATTCGACCCTACTTCCCCGTTACTGTTCTTTTTCATTATTTTGTAGGGAATAGATATTTTTTGTGTTTTCAACGACGCATCAAATTTTGGCACCGTTGCCGGGGACCAGTAACGTACTAATCTTGTTTTTTGTTTTCTATGACCAGATCTGCTCCAGGCACTATTGCGTCTGACTCAGAGATTGAAAAGACTGCAAAAGCTAATCGTAAGGAAACAAAGCTAAGGAAAATGCAGTCAGCGGTGGTTGGGACTCAAAGCAATCCACCGCCAGAAATCAGAATCGACGACGAAGCAGAGTCTAGGGTTAACGAAAACCCTACTTAGACTTTTGAAGGCGAAAAAGTAGAAATCAATTCACCTGAAGAAGTGCTTGAAACTAGGGTTAACGAAAACCCGAATTTGGCACGTCAACCAATGGCTCAAACAATTCGGCAACTGACCGAAGCTCCGATAGAACAACCTCCATTGTGCATCGCATATCCTATTATGGATACCGATTTTGAACTGAAGTCAGGGTTAATTCAGTTGCTGCCAACTTTCGAGGGTTACAAAATGAAAACCCCCATAAACATTTAAAGGAGTTTCATATGGTTTGTCTGAGTATGAAACCTCAAGGCGTAACTGAGGATCAAATTAAATTACGCGCTTTCCCTTTTTCCCTAGCAGATTCAGCTAGGGAATGGTTATTTTATTTACCTCCTGGATTTATTACTACTTGGGCTGATTTATCTCGTTTATTTCTCAACAGGTTTTTCCCAGCATCTAGAGTAGCTGAGCTAAGAAGAGAGATCGTAGGAATAAGGCAAAAAGAAGCGAAGACTTTTTACGATTATTGGGAAAAATTTAAGAAATTGTGCGCGAGCTGCCCACAACATGGTATAACGGAGCAATCTCTCCTCCAATACTTTTATGAAGGCTTGAAACCCATGGAGATGAATATGGTAGACGGCGCTAGTGGAGGAGCGTTGGTCAACATGGTTCCCCAACAAGCAAGGGACTTAATCTCCACAATGGCTACAAATTCTCAACAGTTCCGAGCTAATCCTGAACCCCCCAGAAGCATTCACCAGCTAAGTAATTCAACCTTAGAGGATAAAGTTGATAGACTTACTAATATGATGAATTCTCTTATTACAGAAAAAGCAAAGACAGCCTGGTTGTGCGAAATATGTGCTACGCCTGATCATACCACTGATGCATGTCCTAGTTTGTATGAAGATAGTATGACTCATTTAGACGTTATAGGAAATTTCCCTGGGCCACCATAAAGGCGATACGACCGTTACGCTAATACCTACAACCCAGGATGGAGGGATCACCCTAACTTAAGTTATGGGGCCAACCCACGATATAACCAGCCATACCAGAACTGAGTTCCACAACAACCACAAGATTCAAGTGATTCTCTAGAAACTTTAGTCAATAAATTAGCAGCTAATATGCTTGATTTTCAACAGAAAACTGAGGCGTTTATAAGAGAATTGACCATATCAGGTGAGAAATTGAACTCTCAAGGGAAGCTGTCATCACAAACAGAACCGAATCCAAGACAACACGCAAATGCAGTAACATTGCAAAGTGGAAAGGTACTGGAACCAATTCCTGATAGGAATCTTGGCCAAGAAATCACCCAGGAAAAACCCGAAAAAGATGAACAGGTCCAACCGAAACCTCTATTGCCTAAAATTCAACCTCTATTTCCAGAATGATTCAACCATTGTCGAAGAGGTAAAGAGGAAAAGGAAATCCTTGAAACATTTAGGAATGTCGAGATCAACATTCTGCTGTTGGATGCCATCAAGAAAATACCAAGGTATGCTAAATTTCTTAAATAGCTTTGCACCAACAAGCAGAAATTAACAGGTAATGAAAGGGTGAATGTTGGTGAAAATGTGTCCACAGTGTTACAGCGAAAAATGCCGGCAAATGTAAGGATAGAGGCATGTTTGCAATACCATGCAAAATAGGCCATTTAGGAATTAAAAAGGCTATGTGTGATCTAGGAGCCTCCATAAATGTAATGACATATTCTATTTATGAATCACTTAACGCAGGTTTTTTGACAAAAACAGGTGTTATCATTCAATTGGCAGACAGATCCGTTGTGCATCCCAACGGAGTCCTCGAGGACGTATTAGTCAAAGTCAATGGACTTATCTTCCCTGCAGACTTTTATGTGATAAAAATGGAGGAGGATAATGCTCCTGGGTCTTCAGACATCTTGTTGAGGTGACCTTTCCTTAGCACTGCAAATACTAAGATTGACATACGAAGCAGAACCCTCACGATGGAGTTTGATGGGGAGATCGTGAAGTTTAACATTTATGGAACAATTAGCCACCTAAGTGAAGTCTTAGATGTAAACCGTGTCGACATAATTAACTCATCAGTAGAAAAAACTTTTGAGTCATCTTATGGAGATAAATCTAAAATGATGTTTGATGATTTTGAATCTGTTAATAAATTATTGGCTCCTATGGATACTAAACTTTTACTTTCTGTTGTGCAGGCATTGGATCCTAAATTAAAACCACTTCTCGAGCATCTCAAATTCACATTTATGGAGAATGATGAGACCATTGCCGACTTAAAAGGGATTAACACTTTGGAGGAAAATATGAAACCAATGAAAGAGGCGCAAGGACGATTAAACCCAAATATGGTGGATGTGATCAAAAACGAGAATTTCGAAGGTCACACGATTGAAAAGATTTATTTCGAGCCACCGTAGAACCATTTAAGTCGTCGAGGTAATAACGTTAAACAAGCGCTTGTTGGGAGGCAACCCAATCTTTATTTTATTTTATTTATTTTTATTTTCATTTTTATTATTATTTCTTATTTCTTATTTTCCTTTCTTTTCTTTTTAATTTCTTTTCTTTTTTATTTTATTAAATAAATTTCTCTTCTTCCATCTAGGTAAAACAGAGCAAAAATACTAAGAAAAAGGAGACATGTCAGAACCAAACAACCCTATCCACGGTACCAAATAGCCTCTATTCCAGATACTATTCCAGCCCAGAATGCAATATCCCTACAGCCAAACTGCCCTATTCCTACAGCCAACCAACCTTATCCCTGCACCCAAACATCCCCTTTCAGCCAAATAAAACCCCAAAACCTAAAATATTTTCCCAATTTCTTTCCCCAAACTCTATTGCCGCCGAACCTTTACCCCTCTCCACCAACAACCACCGTTCGCCGTTCGTAACAATGCGCACTAGGAGCCTCGCTGATGCTGAGCCCGCTTTCACCATTAACCCATGCCAGTGCCGCTTCTCCGAGCCTCAAGCAGTCAATTTGACCGTCGGCGCGTCTTCCTCCTCTTTCTCACCGCCGCAAACCTCCTCTCCAACACCACCTCACTCTCATTCGGCTTCCCCTTCTTTTTCTTCTCCCACGACACAAGCCGCTGAGCCCTCCACATCGTCCCCCTCACGTGCAAGTCCTCCGCAATCGACAGTAGCTACATGAGGAGTTTTTCTAAACTTTTGTACCTATTTATTTATTTTGCGTCCACATTGAGGACAATGTGTTTTAAGTAGGGGGAGGTACTCTTCGTATTACTGTCGTCTTCTGATGTGATTTGTGTTTGATGCTTGAGGCTCCATTTTGTCCATATTTTTTTTAAAGAATATTCTGTCGCTTTTCATGCCCAAGAATTTGACCACGACTTGCCATTGTTTGACCTACATGCATGATTCTTGGCTACTGATTTAGTTATGATTTTGCCTGTTTGATTTTATCTCCACTGTTTTACTTTTATTAGGCTAAACATAATTGTGATTAATAAAGTTAACCTTATCTTACTTTTCGTGAAATTGATCAAGTTTAATATAAAGTGAACACTTAAAATGATTGCATGCTTAATTTATGTTCATGGATATTAGGCGATTATTGAAACTTTTTCTTGACACTTAAATTATTTTTCCTAAGTTCTCAAAAATTTAAATTTCGTTTAATTATTAATAAATTTTTCCATGGTTATGAGTACAGCTTAGAACGTGACTGACTGAGTAACCGGGGTAGGGTGCTTGGGTTGTCATTCTACTTCTCGTCAAAAGGTTGTGTGACATTACAAGTAAAACTCCGCTAGCCAAGGTTATGAGTGTAGCCCAGAACGTGACTGACTGAGTAACCAGGGTAGGGTGCTTGGGTTGTCATTCTACTTCGCGTCAAAAGGTTGTGTGACGTGACGGATAAAACTCCGCTAACCGGAAATATCAATATACTTCTAAGAAAATAAATAAAAAAAGAAAAAAAAGAATAAATAAATAAGAAAAAAAGAAAATAAATAAAAGAAAAAGAAAAATAAATAAATAAAATTTGGGACTAAAGGAAGAAACAAATAGGGTGTCTTGGTAGGTTTAGTAATTTACCTAATTTCCATGAAATAATTCAAGTTGATGTTAATGTCTGTATTAATTGGAAAACTTTTTCTGTTTTACTTAAAGCAAGCTTGGGTTCTCTTTATCTTTCATATGCATTTTTAACTAATTTTTTGAAACTTTGGAGTGGTATTTCTTTTATGGCAGAATCTAATTTTCACAGTGGATAAGAACCATACTTGAGGGCAAGCATGGGCTAAGTAGGGGGAATTTGATAATACTCTAGAATAACGTATTTTTATGTATTAATTATGTGTTTATTCTGAGTATGATCCTACTAATTTGAGCTATTTATGATCTTTTATCTCATAGGGACTAAATTGGAGGCAAAAGCAAAATTAAGTGCCAAAAGCGTGATTTTAGAGATAAAATGGGCCAATGTGCGACACAAGGAAAAATTGGTGCCAAAAGTGCAAGCATGGAGGACACAAGGGTTGAAATGCAAAAAGAAGAGTTTTTATTTTATTAGACTCTATTCTGATTATATTAGGATAATTAATATTAAGATAATTATTAAGGATTATTTAATTTAGGATTTATTTAATTTATCTTTGATTATTTGTAATTATCTTTAGGAATTTAAGTAGGACTAGTCTATCTATCTTAGCACTATAAATAGGGGGTGAGATGACTCAAAATGGGGTTTGTTCTTTTTCTGTAAACTCTCTCCCCAAAAGTCTTTTGTTCTTTTCATATTTCCTTTTAATAAAATCTCTATTTTTATTATATATTTATTTTCTTTTCCACCACAACCATGAGCCACTAAAACCCATCTAGCCAAAGGTTGCCGAAAATCCCCAAAAGGGTTCTTGAGATTTAGAATCCGTACTTAGCCTTCTCAACAGGGTATTCTTCTTTTCTCCGCATTACGGGGCTGACACTTCCGTCCATGTCGCTTAAAAAGTGATCTTTTCAATGTGTGCAAGGAACGGTCGCTTTGTATATTTTGAGAAGGTTGCACAGTCGGTTCATTAGCTTACTGCGTCAGAGGTTGGCGAGCCCAAGAGACAAAATGGCGTGGGATTTGCCATTTAGAAACGTTGATCTAGCATAAGATGGTCCCACAAGAGCGATTGTTGATTAGAGTCAGGTTCCACTAAATCGAAGTCTAAATCCTTGGAGCTGGTGGTCGTAGGCATCCTCTTCCACTATAACTGGCTTACTCAGTTTGAGAAGGATCATCTAAAAGCCAAGGATTGAACCCAAGGCGGATTGAGGCAACTGGAGGGTGGAATCTCCCCATAAGAATTTCCTTAACTCAACTCTATTTCCTATTTTAATTTTCGCAATTCCAATTCGACTTCTTAATTCTACTTTTATTTTATTTTAGTTTCCAGATCAAAACTTTTAATTCTGTTATTTTTATTTTTCCAGGAACGCATGTTCTCTTGGGCACGATTTTGGCCAGGGTTATGAGAAACAAGCATTCATATAATCCGGTCCCTGAGGATTTGTCCCTACTTCCCCTTGATTGTTCTTTTTCATTATTTTGTAGGGAATAGGATATTTTTTGCTCTTTCAACGACGCATCAAATGATTAGTACTCATCAACGAGGAGAAGAACATACTTAAGATTCAAGTTGATCTGATGGTCAATGTCAGAGATTGGAGAAGAAAGTTGATTGGGTTTTGGTTTGCAAATTCGTGAGTTCAAAGTTGTTGAAAAATTCGAGCTGTAGAAGAGAAGGAGAATGAGAGCTATCAATTGGTGTAGGTAGTGTGGACAGAAGTTATACAATAACAATTTAATAGTTCAATGACCGAAATGAAAACTTTCAAATAGTTCAATAAATATTTTATAACTTATTTAAAATTAAATTATGAAAATATAAAGTTACTAATAATTTAGTCAACTTAGTACTTTACCCTTTATAATATCAGCCATGAAATTAAGCAAGTGCATCATCATTTATACCAATTAAGCTAAATGTTTATGAGAGCTTCTTTTGTGGCTGATAATGTAGATGACCATTTGTAATAGGCCAATTTTGGCCTGGCCTAGCTTATATAATAAAACCCAAAATAAATATAAATAAACAGTCCAGCTTTTACAAAATTCAAAGTCCAATTACAATATTAGACCCAAAACCCGAAACCCAAATTAGACAGCCTAAACCCAACAAAACCCTAGGCCCAAAATGGCCCAAAACCTAAACCAAAATCAGAAAACAGAAACCCTAGGGCTCCCCTCTTGCGCCGCATGCCTCCGTACACTGCCAAGCCTCCTGCCCGCTCCACGTCGCCACCACGTGCGGCCTCCATACCTGCAAAGGACACAAACAACACCACAGCAGAAGAAAACAAGAAAAAATATTGTGTTTTTTTTCTTTTATTTTCAGCTATAAAGCCATGGAAAACTATTGTATAGTTTTTTTACACACACATATCATCAATACAAAAACTACCAAAAGATAACGAAGTAGATCAAAAAAACTCGTGCAAAGGTTCATTTTTTTCTTTATTTTTTTTCTTTTCGACACTGTTTATGCATAAAGATTTTTTATTTTTTTAACTATATACATATATATTATAATATAGCATAAATTAGTCCCTCCTTGTTATTCGCGCATGCAAATTAGTCCCTTCCTTCTTTTAAATTTTTTAGATTTGCCCCAAACTTTTGTTTTAAGTTCAATTTAGTCCCTTTTTTATTTCTTTTGTTACTTTGGCGATTTTATTAATTAATTTAATAATAATAATATATTATTATTACTATTACTATTATTTTTTTATTTTTACTACTATTATCATTATTATTATTACTATTACTCTTATTTATTTATCTTTTTTTACTACTATTATTCGTTTATTATTATTATTATTATTATTATTATTATTATTATTATTATTATTATTACTACTATTATTATTATTATTATTATCATCATCATCTTTAAACTATTGTACATAGTCTTTATTTATTTATTGGTTTACTATTAGGTTTTATTATTATTCCTACTATTATTTTATTTTCTTTTATTTATTTATTTGTTATTATTTTTTATTTTTACCTATTATTTTCCTTTTTATTATATGGGTTGTTTGTTTTAGCTCTTTATTTTATTTATCTTTGCCTTTATTATTGTTATTTATATTATCGCACTCATTTCATTCTATTATGCATATCATCATTGTAATTCATTTTACATTTTACTACGAAACCATGTTACATTTTATCCGACGCTTTAAAATTTTTGTTTTGAAATAAGCAATACCCCGCGTTTTAAGGTTTGAAAGGTCATGCCCTAACTTACGGGGTTTCAACTTTCTCGATAAATCCAAATAAACGAACCCTTTTTTTTACGTAAATCTTGAATAATCTCGGGACTTACGAAAAGATTGTATTCTAACTAACGGAATATGATTTCTTTCTAAAACTGAGATAATTGAATACCTTTCAAAATAAATAAAATTTTCGGCATTTATTCTCATATCGGGAATTTAAGACATTGTGTCCTAACTTACGGGACGTAATTCTTTTTCCTCGATTAACGTGAAATATGCCATGTTCTCGAAAATTTTTCAATTTTATAACAAAGGATCGTGTTTCAAAATTTCTTCAAATTTTCAATTTTCAACACTAAAGACGTCAATTAATCAACTAGGTACCAATTTTGGGCATATCGAGGGTGTTAATCCTTCCTCGTGCGTAACCGACTCCCGAACCCGTTTTTTGGATTTCGTAGACCAAAAAAAATTTGTCGTTTTAGTAAATTTAAATTTCTATTAAAATGATTGAATTACAAGGTGACTCAATCACACCTCATCAAAAAGGATTGGTGGCGACTCCCGTTTTTCGTTTTCAAAATCAAAGTCGATCCCTGTTTTTTCAAAAAAGAAATGGTTTCGACAGCTTGGTGACTCTGCTGGGGATAAATAAGAGAGTCGAGCCATAAATTGATTAATTTTTGTCTTTTTGTCGAAAATCGAAGATCTGTTTTAAATTTACAATTACTCCACTTTATCCATCATTTTCATGGTTTTCATGTTTGCTTGTTTTAACTTATTAATGAGACTTTGCATTTTGCATTGCATAAGTCGGTCAATTTTACCCCTCTTAAATGGCAGCAAGAAGCTATTCCTTCGTGAGGTCTTCACCTCCGTATAGGATAGTGGATCGTTTTCGAGATACATCCGTACCTATGTCTTCATGAGATTTTCATCTCCGTATAGCCATAGAGAAATGTATTCCCTTGAATTGAACTTGGTCCGCATGAGCCTATAATGGGTGAGGATCGAGGAATCTACCGGTTTAGGTACCTTTACTCTAGAACCAAACCCCATATAGTGAGCCTTAAGAGCCCACCTTAGGTAGAGCCGTACCAAACCCTGGTGGTCACCCGAGTAGGTGCTTTACTTATTATTCTTTACTTACTTTAAACGGTGTATGAAGTACTAACTTGCTTTGTTTTTTCTTTGTTTTTGTTTTAATTGCATGGCATTTCCAAAAAAAAGGTATTGATTCACATTCGGTTCCTAAAAAGATAACTTATCATGGAAAAAGAGGTTTCTTGATAAAGTGGAGGATAATATAGCCATCTGGATTTGGGCCGAGACAACGCAGTAATAGAAAGGTGATAGTTTGATCGAGGGATACATATCGGAGTTATGGGATTTCACCCGCATCAGCGTAACTCAGAATAATATTCAAAAATTAAAGGAGATATGGGATCAGTGGAACGATGAGATCAAGCAGCTGTTTTACTGTAACTATGGAGACTTGCCCTATCTACTTGATGTGAAGGTAGACAAGCACTTATTTCGAGCCCTCGTCCAGTTTTGGAATCCTGCCTATAGTTTCTTCACTTTTGGAAAAGTTGATTTAGTACCTACCATGGATAAGTATATGGCCTTACTTCATTGCCCAAAGATTCAAGCCGGCAAAGCATATTCAAGAGTCGTTAATGTTCCGACCTTTTTGAAGAAATTAATGAGCATCATCAGGATGAGTGAGCAGTGGGTTGCAGCCCGAATCAAGCAAAAAGGAGATAGTAAATGTATCCTTTGGAAAAACTTAAGGGATCTGATTCTAGCATATCCAGATATGAAGAAATGGGTTGATGTTTTTGCTTTGACTATTTATGGCTTGGTTGTCTTTCCCAAGGCATTAGGGCATGTAGATGAGGCAGTCTCGGATCTCTTTGATCGACTTGACAAAAGGGTCACATCGGTTCCAGCAATTTTAGCCGAAACTTTCAGATCGTGCGTGCCGGAGAGCGGGTGAGGGCAGATTTATTGGTTGTGCTTAACTTTTATTGGCATGGTTCCACAGCCATTTTTGGAAAGTGGAAAAGGTCTCCTACTGAATCTTCTCCAAAAACTATTCTCCCCTGAAAGAGTGGTCATGTCAAGACGGGATGATATCAAAGAAGAAAAGTGGATGATGATTCTCCAAAGTCTGCAAGAAGAAGACATTGAGTGGAGAGCCCCTTGGATGGTTCCCGATGAAATCTTGTCTCGATGTATGCTCCCTTACTCGTGTTAAGGCAATACAGGTCAAGACAGTTCACGCTAGTAACACAAGGGTTAGCTCAGTGCGAGTTCGTATACAATGGAGATAACTACAAAAAGAAAGTTCCTGAGATATCGAATGCTTGGAACCAAACTTGTAGAATGAGAGCTTTGTTGCTAGTCCAACGATTACCCCTGAGTATGATCGGTGGTAGGGTCAGTGAATCAATGACAACATCCCCACGTCGAATCAAGAAAATATCCGATCATTAGAAGAACACTTGCAGGTAATCCCGCCTGAACTAGGGATCATCAAACAAAATTTTGAGAAGAAAAGTTTAGAACAAGGAAAAAGGATCGAGCAATTGGAGGAAGAGAAAATGCAGTTGGGATTAGATGTCGATATTTAGAAACTAGAAGTCGAGAAACTGATGAAGGGAAAGAACAAGGCCGATGAGGATTTGGATAGTTTGAAGACAGATTACAAGAAATTGCGTATGTCCATAATAACTGCTGGTTTGGGTAAAACGCCTGAGCAATGGAAGCAAGAAATCCAAGAAGAAAAGACTAAAACTGATTAGTAGGAGAAGAAATTCCATGATACTCTAGTACGGGAGGACGCTTTAAAAAAGAGCTTGTCAGAGAGTCAAAATGAAAAGGAGAAGTTAAGAGCTCGGGTGGCGGAGTTAGAAAAGTCACTACACTAGCATCCTAGTCGCAATTCAGTAATCGAATTAAGGGCCAGCCTAAGCAAGATTGAGGAACTAAAAGAGAAGATAGAAGAACTTGAAACCGTGCTGTAAAACTGTGAACTCTGGGTTGAACTACTACAGGCAAATAATGAACGGTGGAAAGATCAGCTTCATCAATCTCAAGAATAGGTCAAGGATAGGGATTACGTCATGGGTGAAGCTTTGGCTCAAGTGCGAGAGGTGGCTAGTCATATACAAACCTTGGCAGTCCAATCTGATGTACTGAGTTTGAAATATGAGTCAGAGTCAGATCGAGACCAAGAGTTAGCTAGGCTTCCTAAGCAAGTCAAGGCCTTAAGCATTCGGGCAAAGCCATATATGTAATCCATTTTATATAAAGAAATTTATTTTCTAGAAAGGTTATTCTAATGAAATTGAATCAGAACCAATGCCTTTTTCTTTTACATTCATTGCATTCACGCATTAGCATTGCATTGCATTGCATCGTGTGCACTAAAACTCACAAAGAAACTCTAAAATCTTGGCAGTTACCCTGGAACATCACTACGGTACACGAAGAAAAACTAAAGTCATGGGCCAAAGGTTAGAAAGATTGGAACAAATACAAAGAGAAATGCAGGATCAACTGTAAATACAGATGCAAGAACAGTTGGCCAAAATCCAACAGGATATGAGGGATCAAATGCTAGAATCCCAGAGAAACATGATGAGCCAGTTAACGCAGTTATTGGCTGAAGGGCTAGAAAAAGGAAAAAGCCCTATGATCAATACCGGAGACGACAACGAAGCCCCTGCTTATCCTCTAGGCTTCACCCCAACGAACACCCAAGCACAGCCACAAAGGGTGTCAGTCAACATTAGACTCCAATATCAGATCAGTACTTCGACACTGATAAACTTCCCGACAGGTTTAGGCTCCAACCCCGGAGACAATCCAGCAAACCACGTCGTTCCTGACCTTGATGATATAGTGGAAATGGGAAAGGCCAGAGTGGAGCTCCCAAAGCAACTAGAAGATAGATGCAAATGGCTAGAGGAGAAATTCAAGGCGTTGGAAAGCACCGATTACCATTGTGGAATTGACGCTAAGGAACTGAGCCTGGTCCCAGATCTAGTGCTCCCCCAAAGTTCGAAATGCCAGAATTTGAAAAATATAATGGGACCAACTGCCCTAAGGCTCACATTACGATGTTTTGTTGGAGGATGACCAGATATATCAGTAACGATCACTTATTGATTCACTGTTTCCAGGACAACTTAATTAGGGTTGGGTCAAATGGTAGAATTAGCTAAATCGTGCCTAGATTGGTTTGTAGAAGTACCTGGCACAGGCAATCATGAAATACTACGGCCACGTAACAGATATGACGCCTGACTGAATCACACTACAGAATATGAAGAAAAAGCCGAACGAAAGTTTCAGGCAATACGCTCAAAGGTGGAGGGAAGTCACCACGCAAGTCCAACCGCCACTGCTAGAAAATGAAACAACCATGCTCTTCATTAATACCCTGAAGGCACCTTTTATCAATCACATACTGAGAAGCTCAACTAAGAGCTTCTCAGACATAGTGATGTCAGTCGAAATAATAGAAAATGCAAAAAGGTGCGGGAAAATAAAGGCCGGGGAAGCATGAAGAGGTCGACCCCAAGAAAAAGAGAAAATGAGGCAAATAATGTTAGCACGTATAACAAGGGTTACTCGAAACCGATCACTGTGAACCAACCGAGAACGTAACCACTGGCCATCAAGACCCACCAAGAGGAGTCCAACACGAGGCAAAATATGGAGAAACTCCAATTTACACCTATTCTAATTACGTATCGGGAATTATACCAAAGTTTATTTGTTGCACACGTTATGTCCCCTTTCTACCTAAAGCTAATGCAACCCCCGTACCCCAAGTGGTACGACGCAAACGCCTAATGTGAATCCCATGCGAGAATCATGGGACACTCGGTAGAAAATTGCACCACTTTTAAAAAGTTACTCGAAAGACTCATCAAAATGGGCATTGTGAAACTCGATGATCCATCTGGTGCAGAAAATCCGTTACCCAAACATATTGGTAATGGGGTAAACACGATAGTCTAGAATGTGGGGAAGAAAATCAAAATGAATGTTGCAGAAGTGAAAACCCCATTGAGAGAAGTATGGAAGGAAATGGTAGAGAGAGGGTTAATCGCACAAGACCCGAGGAACAGGTCCCGAGAAGTAAGGAACCATTGCGAGTTCCATGATGAAGAAGATCATGAAATTCAGAAATACAGTGAATTCAGGGCCTTAGTACAGGGTCTAATGGACAACAAAGAGCTCAAGTTCTTTGAGTACACTAAAGGAAAAGAGGTGTGCGCTTTAGAGGGAGGGTCGAGAAAGAAGGTCTATGAGGCCAACCACCCAGTGGTAACCATCTCACAATCGAGAATCAACGAAGTCAGAGTGAGAGTTGCACCAAGAGTTGTAATCTAGAAACTCGTTGCTTTTCCTTACAAAGATCGCAAAAGGGTACCTTAGAATTATGACTGCAATGTGACAATCCCGGGAGAGGTAGGCCCGGTAAGCACGCTGGAGGAAGGACAGGATGTGAGTTCCTATACAAGTAGAGGAAGACATTATGATGCCCTAAATTCGAAAGATGAACCTGTAAAAGGGAAATCCATGGTGGTCGAACAAAGGAAAGAGAAGTAAGAACTACCTGTTAACGAGCTGGTAAACGAGAAAGAAGCTAAGGAATTCTTGAAATTCCTAAAGCACAGTGAGTATAATGTCGTGGAACAACTACACAAGCAGCCAGCTTGCATATCGGTACTGGTTTTACTCTTAAGTTTGGAGACACACAGTAACTCGCTCATGAAGGATTTAAACGAAACATACGTCGCTAATGATATTTCAGTACATAAGCTAGACCATTTCATCAACAACATAAGTGCCGATAATTTCATCTTCTTTAATGACATTGAATTACCGTCGGGGGGCATAGGATCCACCAAAGCCTTGCATATCACCACACGCTGCAAGGGGTATACATTACTAGGGGTACTGATTGACAATGGATCGGCACTGAATGTATTGACCCTAGCCACATTGAACAGATTACCTGTGGATAGCTCCCACATGAAAACATGTCAAAACGTAGTAAGAGCATTCGACGACACCAAAATGAAAGTAATGGGAAGGATTGAGATCCCTCTCTTGATCGGTCCAAATACATACGAGGTAGACTTCTTAGTGATGGACATCAAGCCTTCTTACAATTGCCTATTGGGGAGGCCTTGGATTCATTCAGCGGGGGCGGTACCATCATCACTGCACCAAAAGCTAAAGTTGGTAACGGAGGGTCGATTGATAATGATAAACGTAAAAGAATACATTATTGCATCTGTTACCAGTAATGTGCCATAAATAGAGGCTGATGGTGAAGCGATAGAATGTTCCTTTCGGTCGCTGGAGTTTGTAAACGCAACCTTCATCATCGAGGGAAGCAAGATCCCAACGCCACGAGAATGAGCTTACAACTGACAGTGAAAAAAGGAGCATTTCCTGGAAAAGGACTCAGGAAATACCTCCATGGACGGGTCAAAGTACCAATCTTCGCTGACAAACAGGATTGTATTGGCTTGGGGTATAAGCCAGACACGAAGCAAAGGAAGAAGGAGTTGGAGAAGAAGCAAGAGGAATTATTTACCCTGAATGGAAAATGACAAAGAAAGAAATTGTTGAAGATATGATGGGAAATCTGAGCATCAACGCCATATCTAAAAAGGGAATAGTGGAAGAAAACTTATCGAGCATCCACCCTTATGAGCCTGGAAGTGTTCTGAGCAACTGGACTGCGAAAGAGATTCCTATAATCTTTAGAGCTAATTCAATGTAATGTTCAAAACACGCTTGTTGCTTTAAGCCTAGAAGCAATAAGAATCCATTTGTGAAATAGGCTTATTTCCAACATCATTATTTCAATAAAAAATTCATTTTTTTATCACTCTGAGCAAATATTCTTTTATTCTTTCATTTCATTCATAATCATACTATACAAATACCTATTCTTTGATTCATTTGTTCTTTGGATATTCATTCGTACCTACAATAGGCCCCCAAATATCAACGACATGAGCAACGTTGCTACTAACCCAGAATTTCCTTTTGAGTGAGACATGTGTCTATAGGGATCTCAGGATTTTGAAGATGACAGAGATTGTAACTTATCTCCGGATTTGTTAAGGATGGTAGAACAAGAAGAGAAACAGATTTTACCTCACAAAGAGACAGTAGAGACTGTGATCTTGGAAGAAGAAAAAGAAGTGAAAATTGGAACTTGCATAGCTGAAGAAACAAAACGAGACCTTGTTAGGTTACTTCAAGAATTCAAAGATGTCCTCGCATGGTCGTACCAATATATGATCGGGATAAGTACTGATATTGTGGTACACTGCCTCCCTATAAAAGAAGAGTGTAAGCCCGTCCAGTAGAAGCTCCAAAAGATGAGACCTGATATTGTGATAAAAATAAAAGAAGAGGTCAAGAAGCAATTTGATGTCGGGTTCTTACAAGTGGTTAAATACTCAGAATGGTAGCCAATATTGTCTTTATCCCTAAAAAAGATGAAAAGGTACAGATGTATGTAGATTATAGAGACTTAAATAAGGCCAGCCCAAAAGACAATTTCCCATTGCCTCACATTGACACCTTAGTGGATAATACAACAGAATACTCACCATTCTCCTTCATGGATGGCTTCTCTGGATACAATCAGATCAAGATGCACCCTGAAGACATGGAAAAGACCACGTTCATAACCCTGTGGGGAAATTTTGTTATAAGGTGATGCCATTTGGATTAAAATGTGGGAGCAATGTATCAAAGAGCATGGTGACCTTGTTTCATGACATGATGCACAAGGAAATCAAGGTTTACGTCAACGATATGATTGCCAAATCTCGAACAGAAAAGGAGCACGTACAAGTTTTAAGGAAATTATTCTTGAGGTTGAAAAAATTTCAGCTAAGGCTCAATCCAACAAAATGTACTTTCAGGGTTAGGTCAGGAAAACTGCTAAGTTTTGTAGTCAGTGAAAAAGGAATTAAAATCGACCCAGAAAAAGTGAAGGTTATACAAGAATTACCTCCGCCATGCACTCAAAAGGAAGTTTGAGGTTTCCTAAGAAGACTAAATTACATTGCCCGATTTATTTCACAACTAACTAAGAAATGTGACTCAATATTCCATCTTCTTAAGAAACACAATCCAGGCGTATGGGATGATGAATGTCAGAAAACTTTCGACAAGGTAAAACAGTACCTGTCTAATACCCCAGTGCTATCACCACCTAATCTAGATAGGCCACTGATACTATATTTGGCGGTATTTGACCATTCTATGGGATGCGTGCTTGGCCAACACGATGAGACAACAAAGAAAGAAAGGGTGATATACTACCCCAATAAGAAATTCACTGAGTGTGAAATGCGATACTCGCCAATTGAGAAATTATGTTGTGCCTTGATCTAGACAACTCGGAGACTGATGCAGTACATGTTGTACCCTATGACTTGGCTAATCTCGAAACTGAACCCCATTTAGTATATGATGGAGTTGACTGCTTTGAATGGAAGGATGGCCAAATGGCAAATTCTGCTGTCCGAATTCGACATAATCTATGTGAACCAGAAGACTGTGAAAGGAAGTGCGATAGCATATTTTCTAGCCGGTAGAGCTCTAGAAGATTACAATCGTTTAAACTTTGATTTCCCTAATAAAAATATAATATATGTGGCAACAACCGAAGAGAACGCTTTAGAAGATCGTCCTTGGAAACTAAACTTCGACGGAGCATCAAATGCTATTGGCAACGATATCGGGGCAGTCCTGATATCCCCAAATGGAGATCATTATCCATTTACTTGCAAATTAGATTTCGATTCCACTAATAATATGGCAGAGTACGAATCATGTATCATGGGAATTCGTGCGACCATAGAACGTAGAATCAAAGTGCTAGAGGTGTATAGGGATTCTACATTAGTGATCTATCAGCTCAGAGGTGATTGGGAAACAAGAGACCCCAAATTGATCAATTACCGAAAGCTAGTTTTGGAAAAAATTGAGGAATTCAATGATATCACCTTCTGTTACCTCCCGCGAGACGAAAATCGGATGGCTGACGCCTTGGCTACATTAGCTTCTATGATCAGTGTAAATAAATAAGAGGATATTGAGCCTATCCAAATGAGTATTTATGAGGCTCCGACTCCTTACTACAACATCACGAAAAGGAAAAAAAAGATGATCATCCTTGGTATCAAGATATACTGCCATATGTGAAGAATCATGAATATCCTGATCAAGCAATTGAGAAGGAAAAAATGACTTTGAGAAGACTGGCCAGTGACTACGTCTTAGATGGAGAGATCCTATACAAAAGAAGAAAGGATCAGGTGTTATTAAGATCTGTGGATGCTGTTGAGGCTAAGAAAATCCTTGAAGAAGTCCATGAGGGTGTCTGCGGAACACATGCTAATAGTTTTACAATGACAAGACAAATTATGAGATTCGGATATTATTGGTCTACCATAAGTGCTATAAGTGCCAAATTTATGGGGACAAGACTCATGTGCCTCCTTCACCTCTTCATGTTATAACTTCTCAATGGTCTTTCTCTATGTGGGGCATGGACGTCATTGGGCCAATCTCGCCAAAAGCCTTTAACGGGCATCAATTCATCCTTGTGGTCATCGATTACTTCACCAAGTGCGTAGAAGCTGCTTCATATGCCAATGTCACCAAGTCGGCAGTCAGCAAGTTCTTAAAGAGGGAGATCATATGCCAATATGGAATGACAGAAAAGATTATATCAGACAATACATTGAATTTGAACAATAGCACAATTGCAGAGGTCTGTAGTCAGTTCAAAATTAAACACCACAACTCGTCACCATATCGCCCAAAAATGAATGGTGCAGTTGAGTTGACTAATAAGAGTATCAAGAAGATTGTGGGAAAGATGACTGAGACTTATAAAGATTGGCATTAGAAGTTACCATTTGCTCTTTATGCTTATCGAACGTCAGTCATGACCTCCACCGGGGCAACTCATTTCTCATTATTCTATGGAATGGAGGCGGTGTTACCTATCGAAGTTGAAATTCCTTCCCTTTGAGTCTTGTCAGAGCTGAAATTAGATGAAGCAGAATGGATCCAATCTCGATATAATCAATTAAATTTGATTGAAGAGAAAAGGCTGAAAGCTATCCGTCATGGCCAAATATACCAAAAACGAATGATGCAAGCTTACAACAAAAAGGTTCGCCCTAGAGAATTCCATGAGGAGGACTTGGTATTGAAGAAGATTCTACCCCTACAAAAAGATTTCAGAGGAAAATGGATGGCAAACTAGGAAGGACCTTACGTGGTAATGAAAGCCTTTTTCGGAGGAGCGTTTATATTAACTGAAATGGATGGCAAGACTTTGACTAATCCAGTGAATTCAGATGCAGTCAAGAAGTACTTTTGCTAAAAAAAAAAGAAAGAGAGAAGCCAAGTCAAAAACCCACAAAGGGCGTTTTGAGACCAAAGGGGTTTTAAATTGAAAATTCGCGATAGGGCAATTCAAATTTTGATCGAAGGTGAGGCATGCGGTAGTCTTACTATACCTGAATTAACGAAGAGAAGGTATGCTACATCTTGGGGCATCTACAAAGTACTTTAGATCTCCTAAACACATATTGAGCTTAAAATGGCCTTTAAAAAACTCATACAGAGAAGCTCAGGCTGCGATATCTGGGGCACCTATTTTTTTCCCCTCACCTATTTTGTATTCCAGCAATGTTTGCTTTCTTTAATTAATCTATTCTTTTTATATTTTGTTCTTGATAAATTTCAATTTTGTCCATCATTATGATCCTTTTCAAGCATTTTTCATTGAAATAACGATTAATGGACTAATAATACTTTCACAAAAGGAGTTTTGCATATTACTCTAGAAGCTTCTAAATATTGCAAGAACCTGAAACAGGACAATTATTTAGAACTCACCAAGCCTAAGGGTTGGAAATATTAGAGGAACAAGGGTCTAAATCGTGACTATTTCTTCGAATTTTCTGTCAAAATATCGGCTGAACAAGAACACAAGATATTACGTTAGTGATACAATCTTGAAGAACAACAAGCAATGACAACCCAGACATTAAAAAGGGGTCATTCTCATGACATTTTGAATTCATGCAAATATCATCCATAACACATCTAGTTAGGGGCATTCTATTCATTCTGATCATTGCATCCTAATCATTTGGCATAAGCATAGGCCCATGAAATCGATTCTACAGGTTATGTCCCTCAGAGAGCGGTGTAACAAGATCGGTGAATCCACAAATCTCATCTCCCTGAAGTAGTAGTGAAGTAGATTGAAGTTACAAATCTCGTACCTCTAAAGTTGCAGTAGGTCGAATCAAATCTACCATGGTGAATCTTATCCCCCTCAAGTTGCAGTGGAGCAGATTGAAGTCATTACCCTTATCTCCTTGAAGTTGCAATGGAGCAAGATAAAGATAGCGAATCTTATTTCCCTGAAGTTGTAGTGGAACAAATTAAAGCTATGAGTTACAAGTCCTCTACCTCTGAAGTTGCAGTAGGTCGGATCAAATCTACCACGGCAAATCTTATCTCCCTGAAGATGCAGTGGAGCAAATTGAAGCCATTACCCTTATCTCCCTGAAGTTGCAGTGGAGCAGGTTAAAGATAACTAATCTTATTCCCCTGAAGTTGCAGTGGAACAGGTTAAAGCTACGAGTTACAAGTCCTATACCTTTGAAGTTGCAGTAGATTGGATCAAATCAATCATGGTGAATCTTATCTCTCTGAAGTTGCAGTTGAGCAGATTGAAGCCATAAATCTTATCTCCTTGAAGTGGCGATGGAGCAGATTGAAGCTACAAGTCTAATCTCCCTGAAGTGGATCAGAACACTAATTCCTATGCCCATGAAGATGCAGAGGGATGTAATGAGGCTACTTGAGGAAGAGGAGCACCAAAAGAAGTCAAGGCTCGGCAAGACCAGGCAAAATTGGCCCTACAAAAGTCTTTGCTTCGTTCCCATTACACGACAACGAGCAAAGAGGGGCAGCTATAATAGGTCAATTTTGGCCTGGCCTAGTTTATATAATAAAACCCAAAATAAACATAAATAAACAGTCCAGTTTTTACAAAATTCAAAGCCCAATTACAATATTAGACCCAAAACCCGAAGCCCAAATCAGACGGCCCAAACCCAACTAAACCATAGGCCCAAAATGGCCCAAAATCATAAAACAGAAACCCTAGGGCTACCCTCTTGCGCCGCATGCCTCCGTACACTGCCAAGCCTCCAGCCCGCTCCACGTCGCCACTACGTGTGGCCTCCGTACATGAAACGGACACAAACAACACCATAGCAGAAGAAAACAAGAAAAAATATTGTATTTTTTTATTTTATTTTCGGCTATAAAGCCATGGCAAACTATTGCATTTTTTTTACACACACATATCATCAATACAAAAACAACCAAAAGATAACGAAAGAGATAAAAAAAAACTCGTGCAAAGGTTCATTTTATTTTTTTCCTTTTCGAAACTGTTTATGCATAAAGATTTTTTATTATTTAACTATATACATATATATTATAATATAGTATAAATTAGTCCATCCTTGTTATTCGCGCATGCAAATTAGTCCCTTTCTTCTTTTAAATTTTTTAGATTTGCCCCAAACTTTTGTTTTAAGTTCGACTTATTCCCTTTTTTATTTATTTTGTTACTTTGGGTTTTTATTAATTAATTTAATAATAATAAAAATAAAATTATTATTATTATTATTATTTTGTTTCTATTATTATTATTACTACTATTACTATTATTTTTTTATTTTTACTACTATTGTCATTATTATTATTACTATTACTCTTATTTATTTATCTTTTTTTACTATTATTATTCGTTTATTAATGTATTATTTATTTTATTATTATTATTATTATTATTATTATTATTATTGTATTATCTTTAAACTATTGTACATTGTCTTTATTTATTTATTGGTTTACTATTAGGTTTTATTATTATTCCTATTATTATTTTCTTTTCTTTTATTTATTTATTTGTTATTATTTTTAAATTTTTGCCTATTATTTTCCTTTTTATTATATGGGTTTTTTATTTTATCATTTTCTATTTTACTATGAAACCATGTTACATTTTATCCGACGCTTTAAAATTTTTGTTTTGAAATAAGCAATACCCCACGTTTTATGGTTCGAAAGGACGTGCACTGGCTTACGGGGTTTCGACTTTCTCGATAAATCCAAATAAACGAACCCTTTTTTTACGTAAATCTTGAATAATCTCGGGAATTACGAAAAGATTGTATTCTAACTAACGGAATATGATTTCTTTCTAAAACCGAGATAATTGAATACCTTTCAAAATAAATAAAATTTTCGGCATTTATTCTTGTATCGGGAATTTAAGACATTGTGTCCTAACTTACGGGACGTAATCCTTTTTCCTCAATTAACGTGAAATATGCCATGTTCTCGAAAATTTTTCAATTTTATAACAAAGGATCGTATTTTAAAATTTCTTCAAATTTTCAATTTTCGACACTAAAGACGTCAATTAATCAACTAGGTACCAATTTTGGGCATACCGAGGGTGTTAATCCTTCCTCTTGCGTAACCGATTCCCGAACCCGTTTTCTGGATTTCGTAGACCAAAAAAAAAATTTCGTTCTAGTAAATTTAAATTTCTATTAAAATGATTGAATTACGAGGTCCCGTTTTTCTATTAAAAAAGGATTGGTGGCGACTCCCGTTTTTCTTTTTCAAAATCAAAGTCGATCCCTGTTTTTTCAAAAAAGAAATGGTTTCCACACCATTCATCTCTCAAGTTTTAATTAATTGAAGGGTAAATTACTTAGTTAGTCACCTAATTTTTAGGGTACTTTCATTTTGGTCACCCAAGATGGAATCCTTACAATTTCATCACTCAACTTTTAGGACGTTTTCAATTTAGTAACCTAAGCATTAAATCTCTAATGCGGTTAACTGTATACACCATATTATGTTTATACTTTAATTTTAGTCACCCAACTTTTGAGCCATTTTCATTTTGTTCACCCAAAAATATTTATTTTTTTATGTATTGGTTGGGGTAAAAAAAAATCAAGGATTAAAGTCAAAAAGTGGTAGAAACTAAAATAATACACAAAAATTGTCAAATTGCACTTATTTATCCCATTGTTGAAAATTCTAAATTTTATTTTTTTAATATTAAAATTTGAAATTTAAAAACATCAAAATCAATTAAATAAATTATTGAAAAATTTGATCCCTTGAAAGTGTCAGCCAATTTGTTAATTAATATTGAAATTAATTAATTTAACCTACTTCTAAAATTTAAAATTTTATTTTATATTTCTAAATTAAAATCAACTCAAATAACTCATCTTTGATAATTGTCTACAAAGCCTAATTTTTTTTAATTATATGATCTTTAATATTCCATGTTAAGTTAAAAGCAAAGAAAAAATCATTACAATTAATTTAATTAATTAATTTATCTTCCATGCCAAACAGAACTCATAATTTTTTTCATCACTTCTTTACTCAAACGAATAACAAGCAATTAATTTAATTAACTGCAATCATTTTTTTTTCCTTTACTTTTAGCTTAGCATAGAAGATTCAAGATTATATAATCAAAAGAATTCTAAGTTTCGTAGACCATTATTAAATATGAGTTCTTTAAGTTACTTTCATTGAGGATAATCTAGAAACATAAAATAAAATTTTAAAATTTAGAAGGATATTAAGTTAATTAATTCAATATGATGGTGACAAATCGATTGAAATTATCAAATGATAAAAAATTTCAACAATTTATTTAATTTGTTTTGATTTTTTGAAATTTAAATTTTCAATATTATAAAAAAAATTAGAATTTTCAGCAATGGGATAAACAAGTCCAAATTGATAATTTTTGTTTATTATTTTAGTGTATACTACTTTTTCACTTTAACCATTGATTTTTTTCTTTTACCCCAATCAATACTTAAAAAAAAAGAAGAAGATATTTTTGGGTGACCAAAATGAAAGTATAAACATGATATGGCGTGTATAGTTAACCACCATTAAAAGTTTAACACTTGAATGATTAAAATAAAAGTACCCTACAAATTGGGTGACCAACCAAGTAGTTTACCCTCAATTGAAATTGTCGAAACCATTTTTTTGTTGGTGTGAAAAAACGGGGTCGGCTTTCAAAAACGAAAATGGAGTCGCCACCAATCCTTTTTGTGGTGTGATCGGGTCACCTTGAGATTGATCGTTAAAACATTTTGATTTATTAAAACGATGATTTTGGCCTACAAAATTCGAGAAAACGGGTTCGGGAGTCGGTTACGCACGAGGAAGGATTAGCACCCTTGTAACGCCCAAAATTGGCGCCGAATTGATTAATTAACGTCTTAATGTCGAAAATTTGAAAAGATTTTAAAATGTGATCCTCTTTGTTTTAAAAACTTGAATAAATTATACTAGATGCTAAGACCCGCTTATTTCGAAAAAGTAAAATGTCATGCTCAGTGAGTTAGGATATGACATTTCGAATCCTCGAAACTAAGCTTGTCTTTTGACTATTAAAACTAGTGCATTTAAAATCAAAAATGATACTCGGTCATTTAGGTCAAATGAAAAATCAGAACCCAGTAAGTTAGGGCACAATTTCTCAAAATTCCAAATACAGAATATCGCCATTATTTTCTTTTAGAAATCCTTACCTTGAGATAACAAAATATCACATGCAGTGAGTTAGGATACAACATTTTTGAATTCCCGAGAATAAGTCTTTATTTGAAATTTATACATTTAGATTTAAAAAGAGTACTCGATTACTTAGATTCAACGAGGAAAATTGGAACCCAGTAAGTTAGGGCACAATCTTCTCGAGATTCCCAAATACGAGTATTGTCTTATTTTGAAAAGCTTTTGAATAAAATGTAATAATTAAACGAAATGCATTTTTTATTTAAGACGATGATTTGTTAATAAAATCATTACATCAATAAAATACAGAATACAAATACTAAATGACAATTCGCGGAAATTACACAACATGCTAACTTTCAATACTAATATAAACAATTAAAAGAAAATGTAATAACAATTGTAGCAAAATGGAAAATGAATTATAGTACACATAATGACAATAGTCATATAACATGCATCATTTTAATATCAACACTAATAATAAGAAACGAAATAAAATAATATATATAACAATTGAAAGTAAAGAATATATGAAAAAGTTTCAAATAAACAATATAAAACAAAAATTTAAAATAAATAAATCATAAAACATCTTGAAATCAATAATTTATAAAGAAATTTTAAATAAATAATACCTAACACATTTTAAAAGAAACTAATATGCGAGAAATCTAAAATGAATACTATATAATACTGTTTTAAAATGAATAATATAAACAAATTTATAATAGGTAAAATATATAAAATAGTTTAATATTATAGGGTTAAGGTTGAATTGAAGCAAAGTTAAAAATTATGGGCCACATCTGAAAAAAAGAACACAAGGCTTAAAATAGAACACGAGCGAAGGAACAGGGGTCATATGGGAAAATACCCCAAATTCCTTTTATGCGCACCGTTTAAGACCAAAATGAAACAGAAAAAGAATTGTGGGGGCGAATTTGAAAGAAAAAGGAAAACTGAAATAGGGACCAAATTGAATCAACCTCAAACGCGGAAGGACTGAGGGGCCAAATAGACCCTCAGTCCAAAAACACGTAGATCCTTGGCGGTATGGGTCGGGTCACGAGTCAGATGGCCCTATACGACATCGTTTTGAGGCCACTGAAATAGGCCCTAAACGACGCCGTTTTACACCCTTTTATAAAGGCCAAATTTTTTTTAAAATATGACATTCTGTCATCTTTTAGAAAAAAAAAACTTTATTCTTTTCTCTCAATTCAGCCCCTAGGCCGGCGAGTATTCTATAGTCAATTCGGTGCACCTCTACCATGGCCGGTGGCCTGAAATACGCAAACGAGGTGTTCTTCGGCTCCCTTTTCAACGGGCTCGAAGGTCAACCCTTCTAGGCCTAAAAGCGGAAGCAAGAGTCCCCCTACCCTCTCTTTAGGGCCAATTTCAGAGACGGAGAGGGGATCTCCGACAACGTGACAGCAGGTGACTCAAGTAAAACCCTCTTCTTCTTTCTTTTTTATTCTTTTATACATAAAAATAACGCACAAAAAAACTTAAAGCAGATATTCGAAATCAAAACGAGAAGTCACCTTCAAAAAAAATTTGATCTTTCTTTTCTGTATTTCGTATTGATATTGTGCGTTTCTTGTACATTGTGCGCGTAAAAAAAATACAAGGATTTTCATTTGGTTTTTATAGCCGAAAAATGTAAAACAAATATATTTTATCTTTTTTGCTATTCTCTGCTGTCATTTGTTTTGTCATTTTCGCAGGTACGACCACCGTACGGAGGAGGACATGGCGACGTGCGTGTGGTGTTCGGCGTTGGAGGCTTGCGGCGCAAAAGGGAAACCCTAGGGTTTCTTGGCTAAGGATGCTAAGACTTTGGGCCTAATCCAACATTGGGCCTGGGGGATTAGGTTTAGTGGTTTGGGTTGGTAGGAATTTGGGCCGAAATTTTGGGGTCTGTAAATTGGGTAGTGTTTTAGGTTTGGGGTGGTTAATTAAGACTGCTAAAATTTTTTTGTAATGGACTGTTATTGGACTTTATTTATTTTGTTTGGTTTTTTTATTTGGTTAATGGGCCCAGGCAAATTGGGCTGATTACAGCTGCCCCTCTTTGCTCGTTGTCGTGTAACGAAAATGGAGCATAGCTTTAAAATGGCCAATTTTTCTCGACCTCGCTGAGTCTCTACTTGTTTTGGTGCTTTTCTTCTTCGAGTGGCTTCATTCCATCCCACTGCATCTTAAGGGGCATAAGAACTAGCGCTTCAATCCAATTCAAAGAAATTAGACTTGTAGCTTCAATCTGCTCCATCGCAACTTTAGGGGGATAAAATTTGCTATCTTCAGTCTACTCTGCTGCAACTTCAGGAAGATAAGGCTAGTGGCTTCAATATGCTCCACTGCAACTTTAGGAAGATAAGATCCGCCATAATTTGTAGTTTCAATCTGTTTCACTGCAACGTCAGGGAAATACGATTCGCTGTCTTCAGTCTGCTCCACTGCAACTTCAGGAAGATAAGATCCATCGTAATCAGTAACTTTAATCTGTTCCACTGCAACGTCAGGGAAATTCGATTTTCTGTCTTCAGTCTGCTCTGTTGTAACTTCAGGGAGATAGGGCTGATGGCTTCAATCTGCTCCACTGCAACTTCAGGAAGATAAGATCCACCATAATTTATAGCTTTAATCTATTCCATTGCAACGCCAGGGAAATACGATTCGCTGTCTTGGATCTATTCCACTGTAACTTCAAGGAGATGAGATCCTCAACTTCAATCTGCTCCACTACTACTTCAGGGAGATAAGATTTGTGGATTCATCGATCTTGCTACACTGTCCTCTGAGGGACATGAACATGACGTATAGAATTGATTTCATGGGCCTATGCTTATGCCAAATGATTAGGACGTCATGATCAGGATGAATCAAATGCTCCTAATTGGATATGTATGAATAATATTTGCATGAATGCAAAATATCATTTTGCGAGAAGGATCCCTTTCTCATGTTTAGGTCGTCATTGCTCGTTGTTTATCAAAGTTGTATCACTAACGCAATATCCTGTCTTCTTATCCAGCTGATATCCTTGATAGAAAATTTGAAGAAATAGTCACAATTTAGACTCTTCTTTCTCGAATATTTCAAACCCTTAGGTTTGGTGAGTTCTAAATAATAGTCTTGTTTCAGGTTCTTGTACTATTTAGAAGCTTCTAGAGTAATATGCAAAACTTTTTTTGTGAAAGTATTATTAGTCCATTAATCGTTATTTCAATACAAAATGCATGAAAATGATCATAATGATGGACAAAACTAAAATTTATCAGGAATGGAATCTGAAAGAATAGGTTAATTAAAGAAAGCAAACATCGCTAGAATACAAAATGGTGAGGTTAAAAATAGGTGCCCCAGATATCGCAGCCTGAGCTTCTCTATACGAACTTTCTGAATACCATTTTAAGCTCAATAGGTGTTTAGGAGATCAAGAGTACTTTGTCGATGCCCCAAGATGTAGCATACTTCTTCTTTGTTAATTCAGGCATCGCAAGACTATTGCATGCCTTCCTTTAATCAAAATTTGAATTACCTTTTATGGGTTTTCAATTCGAAACCCCTTTGGTCTCAAGGCATAACATCTCTCCTTCTTGTTAATTTGGAGAAAGCGAGACTGCCGCATGCCCCATATTTTGATCAAAATTTGAATTGCTCTTTCGTGGGTTTTTAATTCAAAACCCTTTTGGTCTCAAAGCGCCCTTTACGGGTTTTCCCCTTGGCCTCTCTTTTTTTTTTAAGAAAGTCTCAAAGCGCCCTTTGCGGGTTTTCACTTTGGGCTCTTTTCCTCTTTAAGTATAGTACTTCTTTAGTAAATTCGAATTTACAGGATTGGGTAAGTTTTTCCATTTCGGTCAAAATCAATGCTCCTCCGGAGAAAGCCTTTTTTACCACATAAGGTCCTTCCCAATTTGGCATCCATTTCCCTCTAAAATCCTTTTGTATGGGGAGGATCTTTTTCAATACCAGGTCCCCCTCGTGAAATTCTCTAGGGGGAACCTTTTTTCTAAGCTCGCATCATTCGTTTTTGGTACATTTGACCCTGACGAATAAACCTTAGCCTCTTTTCCTCAATCAAGTTCAACTAATCATATCGAGACTGAATCCATTCTGCTTCATCTAACTTTAGCTCTGACAAAACTCAAAGGGAAGGTATCTTTACTTCAATGGGTAAAATCGCCTCCATTCTATAAACCAATGAGAAACGTGTTGCCTCGGTTGAAGTTCTGATAGACGTTCGATAAGCATAGAGAGCAAATGGTAACTTCTCGTGCCAATCTTTATAAGTTTCAGCCATTCCCCCCTCCCCCCCCGATCTTTTTTTTTTAGGTTGCTTCCACTGCACCGTTCATTTTGGGGCAATGTCATATTCATCTTAAACAGACTGCAAACTTCTGATATCGTGATATTGTTCAACCTTAGTTCATTGCTAGATATGATCCTTTTTGGCATTCCATACTGACATAGAATTTACTGACTGTCGACTCTGTGACATCGGCATATGAAGCAGCTTCTGCACACTTGGTAAAGTAATCGACGACCACAAAGATGAATCGATACTCGTTAGAAGCTTTTGGTGAGATTAATGTCCCACATAGAGGAAGTCCACAGAGATTTCATGAGGAGATGAAGGAGGCATAGGAATCTTGTTTCTATAAATTCTACACTTATGGCATTTCTTGGTATAACTGATGCAATCCTCTTCAATGTTGGACCAGCAGTACACGAACCTCATGACTTGCCTGGCCATTGTAAAACCATTAGCATGTGTCCTTCACACACCCTTATGGACCACTTCTAAGATTCTTTAGCCTTAACAGCATCCACACATCTTAGTAGCCCAACCATCTCTTGAAACGATCATGCGAAAACATCTTTGAATTTTTTGAATAACTTCAATGACGTCTCACGTTGTCTCCGTGGTGAAACAGGCTCCAATCTTAACCTCGTTCTCTTCTCCTAGGCTCATAATGACTTTAAGGTAGGATCTGTTTTTCATCTTGTTCTACCATTCTTAACAAATCAAGAGATAGGTTACAATCTTTGTCATCTTCAAAGTCTTGAGATCCCTCTAGACACATATCTTACTCAAAAGTAGATCCTGAGTCAGTAGCAGCGTCGCTAATGTCGTTGATATCTGGGGACCTGTTGTAGGTACAAAGGAATATACAAAGAACGAATGAATTCAAGAATTATTATTTGTATGGTATGCTTATGAATGAAATGAAAGAATGGTTTGGAAAAAGATCCAAGGAATGAAAGAATCTAACATAATTATTTGTATAGAAACAATGAAAGAATCTAAAATGAAAGAATTTAAAAGAATGGAATAATATTTACTCAAAAAAGATATCAAATATGTATTTCATAATGATTTTTGGACATAAGCCTATTTCACAAAGAAATTCTTATTGCTTCTAGGCTTAAAGCAACAAGTATGTTTGGAATATTACTCTGAGTAAGCTCTAAAAACTACAAGAATTTCTTCTGCAGTCCAATTATTCAGAATACTCCCAAGTTCAAAAGGGCGAATGTCTGATAAGTTTTCTCTTTTGATTCCTTCTTCGGATATAACATTGATGCTCCCATTTCTGACCATTTCATCCGAGCTTTCAGTATATTTATAGAATTTCAGTTCCTTATTATCCATCAGGCCTTACACCAAGGCTCTGAATTCATTGCACTTTTGAATCTCGTGACCCTCCTTATTATGAAACTCACAGTAATTCCTTGCTTCTCCGGGTTTCTCCCCTAAATCCTGGGTGATTAATCCTTTTTCTACCATTTTCTTCTAAATCTCCCTCAATGGGGTTTTCACTTCTGCTACATCTGTCTTGATTCTCTTCCCTGTACTCTCGATACCCATTTGTAAGAATGGTTGGGAAACATATTTTCTACTTCAAATTTCACAATACCCATGTTGATGAGTGATAAACCGTAAAAGTAACATATTTTAATCCCACATTTAGTATGCTTTTGGATGATTTAAGCCTCGTTTCATATACAAAGGTGCTCTAAATCCTTTCTTTTCATGTCTTATACCCAAGAAAGCACCCGAGGATAAAAAGAACGTAAAACGGGCACAAAACGGAGTAAATGAGCCTCAGCACAAAATCGGCACAGCCTGTCCCAAAGCCCACACGGTCGTGCTTCGCCGATCACCTAGAGTACGGCCTCAACCTCGACTTACACGGTCGTGCCTCAAATTAGAAATCCAAACACGGTTTGAAGTCGACCCACACGGACGTGTGCTATGGCCGTGCCTCTGTCGCTGGAATGAGCAATTTCAGTCGAAAAAGGATACTTAGGGAGAAAGAATCGCATTCCAAAGACCCTATATATATATATCCCCGAAGTGCCACCATTGAAGGGGGTTGAGTTAGGCCAAGGAGCTAAGCCGGAAAGGTCAAAATTGTAGGAATCGCTCAAAGTTAGCCAGTTGATCCATCCCAAGAAGCCGGAATTATACTCAAGAAGGCAGAATTCTCTTTCAATTCCTTCAAGGAGTTTTAGGGATTTCTTATGTTTTGTTTTATCTTTTCTCTTGAGATGTTTTCGTATTTAGTTATGAACTAAACCCCTCAAATACCTGAAGGGGATGAAACCTAGATGAATCTTGTTATTTGATTTTTGAATTATATGATAAATACTTAGTTTGTTCTTAATTATGCATGCATAATCCAAATATGATGTGCTTAAGTGGAGGAGGAATAGACCCTACTTAAGAGTAGATCTAGCGTAATTAAGCGGAGTTGATCGAACGCCTAGAGATAGGGTTACGAGATTTTGCCGGATTAGGGTGAAACCTAATATGGGAATCCACAGATCGATTTACTGCTATTCTAGGGGGTTATTATAAGAGAACAAGAGTTTCACTAATTAACCTAGGGTTAGACGTTATTCGTCTCGAGAGAGGATTTAATATAGGTTAGGGAGTCCTACGGATCAAGCTAAGTAAATAAATCATATGATTCAAGGTTAGATAACAAGTGAAGTCTAGGTGGATTCTTCTTGAAGGTATCATCGTGATCAATTGAGTCCTTCTTCAAGTTATTTCTCAATTCGCTCTTTTTGTCTTTGCGTCCTCAGCTTAGTCATCGTTAAATTTAGATTAAAACAACTTCACTCTATTTTTAAGGCTAAATAATAAAAAGAAAGTTAGTATTAATACTTTTGGTTCCCTTTGGGTTCGATATCCGGTCTTGCCTAAGCTATACTACTGTTCGATAGCTACACTTGCCTTTAATCATTGTCTGAGTTAGTTTCCAGGTTTGATCATTCTTTTATAAATTTTAAAGCTATGATTTTCAAATGATCAAGTTTTTAGGCGTCTGTTTGGGAACTAAAATATTAAGAAAACTCTATTTTTATTACTTTAGCCATTATTTTTATTTTCAGCAATTTATTTTGTTTTTAATTTAATTTCTAATTTTGCTAATTTTTCTTTCTTTCTTTTCTTTTCAGGTACCTCTAGTTTATGACTAGGAGGAACCCGAGAAGACTTTTAGTATACGATAGTGATATTGAAGCTACCGCTCGAAAGAATCGCCGAGAAATCAGGCGAGCCCTAAACTATACAGAAAGAGAAGGCGAAGACAGATCCAATCCAATTGAAAGGATGGACGAAACTAAGCCACCACCACACGATGTGGGGGAACGCAATGTTCCACGTACTTTGTTTGATTATCCTAAAACACATTTAATAGGAGCAGAATCAAGTATTGTTAGGCCCGCTATACCTGTTAATAATTTTGAATTAAAACCTAACACAATACAAATGATTCAACAGTTTGTTCAATTTGATGGTTTGCAAGACGAAGACCCAAACACTCATATAGCTAATTTCTTAGAGTTCTGTGATACCTTCAAAATAAATGGCATTTCTGATGATGCCATACGTCTTCGGTTATTCCCTTTTTCATTAAGAAATAAAGCCAAACAGTGGTTAAACTCGTTACAACGAGGGTCAATCACTACATGGGATTAAATGACCGAAAAGTTTTTAATGAAATACTTCCCACCAGCTAAAACGGCCAAAATGCGGAATGATATCTCTTCTTTTGTGCAGATGGATGTAGAAACATTATACGACGCATGGGAGAGATACAAGGATCTCTTGAGGAGATGTCTACACCATGGCTTACCTTTGTGGCTTCAAGTTCAAACATTCTATAACGGTGTAAACCCCTCAACGAGGCAACTACTCGACTTAGCCGCCGGTGGAACCTTGAACAACAAAACTCCTAAAGCAACGTATGAATTCATTGAAGAGATGTCACTGAATAATTATCAGTGACAAGTTACAAGGACGAAGCCGACAAAATCTACCGGAGCTTTTAACATAGACATAGTGACCATGCTATCAACACAGATGGATATAATAAATAAAAAGCTTGATAATTTGTGTTCTTCGCAGGTACATCCAGTAATCCAATGCAACACGAATAGAACCGTGGCGAATCCTGAGTACCCACCTTTCCAACCGGAAGTAGAGAGCGAACAGATGAATTATATAGGTAACAATTTCAAACCCAATAATAATCCATATAGTAATACTTACAATCCAGGTTGGAGGAACCACCCAAATTTTTCATGGGGAGGCTAAGGAAATCAAGGAAATCAAAGGCGACAACCTCCTCAAAACTTTCAAAATCAACCTTATCCACAAGAGAAGAAACCAACCATCGAAAAAATGTTGACAAAATTCACGACAGATACAAAAAAACATTTGCAAGAAACAGAGAGAACACTTAAAGATCAACGAGCGTTAGTTGAAAAACTTACTGAGTCATTCAGAGAAATCACCAAGTCGATTGGACTACTTACTGGGATGATTTGTGAAATACGGACAAAATTTTTTTCTAAAGGGACAAAACAGGTAAAAGCAGTTACATTAAGAAGTGGAAAGGGATTAGTCGAACCAAAGAAACAAATCCCATACGGAAATAACAAAACAAGAGATGAGGGAGTTGAGGATGTAAATCAGGTACATAAAGAAAGTAAACCAACAATCCCATATCCAGCAAAGTTACAAAAGGAACGATTAGATGCCCAATATGGTAAGTTTCTTGAACTTTTTAAACAAATACATATTACCTTACATTTTGTTGAAGCCATTTCACAGATGCCGAAGTACGCAAAATTCTTAAAGGAACTCCTGACAAATAAAAGGAAGCTTGAAGAAGTGTCGACGGTAGAACTTAATGAGGAGTGCTCAGCTGTCCTCCAAAATAAGCTACCAACCAAATTAAAAGACCTAGGAAGTTTTACTATCCCTTGTTTAAATGGTAGCTTAAATATTAAAAAAGCACTAGCTGATCTAGGCGCCAGTATTAATTTAATGCCTTATAAAATGTTTAAACAACTAGATCTAGGGGAACCAAAACCCACTAGGATGAGTATTCAGTTAGCAGATAGATCCATTAAAAATCCTAAAGGAGTTATTGAAGATATCTTGGTAAAAATTGATAAATTCATTTTTCCTGTCGATTTCATTATGTTAGACATGGATGAAGATATTAATGTTCCCTTAATTTTGGGGCGCCCTTTTTTAGCTACTGCTAGAGCCGTTATTGATGTAGGTGGCGGTAAACTTGCATTAAGGATAGGCGATGAAGAAATTATTTTTCAAAATTCTAAAGAGCAAGATGATTCCTGTTATTTTGTTGATACTACTGATCATATCATTCGAAATTCATTAAAGGAAATCATAAATGACGACATGATGGAACTGTGCCTGACTCAAGAAGAGGGGAAAGAAGATGAAGGCGATGAGTTGAATCTGAATACATCGTTATTCAGACAAATAAAAGAAGAAAGCATTGAAAACAATGACGAAATAGAGCAGAAATCCTCCATCGATGAGCCACCCAAATTGGAATTAAAACAGTTGCCAAAACACTTAGAATACGCATTCCTTGGGGACAATTCTACGATACTAGTAATTATCTCTTCAGACCTAGAACCCAAGGAAAAAGAAGAGTTGGTAAAGGTATTAAGAGAACATAAAAAAGCCATAACCTGGAAAATCGCTGACATCAAGGGTATAAACCCATTATTCTGCACACACAAAATTCTAATGGAAGAAGAATACAAACCGTGTGTGCAATCCCAAAGACGGTTAAATCCCAACATGAAAGAAGTGGTTAAATCTGAGGTAATTAAACTTCTAGATGCAGGAATAATTTATCCTATTTCTGATAGCACTTGGGTAAGTCTTGTACAGGTAGTTCCAAAGAAAGGAGGGATGACAGTGGTACCCAATGAAAAAAATGAGTTAATTCCCACAAGAACAGTTATAGGCTGAAGAGTCTGTATAGACTATAGGAAATTAAATGATGCCACCAGAAAAGATCACTTCCCTCTGCCCTTCATAGATCAAATGCTAGAAAGACTATCCGGGCATATGTACTACTGTTTTTTGGACAGACTTTCTGGCTACTTCCAAATCCCTATAGCTCCTGAAGACCAAAAGAAGACAACATTTACATGCCCATACGGTACGTTTGCTTATCGTAGAGTGCCTTTTGGGTTATGTAATGCTCCTGCTACTTTTTAGCATTGTATGCTGGCGATCTTTGACGAACTCGTGGAAGACATCATGGAGGTATTTATGGATGATTTCTCGGTATTCGGTAATTCCTTCCATCTTTGCCTTAAAAATTTAAAACGACTTCTAATGAGATGTGAGGAAACAAACCTTGTTTTGAATTGGGAAAAATGTCATTTTATGGTTAGAGAAGGCATTGTGTTAGAACATAAGATTTCTAGTAAAGGGATTGAGGTAGATAAAGCAAAGGTTGAAACCATAGAAAAACTACCTCCCCCTAGTTCTGCTAAGGCTATTAGAAGCTTTTTAGGACATGCAGGGTTCTATAGGAGATTTATTAAAGATTTTTCTAAAATAGCTAAGCCTTTGACAAAATTACTAGAAAAAGATGTTCCTTTCAATTTCAATCAGGAATGTTTAGATGCTTTTAATATCCTTACAGATAAATTAATAAATGCTCCGATTATAATTGCACCTGATTGGAACTTACCCTTTGAACTAATGTGTGATGCAAGTGATTTTGCAGTGGGTGCAGTTTTGGGACGACGAAAAGACAAGCATTTTCAGCCAATTTACTATGCTAGCAGAACATTAACACCCGCACAAGAAAACTACACCACCACAGAGAAAGAAATGCTAGCTGTAGTTTTTACTTTTGATAAATTTAGACAATATCTAATATTGTCTAAAGTTGTCGTTTACACTGACCATCCTGCTCTTCGTTATCTTTTAAACAAACCTGATGCAAAACCTAGACTCATACAATGGATTTTACTCTTACAGGAATTTGACTTGGAAATACAAGATAAGAAGGGAGTTGAGAATCTTGCAGTAGATCACCTTTCTAGACTCGAAAATCCACACACCAAAGAGCTCGATGAAAGTGAAATAAACGATTTGTTCCCCGAAGAACAACTCTTCTCTATAACTCATTCTTAGGTACAATGGTTTGCAAATATTGCGAATTATTTAGCAGCTAACATCTTGCCAAAAAATTAACACATCACCAAAAGAAACGATTCTTTGCTGATGTGAAAAATTACTTTTGGGAACACCCCTTTCTTTTCTGCATATGTGCAGATCAGGTAATTCGAAGATGCGTTACAAAGGCAGAAGCAAACAAAATCATGGAACATTGCCATTCAGGACCTTCAGAAGGACACTACAGTGGTATTAAGACAACACACAAAATACTCGAATCAGGTTTTTATTAGCCCACTCTATTTAAAGATGCCAACAGGTATGTTACCTCGTGCGATAGATGCCAAAGAATAGGTAATACTTCTAAACATGATGAAATGCCTCAAACATATATGTTGTCATGTGAAATATTTGATGTATGGGATATTGATTTTTATGGGACCATTCCCTAGTTCGTTTGGGAACAAGTACATCCTAGTAGTAGTTGATTACATGTCAAAATGGGTAGAAGCAGAAGCTTTACCTACCAATGATGCCAGGGTAGTAGTTAAATTTCTCAAGATACTATTTTCCCGATTTGGCACACTAAGAGCCATCATTAGTGATAGGGGTACTCATTTCTGTAATACTCAATTTCAAAAAGTTCTAAAGAAATATGGAGTATATCACAGGACAGCCACCCCATATCACCTTCAAACCAGGGGGCAAGTTGAGGTAGCAAATCGAGAACTTAAGCGCATTCTAGAAAAAAACAATTGAATCAAATAGAAAAGATTGGGCAGTTAAAGTAGATGATGCTTTATGGGCCTACAGAACAGCATTTAAAACACCCCTAGGGACATCCCCATACAAACTTGTATACGGGAAAAGTTGTCATCTACCATTTGAATTAGAACATAAAGCTTTTTGGGCAATAAAATTCTTGAATTCTGACCTTAAAATTGTAGGAAAGAAAAGAATGATGCAGATGAACGAGCTGGACGAATGGAGAACGGAAGCCTACGAGAACTCAAAACTATACAAAGAAGCAACAAAGCGATGCCAAGATGCTCGTCTCAAGAGATCAAAACAATTCAAAGAAGGGGACTTGGTCCTACTATATAATTTAAGGCTTAAACTATTCCCGGGAAAGCTGAAATCAAGATGGTCAGGCCCATTCATGATCAAAACAATTTTTCCATATGGCACCATCGAGGTAACTCATCCCACTAAGGGCACATTCAAGGTAAACGGTCACCGACTCAAAATTTATAATGGTGCAGATTTTGGAGATATGAGAGAGGAGCTTTTGCTCTATGAACCTTCTTTTAGAACCGAAAACAGGGAAAGTCTAGCTTAAGACTATAAACAAGCGCTTCTCGGGAGGCAACCCGAGCACTAACCCACTAACATTTTATTTCTATTTTTTTTCTTTTCTAACACCACACTAAAAAAATAGTCCAATAGAAGTGCAGGGTTTTAAACACGACCTTGAACACGGGCATGTAAACGGTCATGTGCAAGACAGAGGACGAACCACGGGCGAGCCAAGAGCCGTGCCTAAACAAGAAAAATTTCTTTCGTTAACATGGGCTGTGATACCAGACCACGCCCGTGCTACCTAACCGTGCGAGGTCACTGACTTATCGAGCACGGGCATCACAAGCCCATGCTTCATAACCGTGTGAAGCTACTGACTTGCCACACACGGGCTATACACGCCCGTACAACCCTACCGTGCCTACATACTGACTCCCAAAGCACGGGCGTAGATGGCTGAAGCACGGGCATGGGGTAACAACACACTCCAAAACACGGCCGTGCGAGGCAGCCGTGTAAATCGACACGCCCCCAGTCCACGGGCGTGGGAACATGCTAGATTTGAAATTCTATTTAAACCCCACAGCCCTTCCCTCTAATTACATCTTGCTTCTCTGTTTCACCTTCTTCTTCTCAGACTTTTCACTCCATTTACTTACACTCTAGATCCTAGAGCCATCACACAACATGTCGAAGAAGCGTAAAAGGCCAAACTCCTTAAAGGAGGATGATTTACATGAGTTCATGCCGGCAGCTTCATCCAACCAACAGGCCAAGGGTCTTTGAGACCATTTATGTCAGGTTCACCAGGCTGCTTGGGAATCACGCCGACCACCACGATAACCATGCCACTTCCGCCACTGCCAGCACCTCCCCAGCCTTAGAGGTCACACCCACCTCGCGAACCATCCAACAATAAGGACTCTTCGGTCCATTTATCTTTCATTTTCATTTCATTTACATTTTTGTTTCCTCTTTCTTTATTTTTCTTATCTTTAATTCTATACTTAGTTTATTTTAATTAGGTCTTAATAAGTCCTGGCTATTTCTTAGTGCGCTACCCAATTTCTTCATCTAGCGCAGGTTCGTCATCCAGACCGACCATCACCACCACCAAAGACACTCCTTCGGGAAAACATCCAAAACTCAGGGAGTAATTCTTTCCCCTTCTCTTTTGATTTATCCCTTAAATGTTATTATCTATCTTTGTACATTGAGGGCAATGTACATCTTAAGTGTGGGGGTGAATAATCATTTTGAAAAAATACCTAACTTTCTGCATTATTCTTAAATCCCTGAATTTAGTCTTATTTTTAAGCAATTTTCTCATATTACTAATTAGGATGAAATTTCTATTAATTCTGGTTTTATTAATAAGTTTTTGAATAAGTCATAGTTAATTGTGCATTGATGATTAAACTTAAAGAATACTAGAGAATCAAGCATGATAAGCCTAAATTTCAAATATTTAAAATTTTAGGTTGTTGACCTAAGTTTGAATATTACTTTGAAGTTTGAGATTTAAAAGGTTGATGTCAAAAACACCCATAATTTTTGTGAGACTTTGAGCCTTATAGAGCATCTACTCTTTTTCATGCTCACTTTATTGATTATGAGTGTGTCAACTATGAACTGTTATTCTAGAACTTGCCTTGATTATACATGTCAAGACCACAGTTATGATTTGATATAATGAGATAATAAAGGCACCTAGGTTTTAACCCACTTACACCACTAAAAAGCCTACCCCTATAATTAACCCCTAGTAAACCCCGTTGAGCCTAACAACCCTTTTATTGACTCACCCACTAATATTAACCCAAAACCCTTTGTATTTGTTATCACCCTTCTTTTTGACTACCCTTTAATCGAGATATGATTTGATTAGTTACCTAAGTTTTTATGAATTATTATTATTTGAAATTTTCTTTATTTAGTTTGTTCTTAAAAAAAATCAAAGTATAGTCAGTATTAGTATTATGAAGAGTGAGCTTATACAAGTTAAAGTCTAATTATCAAAAGAAAAAGCTCGTATTAGTAGGTTTATTATTATTTTCAGTCGATGTAATTATTATCTCAGAAATGTTTAGGTAGGTAACTTATCAATTCAATCTCGATTCTAACATTCTAATTTCAGCCTTTATCCACACCTTTAACCCTAGCCCCGTTACAACCCTAACAAAGAACTTTTGATATATTTATCATCTCATTTTATAGCGGTGGAGATTTGATTTTCAGGCAAGCCTATGGGATTAACTTTTCAGGTTCGACTTATGAGTGCTTAATTTTGACCCTTAAACACTTTTCGAGTGATTTGAGTGAATCTTTTGTGAGTATGTCAATCCTTGTCGATTTTGAATCAAGAGGTAATTATTTAGATGAAGGGAAACATCTATGATTTCATGCTACAAATGTATAACTTATCTTGTTTGAATCTTTAGGACTATTCTAGTTGAATCATCAATGTATAAATTATCTATGAATTAGGATAAGGCATTGTTGATAGGAATTATGAATCATGGAAAGTTCGTTTTAATTGTAAGTTGAGAATTTTGCTTGAGGACAAGCAAAAGCTTAAGTGTGGGGGTATTTGATAAATCGTAAAAGTAACATATTTTAATCCCATATTTAGTATGCTTTTGGATGATTTAAGCCTCGTTTCATATAAAAAGGTACTCTTAATTCTTTCTTTTCATGTCTTATACCCAGGAAAGCACTCGAAGATAAAAAAAATGTAAAACGGGCCCAAAACGGAGTAAATGAGCCTTAGCACAAAATCGACATGGCCTGGCCCAAAGCCTACATGGCCGTGCTTCGCCGATCACCTAGAGCACAGCCTCAACCCCGACTTACACGGTCGTGCCTCAAATTAGAAATCCGAACACAGTTTGAAGTCGACCCACACAGGCGTGTGCCATGGCCGTGCCTTTGTCGCTGGAATGAGCAATTTCAGTCGGAAAAGGATACTTAGTGAGAAAGAATCGTATTTCAAAGATCCTATATATATCCCCTAAGTGCCACCATTGAAGGGGGTCGAGCTAGGCCAAGGAGCCAAGCCGGAAAGGTCAGAATTGTAGGAATCGCTCGAAGTTAGCCTGTTGATCCATCCCAAGAAGCCGGAATTATACTCAAGACGGCAGAATTCTCCTTCAATTCCTTCAGGGAGTTTTAGGGATTTCTTATGTTTTGTTTTATCTTTTCTCTTGAGATGTTTTCTTATTTAGTTATGAACTAAACCCCTCAGATACCTGAGGGGGATGAAACCTAGATGAATCTTTTTATTTGATTTTTGAATTATATGATAAATACTTAGTTTGTTCTTAACTATGCATGCTTAATCCAAATCTGATGTGCTTAGGTGGAGGAGGAATAGACCCTGCTTAAGAGTAGATCTAGCGTAATTAAGCGGAGTTGATCGAACGCCTAGAGATAGGGTTATGAGATTTTGCCGGATTAGGGTGAAACCTAATATGGGAATCCACAGATCGATTTACTGCTATTCTAGGGGGTTATTATAAGAGAACGAGAGTTCCACTAATTAACCTAGGGTTAGACGTTATTCACCTCGAGAGAGGGTTTAATATAGGTTAGGGAGTCCTACGGATCAAGCTAAGTAAATAAATCATATGATTCAAGGTTAGATAACAAGTGAAGTCTAGGTGGATTCTTCCTGAAGGTATCATTGTGATCAATTGAGTCTTTCTTCAAGTTATTTCTCAATTCGCTCTTTTTGTCTTTGTGTCCTCAGCTTAGTCGTCATTAAATTTAGATTAAAACAACTTCACTTTATTTTTAAGGCTAAATAATAAAAAGAAAGTTAGTATTAATACTTTTGGTTCCTTTGGGTTCGATATCCGGTCTTGCCACAGCTATACTACTGTTCGATAGGTACACTTGCCTTTAATCGTTGTCTGAGTTAGTCTCCAGGTTTGATCATTCTTTTATAAATTTTAAAGCTCTGATTTCAGCGATCAACGAGTCTTTCGATTATCTTTTTGAAAGTGGTGCAGTTTTCAATCGAGTGTCCTGTGATTACCACTTGGTACTCGCATTGGGCGTTCGCATCATACCATTTTGGAAAGGGAGGTTGTATAGGTTTTAGGTAGAAAGGGGATACTATATATGCATCAAACAAACTTTGGTACAACTCCCTGTACGTGATTGGGATGGGCGTGAACCGAAGTTTTTCTGAGTTCGGTCTTGGATTTGAATCTTACCTTGGAGGGACCTGATGGCTAGTAGTTGTTGTCCTTGGCTGGCTTGCGGTAATCTGCTTTGAATAGCCCTTGTTATGCATACGCGCATTATTCACTTCATTTTCCCTCTTCCTCGGGGCCTTTAAAGTATTAATTTGGGATCTCCTCTCTTGCCTTTTCTGTTTGTAATGATCTTCAAATTGTTTTGGGAGCTCCCTTCTCACCTTTTTTGTCTCCACTAGATCATCCAGATCAAGGACAATAGGTTTGATTGGGTTATCCCCTGGACTAGAACCTAAACCTGTCCGGAAGTTCACCGGTGTCGAGGTACCAATCTAGTATTAGGGTCTGATGTTAATAGACACCCTTTGTAGATACGTGTTTGGTTGTGCTTGGGAGTTTTTTGGGGTAAAGCCTGAATGATAAGCTGAGTCTTCGTTATCGTCCCCGAAATTAACCATAGGGCTTTTCTGTTTTTCTAACCCTTCAGCTAGCATCTAGGTTAGCTGGCTCATCATGTTTCTTTGAAATTCTAGCGTCTGATTCTTTATCTCTTGTTGAATTTTGGCTAATTGCTCTAGCATCTATATTTGCATTTTCTCTAATCTCTCCAACCTTTGTTCCATTTTTAGTCTTTGCTTGGGTACTGTAATGATGTTTGTTTGACAAGTTTTTATGGGTTTCCAGATTAATGCTGAAATGATTTTAACCAACTAGGTTCTTACAATGAAATTTTAATGCACATGATGTGATGTAATGCGAATGCATGAAATGAATGCAAAATGAGGCATTGACTCTGATTCAATTCCATTAGAACAACATTACTAGAAAACAAATTTCTTTACATAAAACAAATTACATATACGGCTTTTCCTTAATGCTCAAAGTCTTAACCTTCCTAAGAAGCCAAGCTAATTCTTGACCCCGATCTGGTTCTTATTCATACTTCAAACTTAGTACGTCAGCCTGAACTGCTAGGGTCTGCAAATTATCGGCCATCTCTCATATTTGAGCCACAGCTTCACCCATGATATAGTCTCTATCCCTGACTTAACTTTGAGAACGGTGAAGTTGCTCTTTCCACTGCTTGTTGCTTGCTTCAAGGAGTTCAACTCGGAGTTCACAATTTTGAAATGCGACCTCGAGCTCTTCTATTTTTCTTTTCAGTTCTTCAATCTTGTTTAAGCTTGCTTTCAGCTCAATTGTGGAATTGTGATTACAATACTGATAAAGTGACTTTTCCAGTTCTACAACCCTGGCTTTTAATCCGACCTTTTCATTTTGGCATTCTAATAGGTCTTTCTCTATGGCATTTCCTCAAACCTAGGCATCTCGGTATTTCTTTTCCCATTGCTCGACTCTATTCTTTTCTTTGTTGACCTCTTGCTGCCATTGTTCTGATTTCTTTCCCAATCCGACAGTCCTTATTGATAAGCGCAGCTTCTTGTAATCTGTTTTCAGACTGTCCAAATCTTCTTTAGCCTTATTTTTTCCTTTTCTTAATTTATCAGACTCTAGGTTTTAAACATCAACATCAAGTCCTAATTGCATCTTTTCTCCTTCTAATTACTCTATCCTCTTTCCTAACTCCGAACTCCTTCTTTCAAAACCTTACTTTATGATCTCTAGCTCAGACGGGACCACTCGCAGATATTCCTCCATTGGTCGAATGCCTTCCTGACTTGACCTAGGGACGTTATCATTGACTCTTTTACCCAACCATCCATTATATTTGGGGGTCGTCGTTGGACCTGCAGAAAATCTCCTCATTCGGCAGGTTTGGTTCTAGGCATTGGATAATTCTCGGACCTTTTTCTTGTAGTTGTCCCCCTTATACGAAAACTCGCATTGATCTAGCCCTTGAGTTGCTGGTATGAATTGTTTCGATCTATACTGCCTTAACACAAGTAGAGGAGCATATCCAACAGCTCCCCAAATCCCAAGCAAAGGGACCCAATCGAACTCGCCACATTGGTATAGAATCTCGTCAAGGACCAATTAAGGGGCTCTCCATTTGACGTCTTCGTCACGCGGGTTTTGGAGAATCATCATCCATTTCTTATCTATAATATCATCCCGTCTTAGAGTAGCCACTAACTCTTTTAGCGGTGAATAGTTTTCAGAGAAGATTCGGTACGAGACCTTTTCTACTTTCCAAAAATGGCTGTGAAACCATGCTAATAAAAGTTGTGCACACCCGATGAATCTCCATTCACCCGCTCTTCGGCATGAGTTCAGGGACCTGAAGGTTTCGGCAAAAATTGTAGGGACGGGTGTAACCCTTTTATCAAGTCAGTCAAATAAATCAGAGACAGTCTCATTTATATACCCCAAAGCCTTGGGGAAGATCACCAATCCATAAATGCTTAAGTCGAAGACATCAACCCTTTTCTTCATGTCCGGATGTGCTAGGATCAAATCTCGTAAATTTCTCTAAGGGATGCACTTACTATCACCTTTCTGTTTGATTCGGGTTGTAACCCACTGTTCGCTCATCCCTATGATGTTCATTAACTTCTTTAAGAACATCGGGACATTGACAGCCCTAGAGTAGACCTTGTCGTTCTGAATCTTCGGGCAACGGAGCAAGGTTGTGTACTCTTCCATAGTAGGTACCAAATCTACATTTCTAAAAGTAAAACAACTATAGGCAGGGTTCCAAAATTTAGCTAAAGCTCGAAACAAATGCTTGTCTACTTTTACATTGAGTAGGTAGGGTAGATCATCATAATTACTGTAAAATAACTGCTTGATTTCTTCATCCCACTAGACCCATATCTCTTTTAATTCCTGAAGATTGTTTTGGGTCACGTTGATACGAGTGAAATCCCATAATTCTGATACATTCCCTTTCATTAGGCTATCACCTTTCTCCAGTTGTATTCTCTCGGACCATATTCGGACAGCCCCATTATCTTCTACTTTATTAAGAAACATGTTCTCCATGTCAAGCTCTCTATTTAGCAATCAAATGTGAATCAATAACCTCTTTTTTATGATGAGAATGTCATGCAATCAAAGCAAAATAAACAAGTCAGTATACAAAGCAAGAATTTAAAGCAAGCAAGAAATAATAAAGCACCTATTCGGGTAACCACTAGAACTTGGTGCGGATCTACCTAGGGTAAGTTCTTAGGGTTCATTATACGTGGTTCGGTTCTAAAGTAAGGGTACCTGAACTGGAAGATTCCTCGATCCTCACCCATTATAGGCTCATACGGACCGAGTTCAGTTCAAGGGAATACATTTTTCTATGGCTATACGAAGATGAAAATCTCACGAAGGCATAGGTACGGATGTATCCCGAAAGCGACCCACTATCCTATACGGAGGTGAATACCTCACAAAGGAATAGTTTCTCACTCCCACTTAAAAAGGTAAGACCAAACAGTCCTTATGCAATATGATGCGAAAATGATCTACGAGACTCAATCTACAGCGATGAAATAACACAAACAAATGCAATAAAAGGATCGTAGTTTTTCAAATCAAATTTCAATTTTCGACAACAGGATAGAAAATAATCAATTTTACAACTTGACTTTCTTATGTCCCCAGTGGAGTCGCCAAGCTGTCGAAACCATTTTTTTGTTGGTGTGAAAAAATAGGGTCGGTTTAAAAAATGAAAATGGAGTTGCCACCAATCCTTTTTGAGGTGTGATTGGGTCACCTTGAGATTGATCGTTAAACCATTTTGATTTATTAAAATGATGATTTTGGCCTACAAAATTCGAGAAAATAGGTTCGAGAGTCGGTTACGCACGAGGAAGGATTAGCACTCTCGTAACGCCCAAAATTGGCACCGAATTGATTGATTAACGTCTTAATGTCGAAAATTTGAAAAGATTTTAAAATACGATCCTCTTTGTTTTAAAAACTTGAATAAATTATACTGGATGCTAAGACCCGCTTATTTCGAAGAAGTAAAATGTCATGCTCAGTGAGTTAGGATATGACATTTCGAATCCTCGAAACCTAGTGCATTGAAAATCAAAAAGGATACTCGGACATTTGGGTCAAATGAAAAATCAAAACCCAGTAAGTTAGGGCACAATTTCTCAAAATTCCAAATACAGAATATCGCCTTTATATTCTTTTAGAAATCCTTACCTCGAGATAACAAAATATCACATACAGTGAGTTAGGACACAACATTTTTGAATTCCCGAGAATAAGTTTTTATTTGAAATTTATACATTTTGATTTAAAAAGAGTACTTGATTACTTAGATTCAACAAGGAAAATTGGAACCCAGTAAGTTAGGGCACAATCTTCTCGAGATTCCCAAATACGAGTATTGCCTTATTTTGAAAAGCTTTTGAATAAAATGTAATAATTAAACGAAATGCGTTTTTTATTTAAGACGATGATTTGTTAATAAAATCATTACATCAATAAAATACAGAATACAAATACTAAATGACAATTTGCGGAAATTACACAACATGCTAACTTTCAATACTAATATAAACAATTAAAAGAAAATGTAATAACAATTGTAGCAAAATGGAAAATGAATTATAGTGCACATAATGACAATAGTCATACAACATGCATCATTTTAATATCAACATTAATAATAAGAAACGAAATAAAATAATATATCTAACAATTGAAAGTAAAGAATATATGAAAAAGTTTCAAATAAACAATATAGAACAAAAATTTAAAATAAATAAATCATAAAACATCTTGAAATCAATAATTTATAAAGAAATTTTAAATAAATAATACCTAACACATTTTAAAAGAAACTAATATGTGAGAAATCTAAAATGAATAATATATAATATTATTTTAAAATGAATAATATAAACAAATTTATAATAGGTAAAGTATATAAAACAGTTTGGTATTATAGGGTTAAGGATTGAATTGAAGCAAAGTTAAAAATTATGGCCACATCTGAAAACAAAAAAAACGAACGCAAGGCCTAAAATAGAACACGCGCGAAGGAATAGGGGTCATATGGGAAAATACCCCAAATTCCTTTTATGCGCACTGTTTAAGACCAAAATGAAACAGAAAAAGAATTGTGGGGGCGAATTTGAAAGAAAAAGGAAAACTGAAATAGGGACCAATTTGAAACAACCTCAAACGCGAAAGGACTAAGGGCACAAATAGACCTTCAGTCCAAAAACACGAGGATCCTTGGCGGTATGGGTCGGGTCGCGGGTCGCGGGTCGGATGGCCCTATACGGTGCCGTTTTGAGGCCACTGAAACAGGCCCTAAACGACGTCGTTTTACACCCTTTTATAAAGACCAAATTTTTTTAAAAAAATAACATTCTATCATCTTTTAGAAAAAAAACTTTATTCTTTTCTCTCAACTCAGCCCCTAGGTCGGCGGGTATTCTATTGTCGATTCGGCGCACCTCCGCCATGGCCGGTGGCCTGAAACGCGCAAACGAGGCGTTCTTCGGCTCCCTTTTCAACGAGCTCAAAGGCCGGACCTTCTCTTTAGGCCTAAAAACGGAAGCAAGAGTCCCCCTACCCTCTTTTTAGGGCCGATTCCGGTGACGGAGAGGGGATCTCCGACGACGCGACAGTGGGTGACTCAAGTAAAACCCCCTTCTTTTTTCCTTTTTATTCTTTTATACATAAAAATAACACACAAAAAAAAAATTAAAGCAGATATTCGAAATAAAAACGAGAAGTCACCTTCGAAAAAAAACTTTGATCTTTCTTTTCTATGTTTCGTATTGATATTGTGCGTTTCTTATATATTGTGCACGTAAAAAAGTACAAGGATTTTAATTCGATTTTTATAGCCAAAAAATGTAAAACAAATACATTTTATCTTTTTTGCTATTCTCTGTTGTCATTTATTTTCTCGTTTTCGCAGGTACGACCACCGTACGAAGGAGGACGTGGCGACGCGCATGTGGTGCTCAGAGCTGGAGGCTTGCAGCGCAAAAGGGAAACCCTAGGGTTTCTTGGCTGAGGATGCTAAGTCTTTGGGCATAATCCGACATTGGGCCTGGGGGATTAAGTTTAGTGGTTTGAGTTGGTAGGAATTTGGGCCGAAATTTTGGGTCTGTAAATTGGGTAGTGTGTTAGATTTGGGGTGGTTAATTGGGCCTGTTAAAATTTTTTTGTAATGGACTGTTATTGGACTTTATTTATTTTGTTTGGTTTTTTTATTTGGTTAATGGGCCCGGGTAAATTGGGCTGATTACAGAAATAATTTATTATATTAAAAAGAAAAAAAAGGAATATATTGTGAATTTTTTAAAATTTATATAGTATCAAATGGTATTGTTTTAACACCATACTTTAAAAGAATTGAAAAACTATAATTAAAATTAAAATGAAAAGAAAAATCATTGCCATTAACTTTAAGATGTTTTAATTTTCAGATTTGGCTTTGGGATTTTCAGCTTCCATCAGCTGCTGATGGGGTAGCCTTTCAGGTTTCTTTTTCTTTTGTCTTCTGTTTTATTTTTTTTTTTTTTTTTTTTTTAGTGTTTTTCTGATTGTATTGGGACATAATACAATTTGTTGCTTTTGTCTTTGGACTTGGACCTCACTCATATTACTCTATGAAAGCCATTTTCAAAAAAAAAAAAATTAAAATTATATGAAAATATCATGTTATTTAGATGCATAAGGATACATTAACAAAGTCAAAACCCAAATAAATATAATTAATGGAAGTACAATATTCAACTTTGCCAAATTAATTTTTAGCGCTAACTCTAAAAGTTTGGTTAATGTGTGGAACCAAATTTAGATTACATTTAAACTTCTATGACAATTTTTTTCATGATTTATTTGATTTTCTAATTTTATAAAATATTATTTTAATTTTTTATTTAATTTTTTGTTTTTTAGTCTTTAAACTTATACTATTTATCAAATTATTCTAAAATAGATGGAAAATTTTAATATAAGTTAACTTTGTTAACGTGAATTCCACGTTAGCAATTAATTAATTTTTTTAAATATAAAAAATCAAAAATTATATAAAATTTATGTATTAAAAGTGTAAATTTATATAAAAATATTTTTTAAAACTTTAAAAATTAATTAATTGCTGACGTGAACTTCCACGTGATGTTACGCCAGCAAAGTTTACAGACGTTAATTTTTCATTCATTTTAGGGTGATTTGAAAAACAATATAAGTTCAAGAGTTAAAAGAGACAAAAATGACTTTTTTTAAATAAAATTGGAGGGCCAAATAAGTCACTATGTATTAATCAAACATAATATTTTTTTATCAACCAACACCACTAGGGAAGGGTCACATAAATTGCCATAAATTGTTTGTAATAGTCACTGACCTTAAATTGATAATGTTAAATTTAACCTTCAATTTTTTTTCAATTTAGTTTTTATTCTATTTTTAGTTAAATTTATCCCCCAAAATTTTAAAAAAAAATTAAATTATTTTTATTTTGTTTTATATGTCACATTAATAAATAATTTAAATTTTATACAAATATTCAAAATTTTAAAAAAAAAATTAGAATAAAGTATACGTGGATTGTCATGTTTAAAATTTTAGTATTTTTGTCAGCATTTTCATTAAAACAACAATAATTTGACCTTTTCTGAAATATTAATAGTCAAATTTGACTCTTTTTAAAAGATTAATAGTCAAATTTAGCTAAAAATAAAAATTAAATCAACAAAAAATGTAAACATTAAAGATTAAATTTAGCATTATGCCTTGAACAAAAGGCATCTTAGGGGCACAAAGAATTATAAATGGAAATGGTTTTTGAATGAGAAACTTGAATGGAAAATTCATACAAAGTTTATTTAAAATATGACCATTGAGATTAATAGGGGTGAGCAAAATCCAATTCAATTCGAAAATTTTGATAAAAAAAAATTCAAATTTTGAATTAAATAATTTGAGTTATTCGGATTAACTCGAATAAAAAATCAAATTTTTCATTTAACTCGAATATGAACTACACAATTCGAGTTATCTGAAAATCTATGTAGTTTTGATAAATGTTTACCTTTTCTAAAGTTAAAAGCCAAAACCATTAAGTTAAAAGATAAAACTACGTCGTTTTGATAAATGTTTATCCATTAAGTTAAAAGTCAAAACCATTATATTGTTTATGTAGCTAAATAATCGATCCATGTAAACATAACATTAAGTATAAATAATAGGAATTATTAACTTGACTCAACTTTATTCGAAATTTTTTGACTCAATTCAATTCGATTCAAAAAAATTTCAAATTGAGTTCGGTTATTAAAATAGGATTTATCAACTCGACTAACTCAAAAAAAATTTACTCAACTAAATCTAGTGCTCCCTAATTGAGATGTCCTAAGTTAGAGGAATAGCCATATTGCATTAAAGATGTCCTAAGCTGGAGGAATAGCCATATTGCATTAGAGAGGATTAGTTAGTCTACTTGATGCCCGCTCATAAATTCCATCTCTACTTTACCCGCGTACTAGAGGCGCCCCATATTTAGATCCTTCATAAGACACCGAAAAAGGAAAAACTCAACGGATGTCCTTCCTTTTATGATTTGACTAATGTTGCATAATAAAAGTTTATTATTTAATGCTACATTAATAAGTTTAAGTTTTATGCTTTTCAATTAAGACACGTTTTACGTAGCATTTACTGCCTTTAAAGCTTATAAGAGTTTAATTTGAAAGAAGATTTGCTCTTAACTTTACATTAAGCTATCTATTGATATTGAAATGCGTAGCAATGAATGCAGCAAGTTTTTTTTTATAGGAAAAAATGCATATGCATGCAGATTCTATGTTCAGCAAATCGTAAAAACATATATCATCTAAGCAGTGTTAAGAGTATAGAAAAATCGATACACAAATATAAATAGCTGAAAGTTAATTTTCTATTTCGCCTTTAGTTAATTTTTCACTTTTTAATATTTATGAGCATATTTATATTTTACATAAAATATTTAGAGATATCTAATATTATTTATAAATTTTCTAACAAAACATATATAATATGATTCTAGAGTTAAGTTACATAAGTGTACCAATTCTCAATGGGTCATCCTTGGCAATTGTTCAAAAGATTGGATATGCTACAATTAGAGGCTACCAACATCTTTTTCCTTCATACAAGTTTGATGTTTTTACTTCTTTATGGTCTTAAATATCCTTCAAGTGAGTATGTGATAGTCGTCAACGAGGGAGAGCCTCAAAACTTTGGTGACGCAATGAATGATGATCACAAAGAAGAATAGAAGCCATGCAAGAAGAAATGCACTCTTTGCATGATAATCAGACTTATGATCTTGTGAAATTAGCCATAGGAAGATGTGTTTTGAAAAACAAATGGGTATACAAACTCAAAACTGAATAGAACAACAAGAAGCCCAGGTACAAGGCTAGAATTGTTGTCAAAAGCTACAATCAAAAAAATGGAATTGATTTCGAAGAAATTTTTTCTCCTGTGGTTAAGATGTCATCTATTCGAGTTACACTTGGTCTGGCTGCTAGTCTAGACTTAGACATTGAACAACTTGATGTGAGAACGGCATTTCTCCATGGAGATTTAGAAGAGGAGATTTATATGGAGTAGCCCGAGGGATTTATAGTGCCAGGAAAAGAAAATTTAGTGTGTCGACTCAAAAAGAGCCTTTATGTTCTTAAATAGGCACCACGACAATGGTAAAAGAAGTTTGACTCTTTTATGACTCAGCATCAGTTTAAGAAGACTCATACTAATCATTGTGTCTTTGTGAAAAGGTATGATAGTGGAGATTTTATCATATTATTGTTTTATGTTGATGATATGTTAATTGTTGAGCAAGATAAGAAGAAAACTGCATCTCTTAAGAAGGCCTTAAGCAATTCTTTTGCCATGAAGGATTTAGGCCCAGCAAAACAAATCCTTGGAATTAATATTGTAACACCCTAAAAATCAGGTTAGAAGAAATAGGGTTTTGGAAACAAAGTATGGTTATCCCTCGATTTTGAGTTTAGATTTTGGACATTTTTGACAAAAAATTTGATCTGGTTCAATGGTTAGGTGTTCTGGTAATGTGTGAGAAGTTCTGGGTACTAACCTTCTTCCTTAAAATTTTGTTATTTTTACCAAACCCTTACTCTTGATCGCCTAGCTTAAGTTCTATTTTCGATAAACTAATGACAAGAATAAGCATGTTGTTCAATGGTTAAATGTCTGCATACCCTTTGGTCTTAGGTTTGAGACTCGAAAAAAGCTAGGGAGATGTTTTTACTGAACTACCTTGTGGGGTAGTTTGTTTTAGTTAATTAGACTTTCCCAAAACAAAAACTCCCTCTTTGTTTCACATTGTTACATTTTTTCTAACGTTACGTTTTTGCTTCCTTCTTTATTGATTCGGTTCCACCATTTCAATTCCTTTATTTTTGAGTTATGTTACATTACATTGATTCTGTACGGGGTCTAACTTCTCCGTTACAATTCAATTCGTTGGCCGGTAAGTTTGATTTAAAGTTTCAGTGTCGAAAGTTCTTCGACGTAACTTCGATTGTGGAATGTTAGTTTTAGCGATTTGACTGTGGATTAATCTTTTGTTGAGAAAGTATTTGTCATTTAAGGACGGGAATTCATCCTTTTTGCTCCTGCATCAAATCCGTATCAAGTGAATACCAAAAACCCCTATTTATGCGAATTTCAGACATCGAAAAATGTGGCTGTCGACACAACACAGCCAAAGACATGGAAATGTGCCCAGGTCGTGTGAGCCACACTGCCATGTGTCAAGCCATGTGGTTGGTTGTATAACTTCACTATTCATCGAATTTGAGCCACACGGGCGTCTATCCAGATCGCGTGTGGCCATGTTAGTGTAGATTTCACACAAGCGTGTGCCTAAGCCGTGTAATTCACTGTTTATGATATAAGACCACACGGCCAGGGACATGGGTGTGTGCCCAGGCCGTGTGAGCTACACAGGTAAGAACATGAGTGTGTGTCCAGGCGGTGTAATTCACTGTTTGCGACCACATGGGCAAGTGAGACGAGTGTGTGTCAAGCCATGTGGGACGAGCACACAGGCGTGTGCTAGATCGTGTAAAGTCACACAGGCCAATTCTCCACGCCATGTGAAACCACATGGGCATGTGAATCTATATTTGGAAATTTTCCCTAAGGCCATAAATGCCGTCCATAATGGGCACAGGCCTACTGTAAGGTCCGTACAATCTGAAATTGGCTATATAACTTGATATCTGATGATTTGATAATGAACAACTTATGATCTATACGTATATCAATTATGTTTGAACCTAAGTGAGTAGGATCTGTTAGAACGTAATGTGTTATTGTCTGTGTGTGTGAATTATCCAGGTACGATCTGTATTATGTTAAGTTTGTTGGTACGCCTCTACGTTACTCTGTTGATGAGGAATATACAATATATGAACATGTTAAACTGATTATTACTTATTCTTATTTAAAACTGTGCATGTGACTTCATGGCAAATCTGATATGGTCTTTTGAGGTCTGATAAGTCTGTTTTACAAAACATAGACTCTCATATTTACTGATTCTGTTATTGAGAGATAGCATGACTTACATGCTCATTACTCTAATTCTGCATAAGCATGTCATGACACATTGCATGGGACTTGCGTTGATGTAAAAGGAGGAAGTTTCTGGCAATTTAATGATCTATATTATCCGGTGGTTTATCCACATTACTGTTCCAGCAGTTCGACAATATTATAGTGGCTTGACCAATGTATTCGATCTGTCAGTTTTAACTTCAAAATACTAGTGGAACCATCCATAGTTATCTGTTGGTGTTATTTGGTTGGATGAGTTCTAGGGGAACTCTATTTGGTGTGTAGCGGAGTTTGGGTAGGATGTTTTCTGATAAATATACATTCTAATCTGTTTGAAAAATACAGCATCTACACAACGCACATCTTTTGTTTGATTCTGCTCTGCTCTGCCCTGTACTGCTCTACTCTGCTTGATTTGTTATGTTCTTTTTCATTCTGTTTTGTTCAATTCTATTGTACCACCATTGTGAAAACCTTTGTGATACTCTAGATCTATTTTGTACTGGTTATAAAACTGTTTTAAGTTCCTTGCGTGATTTTGATTTATTTGTTTAATTGTATCTGAGGGTTACACTCATTGCTTGATAGCTTACCCTTTGTTTACCTTATCCTGTCAGGTGGACATCTGACATAGGACAGGATGGCTTTCAGGAGCTCGGATTGTTTTGCAGTGATATAACTGTGATTTGGTCTTGTGGATTTGTAATTTATTTTTGGACTTGCCCTACTTTTCTTTGACACGTCAGTATCTATCAATTTCTAAACGAAACTACATAACCACCTAAATCGACTAAAATGAATTTCTAGTTTTCAAAGTTAAAATTCCAATAAGAAATCAGTTTCAATACGTTGGTGTAACTCGTCCAAATTCGGCTTAAACTTTTAGGTCGGGCTTGGGGTGTTACAAATATCATTAGAGATCGTTCCAAGAAGTTATTATGGCTATCTTAAGAATAATACATTGAGAAAGTTATTCAAAGATTCAACATGCACAAGTCCAAACTAGTTAGTGTTCCACTTGCTAGACATTTCAAGTTGAGTAGAAGTCAAAGTCCCACAAGTGAGAAAAAGAAAGAAGAAATGGAAAAAGTCTCTTATTCATCTGTAGTTGGGAGTCTTATGTATGCCATGATCTGTACTAAACCCGAGATTTCCCATGTTATTGGAATGGTGAGTCAATTCCTCTCTAATTTAGGTAAAGTCCACTAAGAGGCTGTGAAATGGATTTTTCGGTATTTACGTGCCACATCAATTAGATGTTTGTGTTTTGGAAAAGGGAAGCCAAAACTAAGTAGGTACATGGATGCAGATATGGATGGAGATATTAACTCAAGAAAATCAACATCGGGGTATGTGACTATTTTTTCAAGGGGGTTGTCTCTTGGCAATCAAAGCTCCATATGAGATGTATTAGAAGAAAAATTGCTTGAACTAAATAAAGTTCACACTGATGCTAACTAGTTTGATATGATGACAAAGGTGATTCCGACCAAAAAGTTCAAAGAATGTTGTCAAGGATCCAGTTTGCTTGCCCCCCAATTAAGTTAGAAAGGGGGAGATTTGTTGGGTGCATCCCTCATTAATTGGGAATTAGGGAGATAAACCTTATTCTAAGAAAGGTGTGTCACATGTTTGGGGGGGGATGAATCATCCATATTCATGTATGTTATTAACTCAATTTACATTTCCCAAGTTCATCCTCTTCTGGTGGATTTGTCTAGAAGCTATGAATGACATCTTTTGGGAACCCCATTACTCTATTATAAATATGAGGCTTTAGGAAGGCTTAGGTAGAGAAAGAAGCATCAAGCACCATCACAAGTGAGTTACACCAAAAAAGAAAAAAAGAGAGAGAGAGACACACCATTATGTGAGAATTGTAAACCATCCTAACCAAATGAGATATTGAATGCAATCCTACTCATATAATAGTTGAAGGCAAGTTTGCATCGAACTAAAGTCCCGCGGTTTTTCCCATTTGGGTTTTCCGCGTCAACAAATTTTGTGTGTTCTTGTTGTCTTTAATTTCCATTTCCTATTATTTCCCATTTCAATTACACAAAGAGGGAAAGAAGTATTCTCTAATATACTCAGTTTTTTTCCAAACAGTTAACATAATATTAACAAATTTGAATATCATTTAAAATTAATTTATAACTCTTTTTAACAACAATACTAAATCTCAAAATATAGGACACAGGTCAACATTCACCCTCGATCCCAAAATGATAAAATTGCTTCTAAATATCTTAGAAAATAATAAATCAGTATAATGATAAAATTGTCAAAATTTATAATTCAATTCTAATCTTCAAATTTTTTTATTATAGAAAACTTTCATCTTACTAGGCACCTTCATACTACAAATTTCATTCCAATTCAATATTGAAATTACACATTGTTTCGAGTTAATAGACATTTATAATTCTTCAAATTGAACCAAATAAAACCAAAACACCAATAATTTGTTTTAAACTCTTTTCAAAAGCACTATAAAAAAGGATTACACATATTGAACTGAACACACTTTCCATTTTAAAGGTTACAACATAAATTGCTTGAGATAAACCCTAAAGTCAAAAAATAAAGTACATGTTTAATAGATGTCCAAGAGATGATCATAACCATAATTAACAAATCTTAATTATATATATCTTAATTGACATGGTTTATTTAAGTTGTCAAAGATTTACTCATTTGAGGAAAAGTGAGTTTATTTGAAGCCATACATAATTTTCCTACAGCAATTAGTTCACCATTTCCTTTCCTTCTAACTTTAACCACCACATGCATGAGCTATCCTCTATTTGCAATAACCTTTGATTCTATCCCCCCATGTTCCTATAACAATCAAATAATTTTACAAATATCAATCAAACAGCTTTGAATTTTCTAAAAGAATGAAAAGAAAATGTAAATATATATTTTGGTACTTGAACTTAGTTTCAAAGTTCAATTGTAACATCCAGAATTAGGGGTTGTTTGCGTTTTAATTTATTTTTAAGTGATTTCGTGATGAAATGCATATGTTACGGTTGTTTTAAGGTCTGGTCATAACCCCGGGTTAGGTCGGGATTAGGACTAAAATTTTCTTTTAGTGCTTGAGAAGAAAAAAAAAAGCCAGGTGAGGAGGATTTTAAATATAATTTTGGCGAAATTATGGCATGAAATTCGGCCTGGCAAAATAGCTTGGGAGCGCCACTAGGGGGCCTTAGTGCAAGGACGCGGGTTCGAGTCACCATGGAAGCTTATGGGAGCATTTTATTATTTTGGGCTTTGGCGTTATGAAGGAAGGGGGCTAAGAAAGGCTTTAAAAGAAATTTGGGAGCATTGATGGACATGAAGGTCCAAGTGGTAAGGTCTACGGCAGTGAGGTCTCGCGTTCGAATCAGGCTGAGAGCGCATGGGTGTTTTTATTTTGCGTTGGCGTTAAGGCGAAAGAGAGCTAGCGAGGGAGAGTTTAAAAGAATTTTGTGACGAATTATGTCATGAAAGGCGCAGTGGCAGAGTGGCAGGAGGCGGAGAGTGCTTGCTTCAGGTCTCGGGTTCGAGACCTAAGGGCAGCATCTGGTCAGTTTTATTTTCCTTTTTTGCCGGCGTGGGAGAGTGGTCTGCGCATTGGCACATAATGCATGAAGATGCTTGATGGGTTGCTGAAATTTTTAAATTGTATTGGAAGCATGGGCTGAATTTCTCTTATTTTATTTTTGGAAGGAAGGGATTAAGGGGATGGAACAATTTATTAATTATTGTTTTGTGTATGGGTGATAATTAATAATGAATTATCACATGAAAAGAGAAGCATGGCCGAATGTCTTCATTTTGTTTTGTCTTTCTTTCAAAATTCTTCTTGGCCGAAATTCTTTGTTTTCTTTCTTTTCTTGCCATTTTGTTTGGCCGAATTAGGGAGACTCCAAGAGCTTGAGGATTTGGTTTTGGAAAGAGGTTTAGGGTGGTATTTCGGCTTGGTGCTTGGCCGAACCTTGGCGCATGCTCTTCTCTTCTCCCTACTTGACCTCCTAAAGGGGCACCAAAGATGAATTGATCTTCCCCACTTGTGGCCGACTTCTCCACCATTATTTGAAGGATCTAGCCGAATCTCTTGTAACGTTAAGGATGCATTGAAGGAGTGGCTTTCCGGGATTTCGACTCATCTTGGTAAGTAAAAGGCAGTTCGGCCAAGGGCCATTTTATCAAAGAAATTATGCTTGAAAGCCAAAGGCTAATCGTTATGTGCAACAGTGAGTGGCCGATTGCAAGGGAGATCTTTGTATGGCTTCGGGATTTGGTTGGAAACCAAATCGGCTTAGGGGAAGATTGGTCTCACTTATCATGTTTTATGATTAGCATTCGTAAGGCGGAGGGTAAGATTTAAGTGCCATACGTTATCTCAATCCTTCGGGATATAATGATGTGGCCGAATGGCCTTGTTAATTACCCTAGGGTTTGGCCGAATGTAGGGTCAAGGGATCTAGTGCGGTAAATCGATTCTTCGAGTTTTCATTATTGAGTAGTTCAGGAATACGTTTCGAGACTTTTGTGATATCACATAGATCCGGGAATTCTCTTTAGATCTTCGATTAAACAGGTGTGTAAACTCTTACACACTTTATTAGCATAGACTGCCTATTATATTGCTATACAACATCTCGTGTAGTAAATTTTTGCCTTGCAGGCATAAGCTTGGATTTCGAGTAAGTCCCCTATTACTTGATCTATGATGTATGTTGTGTATACCATCATGTACTGTTAAATGCTATGCTACATATGAATGCATGATATATGGATCATGATACTTGTTATGTGAGCATGATAATGGTGGGATTGATGAGAGGAGGGAGATGATCTCTATGGACTGTCACCAGTGGTTTGGTACCACACGATGGGTTGGCCCCATCATTTGATATTCGTGACTTCGGTCACCAGTGGTTTGGCACCACCAGTGGTTTTGACCACACCGTTGATATAAATTGTGACTAAGTCCCAGTGGTTTGGTACCACATGTTGATATTGTGACCTATGGTCATCAGTGGTTTTGACCACACGATGGGTTGGTCCCATCATTTGATATTTGTGACTTCGGTCACCAGTGGTTTGGCACCACCAGTGGTTTGGTACTACACGGGGTAGAAAAAGGAGTATGGATGGCTAGTTTGGGTTGCATAATTTCATGTCTTACTAATATCTTGTGTATGAGTTGTAATTTCGGGTTGGGGATTTATACACTGAGTCTTGGTGACTCACCCCTTCCCATATCATTTGCAGGTAAGTAGATCGCAGAAATGGAGTCGGAGAGGACTCGAGGCGGCCATGCTTGTTCCTCGGATTTGAAATTTTATTTCGCACCGTTTAAGTTTATTATTTACTAATTTTTGGTTTGGTTTGTAATATGGCCGCTATTTATTATTTTGATGTTTAAGTATTTGTTTTTACTTTATTTCTACTATATTACTAATGAACTTATAAACTGTTAAATCAATCGGTTAATAGTAACGTTTTCAAAATTTTACTCGTACGCGTTTTCAAAAATGTTACCATCGGGTAACAAAATTTACCTAGTTAACAATAACTCTGATGGATTTAAAATTTTAAATGATCAAATGGTTTCAAAGGAAAAAGGTTTCAACTCAATCGTGTTTATCAAATCGACCCCACCTGAGTTTTAATAGACACCGTTTTACAAACTCAGCAGATTTTCAGATTTTTACCTGTTAACCAAAATCTTTCAAAACATTTTTACTCTGTGACATACCAGATTCGGTCAAGGCTCATGGGCTAGGTTTGGGGTGTTCCAAATTTGGTATCAGAGCCCGGTTCAAAACTCGGCTGTGGGGGCCCAAGGCCCAGAAATGTTTTCTTAATAGGCCTCTGTGAAAATGGTTTTGTTTTGAACATCATGGCACCGAGTCTCCGGCACCAATCCGCTCGGGTAAGTATTTCTAACCTCTGTGTGAATTATTATCTGTAAAGGGGTAGAAATGGGACGTAGATAGTATAAAAGGAATGTGAACCCTAGGACTAGTTTACCCCAACAATCGCATAAGATTTTAATTGCCTAATTAAACAAACCTATGACTAAGTCGCCGAGTTGGGATGTGGTAACCCTTGTGCGCATGTCTAGGATTGGATCCGGAAGAGCTAGGTATTTAAGCGGTCCTAGCGACTCACCTCCTCTTCGTGAGAATCCTGCAGTGCGTAGCCGGTTCTCACCCTAACCGTGAGGACTTGTTCATAGGCTAAACCCAATTATTAAAACCCGAAAGGGAACTAGCCGTATTTTTATAAAAACTCTAGTTTTAAAACTCCTAAAAAAAATTCCCTTTAACTTGTGAGAACTCTTTTACAAAAATCTTCGGAAAAATTTTGATTTATGGAGATTTCAAAAATACCCTTAGTGGTAAAATTACAAAAATGCCCCTGGTTTCTAAAATTTCTAAGCTACCCCCAAGTTCAACAAAATTTCTCTTATTTTACAAACGTACCCCAAAACCCTTAATTTGCAAATATCAAAAATGTCGTGATTTTAGAAATTTACAAAATTGCCCCTAACTTACAAAATTACCAAAATGACCCTAATTTTTAAAATTTTTGCAACCCTACCAATTTGGAAAACAAATTCTCAAAAGAGAACCCCCAAGTTTTACAAATTTTAAAATACCATTGATTTATTAAGATTTACAAATTTACTCCGATTTATTACCAAAATACCCCTGTAGGGTAAATGACGAAAGTACCCCCAGGATAGGAATGGGACAAAAAGGTGATGGAATAAGTGAATGTGATCTTTGAATTAGAATAGAAGACTCGAAACTTGTTTGATCGAAAGAACAACTTCTAAACTCCGTTCATAAAAATTTCTTCGCTAATAAACAGTGGAACAATGACTAACTCATAAAACTTTTAATCAGATCGCGCGATAAGAGATGAGTTCTAGGGGACGCGACCGTTGGGGACGCGGTAGAGGCAGGATGGCTATGTCAGAACCCGTTAGGTCGGGCCAGGGATCTGTTAATGAGATACCACCTCCACCACCACCCCCAACTTTTGGTGTTGGACAACAGGATCAGACCGGGGGCGAGTCAGTATCGCAGGCTATGCTGCGAGTTCTAGAGATGATGGCTAGGGCAAGTAGAGGTACAAGAGCTCAGAAATCTATTCGAGAGACTCAGGCGAATAGGGCGGAGATATTTCGAGTGTATCCGGTGTGGCGCCCGATCTGTGAGTATTGGTGGAATCAACCGAGAGAGGATCATGGATGACACGGATTTTACTGGTGAGAAAAGTCGAAGGGTATAATCTCTCTCTGGGATGAGTCATACCGGTGGTGGCTCACCGTAGTAAAGCGCGGAGCGATAGCGGAGGATCTCACATGGGAATTCTTTAGGGTAGCCTACCAAAGAAAATACATAGGAGCTAGCTACGTGGATGCGCAACTAAAAGCTTTCTTGAACTGGTCAGGTAAGAGGTAATAAGGCAGTGGCGAGTAGTATGGTGAATTTCTTCGATTTGTGAGTCACCGAGTATGAACAATCGTGTCGATTTGAAGATGGGGTGCGGGATAAGGCGAGGATGATGATAGCTCGCATATGAGGCAGGAGTTATTTGTTCTAGTAGAGAAGGCTAAAGTTCTTTGAAGGGGTAAGAGCAGTCTTTTAGAGCGGAATCGGGATAGGAGCTGGAATAAGAAGAGTTACGGATCTTGAGGTTTTTCGAAATCGTGAGAAGGGGACAAGGAATGGTGGGTCAGATCAAGCTGCTAGGTCTGCTGCTGCTGCTAATACTCAATGGCCGCCACGGTGTACTCGGTGTGGAAAGTCTCACACGGGAGAGTATCAGAATGGTAATTGGGGATGCTTCGAATGTGGGTCCGTGACACATCGAGTTAGGGGCTATGTCGAAAAAGGCGGCTAGGGCCGAGGTCCGAGGGTCGAGCGTCCAATGAATAGGAGGGATAACCAACAACCGCGCAGAGGTCGTAGTGCGGGAAGGGGAGGTAATGGTCTTTGGCAGAGGTCGCGGGGCATCGAGTGGAGGTGCTGGGTGGTGCTGAGGCTAGGCAACCTGGTTTGGTCTATGCGGCGAGGCGTCAAGAGGAGGGAGACGCACCGGACGTCATAACCGGTATGTTTTTGATCTTTGGAGTACCCTATAGCACCTTGATTGATGTTGGTTCGACTCACTCATATATTGCTAGTAGTGTAGTGAAAACTACGAACTTAGACTTTGAGCTTACTTCTAAGAAGATGATCGTGTTAAGCCCTGCAGGTCACTCTGTAGAAGTCGAGTAAACTCTATAGGGATGTGTACCCTAGAACTCCAGGGGTCGTGTTCTTGGTGACTTGATGGAACTACCGTTTAGGGAGTTCGATCGATTCTCGGGATGGATTGGCTAGTAAAGTATCAAGCTAGCTTTGGATTTGTGACTAAGCGCATGGTGTTAAAGAGTGAAAGGAGATGAGGTAGTGATGATAGGTAAGAGGAGAGATTACCTATCCAAGCTGGTTTCGGCATTGAAGGCGGAAAAGATGGTTAGGAAAGGTTGTGAGGCATATGTAGTGCATGTTCGTGCTTTGGAAGCTAAGGATACAGCTATTAGGGATGTGCGGACTGTAAGGGAGTATGTTGATATGTTCCCAAAAGAACTCCCGGGTCTACCTCCTGATCGTGAGGTTGAGTTTGGTATAGATTTGTTTCCCGGAACTGCACCAGTATCTATAGCTCCGTATCAGATGGCACCGAAAGAATTAGTGGAGTTGAAGGCTCAGATCCAGGAGTTGTTGGATAGAGGGTTCATCCGACCGAGTGTATCACCTTGGGGAGCTCCAGTGCTTTTTGTCAAAAAGAAGGATGGAACAATAAGGATGTGTATAGACTATCAACAGCTGAACAAATTGACAATAAAGAACAGGTATCCCTTGCCCAGGATTGATAATTTGTTCGATCAACTCAAGGGTGCATCGGTTTTCTCTAAGATCGATCTTAGGTCGAGGTATCATCAGCTTAAGGTGAAGGAAGCTGATATCCATAAGACAGCATTCCGTACTCGGTATGGGCACTACGAGCTTCTGGTAATGCCTTTTGGTTTGACAAATGCGCCAGCCGCGTTTATGGACCTGATGAACCGGGTTTTCTAACCCTATCTAGATCGGTTCGTCGTAGTGTTTATAGATGACATTTTGGTGTATTCGAAGTCTGCAGAGGAGCATAGTGCACATCTTCATGTGGTTCTGCAAGTGCTAAGGGAAAAACAGTTGTACGCCAAATTCAGCAAGTGCGAGTTCTGCCTTAAGGAGGTAACCTTCCTAGGGCATGTTGTTTCAGCTGAGGGAATCAGGGTGGATCCTAGTAAGATTGAGGCAGTATTGGAGTGGAAACCACCAAAGTTGGTTACGAAAATTCGAAATTTTCTGGGGTTGGCAGGATATTACAGAAGATTCGTGGAAAATTTCTCTTTAATCGCAGCCCCGTTGACCAAGTTGCTGAGAAAAGGAGTTCTGTTTATGTGGTCTGAGAAGCAGCAAGAGAGTTTCGCCAAACTAAAGAAGTTTTTGACAGAAGAACCAGTCTTGATTCAGCCTCAGTCAGGAAAGGAATTCACTGTGTATTGTGATGCATCGCATACTGGTTTAGGGTGTGTGTTGATGCAAGACGAAAAGGTGGTCGCTTATGCGTCACGGCAGTTGAGGCCTTACGAAGGTAACTATCCGACACATGATTTAGAATTAGCTGCTGTGGTTTTTGCCTTAAAAATTTGGAGACACTAACTGTATGGGGAGAAGTCGGTGGTGTACTCGGATCACAAGAGTCTGAAGTACCTCTTGACTCAAAAAGATTTAAATCTAAGGCAGCGGAGGTGGATTGAGTTGCTAAAGGACTACGATTGCTCTATTGAATACCATCCAGGCAAGGCTAATGTAGTCGCTGATGCTTTGAGTCGTAAAGTGGTGGCAGATTTACGAGCAATGTTTGCTCACCTAAGTCTCTATGAGGATGGTAGTCTTCTGGCGGAATTGTGGGTAAAATCGTCTTGGATCGATGAGGTTAAAGAGAGACAGTTGACCAACGAAGTTTTGAGTACTCGGAGGTTGCAAGTACAGAATGGTGAAGCCGAAGGTTTCAGCTTGGGTAGTGATAGAGTGTTGTATTTTCAGGGGAGAGTATGTATGCCCAAGGATGATGATTTGAGACAGCGGATCCTTAAAGAAGCCCATAGCAGCCCGTACGCTATGCATCCTGGAGGCAGCAAGATGTATCGGGATTTAAGGGAATAATTTTGGTGGCCGGGTCTTAAGCGGGAAGTAACCGAGATAGTGGGTAAGTGTCGACATGCCAACAAGTTAAGGTGAGCATCGGTTGCCATCGAGTACATTCTGATGCAGTAAAGATCCCACGAGTGGAAGTGGGAGGATTACGATGGATTTCGTAAGTGGGCTTCCCCTTACGCCCAGTAAGAAAAACTCAATATGGGTGATTGTAGATCGGGTAACTAAATCGGCTCATTTCATACCGGTAAGGGTCGACTACTCGCTTCAAAGGTTAGCCAAGCTGTATATAGCTGAGATAGTGCGGTTGCATGGTGTACTGTGTCCATTATCTCGAGATAGAGATCCCCCAGTTCACGTCGAGATTTTGGAAGGCCTTACATCAAAGCGTTGGAGTGCGAAGTTAAATTTCAAAGACGGCTTTTCATCCACGATCGATGGACAATCCGAGAGAGTAATCCGGTGTTGGAAGATATGTTAAGAGGTCGTGTTTTGGACTTAGTGGTAGTTGGGAGAGTACCTACCTTTGGTAGAACTCACTTATAACAACAGTTATCAAGCGAGTATTCAGATGGCACCGTATGAGGTGCTGTATAGTTGGAAATACCGTACTCCTACACGTTGGACGAATCAGGTGGCGTCGATGTTTGGACGAGTTGGTGGCGAGAGCGGAAGATAAGGTTAGGGTAATTCGGGCTCGTCGAAGGAGGCGTCGGTGAGGCGTAAATCATCTGGCCGATCTTAAGCGGCGGGATGTGGAGTATGCGATGAGGTGATAAGGTCTTCTTGAAGGTATCACCTTGGAAGAAGGTGCTGAGGTTTGGTCGGAAGGGCAAGCTAAGCCCTAGGTTCATCGGGCCGTACACAGTGTTGAAACGCGTGGGACCAGTAGCTTACCAGCTCGAGTTACCGGCAGAATTAAGTCGGATTCATGACGTCTTTCATGTGTCAATGCTTAGGCGCTATCGATCAGATCCATCACACATCGTATCGGTTGAGGATATTGAGGTGAACGCGGACTTGTCTTTTGAGGAGGAGCCGGTACAGATTTTAGATCGAGATGTCAAAGTTCTGAGGAGGAAGTCGGTGCCTTTGGTAAAGGTGCAGTGGCGAAATCATGGTGCGGAAGAGGCCACATGGGAACCCGAGGATGTGATGCGGCAGCAATACCCCCAACTCTTCTGATCTAGGTAATTTCGAGGACGAAATTATTTTTAAGGGGGGTAGAACTGTAACATCCCGAATTAGGGGTTGTTTGAGTTTTAATTTATTTTTAAGTGATTACCTGAAGAAATGCATATGTTACGGTTGTTTTAAGGTCTGGTCATAACCCCGGGTTAGGTCGGGATTAGGACTAAAATTTTCTTTTAGTGCTTGAGAAGAAAAAAAAAAGCCAAGTGAGGAGGATTTTAAATATAATTTTGGCGAAATTATGGCATGAAATTCGGCTGGCAAAATGGCAGGAGCGCCACTAGGGGCCTTAGTGCAGGGCGCGGGTTCGAGTCACCATGGAAGCTTATGGGAGCATTTTATTATTTTGAGCTTTGGCGTTATGAAGGAAGGGGGCTAAGAAAGGCTTTAAAAGAAATTTGGGAGCATTGATGGACATGAAGGTCCAAGTGGTAAGGTGGCTAAGGGCGCTGCTTGAGGGCTGCGGCAGTGAGGTCTCGCGTTCGAATCAGGCTGAGAGCGCATGGGTGTTTTTATTTTGCGTTGGCGTTAAGGCGGAAGAGAGCTAGCAAGGGAGAGTTTAAAAGAATTTTGTGGCGAATTATGCCATGAAAGGCGCAGTGGCAGAGTGGCAGGAGGCGGAGAGTGTTTGCTTCAGGTCTCGGGTTCGAGACCTGAGGGCAGTATCTGGTCAGTTTTATTTTCTTTTTTTGCCGACGTGGGAGAGTGGTCTGCGCATGGGCACATAATGCATGAAGATGCTTGATGGGTTGCTGAAATTTTTAAATTGTATTGGAAGCATGGGCTGAATTTCTCTTATTTTATTTTTGGAAGGAAGGGATTAAGGGGATGGAACAATTTATTAATTATTGTTTTGTGTATGGGTGATAATTAATAATGAATTATCACATGAAAAGAGAAGCATGGCCGAATGTCTTCATTTTGTTTTGTCTTTCTTTCAAAATTCTTCTTGGCCGAAATTCTTAGTTTGCTTTCTTTTCTTGCCATTTTGTTTGGCCGAATTAGGGAGACTCCAAGAGCTTGAGGATTCGGTTTTGGAAGGAGGTTTAGGGTGGTGTTTAGGCTTAGTGCTTGGCCGAACCTTGGCGCATGCTCTTCTCTTCTCCCTGCTTGACCTCCTAAAGGGGCACCAAAGATGAATTGATCTTCCCCACTTGTGGCCGACTTCTCCACCATTATTTGAAGGACCTAGCCGAATCTCTTGTAACGTTAAGGATGCATTGAAGGAGTGGCTTTCCGGGATTTCGACTCATCTTGGTAAGTAAAAGGCAGTTCGGCCAAGGGCCATTTTATCAAAGAAATTATGCTTGAAAGCCAAAGGCTAATCGTTATGTGCAACAGTGAGTGGCCGATTGCAAGGGAGATCTTTGTATGGCTTCGGGATTTGGTTGGAAACCAAATTGGCTTAGGGGAAGATTGGTCTCACTTATCATGTTTTATGATTAGCATTCGTAAGGCGGAGGGTAAGATTTAAGTGCCATACGTTATCTCAATCCTTCGGGATATAATGATGTGGCCGAATGGCCTTGTTAATTACCCTAGGGTTTGGCCGAATGTAGGGTCAAGGGATCTAGTGCGGTAAATCGATTCTTCGGGTTTTCATTATTGAGTAGTTCGGGAATACGTTTCGAGACTTTTGTGATATCACATAGATCCGGGAATTCTCTTTAGATCTTCGATTAAACAGGTGTGTAAACTCTTACACACTTTATTAGCATAGACTGCCTATTATATTGCTATACAACATCTCGTGTAGTAAATTTTTGCCTTGCGGGCATAAGCTTGGATTTCGAGTAAGTCCCCTATTACTTGATCTATGATGTATGTTGTGTATACCATCATGTACTGTTAAATGCTATGCTACATATGAATGCATGATATATGGATCATGATACTTGTTATGTGAGCATGATAATGGTGGGATTGATGAGAGGAGGGAGATGATCTCTATGGACTGTCACCAGTGGTTTGGTACCACACGATGGGTTGGCCCCATCATTTGATATTCGTGACTCGGTCACGGTGGTTTGGCACCACCAGTGGTTTTGACCACACCGTTGATATAAATTGTGACTAAGTCCCAGTGGTTTGGTACCACATGTTGATATTGTGACCTATGGTCATCAGTGGTTTTGACCACACGATGGGTTGGCCCCATCATTTGATATTTGTGACTTCGGTCACCAGTGGTTTGGCACCACCAGTGGTTGGTACCACACGGGGTAGAAAAAGGAGTATGGATGGCTAGTTTGGGTTGCATAATTTCATGTCTTACTAATATCTTGTGTATGAGTTGTAATTTCGGGTTGGGGATTTATACACTGAGTCTTGGTGACTCACCCCTTCCTATATCATTTGCAGGTGAGTAGATCGCGGAAATGGAGCCGGAGAGGACTCGAGGCGGCCATGCTTGTTCCTCGGATTTGAAATTTTATTTCGCACCATTTAAGTTTATTATTTACTAATTTTTGGTTTGGTTTGTAATATGGCCGCTAGTTATTATTTTGATGTTTAAGTAGTTGTTTTTACTTTATTTCTATTATATTACTAATGAACTTATAAACTGTTAAATCAATCGGTTAATAGTAACGTTTTCAAAATTTTACTCAAATGCTGCGTTTTCAAAAATGTTACCATCGGCAGTATGTAATTTACCTAGTTAACAATAACTCGATGGATTTAAAATTTTAAATGATCAAATGGTTTAAAGGAAAAAGGTTTCAACTCAATCGTGTTTATCAAATCGACCCCACTTGAGTTTTAATAGACACCGTTTTACAAACTCAGCAGATTTTCAGATTTTTACCTGCTAACCAAAATCTTTCAAAACATTTTTACTCTGTGACATACCAGATTCGGTCAAGGCTCGTGGGCCGGGTTTGGGGTGTTGCATCAATTTGGTTCCTAAGATTTTTTTTATCCAATTAGGTACTTGAACTTGATTTCTTGGTTCAAATTGGTACCTGAACTTGACTTTTTGGTCCAAATAAGTGCTTACGGTATATTTGAACTAATTTAAACTATGAAGACAATTTCATATTCTAATTTGAACTAGAATGCCAAATTTGGGTATTTAATTGGACAAAAAAAAAGTTTAAGTACAAATTTTAACTATAAAACAACTTCATGTATCAATACATATTTATCCAAAAAAAAAGCACCCACGATTAAACAAGAAACTCTTAACTTGAATATTAACTGTTGAACAATACGAAACATTGAAATTAACTGTACTAATGGCACGATTGACAAAGGAGTAAATAACAACGATTCCAATAATATCGAGCAATGATGCTAAAGCTCCAACACTCCAATTCCCGTCAACATCCTATAAATAAAAATAAGAAGAAAAAAAAACATCAAAAATTGTTGCATAATGGACTTTATTATCAAAATTTTAATCAACAAAGAAAACCTGAAATCATAATTCATATCGAAATCTTTCATACCGAGACAGTATTTGATACGACAAAATCGAATCGCATAAAACCCTTTACAGCATGGATGACACAGTCCTTGGAGGATTATAGCTTCCAATGCATGACCTATTACCATTAACAACATCATAAAGCCATGCAGGGGATTTCTTCAAGGAATCACCACCTTCCATATTCTGCGATTCCTTTATTTTTCCTTTGCTTCCATAGTAATGCTGTGTGTATATATCTGCGGTTGAATTTAGCCTCTCTTTTTTTTTGTAAATTTAGTTTTTATTATGTTTTTTAGTTAAAATTAACTCTTAAGAATTAAATATTTTTTTTTATTTTATATGTCACATTAATAAATAATTTAAAATCTATACAAATATTCAAAAATTTTAAATAAAATCAAAATTCAATATATTAACATTTTTGTCTATATTTCCATTAAAACAACAACAATTTGATCTTTTTTGAAAGATTGATAGATAAATTTGACTCTTTTTAAAAGGTTAATAACCAAATTTAGCTCAAAAATAAAAATCAAATCAATACAAAATATAGACATTAAAGATTAAATTTAGCATTATGCCTTGAGCATCTTATTAGGGCAAAAAGAACTATAAATGGATGTAAAAATGGAATGTCGATAATGGCAAGAAAAGAGAGAATAACAACACACATAGATTTTACATGGAAACCCTTTTGGGAAAAAAACACCACAGGTAGAGAAGAAGGAAATTCACTATGTCAAATTCGAATAATTACAAAAAAGTATAGACTGCGTTTATTTATAGGTTTAGAAAACATTATTCTAATCAACATCTAATAGAAGTAATGCAGTAAGGTTGAAACACCTTATTCAAATCAATATCAAATGGAGGAAGTAAACTTCTATACGGATTCTTCTTGTGCAGCCTGTACCATACCGCCCGGTTGCAACCCCAGTCCAGTATCTTGCTTACTGGGGATCCAAAATAGGCTATAGCCTTCACCCTCGTAGATCTCCCTATATTGCCACTTGTATTTTATTCTAATAAGAATTTGGGTCACAACTCTGACAATGAAAATGGTTATTGAAGGAGAAACTTGAATGGAAAATTCATGCAAAAATGTGACTATTGAGATGTCCTAAGCTAGAGGAATAGCCATATTGCATTAAGGAGGATTAGTTAGTCTACTTGATGCCCGCTCATAAATTCCATCTAGGCCTTAAGTTTTATGCTTTTCAATTAAGACACGCTTTACGTAGCATTTAGTGTCTTTAAAGCTTATTAAGAGTTTAATTTGAAAGAAAATTTGCTGTAACTTTCATCTCCATTAATGCTACATTAAGCTATCTATTGATATTGAAATCCGTAGTAATGAATGCAGCAAGTTTTTTTATATAGGAAAAAATGCATATGCATGTTCAGCAATTCATAAAAACATATATTATTTAAGTGAGGTGTTAAAAGCATAGAAAATTTGATACACATAAAAATAAAAGTAAATGATCGGAGGTTAAATTTTTATTTCGTCTTTAATTAATTTTTTTCACTTTTTAATATTTATGAAAGATATTTATATTTTACATAAAATGTATAGATATCTAGTTTATAAATCTTCTAACAAAACATATATAATCTTGTCATATAAAAGAGTTTAGTAATTGAAAATGATGATTGGATGCACATAAATTGGTTTTAGTGTGAGAAATTGGAATGGTATTACCATTGCCCATTAAGACCTCTTCATGACTGGTAGTCGTGTGCAATAGTTAGACTTTCAGCGTGGGGGACAATGTGAGATATGGTTCTGAGTGAACAACCCCAAAGCTCTTCCAAAATTTTCAGTTTTGATGACCGCACCATTTGAGGCATTGATATCACTTTTCAAGAAAAATAGTGAATTCAGGAATGCTCACACCTAAATAAAGTGATTTAAGATGAAGTAATTTAAGGTAAAGCAGAAGGATTTGATTGGCAATGACCTAGAATTTAATGGCATCTTTTAAAACGTCGACATTATAAATGGTTAAGTAAAAATAGTTTTTAACAGCAAGAATTTAATTGATATGAAAAAGAAGTATAAGGGACCTAGGTTACAATCCTACCATAAAAGAATTACAGTACGTTCGGTTCACTAAAATGGAATAGGATTGTAATGAAATAGTCATTTTGTGAGAATAGAATAGAGCTGTAATAGAATTGAATAGAGGTTTGACTGGATGGAATGGAATGAGTATTGTAATAGTATCTATGCGTTTGATTGAGAGGAATAGATATGTAATAGAAAAATAAAATAATTGAATGATAAATATGCCCTTTAATAAATTAAATTATGTTTTCACTTTTGTGTTTATTTTAAAAAAACAAAAGCATTGCTCCACTATTTAATTAACTTTGTTTTGAATGTTAAACCCTAAAATCGCCAAGAGTGCTCTCCAGAGAGTCCTAGAGAAAACAGCAACTGTTGTGGCTTGGGATGGCGGAGATCGGTGGTGACGATAGGGTAGAAAGAGAGGAGATTTCCCTTCTTGCTGAAGAATTGATTCAACTGTCTGTAAAGGGATCAGTTGTTAACCCGAGTGACAAGCCAACTTTGATCTGTTCAATTTGGACAACAAAGTTATACAATCCAGAAATCTTTAACGCTCAGATGAAGATTATTTGGAAGACAAAAAAGAAGTTTGAGTTCAAGTCAGTAGGTTAGAATTTATTCTTAATTATTTTTTATTTGGAAGAAGATTTAGAGATGATTCTAGAGGGGAGGTCATGGTTGTTTCGAAAGAATCTGATTCTTTTTAAGAGATTATTACAGCCAGTAGAAAGATTACAGATCAGGTTAATTTCTTCCCCATTCTGGTTAAAGATAGTAGGTTGTTCGCCTGAATTTGATAAAAAATATTTACTTCATGCAATAGGAGTTTCTTTTGGTGGAGTTATCATATCTAAAATCAATGGAAAAGTATACCGTTTTAGAATTAATATTGATGTGCAAAAACCCCTTAGACGTGGCATTTTTGTATCTACAGATAAATTCCAATAAGTCATGGGTTCCCTTTAAGTATGAAAAGTTACCAAATTTCTGTTTTGGGTGTGGTAGAATGGGGCATGGTCTTGAAGATTACCAAGTATTAGACCCTGCAAGGAAAAATAATGTCAGAGCCGATCCACCTCTTTCGATTGCTCTAAAAGTAGAATCAACCTTAGTTGGGAAGGAGTGCGTGAAATTTAATGCTTTCTCTAAAATTGGAAGAATTTAGTGTTGTTATACAGGAGAAGATGGGGAACATTCTCCAAGGAGGAAAGTAGATGGAGATATGGATCTTATAAACGGGAAAATCTAGAGTAGAATTGATTTGACAAATGAGGATGGAAAGCCTCCAGGAAGGGAAGAAGAATTGAATTCTACAGGAGTTGTCCTGTCTCATGAGGAAAGTCTTAGTGAAACAAATAATCAAATTTGTGCCCAGAAAACCCGATGGAAGTGATTGGAAAGAGTACAGTCAATGTTGATGATGGCAACGCATGTCGATGTAAAAAAGAGGAAATCCTTAGAAATTGATATGGAGAATCAGCTTAGAGCAAGTCTTGATGCTGGTACAAAAAGAATGAAGAAAGAAGGAAAATTGGTTTGTGAAAGAAATTTTTCTGTTGATGAAGTTGATGTCACGGATAGTGATGATAATCTACAACCTAAGAGATCGGCGACTGCCAAATGGCAAGTCGACCGAACGTAATGAAATGCATAAGTTGGAATGTCCGTGGGTTGGGGAGCCCACAGGCTACTAGGAGGCTGCGAAATTTCTTAAAACAGCAGAATCCCCAAATGGTCTTCTTAATGAAGACAAAAATTGACAGGAAACGAATGGAGAAAGTTAGGGTGAGGTGTGGTTTTTCAAATGGGATTGATTTTGATGCAAATGGCACACGTGGCGGGCTAAGTTTAGCATGGAAGGAAGATCTCTCGGTTACTCTAAGAAGCTTCTCAAATAATCACATTGACGTTATGGTCAGAGATGGGAATTTAGATGCAAATTGGCGATTTACAGGATTTTATGGTTCTTCCTATGGAAGTAATAAAGATGATTCATGGAACCTGTTGCGGAAATTAGGGGAAGATAAAAATCATCCATGGCTAGTATGCGGGGATTTTAATGAGATCTTGTATTCTACTGAGAAAAGGGGAGGGATTCCAAGGGAGGAAAGGAAGATGGAGTCATTCAGAGAAGCTCTAGAAGAATGTCAACTTGAAGACATAGGATTTTCAGGGGTATGGTTCACCTGGGAAAGAGGACATTTTGCAGCAACAAATATCAGAGAAAGATTATACAGAGGAGTAGCGAATGAAGGATGGAGAACTCTTTTCCCAACAGGTACTATTTATCATCTTCCTCATTCGATGTCGGATCATTGTCCTCTTCTTATTAATACAATGAGTGAAAGAACCCGCTCTAGAACTTCACAGTTTAAGTTTGAGGCCTGATGGGTCATAGAAGAATCATTTGAGACAAGCGTTAGACAATCTTGGGAATCAACTCCAGGATCAATTGTGGAGAAATTAGGAAGTCTACAAAGGAATTTTAAAAAGTGGGAACGTTCAATTAAAAAGGGGAAGGAGGGGCTAATGAAGAAGTTGTCCAAGGATCTTGAATTTCTGATGACAGAACATAGGGATGATGTTATCCTAGAAAGGATTATCGACATAAGGGTTCGATTGAATAGGGAAATTGATAGGGATGAAATATACTGAGAGCAGAGAGCTAGAGCTAATTGGCTTAAAGCCGGAGACAAAAATTCGGCATTCTTCCATAAATATACATCAACTCGAAGATGGAAGGGAGCTAGAAGATGGAAGGGAGGCTACTGAGGAGAATGAGATCGTAGAATCCGCGTCTTCTTTTTCCAGGAATCTTTTCATGTCCAGAGGAGTTGGTGAATTTTCTCATCTACTTCAAGGCATTGAGAAGAAAATTTCTTCTAACATTAACGCTTCACTTTTATCTGCCTTCATAGAAGAAGAGGTGCTTTCAGCTTTAAAAGAAATGGACCAACTAAAGCACCAGTACCTGATGGGTTTCCAGCAATGTTTTTTCAAAAATATTGGCACATTGTGGGTAAAGATGTTACTTCCTTTTGTTTGGGAATTTTGAACAATGGTCAGAGTTTTGGTCATCTAAATTCTACAGATATTGTGCTTATATACCAAAGACCCAAAATCCTAGTAATCTATCAAATTTTAGACCAATCAATTTATGCACGGTCCTTTATAAAGTTGTGGCAAAGGCAATAGCTAACAGACTTCAGGGAGTAATGGAGATGTGTATTGATGAGTCACAAAGTGCTTTTATTCTGGGCAGGCTAATCTCTGATAATACCTTAGTGGTGTATGAGATGTTGCACACGTTTCGCAGAAAGGGAACGGGGAATAAGGGGTTCATGGCAGTAAAGCTCGATATGAGTAAAACGTATGATAGGGTCGAATGGGCTTTTATTAGGGAAGTTATGCTGAAAATGGGGTTTGAGAACAAATGGGTTGACCTAATTCTAAAATGCATCACTACTGCATCTTTTGTTGTTAACATTAATGGGATCAGGGGAGAATCTTTTCAAGCTACTAGGGGTTTGAGACAGGGGGATCCCTTAAGTCCCTTTCTCTTTCTATTTTGCAGTGAAGGATTATCGGTTTTGATGAAGATGGCCCAGAAAGAAGGTGGATTAATAGGGGCAAAAGCAAGTCGGAGTGGACCAGCGATTGCACATTTACTATTTGCAGATGACTGCATCCTCTTTAGAGAAGCAACAAGAAAGGGAGCAAGACTGTTTATTCTGAAGGAATACGGTGATTGTTCAGGCCAATGTGTGAATTTTAGCAAATCCTTGGTCTTTTTCAGTTCAAACACAAAAGAAGAAATTAAGGAGGAAGTATTGGGAATTTTGGGGGTGAGACCATCAACAAATATGGAAAAATATTTAGGCCTCCCAAGTTTGGTTGGCAGATGCAAGAAAGAATCTTTTCAAGCTCTAAAAGAAAAGGCTATACTCAGAATCAAAGGTTGGTGTAACAAGTTTCTATCTCAAGGCGGAAAAGAAGTGTTTATAAAATCAATTCTTCAAGCCATTCCTATATATGCAATGTCGTGCTTTTTACTACCAAATTCTTTTTTGTGATGAACTCGAGAAAATTATTGCAAGATTTTGGTGGCAAAAGAGTTATGGGAAGCAAGGTATTCACTGGTGTCAATGGCAGAACTTATGTTGTTTAAAGGAGGATGGAGGAATGGGTTTCAGGAGTTTGGCCAAATTTAATGTGGCATTATTTGCAAAACAAGGCTGGCGTTTTATGTACAATCCAGATTCCTTAGTAGCAAAGGTTTATAAAGGTAAATATTTTCCGAACACAACCTTCATCAATTCGAGTTTGGGGAGTAACAATTCGCTTACATGGAAAAGTACATGGGCAGCTAAAGGGGTCTTAATGGATGGACTCTGTTGGAAGGTGGGAAGTGGTACAGAAATATCAGTTTTAAACGATGCTTGGGTACCAGATTTGCAAAATTCCAGGTTAATTTCTTATGTTAACAGTTTAAATGATTTTAAAGTGGCCGATTTGATAGATCACAGTAGCAAGAAATGGAAAAATGAGGTGTTAGAGTCTACCTTTCCGGACTTCATAGTTGAGAAGATTCTGCACATCCCATTAGCAAAGGAACCGAATGATGATGTGATGGCCTGGAGTGGAGAACCCTCGAGAGAATTCGCGGTACGAAGCGCCTACAAACTATTACAACATACCGAATTGGATCCTACGGCTTATGCCTTACAAACAGTCTACAAGAATTTCTACAAAAAACTCTGGTCAATAAATCTCCCTTCTAAGATCAAAATTACAACATGGAAAATTTCGTGGAATTATCTTCCTACAAGGGTTAACATGCATCATAGGAGACTGTCGAACATTCAAATTTGTCCTCATTGCGGAACAGGAGCAGAAGATATAAGTCACTTATTCCGGGAATGTCCTGTTTCACTTGAAATTTGGAAGCAGTTATCTCTTCTAGATTTTTTTCAAAACTTCAGATATGGGGTTTAAGGAAGGGCTTACATGGGTCTTTGAGAAGTGCACTCCTATACAGTGTAGACTTTTTTGCTGCACCTTGTGGGCTATCTGGGGTGAAAGAAACAGAGGTGTTCACGAAAGAATCCAAAGATCTGTAGAGGAAACAGTAAAATTCATCAGAAATTACATCATTGAATTAGATGCGATTGAGAAAGCAACAACAACAAAAAAAGTTCAGATAGAAGCAAAACACTGGAAACCCCCTTCAGAACAGTTTATCAAGATTAACTTTGATGCAACATTCGATAGTTCTTTGGGTCGAGCAACAGTGGGTGTAGTGGTTAGGGATAAGGAAGGATCAGTCTTGCTTTCACTTTCAATGATACATGAAAAGTACCACTGCTTTGCTGGCGAGGCAAGGCGCTTGCTTGCGCGTTGCGGTGCGTACCGGAGTCGACATGCGATGGAGGAAAATAGTTATTGAGGGTGATGCGTTAACAGTAATAAAGAAATGCAGAAAACAGATGAAAGATAGATCACTGATAAGGGCTATTATTCATGACATTCAGCAGTTACAGACAAAGATTGAGAAGTGTTGTTTCGAGCATATACCAAGAGAATCAAACAAACTAGCCCATATTTTGGCTACAGAAACTTTAAAATCGTTGAGGGAGTTTTACCTGGTAGGTGGTGTTCCGGAGTTTGCCAAGCATCAGAACGTTAAGGATCTAGGGGGAGTTTAAACTGCCAGAGGATCTGATAGTGAAGAGAGGAGGCGTGTATAGAAAGGGAGGGCGTTGGAGAGAGCAGATTCAGAAATGAAGCAGATGAATAGACAAGGGCACTGAATCGTCAATATCAAGAAGATAATGAACCTGATGGAGGAATGGGGAAGCGTCCAGAAGAAGCTATACTGATGGGACGATTGGACGGCTGAAGGGTTTTCTGATTTGGTAGATCAGAGCAAGCAAGAAACGAAAGTGTGAGGGTGCCAGACTGAAAGATGGAAGGAGAGAAGGAAATGAAAAGGGGTTGTACAATGGGTAACCCAAAAGGCATCAGAAGCATTAAAACCCCTTTAGAAATGATAAATCGTCATTAAATGAAGAAATGGCAGACAGGATAGGTCTGACAGGTGATGGGGAATATGATTGGGCATAGTGAACGGTAGGTTTTGAATTTAAGTTTTCTAGATCTTTCTGTTTTGTTGCTGTTTTCGGGCCATGATTTTATGGGTTTTTATTTTGTTTCTGTAATGTTTTCCTTCTTTCGGGCCATGAACTTATGGGCCATCGTTTATTTTATTTTTGTAAGTTGTTTAGTTATTATAAAAGCCCAATCTGATTTATGATTCAAAAAAAAAAAAAACCAAAAGCATTAAAAGTTGAAATGACAAATTTACCTTTCAATTTTTTTTTAAATGTAAAAATAAAAAAATGTTTAAATGACTAATATATTGTTTAATATTTTTTAAAAAAATACACTAATATATGAATTATTTTTAAATAATTTAATAAAAATATATTTACAAAATTTTAAAAGCATATATAATTATTAATTATTATTCTTAAAATTTGTATAAATTAATATTAATATGTAAGTGATTATAAAAAATATTAATATTTAATATAAAATAATAAATTTGTTTTATCTTTTTACTGGGTATAAACACCCAATTTATTTTTTTTACTCATTTTATTTTTACTCTCCTCTCTCTCTCATGTACCGTTCTCCCTAGAACTTGTCTCTAAACCCTCAAAATTACAGTTTTTATTCTCAGTTTTGGTCAACCACCATAACCGTTGTTGTCATCCGCTGTCCATCACCGATCAAATACCCAAAAATTATTGAAACTTCATCCAAAGCTTTATCTCCATCTTCTCTTTCAATTTTTTTGATTAGTTTATCTTAAAAGCCCACCAAAATCCATGGATCCATACATACAATTTAAAATTTTTCCTTCCATTGTTGGGCACCGTTGACTTTTCACCTTTTCTCTCCACAAAAATTGAATCTTAAATCATTTCAAATCACTCAAACCCAAGATCAATTTTGAGTTTCTTCTCTTATGTTCTTCATGCATTATAAAATATAAAAAAAAAAACTTATTTTTGATTCTTTGCATTAAGGATTTCCGTCTTCTGGAATGGGTTGTTAATTGTAGTTATATTATATGGGTAGAAAAAGCAATTGATTTCTAGGCTAATTTCAGTTATCTGTGCATTAACAAAATAAGGTTTTGTTATTGTACCAATATTCTCGTTCAATCGTAGTTTAAACAATATTTTTTTGTTTGGGGTCTTTTTGAGAAAAAAAAATAGTTGGCTATTCCATGAGAGGCTAGAATAGTCGTTCTATGATTGTAGTGTTGAATGGCTATTACAGCCATTTAAGCAATAAAGTTGTAATATCAATTCAGTCGTTTAACTCATTCGGTCAAGCAAACAACGGTTTAAGATTATTGTGCCAAATAAAGAATGAATGGTTTTGCCATTCATGCGAACCTAACATGGTATTAATGGTTAAAATCCTGTTTAAATTCAGGGGCGAAACTTGAACAATTTTTAAGGGGCGAATGAAATTTTAACTTTTTATAGTCTATATTTTTATAATTTTTAAAAATTTAAATCAATTTTTTATAATTTTAAAGGAGTTAAAGTGTAATTTTATCTTTATTAATTTAAAATTTTAAAAATTTTTAAAAGCCTAAATAATAATTTTTCATTTTAAGGGCCGGGACTGCGAGTCTCCTAACTACGCCTCTGTGTACAACACACATTTAAATTTATCTCACCCCTGATATTGTTTTATATATATATAAAAGAAAAAAGTAGCAATTTAACCATTAAAAAACAAGGGTTGGAACCGGTTGTATTAAATGATAGATTTATGTAGTGGAAATGACATAATGTTTGGATTTATGATTTATCACCAAATTAAATCGCCACCTAATTACCATATAATCAATTGAATTATCTTCACATTTTCACAAAAAATATTCTGATAATATCCATCAATTATCTCCAAAATTTGCTTCATTCATTATCTCTGAACTTTCACTTTAGCCGATAATGCTAAGTGCTACTTATCATGCCACTTGCTTATGTAATTTATGAATTATCACAAGTTTCACTCTACATTTATTTTAATAATATCATTTTTGAACTACCATTTTTGGAGGTATAAGTAAATTATGAAGGAGTTAAAAATTAAAATTTTCATTTTAGGGCCAATATTATATCACAATGGTAGATTTAACAAGTACTAAAGGGTAAAATTGCATATATATATATATGAATTCCCCTTCAACCCTAACCATTAATATAAAAGGGGATAAATTTAAAAATTATACATTAACTTTGGTTTAATGTGCAATGTTATACATTAATTCTAATTTTGTGCAATTTTATACATGATATTCTAATTTGATTAAATATTTACAAAGCCCTAATATTATTATCAATATAACATCAATTTATGTTTTCATACTACATACACAAACAATTACACTTATCTAATTAAAAAATAAATCGATATATTCATTTCTTTTAATGTGTATAATTGAATTAGAATCAAAAATTTATGTACGCATTTGAATCAAAATCAATGTTTAATATGTATAATTGTATCAAACTAAAATTTATGTACTAAATTATATATTAAATCAAAGTTTATATATAATTTTAATATTTATCCCATGTAAAATTCTAGCAAGATTGAGTGAAAACTTAAGTAGGTACCGTAATGAAATTTATTTTACTGTTTTAGGTTTTTGTTTTTTTTAATCATTAACATCCATTGTAATGGATTAAGTAAAGTACAATATTATTTTACTTTTCAAAAAAAGTAGAATATTCAGGATTGAAAATGCATTTATGACCACAATTTAAACGCATTCATTGATAGGTCCCTAATATATATTTGAATATAGATATGAAAATACCATTCTTTAAATATAAAACAAATCACAATCTTTTAAATTGAATAATTTAATCGCAATTCTTATACATTAAAACTTTCATCTTACTAAGCATTTTCAAGTTCAAATTTTCCTTCCAAGATCTTATACTCTTCGAAAATATAAAATTTTGTTTTTGTATTTTTATTTTTAAGAATTTAATCTCTTTATTTTAAAATTTTTAAAATTCAGATCCAATTGTTAATATGTTAAAATTATTTTATTAAATTCAAGTTCATTAAAATATTTTTTTTAAGTTATATTGCTATTAAGTGAATACTTTTTTTTATTTCAATAAATTTAACAAAAAATATAGCAATATTAACAATTGGACCTGAATTTTAAAATCTTAAAAGTAGAAAAACTAAATTTCTAAAAATAAAAGTACAAAGACTATATTTCAAATTTTTAAAAAATACATGGATCTATTGTATATTTTAACCTTTGTAACAACTTTAATCATGCAAAATCAAAACACTACTCATTTATATTAAACTATTTCATGATATGATAATAAAAGAAAAGATTAGACATGATAAAATTTGAACTCAAATCTTCCGTCTTAATAATTATTAAGACGGTGTAAATTATTTCACAGTTCACATATTTATTACATTACATGTTTTATTTAGTTGTCAAATATTTATTACATGTGTCTTTCTTTTTCTTTTTTCTTTTTAGTTGTCAAACATTACTCACTTGAGCAAGTGTTTGTTTGTTTGAAGCCATCCATTGTTTCCCTACAGCAATTACCTCTCCATTGCCTTTCCTTCTAACTTCAATCACCACATGTAAAAGCTTTCCTCTATTTGCTGTAACCTTTGATTCTATCTCCACATGCTCCTACACAATTACATAACTTATAAATATTTAGTAAATAGCTTTAAATTTATTTAATTCTGCTCTTAATCTTTCTACTCTTCACACATTTAAAATCTAATTCCTTTATTCTCTTGATTTAATAATTGAAGCTCAATTAATGATAAATTCGTTAAAGTACTCTCAACAAATTGGATTGTGTGCCAACTCTAAAATAAACAATTTGTTCACATGGCTAATTTGAAACCGAATTGAAGCAAATGTATACATACTAAACTTACAATTATTGATTAATTTAGAGTTACAAGTCAATTGAGCACCAACTCAAGTGAAAAATAACTAAAAGAAATCATGCATTTATAAAGTAAGCTACAGTATTACAAGAGTGTTTTTATCTTTTTTATAATTTTTTTTGTTAAAATCAATATAAAAAAACTCACACATAATAATATTTGTCTATATATCATACTTAAAACTCCTGACTGAGTTGGGTTGCTTGTCAACCAGGCATCAACTCAATTGAAAAATCTAGAAAATCATGTTTTTTATAAAGTAATTTATATTGTTACAGGGAAAAGATTGTATAAAACAGAGACAATACATCATCCTGTATCCTTTATCAATTATTTAATGTTATTTTAGCATCTTTTTTCATGTTATTGACACACCAATTTGGTAATTTTTTTAACGTGAACCTTGGACCCTAGAACCTAGACCCTGGACCTTGGACCTTGAATCTTAGACCCCAAACACTAAACCCTGGACCTTAGACCCTCGACCCTAATAGGTCCAGGGTGCAGGGTCCAAGGTTCATGGTCGGGATCTAGGGTCCACGGTTTTAGGGTCTAGGGTTCATGATTCAGGTTAAAAAATTATCAAAATGATGTGTCAATGACATGAAAAAAAATGTTGAAATGGCGTTAAATAATTGATAAGGAATACAAGATGATGTGACATCTTTGTTTTATATAATCATTTCCCATTGTTACAAGGGTGCTTTTATCTTCTTCTTTTTTTATGTTTTATATAAAAAAAAATAAACATATAATAAAATTTAGACAGAAAACACCATAATTTTAAACTTTAAATTTTACTATTTCAATCAAAATTTTATTTGGTTTTATATAAATTTTTAAAAAATACACTTTTTACATATGTTCATATTCAATATTTTTATATACTTATTTGACCCTCAAATATTGGTAAAGTTAGCATTTAAAAAAAAAAAAAACTAAAAGTGTCACATAATCCAATTTAATAAAATTCTTTTAACAATGTTCAATTAATAAATTAAAAGAATAGAAAGATTAAAATCTTAAGATTAAGAGTAAAAAGCTAAGTTTCAGAGAATAGAAATTGAAAACCAAAAATATCACCCCAAAATTAAATAAGAAAGTCTTAACTTGAATCTTAGCTGTTGAATAATATGAAGAGCTGAAATCAACCGTGCTAATGACACGATTGGCAAAGGAGTAAATAGTAACTATTCCGATGAGGTCAAGCAATGATGCTAAAGCTCCAACATGCCAATTTCCATCAACATCCTATAAATAAAACCAGTAAACCTTCATTAAAGGTTGTTGCATAATCAACTCTATTGTCATAAACTTAACGATAAAATATGTTGTTAGTGTCTATATTTTAATAAATTTGAGATTTAGTCCATGTACTTAAAAAGTTAAAAATTAAGGTTTTCTTATTTAAAAATCTGAGTCTAGTGACTAAACTTGTAAGTATTTTTTTTTTTCGGTAAAAACTTGTCAACTAGGAATTTTGATTAGGCTATTCTCATACAATGTGACATATGATTGATTAGAAATAGGTATAATATGTTAACAAATATTTATAGAAACTACTAATGACGATAATAATTGGACTTAGATTTTTAATATATAGAGACCAAATATCAAATTTGATACAAGCACATAGGCTAGCAACATATTTTAACCTGAATTTAATCAACAAAGAAAACTCAAAATCGTAGTTGGGATAAAAAAATTTATACCGAGACAGCATTTGGGACAACAAAATCGAATCGCATAAAACCTTTTTCGGCATGGGTGACACGAAGTCCTTGGAGGACTCTAGCTTCCAATCCATGGCCTATTTTACCATTAATAACACCACGAAGCCATGCAAGGGCTGTCTTCAAGGAATCACCACCTTCCATTTTCAAGTAATTCCTTTTCTCTTTTGCCCCCTTTTTTTCAATAGGGATGTCGTTATGTATTTCTCTTATTGCATTGATATAAACGTAGTGAAAATGTAAGATGGAATATTTTTAGCGACCATTTCAAGGTTTCTTGTTGGCCAAAGAAAAAGAGTTAAAGACCACATCAACATCACCAACAAGGAAAGACTAAGTTCCTGAGGGACAAAATTTTCAAAAGTTTTAGGAGTTTTAAGAATTTTTTTAAAAAAAATCTGGGGTTTAATTAAAAATTTTAAAATTTTTTAAGATTAATGAGAATTTTTAAAAGTTTAGACAAATTCAATTAAATTTTTCAAAAAAAATAAAAAGGTATAATGAGATTTTTCAAAAACATGGAGGTTTAATTAATATTTTTAAAAAAAAATTAAGAGAGAAATGAAATTTTCAAAATTTTAGAGGGGAAGGCATCATTAGCCACCATTATCGCCTACCCCAGTTGACACCCTTATTGATTGAACCGGATTTTATCGATGTTACTCATAATCTTTATTTTTATTAAAATACTCGTATCCAAAACATATCTAAACATAAATATAAAGATACCAACATCTAAATATATAAAAGTCTTTTAAAGTTAAGTATGTAAGCTATTTATGCAGGTTAAGTAATGTGATTCATACAAATGAATAGCGCACCCGGAACCAAGGCTCAAATGATCATACAAATAGCAGACATGTAAATGAGTTGGTATTACATTACTGAACCTGGCCAAAATCTTGTAAATTTTCACTTCTTTTCAACACATTTAGGTTCAAATCCTAGTAAATTCATAGAGGATTTTGTTTAGGAGTCGAGATAAAATTATATTTTTTGGAGGGGCTAAAACTAAAAATTTGGAGGGCCAAAGTTAGAAAAGATTAAATTGCATTATTCATTTTTTTTGGAGGAACCAAAATGAAAATTTCCCATTCAATTAAGAGCTAAAAGACTTTAATAAAATAATTTAATGATTGGGAGGGGCTCAAGGAAAATTTTCTCATTTTGGTATACCCCTACCCTTCCTCAAATTTGTAACGAAAAAGAAAAAGAAAAAGAAGAAAAATAATATTTCACATCTTTATACTTCCCTTTCCTTAACTTTCTTGAAATTGGAATAAATTTTTGTCCACATTTCATGTTTTTCGATGTTAAGATTCCTTCTAGAAATGTAACACTAAAACATTGCATAATCTATCATTTACACACGTGTAAGGAAAAAAAGTCAAATAAAAATATATACAATAAAACTCGTGAAAGTTAAATGAAATTATTAATTTATTTCATATATGATTATAATGATTTTTTAAATCTAAATTGTGATTTATTAGTTAAATGTTTATCTATCCAAAAATAACTTAAATTTGAATAACCGTCGCTCCAAAAATTAATTCTAGCGAAATTAAGTGGATATTTAAATACTTACCCTGACACAATAATAAGCATCCACAAATTAATAATCATACTATTAATTATATCATAAGTGTAGAAATCACGTATTTAATTCGATCAAACATATAGTAAGAGTTTAAATCTCAATATTTATAAATCAACACATTTTCATTATAATTTTATCTTAATTTTAACATGGATCAAATTGTCAAAGATTGCTCACTTGAGCAACACTGAGTTTATTTGAAGCCATCCATAGTTTACCTACAGCAATTACTTCACCATTTCCTTTCCTTTTAACTTCAACCACCACATGTATGAGGTTTCCTTTGTTTGCACTAACCTTTGATTCTATCTCCACATGTTCCTACAACACTCAAATCATTTCAAAAATATCCATCAAAACACCTTCGAATTTATTTAAATTTTCTCATTAGTCACTTTAAATAGGAGTCAGTTCTTATTTTGGTCACCTAATTTTATTTTTTTTAATTTGTCACCTCAAACTAGGAATTGATCAAGTTGGTCACTCTACCATTAAATGGTAACGGAAAACTAACAGTGCATTTCCACATTAATTACTCTAAAATTAGTGCAAACTACCCATCAGTCAATCAATCTAAAAAAGGGTAGTTCCTATTTGATCACCCTAATTTTTTTTTTTTACAAATACATTGTTAGTCTGAAGTAACCAATTTGATCTTCTTCTTTTTTTGTTGAAGTGATCAAATTAACCAAAAAAAATATTGACTGAAATAGAAACTATCCCTATTTAAAGTGATTAACAATGTAGTTTATCCATTTATCTATTAAAAAATTAAGCTTAATCCAAGATTTAATCCGAGAACTGTACTGTCTTCTCATTTTTAATACTTAAATTATCATTTTATGTCAGTTTATCTCGAAAAGCTTAATGTCAACCAATAACAATGTAACAAAGTCATACCTTTTTTATACTTTTAGGGGTAAATTACTGACAAAATAATACTTTCAAGTACCAAAAGTGGATAAAAAATGTAGGGACTAAAGTGAAAAAGCTTGATAGTTCAGGAGCTAAACTATGAATAAAACAAAACAAAACACACGATTAAGCAATAAAATGGCAAACGAGAAAGCAGTAACGCAATGCTAAAGCTCCAACAATCCAATTTCCATTAATATCCTATAAATTAGCCCCTGGACTAGTTTTCTCTTTGGTTAAAAAATGCGATTAGTCCTTTGTACTTCTATAGAATTTGACTAGTTTTCTCTTTGGTTAAAAAATGCGATTAGTCCTTTGTACTTCTATAGAATTTGAGATCGAGTCTATGTACTTTAAAAGTTAAAAATTCAACCCTCTTACATTTTCAATTTAAAAATCCTAATCCAATCATTATCATGATAGTTTCTATTAAAATTTATTATCTTAACATATTTATTTTCTGTCAATCATATATCACACCACATAAGAACAGCTTAATCAACATGCCAAATTGACAAAATTTTAATGAAAAATCTTATGATTTTAATGATCCGACTAGGATTTTTAAATTAAAAAAGTTAGAAGACTTAATTTTAAACTTAATCTCAAATTTTGTCAAAGTATGAGGACTAACAGCATATTTTACCTTTTCTTCTTTCACTAAAATTATCATTTTGTCCACTTTTAGGGGTAAATTACGAAAAAAATGATACTCTTAAGTAAAAGTTTAGCTATCAAAGTGAAATTTTTTAGTATAATTCAAGAGCTAAATTATGAATGAAACAAAAAGAAAAACACAAGTAAGCAAGAAATCCTTAACCTGAATCTTAGCTGTTGAATAATACGAAACGCTGAAATCAACAGAAGTAACGACACGATTGGCAAACGAGAAAATAGTAACACCACCGAGGAGATCGACCAACGATGCTAAAGCTCCAACATTCCAATTTCCATCAATATCCTATAAATTAATCCAGAAATTTGAAAAACCCATCAAAGATTGTTGAATAATCGAAGAAATAATCATAAGATTTAGTGAAGAAAAAAAGAAAACCCAGAATTTGGATTGAGATTTTCATACAGAGACAGAATTTGGAACAACGAAATCAAATCGCATAAATCCCTTTTCGGCATGGATAACGCGTAGTCCTTGGAGAACTCTGGTATCCAATCCATGGCCTATTTTACCTTGAAGAATATTGCGAAGCCATGCTAAAGATGTCCGCAACGAATCATTTTCCATATCTTTGAAATTTCTCTCAGATTCTGATATTTCCTGTTGGTCCCTCTTGCAATGGGGATGCGGTGTTGTTTATTTCAACGCAGGTCTTCAACTGTTTTTTTATAGTGTTACTGTTTACCAATCCTCAAATCATTTCCCTACTAAGACTTTTTAATGTTTTGGATAATTTTTAAGGTAAATATACAATTTGGTACCTGAACTTGGCTTCAAGGTTCAAATTGATACCTAAGAGTTTTCTTTTCCAATTAGGTACCTGAATTTGGTTTTTTTTTTTTGTCAAATTAGTACCTAAACTTAGCTTTATAATTCAAATAAGTCATTTTCCATAAATACTAATTTGGATAATAAGCCAATTTCAAGTACCAAATTGAACCAAGTCAAATTCAAGTACATAATTGAACCATAATAAACTTTTGATACCAAATTCAAGCACCGGGCCTACTATAGTACTTTTACCTAAAAAATTACAAATTAATTATAAATTAAATAGAAATAAAATTTGGTTTAGTTTAAATAAGGGATAAATATCAAAACTATACATAAACTTTCATCTAATGTGCAATATCATTCAACACTATTTTATGTTATATATTACATCTACAAATAATTATATTAATCCAATATGAAAACAAATGTATGTATTTATTTCTTTAAATGTGTACAGATGAATTAAAAATGAAATTATATATATATATATGCTATATACATATATATGAAACACAAATCCAACCTCATGTATATAATTGTACTAAAAAAAAATTAGTGTATCAAATTATACATTAAATCAAATTAAAAATATAAATTTAATATTTATCTTCTTTAAAAGACCATAAACTAGAGCTACAACCCAATCATTAACCTGAAACTAGAGTGTACAAAACCTTATATGAGAAACACCTTATCTTTTTCTTTTAACTCTTAGAGAGGGGTTATGTGATAATTTTATAGAGCTATGGGACTTTTGAATAAACTATAAAAATAGTCATCTAACTATACACTTGATTTTAGTTTAGTAATTCGACTAATTTTTTTATTTAGTTACTTACTTTTTTTTAAATTAAAGTTTTCAGTTGGTCTGTTGTTTGTTGCCATTAACGTAAGTATAAGGTGGACCTTTTTTATTGATCTTATAATAAATTTAACCTCCTAATGTTTATACAATACATTCCATTAATTTGATCTAAATCTAAAAAATTAAACAAATTGACGTAATAATAAATCTATTAGAACTAAAATGACAAATTTTATAAACATTGAAGTATAAACTTGTTAAATTGATTAACTTGCGAATAGATACAAATCTATTGAGCAAAACTAAAAAAAAAAAAAAAAACTTGTTGAACTTGTTTTTGAATCAATTTTCTCTATTTTTAATTTTTTATGATTTTTTAATAATTTATTTAAAGGTATACTACACTTAATGTCACTAAATTATTAGTAAGTTTACGTTTTGGTCACTCAATTTAAAAAAGTTAGAAAATGATCACGAAACTATTTGAAAGTTTTCATAACTACTAAACTATTCAAAAGTGTTTATTTAAGTCATTGGACTGTTAAGTGTTTTTTTTTTTAAAGATAGTTCAACTAACAAAATCCAAGCAACGATTCGACAATTGGTAAGGTGGATAAATACCTATTGACAAGTAGAAGAATATACCTTAAATCTAAATCGATCTGACAGTCAATGTCAGAGATTGGAGAAGAAAATTATTTGAAATTTAGTTTGTATATTTATGACGTTCAAAGTTATTTTATAAAAAAATTGAATTGTAGAAAAGAAAATGAAAGATAGCTTTCAATTGGTACGGTCGGTGAAAACTGAGAAAGCCATAAATAATAATTTTTTTCAATTGGTACGGTCGGTGAAAACTGAGAAAGTCATAAATAATAATTTTAATAACTCAGTGACTTAAATAAAATTTTTTAAATAATTTTATTATCATTTTATAACTTTTTGAAAGTAAATATATGAGGATTCCAGTTTATCTCTCATTTAATTTATAGCAGATAGCCTAAACTCTGTCACCCTCTAGTTGAAAGTTGAAACACAAAAGCACAAACATGAACAACATTGGCGTCCTAATGACATGTCCAATGTCGGAATACCTTGAAATCCAGCTTGAAAACCGGTTCAACCTCTTCAAGCTATGGAACCATTCATCTCCCAAATCCGATTTTTTAAAGACCCACTCGAGTTCCATCAAAGCGGTGGTGGGAAACACCAAAATCGGAGCCGATGCAAATATGATCGATTCATTGCCCAATTTGGAGATCGTTGCGAGCTATAGCGTCGGCCTCGACAAGATCGATTTGGGTAAGTGTAAAGAGAAGGGAATTAAAGTGACTAACACCCCGGATGTGTTGACTGATGATGTAGCTGATTTGGGTATTGGGTTGGCATTGGCTGTTTTGAGGAAAATGTGTGTTTGTGATCGGTTTGTGAGGAGTGGGAATTGGATCAATGGTGATTTTGGATTGGCTTCAAAGGTTCGTTTCTGGGTTTTCCTCTTTTTTTTTCTTCATGTTCTTATTGTTTCTTTATTGATTTTTGTATTTTTTTTTTTGTCCAATTTACTAAAAGTTGTGTTCTTGTTTGGTGGGTTTTAGTTTCTAATTGTGAATTTTAGCCCCTCTGCTTACGAAAATTGAAAATTAGTCCGATTATAAACATGTGGAATTGAAATGTTGATTGAAGAGCTAATCTTTTATAATTACGTAATCTTCACAAATTTGGAATTTTACTTATTTTCAGGAATATATTGTGTTTCTACTTTTCACGTTTTAAAATTCAGGTACAACTTTTAACATTGTTAAACTCAAGATCATTATAAGTTCATTTTGTTAGTCTTTTACCATCGTATTAATCGATTGAGAACGAGTTCGAGATTTATGAAATTGGTACCTGGTTTAGATAGATGAGTTAGGCTTTTAATTTGTTAATCCAGTTGTTTAAATTCGTAAACACCGTCCTGTCGGCATTGTTTAAATCCTTGCTACGCGATTGGTAATGTTGTTCAATTGCGTCTGTCGGCTTCCGGTACCATTTTGATCGAGAACAAGTTCGAAATTTCTAATATTAATAACTGGTTTGGTTGGAGCTCGGGACTTGGATTTTATCTGTTCCTGATTGATCGTGTCTTAGTGACCTAAATATGTCGGACAAAAATGTTGTATCAAGTTCCCCTTTGCTGAAAATGCAGATAACCAACAATGATCGTATAGGGAAGTAGGAAAAATGATGAACCGTGGAATAATCTTTGAAAAGAGGCCAAAATTGACACATAGGGGGACTAGAATTTCTTTGTTTGCCACTAAGATCTCTAGCATTGACTTCTTTTTGCCTAGCTCATTGGTTTGTTTATCGAGTTCATCCACAAAGATGCTACGTGAAGTCCTTTTGGTGAATGTGTATATGAACTCTCTGTATCTAGCTTGAATTAGATCATTCTCTTCGTTTTATTTACTATTGTTCGCCTCTTCCAGTTCAGCGGTAAATCAGTTGGAATTGTCGGATTGGGCAGGATCGGATCAGCAATAGCAAAAAGAGCCGAAGCTTTCAACTGCTCTATCAGTTACCACTCGAGATCTAAGAAACCAAATACAAACTACAAATACTACTCAAACATTGTTGATTTGGCTGCCGATTGTCAAATCCTTTTCGTGGCATGCGCTTTGACAGAGGAAACTCACCATATTGTTAACCGGAAAGCTATTGATGCATTGGGTCCTAAAGGTATTCTTATCAACATCGGACGAGGTGCACAGGTTGATGAACCCGAGCTTGTATCTGCATTACTCGAAGGTCGGTTAGGCGGAGCTGGACTTGATGTGTACGAAAACGAGCCTAACGTACCAGAGCAACTATTCTTACTTGAGAACATTGTCCTAGTACCCCATGTTGGTAGCGACACCGAAGAAACAAGCAAAGCAATGGCGGATCTCGTAATAAGCAACTTGGAGGCACACTTTAAAGGTAAGCCGTTGTCGACTCCTGTTTTATGATTTACATTACTATCGAGACTTATGTTGATTGATCATTATTTGATAGATGCCATTTCTTAGTCGACGGATGATTGATCCATAGAATATAAGTTAAAACCGTTTTCGATAATCTTCTTGTTTCTTTGCTTGAATATAAATTATATGCTAATTACGGGTGGTTGTTAGCATGTTGATTTCATTTGCTAGCTTCATTAGACATCTGGAACTGTAGTTCTTTCCATTTTCGATAAGGGGGAACTAACGATGCGAAATTACACGAAACTCTCCGTAAAACTCTGCCAAATCCATTGATAATTTGTTTAATTGCTATGCCTTCTATGATAGTATCACTTAAATGGGCAAAAGAAATGGACTGAGAACTGCAGCACAGATAAAATTGCTCATGTTACCGGAACTGTTTGTTTTCTTAAAATATTCGTGTTTGATACATATTTCAACTTTAAAAAAGTTAAACATATACCTCGATCGAACATTAGAAACTTCACTGTTGAAGTAAAGGGTTTTGCATCACTGTCTATGTAACTCACCTCAAGTCTAGAGGTCAAATAAGAATCAAGTTGTTGAAATTGAATAAAATAGATTAGATCAAGAATTGGCTTGGGTCCTTTTCCTCCCGAAGAACAACTAGGACAACTTCAATCATGTTTTCATGTTCTAATTGAACAATTTCCTTTTTTGATTATTCTCAAAAGAAAAGATTTTTTACCAAACATCTACGGATCTAATCACATGATTTTATAACAAGAACAAGCGATCTTTCTCGATCACGTCTCTCATTCTTCGAGAATCAGAAAGATTCTTTTCAAGTTTGAATTTGTTCATTTGAAATCTGGGTTATACTGGTCTAGAGCAAAGAAAGAAATTGATTGACAGTAATAAAAAGAATTGGTGCCATGGAATCAGGTTGTATAATTTTAAATATAATTTTTTAAATTTATGAATTTTTAATAATTTATTTAATTGAAAGTAAATGGATAAGAACTGGTTAATTGTCTCATCATGTAATTTATTAAATAAGAATATTTAATAGATTTTAAATATTCAGATAACTTAATTAATTCACATTGAAAATATAAAAATATTAAATTTTGCAATTAGCTGTCATCCCTAATTGAAAAAGATATATAATAATAAGAATCCTGCAATTTGGATAAAAACCAGATTCTCATCATAACCATGACATCATTTATTCTACATTATCTTTTGCCATATAATATAATATCATCGGTTAAAATATCCTACATCAAATTTAAAATTTAATGTTTATACTATTATTATTTCTAGTATTTAATCCTTCTTTTTTTAAATTTTAATTTTTAAGTTGAACCATTAATATTATTAAAATTATTTTATTAAATTTAAATTTTACAATAAAAAACTTTTAAAATTAAAAAAATAAAATTATTTGAAAATAAAAATAAAAGACTAAATTATAAATCTTAGAAAAAGTAGAAATGACATATTTTAACCAATATCATCATGAGATAAACCATGATATTTGGAAGGAAGGAAGGAAGGAAAAGATGAGAGAAGCAGATGTCATCATTTCATAAGTAAAGAAAAACACAGATAATGGGACCATCAAAATGGATAACATTCACAATAAACCATGAAACAGTTACATCAAGGTGAGGAAGCACCTTTGAAGATAAGGAACTTGAGTCTCTCCAATGTGAAGTAGATGAAAGTCCCTTTGGAATGAGTGAAAAAACACCCAAAATTTGAACCCACCACACATTGCCATCCATTCCCATATTTCCCATCAAACTCCTATCCCATTAATCAAAGCAGGTCAATTTGTTGAATATTCAAAATAGGGAGAACCAAACAGAAATGGAGAAAAAAAAAGGGGGATACCTTTTTTATGAAACCAGCAATGGATTTGCAGTCAAAAACGTCATAAAGATCCAAAGCTTGAGAAGCTGAAGACATAGCTTGGATCTGCATCTTCAATGGCATATCTGTGTCTTCCACTAATGCTTTTCCTTCTAACATTTTTTTTTAATTTCTCGGGAAAACAGAACAAGCTTAAGTTTGGGGAATCTTGCCTGAACAACTGGATTTTTTTTATCTTTAAAACTATAAAGGATTGGATCAAAATCTGGGTTATAAAGCAAACAAAAAGAAGGTGAAAGAGGAAGAAGAAGGCTTGTTTGGTTCCGAAAGCTTCTTCTTTCTTTGTTTTTTTCCCCCGAAATGGAGGAGAGGTGTGAGTCAGATAATTGAAAGCAAAGGCACAATTGCCAACGATTTCTTTTTCTATTAAAATATCCTCGCTTTAAGGGCCTTTTTAAAATCATTTTGGTTGTTGATAAAGATGACTCGTTTTCCTCATTTCTCTCTCTCTCTTACTTGTGTCATAGTCATTGCAAACTCCTTTAATAGATATGTGACTATTAAATAGTTTTTACTTAGATAACTATCAACTTAATGAAATTTTAATTTTTTATAATATATATTTATAATTTTTAAAAAATTAAATTAAATTTTTAAAATTTTAGGGGTGAAAGTGTTATTTTATCTTTATTAATTTAAAATTTTAAAAAATTTAAAAAACTTAAATAATATTTTTCTATTTTAGGGTGGGTCAGGGCTAATGTCAACCCCCTAGATTCGCTTCTGATTACTACAACTATCATTTTTTCTTTTTTTTCAAATCTATTTTCGTTCATCATTAATCGTATTTTCATACGATGGTTGTAGAAGCCCATTTTTGGCCCGGCCCGTTACAAACCAAATGAGGCCCAATAACTAAAAATCCAGAAAGGAGAGCCCAATCTAATCGGCCCAATCTTTAAAATTTTAGCTAGGGTTTCTAAAACCCTAGCCCTTGGTGCCGCACGCCTCCACACGTCAGCATCCACCACCGCCGCTCCACCTCTCCCTGTTTTCAGCCACTACCACCTGCAAAAGAAAAAAGAGAACAGCAAGATCACAAGCAAACAAGTGGTAGTTGTTTATTCATTTTTACTTATCGATATTCGGCTATAAAGCCTAAGAAAATGTATTCAAGACCCCTTTTTTTTTTTCGAAATCAATACAAGTGAAATAGTCTCAAAAAAACTTGAAATATACCAGTAGTTATCTAATCTCGAAAGAGGAGAGTCAGATCTGAGGAGAGGTGACCACATCTTTCGATTCAAATCTCTTTGTTTTTATTTTATTTTTATTTTATTTTTTTTTGTAAATACACACATACATATATATATGCACTATTTCTATTAAAAAAAAACTTACCTTTTGTGATTTCCGCCACCAGTGTGTGTGCTGCTGCAGCACTGGCAGCATGGTGTGGTCCTCGCCAGGAATCTAGGTTGCTCCCAGAGAGAATAGAGAGAAAGGAAAGAGAGAAAGATTTTTTTTGAAAAAAAAACAGCAGCAAAAATAAAAAAAAAGGGAAAGGAGGACTTTTATAGCAAGACAAAACGGCGCCGTTTTGGGGTTGGGAGCCTAGGCGCCAAAACGACGCCGTTTAGGCCCCAACCCGCGCGCGCGACCCGACCCGGTCAGAGGGTCCGCACGTTTTCGTTAAATGGGCTAATTTCCCTTTTAGTCCTCCCGCATTTTCTTCCCTTCCTAATCAAATTTTCGTCATTTTCAAATTTACCCCAATATGTTTGTTTTCGTTCTGATTTAATCCTTAACCAAACACAGCGCATGGGAGTTGAGGGATAATTTCCCTTTCGGTCCCTCTCCTTTCGTGCGCATTTCGAGTAGGCCCTCCCCTCTTTATTTTATTTCGAATTGACCCCAAAATTATCTGTTTGATTCAATTTGACCCCTTTTTAGTATTTTTGTAATTATTATTATTTGCTTATATGTTGTGCATTATTATTATATTTATATTATTACTTTGTACATATATCGTATATTATTATTGCTATACTTATATTATTTTTGTGCGTATTTTGTACCATCGCATATTATTATTATTATTATTATTATTATTATTATTATAATGTTATGTTATACATATTTCATACTATTATTATTATTACTATATTATTTACTATTACTACCATTATTATATTATTACATTGTACATATCTCGCATTATTAACTATTATCAACTTTATTATTATTTTTATATACTTATTACTATATACCGTTATTATTACTATACTACTATTTCATTATTATCATATTCACTATTATTATATTATACACATCATTATCATTATTGCTATTATATTCACTATTATTGTCATATTATTATATTGTATATATATTTTATTATTCTTCTATTATTACTATGTTACCATCTTTATTATTAGATTATTATTAGATTATTATTATTACTACTACATTTATATTGGTATATTGTATATATTTTCTATTCTTACTATTATTATTATTACACTATTATTTGTATATACCAATCTTATTACCGCTATTATTATATTCGTACCCGTATGTTGTATATATCGCGTATCACTACTAATATTATTATATTATTTTTACCACATCTATATTAATACATATTATTATTATTATCACTATATTTATATTATTTATAGTACATATTTTGGTATTATTATTACTTTTATCGTATTATTATTTATTATTACATTATTATTGTGTGATTATTATTTTTATCCGCGTCTTATGACTTGTATACATGCTTATTATTGTTATTTGCTTTAGTTTTATTATTACTTCTGTTATATTCTTTTCCCATTCATTTTATTTTTCGCTCCCATTATTGTTATCCATATTAACGCACTTGTTACGTGTCACCACGTATATCAGTATTGTAACTTATTTTTACATTTTATTGTAAATGCGTGTCATATTAATATAAGATGGCTTCTTTTCGTGAATGTGATATTCCTTATTTAGAAATTTGAGAGATTGTGCCCTAAAGTATTGGTTTGCAATTTTCTCGTTTAATCTAAATATCCGAATATCCTTTCAAGCAAGTACATTTTAACAAAAAGTTTATTTTTGGGAATTCAAAATGTTTGTGTCCTAAAGCATTGGATGTGATGTTTTGATATTCCAAAGTAAGATTTTCTTAGCCAAGGCAATGTTACGTGTTTAGAAGCCCGAGGATTATGCCCTAAAGTATTGGGTTGCAATTTTCTCGTTTAATCTAAATGCACGAATACCCTTCGAACAAGTATATTTTTACAAAAAAAAGGCTTATTTTTGGAACTCAAAATGTCATCTCCTAAAGCATTGGACATGGTGTTTTGTTATTCCGAAGTAAGGTTTTCCAAAAGCAAGGCAACGTTCTATATTTAGAGGTTCGGGAAAACGTGCCCTAAAGTATTGGGTTCGCGGTCCTCTCGTCCATCTTTAAATAATAGAACGTTCCTTAAAGTAAATTTATAAATAAAAAGAGGAAGTTTAGTCTCGATGGTCAAAAGGGGTGTCCTAAAGTATTGGACACGACATTTTGCCTCAAGACGGAATAGCCCCTTTTATATATCTTCGATTTCTTTAAGAGCTATCAGTTGACATCAGCATAAAAAGGGATCTTTTTAATTTTTCAAATTTTCGACATCAAGGCATTAGATAATCAATTAGGTACCAATTTTTGGGCGTATCGAGGGTGCTAACCCTTCCTCGTACGTAACCGACTCCCGAACCCGTTTTCTGACTTTTCGTAGACCAAAATCGTTGTTTTAATAAATTAAATGGTTTATTTAAAACAACTACTTTTCAAGGTGACCCAATCACACCTCAACAAAAAGGATTGGTGGCGACTCCCATGTTTTATCATTTTCAAAACCCAAGTTCGATCCACGCCCTTTTCAAGAGCCGAGAGGGGTGGTTTCGACAATGGTTAAGTGGTGGTTTCGACAATGGTTAAGTAAATGACATGTAAATTTAAACATAAAATAAAAATAGATTTCAGTATAGATTAGATCGGGCCGTTCAATGTAAAATTTTAGGTTTGTTTTTTTAGGTTCGATTCGACCCGAGAAAATAAGTTTAAAATTTTGTCTAAGTTTGACCCAAATAAAAAATTTTAAAACCCAAGTTTGGTTCAATTCACTCGTATTAAATTTTTTATATAAAAACAAATTTAAAAAATATAATATATCAAATACACTAAAAACATAAATATAAATGTTTTCAAATAAATTGAAAATACGTTAAAAGAAAGCTTCATACTTAAATAGCACTGAAAAAGTTACAAATTAACAAGTAAATATCTTTAAAATGTTAGCAAAATTAATAATAAAATAACAGTTATATAATATCTAAACTATAATAATAAAATAGTAGTAATATAATAACAAAATGACAACAAAATAGCCATAAACAACAGAAGGGAAAAAAATTTAGGAAATTTGGGTTGAGCCACAAAAAAATCTTACTCAAGACTCTACTTGTTCAAAAAACAGGTCTTATTTTCTGTCTAATAAATTTATATTTTATTAAACTCTTTCACTTTTCGTAACGAACTTGAGTGTAAATGGCAACCCATTATCTAAATAAAAATACAAACAATTTCCATGTCATTTATTGAAAAAATAAAATCTAAAACTACTAAAATCCAAAACTCACCATTATGGGTCCTACAAAATTGAAGCCCCAGCTTCATCTAATTCCTGGAAAGGGCCAACCGGTGGCCTCGGATTCTTCTTTTTCCAAACAATCCTTGCCTTTTTCTAGGTGGGTAGCTCGTTCGTCACCTTACTCTTTGACGTCGTCCGTGCGACCATGGATTTAAAAGTTGGGGTGGAAAACGACGGTGCGGCGGTGGGAGCAAAACTATTGCAGAAACGGAGCTGGAAATAGAGGGCGTTGGCTTTTGCAAACAACGGTTTCAGGCAACCACTGGGGTTGGACTTGCACGTTCCCCTTTGTTTTTGCTTTTTCATGTCTTTTGAATTATTTTTTATTTTTGAACGTTTTCGTGTATGAATGGATGATGATAAATTGAGAAAGAGTGTATACATTGGACTCTTATGAATTGAAATGTGAAGTGTCAACAAAAATGTATGAACTCTTTGGGTTTACATTTGGAATGTTTCTTGTTTTCTTTGAAAGGTCAATAAAATTAAGGAAAATAATTTTTTAACACGTGGGGGACTACACCGGAGAGGAAGGTCTTCCGACGAGGATTGTTAGGTAGAAGAAGAAGAATCCAGCAAGGCCACCGACGAGTTCCGACAGTGCAGAAAGTTGTTCCGGCGAAGGTGATTGTGAGGATTACATGGAAAATTATGTGGCAAAAGAAATTTTAAAATCATTGTCATCAAGTTAATGACCCATCGACGGGGCGTGAGTCATTTAATGGTTTTGGACTAAAAATAAATAAATCATAACTTGAATAATCATTTTGTAATTTTTATAGGCGAATTATTTATTTATAGTCAAGTAATTATTTATGCAGTTTATCCATAAATAAATTACGTTGTACAATAGTATATTATTGTTTATTAAAAGGGGATTTTTTATTTTAAATATGCAAGTCTGGTTCTTACTGTACGTAATGTTGTCTAAATCAAAGCAGGCTAGTTAAATTGAGAATCAGTTGAGGTATTGTTTCGATGATAGGAATAAAATTGATTAACTTTAAATTGAGCTAAAAATCGATTGAATCGACGATTAGACCACTTAAACTAATTTTTAAATTTTCTATTTTAATTTTTTTTTATAATTTATATTTAACTGATTCAACCATCAATTTAGTTCCAAAAACAATGATGGTATGTAATTATCAAGTGTGGATCTCAAGTCTTATCGTACATTATTACCATGTGTGAGTTTTGTCTAGCTTTTTATGTTTGTTTAGGTATTTGTTTAAGAGAAAATATTTAGTACATTGTAGGTAAAGTTTCTAGACTTTACAAGGAAATGTTAGGATTATTTATATTTAAATTATATTTATAGTTGTAATGTATTTATACTTATAAATTTTAAGAAAAATGATTATTGTTATGAATATCTTATTAAGTGGATGTCCATCATAATCAAGATAAAGTTTTTGGTATACTTTAAATTCTAATCGTTATTAGAATTAAATTTCTATTTTTTTTATACTTCTTATGCCTATAAATAAAGACTCTGATGAAGTATTGTAACCATCCCTTTTGATCAATAAAATACATTCTCTATTGCTTTCATATTTTCTCTCTATATCTCTTTATTTTATAACAATTATATATTTTTTCAGAGTTTTATTTATAGTTTTATACTGTTGAACAATTATTTATTAAATTATTAAATATTTTTAATATTCGTTTAACATTAAATTGAATATAATTTTTAAATATAGAAAAATATAATAAGTTGGTTCAACTTATTAACTGAATTAATATATAAAGGTATATGATATAAATAAAATATGTTCAACAATTATAACTTAATAATAGTAGTAAGATTTGGTTAGATACTCATTTTGCACAAATTTATCTTCACTCCTAATATTGTATAAAAAAGGGCTTAAGATTAAAATGTTTATTCTTATGACATTATACAAGCAAAACTATTCTAATTAAATTATTAGATATATTAAATGTATTAAAAATTAAAATATAAATGCTGATTGATTCTTAGTTCGATTGAAATTAATATTGTTGTCACTGTAGAAAGACGTGAGCTCAATTGACAATTATCAACTATTTGGATTCACTTTTTTTTTTTCAAAAAAAATATTAGGAACTAATTTTAAAATAAAAAGTTCAAGTATGAGAATAATTGTTAAATCCAGAGATTAATTTTTTTTTAAAAAAAGTTGAGACCCCAGTGTAGTAACACTTGAATCCAAACCCCAAATAATGCATTAAACCTAGATGGAAATGTAATTATCAAAGTTATATGTATTTTGGGCCAAATAGGTTTTTTTTTTTTGGTTAAACTATCTCATAAGCCATGTACTTTTTACAAATTTGAAATTTAGTTCTTATATTTTTATTTTTAGGAATTTACTCTCTCTATTTTTTTTAGATTTCAAAATTTCAGTCGAACTATTAACACTGTTAAGATTATTTTGTTAAATTTAGGTTCATTACAATGCCAACTTTTTAGTAACATTACTACCCATTGTGTATCTTATAATTTCAAAATTTTACATCAATAAATTTAACAGTGTTTGTAACACACCCAACCCGTATCTGTCGCCGAAATAGGGTTACGAGGCATTACCAAAGAGTACAGAACACTTACAGATAATTGGAAATCATTATCTTTACACAAATAGTACACTTGAGGTGTACAGTTCTATAATTATGAATAAACACATTTATAAAATATATTCCATGTTTTTATATATCACAATCTCAGATTTCCACATGCATTTACTTTCCACATTATGAACTCAAATAACATATACAAGATATACCAATGTATTTCAAGTACGGTTTCATAATATTTCATTTCAAATTTTAGATTATTTCATATTAGAACTTTTCTCATTAACCCATTTGGAATACCAATTCATACGGATAATACACTCAAGGGTGTACAAATATATAATCACAAATGAACTCATTCATTAACCAAGTTCTATGTTCATGTCTCATCAACTCGTATTTCCTTATATCACATAATATATACCATGATTGATGAGTTCATCAATACCATGATTTCCATTTCCTTGTTATTTTTCCATATTTATCCCGTTGAATTACTTGGAATTTCGATGGATTTTCAGAGGTACACTTTAGTGTACAAATCCGGGTCCATCAATTCATATTCATGTGTGCACATTTCCATTTCAGAGAGCACACTCCATGAACCTCATCTTTACAAATGGGATTACTAGTCGAGCTAAATCACTGTAATATAAACTCATAGAGTATTGTCGGGATTACAGTCCAGCTAAATCCCCTGCAATGACAATTACTCTAATGAGGTTGGATCTGAATTACCAGTCCAGGCTAAATTCAGACCCTAATTCGGATTACTTGTCCGGGCTAAATCCATTTTCCACATATTCTTAGGGAGGGCTATATCAGGATAGTCCAGGCTAGATCCTTTTTACTGTCAATTCCTTTTCAGAAATCCATCGAATTTTCCTTTCATTCAATCGAGATTTCTTCCCCTTTTTTATCAAATATATCAATGTTTCATCAATTTTCATATAATGAACATTCAAATTATATTCACATCAATAACGTACATTTCAAGTATTTAAGAATATAATTCAAGTTACATGAACTTACAGTTCGATTTTTATACCATAACCATAATCTTAGTTTCATAATAAATATTTGAAATAAAACATTACATCATTTCTAATTCAACGTTTATCGATTATAATCAGGCATGTGTTCAATTTATACATAAGTCATTCATATATTTTCCTCCTCCTCCTCTCCATTCCACATCCTTAGTATAAACAACACACTTTCACTATTTACTTATGTGAATATTCAAGCTGTCCATCCGCGTCATAGTCACTAAATTATTTTTATCTTGAGCTACAGAACTCCAAATTAAGATCCGTTAATTTTCTTTGGAACTAGACTCATATATCTTTTTACTATAATTTTTCTAGAATTTTTGGTGTGGTCAATTAGTACAGTTTATTAGTTAAGTTTTCCCCTGTTACATAGTCTGACAGCTTTGACCTCTCTTCTTTTAAAATCAATTATCTCATAGTACGATTTTCATATAGTATTTCAGATTATTTCTAATGAAAATAGGCTCACTAAGGAATACAAACATATGAATTTAACTCATAATTATTTTTGTACAATTTTTAGTGAATTTCTAAAGTAAGAACAGGGGATCACGAAGTTATTCTAAACCAGTCTTACAAAAGTTTAAATATCTCAATATGTAGACTTCTTTTGCTTGCTCTGTTTCTTTTATATGAAAATAGACTCAACAAGCTTTAATTCTATATCTCACTAAACTTCTAATTCAATTTCTACCATTTTTGGTGATTTTTCAAATTAGACAACTGCTGCTGTCCAAAACTGCTTTAGTGTAACATGTTGATTTCTATTTTGTCCCAAATTCCACAATTCATACAATTCAGTCCTTGCTCAATTAACCCCTCAATTGAGCTAATTTTCTCATTTAATACTTTTCTCTATCATTTTAAACTACTTCATAACCTTTGAAAATCAGAACTTTAGTATTAGACCTTAATTCTAAACTCTTTCACAATTAGGTCCTAAAACCAGTTTCCATCAATTTTACTTGATAAAATCATCATATATCAAAATTAATGCTTCAATTATTCATCATATGCTTCCAGAACTAATCCATAAAAACTTTAAAAATTAGCCATAGAATAAAAAACTAATGACATAGTAAGTTGGACCCAATTGTAAAAGTCCAAAAACATAGAAATTTCAAGGAGAAAGTAAGAATTAAACTTACATGAAGCTAGAGTATGAAAACCAGCTTGAACCCTCTTCCATGTCTGTTTTTCCGCTGATAAAAATGAAGAGAAGTGAAGAGAATTCTAGATATTCCAATTTGATCCCATTTTTATTTAGCTAATTTTGGCAATTTTCCAATTTTGCCCTTATTTCACTCATTTCCTGAATTTTTCTCAGCTATTGCCGCCCAAAATATCTCCTCTGGGCTTATTTTCACATTAGGTCCTTCCTCATTTGACAATTAAGCTATTTAATCCTTCTAGCAACTTTTACACCTTTTTCAATTTAGTCATTTTTATTTAATTAACCACCCAAATGTTAAAATTTTCTAACGAAATTTTAATACTACCTTATTAACATTCCGTAAATATTCATAAAAATATTTATGACTCGGTTTATAACACCGAAATCTTGATACCTCTTTTTCTCGATTTCTTGACCAAATAAATATTTATAAAACATAATTTACTATTTCAAAAATATTTTAAAAGCTACATTTGACTCGTAAATATTAAATAATATAGTCTGCGAGTTCATTTGTCAGATTTGATGGTCTCGAACCACTATTTTTGACATCACTGAAATTTAGGCTATTACAGTGTTAACAATTATACCTGATTTTTGAAATTTGAAAAGTAAAGGGATTAAATTCTTGAAAATAGAAGTATAGAGACTAAATTTCAAATTCGTAAAGAGTAAAGAGACCTATAGCATATTTTACCTTTTTTATCTTTAGGCCCAAATCTAAAGAGTTCGGCCCAACTTAAGCAACCATTATGCTAGCTTACGGTCTCTTTCTCACTTTCGCTCGAAAAATTCATTCAATTTCAAAATTTTGGGAAACCCCTCCCAAAATGGACACGCCGTCGTCATCTCAAACGGCCATCGCCGCTGACGATTGGGAGCTCTGCAACGACGACGGATTCATATACAAGCGCAAGAAGCGCCGCCTCGTTCTCACAGAACCGGCACCTGCAGCCGTAGATCCCGAGGAAGAGGAGAAACGAAGGAAAGAGTGGAAGAGGAAAAGTCTTCTCAGAGTAAAGGAGAAGTACAAGAAAGAGATCGAGGAGTGGGAGGCTTTGTCGAAAGCATTGAACGCAATGCGAGAGAGGGCTTTAGGATTCCAAATTCAACAGCAAGAAAGGAGGAAACTAAGGGAGACCGAAGAGGAGAGGAGAACGACGTCGTCTTTAGATTCGGAGAAGAAAGATAAGGATAACGTTTGTTCTTTGGTTGATGAGCTTCTTTTGCAGGTAAATTGTGGAATTTAAATCAGTTTTTAACAAAATTAAATTTATGTATTAGTATGAATCTGTTGAAAATGTATATGACTGCTGGATTCAAACCCTAAGTTTTGAGTTTCCATTTAAAACATATTTGAAATGCAGGCAGAAGCTCAAGAAATGATAATTCGTGATGTTTTGAATTTGTGTGACATAGCGGAAGCAATGTGTAATCAGCAAGAGGAGCAATTCAAGCAATCTTATTTTGATCTTCCAATTTGGGCATCGCCGCGTGACCTAATGGCTTCGCTTTGTGATGAGTAAGAATCTTTTAGTAAATGTGTATGTTCTTGGCTGTAAGGAGGAACAAAATTGAACCTAGGGTGGAAACTCGTGCTGTAATTTATGTAACTTGTAATGTTGATAGATAGTTATGCTCTTAACAATTGAAGCAATCCTATTTTGATATTTTGATTGGCATTGTTTTGTGGTGAGTGATTATCTTTCAGGATAGGTGTATGTACACAATTGAACCTTGTGTGGAACGCTTGTTGTAGTTTATGTAGAACTTGTAATGTTGATCGATAGTAATGTTCTACTATGTTACTTGGACCAGGACTGAGGACTCAAGTGTATGTGTGGATACGAGTATGTAAACAATTGAACCTTGTGTTGAACTCTTGTTGTAGTTTATACAGAACTGGTAATATTGATAGATACTAATGCTCTACTATGTTACTTGAACTAGGACTCGAGTGTATGTGTGGATATGAGTATGTAAACAATTGAACCTTGTGTGGAACTCTACTATCTTACTTGGACTAGGACTCCAGTGTATGTGTGAATACCGAGTATATGTCCAACATGGGAATGTTCAAATTTTTAAAGTTTTTTCATGTATTTGGAGGGTCCTTGGAATCAGATCCCATTCTGTCCGAAAATATATCGGACACTAGTTACATTCAAGAAAAATGAAGAGTGGGAGCAACATAGATGCTCTAAATAGTTATCATGTAAGTTAATATGGTAGTTTCATTGAACTCACCATTTGATGCAGTGGAAGTATGTATAGTCTAATGTGAGTTTAGTTCCTTGAAATTTTACTTATATGTGGAGTCGTATTAAATAAAACTTATAGGAAAAGACTTATAAGCAAAGCCGGTTATTTGAAACTTGTGTTGGGTATATTTTATGTGAATAGCATGAAAAGCTTCATGTTAGTTTGGGATATTGCTGCATGGTAATAATAATAAAATGACTGTTTTTTGTTCTGAATTTAGGTCAAGATGGTATAAGTGTGAGAAAATTGCCTTTCTATGCAATATTTCCGAGTACGATTCTGACACCAAGTATGTTCAATTTTTAATAAGAATTTCAATTGTTTTTTTTTTTTTTTTTGATACAATGTGTAGAACTACCTATAATTTCTCACTAACCCATAAATAGGAGGATAATGCGTTTCAACGCATTCAAACTAACGTCCTTTTGCATTGGTAACAATACTCTTGCGAATTGAGCTAAGACTCAATCGGCAAATTTACAAAGTAATTTTTACATCTATGTATTTTGTTGTTTTGGTACCAAGGATTGAAATTACATCTTTTGAGTATTTGTTTGCTTTTCTTTTTTTTTTTTTTTTTTTCCTTTTGAATAATTTTTTTCTTTTGTAATAACCATATGGTCAAGGTATTTTGTATTTATATTATAATTTTTTTATAAGATAATAATTTATGTTGCTTAAAATTTTGATATTTGTTATGTATTCATATATTTTAATATTTTTGGCATTATGTAATCGTGTAGAATCTAATATTCCAATTATGCGAAATAAAATATGATTCAAAAAAGAAAATTGGGGCTTTTATATTTGAATACTGTAAAAAGAAAATGAATTCCCAAATAAGGAAGATTTGGGATTAATTTTCAATGGGGGGTTTTCAACATTTACGAGTAATCCAATTAATTGGTGATGATGATCATCGTCTTTAACACACACACAGGTGTTGTAGGTCTCCTAATATTTTTAAGAAATCTGTACTTAAAACTGTTATAAATTTGATTTGAGATTGCATAACTTCAACAAACCCTTGATATGTACTTTCAAAATCCAAAAATCTCAATCATTCTAATTGCTTTTTTTCAAAGTTTATCTAAATATTTACAAATGAATTACATAATTCAGGACAAATTAATCAAAGGTCACATAATTTTATGAAGCGTCATTAACTTTAATCCAATATATAATTTTATATATGAATTTTAATTTTGTACAATTTTATATGTGAAATGATCTAATTGTTACAAATTATTAATATAGCATCATTTTATGTTTGTATATTACATATACAAATAATTATATTTACCAATATAAAAATAATTTGATGTATTTATTTCTTTAAAGTCTATGATTGAATCAAAATTAAATTTTCATGTACATATTTGAATCACAATCAAAGTTTAATATATAAAATTACATCAAATCAAAATTCACGTATCAAATTGAACATAAATCAAAATTCATATATAATTTCGATATTATTTTAGATTATGATGACCTATCTGAATGTTGTTTCCTTTGTTGATTAATCAAACACTTCATTGCAGTCTCATAAGCAGCAAAGATAGCACCATTCACAACAAAAGCTCTAGCCAAAGTTGTTCTTAACCCTCTCCAAAGAACCCCATGCCCTTCTTGTTTCACACTTTTCTCCACACAATCGATGACGCCGTCATACCCTTTTCTCGATGATGTCCACGACTGAGCCTGCAATCGGGTCTTCACAACATCCAAAGGATAGCAACCAATCCAGCTACTAACACCTGCTAAACCACCTGATATCCACATCGTTTTTAGGCTCTCGTCGCCGGTTTTTCGACACCCGGGATGGAGTTGTTCTCGCATGTATTCGTAGGTCCAAAAGTAGATGCCGTGGGCGGGGGCATCTCTGAGTATGGTGATATTGAAACCCCGAAATAGTCCTCGTATGCCTTCGGTTTTGAGTATGGTTTTAGCGACGTGAATGGGTCCGGTCGGGGAAGTTTTTTTCGATAATTGGAGTCGAATTTTAATGAGTTCAACTGGTGAGACAATCAAGCTTTGTATGGCCCCGGTTCCAACTCCTGCCATGGCTACGCCTTTGTAGGATGGGACGGAGTCAGTATTAGCAAAAATGGATGAGTCAAATGCTCGTGAAAGTATAGCGTATATTTGGAAAACCAAAGCGTTCTGTCATGTGCAAATATCATCAATGAGATCCCTTTGTCAAAATAAAATTAAGGAAGATTTCAAGAAAGTCGATAATCTCTATAATAGTTATTTTCTATATCAATATTTTGTCATAACAATTAAGTTTCTAGTAAAATGGGTTTTTTATGTTTTTTTTAACATTCTATAACATTTTCTCACTTATAACAACTACAGTTATAAAATACAATATTTATTAAATTAATTCTCTATAATAATATATTATCTGATATTTAAGTAAAATTATAGCAATTTCATATAAAAAAGTCTATTAACTATAATTTATTAAATAAAAAGTATCTTAATTAAAATATCATTTCAATAAAATTTTTAGATTTCACATGAAAAAAAATATACTAATTATACTTTATTAAATGAAAATAATCTTAAAGGTGGAATTGAATATATCAATTCAGTAAACCATTAAAATTTCTAATTAAATATTTTATTATGGATTTAAAATATCATGAACGTATAAATTGATTACTAGAATTTAATAAATCATGATAAATTAATTAATTTAACTTCATAATTCATACTGATTAATTAAACTTGTTAGAATTATGAACTTCATAATTAATAACGTGAATGAATGCAAAATAAAATATGCATAAAAACAATAATGCCCACGCCTGCAATACATCTTTTAATTTGTTGATTTGATTTCTACTTTTTTTTAACATAATTTCTATTTTTTTATTTGACGGAAATTGATTATGTGAATTCTATAACAGGTTTACAACAATAATCTTCTGTTATAGGTGTATAACAAGATGTTATAGGTGTATAACAACCACCTCTTTACAACGAACAAAATCTTAATAGACAAATAAAACTATTATAAGGAGGTGTTGTAATTATGATTTTAATCTCTCTACAACAAAACTTATGATCCAAGAAACAACGAAATTGATTGAATGGATTAGAGAAGAAACCTGAAAAGTGACCGATGCCAATGGTGCACCCATGCCTTTATAGAGGGCAGCAGGTCCTTCCTTGATAAAAACCTGCCGTAGGATGCTAAAAGCTGAACCTGTATTGGAGCTTTGTTGTCGGATTCTAAGTGTGTCGAGTGGGTGGCCGGCGATTGTGCCGGCAATGCCACCGAATCCTCCGGCCACGAATTCTCTTCCCCAATTACTTGCAAGTAACTCTTGCCAGAAATCCATTAAATATCCAAAAACAACCAAAATATGAAGCCTTTTCTCTTGTTTAAATCCAAAACCCCCCAGCACTTCTTATATTTTCATATTTTATATACACAAGTTAGCTGTATTCTTTATTTCTTGAGAAAATGATTAAAATCATTTCGTGATTATTGTAATTTTGGATATAATGAATGCTGTTGAGATCAATTTTTAGACATTAAAGAAAGAAAACAAATCATAAACTTAAATTTCTAATGGTTTATCTGACTTTCTGCATAATCTTTTATGACCAAAAAAAAAAAAAAAAAACACAAAGTGGGAAGAATGGAGAGATAATGATTTTTCGTTTTGGTTTTCTTTTGTGTGTGTGTGTTACAAAAAACAGGAGAACCGGAACAAATGCCGCAGGTTGCTTAGTAGGAAACGGCCAACTGCCTCCTTTTTATTCTCTCCATTACCAGCTTGCCACGTCTCCCTATGTTCTACACTTTCCCATCCCCTGGGGCTGGGCGAGGGTCAAGTCGAGATAAAAAAATTATACATTATTAGGGTTATAATTAATAAATTTATGCTTATAAAGGATTAAACTGAATTACTAATTTTTACAGGGGGCCAAAAAAGAATCACCATTTTATCCAATTGTTGGGATTATGATTTAATGTTTTCATAAGTTGTTCAACCTTCTTTGGGCATTTTTTATTATATATATAAAAATGTTTTAGGTTAAGAATTATAATTTGAATTCAAATTATTTATAGAAAAGTAAATGCTCTACCAATAAATTATAATTTAAAATTTGTTATGCAGATTTTTTTACAATATTATATTATATATCTTATTAATTATGTACTAAATACTATTAGTGTTACTTATTATTTAAACACGAAAAAAAACATTTAACTCCGATAGGTTAAATTATCATTCAATGTACTAAATTCGATTCATTTAAATTAAATTATGGAAAAGTCTTCAAATAATTCAGATTAGATTGGATTTAGTTCGATTCAAATTTGAATAAAATTTATGTTACAGTTCAATCTGATTCATCGATATTTCTAATGAAATTAACTCTAATCAATGTACATGTAAAGTCAATTAATAAAGTAAAATATGTTAATTGAGTTTTAATTTAGTTGATATCGTTATTGTTGTAACAATCAGGACAATGTGATTTTAAACATAATTAACCATATTTTTTCTTTTGATTTATAAGTTTGGAGATATGAGTAGTAGTTGAAAAACAAAGCAAAGCATGAGAAAAGAAAATTGGAGTTTGTCAAGGGCATTAGCTTGGAACAAACGCAAGTGGTCTCCTTCAATTACTCGAAGCATTAGCCAGTTGTACTATAGCTAAGCTATCACTATTAATCTCAACCTTTCAAAAACCACAATCCCAAGCCCTTATTGTTGTACCTAGCAACGCCCAACACATCAGTTATACCCCTTAATATAGCCACCAACACTGTCCCTCAAGACCCCACTACCAACTAGAGGCGAAGCCAGAGGGCTGGCATGGGCCTCGGCCCCCTTAAAATTATAAAAATTCGATTTAATCTTTTATAAATTATAAAGATATAAATTATAAAAAATTAAAATTTCATCCGGCCCCCCTAAAAAATTGTCCTGGCTTCACCCTTGCTACCAACTCTAGCTAGTCTATTAGTTCCGACCGCACCATCGACATTAAGTTTCACTCACCCTTGTGCTATAGGCCATGCATCCTGATTTGTTCGAGGTCTCATTACAATTCATCTGGATAGCAATGTTTAAACCATGAGAGGTTTCTAGCAACGATGTACACGTATGAAGTGTCTTCAGGTCAATCATTCGTTTGTTCCTCCTCTTCAACATGTTCTCAACTATCCAATCCGATGAAGCTGCCGAGATGCCAGGTTCCATATATATGCATTCTCGAAGTACATAATAATACTCTCTTGTCCGCTACCACATATAGTACAAGAAGCATTATCAACTATTCCTCTTCTAAACCCTTTCCGTATTTGTCATGTAACTCTCACACATAACGAGTCATAAATAAAAACCCATTTTGTAGTTGGTACATCCCAAACTACAACCCGCCAGGTCCTTCTTCGCCCATTCCCCAACCACAAATACCGTCTCCCGCAGCCTGCATAGGTGGCCATGAGCTGACAGACATATTGAGCCTCTAATCCCATTCTCCTTCAGAGTTAACCAAATATCTTATTCGTATCTACCTATGTCATATTATGACAATGATTACTTAAAGGGCCTAATTCTGCAACTTAAGTATCCTTCCAAAATTTAACGTGCATATTATTATCAATTTATTTTTAAGATTACAACTTTATTATTTTTCAATAAAAAATTATTTTTTTTTAAAAACGATCTAACCACTTTAACTAAAAACAGGGGGAAAAGAAAGTAAATTAAGTTAAAAGAAAATTAATTAACCATTGAACTGTTTATTTAAAAAAAAAAATCTCACAATTTTCTACAAAAACAAAAAAGCAACAGCAAAGTTTGGAAATCCGATTCCATGGCTTCTCGTCGGCGTATGCTTCTAAAGGTGATAATTCTTGGTGACAGTGGGTAAGTTTATAATCGTTTTGTTTTAAATCTTAATTTAGTTGTATTTCCATTTTAAATTACAATTATTTGAATTCCTTTTTGGCTTTTAATTTCTAGGGTTGGAAAAACATCTCTAATGAATCAGTAAGCTCTGAAACTTGAAATCTGAATTTGGGATATTCAATTTCCGGTTATGATGTTTTAATATGATTGCAATTAGGTATGTTAATCGTAAATTCAATAATCAATACAAAGCCACAATAGGAGCGGATTTTTTGACAAAAGAGATTCAATTTGAAGATAGATTGTTCACATTGCAGGTATCATCTGCTTCAACCACTTACATAAATTATTCTTTTACTCCCTATCTTTTAATTTTTTTTAATTTATTTTCTCTCAAATTTGTTAGTTATTAAATTTAAATTTGATTTTAAATAAATCAGTTTTTTTAATATTTTACTTAATTGAATTAAGTTTTAAGGTTAAATAGGATATATTATTACTAGAGTATTTTGATCTTTTTATTCTTTTTAAAAAATAATAAAAATATTATAGAGATTTGAGCTCACGCCACCTACATCTATAAAGAATTTAATATTATGGGTGGGGGCATAAATTGCAGAGATTCGCCCCTGGTTGATAATATTGAATTGCATCATTGAAAGGATTAAATTGCATTACTAAAAAAATAATAGGGTCTAAAATATTTGTGTGCGTGTGTGTGGTTAGATATGGGATACTGCTGGGCAAGAAAGATTTCAAAGTTTAGGGGTAGCATTCTATCGAGGAGCTGATTGCTGTGTATTAGTGTACGATGTCAATGTCGCCAAATCCTTTGATGATCTTAACAACTGGCGAGAAGAATTCTTGATTCAGGTCCCAAATTTTTAATTTTTTTCTTTTTATGATTTTTTCAATTTTTTTATTTGTAATAATGAGACATTAGTGCGTTTTATATTTTAGGCCACTCCATCTGATCCTGAAAACTTTCCTTTTGTCGTGTTGGGAAATAAGGTTGATCTTGATGGTGGCAATAGTCGAGTGGTAAGATGTTTGATTGTTTTACACTCTTTTGGCCAGCTTTCTATAGTAATTATTTTTCCATATAAAAAAAAATTAAAATGAGAGTGGATGAATTATCTGAGTAGAACTTCAGGTTTTCATTTTCTTAGTGTCTTGTTTTAGTTTATGAAAGCTTCAATATTGGGACCAACCAAAAAAATATTTCAATCTCGAATTTGTTAATTGTCGACTCTAAAAGTCAGCTACCTCAAACTTGCTAAATGTCACTCTAAAGATCAATTGCTTAATTTAACTGACCTAAGTGGTTTTATTTGGCATATAAGAAGTATCAATATGAGAACGAAAAAGGGTTAGAGATTTTTGAGATTCAAATTTCAAATCTATTGAATGTCTCGAACTTACTACCCAAGTCCCAAACACAACGTTCTTTGTGTCTTTTTTGATAAAACCAAGGCCTCAAACCCATAATAGGAAAAAGGTTTTAAATGTCGAGATTAAAACCTTAGATAAAGTATGACTGCACAACTAATTGAGCTAAGTTTCGGATTTAGTTTCCTTGGCGCCTTCATTTGGTACAAAAGTATTCTCAACTTAAGTATAGAAAAAGGATTGTATATGTTGATATTTGAACTCTAAATTTAGTGGCAGGATTAATTACTTGAGCCAAGTTCTGAGTTTAGCTTACTCAATGCCTTAAATGACAACTTTTCCTTGTGGTTAAGATTTCTGAAAAGACGGCAATGGCATGGTGTGTTTCAAAGGGAAACATACCGCACTTCGAGACATCGGCAAAAGAAGGATTCAATGTTGATGCCGCATTTGAATGTATAGCCAAAAATGCTCTCAAGAATGAACCTGAAGAAGAAATGTAAGTATCATGTGTTTTTCTCAAACATATATATGCTCTTGGCCTGGGGTAAAGCCAAAATTATTTTCAAGGAAATCGAGATTAAGTTATATATTTTTATAAAAGTTAAAATACAACTTCATCTTTGATTTTAAATTGAAATTCTAACATTTTTGGAGATTAAATTATAATTATATCATATATTAATTTATTTATTTTTAAATTTTTGGGGATCTAAAGCAACAATCTAGGGGGGCCAGAGCCCTGCCTACTCCCTTTCTTCGCCCCTGTTCTTGGATACCAAGACGTAGTTCACATGAGCACCAAAATGCATGGATACAATAATGCCTTAAATCTTGTTTTGAGTCTACAGATTAGATTGGACAAACAACATTGTTGTTTTGCTAATTTGTTTCGTACGGTTCTTATTTTATCGATGAATCGAAGATACCTTCCTGAAAATATTGATGTCGTCGACGGTGGTTGGCCTCAGAAATCGACTAGTTGTGAGTGTTAGTTGAGTCCGTCGGATTGGAAGCGAGCTAATTTTGATCGGAGCACCAAAAAGAAAACCTACCGTAGATTCCGCCATTCTATCATCAATTAACGGTGAAGGTTTTGACAATTAGTAATAAACTAGGGATTGGTTTTTTGTAACATAAGCTGGTAGAAATGTTGATTGTTCTTTGGTCTTGTTCTGTAATAAAAACCGTGTAGGCTCTGTTTTATTTGTAGTCTTTCTAATCTTGTTCTTTACATGTTAAGTGTTCATTTTTTCTACCAATTTTCCAACTTCTAATTGATAAAATAATAAATTTAACCCTCTCAAAAACCTTATAACATACCAATAAGAATATTAAATTTTTAGTAAATTTGTTAATTTTTTTTCAAAATCAAGATCAATTTTATAAAATATATAAAATTAAATTTATTATTATGCCAATATAAAGTAAAATAAATTGATAAACACTGAAGTTGCTCACTGCTAAAATTAACACGAGCCAAATTATTCCACTTCATTTGAAAAAGACCAATTTGCTCAATATCAAATTTAAAAGTTACCACTATCAATTTTTTTTCAAGTTTATCCATGTATTTAGAGGGTTATATTCCAACTAAAAACTGAATTGAAGATGCAAATGGGTTAAGACTAGAAAATAGATCGACGACAAAAGGAAAGCACAAGTTTCCAACATAATACGATTCAGGTCCACGAACTATACTAGAGACCCGTGACAATAGCACATAGCCTCTATGTAGGCGAGAAAGTTGATCTCGGCAAATGTACCATGAATTTTAACATCCTTGGTCATACATCAGTCCGCGATGGACTACAACGTTTTGGTTTTTATCCTTACGATAGAACCAAAAAGATTTCTAAACCCTAACCGTTGATCCACATCTCAGGGTCAGGCGCTGATAAGCACGCATAAGCTAAAGGCTCATTTAAAGCCTTATATGCTCATTCATTAGGTGTTAAAATTCGCTAGTCGAGAACACCTACAGTCTAACTAACTACTCATACATGATTCATCGCATAAATCAGAACCAATCATTCAAAGATGAGATGCATATCTTACGAGAATTCATAAGAAGCAAGGAAAACAATAAGGGCCGATTGTCTCGGACACTGAAGGGATCAAATTCACAAGCCAAATTGAAGCAATAGTGAACCACAACAATAGGAGATTTACAAATGTATAGACAAAAAACACAAACGTAGAACTTGAATTTATTAAGTTATACGTCACGAAATTACACAGTTTTTTATAGCAAATTCAGAATGAAACAAGAGCATCAAATCATCCCAACTATCACAATAGAAACAAGAGACATCAGCATAATAGATGTTTTAATCCCAAGACATGACTCGATAAGTTTGGTTTAGCTCGGGTTTTTAAGAACCTCATTTCTTGCCACTCTTCTTAAGACCAGAACCACCAAATGATCCCTTTTGTGATGCCTTTGCTCTCAGCTCTCTAAGGGCCTGCACATCAAAAAGAAAAATTCAGATTGGCTATTCGTGAAAGAGAAAGGAATAAACAAACAGCAAATGAATAAAAAACCCTATATCTGACCTTCTCTTCTTCTTTCTTTTTCTGAATGTTAGCCAAATCATGCTGGCATAATAAAAATAAATAAACCAGTATTAGAAAATGCCTTCAAAACAATGATTAAATCAACAAGATTATTAAGGGAAGATACAAGATCTTCAACAATAAAATTAGACCATGAGCGCACAATTTAATCTGGAAAAAAAACAAAACTGAAAAAAAAAAAGAATAATTTACCCTAATATCACAAAAAAAAAGAAAACAATTGAATCCTGAAATTGAGTAGATTACAATTCACAATAGGAAAAAGCACAAAATTCCATAAGGATAACATGATTATCTTTCGATTCTCTATCAAATTCTCCCGATTTTAAAATTTTGAAATAATTAAACCAAAAACACAGATTTAGAATTAACGGTGTCGCGATTTAACATTTAGGAGCATATCAGATCTTGAAACAAATTAAGTTTCTTTAATAATATATATAATCAAAATACCTCGTCGTATTCTTTCTTCTCAGCTTTGGGTTGCTTCAAAGGCTTTGCTTTGCCACCTTCAAAAAAACCCAAAAATACACAAATTAAAATCTTCGAAAATTACAGGAATCACAAAAAAGGGAAAAAAATTTCTGTTCATAAATTTGAAGAATCAAAATTGGGGAAAAATCCAGATCTTCGAATAAGATTTAGTTTACCTTGCTTGGAAGACATGATTGAGAGTTTAGGATCAGGGTCTGTAATGAAAATTCGAAGAGATAAAAAGAAACCGATGAACAGAGAAAGTAAAGAGCCCTAACCCTAAAAACACAATTATTGAGTATTTAGGAATCAACTAAGACGCCCGTATAAATAGAGAAAGTAAATTTGCACGCGCCTTGCGCGTGACTAATTGCTGCCTGAAATTACCAAATACTGAATAAAGAAAAGCAGCCTCCGCCGCTCTTTCTTTTTTTTTTTTTTTTTTTTTCCCACTTTTCTTTTATGTAAATATTTTTAAAAAATATTGCCAATTTTCATCTTTTTAATTATTAACAGTATTTTTTTAGGGTTAATATACTATTAGGTACCTATATTTCGCTTCAATGTTCAGTTTGGTACTTAAGTTTTTTCTAATGGATACTTGAGCTTTTCTTTTTCTCATACGAGTACCTACATTTGACTTTAATATTCAATTTGATACTTGATGTTTTCTTTTGTCCCAAATAATTACCTATATTTTTTTTATTAAAACACACATGTCAATTATTTATTGGATTATATGATGTTATTTAATTCAGATACCAAATTAAACATTGAAACCAAATATAGATACCAAAAAGTATATTAACCTCAATTTTAAGGGAACAGTAGTTAAAAAGAGGTAATTGTTTTTATTAAAAAATTTAATTTTCATATATTATTTTAGAACCCCAAACATAAATTCTATATTATTTTAGTTTTTTAGCTACATATATTGGTTTAATTTTTTTTTTCTTTTCACTATTTAAAGATGCTTAAACTAATTATATTTTTACTTTCTCATTTTTTTGAAACCTCTTAAATTATTTCTATTTTAGTATTTTCTTTACTATTGATAGACAAATTATTTTAGCTCTTTCATTATTCTCTTTTAACCTTTTCTCTTATTCCTAAAATAAAAGAAAAAAATAAATACTTTTTAACATACCAACACGTAATTTCTAAGAGTAACTAGAAAATCAACTTTGACCACAAATCTTCCTATATAGTAACGTAAAAGTTTCGTTCTTCAAAAAAACACACACACAGATACACATTCATTTTTTTCGATTTTTGTTTTTCAAGATGTTTGACTATTGTTTGAAGCCAAAATTCTCTGCAAAATGGTTAGATACGAAACAAATAAATGTTTTTTTCTTACTATTTTTTTCAATTTCTGAATTAAATTATGATGTTTTGATATTTTATTTTTAAATATCGGATTTTGGAATAGCAAATCGAAAATGAAGAAGAATAAGCTTAGAGTCGAGACTATAAAGAAGAAGAGAAATTCAATGGAGAAGTATATGAAGAACGATATTGCTATGCTTCTCAATAATGGCCTTCTTTACGATGCTTATTGTAGGGTAATTATCTATTTTTTAAAAATATTTTTTGGCTTTTCTTTTAATAATTAATTAATGCATAAACCTTTTTTTTTTTTTTTTGCTTTCAATGCCTAAAACTTGAGTTTGATAATTGTTATTAATTTCCATTTTTTGTTTGCCTTTAAGTATGTATGTGATGGAAAATCCTCCCATTGTTTGTTTTAACTGAGTTTCATTAAATTCTAATAAGTTTTTTACTTCCTCTTTTACTTTTTAGGAAATACTTATTTTTCCTTTTCATCTTTTTGGGTGAAAATTTTGAAAATATAAAACAAAAATTATTTTTTAGGGGAGATAACGTGTTAAAAGAGTAGGAGTCTCTTGTCAGGGTGTTTGAAGTAGTAAACAACATACATTATGCATATAAAATATTGTTAGATAAATATGTTACCATTTGTTTTATAGGCAGCTCAGGTGCTAACTCACTTACTTAATAATAATGTTTATATGTTACAGGGTCTGAGTTTAAATCTCATCAGTAAATATAAAATTATTTGATGAGTGTTTATGTAAATTGCTTTATGCACCTCGACAAAGCATTTCCACTTTATATACTTGTTACATCTTCATATTTGATTGAAAAAAAAAGGGAAATGATAAAAGATGAAAATAAATGTTAAAAGTAAATTTTATTCTATTTCAAAATTTTTAATTTAATTGTGGAAAAAAAAAGGAGATTATTTTAACTCATTTGGTAGCGATAGAATATTCGAAATTGTTGCCGAAGACTAAAGGAAACACATCATGGGACTAGTTGCCACCATTATGTTGTAATATTCTTGCCACACCACTTTAAATATTCTTCAATTAAGGGTGAGTTAGAGTGGACGGTGGAGCAGTGTGGTGTATTTAAATTTTTTTTGTCATACGCTACAGTATCGTTATAGTATTTAATTTCACTACCACTGTTATTTTTATACTAACCGTAAATAATCGCATCGTCCATCCAAACCCACCCTTAATGTTTCGCCCCCTATAAATTATGCTATTGGGTTTGAGTTGTAGGGATCAACTTGTGATATATGCATTGCAATAGTTTGTTGGTACTGATAATACGTGAAATGTATATATTCTTATCTTTCATGTGATATGCAGTTAATAAAATCAATTGAATTAAAAATTAATTTTTAAATACTTGAATTTTATAAGTTTTAAAAGACTTAAAGAAAAAAAAACTTAAACTCTTTGATAAAAAAACTGTTTTACTATATATTGGTTTCATGTTTTTAATTTTTTTAAATATGAAAATGTAAATTATTATTAATTTATATATTTTAAAAATTAAAAATAGCTAAACCATATATATGCATGATAAGTATAATTATATCATATAAATTTAATGGTTGAATTGTCAAAATATTATAAAAATATTTATATATTAGCAATAATTATATTACATCAGTTAATGTTTTGTTTTGGGTGTGGAATTTAAAACAGGCAGAAGGTCTACTGATTGAGCAAAACAGAACAGAATGCTACAATTTCATAATGCAATTTAGTGAGTGCATCTCAAAGCATGTTTCAATCATGCAAAAGAAGAGGTATTTTTATTTTAGACTCTGGAATTTGTGCTACTTCATTTCTATTTACAAAATCAACTCTTTTTTTTTTTCTTTAGAAAACTCAAAATTAATACCTATTTTCAAGTGCTTTGATAAAAGAAATACAAAATACCCACCATTTCAAAAAGTATAGGATATAGAAAATGTTTGTTTTTACCCAAAAATTCCTATTCCTTTCGCATAAAAATATATTTTATTATTTTCGCATAAAAGTAGAATATAAATAGTGGTAGTGTGCTGGAGATTCAAATTTATGGAATCAGTTTTCTATTCTTAAACTACAAATACCAAATTAATCCTTGATTCAATTCAAGGTGAGGGTTTTTTTTTTTTTTTCTGATTGTTATAATTGACTTGGGGAAATTTTTTTTGTTTAATTTTATTAGGTTTTCAGATTTCAGGTTTAATTACCCTAATCCCCTTTTTCTCTTACATGAAATTAAACACAATTTTTTTCGCATGAGGAATGCCACGTCATTTTATTATTATTCATACTTGGTGCCACATCAAATATTTAATAGTAGATTAATTTTTTCATCCATTTTGAGTTAAAACGATAAATACGAATATTCGAAAGACTAAAAAAGACCGAAAAAATTGAAAGAGTTAAAATAATCAATTTTACTAAGTTGAAGGGCTAAATAAATCAATCACCCTTTTTTTAAAACTCTTTCCTTTAAGAATGAAAACTTTTTTCGAGATCAATTTTCGAAATAGTAATAGTAATCTGGTGTTTAATATTATTCAGAGAATGTCCTGAGGAATGCAAAGAAGCAATACCATCTCTGATATACGCTGCAGCTAGATTTGCTGATTTGCCAGAACTACGTGAACTAAGAGCTTTATTTACCAAGAAATATGGAAATTCCTTAGAACCATATTTAAATCAAGAGGTAATTAATAAAAATAATTGTTTCAAATTATGTAAAATGTTGTGATTTTAAAATTGGATCAGTAGCCGAACTAGTTAGGTCATCGATTCATCAGTCCAACTAGTTTATTCGATTTGATTGAATAAATCATTAAAAAATCTGATTCAAATTCAACAATTGTTTAATTTGGTTCAACTAGTCCAGTTCAAACAATAATACTCAATATTCTTAAGGATATTATATTTTTTTAAGTACTAACTTAAATAATTTTCTTATTATATAGTTTGTGGTTAAGCTAAAGGCAGAACCTCCTACAAAGGAGATGAAACTTCTATTGATGTACGACATAGCACAAGAGTTTTCTACTGAATGGGACCCCAAAGCTTTGGAACAAAAACTATTTAAGCCACCTCAAATGGAGCAAGTAAGCCTTCCTATCTAGAACCTTGTAAAATATTGTATGTTACGCGTTGATACATAGTATCAATGGAAGTGGAGAAGGAGGAGAGGAGGGTGATACCAAAAAAGGCCGATTCACACATGCCCGGGCCGAAAGCCAAAAAAGTAAGAGATTGGAGAGGAGAGGATGATGGCTTGGCATCTTAGGATTTGATGGGAGGAAAAGAGAAAGCCCCTTCTATGTTGTGTTGTGGGGTAGTTATTGGTAGATCATGGTTCCCAAGTGGTCGCCTCTTGAGGAAAATGCACTCGTTAATAGCGGGTGGCCTAATGAAGGGTCCAATTGGGTGATTAAGGATGAATGGTCCCTCTCGTGGATGGTACGAAGCACACGGGTGGTTGGTCATTAAACAACCATCCGAACAATATAAGGCGGGGGAAATTATTGGCGGGTCTCTCCGGTTGATTCTCGTGTTGCCACGTGTCTTAATCGAGGTAGAGGTATAACATTATGAAACATGAGTTGATAACGATTTTTAAAGATTTTAATGCTATAAAAAATTATTATCTATTGTTTATTGTTTACAATAGATTTTTTTCAGTTAAAAGGTATTATATGTGATGTACTTATAATGTATAATTTAGTGAACATAATAGTGACATATCCTCAAAAGTTTCCAAAAAGTGTATATATATATATGAACCAAATATAAGTCTAACAAGTTTAAATGTAAATGTAAAGGAATCATTAAAAAAATGACATCTAATAAGTTGGAAATTCAAATCATAATATTTGCAACTTCTCGATTCATTTTCATCCTAGTATTTCATCATATTAAATAATTGTATATTCTTACAATTTCTATGTCGATTTTTTTTTTTTTTTTTTTTTTTTTTTTTTTTTGCGAGAATGATGCCCAACATAAGTCCTTAAACGATAAAGTTGATGATGGATACAAGTTGCTTGATACCAAGCATGATACCTTCCAAAACACCAAAAATTTTAGTGCTGATGAGAATGATACTAATGACAACATCAATAAGCCTACAAGACCAGTTGGTAATAACACAAACTCAACTAATAAAAGTAAACCAAGATTAACTAGGATGAAACGAGAGGAATCACTTGGTGGGGTTGCAAGTATGAGTCCAACTAAAGAAAATCGTGAAAAGGAACATGAAAAAAATATGCATTTTGGTAACACAAAACCATTAGCTTATAAGACCAATGAAGGCTCAAGGTCTCCTCCATGTGGAACTCCAATAATTCCAACAAATACAATGGGAAGAAGGCACAATCGAGTCCCCTCGTTTCAACTAGGTATATTAAGTAAGCATGTGCATCCTAAATTACCAGATTATGATGATTTGATAATTCAGCTTGCATCTCTGAGAAAAGATTAATTTTTATGAAGTTTTTAAGTTATTCTATATAATAAACATATGTGCCACGTGATACTTTTCTAGCAAGTTACGGCATTATTGATTAATGAGGATTGACAACTTCAGACACTACAGTAATAAAAGATTTTTTGTAAATACCAAATTAGTAAAAATAGACAATTTGAAGGCACAACGAGAATTTAACCCAATTAGCATAAGGAGAGTTAAAAACTTGAATTTGATTTGTGTTTTTAGAAATTAAATATTTTTATTCACATAATTGATTATCCAATCTAATAATGGAATGAGAACTTTCAAGTTTGATTTACACGATGATTCACTAATTATTTATTTGACTTAAATTCAAATACAACGATGGCTCAGTTCTAGCAATTAACTTGCAAATGAGATGATATTTTAAACTTTTTTTTTATAAGGTTAAAATTTGTTGTTAATCTTAATGCAATCATTATAGCCATTGATAGTTTCTGTTAAAATTTTCATCTTAATATGTTCATTTTCTATCAATCATATACACCATCATATGAGAAAATCCTAATCAAAATTCTAATTTGACAAATTTTGATGAGAAATACTTATAATTTTAATGATTGGACTAAAATTTTTAAATATAAAATATAAAGATTAAAATTTTAATTTTTAAAGTACATAAACTAAAACTCATATTTTATTAAAATACAAAGAGTAACAACAATTATTAACATTTGATAAATAGAGATAAGGTATATGGTTGCTGGGATTTCAACCCAGCTTTCATTTTTTACAAGATAATAATTTTCCACTAATTCAAGAACTTGTTGAAGGATCTCCTTTCCTTTTTTTTTTTAATAAAATGATACCCTAAACCTTTTTTTTTTACAGAAAATGATACCCTAAACTTGATTATAATAATTAGGGTACTTGTTATGGTATAAGAACTCTTAATTCCCCTAACTTGCCACTAAGAGGATTTTTTTCTAAAATTTAATTAGAAATAATAATTAGAAATATTGGAATGAATAATTTAATTTAAATTAAGCTAACTAACTAACACATATATATATAGTATTTATATAGTAAAACTCGAATCTAAAACGTTTCAGTTCTTACAATTTCAGTTTTTATCAATAATGTTAATGTCTCATTTGATATCAAATACTATATAACCAAATTCAACAACGAGAGCAGAAAACATTTAAGGTGTGATCTTATTATAGTAGAATCCTTTAAGATCTTTTTTAAATCAATGAGTTAAAAGACAAAAATGAAAAAATTATAGCCGTTCAATAAAGTCATATAAAAAACATAGGAAGTTGTATTGATAACTTGGAACCTACTAAATTGGTTACAGAATATGTTGTTTTTTGTCTAGAAAATCAGTTTATCATCTTTAATGCTGAAACCGGCTGAATTAGTTAAAAGATTAACTTATGATTCTCAATAAAAAAGTTTACATGACATGATCAACGATGATTTGATTTTTTTTTTATTTTAACCGTTAATTTAAAAGGATATTACGAAAAAAACATTGTAATTCTTTCTAGTACTTTTGACATTTGATTTTATATATACATGAAAAAATAATTATTTATTAAATTTAATTTAAATTAAAAATATAAACTCGGAAATAGACAAATAAGGAATACCTGGGCTGGACAACCTGGGCCTACGGGGCCGAACAGGTAGTCCACCCCTTGGCGAGCTCTATTTCTACTTTCCATTTTTGTTAACCAAAACGCAGAAATCATCGATTAGTCAACATCGGTTCTTCACTACTTTTTTTCCAAATTATAAAACCGGACAACAGGAATAATATCGTCCGCTCCACAACTGCCACCAGCGCCGCCGCAGTCATCTACGTCGGAAAATAGAACAGCTTATATTGAGTAAAATGAACGGTGGAGATTCAAATGATGACGAGGAGGAACGGGAACAAGTTATGAGCGAGGTCCATCTGGGATGTCCACCTGGCATCTCCGGTCCTCACATTTCCCGCTTCACCATTTGCCTGCCTTCTGGTATTGATTTTCTTCTAAATTTAAACATAGAACAAATCAGTTAATTAGAGCTTTTTAATTTTTTTTTTGAATTTATATAGGAGTTGAATCCAGCAGATTTAATGGACTGTTCAAAGAAGAGGAATCTTGTTCGGACCAAGAAATTAGCTTCGATGAAGATGGCGACCTGATTTTACCAAGAAGACGCCGTAAGTAACCAAGTAACTTCGATAACCTCGAAGAAGCTTTTATTTTGTCTTTATTTTTTAATTATCTCTGTTTAATTTGCAGAGATTTCTCGGCGTTGTTTCACTATGAAAATCCAGCACAATATCACTTCATCCATTCCTAGTGTTGGTTTGCAGGTGATCCTTCCTTTCTTATGTTGTTTATAACTCCATTTTATAAGCCATTAACATAGGTATTACAAGCAAAGGCTTTAAATTTTGTAATTTTTGAATCCGTTTTCGCCTCTTAGGTATGGAAGGCCGAACTAATTTTGTCAGATTTTGTGTTACATAAGATGTGCACTTCAATGGAGTTCCATGGCATTGTCTCTTTAGAGCTTGGTGCTGGAACAGGTATATTACGTGCTTAGTGCTTAAAAAAATGTAAATACCAGTGCTATCTGTTAAGCATGTGTTTATGTGTTGAATCTCTGCAAGTTACTATGCCGGTTATCAAGGTTGAGCTTTCCCCGGATGGTCTTGAGTGAAATTAAATTAAGTAATCATTTACCTAATTCCTTTCAAAGATTAAGACATATAAATTAAATACTAAAATTAAATATACATTTAATATGGGAAAGTTGCTATAATTTCATTCAGATTAGAAATTCGAAGTTTCTGAACCTTTTAGGGAGTCATACCGCACATATGTAGTTGCTGAAATTGCCAAGTATTAGGCCTTTGAAGAAGTTTTCCTTAATGGCTTGGATAAGCCTTGATGCAATTGAGTTGGCTTGAGTAGCCTTGAGATGCAATTGAATTGGCTTGTAAAGCCTTGTGGCAAACGGGTGGCTCGATAGTAGCCTTAACACGAATGCGTTGTGATGGCTTGTGGGGAAGCCTTGAGACAAATCGTGGGTTTTTTGGCCTAGTTGAGAATAGACCTTGAGTAGGCTCTTAGTTGCCTAGTTGAAGGCACTAGAGTCTTTCCTCACCTAGTGGATGGTGTTGGCTTGCATGGGCTTGAGTTGCCCATTGAGATAAGAGAACAATTGTGAAATGGGGCATGCCTTGTATGGTGTAAGTCTTGAGGGACATAAATCTGATGACTAATGAGTGCACCTTAATTTTGTGTACGAGAGCCTCAGCGGGGATATGAGCAAGTGTGTGCTTGAGTAGTGCCAAAGTACACGAGTAGCATTCGAGTGTGCTTGAATAGCGTTGGAGCAGGTAAATGCTCATTTTGGGGCAATTGAGTTTGAGAGCTTTTGACTAGCGCTAGAGCTAATGAATGTTACTAGAGGCAACAAGCTAGAGTGCACTTGAGAAATGTTGGAGCAAGTGAAGTGTCCTCTTGAGGAAATCGAGTTTGAAGGCACCTGAGTAGTGCAAGAGTGCGCCTAGGTAGTGTTGGAGTGGTTGCAAGCTCCATCTGTGTTGGCTAGTGGGTCATTGCGATCAAGATAAGCTTGGAAGGCCTAGCGAGATTAAGCGGTCAGAGGACCATTCGAGATTATGGCTTGGTAAGCCAATTTCGTATTTTGTGTTGTGCAGGTCAGTGGACCTATTGAGTCGAGCAAGGCAGATGCAAGCCATGAGTTTGAGTCGAGATGGGCCGAAGGACCCTTGAGTTTTGATACGGCCCGCCTCGAGATGAGTCGAAACGTATGCGAGTTGCCCAATCGTCTACGAGGAGGAAATTAAGTCTTCGGAAAATTAGTCGGAATTTGAAGTTGAGTTTGCGGAAGCTTGAATAAGTTTGCTTGCTGAAATGGTTTTAAGTTGGGAATGGAGGTTTGAAATGAAAGAAATGATTTAAGAGACGGAAGGGTTAGGTTTGGGTTTGGTGATAGAAAGAATTATGGTAGTTGTAAATGACTCGGTTAATGGGATTGAAAGAAAATGGAAAAATGTCAAGTATGAAATGAATTGGTGTAGATGGAAAGTTGGACTTAAACAAGAAACGATTCAACACGATCAAGTGTCACCCCGGTTTCTATAGTTGTTTAAGGTGAAAAGATGAAATCGAAGATGGACCATGACCCGTTATCTAGGAAGATAATAACCGATGGCATAAATGAATGGAAGAGTACGATTGACGCCACAAGCAAGCTTGATAAGTCGGAATCGAAACTCGTACGAAAGATAGAGAGGAGAAAATCTCACTCGATGAACATAAGTTCATGAAATTTGATTAAGGTTCAAAAACAGTCTACAAATGAAAAACAACAAGTATTTATAATGCCATCTCTTGCTAGCCGAATAGACATTCAAATAACTTAATAACTAAGCTAAATTAATCTAGAAACACTTAGAAAATTCCAGAATTGAGTCTTTAATGGATGGTGGCCGGATTTAGCTGATGGAAGAGCTTTAGACAGCTTCTAGAAGTGCCCAAATGCATCCAAAATTAAATAGGGTCTTGGAAGCTGAAATGCTTCCTTAAGTTCGGCCATGGAGCATGAATGGGGTACCTTGAAAATTTGAATAGTCGTGTAACTCTCTAAGAAGCCTTGGGAACGTAAGTAGCCACTCAAAACCATTCATGCAAGCTCTTGAATGCTGTTCACGCATGGAGGAGCAAATTCCCAGCAGCTCCTTTAATGCTGCTCCCTTTTTGGCATTCACGAAGCAATGTCCCTTCTTGGCTGTTGATGTGCACGAAATCAGCTTGAATTTAATGGGTGTGTTCAGCTCCTTTATTGGCCAATTTATGCATGTAATTATAGTTGGCCGAATGGCCATTTGGGCACACTAAACAGCAGCCAACTTTTGATGTTCACGAGATGCACCAAGCATGCTAAACAACTCATTTAATTCCGTCCACTAGCATGCCCAACATCCATTAAATTCAGCCAACATATATGCATGAAATTAATGCTGTAGCTTTGTCTTAAATGTCGTCCATGCATGTCCCTAGACAGCCTCTTAAATGTCGTCCCAACCAAGCACCCAGCATGTTCTTTAATGTGCCGCCCAAGTGTCTTGAACATGCAGCAAACATTTCCTTAAATTCGTAGCCTACTTAATTGAACACCCCAAGCATGCTGATCAGCTTTTAATGACATCTCATGCATGTCTCCAACATTGCATTAATTCAGCTAGCAAACATGCAACAGACAACCAATTTAATGATGAAAATGTGGCTGGACAAAGAGTTAAAAGCCCTCATAAATTCATTCCATGCATTGCTGGACACTCCTTAAGTTCATAGCTAACTTAATGAACGTCCCAAGTATGCTAAACATAACATTAATTTCAGCCAGGCATGCTCCTTAAATGGATGCCCCATGCTTCCCCTTACTGCACATTAAATGTGCCGTACCAAGCAATGTACCTATAAAAGAAGATGAATTCTCATTAAAACCTTTCGTTTCAGCTGAACAAAATTAAATACATGCTATGGACATATCATTGGACACTTTAGACAACTTAAATGCACCATTAGGACACTTAATAAATTCAGCAGCTCCTATTTAATGAGAAAAATCTGCACACTTAATTTAGCTTTAAAACATCTTTAAAACTTGTAATAAAATGTGACAAGATTAATTTAAGCATAAACAAATTAAATCCAACACTAAATTAATTATTTAGACATATTTAATTTGCTGTAGTAATTTTAATAAATAAAATACTTAATTATTTAATGCATTAAAATTAAAGAATCAACTCAATGAGCTGGAACGAGCTCGAGTGAACTCGAATTGAGCTCAAATGGACTAATCCGGCTCAAGTTGAAAATGCAACAAAGTGCATATCAGCTTCACGGCATTTGGAACAATCGATCTGAGCTCCTTCAATTTGAAATTCGTCGGTGCCCCAGGCATGCCCGTATCTTGTTTAAGTCCAACTTTCCATCTCCACCAATCCATTTCATACTTGAGCCGGATTAGTCCATTTGAGCTCAATTCGAGTTCACTTGAGCTCGTTCCAGCTCATTGAGCTGATTCTTTAATTCTAATGCATTAAATAATTAAGTATTTTATTTATTAAAATTCCTACAGCAAATTAAATATGTCTAAATAATTAATTTAGTGTTGGATTTAATTTGTTTAAGCTTAAATTAATCTTGTCACATTTTATTACAAGTTCTAAAGATGTTTTAAAGCTAAATTAAGTGTGCAGATTTTTCTCATTAAATAGGGGCTGCCGAATTTATTAAGTGTCCTAATGGTGCATTTAAGTTGTCCAAAGTGTCCAATGATATGTCCATAGCATGTATTTAATTTTGTTCAGCTGAAATGAAAGGTTTTAATGAGAATTCATCTCCTTTTATAGGTACATGGCTTGGGACAGCACATTTAATGTGCAGCAAGGGGAAGCATGGGGCGTCCATTTAAGGAGCATGCCTGGCCGAAATTAATGCTATGTTTAGCATGCTTGGGATGTTCATTAAATTAGCTATGAACTTAAGGAGTGTCCAGCAATGCATGGAATGAATTTATGAGGGCTTTTAACTCTTTGTCCAGCCACATTTTCGTCATTAAATTGGTTGTCTGCTGCATGTTTGCTAGCTGAATTAATGCAATGTTGGAGACATGCATGGGACGGCATTAAAAGCTGATCAGCATGCTTGGGGTGTTCAATTAAGTGGGCTACGAATTTAAGGAAATGTTTGCTGCATGTTCAAGACACTTGGGCGGCACATTAAAAAACATGCTGGGTGCTTGGTTGGGACGGCATTTAAGAGGCTGTCTAGGGACATGCATGGACGACATTTAAGACAAAACTACAACATTAATTTCGTGCATATATGTTGGCCGAATTTAATGGATGTTGGGCATGCTAGTGGACGGAATTAAATGAGTTGTTTAGCATGCATGGTGCATCTTGTGAACATCAAAAGTTGGTTGCTGTTTAGTGTGCCCAAATGGCCATTCGGCCAACTATAATTACATGCATGAATTGGCCAACAAAGGAGCTGAACACAACCATTAAATTCAAGCTGATTTCGTGCACATCAACAGCCAAGAAGGAACATTGCTTTGTGAATGCCAAAAAGGGAGCAGCATTAAAGGAGTTGTTGGGAATTTGCTCCTCCATGCGTGAACAGCATTCAAGAGCTTGCATGAATGGTTTTGAGTGGCTACTTACGTTCCCAAGGCTTCCTAGAGAGTTGCACGCCTATTCAAATTTTCAAGGCACCCCATTCATGCTCCATGGCCGAATTTAAGGAAGCATTTCAGCTTCCAAGACCCTATTTAATTTTGGATGCATTTGGGCACTTCTAGAAGCTATCTAAAGCTCTTCTATCAGCTGAATCCGGCCACCATCCATTAAAGACTCAATTCTGGAATTTTCTAAGTGTTTCTAGATTAATTTAGCTTAGTTATTAAGTTATTTGAATGTCCATTCGGCTAGCAAGAGATGGCATTATAAATAGTTGTTTTTCATTTGTAGACAGTTTTTGAACCTTAATCATATTTCATGAACTTATGTTCATCGAGTGAGATTTTCTCCTCTCTATCTTTTGTACGAGTTTCGATTCTGACTTATCAAGCTTGCTTGTGGTGTCAATCGTACTCTTCCATTCATTTATACCATCGGTTCTTATCTTCCTAGATAACGGGTCATGGTCCATCTTCGATTCCATCTTTTCAGCTTAAACAACTATAGAAACCGGGGTGAAACTTGATCGTGTTGAATTGTTTCTTGTTTAACTCCAACTTTCCATCTCCACCAATCCATCTCATACTTGACATTTTTCCATTTTCTTTGAATCCCATTAACCGAGTCATTTACAACTACCATAATTCTTTCTATCACCAAACCCAAACCTAACCCTTCCGTCTCTTAAATCATTTCCTTCATTTCAAACCTCCATTCCCATCTTAAAACCATTTCAGCAAGCAAACTTATTTAAGCTTCCGCAAACTCAACTTCAAATTCCGACTAATTTTCCGAAGACTTAATTTCCTCCTCGTAGACGATTTGGCAACTCGCATACGTTTCGACTCATCTCAAGGCGGGCCGTATCATCTGAGTTGGTCTGAGGACCATAAGCAGATTGATGGATCCTTGTGTTTTGGATAGGGCTTAGGATGCCCTTATTCACTATGAGCTACTACTATATGAAATTTGTGGAGCTTGTCCAAGCATCACCAAGTTTTGAGCTAGAGCTGATTGAAGGGTTATTGAGTCTGAAAGCTTGAACAAGTGAGGGTGTCTTGTTCGTGTTTATTAAAGCAACTTGTGAGATTGTACGAAGAAATGAGCGGCGTGCCAGAGTTTGCGTGAATGAGCATCAAAGTCTGAGATTGAGATCAAGCTAGAGCGGTGGTGCCACGTGTCGCGGTTGGCCAAGATGGCCACACCTAGTGGGGTGACCATAGAGGGGTTGAGAGGGCCTAAGTTGGGGATGACCATGTGTTTAAATTTCCTATGTTGAGAACTTGAGTGTTGGTGCCGCAAGGAGTGGTTGGCATAAACCAAATCCAGAGGGACGCATCCAGCGGGATGCCATAAGAGTGCAGTTGGTGCCACATCTAGAGGGGTGCATCTTTAGGTATCAAAGACATGGTAATATTCAGTCGACAAAGGGTCATACCAGTGAGGGTTCCTCAAGGTCGTAACTTGATGATTATGTGTTGTGGCATTGAGTTTGAGCGTTCGGTGGAGGAATGGGCATATACAAGACTGCACCAGCGATTGAGATGAGACCAAATTTGAGTCTATGTCCAATGCGCGTTGAATGGATCATAATCTTAGGCCTTGAGGGCCCAAGATGGACTTGCAACAGAAACATTAACTCAATGCAACAAGGTTTCTAAAGGTGTGGCTCTATGTCGATGAGGGCATCGACATAGTAAGTGGGGGGAGAGTGTCATGGTCTGCAAGTTTCTATGCTAGTTATCAAAGTTGAGCTTTCCCCAAATGGTCTTTGAGTGAAATTAAATTAAGTGATCATTTACCTTAGTCCTCTCAGAGATTAAGAAATATAAATTAAATACTAAAATTACATATAGATTTTAATGCGGTAAAGTTGCCATAATTTTATTCAGATTAGAAATTTGAAAGTTTTTGAACCTTCTTGTGGTGAGTCATAACTTACATATTTAGTTGATGAAATTGCCAAGTATTAGGTCTTTGAAGAAGTTTTCCTTACGTTTCTCATTTTATGAATCTATCCAGGTGAGAAACTCCCAAGTAGAATGTGCTTGCTGGCTATGTTAACTTTCTCATAATTGCATTAGTGTACAAGTTTGTTGCTTGTGGGGAAGTTTTTAACATAATTATTTAGTTGTTGAAATTGCGAGTATTAGGCTTTTGAAGAAGATTGACTTATGTTTCTAGATTTACCAATGTATCCGGCTGAGAAATTCTCTACTGGAGTCTGTTAACTCTCTTAATTGCATTAGTGTACAAATCAGTTGCTTGTGGAGGGTCATAACATGCATATGTAGTTGTTGAAAATGCTGAATATCAGGCTTTTGAAGAATATTGACTTATGTTTCTTGATTTACTAATGTGTCTGACTGAGAAATTCTTAACCAAAATGTGCTCGCTAGTTAACTCTCTCGTAATTGCGTTAGTGTACAAGTCAGTTGCTTTGTGTTTGTTAGTAAATTCAATTTTATTGAATGAGAAAACTCTAATTCCATTCCCTGGCCATGTATTTCCTAAACTTCTCTTTGGGAAATTTTTTTGTTGTGTGTTTCGTGTCATGTTCGTTATCTAGCTTGAACAATCTAACAAGGCCATATCTGAAACATTATTACATCTGGTGTGACAGGAATTTTTTGCACTGTCTTTACCAGGGCTTGCAGGCATGCTGCTTGCGCATGCTGCTAAGACCGTGTTCTTAACAGGTGAGACCCACTCTGATTTATCTTTCATGCTGCTTTGTCACTTTGGCTTAGGGTTAGTTTAGCAATGCTTTTGAAAAGTGCTGTAAAAAAGTGCTTTTGACTTTTGAAAAGTTTGGTTTAAAATTTGAGTGTTTAGTATTGTTGTCAAAAAGTACTTTTGAGAAATAAATATCCATTTTAGACATAGTATTACCAAGTAATAAATATACATTTAAATAATGTTCAAATTAGTTAATATTATTATATTTTAGTAAGAATATAAAATAATTTATTAAACTTATTGTTAATATTTTAATATATAAAATATAAATTTAAAATATTTTTAAGCAATAAATATTAATTATTTATAAAATTTAATTAGAATATATAAACTATATTTTAAATATTTAAATATAATCATTAAATATTTGTAATTAGATATTAACACATTTGTATTATTTTAAAAAAATGCTTTTTTATTTTTAATTAATGATTTTAACACATTTGTAATTAAGCACAAAGAAAAAAAAAAAGGAAAGTACTATGTTGTTGGAGGAGTGAAAAAGTAATTAAGCACCAAAAGTGTTTTGGGGGAGGAAAAGCTAAAAATTTTAGCTTCTCCTTTTCAATAGTACTTTTAAAAAGTTAAAAAATTCAACCAAAAGCAACTTGTTTCTTCCAAAAGTGCTTTTCAAGTCAAAAGTGCTTTTTTTAAGCACTACTAAACGAGCCCTTACTTAGATTACCTGTTACACCCGATTGCTTCAGCTACTTAGGTTATGCATTATTGCTGACAGACCATGGTGACCAAATCCTCGAAAACTGTCTTAAGAACGTTCAACTTAATTCTGGAGTCCTTAATCATCGGAAGGTAGTTTATGTGCGTGAACTTGATTGGACTCACCCTTGGCCTCCTAAAGTTAGCTCAGACATGGCAACTCAAGAAAGGTGATTCTGTTGGTTTCATTGCTAGACTTGTTTTAAGATATAGAAGTATTTATATTATTTCCATTTATAATTTTGATGTACTTATTCCATGGAGGAGATAAGAGCTCTGCTCTTTAAATTTTAAATGGTTAAATCTAGGTTTTCATGGAGCTCCTCAGAACTTGAAGAAGTCCAGAAAGCTTCTCTGCTTTTAGCTGCTGATGTCATTTACAGTGATGATCTTACAGATGTGCTATTTGGTATCTTAGAGAGAATAATGTCGCAAGGGTCTGAAAAGGTTGGTTAACATTGTTAAAATGGTCGCATACCAGTACATGGTGTAGGTAATAACTCACTAGCGGATTTTACTAAAGAGTGTCATTATCTGCTGTTTTTGTATATGTCACATGATTTAGGTTTTTGGATTAACCCCGTAGTTAGTTTTCTTGCAAAGCTGATGATTGAACATGTTACCATAGGAAGAAAATTCAAAGGGAGATCATGAACTTATGAAAATTTTCTCGTTCTGCTGAGACTTATCCACATCAGATGTTATATCTGGATGAATTTCAGTTGCCTTTGCATTTTTAGGCAACGGGCTGAATTCTGTTACCCGTACACGTTAATATATGATAAGATTTCTACCAAGTTGTAGTGATTGCGGATTACATTCTATGCTTTTCTCATTTGTTCACATGTGTGTTAGTCCTCATTCTCATCTGCTCAGATAATGTTCTTTGAGGTTCCCCATATATCAATAGGATAATCATCATGCGCATTCCTGTGGTTTTCAGGTGTTATACTTGGCTCTGGAAAAACGCTACAACTTCAGTCTTGATGATCTTGATGTTGTAGCAAATGGTTATTTAAATTTCAGAAGTTACTTGAAGGATGACAGTGGTAGGTATATTACAATGCAAAAAATGTACATGCCGCCATAAGTAGTCTTCTGGGTTTTATTCCTGATGTGTCTTTACATTGAATGATGCAGAATGTGAAGGCCTTGAGATTGGTTCCTTGCCTTGTTTTACGGGTAAATGTATTGATGTTGCAGAAATTCCACAGTATGTGGGAGGATATGACCGAGGAGACGACGTTGAGCTTTGGGAGATTAGATACAGTAAAGGAAAGCTATAATTGAAAGGTATACAAAATTTCTAATTATGTGTTGCCGTTGATAATTTTTGTTGGTTACTTTGTAATTGTACGAGTTGAAACACCCCCATTCTAAATTCATACAATACCACAGTTGAAAGTGAGGAATTTGTAGGTGAATTCCATGGACTTACGGGCTTGGGCATCACCATAGGCTTCTAAATGAAGATGTTGGGAGATGTGAAGTCGAAGCACGGTCACGTTAGGGCGATGGGATCATTTTATATATGCTAAGATTAGAGCTCAAGTTTGAATTGAAATTCAAGTCTCAAAGCTCAATACTAGCTTAATCAAGTTTTGCTTTTAAATCTCGAGCTTGGTTTGAGGTGAAAATTTGAATTGCTTGAGCTGATTCGGTTGAACTTGTTTAGTTATTTCCCAGGCTCGACCTCAAGATTGAGTCGAGTTCGATTAGATATTTCACAATATTAATTAAAAATAAATACTCAAAATCTCTGTTTATTTGACTCTCTTTACTTGTCTAATATAGTGTTCTTAGGTGAAAATAGACAACATTTTTCTACCTAAAAATTGGTACCAAAAACAATGTTATAGAGGCCTAAATATAAATATAAAATAAATGATTAAATGTGTTATAATTAAAAACTTAAACGCAATATGTGTGGTATTACAGAAATAAATGCAATGTGTATAGAGCATCTCATGTTTAAACATTTTATAGGGTATATATTACCTTACTTAGTGAGTTACTTTCGTGTTAATTAAATATATTGTATTAATACATCTATTATATTAAAATTTATAGACTTCAACATAAGATACAATGAATTTTAATAATTTCAATTAAAACTTTATATTTTCTTATATAATTTTTTATTAAATATGCTTATTATATATCTACTGTGTTAACCAGTTCATTTTTACCTTTTAAAAGCGGAAAATAATAACAGAAAAACCAAATCTTTGTGATTAGAGATGCCTTAAAAAGGGGGCGGTTGTCAGCAGAGATGATAACTCCCACATCGCTAGATGATGGCAGTGGAGCAAAACGCTGGAGTATAAATAAAAGGCAAGCTGCTACTTGACAACATACTTACCTGGACGGGGTCGATGGATGATCCTGAAGTTCCATGGCCTAGGGTAGTGACCTCCATTGCACTGGGGAGGGGTGCTACCCTAAGGTCTCCCCAAGTTGGGAGAGCCTACGTCATAATTTGTGGCAGCGGGGTCCTGCGTTCGCGCGGTCCCTACCAAATTTATGAGTATTAAGCATCTATTGGTCACCTTCTTTTGTAATTGATGCTTTGACTATCATCTTTCAATTGGGAGTTTTTGTTATGTAGTTTGGGTTGGGAAACGTACCGGAACTGCATGAGTTTGAAGAAAGAGCTGAAAAGATCCACCATTGTTTCAAATCTTAAATATCCGTGTTTAGCACTTGCACCTAAAATATTACCAGGACTGAAGTAGGGGCCAAAGTGTACCATTTAGCAACAAAAGCTACACTACAGAAAGGCCATTTATGTACCGGAACTGCATGAGTTTGAAGAAAGAGCTGAAAAGATCCACCATTGTTTCAAATCTTAAATATCCGTGTTTAGCACTTGCACCTAAAATATTACCAGGACTGAAGTAGGGGCCAAAGTGTACCATTTAGCAACAAAAGCTACACTACAGAAAGGCCATTATTGACCACCACTTAATAAATGTTGCAGTCGATGGAAGAGTCGTGCTTGGTTTGTCTGATATAGACCATTAAACCCCTCAAAGAAGCTTAACTGCTACTTCCCAATCATGTCTATCGTTTCGAGATCCTTCTTTTCCATCCTTCACCTCCATAACCATGGCGGGTTCCTGTTGCAATCATGTTTATTTTCAACATGTTATTGTCCATATAAAAAAATAAGACAACTGGTAATTGATTCAACTGTATGCCACTACAATTCAAATTCATTGGTTCAACAAAACTTTAATCTAAAACAACAATTATCATTGGAAATTGAACTAATATAGGTAGCTTCAAGGACGAGTTTTTTAAGCCATTCCAAGTTTCTTTTCATCAAACAATGTTACAATATTGGAGAAGATATCAAAGAAAATATAATTTAAGTGGAGATGTATAAAAAAAAAAAAAAAACCTAATGCTGGTGATTTAGATCCAGTAATTAATTATGTAAATTTAAATGATTAAATTTGTCAAAATTATAAACATGAATGCAATATGTGTATTGTACATCTCATGCTTAAACATAATATTCATTACTTATATTATTTTGGTGCTTATTAAATATGTAGTATTAGTGTAGCTTAATCACAGTTCTTTTTTACCTTTTAAAGAGGAAAACAATGACAGCAAAAAACATAACATCCTTATATGCATTGGGAAGAGACTTGATGAGTGTACCACAGATCCCACATCGCTAGATGATGGCAGTGGAGCAAAACGCTGGAGTATAAATAAAAGGCCAGCTGCTACTTTACAACATACTTACCTGGACGGGGTCGATGGATGATCCTGAAGATCCATGGCTTAGGGTAGTGACCTCCATTGCACTTGGGAGGGGTGCTACCCTAAGGTCTCCCCAAGTTGGGAGAGCCTACGTCATAATTTGTGGCAGCGGGGGCCTGCGTTCGCGCGGCCCCTTCTCAATTTCCAAGTCTATAGCTTTCATTGAGTTAAAGTAATGAACATGTTTCCGTATATTATTATTTTCTTCGGCAATAGTTTGTCAACATATTAGAGTCTATGTTTACGTTGTTTAAAAGTAGATCGTACCGCTATGGTCTGGGTTGGGCAAATGATCTCTCAAATGTGAATGATCTGTGAAAGATTCACCATTGTCGCAGACACTTGCATTGTGAATATTGAAAACAGGTTTGGGGTGTAAAAAGTCTGAATTTATATTCCTCAACACATGCATTTAAAGTTTTGATCAGAGCTTTGATGTCATCTGATCCTTAGTCAACTCCCCAGGATCAAATGTAGATGAATATACATATGTACATATATGCAAGGGTCTGTTTAACTATCTGATGTGCAAATAAAACCTTCTGATCCATGTAGATCGAAATCACACATATCCATGTCTAGTACTTACACCTAAAACATTAGCCGGAACAAAAGCGACACTGGAGAAAGGCCATTAATGACACTAATGTTGCAGTTGATGGAAGTGTTTGGATTGTCTGATAGACGATTAAACCTCTCTAAAAGGTTAATTGCTCCTTCCCATGTCTACTGTTTTGAGATCCTTCTTTGTCTTCTTAAACCTCCATAACCATGACAGATTCCTATTGCGTTTTCAGCATGGTCATGTCGAACGTATACTCGAATCTGACACGTCTTCCTTCAGCTATTTTCAAACAGAAGCTCATGAATTTTACCTGCAATGCACTGTTAAAACACCTCTCTCTGATATGAAACGAGGCATTGCAATCACATGTTTCTATTCAATATCAAAGCATCCTAAATACAGAACTGGTGATCGATTCGACCATATGCATCTAAAACTCGAATCCATCAGCTCAATATTTTTGTGCTTATTAAATATATCAAATTCATATAACTATTTAAATTAAGTCTATACTCTATAGCGATTACCTAGTGCTCTTTCAGCTTTAAGAAAGTGAAACTACAGTGCAAAACAGAAAATAATGTGCTTAGATAAGCCTTCATAAGAGGGCCTGCAGACTGCTTGACATGAACCTCATTTTTATAACTTTGTTTAATTCCCACGTGGGAAAGCGATGACAATTGAGCAAGGCGCTGGAGCTACAAATTAGAGGCAAGCTCATACTTCCAAGCATACTTACCTGGACGGGGTCGATGGATGATCAGGAAGATCCATAGCCTAGGGTAGTGATCTTCATTGCACTTGGGAAGGGTGCTCTCCTAAGGTCTCCTCAAGTAGGAGAGCATACGTCATAATTTGTGGTAGTGGGGGCCTGCGTTCGCGCGGCCCTTACCCAATGTTAAAGTTGTAAGTTAATGTGGAGAAGTTGTACTCAATGAATATGATTTCCTTAATAGCTGAAAGAATTGAAGGATATAAACTCGCCATTTCAACCTCTATTAATCAAAGCCATCATAAAATAGAACTGGTAATGGACTCAGCCACATGCATTTGCATAACATTTTAATCCAAAAGTAATTGTATATCATCCGAAGCGGAACTAGCATATGGGTTGCTTCGGTGAATTCAAGTTTCTTTTAATCAAACATTGATGTTGCAAAACATACCAGAGAAAACATAATTAACTGGAGAAAATATATATTATATGTTTATTACATTACTTTTGTTCTTATTAAATATCAAATTCGTATTACTATTAAAATCAAGAGTTCTATATCGATTGACTAGTGCTTGTTTATTTTTACGATAATAGAAAACAGAAGAGAATGTGTGATTAGAATGGCTTCACAAGAGCCTGCTGAGTGGATGTTTCTTAATTCCAACATCGGTTAGAGAAGACAGTCAAGAAAATAAATAAATAACTTTTCACCTCTTGTATTATGTTCACCAAGAAGATTTAATAGTTACCCAATTACTCAGAAGTTTTGTCATTCATTCATCTATTATGCTTGTGCAGTTTTTTGTTTTTTAAAGAAAATTTTGACGAACCTTCACATTTGAGTATAAACAAATGGACCCAAAGCCCAAAGAGATAATACATTAACATCAAAGATACTAGGACCAGCCCTAGCCCAACAAATGGGCCGAACTCTAGCCAACTAAACCATCTACTGCTGTTGTCGCTGCAACTAACAGCAAGGGAGAGAGGAGGCGTGGCTGAAAAAGCCTGAACAATTGGAGCAACCGTACTCTCAACTAGCAGATCCACCACGGAGCAAGGACCTGGAGAATCGGCACTGTCGCTACAGTGGACATCGTCGGAAGTCACCAACATTGAAAGCAACAACCTTGTTGAAGTAAAAGGAAACACAGGCTGAAGAGACTCCCGGGCGGAGAAATTGAGACAAGCTTTAAGAGAAAACCACGGAAAGAGCATGAGGTAGTTGGGATTATCTCCACCATTCTGGCGGCCAAAAGCTTGAGGGTATGGGGAGAAAACTTGGGATTATTCTTGCGAAAAACAAAATAAAAAGCATAAAAGGAGGTAAAGGGGAGTGTAACACTCGTCTCGACTTACAATATGAATGGGAAATATTACCCAAGTACATACTAAATAGATAACTTAGAGTTATTTAAAATTCAAATCTTAAACCATTTTTATAAAATCATAAAAATTTAGTTTGAAACTATTTGAGGGTTTTAGAAACATCTTAAAACCAATTAGAATAATTTCATATGAGATTGGAAGTGTTTGAGGTAAAAAATTGAACTTCAGTGGGTCAAAACTCACAAAATAGGGCAATAGTGCTGGCTAAGGACCCCGTGTTTTAATACCTAAATCTATGTATGATACCTGGCTCAATTACTGTAACTTTTTTGCTGCTAACTTGCTCTACTTCAATACCTATAGTAAGGATACCAAAATCTGGGCCCTGAAGTTAAAATTTCGTCCAAAACAAAAGTACTTAAAAATATGACCAAACAATTCATATTTAATTCAAACGCTATAATGTATAATGTCACGTTACGGTACTAAAACAACTCAATTTAACTTAATATATTTCCGTAAATTGAACTTATAGTATTGTTCAAATCAAACTAAACATCATTTGTATCCATATACATGTGTTATAAGTGTCAAATATCTTATTCTTCTTCTTCAAATCTTGAGATTATACCAAGTTTCAATTCGAATCTAAACTATAATACCAAAATTCAAAAATGTGTCTCGAGACAAAGAGATTTTATCTCAAGATTGGCCTTACCTAATTACTATTTATGTTTCAATTTTTGAATGTTTCAAAACAAAAGGATTCTTGTCTCAAAACTTGTTCAACATGCCTCAAGTCCTAAACCTAGAAATATACGAAATGGTAATTTTTATTTATAATGTCTTAAAACACTATGGTAACAAATATACAAATATATAACATTAAATTTCGATATACAAGTATTTGATTATATCAACTCTAGCATCATCTCACATGTCATCACAATTAACTATCAAAATTCTAGTATTTATAAATCTACCAACGTAACAGTATCAATCATCAAAATAAACTCATATAACATAGTTCGAACAATACTATATCAACTTTGTCATTTCAAGTTTTAAGGATAGATATGGTTACCTCGACATTTATTTCAAATTCGGTTATATCAACTAGCTAGATAACGTAATGAATAATTGAAAATGAATTATAGTAGTACAAAGCGCAATATCTACTCGATGTTCACCTTTTCCTTTCCTTTTTGCCTTTGATGTTCCGAGATCGTCTTTAGCTATGTATGACTGATTCAATTACTGAAATAATAGTAATTCTTATAAGGACATATCGACAACCAAACATATTTTACATTCTTTACAAATAAGTCCCCCTTTTAACCATAATATCCTAAATGCTCGTATCTTAAAATTCACCTGATTGAATTTGATTTCGACTTCGTATTTATTCTTTAAAGACCTCATACTACCATTATATATAGAAGATCTTCAAGGTTCTCAACTCTTACAAATAGGTCCCTAATATTTCAACAATTATTTTCTTTTAATAATCATGGAATCAAGCCTTGTACCAATTCTACTCACTTCAATTCTAACCAGTTTCTTACTCATGTAACTGTACAACCAATTAACTCATAGATTCTAGCTTGAGTTTTCCATGTACTTTATCAGTGATAATTAAATTTCCACAATCATGAAAATTAACCATTGGGTTGAGTACACCAAATTCATTATACCAAAAATTCATGACAAGGATAAATTTCCTTACTCATGTAATTTTGGACAGGCAAAAATGGTGGAACTTAAACTTCTTCTTCTCTCAAGTAGAGGTGTTCATGGGCTGAGTCGGGCCGGGTTCGAATTGGAATTAACATACTTTATACTTGCCCAAGCCTGACTCAAAATATGGGCTTAAAATTTTACCCAAACCCGTCTTTATTTAGAAAAGATTAACCTAAGCCCATTTTAAGCCCGCCCATATTATTTTTAATTTTTTTTAGTTATTGAAACATTTTATATAGTCATTTTAATTTTTAACATTATTTTGATGTTTACATAGAGTAGTATTATATATTTAGTATAAGTTTATTTTTTTAATGTGCTCTATATTACATGATATATATATATAAATAACATTATATAAAGTGTTATAAACTTAAAAAACAGGTCGGGTTGGGCATTTACTTAAGCCTGACCCATATTTGAAACGGGCCTAATTTTTTTGCCCAAGCCTATTTTTTGAGCTTAATATTTTTACCCAAACCTTCTCAAATTTCGGATAGCCTTTCGGATAAACCTTTATTAACGGTCAAATTGTACCCTAATCAATGGTTAATCATTTTTTAGGGACATATTTAGTTCCCACCTAATATCCTCTATTTCAATCACCTTACAATTGGGTCCTTGTACTATTTAAATAATAAACTTCAAACCTGGTCCTGTACTGTTTTGATACTTTATTAATTAATTACTAATATTCCTATTTTTTTGGTTTCGTACTTGTTTCATAACTGCAGCAATTAAAATTTCAGAGGGCTCAATTTTATAAATTCGGTCTTACAATTGAATTTTTCGATATTGACGAAAATCAAAATATTACACTCATATCATTTTCATAAGTTTCACGACATTATAAAACAAATTTAAATTTTCCTTCAAGTTAAAAACACACATCACAAACATATTTAATCTAAATTACAAAACAAAGTTCGATTGATAATACAAAAAGAAATTTGAAATATAAATCAAATTTACATTTTACAAATACATATCCAAGTCTTTATATACATGCTACTATCCTAATGTCAAAAAAATCAAATAATTGAATTACAACCTTAAAACCTCAAACAATGCTACGATGTTCCTCAGTCTAAATCTAAGCTCCTGAAGAAATCCTTAACATACGCGTTTTAAGTAACTAATGTGTGAACTGAAAAAACTCAGTTAATACACAAAGATAATCGTATTAATCTTATCCGATCATAAATGTGAAGCCCTATAAACATTTTATTCCAAAATTAAGTTTACCATTACTCTAATTCAAATTATGAGCGCTCAACTCACCATCAATGATTTGTTAATCATTCACTTTATGAGGTTGGTAATCGGACCTTATCCAGTGCTCAAATGCTTACTTAAACACAAATCCCTCTAGCCAACATTTTGTTTATATATACCATCTCATGTTTATTAAATTGCTTTTGTTCTTATTAAATATATCGAATTCATATTACTTCTACGAAATGGAAGACCATAGTAGAAAACATATATAAGAGAATGTGTGATTAGAATGGCTTCACAAGAGCCTGCTGAGTGGATGTTTCTTAATTCCCATTTGGGTAAGAGACGACAGTGGAGAAAACAGATGCTTAAAGGAGTTCAGAGCTTGGAAAACAGAATATTTTCTTCATCAAGCCTGGAAGGTCTCATGCTTGGTCTTGTCACGTCACCGACAGTATGAGTGGTGGCTCACTCATATGATCAACTAAGTGGTAAATCTCTTGTGTGCTGGTTGTTGTCAAGCGGAGGCCTACTTTGACATTCCTTTTGCAAGGTAGTACGAGATTGTTGGATCTCAATGGTCTTCCAGTGGTCCTTTATTGGGAATAAGAGTGTACCCTTTAATAACAAGTGACTTGATGGAAGTGTGAAACACGCAAGTGACTGGTCAATGAATGACCACCCAAGTGGTGTAAGACGGAAAGTCATCCATTAACTAGTTAATGCATTTCCAAGATAATTTTATTTTGCAATTCAATTGTAGCTTTGTTTTGGATAAAAGCTTTATTTATATTAATGCTACAGGAAAGTTATTAAGAAATTTAATTTGTCCTTTAAATATCAATAATATATGTCTTAATCTAATTTAATATTGAATATTAATAGATGAGAGTTGAACCCGATACATGAATTCTAATATTTGACAAAATATAAATATCTGAACCACTTTATTCTTGCTTGGCCTCAACATTTATGATCGATTGTATCTCAAAATGTTGTTTTAATGATCAAATTGATAGAATTTGTAAATATGAAAGTGTTAAATTTGTTGAATTATTTAGAATCAGAACCAATTTGAATATGCAAGTGTTTAGGGTTAAATGTGTTATTGTAACAGTTAGAAAAAGGTAATGTTAATAATTTCGTTAATGATTTAACAGAGGGTGACCAAAAGAGAATCTAATGATAATGTTAGTGATGAAATTAAAAGTTTTTATAATTCAGTGACCAAAATAGAAATACACTAATAATTAGGTGACTAATTGTAGAATTTATCCTTAAATATATAGTATCTATATCCATATTATATTTAAGCTCATAAAAACTCACGCATTGTGAGATTGCGTGAATTTTGAACCTAAAACACAATCAATTTTAAATATTTAATTTTATCATTTTAACTGAAACTTTATTATATTCTAATATAAACTTTTATAAGATATACTTGTCCATATTTTTTTTATCCACATCTAATTGCTATTAAAAGAGTTAAAATGTAAATTTACAATCACACTATTGGTGAATATTGAAATTTGTCGCTATACTTTATTTTTATCAATATTTATCATTAAACTTTGAAAATATAATTAAATTTGCCATGTGATTCAATTTTACTACTAGTCTAGCAAAAAAAAAAAAAAAAAAACTTGAAATTTTACTAAATTTTGTCACTAAATTTTATTTTTAATTAAATTTCACTAATTAATATTGATTTTGGTGATTAGAATCTAAAAATTAACAAGAAAAATATTATTTCATATTGAAAAATAATAATTTATAAGATATTAAAAATTAGTAAACTATCATATAATTATTTAATAAAATAAATACTTGAAAAAAGATTAAGTTTACTTTTTTTATAAATAATTGTTTTTATTAATTGTTGATATTATCAATTTACTAATTTTAAGTATTAAATTAAAAATATTAAATTTTTATCAAATTTGTCTTCTAAATATATTAAATTGAAATTGCATAGTAAAATTCAATAAAAATCAAATTTTAGTAATAAAGCTCAATCAAACAAAAGTGAAGCGAAAAAATTTAAGATAAATTAAAATATGATAGTAAATTTATTTTTAACTTAAAAGTGTAATGATAAATATCATCAAGATAGAGTATAATGACAAAAATTAATTTTAACCTAAAATATAGTAGCAAATTTGCATATTAACCTCTACTAAAATTAAGATGTATATTGTGATTAACTATTTTTTTACCTTTAAAAATAGAAAAAAAGAAAAGAAGAGTGCGAGTAGAGAGAGGTCTGTTGACTGCTGAGATGATGGTTCCCACATCGCTAGATGATAGCAGTGGAGCAAAGCACTAGACATATAAATAGAAGGCAAGCTCCTACGTTGCAACATACTTACCTGGACGGGGTCAATGGATGATCATCAAGATCCATGGCCTAGGGTAGTGACCTCCATTGCACTCGGGAGGGGTGCTCCCCTAAGGTCTCCCCAAGTTGGGAGAGCCTACGTCATAATTTGTGGCAGCGGGGGCCTGCGTTCGCGCGGCCCCTACCCAAATTTGAAGTCAAAAGTTTGTAGTTTGTATTTTTTGTCTAGTCAAAAGTTAATTTAAAGTCTGAATAGTTTTACAAAAGGTACGAGTGTAATTGCATGCACAAATCCCCACTGAATAAATGTTGCCAGGTTTTAGGATTGTCTGATATGGATCATCAAACCTCCGCGAAAGCTATACAGCTCCTTCCCAATTTTGTTTATTTTCCTTTTTCTTCCCTAAACTCCATAAGAATGACAGCCTATTGCGTTTTGAGCATTTATACCCGAATTTTGACAGCCTTCGAGTTATTTTCAAACAGGTTATTGTTTATTCAACAGCTTATGAATTCAACCTGCAACCACATGAACGAGCCAATATCAAAGCATCATAAAATCAGAACTGGTGATCGATTCAACCAATATGTATTTACAACTCAAATACATTAGCTCAACATTTTCATGCTTCTTAAATATTTCGTATTCATATCACTAAATAAATTGATAACTGTTAGTTCTCTGCCTCCTTTAAAGAGGGTAAGTTGCATTCTGGATTTAGGATATGAATTTATTTTGAATCGCAATAGGATGTAAGAACATGTAGTTCCTTCTCTTTTTCTATTTCTTTTATCATTATTGAAACTATTATGAATGGAATCTTCATCGTTGAAATTAAAAATCGATCATTCTACTGTTGGGAATATACGTGATTTTGTCGTTAGGAGATACAAGACTTTTTGGTATTTGTATAGGAGCTATCTAATTGTGCGTGCTATCCCACATTGCTACTGAAATACGTAAAGACCCCTGGCCTCGCTTATAAAGGTTGGGCAAAAGGAAAGGTTTAGACATCTTTGCGCTTGGGGCAATGACGCAGCTAGTGAGGTTCTAACCGAGGCGCGTCTATTGCTGGTTGAAAACTATTTCCAAACCCCCTCTTAGGCCTGGGTTCAGCCTTGGCCTTCGAGAATTTCTGGAAGGGTTCCCTTCGGGGTAAAGCCCTACACTTCACAGTCTTAAGGATTTATAATAGTTAATTATATTTATGTCGATATTATTGGATGTAAGCCATTTAAAAATTCAGATTTTGTTATTTTGTTGTTAGATATTAATTTTTAGTTTCGGAGTGTATTTTAATTTAACTAATTTTTTATTTTAAAATCCGTACTAGTTCGCCAAATTTTCTCTACGCATATGGAGGAACTTGAAAAGACAAACTAGAAGCCAAGATTTGAGAAAAAAAATTGGACAAAATAATCTGGATTTGTACTTCGAATTTTAAAATTCATTTTGTACAGAGAATTTACAGAACTTGAAAGGATATAAAATTTAAAATGATACAATTTAAAATTTAACTCAAACTGGTCTTAGCTAGAGCTCTCTAATAGTCATATATCGGCTCGACCTGACTTAAGCTGAGTTTAAATGAATACTTTTTTTAATTTTAAAATCATTTGATGTCAGTCTCCATTTAATAAAAAAAAACCATAATTTTTTATAAAAATATGTTTAATTTTAACAGCAAAACAAGCATTTAAATTGGACCGGGCTGGTCTGAAAATAGGGTTGGACCTTAGATTCTTTTTACCTCTCCTTTCTTGGTTAAATTCTTTTACCGAATAGTATTTTTCTTTTATCTCCTACGAGGAGCATTTTCAAACAGGCACTGCAACATCGATAGAGCACTGGCTTTGTCTCCTTTTTGGTCTTTCGTTGCTAAGTTTTATCGTTCAATTACCAAATCGAAAAAGGTGATAAATTTACATCCAGGTTACACATGAATCATCTAAATTACCCAATTTGCTTGACCTTAAAACTACTTAAGTTTATTATGATTGTCATTGGTTTTCTTTACTTAAAGTTATAATTACTTTAATATTTATTTCTAAAATTTTTAAAGCTTAAAGCTAATCTTTTTTAGGAAAAGATTAAAGCTAGTTGAAATCTAAATTTAAAATTGAATTATTCAACTAGAATTAATTTAAAATTGAAATATTTTAAGTTCCAAACAAAAAATTGAAAATCATATATTTCAAATTTAACTTTTTGGAATCCAAATCAAATTTTCAAGAACTACCTAAAAATCTCAAAAGAGGGTGATTGGATTGACATGGGATCATTTGTACTAAACAATGAAATTATTTCTAAGTAAATTTTAGGTAAAAACACCTCTTTAATCGCTCTCAATTTTGAAATTAAGCAAATTAGCCCCTTTCATAAAAATTGGAGCAATTTAATCATTGTCAATTTTGAATGTGAGCAACTAAAGACAATTAATCACGACATTAATGTTTTATCAATTATACATAAAATTGTTCGGTATAATAACAAACTTGCCTTAAATATTTATATATTTTGTCATTTTGGCCTTACTTCTAAAAAGTTCAATAAATTCAACCTTAACATTTACACACTTACACACGTTGCGAGATAAATTTGTTAAATTAGGACCAAATCGACATAGTCTGTAAACTTTGAGGGTTAAAATTATTATTATACTAATAGAAATCATGTACAATTGATGAAAAACATTAATGTCACGATTATTTTTCCTTAGTTGCTCACTTTTAAAATTGATAAGGATTAAATTGCTTTGATTTTTTGAGAGGGACCAATTTGCTCAATCTTGAAATGAACAAGTCACTTGTTCATTGGGGATAGATGAGATTACAGTATCCCACCGAATATAAACCTCCTCGGACAACAAAGATATTGTAAAATCTAATTTATGAGCTGGAGTGTATTGAAATTGTATAAGAATCCTTTGACGGTGCTCAAGGCAATACTCGACTATTTCAAATCCTTAATAACATACCATTACGAAAGCAACTCAATCAGTGTTTATCCAATGACCTAGTCAGAAGTGTGTTACCCTCATAGGATATCCTTAATCTCTTTCGGATAAATTTGTTATCCCAATATGATACTATTTTATCTCAAGGTAACCATTACATCTTTGTTCCTGAAAAGTCAATTACTATCAAATAGTAATCAAGTCATTCATCTCAAAGACGAACGACCCATGACCAATGACCATGTTTACTTTTCATTTACCTTTTAATGCCAATGGGAGGATATCATTTATTCATATCGCAAGCTATGAATTCCATTGTTGTAAATGACGCTATATATGGCAAAAGTTATATACCTAACGTACCAGCTTTCGATTCCTTATCTATTTGAACTCAGGATTTTGCTTACATCAAAGTATACGAGTCATACATATATAGTCCATCATCCACTCAAGATTAATGTATGTCACACTTTGAATGTCACAAGTGAATAAATTCATAAACGGATTCTAAATCCATTCTTCTTGTGTAATACCCCTATACCCGGTTCAATCATGCAGACCCGGTATAAGACTATTACATTTGGTGCCAAAACAATTATGGCCAGATACTGTCTAATTAAAACATTTGTATATAATATTTTAATTTTCCAACCATTTTTGATAACATATTTATTGTTTATTAATTCATTCCATATATACCAACATACTTCAAATAACTGAAAATAGATAAAATTTCAAGAATCTATATTTTAGTCCTTATCACATGGGAACACCTTTGAACTACATATGTACATGCCATTTTAATACAAAATATAGTACCTACTTTTGAAGCCCTTGAGGATGTGATGAGATGAGAGATCTTCTAGTTGGACTCTATCTCTTCTAGTTTAATTGTACCTACGCGTTAAAATAAACGCGTTAAGCCGGTGAAGGCTTAGTAAGCACTACAAAAATAATTAAATAAGCAATCATAACAGAATATTTTAACTCAATCAATTATTGCATATCTTCTCACATATAAGTTTCTTCATGTATGCCTTGCTTTAATAAAATTTAACTTATCTTTTGTAAGGTATAAATCTTACCTTAACACATCAGTAATTCACTTTGTCCTCGTTTCAATTCTTAGCCCAAAGTAGACTTTATAGAACACATCGGATATACGGAACATATACGAGAGGTGCATTACGATGCACAAGTGAGCAGAGAGCACCAATGTGCTAATAATCGAGACACCGACGTGCTAATAATCGAGAGCACCAACGTGCTAATATCGAGAGAGCACCAACGCGTGCTAATATCGAGAGCACCAACGTGCTAATATCGAGAGAGCACCAACGTGCTAATATCGAGAGAGCACCAACGTGCTAATATCGAGAGCACCAACGTGCTAATATCGAGCGCTAAAGTTCCTTAATGGCATGCCACTAATATCCCGATGTAGTTCTAATTTCGTCTACTTGGGCATTAAAGTGAATCTCATGTATTTAAATAATTCACATAAATATTTCAAAAGGATAAATAACAATAATTTAAAATTCTTGTAGTACTTACAACAAAAGGTTGAGGTGATATAAATTCTTCTTCCTTCACTCCTTAACCTTCTCTTTTCCTTTTCCTTCAATTCGGTCCTCTCCTTCCTTTTCTTTTTCTATTAAACTCCAAGCTTTAAATCATCAATTTCTCCTTTTTCTTTCTTTCTTTCTTTCTTTCCCCTGCTTTCGTCTTGTTCTCTGTTTCTTTTCTGTTATGTTTCTCTTCTTTCTTTTTTTTTTTTGTTTTATATATAATAATATAATAATATAATAATATAATAATATAATAATATAGTAAAAATCTCAGATTTTTTTACACAATACACCGCCTCAACTTTACAAAATGGCATAATTGCCATTTTGGTCCTTCATAATTTCTTTTAATCTATAATTCAACTTTTGCACCTTTTTCAATTTAATCCTTTTTCTCAAATACTTCTAATTAAGTCAAATTCACCTAAATAAAACCTTATTAAACACACAACTAACTTTGTAAATATTTTTTAATAAATATTTTATGAGTCCGTTTACTAAAAATGGAGACCCGACAACTCATTTTTCAATATCCATACTTTTGAGGTCGTTACATCTTGGGTCCAATCCGATGTATTGTCAGTTCAGTCAGTCACATCTATGTCTCTATCTTTTGGGAGTCAACCGCTCTGATGCCCAAGAAATGGTATCTCCCCGATTTGACTTGATAGACGACATATTAATCTTTCAATCGGTTTGCTCATTTCAGATTAGACTAAGGGCATATTTAGGTTTATCTACTAATATAAGTTGTCTTTCCATATTACGATCCAACATGTTGTAACACCCCCTACCCGTATCCGTTGCCGGAATAGGGTACAAGGCATTACCAGAGTTTATTGAACACTTTCGAATAATTACGAGTCATGTATTATTCATATTCTGAAAATAATCATAACGTCCCTCTATTGGGCCCTCGAAGCCCAAAACATACATTAGGAACCAACCGGGATAATAAGGAGTTTTTCACAAAATCCTAAAATTTTCCTACATTGGTTAGCGTACTTTAATATTGACAAACTTATTTTCTCGACATGTCTCACTTGAATTTATTACTTGTCCTAATATACATAATTTTTCTTATATCAGCGTATCAAAGATAGTCTTATATTTACATGTCATGATGCATATCATTCTCTTGCTGTTTCTTCATAAATATAAATTATTCAATTCATTATGACAATATTTCATGCACCATCATTTTCATGAGTTTAGTGTATATTTATTCCAGTAGCAGTTCATAATCTTAAATATGCATAATTATCAGGCAAGTTTCACATACATGTATTTTCCATATCACATTTCAATATATCAAGTAATTATCATTTCTATGTATTTCAAGTTTAATTTCATGATTTCAAGTATTTGCCATTTTCTATATTTATCCTATTGAATTTCTCGAAATTTAAATGGATTTACAGTAGTACACTTATAGTGTACAATCCCGGGTCCGTTAATTCGTAAACATATGGTATACCCTTTTTCCAGAGAGTACACTCCCGCGAATCTCATCCTTACAGCGGGATTACCAGTCCAGGCTAAATCCCCTGTAAGAGAGCACACTCCCGCGAACCTCATTTCTTACAGCGGGATTACCAGTCTAGGCTAAATCCCCTGTAACATATGCTCAAAAAGTATTATTGGGGATTACCATCCGAGCTAAATCCTCGCAACGACAATTACTCTAATGAGCTTGGATCTGAATTACCAGTCCAGGCTAAATTTAGACCCTAATTCTGATTACCTGTCCGGGCTAAATCCATTTTCCACTTATTCTTCGGGAGGGCTATATCAGGATCACCAGTCCGTGTTAGATCATTTTCACACATATTCTTCGGGAGGGCTTATATCAGGATAGGATCACTCGTCTGGGCTAGATCCTTTTTACCGTCAATTCCTTTTCAAAGATCCATCGAATTTTCCTTTCATTCAACCGGGATTTATTTTCCCTTTCATCAAATATATCAATGTTTCATCAACTTTCATAAAATGAACATTCAAATCATATTCACATCAATAACATACATTTCAAGTATTTAAGAATATAATTCAAGTTGCACGAACTTACCTCGTTGCTTGTTCATATTTATAGTTTCACTAATCCGATGTCTTTTCTTTTCCACGCTCAAGTCTTATATTTGAGTCATCGGATCTTTATAAATAAATTTGATCATCATTTTCATTCATTTCATATTCTGAAACATTCAATTAATGCTCTAGGTAAAATTACCATTTTGCCCCTAAGCTTTTAATTAATGACGATTTCATCCTTAGGTTTAGAAAAATAAAATTCTTGTAATTTAATCATTGTTTCAAGCCTAATTGTTCTCATATATATTGATAACAGCCCATGAATTCTATGAGATATCAGAATTTTCCATAATTTCAACACTTTTCAATTTAATCCCTAAAACATGTTTTCACCCGATCTTGATCTAAATTAATAATTTCATTCAACTTTATAATTTAAATAATAAAATAATCCATTTCGTGCAATTTGATCATTTTTGACATTTTTACAAAATTGCCAATAAAGTTTTACTTTTATTCAATTTAGTCCCTGAGCCTAGAACAAGCAAATTAGCCATGCTAACTGAATATTCATATATATTTTCCTCCTCCTCCTCTCTATTCCACATCCTTAATTTATATAACATACTTTTAAGTAACATTATCTATGATTTCACTATTTACTCATAAATTTATTCAAAACTGTCCATTTGCGTCACAGTTACTAAATTATTTATATCTTGAGCTACAGAGTTCCAATTTAAGTTCTGCTTGATGTTTTAGAAACTAGACTCACATATCTTCTTATAATAAAATTTTCAAAAGTTTTTGTTTAGTCAATAAGCACAGCTTATTATTTAAAGTCACCCCTGTTCTGCTGTCCGACAGTTTCGACTCCTCTTCACTAAAAACTAATTATCTCATCGTACAGAATTTGGATAATGTTACCGTTTGTTTATTTTGAAAATATACTCATTAAGGATTTTAAGCTATAAATTATAACCCATAATTATTTTCCTCCAATTTTTTATGATTTTCCAAACTTAGAACAGGGGAACCCAAAATCATTCTGACATTGTCTCACAAAACCTATTATATCTAATGATTTACAATTCCATTGCTTACATCATTTCTTCTATAAGAAACTAGACTCAACAAGATTTAATTTCATATTTTATTAATTCTATAATTTGATTTCTAAAATTATTGGTGATTTTTCAAATTAGACCACTGTTGCTGTCCAAAACTGTTTTAGTGCAAAATGTTAATTACCAAGTTTATAACACCTTTATTTCCTTTCTCTAAAATATTTCCCATCACTTTCTCTTAATTTCCTTCACTAACATATCAAGAACATAAAACCTTATATAAGAAAACTCTACATTAACATCATTTCCATGCTTTTTCCACAATATCAAACTTAAAAATATATTGAAATCTTGATGTTCTTACATTGTCTTATTGATTTCAATCTTTAACTTGATTTTATCTCTCCTCTAGCTTCTATTTCTTGAATCAAACTTGATATTTTTGCTCCCCATAGTCTCCTTGTCATCTTTCTCTCTTGATGGCTATGGAAATTCTTTTGAATTCTAAGTGAAAATGGTGGATTTTTGGTGAAAGGACCAATTTGTAAAGAAAGCAAAACTTTCATTCTTTCTCTCTTCTTCTCACATTGGTGCATGGGAAAGAAGATGATAATTTTTCATCTTTCCTTCCTTATATACTAAATAAATAATAATAAAATAATAATAAAATATCTCATTAAAATATTAATAAAATAATATTTATCTAATTAAATAATTATAAAATATCATCAACATCATCATTACTTTCTAGATTTCTCTCTCTTCCAATTGACCATTTTGCCCTTCCCGATCTTTTAAAATTCCATCTTTGAATCATCACATCATTTGGTAAAATTATGATTTAGTCCCTCATAATTCTTTACCTATTCAATTTGGTCCTAATTCGTCCATTTTCCCTAGTTTCTAGATCATTCCACCCTTAAAAGATTTTCACTATTGGTCCTTAAACTTTTTCATATTTACACTTTAACCCTCAAGTTTTGAGTATTTACTCTTAGGCAATAAAACTTTTCTCACTTTTACCATTTAGTTCTTTCTTGAATTAATATATCATAATATACTTCTCAATGTTGTCATAACTCCAAAATTTCTCTTTTTGTCACTTTATTTCCTTATTTTACTATATCAAAGATAATATCTTACTGTAAAAATTTTCAGAGTATTATGTGTAATACCAATTAGTATTAGTTTAAACATTAGACAACTAGTGAGCCAATATTTGCTTCTATTTTGCTTTGTATGCAAAAACCACATGAGGACATTATACAAAGTATATTAATATAATCCATGAATTATTTTATTAATCAATATGTTAAAAAAAATTACAATTTTACAAACAAATATATTACACTTAGGGCACCAGATCCAACACCACATCCTTCAACCCGTTGAATTCATAGGCCCCAAGATTTCGGAGTTTCTCGATTGGGAACCTACTGATAGAAGACTAGGCTTAAGGGATTGCTCTAGCAATTTTCTTAAAAAAGGTTGCCCTATTTTGAAGAAAGGCTGACTAATTAGAATTACCAACAATAGGTAGAGAAAGAGTCGGTATATGAAATACATTGACATCTTTATCATTACAAGAGAAGTGGCTTTCCACTTCCTCGTCAATGACCCTACGTAACTTGTCAGACATTACACAACTGAACAAATTAGAAACGTATCGCATCAAATCCACAATTCAATATAAAGTATGTATATACTAAAATTATAAAATATAGATATTAAAATATAGATATAGATTTGGTTTAATTTAATTTAATCCTTTAAAAATTATAAAAATATAGATATTAAAGTGCAAGTTCCCAATTACATCATTATTCACACATAAAGGATGCACATACCATTATTAAACCAAATCTACTATCATGACCATAGCTTAAACAATTCAACTACATATATCATACCAAACTCAAAACATACTAGTTATCACTATCAGTTCATAACTATGACATTGTTCCATTCAATCTCATATTCATTTCTAATCAACAATTCGTTTGCCATATCATTTGAACTCTTTCTGGAGTCAATCGACTCATTCATTTATACTACAGTCTCCAGGCTTGTTTTCAACCATTATGCATAATAGATCACATATGAAATTGGTTCCATATCATTATCAATTCATTTCAGCACCACTTATCAAGTTTACTATTTATAACCCCTATTAACCTAACTCGGACTCAAATAGATACATGGATCGCCCAACCAAAACACCAGTTGGCATCGAAGTGCATCATTGGATAAACCCAAGTAGGGTAAACTGGCACGTAAAGTGCATACTAGCGCACAAAGCGCATATTGGCTCACAAAGTGTATCCTGGTGCACGAGGTGCATCCTAGGGCATAAAAGCATAATCCCATATACAATCCAGTCTTATGGCATGCCAATTATATCCGACACAACCCGAACAACTAATAGGGTACCAATATTCAACTCATTACAATTTAGTACATATATCATTTATCAATTATATTAACAGTCACAATCTCATTTCATTAACAAATCACATGCAAATCATGTCATATAGCATATTTCTACTCAATTTCTATATCACTTATCATATTTTCAAGTATCCCACATCATTTTCCATTCTATTCATTCTAGTCATCTACTTCGAGTTTCATATCAATTCAACATCATGGTTCATATTTTCATAATAGACTCACCTGAACATTTCCTCATGCAGTAATTATGCACATGCAACAATTTAAAATGATCACAAATCATAAATGTACAAACAAGAGTTTTTGGGTCACTCGTTGATCACTTTCGTTTTACTTTTTCTTCTCAAAGGTTCTATGTTGATGTTAGCTACGAATAGTCACAAAAAATACCACACAGTTAATTACCAGCCAATTCATAACCAAATATCGTTTTATGCATATTTTTTAATTTGTTCAATTTAGTCCCTAAAATCGGGACAATCATAACTTTTCAATCTAAAGCTTCGGATTAAAATCTGATTTCACATATATTCATTAGGGACCTTATAATTCCTATTTCTACTGAAATTTTATAACAATTTCACATTTTATTCAATTTGGTACCTAATGTATGAAACTAACAATTAAGCTTTACAATTTGGTCCTTTTTTATAATCTAATCTTAATTTCTATCAAATTTACACCAATTTCATCTATTTCTCGACAATGGTAACTTCCAAAAAATTTAACAATTTCACAAATTGATACATGGGCTAGCTAAATCAATCTCCCATGATTCAATTTCCATAAAAAAAAAAAGAAAAATGGCTAGGGACTTACTAGAATTTCTGGCCAAAAGTTAAAGCCAGGTTTTCAATGCTAGACGGTAAAGCCTTTGGGAAGATGATGACTTTTGTCATCTTTTCTGACTAAGTTTTGTTTATATACTAAGATTAATTTTAGTTAATCTTAATTAATTAGTTTAATCATACTTATTTATACCTTAATCACCCAATTAACTAAACATAATTTCATCTACCATCAAATCCCACTAACATCCATTTACAATAGGTTTATTTTTCATTTTAGTCCTTTGTATAATTATTATTTAAGTCCCCAAGCCTTTTCCTAATTAAAAATCTATAACGATTAAACTAATACAATTTAGTCTCTGGGCCTTAATTAACCACATTTTCGCCTAAATTGCTTAACCAAATTTTAATTTATCAATATAATAACTTCGTAAATATCCCTATTTAATATTTACGAACTCGATTTACGGAAACGAGTCCCGAAACTGTATTTTCCAATACCACTGAAAATCGGGTCGTTACAAAGACTTCTAATTTTTACTTTATGACATTCTTAAATTCTAACACATTTATTCTCGATTTAACATTGTTCCTGATTCAAAGGATATTAAGGATGTTACATATATATTATAGATAACTAATGGAAAAGCCTTTCTCTTTCTTTCCTAACATCTTTCAAAAATAAATTAAATTTACGTGGAAATATTAACATTTACTCATTAATTTTTTAGTTTAGTAAAATGTCAATCAACAATTTTCATATGACTTCAAGGAAAATAGTGTCACATAAATAACATTGTAAGTGTTATGTGAAAATTGAATCAAAATTAAAGTTCTATATATAAAATTGCACTAAATCAAAATTTGTATATTATATTGCACATTAAATCCAAATTCGTGTATACTTTTGAAATTTATCCAAAAAGATTAATTTTTTATTAAATTTGTCTTTAGAGTATTTTAAATTAAAATTGAATAGTATAACTCAATAAAAAAGTTTCAAATTTTAGTGACAGTTCAATTAAACAAAAATAAAGTGACAAAAATTAAGATAAAGTTCAAATATAATAGTAAACTTATCTTTAGCTCAAAAGTAGGTATAAGTACCACGGAAGCGCTTGTAATTAAGGGCAAATTGCATTTCAGCTCCTCTATTAAAAAAATGGGTAAGTTAGCTCTTATACATTTCAAAATATGCAAATATGCCCATTTGTTTAATTTTATCTGTTAAATGATGACATGCAACGTTAGATACATGTTGAAAATTATTTTTTATGGGTAAACTATAAAAATTGTCTGTAACGACCTCAAAAGTATGGATATTGAAAAATGAGTTATCGGGTCTCTATTTTTAGTAAACGGACTCATAAAATATTTATTAAAAATATTTACGAAGTTAGTTATGTGTTTAATAAGGTTTTATTTAAGTGAATTTGATTTAATTAGAAGTATTTGAGAAAAAGGATTAGATTGAAATAGGTGTGAAAGTTTAATTATAGATTAAAAGAAAGTATAAAGGACCAAAATGGAAATTAAACCATTTTGTATAATTGAGGCATGTGTAAGTAGAAAAATCTGAGATTTTTATGTTTAATATATTTTATATTTTAAATATAATATAATATATTATATTGTTATTATATATTATAAAGAGAAAGAAAGAAAGAAAAACAGAAAAGAAACAGAGAACAAGACGAAAGCAGGGGAAGAAAAAGGAAAGAAAGAAAAAAGGAGAAATTGATGATTTAAAGCTTGGAAGTTTAATTGGTAAGTCAATTTAGCCCTTCTCTTTTAATTTTGATGTTTAATAAGTTTTAGGATAAAGTTTTGATGAATTTAAATTGAAGTTTTGGAGTTTTAAAGCTTCTAAACATAACATATGATGAAAAAAAGATGAATTAGTGGTTTAATTGAAAGAAATTGAAGTTAGAATTGAGTAAAGGATTTAATTGTAAAATAAGCTATAAGAAAACTGTTTTGGGACAGCAGCAGTAGGGTAACTTTGAAAAATCACCAAAAATCGTAGAAGAGGAATTAGAAGTCAGATGAGATATGAAATTAAAGCTTATTGAGTCTATTTTCATATGAAAGAAACAGAGAAAGCAAAGGAATTCTGTAATTTTAGATATTTATATTTTTGTAAGACTGGTTTAAAGGGATTTCGGGATCCCCTGTTCTGACTTTGAAAAATCATAAAAAATTAGATAAAAATAATTAGGGGCTTAAGTTTATATGTTTAGAATCCTGAATAAGTCTATTTTCAAATGAAATAAATAAGAAGGTCATATGAATTCTGTACGAAGAGTAATTTGATTCGTAGTGAAGAGAGGTCAGAACAGTCAAACAGTAAAACAGGGGAAACTTTAAGAATAATCTGGTATTGATTGGCCATACCAAAAATTCTGGAAAAATTATAGTAAAAAGATATATGAGTCTAGTTTCAAGGAAAATTAACGGTTCTTCATTTGGAGTTCTGTAGCTCGAGAAATAAATAATTTAGTGACTATGACACAAAAGGACAGCTTTGAATAAGTTTATGAGTAAATGATTAAATTGAAATGTGAGCAATAGTAAGAAAGCATGAATTTATCATAAAATACATGTTTATTGTATTAAATATTACAGGAAATTATTTGATTATTTTTAACATATAAATGTTATATGTTTATATGAAATTAAAGAAAAGAAAAGGAAGGAGAGGACCGAATCGAAGGAAAAGGAAAAGAGAAGGTTAAGGAGTGAAGGAAGAAGAATTCATATCACCTCAATCTTTTATTGTAAGTACTACAAGAATTTTAAATTATTGTTATTTATCCTTTTGAAATATTTATGTGAATTATTTAAATATATGAGATTAAACTTTAATGCCCAAGTAGGCGAATTTTAGAACTCTTTGGGATATTAGTGGCATGCCATTAAGGAACTTTAGCGCGCTCTACGATATTAGCACGTTGGTGCTCTCTCGATATTAGCACGTTGGTGCTCACTCGATATTAGCACGTTGGTGCTCTCGATATTAGCACGTTGGTGCTCTCGATATTAGCACGCGTCGGATTCTCTACATTCACTTGTGCATCATAATGCACCTCTGTATTTGTTAAAGTATATCCGGTGTGTTCTATAAAGTCTACTTTGGGCTAAGAATGTGAAATGAGAACAAAAGTGAATTCTTGATGTGTTAAGGTAAGTTCAATACCTTACAAGAGATAAGCTAAATTCGTTTAAAGCAATGCATAGTTGAAATGACTTATATGTGAGAAGATATACAAGAATTGATTGAGTTAAAATATTCTATTATGATTGATTATATAATTATTCTTGTGGTGCTTACTAAGCCTTCACCGGCTTAACGCGTTTATTTTAACGCGTAGGTACAATTAGACTAGGAGAGAAGTCCAACTAAAAGATCGCTCATCTCATCACATCCTCAAGGGCTTCAAAAGTAGGTATTGTATTTTGTATTAAAGCGGCATGTACATATGTAGTTCAAAGGTGTTCCCACGTGATAGGGACTAAAATATAGATTCTTGAAATTTTATCTATTTTTGATTATTTGAAGTATGTTGGTATATATGGAATGAATTAATAAACAATAAATTTGTTATCAAAAATGGTTGGTAAGTTAAAATATTATATTCAAATGTTTTAATTAGACGAAGATTCAGCCATAATTGTTTTGGCACCAAATGTAATAGTCCTATACAGGGTCTACATGATTGAACCGGGTATAGAGGGTATTACATTTATTGGTATATCGAGCCTAGGTTTTACAATTCTTGGGTCGAGTATGAGTCTATTTGTACATGCCATTTTAAAAATTGATGTGATGAGATGAGATTTAGTTATTTAATTGTGAAATTTATGAATATTGTAGAAACTTAAAGATGTCTTACGAAAGAATAAAAGATACCGATTTTGTGATGTATCTTTGGAATTTATGAATTTAATAAAATAGAGTTGGTTTCCTCTTAGTATAGAAAGAGGAAATGTTAAAGAAAGAAATGTTTTCCAATCGAAATAATTTCGATAATTGAAAGTGATGTTCAAATAATTAAGTAAAATGTTACTTATGATGAAAGCAGAATTTGAAAAGATGTGGATAAATGTCTTATAGTAAGAAATGATAAATGTTGTGTTATATGAGTATATACATGAAGCTAAATTATGAGGCCTTACGATCTCTACCCCCTTATTAAAATGATTATATTTATGGTGAAATTGATAGGAATTATAATGATTTAGTTCAAATGTGTGGGCCAGAAGAATTTAAAGAAAGAAAGATGATGACCAGTGAAAGGTGAAGAATGGTTAGAAAACAGATCAAAGAATATTTGAAGAATTGCATTATACAAGAGATGAAAAGTTGAAATGTGCGATATCTTTATTGAAGGGTGAGGTTTACCAATGGTGGAACACTTGTCATGGATATCCATTCTGCAGAGAAAGTTAATTGGAATTCCTTTGTATCCGAATTTAAAAGAAATATGTGAGTCAACCTTATCTTGTGAAGAAGAAAAGAGAATTTTTGGATTTGAAGCGAGAACCACATGTCTATTCTTTGAATATGAGCGTGAAGTTATCGATTTCTTTTACGAAAATTATATGGGGATACACAGTGCTACTATTAAAGAAAGGAGTCATTTATCGAAATTGATTTATTCGGATATGGTAACTACTGAGAATGAGTTAAGCGAAAATTTCTTTCGAATAAGCTTTGTGAGTGAAGTGAATGATACGGGATTGTTGATGATTATATATGTTAACGGATTAGTAATGAAATTGCGAAATATTTGAATACAAATTTGCTATAGTTGGGTATTCTACAATGATCTCTTTCGGGTATTCTATATGGGTATTCTATATGTTCTTTTATCTCCAGAGGTATATGCAAGCTATTCGGAGATGTGACTTTTATTGTGCGAGAAAGTTTGGAATCATAACGTTAAAATGGAAGTTACGGTTGATTCTGATCGGTACTACTCTATTTTTCTTTGGATTTTCTAATTTGTTACATTAGATAGAAGACTTAATGATCGATTCATATGGAGTTATTTTCTATTTCTATCGGTTGATATTACGCACATATATCGCAATTTGCATTATCTTTATCACAATCGTTTCTAGTGAGGATAAATGGTATTCTTCTTTTGGTTTTTCTTGAATATTATCGATTTCTTTATCATTGAATATGGTTTTTATTCTCGGAAATTCAATATAGCTTCACATCCGGGATTTCATTATGCCACATCCGGGATTCCACTATCTTGGTTTTCTTATTATTTTATAGTCCGATCCTATCTATCAAATATGATTCATCTGTGAAGGGGTATTCGATGATAGAAGGTAAATATATATATTCTTTGTTATAAATCTTGGTTGATTATGGGAGCTCGGTATATGGATCTTAGATTATAGAAGTTGTATTATTATCTTGGTTATTATTGGGACTACTCTGGATTTCTTCTTCTATTTTAAAGTACAATTGAAGTTGAAGTATTGATCCATTTATATTATTGAAATGTTTGATAGAGATCTACGATTTACGGTTCACTTTACGATTTGGGATAACTTATAAGAATGCTATATGAGTGATAGTTGATTAATTTATAAAGTCGAATCGATTGATGGCTTGAAAGTTGCGGAGATGTACATTCCAGAAATTGTAAGATTTCATGGTATACGGTATTGATAATTTCGATCAAGATTGATTCACCTTAGGGTTACGAAAACAATACAGAAATTATTGTGTACTTAACTCGATTTGATTATAGCATTTCATTCGCAAATTGATGGATAATTCGAGAGAGAGAGTTGGTTAGATTTAGAAAGAAGATGTCTTGGTGGTCGGGTATGAAACGTGATATTTACGAGTTTGTATCCGGATGTCCGATATGTCAGCAGTCAAAGCAGAACATCAAGTACCTTCGGGATTACTCGACCAATTACTATACCGGAATGGAAATGGGAAAGAATCACTATGGATTTTGTATCGGGGTTACCATTATCTCTCGAGAAGAAAAAAAAAAAAAAAGATGTTATTTGGGTGATTGTTGACCGATTGGTAAAATCAGCGCACTTTATTCTAGATGCGTATAGATTATTCTTTAGATAAAGCGGCTAAAGCTGTATATATCCGAGATTGTCGGGCTACATAGAGTGCATGTCTCCATTATATTGGATATCCCGATTTACGCCTCGTTTTACGGGATAAATTACAAGAAGCTTTGGGAATTCAATTGTATTTGATGATTGCATTTCATCCTTAGACAGATGGCCAATCGAGCATGTAATTCGGTATTGGAAGATATGCTTGGTGTTGTATAATAGAGTTCGAAGGTAATTGGGAGAGGTATCTACCTTTGATTGAATTTGCTTACAATAATGATTATCATCCAGTATTAAAATGGCTGTATGAAGCTTTGTATGGTAGAACATGTAGAACACCGTTATATTGGACAGAGCTCGAGTGGAAAGAAGATACATGGGGTTGATTTGATTTGGGAAAGCAGAAGAAAAAGTAAAGGTGATTCGGAATAGATTATGAGTAGCATTCGACAACGAAATCAATTGTGGATTTAAAGCGTCGGGATATTAAATATTCATTCTTTGATAAGGTATTTATCAAGGTGTTTATTTGAAAGAAACTATAAGAATTGAGTGTTTCATCTCTTTTTAAGTAAATTTCGAGGACGAAATTTCAAAAGGGGGAGAATTGTAACGACCTCAAAAGTATGGATATTGAAAAATGAGTTATCGGTCTCTATTTTTAGTAACGGACTCATAAAATATTTATTAAAAATATTCTGACGAAGTTAGTTATGTGTTTAATAAGGTTTTATTTAAGTGAATTTGATTTAATTAGAAGTATTTGAGAAAAAGGATTAGATTGAAATAGGTGTGAAAGTTTAATTATAGATTAAAAGAAAGTATAAAGGACCAAAATGGAAATTAAACCATTTTGTATAATTGAAATGGTGTAAGTAGAAAAATCTGAGATTTTTATGTTTAATATATTTTATATTTTAAATATAATATAATATATTATATTGTTATTATATATTATAAAGAGAAAGAAAGAAAGAAAAACAGAAAAGAAACAGAGAACAAGACGAAAGCAGGGGAAGAAAAAGGGAAAGAAAGAAAAAAAGGAGAAATTGATGATTTAAAGCTTGGAAGTTTAATTGGTAAGTCAATTTAGCCCTTCTCTTTTAATTTTGATGTTTAATAAGTTTTAGGATAAAGTTTTGATGAATTTAAATTGAAGTTTTTGGAGTTTTAAAGCTTCTAAACATAACATATGATGAAAAAAAAAGATGAATTAGTGGTTTAATTGAAAGAAATTGAAGTTAGAATTGAGTAAAGGATTTAATTGTAAAATAAGCTATAAGAAAACTGTTTTGGGACAGCAGCAGTAGGGTAACTTTGAAAAATCACCAAAAATCGTAGAAGAGGAATTAGAAGTCAGATGAGATATGAAATTAAAGCTTATTGAGTCTATTTTCATATGAAAGAAACAGAGAAAGCAAAGGAATTCTGTAATTTTAGATATTTATATTTTTGTAAGACTGGTTTAAAGGGATTTCGGGATCCCCTGTTCTGACTTTGAAAAATCATAAAAAATTAGATAAAAATAATTAGGGGCTTAAGTTTATATGTTTAGAATCCTGAATAAGTCTATTTTCAAATGAAATAAATAAGAAGGTCATATGAATTCTGTACGAAGAGTAATTTGATTCGTAGTGAAGAGAGGTCAGAACAGTCAAACAGTAAAACAGGGGAAACTTTAAGAATAATCTGGTATTGATTGGCCATACCAAAAATTCTGGAAAAATTATAGTAAAAAGATATATGAGTCTAGTTTCAAGGAAAATTAACGGTTCTTCATTTGGAGTTCTGTAGCTCGAGAAATAAATAATTTAGTGACTATGACACAAAAGGACAGCTTTGAATAAGTTTATGAGTAAATGATTAAATTGAAATGTGAGCAATAGTAAGAAAGCATGAATTTATCATAAAATACATGTTTATTGTATTAAATATTACAGGAAATTATTTGATTATTTTTAACATATAAATGTTATATGTTTATATGAAATTAAAGAAAAGAAAAGGAAGGAGAGGACCGAATCGAAGGAAAAGGAAAAGAGAAGGTTAAGGAGTGAAGGAAGAAGAATTCATATCACCTCAATCTTTTATTGTAAGTACTACAAGAATTTTAAATTATTGTTATTTATCCTTTTGAAATATTTATGTGAATTATTTAAATATATGAGATTGACTTTAATGCCCAAGTAGGCGAATTTTAGAACTCTTTGGGATATTAGTGGCATGCCATTAAGGAACTTTAGCGCGCTCTCGATATTAGCACGTTGGTGCTCTCGATATTAGCACGTTGGTGCTCAGCGATATTAGCACGTTGGTGCTCTCGATATTAGCACGTTGGTGCTCTCGATATTAGCACGCGTCGGTGCTCACATTCACTTGTGCATCATAATGCACCCTCTGTATTTGTTCCAGTATATCCAGGTGTGTTCTATAAAGTCTACTTTGGGCTAAGAATGTGAAATGAGAACAAAAGTGAATTCTTGATGTGTTAAGGTAAGTTCAATACCTTACAAGAGATAAGCTAAATTCGTTTAAAGCAATGCATAGTTGAAATGACTTATATGTGAGAAGATATACAAGAATTGATTGAGTTAAAATATTCTATTATGATTGATTATATAATTATTCTTGTGGTGCTTACTAAGCCTTCACCGGCTTAACGCGTTTATTTTAACAGCGTAGGTACAATTAGACTAGGAGAGAAGTCCAACTAAAAGATCGCTCATCTCATCACATCCTCAAGGGCTTCAAAAGTAGGTATTGTATTTTTGTATTAAAGCGGCATGTACATATGTAGTTCAAAGGTGTTCCCACGTGATAGGGACTAAAATATAGATTCTTGAAATTTTATCTATTTTCAGTTATTTGAAGTATGTTGGTATATATGGAATGAATTAATAAACAATAAATTTGTTATCAAAAATGGTTGGTAAGTTAAAATATTATATTCAAATGTTTTAATTAGACAGTATCTGGCCATAATTGTTTTGGCACCAAATGTAATAGTCCTATACCGGGTCTACATGATTGAACCGGGTATAGGGGTATTACATTGTCACCCAACTAGCCTTTCGTTCTATTTTAGTCCCCAAACTATTAAATTTTCAATTTAGTCACTAAACTTTTTGAAATTAAATGTTTTAGACCTTCTAAGTTGATGTGGGCTTTATTTTATTGTATTTTTACCCCAAATTAGCCCTACAAAATTTTACAAATTTAGCCCTCAACATTTACAAAATTTATCATTTTTATTCTAATCCTAAAAATTTCAATAAATTTGGCCCTCAATATAAGATCTGTCAATTTAGTCCTACCTCTAAAAATAAAAAAATATTTTTAGCCCTTTATAACCCATCGGCTAATCCATGTGAGATATTAAAAAAAAAAAAAAGAGTACCCTCTTTCAAGTCACTTGCAACAATTTCTTTTATTATAATTTAAGCTTCACATTGGACCAAACCAATTGATTTGAAACCTATCTAGAATAATTGGTTGTATGACTATTCGAGTAGATAACGTTTTAATGCCTTTATTTTTTTTTTTTTTGGGTCTTAAATATTTTTGTGTTTTATCCCAACTTTTTAGAATTCTTTGCAAATGACTTGAAAGAGTATACTCTTTTTCTTATTTTAATATCTCATATGTGTTAGCCGATGGGTTATAAAGAGCAAAAAATAAATTTTTTTTAAATAAATTTTTTTAAATTTTTAGAGTTAGGACTAATTGACAGATTTGTAAATATTGAGGGCCAAACTTATTAATTTTTTTAAAAATTAGAACTAATATGACAAATTTTGCAAACATAAAGGGCTAAATTTGTTGAATTTTTTATATATTTATGATCAAATTGATAAAAAATCTGTAAATATTAAAGGGCTAATTTTGGGTAAAAGTACAATAAAAAGCTCACATCAGCTCAAAGTGACTAAAACATTTAATTTTGAAATATTTATTGACTAAATGGAAAAGATTAATAGTTGGGTGACCAAAATAGAACGAAAGGCTTAGTTGGGTGACCATTTTTATAGCTTACCCATAAAAATAATTTTTAGCTTGAATTTAACGGAGGAATTAATTTGCATTTTTCGAAATATATAAAAATTAATTTATCTATTTTTTTAGTAAAGGGTGCCAAAATACAATCCAAGCTCAAGTACTGGCTTTCGTAATACATTTACTCTCGAAAGTACAATAATAAATATCAATCAAAATAAAATATAATGACAAATTTTAACTTTAACCTAAAATACAATATGAATTTACATATTGAGCCCTATTAAAATTAAGAGGTCTACTCTGGAATTTTTTACCAAGGAAAATAATAATAGAAAAAAAGAAAAAGAATGCGAGTAGAGATGCCTTCAAAAGAGGGAAGAGGGCTATTAACGGCTGAGATGATAAATCCCACAACGCTGGGTGATGGCAGTGGAGCAAAGCGCTAGATATATAAATATAAGGCAAGCTGCTACATTACAACATACTTACCTGGACGGGGTCAATGGATGATCTTGAAGATCCATGGCCTGGGGTAGTGACTTCCATTGCACTTGGGAGGGGTGCTTCCCTAAGGTCTCCCCAAGTTGGGAGAGCCTACGTCATAATTTGTGCTAGTGGGGGCCTGCGTTCGCGCGGCCCCTTCCTAATTTTCAAGTTCTATATTTTTCAATATGATCCCTGAATTTTATCGTCAGTGGTCATGACAAATCATGTTTATGGTTGTGAGATCCTTCATTTTGTTACTTTACCTTAGTAACCATGTAACGTCCTTATTCCGTTGTCTCTCACATGTTGCAGTAAAAAGCTGATATGGCAGTCACTTGTATTGTAAGGGCTTGTTTCGAGCTATTGCAGCCACATATATCAAAGCATCATAAAAAACAGAACTGGTAATCGATTCAACCATATGTATCTACAAGACTACAACTCAAATTCATATCCCTACTAAAATTAAGAGGTTTTCTATCTAAAAATAAAAATTAAGAGGTCTGTAGTGTGATTACTTAGTGCTTGTTTACCTTTTTAAAAGTGGAAACGATAATAAAAAACAGAAAAGTGCGTGCTTAGATATGCCTTTATAAGAGGCCTGCAGACTGGATATTTTGGCTTGTATATGCACTGTCTGATTTTACAGTCCAAAAGGAAAATAGTAAAATGAAAGTTTTATATTATCAGCAGTTCAAAGTGAATTTACAATAAGTGTAAATAAATGGATATTTATTTTGAATCGCAAAAGTATGTAAGAACATATATTTCCTTCCTTTTTTCTATTTTTTCATTATTGAAACTATTATGAATGGAATCTCCATCGTTGAAATTAAAAATCGACCATTCTACTGTTTGCAATATAGGTGATTTTGTAGTTGAGATACGAGTACCTATTGGTATTGTATGGTAGCAATGTAATTGGGCGTGATATCCCTCATCGTGCCGATATACATAGCGACCCCTTGCCTCGCTTATAAAGATTGGGCAAAGCGAAAGGCAAAGGCATCTTTGCGCTTGGGGCAATGACGCAGCTAGTGAGGTTCTAACCGAGGCGCGTCTATTGCTGGTTGAAAACTATTTCCAAACCCCCTCTTAGGCCTGGGTTCAGCCTTGGCCTTCGAGAATTTCTGGAAGGGCTCCCTCCGGGGTAAAGCCCTATATTTCTTAAGTCTTAAAGGTTTTAAATGCAGTCAGTTTTAAGCCATTTTATTTTAAAATTGTCAATTAGTGAGCATTTTAATTTGGGTGTTTAAGAAAGATATAATAAATTATCACTAAAGTCAAAAGAACCCTCTTTTAAAATTTAGAGAAGTTATTTATAAAGTCCATACAAATAGAGATTTTGTATAAAGTAAGTTATAAGAAATTTAAAATTTAAAATTTTTATTGAAAGATAACAATATCGTAAGATCTTAATGGTTTATTTTAAAAATATATATTTATAATTTTTAATAAATTTTATTTTTATAATTTTTAATAAAATTTTAAATTTTAAAATAGCCTAGTTGATTTTTTTTCTAATTTGCTACTTAATATTTTTCTGATTTCAAACTTTTTCTTAAATAAAATAATAGGAGTCAAATTAAATAAATGTATAGAGGTTGAGAGTTAAATTTATTATAATACATTTCATATAAAAATCAAGAACGACTAAAATATAAAGGTATAGTGAAGGGGAAGTTTGTATTATTCTTGCCTATAGTTTTATTGTTAACTTTTATTTGTTAGTATTTTTGTATTTAATTATATTTACTTTTATAGTTATATGAATTTTAAAATAACTATAAAATTAATACTAAAATTTCTCTATGCATATGGATGAACTTCAAAAGAAAAACCAAATGCCCTGATCATGATATGACGAAAAAAATGGAATGAGATTTTTAAATCCAAATATTAGTTTTTTTTAAATCCAAATATATTTAAATTTATAGCATTTTAATTTTTTCACTCAAATCTTCTCAAGTTGTCTAAAGGTTGGATAGTTGGTGCGGCTTGGTAGGTTGGACTTGACTTGAGTCGAGTTTAGATAAATTTTTTTTTTAACTTGAACTCAAATTAATTTAAATAGTAATAAAAATTAAATCTAATTATGGAATTATATCGTTATAGAATGTATTCTTAATTTTTTATTAATATTTTAAACATTAAAACGAGTTCTTGCATCAGATTGGATTAGTCCTGAATCACTGGCAAAACTGGGGGGCTGGTAGGGCCCTGACACCCCTAAAATAGAAAAAAATTCATATGGCCCATTTAAAATTTTAAATTAGTAAAGGTAAAATTATATATTGGCCCTCCTAAAAATATAAAAATTTGATTTAATCTTTTAAAAATTCTAAAGATATAGTCTATTAAAAATTGTGAAATTACCTTTTTTTCTATCGTAAAAATTACAATTTAATTTCGCCTCCTAAAAAATTTTCTAGTTTTGCCCCTATCCTGAATATAAGCTTGGACTTAGAAAAATTTTTGATATCATATATATATATATATTTATTTGCTGCGCAACTCATTCACCAAATAGTAATTGCTTTATATCTTTTATGAGACATTGATAGATATTAACAATTGTTGAATGCAATGGTAAAAAATATTATACATTTAAGAAGAGATATAAATTCAAACTTTTAAAATAACATTGGTGGAAGGAATACTCATAAATCCTGAATATAAATCATAAAATTGACATAAAAAATATATAAAATAAAACATTTACAGAGCACTGGCTTTGGGCTAGTTTGGATGGGCGGTGTGTTTACCTCCGGTGAGGTTAAAAATAGCGGTGGCGGTGAGATTAATTTATCAGAGCGGTGAGATTGGACCTTCATAGCGGTGAGATTAAAAATAGCGGTGGAATGTGTGTTTGGATTCAAACGCAGCTGTAGCGGTGAGGTGAAAATAAAAAATGACCATTAAGGACATCATATTAGAATTGATATATAATAGTTGTTTTTAAATTATTTTACTTATGTAAAATTATTAAAGTATGTGAATTTATGAAATCATTTAATAAAATATTAAAATGTATCTTCCAATATTTTATTATAAATATTTTAATAAATTATATAATCAATTTAAATTATTTATTAGATAAAATAAAAATTATTTTTAATTTTTTATAGTTAAATATATTTTTATAACAATGATAAATATTATTTTCGCAAATAGTAACATTATACTTGGATCAAATTTTGAAGTATCTAACCGAATGATTTTTAATAAAAAAAATATAGTAACATCTAAATTTCAATAGGTTCAAGCCTCAGCTGAAAGATTAACGTATTAAAAGAAGTTTCAAAGAAAAAGCAGTGACTAATTATTTAGGAAATTCCATTCAATGATAAATACTAAAAGCTAATACGTTTAGAAACTTTCAAGTGTGTCGATCAGACAAAGAACTACTAATATAAACAAAACACTCGTATAAACAAATTGCATTGAGCACTATGGTTCTTTGCAAATAGAAAACTCTTAAGAATAAAACACAAAAACACACACCTAAAAGTTGCTAGTTCCTTATTTTGTTCTTTGAGGAGGTCTTCCTTTGCCTGAACTGCCAAGATGATCCACGAGCCCTAATTTACACGACTTGCTAGAAAAGGCTTTAATTAAAATATTTTCGCAAACATCGTGGATTATTTGTTGCAATATGTCATCGTCTAGACTTCCATCCATCGTGATTGGAAAGAAGTCGACATCGTGAGCTCTCTTCCATGTTGCATCTTAATAAGCATTCAACCAAATCGCTTTTTCATCATGTCCAAAATGGAATTTAATCTTAATTCAAAAAGCCTTACCTCATATAAGGTTCTCTCATGATTGTCCCAACTTTGATGTCCAATACCTACACATTGCAAGAAAAGCTGAATATAACAAATAATGAATTCATTTGGTTCAAAAAATAAGAAATAGGAATCTTTCACCAACACAGTCAAAGCTACAATCCCACCGTTGTGATGAAGAGCATTTCCTTACTTCAATATAACTAATAAACTTTCTAGAATATGAAACGCTAAGTTCTTGGGATTACATAAATATTTAAACACAGTTAAGACAACCCAAATTCACATCCCCAATCATTCCAACAACCCATTGACCACAAACTTGTCATCAAAGTGAACCAAAGATGTTAATAAATGCATTAAAATGCTTCAATTTAGAGCACAAGGTAGGTTAATGAATGGCGATCAAAGAACCCCAACACAAAAGTGTGAAATAAGTGGAACTAATTAATATTTGGGTAATAAAAGCGTATGCAAGTAAACAAACTAGAAGGACCAAAAGATCAATGAGAAAAATAAATAGATATACGCTAATGTTGCTTTTGGTTATGAGCATCGAAGAATACCAAACACAAGTAGTAATATTAAATTAATCAAGGTAATTGTTTTTAGTTCGAATTTCATATGCAAAACACGATTATGTTATCGTTTCAACATTTTCTCATTAACCACAAAAAGACAGAGCGAAGAAATCTTCATGACCGGATGAAATTACCACATCATCCCCGGTTCGAACTACATGATTGTCGGAAAGCGGCACGCCACTCTTTTCGCGGCGATGATTGCATCGGCAACGAAGCGAACTGCTCCGTGAGGCGCGACACGGCCGCGGCCTCCATTGGATCGGGAATGTCTCACACCGCTCCAACTCTCCAAATTCCCATGCACGCAAAACAAAAGCGGACCCAAAGAGAAGAAGAAAACAGAAATCTAGGGTTTTCAATAAAAAATAAAACTAACAAAACACTAGAAAATAAAAAATTTTAGAAGAAAAATGAGAGGATATATGACCAAAAAAAAAAAAGAGAGCGGTGGGGAACAGAAATAGGAGAAGTTTGGGTTTTAAGGATCGGAGGGTTTTTGGTTAAAGTTCCCTTTGCATATGGAAAGTATGGGTATTTTTGTCTGAGGGAAACACCAACTGCTCACTGACCTTTACACTCCCAGTTGATTTTTGTGAGACGGTCGCGGTGGAGATGAATTTTCACCGAACCTTGCCGGTGAACCAAACAAAGACCAAAGTCGCGGTGAGCAAAGCAATTTTTAGGCCAATCTCACCACACTGGAGGCAAACGGTGAACCAAAGGGGCCCTTTGTCTCCTGTTGTCTTTCGTTGCTAAGGTTTATTATTCAAGTACCAAACAAAAAGGTGTTAAATTTCACAGCCAAAATAACGTATTGAATAATAACTTATTATTTTGGTAATATTATAACGTATCTATATTAAAGAAAACTCATTAAACTACAAACAATGGCAATCCTTGTAGCTTCCATTTCACAACCATATAAATTGGTGAATTCATTGTCATCATCACTTTTTTCATCACCCACGTCTTCTAGCCAGTGGTGAATCTAGAGGGGACTGGCATGGGCCCCAGCCCCCCTAAAATATAAAATTATTATTTAAACCCTTAAATTTTTTTAAAAATTTTAAATTAATAAAAGTAAAATTTGTACTTTGCCCCTCTAAAATTATAAAAAATTGATTTAATCCTTTAAAAATTATAAAGATATGGACTATAAAAAATTAATATTTCATTCGGCTCCCCTAAAAGGTTGTTCTAGCTTCGCCCTTGCTTTTAGCTCTATAATATTCTCATATTCCCTCTCATTAGTTTCATATTCCATAAAATCCACATCATGTACACCTCCATGTTTTCGTATGAAATTTTGTACGGCCATTGTAGCAACAACAATTACCCTCTGTTTTTCAAAACTATAACTAGGTATATCTTTCAAAATGACCCATTTTTTTAAGTACAACAAAGGTTCGCTCGATCACATTATATAATGATGAATATGCCTGATTGAATATTTCTCTTTTACCAAATATATGTTAACCTCTACCAAAATTAGGTAAATTATATCGTTCTCTTTTAGATGGTTCGATGAAATCTTTCAATTGGGGAATTCAAAATTAACAAGATAACATTTCCTTATATGTCATAAGATAATAACCAATTAATTAAAGCATTTATATTTTATATTAATAAATAAATGAAATAAATAAATTTATCATTTGTGGGTGTGGAAATTTTAGTCTTGGATCAAGGAATTTTGTGGTATCATTTGGTGATCCTTCTCATCCAACTACTATAAATGTAAAGCACATGTTGAAATCACATATAGTCATAGCATGCTGAGTTGGAACATATTTTTTTCCGACAAGAAAATTTACTCATTTGGTAAAAGAATTATTGTAATATGTATATCTATCAATTGTACATATGCAAACCTAAATATTTAGTAGACGTGCATATTTGATAATAACAAGTATAATATTATACACGTAAAATGTTACCTTAAAAATGTTGCATGTATCTAGAATTGTTGTGTATTTGTTTAGGTATTAAACTAAAAATGTAACCATTTGTTGTAATTATATCTATAGCCAACTTTAAAACGTTCTAAGCACAATTATAAAGTATTGACTTATCGATTCAAACGATTGAAACTTCCCTCTCGAAAAACTTTTGCACCAACACTAAACCAAGAAGATACCAAACATTTCATGTAGGTAGGTTTAAGCCTAACTTTGGAACTTGCCATATTATTGTTTTTACAGTAATATCATTTTAAATACAAAGAAAAAGAAAAAAAAGACTGATGAAGAAGTTGGCCATATCTTGAAGAATTGCTCTGCAATTTTGATGTAGCAGAAGGGTCTGAAAGTTTGGAAATGCCAGCAGCTAGAAGCTTGAATATAGGCTTCCATTCCTTCACAAACCAACAGCAAAAGCTGCTCTTCCTAACTTTTCCGTTTAGCTTGATAAGCACTTCTTGAAAGTGCTTTACTTGTTTGGGATTGCTTCTGCAATGTAGAAGAACTTTTCCCGAGCAGGGGCTTAAGTTATTATTTTTAGTTATGGATTAATATTTAATTATATTAACATGTCATTCCATTAATGTCAATTTATTAATTATGAACATTGTTAATTTTTTTTGTTAAATTTAAGTTAATTACGACGTCAAACTTTTGTCTATTTTAAAATGTTTAATGAAAAAATTTTAACAGTAATCACAGCAGGATATTAATTTTAAAATCTGAAAAATAAGACTAAATTCTAAATATTTGAAGAGTAGAGTGACTTGATCCATATTTTGACCTTGCAAATATCATCAGCATTACTTTTTTTCTTTTTCTTTTCTTTTTTTTTAAAAAACATTATGTAAAACAAAAACAAAAAATAAGTAAAAAATATTGACAATACGCATGGTCATTATAAATAGGCCCAACTTCCCAAGTCCATCTCCTTCTTTAATATTTAAAAACCCGATTAAAAAGCCTAAAACCCGACAACCTGGCGGCCGGCTGTTTAACCTAAAAAAAGATTTAATATTCCATTTGCTACCTACATTTAGCTTTAACGTTCAATTTGGCACCCAAGTGTTTTTTTGTCCCAACTTGGTACTTGATTTTGGTTTAAATGTTTAATTAAGTACCCAAACCAAACAAAATCATGTGTCCTAATGAATATTTGACATGTGTGCTCTAGTAAAAAAAATATAGATACTTAATTGGGACAAAAGAAAAAAACTTAGGTACTAAATTGAACATTGAAACAAATTTAGGTACTTAAATAAGACAAAAAGTAACTAAAGTATCAAATTGAGAAAAAGTCAGGTACCAAAGTGAACATTGAAGCCAAACTCAAATATCAATTTGAGACAAAATAAACCTAATGTACCAAATTGAATACTAAATCCGAACTCAAAGTACTAAACAGTATATTAACCAAATTAAAAATAAAATTTTTAAAAGTAAAGAATTTGAAAGACTCTTCTTTCTTTATAGATCTTTCTAGAAACCATAGTAGTATCCCTTTGAAACCACTCGACCACAGAGAGTCCCCCAAAAGTATTTAAAAACCTACAAAAAGCAAAATTAAGGAGCAAAAAAAATAAAACGTGTTTTTGAAAAGAAATCTCGAGAACCTCTCTTCATTTTCTGTTTCCTCCGTGAAAGGTACGTACGATCCAAACTAGTGTTTGTGTTCTTTACTATTTCATTCATTGATTTTTGTTTTTCTCCGCTTGTAATTTGTAGATCTGTTTTCGATTCAAAAAATAAGAAGTAATTTGTAGATCTGCTTAGTTTTTTTTTTTCTGCTTTAGATTTGGTGAATCAGTGCGATGCTTTTCGTAGCTGCTTTTGTTGGGTAGTTAGATTTATGTGTTTCTAATGATCTGATGGAAATGATAATGATTTTGTTCTGACTTCTAGTTTTTCGATCCTTTTATGTGGAAAATTAGCTTATTCTAAGGTTTTATTTTTTGGATTTTTCTTGCATTCTCTTTGGGAAGTTTAAAAGAAGCTGGAATCAGTTAATTTAGGTTGATCTGAAAGTGATTTTGGTTAGTCATTGCAAGGAATTTTCTTTTCTGATTAGATTTGTTTTTAGTAAATGTCCCTTTTGAATTATGATCTGATTGTGGAAGTTTTTCTAGATTTGTATCTAGTTGTTTGATTCATTTGCGCGGCACTTCACTTTTCTTTTCTATTTTTTATCTTGCAAACTAGATTGTTTGATTAACTTTATATGTTTATGTGTTTCGCATGCACTTGGTAAGCTAAGCATATGTCTCTTGACTGTTATGCGATTTGTGGTCTAGTATGGATGATCAAGTGAACTGGTGCTTCAAATGAGAATTTTGATCGGATCTTGTTATGGTTGATAGGGTTTTAAATGTGAAGGGTAATGATCCAATGAGTTCAAGTCTCATGGAAGTTACCATAGAATTTTGAGATGAAATTTGTTGCTTATAATTAATGAGAATTATATTTATACCACCTTGATTGTTTTTTATTTGGCAGTTTGTTACTTATTAAATGTGTGATTATGGTGATGCCATTTCTAGTTTTCTAGAATTTGTTGTTATGATTTCCTTTTTCTTTTCCCTCCCAGCTTTAATATTTATATGTACTCATTTTTTTCCTGGTTAGCTGCTGTTGTGCTGATCCAAGTGATAAACCAGTGAAAAGATGAGCGTTGTTGGGTTTGATTTTGGCAACGAGAGCTGCATTGTTGCTGTTGCAAGGCAGAGAGGGATTGATGTAGTGCTTAATGATGAATCAAAGCGTGAAACTCCGGCTATTGTGTGCTTTGGCGAGAAGCAGAGATTTATTGGTACTGCAGGGGCGGCGTCTTCAATGATGAACCCTAAAAATTCAATTTCTCAGATTAAACGGTTGATTGGCCGTCACTTCTCAGATCCTGAGTTGCAAAGGGATATCAAGTCGTTACCCTTCAATGTCACTGAGGGCCCTGATGGATACCCTCTGATTCATGCTCGTTATTTAGGTGAAATGAGAACGTTTACTCCAACCCAAGTCTTGGGAATGGTTTTTTCGAATTTGAAAAGCATAGCTGAGCAGAATCTGAAAGCAGCTGTGGTTGATTGTTGCATTGGTATTCCAGTATATTTCACTGAGCTTCAAAGAAGGGCAGTTTTAGATGCAGCCACAATTGCAGGCTTGCATCCTCTTCGCTTGATCCATGAAACTACAGCAACTGCATTGGCTTATGGCATCTATAAGACTGACTTACCTGAAAATGACCAATTAAATGTTGCCTTTGTTGATATCGGACATGCTAGCATGCAAGTTTGTATTGCTGGCTTCAAGAAGGGGCAACTTAAGATATTGGCTCATTCATTTGATCGCTCATTGGGTGGTAGAGATTTTGATGAAGTTCTATTTCATCATTTTTCCGCAAAATTTAAAGAGGAATACAAGATTGATGTATCCCAGAATGCAAGGGCTTGTCTTCGGCTTCGGGCTGCTTGTGAGAAGCTAAAGAAAGTACTCAGTGCAAATCCAGAGGCACCTCTGAACATTGAGTGCTTAATGGATGAGAAGGATGTTAGGGGATTCATTAAGAGAGAAGAGTTTGAGCAGATTAGCGCTCCAATTTTGCAACATGTGAAGGCGCCATTAGAGAAGGCTCTTGCTGATGCTGGGCTTGCTGTTGGGGATGTTCACATGGTGGAGGTCGTTGGTTCAGCCTCTCGCATTCCTTCTATTTTAAAAATCCTCACGGACTTTTTCGGTAAAGAGCCTAGGCGCACGATGAATGCTAGTGAATGTGTTGGCAGGGGTTGTGCTTTGCAATGTGCAATTCTCAGTCCCACATTCAAAGTTCGGGAGTTTCAGGTAATTTTTCTACCTGTTATTATTTACTACTTGGACCTCGTTTGCACTTTATTTTCTCCATTGTTGATGCTGCATGTCCTACTGTCATTTTTGTGTCCTTTTACTCTCCTGTATTCCAAACATAGCTTACCGCTTAACTTGTATGCATGGAAGGTCAATGAGAGCTTCCCTTTCCCAATTTCACTATCATGGAAAGGATCTGTTCCAGATGCTCAGAATGGAGGAGCAGAACAAGAGCAACTTGTTTTTCCAAAGGGAAATCCAATACCGAGTGTTAAGGCTGTGACATTCCATAAAACAAGTACCTTCAGTGTTGATGTTCAATATTCTGATGTGAGTGATTTGCAGGTCCCAGCAAAGATCAGTACATACACGGTAATTTATTCACAAACCTTAAATAAACTCTATTTATCCTTTTTTTTTTCTTTTAGTTTTTTTTTTACTGTGTAAGATCATTTGTTCGGTACAGACAATTCTTTATCAGTTTTCCGATTTTTGAAGTAATTTGTGCATTTGTTGAATGGCAGATTGGTCCTTTCCCAACATTAAGAAGTGAAAAACCAAAATTGAAGGTCAAAGTTCGTTTGAATTTGCATGGAATTGTGTCTGTTGACTCAGCTACAGTAAGTATTTATGATTATCCTTTTAAATTTCTATTGTAGCTGAAAGGTAATATACTTTTTTGTTCTTTCCTGACTACGTTCACGTGTTTTTAGCTCATGGAAGAGGAAGAAGTTGAAGTTCCAGTTTCAAAAGAGCCGGCAAAAGAAGATGCTAAGATGGAGACAGATGAAAAGCCTAATGATACTTCTGCCCCTGGTGCCAACGAGACAGATGTTAATATGCAGGATGCCAAGGGTACAGCCGAGGCAGCTGGGGTCGAAAATGGTGTTCCTCAGTCTGGAGACAAGCCTGTGCAGATGGAGACTGATACCAAAGTAAGTAACTTTTGTCTGCATGCTACTTGCATGAATTGCCAGAATTGTTGGTGCATCCATAAGGGAAGTCCTAATCCGGGCTGCCATGCTTTTAGCATGCATGTTTCTTACACAGACTAATTTTGGGGGTCTTATTCTCTATGTTATTGTATGTGCGTTCGGTTGGTTGTTTACATTTTTAGTTTTGCCTGTCGTATAGGTTGAGGCTCCGAAGAAGAAGGTGAAGAAAACAAATGTCCCGGTGGCAGAGTTGGTCTACGGTGCAATGTTGTCTGGTGACCTTCAAAAAGCAGTCGAGAAGGAGTTTGAAATGGCTTTGCAAGATCGGGTGATGGAAGAAACAAAGGATAAAAAGAATGCTGTAGAGGCTTATGTCTATGACATGAGGAATAAGGTAAGATGTTGTCAACTAATATGTTAGATTTGTTGCTCGGCCATTTCAATCTTAAAACTAACTATACTTTATGTCTTCAGCTTTGTGATAAATACCATGATTTTGTTACTTCTTCGGATAAGGAAGAGTTAATGGCTAAGCTTCAGGAGACAGAGGATTGGTTATACGAAGATGGGGAGGATGAAACTAAAGGTGTTTATATTGCCAAGCTTGAAGAGCTTAAGAAGGTAAACTCTTGGTCTTGTGATTTCTCAGGTTGACTGCATAAATTGCATAACTGACAGATGTCTTAAATTTTGCAGCAAGGTGATCCTATTGAAGAACGTTACAAAGAGTATTCCGAGAGGGGAACTATCATTGATCAGCTTGCTTACTGCATTAACAGTTACAGAGAGGCCGCCATGTCAAATGATACCAAATTTGATCACATTGAACTTGCCGAAAAGCAGAACGTAATGACCAGCTGGCTCTCGATCTCAATTTCAATGTCAACTCCTTTTATTGCCAATATCTAACCCTTTTCATGCATTGTAGGTTTTGAATGAGTGTGTCGAAGCTGAGGCCTGGCTCAGAGAGAAAAAACAGCAGCAGGATCAACTTCCCAAGTATGCCACACCTGTTCTCTTGTCAGCTGATGTAAGGAAGAAGGCTGAAGCACTTGACAGGTACACCACTATTTCACCTGTAAAAGGTTTTGCTTCCAGCATCTAAGTTCGAACGTTCAGTTTTTTATTATTTATGTAATATGGATGTCGATATTATGATATGATACTAACATAACTTTGACTTGGTTGGGAGTGTTTGATATATGCATGTGTTGGAGACGGGTATGGTTAAATTTCTTTGTATTTTTGGAAAAATCTTGAAGGTCGTATCTTTATATACCCTTGTGTCGGATGTATGTGTTGAGATGGGAGTATTTTAATAAGAATGAAGTGTTGAACCAAATACTTATGCCAAGATTTGAATTCTGCCTTCAGGTTTTGCAGGCCAATAATGATGAAACCTAAACCGGCTAAACCAGCCACGCCTGAAGCACCGGCAACCCCACCCCATCCTGGAAGTGAGGCTCAACCACAGGGTGCAAACAGCCCGAAAGCAAGCCCTAACCGCAATGGTGACCCCAGTGAAAATGTGCCGGCAGGAAGTGGTGAGGCACCTCCAGCATCTGCAGAACCAATGGAAACTGACAAACCGGAGACTACGAGTGCCGCATAAAAGGTTAGCAGGGTGAGTCATTTTATGATTTTATATATATGCGGCTAGAAGTTAGTTGTTATGTATAAGCAGTTACAAGCACTATTTTCTAAGGAGCCTGAGATGAGATACCCAACTCTATCTTTTGGTAGGCTGATAAGAAAAGGCTGTGTTGTTTTCGATTTTTAAAAAGCCTTCTCTTTGCAGTGTCTGCTGAGATTTGTTTATTATTATCATCATTATTATTAGGAGTGAGTTATTAGAATTTGGGGGGTTCCAAGGTGGTTTTTTTAGTGGGAGGCTGAAATTTACTCTTTAAAGGATTTTCGAAGTTTTTAATCTTTTACGTGATGCCTTTCAAATATTGGATTTTTTTCCCTATAAAGTTTCACGTTGTTCCCAGTTATGGCTGCTTGAGTGGATGAGTTTTTATGAGGTTTACTAAATTTAATTACCATGATGTTATTTTGCCAATTCACATTCCAAATACGGCAGTTAGCATTATAATGAGTAAAAAAAATGATAAGATCTATATGCATGTTGGTCCAAATGTTACATATCATGATAACGTGTATTCTGAGTCCAGAAGTACTAATCTGACACTACTTTTCTGGGTCATGAAGCGGATATATTTTACGTGTTTTTTACAAATAGAATATTTGTCTTAGGAATGATTGGGTCGGACATTTTCATTTTTTGAAAGAATTATCCAAATCTAGGCTCACAAATTTGTCTAAAAATTTAAAAATTGGTTTGTTATCTTTAAATTATTCGAGTGCAATTGTCCAAATCCAAATTTTTTGAATCCAAATTCCCTTCAAGAAAAATAAGCAATATTAATTAAAGAAAAAGAACGCAAGAAGACCAATAACAAAAGAACAACGAAAGCACCTAAATCCGAGCTGGTAGGTTCACCCAATATACCCCAATCGTAGCTCCCCTCGTGTTCGTCCAGATTAGCCCACTTATCAGTAACAACAATGTGACCAATAGAAGAGGGACAAATAATACAATCAAAGCAGTTCGCGTGGGACAAAGCTGCTCCAGCCAAACGGAAGGATAGAGATTGGACACTAGAAATGATATAGCAACAAGCCCTGATCAATGGTTTTGATTTCAAAGCATCCAAATTAGCGGGGAAGAGCTTGCCAAAGTTGTTATCTATCAGTCTCCAAACAATATTATCCATATGTAAAGACTGAAGCTAAGAGAGCTTCATGGACTGTCGATATCTCCGCTATAATGGGATTCAAGTACTCTTCACAAATTTTCCTTCGTCATTACGCACCATTGCAACCCAATACGTATTATCACTACCATCAGAGTTACACTTTAGCTTACCCGCCCGTTGACAGCTTCTTCCAACATTCATCACTGCGGTCCACCACTATTTAAGGCCTCGACTGAGATTCATGAACCATCGGCGCACCAAGCCATCTATGCATAAACTCGTTCACATACTGCACAAGATGCTCCACCGTCATAAATTTTTTATTCCACAAGATGATGTTACTAGCAAACCAAATTCCCAAAAGCAAACACAAAATTCGCCTCCTGATATCAGTATGCTGCCCTGCAAAAATCCCACAAATGAAATAAAAAACCGATCTAGCAGATGGAACAATGTTCACTGCTTGCTATACAACAACAACAAAAGAGTAGTGAAAAAAACCATGTTCTAAATCCCTCCCATCCTGACGGCATCTAGCACACCTCAGATCAATATCCATACCTCGTGACAAGAACTTGCTTTTACAAGGGATGGACCATCAGTGCTAATATGAGACCATACATTTTAGAATTGTTAAAATAAATAAAATAGGAACTATCAATGTTAAATAGGAAGATAGTTGGATACTAGAAGGAATTGAAAAGGCTTGTGCATTGAGAATAAATAAATATGAGGTATTAACTGAATTGTAAGAAAGTGAAAAGTGTTGGGATAAAAGTGAGAAAATTAAATGTATAAATGATTAAATTGAATTGAAAGTAAATAGAGGAAGGATTACAAGTGCCATTATACCAATAAAGTGTCATGAATCAAAGATGGACTTGTAGAGGAAGTTCAGTGGCAAAATGGATATGTCATAAATAGATATTTATGAGAAAAACATCTTATAAATTGTGGCACATTTTAAGCCTTCGGATTTTGATGAAAATTGCGAATAAATATGCGCCATTAGATGAAAATGATTATGTTGAGATTTTTATGATATATTTTAATATTTTAATTAATTAATTATAATAGATTTTTCATGAGAGAATATGATAGAATTCTCTCCATCTTTCTTCTCTTCCATCGTCACCATCATTTCATGAAAGGAAAGCTTTTTTTCCTTTTACAATTTGGTCATTTCTACCATTTTTAACCAAAACAAGCTTAAATCCTTCCAAAATTTTCATAGATTTTTTTATTGAAATCGATAGAAAAACCTTATAACAAGCTTGGTTTCTTGAGAAGAGAGATTACGGTCATCTTGGAGGAGAGAGAAAAGTGAAGAAAGATTTTGAAGTAAAGAAGCAATGTAAGAATGATGAGATTTTGTCATGGTTTCCTTACTAGTTTCATTCAAAGTGTATGAAAATAATATTTAATCCATGTTTTAACATTAAAACTTGTGTGTATGTGGTATGTTAATAAAGTGAAAGAGAAGAGAAGTAATTGTCAAGGGGTTGATGAAGGAAAGAGGTAGCAAAGAAGTGAGAGAAGGAAGAAGAAAGCAAATCCAAGCATTTAAGTGTAAGTACTTCAAGAATTTTGTCTTACCCAATTAAATCTAAGTGTAGGAAATATTCAAGTTGTTAGAATAATATTTGTATGACTAAATTATTAATAATGTGATAATATTTATTATGAAATTGAATAAGAAGTATTATTGATATGAAATGAATTTCAATGATAAAGTGAAGTGGGGTTTTGTTAAAAAAAGTACTAAATTGCAAAGTATACAAAAGAATTCAGTGGACTTAAATGAAGTATTTTATGGTAGTGAGTTAAATTCAAAGTGATATCGAAGTAGAATCTATAGTGGTTATTGAATTTTTTATATTGCTAAGAACGAAATTGTAAAGTATTCAAAAGTGACTATGTGTACTAAAATATTGAAATAAAATATTTAAGGCTATATATGGAAGTAAAATAAATTTTGAAGTTATAAGATAGTTATTATTGAAATATAGGTAAACATGGAATAAATTGAAAAGATTATAAAACTAAGTGTAGCGAATTTAATGTAATGAGGACTAATTTGAAATGTATTTAAAAATTAGAATTGTGAAATAAAATACTTTAATAGAGAGTTTGTAACAGCCCATTTTCAGTGGTGTCGGAAACAGTAGTTTTGAGACCACAATTTCGACGAGTGAGTAAACATTTTAATGTTTATTTATTGTTTATAGGGTTAAATTAGTGTCTTACTAAATTTTCATTAAGAAATTTTAAAGTTTAAATAGTTAATTAGGTAAAAAGGACTAAACTGAAAAAGATACAAAAGTTAAATTCTACTAATTAAATTAATTGAATGGCCTTGGAAATGTAAGTTGGTAGATCTATAAGGTAATTATGCCATTTATATTGGTGGTGGACAATGATGGACAAAGGTTGGTTATTTTATAAGTGTTAATTAAAGGGTAAAGTAGTAAAACAATAAATAAAAGCATGTACAAGTAAAATAATGCTATCATTTTTTTTTTCATTTTCTTGTGTTTGCTGAAAATCACCATTGTTGAGCTTGAGAAAATTCAGCCAAGTTTCCTTTGGTGTATGGTGAGATTTTTGAACCCTGTTTTTAATCACATATGTAAAGTAATGTGAGTAAATGTAACTCATTACATGTTGTATCCTATGTTTCATAGATGATGAATTGTTAAGGTATTTACTACTGAGGTGAATTGTGGTGTTTAGGAAAGTCAAGTACTATATGATTTAATGAGCATGATTGAATGATTAAATATTAAGGAACGATAAGTTTAAGTTTCTCTTATACAAAACTTACTAAGCATTAAATGCTTACGTAGTTATTTTCCTCCATTTTATAGATCATCAGAAAGCTCAATTGGTTGGAATCTTGTCGGAGCCTATCACACTATCCGCCAATCATTTTGGCAGTTTTTAAACGTTCTGGTTACGGTTATAAATGGCATGTATAAGGCTCATATGTAATAGGTGTATTTGTATATGCTTGGATACTTATTACAAATGTTATGTATTAAGCTTGGTATAAGCTTACTTGTGTATGTGCCTTTAATTTTGGTGTGAATATGTTTATATAAAGTTGTTTTGGTCTTTTGATATAAACTTTATTTAAGTGTTTGAATCATGGTAGGAATGAATGTGAATGAATAAGAAGAAATGATAAGTTTGGTATGAGTTTTATACATGAACTTATAAATTTGAATGCAAATTAGTTGATGTGTCATGTGAATTTAGATTGATAATTGAATTGTGGTGTCAATGAGGACACATTGATTTGGAACTTAGGTTGATTGTTTTGGCATGTTTTAGACTTGTTTAAATGTGTTTTTAATGTGTGAAAATGGTTGATTTTGATTTGGCTTGGTACCTAAGTTTTGGATGAAAGTATGCATTATTTTTTAAGTTTTTTAAGGTGCACACGGCCTAGGCTTATCCACATGGCTTGGCCACATAACCATGCGCCTTATTAATTTTAAGTGCAAGATTTTTCACACTGTCTGAGCACACAAGCATGTGGGGTAGCCACACGGGTGTGTTTGAAGCCACATGGGCTGGCCTTTTTCATACGGCCGTGTGACCACTATTTCTAAAATTTTCAAATTTTTGCATATTTTTCTGTTTTGATTCAAATTTGTCCCTGATTGTTCTCAAAATATTTTTAGGGCCTGGTAAGCTCGTTTTAAGGCCCATAAATGTTATTTTGCTATGACTGAAATGCAGATTTGAATGTTGTTAATTACATTAATAAATAAATAGATTAATGATGTAAATTGTTTTGATATGTGTTGCAATACTTTGTAACCCTAATTCAACAATTGAGACAAGTTAAGGGTGTTACATTTAGTGGTATCAAAGCTGTGGTTTAGCCGATTCTTAGACTGAATGTAGCATGTATAGAGTATAGAATACATGTCATCTTATAACCTGTGATAGTGTGATATCTCCTACCTCAAATTGAATTATGTTTTTATATAGATAAAAGATGTCACCCAATTGAGTTGTTTCTAATGAAGCAGAGAGTAATGCTCAAGCCTCTGCTCAAGGGGTAGGTAGAAACGAGCCCGTTCCTGAAGGCCGAGGAAGTGAGGCCCGAGAAGCCTTCTTCCATATAATGCCGGAATGGTTTACAGATTTTATTAAATAAAATCCTGTGGCTCAACGACCCCCACCCCTCCCATACCTCAACCAGCTCCCCCTATTCCTCAAGGTTCGAAACAAGTATGTGTAAATAAGCCTCCAATCGATAAAATTCATAAGTATGTAGCAGAAGAATTTCGTGGTAAAGCGGAAGATGATCTAGAAAAAGCTGAGTTTTGGTTAGAAAATACCATGCGGGTTTTTGACGAATTGACTTACTTTCCAAACGAAATTTAGAAAGAAGTAGTAAGCCAGCGATATCTCGATAAAAGGCAAAAAGAGTTTCTTGAGTTGAAACAAGGACGTAGAACTGTAGCTGAATATGAAAGAGAATTTGTACAACTTAGTAAATATGCTCGGGAATGTATTCTGACTGAAGTTGCTATGTGTACTCGGTTTGAAGATGGTTAAAATGAAGATATCAAATTACTTGTCAGGATTCTTAAGTTGAAAGAATTTATGGTTTTGGTACATCAAGCTGAAGGACTCAGAAAAGCAAAAAGAAAAGCAGAATCTGAAAAACGGGACACGAGTAAACGACAAATGGGAAAATCATTTTCTTCACCATTAAAGAAATCTAGAGAATGTCACAATCGTATGTCAGCTTCATCTGGATTTTTAGGAAGAGATAGAGGGAAGCAACAAACTAGTTCAAAACCCCAGACTACTTCTATAGCGAGTGTAGGAAGTGTTCGTAATAATAAGCCTGAATGTCAGCAATGCAACAGAAAACATTTTGGAGAGTGTCGGTTGATGGATGGGTCGTGTTTTAGATGTGGTTCATATGATCATTTTCTTTGTGATTGCCCTAAACGATCTAATAAAGATAAAACTCAGAATGTACAACCAGGTAACACACCTTTGAGAGGGAGACAATCCAGACAAAATGGTAATGCGGGGAATAGCCGAAGCGAAACGAAAGATTCTACTGTTAGATCTGAGGCTCGGGCACCAGCTAAGGCTTATGCAATTTGAGCTCGTGAGAAAGCTTCAGCACCTAATGTTATTACCGGTACATTTTTTATCTTCGATGTTAATGTTTATGCTTTGATTGACCCGGGGTCAACGAACTCATACATATGCACAACATTAGTGTTGGATAAGAAAACATATGTTGATTCAACTAAATTTGTGATAAAAGTAACTAATCTATTAGGCCAGTATGTGTTAGTTGATAAAGTTTGTAGAAACTGTCCCCTGAAAATTTTGGATTGCAACTTTTCGGCTGATTTGATGTTATTACCGTTCGATGAATTTGATGTGATTCTTGACATGGATTGGTTGACTTTACATGATGCTATTGTGAATTCTAGACGGAAACATATTATTTGAAAATGTCAAAGTGGTAAAATGGTCAGGGTTGAATCAGACAGAATTGATAGTATAGCTAATATTATTTTAGCATTGTCAGCTCAGAAATGTGTCCTAAAAGGTTACGAGGTGTATTTGGCTTACATCTTAGATACCATAGTTCTAGAATCGAAGTTGGAATTAGTTCCGACTATTTGTGAGTTTGCGGATGTGTTTCTAGAGGAATAGCCCGGGTTACTGCTAGTTAGAGAGATTGAGTTTGCTATTGAGTTAGTACTATGAACTTCTTCGATATTAATTGCTCTGTATAGAATGATACCGGCTAGATTAAAAGAGTTGAAAGCACAGTTACAGGAGTTGACAGATAGGGGATTTATTTGGCCTAGTTTTTCTCATTGGAGTGCACCTGTACTGTTTGTTAAGAAAAAAGATGGATCGTTGCGGTTGTGTATTGATTATCAGTAGCTTAACAAAGTCACAATAAAAAACAAATATTCGTTACCACGTATAAATGATTTGTTTGATCAGTTAAAAAGTGCAATAATATTTTTAAAGATTAATTGTAACACCCTCTAACCCTTATCCGTCACCGGAACTGGGTTACGGAGCATTACCAAACTTTTCAGATCAATTACAAATGTTACGCATTCATTTATCATTCATATCACAATATAATCACGCTATCCCTTTCATGGGTTCTCGAGGCCCAAAATATGTGTTAAAAACAAATTAGGACTAATTCGAACACTCAAGGAATTTTTTTGTGAAATTTTCAAAAAAAATATTCCTAGAAACAGGGCACACACACCCGTGTGAATTTGGGACATGCCCGTGTGGTCTTGGGACACACACGTGTCTCAAACCATGTCTTACGCCATGTAACTCTCTGACTTGGGTCACATGGCTGGCCACACGCCCGTGTGTTAGGCCTTGTGCCTCACACGGCTGAGACACACGCTCGTGTCTCCACCCGTGTGTAAATTATTGGGCATTCTATTTTGAAAATTTTAAGTAGCAGGGGACACACGACTAATTCACACGCCCATGTGGTAGCCGTATGTCTCACACGGTCCAGCCATATGCCCATTTGTCTGGTCGTGTGGACTCAATATGAGCCTTAAACATTAAGGTTACCATTCCCTGCTATCTTACACAGTAAACAACTCAAAACCATTTGTTCAACCCATTTAAAATTCAGGCACTCTAAACATTTCAAAATAGACATTCTAAGTACCTAACCAATATACCTTCATAGGCATTCTACCTAACCTATTCAAACACGTATGTGCAAATTTTTACTAAATAATCTTATTGAAACCAATTATCATTATACCTATATGTTCACACATAACCAATATGATTTTAGGCACTTTTTATGTTTATTCGACTACTACTTTACCTCTCATCATTCAATCATATCAACATTTTAAGGCAATCATGCAAACACCACAATACCAAACACAAGCCAAATACATGACTAATTTAAAAAAAACACCTTTAGACTAACCTTTAGTCAAAATAACCTATACATGCCATTATAACCAGAATCAAGTCATCAATAATTACCAATAAAACCAATGGATAGTGTGATATAGCTCCGATAAGCTTCCAACCCGTTCGAGCTTTCGATAATCTGTAAGGTAAATAAATAAAACAAATAGGTAAGCAATGATTGCTTAGTAAGCTCGTAGAGTCTTTAATCATAATGATTTATTTCAATTATAAAACTTTACATATAAAAATAATCCAATAATGTTACCGTAATACTCATAAACTATTCTCACTAATTCACAAGGTGAACTAATCCATAGTATCACACATAGACTTATACCCTCAAGCTTAGTAAAATTTTATATAACTTTAATTTTTCCACACTTATTCCATATGCATATCATACAAGCATATGCATATCGTTCAACCACAGTTACAAATTAATGCATTTAACCAAGCCTTGTTCTAATTGGACACATAATAATTTGTTCCTTAAGAAATTGCATAATCTAAACCTTACCATTCATTCATGAACACTAACTTATTTTCATTTAAATACTTACCATTTCAATGCATCAAGTAAATAAACAAATTACTATTCATCTAATAGCTTGTCACTTGCCTAAACATCAAGCAACAGCAATAGTTAGCATACTTGCACATCTTACATATAAATTTAATATTGATAAACTTATTTTCTCGACATGTTACCATGTACATGCTTTCCTTGTATCAACATAATCAAAGATAATCACATATTTACATGTCACTTTTTAATATATTAAGTAAATACCATTTCCATGTCACGTTTCAATATGTCATGTAAATATCATTTCCAAGACACGTTTCAATATATCAATTAAATATCATTTCTAAGTATTTCAAGTATATACTGGTAATAATCATAAGTCTTTCAATATTAATTCATAAATATTTACAGATCACTTATAGTACATTCAATTCTCATTAATTTGTTATCTTAAATGGCTTTTTACATTTCATTATACAATTACAATATCCATTCCATAGTCATTTCATGAGTATATAACTCACATATTCCATATATTTGCAACATATTTCACATTCTATTTTCAATTCATTATTTCACTTCCATTTCTCATACCATACTATTTCAATATCAATTATAAAATTTTATTATTCATTTACCCTTATTAACACGACTCAGACTCAGATGGATACACGGATCCAACCAAAACACACCAGTTTGGCACCCAGTGCCTCATCGGATAATTCGAAGTAATAGTTTACCACTCAGTGTCTCATCGGCTATGTTGAAGTAATTTGATACCCAGTACCTCATTGAATTTATCCAAAGTAACAATTTGACACCCAGTGTCTCATCGACTCGAAGTCGAAGTAATCCCTGAACACTTCCAATCCTATGGCATGCCAACTATATCCGACTCAGTCCGATACAGTTAATAGGGTTTAAAAATCACTTTTCAATTTCAATAAATATTCATTTCAATTTAATAATCACAAATCATCAAGAATTAAACTCAATATCATAATATTAAATACTCACCTCATTCCGCTTATCATACACATTAACAGGGGCGAAGCCAGGGTGGCTGGCATGGGCCCCGGCCACCATAAAATATAAAATTGCTATTTAGGCCCTTAAATTTTTTTAAATATTTTAAATTAGTAAAGGTAAAATTACACTTTGGCCTCCCTAAAATTATAAAAATTCGATTTAATCCTTTACAAATTATAAAGATATAAACTATAAAAAATAAAATTTTATTCATTTACTAAAAATTGTTGTTTGGCTTTCATTGCTGCATTAAATAATAATTACAACAATTAATATTCATGTACCATCATTTTTGTGAATTTCATGTATATTTATTTTAGTAACAATTCATAATCATGAATATACATAAAATTTCCATGTCACTAACCAAGTCATTCCAAATCGGAGAACGACTTAGGGATATGAGTACATCGTTTTCTTTGTGCCATAACCCAATTATGGTCTTTTCATTAAAATGCCATAACCCAGCTATGGTATTATATTTAAACATTTCCATGGTCCAACCATGGTCTTATCCGTTAATTCATCCTTTGCACTGAACAACTGTACTCAATCCGACGTATCATTCTTTTCGATCACTTCAATTCAATTTCATAGTTTCAACAATAATTTATTTTTAACAATAAATATATATAAACATATATATATTACCATTCATCAATTTAACACATAAATATTAAGGTTTAACCATAAGAACTTACCTGGGGTAAATTGTGGAAGTTGTAGTAATTCAGGGACTATTCGACAAATTTCTCTTTTTCACATTTGTTGTCGGATTCTTGATCTATAATATAAAATTATTCATTCATTAGCATCTAATTCAATTATAATTCACTTTACAACTTATACCTTTCAATTTTCAAAATTACACATTTACCCTAAATTTTACAATTTTTACAATTTAGTCCCTTATCAATTTTCCTATCAATTAAGCTAATTTTTCTCAATTAGCACTTTATCTAATTATTTTAGGCTACCATACAGCCATTAATATTCATAATTTCAATACCAAACCCTAATTTTTAACCTTTTCATAGTTTAGTGCAAAAATCAATATCTATCAAAATTACTAAATAAAATAATCACATGACAAAATTAGAGCTTCAATTCCATGTTAATCCATCATTAACATCCTTAACTAATCAATGGTAACTTTCAAAATTACCCATGAAATCAAAAACTAATGAAATAAATAGTTGGACCTAATTGTAAAAGTCTTAAAAACACAAAAAATATATGAAAAGAGCAAGAATTGAAATCACATGGTGTAAAAAATAAGAAAAACCAGCTTATAGGACTCTCCTATGACGTTTTTAGCTGAATAATGATGAAGAAATATCTAGATTTTTAATTTAGTCTTTGTTTTATTTGTTTTATTTACAAAATTTCCAATTTTACCCCTTGTTCACACTAATTTTTGTTATTTCTTGGAAACACATGCCTTCCAGCTTATATCAAGTGTATAATTGTCTATTTGGTCCTCCCTTAGTTATTTCTTAAGCTATTTAATCATTTTAACAAGTTTTGCACCTTTTTTCAATTTAGTCCTTTTCAATTAATTAAGTACCAAAACGTTAAAAATTTCTAATGAAACTTTAATACCAAATCAATAACACTCCGTGAATATTTCTAAAACCACACTTAACTCATAAATAAAGATTAATAAAAAAAATTCTGAACTCACTCGTCGGATTTAGTGATCTCGAATCACTGTTTCCAACATCACTGAAAATTGGGTTGTTACATTAATCTCCGTTCTGGATATTATCAACTTCGAGTTAAAGATTCGGATGTGCCGAAAACTACTTTCAAGATCAGGTATGGACGTTATGAACTCTTAGTTATGCCTTTTGGATTAACGAATGCGCCTCTTGTGTTTATGGATTTGATGAATAGAATATCCTGGCCGTATTTAGACAGATTTGTGGTTGTTTTCATTAATGATATCTTGATTTGTTCTTGTGATGAAACAGAACATGCTCAACATTTAAGAATAATATTACAGACTTTGCGCGAAAAACACTTCTTCGCAAAATTTAGCAAATGTGAGTTTTGACTTCGAGAAGTCAGATTTTTGGGTCATGTGATATCAGCTAAGGGCATCAAAGTTGATTCGAGCAAAATATCTACTATTTTGGACTAGAAACCGCCAAAAAAATTACCGAGATCAAAAGTTTTATGGGTTTGGCCGGGTATTATCAGAGATTCGTTAAAGGGTTTTCGATGATTGCTGCATCATTGACGAAGCTACTCTAAAAAGATGTAAGATTTGATTGGTCTAAAAAAATGTCAGCAGAGTTTTGGTTAGTTGAAAATGATGTTAACTGAAGCTCCTGTATTGATTCGGCCAGAGTTTGGCAAATAGTTTGTAATTTATAGTGATGTTTCGCTTAATAGTTTGGGTTGCGTTTTAATGCAAGAAGGAAAGGCTGTAGTTTATACTTCTAGGTAATTGAAACCGCATGAGAGGAATTATCCGACCCATGATCTAGAACTGGCAGCTATTGTGTTTCCTTTAAAAATTTGGCGACACTATTTATACGGAGAAAAATGTCCTATATTCACTGATCATAACAGTTTGAAATATTTGATGTCACAAAAAGAATTGAATTTGCAATAACGTAGATGGCTAGAGTTGTTGAAAGATTATGATCTAATAGTTGACTACCACCCGGGAAAGGCTAATATTGTTACGGATGCTTTGAGTCGAAATTCATTATTTGCATTGAGAGCTTTGAACACGCAGTTGGCGCTTGTTGATGACGATTCGATTTTAGCTGAATTAAAAGTTAAACTAGCATTTCTACAATAGATTAATGAAGCTCAAAAAAGTGATTCAGAATTTATAGTCAAGAGAGAATAGATTGAAAAGACAGCGGATTCAGATTTTTGCATTGGTTCGGATGACAGTATGTACTTTCGAAATAGATTGTGTGTTCCGAAAAATTCTGATATTAAACAGAAGATTCTTCAGGAAGCTCATATTAGGAGATGCTCAATTCATCCTGGTAGCAATAAAAATGAACGTATTTACTCATTTTTTTCGTAATTTTTAGATTTTAAATTAATAAGTGTAAGTGTCTCGCTTTTACTCATTTTGTAAACAAATTAGGTCGATAATGACATTAGGGGCCCTAACCTGTGGTTGAGTGGTGTAGGGACGTGTTGGAGGTTGAAAAAGAGTGAAAATGTCACCAAAATAAAGGGTATCACGATATCTAAACCTTGGAATCGCGATACCTCCAGCAAACTTGGAGATTGAAGATTACCCTTCAGTGGTATCGTGGGGTATTACGATATCCATCCTAAAAGAAGACCCCCGAGTCTGAAACTGACAAGGGTATCGCAATATCCTCTTCTTGGGTATCACGATACTAATATTGTGAAGGGACAGTTTGACAAAAAGGGTAGTCTTTATCCACCCGACTCATCAATCACACAAGGCCCGTGTAGGGGCAATTTTAGCAACAAAATTTCATCAACCATAAGCCTAAAACAACCAATTTTGGCCAAAGGGAGAGGAGACACATTATTTTAGTTTTTAGCCTTAGTTTCTCTAGGTTTTCTCATAGCTTTTCTTTTTATTTTTCTAGGGTTTCATGTTTTCATTTCCTTAACCGTAGATTTTACATTTCCCAGCAACTTTTTTCTTGTTTTAGTTGTTCTTAGTGGTACTTAAGTTAGTTATCACTGTACCTTGGTTGTAAGACATTTTTAGATTTAGTTTAATGTATTCCAATTTCTTTTGCTTTAAATCCTTTAAAGTTTTTTCCTTTTATGTTTAAAGCTTTAGATTTTGTTTTTGAATACTTTTAATTTCATGTTATTTAAGTTTTCTTGCATAAAAATCTCATGTTATTTAAGTTTTCTTGCATAAAAATCTCAACTCTTATATTTTTCTTAAGCTTTACTTTCATGACTGTCTTACTTTTCATTTCCATAGTTGTTAGTTGTATTTTCATCATGAGTAGTAAAACTCCTAAGGGGGTTGGTTGATAGAGATGCGGTAAGTTGAATTTTTGATGAATGACCAAATTGTAATAAATTGGATAAATTTGAATGAACCTAAAAACCTAATATTGACGACCCTAAGGGAATATTTAGACAAGTGAGACTGAGAGGTAATCTTGTTGCGCACCAATTCATTAGTCCCGGATTAACCTGTGAGATCGAGAGATAAACTGGACAAATTTATCTAATTCGGTAAAATTGAGATCGAGAGATAAAATTAAACCACTTTAGTAATTTAAGTGGTTGAAGTCCCGCATTCAAAAATTGACAACCCACATAGAAGTCAATTGACCATCGATCGTCATTTCTTGGTTAATTTCGTAGTTTTACATTTTTTACAATTTAGTCCCTAGAGTAGCGTATTTAATTTCTTTACAATATTTTCTTGTTATGATTTTCCGTACTATAAAATCATACTAGTAGTCACTTAGACTCTAGAGTGTGTGCTAATTATTACTCAATCGCCATCTCCTTTTGGTTCGACCCCTTAAAAAACTTAGTGTTCCATTGGAACTATAAATATTACAACTGACACTGTCCACTTGCAGTTAAAGCCCGTGTTTTAAAATAGTTTTCAAAATCGTTTGTTTTAATTCGCATACGCGTAGCTGGTCATTACCCCTTCTATTTCTTTTTGCATGGTTAAGAGTCGTATATTCCAGTTTCCTTTTCGTAACAGTTTGGCAGAATCCCTCATCAGCGGGCTTACCTGCATTTCCAAGCATTACTACCCACTTTTCTCATTTTCGTAATTTGGCGGGTCCTTGGCCTATCCCATTTACCTGCGTTCCCGGACACACCATATTCGTCCGATCATGCTACTCTTCGTGTGAGTCATACAACTATCTCCCTTATTTTGTCCTGTCAACTCCCTAGTTCAACATTTCACGGATTTTACCTGACGTCATAGTCCCACTATGGTCTTACACAATATGAACTCATGTTTAACATCTTGGCAGACTCCCGTTGTTACCATAGTCGAGCTATGGTCTTACATAGTGGGAACCCATGTTTAACGTTCTAGCGGGCTCCTTTTGTTGCCATAGCCGAGTTATGGTATTAGACAGTATGACATCCTTTGAGGTGTTGCCCCGAATGAGCTAATAATCATTTTCATAGTGTCGCCTTGAAGGACATTATCGCTGTCGTGGTGTCGCTCCATAGAGTCGAGAGACTGTTGTCACGATGTCGCTCTAGCAAACCAGTCGATAACTACTGGCACAGTGTCGCTCCATAGAGTCGATAAACATCGTTACGATGTCGCTTTAACGAGCCAGTTGATAACCTTCCACTGTGCAACCATACTCCCATTGTATCCCTTTAACAATCGCCCTATTCCTTCAATTTTTCCAGTTTTCCTAACTTCTTCTACCTCGTCAAGTAAATTACCTCTGTACTCTGCATATAATATAATCATATATTTCATACAATCAAGATGCTTGATACATGACATAAAGTATGCCACATTTCCAACACTATGTAATATTGGTTTAACATTCAATGATAGTACTTACAAATACTCACATACTCACACACTATTATGCATACACAGCATGCTCAGTTACTATTTTTACACACAACGAGATACTCAAACAACCCAGAATAGTCACAACACAAATCATTTAAAAAATCAATCTTATCAACCACCCAAGACAAAGTGCAGAAACTCACATTGCTTCATTTATCCTTGGTAGCTTAGCTTGTCCAAACTTCTAAGCCTCATTTTCCCTAGTAGCTAAGCATAACAATCATTTATCAATTAACTCGAAGGTATTCAAACCTTAAAAACCCAAAATCCATACTTATACAGAAACTTTTCAAGAATTCTTACTTCTATTTCCTCTAATCCACGAGTATAGAGAGGCTTAGAGCTTACCAACTTATCGAATTCTCGACTTCCCAGACTCCGAACCTCACATTTAGCATCCTATGCAGAGCTTTTTCGAACCTCATTTTTTTCTTCGGAGCAATTAAAGAAGACATTGCAGACAAGAATGAGATTACCGGCTATTTTGAAAAGAATTATTTCCTCTCCATACACAAATATTTATGGCCAAAGTTTGCACGGTCTCCTTAGTCCATTTTAGCCAATCAATACTTACTATTTTGTCTTTCACTATGGAACAAGTAGGTTCTATCCTAACCAAAACAAAATTGAGATCCAACTAATCGCAATTCAACCACTAAAATTTTTGAATTTCATAATGGAGCCGACAATTTGCCAATCCATTCAATTTAATCCTAAATCCTTAAATTTCGAGTTAATAAAGATAATCAAGTGTTACAATTCTTATGACAAGTAGTTTAATGGTTAGTTTAGTTAAGTACCTTAGGTAATTAGATGAAAACAATGAAATAAAATGAATGTATATCTGTTGGAAAGATTTTATGATTTGAAATTGAACCCATTGGAGATATGAGTTTGGCTGAAAAATGTGTAATGGTTTGTGAATTGGTTGATTTGTAATTGTATGTTGATGTCCATTTAGTATTATGCAGAAATGGTATATCACGTCACGATGTCAAGCAATTGTTGTCACAATGAGATCAGGTCACTATGCCATGATGCGACGTTGAGCATGGGTCGTTGCAATGAAGTCATTGCAACGAAGAGCCAAGTTAGTATGTTGCATCGCAACAAAGAAGCCCCGGCGTCGCGACGTCAACCTAGAATTTTATAAATATTATATGTTAGTCCTAATTCGACTTCATGTTAGCATTAGAGCCTTCGTAAGCTCGTATAAGACTTGAAAATAAATACTTATCATTTTATATACCTATTGTACTTATATTTGAATGTTTAATGTTGTGAAATGGATTGTGATTTGTTCGTAGTTGCTTCGACAACGAATGTGACACCTTATAATTTGGACCTGACGATCAAGTCGGGTATGGGATGTTACATAAATTTAAATTTTTGATGTACTTATTAAGTTTTCATAAGCTTAACACGTTATTTTCTAACGTGTAGTTGAAAAGATTATTTTGAAGCACTTTAGCTAGGATTCAGTTTCAACACATCTCATCACATCTCAAGGTCTAAAAGTGAGTATAAAATACTTCTTTTGGAATTAGTTATGGTATGCACATAGGTATTGTTAGGTATATTTATGAGTACTAGTGAAAAATGCTTTAAGAGGCTTAAAGAATATGATAATGTAGGGAATTTAGTTGGATAATGCCTTGAACATATGATATATATATATATATATATATATATATATATATATATATATATATATATATATAATATATATGATAATTTGAGATGTTTTATGGTTTCAATTGGTTTATGGATGTTTGGGAATGAATTAGATTAATCATAACATGAAAATGAATGTTTTGGGCATGATTTAAGGTCCCCCCTACAAAGAAGTATTGATATTTGTATAACTTGTATTTGTACAAGTACTCTAGTGAGCAAAAATAAATAGTGTCAGAGGAGTTGTACCAATACTTGGAATAGTGAGTATTGGTAGAAGTGCCATGTTTTACCCTATTTTTGCTCAATTTGGCTTGAACGACCTCTTGCTTCAACCAAATTTTAAAGAAAGCTTAGAAATGGTCTGATAAGCCTTAAAATACAAAAAAAAAAAAAAAAGAAAATTTGAGTGAATAAAAGCATGGTGAGGGTTAAAAACATTGTGAGTGAAAAAGTAAAAAAAGTAAAAAAAAAAGTTTTAACGAAATCAAAGTCAAGCTTGGGAAAGAAAATCTTTCAAGTCAAAATGAATTAGAGCTTACTAGTTTTGTATGTGTTGATATTGCGTAGTATCTTCTAAAATTTTGGAGAAATAAGATAGGCAAGAAAATGAAAAATAATGAGGCAAGTTTATGAATAAATTTGGGGCGAGTGGGAAACAATGTCATGTCCTTAACCATTTCTAGTGCTTGAAACCATTTTGAGCTATCTGTTGTTTTAACTCTAAACTGTCCTAACCCTCAGAACGTTACAACTTTATAAGACCTTTGGGACCTAAATAATTCACGACCACAATAATTCTTGCATTACTTCCATTTGATCGGATGAACATGACCAACTCATTTTTTATATCTATAAGCTATCCATATAATTCATTTTGATGGACAACACTTGTACATATAATCATTTTAATTGTCTCTATATTTATTAGTACTTTAACTTATTGAACTTATTGTGTTTCCATTAAGAATGCCCAAGTTAGCTAGATATCACTCTTAAGTTGCATGTGAAGTAGTTCTCGTAAAAGTTCAATGTTTTACCACTATGTGACCTAATTGTCCAATTTAGTCCAAGGGTCGTCTTTTTGCATGTTTTATGTGTTTGCTTAAGGACAAGCAAAGAGTTAAGTGTGGAGGAGTTTGATTTGCCGTAATTTGATACGTCAAATTAGACTATCCATTACACTTAAAGAGCTTATTCTTAAGCAATTTAAAGACATTATATGTTTTTGTCTATTTTTAGCTTTGTTGTTAATTAATTTTTTTTTATTAGTTTTAAGTCATTTTTATACCCAAATTGGTCAATCGTACCATGGGGAACCTAACAAGTTGATTGAGTGTTGTAGGGAGTCGACAGGGGCTTGAACAAGCAAAAAAAATCACTTGGAAATGGTTATCGCAATATCAAAGCATGTAAGTTGTGGTACCCCTGACAGTGTTGAAATGAGGAGAATAGAGGCCATCTACAGTGGTATCGCGATATCAAGACCTCCAAGACTCTCAATCTCAAGACTATTGTGGGTATCGTGATACTTAAGCCTGGGTGTCGCTATACTGCTACCTAATGAGTGAAAAAACTGTAGTGACAATTTTGTGTCCAAATAAGCTTATGTCTTCTTTTTACTTAAATACAAAATGATCAATGTTAGGTTAAATGTTAGTAGACTATAAATACTACTTTTTGAGATTTTAAACTCAAATTTTTGTTGGTTGAATTGTTTCCTTAGACACCGATAATTAGAATGAGTTTTGACCATATTATTAGACACCGATAATGGGAACCTAACTTTTAATTAGTAACCTCTAATTTTAAAGTTAATGGGTAAAAACAAGTTATCGTTATGTGTCTGTAATGCACTAGTAAAACTTTTCTAAAACAAGTTTAATGGAAACTAGTGTAGTCCATTGTGTATAAAGGATGAGTTTGAATACTCTTAATAGAGTTCATTGTTTATTATTTAAATGTCTAAAGTAATGGTTATATTAAAAGGACTTTACCTATATAAACATAAAAAGTGGTGCCGCTTTAACAAGCAGGGGTAGGATCTCTCTTGTAAATGCTTATTATGAACACGATAAGTACCTGACCATATTAGTGCTAAAAACAACCAACCTTTGATAGAAAAATTAATGAATATTATGTGTAGTGTATTTCTACTTCTAATTTTAGGAGTTGTGATTCAATCTTCGGACACCAACAACTTCATTAGAATTCTGAAATACATCCACTAATTGATGGTTCAAATTGAAAGACATATTTGTTTGTGTGAAAGGCTATAAAGTATGATACCAACATTTTAAACTAAGGGGGGATTGTTAGTAGTTTATAATGTTGATAGTAATAATATTTTATTATGTAGAAAAGTCTAATAAATTACAATTATTGATCAATAGTTGTGTTGTAAATATATAATTTTTGTATGTAAAGTTATCTTATAATGATATAGTTTTAAGTAAATTTGTCTTGTAAAATAACACAATTCATGGAAAGATACACTTATTAGATGTCTACTCCACTAGATCAAATGGAGCAATAAGTGTATTATTACTTGAATCAGTAACCCAAAAATTAAAACCTGAGAACACATCAAAATTTAAGGTCGCGGAAACCAAATACGAAAAATTAAAATAGCCAAGAACAATCACACACATACCCAATTCATCAGTACATTGACATCCATCATTGTCATAAAGCATCAATATATAATTTACTCTGTTACGTTTACTAGCCTAAGCATGGAAAATTTTAATATTAGTGTCACCATGCCGCATCCAAAGAACCTTAACCTGTTGTTTCCAAAACAACTCTTCTTCAAAGGCGAATCTAGGGGTTGGTAGGGGCCCCGACCCCTTTAAAATGAAAAATTACTATTTAGGCTCTTTAGGAATTTTTAAAATTTTAAATTAGTAAAGATAAAATGACACTTTAGCCCCTTACAATTATAAAATTTTGATTTAATTATTTAAAAATTATAAAGATATAGACTATTAAAAGTTAAAATTTCATTTCGATTCCCCTAAAACTTTTTTTTGGCTTTGCCCCTACTCCTCTTGAGCTAATAACACCCCAACTCAGCTCGAGCCCGAAGCAAAGCATTCATCATTACTCCTCATATCCCTCATACGAGAAAGCCCATCCTTCACTGCTTTTATTCTAGAATGAAAATTACTCCCCAACGCCTCTTTCCAACGAGAAAGATAATCAGCACACAAAGCAAGCCTAGCAACCAGGTTAGTATTCGACCTAACAAACCTCCTCCATCTGTGTAAAAAGCCCCCTCACAAAGCAAACTATTCTCAAACTTGAAAACGGTGACTTTTGGGGTTGATAAAGCTAGTGTGTGCTGCCAATTTAATTGGAGGATCTGAAGTAGCACTGACAAGGTTATAAAGTTTTCAATTATTGAAAATTTCAAATATACTAGTAATTTAACATACATGCATGAAAATTATGTGTTTAAAACATAAAAAAAAAAAATAGCAATCTAATTTATTTAGAATATGTAAGGGTAATTTAGTAATTTTTCTAATTAAATTGTAATCTAGTTGACTCGTGACACCAATTCAAAAATAAATTTAAATAATAACGTATATACATAAACAATGTGGGTGAAACAATTAATACAATAGAAGTAAAATATATAAAAATATCAAAATAAAATTTTAGTTAAAGTGGTAAAAAAAGTTTTAGAAATGTTAATGGTAAGGGTTCAAATATTAAGATTTATGACTCGGTGTCAATAAAAATAAAAATATTCTTTTAATAATATAATTTATTTAAAATAAATAATGTTATTTTAATAATTTCATTATTTAAGTAGGTGTCGAGTTAACTCATAATACTAACTTAGTCACATAAATAATATATAGATAATTAAACTTAAACTTATAAGCATTTTGCAGTCAATAAATTTAGATTATAACAATTACATCAATATGCTATAGGAAATTGAATAATAAACATCCAAAATATTTATCTGTATTCAAAACAAATAATATTTAAAAATTCAAGTTTAAATTGTATACGAATTAGCAATTCAACTGAGTAATTGAGGGAAGTTAAAGTAGTATATATATGTTCACGAAAGGGTATAAGTAGTTTTAAGCATTATATTAAAAAGAATAGATATTTTCAGAACTTACAATGAGATTGTTAAAAACAAAAAAAACTTTTTTTTAACATATTTCTCATTAAGAGAGATCATCACATCTAGTACCGTATTTTTTATCCCCAGCCTACAAGAAGGGAAGTAAACTGCAATTCATGTCTACTCTATAGTGAAATTATAACAAAAGCACTTACACCAACTCCATGTTTTTCAAGCTTCATCAATGGTGACAGCAAATTGTTAGTACAAAACCGATCAGACTATGGCATTAACGTCGAGTGTTAGTCGGAACTAGCATTATCCTCCTCCTGCATTTTCACAATTTCAGCCTCTAGTTTCTTCAAGATCTGCCTCTTTTGCATTTCCAATTCCCTATGGAACTCCATTCTCATATTCTCAAGTTCCAACATCTGCACCCTTTTGCTATTCTCGATCTTTTCGTATACGTTGCTGAATTTCCGAATTGAATCAGCAAGCAATTTGAACCAAGAATCATCGTCGCGTTGCCTCTCGAGTCTTCTCTTTTTCGGTGGCAATCCTTCTGAGACATCCTCCTCACTATGGGTTGATTCTGAGCTTGTTGGACTATCCCGCATTTCATCTGAAATAGCCTTGCGGATAACACCCTGTTGTGGAGAACTTGACATTAACATGTCCATCTTCTTGAAATAAACCCATTTGCTATTGCTAGTGCTAGTGCTAGTGCCGGTCTCAGCTACCATAGCCTTCTCTTTCTTGTACTTTTTTTTCAGTGTATCCAATCGGTTGCGACATTGAGTGTCGGTCCTTTCAATCTTTGAGACTTCAGAAACTTTCTCTGCAACTTCTTGCCATTCTTCGGCTCGGAGACTCTTCCTCTTGCGTTGTAAAAACCGGTCACCCCACGCATCTAGTAAAACAAATGTCTCACCCTCAGTCCAATCCGTAAGGGGATTCCTCCCACCACATGAAGGCTTTGGCACTGATGTTGAAGCAACTTCCGGTGCTGGTACTCGACGAACAAATTCATAACTTGACACCAAATCCTTCAGTTTCCTCTTTTTCGGATGCCTCCTCAAGTCATCATCATCATTCTTCTGATTAGAACCTTCATCATCATCATACAATTTGTTGTCGTCACCATCATCATAGTTTCTAACATATTGATCACCATTAATTTTACAATGATTTTCATCTTCCTCACTCAAATCTTCATCATCTTCTTCCTCGTCTTCGTTACCATCAACATATTGATACCCATTCAATCTAGAACATGAAACATCTCTTACTGGAAGCTTTCCACTACTCGGAGATCGATAACCCTGCTGTTGATTATCACCATATGGATTTGAATGGTATCTAACATCTTCAATCTCATCCATTAAACTAAAATCTAAGCTCAACAATGAGAAACCCTAATACTATCCCTAAAGATTCAAGCCTAATTCTAAATCAAAATGAAAAAAGAAAAACGTACTTCCCCTACAAATTAATAGCTTCAATCTCAAATTTCATCTTCTTCATCCAACAAAAACCCTAAATTATGAACAAAAAACCCTAACCCCCCCTAAAAAAAATCATTTCTCTTCAAAAGAATAAAAAAAGTAAATTCAAGCTTACTCCATTATTATTGAATCAAATAACAAAAACCCATAAAATTTACTGAAAAATCAATCAACTTATTCAACTCTAAGTCATGGAATTCTCAATCTTTTTTTAACTTTCCAGTTCTAGATCATTTTATCCTTTCACCAAAAAATCAAATTCCAATTACTGTCTCCTCAAAATGAAATAAAACCCTAATCTTCAATCAAATCAGAATTAAAAACCCAAAAATAAAAAAGCAAAATAAGAATCCATCAAACCTTGCTAGATCTTCAACATGAAACGAAATTTGAAGATATAAGAACCCACTTCAGAATTTAAGCCAATCGAAGATCAAAATTGTGCGTAAAGATTTATGAAAATCCACCCAAAGGGATTAAATAAACAATTGAAAAAAATAATCAAAGCAGGGGGTTTTCTTTTCTCGATGTGATTGAAGATATCTTGTGCCACAAACAAACAAAAAGTAATTTTGGCACTCCATGACAGGTTTCGTTGGGCCTTCCATTAAAGGGACTGCTGATAATTGAATATCAGCCGTTGGATTGCACCAAGTCCTCACAGCAGAAGGGAACACGTGTATGTATTTTATTACTATTTATTTAATATTTTTAACTGAAAAAAAGTTGAGTCAAGCTAAACGACAAATTTTAAATAATAATAATATTAGTATTAAAACTTTATAAAATCAAAAAGATAACTGAAAAATCATTACTAGAAGCTAGCTCTTTTTCTTTACAGGTCCACTTTCTCTTTTGTCATTTTATAATTCCAGTTGAATAATTTTTTATTATTTTTTTATTTTATATATTCAGTGAAAAAATTTACTAAAAAATCTTTTTTAGAAAATAATAGATATTATTTTAAAAATAATTTTAATTTTCATATATATTTTTTAAAAATTACATAAAATATTATAATTTTTAATAACTCAATTTATATTCCAACCAAAATCATATTTAATTATTATATAATTTTTTAATTTATTATATAAAATTTGCACTCCACGCATCATAATTTAATTTCTCTAAAAAAATATTTAAAATAAGTTAGATATTTTACCAAAATAAAATTTAATTAAATATTTTGGAATTAAAATCAATAATATAAGCATCAAATAAAGTAATTAGTTTAACAATAAATTAAAATAAATATAAAAAATTTCGTAAAAATGTATATAAAATAATTTACACATAAATTATATGTATATTAAATCTAGAATATGATATTTTCATTATAATATTCTTAAAAATCCAAAAAATAATAATAATAATTGGAAATAAAAATTGATGATCAAGTGGACAATATTTTGCACTGTACAACAAGTGTGACTACTTCACACAAAAAAGAAACTCTTTTTTTTCCTTTTGTGTCTTCAACTCCAAAAACCAAGATTTTATACACTTTTTTTCAGAAAATACAGTATTAAAATACGTATTTTTTCTTAATCATGGAGAGAGAATAGTGAAGGGAAGAGGAGTATTTCAGAAGCCTCAGTGGCTTACTGTTTTCTCTGATTTTGATGCATTGCAGAAGAAGAAAAAAAATTAAAGTTTTAATAAATTAACAAATTGAAGAAAAAATTGGCAGAAAAAGGAATTTATATGGAAAGAGTTTATGTTTTTGCTAAGCCAAAATAACCTCTCTATCTCATCTGCATTTTGGGTTTTTCCTCTCTTTTTTTCTTTCCTCTTTCAGATTTCAAGTTTTGACAAAAGAAAATCAGGTGGGTTTATTTTATTTTTGCTATTTTCTTATTATTTTAACCTTTTTTAATTTTTTTGATCAATCTGCATCTTAAGCATCTGGGTTATAGAAATTGTTTGAGGTTTGTTTGATTTTTAGTTTTTTCCCCCTTAATTTTTTTAATTTTGATACATGCAAGGGGCCTATTTTGTTAAATAATGATTCTTTAGTAATTTTTTTGAGCACCCATTTGATCCATTTGAAGTAGATTTTTGCATCTGATTTTTCGATCATTTTTTTTTTCCTGAGTTTCTTCTTCATCTTCTGTATTTATTTATTTTTTAAGCTTGAAATCTCCTCAAATGTGTCTGATTTTTAGGAATTTTTGAGATTTTTTATTATTAATATAAATAATCTGGGTTTTTGTCAGTTCTGAATTTAAATTAATGATTGGCCTAGTTAATTTCTTTTGCTTGATTGTTTATATGATTCATTGTTGCATATAAGCTATTTAAAAGGATTGGTATTGTTGTTGTTGATCTGGATTTTTGCTTTTTGTTATTTTAAAAGGCAGGCATGGAGGATTTGATTCCTTCAACAATTTCTCCATTGATGCTCTAAAAAATGTAAATTAATGAATAGTTCTTATATAGCTTTATTGAGATTTTCCATGTATTTTTTTGCTTCTCAAGTTGCAATGTTCATATGATTCAAGGATCTTGAATATATATATATATGTTACAGTAGGATTCAGTGATACTTCGTGTTTAGAGCGGAATTGTTATGTTATTATTAGCCTTATTATTGCATCGAAGCTTCCAAATTGTTCTTTCATTCTGGACTTCAGTCGTGGTTGAATATGATATGAAGATATGTATATCTGGATATAACCGTATTTGAGCTATGCTTATCACAATCAAATGTTGTTCGGGTTTCCCTGTACAATGGTTTTGGTATTAGCCCTGTTATTGCATCGAAGTTCCTGATATGCTCTTTCTTTTGGGACTTTTTTCTACGGTTACATGATCAGTTTTTCTTTGCCTATATCTGGATATATAACTCTATTTGAGCCAATGCTTATTACTATAGAACACTGTTGTTCAGGATAGCTTAATGGGTGATATTTCTGTTTTCAGTATGATTTTTCCATACAATGGTTTTGGTATTAGCCCTGTGGCTGTTATTGTATCGAAGTTACCTCTTTTTTATGGTTATATGATATAATGATCTTTGGTTTCATTTTTTCTTTGCATATATCTGGATATAACTCTATTTGAGCCATGCTTATCACGATCAAATACAGTTGTTCGGGGTAGCTTAATAGATGATATTTCTGTTTTTGGTATGGTTTTGCCATGCAATGGTATTAACTCTGTTATTGCATCTAAGCTGCTGATATGCTCTTTCTTTTGGGACTTTTTTTTGGTTATATGATATAATGATCTTTGGATTCGTTTTTCTTTGCGATTGTTGGATATAACTCTATTAGAGCCTTGCTTATTACTATAAAATATTGTTGTTTGGGGAAGCTTAATTGATGATCTTTTTGTTTTCCGTATGGTTTTGCCATGCAATGGTTTTGGTATTAACCCTGTTATTGCATTGAAGCTTCCAATATGCTCTTTCTTTGAGGACTTTTTTATGGTTGACTATGATATAATGATCTATGGGTTTTTTTTTTATGCCTTATTATGATCAAATTTTGTTGTTCTGGGTAGCTTAATCGATGATTTTTGTGTTTTCCATATGGTTTTTCCATTGTACTTGCTTCTTTATCGGTTTTAAATTGATGAATTCTTTATTCTGATACAGTAAGGGGTTGCTGGTTTTCTTGCTAGAAGATCGAGATTTATAGATAATGCGGTGTAAACTACATGCTTCATAAGCAAATTTAATGGATGATAATCTGATGGCTGATCCTGATTCGGAGTCCAATTTTCGCTCCGATGCATTGGGCTTACGGCATATTAGTAGCTCACTTTTCAATATTCCTGGTTTCCTGGTTGGGTTTAGCGCTAAGGGTTCTTCAGATTCTGATGCAGTACGAAGTCCTACATCTCCTCTTGATTTGAGAGTTTTTGCGAATCTTAGCAACCCTTTTAGTGTTAGGTCTCCTCAATCGCCATCCCAAAATGGTTACTGGAAGAAATGGGATTGTAATAAGATAGATTTAGGCATTGTGAATTTGCTTGCCGATGAAAATAAACCCAATGGTGAAAATCTCGAGTTCCCAAAGAGAAAGAATATAATATTTAGGCCACAGATGAAGACTGAGCTTCCTTGTTCCTCGAGGTATTCACATGAATTCCTCGGAAATTCTATGAAATCCAATTCTTTGCCTAGGAATTACATAATTTCACAACTTTTCCAAGCCAGAAAACCCGAGACCAAGTCCGGAGATTCTAGTCTTGTCTTTGGAAATGAGGAAGTGCCATTAGAAACCAAACCAGATTCCTGGCTTTCCCCTTCCTTTATCGCTTCTACCCAAAGCTCTGATTCGAGTCCCAAAAATTTTTGTTCAGAGAATAGAACCATCGGCATTAATAGTTCACCTCAACTGGTAAGTAAGCCAAGTTCACTTCCTACACCCCTTGGCCATACCTCGGGATCTCTCTCCGCGCACGAGATAGAGCTTTCGGAAGATTATACTTGTATCATTTCTCATGGTCCAAACCCGAAAACAACTCGCATTTTTGGTGACTGTATTTTGGAATGTCACGACGATGAGTTGACCAATTTTGATAAAACAGCTGAACAAATGCCTCGATTCGGTAAGAACACGGAGACGTTAACCGCTTACCCTTCTGATGAGTTCTTGAGCTTCTGTTACTCTTGCAAGAAAAAGTTTGAGAAAGATGACGACATTTATATGTACAGGTTTATACGATTCAGACCTCTCCTCGTGGACTTTTACTTGATTCGTAACTCATAATAACTGCTGAGGCTTTTTGTTTCTTTCCTTCCGATACTTGCAGAGGGGAAAAGGCGTTTTGCAGTACTGATTGTCGCTCCGAGGAGATTTTTGCAGAGGAAGAAATGGAGAAAACCTGTAATAAGACCTCCGATGATTCTCCCGAGCATAGTGACAACGAGGATCTCTTCGTAATAGGTATGCCTGTTAACATGTAATGGGCTATAATGACTGACTGCGTTTCTGCAAGGCTTCCATGGTAAGATCGATAAACTTTCCGCAAAGCTTTAACACCTCGATCATCTATTCGTAAAGTGCTGTTTATGTGAATTTATTTGCAGCCTTTGATGATCGAGGCATAAATCACAAGTTGCGGATAGCACAACATAGAATTTTATTTATAAATCCGGTGATAGATATAAATATATAGACCGGTGCTGCATTATAATTTTGTTTAGATGAGTTAGTAGCGGCCGGAAGCCCCGTCTCATCGGTTTTCCTTTTTTCTAATTTATCTGTTAGTATCGTTGCTCTCCTGTGAGAGTTGTTATATAAGCCTCTCAAACTTGAAGAACTCATTGTCGAAACTCGAATGTATGCATCGGTGTTCACTCGATTTAATATGCATTCGCTTTCGGACAACGAAATGGAGATCAACCTTATTTGTGTGCCATAGATTCTAGTTTATGCATGTTAGTGGGGCTCGTGTTCTGCACATATGATATGTTGTTACGATCTCTAAGGATTCTCAAAACACATGAAAACACATATTCGTATCTTATGTTTGAGTCTGAGTAACATACCTATTGAATGCTTCTTTGAAGTTTTTCATTATTTTTTTTTCTCATTTGGAAAATACTTTAACATGAAAATCATATGATTTAGAGCCGAACAATGAAGCATCACCTTCAAAACAAAGACCAAAAAGGCAGTGGTCCAATGGACCATTCATTGAATTTCAGTGGGTGGCTAATTGGTACAGCAACTATTAAATGTGGGTTCATTTCATGCCCTCATATTTGGATTTCATTACACAATATGGTATCCGGTAAAAATTATAAACTTACAAAAAATATTTTATGTAGAAAATATAATTTCATATTTTTATTTTTTTTAAATTCAAATTTTTATTTTGATAGAAATTTTATTTTTAATATAAATTTTTCATATTTTGATTACTTTTTTATAAAATTATAAAAAAATGTTTTTACTAAAATATTTGAGTTCATAATTTTTATAAGATTATGAAAGTTATTTAAAAATTTTATTTTAATTTTATTGTTATGATGTTTTGTTTCTATCAAAAATAATTTATTTTTATAAGTTTTTGAAGTTTTAATTTTTTTATTTTAGTTTTAATAATTTTTTAAATGACAGACATTATTGTGACTTCACCACTGTGACGTGTCAAATACCGGATTTGCGGATGTCAAATATTCATTCAATAACATGAAAAAGTTAACATATTGTCACAGATACTATTTTGTGTAACGTAAACTTAATTCTTAAATTTTCAGTAAAATGAAAATGATATTGATTTTTGGACACCTTAAATAACTTCAATTTTCCATTAAAAAAATAACTACAATCTTTAAAAAAAATTCAACTTTTTTTTTTTTAAGAATATGAGAAGAATCAACATTTAAAAAATATATATCATTAAAATTTTGGTAAAGTACTGTTGGTTCTACTTTAATTACTTAACTATTAATATTTTTATTTTAATTACATAATTTTTTTAAAATTAAATATTTTAATCGCTTTTCTATTAGTTATCTGAAGGAAGTCTAACATGGGCTTTGTTTTATTGACCTACTAATAAATTTATTCCTCCAATGTTTACATATTCTATCAATTTTATCATAAATTTAATAAAAATCAATGTTTACAATATTTTTCACTTTAGTTCTAATTATAAAATTATAAAAAAATTTGAAATATTTTTACATTTAATTTTTAAAATTTGTATTTATTTTTTTCATCAACAAAACATGTAAAAAACTCATAATTTTTTTTTTACAATTAAATTGCAACCCATTTGAGACACTAGACGGAATACTTTTCACCCATTTGAGTGAAAAAGATTAATGGATAAATTTGTCACTATACTTTTTTTAAAAAAAATTTAAAATTATCCTTACATTTTATTTTAATTGATATTTACCATTGTATTTTTAGATATAAGATAAATTTACCACTATAGCTTAATATTGAATTTTCCCATTTAATTTGTGTTTGATTGAATTTTTCCACTAATTTGATTTTTAATTAAATTTTATTACCTAAACTACAATTTTGAATAATTTAAACAAAAATGTAATAAAAAATATTTTCAAAGTTTTATTTTAATAATTAAAATAAAAAATTAATGAATATAACTATTAAAATTATTATTTTATTTTGTAAATAAAACTAAACATTTTTTTTATTTTTCTTTCATAAAATAAAAATTCTATGTTTATTTCTTAAGTCTTAATATGATTTTATAAAGCATAGAATATTATTTTTTTTCCATAACGAGCATGAACTATTATCATGAACTAGTCAAGTTTCTTACAAATGCAAGTAACAATGGATAGTGAGAATTAGGGGTAAGCAAAATCCGATTCGATTCGAAAAATTCGATAAATTTTTTAAATTTTGAATTAAATAGTTTGAGTTATTTGAGTTAATCAAATTATTTGGATAAACTCAAATAAAAAATTAAGTTTTTCGGTTTAACTCAAATGTGAATTACACAATTCGAGTTATCCGAAAATCAGAATAAGAAAAGACAAAAGTACGCCATTTTGATAAATGTTTACCTTTGCTAAAGTTAAAAATTAAAACCGTTAAGTTAAAAGGCAAAATTACGTTATTTTGATAAATATTTACTCATTAACTTAAAAGGCAAAACCATTATATTGTTTATGTAGTTAAATAATTTTATACTGTTAAGTGTGACTCATATTTCAGTCAAATTTGAGAAGTAATCTTCTAGTTAAACTCTTTTTATTTGTTTCAATCAAACACTGATTAGTTTAGATTATTTTATTATTATTTGACCTATGAATTTAGCCTATAAATAAGCTCTTTTACAACCTTAAAAAAGACACTCATTGGATATTAGAACTCATAACACATTTAGAAAATTTTGTGTTTACGTTTTGAGGGTTCTTTGTTTTCGAGTTTTTCGGGGTCTAGTTTTTATCTCCATCTTTTGTACTCTTCGTTCTTTTGCCATTATAGTAAAATTATTTTTGCCCGTGGTTTTTTATCCTCTTTGGAGGGGTTTTTCCACGTTAAATTTGTGTGTGTTCAATTTCTCAATTTATTCCGCTATTTTTTCTAGTTGCTTAATCGGGTCGATCCTAACATATACTTTGTTTACTAGTTAAATAATCGGTTCATGTAAACGCAACATTGAGTACAAATAATAGGATTTGTTAACTCGACTTTACTTGACTCTAAATTTTTTGACTCGATTCGATCTGATTCGAGAAAATTTCAAATTGAGTTCGGTTGCTAAAATAGGATTCTTCAACTCGACTAACTCGAAATTTTTTTACTCAATTCAACTCGACTCGATCGAATACTCACCCCTAGTGAGAATGAGTGATTCACCTTATTTTAGTACAAGACGGAGAGTCGCTAGATAAGATGGTCCGAGATGGTATGAGATGAGAGAGTGGCAGAGTGTGAGTCGAAGAAAGTAGGAGAGGAGGAAGAAGGGTCTTGGTGCTAGCCTTAAGCCTTTAGGCTTTATATACTCCTAGTGTCAGTCCTGAGATGTCACATGTCAAAGTTTTATAAGGGTCGGAGGCAAGTGGCCAAGTGGTCTATGATTATTGAAGTGCTTTTAATCATTTCGAGTGAGACGTGATAGTTGGAGTATGATGTGACAGTTAATAATTGAGACTCTCTTGATTGTTGATACAAGGGATTCCCACGGTGTAATTTCCAAGAGTAACCCAAGTGACGCTTTTGGACTGTTCATAAGTTCACTATTCTGTCCAAACGATTGAGATATAACACACTTTTACATATGACATGCCAGATTTACATGCATGAAAAATATCATTACATGGATGAATCCAACAATTGGATTATTAAAATATAATCATAGGAAAAAATTATGAAATGACCTAAAATCATATTAGTTTTATAGATGTGTAAGTGGATTTTTTCCCATTTAATTTTAATTATTTTAGTAGTTTTTTAGATTTACACCAATTTATTTAGGTAAATTTACATCTTGGTACTTGAACTCGGCTTTAAGGTTTAAATTGTCACCTAAAGCTTTATTGTCCAATTAGGTACTTGAACTTAACTTTAATGTTCAATTTGATACCTAAAATTTATTTTGGTCAAATTAGGTACTTAAACTTGCCTTTTTGGTTCAAACCGGCACCTGAACTTGGTTTTTTTGTCCCAATAATTACTTACAATAAATTATTATTTGAACCAATTTGAACTATAAAGTCAAATTCAAGTACTATTTTGAATAAAAAAAAAGTCAAGTTAAGGTAACTAATTGGACCAAAAAAAGCTTAAACACTAAATTGAACCTTGAGGCCAAGCTTAGGCACCTAATTAGACCAAAAAAAGGTTAGATATCAATTTGAACATTGAATCCAATTTTATAAAGGAAACCCATTTAACAAAATGCAATAACCTTAGGCCAAGCTTAGGTACCTAATTGGACAAAAAAAAACCTTCAGGTACTAAAATGTATACTTACCCTATTTAATTTATTTTAAATTAAAATAGCGCTTTACTGGTAATTATTACTATTAAAAGTGGCCTTTACGTCTTTTCAACAAACTTCCACTGAACAAAGGCGAAAATCCTGCAACATGGGAAGGCTACTAAAGAAATATCGAACTGAAGAAGAACCAAGCTTCTTTTCTTTCATGGCGTGCTAAAGAAAAAGAAAAAAAAAAAAAAACCATTCCCCAAAAAAAAAAAAGAAATGGGTTTCATGATAGGGAGTTCTTGTTATTTGCAAGCTCCCATTTCCAATTCTCAAGTACGGTTCCCATCTTCTTTATCTGTTTCCTTTAATATCAGAAATGGAGAAACCAAGAGGAAGAGGAGGAAGAAGAGAAATTTCAGGCCTCCAATGGCTTGCTTGACCCATGAAGACCCAAACGATGACGTTTCCGGCAAGAGGAGGGCTGTTCTTCTTGTGGGTATTTCAATCCTTCCTTTATTGCAACTTAGATCCCAAGCTCTTGAAGGCTCCACCTTAAGTAAGCGAGCCCCATTTCTTTTATTATTCAGTATGTTTGATATATATTTTTAATCGAACTATTGGATTTTATGAAATGGGTTGTCTCCAATTTCATTTCAGTGCCTTTGGGGGGTAATGATGCTACTAGGCAATGTTTTAGTTGGTGAATTGCCCTTTTTCAAATTTATCATTTGATTGGTTTTACAGATTGTAGATTGGTTAATCATATATATGTTTAATTTCTGGTTTAAGCTCAGTTTTCATATTGGTTCTCTTGTTCTAGTTAACTAGAATGGTATTAACCGTTTGCTTTAATTAAGTTATTGCATTTTATTAAATGGGTTTCCTTTGTTTCTTGTTTCTTTTCCCATCAGAAGCTAGAATCTTGAGCAGCAAGTTATTGGAGTGATCTTGCTTTTGGCCAGTTATTTCTTGAATCTTGATTTCAAAAGATCGATTTGTATTTTTAAAAAAATGTAAATTGTGTGATAAAACATAAATAAATTCTACTTTTATCATTATATTTCCCGAAATCCGTGGATTTGTTGCATGCTTATTTGGTAGTGAATTTGAAAATACTATGGATATTTGTGAATCTCAATTAATATTTAAACATAATGCGTGCATTTCGTTCTCACAATTTAGATTGTAGATAAAATCCAAATCCAAATCCAAATCTTCAGTTCATGTTCCCGAATGCAGCATTTTGGAATTTATCAAATCATGGTGAAATATTAATTTGAAATTAATATTTTATGTTTTTGCAGTGAACTTAATTCATATCACAGTAGATTGTGGATATATAGGCTTTTTAATGACTGGTTTTACTCAAGTGATTGCCAACCTTCATCTATTTAGTGCTTGCTTTGTGCATATTTCATCTATTTAGGCTTTTAACACAGTGAATGGAAATTGGTTGGCTTAGTTATCCTATGCGGATGGAATTACATAATCTTACGGAGATGGAGAGGATTGGATAATCTAATGAATAATTTTTTTAAAATAAGATGAGATTGTTTTTGTTATGCATGCACCGAAATAAGATAAATCAAAGGTTGTTTTGCCCTATCCTAGCCTTATTGTTTATGGTCTTTCACTTGATATACTAGTTGCTTGATTATCGAGCTTATGCCGTTTGTTCCACTTGCATTTCTTCAACAGCTATTGTTTGCATTGAGAGTATGGACATTTAATGTTTTTTGCTCCTTGGAATGATGTTCTATTATAATTTTGTTCACTTATAATCCTTTCTGAACCTTTTTTGTAAATACGATTGTTTTCTTGGAGAAATCCTATAAGATTTTGCTTATGATTGTTCCATAACTGTATTATTAAACAAGGTTCAAACATGGACTAAAAAACTAGCCTTTCCCATTCTGATTAACTTTGTGACTGTTACTAAATGAATCTGAATCCTTTTGGAAAGAGAAAAGACGGTAGTCAGCTTCACAACAAATAGCCTTCTCAGCAGTAGTTTCTATAAAGTTCCTTTTTACTGGCTCGGTTTTAAGCCAACCCATGCTTTGCCATAGAGTTAGGTAGGCTTCTACTGCTAAAAATGATTTCATTTTTGAACCAGGAGAGGTGGGTGAAGAGATTTTATTAGGACTGGACTTAAAGCTCATAAGGACCTCATAGGGAAACCTCGTATCCAATCTGCCAATAATATATATGTACACACTTTGGCTGCGACGATAATACCGTTTGATCGTGCTCTTCTGAGTTCTAATGACATGCTTATTCCTTTCTATAATACTTTTGTTGTTGACAGTGTAATGCTGTGTTTGACATCTGTTTTCACTTTATATGGTATTGATTTTGGTAGAAAGAGAACCGGTATATGCAATGTGTATTTTCATTTCGGAAATCTATCTTTGGTAGACCTCTGGAAGGTTCTAAATATAAAAATGATGGGCGTGCAAGATCAACTTCCTCTTTTACTTTTGTCTAGGAAGATAGATGGTAAATAGATCAAGCTTCGGTGATAAAACACTGAGACTGCTAAGACTTGTAAACTTGCAGGGAGAGAGAGGCCGAGAAAGAGTAAAAGTCTAGAAGAAGGAACTAGAGAGCTGCCGACGGAAGTCGCTACTGGTAAAAGCACTGGTGTGGTTTCCCTTTGCTTAATTTCTTTCATTTACCCTGACTCTGATAAGATTTAACATTTATTGCCATGATACAGTTGAGTAAAATATTTAATTATTCCCGTCCCATTCCCCGAAAAAATGAAGGACCAGGCGTGTCATATATTTATATGTGTCTGACATGGGTATGCTCAATATTTTCTCTGTTTCTCTATGTAGTTGAGGATCTTATCCCCATAGTTTATTTTTGGAAATGTATTAGACACCGGTAGTTCAAGAAAAGAAAGCCGGAGAAACATAGCCTTTTAATAGGGTTGATCTAATATTAGTTTATGCTTCTTCATTTTATGTTCTTTGTATTTGTCTATTTCAGAAGAAAGTGACGTAAACAAACCTGAGGAAAGCCAAATTGCTGTATTTGAGCTGAATAAACCAGAGGAAAGCCGAAAGCTGGAGGTCTGAGTCTCTCGTACTTTTATGTTCCCACCCAGTTTAATTGCTTTTGTTATGTTTACCTCATGATTTTGCGACTTTTAAGTTTCAAAACTTCTAAACGGGGTTACCTTGTATGGACAGGAATCATGGGGAGATTCACGATCTAACCCCTTTCTGTCCCTCCTAAATGGTCTTGGAGTATTTGGTGCCAGTGTGCTCGGTGCACTCTACGCTTTGGTTCAGAAGGAGAAGAACACAAACAATGAAATCCTGGAATCAGTAAGTCATCACTTGAAGTTCTGGGAAGAATACGAATAACAAGAATTCTGTTTCTTCTGAAAAATGCTTTATTTTATTCAAATTCCCTTACTGAATGTACTTTTTCGTTTTCCTGGATTAGTTTGCTATTAATCTTGCATTGATTGGAAAAATGCAGATAAAAATCGAATTGCGAGAAAAGGAAGTTGCACTTATCATGATGGAGAAAGACTTCGAATCAAAGCTATTAATAGAACGGGAAGAACGAACCAAGCAACTCAAAGAGGCAAAAGAAGAACAGCTGGCTTTAATGGATCAACTAAATTCAGCTAATAGTACAATTACCGGCTTAGGACGTGAACTTAATAATGAAAAGAGGTTAATTGAGAAGCTTAAAGTTCAAATAGACAGTCTTCAGAATAACCTTTCGGAAGTCGGGGAAGAGAAAAGGTCTCTCAATCAAGAGCTGAAGGAAAAGCTCAATTCCGTTGATGTCCTACGAGAAAAAGTTAACTTGCTTGGTTCAGAACTTAATGATAAGGAAGTTAGTATTCAAAAGCTCAGTACTTTACTTGCAGGAAAAGAGTCCGAGTTCAAGAACTTGATCACTACCTACAAACAAACCGAGGAAGAACTTGGCAAAGCACATTTGGAGATCAAAAGACTGAAAGAAGAATTGCTGAGAAATCGAAGTGAACTCGAATCCGAAAGTTCTTTAGTTGATGAATTAAATGCAAGGGTGAGTTCTTTATTGGTTGAAAGAGATAATTCTATGCGGGAGTTCGTTTCTCTTCAGGAGGAGTACAATGATTTGAAACTGTCGTCTGAAAATAAGGCAGTGGCTGATGCTAAGCTTTTGGGGGAAAGAGAAAATGAAATCCAGTTGCTAAAGGAAAAACTCGAGCTTGCTATGAACGATGTGAGTGAAAATAAAACGATTGCTGCTGATTTGAACAAGGAAAAGGAAAGCCTGGAGCGAGCACTGGAGATGGAATTGCACGGTGGAAAGCACCTGAAAGAAGAACTCCTACTTGTTGAGGAAACTCTTTCAAAGTCCCGGAGTGAAGTTTCTTATCTGTCTGAACAACTGAAGCAATCGAGAATCCATTGTAAAGAGCTTGAGTCTGATGTTTCAAGGGTTACGACCAAGTTTTATGAAGCTAAAGAAAGACTGCAAGCCAACCTTGATGAGGCAAAACAAAACAGTGTAGTTCTGGCCGGTGAACTCACAACTACGAAAGAGCTTCTGAAGAAAACCTTGGAAGAGCGGCAAACTTTTTCTCATGAGTTGACTTCCATGACCGAAAACCGGAATACCCTTCAAAGGGAATTGATAGATGCTTATAAAAGAGTAGAAGCCATATCCAGTGATTTGAAAGAAGAGAAAAAGCATGTTTCTTCATTAAACCAGGAAAGACAGGCTTTAGAGAATCAGATTGTGAAAGACAAGGAAGCAAGAAAATCACTCAAAACCAACCTGGAAGAGGCTACCAACTCACTCGATGAAGTGAACCAAAAAATATTGAAACTTTCCAGAGATCTGGAAATCGCTAATGCTAAAATATCGAGTCTCGAGGATGAGAAAATGGTTCTCTATAAAACACTTACCGAGCAGAAGAATGCATCGAAAGAAGCTCGAGAAAACATGGAAGATGCTCATAGCATTGTGATGACACTGAACAAGGAAAGGGAGAGTCTCGAAAAGCGAGCGAAGAAACTCGAGGAAGAATTAGCTTCAGCTAAGGGTGAAATATTAAGGTTAAGAAGTCGAATAAATTCATCCAAAGCTCCCGTAAATGATCAGCCGCAACAGAAAGATGAAACCGAAACAAAAGTCACTGTCAGTGCAAGGAAAAGCAGAAGGAAAAAGGGTAGCTCACAGTGAGGCCAAGAACTCATCTTTAAGTAGTGGTAGTCTGTATTGTACTCGTATTGGTGTTGGCACGGAACGGAATGATGGCTTCTTCCAACTTCGATCCTGGGTTCTAATAATCTTCTGACAAGAAAATTCACAATACCATTTTCTATTAGTACTGTATAAATCCGAAACCGAGGGATGCAAATGCAAATTAAAGGAATTTACTTTTGCATATAAAGATCAATCGTTTACTTTTGTACTGATGAAATACTAACAGTCATTATTTTTCCCCAGCAAGGATAACATCAACGTTTATATTGTCTGCTTCAACTTTTTATGGTTTTATTTACTCACCAAATTTAACTTGCAGATTAAAGATGTGAATATTTGTGTAGTTGAATTCTAGAACAACCAACACTCGGTAAGGCACAAGGGAATTACAAATTCTAAAAGGATTAGTCTGACCGTAAAACGAATATTTTAGGACAGTTAAAATATGCCTTAAGTCTTGTTAAAATAATTTTGTTAAATTCATGTTAATTACAACATCATTCTTTTTGTTTACATATTTATTAAGTGAATTTTTTTTTAATTTTAAAATGTCACACTAATAAATTTAACAAAAAATTAATAATGATAATTAAATCTGAAAATTGAAATCTGAAAAGTAGAGGAACTAAGAACTAAAATTTCAAATTTATACCTATAACCATGAGTGTATTAAATCTTCTCACTCAAAGAGTGTTTGATGTTTTCACTAGCACATAGTAGACAAATAGTAAGATTTGAACCTAATGTAATCTAGTTTTAAACATTCAATTTTACTGTTTTAACTAAATTTTTATTTGATTTCCATGTAAACTTTTAAAAGTATACATTTTTGTATAATTCTTTTGTTCATCCTACTTAGTATGTAATAATCTAATTAGGAATTAAGATTATCATTTTTGTCAATGGAATTTATAGTTAGGGGCGATTTTTTTTTTCTGAGTTGAGATTAAGTTACTTTTATAAGAGTTAAAATATAATTTCACTATTCTATTTATATTTTTTTAGGAATAAATCAAAATTTTATTAAATTTAAGGCAATCAAATTATAATTTTATTATTTATTAACTTAAAATTATATAAAATTTGAAGCGTATAAATTTTTTATTCAGATCAGATTCTAAATTTCATCGTTAACAGCCTCTGCCACCTGATTAACAACAAGGTTTGTTGTAACTTTTACATTTCATTCGTTTGGATGCAAAGGATCTTGTATTATTTGAATGGATAGGATCTTTTAGTTAAATTAATTGGATTGAGAATTTGTTCTGAGATCAATTCAAAAAATAACTTTGAATCAATTGGATTGAACGGATTGAATTAAAAATTTATTATTTTTTAAAATATTGTAATTGATCCAATTAAATCAAAAATCTTACCAATTTGATCCCCGGAATCTACTGACACATCCGTACACGCTACTCATTCTCAGTAAACACTGTCTATATCCCTAAAGCTCTGCAGGAGTGTCGAAAGAGAGAGGCAAAGAAAAAAGCAGAGCGATCACAGTGGGAGTCGAACCCACCTCCTTTAGATCTGAAGCCAAAAGCGCCAATCCACTGCGTTATGCTTAATGTAATATATTGAACAAATAGATACAAAAGACCTCTAACAACTTATTTCTTTCCCTTCTTATTTTAAAAAAAATATAAAAGCTTCCATCCTTCTCCGAAATCAGTTCCTGAAGGATGGAAGAGCCGAGGAAATGTTTATAATAGGTGTTAAAAAAAATAAAAATTTGCAGAATTTTTCGAGATATATTGCTGTCCAACCTCTCGCTTGTACCAATCTGGACGGTTAGTTTCAATAATTTATTTATTTATTTTTCTATTTTTGTTGTGAGCTCAAAAATTTCACAGAAAAAAGTCGAACAAGAAGAAGAATAGAAGAGAGAACAAAGGAAGAAAAGTTCAGAAAATTTCTCAATGTTTTTCCATAATCGTTTCTCTCATACAGAGAGAATAACAGCAAAAGCAAAGAAAAGAGTGGCACTTACAGTTGTGCAAAACGCACCGAATCACTAAACTATATGCCTTGTTTTACTGATTCAATTTTAAGATTGAAACTCACTGTTTTACTTAATGAACTAACCGTTGCAACTAACCGTTAATTTAACAGAATTTTAACTCTTCTTTCTCTAATTACTTTAACCCATAACAAATACTGCCTCCCAAAAGAAATTCCTTGTCCTCAAGGATGGAAATGAGGGAAATTTTGTCCGAAGCATGGTCAGAGACTCTCATGTAGCATCTTCCAGAAAAGAGTCAATCCACTCCACTAAAACCTCTATAACAGCTTGATTTCCCTTTTTTACTATTCTTCTGTCCACAATCCTGACGGATTCTTTCTGCATGGCACCATGATCATCATGCAAAGGTAGATGAACTTGAACCGGACTGGAGCCAATATGTTTCTTCAGTTGCGGCACATGAAAAGTAGGGTGAATGCAAGAGCTCGGAGGTAACTGTACAGTGTAAGCCACAGCTCTGACTTTCTTGAGCACTGGAAAAGGCCCATAATACTTGGGAGATAATGTAACAACCCGGGTTATACCCTAGTCGGAATAGTGGTTTCGAGACTACAAATCCGAGTTAGAAAAATATTTTAATATTATTTTTGACGTTTATGGCATGTGATAAAGTATGTGTGAAATTTTTGTGTGAAAATTTTATCATTTGTAAAAAAAAACCTAATCACAAAAAATGCAAAAGCTGTATGCTAGTAGTTAAAAGTGCTTATTTGAGTTGTCTCTTTAAATGTGGAGTCCTTATGTTGTAAATGGACCATTGAATTCATGAAATGACATGGTTGGACATTAGTTAGTGGATTATTAATGATAATAATAAGGTTAAAAATGGAAATTGATTAACAAGGTTATTATTAATAAAACAAATGCATGTAATTAGTCATTTTTGTGTTCATCCTTGCCGAAAATTAGAAAATAAAGAAAGCTTAAGAACAAGCTAGGGTTCGGCTAGGAAATTGGGTGATTAAGGTATGTTTTTTGATAGGTTTTTGATGATTTTTACGTTTTTGGGATCGTTGTTTTGTGTTCTATAAAGCCCATGCTTAAATTCATGAAATTTATGATGATTTTGAGTTATGCCATTGTTGATTTTATGAGCTTTGTGCTTAAATTCATGAAATTTATGATGATTTTGAGTTATGCCATTGTTGATTTTATGAGCTTTGTGATGTTTGATGATGAAAACTAAGTGTTTGATGATTGATAAACATATTTTCTAAAGTGATTTTGAGTAAAAATGTATTTTTGGGATTTAATTAAGAAATGTGAAAACTTTGTGTTGAAATGTGAAATAAAATGTGAAATATGGGCTGCTAGGGGCACTACGGTAATTCAGCTAAGTATGGATTAAATTGAATTTTGTGAATTTGATGTATTTGTGAAATAAGGACTAAAATGCTAAAGTGTGAAATTATAAGTGCTAAAGTGAAAATGCCCTAATTGTGTGTTTGTGAATTGAATTGAGTAAAGATGAGATTGAATGAGTTAAATTTGATACTATATAGATCAAGTAAAGAGAAATCCGGGCTTAGATCGAGGCAAGAACAAAGTGTTCGATTGATCGACTAGTATCGTTGTTTCTACGTTCGAGGTAAGTTCGTATATAACACGTATTATTTACATAATGTTCTTATGTGATGAAATGAATGGAAATGTGATTGTGGAGTTTGATAACGAGAAATGTGAGTTCGAAGATATGAGGCACTAACTGTGCGTAAATAGAATCGTTACAGTGATGAATGGCACTAAGTGTACGACATAAAGAAAGCATCGGCAGTATTATTTGGCACTACGTGTGTGATACGATACAAATTCGGTTTTATGTGATGGCACTAAGTGTGTGATATTATTATAGCTTCAGCTAATTAATTGGCACTAAGTGTGCGATATTATTATAGCTTCGATTAATTAATTGGCACTAATTGTACGAGTTCATCGAATGTTTAAAGAGGATCGAATAAATTATGGCATCGAGCATTGAAGTGGTAAATGTGATAGATAAATACGTGATGGTACAGGTATGTACAGAACCTATGTGGTTGATGATATTGTGTATGAGATAAATGGAAGGTTATGAGAATGAATGATGAAAAGAGTTGGATTGAGTAGCATTATAATTGCTTGTATATGAACCTATAGATATGGTATGAAAGTGAGTAATAGCCATGGATGAGATTGAGTAGTGATGTGAATTGAACTAAGTGTTAGTTAATTTTGCATATTGAATTTGAATTATTGAGTTAATTGTGTTATATTACGAACTTACTAAGCTTTAAAGCTTACTGTGTGAAGTCTTTCTCTGTTTTACAGTGGTATTTAAAGCTAGCAAGGATCCGGGGATCGTCAGCGACTCAATCACACTATCGGACATCTATTTTGGTACCTTTTGGAAGTTGTATTCATGGTATATGGCATGTATAGGCTAGTGAGGTTGTGGAATGTTTTGATATGTATAAATCTTGCCATGTGATATGGCTTGATAATGGATGAAACTTTGGATTGATTTGGTATATGTTTTGCTATGTGAAAGTGGTGTATGTGATGTGTGTATATGGTCTTGTGTGAATGGCCATTATGATATGCTCTAGTGAAATAGAAATAGTATGTTTCATACTTGAATTAGTAGTTGAGATGGTGAATATATTGCATGTTTGAAATGGTTTGAAATGAGATGTGAATCATATATTTTGGTATGGAATTGGTTCATGAAATGGACATGTTTTGAGTTGGAATTGTATATAGAAATGAGTGAGGATATTGTAGCATGAATTGTGTATGTTTTAGTAGGGTTTTGACCATTAATTGGGCATGAATTGAGTATAGAGTGGTGTTTGTAGGATTGACCGAAAATGGGTGGTAATTTGGTCTTGTAAATGGCCTATAATTTCCCACACGGTTGAGCACACGGGAGTGTGTCTCAACAGTGTCCTTCAATGTCCCAATTCGAAGCAAGTCAGACTTGCACACGGGCCAGACACATGGGTGTATGACAGGCCGTGTGATTCAAGTCAGTGTTGCACACGGGCTAGACAGACGGGCATGTGATAGGCCATGTGACCTGTAATAGCCCAAATTTCAACGATGTCGAAAATAGTGGTTCGAGACCACCAAATCCGACAAATGAACTCGTAGATTATATTATTTTGTAATACCCCTAACCTGTAACCGTCACTATATTAGGGTTAAGAGGCATTACTAATCAATTCCGAACATTTCATATCATTTTACAACTAAACATGTCAATTTACAATCATATAATCCCTTATATAGGTCAACGAGACCTTCAACATGCTTTAAAATAGGGTCGGGACTAATCCAAACACATATGAAAATTTCTGAAATTCAAACATTTTTCTAAGTTACAGAGGTCACACGCCCGTGTGGGTAGGCCATGTGCCTCACAAGGCTTTGGACACGCCCATGTGTCCAAGCCGTGGCAAAACAGGGCATACCTACTGACTTGTCCACACGGCCTGAGACAAGCCCGTGTGCCTCACTCGTGGTCGACATTGACTTGCACCACACGGCCTGTCACACGCCCGTGTGTCCAACCCGTGGTCGCTACTGACTTTATCCACACGGCCAGTCACACGCCCGTGTGTCCAGCCTGTGGTCGCTACTGACTTGATCCATACGGCCAGTCACACGCCCGTGTGCTCAACCATGTGGGCAATTATAGGCCATTTTCGAGGCCAAACTTGCCACCCACACTTGAGTTCACCTACAAGTCTCATTTCACATGCATTTATACTAAAAATGGAAACCAATCATACCAATATATGCACCATTTAATCATCATCTAAATCATTAACTTCCACATCATTTCCTATTCAAATAAATCCATCCAAAGCACCTAATTTCACATCTCAAGTCATATAGATTAAGCACCATATAAACCTTACCACAATTTTCATCAACCATTTAAGCAAGAATCATACCATATTTATCACTCACATATTTCTACATATACATACTAACATTATTCAACCTTTAAGCCATATCACATGGCAAAGACTACACATCACAAAACATGCCACATTAACTAGCCTATACATGCCATATACCACATTTAAACACATCTTTTCATAAGTACCGAAATAGATAGCCGATAGTGTGATTGGGTTGCTGAGGATCCCCAGATCCGAGCTAGCTTTACTGACACTGTAAAACAGGTAAACACATCACACAGTATGCTTTATAGCTTAGTAAGTTAGTAATATAATACATATTACTCAATAATGCAACATCAATAGATAATTAAATCATCATATAGATAAATGCTCAATAAGGTACATTATCATCCTCAACTAAATGCTTAAATATCCATTCATTCAACCATTAAAAATATCATCAATCACATAGGTTCAAACATACCTTTGCCAACACTTAGTTACTCACTATTCATGCTACTCAATTGCTCGATTTTACATTTTGATCAACTTTTTCTATTTTTTTGATTTATTCGCACACTTAGTGCCAGTTTCGTAGCCGAAACATATTCGTCATCGCACACTAAGTGCCAATATGTTAAACCGAAGTTATATTGGTATCGCACACACAGTACCAAATCAATAAGCCGAAGCTTTTATCTTTTCGCACACACAGTGCTAATCATCTCTATCTCGTTTCTAATTTCGCACACTCAGTGCCTCATTACTCGATTTCATATGTAATACATTTCTATTTCATTACCATACATTCATTCATTTCTCATCACATAGATATAAATTTAATGACTAGTATTATATCCGAACTTACCTCGAACGTCGAAATACTAAGACTAATCGATCAATCGAGCACTTTGTCTTTGCCTCGATCTCGATCCGAATCTTTCCTTTCTTGGTCTATACATATTCAAATTTAACTCATTCAATCACCAAATCATTCAATTTAGTCCAAACACACATATTTAGGGCATTTTACAAGTTAGCCTTCACATTTTCACATTTCGATACTTTAGTCCCTAATTCACAAAATCATCAAATTCAAAAAAATTTCACTTAGCATATGCCTAGACGAATTTTCCTCTAGCCCATACAAGCCCATATATATCATTTATTTCACATTTTAGTCCTCCAATTTCTCATTTTCACAATTTAGTCCAAATTACTCAATTTCACCAAAAATTCAAAGACAAAATATGTTAGTCTTTCATATATCTTTCATATTTCATCAACAACTATCACAAAACTCAAGCATTCATCAATGGAATATCTCAAAATCACCTTCAAATTCTAAAATTAAAGCATGGGCTAGCTAGAACACTAAGCAACGATCACAAAAACATAGAAATCATCAAAAATTGAACAAAAATCACATACCAATTGAAGCTTGAAGTGGCCAAGTGTTTCAAAGCTTCCAAGCCCTATCTATTTTCCTATTTTTTGTTGAAAGAAAACAGATGAACATGTTTTCATCTTTTTGTTTTATTTAATATACTTTATATCATGTTTTACCATTTTGCCCTTTAATTAATCAACCAATTCACTATCAAATATTAGGCCATTTATGTCTATCTCCACTACCAAAGGGCTCATTGCCTCATAAGGACTTCCCATTTAATAAGTCATTCCAAATAGACACATCATCAATCAGCACACAGCTTTTACATTTTATGCGATTAAGTCCTTTTTGTAAATTAAACACAAAATCGATAAAATTTTCACACGAAACTTTCACACAGACTAAATCACATATAATAAACACAGAAAGTAATATTAAAATATTTTTTTCCAGCCTCAGATTTGTGGTCTCGAAACAACTGTTTCGACTAGAGTCTAAATCGGGCTGTTACATATTTCATATTTACGAGCCAAATGTAGCTTTTAAAAGATTTTTTGAAATAGTAAATTGTGTTTTATAAAGATTTATTTGGTCAAGAAATTGAGAAAAAGAGGTATCGAGATCTCGGTGTTATAAACCGAGTCATGAATATTTTTATAAATATTCACGGAATGTCAATAAGGTAGTATTAAAATTTCGTTAGAAAATTTTGACGTTTGGGTGGTTAATTAAATAAAAAGGACTAAAATAAAAAAGGTGTAAAAGTTGCTAGAATGATTAAATAGCTTAATTGTCAAATGAGGAAGGACCTAAAGTGCAAATAAGTGCAAAGAAGATATTTTGGGCGGCAATAGTTGAGAAAAATCAGGAAATGGGTGAAATAAGGGCAAAATTGGAAAATTGCCAAAATTAGCTAAATAAAAATGGGACCAAATTGGAATATCAAGAATTCTCTTCATTTTCATCAGCTAAAAAACAGCCATGGAAGAGAGTTCAAGCTTGTTTTCATATTCTAGCTTCATGTAAGTTTAATTCTTGCTTTCTCCTTTAAATTTCTATGTTTTTGGACTTTTACAATTGAGTCCAACTTATTATGTCATTAGTTTTTGATTCTATGTCTAATTTTGGTAATTTTCTAATTTTGCCCTTATTTCACCAATTTCCTGATTTTTCTCATCTATTGCCGCCCAAAATATCTCCTTTGCGCTTATTTTCACTTTAGGTCCTTCCTCATTTGACAATTAAGCTATTTAATCCTTCTAGCAACTTTTATACCTTTTTTAATTTAGTCCTTTTTATTTAATTAACCACCCAAACGTCAAAATTTTCTAACGAAATTTTAATACTACCTTATTGACATTTCGTGAATATTTATAAAAATATTTATGACTCAGTTTATAACACCGAGATCTCGATACCTCTTTTTCTCGATTTCTTGATCAAATAAATCTTTATAAAACACAATTTTCTATTTCAAAAAATCTTTTAAAATCTACATTTGGCTAGTAAATATTAAATAATATAATCTACGAGTTCATTTGTCAGATTTGGTGGTCTCGAACTACTATTTCCGACATCGCTGAAATTTGGGCTATTACAACTAATTAAGATCCGCTAATTATCCCTGAAACTAGACTCACATATCTTCTTACCATAAAATTTTCAGAATTTTTGGTTTAGCCAATAAGTACAGTTTATTCTTTAAAGTCACTCATGTTCTGCTGCCTGATAGTTCCGACCCTTCTTCACTAAAAAATAATTATCTCCTTATACAGAATTCGGATGATGTTACTATTTGTTTCTATTGAAAATAGACTCATTCAGGATTTTAAACATGTAAATTTCAGCCCCTTATTATTTTCCTCCAATTTTTGATGATTTTCCAAAGTCAAAATAGGGGAACCCGCAATTATTCTGACCTTGTCTCACAAAACCTATTATATCTCATGATTTACAATTTTATTGCTTACACCGTTTCTTCTATAAGAAACTAGACTCAATAAGATTTAATTCCATATTTTATTCATCCTCTAATTCGATTTCTACAAATTTTTGGTGGTTTTTCAAAGTTAAACTACTGCTGCTGTCCAAAACTGTTTTAGTGCAAAGTGTTGATTTCCATTTTGCCCCAAATTTCACAGTTCATACAATTCAGTCATTATCCAATTAACCCCTCAATTGGGATAATTTTTCTCAATTAATACTTTATTCTATCACTTTAACTACTTCATAACCCTTGAAAATCAGAACTTTAGCATTAGACCTTAATTCCAAACTCTTTTTCAATTAGGTCCTAAAACCAAATTCCATCAAATTTACTTGATAAAATCATCATATATCAAAATTAAAGCTTTAATTCTATGTTTATTCATCATTTGCTTCCAGCACTCATCCATAGTAACTTTAAAAATTAGCCATAGAATCAAAAACTAATGACAAAGTAAGTTGGATTCAATTATAAAAGTCCAAAAACATAGAAATTTCAAGGAGAAAGCAAGAATTAAACTTAAATGAAGCTAGAGTATGAAAACCAGCTTGAACCCTCTTCCATGGTTGTTTTTCAGCTGATGAAAATGAAGAGAAATGAAGAGAATTCTAGATATTCCAATTTGGTCCCATTTTTATTTAGCTAATTTTGGCAAATTTTCAATTTTGCCCTTATTTCACCCATTTCCTGATTTTTCTCAGCTATTGCCGCCCAAAATATCTCCTTTAGACTTATTTTCACTTTAGGTCCTTCCTCATTTGACAATTAAGCTATTTAATCCTTCTAGCAACTTTTACACCTTTTTCAATTTTCCTTTTTTATTTAATTAACCACCCAAACATCAAAATTTTCTAATGAAATATTAATACTACCTTATTGACATTCCGTGAATATCTAAAAAAAATTTTATGAATTAGTTTATAACACCGAGATCTCGATACCTCTTTTTCTCAATTTCTTAACCAAATAAATCTTTATAAAACAAAATTTACTATTTCAAAAAAATCTTTTAAAAGCTACATTTGGCTCATAAATATTAAATAATATAATCTATGACTTCATTTGTCAGATTTGGTGGTCTCGAACCACTATTTCTGACATCGCTGAAATTTGGGCTATTACATGACCCAAGTCAATGTTACACACGGGGTAAGACATGGTCTAAGGCATGGCCGTGTGAGGCACACGGCCTAGCCACACGGGCATGTGCCCTGTTTTGAAGTAGAAAATTTTTAAAGTTTTGTAAAAGTTTTAAATGTGATAGGTTCAGTCCCGAACCACTTCTAAAGCATGTTTAAGGTCTCGTAGACCTTCTAAAGGGATTTTGTGTTATTTATTAAATATGATATGCTAATGTGTGAGCAATGGTTGTTTAAATGTTATGATTCGACCGATAATACCTCGTAATCCTAGTCCGACGATAGATACGGGTTAGGGGTGTTACATTTGATTGGTATTAGAACCATGGTTTAGTCGACTCTAAGACTGACGTAGCGTGTGAGAGTCTAGCTATACATGCCATATATACGAACTGTGATAATATGATGAATCTTGACAGATAAAATGTGTTTTTCGTATAGTAAATGGATCCCAATCGAGCTGTAGCTGATGATGTTGAGAGTAATGCGCCTGCTCCCGCTCAAGGGATAGCGTCGGCTGAATCTAAGCCAATTACTAGTAGTCACGAGGGATAGGCAAAGCAAGCCTTCTTCCAAATGATGAACGAATGGTTTACGGAGTTCGTTCGAATGAATTTGGTTGCTCAACAACCTCCACCCCTGCAAGTTCCTGTAGCGCCACAAGTTATAGACCCGATTCAATTGAGTAAACCTCTAGTTGATAAGATTCATAAGTATGGGACCGAAGAGTTCAGGGCCACAGTTGATGATGATGCCGAGCGAGCTGAATTCTGGCTTGAGAATATCATTAGAATGTTTGATGAATTATCATGTACTCTTGATGAATTTCTTAAGTGTGTTGTTTCACTGTTGAGAGATACTGCGTATCATTGGTGGAAAACATTGATATCTGCGGTTCCGAGAGAACGAATCACCTGAGATTTCTTCCAAATTGAATTCTGAAAGAAATATATCAGTCAACGGTTTATACATCAGAAACGCAAAGAGTTCCTTGAGCTGAAACAATGCCGTATGTCTATTACAAAATACGAGTGAGAATTTGTGAAATTGAGCCAGTATGCACGAGAATGTGTTTCGACAGAAACTACTATGTGTAAACGATTCATTAAAGGGTTGAATGAATATTAAACTTCTAGTCAGAATTCTTGACTTGACTGAATTTGTGGTATTGGTTGAAAGAGCTTGTAAAGCTGAGGAGCTTAGTAAAGAAAAGAAGAAAGTAGACTCAGAGGCTAGAGATGAGAGAAAAAGGTCGATGAGTAAGCCGTATCACTCTTTGTCAAAGAGATTCAGAGATGCAACCAGTAGCTCAAATGCTTCGAATGGACATTCGAGTAGAGATCGTGTGAAACAATATACTAGTCTTAAAGTTCAAATTCCAATGGAATCAAGTGTTGGCAGTGTCAGAAACAATAAGCCTGAGTGTAAACAGTGTGGGAGGCATCACACTGGTGAATGCTGGGGCAAGTATTATAATAGAGTTTGTTACAAATGTGGATCACGAGATCATTTCATTCGGGATTGGCCGGAGTTGGCTGAGAAAGATAATGCTCACAGTGCGAGGTCGAGTACCATGGAAACTAGGGGTAGACCACCCAGAAACACAGGAATTGTGAGTGGTAGTCAAAGAGGAACAACGGATACAGCTGTAAGATCCGAGGTGAGAGTACCTACCAGAGCCTACGCTATTCGAGCTCGCGAAGAAGCGTCATCTCTAGACGTCATTACTAGTACTTTCACTCTTTTTGATACTGATATGATTGCATTGATAGATCTAGGATCTACTTATTTATATGCGTGTGTGAACTTAGTATCTAGTAAGACTCTGCCTGTTGAGTCTTCTGAGTTTGTGATTAAAGTATCGAACCCCCTAGGCAAATGTGTTTTAGTTAATAAAGTCTGCAAGAATTACCTTTTAATGATTCGGGGTTATTATTTTTCGGCTGATATGATGTTATTACCCTTTGATGAGAGATATAATTCTGGGTATGGATTGGCTAACATTTCATGATGCTGTTGTGAATTGTAAACAGAAGACCATTGATTTGACATGTCAGAATGATGAAATAATACGGATTGAGTCCAGTGATTTAAATGGGTTACCAGCCGTAATATCATTGATAAAAGCTTAGAGACATGTGAAAAAGGGATGTGAAGCTTATCTTGCGTATGTGATTGATATGAAAGTGACAGAAAAGAAAGTTGAATCTGTGCATGTGATTTGTGAGTTCCCTGATGTGTTTTTTGAAGAATTACCGGGATTATCTCTGATACGAGAAGTTGAGTTTGGCATTAAGTTAGTGCTGGGGACGACCCCTATTTCAATAGCACCATATAGAATGGCTCTGACAGGATTGAAAAAATTGAAGTTTTAGTTGCAGGAATTGACAGACAGAGGTTTTACACGACCGAGCTTTTCTCATTGGGGCGCTCCCGTTCTGTTTGTGAAAAAGAAAGATGGCACGATGAGAATGTGCATTGATTACCGTTAGTTAAACAAAGTGACTATTAAGAACAAATATCCTTTGCCCAGAATAGATGATTTGTTCGATCAGCTGAAAGGAGCTACTGTGTTTTCAAAGATAGATCTGAGATCGGGATACTATCAGTTGCGAGTAAAAGATTCAGACATTCCGAAAACTGCTTTCAGAACGAGGTAAGGGCATTATAATTTTTTAGTTATGCCTTCCGAACTAACGAATGCCCCTGCAGTATTTATGAACTTGATGAATCGGATATTCAGATCGTATTTGGATCGATTTGTTGTTGTGTTTATTGACGATATGTTGATTTATTCTTGTGATGAAACGGAACATGCCGAACACTTTGAGCATCATGTTATAGACTCTGCATGATAAGCAGTTGTATGCAAAGTTTAGTAAATATGAGTTCTGGTTGCACGAGGTTAGTTTTCTAGGGCATATAGTGTCAGCTGCGGGGATACGAGTTGATCCGAGTAAGATTTCAACAATTTTAGATTGGAAACCATAGAGAAATGTGTCTGAAGTCTGCAATTTTCTAGGACTAGTGGGATATTATAAACGGTTTGTGAAAGGCTTCTCAATGATTGTAACTCCGTTGACGAAATTGCTGCAGAAAGATGTTAAATTTGAATGGTCAGAAAAGTGTCAGTAGAGTTTTAAACAGTTGAAAGCATTGTTGACAGAGGCACCAGTGTTAGTTCAACCTGAATCGGGTAAAGAGTTTATAGTTTATAGTGACGCATTGTTGAATGGTTTAGGCTGTGTGTTAATGCAAGAAGGCAAAGTTATAGCCTATGCTTCGAGACAATTAAAACCACATGAAACGCACGATCTTGAATTAGCAGATATTGTATTTGCATAAAAAATTTGGCGTCACTATTTATTTGGTGAGAAATGTCACATTTATACTGATCATAAGAGTTTGAAATATCTGATGACTCAGAAAGAATTGAATTTACGACAGCGGAGATGGTTAAAATTGCTAAAAGACTATGAATTAGTAATTGACTATCATCCGGGAAAAGCTAATGTTGTTGCTGACGCTTTAAGCCGAAAGTCTTTATTCGCTTTATGTGCGATGAACACTCAGATAGCTTGGTATGATGATGATTCAGTTATAGCTGAGTTGAAAGCGAGGCCATTGTTTATACGGTAGATTTGTAACGCCTAGAAAGTTGAAAATGAAATGTTAATGAAAAGAGTTCAATATGATTCGAATCCTGATTCAAAATTTCGAGTTGATGATGATGATTGTTTGAGATTCTGAGACAGAATTTCTATTCTGAGAAATCTAAAATTTATTCAGATGATTTTGAACGAAGCTATTAGTAGTCGTTTATCGGTTCATCCGGGAAGTACGAAAATGTTTAATAATCTAAAACAGTTTTACTGGTGGCCTGGTATGAAAAGGGATATTTCAGAGTCTGTTCGAGATGTTTGATTTGTCAACAAGTTAAAGCTGAACATCAGGTGCCATCCGGTTTGTTACAGCCGGTCATAATTCCTGAGTGGAAATGGGAGAGAATCACGATGGACTTTGTGTCGGGATTGTCCCTATTTCCGAGAAAAAAAGATGCAATCTGGGTGATAGTTGACAGATTAACGAAATCAGCTCATTTTATTTCAGTAAGAACGGATTACTCACTTGATAAGTTAGCTGAATTGTATGTTTCTGAGGTTGTGCGTTTGCACGGGGTGCCTAATTCTATAGTGTCGGATAGAGATCTGAAGTTTACATCACGATTTTGGAAGAAATTATGAGATGCATTGGGTATAAGATTACACTTCAGTACGGCATTTCATCCGCAAACGGATGGTCAATCTGAGTGGATCATTCAGATTCTTGAGGATATGTTGAGATGTTGTATTCTTGAGTTTGAAGGTACGTGGGAAAAGTACCTGCCGTTGATTGAATTTGAGTATAATAATAGCTTTCAATCAAGAAATAAAATGGAACCATATGATGCTCTTTACGATCATAAATGCAGAACAACATTGTACTGGACTGAGCTTAGTGAGAATAAGATTTACGGGGTAGATTTGATCAGAGAGACTGAGTAAAAAGTGAAAGTGATTCGAAACAGTTTGAAAGCGACATTAGATCGTCAAAAGTCTTACGTAAATTTGAAACAAAAAGATATTGATTTTGAAATCGATGATAAAGTTGAAAGTTTCTCCGTGGAAGAAAGTACTCCGATTCGGCAGAAAAGGCAAGTTGAGTCTGAGATTTATCGAGCCGTATGAGATTTCTGAGCGTAGTCGGTTGCTTATAGATTGTTATTGCCCCCTGAGTTAGAGAATATTCATAATGTGTTTCATGTATCGATGCTTCGACGATACAGATCAGAACTCTCGTATGTAATTTCTCCATCTGAGATAGAGATTCAATCCAATATGACTTATGAAGAAGAACCGATCAGTATCTTAGCTCACGAGGTTAAAGAGTTGAGAAATAAGAAAATTACTTTAGTGAAAGTGTTGTGGCACAGACACGGGGTTGAAGAGGCTACGTGGGAGCCCGAAGATACTCTGAAAGAGCAATACCTGAATCTATTCACTGGTAAGATTTTCGGGGACGAAAATCCCTAAGGGGGGAGAGTTGTAATAGCCCGGTTTATACCCTACTTGGAATAGTGGTTTTGAGACCACAAATCCGAGATAAAAAATATTTTAATATTATATTTTACGTTTATGACATGTGATAAAGTATGTGTGAAAGTTCTGTGTGAAAATCTTATCGTTTGTGTGCCGATTTGTGAACAAGGATCTAATCGCAAAAAATGCAAAAGTCATACGCTAGTTGTTAAAAGTGCTTATATGATGTGTCTCTTTAAATGTGAGCTCCTTATGTTGTAAATGGACCATTGAATTCATGAAATGACATGGTTGGACATTAGTTAGTGGATTATTAAAGATAATAATAAGGTTAAAAATGGAAATTGATTAATAAGGTTATTATTAATAAAACAAATACATGAAATTGGTCATTTTTGTGTTCATCCTTGCTGAAAATTGGAAAATAAAGAAAGCTTAAGAACAAGCTAGGGTTTAGCTAGGAAATTGGGTGATTAAGGTATGTTTATTGATCGGTTTTTAATGATTTTTACGTTTTTGTGATCGTTGCTTTGTGTTCTATAAAGCCCATGCTTAAATTCATGAAATTTATGATGATTTTGAGTTATTACATTGTTGATTTTGTGAGCTTTGTGATGTTTGATGATGAAAACTAAGTGTTTGATGATTCATAAACATATTTTCTAAAGTGATTTTAAGTAAAAATGCATTTTTGGGATTTAATTAAGAAATGTGAAAACTTTGTGTTGAAATGTGAAATAAAATATGAAATATGGGCTGCTAGGGGCACTATGGTAATTCGGCTAAGCATGGATTAAATTGGATTTTGTGAATTTGATGTATTTGTGAAATAAGGACTAAAATGCTAAAGGGTGAAATTATAAGGGCTAAAGTGAAAAATGCCCTAATTGTGTGTTTGTGAATTGAATTGAGTAAAGATGGGATTGAATAAGTTGAATTTGATACTATATAGATCAAGAAAAGAGAAATTCGGGCTTAGATCGAGGTAAGAACAAAGTGCTCGATTGATCGACTAGTATTGTTGTTTCTACGTTCGAGGTAAGTTCGTCTATAATACATATTATTTACATAATGTTCTTATGTGATGAAATGAATGGAAATGTGATTGTGGAGTTTGATAACGAGAAATGTGAGTTCGAAGATATGAGGCACTAACTGTGTGTAAATAGAATCGTTACAGTGATGAATGGCACTAAGTGTACGACATAAAGAAAGCATCGACAGTATTATTTGGCACTACGTGTGTGATACGATACAAATTCGGTTTTATGTGATGGCACTAAGTGTGTGATATTATTATAGCTTCAGCTAATTAATTGGCACTAAGTGTGCGATATTATTATAGCTTCGATTAATTAATTGGCACTAATTGTACGAGTTCATCGAATGTTTAAAGAGGATCGAATAAATTATGGCATCGAGCATTGAAGTGATAAATGTGATAGATAAATACGTGATGGTAAAGGTATGTACAGAACCTATGTGGTTGATGATATTGTGTATGAGATAAATGGAAGGTTATGAGAATGAATGATGAAAAGAGTTGGATTGAGTAGCAGTATAATTGCTTGTATATGAACCTATAGATATGGTATAAAAGTGAGTAATAGCCATGGATGAGATTGAGTAGTGATGTGAATTGAACTAAGTGTTAGTTAATTTTGCATATTGAATTTGAATTATTGAGTTAATTGTGTTATATTACGAACTTACTAAGCTTTAAAGCTTACTGTGTGAAGTCTTTCTCTGTTTTACAGTGGTATTTAAAGCTAGCAAGGATCCGGAGATCGTCAGCGACTCAATCACACCATCGGACATCTATTTTGGTACCTTTTGGATGTTGTATTCATGGTATATGGCATGTATAGGCGAGTGAGGTTGTGAATGTTTTGAGATGTATAAATCTTGCCATGTGATATAACTTGATAATGGATGAAACTTTGGATTGATTTGGTATATGTTTTGCTATGTGAAAGTGGTGTATGTAATGTGTATATATGGTCTCATGTGAATGGCCATTATGATATGCTCTAGTGAAATAGAAATAGTATGTTTCATACTTGAATTGGTTGTTGAGATGGTGAATATATTGCATGTTTGAAATGGTTTGAAATGAGATGTGAATCATATACTTCAGTATGGAATTGGTTCATGAAATGGACATGTTTTGAGTTGGAATTGTATATGGAAATAAGTGAGGATATTGTAGCATGAATTGTGTATGTTTTGGTAGGGTTTTGACCATTAATTGGGCATGAATTGAGTATAGAGTGATGTTTGTAGGATTGACCCAAAATGGGTGGTAATTTGGCCTTGTAAATGGCCTATAATTGCCCACACGGTGGAGCACACGAGCGTGTGTCTCGATCGTGTCCTTCAATGTCCCAATTCGAAGCAAGTCAGACTTGCACACGGGCCAGACATACTGGTGTGTGACAGGCCGTGTGATTCAAGTCAGTGTTTACACACGGGCCAGACACACGGGCGTGTGATAAGTCGTGTGACCCAAGTCAGTGTTGCACACGAGGTAAGACATGGTCTAAGGCATGGTTGTGTGAGGCACACGGCCTAGCCACATGGGCATGTGCCCTGCTTTAAAAAAGAAAATTTTAAAAGTTTTGTAAAAGTTTTAAATGTGACCAGTTCAGTCCTGAACCAATTCTGAAGCATGTTTAAGGTCTCGTAGATCTTTTAAAGGGACATTGTGTTATTGATTAAATATGATATGCTGATGTTTGAGCAATGGTTGTTTAAATGTTATGATTCGACCGGTAATACCTCGTAATCCTAGTCCGGTGATGGATACGAGTTAGGGGTGTTATAGATAACTTCTGATTAAGCACTCTTCACACTGTTTGCTATCGATAGGTTTATAGACGTAAATACACTAGATCTCTAACGTTAAAACTCCTTTCTGAATGATATCTGTCAGTAAATTGTTTCATGCGAGATCAAGCCCTTTTTAAGTAAAAATGCAGCAGCTTTCTGGCGGCCTCCTTAACTTGCAAACTTCTGTCTACTACTGCTACCGATGAGGCACCTACTAAGTAAGGCATATGTGTGGGTGGTGGTTGCCCATACAATGCCTCATATGGGGTAAGCTGGATAGAAGAGTAAAAGGAGGAATTGTACCACCATTCAGCAAGGGGTAGCCACTAGAACCACTGTGAGGGTGTCACCGTGGTAATTTTCAAGACATCTATTTAAGACCTCTGTCCGTCCATCCGTTTGAGGGTGGTATGCCGTGAATAATAAGAGTTTGGTCCCTGCTTGTCAAAACAACTCTTGCCAGAAATTTCTAACAAAAATTCTATCACTATCGGATATGATCAAGTCAGGTATACCATGAAGCTTATAAACATTGTTTAGATATTCCTCGGCCACTTCTTTAGCTATGTATTGGTGATATAGAGCCAAAAAAATGTCCATATTTAGTCAGATGATCTACCACCATTAAAATGGAATTTTTCCTGTTCAAGTTTTGTAGGCCCTCAATAAAGTCTAAACTGATGACGGACCAGGCTCGGTTGGGAATTGGTGACGGTTACAGAAGTCTTGGAGAAGCCACTGTTTCACTTTTGCACCATTGACAGACCAAGCATTTTCGTATCCACTTTTTAACATCAGTAGTGAGACCTTTCCAATATAATAGACTAGCCAGACGCTTCCTAGTGGCGTGCATCCCCGAGTGTCCCCCCCACAGCACTAGCATGAAAGTGTTGAAACAATTCTCATCGTAGCTGTAGGTCTTTCCTAACTACAATTTTCCCTCTCCTACGCAAGAAACGACCATCCCACGAATATTTTTTATTTTGACAGGCTGATGAACATCTTATATGATTTTCTTGAGCTTATCATCAGACTCATATGAATGTTGCACCTGAGCTAGTAGATTCGAGATGATAGAACTCGTTAACAAATGGAAAAGTTGACCTTGGTTCAGCTGAGGTTGTCAAGACAGTGCATCAACTGCTCTGTTATTGATTCCCTTCTTGTATGAAACATCAAAGTTGTATCCCAACATCTTAGCCACCCAACGTTGCTGAAATAGAATGACTGGTACTTGATCAGACAAAAATAGCAAACTCTGATGATCAATACGTATCTTGAAGTGTCTTCCCACCAAGTAAGCATGTCATTTCGCACAGTTAACAGAACAACCAACATTTCTTTTTCATAAATTGATAGGGCCTGGTGTCGAACCCCTAAGGCTTTGCTGAAGTATGCCACTGGTCTCCCTTGCTGCTGCAACACGGCTCTAATTCCAGTCGCACAAGTATGAGTATCCACTGTGAATTCGAGCTAAAAATTTGGTAGTACCAAGACAGGTGCTGTGCAAAGGGCATCTTTAAGTGATTGGAATGCGACAATATCGTGTTCATACCATTGCCATCCATTATTCTTCAACAAATCTATAAGAGGTTTGGTCAACACTCCATAATGCCGAATAAACCTCCCATAATACCCGGAGAGACCAAGAAAGCTTCTCAATTCCTTGACTAATTGAGGAACTGGCCATGATGAAACACATTCGACCTTAGACTTGTCCATAGAGACCGTTCCAACGTATAAAACATGGCCTACGTACTCGATTTGAGTAGTGCCAAAACAACATTTATTCTTCTTGGCAAACAGTTGTTGGTCCCTCAAAAGAGACAGAACCTTCCTTAAATACTGCAAATGTTCGGTCCAAGAGCTCGAGTACACCAGTATATCATCAAATAATACAAGCACACACTTCCTCAATAATGGCTTGAAGATCAAGTTCATAAGAGCCTGAAAACTAGAAGGGGCATTGGTGAGGCCAAAAGGCATTACGAGAAATTCGTAGTGCCCTTCATGTATTCTGAAGGTTGTTTTATGTATGTCGAATTCCCTCATTCGAATTTGATGGTATCCTGCCCTCAGGTCCAACTTGAAAAACACTCCAGCTTCCCCTAGCTCATCTAATAACTCCTTAATTATAGGGATAGAAAATTTGTCCTTAATTGTATGCTGATTTAGTTGTCTATAATCTACACACAACCACCAACTACCATCATTCTTCTTAACCATTACTACAGGAGAAGCAAAGGAGCTGTTGATGTCTCTAATTATCCCAGCTTGAAGCATCTCATGAATTAATTTCTCTATTTCAGCCTTTTGAATGGCCGGGTATCGATAAGGTCGAATCTTTATCACTACACTTTCATGTTTTAAAGCGATTCTGTAATCATGCAATCGAGGAGGTGGTAACCCCTTAGGCACCTGAAAGATATCCACAAATTCTTCCAATAGTGCCTGAAGATGTTCTTCAGATTCCTTAACTGTGATGGCTGATAGTGCTGTTTGCCTAGGCATGCTCATTATCATTGTGTAAGATCCTAATGTCTGTCCCATAGTCAGAAAACATTTTGTATTCAAACCATGGTCCTCCACTGCTAAAGAACCAGGAACAATACCTTGAATAATACAGGTCTGTCCCTTAACCATAAATTACATGGTTAATGAGCTAAAAATCCAAACAATGTCTCTTAACACCAATAGCCATTGCACTCCCAAAACCATATCACATCCCTTTAGAGACAACCATAAAGTCTGTTTCAAAATAATGGTTTTGGACCTCCCATGACACTTATTTACACATTCCCCTAGTAAAGAGACTACTCCCATTTGCTACAGTCACTTTCAACTTCTCTTGAGGTATTACTGTTAAAGATAATCTACTTACCAGCTTTGCATCTATAAAATTATGTGTACTACCAGAGTTAACCAAAATAATAGCTAGAATGGATCCTACCCGAGCAGCTACCCTCATGGTGTTGTGGCCCTGTAACCCATTGAGAGCATGTAACGATATCACAGGGAATTTCGACGGTTCTTCTTCAGAATTTCCTTTATTGAGTTTCTCTGAAAACTCTTGAAATTCTTCTGCTTCACTATCTAATAGAGGCTCCCACAAAAACTGGTATAACTGCGATTTAACACATTGGTGCCCCGTATGGTATTTGGCTCCACACCAGAAGCATAAACCTTTCTGCTTACGTTTTGCCATCACAGCTGGTGGAATAGACCTAGCGCCTGACTTGTTGACTGAAACATTGCTCACAAACTGTGAAGCAGAAACAAATCCTGTAGGTGATGAGGAGTAACCCGATATGATGGAAAGATTCAGCATCGATCTAGGTGAGTTACTCGAAGGTGTGGGAGACTTCTTTGCTGAACAGGCTAGGAGCACCTCGATTTTCCTAGCTAACTAAAAAGCTTCCATCAGCGTAGCAAGTTCAAACAGATCCAAGTAGTGACCAATCTCAGTTTTAAATTGCTAAGAAAAATGCTAAGGGCATAAGGTTCGGATAGATGCAATTGATTCAACAGTCCAACGAACATATCTTGATATTATTCCACCATACCTTGTTGTTTCAAGTTAACTAGCTCCTTCATAAGGTCTCCAAATTGACCAAAACCAAAACGATTCTGCAGATTCTTCATGTAGGCTGGCCACGACAACATCTAGAGACCCCTGTCGAAACCAATTTTAGAGTTGATAAAAAACGGGTATGGAGTCGCCACTAATCATTTTTTTTTGTTTAGGTGTGATCAGATCACCTTATAAAACATCATTATTTCAAAACATTAATTTTGGCCTACGAAATTCAAGAAAACAAGTTCGGAAGTCGGTTACGTACGAGGAAGGATTAGCACCCTCGTAACACCCAAAATTGGTACCAGATTGATTAGTTATTGTCCTAATGTCGAAAATTCGAAAAGATTTGAAAATATGATTGCTTTAAAAACTTTAAACAATTTGAGTTGGAATTGGAGATTCCTTTATTTCAAAAGCATACAAACATCATATCCAACATGTTAGGACGTGATGTTTTAAACCCTCGTAACCAAAATCATCTCATGATTTACAAAATTCATTAAAAGGATATTTAGTTATTTGGACAAACGAAAAATCAAAACCTAGCACATTAGGGCATAATTTCTCAAACTTCCAAACACGAAACATTGCCTTGTTTTCTGAAATTCTTATCCTGAGATAACAAAACGTTATATCCAGTGAGTTAGGATACGACAATTTTGAATTCTTAGAAATAAATTTTTATTTATGCTCAATGGAATAAAAATGTGGATGATAATAAAAAATATTAACTAAAAATAATAATAATAATAAATAAATAAACAAATAAATAAATAAATAAAAGAAAAGAAAGTAATAAAAAATAAAACTAATGTCAAATTAACAAATAGATAAATAATATGTACAATAATAAAATAATAATAGTAATAATAAAAAGTAATAATAAAATATGTTAATAAATAAATAATAAAAATAATATTAGTAATTATAAAATAAAAACAATAATGAAAATAATGATAAAAATAATAGCAAAAAAAAGTATTAATAATAATAAAATAATGTAAGGATATTAAAATTAATAATAATAGTATAAAAATAATAGTAGTAGTACAATAAGAATATATTAATAATAATAAAATAATAATATATGTTAATATACAAATAATAGTAAAAAATAAAAACAATAATGAAAATAGTAATAATAATGGTGATACTAGAATAATAATAATAATAACAATAATAATAATAAATATAGCTATAGTAATAATAATATATATAAAATAATGGTCATAATAAAAATAAAAATAATATAAATGAATATAATGATAATTGTAAGGTTAAAAGTAAAATAATAATAATAACATTAAAGTAATAACTATAATAATCAAATAATAATAATTTTAATAAATAACAAAAATTAAAAATGAAATAACAAAAATCACAAAAGAAAATAAAAAAAGGGATGAAATTGAACTTAAAATAAAAATTTGGGGCGAATTTTGAAGAAAATAAAAGGAAAGGGTTTTATTGAACGCGCGCACAACAAGGGAGGACTAAATGGGAAATAATCCCTATTATCCAAAATCGCGCCGCTTATTATAGGACTAAATTAGAAAAGAAAGAGAATTACGGGGCCAAATTAAAATTTGAAAAAAAGATTTATTTGTAATAAGCTTAAAAAGTGAAGGGACTACGCACATAAATAGCCCACTCAAGGCAAAACACGCGGATCCTGGAGAAGCGAGTCGGGTCTCAGGTCGGTTTCATGAAATGACGTCGTTTTGGCTTTGGGGATGGGCTCCAAAACGGCGTCGTTTAACAGGTATTTAAATACCACTTTTTTGCCCCAAAAATTTCATTTCAAACACTCCCTCAAAAAAAAAAAGCATAAGCCTTGAAGGCTCTCTTCCACATGGCCGGAGGCCAGAACCTGGTCCAGGGTTCCGGCGATGGACCGCCGCACGCGCCGCCACACGCGCCGCCTCCGACGACAGTCGGAAGGCCAAGAACTTCCTTTTCAACGCCGATCTAAATGGTAAACTTCTTTTCCTTATTTTTTTTTAAAATATAATAAAAAAGTTGAAAAAAATCAAATAAAAAAACAGTATATAAAAAAATAATAACCTCTACTTGTTTTTATTATATTTTTTGTAATCCCTCCGTATTCGTGTATATCCCCGTTTACATATGATTTCAGGGTTTTTATAACCCCAAAAAACGATAAAATAAAAAAGGAATACAGTTTTTGCTGCGTTTTGCCATGTTTGGCTACTGTTTCTTTCCTTTTTTGCAGGCGACCAACGAGGATTCCGGCGGTGACTGGGCGCAACTCACGCGGATTGCGGAGTGACCGAGGCTGGTGGTGTTGGGGCTGCGGCGCAAGGATTTCTCAAAAACCCTAAGTTTCTGCCGGTTCTGCTTAGTCATTGGGCCATTTTCGTTTTGGGCTTGATTGGGTCTGGGTAGGTTAGGTCTGTTTAGGTATGGACTAAGGGTGTAAGTGGGCTACGGGTCTAGTTTGGGTTGCTGAGTATTGGGCCACTGTAAAGGGTATCAGGCTATTGTAATGGTATTGTTAAATGGACTGCTCATGGACATTTTATTATTTTTTATTTTGTTTTTCTTTTTTCTGAATAAAATAAGCCCGGGCAAAATGGGCTAATTACAACCCCCATTTCGCTGGGAGTAAAAATGATGCCATTCCAAATCTCTCCCCTCTAGATTCAACATCACCACACTGACCTTGCTAGACTCTGGTATTCCCTCAGCCTCAAAATACTGCTCAAGCTTGGTCCACCATCCTCGAAAATCATTGCCATCAAACTTGGGACATTCAAGCCTACTGACCTTCTCAGACACCCCAACCACAAGCGAATGATTCCTCAAATGCACGCTCCCCACATCCGCCAAGTTCGGTCCAACAGGAACAATGGGTGCTTCGACCTCCTTTTGAGGAAAACCACGTGGTGCTCCTAAAACCCCCTTCCCTTTGTCAAAATACTGACCCAAGAGCGCTTGCAAATCCCTTCGGAACTCCTCTCTAAATGCTTGAAACCTGGAGTCCATCGTTGCTTCTAAACAAGCCATCTCCTCTTGGATTTTGGAAATTTCTTGCTGCATACTACCCATTTTCTTCTACAACCGCGTCAAAACTCCATCACCAGTCATTGTAGGGATTGTAGATGCTTTGATACCTTTGTTGTGAGCTCAAAAATTACACAGAAAAATTTCGAAGAAGAAGAAGAAGAGAAGAGAGAACAGAGGAAGAAAAGTTCAAAAAATTTCTCAATGTTTTTCCATAACCGTTTCTCTTATACAACTCATGCTTAAAAGGAGATAATAACAGCAAAAGCAAAGAAAAGACGTGGCACTTACAGTTGTGCAATACGCACCGTATCACTAAACTATATGCCCCGTTTTACTAATTCAATTTTAAGATTAAAACTCAACTTTTTACTTAATGAACTAACCGTAAAAGAATTTTAACTCTTCTTTCTCTAATTAATATTTTAACCCGTAACAATTTTTGATTGGCATAAAATGGAAGCCTTTTCTTTTTTTATTGTCAGATTCCCTCACAAAAACGAGAATTCCAGATCTGGGTTTGTTCTCTCAAGATTCACTGATTTACTAGATCCGAGTTCGTCAATTTTCTATGTTGGGTGCACCGAAAATTGAACCTCAAACTCGATTTTAGCATTGATTTTCATTCTTCAAAAACCTTTGTTCGTCTTTGAAGATCCTAGGCCATAGCTAGTGAACAAGGCTCTGGGTCTTCAGTAACTTCGAAAAATTTCAGCTGGGAAACCTATGATTTTGCTTTAATCCTTTTAATTTCCTAAGAATTGGGTGGAACTAGGTTTTGTTTTTTATTTTTATTTTTAGGATTTGAAGCTTGGTTGTTAAGGCAAATTCAGTATAATATTGAGTAATTGCTTTGGGAGGTTTTGCTGATCTGGGGATATTTGTAATTTTAAGGGGGTATTTCAATTATAGTCATGTTCTATGGGGCGGTAGTATGGGATCCTTGGCTTATTGTAGCCCAAATTGTTTGCCTTCAATGTTTATATTACCTTACTCTTGGAGCCTTCTTGTCATTCCTCGTCGGCACCCGCGTTTCTCGTTTGAGTTTGGTCTATTTCTTTGACTTTGCTACCGTCACTACCTCCACTGTTACTGGCTGGTGTGTCATCACTTCGTTTCTGCTCAGCTCTATTGCAGGGTGAGATCATGGTTCCCATCATTTGCTTAGCCATCTATGTTTCATTTGTGTGCTTATCTTATCTGCATCTGCAAGTGCAGAGTTTTGAAATTCGTCTATGGAATAAACAGTTGGTTTCTGTCTGTTGCTTTTTAAATGTATGGTTTATTAGATTTACTTGAATATAAACAATTATTTTCATAAAAGGAAAATGGTGCTAAAACTAGGTATTATTTTGCTCAATTATGGCCTAGCCGTCAAACATATTAATTGAAGAATCATTGTGTTTCCTACTGTTTGCCTCACCGATGTACTCTTCACTGTTATACTCGTCCTTATAGCACCTTCAGGTGATAAGATTAAACTGAAAAATGTTTGTTTTTCTCTTATTCATGCTTGATTATAGGTTGTACAATGGGGTTGGATCAATGTATAGATTAAATGGTAGACGTATGATGTTTGGTCTGAGTCATTTGTTTTATGATATGTATATTTTTGTGATCCTAAAAACTAAGATTTAGAAGCTTTAATTTTGAGCTTCAAACATGAAAAGATTGAATTTTAACATTTTTCGAATATTAGTAGCTAAGCTTGAATGTTGTCTAGTATGAGGGAGGGTTTATTTAGTTATAAATTAATGGCCCGAACCTGATACTGTCTCGGTTAATGTTGTTTAAAACAAGTGGTATTTTATTTGTTCATGCAAATAAAATGTTGAAGTAAAATGTAATATGAATTTTAGAGAGAATAATTCTAGGTTCTAAATTTAGCTCATATTAACTTGCAATTTTTTTTCTTTGGATCTGCAGAGCTGGTTACATGCTTTATTTGATTGAAAGGGCAAAAAAGTGCTTGGATTTTGCAGCTACCCTCTATATTATCCATCTTTTTATATGCCTAATATATGGAGGTTGGCCTTCCTCAATAACATGGTGGTTTGTGAATGGTATTGGAGTTGCAGTAATGGCTTTGCTAGGTGAATATCTGTGCATTAGACGGGAACTCAAAGAGATTCCAATAACGCGATACCGATCAAGTAAGGAATATTTCCTATATATGTCAAAGTGTTTAAAAAGATAATTGTGATATGAAATAAACCAGTTTTTTTATTTTGTCTATCTTTTCTTTTTGGGACAAGTGTTGGTGTAGGATTATTGGTGCCAGGCTTCCGACTTTCTGTCTCGAATTTTGTGGGATTGCTATTTGTTGTCCATAATATATTCTGTTTGATAGTTGGTCCGCACAATTATTTTGTTTAGTATTATGCTCAACGGGAATACGTGGAATTATCACCTGAACTTATATGAATATCTTGGTGCTAAGTCATGCTATTTCTCTTTTTGGATGCTACAGAACTGGTCTCTTATTCTCTTATTCAGACTTAAGGGTGTTGGATACGGGCTTATATCCAACATGGATGTACTCAATTTTTTTCTTCTTTTTTTTTTTTTTTCCTTCATATATTTAAAGAATCATACTTCCATAGCCATTGCCGAATACCTGACAACTACAGGTGCCAGACACGGTATGTTAGCAAAAATAAAGTAGGAGCAACGTTTTCCTCTTGTGTAGACTAATGTATCCTGCATTATCTCTTCCTCACACATTCTTTTCCTTCTATACAATGTTTTAGGGAATTGTCATTTTATGGATGTAAAATACCTTGTGATCTTTTAAAGACATTATCTGGATCTTATCTTTGAATTCCATTGTAGATGATTTAAATTGAGGGGAAAATGTTGCATTTGCATAGTAGTTTTATAGCTTGCAAGCGCTTAGAAAGTGTTGCCTACATATTAGAAAAATGTTTTATTGGATTTGTATCAATGAAACTCTCAAAGGCATTTCCCGAAAATTAAAATTTCCTTTTAATGCTTAACCCATGTTTGTTAAACGAAGATCTAGCTCATGTAAGAACTGAAATGGGTCAAATACATTCAGTTCTTTAGTCATTGATCCAAGACTATTCTTGTTTTTCCGGCTTGAACTTTAGTATACTGCTATTGCATTTTCTTTTTTGTTTTCGGTTTAGAATTCTTATTTCTGGATTTGAAACAATTTCATGCAGATGTTTGACTGCCAAAGTATCAGATGCAAAGTAAATTCTTTGTTTTTCACTGCTACGGATTACAGAGGAGCTGAATTATATACTTCTTTAGACACCAAACTAATCAGCATCCAATGACGAGAAAGAACTAGCTTTAGGGTGCGTTTGTTTGCCTGTAATTCATTTTCCGGAAATTGTTTTCCCAGTTTTCCAGTATTTGTTTGCTGGAAAACATTTTCCATTTGGAAAATGAATTCCAAAACACGGGTAAAAAGGCTTACAATTCAGGAAAATGTCTTACCGTTTCAATTTCTGTAAGACATTTTCCTCAGGCAGATCCCCTTTTTCCTTCCTTCTTTCTTTTTCCTTCCCCTATTCTTTCTCAGCCAATTTCTTTCTCTCTTTCTCAGAAAATTTCATGTTCCTCTTCGGCTGAAAGCGTCAGAGATTCTACTGCAAGACTAGTAATCTTCCTTTCTGTTGAATTATTTTTCATTTTTCATTTTTGGCTCTTCCTGTTCCTTTCTGTTGAAATGAAAAACCAGTAAATTTGCACTCCAATCTTTCATTTTTCGTTTTAATTCGCGTTTCGAATGGTCTGATTTTGCATCCTATCTTGTTATTCCTTGATCGGGTTCTCGATTAAACTGTGATCCCATCCACTTTCGTGCTCCTGCTAAGATCTCCAGCGTACCATTCGTGGGTGTGTTTTTCTTTTCGAGGTTTATTTAAAGTGTGTTTTTGAAGTTTCTTGAAGTTCTTTATTTGGTGCTGTGAATGAAAATGATGGAATTTTCTGGGTTTTTTATGCTTGGTAATTTGGGAAGTGTTTATTATGAACTTTTTTTCCAAGGATTTTTAACTATTTATTTGAAGTTCTATTCTATGATTTGGGTATTGGAATATATTGTGAGGAACCAAAGGAATCTGTGAGTTTTGTTTTGTTTGATATCAAAATTGATGATTGGTAGAGTTTGGTATTGATTTTTATTCTTATTAGAGATCTGTGAGCTTGTTATGCTTGGTTATTGGGAAACTGTAGTGAAGAAATGAATGAGAGTAGTATGGGTGTCCTTGAGGTGTCATTATTGCTGAATTTAGAGAAAAGTATTAGCTGAGAAGGTTATGAATCTTATGGTGCAAAGGCAATGTATTTGGCTTCAGGATATATGAAGTATATAACTCAGCTTCATTTTTATTTTCCTTATGGTAATTGATATATGTTGTGATTGCAAGATGATTCCTCACAAGATCAAACGTGGAGCAGCTGCTCTTGCTCGCTTGAAGACTTATGAGAGGATTCCAGCGGCAGCTCCTGATGCTCTCAAGTGAGCTTTTGAGTAGTCGGTTTCTTTTGATTCAAGTTCTAGCTATAGTGGCCAATAAGGGGGAGATTGGTTTGCGAAGCATTAGAAAATGATGAATAAGTTGCAAATATAACTTTTGGTTCTCCGTTTAGCCTGGAGAAAATTGGTTTCTGTCTGGATCTAGCAGCAGATTGATAAACATTATGTAGTATATAGTCCATGCTTATTAGTCGTTAACACTCAGAAAATGAGTGGTGCTGGTGATGAGCTTTCCTCATTTTGCATAGATGTGATCAGACTTTGAGAAGTTGCGGTGAAGAAATTTGTAATCATAATTTGACATGGATCTGCTATTGTGATAATGTGATCGCACTTGTATTTGGTGTCCTTTTGGTTTTAGTATTATATAAAATAGCAAATATCTGAACCAAGCCATACAGCATATCTTTTCAAGAAAATTCAGTTCTTAGAGAATGAAATTATGCTGGTTGAGGGATTAAGTTAACTAGGACTTTATTATTCAATCATTGTTTTTTATTTTTTTAACACAATTACAAATAATTTATTTGACTTTGGTTGTTTTCAATTTATGACGGTTAATAATGCAGCTTAATAATTGAGTATTATTATATATTTAATTTGATTTATTTATGTATAAATAAATCATTGCAATATATGTATAAACAATTTAAAATATAAAAATTTATTAATATGTATATAAATTTATTAATATATGTAAAAACAACTTTTTCGGAAAATATTTTTAGGAAATCTGCCAAACAACAGAAAATATTTTACACAGATTTATTTAAATACCAGAAAATATTTTCAGTAAATCATTTTTTAGAAAAGTAAATTATTTTTCAGAAATAATTTTTTGGAAAATATTTTATTGGCAAACAAACGGACCCTTAGTTACAGAATCTAGTTTGACTATTTCTGTATATAATATAAGAATTGTTTCTAAAGATGATCGAGAGCAACTAAGAAAATTTGTGATAGTGGTGCTGAAGCACGATTTGAAGCCGGATCACATAAGGGTCGGTGATCATGATCATTTTGTGTTTGAAGGAGATCTAAATCAACTATGGGTGGCTTGAAGAACGATGGTATGCTGCTTTCTGGTACTGTTTATCTGATTTTATCTCGGCATAGTTGCTCTATGTCACTAAGACTCAAGTGTGAGTAATAGATATGAATATGTGTCTTAAACAGGTATATCTCAATCTTTTCTTTCAAGTTTTTCCATATTATATCCTCATACCCCATATTTATAGTTGGACATAGATATTTTAAGAAAAATGACCGAGTTGGAGTTTGATTTGTTTTTTCATTTATTTAATACAATTGTTTGGTTGAGTTTTGCATATGATTTTAAAATAAATTTGAGTGTGCACTCATTGATAAATCTAACTTTGTGTAACCTTGAAAAGCTCTTAGGAGTTAGATTGCATTTTGCTCCTACTTAAAAAATTAATTTTTATAGTTAGATCAAAGAATAAGTTGATTCTTTTTGTTAAAAATTTTATTCATTTTTTACTATTAAAAATTGATATGATTGATAAAATAATCAGATAGTGACACATAACGTGTCACTTTTACCTTATGCCGACGTACATGGATTAATTTTTAACAATAAAAATGGATAAAAAAATTTAAACGAAAAGATCAATTTGCTATTTGATCTAATATACATAGACTAATTTATTTATTTTTTGAGTAGAGAAAACAAGATGTAATCCAATTATTAATATAGGGGTTTTTATAATAATGATGATTGTAGGACACTTAAGATTTGGTGTTTCAGTATTTTAGTTCAACATAAATTTTTTTATCGATACACCTTTTTTGTTTACATTGGAGTTCAACATTTTACTTTTAGGTACTATTTGGAAAATCATTTAGTAATCGAATTTGGGTGTAATTGTTTCCAATTAAACATGGGTGGCGTATTTGAGTAATCATTGTAATTGGTATTGGTAGATTCTATCAAATTGAGTGTTCCCATTACACTTTTATGGGAGGGGAGGGTAAAATTTGGAGTACTTACACATATAATTACATACAAGTCTGATTTTTAAAAATTTATTTTTATAGGTTATAAAAATTATATTATAAGCATGAATATGAATGAGTATCTAGAATTGTTATAAAAAATTATTACTATATCATAAATTAAAAAAAGAATATGTTATAAAATAATGTGTATTTTATAATGTTATAAGAAAAAGTTATATTATTTAAATAATAAAAAAATTTAAAGTTATGGTAAAAAATTATTATAAAAAATAATTGGCATGTTATAAAAGTGTTATAGCATATTTATTTATAAAGAGTTATGGTCAAGTATTAACATAATTTATTTATGAGCTCACGCTATATATTATAAAAATAATATATTTATTCATGAAAAGATGTTATAGTTTTTTTTATCTTAATTTATTTATAAAAAATGATTTCTAAAGTTATGGAAAATTTTATAGTATTTATAAAAAGTGTTATGAATATTTTGAACAACATATAATTTTTTTATAAAGATTATATATTATAAATTTTATATTATTTTTTATTTAGCTTACATGTTATAAAAATGATTTAACCTAACATAAGCTTTTTTCCAAATTAAATTTTTACAATTAAAGTTATATATTATTTGGACTGTGAACTCAAATATTATGATGTCGATATTAATTATACAAATAAAAAATGTTTTTTTGCACTATATTGTAGGATATGATACTATTTGAGAGAATCATGCTTAGATACAAGGACCATAGATAGCTCGCGAACTCTTTAATTTGAAATGTTCGAGGCTTTGAAATGTGAAGGCATTTGTTGTTCTAAAAAATATTTTTCATATTAACATCTCCTTAGTTGGATTGTACTGACATATTACATATTTCATAACTTCAATTATAGGGAGAATTGAGATGATCTATACTTTGTAGAGTACATGCAATAAGGAGATCTTAATAGTTTTAATGATATAAGTTTAAATTTAGATAATGATCAACTTAGTTAAAGACTAACATATGACGATAAGTAACCTATGTTAAATATTAAAAAGGTAATAACCTAACAAATATGCACTAGAACAATTGAATAAAATTACATATGATGTTTATTTTATTGCTCTTTTTATTAGTAATCATATTATCAACTACTTTTTTAGACTAACATAATATATATGATATTTTTATTTTAATTTTTGTTACTTGTTTAGAAATTATTTTTATTATACTAATAACTTTTTATAGTAATTAATATTTTTTTTAAAAATATAAGTTATGTAACTATGTAATTATAATTTGTACTACCAAATATGACATAAGAGATTACAATCTAATTGCACTTTGTCAGTCAACTACGTAAGAGTTTAATTATTATGATAATAATTACATTTTCATTTAATTACTCTGTGCTATCCAAAGAGACTCTTTTAAGATTTTATTGATCCAACATTTTAATTTTAAGGTTTCATTGATCCAAGTTAGTTTATCGAACTTTAATTTGTTTTCATTTTTAAAATTCAAAATTGATTATATGTATTTAAACTTGAATTTAAATTTAATATTTTTAATATTAACTAATAACATTGGGTTAATATTTGGTACATTAGCAATGTGTTTTTTTTATTTCACGAGTAGCCTTAAAAAAAGTAACATGTGTCTTTATTTTTAAATATCTATTTTTTAAAATATTTTATTACACCATTATAATACATTTGTTAATGCTTATAAAAAAAATATACTATTGTCAATGCCTATAAAAAAATATACTATCAGTATACCAAATACTCACATTTAATATTATATTAAAAATATATTAATTCGATAAGACTTACCAATCATTTGAATTTAATAACTCAAATTTGTTGAAAATAAGTTTAATTGAGTTTATTTGGAAAAAAAAAAATCAAATTCAATTGTTGTAACTATTTAATTAATCATTTATCTTCTAAAGATAAATATGATTTTTGTTTTCACATTCGATTATCTGTATTTAAACATTAGTTTAATTAATATTTTTTTTAATTAATACTAGAAATTTTATTATACTCTTACTATAAATATATAATATAAATATGTGTTCATATAATTGAAAAGTAATAAAGTGTGATTAAATTTTTTTTGAACAAAAATAGATTGGGCTTTTTATTCCTTTTTAAAAGGAAAAACAACAACTTAATAGTGCCTAAATGTCCGGCCCAAAAATGTTTCTAATTGTACCGGTGAAAATTGAAAAAAAACTGAAAAAATATCTTCTAAAAAACATAACCGCTATTGAAAATTGAAAAGACTAAAGAAAAGGCTGTCACCGCCCCTTTTGCCCAATCAGCTATCACTCGCCAGTCATTATCCATCATTTCCATTTATTGCGCTCTTGAATGGCTTGCAGAACCGAGGGTTTCCTTTATGATTCGTCTGGTTCCCCAACTTCATTTCTATTCCCCCTTCCCCATTTTCCTTTCCTTATCTCAGCTAATCAATCTGGTTCCCACAAACTCTCATTTCTCGCCTGAGATTCGGCATAATATGGTACTCCTCCAATCAGGTACTTCTCTTCTTTCTTTTTTAGCGTTTCTGTTGCTAAAATGTGAGCTAGGCTATTCGCTGATCTAGAGATGAAATCAAATCTGAGTTTCTTGATTACTACCTTCATCTGATGAATATCATTAATATACGCCCCGATCTGTGATTTATCTGGAACTGAGTTTCTGCACTTTTTGATTACTGTTAATGAATCGCCTTCAACAATGATTTCTTCTTTCTGCATGTTTATCCCTATCTGTACTGCTCCCCGACAAGCAATGGCTTCGGCTGCAATGATGTACTGGAGACAAGAACTTTCCCTTCGCTATTTCTGGCCACGATCCCTGATGCCGACTGTTGCCTATCTTTATCAAAAGCTCCATTGAAGTTAATTTTCACAACTTGTTGAGGTGGGCGTTGCCATCTATTTTCAATCTTTGTGACTTTTATTGCTTTATTTTTCACTCCGTCCAATTCTTGAATATAGTTCAACACAAAGTTTGCAATCTCCTTACCCATTTTATTTGTTTTTTCATGTATCCGAGCATTTCTATCCCCCCAGATGGCCCATAACGCTCTGCAGAATATTCGACACAAATCCGGAGAAAGAATATCAACAGTTTTGGTAAGCCACTGGACAAAATCAAGAGAAATAAACTGTGGACAGTTAACACCTGGAATGTGTGACCAAACTTGTACTGATAATGGGCACTCTCTAAATAGGTGATCTACTGTTTCTGCTACCAATCCACAACGCGGGCATGAGGCATCTGCAATTAACTTCTTGTATAATAGGTTGGCCCGAGTGGGTAAATAATTCCAGGAGGCTTTCCAAGCATTGATTTTGACTTTTGTGGGTAGTTCAATATTCCATAATTTCCTGTAAAACTTCTCATAGACGTTTTGTACAGCATAAGATCTAGGATCAAAGCTCTGTAATAGTCTATAGGAGCTCTTTACTGAAAATTCCCCTGAATGTTCTCCACTCCAAGCCAGAAAGTCTTCATGAGGGATCTTCGCTAAGTGGATTCAAAGAATTCTGTCCGCCTCATCAGCTACAAAGGTAAGACTAATCACCTCCCTGTTCCATTCCCTTGATTGACTATCAATGAGCTCAGCAACTTTATTTAAATTAGAACAGTCGACAGTAGATAATAATCTGGAATTAACTCGGCTTGGAACCCACACATCACTGCTAATAGAAATATTCGTACCTGTTCCAACTTTCCAGATGAGACCTTTCTCCAAAGCACCTTTTGCAGCCCAAATGCTACGCCAAACATAAGAGTTTTTATTTCCCAGCTGCGAATTAATAAAATCAGTTCTTGGAAAATACTTTACTTTGAACACCTGCGTAACTAATGAATTTGGGTTTGTTAGAAACCCCCATCCCTGTTTTGCTAAAAGAGCAATATTAAATTGAGCCAGGTTTCGAAACCCCAATCCACTTTCATCTTTAGGACGACATAGCTGACTCCATTGACGCCAGTGTATACCTCTTCTGCCTTTACCTTTTTGCCACCAAAACTTAGCAAAAATGCTCTCCATTGTTCTGCATAATGAATTTGGTAGAAAAAAACACGACATTGCATAAGTTGGTATAGCCTGTAGGACTGCCTTAATAAAAACTTCCTTACCTCCATGGGATAAAAACCTGTTACTCCATCCTTCAATACGCATTAGAATTCTATCTACAAGGTTCTGGAGCGACTCTTTCTTTTTTTTTACCAATCATATTAGGCAGCCCCAAATATTTCTCTGGATTAATTATAGTTCTGACTCCTAGTAACTTTGGCACAGCTTCTTTGTTTACTTCAGTTGTATTTGGATTGTAAAAAACTGTAGACTTAGTAAAGTTCACACATTGACCTGAACAACTTTCATAAACCTGTAAAATGTTCTTTAGAATTTCTGCCCCTCTACTGGTTACTTCTCCAAATAGAATGCAATCATCTGCAAATAACAAATGCGATATCTCTGGCCCACTTCTGCTTGCTTTAGCGCCTCGTATAAGTCCTTCTCTTTTTGCTACTCTCATTAGAGATAAAAGTCCCTCGCTGCAAATTAGAAAAAGAAAGGGACTTAATGGATCACCCTGTCTGAGACCTCTAGTGGGAACGAACAACCTTCCCCTCCTTCCATTAATGTTAACTGCATAAGACACTGTATTGACACATCTCCTTATGAGCTCCACCCATTCTCTTGCAAATCCCATCTTTGTCATTACCTCTTCAATAAACCCTCATTCTACCCTGTCGTAAGCTTTACTCATATCAAGTTTTACTGCCATAATTCCTTTCTTCCCTGTTCGTTTCTGACGGAACGTGTGTAAAATTTTGTAGGCTAAAAGCACATTATCTGAAATAGGACGCCCTGGGACGAAAGCGCTTTGAACTCTATCAATGCATTTATCAATGACATTCTGAAGGCGGTTAACAATAGCCTTAGCTATAACCTTATAAACAACTTTGCACAAGCTGATGGGCCTGAAATTAATCATTTTTGTAGGTTTCGGGATTTTTGGAATGAGCACAATATCTGTCTTATTAAAATCTTCCAAAGACTTTTTATCATTCAAAACTTCTAAGTAATAATCAATGACGTCATTTCCGACAATATGCCAATACCTTTGAAAGAAAAACGATGGAAAACCGTTAGCTCTTGGTGCTTTAGTAGGGCCCATTTGTTTTAATGCTGTTTGAATATCTTATTCCCTAAATGGGAATACCAAGAAATCGTTTTCCTTGTACGATATTTTTCTTTCAATGCGATCTAACACCTTGCTTGAATTTGCCACACCCCTTGACTTGAATAAATCTTGGAAGAACGCTGAGGCCGTATCCATGATCTCTGATCCCTCCTCGATTTCCTTCCCCTCTTCCGTTTCCAGCTTTGAGATTGTATTTGCTCGCCTCCGAACTAGGGCACACTTATGAAAATAAACCGAGTTTTTGTCCCCAAGCTTTAACCAATTAGCTCTCGCTCTTTGTTCCCAATACATTTCATCTTTGTCGATTTCCAAATTTAAATGGATTTTTGTGTCGATGATTTCTGCCATGGAGTCGTCATTAATTTCCCCTTCTAGTAATAATTCTAGCTTCTTTGTTAATTCTTTTTTCAAACCCTCATTTTCTCTTTCTTTTGCACGTGCCCACTCCTTTAAGCAAAACTGTAATCTTTCTAATTTCTCCATTAACGTTCCTTTATCCGACTTCCAAGATTCTTTAATGACTTCCTCAAAAGATTCTTCCATGATCCACCATGCTTCAAAGTGAAATCTTTTACTTCCTGTAAGTGCAACATATTTTTTTGTATTTAACAAAAGAGGGCAATGATCTGAAGAAGAATAAGGAAGATGTTGAACAGTGCCTAAAGGGAATAACTTCATCCAATTTTCATTCGCTACCCCCTGTCCAGTCTTTCTCTTATATTCGTTTCTGGTAGATTTCCCCTTTCCCATGTGAACCACACACCCGAATAACCGATATCCACCAACTGGCAGTCATCTAGAACCTCCCTAAAAGCCTCCATTCTCTTCTTATCTCTTTGTGCTCCTCCACTTTTCTCAAAGGAATATAGAATTTCATTGAAATCCCCTTTAACAAGCCAAGGGTAGTTATCTTCTTGGGCGAGTCTTCTGAGCAGATTCCATACTGTATTTTTGTCTTTTAAGTAAACCTCTATTCTTCTTCGATATCATCCTCTTTGATAATAACATCAATATGCCATTTCGAAAAACTCCTCAGATTAATGTGAATGATTAAAATTAAAATGTATAAAAATATCCAAAAAAAACTTAATTGAGTGATAAATTAGAGATTTTACTAATGCAAATAATTTAGGTTCAAATCCCACTATAATTTTTTTACTGGTTTTTTCTTAAATGGAAAAACTAAAATACTCTTAAATAATATACATATTTTAATTATAGAAAAATATTTCTGTAACTTAACAATTGAGTTGGTGACCCTATTGAGCGTAACACCAACTCAGTAAAATAGTTAAATAAGTGTATAAATTATGTTAAAAAAAATAATTCATTTGAACTTATTCATAAATGAACTTTTATAAAAAAGAATAAACTACAATGTAACTAAACTATTAATAAATTTATATTTTGATTATTTAACTTCAAAAAGTTATAAAATTGTTATTGAATTATTCAAAAGTTTTCATTTAACTTATCGAACTGTTAAGATGTTGTTGTATAGCATTCTTTATTCACACCGTTTGCACCAACAGAAAACTCTTCTCATTCTCTTCTACTATTTAGTTTTATTATTATTATTATTATTATTATAAAACAACTTTTAATGTTATAAATCTACAAACCAAAATCCCAACAACTTTCTTTTCGATCTCCGACATTAACCGTCAAATCGACTTAGATCTAAAATATATTCTTATACTCGTTGATGGATAATAATCTATTGTGCCGGTTGTCGAATTGTTGTTTGGAGCTTGATAGTCAAACTTAAAAAAAAAAACTTAATGACCCAGTGATTTTAATAAAAACTTTCGAATAATTCAGTTATTTAAATGAAAACACTTGAATTGTCCAATGATCATTTTGTAACTCTTTAAAATTAAGTAATTAAAATATAAATTTACTAATAGCTTAGTGATTTTATGTATAATTTACTCTATTTAATTCTATTTTATAATTTCCCTGTAGTATGGTTATTAATATATTTATATTTCTGAAATAACCAAAATGCCTCGTATGCATATTAAGCACAATCGAGGCAGTGATTGGCACTTCAATAAATTATTAAAAAATTAATAATTTATTTGATCTTCTAATTTTATAAAAAAATTATTTTAATTTTTTATTTTTAGAGTACATGAACTTGTATCTTTTCCAGGTAGATAAATTTCAGTATTTAATTAATTTTTTTAAAATTAAAAAAATATAAAATTAAATGTTAAAAAAGACGAAAATTAAATGAAAAATTAAAATAATTTTTTTTACAAAATTAAAGGACCAAATAATCATTATACCATCTGTTAACTCCAAAGCATCTTAGCGGAAAATTTTATTTTATGTTTGTTTTTCTCACATACGGAGAAGAGCTCTCTCTCTCTTACATTACACCAAAACAAAAACCCCTTTCTTTCTCTACATCAAAAGCGCGATCTCGATCCCCACCTTCTTCATCTTTTTATTTTAATCTGAAAAAATGGTAAGTTTAATTTCTTGATCCCTTTGATTCCGCTCTAGATCTGGTTCAAATCTCTTTGATTCACATTCATTTCTCCAATTTCTCTTTAACATATGGAACTTGAAACGGGAGGACTTTTGAATTATGTTTGATTCGAGTTTGGAATTTCTCCGTTTTCGTTATCATTTATGCGGCAGGGATGGAGAGTTAGGGATTTGAATGTAGTTGAGATCTGCTCTGTGATTTTTTCTTTGGAGTCTTTGGAATTTGGATATTAATGCGGCGATTATGAATTTTGATTTATTGATCTCTTTTGAACGGGTTTGATTTAAAATCTGTTGCATGGTTTCGACTAATAGTGTGGTCTTGTTTTTTTTTTTTTTTCCTGTGTGTTTAACAGCCACTCAGACTCGAAATTAAGGTATGTGTTATTCATTTCATTTGAGTTAAGTTTTATCTGTGGATTAGATCTAGTTATTATTATTGTATGAATGTTTGGTAAATTGTGTGAGTAATGTTCTTAATTGGTGATATTTGTATCAGAGGAAACTTGCTCAAAGATCAGAGAGAGTAAAATCTGTAGATCTTCATCCAACTGAACCATGGTACCTCTATCCTATATTGACATTTCCATTTATTTGAACATTAATTTTTAAAGTCTGAAGGCTAAATTTCATATGTTCTAATTGTTATCTCAGGATTCTAGCAAGTTTGTATTCTGGGACTGTTTGCATCTGGAATTACCAGTCACAGGTACGGGAGTTATACTGATTGTCGTAATGCCTGCAAAAACTAGAATTTTTTCTGTCTTCATGTTAGTGAAATGCCAGAATCTGGAAAAATGGGCTAAATTAGATATATTTAATGGTTACAATTAGTGTATAAAACTTAGATAACTTTTTTGTTTGTTTGTTTGTTTGTTTTTTTTTTTTTTTTTTTTTTTTTACATTTTTTCCATAGCATATACTTTGAGTTGTGACTAGGAGAATCAATCGTGAAACATTAATGATAGAGCTTGAATCTATGTTGCTCTTCGAAGCATGGTTTTCGCCCTCTTTCATATGCACTTCTTTGGTTTTATTGGAATGCTGTGTGAGAAACTATGGCATATTAGATGATAATGTTCCCTTAAGCTTTTTCTCATGGAAGTCCATTAGTTTGAGTAAGCCTTAATCTGGACTAAATGTCCATTCTGCTTGAACCAAAGGTTTATTCCTTTTTAGGTACTTGGTTTTTAGTTGTCTTTTTGTTCAGAAACAGAAAAAAATTATCTTAGTTACCACACCGAAAAATGTGTTATCAGAACTTACTCATAACTCTTTCCTTGGATCACAAATTTCTTTTATATCAGAGAAACCATACGGCATAAACTATGATGCTTATCTGGCTTTATAAAAAATTATGCATCTTGAATTGACTCTTTCTTTTCGGAAGTTCTACCATGAGCTTCGGCTTAAAAAAAAGCTTTTACCAAAATATCCAAGGATTTACCAACATTTCTAAAGTGTTAGAAATGTTGGTAAATCCTTAGATATTTTGGTAAAAGCTTTTGCTAAACAATTTTTAGTGGAGCTCACCCTAGAATTTCCCTTTTTATTAGGAGTGATCGGTTTCTTGTTCCATCATTTCTTTTATGGTCATAGTTCTTTCATTTTAGTCTGACTCGTAAACTCATTAACCCGAATTCTTTAGACTATATAGCTATTATCTATTTCTATTTTATGATTAAACTATCATCTATAGTTTCATATAAGCACAGCTACTAGCTTAAATTCTGTTTAACTCTAAGAAACATGGAAACATGTATCCATTTTAGTTCTATGTATATGGATGTGACACTTGTACTTTATCTTTGAAATCTTTTCCTTTCTTTTATGAATGATACATCTTTTATTTACACTTTGACATAATTCTTTCACTTATTGTTTAGTGTTAACTTTAACTGTCTTTGGTGCACACAGACCATGGCTAAATCTTTTGAGGTCACTGAGTTGCCGGGTATGTATTCATCTGTGTTTACAATGCACTTATCTCGGTCTGATGATACTACTTTTCAGTTTCTGTTTTTGTCATGATAATGTCATTATTATTCTCTGAAGTGGTTGACATCTTGCGTTTGCAGTTAGGTCGGCCAAGTTTGTAGCACGCAGACAGTGGGTTGTTGCTGGAGCTGATGATATGTTTATTCGTGTATACAATTACAACACCATGGATAAGGTCAAAGTGTTTGAGGCACATACTGATTACATTAGATGTGTGGCTGTTCATCCTACTCTTTCATATGTGTTGTCATCATCTGATGATATGCTCATAAAACTTTGGGACTGGGAGAAGGGTTGGGTGTGTACTCAGATATTTGAGGGACATTCTCATTATGTTATGCAAGTGACCTTTAATCCCAAAGACACTAACACTTTTGCCAGTGCATCTCTTGACCGTACTATAAAGGTATAAAACGGCTTTTCTGTTTTTAGTTTTCTTTTCACAGTTTCTTTCTTCATTTGGTATAACCATGCTAAGTTTTCCTTGGATCTGTTTGAAATTTCTAGATATGGAACCTTGGTTCTCCCGATCCAAATTTTACTTTGGATGCCCATCAGAAAGGTGTAAATTGCGTTGATTACTTTACAGGTGGTGATAAGCCCTATCTAATTACTGGTTCTGATGATCACACTGCTAAGGTATGAAGCTAGTTTTTGCTGTTAGTGCTGCTATCTTCTGATCATAAGTAAATGTTGAGGAACTATTCATGGATAAATTCTGTGGATGGCAGGTATGGGACTACCAAACCAAGAGTTGTGTTCAAACATTGGAAGGCCACACACACAATGTTTCTGCAGTTTGTTTCCATCCTGAACTTCCAATTATTATTACTGGTTCTGAGGATGGGACAGTTCGCATCTGGCATGCTACCACTTATAGGTAAATCTTGAGATAGAAAAATATTTCTGGTTGAGCATCATTGAGATAGATGTAGCAATTCATGGTTGAGAGTCACATGAGTGATTTACCGTTAATATTTCTTCCTTGCATAAACTTAAGTGTTTTCTTACGATACTTTTATCTTAATAGTCTTTGATGTATGCAATGAGATTTTAAATTTTCTTCAACTATTTTGACTTTTTAACCAATTCATTTATTTTCAGGCTTGAAAATACTTTGAATTATGGTCTTGAGAGAGTTTGGGCAATTGGATATATGAAAAGTTCACGAAGGTAATTTCTTTTGGTTAAATTATGCAACATTGTTATGTTACGTTTATTTATTTGTTAATTTCAGATTAACTTTTCTCTAGATTATTTATTTATAATCATATTTTGGTCATTAAATGCTAATATAATTCCTATCTGCTCAAAGAATGTGAGAAATTAATTAAAACTGTTTTTCTTTCAGGTTAATTATCCTGACTTATTTAGTTACTTATTTTTTTCTGTGTGTAATACGAAGATGCTAGATTTCTGAATCGAGATCTTGGTTAGTTTATTTGACACTTCTTATTTGATAATCAGCTACAACTAAAACTACCAAACTCTTTCCCTCCTACAGGATTGTGATTGGGTATGATGAAGGAACTATTATGGTGAAAATTGGCCGTGAAGTACCTGTAGCAAGTATGGACAACAGTGGGAAAATCATATGGGCTAAGCACAATGAAATTCAAACTGTGAATATTAAGAGTGTTGGAGCAGATTTTGAGGTAGTTTTTTGTTTAAGAAATTTTCCTTTGTCATTCATGGCTTGGCTTTCAATATTGGGTTTTCAACCTTAAGGTGATGACGTAAGCTTTTTTGCTTTGGTTCTTAGGTTTCTGATGGAGAAAGATTGCCCTTGGCTGTCAAGGAATTGGGCACCTGTGATCTATACCCTCAAGTGAGTTATTCCCCCATTTAAATGAATTTTCCATTAGATTAATGATCGCTCCTAATTTTTATTTTATTTTTGTAAGTTGTATTTATGTTTTGATGTGTACATCCTTTTTACACTTTATCTTGTTATTCTCAGAGCTTAAAGCATAACCCAAATGGGAGGTTTGTTGTTGTTTGTGGAGATGGCGAGTACATCATATATACGGCTTTAGCGTGGAGAAATAGGTCATTTGGTTCTGCACTGGAATTTGTTTGGTCATCTGAAGGAGAGTATGCTGTTAGAGAAAGCTCATCAAAGATTAAAATTTTCAGCAAAAATTTCCAGGTCTGTGCTATTTTATCATTTAGATGGTTCTTAATTCTTAACTTAATCTAAAGTAGTTATAGAAAAAAGTATGTGTACTAGCACATTCTGTTTTCGCTTGTTAAAAGATATGTTATAAGCAACAGATTAATTTCAGCTGAAGAGCGGATCTAATAGGATGAACAGAACTTTGGTTAGGGTAGGGGATTTCATTTTAAACAATTGACTTACTGTTCTTTAATCGTATAATGGTATTTTGCATTGTGATTGTTAAGGAATTTTATTTAATGCAATGTTTTAGCTTCATTTGTAAAATGTCGTGGTCTTGACTGAGATTTAACATTTCCAGGAAAAGAGGAGTGTCCGTCCAACATTCTCCGCTGAGCGTATTTTTGGGGGTACTCTATTGGCGATGTGCTCCAATGATTTTATTTGTTTTTATGATTGGGCTGAGTGCAGGTTGATTCGTCGAATTGATGTTACTGTGAAAGTAAGCTGAAGTAACTCTTTGAGTCCCTTTTGTTTCATTTTGGCTACCTTGCATCCTAAAACCCTTATTGCTTTGTGTTTCTAAAATGTTAGAATCTCTACTGGGCTGATAGTGGTGATTTGGTGGCCATTGCCAGTGATACATCTTTCTATATTCTAAAGTATAATGTAAGTAATGTAATCTGCTTCTTAAATCTGCAAAACCATTTTTACAGACTTGTCTATTAAATTGACATTCTTACAGTTATACATAACTAAATTTGGTTTTTTCATCTTGCAGAGGGATGTAGTTCAATCTTACTTGGATAGTGGAAGACCAGTTGATGAACAAGGAGTCGAGGATGCATTTGAGCTTCTTCATGAAAATAACGAACGTGTCAGGACTGGCATTTGGGTTGGGGATTGTTTCATTTACAACAACTCTTCATGGAGGCTTAATTACTGTGTTGGTGGAGAGGTATTTCCATTCTTTTTATCCTTGGCTTGAAGGGTTCCATGTGTTTATGCTTTGGTTTGTGTAGGTTTTGATGTTTCATTTTGATAATGGAATGATTTTAGGTGACCACTATGTTTCATTTGGACCGTCCTATGTACTTGCTGGGATATCTTGCAAGTCAAAGTCGGGTGTATCTGATTGACAAAGAGTTTAAGTGAGTGGCTAGTTGCAGCTATTCCTTGGTCAAAATGAAAAAAATTGTTTTGCTTTGAAAATACATTATTAACGCCTATTTGCCCTTTTCTGTCATATTTTGCAGTGTTATGGGGTACACATTACTTCTCAGCCTAATTGAGTACAAAACTCTTGTGATGCGTGGAGACTTGGAAAGGGCCAATGAAATTTTACCTTCAATTCCCAAAGAGCACCATAATAGGTATGTTTACACCTTTCAAATATTTTCCTTTCATTCTTAAAGATTATTGTTGACTATCTTTCCTTCTCTTTTCCTTTGAAATATTTTGAAGTCATTTGTGCTGAATATTCATGACTCTTGTGGTTGGATTACGTTTTCATCTATGGTAATATCTGCCTCATCTCCATGCCTTTAGAAACCTAGAATTCCAAATCTAACCTGACTCCTATGTATCTTACCAAAAGCTGGTCCATGTTCCTTTGTGTATTTGTTCTACCCCTCTGAAAGCCTTTAATTTAAAATTTTATTAAGTTCATTTTCTCTGTTTTTAAGTTGTGATTATTGAAAATTTTATTAGATTTAATTAATGGTTTGCCTTGATTTATAGTGTGGCTCATTTCCTGGAATCACGAGGTATGATAGAGGATGCTTTAGAAGTAGCTACAGACCCTGATTACAGATTTGAGCTTGCCATACAGCTTGGTAAATTAGGTATTGCTAAGGTAAGAAAGTTGTTTAACTGGTTTGGGGATAGAAATATGTTTTCATAGATCCTTTTTTCTGGAATCTCTGTATGATATATTCCATTTTGTACTAAGCTTGATTACGCCATTTAAAAAATTTCCTATCCTCACTAGATAGTCACTCACTATTTTGCAGGAGATAGCCACTGAAGTTCAGAGTGAGTCTAAATGGAAGCAGTTGGGAGAATTAGCTATGTCCACTGGAAAGGTGTTGTGTATTCTCTAATTTGCCAAATTTTTTCAGTTCCATCTCGCTCTGTTATGATTGTCATGCTTGATTCTCCCATCACTTTTCTTGGTAGCTTCTTTTTCCGGTATATTGGTATCATGAAGTTGTTGCAAATCACAATTTGAAAATATTCATTGCGGTTGCTCTAGGAGTGAAATCTGTCTTAAGGTTATGGGAGTAGACAGCTTTGCCTTTCAATAAATATTTCTAAATTTGTCTGAGCTTTTTGGCTTGGTAGGTTGTTCAACTGGTAAATAAATTGGATGAAGACCATTTCTATGTTTGGCTAGTGTCTTGTTTTATGCTAATGTTATACATTACATTTTACTGATGTGGACATTGAACTTTAATACATGAACTAACTGTTTGTTTTAATGTTGCTCTATGAACATAGAGGTTATATAAATTGTTAGTTTCAATAACTAATAATATCTTTTATTAATTATGCTAAATTTGTCATTACAGCTACAAATGGCTGAGGAATGCATGAAGCATGCAATGGACCTGAGTGGTTTACTGCTGCTTTATTCCTCTTTGGGAGATGCAGAAGGAATATCAAGACTTGCATCCCTTTCCAAAGAGCAAGGGAAGAATAATGTTGCTTTCCTTTGTTTATTCATGTTGGGTAAATTGGAGGATTGCCTCCAGCTTCTGGTGGAGAGGTAATTCCTTATCAAGTACCTTAAACAGTAGACTGGCCTTCATGTTACCAAAGTTATGGATATATTGAAGTGTTCCTTTTGCAGCAATCGGATACCAGAGGCTGCTCTGATGGCACGATCTTATCTTCCAAGCAAGGTTTCAGAAATAGTAGCAATTTGGAGAAAAGACCTCAACAAGGTTTGTTGATGTGCTTGTTTCTCAGTTGTCTTTTTTTTCGTGCTTCTTTATGGGTTGGCTTAGCTGTATTATCACCTTTTGTTCTTTTCATTCCGCTTGTTTGATTTTCCGAATGGTAGTACAGATTCAAATTATTGCATTTCTTTAATCAGTAAATATAACACTATTTTTCTTTCCCCGTTCTCTATTATTTCTTTCTGAATCATGCATTAGTATTGTATGTGTCTCAACATTGTCCTGAATACCATTGTCAGAATATCTATTTTGTCCGACTTTTATCTCTGATGTGAAGTGTATCTTGACTTCTTGCCTTTTTGGTCAAATTGATGGCTAATATTTTTCTGAAATTCTGCTTATAGAGCTTTACATCTGAAAGCTAAGGACAACAATCTTGTTCTTTTTTGCAAACAGTGCAGCAGTTTAGTACCGCCAGAATCTTGGTGGGAATCTTTTTAATTTAATAACTCATTGGTTGTGGAGTGTTTTAAATATCCTTCCAAGTGGTCTTTAATTTCTTTGTACCCTTGCAACATGAATCTGTTGTACTTGTACGTTTCTTTGTAATCATACTCAAAGCTATATGCCCTAACATTCTGATGTTACCGCTTAGTGGTTCAGTTTGCATAACTATTTTGACACTACTTTTACACATCTGAAGGTTAATCCAAAAGCGGCTGAATCTTTGTCTGATCCTGAAGAATATCCCAACTTGTTTGAGGATTGGCAACTTGCTCTTACTCTTGAATCTCAAGTAGCAGAAACAAGGTAGAAATCATGATCCCTTCTGTTACTTAGTTGTGTTATTTGTTACCAATTTTCTATCCAATGTTATTAAAGAGGATTTCTTTCTGTTATTTTAGTGTTACTGATTCTGGTGTGATCTCTTTGTACAAGGCAATTTTAGTTTGCGATTGTGTTTGGCCTTTCTTGGTTGCTCCGCAGTTTTTTTTTACTAGCTTTGTTGTGGTTGAAATGTCCCTTTTTTTTTATTTTTTATTTGTCTCACATGGATATGCTATTAACTTTCAATTTGGTTATAGGGGCATTTATCCTCCTGCCGCAGACTATTTGAAACATGCTGATAGATCACATATGACACTTGTGGAGACTTTCAGAAACATGCCAACAGAGGAGGAGCCTCTTGAGAATGGTGACATTGATCATGAGGTATACCGTTCATATCCATCTGTTTTTCTTTTATGTAGGCAACTTTTAACATAAAAACTGCCTTGATATGATCAGAATCTAGAGGACCAGATTGGAGAAGAGGGTAGCCAAGAGGAGGCTGTTGTTGTGGATGCTGATTCAAACGATGGTGCAGAGCTCGTTAATGGCAATGAACCTGAAGAAGAGTGGGGTACGAATAATGAAGGAACCCTGTCAGCCTAAAAGCAATTGTTCGGGGCAGTGTGAAAATCGAAATTTTGTCTCTGGTGATTAATTGTTTCTGAAATGCAATTTCTAACCCGTTTCTCTTTTGGGCTTCTCTAATGAGTCGTTTTAATCTTGTTTGTCTTCGGAATTTGCTTCATGTTTGGTTGCTAAATAACTTGATTATGATATTATTTATAGCCCTTTTTTTCTCCTTTCTGTATCTTTCTCGTATTTATAAATTTAGGTCCCAGAAATAGTTTGAGTCTGATGCCTATTAGTATCGACGAGTATGATGCGCATCCATTGGCTTCTGATACCTTATATTCCCTTTAACTGTTGTAATCTAATTTGTGTTTCTGCATCAATTTATTGCCATCTAGCATCAAACCAATAATGATACTTTTTTTTCTTTAATTCTACCATAGAACATTAAAGCTTGTTAAATTCTTTTCCATTTGGTGCTTTCGGCAATTCTGTAATGCCTTGATTCTTATCATCTTTTCCCTATTGGCAGTGCTTACACCGGATCACTAGGTTCTGTCAAGACATTCAGTTCGAGCTCTATTCAGGACATATTTAAGGTGAGAAACCATAATCATTGTTATTATTTCTTAAAGGAGATAACATTATTAGTCAATATTTTTTTTTTCCCAAATAAATCTAGAATGGAGTACTTCATTAGGTTTAGAATTTTTGTACCGGATTTTGCCTTATATTAGAGATGCATACAAATCATTTTACTTTGGAATAAACCCACGACACGAGTAATAATTTACTCAAAAATATGGTTTGATTTTTCTTTTCCACCGTCGTAACTATTTTATCTAACTAGCAGATTTCGACCTAGACAGATGTGATATTAAAATATAGAGATGGCTGATTGTCTTGCGTTCCTGGAGGTTTGGTTTGGATCTATCTATAAAAGCACATTGAATTTTGGGATGGGGGCATAATACAAAGTATTTTCAATTAAGCGTTCCAGTTATGATATTAGATTCTTGGCCTTTTGGGTTTTTAGCATATATATATATTCTTTTTTTTTTCTGAGGCATTTTGGTCCAAGATTTTTTATTGTGCCATTGTGAATGTAGAAAGAACTTGAGAATCTTAGTGATGATTTGATTTAACCAAATCGAGTTGAGCCCATTTTATGTTTGGTTTTAAATTTTAGGTACACTATTTGCCTAATTGCCTCGCTCCATATCAAAACTTGTATTGTAAAACATATCTGCATAATAATAAATAAAAAACATTTTCATGTCATATATCATAATGTGTTTGCCTATTCGTCTGTCTAATATCTATTCAATTCTTTTTTCAGATAAATCATGTTTTGAGACGTTAAAAATATATTTTTTGAGGTCAATTGACTTTTAGTTTATTTGGCATTGTTCTTCGGCCGCAGGTTTTTAATGACAGTACTTAAAATGCATTTTTTTTTCGGTTTTAAAAATGTAATAAATGACAATGTTCTATTTATTATTATTATTATTATACAAGTGACGCTTATTTATTTTGATACAATGTTACTTTTTCTCAAAACTCAACCAACCCCTTCAATTTATATTATCAATTGAAGTTTTAGAACTCTTAAAACATTTAACAGAATCAAAATATTATTCCTCTTAATCAAACTAGCTGAAGTTTTAAAAAATCGCAGTTAATTCAGTTGGATAATTGAAATTTGTTACATTCTTTTTGTCTATTTTGATTCAAACTAGTTTAAAACAACAATACCATGATAATGTTATTTTATTTTATTGGAACGGAGGTATCTTCTCTGTTTCATTGCTCATGGATATTAATATCTTCTCTGTTTTATTGTTCATGGGTATTAATATTTTGGGACTAGGGTGTTGTCTCTTTGAACTATATCATCTTAAGATTTGAACAGAGAGAAGATAGAAACGACGAATATCACAATGAAAACGATAATGTTGTGTTTGTTTCACTGAAAATGATTTCAGGAGAATGGATTGATTTTTTTGGTGTTTTGGATGATTTTGCATAAAATTTATTTGCATGGTAAATTTTTGTACGTTATTTTTTAAATTATTTCCATAAAAAAATTTTGTACGTTATTTTTTAAATTAAAATATTCATATTTCGTAATATAAAATATTAATTACAAAATATTTGTAAGTTGTCATATATATTATTCAAATATTAATATTGAATATATTTAATAAAGTGTAACACTCCTAACCCTTATCCGTCGTCAGAATGGGGTTACAGAGCATTATCGGTCTTTACGGATTAATTACGAATATTTCATTACCTTTATCATACAAATCAAGAATCAATCATATAACACTCATATTGTCCCTTAAATAGGTCCTCGAGGTCCAAAATACACTTTAGAAGTGAATCGGGACTAAACCGGACACTCAAGAATTTTTTTTTCTTCAAAATCTTAAAATTTTTCTTAGGAGCAGGGAACACACACCTATGTGGCCAGCCGTGTGGGCATTCGATGTGAGGCACACGGCCGTGTCCCAACTTGTGTCCTTACCCGTGTAACTCTTTGACTTGGGTCACACAGCCAACCACACGCCCGAGTGCTAGGCCGTGTGCTAAAACCTGAGTATTCTGTTTCAAAATTTTAGACACACGACCAAACCACATGCCCGTGCGTATGGCCGTGTGTCACACACGGATGAGACACACGCCCGTGTCTCTTCCCGTGTGGACGAAAATAGACCATTTTAAGGCCACTTTTCTCACCCAATCTTGGTATCAACCTAGACACAACCATTTCCACACTCACAAAAGACAATAAGACCTTCAATTCAAACCAATACCAAATCTTATAACTAACATATCATTACATATATTCAAATATCCAATCTTACCAAATCAACCATATACACAATTATGCATATTTTACTAAATTTACTAAGTCAAATTATACCTCATTATACCTATTAATTAATCATCAATTAACCATTTTAAACACACCTCATGCATGATTAATTCATACTTATATAAGTTGGTTGGAAACTTAAACAAAGTATAACTCATAATATTACACAAACCAACTTTACTTTAAATAATACCAATCCCTGTACATGTCATATAAACCATAGTATGTATAACAAAATCTACCGGAGCAAGCTGGATAGTGTGACTCGATGTGCTGATCTGAACCTCCGATTTCACGTTAATCTACAAGAACATTAAACAACACAAATATGCTTACTGCAGCTTAGTAAGTTCGTTAGGTTAAACATTGATCTTACTGAATTTAATATAATGAATTAAATTGTAAATAAATCATTCATTCTCCCTGTCAAATACAACATAAGTCAATGAACACGCTTCCTTCAGATCAATATCATTAATAATCAATATATCTTTCAATTCATTCACATAAGTCTTTTACCAATTCTTACTAAATGGAGGAACGACTTACGGATATGAGTACATCGTTTTCTTTGTGCCATAATCTAACTATGGTCTTACACATGCATTGTTATGGCCCAACCATGGTCTTACATTCGTAGTGCCATAACTCAGTTATGGTCTTATCATCAAAATGTCATAGCCCGGCTATGGTCTTACTTATAAATACTGCAATGGTCCAACATGGTCTTACGTTCAAAGTGCCATAACCCAGTTATGGTCTTTTCATTAAAATGCCATAGCCCAACTATGGTCTTACATATAAACATTGCCATGGTCCAACCATGGTCTTATCCGTCAATTCATCCTTTGCTATAAAAGGATTGTACTCTATCCTGCATTCTACTTATTTTAAACATTCATTTCAATTTCATATATTAATAATAAATTTTAATTTCAATAATAAAAATATGAATAAATACATTATATCATTCATAAATTAATAAATAATCATGAAAGTTTAACCATACAAACTTATCTGGACTGAATTGTAAGTTTATAGTAATTAGGAACTATGACTATTTTACTAATTTCCCTTTTTCTCGTTGATCTATGAGCTCTTGATTTGTAGCAAAATAAAAGAAAAACCAGCTTTAAAAGTTTTCTCCCATGCCGTTTTCACCAAAATTGCAATGAAAATGTCTAGAAATCTCTTTCAATTTCTATTTATTTGTTTAATTTTTATATAATTTATAATTTACCCTCCATTTGTTTTATTTTATTGTTTTTCATTAGCATGCTGTCCAGCCTATATAATTTAGGCCCAATTGCCCTTTTAAGTCCTTCCTTATCTACCACTAAAGCTATTTAATCACTATTTCTTTAATTTAGTAAGTTTTGCACCTTTTTTAATTTAACAATTTTTAATTAATTAACTATCAAAACGTTAAAATTTTCTAACGAAACTTTAATACTAACTCAAAGACACTCCGTAAATATTTATAAAAATATTTACAACTCGGTTTATAAAATCGAGGTCATGATACTTCATTTTAGAAATCGATTAATTTAATAAATATTTATAAAACACAAATCACTAATTCATAAGCCTTCCTAAATTCATAATTTGCTCATAAACATTAAATAATAAAATATACGATCTCACTTGTCGGATTTGGTGTTCTCAAACCACTATTTCTGACACCACTGAAAATTGAGCTGTTACATAAAGTATTATGAATATTACTTAAAATTTAAAATTATTATTAATGTTAGAATTTATTATTAAAATAAAATTGTAATATGGAATAATTTTATTAAAATAATAAACATATTAATTATACTATTAAGTATAATTATGTATTTTAATAATATAAAAAATATAATATTTGAGATCAAACTATTTTAAAATTTTAAAATTATTATTAATATAATAATATTTCATTTTATAATAAAAATTAGGTTTCACAATAACCTTTTATAAAAAATACTTCCACCTTTTGAAAAGGAAAGTAAATTTTTAGAAAAAAAAAAAACTTATTTTTCATTGATTAGTACATTATTTTTCATTAACCAAATTATTTTTCGTGAAATAAACATATAAAAATACAAAAAAAAATGCCATTTTACGTGAATAAACCCACCCTAAATTTAAAATATTACATTAAAACATAATAACAAACATTACATTAAAAATAATATCTATGACAATACTAAATTAAAAAAAAATATTAATATCATTTTTCATAATGTTTTCTTTGTCCATTATATCAATAGTTATAAGTCGATTTTGTCTATATATTAGGCTTACATATATTATTAAATTTTGATTAATTACCTATTTTTGAATCGAATTAATTGATAATTGAATTTTTACAAAATTTTTAACTGACCCAAATCAAATTAATTTCGGTAGCCAACTAAATTGATTCGATTTTAACCCAAGTATGTATACCCCTAAAATTGGAGGCAACTTCAAGATTAAGTGTGTTTAAGTCTACGTCCTTTTGATTGTTACAATAACAATAATAATTGAGTTAAAACTCATCGATAAAAGTGATAGTTTTCAACTTATTTATATAAAAGAATTTATCATATACTATATAGGAATAATATTTGATACATTGCTGGTGGAGTTTTTAGACACTAAAGCAGAGTCACAGGGGTTAAGTGGTTGACAAGTATCTCATAGGGGTATAATAAAATATTAAAAAAAAACACATGACAATTTTTTTAAAGTTACTTATGAAATAAAAAAAATACACTTACAATGTATCAAATATTAACCCTTATATATATATATATTATAAGTATACAACATTTTAGGAAACTTTTCTATGTGGGTACTGTTTTTTTACAAGTGTATAATTTCATTACTTTACTATATTTCATATTAAATGTCGACCCTATTGTTGAAAAAATAAAGGATAAAAATATTTGAAAATCTTTTTAAGGAATTAAATTTACTTTTAAATATTTTACTATTATAATACTAATCCACCTTAAATATATAATGTCAAAAAGAGAGCTTTACATAATTAATTACACTGAGCTATTAAAAAAATATTTCAAGTAATTTTAAAATATTTTATCTATGAAAGAATATGTACAAATTTATGTATCATATTTTACAAAAAATACAAAAATAAAAATAATTTAATATATCTTAATTAATATATATATATAATTAATTTATGTATTGCACGAGAAAGAAACCGTTTTAAATATATATTATATAAAAACATAAAATACAAAAATAATCTTACATTATTATTTACTTATTTATAAAAAAAAAATTATTCTTTTCCAACTAAGAAAGTGCCATTGTAATGAGTGACACTATTCTTAATCAAGAGCATCATAATATTACGTCACAAAACAAAAACTTTATATTAAAAAAATATTTTTAAGCACTTATTTAACAATTAATTTATAAGTGAAGTGGTAAAGTATTTGCGTAATATATACTCATCAATCTTGAATTAATCCGTAAATATTTAGTTTTTTTTTTTAAGGAAATTTATCCAATACATTGTAGTTTTTAAATTTTATAAGCGGGTTGAGAGTATTATATGTATCGTATAGGGTATACTAAAAAAAAACTAGAAATTAAATATATAAATAACTTTGACACTTGTCACATCTTCAACCTGTTTGTGGAGTCTAAAAAACTCCACAAGCTGTGTATAAAATAATTATATTCTTTTAAGCAGTGATTGTTAGTTGTTTTTGTCACACCCCATATCTGACGGATTCGAGAAGAAGGCGTATAGTTGTGAAATTATCTATTTGGCGTATTATAATAGTATAGTCCGCCGATTAACAGATTTTTGGCGAACTAATGTTCGGCGCATAAAGTGTCCGCCTATGGAAGTATTTAAAGATTTATTCTCATAGTATTCCTCAATAGAAGAAAGAGTACGACAAGCTAAGGGTACACCTCAGAAGTTGTGGTTAAGTATAACACACCATATATGAGTTATTGCCATAGTTATGGTATGCTTGGTTTGTTCGAACGATGTGTATGCGGGGTTTTGTAACGTGATTGGCTGAGGGTCAACTGAATGGTTTGACCAATCAAATAGCATCAACATCGGATTCTCTTTTATATTTTCTTCGATTTTTGTAGGACATTAAAGGGTGTTGGAAAATGTGCCCATATTGTAGTAAATATGTAACTGTTTTCTATTTATTTGAACGATGCATAAATAAATTTCACATTTCACTGTTATGTCTTTTGTCTTTCATATTTTGCATGCATAACTAAATTGTGACAAACACATATTAGCTCATTGATTGTCTAAATTCAAACTGCTATTAAGTGGCATTGTAAGAATGTTTACATTGCGAGAAATTTAACTTACTTCAGTAGATAATTTAAACGAGTTTGTAATCCCAAAAAAGAATCAAAGTGAGCATTCGATTCAATTATTGAGAAGGATTATTATGTCGTCTACAATTCCAATTGAGGAGATGGCTAGTCTTGGCTATCGGAGCAATTAGCTCCACGGGTAGAGACATAGATGTATTCATTGGAAGAATGATACATTTGACTGGACTCAAAATGAGTTAATTCTAAATCCATTTGTGAATTAATTCACTTGTGACATTCATGGTGTGATTTACCTAAATCCTGAGTTAGTCACTGACCATGCGTATGTAATTCATGTGCTTTGATATAAATGGAGACTTATGCTCTAAAGATGATCGAGCCGATAGTCGGTATGTTGGGTACATGACTTGTAACAGTCTGGCTTATACCCTAGTCGGAACAGTGGTTTCGAGACCACGAATTCGAATCTGAATATTATTTTAATATTATTTTCTGTGTCATTGACGAGTGATTAAGCATGTGTTAAATTTCCGTAAGTTAATTTGATTGTCTGTGTGGTTAATTTGACAAAAGGATTAAAATGTATGAAATGTGAAAGTTGCTTGCTAATTGCTAAAGCACCTATGTGTTGTGGTTTTATAAATGTGAGGACTTATGTGGCAAATAAGCCAATTCTATGACAGTGGATGATAATAAATGTGGCACATGCATATATTTTTTTTATATGATTATTAGTTTATATTATATGTTATAAATATATTATTACTTATTCATTAAGTTATTATTATATTATATTATAATATAAGAAACTTTGTTAGTGGATGGTTTTGGTCAAAAATAACCTCATTAGTTATGTTATAAAATTTTGTTTTTAAAAGGCTAGAATAGGAATTATGTTATTAAGATATTTTTAGTTAAATAAAGCATGAAAATGGACATTTTCTCATCCATTTTTCCACCGAATTTGAGAAAGAATAGCAAGAACAAAAGCTTTCAAATTTTTAGCTACTACAAGCTTAAATCAAAGGTTAGTTTTTGATCCGTTCTTGATAATTTCTACGTTTTTGTAATCATTGTTTTGAGAGCTACAAAACCCATGTTTTAATTTGATGAATTGATGATGTTTGTGTGAGATGCCATTGATGATATGTCAAGCTTTTTGATGATTTTTGGTGTTAAATGAAAGATATGTGTTAGATGAACATACTTTGTTCTTGAATTTTTGATGAATTTAGCTAAATAGGGATAAATTGAGAAAATATTATTTTGGAGGACTAAATTGTGAATTTGATGAAATATTTGGACTTATATAGTCACTATAGAGGTTCGGCCAAGCATGTGTATGTATAGATTTTGTGAATTTAATGTTTTGTGAAAAATGGACTAGATTGATAAAATGTGCAAAAGTGAAGGCTAAATTGTAAATAGCCCAAAATATGTGTGTATGGATTGAATTGAATGAAATAGTGAATAAAAGGGTTAATTCTGAATATGTTTAGATCAAGAGCCGAAGAAAAGCAGACTTAGGTCGCGGGAAAGCGAAAAGTAACTGCAGTGTGCCGTTTTCATTTCGATATACCAAATCCGAGGTAAGTCACTATGCAAATAAATGTATATGTATGCAATTATAATTGTTTTTATGATTGATGTTGATCATGAATACTATTCATAAGTTATGCTGATGAATTCCGAGAAAAAATCGATATAGTGACTAAGTCCGAGAAGTCCTGTGTGAACCTAGGAGTAGATAGGATTAGTTATGTCATGGCATAGGTGTCTGTTCTGTTTTATCATGTAAGACCACGTCTGGGACGTTGGCGTTGATTTGATACTCGAGTAAGACCAAGTCTGAGACGTTGGCATCAAAATAAGTTTTACGAGTAAGGGCCCCTTTGGTTCACCGTTTGCCTCCAGTGTGGTGAGATTGGCCTAAAAATTGTCGCCACCTTTCTTGTGTCTTGTTTGGTTCACCGACAAGGTTCAGCGAAAATTCATCTCCACCGCACTGGTCTGCTGAAAATCAACTGGGAGTGTAAAGGTCAGTGAGCAGTTGATGTTTCCCTCAGACAAAAATACCCATACTTTCCATATGCAAAGGGAACTTTAACCAAAAACCCTCCGATCCTTAAAACCCAAACTTCTCCTATTTTTGTTCCCCACCGCTCTCTTTTTTTTTTTTGGTCATATATCCTCTCATTTTTCTTCTAAAATTTTTTATTTTCTAGTGTTTTGTTAGTTTTATTTTTTATTGAAAACCCTAGATTTGATTTTCTTCTTCTCTTTGGGTCCGCTTTTGTTTTTGCATATGAGGAATTTGGAGAGTTGGAGCGGTGTGAGACATTCTCGATCCAATGGAGGCGCGGCGTTGTCGCGCGCGCCTCACGGAGCGGTTCGTTGTCGATGCAATCATCGTCGCGAAAAAGAGTGGCGTCGCGTTCCGACAATCATATGGTTCGGGAACCGGGGATGATGTGGTAATTTCATCCGGTCATGAAGATTTCTTCGCTCTGTCTTTTTGTGGTTAATGAGAAAAATGTTGAAACGATAACATAATCGTGTTTTGCATATGAAATTCGAACTAAAAACAATTACCTTGATTAATTTAATATTACTACTTGTGTTTGGTATTCTTCATTGCTCATAAGCAAAAGCAACATTAGCGTATATCTATTTATTTTTCTCATTGATCTTTTTGGTCCTTCTAGTTTGTTTACTTGCATACGTTTTATTACCCAAATATTAATTAGTTCCACTTATTTCACACTTTTGTGTTGGGGTTCTTTGATCGCCATTCATTAACCTACCTTGTGCTCTAAATTGAAGCATTTTAATGCATTTATTAACATCTTTGGTTCACTTTGATGACAAGTTTGTGGTCAATGGGTTGTTGGAATGATTGGGGATGTGAATTTGGGTTGTCTTAACTGTGTTTAAATATTTATGTAATCCCAAGAACTTAGCGTTTCATATTCTAGAAAGTTTATTAGTTATATTGAAGTGAGGAAATGCTCTTCTGTCAACGGTGGGATTGTAGCTTTGAGCTGTGTTGGTGAAAGATTCCTATTTCTGTTATTTTTGAACCAGCGGAATTCATTATTTGTTATATTCAGTTTTCTTGCAATGTGTAGGTATTGGACAGATCAAAGTTGGGACAATCTGATGAGAGAACCTTATATGAGGTAAGGCTTTTTGAATTAAGATTAAATTCCATTTTGGACATGATGAAAAACTGATTTGGTTGAATGCTTATTAAGATGCAACATGGAGGAGAGCCTGCTGATGCTGACTTCTTTCCAATCACGATGGATGGAAGTCTAGACGATGACATATTGCAACAGCGAATCCACGATGTTTGCGAAAATATTTTAATTAAAGCCTTTTTCTACCAAGTCGTGTAAATTAGGGCTCGTGGATCATCTTGGCAGGCCTGGGCAAAGGAAGACCTCCTCAAAGAACAAAATAAGGAACTAGCAACTTTTAGGTGTGTGTTTTTTGTGTTTTATTCTTAAGAGTTTTCTATTTGCAGTAACCATAGTGCTCAATGCAATTTGTTTATACGAGTGTTTTGTTTATATTAGTAGTTGCTGTCTGACCGACACACTTGAAAGTTTCTAAACGTATTAGCTTTTAGTATTTATCATTGAATGGAATTTCCTAAATAATTAGCTGCTGCTTTTGCTGGAAACTTCTTTTAATACGTTAATCTTTCAGCTGAGGCTTGAACCTATTGAAATTTAGATGTTACTATATTTTTTTTATTAAAAATCATTCGGTTAGATACTTCAAAATTTGATCCAAGTATAATGTTACTATTTGCGAAAATAATATTTATCATTGTTATAAAAATATATTTAACTATAAAAAATTAAAAATAATTTTTATTTTATCTAATAAATAATTTAAATTAATTATATAATTTATTAAAATATTTATAATAAAATATTGGAAGATACATTTTAATATTTTATTAAATGATTTCATAAATTCACATACTTTAATAATTTTACAGGAGTAAAATAATTTAAAAACAACTATTATATATCAATTCTAATATGATGTCCTTAATGGTCATTTTTATTTTCACCTCACATATTGTTTGCGTTGAATCCAAACACACATTCCACCATTGTTTTTAATCTCATCGCTATAAATGTCCAATCTCACCGCTACAGTAACTAATCTCACCGCCATCGCTATTTTTAACCTCACCGGAGGTAAACACACCCCCCATCCAAACTAGCCCTAAGACCACGTCTGGGACGTTGGCATCGATATAAGCTTTATGAATAAGACCACGTCTGGGACGTTGGCATCAATATGACTTTTACGTGTAAGACCACATGCGGGACAAGTGGCAATATAATATCTGAGTACATGTAAGACCACGTCTAGGATGTTGGCATTGTACAACTATTCCGAGCTATCTGAGTATTCTACTAGTTTCCTATTAGTTCAACGGGCAAATTTGTGATATGTATTGCACATTCAAGCTATGAACAAATATGTGATTGTAAAACCATTTCAGGTATGTTGATTATACACTAATTGTGTATACAAGGTAAGCATCTATGTGATCTTATTATGGTGCTATGAATATGAAATTGATAATATGATATGAAAAGTTTTGGTTAAATGAGTTATACGTTTATGTGATTCTTGAATTGTGAATATGGCAAATGTGATCAAAAGTATACAGTCAAAGCATATATGTGACAATTTACTAAGTGATTGATATGTGTTAATGTATTTATTTGCATATATGCCTCCTATGCTAAGCTCGTTTGTATATTGACTTACTAAGCTTTTGGAAAGCTTACTCCGTGTGCGATTTCTCTATTTATAGGTCGTCAAAGCTACTAAAGGCTCGGGACCATCAAGGATTAACATCACATTACGAAACTCTTTTTGGTACTCTTTTGAATATGTATATAGCTAAATATGGCATGTATAAGCTAGGTCTATGTATATGAGTTGTAAGGTGAAATTAGCCATGTGATTTGGCTAGTTATGTTTTTGGTATTATGTTTAAAGGAACATGAGATGTGAAGTTGTTTTGATGTAAATATGTGTAAGTTTTGTGTTGATAAATGCTTGAATGAATGAGCCATATGATACATATTTTGATATGAGTTGATGCATATGAAACGGTTAAGTTTTGTGTGAACAATGGATGATTTTGATTGTGTATGAATTAGGTGTTTTTGGTGTGTTTTATTAGCCTAAAAATAGTGAAAATAGCAGTTTTCACACGGCCTAGACACATGGGCGTGTGCCCAGGCCGAGTGGACAAGTCAATAGCTAAGAAAATTTCCCACGGGCTAGTGCCACGGCCATGTTGACAGGCCACACGGGCATGCCCCAAACCACTAGGCCATGTGCCCCTATTTTCACGAAAAAGTTTCTAAAGTTTCTATTTTAGTCCCAAATCATTTCTTAATCATATTTTGGGTTTCGTAGGTCCATATTAGGGTCTTAAAGATGAAATTTGAAAAATTTTAAATTGTGTCTCGGGATTATGTCCCAATCTACTCGTTTATCTATGTTTAACTCTGGTAATACCTCGTAACCCTGTTCCGGTGACGGTTTAAGGTTAAGGGGTGTTACATGACTTGTGTATGGCATGACTTTACTAGCAATAGTGGAATTCATAGTTCAATTAAAGAGTTAACAATATCTCTCATTGAAATTATGTGGATTGATAAATATGGAATGTGGCCACGGGTTGCTTATTTTAGAACGAACAATTTATCACAGCCATTTGTTTGGCAGTGATCATATTAATCATTAAGAAGACACAATGGTGACAATGAGATAAAATAAGATTGTATTGAGTGGACGGATTTAACTCAAAGGAATCAAGGATATCATATGACACTACAGCAAAACAGACTTTTTAGCGGCGTTTTTAGTGGCGTTTTAAATAAAAACGCCGCAAATATTATACATTAGCGGCGTTTGAAGGAAAACGCCGCAAAAAAATGAGCAATAGCGGCGTTTATTTCCAAAACGCCGCTAAAAAAGATATATAGCGGCGTTTATTCGTAAAACGCCGCTAAAAGTCTGAGCAATAGCGGCGTTTATTTCCAAAACGCCGCTAAAAAAGATATATAGCGGCGTTTATTCGTAAAACGCCGCTAAAAGTCTGAGCATTAGCGGCGCTTCTGGAAAAATGCCGCTAAAAGTCTGAGCATTAGCGGCGCTTCTTGAAAAACGCCGCAAATAATTTTAAAGTTTTTTTTGATATATATGACTGATTGTTCTTAAATTTATATATTAAATAATTTCTTATATAATCATAAAAGAGATTTATTAATTTTAAAATATTAAATTAATTATCATTATAGTTTAGGGTTTATGGTTTACCATATATAGTTTAGGGTGTAAGGTTTAGGAGTTACTATTTTAATATTTAGGGATTATGGTTTATGATTTGCAGTTTAAGGTCTAAGGGGGATGTGTTAGGGTTTCATGGGTTAAAAGTTAGGGTTAATGGGTTTAAGGGTAAATGTTAAGGGTTTGGGGTTAATACGTTAAGGGTTAAGGGTTAGGGGTTAGGGTTTTATGTTTTATGATTTAGGGCTTATGGGATAGAGGATAGGGGTATAAGGTTTAGATTAATTAGTGTCTTTTAATTTATATATTAAATAATTTTTTATATAATTGTAAAAGAGATAACATTAATTTTAACATATTAAAATTATGATTCTAGTTTAAATTATTTAAGAGATAAATAGACAAACTTTACATATATTAAATGGTTTAGGGATTAATCTTGGATTTTTTAGAATATAAATCAAAATATAAATAAAAAACGTCAAGGATTAATCTTGGATTTTTTTAGAATATAAATCAAAATAAGATAAATATAAATTATTATTTTAAAAAAATATATATCGAAATGGATTAAATCCCCAAAAACATACATGAACAATGATTTAGTGTGCAATTGTATACATGAACTTTAATTTGATCCAGATATTGTAAAATATTAACACAATTATTGATATAATTAACACCATTTTTTTATTTATATATTGCATACATAAAAATTTATATTTATTCAATAAAAAATATATTGATGGATTTATTTTTTAAAATGTATATGATTAAATCAAAATTAAAGTTTCAACTATACATTTAAACCACAATTAGAATTTCACGTCTATAATCACACATTAAACCAAAATTCATATATAATTCTGAGATATATCGCTATCCAAATTTAGGTGTATACATATAATTAAATGCCATTTATATAAAAATCTAAACAACTAATGCGGACCATACTTAAAAGAATAATGTTGATAAAAAAAAGAAAGAAAAAAGAAATCCTTTCAACAATATACTAGACCATGCCATACCCATGTATCAATTTAATTCCTAAAAGAATTGATCACGGTAATTAAAATTTAACTTTCAATATTTATATTTTTTTATCAATTTGATTCTTATTTTTTGAACCAAAACCTTCCACTTTTTTAAAAATGTTAAATTGCATTTTTAATAGGAATGTAATTGTAAAATTAATTTTTTTAATGATATTGACGTGAAAACGTACAAGGTAATTCACATGATATGATACTATTTTTTTATATGTTAATTTAAAAATTATAAAAATCGTCAAAAAATTAAAATTAAAAACTTAAAAACTTAAAAACTTTAAATTTTAAATTTTAATATTTTAATCCATATTTCAGTTAAAAAATTTAATATTCAAAATTTTTAAAAAATAAAAATTCTAAAAATTGATAATCTCAGCCCAAAAAATTTGAAATAAAAATATAAAAAATAAATTAAAAATAAAAAAATTAAAATTAAGTAATAGTGGCGTTTTTTTATAAAAAAACGCCACAAAAAATTAAAGTAAAGTTTGCAAAACTGTAGAAAACTGAGCCCGTATATATATTTTTTTAGTGGCGTTTTTTCCAAACGCCGCAATTGGATATACTATAGTGGCGTTTAAAAAGGAAAACACCCGTTTCTGCTTAGTTCAACTAGGGTTTTTCTTTTACTTCCTTCCTCATTCTGTCTCCATTTCTCCCTCTTTCTCCCCTAAACAGGGGAAGGTTTTGAATATAGCCCATCAGTACCTTAACATAAATGCTGCCTTTAAAACAACCTAAAACCCTCTCCACCGTTCCTAAAACCCTAGCAACCTTTCGCCTCCATGGCTTTCACTTCCATTCTCCGAAAAACAGCTAACTCCTTAGCTCCACTCGCGAGTAGACTCACTCGAGTCCAGAGAAGCTACCAGTCTTGCATCTTTATGGCCTTGAACCATGGCCTCCAGTCTCAGCATCCTATTGTGAACCGTTTTTACCCAAACACCCTACATTTCTCAACGGCTGTTGATTCTCAAAAATTCGCTTCTGACGAGTCTCTTCTCCGAGTTATTGAGTCTGAGATTCAGTGTGCCGAAGAGAGTGATGAATATGATCAGGTGAGTAATTAATTAGTTTTTCTTTTCCCATTTTCTTTTATCATTTAGGGTTTGTACGAAAGTAAGTGGAAAAATAGAAGTTGGATTTTGGGTGTTTTACGATCAAAATCGTGTCAACTGGAGGCTTGTAGGGATTGAATTCAAGAGCTGTCTTGGAACATGGTAACACTCATTGTAGCACTTATATCTGACCTGAGAAACATAATTAGAAGCTGCTTTTAGTCGTTTACAATATGGTTATTGAGAGAATTTGTGGGAAAAAAAAAACCAGAACAATCGCTTAATAGCTAGTATTGATGTTAAGTTTTCAAGCTGAAAACAATGCTCTATTTTGAATTGTTTTTTAATCATTTAAAAAAAAATGTTTCTTCACAGGCTAAAGGAACTCCAAGTGAATTCCCTTTCAAAATCGAAGACACTCCTGGAAATAATTCTGAACAATTATTACATGTTTTATGCAACCTTTTTTTCTCCTTCCCTTTTCCCATTTCAATTGTTTAATCTCATTTGTTGCTTATGCTTTTTCGCTGTGTATATTTATACATATTGCAACTTTTTTTTAGTCAAAAAAATAATAATCACAAAGCCCTTAAAAGGGAGTTTAAAGTTTTTTGTAAGATTTAAAGGTATGTCATAAGATTTAGAATGATTTTTATATGTAGCTTTGGTATCTTCCAACAATAATGGTGGAGATTATCCACTTCTTTGTTAAAATATTGATGCCAGTCAGCCCATTGATTCAAACACTTTAGCTTTGTGCATATTTCCAGTTTCCATATAAGAACAGACCACTTTGATCAAAGTTTTATCCTTCGATTTTTCCAATATGAAATCTTGATGGATCATGTTCTCTATTTTTTACTTTAAGGGAAAAAGGGATATGCCTAAAATAATCTAGAAAAAGAAAATAAAAAAGAAAAGAGCTTTGTTTCAAGGATCACAAATACATGGAACATATAAGACAGTTTTGACCAGATTCTTTTTCTTTCAATAGATTTTTCTTTTCAGGGTAAAATTAAAAGGCCAGATAATGGGAGAAGTTGATGAACTGGTTGAAAGAAAGAAAGCAAAAAAATAACCCACATGGCTGATGCCTGGGGCTTTGGAGGAAGCATTTGGTGGGTTAAGAGCTTTATGTGCTTGCTTTTCACGGCAATGGAGGGTTCCACTACCTTCATCTTCATCCCCACACTTGGAAAGTTAAGTGCTTAAATATTTCCAAGTTAGATCTTGTACATCCAGCAGCAAAGGTATGTTATTCCACCATGCTTATCTATTTGCTTTACCATGTGAATGCCCTTTTCGCCTATATTTGTGTTATTTTCATTCTTTCTTATCTTTTTGTGGTTTGTCTTGGCAGTCAATGATTGAATTGAGCCGTACCCAAGATGAAGAAGTTGGAGATGGAACAACATCTGTCATTGTTCTTGGTATATCTTTATACAGCAGAATGCTGTTTATGTGCTATGTTTGATATTTTTTAACGTAGTAGTTAATTATCCAGTTTTATTCTTTTATCTATAAGATGTTTTTTTTTGAAGAACTGGTAAAATTTTCAGAAGCTCAATGGAATTTTAATTGCCATGGGTTCATGTGTTTATCCATGATTTAATCAACATGTTAGGATCCAATTGCCTTTAGTACTTATATTTGGTGTACTTTTTGGTGCAGCTGGTGAGATGCTTCATGTTGCAGAAGCTTTTATTGAGAAAAATTATCATCCTAAGGTTATTTGTCGAGGTAAAGTACCTGCATTAACCATAAACCCCAACCCCATGATAATATATAATAATTATATTAAATATTTTAAATGCAATTAATAATCTAATTTTTTGTTTTCTTTTATGAGTTTATGTCCCACTTGCTTTTATGCCGATTTCCATATTTAAATGTTCAGCCGCTCCATTCCACTGTTGCCACCCCTATTTTGTTTCGTCACAATTACACAATGGAGGTTAAGAGAGTAAATTACATTATTTAAATGTAATTTTTAATTTAATAATATATGGGAAATAATTGAAGTAAAGAAAGGGGCAGGATGGTGATTTGAGTGTGTGCATGTGGAGATTGTCTTTTCAGCAGCAAGTAGATCCATTTCCAAGCTCATATGCTTCACCGCTTTGCTTCTTTTCTTGTTTTCCTGCTCTACTTTCACTTCTACTGGTAAGTGTCCACTTCTACTTCAATCTGGTTCTTAATTTACTTCAAGATAGTTGGAGCTTGAATGTTTTTTCATTGTTTCAGTTTTGGAATCTGCCTTTTGTTGATATAAAAAGGCAAATTGGGTTATATTACAATCTGTATCCAAGACATAGAACCTATCAACATTTTTGTAAGCAGTTGATGGATATGATATACTTAATAAAGATTGAAAGATTTGGGTAATACAAGAGAAAGATTGAAATTTATTATTGAGTTATCATTATTTTATTTATTTATTTCGGTTTTGATTTGTTATTTTTTAATGGATTTTCGTTTTTGCCATTTGAAGTAAATGGATGGCCACTAATCAAACATAATTGTTATATGTAACAGAAAATTAATGTATCTTTTTCTTTTAAATACTGTCCCCCTTTAAAAAAAATCAAGTACACTTTTTGTTATTTTTGTGCTGACAAACTAGACTTGCATAAAACCAAATGGAGCCTCAATGTATCCACCTTGGGTATGAACGAAATGAGTTTTATTTATTTATTTAAATAATTGATTTCCGTGGCGTCCATGATTCACATGGTGATTTATTTAGGCTATATGTCGTGAGGACATTGATTACCTTCCTTTAGTTGTATAACTTCTGATTTATTATTGGCTTGTATATATGTTTTCAGCAACTTAGTTTAATTACTTTAGTACAGAGATGTTTGCTTTTCAAGCTGAGATTAACAGCTTCTTAGTTTAATTATCAACACTTTCTACAGCAATAAGGAGATCTTTCTTCGTGAGCTCATTAGCAATGCTTCTGATGTAAGTCCTGCTATTTTCTGTTTTAACTTCTTTTTTTTGGTCGTCAATATGGAGATTTTTTTTAATTACTTTATTATAATTTGGCCTTTTCTTCATTTGTCCAGTGGTGACCAGTAGTAATTAAGAATTATAATCAAGACAATACTAATTAAATTAAATAGTTTTGAGATCCCAAAATCCAGAAAGAATGTTTTTCATTTTTGGTCATGCCTCAATTTTTGTCTGATATCTGAGTTATTCATTCAGGCATGTATCAGATTCAAGAAGCAAACCAAATGGTTGAGGAATTCATGCTTGCTGCCCATGTTTCAGTTGCCAAACAAATCCGTGATTGTTTTCCTTCTTGTTCGCTACTAAGGTAAACTTGTTTTTTCTGTACTTCTTTGCTATAATGTTCTTGTGGGACTTGCATTTCTATTGTACCTCTTCTTTCATTCACTGTCTAGTTCTGGTTTGTGCTTATGATTTAACCATAAGGTTTATCCCATCAAAAAAGTTATTTTATTTTTGTAAATGCCAGCAGAAATCCTAACCAGTTTATGATCTTGCGTAAATTTATATCACTGGAATTATTTATCATAGGATAAATAAGATTGCATGTTAGTATTTTTAATGTGAACCACTTGGTCCAAGATGGTGTTTAATCATAAAATAAGCATTAGCGGATGATAGTTGTCACTATTATACATCGTGTAATCTCTTCAACAATCCAGATTATCAATGGAAAATTCCAGTGTTGTGGCTATTTCTTTGACATTGACACTGCTGTTGTTTGGCACTCGGCCTTGCCTCCCTGACATTAATTTTTGGTTCAGGCGGCATCCAACTCCCACGAGAGAAATGCTTGAACCTTTGTTGTGCATTGCTGCAGCCATTGGACTCAACTTGGATGTTTCATCATCAAAGGCGTTGGCTGATTGTTTAATTGTGCTGGTGCTGGATTTGACACCACCTATTTTCAATAGTAGGAGCCTGATTTTTCTTGTGAGTTGGATAAACTCATAGCATAATATAGACTTATGAAATTTCTTGTGTATTGGTTGAGTTTTAGATTTGTGCCCTTGGAACATAAATTGATTTGTATAGGAACTGTTATCAAAGTAATGCTAAAGGATTTGCTTAAGTGGGTAGAGGGATAAGAATGGATTTGTATGTAAACTGTTAACCAATTAAAGCTTGTTTGGGTGCTGTGATAATAGTGTTGCTTTTTTATGTAATATTTAATTTTTTTATTTTTCATGACTTTTAGCGGCGTTTTTGGGAAAAGTGCCGCATGACCTTTAGCGGCGTTTGTGGAAAAAGCGCCGCTAAAAGTCATGACCTTTAGCTGCGTTTGTGGGAAAAGTGTCGCTAAAAGTCATGACCTTTAGCGGCGTTTGTGGGAAAAGCGCCGCTAAAAGTCATGACCTTAAATTTTACGGTGCCTCTTTTAGCGGCGTTTTTTCCGGCGCTTTTAACTATTAGTGGCGCTTAAAAATGCCGCTAAAGGCCTAAAAAAACGCCGTTAAAAGTCCAAATTGCTGTAGTGTGAGGGTAACACACACTCAAAGGAATCAAGGAATCAAGTCATTTTTGGGAAAATTAATTTTGATCAAGTAAAAATAAATTATTCAAATTAATAAAAATTAATATGATATTTTTAGAAATTAATTTTCAAGTCAGATAGTTGGCCCAACGGGTAATTGAACTTGAAAATTGGATCTCAGATCATAAATTGGGCCCGGGAGCCCAAAATTGAGACCAAGACCCAAAAATTGGTTGAATTGAGCCTGGTACGTGAAACCGGGCAAACGGTCCAATCGGTGGCTAGATCGGATCGACCGGACTGTCACTGGGCCAAACCAAACCTACAGAAACCAAACCAGCTTGGGATGCTGGCAGCTGCGACAACGACATTCCAATGGCCGAAAAATGGTCGACGATGGTGGGTCTTCGATGGTTGAGCAGTGGAAGAATTACACTCCTACTTGAACTCTACCAGAGAATTTGATTTCAGATTAATTATTCCAAAAAATAATATTTTTTAATAGATTTAATATTAAATTAAATTAAATACTTATCTTAATAGTATTTTATTAATTTAATATTAAAGTGATTAAGTTTAATCATAGTTGAACTCTTTAAACTCTCCTTTATAAAGAGAACTTTGGGTCATTATTTTTCACACTTGAATTCAAGAGAAAGTTGTAGAGAGAAAATTCTCTGAAGAGATTATTTCAGAAAATTTCTAGAGATATTTTTCTTATTTACAACTTGGTCTAAATTTTAGTGAAATTACAAAATTACCCTACTAGTAATTTTTGTGAATTTTTTTTTATTTTAAGTGAGCCCACACTCAATAGACGTGAGCTTGAGGATAGCAAAAAAGACTACTCGGTCGAAGCATTCATCCTAGACAAATAAAAAAGTACAATTTTGATTAAGTGTTTATTATTTTAGATATCACAACCAAGTTCTTGTTTTGGATTTTTTTTTTTAAAACTTTGATTTTCTCTTAAATTTATTTTTCGTTGCATTTTTCAAACCCTTTTTTCCCAAAAAACGGACCATGTTTGTATGCATTTGACACTTGTCAAGATCCATTAAAAGGTATCAGATGTATATATATATGGTGAGAAGGGATCGTCTGAATGGTTTTTCTTCCTTCAACATTACCCTTTAGCTCATCTTCTTGTTTATTAAGTTGGAAGCTAAGGTTTTGAGTTAATCAGTGGATATTCCACCTCCTGGTAAGTCTGATAGCTTTGCATGTTAAGTTTTTGAAAGAGTAAGGAATGTTAAGAAGTATATAAACAACAAGTTATGAATAAGAGGCCCTGAATGGGGATCGTCTGTAGTTGAGATGATAGCAAATTGTCTGTTAATGAGTTTTTAATGATGGTTCTATGTTCTTTAAATAGTTGTTGCTGGTGGTTTGTGAAGGGTGCTCGAGTTTGAAACTTCAAGCTACAGTATAAGTGAGTCTCTACCCTGACTCCTGCATGTAAACTATTCAAGTAGAGACATATATGATGATAACATCTTGGATAATTGGTAAGTGTATGAAGTATAGTAATAATGTTGAATATTTTTATTTGAAGTTGTAACAGCCCAATTTCAGTGAAATTGGAACAGTGGTTTCGAGACCACAAATCCGATCCGAAAATAAAATTTATTATAATTTTATTTTATGGTCCGTAATATGATACAAATGTCATGTGAAAATTCTGATAAGAAAATTTTACCGATTATGTGCTTACTTACGAGAAGGACCAATTCACATAAAATGAAAAAGTTGAATTCTAGTAGCTATAAGGATCAAATAGTTATGGAGTTCAAAACTTAAGGTCCTTATATTATAATTAGACCATAAATGAAAAGTATGTAAATATTTTTGGTGACTCATCCATGGAAATTTAGAAAAAGGCTAAGGACTAAATTGAAAATTAAAATAATTTAATTAATTAAAAGATGATAAAGGAATTATCATCTTATTTTCTCATCTTCTTCCCCAAAATATTCCATGGAAACCCTAGGAAAGAGAAAGCAAGATTTCTTGGTCAAATTGGGTAAGTTTTCTTGTCCCGTTTTTAGTAAATTTGATATTTTGAAACTGAGATAGCTTAATCTAATCTATTTGGGGGATTAATTTGAAGAGTTATCAAAGTATGGAAATTAGGTCATGGATTAATATGCTTAAAATTTGAAATTTATGGTAGAAAATGAAAGGTTGTTGATAGATAAATAACTTTTACAAAGTGATTTTTGATGAAAACATGATTTAGGGACTAAAATGTAAAGTTATGAAAATTGAAGAAAAAAATATGAAATTTATAGAATATATGTGCTGTAAAATGTATATTTAAAATTCGGTTAGGCTTAGAATAGGAAATAAATTACATAAATTTCATTTTCCGAGCCTAGGGACGAAATTGGAATTTATGGAAAAGTTAGGGGCAAAATGGTAATTTTGCATAGGATGTAAATTGAGTCCACTTGTATATGAAATGTGATAAATTGATGTTTGGAGCTAGAATGAGAAAAAGAGGAAAATGTCGAATTAGTATATTATATATACACGAACATTTGTCGAGGTAAGTTTGTGTAATTAAATCGTGTATATTTATATGCTTAAATTAAATGTTGTGCTTGTGAGTTGTATAAATATTATATGTATTGACATTGGAAATATACCTAACGAAGCTTGATCAATAATAAGGCCCGATAAATGATAAATGATAAAAATGTTACTTATGTGCTTGAAATGAATGCGGAATGTGTCTGTTTGAATTATGTGAATATAATAAATGTATGAAATAATCACATGCCTGATAATGCTTGGAAAATGTCAAATTTCGTTTGAATAAATGGAAAATTCAATGGATATGTGATTTCCTGAAATGAATGAGGTCCTGCATTTGTTGCTGACAAAATTTAGCTCGGACGAGTAATTCCATTTACCTCATTATAAAAAGGATTTAGCCCAGACGGGTAATTCTGATATAAGTCCTCTTGAGCATATGTTATGGATTGGATTTAGCTCGGACGGGTAATCCAGGTCAAGTGCTTTAGAGCATATGTCATAAAAAGGATTTAGCCTGGACTGGTAATCCTGTTGTATATATGTGTGGCTCGAGAGTGTACTATCTGAAATAGTACCTTATGGATACCATTGAATATGAATTGACTAATTTACTGATTTGTACACTTTGTGTGTACTACCTGTGTATCCATTGATATTTCGAATAAATTCAACGGGTAAAAATCCTGACATGAGAATATATGAATAAGAAATGAGTTATTACACGTTTTTGTCTAAAATACATGAAAATGATGATATATGATAATTGATATATGAAGACATGAGATGATGATATTTGTACATGCAATTCATTTGATGGATATGTTCATCCTTGATTATAGACTTGCATACTTTGAGTGTACTACTACTCGTATGACATTGATATTTCAAGTAATATGAGTAAAGTTCTGATATGAAATATTTTGAACTTGAGATGAACTATTATGAAATTATACTTGTAATATAAAGAGATGGTTTATACATGTTAAATGAACACATGTTGTGGAAAGCATATGTGCCTAGAAACTTGATTGTTGTTAAGCCCAAACATGTTTTGATGTTATTATGGAATATATGACTAACAAAGGCAATAAGGATATGTGTAGGGTTTGAGGTCAAATTGAATGAATGTGCCTTACATAGTTACCTCAAAATGGAATGAATGGTAAGTTAAGTACCATGTTATACGAACTTACTAAGCATGTAATGCTTACTTAGTTTTATTTCTCTGTTTTATGGTATATCAGAAGCTCGTTGGATTGAAAGCTTGGTGGAGATCACTCACACTATCCATCGGCCCATGTCGGAACAATATGGTAAATCAATTATGGTTATAATGGCATGTATAGGTTATATTGGCCATATTAGCATGTAAATGTAAATGATTATGATAATCTAGCCATTGGAATGGCTAGTGATGATTATGTTTTGGTATATGTATATATATGTATTAAGTTTATTTTATGGAGATAATATAAGTGTTTGTTATTGATTGATTGAGAAATGTTAAATGAGTATGCTTATAAAAGGTAAGATTAAAAGCATGAATGCATGTAACAATATATCATATTAGATGTTATAAATTGCTTGAATTCAATGCTTGGATTGGTTGGTGTTTGGATGTAAGTTTGGTGCAGGAACTTAGTAAAAACTTTGGGTGAGAAATGAAGCTAGAAATGGCTTTATTTTGTCTGCACAGGTAAACCCACGAGTGTGCGTCTAGATCGTGTGTGACACACGGCTTGGTACATGGGCGTCTGGTTAGGCCGTGTGTCCCTTGCATATTAAATTTGAGAAAAACAGAATACTCAGAATTGAGCACACAGGCAGAGACATGGGCGTGTGTCTCAGCCGTGTGTGCTAAACGGCCTAGTACACGGGCGTATGGCATGGCCGTGTACACAAGTCAGAGAGTTACACGGGGTCAAACACGGCCTGTAGCACAGACGTGTCCTAGGGTCACACGGGCGTGTCCATTGGACCACACAGGCGTGTGAGCCCTGCACCTTGGAAAATTTTTGTAATTTCGCAAAAAATTCTTAGAGTTTCTAATTAAGTCCCGACCCAATTCTAATGCTTGTATTGGGCCTCAAGGGTCCATTTAAGGGACGATATCAATAATCTCGGTTAATGAATAGTAATATACGTGAATTATTTGTAAATGTTCTAAAAGTTTCGGTAATAATCCGTAACTCTGTTTCCAACGATGGACACAAGTTAGGGGTGTTACAGAAGTAAATGAGTTGTTGTATGAATAAAATGAGATAAAGACTGGACTGACAGATCACGACATGAAGATGTATAAGTCCATATGGCTGAGACCCATGGCATAATATGACAATAAGAATATTCATGGTGATGCACTCAATGAGATGTAAACAGAACTGACAGATCACGACATGAAGATATGTGTAAGTCCATAAAGGAGAAACCCATGGCACCTTTTGTGAAAGTTCGTCGGAACAGTAAACACGTGATTCTATGTGATACTTGTGTGGCGTAATCTGCTAAGCCTTAGTGGCGTATTCTGTGTTGCCCTTGTGGCGAATTCGGTGATGTCTGTGTGGCAGAATCTGGTAAACTGCCTTTGTGGCAAGATCTGGGTATGTTATGAGATTTCTTCGATAACTAACTCTATGATAAGGTGTAACACCCCTAACAGTATCCGTCGCCAGATTAGGGTTACGAGGTATCACCGAACAAAACTCAACTTTTATACAATCACATAATCACTTATGTCATATTCGAAATTATATACATTTCACTCAAAGCATTCAAAATATCAAAGTAATAAGATAATTCATTACATTATAAATACCATGCGCATACATTAAGGCATTCAAGTAAATGTCTTATCATTTCATACACCATATATATAATATGTATCCATATGATTAATACATAGACTGAACATCAAACATTTTGCTTCATACTTCTTTACCGGTATATGTTAACTAAATGATCTAAATAACATGAATTATAATCAATTAACATATGCGGCATTATCACAAAATGGTCAAATATAGATTTTAACCATTACACCATTATGCGCATATCATCATATTAAAAATGAACCATTTGTTTATTACACTAAATGAAAAATTATAATATAATCAAATTGTACATTCAGTAACCGAATCAACTTACCAAATTCGTAGGAAACACATAGCCAAGCATCACATTATATACATGATATTACTTACCAAACAAACTTAAACCATAATCAAACATAACTGAACTCAAACATAGAAATCAAACACATCAAGTATTTAACCAAGAACATATAAAACCAAGCTTAAATATAATGATCAAGCCATTTTCACATGGCTTTATATATAAAACTTCAAAACTACCGAAAACATAAGCTAGCCTATACATGCCATAGGTTCAAAGTTCAACTTTTAACAAAATATCGAAATTGAAATCGATAGTGTGACGAATTTCTCTGACGATCCCCGAGCTCGTAACTAGCTTCCAAAATCTATAAAACAATGAACAAACACATACACAATAAGCTTGAATAGCTTAGTAAGTCAAAAGCAATTAATTTATTAAACGAACATTAGTATTAAAAATCAACTAAGCCGAATTAAGAAATCATTAATCAAATACACATTTTCATGCTTGAAACTTATATACCATCACATGAACATTATCAAAATATATTAAATTAACCGAATACACAATTATTCATAAGCATATATAATTCTCACTTTCATAATGCATACTTCATATATTCATCTCAAATATATATACTTACCTTACTTTTCCAATCATTTAACTTAGCACATACTTGACCTTTTAGCTCGATTTCACATTCGATCTTAACTTGATATTGCCTATTAAACCATTTAGAATTAATAAGGATACTCGGATAGTTGGAAAGCTCGTACAATGCCAACGTCCCAGATGTGGTCTTACATGTAACCACATATCGATGCCATTGTCCCAGACAGGGTCTTACACGAATCAAATACGATGCCAATGTCCCAGACATGGTCTTACACGTAAATCACAAGTCAATGCCAACGTCCAGACGTGGTCTTACACGAAAACACATATCGAAATTCCTATGTCATGACATATGTATCCTAACTATTCCTAAGGTTCGTACGGGGCTTTCGGACGTTTTAACTCGATCGATTGAAGCTCGTAAACAATGCTCCCATGTTTAATTCAATTCAACAAGTATATTTATATACAAATAATAATTCAATTTTGCACTATTAAAATATATACAATTGAATTTAATGACTTTTATTTACTTATGGACTTACCTTGGCAAAGGTGGACAAACCGGGACGACTATTCGACAACTTTAGATTTCCCCCTATCCAAATTTGATTTCTTCTTTTCTTGATCTGATTCAATATAAAATTGACTTATTTAATCAAATATTCAATCAAATTCATCCCAAAACACAATAATGGACTAATTACACTTTTTCCCTGACATTTCACATTTTTCACAATTTAGTCCCTACAGGGCTTTCGGACGTTTTAACTCGATCGATTGAAGCTCGTAAACAATGCTCCCATGTTTAATTCAATTCAACAAGTATATTTATATACAAATAATAATTCAATTCTGCACTATTAAAATATATACAATTGAATTTAATGACTTTTATTTACTTATGGACTTACCTCGGCAAAGGTGGACAAACCGGGACGACTATTCGACAACTTTAGATTTCCCCCGATCCAAATTTGATTTCTTCTTTTTTTTGATCTGATTCAATATAAAATTGACTTATTTAATCAAATATTCAATCAAATTCATCCCAAAACACAATAATGGACTAATTACACTTTTTCCCCTGACATTTCACATTTTTCACAATTTAGTCCCTATTTCACAAAACACAAAATATTCAAAATTTCACCACACTCATGCTTGGCCGAATTTCACTAAGGTTCCTAGCAGCCCATTTCTTTCATTTATTTTACATTTTGACCCCTCAATTTACAAAATTCACAATTTAATCCTAAATAGGCATTTTTACTAAAAATCACTTAATTAAACTTAACAATCTAACAACATATATTTATTTTTCATCATCAAACACAAAAATCATCAAGATCTCAACAATGGCAATTCATGAATACATGATCAAATTCAAAAATTCAAGCATGGGCTAGCTAGTATTTAAAGCAACGATATCAAAAACGTAAAAATGATAAAAAATCGAGCTAAACACATACCTAATTTTGAAGAACACAAGGGTCGAACCTTTAAAACTATTTTCTTTCTCTTTTCTTTTCTATTTCGGTCATGCAAAAGATGAACAACATTTTTTTATTTGTTTTATGTTTTATTATAATAACATTAATATATTAATTACCATTTTAGCCTTTTTATTTTCATTTAAAATCCACTAACCATTGGTTTTTATGTCCATCCAATATTTCAATGGTATAATAACAACATAAGGACCGACATTATAAAAGCCATAGCAATATAGCACTTTAACAAATAGCAAACTACTTTTGCATTTTACGCGATTAAGTCCTTTTAATAAATCAGACACTCAAACGATAAAATTAAATCATGAAAATTTCACAGATATCAATTCACATATTATAAACATAGAAAATAATATTTAAATATTTTTCTGACTTGAATTTGTGGTTCCAAAACCACAGTTCCAAATAGGGTCTAAACGAGACTGTTACATAAGGATCTGATAAGTTTGAAGTTAACTTGGTTTGGTTAGTCTTGTGATGAAGTTGAATGAGCTTTAAGAGGCGTTTCTTGAAAGAAAGTATACATCTGTATTTCTAAAGAGGAAATTTGCCATGGTAGTCTGCTAGTATAGGATATTGGTGTATTCGTAGTTATGAAAGGTGTAAGTGTTTGTTGGACTGAGTTTGTCTACGCTATGTAAGGATGAAATTTGAGTTATCTAGTATCCGCCATATCTGAATAGTTTCATGTCTCATTTTGAGATTATTTGGAATCTGAGTTGATTGTCAATTTGGGCGTTCTCGCATTTTGTAACAAAGTTATTTGAAATTCCTCTAGATAACTTGGAACGTTTCATTATCAGTATATATTATGATTTGGGGTTGATTCAAGACATGATTTGATAGGTAGTCTGTTAGTTACTAGATGTAATATGAGAGTTTGACAGAATTAAGATCAATATGGAGTTCAACTTAAGAGGTCCATTAGTTTTTCTATTCGCCAAGAGAAGCATTTGTGAGTACCCATCCTGGGAAAAGCTATTTTTTTTATCAATTGGGAAAATGTATTCTATGTGTATTTGAAGGGGATTTCATCATTGGTATGCTTTGTATAGATATTCTTCTGAGAGATACCTTGGTTGTTCTAAGGAGGAATAAGATATGTATCGTTTGGTAAGATCTGGAGTTAGCCAAGGAGTGAAGTAGGAGTTGATACGTTGAGTATAAAAGTCGGCGTATAGGTATATAATTGATATTATGAAATTATCAGCCAAAGACAGAGATGCAATCCGAAATTTTCAAGATGAGGAGTTCAACTGGAAAGGCTCCAAGGTATTTTATATTAAAACTCACTAAGTTCATGTGAACTTACAAAGTGTTTGTTTATATTCCAGGTCTTGCTGAGTGGGTACGCCAAGAGAGATCAAGCCAGGAATGCGACAGGGAAACAGTGAGTTGGGTAAAGGACATCTTAGGAGTATGACGTATAGTTCCCTATGCCAAGAAGAGTCTATCTTTAACAAACTTTTGTGTTGTAATGTATTATATATACATTTTTCAAGTTCTGTTGTATTCTTGAATATTTTATTTATTTCTTGTTCAGAAAACATTTATTAAAGTAATAAGAAATATGTTAGAAAAAGGATTATACACAGATTGTTTAAAATTTATGCTAAGTGTTTGTTTGTCATAACATCTAATATCCGGACTCGGTGATTAGGGTCGGGTAGAGGGTAATACAATTTTATTTAAACATTTCGTATAAAAATAATAAAAGATAAAAAAAATACCATTATTTTTTACTTTCTTAAAATAGTGATTTTTATGCCACTTCTTTAGCCAAATTAGTATTGAATTGACTTATAACACCAAACTCAATAAGGGATTTTATTATAGTATGTATATATGTACAGATAACATATAATACCATAACAGTAAAAGTATTATCAAGGCCTTTGTGTTAGGAGTTAAATTGTATTTTGACTCCTCTACTCAAAAATATGCAAATCAGTCATTGTACGTTAGATCAAAAAGTAATTTTTTTGTTAAAAATTGACGTGGTTGATGGAATAACCAGAAAATAACTCGTAATATGCCATATATATATATATCTCATGCTGATGTACATAGTCCAATTTTTAATAATAAAAATGGATAAAATTTTTAACAAAAAGACTGATTTACTTTTTTATTTAACATATAAAATTTAATTTACCTATTTTTAAATAGAGAGAATAAAATTCAGGTTAACTCCTAATCCATCATTCATTTACCTACCATAGCTTACTCTACTTCCGCCAAAGGTTGAGCACTGTAGAAGGATATATTGGCGGGCTAGAGTTGTGATTTTGTGGCTTAAAAATTTAATTCCTTGGTAGCTGATTGACAGACTGTATCCTATGGTTTATTAGGGCTTACCTAATTAAGAAGTACAAGGCATTTAACTGGACCTGCCTTCAACCATAGCTGCTCCCAACACTGCTTATGAGTCCCAAAAAAAAGACCAAACTGGTAAATCGAAACAACATCCAAATTCTTAAAAATTGAGCTATGTGTCTAAAATATTTATTCGAATGTTAAAATATCTATACTTAGAAACTATCTATACATATATTTGAATTCGGTTTAATTAATTTTGAGAGCTTAAGCTCCATAAACTTGAGCTATTTAGGAAGTTGAATTCAAGACTTGAGCAGCTCATTAGCTTGATTGAGTTTTTCTTTAATATATATTTATAATTAGTAATTTAAACTTCAACTTGAGCTTAAGTTAAAATAATTAAACTTGAAATCAAGTATGAGAATTAAAAAAAAAAAAGTTTGAATTAGACTTCATCTTTAAAAGTAAAACTCAATCAAATTAAATTAAGATTTAAGCCTAGAAATTTTAGTCAAGCTCAAGCTTCTTACAAGTTCAGCTTGTATTTGACTCCATTACTATCCCAACATTTTGTATGATTGTAGTTTAGAGTTTAAGATTTAATTAATTTACTTATTAACAAAATATAAATCTACAGAATATTAATATCTACATATCCTCCTATTTCATAGTGATAATAATAATAGTATCCAAATCTATAATACCTGAATGTATAAAAAAAATCATGTATTATTACAAACGTTTGTCCACTATGAGTTTTTATTTATTTTCAGTTAATATTTAATGCATTGTACATGCAGTTCAAATATAAATTCATTCTTTTTAAAAATTAAAATAATTTCTTTTATATAATGCGTAAATTAAGTATAACTTCAATTTCCTAAAATAAAAATTACACGCTTAAATACATTTAAATTTTAAATAATTTCAACTAGATGATGAAAAGTAAATTTTACAAGTAATTTTAAATTATTTGCACTATTATCTGGATCTTGTTATTTAGTATAAACTCTAAATACCTATATATTATTAAAAAATAAATATTTAACATTTAATTCTCTTCTAAATAATTAGACGAGTTATCGATTTTGTACATAATATAATTTTAGAAGAAGTTAAAGATTTGCTTTTAAATCCTTATACTCTTTTAATATTTAAAATTTAGTCTCTCTATTTTTATTTTTAGAAATTGTCTCTCAATTTTTTAATTTTAAAAATATAAATTCTATTATTAACATATTTTTTTCGATTCATTACAACACCATTTGTTTTGTTTCATAACTACAAAGTAAATATTTTTTTTAATTTTAAAATATCAAATCAGTTAATTTAACAAAAAAATTAAATCGTAAAATCTGAAAAAAATAAGAATAAATTTTAAAGTCCAAAAATTTACGAAGGCGGTCCACGTGGGAGCTCAATACATTGCATGCCGCATAACTTTATAAATAAACAAACCTTCTCTCATACACTAAAAAGAACCACCAAGCACATATATACATATCTTTCTTCTTATAGTACTGCGAAAGGAAAGGAAAAGGAAAAGAATGGAGAAAAGTAGAGTTTCAATGGTGGTGATGATTTGTTTAGTGGCGGGGGATTTACTTATAGAACCAACAGCAGCTGATTTTAACGCCATAGTATTCGGGCTCTGCTATGGACCTTGCTATGTGCTCTGTCGCATTCGACCGGGAACCTCCAATATAACTTGCGCTCTCAAATGCCTCACAAGTTGCATCATTAAGAAATCTAATACAGTCGGCACCGTCGGAGACACCCAATCGTTTTGCCACCTTGGTTGTGCTTCCGCCATGTGTTCCAACTTAAGCTCCGATAATGATCCTGGTAATCCCTTTCCTTTTCCTTTTCTATTTAAATTACCAACTTCAATAAATTTTTTTCTTAACAATTTCATTATAAGTTGATTATATCTGCTCTTTTAACATCATATATAGAACTATTTATAGTCCTTCCAAATCTATAAATAGAATAAGCGCACTCGAACCAACATATTCCTGTATTAGCAACAATATTCAACTCAAATTGAGCTAAAATTCAATTCACAATTTTAAGAATATTAAATTTTATATAATAAATATACTATTTATTTTTCTTTTAACCCAAAATATATTTATTAAAATTTCATAAAATTGTTAAAAATACTTTAATTCAAATGGTAGAAAGAAAGTATTCATATTCACGAAGTCTTTGTTCAAATGTTATTATAGATAAATTTTTATTTATTTATAAAAAATATAAAAATACAAAAACACCCTTACAATCATATTTTTTTGAAAAAAATAACATAGAAAATTTCAGGTTTAAACAGCATTTATTATATTTATTTTTTAATTATCAGTGATTTGGATTAAAGAATAATATTAATAATAAGAAAATAAATAAAATATAAATATTAAAATACATAGTACATGACACTATAATGTGACCACTGATAATAAAAAAATATGAAAATTTATTAGCAAATAAAATGTATTTTTTAAAAATAAAAACTTTAGATATCTTTAAATTTATTTAACTGTTAGGATAGATTTGTAAGATTTTTAAATAATTTCACTTGAGATCTGTTGAAGTTGTGAAATTAATTTATTTGATATTTTTAATATAATAAGGTTTTTCTTTATTTATTGGTTTAAATTTGTCAGCTACAAAGGCAGTTGAAAGCTGTGTGGGTGGTTGCTCAGAGACATGCGCCAAGAAGAGCTGATGAAGACGCCATTAAAGAGATAATAGTGAATGAATAAAAGCCCTTTTTATTTGGGTTTACCTTTAAATGTTTTTCCTTTTAATACTCCCTCTAATGGAATAAAATAATGTAAAACATATATTATATTTGGGTTAGTCTGAATGTAAAAATTTTGGCTCTTTTATTTTCAATTTAATATTTGCTGAAATATTGCAATATTTTTAATATCACTTCAACTATTTATCACAAGAGATTGTTTACAATTTGGGTAAATGTCAAATTTTTGCAAAAGTGAAAAAAAAATTATCATGCACTTCAATTCAGTTTGTAGTAAAAAATTAGGTAATGTCGTGTTTAGAATAGAAAGCAGAATTGTTGAATCGGATATTACTTGAAACGAAAAAAACAATAAAGACATAATTTGAAACCTAATATATTTATTTGAGCATTTTAAAAAAAGTAATTTGACAATTTTTAAAGGCTCAACCTTTATTTAAGTACATTCGTAAATGTTTTGTCATTGTATGTTCATTTTGAATGGTTTGGCCCTTATGTGAGCAACTTCCAAAAGATTGAATCCTAATTTGAACATTTAGCAAAATAATAATAACAATAACGCAACGTTTGGTTACTAATGTAGTAACATGAGGAAAAAACTTATTTAACACATACGTTCTAAACTAGTTAGATGTAAACTAAAGAATGATTAGTACAAATTTAAACATGCAATTAGAAAGATGAATAAAATCTCTTATAAAAAAAATATGACTTTCTCAAAATAAGCAGACAAATTTCCTTCTCTTTGCCACAAACAAATCGTGCGAGTGGCTAAACATTTACCGATTGTGATTAGTTTATAACTAACCAATGACTAAAACATGTGGAAGAAAATAATACTCAACCAAATGTAGTATAAAGGTTAACGTATACCTTAGCCTCTGAACTTAACAATTTGTAAATAGTTGGTACGTAATTTTTTTTTGGATCTAACTAGTACTTAAACTTGGAAATCGTTAATCAAGTTAGTACTTTTTTTAGATACCTGGTTAACGCAGTTAAATTTTATGTTGGTAGCTAATAAAACATTGGCACGTGTCCTCAAATTAAAAAAAAGAGGTTAATGTATACTTTAACCCTTAAATTTGACAATTTATTTTTAATTAGTGTTTAGACTTTTTTTACCTAATTGGTACTTAAATTTGGAAATTATAACCAAATTAGTACTTCTTATATCTAAGGTTGATGCCATTAAAATTTATGCTTAAATCCATTAGAATGTCAACACGTCATAAAAAACAAAAAAAATATATTTCAATTAAAGAATATGAATTTTAGCAAATTTATCTTTTATTTCATGTGCATAATCAACCTAGACAATGATTCTCTATATTCATTTAATTTGAATAACTATTTATCTAGGTTTATTTTGAATCTATACTTTTAGCAATTTTATTTTATTCACAATTTCAAATTATATATATATTATATTAAAAACAACTCTAGGTATTTTAGAAAAATTCCAGTTTTTTTTATATTTTTATAATTTTTTTAAAATTTAAGATTTTTTATTTTATTTTTGATTTCACGTGCATGATGAATTTGGATAAATGATTATTTAGCTTCATTTGAATTTAGACAACAATTTATCCAAATTTATTCTAAACATGAATTTCTAATCATTATATATATTATAATTTAAAAATATTCTATATTTTTATAATATAAATTCCAGGTTTTAGAAATGTTCGAAGTTTTAAAAGATAAATTAGAGTGGGAGGAAAAATGGCATTTAACACAAACTAAAGTGTTTTTAAATTGAGTTTTTATAATTAAATAAAATTTTGGTTAATTAGATAATTAATAAAACTTTCTCAAGTGTAATTAAAAAATTAAGTATCAATTATTTGGTTAAATATATAAAATTCGCGTTTTAAACTTTAATAATTTCTTTCTAAGATACCTGGAATATATTTAAAAAATTTATATTATTATTTTTTGAAACGATAAAAATATAAAAATATTAGAATTACAAATTTTAGAATGAAGGTTCATTATGCTGGTGAAATAGAAAAAATCCTATTTTTTTATGATTTTAAAAAAATATAATTTTTGAAATCTTATGACACTTGTCTACATCCTATTCGCTGTCAGCATAAAATTTAATGGGGTCAACGAGGTACATAAAAAAATTAAACTTAGTCAACAATTTCCAAGTTCAAATATCAATTAAGTACAAATTATCAAATTCAATAGTTTAAGTATACATCAAGTTCTTTTAAAAAAAAATTAGAACACGTGTCAATGTTCTATTGGCTGCCAACATAAAATTTAACGAGGTTAACCAAATACCTAAAAAAGTACCAAATTGGTTAACATTTTCTAAATTCAAAGTTCCAATTAGATCAAGGAATTAATTTAGGTATCAACTAAATACAATTTACCAACTTCAAAAGTAAAAGTATACATTAACCCTAACAATAATAATTCGAATGCCAAATTCAAAAAATACTCTTATTTTCATGTAAAAGGCATGGTCAATGTAACACCCCAAAATTTCTATTTCTAATTTTGTGAAAATGTGACACAAATGTGTATTTACTTCAGTGGTTAAGTGTTCTGGGTGTGTGTGGGAGGTCCCAAGTTCAAACATTGTTTTTGGCAAATTTTGGTATTTTTCTGATTTAAGCTTTATACTTGTTCAATGGGCCTATATTAAATTATTTATTAAACCACATTAGAATAGGTTGGCTGGTCTGGTGGTTGAGTATTAGTTTATTGAAGGTCTTGTGTTCAAATTTCTGCATGAGCGTGGGAGTTTAATTTTGCTTGTTGGACCGAGAGAGTTTTGGTCAAATAGGAATTCTGAGTAGTGGGTGGTTTGTTGGAGAAAATAGTAGAGAGTTGAGATATTGGAATTATCAGTTATTCTTTTATTTTTTTTCAAAAAATTTTGTTCCTCTCTCCCTCTCAAAAATTTTCGACGTGTTATTTTCTCGTTTTCCCCTACTTTGTTGTTCTCCTTCGGTTTTGCGTGATGATTCTTAATTGATCGTGCTTAATCTTTTATTCGTCTGGCATGTATTATTTTTCAACCTTTAACTCCTCAGTTTGGGTTTAGTAACGCTAGATTATGGACTAAGTGGTGAGTTCTGCGTTTAGGGGAAGGTTCTGAGGCAAAAAACGGCGCTCCATCGGGTTGAATCAAGATTGTGTTCGTTCTTAGTTGCGGTAAGTCAGTTTATGCATACTTGGGTAAGTTGTGTTAGGCTCGATTTTTGGTGAAGGGTTGGATATTCTAATTGTAGGTGTCGGATATGTCGAGAGTGTTTTAACATCAAATCATTACAAGGTGTGTACCCGGAAACATAAAAAAATGAGGTTTCGGTAAAAGTCGAAAACCTCACTGTCGACGCCACACGGGCGTGTAGTCGCCCATGTGGTAGGCCATGTGCCCTAACACGGGCATTTGATTGACGAGGCCAGGCCGTGCGTATAAGACACGACCGTGTGATGGCCAGGCAGGCCATGTGCGACACACGGGCTAGACTGATTTGGACCGTGTGGGCCCACACAGGTAGTCCGCACGAGCGTATGGGAATTTGGGCCATGCCGTGTGATCCACACTGCCAAGGTCAATTTGGGCCACATGGGCCCACACGGGCAGGCTACATGGGCGTGTGAGCCCATTTTTACTGAAATGATTTCTAAGGTTGCACGAGTCACCCAAGTCGACTGTGAATCTACCGTAAGGTCGGTAAGCACTACTTAGACCCCCTAAAAGTGTGAAACTGATTGTATAATATCTGTACCGAGCATGTTAATAATTTGTATGTAAACTGAATTGAGTGTATGTACTGATAATCACCTAATAGCATGTCATTTATTGTATGTTGCATTGCATTGGGTTGGGATGATATTATTTGGAGGAAGTGTACTGAAAGGCTCTTAAGCCTAATATATCGTGGCCACCACTTGCAAACTCCATTGCTCACGCATTCAGTACTACCTGGAGTGTAGGGATGGGTGGGTTGATTTAATCCCCACATGGAGTGTAGGGTTGGACGGAGATGGTGTGTAGAGGTTGGTTGGGTAGGACTTTGCTATTGAATACTGTAAATCTATTACTGATACTGTGATGGGCTAAGGCCCTATGCATGACTGATGTCGTAAGCATTTTTGTCAAAATGGGAATCGACATTTTAAAATAGGGAGTCGCCACCGATCATTATTTAGGTGTGATCGAATCACCTTGTTTTAATAAAAAAACATTTTAGTTTATTAAAACAGAGCTTTTGGTCTACGAGTGTTCGAGAAGACGGGTTCGGGAGTCGGTTACGTGCGAGGAAGATTAGCACCCTCGCAACGCCCAAAATTGGTACCAAATTGATTTATCAATGTCCCGATGCTGACAACTTGAAAACATTTAGGGTAAAAAGAATTCAAAGAATGGGTTAATTAGTTAGGGATTGAATCTCAAGGTTAACTCGTTTCAAAGGAATAAGATCGTCATACCTAGCACGTTAGGATATGACGCTTTTATACTCTGACGTCGAGATCACCTTCAATCTTCAAGTCACGTGAAGAAGGGTATTTGAATATTTAGTCGAACAAACAAAAAAAATCAACACCCAGCATGTTAGGATGCTTTCGAACTTCTAAATACACAAATATTGCCTCGTTTTTTTCAAGTATGTATTCTTAAAATCGGCTCAACGTTTATTTTCAATGTAATAAAATATTTAAAAAACGTTTGAATGTGTTGAAGTTTGAAATACAATGCAAGGATGAGATGCGTAAACATAAAAATTTGAATGCTGACAGATTACAGATAAGTTATATATGCAAAGAAGAAATCAAGACAACTAATATACAAATAACTTGTCCATCTATATAACTAATATGCATGGAAATAGAAAGACTAAAGTTCATTATTCATGCATGAGAATAATATATCAAGGTCATTAAAATAAACAAAGTATACATATATATAAAAAATAATATAATAAAAGTAACAATAATAATAATAGTAATAATAATAACATAGTGATAATAAATATAATAATAACAATAATACGAAATATATATATACAATATACTAATGTGAATATAGTGATAGTAATAATAATAATAATATTTAAATAATGGCAAAATAGCACAATGATTAAAGAAAACAAAATATTTATATAAAAGGGATTAAATTAAAATGAAAACAGGGATTTGGGGTAAAAATCGAAGACAAAGGAGAATCTAGGAACTCAAATGAAACACGCACAATCATTCAGGGACCAAACTGGTAAATAACCGCCAGTCGCGAGAACTTTGCATTTAATAGGATTAAATTGTGAAAGAGTCAGAAAGCATGGGGTCTAAGCGCGTAAATATTCCTTTTAAGAAGAAATGCGCGGACCCTCCGGGTTCCGAATTGGGTCGAATCGGGGCGCTCATACGACGTCGTTTCAAGGCTATCGAAATGAACCTGAAACGCCGTCGTTTCATTAATGGCCATTCACCCTTTAAAAGCCACCTTAAATCCTCAGCTAACTTCTTTTAAACACCAACAAAAAACCTAGCCCCCCTTTTACCCCAGCCGAAACTAACTCATTTTCTCCCTCAGTCGCACCAGACGCCGACGATCCAGACTCCCTTTCTGACTTCGATCTCGACGAGGCAAAGAGGAAATCGACGATGGCGATCGATGAGGTAAACACCCTTCCCTTTTTGTTTTGTTTATCGTTGTTCTTTTTTAGTGAAATAAAATAAACAGTAATAGCGATGAATAAAATTAAAAAATGGAAAAACTGAGATTGACCTTAGAAGTTTTTTGTTTCTGATTATTGTTAATGTGTAAAAGCGAAGAAGACCTCCTCTGATACAGGATTCGTTTCGGTTTTGTTATCGATTTTTGTATTAAACTTCAATACAATAAGTAAAAACAGAAGAGTAAAAGACGATATTAAATTGAAGAAACTGAAACAAAAGAAAAAAACAACCTTGTACCCTGCTTATTTGATTTCTGATATACGTGTGTGTTTCTTAGAAAAAGCCAGAACCTTTTTTACAGTGTCTCTCAAGTGGCTTTATAGCCGAAGAATACAGACTATTTTTTATTCCATTGCTTTACTCCATATTCCTCTGCTCTTTGTTTTTGTTTCCTGTCTTGCACGTATGGGCGAGGAGAAGGCGTGCGAGAGTTGGTGTGCGCATGGGGGCTGCGGGCTTCGATCGTCAGGGGCGTGGGTACAGGAATCGATGCTCGTGGTGGCCGAAACGAGGCGAAGTGCGCGTGTGGGGGACGCGCGGGGGAGCTAGAGCGACGCGCGTGTGGGGACAAGCGGCGGCGCTGGAAAGGGACCCTAGGGTTCTGTTTAGTTAAAACGTTTGGGCTAAAGGGGTTAGGGTTTGTAAAAGGGCTTAGTAGGCCATTCGGGTTTGGGCTGGCTTGGGTTTGGGTTTGTAAACGGGCTCTGTTATTTGGTCTTTGTAATTGGACATTGAATTTGGACTGGATCATTTATATTTGGGCCTGGTATTTGGTTTTTTGTAAATGGACATTGTTGTTTTTTTTTTCTTTGATCTTATTTATTATTTATTTATTATTTATTGGTTTTTAACGGCTTTTGTTTTGGCTAATGGGTTCGGACCAAAAAATTGGTTATTACAACTGATATTGATACTGTAATGGGCTAAGACCCAACTGCCACTAATACTAAAAAGGGCTTAGGCCCAAACTGCGTATGATTGTAAACTGATTGTTTGTTTTCTGTGGGATTACACACTGAGTTTATGTAAACTCACCCTCTTCTGTTTAATGTGTACAGGTAATCCCCAAGCTTGACGGATCGGTGTATCGGAGGACTCGACGGTGGCTACACGTATTTTAAACTGTTTTAATTTTAGTTTTGGTATTTATTTCTTAATTATTTTCTGGGTTATTTTTTTTATGTAAATTGGACTTTTTGGACTGTTTGCTTCTATTTCAGATTTTAAACTGTTTACGTGGATTTGATAACTACACAAACTCAACGAACAAACGGTTTTCACTAAAACAAAAAGGGTTTTTCTAAGATGGATTGATTTACCTAATTAACCCGGTTTTTCATAAATTAAATGATTTTTAAAGCTTCCGCAACGAATTGTGTTTTAAAACAATTGATTAAATAAGTAAGCGATTTTGGAGTCAAAAAGAGTAAACAAATGAAAACGGTTTTATCGTAACAACTTAGTTTCAACACGCTATCATGTGACATCACCAGATTCGGCCATAACGTCTAGTCCGGGTTTAGGTGTTACAGTCAATTTCTCCATTTTTAATAATTAAGTAACATTTTATCTATATCCGTTAGTTTTTCTTAAAAGAATTGTATACATTAATTTATTTAAAAGATAAATATTAAAATTATACATGAACTTTAATTTAATGTATAATTTGTGCACAATTTTTTACTTTGTGCAATTATACAAATGAAAATTTAATTGTGGTTTAAATGTATAGATAAAACTTTAATTTTGATTCAATTGTATTCATTTAAAGAAATAAATATATCAAATTTTTTTATATCGAATAAGTATAATTATTTTTGCATGCAGTAGGTGGTTTGTAAAAATTAAATTAAATCAAAATTTTATATATAAAATTACACAAAATCAAACTTTTTATATAACATTACACATTAAATAAAAGTTCTTGCGATGTTTTAAAATTCATCATTTTATTTAATTATTGTAACTCTATATTATTATTAGTTGATTAAACTTAACATGTGTCTATTGTATTACATTTTGTGAATTATATTACCTTAATTTTTAATTAATCAATTATTATAAGTAAGAGTTTTTCATTATTAATTAGTTATTAGTTGAGAAAATTTAACACTTTTTATATTATTATTTTCTTAATTTTTTTAATTATTTTTTCTATAGTTAAGTTTGGTTCTCAATATAGTATAATAACATTTTCCATCTTCATTTATAATTAAGGACAATTTAGTAAAATATACTTTTATGTAATATTACATCGCATGAATTAAACAACATAATTTTATATTTAAGCTAAATGAACCAGAAATACTTTTAGGTAATCTTACGTATCCGGTAGCATATGCTATGTAGTCTTATCATCAAATGTAATCTTATATTTCATAAACCAAATGCTCTCTAATTAAATTTTAATATGTCGAACATGTTTTTTTTTTTCTAAAATTTTGAATAATATTTATATACCAACCTTTGTCTATTATATACAAGCATTTATTTATATATTTATTGAGGGGGTTAATTCTTTCGGAAGAAATTTTTGAAGTGTTATTTGCTGATAGTCGATCGAACCTCAACAATCAAAGGTATTGTCCCTCGGCCAAGGGTTTTATCTCTTGTAATCTATTGAAAGCTAACATACATACCCTGTGGGCCTGGTTCACAGAGCTAGCAACGCCTCAATTGGTGGACTTACAAAGCTCACAGCACATTGGTTCTCAACAGAGTACATGAGACAAAACTCGTACCAAAGGATAATACTTTCAATTGTTGATGGATCAGCTGACTATTCGACAAATGACACTTCGGAGAATTATCCTGAAAGAATCAACTCCTTTAAATTAATTTGAAGTTTATTAATGGACAAAAAAAACGATTTCACCACTTGACCAAACTAGACTATGATCACCAATAGACTCATTAATGAAATTAATAAATTTGGAATATCATATTTTTAATTTACAATGTATAACCTCAATTCTTAGTAGAAAATATTATGGATTTAAGTGCGTTCGAATTCACGATCCTTAGATTATTGCAATAATAATTATGCTAACCAGGTTAAGATTCAGATAATAATTTTAAAATATCATTCGTAATTATGTATTGTATTTGATATTTATATAATTTGTTATCAAAATTCATGGTATGCAACATATAACAAATTTGTGTAAAGATAAAATTATATATCTATACCAAACATGTGATAAAATTTTTGACGATTTAGGTCATGATTTAGTCCGATCTATGGACTAGTCTAATAATACATGAAATCATTTATTTTAGTCAAACAACAGAGATTTTTTATACATCAATCTCTTTGTATTCATAAGTTCTTCTTGGCGCATGTCGCTGAGCAACCATCCACACAATTTCCAACTTTGTTTGAAGCTATGGAATTTAAGCCAAAAATATCAAAACAATGTGAGTTGTGAAAATAATAAAAAAAACTATTAAAAATATGAAAAATTAAGAAATAATAAAAAAAATTATTAAAAATAAGAAACAAGTTATTCGGAAGTGATGAGTGTTTTTTTTTTTTTTTTTTTTGTTCTTTTGAAAGTTTACACCTACAGTTTAATAAAAGTACAAACACAGATGAAAATTATACTTTTATTTATAATTCAATTCCCATCTTCTAAGAAAATTTCTAAATTCATCCCTAGAATTTAATATGATAACATGTGTTTGACATGCGAGGATATGTAAAAAAAATATTGGTTACAGTCAAAACAATATACAGTCAACAATGGGTAATTTTAAAGGTTAATGTTTCAAAATTATTATATTACTAAAGTTTAGGTTAATTTCATGAAAAGTTCAAAATTATGGGTCAAATTTTATATTAGGCCCTAAAATTTAAATATTCCAATTAAATTCTCAAACTAAAATATCATTCCAATAAAGTCTTTTTACTAGTTTAGCGGTAAGCTTTGGTGAAATTGTCAATTTGGATATAACATGTTTAAAAAAATATTTATTAAACCATAAATGTTTAGAAAAAGAAACCATGTTGGATGCAAATTGATATTTAACCTTCCAAATTGATGGCTAATTTATGAAAAGGCTTGATTGAAATAATACTTTAGTTTTACGATTCACTTATAACGTTTTGATAGAGATTGATTTAAAATTTAGCATATAATTTGAGAATGTATGATCGTATTCATGTCATTTTGTACAGTATCGCGTGCCGGTGTTAAATCACAGGGAAAGGGAGATATATTGAAAAGGAAAAAGAGATTACCAGGATTGTCACTGGTGCTGAAATTCGAGCACAAGGCGGAGGCACAGCCAAGCTTGCAGAAGGAGAGAGTGTCTTTGACAGTGCCGCCGCCGACGGTGGATTTGGTAAGGAGGCAGTTCTTAAGGCATTGGAGAGAGCAAGGGGCGGGGCCGCCGCCGCCTCCTAGGGTGCACGTAGCAAAGCAAGAGGCGTAGCAGATCCCAAACGGCATGAGTTGAGCGGTGGATTGCCCAACTAAAACCCCCAACACCACCAAACAACTCACCCATGAAACTGAAACTCCTCTTTTCTCCATTTTTTTTTGGGATCAATTATGAAAATATATGTATGTAAATTGAGGTTTTGGTGGTTGTTTGTTTCAATGGTTTTAGAGAGTGTTTATATATAGACTTTGTGTGGGTAGGTTTGCAAATGAAAATGGAGTTAGGTTGGCAATGTTGAAGAAACCCCATTACAATGTCAAGGTTTAAATTTGATTTCTCTTACTAGAAAATAAGGGAAAAACAGAGATTTGCACATACTATGTGAAATCATTAACAATCATGTTATGTAATTAGTTTTTTTTTCTTTTTAAACTATTTTTATAAGAATTTTGGAATTGTTTTTTTTTAATTTATTTTTAATTGTTGAAATATTTATTTATTGGCGAATTCTGTGCAGATTTTTTATTTTTTATTTTACTTCTTAACCTTAGTATACATTGTATTTCAAGGAGAGATGTTGGTTTAAATTTTGGAGACGACATTACAATCACAAATTTTAAACATGTTTCATAAAACGGATATAAAGAATACAAAAAAAAAAAAAAACTGATCCACCAGTTACTCTCATAAGACTTTTACCGAATGATTTGATAAGTGTGACACATCTTAAAAGAGTATTATTTAAGAAATTTTGTTTCTCTTATAAATAGAAGAAAAAATATTTATTTTTGGTAAACTACACCCAATATCACTAAACTATTAGTAAGTTTATGCTTTAGTCACTTAACTTCAAAAAGCTACAAAATAGTCACTGAATTATTCAAAAGTTTTCGTTTAAGTCATTGGATTGTTAAATTTTTTTTTTAAACTCAAGCTAGTAACTTTCAATCAACGATTCGATAATTGGTACGATAGATCAGTACTCATTGACGAGAAGAAGAAGACCCTTTAGGTCCAAGTTAAATATTGATGATCAGTGTCAAAGATTGGAGAAGAAAACTATTTAGATTTTGGTTCGTAGCTTTGTGACGTTTAAAACTGTTTCATAAAAAAAAAACACTAAACTATAGAAGAGAAAAAGAATGAGAGTTTTCGATTGGAGCAGACAAGCAGTTAGTACGAACAAAGAATAGTTTAATCACCATTAAACTTACAAATAATTTTGTCACTTCAGCTATAATCATTCAAACAAAAGTCAAAAGTCAAATCTCAAAGTGAAAGAAATATAAAAAGCTAAAATCATTAATTTGTTTGTTGAAACAAAAATAGTGTCAAAATCTTCTATTTAGAAATATATAAACCCAATTAATCCCCAAATCTTTGTATGAGAACAGTCATAATTTTTTATGTTGAATAATAATTATATATGGAACGTATAGTTTTATATATTATCTACAAATAATTGAAATCCACGTATTCAAATTGATATGAATTTTAAAAGTTTGTTTAGTGGCCGAAGTAATGATTTCACCAATTGAGCAAACTTGACTATGATCAATAAACTCACTAATGGATCACAAACGGACCAATAAATTCATTTGACTGTAATTATATATCATTTCTTATTTTCACTTATTAAATTGCTCCACTTCATTATGTAAATGAGTGAGTGGTTTATTCCATTTTATTTGACATTTTTTCATCTATATTTTAAAATTTTGTAATATATTAATAATACAGATTGAGCATTAACTTAATTTATATTATTATTGTTGTAATAATTTTATGCTATCGTGGCTTCGAATAATTTTAAATTCATATTATTCATCAGTGTTGAACACATAACAAATTAATAACATGTAAAAAATTTATAAATATTTAAATACATAAGAAAACGCAAACATGGTACAAATATGTTTATTACAATATTTTGAACATAAGAAAATAACACGAATATAAATATGACATGTAAACTAACATGAATACATGAATTAGATAAAATCGACACTATTGCAATAATACTAATTTTTTGTTTCATATATCATTGTATTGTTTTTTTTTTATAATCATATTTGATATATATTTTTTAAAAATTTTGATATTAATAATTTTTTATGTATTTTTTTAAAAAATGTGTTTATTTATATTATTTTTCATATCATTTGATCATTTGAATTCATTTTATATAATTATTATAAGTCTAATCAACTATATTCAAATAACTAAAAATTGTGTCATATCGTGTGTAAGTTTATTATTGAAGTGCGGACATTTATCTAGTTTGGATAGGAAAAAAAAATTTCTTATTAAAATTCAATATATAAAATTTATTGAAACTGTAATATAACAACATGGATAAAGACAAAAAAGAAAAAAAAAAAGAAAAAAAGAAAAAAGACATAGTCAAATATTAATTTATGTTTTGGAAGCTCTCATAGCATTTGCCAACATCGCGTTTCACTGTTTTTGGATCTGCAAATATCAGAAACAATCATATGAGGAATGCAGCTTGATTTATAAATACGAAAATAATCATATATATATATATAACATTTTAAAAATATCATTATAAATATTTTAGTAAAATTTATGTTATTCATTTTTATGGTATATATACACTCGTAGATTTTAAATATTTATTGTTTAGGAGAGGCTCATTTTATCGGAAGAAGTATGTGAAATATCATTTGTTAGGAGTAAAAAGATCCCTCAATTGGTTAGTATTGTCCTTAGTAAGAGTTTTGTCTCCTAATTCTGCTGAAAGCTCGAATGACTAAGAAGGTGCAGCTTAAAGAGCCAATGGGTCTCAAGCACCCAATGAGGCACTCCCGTTCTTAGAATGCCTCACCTTTTCAGGAAGGGGAGAAGTTAGAAAATTGCTTAGGAGGCCAAAGATGAATTTTAAATTTTAAGGGTCAATTTGCAATTTTATCATTATACTAACATGTAATTTGCTAAAATTTTAAGGGGCTAAATGATGAATCTACCATTTTTGGCGACAAGGCCATTGCTTGGGTAAAAAACCCATGGAGACCCTTATACTAGGAGCCAAATTGCATTTTGCCCCCTTTATTCAAAAAATGGGCAAATTAGTCCCTATACGTTATATCAAAGAGTAAATTGGTCCTTTCTGTTAAAAATTTCCATCCATTTGTACTGTTAAAAACTAACATGGCTAATGAAATAATGAAGTAGTGACATGTGACATGCTTTGTGTACCTTATGCTGATTTACAATGACCAATATTTAATAGTAGAAATGCGTAGAATTTTTAACAGAAAGACCAGTTTTGCTCATTAATCTAATGTACAAGGACTAATTTGCTCATTGTCTTAGTTGAGGGGGCAAAATACAATTCGACTCTTGGTACAAGGGCCTCCATGGTAGTTTTACCTCCCTGCTTGCCCTTTTGCCTTCACCTTAGTCTTCATGCGACGTCTTTTCAAGCATTCAGGCTCTTAATAGAGTTAAGAGATGAAACCCCCCCCACAAAATAATACCGACCAAAGTATCATTGAGAGCAGTGACTTGAGTAGTTACAACTATGTTTGGCACTGCTTAGATTTTATAACTTGCCTTATTCGTTGGCATGTTTGACCAAAGTATGTTGGTGACTTGCTTACATCTTTTTGAGGATTTTGTGCATCCAATCTTAAGATTATAATTGAAGAAGAAATTGTTGAAGCAGTTATATGAGCAACAACACACATAATGCCACAAGCAATGCCCACTACACTTGACACTGCGCAAGTCACATAATCTGCCTTATTTAGGATTGACATTTATTTAAACCAAAACAGTTTGGCCATGACTTAGATGATATTATAGACATGTGCTGACCCATATTTGAATATCGATCTTATGAAGCAAAAAATCATTGAAGATTGGATTAAATCAGATTTTTCAATTTAAAGAGGTTGGATTGGATAAATTAGAAACATATGTTGAGAATTCATGGGGTTTCTTTATTATAATTGATCTTTATCTTAGAAAGCCTTAAACTCTTATATAATGAAAGGCTTTTGCGGGTAACTGTGTGTGGAGAATTTTAGCACTTATTCTAATATTTAAAATTTGTTTTTAGAGTGCATTTTCTAAGTAAACAAGTGAATCACTTGATTGATAGTCTACGTTTTTAGAGAAAATCATAAAAGAGAGTGATCTAAATATTTGGTAAGGTTGCTAAACCAGTGTCTATTAGGAATTAAATTACTTGTTGTACGAGGTTGAAAGATAATGAATTATCTCTTTGAGTAAAACTCTACATACATTAAGAAACAAATTATGTAAACAATTGCATTGTGTTCATCTTTATTCTTTCGCAACACTGCTCCCTATTCTTGCAAATTTCAACTAATTTCTACGCTATTTATCAAAACAATAAATGTAATAGGCCTAATTTGCTCGGGCCAAAACCAAATAAAGCCAAAATAAAAATAATACTAAGTCCAGTCCAAGTTTTTGTTACAAGCCCAAAACATAAAAGAAGCCCGAAATTAACCTTAGCCCATAGCCCAAAAAACTTAAAAATTTTCAAAAAAAAAGGGGACCTAAACCCTAATGCGCCGCACCCTTCTGCTGCCACCCACATGCCTTCGTAACGCGCCCACCGCCCGAGGCTTGGCCGCCTTGCACCAGAATAGCAAGGTCTTCTTCGTTGACCCCAGCACCTGCAAAAAAGGGACAAAGAAGGACAAAGCATAAACGAAGCAGATAAACAGTAAAAGCAGTAGCAATCAAAAGCAATAAAATATATTGTATTCATCTGGCTATAAAAGACAGGAAAGGATCAATGTAATTTTACACTCAATTAATCAAAAACAAAAACATAACCGAAAGTTAAAAAGGTGATTTGTTTTCTTTTATGTATTTTAGTTTTTTTTACTCTTTAAAAATAAAACATAAAAACAAAAAAAAAAGGCTTGAAACTTACCGGCTTCTTCGTGTCTCGCCACTGTCGGAAGTTTCCTCGGTTCGCGAAAGCCATGGAAGCCCTATGAGGTTTCGTTCGGGCTTTGAAAGAGAGGCATACGAGAGGCCATAAGGTAGAGAGGGGTGTCAGCCGAACTTTTTTTTCTTCTTTTTAGGGATTTCCCCCTTAGATCTAAACCTAGGTTTAAAAAGGGACAAAAAGGGTATTTTCAGCATTTTTCGGCCACCGAGAACGCAGGAGCCTGTCACCGGTAGCCAGTGGCCACCGTGGGACTCGCCAGACCCCTAGGCCAGATGTAGGGGGAGCTTTGAAAGGAGAGGAGAGTTTTTTTTTTTGTTATTTTTTAGGGGTGGGGCTGAAATGAAATTTTTAAAATTTTATTTGGCTTAAATAGCCAAGTGAAACTGTGCCGTTTCTCTCAACCCCCCAAACGCCCAAAACGGCGTCGTTTTGGGGGGGCCAGACCCGAAGACCCGACCCGCACGGGGGAATCCGCGTGTTTTTAAGCTAATTGGGCTATTTGCTGCTTTAATCCTTCCGCCTTTTTTTATACTTTTCAATCTAGCCCTATCTATGTTTTATGTATTTATAATTTTTCCACATAAGTCTATTCTCGTGTCATTTCGGTCCTTTATGAAACGACGCGCTTTGAGGACTGGGAATAATTTCTCATTTAGTCCTTGCCTCTTTACAAGCGTTACATTTGGACCCCAATTTTTTTTCCTTTTTAATTTTGACCATTTAATTTTATTTCATTTTTGATTTAGTCCCTCGATTGGCCAAAGAGAAAGTGCGTTTAGTAAGGTTTGGGATATTTTCCCAGTTAGCCCCTACACCTTTACGCACATTCTATTTTGGTCCTAATTCCATTTTCTTTTATATATATATATATTATTTTAAATACTTTTGCATTTTATTTTAGTATTTTGTTTACTTATTTTATCTAACTTTATGCTTTTAAGTAGTTTTAATCCTGATTTAGTCCTTCATTTAATTTTAGCCTTTTTTTATGAAAATATTTTATCATTATTTTTTATTTATCCATTTAATATAATTCCCTTGCTTCTTATTTTTAAAGAACTTATGTTTGTATATATTGTTATATTGCCATCTCATTTTACTTTATTTTATTTTATTTTTATTTTGTTTCCTTTATGTGTTATTTTATTATTCCTATTATTATTTTTGTTTTTTTTAAAGTCGTGTCTTCTTAATTATGTATTTTTTGTTTATTTTGTTTTGTATTACTTTATCTATTTACTTAGATTATGATATTATCATTAAAGTAGACTCTTATATATATATATTAAATATTTCGTCTATATAGTCACTTTACATTTGATTCATCATCATTACATCATGCATTATGTTTAGATACAATTAGTTGTTTTTATATTATATTTTAGATAAGATAAATACACATCGTTTAAACATTACACCTATTATTATTTAAAACAAATTTTCAAAAATAGGCAATGTTCGGTATTTGGGAGATTCGAGAAATCGTACCCTAACTTACGGGGTTTCGGTTTTCTCGTTGAACTTGAATAATCGAATATCCTTTCAAAATTAAAATATATAAGATTTCAAATAAAAAATAAAGGCAAGCTTATTCTTGAAGGTTCAAGGTATCGTGTCCTAACTTACGGGATGCGACATTTTGTTATCTCGAGGGGAGAGGGTCTTTAACGTTTATTTCCATTTATTCAAGCAATTTGTAAGATTAACATTAATATAAAGAGGGATCGTATTTTAAACTATTTTCAAATTCTCAGCTTTCGATACTAAGACATGAATTAATCAATTAGGTACTAATTTTGGGCGATACGAGGATACTAACCCTTCCTCGTACGTAGCCGACTCCCAAACCTATTTTTGGATTTTGTAGACCCAAAAAATATTGTTTTAATAAATTTAAACGATTAAATTTACGAGGTGACCCGATCACACCTCATAAAAAAGGATTCGTAGCGACTCCCATTTTCCTTTTAAAAAAAATAAAAGTCGATTTCTAGAAAATGATTTCGACAATAAAAATATAACGAAAAGAGAAAAAAATTTATGTTAAGCAATTGCAAATAGATTAAGGGTTAAGGTTACGATTGAAACATATTTTTTATAAATTAAAGTAATTTGAATAAAATCAAGCTCATGCTTAACAGAACAATTTGGACTAAACTCCTTAGTACTTAAAATATAGAGATTAAATTAAAATGTAAAAAAGTGGTGTTCCTTCATTGCCCTTGTCCACTATATTTTTCTCTTTTCTTTGGAATTATATGATGATTAATTTTCAAACCTAATCCTTCTAACTTTTTTTTGAGATTATATAATAATGGTCAAATTTTAGTTTTGGTCCTTATACTACATTTGAATTTGAGATTTAATCTTTATACTTTAATTTTTAACATAGTTTGGTACCTCAACTTTTATAATATCATTAACCATTCTAAATACTTTATTCTAATTAAAGTACGTAAATGAAATTTAAGAATTGCTAACTCTATTAAAATTCTCTGTTAAATTTAGTCTATTATAATGTCCTTTTTTTTGTTATATAACTAGAAAATGATATTTTTTAATTTTAAAAATGCCAAACTAATGAATATAATCAAAGAATTTTAACAGTGTTGATAACTGGACTTGAATTTTCAAATTTAAAAAGTAGAAATACTAAATTTTTAAAATAAATGTATGACGACTAAATTCCAAATATAAAGAAGTACAAAAATTTCGAGCATATTGTATCCTTGAAATTTTTACTCTATAATTTAACTTAAAAAAGGAATTAACCCAACACAAAACATGAGAATCACATATACTCGTTTGATATTATAGTATAGGGACTAAACTTGGAATTTGACCATGAAAATGAAAAGTTCTAATAGATCGATAGATTTGGATAAAGAAAGGTGAGACAACAAGAAATAATTTCTTATTAAAATTCAATTTGTAAAATTTATTAAAACAAAAATAATAACATCAAGTACATAAAAGAATAGAGAAAGCATGAAATAGAATGCCTAAGTTTAAATTTTGTTCCGGCATCTCTCGTAGCACTGATCAACATGGAGTCGTACTTCTTTGGGATCTGCAAATATTAGAAACAAGAATAAGATTTAAGAGTTAAAATTTATTAGATGACAAGTGATAAAGGTTAAAATTTTCAGTAAATTACTTTATTATTAGATTTTTAAAATAATTTTATTATAGATTCTAATCATATTCGCTTCTTTTATATATATATATATATATATAATGTCTAAAACTACTTATAATTTTTCTTTAACTTATAAATAGGAAAATAATACGCTGCAGCATATTCGAATACATGTTACCTTGTATTGGCAATAATGCCTATGCCAATCGAGCTAAGACTCAATCAATTTCGTTATTAGATTTCTAAATTTTCTAATGTTAATGTGTTTATCAATTTTTGTTACTTTCAAAATTATCTAGTCCATGGAACATATACTTTGAATATTTACCAATGCTGAAATTAAAAAAAAAAAAAAAAAAAGAAGATAGGTAAACTAAAAGATGTTTATATATACCAGCGTTAGGGTTATTGTGAAGGAAAGAGTTGGCACAATCACTGGTACAATTGTAAACAACTTGTGTCGGTACGAGCTTGCATTTAATCATGCATAGAACGAAACAAAGTGCAATCCTCCCAGGTAAAAGCTCTACAATGCATCGACTGCCACACTTTTTGGCGCATTTTTTGGTGGATGTTTCCGGTTGGAAATCCGTGGCTACTGCCACTACGACCACCATCGTCACCATCATCACTGTCAGCATCAGTTTCTTCATGCCGTTTCTCTCCATGTCTTCTACCCTATTCCACCCCCTCCCCACGATTCTCCTTTTCTTTTGTGCTTATAAGTAGAACATAAAACCATGTTTATATAGGGTTGATGAGAGTTATCCAAGAACAAAATAAAATGAATGAATTTGTGCCGTTTTTGAGTAATTTTGGAAAGCCAGAAGTGTCGTAGCATCAAGCCCTTTGATTCTATGGTAATCCCATTAATCCCCACAATCTAATGGTGGAAAATTTGTTTATTCCTAGTTTAAATTTTAGGATTGCTGGCATTATGAGTCATAGACATCCATTTATGTATAAATAATCTGTTTATACTTAATAGGGCTGATTGAGTTTATAGTCACTTATTATTTTGACACTAGCTCTATCAAAACAATGTGGAAAAAGAAAACCAAATTGAATATAGGGATAAATTTTAAAATTATACATTAATTTTGGTTTAATGTGTAATTGTATACATGAATTTTAATTTGGTGAAATTATATATGTGAAACTCTAATTGCAGTTCAAATGTATACTTAAAATTTTAATTTTGATTTAATCATACACATTTAAAGAAATAAATATATCAATTTATTTTTATATTGGATAAATATAATTATTTATGTATGCAATATATAATCATAAAATGATGTTGTATCAATAATTGTGTTAATAATTTACAAGAATTGGGTCAAATCAAAATTTCATGTATAAAATTACATAAAATCAAAATTTATGTATAATTTTAAATTTATCCTTTAAATATATGATATCAATTTAAGTAAGGATATTATACAATTTACTTTTAAAATCATAGAATTCTTATTTTATTAAAAAAAACCTCCCCACATCAATAAATTCCTTTTTTTTTTTGGAAAAAGAATTAGTACATTATTTAATTTAAAATACTTTTTAACTCGTTTTTTTTTAATTTTCAAAAACTTTGTAGATGTGCAATACGTGGTATATATAATGTTAGTGATTTTTAGTCGTAAAAAATTTAAAATAAAAACAAATATTTCAGTTTTTTTTTTGGAAAGGATTCTGTTTTAAATAATGTTATAATTTATACCTAATGGTTCTCTAAGCTTTAGAAAAAATATAATTAAGCTCTTTCAAACTTTTTACACCCAATTGAGTCATTGAATTAATAAAATTGGTTGAATAAACTCGATGACCAATGTTGATTGTTAGTATTTAATAGTATTGTTGACATGGTTGTTAACAACAAAAATAAAAAATATTTTAAATTATTTTTTAAATAAGTACACAATGAATCTGGGCAAAATGTTCGAGTTCATTTGAATATAGACATCCATTTGTCTAAATACATTCTAAAATTATAAAAAATTAAAATTTATGAAAATTATTACAAATTAATTTAAAAACATAAAATTATAAAAAATATTATTTTTATATTTTAAATAAAAAAATCTACAATTTATATAATAAAATCAAGATTAACATTTTATTATATTTTTGCCTCATTGTTCAATTTGCTTAAAATATATTAATCAAATAATTTTTCAATTGGTGCTGAAGTGGCATTGCCATGTCAAAAATTGGTAGTGACATGACAATAAAATCAAGATACAATTGCATATAAAAGATTGATTGGAAAGCTGGTTTATTTAACTAATACTAGACCAGATATAACATATCTGGTTCAATATCTGATAAAGAATGATGTGAATGAATGTGGAAGCGGATCATAAAGTTTGTCAAAGTTGCGGATTTATCCTAGATCTCTAGACGAACGTAAACTGAAACAAGAAACAACGAAAACAGATTAGTTGTCACAAAGGAGAATCAAACGAAATTAAAACGAAAGAAAGATGAACAGACTGGTCAATAGTCCAAAAGAGAATGAGTTAGGGTTTCTTGGATGGAAAGAAACCGTCCTTAGACCTCAAGAAAATGCATCAACCAGATCTGGAAAAATAAAAAACAAACAGATTTATTAGAAGTGATTTTAAAGACAAAAGCAAATTATTTTGTGCAAGAATGTTTCAAACAACAAGAAAAGATTAAAGCTCCTAATTTTGATGTGTTTCTTAATGGAACAAGGTAGGAGAACGTTTTTCTTGAAGCAACTTTAATCTAGAACAAAAATCAATAAAATCAACAAGCCAAACAGCAAGAACTAACTTAAATAAGTAAGAAACGATAAATTAAGAATAGAAAAGAGAAGATGGCGTCCTAAGAAGCCTTGGAAACATTAAGAATTCACAACTCCTTTCAATGACTCTAATTCCCCCTCCAAGAAAGTGATCTTGGCAAGAAAAAGCTTGAATATGATTCTCACAACATAAAAGATTGTTAAAACAATTTCTAAAAGAAACTCAAGAGCAATTCTTAAAGAAAAACTCAAAGAGAATTATTATTAACTCAAAAAACATAAATCAATTGTGTGTGTATAAAGGTGAATGTCCATGCTACTTATAGGCCCCCAAAATAAGTTTTCCTAACCTAAGGGAATAACTAACATGACAACTCATCAAATAAATAAAAAATCTAAGTGTGGACTTTTAATGAGAATTCAGCCAAATGATTTAAATGGGCTCCCTAGACTGAATTCTTACATGATGATCCACCTATTAAAATGAAATTGGACCAATAGTTTAAATATTTTACAATTTGGGCCACTTTGATAATTTAGCCTGATATTTAATTAAATTGCTTTCCAAATTTCAGGATGGGTTTGTAAAAATCTTAATGGGCCTTTTTTTTAATAACTTGGTCTTGTGATCCGTTTGCTTTCAAAATTGGCTCGTTCAAGCTCATACATAAAATTCAATACGCCTTGGCTGCAAGATTCAGTTTCTTGGACCAAGATTTCCAAGATTTGAAATCTTGATTTTCTTGATTCTTGAAATTGTCCGAAACAACAAAATTGGACCGAGATTCGGTTTCTTGATTTTCTTAAAAACAAGAAAGTGAATCTTGATTTTCTTTTTCTATCGTGTGCGCATCTAGGGCATTGGTAATAAAGTCTTGGATGGTCCCGTTCAATCTTGCTCGGATTTGCTTGGCCTTCGACCTTGTTAATGGGTCTTGAGGAAATTTGAACCCATCACGTTCATGAGCCTTATTTTGGGCTTTGAGACTCGTATCAGTATCTTAGTCAGTTTATGCCGCAGCGAAAGAAGTCCCACTATGAAGATGCACTTAGAATAGTCAAGTATATTAAAAAGGATCCAGGACAAGGGATATTGTTGTTTGCAAAAGGCATTCTACAATCAGAAGCTTACTGTGATTCATAATGGGTTGGATACGGCATACCCTATGACAAGAAGGTCAACTTCAAGTTTTTGCGTCAAATTAGGAGATGCACTTGTGTCTTGGAAGTCAAAGAAGCAAGGGACTATTTCTAGATCTTCAGCTAAAGCAGAGTACAGAAGTATGGCAATAGCAGTGGCAGAAGTAGTATGGATAATAGGAGTTAAAATCGAGAAAGTTGTGCGATTGCATTTTGACAATCAGACAGCTCTATAAATAGCAACAAAATCCTATTTATCATGAGAGGATTAAACACATAAAAATCGACTACCATTTTATAAGGGAAAAAATCTAGGAAGGGTTAATTGAAACTCAACATGTTTCAACAAAGGAACAAGTTGCAGACATTATAACAAAGAGCTTGTGTTCAACTGCATAACTATCTTGTTTCCAAGTTGGGGTTGAAAGATATTTTTCATCCACCAACTTGAACGAGTTAGTACAGACAATTAGTCTACCATTAATTACTTGATGAACATAATTAATACGAGCTAATTAGGCTACCGTTTCAACACAAAAATTAATATAGACAACTTGGATTAATTAAATTCCAAGTTTGATATAGCTTACTCCATTTGTAATTTCCGATGATGTTTCCAAAAACAAAGAACCTTCTCATTTACAGCTAACGGGAAAGAATTTGTCTTTCCCTCATCAAATAAGTAATTAGATGTTGGGCGAGCCAAATTTGACTAATAGCTTTAACTGCTGGCTGGGGTTAGATCACTAGGCTGCAACTGGGTGGAGTTAGATCACTAGGCTAGGATATTTTTATTTGAGTATTAGGCCGGCCGAAGCCTGCAGCTAACTCAAATTTTATTTATATTTTCTACTTTTTCATATATAATAGTAATTTAATTATATGTATTTGAAGATTTGATTGATAGAATTTACAAATGTATAAAATAATTTTTTTGAATTATTTAAAATTAAGATTAAATTAATAAAATTTATAATTATTGATGATTAAATATGTTATTATACCAGTTAAAAAAGGTCACCTCATCATTTCCTTTAACCATTTAATGGGGAGTGACAAAAACAGAAACAATCTAAAACACTATAATGAAATTGAAAATTTTTATAGTTTGGTGACCAAAACAAAATTACACGAATAATTTGATGACTAATAGTATAGTTTTCCCTTTATTTATTTTTATTTATGTTATTTTTAATAATTAGATTTGTGAAAATAAAATTCATTGTAACTAATATAAAATATTATATTATTTTTGTATTTATTTAAAACACAATAAAATGAGAAACCTAAGAAGAAAAATAAAAATATATATTTTAAATTTCTTTATGAGCAATAAAGAAGAAAGAGAAAAATGGAAGGAAAAAATCTTATTAAAATATAAAATATAAATAGCAGAATAATTTTATAGTTTATTTAATTAAAATATTTATTATAATATAAATTATTATTTATATTTATATTTATATAAAAGGGAAAGGAAATAATTAGAATTTTTTTATACATTAATACAACCATATAATATTATAATTATTTATTAATATAAAAAATATGTTTTATCTATAGAAAAGAGAAGAGCCCCTAGTTAAAATATAAAAATCATTTTAATTATAACATAATTTATTTATTTTTATTTTTATTTATATAAGAAAATAAAGAATAAAGGAAAAATTAAGAATTGAAAAAAAATAAAGAAGTAGGCAAAGGTAAATAAAACTCAATTCGAAAAATCATTCTTTTTTGAAAATTCAGGTCATTTGTTTGTTTTTAATCAACTCAAATAAGTTATTTAGTTTTTCGAGTTTAGAGTCAATGTAAATTTTACAACTTAAATTATAAATTGATTTAAATACTCGTTGGATCTTTGATAGTTTTGAAAAAAAACTGCAAATTGGTCCCTCTCAAAAAATTTAAAAATATTTATAAATTATTTTTTATCTAAAATTTTATAAAAATATGTATAAATTGAAAAAAAATAAAAATTATTTAAAATCTTAATATATATAATGATAAATTATAAATTTTTAAATAAATTTCCAAAATGATAAATTTAATGCATTAAACAAGTAATTATCAAATCAAGGTTATCATAGTACCTATCTTGCTTTGTTCTCTTATTTTATTTTAATGATTTTTCAAATATTTATTATTTATTTATGTTCTTCATCTCAAAATTTAATTATATTGTTGACAATATTTCAATCTCATCAGTTTAATTTTTTTTTTAATTTAACTAATAAATTTATTCAATTCAACTCAACTCGAATTTTATTGGACTTTATTCAAATAGAAAAAATAAATAAATGAAGTTAAAATAATTAAATACATCTCATTAATTCGTTTAAGTCGGAAATTTCCCAAGACGTATGAAAAAGAAAATTGGTTAAGAAAGCTCTATTTAATTTCTTAATCAGGTTGCTTCCTCGTTCACACTATCGGTTGCCATTTACTTCAAAACTTTTGACTATGAAATTTCGCGGCGAAAATTTTGCAGTATTCCTCAGCTAAACAAGAAGACTAAAAGTCTACCTTTTCTATCTATATATTGTTGTTTCCTTGTTAACTGCAATTGGCAGACCATACACCAAGTCTTTAATCTTTCAACTAATTGCTGTAAGTGCCGCTTGATCCTTCCTTTGTAGATGGATGAAAGGTTGAGAACAGCTGCTCGTGCAGGAAATGTTAGTGATGTGTATACATTAATTCAGAGAGATGGAAATGCTTTGAGGTGTTTTGATGAAGTGGAGTTTATCCAAACTCCGCTACACGTAGCTGCAGAAGAAGGATGGATTGGGTTTGCAATGGAGATGATGAACTTAAAGCCATCATTTGCCAGGAAGCTAAACCAACAAGGTTTGAGCCCAATTCACATTGCAGTTAAAAGAGGGCATAAAGAGATGGTGCTCCGTTTCCTAGAGATTGATAAAGATCTTGCTCGTGTCAAAGGGAAGAAGGGTAAGATTCCTTTGCACTTCTTAAGTAAAGCTGGAAACCCTGATGGCTTGGTCGATAGGTTTCTTGAGGTTTGTCCCGAATGCATCAGAAATGTTACAACTACGAATCGTACTGCTTTGCATATCGCTGCAGAAAGGAATAGATTGGATGTTTTCCAAGTTCTAATCCAAACGCTTAAGAGGCAAAACTACTGTCAAGAAGTGGTGAACAGGAAAGACGAAGATGGCAACACTGCACTGCACATAGCTGCTATCAATAATCAACCCCAGGTTCGATCCATCATCTCTTGTATATAATTAATATTACATGGATTGTTTTGTATTTCATGGTTGTTGCTTCTCTTTTTTTATATCTCAAATTATTGATCAAATAGATGCTCAAACTACTACTAGAATGCAAAGCTGATAAGCATGAGACCAATGAGGCTGGTTTGACGGCACTGGAGGCAGCGCATCAACAGAACAATATAGAAAGCATTAGCATTCTGCGAGAAGTTTCAAACTTTAAGTATAAGTTGAAGAAACAAATTGACAAGTATGGGTCAAAGGTATCGTCATTAATCTTTGACAATATAGACAATATATCAGGCGAGGACCGCAGTGCCTTACTAGTAATTTTAGGACTGCTTCTAGCAACAACCTACCAAGCCACTCTTAGCCCGCCGGGTGGAGTTTGGCAAGGAGGAGATCCCTTTCAAAATAATATACCGGGGAAATCAGTCATGAACCAAACCACCTTCCTTAATTTCTTTGTGCCAACATATGTCGTGTTTATCGCAACGTTTTTTTTAACGTTAGCCCTCCTTAAACCTTTTCCCGTCGGTTTCAGGACAACACTTCAAATACTACTTGCATTTTTGGCAATATGCTTCCATTAGTCAATAAGTTTCATAGCTCCAACAGATATAGCAAGATATGTCATCTATATGTTTTCGACGTTCTTTGTTTTCTTATTGGAGTTGATGGGTATTGGTTATCGGGCGTCGAAATTCATCACTTCAATTCTGGGATTTTGGTTATTCCCATGGTTATTCTTTTTTCTGTATGATGAATTTTGGGAAGGAACCATTATAATTGTAGGATATTGTTTATACTCCACGATTGAATTCTTAGAATTTGGTAGTACTCCTTCCTTCTTTGGCACTGCTACTCCTTACTGGTTACCCGTTGGTACTCCCTCGTTAGCCGTTGGTACTCTTTCCTCGCTGATTGATTTTAGTACGGGCTTATTGTGCTGGTTGTTCATTAGTCTATGTAGGTTCTGCATAAAACGATATTGTACATGTTATAATTCCTGAATAATCAGATTTATAATTATTCTTATTTTCGACCTACTTATATTATATCCATTTATCATATAAGATTTTCTTAATACATCTTTGTTATATTTAGTGATTGAAATCCTTTATCAGTAACACATCTGCTGTTATAGACCCAATTTGCCTAGGCCTATGCCATAAGAAAACAAAAAAATAATAGTGCTTAAAAATCCTTTTTTACAGTCCAATAAATACAAGTCCAATTAAATATTAGATTTACATTTGGCCCAAATACAAATTGAAACCCAAAATTCTAAAAAAATTAACCCAAACCCAAATCTTGTGGCCCAAAAGGGCCCAACATCTAAACAAAGTTAGAAGCTTAGGGTTTCTGAAACCCTAGGCGCCGCAAGCCAAATTCCAACCACCAGTCACGCCGCACAGCCCCTCGTCCAGCCCTCATCTTCGCCGTAGATTTCGCCATTAACTTGCAAAATAAGGAAAGAAATCGACAGAAAATAGCAAGAACAAAAGACATAATTTTTTGTATTTATTTTTCGGGGCTATAAAAGCCCCGATATAATCTGTAAAAGAGGGGGGATACAACAGAGGAAAATATACACAAAAGAATACAGAGGATTTTTTTACAGATATTCAAGCAAAGGTTTTTATTTTTTTATTTTTGTATTTTTTCCCGAATCTGCCAACTTTTAAGATTTTCATTTTCATTATTTTATTTTGCTACATATATATATTTAAATAAATTTAAAAAAAAGGGTGAAAAATACCTATTTTTTTTCGAATTCCACCGCGGCGAAAGACTGTGGTGACGATGGCGCCTGCGACGGAGGTTGGCCGGACCTATGGCTGGAAATCGCCCCAAAGGGGGAGAGAGGGGAGAGCTTCTTTCCCATTTTTTTTTGCTAAAATGAGGAAATGAGGATTTTTTTAAAAAATTTTCAACATTTATACCCCCACAATACGGCGCCGTTTTGAGAGTTGAGTTCAGAGGCTAAAACGACGTCATTTTGGGCCTCTAACCCGCGACCCGACCCGCTCCAAGGAAGGGATCCGCGCGTTTTTTTAAAAAAGGCTATTTACAGTCCTGGTCCTTCCGCATTTTTATTTCTTTTAATTTACTTTTTTTCAATCATAAATTTGCCTCATTAATTTTCTTGATGATTCATTTTGGTCCTTGGGTAAAACGTAGCGCATAATGGTTTCACCCCCTCATATCTTTAGCGCATTGCAACTTAACCCGATTCTTTCTTTTTATTTATAATTCCCCCAACTTTTATTTTTAGTTTAATTTCGTCCCTTTTTTATTTTTTCTTGTGATTTTCTTTTATTATTTTATTATTATTATTGATTTTAATTCCTATTGTTATTAATATTATTATTACTTTCAATATTTCTATTCATTATTTCTATTTCTTTATTATTATCTTCTTTTGTGTTGTTTATTCAGTTTTTTTTATTTTATTACTATTATTTTTAATGTGGTTACTATTATTTTATTATTGATATTATTATTTTTACTATCATTTTTATTATTATTTTCCATTTATAATTATTCTTTTAAATATTACTACTACTTTTTTTTAGTATTTTATTTATAATTTACTTTGTTATTATTATATTCATTATTATATTATTATTACCACTTCTTTTTATTATTACTATAATTATATTATTATATTTATTTTTATTATCAACATTATTACCGCCATCTTCATTATTATTATCTCTTTTATATCATTTGTATTCTTTTTTACTATTATTTGTTTATTAATATATTCAATCATTATTATTGCATTTCTGTTACTATCATTATTATTCTATGGTTTTATTATCGTATATACAATTTTTGTCATTATACGTTAAGTATGACCATTTTTACGTTTTAACCGACTTTTTTTTTTATTTTAAATATTACATTGGTTATCTTTTTTTTCCCAATTTTTTACTCAAAACTCATAAAAAGGGTTTTTACAAAGGTAATATTTTGGTACTTGGAAGTTCAAGAAACCGTGCCCAATCGTGCTGGGTTTCGATTTTTCGTTCGTCCAAATGACTTAATATCCTTTAAAGATTTTAACCGTGTTTTCTTAAATAAGGCAATATTTCATGTTTGGAAATTCGAGGAATCGTGCCCAATCGTGCTGGGTTTCTATTTTTTTAGTTTGGCCAAATAGTGGAATACCCTTTTAAAATTGCAACGCAAGAATTTTGGAAATCATGAAATGATTTTGGTATCGAGGGTTTGAAACATCGTGTCCTAACGTGCTGGATGTAGTATTTTATCTTTTCGGAACAAGAGAATTTCAATATCCAATTCGAATTATTCTAGAAGATTCATATTTTAAAATATCTTCCACTTTTTAATATAAGGATATTAATCAATCAATAAGGTACCAATTTTGGGCGTTGCAAGGGTGCTAATCCTTCCTCGTGCGTAACTGACTCCCGGACCCGTTTTCTTAAAATTCGTAGACCAAATGTTTTGTAAGGTGACCCAATCACACCTCAGAAAAGATTAGTGGCGACTCTATTTTCGTTTTCAAAGTCGATCCCCCGTTTTTACCAAATTTAAAAAAAATGGTTTCGACAGCATGGCGACTCCACTGGGGACTTAAGAGAGTCAAGCCGTAAAATTAATTATTTTTTATCCTTTGTCGGAAATTTGAAAATTTTGATTTGAAAATTTAAAAATTTTGATTGGAACATATTATTATTCTGTTGAACACATTGCATTGCATGACCGTTGTGGTCGCACCTTTAAGTGGGAGCGAGAAGCTATGCCTTCGTGAGGTTTTCACCTCCGTATGGGCTAGTGGATTGCTTCCGAGATACATCTGTACCTATGTCTTCGTGAAGTTTTCACTTTCGCATGGCCATAGGGAAATGTATTCCCCTGAACTGAGCTCGATCCATATGAGTCTATAATAATAGAGGATTGAGGAATCTGCTGGTTCAGGTACTCTCCCTTTAGAACTAAGCCATATATAGTGATCCTTAAGAGCTAACCCTAGATAGAGGTATATTGAACCCTAGTGGTCACCCAGATTGATGCCCTATTTTGTTATTTCCCTTGTGCTAACGTGTTCTATTTTGTTTTGATTGCATTGCATCCACATCATAAAAAAAAGGTATTGATTCAAATTCGATTACTAAATAGAAAAGTTTGGCATGAGAAAATAGATTTCTTGATAATGTGGATTATAATACGGTAGTCTAAAAATGGTCCAAGTAAACACAGCGAGAGAAGGTTGATAGTCCGTGAAGGAATATAAGACATTATTGCCCAAGGATTCAAGCTGACAAAGACTATTCGAGAATCACTACGTCTCGGCTTTCTTGAAGAGGCTAATGAGCATTATGGAAATAAGTGAGCAGTGAGTCGCGGCACAGATCAAGCAAAAAGGAGCTAGTAGAGGCATCTATTAGAAGTTTGCAAGATTTGACCTTTGCGAAGAAGTGGATTGATGTTTTTGCTTGGAATATGAGGGCAAGGCCACATATGTAATCCGTTTTATGTAAAGAAATTTACTTTCTAGAAAAGTTTTTCTAATGGAATTGAATTCAGAATCAACACCTCTCTTTTTTTTGCATTCATGCATTTGCATTACATTACATCATATGCATTTAAGTCCATAGAGAGAGTCTAATTAGTTGAAATTATAACAGAGAGAGATAGATAAGTTAAATCTAGAAGCTGAACATCCTTACGGTACACGTGCCAAATCAAAGAAAATGGATCAAAGATTGGAACAATTCCAAAGAGATATGCAAGACCAGATGCAAGAGCAAATGGCAAAGTTCCAACAAGAAATGAGAGACCAAATGTTGGAAGCTCAAAGGAACATGATGGCTCAAATGGCTCAGATGCTGAGTGGGACAATGGACAAAGGAAAGGGTCCCCTAGTTAATGCTGAAGACAACGAGGACTTTCCTAGGGGTTTCACCCCTCCACATGCATAAACACAACCTGAGAAGTATCCCCGAAGGCCATCTATCACAATTAGGCCTCAACAAGGGCAAAATGACACTGGAGTGCCTATAAATTTCCAAGTTGGCATAGGATCCAACCCAGGAGATCACCCTGCTAATCCCGTCATCCCTGACTTAGACATAACAGAAAGGGAGGGAATAAGGACTGAATCCTCAAGGCAGTTAGAAGATCGTTGCAAATGGTTAGAGGAAAAGTTCAAAGACTTGGAGAATGCTGATATTAACCATGGAATTGGTGCTAAGGACTTGAGCTTGGTTCCAAATTTGGTGCTTCCTCACAAGTTCAAAATGCCAGAATTTGATAAGTATAATGGAACCAACTGCCCTGAAGCTCATATTACTATGTTCTGTAGACGGATGACCGGCTATGTTAACAATGATCAACTCTTGATTCATTGATACCAAAAAAAGATAGTTTGGTGGCGGTAGCATCCAGGTGGTACAATCAACTCAGCCGTGCTAGGATTACCTCTTAGAGAGATTTGGCCCAAGCCTTCATGAAGCAATGTAATCATGTCATAGACATGACCTGACAGAATCACTTTGCAAAACATGGAGAATAAGTCAAATGAAAGCTTCAGGCAGTATTCGTAAAGATGGAGGAAGGTTGCCATACAATTTCAGCCACCGCTCTTAGAAAAGGAAACTACAATGCTCTTTATCAATACCTTGAAAACTCAATTCATCACTCACATGATAGGGAGTACCACTAAGAGCTTTGCAGATATAGTGATGAGAGGAGAAATTATTGAAAATGCCATAAGGGGAGGCAAGATTGAACAGGGAAAACCATTAAAAGGTTTACACTTAGAAAAAAAGATGACGAGGTGAATAATACGAGTACATACAACAAAGGGTACTCGAAGGCAATCACTGTTAGCCAGCCAAAAGTAATTATTGCTGGACAACAAGGGTCGGTAAGATAGGAATCAGGCGCAAGGTAAAACTCTGAAAAGCTCTAATTTACGCCAATCCCGATGATGTATAAGGAGCTATATCAAAGTTTATTCGACGCACATGTGGTGTCTCCATTTTATCTAAAGCCGTTACAGCCCCCATATCCTAAATGGTATGACCCAAATTCTTAATGCCACTATCATGCGAGAATAACGGGTCACTCAATTGAAAACTTACTGCGTTTAAAAAGTTGGTCGAAAGGTTCATTAAAATGGGAATTGTGAAGTTCGACGATTCATCAAAACCTTATCACTCTGACGGGGCAGTAAATGCGATAATTGAAGGAGAAAAGAAAGTTGCGACTCCTTAAAGAAATCAAAAACGAAGAGGGAACCGAGGAATGAAGTTTCCAAGCCCTTGTGTATTTGGGAGTGTTTTAAATAATGGGACTGTGGAAAAGATCCTAGTATTTTTTAGAGCTGATCTAGAGTAACATTCAAAACACGCTTGTTGCCTTAAGCCTAGAGGCAATAAGGATCTTTTTTTGTGAAATAGGCTCGTGTTTGAAAATTTTTATTTCAATAAAATGCATTTCTTTTGAGTAAATATTCTTTTATTTTTTCATTTCATACTGTACAAACAATTATTTTTCTTCTTTTGTTTATTCTTGGATTTTCTTTCAAGTATTCTTTCAATCTTCATAATCATTCTTTGAATCATTTATTCTTTGGAATCTTCCTTCTAACCTACAATAGGTCTCCAGATATCAATGATGTGAGCAACGCTGTTACTGACTCAGAGTCTCCTTTCAAGTAAGATAGATGTCTAGAGGGATCTCGGGACTTTGAAGATGACAAAGATTGTAACCTATCTTCTGATTTATTAAGAATGGTAGAACAAGATGAAAAATATACCCTACTCTACAAAAGGATCATTGGATGTTGTGAGCCTAGAAAAGAGGTGAAGATTGTAGCCTAGTTCACCGCAGAAATAATGTGAGACATCATTGAGAATTCAAAGATGTTTTTACATGATCATATCAAGATATGCTTGGGCTATTAAGACGTGAGCTAAACATGAGGATCAGGTATTGTTGGTCTACCATGGAAGGGAATCACATCAGTTATACCGCAAATTCTGAATTGAAGAAGACAAGATTTATATAAATCTTCCATTTTCTTCACAAGCTTTTCTATATGTGGGGCATAAATGTCATGGGGACGATATCGTCAAAAGCTTCGAGTTAACGTTGAATTATCTTGGTAGTCATCGATTACTTCACTAAGAGGTGAATGTTGCTTCATATGTCAATATTGCAAAGTGACAGTAATCAAATTCCAAAAAAAAAAAAAGAGAGATCAGGTGCCGACAAAAAATGCCAAAAAGGACAATGACAAAAGTTTGTAGTCTGTTCAAAGATCAGACGCCATATCATAGAACAATAAAGGCAGCCAAAAAGAAAAAAACAAAAAAAAAAAACAAAATAAGAATTGTAGGAAGGATGATTGAAACTTGTAAAGATTGGCATAATAAGCTACTATTTACTCTATGCTTATCGAACGTCGGCTAGAACCTTCGCTGGGGTAACACATTAGACCAGAAATAGTTTTGTCAATTGAACCTAATTGAAGAAAAGGTTAAAAGCTATCCATCACGGTTAGATGATACAAAAACTTACGATAAAGAGGTTCATCCTAGAGAATTCCATGAGGGGAACCTGATGTTGAGAAAGATCCTTCTTATACAAAAATATCTTCAGAGGAAAGCAGATGCTGGGAAGGACCTTATGTAGTAAGAAAGAGCCTGTTTTAAAGGAGTATTGATATTGACCGAGATGGATACCAAAGACTTGTCTAATCCTGAGAATTTAGGTTCAGTCAAGAAGGATTTTACCTTAAAAGAGAAGGGCCTAGGTGAAAACCCGCAAAGGGCGTCTTGAGCTCAAATTCATTCCAAAAAAAAAAAAAAAAAGAGGCGAAGGCGAAAACTTGCAAAGGGAGCTTTGAGACCAAAGGGGTTTTAAGCCAAAAACCCGAAAAAGACGGCTCAAATTTTGATCAAAGACAGGGCATTGGTAGTCTTGCTATGCCTGAATTAACAATGAGGGAGAATGCTACGTCTTGGGGTCTTGACAAAGTACTCTGGATCCTCTAAACACGTATTGAGCTCAAAATGGCTATCAAAGAGTTTGTACAGAGACGCTCAGGCTGCCATATCTGGGGCAACTAGCTTCTATCTTACCCATTTTAAATTTACTATTTTTGATTACTTTATTCTTTTCAAAGATACACCCCAATCAAATTTCTTTTATAGCCTTGGCTATCTTTGCTTACTTTATTATTTTTAAGATATACCAATCAATTCTCTTTTATTGCCTTGGTTATCTTTGATTATCTTATTTGTTTTGATCTATGGTCCTGATTAATTTCTTTTACGTCCATTGTTGTGATATTTTTCAAGCATTTTATATTGAAATAATGATTTTTGGACTAATAATACTTTCATAAAAAGAGTTTCGCACTCTGGAAGCTCCTAAATAATATGAGAATTTGAAACAAGATTATTGTTTAAAACTCACGAAGCCTAAGAATTTGGAAATATTGAAAGATGATTATCTCGTTTGGATTTTTAATGGTTGGACAAAAAGACAAGACATTTTGTCAAGTGATACCATCTCAACAAATGACGAGCAATGTCAACTAATCGCTGTAAATCAGAGCTTTAAAATTTATAATGAATGTGATCGAACCTGGAAACTAACTCTGACAACGATTAAAGGAAAGTGTACCTATCGAACAGTAGTATAGCTTAGGCAAGACCGAATTGTCGAACCCAAAGGAACTAAAAGTACTAATACTAACTTTCTTTTTATTATTTAGCATTAAAAATAAAGTGAAGTTACTTTAATCTAAATTGACAAAGACTAAGCTAAGGACACAAAGACAGAAAAGAACGAATTGGAAAATAACTTGAAGGAAAACTTAATTGATCACGACGATACCTTCAAGAAGAATCCACCTAGACTTCACTTGTTATCTAACCTTGAACCATATGGTTTATTTACTTAGCCTGATCCGTAAGACTCTCTAACCTATATTAAACCCTCTCTCGATGCGAATAACGTCTAACCCTAGGTTAATTAGTGAAACTCTCGTTCGCTTATAATAACCCCTTAGAATAGCAGTAAATCGATCAATGGACTCCCATATTAGGTTTCACCCTAATCCGGCAAAATCTTGTCACCCTATCTCTAGGCGTGTGATCAACTCCGCTTAATCATGCTAGATCTACTCTTAGGCAGGGTCTATTCTTCCTCCACCTAAGCACATCAGATTTGGATTAAGCAACATAATTAAGAACAAACTAAATATTTATCATATAATTCAGAAATCAAATAACAAGATTCATCTAGATTTCATCCCTTTCAAGTATCTGAGGGGTTTAGTTCATAATGAATAAAGAAAACATCACAAGGGAAAAGATAAAACAAAACATAAGAAATCCCTAAAACTCTCTGAAGGGATTGGAAGAGAAATCCGCCGTTTTGAGTATAACTCCAGCTTCTTGGGATGGATCAACTGGCTATCTTCGTGTTATTCCCACAATTCTGGCCTTTTCGGCTTAGCTCATTGGCCTAGCTTTGACGCCTTTTCAATGGTGGCCCTTAGGGGATATATATAGGCTCTTGGAATGCGATTCTTTCTCCCTAAGTATCCTTTTCCGACTGAAATTGCTCTTTTCAGCGACAGAGGCACGACCATGGCACACGTCCGTATGGATCGACTTCTGGCCCTGTTCGAATTTCTAACTTGAGGCACGGCCCTATAAGGTGGGGTTGAGGCCGTGCTCTAGGTGATCGGTGAGGCACGGCAGTGTGTCATTTGGGCCAGGCCGTGTCGATTTCGTGCTAAGGCCTATTTACTCAGTTTTGGGCCCGTTTTGTGTTCTTTTCATCCTCAGGTGCTTTCCTAGGTATAAGACATGAAAAAAAAAAGGATTAAAAGCACCTTTTTATAAAAATAAAGGAATAATTCATCCAAAAGTAAGCTAAATGTGGGATTAAAATATGTTACTTTTACGGTTTATCAAATACCCCCACAAGCTTTTGCTTGTCCTCAAGCAAAATTCTCAACTTACAATTAAAACGAACTTTCCATGCTTCACAATTCCTATTGACAATGCCTTATCCTAGTTCATAGATAATTTATACATGGATAATTTAACTCAAAGAGTCCTAAAGATTCAAACAAGATAAGTCATACATTTATAGCTCGAAAACATATGTGTTTCCTTTCATCTAAATAATTACCTCTTGATTCAAAATCGACAAGGATTGGCATCTTCATAAAAGATTCACTCAAATCACTCTAAAGTGTTTTAAGGTTCAGGGAAAAGCACTCATAAGTCGAACCTGAAAAGTTAATCCCATAGGCTTGTCTGAAAATCAAATCTCCACTACTGTTAAAATGAGATGATAAACAGATCAAAAGGTCTTTATTAGGGTTGTAACGGGGCTGGGGTTAAAGGTGTGGATAAAGGCTGAAATTAGAAGGTTAGAATCGAGATTGAATTGACAAGCACCTACCTAAAAAAATTTCTGAAATAATAATTACATCAATTGGAAATAATAAACCTACTAATACGAGCTTTTTCTTTTGATAATTTAACTTTAACTGTATAAGCTCACTCTTCATAATACTAATACTGAATATACTTTGTTTTTTTTTAAGAACAAACTAATAAAAATAACTTCAACTCATAATAAAAACTTAGGTAACTAATCAAATCATATCTCGATTAAGGGGTAGTTAAAAGGAAGGGTGATAACAAATACAAAGGGTTTTGGGTTATTAGTTGGTAAGTCAATGAAAAGGGTTGTTAAGGATCAATAGGGTTCACTAGGGGTTAATTATGGAGGTAGGCTTTTTAGTGGAGTGAGTGGGTTAAAACCTAGGTGGCTTTATTATCTCTGTATTATCAAATCAAAAGTGTGGTCTCAACATGTATAAACGAGGCAAGTTCTAGAATAACAGTTCATGGTTGACACACTCATAATTAATAAAGTGAGCATGAAAAAGAATATATGCTCTATAAGGCTCAAAATCTCACAAAAATTATGGGTGTTTTGACATCATCCTTGTAAATTTTAAACTTCAAGATAACATCTAAATTCAGGTTAACAACCTAACAAAATTTTAATTCTTGAAAAATAGACTTATTATGCTTGATTCTCTAATGTTATTCAAAGTTAATTATCAATGCACAATTAACTATAACTTATTCTAAAACATGTCAATGAAAATCACAAATCATCAGAAATTTCATCCTAATTAGTAATATGACAACTTTGCTTAAAAATAAGACTAAATCAGAGTTTTGAGAATAATGAAGAAAGTTAGGCACTGTTATTCCACTTTTACCCTCAGAGATTTGAGAATAATGCAAAAAGTTAAGCATTTTTACCCCCCCACACTTAAGATGTACATTGCCCTCAATGTACAAAGATAGATAATATTTCTATTTTTATAGAAATCAAAAGTGAGGGTGAGAGGTACTCCTTGAATTCTTGGGCGGGTTCCATGGAGGATGTGGCAAATACGACGAAGGCGTCGGTATGGTGATGGTGTTGGTTCCCGAGCTCTACGCTGGATGAAGAAATTGGGGAACTTGTGAAGGATTAGCTATGATATAAAAAATTTAAAATATCCTAAGTTTATAAGAGTAGAAAAGCAAGATATAGTGAAGAAAAGCAAAAACGAAACTAAGATTGAAACCAAAGATAAATGGACCGTTTGATCCTTATTGCTATATGGTTCGCGAGGTGAATGTGACCTCTAAGGCTAGAGAGGTGTTGACGGTGGCGGAAGTAGAGAAGTTATCATGGTGGTCGACATGATTCCCAAGCAGCCTTTTGAACCTGACAATAAGAAGCCAAAAGAAAATTGAACGAAAATAGCAGAAGAGAAGTATAGATAAGGAAAATAAAGGAGAAGAGAAACAAAAAGAAAAAATAAAATGGTCTCAAAGACCCTTGGCTCGGTGAGTGGACGAAGCTGCCGGCATGAACTCATGTAAATGTGTTACCCTGGGTAAGATGATGCTTGCCTTCTTTCGCTTCTTCGTCATGATTGTGTATTGCTCCAAGGATCTAGAGGTTTAGTCTGGTGATAGAAAGGTGTTGAAAGGGAGAAAAGAGAGGAAGAAAGGGTGGAGAGTGAAGGAGAGGATTAGGGAGAGGGAGAATGGCTGTGGGGTTTATATAGAATTTTAAATCTGGCACGTTCCCACACTCGTGGACCAAGGGTGTGTCAATTCATACGGCCTTTTCGCGCGGCCGTGTGCCTAGGCGTATTGGCTGTCCATGGTCGTTCTTTCCCAAGCCACACTCGTTTTTGACAAGTCAGTATATTGGCACGGGTTGAGGGCACGGGCGTGGTCTGCCCGTGGTTGGTAAGTCAGTAGCTTCACACAGTCATTGGGCACGGTTGTGCCACTTTGACGGAACCCGTGGTGTAGTTAGATCCGTGACGTTGAAAAGGTGGTTGGGATTAAATCGCATAGCCTCTGTTATGTCAGTACAGGGATTTTAGTGGTCCACACGGCCACAGACACGGCCGTGTGTAAGGCTGTGTTGGCCTGGAAATTTGTACTTTCTGGTTAGTTTGAAGGAGAAAAGGAAAGGAAAAAGTAAAATGAACATAAATGCAAAAATAAGTAAGGTTAATGCTCGAATTGTCTCCCGAGAAGCGCTCGTTTATAGTCTTAAGCTAGACTTTCCTTGTATTTGAAAGTTTTAGGGAGGTTTAAAGGTTAAAATAAGTTCCCTCATGCTTACAGTTCTGTTTTCATGACAAAGTTGAAGTTGAGAATCGTTTACCTTGAAATTGCCGATTACCTCGACTGTTCTGTGTGGGAAGATATTGTGTACCTTAAGAAAAATTTCTCCCTTTTTCTTCAGATCTGGTGTGGTGATGTGAGGCTCGATTTTCTCTAACAGTACATGGTCTTCTATTTTGAAGTGATTTGATGTTCCTACGAGCTCTTTTGGTGGTTCCTCTGGTTTTACTTCGTGTGTATCTAGTTCTTCCTCTGTATCCCTAATTTTTCCTTGAAGTGCATTTTCCACTTATCTAAGTCATTGGTTTGAATCCTTTGCTCCTCGTGAGTTATTTCCTTGTTGGCACTGGACTGAGGATTAGGTTCAATCGTGCCCTTTTTCTGTGGTTCCTGAAAAGAATATTTAATTAAATGGTTATCAAAACAATTTTCTTTCTCACTTTGGTTCTTTGATGACCTGGCTGAGTCGAGGGCTTGAAGAGTAATTGAGTCGTCACCTACACAAAGTATGAACTTGCCTGTGGCAACATCAATTTTAGTCTTGGCAGTTGGTAGAAAAGGTCTTCCTAAAATTAAAAGAATCAAATTGTCCTCATCCATGTCTAAGACAACAAAATCTACTGGGAAAATGAATTTATCTATTTTAACAAGAAAATCTTCGATAATGCCCTTAGGAATTCTAACAGTTTTATCAGCTAATTGAATACTCATCCTAGTTTGCTTGGGCTTCCCTAGACCTAATCGTTTAAATAATGTATAAGACATGACATTTATGCTTGCCCCTAAATCAGCTAACGTATTATCAATATTTAAACTACCAATTAAACATGGAATTGTAGAACTCCATGGATATTTTAGTTTCTGTGGTAGTCTATTTTGTAACATTGCCTAGCATATTGCATTTAGTTCCACGTGGTGCTCTTCATCTATTTTGCGTTTGTTGGTCAAGAGTTGTTTTAAAAATTTCCTCTAGTCTGGCATCTGAAAAAGAGCTTCAAGAAGAGGTAAGTTAATATGTAATTTTTTTAACAGTTTAAGAAGCTTACCAAATTGTTCCTCTGAATCATCTCTTTCTATTGCTTCGGGATAAGGTATGCAAGGTTTGTACTCTTTGATTACCGATTTTGGCTTTTCTTGTGCTACCTCTATTGTACCTCCGTCTACCTTGTTTTCTGGTATTGGATTGGGTTCATCTAACCCTTTACTGTCCTGAGTTTTGATGGCTTGAATTTGTTCCTTAGGGTTAATCTCGGTGTTACTTGGTAGACATCCTCGCGGTCGTTCTGACATTAGCTTTGCAAGTTGTTCTATTGTATTAGTAACTTCTTTTACTGACTTAGTGATCTCCCCGATTCGGCTCTTGTTGCTTTTGATTGTTCTCTCAGTTTCTTGGAGTCGTTTTTCTGTGTCTACTGAGAATTTTGTCAGCATCTCTTCGAGGGTTGGTCTCTTCTCTTGTGGATAGGGCTGATTTTGGAAGTTTTGAGGAGGTTGTTGTCTTTTATTTCCTTGATTTCCTTGACCTCCCCACGAAAAATTTGGGTGGTTCCTCCAACCTAGATTGTAAGTATTACTATAAGGATTATTATTAGATCTGAAATTGTTACCTATATAGTTCATCTGTTCGCTCTCTGCTTCCGGTTGGTAAGGTGGGTACTCAGGATTCGCCACGGTTCCACTCGCATCGTATTGCATGACTGGATGTGCCTGCGAAAAACACAAACTATCAGTCTTTTTATTTATCATCTCTATCTGCGTTAATAACATGGTCATTGTATCGATGTTGAAAACTCCTGTCGAGTTGGTTTTGTCCTGTTAACTTGCCACTGATAATTATTCAGTGACATCTCCTCAATAAACTCGTAGGCTGCTTCAGGAGTTTTATTATTCAATGTTCCACCGGCGGCTGAATCGATCAGTTGCCTCATTGAAGGGTTCACACTGTTGTAAAAGGTTTGGACTTGAAGCCACAAAGGTAAGCCATGGTGTGGACATCTCCTCAAGAGATCCTTGTATCTCTCCAATACATCGTATAACGTTTCTAGATCCATCTGCACAAAAGAAGAGATATCATTCCGTAATTTGGCCGTTTTGGCCAGTAGGAAATATTTCATTAAAAACTTTTCGGTCATTTGATCCCATGTAGTGATTGACCCTCGTTGTAACGAGTTTAACCACTGTTTGGCTTTATTTCTCAATGAAAAAGGGAATAACCGAAGACGTATGGCATCATCAGAAACGCTATTTTTTTTGAAGGTATCACAGAACTCTATGAAATTAGCTATGTGAGCGTTTGGGTCTTCATCCTGCAAACCATCAAATTGAACAAACTGTTGAATCATCTGTATTGTGTTAGGCTTTAATTCAAAATTATTAGCAGCTATAGCAGGCCTAACAATACTCGATTTTGCTCCTGTTAAATATGGTTTAGCATAATCAAACATTGTACGTGGAGCATTGCATTCCCCCACATCGTGTGGTGGTTGGTTATTCTCGTTCATCCTTTCAATAGGATTGGAATTGTCTTCTTCCTCTCTATCTGTGTAATTTAGGGCTTGCCTGATTTCTCGGCGATTCCTGCGAGCGGTGGCTTCAATATCACTGTCGTATACTAAAGGTCCTCTCGGGTTCATTCTAGTCATAAACTAGGTATACCTGGAAAGAAGTGAAAGAAAAATTAGCAAAATTAAAATTTAATCTAAAAACAAAAATAAATTGCGGAAAATAAAAATAATGGCTAAAGTAATAAAAATAAAGTTTTCTTAATATTTTAGTTCCTCGGTAACGGCGCCAAAAACTTGATCGATGTAAATTAGAGCTTTAAAATTTATAATGAATGTGATCGAACCTGGAAACTAACTCTGACAACAATTAAAGGCAAGTGTACCTATCGAACAGTAGTATAGCTTAGGAAAGACCGGGTTGTCGAACCCAAAGGAACTAAAAGTACTAATACTAACTTTCTTTTTATTATTTAGCCTTAAAAATAAAGTGAAGTTGCTTTAATCTAAATTGACAAAGACTAAGCTAAGGACACAAAGACAAAAAGAACGAATTGGAGAATAACTTGAAGGAAAACTCAATTGATCATGACGATTCCCTCAGGAAGAATCCACCTAGACTTCACTTGTTATCTAACCTTGAACCATATGATTTATTTACTTAGCCTGATCCGTAACTTAGCCTGATTCGTAAGACTCCCTAACCTATATTAAACCCTCTCTCAAAGCGAATAACATCTAACCCTAGGTTAATTAGTGGAACTCTCGTTCGCTTATAATAACCCCCTAGAATAGCGATAAATCGATCAATAGACTCCCATATTAGGTTTCACCCTAATCTGGCAAAATCTTGTCACCCTATCTCTAGGCGTGCGATCAACTCCGCTTAATTATGCCAGATCTACTCTTAGGCAGGGTCTATTCCTCCTCCACCTAAGCACATCAGATTTGGATTAAGCAACATAATTAAAAATTAACTAAGTATTTATTATATAATTTAGAAATCAAATAACAAGATTCATCTAGGTTTCATCCCCTTCAGGTATCTGAGGGGTTTAGTTCATAATGAATAAAGAAAACATCACAAGAGAAAAGATAAAACAAAACATAAGAAATCCCTAAAACTCCCTGAAGGGATTGGAAGAGAAATCTACCATTTTGAGTATAACTCCGACTTCTTGGGATGGATTAACTGGCTATCTTCGCGTTATTCCCATAATTCTGGCCTTTTCGGCTTGGCTCATTGGCCTAGCTTTGACGCCTTTTCAATGGTGGCCCTTAGGGGATATATATAGGCTCTTGGAATGCGATTTTTTCTCCCTAAGTATCCTTTTCCGACTGAAATTGCCCTTTCCAGCGACAGAGGCACGGCCGTGGCACACGCCCGTGTGGATCGACTTCTGGCCTTTTTCAGATTTCTAACTTGAGGGACGGTAATGTAAGGGGGGTTGAGGCCGTGCTCTAGGTGATCGGCGAGGCACGACCGTGTGTCATTTGGGATAGACCGTGTCGATTTCGTGCTAAGGCCTATTTACTCTGTTTTGGGCACATTTTGTGTTCTTTTCATCCTCAGGTGCTTTCCTAGGTATAAGACATGAAAAGAAAGGATTAAAAGTACCTTTTTATTAAAATCAATGAATAATTCATCCAAAAGTAAGCTAAATGTGGGATTAAAATATGTTACTTTTACGGTTTATCTTTAACCCAAGTGTAGAAGGGAAACATTCTTGAGGAAAGGAAAAGATACCCTGTATTCATGCAGATTTCAAGCACATTCATCTGGTCATTACACCCAGCGAGTGGTGTAATAGATAAAATTAATCCTATATCTCGGAGTTGCAGCAGGAGGGATGGAAGAAACCAAATGTTATTCTCCTGGAGTTGCAGTGGGAGATACAAACTTTATGTCCCAAAAGGTACAGTGGAAGGGATTCTAAAATTATAGCGGGGCAAGCTTACTGAGCAGAATATGATTGTTTCTTTGGGTTTTCTGTCAAAGGTACCAGCTGAACGAGAAAGCATGATAACACATCAGTGATAGAACTTTGATGAACTATGAGCAATAACAACCCATAGGGATTATTTTCACATTTCCAATTAGGATCATTTGATTCATTCCGATCATTGTATCCTAATCGTTGTACAAAAAAAAGAAGAGGAAATTATTCTCATGACATTTTGCATTCATGCAAATGTCATCATTTAGTTAGGAGCATTAGATTCATTCTGATCATGCATCCTAGTCATTATTCTCATAACATTCTGCATTCATGCAAATGTCATCCATAATACATTCGAGTCTACAGAACATGTCCCCTAGAGGACGATTTAGTAACATCGGTGAAGCCATCAGTCTTATCTCTCTCGAAATGGTAGTAGAGCAGGCTGAAGATTGAAGTCTTCCTGAGACAGTAAGGAAGCAAATTGAAAAGTTCAAATTTTTTTCTCTCGAGATGGTAGTGGAGCAGACTGAAGATTGAAGTCTTCTTGAGATAGTAAGAAAGGAAATTGAAAAGTTCAGATTTTTTTTCCTTCGAGATGGTAGTGGAGCAGATTGAAGATTGAAATCTTCCTGAGATAGTAAGGAAGCAAATTGAAAAGTTCAAATTTTGTTCCCTCGAGATGGTAATGGAGCAGACTGAAGATTAAAGTCTTCCTGAAATAAGTAAGGAAGCAGACTGAAAAGTTTAGATTTTATCCCCTCGAGATAGTAGTGGGGCAGACTAAAGATTGCAAATCTTATCTCCTTAAGCGGTAGCAGAGCAGATCGAATTTGGTGAAGGAAGCAGATTGAAGCCACTAACCTTATCTCCCTGAAGTTGCAGTGGAGCAGATTGAAGTCACAAGTCTTATCTCCCTAAAGTTGTAGTGGAACAAACTAAATACAGTTAATCCAATCTCCCTGAAGTTGCAGTGGAGCAGACTAAAATGATGAATCCTATACCTCTAAAGTTACAGTAGGTCGGATTGAATTTACCATAGAAGATCTTATTTCCACTGAGCAGGAGTGGAGCAGATCGAATTTGAACAAGTCTTATCTCCATGTATTGACAATGGAGCAGACTGAAGAAAACAGATCTTATCTTATCTCCACTAAGCAGGAGTGGAGCAGATCGAAGATAACAGATCCCATCTTCCTGAAGTTGCAGGAAGCAGATCAAAGACACTTTCAGCCTCATCTCCCTGAAGTTGCAGCAGAGTAGACTGAAGACAGAAGATCCCATCTTCCTGAAGTTGCAGGAAGCAGATCAAAGACACTTTCAGCCTTATCTCCCTGAAGTTGCAGCGGAGTAGACTGAAGACAGAAGATCTTATCTTCCTGAAGTTGCAAGAAGCAGATCAAAAGCACTTTCAGCCTTATCTCCCTAAAGTTGCAGTGGAGTAGACTGAAGATAGAAGATCTCATCTTCATGAAGTTGTAGGAAGCAGATCAAAAAACACTTTCAGATCTTATCTCCCTGAAGTTGCAGCGGAGTAGACTGAAAACAGAAGATCTCATCTTCCTGAAGTTGCAGGAAGTAGATCAAAAACATCATATCTTATCTCCCTAAAGTTGCAGCGAGTAGACTGAAGATAGCAGATCTCATCTACCTGAAGTTGCAGTGAAGCAGATCAAAAATATTAGATCTTATCTCCTTGAGTTTGCAGTGGAGCAGATTGAAAAATAGTAGATCTGGCATTCCTGAAGTTACAGGAAGCAGATTGAAGCAAGTCACAATACCGTTGAAGTTACAATGGAGTTGGAGCCATTTGAAGAAGACAAGGGTCAGGAAGTCAAGACTCGAGAAAACTGGGCAAAATTGGTCCTTTTATAGTCTTTGCTCTATTCTCGTTACACGACAATGAGCAAAGAGGAGCAGCTGTTATAGGCCCAATTTGCCCGGGCCTATGCCATAAGAAAACAAAAAAATAATAGTGCTTCAAAGTCCTTTTTTACATTCCAATAAATACAAGCCCAGTTAAATACCAGATTTACATTTGGCCCAAATACAAATTGAAGCCTAAAATTCTAAAAAAACTAACCTAAACCCAAACCTTGTGGCCCAAAAGGGCCCAACATCTAAACAAAGTCAGAAGCCTAGGGTTTTTGAAACCCTAGGCACCGCAAGCCAAATTCCAGCCACCAGTCACGCCGCACAGCCCCTCGTCCAGCCCTCATCTTCGCCGTAGATTTTCCCATTAACCTGCAAAATAAGGAAAGAAATCGAGAGAAAATAGCAAGAACAGAAGACATGATTTTTATATTTATTTTTTTATTTATTTTTCGGGGCTATAAAAGCCCCGATATAATCTGTAAAAGAGGGGGGATACAATAGAGGAAAATATACACAAAAGAATACAGAGGATTTTTTTACAGATATTCAAGCAAAGGTTTTTTTTTATTTTTTATTTTTTTTGAATTTGCCAACTTTTAAGATTTTCATTTTTATTATTTTATTTTGCTACATATATATATAAATAACTTTAAAAAAAGGGGTGAAAAATACTTGTTTTTTTAATTCCACGGCGGTCGGCGACGGTGGCGATGGTGGCGTCAGCGGCGGAGGTTGGCCGGACCTATGGCCGGAAATCGCCCCAAAGGGGGAGAGAGGGGAGAGCTTCTTTCCCATTTTTTTGCTGAAATGAGGACTTTTTAATAAAATTTCAACATTTATACCCCTCAGTACGGCGCCGTTTTGAGAGTTGGGTTCAGAGGCCAAAACGACGTCGTTTTGGGCCTCTGACCCGCGACCCGACCCGCTCCAAGGAAGGGATCCGCGCGGTTTTTTTTAAAAAAGGGCTATTTACAGCCCTTGTCCTTCCGTATTTTTATTTCTTTTAATTTACTTTTTTTCAATCATAAATTTGCCTCATTAATTTTCTTGATGATTCATTTTGGTCCTCGGGTAAAACGCAGCGCATAATGGGCAAGGGATATTTCCTTTTTCACCCCCTCATATCTTTAGCGCATTGCAACTTAACCTGATTATTTCTTTTTATTTGTAATTCCCTCCCAAACTTTTATTTTTAATTTAATTTCGTCCCTTTTTTATTTTTTCTTGTGATTTTCTTTTATTATTTTATTATTATTGATTTTAATTCCTATTGTTATTAATATTATTATTACTTTCAATATTTCTATTCATTATTTCTATTTCTTTATTATTATCTTCTTTTGTGTTGTTTATTCAATTTTTTTTATTTTATTACTATTATTTTCAATGTGGTTACTATTATTTAATTATTGATATTATTTTTTTTTACTATCATTTTTATTATCATTTTCCATTTGTAATTATTCTTTTAAATATTACAACTATTTTTTTGTATTTTATTTATAATTTACTTTGTTATTATTATTATATTCATTATTATATTATTATTACCACTTCTTATTATTATTACTATAATTATATTATTATTTTTATTTTTATTATCAACATTATTACTGCCATCTTCATTATTATTATCTCTTTTATATTATTTGTATTCTTTTTTACTATTATTTATTTATTAATATATTCCATCATTATTATTGCATTTATGTTACTATCATTATTATTCTATGGTTTTATTATCGTATATACAATTTTTGTCACTATTTGTTAAGTATGACCATTATTACGTTTTAACTGATTTTTTTTTTAAAGATTACATTGGTTATCTTTTTTTTCCCCCCACTTTTTTACCCAAAACTCATAAAAAAGGTTTTTACAAAAGTAATATTTTGGTACTTGGAAGTTCAAGAAATTGTGCCCAATCGTACTGGATTTCGATTTTTCGTTAGTCCAAATGACTTAATATCCTTTAAAGATTTTGACCGTGTTTTCTTAAATAAGGAAATATTTCATGTTTGGAAATTCGAGGAATCGTGCCCAATCGTGCTGGGTTTCAGTTTTTTTAGTTTGGCCAAATAGTGGAATACCCTTTTAAAATTGCAACGCATGAATTTTGGAAATTATGAAATGATCTTGGTATCGAGGGTTTGAAACATTGTGTCCTAACGTGCTGGATGAGGTATTTCATCTTTTCGGAACAAGAGAATTTTGATATCCAATTCGAATTATCCAAACATTTTCTAGAAGATTCATATTTTAAAATCTCTTCCACTTTTCAATATAAGGACATTAATCAATCAATAATGTACCAATTTTGGGCGTTGCGAGGGTGCTAATCCTTCCTCGTGCGTAACCGATTCCCGGACCCGTTTTCTTAAAATTCGTAGACCAAATGTTTTGTAAGGTGACCCAATCACACCTCAGAAAAGATTGGTGGCGACTCTATTTTCGTTTTCAAAGTCGATCCCCCGTTTTTACCAAATTTTAAAAAAATGGTTTAGACATATGCGATAATACCTTTCACAATAATAATTGGTACCTTAAAAAAAAGTCATAAAGATAAATTTAGTCCTTAATATTTAAATTTTAGTCAATTGCTTGTTTTTTTTACGGAAAAACTAATTGGACTATTAAAATTTTAATAGCACTAACGTGACAGCTCATGTGGCATTTTACGTATACTTCGCTGGTAACATGGATAAATTTTCTAAAACGTTTTATGAACTTTTTTTAAATTTGTTGATTTTTTTAAATATATTTTTTTAAATTTTTATGAATTATATGTGGATTGTCACATTAGTGGCCACATTAATGTCATTAAAATTTTAATAGTTCAACCTTTTTTTCATCCAAAAACAAGTAATTTAAAAAGGAATCAAAATGACCCAAAAAAAATAATGGCCAAAATGATAAAATAAGTAAACATTAAAAACTAAATTTATTATTATACCAAAAAAACATCAATTTCTATTTCTCTACTCAAAAATACATAAAAAGGAAGGCTTTTTTTTTCATTGAATATCAAAGGTTTTTTTTTTTTTGCAATCAATTCTCAAAATTCATGCAACTATATTTTGGAATACTAAAAATTCGTAAAATAAAGTACACTAGATTCATCTTGACATAAGTATAGAGATCCCATTAAATTTAATTTAGACACCTCAACTATTAAAATTAATGCTACCTTAACATTTATGGGTATTGAAGTCTGAGTCAAATTAAATATTTATTTAACGTAGATCCAATTATTTTATTCAATTAAAGGAACCTCAACTTGCATGAGTATTGAGGTCTCACCCAATAAAATACTATACTCATATTCTTTTAGGTAATATTTGGTGTTTTTTTAATATTATGATTCCAATGAAATGTGATTTCTTGAAATGACATTATTAGAAATGTGATTGTTGGAAAAGTCAATTTACAACGTTTAGTATACATTGGAAGTATTGATTAAAATTTCAAGAAAGTTATATTGTTATGTTTGGTTCACTAAATATTTTCTTATGAATGTAATGACAATTTATGAATTTACCTTTATTAAATAAAAGATAATATTTATCTCTTTAATTTCTATAATAAACTTTATTCTTAATAAATATTTGGATTAAATATTTAATAATAAAATTTAATTGATAATTTCTAAATTATTTTTAATTTATAATTTTAATTGAAAGAAAAATTATTTCAAATTTGTCTTACATATATTTTCTAAATATAATAATGCATATATAAAATCATAGATATATAAAACTTATTTTGAAATAAATTTTAAAAATACTTGAAATCACATTTGTTTCAACTTAAGGCCAACCCATAGGAATATATATATAAAGGGTTGATTCTAGGTATCGTTCTCAGCAAAACTACAAATAATTAAATCATAAAAATATAAAATCATAAACGGTCTAATCCACAATTTCTACACAGCTTAAATGGAACAATTCTACTCATATTCTACAAAAAAATTAACAAGTATTTCATGCAAATACAAATGCTAAATTAACTTTGTAGCTGGAAAAAAAAAATCAATGTATAAAATTTACTTGTGAAAAATTTGTTGGAGTAATAAAAAAAATCAAGTGATAGGAAGGAGGAAGGAGGAAGGAGGCAAGAGCTTTTCCTTTTTTCTAAGTAGACTAATGTACTAAACTAATATAAAATAGGGTTAATTTTTTCTTTTTATTTTAACTTTTCAATGTACATAGAAAAATAATTTTCTTACATTTATTATAAGAATCATATTATCATATTTATGGGAAAGTAATTTTTAAAAGAAATATTATATTTCAAGGAAAGTAAATATATATATTAGCAGCAACCCATATCTTTGAAAAGTCAAAGATAATGGTGTCGGATAGTTGCAATTCTGGTCCCTATTTGTATAGGTACTTTGCAAGTTGATCTCTAAACCTCAATTATAAATAGACCTAACCAATTCTCATTTTCTTCATTCCAAAATTTGTCATTCTCTACTTAAGGCATTGTTCTCTCTCCTTATTTGTAAATTTTTACTTGTAATTTTGGAGTGAAATATACTTGGTAGTACCCGAGGACGTAGGCAAAATTTGTCGAACCTCATTAAAATTCTGGTGTTCTTTATTATTTATTTTTCATATTTTGTGAGTGTGATTGTAGTAATTTATTGTGCTATTAAATTATGATAGAGGGATATTCTGGCTAGGAAAGATCTGGTACTTAAGTAATCCTCGTGATCCACCTCTCTTTTTTGGAAATTGAACTTAATGTGATTTTTCAGTACAATAATTTTACTCTTTTACACGCTTCCGCACAACAAAATAAAACATGGCATACTAAATGTTGAAATCAATTTTCAACTTATTAAATTTTAAAAAAAAATAAATACTTTTTATCATATCAAACACTACATTATTATCACACAAAATGCGAAATTCTTTGGTAGTGGTTACATACCCTTTAGCTTATTATATTTACATTTAACATTAATGATTTTGGGGTCTGTACACTTACAAAATATTAAATATAAATCTTTCTAAGAAACTTATATTAATTGAGCATTATTTTAGACTGGAACAGCTTCAATTTTATATTTATTAAGAATAATATTCCGAAACTTTTATAAAATTGCAAGTGAAGTGTTATTTATCTAGCTGCACCAAAAGAATTTAATTATAATAAATAAATACATATTTCTTGTTCTGAGATTTTTTATTATAGTATGAATTATGAAACCATGAATAATTTTATTTTGAATTTAACAGAAAATTCTTTATTAATTATTAAATAGCTTTAAGTGGCGCACATTGTCAGCAGATCCCTAGTGTTATAATCACTGATTTTTATAGAGCTTCCTTCTATTTTCGCAATAATTTGACTCATTAGCCTTTGCATGAAGACCAAAAAGAAGAATGACCTTTTTTAATTTCTTCTTTATAGGCGGTTCCCTCCTTCACCCTATTGGCTGAGACTTTTGACAATGAAAATACAGCCTTGTTGACTCCAATAGGCATTCTTCAATTTGGAAAACACTAAAATCAATGGAAGAAAATACAACCTTAAATTTTACGGCACTCGAAGACCAAGACCAAAAAGATATACGTATATTTGGGTGTCCTTTCTATCCACATGTTGTTTCCTTGTTGACTCTAATACACCGCGTCTTTAGTCTTTTCAGTTAATTGCTGTAAGTGGACTTAATTAAACGCTTTCAGTTTCTCTCTTATTGTCTATCAATCCTTCCTCCTAAGATGGATGAAAGTTTGAGAACAGCTGCTCGTACAGGAAATGTTAGTGATTTGTATTCATTAATTCAAAGAAATGGAAATGTTTTGAGGAGTTTTGATGAAGTGGAGTTTATAGAAACTCCATTACACGTAGCTGCAGAAGAAGGATGCATTGGGTTCGCAATGGAGATGATGAACTTAAAGCCATCATTTGCTAGGAAGCTAAACCAACAAGGTTTGAGCCCAATTCACATTGCGGTTAAAAAAGGGCACAAAGAGATGGTCCTACGCTTCCTAGAGATTGATAAAGATCTTGTTCGTGTCAAAGGGAAGAAGGGTAAGACTCCCTTGCACTTGATAAGTAAAGTTGGAAACCCTGGTGGCTTGGTCGATAGGTTTTTGGAGGTTTGTCCCCAAAGTATCAAAAACGTTACAACGAGGAATCGTACTGCTTTGCATATTGCAGCGGAAAAGAATAGATTGGACGCTTTCCAGGTTCTGATTCGAACACTTAAAAAGAAAGACTACTGTCAAGAAGTAGTGAACAGGAAAGATGAAGATGGCAACACTGCACTGCACATAGCTGCTATCAATAATCAACCCCAGGTTCGATCCATCATCTCTTGTATATAATTAATATTACATGGATTGTTTTGTATTTCATGGTTGATTGGTTGTTGCTTCTCTTTTTTAATGTCTCAAATTATTGACTAAATAGATGCTCAAACTACTACTAGAATGCAAAGCTGATAAGCATGAGACCAATGAGGCTGGTTTGACGGCACTGGAGGCAGCGCATCAACAGAACAATATTGAAAGCATTAGCATTCTACGTGATTGTTTTAGTCCACGAGTTTCCAACTTTAAATATAAGTTGAAGAAACAATTTGGCAAGTATGTGGCAAAGGCATCATCGTTAATCTTTGACGATGTAGACAATATATCAAGCGAGGACCGCAGTACCTTACTAATAATTTTAGGACTGCTTCTAACGGCATCCTTCCAAGTGACTATTAGCCCGCCTGGTGGTGTTTTGCAAGGAGAAAATTTCTCAAAGTCCAAAGGATCATATGATGCAAATGCACCGGGGAGATCAGTCTTGGGTGCAGTTAACTATCTTCGTTTCTTTGTTCCAACTTATTTTGTGTTTATGACAGCATTTTTCTTAACATTAGCCCTCCTTAAACCTTTTCCCATTGGTTTCAGGACTGCACTTCAAATATTGCTTGCAGTTTTCGCATTATGCTTCCATCAATCAATAATTTTCATTGCGCCAACTTTTTTAGCAGCGATTATTATCAATATAGCTTCGAAGTTATTTGGTCTTTTGTTGGTGTTGATGGGCATCACTAATCGGGTGTCAAAACTCAGCATTTCAATTCTGGGATTTGAGTTATGCCCATGGATATTAATTTTTCTCTTAAATGAATTTTGGGAAGGAACCATTTTAATTGTAGGATATTGTTTATACTTCATGATCGTATTCTTAGGCAGTAGTGATCCTCGGCCGTTGATTGTGTCTAGTATATTCTTAGGATGTTGGTTATTCATTAGTCTCTGTAGGTTCTGCATAAAGCAATGTTACGCACGTTGCAACTCGTAAAAAAATCAAATTTATATTTATTCTTATTTTCAACCTACTTGTTTTCTGTCAATTTATTATAATATTTTTCTTAATAAATATTTGACATAATTTCAATAATTTAGCAAATATTTAAAATTCTAACGCTTCAAATATCAGAGTTTAAATTTCATAAATGATATCTTCTTTTCAAAAAATTGTAATTTGAACGGAAGGGTATAATGTAGACAAAAACACTAATTATAAATTTTATGAACATTTTAAATTATCTAGTGTTCAAGTAATCAAATGGAAAGTTATATCACTTGATTATTAATCAAAACTTATCACTATTTATAGTGATGAGTTATGCCTCTTAAGTTCAAAAGTTATGTCATTTGATTATTAATAAATAGTCAAAATTATTCAAGTAGATATCTGTTAAATAATTATGTTTATTGTTAAAGAAATGACTATCTATTTGGGTAGTTATGTCCTTATGAAGTAGATATCTATATTTCATTTGCATGACATGACAAACAATAGAAACTTTGTTTTTATATTTCTATCAGTATAAAATATAGACAGTCATTGAGCTTCATTTTATTCTTAAGGTTCATTTACTAGTAACCTTTTCACACAGTATAACATAAGTGGGGGTGAATAGAACCTTAAAGAAAGTGACATTGCCTTAAAGTCTTCATTAATTTCTTATAAGTTCATTTTATCCCCCCCCAACCAACAATTTTAAGGTTCTATTTTTGTAATTTATGATAAATTAAAGAAGATGTAGCTGTTCACTATGCATTCACATGCCACCACAATCATGGTACTACGAGGATGACTATAGGGGACAACATTGAGGTTAGTGATTTAATTATTGACTTAGAAGAAATCTTTGTAGCAATAAGAGATACGTCAAATTTTTGGTTTATTATTATTGTATGAATTGAATTTCATAGTTTACTATTATTGCATGAATTGAATTTCATAGTTATGTTCTATTGAGATTAATTATATTATGTAAAATGTATAAGTGTTTCATGGATTAGTTTTTTATAAAGTCAAATGCTAATTTATTATATACATGATATACATGCATAGTTATGACTTATACATAATTATATAATATATATGATATGCATATATTTTACAATTATGAAAAGGAGAAAGAAAATAAGTTAATGAAACTTTTAAGCAATGCAAGGAAATAATGTTTCGGTTGGTTCCTTAAACCGAAAACATATGTTTGTTCAATGATTTCAAATCCAAATAACCATGTATATTTAGTAAAGTTCCAATCATGAAAATTTATGGTTTTTCAAAACGACACTTATAGATGTTTGGCTGGAGTTGAATTAATATAATTCATTCCATCCAATTTGTGAGTGAAATTTTTAGTACAAAAGTATTCTATTTTTTTTTGTGATATATATTTAATTTGATATCTGAATTTATTTGTTTATTTAAATCATGATATTAGTAATTAGAATTAATGATATTAATAAGACATCATTTTCATTGCTAAAATGAAAGTTTGTAAATCATCATATAATATAAATAATTTTGGTTGTTTGTTTTTGTTAAATAACCTTAAGCTAAATGGGCTTCATATATGATTGCACATTTTTTTATTTTATGTTATAAATATTGAAATAGAAGTAATTTAGACTAGAAATAAAATAAATCATATGCATGGTTAATTTTTCTAGTCAATGTAGAATAGTGAAAAGCATTGATTTATATAATAAGATCAATCTTCTAGTGAGAATATATCTAGTGAGAATATATAACATGATAATCATATATTTGAAATCAAGATGATATTGTACATATTTACGATGGTGCATGTGGTTTTTTATACATGGTTTGGTTATGATCTACAATCTCGTGTTCTATAAAATTTTGAGATGTAGAAGCCATGAATCAAAGATCTCATGAGTGGAAAATAGGAATATGAATGTTATTTGACCAATTTTCGTGATGGACATAATTTTGATCATAGTCAGAAAATAATTGATAATATTCATGGTGAAGGGTGAATAAATGTGTGATATTAAAGTCACTTGATTGGACAATTGATGGTCCTTTAATTTGACTATATATGTTACACCCTTGTATATATATATATATATATGATGTGCTGAGAAAAATATTATTTGACTATTAATGCAAAAAAAAAAAAAGGTTTTAAAGTCATTTGAAAAAAAGCTATGATAAATAGTAAATATGTTGTCTAGTTTTACCAAGGTATTCAAGGCCTCTTTACAACAACTTACTTGGTGAAAAAGACATGATGCCTAGTTTCATATATTTGGTGATTGTGAAATTAATTTCTTGGATATCAAGAAACAAATAAAGTAGTTAAATATAAAATTGTATGATAAGAAAAGATAAAGTGATCACTGTAATTGTACTTGAGAAAGTTTCAAGGATGGCCACTGATCTAATTACACCCGAAGATCCTTTTTTTAGCTCAATACCCGAATAAATACATAACGATTCTAGATATATGCCGCATTTTAAGGTTAAAATTTAATTTTATATTATTATATTTTAATATTTTTGGTCGACTAAAAATATGCACGAGACTAATATGATTATTTGTTCAGGATTGCATAGGTGCAATTGATGGTACTCATATTGCCGCTATTTCTTCCACCAAATGAACAAATTCCCTATATTATAACACTTTTATAATATGTAAATTATTTGTTATAAAAAACTTTTTGGCCATAACTTTTTTTAGGATTTAAATAATATAATCTTTTTGTTATAACTTTATAAAGTACATAAATTATTTTTATAATATATTTTTTTAGGATTTATAATATAAAATTTCTTTTGTCATAACCATCTCAAACACTCATATATGTTCATGTTTATAATATAATTTTTATAACTTGTGTAAAAATAAAATTTTGAAACTGGCTTAAAGTGTAATTACTTCAATTCTCACTCTCTTAATAATTTGAAACTGTAATTGGATGCTCCAATTACACACAATTCGATGAGACCCACCAATTACTATGGTTATCCAAACATGCCATCATTGCGTGACTACAAGTAATTACACTCAAATTCAATTATCAGACGTCTTTTCAAACACTACCTTATTGTAAATTTAAACTCAAAATTAGAAATATGAGTAAAAACTCTTTTAAAAATAAGACTTTTTCAAAATAAGCGAAAAATATTCATTCTATTTACTTAAAATAAATCACGAGAGTGACTAAATGTTATCGATTGCATTAATTTATTGCTATCTCATATACTAAAACATGAGTAAAAAATAATACTCCTACCGAACGTAACATTATTCAACTATGATTTTTATTGTGGATTCTAGGTAAGGCCTTGAACCCATATTATTAGGATAATTTGTGTAAGCAATAGTTGAGAAACACCATTCATTGCCCCTTAGTTGGCATATGGCGAAATCAGAATTTCATAATATATTTAGATACATGTCCTATCACGTAAATCATATAAGTTTTAGCATATTGTTCTATCTACTTGAGAATTGCATTAGCATCGGGACCCATTTGATAAGTTTTATCAACCATGTAAATTTCATGATATCATCATCCCATTCTTTCTCCTCCTTGTCAGTAATAGCATCAAATAATTGATAACATAACCAGTACAAGTCAATTGGACATTCTCTTGTTATCGGTTGTTTTTCAATTAAAAGGTTGGGTATTACATTTAATACAATGCCTACTTCTACTTATTACCCCTTCCCTAACTCTTAAATTAGGAAAAAAAAAAAAAAAGATTCCTAATTCCTTTAATAGTAATAGTTCTATTTAAGTTAAGACTCAATTATTAAAAGGTCGGTTTATTAAAATTATATCTTTCAATTTTATAATAGCTTCCTCGTATGGAAAATAAAAAGTATGTGTTTTCAAAGTGGGACATTTTAGTTGTCACTAATAAACCAATCCTTTCTAAGTGGTGTTCGATACATTTATCTAAATCTTGAGTAGAATAATTGGATCTTCATCTTATAAAAATTTCACTAAAAAAATTTAATTTACTGAATTATCAAAAGAAATTCATAATAAAAAAAAACTTAATTGTAACAAAATCTAATAATAATAAAATTAAAAAATTGAGTGAGAATATGATCATATTTACATTTTTAGGAGCTAAATGTTCATGTTGAAACATCAATGAAACCATTAGATAAATAGTGGATTAAAAAAATTAATTCGAGTTAAAAAATTGGTAGAGAGAGAGAGAGGAGATTTTAAGGTTTTTCATAATTTTTTTTAGATATTACATGAAAATAAAAGAAGGGGGAGTAAGGTTTAATTAGTGTATTTCGTTATATCAAAAATCGAGTGGTAAGAATTCAATAAGAATTAACATCTCATTCGATATCGAAATACTCTTATAAATTATATTAAAAAAATTCAAAAACAACTTATTTTAAGTAACATTTTTAAAAACTAAAATATTCATGATTGATAATATATCAAATATTTAATTAAAAAAATACTATAATAAATTGACAGAAAACAAGAATAAATATAAATTTGATTTTTTACGAGTTACAACGTGCACGACATCCCTGTGCAGAACTTACATAGACTAATGAATAAACAACCTCCTAAGAATAGGATTATGGACAAACAATATCCTACAGTTAAAATGGTTCCTTGGGAAAATTCATTAAAGAGAAAAATTAATAACCCTGGGAATAACCAAAATCCCAGAATTGAAGTGATGAATTTTGACGCCCGATAAACAATACTCATCAGCACCAATAAGAAAACAAAGAACATCGAAAATATATAGATGACAAATCTAGCTAGATCTGTTGGCGCTATGATACTTATTGATTGATTGAAGCATATTGCCAAAAATGCAAGTAGTATTTGAAGTGTTGTCCTGAGGCCAACCGGAAATGGTTTAAGGAGGGCTACTGTTAAGAAAAATGCCGTCATAAACACAACATAAGTTGGAATAAAGAAACGAAGAAAGTAAACTTCACCCAAGACTGATTTCCCCGGTGCATTTGCATCATATGATCCTTTGGACTTTGAGAAATTTTCTCCTTGCAAAACACCACCAGGCGGGCTAAGAGTCACTTGGAAGGATGCCGTTAGAAGCAGTCCTAAAATTACTAGTAAGGTACTGCGGTCCTCGCTTGATATATTGTCTACATCGTCAAAGATTAACGATGATGCCTTTGCCACATACTTCTTCAACTCATATTTAAAGTTGGAAACTCGTGGACTAAAACAATCACGTAGAATGCTAATGCTTTCAATATTGTTCTGTTGATGCGCTGCCTCCAGTGCCGTCAAACCAGCCTCATTGGTCTCATGCTTATCAGCTTTACATTCTAGTAGTAGTTTGAGCATCTATTTAGTCAATAATTTGAGATATTAAAAAAGAGAAGCAACAACCAATCAACCATGAAATACAAAACAATCCATGTAATATTAATTATATACAAGAGATGATGGATCGAACCTGGGGTTGATTATTGATAGCAGCTATGTGCAGTGCAGTGTTGCCGTCTTCGTCTTTCCTGTTCACTACTTCTTGACAGTAGTCTTTCTTTTTAAGTGTTCGAATTAGAACCTGGAAAGCGTCCAATCTATTCTTTTCCGCTGCAATCTGCAAAGCAGTACGATTCCTAGTTGTAACGTTTTTGATACTTTGGGGACAAACCTCCAAAAACCTATCGACCAAGCCATCAGGGTTTCCAACTTTACTTATCAAGTGCAAGGGAGTCTTACCCTTCTTCCCTTTGACACGAACAAGATCTTTATCAATCTCTAGGAAGCGTAGCACCATCTCTTTATGCCCTTTTTTAACCGCAATGTGAATTGGGCTCAAACCTTGTTGGTTTAGCTTCCTAGCAAATGATGGCTTTAAGTTCATCATCTCCATTGCGAACCCAATGCATCCTTCTTCTGCAGCTACGTGTAATGGAGTTTCCATAAACTCCACTTCATCAAAACTCCTCAAAACATTTCCATTTCTTTGAATTAATGAATACAAATCACTAACATTTCCTGTACGAGCAGCTGTTCTCAAACTTTCATCCATCTTAGGAGGAAGGATTGATAGACAATAAGAGAGAAACTGAAAGGGTTTAATCAAGTCCCCCACTTACAGCAATTAGCTGAAAAGACTAAAGACGTGATGAATGGTCTATGTATTGGAGTCAACATGGAAACAGCATGTGGATAGAAAGGGCACCCAAATATACGTATATCCTTTTGGTCTAGGTCTTCGACTAGCACATCAATTAAATATTTGAAAATAGTTTTTTACAACTTTTAAAGTAGTCCATTTAAAAACAAGTTTCTAATTTAATCAAATAACAAATTTTATTATGCCAATAGCTTGCAATGCTAATTAATACTCATAGTGGTAAGTAAGATCATTCAACAATCAACATGATTTTTGACATTAAATCTCAATATCTGAAATATTTTAAAGGTGGGTTTTGTTTTGATGTATGAAAAGTTATAATATACAGTTTAAATTTTGCTTTTTTAGGTCTTTTGTAGTTTTTTTCTTAAATTTATTGGTGTGGTATTTTAAAAATATAATAAAAAATATTATAATAAATCTAAATTTAGTAAAAGAATTTTAATAATATTGAAAATTATATTTACTTTTTAAATTTGAAAATTAAAAAAATTAAATTATAAAGGAGTACGTAAGATGGGATCATAGTAGCATGTTACATATTTCATAACTTCAATCACAGATGCAATTGAGATGATTCATGCATCGAAAAGTATATGGAAGAAAAAGATCTTGATAATGTTAATGATGTAGATTCAAATTCAAATAATGATAAGAAGCATATGTTAAATATTAAAGAGGACAACAAATATGCATTAAAACAATTAGATAAATTTGCATATGATGTTTATTTTTCTTGTTATTTTTGTTAATAATCGTATTATTAACTACTTTTTTAGCCTAACATAATACATATGATTATTTAATTTTTATTACTTGTTTAGAAAATATTTTTCTCATACTGATATTTTTTATAATAATCAATATTTTTTAAGAGTATAAATTATGTATCTATGTAACTACAATTTGTACTACCAAACATGACACAGGGAATTACAATGTAATTTCACTCTGTCGACCAAACATGTCTAAGAAATTATAATTCTTTGTAATTACAAGAGAGTAATCACACTTTCATTCAATTACTCCGTGTTGTCAAAATAAACCCTAAATATTTCTTATTTTATATCTATAGTAATACATATGTAACAATTAATAAATAATTTTTTTCTTATGTTATTACACTAATAATCAAACGAGACATAAATGACTTAAGCCCACCCAATCACTCAATTATTAGAACCACACTATTATACATTTAGAATGAGTTCACTCTCCCAACTCATTCTCTTTTGTATTTTTAAACTCATTCCCATCTTTTTGGTACAAGGAAATTCAATTATCTTTTGTTGTTAGAGAAGGAAATAAGGTAACGGAATGAATTGCAAAAAATGCTATAACTAAGTGTAATCTTAATGACTGAATATTGAACCTCGAACGAACTTTTTCGCTTCTTACTTATAAGGTTTTCCTACGCAAATCTGCCATGATCGTCATGGGCGTGACTTTATTGCAGTCAATGAAATTATTTAGAATAAATTATTTGTATTAACTATATGAAAATAGTATGCTCTTATGGCATGTTTTCTATGCTTTTGTGGCACGTTTTCTTTGTCTTTTTTACTTTGTCATTTTACTAGCTCTGTTCCTAACAGGGTGTGACTCCATTTGTTTGGGTTTTAACGGAGTGATTGTGGATTGAACGACATCATTATGGAGACGAATTTGGCAAATCTCAAGATTAGCGATGGTGTGGAGGAAGCCTGGAGTCGCATCCCAATATCGGGTTAGTAGAACCCAAATTGTGAATTAGGAGTGATCACACTTCAGTTTTAGGATTATCTTTGTGCATTTGGTAAAAGCATGAATTATTGGTCTGGCGGTTAAGTGTTAGTAAAATTATTTTTAAAATTTAAATTCGAATCCCTTCCCTTGTATTAACTTTTATTATTTTATAAATTTTGCTTCAAACCTTAGTATGTGTCACGCCTTGTTTAAAAATAAATATTGTAAATTACATCAAGAATGAGTAATTGCTTAGTGATAAAGAGTAAGTGAAGTTATCCTTGTAAATTTTTTTTTTCTTTTAAGCATATGTCATCCACCCCTAGCAAGTTGTTATATTTCAATTTATCTCAAACACTGAAAAATTTGGTTAACTTGAATATTCAAAGATTTTGTTTGATTAATCAAAACGGGGCTTTTTATAAAACTAACCCCAAAAAATAATTAATTACTTAAATGATTTATTTTTTGATAAAATACAAAAATAACTTAAAATCTACAGTAAAAGTTGATGGAGCCAAAATGTTTGGTGCCAGCTAGCATGCTAGTCAGCAATCTGGATAAAAAAATCAATTTTTTGGTAGAACTATTTAGAATGGCACCACTTATATAAATATTAAAGAAATACTACGATTTTTGAAAAAATGGGTAATTTGAACAATTTTACCTTTTTTCTGGTGGAGCCAAATAATTTATCGTCACCAACCCTATTCTACTCCTATTTTGCTGCCTATCCCTTTTCCGATTTTTTTATTTGTTTTTCCTTTTTTCCTTTTTCGGTTTTTTTTGTCCTTTTTTTTATTTGTTTTTCTTTATTTAATTTTTCAGTTTTTTTATTTGTTTATTATTTACTTTATAATATTATAAATGTTTTATAATATTTTTTTTTAATTTTAATTATTTTAAAAAAATTAAATATAATTTTTTAATATTATAAAATATTTAAAATATATTACTTTTAAAGATATGGATTTTTAAATTTATTATTTTTTTATAATATTTTAAATGTATATTTTAAAATTTTTAAATATTACTTTTTAAATAATATTTTATTTGAATATAATAATAATTTTAAATATATTTTTTTAAAAACGTCTAAATATCTTTAAAATACTTTTAAAAATAATTATTTAAAAATATATTTAAAATTAAAAAATAATATTATAAAACATTTAAAATATACCTTTAAAATATTATAAAATAAATGATAAACAAATAAATAAAAATAAAAAGTGAAAAAGTAAATAAAGAAAAACAAATAAAAAAAGAAAAGGACAAAAAAATTGAAAAAGGAAAAATTGAAAAACAAATAAAACAAATCAAAAAAAGGATAGGCAACAGAGTAGGACTAGAATAGTGTTGGTCGCGTTAAATTATTTGGTTCCACCAGAAAAAGGTAAAACTGCTTAAAGCCCCTCTCCCCTATTTTTTAAAAATCACAGTATTCTTCTAGTATTTATACAAGTGGCATCATTCTACATGGCTCTACAAAAAAATTAATTTTTTTTATCCAAATTGTTGACGTGACATGTTGGTGGCGCCAAATATTTTGGCTTCACCAACTTTTACTGTAGATTTTAAGTTATTTTTGTATTTTATTAAAAAAATAGGTTATTTAACTAATTAATTATTTTTGGGGGTTAGTTTTATAAAAAAAAAAACTCAAAATGGCTATCAGTTGTTTTTAAAGATTAGACTAAATTTTTGTTAGAGTTTTTTTTTTCTCTCTTTGTCGTCCCCTTCATTTTTTTCTAGCTCTTCTTCAATTTTCTCCTGTAACCCACTTGTCTTCAAACCGATGTAGCATAAGTTGATCCAATCAGTTAGATTTCATTTTCCTCCTTGATCTCTGTTGGCCGAATGCCATAGAGGTTTCATTGGTTGATTTTAATTATTTTGTTGTATGTTTATCATGTCCGGGTTGCAGATTGGGAAGGAATCGAGACAAATCCGAGTTGTAGTGGTGCTCAGTCAATTGTTAGTGTTCTACGGATTGTAATACAAGTGTGAGATTTAAATCAATTGTGAATGGTGTATGTGTGTGTACTATTTTGCATGTTGGCTGACTGATGTTGTTGTACCAAATACTTATCGATCAACCTCCAAGTAGTTGCTACTGGTTACATTCGTTAGTGACTTGTTATTTAGTTTGCATCAATTTTGTTGCTCAACCTTGCACCGCTTGCCATCTAAATGTGTTGCTTACTGTTTGGGTGTCGATTAGCTTCAATTTCTTGTTGTTTTAGCCTGTTGTGTGTTTGTCGATCAATCCTTAATTATAGTCGTCAATTGCCTATGTACATCCCACTGTTCTGCTTTATTAAATGCATGTTGTTATTGATGGCTGTTGATTCCACCAATATAAACCAACACCTAGTGCAAATTTCAGCAGTATAGGGAGTAGGGTCGATCCCACAGAGACTGGATTTTTCTTGAAAAATCGCTCTATCTCTTGACCGAGGTTAGTGTCCGGGCAATTGTATCGATGCCCGCGACGTTTGGGGGGAGTAAAATGTTAAACCTGAAACAGACACAGAAAATAAAAACGTAAAAACCAACAGATTAAATAAGAAAATAAATTGAAATAGTCTGAAAAGAAATCGATAAAACTTAGCTCAGCCTCAAGCACGGGATTTTCCGTCTTTGACCCGATCCTCGAAATTAGATGAACTCGTCTTTTCCGATAAGCTAGTTATAGCTACCAAGGACGCCTTGGGAACCAACTCTTCCTTGTGTAAATTAGCTATGGAGCGTCCTATAACTAACCCTTACCGATCGAACAACCTACGAAACGTTTGTGGTTTAGAACTCCAGCAGCTTTGCGTTCTAGAAGAGCCTAGCTCGAACCAATGCCCTCAAACGTTAGGACATTTAAATCCGGTTACTATTTCCCTAGACGGAACCAAACAGCAATCCCCACTTGGCACGCCAATGTGTTCACGGAAGACCAATTAGACAATCAATCCTTTCGGAATTCCAACTGTACGTCTAGTCGCGCTAACTCAAACGACGTCTTTTTTGACTTAGTACGACTTGACTTTATGAGCTGACGAAGTCATACTCTTAATCCGGAGAAATAATAAGTATCGGAAATCGAGAGTTGAATAGCTCGGGTTCGTAACTCACGGGTTTTTTTGACGGGGTTAATACCGGCTTAAGGCTGAAAGGGGTTTAGTGTGGCATGATTTCACTCATGCTTGAAGGTTGTGTTTTGGCTTGGTTTGAAGGATGATGGATTTTTAGGAAGGAAGGGGGACTTGGAAGGTAATTAAACCAATTTTGGAAAAACCAACAATTGGATTGGAAAATGGCAGAATGTTGACGGCTTGAAGGAAAAATAAAAGAAATCCTATTCTAATTTGCAATAGGAAAAGAGAGAAAAACAACTCCAAATAGGAATAGAAAAGAGAGAATTTATTGATTATCATCCAGTTACAAATAACCCCTATTTATACTAATAGATTTACTAAAAATAGGCTTAATTAAATTAATATAAAATCTTAAATAAAAATAAAAATAAATAAATAAAAATAAAATAAACTAAAAATAGGATTTTCTATTCTTGGCTTTTTACAAAGTCAAATTACTTGATGAGTCCTTGGCTTCCTCCATCTTTTTAATTTGGCTCAATTTCCATGATTTTCTTTCAATTTAGCCCTTTTCAGCATGTTTCTAATCAATTGCGTCCCTAACAAGAATTAAATCATAAAAATGCAAATTAGCAGGGATTAATTTCAGAAATACACCGAATTAAATACAAGAAATCATGCAAAATAATCATGTTATCAGTTATTTTCTGTATCTCTTGTTTGCATGCCTATAAAGCATGTCACTGTTATGATTATTGATCGCGTGATTATGACATGTTTATGTATTGTATCGTATCGTATCTGATTCTAATATTCTGATATAATGACATTACGCATTGCATCGGAGTTTGGGTTGATCGAAGACAGAGGAGATTTGTTGAGCTCTGGCGATATTTTTCAATTACTAGAATTCTGGCAGTATATTTGCAATTTCAGAGTTCTGGAGATTTGTTCGCATATTGTTTTGGCCATTTGGTCGCATACTATTCTAGTGGTTCGTCCGTAACACTGTTCTAGTGGTTTATCCACGCAATCTGACTATCAGCATAGTTTCAATTATTTTCTGTTACCGATGGTTTAACCACAATGAGCTACGGCTCCTTTTGATATGATGTGTATGGTTGGATATGGTGTGTAGAGGATGGATGGGTAGGAAAACTGCATTGAAATTCATTTACACCAGTACAAATTTTGTGATTTCGTATACTTTGACGATACGGGGATTGGAGATATTGTTGTATCTGTTATTTATGTGAACATAAATGATTTTATGGTCTTGGGTATACTATTTATTTTTTATTGATCTCATACTGAGTTTCATAGCTCATTCCATAAGTTTAACATCTTTCAAGTAATATGCAAGGATAGGGCTCAGACTCAGCATTCGAAGGTTTCATCTCGATTTTTGCTAAATAAGTGTTAAATTTTATAATTTTATTTTATTCGGGTTTGCAATAATTTATTTTACGAATTGTGAAATGGGTATTGTTATAGGGATATTTTGATATTTTCATGTATTGTGAGCAAACCTAGATAAATTAAATAACTGAATAACAAACTAATAATTGATCTTTAAAAATTAGGAATGATGGTTTCCATTAATAAATTATAAACTCTAGATTTTCCGCTGTAAAATTGGTTTTTGAAACTTTGAATGACAAATTAATAGTTAAATATGTTTTTAAATTTAATAAGAGCTTTTGTTTAATTGATCTTGATTAAATTCAATATAAATTAATGATTTTATAAATTCAAGTAAAGTCATACTTCGTTTTCTGTAAAATAAGCAATTTACTTTAAGAAAATAAAATTTTCCAAAAAGCCTAATTGTTTTATTAGGTCATTAATGGTTAATGTGACCTTCAAAATCTGGTTAAAATTTCTGAGTCGGGTTGGGGAGGATACACCTACGATGTGGATATAGGGGAGGAATGTGATATCTCTTTCGATTTTTGCCTAGCGTGGTGCAATTTCAGGCAATAAGGAATACTTCAAACGAATCTTTGGCACCCTCTTGAGGGAGTGGTCATTTCAAATTTAGGTGAAAAAAGGTTTTTGTTTAGGTTTTTTTTATGAGATTGATATTAACAGGATTGTTTATGGGACTCCGTGGAGCTTTAATAATCATTTATTAATGTTTCATAAACCGAAGAAAAGTAAGGATCCGTTGCAAGTTCCAATAAGGATCCGTTGCAAGTTCCACTCTTTTTACAAATTTTTTGGTATAAGTACACAATCTTCCTTCGGGACTAATGTCGGAGGCAATGGTGCATAAGTTTTGGTAAATTTGTGGGGGCTTTCCTAGATTATGATGCCAAGTCCATGAGTCAGGGAGTTAAAAGGGTATATGCATATTAAGGTGCGCCTTGAAGTTCGCTGCCCCGTGAAACGAAGGAAGAAGATTGCTCTCCTAAAGGATTCTTACGTCTATGCGCAGTTCTATTACGAGAAATAATATCTTTTCTACTTCCTTTGTGGCTGGCTTGGACATGGTGAAAGTTTCTGCCCGCATCGAATTACCATAGGTAAGCAGGAGGTGGCTTTCGGTTGGGACGTAGCTCTTCGGGCTACCGCTAAGTGGGTTGCCCCGCCCCCGCCCATCAGGGACTGCAATGTAGCAAAAGGTGTTTGGGAAGCTTTTAATGTCAAGTGGCCTTCTGAACAGAATAATATCAGTTTTTCAGATTGGTTATTATCTATTTTTTCTCATAATGATGTTGATTCTTGCAAGCTAGTTGTTGTTATATGTTGGGCTTTATGACACTCAAGAAATAAGGGGATTCATGAGCATAAATGGGACACGGTTAACGACATGGGTATGTTTGTAAGAGCATTCATGCTAGAACTGGGGAGTTTGCAACAAAGTGTACCTGTGAATATCGAGAGGGTTGTGTCTCGGTGGAAACCTCCTGATGCCCCTTTTGTGAAGATTAACTTTGATGCAGGCTTTGGAGGTTCTGAAAAATTGGCCAGCACAGGGGTTATACGAGATAATGAAGGTAGGATTTTGGTATATTCCTAATGCTTTTGTTGCAGAGGCGTTAGCTGGTGTTCAGGCCCTACTGTTTGCTGCCGATTTGGGTTTCACTTATTCTTGAGGGTGATGCCCGATCTGTTCTTTCTCGACTTGCTGTCGGAGGGGATGATAGATCAGAAATGTTCGCTCATATCCAAGATGCAAAGGTTATTGATGAATTCGCTTCATGCATGTAAAGTTCGTCATATTTACGGAGAATGCAATCAGCCAGCTCATTTACTCAATATTGAGGGCTTCGCCAGAGGTGATTCTGTGTATTGTGGATCGAAGAAGCTCCCGGCCAGGTGCAAACAGCGTCGACGACGGATTGCATGTGGCTTAGTCGCTCGGCTTCATGAATTTGTGACCGTGGAATGGTGAATATCGGGTAGCGTCTTCTATTTTTCGAACTTCCAACAGCTCCAAATGGTTTGGTTCGCCCCGATGTGATTGAAACCGCAGGTGTTTGTTTTGTTTTCTGGTGATGTTTGGGGTTTCGTTTTTGCTTTCATTTCACTTTTTGGCGAAGTGTAAAGATAAGCTAACTGGCTAACACGATAAGCAATATGAATAAGACACCATGATAATTTTAAAAAAAATGAAGACAGATAAGGCAGGATATGTCAAAATAAAATATTTTTAATATTTTCAGATATATTTTTATGTTAAAATAATCAATGTAAATAAAAATATTGATTTTTTTATTAATATATAATCAATTTTTTTACATTAAACTCTCTTATCACTATATAAGATATGATAAAACATGGTAATACATTTTTCAAGTTCATTACATAACATATGTATCAAATTTAAATTTGGGTCACATATATATTTATTAATTTATAATTAAAATTATTTTTTTAAATATTTTTAATCTAATATATTCATTAACCAGACAAATATTATATATATATTCTTATTATAATGGGTCTGACATATTTTATTATATTTTTACTATTTTAATACTACTTTAATATTTTTTGGAATTTCTTACCCCATTATAAACTAGACAAGTAAATTAGCTATTTTTTTTTTTCATTTCTCACGCGAGACACTCTTTTACCCCCTTTTTTTTTCTTTCTTATTTACTGCATTTACCTTTATCCTTCGCCTTTCTTCTCCGCAAAACCTTCATCTACAAAGTGTCCATCATCATCATCTTCATATAAGCAAATACACGAAGGTCCAGGAAACTGCACCCGGCTTCCAATAGGAGTGTGCAAAATTCGGGTAAAATCGAAAAAAATTTGATTAACCGACCAAATTCAGTTAATCATCGGTTAACCGAATTTTTTCGGTCGGGAGTCGGTTAATTATTTTTTATTTTTTTGGTTAACGATTAATTCGGTTCGAAACTGGTCGGTTAACACAATTTTTTCAGTTTAACCGAAAAAATTAATAAATAAAATTATAATATATAAATAGACCCACTATTCACCTAAACCCAATCCAAACTCAATTACCCAACCCAACCATAAAAATTACAAATAATTTAATAAATAAAAATAAAATTCTAAATTTTCTTTTTTTTGTAATAAAAATAAAAATAAATAACCCAACCCACTATTATATGCTAAATTTTTGCACATGTTTTTTTTTTTTTTTGTAGGTTAATGCAAATGGAGATCTTTTGGAGAGAAGAAATGAATACAAATGGACAATACATTTCAATTATGTGTTAATTTCAAGACTTATGTAATGTTTTTAATTATGTAGTGATTCATTTCGGTTAATTCGGGTAATTCAGTTAGTTCGGTTAATTTTTAACCAAAAATAAAAATATATATAATTTTAAGTTAATTTGGTTAATCGACCGAAAAAATTTCGGTTCGGTTATTTTTTTTGAAAAAATTTCGGTTCGGTTAACGGTTAAAAATTTTGAAAGGTCAATTAATTTGGTTAATGTTATTTCGAGTTGGTTAACCGACTGAACACCTCTAGCTCCAAAAAAGACAAGTATGTTAAAAGTCCCATAAATTATCACAATTAAATGCTAAAGTTCTCTTTTTTATCAGTTTACTAAAGTTCTTCTTGTATATGGTTTTTTTTTCCATTTCTGATTCAAACCAAAAGAAAGTCCAGCAATGTCCCTTTTTTAACACGCTTTGAGGTGTGTCTGGTATATATCCAGATGTGTCAGTGGCGTGTCCGTGTCAGATACTAGAATGACACTGGTACGAAGGGGTTTTCCCGTATCGATGCTTGATAGCTAGCTGGTTTAATGGTTTACAACTAACTTACGTACTTAATTTTATTCCTATCAATTTACACATTAAATAAAATAATTGAAATAATAGAATCCTTTTGAAATAATTAATTAATTAATATTGATACTAAATTGTTGTTCGTTTAAAATTGGATTGAATAAGTATAATTTATAATAATAATAATAATAATAACAAATATGCTGACCGCTTCAATCAACATAACAGTTTTTATAACGGTTTTATTTTTTTTTACTGTGACATATGGTAGAGATAATTTAATAAAAAAATAATTAATTTTAATGATTCATCATTAAAATTAATAATCAAAAGACATTTTTTATATTTTTTAACAACTTTCAGTACCTAACTAAATGAAAACATAGATTTTTAATTTTTTTTTATAATTTCGAGAGCTTTTAACACATTTAAACTAAATAATTAATAGATCTAATCCACAAGCCATATCTAAAAACTTACTACCATCATCTCTCTAATATTTATTATTTACTAAAAAATAAAAATAATTTACATACTTCTTTATAAACACACTCCACCAAAACATATATAATTCATAAAAATTACTAATAAAATGATGTACAATATCCATGATAAGTGTCGTAACCATTTTTTTTGAAAAAAAAACGGGAATCGAACTTGGGTTTTGAAAATAAAGAAAACGGGAGTCGCCACCGATCTTTTATTAGGTGCGATCGGGCCACCTATAAAATATTTTGGTCTACGAGTTTCGAGAAAATGGGCTCGGGAGTCGGTTACGTACGAGGAAGGATTAGCACCCTCGTCACGCCCAAAATTGGTACCAAATTGATCAATTAATGTCCTTATGTCGAAAGTTGAAGATTGTGAAAATGGATTTTAAAAAATATGATCCCTTAAAATATTTGAGTTTCCTCGAATTAAATATTAAGCTTCCATCGTCCCAAAGGAATAAAATATCACGTCCAAAACTTTAGGACACGATAATTTAAATCCTCGAATCCAAGATGAATATTGCCTCGTTTAGAAAAACCTTATTTCGAAATAACGAAATGTCACATCCAGTAAGTTAGGACACGACATATCGAATTTTCGAAAATAAGTTTTTTATTTTTATTCAAAAGATTTTATTTTAAAAGATATTTCGTTATCTAGATTAAACGAGAAAATTCGAGACCTAGTAAGTTAAGGCACGATTTTCTCGAATTTCTAAACACGAAATGTTGCCTTTATGAAAGAAATCAATTTTGTATTGGGTAAAAAGTAGCACGAATTTGTAACAAAATGCAAAAAAATGAAATACAATGCTAGCAAGCATATGGAACAAATATGTTAAATTCCAACGATAACGACAAGACGAAAATAGAGATAAAATGAGTAAAACCAATATGCTGAAGGATAATAAACAGAAAGCGGAAGGATGATAAGCGGGATGAAATCTTTACAAGAAGACGAAAAAATAATAATAATGATGATAATGATAGCAAAAATGACATTGAAATGTAAGTATGAATAGGAATATACATAATATGATAATATGGGTAAAAATAGAAGTATATGTGAAATAATGTAAGTATAAATATATAAATGAAAGTTTAATAATTAATAATGGTATTAAGTTAAGAAAATAAAAAAAATAGAAACAAATATAGTAGATATAATAAAACTAATGATAATACTAGTAATAATAATAATAATAACAATAATAATAATAACGGTAATAAACATAATAATAACAATGGTACGAATTATATATATACAATATACTAATATGATTATAGTAGTGATAGTAATAATCTAATAATAATATATTAATAATATAACAATAGCAATAATAAAATCAATAATATTAGTAATAATGTTTATGAAAAAAGGTTAAATTGAGTTAAAAATGGAATTTAAGGGTTAATTCAAGTAAAGGAAAGAAGAAAGGGGCTTATTTGAAATATGCGCGAAAGGAGCGGGGCAAAAACGAAATTTTCCTCCCTTTACACACGCCGCGTTTTGTTACGGACTAAAATGGAAACCGAGCGAAATCTAATAGCCAAATTAAAATTGAGCGAAGCGGGATTTGCGAACACAATAAATGGGGATTTGAACCAAACATGCGGGTCCTTCGGGTCGCAAACGGGTCGACACGCGGACCTACGCTTCTCCAAACGGCGTCGTTTCACCTTTCACATTTAAACCCCAAAATCACGTTTTGAAATTCATTTTTCAGATTTCAGAAAACAATTGAAGGCCCCCTCTTTTTGTTCTCTCTTCTGCTAGTGTTTCGAAACCCTAGCACGCTGCCGCTCGGTTTCCTTGGCCTATCCTCGCACCGCCGAACCACTATCGCGTTAGTGGCCAGTGGTGCTTCGAAGTCGAGCCTTCCGGCTCACATCCAGGCCCTCCTTTTTTGCGAAGCTCAGAAACCCAGGGGAAAACTCGCTTTTCCTTTGGTTTCGCCGACGGAGGCTAGTCCCCGACGACGCGCGCCCGTCCTTCAGTACGATCTCTCCTCCCCTTTGTGTATTAATGACTTTTATATTTGGTTTCGAAAATAGTAAAATGAAAAATAAAATAAAAAGGATAAATGACGGGAAAATAGGCAGTCTAATCAACCTTGAGATCTTCTTGATCTTTTATTTCTGTTTGCTGGTAAAAGTTCTGTGCGAAAGGGCGAGAAAAAAAAAAAACACCTGGTTTACATCGATTTCCAGTGGCTTTATAGCCGAAAATACATTGTCTTCTCAGTTTTTTTATCATTTCGTTCCATGCTTCTTTGCTGTTTTCTGTCCGTTGCGTATGTTGTGCAGGGTATGGGTGACGATGGTGGCGCACACGAGGGACAACGTGAGGAGGGGTGTGAGTCGCGCGGCGCGGCGATCGCTGTCGAGCGTGGGAGCCGAGGCGCGCGTGGGAGCCGGACCACCGCTGCGCGTGGGAGGACGCGTGGCGGCGCTAAGATGGGAGGAACCCTAGGGTTCCAAAAGTTTTTTCTGATTTTGGTCCGGTTATAGATTGGGCTAATTGTTGTAAACGGGTCATCCGGGTTTGGGTTTTAGTTTTGGGCTTTGGGCTATTGGACTCTGTAATTGGACTGTTAAACATTTTTATTAATATTTTGGATTTTTAATTTGGTTTTATTTTGTCTACATGGGCCTGGGCAGAAATTGGGTATTACAGCTGCCCCTCTTTGCTCGTTGTCGTGGAACGAGAATAGAGCAAAGACAATAAAAGGACCAATTTCGCCCGGGCCGCGCCTTGACTTCTTGATCCGCGCCATCTTCAAATTTCACTGTTACTCTTTGCTTTGATTCATTTTGTTGGGGGTTGGGATGATAAAAATTCAGAAAAGAGAGGTCCACAACTTTGATCTTCTCGCCGAAACTTCTCGAAAACGAACAATGATAGGAATTCAGAAGAGACCTACAACTCGGGTCTTCTTGCTAAAAACTTCTTGAAAACGAACAGTGATGGGAATCCAGAAGAGACCTGCAACTCGGGTCTTCTTGCTGAGAGCTTCTTGAAAATGAACAGTGATAGGAATTTAGAAGAGACCTACAACTCGGGTCTTCTTGCTGAAACTTCTTGAAAATGAACAGTGATAGGAATTTAGAAGAGACCTACAACTCGGGTCTTCTTGCTGAAACTTCTTGAAAACGAACAGTGATAGGAATTCAGAAGAGACCTACAACTCGGGTCTTCTTGCTGAAACTTCTCAAAAACGAACGGTGATGGGAATCCAGAAGAGACCTGCAACTCGGGTCTTCTTGCTGAAAACTTCTTGGAAACGAACAGTGATAAGTCTGAACTTTCAACTTGCTTTCCTGCAACCCTCAGGAAGATTTCAATCTTTGGATTGCTTCGCTGGAGCAAGATCCGAATTTCGACGTGGTGGTGCCCCTTTTTGAAGGACCTGTCGCGTAGAATATGCTTGTGCGTATGCAAATAACGAGGATGCTATGATCGAGATGGCTCAAATGCTCCTAACTATACGTGTCATTTACATGAATGCTGAATGTTATGATAATTTTTCCTAGCGTAAAAATAACTAGGATGTAATAGTCGCAGTAAATCGAATGCTCCTAACTGGATGAATGCGTGAGAAGGGCCCCATTTATGGTTTAGGTTCTCGTTGCTCATAGCAAGATTCTATCACTAGCGCATTACGATTTGTGGCTGACGTAGGGAAAAAGGAAAAACGAGCTTGCCCCGCTGTGATTTCATTGTCCCTTCCATTGTACTCTCTGCGACATAAAGTTCATACCTTTCACTACAACCTCAGGGGAGTAGCATTTGTCTTCTTCTAACGTTTCTAAACCTTAGGTGGAATGAATTTCGAACAAAAGTCATGCTTCAAGACCCTGTATTGTTTAGAGACTTTCAGAATAATATGTAGGACGCCTTTTATGAAAGTATTGTTAGTTCCGTAATCGTCATTTCAATGTAAAATGTCTAGGAAGAATTGGGAGTGTATCCCGAAGTAAAACAGGTCAATCAAACTGGCAAATGCAATCAAGGAAGAAGTTCATTGGAATAAGATAAATTACAAATTACAAAAATGGGCAGAATAAAATATTAGGTGCCCCAGATATCGCAACCTAGGCTTCCCAGCCTGAGCATTCGGAAGACCATTTTGAGTTTGATATGTGCTTTAGGAGATCTTGAGTATTTCGTTGATGCCGCAGCATGCCCCCTCCTTGTCTATTCTGACGCAGTGAGATTCTTCTCTACTATTTTCAACTCGAATCCCCTTTTAGTCTCAAAGCGCCCTTTGCGGGTTTTCGCCTTGGCCCCCCCTTTTTTTTTTTTTGACGGGCAGTCGAGGTTTTGTTCAAGCAAAGTATCTTTTGACTGAATCTGAGTTCACTGGGTTAGGCAAGCTTTTCCCATCCATTTCCATTAGGATCAGTGCGCCTCCGGAGAAAGCCTTTTCCACCACGTACGGTCCTTCCCAATTTGGCATCCATTTTTCTCTGAAGTCTTTTTGTATGGGGAGGATCATTTTCAGTACTAGGTCTCCCTCGCGAAACTCTCTTGGGCGGACCCTTTTGTCGTAGGCTCGCATCATGCGCTTTTGATACATCTGACCGTGACGAATAGCCTTTAGCCTCTTTTCTTCGATTAGGTTCAATTGATCATATTGAGCCTGAATCCACTCAGCTTCATCCAGCTTCACTTCTGTTAAAATCCGTAGAGAAGGTATTTCCACCTCGATAGGTAGGACTGCCTCCATCCCATAGACCAGTGAGAAGGGTGTTGCCCCAGTAGAGGTTCTGACGGATGTTCGATAAGCATAAAGAGCAAACGGTAACTTCTCATACCAATCCTTGTAAGTCTCTGTCATCTTTCCCACTATCTTTTTGATGTTCTTATTCGCTGCTTCCACTGCCCCATTCATTTTCGGACAGTATGGGGATGAGTTGTGATGTTTAATGTTGAATTGACGACAAACATCTGCTATCGTGCTGTTGTTCAAATTCAATGCATTGTCTGATATGATCCTTTCGGGCATCCCATATCGGCAAATAATTTTCTTCTTCAAAAATCGACTAACTGCTAATTTAGTGACGTTAGCGTATGAAGCAGCCTCTACCCACTTCGTGAAGTAATCAATGACTACAAAGATAAATCGGTGTCCGTTTGTAGCTTTTGGCGAGATTGGTCCGATAACGTCCATGCCCTACATGGAAAAGGGCCATGGGGAAGTCATAACGTGTAGGGGAGACGGGGGCACGTGGATCTTATCTCCATAGATCTGGCATTTATGACACCTCTTGGCATAATCGACACAGTCTCCTTCCATGGTGGACCAGTAATATCCAAATCTCATTATTTGCCTGGCCATTGTGAATCCGTTAGCATGCGTTCCACAAACGCCCTCATGAACTTCCTCTAGGATCATATTAGCTTCTAAAGCGCCGACGCATCTCAACAATACTTGATCCTTTCCCTTTTTGTACAGGATGTCTCCATCTACCACATATTCGAGGGCCAATCTCCTGAGCGTCCTTTTTTCATTCTCAGTTGCGTGAGCTGGGTACTCGCGGTTTTTCGCATATCGCAATATATCTTGGTACCAGGGGTGATCGTCCCTTTCTTCCTCTTCTACGTTGCAGCAATAAGCTGGGGCCTCATAAATACTCATCTGAATAGGCTTTACATTTTCCTGCTTACTCGCCTTAATCATGGAAGCTAAAGTAGCCAAAGCATCTGCCATCTGGTTTTCTTCTCATGGGAGATAACTAAAGGTGATATCGTCGAACTCCTCGATTAATCCCATGATTATCCTTCGATAGTTGATCAATTTGGGGTCTCTTGTCTCCCATTCGCCCCTTAGTTAGTAGATCACTAATGCGGAATCTCCATATACTTCCAGCGTTTTAATTCTACGTTCTATAGCAGTGTGGAGTCCCATGATACAAGCTTCGTATTCCGCCATATTATTTGTGCAATCGAAATCCAACCTGACTGTGAACGGGTAGTGATCTCCTTTTGGGGATGCCAAGACTGCCCCAATCCCATTTCCACTAGCATTTGATGCTCCAACGAAATTCAGTTTCCAAAGGTCATCCTTTGCCGTGTCCTCTTCCGTAGCTGCCACGTACATTAAATCCTCATTGGGGAAATCAAAGTTTAATGGCTCGTAGTCTTCTAAAGCTCTGCTAGCTAGGAAGTCAGCTATCGCGCTCCCTTTTATAGCTTTCTGACTCACATATACAATATCAAATTCGGATAGTAGGATTTGCCATCTAGCCATCCTCTCATTCAAAGCGGTCGCCTCCATCATGTACCTTAGGGGGTTTAACTTCGAGATTAACCAGGTCGTGTGATACAGCATGTATTGTCTCAATCTTCGAGTTGTCCAAATTAACGCACAACACAGCTTTTCAATTGGTGAGTACCTCATCTCGCACTCAGTGAATTTCTTACTGAGATAGTATATTGCCTTCTCCTTTCTTCCTGTATCATCATGTTGACCTAGCACACATCCCATAGAGTGGCCAAGTACTGTTAGATATAGGATTAATGGCTTATCGGGCGTGAAGAAGGAAGATCTTTGGAGGTTCGACAAGTAGTGTTTGATCCTGTCGAAAGCTTCTTGACATTCGTCATTCCATATGCCGGGGTTATGTTTCTTCAAAAGACGGAATATGGGATCGCATTTCTCGATTAATGTGAGAGATAACCGAGCGATGTAATTCGATCTGCGAGGAAACCTCGAACCTCTTTTCTCGAGTGCGTGGCGGGGCAATTCTTGTATAGTCGGACCTTGTCCGAGTCGATTTCAATCCCTCTTCTTGCGACTATGAAGCCCAACGACTTGCGGATCTAGCTCCAAAGGTACATTTCGTAGGATTGAGTTTCAATTGGAACTTTCTCAGTCTCAGAAATAGTTTCTGCAAAACTTGTATGTGTTCTTCCTCCGTTCTAGACTTCGCAATCATGTCATCCACATAAACCTCAATCTCTGTATACATCATATCATGGAACAAGGTCACCATGGCCCTTTGATAAGTAGCTCCTGCATTTTTCAATCCAAAAGGCATTACTTTATAACAGAAGGTGCCCCACAGTGTTATGAAGGTGGTCTTTCCCATATCTTCAGGGTGCATTTTTATCTAATTGTATCCGGAAAAGCCATCCATGAAGGAAAATAGTGAAAAGCCTGCTGTATTGTCGACTAGCGTGTCAATATGAGGCAAAGGAAAGTTATCCTTTGGGCTAGCTTTGTTTAAATCTCTATAATCCACGCACATTCGCACCTTTCCGTCTTTTTTAAGGACAGGCACGATATTGGCTACCCATTCTGAATATTTGATATCTTGCAGGAATCCGGCATCGAACTGCTTTTGGACCTCTTCCTTTATTTTCAAAGACAATGTCGAGTCTCATCCTTCTGAACCTTCACGAATCGGCTCGCAATCCTCCTTATGGGTAAGCGATGTATCGCGATATCGGTGCTTAAACCGGGCATATCTTCATAAGACCATGCGAAGACATCCTTGAATTCCTGTAATAATTTGATGAGATTCTGCCTCGTTTCCCCGGCTATACATGTCCCAATGTTTACCGCTTTCCCTTCTTCTAACATTACAGTCTCTACTGCCTCCTTATGGGGCCGAATCTGTCTCTCCTCCTGCTCTTCCATTCTTAGCCAATCAGGAGACAGATCATCGTTCGTGTTATCTTCGAGATCCTGCAGATCTCCTAGGCACATGCCTTGCTCAAAAGGATATTTCGAATCTGAGGCAGCGTTGCTCAAGTCATTGACATCCGAGGACCTGTTGCAGTTTGAGAAAATACGGGTGGAATGAATGAATTTGTGGATGAATAGTTGTATGTATGGTAATGCTGAAAAATGACCGGAAAACAAAGAAAAGAAATGTTTGCTTCGAAAAATGCATTTTATTGATATAACGATACGTAAACATGCGCCTATTTCACAAAAGAAATCTTGCTGCTCTTAGGCTCGGAGCAACAAGTGTGTCCTGAACATTTCTCTAAAGGGACCCTAAACACTACAGGGATTTCTTCCATGATCCAATTGTTCAAGATGTTTTCCGATTTATAAGGTGGATATTCCATGAGGCTCCTCCAAACAATCGCCGCCTCTCATATAGGGCGCTAATATAGACATTGCCTAATATTGCCGCGATGTCCTCTCCCTTCGGTGTCCCCTGCTCAGAGCGGATTACCCCTCCCGACACAAAGGTCTTGGATATGTGCGGGATTATCATGGGTTCCCTCTTGGTTTCCTTCCCGCTCAAACGGGTGAGTCTTCTTTCCCGTCTCTTTTCTAACTCCTCCTTCTTTTGCCTTGCATCTGGTCTGAATCCCAGGCCAAAGTGATCCTGTTTCTCTCTCAGTATTGGGGCCGCTATTCTCCCCTGAAGGTGTTTTCCAAGCCCTCTTCCCAGTAAAGCGCCTTTTCCCACGGTCATTTTCAGACCCATCATTGTGGTCCTCGAGATTTTTGGCTCCAGGATCTTGTTTCCTTCCATGACAAAGGTTGCGTTCACGAACAAGAGAGATCGGAACGAGCATTCCGTTGCCTCGTCGTTTGTCTCCACATAAGGCATGTCACTGGTCACGGTGGCGATGATGTCCTCCTCAGCTTTTATCGTTATTAGTCGGCCATCCGCTATCAACTTCACCTTTTGATGTAGTGATGAAGGTACTGCCCAGGCTGAATGTATCCACGGTCTCCCCAATAGGCAGTTGTAGGAAGGTTCGATGTCCATGACCAAAAAATTTATTTCGTAAATAGTTGGGCCAATCAGTAAGGGCACCTCAATTCTCCCCATGACCCTTCTTTGAGTCCCGTCAAAGGCTCTTACCACACTTTGGCATTCCTTCATGTACGAACTATCCACCGGTAATCTGTTGAGGGTGGATAAGGGTAGTACGTTTAGCGCAGACCCGTTGTCTATCAAGACCCCTGGCAATGTGTGCCCCTTACATTTAGCGGTAACATGCAATGCCTTGGTGGATCCTCTACCACCTGGGGTATTTCATCATCATTAAAATGAATAAAGTTGTCTGCGCTTATATGGCCGATTAATCGATCCAACTTATTAATCGAGATGTCACTAGTGACGTAGGTTTCGTTTAAAACTTTCATTAGTGCGTTCCTGTGTACTTCTGAGCATTGGAGCAAGGTCAATACGGATATGCGTGCCGACTGTTTGTGTAGCTATTCTACCACACAATACTCACTATGTTTTAGAAATTTCAGGAACTCTTTAGCCTCTTCCTCAGTCACTGGCTCCTTGATCCTCGGCTCGGTTTCAGCTGGCTTTCCCTTCTCCTGTTCCACCATTGGAGCTTTCCCCTTTATTAAGTCGTAGCGTCTCCCGCTTCGAGTATGGAAGCCTTCATTTGAATCCTCCTTCGTCACATTAGTCGAGCTCTTTGCAACCTCTACATTACACTCATAGTTCCAGGGAACTTCCTTCCTATCTTTGTAAGTGAATGCAGCGGGCTTTCGTATTATCACTTTCGGTGTCACTCGTGTTCCTATCTCATTGCTAACGGAGACTACTACCTCGCACCCATGATTCTGAGGAACCTCCCTATTATCTTTAACGTCAGCGGGCCTCCGTATGACCACTCTTGGTGCTACTTGTAGCCCTGTTTTATCACTTTTGGGACGTGAAATAGTGATCATCGGAAGATTAACGCTTGAACTTTTTACTGTTGATTCTGATGCGCATATGCTCTTATCTTCTGCTCCTTCCTCATAGAATTCGACTTCTTTATTGTCCATTAGGTTCTGCACTAGGGTTCTGAATTCTCCACAAGTCTGGATCTCATGTCCCAACTCTCGATGGTGCTCGCAGTAGTTTGCCAGTTCCCCCCAACTTTCTTTCGCGACGATTAGCCCATGTTTAACCATTTCCTTCCAGACCCACCTCAGGGGAGTCTTGACCTCTGCAACATTCATTTTGATCCTTTTTTCTGCGCCCTCACTGATTGCGTTAATTCCGCCCTTAACGTGATTAGGTAAGGGATTTGTTATGTTTGGCATGTCATCCAACTCGACCACACCCATGTTGATAAATTTCTCCACCAATTTCTTGAAAGCCAGGCAGTTCTCTATTGAGTGTCCCGTGATTCCTACGTGGTATTCACACTGGGCGTTTGTGTCGTACCACTTGGGGTACGGAGGTTGCATCGGTTTGAGATGAAAAGGGGATACAATATGTGCATCGAACAGGGTTTGATACATTTCCTTATACGTCATCGGAATCGGTGTGAATTGGGGCTTCTCATTATCTTGTCTTGAGGTGCCGGGTTCTTTCTTAGGTAGCCCTTGCTGCCCCGCAGTTGCTGCTTTTGGCTGATTTATGGTGATTGACCTCGGGTGTCCTATGCTCGCATTATTCACCTCACTTTCTTTCCTTCTTGGGAGCATCCTTTTGGCACTCTCCCCCGTCTCGATCCTTCCACTTTTCATAATATTTTCAATCATTTCTCCAGTAGTTACGATGTCTGAGAAACTCCGAGTTGCGCTTCCTATCATATGCATGAGGAATGGGGCTTTCAACGTGCAGATAAAGAGCATTGTGGTTTCTTTCTCCATAAGCGGTGGCTGGACCTGGATGGCAACCTCTCTCCATCTCTGTGCATATTGTCTAAAGCTTTCGTTCCCTTTCTTTTCCATGTTCTGCAGTGTGATCCTATCAGGGGTCATGTCCGTTACGTGACTATATTGTTCCAGGAACGCTTGAGCCAAATCATCCCATGACCCAATTTTGGCACGACTCAACTGGTTGTACCATCTGGCTGCTGCCCCTATCAGGCTGTCTTGGAAACAATGGATCAGCAATGGGTCATTATTAGTGTAGCCTATCCTTCTTCTACAGAACATAGTGATCATGTGGGCCTCTGGGCAACTTGTCCCATTGTACCTTTCAAACTCCGGCATCTTAAAATTGTAAGGGAGCACCAAGTCAGGGACTAAGCTTAAGTCGTTGGCCTTTATTCCCCGACGTTTACCGGCATTTTCCAGGGCTTTGAATCTCTCCTCCACCCATTTTGGCAGTTCTTGTTTTGCCTTTTCAGCCATCTCATCCAGATTTGGGACACCGAGACTGACCAGATTTTCTCCTGGGTTAGTGCCCGAACCCGTCGGGAGGTGTGTCGGTATTGTGGTTTCAGCATGATATTGTGGCTCGATAGTGTGAGACGCGCCTTTGGGGATGCGCGATCTTGTGGTGTTTGGGCTCTCGGTGGGAAGAAGGCGAGATTATCATTGTCGTTCCCTGAGCTAGTGGCAATGCCTCGTTCTTTAGACAGCAATAGTATTATTTGGTCCACCATTTTGTCCTGGGATTTTTGCATTTGCTCCATCATGTCCTTCTGGGTTTTGGCTAATTGCTCTTGTAGTTGCGCTTGTTCTTTTATTTGATCCTAGATTTCTTTTTGCATTTGTTCTAGTTTTTCCATCTTTTGATCCATTACTCTCGTTTTTCCCCTCGTACCGTAGTGATGTTCCAGGGTAACTGCTATAATTTTAGGGTCCTATTGTGAGATTCGATGTGTATGATGCAATGTAATGCAAATGAGTGGTATGAATGCAACGAGAAGGCATCGATTCTGATCAACTTCATTTTAGAAGACTTTATTAGAAGGCAAGATCCTTTACATAAAACGGATTACAAATATGCTTTGGCCCTTAAGCCCAAAGTTTTGATTTTTCTAAGTAAAGAAGTCAGCTCTTGGTTACGGTCTGCCGGTAGCTCGTATTTCATGCTTACAATCTCAGCTTGAGACGCCAGGGCCTGCAGGTGATCAGCCACTTCTCGAATCTGAACTATCGCTTCACCCATGAGGTAGTCTCAATCTCTAACTTGCCTGTGGGAATAGTCAAGTTCCTCCTTCCATTGCCCTTCTCTTGCTTCCAAAAGATTAATTCGGAGCTCGCAGCCATGTAACGTTGTCTCTAATCCTTCAATCTTTCCCTTCATTTCTTTGATTTTGTTTAGACTCAACTTCAACTCAGTTTCTGAATTGCGACCTTGGTAGTGATGTAGGGACCGTCCAAGTTCAGCCACCTTAGCTTTTAATCCTTTCTTTTCTTTGTGGCTCTCTGCAATATCCTTTTTCAGGATCTTATTTTGTATTTGTATTTCCTGGAACTTTTTCTCCCAACTGCTAGCTTTGGTTTTTTCCTCTTGAATCTCGCGTCGCCATTGCTCCGGAGTTTTTCTTAATCCCGTATTTCTTATTGTCAGACGCATCTTCTTATACTCCATCTTCAGATCATCTCGGTCTTCCTCTATTTTCTCTTTTTCCTTTCTTAACCTCTCAGCTTCCGACTTTTGTCCATCTACGTCTAACCTGAGGAGCATCTTCTCTTCTTCTAGCCTCTCTATTTTTCTTTTAAGTTCCGCACTCATCCTTTCGAAATCCCGTTTCACAATCTCCAGTTCTAATGGGGCTACTCGCAAACACTCCTCTCTTGACCGGGCACCCTCGGGATTTGGTTCAGGGATGTTGTCATTGATCCTCCTAGTCCTCCATTCTCTATACTCCGAGGTCGTCATCGGGCCTATGGATAGTCTCTTCATTCTATGAATCTGATTCCAGGCACTAGAGATCTCTTTAACCTTTTTCTTATAGCTCCCCCCTTCATATGAGAACTCACATTGAGCCAACCCATATGTCGTTGGCACGAACTGTCTTGAATTGTATTGTCTCAAGACCAGCAGAGGGGCATATGCAGTGGCACCCCAAATTCCTAGTAGAGGAACCCAGTCGAAGCTCCCACAACGATAAAGGATTTGGTCGGTAATCAACCATGGAGCTTTCCACCCGATGTCATCTTCTTGAAGGTTTTGGAATAGCGCGATCCAACTTTCTTCGGACACATCCTCTCTTCTAGGTGCAGCTGCTATTTCTTCTAACGATGAGTAATTCTCTGTTATAAATCGATAGGACACTTTCTCTATTTTCCAGAAGTGACTATGGAACCAAGCCAATAATAGCTGCGCGCATCCAATAAACCTGCCTTCACCCATTCTCCTACATGTATTCAAGGACCTGAACGTTTCGGCTAAGATGGCAGGGACGGGTGTAACCCATTTGTCTAATCGGCTGAATAGATCAATAACTGCTTCGTCGATGTGCCTCAAGGCTTTTGGGAAGATTATCAGACCGTAGATACACAGGGCAAAGACGTCAATCCTTTTCTTTGCATCGGGGTGCGCCAAGATCAAGTCTCTCAAACATATCCAAGGTATGCATTTACCTCCGCCTTTCTTTTGCATTCTGGCTGAGGCCCACTGTTCGCTCATTCCGGTGATGTTCATCAATTTCTTCACAAAGGTTGGGCCGTTAACTGCTTTGGAATAGGCTTTGTCAACTTGAATTCTTGGGCAGCGTAACAAGGTTGTATATTCTTCTACCGTGGGAACTAGATCCACCTTCCCAAAGGAGAAACAGCTATAAGCAGCATTCCAAAACTGGGTCATCGCTCGGAATAAGTGCTTATCTACCTTGACGTCAATCAGGTAAGGCAGGTCACCGTAAGTACCATAGAACAGCTGCTTCGTCTCGTTATCCCACTGAGTCCAAATTTCTTTCAACCCTTGGAGCTCGTTCTGAGTGACACTGATATTGGTGAAAGCTCGTAGTTCCGACACATACCCCTCAACCAAGCTATCCCCTTTTTCTATTTGGCTTTGCTCTGACCACGTGTGGACGACCGCATTGTCTTCCACTTTATCAAGGAATTTGCTTTCCATAACCAGCTTTCTAACTCAGAAACTGACCGTGAATCGATGCCTTTTAAAATATGAAATGATATGCACAAAGAGAATAAAACACAAGAAGTTAGTACAATGGAATACAAAACGAGTAAAATAAACAAACGCCTATTCAGGTGGCTACTAAGGTTTGACATAGTTTAGCTCGGGGTGGATTCTTAGGCTCTTTATATGTGGTTGAGTTCTAAAGTTCAAGGTACCCGAATCAGCAGATTCCTCGATCCTCACCCATTACAGGCTCATGCAGACCGAGTTCGATTCAGGGGAATACATTTCCCTATGGCCATGCGGAAGTGAAAACTTCACGAAGACATAGGTACGGATGTATCCCGAAAGCGGTCCACTAGCCCATGCGGAGGTGAAAACCTCACGAAGGCATAGCTTCTCGCTCCCACTTAAGGGTGTGACCAGAATGGTCATGCAAATATGAATGCAGAAATATCAACATTATTGCAATCCCAGCACCCGCAAAATCGAGAATAGAGATAGAATGAAAAACGATTATTTTTATTGATTTTGAAACACTCGAATAAATTGGAATAAGAAACCCCCTCATCTCGAAGCATCAAGATGCCATATCCAGTAAGTTAGGACACAGCACGCTGAATTCTCGAGAGTAAGATAGGACACTATTAAGATCATTGTTATTTTGAAAATTCTTACCTCGAAGTAACGAAATGTCATACCCAGTGAGTTAGGGCACAACACTTTGTACTCTCGAAGATAAGGTTTTTACTTTAAATTGAGAGAAGAATGATTTTTTGAAAGTGATTTTCCAAATTTTGACAAAAGGACAAAAAGTAATCAATTTTATGGCCTGACTCTCGAAAAGTTCCCCAGTGGAGTCGCCAAGCTGTCGTAACCATTTTTTTTGAAAAAAAAACGGGAATCGAACTTGGGTTTTGAAAATAAAGAAAACGGGAGTCGCCACCGATCTTTTATTAGGTGCGATCGGGCCACCTATAAAATATTTTGGTCTACGAGTTTCGAGAAAATGGGCTCGGGAGTCGATTACGTACGAGGAAGGATTAGCACCCTCGTCACGCCCAAAATTGGTACCAAATTGATCAATTAATGTCCTTATGTCGAAAGTTGAAGATTGTGAAAATGGATTTTAAAAAATATGATCCCTTAAAATATTTGAGTTTCCTCGAATTAAATATTAAGCTTCCATCGTCCCAAAGGAATAAAATATCACGTCCAAAACTTTAGGACACGATAATTTAAATCCTCGAATCCAAGATGAATATTGCCTCGTTTAGAAAAACCTTATTTCGAAATAACGAAATGTCACATCCAGTAAGTTAGGACACGACATATCGAATTTTCAAAAATAAGTTTTTTATTTTTATTCAAAAGATTTTATTTTCAAAGATATTTCGTTATCTAGATTAAACGAGAAAATTCGAGACCTAGTAAGTTAAGGCACGATTTTCTCGAATTTCTAAACACGAAATGTTGCCTTTATGAAAGAAATCAATTTTGTATTGGGTAAAAAGTAGCACGAATTTGTAGCAAAATGCAAAAAAATGAAATACAATGCTAGCAAGCATATGGAACAAATATGTTAAATTCCAACGATAACGACAAGACGAAAATAGAGATAAAATGAGTAAAACCAATATGCTGAAGGATAATAAACAGAAAGCGAAAGGATGATAAGCGGGATGAAATCTTTACAAGAAGACAAAAAAATAATAATAATGATGATAATGATAGCAAAAATGACATTGAAATGTAAGTATGAATAGGAATATACATAATATGATAATATGGGTAAAAATAGAAGTATATGTGAAATAATGTAAGTATAAATATATAAATGAAAGTTTAATAATTAATAATGGTATTAAGTTAAGAAAATAAAAAAAAATAGAAACAAATATAGTAGATATAATAAAACTAATGATAATACTAGTAATAATAATAATAATAACAATAATAATAATAACGGTAATAAACATAATAATAACAATGGTACGAATTATATATATACAATATACTAATATGATTATAGTAGTGATAGTAATAATCTAATAATAATATATTAATAATATAACAATAGCAATAATAAAATCAATAATATTAGTAATAATGTTTTGCGAAAAAGGGTTAAATTGAGTTAAAAATGGAATTTAAGGGTTAATTCAAGTAAAGAAAGAAAGAAGAAAGGGGCTTATTTGAAATATGCGCGAAAGGAGCGGGGCCAAAACGAAATTTTCCCTCCCCTTACACGCCGCGCTTTGTTCGGACTAAAATGGAAACCGAAAGCGAAATCTAATAGCCAAATTAAAATTGAACGGCGGGATTTGCGAACACAATAAATGGGGAGGGTGATGTAGTAAATATCCCATTTGAACCAAACACGCGGGTCCTTCTGGTCGCAAACGGGTCGACACGCGGACCTACGCTTCTCCAAACGGCGTCGTTTCACCTTTCACATTTAAACCCCAAAATCACGTTTTGAAATTCATTTTTCAGATCTCAGAAAACAATTGAAGGCCCCCTTTTTGTTCTCTCTTTCGCTAGGGTTTGAAACCCAGCACGACGCCCGCTCGGGTTTCTTGGCCTATCCTCGCACTTGCCGAACCACTATCGCGTTAGTGGCGGTGGTGCCAAGTCGAGCCTTCCGGCTCACATCCAGGCCCTCCTTTTTTGCGAAGCTCAGAAACCCATGGGAAAACTCGCTTTTCCTTTGGTTTCGCCGACGGAGGCTAGTCCCGACGACGTGCGCCCGCGTCCTTCGAGTACGATCTCTCCTCCCTTTGTGTATTAATGACTTTTATATTTGGTTTGAAAATAGTAAAATGAAAAATAAAATAAAAAGGATAAATGACGGGAAAATAGGCAGTCTAATCAACCTTGAGATCTTCTTGATCTTTTATTTCTGTTTGCTGGTAAAAGTTCTGTGCGAAAGGACGAGAAAAAAAAAACACCTGGTTTACATCGATTTCCAGTGGCTTTATAGCCGAAAATACATTGTCTTCTCATTTTTTTATCATTTTCGTTCCATCCTTCCTTCTTTTTTTCGTCCGATTGCGTATGTTGTGCGGGGTATGGGTGGCGATGGTGGCGCGCACGAGGACAACGTGAGGAGGGTGTGAGTCGCGTGAGGCGGCGTGATCGCCGTCGAGCGTGGGAGCCGAGGCGTGTGGGGAGCCAGACCGTTGCGCGCGTGGGAGGACGCGTGGCGGCGCTGAGATGGGAGGAACCCTAGGGTTCCAAAAGTTTTTTCTGATTTTGGTCCGGTTATAGATTGGGCTAATTGTTGTAAACGGGTCATCCGGGTTTGGGTTTTAGTTTTGGGCTTTGGGCTATTGGACTCTGTAATTGGACTGTTAAACATTTTTATTAATATTTTGGATTTTTAATTTGGTTTTATTTTGTCTACATGGGCCTGGGCAGAAATTGGGTATTACAATAAGAACCTAGAGTTTGAGGAGCTTCTCTCACGGTACTAACTTCCCTAAACGGCGCCGTACCTCCGCAAGCGGGACTTTATATTCGCATGACCAAATTTAATACCCTTTGTGCTATAGCTTATATATACATGAGCCAGATTTGTAGTTAAAAGCTTTGATCGTATTAAGCATATACTCATATATATAATATTATGCAAAGGGATTCCCTCCAAAAGAAGAAGATGACCTGTGGATTGCAGGGGTGGAGAATTCGCCACCAGGGTGCTGATTGGTGTTTAATGTGCTGAAATGTCACACCAAAATTTTCATTAAATTTCCATCAAATAAATCTTATGGATGTACTGGGATCGAAATGTATCACTAGTCACGAGCAACACCACCTTCCAAAATGTTAGGGTTTTTAATTGAATTTAAATTCAGCTATTTTTTTTCCAGATTAGTTGGTTTATATAATCACTTAAAATAATTTTGAGTTCAGAACTTCTTATCTCATGTATTTTTAAAAGTATTTATAGCCCGAACTAAAATTGAATAAAAAAATTGTTTTTAATTTTCTTGCTCAAACGTATTTTGGACTGAGTGATGCCCAAGCTGTAACTTGGTTTATGTAATTATTACTAAAAGTACTATGGAGACCCCTAAAAGTCAAATTGCATTCTTTTCTTTTTACTCAAAAAAATAGATAAATTAATTCATATACGTTAGATTAAAAAATAAATTTGTTCTTTCTATTAAAAATTTTATTTATTTCTACTATTAAAAATTAGTCTAGTTGGCAATGAGCATGAGGTGTATGTGGCACGCCATATATAATTTGTCTAGTTATTCCACCAACCATACTAATTTTTAACAGTAGAAATGAATAGAATTTTTAACAATTTAACATATAAGGACTAATTTATCTATTTTCATACAATCTTACTCTTTTTATTTGAAATGATAATCCAATCGAGTAGTATAGAGAAAAGTACTACTGGGAACAAAGCAATTTCATCCGAATGTTCTTTTACGTGCTAAATTTTATAAATTTTCTCTACATTAATAAATAATGTAACCAATCACTGTTATAGTTCATTCAGTTTCAGCGTTGCCATGTCACAATCAAAGGGAACCCAACAAAAGAAATTGCAGCTCATTATTAAGGATGAAAAATGAAGTTACCTTGCAGGTTGCGGGTTGTTAGGTAATTGTTGCCCTATATATGAACCTGAGGATCATTTAAGTATATTAAAAACAGTACACTTAAACGAAATTGGATTAATAACCAAAACATTACATGAAATAAAATAATATCAGCATAATATGAATATACGAATTTTTAAAATTTTAAATAATATAAATCATTAACGCATCAAAATTTACATAAGTATAAAATATTTTAAGCGCACAACAAAAGACTCGGCATGATATGGATATAAAATTGTCTGGTCTATTAGAATGATAAGAAAGATATAAAGAAAGATTGGAAACTTACTTGAAGACATTCCCGAAGGGCTTGATAATGATTGGAAAAGTACTGTCCCGTAAGGTGATGACTGCTGTGGCAACCATTGAACAGAAGGGGAATCAATGGGTTGAGATCCATGCCAAGAAGCCACGGAAGGTGACTGTAACATACAACTCAAATTAGCATGGTGAATACATTCAACCGCACAATGACCTTTTTTTAGATCATTGATGATATCTCCAAAAAATGGCAGATGCTTTTGGTTGCATTGTATCTATTGTGGTCAATTGCAATAAATATTGGAGGCAGAAAGAGTCGAAACCGCAAAAATAGTCTCTAACATCGTTCCCTAACAGATGTTTAAGCTACCTAGCAGCCACTTTAAACGCCAATATGAATCTCCCTCTTGTAATTTATGTTCATTAACTAGCAAAATTTCTTTAGCAGGCTTGAGCCTCCTAGCGTCACAATTCAGCAAATTAATTATGTATGAAAGACACACTATGTTACTCGGATTCAGGTATTGTTAAATATATGTCCGGACATGGGTATTTTCTATTTTTCTAAGTTTTTCTATATATTTGGAGGATCATATCTTTATACCCATGTTTAGATATATGTTAAATACGCTTACATAAAAAATTTTGAGTGACACCAACATAGAAAACAGCAGGCCCAATTCATCATCAATTAAAGACAAGAACTTTTTAAGATCGTAAGAAACAATAAATAAGTTCCATAAACAATACAAATACAACCAGAAATAGCTTTCTGAAAATGGACAAAAATAATAATATAGCTATTCTGTGAAAACTTGAATAAGTAAACAACAGTCTCAGTAAATGAAAACCTCTAGGCTCTAGTCACAAGTTAGATGATCATTAGAACAACTAAAGAGGAATTTAGATGTGTACCATTGAGGATTGAAGATGTGTCCCGTTCGCATTCTTAAGATCAAATGTGTTTGCTTGATTTGCTGGTTGATACGCTGTTGGCACTTTCTGTATAAGAAAACACAGATTAGGATTAGAAACTCATTATGAAAAGAGTATCTTATTCTGAGAAGAATTACCACTGCATAACCCATGACATGGGCTTGAAGTACTTGCCACCCAGGGGATTGTACTGGAGCTGGTGAATACTGCAAGCCTTGCCCCATGACATGGGCTCGAACTGCTTGCCACCCAGGGGATTGTACAGGCGCCAGTGAATACTGCAAGCCAGGCCCCGTGACATGGGCATGAAGTGCTCGCCACCCCGGGGATTGTGCAGGAGCTGATGAATGGGTTGCTACAAAAAGGTGCTGAAGAACATTCAGAATACTAATTAGATACTGATAAAAGAATACAGGTCTTCTCTTCTTTATTTTTCTGAATAGATGCAAATGTACAAGAAAGGAACTTCAGTTTACCTGAGGAATTTCTTTTCTTCCACTAGATTTCTGCTCTAAAGGACCAGAATCTGGCATGAGTGAAGGACCAGTCCCCTGATCCTGCAACTAGATAACATACAGAAAAATTCACGAATAAGAACGAAACAGATTAACATCATTTCTGTCCTTTATTATGCATGGAATGATTTCAAATGTAAATGAACAGATAAAACTTTAATTTACCGCTTGCAATTCCTTTTTCCCACCCAACTGATGCGCTGAAGGAAGAGACTCAGTTGCAACTCCAGAGTTGGCCTGAGGAATATGCTGTGGGACAAATTGAGATGATTGCACAGTTAGACTGCTTGAGGGCATAGAGGAAGTAGATTGAAGGGCAGTATCTGGAAATACAGAGCACTGAGGATGTGGGATGTCTTTATCTTGTTTCGTCTGATTAGTGCCGCTAGAGGTACCACCTTCGCTAATAGTCAATGATGATAAGGCACTCACTGTGGAAGCTCTTGGACTGAGAAAAGTGGAAGTAGGGGATGAAGTCGATGCATTGCTTAGGTGTGTAGCAGGAGATACACCACTACTGTTGGGTGTGGGTCCCACTATGTGGGGAACCCACTATGTAGAAGAGATGGAAGACCAACCGGCCATGTCTTCCAACTACTCCACCATACTACAATTCTTTTTCTTTTTCTTTTGGGTTTGACAAAAGCCATTTTCTTTGTCTTTTTTATTATTATTATTTTTGTCTTGTATGTGGCTTTGGGCAGCATTTATGGAGAGCAAAAATTAAAAAAAAAAAATTAGATTTTAGAAGGAGAGAAAAACGTGAGAAACAGAGAGTTTGAAGCTAGAAAAATTATTTTTTCAAGTTTGGAGCAGCTGTGATCAACTCTTCGATCGGAGGTCCATCCGTGGTTCGATTGAGCTGATTTTTGGACAGCAGCTAGACGACAAGGTGTTCTTGACTTTGTACGGTCGGATTTTTCATCCGAGTCCTGTAGCGTCAGAAATACCCGTTTTACAGCAGCTACGTTTTTGGTGATGTTCTCCATTTTTCTCTCTTTTGCTAAAGATTACATATTGTTAGCCTTGTTGGAGTTGAATGCTTGTTGTAGGCTTGATATTGTGATCTTGTAGCTGAACATTTGATTATAGTGGAGCTTTTGATCGGACTCTAAAGTCCCGTGGTTTTTACCCTTGATTTAGAGGGGTTTTCCACGTAAAAAATATCGGTGTCTCTATTTATTATTTTTGTTGCGGTTGCATTGGTTGATTTGTGGTTGATAGGTTGCTAGAGAACACTTTATTTTGTGCTATTGTGCTTGCCATAATATTTGACAAGAGTTATAGGGAGAGAAAGAACACAGGTTGTGCTTAGTTTTGTTTCGGTAGTTTGGTTTCTTCCCAACAAACTGGTATCAAGAGCTCGGTTATTCTGTCAAATAATTATGGAAATTAATACGAGCAAGATGATTATGTTGAATGGCACAAATTATCAACTTTGGCGGAATAAAATGAAGGACTTGTTGTTTGTGAAGGCTTTGCATCTTAGGTCTTTGCTACTCAAAACCCGATTCGAAAAGTGATGAAGAATGGGAATTTGAGCATCAACAAGTGTGTGGCTTTATTCGGCAATTTGTTGAAGAAAATGTTTACAACCACATTGATCAAGAGACACATGCTCGAACATTGTGGGAGAAGCTTGAAAGCTTGTATGCTTGAGATCGGGCAATAACAAGTTGTTCTTCTTTGAAGAAAATGATGGCGTTGAAATACAAAGAAGGAACGCGTCTATAGTGACCATGTGAGTGAATTTCAGAGCGTGATGAATCGGCTACTTGGTATGGGTGTCAAATTTGATGACGAGATTTTAGGGCTTTGGTTGCTTGCTACTCTACCAGACTCTTGGGAGACTTTCGGGTTTCGCTCATTAATTCTGCCCCAAAGGGTATTATTACCTTGGATTTGGCTAAGAGTGGTGTGTTGAATGAAGAGGTCAGAAGACGATCTCGTGGTTCTACATCACAAATCGAGGTGTTAGTTACCTGAGAAACAGGGGAGGAACAGAGACAAAGATGGAAAGAGTAGAGATAAAGGCCGAAGCAAGTCAAGATCGAGATACAAGAATCTTGAGTGTCATCATTGTGGCAAGAAAGGCCATATCAAGAAATACTGCTTCAAGTGGAAGAAAGAGAACAAAGGTGGTGATAAACACGATCGGAATGATGATGGAAAATCCGAAGCGTGTTGCTCTCGCTACTCGTGAAGATCGTTGGTCATTCGTGATGAGAATTTGGTCAACTTAGCATGTGACGAGACTAGTTGGGTGATTGATCTTTGGTGCATCACTTCATGTCACGTCGAGGAAGGATTTCTTCACATCTTATACTCCTGGTGATTTTGGGGTATTGAAGATGGGTAATGACGGTTTGGTTCTGGTTGTTGGTATGGGAGATGTTCACTTGGTGAGTAACAATGGAACAAAGTTAACTCTCAAGGATGTCAGACACGCACCGGATATCCGTTTGAATTTGATCTCTGCAGGAAAGCTTGATGATGAGGGATTCTGTAACACCTTCAGTGATGGGCAGTGGAAGCTGACTAAAGGCTCCTTGGTTGTGGCTCGAGGAAAGAAGAGCTCAAATTTATATTTGATGCAAGCTTGACTTCTCGAGAGATCGTGAATGTGATGATGAATGATGACTCAACAGAGTTGTGGCATAAACGACTTCGATCACATGAGTGAGAAGGGGCTTAATTGTTTAGCGAAGAAGAATCAACTTTCGGGGTTGAAGAATGCTACACTGAAGAATTGTGCTCATTGTCTAGCAGGGAAGCAGAGAAGAGTTTCTTTTAGAAGCCGTCCTCCTCATAGAAGATCAGAGTTGCTAGAGTTGGTCCATTCGGATGTCTGTGGTCCGATAAAAGTAAGGTCACATGGCGGTGCACTTTATTTTGTGACTTTCATTGATGACTGTTCGAGAAAGTTATGGGTTTACACTTTGAAGTCTAAAGATCAAGTCTTTGAGGTGTTTAAACAGTTTCATGCATCAGTTGAAAGGGAAACAGGAAAGAAGTTGAAGTGCATTTGTACTGATAATGGTGGCAAGTACACAGGGCCGTTTCATGAGTATTGTCTGCGACAGGGAATCAGACATCAGAGAACACCACCAAAGACTCCACAGTTAAATGGGTTGGCTGAAAGAATGAACCGAACACTGATTGAGAGAGTCAGATGTTTATTGTCGAAGCAAAGTCGCCAAGATCATTTTGGGTGAAGCTTTGAATCTGATGACACATGTGATAAATTTGTCTCCTAGTGTTCCTTTGCGAGGTGGCGTGCGGATAGAGTTTGGTTTGGCAAAGACGTGTCATATGATCACCTGCGTGTGTTCGGTTGTAAAGCATTTGTTCATGTTCCAAAGGATGAAAGATCCAAGTTGGATGCCAAGACTCGACAATGCATCTTCATTGGTTATGGTCTAGATGGTGAGTTTGGTTATAGACTCTATGATCCCGTTCAGAAGAAACTCGTGAGAAGCAGAGATGTTGTCTTCATGGAGGATCGGACCATTGATGACATTGATAAGACGAGAAAGCGAATTCACAAGAGCGGTGGTGATTTAATCGATGTGAATCCGGTTCCCTAAACTCTTCACGACTCCTATACGAGGATGATGTGCATGGTGATGTTATGATGACCATCGGGATATAGGTGACTTTGATGCTCCCATGGATGATGTTGTGAATGATCAACAAAGCAAAGCACCTATAGCTCCACCGCGATTCCACTTGAAGGTCCTCCGAGATCGACGATCTTCCGTCGGGTATTCCTCGATGAATATGTTCTTTTGGTGACGGGGAGAACACGAATGTTATGAAGAGGCTATGGAGAGTGAATGCAAAGATCGAGTGGGTTGAAGCGATGAAAGATGAACTTCAATCCTTGCATGAAAACCATACCTTTGAGTTGGTGAAATTGCCCAAGGGCAAAAGAGCCTTGAAGAATCGGTGGGTTTACTGAGTTGAAGCAAGAAGAGAAGTCTTCTTCTCCACGATACAAGGCTAGATTGGTCGTCAAAGGTTATACTCGAGAAAAAGGGAGTTGATTTTGAAGAAATATTTTCTCCGGTTGTAAAGATGTCCTCTATCGAACTATCTCGAGTTTGGCGACTGTTATGAATTAGAGGTTGAACAAATGGATGTGAAAACCGCTTTTCTTCATGGTGACTTGGAAGAAGAGCTTTACATGGAGCGACAGGAGGGTTTGTTGCACAAGGAAAAGAGGACTATGTGCAGATTGAAGAAGAGCTTGTATGGGTTGAAGCAAGCTCCAAGGCAATGGTACAAGAAGTTTGAGTCTCATTATGGGGAGCAAGGCTACAAGAAGACTACTTACGATCATTGTGTGTTTGTTAAGAGATTCTCTGGTGATGATTTTATAATTCTTTTGCTCTATGTTGATGACATGCTTATTGTTGGTCGAGAATGCTTCTAGAATTGAGAAGTTGAAGCAAGAGTTGAGTAAATCCTTTGCAATGAAGGATTTGGGGCCAGAGAAAGCAAATTCTTGGCATAAAGTTGACACGTGATAGAAAGGCCAAGAAATTATGGTTATCACAAGAGAAGTACATCGAGAAAGTACTTCAAAGGTTTAGCATGGACAAAGCTAAAGCGGTGAGCACTCCTTTGCTACGCATTTGAGATTGAGTGTTAAGCACGGATCCTTCCACGAGAAAAGGAGAAGGAAAAGATGCGAGAAAATTCCTTACTCTTGGTAGTGGGAGTCCGATGTATGCAATGGTTTGTACGAGGCCGGACTTGGCTTATCTTTGTTGGTACTGATCGATCGTTTTCTTTCTAATCCAGCAGAGAGCATTGGAATGCGATGAAGTGGATTATGAGATATCTTCGTGGCACTTCCAACATGAAACTTTGTTTCGCAATGAGAAACTGTTCTTGTTGGTTATACTGATTCGGACATGGCCGGAGATATTGACTCGAGGAGATCTACTTGAGTTACTTGATCACTTATGTGGGGAGCTGTGGCATGGCAATCGAGATTGCAAAAGTGTGTTGCATTGTCCACCATCGAATCGAGTTCATTGCAAGAACCAAGCGTGCAAGGAGATGCTTTGGATGAAGAAGTTTATGCATGAGCTTGGTTTTACTCGGAGAAGTATGTATGTCTGTATTGTGATAGCCGTGAGTGCTATTCATCTTGGTAAGAACTCAACTTTTCATGCTAGATCTAAGCATATTGATGTAAGGTACCATTGGATACGAGATGTTCTTGAAGCTAAGTTGTTAGAGCTTGAGAAGATACATACTGATGATAATGGTGCTGATATGTTGATGAAGGCTTTACCAAGAGGAAAGTTTGAAGCATGTTGTTTGATCTCCCGGATGGAGTCATTCCCCACATAGTTGGAGGGGGAGATTTGTTGGGTGTGGGTCCCACTATGTGGGGAACCCACTATGTAGAAGAGATGGAAGACCAACCGGCCATGTCTTCCAACTACTCCACCATACTACAATTCTTTTTCTTTTTCTTTTGGGTTTGACAAAAGCCATTTTCTTTGTCTTTTATTATTATTATTTTTGTCTTGTATGTGGCTTTGGGCAGCATTTATGGAGAGCAAAAATTAAAAAAAAATTAGATTTTAGAAGGAGAGAAAAACGTGAGAAAGCAGAGAGTTTGAAGCTAGAAAAATTATTTTTTCAAGTTTGGAGCAGCTGTGATCAACTCTTCGATCGGAGGTCCATCCGTGGTTCGATTGAGCTGATTTTTGGACAGCAGCTAGACGACAAGGTGTTCTTGACTTTTTGTACGGTCGGATTTTTCATCCGAGTCCTGTAGCGTCAGAAATACCCGTTTTACAGCAGCTACGTTTTTGGTGATGTTCTCCAATTTTTCTCTCTTTGCTAAAGATTACATATTGTTAGCCTTGTTGGAGTTGAATGCTTGTTGTAGGCTTGATATTGTGATCTTGTAGCTGAACATTTGATTATAGTGGAGCTTTTGATCGGACTCTAAAGTCCCGTGGTTTTTACCCTTGATTTAGAGGGGTTTTCCACGTAAAAATATCGGTGTCTCTATTTATTATTTTTGTTGCGGTTGCATTGGTTGATTTGTGGTTGATAGGTTGCTAGAGAACACTTTATTTTGTGCTATTGTGCTTGCCATAATATTTGACAAGAGTTATAGGGAGAGAAAGAACACCGGTTGTGCTTCCGTTTTGTTTCGGTAGTTTGGTTTCTTCCCAACAACTACTGCTAGGAGTCCTAGGCAACTTACCCGTAGTCGGTTCATTTGATTGAACGTCCATAGGTTTAGCTGCGGGAACTACAGAGTCCAGGTTTTTTGCATTTGAAGCAGCCTTTGATTGATTTCTCGGAGTAGGACAGCCAATGGTCGAAGGATTATTAGAAGATGATGAACTTGCTGGTTTTGAAATAGACTGACTACTGGGTTTTGGTGATTGTTTTGAAACTGGCTCAGGGTCAGAACTAATACTATCTGCGCTTCCTAATGTGTGTTTTTCATTTCCCATAGAATCCAGGTTTCTAGGTTTAGTAGAATGTTCATCAGTGTTTCTTGGCTTAGTAGTAGATTCGGTCCTCTGCAATGAACATTTTTATTGGAATAAGACATTCCAGAAAATTGTAGAAAGATGCTAATAAACCATTTCTAACACATATCACAACGCAAACCATGAGGATTCATCCATTTATACAACCTATAGTTGAAAATAACAAGATGAAGAACTTAAAAGACTAAACTCATAGCATACTTACAGAAAAACCATGATACTAACTTAGAAAATACTAGGTAAACACTAAAAACAAAAGAAATTGCATCAGGGCATTCAAAATGTCATGAAGTTTAAAATGAAAAGTATAATAACAGAAGAACAACATATAACTTCTACCCCAACTGTTAAGCATAATGTACAAGCCAAGCACATGGTTTAAGAGAGACTTACTTGAATAGAACTAGGACTATCAGAAGGCCTACCACCATCTTCTTTAAGAGCTTCTCTTAGTCGCAGAGTTGGGATTCTATCTAATATATCCCGAAGAGAACGAACCTCTCGTGATCTGGATGAATCTAGTGCAATTTGCTGATTTGAGAGCTTTCTCTGCATATTGTATGTCTCTGTAGTTTCAGATATATTGTCACGAAATCTATCATCCACCACCTCGAAGTATGTAGAAATTCTCTTGCGATCAACATGCTTTTGAGATTCTTTACCATTACCATTTTTTCTTCTTTCCCCATAATTGTTTCCTGAATCCCTTTCATCACTTGCTCCACTAAATCCAGATCTCTCAGTGCTGCGTTGTTCATAGGTATCTGAAGAAAGCATTTTATGAAGGACACTGCGATCACCATGTTTTTGAGATTCTTTAACATTTCCAATATTTCTCCTTTCACCATAACCATTTCCTGAATCTCTTTCATCACTGCTTCCACTAAATCCAGATTTCTCAACACTGCGTTGTTCAAAGATTTCAGAAGAAAGCATTCTGTGAAGGCCACTGTGACCACCATGTTTTTCAGATTCTTTACCATTTCCATTATTTCTTCTTTCCCCATAACTGCTTCCTGAATCTCTTTCATCACTTCTTCCAGAAAATTCGGATCTCTCAACGCTGCGTTGTTCAAAGATTTCTGAAGAAAGTATTCTGTGAAGGCCACTGCGAGGAGTAAAAGAATCTTCCCTGTCCATCTATGCAAAATGTCAGAAAACCAGTTCAGAAGATGAATGCATCTTCAAGTAGATTGAATCACTAATTCACTACCCTTTCAACACAAATAAACATTTCTTGCAGATCATGTTAAAGTAATTAGCTTACCCTCTTAGGAGTTAAAGGCCCGTCAACATTACTCTTATTCATAGATCTTTCAGTGCTGCGTTGTTCAAAGATATCCAAAGAAAGCATTCTATGAACACCATTACGATAAGTAAAAAAATCTTCCCTTTCAACCTGTGCAATATGTCAAAAGAAAAAAAAATTCAGAAGCTGAATGCATCTTCAAGTTGATTGAATCACTACACTTTCAACACAAATGAAGATTTCTCACATGCCATGTTAATCTCAAGTAATTAGCTTACCCTCTTAGGAATCGAAGGCCTATCAACAGTACCCTTCTCACCACAATATCTTCTATCCACATACACATGCTTAATGAATTTCCTGAGCCCCTCAACATTACTGATACCAAGCATATGAGTTAACACTGTCATCACCTTCCAGAGTTTTAGCACTACGTTGAAACATAAACAGGATAAAATTTACCGGTTATCAGGAAGAGATTGATGTTGCGAATCCCATTGTCTAAAATATACTTCCTTTGCATGCTGGAAGACAAAGATTGAAATAAATTAGACAAACAACAGCCATCCGCCAATTCATGTATTAGACCTTCATGTCATGTTTCATGTTTCTAGGTGTATAAAAGAAATTAACATGCAAATATTTCAGAAGATGATCAACTGTGTTTGCCTGTTTAGCAATTGATGATTAATTACCTCGTTCCCACCTTCACGAAGACCTGCAACATCTTCTGCAGTAAATGTGGCCATTGATACTGATTTAACCCGATGCGAAAACTCACGACTACATAACAATTAAAAAGAGCCATAAATCAAATTATCAAGGAAGAAGAAGAAGAAGAAAAGGCAGAGATTTGAAATTACAGGAAATACTTAACTGTATTCCACTACACGCTGCGCAAACAAAAGTCGAAAAATTTGTGCAGACATATTGAGGTCCCTGCTCAAATGTTACATTCCGCATGCTAATTAGTCATTGCACATACATACATACATACATACATACATACATACAATAAGAAACATGCAACCCAGATGAGGAAAGATTTCCAACGCCAAATGCAGATTTTAACAAATAAAACCTTCGGTGGATTCTTTCATTTTTCTAATATTACGTTTAGAAACATGGATTTAAAATTTTACTTGATAAATTTTCATGTATAAATTAGTTAAAATACAATTTGATTATATATTTGAAAAGTTCAAATTCAAAATTATCTATAGCTAGTATCTAACAAATCTGTGAATTTAAAAATTAAACATAAATGTTGCAATTGCATACACTATTTTCAAGTTCAAATTTTCAAATGCAACTTAAAAAAAATGAAAGAAATTATAAATAAAAAAATTAATCAACCAAAAGGAGAAAAATTATTGTTAAAAAGAAATTACCTGGCTATTGCAGTTGATACAACGGCGATTGCCTGGAAGCTTCATGAGGTTGCGAACGATTTTCTCATTCTTCTCATCTTCTTCAACTTTTCGCTTCATTTTTCTTCTAAAAAGAAGATTAATCTTCTCTTCTTGCTGAAAAACAAAGCCAAAAGAAACGAAGAAAGGAAAAAGTAATCAGATAAATGGAAAATACAGAACTGATAGAAAGAAAAATTAACTGAAAATTGATTAAGATTAAAAGGATTAAAATGAATAATATAGCTAAATTAGGTAAAAATATCTTTTATTTTTAACAATTTAAAGCAAAATATAGGCTGCATTTGTAACTAAAAGAAAAAAAACTGTTGTACCGGCGGGAACGGTGGCGTTTCACTGCTGGACTTTGCTGAGAGATTATGAAAAAGACTGCGTGCATGGGAAGAGGAGGAAGAGGAGAAGCCCAAAAGAACGACGGCGTTTAGCTGGCAGATAGTGACCGTTATTTTATTTTTACGAAAATGCCATTGAGGTAATTGAGAGGGAACATTACATCGCCCGCAATTTGACTTTATGGTTTATGCTACCCGCCAATATTGAATAAGTACGGATGAATGCGAAAAAGCTTACTTAATAATTAAAAAATTTAACAATAAATATTATTTTTAACATAACCATGATAAGATAATATATATATAGGGGTTGATTTTATTTTGAGCTTAATTGTAACATACGGGTTTTTGAGAAATGATTATATGAAATTGTGATTCTACGTCATCTTTATTACTTTTTAATAGGAAAATGACAAATCAGATTTTTCCTCTTGATTTTCAATTTTTTTTCTTCTGAAAAAGTCAAATCCAACTAAAAATGTTAAAAATCAGAAAGAAAATTTTGATTTGTTATTTTTCTATTGGAAAAGGATAAAAATAACGTGAAATCACAGTTTCATACAATCTATTCTCTCCTTATAACGTGAAATCACAGTTTCATACAATCTATTCTCTCCTTATACCTAGACCACTAGCAAATATAGGTTGACATGGTATTTCCCAAAGGTAGAAATGTATTTTCCTTCTTCATTCATCTTGTTTTCACAAAAAATTCGAACTTCAATTTTAATTTCTTACAAGTCAAGAAATCAGCCACATATATTTGGACTTGGAAGAGCTTACTTAAAGGTAGAGATTTACTTGCTTTGCTCTCTTGAAGAGAGCTGCAACTACCAACTCTGATTGTTTCTTCGGCCACGCTGGTAGACGTTAGAAAGATCTCCCTCTCCTTTTCATTCGTATATGCTTGGTTGTTCTGTTTGGCCCCACAACTCCCATTTTTTGGTAACCGCCACCATCTTCTTCCCTCCAAGCATCTTCAATTAAATGACCAGTTGGTGATACGAAAATAGGTTTTTAATTAAATAAATTTAATTTGGACTACCATGTAGGACATCCAAGTTGGTATTTAAAGCCCATTTGGACTACCACGTAGGACCGTCGTCAAGGTAGTAACAGAGCTTAACGGTAGAGTGACCACTTCGTAACAAAACGACAACATAAGTGAGTAAAATGTAACATTTCAAACATAAGTTACTAAAATGTAATCGAAAGCAAACAAAAGTGACTATTTTTATAGTTTACCCTTAAAATAAATGTTAGTTCTTCATCATTATTGCAATTAAAAAGTGTTTTTCAAAAGTGTAATAAAAAAGTGTTGTGAAAATGTGATTTATTAACTTTTAGTCTTCTTCGTTGCTACCAAAAATTATGATTGAAAGTTAAAATGTCAATTTTAAACATAATAGAAAGTAAAAAAACTAGTGGTTAAAATGTCAATTTTAAACATAATAGAAAGTAAAAAAACTAGTGGTAAAAAGATCTCTTCAATCCCTCTCAAATTTGATATTAAACAAATTGATCCCACTAAAAAGAAGTAATTCAATCTTTATCAATTTTTAAGGCTAAGCAACTAATGATAACCTAAATGTACCAAAAAAAAACTAATGATAAATTAAAACGGCATTAATGGTAGTGTTTTTCCTCATTTTTGCATAACTTTGATTGATATAATAATAAATTTAGTCCGTATTATTTATCTATTATGTTAATTTGGTCCTAATTCTAAGAAACTCAACAAATTTATCCTTTAATATTTACATACTTGTCAATTTAATTCTAATTCTTAAAAAAAAAAATATAAAAAAACCAATATATAAATTAAAACTAATTAGCTTTTTAAAAAATCCGAAAAGATGTATTAAAGTTTAAAAACTTAAAATTCCAATTTAGTTTTCTTTCTTCTTTACTCCACCGCAAAATCGTCATCTTCAACCCAAAACTCATAATCACCTTCAACGACCCTCACTCACGCCGCCATTAATCACCATTAGCATCCCACCATTTCACAAAGCTGAACTCATCACTCCAAAATCTATAGCTTCATGGTCAAACTGTGACAATCCTAAAGATCCATTTTTTTTTGGTTTTTATACAAGCTTATTACTCAAATGTAAGTTATAGCACAAGACTTATTAACCATCAAATCATGTTTCAAGTATCATAAAATATGTAATTTATTACTGCAATGGATGAAACTCAAAGATGAATCAAAAGTTACTGCAAACATAAAGACCCCAAAACTACATAGAAATCCAAAAAAATAATTCTTTGAACCTCACTGTTCATGCCAAGAATCCAGAAAACCTACAAGGGACTTATGGTTTACATTAAATACAAACACATAATTCTAAATCTGCAAACATCGCAATACAAATATATAATCATATTGATTCACAAACAAGCAAGGAACCACATCCACTTAGAAAAATAAAATAAAAAATCAGCTATCTCGAGTTGGGATTTTGAAAACGAAGAAGATTTTGTTTTGAACTTGAGGAATACATGATTTCTAGGTTTGCTTTCTACACTTGAGGGAGAAATGGGTTCGCTTTCTCTTGGTTGAGGAAGAAACCAAGAGATGAGAGAAAAAAATTAAAATTAAAAATACATAAAATTTATATTCTTTTTTGAAGTTTGATTGTTTTATATATTCTTTGTTGAATTTTAAGAGATTTTTAAAATTTTGTGTGCTCTAATTTACCAAAAAATTTGAAATTGAGCAAATTGACCCTTTAAGAAAATTCGAATAATTTCATCTTGACAATTTAAAAAATGAACAACTAAGGACAATTAATCACGATACTAATATATTTCATCAATTGTATATTATTTTAATTGGTATAATAACAAATTTAGCCTTCAAAGTTTACATATTTTGTCAATTAATTTAACAAATTTATTCTACAACATTTGTGTAAATATGTAAATGTCAGGACTAGATTTGTTGAATTTTTTAGAATTAAAGCTAAAATCACAAAATATGCAAATATTGAAGGATAAATTTGTTATTTATACCAATCAAAATTATGTACAATTGACAGAAGATATTAACGTCGTGATTAATTGTCCGTAGTTGCTCACTTTTGAAAATGATAGAGATTAAATTACTTCATCTTTTTAAAGGGACCAAATTGGTCAATTTTGAAATTGAGAGGGACTAGAGAGGTATTTTTACCTAATTTTTTAATAATTATAATCAAATTGACAATGTATAAATGTTGATTGTTAAATTTATTGAACTTTTTAAAATCAAGACCAAATTGATAAAATAGATAAATATTCAAGGCTAAATTTGTTATTATATCTATCAAAGTTATGCAAAATTGACGTGAAACATTAACACCATGATTAATTATCCTTAGTTGCTTACTTTCAAAATTGATAAGGATTAAATTGCTCTCTTTTTTTAAAATGATCAATTTGCTTAATATCGAAATTGAAAGGGACCAAATAGATGTTTTTACCAAAATTAATTAAATTATATGATATTTAAATAAATTAATATAATAAATTATATTTAAATAATTTAATATAATGGTACATAAAACATAAATTAATCTAGTTTTTTGTATACATTATAAATAATTAATATAAATAAAAATATTTTCATAAATTTTACTTTCAAATATAAAAATATAAAACACTTAAATCTCAATTTTTGTATAGAAGAAAAAATAGTTATGACAATACATTTTATTGCAAAAGTTTTTTTTTTGAAACAAAAGCTGAACATCTTTTATGAAGCAATAAGGCAACATTTTACAAATGGGAATTAAAAAAATCAAATAAAATATAAACCTTAGGATTTACACAAAAAAAATCAAAAGAAAAACATGGATTTCAGTCGCACTTAAGCTTTTCTCGTTAAAAACCAGAATACTAAGAAACTAAAAAGCTCCCAAATTTGCCTCTATCTACATCCTTCGCTATTTATAGACGGTGGCAGAAGCATCTGGTAATAAACATGTAACAACCCATTTTCAGTGAAATCGGAACAGTGGTTTCAAGACCACAAATTCGAGTCCGGAAGGAAAATTATTTTAATATTATTTCATGTTCTGTATTATGATAGAAATGTCGTATGAAAATTTCGTAAAGAATTTTTTACAGATTACATGTTTAATTTGATGAAAAGGACCAAATTGTATAGAATGCAACAACTGAATTCTAGTAGCTAAAGGGATCAAATAGCTATGGAGTTCAAAATTTAAGGTCCTTATATGACAAATAGACCATTTAGAGGAGTTAGTAGTAAGTATGATTAGTCATCATTGGAAAATTTAATAAAGAAAAGGACTAAATTGGAAAGATAAAAAAATAAAGATGATAAATGGATTAAATAATAAAAAAATATCATCATTTATCATCATCTTTCCCAAATAAAAATATGGTAACCCTAATTATGAATCTTGAAGATGGACAAGCTTATTTGGCTTAATTAGGTATGTATTTTTGTCCCGTTTTTAATGATTTTTTATATTTTCGATATCATAATAGCTTAATCTAGCTATCTCGGGGATTAATTTGCAAAGTTATGAAAGTGTTAGGGTTTTTCCATGGATGAATGTAGTTGAATTGTGAAGTTTTATGGTAGAAAATGAAAGATTGTTGATAGATAAACAACTTTTGTAAAGGTAATTTTAATAAAATTATGATTTAGGGACTAAATTGAAAAGATGTAAAATTCATGGAAAAATTATGAATTTTTTGAAATGCATGGGCTGCTATTGTTACATGTAAAAATCGATTAGGCTTGGAACAAGAATTAAATTGCATGAATTTCATTTTCCGAGCCTAGGGACGAAATTATAATTAATTAAAAGTATAGGGGCAAAATGGTAATTTTCAAACATGTGAATTTGATTGAATTGGATATAAATTGATGTTAAACTCATTCGTATAGATCCAGATAGATCAAATACGAAGTTAGATCGGGGAAAAGAAAAAATAATGGATTAATAGCTTTTGTGTACACGAACATTGTCGAGGTAAGTTCGTGTAACTAAATTGTACATTTATATGTTTTAAATTAAATATTATTGTGTGTGATTTGTACAATTTCCATGTATATGAAATTAATCACATATCTGACGATGACCGACAAGTATTAAGTCCCGTTTGATTTAATGAAATTCGACGGATACAGGGTTCCCGAATTGGTTGTGGTCCTGCATGTGTTGTAGACACATCACAGCTCGCAAGAGCTTCCCATTATTAGCTCTCATGAGTATCCCAATATTGGCTTTCTTGAGCTACCCGATACGTGGCTCTCACGAGCTTCCCGTTAATAGCTATTTTAAGCATCCCGATTGGTTGTGATCCTACATGTGTTGTGGACACACTGCAGCTCTTATAAGCGTCTGGATATATGGCTCTCCGAAGCTTCCCGAACAAAGGCTCTTTAATGAGCTTCCTCATTAATGACTCTCCAGAGCTTCCCGATATTGGCTCGTATGAGCTTCCCGATTATGGCTCTTATGAGCTTTCCGTTATATGGCTCGAATGAGCTTCCCGTTTATGTGCTCGTATGAGCATTCCTAAATATGACTTGATGGATATTATAAGAATTGATGGATTACAGTTTAGTAAACTTCACGTGTAACACCCCTAACCTGAATCCATGCCGAAACAGGGTTATGGAGCATTATCAGAGTTTACAAATTATTTATTAGACATTTCATTTCATTTAGCATTCATATTAGAAACCAATCAAAATCATACATATTGTCCCTTAAACGAGCCCTTGAGGCCCAAATTACGCATTAGAAACACATTAGGACTAAATCAAAAACTCAGAAAATTTTTTGAAATTATTTAAAATTGTCAACACTGCAGGGGTCACACGGCCGTGTGACTCACACTGTTTGGAGGCACGCCCATGTGCTAGGCCGTGTGAGCATTCTGTTTTGTGCAAATTTAAGATATAAGGGACACACGGCCGTGTCACCTGGCCATGTGTCACACACGGTTGAGACACACACCCCATGTCTCTACATGTGTGGACAAAAATAGGCCACTTTACAATCCATATTTCTCACCCAATTCTATGTCAATCTATACATGCCATTATAAGCAAAATCAAAACATTTGAAAGTACCGATAGAACCGATGGATAGTGTGATACAACTCCGACAAGCATCCAACCCAATCGAGCTTCCAATAATCTGAAAAGTAAAGGAAAACAATTACATAAGCAATGAATGCTTAGTAAGCTTGTATAAGTTTAATCATAATATTTCTTTTCAAATATGAAATTTAAACATATCAAGAATAATCCAATATTGATACCACAATATTTATGAAGTTATATTTAACAACTCACTAAGTGGATAAATCTACAGTATCACTTATACATATTATTCCTAGCATAGTAGGATTTTAAATAACTTCAACTCTTCCCAAATTTCTTTATTTTCATTTGCGTTTCTTTACTTTCCACACTCATTCCGTATGCATAACACACCAGCCATAAGCATATCATTCAACCATAGCTACAAGCTAGTGCATTTAAATACAGACCTTTTTTTCTGAATAATTACATGATAACTCATTTCATAAGAAATTGCATAATTTAAAACTTACCACTCTTTCATGAGCATAAGTATATTTTCATTTGAGCACTTACCCTTTCAAGGCATCATATAATAAACATATTACCATTTAACCAGTAGCTTAGCACTTGTCTAAGCATCAACAACAACACTTGTTAGCATACTTGAACATATTTCATATAAATTCAACATTAATAAACTTATTTTATCAGCATCACACTTGAGTTTATTACTCATCACAACTTACATAATTTCCATGTATCAACATATCAAGATATTGATATATATACATATCATTCTCTTACTGTTTCGTCATATACATATATCATCCAAAAGCAACTCATGTTATCTTACCATTTGAAGAAAGACTTACGGATATGAGTACATCATTTTTAGAAGCCCGAAGGCTGAATAGAAGCTCATGAGAGCTAAACGGAAACCCATAAGGGTTGAACGGAATCTCGTAAGCGCTGAACGAAAACCCACAATGGTTAAGCTGAAGCTCAAAAGAGCTGAACGGAAACCCATAAGGGTTAAAATGAAGCTCAAAAGAGCTGAATCGAAACCCATAAGGGTTAAACGGAAACTCATATGAGTTAACAGAAGCTCGTGAGAGCTAAATGGAAAGTAAACACAAAGGTTCGCAACAAATGCTGAACCTCGGTTTACTTGGGTAATTTGCCGTCAATTCATCCTTTGCATTTTCCGTCAGTTCATCCTTTGCCACAGAACGATTGTACTCAATCCCGCATTCCACTTTAACCGGATATTCATTTTAATTCATAATTTAACAATATTTCATTTTTTTTAACAATATGCTAAATACATAATAATTTAACAACATTCCATTTTTCTACAATATATTAAATACGTAATCATTCATCAATTCAATATAATTATTAAAATTTAACCATACGAACTTACCTGAATTGAAGTGAAATATTTGCAGGAGTTCAAGGACAATTCCACTATTTTTCTTTTTTCACGAGTATCTTCAAAATCTTATTCTAAAATATAAAATTTCTTATTCATTAACATATATTTCAGTTCCAATTCATTTCACAATTTATACCCTTCAATTTTTTAATTTACACAATTACCCTAGCTTTTACAACTTTTACAATTTAGTCCCTCAACTAGTTAATGTATCAAATCAATTAATTTTTCTCGATTAATAATTTATCAAATATAGGCTATCATACAGCCCTTAATAAAATAGAAATTTAATACCAAACCCTAATATTTTAAATATTTTCACAATTTGATACTAACATCAATATTTAACAAAATCACTTTATATTATCATCATACAACAAAATCAATGCTCTAAACCCACTCGATATTAATAATTTATTTCAATACATTAATTTAGATAATAAAACAATTTATTTCATGCAATTTGGTCATTTTTGACATTTTTATAAAATTACCCCTAAAATTTTACTCTTATTCAATTTAGTCCCTAAGCCTAAAACATGCAAATTAGCCATTTTTAATGTAAACCCATGCTAGCTGAATATTCATATATATTTTCCTCCTCCTCTCCATTCCACATCTTTTATGTATATAATATGCTTATATGTAACATTATCTATAATTTCACTATTTACTTATATGTTCATTCAAAGTTATCCACTTGAGTTATAGTCACTAAATTATTTATATCTTGAGCTACAGAATTCTAAATTAAGAACCGCTTGATTTTTTTGAAACTAGACTCAAATATCTTTCTACCATAAAAATTTTAGAATTTATAATTTAGCCAATAAGTACAGTAAAATCTTCAAATTTATTCCTATTATGTTGTTTGACAACTTCAACCTTTCTTTACTAAAAATTAATTATCTCTTAGTACAGGGTTTGGATGATGTTTCCATTTATTTTTCTTGAAATAGACTCATTAAGAATTTAAAAATATAAATTTAAAAATATAAATTTAAACCCCTAAGTATTTTTTTACAATTTTTGATGATTTTCCAAAGTCAGAATAGGGGAACTCGAAATCTTTCTGACCTTGTCTCACAAAATTTATTATATCTCATAATTTACAATTCCATTTGTAACACCCCAAACCCGGCCTAGACGTAATGGCCAAATCTGACGATGTCACATGATAGGGTGTTTGAAAACTAAGTTTCTACTATAAATCCTTTTCCGTTTCACTACTCTTGTTGACTCCAAAATCGTTTACTTATTTACTCAATTGTTTTAAAACACAATTCATTGCGGAAGCTTTAGAAATCATTTAATTTATGAAAAATCGAGTTAATTAGGTAAATCCGTCCATCTTAGAAAAACCCCTTTGTTTTAGAGAAAATCGTTTTTTCGTTGAGTTTGTGCAGTTATTAAATCCACGAAAACAATCTAAAATCTGAAATAAAAGCAAATAGTCCAATTTACATCAAAATTAACCCAGAAAATAATTAAAAAATGAATAACAAAATTGAAATTAAAACAGTTTAAAACATGTGTGGCCACCGTTGAGTCTTCTGCCGCATCGATCCGTTTAAGTTTAGGGATTACCTGTGCACATTAAACAGATAAGGATGAGTTTACGTAAACTCAGTGTGTAATCCCATAGAAAACAAACAGCAGTAAACATAGTGCACAATTAAAAACAGTCTTAGGCCTAAGCCCCTTTCACTATCAGTAACGGTTTGGCCTTGGCCCAACCCAGTATCAGTATCAGTATGCACAAGGGCCTTAGCCCATCACAGTATCAGTAACAGATACGCAGGATTCAGTAACAAAGTCCTACCCAACCAGCCTCTACACACTATCTCCGTCCAACCCTACACTCCATGTGGATTAAATCAACTCACCCATCCCTACACTCCAAGTAGTACCGATTACGGCACAAAACAGTAGTTTGCAGCTAAGCTACCAGTATATTAGGCTTAAGAGCCTTTCAGTACACTTCCTCCAAATAATATCAACCCACCCCAATGTAATGCAACATATAATGGAATGCCATGCTATCACAGGTCTATCAGATACACATACAGTTCGGTATACATGCTTATATATAACATGCTCAGTGCATAATTCGCATAATCAATTTCACTCAAATAAGGGTCTAAGTAGTGCTTACCGACCTTATGGAAGGTTCACAGTCGACTTGGGCGACCAGTGCAACCTTAACAAACATTTCAATAAAAATGGGCTCACATGCCCATGTGGCCAGCCCATGTGGTCCCGCACGGCCCAAATTTACCTTGGCCGAGTGGATCACACGGCCTGACCCAAAAACCCTATGCCCGTGTGGTTTACCCGAGTGGACCCACACGTCCGTATTGCCCACACGGCCCAAATTAGTCCAGCCCGTATGTCACACATGGCCAGCCTGGCCATTACACAACTGTGTCATGCGCGCACGGCCTCGCCTCATCGAACACACGCCCGTGTTCCATCACGGCGTCGACAGTGAGGTTTTTGGCTTTCGCCAAAACCTCGTTTTCTGTGCAATTGAATACACACCTGGTTTGTTTTTGGAGCAATTGCAATCCCGAGATCACTCGCACCAAATATTTCAATTAAAACGCTACATTAGGACTAAAACGAGAAATCATACTAAAATTCCCAATTCCCAAAGTGCTTACCTTAGACGAATCGATGCCTCTCAACACTAACTTGTTGAAAGAATGAGTGCTTAAAAAGGTTCTCCTAAACCGTCAAAAGAACTAATAATTAGTCCCATAATCAAATGATTACAGTCAAACTTAATTAGCAAAAGTTGTCGAAACGAACAACAAAATTATCCAAAAAAAAGAATGCCACTTACGGATTACCCAAAGATAGACCGAACCCACTCCAAAACTGTTCGAAAAGCAGAAAAGTAGAGACCCTAAATAGCAAGAAAAAGAAAAAGAATGAAAAGATAGAGAAAACAGGGTGTGGAAATTTTAAGGAACGTCATAATGGCAGAAGAATTTTGGGAAAGAGAAAAATAATATTTTTTTTATAACCTCCCCACTTACCAACTTTCTCCTAAAATCACTCCCACAACTCCCTCTCCACGAAACTACCTCAGACTTTTAGCCCCACACAAACTCTGTCCAATAATTGAGCAAAATAAATATCACGCTATGCAGGGATTCGAACACAAGACCTTCAGCAAACTAACACTCCACTTAACCACTAGACCAGCAAGCCCATTCTGATATGTATTTACAAATAATTAAACTTAAGCCAACAGAACAAGGTTAAGGCTTTATTCAGGAAAATACCAAAATTTTCCAAATGAAAGGCTTGATCTTGGAACCTCACACACACACCCAGAACACTTAACTACTGAAGCAAATACACAATTGTGTCAAATACTTATAGAAACAGAATAGAAATTTTGGGGCGTTACACCATTGCTTACAACATTTCTTCTATGAAAAATTAGACTCAATAAAATTTAATTTCATATTTTATTTAACCTCTAATTTGATTTCCACAATTTTTGGTGATTTTTCAAAGTTGAACCATTGGTGCTGTCCAGAAACTATTTTAATGCTAATTTTACTCTTTCATGGTTCTTTGTAATAACTTTCATTTAGACATACATAATCAGTATACTTTTAATTATTGTCCAATTTAATCCTTAAAACTCACTTATCATCAACTTTTATTATAACTTCTCTTATTTCAATTATAAATTTCACAAGTTTACAATTTAATTCCTAGTATCTTGAAAATTCATTATTTACTATAATTTCACTTTTGACTTCACTTTGTAACTAATTCACTAACACTCAACATTCCATTTAAATTTCCTAACACAATAATTTATTTCACACATAAACTTTTGTACACTTTACAATTTAGTCCTTATTATAAAAAATTTTCCGAACTTGAAATTTTCCCACACATTCACTTTTTATATCATCACACTTCATTTGTATTCTCTTTTAAACATTCAAATTCACATAACCTATTTTGTTTACTTTACTATTTATTCTCTTTTTCTACTACTTCAATATACCATTTTAATTTTCATACATAATATTAGCACATTCACAATTAATTCAACTAATTTAGCATACTATACTTGATAAAAATTAAATAAAGTAAATTTCTTGAAGCACTTACATTGTCTCTTTAATTTCCTCACTTTTTCTACCATTTTCTCCACTTTCACTTCCAATTTCTCTCTTCCAAGATGATATTTTAACTCTCTAGTGTCTCTACTTCACTTCTTTTTTTGGGTGGTTATGAAAATTTCCAAAGAATTTAAGAGAAAAAGTGAGATTTCATAGTAAAGAACCAAATTGAAAAGAAAAGAAAATTTCTTTTTTTCTCTTCTTCTCACGTTGTAGTTGCTTATATACTAAATATAATAATAATATAATTAAAAAATCAAGTCAAAATATTAATAAACTATTATTTATTTATTTGATTTTAATCTAAAATATCACCAACATCATCATTACTTTTCAAAATTATCTTTCTTGCTAAATGACCATTTTACCCTTTATGATCTTTTAAAATTTCATTCTTGAGTCATCACTTAATTTGGTAAAATTACAATTTAGTCCTTCATATTTCTTCACCTATTCGATTTGGGCCTAATTCATCCATTTTCCCCAGTTTCTACATCATTCCACCCTTAAAATATTTGTACTATTGGTCTTTCAACTTTTTCATATTTACACTTTAACCCCTCAAATTTTGAGTATTTACTTTTGGGCCACAAAACTTTTCTCACTTTTGCGATTTAGTCCTTTCTTAAATTAATATATCATAATATACTTCCCAATGTTGATATAACCCAAAATTTCCCTTTTTTCACTTTATTTCCTTATTTTACTATATCAAGGATAATATTTTACTTTTAGTGACAAAAAGGATGTGTGGTTCGTCCGTGTGTCCCCTGCATCTTTAAAATTGCAAAATAAAATGCTCAGATATTCTCACACGACCTAGCATACGAGCGTGTGGCTTGGCCATGTGACCCCTACACTTATTTATTACAAGTCAGTATGCTCACACGCCTAGCACACGGGTGTGTGGCTTGGCCATGTGACCAAGTCAGAGAGCACCCTAATGTGGACACGGCTGGGACATAGCCGTGTGTCCCTAATTCGAATGCCCACATGGCCTGAGACACGGGCGTGTCTCTTGACCGTGTAAGACACACAGCCTGGCCACACGAGCGTGTGTCCCCTGCACATTGAAATTTTTTTGATAATTTGCGAAAAATTCTTTGAGTACCTAGATTAGTCCTGACTTGTTTCTAATGCATATTTTGGGCCTCGAGAGCTCATATAAGGGACTTTATGATTGAATTCTGATATAAATATGAAATGATATGAAATGTCTGTAGTCAATTTGTAAACTCTGGTAATGCTCCGTAACCCTGTTCAGGCGACGGATATGGGTTAGGGGTGTTACAAAACAAGTTGATGGTAAGCATCCTGACCGTTGAGATCCATTCCAATCCTACGTCTCTCGCCAACATCGCCCTCAGGCTTGACCCATCCACCACACCACCTCCGTGGACACTTTTCGTCGTTTGTCTTCTACAAGAAGATAACAATTGGGGCCCCTTCCCTGACTAGCACCCTATCAAAGGAAAGATCCATGCGCATCCAACAGCTATTTGAGTTGTCCCTTGTGCAAACTAACATTTTCACACTGATACTTACAGAGCTCTCTTGATACCACACGTCTCCCATGACAAATGAATGATGAGAGTGTAATAGCCCGAATTTCAGTAATGTCGAAAATTGTGGTTTGAGGCCACTAAATCAAACAAATGAGTTCGTAAATTTTATTATTTAATATTTATGAGTTAAATGTGGTTTTTAAAAGATTTTTGAATTAGTAAATTTGTGTTTATAAAAATTTATTAGGTCAATTAATTGAGAAAAAGAGATATCAAGACCTCAATGTTATGAACCGATCCATAAATATTTTTATAAATATTTACGGAGTGTCAATATGGTAGCATTAAAGTTTCGTCAGAAAATTTTAGCATTTCAGTAGTCAATTAATTAAAAAGAACTAAATTGAAAAAGGTGCAAAACTTGCTAAAGTGATTAAATAGCCTAATAGTAAATAAAGGAGGACTAAAAGGGCAAATAGACCATCTTAAATGGTTGAGGCGGCATAAGGTGAAAAAAAATCAAAGATATTCATGTGATTAGGGACAAAATTGGAATTAAAATAAAGTTTACATGGCCAAATGTTATTTTAATAGTTTCTAGACATTTTCTTCATCAATTTTCTGTCAAAAACAGCCATTGAAGAGGGTTTGAGTTGGTCTTTCATATTTTAGCTTCAAGTAAGTTAAATTCTTGCTTTTTCTTTGAAATTTTTATGTTTTTGGACTTTTACAATTAGGTCCAACTTGTTATTTCATTAGTTTTTGATTTTGTTGGAAGTTTTGGAAGATACCATTGATAAGTTCATATGACTTTAGTTATTTTATGATGAAATTGAGATGTTAATGGATATGTAAAGGTACTTTATTAAAGAATTTTGAGTGAAATCATGATTTAGGGATAAAATTGTAAAGTTGTTGAATTTATGGAAAATTCTGAAATTTCATGGAATTCAAGGCTACTATTGTTATATATGAAAATACTTAGGCTTGGAACAAGGAATAAATTGCATGAATTTCATTTTCCGAGCCTAGGGGCGAAATCATCATTTATTAAAAGTTTAGGGGCAAAATGGTAATTTTGCCTAAAATGTGAATTGGATTAAATTGAGTATGAATTGCATTAAATTGATGTTAAATTTACCCGCATAGATTCGGGTAGTCCGAATATGGAGTTAGAGTGAGGAAAGGAGAAAATATCGAACTAATAGATTTTATGTACACGAGCAACTATCGAAGTAAGTTCGTGTAACTTAACTATGTATGTTAATATGTTTAAATTGAATTGTATGAATGTGATGGTATATAGTGTGTATGTGTGTGTGTGTGTGTGATGATATATAAATCATATATATATATTATGAAATTAAAGATGTTCAATAAAGCCCAATAAATGATAATATCCCATAAATGGTAAGTCCCGGTTGAATAATGATTATCGATGGATAGTGGTGATTTCCCAATATGAAATGAGGTCATGCATGTGTTGCAGAAAGGATTTAGCTCGGACAAGTAATCCATTGATCTCATTATGGAAAGGATTTAACTCAGACAGGTAATTCGAAATGGGTCTCTCGAGCATATGTTTCAATTAGGATTTAGCCCGGACGGGTAATCCGAAATGGGTCTCTCGAGCATATGTTTCAATTAGGAATTAACCTAGACTGGTAATCGATCTTAATTGACTGGACTTAGCTTGGACTGGTAATCCAGATTGGACTCTATAGGGAATTCTTTGTAGATTGGACTCCATAGGGAATTCTTTGTCATATAAAGGATTTTGCCTGGACTGGTAATCCGACAAAGCCCTTAGAGTATATGTGTTATAGACAGAATTTAGCCTAGATAGGTAATTCTGCTGTATAATACGTGGCTCAAGAGTGTACCTAAAAGGTACTACTGAATATGAATTGACGGATTATGATTTGTACACTATGAGTGTACTACATGAGAATCCATTGATAATTTAAATAAATTCAACGGGCAAAGTTCTAATATAAGCAAATATGAAATTGAGTTAAATGGTTATAGATTGAGACATGATATGTGGAAATATGAAAATATGTTACATGAAATGAAATATGAAAGTGTGAGATGTTTATATATGAACATGGAATGGTTTGATGAATAGATTAGTACACTCTGAGTGTAGTACCCAAGTGATTATCAATAAAGCAATTGATTATTGAGTAAAGTCCTGACATGAAATATATCGAAACTCAAGATGAATTAATATAAAATATATCTGAAATACATGGAAATAATTCGTATATATGTTATGTGAATACATGTTGTGGAAAAACATGTGTGTATGAGAATCCAAATATTGATGAATTCATATATGTGTTTCTTGAAGTTTATATGAAATATGTGACTAACAAGGGTGATGAGAATGTGTGATAGGGCTTGTAAGATTAAATGGTTTGATTATGCCCCTTTATATTTATTTATTTTGATAATGAATGGATGGTAAGTTTATTACTAAGTTATACAGACTTACTAAGCATTATATGCTTACTCCGTTTTATTTTTCCCTGTCTTATAGTAAATCGGAATGTTCGCTGGATTAGAAGCTTGGCGGAGATCGTTCACACTATCCAACAGTTCATTCAATGTATAAGGTAAAACAATTATGGTTATAATGGCATGTATAGGCTAATTCGACTAAATCTTGTCTTGTAAATTGTGGTTTGAAACCTAGCCATTGGAATGGCTAGTGATGATTGGTTTGGTATATTTATGAAAATATGATATGGTGATTATGTATGTGTTAGCATAGTCCGACTTTGAAAATTTACCAAAAATTATGAAAATCGAATTAGAGGTTGAATAAAATTTAAAATTAAAGTTTATTGAGTCTAGTTTTTCATAAAAGAAATGGTGTAAGCAATGGAGTTATAAATTATGAGATATAATAAATTTTGTGAGACAATGTTAAAATAATTTCGGGTTCCCCTGTTTTGACTTTGGAAAATCATCGAAAATTGAAAAAAAAATTAGGGGTTCAAATTTATATGCTTAAATTCTTAATGAGCCTATTTTCAATAGAAGCAAACGGAAGCATCGTCCAAACCCCGTACTAAGAGATAATTAGTTTTTAGTAAAGAAAGATCGAAGCTGTCAAACAGCAGAACAAGGGTAAATTTGAAGATTTTACTGCACTTATTGGCTAAACCATAAATTCTGAAAACTCTATAGTAGAAAGATATTTGAGTCTAGTTTCGAAAAAATAAGCGGATTTTAATTTAGAATTCTATAGCTCATGATATAAATACTTTAGTGACTATGACTCAAGTGGACAGTTTTGCTATGAACAGTAATTTACTCGAATTATCTGAAAATGTTCTGTAACTACTGGTAATGCTCCGTAACCCTATTTCGACGACGAATACGGGTTGAGGTGTTACAAAGAGACCCCAACTCTGACAAGATCCACTATCATCTGTTCACCCTCAAGCTGCGTTTGTTCTGTTTCAAGACGATAACATCCAGTCCATGCCCACTCCTCAATCTAGTGGCAACATCCTCGGTGATTTGAAGCCCACCAGACCTACCACGGCCCTTAACGATAAGGCTTATTCTATAACCCATCCCCTTGTCATCTGGCACTGCCTTTGGCCTGCCTACCCATCGCTCGATTTCCTCTTCTCCCTTATCGGAATTGATATGCCATTTGTCAACTTCCCCAACCTCTATGGACAGTGCTGCCAAAATCGCCACCATAACCACTTAACAAATTATTGAACCGCGACTATACCCTCTTTCTCCCAAACACTTGGAAAATCGAAAAACTAAATAGAAACACAAACTACTATGCTATAGAAGCAGATATAATCCTGCTATAGAAGTAGACATAACCATACCATAAAAGCAAACAAAACCGTTTTAAAAAAAACTTTAATGGAAAAACGTTTCTGTCATGGACAAAAAATTCATGAAAGCCTAGAATTAAAAACGGAAGGAACAAATTCTTCATTTGAAAACACACAACAAAAAAACTATAAGCAAAAGGCGGTTAGCCGCATCGACAAAGACGCTTATGTTCATCTTTGCGGTATTAACTCCCTAACTAGAAAAATAAAGAAGAATTAATTCCGGAAGTTAAATATTATTGTTTTGTGGTGAAAAACCGAATGATGGTTAATTGTTTATTTTGACATCCTAATTATTAGTTGACCTCAATAGTGTAATTGATTGATACATTAATTACATGTGGAAAACGTGGCAAGACACTATTGGTCGTCAGTCTTAAAACTCCTTTTAAGATTTACCCAACAGACTACAAAGAACTCGTCATCTCAAAGGCTCCATTTTTATAACTCTACATTTCCTAAATACCCTTTCTATTCTGCTTTATTACCGAAGAGGCCAAAACCAGAAAAAGGAAAATACAAGAAAACAAAGACCTATCTCCTTTCAATTTCACACAAAAATCCCCCCCCCCCCTCCCACAAATATCTTTCTTTGTAAAAATCTAGGGTTTACCTAAGTAACGCTATCCCCTATATTTCCTATAAAATACATAAATATCCTAATTTTCCTTTCAATTTAAGGGTTTTCAGGGTTTTGATTTTCTTCGAATTGGATTTTTTTTTTGCTTTGTTTTGAGTTTTTGAATAATTAGTAAGTTTTAGCGATTGGTGTTTGGTTAACAAGAAAGTTATGGCTACGACCGGAGAAGAAGTGGAGTACGAGAGTGACCCAGAGGAGGTAAAGCGTTCACTGGCAATGCGGAGGAGAGAGGCGGCGAGTGATGATGAGGATAATAATACTGAACCGAGGATGGATCGAAAGACTGTGGTTCATTCCGATGAATCCGACGGCCAGGGAGGTGCTGCAGATTATGATGATGGCGAAGAAGAACTGGACTTAGAAGAATCTTATGATGAAGAAGAGGAAGAGGAAGAAGAAATTATTAAAGAGGGGGCAGAGAAAGTAGGGAAAACAGTGTTGCAAAGGAATTTGGATGAAATTGGAGAAGATTTGAAGGAAGTCGTGGTGAGTGATGTGAATTGGATTTATACGGATGAGGAAGAAGTGGATGTAGAGATTAATGATAACAATGATAATCATGTTGAAGAGAAGGATGAAAAGGGAAAGGAGAATGAGCCATTTGCTGTGCCAACTGCTGGTGCATTCTATATGCATGATGATCGCTTTCGAGAGAATGTTGGCGGTCGTCGTAGGTATTCAAAAAAAAAATTGTTTGGTTTTCTAGTGTAAATTGCATAATATGTTTTAATTTAACTATTTAAGCTATTAATCGACTGTTTTCTAGTATATGGTGTGTTTACCTAAGGGTTTTGTTATGCTTATTTTAGTTTTCTTAAGGATTGTAGTTGGAATGCTTACTTGCCTTGCTACGTAACTCCCTATGCAGACAATAGAAATTAATAGCAAATAAGTCTTTCATACTTTTAAGCAATGTTACAGTTGGACAACAAATGTGTTTGGGTAGGTTTGGCACCTATGATATTCATGCTCTGTGTGCAGCTGTTTTACCTGTTTGTCATCGGTCTGGTAGTAGGTTTTAAGGAAATGTAAGGTTGTCATGAGAGTTCGGCGTACTTTCTCTTCTAGACAAGTATGATTGCTGACACAATTTGATTACAAAATTTTGACAGTTGGGATGAGGACTGAGGACATAAAATGCCATAATCTACTCTAGCATAATGCTACACAAGTAGGGCTACATACTGGGTGCTTTCATACTTGAGGCGTTTTCCTTTTTTCTGGTGGTTGTTTTTCTTTCATTTGGGAGATTAAAACTAGGTACCTGGTTTGAATAAGACCTTTGTTATAAAACAAATAGTGCCCAAATATAAGGGAAAATTTGACCTTATTTGATCAAAAGTTAGGCCTAGATTGATTTGGTATTTGATGACATTATTAGTGATAATTATTTCTTTCACTCGTTTGCTTATGTGTAGGGGAAAGTAGGATTTAATTATGAACATACTTTTCATCTATACTTAAATACTATGACAGCTATATGAAATTTTATTAACCATAGGCTCTTTATGGTCTGAATCTTTATTTATATCTCTATTTTCTAATTCATTATATATATGTGTGTTTGCAAGACTAATTGTAACTGTGTCCATATTTTGTAAAGATTTGTTATATAATCCGACTTTTTACCTTGTTAATGGGGCATTTGAAACCAATAACTTGATATTTTTGATACATATTATATTGATCTATTCAATGGGGTGGCCCTTTTCCATAGCATAAATCTCAACCTTCACATCCTAGGATTTGAGCTCAAGACTTCCTAGATGAAGGCTTCAGCTCTAACCACTGGGGCTTATCCTTAGGGAAAAACCACTTACCTGATGATAATGTGCTATCATTGCTTAATTTTTGGTCCAGACATGATTTCAATCCTCAGTATTTTTTTTTTTCTTTGAGCTCAAGACTTCCTAGATGAAGGCTTCAGCTCTAACCACTGGGGCTTATCCTTAGGGAAAAACCACTTACCTGATGATAATGTACTATCATTGCTTAATTTTTGGTCCAGACATGATTTCAATCCTCAGTATTTTTTTTTTCTTTTACACTAGTTATTATTACGTTTTAAGTTTTTTATCAATATCGTTTGCCACTTTAGGCGAACACGTGGTGGAAGAAAACTGTGGGAATCCAAAGATGATAGAAAATGGGGACATGACAAGTTTGAGGAGATGACTCTGCAAGAAAAACATTATCAAGAGGTAAGGGTTGGCATGCATTCAACTTGCATGATTAGTGTTCTATTTTCCTTAATGTTATTTTATCTGATTTTGTTTCCCTACTGATATGTTTTCCCTTCCACTTTCAGGGAAGATCTTCTAGAGGTAGATATCGAGCTCGGAGTAAAAATCAGGGTCCAGATCATGGTTATCCTAGGGGAAGTAGGTCCAAAGCATTTGGGAAAAAAAACAATCAGAACCAGGCTCCTAAGTCTGTGAGAGGGAGAGGACCCAGGAAGTATGAACCTACTATGAAAAACAGCAATCAGGCACCTTCAACACGGAACAGATCGTGAGTATTAACATGCATTTGTTTACTTCAATTTTCTATTTTGTCATACACTCTTACCATGATTAAATCTGCATGACATTGAATGAGTTAAACATTTCAGATCTGGAAAACCTCTTGAGAGAACTTCACAGGCCCCTTCAAGTGGAGTTTTCATGCATGCAACAAATGCAGATGCTGCATCGGTTCCTTCTAGGAAACATGTTTTTGCATCAAGCTTGAGTTCTGCTTCCCCGCCTTTTTATCCATCTGGGTCTTCCAACAAAGACGTTACTGTGACTCAGAAGGACATGCAAGCTGGAAGCATGAGCAGGAATCTTCGCCCTTCTGTTACAGATGGGAATTATTCCGTGTCACAATCCAATTCATTAAGAGGGAAGAATGCACTTGATTCTCTCAACATAGCAAAGCTTTGTATAGATGATTCCCGTGGGTCAACTTCTGTGAAACCTTTGGACAATGTGCAAATGCTACCTTCTGGATCTTCATTGGGTAATGCTGGTCAACTCTCTCAATCCAGGGTTCAGGTTAGAGGCACACCTATCCCAGGACAGAAGGCTTATCAGTCTGCTCCACAGCAGAACCAAGTCAACAGAGTTTCTCCACAAATGCAGGTCAGTGCTGTTCAGAGAAGTCCTGTTCAAGGCTGGGCTCAGTCTTCTATACAAGCGGCTGTTCAGCAATTGGGCCAGCATCCTGGTATCGGGTCTCAAGCTTCCTCTCCGCCAGCTATGTCAGTCAATTCAAATGAATCTGGAGAGGTTGACTCTTCAGAAACAAGTAGATCCAAGGATGCATTGGTGAGCAAGGGGAAAAACAGTGTTCAAGGAGCTGGAAGGGGCTCTTTTATGTACGGTGGAGCTCAGATCATGGGGGCTACAGGGAATATTTCTGTCCACAATGGTGATCAAAACTTTCCTGCCTTTTTGCCAGGTAAAGCTTTTTATACTATTAATTATTTAGTTTATACTTTAATCTTTTAATTTTTCTGGAATCTACCTGAAAAGGTAACTGTAACATGTGGACACTGTCTTACCTGGAACAGTGCATACTAATCCCTGGCTGCACCTTTTGGATTATGAATTAAATCAGATTTATTAAATATTAGATGTAGTTTTCATCTGAATATTTTTAATTTCCTTTGGCTAAGGTCAGATTGAGTTTTAATTCCTGGAATGTGGTGGTTTTAGTAAGGATATGCTTTTTATGAGTTGACTAAAGATTCAAGCTTGCTTGAGTTTGTGCAGGGCAATGGCTTTTGTGTGCTTGGTTGCTTAGATTCATTTTTATCATTCTATGCCTTTTGTTTTACAGTTCTATGCTTTCCTTGTATTGAACCTTTTTATAAGCCCAATGTCTTTTTCCCCTTGAATGATTGGCATGCAGTTATGCAATTTGGAGGTCAGCACCCCAGTGGCCTTAGTGTTCCTGCAGTTGGCATGGCATTTCCTGGATATGTTGCCCAGTCCCAAAATGGTTTGGGAAGTTCAGAAATGACATGGTACAGTAATTCTTTGCCTGTAGAAACTTTTTTTCTGTTGATAACCCAAGGTTTCCTTTGGTAAAGAAAAGTTATGTCTTGGTCAGTTCCATAACTGGCCACAATTTTCTTGTGGAGGAAGTTCCTCTCCATAATGAATCATACTTATCAATCTGCTTTTAAGACTCCCCATATTTTCAAAATAAGTTTTTTGTAAAAAAATCTCCAATTTGCTACAGATTTTGACAGTAGTAGAAGGGTAAGGTAGGAATCCCTTTGAGTGAGGATATCGTTTTGACTATCAATGCAGCGCTAAATCTCTCTTGATTGCTTTTTTTCATTCTTGTTAATCTGTTTAATCGAAGAGCATTAATGATTTTTGTTTTTACGATTAGGTTGCCAGTATTGACGGGTGGTGCTGGGGCTTTAGGCACAACATTTTGTCCACCTTACATCCCTGTTGATGGGGCTTATCATGCCCGTTCTTCAGGACAGACGTCTTCAACAGGATCCTCAAGGTGTGTAGCTGGTTACAATTTCTCCCATTCACAACTTGCAAAAATGGTTATTATGGTTGCTTACTAATTTTTTATTACTGTTTAATCGCCCTTTGCAGCAAAGAAAATACTTCTAGCAAACCCATTAATGAATGGAAGCCTTCTCAAAAACCTGGTAAGCAACGATCTGTTCTGGTCTTAAATTTGTGGACTTTGGAACATAGGCAGGTAGCACTCTGCCATATGTTTATGTTTTAGTAGTTAACTAGTTGTCTCCTATGTAGAGCTTGTGAATGATGACTATGGTGAACGACAAAATAACCCAAATAAGCAACCCCGCAGGCAAGTGTGGATTCTGTGAATGAGTGGAAAATAGTTTTCAGATACATCATTTATTATATGTGTTCTGATTTGTTATCCTTGATTTCCATACAGATATTCAGAGATGAGCTTTAGCAAGTGATTTACTATAGATGGAGCCTGTCCCAATAAACTGATAAAGGTGATGGTTTGGCTATGAAAGTTTTTATTATTTTTGTGGATGTTTGACGTTTCTTATTTATGTACTGGTTGGTGAGTGCAGGCCTTTTCTTCAAGGCCTTTGGCGATCTCCAGCTTTTGACCCGGACCACTTTGGCTGCAATTTGTTTCTGGATATTGTAGGTAAATCATGCTTCATCCCTAGTTAATGCCTTCTTAATCTGTTTGAAATTTGAGGTTCTGTTTTTCCTAGAAGAAACTTATAGCTTCTGCGGCTTCATTTCGTATCCAAAAAAATGCACAAAATAACAATGCAGTTTCTATGTCCGTGCCTCTCCTTTCCTCCTCCGATGAGAAATTGGAAATTTCTTATGCAGCTACTGCCACATGTGAAAAATGTTAAAAGATCTTTTGTAGCTAATGGCACTGATTCAATCTGGCCCGTTGTGTAGCTTTATAGTTTTATTAACATTTTTGCTTAATGAGTTGAAAATCCATACATCAGCAGCACCTGTTTTTTTCTCTTAGTAATCGATGGCGTCCTTGTTATTTCATCATCCTATAACCTTAAATCTCTCTCTTTCATCTATGTTGTCGTGGCAGAGTTATAAATGACAAACACCTGCTCATGCTACATCGAGTTTCAAGAATATTATCGTGGCTTGACGGGTGGATCTACCTCGTTTAAATATATGGTATGAATATGAAATCAGATAAAAGGATAATATTCTTTCCTGAAATTTACTGCTTGAAAACTCCCTGAAACCACCACAATTATTGTTCCTTCCAGGCTTTTTCTTGTGGCGTGAATTTTGTAAATGAAGGTTGTGAGAAATTTAGGCAGAGGCTTCTCCATGAAAATATTGAATAAAGGTTATTTTGGCAGCAGCAGCAATTTGCTTTGGTATGATAAGTTGTGCAAAAATGGTGGGCTTTGACATTTATTTACCCTTTTTTCCATCTTTGTCTAGAAAACTTGCTTGGTTGATGAGTTAAGAAGCCTGGTTTTTAGAGTAAAAATGTCATATTTTGGTAGTATTTATGGAGATATTTGACAGTTGGACTCTGCTATTGTGAAAGGGATTCTTTTATTTAATAAGTTGGATCCTGATGATTTAGTGGCTTTAAAGCTTTTATTCTGTTCAGAGCTCTTTCTTCTTGTCGCTTACTTGAATTTTATATTTTTAATAATTACTAAGCTGGTATAAATGGACGGGAGTTAAAACTTTGTACAATCAAATAAGTATCCTTCTTTTAATATTGCAAGGGAAAATACTTAAGCTCCGTGACAAAGAATCTCTCTTTCGTAGGTACTTTCTAACTAGGCCTATCCAAAACCGGATTCCCCACAAAAATCGGATTTTGGGAAGAAAATTATAATTTAAATTTTTTTAAAGAAATTAACTGCCTTTACTTTAGACCAAGCCTTGGTAGAAAAAAGAATATGAGGCTCAAACTAAGAGAAAAATGACAATAAAACTCTTACGATCTCCGTATGTTCAATCGGAAACTTTTTAACTATTAGAGATACCAACTGAAGTATAGAATTTCTTTTTGTTCTTTGTGACAAGAAATGAAGTTATGAACTCACATTACATTCAGGAAATTGGGTGAAAAGAATTACCAAATGAATGTCTGTCTTGGATGTCTTGCGGCAACCTAGCATGGTTAGCTTAAGTACAGGCTCGAAAGTCGAAACCCATTGCATATCTCCAGGATCCATAGGAGACAAGCCATCATTTGTCTGGCATGTTACTGCAAACAAAATTTCGGAGCAAAAATACCACAGTGCCATACACGTCAAGCTTACGCTTCTTAATGATCATCATAAAATTATAAGGGAATAAGATTTTATCTGCAACAGAAATCCTTGAACTACTAAACAAGAAATCGGACAACCCTTTATCAGGAAAAGAAAAAAGAAAAAGCACTCAACAATTAATTTTAATGTCATTAATGTATGCGGAACTTACTCCACAATCCACCAATCAGGGTTATCTCAGAACCTGGCAGCCAATTCAACTAGATCTTTGTACTCATCGCTTACAAAAGACTTCACTTTCAGGGTAGGGTTCTCACCATCAGCCTTCTCTGGAGACTCGTACTTTATCCCGATTACAGTTGACAAACCTGTACAAAAACAATGTACTCACAAATCCAACCACATAAAGTGTCTCATGTAGATCAAATTGAAAACGTGTTTGACATTTCTAAAGCAAAAATATGATGATGGATGTCACGTAAAGATATCAGGTTCAACCCTTATTGCACTTCGGTTGTGCCCAAATAATAATATTAACTAAAAGCAGGACTAAATTACATGAATACGATATATTTTGTTTCAAACATCAAGAAGGCAGCACAAAAAAATATATATATACGCCACACTTTTGCTCAAAATTATTATGAACCTCAAACTAAACACGTATAAGCTATGCTAAAACTGGATATTATAAGTGATTCACAATGAAATGACATCAAGTTGCAGGATGCCACAAATAGGATTGCCTTAAGTCGTTTGACAAGATTCTATCTCCATAACTTTGAGAAAGGGTGGGGACAAACTTAGGCTAAGCATTCAACAAAATTAGAGATTAAGGGCTCATAGAATCAAGTAGAGATAGTTGAGTAAAAACTACAGTAGTAATGAGCCACACTTGAATTATAACAAACTGACATACTTGTCATCAAGATATAATAATGTATCAAACTATAACACAAGTGAAGCATGCATCATCCTTAGAGAACAACTTTGGGTGGAATTTAAAGTTCTTCCAAAAAGCAGTAAATTTTAAATTTTAAATTTAGAACGGGACAATCAAATCCTTGCATAGAAAGGAAAAAAAACATAATTGAAGGTACTCACTTGAATGTACACGTCCATATAAGAATCTTTCACCTTTCCAGAATTCCAACGGTCTTGATCTGATCCTCGTGCTTCGTCTCCTCCCTTCTGTATCAAATGTAGTACCAGCACCTACAAAGGAAGAAAGCACAGAGTCATTGCAATGCAACTACAAAAAATCTCCAAAGATGCAAGTTGAAGTTTTGGTATTAGAGACACCTGCAAGGCTTTGTCTCCGAGAAATTTCTTTCCTCTTAAGTACACGGTGTGCACTTCGTTTTGTTTTGCCATTCTTATTCTGTTGTTAAAGAAATGAATTGAAAATTAGAAAAGTTGGGAAAAAAAAGTTGAATTGAGAAATTTTCAAAAGGGAAGGTGTACGAGTTTGAGAAAAATTAAGCAGAATCAGACAACAATAAATTTTGGAAAATGGAAAGGTAATAGTATAATTTCTATATATAATCCCAGAAAAGCAGAACATAACTATATAAAATAATCGATAAGATAAATAATTGTGGAATTACAAACCTCGTGCAACTCCTGACTACTTTCTACAGCTCTTGAAGGCCCATCCATTCCATGGTCCTCATCCATAGCAGGATTTGCTTGATCTAGGGAACAGAAATGTACACAAATGAAACTAATAAATTTAAACCATCAAAACTATATCAACGACCAAGGTAAATAGGCTCATGATGTGCTAGGTCCAATGCAAATAAAGGTGGAAAAGTATAATTTAAAATGTAAATAAATCTAGTAATATAAGATTTAGAAAGAAATTTTAAGGACAATTTATTTAAAGCATATCCTATAGCGTCAGATACGAGCATAAAATAGACTTGGTATCTGATTATAAAAGTGTGAGAACTATATAACATGTGGCAAGTTATATGTGTAACTCAACATATCAACCAGGAAATATTTTGGTGGAAAGGAGGTTTTCCTTAGAGATAGAGAGGGTGGAGACAAATTTGTACCACTCACAAAAATCTTATTAACTATCATCCATTCATCATAATCATGCAAGAAAAAATCTTTAGACTTTTTGAAGGATTATAAGCATCTAGCTAGGCATTTGGATAAGCTGAGAAGTAGTTTGCCTCCACTTATTTGTGCACCACTAAGTACTGGTCTTTCATTATGACGCCCCCCCCCCCCCCCTCCCAAAACCAACCTGGGAAAAGAAGGCCAAGGGCTGAAAGGAAAAAAGACTAATAAGGGACATTTTCTTTTCAGTTTGCATAAGCCATAAAAAAATTGGAAACCGACCATTATTCTATTTTGCAACCACTAAATGAATGACAAGGAAAAAGAAGTCCTTGCAACTGAGGCATTTTAGTATCATTCATTTGCATCCCATCCCACAAGAATATCTCATGGAAACAGAGAAAATAATCATACCTGACTCTATCTGAATGGTATGTGAATTAACAATGGTTGTGCCCTCCACATTAAGTTGGACATGAGCAGAAACCACTGCTTCCGATGGTATATCTTCTACCTGTGTTTTGTCACAATACCTCAGAGTTAATTAACAATTAGTAACAAAGGTTAGCACCAAACTGCAAATGACTAACTCTTGAAAAGTCAATATGAATACTCACCCTTCCACCAAATTCAGTTGGTTTTCTTGTTTGACTATCTGTATCAACTTCAGGCCTACTTAAACCATTGTTCTCTAAGCCCGCCTGAGATCCACTTGAGACAGCACTAATACCAGAATCAAGTCTCCTATCATTATCATTAACAAATTTGTCAAAAAGACCAGCAAAATCTCTCCCATCGAGCTCAGTATTTGCATTAGCAGTCGTAATTTGATTTGATTCTAATATTGGAGACCTTAAGAGTTGAGACGCATTCCGTTCCTTTTCTGTATCAACCTGACTAGATTGTTTTTTGATACTTTCAACAGCAGATGCACTTCCCCCAGGTGATTTGTCAATATTGTCAGTTGGAAAAGGATGACTACGAGGGTCTGATTGCAACACATATTTATTCTGCAATGACATTGAAGCTAATGGATTTCTTGGAGGAGTAGGAGAAGATAAATGATGAACAAAACTTTCAGACTGTTGCTGTGGTGATCTTCTATCAATGCTGTGTGACACACTTGGTTCTTTTTCTATACCAACCTGATCAGGTTGTTTACTAGTATTTTCCATTGGAGATGCATTTCTCACAGATGATCGGTCAATATCATCATTTGAAAACGGATCATTTAGTACATTGAATCGCGAACTTTGTTTCTTCAGCAATGATACCGAAGCCAATGAACTTGGCAGAGTTGGAGAACCTGAACAATGAACTGAACATTCAGCCAGTCGGTTTGGTGTCCTTTTACTAATCCCTTTCATCAAATCTGATATTGAATTTCTAGCCTTTGTCAAGTTTTCTTTAGAAGCCTTCAAATCAATCCTTCGTATATCTTGCAAATCAGGAAGGCATATTTTGTCCAGATCAACAGGCTTGATCTGCAACCGCTCCTTTAAAAGACTGACTGCCTCGTCCCCATCATAATTACTGGAAAGCAAATGATCCAGAAGTTGATTAATATTGTTCTCTGCTTTGGTCACTGAACCTAAGGAGTATATAACACCAATTTATCATATACGCAAAGAAGGGAAAATTTAGTAGCATTATAAAACCAAACACAAACGAAAACCTAGTCATATTGCAGGTTAGTTTAGAAGATATCAAGAAGGGGAAGCCAAGGGGGTATAAAGTAACACAATTAAGAGTTGACAAATCAACCTTTCTTGACTCACCAGCCAACTTCTCTTCTAGTTCGAGGACCGGGTCAGATTTTTCTTGTTGTGAACCACAAAGTGGAGTACGAAGTTCCTCATCAAAGCTTTCCACTGGGGACATAGAAGTAGAATAGCGATGTTTGTACTTAACTGATCTCCTGAAAATAAAATCACAAGGCTATGTTATATACAAATATACAAAAGATAAAAGAAGTAACAAGAAAATTGAATACAACAGAAATTCGGCTACAGAAAAATTTTGACCAGACCTCGCTATTCCAGGGCGACGAGGGCGTGCAGCCATGGATTGAGCATTTTCATCCAAATTTGATGGAATACCACCTGTTTGTTTCTGTATTTCTTTTTTGGCTTCTATAACAACACAAACATACATCAAAAAGCTGAGTTCATGTGAATAGCTGCAGATTAAATTTTCCAACAACAGTAATAACAATCATAAAACAAAATTGAACAGCAAACTTACTTTGCACATGAAAACAGTAAGTTCATACAAATAATTGCAAATTAGATGTTCCGACAATCATAATAAACAAATAAACAAATACATAAAAAGGCAATTGAGCAGCAAACTTGCTTTGCACATCGAACCGCTAAGTTCATAAAAAAGATTGCAGATTAGATTTCCCAAAAACGATTTTTAAGAAAGCCGCGATTAAGCAGCAAACTTGCTTTACAGTTTGCACATCGAAAAGCTAGGTTCATAAAAATATTTGCAGAAAAGATTTTCCCACAATGATAAAAAAAAAAAAAAAAAAAAAGAGCAATTGAGCAGCAAACTTAGCATATCGAAAAGCCAAAATCATATAAATAATTGCAGATTAAATAAAGCAAATGAGCAGCGAACTTACTTTCAATCCTTTCAAAAGCCATAAAGAATTCCTCCGGATCGTTCAATTTATCGATATCTAAACTTGGTTCTAAACTCACAGTTGGCTGACTACAAAAGATTAAAGAAGTAAAATTAAATTCAACTGTAATAACATTAATCAGAAGAACAAAAAAAGAATTAAAATGAACCGAGCAATTTAGAATAATCTTAACCTTGAATTATGTTTCAAAGAAAACCGAGCTCGTTTGCGGCCTAAAGCCGGTCTTCGTTCTCGAGGATTTTCCGTAACCTCTTCGGCATCGGAGATTGACATATGGAGGTTACACGAATCCTGAATTGGTATCAACAAAGTGCTTTAGCTTGCCTTACAAGTTTAGAACGACTTTTCAATGGCTGGAATAAATAAACAAATTAACCGAACCAAAGTAACAGTAGGCTTTAATATGAATCGAGACAGAGAGTAATCGCAATCGGCAATCGGCAATCGGCAATCGGCAATCGGCAATTCAAGTGAATTTGTTGTCAATGGTTTAATTCTTCTATTAGTCCCTATATTGTTCAGACTTTTAACATTTAATCTACCAACTTGTCTCCCATTAATAGGTGTTTTTTTCATTAAGTTAAAATATGCTGTTAGTCCCTGTATTTTATAAAAGTTTAGGTTTTGTCCTTATTCTTTAAATTTTAAAAATTCAATTCTCCTACTTTTTCAATTTAAAAATCATAGTCCAATCATTATCGTTGTTGGTAGATTTTGTTAAAATTTATCAACTTAATATGTTTATTTTTAATTTAAAAATCCTAGTCCAATCATTATTGTCATAGGTAATTTTCATTAGAATTTATCAATTTAACATGTTTATTTTCCTTCAATCATATGTCACGTTACATGAGAGCAGCCTAATCAACATGCCAAACTAACAAATTTTGATTAAAAAATACTTACGATTTTAATAATAGGACTAAGATTTTTAAATAAAAAATACTTTATTTTTAATTTTTTAAGTATAGGAAATAAATTTTAAATTTTGTTGAAGTATAAGGGCTAATAGCATATTTTAACTTTTTCACATTTGAATATGTGGCATTTCAGTTGTCTAACTACGCCTCCTAGTCCCTATACTCTTCTTTCCTCTACTTCTAATTTTTTATAAAATAATAAATAGTATTATAAAAGTACTTTTATTTTTAGATATTTTATATAATATATTTAAATAAAATAATTTAAACATTAATTAAAAATCACTCTCTTAAAAGAGTTTCTAATTTTTAATTTACATTCATTTAAATGATAATTTTTTTTACATAATTTTTTCTCACTTATGGGTATAACATAATTTACTTCATTTGATTCTTGTACTTTGATCATGATATAAATGCATTAAAAATATTTTATTTATTATTTTTTATAAATTTTAATATATTAATAAATTTATTAAAATATTATTTTTTTATTGTATTTGTATGTAATTATGTAGAGCCTCAAATTCTAATCCAAGAAAAAGGGAAAGAATAAGTTAGAATGGGTTTCGCTACACTTAGAACTGATCATGGTCGGGTCTCCTAACCTAATTCGAAGGTTCGTTCAAAAAATAAAAGAGTTTGAATAACATAGACCCTAAAAATAGATTTGGAAAAAAATAAGGCTCATTTTCTGTAATGACCCAAAATTCATGGGCATCGAAAAAGTACATTATCGGGCCTCCTTCTTAGTAAACCGAGTCCGTAAATAATTATTAGAAGTAATTATGAGCCTAGTTGTGTGTCTAATTAGGTTTTTAATTAAGTGAATTTAGCTTAAAGGAAAAAAGGGATTAAAGTGAATAAAGGGTAAAAGTTGAATTGTAAATTAAAAGAAAATAAAAAGGACTAAAAAGGAAATTAGGCCAATCCTCATAAATGAGGCGGCAAACCATGCTAAAAATCTTAGATATTTTAGATTTTAATTATATAATTATATATGATTTAATTATAAAATATATTATTAAATTAAGTTAGTATAAATATTATATTATGAAAATAAACTAAATTATGCCAAATATATGGTGATGATAAAATACATGTGTAATGTTTGTATTTATACCCTTGTAAAATATTTATATATTTTCTTAAATAATAAGTAAAAGATATTTATATATTAATTATATTATAAGATTTTTTATATGATAAATAAATTAAAATAAAGACAAATGTATGGTGATTAAATTATTCATGTGAAATGCATATATTTGTACACTTGTAAAATAAATATATAATTACTTATAATTTAAGCTAAAAGATATTTGTTATTAAATAATTATTAAATAATTTATTATTATGGCATAAAGTAAAGAAACGAAAAGAAATAAAATCAAAAGCAAAAACAAAGAAGAAGAAACAGAGGCTTCGAAAGAGAGCAGGAAAAAGAAAGAAAGAATAGGAAAGAAAAATAAAAGGGAAAATTAGGGGATTTGAAGCTTGAAGTTTAATTGGTAAGTTAATTAAGCTCTTTTTATTTAATTTTGATGTTTTAAAAGCTTTAAAACAAAGTTTTGCTGAAAATAAGTTGAGGTTTTTGGAAGTTTTTAAATTGTTGAATTAGGGATTTAATTGAATGAAGTTCAAGTTAGAATTGATAAAGAGATTAAATTGTAAAAGAAGCTATAAGTTTTGTGTTGTAGGGACTAAATTGAGAAGAATTCAAAAATTAGGGATTTATGCTGAAAATTTAATAGTTAAATTTGAGTTTGGTCAAAATCTGAATAGAAATAAAGTGTGAATTAAATTATAAAAATAGATAAATCTAGTTAGGATTAAATTGGAATTAGGGTATAAATAGAATAGAAAATTATTATTGTAAAAAAAAATTAAAAAATTAATGCTGTAATTAATAATATAAATTATTATTATTTTCGTAGCTAACAAGGAACTCGAGGCATCGGCACACAAAGCAAAGGAGAAGGTTATCAAGGAATAATCGAGCAAGATCGAGTTTGTATTACCATAATTTAAATTATTTACTATTAATTGTTATATTTAAATTATGTAGTTGGTAAGTGAATATGAGGTAAGTGACTTTATTGAATGAATATGGGAAAATAGAATTGAATGATGAATATGTGTTGATATTGTATTATATTTTGAATTGTATGTGATTGGATATGAAAAGTATGTTGAATTGAATTGTGAAATTGAATTGAAATAAATTGATATGGAAAAAAAATTGAACTGGATACCCTATTAACTAGTCGGGCTGAGTCGGATATAATTGGCATGTCATAGGATTTGGAAGAGTACGGGGATTTATCGACTTTGCCGATCAAGCACTTTATGTGTCGTATATTAGGCACCTCGTGTGTCGTTTCAGGCACTTATGTGTCGTATATTGATCAGGTACTATGTACCGTTTTAGGCACAATGTGCCGTACTGGTGTGTTTGGGTTAAAATCCGTGTATCCGCCAAAGTCCAAGTCTGTTAATAGGGGTAATTAAAGGAAAGATTAAATTGAATAAAATGAAATGATTCAGCCATTGAAAGAAATGTGAAAATGGAACATGAATTGAAAAATGTGATTTGAATATGAGTATGAGAATGGAAAGTATGAACCATTGGTTCATGAGATGGATAATGGCTCAACATGAATGTGTATGATTTCAATTGTTGAATAGCTAAATTGAATTGTATGAATATATTGAGAATTACAAACTTATGTTTAAATTGGTTTAGTAAAAATTAAGTAATATGATTTAATGATTTAATGATATGATTATTATGTTTATAATTTGAATTATGGTAATACCATCTTGAGTATATATACTCTCGTGTGCAGTTGTTTCCATGCGCAGGTTAATGGGTGTTCAAAGTCCTGGTTCAGCATCCAAGGCGATCCCGACTCCAGCACAAAAAAAAAAAAACTCGGTGATGTATTCTTCTTTTGGTAAAAGTGGCATTACATAAGTGTTATTTTGGTCACTTTAAAATGCTACATGACTTTTGTTGTAAAAAATTGGTATTCGGTATTTTGGTGTTTAAACTAATGAAATTGTATGAAAATTTATATGATATACATGGTATAATTGGTACTAAAAATTTAGAATGAAATAAATGAAATTATAAGTTAAATTTTATTAGTAAAATAAATGTTTATAGGATAAAATTATAAAATTAATGTTATAGGTATAATTTAAATACGATTAAATATGAAATTGCATTGGTTGAATTTTTAGATTTTGGAATTGGTTTGGTTGCTATTTGAAATTTGCAAGAAATGTTAAATATTTATAAGGGGGTTATATTGAAATTTTTTTTAAATGAAGTAATTGAAAAAAAATATATGAATTTATGATTATATTATAATATGATTGTTATTTATCTAAGAATTATTTGCAAATTATCTGATATGTCCGGTAATGTCTCGTAACCCTGTTTTAGCTACAGTTTAGGGTTAAGGGATATTACAATTGTTGGTATCAGAGCTATCAGGTTTAGCCGATTCTCGGGCTAAATTGGGATCGGAAGTGAGTCTAGAAGTACATGCCACTGTTGAGTCAAAATTGAGTCGGGATTTTGGATGCTGACCTATTCGTTTGTTTTTGTTTTATAGATTAAAGATGTCAGATGAAAGGATAAACAATATTGATGAAGAAATGTACACCGGAGAAGAAGAATCTTACGGGTTAGATAAAACTGAATCGGTAACACCTAGTATTAACCCGATAAGAAACCAACCTCCTAGAGTAGAAATAAAAAATGATAGAGATGATTTTGATATATTAAGAGTTATTGTTGATGCTTTGCAAAGAGTAGCGGGGACTGTTCCTGCTACAACTTCTGCACCAACTCAAAGACAAGCCCCGATAAAAGAGTTCAGGAAATATGGTGCCACCGAATTTTTGGGTTTGAAAGGAGTTGATCCATCCACTACAGAGAATTGGATGGAATCAACTAAACGAGTTCTACAACAATTAGAATGTACCCCCGGAGAGTGCTTGATCTGTGCTGTTTCTCTGTTACAATGTGATGCTTATCTGTGGTGGGAATCTGTAATACGACATCTGCCTACGAATAGGTAACCTGGGAATTATTTTAGAAAGAATTTCAGAAGAAATATGTTGGGGAATTGTATATTGAAGACAAGACGCAAGAATTTCTGATGCTGAAACAAGGTAATTTGACAGTTGCAGATTTTGAACGTGAATTTTCTAGACTTAGCCGATATGCTTCCAAGTTCATACCGACAGAGGCCGATAGTTGAAAAAGGTTTTTTCGGGGTTTGAGAGATGAGATCAGGGAACAATTGGTGTCACAACGAATTACGGAATTTGTAGATTTTGTAGAGAGAGCAAAAATGGTAGAACAAGTTCTAGGATTGGATAAAAAGTCAGAAACAGCTAGATTGACTAGGAAACGAGTAGGAGCCACTAGTTCAAATCCACTACCAAAAAGATCCAGAGAATCCAGGGGTGGTTGGAGACCTAGTTTTAGATCTGATGGAGGGGACAGAAGCCGGGAAAAACAGACGACGGTATCTACTGGTAGTGTAAGAGGTCCATCTCAGGATGCAGAAATTCCAAAATGTGGATATTGTGGGAAGAAACATTTAGGTGAATGTTGGAAAGTGACTGGAGGCTGCTTCCGTTGCGCGTCGGCAGAGCACTTTGTTAGAGATTGTCCGAAGAATAAAAATGTTACACTTGTAGCATCCCAAAGATCAATGTCTACTGTTCGAGGCAGAGGTTCGGGCAGAGGTGGTTCTGCATCCAGAGGTGGAGGTGTACGAATGAGTAGTGATATAGTTACACAGCAGTCGGAGGCTAGAGCACCAGCCAGGGCATATGTGGTTCGAACTCGGGAAGAAGGTGATGCACATGATGTCGTTACAGGTATATTTTTATTGTATGTTGAACCTGTTTATGCTTTAATTGACCCGGGATCATCACATTCATATATTAATTCAAAACTGGTTGAGTTGGGAAAGTTAAAATCTGAGATGTCTAGAGTATTAACACAGATACAGTTTGTCCCAAAGGGTTAGAAACCTCTATTAATACTCTAGACATCTCAGACTTTAACTTTCCCGACTCAACCAGTTTTGAATTAATATATGAATGTGATGATCCCGGGTCAATTAAAGCATAAACAGGTTCAGCATACAATAAAAATATACCTGTAACGACATCATGTGCATCACCTTCTTCCCGAGTCCGAACCACATATGCCTTGGCTGGTGCTCTAGCTTCCGACTACTGTGTAACTATATCACTGCCCCTTCGTATACCTTCACCTCTGGATACAGAACCACCTCTGCCCGAACCTCTGCCTCGAACAGTAGACACTGATCTTTAGGATGCTACAGGTGTAACATTTTTATTCTTCGGACAATCTTTAACAAAGTGCTCTGCCGACTCGCAATGGAAGCAACCTCCAGTCATTTTCCAACATTCACCTAAATGTTTCTTCCCGCAATATCCACATTCTGGAATTTTTGCATCCCGAGATGGACCTCTTACACTACTAGTAGATACCGTCGTCTGTTTTTCCCGGCTTCTGTCCCCTCCACCAGATCTAAAACTAGGTCTCCAACCACCCCTGAATTCTCTGGATCTTTTTGGTAGTGGATTTGAACTAGTGGCTCCCACTCGTTTCCCAGTCAATCTAGTTGTTTCTGACTTTTTATCCAATCCTAGAACTTGTTCTACCATTTTTGCTCTCTCTACAAAATCTACACATTCCTTAATTCGTTGTGACACCAACTGTACCCTGATCTCATCTCTCAAACCCTGAAAAAACCTTTTACAACTATCGGCCTCTGTCGGTATGAACTCGGAAGCATATCGGCTAAGTCTAAAAAATTCACGTTAATAATCTACAACTGTCAGATTACCTTTTTCAGCATAAAAAATTCTTGCATCTTGTCTTCAATATACAGCTTCCTAACATAATTCTTCTGAAATTCTTTCTGAAATAATTCCCAGGTTACCTGTTCTATAGGCAGATGTCGTATTACAGATTCCCACCACAGATAAGCTTCACCTTGTAGCATAGAAACAGCACAGATCAAGCACTCTCAGGGGGTACATTCTAATTGCTGTAGAACTCGTTTAGTTGATTCCATCCAATTCTCTGCAGTGGATGGATCAACTCCCTTCAGACCAAAAATTCGGTGGCACCATATTTTCTTAACTCTTTTATCGGGGCCCGTCTTTGAGTTGGTGCAGAAGTCATAGCAGGAACAATCCCCGCTACTCTTGCAAAGCATCAGCAATAACTCTTAATATATCATAATCATCTCTATCATTTCTTATTTCTACTCTAGGAGGTTGGTTTCTTATCGGGTTAATACTAGGTGTTACCGATTCAGTTTCATCTAACCCGTAAGATTCTTCTTTTCCAGTGTACATTTCTTCATCAGTATTGTTTATCCTTTCATCTGACATCTTTAATCTATAAAACAGAAACAAACGAATAGGTCAGTATCCAAAATCCCAACTCAATTTTGACTCTACAGTGGCATGTACTTCTAGACTCACTTCCGAGCCCGATTTAGCCCGAGAATTGGCTAAACCTGATAGCTCTAATACCAACAATTGTAATACCCTTTAACCCTAAACCGTCGCCGAAACAGGGTTACGAGGCATTACCGGACATATCGAACAATTTACAAATAATTCTTAAATAAATAACAATCATATTATAATATAATCATAAATTCATATATTTTTTTTTAATTCTCATTTTTAAAAAAAAAAAATCAATATAGCCCCTTTATAAATATTTAATCTTCCCTGCAAATTTCAAATAGCAACCAAACCAATTTCAAAGTCCAAAAATTCAACCAATGCAATTTCATATTTAATCGTATTTAAATTATACCTATAACATTAATTTTATAATTTTATTCTATAAACATTTATTTTACTAATAAAATTTAACTTATAATTTCATTTATTTCATTCTAAATTTTTAGTACCAATTATACCATGTATATCATATAAATTTTCATACAATTTCATTAGTTTAAACACCAAAATACCAAATACCAATTTTTTACAACAAAAGTAATGTAGCATTTTCAAGTGACCAAAATAACACCTATGTACATGCCACTTTTACTAAAAGAAGAATACATCACCGAGTTTTTTTTTTCTACTGGAGTCGGGATTGCCTTGGATGCTGAACCAGGACTTTAAACACCATTAACCTGCGCACGGAAACAACCGTACGCTGAGTATACATATACTCAGTGGTATTACCATAATTCAAATTATAAACATAATAATCATATCATTAAATCATATAACTTCATTTTTACTAAACCAATTTAAACATAAGTTTGTAATTCTCAATATATTCATACAATTCAATTTAGCTATTCAACAATTGAAATCATACACATTCATGTTAAGCCATTATCCATGTCATGAACCAATGGTTCATACTTTCCATTCTCATACTCGTATTCAAATCACATTTTTCAATTCATGTTCCATTTTCACATTTCTTTCAATGGCTCAACCATTTCATTTTATTCAATTTAACATTTCTTTTAATTACCCCTATTAACAGACAGACTTTGGCGGATACACAGATTCCAACCCAAACACACCAGTACGGCACATTGTGCCTAAAAAGGTACATAGTACCTGATCAGTATAAGACACATAAGTGCCTAAAACGACACACGAGGTGCCTGAAATACGACACATATAGTGCCTGATCGACAAAGCCGATAAATCCCTGTACTCTTCCAAATCCTATGGCATGCCAATTATATCCGACTCAACCCGACTAGTTAATAGGGTATCCAGTTCAATTTTTTTTTTTCCATATCAATTTATTTCAATTCAATTTCACAATTCAATTCAATATACTTTTCATATCCAATCACATACAATTCAAAATATAATACAATATCAACACATATTCATCATTCAATTCTATTTTCCCAAATTCATTCAATAAAGTCTGTAATGGCCTAAATTCAAGATTATCGGAATAATGGTTTCGCAACCATAAATCTGATTTAAATAGAAATTTATTTCAATATGTTTGCATGAGTCTTTATATGATAGGAAATATTTTTATAAATATTTATAAGATGTTAGTAATGTGGTATTAAACTTTCGTTAGAAAATTTTAACGTTTGGGTAGGTAATTAAATGAAAAGGACTAAATTGAAATGAAAGTAAAAGTTGAATTATAGATTAAAAGAAATTATGAAGGACCAAAATGGCAATTATGCCATTTTGTAAAGATGAGGCGGTTTATTGAAGAAAATCTGAGATTTTTTTTGTATATTATTATATTATATTATTATATTATTATATTATTATATATATATAAAGAAAATAGAAAAGAAACAAAAGGATAAAACAAAGGAAGAAACAGAGAGCAAACGTGAAGGGAGAAAGAAGAAGAGAAAAGAAAGAAAAAAAGGGGATAATATAGTTTTTAAAGCTTGGAGTTTAATTTGGTAAGTTAATTTAGTCCTTTTCTTTTAATTTTGATGCTTTATAAGTTTTAGAACAAAGTTTTGATGAATTTAAGTTGAAATTTTTGAAGTTTCAGAGTTTTTGAATATAGCATATGATGAATAAAATGATGAATTAGTGGTTTAATTGAAAGAATTTGAAGTTAGAATTGGGTAAAGGATTTAATTGTAAAATAAGCTATAACAAAACTGTTTTGGACAGCAGCAGTAGAGTAAATTTGAAAAATCACTAAAAATCGTAGAAGTGTAATTAGAAGTTGAGTGAGATATAAAATTAAAGCTTATTGAGTCTATTTTCATATGAAAGAAACATGGAAAGCAAAGGAATTCTGTAATTTAAGATATTTATATTTTTGTAAGACTGGTTCAGAGGATTTCAGGATCCCCTGTTCTGACTGAAAAAAATCATAAAAATTGGAGAAAAATAATTAGGGGCTTAACTTTATATGTTTAGAATCCTGAATGAGTCTATTTTCAAATGAAATAAATAAGAAGGTCATATGAATTCTGTACGAATAGTAATTTGATTCGTAGTGAAGAGAGGTCAGAACAGTCAAACAGTAAAACAGGGGAAACTTTAAGAATAATCTGGTATTGATTGGCCATACCAAAAATTCTGAAAATGTTATGGGAAGAAGATATGTGAGTCTAGTTTCAGGTAAAATTAACGGTTCTTCATTTGGAGCTCTGTAGCTCGAGAAATAAATAATTTAGTGACTGTGACTCAAGTAGACAGCTTTGAATAAGCTAAAAATAATAATAGAATTATAGAAAATGCTACATGTGAACATGAAATGTATTGAATTGATGATTGAATTTATTTATTTAGATCCGGAAAACTCAAATACAAAGCTAGATCGAGGAAAGGAAAAAGTCCCGGATTAGTAGATTTAATAAACGAACTAGTATCGAGGTAAGTTCATGTAACTTGAATTATATTCTTAAATGTTTGAAATGTATGGTATTGATGTGAATATGATTTGAATTTTCATTGTATGAAAATTGATGATACATTGGTATATTTGATTAAAAAAAAAAAGAAAGAAGAAATCCCGGTTGAATGAAAGGAAAATTCGATGGATCTCTAAAAAGGAATTGACGGTAAAAAGGATCTAGCCTTGACGGGTGATCCTATCTGATATAGCCCTCCGAAGAATATGTGGAAAATGGATTTAGCTTGACGGGTAATCCGAATTAGGGTTCGAATTTAGCCTGGACTGTAATTCAGATCCAAGCTCATTAGAGTAATTGTCGCTGCGTGGGATTTAGCTCGACCGGTAATCCCGACAATACTCTATGAGTTTATATTGCGTGATTTAGCTCGACTGGTAATCCATTTGTAAAAAGATGAGGTTCGCGGGAGTGTGCTCTCTGAAATGAAAATGTGCGCACATGAATATGAATTGACGGACCCGGATTTGTACACTAAAGTGTACCACTGAAAATCCATCGAAATTCCGAGTAATTCAACGGGATAAATATGGAAAAATAACAAGGAAATGGAAATCATGATATTGATGAGCTCATCAATCATGGTGTGTATAATAATGCATTGAGTGAGTATATGAATGTTTATTGCTTGTATTGAAAATACTAGGTAAGTATAATTCTTGTTACATGGGCTTACTAAGCACAAAGTGCTTACCCTATTTCCTTTTTCCCTGTTTTGTAGTGTTAAGAGCTCGGAGGTCGGACCGGTGGGAGACTCATCACACTATCAACTCCAGTATTTTGGTATTTTAAGAAACTTTATTTTAGAAATCAATGGCATGTATAAGCTAATAAAATAAATGTTAATATGAAATGAATGTAAGGTCAGCCATTGGTATGACCTATGTGTTAAAGTTATCTTATAAATATGCATGAATTATTTTGAAAATATGTTGAATTGGAATGGTCTCGGTTTTAAAAAAAAAATTGTAAACTCCGGTAATGCCCCGTACCTTATTCTGACAACGAATACGGGTAGGGGGTGTTAAATTTGTTGGTATCAGAGCTACGGTTTAGTCGGTTCTAGGATCGATATAGTGAATACGGATTAGCTATACATGCCATTTAAATTATTTTTTTTGATAGTGTGATATCTCCTGACCGCTTAAATTGTGTTTTCCTTATAGTAATGTCATCTGACCGAGCTCAATTTGAGGAAGCTGGGAGTCATGCTCCGGCTTCAATACAAAGAGAAGAAACTAGCGAGAGAAGGCCCGTGATAGAGGGTCAAGTGGAGGAGGCAAAAATAGCCTTCTTTCAAATGATGAATGAATGGTTTACCCAATATATAAGAACTAACCCTACAAAGGCAAAGAAACTCAAGCTCCCCCTCCTGTTCCTCCACGGTTCCGAGATTCCACAGGTATAGGTAATCGAACTGTCGTAAAAGGAAAAGCTCATGTTGATAAAATCCGAAAATATGGGGCCGAAGAATTTCGAGCAGCAGTTGATGATGATCCCGAACGAGCTGAATTTTGGTTAGAAAATACTACTCGGGTTTTGGAGGAATTATCTTGCACACCAAAAGAATGTTTGAAATGTGCCGTTTCACTGCTAAAAGACACAGCTTATTATTGGTGGAATACTAAAGCTTCAGTTGTTCCGAAAGAAGAAATTACATGGGAATTCTTCCAGACCGAGTTCAAAAAGAAATATATCAGCCAGAGATTCCTTGATCAGAAAAGAAAAGAATTTCTTGAACTGAAACAGGGCAATAGATTAGTATCTGAGTATGAAAGAGAATTTGTTCGGTTGAGTAAATATGCTCGAGAATAGGTACAGTCGGAAGCTAAAATGTGCAAACGATTTGAAGAAGGGTTGAATGAAGAAATTAAGCTACTTGTTGGAATTCTTGAAATTCGAGAGTTTGCTACACTAGCAGAACGAGCTTATAAAGTAAAAGAATGGAGCAAAGAAAAGAAACAGGCTGAGAGGGAAACTCGAATTTTTAGTAAAAGACCAATGGGAAAATCTCAGTATTCTGCTCCAAAGAAATTGAAGAAGTACCAGGATCGTTCTACCTCAACCACTGGGTATTCGGATAGAGTGCGAGGTTCACAGCGCACTAATTCAAGACCTTCCACTCCATCAGTGACCAGTGTTGGCAGTGTTGAGATTGTCCAGAAAGAAGTGAAAAAGAAGCTGAATATATATCGAAGCCAAGTAATCCATCTTTGAGGGGTAGACCATCTCAACCATCCGGTAATGTTAGTGGTAGCCGAGGAGCTACAAAAGATACCGCAAGTAGGCACGAGACACGAGCACCTCCTAGGACATATGTCATGCGTACTGAGAAGATGCCTCAAAGACCGATGTTATTATCGGTACATTTTCTTTACTTGAGACCGATATTATCGCATTGATTGATCCCGGTTCTACGATTCATATATATGTGTAAAACTTGCATGCGTAAAAGATTTATCTGTTGAACCTCATCGAATTTCTTTGTTAAAGTCTCGAACCCTTTGGCCAATCTATTTTGGTGGATAAAATTTGTAAAAATTGTCCATCGATGGTAAGAGGTTATTGTTTCTGGCTGATTTGATGTTACCGCCATTTGATGAGTTTGATGTGATATTGGGCATGGATTGGTTAACTCAAAGATAATGCAAAAGAGTAAAATCGTCAGAAATGTAAATATATTGTGTTGAAGTGTCGAATGGTGAATTACTCGGGTTAAATCCGATCGTATTGGAGGGATTATCTCGATGTGATTTGATTATTATTCGCCGCAGGTATGTCAAAAAGGGTATGATGCTTTTCTTGCTTATGTATTAGATACCAAGGTATCTCGAGTCGAAGATTCAAGCAAAGATGCGTGGTATGCGAATTTTTCGATGTGTTTCGTAAGAGTTACTGTGGTTGCCACCGTAAAGAGAAGTGGAATTTTTATAGATTTGATTAAAGGGAACTACTCCGATTTCCATAGCTCCGCATCGAATGGCTCCTGCTGTAATTAAAGGAATTAAAGACACGATTACAGGAACTTGTTGATAGAGGTTTTGTCCGCCGAGTCATTCACCTTGGGGTGTTCCGTTCTATTTGTGAAAAGAAAGATGGGTCTTTGAGATTGTGTATTGACTATCGACAACTCAATAAGGTAACTATAAAGAATAAGTATTCGTTGCTCCGGATTGATGATTTGTTTGATCGGTTGAAAGGTGCTACTATATTTTCAAAGATTGATCTCCGATCGGGCTACTATCGCGATTCTGAGTAAAGGAGTCGGATGCAAAAAAAACGACTTCGTAACTAGGTACGGACATTATGAGTTTCTGGTTATGCCGTTTGGGTTGACTAATGCACCTGCAGTATTTATGGATCTGATGAATTGAATATTCAGACCGTACTTAGTCAGATTTGTGGTAGTATTCATTGATGATATTTTGGTTTATTCTCGAGATGAAGAAGAACATACAAAATATTTGAGAATTGTGTTGCAAATTTCATGAGAGAAAGCAGATTATATGCTAAATTCAGTAAATGTGAATTTTGGCTTCGAGAAGTGGGTTTTTTGGACATATTGTATCCATTGAAGGCATCGGGGTAGATCCAAGTAAAATCTCGCTATTGTCAATTGGAGTCCACCAAGATGTGATCTCAAGTTAGAAGTTTCTTGGGTTTAGTTTGGTTATTATCGGAGATTTGTACAAGGATTCTCTATGATAGCTTCTCCGATGACTCGATTATTGCGAGAAAGATGTAAAGTTCGAGTGGATGATGAATGTCACAGAGTTTCAACCGATTAAAAGATCTATTAACGAAAGCACCAAAGATTAGTGCAAACTGAACAAGGTAAGGAATTTGTTATTTACAGTGATGCCTCATTAAATAGTTTAGGTTGTGTCTTGATGCAAGAAGGTAAAGTAATAGCCTATGCTTCAAGACAACTTAAACCACATGAAAGAAATTATCCGGTACATGATCTTGAGTTATCTGCTATTGTTTTTGCATTGAAGATATGGCGGCATTACTTGTACGGTGAGAAATGTCATATTTATACTGATCATAAAAGCTTGAAGTATTTGATGACACAGAAAGATCTGAATTTAAGACAGCGCAGGTGGCTTGAATTGATAAAAGACTATGATTTGATTATTGATTATCATCAAGGTAAGGCTAATGTTATGGCTGATGCTTTGAGTCAAAAATCTCTGTTTGCTTTACGAGTTATGAATACCCGATTGTCACTGACTAATGATGGTTCAATCATAGCTGAATTGAGAGCTAAACCAACATTTCTACAGCAAATATGTGAAGCTCAGAAGAATGATGAGAAGTTACAGGTTAAACGGGTACAATGTGAGTCAGGTACTGATTCTGAATTTTAAATTGGGGTTGATGATTGTTTATTATTCAGAGGTAGGGTATGTGTACCCAAGAATTCAGAACTCATACAGAAGATTTTACACGAGGCTCACAGTGGTATTATGCCTGTACATCCGGGAAGTAATAAAATGTATAATGATTTGAAAAAGATGTACTGGTGGCCAGGTATGAAACGTGCTATTTCTGAGTTTGTATCAAGATGTTTGATATGTCAACAGGTTAAAGCAGAACATCAGGTACCTTCGGGGTTACTTCAGCCAATTACTATACCGAAATGGAAATGGGAAAGAATCACTATGGATTTTGTATCGGGGTTACCGTTGTCTCCGAGGAAAAAAGATGCTATTTGGGTGATTGTTGACCGATTGACAAAGTCAAGACACTTTATTCGTAAGCACGTATGGATGATTCTTTAGATAAACCCAATTTGAATTGTACATATCCGAGATTGTCGAGTTACATGGAGTGCCTATCTCCATTATATCGATAGAGATCCCCGATTTACGCCTCGCGTTTTTGGGATAAATTGCAAGAAGCTTTGGGTACTCGGTTGTATTTCAAGATTACATTTCATCCTCGCATGATGGCCAATCGAGCGCGTGTAATACAAGTATTGGAAGATATGCTTCGATGTTGTACACTAGAGTTTAAAGGTAATTGGGAGAGGTATCTACCTTTGATTGAATTTGCTTACAATAATAGTTATCAGTCCAGTATTAAAATGGCTCCATATGAAGCTTTGTATGGTAGAAAATGTAGAACATCATTGTATTGGACAGAGCTCAGTGAAAAGAAGATACATGGGTTTGATTTAATCCGGGAACGAGAAGAAAAAGTAAAGGTTATTCGGGATAGTTTAAAAGCGACTCCGATTGCCAAAAATCATATGCCGATCTTAAACGAAAAGAGATTGAATTTCAGGTCGGTGACAAGGTATTTCTGAAAGTGTCTCCTTGGAAGAAAGTTCTCCGGTTCGGTCGAAAAGGTAAATTGAGTCCAAGATTTATCGGGCCATATGAGATCATAGAAAGAATTGGACCGGTCGCTTATCGGTTGGCATTACCACCAGAACTTGATAGAATCCATAATGTTTTTCATGTGTCTATGCTACGACGATATCGGTCGAGATCCTTCACATGTTATTTCTCCGATGTAAGTGGAGATTCAACCGGATATGAGTTACAAGTGAAGAACCGATCAAGATATTGCACGGGAAACAAAGGAGCTTAGAAATAAAAAAATAAATTTGGTGAAGGTATTGTGGCAAAAACACAGGATCGAGGAAGCGACATGGGAACCGGAGGAGGCAATAAGGAAACAATATCCAAACCTCTTTCTTTATGGTAAGATTTTCGAGGACGAAAATCCTTAAAAGGGGGGGAGAGTTGTAATGGCCTAAATTCAAGATTATCGGAATAATGGTTTCGCAACCATAAATCCGATTTAAATAGAAATTTATTTCAATATGTTTGCATGAGTCTTTATATGATAGGAAATATTTTTATAAATATTTATAAGATGTTAGTAATGTGGTATTAAACTTTCGTTAGAAAATTTTAACGTTTGGGTAGGTAATTAAATGAAAAGGACTAAATTGAAATGAAAGTAAAAGTTGAATTATAGATTAAAAGAAATTATGAAGGACCAAAATGGCAATTATGCCATTTTGTAAAGATGAGGCGGTTTATTGAAGAAAATCTGAGATTTTTTGTATATTATTATATTATATTATTATATTATTATATTATTATATATATATATAAAGAAAATAGAAAAGAAACAAAAGGATAAAACAAAGGAAGAAACAGAGAGCAAACGTGAAGGAGAAAGAAGAAGAGAAAAAGAAAAAAAAAGGGGATAATATAGTTTTTAAAGCTTGGAGTTTAATTTGGTAAGTTAATTTAGTCCTTTTCTTTTAATTTTGATGCTTTATAAGTTTTAGAACAAAGTTTTGATGAATTTAAGTTGAAATTTTTGAAGTTTCAGAGTTTTTGAATATAGCATATGATGAATAAAATGATGAATTAGTGGTTTAATTGAAAGAATTTGAAGTTAGAATTGGGTAAAGGATTTAATTGTAAAATAAGCTATAACAAAACTGTTTTGGACAGCAGCAGTAGAGTAAATTTGAAAAATCACTAAAAATCGTAGAAGTGTAATTAGAAGTTGAGTGAGATATAAAATTAAAGCTTATTGAGTCTATTTTCATATGAAAGAAACATGGAAAGCAAAGGAATTCTGTAATTTAAGATATTTATATTTTTGTAAGACTGGTTCAGAGGATTTCGGGATCCCCTGTTCTGACTTTGAAAAATCATAAAAATTGGAGAAAAATAATTAGGGGCTTAACTTTATATGTTTAGAATCCTGAATGAGTCTATTTTCAAATGAAATAAATAAGAAGGTCATATGAATTCTGTAAGAATAGTAATTTGATTCGTAGTGAAGAGAGGTCAGAACAGTCAAACAGTAAAACAGGGGAAACTTTAAGAATAATCTGGTATTGATTGGCCATACCAAAAATTCTGAAAATGTTATGGGAAGAAGATATGTGAGTCTAGTTTCAGGTAAAATTAACGGTTCTTCATTTGGAGCTCTGTAGCTCGAGAAATAAATAATTTAGTGACTGTGACTCAAGTAGACAGCTTTGAATAAGCTAAAAATAATAATAGAATTATAGAAAATGCTACATGTGAACATGAAATGTATTGAATTGATGATTGAATTTATTTATTTAGATCCGGAAAACTCAAATACAAAGCTAGATCGAGGAAAGGAAAAAGTCCCGGATTAGTAGATTTAATAAACGAACTAGTATCGAGGTAAGTTCATGTAACTTGAATTATATTCTTAAATGTTTGAAATGTATGGTATTGATGTGAATATGATTTGAATTTTCATTGTATGAAAATTGATGATACATTGGTATATTTGATAAAAAAAAAAAGAAAGAAGAAATCCCGGTTGAATGAAAGGAAAATTCGATGGATCTCTAAAAAGGAATTGACGGTAAAAAAGGATCTAGCCCGGACGGGTGATCCTATCCTGATATAGCCCTCCCGAAGAATATGTGGAAAATGGATTTAGCCCGGACGGGTAATCCGAATTAGGTTCAATTTAGCCTGGACTGGTAATTCAGATCCAAGCTCATTAGAGTAATTGTCGCTATGTGGATTTAGCTGGACCGTAATCCCGACAATACTCTATGAGTTTATATTGCGGGATTTAGCTCGGATGGTAATCTATTTTGAAAGATGAGGTTCGCGGGAGTGTGCTCTCTACGAAATGAAAATGTGCGCACATGAATATGAATTGACGGATTCGGATTTGTACACTAAAGTGTACCACTGAAAATCCATCGAAATTCGAGTAATTCAACGGGATAAATATGGAAAAATAACAAGGAAATGGAAATCATGATATTGATGAGCTCATCAATCATGGTGTGTATAATAATGCATTGAGTGAGTATATGAATGTTTATTGCTTGTATTGAAAATACTAGGTAAGTATAATTCTTGTTACATGGGCTTACTAAGCACAAAGTGCTTACCCTATTTCCTTTTTCCTGTTTTTGTAGTGTTAAGAGCTCGGAGGTCGGATCGGTGGGAGACTCATCACACTATCAACTCCAAAGTATTTTGGTATTTTAAGAAACTTTATTTTAGAAATCAATGGCATGTATAAGCTAATAAAATAAATGTTAATATGAAATGAATGTAAGGTCACCATTGGTATGACCTATGTGTTAAAGTTATCTTATAAATATGCATGAATTATTTTGAAAATATGTTGAATTGGAATGGTCTCGGTTTTAAAAAAAAAAATTGTAAACTCGGTAATGCCCGTGCACCTTATTCGACAACGAATACGGGTAGGGGTGTTAAATTTGTTGTATATCGAGCTACGGTTTAGTCGGTTCTAGGATCGATATAGTGAATACGGATTAGCTATACATGCCATTTAAATTATTTTTTTGATAGTGTGATATCTCCCGACCGCTTAAATTGTGTTTTCCTTATAGTAATGTCATCTCGACCGAGCTCAATTTGAGGAAAGTGGGAGTCATGCTCCGCTTCAATACAAAGAGAAGAAACTAGCGAGAGAAGGCCCGGTATAGAGGGTCAAGTGGAGGAGGCAAAAATAGCCTTCTTTCAAATGATGAATGAATGGTTTACCCAATATATAAGAACTAACCCTACGGGCAAAGCAAACTCAAGCTCCCCTCCTGTTCCTCCACGGTTCCGAGATTCCACAGGTATAGGTCACTGAATCTGTCGAAAAGGAAAAGCTCATGTTGATAAAATCCGAAAATATGGGTAGAAGAATTTTGAGCAGCAGATTGATGATGATCCCGAACGAGCTGAATTTTGGTTAGAAAATACTACTCGGGTTTTGGAGGAATTATCTTGCACACCAAAAGAATGTTTGAAATGTGCCGTTTCTTCGCTAAAAGACATGACTTATTATTGGTGGAATACTAAAGCTTCAGATTGTTCGAAAGAAGAAATTACATGGGAATTCTTCGGCATCGAGTTCAAAAAGAAATATATCACCAGAGATTCCTTGATCGTAAAAGAAAAGAATTTCTTGGTGAAACAGGCAATAGATTAGTATCTGAGTATGAAAGAGAATTTGTTCGGTTGAGTAAATATGCTCGAGAATAGGTACAGTCGGAAGCTAAAATGTGCAAACGATTTGAAGAAGGGTTGAATGAAGAAATTAAGCTACTTGTTGGAATTCTTGAAATTCGAGAGTTTGCTACACTAGCAGAACGAGCTTATAAAGTAAAAGAATGGAGCAAAGAAAAGAAACAGGCTGAGAGGGAAACTCGAATTTTTAGTAAAAGACCAATGGGAAAATCTCAGTATTCTGCTCCAAAGAAATTGAAGAAGTACCAGGATCGTTCTACCTCAACCACTGGGTATTCGGATAGAGTGCGAGGTTCACAGCGCACTAATTCAAGACCTTCCACTCCATCAGTGACCAGTGTTGGCAGTGTTGAGATTGTCCAGAAAGAAGTGAAAAAGAAGCTGAATATATATCGAAGCCAAGTAATCCATCTTTGAGGGGTAGACCATCTCAACCATCCGGTAATGTTAGTGGTAGCCGAGGAGCTACAAAAGATACTGCAAGTAGGCCTGAGACACGAGCACCTCCTAGGACATATGTCATGCGTACGGAGAAGATGCCTCAAGACCGATGTTATTATCGGTACATTTTCTTTACTTGAGACCGATATTCTCGCATTGATTGATCCGGTTCTACGCATTCATATATATGTGTAAAACTTGCATGCGTAAAAGATTTATCTGTTGAACCTCATTGAATTTCTTTGTTAAAGTCTCGAACCCCTTTGGCCAATCTATTTTGGTGGATAAAATTTGTAAAAATTGTCCACTTGATGGTAAGAGGTTATTGTTTCTGGTGATTTGATATTTACCGCCATTTGATGAGTTTGATGTGATATTGGGCATGGATTGGTTAACTCAAAGATAATGCGTAGTAAAGCGTAAATGTAAATATATTGTGTTGAAGTGTCGAATGGTGAATTGCCGGGTTAAATCCGATCGATGCAGAGGATTATCTCGATGTGATTTCGATTATTACTCGCTCGAGGTATGTCAAAAAAGGGTATGATGCTTTTCTTGCTTATGTATTAGATACCAAGGTATCTCGAGTCGAAGATTCAAGCGAGTGCGGTGGTATGCGAATTTTACGATGTGTTTCGGAAGAGTTACCGTGGTTGCCACGAGTAAAGAGAAGTGGAATTTTCTATAGATTTGATTAGGGAACTACTCCGATTTCCATAGCTCGCATCGAATGGCTCCTACAGAATTAAAGGAATTAAAGACACAGTTACAGAAACTTGTTGATAGAGGTTTTATCCGGCCGAGTCATTCACCTTGGGGTGTTCCGGTTCTATTTGTGAAAAAGAAAGATGGGTCTTTGAGATTGTGTATTGACTATCGACAACTCAATAAGGTAACTATAAAGAATAAGTATCCGTTGCCCCGGATTGATGATTTGTTTGATCAGTTGAAAGGTGCTACTATATTTTCAAAGATTGATCTCCGATCGGGCTACTATCAGTTACGAGTAAAGGAGTCAGATGTGCCAAAAGCGACTTTTCGTAACTAGGTACGGACATTATGAGTTTCTGGTTATGCGGTTTGGTTGACTAATGCACTGCAGTATTTATGGATCTGATGAATCGAATATTCTGACAGTGTACTTAGACAGATTTGTGGTAGTATTCATTGATGATATTTTGGTTTATTCTCGAGATGAAGAAGAACATACAAAATATTTGAGAATTGTGTTGCAAATTTCGCAGAGAGAAGCAGATTATATGCTAAATTCAAGTAAATGTGAATTTTGGCGAGAAGTGGGTTTTTTTGGACATATTGTATCCATTGAAGGCATCGGGGTAGATCCAAGTAAAATCTCACTATTGTCAATTGGAGTCCACCAAGATCATGGGATCGAAGTTAGAAGTTTCTTGGTTTATTGGTTATTATCGGAGATTTGTACAAGGATTCTCTATGATAGCTTCTCCGATGACTCGATTATTGCGAGAAAGATGTAAAGTTCGAGTGGACTGATGAATGTCGTGAGTTTCAACCGATTAAAAGATCTATTAACGAAAGCACGAAGATTAGTGCGGCTGAAAGGGTAAGGAATTTGTTATTTCTGATGATGCCTCATTAAATAGTTTAGGTTGTGTCTTGATGCAAGAAGGTAAAGTAATAGCCTATGCTTCAAGACAACTTAAACCACATGAAAGAAATTATCGGTACATGATCTTGAGTTATCCGCTATTGTTTTTGCATTGAAGATATGGCGGCATTACTTATACGGTGAGAAATGTCATATTTATACCGATCATAAAAGCTTGAAGTATTTGATGACACACGAAAGATCTGAATTTAAGACAAATGCAGGTGGCTTGAATTGATAAAAGACTATGATTTGATTATTGATTATCATCAAGGTAAGGCTAATGTTATGGTGATGCTTTGAGTCAAAATCTCTGTTTGCTTTACTGAGTTATGAATACCCGATTGTCAGCGACTAATGATGGTTCAATCATAGCTGAATTGAGAGCTAAACCAACATTTCTCTACAAAAATATGTGAAGCTCAGAAGAATGATGAGAAGTTACAGGTTAAACGGGTACAATGTGAGTCAGGTACTGATTCTGAATTTTAAATTGGGGTTGATGATTGTTTATTATTCAGAGGTAGGGTATGTGTACCCAAGAATTCAGAACTCATACAGAAGATTTTACACGAGGCTCACAGTGGTATTATGCCTGTACATCCGGGAAGTAATAAAATGTATAATGATTTGAAAAAGATGTACTGGTGGCCAGGTATGAAACATGCTATTTCTGAGTTTGTATCAAGATGTTTGATATGTCAACAAAGTTAAAGCGAGAACATCGGTACCTTCTGGGTTACTTGACCAATTACTATACCGAAATGGAAATGGGAAAGAATCACTATGGATTTTGTATCGGGTTACCGTTGTCTCGAGGAAAAAGATGCTATTTGGGTGATTGTTGACCGATTGACAAAGTCAAGACACTTTATTCTGCAGACGTATGGATGATTCTTTAGATAAAACCATTTGAATTGTACATATATCCGAGATTGTCGGAGTTACATGGAGTGCCTATCTCCATTATATCGATAGAGATCCCCGATTTACGCCTCGTTTTTGGGATAAATTGCAAGAAGCTTTGGGTACTCGGTTGTATTTCAAGATCGCATTTCATCCTCAGACAGATGGCCAATCTGAGCGTGTAATACAAGTATTGGAAGATATGCTTCGATGTTGTACACTAGAGTTTAAAGGTAATTGGGAGAGGTATCTACCTTTGATTGAATTTGCTTACAATAATAGTTATCGATCCAAGTATTAAAATGGCTCCATATGAAGCTTTGTATGGTAGAAAATGTAGAACATCATTGTATTGGACAGAGCTCAGTGAAAAGAAGATACATGGGTTTGATTTAATCCGGGAAACAGAAGAAAAAGTAAAGGTTATTCGGGATAGTTTAAAAGCGACTCCGATTGCCAAAAATCATATGCCGATCTTAAGCGAAAAGAGATTGAATTTCAGTCGGTGACAAGGTATTTCGAAAGTGTCTCCTTGGAAGAAAGTTCTCGGTTCGGTCGAAAAGGTAAATTGAGTCCAAGATTTATCGGGCCATATGAGATCATAGAAAGAATTGGACGGTCGCTTATCGGTTGGCATTACCACGAACTTGATAGAATCCATAATGTTTTTCATGTGTCTATGCTACGACGATATCGGTCGGATCCTTCACATGTTATTTCTCAAATGAAGTGGAGATTCAACCGGATATGAGTTCTGAGTGAAGAACCGATCAAGATATTGGCACGGGAAACAAAGGAGCTTAGAAATAAAAAAATAAATTTGGTGAAGGTATTGTGGCAAAAACACGGGATCGAGGAAGCGACATGGGAACCGGAGGAGGCAATAAGGAAACAATATCCAAACCTCTTTACTGGTAAGATTTTCGAGGACGAAAATCCTTAAAAGGGGGGGAGAGTTGTAATGGCCTAAATTCAAGATTATCGGAATAATGGTTTCGCAACCATAAATCCGATTTAAATAGAAATTTATTTCAATATGTTTGCATGAGTCTTTATATGATAGGAAATATTTTTATAAATATTTATAAGATGTTAGTAATGTGGTATTAAACTTTCGTTAGAAAATTTTAACGTTTGGGTAGGTAATTAAATGAAAAGGACTAAATTGAAATGAAAGTAAAAGTTGAATTATAGATTAAAAGAAATTATGAAGGACCAAAATGGCAATTATGCCATTTTGTAAAGATGAGGCGGTTTATTGAAGAAAATCTGAGATTTTTTTTGTATATTATTATATTATATTATTATATTATTATATTATTATATATATATATAAAGAAAATAGAAAAGAAACAAAAGGATAAAACAAAGGAAGAAACAGAGAGCAAACGTGAAGGGAGAAAAAGAAGAAGAAGAAAAGAAAAAAAAAGGGGATAATATAGTTTTTAAAGCTTGGAGTTTAATTTGGTAAGTTAATTTAGTCCTTTTCTTTTAATTTTGATGCTTTATAAGTTTTAGAACAAAGTTTTGATGAATTTAAGTTGAAATTTTTGAAGTTTCAGAGTTTTTGAATATAGCATATGATGAATAAAATGATGAATTAGTGGTTTAATTGAAAGAATTTGAAGTTAGAATTGGGTAAAGGATTTAATTGTAAAATAAGCTATAACAAAACTGTTTTGGACAGCAGCAGTAGAGTAAATTTGAAAAATCACTAAAAATCGTAGAAGTGTAATTAGAAGTTGAGTGAGATATAAAATTAAAGCTTATTGAGTCTATTTTCATATGAAAGAAACATGGAAAGCAAAGGAATTCTGTAATTTAAGATATTTATATTTTTGTAAGACTGGTTCAGAGGGATTTCGGGATCCCCTGTTCTGACTTTGAAAAATCATAAAAAATTGGAGAAAAATAATTAGGGGCTTAACTTTATATGTTTAGAATCCTGAATGAGTCTATTTTCAAATGAAATAAATAAGAAGGTCATATGAATTCTGTACGAATAGTAATTTGATTCGTAGTGAAGAGAGGTCAGAACAGTCAAACAGTAAAACAGGGGAAACTTTAAGAATAATCTGGTATTGATTGGCCATACCAAAAATTCTGAAAATGTTATGGGAAGAAGATATGTGAGTCTAGTTTCAGGTAAAATTAACGGTTCTTCATTTGGAGCTCTGTAGCTCGAGAAATAAATAATTTAGTGACTGTGACTCAAGTAGACAGCTTTGAATAAGCTAAAAATAATAATAGAATTATAGAAAATGCTACATGTGAACATGAAATGTATTGAATTGATGATTGAATTTATTTATTTAGATCCGAAAACTCAAATACAAAGCTAGATCGAGGAAAGGAAAAAGTCCCGGATTAGTAGATTTAATAAACGAACTAGTATCGAGGTAAGTTCATGTAACTTGAATTATATTCTTAAATGTTTGAAATGTATGGTATTGATGTGAATATGATTTGAATTTTCATTGTATGAAAATTGATGATACATTGGTATATTTGATTAAAAAAAAAGAAAGAAGAAATCCCGGTTGAATGAAAGGAAAATTCGATGGATCTCTAAAAGGAATTGACGGTAAAAAGGATCTAGCCGGACGGGTGATCCTATCCCGATATAGCCTCTCAGAAGAATATGTGGAAAATGGATTTAGCCGGACGGGTAATCCGAATTAGGGTTCAATTTAGCCTCGGGTCGTAATTGAGATCCAAGCTCATTAGAGTAATTGTCGTTGCGAGGATTTAGCTCGACTGGTAATCCCGACAATACTCTATGAGTTTATATTGAGTGATTTAGCTCGACCGTAATCCCATTTGTAAAGATGAGGTTCGCGTGGAGTGTGCTCTCTGAAATGAAAATGTGCGCACATGAATATGAATTGACGGATTCGGATTTGTACACTAAAGTGTACCACTGAAAATCCATCGAAATTCGAGTAATTCAACGGGATAAATATGGAAAAATAACAAGGAAATGGAAATCATGATATTGATGAGCTCATCAATCATGGTGTGTATATTATTGATATATGGAAATTAATGGACTAACTTGGATGTTGAGTTTGTGAATGTTAGGGTAATAATGCATTGAGTGAGTATATGAATGTTTATTGCTTGTATTGAAAATACTAGGTAAGTATAATTCTTGTTACATGGGCTTACTAAGCACAAAGTGCTTACCCTATTTCCTTTTTCCCTGTTTTGTAGTGTTAAGAGCTCGGAGGTCGGATCGGTAGGAGACTCATCACACTATCAACCCCAGTATTTTGGTATTTTAAGAAACTTTATTTTAGAAATCAATGGCATGTATAAGCTAATAAAATAAATGTTAATATGAAATGAATGTAAGGTCAGCCATTGGTATGACCTATGTGTTAAAGTTATCTTATAAATATGCATGAATTATTTTGAAAATATGTTGAATTGGAATGGTCTCGGTTTTAAAAAAAAAATTGTAAACTTCGGTAATGCCCCGTACCTTATTCTGACAACGAATACGGGTAGGGGGTGTTAAAAAGTCACTTACCTCATATTCACTTACCAACTACATAATTTAAATATAACAATTAATAGTAAATAATTTAAATTATGGTAATACAAACCCAATTTTGCTCGATTATTCCTCGATAACCTTCTCCTTTTCTTTGTGTGCCGATGCCTCGAGTTCCTTGTTAGCTATGAAAATAATAATAATTTACACTATTAATTACAACATTAATTTTTAAATTTTTTGGCAATAATAATTGAATTTCTATTCATTTTTATACCCTAATTCCAATTTAATCTTAACTAGATTTATCTACTTTTCTAATTTAATTCACACTTTATTTCTATTCAGATTTTGACCAAACTCAAATTTAACTATTAAATTTTCAGCATAAATCCCTAATTTTCGAATTCTTCTCAATTTAGTCTCTACAACACAAAACTTATAACTTCTTTTACAATTTAATCCCTTTATCAATTCTAACTTGAAATTCATTCAATTAAATCCCTAATTCAACAATTTGTCCAATATGAACCATACTTAAAAACCTATAAACTTCCAAAAACCTCAACTTATTTCCAGCAAAACTTTGTTTTAAAGCTTCTAAAACATCAAAATTAAATAAAAGAGCTTAATTAACTTACCAATTAAACTTCAAGCTTCAAATCCCTAATTTTCCCTTTTATTTTTCTTTCCTATTCTTTCTTTCTTTTTCCTGCTCTGTTTCGAAGCCTCTGTTTCTTCTTCTTTGTTTTTGCTTTTGCTTTTATTTCTTTTTAGTTTCTTTACTTTATGTTATAATAATAAAATATATAATAATTATTTAATAATAAATATCTTTTAGCTTAAATTATAAGTAATTATATATTTATTTTACAAGTGTACAAATATATGCATTACACATGTATAATTTAATCACCATATATTTGTCTTTATTTTAATTTATTTATCATATAAAAAATATTATAATATAATAAAAATACAAATATCTTTTACTTATTATTTAAGAAAATATATAAATATTTTACAAGTGTATAAATACAAACATTACACATGTATTTTATCATCACCATACATTTGACATAATTTAGTTTATTTTCATAATATAATATTTATAATAACTTAATTTAATAATATATTTTATAATTAAATCATATATAATTATATAATTAAAATCTAAAATATCTAAGATTTTTAGCATGGTTTGTGGCCTCATTTATGAGGATTGACCTAATTGCCCTTTTAGTCCTTTTTATTTTCTTTTAATCTACAATTTAACTTTTACCTTTTATTCACTTTAATCCCTTTTTTCCTAATTACTCTTAATTAAGCTAAATTCACTTAATTAAAAACCTAATTAGACACACAACTAGGCTCATAATTACTTCTAATAATTATTTACGCACTCGGTTTACTAAGACGGAGGCCCGATAATGGACTTTTTCGATGCCCTTGAATTTTGGGTAATTACATTGTCTAAATGGACCAGGCCTCGAATAAGAGTTTTTTTGACCTGGGCCCAACTGGAATAAATTAATTATTTTTTAATAAAATTATCTTGTTGTTTTGTTGTTGTTCCTAGTGTTTTGGTGTTATTTTTGATGTTGTTTTTGTTGTTATTTTTACTGTTGTTTTTGTTGTTTGGGAGTTGTTTTTTGCTACTGTTTTTAATGGTTTTTTCATTGTCGTTTTTAATATTATTTGGATATTGTAGAACTTATGTTTTATTGTTAATTTTATTACTATTTTAATTTGTTTGTTGTTTTAATATTTGTTTTAATGTTTAAGTGCATTTGATATATTATATTTGTTTTAAATTTGTTGTATATAATAAAATAATTAAAAAATTTAATATGGGTTAAGCCAGGTCAAGCTCGAGTTTGGCTTCTATAATTCAGGCTGAGCTTGGACAAAATTTTAAACTCGTTTTTTGAGATAAGCCTAGAAAATAGGCCTAAAATTTTGTTGAGGCCTGACCCACGATCAGCTCCACTCCCCTACTTTTTTTTCATCTATTTGGGTCCTTCACATTTGATTGATGATGTCATTATATGGGATATTAATTGATGAAATAATAATGGAGTGAATTTTAACCGAGTTTGAGTAAAGATTTGAATAAAATATTTAGCTTGATTATTTTTTATAGAATAATATTTTTTTTATCCTTCACCTTGGGAATTAAGTTTACTTTATCATTGAACTTAGCAACAATATTCATTTTAGTTCCTACACTTAAAATTTTATTTATTTATTTATTGTCAGATTAAACCAATCAAACTGATTGAATCAAAAGGTGATAATCTAGCTTGTTCAACTATCGATCATGTTATTATAACACTAAATATAATATTCTGAAATTATATCATCTCATCACCTAAAAATTTATATATATATATTTTTTAAAATTTTTAAGTAATGATGTAAGACAATCTTATAATGTCACATCATTAAACTTTTATATTTTCCAAATTTAAAGCCAAATAAACCTAATTCTCAAATTTAAATGCCAAAGGGAATAAAAGAATTATAGATACTAAAGTGAATCAATTACCAAATTCAGGGTAAAAATTTATATTATCCATTATTTTATTTAATATAAACAAATTTGTTTACACCAACAGTTGCAATCAAAAAACGACACTGAAAAAAGAAAACATGATCACATGAATGTATGATATCTCAAAATCTTTTTGACACAACATAAAATAATATAAATACGATTATGATATAACAAAATACATAAAAATAGCTATGAATACAAGATATGAAGGTCGAATTATTTAAGACATTGCTTCGTCTTTCAACTGTCATTTTTCCGGTATGCTGTTAATTTGAATCTCCGGTTAATGCCGAAGCACTGTCACTGGTGTTGCCAACCTCGGTTTTACAGAGGGGACAACATGCATTGATTCTCAACCATTTATCTACACACTTTACATGGAAGACATGGATGCATGGCAGCTCCCTCAGTTCGTCATTGTCCGCATATGCTGCCAAGCAAATACAACAAACCTGCAACACCTCCGGTCCATAAGTTCGATTAGTATCTACATTACTCAGACTTGGATCTATGTGTCGGATACAAGTATAGAGCTAACATGAGCATGTTCAGGTTTTTCGTATATTTGAAAGGTCTTTGAAGGGTCACATTCCCATATCAGATGGGTATGCGTCAGACAGGAGTGCCAACACGGATACTTCAATAAAAATGAAGGGTCGAAGTAACATGGAATGCTTTAAATTTGTTCGGTTTCATCTAGTTCGATCCTAGCAAGTACACAGAATTAAGTTCAAGTGGGTTGCATTTTACATCTAAAGACCGATAAACTGATAGCAATAGCATTGAATTGAACTGAACTTACTGCATCTTCTCCCGATATCACACGTTCTTTTGCAGTACCGGAAGCCAGAACTCCACATGAAACGTCCGGATCATCAACATTTCCAATTTTCTTAGATTTGAACCTGTAGGCCGGCAATGCGCTTATAGATTCCATGGTGGCTCCTCTAGTTGGCGAAAAGTGCTCCCGAAAACCGAGGACAGAAATTACGCAGGGCAAGCAGCAACAAATTGCTGCACATAGTATGAATGGCATAGCATATCCAATAAAGCTAAAAGTAAGGAACACTACACATAACCTGCAATGAAACCGATGAACAGTTCTTAAACTGCAACAGAACTGCAACTCTCAGTCAAAAAGAGTAATCGATATCATAAGTCCTCGTCGTACCTGTACATTTTAGGAGCATCAGAAGGAGATGAATGACCACCAAATATCCACATATTGCCTATGATAAACCACACTGCGAAGAAACAATCTAGCACCATCTTGAAACGGTCTACTAATACATCAAACCTGCAAATCCAATGCCGATTCTTCACTTGATGACACCATTGATATGATAACATACGGAATCGAAAGAAATTTGTGAGATATTATAATAATTGCTTATATTATATAAGCATACATGTATCAACCAAAGAGTGTACTGTATTTTTTTTTCCCATATTCAAGCTGTTTAGCCTATGTTACTCAGACTCTGATGTGAGTATTGGATACGGTATCCATACACATGTCCCTATATACTTTTGTGATGTACAAATTATTTTCCTTTCCATTCTATCTAACTTTATCATATAAAGTAATAACTAACAAACAAATGCAAATGCAAATTGCAAACACACCTGGTACTTAAGGTTCCGGAAATATGACCGGCCCTTGTTGATTCAGTGATGTGATCATTCTCCTCATCCAAAGCTTGAATAATTGCGATAGCTGTAAATGGTGTAGACTCACCGGGATTGCCGTAAGAAGAACCTTGACTTGAGTGCAACGAATCTTGCTCAATACCACTGTTGCGGTTACGGTAGCGCCAATAAAGAATAGGAAGTTTTGCAACACAACCAGATGCATAACCAACAATCCATGTGAACAAGGGAGCTTCTGGCTTTTCGTTTCTCGACAACGATAGAACCACCACAGATGCTGAAATCTGACTGACAATAAATAGTAACTCGAACAAAATCCATAATGCAGAGTTTAAAGGGCTCCTGCGATGCCTCGTGAATGAAGAATTCCAAGAGTTCAACCCGTTCGAGGAAGAAGTCTGATATCCAGAAGCTTGTGTGCTGCTTGAAGATCTATATTCATTCCGTGCTAAGTTCACTCTAGAAGATAATTCATCCAGAGACGAGCTCGAAGAAGCATCGTCAAGCTCGTCATGCCATGTTAAGTTAATAATGTGCTCTTGATCGCTATGGCTTTCCACATGTTCCATTAGCAACGGGTATTGGTCAGTTTGCTTGCTGTTATCTTCTGAAGAGGAACTGTCCATTTAAATCTGCTGACCAAATTACATAGTGTGGAAGCATAGGTTGTTTATCGACTTTCCAGATATCTACTGCTTTCCACCCAAAGTTCACAACTGGTACCACTCAACTTAACACTCGACAACACAACATCGATAGAACCAACAACTTTACTCCATCCATATACAAAAGCTGCCATGAATCGAACATAGAATCAATTTTATACTAATCATGCTAACAAAAACCATGTCTTGAAATTTCAGAGAGCATATGTGTGTGTATGTCGTTATAACACAATAACAACAATGCAAAGCTGGAAACTAAAATCAAGCAGCTCAAGCTCACCAAAGTGATGCATAAACAGCATAGTCAGCCGACAATGCGACTACAACATGTTGAGGATTGCATTCGCTACAAATACATTAATAAATCAGTTCAAATCACTCGGCGATCGTAACAGCCAACATACCAAATCACTCGGCGATCATAACAGCCAACATACGAAGATCAGCGATCAAACCCTAACAACCTAAAATATCTGATAATTTCACACAAAATTCATACAATACTAAATATGAACTAATCATAAATAAAAATCCAAGCAAAAAAAATGGAATTTTTCAAAAGATTAAAAAATTCTATACATTAAATTTGCAAAAATGCAACCTAAACTACTAAAAAACACAGTATAGTGGTGACATTAAGCATCAACAAGGCTTTAAATATCTGGTATTTCTACAGAAAATACATATAAAACTAAATTAAAACTACTCATAAATAAAAACCCAAGCAAAAAAAAAAAAGAAGAAGAAATTAAACCTTTTTCAACAGACCATGATTGAAGTAAACTAAATATTAAATTTCCAGTTATAATTTTGATAACCCATAACTCTATAAGCATAAATTTTCACAATAACTTGAGTTCAACTGAAAATTAAACAAAGTTCAATCTTCTATATATTTAATCTATGTCTTTTACGCAAATTGGAATCGACCCATTAATTAACTAGAAGGAAACTGAAAACCCATTATCAAGTTTGCAGAATCAAGCTAAAATAACATGAAAATGAGAAAGGGAAATAGATATTTACATTGGAATACAAGGTTAGAACATTACCTAATATTTTCAATCAAAACATCTTAGAGTATAGGAAAGTAAATTAAAGGAAAAAAAAAGTGTGAATAATTACACTGAAATAGCTTTCAAAGCACAAAACTTTTTATTTTCTTTCATTTTCTCGAGAAAATACAGCGACAGCATTTCTGCTCCATTGCTAACTCCAAAACAAGAGAGAGAGAATAAGCAAGAGTGGTCTTGGTTGGTAAGAAAGTGATAAAATTCGTGGACCGTTTGATTGAGAGAACTGAGATCAAAGTCGTTGATCTTTTCGCGACCCATTGGTTTTGATCTATTTATTATTATTATTATTATTTTGGGGGCACGAAGATCTATTTAGGATGAACTGTGAAATTTTCAACACGCTGCTGATTCCTTGGAAAATATTTTTCTCTCACTTGAATGCATGGAGTGAATGGACATTATTTTTTATTTAAATTATTAGAATATATGTAGTTGAGGTTAAAATACTTTATAGGTCTCTGTATTTTTCACAAATTTAAAATCTAGTCCTTATATTTTTATTTTTAGAAATTCAGTCTATCTATTTATATATTTAAAAATCTAAATCAAATTATTAACACTGTTAAATTATTGATGTGATATTTTAAAATAAAAAAACCATTGATAATACTGTAACTAAAAAATGATATTGTAATAAACTTAAATTTTAAAAATAATTTTAATAATATTAACGGTTAAACTTAAATTTTGAATTTAAATGATAGATTCCTAAAAATAAAAATATACACAGTAAATTTAAAATTTATAAAATATTCAGGGAGTTCGGACATATTTTAACCAAAAATAGAATTCCCATATGTTAAACATGATGAGTGATGTGCGGCTAAGATTGCCTACGACCCAAGTGCTAAGCACAATGGCACGTACAGTGGAGATGAGCTTAGGGCTACGGCTAGCAAGAAATGACCGACAACCAATGAAATAGGGGCCATCGTATTAGGGTAGCCAATAGACCTGTTTGATTAAGTGGGATTTAAGATAAGATATTGGGTTGAATTTTTTTGTAAGTTACTTCTTAAATTTGGTAATTGTTCTTATATTTGAATTAAATAATTATTTTCATTTTGAAGCTGAAACTCTTTTTTATTTAAATTAGTCTATAAACTTAACAATTGTTCTTATATTAGAGTCTAAACTTTAGGGTATTAAAAGAAATATTAAAGATTAACTTTGACCAAAAAATTCAAGTCTCAATGCGAAAACAATTGTCAAATTTAAAAGCTAACTTGGATAAAAAAATCAAGCCCAATACGAAAACAATTACCAAATTCAAAGACTAAGTAAGACCAAAAAAAAAAAAAGTTAAAACCTCAATATATGAGTAATTACCACAAATGAAAAAAAAAATTTAACCTAAAATATTCCTATTTTTTTATGTTTATTTAGATTTTGCCCAATTTAAAATATGAATTATATTTTTATATACAATTTTTTCAATAAAAATATAATATTGTCCAAAAATTTAGTTCGGTGTGACTCACCCATTGTTTTCCCTAACTCCAAACAAAATAGATCAATATAGGGTATCTTTTAGGAAAAATTTTCAAAATATATAAACTTTAATTTATATGGTATAAATATATTTATAAAACTTTAATTTTTATCTAATTGTACACATTTAAATAAATAAGTACATCAATTTATTTTCATATTTCATAAATATAATTATTTGTGTATATAATATGTAAAGTTAAAATGATATTATATTGACAATGATGTTATCGATTTATGAAAATTAAATCAAATCAAAATTTCATGTATAAAATTACACGAGATCAAAATAAATGTATAACATTACACATTTTATCAAAATTTATATATAATTTTGAGATTTACTCCTAATGTGTAATTGTGTTTGGTCTATTAATTGAGCCACGTTTTCATGGTCAATGTAAAGCACTTTGGGTTGGATACCGCTTTGAATATTATATACATTAAATTATGGCAAGTCATTATGTGGATAAAAAACATAATTATATAACAAATATATTTATAAAAAATGATATATTTTGTAAATGAAGTTTTGATTGAACGATAAGAAAATACAAATGTTGAACACTATAGAGATTTGTGAGGTATGTTTGATAAACCATTAAAGTTTTCAAAAAAAAATTTTAATTGTGTTTGGTAACTATATTAACCTTTTAGATAATATAAAATTTCAATAAAAAAGTATTTGACTGAAAGAGTATAATTACTTTGAAATTCTTATATTATGTTTGATTGTACAAATTATAATTACCCAGTTACATACTTTATATTTTTTAAAAATATTATTTTTTATAAAAATTATTAGTATTATAAAAAAAATTAGTATTATAAAAAAATTAAGCAAATAACAAAAAATTAATTTAAATAATCATGTATATTATGTTAGTCTAAAAAAGTAGTTAATAACACGACTACTAATAAAAATAGCAAGAAAAATAAACTCTATAGGCAAATTTATCTCATTGTTGTAGTGTATATTTGTTGGGGTATTCCATTTTTAATATTTAACATATGCTCATTATCATTATCTGTTGGTTCTTGACCGAGTTAATCATCATTTGAATTTGCATCATTAAGATTATCATAACTTCTTTCTCCCATGTACTCTACGAAGTATCAATCACCTTAATTCCACCTATGATTGAAATTGTGAAATATGCAACATACTGGTACAATCCAACATTGTTTTTTTAATACTATATTAATGTGATGTTGTTAATATGAGAAATATTTTTTTAGAACAACAAATTGAAGCCTTAAATGTTTCAAATTAAAGCCTAAAGAGTTCAGGAGTTGTCTATGGAACTTGAGTCTAGCACGTTCTCTCAAATGGTGCAATAAATTTTTCTATTTGCACAATTAGCATTGACCTTATAATATTTGGATTCACATGTCAATCGCTCTATAGTTTTAATCATAAAAACTTATATAAACTTAATTTGGACAAAGATTTATACTAAGTTATATCTCTTTTTATAATACATAAATTAAGTAAAAAATAATATAAATTTTATAATATATAACTTTTATAAATAAGATTTTATAAATTGTCCAAAATTTTCATAATACTTCTTATAAATAATATAATTTTTTACAATAACTTTAAAAAATTATTTTTATAAATAAGTTAATATATAAAAAAACTATAACATTTTGTATGAACAAGTATATTATTTTTATAATATATAGCATGTACACATAAATAAGTTATGTCCATACTTGGTCATAAATTTTTTATAAATAAATATATTACAACACTATTATAACATGTAAATTATTTTTATAAAAAACTTTTTGACCGTAACTTTAAAAATATTTTAGGATTTATAATAAGCTATAATATAATTTTTTTTATAACTTTACAAAAACGCAAATTATTTTTATAATATAATTTTTTAAGATTTATAACATAAGAATTTTTTTTGCCATAACTATCCCAAACACTCATACAAATTCATACTTATAATATAATTCTTTTAAGGATAAATTACACCAACAGTCACTCAACTTTGGGGTAGCTGACAAAACAGTCACATAGGTTTCATTTCAGTCACTCCACTTTCGAAAAGTTACAAAACAGTCCTTTTTGTTGTTTTCATCACAGACGTCACGGCAAAGTGGCATGGCAGGTGACGCGTCCTTGGTGTTAAAAAACTGTCCAGCTAGCCAGTTACTCTCATTTTAACAGCCCTACCAGCACCATTTTGGTGTTAGAGGAAAAGAAAAAGAAGAAGAAGAGGAGGAGGAGAAGAGGAAAAATAGAGATACCTGAAGTGATTCCGGTGTGCTATTATAGAAACCCAACCAAATTAAACATGTCTTGGTCCAATGACAACCCAGATAGGAGGTTTTTTGGGTGTAAAAATTTGGCAGTGGATTTCAAAAACCATGTCAGATTTTCAGCTGGTTTGATCCACCATTGACGCCCCGTTCACGAATTATGCTGTTGGGTCTTCTGAAAAAAGTGAGGACATTGAAGGATGCAAGGAGGAGGGAGAGAAGAACCTGGTTTTTGGTGCTCGTATTTGTAACTGTTTTTTTTTTGTTTTTCAAACCTTAAAAATCAGCTTATGTTATTGTTGTTAGCATTGAAAACCAGGTTATGTTTTGTAATATTGTTGCTGGTATATTGTTGCTTATGTTGGTATACATGGCTGCTGGTACATTATTGCTTAACATATGTTAGACATGGCTGCTGTATACATGGCTAACTAGCTCATGTTGTTGTTTACAAACACTTGAAAGACTTGAAATGGGATTTTTTGTTGATTACAAATTGTTTTTGTAATATTTTTGTTGCTTACAACAGTTAGAAAGAATGTTTAATCTTCATTTCATTTGTATTTCTCAATACTCATATATCAGAAAAAGATAACAGATGGAAAAAAAAACATATGTATTTCTCAATTCTCACACATTTGTTTTTTCAATACTCACATGTTAGAAGAGAAGAGATAACACAAATAGCATGGATCAATGCTCATATATTAAGGCCAAAATGTCAAACTGTTTACAAAAAGGAATGAGGGGCAAAATATTGCCAAATTTTCCTACAATTCAATACAATTGAACAAATGTGAATTGTAGGGAAATTTACAAAATAAAATAAAATTCAGTGACTATATGCCTAAGTTTATCAACAGTAGCAATCATAGGCAAATTTACAAAAAAAATTATCTGCCTAAGTTAATAAATCAGTAGCAGGCAAATTTGCACATTTTCAAAAAGTTAACAAAAGAAGGTCTGTTCACATCATCATCAATAGTCTGTCATGGATGACTCTTGAGTAGGAGGCATACATCTAAAAGTGGTTGGTTTTCTCTTGAATGGGAGCTTTTCTCTTAGGGCAGCTTGTTGATGAGTTGGGGCAGTAGGTAACTGAGTTGGGGCAGCAGGTAACTGAGTTGAGGCAGCCTGTTGAGTTGGGGTACCCTTTTGCAGATTTGGGGTAGCCTGTTGCTGAGTTGGGACACCAATTTTATGTCTTTTGACCTACAGGAACAAGAGAAATATGAAAAACAAATCCATAAACATAAGTATACTATAACTTAAGGCAAATGAATTACTGGAATGTTTTGGCCAACTTCCCTTTTGCAACTCCTCTTATTGTGGCCTATTCTTTTGCATTTACTGCACTTCATGTCCACCCCTCTCTTGCTCAACCTTTCTGTTGTTTGTGGTTCATCAGGTTCTTGCATTCTCACCTTAGTAGGTCTGCTAAGTGGCCTTCTTAGTGTAGGAGGCAGTATTGGCAGCATGTTTGACAAAGTGGCCCATTGTTTAGGACCTCTTACTGGACTTATAAAGTTGGAGTAAATTTGAAGCTGGGTTTGCTTGGTGTACCAGGTTTGTACATAGGTCTCTGGGAACTCATCTTTTAGATGAATGACAGCCAATGCATGCATATAAGGGATGTCAGTGAGATCTCAATTCCTGCAGGAGCGGTAATTCTCAACTAAGTCCACCACATGCTGGCTGTCAGGACCACATTCAACCTGATACTTGTCCCCACCAGCATGTTATGGAACACACCTAAAAAACAGTCAGCATGCTTGGTTAAAAAAAAATCACTAAAACAACATTGTGAGCAGCCCCACCAACAATGATACACACATACCCCCTAAAAAACAGTCACTACATGCATATTATAAAAAAAATACTCACTGCATACATATTAAAAAATAGTCAACACACCAACAATCAGTGCATGGATATTAAAAAAATTCACCAAAACAGCATGTGACCAGGAACATGAAGTCAGAATAAAGGCATCAGAAAGATTAAAAATGGTAACTTTACCTCAATGAATCTTTTATATTTACATCCAGCTTTTTCTTGATCTTTGGACACAACATTTCTTTCCATTTGTCAGCTTCTTCTTTCTTCTTGACAATAAGCAACATAACCTTGGTCCTTATTGTTTCCATCATGGTCAAAATAGGTTTCCCTCTTGCTTTCAGTATCATATGTTAGTAAACAACATAAATTCTTAGTGAATTGCTAATGATTAGTAAGAAACATAAAACATAGGGGTTTACCTTGTTAAATGATTTAGAAAGATTATTCACCAACATGTCAGAATGGCTCCTAATTGAGAAGTGAGACCTTGACCAGTGAGTAGGGTTCTTTTCCTTCAACCAATCATAAGCATGCTAATTGGTTTTCCTCTGTTCATCCATGGCATCCTCAAAATCCCTTGTAGTGCTTGCTCTGGCAGCTTTCTAAAGCAAATATTTCAATTCCTTTGTTTGGAAACCAGCTTTCTTGAAATTGGCATGTAGGTGTCTAACACAGTGTATTGTTTCTGCATTAAGAAATAACATACATATTGCTTCTCTGCAATTAGAAAAAAAAACAGTTTAATTCTTTGGCAATCCTTAAATAGAAACAATATAAAAAAATAAATAAATGGAGTTTTACCTTTTGTTTGTTAGACATGAAAGATATTTGGTAGGAGCTCACAATTTCCAAGTCTATTGCAAGCAACTCCAAGAACCAAAGCCATGATGCTTGGTTTTCACTTTCGACAGCAACATATGCAAGAGGATAGATGCCATTATTTGCATCTATCCCAACAGCTGCAAGCAAGTAGCCACCATAGTAGCCCTTCAAGAAACATCCATCTAAACCTACTATCCTTTTACAACCAGCCCTATAGTCATCTTTGCATGCCTGCAGACAGGCATACATCCTTTGAAACAACCTGTTATCTAGATAACAGATTGTTGTTGTTCCCTCATTTTGTGTCCTAACCTCTAACAAATACTCATAAATCTTCTCATATTGAGCATTATGGGCTCCTTCAATTAATTCTAATACCCTAAGTTTAGCCCTCCTACATTTGGTTAGTGAGACTATGCTTGTAATGATTTCAGAGAAAAATCAGGATCAGCAATGAATTTTTCTTTATAATGTTCACCTATCCAAGCTAAGGTTACATTCTTATTTTTATATACTTCAGAACAAGTAAGGTTAGGGTTTGAACTCCTAATTTGCCAAGTCTGGTCAGTAGGGCCATTAAGGTTTAGTCTAGAAGCCCATATGAACCAAGAACATTTTTCACTGCAGACTGCCTTTAACCTTTTTAAATCATCTTTGGGAAATTTAATAAAATAACTATTCAATCTCTCATACTGCTTGGTAGCTTCTTTTAGACTGTCTTTAGACTTAAATAACATTCTAACCTTAAGTCTAGGATTACTCATGTCATTCTCTAGGTTGAACTCAGGCCAATTTTGGCCATCTGAGTCAGATTCATGTGCACTATTTAACCTTCCAGAATCATCACTATCACACAGTTCATCTACTCCTATACCATCTATGTTTAAACCATCTAAATTAACTCTTATCCTATTAGACACATCACTTTTAGATGTAACACTACCAGACACATCACTACCAGACATGTCTTCTTCATTCTCATTAAGATTGTCATCAATTAAACCTGCCAAACAAAGTACTCATCAATAAAGGCAGACAACATAGGCAAACACTTTAACCACTCTGTTAGACAATAACCAATACAAAATACCCAATAATTTAATACAAACACAACCATTTCTGTCATGTATATGGCAGACAACAACCAATACAAAAATAATTTAATACAAACACAACCATTTTTGTCATTCACATGGCAGACAATAACCAGTACAATAAAGAAGGTAAATAACAAATTTTGATTTTACCACATACAATATAGCAGCTTGGATACAAACAATGACAGATATACACAACAAACATCAGTTTCATAATGGCATTCATACAATGGCAGATACAAACAATAAACATCATGCACACGGCATACAATACACATTATATGTCGTACACTTTAATAACCAAACCCTAATCTGTCATGCACATTAATAACAAATTTGAAATCAGAATCAGTGAGTGTTTCAAAATTGAAATCGAAATTAAAATCAGAATCGAAATCAAAATTGAAATCGAAATAACCCTAAATAACCCTAAATCAAAATAACAACATTGAAATCCAAAAAATTTAAAACTAAATGCAACAACTTACCCGTTAAAGTGGATGTAACAACATTGGTAGCTTCTCTTCTATTGTCTATTGTCGCTCAGAATCAAAAACACTGAATGGTTTCTGGTTTCGTCTTTTTTTCTCTCCCTAAACAAAAAAAACCAATCGTACACTGTTAATCGATTATTGAATCGATTTCTAACCCTAAACCCTTCTTAATCGATTCCCAAATCAGTTTCAACCCTAAAAAACCCCAAATCACAACCGAAATTTCCCCAAATCAATTTTCTTTTTTTTTCCAAACCCCCTAAATCCCAATATGTTTCTAACCCTAAAACTAAACTCATAACCCTTCAATTTTTTTCCCTAAACCAGCCCCAACTAAAACCCATCAGCCGCTTCACCAACGTGGCAAGTTAACTTGCCGCATTAGCTGGTTAACTTGCCACGTCAGCGGTCTCGTTAACCCCCTAACGAAAACTGTTAATCAGTGACTATTTTGTCACTTTTTCATAACGTTAGTGATTCTTTTGTAACTTTTCGAAAGTTGAGTAACTGAAATGAAATATAGATGACTGTTTTGTCAGCTACCCCAAAGTTGGGTGACTGTTGGTGCAATTTACCCTTTTTTTAATTTATATAAAAATATTTGTTTAAAATTGAATTTGGGTGTAATTACTTGCGTAACTACTCAAACTTTTATCTTCCCCCTAAGAAATGGAAAGTATAATTGGAGTGTTGCGATTACACCCAATTTAGTGGGACTCATCAATTACGATGGTTACCCAAATATGTGACTTTTCAATTACAAGTAATTACATTTAAATCCAATTACTAAGTGAATTTTCAAACACTGTCAAAATATTAAGTTGATCTATAAAATCTTATGAAATAAATTATTTCTCATTTTATTAAAATAAAATAATCAAATTATTATTTTTAACTTTTATCCAAATCAATTCAAAATAAAATAATCAATACCATATTAAGTTATGAAATAATGAATTTTCAAAAATCAAAATTTATTAAAATCAAACGAAATAATTATATTCAGTTCTTAATTTTACTAATATATCAATCAATTTTATAATATAACTTCAATACTAAAATTTTAATTTTTAATTTTTCAGCACTTACTTTTTCAATTTAACAAGCACACAACTAGGCTCAAACTTTGTTATGTATTTTTATGTTTCTATTTTTCCACATAAAATATATGAAATGACAAAAAACACCCTTAAAATAATATAGTTTACTATAAAGTAGGAGTATTTTCATTATTACCAACTGAGTTGGTGTTCAATTGACTCATGAAGTCAAGCTTTGTAAATGGTTCAATATTAGTAGATATAATATAATATACTCTGTAAAGTAAATATATTTTTATCATCACTCAATTGAGTTGATATCCGTTTGACTTGTGACATTAAATTTAATAAAAAGTTTAATATTAGTAGAGAGGTATATAAAGTTATAAATATATATGGTTAATTTAAATTAATTTGTTTTATTATAATTTCGTACATATTATTATATATTGTAATTATTATTAGTTTTAAATTATATATTTTATTATTTATTTATGTTATTTTTAAATGTGCATTGCACTTTGAAAAGAAGAACGGAATTTAAATTTAAAGACGATATTATTAGATAAAGTAACTACAAACCCCAAATGAATATAGAAAATATCAAATTAAGTTTTTTTTTTTCTAAAAAAAGGGAATTTTTGTTATGCGAGATGATTGAAACATCACGAGCGTCCTTATCCACTGACCTTAGCAATATTAATTGCATCCACTCTTCTGGATAACTAACTGTAAGTCACTGCCGACATAATGACTTCAATATTGTCATTCACATTCCCTTCAAATATCAAATTTCCTTGATTTGATGTTTCCTTTATATTTATTTATTTATTTTATTTACGTCTTGGTCCTTGTTTTTTTCTTCTTTTTTCTTTTTCCTTTCATAGGAAATGTTTTGCTTTATGAGAAACAAGTTAATCAACGAAAAATATGCTATTTTTTCCTATAAATTAATTTATTATTTTAAAAATCATAAGCCAAAATTTTGAAAAATTACATTTATGAATAATTTTATTTTTTATAAAAATTAATTTGAATCAAGCTTAATATATCATCATACTAAAAATAGTCTTAATCTCTAATTTTTTTCTTGTTGTTTCTGTTTCTTTTTCTTTTTTAATAAAATATATCATCATACTAAAAAAAATATCTATTTTTTTCAGAAATCATTTTTAAAAAAAATTATTTTCAATTAAAAAAATATAAATTTCTAAATGTACCCATCACCACCACCAGATGAAGCCAAAAATGTTGAGGGGTTAGGATATTTATATAAATTCAAGAAAATCAAAATAAGTTAAATGCTTAATTGGTATTAGATATTATAATTATCGAAATTTACTTTTTACTTAATTAATATTTAGATGCTATTTTGAATTAGTTTATTAAATTGTACTAAAAATGTTACTAAATTTATTATAAAAATTTATAAATTCTATAAAATAAAATAAAAACTTTGAAAAGTTTTGGGATGCCAAACACAAATTTATCATATTTTTAAACACTAATTATAAAATAAAAACAAAATATTTTGAAAACCAGCGGCAGAACAAGGGGGCTGGCAGGGCCCCAGCCCCCTAAAATTGAAAATTTTCTATTTAAACTATTTATAATTTATAAAATTTTAAATTAGTAATGATAAAATTACACTTTACCTCCATAAAAATATACAATTTAATTCCACCCAAAAAATTTTCTAGCTACTCAAAAAAGTTTAAATGAAATTTTACAATATTTAAGGGCAGTCCCTAATTCACCCCTGCCAATTACATATCTAAAAGAAAAAAAATTAAAATCAAAATTTATTATGAATATTTTATTGATATTCGATATTAAGACTTTAATCTTTATTAAAAGTAAAATTTTACATCATATGTACTTATATTTTTTATTCTTTTACTTTCTTTAATATTTATTTCATAACAAAATTGAAATTATAAAAAATATATATATCATAGATTGAATGGTAAAAATATTTATAAATGAATCTTCCTGAAGCTCCCATTCAATCTTTAAACATATTTTATTTAAATATTTCATATAAATAATCTTCCTGAATTCGATTTTTATTTAATTTTTTTTCGAAATAAACTATTTTTAAAGGAATCAATAAATGTCGTCAAATTTGAAAAAAAATATATCAATATCTGGGATATTTAGGGAAATAGATCAAATTTGGAGAGAAACAAAAAATGCGTTCCTCAGGAAGCGTTTTCTGCTAAAAACATGTCTTACATAATGCACTTTCTAACTTTTTAACACATCAACCTCTTTGGTTAAATGTTAATAGTTTTATCTTTTAATTCCGAGTTCAATTCCATTCATACTCATATTTGTATTTTTATTTCATGTTGGTCAAGCTTTACTTTTATTTTTAATTACTAATTTTAATATATTAACTCCTTTGGTTAGATGAATGATTTTAAGTAAATTTAATTTTTTTATGTTGTTTCAAGCTTTTTTATTTTAATTAATAAATATATTGTTTAAGGTTTTTTTTTTTCAACTCATATTTTTAATTAATAACTCTTTTATTTATAAAAACAAATATTTATTGCAAAATCGATCTATTTTCCTAAATATCTCATAAATTAACCCAAAACCCTAAATATATTTTTAAAAACAACATTTTTATTAAATCTGACTAATAAATGTTTAGATCTATCAACAGTCGAACTTAAATAAAAACTTTTTTTTATCACGATAAAATATAATTCGAATTTAAATTAATTTTTAATTATTTAAATTTTATCATAAAAATAACATTTTTAAATATTTTATTATTTTTTAAGTACTCAGGCTTGGAATTATTTTATTTTCTTTAAAGCGAGGTAAAACCCAAAAATAAATGAATGTTTTAATGAAAGAGGTTTGTAGTTGAGCTTCTAACTACCATAAGTACTAACTACCTCCTTAATTAATACCATTTCTTTTCTTCTTTTTGGTGAATATTATATATATATATATATATATATATATTGTGAATTAATACCATTTCTTAAACAGATGAATATATAGCTTTATGTGAATATTATTTCGGACTCGACAAAATTAATCTTAAATCGTAATAGTTATAATTAACCTAAAAGAAATACATTTATATTAATAAGTAGATATTTTTAATTAATTTAAAAATTGTAATTATTTATAAAAATTAATATAATAACAAAATTACATATTATTTGAAAAATATATATAATTAAATTTTAGCCCTCTCGGAAAAAAATTTACTTAGGAAAAAGGTCTCTAACTAAGAGCTAACATTAAAGTTCCCTCACTCTCTATTTTCCCCTATAAATTTCTACAGGCAACTGTTTTCTATCCATATTTCACCACATTTGTATGAAATAAATCATACAGAGAAAAAGGAAAAAATGAAAGCACCATCTCCACAACAGATTTCATATTATGAAGAAGTTAAAAAACGCCACGACGACAAAGGCTTCTTCTATGCCTGGTTTGTATTTTATTTTTATTTTATTTTTAATTTTAATCTTGTTTATACTAAAAATATCGTTATGTACTCGTATTATTCATTTTGAAAGTAAAAATCGTCTCTTGAAAGAGGTTAATTCTTTCAGGAGAAATCTTCAAAGTGTAATTTGCTAGGAAATGAATTAATCCCCCAACAATTGAAGGTATTGTATCTTGGTGGGTGGTTTTGTTTCCCGTTCTTTGTTAAGAGCTAACGTGCCATGAGAAGTTACTCGAAGGGTCTAGGTCAATTGATAAACTTACAATAATCAAACCACCAAACCGAGGGTTATAAATAATCGAGTTCTCATTTGTCTGAGTGAGTTCCATAATTATTTATAAGTCCACCAACCAATGCGCTCCTCAATTTTATGAACCAAGCTTTCAGAGCAATTACTCATGACACATTGACCCTCGACAACCAGAAGAAACAAAACCTCCCAAAAAAAAAAACAATATCTTTAATTATAGGAGAATCAGTCGGATGAATAATCCTTCAAAGTTTTCTCCCAAAAGAGTTAATCTCTCTCGAGACTTTATCTTTTGAGACAGATACCTTACAAGGTGTATGCTTGAGATGGTTTTTTTTTTTTTTTTTTTTTTTTTTTTTTTTTTTTTATGTTTATAAAATAATGGAGTTTGAAATGGGTGAATCCGGTGCAGTTTGTTTGCACTTTTTTGTTGCTGCTGCTGTTACGAGACATGCGAATGCTGTTGTTGCTGTGGTTAGAGTTTTTATATATCATCCAATCCAAGTCCAAGAAGCTCGCAGTATGTTCTCGAGAGGCAATCCTTCAAATAAATTCTCTTTCCTTCACACTAATAGCTACAATCCGTTTGTTGTGTATTTCAACTCTCAATTTCTTTTCTGGATCTTGAATTTTTATTTTATTTTTTTGCACATTGTTTTACCTACTGATTTTCATTGAATTTTATTTTGTTATAAAATATTTTCAGATTTGGTACATTAATGATTGAAATAACATAAATGTAACTGTTGACTCTTGCGCAATTTTTTATTTGTTTTAATATGCTGTAGAATTATGCCTCCTATTCTACAAATTTAGCTTATAAATAGATTTTTTTTACCCTAAAAAATTAACTTATAACATATTCAGGTATTAACTTTTACAAGCTTTAAATTTTTATTTCGTTGGGTTTTGAATTTAGGTTTATCACCATTTCTTGTATTCTTTATTTTTGCCATTTTAGTAGAACTATTTTTACCCGTAATTTTTTATTCTTTTTGAAAAAACTTTTTTACATAAAATATTTATATTCAATCTTTTCAGTTTCTTCGCTATTTTACTTTTTTGTTACTTAAACTAGAGTTTATCCCCAACATATGCATTGTTAAATAATTTAATTAAAAATTTTCTAATATCTAATAAATTAAGGATTTTAATAAGTTGTTTTTTGAAATTTTTTAATAGTTTTTTGCAAAAATTTTGAACCCAGCTATGTAACATTTTACAACTTTACGTACAAAACTCAAGGATAAATAAATATTTAATCTTTTTATACTTTTAAATATAATTATTTTAAAAAAAACCAAATAATGACAATATCCTACAACCTAAAGAACATTATAGCAAGAAGTTGACCTTACGTTTAAGCCGTTTTACAAATTTCTCATTCTCTTACAAACATTACAATTAAACACAGTTAATCTATCTGTCACGGCAGATGCTTAATAAAACAAAAAAAAATTACAGTTATTGGAAGAACCCTAAACAAAGATTTTGAAGCTCTAAAATTATGTTAGAATTCAAACCACCTGAAAATTGTGTGTTCTTTTTATCTGTTAGCAGTCCCCCCCTTGTAAGTCGCCCTTTTGTTTTTGGTCTTTAAAACAGTGTTTCAAGCAGTTTCGGAGATCTTAAGGCTGCCACGGATTTAAACTGGTATCAACAACAAACCTCATTAGTTAACATGTAGGAGAATCAAATGTTGTTTACAGCTCTCGTATCAACTGCGCCACTCGGATTCAAATATGGATATTTTGAGAGAGCTACGATTATATAGAAAAATGGAAGAATTACCTTTTGTTGCCTATATTTCATGCGAATAGCACTTAGAGGACAACCTTTGGTGTTCAACTGTAAATCTTGCAATGCAATAACTGTGGTTTTCAGATCATATTGATTATAAGCCGTGTAGTGTTCAAGAGTTGAATTCTGCACAAAAATGAGAAATTAATATGAATAAAGTTACTCTAAAATTAGGTTAAAAGGCCAAAATAGAACTTTTGATGAATAACTCACTTTACTACTTAAACATAATTAAATATTTAAAGATGTATTAATACGTTTTTATAATTAAACTCAAGGGTAAACTATCAAAATAGTCACATTTGTTTACTTCATGTTACATTTTAGTCACTTATGTTTAAAATATTACGTTTTAATCACATATATTATCGTATTGTAATATTTTAGCCACTGAACGTTAATTGCCATTAACGGTGTAATGATGTGGCACGTTAAATCATCATTTCAAACAAAAATTTAGGTTAGATTATATAGATGGTTACTATATTTTTTTTTCATTTTAAGCAATTTATTTTTTTTCTTTTACGTTAAAAGAGATGGAGAATAGAGAAAAAAAATTGCTCAAAACGAAAAAATATAAGGACCAATTGTATAAGTTAACCTAAAAGTTTCGTTTAAAATAATGATTTAACGTATCACGTCAGCTTACCATTACACCGTTAACTGCAATTAACGCTCAGTGACTAAAATATTACAACACGTTAATATAAGTGACTAAAATGTAACTTGAAGAAAACAAAAGTAATTATTTTAATAGTTTAACCTTAAATTTAAATAAAAATATATGTTAAATCATTTAAGTTAAATTGTTGACCCAAGCCAACCGAGTTGGACAGATTATGCCCAAAACATAACAAAGTGTTTTCTTCAAAAGAATTGAACCGACTTATCTGATACGGTTTTTTAATCACGGCAAATGAAGAGGAAAAGAATGGCTGACCCATGGGTGAGATGACTGATCCAAAGTCCATCTGGCAAGAAATACAGCAGAGGCAGCCACGATTGAAGGAACAAAATTCAAGAATTCATAGTCAATTAATGTGAGTTCCGCTAGATAATTTGCCAAGTACTCCATTTCTATGCTGGGGCTCTGCATTTGATAAATTAAACTCTCATATGTTTCAAAAAAAAAATGAAAATTGATAATAAAACTCGAGCGAGTCAAATTCAAGCTTGAAATTAGCTCTACCCTGAATTGAAACTTGTTCTATTTCCTAGTTGGTATTACCTTGTAAGAGGCTTGTGCTGCTCTTAAGAATCTCCTGAAGAAACCCAGAAATTTATGCAAGAAAATAAGATTTAGGAAAAATTAAAGGTAAAAACACCTTTTTGGTCCCTCTCAACTTTGTATTGAGCAAGTTGATCCCTCTTAAAAAATTTGAAGCAATTTAATCCCGTCAATTTCAAAAGTAAACACTAAGGACAATTAATCCCATAAATGTGTAAACTTAGCGGGTTAAATTTGTTATATTAATAAAAATATGTATAACTGGCCAAAAACATTAGCATTATGAATAATTATCCTTAGTTACTCACTTTTGAAATTAATAAGGATTAAGTTATTCTGATTTTTTCGAAAGGGACTAATTGCTCAATATCGAAATTGAGAGAAACCAAATATGTCGTATTTCAAGAATACATTGGGATATATCTGGATTGAACTGAAATAAATTACCTGAGAAACGTTTTTGCAGTAGGTGCAAATATTTGAAAACCAAAATACTTCAATACTTTAGTCTCCATTTTTAGAACCTGCAAACAATGACCAGAAATAGTAAGAATAATGTAGTAGTCCATATATCTTTATCTTCAGTAGGCTCGTGTTTTCTCTATGTTACTTGAATTAGGATATACGTTGATATAAATGTCGGATAAGGAAACTTGAAGAACAAGGCACTTCAAAAACTATATGCAAAACAATACCTCCTCTTTAGTGTAAGTGTTGTCTGTGATGAAGCAGAACTCCTCGACACGAGGTGCACATATTTCTTCGTACTTGCTTCAAGTTTAAAGAGAATATCAATGTTAGAATCACGATAGGAAAGCAAATGCAGATGTTATTTTATGATGACTGCACCTATGGTACTCGGATTTGGGTATAAGTTTCGGTTTTTGGGTGTATGGAGAGTCATATATCCCAAAATCCACATCCAAATATGTGTCCGATAAAAAAATGAAGATTCGAAACAATGTAGATGCAAAAGCTTACGAGGCTATTAGCATGCAAGTGATCCCAAGAAGTTGAAGTCTTTGTCTTTCAATGTAATTTTTAGAGAGAAACCAATCAATGAGATGCACTGTGAGGTAAAGTGTGTCAGGCACCAACTTATATTCTTCAGATACCTGAAACCATTGATCACGATGTGAGCATGATATACAAGTATGTACTCGTATAAATGTCAAACACGAGCATGTTAAGAAAAATGAAGAGTCGGAACAACATTATCTATTTTTAAGTGATTAAACAGTTTTAAACTAACCTCCACAAGCCAATCAACCAAAATTCCCCGCATGCTTTGAGTAATATCCAGCTGTATCGTCTCCATAAAATTAGGATATGGCCTGCGGACAAGCTGAAGAACAAAAGTGCTTTAACCAAATGCAAAGATCAAAAGTTCAACCTAAGGATTCGGGTACAAATGAAGTCATAATAAGTTATACGGGTTCGGGTATGAGTGTTGGATACATGTATTTGGAGGTCAAATCCCCATTTTAGATGAGTTTGATGCAAGTGTTTGACATTGGTACTTCAAGAATAATAGTCATAGTAACTTAGCTCCCAAGTCTCACAATTTAGACATAGATTGAGACAGTAATCATGTTACTAATTTTAATGATCAAGGGAATGAAATCCATTACTTCTTTAGTAGAACTGAGAGGGGACATTAACTCAAAATGGGAACATCAAAGTGAAACAAAGATAAGAATGACATGCATAGCACATACCTCGGCAACACGCAAGTTATTATAGATTTCAGGGGAATAGAGGCTGCACAGTTGAGGATCCTTCTTATCTGAATCAATGTCGACAAAGTCCGGGTCGCTAGGTGTTATCGAGGTCCCAGAAAAGCTAAATTTCCCTGCAGTAACCATTTCAAAAATGTCAGTATTTGCAGCCACAAAGCAAGAAATGCAAGTTACATATTGCTAGAAATGGATATTCGGGGTTGGCTAACAGAACAAAGCCGCAGAAACATTTACATCAGGTAAACGAATACTCCTTCAACCATGGCTTTTCAGGTATCTCCTTCAACATTTTACCCAATACAATGTCGATTTACTTAATTGTGGACAAGCCTCTGGAAAATGGTTTTCTCTTATCTAGGAGATGAACATCTACATTTCTAACTCTGCCCTTCCTAATCTTTAAAGCTATAGATAATACAATGAACTAAAACACTTGATTTATAAGGCTAGCTTTTGTGTATTGCTTGGCATTATAGATGTACTTTCTCACATGCTAACAGAACTTAATGTGTATGCATCTTTGCATATGATCTTTACCATTAACTTTGGATGTAAGGGTGAAGGAGAAAGCTAACCATTTCTTCGAGGACGACTTTGGGATTGTGAAGGCATTGCTGAACTTCGATTTGAAAGCCATCGGTAAAACACACCTTCATTTATGCTATTTAACGGAAGAGTAGCATCCTCTTTCAAATTAACTGAGCATGTAACTTCTAATTTAGGTTCAATTTTTGCAAGCTCTTGAGTGTCTTCTTTTTGTAAGTTGGCTCGAGTTGGCTGGACTTGTGCTGCCACATCCAGTGCCACTTTAGATGAATTGGCTGCCCCTTTCCTAGCCTCCTTGTTGCTCTTAGCCTGGCAGTATTGAAGTTGTAAATCTCAAGTAATAGGTGAAACTATAAACAGTATCCAAGCAGATACGGATCAAATACGCATATCGTAACATTTTTAAAGAACTATACATCTATAAGGCCACAGCTAAAGTGTTAGTATAATCAAGCATGGAATGTCAACCTGGATTTTGGTTGCATTAATGCAACTCTTATATGAATTATTGCAGCAAACATTTGTGACATCTTGAAGAACAGCTCTCTTCTTATGCTGAAGACCAGCATTGTGGTTTTCATCCAAGGCCGATCTTTTTGTGTTGGCTCGTGAAACCCGTTTCTGATCTGGTTGCTTAGGTGCATTGAGAAGCGGCAACTGTCCGGAAGCACGCAATGTAGCCGCTCGAGCACGTGTGATTCGACCGTTAAGTGCACCAACATTAGCGGAAACTCCGTTTTCTTTCCTCATATTTACAAGTTGCGGAAAATCACAACACAAAGCAGTAAAATGAATCTACAAAAATGAAACCTGCATCCATGGTGAAAACCATACCAAATGAATATCATAATAAGGAGATCAAACAACAAGGTCTTATTAAAACATAGATTGGTTTGGTTAAACATATGGCAATGTCTTAAACTAAACCTATAAGGTAGATAAGGTAACATTGTGACAACAAAGAAGAACATTTGATGCTTCAAATTCAAAACAAGAACATACATTGGTAAATTGTTCAAAATAATGTCTTTCAAACCATGTTTTCTTAGACTCTTCTAGGTTCTTCTATCAGATTTGAATATGAAATTACCATAACTTTACTAAACCATATACTAGTTCTCCATTCAGGTTTTTTTTTAGACAAGTTTGTCATGTTTCAATGTTTTTCTGTAAAGAAATCCCCATTTCACCTATCATTTATAGAACATAAGTTTAAAAACTAGAAATATGAACACATTTAAAAAAAATTGTCTTGTTCACTCTCAAAGAAAGAACAGAACAGACAAATCAAACGCCAATTTTTTTTTTCAAAAAAAAAAAAAGAAGTTTGATAAAAGGAAACAAATCTAACATTGAATATGAAATCTTTAAGAACAATATGAAATCTAAAACAAAACATAGATCTGAAATGTTTCCAAATTTCTTTTGGTTTTAGTTTCTAAAACAAAGAGAAATCAAGGGTAACACGTGAAAAATTCAAAAACCATTTGAAACAAATAATAATCAACAACAATGTACAAGAAAATTTGACAAATAAAAGAAGGGAAACAAATTTTATTTCTAAATAATGTTTCCAAATATGAAGTTCAGGATCCTCAAAACCAAGAAACAAAAAAAGAACAAAAACCCACATTTTGTTAAAACACCCATTTCCCTAAAAGAGTCAAAAAAATTGAAGTAAACCCAAATCGATCTGGAGATTAATGAAGCATTATACATTGAAATTCAAACAATAAAAAGAAGAAAACAAAAAAGAAGAAAGAAAAAGAAGCTTTAGCCAATGGGCATTTTGAAGAATTAATTAAAATGTGTAATAAAGATTGAAACATTGACCTGATTCTTTTTCTAAGCTCAAAGAAGAAACATCCCTTAGAGCTTAGAAAGAAGAAATGAAGGAAATGTTTGGTCTTTAAATTCTTTCTTTTTTGCTATGGTTTTTTTTTTTTTTTCTGATTTTCTCGAGAAAAAGGAAGAGAGAGTCAGTGGAGTGAGCGGGATAGAGTGTGGGTTTAAAAAATAATAATAAATAAATAAAAGGGGGGAAATTAAATAAATAAAAGAATAATATAACTGGTGGGTTAAGGGTTTCTTTATCTGATCGTTTGACTAAAAATAGTGGGAAGACAGTTCACGCTCCCATTATTTTGGTTTTTGATTTTTATAGTTTTTAGTTCGGGTCAAGTTTCGGATATGATATTATTAAAAATGGGTAAATATACATTTTGGTCCTGAAGTTGGCTTCATGGTTCAAACTGGCACCTAAGGGTTTTCTTTTGTTCAAGGTACTTGAACTTGACTTTACGGTCCAATTTGGATCTAAACTTGACTTTTTTATTCATACCGGTATGAACTTGGCTTTTTTTCTTGTCCAAATTAATTCTTACATTAAATAACTTTTTTGAACTATACCAATTTAAACCAATGCAATGTAACTTGAAATATGAATTCCATATCTCATAAAACTTTTGAATTAGACCGGAATTCAAATTAAATAAATATTATTAATAAATTTATTTATATAATATATAAATACTAGTAATATAAAAATATTTTTAATATGTTTTTTTCAAGAAGAGGCATGAAAATGTTATTGAAACCGACCGCCATAGGCAAGTTTCTTTTTGGGTGCATAATTGGATCTCTAATTTCATAAGAACTATAACTAACAACTCGCTAATGTCACGGGCTTAGAACTTTAGTCTAGCAAACTATGCGGTCTTTGACGATTTTTTTGCTTCAAATCCACCTAAGTTAGCCTAACTCTTGAAAAGTGAGAATTCACACAGAAAATTCTCTAAAGCACAGAACTTAGCGGAAGCGGTAATGAAGCAACGACCGAACAAATAAGCCACAAGAAAGCAATGCACACAATGTGCTTGGTTAAATGCTCTCAACAGTATTCTGATTACTCAATAATGGGATGATTACAAATAATGAGAAAACCTCTATTTATAGTTGAGTTTCCCCAAATCAAATAACACAGTTTAAATTACATTGACGGTCAAGATTAAGCCTACCTACAAGTTTGAGAATACTAAGGGATTTAAACATTTTACAATATCATTTAAGATTACAAATATTCATCATGGTAACTCTAGTTTTTCTAGAATGTTTCACTGAGCCACCAACGCTCCAAGTAAATGGGATTCTCCATGTGTTCCACGAATTGGACTAATTCAAGTGGGTTAAATGAGCATTAGTTAATCTCCATAGGCGATTTTGTATGCAATGGTCATGTAACACCCTATACCCGGTCCAGTCGTTGGACCTGAGCAATAAGTTGCTACAAGCAAATACGCAACATTTAATTACATTTCATAATCCAAAATCTCCATTCAGTATCAATTTATTCATATATAATCAAGTACAACATGCAATACAACCAAATTTGAGTCTATATCGAGCTTACAAAAGCTTAAAACCAACCTGGTATCAAACAGGGATCAAATCAAAACAAAAACAAAAAGATAGGAAAAATCAGTAAACAGGGGTCACACTACCGTACCCCCTAACCGTATGGAAAGGTTGAAGCCATGTGGGGTTGACCATATGGTTGTGTGGGCAAACCGTGTGTAAGAAGTCAAACCATGTAATTCAGGTTACACAGTCGTGTCTCCGGACCATGTAACAAATTGTGATCGTTTGCGTACTAAATTGTAAAACTTGCAAACATTCACATGGTCATGTTGCCAAGCCGTGTGAGAGAATGTGCCCGTGTGCATCTATTAACACCCAAAATGCATAAACCACACGGTCGTGCCATATGCCTATACATGGCACACAACCGTGTGTTAGACTGTGTCTACCTGTAGAAACCTTCCACAACAAGCTTTTAAAACCCAATTCACTTATGCCATAAGCAACACATTATACCAATTCTCACCCAATTCAAAAGTATCAATATCATGTCAAAAATATCATTATAACAATCAATCTAAGTGCCTAACCAATATGCCACATTTGGCACTTTAATCCAACAATTTCAAGTTCAAACATAACACCATATTCAAACCAATCCAATATGCCTTCTAAGGCACCACAATTCCACTTACATGACATACAACATTTAACCATTTATAACAACATATAATGATTCACTATTAACCATAAAAACATGCACAAATCCTTACCAAAACCATTCAACCCGAGCATATGCATACCATTCATTTCAAAACATGTTACCTTATCACCATATAAGACTTATAACATACATACCTAATAATCCACAAAGATTACCAAATTCAAGGATCATTACAAACTTATAACTATATACATATTCACAAGACATTCAAAATGCCAAATTAGTCCAAGACATAACATATAGAACCACATAACTTTCCTAGGTACATGTCATGACCAAACCAAAATAATCACCAACTCTTGAGTTTGGGATCGTCGTTTGATGCTAAGTCGATGATCGAATCAAAAAGTACCTAACCTGCGCATGATAATAAAATCGTACGTTGAGTATAACTCAGTGGAATTTCTATATCTGAACTTTAAATCATAATATAAATTGTGTAATGCATAAATCAACAAATTCAAATGAAAATTAATATGACTATATGCATACCAAAATATATAACTTGTTTATACAATCAAATTTTATATTTCCGAATCTATAATCCAAAATCCACTATTTAACCTTATTTCAATTTAAAATAATCCATTTCTCAAGTCACAACATAATTTCATCATCCAATCATATGTTTACATATGTGACGACATAAATCATCATAAATTTAATTCAATTGCATAATTATAACAATAAATCATATTTTCAAAACTATTCAATTTAGTTATTAACACAAGCAACTAATTCAAATCGATTCAATTCAGCCTGTTCTATCATTTCCAGCTTACCTTATGTTATTACCATGCAACGAAATTCGTAAATGCAACAATTGAAAAGGTTCAAGTTGTAAAAATACAAATTGTAAACTCTGAGCTATTTGTTGATGACTTTATTTTTTCCTTTCTGTTTTGAGGAATTCGGGTCGATGTTAGCTACGGATTAACATAAATACACCAAATCATCAATACACAATCATTTTCACACTCAATTTCTAATTTATATAACTTTTGTATTTCATTCAATTTAGTCCAAAAAAATCGAGACTAACTTAACTTTCAATTTTAGCCACAAATTTTAATGTTGATTTCCCTCTAAGCCCAATTGAACTTTCTATTTCTTTTTTATACCACAAACTTCAAAATTATTCAATTTAGTCCCTATTAAACAAAAATCATCAATTAACTTTACAATTTAGTCCTTTTTCAATATTAAACTTAAAGCCTATGAAATTAAGCCTTAAAATTTCAACTATCTAACAATGAAAACATCCACAAACTTTAAAAATATCGAAAAATAAGGCATAGGTCAACTAGCTTGTGCTCTCGGGAATCCGAAAACATAATTTTTTTTTAAAAGAATACCAAATATTTACTTGAATTTGGATGTTAAAGCTTCCAAATCCTAAGTGTCGTTTAACTTCTCATCTTTCTTAACATTTGGTTGGGAGGAGGAAGATAATATGTTTCTTTCTTCTTCCACTAACTTAAAAACAATAACATATAATATGCATTTTCTTTTTATTTTAAGTTTTAACAAAACAACTATTTTTTATTAAAACAAAATAATTAATCCTTGTTACAACCGTCCATTATACTTAAGGTAGTGATTTAATTGTTTCTTAAATCCCTTAGTCATGTTTAAATTAAAGATTCTTTAAAATTGAACTTTTGAAACTTTTATGATTTAGTCTCTGTGTAACACCCTTAACCCGCATCCGTCGCCGGATTAGGGTTACAAGACATTACCGAACATAGCACAAGTCACAACAAATATTTGACCATTTCCGAATGCGTTATGAGTAATGCATTATTATAGTATGCTTAAACAACATCGTGCATATCTTAAAATCCATTAGCCAATTTATCATATAAGCATTTCTCATCAAATAACAAAAGTTACTATTCATATGGTCCTTAAAGATTCGTTGACCGAAAATGCACATGCTCATTATTAACTTACTAAAACAAGTTAACAATTATCAAAACTAGACATACATATGTTTTTGCATAAACTTTGCTTAAATGAATTCATGATATACTAATTTCACACATCCAAACAAAATATAGATCAAATTATCTAAAAGATCATAATCGAACCAAAAATACCAAATATGTCTCCCATGGTCCGAAACACATAAATTTGAACTTAATATACATGCACATATGTAAACCATGTTCAATATGTCAATCCAAGTACATAACATATGATTTCATCACCTAGCCGAATATACCATATACAATACAATGATCTCCAAAATTGATTCATGTTTCATTTTAATTTACCTTAATAGTAAGTCTTTATCATCTCATATCCCAAACTTATTCAAACACACATGTCCATTTTCTAAAAGCTCTAATTACAAGACATTAACGGGTCATTCATACCAAAGCATATATGCATATATTTATACTTAGCATGGACTTATATCACAACCCAATTCACAATCCAAGTATGATATACACACATACTACGAATAATACTATTTAAACATTAGGTCATTAGTATTAATATCAAGCCATTTTTGCATGGCTTATATTTACAACATCAAAACATCATCTAAGTACTAAGCTAGCCTAGACATGCCTTAAGTTCAAAATTCCAAACTTTTAAAAATACCAAAAATAAGTCGATAGTGTGGATGACTTCGATGACGATTTTTCCGAGCCTGTAGCTGAAGTCCAAAATCTAAAAGAAAACAACATAACATATAACACAAGGTAAGCTAACATAGCTTAGTAAGCATTAAGTAATTTAAAACCATTTAAATGAACATTCAAACATTTTAACTATTCAATTTAGTATTATTTAATACATGATACTATAGCAAAAATGAATCACCATGACCGAATGCTAACATTGCATTAACATCACATTATTCAATTTCATTTCCAAATTATCAATATCTCACTTATGTTACAACCATACTTATTCGGCAAAAATGTTTTAGACCAAAATATCATCTCATACTTTCCTACTTATGAGGCTGAATACATAAGATTCTTTAGATTTCATATATGACCAACTATGTATATACTATATACGTATATATATATATGTATGACCGAATATACAAGTATTACATACATATATAAATTTATAGGTGACTAAATATACATGTTCATTGTAACATTTCATGTACCCAAATATTCAGGTTTAATATAACATCATAAGTGATCATATACATATATTTTCGATACATTAACATTATACACACATTCTTAAGAGGCAAAATATACCAAATCAATTAAACTTCACATACGCACTTACCTATTTGGTCGAATATACAAGTTCAATTAAAACACCACATATGCACATACTTGTTTGGCCAAATACACAAACTCATTTTATCAATTTACTTGCTCAATGATCACATAATTAAGAAGACTTATAATTATAAGTTGAAATTAGGTCACCGGTATAACACCTGCTAGGCATAAGCCTAAAACACACACTGGCACTAGGCCTGCTAGACCCGAGGTCTGATATTCAATCACCGGCAATAAGCCTGCTAGGCACAAAGCCCGATTAAGTACACCAGCCCAAGGCTTGCTAGGCTCACAGTCTGAATAACCATACTTTTAAGCTGTCACACACACACATATTTCATATATTGAATCTTTAATACACTTTGTAGTCTTTGTACGAGCATTCAAATATCATATCACCATCGAAGAACTTAAACACATTGAATCTTAGATTTATCCACATTCGATTATTCAATAATGTAGATACAAAATTTCCAAATCAGCATATATTAGGTTACGTACTTAATTTACCAGGTTTTATTGCTTAAGGACTTACCTCGGATATTGACGGACGATAAAAATCGACTATTCTACTATTTTCGCTTTTCCCCGACCCGAGTCCGATTTCTTTGGTTCTTGATCTAAACATGTTCAAATTAAGCTCATTCAAACATATTTTCATTCAATTTAATCCAAAAACACATAAATGGGAAAATTACCATTTTGCCCCTAATATTTCACATTTTTACAATTTAGTCCTATTTACACAAAACACAAAATACACAAAATTTGGCTAAACACCCTAAGGGCCGAATATTCCCAGTCTTCATACAAGTCCATGCATTTCATTTATTTCACATTTTAGTCCCTCAAAAATTTATTTTTGCAATTTAGTTCAACATACTCAATTTCATCAAAAATTCAAAGACAAAACTTGTTAATCTAATACATATTTAACATAATTCATCCTTAAACAACATAAACATCAAGCTATCAACAATGACTCAACTCAAAATATTCATCAAACTCAAAAATTAAAGCATGGGTCTTGTACATCTCATAGCAACGATCTCAAAAACGTAAAAATTATCAAAAACCGAACAACTATCATACCTTAATTAAGCTTCAAATGGCCGAAACTTTCCTTGGTTTTCTTTCTTCTCTTTAAGCACACATTCGGCCAAGTTAAAAGATGAAGATAGTGGATTTGTTTTTCTTTTTCTTTTTATGTTATTATAACATATAATATAAATTTATAACTAGTTTATATTTTAACCAAATTATGTTTTAATTATAAAACATTATAATATAGAAAATGTTGTCACATGCCGCCCACTAACTTCTAAAATGGGCTATTTGCCCTTTAAGGATCCCATATTAAAAAGCCACTATTAATATGGCACTTACACTTTAGTTTGTAACTTTTACCTTTTATGCGATTAAGTCCTTTTATTAAATCGAACACCTAAACGATAAAATTAAGTCACGAAAATTTAACACAAACAAATTTTCACATAATAAATACGGAAAATAATTTTAAAATATTTTCCGGACTCGGATTCGTGGTCCCGAAATTACTGTTCCGATTAGGGTCAAAATCAGACTGTTACACTCTGTACTTTAATTAATATATAATTCGCCAAAAGTACTTAAACGAAATTCAGTTAAATTCTAAAATAACTTCAAAAAATATTTATATTAAATATTTATGGTTTCAATTTACGGAATTGAGGTTCTGAAACCACACTTTCCGACACCATTAATCTTCGGGTCGTTTCAGGCCACGGGCTTTGATTCGTAACTCGTGACATTCTCCCCCACCCATCTCGCAATGCCTTTGTCGCGTCCTCAAAATGACACTAGTTTAACTCATCCCGAAACTGCCTCAATGCCTTAGCTGATTCCCAACTGGTCTCTCTATCGGGTAGTTTCACCCCTCGTAATTTTGCCTCGACTTATGTCTCCGCTGTCCCCTAACTCGAATTGTATTTCTCTCTTGTGCATCTCGATTGTAAGAGGCTATCGCTCTTACTTGCCCTATTGCAACTCACCTCGATTGAGATTCCCTTGATCCTCACAAATAAGCTTTGGCACACCCATATTGAGCATTGGTTAACTTTGAGTATTGTCGCTAATTCTAATTTTTGAGCCTTTCAACTTACCCGCTCCAAAACTTTGAAACAGGCCATGTGTCTTTCCTAAGTCAATGGTAAGTTATAATGCAAAACACTAGGAAAATGTTTGAAATGTACCTTACTTATAGCAGTTACTCGTTTGGACTAACTAGTTTGCATCACCATTTTTCCCACAAACTTTGATGCACAACCCACCTTTCTCATAAGTGGTAGCCCCACTGGTAACTCAACAAGTTTCATGTCGGTATTTTGCACCCTTAGTATTTCCAAAGGGTTTCCTTAGCACTCCAATCTACCAAATCAATGTTCTTACCCTATGAAACACCCTTGGCTAGTTAGATTGTCAAATGTGCCTCTCATGTCTCAACTTATCGACACAACACATTGTTCTTGTCGAGTATCTAAAATATACATACAATCAACAAAAGAAACCAAAAAAGCATTAATCCAGTCTAAGAAATTCAAGCCAAGCACGAAGTTGTAATCATCTAAATGAATTACCTCAAAGTCTTCATTTCCTTTCCACTCACCTCACTGATTTGAAGCTCAGCTCTTTATGCTACTTCCACAGTCAAGCCCTTTTTGGATTTAACATTCTTGATCCTTCAATTGTCTCATAAATTGTGAAACCAAGTTTACCCGTAGCTTTCTCCGGCTTGAATAAGTTTGACACCCATGTATCGACAAGAGTACTGATTTTTTTGGCTTGGGATATTGATGTCCACAAACATCAACCCTTTTTTATTGTGACCCCTCTTCGCTTTTGCAAAATTAAGTATCATGGACCCAAGCATTAAAGCGTCACTCTCTAGCTCTGCTTCCTCTTTACTAATTATGGTCAGCTTGCCCCTTAAACTTTTCTAATTTGGGGACATCCATTTGATGGTTCGATGTCACCCTCAACACATTTTTATCCATGGAAACTCTGCAAACAACGAGCTCTTCCTTGAGCTTCTCAACCTGTTCATTCAAAGTACTTATTGTGGTTTCGGACTCATCCTTTTGAAGTTATCAGCATGGCTTCAAGAGCATCATTCTTCTTTGTTAGCTTACCCACAAGAGTATTGAAGAGCACTCGTAACATATTTTCATTGGAACTAAGAGCCTCCACTACTTATATTTTGAGTTGTTCTTCCATTAAGGCCAGATCTATGATGCATCCCTCAACTACCTCGAACGTTTCCTTAATACCACCCACGGAGTCCTCGAGATTGGTCACACAACTTTCCAAAGCCGACAACATAATTTTTGGTCTGCTTGCTTTCGTGGCCCCCTACGGCTCTCCCTTGACTCAACATGCTCATCTACTTCTTTTGTCATTTCATTCGGCACCTTCAAACCTTAGCTTTGATACCAACTGTCACGGGGCTAAAACTTTAGTCTAGCAAATTGTGCGACCTTAAGTGATTTATTTGCTTCTAATCTGCCTAAGTTAGCTTAACTCTCAAAAAGTGAGAATTCACCAAAAAAAAAAATCTCTAAGACACTAAATTTAATGGAAGCAAACTCAAAGACAAAGAAGCAACAAATGAACAAAAAATCATAAGAAAGCAATGCACACAAGGTGTTTGAATATATGCTCTCAAAAGTATTTTATTACTTAATAATGGAATGATTATAAATGGGGGTTGACTTCTATTTATAATTGAGTTCTCCTAAATTCGACGGTGCATTTTAAATTACATTGACGGTGGAGATTAAACCTATCTACAAGTTTGAGAATCCTAAAGGATCTAGACACTTTACAAGATCTTTTAAGTTTACAAATATTCACCACAGTAACTCTAGTTTTATTGAATTGTTTAACTGGGCCACCAAGACTTCAAGTAGATGGGTTTTTTTATATGTTCCACGAATCAAACCAGTCAAGTGAGTTATATGAGCTTCATTTTATCAATTGGCCACCATGGCTTCATTTGATCTGCGACCCTTAACATCTACGCGGAGTTCTTTTAATTTTTTAAATAAAAATTAATAAATTAATATAAAACTTAATTCTGAATGAAATTTTATTAAATAAATTTGATTTGGTTTTGTATTTTCTATATGTAATAATTTTCTATTTTATTTTATTAATTATGTAAATTGAATTTATGATAAATGTTAAAAGGTATAAATTTAAAATTAACCTATGAGTTAATGCACAGATAAATTATCTTAGATGACTCACTTAGAAAAATCATTTAAATAAAACGTTTAAAATGGAAATTCAAGAAATTAATATTTTTTTCTCACGGCTGAAATATTCAACCCGCAAGTTCATCATTTAACAAAAAAGAAAAAGAAAAAGTTTGGATCTCAAATCAACATGTGAGTGAATGTGTGGATCAACATGTTTGAATACACCATTTAAATTTAAAATAAAATTAATTTTTTATAAACAATTTTTTTAATTAATAAATAGAACACATAACATAAAAAAAAATCAAAATGTAATATAAAAATAGTATGAACAAAACAGCAACACATGAATGTATCAATATATTTATTAAAAAATAAATATTAAAAAAAAAGTCATATACCAATTTTTTAAAACTATTTATAAAATTAAAAAATATATTAACAATATACTAAATACTGACCCTATGGATATAATAAAATAAAGAAAAATACACCTGTCTTGTTTTAAGGTGGCACATCTATTGAGTACTAAACATATCTATTTTTTTATATATTTTATACTAAATCAACATGTGAGTTAACGTGTTGCCCAATAATAATAATACATTATTTTAAAATACATTAAAAATAATTAATCAACCAATATATTTTCTCTAATTCTGATAATTATGTGAATTTATTTCATTACTTTTATATTTAAATATCTTAAATAAATGAGTTTAAAAATAAAATTGGAATCATTGTAATAAATATGTCACGAATTAATGCATACAAATATAATAAAAATATTTTTTAAAAATTTAAATTGCAATATTAAATTATACCAATTATTAAAGGGCTAGTATTTAATACACTAACTACTGAAGTCAGAAATTTTTTTTGGATGGCCATAATTAAACTATATATTTTTATTATAGTAAAAATACAATTTCATCATTTTAATAGTCTATATATTTATAATTTTTAAAGGATTAAATTATTTTTTTATCATTTTTAGAGGTAAAATAAAATTTTATCATTATTAATTTAAAATTTTATAAATTAAAGGGAGTTTAAATGAAAAAAAAATATTTTAGGGGACTAGAGCGCCGCCCCCATATTTGCCAATGATTGTGTCTCTCTTTTTTGAATATATATATTTTTAATATTTTACTCTATTTCTATAAAACATTTCTCTGCTTGTGAAATCTAAAAACTCCACAAATAATGTATTAAATATTATTTCATTATTAAAAAAATAATACATAATAAACACAACACAAAAGATAATAATAATTAAAAAAACAACACAAAATATAATTTAAACATGAATAAGTTTTATATGTATAATTTCTAAATAATTGACCGAAACATAGATTCTTGAAAATATCAATATATAGTTATAATCTCATAATTCTTATTTTAAAAATTTCAAATTTTATATCTAACGGTTAATGTTGTTAAAATTCTTTGTTAAAAATTTAAGTTCGTTACAACATCATCTTTTTAATTACATAGCTATTAAGTGAGTATTTTTTTTTTTCAAAATGTTGGACTACCAAATTTAACAAAAAAAAACTAACAAAGTTAACTGTTGAATCTGAGTTTTAAAAGAGACTCAACTCTTAAAAATAAAAGTATAGGAACTAAATCTTAAATTTTCAAAAAATATAAGGACTTGGTAACATAATTTAATCAAAAATAAAATAAATAACAATGTGAACTGTGAACAAAGATGCAACAACTTGTACCGTACTTAATGTATTCTTTAGTTATATATTGTTAAGATTGTATGTGTTAATTTTTAATTATTCTAAATCGTCCTCCTTTGATCCTTCCTTCACAAAACCATTTTTTTTTTCGGTTGACATCATCTCAATAACACGTGGATGACATATGATTAATGCATAACAATTATAATTATAATCGATTAAAAAATAAAATGATCAACAAATTTCATGATTTGTACAGTGCCACCTATATTATTTATTTAAATATATTTTATTTTTATGAGTATGATATATTTGGATATATATGTTATAAATTAATTATCTCATTATATGTAGGGGTGTGCAAATTTTGGGTAAAACTAAATTAATTCATTAACCGATCGAATTCGGTTGGGGTAGGTTAATAATTTTTTGAAAGTTCAGTTAAAGGTTAAATTGGTTCGAAATCGATCAGTTAAACCTAATTTAATAAATAATATTATAATATATAAGTATTCGGTTGGTTCGATTAATTTTTTAGAAATATAAATTAATCGATCGGTTAAGTCGGTTAATTTTTTATATATTTTATACTTGTTTTAACTAAAAATAAAATATATATAAATTTCGGTTAATTCGGTTAACCGACTGAATTAATTTTTTTTGAAAAAAGTTCGGTTCGGTTAACGGTTAAGGGTTTAAAAGGGTCAGTTAATTCGGTTAATGGGTAATTCGGGTTGGTTAACCGATTGAACACCCATAATTATATGGTTTTATATATGTTTAGTATATATGAAATAATATTTGATACATTGTTAATAGAGTTTTTAAACTCCATAAGTAAAGTAGGATCAGGGGTTGACAACTATTCTACAATATCACGTTTGGTTAGAGAGAATGAAACAGTCACCCCTCCTTATTCTTTGATGAACAGTGATGTTGGTTGGTTCATCGTTCCCTTCATTCGGTCGAATTACTTAAAGCGTTCCTATTTCCTTTAATAGCGATTTAATGGCGAGGGTTTTGAATAGCCATTCTGACCATCCCTGAATAAAAATAAAGAAAATTATTCCTAGAATCTTCTTTACACTTTCTCTGCAAACGAGTTCAATGTTGTTTCTTTTATCACAACAAGGTTAGCAGGTTTTTCTTCTCAAGTTTAATTTCGTTTAGTTTCTATTCTCGCAATGATCGGATTTTGTTTTAAAAGGGATTTCTGATAATGAGTTTTCTTTAAATTTTCTAAAAAATAAGCTATAACTTAATTTCTAAATATTTATTTTTTGGGGAAGATGATGTTACGTTTTATTTTATGGGAAACCCTCGAATTAAAATTGAATTGCAGGGAGTCAAACGTAACCACTATATCAATATATTCCCTCTTAATCTTTATTTTATTATTTCGATTTTGCTACTAGTCACCACAAAAATATAAACTTAATTAATATAGGAGATAACTCAAAATTTGATGACCATATAATTAATGAAATATTAAATTAAATTAAATAGATAACTCGAAATTTGTTTGATCATTTAAGAAAAAAAGTGTTGAATGAACTATAACTTTTCTGAGGTTTTAACGAATATTTTCTTGCCTTCCACAATGTTATGTTGTCAAATTTTAATAAAATTCAAATTCAAAGATCAAACAAAAAGTGCCCAAATTCTAACTTTTAAACCCAAATGAAAAAACCATGGTTTTAATATTTACGTTTAGGAAAATATATTTTTAGAGTTAAATAACATTTTTATCCTTTATCTATAATATAATGTATTTTATTTAATGATTATATTAGGTATACCATTATATATTTACATTTATAAAGGTTATATTTTAATATTTAAAATATAATTTATATATTTAAATTAACTCTTATAAAAATTAATATTAATTGCTTAAAATATTTAAAATTTATATTTCATATATCAAAGAGTTATAATAATTTTTTTTATATTATTGCTAAAATATTGTAATATTAATGAATTTGAACATACTTTAAATCAAGTATAGAGTTAAGAGTTGATAGGTTCTCCTAAAATGGAAATTTTTTTATTTAGGTCCCTTTACAATTTATAAAAATTTAAATTTATAATGATAAAATTACACTTTGGCCCTCAAAATGATAAAAAAATTAATTTAATTCTTTAAAAATGATAAATATAGGATATTAAAATGGTGAAATTACAAATTTACGAATATATTATTTAATTTCGGCCCCTTAAATAAAATTCTGACTTCGTCCTTGCTTTAAATGCATATTTTTACTTCATAACATCATATTTAAAATTAACATTTTAATTCTTAAAAGCATTTTTTAATAGCAATACTAAAAACTTAAATATTAAATCACACTCTCCGAAAACGCTTTTGTTAAGTACTTTTTAAACCCTTAGAATAGGTTTAGATGGGCGGTGGGGTGTGGTGCGGTGCAATGCGTTTAGTTTATTTTTTGTCTCACGCTACAGTATCTAATCTCACTGCCACCGCTATTTTTACACTAACCGCAAATAAATGCAACGTCCATCTAAACTCACTCTTAATCTATTAGATTAGATTTTGTTCATCACAGTCCACTTAAAATATTGAAATATTAATTTTATTGTAGTTCTACTATTTTTTTTTATTTATCATTTGGTCAAATTTACCCTTAAACATAATAAATAGAGACGTTCATGGGCGTGGACAAGCCCCCACTCCAAAAAAACTATGTGCCTAACTTCAGCCCGTCCTAACGGAAAAGACAATAAAAAATATATTTATTTAAATTTAATTATAAATATAAATATTAATAATATTTATATTTTTTTGTAATTTTATTATTCGACTTTTGTTCATAAAATATAAAATTATCTATTGTAATAAAAATACCAAAATATAATATTTTTTAACACATTACTGAATATGCTACACTATTTTATTTGATTCATATCATTTTATGTTTATATATTACATACATAAATATTTATATTTATTCAATATAAAAATAAATTGATATATTTATTTCTTTAAATGTGTATGATTAAATCAAAATTAAAGTTTCAGTATACATTTGAACCACAATTAGAGTTTCACATATATAATTGAACCAAATTAAAATTCATGTATACAATTACACATTGAATCAAAATTCATGTATAATTTTGAGATTTATCCCAAAGTAATATTTGCAACCTAAACATAAGAATTTTCGGTACAATAAAATAGTACATGTTTCAACGATAATTTAATAAAATATGTCTTAAGATAATCTTACATTTCGTCAATCAAACAATATAATTTTATTACTAAAAATAATATTATATTCCGTAAACCAAACACTAACTATCCATATATCTACTAGCTATTATATGTTCATATTATAATATAAATCTAACTAAAAATTTAAATTGTGACTTATTGATTGGATGTTCATCTTTTTCAAGAATTATTGTTGTAAAAAAAGTTCTCATAAATTAAAAAATTTAAAATAAAAAAAAATCATATTAAAAACTTAAGATAACAACATTTACATAAAGTGATTAGATCTATGTTATAAGATTAAAGATTTTTTTTTTCAAATAGAGAAATGGTGATAAATATGGACAGTTGGGTCGGGCACATGATTTTGAATTGCCCATTGATTTTACTTTAACGTGTGTACCAAAAGCCAGGGTGGCGTAACAAGCATTGTTGCCGGGTGGTCCAATACAGTATTCAAAATATCTTTTTAATTTTCTCCAACATCAATTAAAAAAAGTATTATAAACAAATAAAATATGGAAAAAAAATATAGTACCAAAAAGACCAAAAAAATATTTTATTATAAATAATAATTTAAAACGTTAATTAATCTAATTTTAAATTATTAACCAATAATGTAATTATTTTGAAATTTAAAAAAAATACAACATAAAAAATGAATTTCATTTATTGAATAAGAATGTAATATTTGAAAATTTAAATGAAAAAAAAAATTATGAGAAGAAGTTATTACAAATAATTAATTGCAGCTTTTATTACATATTAAATTATTAGCTGATTTAGACAGCACATGGTGGGACGAAACAACATAATCTTTTTAGCTCTTAGCCTTTTGACTCTTTCTCTTTAATCTATTTACTGTGAAGAAAAAAAATGAATCTTTCTTTTCAATTTTCAAAAATTTGAAATTATTAATTAAATGAACGTTTTAAATTTTATGACAGAATTCACAATCAATGTTCAACTCTTATAATAATTAAAAGTTAATTCTTAGTTTTTATTTAAATAAAATTTTAATTTGAATATTTAATTTTTACTGCATAATTTCTGAACATAAATAAAAAAGATGTAATTACCTCCCTTCATGTTGAAATCAAGTATTAGAGAAAGAAATAGAATCAAGTATTTTTCAATAAGATTCACCTATCTTCTTATTACGTGTATATATATATATATGGGTTTGGATAGACGATGCCGTACATTTATTTACTTTTTGTCTCACATTACAGTATTTAATTTGATTATTATTATTATTTTTATACTAATCACAAATAATCACATCACCCATCCAAACCCACACAATTATACTTTCACTCATATTAAGTCCCATAAAAAAAAGAACAATATTAATAAGACATTAAGGAACACACACGTATTTGTTTCCCTCATAAAAGCTTCTATTATTTCAACATTTCAATTTAAATTTTCCTCATCTATTTTTCTTTTATTAATTTCTTTAAGTTCATTTCTAATTTCTTATCCTTCCTCAACTTTTGTTCAAGCCCGACCCAAATCATATATGCTAAATTCTGTCTGTTTTAAAGTTTATAGTATCGGCACAATAAGAAATGTATCGATACTTGATACTAGGTATCGATACTTAGATAATTTTTCTTTAATCTTCAAAACATCGAAACTTAAAATGATATCAATACCAGGCAAGGTATCGATACTTTGTTAAGGTATTTGAGCCAAACCAGACTCAAGAAAAAAAACTTACCTGAAACCCGACCCGTTTTTTAAATAAATTTTTTCGCTCAAACCCATTTTTCAAACTTATATTTTTGTCTAAACCCTCCCAAAACCTTCAGGTCGGGCTACAAGACTAGATGTAAAACAATCATGATTTGGTATAAACTTAAAAATTCACCAACAATCAATAACCTTGATAATAAAAAACCAATTAAATCAAAACATAACCATGCAAGATTATATGTAATAGAGCAGTGAATTAATTACACAGATTGAGAGTAAGTTTGGATGGGTGGTGCATTTACCTGTGATTAGTGTAAAAATAATGGTGGCAGTGAAATTAAATACTGTATCGTAAGATAAAAAGTAAACTAAATGCACCGCACCCAATCGTCCACCCAAACTCAACCTTGAAAGAGAAAAGATCTACTGTATTTCCTTTAAAAATGTAAAATTTACTCTTTTTTGCTCCCACCTTTTCTCTCTTTATAGTTTGGTGTTATTTCAAATAAGTTTCTTCTAGATTTCTGTAATGGTGTGAAATGAAGGCCTTAAGTTGAACAAAATAATGAAAATTTTTATATAAGCCATTCATTTATAAAGTATCTTATTGAATTTGTGTCGTGAGTTAACTAAAAATTCAAAGAACTATTTGTTTTATAAAATAAATTATATTATTATGAGCATATTTTTTATCTTTTTATAAATCAATAAAAAAATATTTATAATAAAATTTGAATAAAAATATTATAAATTTTTAAATATTTAACTTTATTATCAACAAAGCTTTATTTATTATGAATATTTGTAATAAATATATTTATCATATAACTTTATTAGTGTGCCATCATTTACTCTAAGTTTTGATAAAAATAAGAAAGTATATCAGATTCTAGTGTATTAAAAATGTTAAAATATATTATTAGTTCGAGTAATTTGATAAAATTTGAAATTTAGTCCATATATTTAAAAAGTTAAAAATTAAGTTCTCTTATATTTTTTATTTAAAAATTTCAATTCAATCATCAAAATTGTAAGTATTTTTTCTCAAAAATTGTCTACTTAAAATTTTGATTAAATTATTCTCATATGACACGACATATAATTGACAAAAAATAAAATTATCTAAGTTTTAATAGAATCTACCAATGACGATAATTGGACTAAGACTTTTAAAATAAAAAAATTAGAAGGATTGAATTTTAACTTTTAAAGTATAAAGATAAAACCTCAAATTTTAGAAAAGTACAGGGACTAACAACAAGATTATTCGTATTAAAAATAAAATCTCAAAAGATAAACTACATGGATAGTTCTTCAACAAAAAAAAAATTATTTTAGGTATTCAAAATAAAACAAGTTACATAATTTCATCATTTTAGTCACTTTTATTAAAATTGAAAATTTAATTTTCCAGTAATTAAAGTAAAATTCATGTAATTGTTATTCATTAAAAAAATATCATTTTAGTCCTCAAACTTTTAAATTAATTTAAATGAGGTATATAACCCTACAAAAATTATGTAATAAATTATCATTTTAGTCCAAAACCGAAAGAGCTCGTCTCATGGCTTGTTCATCGTTCGGGTCGGTTTCGATTCTTGCTTTCCGTGCTTGCTTCTCTACCAACTCCATTAATTCCTTCACTTCGCCGAAAACATACATCAAATAAGCACTTGGAATTGAGTGGTCACTATCTCCGACTTCATTAAAATTCATGGCCTTGCGAGCAATCCTCCAATAAAAAGCGAATTTTCTAGAAAGTAAAATAAGGCTCGGAGAATCAAAGCACGACCGACTTGAGAAGAACTAAAAACCCTAATCGCGAGCAATCCTCACCCCACTTACACCGGCAACCATCAAACCACTAACTGAAAAGAGCAAATAAAAAATCAAAAAGCCTCTGCAGCAGAGGAAGAATTAAAAAAATCAAGCAAAAAATTAGAGAAAAATAAAAAGGGAAAAAAAAGCATAGAGAAGAGAACTTATCTTTTGGGGCTTCTAGGATATTTGGGCATCGGAGCTCCATTCAAAAATCAAAACAGTGAAGGTAGAGAAGGGGTCGAGGAGAACAACATATCTCGGGCTTGCGGCGATCCAACGGTGGACGCCGGCAATCGAGGTTTTTAACTTCAAACCTTTACTTGGGATTTTTTAGGTTTTGGTTGCTTTTTGGGAAAATCTAAACCAAATGATGGATATAGGGTGTGGAAACCTATTGCGTGGTGGTGGTTTTATGCCCGTCGGAGCACGGTGGTGGAACTCTCCAACCGGTGGCGGCCAGGGTTAGAAGAAGAGGAAAATAAAAGGAAAGAGATAACTAAAAAGAAAAAAACAATAAAATAATATCAAAATTTAAAAGAAAAATGTCATGTCAGCTGCGAAAAATTGAAAGCTTCAATTTGTGTAAACCGTTAGCAACGGCTTAAAAGTTGAAACTTCAAGAGCAATGAAAAGCCCAAAATGACAAGGGCTAAGACGTAATTTCCTCCCTCGGTTTAAACGTCGCCGTCAAGGCACTCTATTCCACCAATCTAAACAGAAAACAGGGCCAGAAAAAAAAAAAAGTTTAAAGCAAAAGTTTTTTTGTTTTTTAAATTAAAACCCTAGAAATTGGGAAATTTTGTTGGGGGGATTTGATGCTGAATTCGAAATGGTAGGAAATTCGCTTGCTGGATTACAAGATCACTTGAAATTGGCTCGAGAATACGCTCTTGAAGGCCTCTACGACACTTCAATTATTTTCTTCGATGGCGCCATTGCTCAGATCAACAAGTATTTTCCTTCCTCTTGTTACTTTGCTTTCGTTTTCTGTGATTTGATTCACAAAACTTCTTCCTTTACTTCTTTCGGCTCTTAATGTTTGAATTTTTGTACATTGATTTAATTCACAGTTAAGTTAGTTAGACACTTAGACTGTTGATTAGTTCTAGAAAAACTGTATGTTTAATTTGATTCATGTGTATATCTTTTTAATATTAAGTATTATAAGAAAAATAGTTGTTAACTTAATCAGCTGAGTTTTTTTATATATGTTGCCTGTTATGTCAAAACACTTATATATATATTTATTTATTTATTAATCTTCATTTTATTGGGTTTTACTTCTTTATCGCTTTCAAAATCTTGAATTCTATGTAATATAATTTATTTATTCTTTTGAGTACTTTTTTTTTTTTAATCTTTATGATTTATGTTGCATCATGTCAGTGTTATACACGAAATAAATGGAAAACCCTTAACATGAATCAGAATAAGCATTGTTATATGTTTGTTACTGAATTAAAAGAGATTTGCTTTTTAGCTATTGTTTTGAGTTATTAATCTAAAATTATTCATTTTTGTTATGCATTTAGGCATCTAAACACACTTGATGACCCGTTAATTCGATCCAAATGGATGAACGTGAAGAAAGCACTGTCTGAGGAGACAGAAGTTGTGAAGCAATTGGATGCTGAGAGAAGGTCATTTAAGGAAGCTCCTAATGGGCGGCGTCCTTCTTCACCACCGATTCATGCAAAGTCATCTTTTGTGTTTCAACCTCTTGATGAGTACCCAACTTCATCGGGTGCTCCAATGGATGATCCTGATGTGTGGAGGCCTCCAAGTCGGGACACATCAACTAGAAGACCTGCTAGGGGTGGTCAAGCGGGCATGAGAAAGTCTCCCCAAGATGGGATTTCGGGTCGTGGTAATACTAGAACAGCTGCAACTGGACGTGGTGCTAAGGCTGGTGCTTCAAGTAGAACTAACACGGGGGTCAGAGGATCTACCACTGGAAAAAAGGGTACTGGTTCTGGGAAATCTAGCAAAGGCGATTCGACGGTAAGTTCTAGTTGGAAAAAAAGATCCAACCCTTATCTATGCTCATATTTGACTTACTGCTATCTTTTGAGTTGGAAATTTCAATATAAAGCTTAAGTCCTTAACATATTTAAGTTCACTTGTCATTCACATCCCCATGTACTATTAATATCTGAAATGTAATTCTAAATACTTGTGGTGACATAAAATATTTTTGCTAATCTGAAGTTAAATTATTTTAGTTTGATATTCTCAAAGTTTTGATGTTTGATTTGTTTGTGCATTTTTTTAGAATGGTGATGCTGAAGATGGAAAGTCGAAGAGGTCACAGTATGAGGGACCTGATCCAGATTTAGCTGAAATGCTGGAAAGGGATGTCTTAGAAACCACTCCCGGAGTGCGGTGGGATGATGTTGCTGGTTTGACTGAAGCAAAAAGGCTTTTAGAGGAAGCTGTTGTTCTTCCTCTATGGATGCCTGAATATTTTCAGGTACTTGCCATAGTTGCAGCTGAATTACCATTAAGTCTGGTTTTGTAGGGGGCATTTGATATTGCCAGATGTTTTCTTGTTTCTGTCACATATTACAGCGTATTGTAAATACTAAATATGTTACTTATGAATCTATCAGTTTGATTTTGCATTCAATAAAGGAATGTAAAAACAGCAATCTAGTGTAAGTTTTATTCATATGTTTCTAGGGGAAATGGCAAAGTCATTAGTAGAGTTCCGTTTCCACAATTCTAGAAAATTAGAAGATGTAACTTTCTGCATATTTTCCTGCCACATCAAAATATGTTTATCAATGGGAGTTGTTAGACCAGATGTGTTATATATTATCGTTTTGTCTTTAGGGAATTAGGAGACCATGGAAAGGTGTTCTTATGTTTGGCCCTCCTGGAACTGGCAAAACGCTCCTGGCTAAAGCAGTTGCCACTGAGTGCGGAACAACTTTTTTCAATGTTTCTTCTGCTACTTTAGCCTCAAAGTGGCGTGGGGAGAGTGAACGCATGGTTCGTTGCTTGTTTGATCTTGCAAGAGCTTATGCACCCAGTACAATTTTTATTGATGAGATTGACTCTCTTTGCAATGCCCGTGGGTAAGTTTGCTGCCTGTTGCTGTAGAGTTTGGCTGTTAGCTTTGATTTATTCTTGACATTTAGAAGTCATATGTGCGTATGCATATTCTTTCTAGCATAAAAGGAGAAGGGGAACATGTATGTGCTGGTATTTTAATGTTATCTTAATAATTCATGATTGATAGACATTCTCCCTTTTTCTTTAGATATTCATTCGTTCATTTACTTATGCATTAACGAACACACTCTCTCTCCCTCATGCTTTACGGCATTAGTTTTTCTATACCGTTAAATGAAGTCCTGGTTCTGTGCCCACAGATTTAGTCTTTGCTAAATGTTCTCTGAAACTTGACTTTGATGCAATATTCTCGTTTAGGGCTTCTGGTGAGCATGAATCATCTAGGAGGGTTAAATCCGAACTTCTTGTTCAGGTAGATGGTGTAAATAATACTGGCACAAACGAAGATGGTAGCCGTAAGATTGTGATGGTTTTGGCTGCAACTAACTTCCCATGGGACATAGATGAGGCTCTCAGGTAGGTCTTTTTTATGTTTGATGTGTTTAGGTTTTGTCTTTTTGGTTCTTCTCAATGATTGGATCAGTCAAGTTACTAGGTCAAACTTGTTGTCTCATTGTACTTCTTCGCCCAATGTAGGAGGCGACTGGAAAAGCGTATTTACATTCCTCTGCCTAATTTTGAGAGTCGTAAGGAGCTTATTCGGATCAATTTAAAAACAGTCGAGGTAATTTACTCTTCATTAATCTATGAATTATCTTTTGTTATTTTTTGTGACTTTTGTTATGCCGCATTTCATTTGTTTGTATGTTAGCTATAAGTTATTCATATGATGTGATGGAATAAAAATCCAGCTTTTGGTTGCCTCTTGGAGCCAAAGAAAGTCTGTGTATATGTATGTTTGTGTTCTATGTGATGATACTAGTAGTAAATTTGGCAGGTGGCTGCTGATGTGGATATTGATGAAGTGGCTCGTCGAACAGAGGGATACAGTGGGGACGATCTCACAAATGTTTGTCGCGACGCTTCCTTGAACGGCATGAGACGAAAAATAGCAGGAAAGACACGAGATGAGATCAAGAACATGTCGAAAGATGAGATTTCAAAAGACCCTGTTGCAATGTGTGATTTCGAAGAAGCGTTGGCGAAAGTCCAGCGAAGTGTTTCACAAGCTGATATCGAGAAACACGAAAAATGGTTTTCGGAATTCGGATCTGCATAAACAAATTCCTAAACCCTTTGATTTTTCTTTCTCGAGGACGATATATTGTTTTTGTTTGGTTTTGCGATATACATGCATCAGAAGAAAGGGTGTTCCAATTCATTGTAATTTCTTAGTTTTCTTGGCATTTGATTTGTTCCTTAAAAAATGGTTGATTGATTGTAATTTTAGTGTTCAAGAAAGCTATTACATTGTTGTGCTATTTGTTTGTTTAATCTTTTGTCGCTGAAACGTTATCATTGTTATCAAATATTATCAGTAAACTGTTTCCTTCAGTGAAATCTCATATATTTATTATTTATATTAAGCATCAGTATTATTATTTGAATTTGAGTAAGACATTGAAATTGTCACATGTTCTAATCTCAGTTTTAATTTAATTGTGTTAGTGTTACGGGTTAATTGGATATTAACTTAATCAGGAAATAACAAAATTTTTTTCTTCTACAAAGCAATATATATTATTTTAGTGGTGTTTTATTTTTTTATATATTGTATAAAATCTATAAAAGTCAATTTAAGAAAAACGAATATTTTAAACTATGTGGTAATGGTCTTCAAAACTAAGTGAAATGGTCTTTCGAATTTTTTTTTAATATAGATTTGAATTGTAGTTATGATGATTTAAGCAAACAAGTCGTTGTAGTATAGTGGTGAGTATTCCCGCCTGTCACGCGGGTGACCCGGGTTCGATCCCCGGCAACGGCGTATTTTGTTTTTAATTTTCAGTATTTTCGAGTCTTACGTTTTAACGAGTTTGTATCTGCAGCATACTACCCTTCGTTTCTTTCTAGATTCTAAGATCCTTCCAGAAAAAACCCCTGTATTGCTTACTTTCTTCCTCACTTCTTAGCTAATATTTTGTTCATCTTATAGTAAGCAATGAGTCATATGCTTTGTAATTGTCATCTCGATGGGTCCTCCGCATTAGAAACCTTATAGAATTGATCACCGATCATGGATTCAACACTGCAGTTCATTCTGTAGCAAACTAATTTATAGTTGTTAGTGTAACGAAGTTGATTGTGGTTACCTTACCTTGTCGTGACGATGTTGCATCATAGAAGTCAAGCCTTGATTAAACCATGTCACCAAGAGAGTGCTCGAGGCTTCAAGTTCACTTCCTTATGGATTGTGAGGGGTGTAAATGAGATGCGGGTACTCGTAACCTACTCGAGTTTGACTCGAAAAAAAAGTTCAAACTCAATTTGGCAATTATCAATATAGCTGAATTCAAATTTAATAACATTCGACTCGAATGACTTATAAGTTTTATCGAGATTTTCATATTATTATACTATTAAATTAAATTATTGCCTTTAATGTATATGTTAATCCTAAGATTAATTATCTAGTCGAGTTCGAGTTCAAGCTTGAGTAAAAAATTTGATACACGAGCCTAATCGAATTCGAATTTAAAAATAGATGTTGAATAAAAATTAACGAATATTAAATTCTGAGAACTTCTAGTCAAGCCTAAATACTACATTCTAGTCTAACCCATAAAATATTATATAAAAATAAAAATAAAAAACAAAAAATCCTCATTAAATTAAAAGTTCCATATATATATATATAAATTTAATCATAATTTATTCCACCCACATAACATGAAAAAGAAAAGGTTTCTGAAAAAGGTAACAATAATGTCCAAGTCAAGTGTTAGAGTGGAGAGCACAAAAAGTGTGGAAGGCAGATTGGGATTTACGAGCAGCATCAGAGTGGAAAAATCTCAAAAAATCGTGGAAATCAAAGGGCTTAAACATCAATGGATGTTCTTCATCAACCAACTCTTCTGGTGCCTTTATTATATACCCTTTTTTCGGGTTCGAAAATAACCCGAACGAGTATCTCGGTTCGTTTCCCTTCATCATCACTCGATGATACGGAGTGTGTAACCTACCATTTAACCATGCCTGCATCAACATTAAGCCCGTTACACAAATCTTCAGAGATGGTGATGATTTTCAAGCAGGGGTGGTGTTAAGGCAGACAGGCAAGGGCCCTTAAATGGGAAAATTGTAGGTTTTACCCTCTAAAATATATAAAAATATAAATTTGTACATGGTAAAATTGTACTTTGGTCCCTCTAAAAATGATAAAGTTTGATTTAATCATTTAAAAAAGTATAAAGATATTAACTAATACAATAATAAAATTACATTTTAACTCTTATAAAAATATATAATTTAATTCAAGTCCCTCCAAATATTTTCACGACTTTGGCTCTGTTTTTAAAATTATATCTTCATAATAAGGTGAGACAAGAACAAAACTAAGGTGGACCGTAATGGAGGTAAGGGAGGCCTTGGACTCCCAAAATTTTTGGAAAATTTCAATTTTCTTTTGAAATTTATTGAACATTTTAATTTACCCCTCAAATTTTTGAAAAACTTCATTAAACCCACAAATTTTTGAAAAAAAAATCATTAAACTCGTAAAGTTTTTAAAATTTTTAGTTAATCTCCAAAACTTAATCCCAAGATGCATTACTGAACAAACAAGACCATACCAACTGCCTCCATCCCACTCCATTATTATATTAAAGTTATTCAAAAAAAAAAAAAAAACTTACAAAGAGAGAATCCCCAATGAAGACAGTTAAAGAATGGGGTTTAGCAGTGATCCATTCACCATTTTTGAGTTGAATTTCCAATCCTTGAGTGCCTTGGCATAAAACAGTTACCATGTTCTTATCAGTGTGATCTCTTGACCCTAGCTTTTTCTCACTTGTATTTGGTGGCTTGTATTTCATGGCCCTCAAAAGATATCTAGTTGAATTCATGTGTTCTTCCATGTATTTTTCAATCCCAAAACTTTCCAATATCATCCTCCTTACCACCCGATCCAACTCTGACAGTTGCTCTACCATCAATCCTATAAATCTATATATATAATATTCTTTAATTAGTGATCATATATTTAAATACAATACTATAATTGATATATTATCTAAATCATCGATATTTGTCACTAGAGGCGGAATGTAAGAGGAGCCCCAGGGGGCCAAGAATTAGAAAATTTGTCATTAGCCCTTTCAAAAATTTTTACCTAGGACCTCAAATTTTTAAAAATTCTCATTAAACGATGTAAAAGTTTTAAAAATTTTAAATAAACCTTTTAAATTTTTTAAAAATTCTCATTAATTTTCTCAAAACTTTTAAATATTTTAATTAGATCCCTAATTTTTTTTTTGAAAATTCTTAATAAACCCTAAATTTTTTTATGCTACGCTATGTCACCGTTTGGAATGTTTTAGCGGTATGTAATGGTTAGACTCACAACCGTGACTTACAAAAAATTCATATAGATAAAACCATAAAACATGTGTTGTGCTATAGCTATGATAAAACAACTAAAATCACATCCGTAACTATAGATTTAAATCGAAAAACGAACCTGAAACTTGTGTTTCCATGGGGCCAAAAGCTATTAGCGAGGGACTCAACATTTTCACCAATGTCTGGATCTTCAATCCCTATGCTTTCATAAAGTGGTGCATTAGGATGGGGTGCAATATAGGCATGAGAGGGATTCTCCGACACATTCTTCATTTTGGTTTCTAACGGTAACTCGAAAAGCTCTTTCAAGCTTTCGAATACTGCTTTCCGGAGCTCCGATGAGGCCTTATCGTACGATGCCTCGAAGCAACCGTACTCTTCGAGTGCTTGACGAACTTGGGTTTTCACTGAATCCCATTCTAAAGATCCTGGCTTGAGGTTTTGATTCGAAAAACCTATCATCGGAAGTTGAATCGGAGTTTCGGAACCCATTTCTCTTCTCCTTTTGATTAATCAAGTGTTTAATTATGCAAAGCATTTACACACATATATACGTATATATTGAACAGTGTGCATTGAGTTTACCTGTTTTTTTCTTTTTGTTTTAGGTTCTTGTAGGCCGATGTAGGTTTTGGCAATATTTTTGCATGCTTGAATGTTTGCCGAACAGTATTAAAAAAGTTAAATTATGTAATTAGTCCCTGTATTTTGCATAGGTTGAGGATTTAGTCTTTATACTTTAAGTTGATATTTTTAGTCATTATACTTTTTAAAATTTGAAATTTAAGTCATAACCGAACATTAGTTGTTAAATCCAGCTATCTTGAAAATATTATGTGTCAATTATACTAACGCGTGCGTAATAACATGTTAACTTATTATTTTTGCATAATACTCATAAAAAGCTAATTTGTTTTAGTAAATGGATTTAACGACTATTGTTTGAGATAAGAATGAAATTTAAAATTTGAAAAAAATATAGGACTAATTATGACCAAATTGGAGAATAGAGATTCGATCCACAACTTATGCATAATGCGATACTCGTAACATAATTTGACTTAATAGATTTAACTATTACTGTTTCAGTTAGGATTGAAGTTTCAAATTTTGAAAAATAAAAATACTAAAATTGATCAAATTATAGTACTTACTTGACTAATAACAAAATTTGATCTAAAAAAAGGATTTATACTATCCATTTTCAACCTTTAAATAGAAGGATAATGCACTTCGGCACACCCGAACTCATGTTCTTTTGCATGACAACAATGCCGATGCCAATTAAATTAAGACTTAATCAATAACTCTGTATTTTTTTTTTGTACATTAAGCCATCCAAAAAATTAGGATTCTCACTTATAATTCCATTAAGACTTAAGAGGTATGTGCAAGTGATAAACAAATTTTCAACTATAATTGCTCCTTTGAGAGACTCGAATTTATTCTCTTTAATCACGTAGATACAAATATTGCAATCAACGTTGCCAAGGGTTGAATCTGGTTTGCCGCTGCCGTTTTGGCGGATATTTTTCGGTAAACGCAAAGCCTGCTTTTTGTTGTTTCCCTTGGGTCTTTTAAGGCTTTAGGCTGTTCCCCTTTAGTTCAATGTATTAGTAGTAAATTTAATATATATATTTATTAAAGCAATGTTTTGCATTTCTTTTTGGTGAATTATAATAATAGGGTAAAGTTTAAACAATCAATATGCCTAGCGCGACTCAAACTCAAGCCATGCCTGGGGCGGTGATTACCCTTAACCATCAGGCCATCACATAAGGTTCAATGTTTTGTATTGTTTATTCTATTCGAGTTTGAGGGTTAAATAAATAATTAAATGATATTAAATGTACGTTTGGATGAAAGATTTGTAGGAGAGATTTTATTTATATAAAGATTTTTATAATTCTAAAAATAAATTTACTTGTTTGGATAAAAATATTAGAGGATTTCAATATTCGTAAGTAATTTCAAGAAGGCATTTCATTAACTTAATTTATGTTTTCAAATTCCAACTAAATCGGTGAAAATACCTACTTGTTATATCTTTTTATGATAGGGATTAGTTCAAATCAATCTCTATGCTATTAACATGAATTAATTTAATTCTTATTTTAGTAAAAAGAATCAAACAAATTTTATAAGATTAACACTCATAGTTTAAAAAATGATAAATTATTTTTTAATTACAGTTCAATTATTCCAAACAGAAGTTTTCATTTGTAGAAATATAAAAAATTTAAAAGTATTAATTCCATTAAACATGTTAACTTTATTAAAATTTGCCCTTATTTAATTACTTTTAATAATATAGAGACTAAATTAATCTATTAATAATATAAGTATTAATTTAATATTTCAAAATAATAATATTATATTAAACAATTTAAAAGCATAAATATCCAATTAAAAAATATATTTTTATATTACATCAATGAAATGTGATATTATTTTTCTATTAATGTGGAAAAAATTAAAAACAAAAATCTTAAATGTAATTGAAGATGGAAACTTCAACTTTCAATGGCGAAAACAAAAAATGCAAACTTCCTCATTATCGTAATGAAAACTCTTGAAAATAATTAAAATCAATTATTGTTTTTAATTATTTATCTAACTAGTATGATTTTCGACCCACACTTTGCATTACGTTAATTATTTGTTGGATTAACTTATAGAGATATGTTATATGTTATACCTTGAATAGCAAACCTTGTGGACCTCATAACGTATACATAGGAGCTTGACACGTGCCCCCAATAGAACTTGTGACACTGTAATTTGTCTAGAATCGCTTTGGCAGTTTGACAACTTCATGGGGAGTAACTTAACTAGAAGATCTTGAGTATATAACCATCAACTCAACAACTCTTGCATCATGCACCACAAATGAGTTATCGTAAGGTAATCTCACCGAGTAACATGCTATAACTAGCCAGGGAAGAATCTGAGGGCCCCGGCCTCCTAAAAATAGAAAATTTCTCATTTTGGCCCTTTAAAAATTTTAAAAACTTGAATTAGTAAAGGTAAAATTACACTTTGACCCCCTAAAAATGATAAAATTTTGATTTAATCCTTTAAAATTTATATTTTTACTATCATAAAAATTACAATTTAATTTCGGCCCTCATTAAAAAAATTTCTAGCTTTGCCCTTGTGACTAGTTGTCTGCTTTGAAGATAGAACTTGAAATATTGCATGATAGTACCTACCACAAAGGTTGATCCAACTATCATATTATCACAAGATAGTTTTACTTACTTTTAGGAAATTTCCTCAGTGGGATCCACATGATAATCTTACCGAGGGGTAGTTAAATTGTCATGCCATCACAAGAGACCATTGATGGAGGCCACATGTCTTGTTTAGGAACCTTCTCCCACTCAATCTTTTAAAAACATGTAAGATTTTTTAAATGTTTGGTTTCAAGCATGATGATCAATATATGCATGACAAGTATATGTGACATTCTTCCCTAAACTATATGGCATGCTTATTATATATATGCATGAACATACATTCGCAATCATATAAATATCATCATACTTGTCTCATAAATAAAAGTATAAAATTTAAGTGATTCTGACTAGCCAAAATTTCCATGATTCCATCCTAGAAAAATAAAATTGCAAAATTATAAAATTCACCCAAAGCATACTTTGGGACTTCGCTTTTGCCACCACGAACTTCTGTTACGATACATGTTCACGTTTCTATCGTCGTCGTCTTTCCACCGCCATTTTTGTGCCATTGACCACCGCCATTTTTGTGTCGTCGACCACCACTTTCGGTCACCATCGGTTACCACCACTAGCCCTAGCCGTTGATCAGCGATTAATCCTTCTTTACAGTTAGCAGAGGAAGAAAAAGGTCACGTGCACACTGGAAAATGAGCAAAATTTCCTGAGGGTAGGTCAGCGGTTAATCTTCTGAGCAAGTTAATTGTGAATTTTGAAAGTTTAGATTTCAAGATTGAAAGAGGCTTAGTAAAGCTGAATTGGCAGAAAAGACAGAAGTAGTTGAATTTTTCCCTAGAGATAGGGAGAAAACTACAAAAATTGTCTCCATGTTATTGAAGCAAGAAAAAAAGATCGTTGATGTGTCTCTTGAGGAATAATACGAACATTTTCGTATGGTCCACAGTGAATATGCCAATAATTCATCCTACAGTGATACAACATTGTACAAACGTCAATCCCACAATAAAATCAATAAAGTGGAGAAAGAGGAAGTCCCCAGAAGTAAAAAAACTAAGCAACCAGGGAGGAGATGTAGAGACTCATTGCTGCGAACTTCATAAGAGCAGTCTCATATCTTGAGTGGGTTTCTAACGTAGTAATGTTTCTCAAGTCTAATAGGAAGTGGAGAATGTGCGTTGAGTTCACCCATCTTAATAATGCATGCCTTAAAGATAGTTTTCCATTTCCGTCCATCAAAAGATTGGTCAACACTTTGGCAGGTCATAAGTATATGAGCTTCATGGATGCTTTTTTAAGATATAATTAGATACAGATGACCCCAGGAGATCAAGAGAAAATGGCTTTCCTAACTGAAGATGACTTGTTTTGTTACAAAGTCATGCCTTTTGGATTGAAGAATGCTGGAGCCCTTGGAGCCTTAGAAACCTTCGAGTAGCATTGCCGCTTTCCATTTTGTTACTTCTATAGTTCCATTTTCGCTTAGGACAAAGTGCATAGGAAGAAAACCAATCCTTAGGCTCTTTGCATAACCTTAAAATAATCTCCATTGTTACATTGTCATCCCCATAAGGCCAAGCTTCGATACACGACTTCACTCCAGTGACTTGATTTTCGTTAAGAGTATTAAAGTCCACATAATCAAATTCATTAGGGCTTTTTTCCATCAAACAAAACCTTTACACATTTCTCAAGTTGTGAACTTGCTCGTATCTTATAAATAGATTTGTCCATTAACCTTTTCAATTGGGCTTCCTCTACTTTGCTTAATGAATAAGAATCCCAAGTACTCTTTCAGTTAGGAAAGGAAATTCTCCACCGCTGGTCTGTTCAATCTTGATGTATTTATCCCTCATCAAACACAAATTACTTGTCGTATTATCATCAATGGCTTTATTTCCCCTTTGAGTAGTAAACATCACGAATCCCATTTGATTTGTTTGACTAGCAGTGATTACTATATATATCCTCCTAAATAGGTTCATAAGGCTTCTTCTCCATGTAAGTGGCAGTTCAAAAAATACGCCATTAAAATCCACCAAGAAGAACTCATCCACTACTCAGGAGCCACTCTACAAGAATTCAACATTTTGACAAAAAAGAGGTGTAGAGGTTAGTGAAAACTTGCTTCAAATACATAAAAAAGGGAGGAGATTCCCACTATTCAACCTCTTATGGTATTCCATTTAACTCAACTAGTGTTTTCTCATCACAATCTCAAATTTGTACTTGAAATTATTGAAACAGGTAATACCCCTACACGCTAACAGTTTTCACATCTCCTCTAATGATGTAGAACACATAAACTTTTCACTCTTAGTTAGAACGCTAGTCAATCTCAAAGCCATGTTTCAATAAGGATAAAATAAAATTAAGAATAATGTAGAGAAAATAAAGACAATGGAAACCTACCAATAATAATTGCACCACGAAAACATACAAGAAAATAAGTTATGTCAACAATGGCAACAACGATAGAAGATGCAAATTGAAAAAATTAGAAAAATAAGAAAGAGATGATAAAATTTCAAACTTTTATCCCTATTTATAGGTTCAAACAAGACTCTTCAACTACTTCGAAACTTATCAAGTAAGTCATTATGTGCTCATGTGTAACACCCCCTAACCCGAACTGTCGCTCGAACAAGGTTACGAGGCATTACCAAATATATCAGACAATCTTACGAATAATTCATAAAAAAATAACATTCATAGTATAATTGAATAACTAAGTCCCTATAATGAATTCTCGGAGTCTAAAACATATATTAAAAGTGAAATGGGACTCGTTCAAGTACTCCAGAATTTTTTATTTTTTTTATAAATTTCGATAGCATTTCTGCTTATTTTCACATAAAACCCCCTGCAATTAAAACCGTATCCATTTCAAACATAACCAATTCAACCAATTCTTTTCACATACTCATTTTCTATTCTAAATAACCAATTCAACCAATTCTTTTCACATACTCATTTTCTATTCTAAATACCTTCTAATCAAACTCAATCAATATAATATCAATTTAAATTTATCAAAGTACTAATTAAATTGAAATGGATAAACTTCTTTCATTATAATTCTTAGACTTGTAATACTAACATTTTTAACCACTTATATTCAAAACATAATAATCTTTACACACATCCTATGTACATGCCACATTACCAAAAGAAAATATACATCACCAAAAGTTTGCTGAAGTCGGGTCTGGCTATGGATGTTGGTTATGTACTTCACTTCTACAACCTGTGCACGGAAACAACCATACGCTGAGTATGCATATACTCAGTGGTATCACTATAATTCAATTTATAATTAAATACATTAAATCTCACACATACTTTTACATTACAATTGTCATCACTTAATGAACAATTCAATCTTTTTATGTTATTATTTGATTATATATATATTCCATTCTTATTTCTTTATTTCAATTCTCACCTTTCCCATATGCCATATCATTCAAATTTAGTTTTATCAGTAAATTTATATAATTTGTCCCTATTAACTTGACTCAGACTCGGCGGATACACGGATTCCAACCAACACACCAGTACGACACATTATGCCTTAACGGTACACAGTACCTAAACAGTAATTAGTAACGGTAGCAATAACGATAATAAGATAATGATATTCAACACACAAAGTGCTGAATCTGAATGTGATATGATAAAGTATTTGACACACAAAGTGTCGAATCGGTAATAGTAACAGTAGTCGGCACATAAGTGCCTGATCAGTAAACCGGCAAAAACCTGTACTCTTCCATATCCTATAGCATGCCAACTATATCCGACTAGCTCGACTAGTTAATAGGGTATTTAATTCACTTTTCAGTACAATTTCCATCTTAGTTCAGTATCAATTATAATTTCTCTATTTCAATCGGTTTCACAATATTGCAGTAATTTATTCATTTCTTCAGTAATTTCACAGTTCAATGTAGTACACATAACAATATTCAGTAACTTCACAATTCAATTCAGTACTCAAAACAATATTCAGTATTCCATAATTCAGTTCAGTATCAGTCTCAATTTCAATACCCAATCATAAATTTATCATTTTACTAAACACTTACCTTAAAATACTTACCACACATAATTAGTAAATTAAACACATAATAATGATAAAGTTTGAATTATAGTGATACAAACTAGAATTCTCTTTGGATTTAATCCTCGACGATCTTTTCTTTTCCTTTTTGGGCCGATGCTTCAGGCTCGATATTAGCAATTTAAACTTTAAGCTTTAAATCCCTAGTTTTTCCTTTTCTTTTCTTTCTTTCTTTCCTTTCCCCTGCTCTCTGTTCTTTATCCTTTCTTTTTCTTTTGTTTCTTTATTCTTTCTTTTATTTCTTTAGTTTCTTTTATTTACTTTATTTTATTTGCTTTATTGTTTTAATTACTTAATAATTAATATAATATCAATACAAAAAATCTTATGCTTAAATTTTAAGTAAATCAATTATTTAATTACAATTGTACATATTTATATTATTACACTTGTATAATTTAATCACCATACATTTGTCTTTATTTTAATTTATTTGTCATATAAAAATCTTATAATATAATTAATATACAAATATCTTTTACTTATTATTTAAGAAAATATATAAATATTTTACAAGTGTATAAATACAAACATTACACATGTACTTTATCACCACCATACACTTGGCATAAATCTAATTTATTTATCAACTAAAATCTCATATTGTAATTATTTAATTAATAATTATCTTTTACTTAATAAATATAAATACCAAATATCTATTTACTAATTAATTATTTGTATTACAATTGTATACATATATTTTCCGACAATGTCTATTTTTATCACCTTACACTTGTCATATTCTAAATTATTTTTCTAATATAATAAGATTAAATAATAATAATAATATAATTAAAACAACAAAATTTCTAGACATTTCCTTATATGCCGCCTCAACCTCCAAATGTGGCTTAATTGCATTTGGTCCCTACTATTTTCTTTTAATCTATAATTAAACTTTTACCCTTTATTCACTTTAATCCCTTTTTTCCTAATTACTCTTAATTAAGCTAAATTCACTAAATAAAAATCTAATTAAACACACTATTAGACTTATAATTGCTCATAATAATTATTTACTAACTCGGTTTACTAAGACGGAGGCCCGGTAACACACTTTTTCGGTACCCACGAATTTTGGGTCGTTACATCATGTGTGTTCTGTTATCAAGACACAAAAACATGCCCCAACCAGAGCTCAACACATGTATACAAATAGCAATAGTGATGACAATTTCATTGGGAACCCAATAAATACGTCGTAACATATAGTTAGTTTCATTAAGTGTCATCATTAAATATATATTTACAAATCATTTTACCCCGCCATAAATTCATCAGACTTGTAAATTTCAATTATCAAATTTCAAATTTCAAAGTTTCAAGAATATCCCTTCACAAAATAAATTTTTTATCCAATATAAGATAATCCAACATATTACTGCAAACATATCTAGCAGACTCGAAAAGATCACTTTATAATCTTCCCTTGCCTAGAGGGGGCAATTGTTATACTTTGAATAGTTAACCTTGAGGGCCTCACAACATACCTATAAAGGAGCTTGACACGTGTCCTCCAATAGAACCAACGACACCACAAATCCTGAGTTAGTCTGTGAAACCCCAAGCTAGTTTGCCAACCTAGTGAACTTCAAAACAAGGTCTCTCCACTAAGACTATGTAGCGACCACGTGGAAGACCAGAGAAATTGATTGTTAATCACTTTAAGACATCTCATCTTAAGACGTTAAATCACCGTTGCTACCAAAAGTAATAAAGTAGACTTCCACTTTAGTGACCTCAAGACACGTATCCAGACTTTTCCCACCACTATAAAGGAGCCATGCAAACAACTCACACAGAGATTCACGTTGACACCCTTTCTCCTTAATCTTAAAACTCTCTCTCAAAATTTGAAATCACTCCGTAACCTTCATTTTCCTCTCATCCATTCTATCACATCTACTTCCTTTGTTCACCTTATTGGTTAACAAGATATATTTAAAAGTTAAAATATGCTTCAAGCCTATGTGCTCTTGGTACATTTGAATTTGAGTCCCCATACTTTTATTTTTAAGAATTAATATCTCTAATTTTCAAATTTAAAAATTTAAAAGTGTAATTGTTAACTTGATTAAAATTATTCTATTAAATTAGTTGGTGTGACATTTTGGAATGTAAGGAAAAAAACTATTCAGTAGTAATAAATAATTTTAACAATGTTAACAATTTTAAAAAATTACGTCAATATTTTATAAAATATTTAGACTAAATAATGACATTTATGTACAAAATTATGTCAAAATTGAAGTATATAGATTAAATATTAAATTTGGACATACTATAAAAACTAATTAAAATTTAACTATTGTTATATAATCTTTAAAGAAAAAGGCAGAAGGCTAGAGGTATCTGATTCAAGAATTCAATCATTGTACTTTTTAGATTATAAAATTCAAGATTAATTGTTAACACCATTAGAATTCTTCTTTTAAATTCGCTAGTGTGATATTTTGATAATTATGTAACAAAAATAACATTGCAATGAACTTAAATTTAACAAATAATTTTAATAGCGTTAATAATTTTATAAAAATCATGTTATCATTTTAATCAAATAAAATATGTAAACTAACTAATGATATTATCAAAATTGAGATACCAAATTATATAAAAAATTGAAGTATAAAGATTAAATCTGGAAATTCATCATTGATATATAGAAAAAACTGTTGGTAGGTGTCAAGATAAGGAATAGGATGGACATTACTTTTATGTAGTTAGTATAGATATGCCACTTTCCCATTGGAGGATTATAAATTCTTTAATATTATAAATATCTTTGTTATTTTCTCTTGGATATTTAATTTGTAATTTGCTGTAAGTGAATATACAAGCAAATTACAATGTAATTTAAGTTCATGCAAATAAAACTTACTATTAAATATTAAAATATATTATTAACACGGGTATTAGAAGAAAAAGCATATCAGGGAGCAGTTCGTAATTCAAAATATCAGCTGTTTGAATCCATCTTTATAATTTAAATCCTGAATCTCCATGATTATCTACTGAAACAAGCAAGGACTTGAAACATTTTACTGACGTTTACGGGTACAGATTAAAACAAACAGATAACTTACATGAACTACTCCTTCGAAGATTTGTTGATAAGTGATTTGTGAATGTGCGGGATAACACCGCCGCCTGCTATAGTTCCTTTAATCAAGGTGTCAAGTTCTTCGTCACCCCGGATAGCTAGTTGCAAATGTCTTGGTGTGATTCGCTTAACCTTCAGATCCTTGCTTGCGTTACCTGCCAGTTCTAGCACTTCTGCAGTCAAGTACTCGAGAATTGCAGCTGTGTATACAGCAGCTGTTGCTCCGACCCTTCCGTTTGCACTAACCCTTGTTTTCAGCAGTCGATGGACACGACCCACCGGGAACTATAGGAGAACATACAAAAATAAGAAAAGTTACTGATTATGATTTAGAAGAACTAACTGGCGTTTATAATAAAATGTTCAGTCTATCATGTATCCTACAGAAGATGATGCTAATATGCCGTGATAGCATGCAAACCGCAAAACAATTTAGGATGCAGTGAATACACTCTTAATTCAAACACAGAAAAGGAAGCTGATTTCAAGATTCCAGAAACCTATTGACAATAACCAAGTCAAGTTTCAGATACCACAAGAACCATTGATAAGCTTGTAACTGAGGAAACCTATCCCAACTGGCTGAACAATATAACCAATTCAACCATCATATCCACCGAAACCTACCAAATGGCAAAAGTTCAGGGTAGTAGGCTATTCCTATGGTGGCCAGAACGAGCCTAAGAAGATGCAGAACCAAGATTGAGGAGGTGCAGTATGTTGACAGCATGTAGGAATAGACCAACTCATACATACCTTTTGATTCATAAGTTAATGAAGCCTGCCCCCCTCCCTTTTTCCCTTCTCTCTATCTCTAACACATGATGGCAAATGTTGTTGTGTGTAGACTTGACCGGACTAGAAAAAAATTGGTTTACAATTGACAATACTATGAGCCATCTTTTTAGATGAAACTAAAAGACTTGCTTTGTATATAAAAGTAACACGCATAGCATTTATCACAATCAGCAAGACCTTAATAGACATCCACATCGCTTCATTCAACAACTCAGTTATCTTCCAAATTGGCAAAGACTTCAGATAACAAAATGTCAATGTCTACTAATGACATGGCAAGTAGCTGTAGCAGGAAAATTGCAAGCAAGTCATATGCAGATAAATTTCAATTCAATTAGATCTACCAAAAAAGAGAAATTGAACTGATATTTAATAATCTAAACAATTGTAAGAGACAAATACTGCTTAAGTGTCAATGCTTTATCAAATGAGCATATCCTGAAATGTTGGCATTTGACAGGGAGCAAGGTTACTATCTAATCAATTCTCACAGACCAGATCCTCCTTCACTTTAAATTTCAACAGCTCATTGGCATAAGGAAATTACATTCAAATCTAAGATGCTATAAAAGTAATCCACTAGATGTAAAAGCCTGAACCAGAGTAATCAACAGGAGCATATTGTCCAAACTCTAATTGTGTTGCTCTGGCTCTTCATTTTCTTCAAAGTACCTATGTTCACATCCACATCAGACATCGGTATAGGGGTATGATCCTCCAAATACAAGGAAAGCTTAAAAAGATTGCTGTGCTGCACAAATTCCTGCCAACACTAATGTCCAGTCCAAGAAACATAGAACCCTACACCCCATCATTCCCCCTTTCTTTGCCCTACTCACGGAAATAGTAATTAATAAGGCAGAACTCTAGACCATAATTGTTCATAGAATATATGTGTGTTCCCTTTGCAACTACCAATTCCTAAAACAAAATCTTCTGAGAAATGAAAGGTAACCAACAAAGAGCGTAAAGCGTAATTGTTCCAGTGTTGTCAAGAGTGCAAAGGCGCACTCTGGGCACTGGAACCCTTAAATTACTTCAGGTGCAAGGAACAAGAAAAGCGCTAGCCTGAGTGAAGTAAAGAGCAATATGCGTATGTATGAGTTTTTGCAAGTCTGTGTATATATAATATATAAAGCTTAAGATATATAGTAAACTCCAAAGTGTGATCTAGTTTATCTACAAAACATGCAATATTTTTATTGTTTAATATGCATGATTCCCTTATGGTCAATGTTTGTTGTTGAATGCTCAAATGTTGAGAAGTATAGAGTTTGATATTATCTTTTTCTTACTAGTAAAGGCTTGCGCCTGATCAAATGGGCCTCACCTGGAAGGGTTTGAGGCGTTTTTGTTGAATAATGCAAGGAGTGCCTAGGCGCACTCCTTGACAATACTGAATTGTTCATAATAACAATTCAACCATCAAGGGAACCAAAGTACTACGGTTGGTAAAATCTTTCACAACAAAGCTACAAGGTTCATTTATAAGGATCATATTACCGTTGGAGAAAACAATAAGCACATACAGTGCAGAAATGTTCACAAACACAAGTCAAATAGAACAGAAACAAGCTAAAACGATTGGACATGCATAAGAAGCCAATAACCAGCTTATCTACAGATAACACTTTAACATAGCCATTTTTGTTTACTTCGATTTGAAGCAAAAGAAATAGCTAAATACTAACGTAAATTCCTACTTAAATAATTCCACTGCAATTTCAGAAGCACTTTTATCTAAAAACAAATTAACTAAAACACCATTTTCTTTGATCTGAAACTACACTTTTGCCCGGAATTAAAGAATGCTTCATAAATTAAGATTAAAACAAAATACTAAACCACGCAAATCATCAGAATATAAGTTAATTCAAGCAGAAAATTAGCGGCGGGAAAAAAACGAAAGAGAAACGAGAAAGGACCTGGAGACCAGCGCGAGAAGAGCGAGAGACGGGTTTCTTCTTGTCCTTGTCCTTGTCCTTTGTGGATTTGCCAGCCGTTGTCAACCCTTTCGCACCTTTTCCCGACATTTTCCCGCTAAATTACTTAGGGTTTTCCCGCCGGAAAAAAAAAATTCGATGGATTGCTTGGGAGGGAAAGCTAGATAGGGATAACCTTTTGAGAAGTAAAATAGAAGAGCCCTTACGAAGGAAAATGAAACGAACGGTTTTTACTTTTTTGGACCTTCTAGTACGTGGCTTCTTTCTTTGTTTGACGATATTACCCTCCATTATCTTCCCAAATTACTGTTTTGGATTCTATGAGAAAATTGAAACGTGCGAATTCCAGTACTTTTGTTTGCTATTTTGGATAAAAACTAACGCTTACAGAATTTTGATGATTTAATTTTAAAAACGTTATAAAATCGTTGAATTATTTAAAAAAATTTATTTTAATTATTAAATTGTTAAAATTATTATTTTTTATCTTTTTTTTTGTATTTTTTGTGTCAATCAAAAACTCATTTTTCCTTCTCTTTTATTATTTATTTTTTTAAAATAATTTTATATATCACAAATCTACGAATCAAAATTTATATAACTTTCTTCTAATTTCCTATACTAGGTGTCAAATCAACTAGAAGTTAAATAATTAAAACTTAAATTTACTATAGTTTAGTGAAATAGGATGTAATTGAGCTACTATTTAATTGAGAAGTGATTATATATTTTTAATTTTTTTTGGCTTTATTGTTAAATAGACCTTTGATTTTTAAATTTTTATTTGATTAAAAGTAGCCTATATATTATTCCGTCTCAATTTATTATAAAAATAATTATCAATCAATAAAAACATGATTCATTACTGTTTTTATTGAATGTCATATATTTTTTTCAAGTAAAATAGACAAAATTGATAATCACTTTCTTAAAAAAAATAAAAATAAAAACCAAATATCTTATAATTGCAAGAAATCATTATATTCAATCTTTCCTTTTTCTTTTCCCGATATCAAGAAATAAAATTTCAGAAACTAAAATAAATTTTAAACATATACATACTAAATATATATATTTAAATCCAGCACTCATATTCAAATATGAGAAACTCAAGTTTATATTTGATATAGAAAAGAAACAAGAACCTAGATGGTCTAATGAATTGAATATTACCGATCTTTGTCTTCTCAAGTGCATGCTTCCATAACTGAATATTACAATTCTCAATCATTCACAAATGAATAAGATCATCATTTCTTTACGTTGCTTCGACTTTTTATTTTGCTCAAGATATTTGTACTTGATGCTTATTGATATAAAATTGGGATTGTAGCTGTCTAACAGCTCTTTTGGAGGGCGAAGAGCTGTAAGTGATTGTTAGTAATAAGAGTTAGAAGGGAGGAGGAAACGTTTTTGCAGGTGTGGGTGTGAGAGAGAAGATCCCGTTCCTTGAAGGCCTTAAAGAGGGGCACTGCCAGTCCTTATTGAGGTGCCAAGTGTCACTCTTGTGCAGGCTTTGTAGTTGATCTACTGACTTTTTCCTCGTAGGTATGAGTTGTCAAGTCAGCACAACGGATCAATGTGATGTTCGGATGGCAAGTGTTCTATCCATGTCAAGGATGAGGGAGCCCGCAATATGGGTTCACGGTGGCCTTTAGCACAAGGTGCTGGTTTACAAGATCGGTAGCGCACGAGGTGTGCTCACGAGGTGTAGAAATAACAATGTTCTTGTCGAACACATTTCAGACGTAGGTATTGGGAAATAATCTCCTAAGAACCCTATAAATACATTAACGTATTTTAAATAAATTAAACATACATATGTCAAATACATACTCAAATCCAATATTCACACCCAAATCCGAGTAACTTAGGTTTCTGATCCGAATACAATTCAATGCAGCTTATTCTTTAGCTAAGTAAAGAAATAGTGCAGGGAAAAGGAGATCAATCTCTCCAACTGTATTAGCAGTTTAATGAATTAACTATTACCAATCTATCTTTTCTCAAATAAACAGAAGGGAATCAATTGACAACATCAAGCACCAATTTTCGGGATTTCAAAACTGACCATTTCAAACGCCGGTAATAAGCTGCTTGGAGAAGTGCAAGTGATAGCACAAATATCCACTTAAACCCCATCTGTATCAAAATTTCACATCAAATTCAATGTCTCAAGTAGAGCTACCTCAGCTCCCATCTCAAACTGTGCTGAAATGGAAAATAAAACAAAACAATAGGGAAGTCTCACATACTTCAAGTTGAGATATTCTAAGCTATGTTACTCTGACTTTTTAATTTTCTTTAAGTACTCATGTCTGACACATATCCAAACAAGGATATAGCCGTAAAAGGATGGGACTGTTTAAATATATAAAATGACATTAGAAGTCATTGAGACACATCTACTTATCTGGCACTCACCCCTAAATCTGAGTAATATAACAACTAACTTCTTTTACTAGTATTGCATCTGAAAACACTGAACTCAAAAGTTGGTTTGGTTCTATGAGCATGCTCAAGCATACAGATTTCCTATTGCAAGAACCATAAAAGTGATTAATTATGCCAAAAATCAATCATCATTGATTCATTTCATATGATTTTATCCAGGAGATGGATGATTTTCACTTTTCAAGTTGATATATCTATGTAAGAGGATCAAAGGTCAACAGTCAAGGACCCAGTTTAACTGTACCAACTTATTTCCTATGGAACATAAATCTCTATGCAGGGGGAAAAAATACTAACCAGTTTTCTCTCTTCCATTTCCGGTTCAGCTGCCCATGATAAAAATGTCACCACATCTTTCCCCATCTGCACCAAGATTGCGAAAAGAACATGAGATGAGACATTTTCTTGAGCCAATGAAGCTTGCACAATGATCTAGAACTGGATGGTTAAGAAGATTACTTGGGCCTCTGTAGCTGGAGTACCATCTTCATATTCAATAGCCCCATCATTAAGCATTTTCGGCATAGCTATTGCACCGCCGGGAAAGTAAGGGTTATAATGCAGACCTTCTCGAATCTAGGATAGAGGAGTATCATACAACAGATGTTATGAAATCATTGAAAAGTGAAAGACAAGAAAATGTTATTTTATAATGTTTCTCGTCATCAGAGTAAGAGAGCCATATTTTACATAAATTTGCTTTATATGTACTATCTTAGTAACACATATTGTCATAAATCTACATCCCTAACCACCATCAAATTATAAAACACACACACACCGGAAGGGCTAGCCATAATGAAAGAACCGCACTAATGAAAGTACAAGCTTTAAAACCTGAGCTGTATCTTTGAAGTTGAACATGATGAGACGATTGTGCACTTGCGATGAGACAGATCATAGATTTCCATATTCATTAAAAATTTATATACAAGTAGAAGAAGAAATTACCGAGATACCAGCAGGAGGATCACGATAACCGGTTAGAAGACCAAACACATAGTTCTGGCCATTATGACGAGCCTGAAAGGACAAAGAGTTAGACATTGAAATTACAAGGAACTCGATTTGATGCTTATTTTCATGAAATCAAGATGCTAGAGATACCTTGGTGATAAGGCTTAAGTCTGGGGGATATGCACCTCCATTGGCAAACCTAGCTGCTTGTTCATTTGCATATGGCTGTGGGAAACGATCACTTAGCTTACCAGGTCGGGTGAACATCTCACCCTCATCATTAGGGCCATCAACCACTTCAATCTCAGCTGCCATGGCCTTTGTTTCTTCTTCGGTGTACGCCACACCAACGAGATCTCGAAATGAGATTAGAGACATTGAATGACAAGAAGCACAGACTTGTTGGTAGACCTGGTGACCCCTACGGATACTGCTCACGTACAATTGATCCATATTAATCAAACATACAAAAATAATAGACAGCATCCATCAATTATAGGTATATGTATGACATTATACAAAGGCACTAAAACATGGCAGAAAATTAGGAAAACCAAAGCAGTGGAAAATTCTCTTACAAGAACATTCAATTTTTGCTGCAAAGAGATGGTGTAAAGAAAAAAAAAAAAAAAAAAAAAAAAAAAAAAAAAAAGAACTTACGAAGCATGGTCATATGAGCTTAGTATGCCTTGATGAGGCCAAGGGTAGTTAGGAACCGCCAAACCATGCTCAGCCTCATCAGAATAAGCTATGGTAGCACAACCCAAAAGCCCTGAGACCCCTGCCCCAAAGAGTGCAAGGGATCCTAGTCTATCTCCATCTTGCTTCATGATTTGGCAGGGCAATGCTGGAAGAGTCTGCGAAAAGTGTTTTACAACCATGTAAGGGAATAAAAAGCTTTCATCCCAAAGTAAGAAAAAAATTATAAAATTTCATATTGGCATAAACTAATTTCGTATTCCATGTTTTATAATATATTTTTTGCGTTTAGCAGAGTGCTAGTCCTATCCTCTCTTTCCAAACTTCTTCAGAAAATTTGCCACATGAACTATACCAAGTGTTAAAACCAATTCCAAAAACATTTTGTCCGTTCAAACATATTCGAGTCTGCAACACCAAAAGCGCTAAACAGATGGCGGTGACTTGGTTAATGAAAGCCTCATGATGACTATGGATATTCTAAAATTTAACAAGGCAGTAACCAAGTAAAAAATAACAATCTTGACAAAACAACTGCACTATTTCAGGCTGGCTACAAGAACCAAGACATGAATCATTTATGCAGGACATACAAATCATCTTCCTCCAATTATTCTTATTCACCACAATCCTCTCTTCAAGTTCTTATAGCGTCATATCATTATTTATCACCTCCAACCATGTCCTTTTGATCACTCCTTCAACCTTTTACCCTATGCAACGTCAATTTGCTCCATCCTTCTAACAAATACACCCTTTAAAGTTTAATCTATAACATATGTGGCCAAACCATTATAAACAATTTTCTCTCAACTTATCCTCTATAGGAGCTATCCTAATTCATAGACGAATATCCTTATTTCTTTGTCATTCCTAGTCTTTACTGCATATATATCTTAACATCGCATCTTTTGTATATGTCAGATTCTTGTTAGACCAACATTTGTGTATCATATAGCAAGCAGTCTAGTAATTGTACTATAGCACTTCACCCTCTAACTCAAAGATATATTGTAATTAGACAAAACTCTTGTTGCATTTCACAACTCTAGCCACTCAACTGTGATCAATGCTTAACAACTCCATCAATCTCCTTGTCTTTCATAATTATTCCTCTGGTACATGAAGCACCTGTTATTGGCATTACTTAACCATCGAATATAATTACATCTTAATCGAATATAACCATATACTTAGTCTTCATAATCAACGCGCTTCTAGTGTCTATCTTCAAATTTTTGTACAGCACATTTTGTTTTGTCAAGCTAGCTAAACCTTTTTAGTTATGAAGCAATCCTGCTATACTCTCCCTTCTATTACCCGAAATGTTTCATAAATTACAGACATTGATGATAAACATGACAAAACACTGATGCATGGATCATTAAACTTAACAAATTAAGCTTCAACTTTTGTATAGATAAAAAGATGATGATGAAGGGAATCGTACCTTAGCATCATGAGACTCACGAGCCAGTCTCGAAAGAAAGCTGAGCTTCGCATATCCTGATTCGAAATTCAAAAAAATTCAAAATTTTAAATAAACAAAAAAAAGAAAAGAAAAAGAGAAGAGATGAATTCATATTTAAATAAAGAAACAAAGATGAATGAGTTAAGCATTGATACCGGTCCTGATTTTATGGCCTAAACCTGTAAAAAAAAACATGAAAGAAGACAATAATTCAGAAAGAAGCAGAAGTAAATGTATTCATAGCAGAGAAAATTAAAAGGAAAAAAAAAGGATTAAGAAAAAATACCCATGCTTGTTCAAAGAGAGAAAAAAAGGAGAACAGTGTCAATGGACAGTTTTTGGTTGCAGTTGCAGGCAGAGAGATTAACAAAAAGCAGATAGAGAGAGAGAACGAATGAAGTGCCGACGCGTGTGTTTGAGATTATGGTGAAAATTTGAACACCTCTCGTATTTTCTCCTTAGTCCAAACAATACGTCGTCGTATTAAAAGAATAGATGAAGATTTGGTAAATTAAGATTGATTATAAACCGGATAGTTGTTCGTATGTTGGAAATTCGGGTCTTGGCGGGTGCATGCGTGATCATACGCAATTAGGAGGGAAGTTAGATCGTTGGTTCTCATTAGTTCTTTGGTTACACCACCAATATGGTGAGAAAGTTTGGGATTTTCGACATGGTGTTTTGCTTGCAACATATTTTAATATCTCTCGTCTAATTGTTGAAGTTAGAAGTGATTCAATTCGAAAATATTGAAAAAGAAAATTTAAAATTCAAATTAATTAAATTGAATTATTCAATTAACTTAAATATATAAATCGAGTTGAGTTTTACGATTTTAATAACTTAAATAATTTGAATAAAAGATTGATGTAAATATCTTTTTTATCTTTATTGATTTTGAAAATAAACAAATTGGCCCCCCTCTCAACAAAAATTCAAAATATTTATAAAAATTCTAAAATTTATATTTTTAAAAAATTATAATTTTTTTTAAAAATCTAAAGAATATATAAAGAAAGTTAAAATTTTAAAAATTTTCTAAAATAATAATCTTAGAACCTAAATAAATTCATTAACAATTCAAGTTTATCATACTAAAATATCTTTCGAAATATTTATTTTTTAAAGGAGAAGTGACTATTTCTCATGTGTAAATTACTTTATCACGTTATTCAAATATTTGTTTTATTTCTAAAAAAAACTATTACTTAACGTACTTCCTATTGATATTTAAATGGTAAAGTATTTCTTATTGATATTTTGTCATCATTACTCAAAATATGAGTAAATTAATCTTTGTATATTAAATCAAAAAATAAATTGATCATTTCTATTAAAATTTTGGCCCAACCAGAATTTGCACAAAAAAAAAGGCTGCTGTTTTGTTGCTATTTTCCCACTGTTTTGTTGTAATTTCACTATTATATTGTTATTATATTGTTGTTATTGTTTGAATATCATATCACTATTGTTTTATTGTTAATTTTGCTATTATTTTAGAGGCATTTGCTTGCTAAGTTGCACTTATCTTATAGTTATTTAAGTATAAATTTTTACAATTTATTAAAAATATTTATTTTAATATTTTTAATATATTATGTATTTTAATTTTTAATACGATCCGGTACCGGCCCAAATTTAGCATCTATAATTTAAGCTTTGACAAAAATTTATATCCATTTTTTGAACCGGGCCAAGGTCGAGCCTAAATTTTTGTTAGGAGCTGTCCCAGCCCATAGATAAATCTATACGGGATGCATTTAGTAATGTTTTGGGTTGGTAGTTAGCCCATAGTATATTTTACGGGTCGGATCAGAAAGCCCAATAAGGCTTCTCTTTGTTTCTGCATTCTCTTTTAAAGTTTAAACCCTACATAAAACCCTTTTTCTCACCGCTCCATAACTTCTCCTTCACTTACCCACCTCCCAAACGCACGTCACCATCCGATGAATTACCGATTCCAAAACCTCTTAGGCGCCCCTTACCGCGGCGGAAACGCCGTGGTTGCACAAAACACCAACCTAATCTCCCCCGTAGGTAACCGCGTCTCCGTCACCGACCTCGTCAAATCCCAAACCATTACCCTACCTATCCAATCCTCCAGCAATATCTGCCGCATCGCTGCTTCACCTGACGGCGTTTTTCTCCTCACCGTTGACGACAACAACCGTTGCCTCTTCATCAACCTCCCTCGTAGAGTGGTGTTGCATCGCATAACGTTCAAACATCCAGTAAACGCCGTCAAGTTTAGCCCCAATGGGAAATACATAGCTGTTGCAGCGGGTAAGTTGTTGCAAATATGGAAATCTCCTGGGTTTAAGAGGGAAGTTTTTGCGTTTGAGTTGGTTAGAACATTCGCTGATTGCAATGATAAGATATTGTCAATGGATTGGGATAATGAATCGAAATATTTGATTGTTGGGTCTAAAGATTTGACTGGGAGGTTGTTTTTTGTGGATAAAAAAAAGGGTAATTATAAAAAACCATTTTTGTTTCTTGGTCATAGGGATTCTGTTGTTGGTTGCTTCTTTGGTGTTGATAAGAAGAAGAATAGAGTTGATAAAGCATATACTATTGCTCGTGATGGTTTTATTTTTAGTTGGGGTTATAGTGGAAATGATGTTAATCGTGATGCCAGAGATGACGATCTGATGGATGTGGAGCCACCCTCTCCAGGAACGCCGGAGAGGGAAGGTGAAGATGGGGAAAGAATTGGTAAGAAAAGGAAGGATTCTGATGGGAAAGAAAGTGGATTTAGTGAAGGTGAGGGGTATTTGAGTGGAGGCAAATGGGAATTGTTGAGGAAAGATTGTTTTATGCAAGCTCCTGCGAAAGTGACCGCATGTGATTATCATAAGGGACTTGATCTTGTTGTGGTGGGATTCTCGAATGGGGTTTTCGGATTATATCAGATGCCTGATTTTGTTTGCATACATTTGTTATCGATATCAAGAGAGAAGCTTACAACAGCTGTGTTCAATGACGTTGGAAATTGGTTGACCTTCGGCTGTGCAAAGTTGGGGCAGTTGTTAGTTTGGGAGTGGCGGTCAGAGAGTTACATATTGAAGCAACAGGGACACTACTTTGATGTGAATACTCTGGCATATTCGCCGGATGCACAGCTCTTGGCTACTGGAGCTGATGATAATAAAGTGAAGGTAAATGAAAGTTTGAGAGATGTTTTAATGGTTTGAACCTTACCTGGTTGATATGCATAATATAGGCCTTGTATTTTCATGGTTATAGCGTCGGTTTTCAACTTTTAAGAATCTTGTGCCATATATTTGCCTCACACAGCTTTTCAGCATGTATTTTACTTGAACACCTGAAACTTTAAAATTTTCTTGCCACAGGTATGGACTGTATCGTCAGGCTTTTGCTTCGTAACATTCAGTGAGCATACTAATGCGGTTACTGCACTCCATTTTACGGCTAATAACCATTGCCTCTTAAGTGCATCTCTGGATGGGACTGTTCGTGCATGGGACCTGTTGCGTTATCGAAACTTTAGAACATTTACTGCCCCTTCTCATAAGCAGTTTGTTTCTTTGGCAGCTGATCAAAGTGGTGAAGTGATTTGTGCCGGAACTCTAGATTCTTTTGAGGTAAATTGGCTAATGCTGTTTGGTTTTTACATTCCCATGCAAACCACATTCCATGATTTTGTTTTCTTTGTCATCATGTTTACAGATTTTTGTTTGGTCAATGAGGAGAAACCTTCTATTGGAGGTTCTTAGTGGTCATGAAGGTCCGGTTCATGGGCTGATGTTTTCTCCTACAGATGTGAGCTGGCTTTTCTTCACTTGTTTTCTGCGAATTCAATTTGTTTTAAGTTTCCATTTATATCCATTGATTCTATTCTTTATTCCAAAGGTGTCTTCTAACATTATCTATCAACTGTTCACCTATCTTTATCTGGCGTTATATAAGCTGTGCACCTCTGGTTTCTTTATTTTTAGGCAATATTAGCTTCATCATCATGGGACAAAACTGTCCGGCTATGGAATGTATTTAAAGAAAAAGGCGCTGTTGAAACATTCCGACACACACATGATGTTCTGACCCTTACTTACCGACCGGATGGGAAGCAACTAGCATGCAGCACATTAGATGGACAGATTCACTTTTGGGACCCTATTGATGGCGAGTCAATGCGCTCCATTGAAGGCCGTAGGGATATAGCTGGAGGACGACTCATGAGTGATAGACGATCTGCAGCTAGCTCAAGTTCGGGAAAGTGCTTCACAAGCTTATGTTACTCTGCTGATGGGAGTTACATCTTAGCTGGAGGAAATAGCAGATATATCTGTATATATGATGTTGCTGATCAGGTAAAGTTTAGATACATATAAGTTATCCACATAGTAGATAATATACTTTAATTTGAACATTGAAGCCTATTTTCACCTGGTTAAATGTTATTTTCAGATTGACCCCCCCAAAATTTCATTTTTGGATTATTTTAGGTGCCATTCAAACCATTGCTTCTTTTGGCGTTTTAGATGTATGTATATATGAGAGCCATAACATGCCCTTCTTTAGTTTACGTATGTCGAATACCTGAAAAAAAAGTGATCATGACATGTTCCTCTTTTTTTTTGGAGATAATTTGTCTTCAACCAGTACTTATTTGGCTCAATCATTGAGCCGAGTTTGAGCTTCAGCAACTCGAGTTATTGAGCAAGCTGAATTTCGGTATCATGCGAGCTTAACCAAACTTTTTAAATTTTATATATGTTTTTTAGTATGGAGAAGTCTTGGTTCGAACTTGAGCTTGAGCATAAATAATTGACTTTGCAAATGATTATGAAAATAGCACCTAGTTTTTACTAGGTAAATGAGCTTAATCAAGTGAGCTTGAATAGATAATCTTGAATCAAGTTTCTTAAAACTTGAGCTCAGCTCGGCTTGATTACCCTTACTCGGTAGTCAGCACCTATGTTCCCGTTCCTACGTTCTTTTTTCATTAGTTCAAGCTCTACAACATGCTTTCCACTCATTTTCTTTTTTTGTTCCATTTGAAACCAGGTTCTACTTCGACGATTTCAAATAACTCATAACCTCTCTTTGGATGGAGTTCTTGACTTCTTAAACTCGAAGCATATGACAGAAGCTGGTCCATTGAATTTAATCGATGATGATAACAGTGACACAGAAGAAGGTATTGACAAACAAACCCGGGGAAATGTGGGATATAATCTACCAGGATCCATGCCTAATAATGGAAGGCCTGTCATCCGAACGAAATCCCTTAAAATTGCTCCAACAGGAAGAAGCTTCTCAGCAGCAACGACAGAGGGTGTTCTTGTTTATTCAATCGATGACTCATTTATCTTTGATCCCACAGATCTCGACATCGATGTTACACCGGAGGTACTTTCTTTTTTTTTCTCTTAATTTTTGAGTTTCACTAAATTTACCAATATGAATTAATTAATCATAATTGTTATGTAGGCTATAGATGCAGCACTTAATGAAGAACAGCCAAGCCGAGCTTTAATTCTTAGCTTGCGTTTAAATGAAGATTCACTAATTAAAAAGTGTATTTTCTCTGTCAATCCCACTGATGTTCCAGCCGTTGCTTCATCAATCCCTTATCGGTACTTGCAAAGATTAATAGAGGCTTTGACCAACCTTCTTGAAAGGTGCCCGCACTTAGAGTTCGTGCTTCAATGGTGTCAGGTAGCCTTCTGGTCATTTTATCAAATACCTTGATGTTCGTTTGTGTTTTGCTTTTGACATGGTTCGAATCGTTTTATCGCAGGAACTCTGCAAACTTCATGGCAACTCTATTCAGCAGAATTCCAGAAATCTTCAACCCGTTTTAAAATCATTGCAGAAGGCAATCACCAGAATTCACCAGGATTTAGCAGATACATGTGCTCTGAATGAATATATGCTTCGATATTTATGCTCTGTTAGTGTCAAGAAATGAATCTCGAGCGTATTTAATCAGTCGAAGTTTTGTCCAATATCTTTAGAAGAAAGATATTTACGGCTCATTACGTTCTAACCCGGAGCCTGATAGCATTAATTACATGCTACTGTTGTTATAGGCATCATCATGAGCATAAGTCGGAGAATATTGCAGGCATTTTACGTCAATGCGGGTTTGTTGTAGAGTCACGGATGACATTCCGATAGGAGATGCTGATTCATTGTTGTTTTTTATATATGCTTTAGAAATATGGAAGGATATTCACTTGTTTGTCAAATTTCATTTGATCGGTAGCTGCTGATATATTGTTTTGTTGGCAATATATTTAATATTTCAGTATCCGTTTCCTAATTTGCTCCTTTCAGGAAATATCAATCCAATCCTTAAAAAAGTTAAATGGATTGATTTAAGCTTGCGGATGAAGAAAAGTTATAAAAATGGATAACTGGAGTGGAATACACGAAAAGGATTATACAAATTATCAACTTTCCTACTGTTTTTAATGTACATCATTGGACCTAACCTCTTAACCTTATTTTAGGAGAAAAACATAAAGTCTAGATAAAAGAGAAATGAATTGGGTTATACCAGGTATCCAATTACAAACCCTAATTCCCTCTAAACAAATTTAGATTAAATTGTATTAAATTAAAATTAAAATATATATTTATTATAACAATTTAATAGTTTATATTTTTTATTTTTAAAAAATTAAATAGAACTTATCAATTTTATTATTATTACTAATTTAAAATTATAAATTATAAAATTTTATAATTCATAAAAGCTAAAGAGAATTTGATAGATAACCGTCACTTCTGTCTCGTTTGAAGTAACAGAAATAGCGCCACTTTAACCCATCAATGATAACCGGATTGATGGCATCTTGGGACAAACAACTAATGATATATAATACCCAGAAGGCAGCTCCTGCTCCCGCTCACACCTATTTTCTCTTTCTTACCTGTCCTCCCTGCTCTATACTAGAGAGGCCGCATCTCCACACGGTCAAACAGATTGAGAAAAAAATAAAATAGTAAAAAGACATTTTTATTAAAATTATTTTTTTAAAAAAGTGAAAAAGTAAATTTTTTATTTTGAAAAAAGAAGCTGAAACAACAAAGTAACACAACACTCATAACAACAAAGCGTTTGCAACCGTACGTTATCTAAAACCACTCACGTACATATTGCAACTATTATTATTATCTTAACCCTACATGCTACACTAATCCTTCCTAGTAATAGTTGCCGGATAATTATGTTCATCCTCATCGGCATCAGCCATTCCAAAGGTATGTTTCACCGCATCAGTCGCACCTTGTGCCGCGTTCCTCACTTTCTCCCCCGCCTGCTGCAGTATCCCTCCGCTTGTCTCCTTAGTTTCATCCGCCTTCCCTCTAGCAGCTCCCGCCGTCTGTTTTGTCTTGTCGTTGGTTGTCTCGGCGGCTCCCTTGGTCTTCTGCTTCGCTGCCTCCTTAGTTTCCTCCGCCTTCCCTCTAGCAGCTCCCGCCGTCTGTTTTGTCTTGTCGTTGGTTGTCTCGGCGGCTCCTCTTGTCTTCTGCTTCGCTGCTTCTGCTGTCTCCATTGTCTTCTGCTTCGCTGCTTCTGCTGTCTCCATTGTCTTCTGCTTCGCTGCTTCTGCTTTCTCCTTCATGCTCTCCTTCATTTGCTCACCTTTTTCCTACCGCAAAAGAACATAATGTTAAAGAAAATGGAAGGACGAAAGTGGTAAATTAATAATATTCTTACATGAGCTCGGCCTTCAGCTCGACCAGCTTTGTAACTCTGTTCATGAGACTCCATTTTTTTTTTTTTTTTTGCTTCGATTTGTGTAACTGTTTGTTGGGGAGTTTACCATTGCATGTGTGGTTTCTATTTATAGGGAACTTTGGGACATTACGGATGAAACACGAGTCTTGTTTTATGACACGTGTGTAGGACGTGCTCGCCATGCAGTGCTATACACTAATAGTATGGATAAACAAAATGTGTTCTTGTTTTTGCAGGATTTTGTTTGATTACTCAGCCTATGATGCTTCGACGCGTGGCAGATGTAGTTATATGACAACCACGTGTTGGTTATAGAAAGCTCTCACATTTATAAGGATTAGATATTTAATTGTATTAAAAAATGTTAAGATTTTGGATAAATTTTGTTTGAAAATTAATATTATATATAAATTATATATATTTTTTGTACTTTTCATATTTAATTTAATATTTATGTTTAAGGTTTGTGATAATTTTTTTAATAATTTTATTTACAATCAAATTTCATATATACATTATACATTATCCAAATTTATAGATAATTATAGATTTATTATAAAGAGAATGAATTCATTTTTAATTTTGTACATTATAATAAAGTTGGAGGTAAAGCATTACCCTGATAGGATTTGAGTAGTTCATTCTTTTATTAGAAATTATAAATTGGATTTAATTGATTCAAGTTAAATATCTAACAAATTTGAAATTCTAATTTTAACTCTTTCTAACTTTTTTTTTACTTTTACCTGTTGACTTTTTTTAAAAAATTAACCAGTATTCAGGTTATAATGATAAATTTAGTCATTAATGTTTATTAATTTTATCATTTTGATCTTTTTTTTAAGGATTATTTTGACCACGACGTTTAAAATTTAGTAAAATTATTTATTTTTAGATAAAAATTACTGACAACTATTAACATTTTAACGGCATTAATGTGATTACCTACATTGTAGTCCACGTATAATTTAAAAAAATTAAAAAAATCAATAAAATTCATAAAAACTTTTAGAAATTTTATTCATGTCAGAAGTTGAAAAGCCCTGGCACCATAAAAATCAAGCGAGCACAAAGCTTGACAAGTTCAGAACAGGACAAAGTAAAAGATTAAGCCAATCTCGAGATACCTTGGACTCCAAGACTTAAGGAACTATTACATGAAAGGCAGGAGGGAATTAAACACAAAAGGACCTATAAAACCCCTTCCTTAAACTAAATCATTGGCTTAAGCATTGAAGATCGATTGGAGTGTCAACTCCAACGTCCTCAAAGCTTACTCTTCTTATTGTAGGACCTCTCATCTCCATAACCCAAATCCACACCACTCAAATGTGCATCAACAATTTACGTATGTGACAATTACATTTGGATCAAAATATTATTTAATTAAGTTAATTGACATGGGAATATTAATATTATAAAATGAGGAAAAAAGCATATACATATATCTTTACCACATATGGAAGATACATAGGAGAGGATTTGAGGACCTTAAATATCCTTTTTTAAGAAGGTAAGTGTTTAAATGAGATGGGAAAATGAGGAAAGTCTTTGCACTAAGCTATGAAAACCTTACCATTTCCCATTTTATTCACCCCAAACACTTTTCTTCCATCTAATAGCTTATCCATATCATTTGCTTGAAAATTCCACTAAGATGGAGTTGTACCCAATTAAAACAACTTATTTATTAATCCGGGTCTAATCTAATTGCTTCATGCAATCTATTGACATGGAAAACTTAAGTCTTACCTCTTATAAATATGAAAACCTATTAGCACGCCTTATCCACACACACAAAAGAAGGCAGCTTAGAATTGCAATGACGAACGACTCAGATTCAAGCCAAAACCCCAAAATTCCATAACAAAATGTTGATAAATCGAAAGATAATAAAGACGTGATGAAGATGGAGGAAAAGGCAGCGAAGAATGGAGCGTGGAGGAGGTGAACAAAAGTGCCGAAGCATTCATCCAAAAACTCAGCCGCCGGCTTTTGCTGCAGAGGTTACAATCCATTGAGAATTCCCCCCAAATGTTAGAGAAAGGCCTCTGACATGACATCTTCAATTTCTTTCATCAATATGTTCTTTCTAGCTTTGTATTCTCTCTATTATACATATACGATATGGAAGGGTTGAACTGAAATGTAAATCAATAATATATTCTTCATATTACACTAAATAAATACAAGGCTTTTGCTTTGTTTTATTATTAAAGGTTTTTTTTCTTTAGATAATATTTAGACTTGAATATTTTAATTATTAGTCGCAACTGAACCTATTTACAAATTGGGGTGTGCAAATGGTTAAATCAGTTAATTTTTTTAACTAAATCAATGAACTTTTATTATATTAATTGATCCAACTAAGCTAACTTAACGTGGATCGATTTGATCGGTTAAATTGATTAATTAATATATATTTTTTGTAGAGAAAAATAAAAATTAATTACAAGTTTATCCTAGTACCATTATGCACGAACTGACCATCCATCTGAATTTGCTCAACTATCGCTGTTGGAATCTCTTGGAAAGCTTTAGGGCCATAAGGGAGAGCTCTCATCATCCCAACCACTATGTGTGCCACTACATTGGCTTCTCTTGGGACCTTTTGTATGTCCACTCGCCATTCTCAATTACAAAGCTATTGAATTTTTAGAACTAAGTCTCTATTCAACTGCCCATTGAACTGAATTTGCTCAACTATCGCTGTTGGAATCTCTTGGAAAGCTTTAGGGCCATAAGGGAGAGCTCTCATCATCCCAACCACTATGTGTGCCACTACATTGGCTTCTCTTGGGACCTTTTGTATGTCCACTCGCCATTCTCAATTACAAAGCTATTGAATTTTTAGAACTAAGTCTCTATTCAACTGCCCATTGAACTTATCTAAAATGGCCTCAACAACTTGAGCACAGTCCGTTTCAACAATAACATAAACCCATTTAGCATCCCACGCCAGAAGAAGTCCATCATAATTCGCCCAAAGCTCAGTCCTCTCGACGCTGCATCTGCCAGTGTTTCTCCCAACTCCCCCAAACCATCTACCAAGATCATCTCTTGCGACTACTATACCAGAAAACATTCGTATCACCGTCAATAAATAAACTCGAGCATCTTGAATAATAAACTAAACTAGAATGTCATTTTAATTATGTAACTTTCCATGTTAGATCAAAATTCAAAGATGTAGAATTTGAAATATTAATAATTCTTGTGATTAATTATCTATGTCAAAAACTCTTTTCCATCGTTAACAAGGAAAAAACATTTCTCTCTAAAATAATAAGATTTTTAGAATTGAATCGTTGGTTGAATTTGTCAGGTTATTGATTAGATCAGTTTAGATAATTTAATTAAGTAAGTCATTAAAAAACGAATTTGATCGATTTTTTAACTCAATTGACTACGTAATCGATTTAAAATTTTTCGCGTGCGAATATAGATAGACATGAGTTTAAGTTTTGAAAACCTCAATGTAACACCCCAAACCCGGCCTAGACGTTATGGCCGAATCCGAAGGTGTCACATGAAATGGGTTGGAAAAGCGTTGTCTTTAAGTTCAAAACTTTCTAGTTCATTAGCCTTTATCGATCTTATTAATTTCAAAGCTCTCTTTCATTTGGTCATTTAGAGATAAAACGTGTTTTTAGCGGAAGCTTATAAAATCGTTAAGTTTAGGAAAACAAACATTCGATATTTTTAGAAATCATGTTTTTCGATAAAAACTGTCATAGTGGAAAAAGTAAGTAAATCCAAAACCAAACAGTTTAAAGCAGTCCATACAGTCCCAAAAAAATACAAGCTCTCAATTTAAAAGTCAAACTTTAATTTAAACCATAAAGCAAAATAATAGTTTATGGCGAGTGGTCACCGCTGAGTCCTCCGTTGCCGCGATGCGCTAACTCGTGGATTACCATGCATGATAAAAAGAGAAAGGGTCAGTTTACGTAAACTCAGTGTGCAATCCCCACAGGAGGCATGCATATAGTCGTACAACAATAATCAATCAAATGCAGTTTGGGCCTAAGCCCATTACAGATTCAGTTTCAGTTTAAAATTAGAGCCTTAGCCTATCTCAGATACAATGTGCATACAGTAACAAACATCAGTATCCTACCCACTAGCCTCTACACACCATCTCCGACTATTCCTACACACCATGTGGAGTTTAAAACATCTACCTAGCCCTACACACCAAGTCGTACCGAATGCGGCACATATCAGTAACATTGCAGCTGAGTTGCCAGATAATAGGCATGAAAGCCTTTCAGTACACTTCCTCCAATAATCAAACATCCCCCCCAATGCAGGTGCAACTAAACATGCTCAATGCAGACATACAGAATTACATGCTTACATGCTACAGTTTAGTTATCAGTCATGCATACAGATCAGTGCACATGCATAAATTCAACATGTTCAACACATATAGTATAATCAGATCATACGATTTAAGGTCTAAGTAACGTTTACTGACCCTACAGTAGGTTCACAGTCGACTTGGGTGACCCGTGTAACCTTAGGAAACATTTTAACTAATGGGCCCACACGCCCATGTGGTTTGCCTGTGTAGGCCCACACGCCCGTGTGGCCCACATGCGCAGATTGGCTTTGCCTGTGTGGATCACACGGCCTGGCCCGTATATCACACACCCGTGTGGCTCACACGCCCAGTTCGATTTAGCTCGTGTGGCCCACACAACCACACCCTGGCCATCACACGGTCGTGTTTTGCGCACGGCCTGACCTTCGTCGATCACACGACCGTGTTATCGTACACGGCCTACCACACGTCCGTGTGGCATTCGACAGTTTGCAATTTTGGCTTTCACCAAATCTCGTTTTCTGCATTTTCGGGTATACACCTGGTATCAATTCGATATGAAACCACTCTTGAGCCTTCTAAAACCTAATAAACAGCATCCCGTTGTCCAGTTAGCAACCAAACCATGAATTGACAAAACCTGAAATATTACTCAAAACTTACCAATAATGTGCCCAAACACTAGCAAGATTAAAAACTGTCGAAAACACGAATTTACTGATCACACCCTTCTCCTACATCACAGATTTACAGAAATCAATTTCCCCAAAACATCAAGTACGCTACTACGGAGTGAAAAATAAGGCGAGGAACGAACTCAAAATTTCGCCAGATTAAAGAGGAGAAAATGAAGGAAAAGGGAAGAAAACTCATGTCAAAACTTTTTTTGGAGGAGAGAAGGAAAACAAGATTTTGAAAAAAAAATCAATTAAGATCAGATAACCCCCAAAATCCCTCAGATTACTCCACTAATCCTACTAACAACCACTACTCAGACTTCCTGTTTGACTGAAACTCTTTCGGTCAAACGAGCAAAAATAAACTCGAACACAAGACCTTTAGTAAACTAACACTCAACTTAACCACCAAACCAGCAGGCCCATTCTGATATGATTCCACCAATAATTAAACTTAAACCCTTTGAGCAAGGTTAAGGCTTTATTTAGAAAAAGACAAAAATTCACCCAAAATAAGGCTTGAACATGGGACCTCATACACACACTCAGAACACTTAACCACTGAAGCAGGTAGATATTAGTGTCATACTTTACAGAAACAAAAATAAGAATTTTGGGGCGTTACAACTCTACCCCTTAAAAGAAAATTTCGGCCTCGAAATTTACCTGGTCAGAACAGATGAGGATACTGCTGACGCATCGCATCCTCAGGCTTCCACATGACCTCCTCAGTGCTATGTTTCCGCCACAACACCTTCACTAAAGGAATAGACTTCTTTCGAAGAACCTTTACATCGCGACCCAGAATCTGAACTAGCTTCTCCTCGAAGGTCAAATCTAGCCTAACCTCAATTTTCTCAATAGGGACAAAAAAGTAGGGTTAGAGTGGTAACGCTTCAACATCGAGATGTGGAATACATCATGAATGCGGTCTAACTCTAGAGGTAACTCCAACTGACAGTGACTGGTCCCACTCGTTTCAGAATTCAATAAGGCCTAATAAACCTAGGGCTCAACTTGCCTTTGCGACAGAACCTCAGAACCTTTTTCCATGGAGAGATATTAAGAAATACGAAGTCCCCCATAGAATACTCAATCTCACGTCTCTACAGATCAGCATAAGACTTCTATCTGTCAGAAGCAGCCTTCAGACGATCCCGAATCAATCGAACCTTATCTTCAGTCTTAGAAACCAACTCATGACCCAAAACTCGATGTTCACCCAACTCAGTCCAACATAGGGGAGTGCGATACTTACGACCATACAGAGCGTCGTAAGGTGCCATCTGAATGCTCGACTGGAAACTATTATTGTAGGATAACTCGACTAACGGCAGATAATCCTCCTAACTGCCTCAAAAATTGATAACACAACTCCTCAACATATCCTCCAGCATTTGAATCACCCTTTCAAATTGACCATCGGTCTGAGGATGGAACGCAGTTCTGAAGTCCAACCTGGAACCTAGAGCCTCGTGCAATTTCTTCTAGAACTGAGAAGTAAAGCGAGGATCCCTATCAGAAATAATCGATATTGGAACCCCATGCAGTCTTGCTATCTCAAAAATGTAGATTTTTTGCTAATTTCTAAAGAGAATAGTCGGTTCTAATCAGGATGAAGTATGCAGACTTGGTCAATCGATCCACGATGACCCAAACAGAATCCTTCTTAGTGGGTGTCAAGGACAACCCACTAACAAAATCCATAGTCACAAGTTCCCACTTCCATAAGGAAATTTTAACTGGCTGCAATAAACCCGAAGGTAACTACTGCTCAGCCTTAACTTGCTGCACGTCAGACATCAAGCCACAAAGTCAGTAACCTCACGATTCAAATCTGGCCACCAGTACAACTCACAAAGATTTCGATATATCTTATTCCAACTGGGATGCATATCATAAGGGCTACTATGCGCTTTTTTTATAATAGACTGCCTCAAATCAGTATCATTCAGTACGCAAATCTGACCTCAAAAGCAGAGTACCCCATCATTATTCAGCCCAAATTTTGTAGTTCTGCCATTCTCAATCTGACAGAACAGAAGACCCAAAGAATCATCCTCTAACTGTCTATCCCGAATCTGTTCCATCCAAGTCGATTTAACTTGCAACTCAGCTAACAAACTTCTGTAGTCATTAAGCAGCTCAATCCATCTACGTTGCCTAAGATTCAATTCCTTCTAAGTCAGGAGATACTTGAGGTTTTTGTGATCAGTATAGATAATACACCTCTCACCGTACAGATAGTGTCTCCAGATTTTCAAAGCAAAGACTACGACAGTCAGTTCCAAATCACGGGTCAGATAGTTTGCCTCATGCATCTTGAGTTGACGAGATGCATATGCTACCACCTTACCATCCTGCATCAGAACACAACCCAAGTCTACATGTGACGCATCGCTATACACTACAAACTCCTTGCCGGACTCAGGTTGTATCAGTATAGGAGCCTGAGTCAAAACAATCTTAAGCTTCTCAAAGCTCTTTTGCTATGCATTAGTCCAGATAAACGGAACACCCTTACGTAGCAGCTTAGTTAGGGCGCTGCAATCAATGAGAAACCTTCCACAAACCGCCAATAATAACCCGCCAAACTCAAAAAGTTGCGGATCTCATACACGTTCTTGAGCTGTTTCCAATCCAGTACAACCTCAATCTTTCGAGGATCAACACGAATCCTCTCAGCAGAAACTATGTGCCCTAGAAAGGTTACTTCTCTCAGCCAAAATTCACACTTGCTGAATTTAGCATACAATTGCTTCTCACACAGAATCTGAAGTACAACTCTAAGATGCTCATCATGCTCATAAGCAGTCTTAGAGAATACCAAAATGTCGTCGATGAAAACCACGACAAACTGGTCAAGATAAGGCTGAAACACTCGATTCATCAGATCCATGAATGCGGCCGGTGCATTCGTCAACCTAAAAGGCATAACTAGGAACTCGTAATGCCCATAATGAGTCCTGAAAGAAGTCTTATTAATATCCATATCCTTAACCTTCAACTTATGATACCCTGACTTGAGATCAATCTTAGAGAATACAGAAGCCCCTCAGAACTGATCAAATAAGTCGTCGATCCTTGGAAGTGGATAATTGTTTTTAATGGTCAGCTTGTTCAACTGTCGATTGTCAATGCACATCCTCATGATCCCATCATTCTTCTTAACAAACAAAACCAGTGCTCCCCACGGAGACACACTAGGACGGATGAAACCATGGTCCAAAAGTTCTTACAGTTGAGCCTTAAGCTTTGTAAGCTCCTTCGATGCCATACGGTAGGGAGCGATGGACACCGGAGCTATACCCGGAAGAAGTTCGATCCCAAACTCAACCTCTCAGTTTGGAGGCAATCCCAGTAGCTCCTCAAAAAAAACATCCAGAAAATCCCTCACGATTCTGATATCCCCAATCGAAGAGTTCCAAGAAGTAGTAGTTCTAACGTAAGCCAAATACGTCTTGCACCCTTTTCGAACTAGTTTCTCAGCTACCAATGCTGAAATCACATTCGACAGATAATCCCGACGCTCTCCGATTACAACAACCTATTCATCTTTCTCAGTTCTCAGAACGACCCTCTTAGTCGCACAATTCATACTAACTCGGTACTTAACCAACCAGTCTATTCCCAAAATTATATTGAACTTCCCAAACGAAAGCTCAATTAGATCCGCTAGAAAAATAGTTCATTGCACCTCTAAGGGTACATCCTTATATAGTTTAGTAATCCGAACAGATTGCCCCAACGGACTCAATATAGTGACCTCACTTGTAGTGATCTCAACTAATAACCCAGACTTTCAGAAATAGAACAAGCTATATAGAAATGAGTAGATCCTATGTCTATCAAAACAATATATGGTACATCAGAAATAAAGAACGTACCGGTGATGACGTCAAGAGCATCTCTGTCCTTTTAGAGATGAGCAGCATAAACCAAAGCAGGCTGTCTCGCCTCAGTCTGACCAGCACCTCTACCCGGTGCTCTCTATCCACGACCCAAACTGTTACCACCCTTAGCCTAACCATGGCCCCTAGGTGGCTGCTGAACTTCTCTCTACGGCTGCAGGACTTGATGCTGGAGCTTGCAATTGATCAGCCCCCAACGGACACTCCTGAATGCGATGTTCAAGGGGCCTACATCTCAAACAAGGCCCAATCCTCCTCCAACTCTCGCCCGGATGGCGCCTACCACAATCTCCATAAGACAGTATCCCATTAAAAACAACAGGAGGAACAGGAACCCCCACTCTAACTGGCCCATCAGGTCTGGCCTTTTTCTTAGGCCTCTGCACAGAATTTAGCTTTCTCCACCAGTACAACAAACTCTTGCTCCCTCTGTGGAGCAATCAGAACCCTTAGGTTATCCCTCAGCTCGTCTTCAAACCGGACAACACCTCTCATACTCCAATGCCACCATACCTTGAGCATAGCGACTCAGCCTCAGAAATTCAGCCTCATACTCGGCCACTGACCGATCACCTTGCGTGAGGTTCATAAACTCACGCCTACGAGCATCCACATAGCTTGCTCCCATATACTTGCTCTAGAAAGTAGTCTTAAAGAACTCCCAAGTCAACCGATCAGGCTGAGTGCCCTCCTTAACTGTCAACCACTATTAGTATGCCTCGTCGCGAAGCAAGGAGACTGCATCCTTCAATTTCTACTTAGGGGTACAGTCTAGATCATCCATAATCCTCTCTGTGGCCTCCAACCAGTACTCAGCTACATTAGGGGCGACTCTTGTGACACCCCTAAATAACTCAGCTCCATTGGACCAAAGTCGCTCAGTTAACAACCCTCGGCCCCCAAATCTAGAATTAGGCCCAACGACCCTCTCCAATATCCTCAGTATGGCTTGGAACAGTGCATCGTCCCCGGCCGAGTGACTCTGAAACCCAGTCTTAGTAGCAGGCGAAATTGGTGTCTCACTCATGTCTAAATTTGGCATTCTGCCTAGAGAGGAAGACTCAGCTCGAGCCCCCTACAGCCTCTACCACGGCCTCGAGTACCATGTCCACGGATACCTCGTGCGCTCATTGTAATTTCAATGTTTATATACATTAAGAATTTTATGCATCAGTTTCAATTTTTATTAACATATGTTTTATGCATAAAGTATCAAAATTTTAGAGTTGTTTGTGAAAATTTCAGTCTTCTAACTAGCTTAGTACAGTTTCAAATGATACTAACTATAGTATTTCAGAACAGTTTAACTAAATGCAAAAATACTTATAGGATCGACGCCGGAAACTCAGTGAACTACATTCTCAATCAGAATATTTTATACCATTTGTAAACCTATTCTTCAAAAACCAAATTTTAATACCTAAAAATCCATAGTCGAGTTCTGTAATCTACCTCTGATACCACTAAATGTAACACCCCAAACCCGGCCTAGACATTATGGCTGAATCCAAAGGTGTCACATGAAATGGGTTAGAAAAGTGTTGTCGTTAAGTTCAAAACTTTCAGGTTCATTAGCCTTTATCGATCTTATTAATTTCAAAGCTCTCTTTCATTTGGTCATTTAGAGATAAAACGTGTTTTTAGCGGAAGCTTATAAAATCGTTAAGTTTAGGAAAATAAACGTTCGATATTTTTAAAAATCATGTTTTTCGATAAAAACCGTCATAGTGGAAAAAGTAAGTAAATCCAAAACCAAACCATTTAAAACAGTCTATACAGTCCCAGAAAATACAAACTCTCAAGTTAAAAGTCAAACTTTAATTTAAACCATAAAGCAAAATAACAGTTTATGGCGAGTGGTCACCGCTGAGTCCTCCATTGTCCTGATTCGCCTAACTCTGTAGATTACCTGTACAGATAAAACAGAAAGGGGTCAATTTACGTTAACTCAATGTGTAATCCCCACAGAAGACATGCATACAGTCGCACAACAATTACCAGTCAAATGCAGTTTGGGCCTAAGCCCATTACAGATTCAGTTTTAGTTTAAAATTAAGGCCTTAGTCCATCTCAGATACAGTGTGCATACAGTAATAGACATCAGTATCCTACCCACCAACCTCTACACACCATCTCCGACCATCCCTACATAATATGTAGGGTTTAAAACACCTACCCAGCCCTACACACCAAGTCGAATAGAATGCGACACATATCAGTAATATTGCAGCTGAGCTGTCAGAAAATAGGCATGAAAGCCTTTCAGTACACTTCCTCCAATAATCAAACATCCCCTCCAATACAGCTGTAACTAAACATGTTCAATGCAAACACACAGAATTATATGCTTACATGCTATAGTTCAGTTATCAGTTATGCATACAGATCAATGCACATCCATAAATTCAACATGCTCAACACATACAATATAATTAGATCACAAGATTTAGGGTCTAGATAGCGCTTACCGACCCTACAGTAGGTTCACAGTCGACTTGGGCGACCCGTGCAATCCTAGGAAACATTTTAACTAAATGGGTCCACACACCCATGTGGTTTGCCTGTGTGGGCCCACACACCCAGATTGGTCTTGCCTATGTGGATCACACAGCTTGGCCCAGATATCACATGCCTGTGTGGCCCACACGACCACACCCTGACCATCACACGGTCGTGTCTTGCTCATGGCCCGACCTTCGTCAATAACACGGCCGTGTTATCGCACATGGGCGACCACACGCCCGTGTGGCGTCGACAATTTACAAATTTGACTTTCGTCGAATCTCGTTTTCTGCATTTTCGGGTATATACCTGGTATCGATTCGATGGGAAACCACTCCCGAGGCTTTCGAAACCTAATAAACAGCATCCTATTGTCCAGTTAGCAACCAAACCACGAATTGACAAAAACCGAAATATCACGCAAAACTTACTGATAATGCACCCAAACACTAGCACGATTAAAAACTTCGGAAACACGAATTCATCGATCACACCCTTCTCCTATATCACAGATTTACAGAAATCAATTTTCCTGAAACGTTAAGTACACTACTACGGAGTGAAAAACCAACATAGCTTACCGAAACACCCGAAGAGTACTACAAATCGAAAACCAATGTGAGGAACGAACTCAAAATTTCACACAGATTAAAGAGGAGAAAACAAAAGGAAAGGGGAAGAAAACTCACGTCAGAACTTTTTCTTTGGAGGAGAGAAAGAAAATAAGATTTTGAAAAAAATCAATTAAGATCAGATAACCCCTAAAATCCTTTAGATTACTCCACTAATCCCACTAACAACCACTACTCAGATTTCCTGTTTGACCGAAACTCTCTCGGTCAAACGAGCAAAAATAAACTCCTACACTTGCGCAGAGATTCGAGCACAAGACCTTTAGCAAACTAACACTCAACTTAACCACCAAACCAGCAGACCCATTCAAAAATAATTTCACCAATAATTAAACTTAAACCCTTTGAGCAAGGTTAAGGCTTTATTCAGAAAAAGACAAAAATTCACCCAAAATAAGGCTTGAACTTGGGACTTCTCACACACACCCAAAACACTTAACAACTAAAACAGGCAGATACTAGTGTCACATTTTAACAGAAACAAAAATAAGAATTTTGGGGCGTTACACTCAATGTCCTAGACTCCTAGTACAAATCTCCACCTAGGTTTTTTTTCTACATTTATTCTAGATTGAAATTGTTTTTATATATTTTATATAAAATATTAAAATAACATCATTATATAATTAATTTTAAATAAGTAAATATTTTTATAATTAAATTGATGTTTAATTAATAAACTATTATCTACTTTTTTTTCTCTTTTTAACTACTATATTTTAAAAAAATTTTACTCTCTTCCAAAATTATTTAAAAGTTCAAATTAAAATAAAAAAATAAGAGAAAAGGTATTAAAGTCCTTTAATTTTAATAAATACACTTTTATATTTTTTTAATTGAACTTCAAAAAGGTAAAGGAAAATTGCTTTTGTAACGGTCCGATTTTCAGTGATATCGAAAATTACGGTTTTGGAATCTCATTTCCGTAAACTGAGTCCGTAAATATTAAATATTAATATTTAAAAAAAAAATCTACTCTTCCAAATTTAAAAGTTCAAGTTAAAAAAAAAAAGAGAAAGGGTATTGAAGTCATTTAATTTTAATAAATATACTTTTATATTTTTTAATTGAATTTTAAAAAGGTAAAAAGAAAATTACTTTTGTAACGGTTCGATTTTCAGTGATATCGGAAATTGCGGTTTAGGAATCTCATTTCCGTAAACTGAGTCTGTAAATATTAAATATTAATATCTATGAAGATAACATATTATTATATTAAAGTTTGGTTCGATAATTTTTTTCGAATTAATAGTTAACTAAGGTCTAGGGACTAAATTATAAAAGTCCAATCGCTATAGAATTTTAATTGCTAAAAGGCTTGAGGACTTAGTTAACATTTGGTCAAAGGTTCAAAACAAAAGTTAAACCATTTTTCATAGAGAGTTAGTAGTGGATGATGACCTTAACCATTATAAATGTTTAAGACATGATTAGATTAATTAAACCAACTTAATTAGAAATTAATTAAAATATAAATATAGAGTTAGTGGATTATTGTCATCATTCACAAATTTCCATCTCCCTTAGCTAAAAGGTGAAGAAGAAAAACCCCAAACTATTCTTTTTCATTCGGCCACAAAATTGGTATGTGTTTTAAGTCATTTTCTTGTATTTTTTATGAACTTGAGGTTACAAGAGCTTGATTTAGCTAGCACATGTACCAATTCGTAAAAGTGTTAAACTTTAAGAATTTATCATTATTAATTTCTTTAAGAATTAGGTTTGAAATTTTAGATTTTAAGTTTAGAATATGAAAAAGACTAGATTGTAAAGTTAATTTAGCTTTTTGTTAACTTTGTTACATTAAGAACCAAATTGAATAAATGTAAAACTTGTTATGAAATTGTGTTAGAAATAGAAATTATAAGATCCCTAGTGAGAATAATTGAAATTGGATTTTAATTCGAGGCTTGGAATTGAAAGTTATAATTATCTCGAGTTTAAGGACTAAATTGAATAAAATGTAAAATTTTAGAAATATCAAAAAATAAAATTATATAGGTTCATGCATATCATAGCATAGAACAGAACAGAAATATTTGGTATTGATTGATAATATAAAATAATTGTTTAAATCAAGAATTGGAACAAAATGAAATTGATTAGGGAAAAGCTAAATTTCAGATTAGTCCTTACAGTACCCACTTTACGTACTTTGAATAGGTAAATTCATATGAAACTTACTACTTTATTTTATGCTATGTTTGAATTGTGTACTGTTTCATTTATGTGTTTGGATTGAAGTGCATTTAGTGAATTTGACATATTTGGCTTAAAATGGATTGAATTGAAAATCATGAGAATATTGGCTATTATGAAAAGGTATGGAGTGCAAATTTGATTATTGAATGTTTACAGGACTTGTAATGAAATATGTCAATTAGTACAGATTTGATAATTAGATGTAAACCATCACTTAGTACAAGTCAAGACATTTTTTTTTTACTTTTAGCTTATAATGTTTCACAGTATTTATTGATAACATAAAATTCCTTCCTATTGAAACTATAATATTTGAGCCTAAGTCTTAATTACATTAGGTATAAATATTAAATATATAATAATATTATTACATAAAATAAAATACTAAATATTTATCTGTATTTGGGCTGAATTAAGCTAAGCTCGGGCTTGAAAACTTTTGTCCAAGGCTTGACCCATGTTTTAAATGGCATTTTTTTCCAAGCACATATTTTTGGCATCATACTTTTGTCCAAACCTTTTTATATTTCAAATAGGCTTTAAGGTTTGGGTGGGTAGCCCGAGTTTTAAACAATTCTAATCTAAATCTATCCATATTTATAAATGATTAACTCAAACATATTTAGGTTTTGTTCATATTATTTTTTATTTTTAAAAATATAATTATTTATTTAACATTTATTAATTATATATATCTTTTACTACAATTATATATTATATATTCGATTAAAATTTTAAACATAAATGATTTAAGTATATTTAAATTTTATATATATCCAACGATTGATATAGAAACCCCAGTTAAAACAAGGTCAATATTGTGGCTACTTGAGCTTTGCGCTCCCTTCTACTCTAATGAAGGGAGCTTTGAGGTGAAGTTAATCTCAAATAGCAACTATTATTATGAGCTATGTATGTGGCAAGTGAATAGCCAACTTGAAATGTGACTTATTTGAGCTAATGTATGTATAATGGCCAAATTTGTTTATGATTCGTATGTGTTAAAATGTTACGAAAGACATAACAAAATTGGCATTGTTGTATGCCATGTTTGAGACAAGTAAATGGCTAAGTATTAATGTTTCGTAAGTTGTCATAACATGTTTGGATTGATAGGTTTGTTTAAAGGTGAAATGGCAGTATAAGTTTTGGTATATGAAAATGGTATTAATGGTTAGTATTTGATTGTATCATAGTTAATTTTAGATGTCAATTTTGGATTGAAATTCATGCTTGAATGGTCTGTAACGATTCGAATGGTTTAATTGTGTTTGATGTGCCAATTGTAGCATATTGGTTAGGTATTTAGGGAGGATTTATAAATTGTATTTTTGGCATGGAAAGTGTATGATTGAATAGATATTTTTGTTGGTTAAATGTGCATTTTAGGTCCTTTTTGAATGGTTGAATTGAACTATGCATTTAGTGATTTATTTTTTGCACCACACGGTCATTTGTCACGGACGGGCTAGTGATGTGACCATGTGTTCTTTAGAAATTAGGAAGTATATGTATCACACGGTTTTAGTTTGTCACACAACTATGTGATATTTTATGAAATTTGCAATTTGGACCACACGACTTTAGTGAGTTACACAATTTGGACACATGGTCACATGACCCTTGTTTTGCATAAGTTCCTTTATCTTTTGAAAATGTTACGATTTGATCCCTATGTTTTTACGGATCAATTTTAAAGCTTTTATAAGCTGGATTAAGACTTGAATTTAATTATATATCATAATATTTGAATGTTTATGACATGATTGATTATTAGAAGGTTTTATTTATGATATAATTTATTTGTAATTTCGGAACTATTGCAAATTAGTGCTAGTTAATTTTTAGGTCGATACTAGTGAATACGCAAGCTCGTATAAGGCCCGAGAAAGATTTATATTGGGTTATTATGCATTGAGTTGATTATGATTGTATGATTCATGTATAATTTGAATATTAATTGTGTATTTATGAAGAAATTCCATGTTTATTTGAAATAATTGATGTGAACTGAATGTGTTTTGTTCCGGCTTTAACTGTAGCACTCCGTAGCTCGGGTTCAGTGATCGGATTAGGTAAGGGGTGTTACAGTTTTAATCAATATTTTTCTTAGAAAAATAATAATTAGACTCTTTTTAAAAGGTTGGTTTTCAATTTAGCTAAAACAAATACGGGTCAAATTGATTAAATGTGTAAATTTGTTTCTTTACCTTAATTATTAACAACTGGTTTTCCTCTATGGGTGCAAATTTTGAGATTATTAATCAGGATGAACAAGGGAGATTGACAACCCAAAGTCCATCTACAAATAGCCTATAGATAAAGGATGATGTTAAGGATAGATGAAAATTGATCTTCAAATTAACAATGAGCAATGACATGTGTTATTATGGTTGTGCATCCATTCTCAAAGACATAAAAGATAATGTAATAGGTGTTTGTAGGAGAATTTTAGCCACAATCACAAATTCAAGGAAAGATTCTGCTCATCCTCCTAACATTTGTCATAATGGTGGAATAAGGAATAGGGAGAATAAGAGTTTTCAATAAAGAGAAATCTAGGATCAATATCATTAGTGAAAGAACAAAAGTGAATTTGATGACTTAAATCGACTTTAATTAATGTATGGAACTTAGTGCAATACGGTCATGGCAAGGAGATAGAAGTATGCTACAAAAAACAAACGATTGGACTAAAGCAACTGTGTCTATTGATATATTCTTATGTTATCCATAACTCTTTTTTATTTTCTACCTATTTTGTGAAAATTGGCAAGTGTCCCCCAAAAAAAAAAAAAAAAAAAAAAAAACATAGCAAAGTACAAAATAGATAAATAATAGAGGGCAAAATTGGTAGCTAAATAATTTAAGGAGCCTCATGTTATTTTACAAAAATGTTAAGGGTATTGCAGTCAAGTTCAAGCAAAAATATTGAAAAACCTTTAACGGATGAATTAAGATTTGACCGTCAGCCATTGGATTATCTTTAATCCAACGGTTAATATACAAACCCTAGTTAAAACAAAGTCAAGACTGTGGCTACTTTAGCTAAAGCAAGCAACTATTCTCCTCCTCGTTTGCTTCCTCTTTATGCTCTCTTCTACTACGATGAAGGGAGCTTTGAGGTCAAGCGAATTTCGAAGAGTGCATTTTCTAACTTACAGGTACCAGTCCTTTATATTAATCATTATCTTCTTTGATTTGTTGCTTCAATTAGAAGAAAAATTTAATCTTCACGTTTGCTAGCTAAAATATTAGTTCTTTTTTTATATGATTTTGTTTTAGTTTATATGGATTTATTTTAATTCCTTCCATTTGAATCGTTTTTGTTTAAATAATCAAAATGGTCAACAACCATTTTTACGTAGGCTTATTTGTTTTAAATTAAAAAAAAAAGATTTATTGTAGATTTAGGGGTTGTATTTTAGTGGAAAGAACTCCATGTTTGTGGTGGACAAAAATGGCTCCTTATTGATGTTGAATCTATTGATTTTTTAAGCTTTCGATTGTTTCCTTTCTCTAAATTAAGTTTAATCAATTTACCTTTCTAAAATTACATGTTAAATTTGTTTTTTTTTATAACAGATAGATTTACTGGGTTTTAGTATGTCAAATTCTTATACGGTTAAATATATTTGAGTTTTGATTTGTTTTATGAATATTATGGAAGCTTTAGATTGTTTCCTTCCTCTAAATTAAGTATAATCATTTTACATTTCTGCAATGCCTTGTTAAATTTATTTATTCTTATAACAAATGAATTTACTATATTTTAGTACGAATTATAATATTAAATATATTTGAGTTCTTATTTGTTTCATGAATATGTTTTTTGTTTATGTTTAGCTTCTCTCTAAAATTTTACCATGGGTAAAGAGAAGACTTACATTAACATTGTGGTCATCAATCATGTCAACTTTGAGAAATCTACCGCCACTGGTCATTTGATCTACAAAATTGGTGGCATTAACAAGCGTGTGATTGAGAGATTTGAGAAAAAAAGCTGATAAAATAAACAAAAGATCCTTCAAGCATGCATGAGTGCTGATAAAATGAACAAAAGATCCTTCAAGCATGCATGAGTACTTAATAAACTTAAGGCAGAGCGTGAGCATGGTGTTATCATCGATATTGCTCTGTGGAAGTTAGAGACCATTGAATACTAATGCACCATTATTGATGCTCCCGTATAGGACAAATATCTAAAAAGATTTTAAAAGAATACCGTGGAGTGGAAGTTTTTAATATAAATTTAATTTATTTGAATACAAATAAAATCTTGTTATTAAATCTTCTTTAAAATAAATATATTTTTTAAAGTATTTTATTCTTTTCACTAACCTATAAAATATTTTACTTTGACTTTTCTATTTTACATAAATAAATATGCATAAAATATTTTACTTTGAAACAAATGTAATCTTGTTCAACCCATACTTTCAACTATCGAAAGTCAAATTTTATAATTGAAGAGAAAAAATATATCAAATTAAACAAGAGCCCAACTAATTTGACCAATTGCATATGTATTTGCCATTAAAATTTTCTGCTTCTAATTATTTTATTTGAGAGGCTATTATTAAGTCTTTTATGGGATTATCGTTAATCACAGATACCTTCTTACTTTTATATCTTCTATGATTTTAAGAATGTATTTTTTTTATTAATTTGATATATTTAAACCTCCTAAGCTTTGCTTTTACATTTTTAATGTTTAGAAAATATGTTTTTATATGTATTTTAATATCAATATTAATTTGATATATTTTTTAACTAATTTTATAAGAGTAATATTTTTATTTGATATTTTTCAATAGTTTCTCTTATTTGAGGTTAAGCCTCTCAAGTTGAGATATAATAAAATACCTTGGTTTTTTTTTTCTCTATAATTGTAATTTATTAGATATTTACTATACTTACATCTAAAAAATTGATTTGATGATAAGCAAAGAGGTTTTAAGAATTTTGGGATTTCATAAGTTTAAATATTTGGATTTGACTCAAATTTATTTTCTTATTTGAATATGACGTATATTAATGGTAATGACGGATAAAATTACAACTTGTAAATTTGAAGAAAAATAAATAAGGGAATCATATCTTAACTTGAATTGTAACACCCAGAAATTTTCTACAGTAAGAAAGTAAGATAATATCTTGATATAGTAAAATAAATAAATAAAGTGACAAAAAGGGGAAATTTTGAGTTATGTCAACATTGGGAAGTATATTATGACATATTAATTCAAGAAAGGATTAAATCACAAAAGTGAGAAAAGTTTTGTTACCCAAGTGTAAATACTCAAAAATTGAGGGGTTTAAAGTGTAAATATAAAAAAGTTGAAGGACCAATAGTTTATACGCACTCGCCTCGGTTAAGACTTGAGTCGTAATTGTTTGCCCGATCGTAAACTGAGTAAGTTGAAGGCTTTTCTAAAAAGGTTAAAAAGAAAAGTAATTGGGCTTGAATAGGTTCAATAGGTTATGGAATAATTCAGGGAAAAGGTGAATGGAATTTGGCTAAGAATTCAAGAATGAACTAACACAATATAGGTGTGTTAACCCGAGACTTATGTGAACTCTAGGTTGGAAAGGTGTTGGTAGAATGGTAGGATAGGTGAATAAAGACCTTGACCTGCTATCAAGAATGATAGGAACCTCGATATAGTTTGAACGCCACAATTTGGGTACAAAGTGATAAGTTCGGAACAACAAAGACGGGTTGATGCCACAAGGGTTACTTGATAAGTCAGATTAGTCTTTGGAGGACAATGAGAGTTGAAAACAAACGCACAAAGTAAACAAAGTTTATAAAATTGTTCATTAGCCTCCAAACAAGTGAATTACATAACATATTTATAGTCTTAGCCAAGCTAGCCGAATGGTCCTTTGTAGCATTAAATAGGACAACTCCCTTAAGCCCTAAGCTTTAGGAAACTTCCTAGCATCTTCATAAACACATTCTAGAATAATCTTGGCTTAGAAAATAAAAAAGATAGCTTCTAGAATGAGATGGTTCGGCTAGACATTGATGGAGAGCTTTATGGACTAGTCTACATTTGGCCTTGGTACTTTAAGATGGCTTAAATGCTTCTTTGTGGAGTGGGACGTTCAGCCTTGAAGAAATTAAACACCAAGCATGCTTTTTGGCCGAATGGTCACTTGGAAATACCAACCAGTAGCCCTTTGGTGTTCACGAAATAGCACCAGCTGGAGTTTAACTCTTTGTCCATTGATCTCCACGAGAAGGCATATGGGAAAAGGAGAAATCAACAGCTTTTAATGCTATCCATGCATACTCTCTTCAGCAGCCCATTAAATGGACGTTCCTTGCATGCTGAACAGCTCCTTTAATACCTGTTTTTACTGCACATTAAATCTGACCAGCATGCCTCCTTTAATGCTTCTGTTGATCACGAAAAGGTGTCTTTAATAGCTGCACAAATTCATGCCGTCCATACATGCATCCTAGACAAATTAAATGGCATCAATTAAATAAGGTTGAGACATCTTTAATGTAACACCCCAAACCCGGCCCAAACACCACGACCGGATCTGGTATGTCACTAAGAAAAATCGGTAAAACATATGTCATATTTTCAGAAAATATTTTTCTAAAGTTTATCTTCTTATTCGAAAGAAATTTAATAATTGGTAGTTTAAATAAAATATGCCTTTATAAATTAAAAACCCAAATTTAAATACATGCATTAGTTCAATAAGAATTTAAATAACTAAAAGTAATTAAAGCCCAAAATAAAACAAAACATAAACTAGTGGCCCATGGCCTTATTACAACGAGATTTAAAATCCATTAATTAAAAATATAAAGTATTAACTGGAGTCTTTTTGCTGGATCCAGATGTTCTTTTGCATGGCCACCTTGCGTTCCTCTCCAGCACAGTCCGAAGCACTAGGTATCACCTGAAAGGTTAATTAATAGGGTGAGTCGCGAGACTCAGTGTGCAACCCTCATGCACCACTAGATTTTGGCCTTAGGCCTAGGGGTGAGCATTCGATCGAATCGAATCGAATCGAATTGAAAATTTTCGAGTTAATCGAGTTTTCGAATCGTATTTTATCATCCTAACCTAATTTGAAATTTTTTCGAATCGAGTCGAGTGAGACAAAATTCGAATCGAATATATTTGTTCGAGTTAAGTTTTAAAAAAATGACTTTAGTGTTTTTTATTTTTATGTAATTTTTCAAAAATAAAGTCTTTAAAGTTTTTAAACATGATCATACAACAAAAAATTGAAATAAACAAGTGAATAAACAAAAGCAACACAACATCAACCTAAAATTAAATTAACCAACAACAATAACAAACCAAACCAAACTAATAATAATAACACATCAGTTCAAAAACCATTATAGAATAGTTTAAGTTTCTTCTTGTGCTTCAAACACCGTTGGCATTGATAATCTTGAAACATCTAGTAAAAGTATTGAATGAGTTAGTTAAATGATAAAAATGTTCGCAAAAAAAAATTAAATAAACATTTAACTTTATAAACTAATGCTAAGTATATTACCTTCTTGATCTTTGTGTATTTTGACAAGTCTAGCAAATTTAAAAACAAAAGTGTTAGTTAAATTATGCTTACTAATATAAATAACACAAAAGCTTATTTTATAAATTAAAATTTATATATTACCATTTTCCATGGTTTGAAGTTCATCAACATAATCTTCAAGATTGATGGCATCATTAGATTTCCGAAGCCAATCTTGTGTGCAAACCAAAGCCTCGACCATGAGAGGAGTTAGAGAACTTCTAAAACTATCGAGAACACGCCCACACCGTGCTAAATGCACTTTCGAGAGGCAGCTGTTGAAATAGGAGTAGCAAGAATATCTCGAGCCATTTGTGAAAGAATAGGGAATCTAGGACTGTTCATTTTCCACCACAACAGTAAATCAAATGAACTTGAATTGTTTACTTCTTCATCGTCACCCAAATATCTATCCAACTCAGATTTGCTTTCTAATCCAACTTGTTTCTTGTTCTGAAGGTATTTTTGTTTGGCCAAGCCCGTTTTCATTTCTGAATGATCTATTTCCATTGAACTACAAAGATTTATCGAAGAACTAGATCTACCTTCAAACTGTTGAATTCTCCCGGCATTAGAAGAATACTCGTTGAACAAGCAATGCAATTCTTTATCAATCATTTTCATAATGTCATTAGCAACATTAGGAAAAAGCAAGTTGACCCTAAAGTTCAAAAAACTCATTTTACATCGTGGATCAAAGATGACCGTCAAGTAAACTAGCATGTTGATCTTGTTTCCTTCACCCCAATACTTATTATATTTATCTCTCATTTTGGAAGTCATAGAAACTATGTCTAGATCTCCACAACTTTGCCACCCATCAAAAAGACAATGCACATCCGTCAATACTTCAAAAAGTGAATGAGAGGTAACATGCAAAGATCCGGACACCTTGAGTGTAAAGATAAAAAGGCTCTAATACTTTTATAACTCTTGAACAATTTCCCAATCATCAAATGTAGGAACTCCATCTCCAGCAGATAAGGTCAAGAAAAAATTATGGTCATCACGCATATATGAGTCAAATGCACGCATCATATTTTTTGGCCACCTTTAACATCATATATGTTGAGTTCCATCTAGTAGGCACATCTAAACACAATTGAGCCTTACTATCTATCATTTCTTCTTTTACCCGTTGGTTGAATTTTATCAACCTCGATGGTGATGCTCTTATATACCTCACAAAGCACCTCTAACTCGATCCACAGATTACGAAACATCCTTAATACCGTATTGCACAATGAGATTAAGAATGTATGCAACACATCTCATATGAATAAATTTTCCATTTGCAATGAAGCATTTCGATGATTCAATTTTTTTCTCAAATATTCAATGGCAACACTATTGGCGGATGCATTATCAACGATAATAGTGAAGACCCTCTCAATCCCCAATCTCAAGACATTTTTCAATAGCTTGACCTATGCTTTCACCTCCTCTATGAGCGGATATTGGGCAAAAATTTATAATTCTTTTTGCAACCTCCACTCATCATCCACCCAATGTCTTTGTTAAAACCATATAAGATATCCTCTCGCAATGAAGTCCAAGTGTCCGTCGTCAAACAAACTCTACTTATATCTTTTTCAAAACAATTCTTCATCACACTCTTCATGGAGTTAAATAAATCAAGACAATCCCTTCTAATTGTCCAACGAGATGGAAGACTAAAGCGTGGGCATGCTATAGAAAGAAAGTATTTAAAGCCTTCTCCCTCTACAATTTTAAAAGGTAGTTCATCCACAATCATCATACGAACCAATGCTTTTCTAATAGCATCTTTATCAAACACCAAGTTGATAAATCCGTTGTTTCTTGCCTAACATTCACAAATGTTAATTACGATTGCCGGATCGGAAGTATTACCTCGAGGTCTTTTTAGGCATGTTTTCAAATGGTTATTCAAATTTGTTGTAGAACCCATAGTTGTTTCCATGGTGTAAGTAACATCACATGCATTGCACCTTGCTCTCTTCTCCCCCTCTTTAGTCACATACTTGGTGAAATGGTTCCAACAAGCTGCCTTTGGAGTAATCTTTTTTCGAACATTTTCCTTGGTGATTGTTTGATCATCTTGGGGAAGAATTTTTTGAACTTTGAGTTGAACCATCTTGCTTTGGATCACTCATCTACAAGTAAACATTTGTTGCAATCACTAATGATGACCAATAATTGATTTAAAATCAAACTTAATAACATTTATGCTTTAATTCATTTTCTGAACCAAAGTTATCATTCAACCAAATTTTTACAATATTAAATCAAGTACTTGTTATACAAAGGAATATCTCAAATTTTTAATAAAAGAATTAGACTTTTGAGACAAATTTGTTAACTCTAGTAAAGTTGAAAAACCTTTAAATAACAGGGAATTCAAACTTTTGAGACACTTTAACAGTGAATACAAAACTTAAGGTATAATGCAGCATAGCTATTTATTTTTAAATTATTGATTTTCCATATTTGATAAAGAAATTTTAAACTAGAGTTTCTTCTTATATTATTCATTCTATACATGTAGCGCATCAAATATAATTATCTGGTTATTCTGTCAGCCACTTTAGATGAAGTTTTTTGACTGAAAGGCCTAGTTTGCACGCTGCTTTTTCCATTAAATATGTGTTTTAGTTGTACAAACAGCATCAATATTTTACAAATTTTAGCAGAACTTTCTACATAAACAATTCTAATTCATCAATAAATCAGCATAATCGGAAAATTTTCAATACTCAGAATCAATATTTGAAACATAAACTCATGCAATGATAATGAAAATAATAAACAAATTAGAAACGAGAAATAACCCACCATACAAAGAAAGGGAAAAATGATGAAAACACCCAATAAAAAGCCAAAGAAAAATGAGACTTTAAATTGGTTAAGAGGAGCTAATAAACAATCTCAATCATGGGACAAAAAGGGTCGTTTTCTTTGTGTTTATTGTCAAACCGATTCTAAAAAAAAAAAAAAAAAACAATAAATAAAACACTCTAAAACTTGAAATGAAACTAGAAAAAAATATAAAAAGTAATATAAAATTATTATATATGAGAAAAAGAAAGCCATTTCCTAGTATACCTTAGGTCCTTAGCAAATCGATGGCGGACACAACGGCGGCTAAGCGTTTAACAGAGAAGAGCGGAAGTGATTTAAAAGAAAATATCCTATGTTGCGGTTTACCAATACAATAGCTGCAAGATAGGAGATCCTTCTGGATGAGGAAAAACCCAAAAAGAAAATTTGATTTATCTGCAACTTCAAGAACAAGTAGGATTGAATATAGAAGGGATTGAAAAAAATACGGAATTGGATGAGATTGACTAAGCATGGGAGAGAGCAGATGAGATTGAAAAAATGCTTTAGGGTCTTTGTTTTTTAGTTTTCTTGGGCTTTTTTCTTTTGTTATTTAGCCCAACAAAAAATGGGGCTGAGTGTGTGTGACGGGTTTGGGCCTTTGGGGGGAAATGGGTCGGTAAAATAAAAGCCCAAAATTTAAAAAAATAAAAAATAATTTATATTCGGTTTATTCGAATTATTCGAGTTATTCGAATTCGAAAATTCAACTCGATTCGAACTTGAAATTCGAAACTCAAAATTCGAGTTGATTCGATTAACTCGATTCTAATAATTCGAAATTCGAATTTTTTTTCGATTTTTTCGAATCAAATCGAGTTTTGCTCACCCCTACTTAGGCCCATAAAACAGATTAATAATTTCATTTATAAAAAAAATAACAAATAATATGCAAGGCCCAACCCGTTTGCCTATGGTCTCCATCCGCTACATGCCCTCGTACCAGCCATTCACACCATTGGGGATTTCTACAATCGACCCACACCGCTACATGCTAAGATGGCAGTCATGCTGCTCATCAACATATTATGGCGAAGCCCTTATAATGAGATCACGGCATTAGCCGCTACAACATATAACAGATCACGGTATAAACCGCTACACATATAACGTATAACTTCCTCCTTTCATCAACCCAACCCATGCAATCATAAAATCAATATACTTTTATTATATAAAGTCAAAACATTCACTGACCTGGTGATTTGCTTCACCCTTTTCGGGTTTCCAACATTAAACCGAGATATCGGCATTTATCACAACATATAAACTTATGGACATACATTAATAATCAGATCTAGATGGTGGGGAAGTATTACACATCTGATATCACGAAATCTACTATCCTTAGTTGATATCCAAATCTACTACCCTCAGTGTAAGCCTTGCTAAAAAGCCGAAAAATCACACGAAGATTTAGCCCTTCAATATTCGGCCAAGGTTAATAAAATCTCAATTTACACGTTAACTACTCATAGATCTCTTACCTAATTTGTCGAGTCCCGAAAGTCCTTAAGAAAACGTCACCTTCCTACCTACATTCGGCCAAGCCCAAAATATTAAACCAATCCCAATTAACATTCAACCCAAAGAGGAAAGAACAAGAAAGTGGCCATTTGGCCGAACCTACCACTACCTACCTTCGGCTTTTCCACAAATCAGCACTACAGATCTCAGCAAGAAAGGATTCGGCTCCAAACAAGAGAGTAAAATCGACAGGGCCTTAGAAAACTGATTCGGATTAAAAACTTGATAAAAGAGAATTGAAGAAATTGCAAATGAGCAAAATCCTGAAACTTACTAGATTAAAGAGGAGTATTCAACTATGGTGCACCTTCGGGAAAATCAGCCTTGAAGATTCGGTTATAGGAGAAGGAAAATATGAACAAAAGAGAATTCGACTTTTAGAAAAAATACTAAGGAGAGGAGAAAATATCTAGGGAGTTTCGGTTTTGAAAAGAAATTAAAACAAATGGAAGAAGAGAATTTCAGCTAGGTGAGGAAGAAGAGAGAAAAATTGAAAGAAAGGATGATCACTTGGCTTATATAGATTTCGGCAATACAATCCCCCTCCCAGAGTTGGATTTTCGACCAACTCTGTTGTCATCTGAGAGCTTTTATCCCACCTATTATCTTAATCCCTTAGCTTCTCAAAAATAGCCCTAATCTTTCTCTTCATTATCTTTCTATTATCAGCACTTTATCACTAAAATAAAATAATTAAATCCCCTAAATTTTAGCAATTGTGCCGTCTACCTAACTCTCCTAGGCTGCCGAATTTTTGACCCAATCTTTTGGGCTCCAAGCGGCCAAATTTGGGCCCTTCCCAAGTGCTTGTGACGCCACTTTAAGCTCCCTCTCTACTGGGCCCCTAGCTATTGGGCCACAAGCCCAATATATCAATTAAATTACCCAAAAACACTATTTTTAAACCCTAAGGTGACTAATCCAAATATTTTAATCAAGGGCTCAGTTCAACCTCAAATTCTTAAATTACAAATTAATCAAGTACCACATATAAATGCACAGGCCTATATTTAGGATATTACATTTAATTCAGCTAAGACAAATTAATAAGCAACCACTAATAAATTTGTCCTTAAGCTAGACACATTAAAACTATGTCCTGGAACTAGACACATTTAATTTATGTCTTAACTTAAGGCATATTAAAAACATGTACTAACATAAGACATTTTAATACTTGAAATTAAAATGTCTAGATTTTAACACATTTATTTAATTTAATTACTTGAGCTAAATTTAGCTAACACAACTAGTTAAACTTATTCAAAAAATAAATGCATGAAGTAAATAAATAGGCAATCAGCTCAAAAAGCTAGCTAAGTGCCGAATTGAGTTTCCTTGAGCTAGCATAAGCTAAGTCAGCTTCTAGAAAAGTGCACATCGACTTTATGTTCAGCCATTCCTTCGATCCAAACTCGAGCAATGTATCCTGCCACGACTTCTTAAAATCTCTTGGCACGGGTTCAAGTAATTGGCCCCGATGGCAGCTCCATAGGTTTGACATTTAGCTTCATGGGTGAGCTAGTATCAATAGTGAAAATATTTTATGGGTGGAATGATCTAGAAACTAAGGAAAATGGATGAACTGGGATCAAATTGAATAGGTGAAGAATTATGAGGGACTAAATCTCAATTTCACCAAATTAAGTGATGACTCAAGGATGGAATTTTAAAAGATCATAAAAGGCAAAAATGGTCAATTAGTAAGAGAAAGAATTCTAGAAATCTCTTGGCACAGGCTCGAGTAAATGACACCGATGGCAGCTCCATAGGTTCGGCATCTAGCTTTATATACGAGCTCGCATCATTCCCCCCTCTTCAAGGCGATTCATCCTTGAATCATCACCTACATCAAAAGGGGAGAGATCAGCAACATTAAAACTTGCACTTACTTCATACTCACCCGGTAAATTGATTTTGTAGACGTTATAGTTGATCTGTTCCAATACTTGGAATGGACCATCACCCCTTGGTAGAAGCTTGGATTTGCTTTGCTCGGAAAACTTTCTTTGCGCATGTGGATCCAAACCCAGTCTCCGAGTTCGAATACGACTAGTTTGCGCCCCTTGTTTGCTCCTCGAACATATTGTAGGGTTCTCCTCTCGATATTATCCTTGACGTTTTTGTGAAGTTGTTTAACAAATTCGACCTTCTTTTTGCCATCTACATGCACTAGTTCATTAGCAGGCATAGGAACCAAATCAAGAGGGGTAATAGGATTAAAGCCATATACTACCTCAAAAGGAGAATATTTTATGGCTGAATGAATTATTCGGTTGTATGCGAACTCCACGTGAGGTAGACACTTTTCCAACATTTTCAAATTCTTTCGCAAGATGGCTCGAAGCAAGGATGACAGTACTCGGTTAACTACCTCGGTTTGGGCATCTATTTTTGGGCGGCATGTCGTCGAAAACAGTAATTTGGTGCTTAACTTGCCCCACAACGTTCTCCAAAAGTGACTTGGAACTTTGTGTCGCGATTAGAGACGATAGTTTGAGGCATCCCGTGCAACCTAACAACTTTCTTGAAAAACAGATTAGCAACGTTAGTAGCATCATCAGTCTTATTACAAGGTATAAAATGAGCCATTTTTTAGAAACGATCTACAACGACAAATATTGAATTTTTCCTGAGTTTGGTTCTAGGAAGGCCTAGAACGAAGTCCATCGAAATGTCAATCCACGGTGCATCGGGAATAGGCAATGGGGTATACAAACCATGCAGTTTAATCCGTGACTTCACTTTCTTACAAGTAATGCATCGTTCACACTTCTTTATTCATCTTGGGCTAAAAGAAGTGCCCGTGCAATATTGCTAAAATTTTAGCAACTCTTAAGTGGCCCATAAGTCCACCATTATGGGCTTCATCAACAAGTACATCTCGTATGGACCCTTGAGGCACACAAAGCTTGCCTTCGCAAAAAAGATAGCCCTCATGTTGAAAATACTTTTCATATGCACCATGCGAACAACACTTATAGACTTCACTAAAATCAGCATCAGACATATAAAAATCTTTTATAAACTCAAAACCAAGCAGTTTAAAACCCAACAAATTAAAAAGTGCATACCTTCGCGATAATGCATCGACTACAACGTTTTCCTTACCCTTTTTATACTTTATCACATATGGGAACGACTCCAAATACTCCACCCATTTGGCATGACGTTTATTGAGCTTCGTTTGTCCTTTGAGATGCTTTAAGGCCTCGTGGTTCGAATGAATTACAAATTCTTTCGGCCATAGATAGTGTTGCCACGTCTCTAGGGCTCGGATCAACGCATACAATTCCTTGCCATACGTTGGATAGTTCAACGTGGCCCCGTTGAGCTTCTCGCTAAAGTATGCGACAAGCCGTCCATCTTGCATTAAAACAACACCAATGCCAATTCCTGAAGCATTACATTCAATCTCGAATGTCTTGTTAAAATCAGGTAGTGACAACAATGGAGCATTAGTTAGACATTCTTTAATTTTAATAAAGGCATTTTCTTGATCATCAGTTCAAACAAAGCGGGAGTTTTTCTTGATTATACCTGTCAAGGGCGTTGCCAAAGAACTAAAATTAGACACAAACCTTCGGTAGAAGCTTGCCAACCTATGAAAACTCCTTACTTGACTGATGTTAGTTGGACGCGGCCATTCATTGATCGCCTTGACCTTTTCTTGGTCAACTTCTAAGCCACGGGCACTCACGACAAAACCTAAAAACATAACTTCATTAGTACAGAAAGAACACTTCTTCAAGTTAGCATAAAGTACCTCTTTTCGCAACACTTCAAGCACCGCACGCAAGTGTTGAACATGGTTTTCCAAATTTTTGCTATAAATCAAGATGTCATCAAAATACACAACACAGAATTTTCCAATAAAAACACGTAAAACATGATTCATTAAACGCATGAAAGTACTAGGGGCATTTGTGAAACCGAATGGCATTACCAACCATTCGTACAAACCGTACTTAGTTTTGAACGCGGTCTTCCACTCATCTCCCTCCCGCATACGGATTTGATGGTAGCCACTCTTTCAGTCGATCTTTGAGAAGTGCTGGGCTCCGCTGAGTTTATCTAGCATGCCGTCGAGGCAGGGAATAGAATGTTAATATTTGACGGTGATTTTATTGATGGCGTGGCAGTCAACGTACATTCGCTATGAACCGTCTTTCTTAGGTACCAACAAGACCGGGACCACACATGGGCTTAAACTTTCGCGGATGTAGCCCTTTTCCATTAACTCGGCTACTTGCCTTTCTAATTTCTTCGTTTCTCAAGATTACTTCGATATGCCGGTCTATTTAGAATTGTCGCACCGGGCACAAAGTCGATCTAGTGCTCGATGCCTTAAATGGGAGGCAACCCGTTCGGCACTTCATCGGGAAATATATCTCCAAATTCCTGCAACAAGGAAACAATAGGAGTAGGCAAAGAATTATCAATCTCGTTAGTTTCCAACAAACATTCTTTGTACATAAGTACAAGAATGGGTTGCTTTGTCAACAGCAATTTTAAAATCTCTCGTTTTCTTTCAAAAACACTCATTTTTTAATTTTCACACTCTTTTTCTTTTTCTTTTGTCACTCGTGTTTTTTACTCACTCCCCTCACTTTTTCCTCTCCTTTTCTTTTCAGTCTTTTTGTTTTGCTCTTTTTCTTTTTCTTTTTCTCTCTCAATGGATTGCTTCATTTTAAATTGATCTTCATATACTTGCTTCGGTGTGAGAAGGGCTAGTGTGACGTTCCTTCTGAGATGCTTGAATAAATAATGATTCGTGTAGCCATCATGGACTACCCGTTGGTCGAACTGCCAAGGACGCCCCAACAGAAGGTGTCCTGCATGCATCGACACGACGTCGTAAATCACCTTATCTTGGTATTTGCCTATGGAAAATGCCACTTTTGCTTGTTTTGTAACTTTGAGTTCACCTCCGTCGTTTGGATGCTTCGTGAATACAAAATGTCTTAACTTAAGGCATATTAAAAACATGTACTAACATAAGACATTTTAATACTTGAAATTAAAATGTCCAGATTTTAACACATTTATTTAATTTAATTACTTGAGCTAAATTTAGCTAACACAACTAGTTAAACTTATTCAAAAAATAAATGCATGAAGTAAATAAATAGGCAATCAGCTCAAAAAGCTAGCTAAGTGCTGAATTGAGTTTCCTTGAGCTAGCATAAGCTAAGTCAGCTTCTAGAAAAGTGCACATCGACTTGATGTTCGGCCATTCCTTTCGATCCAAACTCGAGCAATGTATCCTGCCACGACTTCTTAAAATCTCTTGGCACGGGCTCGAGTAATTGGCCCCGATGGCAGCTCCATAGGTTCGACATTTAGCTTCATGGGTGAGCTCGTATCAATAGTGAAAATATTTTATGGGTGGAATGATCTAGAAACTAAGGAAAATGGATGAACTGGGATCAAATTGAATAGGTGAAGAATTATGAGGGACTAAATCTCAATTTCACCAAATTAAGTGATGACTCAGGGATGGAATTTTAAAAGATCATAAAAGGCAAAAATGGTCAATTAGTAAGAGAGAGAATTCTAGAATGTAATGATTATGTTGATGATATTTTAAATTAATTAATTAGATAAATATTATTTTATTTATATTAATAAGATATTTATTATTATTTTTTTATTATTTATTTAGTATATAAGGAAGGAAAGATGAAGAATTCTCTTCATCTTTCCGTGCATGAACCCACGTTAGAAGAAGAGAGAAAGAAAGAAAGTTTTGCTTTCTTTACAATTTAGTTCTTCCACAAAAAAATTCATCATTTTCACCTAGAAATCAAAAGAATTTCCATAACTACCAAGAGGGTAAAATAATAAGAAGACAATGGAGAGCTAGAATATCAAGTTAGATTCAAGAAATAGAAGCTGGATGAGAGAGAAAATGTAACACCCTAACCCGTATCCGTCGCCGAATTAGGGTTATGTGGTATTGCCAGTCAAGAACACAAGTTAAAACGATCACATACACGCACTTGAATTTCAATAGACAATTTATTCTCTACTACCACATACTGAATATACTTTTAATTCAAACTCATAATACATGCAGATAAACATAGCTCATTACACTTTAATCGCATACTATAATCAAACACAAATGGATTACACGAAATGCATTACTTATAATCATTTGATAAAGATCATATCATATTTGGAATTTATTTAATATTAAATTAAACATTTATACATCTCGTAAAATATATATAATTTTCATAATAGTAATTGACAAAAGTTACTATTCATTTGGTAAATTTTCATCTCATTAACCAAATATGCACATACTTATCATCATTTCTCATTCCAAATTTATTTCATCACAAACAATATACAACCGCTCATGGAAACATGTATAAACATTTTATAATTTGCATTTTCTAAACACATCATTCATATATATATATAAGAAATAGCTGAATCATTAAACAACCATATTCTTTAACTCATTCTAACATATAACTAATAATATTTATCAATTAAATAAAATTATATCTATCATTGCAAGACATTAATCACTTATAGACATATTAAAAACATAAATATTAAATCCTATGTATCAATAAATCAAGTCAAATTATCATATGCATGGGAATTTATATAAGCAATATCAAACCAAGATTTAAACCTAACCATCTTATTCAGTTCCATCCTATGTTCGAATGTACCAATACATTATTGAAATAAAATTCATATCAATTCATATATGTTTACCTAAGTTAAAACCTTAGCCGAAACAATTAATTATGCTATGAAATTGTATACATACAATGATCATTACACCAACCATTTCCAAATTTACCAACATCATCAAGCCATTTTCAAACATATAACATTTAACACATAAACTATTCATGTATAATATATAACATCATAACCAAAAGTGAGCTCAAACCATAACCAAAATATGACCGAAATAATCATGGAGATTAAGCCATTTTCGCATGGCTCAAGTTATACATATTCAAGGTCGAACAAAATACATATTAGCCTATACATGCCATAAGTTCGAAAATAGACTTTTAAAAGTATCGAAGGTTGACGATAGTGTGGATGACTTCGATGACGATCCCCGAGCTCGTAACTTACAACCAAAATCTATAAGATAGAATAACAAAACACACAGAGTAAGCTAACTTAGCTTAGTAAGTCATAAACAATTATCAACTCAATAATATTATAAATATATCAACTTTTTAAAAATCCAAATAGCATTATAAATTCAAATAAACTTCCACACCTTTATACCAGCTCACAAAACCAAATTTAACTTCATATACCATTATCACACTTACTCATTTGACCAATATGTAATATCAAATATATTATTACACATATACACACCTATTTGGCCGAATATTCAAGGTCAATTATAATACCACATAAATACTTACCTATATAACTGAATATACAAGATACAATATTATCTTATAAATACTTACTTGTATGGCCGAATACACAAGGTTCATTATATCAACTTGAAATCTTATAAGCATAGGCTTGAAAATAAATCACCGGTATAAAACCTGCTAGGCATAAGCTTGAATCACACACCAGCACAAAACCTGCTAGACTCAAGGTCTGATTCTTATTCACCGGCAATAAGCCTGCTAGGCAATAAGCCCGATTACATTCACCAGCATAAAGCTTTCTAGGCTTAAAGCCTGAATATCACTATTATAATGTTGTATCGTACACAATTCATATAACAAAAATAAACTCCATACAATACATATAAATCATACGAACTTTAAAACGATATAACCCTGTCGAATTAAACTCAAACATAATATTTCTGTGCTCAAACACATTCGGCTAGCTCTTTTATGAGTATAGATTCCATAACAACATATTAAACTAAGTTACAATCAAGTTAAATGATGTCTAATTGCTTAAAAACTTACCTCGGATATCGACGAACGTTATAAATCGGCTATTCGACTATTTTTGCTTTTCCCCGATCCAAGTCCGATTTCTTTTGTTCTTGATCTATATAATTTCAAATTAACCTCATTTAAATATAATTCCATTAAATTGGTCCAAAAACACATAAATGGGCAAATTACTATTTTGCCCCTAATATTTAACATTTATCACAATTTAGTCCAAATAGCATAAAACACAAAATATTTAAAATCTGACTTCACCCTAGCTTGGCTGAATTTCACTAAGGTCCCTAACAGCCCATTTCTTTCATTTATTTCACATTTTGACCCCTCAATTTATAAATTTCACAATTTAATCCTATTTAGGAATTTTTACCAAAAATGCCTTAATTAAACTTAACAATCTAACAGCCTATATTTATTTTCCATCACTAAACACCAATTTCATCAAGCTATCAACAATGGCATTTCATGAATATATCATCAAATTCAAAAATTAAAGCATGGGTCTTGAAGATTACTGAGCAACGATCTCAAAAACGTAGAAATTATCAAAAACCGAGCTAGTTGCATACCTTAATCAAGCCAAAATATGGCCGAATGTGGCTTTCTTTTTCTTTTTCTTTCCTTAGCTATTTTCGACAACTCCAAAGATGAACATGCATGTATTTTATGTTTTTTTTTTGTTTTATTATACTAACTTATTTAATATATTTACTAAATTAACATTTATTTTAACATAAAATATCATATATACATATACCTAACCGTCCACTAATATGTTTCATGGTCAAATTGCAACTTAAACACCTTCTATTAAAAGGACAAATCAATTTAGCACTTTAACAAATAGTTAGTAACTTTTACTTTTTACGTGATTAAGTCCTTTTATTTAATTGGACACTCAAACGATAATATTAAATCACGAAAATTTCACAGATATAAATTCACACAGTATAAACACAGATAATAATATTTAATAATTTTTCTAACTCGAATTTATGGTCTCGAAACCACTGTTCCGATTAGGGTCGAAACCGGGCTGTTACAGAAAATCAAGTTAAAGATTGAAATCAATAGGACAAGGTAAGAACTTTAAGATTTCAATATATTTTAAGTAGAGTTTTCTTATATAAGGTAATATCAAAAGCATGAAAATGATGTTAAAGTACAGTTTTCTTAAATAAGTTCTATGTTATTGATCTATTAGTGAAGGGAAATAAGAGAAAATGATGGGAAATATTGTAGAGAAAGCAAATAAGGGTGTTATAAACTTGGTAATCAACATTTTACACTAAACCAGTTTTGGACAGCAGTAATAGTCTAACTTTGAAAAATCACCAAAAATTTTATAAATTTAATTAGAGGTTGAATAAAATATGAAATTTAATTTTATTGAGTCTAGTTTCTTACAGAAGAAACGGAGTAAGCAATGGAATTGTAAATTATGAGTTATAATAAATTTTATGAGAAAAAGTCAGAATAATTTCGGGTTCCTCTGTTTTAAATTTCGAAAATCATAAAAAATTGTAAAAAAATAATTATGGGCTTAAATTTATATGTTTAAATTTTTAATGAGTCTATTTTCAATAGAAACAAACGGAAACATCATCCGAATTCCAAAATAAGAGATAATTAATTTTTAGTGAAGAAAGGTCAAAGTTGTCAAATAGCAGAACAAGGACAAATTTGAAGATTTTACTGTAGTTATTGGATAAACTATAAATTCTGAAAATTTTATGGTAGAAATATATTTGAGTCTAGTTTCTAAAACATCAATCGGCTATGACTATGACTCAAGTGGACAACTTGATATGAACATATAAGTAAATAGTGGAATTATATATATACATTAAGAGCAGGAAAATATATGAATATTCAGCTAGCATGGGTTTACATTAAAAATGGCTAATTTGCATATTTTAGGCTCAGGGACTAAATTGAATAAAAGTAAAACTTTAGGGGAAATTTTGTAAAAATGTTAAAAATGACCAAATTGCATGAATAAATTAATACATTGGAAGAAATTATTAATATCAATTGGGTTTAGAGCTTTAATTTTGTTGTATGAAGATATTATAAAGTAATTTTGTTAAATACTGATGTTAGGATCAAATTGTGAAAATAGTTAAAATATTAGGGTTTGGTATTAAATTTTTGTATTATTAAGGGCTGTATGATAGCCTAGAATATTTGGATAAAGTATTAATTGATAAAAATTAGTTGATTTGATTAACTAGTTAAGAGACTAAATTGTAAAAATTGTAATAGCTGGAGTAATTGTGAAAACTTTGAAATTTATGGATTTAAGTGAAATTAGGGAGTTAAATTTAGTTTAAATTAGAATTTGTATGAAAATATAAGATTAATTATGAAGAAATAAAGTTAGTCTCCGTTTAGAGACTAAATTGGAAATTAGGCAAAACTTGAATAAAAATTGAAATATTCGATGTGAAACTGTATTGTATTGATGATTTTTAATTGTTTAATTTCCGTAGCTAATATGGTGTCGGAGATCTCGGCTAAGAAAGGAAAAGATAAAGTTAACGAGGGGTAGTTCGGAAATTACGGTTTGTATTTCTATAATACGAATTTTAATTATTATTTGTTATGTTTTGGTTTATATATTATGGTAAGTAATTAAGGTAAGCATTAGCAAATGTTATTGAATTGAATTTGTATGGATATATGTGATTGGTGTGGAAATTGAATATTGGATATATGTTATATTTGAAATATATATTGATTGGGAATGTGATGAAATTGATATGAATATGTGATTATTATGAAATCTGAATATTTGTTATTGAAAAGTGGATTGAATTGTATTGAATTGAGAATATATGTGATTAATTGAAATGTGTATTGATTGGAAACTGGAAAGTGAATTGAATACCCTATTAACTGTATCAGGCTGGGTCGGATATAGTTGGCATGCCATAGGATTGGAAGTGTTCAAGGATACTTCGACCTTGAGTCTACGAGACACTGGGTGTCATACTGTTACTTTGGATAGATTCGATGAGGTACCGGGTACCAACTTATTTCGGCTTGGCCGATGAGAGACTGGGTGTCAATTATTGCTTCGAACTATCTGATGAGGCACTGGGTGCCGTACTGATGTGTTTAGTTGGATCCGTGTATCCATCTAAGTTCGAGTCATGTTAATAGGGGTAAATAAATGAATTGGCAAATTGAATGATATTGAATGATTGTGAATATGAAATGGAATGAAATATTGAATTTAGATATGAAAATGAAAAGTATGAAACAATGGTTGCATGAAATAAATATTGATGCAATGAATGAAATGGATATTGATATAGTGAAATGATATGTAAGTCAAAGTGAAGAATATGAGAAATGAAACTGGCATAGTGAATTGAAAATAAAATGTGATTTGTGTTCATATTGTGAAAAGCTATCTGGGATAGCAAATGATAAAGATTGAATAAGTTATAAATAAATGTATGAGAAATTGTGATTTATGTGATAATTGAGTATTGTATGACTAATGTCATTATACGAATAAATATGGTTTGATATGTGAATGACCATTTATATAGTAATTGTGTGAATTAGGATATTGTTTAATAAATGAAAAATGATAGTTATGATACTAGATATAAATATGTCCTTATAATTTAATTTTGCCTATTATATTATATTATATTGTTTTTAAATATTCGGATTATAGAAATACCACTAAGCTTTTACTCAGCGTACGATTTTATTTTCCGTGCGCAAATTAGGTACAATGATTTTAAAGAGTTATCATTGAGATTGTGGGCATCTATCTCATCACATCTCCAAGTGCCAAGAGGGTATGTTTCAAAATTTTGGAATAAAATGGCATGTACTTAGGAAGATCAAGTGTGTTTCAAGTAGTAAGAACTAAAATATAAATTATCTAAATTTATTTTTAATGTTCAAATATAATAGTGATTAGCCAAAATCACTTTGGCACCAAATGTAATATTCTTATATCAGGTTCTTGGGTCGAACCGGTATAGGGGTGTTACATGAATAGAGTTATGATTAAAATGTTTCTCATACGTTCATTTAATACGGGTTTGAACTGTGTTACCCCATTCCTTATCCTTATTATTGTATAAACAAAATGAGCTATTTATTGTCTATAACTTATCTAAAACATGTATAATTACATGAATACCCTTTGTGGCAATTTACAATTTACAATAATTACATAAACTTCCACTTTCAGAATTTATCTTACCTCATATAAAGTATACAAAGAGTCCTAGAAACATCTTTTCTTCAAAACTCTCCCTAATTTCTTTTTGTTAATCTTTATTCACTAATCTCTATGGAGACCCCAAAACTTGAAAAATTCAAACTAAAATGAAATTTGGAATAAGAGCAAAGAAGAAGAAACTCATTTTAAGAACAATGTGAATGTGAACCATGATTTAAGAGAAACACAAAATAATTTTGTTTGTATCTTCTATTAGTCGTAACCATTTTTTATCAAAACGGGAATCAAACTTGGGTTTTGAAAATAGAAAACGGAAGTCGCCACCGATCTTTGTTTGGTGTGATCGGATCACCTTTGTTTTAATAAAACGTTTTGATTTACTAAAACAGTGCTTTTGGTCTACGAAATTTGAGAAAACGGGTTCGGGAGTCGGTTACGTGCGAAGAAGGGTTAGCACCCTCGTCACGCCCAAAGTTGGTACCAAATTGATTGATTAATGTCCTTATGTCGAAAGTCAAAAATTATAAAAAGATTTTAAAAAAGAACCGATCTCTTTCTAGAAATATTTGAGTTTTTTCGAATTGAATAGCAAGATTTCTTCGTTCCGAAGGAATAAAATATCACATCCAATACATAGGACACGATAATTTTAATCCTCGAATCCAAAGTCATCTTTTAATCCTCGAGACTCATGCGTTAAAATGTTAAGAGGATATTCAATTATTTGGCCAAGCGGGAAACCGAAACCCAACACGTAGGGCACGATTCCTCGGGTTTCCAAAAACATAGAATATTGCCTTATTTTGGAAAATCTTATCTCGAAATAACGAAATATCACATCCAGCAAGTTAGGACACAACATATCGAATTCTCGAAAATAAGTTTTTGTTTAAAAGTATGTTTATTTTAAAGGATATTCGATTATTTAGATTAAACGAAAAAAATTGCAACCCAATACTTTAGGGCACGATCTCTCGAATTTCTAAATACCGCATATCACATTTTCGAAAAGAAAGTCTCATATCAAGCAAAATCAATATAACACGAGTTTAGAATAAAATATACGAGCAAATTACAATACAGATATGCGTAGCAGCATGGAAATAAATGCGTTAATATAAATAACAATAATAAAGGCGAAAATAAAATAAAACAAGTCCAAAACGAATAAAAAAAAAGTAAAACAGAAATAATAATAAAACTAAAGTAATAATAATAAGTATATATACAGGTCATAGTACAATAATAGTGATGTAGGAATAACAATAACATAATGATAATAATAATATAATAATAACAATGATACAAAATATGTACAATATAATAACGATGTAAGTATAGTAATAATAGTAATAACAATAATAGTATAGTAAAAAATAAAATAATAATGATAGTGACGAAATATATACAATATACTAATATAATAATAATAATGATACAAAATAAAATAATAATGAAATATGTACATAAATATGTAATAATGGTAATAACAATAACAATATAATGACAAAAGGATTAAAAAAGATTGCAAAATAACTAAAAAGATCAAATTGCATTTAAAACAAAAGTTTGGGGTTTAAAAAAAAGAAGAAAGGAACTAAAGCGATGAGCACGTGAATGCACAAGGGCTAAAAATGAAAATATTCCCAACCCCAAAAAAAAGTACTCAGACGCGGACTGAATTGGAAGGGCATGCAAACTTTGGGGCAAAAATGAAAGAAACAGAACATGATTAACTTTAAAAGTAGCGCAAATGAGAGGGATTGACGCGCAAATTTTCCATTTAAATTGAAAAAGCGTCCATCCAACTTTAACCACACGCTTTAACTGTTTTAATACACCACTTAAACAAAACCTTTATTATACCCTTTTTTTCTTTTTTTTTAATAAATAAATAAATAAATAAAGAACCCCCATCCTTTCTTCCTTCTTTTCCTCTGCTATGTTTTTAAGATGAAAGTTTTTTCTCTTTTTTTTTTTAAAAAACTTATGTGCTCTGCCCATTCGTTCTCCGCCATGGATTAGGCCATTACGACCGCGACTCATTTGTAGTCGCAATCGAGACGAGCAACATCGGGCTCTCTTTTTTTGAACTTTTTCGAAGCCAAATATGTATGGAGTACAGATCTAAGACCGAACTCTCCTAAAATGCGGTCAAAATCGGCGGAGCCACCAAGGAACGATTGTCCCTTCTCCTTTTCCGATTTGGCCCAGACGGAGAACGGTCGCCGATCGGGGTAAGCTTCCCCTCCCTCCCTTATTATTTCGTTTTGTAAGTTTAAAATAAAAATAACAACAATAATATAAAAAAAATAGTAAACTAAAATAAAATCAGGATCAACCTTTTGAGATTTTTGACTGTTGATAGTTTTTATTTCTTCAATGTTTTTGAAAGCTAGCTCCCCTACAAAATCTGTTTGTTTCGGTTTATATAACCGATTTACTATTTCCCTTTTTTGTCATCTTTCGTCCTGTTTTTCTGTTATGTTTGCCATCTTCTTGTTAGTCTCGCTCGCGTGCTTCTCTTCTTCTTTGCAGTACCAGGCGCGTCTTTGGTGTCCGTGTTGATCGAGGCATGGGGGAGGTCTTTGGTGGAGTGTCTATCTGCGCGCAGTACATTGGGGACTAGGTTTTTTTTTTTTTTTTTGGGTTGTTGTGGATTGGGCTAGGTTATTGGGCTTTGAGAATTTGGGGTGTTATTGATTTTGTAATTGGATTGCTATTTTTGGATTGTTATACTTTTATTGGGGTTTTTAATGGGTTTTGTTTTATTGATTGGAGTGTGGCCGGGCAAAATTCGGTTATTACACTGCCTCTCTTTGCTAATTGTCGTGGAGCGAGAATAGAGCAAAGACAAAAGAAGAACCAATTTTGCCGGTCTTGGCCAAGCCTTGATCTATTGGTCCCTGTCTTCTTTGGACATCTTCAACTCGATGTAACTCGTTGCTTGGACCCATTCCACCACCATACGCGAGACATGGCGTAGCTTCAATTCACTTTTCCTCAATCTTGTTCATTCTTTAACTTGCTCCAATATGACTTCATGACACGAAGAGATTTGTAGCTTCAATCTACCAAATGCTCCACTGAGACTTTTAGGAAATAAATCTGAACTTTTCGAATTGCTTCTTTGTTCTCGCAACATGAACCGACTCTTTTTTTTCTTTTCTTTTTTCTTCTTTTTTTTTCTTCTTTTCTTTTTTCTTCTTTTGTTTTGAAATAAAAATAGAAATTGAAAAATAGAAATTCAAAGACGGAAATTAAGTACCTCGGCGTGTTCCGAGGCTCAACTCACCTCTCGTATTATGAGTTAATTTTTGAGCAGAAATTTAAAAACAGAAATTAAATACCTCGGTGTGCCCTGAGGCCCAACTCACCTCTCGTATTATGAGTTGATTTTTGAACAGAAATTTAAAGACAGAAATTTAATACCTCGGCGTGTCCCGAGGCTCAACTCACCTCGCGTATTATGAGTCGACTTTTGAACAGAAATTTAAAGACAGAAATTAAATACCTCGGTGTGCCCCGAAGCTCAACTCACCTCGCGTATTATGAGTCGACTTTTGAACAGAAATTTAAAGACAGAAATTAAATACCTCAGCGTGTCCCGAGGCTCAACTCACCTCTCGTATGATTAGTCGATTTTTGCAATTAGAATCTTAAAACCTATCATCTAGTGGGACTCGGATGCCCTCTTTTCCTCGACTTGGTACAACTATCATCAGAATTTCTTGCTTTATTGGTGTACCTGTATGTGTTATGCGTGATGTTGTCATGATATGCACGTGATTTTTTCTTAAATGCTCTTATGCCTACATGATTATGCCATACGCTCTGGGTGTTTGTCATGTATCTCGCGTCATAACTTTCATGATGACTTGTATTCATTGCTTTGATTCTTGACTTTTCTTTCAGGTTTTATACCCGTCCTCAAGTTTTTACGAGTAGTCTGCATTTCTCAAATATCACCTATTTTGTCCTCTTGTTGAACTCTTGTCCTTGCTTTGGGGCTTTTGTACTTACCAGATCCTCATCAGGTAATGCTCAACATTTTTTTTGTTTAGAGTATGTAATTTTACTATTTATCATTTAAATGAACCAAACATGAGATGTCTGAAAATGGGAAAGCGAGTGTGAAAGGGGTACCTCACACCCATATTTATTTCAACAGTGTTAAGTAAAGAACTGACAAGGAACAATTCTATAAAGGAAATGCTATAAAAAGAAAGCGGGGTTCAATCGTTACAAATGCTCTAGATATCCGACGCATGAACTTCTCTACGTTCCTTCATCCTGGATCTTTTCGAGCGGAGCTCCTTGTGTAGAAGATTCTGAGCTTTCGAGTCTGCTTCAAATATTATAATCTCACTATTTGACTTCCTGTTCAAATCGTCCTTGCTCTTTACGTACGAACCCCTTCGTTAAGACGCCTTTTCAGGTTTTCATCCCAATTTTGTTTATCAAGACGCCATTTTCGGGTTTTCATCCTGATTTTTTTTTTTTAAATCAAGACGCCCTTTCATTTCATCTTGATCTTTTTCCTTTTCTTTTCTTATTCCTTCTTCTTTTTTTTTTAGGCGTAGTACTTCTTCACGGCATCTGAGTTCACTGGATTTGGTACCTCTTTACCATCTATCTCGGTGAGGATCAAAGCTCCGCCCGAGAAGGCCTTCTTTACGACATATGGTCCTTCCCAATTTGGTGCCCATTTTCCTTGGAAGTCTTTTTGTATTGGAAGAATCTTTCTCAGCACGAGCTCTCCTTCGTGAAATTCCCTTGGTCGTATCTTCTTGTCATGGGCCGTGATCATTCTCTTCTGGTACATCTGCCCATGACAGATGGCTTTTAAGCGTTTTTCTTCGATCAAGTTTAGTTGGTCATATCGAGCTTGCACCCATTCTGATTCTTCTAGTTTTGACTCCATTAAGACTCGCAAAGAGGGGATCTCGACCTCGACCAGGCGTACGACTTCCATCCCATAGACTAGAGAGAAATGAGTTGCCCCTGTAGAGGTCCGAACACATGTGCGATATGCATAAAGGGCAAACGGGAGCTTCTCGTGCTAGTATTTATATGTCTCGGTCATCTTTCCAATAATCCTCTTAATGTTTTTGTTGGCAGCTTCTACTGCTCCATTCATCTTTGGGCGATAGGGTGAGGAATTGTGATGCTTTATTTGAAATTGTTCGCACACTTCCTTCATCATCTTGTTGTTCAGATTCAAGGCATTATCTGAGATGACTTTCTCAGGCAAACCGTATCGACATATGATCTCCTTTTTTAAGAACTTGCAAAGTGCAGTCCTTGTCACATTAGCAAACGAGGCGGCTTCCACCCATTTCGTGAAATAATCTATGACCACGAAGATGAATCGATGCCCATTAGAAGCTTTTGGGGAAATTGGTCCTATAACATCCATCCCCCACATAGAAAAAGGCCATGGAGAAGTCATGACATGAAGGGGCGAAGGTGCTGCATGAATTTTATCGCCGTAGATTTGACATTTGTGACACTTTCGTGCATAACTGATGCAGTCACTTTCCATCGACAGCCAGTAATAACCGAGTCTCATAATTTTCCTGGTCATAGTGAAACCATTAGCATGCGTCCCACAAATTCCTTCATGGACCTCTTCAAGAATCTTTCTGGCTTTAAAATTGTCCACACACCTCAGAAGCACTTGATCTTTTCCTCTTTTGTACAGGATTGTTCTTTTGTCATTCTCATTTGCTTGTTCGGGATATCTTTGATTCTTGACATATTCTAAGATATCATGGAACCATGGTAGTCCGTCCGTCTCTTTTTTAATGTTAAAACAATGCGCCGGGGCTTCGTATATGCTCATCTGGAGAGGCATTATTTCCGCTTGTCGGTTTACTTTAAACATCGAAGCCAAAGTGGCCAGAGCATCAGCCAATTGGTTTTCTTCTCGTGGGAAGTAATTAAATGTCACTTCCTGGAATTCTTTGACCAAATCCATAACGAGATCATGATATTTGACCAACTTCGAGTCTCTTATTTCCCAATCTCCACGGATTTGGTAAATCACCAATGCCGAATCCCCGGATACTTTTAGGACTTTGATGTCCCGTTCGATAGCTGCGCGAAGTCCCATGATGCAAGCCTCGTATTCTGCTATGTTATTAGTGTAGAAGAAATTTAGTCTGGCAGTGAATGGATAATGGTTCCCTTCCGGTGACACTAAGACTGCTCCAATCCCATGCCCTAATGCGTTTGATGCCCCATCAAAGCTCATCTTCCATGACTTCTCTTTTGACGATTCGCATTCTTTTTCTGTAATGAACATCAAGTCTTCATTTGGGAAATCGAATCTTAATGGCCCGTATTCCTCTCTTGTTCGAGTTGCTAGAAAGTCAGCTATTGCGCTCCCTTTTATCGACTTTTAACTCACATAGATGATGTCGTACTCTCGACAATAGGATCGCCATACAGTGCCATTCTTCCGAGAGCGCGCAGTGCTTCCATCATGTACTTTATTGGGTCCGAGCTTTGAGATCGACCACGTCGTATGATACAACATATATTGTCCAGAGCCTTTGTTTTGCCGGACCAGAGCACAACAGAATTTTTCAATTGACGGATATTTTGTTTCATACTCGTGAACTTCTTGTTTGAGGTAATAGATCGCCTTCTCTTTTCTTCCCGACTCATCATGTTGCCCGAAAGACACAACCCATTGAATTTTTGAACACGATCGGATACAATATTAGCGGTCTCAGGGAGTTGGCGGTATTAACACAGGGGGTTAGACAAATATTGTTTTATCTTGTCGAAAGTAGCTTGGCATTCTTCGTTCCATTCCCCAGGATTGTGTTTTCGCAGGAGTCAAAAAATTGGGTAGCATTGGTTGGTAAGCTGAGCAATAAACCGAGCAATGTAGTTTAATCTTCCTAAAACCCTCGACTTCTTTTTGTGTCCGTGGAGGTGGTAATTCTTGTATGGCCTTTATCTTGTCAGGATCAACCTCAATACCTCTCTCTCGCGACAATGAAGCCGATGTAGTTTCCACGAGGTTACTCCAAATGTGCACTTATTTGATTAAGCTTCAATTGGAATTTTCTCGATCTTTCAAATAATTTCACGAGGTTTTCAACATGCTCTTTTTCCCTTGAGATTTGGCGATCATATCGTCGACATAAACTTCTATCTCTTTATGCATCATCATGTCGTGGAACAACATTACCATCGCCTCGACGATATGTTGCCCGGCATTTTTAATCTAACGGCATCACCTTATAACGTAAGCGTTCCCCACATCGTCACGAATGTAGTTTTTTCCATATCCTCGGGGCCATCTTTATCGATTATACCCGAGAACACGTCCATGAAAGAGAATAACGAATGTTTTGCCGTGTTATCCACCAATGTATCGATGTGCGGCAAGGGAAATTATCTTGGGGCTTGCTCTATTCAAATCGCGATAGTCCACACACATTCGTACCTTGCCGTCTTTCTTTGGCACCGAGACTATATTAGCCACCCATTCAGGATATTTGGAGACTTGTAAGAAGCCGGCATCGAACTGTTTTTTGACTTATTCTTCTTTCTTTAAGAGCATTTGGGTCTCATTCGTCTTAGCCTCTGCTTTGGATGGCTTGCATTAAAGCTTGGTGGGAGCCTATGGACCACTATGTCCTCATTTCAATCTGGCATGTCACGATATGACCATGCAAATACATCTTTGTATTCGTAAAGCGGGGTGATCAATTCATGTTTGGTGTGCTCGAGATGGAGGTCCCAATTTTCACCTCCTCTGCCTCTTTTCTTTGTTTCCCAAGTTTGCAAGTCTCAACAAATTCTTGGTGGGGAAGGATCTGCATTTATCTTCTGTTTCTATCATCCTTAGCAAGTCGTGGTCGAGACACAATCTTGACATTCTCTTGACTTGATTCTCCTAAACAAGCGGCTTGCTCAAAGTCGATTTTAGGATCAGCAACAGGATTGTTCACATCGTCGATATCTGAGCACCTGAAAGGTAAATGGAAAAGAAACTGTAAAGGAACATCGAGGTATTGGAACCTACAAATGTGATTCTATGACATGAAATATATATAAAGACAGGCTATGAGGAGAGGGAATAAATATGAGGCCAATGAGAATGAGAGACAGTGACAAAATGCATCTTCATTGATTGTTCATTTAAAAGTTAAACAGCCGACACAAACTCTTAAAACAGATTCCCCTTCTACTTAGGGGTATACAGAAAGTTATCATTGAGGATTACTTTGGAGGGGCCCTAGAAACTACAAGGAGGTCCTCAGCGGTCCAATTGTTCAAAACAAATCCAGGAGGACCAGTGCGTATTTTTGGAATGCTTTCCATCGTATCACCCGCTTTGTCAATGACGTTTATGTTGAAGTTCCGGAAATCCCTTTCAACCAATAACAGGGCGTTACATGAATCATCTCCCTTTGGGTACACTATTCCCGCGGACGTAAAAGTATCCGACAAGGGCGGATACGTCATGGGCCCCCATTCTACTTTCCGACCTGAGGCTCTTACAATCCTCTTCCTCTGATCTTTCTGCAACTGTTTCCTTCTTTGCTGTCCATCAGGTTTGAACCCTAAGCCGTATTGAGCCTTGTGGTGTATCGGGTTTAGCGCTCTAGCTATCCCTTGTTGCTGTCTTCCTAAACCTTTCCCTGTCCGGGCGCCTTTTCCTACCGTCAACTTGATTCCCATCTTGGTGTTTCTTGACAGTTTGGGTGTGGGAGCCTTGTCTCCTTCGACGACAAACGTTGCGTTGATGAATTCGAAGGAACAGAAGGAGCATTCTGGCGCATCTTTGTTTGCCTCGATGTAGGGTGCGTCAGTAGAGAGTGATGCGACGATGTCTTTCTCACCAACGACCGTGATCAAGCGGTTATCCATAATAAACTTTATTTTTTGATGGAGAGATGAAGGGATTACACCAGCGGAATGGATCCAAGGCCTTCCTAAGAGGCAATTATATGAAGGTGCAATGTCCATGACCTGGAACTCGACATTATATGTGCACGGGCCCACCTCCAGAGGAATCTCGATCTTTCCTATGACTTCCCGCCGTGTTCCATCAAATGCCCTTACCGCGGAATGACAAGGTCTCAGGTAAGCCATGTCGACTGGCATCCTGGACAGCGTAGCTAACGGCATGATATTGAGCGCTGAACCGTTGTCAATAAGCACATGCGGTATTATATAGCCTTTGCAACCGATCGTAATGTGCAATGCTTTAACAGAGCCTCTACCGTTTGGTGGTATTTCATCATCACTGAAAGAGATGAAATTATCTGCATTTAAATTGTTCACCCACTTATCAAGTTTCTCAGCGGGTACATCGCAGCACATATGCTTGATTTAACACTTTCAAGATAAAGCGTTTCGATGTAGCTACGAGTTCAAACAACGAGGATAATCTTGAAATTCTTACGGTTGTTTGTTTAGTTGCTCCACGATATTATATTCATTGTGCTTAATAAACTTTAGGAATTCCTGCGCTTCATTCTCATTTACGGACCTTTTGGCTTCTTGTTCAGATTGTATTTCAACCTCACCCTCGGCTTCGTGTATTGGTACCTTCCCTTTTTGACTCGTTCCAACGACTTTCTTCTTTGTCTCAACCATCTCAGGGGAATAGCACCTCCCACTGCGGGTAAAATGCCCCACCCGTGGCGTTTCGATTTGTAGCCGGGTGTGATAATGTTGACCTTTGTATTTCCATGGTGCGCTTTGTCATCCTTGTAGGGGAAAGGAGCCGGTACTTTCATTATCATCTTTGGTTCAGCCTCCTTCTTCTTGACCTCATAATATATCACCAGAGGCCGATCGGCGCTATAAGGGATGGCTGGTGATTGATCATCGGAGGCGCATACTTCTTTTTCCTCGGCCTCGTTTGTCTTATCAAAGATTTGGACCTCCTTGCTGTTCATTATGTTCTGAAGTAACTCTTTGAATTTCCCACAAGACTGCATGTTGTGTCATTCTATACCATGGAAGACATAAAAATTCTGACCCCCCGTTTCCTTCTTGGAACTTTTCTCGAATGTGCCCTTCTACGGTCATTATTTCCCATATTTTGCTTAGAGGTGTCTTTATCTCGGGAGACACAACTTTTGGCTCCCCTGTCTGTCTTGTAGTGTCACCGCACTCACATTCCCTTCGGTATGGCCCGGGAGTGAATTTCCTGCCATATTACTAATACCATCAAATCGTAAAATGCCTGCATCAATAAGATCTTGAACCTTTTTCTTGATTTCTAGACAATTTTCCGTAGAATGCCCTTGGTTTCCAGCGTGGTACATACAACGGGCATTAGGATCATACCATTTTGGGTATGGAGGTTTCAAGGGTGCCATGTAGTGTGGGGATATCGGTTGTTTTTCCAATAATTCGGGCATAGCTCCCCATCGACGACACGAGGATAGGGGTGGCGAGGTCTTTCGAGGTGGGTTTTGTTGGTCTTGATTCACTTTGGGCTGACTTGGGGTAGGCATGGTATTAGGCGGGAATATGGTGAATGGTCTTTGGTTATCGGCGGCATAGACGGGGTAACAGGAAGGTGCTTGATAGTAAGGGTTTTGTGGAGGAAAATAGAAGTTCGGTGGTGGCCGAAACTGAGGTCGTGGTCGGGTTGGGTATGAATTGGTAGTATAGTGGTTCCCAGTCCCTACCATATGGGTTTCAGGCTCTCTCTTCTTTATGGGTACTGGCCTTTTCGAACTTTCAGGACCCTCCATCCTTCCACTCTTGATACCGTTTTCGATGAGTTCGCTAGAAATTACGATGTCGGCAAAGTCTTTCGTGGCATTCCCCACCAGTTTGTCGTAGAATGGCGCCTTCAAGGTATTGATAAAGAGGACCGTTACCTCACTTTTAGTTAGTGGGGGCTCGACTTGGACTGAGAGGTCCCTCCATCTCTGAGCGTATTGTCTGAAGGTTTCTGTTGGCTTCTTTTCCAACATTTGTAACGTCAACCGATCGGGAGCCACATCAGAAACATGCTTATATTGTTCACAGAATACAGTTGCTAGGTCCTTCCATGATCGGATCCTCTCTGTGCTAAGTTGATCATACCATCGGAGGGCTGATCCGATCAAGCTTTCCTGGAAGCAGTGTATTAACAGCTTGTCCTCATTCAAGTGTCCAGCCATCTTTCGATAGAACATGATAAGATGTGCCTTCGGACATCTCGTTCCCTCATATTTTTCGAAATCTGGCACTTTAAACTTTGGAGGTAGGACCAGATCAGGCACCAGACTGAGCTCTTTGGGGCTTAGTGTAGAAAAGACTCCAGTACCCTCCACCACATTGAGTCTTTTTTCCAAGATCCTGTACTTTTCCTCAGTATCATGATCGTCCTTCTTTAATCTAGCTATTTCTATCGGATCATCCAAATTCGAAACCATCGGGTTAGTAGAATTATCTCCAGAGTTTGATACGTATATACCTTGCCCCAGATGGGTAGGTGGGATGGGTCGTTGTTCTAGTCCTACTGGGTTCCCTTGAGGATATTCCCTTTGCGTTGCGTGGGCATCGGGTGGCGTGAATCCTGGGGGATAGAGCGGATCTTGAATGGGGTTCTGTAATATCAGGACTCTGTGTGATTCCTTTCCCTTTGGCCAGAGCCGTCAACATCTCCATCATTTTTGCCATTTGATCCTTATGCTCTAGTGATTCCTCGCGGGATCTCATCATCAGTGTCCTCGCTTCTTTGTGACACGGCTAAGCGTTCTTGCGACTCTTGCTTTGGATTCTTTCCATTCTTTCGATCCTCTCATTGAGTTCGGCGTCCATAACTCTAGTTCTTAAGCGTGTCTATAGGGATGATGTGATTCAGATTCGCGATGGCGTAGCTGCGGATTACCACGATTTCGGCTTTAGTAAATGATTATGGCGATGCGATGTTTAATGTATGCAATGTAATGCAAATGCATGGTATGAATGCAAAAAGGTGTTGATTTAATTCAATTCCATTAGATAAACTTTACTGGGAAATAAATTTCCTTTTATAGAGCGGACGATTACATATACGACTTTGCCCTAATGCCTAAATCCTTAACCTTCCTAAGAAGCCAAGCTAGACTTTGGCCTCGTTCCGATCTTGACTCGTACATCAGGCTTAACGCATCAGCCCGAACCGCCAAGGCTTGCAAATGATCGGCCACCCCTTGGATTTAAGCCACAGCTTCGCCCATTACATAGTCTCTGTTTACGATCGATCGTCCTTGGGAATGGTGGGTTTGCTCCTTCCAATGTTCATTGTTTGCTTCAAGGAGCCCAACTCGGTTTTTGCTATCTTGTAATGCAGTCTCAAGCTCCTCTATCCTTCCTCTCATCTCCTCAATTTTGTTCTGACTGGCTTTTAATTCGACTACTGAGTTACGACTACGGTGCAGACGCAGCGATTTTTCTAATTCTGCTACTTGGGCGCGCAACCTCTCTTTTTCACTTTGGCTTTCTAACAGGTTCTTTTTTAAAGCATCCTCTCGTACTTGAGCATCCTGAAATTTCCTCTCCCACTGCTCGGCTTTGGACTTTTCTTCTTTAACTTCCTGTCGCCATTGCTCTAACGTTTTGCCCAAACCAGCAGTTCTGATGGACATGCGTAGCTTCTTATAGTCTGTCTTTAAGCTATCCAAATCCTCTTCGGCCTTATTCTTTCCTTTTTTCAATTTCTCAGCCTCGAACTTGTGGACGTCGACATCTAACCCCAACTGCATCTTTTCCTCTTCTAGTTGCTCTATTCTTTTACCCAATTCCCGGCTCTTCCTCTCGAAATCTTGCTTGATAATTTCTAATTCGGACGGGATTACTTGCAATCGCTCTTCTATTGGTGGGCACTTTCTTGGATTGGCCTTGGGACATTGTCGTTGATTCTTTTGCCCGTCATCGGTCGTACTCTCGGGTCGCGTCATTGGCCCCATGGCGAGTTTCTTCATTTTTTGGGTTTGGGTCCATGCGTCTGATATCTCGCGAACTCTCTTCTTATAGTTGTCATCCTTATATGAAAATTCACATTGGGCTAATCCATGTGTTGCCGGTATGAACTGCCTCGATCGATACTGCCTCATCACTAAAAACGGGGCATACCCTACAGCTCCCCATATTCCGAGTAAAGGAACCCAGTCGAACCTTCCACACCGATACAAGATCTCGTCAGTGATCATCCACGGAGCCTTCCATTCTACATCCTTGACTTGCAGATTTTGGAGAATCGCCATCCATTTCTCTCCAGATAGATTATCCCGCCTTGGTGCACTCGCTAATTCCTCCAGAGGAGAGTAATTCTCAAAAAAGACTTTGCACAAGACCTTTTCTCTCTTCCAGAAATGGCAATGAAACCAAGATAACAATAACTGTGCACAACCCATGAATCTCCCTTCGCCCGTTCTTCGGCAAGCGTTCAATGACCTGAAGGTTTCGGCTAAAATTGCGGGGACAAGCGTGACTCCCTTATCAAGTTTATCAAATAGGTCTGAAACCGCATCCTCTATATGCCCTAACGCCTTGGGAAAGATGACCAAACCATAGATGCTTAGAGCGAAGACGTCGACCCTCTTCTTCTTATCCGGATGCGCCAAGATCAAATCCCTCAAGTGTTTCCAAGGAATGCACTTACAATCTCCCTTTTGCTTGATCCGGGCCGTAATCCATTGCTCGCTCATTCCTGTAATATTCATTAGCCTCTTTGAGAACGCTGGTACATTTGCAAACCTTGAATACACCTTATCAATTTGAATTCTCGGGCATCGAAGCAAAGCGGTGTACTCTCTACATGGTAGGCACCAAATCCACCTCTCCGAAAGTGAAACAAGCAGAGGCGGGGTTCCAAAGCTGGGTAATAGCTTGGAGTAGGTACTCGTCTATCTTGATATCCAGCAGATAGTGTAAATCACCGTAATTATAGTGGAACAGTTGTTTGTCCTCATTTCCCACGAGTTCCATATTTCCTTCAATTCTCGCAGTCATTTTGAGCCGCACTAATACGGATGAAATCCCATAACTCGATTCATACCCCAACGCTGCGGACTATCTCTTTTTTTTTTTGTCTGCTCTCTCGGATCACACACGGGCCGGTCGCATTATCCTCACTCTATCGAGAAACCCCTTTTCCATGTTAAGCTTTTTCTATCTAGTAACCGAATGTGGATCAACACCTTCTATGATGAAATGCCATGCAATAAAAGTAAAACACAACAGGTTAGTATCAGGTACAAAGAGAACTTAAAATAAACAGGAAATAATCAAAACTCCTATTTAAGGTAGCAACTAGGGTTTACGGCTCTCTACCTATAACAAGCTCTTAGGTCTCTTTATATGCGGTTTGGTTCTAAAGCAAGGGTACCTGAACCAGCAGATTCCTCGATCTTCACCCATTATAGGCTCATATAGACCGAGTTCAGTTCAGGGGAATACATTTCCCTATGGCTGCACGGAGATAAAAATCTCACGAAGACATAGGTACGGATGTATCCCGAAAGTGATCCACTATCTTGCACGGAGGTAAAAACCTCACGAAAGAGTAGCTTCTCACTCCCACTTAAGGGTGTGACCGCAATGGTCATGCAATGTGCAATGCCAAAGTATTTCACAAGACTCGACGCTGTAGCACAAGCAAATGCATCAAAGAAAAACATGATTTTTCAAAACAATTTTCCAAATTTTCGACGAAGGGACAAAAATCAATCAATTTATGGCCTGACTCTCGGATCCCCAGTGGAGTCGCCATGCAGTCGTAACCATTTTTTATCAAAACGGGAATCGAACTTGGGTTTTGAAAATAGAAAACGGGAGTCGCCACCGATCTTTGTTTGGTGTGATCGGATCACCTTTATTTTAATAAAACGTTTTGATTTACTAAAACAGTGCTTTTGGTCTACGAAATTTGAGAAAACGAGTTCGGGAGTCGGTTACGTGCGAAGAAGGGTTAGCACCCTCGTCACGCCCAAAGTTGGTACCAAATTGATTGATTAATGTCCTTATGTCGAAAGTCAAAAATTATAAAAAGATTTTAAAAAAGAACCGATCTTTTTCTGGAAATATTTGAGTTTTTTCGAATTGAATAGCAAGATTTCTTCATTCCGAAGGAATAAAATATCACATCCAATACATAGGACACGATAATTTTAATCCTCGAATCCAAAGTCATCTTTTAATCCTCGAGACTTATGCGTTAAAAATGTCAAGAGGATATTCAATTATTTGGCCAAGCGGAAACCGAAACCCAACACGTGAGACACGATTCCTCGGGTTTCCAAACATAGAATATTGCCTTATTTTGGAAAATCTTATCTCGAAATAACGAAATATCACATCAAAGCAAGTTAGGACACAACATATCGAATTCTCGAAAATAAGTTTTTGTTTAAAAGTATGTTTATTTTAAAGGATATTCGATTATTTAGATTAAACGAAAAAAAATGCAACCCAATACTTTAGGGCACGATCTCTCGAATTTCTAAATACCGCATATCACATTTTCGAAAAGAAAGTCTCATATCAAGCAAAATCAATATAACACGAGTTTAGAATAAAATATACGAGCAAATTACAATCTGAGATATGCGTAGTAGTAAACATGGAAATAAATGCGTTAATATAAATAACAATAATAAAGCGAAAATAAAATAAAACAAGTCCAAAACGAATAAAAAAAAAGTAAAAAAGAAATAATAATAAAACTAAAAGTAATAATAATAAGTATATATACAGGTCATAGTACAATAATAGTGATGTAGGAATAACAATAACATAATGATAATAATAATATAATAATAACAATGATACAAAATATGTACAATATAATAACAATGTAAGTATAGTAATAATAGTAATAACAATAATAGTATAGTAAAAAATAAAATAATAATGATAGTGACGAAATATATACAATATACTAATATAATAATAATAATAATAATAATGATGATACAAAATAAAATAATAATGAAATATGTACATAAATATGTAATAATGGTAATAACAATAACAATATAATGACAAAAGGATTAAAAAAGATTGCAAAATAACTAAAAAGATCAAATTGCATTTAAAACAAAAGTTTGGGGTTTTAAAAAAAAAAAAAGAAGAAAGGGACTAAAGCGTGAGCACGTGAATGCACAAGGGCTAAAAATGAAAATATTCCCAACCCCAAAAAAAGTACTCGACGCATGATTTGAATTGGAAGGGCATGCAAACTTTGGGGCAAAAATGAAAGAAACAGAACATGATTAACTTTAAAAGTAGCGCAAATGAGAGGGATTGGACGCGAAATTTTCCATTTAAATTGAAAAAGCGTCCATCCAACTTTAACCACACGCTTTCACTGCTTTTAATACACCACTTAAACAAAACCTTTATTATACCCTTTTTTCTTTTTTTTAATAAATAAATAAATAAATAAAGAACCCCCATCCTTTCTTCCTTCTTTTCCTCTGCTATGTTTTCAAGATGAAAGTTTTTTCTCTTTTTTTTTTTAAAAAACTTATGTGCTCTGCCCATTCGTTCTCGGCCATGGATTAGGCCATTACGGACCGCGACTCATTGTAGGCGCAATCGGAGAGCAGTGACATCAGACTCTCTTTTTTTTGAACTTTTTCGAAGCCAAATATGTATGGAGTACAGATCTAAAACCGAACTCTCCTAAAATGCGGTCAAAATCGGCGGAGCCACCAAGGAACGACTGTCCCTTCTCCTTTTCCGATTTGGCCCAGACGGAGAACGGTCGCCGATCGGGGTAAGCTTCCCCTCCCTCCCTTATTATTTCGTTTTGTAAGTTTAAAATAAAAATAACAACAATAATATAAAAAAAAAACAATAAACTAAAATAAAATCAGGATCAACCTTTTGAGATTTTTGACTGTTGATAGTTTTTATTTCTTCAATGTTTTTGAAAGCTAGCCCCCTACAAAATCTGTTTGTTTCGGTTTATATAACCGATTTACTATTTCCCTTTTTTGTCATCTTTCGTCCTGTTTTTCTGTTATGTTTGCCATCTTCTTGTTAGTCTCGCTCGCGTGCTTCTCTTCTTCTTTGCAGTACCGAGGCGCGTCTTTGGTGTGCAGTGTTGACCGAGGCATGGGGAGGGTCTTTGGTGGAGTGTCTATGCGGCGGTACATTAGGGGACTAGGTTTTTTTTTTTTTATTATTTGGGTTGTTGTGGATTGGGCTAGGTTATTGGGCTTTCAGAATTTGGGCTGTTATTGATTTTGTAATTGGATTGCTATTTTTGGATTGTTATACTTTTATTGGGTTTTTTAATGGGTTTTGTTTTATTGATTGGGTACGGGCTGGGCAAAATTCGGTTATTACACTATTAAGATAGTATAATGAATGAAGAAGGAAGCAATGATTCAAATAAAACATTCTAAGTCAAAAGATTAGTTTCTTGTGGTAAAGATAAAAAACCTCATGGCAATATGAGTAACAAGAGAAATAATTGTCTTGCAAGAGATTACTTGCTAACTTAATTTCAATTTTGATTTTTATATCATATTTAAATATTTGAGATTTAATTTTTATATTTTATTTTTTTAATATAATTTGGTACCTCGATATTTATAATGCTATTAGTTAGTCTAGATTTTTGTTCTAATTAAAATGCTTACGTAAATTTGAAGAATTGTTAACATTATTAAAATACTTCCATCTTAACGTTGAACCAATTACTTGAATTTTTTTTCCCAATTTAGTACTTAAGTTTGGCTTCAATGTTCAATTTAGTACCTAAACTAAACATCATGTGATCCAATAAATATTTTATATGCGTGCTGTAGTAAAAAAAAAAAAAAAGAAGAAGAAGAAAGTACTTAATTGTGACAAAAGAAAAACTTAGATATCAAATTAAACATTAAAACCAAATATAAATACCAAATAGTATATTAATCCTGTGAATGGTTGCCGGTCAACAATTGACTCTAAGTTTGAAAAAACCAAAGTTTACCTTTATTTGTTATTTTTAACACAATGCCTAGAACTACTCATAGCCCCACCTCAACTCATAAATAATAGCATAATGCGTTTCAACGCCCGTGCTCCTGCATTGAATTTTGAATTTTATATTTGAATTAAAATAAATAAATTCATATCACCTACTCATATTATATAACAAGTTAATATAATCTCATAATTTTTTTATTTATTGTTCTTAAAAATGTCACATTTTTATATGTTTTGAGCAATTTGGTTAATTCAATTATTTCTAATTAATTCAACATTTAATTTATTTTTTATCACCAATTTGAATTTATTAATTCAATTAAAACCAAATACTAATAAAAAAATGGAAAAAAAATGAACTAAGTAACAACTTGAAATTGAAACAACTTCACTAACTCATATTGAATATTTATAGAGCGTTAGTTAGGTTATAGATAAACAAGTAGGGCTTTAACATTAACCCCTAAACAATTACCCTCAATTCCATATAACCTACTATTTACTCCACCAATTTTTTTCCTCATTTTTTATTTCCAAACTTTCTTTCTTCAATTTGCCCCAAAATCAAAGAAGATTGAAGGAAGGTCAAATTACAAGATTCAATTTCAGGTAAATTTACGTTCTTTCTGTTTTACAGGTAAATTTGGGTTGTTTTTTTGTTTGTTTGTTTGTTTCAGTTCCATAAATTTTAATTACTTCATGGTTCCTCAAAATTTATCTTTGATCTATCATAGCAGGCAATCAGAATCCATTGATTTGCGGATCTGTTCTTGCTTCCTCTAGTTCTTGATTTTTGTATATATGGGGTAAGTTATCTGGGTTTTTTTTTTTCGTCTTATATTTTGTTGTTATTTTATGGGTCTCTTAATTGATTATCTTTTTAAAATGTGTTTGTATTGTAGAGGATAGCTTGAAAATCTTGGGTTCTTAAGCATCCATGTAAATGCAAAAATATATAGCTTACGCTGTGTAGTTATAAAAGGCCTTGTTTTTGTTGTTTGTTTAAGGTGATCGCTTTGTTTTCATATGGCCATTTGAGTTCATGTAATTATCATTTGGCATCTTAATGATGAACTTGTTATTGATTTATTAGTGTTGGCTAGAGTTTTTGGTGGGTGGTGCTAATCATTTATACGATTTCGGGTGATTTATAACAGAGCAGTGGTTGTCTAGGATGTTATAAGGAGCCTAAATTTGATCCTTTGATGAATGACACGTCAAAAGGATTAGAAGTTCCAGGTCAGACGGTGAGGAAAACCAGTATATCTGAAGATTTCTGGACCACTAGCGCTTGCGATATGGATAACAGTGCAGCGCAGTCACAAGGAAGCATCTCGTCAATCAGCGTGATCAATCAGTCTCTAGATCCCCATGGCAATGCCAATAGCCCCTCTGAATTCGTAAATCATGGTAAGTTCCTGATTCTTAAGTACCTTGGTTGGATTAACATCTGCATGTTACAGCTCGATACAGGAACGGTTTACCTTCCTATCTGGATAGTCTGCTTGGAGACCCCTTTTAGCTTGCATGAGATGAGATGATGATTCTTCTTGGTTTCAGGTCTTCTTCTCTGGAATCGAACTAGGCAGCAGTGGATTGGAAACAAGAAGTCTGAAAATCGGCCTCAAAAGGTTCGGGAACCCAAACTGAGGTAAGTTCTTCGCAGTTCATTTCTTTTATCAACGCTTTCCGAAGGTACAATTGAATTTTCAGCTTTAGATCTTGTGGAGAAGGGAGTAGATTTAGTTGTTCCACTTTTTACGGGATTTGATCTCGAAGGGGTTGATTTGTAGTATGGACCTCGAAAGGTTACCTATGTGGGGTTGGGTACATGAACCATATAGCCATGCTTTATTTACGGTCCTATTGTCTATTAGCTCATTAAAGTTTCTGTAGTTGCTCTGCACCTCTCAACTTGGCCTTCATTCTCACTTCACGTCTTAATTCTCTTTGGGTGTTGATCTTTCTGTTTTTGGCAAGCACGAGTAATACATGCAGTAATGCAGTCTGGTTTCAGCACAATTGTGATGCTTGCCATTATTGAACCCATATCTTAGGTTAATAATAAACTTTGAAATTATCATTTTTTGTGTTCCGGGGATCGGGAAAACCACGTCTGGAATATACCTCGATTCATCATTTATGATTTCATTTTCCTTCATCTTTGTCAGCACTTACGGTCTCTCCATGGTTAATCCATTCTGGCCTTGCAGTTGGAATGCGACTTACGAAAGTTTACTTGGAAACAACAAACCATTCCCTCAACCTATTCCTCTCCCTGTAAGTCTCAGCTCCGACAAGCTCATTTAATCGTAAATTGCATGGTTACCTGATACCTGTTTTTCATAACAGGAAATGATCGATTTTCTGGTCGACATCTGGGAACAGGAAGGATTATATGACTGAGCAAACAGTACAGTGAAGCACATTCGGAAAAAAAAGGGGTTAGATATTAATACCCTTATTGTTGTAACATTTTACTAGCTTCATTATGAAAAAGGCATTAGAGCATAATAAACTGGCATGTATGTCGACCAGAACGGTCTTGGTCTTGTCTGTCCGTGGCTTGCTCATTTTTCACTTTTTTCCTTTCTCTCTCTAAACTCAGCAGCCTTTTAGGCATGCCATTGTATTACATCGGAACTAATCCAAAAGAAGAAGAAAAGAACACCGGCTGCCTCCAGTTTTCGATTTGGCAAAACCATTTTTGGCAAAATTTCTTTCATTTCTTGCTGTTAATCTTACTCTGAGAAGTGTTTGTTTGGTTTCATAAATTCAAGTACAGAATAGAAGTGATGATATCCATTAGGGTTGAGTAAAACGACCGAGAACGAAGTTGTAATGTTGTGATTTGAACTTCCGCATTGCTCGAGTTCAAAGGCAAACAGTAATGACCTCAAAATTTTGGAAATTCTTACTAAATCTGGATAAATTCAAAGTTTTTGAAAATTTTAATTATATTTCTTTGTGAGCTTTAGTCACTAACTTGGGATTCTATTACCCCTTAAAATTCATGTCGTTTAGATGGGAATAGCAGGTGAAATATTTCTGGATTCCTAAATTTGTGAATTCAATTTCAAAGTAATTAATTTTCTGTCTGTATTAATTAAATATTTGCATTTAATAAGTATAAAAATATTTTTAACTAAAAATTTGACAAGTAAAGCGGGTAATGAATTTAGGAGAGTAGATTCAAATATTATTATTTTAATCCACATCAGATAATTACCATATTTGTTTTGAATCAGCTTTAAATAATATTTATAATATTTGAACTCAAATATAATTTTTTACCTTGACAACTAATTCAATTTTTTCCCTAAACTTGAAATTCATAAAAATTTGATGATATGACGCTTTGAGATTGTATCGGATCATCACTTGAGAATTAAAAGTTTTATATAAAGTTTATATGATGGTGTGGTACAATCTTGAAGTGTCTCATTTAGTGTTTTAATAATCGAACTAGTGGTGAACAGGTCGGATTACCATTTTTCGATTCAACCAATTTAATTGGTTTGATTGTTGGATAAACAATATTTACCAAATTTTATTAAAACAGTTTAACATGTTCAACTATCGATTTTTGTCTTGGTTTTTTATTTTTATCAAATTTGAAAGTTTTCGAGTTAATCAATTCAACTCTTTTATTTAAATCGTTTTATCAACCACTTCTCCGTCTAATCTATCATGTTCCAGTAACACCACTCACATCTTGAGAAATTAAAGGACTAGAGCGGACCTAAAAAAATATACAAGTACTAAAGTGAACCTATTGTCAAGGGGCTAAAAATTATATTACCTATTCAAATATTATGAAAGTTTACAATATCTATATTCATAAAAATAACAAATCAAATCTAATTGAGTCTTATCTCAATTGGCATTAACATTGTTGCTGGAATAGAAGGACATGGGTTCAAACATGTTGAAGCTCGATTATCCTCCTATTTTAAGGGTGAAAAGAGTTTATGGGTAGTTCAATAGGTATTGTGTAAAATCATAACAATAACAAATCAAATATTCATAATGTGCACTACGTGGGTATGCCTAATTAAAAAAAGGAGTTGTTGGAATTCTACTCTTGGCTCAATTGTATTTAATTTTTTTTTTTTAGATTAATTTAGTTTTTGCTCAATTCTTCATCCGTTGTGTATTATATTGTTTGATTTTATATTGTTGATCAAATATGTATTTATATTTTTACTTACAATTTGTATTTGTATTAGTGAAATTTAAAAAAAAAAAGTAGGAGGAAATTTGTAGAGTATGCATCGCATTTCTGGCCAAAACAGAGAGTGATGTCACAACAAGGGAAGACACGAAGTTGGCAACGAGCACGACGAGAAGAAAATCTTTGTCCTAATGACGTGACGAGATATGAAAATATGCAGCTAGTTCCTTAGACGACAGTTTTAGGATTATTTCCTAATTAAACCCAAAGAATTTAATAGTATATTGCATTAATAGTATCTAAAGTGTATCTACGATAAGTGAGCACCAAGTAACATGTAGCCTATACAAATCACTTCAGAGTCATTGGGATTAGTGTGTGAGTTAAACCTAGATACATAAAATAACAGAGTTAAGAGAATTCTTTGTTTTAGTTTGAAAGGTGTTTTCCTTTGAGGTTTGGGGTTTTTTCTTTGTTTTGATTCTCTTCATCTTTGTATTTTAGTCTTATTAGTAAAATCTTCTTTTGCATGTGGTTTTTATTCTCTTTGATGAGTTCTTTCTACATAAAATTTGTATGTTCGACCTTTTAAATTTTTTCTTTATTTTACTTGCTCGTTACTTATACGAGTTTATCCCCAACCAGGGGCATATCTAGGGGGTTGGTAAGGGCCCACCCCCTAAAATGATTTTTTTTTCATTTAAAACCATTTAAAATTTTAAATTAATAAAGAAAAAATTGTACTTTGGTCCTCCTTAAAAATGATAAAATTTGATTTAATCCTTTAAAAATTTAAAAAATATAAATTACTTAAATAATAAAATTACATTTTTACTATAGCAAAAATTCTAATTTAATTTCAATACCCACAAATTTATGCTTTCCCCTATCCCAACAGAAGTTTTTATTTGTGTTAAATTTGTATACAAAACATGAAAAATTCACTTAACTTGAAATTGACATGTATATGGAATTATTTTAAAATTTTTTTAATATAAATTATGAATATATTGAAAATTATAAAAAAATAAAAAATACTTTAAACATTGTCATATCAGAATAAAATATATACCAATCATTAGATCTACGTATGACTATGGATTGTTAGTCGGAAGAAATTGAATTTTTAAGCTTTAAAAATAAAATTTGATCAAATTTTAAACCGAATTTCAAACTTTTTAATCACTTCAACTTGGTCTAATCCAAGTTATACCTTAATAAAAGCATAATCAAAATATAAATATATCTATTTCATTGTTTTTTTTTTTCATATTTTTAAATACCTTCTTTTTTTTTTAAATTTACGGAAAAGGACATTTTTTCTAATTATTTACCGGAATGGGTCATTTTCCCCGAAAGCGCGTCCACATCACCGCTATTTTAAGGGATGCAGCAGGAAAATGCGTTTTGCCCGCTTCCAACGGCCATATTTTTTTTTACCGTTGGGCCTCTAACGGTCAAAAAAAAAAACTATAAACCCCCCTTTCATTTTTTTCACACAAAGATCCTTACTCAATTTTCTCTCAAATTTCTCTCAACTTTCTCTCAATTCCTCTAAAGTTCCTCTCAAATTTCACAAAAGTCCTTTAATTTTTACAAAAAAGCCCTGTTTAAAAGTTTTTTGAATTATTTTTTTAAATTTAAAAATATTTGATCGTATTAGCAATGGCCGGAGAATTAATTCGTCTTGACAATAAACACATCTCTGTTGATCAAATGACAATGGTAAGTTATAATTTTAATTTTTCAATACTATTTAATATTTTTTAGGTTTATGCAATTTTAATTAATTTTTATTTTATAATTTTTTAAACAACCTGTAGATCGAGTGTTGCAATGCTATATTCGCAATATGTCTGGTCCGCCATCACCGTTGATCGAGAATTACCTGCGGGAAGCGGGTTTTTGGCACATGGCCAAGATAGGCCGGGGGTGCAAGTTGGACCTGAAGCTAATCAGTGCGTTGATAGAGAGGTGGAGACCTGAGACGCACACTTTCCATCTTCTATACAGAGAGTGTACTATCACTCTGGAAGACGTGCAATTGCAATTGGGATTGCCGGTGGATGTGTACGTAGTCACCGGGTCCGCAACTTCTAATGATTGGGGAGCCGTATGCTACAAGCTTTTGGGTGTTATTCCAGATAACATTTGTAACAGCCCAGTTTATACCCTAGTCGGAACAGTGGTTTCGGGACCATAAATTCGAGTCTGTATAATATTTTAATATTATTATCTGTGCCATTGATGGGTGTTTAAGCACGTGGTAAATTTCCGTGAGCTAATTTATCTGTCTATGTGTTTAATTTGACAAAAGGATTGAATTGCATTAAATGTGAAAGTTGTATGCTACATAAAAAGGTGTCTATTTGCCATGTCTTTTAAAGTGTGGAGGATTTATATGGCAAATTAGCCTATTATTTTGGATGGTGGACGACAATGGTCTTTAATGACCTTATGCACATATCTTTTGTTTTATTTTATTAAAGGTTAATAAGGTAATTATATTATTAATATGTATGTTATTATTTGATAAAATAAGGCATGAAAATGGGCATTAAATCATACATTTCTTCCACCGAAAACACAAAGAAAAAGAAAAAACAAAAGCTTTAAGGGTTTCGGTTGGTTTTCATCTTGATTAAGGTATGATTTTGAGTCGGTTTTCGATAATTTTTACGTTTTTGCAATCGTTGCTTTGTCTACTATCAAGCCCATGTCTCAATTTTGTGTATTGATGATGTTTGTGTGATATGCCATGGATGATATATTAAACTTTGTGATGAGTTTAATGGTTAAATGAAAGATTTGAGCTAGATGAACATACTTTGTTCTTGAATTTTTGATGAATTTAGCTAATTAGGGCTAAATTGAAAAAATAGTAATTTGAAAGACTAAATTGCAAATTTGATGGAAAATATGGGCTTGTATGATATGTATGTGCTTTTGGCTAAGCTTGGATGTGTAATGATTTTATGAATTTGATGTTTTGAGAAAAATAGACTAAATTGATAAATTATGCAAATGTGAGGGTTAATTTGTAAATAGCCCTAAATGTGTGTCTTTGGATTTAATTGAATAAGTTAGTGTATAAAAGAGTTAATTCTGAATATGTATAGATCAAGAACTGAGGAAAACAGACTTAGATCGCGGGAAAACGATAGTAATCGAGTAGCCATTTCTGTTTCTGTAAAATCGAATCCGAGGTAAGTTATTATGCAAATAAACGTATTCGTATTGAATTATGTGTTCTTATGACTATTGTTGTCGATAAATACTTATTATATGATCTGTTCATGAATTTTGAGATAAGGATTACTTAGTGACAATGTCCGAGAAGTCCCGTACGAACCTAGGAATAGATAGGATTAGCTATGTCATGACATAGGTATCTGTTCTGTTTTTACCATGTAAGACCACATCTGGGACATTGGCGTTGATTTGAGATTTCGTGTAAGACCACGTCTGGGACGTTGGTATCGATATGAATTTTACGTGTAAGACCACGTCTGGGACGTTGGCATCGATATGAGTTTTACGTGTAAGACCATGTCTGGGACATCGCATCGTATTGATTTGTGTAAGACCCTGTCTGGGATAGTGGCATCGATATCCGATTACATGTAAGACCTCGTCTGGGACGTTGACATTGTACAACTATTCCGAGCTTTCTGAGTATCCTACTAGATTCTTTACGGTTCAACGGGCAAGTTGTAATATGAAATGGCCATGTAAATAGTGAATCCGTTTCAGGTACGTTGATTCATACACTAAGTGTGTATATAAGGTAAGTTCCTATGTTATCTTACTATGATGATTATGTATATTTGGATAACAATATGAGATGTGATAGTAAGTATGAAAGAGCTTTGTGTATATGAGACTTTTGAATTGATGAATGTGGCAAATATGGCCAAGTACAAGGACCAAAGTATATATATGTGATAATTTGCTAAGTGATTTAGATGTGCCAATGTAACTATGAGTATATATGCCTTCTATGCTAAGTTTGTTTGTATTATGACTTACTAAGCTTTTGGAAAGCTTACTTTGTGTGTGCGTTTTCTCTGTTTTATAGGTCGTCAAAGCTACTGAAGGCTCAGGAGCATCAAGGATCGTCATCACACTATTCAACTTGTTTATGGTACATTTTGGATATATATTTTGCTAGATATGACATGTATAGGCTAGTCTTTTATATTTGTAAATGAAGTGAATTTAGCCATGTGATTTGGCTAGTTATATGTTGGTATTATGTTTAAATGAATGTGATATATGAAGTATACCTTGGTATGGTTGAAGCACATGAATTGGTCAAGTTTTTGGGTAAGCATTTGGATGAATTAAACTTGATATACATATGTTTTGGTCTTGGAAGTTGGCATGGTTGAAATGGATATTGAATGTTTAGATTGAATGGTTATTTTGGTTGCCTAGTATGCATGAATTGTGTTGGTAAATATTGCTTGTAGGTAAGACCCAAATGGGTGGCATTTTGGCCTTGAAAAAGGCCTATAATGTCACACGGTTGTGGCACACGGGCGTGCCTAGTGACCGTGGGGCTAAGTCAATAGCTAGCACAAGAGTACATAGCCTTGGCACACAGACGTGCCTAGTAGCCGTGTGAGTTTTGACAGGATCGACTACGGCCAGAGTACACGGGCGTGCTTAGTGGCCGTGGAAGAAAAGTCAGTTTCGACCACGGGGATGACACACGGGTGTGTTTAGCAGCCGTGTGAGGCACACGGCCTGCCCACACGGGCGTGTAATCCCTGAAACTTAGAAAAGTTTTAAATTTTTGAGAATGTTTTTATGTGTTTCGGTTTAGTCTCGACCTGGTTTATAAGCATGTTTTAGGTCTCGTTGACCGCAATAAGGGACACTATGATTGTTTTCGCTGTGATCCTTTATGAATTGTCTGATTAAGTTTCCGATCAGTCAGGTAACGCTCTTAACCCATTCCGGCGACGGACACAGGATAGAGGTGTTACAACATTAACGGAGGTCGGATCGAGATGGGCTGGTTACGAGACATATTCCCGGAGCCAGATAATGATTCGACTGAATTAGAAAGAATACGGTATGCTCGGGCATACATTCTTGAGATGATTGGAGGCTATCTGATGCGAGACTTGTCACAAAACCTCATACATCTGAGATGGCTGCTAAAACTCGTTGATTTTAGAGCAGTCGGTGAATTGAGTTGGGGGTCTGTCGTGCCAGCAAAATTGTATCAGGAGATGTGCGGGGCGATGCGACCGAATAAGCCAAAATTGGAGGTTGCCTATCACTACTGCAATCATGGGCACGGTTTTGCTTTCCATTTTTACGTCCTCGAGTGGACCACCCATATACATTCCTACTAATAACGAGATAAATTTAATATTAAATTTTACAATTATTACGTAGATTTAAAATATAATTGTATGCTAAAAATTTATTTAATTAGGTGGAACCATTCGGCGAGTTATGTTGGAATACCTACATCGCTTGAAGATATACAACTTCTATTAGACCAACGGTCGGAAGCACAAGTAAGTATGAAATAAAATATATTTTCATAATAAAATAGTTGTTTCGTATTTAGTATTTAGTATTTAGTATTTAGTATTATGTATATAACTAATACTTTTATCATGTTACTATAGTTTCAATGGACACCATACGAGGATCCGTCAATTCGGGCAGTAATTTCGGATGAGTTCTTTCAAAATCCGAACATTTGGCATGTGAAGGTCCCATTGGTCAACTATGCCACCGTGGAGATGCACTAGTCAGATCGGGTTGTGCTTCAATTTGGATTCCGACAACCGATTCCCGTGGCACCTGAGGTGCTCGATGATGAGTACAAAGTCGACTTACGGCAGTTGCATATGGATTGGCCAAAATTTTGGTTAGCATATATCGAATCGTGGGAAAACCGGTATAATTATATACCTACTCGGGAACTGATCATCGTTCTTGAGTTAGCGTGCGTGCTAGAATACATGCTATGGTTTAGGATCCATGGCAAGCCATATTTATTGTCAGAAGATGAGAGGCGACGACAACTTCGTGTACAAAGGGAACGACGGGGCCCTTTAAATCCAAGGAGAAGGGATGATAGGATGGGCCCATCAACAGCGCCAACACAATCACCGAGCCCATCAATAGCGCCCACACAGTCACCGGGCCCAGCACTTCAGCCGACGACACCCACATTACAGTCTTTTCCACTTCAGCCGACGACACCCACATCACAGTCTTTTCCGGTTATGCCAGGTGCATATCCTAGCTCTTATATGTATTCTAACCCTTATATGTTTCCTTTTCTCAGTCCTATGGAAGGTTGGCATGCATGGCCCGGTTCGAGTCCGTTCTCGACTACTCCGAGTGGACCACCGATCTATAGGCCACCGTCACATGAGGGATCGCACGAGGCACCATCAGGGAGCTATTCTTTTTACCAATCTCCGATGCCTTATGGGATTCAAACACCTCCGTCATTGGTGACGCAAACACCTCCGCATTCATTATTTTATCAAAGTGGGTCATCCTCCCAACACCCACCACCAAACCCCCTGCCGGAGGAACCAGAATCCCGCCGGAGCAACCACAACCCCCGCCGGAAGCTAGAACAAGGAGGAATCTAGCACGTAACCATCGACCACCCCCATGTGGCACAGATTCCGACCGGCACCAATATTGATTTTTTTTAATATATTTGTATAAACTTTTTTATATTGTTCCATTTAATAAAATAAAAAGTTGATTTTAATTTTTTAATTGTAATTTACTTTTTATATTTTTAATAAAATAAAAGTTTTTTTATTTTTTTATTGTAATTTATTTTGTATATCTTTTATAAAATAAAAGTTGTTTTTAATATTTTAATTGTAATTTAATTTTTTTATTTTTAATAAAATAAAAGTTGTTTTTATTTAATAAAATATTTCTACAAACTTTTTTATTGTTACATTTAATAAAATAAAATTTGATTTTAATTTTTTAATTGTAATTTACTTTTTATATTTTTAATAAAATAAAAGTTTTTTTATTTCCTAATTGTATTTATTTTTTATATTTTTTTATAAAATAAAAGTTGTTTTTAATATCCTAATTGTAATTTAAATTTTTTTATTTTTAATAAAATAAAAGTTGTTTTTATTTAATAAAATATTTTTACAAACTTTTTTACATTGTTACATTTAATAAAATAAAAGTTGATTTTAATTTTTTTATTGTAATTTACTTTTTATATTTTTAATAAAATAAAAGTTGTTTTTTATTTCCTAATTGTATTTATTTTTTATATTTTTTATAAAATAAAAGTTATTTTTAATATCCTAATTTTTAATTTAATTTTTTATTTTTAATAAAATAAAATTTGTTTTTAATATCTTAATTATAATTTAATTTTTTTATTTTTAATAAAATAAAAGTTGTTTTTATTTAATAAAATATTTCTACAAACTTTTTTATTTTGTTACATTTAATAAAATAAAAGTTTATTTTAATTTTTTAATTGTAATTTAATTTTTATATTTTTAATAAAATAAAAGTTGTTTTTAATATCCTAATTGTATTGGTTCAAGTAAGGACTAAATCGGAAATGTGAGAAAAGTTTTGTGGCTCAATAGTAAATATTCAAAATTTAAGGGGTTAAAATGTATATATTAAAAAACTTGAAAGGCCAATGGTGTAAATATTTTAAGGGTGGAAGGATCTAGAAACTAAGAAGAAATGGATGAATTAGGACTAAATTGAATAAGTGAAAAAGTATGAGGGGTTAATTTGTAATTTTATCAAGATGGGTGTTGATCCAATGTAGGAATTTTGAAGGATCGTAAGGGGCAAAATAATCATTTAGTAAGAAAGATAATTTTGAAGAATAATGATGATGGTGATATTTTAGATTAATTGAATAAATTTTTTTTTTTTATTTTGCAACTTAGTCATTCTACAAAAGTTCACCATTTTCATCAAGAAATTAAAAGAATTTTCATAGTCACCAAGAGACAAAAATGATAAAGAGACTATCAACTATTCCGATTTGGACATGAGCGAGAAGTATGTTCTGGGTCCCTACACCATCCGCATAACTTCCGTTGGTTGGTTGTTTCTCATATATCCATATTGTTGCGTATTCTAGTCGAGCAAGGTCGACCCTTTAGTTTGCGACGCAGTTCTCTATCCGGTAGCAGCTTAAACAGAGTAAGCTATACAGACGACCACTTACATTCATCTGGGACTGGTGAGAATACGTGTCTCCACACGTTGTACATGTATTCTATTTTGTACACTTCGCCGACATAGCTCATGGGATTTAGATGGAGATTCTGACAAGCTGCAATTACATGAGCGCATGGATAACGAAGTGCGTCAAATATCCCACAGTCGCAGGTCTTATTTCTCAAGTGTACACGATATTGCCTGCCAACAATACCTTGTTTCGGCCTGTCAAACTCCGTCACACGAAACCATAGGTTGTCGCAATCGTGACACATTGTGTGCATGGTGTTGGCCCGTGCCTTCGCCTTGTTAATTTCTCACAATACCTTCGCGCACCATACATGGTCTCCCTGTATTTGGCCTTTATAACTCACTGCTCGTTTCGGAAATAGTGCCGCTAAAAGAAAATATGTCTCTTGCACAACCGATGTTATCGGCAAATGACGCGTTCCTTTTGAAACAGAATTTATGCATTCAACCAGGTTTGAGGTCATATGATCATATCATAGGTCACTGTCGATTGCTTGTATCCACTATTCGAAAGGTATGTTGCATAGGTAGTTTGCGCATTCTTCGTTAACTGAGCGGAAAGTCACCAACATCTCGTGAAAACGATCCTTATTGATCTCGTACCCTGCCAATATAAGTTGATAGCGAATATTACATACCACTCTTTAATTAAGAATAAATTGAATATTACAAACGAAATTATATTAATAGATATTACATACCTGTGTTGGTCACTTGCCATCGTTCACTTGTAGATCGATGTTGCTTGTGGTAGTTGGACGCAACATGCCTTAGGCAATATCGATGGTGTGTGTGATGTCATATGCTTCCTTGTCGCTCTATTGCGGCTAGTATTCTAGGGCCTTGATTCGATATAACGCATATATCAAGTTGGGGGCAGACATGCCTCCTTAACCTAGATAGAAAGAAATCCCAGTCTTTAGCTGACTCCCCCGGTGTTATTGCAAACGCAATTGGAAGGATTCTCCTACTGTCTTCCTGTGCCACAGCTAACAATAGCCGATGCGTATATCTACCAACAATAAAGGTACCGTCAATTTGTACCAATAGCTTGCAGTATAGAAATGCGTCTCGACATTACTTAAATGTCTACAACAGACACTTGAGCACTTGGAATCCATGGAGCAATCGATCGTTGTAGTACGTAGGTACCGTTTCAAGGTCTGTTATGCTGCCTAGGACATATCTCTCCAGCACCTCACATCACTGCCACACTTCATTATATGAAGCGTCTCACCGACCATGCAACTTTTCCAACGCATTCTGCTTAGCTATCCAAGTCTTGTGGTAAGAGGGCGTGTACCTCAATTGGCTATGAATATTGGCAATTAAGACCAGCACTAAAGTCTTAGGATCCGTCTTCATCGTTGGTATTATTAAGCTAGCCAACATATCTGAATCCATCTTGGGATGATCTTGTGAAACACTTGTCAACGAAGTAAGTTAAATAATGCAACATTACGTAATATCAGTATTATTCAAAAATCATAAACACCTAATGATACTGTAACGGTAAGATATGTATGTGGACCTTTGTACTTTTTAATCTCCCATAAGCATGTCCTTTTCCTCAAAGAGGCCATGATTTTCCATGAACATGTACCGTCTTGCACTGCACACTTGGCCTCGTGCTTATCGAGTTTGGATTTAACCATGTTGTAGTTAACCACGTTCTTGATGCTATATTATTTCAATGCACCAAGAAAACTATCCTTGTTGGAAAACTCTTTACCAACTTCTAATTCACCCGAATCCAACGACGAATTTGTACGGTCACGCCTTTTGTGTGGTAGTTCAGGAAACTCCAACGCATCGTCTTGAAATAGATCGACATTTATGCATGTGGGCTGGAGGCGAGTACGCCCTGAATCGCAGATCTTCTTTTTCTTCATTTGAACCCCCTTCAACATCTTCAGGTATAGTTGGAACAGGCTCCGATTCAAAAAATAATGCAACTTCTGCACCATCGGAGCAGGGCTCTCGAGGTGGATCCACATCAGACTCATCATTCGATCCACCATCATCTGCAATGAACGAAGTCCCCTCGCCGGTGGATGTCATAGGGAGTACATTATCCCTTCTTAAATAACTTTCGTAACGTCCCCAATCATATGTGGATTGCCAACCACTAGAAGTTGATGACGTTTCCCAATACATATTTCTAGCATCGAACGTCGACCCACCGGTATGCATGTCCCATCCACCAACCGAGTGTCGTACAGGGGTTGTGTTTTCCATACTACCACCAAACACGGGCACTTCCGTAGTCTGCCTCCCACTAACAGAGTGTCGACTTGGGGTCGTGTATTTCTCTCGAACAACAGTAGATGTTGAAGTCGAAGGAAGATCACTTGGCGATGAAAATTGTACATATACCTCAAGATAGGGTGATCCACTGGCAAGATAAGTCTCCACCATTGCCTCCACCATTGCCTCCAAGCTCCGAGGACCTTTAATGTCGAATGAGTCATATCTCACGGGATCAATCGAAGCACAAAATCTATACTTAATAGACTAAACTTTCATTGGCGTTGTTCCGAAGGTTTTACGCCTAATTCTTTTGCGAAGTTCTATCAAATCTATATTCTAGTTAAAAACCAGTCGCGCTATGTTCTCCGATAAAAATACAACACCGTTTTCGGTGTCACGAACCTCACCATCATAGTAAATAACAACACTAATACGTTCACTCATCTTCAGTTTCTATTATACTTTTGCCTCAATTTCTATTATGCAACCTGAGAATAAAATTTGGCTCATCTATATCGAAGGACAAATAGGAACTACTTTAGCAAAAGAGCGTCCACATGGGAGCTTTTTTCAATACTCTTACTGACAGTGCATCCTGCTTGAAGCGTTTTGGTCACTATTTGTTCAAAAATGTCTTCTTAAAATTATCTTTTCAGGAACTACTGTAGCAAAAGAGCGTCCACGTGCGAGCTTTTTGCAATACTCTTGCTGACAGTGCATCCTGCTTGAAGCGTTTTGTCACTATTTGTTTAGAAACGTCTTCTTAAAATTATTTTACCAGATACTACTGTAAAAAAAATTATATTGTTGATATATTTTTTCCAAAACCCTAAACCTAAAATTATTTTAATTAATTAACCTTAAACTCTAATTCATTAATTTTCCCCTAAAAACCCTAAACTTTAAGACCTTAAAAACCATAAAAACCCTAAACCATAGCCCTAAAAACCATAACCCTAACCTTAAAAACAGCTCAAAACCCCAACGGAAGGGAAGGGCAAAAACACGTCCGTGAGGAAGCATTGCCACATCAGCAAAGCGCGCCCTCAAGGACGTGATTTTTGCTGATGTGACAGAAAACGCTCCCTCAAGGACGCGTTTTCCTGCTGCATCCCCTGAAATCGCGCTGACGTGGACGCGTTTTGGGAGAAAATGACTCATTCCAATAAATAATTGAAAAAAAATCATTTTCCATAAATATTAGAAAAAAGGGCATTATTTGATAATTTACCCAGGTTTCATGGCTGAAATGTTTATTACGTTAATAATAAAACTGAGACAGTCTTTTTGAGTTAAATCACATGTAAAATAATAATAATAATTCTTAACGTTGGCGTGCAAATCAAATTGATAAATCCGGATGCACGAATCACAGAGTAAAACATTTAAAGCATTCGAAGACGTGGCAACTTATCATTGGAAAAAATTTCAACTCTTCACACAAGTCTCCGTACCTCTATTTGTAACTTTAACACTTCCATTCCATTCCATTCCCTTTCCTTTTATTTTTATTTTTTATTTTATAAAGAGCATATTCCTCCCTAACTCTCAACGGTTTTTGAGCTTCTCTTCTTACCACACAACACAACACAAGAAATAAATTTCAGACAGCAAAAAAAAAAAAAAAAAAAAATCCCTTCTTCAGGTAAAGAAGGAGAATTTCTTTGCAGCAGAAAAAGAAAGTTTTTTTTTGGTTTGTTTTGAGAGAAAATTGTTTGTTAATTTTCTTTGCAGGTGAGAAAAAAAATGGAGAGTAAAGAGGAAGTTATTTCTGTTGAGCTTCCAGCACCTGCTTCTTGGAAGAAAATGGTACCTTTTTTTTTTTCTTTCTTTTTGATTTTTTTAGAAGTGTTATTAATTTGATTCTATGTTTGTATGTATCAATTTCCTTGTTCCTTTAAGTTTTTTAAAATTTTAATTTGCTTTAGCAGTTTTTTTCCCCTATTTTTGGTCTTTGAAGATTTGGGTTTTCTTTTTTGTTTATTTGGAAATTTACTGATTATTTTGTGTTTTTATGGGTGTATTGTGATGATGTAGTTTAATTTGTTTATGGTGACAATTTTTATCTCTAGGGTTTAGCTTTGAAGGTTTGAACCTTTGTTTTAATGGTGATAGTTGGAAGTTAGGGTTTTTGTGGAACTTTTAACCTTTTCAGTTTTCAACCATGTTTAAGTCAACTTTATTCTAACATATTGACTAAGTATATTACATAACAGAACCAGGAAAACAAAAATTTTGCTTGACATGTTTTTCCCAATGTTTTTTTTATTTTTTTATTATTTTTTTTTTTTTGAAGAAAGGGGAAGTCCTCTTTATGCTGTTTTCCCCATATGAACTCTGCTGCGTTCTCTTTTCTGGTACTTGAAACCTAACACTTATGTTACTCGAACTCGGGTCTGAGTGTCGGATACATGTTTGTGTTTGATACTGGTATGTTCATGTTTCTCCTAAGTTTTCTCATATATTCGGAGGATTTTGGAGGGTCATATCCGTATACTCCATGTCTAGAGATGTATCAGACCCTGGGTACTTAAAGAAAAAATGAACATGGCGTGTTTCGTCTCTGTTAAAATGGGATTTTGATTGTTGCACCAAATGAATAAAGGCATAAAATGATGCTTTATTGATTCTTCTGCACCAGTCTTTTACAGTGCGGTGTAGACACTGTCGTTCTCATGCAAAATCTATTCCCTAAGTCGATATATGGTTATAAGCAAGAAAAGGTTAGCTTCTGATGACTGGGTAGTAAACTTATCAAAATTGAATGCCTGAGATCTATATTGCTCCAAATCTTCGTTTTTCCTTTTAAGCATCCTTGTCTAACACCTAGACATGAGGTAATCTTTCGAGGTCCTCCTTTATCTGAGAGAAAAACGAACATACACTCACACTGAAGTTTGAGACATAGCTGGAGATAACCATGAGTTCTTATGAGAATGTGATGAATTGCTGTTTCATGGGTCAGAGGTCTTGAGTTTAAGTGGTGAAACAGCTTTATCATTAAATTGAACTATCTAATCTTGTTTGTGCAAAGAGGATTGCAGCTCTATCTGGCTTTCAAGTGCTGGATTGTTTTCTAGATAATGTTTGTTTCATGTATTAATGGATGATCCCATGAAAATAAACATTCTAGGGAGTATGTTGCTCCGGTTCTTCATGCTGCTGGAAGTACCCCTTTTTTTTTTTTTTTTTTTTGCATATCACTTGATTTTATAAAAGATTTATTGAGAGAAAAATCTCCAATAATTTTTTTATGGTAACAAATCAGCCTTTGATCTGTGTGCTGCTAATTTGTGCCTTTAACTTGTTCCATATGATTGAAAACGGGAATGTCCTATAACATTTTTATTTGAGTATTTCGGTATTCGAGTTAATGTGCTTCTTATCTTACTTGATATGGATGGCTTTAGTGCTACTTTTATAACATGTATTTACTGTTCATTGCTTACAGTTTTTTCCTAAGAAAGTTGGTTCACCGAGGAAGACAGAGGTCATGTTCATTGCACCAACTGGAGAGGAGATTAATAACCGAAAACAATTGGAGCAGTATCTAAAATCGCATAGCGGTAATCCTCCAATAACGGAGTTCGATTGGGGTACCGGTGAGACCCCTAGAAGATCAGCAAGGATCAGTGGAAAGGCCAAGGCTACACCGACCCCAGAAAAGGAACCCCTGAAGAAGCGAGGCCGAAAATCATCCAGTGCAAAGAAGGAAGACGAGGAAGCTGAGGCTGTTCCTGAAAAATCCGAGGGTGAGAAAGAGAGCGAAAAGGAAGATACACAAGCCACCGAGAAGGAAACCACAGAAGGTGAAAAAGGAAAAGATACTTCCGTTGATAATCAGGTTGAGAATGGAAGTGAAACGCTAGCAGCTGATCAAACTGCAAACATGGATGCCAAGATCGAGGAAGCCAAGCAAGAAGAAGCTGTTGTTGTTGAAGAAAACAAAGATGCTGTCGGTGTTCAAGAAACCTCGACTCAAATGGAAGTTCAAGAGAAACCTGCAGCAGCTAGTTGTATTGATGCCCCTATAGAAAAGCCAGAAACTATGACATCGGAAGCTAATGGGGATGTAGAGAAAGAGAATCTGAATCAAACAATCCCTGTTCCTGAGGGAGAGGTGAAAGAGAAAAGCGTCCAAGAGGCTGCTGGAAATTGTAACGTTGAGGTAGAGGATGTGGAGGTGAATGAAAATGGTAAGCTTGAACCAAGCGTTCAGACTGATGCCCCACAACAACCCGGACCGGCTTCCGTAAGCTGTTAAACATAGAATCTATATCTCCTAGCTATCCCGTGGTACCGTCATTTTGTATGTTGTTATCCGTGTAACGTCATTGGATGACTGTAAAATGTATGGTGTTAAGAATTAGGTTTTGAACGTTGGAAACTTTAGATCATAGGCAGCTGGAAACGCATGACTTAAAATGGTTAGTGACTCAAGTTCCAAATTGGACATAAAAACATGTTATGTGACATAGATTAACTGCTTTGTTGTGTATGTTTTAATGTGTTACTGTTAAGACGATGCATGGATTTGGTTTGCATAATTTAGCATTATGTTATTCCCACTTTATTTAGACATGAGCTTTGAGATTCTGTATTTTTCAAATGCCCCTGCAATGCATGCATTTCCATTGGATAAAAGGGTGAAACAGGCCCTTTTAGGCACTGGCTCTCCCCTTGTCCTAGTTGGTTTGGTGCTTTATCATTTAAGCCATAAGACCAAGGTTCGAGAGCTGGTAATGGAAATAATAATAAATAAATAATAATATTCTTAACATATAAGGTATTTTAAAATACCTTCTTTTTGCATTTTTTTATTATAATAATGAAGACTGACAATGAACTACTTATATGGTAATTATTTTAATTTTTCATTTAATATAAAAAGTTCAAAAAAAAAATCTTGAATAAGATAGCTAGACAGCTAGTTACTTATCAGAGAAAATATTAAGTCGCTTTTGTTTTATTAAAATATAAATAAATTATCATTTAAAAAAAATTGAGGTATTCAAATTACTATATTTATCTTTATTCAAAAGTATTCAAAATAATATAAAATATCATATTAGTAAAATCAAAAATTAAAATAAATAATCTTTTAAAAATCAATATTTACTTTATCAAACAGCATAATTATATACTGTACTTATATTTACTAATTTATCAAATAATTTTTTAATATAAATTCAACACTTATAATATTTAAGAGTAAAAATTCAATACCTAATTTTTCAACACTTAAATTTTTAGTTTATCAAACACATCTTTAGTGTTTTCACTTTACTTTGGTATAACTTAGTGTCTCTATTTTTTTAATATTATTAATTAATTCAAATAATTAATATTGTTAATTACTTTTATTAAAATATTGGCATATATTTTTCTTCAAAACACTCCTTTCAACACAAAAAGTCTAGTTATGAATCTATCACTTAGAGAAAAAGACCTTAGGATAGTTAATATTGGGCCTCACCAGCTATCAATGCATGGTGTTTTTCGTCTCATCGTTACTCTAGATGGTGAAGATATTGTTGACTGTGAACCGATATTAAGTTATTTATACAGAGAAATGGAAAAAATATCGAAAAACCGAACAATTATATTGTATTTGTCTTATGTAACGCATTGGGATTATTTAGCCATTATGTTCATGGAAGCAATAGTCGTAAATGGACCAGAACAATTGGGGAATATTCAAGTCCCTAAAAAGGCCACCTATATCAGAGTAATTATGTTGGAGTTGAGTCGTATAGCTTCTCATCTATTATGGCTTGGATTTTTTTCTATATTTTGAAAGAAAGAGAATTAGTAAATGATTTATTTGAAGTTGTCACCGGTTTGAGAATGATGCATAATTATTTTCGTACTGAAGGAGTGCCGGCCTATATACTTTACGGTTGGATAGATAAATATTTAGATTTCTGTGATTATTTTTTTACAAGAATTGTTTAATATCAAAAACTTATTATACAAAATCTTGTTTTTTTAGAACGAGTTGAAGGGATAGGCATTATTGGTGGAGAAGAAGCAATAAATTGGGGTTTATCCGACCCAATCCTACGAGCATCTAGAATCAAGTTGGATCTTCAGATTTTCGATCATTATGAGTGTTACGACGAATTTGATTGGAAAATCCAATGGCAAAAAGAAGGAGATTCATTAGCTTGTTATTTAGCCCGAATCAATGAAATGACAAAATCTATAAAAATAATTAAACAAGTCCTAAAAAGAATTTCAAGGAGTCCCTATGAGAATTTAGAAATCCGATGCTTTGATCGAGAAAGGGATCCAAAAAAGAATTCAATAAATGTACTAGTAATTGTAAATATCCGACTTGAATTAAAATAAAAAAATCAAGAGTACGTTTTAACCTATTAATAATATTATTTATCTCGATTGACTGGCTAATGTCATTTTTTAAATTTAAAAAAAATAAATTTACGTGAAATTAAATTACATACATAAATCCGAAATTGAGGATAAAAGATGGAGATAAACCAGATATCACAAGCTTTGCACTATAATTTCATTTCATAATATTGGATTCAAAAGTGAGAAACTCAAACAAAGTAAGAATCAATGACAAAGGTTGCAATGAAAACAACACTTTTTCTTTCCCAATTTTTTTTCTTCTCTCTCTATAGATATTACAAAACCCAGCTCTGGGATTTGTCTGGTTTTTCTTTTAGTGAAACATGAAAGCTGCATGCTTTTTGGGGGTTTAGTTAAGCATTGGGTATCTAACTCCAGCTGCTAGTAGCCTTTGCTGCTCTATCTACATTATATATATATATATATAGTTTTTCATAAATGTTAGTACTTTGAAACTGATACATTGATATTGCAGAAAATAATGAAAAGTTTACCTGGAAGAGCTCATGCAATTTATTCTTGAGGATACAATACTCATGTTCTAAGAGCTCTAAAGCTCTCAAGCACCTGCAATATTTCAATTGCCAATTAAATGATTTAGATAAGTACGATATGTACAAAGGGAAAACTACACTAGTAATCACCTAACTATTAGTAAATTTCTTTTTTGGTCACTTAACTATTCAATTGTTTTTTTTTGTCATGGGTGGTAGATTTTAAAATTGGTATAATAGCAACTATAACCCTCAACATTTATAAATTATGTCAATTTAGTCTTGATTCTAAAGAATTAATCCTCAATATTTACATGTTGTGTAATTTTTTTTTTTTTTTGCAGTTTTGCTTTTCTTTATTACATTGAAGGTTATTTTTCAAAGGAGAAAAGACGGAAAATTATTATCTTGGATTTTTGGTTGTTTCCATTTTTGTTATATATTCAATCAAATTTAGTTGATAAATTTGTTTTTTTAGCTTTTTTGGTGAAAGGGTCATAAAGACAATGAAAATATAGAATGAATAAATGTTGAGGCTTGGATTTTTAGAATCAAGATTAAATTGACATAATATATAAATATTAAGGGTTAAAGTTGCTATTATACCAACTTTAAGAACTTCATTCAGTTACCTGCTGGTGAAAAAATTAAATAGTTAAGTGACTATTTTGTAAATTTTCATAATTAAGTAACTAAAAGTAAAATTTACTAATAGTTGAGTGATTACTAGTGTAGTTTACCCATAAAGAAAATACAATGCATGCATGTATATACTATACCCAGCACGGTTGTTCTGATCGGAAGCGGCACGGAAGGCAACACAAACATTTCTAACCCTTTTAGCACCTATGCTTGAGCTGCTTCCTATGAACTGATTCAAATGGATTCCCATTTTTTCGTAATCCGAGAACTCTCTATCCATTCTGCATTGCCCGCATTGAAATTAATGACTTTAAGGGAAATGAATGATGAAAACAGAAGAAGAAGAAGATGGATGGATGGATGGATGGGTGGATTACAGTAAAGATCTGAGGTTCCTCAAGAGCTTCTCGGATTCATGGAAATAGATGTTGACAACTTCTGATACGAAGTTAGGTGAGCTTTCATCTTGAAGCTGTTGAAGTTGTAGGTATTGCTCGTCTAATATCCCCTGTTTCAAAAACACCATAACAGTGTTTTCAACTTGATGGAGCTAAATGGGAGGAAAAGAGTGATATAATGTATACCTGGTGAAAGAGGAAAGCGAGCAAACGGTTCAGGTCGGCTCGCAAACGGTCGGCATCTAAACCCAACATCCACAATGGCAGACCCGTTTTGGCTACTGGATATTTGAACCCCGGGAAAAAGGCAAATTTGAGTAAAAGAAAATGGGGTTTTAAATTAACCCTTTTTGGTTTCGATATTTGCAGGGATTTAGGGTTTGAAGCGGGAATTTCGCACTCAAGAAGCCTTGGTTTCCACCACTATTTATACCGTGGGAGTTGGCTAAGCTTCGACCTTAGATATTGTAACGGTATAATAATATTATCATATAACACAAGCATTACTAAATTATACACATTCCTAATCCCAATAATAGCGCGTGGAAATACGCGGTTTGGACCTATACGAGGGTATTCTAGTCTCATCATGACTTATCGTTATGTGTGTGTTAATTCGTTCTTACTTTTGTTGTGTTATGATAATTTGATTATTTGTTTCAATTTTTAATCTCTATATACTATAATAGTTTTTTCTACATTCGACTGTTACTCATATATATATATTTATATTTTAATTATATTTATTTATAAAACTTTCAAAAAAAAACTTTTTTGAGAAATTTAGTGTGTGTTTGGATTCAAATATATAACTACTATTTAAAAAAACTCAGTAATACAAATATATATTAGATAAAAAAATTAAAATTGTAAAAAATCATGTTGACTGGGGTTGCTTGTTTTTCATTGGAGTTGAATTCTCCAGCCATTTTTCAACCTTCCAGTGTGGTCGAAATGCATTCTCACTGGAATTTCATGTTGAACCAAATAGCAGTGCAGTGAGGTTGGTAGCAGCAATTGCACCTCACTAGCAATAACTGCTGAACCAAAGGCAGCCTTAGTGAATTCACTTGGTAGGAGAGCCTTTAGATACCTAAATAGACAAAATTATAGAAAGATTTAATGTATACTTCAATCCCTGAAGTATATCGCTTTTTTCACTTTGGTCCTTAAAGGTTTTTTGTTCAATTCAGTCCATCAAATGCTTTCAATTTAATCCCTAATATAATTAGACATTCAGTCCTTTGGATGGTAAAAAAACCAGTGGGGATATCAGGCAAATCATATGCTACCCTATATCATGCAATGACATCGTTGTGACATAAACATCAGGAAAATGTCTTTAAAATCTTCAAAAATGAAAAAATTACAAAATACAAAATTATTAAAAGTAGGAAAATAAAATATAAAAATTTACTAGATAAATTTTAAAAATATTTTAGAAATTTAATATTTCTAAATTTTTATAGATCACATTTACTAGAGTTTGAACGTGATAATATTATCTCTTTAGGTAATAAATTTGGATAATTTTTATAAACCATATTTTTATAATTGGTAGATCTTTTTTATCTCATTTTTTTTCAAATAATTTATAATTAAATAATAAATAGCATCTAAAATTTTAATAATATTTTTTTTATAAGTCACATTATTTTTCATCATCTAAATATTAAAAAAAAATCCAAATTTATCACCTAAAAAATCTACCAATTACAAATTTCGATTAATTTAATTATAAAACAAATATTGTTGGTGATATCCTTCCAAGAGATAACAACCTCATGTTTAAGCTCTAGTAAATATGATTTATAAAATTTCAAAAATACTAGAATTTTTTTTATATTTTATAAGTTTTTCTATTTTAATAATTTTAATAAATTGGAATTTTTAATAACTATTTGCAATTTTATTTTCATTTTTTAAAGATTTTTTGTGATTTTTTAGATGGTGACATCATTGTATGACATGTGGCAATGTATGATTGGCTTAATATCCCAACCATTAAATTTTAACATCCAAATGACTAAATTGGAAGGCCTGATAACTTAAGGGCTAAAGTAGGTCAACAAAATTTTAAGGATAAAAGTGAAAAAAACAGTATATGTCAAAAATTAAAGTGTAGGTTATAAAAATTAGAAAATTTAAACTCGACTCCATAATTTATGGAATCGAGTTGGTACATGAAAATTTTTCGATTTTCTTAATTCCACCTGTTTTTCACTTTATAAATTCATTAGAGCTCTCGATGGAATTGGAAGATAAAATCATTACCAATGACACCACCAATTCGACCCCTCGATAAAATGGGTATAGTTAAGGAGTGTGAAGTAGACGTGCAGGCAAGGAGAGTGGGGGAAAAGGGGAGGGGAGGGCGTGCGAAATGGAGCCAAATCGAGGTGAATGTGGGATATAAACCTGACCAAGCAACCACACAAACATTTACAGACTATTAAAAAAGAGGGTGACCTGCTGCCCCCGTAACCAGTCACCTCGCGTGCTGTCTGGTTTGCCAGGTTAGTGCGGCGTTCACCCCTCCTTCCCGCCCGACAACTGCCTGCAGCCGGTAACTTGTCAGTCACCTCTCCTCTTACTTAGAACCAAATAAAGTATGTTAAAATTTACCATATTAATTATCATGTAAAAATTTACATAAATATATTATTATAGTAAAGATTTTGTTGAGCAATGTTGTAAATTATTACATGCATTAAACATTATTAATTAATTTAACACTGATAAATATTATGTTAACTAAATTTAACAAGTTGTTTATAATAATATAAAGATAACATAAAATAATATATGAAATTATAATATATAGTATAGTAACCTATAAACAAACAAACAAACAAATTATTTACCCACCTCCATCTTCCCACATGCCACTGTCAAAACAAACAGACATCCTGCCCTGACCACCTTTTTTTTCTGTTTTCTGTTTGGTTCTCGAGAAAATTGCTGAATTTTACGGTCAGTTCATAGAAGTTTGGGGAGAATGGACAAAGAAAATAAACTCCCACTAAACCGGTCCATGATAAGGTGACAATTTGAAGCTTGTTGTTGGTGGAGACGTGGCAATATCGGAGCGCTTGATTTTCACTTTGTTAGTGTGTTTTTTTCATGCACGATGAAAATCATATTGAAAAGTGAACCAAGACGTGGGCTGTTTGATCTAATATTAAAAAATCGATATAATACAAAATTTAGTGTGACACTTAGTTTTTTTAATTGAATTCGACCTTCAACTTTTTTAAAAATAAAATAAAATCACTTATTTATAATAAAAATGTTAATTAAAACATTAATTTTATTTATCAATATTGATATGATAATTTACGTGTATTTTATATTGATATGACGTTATTTGTCTTTTACGTCACATTGAGAAATAATTTAAAATTTATAAAAATAGCTTGAAGTACACGTGGATTCTCATGCAAACGGTTATGTTTAAAATTTTAACATCTTAGTCAGTATTTCAATTAAAAAAATTAGGCTAAGCTATACCATTAGTCACTAAACTATGGATAAGTTTTCTTTTTAGTCACTTAACTAAAAAAAAATTTATAATTTAGTCATTGAATTATTCGAAAGTTTTATTTAAGTCATTGGACTGTTAAAATAGATGCTATATGGCTTTCTTTGTTCGTACTGCTTATACCAATCGAAAGCTCTCTTTCCCTTCTCCTCTAATTCAATTTTTTTTCATGATACATCTTTGGACGTCACGAACTCGCAAACCAAAATTCAAACAACTTTTTTCTTCGATCTTCAACACTAATAGTCAGATCGACTTAGATCTAAGGTATGTTATTTTACTCATCAATAGGTATTACACTATACCGGTTGTCGAATTATCACTTGGAGCTCACTAACGAAACTTACCCAGTGACTTAAATGAAAATTGTCAAATAATTCAATGGCCAAATTATAACTTTTTTTTAGTTAAATGATTAAATTCGGCTTCTTCTTCTTTTTTTAAGATTGAAGCCAAATTTAACTTTTAAAAAATAAATGTTAAATTGACAAAAAAAAAATCTAAACGTTGATTTTTGGTAAGCTTGATTGATACAAGTAAATTAAAGTTGTTGTTTTTTTAATCATAAAAAAAAGGGTAAAAATTTTGTGTTGTATGTATGTGTATTGTGGGAACAATAGCAGTCCATTAACATTGGAAGAAGTGAATTGATGTATATAATGTACATATTATCGTATTATGAATGTAAATATATTTGCATATGGCAATTTTAAAATGAGTAAATGTATGGATTATGAAATTGTACATCAAGGTCGAGGCCTGCACATAAGACTCAGGCGGATGATGGGTTTAAGCATTATTTGAACTTAATTTTAATTTGATTATTATAAACAAGAAACCTCGACATTCTAACTTGTAAAGCATGCTTCTTTGACGTAAGCCAAAAGGCTCTTGTACTATGTTTCTGTTTAATTTGTCTGATTCATTATTATTATTCTATAATATCCTTTGTATTTAAAAAATTCATGTAGGAGGTCGGTACAAAATGCATTGTATTAATAATATAAGAAGATTATTGAATAATGAACACACTTTTGAAGGCGATTCTACCAATGTCTCCTAACCTTTGCATAGACTTCATAATCATGCTTTTATGCTCCCATGCTTATTTACAATACCCATTACCCATTTAAAACAATAATTTTTAATGGTAAATTGCACTCAAGTTATTAAATTATTAGTAAATTTACGTTTTGGTTACTCAGCTTTAAAATATTGCTATTAGAAAGTTTTTATTTAAATCACTAAGTTTTAAAATCACTACTGCATGGTCTTCTCTGTTCGCACCAATCAAAAACTTTTTATTCTCCTTCTTTTTTACAATTTAATTTTTTTTTTCATAAAACGGCTTCGAATTGAATCTACAAACCAAAATCTAAACAACTTTCTTTTCCATTCTTTGACACTGACTGACAATTTGCTAGCCGTAATTTAATAAAAAAATGAAAACTTAATAGCCCAATGACCTAAATAAAAACTTTCGAATAGTTCATTAACTATTTTGTAATTTTTTAAAATCGAGTGACCTGAACATAAACTTACTAATAGTTTAGTGACCTTAAGTACAATTTACCCTTTTTAACTTATAGTTTTAATTCGAATAAATTATTACAGGTATTAATTTAGTTTAACTGAAATATTTAACTAACCAAAATAAATTTAGATGAAAAATTCAAAATTGGGATACAAAAAATTTAAAGTCTGTGGCTAATTTACGAAAATCTTATTGGTCACTATTATTAATACATAATTTATTAATGTTTATTTGGTTAGGAATTCAGAAAATTGGGGGAATGGTGTCCTCAAAGTTGAAATGATGTCTTTTATTATTCTGCTTCTATTGGGTTCGATTTTCAATTCATTTGAAAAGCTTTGAGGTCATTGTTTTAGTAATTGTGAATCGACTCATTGCTCGACATCTATACTGTACAATTTCATTTCTTTCTTTCTTTCTTTATATAAATTTTGATTATATGAAATTAAAAGTAGAGGAATAAAATTTTAAATGTTTAACTGGTGGTTAGATCATCGATTTATTAGTTTAATTATTTTTCTTGATTTGATAAATTTAACTAAAAAAATTCAGTTTAATTATTTTTTAATTTAACTCAATTGATTCAAAATCAACTCATCCTATTCATTTTAAATAACCATGATCTTTAAAAGTAGTGTAATTGTGACTGCCTTTCATACTAACCCTAAAGATAATAAACATTAACTGCTCTATCTTTTGTATTCCAAATTTGGCGTTAACTTGGGAAATTGTGATTTTCAAGATATATTATTGCTTAGATCCCATAATAATTATTTTGTTGAGACAAATATATATATATATATATGAATGTATACAGGGGAGAGATTCATTTACGTTCTGGTTTTGTACATTTCTGTATTTTTTTATACGATTAATATCTTAACGATTCATCCATTACATTTCATACTCCATTTATATAGGTCATGCATGCCATGTTTAACATAAATAAGAAGTTTCTAACTATTTGTTTTATGCAAAAAACTGCAAATTGTTAAATATATTGTGAAAATTGAACGTCGATAATGACAATAAATTGCAAAGAAAAGGGAGAAAATAGAGCACACAGAATTTTACGTGAAAATTTTTTCGGGAAAAAACTACGGGAAGAGGAGAAGAAATTCACTATGTCGAATTCGAATGATACAAGAGGAGTATAGACAATGTCCATTTATAAGTTTGTAAAACCATATTCTAACTAAAATCTAATAGAAGTAATACAGTAATGTTAAAACACTTTATTCTAATCAAATATCAAGTAGAGAAAGTAAACTTCTATACAGATTCCATTTGTGTATCCTGTACCGTACCTTTGCCATCACAAATCTCCCTCTCTTGCTACTTGTATTTTATTTTAACAGGAATTTAGGTCACACAACTCTAACATATATATTAATATATACATCGTTTTATATCAATATTATAAATATATCAGATAGATTCAAAAATTTACATGTATGACAAGTACCAGTATCTTGATAAATTCAATGGTTGGATCATTAAAATTTTAATCCACATAAAAAAAATATGACACTTGTCACACCCTCAACTCACTTGTGAAGTCTAAAAAATTCTACTGATAATATATTAAATCATTATTCAAATATTAATAGTACAAAAGAGTTATGAAAATATGCAAAACTACTTAAAGTTTGGGTTACTTCTTATGGGATCTCATCGAAATTTCTTTTTAACGATTTCTTCTCCTCTCTCTTTTTTCTTTATCTTGTTGGGTAATATTTTCCTATAGTGTAAAAATTCAAAGTAATTCATGAGAAAGAAAGGGATATTCACATAAGAGTGAAAAAAAAAAAAAAAGCGCCTAGCAAACCCAAGGGTCTCGTCAGGGACCAAAGGATGGACAGCAAAACCATGGCGAGAACAATGAAGCAACAAGACCCACACTACCTGTCATTGCCGGACTAAGGTTGAATAACGAGGAGGAGAGATCTTAAGGCTATTATGCCGAAAGCATAAGAGAAAAGCAAAGCAATTGGGAAAAATAAGCAGAGAGGTGAGCGATGCCAACCCGAAGGTTGGTCGACTAGTCACAAAGAAGGCAAAAGGTTAAATATATTTTCAATCCAAATTTTCATCTTTCATACCAAACATATCAATTATGTTTATTATCCTTCTACTTTTCTTCTCCTTCATACTTCCACCACACCAAACATAGCCTTAACTACTCTAATATATTATCAATGTGGGATTATGGTGTTTCTAAGACAACATTCTCCCTCATGATAACGAAGCCTCACCGTCTTAGTAGCATATCACTAATAAGTTTTAGAGATGACTCTAATACCATCACAAGACCAATTAAACCTCAGAAGAAGCTAGTATAAACACTTATTATGCAATTGATGTGAAATTCAAAATGCTTGCATTGGCATTTTTGGGTTCTTACAGGTATCTATGTGTGTACAAGCTCAACAAGAGAAATTCAATAAATGTTAAAATAGAATACACGCAAACTAAAGGACGATCTATATACATACACCTCTATAGCCTAGCCTTCATTGCTTAAGACGACTTTGCTTGATCAACAACAAAACAGCAATAATAACGGGTGCTGAAATCATTATCAAAGCCTGTACGATATTTGGTCTGGTAATCTCAGGGAAAAGAATGCTTCCATACTTAATTATGGCTGCACCCACCATTGAACCACCTCCTAATTTCAATACATAACTCAAATCTTCCTGTTTAAAAATCATAATCCAATCAAGTTCTGGGAGCAAACACAAAATCATTTGAATTTACATTGAAATGCATTAAATTTTGGGTTTTTGAAGAATACCCATTTTCCATCAGCCAATACAAACTGACCTGAGGGATGAAGGCAGCATTGGGTTCATCGAATGCTGGAGTTTCTTCATCAGTTTGGGAGTCGACGGCGCGAATGGGGAATGAGCGTTGAAAGGAGGTAGTTGAGGAGGGGTTGTTGTTGGCGTCGATGAGGAACTTTACGGAGCCCTTTAGCTTTGAAGCGGGATTAAGTCGGCCGTGATTTGAGGCAGAGAAGCGGAGCTTGGGGGTTCCGGTTGCCATGGCGGAAGTTGCCATATCTTTTTCAATTAATTTTCTCCCCCTTGTTTTTAACAGCAACCGGGTGCGGCGGAAAGGGTTACAATTGGCTTGTTATCCTTCTTGCTTTAAAAACTAAAGACAAAATATGTTTTATCTTAAATATTTGGTTTTCAAGAAAAATGAAAATTCTAGTCTTTTTTTTCTGTCAGCACTTTTTTAAAATTTGATATTTTATTTTTTATAAATTATTCATAAAAATAAAATATATTCATTAAATTATGCAAATAAGTTATTCTATCTTTAATATTTTATATTTAACTTAAATTAAATATTTAATGATTTTACGTTTGCATATAAACAGGCATTAGATTAAGACACATTAGCGATATAAGTGAAAATTTTATGTAATAATTTAAAAAAAAATTGAATTGATAACCAAATATGGGTTATGTTATAAAGTTTTTTTCAATAAAAATATAATGTTTTAAGGCTCCGTTTGTTTGTAAATAAAATGTTTTTAGGAAAATGATTTACGAAAAATGATTTACTTTTTCGGAAAATGATTTACTGAGGAAATATTTTCAGTGTTTGGATAAATCTGTGTAAAATATTTTCTCATTGTTTGTGATTTTCTCGAAAATATTTTCCAGTGAAAAAGCTGTTTTTACATATATTACTAAATTTTATATACATATTAATAAATTTTTATATTTTAAATTATTTTTACATATATTGCAATGATTTTTATAAATAAATGATAAAACTATTTTTAATACTAATTCAAATTATTAATATATATCAATATCCTCTTCGTAGTCTTCTATCAATTCAATTTTTAATACTAATTCAAATTATTTTAAATGAATTAAAGTATATATGTATATGTGATAAAAAAATCACTAATATTTGATTTCAATTAATAAAATCTATTTTTTTAACAACAAAAATTACAATGAAATCTTTCCTCCCTACATGTTGAAAAACCGTTCAATGCAAATTCCAAATAACAATTGAGAAGTGTTCAAGATAGAAGCGCCATCATATCCTCTACATGATGGCTAGAAATATCTGTAATCATCCTACCCTTTCAAAGATGGTTTAACTTTATGTGAAGATATGGTCCAATGCATCAATCAAAGTTGTATCTAATCCTTCCGAGGAGGATCAATGACAATCACATCCGATCCCACAAGCCAAGAAAGAGAATCCTCGCAAATTCAATGAATTATTCATACGATTAGTTTGGAATTATTCAAGAGTCACATTGCATACCAAACTTTCAAGGAAGCTCAAGGCATATAAACATCATTATCCGGATAACAAATCATTTGTGAATCCTAAATGACATGGAAGACCATAAAGTTGCAAGAGCTTGATACTAACAATGGAAGTGTCAAGATTGTGCTAACTAATGTCGCCTCAATAGACTTTGGTAAGCGGTCAACTGTCTTCTCAAATGATGGCTTAGATTCTTTGTTAATCTCAATGCATTTTATGGACACAGTAACAAAAGAAATAAAATCAAAGTTATGGAAACTTGTACTTAAGTCCTATCGGGTTATGGAAAAGCATATCACTATTGAAGTGGCAATGATTCTAAGCAAGTGCACTGTGCAAAGTAAACTATAAAACAGAAAAAACTCAAAATAAGCCTGTCAAAGTAATTTCTTCCAAATAAACGACTATAAGAAGAACTTACAGAAGTTGGATGGTCATCTTTAAACAAATCTAATGCCTTCTCATAAAGCTGCATATTTAAGAAAGACTGCCAACGAGACAAGATTGATAAAGAGAGAAGAAATATTAGTTAAGTTAAGGTGCACAATAGAGAAGTTAAGCTTGAAGACTAAGTGAACAAGTCAGCATCCCATTACTTATGAACCCTCGGAAAAAGACATTTTTCTATCGTCAGATTCAAATGATAAAACTATTTTCTTCTTCCACCACAAATTTGCAACAAATCAATTTGATCATTGCTATCAAGATTCAAATTTGCCATGCAAGACACCACAGCTAAAACTATTAATGACCAAAACTAACATCTCTGACTCCTCATTACATAGCTTCTTAATTGAAATCATAGGTGGCAAATTGCATCAATTTGACCAAATATGCCAGTCCCACTCAGAAACTACTTGTTGGGAATAAATAATGGTAGACTTACGTGGTAGGCAGATATAGATACTTTTTGATATTAGGCGTGCTTGTAAAGATTAATTTCTTTTAACTAATTTGAAATACTTACACAAATCAACTCAAAAGTCCTACCTTCACAAAAGTCTTTGCTAAATAAATAGGAATCCCCTACGATGAGTGCCTTATTAGCCTGAAATAAACATGAAATAAATTTATATGAAGTACACATATAATAAAAGGAAGAATATGATCAACACACAAGGGTAACACGTTACCTTGAGTCTTGATCGAACAGAAGGGAAAGGGACAAAATCTTCTCCTTCCTTGTTTTGAGATCCTTTCATCATCTGCAGAAAACAAAATTTTCAATTAGACATGAGTATATTTTTAGAAGAAAAAAAGGATATTGCACAGACAATTGAATTAAGGGCACTTAGATGGAGATAAGAAGTGTGAACACAATATACATACTTTGTCATAATCAGCTTCAAGCTTGATAAGTCGAGCAAAAACATTTTGATACTGCAAATGCACCAACTTAATTAGTAAACTACATTATAACAAGAAACTTCTTGTCTTTCCACGATAGTAAAGCACAGAAAAAATGATGCAATCTTTGCAAATTGGGAACCTGATAAGCATCTTCATACTTCAATTTATCAGTTAATAACATATATATTTACTAAAAGCAATTTGTATGCAAATATATGTACAACAAGCTATGGAAGGTACACAACTAAAGGGAACTTTTACAAATTGAATAACACGATGGCTATATGAAATTGCTTGCCTTGGCAAGCTTGAGTAGCAAAGTACATTTTTGAAACTTAGTCAAGCAAGCAACAAAAAGTTGCCAGGTTTTGTGGGTTCACAAATGAAAGGTATACTAGAAGAGGAAAAAGAACAAACAAGGATGAAAGATACAGAAAAACCGGTCAAGCTAAAGAAAAACGACATAAAGATGGGCTCGCTTAATGTAGCAACAATGAATGGTGGTCCTCAGCATGTGTGAATGTATTAAAAAACTATTCCTAAAGCAAAGCATAATCGTAATCATGTTGCAATTCCAACAAGAAAAAGGTCTTGTCTCATGGTATAGAATAAAGGCCTGATGCCATAATTTCATGTATCCAAGTAACTGAAACATAACTTCTGACCAAGAATCTTGCATTTTGTGATTGAATCAAAATTTGTTGCAGAATTACCTAGTTTAAACTTTAAAGTGCATCTATTAACTTGATACCAGTAACAAGTACTCAACAAAATCCAAAGCAAACACCCTAAAAGAAAGGCACCATTCCCACTTAAGGGGAAAAAATATATGTTCATTAAAACTTAATCAGCACACTAGTTCTCAAACAATATATGCCAATGAATAAAAGGGGAAAAAAAGAACTCACAAGATGATTAACAATATGCGATCCCGACGTATTCCCTCTTGAATTACAAAACCATTTCCTACACGAAGGAACATTACAACGAACCACACAAGCGGATTAGAAACCCCACAATATCGACAAGCGTGTTCATGAAATCCCTTTCCCATACTCATAACCGCCATCCTCATCCCCAACCGTCTCCTCAAAATTCAATCCACTAATCCCCGTCGCTAACGAATCAACCACGGCCCCACTATTGCTAACACTATTGCTATTGCTGTTATTATTATTGCTCGTCGCGCCACGGCCAGCGCCTTTCGGAACGCTAGAAGGAGAAGAAGACGCGGGAGTGTCGGAATGGTGGTCGGAAGCTGAATGATCAGCGAAGAAAGGAGAAAGAAGGAGAAGGAAGCCGAAAAAGTCTGAGAAAGAGAGAAATAGGCTGAGAAAGAAAGAAGAAGAAGGAATGAAGAAGGGAAGAAAGGAGGAAGAAAACGTACCTGGATGAAGGGGGAAGCTTGAAAAATGTCTTACCGAAAAAAATTTGGTAAAACATTTTACGGGAACAAAGAAGGCATTTTACCCGTGTTTGTAAAATGTTTTCCCTTTCCATCAATCAAACGCCAGAAAATCTGGAAAATGTTTTCCGGAAAACATTTTCCATCAAACAAACAGAGCCTAAGTTTCATTTTCATCACATGCAATTATTTTTCTAGATTTTGTATTTCTAGATTTTGTACGAAAGTTAACAATATATTTGATATAATATCTATTATTTTATAAAAAATAAAGGATGTTTAGTAAATTTTTCACTAAATTGAGAGTAAATTGAAGGGTCAGAAAAATATTAAATATTAGTATAATTTGATAGACCTAAAGATTTGTGGGTATTTGATTAGAGGTGAATTTAGTTTGGTTCAAATTGGTCGGATTTTTTGAGTCATCTATTATTCTTCAGTTCGATTCTTGATTTTTTATACTAATTTTGAGTTTTTAACTTTCTTTGACAAAATAAATTTTTTATTGCTTTTTGAACATTATTTTATAAAGTTTATAACTCTTTTACATAAGTATTTATAAAAAGTAATAAATTTGTAAAGTAAATAAAGAAATCATCATTAACCAGAGATTGAATCTTAATATACCTCAGAACAATACATTTTTGTTACCGCGAGATATATTGGCAGCTGCGGATCGTTTGATTGGAATGAAATTTGGAATGGGTACACTTGACGATATGAATCATTTGAAAAATAAGCGTATTCGTTACGTGAGCGGATCTCTTACAAGATCAATTCGGATTGGCTCGTTCGTTTAGAAAATGTAGTTAGAGGAACTATATGCGGAGCAATTAGGCATAAATTGATACCGACTCCTCAGAATTTGGTAACTTCGACTCCATTAACAACCACTTATGAATCCTTTTTCAGATTACACCCATTGTCTCAAGTTTTGGATCGAACAAATCCATTGACACAAATAGTGCATGGGAGAAAATTGAGTTATTTGGGCCCCGGAGGATTGACCGGGCGAACTGCTAATTTTCGGATATGAGATATCCATCCTAGTCACTATGGACGCATTTGCCACCCAAGATCCCAGCATCACAATTCCATTTTTGTCTAAATTGCGAAGTAAATGGGCTTCTAGGTGCGGTATTTCGTTAGTGATTCTTTCGGGACCTTGGCTTGTCACATGAGTCCAATTTCATATTTTCGTATGTGAAAAGAAGTATAAATATCTTCATATACTAGACGCCGCTAATGAGTACCGCATCCTCAAAATTGTAACCTTCCCATGGCATATAAGCTACTAGTACGTTTTTGCCCAAAGCGAGTTCGCCACCAACCGTAGCGGCACCGTCCGCTAAAATTTGCCCCTTTTTAATGCATTTACCCCGCCGAACCCGGGCAGTTTGATGCATACAAGTATTTTTGTTGAACGTTGATACATAACTAATGGAATGCCTAGAGCATCTCCATTGCCCGATAAAATAATCTTGTCGATGATCGGTAAAAATGATCTTTCCTCGTGATCGGCCTATAGCGGGAACCCCGAATCTAGAGCCACTTGGCGTTCCAACCGATTCAATAATGCACTTCTCGGAACGAGAAAGCGGAAGCGCTGGCGTTGCATATTAGAACTCATTAAAGCCCGATTCGCGTCATTATGCTCGATAAAAGGAATGAGGAAACCTCTAGCAACAAGATAAAAAGCGAATTTTTCAACTTTAGAGCAGGTGCTAATATTGCGGATTGATGCATTTTGGTTAAAAGACCAAGTGGCAAAGCCTTGGGTAAAAATAGCACTTGAAGTGCGGTTATTGCACTTAAATTATTTTTGCGCTTTTTTATTTTTAAATAGAAACCATATGAATAAGGAGAAACCCCATGAAAGAAAGATTAATGATTCATATAAATCACTTAATGGGAAATGTCCTGAATAAATCCAACGAGTGACTAATAATCCTCTGTTATCTGAGAAAAAGGTGACTATCATGCCCTTTTCTCGATGAATCATATAGTCCTACGACTTCATCTACTAATAAGAATAAGGTTAAAAATGAATTGTAATTACAATTGAAACGATGAGAAAAGATATATGAGTTAATATATGCTCTAAAGTTGAAAAAATCATAAAAATTATGAAAAAGCGAGGTTTCTAGATTTTATGGAATGGAAATCGGGAATGAAATTCATTTTCATTATAGGACTTATTCTATCTCTTTTAGAAGATACTATGCCGCCACTCGTATCAAAGGGAATGAAAGTATCAAGTAAAGGGCAAGAAAAACTATAATATAGTTTTTTGAATCAAATAAAACTTTATTAAAAATATATATAATTTAATAATAATATATAAATCTAAATTTCATAAATATTCTAATTGAAAACTCTTTGAGATCACTCCACTCTCTCTAGACAACGGATTTCTTCGACGTGTGTATCTTACTCTCATCTCAAAACCCAACCTCGTAAAAACAAAGAAGCTTTCCCTTCATTTGTTTGTGCCCTTCCTTTGATTGAGTCTTTTAAAAGACCCAACAGATCCCCAAGGGGCGTGTCTAACTACCTCATAGATAGCATCCACAAGACACTGAATTAGCCTAGAAATGGATGCATCTTATTGCTATCTCTCACCGACCTTTCGGTCCCCGGTTTCACTGGAAAATGGGAAGGTCACAAACCGCCCTCAACAGTTGCAAATGTGAAACAGTGCTAAAGCAGGACCCGTTTAGACATAGGTAAATGAAAATTCATAATCATAATAATGAATAATGAATAATTTAATAATAAATTAAATAATTTATTAAAACAAAAAAGAAATACATAGAATTAGAATAATTAGAATAATATAAATATGATAGAATAGAATAAATAGAAAAGGAGTCAAAAGCAAGAATCACATTTTCTCCAATACTTGACTGTTAGAAAGAAGGTTATTAAAAACAAAAAAAAGAGCAATTTAGATTCGGATATGGTTATTTTGATATATAAATAGAGTATGCTCTGGGACGGAAGGATTTGAACCTCCGTGATAGCGAGACCAAAACCCGTTGCCTTACCACTTGGCCACGCCCCATTTAGATTTCTATTTGAAACTACTAAACACTAATATGGGTATTCCTTGTTCGTCAATTCCAGTTCCAAATAGCTATAGCTATGGAATAGATTAGATTCTTGCTACGATTTTTGCACATATGGATAGAGAATTAAATCGAATTTATTGATCATTACATAGAATTCAATTAAGATATTGTATGAAAGTATGATTTCTTCTATTCTCTTGTAAGAATTGAAGGCTTTTTGATTGGGTGAGTTCAAAGAAGTATTGTTTAGTCTCATTTTATTTTCCTTTCTTAATTTTTTTACTTATATCAAAAACATATATCAAAATTATCTCCAAGAACAAAATTTTGTTATGCTTAATATCTTTAATTTGATCTCAGATCTGTTTTAATTTCGCCTTTTTCGAGTAGTTTTTATTCGCCAAATTGCCCGAGGCCTATGCTTTTTTGAATCCAATCGTAGATTTTATGCCGATAATACCTCTTCTCTTTTTCTTTTAGCCTTTGTTTGGCAAAGTTCTTTGTAAGTTTTCGATGAGATCCTTAATACTGTCCTAGAAAAATTCATGAGTGATTCAAGAAAAAAAAAATTCTAACAATTGAAAAGATCAGATAAGTCTTTACCCCAAGACGGGTTGATTAGTCAATCTAGCTTGAAGCGGGCTCAAAAGATCAACCGTATAGAGTTTTCGCTATCCTTTGTATGGATTCCCATACATGTATTGCTAAACAAACGGGGGATTGAACAAAAAACGAGTGGATGGTTAGGAACACCAAAATACATAAAGGATTGGTAATGGAGATTATGTAAATTATATAAAAAGAGACTTCTGGATAACATAAAAAGAATACTAATTGGGGCAATAAATACAATAATCGCATTGTAGCGGGTATAGTTTAGTGGTAAAAGTGTGATTCGTTCTATTAATCCTCCTAAGAGTTAAGGGGTCCCTCGGTTTGATTCATATCATATTCCGAGCAAAAACTTTATTTCTTAAAAGGATTTAATCCTTTACCTCTCAACGAAAGATTTGAGGAAGAATATACATTCTCGAATAGCACCTGCTCCGGTAGAAATTTCGCGACTTCGAAATGTATCGAAACCTTGGGTAGTAAAAAAAAGTGGGATACTGTATTTCCAGGATTGAATTTCATATTCGAATGAACCTCGTAATCGTAAGAAAGTAGGTTTTTTAGCGATGGGCCTAGCAAAAGAAAAATTAGGATAGGGCCTCATGATCCCCTCAAAAATCGGACATGAGAGTTTCCTCTCATCCGGCTCAAGTAGTTACACCAAATAAAGCTAAAGTAAAGGAGTTCTCGCTTTCAAATTCTAGAACCCCCCAAAAAGGTCTACTCTTTGCTCAAGTTCCAAGAAACATTTTATTGATTGATTCTTCTTTTATTGATTTAGATTTTCTTAATTCTTTTCAAAATTAGGACATAAATGAAATGTGAAATTCTTGAGTAGTCTACTTCCCCTCGAATGCTGAATCCTCTAAAATTAAAGGAGTGTCATAAGGGATTTACTTGTCTATGTACCCTTCCATTCGATCTCTTAGGTCCTGCGGTACCTCGACGATTATACCACGATGCCCTTAACTTAAAGCCTATTAAAGAATTCTGTAATGTCGAATGAAAGGGTTCGCTTTGATCCGTTAAGAGCGGTAACCCGTTCCTCGTGTGTCTTTGTTTCTATTGCATTCTATCTCATCGTATCACATTCTCGCTGCGATATTTGAGAATCACCGTCAATACCTCGGTGTAGGTGTCAGGGATAATCCTTTGTTCCATAGTCCCGGGGCTATTTACAACCAGACCAATTAAGAATTCTCGGATGTACTAGTACTAGCAAATGCCTCAAAGATGCAATCATCGATTCTCCCGAGAGGCCACAATTACCGCGAGCAAACACATTAATTTAATGACGAGGAGCGCATTTTTTCTATGCTACTAATACTTGTACTTGCTCTGCTATTCTCGCCAAGCCTGGTGAGGAAGAGTTACAGGCGTAAAACAAAAAAATATGCTTATTTTATTTTGTTTTGTGGTAATACTATATATAAATATAAAATATAAAAGTAAATATACGATAAATAATAAATAAAAGGCCACTCCATTTCGGCAAAAGACCCACGCCCAAGTTCCATAGCTTTGGGTCCGCTTATCCCGATCATGATTTTCCTACCCCAGCAGGGAAAGGTCCTTCCCTTTGGGGCGGTTGTGGGCGAGGAGGATTCGAACCCCGACACCGTGGTTCGTGAGCCACGTGCTCTAATCCTCCGAGCTACAAGCCCCACCTCGTCTCCACCTGGATCTGCTCCCAAGAGTACCTAAAAAAAGGAACCTTTCCTCTCCCCAGCCATTTCGGGTTAAGAAGATGTGAAAGTGCCTTTCTCTCTATAAGAACGGTGCGTTCCGAGGTGTGAAGTGGGAGAGAGGGGATTTCATAATTGGGGTTTTGAATAAGACGACCTTTTCATTTTTCATTCTGATTAATTTGTATGAGTATCTACTCTACAAATTAATTGATATGGATCGATATAATACATACTTATCTAGCTAGGTATCTGAGAGTAAACCCTCTCTTTATTTATTTTATTTTGTATTTTTAAAAAATGAGCAAAGAGTCTATTATAATGTGTCTATTATAATGCAGTAAAAGACAAAATTTGCTTATCTTTACTCTTCTTTTTTATTTGTTCACACTGCGGCTTCTCACATTCAAAAAGAATGTTAATACTTCATACATATTTAATTAAAAGATTAAAATAGTTGGTTGAAAGGCCCAACAAAAAGTCGGGTCTAGAGGAGTTTAAGGATAGAAATAACCAAGACTCATCTCACCTACAAGACAAATAAAGTTCGATCCTTTCATTTATTTCTTTGTATTCTCTTTCATATTCCATTTCTTCATTCCCTTCTATGCGACTCTCAGAGTTCATCTAAGTGATGTGCGCGATACAAAGTTCACAAAGATCTGAGCCAATTCCAATAGACTTATTGGAGAGGTCCCATTGGCGTGCATCCAAAGTAGGGGAATTGAACTCACGAATTCGCCAATTATGAGTTGGGCGCTTTAACCATTCAGCCATGGATGCTTAGCGGGGATCCTCGTGCATGCATCTGCGCACAGAAAACCAGAACAGCGGAGAGCTTTCCCCCTCCGACTCTTTGGTCTTAAGAATGCTTTGGTTTTAAGAATGAGTGATTGCCCTTCTCCGACTTCTTACCGCTTCAACCCGAGAGCGGACGGCTAATGCATTCCACTTATTGAACAGTGGTTCTATGGTCGGTCCGCGACCCCGGATACCGGCGTCCTTGGGGTGATCTCGTAGTTCCTACGGGGTGGAGACGATGGGGTTGGTCCATGGATTTTCCTTCCTTTTGCCGCATTTCGCTCAAAGGGTTGAAGGAGATAGTGCATCAAGGTCGTTTCGTGAGGGCCAACTTGATCCTCTTCCTGAGGATCCCGGATGGGGAACCTAGGGAGCCGAAACTCAACTACCGTCCATGTACGATCCATACTAGATCGACCAACCGCCTATCCTACCTCTTCACGTTCTTGTGCCCATCTTTGTCTCAAGAGAGTCTTTCGTTGGCATGTTTGGTCCTCTTCCCATTACTTAGAAAAAGTGAGCCACCGGTTTGTGTACAAGATACTATCATTACCGCTGGACAATTAGACACCCAACCCGTAATCGCAACGACCCAATTGCAAGAGCGGAGCTCTACCAATCGAGCTATATCCCCGAGCCAAGTGGAGCATGCATGAAGGAGTCGGATGCTTCTTCTATTCTTTTCCTTGGCGCATTGGGCCATCTGGACTTGAACCAGAGACTCTCACCGTGAAGTAAATCATCGCACCTACGGTCCAACCAATTGGGAGAGAATCAATAGATTCCTTTTCGGGAGCGATTCATCCTTCCCGAACGCAAGATACAACTCTCCGTTTATCTCTGCGCTCTCCAAGTGTGCTTGTTCCCCTTCTTCCTTACCATGGCAAGTATTTGTGAAATAAGAAATAACTCAGATGGGAAAAAAAAAAAGAGAGGCGTTAAGAGACCTCTTGGCCCAACCCTAAACACTCTAAGATCCTTTTTCAAAAACTGCTCCCATTTCGAGTCAAGAGATAGATAAATAGACACATCCCATTGCACCGATCGGGGCGTTCGTAGAGGATTGAGGGTCGAAGACCAAGAAGTGAATTATTTATCACCAAGCATTCTTCTTACGGCTTGTGCTTCTTGGCATGACTATCGGCATTGGGTATATTGGGATCTAGAAATTTTTTGTGATGAGCGCACAGAAAACCTTCTTTGGATTTGCCCAAGATTTTGGAATTCATTTATTTTCTCTCGGGAGTGGCTTGCTTTGGCTTTGGCGCATTTCATGTAACAGATTGTATGGTCTGGAATATGGGTGTCGGACCCTTATGGACTAAGCGGCAAGGTACAACTGTAAATCCAGCGTGGGCGTGGAAGGTTTTGATCCTTTTGTCCGGGAGGAATAGCCTCTCATCATATTGCAGTAGGGACATTGGGCATATTAGCGGGCTTATTCCATCTTAGTGTCCGCCCGCCCGGACCTTGGATCCAAATCACGAGAATGTATATTCTTCCTCAAATCTTTCGTTGAGAGGTAAAGGATTAAATCCTTTTAAGAAATAAAGTTTTTGCTCGGAATATGATATGAATCAAACCGAGGGACCCCTTAACTCTTAGGGGGATTAATAGAACGAATCACACTTTTACCACTAAACTATACCCGCTACAATGCGATTATTGTATTTATTGTATATTTATTGTATATAAAGGGACCCTTTGTCGAGCAGGAATGGGCGTAATCAAGGTAGGATTACAAGATAGGAGCCTAAAAATCCTGAAAATTTTGGCCTTGACACCTTTTGTCAGAAGACTTGTGTTATAGGAGTTTTGATAGATAGGATTCGACAAAAGGATTAGTGCACCGGTCACGGCAACACAACAACATTCTTTTGGAAACAAAAAAAAAAAGAATTTCTTCGGGGGAGAAATGAGAGATATTTTCTTCCACCACCGAGAATTATTTGACTCTTGCATTTCAAACAATTTACATGATACATCAGCCGCTCTTTTATAGGTATAGAATTTAATGATTCTTAAGATAATTTGTTGTGGTCATTTGAGTTGTTAATTTGTTAATAGTAATAAAGAGAATAATGAATAGAAAGTAATGGCTTGGCTCGTGGATAAACGACCAATCCCCGGTAGAAGAGAAGGTTCCATTGGAACTATTATTTATTTCAGGGTGTCTTGTCTCTCTTTTTTTTTACTTAAAAAAAAGAGAGAGAGAGGAAGTGCAAACAGAAATGGCAAGAAGATATTGGAACATAAATTTGGAAGAGATGTTGGAAGCGAAGTTCATTTTGGTCATGGTACTAGGAAATGGAATCCTAGAATGGCGCCATATATCTCTCGCAAAGCGTAAGGGTATTCATATTACAAATCGACTAGAACCGCTCGTTTTTATCGAAGCTTGTGATTTAGTTTTTGATGCAGCAAGTAAGGGAAAACAATTCTTAATTGTTGGTACCAAAAATAAAGCCGCTGATTCGGTGGCGCGGGCTGCAATAAGGGCTCGGTGTCATTATGTTAATAAAAAATGGCTCGGTGGTATGTTAACAAATTGGCCCACTACAGAAACGAGGCTTCATAAGTTCGGGGACTTGAGAAAGAGAACAAAAGCGGGGACTCAACCGTCTTCCGAAAAGAGATGCGACTATGTTGAAGAGACAATTATCTCGCTTGCAAACATATCCGGGGCGGGATTAAATATATGACGAGATTGCACGATATTGTAATCATCGTTGATCAGCAAGAAGAATATACGGCTCTGCGAGAATGTATCACTTTGGGAATTCCAACAATTTGTTTAATCGATACAAATAGCGATCCCGATCTCATGAGATATTTCGATTCCAAACAAATGATGACGCTTATAGCTTCAATTCGATTAATTCTTAACAAATTAGTAGTCGCAATTTTGTGAGGCGTTCTAGCTATATATGAAATCCTTGATTAATAATAAGATAAATAAATTATTTTTGGAACTACATAGACCTATGGAATCGGTTACTATATCACGAATCGCACAAAAGAAATAAAAAAGCTGTGAATATCGTGTGTGATTAGTTTCGTCGATTGTCAAAAATATAGAATTTGAGTAGGCAAGAGAAGATTGAATCAAAATAATTCCTTTTTTTAAGTAAAGTTCTATTTCTGTCAGAGGGCAATATGAATGGTATATCAAACGCACTAAACGGGTTATACGATATCTCTGGTGTGGAAGTAGGCCAACATTTCTATTGGCAAATAGCAGGTTCTTTTTTTGTATTATATCGCTTTGACTCCTTTTCTATTTATTCTATTCTATCATATTTATATTATTCTAATTATTCTAATTCTATGTATTTCTTTTTTGTTTTAATAAATTATTTAATTTATTATTAAATTATTCATTATTCATTATTATGATTATGAATTTTCATTTACCTATGTCTAAACGGAGTCAAAAATATAATCTATTAATCATTTAAACACTTTGATTCGAATTGATTTTCCACTTGCTTAAAACTTTTTAAGAAAAATAACATAATGGTAACTTTTAAAAAGAAAAGTAATTTTTTTTAAAAAATATTTTTTTAAGAAAGTGGGGGTGAGGAGTTTTTTTAAAAATGGTTTATATATATATATATATATATAACACCAACACCTTCCATATATGCTATTATGTGTTATTATTTGAGTGAGGTATTAAATGATTGTGTTGTGTCACTTAATTTCTGATATCAAATTCAGTTAAATGATTTGTTTATAATATAGATAGTTACATACATGATATATTTATTATAATAAAGTTTATCACTGAATTAATTCACAAGTTAATAATGTACCAATTTAATTAAAAATGATTAAAATATTTATATCTAAACAAATACTACAACAAGAGTATTTATATCTTTTAATATCGAATGTAAAACGTTTAAAAGAAATTGCTTTCAAATATAATATCAATTTCAACTCTAAACATTATAAAAATATTTAAACTTATGCTTCAGAAATTGTCGTTTCATATAATCTCTCTAAATATATTTAAATACTTGAAATATATGTTTAAAGAAAACTAAATATTATGCAAACTAAAAACATAGTGAAAACTCGAAATTTATAAGTTGGTGTTCTAAATGTAATTGAGACGAGTTTAAGTCGAGCTTCGAGGTCCAAAGATGGACTAAGCTTGACTGAATTTACTTTTTGAAGTTTGAGTTTATAGAAATTGAGCAATTTGGTTGGATTAAGATTGTTTATTTAGTCAATTATAACTTTTATTTTTGCTCCTTGCACAAGAGGCACCAGTGGTCTAGTGGTAGAATAGTACCCTGCCACGGTACAGAACCGAGTTCGATTGCCGGCCGGTGCACTAATGGAGCTGTGATGAGTATTGCGCTCTCGTGATGAACTGGGTCATCACAACCTTCTGATCTTCGAATGTGAACTATGATCCGCGCTGCTGAGCTTCCTAAATTTTTTAATTTTCCCTACAAATACAGTCTATATATATGACCTTCCTGTTGACACGTGTAGGCCACTCAAAATGCTCCATTTCCTTCTTCTTTTTTTCTCATTTTATAAATGATTAAATTCCAGTTTTGGTCCTTTTAACATGCCTAAATTAGAGATTTAATCCATATACTTTATTTTTAACAGAATTTAGTCCCTATATTTTTATAATTTTATTAATTAATCCAAATAGTTAACATTGTTAATAAACATTATAAGGCCCAATTTAAAACTTGGGGCCCAATACCCAGTAACCAAGACCAGGGAAATTAAAGTCTGTTAAATTGGTCCATGGCCCAAAACTCAACCCAACGTTTGCTAGGCCCAAGTAGCCCAATTGTTTTAGCAAACAGGAAGCCCTAGCAGTATCCTCAAGCGCCACCAGCAACATCCCAACGCAGCACGTTCCTTCTCCGCAACGTGCGCCTTCACGCCTCCGGTGATGCACCTACAAATAGGAAGCAGTAAAACAGTAGATGAGGGGATTCGGGATTTGATTTTGTTCTACTTTTAGGGGGTTCTTAGGCTATAAAAGCCGAAATACATGATGTAAAAAGGGAGGGTTTTTTTCCACGATTTACGCAAAGAATATTCAGGCAAAATAGAGGTTTTTATATACAAAAAAGATTCAAAAGCCAAATTTGTAAGATTTTAGTCTTCTATCATTTTTTTCCTTCTTCTTTCCCACTTCAAGTATATATACGTATATCATATTTGTTTCATAGGTTTGCTTTTTACATTTTTTAAAAAAAAATTCAAAAACAATAAAGAATTAGGGTAAGAGGTTTACCGGGCCGTTGCCTTACACGTGGTTGGTCGCCTGGTCCGGGTCGGTCTTGTGAGCAAGCGAAGGAGGACTTGGGGTTCAAATCGTAGAGAAAACAAGAAAAGGGGAAAGGGTATTCTGGCTTTTTGTTTTGAAACAGAGAAAGAAATGAAGGAAAGGTTTTGTTTTTAGGTTTTGAACATTAAAAAGGGATGGGCCCCGCGTAATTACTTACTTTCGCAGGAGGATTTGTGCAATTTCACCTTAAATGGGTAAATTGCGCGATTAGCGCTCCTTTTGTGCTGTTGTTTCAATTACGTCCCCCTTCAGTTTTTTCTATTTTTTAAAAATTTTCCCCTGAGTTTTGCGCGCCGCTTCCATTTAGTCCTGGATCAGGTGCAAGTGTTCAGGAGCTTGGAGTAATTGCATTACTGGCCCCTCAATGTTACGCGCGCCTTAATATTTAGCCCTTTATTCTTCTTTTGTTTTAAATTGGCCCCAAATATTTTGCTTTTAACCCGATTTGAGAAAAGATCAGGTGTTGTTAAGATGTGTCGATGCTGTTGAAGCTAGGAAAATCCTGGAGGAAGTCCACGAAGGTGTCTGTGGGACGTATGCCAATGGGTTTACAATGGCCAGACAAATAATGAGATTCGGGTATTACTGGTCCACGATGGAAGGAAACTGCATCCGTTACGCCAAGAAGTGCCACAAGTGCCAGATTTATGGAGACAAGATACATGTGCCTCCTTCACCTCTTCATGTTATGACTTCTCCGTGGCCTTTCTCAATGTGGGGCATGGACGTCATTGGGGCCGATCTCACTGAAAGCTTCTAATGGACATCGTTTCATCTTCGTGGTCATTGATTACTTCACCAAATGGGTAGAGGCAGCTTCATATGGTAATGTCACGAAGACGACAGTTAGTAAGTTTTTGAAGAAATAGATCATCTGTCGCTACGGTATGTCGGAAAAGATCATATCTGACAATGCTTTGAACTTGAACAACAGCACGATAGCGGAAGTCTGAAGTCAGTTCGACATTAAGCACCATAACTCATCGCCATATCGCCCAAAAAATAAATGGTGCAGTTGAGGCAGCTAATAAAAACATCAAGAAAATTGTAGAGAAAATGACTGAAACCTACAGGGATTGGCATGAAAAGTTACCGCTTGCCCTCTACGCCTATCGAACATCGGTTAGAACCTCTACCGAGGGAACTCTTTTCTCGTTGGTTTATGGGATGGAGGCAGTCTTGCCTATTGAAGTTGAAATTCCTTCTCTCCGGGTTTTGTCAGAGCTGAAGTTGGACGAAGCAGAATGGGTTCAATCTCAATATGATCAACTGAATTTTATTGAGGAAAAACGGCTAAGAGCCATCCGACATGGTCAAATGTACCAGAAGCGAATGATGCGGGCTTATAACAAGAGGGTTCGCCCCAGAGTATTTCATGAGGGAGACTTGGTGTTGAAACAGATCCTCCCTATGCAAAAAGACTTCAGGGGAAAGTGGATGCCCAAAACTCAACCCAACGTTTGCAAGGCCCAAGCAGCTCAATTGTTTTAGCAAATAGGAAGCCCTAGCAGTATCCTCAAGCGCCGCCAGTAACATCCCGACGCAGCATGTTCCTTCTTCGCAACGTGCGCCTTCACGCCTCCAGTGATGCACCTACAAAATAGGAAGCAGTAAAACAATAGAGAAGGGGATTCGGGATTTGATTTTGTTCTATTTTTAGGGGGTTCTTAGGCTATAAAAGCCGAAACACATGATGTAAAAAGGGAGGGTTTTTTTCCACGATTTACGCAAAGAATATTCGGCAATACAGAGATTTTTATATACAAAAAAGATTCAAAAGCCAAATTTGTAAGATTTTAGTCTTCTGTCATTTTTTTCCTTTTTCTTTCCCACTTCAAGTATATATACGTATATCATATCTGTTTCATAGGTTTGCTTTTTACATTTTTAAAAAAAAAAATTGAAAATAATAAAGAAATGGGGTAAGAGGCGTACCGGGCCGTTGCCTTACACGTGGTTGGTCGTCGATCCGGTGCTGACGAACGACGAAGGAGGACTTGGGGGGTTCAAATCGTAGAAAACAAGAAAAGGAGAAAAGGTATTCTGGCTTTTTGTTTTGAAACAGAGAAAGAAATGAATGAAGGGTTTTGTTTTTAGGTTTTGAACATTAAAAAGGGATGGGTCCCACGCAACTACTTACTTTCGCAGGAGGATTTGTGCAATTTCACCTTAAATGGGTAAATTGCGCGATTAACCCTCCTTTTGTGTTGTTGTTTCAATTGCGTCCCCCTTCAATTTTTTCTATTTTTTTTAAATTTTCCCCTGAGTTTTGCACGCCGCTTCGATTTAGTCCTGGATCATGTGCAAGTGTTCAGGAGCTTGGAGTAATTGCATTACTGGCCCCTCAATGTTACGCACGCCTTACGATTTAGCCCTTTATTCTTCTTTTGTTTTAAATTGGCCCCAAATATTCTACTTTTAACCCGATTTAGTCCTTTTTCAATTATTTTGCTATTTTACCACTAAATTGATTATTTCTAAATATTTTTTATTACCATTTGTTTATATGTATATTATTCTTATAACCCTATTCTTTATATTATTATTATTATTATTGTTGTTGTTTACTTAATTTTTTTTCATTATTATATATGATTATTATTATCTATTATTTTTGTTATTATCAATATTTTTTTGACTACTGTTTTTTTATTAATACTACTATTATTTCTACCACAACCTTTTTATTTTTTTGTAATAACCATTGTTCTTATTATTATTAATATATTATTTTCATTACTGTTAACGTTATTATTACTAGTTTAGTATTATCATTATTATTTTTGCAATTATTCTTTTAATATTTCTATTCTTTTTTTATTACCCATTTTATTTGAAATTAACCTTGTATATATTATTATTACACTATCCTATTACTAATATTTCTTTTTGCCACTATTCTTTTTTCACTATCACTACTATATTATACATATTATTATTCTATAATTATGTTTCTTATTTTTACTTTTATTTTTTTATCAGCATTGTTATTGCCATTTTCGTTGCCATTATTTTTTTATATATTCTTCATTATTGCTATTAGTATTATTATTTGTCATTTTCTTTAATTTATTTTTTTCCTTTTACCACGTCCTTCAAAACTCATAAAAAGTTTACAAGGCAATGTTGCATGTTTTGGAAATTCAAGGAATCGTGCCCTAACGTATTGGGTTTCAGTTTCTGTTTATTCAAATCATTAAATATCCTTTAAAACTGTGTCTGTTTTCTCTAAAATTAAAAGCAAGGTAATATTTTGTGCTTGGAAGTTTTGAGAAATTGTGCCCTAATGTGCTGGGTTGCAATTTTTCACTCGTCCAAAGGACTAAATATCCTTTTAAAATTTTGGTCGTGTTTTCTCAACTTTAAAAATAAGGCAATATTTCATGTTTGGAAATTCGAGGGATCGTGCCCTAACGTGCTGGGTTTCGGTTCGTTCGTTTGTCCAAATAATGAAATACCCTTTTTAAAATGCGCATGAATTTTGGGAACCATGAAATGATCTTGGTGCCAAAGGTCTGAAACATCGTGTCCTAACGTGTTGGATGTGATATTTCATCCTTTCGGAACAAGAGAGTTTCGATATCCAATTCGAGTTATCCAAATAATCCATACTTTAAAATCTCTTCTAATTTTCGATATTAGGACATCAATCAATCAATACGGTACCAATTTTGGGCATTGCGAGGGTGCTAACCCTTCCTCGTGCGTAACCGACTCCCGAGCCCATTTTCTTAAAATTCGTAGACCAAAATGTTTTCAAAGTGACCTAATCGCACTTCAAAAGATTGGTGGCGACTCCGTTTTTATAGTTTAAAGTCGGCCTGTTTTCGAACAAAAAAAATGGTTTCGACAAACATTACATGGTTATATATAATTTGAATACCATAAGAATCTTAGAAACTAGCATGTAGCTTCCCATTTCTTTCAAATTTGCTTCACTTTTTTTTGACATTATAAGCAATGGTCAATTTTCAATGTTGGCATCTAGACTCTGATAAAACTTGATATTTAATCAATATACTTTAAATTTTGGCCTAATGTAGTTCATCTACTTTTATAATATCGTTAGTTAGTCTAACAGTTAATGTTCGTTGTTAATTATTTCAATGAAAATGTCGATATTAATTTTTCTTAAGAAAAGTATTCTAATTTTTTTATCATGATTATTTCAAATGAGTGTATTTAATGAAAAAAAAATCATAATCAATATTTTCAACGTTAAATTTTTTTTGTTAAATGACTATCAAGTGATTTTTTTTTAACTTCAAAATATCACACTAGAGAAATTAATAGAAGAATTTTATTGATGGTGGCTGTCGAAACCATTTTAAAAAAAGTTTAAAAACAAGGAATCGACTTTTAAAAACAAAAATGGGAGTCACCACCAATCCCTTTTTACTTAGGTGTGATTGGATCACCTAAAAAAACATTTTATTTTAAAATACTGATTTTGGTCTACGAAAAATGAGAAAAATGGGTTCGGGAGTCGGTTACTTAAGAGGAAGGGTTAGCACCCTCATAACGCCCAAAAATTGGTACCTAATCGATAAAATCATGTCCTAATGTTGAAAGTTTGAAAAAAAATTATAAAATGGTCCTTTTATTTGAAGAAAAACCTAGACTTACCTATCTCAAAGAAATAAAATACTATACCCAGTAAGTTAGGATGTAGTATCTCACAACTTTGAAACTAGGTACGACTTTATTTTAGAAAATTCCTACCTCGAGATACAAAACATCATATCCAGTAAGTTAGGATACAACGTTTTGAATTTCCAATGATAGTTTTTTTATTTGAAATAGTTTTTTTATTTGAAAGTTGTAAGTTTCGGTTTTAGAAGAGAAGAGATATCTAATATCTTAGGTTCCACGAGAAAAATCGAAACCCAGTAAGTTAGGGCATAATTCTTCTCAAAGTACCCAAATATCATATATCACCGTATTTTTTAAAACTATTTGAATAAAATGCGTTAAAAAATGTGTTTTTACAAAACAATGGTTTGAGTAAGACATTATAATATCAATTCAACCTAACTACGAATCATATTAACAATAAATAATCAATGAATAATATAACATGAATAAATAAATATAAGAATTATGCTAAAGCAATAATAAACGAATACAAGAATACAAATAAACAAATACAAAATATAAAATAGGCAACAATAAACTAACACAACATTTAAACAATGAATTATGACAGAAATAATAAAAATATGATTATTTTTGAAACAATTGATAGATTTAAATGATATATAAAAAAATATAAGAATAAATACATAATTTTAATAATTTAATACTGTATAAATGATTATATATAATAAAATGATTAATAAATAATATATAATAGTTTTAAATAAGAACATATATATAATACTCTAGTCATAAAAATAAAAATAAAATATGTTATATAATATAATATAAAATAGATTTTATATAATGTAAAATTTAAAAAATAATGTATGATATAATACTATATAATATATTGAATTTATTTTTTTTAAATGTATAATATAATAATTAATAAAAATCATAATATATAATAAAATACTATAAAATAATTAGTAATAATAATATATATAAGGATTATACATAATAAAAATGATTAGCAAATAATATATAATAATTTTAAATAAAAACATATATATACATAATATATTAATCATAAAAATTATATATATGTATGCCAAGAGTGTTCTCCAAAGAGTCCTAGAGAACACAGCAATTGTTGTGGCTTGGGATGGAGGAGATCGGTGGTGATGATGGGGGAGAGAGGGATGAGATTTCCCTTCTTGCTGAGGAGATGGTTCAACTGACTGTTAAAGGATCGATTGTGACTCCAAGCGACAAGCCTACTCTGATCTGTTCAATCTGGACAGAAAATCTATATAATCCAGAAAGTTTCCGGGCGTAGATAAAAAGTATTTGGAAGACAAAGAAGAAGTTTGAGATCCAGACCGCGGGGCAGAATTTATTTTTAATTGTTTTTTATTTAGAAGAAGATTTGGAGGCAATCCTAGAGGGAAGGCCATGGCTGTTTCGTAAAAGTTTAATTTTATTTAATAAGATTTTCCAACCGACAGAAAGAGTACAAATCAGGCTTAATTCTTCACCTTTCTGGTTAAAGATAGGGACATGTTCACCAGAATTCGATAAAAAAGATTTACTTTATGCAATTGGTGTTACTTTTGGGGGGGTGCTTCAATCTGAAATTAATGGAGATTTATGTTACCTTAGAATTAATCTTGATGTGCAGAAAACCCTCAGACGAGGTATTTTTGTCTCTACTGATAATATGAACAAATCATGGGTTTCCTTCAAGTATGAGAAATTACCAGTGTTCTGTTTTGGATGTGGAAGAATGAAGCATGGTCTTATTGACTGTCAAGAGTTCAATCCTGCAGAAAAAGAAAAAATCAGAATCGATCCACCCTTGTCGTTGGCTTTAAAAGCAGAGTCAAGCTTCAGTGGAAAGGAGAGCATGAAATTAAATGCTCTCTCAAAAATTGGGAGGGTTCAATATTCTTATACAGGAAGTGCAGAAGTACAACCATAGCAAAGGAAAATTTTTGCAGAAAAAGCAAATATGATTGGGAAGCTAGAAAAATTAATAGAATTGAATACAGGGGAGGAAAAGTTGAAGGAAAGGGAGGAAGAATTTAACTTTTTGGCATATGGTCCGACAAATGATAACATCTGCAAAGCAGCAGGGAAATCAGATTCAGGAAAGAAGTCACGTTGGAAGAGAGCAGAGTTAGTCTACACGGCGGTGAATAGAAAAGAAGAATGTAGTTCACAGAAAAGGAAATTGTTGCAAGTCGAAATGGAGAACTGGTGCGAAGAAACTCACATTGACGGAATTAAGAAGCTGAAGAAGGAAAAAGAACAGGTTAGTGAAGATTCTGTACCAGAAGCAGAGTTTGAAATTATGGATCATGATGATAATCCACAATTGATGAGATCGACTGCTGCCAAAAGGCAAGCCGACCGAAAGTAATGAAAAGCATAAGCTGGAACGTCCGTGGATTGGGGAGTTTATGGGCGGCTAGGAGGCTGTGAAATTTCTTAAAGCAGCAAAAACCCGATTTAGTCTTCTTAATGGAGACGAAGATTGATAGAAAGCGCATGGAAAAAGTTAGGAGAAGTTGTGGTTTTCTAAATGGGATCGATATTGAAGCAGAAGGGACGCGTGGAGGGTTATGCTTAGCATGGAAAGAGGAAGTCATAGTTACGCTAAGGAGTTTCTCAAAGAACCACATTGATGTTATGGTTAAAGAGGAGAATACTGATGAAGAGTGGAGATTTACAGGCTTTTATGGCTCCCCGTATGCCAATAATAAAATTGATTCATGGAACCTGTTACGGAAATTGGGAGAAGATAAATCTCATCCATGGCTGGTGAGTGGAGATTTTAATGAAATATTATACTCTTTTGAAAAAGCTGGAGGGTTACCAAGAGAGGAATGAAAAATGGAAGCGTTCAGGGAGGCTTTAGAAGAATTTCAACTTGAAGATATAGGTTTTTCAGGGGTTTGGTTTACTTGGGAAAGAGGAAATTTTGCAGAAACAAATATAAGGGAAAGACTGGACAGAGGGGTTGCAAACGAGAAATGGAAGCTTCTTTTTCCTACAGGTGTAACAGTCCGGTTTACACCCTAGTCGGAACAGTGGTTTTGGGACCACAAATCCGAGTTTGAATAATATTTTAATATTATTTTCTCTGCCGTTGATATATGACTAAGCATGTGCTAAATTTTCGTAAGTTAATTTGTTCGTTTGTGTGTTTAATTTGACAAAAGGATTTAATTGCATGAAATGTGAAAGTGCTTGCTATTTGCTAAAACACCTATGTGATGTGGCTTTATAAATATGAGGTCTTATGTGGCAATTAAGCCAATCATTTGGTTAGTGGACGGCAATGACTAATGTTATACAATTATATTATATGATTATTTCATTTATATTAATAGTTAAAGTTATATTTTATTTATTTTATAAGTTATGTTTATAATATAATAAAAGAAACATAAGAAAGTGGTCTCATTTTAATCATTCTTGCCGAAATTATAAAAGAAAAAGAAAGAAAACTTTGGCTAGTATTCGGCTACTACAAGCTTTAATTCAAGGTTAGTTTTTAATCAGTTTTCGATAATTTCTACGTTTTTGTAATCGTTGCTTCGAGAGCTTTAAAACCCATGTCTCAATTTCATGAATTGATGATGTTTGTGTAAAATGCCATTGATGCTATGTTGAGTTTTGTGATGTTTTATGGTGTTAAATGATAGATATGTAATTGATGAACATACTTTGTTATTGAATTTTTGATGAATTTAGCTAAATAGGGCTAAATTGAGAAAATAAACTTTTGAGGGGTTAAAATGCAAAATAAATGAAATGTAGGGACTTATATGATCATAAGGAGGGTTCGGCCTAACTATGTTATTGTGAGATTTTGCCTAATTTGTGTTTTGTGTAATAGGGATTAAATTGTGAAAATGTGAAACATTATGGGAAAAATGGTAATTTACCCATTTAGGTGTTTTTGGATTAAATTGAAATGAAATATGTTTGAATGAGCTTAATTTGAATATGTTTAGATCAAGAACAAAGAAAAACGGACTTGGATCGGGGAAAAACGAAAATTATCGAATAGCCGGTTTTTGTCGTCCGACGATATCCGAGGTAAGTCTTTAAGCAATTTAATACCATTAATATAGGTTGTAACCTTGATTATATGCTGAATTTTGAATTTATAGATTGGAATTTGGCCAAAGCCGAATGTGATATAGTGTTTTAACAATGAAATGTAGTTAAATTTAATTAAGTTCAATATGTGAGAGTGATATGAATTATGGGTGATATATGTGATATTGGTAATATGTAATGTGTATGAGCTGGCTCAATAATATGAATATTCGGGCTTCGAGCCTAGCGAGCCTTGTCTTTGGTGAAGTTTATGGAGGCTTATTGCCTAGCAAGCTAAAATAGGTGATTTAAATTTCGGACCTCGAGTCTACAGAGGCTTAGTCTTGGGTGAGTAATTCAAGCTTACGCCTAGCAGGTTTTAAACCGGTGATGAAATTTCAAATTATAAGGCATAAACTTTTCTAGTTATGTGATTGTCGAGCAAGTGAGTTGATACTACGAGTTATATATATATATATATTCGGCCATACAGGTAAGTGCCTACGAGTTATTCAAAGGATTTTCTATATTCGATCAATAAGGTAAGTATATAAGTGTTAAGTCGTCGAACACGAATGATACTAATTGATCCTATACATTTGGCCTTATGCTTATGTGGCTATATTGGGATTACATTGATATTTGACATATGAATTTATAAAGTGTGAAATGGACATGTGTGTATATACCTCTTTCTATGTGTAATTATTAAGTGTAGAGCATACACTTTATTGTATCTGTATATATATATATGTGTGTGTGTGTGTGATTCTATTGAATTATTTGTATTAGAAGTATGAGTAGTTGGTTAAGAGCTGTTAATTTATATTTGAACCATATGCCTAAATAAAAATTTGAAGTTTAAAGGTAAAATAGTGATGATGGTTGAGTTAAATGAGGTATTAGCATTCGGCATTAGTAGACCAAATAAGTATTAAGCTTTAAATTTTATGATATTAAGAATGATATTGAAAATGCTTGAATGATCATTTGATTTAATACAATTGCTTAAGACTTACTAAGCTAGTTAGCTTACTCTGTGTGTTTTGTTTTCACTCTGTTTTATAGATTTTGGTCAAGCTATAAGCTCAGGGGATCGTCAACGAAGTCATCTACATTATCGACTTATTTTGGTACCTTTAAAGTTTAGATTTTGGACTAAAGGCATGTATAGGCTAGACTAGATTTTGAATTAATGAAATTTTGTTCCTGTATAAATATATTTAGAGCCATGCGAAAATGGCTACATTATAGTACTTTGGTCTTTAATGTATTCGGTCTGGATGCTTGATTATTATAAAGGTATAATCGGTAATGTAAGTAAGCATGTTTGGTAGTTTGGTTGATTAACATGTCTATTATGTCATGCATTTGATTTAGTAAATAGCTCATTTTAGAAGCATATCTTATAGTACATTATTTATGATATATGTTCTTATAAGTTGACTTTAGGGTTAAGATAATTATTGAATGTGATTAATTGTGCTTGATTGATAGTTGGTCATATTATGTGTTTAAAAACATTAAGAGTTACATTAGGGAGATTGGTATATGCGCAATTGAATTTGATTTAGGCTATGAATTGATAAATGTTTATTAAATAAGTACACGTTTTGAAACGAAAATTCAACTTGAAATAATGTCTAATACTTAAGTATGTATATTTGGCCATATTATGATATTATTAGTTGAATTGATGAATTGAATTTGACGAGCTTGTGATATAATGTGCATGAGCATAAATTTTCAAATTTATGTGAATCTCAGATTTTGAGAGATAATGAATTGATCTTATTAACTCGACTATGTTCTTGAAACGGTAATGATCTGTACCTTGTTTGGATGTATTAGCACGTGGTATGGAAAGTTAGATAAGTGTTAAATTTGATTATACAAAGTTTAAGCATGTTTATATATACATGTATACTTAGTTTGATTTTTTTTTTTTTTTGATATCTTGCTTAGGTATATTAAATATGGATATGGGTATATTCGGTCATTAAAGATCAGATGACCAAATGAATAGTGATAAGGTTATTCAATGAAAAATGTTTCTTTGTAAATTTGGTTAAACGGATTATGATGTGTACATAAATGTTTAAGTATGCTATGAAAGCACATTACATTTATTGTATTCGATCATGTCTATTTGGGCCGTTAATAATTGATATGACTTGTACTATGCATGGTAATGCCTTATAACCCTAATCCGGTGACGGATACGGGTTAAGGGTGTTACAACAGATAACATTCATCACCTATCTCACTCGATGTCTGATCATTGCCCACTTCTTATAAACACAAAAAGTGAAAGAATATTTGATGGGTTTTGAAAAGAAATGGGTAGAATTGATTTCAAAATGTTTTACTACAGCGTCTTATGCAGTTAACATCAATAGAAATAGGGGAAGAACTTTTAAAGCTACTAGAGGTTTGAGACAAGGGGACCCGCTCTTATTATGTAGCGATGGGCTGTCGGCATTAATGAGGCTGGCTCTGAAAGAAGGTCTACTAAAAGGAGCTAAGGCGAGTCGAAGAGGACTAGCGATTACACATCTTCTTTTTGCAGATGCTTGCATACTTTTCGGTGAAGCAACAAAGAATTGAGCAAATCTGTTAAAAGGAATTCTAAAGGAATATGAGAGATGTTCTGGACAGTGTGTTAATTTTGACAAGTCCACAATCTTTTTTAGTTCAAACACGTCAGCAAGAAACAGGGAGGAAGTAGCGGCAATTTTGGGAGTGAGACACTCAACAGATATGGAGAAGTATTTAGGTCTCCCTAGTGTGGTTGGAAGACTCAAAAAAGATTCATTTCAAGTACTTAAAGAAAAGGTTCTCTTTTCAGAATTAAAGGTTGGAGTAACAGGTTCCTATCTCAAGGAGGGAAGGAGGTCTTTATAAAATCAGAACTCCAGGCAATTCCGACCTATGCTATGTCGTATTTCCTTCTACCTAATTCTTTTTGTAGAGAACTTGAAAAGATCATAAGCAAGTTTTGGTGGCAAAAAGCACATGGGAAGCAGGGAATACATTGGTGTCAGTGGCTGAATTTATGTCGATCTAAAGATGAGGGAGGGATGGGTTTTAGAAATATGGCCAAATTTAACTTGTCATTATTGGCAAAACAAGGCTGGAGAATTTTGAACAATCCAAATACGCTAATTGCAAAAGTACTTAAACTGAAATATTTTCCGAAGGAGGATTTTCTTAATTCATGTCTGAGAAATAATTGTTCATACACGTGGAAAAGTATATGGGCAGCAAAAGGTGTGTTGATGAACAGTCTATGTTGGAAAGTGGGCAGGGGAACTGAAATTTCAGTTCTGAATGATGTTTGGATACCAGATTTGCATATTTCTAGATTATCATCTCGTGTTAATAACTTAAGTGATTTTAAAGTTGCTGAATTTATCGATGAAAGTAGCAGGGAATGGAAGAAAGAGTTAATAGGATCTACCTTTCTGGAGGACATAGCAGCGAAGATATTGTGTATCCCGCTAGCAAAAGCACCACATGAAGATATGATGGCCTGGAGTGGAGAGTCCTCGGGAGAGTTCACGGTTCGGAGTGCCAATAAACTATTACAAAATAGTGAAGCAGATCCTAGGCTTATGCCTTACAAAACGTCTATAGGGATTTTTACAAAAAAACTCTGGATACTTGAGCTACCTTCTAAGATAAAAATTACAGCATGGAAAATTTCGTGGAATTATCTACCTACAAGGTTCAATATGAATCACATGAGACTGTCAAATATCTTAATCTGCCCCCGATATGGACTTGAAGCAGAAACCACGAATCATCTATTTCGAGTATGCCCTGTTTCAATCATAGTATGGGAAAAGTTATCTTTCTTGGAATATCTCAAAGAACTAGATATGGAATTTAAAGAATAGCTTACCTGGGTTTTTGAATAATCCACCCCTTCGCAGTGTAGACTCTTTTGTTGCGCCTTATGGGCAATTTGGGGTGAAAGGAACAGGCGTATTCATGAGAGAGTCAGCAGCTCTGGAGAAGAAATTGCAGATTTTGTTAAAGGCTACATTTTAGAATTAAACGGAACAAAAGATGCAACACCAAAAGTTCGGCTAGAAGTTAGAAGATGGAAACCTCCACTTGGGCAGTTCGTAAAGATAAACTTTGATGCAGCATATGACGAAAACCTCTGTCAAACGACAGCAGATATTGTAGCCAGAGACAGGAAAGGCTCCGTCTTGTTATCGTATTCGGCGATTCAAAAACATGTAGCATCTGCTTTTGCTGCCGAAGCAATCGCTTGTAGTATAGCAACCAGAATCGGGGTCGACATGCAATGGGAAAAAATTATTATTGAAGGGGATGCATTAACAGTGATAAAGAAGTGCAGAACAAAAACAAAAGATAAATCAAAGATCGGGGCTTATATTTAGGATATTCAACAGATACAGGCAAAGATCGAAAAATGCAGTTTTGAACACATCCCAAGAACAGCAAACAATTTAGCACACATTCTGGCTACTGAAACTTTGAAGAAAAGGAGAGAAATTTACCTGACTGGAAACATCCCGGAGTACGCTGAGAATCTGAAGGATAAGGAAATATGAGAGGAACAGATTGGAAATGGAAATGAAGAGGTTGATGAAAGAGAAGGCAGAGGGTAAGAGAGATAGAAATGAAATAAGTTCTGCAAAGAAGAGCAAAAGAAGAATGGGAGTCTAAACGACAAAACCAAAAGGCTAAGGAGTAGACTTCATTGAAAAATGGGAAACGTCTGGAAGAAGATAAGTCTGATGGAGTGATTGACGGACGACCAGTTGTCTCATTGGGCAGAGTTAGGGGCACCATTAAATGGTTCCAGAGAGTTCTTTATTTGTTTTAGTGTTTTGAATTTAAATGGGTGTTGGTTATAAATCAGGCCCGATTGTTAGGCTGGTTTAAGTTTGTTAAGTCAGTTTGTTTGCTCATGAGGTCGGTTTTCATGGGTTTTTATTTCTTTATGTTCTGTCTTTAGGAAACTGAATAAAGCCCAATTTGAATTCTTTTCAAAAAAATTATATATATAATAAGTAATATAAATAAAATAAGTTATATAATAGACTTTATACAAAACAAAATTTTAAAAATAATATATAATATAAAATAATACTATATAATTTACAAATTAAAAATATGATATCATAAGTAACATATAAATTATAAAATAATATATAAATATTTAAACCAAGTAAAATAATATATAATAATAATTAAAGAAATAAAAGGATAATATAAAAAATTTATATATATATGTATTTTTAACAAAATTAACAAAATAATAATGTAAAATTTTAATATAATAAATAATTTAAAATGATATTAGAATAATTAAAAAATAAAAAAATAAAGGAAGGAGGATTAAATTGAAACAGAAGTAAATTTCAGGGTTAAATTATAAAAATAGAAATATAATAGAACTTAATTGTAAAATTGGAATAATGCAGAAGGGCCAAAGTGGCAATTAGACCCCTTTATGAAAACGCACGGATCCTCCCCAGGTCGGGTCAACGCACGGATCCTGATCTTCCAAACGACGTCGTTTTAACGCTTATTGGCTTAAGCGAAAACGACGTCATTTTCAACATGCTATAAAGGTCAATTTTCTGACCAAAAATTAATTTGGCCCCAGTTCTTTAAAAAAAATCCGAATTCTCTCTCAATCCCTCCTCCCCTCTGCTGGGGTTCGATCATCGGGGGCTATAGACCACATGCGCACGCCCCACACGTGCCTCCGTGGCCAGTGGGCGGGGGCCGGAAACTTGATTTCTTAGGCACAAATTGAAAGGTAAAGCTCCTTTTCTCCGTCCTTGTATATTTTTTTATATGAAGATATGCATGCATGAATAAAATAAAAAGAATGCTGTAATACCCCTATACCCGGTTCAATTATGCAAACCCGGTATAAGACTATTACATTTGGTGCCAAAACAATTATGGCTAGATACTTTTTAATTAAAAAATTTATATATAATATTTTAACTTACCAACCATTTTTGCTAACATATTTATTGTTTATTAATTCATTCCATATATATACAAAAATACTTCAAGTAACTGAATATAGATAGAATTTCAAGAATCTAAATTTTAGTCCCTATCACATGAGAACACCTTTGAACTGCATATGTACATGCCATTTTAATACAAAATACAATACCTACTTTTGAAACTCGTGAGGATGTGATGAGGTGAGAGATCTTCTAGTTAGACTCTATCTCTTCTAGTTTAATTGTACCTACGCGTTAAAATAAACGTGTTAAGCCGGTGAAGGCTTAGTAAGCACTACAAGAATAAATAAGTAAATGATCATAACAAAACATTTTAAACTCATTCAATTATTACATATCTACTCACATATAAGTCTCTTCAACTATGCCTTGCAATAATAAAAATTCAACTTATCTTTTGTAAGGTATAAAACTTACCTTAACACATCAGTGATTCACTTTTGTTCTCAATTCACATTCTTAGCCCAAAGTAGACTTTATAGAACACACGGATATACGGAACAAATACTGAGGTGCATTATGATGCACAAGTGAGCAGAGAGCACCAATGTGCTAATAATCGAGAGCAGCAGCGTGCTAATAATCAGAGAGCACTGATGTGCTAATAATCAGAGAGCACCAACGTGCTAATATCAGAGAGCACCAACGTGCTAATATCAGAGAGCGCGCTAAAGTTCCTTAATGGCATGCCACTAATATCCTAGTAGTTCTAAATTCCGTCTACTTGGGCATTAAAGCTGAATCTCATACATTTAAATACTTTATATAAATATTTCGAAAAAAGATAAATAAATAAAAATAATTTAAAATTTTTTTAGTACTTACAACAAAAAGGTTGAAATGGTATATGTTATTCTTCCTTCACTCCTTAACCTTCTCTTTTCCTTTCCCTTCAATTCGATCCTTTCCTTTCTTTTCTTTTTCTTCAATTTCATATAAACATATAACATTTATAAGTTAAAAATAATCAAATAAACTTCTTGTACTATTTAATAAAATAAACATGTATAATATAATAAATTCATCCTTTCTTACTTTTGCTCACATTTCAATTTAATCATTTACTCATAAATTTATTCAAAGCTGTCCTTTTGTGTCATAGTCACTAAATTATTTATTTCCATAGCTACAGAACTCAAAATGAAGAACCATTAATTTTTCCTGAAACTAGACTCACATATATTCATACCATAAAATTTCCAGAATTTTTGGCTTAGCCAATTAGTACAGTTTATTCATTAAAGTCACCCCTGTTCTGCTGTCTGGCTGTTCTGACCCTTCTTCACTAAAAATTAATTATCTCTTCATATAGGATTCAGATGATGTTCCCATTTATTTCTATTGAAAATAGACTCATTCAAGATTCTAAACATATAAATTTAATCCCATAATTATTTTTATCCAATTTTTGATGATTTTCTAAAGTTAGAATAAGGGAACCCGAATTCATTCTGACATTGTCTCACCAAATTCATTATATCTCATGATTTACATATCTATTGCTTACAACGTTTCTTCTATGAGAAACTAGGCTCAATAAGCTTTAATTCCATATCTCACTTAACTTCTAATTCCACTTCTACGAGTTTTAGTGATTTTTCAAATTTAGTCTACTGCTATTGTCCAAACTGTTTTAGTGCAAACTGTTTATTACCATTTTTCCATTAAGCTTTCAATAAACGATAATTTCGTCCCTGCTCAATTAACTTCTCAATTGAGCTGATTTTTTTTCAGTTAGCAGTTTATTCTATCACTTTAAACTACTTTATAACCTTTAGGAATCAGAATTTCAGTAATAGACTTTAATTCTAAACATTTTCACAATTTAGTTCCTAAAAATCAATTTCTAACTAGATATTCCATCAATTAAACCCCTAATTCATCAATTTGATCCACATAACTCATGTTCAAAAATCTAAGAATTTCCAGAATTTCAACTTAATTCAACAAAACTTTGTTCTAAAACTTATAAAGCATCAAAATTAAAAGATAATGACTAAATTAACTTACCAAATTAAACTCCAAGCTTTAAAAACTCTATTCTCCCTTTTTCTTTCTTTCTTCCCTGTTTTTTCTCTGTTTCGTCTTTACTCTCTGTCTTTCCTCTTTTCTTTTTGATTTTTTTTTTGTTTCTTTAGCTTATACACACATATATAAATATAATAATAACAATATAATATAATATATTATAATTAAAACATAAAATATCTTTATTATTTAATAATATAATAATATATATCAAACATAAAAATCTCATATTTTTATACCTTACACTGCCTCAACTATACAAAATGGCTTAATTGCCATTTTGGTCCTTTATAATTTCTTTTAATCTATAATTCAACTTTTACTTCTATTTCAATTTAGTCTTTTTCATTTAATTACCTATCCAAACGTTAAAAATTTTCTAACGAAATTTTAATACCGCATTACTAACATTTTATAAATATTTATAAAAATATTTCCTATCATATAAATATTCATGCAAATATATTGAAATAAAGTTCTCTTTAAATCGGATTTATGGTTGCGAAACCATTGTTCCGATAACCTTGAATTTAAGCCATTACAAATGCGTAAAAAAAAATCACCTCTGTGTGAAAAATGTTCTTTTTATTTCTGTATCTTTTTGCTTTTGTGTTTTCTTATATATCCTCTGTCCGTGTTTTACAGGTTTACATGGGGTTTTATAACCCGAGAGAAAAAATGAAAAGGGAAATATATATTTTCCATATTTGTTTCTTTCCCCTTTTGTTGCGTCTTTCCTTTTTTGTGCAGGTCGAAGGCAAGGATCTCGGTGGCGAGACCGTCCAGGCGTTGATGGCGGCACGACTGGTGGCTTGGTGCCAATACTGCTTGCGGCGTTAGGGTTTCCAGGAAAACCCTAGGTTTCTTGTCTTCATTTAGACATTGGGCTTTTTTTGGGCCATGTGTCATTTGGGTCTGGGTAGGGTGTTTAGGATCTGGGTCACGGGTTTAAGTGTTGGGCTAATGGGGTAGTGGGTCAGTTTGGATTGCTGGTTAGTTTAGGTTTATAATTGGGTTTGGGCTTTAAGCCCTTTTTATTGTAAACAGACTGTATGGACTTTTATTATTTATTTTCATTATTTTTGGTTTATTGAATGAAATGGGCCCGGGCGCAAACGGGCTTCTACAGTGGCAACTAGACCTAAAATTTTAAATCTGTAAAGTAGATGATTATATTCCTTAAAGTAAAAGTAAGGGACTAAATTTTAAATGCACAAAGTACATAGAGACTTAGAGCATATTTTAGTCTTCAATTTTTTTTCTATAAATTGACATATATAAATAATCAACCCAATGCAAAGCGTGACACATGTCACCTTTTTATTTTAGATTATTCATAATGGTAAATTGTTAGTTTTACTCCGTACTTTCCCATGACACGCCTCAAATCCAACCTTTTTTTTTTTTTGCCTTATAATAGTAAAATTTTAGTTTTGATTATTTTATTATGTTCATGGTTGAGATTAAATATTTAAATGTAACATAAATTGATTCTCTATTTTTATAATATCATTAGTTAGTCTAAATAATTAACATATTTATTTATTTTGATTAAATATTTTACTTTGATTTTTTTTTCAAAATTATTCTAACACAATTTTTTTTGGCATAATGAGTATCGAAATTACGATGCTAATTATTTAGAGTAACTAATGACACAACTCTTTTTTTTTTTTTCAATCACTATAAGATAGCTGTAAATTTCAGTTTCAAACTCTCTATTATGCTTACATTTAACATTTAGTCTTTATATTTTAATTTGACATAATTTGATCCTCTACTTTATAATGGCATTAGTTAACCAAATACTATAATAATTAAGGGTATTAACTATTTCAATATTATGTAGAGGAACCAAATTATATCATATTAAAGTATAAATACCAAATCTTAAATTTAAACATAGTAGAAGAACCATAACCACAATTTGATCTAAAACAATTTATGCCTAATACAATTATTTATAATTTGATATAATAAAAAATTTGATTTATTAAGGTCTCCAAACCATTCCTTTTGTCGACACCTGTCTAAGATCAAACAAAACTCCTTTCGATTTTGAGATTTTAAAACAATGGTATACTTTCAGTTTAGTCCCTAGGATATGTTTAAAATCTATATACCTATATGATGGCACGTGGCGCACACCCACCAACTTCTTTTCTTTTTCTCATTTTATAAAATGGTTAATTTTCAATTTCAGTCCTTTCTAAAATGCTTAAATTTGAAATTTAATCTTTATATGTTAATTTTCAACGGTCTTTATATTTTTATAATGTTATTAATTAGTTCAAATAGTTAATATTGATAAATTTTCAATTAAAATGTTGTATGGTATTTTTAAGTCCAAAAAGTAGAAAGATTAAATTCTTGAAAATAAAAGCAAGAATACTAAATTCTAAATGTGTGAAGTACATATATTTAAAGTAATGATTGTTTGAATTGAGATCTAATTGGGTATTCATCCAGAAATATGCACTTTGATACCAACTTGCATGATACCAGTGCCGTTTAAACTGCATCACATTCTGAAAATAAATCTTTGATTGGCTTAAACTATTTAAAAATAGCTTTATCTAAGAGGTTTAATTGGGCTAAAATACCTTTATTTAAAAAATATACTTTGTTATCTTCAGGACATGAAGCACTAGTGGTCTAGTGGTAGAATAGTACCCTGCCACGGTACAGACCCGGGTTCGATTCCCGGCTGGTGCACGATAGGAGCTGTGATGAGTATTGCGCTGTAGTGATGATTAGGGTCATCATGGTCGTCTGATTTCAGATGAGATCTGCGCTGCTGAGCTTCCTAAGCTTTTTTTTTGTTTTTTTGTTAATTCGTACCAAAATCTATTGATCCCGTTATTAGTATAAAAAAAATTATGAAAACCTAAAAAAAGCAAAATATTATACAATAAATGTAGTGGTTTACAGGGTAATTTATACAAATGTTCATTCAACTATAATCATATTTTTTTTATTTTGGTCACTCAAATTTAAAAAATTTTAATTTAGCCATTAATGTTCGTATTTGTTCTTGTCTTGGTCACTGGGGCGAAACCAGAACAATCTTTTAAGAGGGCCGAATGAAAATTTAATTTTTATAGTCTATATTTTTATAATTTTTAAAGGATTAAATCAAATTTTTAGGCCAAAGTACAATTTTACCTTTATTAATTTAAATTTTTTTAAAAAAATTAAGGAATTAAATAATTTTATATTTTAGGGGGGCCGGGGCCCATGCCAACCCCCCTCTAGATTCGCCACTGCTTGGTCACTTGTTGAATTGATAAGAAAAATAATGGCATGCCCTTTTTTTAAACTGGTATAATAATAAATTTAGTTATCAATATTTTCATATGCTATCGATTTAATCTTAATTATTAATAATTCAATCAATTTAATCATTCGCATTTGCAAATTCTATTAACTTGATCCTAAACAATATTTTGAGTTTTTAAATTTGAGGTATTAGAGGATTGTAGGCCAAGATCTTTTGCTAGTCATAACTTGCTGTCTAATTCAAGTTTGTTTTCAACCTCAAAGCTCCTTTCAAGAAACTCAACTTGAGTCGCAATAAGCCGCCTGGTGGCTAACACGATCATCGTCTCTTCCATTAACATACTTATCTTCCATAACTAGCTTCTCACTTGATTGAGTAAATCACAAGCAAAACAACATAAAAATAAGATGATTTTACTATATAAATACCAATCATCCAATCTTTTTTACAAACTTCATTATCGAATGTTCTCAAGCAAGGGATATATGTATATGTAGTAAATTTAATATCCAAATGCTAAAACAACACTAACTGCAAGAATTTAATATCCAAATGCTAAAACAACACTAACTGCAAGAAGGCGGTCAACGTTTCCATTTTAGTACTTAGTCTTTCCAAAACCACAACCAGACTCTATTCTAGACAGTGTAATGGAGAAAGTATAGACTTTTTTTGGTGATAATTAGCTTTCCTATTTGAGGAAAACAATTCGTTACAACATCGTAAACATAAAAGCAAATACAGAAAGGGAAATCCAAAGCTAAAAGTAAAGAGAAAGAAACCCCAAGTTTGACACAAAACAGAGGTCGGTTTTTTTTTTAATCTCTGTAATTCCCTTAAATTCTTCTCTGATTGTTTATTTCAGGTTTCTTTTTTCTTTTTACTCTTGATATCTAATTGTGATCTAAATTTCGGGTGTTCTTTTAAACTTGAAAAAAGTTTTAATCATGTTCTTAATGCATTTTTGAGTTATTATTTGAGGTTTAATTGTGAATTTTATACTCTCAGTTCTTTAAATTTATGTTTCTATATTTAAAAGAGTATTTAAGAGTAAAATGAGTGAAAATTAAAAAACAGAATAAAGTTTTAGAGGTCACACAGGCTGGATATACAACCGTGTGAGCCACAAGGGTTGCCACACGACCATGTGTCAAACCGTGTCAAAATCGCAGACTATATTCTAAAAACACGAAAAATCAAAATAAAAACGAATATAAACATTAGTGTCTAAAGTAAAAATTATTATTATTACTTTCAGATATTAACTGTGCAAATAGTTTCAATACCATCGTATTAAAATTTTAGAGAAAAAAAATAGAAACCTTTTAAAAGAAATTTCTTCCGCACTTTTTGACGGGTTAGTATATATTATTTTCTGTATAAAAAAAATATATATTTTGAAAGTTTATTGAATTTTATGATGGGCATAAGGCTAAGATAATAGAAAATTTTGAAATGTATAGAACATAAAAATTTATCTATTTAAATAATTTGCAATCAAATTGTCACAAATGCATTCATTTTTATTGGAATCGACTTATATAAACAACAAAATAGAAAAGTAGAGAAAATTGAATACATAAATATTTACGTAGAAAACTTCCTTGAAGAGGATAAAAAAATACAAACAAAAGAGGTTTTGACTTTTTATTAAATAAGTAAACTAACGATAATACAGTATGGAGAAAATAAAACTAAAATATCACTGGAGTAATTAGACTTTAATTGGAAAAGATAACAGAGCTTAATTGAAAGAAAAACCTTAATTTATGTAGAGAATATGTCACCACGTCGTAATATCCTCATTCGCGTTGCCACGACGTGGTTCTTCGTCGCAACTTAGATATGCCAATATCTTTTATTGAAATGTGTGGTTAATAAATATTTCATTTGTATAGTAAAAATAAATAAAAATTCAATAATTAAAAAAAGTGCACTTAAATTCTACTCATATTTTAGTTTTTAGAAATAATTTTTTATTATTTTAATTTAACTAATCTGATTTTTAATTTTCAAAATTAAATATAAAATATATTTTTAAAAATAAGCCACAAATATTTTTAGTAAAATTTAAATATAAATATGGGCGGATAGTTTTTCAAATTTCAAACTATATATAAATTGGAAAATCAGAAAGTGGCTCTAAAACAAGGGATCACTCAGTGTGTGGACTCCCCGTTTTCTCTTCAAAACGAAAAACAAACACTGTCGAAAATTTAGGGTTTTCGATTTCAATCTCAATGGATCAAGAACTAGACCCATATATCTGCGGTTGCATTATTGAATTCCTTGTCAGGTACTCACCCGACGATATGCATATAAAGAAAGTTATTGAAGCTTTCCCGCCATTGAAGCCCAGGCCTCAGTTGAAAAAAGCCGTGCTCCTCCGTACCATGCGAACCGAAGTCAACGCCGGTGACGTTTCCGAGAAAATACTCGACGCTTTGGAGAAGATCAGGTGCATTGACAGCAACCAAGGGCTCCCGATTCCCGATTCCATGAAGGAAGCCTACTGCGCCGTCGCATTGGAATGCACCGTCAAGTACTTGCCCGGAGATACTGACACGTGCGGCGCCAAGTACTTGGATGCGGTGGATAGGATTTGGAGGGGCCGGATTCAAGATCTGGAAAGATCCAAGGCGTCCGATTTGGTTTTTGAGCAACTAAGAAACCGTCGATTACAAGTGGAGGCTGCTGCCACCGGGGACGAGGATGCGGTCCGCTGTTTAAGTGCAATCAATACTCGAGGTTATGCCATAGTTAGCCTCAGGCGTTATCTACGCGAAGCGAGTGGGTCGATGAAGCCGCCGGTCCTTGAACAAGCATGCTTGAAGCTTGAAAGGTACTTTACTTAATAGTTTCACTATGTATGCAGTATGGCTAAATCTAGTTCTAGCTATCATTTTGGAATCATTTATGATTTTGTCTATAAACCTATGGTAAATGGTGTGATATTGGACTGCACCTAGTCCTCTTTTAAGCTTTTAAGTCAACATTAGAAATATTGTGTGCATGATAACCCAAAATTAGGAATCTTGAAGCAACTAGCTAGGAAATTATCAGATAGGTTTATAGAAATTGCCAGAAGTGCCAAAATTTAAGGCTATCAAATGGTTCCAGAGTTGCGATGAAAACTAAATACGAGGTCTTGAGTTCGAAACATGTGGTAGTTGCCCCTTTTTAAGGGTGACAAAGTCTTAATGGTTGCGCATCCAAAGAGGACAATATCAATTTGTGTGTGAGAATGGTAGCATTGCAAAAAGAGCCAAACTTTAAGGGTACCAAATGTGTTTTTGAGGAAAAATTCAAATGGTATTAGAGTTGCGAAGAAACCTTGTATGAGTAGGAGGTAAGAGGTTTTGGGTTCGAAACTTGAAGAACACTCACTTTTAAGTGTCAGTCTTGAGGATGGGGTGGCCCATAGCATCCAAAGAGGAAAATGTTGATTTGAGCAATCATAGAAGAAAAGATGGGTGGCAATCGACCTGGCGACCCATTATGCCAAACAATACATTTGTCTTATTGATTATGATATATTCTTTTACCTTATTATTTTATAAAACTTATCGTGTGATAATTTTTTTGCATGTGGCAAAAGATATATTAAAATAATTTTTTTGATAAATCTTAAAAACTATTTATGTTTCAATTATAAAGCATTTTCAAATAAGATGTTATCTTTTATATCCCTACAATTCTATGTATGTTGATTCCCCCAAAGCAATTTAGGTAATATATGACATGATGATTATCAAAGGCAGACTCTTTAAGGAGCAACCTAAAGGGGTTGTCCAAAGTATTTTTTGGATTTGTTCCTCTGTGTGTGTATAGAGAGAGAGAGAGAGAGAGAGAGAGAGAGAGAGAGAGAGAGACTTTATTAGTAAAATTGTAATGATCCAATTTTCTGTCGGTGTTGGAAAAGTTGGTTTAAGGATTGAATTTATTATATCGGGTTGTCTAAAAATTTTAATCAAATAGTTATGAAGTACGGAAATTAGAAAATAGAAATATTAGTAATTAATTTAGAAATAAAATAGTAGAGTGGCTAAATTGTTGGGGTTGTGAAATTGATGGCATAAATGTAGAGAGACTCAAGAGAGAAATTGACATGGCCTTATGTAGTAATTAAATCAAGAATTATTTTGTGTTAGTGGAGAAAAGTGATCTAAACCATTCATTGCCATTAATTTTCCCATGCATTAATGAGGGTCATTAGATTAAAAGGATGTTTGAGATAGTTGTAAAGATTGAACGTGAATTATGATGTTATGATGTTGAGATTGAATTATTAGTGATAAATGATAATTCGGATATGTTTGATTACGTCTTGTTGAATTTTGATTCATTTGGTAATTTTATCGGGTGTATATATACAAATAGCACTGTGATATGATTTTGCAATGGTATTATGATGAGGAGCATGTGAAATGTTACGTTCTTGTATGATAATAATAGAAAGTGATATTGAGAAATTGATATTTGTATAATTTGATAAAACAGGTTGAAACTGTGATTATTACGTGGAATGATATTATGAGATTATTAAATCGCGCTATTAAATGATGCTAATCATGATTAGGGTATAGTTGGCATTCCATAAGATTCGTATATGTTGTTGGTGGGACCATTTGGGCACTTTAATGCGATTCATTCTGACACTTCGGTGTGATCCATTCTGGCATCTTGGTGGGATTCATTCTATGGAGTGTTAGGGGGATCGGTGCATTTATGCTTGATCAACACTTCAGTGCTTATTGAGTGTTAGAGGATTAATCCATGTACTTGTACTTATGTTATGTTTACATCTTGTTAATAGGGGCTAAAAATAAATAATGACATGTAATTCTGATTTTGATAATGAAATGTTATTTTGATTCTGGTAATCAAATGTCATCTTAAATTTGAAAATGATATGTGAAATTGGTCATGCAGATAATGAATATGAAATGATTCTGATAATGAGATTGGCATATGAATATGATATCATGATGTTGATAAAATGCTAGATGGTAGAAATGATTTAACGATTTGCAATAAAGTATTACTAGCATATTTATAAGTTTAATGTTTTTATGATTGAATTTAAATTACGTTAGTATCAATGAGTATACAATACTCAGTGTACGAATTTGCTTGTTTCCGTGTGCAGGCTTAGTTTAGATTCTTGAAGTGATCATGAGCCTAACAGCATCCAAGACACCAACTCTCAATCTTTTGTAATGTGCTTACCTTGATAGGTCATATACAACATGTATCTAGGTCATTAAGAAGTATTGTGGAGTTTTAGTGACGTTTTGAACATGGCTTAGATGTTTTGGATGATTTTAGTATTACATATCGTATGGTCTTGATAGGTTATATACAAAATGTATCTAGGTCATTAAGAAGTATTGTGGAGTCTTAATGACGTTTTGAACATGTCTTGGATGTTTTGGATGATTTTAGTAGTACATATCGTATGGTTAATGGCTAATTTTGCAAAAGTTGATAGTTGATTCAAATAGATTAAGTACGATGCAATGACTGTCATGATTTTAAGGTTTTTAAATGTAGTTTTACTTGTCAAATAGGTGTGCATTGGTTTGGTGAAGTTTTGGTGTGAATTAAGTAGCGTTAAGACATTATTTTGCATGCTTATATTGCACTTTTGACATTTTATCATCTGGTCTCCAGACACTAAGAACAAATTGATCATTTCAAGTATTTTTGAGCAATGGTCTTGAGCATGTCTCGAGACGAACTAGAGGTGTTCATGTTTCGGGTTGAGATTAAACATGATATTAATACAGTATATGCTTGCTTAAGTCCAGCTCAACCTAGAATATAAGTCTAAAATGTTGGCCAAATACACTTATATTTGGAGATGGCTAACTCAAGTTTATTTTAAATCCATCCATATTGTTTTTTAGGATTTAGAAAAAAAAAAATATTTATATTTATATTTATTTTAATATTTAATAATTTTACATATGGCCATCTTAAATTTTTTAATGTTTACATTATAGTAGTATTATATATTATTATAGATTTAACTTTTATGTTTTATAAATTACATAATATGTAAAAATAAAATATTATAAACTTAAAAATTAGGTTGGGCTTGGGCCTTTATTGTTCAAGTTTGACTTATATTTTAAATAGGCTTAATTCTTTTATCCAAGTTAATTTTTTGGGCTTATCCAAACTTTAAGTAGGCCTTTGGGCTTGAGTGAGTAGCTTAACTTATAAACAAGTCTAAGATATGCATTGACGTGTCTTGAAACAATTAATACTTTGTAACATGGGAGCTATGTCTTGAGACATATAAGACCAAGTCTTAAAGACACGAATTTGACAGTGTTGAATTTGACACATTGAGTTCGAATTAGAATCATAGCTGCGTATTTGTTTCTGTTTAACCTTGGAACACTTTAAATGAGATCACTTCATGTTTATGTTTTAGTTCTAAATGTATGGGAATTATTATGATTGAATGCTAAATTATTTGATGAAATAAATTAAGATAGCCTAAGTTACTCCAGTGATATGTGTGGGTATCATAAAAAAGTTCTTAAATCATCCTTTTGTTCCTAAATTGACTATTAAAGTATTTTTTTTTTTTTGCCAGTAATCATCCATAAATTTTACTTTTATTATATATTTTGGCTCAAAATGTAATAGTTCGAACAAATGAAATAGTGACATATGGTGTAATTTTAACGTATAACTACTGAAGTGACTTTTATATAATTGAAATGATAATAAAATATGATTTTGAAGAAAATAATTTGTAAAAAAAATTAATTAGTAAAATTGAAAACCAAGTAAAAAAAAACTTTTAATGACGAAAAAAGGGATCATTTCCTACCTCCTCTGCAGTTTCATTCCCAAACCCTCTACTGCCATTGAAATACATTTCAAACTCTGAAATGCAACTGAAACCTTGGCAAGATAAAAAAAAAAAAAAAAAAAGAGCCCAAAAAGCACCTTTCTAGGTAGAACAAGAACAATAAGCACCTCCATCACACCAACAGCACCTTTGAAGAAACGAACAATTCCACCAATAAGATCCAAAGTCAACCAAACAACGGGAAAGAAACTGAGAGGCATATAGCAGTTGGATGTAGAAAAGGAGCCTCCAAAGATTGAAGGTAAGCATAACAATATGATTTTAGTTCCAAAAATTAACTTCAATTTAAGCAATAAAGTTCATGACATCTTCAACCTTTCTCAGCAGCTCATCTATTTTCACCAATTTCATCACCTATTACGTGTTTCTTTATTTCATTTAACAACAATATTCTCCTTCTCTTTATTCCTTTATTTTTCATCCTTTCAACCCAATGAAACAAAAATCACACCCATTCTACAAACACAAATGAAAACATATACCTCTTTGTACTAATTGCATACAGATAGATATATTTTATCACTTAGTTTATTATTTTATTTTAAAATTATATTATAAAGGAATTGATCCACAAATTCATCGTTGTTTCTATTTTAATTCTATCACATTATATTTTTTAATCTCAATTTATCTCATACTTTTTCTAATATATCTTAATTTAATTTCAAATTTATTTTCATAAAATATTAAAAATTTAAAATAATATTTTAATGGACAATTATTTAATATAATTAAAATATTGCATGGTTAGACATAATTTGAATGTCTTGAGAATTTTGGAGACTTATGAGCGGTTTCTATTTTTATTAGGTTTGTGTTGCTTTTTTTTTTTTTTTTTTTACATTATAAAACGATTGTTAAATTTTAGTTTTGATCCCTAAATTATGTTAAAATTTGAGTTTTAATCTATATATTTTAAGTTTTGATATATTTTGGTCCTTCTATTTTTATAATGTCATTAGTCGATCTAAATTGTTAATATTGTTAACCATTTCAATCAAAATACTGATGTTAGTTGTTTCTTGATAATACTATTCTAATAGAAGAACTTATTTTATCATGATAAGTTCAAATGAGTCTTTTTAAGAAAAAAAAAAATCTTAATTAGTATTTTCAACATTACTTTTATTGTTACATGACTACGAAGTGAATATGTATATTTTTTTTAATTTCAATAAGTCAAGTCAGATAATTTAATAGAAGAATTTTAATAGTAGTAACAACTAGACTTGAATTTTTAAATTCGAAAAATATAGGGACTAGATTTTTGAAACTAAAAGGGGAACTAAATTCCAAATTGCAAATAAGTGCTTGAAATAAAGAATGCTATATGTCCAAAAATTGTAATATGAATATGAATGTTTATTTCTTTGTGTGGCCAGATCCTTTTAATATATATATGATACGGTTAGTTGAGGCAAGATGAGTTGATTGTTGCTTAGTGGCACTCAGCAGCGCCAACTGCGGATTGCCACTGAGGTAGTTTGATCACTTGTCTTATTTGGTTTGATAATTTAATGAAGAAAATATTTGAACATGTTATTGTGTTGTTATTTCGAAGATACTATGGTTCTTGGAATGTGGGAATTTGATGGAAATAGTATTACTGATTTTGGAGAGCATATCTTCGACTGATTATGCTTTGATTGAAAAAGTTTGGGGTGTGCGTTGACTTGTTTTGATTTTTTTTATACCAAAAACCGAAAAAATTGAATTATCCGTGTAAACCTAATAAAACAGACTAACTTATGCAGCAAAATCAAATAAATCAATTTGCTTAATATATCATTTGGTATACGAGTTTGATATCATTTTCTAATGTGGTACCTATGTTATTTTTTAGTTCAATTTGGTAATTGTATTTGATAAAAGTTATATATTTTGGTATCCAAAGGTCACAGTGTTAATTTTTTAGTGTTTAATTCGAGTTTTATAGTTGATTTGATGAAAGTTAATTGTTAATATTATTAGGTTTGAATATTTCATTATTTTGTTAATATAATAATTTTAGTGTTAAATGTGAATTTGTTTAATTTTGTGTTTAATTTGTCAAATACAGTCTTATTGATGTGATTTAATTCTGATTTTAGGGTTGATTTGATGAACGTTAATTGCAAATATTGTTAACTAATTATAAATTTATACCAAATCAACTCTAAAATTCAAATTAACACTAAAACATTTACACAAAATATGTAACTTTTATTAGATATAAGTATTACGTTGGACAAAAACCCACGTATATACATTAAAGAAAAGTGTAAAAATCAGGTTGTTTAATGTCTTTTCTGGTGCGATTTGGAAATATTTTGGCTTTTCTATCGGTTTTTCTTTATATTATAAATAAGGTTAATGTACCATTAATGTTTTAATAATTTGATAATCAACTTTATGTCATATTTTAATCCATATTCTTTTCAAATTTTAATTTTGATCCGAATAATAATAATTAAAATTTAATGAATATATAAAATTTCACTCTTAAATTTAGTAATTAAATTTACTTTGTTACTTTTACTTTTTTTAAGGTGACTTTAGTACTTGAACTTGACAACTAAATTTATTTTGATCCCTGAACTTGTAAAATATAAAAATTTGATTATATGACACTGTGAGATTGTATCACGTCATTACTTTTATAAATTTTTAAGTGATGTGATATAATACAAGAGTGTCACATTTAGTTTTAGTTTGGATGGGTGGTTTGTTTACCTCTAGTGAAGTTAAAAACAGCGGTAGTTGTGAGATTAGTTATTGTAGCGATAAGATTGAATATTGTAGTAGTGAGGTTAAAAACAATAGTGGGGTGTATGTTTGAATTTAAAAGCAGTTGTAGAGGTAAAGTGAGAATAGAAAATGACTATTAAAAACATTAGATTAGAAATGATATATAATCGAAGTTTTTTAAATTATTTTACTTTCACGAAATTATTAAAAATATGTGAATTTATAAATTTATTTAATAAAATATTAAAATGTATCTTCAGATATTTTATTATAAATATTTTAATAAATGGTTAAATATAAAATTAGTACCGAACTTGTCCACTTCTCCAAGATTGGTACTTATGGTTTTTTGTTCTAGATTGGTACCCGAACTATTTTCGGTCCACTATATTGGTACCTGACACTAACACTATTAATTTTTTCTAACATGACATCACTGGCCAATCGCGTGCTGCCACGTGACGTCCTATTGTACTTCATTTTTCTTTTTATTTTCCCTCCTCTTCCCTTTTTCATTTCTTTTCTTGTTTTTTTTTCTGCATCTGTTTCTACATGTCTTTATTTTCTTCTTTCTTTCTTCTATCAAAAACTCATTTCATTGCTTCATTTCCCATTATTCTCAATCCTACAAAAACCCCAACACAACAAGAAGCGAAGAATACAAGACCCTAAAATTTTCTTCATGTTTCTTCTTCTCAATATTGGCTTTTTCCATTTTTAAATCTTACTCCATAGAAGCCATTCAAAAACCCAAGCCCTCCTTCATCTGTAGCAACTAAATCTTGAGATTCGAAGTAGGGTGAGTATTTGATCGAGTCAAAAATTTCGAGTTAGTCGAGTAGACGAATCATATTTTAGCAACTGAACTCGATTTGTAATTTTTTTTTAATCGAATCGAATCGATCAAAAAATTTCGAGTGGAGCCGAGTTAAAAAATCTTATTATTTATACCTAATGTTACGTTTACATGGACCGATTAGTTAACTAGTATACGAATTACAAGATTATTTAACTACATCAACAATATAATAGTTTTGCCTTTTAACTTAATGAGTAAACATTTATCAAAACGATGTAGTTTTGTCTTTTTAACTTAATGATTTTGAGTTTTAATTTTAGAAAAGGTGAACATTTATCAAAACGACGTAGTTTTGCCTTTTCTTATTCGAAAATTTAGATAACTTGAATTGTGTAATTCATATTTGAGTTAAATCGAAAAACTTAATTTTTTTTATTCGAGTTTATCTAAAAATAACTTGATTAACTCAAATAACTCGAACTATTTAATTCAAAATTTGAATTTTTTATCGAGTTTTTTGAATCGAATCAGATTTTTCTCACACCTATTTCGAAGCCAAAATTGAGATAAACTCGAGTGCAAGCTTAGTAAATTTCTCAGACCCATTTCTTCTTTTACTTCTTGTGTAAATAATTGGTTTTTGGATCTGGGTTTTGGGTGAAAGCAAAGGAGAAACGATGAAAATGGAAAGATATATGGTGGATTCGAAAAATGGGTTTAAAAAAATATTGGTGCTATAGTGAAGGATTTGGGATTTGAATTGAATGTTATTCTCCATTGTTCATGAAAATGGATTGGTAAAACAAAAAATAAAATGAAAATTTGAAAAAAAAATGGAACTTATAACTTAATCTTTTATATTAATTTTCAATTTTTTTTTTTAGATGAAAGGAGGGACTGTTTGGTTTCAATCACAATCTTTTTGGTCCTTCCCTTTTGTTGCTACTGCTGCATATTATAGTAACTAACTTGGTGTTTACGGGTTGTACTGAGCAGAAATTTCAAGACCCATCTAGGGTTTACTTACAGAAACAAAAAAATTTAAAGCAAGATTTGATTTCACAATCATCATAGAGAACTTTCTTCGTTGCAATTGGCCCTTAAATTGGGAGATTCAGAAGAGTGAAGAAGAAAGATGAAGAAGACAGAGGTAGGAAAAGATAAAAGAAAAGGAAGAAAACAAAAACAAAAACAAAAAGAAAGATGTATGAACATTGAGAAAATTGGGAGAGGGGGTTGACAGAAGAAAGAAGGAAGAAAAATGAAGAAATGTAGAAGTAGGCGCAGAGCAAAAAAAGATGAAAAAAAAAAAACAAAGGAAGAGGAGGAAAAATAAAAAAGAAAATAAAAAGAAAAGCGAAAAAAAAGGAAGTATAATAGGACATCACGTGGCTGTAGAGTTCAATTTATGCCCGGGTCCAAAAAAACCATTTAATAAGCCAATCTAATACAAACAGTCCATTTACCTAAATTATCAGCCCAAACCCGAATGACCCAATTAAAAGCCCAAATAATTAACTTAGACCCAATACCTAATTTAAGCCCACTAAGCCCAAAAGAAAAACAATCAGGAAACCCTAGTAGCTTTTGCGCGCCGCAGCCTCCAAACGACCCCCACGCTCGTGCTCGGCCATGTTGCCTTCGAAACCTCCGCGCCCGTAACGTGCGCCTCCACGTCTCCGTGTTGTACCTACAGAAGAGGAAACCCCAATAACAGCAAAGGGATTGTATTCGGGATTTGATTCTATTTTGGGGGGATTTTTTTTTAAGCTATAAAAAGAGGAATAATCGAATGTAACAAGGGATTTTTTTTTTTACACGATTGATACAAATACAAAAGCCATACATTACTTTTCTGAGGGCTTCAGAATCAAAAAATCCAGAAAAGGTTTCTCTTTTATTTTTTTATTCTCGAATCTGTTTGTTTTCTTCATTTATTTCATTTTTTGTTTTTTAAAATACAAAGGTCTTAAACATTAAAAAGGGGAAAAACTTACGTTTTTAAATTTACCACCGTAGTGTCTGGTGGCGTATGCCATGAAAACGCTGGCGATGTCGCTCTAAGCTTCACTGGACGGAGAGGTTAGAGAGAACAAGGGGAGGAGAATCAAATCATATATTGCTGAAGTAAGAACGCCGTTGAGAGAGGTTTGGAGAAGAATGGTGGAAAGAGGTTTAATTATGCAAGATGTAGGGGGCAAATCCCGAGAAGCAAGGAACTACTGTGAGTTCCACGAGGAGGAGGACCATGAGATCCAGCAATGTAGTGAATTCAGGGCCCTAGTGCAAGGGTTAATGGATAACAAAGAGCTGGAGTTCTTTGACTCTTCTGAAGGAGAAAAAGTGTGCACCATAGAAGGAGAGTCGGTAGAGAATGACAGTGAGATCAAATGGGGATCAATGACTTTTCCATATATATCCAGTGCATTCGTATCGGAAGGAATTGTCCATCTAGGGCCGGAGAACATGAATGAAGAAACGGTTGAAGACATGTTGAAAACTGTGAGCATCAACGCCGTATTTGAAGAGGGATCGAAGGAAGAAAACTTAGCGGGCATACGTCCCTATGAGTTTGGAAGTGTTCTGAACAACTGGACTGCGGAGGAAATTCCTGTTATTTTTAGAGCTAACAAAGAGTAATGTTCAAAACACACTTATCGTTTTAAGCCTAGAAACAATAAGAATCTTTTGTGAAATAGGCTCATGTTCAAACATCTTTATTTTTAATAAAAAATGCATTTTTGTGTTTCATGCTGGGCAATTTTTTTTCTTTTTATTCTCTCATTTCATTCATAATCATATCATATAAATAATCATCCTTAGAATCATTTATTCTTTAAAATTTGCCCTCGTACCTACAACAGGTACCCAAATATCGAGACATGAGCAACGCTGTTACAGGCTCCCTTTTGAGTGAAATTTGGGTCTAAAAGGATCTGAGGATTTTGAAGATGTCAGAGATTGTAACTTATCTTTTTGATTTGTTAAGGATGGTAGAACAAAATGAAAATAGACTCTACCGTACAAAGCGTCAGTGGACATTGCGAGTCTAGGAAATGAGTGAAGATCGAAGCCTAGCCCACCACAGAAACAAAGCGAGACGTCATTGAGTTATTCCAAGAATTCAAAGATGTCTTTGCACGATAGCATCAAGATATGCCTGCGCACGAGGAGGCTATGGAGTGTTCGAAAAGGCACATGCTAAGAGTTTTCCGATAGCCAGGTTGATTATAAGATTCGGGTACCGCTGGTCTACCATGAAAGGGAGATCACATCAGTTATGCCGTAAATGCCAAATTGAGAAGACATGACTTATATGCTTCATCTATTTTTTCCTATACTTGGGGCATAGATGTTACGAGGACGATCTCGTCAAAAGCATCTAGTTGATACCTATTCATCTTCATGATTGTCAATTATTTCACTGAGAGGGTGAAGGCCGGTTCCTATGGCAAAGTTACAAAGTCAACCGTCGTCAAATTCAAGTTTGAATTCAGAAAAAAAGAGAAGGAAAAAGAAAAGAAAAGAAGAAAACCATCCAAAAATATTTTGAAAGATGATTGAAACTTGTAAAGATTGGCATAGACTAGTTACCATTTACCCTCTATGCTTCTCAAATGTTGGCCAGGACCTCCACCGGGGCAACACCTTTCTCATTGGTTTATGGGATGGATGCAGTCTTGCCCATCAAAGTTGAAATTCCTTCTCTTCGGATTTTGTCAGAGCTAAAGTTAGATGAAACGGAATGGTTCAGTCTCGGTACAATTAACTGAATCTGATCGAGGAAAAAGGTTAAGAGCCATCCGTCATGGTCAAATGTACCAGATGCGAATGATGCGGGCTTACAACAAAAAAGTCCATCCCCAGAGTGTTCCATTAAGGAGACTTGGTATTGAAAAAGATCCTCCTTATGCAAAAGGACTTCAAAGGAAAGTGGATGCCTAATTGGGAAGGATCTTATGTTGAAAAGAAGGACTTTTTTAGATGAGCATTGATACTAGCCGAGATGGACGGCAAGAGTCAACCGAACCCAATTAATGCAGACTCAGTCAAGAAACACTTCACTTAAGAAGGAAATAGGCCAAGGCGAAAACCCGCAAAGGGCGCTTTGGGGCTTTCTGCACAAAAAAAAAAACCGGAGAGGCCAAGGTGAAAACCCTCAAAGGGCGCTTTGAGACAAAAGGGGCTTTGAGTCGAAAACCCAAAAAGGGCGGCTCAAATTGTGATCAAATCGTGATAGGGCATACAGTAGTTTTGCTACGCTTGAATTAATAATGAGGAAGTATGTTACGTCTTGGGGCATCGACAAAGTACTCCGGATCCCCTAAACACATATTGAGCTTAAAATGGTCCTCAAGAAGTTTGAATAGAGAAGCTCAAGCTGCGATATCTGGGACACCTAGTTTCCATCTTACCCATTCTGAATTTGCTCGCTTCAAAATACACTACCAATAAATTTCCTTCTTGACTGCATTTGCTATCTTTGCTTAACTTATTTGTTTCGAGCTATGCTCCTAATTAATTTTTTTTCTTGTCCATTGTTATGACCTCTTTCAAGCATTTTGCATTGAAATAACGACTAGTGGACTAATAATAGTTTCATAAAAGAATTTTTGGATATTACTCTGCAAGTCTCTAAATATTGCAAGAATATGAAATAGGACAATTATTTAAGAGCTCACCAAGCTTAGAGGGCTAGGAGCACTTGGAAAATAAGGGCCTAAGCATGGCTACATCTTCAGATTCTCTGTTGAAAATATCGGCTGAACAAGAAGACATACGTCAAGGGTATCACCTTAACAAATAGCGAGTAATGATAGCCCAAAAGTTAAAAAAAATCGAATCATTCTCATTTTGCATTCATTCATAATAAATTGGTTAGGAGCATTTTTCAATCACAACATCCTAATCATTTGGCATAAGCATAGATCCCATAAAATCAATTCTACAGGTAGGTTCCCTAGAGGAAAATGTAGCAAAATTGATCGGAGTTACAGAATTTAGCAGATCTTATCTCCACTGAGCAGGAGTGGAGCAGATCGAAAACGATGAGCCTTAATCCCCTAAGCAGTAGGGTAACAGGCCGAAAATTACAGATCTTATCTCCCTAAACAGTAGTGGAGCGGATCGAAGACGATGAGCCTTAATCCCATAAGCAGTAGGGTAACAGGCCAAAAATTACAGATCTTATCTCCCTAAGCAGTAGTGGAGCGGATCGAAGACGATGAGCCTTAATCCCTAAGTAGTAGGGTAACAGGCCGAAAATTACAGATCTTATCTCCATAAGCAGTAGTGGAGAAGATCGACGATGATGAGCCTTAAGCCCCTAAGCAGTAGGGTAATAGGCTGAAAATTACAGATCTTATCTCTCTAAGTAGTAGTGGAGCAGATCGAAGACAATGAGCATTAATCCCCTAAGCAGTAGGGCAACAGGCCGAAAATTACAGATCTTATCTCCCTAAGCAGTAGTGGAGCGAATCGAAGATGATGAGCCTTAATCCCCTAAACAGTAGGGTAACAGGTCAAAAATTACAGATCTTAATCCCCTAAGCGGTAGGGTAACAGACTGAAAATAGCAGATCTTGTCCCCACTGAGTAGGAGTGGAGTAGATCGAAGACAGCAAATCTTATCTCTATGTATCGGTAATAGAGCAGACTGAAGAGTGCAAATCTTATCCCCATTGAGCAGGAGTGAGGCAGATCGAAAATGTCGAATCTTATCTCTATGTATCGGCAATGGGGCAGATTTAAGCCACTAGCCTTATCTCCCTGAGCAGTAGGGCAACAGGCTGAAGATAACAGATCTTATCTCTACTGAGCAGGAGTAGAGCAGATCGAAGACAGTAAGCCTTAATCCCCTAAACAGTAGGGTAACAGGCTGAAAATAACAGATCTTATCTCCACTAAGCAGGAGTGGAGCATATCAAAAATTACGAGTCTTATTTCCATGTATCGGCAATGGAGCAGACTAAAGAGTGCAAGTCTTATCTCCACTGAGCAGGAGTGGAGCAGATCGAAAAGGACAGCAAGTCTTATCTCCATGTATCGGCAATAGAGCAGACTAAAGAGAGCAGGTCTTATCTCCACTGAGCAGGAGTGCAACAGATCGAAAAGGGTGAATCTTATCTCCAGGTATCGGCAATGGAGCAGATTTAAGCCACTGGCCTTAACCCCCTAAGCAATAGGGTAACAGGCTGAAAATTACAGATCATATCTCCCTAAGCAGTAGTGGAGTTGATTGGAACGAAAATTCCTATACCACCGAAGATACGGTGGGTTAAAGCGAGGCTACCTGAAGAAAGGAAGCACCAAGAAGTCGAGACTTAGCAAGACTGGGCAAAATTGATCCTCTTAAAGTCTTTGCTCTATTCTCGTTACACGATAACGAGCAAAGAGGGGTAGCTGTAAAGTTCAATTTATGCCCGGGTCCAAAAAAACCATTTAATAAGCCAGTCCAATACAAACAGTCCATTTACCTAAATTATCAGCCCAAACCTGAATGACCCAATTAAAAGCCCAAATAATTAACTCAGGCCCAATACCTAATTTAAGCCCACTAAGCCCAAAAGAAAAACAATCAGGAAACCCTAGTAGCTTTTGCGCGCCGCAGCCTCCAAACGACCCTCACGCTCGTGCTCGGCCACGTTGCCTCTGAAACCTCTACGCCCGCAACGTGCGCCTTCACGTCTCCATGTTGTACCTACAGAAGAGGAAAACCCAACAACAGCAAAGGGATTGTATTCGGGATTTGATTATATTTTTTTTAGGCTATAAAAAGGGGAATAATCGAATGTAACAGGGGATTTTTTTTTACACGATTGATACAAATACAAAAGCCATACATTACTTTTCCGAGGGCTTCAGAATCAAAAAATCCAGAAAAGGTTTCTCTTTTATTTTTTTTATTCTCGAATCTGTTTGTTTTCTTCATTTATTTCTTTTTTTGTTTTTTTAAAATACAAAGGTCTTAAACATTAAAAAGGGGAAAAACTTAAACATTAAAAAGGGGAAAAACTTACGTTTTTAAATACACGGTGGCATGTGTGAAAAACGCATTGTGATCGTTTGGAAGCTTCACTTGGACGGAGGGTTAGAGAGAATGCTTAAAAGTTTTTTTTATGTTTTGAAAAAATGAAAAGAAGCGAGGAATTTTTGGAAAAAAGTGTTTATATAGGGCCACAAAACGGTGCCGTTTTACACCAGGCCTTAAATAATCAAAACGGCACCGTTTCGATTTTAACCCGTGTGCGCGGCCCGACCCGCAAGGAGGGTCCGCGCGTTTTGGTCAATTGGGCTATTTGCAACCCTAGTCCCTCTGTTTTTTAAACTGCTTCAATTTAGTACATTTGTTAACTTTTTTTTATTGTTTTAAATTTGGCCACAGCAATTTGTTGAGTATTCCAATTGGGTCCCTAATGCGCTAATCCACTGGGGAAAGGACGCGTGTCCCGGAAAGGGGTTTATTGCCTATTTGGCCCCCGAATTTCCATTCTAATTTCAATTTAGTTTTTTTTACGTATTTTACTTTATTTTCAAATTAATTATTTTTAATATCTATAATTATACTTATTATTAGTACTATATTTATTATTATCAGTACCCCTATTTTATATATACTATTATTATTATGATTAAAATCGTTTCTATTATATTTTATTATATATGTATTACATTTATTATTATTTTTTTTATTATAATTATTATTACTATTTATACTATTCTATTACTAATATTTTTTTACTATGACTGTTCTTATTATTTTCGTTTCCTATTTATATCATTATTTTTATTTTCGTTTTTTTACCCCTATTATTTTTTATCATTATTATTATGTATATATTTTTATCTACCATTATGCTATTATAATTATTATGTTTATTATTATATTTATTTTCACAATCGACATTATTGCCGCTGTTTTACATATTTATCATTATTATAAAAATCGATTTTTTTCCTTCCCTATTATATTTATTATTATTGTTATAATCATTATTATTTTCTATTTACCACTATTACTTCTGATGGTAGTACTATTATTTTAATTTTATTATTATTTTATTATTAGTATTTTTTACTAGTGCCATTATTACTATTTTTATTATTAATATTATTTTTATTTTTTTTTCACTATTCTGATTTGTTTACTCTTGTTCCTATCATAGATCGATGATTTTGAATCACATTTCAACATTTTTTTTGCTTTCATTTTTTTTTCCCAAATTCATAAAAAAGGGTTTCACAAAGGTAATATTTCGTGTTTGGAAGTTCGAGAAATCGTGCCCAATCGTGCTGGGTTTCGATTTTTCGTTCGTCTAGATGACTAAATATCCTTTAAAGATTTTGATCGTGTTTTCTTAAATAAGGCAATATTCCATGTTTAGAAATTCGATAAATAGTGCCCAATCGTGCTGGGTTTCGGTTTTTTGGTTTGGCCAAACAGTGGAATACCCTTTTTTAAATTGCAATGCATGAATTTTGGAAATTATGAAATGATCTTGGTATCGAGGGTTTGAAACATCGTGTCCTATCGTGTTGGATGTGGTATTTCATCATTTCGGAACAAGAGAATTTCGATATCCAATTCAAATTATCCAAACATTTTCTAAAGGACTCATATTTTGAAATCTCTTCCAATTTTCCATATTAGGACATTAATCAATCAATAAGGTACCAATTTTGAACGTTACGAGGGTGCTAATCCTTCCTCGTGCGTAACCGACTCTCGGACCTGTTTTCTTAAAATTCGTAGACCAAATGTTTTATAGGGTGATTTAATCACACTTCAAAAAGATTGGTGACGACTCCGTTTTTCTTTTTAAAGTCGGTCCGTTTTCCAAAAAAAAAATGGTTTCGACAACGTGGCAATACGCAATTGGCCAGTGTTGCCACGCCAGCAAAAAAAATAGTGGCGTTAGTGTCAGGTACCAATGTAGTGGATGGAAAAAAAGTTCGAGTACCAATTTAGGATAAAAAAAAATCATAAGCACTAATCTGGAAGAAGTGGACAAGTTTAGGTACCAATTTTATAGTTAACCATTTAATTAAATTATATAATCAATTTAAATTATTTATTAGATAAAATGATAATTATTTAAATTAAAATCTTTGCATATAATAAAAAATATATTTTATTTTATATTTATACAAATAATAAATAATTAAAATTTATTAAAATTATATATTAAATAATTATTTTACTGATGAATTTTAATATTATTCATGTAATATTTATTTTTATTATTTAATACTGATTTTATGATAAAAAATGTGTTTAATTATTATATAGAATTTTTTAAAAGTTATAAGAAAATAAATTTATATATTTATTATGTAAAAAATAACTTATTATATATTCATCTCTTAATTAATACATAAACTCAGTTTTTCTGAAAAATTAAATTAAAAGTTTTATGAAAAACAAAAATAAAATAAAGGATTTAAAATGTAAATAACCATTTGACTGAACTGTTTTTTTTTCTTACTGGAGCTGTAACCTCCAGTAGGGGTGAGCAAAATCCGATTCGATTCAAAAAACTCGATAAAATTTTCAAATTTTGAATTAAATAGTTCGAGCTATTTGAGTTAATCAAGTTTGTTGGATCAACTCGAATAAAAAATTAAGTTTTTTGGTTTAACTCGAATGCGAATTACACAATTCAAGTTATCCGAAAATCCGAATAAAAAAACGCAAAACTACACCATTTTGATAAATGTTTACCTTTTCTAAAGTTAAAAGTCAAAATCATTAAGTTAAAAGTCAAAACTACGTTGTTTTGATAAATGTTTACTATTAAGTTAAAAGGCAAAACCATTATATTGTTTATGTAGTTAAATAATTTTATACTTCGTTTACTAGTTAAATAATTGGTTCATGTAAATGCAACATTAAGTATAAATAATAGGATTCGTTAACTCGACTCGAATTTTTTTTGACTCGATTCGATCCGATTCAAAAAAAATTCAAATTGAGTTCGGTTGCTAAAATAGGATTCGTCAACTCGATTAACTCGAAATTTTTTGGCTCGATTCGACTCGACTCGATCGAATACTCACCCCTAACCTCCAGTATAAAATTTGGTGGTCAATGAGTTTATAACAACTCATTGGTGATGTTCCAAACTGTAACATCCTGGAAAAGGCCTATGCATTTTCGGTTTAATTGTACGAAATGACATGTCTTAAGTATTATGAATACATTTTTAACATTTTTGGAAACCTGGAAATGCATGGAAATGGGAATGGAAATGAACATTTTTGGAAACCTGGAAATGCATGGAAATGAAAATGGAAATGAACATTTTTGGAAACTTGGAAATGTAAGGAAATGATTCAAAAATGGAAAGTAAACATTTCTGGAAACTTGGAAATGTAAGGAAATGTCAAGTTTACAGAGCCGATCGAAAATTTTTGGAAACTTAAAAATGACCTAGAAATGACGAGTTTTAAGGTTTAAAAGGGGAAATTAACGCAAGGTGGCCTTAAAAGAAAAAGTTTGTGAAATTTGACACACAAATAGGCTTGGAAAAGTGGCCTGAAGATGCCACTTAGGGTCTCTGGAAATGGCGCCACATGCAAGGTGTTGGGCCTGAGTTCGAGTCACTTGGGAAGCAAATAAAGGAGGTTTTATTTTTGCTTCTAGAAGACTGAGGTGGACGGCACATGCTTCTAGAAAGGAGGTGTTTTATTTTCATAAATATTCGATTAAAAAGGTGATAAATAAAGGGTTTTTAAATTGGATTATTTTGAAGAGATAAATGTTGGATTAAACTCTTTTATTTATGATAATTAAAGGATAAAGTTATCAGATAAAGGAGTGGTGGCCAAGTAAGGGACTCCTTAGATGATAATTTCGGCTATAAAAGGAAGGAAGGAGGGCTACTCATCAATTTTTGCTTCCTCCTCTCTCTGCCGAATTCTTAGTGCTCTCCTCTCTTCTTTTCTTTTCTTTTGTCAAGCTGAAATAAATTAATTGTTGGAACCTAGTCGAATATTTTTCTCTCCATTAGAAGCCATAGCCGAATCTCCCTGTGAATCTAAGCAAGGAAGCAGTCGACTGAAGTATTAAGGGGATCTCTTGGGTTTCTACAACTGTCGACTACAAGGAGGAATATTTCGGGATCTAAGGTAAGAAACTATAAGATCCAAAGGTCTTGTTTTAAGTTTTAATGTTAGATTAAACCTAACATGTGATTATAGGAATTTCGACATCCCTAGGAAAGCAAGGATACTTTTCGGGATTTGAGATCACAAAGGTATGTGTTTAAGACATTCGGCCAAGGCCTATTTTAAGTATTTGGATTTATTCCCAAAAGCCGAAACTAACCTATGACGTGTTTTAATGTTGGCTGAATGCAAGAAGGAATACAACAAAGTTTTGGGACTTGATTCTTAAGTCAATCGGTAACAAGGTAGGTTTTCAGTATACAAATCCTACTAGGATTTGGTTTTAAAGCCAAAAAAAAAAGGTTTATTAATGTGTTTAAATGATTGGCCGAATATAGGAGTTAAGGATCTAAATCAGTAGATCGGTTCTTGGGATTTCAAGGACTTCGTTAAGCGAATCAGTGTGTACCCCACACTAACTTTTAATATGATTATGGTAATATGTAATATGTGCATATGGATAGTGTACCGTGTTATGGTACAAAGTACTCAGCACGTTCCTACTTCCACTAGGATTATGAAATATGTTATTTATAACATGTGAAACTTTATAAGAATGTGAATTTAAGTATGATATGCATGATATGGATAATATGGGTCATTCGGGATATATGAAAAGGAGAAGTGAAGTGAATGCGATGACTACGGTCTCACTATCTCGAATGTGGTGACTTCGGTCACATTATCCGAATGTGGTAACCGATTACATTATCGAATCGGTGTCTCTTGACACAATTATATCCGGTGGCTATGCCACAAATTTTATATGGGCGATGAGCACGCGTCGATCGCAATGATCGCGCCGCCGATGGTGTGTAGCGGATGGAGGGTTGACTTAGTAGTCCCCACGGTGTGCGAGTTGGTACGGGGATGTGTAGCGGATGGCATCTAGGTTTGGGTTTGGGTTGCATCATTATCGCTATCACGTTGTATGAATAAGTGTTTGATATGAACATGTATGCACGATCTATTGAATTTTAGTGTTGGTTACACATTGAGTCTGTTGACTCACCCCGCTGTAGGAAACATGTTTGGTGATGAGCAGTGATGGACCGGGACGGTAGATCTTGTGGTGGCCATGCTCAACTTGAAGTTTTATTCAATATGGACACTTTAATTTTATTTAAGTACTTTGGAATTTTATTTTGGGATTTTACTTGTTGTAATAAGGCCATAGTTACATTTCTTTACTTTTATTTTTAATTACTATGTTACGAATTATTTTAAATTAAAGATCAAGTAAAATTATTTCTTTAAAAAAAATAAACCCTAAATTGTTTTGTCACCTTAATTAATTGGATTTTCAAATAAAATAAATGGGTTTCCAACCTAAGCCCAACCCAAAACGATATATTTTTAAAAATTACACAAATTTTCTCTAAGTAACAAGAACTTTGAAACCGGTTTACTTAAGGAACATACTAGATCCGGTTAAGGCTCGTGGGCCGGGTGTGGGGTGTTTCACAAACACCTCCAAAATGACGTGCATTTAAATCACATTTTTTTCTCCTAATATTCCCAATGCACTGGAGATAAAAGGTAATCTAAAGGAGCCCTTAGTGTTGTAATAAATGAATCGGTCATTGAACAAGATAAATCAACCATTCTCAATTCAACCAATTAGATCGGTTTGACCGTTAGATCAACAATAATTAAATAAATAATTAAAAATTCATAACAATATAAATTTTTAAAAAAATTTAATAAAATTATTAAACCCTTTCAACCTGTTCAATTGTTGATTTTTGTCCTAGTTTTCGATTTTTACCAATTTCAAGCAGTGTATGATTCAACCGGTTCAACCACTTTATTCAAATTGTTATATCAATAAGTTCTCAATCTATCTGATCCGGTCTCGTTCTAATAACATTGGTTAAATCATCAAATCATGGCAGAATCCAAGTTTAAGGACTAAAATGGGTCTAGTTACCAAGTTCAAGTGGACAAAAAAAGTACAGGAACCAAACTGGACATAGTTGCCAAGTTAATGGGCCAAAAATTATATTATCTCTAAATTTTACTAATAGACTTATACCATGCATAAGTTTTGGATTTAGACATTTAGTTCTTGATTTTCAATTTGATCATTTTTTATTTGTCTTTGTAATTTTTTTTGTGAGTGTTATGTAAAAATAGCAAGCTAGTATAGCATTGGGTCACGGGCCACAAATTAAAGCCCGTGATAAATGCACACAGAATGCCTTACGGAGGTCAACTGATTAAATGAGGCTTATTTGACTTACTTAAACTGACCCAATACGTAAAATATGTGGAGAAACCCATCTAGTTAACCTGGTGAATATTTTACCAGGGTGAATATTTTTTAATCTTAGAGGATCTTGGAAAATCCTTTAAGAATCTCAATTTGTAGATTGACTTTAATCTCAGTCGTTGATGTAATTTAAATTGTACCATTGGATCTAGGGGAGCTTAACTATAAATAGATATTTTCCTTCTCATTTGTAATCATCCCATTATTGAGTAACCAAATACTTTTGAGAGCATTTACTCAAATACCTTGTGTCGATACCCTTTTTTTTGAAATCGACTTTTTGTTAAAAAAAGGAAAATGGAGTCGCCACCAATAATTTTTTATATGAGGTGCGATCGGATCACATCGTAATTTAATAGTTTTAATAAACGATTTGATTTACTAAAACAACGATTCTTGGTCTATAAACTTCGAGAAATGAGTTCGGAAGTCGGTTACGCATGATGAAGGATTAGCACCCTCGAAACGCCCAAAATTGGTACCTAGTTGATTACTTGATGTCTTTAGTGTCGAAAATTAAAAATTTGAAGATATTTTAAAATACAATCATTTATTAAGACATTACTCAATTAAATTAATTTTCACGAAAAATGGCTTATTTCAAGTTAATTGAGAAGAAAGGATCATGTCCCGTAAGTTAGGACACAATGCCTTAGATCATCGAGAACGAAAATGAACGCCATTTAATCATCACTTAAATCTTCTTTTTATTTATTTTAAAGTGAATATTCGACTATCCCGATTTTAGAAAGAAGCCATATTCCATAAGTTAAGAACACGACTTTTCTAATTCCAAAATAATGAACATTACTTTGATTTACAAAAAATTTCTTTTTTGTGCCTCGTGTAAAGACGAATGCAATATTTAAAATAATGTGTATTGAGCTTATTTGGGTATAATATACTCGTGGATAAATGCTTAGAAATAATTTAAAATGGCTATGTGAGTAGAAAAATAAATAATAAGTAAATAAAGGAGTACTATAATAATAATGTAATCATAATAATAAAATAGATAAGATTATTTAAAATAAAAATAAACGGAAGAGGCATGACAAGACATGAAAGTACTAAAAATAAAATAAATAAAAAATTTAAAAAAATGAAGTAATGATGATAATATGACAAAATATAAAAAAATCAACAATATGAAATTTAAAATAATGAAACAGCAAGACAATAATAAATAAGTAAGCAAATAAAAAATATTGAAAGGCTTGCCATAATAAATGAATAAATAAATAAATTAATGAAAATTTGAAAATAAATAAATAAATTAATGAAAAGTTGAAAATAAATAAATAAATAAATAAATAAATAAATAATAGAAAAAAATATTTAATGAAGAGCTGAAATTAAATAGATAAGGAATTAAATTGAAATTTAAATAAAAATCAAATTATAAATAGCAAAATAATAAAAGAAAAGGGAAAATAAGGACTAAATTGAATGTCCATTGAAATATAAGGTCTGAACTAAAAAAACATAAATGACTAAATTAAATCACGATGCAAAGTTTCGAGGGCTTAGAAGAAATTAATCCAAAATAAACGCGTCTTTGCCCCAAGGGTCAGCGGTCTGAGGACCAAACTGAAAGGAATTTAAAATTAAGTGGCGCATTCTGAAAAGAAGGAAAAAAATGAATAATGACCAAATTGAAAATAGGCCCAAAAGCGGAAGGACCCATGGAACAATTACCCCATGTCAAAAACGCGCGGATCCTGAGTGGTTCGGGTCAAGTCTCGGGTCGACAACTGGGTTAGAGGCCAAAACGACGCCGTTTTGGCGTTTGGAAATGAAACCCAAAACGACGCCGTTTTGGAATGCTATAAAAGCAGAAATTTTAAGAAAAAAAAATCATTTGCTTCCCTTTTAGAAAAAAAAAAATCTTTCTCTTCTTTTCTCTTTGGGCACTGCCAAGATCCGGCCATGGCTCCTGCCATCGATGTAATGACCTGAATTTTTAGTGGTGTCAGAACGGTGATTCGAGGTCACTAAATCTGACAAGTGAGTAGAAAATATTATTAATTTAATGAGTATAAGTTAAATGTGAAGTTAGGAAAATTTTTGAAATAGTGAATACTGTACTAGAAAAAAATATTAAAATAATTAGAATCAAAAACGAGGTATCGAGACCTTGGAGATTTTTAATCTAGCCATAAATATTTTATAAATATTTATGGAGTGCTAATAAGTTAGTATTAAAGTTTCGTCAAGAAATTTTGAAGTTCCGATAGTTAATTGAACAAAAAGGACTAAATTATAACAAATGTAAAATTATGGGAAATGATTAAATAGCTTAAATGATAAAAGAAAGAGGGCTTAAAAGGCAAATAGACCCAAGGTCTATTTGTGCTGGACGGCAGGGGCATGAAATCAGCAAAAAATAAGAAGAATTAAGGGCAAAATTGAAATATTGTAAAATTTACTTAATAAAGCTAGGATTAAAGTGGAATTATCTAGATTTTTCTTTATTTTTCTGCATTCTCATTAGCAAAAACACCATAGAAGGGTTTCCTTAAGCTGGCTTTTAATATTTTTACTGCAAATCGAGAACCGGAAGCAAGTCGAGGAAAATAAAAAAGTAGCATATTAGTCCTTGAATTTTCACAAATTCTACAAATCGACCCAAGTAAGTTCATATGGCTGAAATTTAATAATTAAATGTTAATTTCATGAATTATATAATGTATGATGAGATATATTTGTTGATGAATTGAGAATAAAACAATGCGAAAACCGAATAAATGATCAAATTGAGCGGAACATCGGATTTGAGTACTTCTGATCAGTGACAAGTGATAAGTGGTAGCTTTAGCTACACTTATCTGATCAGTGATAAGTGACAAGTGATAAATGTGATCCGTGTAAGATCGTGGCAGGGCTATGGCTTCGGAAAGTGATAAGTGATCATACGTAAGACCATAGTTATACTATGGCAAAGTGGAAGTGAAGTACTCAATTTTCCGTAACCGTTCCCTAATTTGATTAAGGCTGGTAAGTGACAAAAGGGCCCAAAAGAGTTAAAGTGAATGGATAAGTGGTAGTGAGTTTATACAAGAGGATTCACCAAAATGTGGTTGATAGGTGAACTTAGTAAATGTGTATAATGCATAAGTGTATGAATGTTTGGTAAGATTTATATTTTATGCCTATGAACTTACTAAGTTTCTATAAAATTACTTGAGTGTATTCAATGTCTCATGTAGATTGATGTAAAAATATACGGAGGATCAGATCAATACTGAGGATCACACTATCCAGATTATCTCCGGTAGCTTTTGTAAATTTCCTTTTTGATTTATATGGCATGTACATGGTTTGATGATTATATAAATACCAAAACATGTTTAATGAATATGTATTAAAGTAAAGAGTGATGAATATGTTAAATAGTATAATTATAATAGAAGTATGATTTGGTATCAAATTGATTGAATTGGATTGGATTGGTTGGTTTTAAAATTGCAGGGAAGATTGGATATTTATAAAGGGACTATATTGAGTTCATAACAATAATAATAATAATAATTATAATAATAATTCGTTAAACTTTGGTAATGCCTCATACCCTATTCCAGCGATGAATACGGGTAGGGGGTGTTACAATCGCGCGCATGAGTGGATCACTGCCATGACCAAAATTTTCAGTAAAACCCTCATTTGAACTTTTCGACCCCCAGAATCCAAATCTGGGGTCAGTTTTTTAGAAATGAGGCCAAAAAATCGCCAAAAGGGGATAGAACCCTTCGGCTCCTGACGACGGAGAACAAAATCAGGTATTTTTTACTATATTATATGTATATATATAATATTCAAAAGAAAAATGAAGGAAAAAAAACCTTTGAAAATTTGACTGCTTTTTATTTCAATTTTTTTGTGTATTTCTCCGTGTTTAAAAAAAAAATGGTAAATCCCCTTTCAATCTTACAAGAACTCGGCTTTTATAGTCGTTTTAGATTACAACATGTCTTTTTTTTCTACTATGCTGCTGCTCTTGTTACTATTTGTCTTCGTTTCTTTTCCATTTCTTGTGCTGTTTCTGTTTTCTTTTCTGTCATTTTTCAGGCGTTGACAAGGTCAATGGAGTGGAGACGCTCTCGAGGCATCAAGGGCAACGTTTGCGCTGACAGCGGCGGCTTAGGAACTAGGGTTTTTTTATTTTTTCTGAAAATTTTGGGCTTTAGGATTTAGGTTAACTTTGGGCCATATTGGGCAATTAGAAATTTAGGCTGTAAATTTTTGGTCTTATTATTATTATTATTATTTTATTTCTTGGTTTATTTTTTATGGGCCCGGGCAAATTTGGGCATTTACAGCTGCCCCTCTTTGCTCATTGTCGTGTAACGGGAATGAATCAAATACTTTTAAAAGGGCCAAATTTGCCTGGTCTTGCATAATCTTGACCTCTTTGGTTCTTCTCTTTTTCAAATAGCTTCATCCTATCCCACTGCAACTTTAGAGGTATAGGAATTGTAGTTTCAATCTACTTTGCTACAACTTCGGGGAGATAAGATTTGTAGCTTGTAGCTTTAGTCTATTCCATTGCAACTTCAGGGAGATAAGACTTACTATGGTAGATTTAATCCGACCCACTGCAACTTCAGAGGTATAGGACTTGTCGCTTCAATCTGCTCCAGTGCAACTTCAGGGAGATAAGATTTGTTGTCTTCAATCTGCTCCACTACAACTTCAAAGAGATAAGATTCGACATAGTAAATTTGATCCGACCTACTGCAACTTCAGGGGTATAGAATTTGTGACTTGTAGCTTTAATCTATTCCACTGCAACTTCAGGGAAATAAGATTCGCTATCTTCATTCTGCTCCATTGTATCTTCGGATAGATAAGACTTGTAACTTCAACCTGCTCCACTACAACTTCAGGGAGATAAGGTTTATAGCTTTAGTCTGCTCTACTGCAACTACAGAGAGATAAGATTTGCTATCTTCAGTCTGCTCCACTGCAACTTCAGGGAGATAAGATTCATAGCTTTAATCTACTCTACTGCAATTTCAGAGAAATAAGATTTGCTATCTTCAGTCTCTCTACTGCAACTTCAGGGAGATAAGGTTTATAGCTTTAATCTATTCTACTAGAATTACAGAGAGATAAGATTTGCTATAATGATTTCAATCCATCCCACTGCAACTTCGGCGGTATAGGATTTGTGGCTTTAATCTGCTCTACTACAACTTCAGGGAGATAAGATTTGCCATGATAACTTCAATTCGTCCCATTACAACTTCAGGGGCAGGATTTGTGGCTTTAATCTGCTCCACTGCAACTTCAGGAAGATAAGATTCGTCATGATCACTTCGATCCGTCCCACTGCAACTTTAGGGGTATAAGATTTGTGGCTTTAATCTGCTCAACTGCAACTTCAGGGAGATAAGACTCACTATGATAACTTTGATCCATCCCACTGTAACTTCAGGGGTATAGGAGTTGTGGCTTTAATCTGCTCTACTGTAACTTCAAGGAGATAAGATTCACCATGATAACTTCGATCTGTCCCACTGCAACTTCAAGGGTATAGAATTTGTGGCTTTAATCTACTCTACTGCAACTTCAGGGAGATAAGATTCTCCATGATAATCTTGATCCGTCCCATTGCAACTTCAGGGGTATAGGATTTGTGATTTCACTAATCTGTTACACCGTTCTCTGAGGAACATGACCTATAGAATCCGTTTCATAGGCCTTGTTATGATTAGAATGAATCAAATGCTCATAACTAGATGCGTATGAGTGATATTTGCATGAATGTAGAATATCATTATTCGAGAATGATCCCTTTTTTAATGCTTAGGTTGTCATCGCTCATTGCTCATCAAGGTTTTATCACCGATGTGTTACCATGCCTTCTTGTTCCGCTAGTATCTTTGATAGAAAATCCGAAGAAATAGTCACAATTTAGACCATTCTTTATCAAATATATCCAACCTTTAGGTTTGGTTAGTTCTGACTAGTGGTCTTGTTTTAGGTCCTTGTACTATTAGAAAACTTTCAGAGCAATATGCAAGAAATCCTTTTACTTGAATATTATTAGTTAATTAATCGTTATTTCGACGAAAAATAATTGAAAAATATTATAACAATGGACAAGGTTGAAATTTATTGGGATCAAAGCTTGAAATGAATAGATTAATCAAAGATAGCAAACATTGCTAAAATTCAAAATGAGTAAGATGAAAATAGGTGCCCCAGATATCATAGCATGAGCTTCTTTGCATTAACTTCTCGAGGACCCTTTTGAGCCTGATATGTGTTTAAGAGATCCAGAGTACTTTTTTGATGCCCTAAGATGTAAATTTTCTCCTCCTTGTTATTTCTGAGGGAACAAGACTACCACATGCCCCATCATTTTGTCAAAATTTGAGCTGCCCTTTCTGGGTTTTCAACTCAAAACTCCTTTGGTCTCAAGACGCCCTTTGCGGGTTTTGGCCTTGGCCTCTCATTTTTCTTTTTTTTTTTTAGATGAAATACCTCTTGATTGAATTTGAATTCACAGGGTTGGACACATCTCTATCATCCATCTCGATCAAAATTTGAGTTTCCCTTTCTTGGGTTTTCAACTCAAAACCCTTTTAGTCTTAAGGCGCCCTTCGTGAGTTTTCGCCCTAACCTCTCACTTTTTTTAAAGGTGAAGTACCTCTTCACTAAATCCGAATTCACAAGATTAGGCAGGTTTTTACCATCCACCTCGGTCAAAATCAGTGTTCTTCTAGAAAATGCTTTATTTACCACATAAGGTCCCTCCCAATTTGACATCCATTTTCCTCTAAAGTCCTATTGTATAGGAAGGATCTTTATCAATACCAAGTCCCCCTCATGGAATTCTCTAGGGCGAACCTTTTTTGTTATAAGCCCGCATCGTTCATTTTTGGTACATCTGACCATGACGAATAGCTCTCACTCTCTTTTCTTCAATCAAGTTCAGCTGATCATATCGGGATTAGAGCCATTCTACTTCATCCAACTTCAATTCTGCCAATACTCGGAGAGATGGAATCTCGACTTCGATAGGAAAAATTGCCTCCATTCCATAAACCAATGAGAAAGGCGTTGCCCCGGTAGAGGTTCTAACAGACGTTTGATAAGCGTAAAACGCAAATGGTAACTTCTCATGGAAATATTTGTAAGTCTCGGTTATTTTCCCCACGATCTTCTTAATGTTCTTATTGGCTGCCTCAACTGCACCGTTCATTTTTAGACGATACGGTGACGAGTTGTAGTGTTTGATCTTGAACTGACTGTAGACTTCTAATATTGTACTATTGTTCAAATTCAATGCATTGTCAATTATGATCCTTTCTAGCATTCCATATCAACATATGATCTTCTTCTTTAAGAACTTACTGACTGCCAACTTCGTGACATTGGCATATGAAGCAGCTTCTACCCACTTCGTAAAGTAATCAATGACTACGAAGATAAATAGATACCCATTGGAAGCTTTCGGTGAGATCGGCCCAATGACATCCATACCCCACATGGAGAAAGACCATGGAGAAGTCATGACATGAAGAGGTGAAGGAGACACATGAATTTTGTCTCTATAAATTTGGCACTTATGACATCTTTTGGTGTAACTGATACAATCTCCTTCCATGGTGGACCAATAATACCCGAATCTCATGATTTACCTAGCCATTCTAAAACCATTAGCATGTGTTCCGCAGACGCCTTCGTGGACTTCTTCCAAGATTTTCTTAGCCTCAACAGTGTCCACACATCTTAGTAGTACCTGATCCTTTCTTCTTTTGTATAGGATATCCCCATCTAAGACATAGTCACTGGCTAGTCTTCTCAACGTCCTTTTATCATTCTCAGTTGCTTGGTCAGGGTTTTCACGATTCTTAACATATTGTAGTATACCGTGGTACCAATGGTGGTCGTCCTTTTCTTCTCCCTCAGTATTGTAATAATGAGCCGGAGCCTCGTAAATACTCATCTGGATAGGTTTTACATCCTATTGTTTGTTCACTTTGATCATGTAAGCTAAAGTAGCTAAGGCATCAGCCATCTGGTTTTCATCTCGTGGGAGATAGCAGAAGGTGATATCGTCAAACTCCTCGATTAACTCAAGAACCAACTTTCGATACTTGATTAATTTGGGATCTCTTGTCTCCTATTCTCCCTTAAGTTGACAGATCACTAGTGCAGAATCACTAGCACTTTGATTTCACATTCTATGGCTGCGCGGATACCCATGATGCATGCTTTGTATTCTGCCATATTGTTCGTGCAATCAAAATCCAATTTGCTAGTGAAGGGATAATGATCTCCGTTTGAGGATACCAGGACTACCCCAATTTCGTTACCCACAGCGTTTGAGGCTCCGTCGAAGTTTAGCTTCCAAGGATGACCTTCTTGAGCGTCTTTTTCAGTGATTGCAACATACATTAGATCTTCATTCAGGAAATCAAAGTTCAAAGGCTTATAATCTTCTAGAGCTCTACTAGCTAGAACATCCGCTATTGCGCTTCCTTTGATTGCCTTCTGGTTCACATAGACTATGTCAAATTTAGAAAGCAGAATTTACCATCGGGCCATTCTTCCATTTGGAGTAGTCAACTCCATCATGTATTTTAGAGGGTCCAGCTTTGAGATGAGCCAAGTTGTGTGGTACAGCATGAATTGTCTCAATCTTCGGGTTGTCTAAATCAGGGTGTAACATAACTTCTCGATTGGCGAATATATTATCTCACATTCAGTGAATTTCTTATTGAGATAGTATATCGCTCTTTCTTTTCTTCCCGACTCGTCATGCTGACCAAGCACGCATCCCATGGAATTCTCGAATACTACCAAGTACAGTATCAGCGACATATCTGTGTTAGGTGGCATAAGTACTGAGGCATTGGACAAGACAAGTAATGTTTGACCTTATCGAAAGTCTTTTGGCACTCATCATCCCAAATGTCTGGGTTGTGTTTCTTAAGGAGACGGAATATAAGGTCGCATTTCTCAGTTAATTGTGAAATGAACCGTGCAATATAATTTAATCTTTCTAGGAAACCTCGAACCTCCTTTTGAGTGCGTGGTGGAAGCAATTGCTGTATAGCCTTTACTTTGTCTGGGTTGATCTCAATACCCTTTTCACTGACTACAAATCCTAGCAATTTTCCCGACCTAGCCTCGAAAGTACATTTTGCTGGATTGAGCTTCAGTTGGAATTTTCTCAATCTCAAGAACAATCCCCTCAGGACTTGTATATGCTCATTTTCTGTTCGGAATTTTACGTTCATATCATCGACATAAACCTCGATCATGTCATTAAACAAGGTCATCATGGCTCTTTGATACGTTGCTCCCACATTTTTCTGTTCAAATGGCATCACCTTATAGCAAAATGTTCCCCACATGGTTACGAATGTGGTTTTCTTCAGGTCTTCAGGATGCATCTTTATTTGGTTGTATCTCGAGAAACCATCCCTAAAGGAGAACAGTGAGTAACTTATCGTGTTGTCCACTAAGGTATCAATATGAGGTAATAGAAAATTGTACTTCGGGCTGGCTTTCTTTAAATCTCTGTAGTCTACGCACATTCGTACTTTCCCATCTTTTTTAGAGACGAAGACGATATTAGCTACCCATTTTGAGTATTTAACCACTTGTAAAAAACCAGCATCGAATTGCTTCTTGACCTCCTCTTTTATTTTCAACAAAACGTCGGGTCTCAACCTTCGGAGCTTCTGTTGAAGTAGCTTACACTCTTTCTTATGAGGAGCTGGTGTACCACGATATCAGTACTTAACCCGGGCATGTCTTGATAAGACCATGCAAAGACATCTTTGAATTTTTGGAGTAACTCAATGAGGTCTCGCTTTGTCTCTACAGTGATACAAGCTCTGATATTCACCTCTTTCTTTTCTTTTTTGTCTCCTAAGCTCACAATTTCTACTGACTCTTTGTGAGGTAAGATCTGCTTCTCCTCTTGTTCTTCCATCCTTAACAAATCAGGAGATAGGTTACAATCTCGATTACCTTTAAAGTCCTGAGGTTCCTCCAAACACATATCTTGTTCAAAAAGAGATTTTGAGTAAGTAATAGTGTTGCTAATATCATTGATATCTAGAGACCTACTATAGGAACAAAGGAAGAGCAAAAGAACAAATGAATCTAAGAATAACTACATGTGTGGTATAAGTATGAATGAAATGGAAGGAACAAAAGAATGTTTGCCAAAACGAGACACAAAGATACATTTTATTAAAATAAAAAATAATGGATATGTGCCTTTTTCACAAAATGATTTCTATTACTCCCAGGCTTAGAGCAACATGTGTGTTTTGAATATTACTCTGAAATGGTCCTAAAAACTACAGGAATCTCCTCCACAGTCCAGTTGTTCAGAACACTTTCAGGGATGTAAGAACAAATTCCTGATAGGTTTTTTCAGTTCCTTCTTCAAAGGCACAAACATCTTTCTGTTCCGAACTTTTGATATCTTCAAAGAATTCCAACTCTTTATTATCCATCAGGCTCTGTACTAGAGCTCTGTGCTCTACGCACATTTGGATTTTATGAAATTTATTGCATGCAATGAAATGTAATGTTAATGAATGGAAAAGATGCACACAAAAATGGTGTTGATTCTAGTTCAATTCCATTAGAATAACTTTACGAGAAAACAAGTTTCTTTACATAAAGCAGATACATATACGACCTCGCCTTCACACTCAAAACCTTAACTTTTTTAAGAAACAAAACTAATTCTCAGCCCTAATCCAACTCTGATTTGGACTTCAGACTTTGAACGGCTGGGGTCTGCAAGTGGTCAGCCACTTTTCGTACTCGGACCAAAGTTTCGCTCATAACATGGTCCATATCTCTGACCTGCCCCTCTCACAGGCTGTTACTTTTCTCTTGTTACCTTTTCTCGAACCATATTCGCGCGGCCTTGTTGTCTTCCACTTTATCAAGAAACCCATTCTCCATGGCAGGCTCTCTGTTTAGTAATTGAATGTGAATCAACACCTTTTTAATGATGAAAATGTCATGCAATCACAGTTAAAACAAAATAAAACAAGTCAGTACATTGCATACCAAGCTAGAATTTAAAGCAAACAAGAAATAATAGATAGAGCATCTATTGAAGTGACCGCTAGGGTTTGGTGTGGTTCTACCTAGGGTAAGCTTTTAGGGCTAATTATATACGGTGTGGTTCTAAAGTAAGGGTACCTGAACCGGTAGATTCCTCGATCTTCACCCATTATAGGCTCATATGGGCCGAGTTCAGTTTAGTGGAATACATTTCCCTATGGCTATATGAAGATGAAAATCTCACGAAGACATAGGTACGGATGTATCCCAAAAGCGATCTACTATCCTATACGGAGGTTAAGATCTCACAAAGGAATAGCTTTTCACTCCCACTTAAAATGGTGTAACTGACAGGTTATGTAATGCAGTATGCGAAAACATATCGAAAGGCTCGAACCAATAAAGTAAATATATCAAAATGATGCTGACCATAAAAATGAAATGCAACGAAATGATTAGTAAATTTAAATTAAATTATCAATTTTCGATAAAAAGACAAGAAGTAATCAACTCGTGGCTTGACTCTCTTATTTTTTTCACAATGGAGTCGCCAAGCTGTCGAAACCCCTTTTTTTGAAATCGACTATTTGTTAAAAAAAAGGAAAATGGAGTCGCCACCAATAATTTTTAATATGAGGTGCGATCGGATCACCTCGTAATTTGATAGTTTTAATAAACGGTTTGATTACTAAAACAACGATTCTTGGCTTATTAAATTTGAAGATATTTTAAAATACAATCATTTATTAAGACATTACTCAATTAAATTAATTTTCACGAAAAATGGCTTATTTCAAGTTAATTGAGAAGAAATGATCATGTCTCGTAAGTTAGGACACAATGCCTTATATCCTCGAGAACAAAAATGAACGCCATTTAATCATCACTTAAATCTCGTTTTTATTTATTTTAAAGTGAATATTCGACTATCTCGATTTTAGAAAGAAGTCATATTCCGTAAGTTAAGAACACGACTTTTCTAATTCCAAAATAATGAACATTACTTTGATTTTAAAAAAAAAAATCTTTTTTGTGCCTCGTGCAAAGACGAATGCAATATTTAAAATAATGTGTATTTAGCTTATTTAGGTATAATATACTTGTGGATAAATGCTTAGAAATAGTTTAAAATGGTTATGTGAGTAGAAAAATAAATAATAAGTAAATAAAGGAGTACTATAATAATAATGTAATCATAATAATAAAATAGATAAGATTATTTAAAATAAAAATAGACGGAAGAGACATGACAAGACATGAAAGTACTAAAAATAAAAGAAATAAAAAATTTTAAAAATGAAGTAATAATGATAATATGACAAAATATATAAAAATCAACAATACGAAATTTAAAATAATGAAAAAGCAAGACAATAATAAATAAATAAGCAAATAAAAAATATTGAAAGGCTGAAATTGCCATAATAAATAAATAAATAAATTAATGAAAAGTTGAAAATAAATAAATAAATAATAAAAAATATTTAATGAAGAGCTGAAATTAAATAGATAAGGAATTAAATTGAAATTTAAATAAAAATCAATTATAAATAGCAAAATAATAAAAGAAAAGGGAAAATAAGGACTAAACTGAATGTTCATTGAAATCTAAGGTTTGAATTAAAAAACATAAATGACTAAATAAAAACACTATGCAAAGTTTCGAGGGCTTAAAAGAAATTAAGCCAAAAATAAACGCGTGCTTCCCCCAAGGGTCAGCGGTCTAAGGACCAAATTGAAAGGAATTTAAAATTAAGTGGTGCGTTTAAAAAAGAATGAAAGAAAAAAGAATCAAGACCAAATTGAAAATAGGCCTAAAAGCGGAAGGACCCACGGAACAATTACCCCCATGTCAAAAACGCGTGAATCCTGCGCGGTTCGAGTCGGCAACTGGGTTAAAGGCCAAAACGACGCCGTTTTGGCGTCTGTAAATGAAACCCAAAACAACGTCGTTTTGGAATGCTATAAAAGCATAAATTTTAAGAAAAAAAATCATTTGCTTCCCTTTTAGAAAAAAAATAATTCTTTCTCTTCTTTTCTCTTTGGGTACTACCCAAGATCAGGCCATCGGCGCCGCCATGGACTGCCATGGCCAAAATTTTTAGAAAAACCCTCCTTCGATCTTTTCAACCCTCAGAATCCAAATCTGGGGTCGATTTTTTAGAAAAGTGGCCAAAAAATCGCCAAAAAGGGATAGGACTCTTTGACTTCTAACGACGGAGAAAAAAATTAGGTAATTTTTACTATATTATGTGTGTGTGTGTGTGTGTGTGTGTGTGTGTGTGTGTGTAATATTCAAAAGAAAAATGAAGGAAAATAAACTTTTAAAAATTTGACTACTTTTTATTTCGATTTTTTTTTGTGTATTTCTCCATGTTTTTTTTAAAAAAAAGGAAAACCCCCTTTCAATCTTACAGGAACTCAGCTTTTATAGTTGTTTTAGATTACAACATGTCTTCTTTTCTTTTCTTTTTTTCTGCTATGTTACTGCTCTTGTTACTGTTTGTCTTCGCTTCTTTTTTGTTTCTTGCGCTGTTTCTATTTTCTTTTTTGTCATTTTTGTAGGCGCTGACAAGGTCAACGGAGGGGAGACGCTCCTGAGGCATCAATGGCAACGTTTGCTCTGACAACGGCGGCTTAGGAACTAGGGTTTTTTTTGTTTTTTCTGAAAATTTTGGCCTTTAGGATTTAGGTTAATTTTGGGCCATATTGGGCCCTTAGAAATTTAGGCTGTAAATTTTGTCTTATTATTATTATTTATTTTATTTCTTGGTTTATTTTTTATGGGCCTGGGAAAATTTGGGCATTTACACCTTGTGTGCATTACTTTTTTGTGGCTTATTCAGTTCTTTTGTTACTTCTTTACCTTTAAGTTTGCTTCCGATAAGCTTGTTGCCTTAGAGAATTTTCATTGTGAATTCTTACTTTTGAAAGCTAGGTTGACTTAGGTGGATTTGAAGTTAAGTTTTTGTCTAAGGTCACGCGGTTCGCCAGACTAAAGTTTTAGCCCTGTGGCAGTTAGTATCAGAGTCAATGTTAGTAAATCATCAGTTGAAATTACAAAAGGAGTAGACGATCAGATTGAGCTTAGGGAGACCCGTGAGGAGGGAGGGGGCATGAAAGCTAGCAAATCGAAGGATATGCTGTTGACTTTGGAAGGTCAGATGACCAATCTCGAGAAATTTATAGGTGATACGATCGAGGTAGTTAAGGGACACACCGAAGAGTTGGACTCGATGAAAGAGTAGCTTAAGTAATTTATGATGGAGGCTCTCGATCCCAATGTGGAAGTAATGCAGTGGGTGTTCAATTCTACTATGGATAAGCTGACAGTGAAGGATGATACTCTAGAGGTTATGGTGTTGACTTTGAAGGAACATATTGAGAAGCTCAAGGAGAAGCTCGTTATCTGCAAAACTAATTTGGGTAAAGGGATACTGGATACAGTTCCTAAGCAGCATAAAATGGATGTTCCCATATTGAAAGGGTTTAAGGGGACAAGGTTTGCGAGGAATGTAAACAATTTCTTATGCAGAATGGAACACTACTTTCATGTGATAGACATTGAAAATGATGCCACTAAGGTAAACGTCGCTTCAAGTTATTTTACCGATATCATTATTTTATGATGGCCTCATAGGTCCACAGATGAGAGGTAAGAGGTGATATCAATATTGGGATTTGGTGGAGTTACAGAATGAATTTAGGAAGCAATTTTACCACGAGTATGCTGAGGAAGAAGCTTGGGCTAAGTTGTGTTGACTTACGCAACAAGGCATAGTTCGAGAGTTCACTAAGTTGTTACTCAAAATCCTTGATTTGAGTGAGAAAGAGGCATTCTACTGGTTCAAGGATGGGTTAAATCTTTGGGCGAAGCAAGAGTTGCGTCGACTAGCGGTCAAAGAACTTACCAAAGCCATGGCTGAGGCGGAGTCCTTTGTTGAGCTTGATCTGAAGAAAGACAATTTTGAGTCTTCCAAGCCTAAAGAGACGAGCAATGATGGGGATGGCCATTGGGAAGAACAAGATAAAAATGAAAATGATGGTAATGGCAAGAGTAATGGTCATGAGAAACCACGTAATGAGAAGTTGAAGCCCAACGATAAATCGGAGAAGCCAGTGAAGTGCTTCGTATATTATGGTCCGCATAGGGTACGAGACTGCCCAAAAGATTCAAGTTCATTGTGATTAACAAAGAAAAGGAAGCGGAGCCTAAGGAGGATAAATTATTAAAGCTTGGTTCAATGATACTCAATTTTGCTAAAGTGAAGAGGGATCACAAGAAAAAAGGGTTTATGTTTGTGGACATTAACATCGTAGGCCGAATGAGGAGTGTTCTTGTTAATACAAGGACATCTAATTTGTTTATATCGAAAAAGTCGTGGATAAACTTGGTGTCTTAGTTAACAAATCAACTAAAAAGATCAAGATTGCTAATTTCAAAGAGGTCCCAACTATGGGAGTAACATAAGGAGCTGAGCTACAAATTGGGGATTGGAAAGGCAATGAAAAGATTGAGGTAATTCAATTAGATAATTACAAGTTTGTTCTTGGCTTGAATTTCCTTGACAAGATTAATGCTCTATTAGTTCTTTTTGCCGAATTCATATGTATCTTGGATATTTGTCAACGACAATGTATTGTGCTGGTGAGTCATGATGAGAAAGGTGGACCAATGTATTTTCGGTAATCCATCTAGTTGAGGATGTTCATTGTGGTAAGAACATTGACTTGGTTGATTAGAGTGCTACGAAGACCCCCTTGAAAATGCTAGAGGTGCAACAAACCGATATAAAGCCTGTTGAGTTATTAGTGGGGCTACCACTTATGAGAGAGGTAGGATGTGCATCAAACGTTATGGGAAAGTGGTGATGCAAACTGGGTATTTAAAAGGAATAAATATTGTGAAACACTTTCTAGTGTTTTTCATTATGATTGATCATTGACTTGACAAAGACATAAAGAACCTTTCAGAGCTTTGAAAGGGGTAAGTCGAGGGACTTACAAATTAGACTTAGTAGCAATACTAAAAGTTAACCCAATGTTTAATGTGGGTGTGTCAAAGTCTTTTTGTGTGGATCAAGGAGATCCAGTGTAACATCCTAAATTTTTGGGCCTATGCGTTTAATGGGTGAATATGTTTAATATGTTAATTTAAGAAATAGGGGTCCAAATTGGGCTCAAAATTAGGCAAAGGCCTTGGTTAAATTATTAGATTGGGCATTATAGAGTTAAAAGAGTGGTAATTATGTTTAAAATATCAACGTGGGCCTGTGGCCCAACAAAAGGTGGCACTGTAAGGGAACTAGAAGGTGACGCCACACACAAGAAGTTAGGGGCCCAAAATTTAGGTTTAATGAAGCTCAAATCTTTTAATTTAAGTGAGTTAAATTTCGGCATTAAGACTTGATGAGGTGGACGGCTACAAGGCTTAAAATAGGAAGATATATATTTGGATTTTATAATTGATAATATAGAAGATAAAAAGGAGAAAAGATAGGAGCCTATCTACAAGGAGAGTGATGGCCGAAAATCCACCACTGAGAGGAGTAAAGAAATCGGCTATGGCATGGCAAAGGGGTGCCGAATTTTCTCTTTTATTTAGCTTGAGTTTTAATTAATTAGGAAGATGCGTTTTTCGGTTTTATATACAGAGGTGCCGAAAATCCTATAAATAGGGGATAGCTCCTTGATTCTGACACTTAAAACCCTAATTCTATCCTCATTCCTTGTGCCAAAAATCCCTAGCCTCTTCCTCTCTAATTTTTCTTCTTCAATTTCATCAAAAGTCGAAACCTTTTCTCCATTCTTCTTTCCCTTGTGCCGATTTCTCTAAAAAGCCGAAATCTCTATAGTTTTTCTTTATTCATCCTATTTGTGAGTTAAATCTATTCTTTCGGCATTTAAAATCTATTACTTTGGCATTGCCAAATCCTCTTTCTAGTGCTAAATGAAATCCTGTGTGTTGTTAAGGTAAGTGTCGATTTACGCTAGTTTCTCATATTCTATTCTGGTTTTTGAAAGGCAAAAGTCGAAAAAGCTAATAGTTTAATGGTTCTATGTTGGGTGGCATTCTGGGATTTGAAGGAAACTTGGTTGACTAGATCCAAAAGCCGAAAATCATTAGTCTCCAATTTCGGGATTTTAAGAAGAAGATTTCCATAGCTTTCTATTAGATTTGTTCATTGGATACAAGATCTTAACTGTATAATGAGGATTAATGATTAAATATTGTGATAGTAGCTCGATAAGGATTTGTGATGGAATTAAATGTGGATCAGGCAAAGGAGAGAATCCTAAGTTTAAAAAAACGAAGCGGTGTCGCTATTCGGGATTGGCCAGTAGGTTGTGAACCGGCATCCGAACAAAATCTTAGACAGATAGCGTTTTAGTATTTTTACGATAGTGTCGACATAGAGAGTGTCGTCCTAACGGTAACCAGGTGTGTAACACTTTCACACCATTTAGATTGCCTGTTAAAATATGTTTATTAATCTGTTATATTCTAATAAATGCCGAAATCCCGACATAATGATTGAAACCCAAAGAGGGTAAAAGCGAATCACCAGGTTAGTGATCTCTGTCATTCCTAAGTGAATGTTCCTGTTAAGATGACATATGTGATAAGTATGTTGTTTTCTGATTGCATGGGGTTGGGTTTATTGAAAGGGAAGTGTTCTGTTGTAGCGGCCCGTGACACATTCTAGTGGCTAATGCCATTTCGACCGTGACTCTGTCACAACTCGCTTTCGTGGCTTTTGCCATTTCACCTGGTGACTCTGTCACAACTCTGACGATGAGCAGCATGACTGCCATCAATGGTGTGTAGCGGCGTGGGTTGATTGTAGAAATCCCCAATGGTGTGACTGGCAATTAAGAGCAATGACTTCTTTCGATCGAGATGTACAAAAGAGAGAGGCAATTCGAGTTAGACGAAGATAGAGACATAAGTCGAGACAAATGTTTCAAGGAGTAAAATTACCCAACATAGAAAATAATTGAGAATTACTTGAGGCATCGTGGGAGTTCATGGACAAGTTGGACCAGTGACATTCCGAGGATGCAATGAGGGTGTCGCGAGAATGGTTGGGGGTGAATGTCATGGGCCACGAATCAAAGCCCATGACGGATGCACACAGAACGTCCCATGAAGATCAACTGATTAAATAAGGCTTATTTGACCCACTTAAATTGGCCCGATTTGTAAAACATGTGGAGAAACCCATCTACTTAGCTTGGTGAATATAGTAAGTAGCTTATATTTTATTAAGGTGAATATTTTGTAATCTTAGAAGATCTTGTAATATTAGATCTTAGAAAATCCCTTAAGAATCTTAATTTGTAGATATCAGTTATTAATGTAATTTAAATAGTACTATTAGATCTGGAGAGCTCAACTTTAAATAGATACATTCCCCTTATTTGTAATCATATCATTATTGAGTAATCAAATACTTTTGAGAACATTTACTTAAACACCTTGTATGCATGTTTTCTTGTGGCTTATTCGGTTCTTTCATTGCTTTTTTATCTGAGTTTGCTTCTGCTAAGTTCGGTGCCTTAAAGAATTTCTATTGTGAATTATTACTTTTGATAATTAAGTTGACTTAGACAGATTTGAAACTAAAGTTTTGCCTAAAACCACGCGGTTCACTAGACTAAAGTTCTAACCTCATGACAATTGCACGTAATAATATGTTTATCGCATATGACTTTGGAAATGAAAGAATTCAAATTAACAAATTTAAGGACTATTGGTTGGTTAATTTTAAAAAATATATATAGAAACTAAAAATAACAATTAAAATATAAGAACAAAATCCAACAATTACCCATAATACAAGGACTAAAAACAAATTTTGACATTAAAATTAGCTATGTGACACTTATTCCAATTTCAAGAACTATGCTGGAAAAACTCGACTGTGTACAAATATGGACGCAAGAGATAATTATAAATGCTACAGAGCAATTTATCTACATGTTCTTTGTTTTAACTATACATGCTTATCTGCAACAAGTCGAACTTTATTCAGAGATTCTTTAAAGGCTTGCCATGCAACCGTATAATGATCTCGGGATATCATCCCTTCTTCGACAACTTGCATTGCCCGTCTGTGCAAATGGTCGAACCACTGAACTGGGTTGCTAATGTCGATGTTATTGGATCCAAGTTCGGGTATGTATAGTCGCTTAAAATCTTTCCGCCAGCGAGACAAGATATACTGGAAAGGGATTTCCTCCACGCCGTTGTAGTGGAGGACACACAAGCAGTGTCGGCAAAGGTACCCTTTGAAGTTAAAGCAGCTGCATATGCAACGGATTTCTGTTCCGGCTTTGTCATGCATGACTTCGAAGTTCTTGATATTGCTTCGGTCTCCTTCGGCCTCGTGTTCCTTAATCATGTAGGTTATAACCGGTCCGTTGGCATGAACTTGGGTGATGCTAAAACAAGGCATCATCACAACTTCATCTTGGAACCTCCTGAAAATTTCATTCGTATACAACTTCGAAAGCTGTAATTCGTAAAAGCATCTTGTTTTCAACAATGGACTTGAATCTCTCGATTCGAGATCATTGATTGCTTCTATTTTACGCTCTTCTTGCACAAGTAATTCGTACTTGCCAAAAAATTCTTTCAAAGAAGTTTGCTTATGCACAAAACCGTCAAAAAACGAGCTCCTGCACTCACCATTTTCAAAAGTGCACATTCCAGCAAAAAAGGTATCTTTTTGGTAAACCGGAGCCCATCGCTCTCTTTCCTCGTACAGAGTACAAAGCCATGCATGATCTGCAAGTCCGAACCGTCGAATCATATCATCCCAGCCCATTTCAAATTCGTCCACCTTCACGGTCTCATAGACTGTCCTATTTAATATCATTTGAAAGACACCAGATTCCTGCAACTCTCCCAAATTCTCGAATAAGCTTTGCATGACATGCGACAAATGCAGTCGATGGTGAGCCCTGGGAAACACCTCAGATATTGCACTTTGCATGGCCCTGCAGTGGTCTGTGATTATGGTTTGCGGAGAGCGACCAGACATACAAGTAAGCCATGCCCTAAATAGCCAAACATATGATTCGAATGTATCATCAGCAAGCAAACCACAGCCCAGCAAGATAGACTGCCCATGATGATTTACTCCAACAAATGCCACGAGAGGAATCTCGTATTTGTTTGACAAGCACATGGTATCAACTGCAACCACATCACCAAAGTAACCATATGCAGCCCTAGACCTAGAATCCATCCAAAAAACATTCCTTAAACAACCTTCATCATTCAGATCTATCAGGTAAACGAAATTCGGACTAGTAAGCTGAATGCGGCTAAAAAAATCATATATAATTTGGGAATCTCCTTTGTTAAGCTTCAAGCGCTTAGAACGATCAACGGTCTCACTAATTTCTCCTTCAAGTGAGTTCAAGTTTCCATAACCCACTGGATCGCCCGTAGATGTACGGTACAACTTGATAGTCCGCACTTCTACATCCACAGTAGGCTCTACCTTCCTTTTGGCCACAGCATCCATCTTCTTGTGTGACTTACAATTTTGTGCTCTTTCATGGTCAAATAGGTGATTGTGTTCCAGTTTGACTTCATCGACCCTCCATCTATTTGATTCTACTAACCTCAACCTTATCATCGCAAGACAGCCAGTTCTTGTTTCCTTCCTACGACTGTTTGCTTCTTTGATTGTTTTGAAGCCCTCGCAGTTACAACAGAGCACAGCTCCGCGTTTCTCTTTGCTGTTACGCTTCGTCCACGAAGATTTGACCCTAATTGCAAATCCTAGTTCCTTAGCATAACAGTTATAGTAATTATAAGCATCATCGTAAGATTCAAACTCCATCCCCACAGCCGGCGGTGGATAATTTTTTCCTTGGAATATGCCATTTTCAATGGAAACTGCAGTTGCATCATCCCTGTTGCTTTCATGATTGTCGTCAATCTCAAGCATTCCGTCACAATCATCCTGAAGGCCATTGCTTTCAATGTCGAGGCCATTTCCTTCTATGTCAAGGCTATTGCTGTCGATATCAATGTCGTTCCCTTCCATTTCAAGCTCATTTCCATCATCCTCAAATAGTTGCTCACTGTTTTGAGAACCCTCTTCCATCTGAAATGGAAACCCCATCAAATGGATAACTGACACTTAAAGAAAATACAAACAGAATAACCAAAGAAGTAACGCATAAACGATGCTAATACGTGATCTTTGAGATTCCAACTCTTCCCCACGCATTTTGTTTTAAAGAATGGTTACTATAAAAATTTAAGAAAACATGACATTATTGGGAGAGACAGCCACGAACTCCGAAAATATTAGTCTTTATATACCATAAAAAGGACATGAAACTATACCATAAAAAGGACATGAAACTACCTTACTTATACCAAATATATATAAAAGATTTAGTACATTTAACTATGCTCTTCATCCATATTCATTTCTTAGCATGGTTTCACAATTAAAAGTTGTAATCATTTACTCATTTATTCTAACACAGAAATTTAGAAAATTTTTGAATTTTAATGCTTTAAATATCAAGAAGTAAAAACTGGAACTGTAATGGCAAAGAAAAAGAAAACAAGGTTCTCTACTCTTAGCATATCTGAAGAACAGCGTAGTTTCTTCATTGAAAATCAAGGTTCAGCTTAATTAACTAATAAAAAAAGAAGTTTATTAAGAACATCCAAGAAATTAAAGATCAAAACCCTAGAAATGGGAGGAAATGGGAACTGGGAAAGACAAAGAAGTAAATCGAGTGAAGGAAATGGGGGAAACGAACCGTGATGAGGAGGTTGGGCGGCGGGGACGGAGACAAACCGTGATGGTGATCGCCGGTGGAAAACGCCGGATCGCCGGTCATGGTTGGAGTGAGGGTGAGGGAGCCTTGCGTCAAAGTATGAGAGGTTAGTTTTACCCTAAGGCTCTCAATCACTATATTCCCACTTTGGTCCTTTGTTTTCCTTGTATTTGCTTTTGTTAGGTGCAATTGAATAAGAATGGTGCTATTTTTAGAAATATTGAAAAGTTTAGGGACTCAGCCATTTGATTTTCCATTTTGAAGTGAGTCTTCTTTCCTTTCTAGTGGAGCTAAGGATTCCGTGGTTCTGTAATCGATTTGTTAGATTCTGAGTTGAATGATAACTCCACGCGCTGGTTTCAACGTGACACACGCTCCAAAATCTAATCTAACTAACAATCGATTCGGTTATAAAATTACCAAAAGTGATTTATAAAAGTGATTCTTTTTATAAAGGATAGTTATTATTTTCAGGATATTTATATTTTTATATTTTAATTAATCTAAAAAAATACATACATTAAAAATTTTAATATTTGAATCCAGAACATAATATTTTCACTAACTCAACTTTATCATTTAAAACTAGACTTGTTTATAAGTCGGGCTATTCGTCTAAATCTGCTCGAAATTTGGGAGGTTTTGGACAAAAATATTAGACTTGTTTAAAATATGAGCTGGGTTCAAACTTGAACATTTAAAGCCCGACCTGACCCATTTTAAGTTTATAATACTTTATATTATGTTATATTTATATATTATATAATTTAGAATACGTTAAAAAATAAACATATACTAAATATATAATATTACTCTAATTTAAACATTAAAATGTTAAGATCACTATATAAAAAATTTCAATAAATAAAAAGTATTAAATATTAAAATAAAATAAATATTTTATTTAAAAAAATTTAAAAATAATATGGGTAGGTCTAAAATGGGTTGTATTAATTTTTTATAGATATATACGAATTTGGACAAAATTTTTTGTCCAGATTTCGTGTCAAGCCGAACTTGAGTAAGTATAAAGTATATTAATTTATTTTTCAAATAATTTTAGCTTAACTAGTTTTAATATAAAAATAATTTAGGAGGCGTTACACTAAAAAAAATACTTATAGCGCGTGGGAATGTGACGAACTAGTAATACTGTTTTTTTTTTTTTCCTCTGTTTTTCTGGTCCATAATTTATGAGCACAACACTAAACTCTATTTTTATTTTCTCAAACTTTTAAAGAGAAAAATAGACAAAAATGGTGGAGGGAGTTTAGTTCGTTAAAAGCAGTGGCAAAGAAGGCGAAGGTAAATAGCAAAAAAAAAAAAATGACGACGAATCTTCTGCTCACTCCTCAGCCGCTTGCTTTTTCAAAATTCTCTGTTTCAACCAAAAAAGTAGCGATTAACATCCAAAGAGCGACGAGATTCGTCGCCAAAGCCAGTGGTGGAGAAGAGAAGAACGACGAGAAAGGCTTCACTCCGTTTGGTTTCGTCACCGATAATCCTTCCAGCCGCAGCGCCATTCAATTGCCGGAATCCCCCGCTGAGGATGGCAATGTCGGCCAAATGCTTTATGTGAGTAATTTTATTATAGCCGTCGCCGCCTATGCACTTAAAGTTGTGTATTTTATATTCGATGAAAATTTAATGGGATCAAAATTGCAGAGGATAGAAGACAAGGGAAAGGAGTATGGCTCATACATAAAGTCTGGAAAGCTTAGATGGTTTGTTAGAGAAACTGGTAATGCTTCACACTTTCCCTATATTTAAAATCTTGATTGTAATGCTTGAGCTTTAGCTCGGTTGGTACCATTACTATTGCAAGTTGTAACAATAGGAGGATGTGAGTTCGAGATAAGCACGACTTAAGGGTTTTAGGGAGAGTAAGAGTAGAAATAGGAATTGTATAAAAATCTTCAATTGCATATCATGTGTTCATGCTCAGGATTACTTGTCCAAACTCAAGTGTAAAAACTCCATAGTTTGTGTATGGGATGATTTTCCTAATACTAATGTCATATTTAAACTTAACTCTAATTGCTTGGTTGCATTTAGTTTATGCATTTGCTAATTATTTTACTCATTTGAAAAGAAAATGAAAAATGAAATCAAGCAAAGGTATTGTTATTGTTTTGAAAGTAATGTTTGGTGGTTTGTAGGGTCACCTGAAAGCCGACGTGGTACAGTTGTCTTCCTACATGGGGCTCCAACACAATCTTATAGCTATCGGGTTGTAATGTCTCAGGTTGTGTTTAACACATATTCGAATATTAATTTTGACATATAATCTGAATTTTCTTTTTTAAAATTTGAGGTTTCCCTTTGTGTGTTATGAATTAGATGTCAGATGCTGGTTTCCATTGCTTTGCACCTGATTGGATAGGATTTGGTTTCAGTGACAAACCACAGCCTGGATATGGGTTTGATTACACAGGTTTTCGTAGTTACATGATAATACCATCGTCTAATTCACCAACAGTGCGTCAGATGTAAATCCATTAATGCTATATATGTTAATATTTGCAGAGAAGGAGTTCCATGAGGCACTTGACAAGTTATTGGATGTCTTGGAGGTCAAGTCTCCTTTCTTTCTTGTGGTTCAGGTTTGATAATCAGCTATGTCAAACATGAATACTTTCAGATTTAAAATGAAGAGTCATAGCAACATAATCTACATACCTAATTTACTTTTTTTTTTTTTTTTTTTTGGATATGGTTGAAGGGGTTTGTTGTAGGTTCATATGGATTGACATGGGCATTGAAAAATCCCAGCAAGATATCCAAATTAGCAATTTTGAATACTCCATTAACAGTTTCATCTCCTGTTCCTGGACTTTTCCAACAGCTAAGGTTTGGGTTTATCTTTCTATGAATATGTTATTCGGATCCGACAATTACAAGCTAATTGAGTTGGAGTAACATAAATTATGAAATTGTCCTTTTGTTTCTCTCACAGAATACCACTTTTTGGAGAATTTACTTCTCAAAATGCTGTGATAGCTGAACGCTTTATTGAAGCAGGTAGCCCGTATGTATCCAATTCCAATATATATCCCTGCTATTTTCACAATATTTCTCTTCTTATGTTGTAGCAGATACCTATCCGTATTTGTTATTCTCACCTAAATCCGAGTTTCTAAAGATGAAATGGTAAATGTCTTTTGACAGATATGTCCTGAAGCTGGAAAAGGCTGATGTCTATCGATTACCATATTTGGCCAGCAGCGGACCCGGCTTCGGTTTGTCTTTCATCCTTACATTTACGGGCTTTTTTCGGTTAAATGCTTAACATGATACCATAGCTCGTATTATGTTTTGAACCTGAGACTAAATCCAGTTTGTTTATGCATTCACCTAACAAGTCCGGATTTCAAATCCCGGTGTTTACAACTCCTTTAATTCGGGTTTTATTCAAAGACAATCCCAATAATGCAAAAATAGTTTGGTGTTTCAGCATTACTTGAAGCAGCAAGAAAAATTAATTTCAGAGACATCTCAAGTCAAATAGCTGATGGATTTGCATCTGGAAGGTACATTTTCTTCTTTAGTATTTTTATTCTCATATCCAATACTTACATCCGAGCCCGAGCAGTACAGCTCTATAGCTGTATAGCAACTTTCTCCTGTATGGGTATCTAGATATAACCCTTTTAAAAACCCTTTCCTCATCTTCAGATGGGATAAACCAGTTCTGGTTGCTTGGGGTTTAGCGGACAAGTACCTCCCTCAAACAATAGCCGAAGAATTTCGGAAACAAAACCTGAGCTCAGTTGAGCTCAAGCTGATAGAAGGTGCCGGTCATATGCCTCAGGAGGACTGGTAAAACTAGATTCCATTTACATTATCCATTTTCATTTCTGCATTTTTATTTTAATTTATTTTTTGGTCTCATTATATTGAAAATCAACAGGCCTGAGAAAGTTGTCGATGCTTTGAGAATGTTCTTCTAAGTTGCATACCCTTGTTTTTATGCTATTGACTTTCCTTTTCTTGCAAGGTAAGTTACCTACAATTCCTTCTATGTTAGTTCACTTTCTTTCTTCTTTTTAAATTATTCGTGTCTGATAGATATCTGGATGGTGGCGAGTATTTATTGATTTGAATTAATTTAACCAACCAAACCGAATAAATTTAATTTATTTGGTTCAATTTTGAAAATTGATTTATTTAATTAATTCGATGAATTATTCAAAATTTTAAATTGATAAGCAAATAGATTGAATCAGCTGGGTTTTTTTTTTTTTTTGTATTAATTTTAAATTATATGTGACTATGTTATATCATTTATGTTTATAATATTACATGTTATATAATATATAACTAATGGAATCAATTGACTTAAATTGGGTTTTTTTTTTACGGCTTATAATATAGTTTTATTATTATATTAACATAAAATATAAATTTGCAATTTTAGCAGAGAGGCCTTCAGGGCGGCAGTAGGGGAGCTGGCAAGAGTTCCACCTCTAAAATTGAAAATTTAGTTAAAATTGGTAAAATTTTGATTTAATCATAAAAAGATAAATTATTAAAATGGTGAAATTGCATTTAACTCTCATAAAATTAAAAGAAATTAATTTCCTTGCAAAACTCAAAAACATATAAAGCTTATACAAAAATTTGCTTGCAAATCTTTTGGATCTAAAACTACTTATTTCATATTTCCTGCAGGTATTTTACAGAAAACAGAGCAATGTAATTTTCTTATTAACTAAAACTATTGTATAGATTTGTAGTTTAGCACAGGACAAGCATTTTTAAGCTCAGTTGACTTGCATAAAACCTTTCAAATCGGATGAAATTGATTATGTAATTGAAATATAAAATAAAAATATTTTTATTAATAAAAATTAAATTGATTATGGTACCCAATATATGAATAAATAAAAGTGAAAATTTTGGAGGTGATGAATCACTGGATATAAACCATAAAACGGATATAAAGAATAACTATTAATGAAATGAGAAAGAAGAAAAAAAAATTAAATAATTTATTTAGTTATATTGTAATGGATGTCATCCCATAAATATGGAGAGAGAGATTATGTAGCAGTGAGTCAGTGACGGCTATTTTCATTCCATTATTACGGTGACCGGGAAAACCACAAACTAAATAGTTATGTCCTTCTTGAAGAGTGATAAGGTCATCTCCCGTCTCAAATACTTGAGCATCGTCTGCCACATAGCATGCTTCATAACCTTCCTTACCTACCACTGCAACATCGTGGTTCGGTCGATTATACTTAAATTCTGCAAATATATTTTCACATAAGAAAATATTGATTCACACGAGTTCCAAAATTTAAACTGGTCAACTCTATCCCTTGTATGTATGTATTTAAACTTACCGAGGACATCACCAGCCTTGAAGGTTTTGCCATTAGGCCAATTACTAACACCAAAACCCCAACCAGAATCATCACCCACCATGAAATTGGCTGCAATGCTGCTCTGAAAACATAACGGTAGAGTCAACCGAATCATTGCGCTGCCTCTTTCTTGGCCCATTTAGAGTTATAATTTGTGATATAAATGGGTTTGCCCTTTTTATAGCCATTATTTTTAAGAAAAAAAAATAAGAATTTGGTAAACCCCAAAGCCAAATCTTTTTCATTTAATTTGAAATCAACGAATAAGGATTTTATATGACCTAATTGATCCTCTTCTTCACCATACAATCAACATCCAAAAGAAAAAACTAAATTCAGCATTTTCTTATGTTTTTTCAACATTACGTACTCATATCAAATGTAATTTTCTTCGGCATTGTAATGATAAAAAATAATATATGTCAAATTAAATTATCTACTTTTTACAAAAAAAAATATTCAATTACTATTTTAATTCTTATTCAAATGTAAAAAAAGAATTTAAAATAATTAATAAAAATAAATTCTGGTATTAAAAAAAGTTTAAATTCAATATTGACATATATCTAGACCTGATCATGGTCGAGCCAGGCCCACCCAAAAAATAGAAGGTTTGAAAAAAAATTAGGTCCGAAAAATAGGTTTAGGCAAAAAAATAAAGCCAATTTTCTAAAGAGGCTAGGCCTTAAGTAAGCTTTTTTTGCCTAAACATGGCTCGACCAGAATTTGCAAAAAAAACCTGTTGCTTTTTGCTGTTATTTTTTGTCATTTCACTATTATATTGATACTATTTTGTTGTTATTGTTTAAGCCATAACTCTTGTTTTATTGTTAATTTTGTTACTATTTTATAGGCATTTGCTTGCTAAGTTATACCTATCTTAATATTATTTAAGTATAAAAACTAAAGTATTATAAACAAATAAATACTTAACAATAAAATGTATCATGTCTTTATTTGTCATTTTACACGTATTAGCTAAGTTTTACTAAACACTTTTAAATAAACAGTTAATAGAATCAGTTGGTCAAACCAGCCACTGCAATCATCAACTAGCTAGAAATTATTTTATGATCTGTAATCTAAATGTTTGTCTTTTTTCATAGACATTATTTTTGTTTTTTTTTTTTATTGAAATATCAATGAATTTGGTAACCTCAAAACCAAATATTTCTGCATTTAATTTGAAACTAATGTAAGGATTTTATATTACCTAATAAATACTCATCTTTACCTATATAATTTTGATTGGTATAATAAATTTAGCTTTTCATGTTTATATATTTTATTATTTTGACTTTAATTCTAAAAATTCAACAAATTTAACCTTAATATTTACACAAATATTATGAGATATATTTGTTAAAATTCGGACCAAATTAACTAACTAGTTAAAATAAATTTAAAAAAACTCACATATTTACGCATTTACAAAATAAGTTATATGAGATAAATAAATATTGATACACTAGCAATAAAATATTTTAAACCCACAAGTAGACTTTATATACTAGCATATGTCTATTTTTTTAGTACAAAATAATTTATTATTTGTATTATACCTTAAATTGCAGGCATTTTACCCTTTAAATAGTGCTTGTAAAGTTTAAAAACTTCACTAATGATGTATTAAATAATTTTATAATAAATATAATATGCTTTGGATAATTATTCGAAACATTTCATACCAAGTGTTCGTATGAAAATAAAAAACAAAAAAAAGACATGCGACAACATCTTAAACCATTGGTGGAACTTTTTATTTATTTCGCTTGTAGTGTATATAATAATTATCAAACTATCTTAAGGATTATTATTTGATATAGTGGAAACTAAAAATTTTATAAACAAGTTAAAATTATAATAAGTGTCGCTCAAGGTATATTTTAGTATTTATGATATAAATAAATGAGACATTTATCGTATCCTTTTTGTTACAAAAGTCAAATATTTAAAATATTATTTTCAATTTTATTCAAGAAAAGACTCCTTAAAACATGAACAAGAAATTAAGTATCAACTAAAGACTTTAAATCAACACAGGTCTTTTTTTATAGTGCCACTGACTTAAGTGTTTGGTAATCTAAAATTTTAATGTTATGATTAATTGTCTTTAATTACGTACTTTTAAAATTAATAGAAATTAAATTACTTTAATTTTTTTAAAGAGAATAATTAATTTAATCTCGAAATTGAGAGAGATATCATTTTGCCTTTACCTTTGATTAATAATTTTTATACTCTTAATTTTCATCATTCATACCAAATAGAACCTTAAAGTGTAAAATCGATTTAACTAATTAAATTGATTAAATTTTTTAAATTGATAATTGAAAAGAACAAATTAGTTGATATTTTAATTTTATTTTTAAAACATCGTATGTAGTACAAATAAAATTCATTTAGGCAATAATTTTAAATTATCATATGAATATGATGTTAATATACAACTTTTATATAAAAATATAAGTCATTTATTAATAAATAGTTAAAAATGATTAAATTAGCTAAATTAACTACCTTAGATTTAGTAGAGTGGAAAGAAAATTTAAAAGATGAAAATTTTAAGGGGTAGAAAAATAAAAAATATAATTTTTTTTTCCACGATTATGCTTGAGTGGAAAAATAGAAAAATTTAATCATCCATTGTTTAGTAGAGTTGAAAAATGAGAGCAATGAAAATGAAATCTTTAAAAAAAAAAAATACATAATTTTGAACTATCATATACTCATCCCTTGTTCTGTTCTTATTTTTTAAATTTAGAAGGATTAATTTTTATGGATGAAGATAAAAAGTAATATCTACCTTTCTTATCAAGCACATTGAAATTTTTTTTTTTCGTTTTTCCGCTCAGCCAACACATCCTTAAAGTCGGTTTTAATTTATTAGGTTAATTAAGTTAATTTTGTCAGAAAATTTGATATTATATAAATATTAAATATATTAACTGAAGTCTTCATTGTTGAATTATTGATGAAATGAGAAAGGAAAAGAAAGGATAAAAAAAAAAAAGAGAAAAGAAATTTATTTATATATTTATTGTGAAATAACGAATCGAGATTACTACGTAGCAGTAATAGCTATTTTCATGCCACCTTCACAGTGACCTGGGAAACCACATACAAAATAGTTATCTCCCTTTTTAAGCGGAATAAGATCATCTCCCGTCTCGAAAACTGGAGCTTCTTGTGGAATTTTACACGACTCATATGCTTCTTTGTCTACTACTGCAACGTCGTGATTCGCTCGATTATACGTAAATTCAAGGACATCACCCGCCTTGAAGGTTTTTCCCTTGGGCCAATTGCTCACATCGAAACCCCAACCAGAAGCATCACCCACCATGAAAGTGGCCGCAAAGCTGCTCTGAAAACATAACATTAGAGTCAACCAAATCATTGCACTGCCTCTTTCTCGGCCCATTTCTTCTATGTTTTCTTTACACTAGGAATTTTAGAGGTACAATCTGTGATCTAAATGGGTTCGCCCTTTTTATAGCCATTATTCTTTAGAAAATTAAATCAATGAACTTGGTATTAGAAAATTAAATCAATGAACTTGGTAACGTATAAGGATTTTAATTTACCACATAAATCTCCTTTAATGCAATACAGTCACCGTTTATTTATTTGGATACTCATATTAAATGTTATTAAATACAAAATGGTCAATAAATACAAATTTTATATATTTTAAAAACAAACTATTTATTTTTCTAAAAAAATAAAAAATTATTTTGATGGAAATGTTATATGTCGAAAAGTGTTGAAAGCTTCGAGTTGACCCTTTCGCATCATAGTCTAGGGATTCCGAATAAAATTTTTAAATTTGAAATAGAACCCCCAAAGGGTGCAGGATATTGACCAACGTAGTCCTCATCACGTGGAACTGAATTGTGCTTGCAATTAGAAAATTCCCAAATGGTATTCATAAACCTTCAACCTTAGCCTCTAACAGGATTTGCCAAGCCTCCTCCTCTCCTTCATCAATCCTCAGATTTGCGATTTCTTCTTCCATGATTGCAATCTAGACCCCACATTCGACAAACCCACCCCAAGAAGAAAACATGCAAAAAAAAAAAAAAAATTAAAAGAGAAAACATGCTACAAGAACAGACCTGTACTATCATAAATTTAGTTTTTAAACTTTATATAAAAAAAATTAACAATCATGTGTACAACTTTTGAGTTATCAATTATTCTCTCTATATAAGTATACAAATACCATAATTGGTATACATTTTCAGGGTCAATCGATACTAAATTAACCAGTGCTTCAAATCAGTGGAAGTGCCACCACATGATTAAAATGTATACCATAGTTGTTTTAAGCATTTTATTTTTTTTAAATAAAGTTTGAAAAATATTTATTTTTTTAATATATATTAAATGGTAGCAATAGAATTAAAGCATTTATACCCATATAATATTTTTAAATAAAAATAACTATACTTTAAATTTTATATAATTTAGAAAAATTAATTGATTTTTTTATTAATTTTTAACTTTTTTAAACTTTTGAACTTTATTTGATATTTTTATAAAATTTAATAATATTTGTACAAATTAAAAAAAATTAAAAATATATTTTAATTTTAAAAATATAAGTTTCCAGTAAAAATAAAAAAATACTTCTTTTTACTTTTGACTTTTTTTTTTTGCTGATGTGATAGCTAATGTGGTACTAATACGTTAGCAACCATGGTTGACATGAAGCACCACGTCATTAATGGACATGTTAACAATGTAACAATCAAAGATGGAAAATATTGGTCAAATGATTTACTTCATGCAATTTGAGAGTTTGAAAATTTAAATAAATATATTTTTCTATGAAGAGGGCTTAATTATTTTTTTTCCGAAAGTTTAGAGACATATACATCCTTTTAGTTATTATTATTATTTTTTGCATAAACATTAATTTTAAATATTATATACTACATACTAACAAAGAATCTCGAAGTATGCTAAAAATATATATTAACTTTTAAACATATTTTAATACTTCATTAAATTTTTTTGGGATTTGTATTAATGCGGTAAAATTTTCTAAATTTAATTTTTATGATGGAGTGGTACTCTAAACTTAAATTTTACTATCTACAACCTTTTTAAGAAAAAAATATAAAATTTTATTGCGATGACATGACATAATATCAGAGGGCAATATCGTTACATAGGCTAAAATTAGAAAATATTACAAAATTTTAAGGTTAATGTAAAAAAAATTACCGAGCTCTAAGATAAAATAAAAGAGTAAGTTATGGAGTAAATATTGTTTTAGGAGTTTGCCGCCACTTTCATTTGTCCCGTTAAAAAGATAATTAGATGTAATTTATATGGACTTCATTTTTGTTTTTCTTTTTCTTTTCAAGTAGCATTAAGAAGGGCAGAGCGCAGAGACGCTTCAAATCCCTCAGTTTCCCTCACAATTCACACTATAAATAAGGGTTAATCAAATTTCTTAGTTCTTGTTGTAAGTCACCACTGTGATCTCCTGGCTCTTCAATGACTTTTTGGGGTCAGTTCTTAATTTTTTATTTCATTTTTACTTTTGTTGTAAAGTGACATTTATTTTTTTGGCAGGAGTTTTGAAACCTGGGCAACCTTTCACTCATGCACCTCTAAGTGCAAGGTTTCATCTATCCCAAGGACTATTGATAAATTTTCCACTATTCTTGAGTTAATGGCTGATTCCCAATATCTGATAAGAAAATGAACATAAATATGTGATTGTGAGGCGACATTAGGAATGGGTAATGGAGTAGAGAAAATCATAGTTCATAATGTGGGGATTAAGATGCCATTCTCTGCAGTTTGTTTCCTGATAAGTCAGAGTGTTGTCAATTGAATTTGGAATTTGAGGAATCTGATAAAGTTGTCTTCTCTACTATCGGCCTTCGAACTGTTCATCTTACTGGTTAATATCTGCCTACCCTTATTCATCATAATGATGAATTGTATCCTTTTTTTGGATTTGTTTGAATTTACTTCATGTTCTTTGTGGCGTAGGAGTTCTTTTCTACTGTTTTATTGACGATGATGATCCAGAATTCGTCTCATCTTCTCAAGAATTTTCTGGCGAAGGAAGGCGTAAGAAGAAATACCAGATCAGTGAATCTGAAAATGAGGGAAGTTCTCAGAAAATGGATTTCGCTAGTGGTGTTGCTGCTACTATGGAAGTATTGGACAGTGAACTTGAAGTTACATTGCCCATCTCCTCACTATCTGCATCGAAGAGTGGAAAAGCTGATGTGAAGGAAATAGCTAGAAAAAAATAGATAATCATAACGACAATGAGATTGAAGATGATGCTACCATGTTAGAAGGGACTAATGCTGTGAGAGGTGTTGAGCTTGAATGGTATGATTGTTCTATGACTTTAATAGAAACAGATAAATCTATCAAATGATATTGAAATTTGATGCAATATATAAAGTAACTATATTATGAAGGCGAGCCACGGGTGCCAACTATCATCTGTTTAAGATATATGGTTGTTTGCTTCATAGGATTGTGTTTGACTTTTTATTAATTCTTACTGGCTTGCAGTAAATCAGGGAATAGGCATGGAGAAAAACAAAAGCATGAGCTTCGTGAAGAGCTCTGGCAAAGGAGGAAAGATTACCGGGACCTGATCATTGAATGATTGAAAAACCTTGTCTACTTAGTTGTATACTTTACAAGCAAATTGCCTTGTAAGTAATGACTACTTGCTGGCTTCTAGTGAAGTGGGTACTGAAAATGGAGCTAAGTTAAAGAGGAAAAGAAAATAAAATTTTGAATATAAAACAATCGAAGACAATGTTACCAAAGAGGATGAAGTCCAGAAAAGTGGTTCTAATTTGAACACTGTGACCGAGGATGTAGCAGTGAAGGATAAGGAAACTCAATACCAAGATAATCACAAGTAGGTGTTTATCCTTAGACTCACAATACTGTGAATAGCCATACTGCAATTGCAGTTTTCTCATTTCTAATTTATGATATATATATCTTTGATGCCTGAGTTGGCTTTGCTAGCAAATGACATTGTTTTCTTTCTTAAAGAGGGAAAAGAAGAGAAAGTGTAAGGATAAAGAAGGGGATGCTATGAAGATGGAACCACCTAGCTTACCAGCCAATGAAAAGAAGATAACTGTTGTGGAAATGGATGCCAAGGATGCTAATGATAAGGAAATTTAGCTGTCAAATGGATTTATTATTGAAGAGCTAGAAATGGGGAAACCAGGTGGGAAAATAGCTTCTCTTGGTAGAAAGGCATGTAGTCTTCATTTCCTTTGTGGTGAACGAATAGGTAATGATGTATTCTTGCAGGGTGCATGACAGCTGAATTTCCGTAGTATTTTTGTTCGACTTGTGCTAATTTTAATTTTGGTACTTAAAAATATAATGATATTAATTTTTAATATTTAATTCGAATTTAAAGTTGATTTGATTATGATTATTTGTTAATATTATTAAATTTAACATTTTCATAATAACTTTTGTCAAATACAAATTTAATGCATTAAGCAATTTGAATAAATGGAAGATGATTTAATTGTTGATTAGAGTGGAATAATCTGCCATTTGCGAATAGAATTTTCTTTTTCTTTTTTTAAAAAATTCAGTATGGATCGATTTACTATTCAAAATTTGTAGTTTGCGTTTCATATTGAAGCTCGAGTCTTGTCGGCATTTATTAAAAAAATCGTATAATTACTTAAAACAATGTAATTAAAATAAATGATAATTTGAGGCAATCAAATCGACATCACTGTTCAGGCTGAGGCAACGGAAAGATCCAAAGATATTTAGAGAAGAAATAGAGACCGTTAAAATGCGATATTGTATTTTTATTAATAAATAAAAAAAACAAAATTTAATTAATTAATTAGAGGAATTCAAGAAGATAAAGATTGAGTGGAGGTGGGAAAGATATTTAGAAATAATAAATAATAAAAAACTTAAAAGGAATTTAATATAGGACTAATATTATATAGTTATTTACGAGCTACGTGGCGCATCGAATGAAAATAAAATAAATTCCTGACATTTATGCGTCTAAAGTACGCGCTGATTCCTCCATCAATCACCGTTTATCATCTACAGATACGATAATCATTCAAGTTACCAAGATTTAAAACGAAGGTTCTAAAGTTATTATAATAGATTCGTGTACAGGTAATTCCTATCTTCTAAAATAAAATAAAAAATATATTCCGCATTTCTCGTTACGATAAATTCACCTGAACCTTCAAAACCAAAACCGCTCAATTCAATTCAATTTAACTCAGCTCAGCTCAGCTCAACTCAACTCAACTCAACTCATTTCACTTAACTCTTTTCTGCTGCGGTGGCGATGGGGGCGGCGATGTTGTCGGAGATGGCGACGGAGATCGTGGTGCCAGTGTGCGCCGTGATTGGAATAGCTTTCTCGTTGGTGCAGTGGGTGATGGTCTCGCGCGTGAAGCTTACCTCCGAGCGCCATGCGTCGTCGGCGAATAGTAGCAAGAATGGTTACGGTGATTACTTGATTGAGGAAGAGGAAGGAATCAATGACCATAGCGTTGTCACCAAGTGCGCTGATATTCAAAACGCTATCTCTGAAGGTTAGATCTAAGATTTTTTTGTTTTTCTTTTCTTTAATCTTTTTTTGAAGATTTCTTTTCTTTAATCTTTCGTGTTATATTTTCAGTGGCAAGAATTTTCAAGAAACGTTATACCATTGATAGTCACAAGTTTAGAACGTAGAAATAAGCGATTTAGTTAACATGGAAATTAAAATTTAGTTATTTTAATGCTAAACTTCGTTATTTTGTTAAAATTTTAAGTATGTAATTTTCGTTAAAGTTTAACTTTACGAGGAGGTAATCAACGGTTTAAGTTAAAATTTTTAATTTAGAGGTTTTTTATTTTTGTTGCAATTAAATTATAGAATTTGTGATGAAGCTCAAACAGCGAGGTTTTTAAAAGGTAAGTATTTGTTTAATTATTTTCATCTTAAATGACTTGTGTTGAATTTTGAATTCTTTGCACACCATCAAGGAAACTATCAGTAATAAAAAATCGAATTCTTTTATAAAAATTAAAAATATATAAAATATATTTGATCTAGTTTTTAGTTTAAGGGGAATGGAATTGGGTGCTTAGTAGCATTGGTTAAGGTTATACTACTGTACTAATGTATAATTACTAAAAAAAGTAATGTATAATTAATTATTTTTTAATTCAATAAAAACAATATATTAAATACAAAATAATCTTTCATAAAATAGTAATATAATAATTAGATCAATTTTTTATCAGTTGGTTCAATATATATATCTTCCCGACCAGACAGGCCACCAATTCCCAGTTCATAGAGTCTTCCATTTACATTTAATTTAGTTTTAATTAATCTTTTTTTTTAATTGGATATAAGATTGATTCTTTTTAGTGTTCGGTATGGAGTTATAACTGGGACAGGCTTTATCTTTGATGTTACTGGAAGTTATTATACGTTGTCTTATGCAAATAAAGGTCATTTGCCCTCCATGGATGTTAGAATTATTAGCCTCCCTTGCACATGTGCTGCACGTGGCCTGTTTTCCTTATCTTCCTTTTCTTGAAAGTTTCTTTGGTATGCTGACAATGGAAGATTTAACTTTCCAGTGGGATCAAGAAAATTAGCTTGGGGTTAACAAATTATTATCTCACGTCTCACTTTTTTTAATATATATGAAGGAATATGTGTCATCGATGATTTCACTTTTGAAGTTATAACAATTTTCATTAAAGTTGTATATGATAATTTTCTTTTTAAAGTAATAATAATAATTGAGAATATAATATCAGCATAGAATATTGTTGGAGCCTTTTAAATAATTGATACTTATTCCTTGCTCCAACTTTTGTAAACAAAAAAGATAATAATTTAATAAAGATATTCTGTTTTATTGCTTTGGAAGCTGTTTAAGGTTTGGAAACTTGTCTTATCAACTTGTTATGCAGCTTTTATTCTGTAAGGGTTAAATACTTTCAGTTTCGTATTTAAGATTTTCCAAATGTTTTAGCACGAGTAACTAAACAATTTGATAATAGAAATGAAAATTTATTATTGACACTAATACATTTCAATACGACAATTACAACAACAAAGATTATATATTGATAATCTAGGACTTATATATTAATTGATAACTATGATTATAATATATTATTTAATAACGTAACTATTTATTTCAAAATAATTAAAGTTGAGAAATGCTTATGTATCTACATGATGATGCTTTTGTTACCTTTTTTTTGTGAAAAAGATTTCAATATCATGAACTATTTGGGAGATGCATTATTGAACTTTCTAGTACTAAAGAGTAAAATCCTAAGCCTTGTTGCTCTGGTCTTAGTTTCATGCACAAGTCAGTTCTTCAATTCGTGGTGATGCATTATCCTGCATTTGTGCTCATTGTGGGATTTAGTCTCGTGTTTGATTCTTGATCATCTTTCAGTTAACCTGTGGATGTATCGGTGTAACAGGTGCAACATCCTTTCTTTTTACTGAATATCAGTATGTTGGCATCTTCATGATTGCTTTCGCTATCCTGATTTTCCTCTTCCTGGGCTCTGTCGAGAGCTTCAGCACGAAGAGCCAGCCTTGCACCTATGATAAGGAGAAGATGTGCAAACCAGCTCTTGCGACTGCTATCTTCAGTACTGTATCCTTCTTGCTTGGTGCCATCACTTCAGTTCTTTCTGGATTCCTTGGAATGAAAATTGCTACCTATGCCAATGCAAGAACAACCTTGGAAGCAAGAAAAGGTGTCGGAAAGGCTTTTATTGTTGCGTTTAGATCTGGTGCAGTAATGGGTTTTCTCCTTGCAGCAAATGGTTTATTGGTACTTTTCATTGCCATCAATCTGTTCAAGCTGTACTACGGTGATGACTGGGAAGGCCTTTTTGAGGCTATTACTGGTTATGGTCTTGGTGGATCCTCTATGGCACTCTTTGGAAGAGTTGGTGGTGGTATCTATACAAAGGCTGCTGATGTTGGTGCTGATCTCGTAGGAAAGGTTGAAAGGAACATTCCAGAAGATGACCCAAGAAACCCAGCTGTAAGCCTAGTTATTTTTTTTGGAAAATAGTTATTTGATCATCTTTCTGCAAGTAAATATTTTCTCGCATAGAACCCTTAAATGATATAAATTTTTTTTATTAATCAGGTCATTGCTGATAATGTTGGTGATAATGTTGGGGACATTGCTGGAATGGGGTCTGATCTATTTGGCTCATATGCTGAATCTTCCTGTGCTGCTCTTGTTGTAGCTTCTATATCTTCCTTTGGAATAAACCATGACTTCACGGGCATGTTGTATCCTCTGCTCATTAGTTCTGTTGGTATTCTTGTCTGTTTGATCACAACCCTATTTGCTACCGATTTGTTCGAAATCAAGGTCGTCAAGGAAATTGAACCAGCTTTGAAGAAGCAGCTCATCATCTCCACTATTCTTATGACAGTAGGAATCGCAATTGTTACTTGGATTGGTGTGCCATCTTCCTTCACCATTTACAATTTTGGGGTTCAGAAAGTTGTTAAGAATTGGTAAGTTTACATGGTTCTTATAGATAACAGTCATGTTGTAAAAGTAGCATTCCTCGAATTTCCTGCTGGATTCATACTATAACACAGGCAAGCTCCTAATTTTGTGAGATTAGAGAAGATTAACTTATTATTATCTTTTGGTGAGTTACCAGTTGATATTGGGCTAATTAGTTTCTTAAAATCAGCATAGTTTGAGAAAATTGACTTGGTATGGTTGTACCCTAATAACATGAATATTATAATGAACTTCAGAAAAGACCTGAAGCAGAAGTTTGCATGCAGTATATCTTTGCTTAGCATCCTCTTTCTCATGTAGTTGCTTTCCTCATGCTTGTAAAATGATTTTGATTTGCAGGCAACTATTTTTGTGCGTGGGTGTTGGTCTCTGGGCTGGACTTATTATTGGTTTTGTTACCGAGTACTTCACCAGCAATGCTTACAGGTATGGAAATAGTGCTTTGACAAATTATCTATAGTGGTATTCATGTTTTTGCATCTTAATTGATCATTTCCTGTATTTGCAGCCCTGTGCAGGATGTTGCCGACTCTTGCAGGACGGGAGCAGCAACCAATGTTATATTTGGCCTTGCTTTAGGATACAAATCTGTGATCATCCCAATTTTTGCCATAGCAATCAGTATTTTTGTTAGTTTTAGCTTTGCTGCTATGTATGGGATTGCAGTTGCTGCCCTTGGAATGTTGAGCACCATTGCAACTGGGTTGGCTATCGATGCTTATGGTCCTATCAGTGACAATGCTGGAGGTATCGCTGAGATGGCTGGTATGAGCCATCGCATTCGTGAGAGAACTGATGCTCTTGATGCTGCTGGAAACACCACTGCTGCCATTGGAAAGGTACTGCATTTAATTATCTTTCCCGGGGGCTGTTGTTACGAAAGTGATTTTAACTTCAAAAGCAGTTCACTTAAATTTTAGTATAGCATAAATGAAAGTACCGTGTTTGATGAACTATCCTTGTATGTTTCCAGGGATTTGCCATTGGGTCAGCGGCGTTGGTGTCTTTGGCTCTATTTGGTGCCTTTGTGAGCCGTGCTGCTATCACAACCGTAGATGTCTTGACCCCAAAAGTTTTCATTGGTTTAATAGTTGGAGCCATGCTTCCTTACTGGTTCTCTGCAATGACCATGAAGAGTGTGGGAAGTGCTGCTTTAAAGATGGTTGAGGAGGTTCGCAGACAGTTCAACACCATTCCCGGTCTCATGGAGGGTCATGCCAAGCCCGATTATGCTACCTGTGTCAAAATCTCAACTGATGCCTCTATCAAGGAGATGATCCCTCCTGGTGCCCTTGTTATGCTTACTCCCCTCATTGTTGGAACTTTCTTTGGTGTTGAGACTCTTTCCGGTGTCCTTGCTGGGGCTCTTGTTTCCGGTGTTCAGGTAGCAAATTCACGATTTATTTTCCTTTGGTTTATTTATGAATGGTCACTATGCAATCTATAAGAAAATTTTTGTAAGTTACTATTGAAAGCTTGGCTGATTTTGGTTCGAAAGTAGGTCCATTTTAAAATCATTAATAATAGTTAATTGACTTCGTTCTTTGACAGATTGCAATTTCTGCATCCAATACTGGTGGGGCATGGGACAATGCCAAGAAGTACATTGAGGTAATGACCTTTCCCTGAACTTCTTTATGGGCTTCAACACTTTCTTTGCGCCAATTGATTTATATCATTTTCATTGCCAGGCTGGTGCGTCCGAGCATGCAAGGACCCTCGGTCCAAAAGGATCCGATCCTCACAAGGCAGCTGTCATCGGTGACACTGTTGGAGACCCTCTCAAGGATACCTCCGGTCCATCACTTAACATTCTTATCAAGCTTATGGCAGTCGAGTCACTTGTGTTTGCTCCCTTCTTCGCCACACACGGTGGTCTACTCTTCAAGATCTTTTAGGGAATGGATGGCTGGAAATGCACCGTGGAAGGCTGGTTAGCATCTCTGTTTAAATAGTGTTGTTTTCATTCAGTCATTACTTTTAGTTTCTTGCATGATTGTATCCATCCACAGTTTGTTATGAGGTCTTTTTTTAGTTTTGCATAGTTGCTAATGATGATAACTGAGATGGGTTAGGATTGGACCTGGCACTTCGTATCCTGTTTGTGTAATTGTTTTTTGTTACAGTTGTAATTTTTGATAGGTTAATAAATTGTATCATAGATTTTGACATGATTGTGTTTTTCTTCCCCTGTGTAATTGTTTCGTGGTTGATACTGCGGAGTCTCTTTAGGGGTACGGATGAAAATGGGAGCTTAATTTGATTAATGGCTAATTTGATGATAACTACTAATGTCTTGTTATTTTTAAATGGTTTAATATATATAATTTTGATAATTAAGTTTGATAATTTTTTTTCTAATATGGTATCTGTATTTTCGGTCTTCTAGAAAAAATTTCTACTTTCGCCCTTGAATTAAATTATATTGTTTGGATAGTACTTGACTAATTAAGCGTAAAATTAAACAAATTACTATTTAACATTAAATTTATTCTATTAGTAAAATCATAAAACATTAAACTTTAATTAAATCAAACTTAAACTTATGAGTGTTAAAATATAGATTTGTTAATTATAGATATCAAAGTAAATAAAATGATTTAAGTATCGTATTAGAAAAAAATTATTTCATTCAATTTATGATTAGAAAAAATTTATTTCGTTCAATTTATGATTGTTGTTTAATGTATGAGATTTTTTTTATTAAATTAGAAATTTAAGGAATAGGTTGTACTTGTAAAGTTTTATTGATGAGTATTCTAAGTTTATAATTTTAATTTTATTTATTTGGTATTTGTATTTTTCATAATATTGATAAGTTTGAAACAACAAAACATATATTTTTAAGAATTCAAAACATTGTTGATTTTAAGTTGGAGTATATAAATAAAAGACTATATATATGGAAACATTTTTCAAAGCAAAATAAAAGAAAAGACTTTAATATAGTAAACTTAATTTCGGAATGTAATTGTTCAAGACATTAAATTTATCATTTTAAATTTTTTAAAAATATTTTTTATAGTTTAAATTTTTATAGAATTTTTAAATTATATATATTTTATATATTTTTAATAATTTTAGAGTTTTTTAAAATTTATTTTAAAATTTTTAAAATTCATTCTTGAAATTGATGGGTACCCAAAGACAAGGAGTAATTATTGTTTATATATTTTGGTTTATTCAAAAATCAAATAATTAAGTTCGATTAACTCAAAATTTACAAATATTTTTTATTTTTTTTAACTGAAACAAGTTTTGCTTGCCCCTACTCGTGTCAATTTTAGCCCATACTTGCTTAAAAGTCTCTCTTTATTATTTAAAATAATATGATAAATTATAAGTTTAATCACTTATATTTATTTAGAATTACGTTTTGATTATTAAACTTTTAAGAATTGTTATATAATCACTTACATTATCAATTTGTTATATTATAATCACTAAATCATTAACTTTTGTTAACGGTACAATGACAAATTGAATATCATCATTTCTAACAAAAATTTTGGATCAAATTATTTAACTATTCTCTGTATTTCTTTTTCAAGCAATTTAACCAAAATTGATATTGGAAGAATGAACGAGGGTAATGTGATGGACAATGATTTGTGTTGATGATGCGTGACTTTTAATGAAACTAGTTTTTACTTGTGCTCCGCGCTGGGTTAAGTAGTTTTAGATTAAATAGTTAAATTTAAAGGTTACATTATGTTTGAAGTTTTGATTCCTATATTTTTAGGTTTGAGAATTTAGTTTTTTTATTTTTTGAATTTAAAAATTTAAGTTCATGTGTTAGCACTGCTAAATTTTTTTAATTAATTTATTGGTGTGGCATTCTAAAAGTTAAAAAGTACTCACTTAATAATCATGTGAAAAAATGGCATTGTAATGGACATGATTAACAAAGAATTTTAATAATGTTCACCATACTTAAAATTTATTTCAATATTTTAATTAAAATAAAATATTTAAATTAACTAATTGCACTATAAACGTTGAGGTACCAAATTTTGTAAAAAAAATTAAAGTATAAAGATTAAATCTTAAATTTGAGTATAATATAAAGATTAAAATAAAATTTTAACCTTTTATATAATCTAAAAATTAAAGGAAATCATTATTGAAAAAAAAAAAAAAACAAAGACACATCAAGCCTTCCTTTCATATACAGTAGTATAGATAAGATTATCCATATTACATTTGTTGGACTGATCCATGCCATAACCCTTGGGTAATTTAGGTTTTTTTCAGAGAGATTATCTCATGGAATGCTCAAAATGGAAGCTTTCAGGACATTTTTATCGGCAACTAAAGAATGGAATATAAGGCAAATCAAAACACATTTGGAATTGGTAGTGTCTTACAATGCAATTGGTGAACATGAGTACAATAAGAGAATTAAAGAAAATCTAGTAAAAATTTACGTACTGTTTGACTAGTCATAGGGAGGGTTAGATTAATCCAATTGACTCTCAACTAATTTCGTTACACGAACCAACCTGAATAGTGCTCATGCAAACCGGGTGTACTATACTTTGGTGGTGACTCACAAATGGCGTAATCTTAAAGACAATTAAGTCTCCTATAGCTTTCTCATACACTTGGTAAGTTTTTTATACTCAGCCAAAATTATGCGGCGTACTCTTCTTTAAGTGTACTCTTCATTCGCTTAAAGATATACTATAAATAAATCCCTAGATAATGCCGACGGGTGGCTACTTTAATGATAGTATTGCGCTGATACTCTAACTCGCTAGCAAGTCAGCAGGGCAGCAGATTATATTACCATAGTGCGCCAAAACAGTTTACATACATACTTTATTCACCTTTTTGGATCTGTCACTTTTGGGATTTGACAAAATCACTATTAATAGCTCAATAACCATAACATAACAAATTGATAATGTTAGTGATCATTTAGTAATTTTTAGAAAAATGATAGCTAAAATGTAATTTTGAGCAAATATGAGCGACTAAACTTGTAGTTTACTCAAAATAATGTTAAAATGTTAAATATATTTTAAAGGTCACAGATATAAACAATCTAATTACAATTAATATTATAAATTACAATTTAATAAATAATCAAAATATATCCAACTTAACACACATAATAAGACTTGAACCATAATAAATTGAGGAGAAACACTCACACGTGGTTTACTAAATTATGTCACATGAGTCAAATAATTCATATAAAATATATATTTACAAAAGATTTAGTCTTTAATTAATTTATACATTGGGAGGTAAAGAATTATGTAATTATTTATCAATTCTTGGTTCAAACTTTAGACATTTGATTTATTTGTACTTGTTTTATTTAGAGATGATGTATAAAAAAGTGAAAAGCAAAAACCATTATAATATTATTTAGGCTTAATAACAATTTTAGCCACTAACGTTTATATATCTTATTAAAACGATTTTAATTGTATTTTAAAGTCTTTTTTGGACATTAACCTTCATTTTTTTTTTTCAAATTATTTTTTCTAACAGATTTGATGAGAGTACCATTAAAAAAATTAACGAGGATGATGTGGAATATTTTTAATGAGATGTAATTTATTACTTAAGTAACCCAATAAGATAATTATATGTGAAAAATAATAAAATAAATAAATCATACATGACATTAAAAAAAATAAATCTTAATTTAAAGAAAATAAATGTAACTATCTACAAAAAATTCAAAATGAAAGCATACCAAAAATAGTGAATGTGTGCATTCATTTTGAAACTTTTTTTAGATAATTACTTTTATTTTCTTTAAATTAAGAGTTATTTTTTTAACTTCATGAATTATTTATTTTATTGTTTCCACATGTAATTATTTTATTGCGCTTATCTAAATAATAGATTACATCTCATTAAAACATTCCACATATGAAATTTCATATCATCCCGTTAACTTTATTAACGGTACTTTCATCAAATTTGTTAAAAAAAGTAATTTGAAAAAAAAATGTTGATGGCAAAAAAAGGCTCAAAAATACAATTAGGGCCATTTTGACAAAATATGTAAATGTTAGTGGCTAAATTTGTCATTAAGCCTATTATTTGTTACTTTTAAAAAATTTAGTGTTTTCTCTAATCAAATTGATATCAAATTGACTCGTGATATCAATTTAGTCAGTCACATTATATATAATATTGAACAATATATATAATAAGTCTTTAACTGAGTTGGTGACACAGTCAACAGACTACCATTTCTCTTGAGAAATTACTAAAATATAGGTAATTTTGTCTTTTTATATTTTATAAACAAATAACAATTCAATCATATTAAAATTCGAGCCATGACAAAAAAATTTTTAAATATTTAACTTTACCATTTCAATTAAAGTATTATTTAATCTTGTATGGACTTTTAATAAATATATTTATTACATAATATTTTTGGCTCACCGAGTATGCTATAATTTAGTATATATAATTTATATTAATATTGATATATATTGATATTTTATTATTAACATGAATTTCGGCAATAAAAAATTTCTAAGGTAAGCTAGTTAAAGTGTTTTATTTAAATCACTGAACTATTAGAAAGTTTTTATTTAAATTAATGAGTTGTTAAGTTTTTTTTAAAAGTCCGGCTAGCAAGCTCTAAGTAACGATTTGACGATCGGTACAGTAGATCAGTACCTATTGATGAGTAGAAGAACATAACTTGATCTAAGTCGATTCGACGATAAGTGTCGGAGATCAAAAAAGAAAAGTGGTTAAATTTTGGTTGGTAGATTTGTGATGTTTAAAATTAATTTATAAAAAAAAATTGAGTTATAGAAAAGAAAAGAGATGAGAACTTTTCATTGATATAGACGGTGTAAAATAACTAATGTGATATAATATCAATTTTAATAATTTGAGGAATTAAACAAAAATTTCCAAACAATTCATTCATCATTTTATAATTTTTTAAAATGTTGCTAATGGGTATAGTTTCTCCAAAATGTTTATAATAATTTGTTTTGTAGAGAGAAAAAAACAAACAAAAAGAATGGATGAAACCAATGGTGAGCTGATGCGTGCGGGCCCAGAATAGAAGACAAATTAATTCCTCGTGTAAGTGAACCAAGTTCAAACGAAAGATCTGCTGTTTTTATTAGGAATTTCGATGTTGACGAGGGTTTTTGCTGCTGCGCTCTCTCTCTCTCTTTCTTTGTACTTGCCTAATCCCATCTTATCATTTCAAACCCCCATTTAACTTTCTAGTTTTTTCCCATTTCAGGTTAGGCTCTTTTTGCCTACCTTATTTTTCTCCTTTTATTTTCTTGGATTTTCTGTTTGGTTGCTGAGAAACATCTTAATGGCATTGATTTTGTTGCTGGATTATTTCTACAGAAAATAGAAAAAGAACTTTCGACTTCAAATTTAGGCCAAAAGCTCGGTTGCATGTGCATCTCGTTTGCGGAATTTTGATTTTCCTTGTTTCTTACTATTTCTCTGGAATCAAACAGTTCAAAAGTTTTGTTCTTCTTTTCAATTCGTTGAAAAGTAGATCATTTTAAAGGTAATCGATGTTCTGATTGATGGGTGTTGGTTATTTTGGTATAATGATTGATGGGTTTGCTTTCGTTCGACTAAATATATAGTTACCTCCTCCAAGTTAGATGATTAGTGTTATAATTATCAAGCCTAGTTTATTTGCATGGCCATCTTGAAAACATTAATGTTAAAGCTTTTTTCTTTTCTTAACGTAATATGTATTCTGATTGATTGACATTGGTTATTCAGTGATAATGATTAGTTGGTTCTTTTTGTTTGATGAAAAAAATTGTAGATTTTTTTTATCAGTGAGATACAATGGGGAATTCTTCTTCAATGCTAACTCAATATGATATTGAAGAAGTTCAAGAATACTGCCAGGATTTATGTAGGTTGTCTATATGCTTGATTTCCCCTACTGGTTCTTCCATTTAGTTGATTTGTTATCAAAATTTTGATGTGTTCTTGGTTGTTGGAGTACAGTCTCTCAGCAGGAAATTGTTTCATTGTACCAAAGGTTTTGCCAGTTGGATCGAAATGCAAAGGGATTCATATCTGCTGATGAGTTTCTATCAGTTCCGGAGTTTGCAATGAATCCGCTCTCTCAGGTAGTAGTCTTTCGAGTGTATGTTATTGGAGTAGTTAATTAGATTCTGGGATGTATATATAAATTTGTGGTCCAACTCCAATGATAGTCTTTGCGTGCTGTTTTAGAGATTTATGTAAATTTTCGAGTTTGTTTCGTTGGAATTGTTGCATTTGCAGAGACTGCTTAAGATGGTGGATGGTTTGAACTTTAAGGACTTTGTCGCCTTCTTGTCAGCGTTTAGTGCTAAAGCAAGTGTACAGCAGAAAGTTAAACGTGAGTTCTCACCGACTTTTCTGTAGAGTCATTGACCTTATTGGTTTAGGTATAATCTGATTTCAATTCAATGGTCACAAGTAAAAGCATTTAGATGATCACCTTTCGGGTGCCTTAGTATTGCAACTTGCTCATTGAAGTTGAAAAATGTTTTCAAAATTAGTTTTATGTTATTAATTTTCTCTCTGTTTCAGTTATCTTCAAGGTGTATGATTCTGACGGCAATGGAAAGGTGTCTTTCAATGACATGCTAGAAGTTTTACGTGATTTATCTGGTTCATTTATTTCCGATGTCCAAAGAGAGGTAAAATTATTTCTGCCTTTGCATTTTTTTTTCTTCTTTTTTCTCATGCAATTGAAAAGAAATATGTATATATATGTATATATTCACCTGCTTGATTTGCTGATGTTGGTCTAGTTTATGATGTTCCTTGCTAAATCTCTCATGGTAGTTACTGAACTTTTTTTTTATCGAAGATGTTTCAAGTAGGGTGTTTGGTGCTGAAAATAATGCATCAGACTAAGTGGCTAGTAGCTAATGGCGTGATTTAGTCATTGCATCATAGGACACTGTTTGACTGCTGCCATTGACTACAGCATTCTTAAGATTTTCTTTAAATTACAGAATGAGATTTTCAGAGTTCAACATCATTCTATAATTTATTTAAGTAAATATTTCCATTTCGCTAGCCTCCAACTTTTGGTTATCACTTACTTTTAACAAGATAAGACTTTTATAATTTAAGGATAGCATCATGTAAGATTAATCACGAGTGACATATGATAACATCTTACTCTTTTGTTCTTTGTTTTTGCAGCAAGTCTTGACCCAACTTTTGAAAGAAGCGGGTTACTCAAAGGACTCTTACCTAACATTGGATGACTTCAATAAGGTGATTTCCATTCTATTTTATATTTATTATAGTTATTCAATTTTCTGTTTTCTGCAAAACAGTTTAATTTATTAGGCTGGTAAAAGAAATTAGTGATGGGGCGAGGTCAATATGATTAAAGCTGGAGATCAATATGGTCAATTCATGTTGGAAATGTAGATTATAATAAGGAGAGATTGATGCATCTGAATGTAACACTCACATTCAAGTCTGAGTAACATAAACAATTAGTTAACTAATATCATCAGGATTATATCGCTTTGACACCTGTGGCCAACACATGTTTGTTGTATGAGGGTGTGATTCTCCAAATATATGGAAAAGGTTATAAAATATTGTTTATACCTGTATCCAACAACCTTGCCTCTGGATGACACAGGTCTTACATACAAACCCGAGGTTAACATGTCTTGCTTACTTAGAGTTTAAATCTTCATGCTTTCTCTTGATCGATTCTTTGGCTGGAGAGACTTAAGGTGTTGACTGGACTTGTTTTCGACTATATATCTTTAGTTCTATGCGTATGATCTTCCTCTCTGTTATAATGGATTGAACTAGAAAAGTACCTACTGGATAGGATTTGAACCGTGGTCCTTTTATCATCGATAAAAGACCTCAGACCAACAACTACTAAGCCATGTCCGATTTGTTTTATACCTTAAGGTTCCGTATTCTGTTGTCAAGAAGGAAGCTAACAATTTGACACTCGGGATATAAGGGAGGTTAATTGTATTTATTGCTTGCATTGTATACGCTTTCTGCAACTAGCAACAAATTCATAGGATGTGGTAATTTGCATCTATTACATCTTGATTGAGTAAACTAATCGAGATAGCGGTGTATTAGGAAACCCAACAATTAAGAGACGATTTGTTCATAAACATTTACATCTTCTGCAATGAAGTAAATAAGCTGAAATTACAATGCGATTAAGAAACATTTTAGAGAACTGCCTAAAGGATCTAAAGCGATCTGCATGTTGTTGTGTTGTTAAAAAGCTTCCTTGGATGGCTAAGCTACAACCCCTTTTTGTTGTATGGCTTGTTTTACTTAATGTTGTTAGGAAGCAATCTCTATGTTTATCATTGCATTGTATTTATGATGCAGATTTTTGGGATCTCTGAACTAAAAATGGAGGTCGAAGTACCGGTGGATTAGTTATTTACAGTGTTTCCCCCAGAGAATAATTTGGTTTAACAGCAGGCGTGGTATGAGAGGCTATGCATTTTTGAAACATACATAAAATACTCATGTACTATTGCTTTTCATGTTTCCATAAATAAATCAACCTATATATATGTATCAAAATAAGCTTCAGAGGTTTCCTATTTATCTTCACAAATTTTATTTTTTTTATAATTCTAAATCAATTTTGATGACCAAAAACGTGGGTTTTATTGTTTGATGCTCAAAGTATCTGATTCTAAAGGATAGAGATCTGAATATTTTGGTTATTTGTAAAAATATAGGGGATTGATTCATTATTGAGTATTGCACTCTAAAAATGGATGGTCCCTCATGATGTCATATATAATGTTCTAAATTCAATGATCATATTCACTCAATTTAAGGTTTGATTGTTACCATGGAGTTTAAAGGGTTTATTTATAATGGGATTCATTGTTGCAAATTTGATATCTAACATTTGTTATTAAACCATCATTTCTACAAAAAAAAAGTTAGATTTCTTTTACCAATCCATCTTTTAACAATACAATAAAGAACAAAAGTAAGAGCTTTTTACCAATTCAACATTTACCACCAAAATACGGTATGCTGCTCGTAATTTGAGTACAGCCCCCTTCTTGCATCCAAAATTGAACATTTGCAACTTTTTATCTCAACCAATACTGAAATGAAGTAGCGAACAATGGAGTAGAGCCAAAGGACTTTGATGACAAAATGAAAACCGAAAATAGAGAACTTGAAATAGGCAATTTTATGAATAGGGCAATGCTGCTCTAACAAACACCATGAAATAATGTTGTAGTTATGGAACTTGAATTCAGTTGTTGTCCAAAATGGTGAATGACCCAATTTATTGGATCAACTTGTTTTTGGCATTGTCTTGTCTTTCCTTTCCATCAATACTGTTTTTGTTTCTTGACAAATTTGACACTGGGAAAAAAAACAGCATACCTAAATTAGATGGGCCTGCAAGCCAAGTATATAAAAGAAACTTGTGCTCCATCACCCGTTTTCATCATCATCTTTGCGCTTGTTCTGATCCTTGAGCTGCAACTGAAGCTGTCGCTGTTATACTGCTGGCTGACCCGTTGTCTGCTGGTTGAGGCACTCCCCATCTGTTTTCAGACTCAAGGGGCTCGAAGACATGAACCCCTCCATCGGAGAGTCCCACCGCAAATTCATTTGGCTCTGATGGATGAGCAGCAATTACAAGAGGGTGAACATTGGAGCTGCAACATAGAGGAAAAGACCGTTTCTGAATAAGAATAGTTATATCTGAGATGGATAGTATAGCAGCCATTCCAAGTTCAAATGGACTCAAATTATAACAGCAGGCAAAATCCAAATACCTGACACTAGCTGGCAGATAAGCAGAGGGATTTATACGGCAACGTGGTCTGAGGTTTGCAGCAACAAACACACAAATAGTTGCATCCAAAAAGCTGGCATATACCAGTTGGCTATCACATGAAAATGTTGCATGAGTAACTGGGGCGAAAGATTCACGAGGGACCCACTAAACCAGAAAAGAATTAATATTAGAGCACCGCAAGATAATGTTGTTCTGAAACAAAACAAACAATGATAAAGAGGTACCTGCTTAAAACATTCCAACTTCGTTGTTTCGTATAAGGCAAGCTGAGTCTCATGTACAACAAGAAGACGTATCTGGTCTTGATGGAATTGTACGCGTGTCTCTGATTGTGCAGTTGGTGTTATCCCAACAGGAATCTGCAAGAATTTAGTCTTCTGCTTTTCCCATCCATCAGTGTTCCATACACAAAGCTGGAGAAGATTGTGACCACACCAACAAAGCATTAATGAGATAATATTTCAACTTTATGAGATTAATTAGTCGGCAAAAAAAAAAAAAAAAACACTTTTGAGATTAATTGATTATTTCTTTGTAAAAAGAAAGCAGATGAGACTTTGATTTCCCGAGATTATTTGTAAAAGCTTAGAAATTTTGCGAACAATTTGGTGTTAGGCAATGTTGGAGCTGTTACTGAGCAGAGGGAACAAAGGCAATACCATTTATTCATCATAGCATGCATGTAAGATAGAAAGACGAATACCTGAGAATCTGCCCCGGATGAGACAAGCACATTCAGTGCATGAGAGAAGGCAAGGCCAGTTATTCTTTTGGAGTGACCTATGAGTTTACTCTTCACCTGGATGACCAAAATGGTAAATAAATAAGCAGTACTTCAAACAAGAATTAGATAAATAATTCTCTGCGAGATGCATCATACCTCATCCACACGGACATTATATATCTGAATTGTTGAATCATCCATGCCAATAGCAATAATATTATTATCTTGTGGGTGGAATGCAAGAAAAGTCGCGGCAGGTGGCGGTGGCATGAAAGTTGCCATTGTCTGCATGTATCCATAAAATGATTATAAGCTTTATTAAGATCATTGACAAATAGAGAGAGACAGATCTCAAGGAAGAAAATGGGATGGAAAATATAGAAAAAGAAATTGCATTCAGCATTCATGGGTCACCTTAAATGTCATCATATTAAACAAGGAAATCTTTCCTCCAGATGCTGACATTACATAAGAATCATTCTTAGATAAAGCAAAACAAGGAACAGCCTCTTCTGGATTTGTATCAGCAACATCGTTTGTCATAAGAATGCCACTTGATGGTTGCCACAACTGAGGTGATACACTGGCAGTTGCCTAGGGATGAAGCAACAATAAGAAAATTACAGTACAAGTCATTGCAACGTATTCTTTTATGAAGAATAAAGTTGGCAAATCATGAGCAGAACCATTTTAGTAAATCTCCATACCTTGCCATTTGAATTACGATCACTTCGCTGCCATTTCCAAAGCAAGTGAATAGCATTTGATGCTAACGCCAGGATAGCATTACCGGAATTTGTGAAGATTAACCTTGATATCTGTAATAATCATAGAGAAAGCTGATAAGATACAGGCCGAAAAGAGGAGACCAATTCTGCAATGGGTAATTTTGATGCAAATAACTATAGAAAATAGAAACAGGCAAACAACAGTTCATAAAAATGCAATTTAATGTAAGGTTTGACTTTCTTTCCACGAAGTGCTTCGTTTTTAAGTAGATCAACAATCTTCCATAGTAAATCTCATGGTGACCAAACCAAGTAAATCACTATCATGTGTTTGCATGTTTTGTTCCTCTCAAAAGTGCATTGGATTTCATTCTCAGCACTTTCCTTAGAGCTACAAAAAATGATTACAGACATGCAATAGCTAGAAAATTGTTTACATGATAATAGTTTTTATATAATAATATACAATAAAAAGGTAAAATTGATCTTTTCCTTCTGGTACCATTATGAGCTTAGAAATTGGGAGAAGGGGATGTAATAGCCAGAACTCGAATCTTGAACCTACAGGTACCAACACAAAGCTTTTCAACTTAAGGCTGCTCACTAAATTGAGATACTTTTCAGTTAAATATTAACATGCAATTAGCTTTTCAACTTTTTAAAAATCAAAATTGTAAACTAAATAGCTAGAATGTTGAAAAAGTCCATTAGACCTTAATAGCTTAAGCTCAGAGACCCTAAATCATTATGTCCTAAATTATTCAACAAGGAACTCTTTTCTTATTTGTCTCACTTTATGCTGCCTTTGTCTTCTTCCTCACTTGTTCTCGGTATCTATAACACATTTACATCAATGCTTTGCTATCTACTCTCATTCTTTCCGGCTTTTAAATCTCAGTTTTTGTTTTTTCTCCTCGCTTTCTTTTTTTTTCTATAAGGATGTCAAACATATAACTCCCTTAAGATTTGAGTTTTTGCTCATTGTTGATTCCCAAATTAGGAGAAAATGTTAAAAAAATAGAACACTCTTCAGCACATGCCAGATATGTCCCTATGTCTAACGACGTTTGGGTTTGTCCAAATGCATCTTGAGCATGCTTTGACTGTGTTGAATTTTATTTTAATTTTTGATGCATCCAACACATTCCGCCAAGTCAGAGCCAAACACAGATATATGTCCGATTCTGATAGATGGGGCAGAGAGTGTCAGTGTTTCACTGCCTTGAAGATTAGCTAAGTGTTTACCCATCCTATACATGGTTTACTTCAGTAGAAGAACAATTCAAACTAAGAAACTCCTCAGCTAAGCAATGGTATCTTAAAAGAGCCAAATTTCTAGCTTCGAATAAGATAGAAGCAAAAAGACTTAGTTTTCTCTTTCCTTGATATGCAAGATAATTAGAAAATGGTGACTGGTAGGATAATATGCCTACCAGTATGTTGGAAAATCTATGAAAAATGTATGAAAAATTTCTTTACCTTGGTCACCCTCAAGTTTTCAGGAAGCCTCAAGGATCGACACTGAGAAGATTCACTGATTTCGGTGAGCTTCCAAATCTTTGATTTATCACTAGATTCTTCTGCTATTCTGGGTTTCACATCCGCAAAACTCCTGGCATCCCCATTCTGGAAAAGCCATAGAACATGAACCACAGAATCATACATCCAAGCTCTGCTACTCAAACGAGAAACAATGACAACATAATAATAATACAAAATGATGTTGAAAGCAGCTAGCATAAATATTTTGATGTTTGTTATGAGAGAGTAAAAAAACACTAGCAGTCTAACAGACCATTCCAGGTATAGCAACCACAGATGCACTTCTGTCTGCAAGTGCAGCACTAGTAGCAGCTGCTGCAGCTGAGATTGGATTTATTGTTGGCTGAAGAAAACGACACATTATAAGAGAAGATTTAATTAAGATATGGACCAAATACGGAAAATTTTAATCCGCTAAAGAAATTAAATGATGTAATAGTACTTTAGGAGCTTCCGGTGTTCTTGAGGTATCATAAGACAGATTCTCCAAAGTGCGCAGCAATCGCATACCATCTGAATTGGCCAAAATCTTAATTCCGTTATCATTGGCTGAAACAGCCAGGAGAGAGCCATCTTTATTAAAGCGGATCCGTGGGCTTGCCTAGGAATTAGGCAACAACAGAAGTAAGTAGCTGATATCTTCAAAAGTGATATAGAATTTAATTGAATACAATGAACTTACAGGAAGGCCTCCTTCAGCATCATAACTGGTCAAAGGTTGAACATTGTCCATATCCCAGAATTTTATCGAGAAATCATCACCAGCAGCCAAATACCGGTTCTTAGTTGTATCAAATTGCACAACACCTAAAGAACGTTTGCGGAATCCTTGATAGGTCCTCTTCACAGCCCCTTCACTTTCATTCCATTCTACGATAAATGACTCCCCTTCCTTACTGGTTCCACATGAAAAAAGCCTACAATATCCAGCCACCAAACTAACTTTAATCACAATAATTCTTGACAATCAGCTTAAGATAAATATACGAGTAATGGTGCAAGAAAACTAACCTTGTACCATCAGCACTGTAGGCCATGGTTGTGCACCACCGACCAGGAGCTTCATAGTCAACCCGCGATCCCATGTTATCATACAACCATGCCTTTATCTTTCCATCTAAGGCAGTTGAAAAGATAAACTGAGGCCAAAAAAGTCAAAAGGAGGCACATCAGGACAGAAACAAATGTGGAGAGGGTAAGACATCTAAAGCCACATTATTACCTGAATGTTCTCTTTATAGTGAGGGCAGACAGAATACACGGGAGCCTCGTGACCTTCAAAGGTATACTGCTTCGTACCATTGGAAGCATCCCACACCTAACATTACAACATGAAATTAGCAGGGACAAGCAATTTTTCCTCCTAGAATGATAAATAACCACGTAAAATGATAAACAAACCTTAATTGTCTTGTCATCACCGCAAGTTATTACACAAAGTTGCTTATTTGGAAGAGAGAATGCAATATCATTTACTCCACCAACATGAGCATCAATCTAGACAGGAAATTTTAAAATATCAATTTCAGACAGCCAACTCAAACTCGAGAGGACTATACAAATCCAAGATAATACCTCGAGATGCTGTCGAACTTCATCACCACCATGGTAAGAATATATTTGCACAATATGCCTTGAATAAGCAACTCCTGTTTTCCAAACAGATATGGCATCTCAATCAATGTTCCCACACTACCTATATCTATATAGAGGTTCTAGCAGATAATCATAAACTAATTCTAATGGATTAAATCTCACCGAATAAAGAACCATCGGGACTCCAAATTACACGATTTACAGAGACAGCAGGATCTTTGACTAGAGCAGCCTGAATTCAAGCAGATAAATTGTGTTTAGTATGTCTAAAGAGAAAATAGAGTAAACAACAATTAAATACAAAAACCTGAAGAGGCATTGAACAAACACTAAGATCCCAAACTTTGAAGTTCTTTGAAACCAGCCGCTCCCGAGAGCCAACTTCCCACAAGGCAATGTCTCCAACGTTGGTACCAACTGGTTCATTGTATACAGAAGTCTATTATCCGAGATCAAAATACCAGCCAGCCAAAGGCAGAAAACCAAATGCAACTATAAATAAAAGGCAGAAGTATAGCAGACCTAGAAGTAGGGTCTGCTGAACAGGATGGAAATCCATGCTCATAGGAGATGAACCCTGATTCAGAGTTCTTGCAACAGCCTTCGGAAGATCGTCAGGTGCATTGAAAGTTTGACTGTGACCATGGCCCGGAAATGTTACCTGCAGCACATTGACTGGCAGATTTACCTGCACAAAGTGAGCACATATCAGTAAAATAACCTAAGGCAGAAAGACACCCATAACCACAATACACCCAAGCCAACAGCTAGAAAACATATCAATTAAACTGCTTTAACCAGAAACCAGAGTACCTCATCGGAAATCCCCATGGGCCTGGCCCTTTTGGAAACATGATCAGAGTCTGCAGATGGGTAGTCTACAGACGGATTAGTTGGAGGAGTCCTTGGATGCTTCAACGCAGCTATAAGTCAACAATGAAACATGGCTAGAGTTAAAAGAAGAAAAAGAACCAGAAGAAGGAAAGATATCAGCATTATGCTAAAAAGAAACCTAGAGAGGGAGCGATAACGGAAGAAAGAAGTTAAAAAAAACAAAAAGAGAGAGAATAAACTACCTGGTATTGAAGACGCACCAAGACCAATGGCACCAGCTGAAACTGCTGGATGAGTTACAGCTGAAGGATTTGACATCCAACCTGCAAGGGGTGCTGGAACCGGTGCAGGCGTAGGTTGAAAAGGCTGAAGATGTAAAATAGGGAATGTTAAGGAAAGTATATCAATAATGAAAGAAATTTTTTATACTACTAGCTAAGCTGTGTACCCACCCCATGAGCTCCTAAGGGAGGAAAAACTCCAGCTTTTGGTAAGGATCCAAGAAGTGGATTATTGGCAGGTGATGGTGCTCGTGCACCATTTGGCTGCCCACATGAGTGATCCACAAAGAGAGTTTTTATATCTGGATTCGGTCTCGGGTTTTTACAAAGTTGATGCTGCCAATTCAAGCTGTAGTTGCACAAAAAATCAATTGTCCACTAAAATCACAACTACAACAACTTGACTTTATTGAAAACATCAGTCCCAATACAAGCTCAAGAATGGCAACAATAAGATTACCTCTGATTAATCAGGGTTCGTAACCTCGAATTTTTAAGGGTTGGGAACTGCAATTTGTCACGGAATAATGGATTTGCTTCAATAAGCTTCTTGAGTTCAACTAACATGATTGCTCTAGCTGACTTTGTATCTCCATATTTCGACAACTGTTCATTCTCTCTGTTACGAAAGTAAGGCATTCTTCAGCACATTCACTATTATTTATTTTACCTCAAGACTTTAACAACTAAACATGAGCCCCGTACCTGAAATTCTCCAACGTCAGAAGCTGAGTGATTTCCTTAAAAAGTTCCTCATTAAATGTAGCAAAAACTTTCAAATCCTTAACTAATATCTCCACAGCTTTGGATCGATCATGCCTTACAAAGATTTAAACAATTCCAGTTGTAACCGAATTCGATTATCAACAAAGTTTTCAATGATACATAACAAACTAGTGATTAATACAATAAATCAAAATTGAAAAGTCTGCAAAAACTTACTTATCCAATGCCTCAAGATACTTCTGCTTTCTTATCTCGAAAAAGATTTTCATGGAATATCGATTGTCATCGACCTTGGTAAAACCAGAGAGGTATTTCTCAACCTCATCCCAATTTCCATTATGCACTTCATCCTCAAAATATTTCATATTGAAGAAAAACCCAGATTCCTGTTCAAGCCTATTTAAATTCAAATAATAAAAAATACTTTGATAAGCTGAAATCATTACATTTCAAATTATGATTTAACCATAAATACACCATACAATATAACCTTTAAAAGTTACTAAAACTAACATTCTATTAATTAAATTAAAGAAAAAATTTACTTGTGAACAGTCTCTTTAAACTTTTCCTCATCTAGGAACTGTAAGATCAAGAAAACAAGTTCTCTACTGAGAGACGACATCGAAGCCGCCCCGTTTCAAATCCCAACGCTGAAACGAAAATCACCAGATCTACAAAAGAGTTGCAACAAAATACAAAAATAAAGGGTCAGCCAAAAATACCTTAAAAGACCCAAAATAAAACCTAAAATTTTAAAAAATATATATATAAAACTAGATCATTGAGCCATCTTTAACCTCCCCTAAACAAGCCACAAAAGGGTAAAAATTCTACGTTTTTGTGGGGGATTACAGAGAATACAAATTAGCATCTAAAAACACATAAATAAAAAAGCAAAACAGGAGACCAAACAAAAGAGAAAAAAAAAAAGAAGAAAAAGAAGACAGGAACAGATTTGTTAGAAAATCACCTTGTTCTTTAGAAGAGATCGAGTTTCAGACCCTTTAAGAGATTAAAAGAACTTTCTCTCTTAACAAAAAAAAAAAAACCAAAGGCAGGCAGAGATTTCACTTTCTCTCTCTCTTTTGTATATCCTTTTTATATAAAAACCCAACCTACAGCCTTGCAGAAATGGAGAATTTTAAAGGGGGAAGCAGATAAAGAAGATGATAAGTACAGTTACTTATCACTTGATAGCTTATATGGACAAGGAATGAGCAAATTTATAAGTACAGTGAAGTAATTGGGCCCCACTTAGCCGGCTACTTTGTGTGGAGTTTATCGGCGCGTAAGCCATTCCATTTGTGGAGATTATTACAAGGGTTGAGGTGTACCGTAGTTTTCCTTTTGAACCCGTCGATTTTGGAGTGTGTTTTTTCTAATGTTTTGATCCAACGGTTAAGGATAGGGATTAAGATAAGGGTGAGGAGTAGAGGAATAGAACCTAGAAAGCGATATATACTTTTCTCGGATCCCCAAAGAAATGAAAGGTTTTCCTCGACGGGGAGATCCAGGGAGTCTGACCCTGGATTTTGCTAAATATTACGGAACCTGCCATTTTTCGAGGGAAGAATGGGGAAAATATAATTTATCATATCACGTAATCACGAATTTAGTCGTGAGATATCGTACCGATAAGTTGCTTTTGATTTTGATTTTAAAAGCAGACAATAATTGATTAATAAGTTTTATATTACATATATTAATGGTGCAATATTTTATGATTAAACTGGATTTTTTAATTATAGATTTATAATTAAATTAATCTAATTTGCTTATTATATTTTTAATTTTAAAATTAAATAAAATAATAATAAGCACTTTAATGCGCGCAGTCAATTGAATTAATGCTTAATTAATAAATTAATAGATAATGTTGTAAATTATTTAATGTTAAAATAATATAATTAGGCATTTTTAATATTTAATTTTATCATTGTTTAAATTCTTATCTTTTTACTTTAAAATTAAATGTACGATATTAACATGATGCTTAATAAAATGAAAAATTAAATATTGAATTTTGAAGTATAATTTAGTAAGTACTAAACTCGGATTATAAAAATTGTTGAAAATTAATAATTGTTAAATTGTAAAATTGTTATTTTTTATATTTTTTTTCATGCATTTTGAATAACAAAAATATAAGAAAATATATCTAAACTGATAATAAATATAATCAATTTAAATTATTGTGGATTGATTGTTATTAAATAAGCTCTAGAGTATTCAATTTATTTAAGATAAAACGAAATTATTTAATGAAAATTTAACAACAATAAAATTTTGACTCATATGAAGTTATGATTAAGGTTTTTGTCGAACATTCGTCTCGTGCAAATTTAAACTGTATTACCTTCATCTTTTACCTCTATTATTGGATAAAAATATTTAACAATAAATATAATTTAATTATTTTTAATAACACTATATAATGTGCTTTATTAACTATATATAAATTTATCTGACAAATAATTGCAAGATAAATCAAAATATTTTAAAAATAATTCATTTTATTTTCAAGAAAATAACATAATGTAATTTATTAATATATATATAATTTTTTACAATATCGTTCATCAAATATACATTTTTAATTCTTTAAATGTAACATTATTTAATAAATTTTGGGAAAAAACATCATACAATAGTTAAATGATCGGATTTTTTTTTTTTTTTTTTTTTTTTTTTGCTTTCTTTGTTTGGTTGCGGAGGTGAAGGATCTTAGATTGGTGTCATAATCTAAGGGTGTATATATATATAACCTAACATACTAATTTTAGTACACGTATAGGACATAAGAAAATTAAAATAAAACTATACTATGCATCCTGGGCAAAAAAATTAAATATGATTTCAGTTAAAATAGTAAAATTATAATAATTAAAATTAGGCTTAAACAACAAAAAAATAATATTTAAATTGTATTTATTTTTCTAGTTGGTATTTTTTTTTGTCATAAGTGGTACTTAAACTATATTTTATTACTCAAGATGGTACCTAAACTATGTTTCAATACCCAAATGACCCCAACTAGGGATGTTAGTGGGGTGGGTTTTGTTGGGTCTCGCCTCATTTCGCACCCAATTGGGCGGGGATAGGTACAGGTTTCGTGAGCGATGGAGCGAGGATGGGGATAAAAAATCAGATCCACCATGAGTGGTGGGGTAGGCGTGGGTACGACCTTGTACTCGCCTTATCCCCATCCGCCCGCCTGCATAATATAATAAATATATTTATAAAAACATTTATGAAAACTTAATTTAATAATTATCTTAATAGTATTTTATTAATTTAATAGTATTTAATTTTTATACTTGTGTTGCATTTGAAGACATTTATGATGTATTTGAGACATTGTTTGTATTTGGACATTATGTAAGGACTTTATTTTCTTTCTTCTTTTTTTTGAAATATATTTTCTTAATTTTTAAAATCGTGTTGAAGTTATATTTTATTTACCAATTGAAGAGTCACGGAGAATTTTTTGTTTAAATGGTGATAGTTGGAAAAATGTCACATATGTGGTAGGAGTCTGAAGGATAGGTATTTAATACTTTTTTCATAAAAAATTTGGTTTATATTTATTTATGTGATACTTATAAATATATTATATGAAATGGGTCACGGGGCGGGTATAGCGAGGATTATGTGGGTCTAGGGACCCACATGCGTGGTGGGGCGGGGATGCTTTTAGTCTTGCGGGTCATGGGGCGGGGATGGTTTTGGGTTTTGTACCTGCAGCGGGTTGCGGAGCGGGGATGGGGATGGAAATTCTTGGCGGGGATAGATGCAATGGGAGCACTCCCCGCTCCTGCCCAATTGACATCCTTAACCCCAACCATTAAAAAAAAAACCACTTAGCCAATCATTTTGTGGCACGTAGTAATTTTTAACTAAAAACAAAAAAAGGTTAAATATTATTTCCTTTTTAAGTTTTTTAAAAAAATAAATTTATCTCTTTTGTTCTTCACCTAAGAACTCTGGGGATAAAAAATTCAATAAGCCATCTGAAAACTCATCCAGAACTCGTTTTCGCCGACAAAACCTAGATTTCAACAAGCTTCGTTTTCTTTTTTAAACATCGCTTTCGATTCCTTTCTCACTCCAAAACTCCAAACCAAAATCTATGTGTTATTTTTCTTAAAAATAACATTCTTCATTCTTTTATATATACTTTGTATAGGATAATTACTGCTAGGTAAACTTCTATGAAGAAAAAACCCAAAGAAAGAATGAAATTCAAATACATAGAAGAAATTAAGTAAAAAATGATTAGAGGGTTGTAAAAAAAAATAATCTTTTTTTACAAGAGAAGAAAGAATTGTGGGAAATGAGTGTGTAAAAAATTTGAAAATTTTTAATTTAATTAAAGAAAAATCATCTTGTACATTCTTTTAGATTCTACAAGTGAGTTGAATGTGTTATATGTGTCTTATAAGGTGTATTAAAAAGAAAAAAAAAGCTTGTCGATATTTGGGTTTTGTCACTGAAAATTGAGTTTGGGTGATTTTTTTTTTTCGAGTACTTCAATTTTCTGGAATTATTTGGTGAAAAAAAAAGTATGTTTAAAGAAAATTTAAGGAAATAATATTTAAATATTTTGGATTTCTTAGTTAAAAATTGACAAGCGTTAGAAAATAATTAGTTAGGAGTTTTTTTAAACAGCCGAGGTAATTTGGGTAATAAAGTGTAGTATAGGTACCACTTTGAGTAAGTAAAGTTTAGGACCATTTGTGACTCAAAAAAAGTTTAGGTACCAATTTAAGAAAATTGATATAGTTTGGTACCATTTTGTGATTTAAGCATTAAAAATGTAATGGCTTGAATTCAAATATCATGATTCTCATCAAGAATGTGTATTTTTTTTCTAGATTTATCAAAATGTAAAAATATATAAATACTCTCAAAATAATATTTATTTATTTGTAAAATGAATAGGCTTTTGGTAATTTCACTATTAAATTTAGACTCGATTAAGGGTAATACTAAATTGATCAAATTCATTTATATGATTTAAAATGATATTAGGAATAAATTAGGCTTTAATTAATAGTAAAGTTAGGATATTGAAATTTGTCATATTTTAAAATGACAAAAAACTATCATAATAATGTTTATTGTTTAGGTAACTTATACCCATTGTCACTTTAAAATAGGGTCTGTCCTATTTTGGCCACTTTAAATTTTTTTCTAAATTTACTCTAAATAAATTAATTGTGTGAATTAATCACTGTCGTTAAAATTTTTATTTTCTTTTAATGAATTGCTGACGTAGCACATTAGCACATTGAGTGACAGATAAGTGACATTTTTTGTTGACTTTTAACAAAAATTTAGGGACCTTCCTATAGTTAGTTCAAAACTTTTTTTCCTTAAACTTTAGTCAAATGTCAACAAAAAAAAAATGTCACATGCAAGTCACTTAATGAGCTAACGTGTCACATCACAATCCGTTAAAAGAAAATAAAAATTTTAATAGTAGTAACTAATTCGCACAATTATTTTATTTAAGGTGACTAAATTTTAAAAAAAAAAATTAGAGTGACAAAATAGGATAGATCCTATTTTCCATGATTACTCAACTGAGGTGAGACTCGATTGATGGATGAGATCAACTTAATAACCTTTTTAAATATTGTATATATAAACTCAACACAAGTTTATAAATTAACATGTAAAAAAAAAAAAAAAAAAAAAAAAAAACTCAATTCTCACTTTCCAAATTTGCCTTGAGGGAGTGGTAGGCCACTTAGCTGCTAATGGCCAATCGTCACCTCTCCCCTTGTCTTCTATTTGTTTTCCTCATTTTCATTTTGCGATGATTATGGTGTGGTGGTTCCAATGGCAAATCGGTGTGAGTGATGGATCTTTATCGGGAAGACATCCTCGTGATTATCTCATTGAGAGGTTCATTGAGCTGTTTTTGGGTATTTCCTTGCCTTTTCCCATTTTATGCATGTTGTGTAATAAAGTTTAAAAGCACCTTATATGTATTTTCTGTGAGATGAGATTTCGTGATTGTCTTAAGAGTAGTGAGAGCATTTCTTTACACGACTTGGTGGCGTTGGCCTTTAATTTCAGATTCAATGTCTTGAATTCCTTCGTCGGTTAGTTTTGAATCAGTTCATTGCTTGACATTTTGGCAAATTCTATACTGCTAAATATTCTTAACCTGCGAGCCAAAATGGAGATTAATTATCTTCTTATTTTCAGATATCTTATAAATACAGATAGGTTATTGTTGACTGTTGAGTATAAGATTTCTAATTAGCTCGTTTTAGTATGTTAGGATGTAATTTTATATTTTAAGAGGTGATAACAACCTTTTATTTGTATTGATATATAATTATATACGGCTAATTTATTTTATGAATAAACTATGAGAGTTAAGTGAGGTGGTAAGAGTCTTTCTTACCTTAATTAGTAGTCGAAAGTTTGATTCTCACTCTGGGTATGGAGTAACTTTAAAACTTATAGTTAGTATCTACCACCTTAATGGACCTACAAAATGTGGAGGATTAATTACTGGACTCGTTCCAATATATATCTTAAGAAATAAAATAATTACACTTTTTTAAAAATTTATAAAATATTAATGAATAATTTTTTTAAAATATATTAAATATTTTTATGATAAGACGCATTATTCTTATAAGATTATCGCATATACTGTAAAGATAGCTTTAGGTCTCTATCCCCAAAAAAAAAGAAAAAAAAAGAAGAAGAAGAAGATAGCTTTAGTTCATTTAAGGTAAAGATTAATTATTCCACCAAAAGAATTCAACAATTTTCTCATTCTCTATTTGTCCTTGGAATTCCGAACTCTTTTCACCATATTTGTCTTTCATTTCTAAACAATACTTTCTTTTCATAGAAAATTAGGTTTAATTATCTCCCCAAACAATACTATATTTGTATTTTGATTGTTTTAATTTTTATATATTTTTTTATAAATTTAGTTCTGGTTTAAATTATAACAATTAAATCTGTTTGGTTAAATTTTATTATTAATCTTTTACTATACATAAAGTTAGAATTTAGGTCTCGGGACTCTGGGTCAATAGTCACAGAATACATCCAAATGCTTGCATATGTCTTGAGACATAGCCTCCCAATAACTATATAACAACTATTTTTCAACCAAGTCTCAAGATCCCTTGATAAGTCTTGAGACTTGGGTTATAGATTCACTTTTTTATCCTAAAATTAATGCTTCTAACAACTCAAAATTATCTTCAATGGCTATAAAGTATAAACATCTAAAAACTTATTCCTTTGATACAAATACTCATTGAGAATATTTTAAGACTTATGAGAGGCACATACAAATATTGAAACCAATAGAATTCACTTCAAATATTCATTTTCTCATATTCGCTTGTATATAATCTCTTAGTTTCTTACTATAACATCTTTCATCTTTCATATTTCATTTATTTTAAAGAGCTACATCCATTTAAGAGTTTTAATTATTTACAATTTTTTTTATTAAGAATATTAAAGTTTTTGGGTACAAAATATATAGTGTTCATGTTGATGAGCAATCTTAAATTTGTCCATATACATACAATCTTCACATTTGTATACAAATTAATATAGTATGTGGTTGATGATGACACCAGCTAATTATTTGATAATGGCACCTTAAAATCAAGAAAAAGAAATGTGTACATAAAGCCAGATTTATAGGATCCATTTGATCAACAAAGAGTGCTTTCAAACGATAACCCACTTTGAAAAGGACAATTCAACCTTTTGAGTCTATCTTTAACTTTGTTGAATTAATTTATAAACTAAGATAATTATGTTTTGGGTAACCTAAAAACTTATAAAATTTCAAAATATATTATCTATAATGGTTATTGTCGTAAACTTTTTTCTTAATCGACTTTTTATTTGAAAAAATAAAAAATGGGAGTCGCCACTAATTATTTTTTATATGAGGTGCGATCGGATCACCTCGTAATTTGATAGTTTTAATAAACGGTTTGATTTATTAAAACAACGATTTTTGGTCTATAAAATTCAAGAAATGAGTTCGGGAGTCGGTTACACACGAGGAAGGATTAATACCCTTGCAACGCCCAAAATTGGTACCTAGCTAGTTGATTAATTAATGTCTTAGTGTCGAAAGTTGAAAACTTGAAAAGAGTTTAAAATACGATCCCTCTTTGTATTAATATTTTTTTACTTAAAAATTGCTTGAATAAATCGGAACGTATGTTAAAGACCCTCTCACCTCAAGGTAACAAAATGTCACATCCCTTAAGTTAGGACACAACACCTCAAATCCTTGAGAATAAGCTTGCCTTTTATTTTTTTTTATTTAAATATCATGTATTTTAATTTTAAAAGGATATTCGGTCATCTAGGTTCAACGAGAAAGTCGAAACCCTATAAGTTAGGGCACGACTCCTCGAATCTCCAAATACGGAACATTGCCTTATTTTTTAAAAAAAAAATTCCCTCTTTTTTTTTGAACAATGATAAATGTAATATTTAAAATGATGTGTATTTTTCTTATTTGGATACAATATATCAATGGATAAATAGATCTAAGCTTAATGTATAGTATTGTGGTAAATGGAATAATATTTCGTAGCTATATGAGTGAATGTTAGAATAAACAAGTAGAAGATAACTATAATAATATAGATGTAATTGTAGTAATGATGAAGTATTATGCATAATAATAATAATAATAATAATAATAATAATAATAATAAATAATCCAATTTTTGAAAGTAAAAACACAATAAATAAATAAGTAATAAATAATAGAATAATAATAACGATAATAAAGGTAAAGAATGTAATAAAATAAAATACAATAAAATAAAAAAGCACAATAAATAAGAAAAGAAAATTTAAAAAAATGGTAAGTAAATAAACAAAAACATAAAAATAAAAACCTAGACAGTGCTGAAATTAAATAAATAAAGAATTAAATTTAAATAAAAATAAAAATTAAATTATAAATCGCAAAATGATAAAGGAAAAGGGAAAATAAGGACTAAATTGAATGTCCATTGAAACCTAAGGTCTAAAAAAAATGAATGACTAAATTAGAACGCAATACAAAGCTTCGAGGGTTTCGAAGAAATTCATCCAAAAATACACGCGTCCTTCCCCGAGGGTCAGCGGTCCGAGGACCAAATTGAAAGAAATTTAAAATTAAATGGTGCGATCTAAAAAGAAAAAAGAAATTAGGACCAAATTAAAAATATACCCAAAAGTGGAAGGACCCGTTGAACAATTAGCCCCCACGTCAAAAACGCACAAATCCTGCGGGGTTCAGGTCAGCAACTGGGTTAGTTTCAAAACGACGCCGTTTTGGCGCTTGAAGCTTAGGCCCGAAACGACGTCATATTGGACCTTATATAAATATATAAAAAAAAGAACAAAAAATCATTTCAACAGCTTTCCAAAAAAAAAAAAATTCCTTCTTTCTCTCTTTTTCTCTCTGGGATATCCTGCATTCTGCCAAGGGCGTCAGCTCACCGTCGTGGCGCGCGGTCATTAGCGACGATGGTGGGAGAAAAAAAAAGCTCCTTTTAGCCCTTTTTTTTACCCGAATCTGAAGGCTAGGCCTTCGGTTTAAAAAAAAAGAAAGAAATATCTTCGACCTTCCCATGGCCATTTTCGATGCTGAAGAAGGCTTCCGACGACGGGGTAGATGAAGCAGCATTGGTGAGATACGTTTTTTACTTTTATTTATTATTATTTTTTTGAAATAAAACGAAAATAAAAAAGGGAATCACCTTTGTTAATGTTTTCTTTTTTGATTGCTTTTTCGTGTATTTCTCTGTGTTTTCTTTCCTTTTTTTCAAAATTACATGTTGGTTGTTCTACTGTTTATTTTTCTATTTCGCTACTGTTTCGTGCTGTCTCTGTGGTCCTTTTTCTTTCTTTTTTCTTGCAGGTGGTGGAGTCAATGGAGAGGAGAGGCAGACCTTTTTGCTATTTTGGTGAAATGGCGGCAGAAAGGGTGCGTCAAGCCTCAGGATGAGGTGCCTCGAGCGGGCGCGTGTGAAGAGAGGAGTGGCGTTAGAGGCTAGCCTTTTTTTTTTTTTTTTACTGAAAACTTAGTTTAAGCTACCGGGCCTGGGCCATTAGGGTTTTTTTTTTTTTTGTTTTAGGTTTGTAATCTTGTAATTGGACTGTATTTTTTATTTTGGACTTTATTATTTTTGGTTTAAATTTTTATAATTTGGGCCCGGGCAAAATTGGGCCATTATAGTTACTAATAAGGATTTTTAAACCATTCCTTTGGTTAAAATCGTATTAAGTTTGTACATTTTTTTAATTAACTTGAAATATTTCAATATAATGGATTAATATGTTATTTTTTCGAATTTATTCAAAATTTTTTAGTTAGTATTTGAACATTTTTTTATACCTAGTTAGTATCTGAACTTGTATTATGTTATTCAGGTTGATATCTCTGCACTAACGTTGTTAGTCTGTGCCGATATGATACTGATAGCGAATCCTAGACATGTGACAACTTCTCAGAATGTCATATGGTGGGTATAAATGAAAAAATTAAAAATATTTTTTTAAAAAATATAAATTTGTTATAAATATTTTATTATTAAATGGATGTCCATCAATATCAAGATAAGTTTGATATATATTAGGACTTTAATGTGATTAAAAATAGAGTTTTATACCATATATACTTTTTATGTTTATAAATATGTTCTCTTTTATTCTTCTATTTCTGATTTTCTTTTTACTTTCTTTTATATTTATTTCATGACATATTATTAGCACGATGATACTCAATTTTTTTTCTCTCTTTAAAATCTTTAGTAAACAAATTGTTTTCATAGCTTTTTCTCTTCTCTTCAAAATATTAGATCGTCAAAAAAATAAACACACACACAATACCTAGATTTTTTTTGTTTCTCCTCTTCACCGTCCCATTCTAAGCAAAAGCATTAAAAAATCTTAAAAAATAAGCTAGAATTCAAAGGGTAGCCTAATTGATTTAAAACTCATTCCTTAACCACTTAGCCGCTGTATAATAATATTATTTTTCATTAAGAAAACATCAACTCCGGAGAAAGTTAAAATCACAGCAAATTTATCAATTCGAGGATTAAAGAGTAGATTTATTATCTAAATTTTTATTTAACATTTTATATTAAGATTATTTTTTAATTTTGTGATTAGTTATGATTAATTTATTTTATTTTTATTTCAAGGATGTTGAATGATTGATTTCAGTATTGATTTTGGTTCTTAATATTAGATTTATCGAGCAAAACTAAGAAGTATAGTCATCAACATGATATGTGGCATATAATAATCATTGGAAGTGGAAACATAACAATAAGTAAAAGAGCAATGACTATTATCCTTATAGGTGACCGCGTCTTGGCGTACGTGCGTTAAGATTACGAATAAAAACAAACACAATTATAATTATAGCGGTGTATTGCAAGTGTGATAGGTCAGTTATAATATTTATAAGTGTTACAATGGAATACTTCGAGTATTCCAAGGATCGAACCTAAGAGAGTTCGGGTGATAATGTGATTAACAAGGAAGATGCATGCAAACAAGGAATCTGGCTAGCTACTCACTAAATATTATAGAACATCAAATCATATCCAATGAGTAATTACACTATTCAACTATCTAACACTAAAAATGACTAGATTGCAAAATAGTCAAGAGTATATAAACTAACCATTCCATAAACAAAAGTGGTTGGTTGACTTCCATGTTGCTGATTAATTTTTTGTTTAGGGAGTTAAAGGGCTCAAACTCCTAATTGGTTCAATTTTACCAAATTAAACAATTTGGTTTGGTTTATCTCTCAATCTCACCATATTGAATCTAGACAACCGAATTGATATTCAATAGACTCTCCTTTCAGTCTCATCTATCTAAATATTCACCTAGAGTCGCCAATTCTAGGTTTTGAAGATTATTCAATTTAGTCTATTTTTATGATTTAGTCCCAGCACCAAAAACTAACCAAGCAACACTTCCATCAACCAACCACCATAGTTTTAGTTACCACTCATCATCATTACACAAACAACAATTAAACACGTGCTTAAATGATTCATTAAAGAACACATAAAAGCAAAGTTAGAGAAATCCTAGGGGTTTTTTATGGATGCTTTGAAAAAGATGATAGCATCAACAATGGAGGTGAAAACACAACTAAAGTATTTTTCCACTTAAGGTAAACAAAGCTGAAATATATTACATCACTTGAAGAGAAATCAAAATACAAAGTAAATGTTAAGGATCTAATTGTAAAGAAAAGAAAGCTACAGTAAAAACTGAATAAACTAACAACTGCAACCATTAATCTCAGAAAAGTAAAAAGCCTAAACTTAAAAATGGAGAAAAAGCTAACAACAAAGCTAAAAAGATGAAAAATAAAGGTGGCTTCTCTAAGTTTAGCCAAAATGTTTTTGATATAGCTAAAAATTCAACCCTAACAATGACAATTTTGACCTTAAAATGTGTGTGTTGATTTGGGTTGATGTTGGACAAAAGACTACCCCTACAGCATTATTCACCCCGTTAGGCAACAGTGTCGCAACATCTAGGCTTCAGTGTCACGACACCCTCAATGCTCTAGGAGTTCTTGATGTCACGACATTCACTGGCTGGTGTTTCGACGACCTTGGTGGTGACCATGAATTCTTCACTTCAACAACCTTCAATGATATCACGACCTTGGAGGCTCGGTGTTACGACTTTGGGCTTAATGTCGTGACACAACACCCTCAGTGTAGCGACTCTTTCAACAATGAGCTCCAAGTTGATTTCTCATTGAAGTCTTACACCCTTGAGGCAAAGGAAGCTCGGTGCCGTGACATCCTAGCATCAATGTTGCTATATTTCGTAATTAACATGTCTTTTAATTTGGGCTAACCTTTTATGATAGTAAATAATAACATATAATTACCTTTATTATATATGTGATATCCATATTTTCCAAAAATCTCCCACTTAGACCGCATATATATACTAATTACTCTATGATTACATGTCATTATATAACCTTATGAGCTCAAAACTTTACTATCATATCCAAAAGGTATTTCAAACAATCTCATCCATTAATTATGTTAACATAGAACCAAGGCGACTTTCATTAAATATATCGTAACTAAATTCATCCCTGATCACATATATTAACATAACCAAAAGATATAAATCAAGTATGGATGTGTAGCATGAAAATTACATGCAATGTGAACTAAACATGCCTATTTCCAACTAGTCCTCCTTAAACTTAAGTGAGGTCAATATCAAATAGAGCGAATAAACTAAATACTTTATTTCTAATCAGAAAATAATCAAATACTTAAATCTCTGAAAGCAAATATAAAGCAAATAAAATACAAACTCCCACTAAACCATGATATCTTCAAATAATATAACACCATATGAGCAATGTGCTCATGAAAGACCTTTGGTGGTAAATCTATTGTGAGCAGATCCGCTATCATGGAGTTTGTCCCAATGTGCTCTATGGATATTTGTCCATTTTACACTCTCTTTTTTCACAACTAGGAACTTTATGTCAATATGCTTTGACTTAGATGAGATCCTGTTGTTATTGGAATACAGTACCGCTGATTTATTGTCACAAAATAATTTGAGTGATCTTTCTTCATTCTCCATAATGCGTAGCCCAATGACAAATTTTTGCAACCATATTCCATGGTTTGATGCCTCATAGCATGTTACAAACTCTATTGCCATAGTGGAAAAAGCTACAAGTGTTTATTTAACACTTTTTCAGGATATTGCTCCTCCAGCTAATAAGTAAATATAGCTTGATTTATATTTCCTGCTATCTTGGCACCTAGCGAAATCAGAATCAGAATATCCTATGACCTCCAAATGATCTGATCTCTTATAAGTGAGCATGTAATCTTTTCTTCTCTGAAGATACCTCATAACTCTCTTAGTTGCTATCTACTGGTCCATACAAAGGTTACTTAAATATCTTCCTAACATCCTAGCAATGTACGCAATATCCGGACCGTGCATACTTGAACATACATTAGACTCCTAACGGCCGATGCATAGGAAATTTTTGCATTTCCTGAATTTCAATGTTACTTTTAGGGCATTGAATAAGACTAAATTTATCTCTTTAAGCAATAGAAGTGTCACTTGCTCTACAACCTTGCATGTCAAAAGGACCTTTTGAGCATTTTATCAATATAGCTCTTTTATGACAATCCAAGAATACCCTGAGATCGACCTTGATATATCTGAATTCTTAAAACAAAATAGGCGTCCCAAATATCTTTCAATTCAAAATAACCAATAAATTAGTTACTTATTGTTTTGGAGTCCAATTTATTTTCATGTGGATTATAATACATTGCCTCAACTAGACATCCCTAAATGTGAAAGTTTTTTAGAATAGGCTTTTAACCTGTCCAAGACTCATAAGGTGTTTTTGTAGCTGCTTTAGTAGGTACTCTATTCAAAATGTAAGCTATTGTCTTTAATGCTTCCCCCCAGAGGGACTTAATGAAAGGTAGAATGAGCTATCACGCTCCTTACCATATCCTTAAGAGTCCTATTTCGTCTTTCAGCTACACCATTCATATTAGGTGATCTTGGCATGCTGTACTATGGATCAATTAATAAACGTATGAATCACAAAAATATATAATCATTTTGATATTTTAAATAAATAAATCTACGCAAAAGAGATCACTTTGGTGGTATTTTGTTTCAACTAATTTATTTAAAATATTAGATATCATTAATTAAAACCCAAAGTCAAAATCTAAATTTATTTATTTTCAAAATATTTCTCTTAATTTCATCTTTCAATCAAATTAAAAAATAATAATATATATTTATCTATACATCAAAGTTAAATACAATACAAATATATCAAATTAATTTTTGTTGGCACTTTACCATGTGCCTTTAAAAATATTAATAATAAACCTGCAGTTATAATGCATTAATATAATTTTGATCTTTATTAGAAACAAAAAAAAAAAAAAGCCTTTAATGGCCATCAAATCAAATTATTAGCATCGATCCTAACAAATCCATAATTCACACAAATAAATGGAACCATTAAGCTAATAAAATTGCAAGAGTAGAGTGATAATCCAACACCAAAGTTAAAAATTGAAAATCAAAACACTAAAGTTTTTAACATAAATCCAAAAATCTAATATCTTTTATCATTGGAGCACCAAATCTATATATCAAATCCATAATCTCTCAAGAAAGGATTAATATAAAAATAATAGAAAATCAATTCATTTTCAATTATTCAATATGACGAGGTTTTGATACTACTTGTTAAAATCGAAAAAAAAAGATCTGATATTAAAAAACTTAACAAATCAGGATCTGGTTTGTCAAATCATTAAAAATAAATCAAGAACAAAATTAAATGTGGAAGCGTACAATCTTTGGATCTTATGGTTTTGATCTTACAAATTAGCGCAAAAGAAATTCAGAGAAAATTTGGTTTCTCTTTTCTAAAAATAGGATATTAGAAAAAGTTATATTGTGTGTAATTTGAAGACTATAACCCTAATTTATAACTTTTACACATTAACCTTAATTTTTAATCAGCCCATCATTAATTAGAAATTAGTTACTAAAGTATGCACATATTTGACTCATACTTTATTTAATAACTAAAGCCCAATAAATCTTATCCAAATTAGATCACTTTTAATTTGGGCTATCCTTTTATTATAATAAATAATAACATGTAATTACTCTTATTATATATGTGATATCCATATTTTTCAACAATATAACTCTGCTATCAATTAAGTGATAATTAATCTAAATCAATCTCTATTTTATGCTTACACTTTTTTATGCTTAGATTTCTTTTCAAATCGTAACTCTATTTTACATCAATAAAATAAAATTATCACAACATTTTTTAAATAGAATTATCATACATATACTATTTTATATAACTAATAAATCTAATTATATTATTATTATCGTATTCTTTTATAGAACTACCATAATATATTCAGAATAACTAATTGATCTAAATTATTATTATTTTAATTATTATAACTTCTTTTTAAAAAAAAAACTATCGTAATTAAAATTAGATTATAGTTATTTTTAATAGGATAAACTACAAAAATAGTCACTTTTGTTTGCCACATATTACATTTAGTCATTTATGTTTAAAATGTTACGTTTTAGTCACTTACGTTATAGTTTTGTTATGAAATGGTCACTCTACTGTTAAACTCTGTTACCTCCCTACATGGAGGTCCAAATGAGTTTTAAATGCCACTTGGATGTCCAGTTGTTGGGATGAAAATATATTTTTAATTACATAGATTTAATTTGGACTACTACATAGGAGATCCAAGTAGGCATTTAAAACCCAGTTGGACTGCCTCGTAGGACCGCTGTTAGGGAGGTAACGGAGCCTAATGGTAGAGTGATCACTTCGTAACAAAACGACAATATAAGTGATTAAAACGTAACATTTCAAACATAAGTGGCTAAAATGTAATCTGAAACAAATAAAAATGACTATTTTTATAGTTTACCTTTTTAATATAATTTTTTAATGTTACTTGTGAAATATTAAATTCTGAAAATTTTATTAATATGTAAAAAAAGTAAGGAAGAAAAATTATGGACACTTGTCATAAAAGAAAGAAAAACCATTGACTTTTTTTTATATATGTAGTAGTATAGATTATTTGGTTTCGCAAGTCAAAATATGGGTGAAATCTAGAATTTAATGTCAACAAAAGGTTGCTAATTCAACTTGTACTTGAATTTTCTTTTTAAAAAATGTTTGAACTAAATAAAATAGTATTAAACAAAACAGTAAATTTTACCATTTTATTTAGATAAGTTTTAATTTTTTGAATGATTATTACTGCGACGGCCAGAATAAAAAAAGTTCTCCACGAGTAAGAACATCAACATATTGTCTTGTAATATATAAAAGAACTAAAAACTAAAAAATATTTAATTCGTGATTTGAACTCTAAACACTTTATCCCAATTTGATATCTAAAATATTACGTAGTCTGTAATAAAAGTATAAAAGAAAATCTTCAACCAATTAAAGAAGGTCCGCATTTATTTTTCATAAAATAATTTTACTCATTAAAATTAAAATAAATTAACAAAAAGAAGAAGAATTATTTTAATTCTCACGTCACCTCTCTCCCCTCCTCCACTGTCTTATCCAACTCCATATTTGCCGATTGAAATTTTAATGAAACTAAGTGGCCGTTGAACTGGTTTACCTTCACTAGTTTCATGCATGAAGCCATCATTGATTGGTGATTGGATGAGCCATTTGAATTCAATGATTGAGCTTATAGGAAACAACCAATTCCCATATTTATTTTAATGCAATGGCTTTAGGGTTTAGGGATTATATTCGCACGAAATTAACGAGACATGAATTGGTTATTGGTGCCGCTATCTATCAACGTACAAACAAAATACAAACCGCATTGGAAGAAGAAATTGATCATAATTAGCAATTACTACATAAAAATCAAGATTATATTGCACCATAAAGGTAAAGCTTTGGAAGATTCATTTGTGATTTACATGAAGTTTTTCTATCACCATGCAAAGATTTGTAGACTTGGTGAGAAAAACCAATTCCGGGGCTCTGAGGAGCTCACAAATTTGATGCAAAAATCAGTTGTTTACCAATATTCTGGAAATTCTAATTAAATGTTATATTTTTTCTCTCTTATTTCTACTCTGAAGCAGCTATCGAAAAGGAGCTCAACCAAAACAAATCTCTTCCATTTAACTTACCCAACAATACTCTTCATCTTCTTCTCCAATTTCTCATCTATTTGTTTTTCAATTTCTCCTTCTTCTAAACATTCAATTCCTTTGTTTGTTATTGGAGAAGGAAAAATGAAAAATCAGTAGAAGATGAAGGGAAGAGAGTGTGTGTGTGAGGGAGTGAGAATTTAAAAATATTTTCCATTTTTATTAATTAAATTTCATTTTAGTAAGTAAAATTATTTTATGAAAACATAAAAATTACATAATTTCATTATAAGTTCTGATCATATTTGTTCTTTTTGATATAATGCCTAGAACTACCCATATGCCCTCCCCACCTCATAAATAGAAGGATAACGTGTTTCAATGCATTCTAACCCACATCCTCTTGCATTGGCAACAATACCCATACCAGTCGAACTATAAGACTCAATCAACACTTTAACATATATCTAAATAAGCTATTAGCATTTTGTTTAGCTACAAATTAAAAGACAAAAGAGCTTATTTGAATGTAATAAAAATATAATGACTTATGTAAGAGGAGTGAAATAATTTAAGACATTTATATATTATTGTTTAATATTAAGGATTTAATTGAATTTTTTAAAAAAAAATCAAATCAAATTTTCATCAAACCCTAACTAAAAATAGGGATTAAGACGTTCACAAGAGAGAGAGAGAGGCCAATGTCATTTTCAATGGACCTAAATCCATGTGTATCTTTTATATGTGATAGAAGTAACATGTGGTTTGAAAGTCTTGCATTTGAAGTTATAGCATAGAAAATGTGGTCAAATTTCCCTTATTCACTACCTTGCAAGTGGGTTATATTTTGTCAATTCTTAACACATTTTTAATATTTATTTTATTTACAATCCAATAGGAGCTTAATTGGTATCTATTCTTTAAATTGGATGATGATACCTTTCCTCTTTCCTTACTCAATTTTTTTTTTAATTTTCTCTTTATTTTCCATAATTTATATTTTTAAAATTTTAAAGAATAAAATGATTCTTTCAAAAATTTAAACTTTAACACAATAAAAGGTTTTGAAATCTTGAAAAATAAATCATTTTTTTACTTCTTTTTTCTTTTTTAATTTCCTTTAAATAAAATGAAATGACATATAACTAATTTAAGTCATACAATCATTTTGACTAACATAATAATAAATGAAAAATACATTGAAGGATATTTTGACCTTACTGTTAAATCAGTATCTCGATAACTAAAGATGGATATTTTGAGTGCTAAGCTTTTATCTTTAAAAAAAATGGTAATACCGTGTTAATCTTAAATTTAAGTGTGAGTGTTTGATCGAATCGAGTGAAAAGATTTCGAGTTAATCGAGTTGACGAGTCCTATTTTATCATCTTAACTCGATTCGATTTTTTTTCAAATTGAGTCGAGTGAAATGAAATTCGAGTCGAGTCAATCGATTAAAATTGTTCGAGTTAAATTAAAAAATTAAATATGTCAAATTAAAATCTTGTTAAAGTATAACTAATTTGATATTAGAGCACATAAATTTGAAACCATATATATTTGAAAACTTTTTCAAAGAAAAATAATAATAATAAAAACTTTAGTATGATAAACTTGAATCATTAATTAACTTATTTAGATCCCAAAATTATTATTCTAGAAAATTTTTAATTTTTTAACTTTCTTTATATATATTTTTAGAATTTTTAAAAAAATATAAAATTTGGAATTTTTAAAAATATTTTAAATTTTAAAAATTATTTTGAATTTTTTTTTGTAGTTTTTGTTGAGAGAAAGACCAATTTGCTAATTTTCAAACCTGACAGGACCAAAAGGTATTTACACTAATTTATTATTTAAATTATAAAATTCAACTCGATTCGAACTCGAAACTCGAATTTTTTATTCGAGTTGATTCGAATAAATTGAATAATTCAATTTGATTACCTCAAAATTTTTAAAAAATTCGAATCAAATTTTACTTACCTTATCTAAATCTTTAAATGAACAATAATCTATCATTACCACGTAAATAAATCATTTGCCCTTTTTTACTATTATCGTCACTAAAGAAGTTGATTTTATTGCTGAAAAGGGCAAAAACTTAAAATATTATTAATATCCATCACAAGTATAAATGCCCATACCTAAAGTGAAAGCAATTATTGCCTAAAATACCCTTTTCCTTTTTTTTCCAAAATGATGTTCAAACTTTATCAGGCCGTGGACTCCACGCGTCATTCTATTAATTTAACCATTCTTCATTGTATTAATAATTAGATGCATTCCCGTCCAACGCATGAATTGTTTGTGCCTTTTTATATAAATAATCTAAAAATATTAATTAATTACGAAAATAATTTAAAAGAAAATTTATATAAAAAAATGACTCAGTTTGTTATAATAGAAGTTGGTGTTGCCTGAACAATCGACGGCATTACCTCCATTTTTCCTCTAATCATTACTCAATCACCAATTTTTTCTTTTAAAAAAAAATTGTGTCATCACTGTATCAAACAGCACCCATATGTATTTTTTAAAATACCCATGAAAAATATAAGTATTCACGATGGAGAAAAAAGAAAAAAATATTTTTTTAATTGGTGTCGTCGGTATGTCAAGCAACACTGGTAATTTTTTTAAATTATGTTAGTGGAAAAAAAAAAGGAAAAAAGATTATTGGTGTCGTCAGTGTATCTTGCGGCACTGATATTTTTTTAAAAAATTGTTTTGTAATTGGTGCCGTCGATGTGTTTGGCACACCAATGGCATATTGTCAAGAAAAAAGAATTGAAGCGTTGTCAGTGTATCAAGTGGCACGAATTTTTTTTCTTTTAATAGCTCTAAAGGGAAAAAAGAGACCGAAAAATAATTTTATTAGTGGTTTCGCCGACGTGTCAGACAACACCACCCAATATATATATCCCTACCCCGACCAAAAAATTGTATCTGTTGAATGTTTTGGTTTTTATTAAAGTTTTTGGTATTTGTTTTAGAGAGAAAAAAATATTTGTGTTTAATAGGAGGGGAGAGAACAGAGAAAAAGGAGAAAGATTTGTGTTTTAGAATTTTAAAATCAAGTTCGAGTTTATAAGGTTAGTTTGTAATAATTTGTATGTAACTATATTCTTTTTAATAGGAGCTACTATTTTTTTAAATAAAATTTATTTTTAATTTTTAATTTATTTTACCGATATTGTATCAAAAATGAATAATTAATTTTTCGTATACGTTCATCTCGAGGGGGTAATTTTATAAATAACAGTTGGTTGTATATTTGAATTTCGAAGGGGTAAAAGCCAAAGATATGAAACAAAAGATTAGTGCAAAAATAGCTCGACGTTATGGGAGGAGGATGTCCAGACTATTCTACAAATTTCTAGTTTCGTCAAATCTTATCAAATTTATCAATATAGAACTTGTAGATGATGAAGGTGTGGAGATAATAGTCGCACTTTATTGCTCAATTAGTCATGGGCTCCCCCCCTTTTTTTTTTTTTTTTTTTTTTTAATTTTCCTTCTTAGTTTTTTTTTTTTTTTTTTTGACCATAACCTCCCCAACACGACCTAGATGCTATAACCAAATTATAGAGGTCACACTAGCCATCGAAATGGCCCGGTAAAACATTCAGTATTCAGAAAAAAAGTCAGAAATCCATTTCATAAAAGAATTTAAGTTATTCAATTTTTAATCAAGCATTTGCTTCGAATAATCCAAAATGATCATAAAGGAAACAATTTTAATAATTTGAGCACGAAATAGGATTAAGATGTAAAGTTTCAGATTTTCACAAAAGATAACTATACTTATTAGAAATGTATCGATACTTATTTAAGTATCGATACAGTTTAGGCATTTTGCTGATTTTGAAATTTATAAAACCCAAACGTTATCAATCGGTATCAATACTTTTATAAATATCAAACCAATTTGACATTTTGTTTGTTTTAAAAATTGTTTATATGGTCAAGTATCGATACTTAGTGCTAGGGTATCGATACTTTTTGTGAGAACTGGTAAAAATCAATTTGTAAAAGCTTTTGTTTCATGCCCAAACATAACATCATTTTAACCCGTTTTATGAAAACGTAAGTTTGTTTTAGTTATTCTTGTATTCAATTTTAATTCCAAGTTGTTATAAAAATTCTATTTGTAATTATTTTAAAGTAGTTTGACAAACTTGAAGTTTTTAATCTTGCTCGGGGTCAAAATGAGTAATGCAAAATCCCAAAAGAAAATAAACAGTGTATCGGACCGATGCCACGGTCCATTTAAAAACTATACAAAACCAAAACAGAGTTTATAAATAAAGTTTAAAATACATTTATTCAAAAACCGATGACAAGTGCTCCGAGTGTCGAGTCTGAGCCCTAACCTTACAAGTTATCTAGAAAAAAGGGGGAAACTAAAGAGTGAGTTATAAAACTCAGTATGGTCTTAGCATAGAAATAGATAAACACTTAAATAATAATTATAACATACAAGCTTGCAAAAAATGGAGCATATCATATTAACAATCTCAGAGTAATTTTTAGTAAGCATATAGTTTGCATGAATAACAATCTCATGGCCAGTGTGTCAAACCGTGTGGACCACAGGAGCTGCGCTAGTAGAGCTGTATGGGCCATACGGACATGTGGGCCCATTTTCTGAAAATTTTTCTTAGGGTCGTATTGATGTGTTATTCGTATTTAGCCACTTCATAGGGTCCATACTGTATAAAAATGACTCTGAAACATGATTTCTGATATATTGCTACTGAATGTGATATAGGTGTTGTATGTGTTTTAAGTGCTAGCATGTCTAAAATGCGAAATTTGCTTATGATATGTAATCTGAAAATTCTGATAGCATGTTTGATGTGAAAAGCATGCAAGAAATATATGCATTTGATATATGTTAGTATGTGCATGTACATTTGGGATAGGACAATATTGTGACGGAAGAAGTGTCGACAATTTAATAATTTGCCTTATCTGATGGTTTAAAACCACATATACTTGTTCTGGTGGCTTGACCATGTATCTATTCTGGCAGCTTGACTGTATTATTCTAAATAGTGACATACACCTGTAACACCCCAAATTCGGCCTAGAAGTTTAAGCCGAATCTAGACGAGTTACACCAACGTAATAAAAATGTTTTTTTTTTTTCAGAGTTTTAACTTTGAAAACTAGAAATTCATTTTAGACGATTTAAATGATTTTGTAGTTTCGTTTTAGACTTGGCAGATACTGATGAGGTTATAAAAAGAAAAAATAAAACAAGTCCAAAACAGATTACAAACCCAAAGGATTAAATTGTAGTTATCTTAGTGCAAAACAATCCAAGCTCCCGCACGTCGTTAGATCCTAAATCAAATGTCTTCCTAACAGATAAAAGTAAAGCAAATGGTGAGTCACCAAGCACCGCGTATAACCAAACTCAAATATAGATAAACAGAACGTAATATATAAATCGTAGTAACGCAAGCATTTGATAATAGTTGTATAACCAGTACGGAATAGATCTAGAGTATCACAGAGATTTCAACAGAGGTAGTATAACAGAACAAAGTAAAACAGAACAAGGTAGAACAACACAATTCAAACAGAACAAAACCGAATAGAGAAGAACAAAATAGGATGGAACAGAGAAGAGCAATATTGAACAGAGCAGAACAGAACGAAGCAAAGCAGAACAGAGCATGTATGTTTATGCAGATGCAGTATTTTTCAAACAGATCAGAATGTAAATTTATTAGAAACAGTCTCCCCAAACTCTGTTACACACCAAAATAGAGTTCTCCCCTGAACTCACCCATCCAAAAAACACCAATAAACATCTCGGGTTACCCGGCAATGATAACCCACCACCTCGGGTTGCCCGGTAATGATGGTTTATCAATATGCAATTAAACTGCCAATCAAATATATGTGGTCAAGCCACTATAGTACAATTGAACTTCCAGAACAAAAGAGTGGATAAACCACTAGATAATACAGATCATTAAACTGCCAAAAACTTCATCCTCTTACATCAATCCAAGTCCTATGCAATGTGTCATGGCATGCTTATGCAGAATCAGAGTAATGAACGTGTAAATCATGCTATCTCTCAATAAAAAAATCAGTAAATATGGGATTCCATGTTTTGTAAAACAGACTTATCAAACCTCAATAGACCATATCAGATTTGCCATGAAGTCACACGCACTGTTATAAATCAGAATTAGTGACAATCAGTCTAACACGTTCAGATATCGCATATTTCTCATCAATATAGTGATGCAGAGGCGTACCAATAACCTTAATAGAATATATATCATACCTGGATAATTCACACACATAGAGAATAGCACATTACGTTCTGACAAATCCTACTCACTTAGGTTCAACTATAACAGATATACGTACAGATCACAAGTTGTTCATTATCAGATCATCAAATATCAAGTTATATAGCCTAATTCAGATTGTACAGACCCTACAGTAGGCATGCGCCCGTTTCGGACGACTTTTGTGGCCCTAAGGAAAAATTTCAAATATAGCTTCACACGCCTGTGTGGTTTCACACGGCCTAGAGAACTAGCCCGTGTGGCTCCACATGGTCTGGCACACGCCCGTATGTCCCACACGGCCTAACACACACTCGTGTGTCTTACACACCCATGTCACTTGCCCATATAGTCCTAATTCACAAACAGTGAGTTACACGGCCTGGATACACACCTATGTCATTACTTGTGCAGCTCATATGGCTTGGGCACATGTTCATGTCCTTGCTCGGATGGTCCTAAATCATAAACAGTGAGTTACATGTCCTAGACACACGTCCGTGTCCTTTGCCTATGTGAACCCTGCACTAACATGGCCATACACGGCCTGGAAACACGCTAGTATCCCTTGCCCGTGTGGCTCAAATTCGATGAACAGTGAGTTACACGACCAACCATATGGCCTAGGCACTTGCCCATGTCCCTGGCTGTGTGGCGTCGACAACCATGTTTTCTGACGTTTGAAATTCACAAAGATAGGATTTTTCGATACGCACCTGATATGAATTCGAAGCAGAAACAACAAAGATGAGTTCTTGTCCCTAAAAGACAAGCAATTGTCCACCAAGTGATTAACTCGTAATCAAATCGCTAAAAACTAACATTCCAAAATCGAATTTACGTTGAAGAACTTTTGACACGAAAACTTTAAATCAAACTTACCGACCGACGGATTAAACTAGGAGGATAAGTTGGATCCCGTACAGAATTAGAGCAACGTAACGTAACAAAAAGAAAGGTCACTTTAAAAAGGAGTAACCAGAACGAATAAACTAAATATCAGGAAAAGAATGACAAAAGAAACATGGCAGGAAGGAAAAAAAAAAGAATAACAAAATGAGAAACCTCACTGAAGGTTTCTGAAAGGTTTTAAATAACCAACCGAACTAACTACTACACAGCGAAATGCAAAAATAAACATTCCCCAACACAGGCCGGGATTTGTACACATGACCACATACATAGATAGATGTTTTGTAACACCCTCTACCCGTATCCATTGCCAGAATAAAGTACGAGGCATTACCGAGGAGTACGAAACACTTACAGACAATTTAAACCATTTATCGCTCAAATACCGAAATTAATTATAAAAGTTTTTTTAACGGACCCTCAAGGTCCAAATCATGCATTAGGATCGGGTCAGGACTAAATCAGAGTCGTATAAATTTTTTTCACAAAATTCCAAAATTTATTTTATTTACCAGGGTCCCACGCCTGTGTGACTGGGACACTCTTGTGTGGCATGGCCGTGTGGCTCACATGGCCGTGTCTCTGAGGTGTGTAACTCTCTGACTTGCATCTATAAAGGAACTCGGGTCACACGGCCTTAGTACACTCTCGTGTTGCTAGGCCGTGTGGTAAAGTTAATTTTCACAAATAAGGCTATTTTCCAAACCATATTTGTCTCTCATTTGATCTTTATTCTTCACCCACATTTAATACATACAAAAACCAATTTAAGATATTCAACCGAGCCTTATACTTAATACCATTTGTTAGTCGCTTCATATAATTAACTAGAAACATATATGGGCTCAATTCTCATTAAATTTCTCTTGTACTTATACTTTTTCACATTATGTATTCATTTAACATATAACAATCATACCTCTGTATTTCATATACATTTTTATAACAATTTCATTTAGAATTCAAATTATTTCATATTAGAACTCTTCTCATTAACTCATTTGGAATACCAATTCATACAGATAATACACTCAAGGGTGTACAAATATATAATCACAAATGAACTCATTCATCAACCAAGTTCTATGTTCATGTCTTATCAACTCGTATTTCTTTATATCACATAATATATACCATGATTGATGAGCTCATCAATGCCATGATTTCCATTCTATTGTTATTTTCCATATTTATCCCGTTGAATTTCTCAAAATTTCGATGGATTTTCAGAGGTACACTTTAGTGTACAAATCCGGGTCTGTCAATTCATATTCATGTGCACACATTTCCATTTCAGAGAGCATACTCCCGCGGACCTCATCCTTACAGCGGGATTACCAGTCCAGGCTGAATCCCTTGCAACGACAATTACTCTAATGAGCTTGGATCTAAATTACCAGTCCAGGCTAAATTCAGACCCTAATTCGGATTATAAAAATGTATCTTATTCTGTATCTGAGTTGCAACTGTATGCTCATCTAATATATTGTATGCATATGATCTGTGGTTGGGTTGAGTTATACATTGAGCTCGTAGCTCACCCCTTTGTTTGTTTTCTTCCTAGGTAATCAGTAAGCTTAGGATCGGACGGTGCGCGGGATCTCGAAATTGGTTTCTAATTTTAAATAGTAAACTAAGGACTTTTTTTTTTAATTTGGACTGTTTGAGACTTTTGGACTGTGTTTTTATTATTTGGACTTCACTGTCATTTTGTGGACTGTTTTTACGGTTTTGGTGTTTTAATATTCCTATTTGCAAAAATAAATGTTTACAAGTCAAACCATGGTTGTCAAAACTTTATAACTTAAGAAATTCTGTTGCAAATCGAAATAAACACTTAAATGGTTTTTTGAAATAATATAAATGGTTTTAGCGAGGATTTTTCCTTCAAATTGATAAACGAATTATCGAAGTTAACACTTTTTACCTTACATTTTCAAATTAGATTTTTGGGTTTTTTTAGGTTTTTCAAACAAGTGGGTGTAACTTCTCCAGATTTAGCCATAATGTCTAGGCCGAGTGTGGAGTGTTACATCGAGCATTTCCTTCCCCTTTTATTTTGGAAATTTAGCAAGTCTCCCCTCAAAAAACAATATGTGCAATTAGGTGTCAAAAATTAAGTAAGAAATAAGCTTTAGGCCTAATGGTTAAAGCACTAGTATCCCCCCAAGTGACCCGAGTTCGAGTTGTCCATCCCCCTTTCATTCTTTTTAAATTCGACCAAGAATAGGGGAAATTTGCAAATTGCTTCCCCTTGCTCCTAATTTGGGAAACTTGCATGTGTAGCCCCAAGGATTTGACTTTAAGAATTTAACTAATTCTTTCCTAATTAGAATTCATATCTTGCCCTTCCTCAAAATTCCAATAGAATTAGAATTTCACCATCTTTTTCTCTTATTTTCCTAATTAGATTTTTATATTGCCCCTTTTCAAATCCTAATAGAATTTGCTCTCCATTTTTCTATTTATTTTTTCCCTTTTCTTTATATCATATTTTCATCTTAATTGTGATAATTACTTTGTTTTCCCGAATCAAATCATCCTCTATTCACTCGTTCTTCCTATCATTTTTGTAATTGTCATAAATAGCATCCCTAGTTTTGTCAGAAATAATAAGTACACCTTATTCCAATAATTAGATCTCGTATTTCTGTAACCAATGTTAATCTTTCGATTAATCCAATAATCTTTTACAGTTCTCGCCAAATCTTTTTGTTAATCTTGATGAATCTTGAAATCAAACGTTAATTCACATGTAAATGTCATTTGAAGGACAAATTTAGGTGAAACGAATCAGAATCGGGCATGAGGAATATCGAACGGACTCCCAGTGAAAGGTGTGTGTTCTTTTACAAGTGAATCGGGGCAAATCATGTCTAGGATTAGGGCTACATAGTCTCTTACACGGCCCCTTATACGACCATGTGCCCTACAAACCTAGGCTAATTCACGAACCACACGACCTGCCACACAACTATGTCTCTTCTGTAGCTTAATTTTTGCAATTTTCACACGGCCTGGACACACTACCGTGTAATCCTCCCACACGGTCTATAGCTCCTCACAGGGCCTGGCTATACAGCCATGTGACCCATGTTTTATAGTTTTGTCCAAAATTTTGTGAATTGTTTAATTTAGTCACTATATAATCTTCAAACTGTTTTTAGAGATTTAATTCACTTGATTAAGTCCCTAATATTATGAACATGTTAGAATCTGTGAGTTGATGGTTGAATTGCTACTGTATGATGATGATATGTGAATGTTACATGTTTACTATCATTGTCTTTCTGATGAACTGATACTGTTATTCTTACCACTGTATTATTGATTGCATAACTATTGTTACTATTGAATCGAATACATGTTAAGCATATCTATTGTTTCTATACTGTACTGTTACTAGCATGTCATACTGCATTGCATGGGGTGGGATGATTGAAAGGAGGAAGTATTGACAATTTAATAATCTACAACACTAGTGGTTCATCCACAAACTACTGGCAACTTTTAACTGCAAATATGTTGTGCATCCACAACCTATTGATAGCTTAATAATCTGCAACACTGGTGGTTCATCCATAAATTACTGACAGCTTTTATCTGCAAATATGTTGTGCATCCACGACAAGTGGCTGCTTGTTTGTGAACTATTTTTTATAAAAATATTGGTGATTCATCCATAAATTACTGGTTGCTTTTATCTGTAAATATGTTGTGCTCCTACAACAAATGGTAGCTTGTCTGCAAAGTATTTTTAAAATACTGGTTGTTTATCCATAATTTTTACTGCTGAGAGTTTATCTGCAAATACTAGTGGTTCATCCACAAACTAAAGTGTATTGGTTGAAAGAGTTCTACGGAACTCTTACTGTGGAGTGTAGTGGTAGGGTAGGACATTTTTTTTAAAACTGAAACTGCATTGCATTCATAAGTATGAGCATACAGAACTGTGAATACTAAGATACGATATTGATGATTTGATCTAAAACATCGATATTCTAAATTGTTATTCAAATTGTGATTATTCTATGAGTTGTTATTTTGTATGATTCGTCTACTGTTTACATTGATTTTCTTGTGATTGGACACACACTAAGCTTCTTAAGCTCACTCCCCTATGATTTCCATCTTTACAAATAACCCATCAGGTTAGGACGCAGACTCAGCATATGGAAAGCTCAGGTCAGATTGATCTTTATATTAAAAAGTATTTTAGATTTATTATTTGAAATTTCCATTATTTTGGAACTATATCGCTTTATTTAAATTGTGGCATGTGACTTCGATTTTGGGTTTATTTAGCATACATGGTAATTAATTCGATTTTAGGATATTGAAACACGGATTTAGAATTAATTATGCTTAAATAATTCTAATTTTACTTAATTAAAACTATGATGAATATTACTTTTTCCGCTACTAGATTATAAATAATTTTTAAGTAATAGATAAATTGAAAATTAACTAAGTTTTCAAAAATAGTCATCGTTACAAGGGAAACGTTAAACTTAATCGGTTTTGTTAACTCGTGAGTTTTTCTAAAAATAGGCTAAGTTTTCTTCTAAGATAAACAAAAGTTTTAAAATGATTATTTTGTAAATATCGTTAGCTTACCGGACCATTTTGGTAGCCAATATAATCTTTCGAATTCGGGCCTAACGCCTAGGCTGGATTGGGGAGGTTACAGAGGATAAATTGGTAGTAACTACAATATTGGAATAATTGAGAAACAAACCGGAATTACATCAACTTGATCAAATCATTGAAATTTGCATCTTAGCTCCGCCATAGTCAAATCAACCTAACGATGAATATCGATCAACCAAGAAAAATTGTCAAAAGTCCCAAGACACTCATTGTATCATTGATGCACAAAAGGTCAAGACTCAGATGACTTATCCCACTCCTCATCTCTAATATATTACCATTACTATGATTTATGATGATAAGGTCCTTCGAGAGCAGTTCCTAATAAATCTGACGACACATTTACTCATATAAACGTCAGAACATGACTAAAAGTTAAAAATAAAACCATATCTACTTTTAAAGAAAACATAATAAATAAAATAAAAATCACGAAAAATGGGAACAAAATAAAACCACAAAATTATGGATAGAAACATGATAATATAAACTAAAAATAAAATAAAATCACAAAAAATAACATTGAAGAAATTGGAATCAACAATCGATGGCTAGTGTTGCTGTCGACGAAATAAAGATTTAATTTGAAAAAAACTGATTTTTTTTTTAAATTTAAAAGAAGAGTGGCTTTATATATATATATATATTATTTGTTCGTTTTTAATTAATATTGTAATTTCACTTTTGATATGTCCCTTTCTTCGCAATATAATTTATCCCAAAAGCTTAGTTTCGAGTTGGTTCACCAGATCCAGAGTGATCGACGAAACCAATATCTCGAAGTAAAATATCGTGATATGATACGAAATTTTAGTTGCCTTTTCTTTTGGCATCAATTTGATTTTATTTTTAGACCGGATTACGTACATCAGGGTATCAATATGATGTACAAAAATTAAATAAGATTGGGTTTTTGTTGTAAATATGACGTGGATAAAAGAATAACACAATGTTAATTTCTTTTTAATAAATTTATTATAGATTTTGATTATATCAATTTTTATTGATATAATATTTAGAATTATCTATAGCTCATATTCAACTCATAAATAGGAGTGTATTTTAATACATTCAAACTCACGTTCTCTTATATTGACAACAATATCAATGCTAATTAAACTAAGACCCAATCAATAAACATAATGTTAAAATGATATGTAAATAATTTATTCAATAATTATGTTATAAGTATAATAGTAAAATGATTACAAATAATTTTTTTTTTCAAATTTAGGTTCAGTCTTTTAAATATTTTAACTTTAATTGTTTTATTTAAATATTTTATATATTAATAATAAATAACGAAAATATTATCATGCTAATATTTATTTTTCCAAAAATATACTTTTTAAGTAATTTTTCATATAAAGTTGATGTTAAGTACATCAACTCAATTCATGACGTTAAATATAATATAAATTATACACAAATATATAAGAATATTTTTTTATAATATAAATTATGGACGTTTTTTTTTTTTTTTGAAATGTAAATTATGGACGTTTTAAACCTTATATATTAAAGGAAGCTACAAAAGACCTTCCTATCTCGACACATGCTCACCTTTTTCTTCTTTTTTTTTTTCCTTGCATTTTATAGAAAAATGGTCAAATATCATTTTTCGTCTCTTTATTATACTTCAAATTAAGATTTTCACTTGTATATAAAAGAACATTCCTACTTTGACACATGTCTCAGTGTTTATCATTAATTTTTTGCATTTCAAAAAAAATATCAAATATTATTGTTGTGCTATTTATATACTTAAAATTAAAATTTAATCTTTATATTTAAATTTTTACAATAATTTAGTTTTTTAGTAATATTGGTTCGAATTATTAATATTGATGATTACTCTTATTAATTTTTTATATGATTTTTTTAAAAAAGTATTATTTTAATAAAAAATTCTTTTAACATGATGAGCTCGAATTTAAAAATAAAAATAAAATCCAAATTAGCTCCAAAATTTCCAACGGTACTAGTTATTTCAACTAACTAAATCACATGGTTTCTTCCCCTTTTATAGTCATTATATGATAATTGTAAAATTACATTTTTTATTTCTCTATTATGCTCACATTTGATATTCATTTTTTATATTTTAATTTAAAATAATTTGCTTATTTATTTTTATAAAGATTTTCAAAATCATACTGATGGTCAAACCGGTCAGACTACTGATCACTACTTCAACCAGTTTGATCGGTTCGATTAAATACATTATTAGAAAATAAAAATATTTAAAAATAGAGAAAACCAACTCAATCAATCCATTGGCCAGTTTGACTAGTTTACAATTCAAGAGGTTTGACTCTTTATTCAATATTGGTACCTCTACTCACTGATCCAATTGGCCGGTCTGATCTAGTTTCGGAAACAATAACTTTTACAATGACATTAGTTAGTCCATATAATTTACGTATTTATATGTAATAGCTATCATATTATTTTACTATCACATCTTTTGTATGCTAACAAGTGTCGAAGGATAAAAAGGTTATTTATAGTTAAAATGTTAAAAGTGATTTTCAACTATATACGAACATTCTGACAAAAACAAAAAAGAGTATGAGTGTTGTAAAGGGGTATGGCACTGTATTTTTTTTTTCTATAGATTATATGATTATGGTCGAAGTTCAATTTTGGTTAGTATACTACGTCCAAATTTAAAATTTAATTTTTATACTTCAACTTTTTGATTTAATTAGATACTTTAACTTTTATATTATCATAAGTTATCTCAATTATTTTTTTTTTTTCAGATTTGAATGTGCTAAATTCAAGAAAAAGTAAATTAGAAATTACACTTTAATTTTTTTAAATATAAATATATTTTATTATATTATAAATTGTAGCAAGAGTTAATTTGCTATTATTTATGATTAAGTGTTGTAAATATTCATAGATTTTATCAATAAATTTTTTAATACCATGGTAACATTTTGTAAAAAAATAATTACAAATTTATTTTAAATAATGCTTTTAATTTTTTTATATAAAAAGTGCTTTTAACCATTAATTAGGAGTAAAAACTCTTAAATAATTAAAAATGATCAAATAATAAATGTAAATTTAATATATACTAAGCAAATCTCATATCAATATATCATTATATTTTCATGGCAACTTGGAATTTAACTTATTTTGGGAAAGAAATATCCCTTTCCAAAAAAAAAAAAAAAGAGGGAAAATTTTATATTTATATAATCCTATATAATATATTGTGTATACAATAATTATTAAGTTATATTAATTTTACATTATTCATAAACTATTATGCTCAATTTATAGATTATTAAATAAATAAATAAATAAATAAATAAATAATCAAAGAGTCAAGACTATTGATTTAGAGCAAATTCAAAATTTTAATTTTTTTATAATAATAATTATTAAAATATTTGAAAAATTAAAATAATTGACATATTTTAACTATGTTTATTATTTTTAACAGTATTACTTTATATTAATTATATGAAGCAAAAAATATTTAAGAATTTAAAAAATCAATACGTAATAAAAAAAATAGCAGGGTTAATAAAAACAAAAATATTTTAAAATTTAAAATCTGATATTTTTAATTTTATGACTAAACTTAAAAAATTGTATTATCAATATTAGATTGTATGAACATCCATATTGTGTGTGAAGAAAATATAGTAAACTAATATCAACAACAAGAATCGTAATCTTCATCTTAACCACCCCTCCATTTTAATATTGTAATTTAAACTATTTAATTTATACGAGATTTCTAAACAATTTAAAATTTATTTAAGAACATAATTATTTTTTAATAAAAAATATTATTTTTAAATATTTATTTAATTCATAATATATTGGGATAAATCACAAAACTGTACAGTAATTATGGTTTAATGTACAATTGTATACATGAACTTTGATTTTGTGTAATTTTACATCTAAAATTTTGATTTGATCTATTCTTATAAATTTTTAACACAGTTATTTATATAACATTATTTTATGTTTATATAATGTATATATATAAATAATTATATTTATCTTATATAAAAATAAATTAATATATTTATTTCTTTAAATATCTATGATTAAATTAAAGTTTTAAATATATATTTGAATCATAATTAAAATTTCGTGTGTATAATTATATTAAATTAAAATTAATGTATATAATTACACGTTTTAAAATTTATGATATGTACTATAAATAACAAATCATGAAATAGGAAAGTATAAAGAGGAGAGAGGCAAGCAGGTTACCGTGTATGGCAGCTGATATTTAATAGGCTATCATGCTCTGTCATGGAACGTGGAAAGCACGCGCCATTTACGTTGTAGGAGATTGGGATTTTCGAGCACTTCGGAAGTCATGACAATCGATAATTAATTGCACAATTATTATTATCATTATCGTGGCACGGATTATTCAAAGATAATCTAAAAAATACACCAATTTTTTTAATAAAATTTTGCTTTAAGTAATAAAGAAAATGATGTTTTATTATTTTTTAACAAACTCATTTTTTTTAGATAATGCTTAGAATTATTTATAATACTTTCTTAATCCATGAATAGAAGGATAATGCTGAAATTCTATGTTCTCCTATATTGATAACAATGCTCATACCAATCGAGTTAAAATACAATCGATAATGTTATTATTCTTTAATGAAATAAAAATATTAACAAGAATATTCATGACTAGTTTTTCATTGCTTAAAAAAAAAACACTTATGAAAAGTTTTGTTTAATATTTAAATATTTAATATTAATGTAAAAAACACTTCTAGAAATAAGATATCCATTTTAAATATAATTTTGCGAAGTAAAAATATGTGTTTCAACAATATTTAAATTCGTTAATATTATGATATTTTAGTTTAATATTAAAATTCGTTAATATTATGAAAAGTTTTGTTTAATATTTAAATTCGTTAATATATTTTGATATATGAAATATAAAATTTAAATATTAGAAAGCAATTAATATTAATTTTTGTAAAATTTAATTTTAATATATAATCTATATTTTAAATATTATTAAAATCTAACCATTACAAAATTAAATATATAGTGTTATATATTTAAAATAAATTTCAAAAGAAAAATAATTGTACACCCAATATAAATATTACAAAAATACTTTGGATTATAAATAAAGGTTCAAAATTGTTTTTCCTAAAAGCAAAAGGTAAAAGAAAAATTGCTTTTCAGTTCAAAAACATTGTTGACTTCAAAAACTGTCGGTTTAGTATTGATTATAGCTTCAAAAGCACTTTTTCAAAAACAATGTAAAACAAAGTCTTATATATATATATATATATATATATATATCTTTATCATACACATGTTATTTCAAATATTTCGTAAAATTTTTTTATGATAAAATAATTATTCATAAAGAAAAAAATACTTAATTTTAATGAGTATTTTGTGTTTTTTCATTTTATGATTCTAATGGAATGTGATTTTTTTTAAAGGACATTTGGTTCAAGAAATATAATATAGTAAAATTTTATTGAGATTTAGTGCTCTTAGTGTAGTTTTTCGTTATCATGTACTTGTAATTTTTGAACAAACTGATTTAATAAAATTACATCATTTATATATTTATTTAAATAATAACAATTTTATAAAACACACGAGCAACCTATACATCGCACGAGATAAAAAAACTAGTACATATATTTATTTTATTTTCTTAACTTAATTTAACAACAACAATAATCTATAATATATACAAAAACATGAGTTTAAAAAAACTTTTGAACTGACGATAATACCCTTTATTTTTCATTATATTATTAAATTCTCTTTTAAAAATAATTATAATATTTAATTTAAAATTATTAGCTAAAAAATTGAAGTAAAATAGACGTTATGATAATTATACATTTAAAAGAAATAGAATTTAATAGAATTTATGATAATCATATATTTAAAAATAATTATAGTTTAATTCACAATAATTAGTTTAAAAAGTCTTTACAACTATTAGTTAAAAAATTCTGCTAATGTTAAAATAGAGTTATTACTTGAATATAACTTTAAGTATAAAATATAGGAAAAAAATTGATAATTATAATTATAATTATAATTATAATTTTAAATTAAAATTAAAATTATTAGTTAAAAAACATTTGACATAAAAAAGTTGTACTAATTTTATTGATGTAAATAGAACTAATATTCGAATAGATTTTTATCACTTAATTAATATTAGAGTTATATACCAATTATTTAAGCTTAACTTTATAAATAGCATCTTGTAGTTAGACATATTTAATCAACTAACATCTAAAAAAATATCTATAAAAATAAGAGATTGTTAGCATTTATAAGTTAGAATTATATATAAAAAGCAATGATTCCTCTAATAAGGAATATTTAATTATATTTAAACTACGCTAGCACGGAAGAAAAATGGAAGATTATTATTACAATTTTGTTTATAATTATGTTGCATGTTGTTTATACTATGTGAAACAAACACTCTTAATTTTTTTTTTTATCTATCTGTTATTTGTATGGTATAGGTGGAAAACATTTGTGAGTTTGTTTGAAAAGAGAGTCAAATTTCAATAATTAATTTAATCATCATAGGTAATATAATTGAAATCACATGTAACACATGAGACATTAGAAACTAGTATACATAAAAACATGAATTTAGAAAAACTTTTGAACTAACTAGAATACTCTTTAGTTTCAATCATATTACTAAATCACATTTAAAAATAATGATAATATTTAATTTAGAATTATTAGTTAAAATATTTTAAAATAAAATATAAGTTGTGATAATTACATATTTAAAAATAATTTAAATAACAATTATTAGTTAAAAAAGTATGATAATTTTAAAATAAAATTATTATTTGAATAGAACTTTAAGTATAAAATATAAGGAAAAAAGTTGTGATAATTATATTTATAATTTACAATTATTAGTTTAAAAAGTTTTGACGCAAATAAAAGTTGTGTTAATTTTATTGATGTAAAATAGAGTTATTATTATGCGTAAAGTTGTAGATTTAGTCTAGGTTCACTAATTGGATCATTCTTAGTGATTACATTTTTTGAATTTCAAAATTTTAATCTTAATACAAACGACAATCGTTAAATCTATTAACTTTTTTTTTTGAGTAATATATGAAAATAACAAACAAACATAGCATTACACATGTGATAATATGTTTGGCACATTAAATTTTAAAAATAACAAAACTTAACTTAATGAATTTAATATATATCATTTGGTTAAGACTAAAATTTTCAAATTCTAAAAGTACAGGGATTGAAATTGACTACATTAAAGTACAAATATTAAATCCACAACTCATGCGAAGTAATATCAAAATTTGACCTATTAACAACATCAAATTAGAAGGGAAGGATTATTTTTTAATTGTATTAAACCCATATATTATACTATGCATAAGTTAGGGATTTAGTACTTATCCTCTAGCTTGATTAGTTTTATTTCTTATATTTTTCGAATTTTAAATTGTTAATGCTAACCTAAACAATAGCAATTAAATCTATTAGGCCAGATTCTAATATTAGTCTTGTACTATGCCTAATTAAATTGTAAATTTAATCATTCTTCTTCATTTTGATCATTTTTACTCTTTACGTTTTTCAAAATTAAGCATCATATTAATAGATAGGCCAAAAACACTTGACTTGAATCATCTTTTGATGATTCAATATCAAGCTTTTCACTTCAATCCCAATGATTTAGCCTTTGATTTAAGAGTTTTATAGGTCATAAAATAAGTTAAATCTTATTAAAATATTAATAAATAAAAAATAGATAATATATTTTTTTAATAATTAAGGATGAGGATGAGGTTGTTTAGGATTGAGCTCAAGCTCTCATGCCTTACAATATAATGTTCTTGCCATTAGGTTAAAAGGTTGTTGACAAAAATAGATCATATTTAATGTAACGAGAAAGATGTCAAGGGATTGTTTGTTTATATATTTATGAATTATTATTACTAGAGGTGTCCATGTGTAACACCCCATACCCGACCCGATCGCCGATTAAAGTACCGAGATGTTACATTCATTGTCGAAACAACTACAAAAAATTCCATATCGATTGAACATTCTTATTTAAGTTATTAAGCTCATTATGCAATTAAAATATGGTTTATATACTTATCCAAGCTTTATATGGGCTCAAGAATGCTTTTTAGGTGATCAAAGGTTGTTTAAGGACTAAATTGTAAAGTTTCAATCTATCTAGTGCTCGTTGCGACTTCAAGGATACCACGTCGCGACGTCACTCATTGACTAGGGCTAATCGCAACCTTGAGGGTACGACGTCACGACATGTTTTTTGTCTCTTTGAATCTTATGAATTTCAATTCTCAACTCTTAAAGCTATGTTCATATGGTACCTATCAACCAATTCAGCCAACATATCATTCATATATACCAATTTCCAACTTAAACATCATATGATTCAACTTATACTCAATGACCAATTTTACAAAATTAACAAGGAAGATAAAAAAAACATCAAATTCTTCCATCAGAAATTTTTTTCCCCACCAATATACTTAATACAACCCTATGTACATGTCATATGTTATTGCCAAAAATTAAAACCATACTCTCTTTCAAACTTCGATTTGTGATAAGATGAGTAGGGATTGACCTTCACTCTAGAGCTTCAAATCAAATATTCACCTATGCATTAGAAAAAAAAAAAACGCGTTAAGCTCGCGAAAGCTTACTTTGTACATCAAGAATTAAACTTTTATTTAAAAATTTAACCAATATAAATATATAAGAACTTATTAAATGATTACAATCATACGCGAAATTAAAACAATGTGACTACAATTAAATCTCAAACTTATCATTTATAAGTCAATTACCTATCTCATTGTTAAATGCACTTATCATTAAAATTTGTAGCCCAATTGTAGACTTAATAGAACATATAGGATATGCGAAAAAATTCAATAATTTGAATTGAGGTGCCACTGTTATTTGCACGGGTGTGTTACTACCACTTGTACTGTAGTGTCACTATCTCTTGTGCGTATAAAAAGTTTCCTAATGATATGTCATTTATATTCTACCAGTTTTCATTTTGTCTACATAGGCATTTGAATGTATATATAATTTCACTACATTTCTCAATAAATAAAAACAATTCAAACTTTACTTTTTTTACGATTTAGTTCTTATTTATATAAAAACAACAATCATCATATTTCACTTTACATTTATTTTATCAACATTTAACACTTCACTTAAATGTTTTATCTTATTATCTATTTCACCTATCCTGTAACAGCTTAAATTTCAGTGGTGTCGGTAATAGTGATTCAAGATCACTAAATCCGACGAGTAAGTTTGAAAATTTATATTAATGAGTCGAGTGTGAATTTAAAAATATTTTTGAATTAGAGAATTATGTGAATTAAAAGAAATTATTATGTAAACTGGGTTAAAAACGAGGTATCGAGACCTCGAATTCATTAACCGATCCATCAATATTTTTATAAATATTTATGGAGTGTTATTGAGTTAGTATTAAAGTTCCGTCAGAAAATTTTAACGTTTTGATAGTTAATTAATTAAAAAGGACTACATTGTAAAAGGTGCAAAATTTGTTAAATAGTGAATAAATAGCTTAAGTGCTTAATAAGAAGGGATTTAAAAGGCAATTGGACCCATATTATATGGGCTGGAAGGTTTGGGCAAGAAAATTAGCAAGAAAGTAAGATGAAATAAGGGTAAAATTGGAAATTTTACAAATTAAACATATAAAATAAAGACAAAATTGAAAAATCTAGAGATTTCATCATTTTTCTTCAGCCAAAATGCCATATGAGGTCTGGAATAAGCTGGTTTTTCATATGTTTGCACCATGTGAGTTCAATTCTTGTTTTTTATTTGTAATTTTTATGTTTTTGTGACTTTTACAATTAGGTCTAACTATTGAATTCATTAGTTTTTTATTCTATAAGTGAAATTGAAAGTTTCCATAGATAAGTGATGTATATTTATGATGAATTATCATGGATTTGAAGCTTTAATTTCATTATATGATGATTTTATTAAGTGATTTTAGTAGAAAATGATTTTTTGGACCTAATTGTGAAAAAGTTGTGAATTAGGGTTTGATGCTGAAATTATAATTTTAAAAGGTTGTGTAGTAGCTTAGAATGATAAAATAAAGTGTTAATTGAGAAAAAATAGTTTAATTGATGGGTGAATTGTTTAGGGACTAAATTGTAAAAATTGTGAAATTTAGGGTAAATGTGTAATTTTGAAAATTGAAAGGCATAAATTGTGAAGTGAATTAGTATTGAATTAGATGATAATGAATGGAAAAAAAATTATATTATAGATTGGGAATTTGAAGATAAACGCAGAAAAGAGAAAATTTCAGACTAGTCCCTGAATCTTACAGCTTTTACAAATTGGCCTAGGTAAGTTTGTATGGTTGAACTTTGATAATTATATTGAATTGATGGATGGTATTATATATTTATTTATACTATTTTTTTAAAAAAACATGAAATATTATTATATAATGACATTAAAGTGAATGTTCGAATTTAATGGAACGCTAGATTTGAGTACCATCGTTTGTGGCAAAGAATGAATTGACGAATAAGACCATGGTTGGACCATGGCAATATTTAAATGTAAGACCATTGCTGGGCTATGGCATTTTATTGAAAGACCATAACTGGGTTATGTCACAAAGAAAACGATGTACTAATATCTGTAAGTCGTTCTCCGATTTGGAAAGACTTGGTAAATGATATGGAAAATTCATGTATGTGAAACTTGTCTGATAATTATGTACATTCATAGTTATGAATTGTTATAAAAATAAATATACACGAAATTTATAAAAATAATGGTATAAGGAATAATGATTGTTATTGAATTGTATGTTGATTGGAAGTTGGAAAATGATTTGAATTGAATCAAAGTATGATTATATGTGATTATTTGAAATATGTATTGATTTGATGTTGAAAAGTGATTTTAATGCCCTATTAACTAGTCAGGCTAAGTCGGATATAGTTGGCATGCCATAGGATTGGAAGTGTTTCGGGTTACTTCGACTTCGAGTCGATGAGACACTAAGTGTCATTATATTACTTCGAATAGATTCAATGAGGTACTGGGTACCAACTTACTTCGGCATGGCCGATGAGACACTGGGTGTCAACTTATTGCTTGGAATTATCCGATGAGGCACTGGGTGCCAAACTGGTGTGTTTTGGTTGGATCCGTGTATCCGTCCGAGTCCGAGTCGTGTTAATAGAGGTAAATAAATAATAAAGTTTAGAATTGAAATTGAAATGGTATAGTATGAGAAATGGAAGTGAAATAATGAATTAAAAATGGAATGTGAAATAAATTACAAATATATGGAATATATGAATTATATACTCAAGAAATGACTATGGAATGGATATTGCAATTGTATAATGAAATGTGAAACAAACTTTGAAAAGCCATTTAAGATAACACATTAATGAGAATTGGATATACTATGAGTGATTCTGTAAATATTTATGAATTAATATTAAAAGACTTATGATTATTATCGGTATATACTTGAAATACTTGGAAATGATATTTACTTATTATATTAAAAGTGACTTGTAAATATGTGATTATCTTTGATTTTGATGATGCAAGGAAAGCATGTATATGGTAACATGTTGAGAAAATAAATTTATCAATATTAAATTTATATGTAAGATGTGCAAGTACGCTAACTATTGTTATTGCTTGATGTTTAGGCAAGTGCCAAGCTATTAGCTGAATAGTAATTTGTTTATTTATTTGATGCATTAAAATGGTAAGTATTTAAATGAAAATAAGTTAGTGTTCATGAAGGAATGGTAAGATTTAGATTATGCAATTTCTTATGGAACGATTTATTATGTGTCCAACTAGAATAAGGTTTGGCTAAATGCAATAATTTGTAACATGGCTGAATAATATGCATAAGACTTGTATGATATGCATATGGAATAAATGTGGAAGAATTAAAGTTATATAAAATTTTACTAAGCTTGAGAATATAAGTCTATGAGTGATACTATGGATTAGTTCACCTTGTGAATTAGTGAGAATAGTTTATGAGTATTATGATAACAATATTGGATTAATTTTGATATGTAAAATTTTATAGTTGAAATAAATTAGTATGATTAAAAACTATACGAGCTTACTAAGCAATCATTGCTTACGTGTTTGTTTTATTTATTTACCTTACAGACTATCGGAAGCTCAAACGGGTTGGAAGCTTATCGGAGCTATATCACACTATCCATTGGTTTTATTGGTAATTATTGATGACTTGATTTTTGGTTATAATGGCATGTATAGGTTATTTTGACTAAAAGTTAGTCTGTAAGTGTTTTGTTAAAATTAGTCATGTATTTGACTTGTGTTTGGTATTGTTGTAACACCCCAAACCCAGCCTAGACGCTATGGCCGGATCTCGCGATGTCACATGATAGGGTGTTTGAAAATAGTGCTGTCGCGATAAAACCATTTCCTTTGAATTACTTATAATATCTTATTAGTTCCAAAATCGTGTTACTCATTTAGTCGATAGTTTCAAAACGTCATTCGATGCAAAAGCTTTTTAAACAGTTAAAACAATCGTGCGTTTTCGAAAAGCATTTGTTTCTTTTGAAAACCGAGGTTTCCTACTACTAGTGGTTGTAATCTATAAAGTAAAGATATTTAAAACCCAAGACCAAACCAAAGTCCGAAAGTCCAATTACAACCCAAAAATTTAACCAATAAAACTAGAATAAAAATAAAACCAATAATCATAAATTAAAATCATGACAGTCCAGAACCGTGGTCACCATCGAGTCCTCCGCCGCATCAATCCATTTAGGTCTGGGGATTACCTGTGCACATTAAACAAAGAGGGGTAAGTTTTCGTAAACTCAGTGCGTAATCCCGCAGAACAAAACAAGCAACAATCGCGGTGCACAGTCAATAGCAGTCTTGGGCCTAAGCCCATTTCAGTATCAGAATCATTTAGGCATTAGCCCAATACAGTATCAGAATCAATATGCACAAGGGCCTAAGCCCATCAGTAACAGTAGCAAAGTCCTATCCAACTAGCCTCTACACACCGTCTCCGTCCAACCCTACACTCCATGTGGGGATTTAATCAACCCACCTATCCCTACACTCCATGTAGTACCGAATGCGACACAAAATAGTAATCTGCAGTTGAGTTGCCAGTATATTAGGCTTAAAAGCCTTTCAGTACACTTCCTCCTAATAATATCAACCCCAACCCAATGCAATGCAACATACAATAATATGTCATACTATAACGAGTCTATCAGATACACATACAGTTCAGTATACATACCAGAATATAACATGCTCAGTACGTAATTCACATAATCAATAACATACAATTAAGGGTCTAAGAAGTGCTTACCGACCCTATGGAAGGTTCACAGTCGACTTGGGCGACTTGTGTAACCTTATCAAACATTTCAATAAAAATGGGATCACACACCCATGTGGTCTGCCCGTGTGACCCACAAGACCCAAATTAGCCTTGGTCGTGTGGGTCGTATAGCCTGGCCCAAAATCCCACACGCCTGTGTGGATTACTTGTGTGACCCATACGACCCAATTCAGTCTAGCCCGTGTGTCGTACATGGCCTGCTTGGCCATCACACAACTGTGTCCTTTGCGCACGGCCTGACCTCGTCGATCACACGACCGTGTTGGGGCACACGGCCTACTACACACCCGTATGGCGTCGACAGTGGGGTTTTTGGCTTTTGTTGAAACCCAATTTTTTATATTTTTGGGTACACACCTGTATCGTTTTTGATGCCTATACACTCCCGAATACTCTAGTACCTAAAATCGACAAATCAAAGCCCCAATTTTAGTAACATAACTGAGACTTAAACGGAATTGCAACGAGGCATTCATCCATAACTATCGAAACCCTTACCTTCGATCGAAATGAGAATTCCACGCATTTAACTCGTCCATTGAGAACGATATTCAGTCCCTTGATTAATTCCTAAACACTAAAAGGCCCCTCTTGGAAAGAATTCAGGAACCGTTTAGGAAGCAAAAACAGAAACTCACCAACTTACCGTTGACGCTCCAAAAGCACTAATCAATGAATCGCGGAAACTTGCAAGTGATAGGAGAATAAAAAATAAAAGAAACAACAAAAGAAGACGAGGGAAAATCGGCAGAAAGGGAGAGCAAAAAAAAAGGTCAGAAATTTGGGAAAATGAGAGAGTGTACCGAAATTGCAAAAAGAAAAATCAAAAGGGAATAATCAGAGTCCAACCACAGTACAACTCTAGCTGAAACTCAATCAAAAATACTATCCCTTACCAATGCAAAGAATCGAACGCAAGACCTCCATCCCACCAACACTCCACTTATCCACCAGACCAGCAGACCCATTCTGTTAATTACTTACCATCTTTAATTTAAAAGCCTATCAACCAAAGATTGGGCTTTATTCATAAAAAATACCAAAACTTGCCCAAGTCATGGCTCGAACTTGGGACCTCCCACACACACCCAGAACACTTAACCACTGAAGCAGATACAGATTTGTGTCACACATTTGCAAAAACAAAAATTTAAATTTTTGGGACGTTACAATTGTGGTGTTTGTATGAATGCCTTAAAATGTTGATATGATTGAATCATAAGAGGTAAAGTAGTAGTCGAATAAACATAAAAGGTACACAAAATCATATTGGTTATGTGCGAACATATAGCTATAATGATAATTGATTTCAAGAAGAATATTTCGTAAAAAAAAAAATTGTGATTTGCGAAAAATTTTCTAGAATTTTCTAGAGTATCCGATTTAGTCTGATTTGTTCCAAACATATATTTTGGGCCTCGAGGGCTCAAAAGAGGGATAATATGATTTATTTATGAAGTGTCTGTAAATTGATTTGTTTATTATTCATATTTGATTTGAAATGTCTGGTAATGCTCCGTAACCCTGTTCTGGCGACGAATAAGGGTTAAGGGGTGTTACATCCAACTTTTACGCTTTTTGCAATTTAGTCCTCTCAAATTCACTACACATAAACTATTCGATTCATTATAAGATAACATCTTCACTTTCAAATACATTTCATATTATATATCATCATTTTCATATACAAATAAATCCTATGAGTATTACTAAAATCAAATTATCAAGTTTCCATTTAGGTTTTAATTAGGTAAAGTAAAATTCTTATGGTACTTACAATGAAATGCTTGGAATGAACTCTTCTTTCTTCCTTCATTCTTTTGTTACTTCTTTACCTTTATCACCAACTTGATGTTCACTTCTCCTCTGTTTCTGTTCATTGACGTAACACCCATATGCAATATTTAATATTAAAACAATAATCACAAACTATTTTCATGCATTTTTAATGAGATAAACATGAAATCCCTTAATAAAAATTCATCATCCTTACCTCAATCTTTCTCAAATCCCTAACTTTTCCTTTCTCTCTCCTCAAATATGTATACTAGCTAACTTCACAAGAAATTAGCTTGCCATGGAGTTGTTCTTTTGATTTCACTAAAAATCTATGGAAGAAATTTGAAGTTTGAGCTTGAAAGGGTTGGTAATAGTGGAAAAAGGATCGAAACGGAAGAGAATGAAAATTGGCTAAAATGGCATGAGAGAGACGTGGAAGAGAAGATGAAGATGATGATGTTGAAAGACTTTTTCTACATCTTTTTATGTTTAAAAAAAGTATTTAATTTTTTTTGTATTTTAAATTATTAGTAATATTTAATAATAAAAAACTCTAACCATTATACCAAACAAGTAAACCACATTGTATTTCAATCTCATCCATGACTTAATGTACTTTCTTTATTAACAAAAATATTTTTACTATTTAAAATGAATTCAAGTCAGACAGACCCAAAATAAAAAATCCTTGCCTAAATTCGACTGAAGTCAGGGCCAGATAGATTACGGAACCCTTAGATAGGTCTAATAGACTACCCTTTAATTGAAGCTAATTGTAACATCCTGAATTTTTGGGCTTATGCGTTTAATGGGCGAACATGTGCAATGAGTTAATTTAAGTGTTAGGGGTCCAAATTGGGCTCAGGCTTAGGTAGAGGCCTTGATTAAAATTATCTGTTTGGGTATTATAGGGTTTAAAAGGTAGTATCTGTGTTTAAAATACCAAAGTGGGCCCGTGGCCCAATATTAGGAGGTGACGCCACACAAGGGAGTAAGGGGCCCAAATTTAAGTTTCATGGAGCCCAATTCTTTTAATTTAAGTTAGCTAATTTCCGGCATTAGGGTTAGGTGGAGTGGACGACAACAAGGCTCAAAAATAGAAGGATTTATATGAATGGGATAATGCAGATATTATAGTTGATAATATGGAAGATAAAAAGAGAAAAGATAGGAGTTATCTGCAAGGCTAGGTGTTGGCCAAAATTCCATCACCTAGAGGAAGGAGGAAATCGGTTTCTTTATGGCAAAGGGGTGCCAAATTTTCCCTTTTTATTTGCTTAATTTTTAGTTATCAGGAAGGGCACTTTCGGTTTTTGATAGGTAAGTGCCGAAATTTCTATAAATAAGGGGGGATAGCTCATCAATTCCGGCATTAGAACCCTACTCTTTTCTTTATTCTTTGTGCCGAAATTCTCAGTCTCTTCCTCTACAATTTCTGTTATCTTTCTTTCAAAAAGCCGAAAACTTTCTTAAGCCATCTTTCTCTTCTTACTCCTAAAAGCCGAAACTCCATTGTTCTTTTCTCTTCTTTCCTCTAAAAAGCCGAAACCTCATAATCCTTTCTCTATATTTCTTTTGATCTTCGCTAAGGCCGAATCTACCCTTAGTCTGCCGAAATTCTCTTTTCTTCTTCCTGCCAATTTCTTCATTAAAAGCCGAATCTACATAAACTCTTTCCTATCATCTTTTCTTCTGATATTCTCAAAAAGCCGGAATCTCTAAGGGATAGTCGAATTCTTTGTGTTAAGGTGAGTGCCGATTTTCCTATCTCTTCACTTTCTCTTTCAGGTTTTGGAAGACAAAGCCGAAAAGCTAATGGTTTAATGGTTCTATGTATTTTCTTGTTGGGCGACATTCGAGAATTGAAGTAGATCTCTTAGATCTAAAAGCCGGAAACACTAGTCCCTGAATCTCATATCACTTTTCGGAATTTCAAGGTAAGGATTTCAATTTTCCTTAAGATGATCAACCGTTATCTTTTCGTTAGTTGTGCCTTAACCTAATGTTTCGTTATCGGCTTCTGAACAACACCTTAGGCAAATAGCGGTGGTGTTGGCTACGAATAGCGTTGGCTTAGAAAGTCTCGTTCTAACGGTAATCAGGTGTGTAGATCTCTAACACACTAATTAATCTGTATTAAATATATGTTATGGGCTAAAAGCCGGAAAAAGGCTGTATAGTAATCTGTACTAAATATATGTTACAGGCTAAAAGCCGAAAAGAGGCTGTGTAGACAGTCGAATAAAACCCTAAAAGGGTTAGGCAAAGGATGCCAGGTACGTAATCATAGAAACCTCTATGTGTATCGAAGTATGTGATAATCTGTGATGATAATATATTTATGTTCTTGCATGTAAGCATGGGGATGAGATTGACATGATGAAGGGAAAGAAGGTCGCATAGCGATCGGTGGCTTTGCCGCATAGGTCACATAGTGATCGGTCTTTATGACAGGCAGCACAGCTGTCGATATATTTTTAAGGTCGCATAGCGATCGGTGGCTTTGCCACATAGGTCACATAGTGATCGGTCTTTATGACAGGCAGCACAGCTGTCGATATATTTTTAAGGTCACATAACGACCGGTGGCCTCGCCACATAGATCACATAGTGATCGGTCTTTATGACAGGCAGCACAGCTGTCGATATGGTGTGTAGCGGATGGAGGGTTGATTGTAGAAATCCCTAAGGTGTGATGGTTGGTACGGGTTGGTGTGTAGCGGATGGAGCGTTGATTGTAGAAATCCCTAAGGTGTGATGGTTGGGCTACTCATTATCTATTATCTATTGTGTAAATATGATTGTTGCTATTGTGTATGGGCTAAGGGCCATAATGTGTTTGTGGGCCTAAGCCTTTTATGTGTTTTCGGGATTTGCACATTGAGTCTTGGTGACTCATCGTATTATTTTTTTTTACTCTTTCAGATGAGCAGTAGATCGTGGACAAGGGAGCTGAGACGGACTCGAGGGGCCATCAAGTTTTTATTTCTATAGTTTATTTTCGGTTTTTCCTTTAAGTTTTTATTTTGGGAATATTTATGTAATAAGGCCCCATGGTTTATATTCACCTAAGTAGTTTTTAATATTTGCAACTTATGAAATTATGTCAAAGGTTTAATTATACAAAATAATAATACAAGGTTTTTTTTTTAAAATGTCACTTATTTATTCAAATATTGTCTAATTAACTTACGATTTCCAAAACTAACAAAGCAAAAGTTTTCAATGTACAACCGTAGCATACCAGATCTGGTCGAAACGTATGTACCGGGTTTGGGGTGTTACACTAATCAAGAAACATCTTAACCAAGTAGTTTGTAGTATGTTGATAAAAAAGCAACCGGTGGTAGAGCTGAGAAATTGAGAAACCATAATAAGTAACAACTCCATCTTTTAATCGGAGTATGGGCAAATCCGTAACTAAGTATAATGACATCCATAATGCAGCAATTACGTATTAAAACTAACTGGTCTGAGTTTTGTGCTGCTGGGCCATATTCAAACTATAGTTTCAAAATAGCAACCCAAGATGCAATCAAGTTCCATACCGATGGAGAATGACAGAAACTTAAGAAATTTTCCAGTGAAACAGTATATATACATAGATATGATTGCTGCAATCCTGAATAATTGACCAGTGAGGGCAATCCTTAATATTCATTTTCGAAAGCATTAAACCTTTACACCTCAACTACAAACCATGTCCTAATACATCTACCCATGTCTAAATATGTTTTCACTTTTGCTTTTGCTTCTTGCTAGCCTTTATCCCCGACTCGGAAGGTTTCCTGCGACTAATAACATGAACTTGGATGGACTTAGTTTGCACACCCATTTCAGCTTGTTGTCCGTTTTCGAGCAGGAATTCACAAATGCAGGTGTCACGCTCCAGATTGACTTTGTTTCGATTCAACACACTTCTCCACCCCGTTATGCATGTTCGTTGGTCCTTCCATTTCACAACCTTGCCAATGCTTTTCCGGTTGTATGGGTCAACAAATGTAATTTTCTCCCCGTCTTCTAAACTCACTCCAAAATCTTTGGCTATACCAGTTGGAATATACTGAAATCGTGAAGCCATAAGTTAGTAGAAAATATTTAGACAAGGTAAATAGCATTCTTGGCAAATCATGTGAACATATGTTACCCAAAACTGAAATTTGTAGACACATACCAGTTCATTCATCCTCTGTGAAGACTTTGTGGTCTTCGCCACAAAATAAGGATTCAAATGTTGAACATAATATTCTGGATGGATCTCCTCATCCTCAACCTCCATAGAATCAGCTCCTTCATCGTTCATAGCATCATCACTATCACTATCATCATCTTCTGATTCTTCATCTTCATCTTCATCTTCATCTTCCGACACCACATAAGGTATGCTCTTCTCACAAGCATCAAACTCATATATCTTCACATCGAACACATAACCACCGACATAATTGAAAATTAAAAAATTCCCATCCACTACAGAGTTTTCATCGATGAATCTTCTCCAGCCCTTACGAAAATACATCTTGTTATCACATTTGACTAAGTCCACTTGCTAGCACTGACCATTACAATTTCTAAGGGTGGCTGTTGCAGGCGTCAATGGACAGGCTAGAGCAGTAGCTGGGATGAGCTACAGTTACAAAAAAAAAAAGCTACATGTCAGTACATCCCTACCACTCTTGTTCAGCTCCTACGCTTTCTACACGTTCAACATTACCACTACGATGTAAGAAAGCATTGTAACAGAGCAAGCAACCTCAAACACATCAAACTACATTCTCTATAGACAACAAAATTAGAAAGAATTACCATGGAGTGAAGGCTGTGTGTGGTGAGGTAAACCTTGTAGAAGTTCTTAGCTTCAAAGTTGGACATCTTTTTTACCATTTAAATCCCAACGATAAAATTATCATCAATTAAGTACCTTGACCAACTATTTCTGTCATTGAGCAGCCAGCAAAAATAAAAAAATAATTAAAAATTTGTAAAACGTTATAAAAATGGAAATATAAATTCAAAAAAAAAAAAAAAAAAAAAACTACAGGTGTAGAATGAAACTAGACAAGAGGATGTCTAGATCTATTATACAAATTTATAAAAGAAAAATATAATTTTTAGCAACAAGTTTTAACAAATGCCTGCACTTTGTTGCACGTTCACAGAACAAAAATAAAGTGGCACAAGAGAGTTTGAGCTGTATTATTGGAATGAAGAGGTGGCTGTGACTGTGTTGTCCGCCGGACTGAGATCAGTACGAAGCAATGTAGAGGATTCAGACACCTTGCTATTCTACTGATTCCCAACCTCATCTCACCCACATTTTTCAGATCAAAAGAAGTTGGAAGTTTAGGTTTTGTTGGCTGCTGTATTTTCTTTGGTTCAACAAGATGTAGGGGAAAGTTAAAAGTAGTACAAGGGAGCTGTTCGGTTGCTCCTCTTGGGCTTGCCTTTTCATTTCTATTCATGGACGGTGCTTTTCATTACTGTTAGTGTAAAAATTTTTGACGAACGATCCCGAAATATTACCTAATTTACAAATAATCATGCGTTTGATAGAGGTGTAAATTAATACAATATATTATATGTAAGTTAAATGATATTTATCACTAAGTTGAATGATATATGCAATATATATAGTTGTATTTTTTTCAATTATACCCTCAAATAACTAAATGAATTACAATTCTCGTCCTCACTCTAAAGTTTCTTTTTCTCAAATTGAGTGTTAGTATTTAAAAGGTTTAATGATATATTTAACCACTAACGTTTGCATATTTTGTCAAAATGACTCTAATTATATTTTTAATCTTTTTTTTACCATCAACTTTTGTTCTTTTTTTCAATATGCTTTTTCTAAATTTAATGAATAAATTCTAAGTTTCAATTTTTCCTTTCTTTTAAAAATTTCAATCTTTTATACGTTTTTTTACCGAGTTAAATTTCTTTAGATAATTAAATTTATTTTCTTTAAATTAAGAGTTGTTTTTTAATTTAATGTATTATTTATTTATTTTTATTATTTTTCACAGGTAATTATATTATTGGGTTATTTAAGTAATAAATTACATCTAATTAAAAATATTCTACATATAAATTTCTACATCATCCACAGTACTTTCATTTTAAATCTATTAGAGAAAGCATATTGAAAAAAAGGAACAAAGGTTGATAGTAAAAAAAATTCAAAAATACAATTAGGACTATTTTAATAAAACATGTAAACGTTAGTTGCCAAATTTGTTATTAATCCTATTTAAAAATAACCGTTGTTTACAGTTTCCTAGCAAATAGAGGTCCGAGTGCTGTATGTCAAATGCATGTGCTAATAAAGAAAGCAGACAAAATGGTTGCATATATTTTATGAAGTGTGAACTGAGATGAGACAAGAGAGAAAGTGAAAGGAAAAATAAGGTGAAGGACTTGTCAAATGGTCTTTCGTTGGCAAATTCATTTTTAATAATAAATAAATTCATCTAATGGGAAGTTATTGATTATGGGACTTGAAAAAAAGGATAAAAAGGTATGTATTTGATCTATTTAGAGTTGTTTGGTTAGAATGGGACATACAAATGTTGTGGGTTTATAGATGTAAGAACTACTGACCGCAGAACAACCAATTAAATAATACCAAAACCGTTAAAGACTGTCTTTGGTTTAGCAAAGGTTTTCAGACGTGCAGGTTCTTACATGGAAAACGGTCGAAGAACGAGGTTGCAGATCTACTAGCGACAGAAGGACTAAGAAATGGCGACCAACAGGATGTTAATGGAGGAGTACCTGCTTATGCTTTGGAGATGGTGGACAGAGACCGTCGAAGGAGTGGGCAAAGCTGCTAATGGGCGTCGTCCTAATGCTGTGTGAAATCAGGGTAGATTTTATTTTGTTACCTCAGGCGAGGTGCTCATCTTTAATGCTGCTGAAGCATTTTGCTTTTCTAGAACAAACTCCTTTATTTAGCTGGGTTTGGGCTGATCTTTGGATTTTGACCATTTTGTATTTTGGACTCTCTGTTATGGGCTTTGTTTTTCAGTAACAAAATCCAGCAAATTCTCAAAGAAAAAAAAAAAAAAAAGAAACCAAAACCAACCATCCATTCTATGTTTGCTCTTATATTGATGCACAAACATCCGACGAATCTATGTTTTCGCACACCCTATAGTACGTGATGCTAAGAGCTGGTCAGTTCACGTCAAAATGGAATATCTTTGATTGAATTAATATTTTCTAGTAATGATTTTGATTGTGCTAAGACATTATTTATATTGTATTTATATTTGTAAATTTTTTAATAATTTACTTAAAACTTTTTTCTTTAATTTATAATTAAAAATAGATAAAAATAAATACAAATAAATAAAAGTAGATGATAAACAATAATACACAATAATTATCTTTTTAATTTAAATTTGTTTGATATAAAAACTTTAGGGAGTACATGTTTTTCAAAGTATAAGATAAATGTATTGTTATTGAATATCTCAAATAATTTGTGGATTTTTTGTTTCGGATTAAGAGTGTTTTTATTGTTGATCCGAAAGGTATGGAGAACATTATTTATAGGAGTTCATATTGTAATTTGAAGGTAAATTGAGCACAAAATATTCATGCAGGATCCTCGTATTGCATTAGCCAATTTGCAGATTTATTATTCTTACTTTTATGTGTTAGTCTTAAATTTCACTATTTGTTATTATCTTTTTTTTAATATAAAAATTTAAATCCCAATTTAACAAATTAATTTACAAGAAAAGAAAAAGCCAGAGCAGTAATCTTCTTTACTTTCGAAATTTAAAAATCAGAATGTGGAATTATTGATATTATAATAGTAAATTTCTCACATAAATGGAGGCACATAAGCATACGAATTTTGCTACAATTCCTTGCCAATTACTCAATTACCTTAATGAAATAAAATAAAATTTGGATACACATACATTCGCTACACATCATTACAAAGATTGACAAAGAATCAAATGGTACATGCTGTTACACTGAATCTGCTCGAAGTTTATTCTAAATAAGAAGAACAAAAGGCATGCAATTCGTCAAGCCCCTTTGCCATTCAAGTATATGAAGGCGGTGAGGAGGAGTAAGAAGAGTATAAACACGGCAAAGACGACGCATTTAAGCTCCAAGGGGAAGGGGATTGCTATGGCGTGACAAAATGCAGCAGCAGCTACAAGGACCTCAATTCTTTCTAATGTTTCTGAAGTTTCGGTAAAACTTGGTTTGATAAACAAAACCAGTAAGAAAAGTTTGAAAGCAAGTAGGACAAGAAAGGAAAGCACAACCAAAGAAATATTGGGTTGATTTTGATCGGTTTGGGCGTATTGGAATTGGAGCACGGTAACAGGATACGAAAAACAAAATGAGAGGACTGCGTTTATCCATTGCAGATGCTGCTGAGCTGCTCCAAGTTTCCGCTGGGAGGGAGTTGGTGGCAGCGGTTGTTGTTGGGGAAGCGGCGGTGTATGTGGTGCTGGTGATTGAAAGTCAACAATGTATATGAAGGCGGTGAGGAGGAGTAAGAAGAATATAAACATGGCAAAGACGACGTATTTAAGCTCCAAGGGGAAGGGGATTGCTATGACGTAACAAATTGCAGCAGCAGCTACAAGGACTCCAACTTTTTCTAACGTTTCTGAAGTTTGGGTAGAAATTGGTTTGATAAACAAAGCCAGTAAGAAAAGTTTGAAAGTAAGTAAGACGAGAAAAGAAAGCACAACCAAAGAAACGTTGGTTTGATTTTGATCGGTTTGAACGTATTGGAATTGGAGCACGGTAATGGGATACGAAAAACAAAATGAGAGGACTGCGCTTTTCCATTGTAGATGTTTCTGAGATGTTGCAAGTTTCTGATGGGAGGGAATTGGTGGCAGCGATTGTTGTTGGGGAAGCGGCGGTGTATCTGGTGGTGGTGATTGAAAGTCGGAGTGGTTGAGGGTATGAAGTGGTGAGTCTGGATGCAAGGTTTCATTTGCAGAAGGTGGTGGTTGTTGCTGGTGCAATTCAAGGTCGGGTGGTGGTGGTGGTGGCTGTGACGAGTGTGGTATTAATAATATAGGACACATTGAAACAAAAAATGCCTTCAATTTGTTTAGCAAGTCCATGTTTAGAGTGTTGGTGAAGGTGAAACTGAGGATAGGCAGAGTTATTTAAATGTGTGGGATTGGCTAAAAGACAAAAACTGATGTTATGAAAGAAATGAAAAATTCAGAAATAAAAAAAAGGTAGTGTAATGACACTATAATGTAAGCAAGCCAAGCGGATATCCAACTTGAAATTACAATTAGAGAGGCTTCGGCCTTGGCCTTTATGTAGAAGAAATGAATAAAAAAAAAAAAAAAGAGGAAAATAGAATGGTCAAAAGGGTGGGGATGTTATTGCTTACAATTAGTGGAGCTCCGTGACTCGTTCATATAGGAGAAAGGAAATGGAACTTTATATAGGCATTGGGTTCACCGTAGTTGACTCCATCTCACGATCACACACACAGTTCATAATCCTCCAACATTTAAATTCTCAACTCTAAAATCTTCAAAAAAAAAAATCTAAAGTAGAGATTGGTTCATCATTCCAAGTTAATGTTTTCTTTTTATTATTTAATTTTTCTTTTTCTGAAACATTGTTTATTTTATTTTATAGTAAATTGAATATTTCAAAAATGTATATATTTTAACTCATTAAAAATGTTGTTCTGAATTACATTTCTATTGAAACTAATTAAGACAATACTTTGTAATAAGTTCATAAAAAGCAACCATAACAGCTCCATCTTTTGATCGGACTATGGGAAAGTCCAAAACTAAGTTGGCCCCGTTATTTTCCACTAACAAAAAGAGGAAGAATATCTGAAGGCATACAAAGGGTTTGGATGAGTAAAAGTATCATAAATGTTTTTGTATTAAAAGTTAAATTATATTTCGCCTTTTTACTTAAAAAAATAGACAAATTACTCTATGTATGTTAGATCAAAGAGCAAAGTGGTCCTACTATTAATTTTTTTATCCATTTCTAATGTTAAAAACTAGTCCATCTACATTAGCATGAGGTGCATATGATACGCCACGTGTCATTGTATGGTTATTCCGTTAGTTATCCCAATTTTTAACTGTACAATTGGATAAATTTTTTAACAAATTGGACTAATTTGCTCTTTTGTCTAATGTAAAGAGATTAATTTACCCATTTTTTAGTAGAGAAAGTAAAATGTAATCTAGCTATTAGTACAGAGGCTTTCATAATACTTTTACCAGTTTGTATGAAATGTTTTTCAACCTTTTTTTATAAGAAATTAGTAATACTACTAAGTTTTCCTCGTCATTTTCACATATGTTTTTTTTTTTATTTTTTTCTGGGTAAATCTCAAAACTATACATGAACTTTGGTTTAATTTGTAAATTTATACATGAATTTTGATTTTATGCAATTTTATATTTAAAATCTTGATTTGATGCAATTCTCACAAACTATTACCACAATTATTGATATAGCATCATTTTATATTTATATATTGCATCCACAAATAATTATATTTATCTAATAGAAAAATAAATCAATGTACATATTTCTTTAAATGTGTATGATTGAATCAAAATTAAAGTTTCATGTATACAATTAAACTACAATCTAAGTTCATGTATAATTTTGAGATTTATCCCTTTTTTTATAGATATTTTTTTAAGATAGTAGAGTCGAAAGAAAAAGGTTGCTCACAATTTGAATATTAGATCTAAGGTTAATTGTAAATTTGACATCAATAACAACCCAATTCTTAATGGTGCCAAAAAATAATAATTTTGAATCGAGTTTATTGAATTGAGATAGTAAATAATTAAAATAGGATAATCACATGTCGAATATGGAATGGAGAGGTTGAAATGTTAAGAGGTCGAAACTATACTTGTTTTCTAACTTTGGTATCTAAACTATTTTTGTCCCAATTTATTTTTCTAGTTAACTTTTGGACCAAAAACCACAACAGAACAATTCTTTAGGTACCAAATTGAGACAAAAAAAAGTTTAGGTGTCAAAGTGAGAAAATAAGTATACTTCAGGGGCCAAATCGTGAAGTGAACCTATGAAGCGCTCACTTCTACTCCTGTCCTGCTGTGGAAGCAAAGTGGCGGAAGCTTCATTGTGGAGGCGGGCGGTGCGATGGAGTGATTAGATCCACAACCGAGATGGAGCCATCCTCGGAACCCGTGAGCTAAGCTATCCCTCCCGAGATCGCCCACAAGAATCCATTTCGTGATTTTAACTCGCAATACAAAGACTAATCATGGAGGTCACCAAGTCTCTTTGAATCGACCTCGAGAAAGAAGAAGAACAAGAACTCATCTGCGGTTGAGGAACAAGCCGCCGTGGTCGCACTGTCAAGTTACACGATCTTTCTGTTTGCCTGCTTTGATTAGGCTTTATTCCCGAGCGCTCTTTTTAAATGCTCTGGTGGAGCTGGAGAATTTTTTTTATTTTTATATGTTGTGTAATTTATAACACAAAAATTAAATCTATAATAGTAAATAATAGTACTATAATGTAAACATTAAAAAAATTCTTAAAAAGACTATATATAAAATTTTAATAAATAAAAAATTTACAAAATTATCAAATATTCAAATAAAAATAATATAAATATACATTGTTTTAAAATTAAAAAAATAAAATAAAATGAGCAAGCCTAAGATGAGCTGAGGTTAACTATATACAAATATGAGCGGATTTGGACAAAATTTTAAGTTCATATTTCAAGTCAGGTTAAGTTTAGGCGAGCATAAAATGCGTTAATAAGCTCGGTCCATAAGCACTTCTAACTCATACCATATAAACTATAGGCATGGATTTGAGTCCAACTATGCACAATATGCATGGTTTAACTTATCAAACATCTTGGTGAGGTACTCCTTCTCTACGAACTTATTACCTCTTCAAACGATCTCACTTAAGCTTTTGGGAAGATAAGAAAACAAAATTCTAATCAAGAATAATATCAATTTATTAAAAGATCTATTAGCTTTAAGTGAACGACTATTTACAAATCGAAAACATCTCAATAGTTTTTTATAATGATAAAAAAAAATCATAAAATTACTGATTTAGTCCGAAGCTTTTGATTATGCGACTTGAAAAAAAAAATGATAATAAGGTATGTAGTTGATTTATTTAGATGGGACATACGAATGTTGTAGGTTCATGTATGTAAGAAAGCATAACAGCCATACATCACTTTCCAATGTTCACATTGTATTTACATTCGAAATCAACCGTAAGAAAGCCGATTAAATAATACCAAAACTAACAATCCATTATTCTATATTTGCACACGCACATACAGTCATATATGCACAAACACCCGACTAAACTATGTTTTTGCAAATGTTTATGTTTAAACTCGTCCACCCTATACTACGTCGAGCTAAGATGTGTTCAGTTTACGTTAAAACGGAATATCTTTGATTTTACTAACCTTTTAATTATTCTACATTGATTGCGTTGGTTAAATTGAGTTAATAAAATTTTGATGGTCTAGATTTAAATTTTATTATGTGTAAATATCATGAGTGGATTCTCTTTCAAATGATTTTGAATTTAAGTCTTATTATGCGTGAGATTTATCCAAATTTATTATGACCTAGGTTTGGATATATTTTGATTTTTAAGGTATGCTTTGTATTGAGCTTGTTCTAATTCTAGCTGATCATACATGTATAATTTGTGATTTATATTGTATTTGTACTTGTAAATTTTTTTAAAAATTACTTAAATTTTAGCATAGTTGGCAAAGACAAAAGCTAAATCAATTTTATATGCAAGTGTTGAATTTCACACTTTGTTGTCACTTCATTTTTTCTAATATATACAAACTTAAAATCTCTTGCTGCACTCAATTTAATAATTTATTTTACAAGAAGAGAGAGCGCCAGAGCAGTAATCTTCTTTGCATTCGAAATTTAACAAAACTGAATATAGAATTATTGATATCATAATAGTAAATTTCTCACATAAATGGAAGCACATAAGCATACAAATTTTGCTACAATTCCCTGCAAATTACTCAATTACCTGAATGAAATAAGATAAATTTTGGATACACATACATTCACTATCATTACAAAGATTGACAAAGAATCAAATGGTCCATGTTGTTACACTGAATCTGCACGAAGTTTATTCTAAATAAGAAGAACGAAAGGCATGCAATTCATCAAGCCCCTTTGCCATTGAAGTATATGAAGGCTGTGAGAAGGAGTAAGAAGAGTATAAATACGGCATAGACGACGCATTTAAGCTCCAAGGGGAAGGGGATTGTTATGGCGTGACAAAATGCAGCAGCAGCTACAAGGACCCCAACTTTTTCTAATGTTTCTGAAGTCTGGGTAAAAATTGGTTTGATAAACAAAGCCAGTAAGAAAAGTTTGAAAGTAAGTAGGACGAGAAAGGAAAGTACAACCACAGAAATATTGGGTTGATTTTGATTGGTTTGGGCGTATTGGAATTGGAGCACGGTAATGGGATACGAAAAACAAAATGATAGGACTACGTTTATCCACTGCAGATGCTGCTGAACTACTGCAAGTTTTCGATGGGAGGGAGTTGGTGGCAGCGATTGTTGTTGGGGAAACCGTGGTGTATGTGGTGGTGGTGATTGAAATTCAGAGTGGTTGAGGGTATGAAATGGTGAGTCTGGTTGCAAGGTTTCATTTGCAGAAGGTGGTGGTTGTTGCTGGTGCAATTCAAGGTCGAACATTGGGAGAGCTGGTGATGGTGGTGGCGACGAATGTGACGAGTGTGGTATTAAAAATATAGAACACATTGAAACAAAAAATGCCTTCAACTTGTTTAGCAAGTCCATGTTTAGAGTGTTGGTGAAGGTGAAACTGAGGATGGGCTGAGCTATTTATATGTATGGGATTGGCTAAAAGACAAAAGTTGATTTTATAAAAAGAAATGAAAAATTCAGAAATAAAAAAATGGCAGTGTAATCAACACTATAATGTAAGCAAGCCAAGCGGATATCCAACTTGAAATTACAATTAGAGAGGCTTTGGCCTTGGCCTTGGCCTTGGCCTTAATGTAGAAGAAATGAATAAAAAAATACAGGAAAATAGAATGGTCAAAAGGGTGGGGCCAATATTGGTTGCAAGTAGTGGAGCTCCGGGACTCTCCATCTTATGTTCATATAGGAGAAAAGAAATGGAACATTATAGGCATCGGGTTCAACTTAGTTGCCTCTATCTCACATTGGATTAATAATCTTGTTTATAGAGTTCCCTGGGGAATGGAGGTCAGAATGCCGTATGTCAAATGCATGGGTTAGTAAAGAAAAAAGACAAAAAGGTTGCATATATTTTATGTAGTACAAGAGAGAAAGTGAAAGGAAAAATAAAGGGAAGGAGTTGTGAAATTGCCTTAGATTAAAACAAAATGGCTACGATGAACACCAAAGTGGTATTAAAAGGTGTTGGGGGGGGGGGGGGAATGGAGTGGAGCTCGAATATTGTATTAGTCTGTATGCTGTCTAATAGGCCAAAGTCATAGGATACCCCACACTATCGCTGTCTTCTAATATTTCCATCCACCAACGACTGCTTCTTGTCTTTATATTCATTAGTTTAAATTATGCTATTAATGTCGTTAGATCGAATTGAATCGAATGAAAAATTTTTGAGTTAATCGAGTTGATGAATCATATTTTATCATTCTAATTTGATTCAAAATTTTCTCGAATCGAGTCGAGTGAGATGGAATTCGAATCGAATCGAATCGAATATATTTGTTCGAGTTAAATTTTAAAAAATAATTTTGGGTTCTTGTAACCATTATCACCTATCGTAATAAAATTTGTCCACCTTAACCAAATTTTTTATTAACTTTCATCACCAAATAATTTATTTATTAATCTTTTATAGACGGGTTAGCTTCTTTGCTTGTTTAGTTCTTTCAATTATCTTCAGATTCTTGTCACTATGTATTTTAGAATTAAAAAATATATTAAATGTAAAAATGTGATTTTTAATAAAAGTTATTTTATAGATAAAATGTGAAATTGATACCAATATAAAATTTTAACACGAATATTTTATGGCATAATTAATAATTCAATTTTAATATAAATATTCAATATGACTAAACAATTTAATAATATAAATAATATAAAATGTGAAATTTAATTTAATAATATAAATAGTACATATAAATAAAATTATTAATATTTATGTTTAGTGAATTTTTTTGGATAATTTTGATTTTTTATTTGAGAGTGAAAGGTGAGAAGTAAAAGTTTAGGGGAGAAATAAAAAGTTTTAGAGAATAAAAGTTTGAGGGAAAATAAATAGGGGGAGTAAAATTTTGAAGGGAAAATATTAAAAAAAAATTGGAGGGGGAATGAGTTTGGGGTAGATGGGGGTAAGATGGGAAGGGAGTAAAAGTTTTAGGGAAAAAGTGGGAAGGAGTAAAAATTTTGGGGGAAAATAAAAAGTTTTGAGGGTTTTTGAGAGTAAAATTTTGAGAAAAAGTAAATGGGAGAATAAAATTTTGGTGGGAAATGATTTTGGGTAGATAGAGGGGTTGGGATGGGAGGGGAGTAAAAGTTCTGTGGAGAAAGTAGGAAGGAATAAAAGTTTTGAGGGAAAAGTAAAAAAGTTTGGGAGTTTGGGGTAAAAATGTAAAATATTATAGTTTGATTTTCGAATTATTCGAGATATTCGAATTCGAAAACTCAACTCGATTCGAACTCGAAATTCGAAAAAAATCGAGTTGACTCGAATAACTCGAAATTCAAATTTTTTTTCGATTTTTTCGAGACGAATCGAGTTTTGCTCACCCCTAACTAATGTTGTAATTCTTATTTTTTATTTTAAATATTTTTAATCTCAATTTCAAAATATTTTTTCGTTGAAAAATTAAATCTATAATTTACACATAGTACACAAACTAATAACAAAATTTAACCATTACATTAATAAGTAAATCAAAAACACTCGTAGTCGATCATCAAATATATTTCAATATTATGTTTTTCACTCTAATTTAAATAGTTTAACCTTTAATTTAAAAGTTTTATTGGTCTTAAAATAAGTTAAATCTTATTTATATATTTATTATGATTGCTAAAGGTAAAGTTAGGAATTTTTCAACTTATAATTTCAATTTTTTGAATGGAGTAAATAGAATTTGGGCAAAATATAATTTAAAGGGATTAATTGTTTTTCTTCCAATTTTTAGTACCAAAGCATTAAAGCTAAGAGACATCCTAATGAAGCACTTTGTAGTAAGTTAATGAAAAGTGAGTGATGGTTGACATGAGAAATTGAGAAAGCATAAGAAGTACATCTTATAATCGGACTAAAGATAAATCCGAAATAAAGTTGGACCCATTATCTTGTAGTGACAAAAAGAGGAAAATATCCAAACACGTAAGAAGAGTTTGTATGACATGTTTTTCAACCTTTGTGATCAAAATGTCAAGTCATAGGTTGTAATGCTACGTTTTTCCTCATCCTTTTAACATATAATCCATGTTCTTTTTGTGGTTGATTTTTTAGAAAGAGAGAGATTCCAAAAAGAAAGAGTTGTTTAGAATCTGACGGTTGGATTTAGAGTCCATTATAAATTTCAACTCAATACAAATTTTTTAGTTAAAATAGAATAAATTGATGGGTTGAATTGAAGGTTAATTTTTAAAAATTATTTTCAATATTAATAACAAACATAATGTTTATATTTAACATTTTTATTCACAATTCTTTTTATCATCGGATGAAGTTAAGTTTAGATAATCAAAAAATTTATTTATCTAAAATTTAATGGTTATGATTTTTTTAAAAAAAACTTTTAATAATAACAAATTATTTTATACATTTATATATTTTTTTATAATTATATATAATATTCGATCTCACTTAACAAAACTTTTTATCTGTTTTGATATTGTTTGTTGTCCTGTGCTCCTTTAGTTTATTTTCTTATTTTTTGATAATGATGGTTATGTATGGTTTTTGTTGACATATTTTCAATTCATTCAGAAAAAAATTGCCAAGTTTGTTGGTTCAAAGTTCACCATTAATGATTTTGAGTTGATACAATTTCAAACCTGTTCATGGGTCACGTTTTTTTTCTCAAGTTTAAAGAGTTATTCAAATTTTGAGAAGGTTTCAGTAAAAATATTAAATCTGAAAAATAGTTTTGAATAAAAAAATTGTACCCGTTTAAAACATAGGTCGAGCTCGGGTTTGAACATTCAAACTCAAGATCAGTTTGACCTGTTTTCTAAGTTTGCAATATTTTATGGGCATAATTCACTATTTGACTCCTAAAATATATTTGTTTTCCGACATTGGTATCTAAATCTTTTTTGTCTCAATTTGGTATTTAAAGTATTATTCGGTTATAAGTTTTGGTCCATTTTTTAAACTTTGTTAAAAAAATATGGAGGCCAATAAAAATATGCCGTGTGGCATTGTTAATTAAAAATTATATTTTTATCCAATATGTTTTAAAATTTATAGAAAATATAAATAAATATATAAAAATTCAGAAAATATATTGTTAAAATAGAAAATTTTCAAAATAATAAAAGTAGAAATTCATTACTTTCATGAAATAATTAAATGTTTTTAACTTAAAAATTTTAAAAATATGGATAATTTGTGTTTCTCTTAGTGTTCTTCTTTTTCTATTAATCTTCATCAACAAATTTAAAACCAAAATGCTGAAATTTATAAAATTTACCTAAATTCTAATTAGAAAACAATTCGACGTGAACAAAGACAACACAAATAACAACCCAAAATTGTTTTAAGTAATCTAAGAGTTTCATTGTACAAAGTAAAAAATTTCCAGAAAACATATATCAATGTGAGACACCCAAACAAACCTAGAAAAAACTAACTTAAAAAAAAAAAAAAAAAACTTAGTGAAAGAGCTGCAAAAAGTGGAGCATCCCTTCAACAATAGGAGATTATTGCTTGCAAATAAATGGTCAACAAGGTCCAGGTGGCAAAACCCCCAATTGTTTTCTTCCATTGTGAGAGATAATTAGCAGAGGCAATGGCGATGATATTGCAATGGAGATAATAAGAAGAGGTAGTTATCACGAGCTGCAAATCAAAACATATGACAATTGTGCAAATAGTGCGCCATAAAGGTGAATTAATAGAATGGGGCTTATTTAACCCGCAAATAGTGTCCCATAAGGGTAAATAGTATAAATCCTAAAGGGATAAGATTGTATAGAGTTTAAATCCCTTAGTACTCTCAATTGTAGATAGGTTTTAATCTTGACCGTTGATAAAAACTCAATCTAGACCGTTAGTTATAGGAGAGCTCAACTACAAATAGAAGTCTACCCCATCATTTGTAATCACTTCATTCTTTTTTAGCTAAAAAACATATTAGGAGCATTTACTCAAACATCTTGTGTGCATCACTTTCCCTTGGCTTTTCTATTCTTTGTTGCTCTTTCGTTTGAGTTTGCTTCTGTTATACTTTGGTGTCTTAGAGAATTTCTATAAGAATTCTCACTTTGCAAAAGTTAGGCTGACTTAGGTGCATTTGAAGCGAATAAATTGCTTAGAGCCACATGGATTACAAGACAAAAGGTATAGCCCCATGATAACCAGTATTCGAGCTAAGGTTCGAAGGCACCAGTGAGATAATGAAGGGAGGAGACGAGTAGAATGTCCCGATGGAGATCCGTCGGAGGTCCAGAAAAAATAGCAGATCGAGAGATATGTTGTTGGCTTTGGGAAGTCGTGTGGCCTATCTCGAAGAATCCATAGGTGAAGTGAAGGAAACATTCGAAGTAGTGGAGATACACATTAATGAGTTAAATCCGATGAAAGAGCAATTCAAGGAATATGTGACAGACGCCCTTAGCTCCAATATGGACGCAGTGGAAGCATTCCTCAATACTATTGTGGGTAAGCTAAAAGAAAAAAAATGATGCTCTTGAAGCTGGGATGATAGCTAGACGGAAGAAAATGAAGCCATAATGATGGCTTTGAACGTAAAAATCATGGAGCTCGAGGGATAGCTTGCTTTGTGCAGAGTTATTGTGGGTAAAGGGGTGTTTAGCGCAACACTAAAATAAGAGAATGATGTCCCCATATCGAAAAATTTTAAGGGGGAAAGGCCCGTGAGGGAAGCATACAATTTCTTGTGGGAGATGGAGAAAAAGGAGAAATTGCAAATTAGTTGCTAACACCTTGTTTGCTTGTTATTTTTTCAGGTAAATTCATATAGAAATTACTTTATTATATTATTTTATGTTTGAATTGTGTGATTATACTATTTAGTTTTTATATATACATGTATAATTTCGGTGATTTTGGCATCTAAAGGACTAAACCATAAAGTATGAATTAAATGACAACTATGAATTGATACGAGGTATAGAAGGGTAAAGAAATGTGTATATGGATTAGACAGTATGTATAAACTGTTATAAAGAGATTGAATTGATATGGAAATGACATTAAAGCCCTTGTGAACTTAGTAAATGATTGGGATACGAATAGCATGCCATTAGGGTTTCAAAAAGAAATAGGTGTTGTGATCAGCGATTAATTCGATGGCTTAAGGTTCAACATATGTTGCGGATTCTCTCAAGCTAGTGTTAGCAGCATCAAACCAAGCTAGTGTTAGCAACCTTGATCCAAAGCTAATGTTAGCAGCCCAATAATGTCAGCATATTTAATCAAACTAGTCCCAAGTATCCGAATTCAATTTACTTTAGTTCTATGAGCGAAAGACTGTACCAGCCCGTTTTTAGTGAAATCGGAGTAGTGGTTTCGGGACCACAAATCTGAGGTTAAAATATTTATTTTATTATTATTTTTAGGTTTACAGCACGATAGTATGATTGTATGAAAATTTCTTTAAGAAATTTTATCATTTGAATGCTTAATTCGATAAAAAAGACTAAATTGCGTAAAGTGTAAAAGTTGAGTTCTATTAGCTAAAGGTGTCTAATAGCTATAGAACTTTAAAATAGAGGTTCTTATGTTGTAACTAAACCATCCATAATGCGAGTGGACATATATGGACACATTATAAGTGTTTTAAAGGTTATTAATTAAGGTTAAAGTTGTAATTTAGTAAATTAAACTAAGTAAAATAAAGAAAAACAAATTTGTCATCTTTTTAAATGCATTCATCCACCGAAAATAAGCTAGGAAAACGCCATTAATAGAGCTTGAAGTTTCGGTTATCTCTCATCCATGCATGTAAGTGATTTTTGACTCGGTTTTTAATGATTTCTATATTTATGGAGTCGTTGTAGCTTAATCTAGCTAGCCCAGGGACTAATTTGCAAAATTGTTAAAGGTCTAGGGTTTTACCATTGATGAATATATGTGTATTTTGATGTTTTATTATAGAAAATGAATAGTTGTTGTTAGATAAACAACATTTGTTAAGTGATTTTGAATGAAATTATAAATTAGGGATTAAATTAAGAAATGTGAAAATTATGTGGTAAATGTGTGAAATAATGAAAAATATGGGCTTCCATGTGTATATATACAATTCGGCTAGCATGGGTGTGGGCTCAATTGCATGAATTTGCATTTTTATGGGACTAAATTGTAAAGTAGTTAAATATTTAGGGGCAAAATAGTAATTTTTCCATAATATGAATTTTGGGCTGAATTGAACAGAATAAATACTAAATGAATTGAATTTGATTTATTTAGATCAAGTTAAGCCTCGTACGGATCTAGAACGAGGAAAAGATAAAGTTTTGGACTAGTCGATCCATTTCGTCGTTTTTGTGATCGATGTAAGTTCGTATGTTAATAAGCATTAATGTAATTGTGCTTTAAATGCTTTATAATTGCATTGTTGATGAATATGACTTTATGGAAATGTTCGACGAAGATTTGGTTACGTGTGAAATCTCAGTTGAACCTTAAGAATAGAGAGGATACAAATGACATGTCATTAGGGGTGATTGTGTTTTGGGTGATGGTCCGTACGTTCTACCGGTGGTTGAGTTTTCTGGCATGTGTTGCAGTTACTCATCAACTTGTGTGAGCAATACCGTAGCTACGTCTTGACCGTCAACTTGTGTGAGCAGACCCGGTGATAGCTCGAGATGAGTATTTACATATGAGATTGATATGATTTCGACCATGTATTGGCACTTAGGGTGCGAGATTCCCGAGTATCTGATATTATTCCAAATGGTTCAATGGGTATATCAATGATATGAAAGAGTATGAGATTGATACGAATTAGTACAGGTATATACGTGAACAATACAAGCATTGAATCGAAGAAATTTATGAACTTCATATGTAACCTTATGGATGAATTTGTGTTAGGTTTATGGATTAAATTGAGTTACATTATGTCATGTTTACTTACTTGAAATTGTGAATGAATGGTAAGTTATACTTATTAGCCATACGAGCTTACTAAGCTTTATAGCTTACTCTGTTTACTTTTCTGTGTTTTTATGGTAAATTCGAAGCTTGCTCGGATTGGGAGTTGTCGAAGATCTCATCACACTATCGAGTTGTCATTTTGGTGCTTTTGAACTTGGTATTTGGTTATATGGCATGTATAGGTGTTGTGGTTAATATGGCCTATATGTTTGTAATGTTGATAGCCAATTGATTTGGCTTGTAAATGATATATGTTTTTGGTTATGTGTTTAACCACGTAATTTGGCTTATTTTGGTACACTTGGTTATGTATATATGTGTAAATTGTAACAGTCTGATTTTGACCCTAATCGGAACGTGGTTTCGAGACCACGAATCTGAGTTGGAAAATATTTTTAATATTATTTTCTATGCTTATTATGCGTAAATTGGTGCGTGTGAAAATTTTGTATTAAAATTTGATTGTTTTGGTGCTTAATTGTGAAAAATGGGCTTAATTTCATAGAAAGAAAATTTGGTGGTTAAAAGTGTAAATATTAAATTGAAGGTGGCTTCTTAAATAGAGGTATTAATAGTGCAATTTAGCAAAAATCAAGCCTAGTGATGGCCGATAGTAATGCAATTGTTTATTATATATTTCATGTCATTAGGTAAAAATTTAATATATGATAATATGAATAATTAAATAAAAGAAAAGAAAGAAAAGAGAAAGTGTTCATCTTTCTCTATTGACTGAAACTAAGAAAAAAAATAAGAGAAGAAAAGCTTCAAGAGGTTCAGCACTTGGGAGGCTTAATTGAATCAAGAACATAAAGAATTGGGATTGGATCGGGGAAAAGCAAAGTTGAACGAATAGCCGAAAAACCTTAATCCGACAATTTCCGAGGTAAGTTTTTAAGCAATTGGGTTAAATTGAATTTTATTCTATATTATATGCATATGAGAAATGATGGTAGGTATGTTAAATATCATAGTGCCGAATGTGTTAATGAATTAGCATGAGTTGGACGAATGTAAGATTTGGTATATGTATAAATAAACCTTGACTAATTGAGTTGTTTGAATATATATATATATGGATTAAGAGATAGTTACATGTAAGAATGAAATGAGAGAGATGATTGTTTTAAATTGGTGGATATAAGTTTACATGTATAATGGGTGTGTCGAATGTGATGGTATATGATAGGAAAATTGAGTGGTGGTGACCATTTAAGTATATGGTACTATGTGTGCAAGTTTGAAAAGCCGAGCACTGTGTGTGCGAAATCGATCGAATGACACTTTGTGTGCGGAAAGATAAGTAATGGCACTACGTGTGCAATACATTACTAGTATATGGCACTATGTGTGCTCTTTTTCAAGTAACGGCACTAAGTGTGCGATACGTTACATGGGTTGCACTGTGTGTGCGGATTTTCGGACATTTCAAGGACATAAATTAAAGTATGGTGATAACCGAAAGGTGACACGTAGGTAAGTAATGCATGATAATTGAATAACTTAGTACTATTGAGGTAAGTTATTCTTGTATATGAAATTATAGAAATGTGATATAATCATTTATTTTTGAGCTTAATTCGAAATGGATAAATGGCATGTGAATGTTCAATTTGGAGATCTATTAGAAATGGTGATTGTTGAATGGTGACAAGTTATGTTTAATTGTGTTTATAGATTAGTTAATGATCATGTTGGGTTGATTAAATTGTATATTGATTAGTTGTATATTTTAACCAATGCTTAAAACTTACTAAGCTATGTTAGCTTACTGTATGTGTTTATCTAATTATTTTATAGATCTTGAAGTTGAAGCTCTAGCTCGGGGATCATCGTCGAAGTCAACACACTATCATCTATCTTTGGTACCTTTTTGTTAAGTTGAACATTTGGAAACCATGGCATGTATAGGCTATTTTCTCTTTGGAGTTTATTTTATACATAATGTATATAAAGGCCATACGAATATGGCTTCACTACTATGCTTGGGATAACTTGTTTATGGTTGAAGTGATATATATATATATGTTTATGCATTTTTCAATCTTGATAAAAGCATGTTTTGGGTATGTATGCTTTGTGAATTTCTAAAAGGGTATTTTATATTTACATTTTGAATGAATGCTTCCTGAATGAAGTAAATGCAAATTGATATTATTTTATTTAATTGAATATGACTTAGTCATGCTTGATTTTGGTTTATTATTGAGTATATTCGGATACATTATAATCTTAGCTTGGAAGTTATATCAAATTATGTTATGTATGTGATAATTGAGATTATAAGCTTGGTTTGAATAAGGTATATAGTATCATTTGGTTAATGAATATACTTTTGCTTAAATTGATATGTACTTACAATGCATATCATGAAAAGATAGGTCATATTTTGTGTATGTGACTAATGAATGTATTATATTAATGAATAAGTTGAAGTATGTACATTTGCAAATATTCAACCATAGTATTGTTTTGATTTGGAGTTCATATTATTCATGTGATGTTTATAAGCATACGGTTATGAGGTTTAAAATGGGTAAGTATTGTTGTGAACAACTAGATATGGAGTGTATGTGATTAAATTGGTATAAGTATAGTTATTTGATTGATATAAGATGAATAAGGCTAATATACTTATTCGGCTATAAGATGCAAAATGACCAAATGAATAGTGATTTGCAAATTAAGTGTAATTAGTTTTAGTTGATGTTAATGATATTATTTGTGATATGTTAGTTAATGCTTTGATATTAGATGGAATATACATGTTTATTCGTGATAGTATGAATTGGAACACATTTATCCAAGTAATAGTTTTTATAAAGTACGTTGACTTGTGTTTGGTTAAGTAATGCCCGTAACCCTAATCTGGCGACGGATACGGGTTAGGGGTGTTACATTTGATTGGTACCAGAGCTACGGTTTAGTCAGTTTTCAGACTAACGTAGCGCATGTGAGTCTAGCTATACATGCCATGTTTTATTATATGATAGTGTGATGACTTCTGACAGTGAAATGTGTTTTTTTTTTTCGTATAGTAAATGGATCCTGATTCCGAGCGAGCTATAGCTGACGATGTCGAGAGTGTGGCGCCAGCTCTACGTAAGGGACCGCGCCGGATGAATCTCAACCAGCTGCGAGTAATCCTGATGAGGGGGCTAGACAAGCCTTCTATAGCATGATGAATGATTGGTTTAATCAATATATTCAGACCAATCTGGCTGTTCAACGACCCCCGAATCCAAATACTCCACCTATAGTACCGGTGGTATCTCCGATCGTTAATCCTGAAAGAGTAAGCAAGCCTCTAGTTGACAGAATTAGAAAACACAGGGCTCAAGAGTTTAGAGCCGAAGATGACGATAATGTTGAGCGAGCTGAATTTTGGCTCGATAATACTATTCGTGTTTTCGACGAACTATCTTGCACACTTGATGAGTGCCTGAAGTACGCCATATTTTTGTTACGAGATTCTGCCTGCTATTGGTAGAACACACTTGTATCGGTTATTCTAAAGGAACGAGTTACCTAGGACTTCTTTCAGACGGAGTTTTGTAAGAAGTATATCAGTCAGCGATTTATAGACTCAAAACGTAAAGAATTTCTTGAGCTTAAACAGGGTCGTATGACCGTATCTGAGTACGAGCGCAAGTTTGTGAGACTTAGTCGCTATGCTCGTGAGTATGTTTCATCTGAGGCAGCTATGTGCCGGAGATTCGAAGAAGGGTTAAATGAAGATATAAAACTTCTGGTTGGCATTCTTGAAATAAATGAGTTCATAGTACTTGTTGAACGAGCATGTAAAGCCGAAGAGCTAGGGAAAGAAAAATGGAAAGCTGAGTTTGAAATAATTTTTTCCCGGTCTTGCCGAATCTTAACTTCTTTCGGTGCTTTTCTTCTTCGAGTAGCTTCATTCCATCCCACTACATCTTCAGGGGTATAAGAACTAGCGCTTTGATCCAATTTAAGGAAATTAAACTTGTAGCTTCAATCTGCTCCGTCCCAACTTCGGGGAGATAAGATTTGCTAGTCTGCTCCGCTGCAACTTCAGGAAGATAAGATCTGCCGTAATCTGTAGCTTTAATCTGCTCCACTGCAATACCACGGAAATAAGATTTACTGTCTTCAGTCTGCTTTGCTGCAACTTCAGAGAGATAAGACTGATGGCTTTAATCTGCTTCACTGCAACTGCAGGAAGATAAGATCTGCCGTAATCTATAACTTTAATATGTTTCACTGCAACACCAGGAAATAAGATTTGCTGTCTTCAGTCTACTCCGCTGCAACTTCAGGGAGATAATGCTAATGGCTTCAATCTACTTCACTACAACTTTAGGAAGATAAGATCCATCATAATATGTAGCTTTAATTCGTTCTACTGCAACGTCAAGGAAATAAGATTTGCTGTCTTCAGTCTACTCCGCTGCAACTTCAGAGAGATAAGACTGGTGGCTTCAATCTGCTTCACTGCAACTTTAGGAAGATAAGATCCGTCGTAATCTATAACTTTAATCCGTTCCACTGCAACGCCAGGGAAATAAGATTTGTTATCTTTAGTCTGCTCTTCTGCAACTTTAAGGAGATGAGGCTGTGGCTTCAATCTACTTCACTGCAACTTCAGGAAAATAAGATCCGCCATATTCTGTAGCTTTAATCTGTTCCACTGCAACGCCCGAGAAATAAGATTTTCTATCTTCAGTCTGCTCCGCTGTAACTTCAAAGAGATAAGGCTAGTGGCTTCAATCTGCTTCACTGTAACTTCAGGAAGATAAGATCCACCGTAATCCATAGCTTTAACCTGTTCCACTACAACGCTAGGGAAATAAGATTTGCTATCTTGAATTCATCCCACTGCAACTTCAAAGGTATAGAATTTTTTGATTCACCGATCCCGTTACACCGTCCTCTAGGGAACATGACCTGTAAAATCAATTTTTGGGCTTATGGTTATGCATAATGCTTAGGATGCAATGATCGAAATGAATCGAATGCTCCTAACTAAATATGCTATGGATGATATTTGCATGAATGCAGAATGCCATGAGAATGATCCCTACAATGATTAGGATATAATGATCAAAATGAATCGAATGCTCCTAATTAAATGTGTTATGGATGATATTTGTATGAATGCAGAATGTCATGAGAATGATTTTTTTTTAAAATGCATTAGGATGCAATGATCACAATGAATCAATTGCTCCTAACTAAATGTGTTTTGCATGAATGCAGAATGTTATGAGAATGATCCCTTTTTTAATGCTTAGGGTTGTCATTACTCGTTGTTCTTCAAGGCTATATCACTAACATCATATCCTGTCTTTTTGTTCAACCAACACTTTTGATAGAAAGTCCGAAGAAATGGTCACTGTTTAGAGTTTTCTTCTCAAATCTTTCCAACCCTTAAGCTTGGCGAGTTCTAAATAATAAACCTGTTTTAGATTCTCGTACTATTTAGATGTTTCCAGAATAATATGCAAAACTCCTTTTGTGAAAGTATTATTATTCCATTAATCATTACTTCAATACAAAATGCTTAAAAATGATTATAATGATGGATAAAAATAGATTTTATCAGAAACGAAATCTGAAAAGAATAGGTTAATTAAAGAAAGTAAACATTGCTAGAATATAAAATGATGAGGGGAAAAGATAGGTGCCCCAGATATCGCAGCCTGAGCTTCTCTGTACGGACTTTTTGAAGACCATTTTAAGCTCAATATGTGTTTAGGAGATTAAGAGTACTCTGTTGATACCCCAGGACGTAACATCTCTCCTCTTTCTTAATTTAGGTACAGAAGATCACCGCATGCCTCCTCTTTGATCACAATTTGAGCCGCCCTTTCGGGTTTTCGACTCAAAACCCTTTAGTCTCAATGTGCCCTTTGCGGGTTTTCACCTTGGCCTCTCCGTTTTTTATTTTTTTTCTTTTTTAGAGAATATCTCAAAGCGCCGTTTATGGGTTTTCAGTTTGGCCTCTTTTCCTCTTCAAGTATAGTATTTCTTGACTGAATCCGAATTTACAGGATTGGACAAGTTTTTTCTATCTATTTCGGCCAAAATCAGTGCTTCTTCAGAGAAAGCCTTTTTTACCACATAAGGTCCTTCCCAATTTGGCATTCATTTCCCTCTGAAATCTTTTTGTATGGGGAAGATCTTCTTCAAAACCAGGTCTCCCTCGTGAAATTCTCTTGGGCAAACCTTTTTGTCATAAGCTCGCATCATTCGTTTTTGGTACATCTGACTATGACGAATAGCTCTTAGCCTATTTTCTTCAATCAAGTTCAACTATTCATATCGAGACTGTATCTATTCTGCTTCATCTAACTTTAAATCTGACAAAACTCGAAGGGAAGGTATCTCTACTTCAATGGGTAAAACCGCCTCCATTCCATAAACCAATGAGAAAGGCGTTGCCCTAGTGGAAGTTCTGACAGACGTTCGATAAGCATAGAGAGCAAATGGTAACTTCTCATGCCAATCTTTATAAGTTTCAACCATTTTCCCTACAATCATCTTAATGTTTTTATTGGATGCTTCCACTGCACCATTCATTTTTGGATGATACAGGGATGAATTGTGGTTTTTGATCTTGAACTGACTGCAGACCTCTGCGATCGTACTGTTGTTCAAGTTTAATGTATTTTCAGATATGATCCTTTTAGGCATTCCATATCGACATATGATTTCCTTTTTTAGGAATCTGCTAACTGCGGACTTAGTAACACTAGCATATGAAGCAGCCTCTACTCACTTGGTGAAATAGTCGATGACTACAAAGATGAACCGATGCCTATTGGAAGCTTTTAGAGAGATCGGCCCGATGACATCTATGCCTCACATAGAAAAAGGCCATGGGGAAGTCATAACATGCAAAGGTGAAGGAGGTACATGAATTTTGTCCCCGTAAATTTGGCATTTGTGGCATATCTTAGCATAATTGATGCAGTCTCCTTCCATGGTAGACTAATAGTACCCGAATCTCATAATTTGTCTAGCCATTGTGAAACCATTAGCATGTGTTCCACAAACACCTCATGGACTTCTTCCAGGATTTTCTTAGTTTCAACAGCGTCCACACATCTCAATAGTACCTGATCATTTCTTCTTTTGTACAGGATCTCTCCGTCTAAGACATAGTCACAAGCTAGTCTTTTCAATGTCCTCTTTTAGCTCTTGGTTGCCTGATCGAGGTATTCACGATTTCAATGTCCTCTTCCTCCACATTGTAATAATGAGCTGGGGCCTCGTAAATACTCATTTGAATAGGTTTTACATCCTCTTATTTTCTCACTTTGATCATGGAAATTAAAGTGGCTAAAGCATCTGCCATCTGGTTTTCATCTCGTGGGAGATAATTGAAAGTAATGTCATTAAACTCCTCAATTAACCACAGAACTATCCTTCGATAATTGATCAATTTGGGGTCTTTTGTCTCCCATTCACCTTTCAGTTGGTAAATCACAAGTGCAGAATCTCCATATACTTCTAGAGCTCAAATTTTGCGTTTTATGGCTACCCGGAGTCCTATGATGCATGCTTCATATTCTGTCATGTTATTTGTACAATCAAAATCCAACTTACATGTGAATGGATAGTGATCTCTATTTGGGGATACCAAGACTGCCCTAATTCTATTAATTCTTCAGTAGGGAAGTCAAAGTTCAGGGGCTCATAATCTTCTAGAGCTTTGCTGGCCAGAAAATCTGCTACTGCATTTCCTTTCACAGCTTTTTGGCTCACATAAACTATGTTGAATTCAGATAGGAGAATTTGTCATCTAGCCATCCTTCCATTCAGAGCAGTTGACTCCATTATATACTTTAGAGGGTCCAACTTTGAGATTAACCAGGTTGTATGGTATAGCATGTATTGCCTCAACCTTCGAGTTGTCCAAATCAAGGCACAACACAATTTCTCAATCAACGAATATCTCATTTCACACTCAGTGAATTTCTTACTGAAGTAGTATATTGCCTTTTCCCTTCTTCCTAAATCATCATGTTGACCCAACACACATCCCATAGAGTTGTTAAACACTATCAAATACAGGATTAATAGCCTATCTGGGCAGGGAGGTGACAATACTAGAGAACTTGACAAGTACTATTTGACCTTATCAAAAGCTTTCTGGCATTCATTATCCCACACACCTGGATTGTGTTTCTTCAGAAGACGAAATATGGGATCACATTTCTCGGTCAACTGTGAAATAAACCGAGCAATGTTTTAACATCCTGGAAAGGGCCTATGCATTTTCGGTTTAATTGTACGAAATGACAAGTCTTAAGTACTATGAATAAATTTCTAATATTTTTGGAAATGAATATTTTTGGAAACTTGGAAATGCATGGAAATGAAAATGGACATGAACATTTTTGGAAACCTGAAAATGTAAGGAAATGATTCAAAAATGGAAAGTAAACATTTTTGGAAACCCGGAAATGTAAGGAAATGATTCAAAAATGGAAAGTAAACATTTCTGGAAACTTGGAAATGTAAGAAAATGGCAAGTTTACAGAGCCGATCGAAAATTTTAGGAAACTTAGAAATGACTTAGAAATGTCAAGTTTTAAAGTTTAAACTAGGAAAGTAAGGCAAGATGGCCTTAAAAGAAAAAGTTGGTGAAATTTGACACACAAACAGGCTTGGAAAAGTGGCACGAAGATGTCACTTAGGGCCTATGGAAATGGCGGCACTGCAAGGTGTTGGGCCTGAGTTCGAGTCACTTGGGAAGCAAATAAAAAGATTTTTATTTTGCTTCCAGAAGCACAAGGATGGACGACAACAAGGCTCTCAAAAAGGGAATTTTATTCTCTTTAAAATTCGGCTAATAAGTTGATAAATAAAGGATTTTTATTCTGGATTATTTGAGGAGATAAATGATGGATTAAATGCTTTTAATTTAAATAGGGTGATAATTAAAAGATAATAGTATCACATATGAGGAGTAGTGGCCAAGTAAAGGACTCTCCTATTGATAATTTCGGTTAAAGGAGGAAAATTAAAGCTATTCTTTCATCTTTTCTAAGTTCTCATAGAAAATCCCTAGCAACTCTCTCTCTGTCGAATTTTCTTCTCCTCTTTTCTTCTTCTCTTTTCTTCATTTGTCAAGCCGAAACCTCTTTGATTCCTGTTTAAGTCTCCGTAGCTGAATCTCTGTGGCTTCAATCAAGGGTGCCGTCGACTGTGGTGATAAGGTAAGAATAATGGATTCTTGTTGTTTATTCTCTTTCAACCAAGATTTGGGAACTGATTCTTTTGGTTGTCTTTTGGCCGAATAATAAAGGAGGAATTCCGGGATTTCAGATCTAAGGATTTAAGGTAAGAAAAGCATGGGTTAGGCCAAAGGCCAATTGATTTAAGATTATTAAGTGATATGGAAATCAGATCTAACATATGTGTGTAGGGATTTCAACATCTCCATAGCCAAGGGTTACTTTTCGGGATTTGAAATCACAAGGTATGTGTTTAAGATATTCGCCAAGGCTATTTTAAATATTTAGATTTATTATCGAAGCGAAAACTAACTCGTGGAGTAATATAGTGTTTAGCATGAATTCACAAGGGAGGAATACAAAGATCCGGCACTTGATTCTTAAAATCAATTCGATTACAAGGTAAGTAATAGAAATCCTAGTTGTATTTGGAAAAATGGCCGAATGGTCTTTTAAATAGTAAGTGATTAACTTATGTAGGATTTGAGATCTAAATGTGAATCGGTTCTCTTGGGATTTTCGAGGACTTCATTAAGTTTAATCAGTGTGTACTTCACACTATTTTTGTAATATGAATTATGGTTGCATATATTAAAATATATGTTAGTAGAAATATGAGCATGGCTAAAGTACTATGTTATGGTACTAAGTACTCAGCACGTTTCCTACTTCTACTAGGAATATGAAAAATGTCATTCGTAACATGAGAATATGATAAGAATTTGAACTATGGTATATTATGCATATTAATGGGGCATTTGGTTGTATATTGAAAGGGAAGTGAAAAGTGGTGATTTAAGACCACGATGTCCGAAAAGTGGTGACTTACGACCACGATGAATCGAAAAGTGGTGATCTAAGACCACGATAATCTGAAAAGTGGTTTCCTAAAACCACGATGCGAGCCTTAAGCCCGCAAATTGGTGTGTAAGCGGAAGGAGGGTCGACTTAGTAGTCCTCACGCAGTGTGTTTTGGTAGTGCGGGGGTGTGTAGCGGATGGACAACTAGGTTTGGGATTGGGAATGCATCATAACTTGTATTTTATGACTGAATATATGACTATTGTATGCCTGATTCCATTACGATTTGGTGTTGTGTACACATTAAGTCTGTTTGACTCACTCCGTTGGGGAAATATTTTTTTTCAGGTGATGAGTAATAATGGACCGGGTCGGCAAGAGCTAAAGGTGGCCATGCATCGCAAGGAGAAATTTAGAGATTTGGATTTTATTTTTACTAAGTACTTTAATTTTATTTTGGGTTTTGATTGATGTAATAAGGCCATAAGGTCCAAGTTGGATTTCTTTATTTCTGTTTAATTTTTTTTTTACTATGTTATGAACTATTTTTGATTAAAGTTCAAGTTAAAATTATTTATTTAAAAATAAACCCTAAACTGTTTTGCCATCGTAATTAATAATTTCTAAGTAAAATAAGGGGGTTCCGATCTAAGCCCAACCCAAAACAATATTTTTCTAAAATTTCACAAATTTTCTCTAAGTAACAAAGAACCTTGAAACCGATTTTCTTAAGGAACATACCAGATCCAGTTCAGGCTCGTAGGCCGGGTGTGGGGTGTTTCAAATGTAATTTAACTTTCTCAAGAAACCTCGAACTTCTTTTTGAATGCGCGGTGGAGGTAATTTTCGTATAGCCCAGACCTCGTCTAAGTCAATTTCAATTCCCTTCTCGCTGACTACGAAGCCCAACAATTTTTTCGATCTAGCTCCAAAAGTGCATTTTGTTGGATTAAGCTTCAATTGGAATTTCTTCAGTCTCGAGAATAACTTCCTTAAAACTTGGATATGTTCCACTTCTGTTTGGGACTTTGTGATCATATCATCAACATAAACTTTGATTTCTCTATGCATCATATCATGGAACAAAGTCACCATGGCCCTTTGATATGTCACTCCTACATTCTTTAGCCAAATGGCATCACCAAATGTACCCCACAAGGTTATGAAGGTAGTCTTTTCCATGTCCTCAGGATGCATTTTTATCTGATTGTATCCCGAGAAACCATCCATGAAGGAAAACAGCGAATAGCATGTCGTATTGTCCACCAACGTATTAATGTGAGGTAAGGGGAAATTGTCTTTCGGGCTAGCCTTATTTAAGTCTCTATAATCTACACATATTTGTACCTTTCCATCTTTCTTAGGGACAGTCATAATGTTGGCTACCCATTCTGAGTATTTGACTTCCTGCAGGAATCCGTCATCAAATTGCTTTTTGACTTCCTCATTTATTTTCAGTACAATGTCTGGCCTCATTCTCTGGAGCTTCTGCTGAACCGGTTTGCAATCCTCTTTTATGGGGAGGCGGTGTACAACAACGTCAGTGCTTAACCCTGGCATATCTTGGTATGACCACGAGAAGATATCTCTGAATTCTTGAAGTAACTCTACGAGGTCTCCTTCGTTTCTTCAGTTATGCACGTTTTAATTTTCACTACCTTTCCCTCTTCTAAGGTCACAATCTCTATTGTTTCTTCCTCTTGTTTTACCATTCTTAACAAGTCCGGAGATAAGCCACAGTCTATGTCATCTTCAAAGTCCTGGGATCCCTCTAAACACATGTCTTGCTCAAAAGGATATTCTAATTTCGTAGTAGCATTACTCATGTCGTTGATATCTGGAGATTTGTAGGTAGAAAGGAATATACAAAGAACGAATGAATTTAAGAATAATTATTTGTACGGTATGCTTATGAATGAAATGAAAGAATGATTCGGAACAAAGGTCTAAGGAATGAAAGAAAGAATGAAAGAATCTAAAAGAATGAGAATATATTTATTCAAAATAGTCTCAAATATGTATTTCATAATGATGTTTGGGCATAAGCCTATTTCACAAAGGGATTCTTATTGCTTCTACGCTAAGAGCAACAAGTGTGTTCAGAACATTACTCTGAGTGAGCTCTAAAAACTATAGAAATTTCTTCTGTAGTCCATTTATTCAGAACACTCCCAGGTTCATAAGGGTGGATATCTGACAAGGTCCCCTTTTCAATGATTTCTTCACGTATGGCATTGATGTGAACATTTCTGAACATTTTCCGGGCCTTTGACCTCTTCAAAAAATTCCAACTCTTTTTAGGGTTTTTTTTTAATTTTTTTTTAATTTTATTGTACATGATGCAATGCAATGCTAATGCATGAATGCAAAAAGAACGTTTCCTGATTCAATTTCATTTAGAAAACTTAGAGGACAAAATTCTTTACATAAAACGGATTACAAATATACGTATAGCGGTATTGTCTTCCATTTTATCAAGCAATTCGTTCTTTATGACAAGCTCTCTAATTTAGTAATCGAACATGAATCAACACTCTTTCAAATGTGAAATGACATGTAATGCAATCATAGCCAAAACAAAATGAAACATATTAGTACAAAGTAAAAGCAAGCAAGCAAGAAACAAATAGAGCACTTATTCGAGTGACCACTATGGTTTATCGCGGTACTATCTAGGGTGAGTTCATAGGGTCTTTTACATCCGGTTTGAGTTCTAAAGTTGAAGTACTTGAACCAGCAGATTCCTCGATCCTCACCCATTATAGGCTCATACGAACCGAGTTCAGTTTATGGGAATACATTTCCCTATGGCTACACGGAGATGAAAATCTCACGAAGACATAGGTACAGATATATCCCGAAAGCGATCCACTATCCTGCATAGAGGTCAAAACCTCACGAAGGAGTAGCTTCTCACTCCCACTTAAAAAGGTAAGACCAAAAGGTCCTTATGCAATATGATGCGAAAATATTCTACGAGACTCAAACCACAGCAATCATATAACACAAACAAATGCAATAGAAGGATCATAATTTTTCAAATCAGATTTTCAATTTTCGACAACAAAACAGAAAATAATCAATTTTACGGCTTGACTCTCTTATTGTCCCCAATGGAGTAGCCAGGCTGTCGAAACCGTCTTTTTGTGTTTGGAAAACGGGGTTGACTTTAAAAACAAAAATGGAGCCGCCACCAATCTTTTTGGAGGTGTGATCGGGTCACCTTGAGATTGATCGTTAAAACATTTTGATTTATTAAAACAATGATTTTGGCCTACGAAATTCGAGAAAACAGGTTCAGGAGTCAGTTACATACAAGGAAGGATTAGCACCCTCGTAACGCCCATTATTGGTACCGAATTGATTGATTAATGTCTTAATGTCAAAAATTTGAAAAGATTTTGAAATACGATCCTCTTTGTATAAGAAAACTTGGATAAATTAAAATGGATATTGAGACCCGCTTATCTCAAAAGAGTAAAATATCATACTCAGTGAGTTAGGATACGGCATTTTGAATCCTCGAAACTAAGCTTGCCTTTTGACATTTAAAACTCGTACATTTAAATTTAAGAAGGATACTCAGTTATTTGGGTCAAACGAAAAATCGAAACCAAGTAAGTTAGGGCACAATTTCTTAAAATTCCAAATACAAAATATTGCCTTTGTTTTTAGAAATCCTTATCTCAAAATAACAAAACGTCATATTTAGTGAGTTAGAACACAACATTTTTGAATTCCCGAGAATAAGCCTTTATTTAACTCGTATGATTTGATTTTTTAAAAAAAAAGGTTCTTTGGACTCGATGAGAAAAATCGAAACCCAGTAAGTTAGGGTACGATTTCTTTCGAACCTTAGAACGCGGGATATTTGCTTATTTCAAAACGAAAATTTTAATGCATCAAATAAAATGTGATATGATCATAGTAAAATGGAAGATGAATTATAGTACACATGCATAATAGAATAAAAATAAGGGTAACAATGTAAATAACAAAAATAAAGGCAAAAATACAATACAATAAAATAAAATTTAAAACCAACCATCTATATGAAATACTAGGAAAAAGAACAAATAAAAAAATAACAAAAATAAAAGCTAATGGTAAATCAATAAATAAATAAATACTATATACAATAATTTAAAAAAAATAATAAAATAATAATAATGGTAACAAAAATACAATAATAATAATAATAGAATATGTTAATGAACAAATAATAATAGTAAAAATAAATAAATAAGAGTAATAATAATAATCATAATAATAATAGTAAAAATAGTAACAATAATAATGGTAGTAGTAAAAATAAAAATAATATTAGTAATAATAAAAATAATAGTAATAGTAACAATAACAATAATGATATCAATAATAATAATAGTAATAAAGACAATAGTTAATAATAATAGTAGTGGAATAGCTTAATAATAATAAGCAAGTAATTGACTTAATAATAATAAATAAAATAAAAAAATATGCATATATTAAAATATAAAATAAACAAGCCATAAAAAAGGGTCAAAGAATAAGTAAATAAACAATTTAGAACTCGATTAAGAAAATGAAATGAAATAAATAAGTAAATAAAATATTAACTAAAACAATTTCTAAAAAGAAAATAAAAAGAAATGAAATTAAACCGATTCAGGATGAAAATGAAATCGAAATAAAATTTGAGGTATGAATTGCAAATGATTTAAAGAAGAAAGTACCAAAATAAGACACGCTAAAAAAGACAGGGACTGAATGGGACAATATCCCTTTTGTCCTCATGCGCGTGTATCAGTGTACCGAAATGGAACATAAACGAAATTAGAAGGACAAATTAAAAATAATGAAAAGGACTGAATTAAAAAAACGAAAAAATGCGGAAGGGCCGACGCGGTAAATAACCCTTTTAACAAAACACGCAGATCCTCAGCGGGCGGGTCGGGTCACGCGTTTCGAGGCTAAAACAACGCCGTTTTGAGGCCACTTAAACAAGCTCAAAACGACGTCGTTTCAAAGGCTTATAAAATGGAAAATTTTTGTTGAAAATTTCATTTCTGCTGGGTTTTAAAAAAAAACAAAAAGGGGAAGAAATTTTTTGCTCTACTAGGGTTTTTTTTTAGCCCACTTGTGCCGTCGCCGAACCACCACCGTTTGCCGCCGTCGGCTCAGCCGTGCACGGCGGCCGGAGTCCAAAAAGGTGAGTTTTTTTTCCTTTTTTTATATTATATTATTATATATATTATATACGGTTAAAGAAGTAGAAAAAAATAAGAATAAACCTTTTATGTATAAACAATTTCAAAAAAAAATGATAATAATAAAGAAAATGAAAAAACCTTTGTGAATCTATTCTCTGTATTGCTCTTGTGTGTATTCCATAAAGATTGTAGGCGTTACAATGGATTTTTCTTTCGGACTTTATAGCCGAAATCAAAAAAATAAAATAAAATAATAAAACAAAATACAATCTGTTTTCTTTCGTTGGCCCCTTTTCTGTTATTATTTGCTGTCAATGGCTGAATGTCATTGTTTGCCATTGTTTGTTTCTGTTTGCAGGTAAAACCACCAGGGTGACGTGGAGGAGGCACGCGTGTGGAGAGTTGGAGGCTGCGGCGCACGGAGGTTCCAGAAACCTCTAGAGTTTCTGGAAGTGTTAAAGATTTTGGGCCATTTGGGCCTCGTAATTAGGCTTAGGCATTGTGTTTAATTTTAATTTTGGGTCGTCTGTAAATGGACTGTTTATAGGATTATTAATATTTGGAGTTTTTTATTTTATTATTTTTTGGTTTTTCAATTTTTGTGTTTTGTTTTTGGTTTGAAATATGGTTAATGGGCCCGTGCAAATTGGGCCAATTACACTCTATTTAGTCCTGAACCACTTCTAATGTTTATTTTGGCCTCGAGGGCTCGTATTAGGGACTATATGGTTGTATTTGAATGATGTTTGTTTGGATTTGAGAATTGTTTGATTGTTTAATCGATAACTCCGGTAATACTCTGAAATCCTATTCCGGCGACAGATACGAGCTAGGGGTGTTACAAAGACGGAAATGGAAATGGTACTATATGAAAATGAAATGGTTGGAATGAATATATATATATGAATGAAATTATATGCATATGTTATAAGTTGAAAATGAACTAGTTGGTATATGTCATATGATGGAATATTAAATGTTTATACGATTGTATTATGAGTTCTTGACTTGTAATCGAACTAACCCATTTGATATATTTATTGAAATGCTTATGAAAGTGTAAGGTTGCCAAAGATACCATGTTCGATATCAATCTATTTCAATTGTATAAATTTTTAAAATGTTAAGGTAAGTTAAGTAAATTTTGTAAGCATTTACTAAGCATTCAAAATGCTTACTAGCTGTCTACCTTTCCTTGTAGATCCTCGGTTTTTGGGAATGCGTCAGTTGGATCACCACAAAGCTCACACTATCCTGTTACTGATTCGACAGTCTTTTGCTCATTTTAATAAGGTATGCAGTTTATTTATTTAGATGGGACATACAAATGTTGTAGGTTCATGGATGTAAGAAAGCATAACAACCGTACATTATTTACATTCGAAATCAATAGTAAGAAAGCCAATTAAATAATACCAAAACCAACAATCCATTATTCTATATTTGCACACGCACATATAGTCATATATGCCCAAACATCCGACTAAACTATGTTTTTGCCAATGTTTATGTTTAAACTCGTCCACCCTATACTACGTCGAGCTAAGATGTGTTCAGTTCAGGTTAAAACGGAATATCTTTGATTTTACTAACCTTTTGATTATTCTACATTGATTGCGTTGGTTAAATTGAGTTAATAAAATTTTGATGGTCTAGATTTAAATTTTATCATGTGTAAATATCATGAGTGGATTCTCTTTCAAATGATTTTGAATTTAAGTCTTATTATGCGTGAGATTTATCCAAATTTATTATGATCTAGGTTTGGATATATTTTGATTTTGAAGGTATGCTTTGTATTGAGCTTGTTCTAATTCTAGCTGATCATACATGTATAATTTGTGATTTATATTGTATTTGTACTTGTAAATTTTTTTAAAAATTACTTAAATTTTAGCATAGTTGGCAAAGACAAAAGCTAAATCAATTTTATATGCAAGTGTTGAATTTCACACTTTGTTGTTACTTCATTTTTTCTAATATATACAAACTTAAAATCTCTTGCTGCACTCAATTTAATAATTTATTTTACAAAAAGAGAGAGCGCAGAGCAAGTAATCTTCTTTGCATTGAAATTTAACAAAACTGAATATAGAATTATTGATATCATAATAGTAAATTTCTCACATAAATGGAAGCACATAAGCATACAAATTTTGCTACAATTCCCTGCAAATTACTCAATTACCTGAATGAAATAAGATAAATTTTGGATACACATATATTCACTATCATTACAAAGATTGACAAAGAATCAAATGGTCCATGTTGTTACAATCGAATCTGCACACGAAGTTTATTCTAAATAAGAAGAACGAAAAGGCATGCAATTCATCAAGCCCCTTTGCCATTGAAGTATATGAAGGTCGTGTGAGAAGGAGTAAGAAGAGTATAAATACGGCATAGACGACGCATTTAAGCTCCAAGGAAAGGGGCTGTATATGGCGTGACAAAATGCAAAGAAGAGCTTACAAGGACCCCAACTTTTTCTAATGTTTCTGAAGTCTGGGTAAAAATTGGTTTGATAAACAAAGCCAGTAAGAAAAGTTTGAAAGTAAGTAGGACGAGAAAGGAAAGTACAACCACAGAAATATTGGGTTGATTTTGATTGGTTTGGGCGTATTGGAATTGGAGCACGGTAATGGGATACGAAAAACAAAATGACAGGACTGCGTTTATCCATTGCAGATGCTGCTGTGCTGTGAGTTTCCGATGGGAGGGAGTTGGTGGCAGCGTTGTTGTTGGGAAAGCGGCGGTGTATGTGGTGGTGGTGATTGAAAGTTATTAAAGTATGCGAAGGCGGTGAAGAGGAGTAAGAAGAGTATAAACACGGTAAAGACGACGCATTTAAGCTCCAAGGGGAAGGGGATTGTTATGGCGTGACAAAATGCAGCAGCAGCTACAAGGACTCCAACTTTTTCTAATGTTTCTGAAGTGTGGATAGAAGTTGGTTTGATAAACAAAGCCAGTAAGAGAAGTTTGAAAGTAAGTAGGACGAGAAAAGAAAGCACAACCAAAGAAACATTGGGTTGATCGGTTTGGACGTATTGGAATTGGAGCACGGTAATGGGATACGAAAAACAAAATGACAGGACTGCGTTTATCCATTGCAGATGCTGCTGTGCTGCGAGTTTCCGATGGGAGGGAGTTGGTGGCAGCGTTGTTGTTGAGAAAGCGGCGGTGTATGTGGTGGTGGTGATTGAAAGTTATTAAAGTACGCGAAGGCGGTGAGGAGGAGTAAGAAGAGTATAAAACACGGTAAAGACGACGCATTTAAGCTCCAAGGGAAGGGGATTGCTATGGCGTGACAAAATGCAAAGAAGTACACTACAAGGACTCCAACTTTTCTAATGTTTCGAAGTGTGGATAGAAGTTGGTTTGATAAACAAAGCCGCAGAGAGAAGTTTGAAAGTAAGTAGGACGAGAAAGGAAAGTACAACCACAGAAATATTGGGTTGATTTTGATTGGTTTGGGCGTATTAGAATTGGAGCACGGTAATGGGATACGAAAAAACAAAATGACAGGATTTGCGTTTATCCATTGCAAAGTCTTTCTTTGGCGCGAAGTTTCCGATGGGAGGGAGTTGGTGGCGTTGTTGTTGTGGGAAAGCGGCGGTGTATGTGGTGGTGGTGATTGAAAGTTATTAAAGTATGCGAAGGCGGTGAGGAGGAGTAAGAAGAGTATAAACACGGTAAAGACGACGCATTTAAGCTCCAAGGGGAAGGGGATTGCTATGGCGTGACAAAATGCAGCAGCAGCTACAAGGACTCCAACTTTTTCTAATGTTTCTGAAGTGTGGATAGAAGTTGGTTTGATAAACAAAGCCAGTAAGAGAAGTTTGAAAGTAAGTAGGACGAGAAAAGAAAGCACAACCAAAGAAACATTGGGTTGACCGGTTTGGACGTATTGGAATTGGAGCACGGTAATGGGATACGAAAAACAAAATGACAGGACTGCGTTTATCCATTGCAGATCTTTCTTTGTCTTTTGCGAAGTTTCCGATGGGAGGAGAGGAGTTGGTGGCGTGTTGTTGTTGGGAAAGCGGTGGTGTATGTGGTGGTGGTGATTGAAAGTTATTAAAGTATATGAAGGCGGTGAGAAGGAGTAAGAAGAGTATAAACACGGTAAAGACGACGCATTTAAGCTCCAAGGGGAAGGGGATTGCTATGGCGTGACAAAATGCAAAGCAGCAGCCACAAGGACTCCAACTTTTTCTAATGTTTCTGAAGTGTGGATAGAAGTTGGTTTGATAGACAAAGCCAGTAAGAGAAGTTTGAAAGTAAGTAGGACGAGAAAAGAAAGCACAACCAAAGAAACATCGGGTTGACCGGTTTGGACGTATTGGAATTGGAGCACGGTAATGGGATACGAAAAACAAAATGACAGGACTGCGTTTATCCATTGCAGAGATCTTTCGTGTCTTCGCGAAGTTTCGATGGGAGGGAGTTGGTGGCAGCGTTGTTGTTGGGAAAGCGGCGGTGTATGTGGTGGTGGTGATTGAAAGTTATTAAAGTACGCGAAGGCGGTGAGGAGGAGTAAGAAGAGTATAAACACGGTAAAGACGACGCATTTAAGCTCCAAGGGGAAGGGGATTGCTATGGCGTGACAAAATGCAAAGAAAGCTGACTACAAGGACTCCAACTTTTTCTAATGTTTCTGAAGTGTGGATAGAAGTTGGTTTGATAAACAAAGCCAGGAAGAGAAGTTTGAAAGTAAGTAGGACGAGAAAGGAAAGTACAACCACAGAAATATTGGGTTGATTTTGATTGGTTTGGGCGTATTGGAATTGGAGCACGGTAATGGGATACGAAAAAATAAAATGACAGATTGCGTTTATCCATTGCAGTCTTTCTTTGTCTTCGCGAAGTTCGATGGGAGGAGTTGGTGGCGCGTTGTTGTTGGGAAGCGGCGGTGTATGTGGTGGTGGTGATTGAAAGTTATTAAAGTATGCGAAGGCGGTGAGGAGGAGTAAGAAGAGTATAAAACACGGTAAAGACGACGCATTTAAGCTCCAAGGGGAAGGGGATTGCTATGGCGTGACAAAATGCAAAGAAAAGACTACAAGGACTCCAACTTTTTCTAATGTTTCAAGTGTGGATAGAAGTTGGTTTGATAAACAAAGCCGATGAAGAGAAGTTTGAAAGTAAGTAGGACGAGAAAAGAAAGCACAACCAAAGAAACATTGGGTTGACCGGTTTGGACGTATTGGAATTGGAGCACGGTAATGGGATACGAAAAACAAAATGACAGGACTGCGTTTATCCATTGCAGATGCTGCTGTGCTGCGAGTTTCCGATGGGAGGGAGTTGGTGGCAGCGGTTGTTGTTGGGAAAGCGGCGGTGTATGTGGTGGTGGTGATTGAAAGTTATTAAAGTATATGAAGGCGGTGAGAAGGAGTAAGAAGAGTATAAACACGGTAAAGACGACGCATTTAAGCTCCAAGGGGAAGGGGATTGCTATGGCGTGACAAAATGCAGCAGCAGCCACAAGGACTCCAACTTTTTCTAATGTTTCTGAAGTGTGGATAGAAGTTGGTTTGATAGACAAAGCCAGTAAGAGAAGTTTGAAAGTAAGTAGGACGAGAAAAGAAAGCACAACCAAAGAAACATCGGGTTGACCGGTTTGGACGTATTGGAATTGGAGCACGGTAATGGGATACGAAAAACAAAATGACAGGACTGCGTTTATCCATTGCAGATGCTGCTGTGCTGCGAGTTTCCGATGGGAGGGAGTTGGTGGCAGTGTTGTTGTTGGGAAAGCGGCGGTGTATGTGGTGGTGGTGATTGAAAGTTATTAAAGTACGCGAAGGCGGTGAGGAGGAGTAAGAAGAGTATAAACACGGTAAAGACGACGCATTTAAGCTCCAAGGGGAAGGGGATTGCTATGGCGTGACAAAATGCAGCAGCAGCTACAAGGACTCCAACTTTTTCTAATGTTTCTGAAGTGTGGATAGAAGTTGGTTTGATAAACAAAGCCAGTAAGAGAAGTTTGAAAGTAAGTAGGACGAGAAAGGAAAGTACAACCACAGAAATATTGGGTTGATTTTGATTGGTTTGGGCGTATTGGAATTGGAGCACGGTAAAGGGATACGAAAAAACAAAATGACAGGACTGCGTTTATCCATTGCAGGTGCTGCTGTGCTGCGAGTTTCCGATGGGAGGGAGTTGGTGGCAGCGTTGTTGTTGGGAAAGCGGCGGTGTATGTGGTGGTGGTGATTGAAAGTTATTAAAGTATGCGAAGGCGGTGAGGAGGAGTAAGAAGAGTATAAACACGGTAAAGACAGCGATTTAAGCTCCAAGGGGAAGGGATTGCTATGGCGTGACAAAATGCAAAGAATAGCCTACAAGGACTCCAACTTTTTCTAATGTTTCTGAAGTGTGGATAGAAGTTGGTTTGATAAACAAAGCCAGTAAGAGAAGTTTGAAAGTAAGTAGGACGAGAAAAGAAAGCACAACCAAAGAAACATTGGGTTGACCGGTTTGGACATATTGGAATTGGAGCACGGTAATGGGATACGAAAAACAAAATGACAGGACTGCGTTTATCCATTGCGAGATCTTTCTTTGTGTCTGCGAAGTTTCGATGGGAGGAGTTGGTGGCGTGTTGTTGTTGGGAAAGCGGCGGTGTATGTGGTGGTGGTGATTGAAAGTTATTAAAGTATATGAAGGCGGTGAGAAGGAGTAAGAAGAGTATAAACACGGTAAAGACGACGCATTTAAGCTCCAAGGGGAAGGGGATTGCTATGGCGTGACAAAATGCAGCAGCAGCCACAAGGACTCCAACTTTTTCTAATGTTTCTGAAGTGTGGATAGAAGTTGGTTTGATAGACAAAGCCAGTAAGAGAAGTTTGAAAGTAAGTAGGACGAGAAAAGAAAGCACAACCAAAGAAACATCGGGTTGACCGGTTTGGACGTATTGGAATTGGAGCACGATAATGGGATACGAAAAACAAAATGACAGGACTGCGTTTATCCATTGCGAGATCTTTGTTGAGTCGCCGCAAGTTTCATTTGGGAGGAGTTGGTGTGGCGGTTGTTGTTGAGGAAGCGGCGGTGTATGTGGTGGTGGTGATTGAAAGTCAACAAAGTATATGAAGGCGGTGAGGAGGAGTAAGAAGAATATAAACATGGCAAAGACGACGCATTTAAGCTCCAAGGGGAAGGGGATTGCTATGGCGTAACAAATTGCGGCAGCAGCTACAAGGACTCCAACTTTTTCTAACGTTTCTGAAGTTTGGGTAGAAATTGGTTTGATAAACATAGCCAATAAGAAAAGTTTGAAAGTAAGTAGGATGAGAATGGAAAGCACAACCAAAGAAACATTGGGTTGATTTTGATCGGTTTGGACGTATTGGAATTGGAGCACGGTAATGGGATACGAAAAACAAAATGAGAGGACTGCGCTTCTCCATTGTAGATGCTGCTGAGTTGTTGCAAGTTTCTGATGGGAGGGAATTGGTGGCAGCGATTGTTGTTGGGGAAGCGGCGGTGTATGTGGTGGTGGTGATTGAAAGTCGGAGTGGTTGAGGGTATGAAATGGTGAGTCTGGGTGCAAGGTTTCATTTGCAGAAGGTGGTGGTTGTTGCTGGTGCAATTCAAGGTCGGGGGGTGGTGGTGGTGGCTGTGACGAGTGTGGTATTAATAATATAGGACACATTGAAACAAAAAATGGCTTCAATTTGTTTAGCAAGTCCACGTTTAGAGTGTTGGTGAAGGTGAAACTGAGGATAGGCAGAGCTATTTATATGTATGGGATTGGCTAAAAGACAAAAGGTGATGTCATAAAAGAAATGAAAAATTCAAAAATAAAAAAATGGCAGTGTAATGGCACTATAATGGAAGCAAGCCAGGCGGATATCCAACTTGAAATTATAACTAGAGAGGGTTTGGCCTTGGACTTGATGTAGAATAAAATAAATAAAGGAAAATAGAATGGTCAAAAGGGTGGGGACAACAAGTAGTGGAGCTCCGTGACTCTCAATCTTGTGTTCATATAGGAGAAGAGAAATGGAACATTATAGGCATTGGGTTCAACTTAGTTGACTTCATCTCATACTGAAACACATAAAATCATAAACCTTAATCATTTAGATTCTCAACTCTAAAATCTTCAAAAGAATCTATAGTAGAGATTGGTTCATCATTCTAAGTTAATGTTTTTTTATTATTTAATTTTTCTTTTTTTGAAACACTATTTTTCTATTTTACAGTGAGTTAAATGCTTAAAAGATGCATATATTTTGACTCGTTAAAAATGTTATTTCAAATTATGATTATCTTTCGATTGAAACTAATTAAGAAAGTACCTTGTAACAACTCCATCTTTTAATTGGACTATGGAAAGTCTAAAAGTAAGTTGTCCCCATTATTTTCTACTAACTAAAAGAGGAAGAATATCTAAAGGCGCACAAAGGGTTTGGATGAGTAAATGTATCATGAAAGTTTTTGTATTAAGAATTAAATTATATTTCGTATTTTTATTTAAAAATTAGATAAATTACTCCATGTACATTAGATCAAAGAGCAAAGTGGTCCTATTATTTTTTTTTTTTATCTATTTCTAATGTTAAAAACTAGCCCATCTACATTAGCATGAGGTACATATGACACACCACATGTCATTGTATGGTTATTCCGTTAGCTATCCTAGTTTTTAACTGTATAATTGGATGAAATTTTTAACAAATTGGACCAATTTGCTCTTTTATCTAATGTAAAGAGATTAAGTTACCCATTTTTTAGTAGAGAAGACAAAATGTACTCTAACTATTAATATTAATACAAAGATCTTCATGATACTTTTACTAGTTTGTATGAAATGTTTTTCAACTATTTTTATAAGTTAGTAATACTACTAAGTTTTCCTCATCATTTTCACATATAATTTTTTTTATTTTTTTTATAAATATCAAAACTATATATGAACTTTGATTTAATATGTAAAATTATACATGAATTTTTATTTTGTGCAATTTTATATATAAAATCTTGATTTGATGCAATTCTTACAAACTATTAACACAATTATTGATATAGCATCATTTTATATTTATTTATTGCATACACAAATAATTATATTTATCTAATAGAAAAATAAATCGATGTACGTATTTCTTTAAACGTATATGATTGAATCAAAATTAAAGTTTCATGTACACAATTGAACCGCAATCAAAGTTCATGTATAATTTTTAGATTTATCCTTCTTCTTTTTTTATAGATTTTTTTTTAAGATAGTAGAGTCCAAAGAAAAAGGTTGTCCACAATTTGAATATTAGATCTAAGGCTAATTGTAAATTTGACATCAATAATGATCCAATTTTTAACGGTAAAAAAAAATTGATTTTGGATCGAGTTTATTGGATCGAGATAGTAAATAATTAAAATAGGATAATCACGTGTCAAATATGCAATGGAGAGGTTGAAATGTTAAGAGGTATTAAAAATAGTACAGGGAAAAAATTACTTGGTGATAAAGGTGTGTGGGAATTGATTTTTAAATCTAATAAGTGGCAATTAAACTAAGGTCATATAAGAAATTAAACCATTTTTATGGCATATGATTAATTACTAATGCTGTCATCACTTTTCACTAATAAGTTTAAGCTCATTAAGCTTTTGGTTAGTAAGATTAAATTAATTACCCATATATATAACAAAGAAAATAATATATTTAAATGATAGTTATAATATTAAAATACCTCAATTGTTATTTACTTATTATCCTATAAATTCTAACATTTATTAATTTATTATATAATATAAGTATTTATTCAGCCTAATCTGGAGATAAAATTGCTTGGGCTTTTCAACTTTAAACATTAAAATGGAAAAGGAACGTTGAAAAAAATAAAAAATGTCATGGGTAAATTAAAAAAAAAGTTGAGTGCACTAAAGCAAAAACCACCATAAGCAACTGGAGGTATAACACAGTGATAATCAGTGAGATTGGACTCAAAAAATGGTTCAAACACACTAAAATGGAGCTAACTAGCCATCAAATGGAGCCTTAAAAGGATAAATATCATATATATATATATATATATATATATATATATATATATATAAAACCTTAATACAATGTGGAATTTGATACAAAGATTTTGATTTCGTGCAATTATGCACATAAAATTTGGATTGTGGTTCATATGTATACATGGAATTTTGATTTTAATTCAATTGTACATATTTAAATAAATGAATATATACATTTGTTTTGATATCGGATTAATATAATTATTTGTGTATGCAATATATCAACGTAAAAAATAGTGTTAATTCGATGATGTTGTCAATGATTTGTAAAAATTGAATCAAATCAAATTTCATTTATAAAATCGCAAAAAAATCAAAGTCCATGTACGACATTTCACATTGGATTAATGTTGTGTATAGTTTGATGTTTATCCCTATTTATAATAAGTTTTATTCTTCTAGGACATTTTAGTCTTTTTAAGTTACGAAAATGTTCTTTTATATTTAAAATAAGTCATATTATTTTAGGGTATTATATTCTTTTTCTTATTTTTAAAAAGACCAATAAATAATTTGCATACAATGAGATTTAAACCCGTGATATTTGGGTTGATGAAACTTTAATTTTACCACTCAACCAATGTTTTATCATAAATTATTTTATACATTTTAATTTTATTACATATACTTTATTACCTCCATCAATCATACTATTATTTAAACTCCTAATTGAGTTGGTGTTACGAGTCAACTGGACACGAACTCGATTAAGAAGATTATGAAAATATCCTTCCGTATTTAAAATAAAATATATTATTTTAAGATATTTTAGTTTTTATTTTTTTTTTAAAAACCAATAAATAATTTGCAAATAATTTGAACTCGTGACATTTGGGTTAATAAAACTATATCATTCAACCTATGCTTTTTCCTGTACAATGATGATTCGAATCCAGACTATTCTTGAAAAAGATGAATACCTGACTAATAGGCCATAACTTGGGGTTCCAATTAACCAATGCTTTGTCATGTAATGTTTTAAACATTTTAATTTTAATTAAGCTCCTAATTGAGTTAGTATCATGAATTAACCGAGTACCAACACAATTGGGTAAAGGCTAATTTATCATTTCTATTAAATGATTACTATTATTATTTTGATGAAGTTTTGTCTTTTCATGTTTTTATATCATTTTTAAATAAACTAACTAAAATTAACATATCTAAGTTTCAAAGACACGTTCATTGATTTATAAACAAGTTTTTTTTTTACCACAACATCAATAATAAAAAGTAATTTTTTAAAAATATAATTTTTTTTACGTAAAATATTTTTTCTCACTTATGTCGTGAATCTATATTATTATTTAAACTTTTAACTGAGTTGATGTTATAAGTCAATCGAGCACCAACTCGATTATGGACGTTACAAAAATATCCTTCTATATTAAAAAAAAGTTATATTATTTGAGGGTACTTTAATCTTTTACTTTATAAAAACTAATAAAAATTATATATAGTAAAATTTGAACGTATATCATCATTTATATCAATAAATCCTCAACTTTTCCACTAAGCCAAAACTTTATTTTAATTTAATATTTACATTTTAATCATATTATGCACACTTTATCACCTCCATCATTGTGTATATATATTGATAATGTTATTGATTGAATTAGTGTAAAATATTAACTCGATATCAACTCAAAATTGATGACAACATCATTATAAGCAATTTTAGTACATTTAATATTATTAATATATGTTTTATCGTGTTTAAATTTTATTTACTCATAATTTAATCTATTTTTTTATTTTAATGTTATTATCAATTAGTTTTAAACATATGTTTTATTATTTATTTATGTTATTTTTAGAAACATTCCTGTAAATACGTAGTAGAATTTATAGTATATATTACTTGTTAATTTTTTTTTAATTTTCGACCAAAAATATCAAAATCCTAAATTTAATTAGGATTATTATTTATTTTTTATAATAAAAAATATTATGTATTTAAGCGCAATAAAACTTATATCTTCCAAATTATTGCAACAAGATACTAAACTCAAATGTATTATTTCTTTAAATTCCCAAAGCAAGCATTGGAAATTTTAAAAACCTCATCAAACGACTTATAAAAGGAAAATGTTTAATTGATGGTATAAATTTTAAATTTTTTTTCAAATTTTAAGATATTTTAATTGAATTCTAAATCTATCAATATTATATCAATTAAAAATTTTTTACTATCTTAGGTATTAGATTCTAGGTTAGATTTAGGGGAGAAGGTAGAAAATTATTTTAAGGGGGCCAAAATTAAATTGTAATTTTACGATAGTAAAAATAGAATTTCACCATTTTAATAGCCTCTATCTTTATATTTTTTAAAGGATTAAATCAAAATTTTATTATTTTTAGGGGTCAAGTGCAATTTTGTCTTTATTAATTTAAAATTTTAAAAATTTCAAAGGGGGGGTCAGGCCCCTACCAACCTCCTGATTCCGCCTCTGTTTAGATTTGACGTGGAACATATTTAAAATAAGTTTATCAAATTTTAAACACGTATATACTCGTTATATATACAACTTGACAAATATCTTAGACTTAGTTCATGCACTTAAAATGTTCTGCTCTTTTTTTATTTAAAAATTTTAGTCTAATCATTAAAACTGTAAGTATTTTCTGTAACAACCCGTTTTCAGTGAAATCGGAACAGTGATTTCGGGACCACAAATCTGAGCCCGGAAGGAAAATTATTTTAAAATTATTTCATGGTTTGCATTATGATTGAAATATCGTATAAAAATTTTGTTAAGAAAATTTTACTGATTACATATTTAAGTGATAAAAGGACCAAATTGCATAACATGCAAAAGTTGAATTCTAGTAGCTAAAGAGATCAAATAGCTATGGAATTCAACATTGGAGGTCCTGGCAAATATACCATTAATAGGAGTTAGTAGATAAGTATGATGATTCATCCATGAAAAATTAGATAAAGAAAAGGATGAAATTAGAAAGATGAAATAATTAAAGATGATAAATAATAAAAATCTAATACATCATCATTTATCATCTTTCCCAAATTAAAAACATGAAACCCTAGCCATGAGAACTTGAGCTCTAGCAAACTTATTTGGCTCAAATAGGTATGTATCATTGTCCCATTTTTAGTAATTTTTATATTTTCGAGATCGTAATTCGGGGATTAATTTGTAAAGTTATCAAAGTACTATGGTTTTACCATGGATGAATATGCATGAATTATGAATTTTTATGGTAGAAAATGAAAGGTTGTTGATAGGTAAACAACCTTTGTAAAGTGAATTTTGATGAAATTGTGGTTTAGGGACTAAATTGAAAAGATGTAAAATTCATGAAAAAATTCTAAATTTTATGAAATACATGGGCTGCTATAGTTATATGTGAAAATCAGCTAAGCCTGGAATAAGGATTAAATTGTGTGAATTTCATTTTCCGATCCTAGGGATGAAATCGTAATTAAATGAAAGTATAGGGTCAAAATGGTAAATTTGCCAAAGATGTGAATTGGAATGAATTGAATATGAATTGATGTTAAATTCATTTATATAGATCCAGATAGACCAAATACAGAGTTAGAATGAAGAAAAGAGAATGTATCGAATTAGTAGATTACAAATAGACGAACACTTGTCAAGGTAAGTTTGTAACAGCCTGATTTAAGGGCTAGTCAGAACAGTGGTCTCGGGACCACTAATACGGGGTCATAAAAAATTATTTTAATGTTATTTTATGAGTTATAACATGATTATAAATGTGCATGTAAATTTTGGTGCTTAATTTTAGCGATTTCATGCTTAATCGCGAAAAAGGACTAAATCGCATAAAGTGCAAAAGTTCAATTTTACAAGCTAACGGTGACTAATATCCATAGAATATTAATTGGAGGTCTCAAATGTGCAATTAGGCCTTGTTTTAAGAGGTGGCCGGCCATAGGGGGACAAAAAAAGTCAAAATTAGTCAAAGTTGGTGTAGTAGGTGGATTAAATTGATGAATAAAATAAAGTAAAGAAAGAAAAGATATCTCCATCTTCTCCACCGTAAAATACAAGCAAAATAGGGGTTTGAAAGCTCAAAAATTTCAGCAAACTCTTCTCCTTGCAAGTAAGTATTTTAGTGATCATTTCTTGATAATATTTGTACTTTTGGAACCCCTAAAGCTTAAGCTTTCTAAAGAGGGGACTATTAAAATGGTTGAAAGTTTAGAGTTTTTCCATGTGAGCTTTTAAGTTGTTTGCTGCATATTTATGGGAGAAAATGGGTCTTAGTTGTTAGATAAACAACTTTTGTGAAGGGTGTTATCATGAAAACACCAAAAAGGACCCTTTTGTAAAAGTTGTAAAATATGCGATGAATGTGTGAAATAAGGAGTATTGAGGTTTGCCATAAGAGTAATAAGTGTTCACCTAGGCTCGTTACAGAAAGAAATTTGATTAGAATTGATTTCCAATCTAGGGGTAAAATGGTCATTTTGTAAAAGTCTAAGGGCAAAATGGTAATTTTGCCGAAGTATGATGATTGAAATGTGCTTATTAATATGGTTATTAAATGAGCTAAATTGTTATTATAGATCAAGAATAACGAAGGATTAACCTCGACCGAGGAAAGGGCAAAGTATCGGACTAAATCGGCAATCTAGCCTATTTTGAAATCGAGGTAAGTTTGTATGTGATAAATTCAACATCATGTTAGTATGTTTGAGAATGTTTGATATTATAATGATGTATAATATTTCTATGAAATTGAATAATGGTCTTGAATGAGAAAAATGATGAAAGTTGTGATGTTGAAGTCCTAGTTGGACTATAATAAATGTTAAAAGACTATCATTTAGACATGAGATGGATAAGGTCCCGTGTAAGACCATGTCTAGGACATGGCCTTGGCACCGAATTGAGATCCCGTATAAGACCATATCTAGGATATGGCATCGGCATTGAATATGAAAATTGTATAAGACCATATCCGAGATATGACATCGATAATTGATATTAGACCCCGTATAAGACCATATCTGGGATATAGCATCGGCACTCAGAGATGACCTCATGTAAGACCACATCTGGAATGTGGCATTGACTTCGTAATTGTGTGAATGACGATGAACATGTATCTTTGAGTATCCCAAATGATTTAGTAGGATAAATAGTTGAGCTTAAAATAGAAATGAGATTAGTGCTAAAGCTATGTGATTGAGTGAATACAGGTACCCGTGAGTAGTTCACGAGAAATTGTTTACGATACGTTACATGGTATGTATGTAATAAGAACAAGCAAGAGTAAGTTATGGCAAAGCACTTAAGACTTTGCATTTTATCCAATACCATGATTGGATGATATTATGAGTTTATATTGTTATTTATTTTCATGCAAACTTACTAAGCTTCATGCTTACTCATCTCATTTCCCTTTTCCTTGTAGCATTGCCAAGTTAGCTCGAGAATTCGTGGAACGTTGGAGTTCGAAAATCACACTATCGACTATCTTTAGTATAGCAAAGTTAGATTCATTTTGAGTATGGCATGTATAGGGCTTAGTCTTTTTTGTTATATCATATTTGTTAGCCAAAGTGTTGGCTATTAATGTTGTTAAATTCATTTTGCAAGTGGACATTGGAACTGGGCCAATACTTGACAAGTTTATATATGTTCAATGATGATGAAATTCATTAAGTGTATGCTTGTGTGGATGTCCTGATTTTGAGTCTTTAGAAGTGCTTTATAGTTTTGATATATGTTGGATTGAATTGGTGTAAGTACGATTGTTGTATAGGGTGGCATTTGGCTTGGTAGATAACCCTTCAAATGTCCACACGGGTAGACACACGGGCGTGTGTTTAGGCCGTGTGTGACACACGGTTAGCCCCATAGGCGTGTTGGTTGGCCGTGTGACCCCATGCATGCTAGGTTTAAAAGTCAGTATGCTCAGTAGTAAACACACGGTCAGAGACACGAGCGTGTGTCTCGACCATGTGGGAAGCACGACCATGGTCATGGGCGTGTGCCCAGGCCGTGTGAAGTCTACACCTAAAATTAGGAATTTAATTCGACACACGGTCTAAGGACACGGGCGTGTGCCTTGGTCGTGTGACCATATTAGGAAGATGACATCATAAATAGAATGCTAAGGTTTTCACACACGGGCGAGGACACAGGCGTGTCATGGTCGTGTGAAGGACACGGGCCAGGGACACGAGCGTGTGTCCGACCGTGTGAAAACCCCTGTAGGTTCGAATTGAAAAATAATTCCACACGGGTGTGGAACACGGGCATGTTATATGCCACACGGGCGTGTCCCACCCTTCATACGGGCGTGTGGCCCTGTTTTATGTCAAATTTTTTCTAAGTGTTCAAAAGTTTTTGGTTTAATCTCGAACCATTCTGTATGTATGTTTAGGGTTTCGTAGACCCATAATAAGGACATTAGGGTCTTGAATGAAAAGTTTTATTTTGAAACAAAATTTTATGGATCAAGGTTATATGATTGAGCCAGTTAAGTACGATAATGCCTCGTACCCGGTTCAAGTGTCGAATACGGGTAAGGGGTGTTACAAAGTTCATGTAACTAAATTGTATATTTATATGTTTGAATTGAATGTTGTGTATGTGAATTGTGTAATTGTCATGTATGAAATTAATTACATATCCGACAATGATTGACAAGTATTAAGTCATGTTTGAATAAATGAAATTCGATGGATATAAGTAGAGGTGTTCATGGGCCGGGCTAGGCCGGGTTCGGGTCGGGCTCAACTAAAAATTAGGCCCATTCATCGGGCTCGGGCCGAGCCGGGCCTAAATTTTTTCCAAGCCTGGCCCATATAAAAATGTTAAAACCGGGCCCAACTACCTACTATTATCACGTATTAAAATTTTATTTTTTTATATAATTTTTAAATATATATAATACATCAAAAATACTAAAAAATCAAAATAAATATTTCCCAACAAATTGAAAATAAATTTTAAAAAAATATCTAGACTTCACACTAAGATAGATATAACTTTACAAGCAAATACCTCTAAAATAATAATAAAATTAACAAATACCTTTAAAATAATAACAAAATTAACAATAAAATAAGTTTTATACAATATTCAATCAATAACAACAAAATAGTAGCAACATAATAGTAATATGGTAGCAAAATAGGGAGAAAACAACAAGAAAACAACATTCAAAAATAAAAATAAAAAAAGGCAAAATTTTTTTGTCATTTAGTGAATTCAGGCCTGCCCGGGCCGGGTCTGGGCCAAAAATACCTTACCCGAGTCTCGGCCCATTTTTTAAACGGGCCTTATTTTTTGTCCAAGCCCATTTTTTGGGCTTATATTTTTGCCCAAACCCTCCCAATTTTCGGTCGGGCCTTCGGGCCGGGCCAGGCCTCCCGGCCCATGAACACCTCTAGATATAAGGTTCCCTAATTGGTTGTGGTCCTGCATGTGTTGCAAACGCACCACAGCTCGAAAGAGTGTCCCATTATTAGCACTCATGAGCTTCCCATTTTATGGTTCTTGCGAGCTTCCCGTTAATAGCTCTTCAGAGCATCCCGATGGGTTGTGATCCAGCATATGTTGTGGACACATCGCAGCTCTTATGAACGTCCCGATATATGGCTCTTCGGAGCTTCCCAATATTGGCTCGCTTAAACCTTCCCGTTATTAGCTCATATGAGCTTCCCGTTAATGGCTCTCTGGAACTTCACGTTACATGGCTTACATGGGCTTCCCGTTTTATGACTCGAAAGAGCTTCCCGTTTATATGTTTGCATGAGCATTCATGTAAATGAACTGACGAATTAAAGTTTTGTACACCTTGTGTGTACTTCCTGTTATCCATCGATATTTTCAATGATTCAACGGGCAAAATCCTGACATGAGAAAAATATGAGTACTAAATGATTCATTTCCCGTATAACCTTGAAACACATGGAATTGATATATGTGAATACAAGATGTGGGAAATTTATGAACATGGGAATTTGATATTTGATGAGCTCATTCATGTTTCTTGAAATTCATACGAAATACATGACTAACTTGTTTGATGAAGATATGTGTTTAGGCTATTGGCTAAATTGCTTTGGATGTATTTTGTGTACTTACCTTATATGTAAATGAATGGTAACTTAATTTTTCGGTATACAAACTTACTAAGCTCTAAAGCTTACTCTGTTTATTTTCTTCTGCTTTATAGTACTCAGAAGCTCATTAAGGTTGGAATCTGATCGAAGATACATCACACTATCCATCGGCCCATTTCGGTACAAATATAAAACTAATTTTGGTTATAATGGCATGTATAGGTTAATTGGTCAATGTTGGCAAGTAAATGTTTCGTTGAGATTAGACATTTGAATGGCTAGTGTTGGTACATTTTGATGTATATATATATAGGTATGTGGTATCATAAATTGGGTGTGTGTGTGTGTGGATGAATGAATGAAAGTGAAATGGATATTGAATATGCATATGAGTATTAGGTAGACATGAAAATAAATTGTCACTTGAGGTGCCTAAAGGCACATTGGTTGAATGTGGTAATATGTCATGTTTAAGACATGATTTTGGCATGTTTTGAGTGCTTTGATATGGTCTGTAAATGTGAAATTTATTGTGATAGGTTGATGCCAAAATTGGGTGAGAAATTTGGCTTAGAAATGGCCTTATTTCGTCCACACGGGTTTGTGTCTCAGCCGTGTGTGACACACGGCCTAGCACATGGGCATGTGTTTTAGCCGTGTGTCCCTTGCATCTTAAAAATTTCAAAACAAAATGCTCAAAATTGATCACACGACCTAGTACACGGGTGTATGGCTTGGCCGTGTGACCCCTGCACCTATTTAATGCAAGTTATTATGTTCACACGGCCTAGCACACAGGCGTGTGTCCCCTGCACCTTAGAATAATTTTGAGATTTTTGAAAAATTCTCTGAATAACCGGTTTAGTCCCGACTTATTTCTAATGAATGTTTTGGGCCTCAAGAGCTCTTGTAAGGGATTTTATGATTGATTCCTGATATGATTGTATAAATGATATGAATTGTTTGTATTTTAATCTGTAAATTTTGGTAATACTCCGAAACCCTGTTTCAGTGACGGATATGGGTTAGGGGTGTTACATTTTCTATCAAAAATTTTCAATTTAAAATGTTGATCAAGTTGTTCTCATATGATGTGGCATATAATTAACATAAAATAAACATATTAAATTGATAAATTTTAACTAAAACTATCAATGTCGATAATAAATAAATTAAGATTTTTTAAATTAAAAAAACAAGAAAATTGAATTTTTAATTTTTAAAATAAATGAACTAAATCTCAAATTATATACAAATAAAGAACTAACAATTTTAACCAAATAAAAAATTGATGAATTGCGCATATATATTAATTAATTGTTAATATTTGTTTGATTTTATTTTCTACTCACAAATATCAAAATATCACATTTTAAATTTAATTAATATTATTTTTTTATACAATGCTAGATTACCATAACGCTAATATTTTATGAGAATTATGAGAATCTCTTTCAAATTATTGCAATAAAAGTGACAGTATTATTCAAACGATTTATAAAAACATTTCAACTAAATTCCCAAACTATTAATATTATATCAATTAAATCTTTTTATCATATTGGACATTAAATTCTAGCGCGAAGAATATTTCAAATAAGTTGATCAAATTTTGAACACACATGTACTTACAACATAGACAATTTGTATTAAATGTATTGGAAAAAAAGGTTAAATTATTAAAATAGTTGCTTTTGTTTATCTCAAGTTACAGTTTAGTCACTTATCTTTGAAATGTTACGTTTTAGTCACTTACATTAATGTGTTGCAACATTTTAGTCATTGAGCCGTTAATTGCCATTAACGGTGTAACGGTAAGCTAATGTGGCACGTTAAATTATTATTATTTCAAACAAAAAAATTAGGTTAAATTATATAATTGGTCACTATATTTTTGCGTTTTGAGCAATTTAATTTTTTCTTTTATGTTCTTTTAACTTCCTTTTTTTTTTCTTTTATGTTCCTTTCTCCTTTCCCCATTTTCCAATGGCGGTTTCAAGAGCCGCCTCAAATGATTTTCATGAAACCAGGCCTTTAAATCCATCTTATGGTTAAATGCTACACAATAACAAGTAACCTTTAGTTGACTGTTTGACATAATTTGCAAATGCCTCATGTTTGAAATCTTAATTCTTTGAATTAATTATTAGATCATTCAAGCAAAACAACTTTACAAATGCCTCATGTCTGAAATTTCATTTCTTTGAATTAATTATGTGGAAAATATAGATGGAAAATGGAGGAAAACAAAGGGAGAAGCAGAAGAGAACGGAAAATAAAGAAAAATAATAATAATTAAAAAAACATAAAAGAAAAAAATTAAATTGTTCAAAATGAATAAAATATGGAGACCAATTGTACAATTTAACCTAAAATTTTTGTCTGAAATAATTATTTAACGTGTCACGTCACCATCGTTGTTAATCGATTAATCTATATTAATATTTCGGTGACTAAAATGTTACAATACGATAACGTAAATGACTAAAACATAACATTTCAAACATAAGTGACTAAAACGTAACTTGAGACAAACAAAAGTGACTATTTTGGTAGTTTATCCAAAAAACAATATCATTAAAATTTAAAAAAATTATTTCTTTTTTTAATGAAATAGATTCAAACTGTTAATACAATAATTATATATCTATTTAAAATTTGATTCACGTGTTATAAAATGCTCAATGCCATATTCAAGTTAGCATTTAAACGATACAATATTTTGAAGTTTAGGGACCAAATTAAAATATAGTAATAGTTTTAGGACGTTTAATGAATTAAGCCATTGAAATAGAACACAAAACCAGAACGCGCGAGCCAGTGGGAGTTCCACTTCCAAGTCCTTTTTTCTTTTTAACCACCAAAAATATTTTGAAAAATTACTAAATCTCAAAATGGAAAATAAGAGGCTTAGGAATCTTAAATCCTAAACCACAAATATTAACGGTATTTCTTCATTTTTTTTTTCTTTTTGCTTAAAAAAGATAACGAAGGGAAAATTCAGTTAAAAAATTTAAAAGTTAAAAACATCGATTCGTTGTTTCGAAGCAAAAATCAGATTCTATTCTCCTATGAGAAACCTTTACAATGGCGTCAACTCCCACTCCTCCTCCTTCCTCTTATCCAAATACACTCCAATTTTCTGTTAAATCTCCGTCTCCGTTCGTACATTATCTTCTCTTCCGCTCCCGATGGCGAAATGCTTCTACGATTTCGCTTCAAAAGAGCGGAGTTCCTCCACTTCCGCCTCTAGTGAGACCGTCTTTTATGAAGTTTAAGTGCTTCGCTAGATCATCGTCAACGGAGGAAGATCGTTTGAGAGAATCGGAAACATTGGCCGGTGATAATGATGGTGACGATGATGGAGGGAGGGAAAATCCGAAGGTGCAGCAACGGCAGAGTGATTCCTTCTTGCTTGGAATTCGTGAACCTGTTTATGAGGTTTTCCCTATTCCTTACTTTTTGGGAGTAAAATAGAATTTCTTAGCCTTTTTGGAAGAGATATTAAGATAGTCTGAGCGAGAAAACTGGAGCATTATCTGTTGCATACAATTATGTGTGATGATTTTTTGTGCGAATAATGTTTTAGGGCTTATTTATTCCTAAACAATTTTCTAGCTGCTAATTTGCTATTTTTGTTCTTAGTTTTTTTCGTAGTTGCATTCCGAGTCTGGCTTCCTTTTCTTTTCAACCTTTATACTATTTTTGAATGGTTTATAATTTTATTTCCCGTGTTTAATATTGTGTTTGTTGTCTATCTCTAAAGGTGGTAGAGGTGAAGTCAAGTGGAGTATCATCTAAAAGGAAGATAAGCCGACGTCAATTATTGAAATCAAGTGGTAATGTAATTTTGAGATTTCTTTTCGTAGTTGTTACTTGTGTGTTAAGCTTTAATTCCATAAAGAAATAAAGTTATGGTTATGTGTACATACATATATATATTTGTAGTGGATTAATGTATTTTTCTTCTTAGGCGTTCGTCCAAGAGATATCCGCATTGTTGATCCATCATTATTTTTGACAAAAACAGCACCATCTCTTTTGGTAATAGACCCTTGCGTCGTTATATTCCATGATAGTTCTATATGTGTTCATGCTTGGTTGCCATTGCTTAAATTTGAGTATCAGTGTGTTTCTTTAGTACCCTGTGTTTGCAAACTCATTTTTCCCTCTTCCACACTAATCACTATAGGTACGTGAGCATGCCATTCTACTTAATCTGGGATCATTACGAGCAATGGCAATGAAAGACCGTGTTCTTATATTCAATTATAATAGGTAAATCTCTCCTGCATCTGTGCAAATATGTTTTCATTGTTATCTCATTATTTTCACCTTTACTATCAATTCATCTTGATTTACTGTGAACTGATAATGATGCTTGTTGCATGTGTTGATTATTTATAGTAAAGGAGGAAAAGCTTTTACTGACACATTATTGCCTCGACTGAATAACATGAATGGAGCGCAGTGTAAGCCATTCGAGCTTGAGGTTTGTGTCAAACTCAGGATCCTTGCTTTGAGATGCTGATGTACAAAAGTCATTCATGTGTTGTTCTCTTGGTGGAAGCTATAATCTTAAACATCCGATCTTCTTAAGAGTCTCTAGTTGTGTTACTTGCAGGTTGTTGAAGCAGCATTACTTTCATGGATACAGCGTTGGGAACAGAAACTAATGAATTTAGAACCTCGTGTGAGTATGTGAACATAGTGAGTGCATTTTTTGTTTGTTTGTTGTTTGATTTTCCTTTTCTCTTTTACAAGTTTTATGGTGAATTGTCAAATTCCTGAAGCTGCGCACCACTAGTTTCCTCATTTGCTACAGTTGTTGCAAGCAATTTCAGCAGAAAATGCTTTTAACTGATTTTCAAGGTTTAAGTGGCTCCACAATAGGAAATAAATTCTACTTGTAGCAATTCTTGTAGGCAGTATTTCCACGTCTTTTTGCCATTTATTTACATGTCTTCCCTCTCTTGTCTCTTAGACACTTGCTCGGAAAACCCATTCGTCTTCTATTAAAAATTTACTGTTAAAAACATTTGAGAAGTATGCCTATGTAACCATTTTTGTTTCACTCTTGGTGTTGCTGATTATCTTATTGCACAAATGGCTGCAAATGAACCAAGTTTCTATCGATCAGCTTGAAAATGCTGGTTTATCTTTGATTAGTCAGCTCGACATTTAGTCATTTTGCTAAAGAAGCCAAGTTTAAGCCACAAGGGTATCTAACATTTAAGCTTGTTTTTATGCTAGTGAGGAAGCCTTGATTGTTAATTTTCAGACTACTGATTTATAGGCTCATTTAGATGATATGAGATATGTATGTAATATTCTTTTATTTAGCCTTTTGTTTCATTCCTACTGAAAACCTAAATCCTTGAGGAATTGTCCGTATTTCATATAAAAAAATTATTTTTCTTTTTCAGAATAATTGAGCAGAAGCTTGTTATTGCTGTTCCAAGACAATTGCACCTAGCTTGTAATAATTATAAGCTTGAAAAGGCTATTGCTATTTAGCTAGGGCTTTGTTTATTTGATGCTTGGCTTGCTCATTTTCAAGTCTTACTTTGGGTTCTTACCATGTACTCTAAGCATTTCTCAAAGAATTAGTTTTTCCTTAGGTCATCTTAATACTGAGGAATTGTTCTTTTACAAGTTATAAATCTTTTGATAAAATTAGAATATATGTTTCCCTAGATATGTACCTGAACAATTTAATATTTTCACTGTGATTAATTAAGAACTTAAAATTGCCACGATTGATGCTTGATTATGTTATTTGATTTTAATTTCCATTGTCTGGATGTGTATAATGCAAAATCTCTCCCTTCTGGACTTATAAATTTTTTACCTTTGATTGCCTTGTATTTTTTACTGTCATTATTTGATAATTGTGATATCTTATGAACCTGCTTACTCATGATTAGTGCTGTTCCATTTGCATAGGTTCAAGCTCTACTTAAGATGTTTCCTAACAAATTAACTGGTGACATATTGGAGCAACTTCGTATTAGCAAGCAGACCTTGGTATATTGACTTTAAAGAATCTTGTTGAGTTGCTTAACAATAAATAGTTAAACACTGTCCTCTGATTATTATCTTTTTTCTTTTCATTTTATCATGCAAGGTTGAATTGGGTTCAAAAGCAGGTGCTCTTAGACAAATGCTGCTTGATCTTTTGGAAGATCAGGATGAAATACGTCGAATATGTATTGTGGGAAGGCGTTCTACTCTTAAAAGGGAAAATTATGATGTGGAAAGTTCTTTACCTTCGGGAAAGCTGATTGCTGAAGGTGTACTGTGCTCATTAATCTGAGTTATCAGTTCTTTTAATAAGAGTTCTAATTGGTTCGATTCGGTCATTTTGCAGAACAAGTGGAAGAGATTGAGATGCTTTTGGAAAATTATCTTCAAAGGTTTTTTCCTTTGTTCCATTTGTGGTGCATGTTTAGTATGTAGCTGGTGCATAAATTCGGATTATTATTTGTTTTCTTCATTTTACTATTTTTGATAGTCTTCAAGTAGGAGTGCAAAAGCATTTTAAGTGTCCACAGATCTTTATGATACGAACAAGACATTAACTAGATAAGTACAATTTAAATTGAGGTTTGGTTTAACGTAAAGGAATGATTACAATTTCGTTGAAGTTGCCAACTGTTTTTTGCATTTCCAGTAGGCATAAAGGATTTTGTCTAGTTGAAACTACTCTGGTTATTTGTTTGTGATTTGTAGCCATGTTTTATTTTCAAGAGCTATAACCGATTATAAAGTCTTGTTGCGTTTTGCAGATGTGAATCTTGCCATGGTCAGGCAGAAAGGCTTCTTGATTCTGCAAAAGAAATGGAAGATTCTATGGCAGTCAACCTAAGGTCTTGATGAAGTTTGATTTACTTTTTGTTGTCAGCATCACCATTTCGATTGGGTGTTGCTAATATTTATCCTCCAAAATCCCATGCTCCCCTTATATATGATTTTGATAATTTGTGTTTTCATATTCATTTTTGGTATCTTTCCTTCTTGCATCTGAATCCACACTCCTTTAACTAATGAAATGTTGTTTAACTATTTAATCAGCTCCCGGAGACTTGAGGTAGGCAGAGTGGAATTACTTCTTCAGGTTGGGGCATTTTGTATAGGAGTTGGTGCTCTAGTTTCAGGTTTGTCCTTCCACAAACAAGCAAATAGAAGCCTAGCCTCTATTTGATCATATGCAGGAATTCCTTAACACAATAATGGTTTTATAAACATGGTTTTATAATAATGAGTTGCTTAGATTCTTGTGATTCAGTTCATGAAGATATTAGGCATTGCTAAGTGCCATGTAAAACACGAACACGGTTAATTATTTCCTGATACCTGGTTGTAAGAATTGCCTTGGCGTATCCAGCTAGAAATTGTAAAAATTACATGAGACAAATCACGATTCTTTAGGATGCTTAATCATCACGTGACAAATAAAATTGTAACTTGGTTTTCTAGTTGTAGCTAGTTCATGGATTTATTCTTGGACCTTGGATCTAGAGAAATTGCTTGAGTTCAGAATAAGAAAAAAAAAAACAAAAAGTTGTAATGCATATGACTCTCGTAGATGTATCTACTCTTGTCTATGATTTGTGGCATGTACAGCATAAATTTGTTCTTGAGTACATTCTTGAAATCATTTGTACCATTGAGCATCAAAATGTTTCTTCAAGAATTTTAGTGCCAATCATCAGCATCCATGTCAAGAAGCTAAAGATTATATTTCCTGCTTTTAGGTATATTCGGCATGAACTTGAGGTCCTATCTGGAAGAACGTGTGGTATGTTTGTACTAAAAGTTTGAACATTCAGTATTCCCATACCGCTTAGTGGTGAAGTGATATTATCATCTGGCCATTCTGACTTACATTGTTAATATGGTGCAGTTTGCCTTCTGGATAACCACAGCTGGGATTATCTTCGGTGCTACAGTGACATTTTTTCTCATGTATTCATACCTCAGGAGAAGGAAAATACTGTGATTTAGTATAGGTAAGTATTGTATTAACTTCAAAAGAACTAATTTCGCAACCTAAAGAGATGGCAAAGGAAAATATTAGTGAAAAGCCAAACAAATAGGATAGGCCCTCCACTGTCCCTAATATCCATCTTTTTTATCTTTTCCCCCTCCTTTTTACCTTTGTTGAACCGAGTTAGTGTAGACTGTGTGGCTATAGAGAAAGTTTATGTGGCTTATGATTCCTTTCTGGTATTTAAACTCTCAAATCTTTGATATCAAGTTGCAATGCCATATGTTTGAAGCTGATCTTTTCTTTTTTGTGCGTGTTTTTATCAGGTGAATTGGAAAGCAAAGCTTGTTGTCCCCAAACAAGTAGGGGCAAGCTTTTATGAGATCCTATAATGGTGTTACCAAAGTGCATGAATGATTGCTATCACTTTTACTATTATTACTATACTGATAGGTAAATAACTGGATATATATATATATAATATATGTATATACACAAGAAATTTGTTTAGGCAGATCTCAAAATAATTGTACTTCCATGTAGCTGCGGAGTGACCGCTCTATTGGACCCCCTTTCAACTGCAATGCGTTTTTAGCATGCAGACAATGATAAGAGAGAGCCGCAGTGCTCAATTTTGTTCTCCATGAAAAGGCTGGCAATTCCACAACTAAATTTATTTGTTTGAAATAAATGAATTGAATTCCTTTTTTCTTTTCTATTATTTCCAAAGTGCCCTGTTTTACACAAGCATCAATAACACATTCAGACAAGATATAAGACACAATCTTTAAAATATAAGGTATTTTTGTATCAGATTTATTTTACATTTGACACTCACTTCGACAATATCATAAATGCAGATTATGGAGCTTATTTTATTTTATAGATTTATTTCGTGAAAATTAGACTGAAATTTTCGGGACTAGTGAGATGCTGATTAGTTAAACGTTACCAGTTTTATTTGTAGTGGTAGCATATTGCGCGCTATATGATTAACCATTTAACCCCTGTTTTTTTCAATCAATAACATATCAAACTATTTAACTAGGGAATGAATGAAACCCAAATTGCAATAGCATTCCATTTTGGATTTTAGGAAATAACAGAGCTGCAACATTTCCAATGTTTTTTACACAAATCATTTTCAAAACAGAGATTGATATAGATGTTTGATGCATTAATACATTAGACAAACAATAGAAACTGAATTGGGGGGGGGGGGGGGAGCTATTTAGATCCATCCACCATTGAGAGTCTTTGCTAGCAAGATGTAACCCTGAAATTTGAACACATGCTCTAAATGGCTCTTTCAAAACTGGTGCTGACACCTGAAAAGCTCTATCCCTTTGAATGGTATAGTATGGATGTTGACCAAACCGAAGAAAAACTGTAGTACTTGCAGAGAATTGCCCATGAACAATATATGTAGCATTTTGGCAATGCAATACGAGGAAGAAAGAATTTACCATCCGATTAAAACTGTTTGGGGAAAGTGTTAGTTCAACTTTGGAAGTGTTTCTTTCAATGGCTTAGAAGATCCTCCATCAATTTCTATATTCCCTACTCCAGCTTCCATGGCCTCCCTGTCATCCTTATCTTTCCTTTCCATTTTAGATGTACCATCATCTCTGTGCTGTTTGGGAGCAGTTGTGGAAAGTTGTAGCAGCTGAGGGCCAGAACTGATCCACGAATGGTTCAGGCATTGAGCTGCTGTGGGTCTCTTTTCGGGGGCAAAATCAAGTATTGGAATGAGGAAGTCCGCCATGTCTTTAGCATCTTGCTCGCTGAAATTATACTTCTCCATAAGCACCTTATCGAGAGGCCAAAAACGTAACCTGCGGATATGCCTCAAGTCTCCATATCTGTTGAAAAAGTCTCGGGAATAACGCCCACCTAATGCAATCTGAAGAAAACATGTTAAGACGCTAAATCGATGAGAATTATACACAAAGTATATTGTCTAACAGTGTAAAGCAGCCGAGATTAACATTGTACCCTTCAAACAACACATATATCAATAAACCAAAAAATAGGACAAAAGTGGTAAAAGTATCATAGAGGCATTTGTATTAAGAGTCAGATTGCATTTACCCCCTTTACTCAAAAAATCCTATAAATTAGATCAAAGAGCAAACATAACATTTTTGTTAAAAATTTCATCCATTTCTACAACTAAAAACTATTGCGACCGATGGGATAACCAAACAGTTATATGTGGTGTACCACCTGTACACTATGTTGACGTATAGAGACTAATTTTTAATAATAGAAATGGATAAAATTATTTACAAAATGACTAATTTGTTCTTTGACATAACATACAGGGACTAATTTGCTAATTTTTTAGTAGAGAGACAAAATGCAATCCGACTCCCAGTACAAGGGCGTTCATGGTACTTTTATTGACAAAAGGTGGACCAAGGTAAAACATGCTTCTTTCAGATAGGAAGGTGCAACGGTCTTACCTTGCGTGGCACTACTCCAAGAAGCTCCATCATCAATGCCAAGTGATCCTAGAAATGAGAAACATATGTTAAAGGGCATAAAGAGAGTGTCTGGTTGTCTACAGAACTAAATAATAATAATATTGAAGGGGAAAAAAAAAAAAATCCATGAAGGATAGGTGGGGCTCGTCTCAGTTTATGGTGGTCTTTCTATTTCTAAGAATTTCTTTATGATATTCACCACTGCACAAATAGGAAATAAGTAAGCAGTCACATCATTAATGGTTGTAGGATTACTTCAAACATAAAATACAACCAAACCTAATTTGGTGCGTATAAGGCCACAGGAAACTTGAAACCAAAAAGAATTAACTTTTTGGAACAAAGAATAACCCGATACTTCTAATTGTCATTTACAAACATCCATAAAACAACTTCAAATGAGAGAAGCCTATCAGGTTCACGTTTCTTGTTTTACTTTTTACAAGTGTTGGACAAAGAAGAAGATTCGAAGTAGGAAAACAAGAACTAAATTCTTCTCTAAAAGCACATGATTACTTATGCATGAGCCCTAGTTACATAGGCATGATGCTGATATTGGTTGCATTATTATAGTTAACCTCGTAAAAGTAGAAGCTAAACAAGTATAATAAAACCTCATTTGTTACAAAATTATAGCTGCTAAAAGAATCTAAGTGAAAAGATATAGATTACATGTTCTTGCCAAATAAATTTCTATCATTTCTCATTTACTCCTCTATATGTACTTATTTACTGTGCATTAGGGCGGTACAGGTCAGGTCAATAAGGTACAAATATTCTACAAAAGAAGATAAAATTAATTCAAATGCATGATCATCACGTGACAAAGAGGGACATCAATTATGTAGTCAGAAGGGTTTCTGCATACCTCATCTCGATCATAGTTTTCACCACTATGAGGATCAAAAAGAACATCACCAGTAGCAAGCTCAAAACAGATACATGCAAAAGACCATAAGTCTGCCGATGTTGAGTATTTGGAGCCAAGGATAACCTCGGGACATCTATACTGCCTGGTTTGAATATCATTTGTAAATTTTTTATACGTCCAACAAGCATTGCCAAAATCAACCAATTTGCACTTAAGATCAACTTCTGCTAACAGTTTTTTTCTTGTTGCATGACTCCCCCTTCTGCGCCACTCCTTCCCTTGGTTACCATTGTTAATCCCATCACCCTTTGTCTCATCTTTAACCAGAGAACGATGTGCCCGTTCTTCACCCAAAACCTCATTTGGTTTAGCATTAGTGTCTTCCATATCATTAATATTTGAATCTCTCTCATTCTCCTCGGACACTTCCTTTCCTACACAACCCTGAGCTGCCTTCTTAGCCTTCTTCCGAATCTTCTTTTTCTGATTCCTGGTCAAATCTCCATTCGAACTCTTAATTTCTTTTGAGACAACAGTCTCCGAGACAATCTTATTCTTTCCAGTTGGAAGGATAAGAGAAGCACCAGATTTGGTAGGATCTCTTGATGGATCAATCATTGACAATAGCAACACATTCTCCGGCTTCAAATCAGTATGAATGATTGAAAGTTCACGGTGCAAATAATCAAGACCGACTAAGATATGTCGACAAATCTCTTTAACCATGTGAAGAGGAACTCCTCGGTAATCACTATACTTAATAAGGGTCAAAAGATTATCCCCTAAATACTCAAAAACCATACACATATGTTGCCCATTAGGCCCTGAATGCTTAAAATGATCCAAGAGCTTCACGACACACTTTTTATCATCTCGATCTCCCTCAGCTATCTGTTTGAGGATCTTTATCTCATCCATTGCTGCCTCGGTGTAGTGCTGAGCACTCTTCTGAATCTTCAAAGCTACATAACGCTACAAACAATAAATTCCTGTGTGGTTAAAGAGTTGAACCATAAAAAAAAAAGAAAGAAAAATGGAATGGCGATGGCTGGTCGTCTTCAACAAAAAAGAAAAGACAATCTATCGAATAAAAACATAAAAGCACATCGACAAGAATCATTATAACAATGCTCTGACAAAAAAAAAGTATCTGAAAAACAGAGAAAATTATCTCTGATTGGCAAATGAAGGGCATTTGAAGCTCAAACTGTGGTGCAAATCTTGGACTCTTCATAACTTTAGCTGCAGAAATAAAACCCTCCAATTAACCAAAAGCAATGCACATTCCAGAATCCCTTACAATAACTCCTTTCATTGTTTTCTTTTTCTTTTTCTTTTTTAAATTACAACTTATAACAATTCCACCCAGAATCAATCATTACAAGCACTGAACTGAATAATTAAGCAGGTCCAGGGCCATTGTTCTCAATAGTTAATACACCCAGATATAATATTACATGAGAAAATGAAAATCATCCCCTTTTACTGGAACAGAAAATGAAAATATTCCAAAAATTTTGGCTCACCTTATTAATGATTACCAATTAAAACTAACTCACAGGGCGTCTAAACTTTCCCTAACTCTTTCTCTTATCCCATAGGAGAAATCAAAGTTAAAAAAAAAAAGGCTATTAAAAAGAAGAGGGGGAGGGGGAATACCGATCTTAGAGTATCCCAAGCGAGCCAAACGGTGGAGAAGTGACCCCAACCAAGCTTGCTTTGAACGACATAGCAACCATTTCTAAAAGTGTCACCAATTCGCACCGCATGGTACCCTCCTCTTCTGTAATCCTCGGTCCCTTCATCTTCTGATGAGTAATCATCGCTCATCCCCCTTCGATCTCCAGTTTCATCCTCCGCCATTCCTAAAACAGAAATGGTGAATTGGGTATTTAAATTTACAGGTTTTGATTGAATTCAAATGAGTTTTTAAGTTCAATCTGAAAACCCAGATTTTATGTATAAATAAAAAACTTAGATTGCAAATATCTGGAAGGTGGACAGTCAAGGAAGTGAGGGAAGGAGTATTGTTTTGTGGTTTGAGCTTTTTGACGCCATTAGAGTTGCGTTTTTGTCTTTGGATTTAAGTTAGGTTGAAGTGGATCCTCCAGGGTCCCACACTTTTTTGCCTTCCTTTTTTCTTTTTTAATTTTGCTATTACTCCCTGTAATATACATAAAATACAGATTTAATCTTTGTACTCTCATTTCGTCAACCTTAATACCTACTTTTAAATTTTTAAAATTTCAATTCTACCATAACAGTAACAGTTTTTTTTAGGTCAAATTGTGCTACTAATTTTATATTGTGCACAAGCTATGGATTCAATCTATATTCTTCAATTAGATCATTTTTAGTTTTTATACTTTTTAAATTTTGAAATTTAAATCTTAATGCAAAAGTATAGTTATTAAATATATAAATGTTATAGGTACCTCACCCACAGAGACTTAACCTCCATGATCTCGTCGCACAGCAACCTTAAGCACCTAAACCTCGTCAAGGCAATATTTTCTTAATGTCGGGCTTCCTAAACATACGAGTGCTTAGCGTGTAGAACTCTTAGCTTAACTCATCAAGAACAGGTGCTAGGCCATGAGAGATCTCACGTAGCCTATCTTAGTCCCATCATTGCCCACCCACCTAGAACGTTATTATGTCTCTCAAGTGGCCAACCATGATAGGACCTATATTATACACATGTCAATACCCTAGGTTGAAGAATGTCACCCTCACCTATAAATACCTCTCTTAAAACATAGGTATCAGGAGTCTATCCTTCCTCTCTATCGTCTCCTTCTTCCTCTCAACCATACCGAAGACCTCCCAATCTCTAGCTAATGGCTCCTTACACTCCACCATGTGAACCATTAGTTAATCTCTAGTCATCCTTTGCCCTCAATAGTTAACTAAAACAACAAAATTTTTTGTGAATATTATGTAAAAATAGTAAAGTCACGTGGCATTATAAATGTAATAATATATTTGTCTTGTAAGATTTTAGAAATGGTAAAATTTAACTTAACAAGTTTAACAATTATTGTTTGGGCCAATATTGAAAATTCAAAATTCAAAAAAAATACATGAGCTAAAAATAATCAATTTAGAGTACCTAAACTAAATTTGCAACTTACACATAATACAATGACTAATAACATAATTTATTTTTTACATTAAAAGGTAGTGTAAACTACATCATTCATCACCTCTCTTTTATCTGTTTCTATTTTGGTTACCCTAGTTAAAAAATTCTATTTTAATCAGTTACAGGTTGGACGGAAAAGTGACATGGAAAAAATTTTCCAAATTGATTTCCCACATAAGATTACTAATATTAATTAGAATCCACCTCATTTCTTAATTCGATATTGTTTTGATCACTTATTTGCCATTTTGGGTGTCGTCAATTTACTAAACTTTTTAAAGGTTTTCAAACACAAAAAATAACTTTGATGATTTTTTTATATAATGCAAATTTTTATTCATACTCTTTAAATTCTTAAATCGAAAAAAAGTTTAAATATATTTAAAATAATATTTTTATTATTATTGTAATAACAACTATGTCAATTAAATTAATACTTAATTCGCTAATCTTTGATGAAATTATTTAGTGGGTTAAGGGATCTTTTGAGTTTTCATTTGAGAAATGGATTTTATTTAGAATGTCTATTCATTTTTCATAAAAAAAAAAATATTTTTGGAGTATTTTGGCCCTCAATGTTAATTTCACTTGTTTTTAACAGAAAATGATTATTGGTCTGTAAAATATTAATAATGTTGATACGATAATCTGATGTGAAAACGTTTTAAATGATGTGTGATATGAAAACAAAATAAAAATAACAAACATTTAGGATATGTTTGGTAAGTTTTTTATAATTAGGTCATAATTCTTTATGTTATCTTGATGGTATAAATTGTAATTATGCAATTATATAATTTATATTTAATATAAATATAAATTTAGCTCTTAACGTTTACTCATTTTTGTTATTTTGGCCCTTATTCTTTTATTGGGGGTCATTTTAGCCCTCAACCTTTAAAGTTTAGTTAAATTACTTATTTTTTATTAGAAAAATTGACTGAATTGTTAAAATTTTAATGACATTGACGTGATAGCTCACATGGCATTTTATATATAATTCATTACTAACATGGATAATTTTTTTAATTGTTTTTTTGCATTTTTTGTAATTTTTTTGTTTTTTTAAAATATTTTTTTAAATTTTTTAAATTTTTATGAATTATACGTGAATTGCCACGCTAGTGGCCACATCAATGCCATCAAAATTTTAACAGTTTAGTCAGTTTCAAAAGCAATCAATTTGACTAAAGTTTAAAGGTTGAAGGTCAAAAGGACCACAAAAAAAAGGACCAAAATGAGTAAATGTTAGGGGTTAAATTTATTTTTATGTTTTTATATTTTTAAAAAAGTGTTAATTACTATAAAAATTTATAAGTGTATTTTTAAGCAAGTAACAAAAATTAAAATTAAATCATCATATGTATCATGTTAGTCTAAAAATGTAGTTGGTAATACTGTAACGCCCCAAAATTCTTATTTTTGTTTCTGTTAAAATGTAACACAAATATGTATCTACTTCAGTGGTTAAGTGTTCTCGGTATGTGTGGGAGGTCCCAAGTTTAAGCCCTACCTTTGACAAATTTTGATATTTTTCTGATTTAAGCCTTGTGTTTGAGGAGTGGGCTTATATTTAATTATTAGTGGAATCATAATGGAATGGGCTTGCTAGTTTGGTGGTAAGGTAGTCTACGTGTTGTGAGGAGGTCCTATGTTTGAAACCCTATGCGAGCATGGGAGAAAATTTAGGTATGTGAATCACATCTTTTCTGTTTTTCAAAATTTCATCTCTCCTCCCAATTCCCAAAAGTTTTTGATGTGAGAATTTCCTCTTCTTGTTCACTGCCATTTTTTTCCTCTTCTTTTGTACTGCTTTCGTTACTTTTGTTTTGGCTATCTACCTACTGCCGAATTTTTGCATTTCTTTAGTATTGGAGCTTTTCGTGCGATACCGATAAGTGTGATAGGTGCGGTTCTTGTTTTGATTTAAGGAATCATTGGCTAAATAGAGTTCGATTTATGTTTAGAAGTGGATCAGGAGGTTGGAGGCTGCTAATCGACGTTCTAGTAGTGTGAATTCATCATAGTGCGATCGAAGGTAAGGATCTTGGTAAATTTAGGGGTGTCTATTTCGATATGATTCAGTTTAGTCGCACTCTCAAGCGACTAATTTAATCATTTTGTTGGATAATTATAGGTTCTCGAGGCTTCGGACTGTGTCTGCTGCGAAAATGTACCAGGTGTGTACCCGAAAATGCAGAAAATGGGAATTCGGTGAAAGTCAAAATTGTAAATTGTCAAAGCCACACGAGCGTGTGGTAGCTCGTGTGATAGGCCGTATGCGATAACACGGCCGCGTGATTGAAGAAGGCCAGGTCGTGCATAAGACACGACCGTGTGATGGCCGGTGTGTGGCCGTGTGGGCCACATGGGCTAAATCGAACTGGGTGTGTGGGCCCACACGTGATGTGATCCCACATCGGTGATGTGAGTCGAGTCGTCTTAGTTGCCCGATCGTCGACGAGAAAGTATCGTTCCAAACTTGAAGTTGCTTATAGTCGGCTAAATATGAAGGAAATGATGGAAATAGGTTCAAATAGGTTAAGTATGATAAGAATAGGTTCGGTTTAATGAGAAAGTGAAATAGATAATTTAATGGATAGGTGGAATGGAAATTCAAACTTAAGCGTCAAGAACGATCCAACACTATGAAGAGTTTCATCCCGATACTTATATTGCTTAAGATGGTTTGGTGAATAAAGAAGGGGACCTTGACCCGTTACCTAACAAGATAGGAACCAAAGATATAAGGAATAGGGTTAACGCTATACCTAGGAGGTGATAAGTTCAAAAAAGAATCAGATTGACGCCACTGACGAGCAGATAAGTCAAAGTGAGAGTCGAACAAAATTGGAGAGGCAGAAACCTCACAAAAGAACAATATGTTCATTCAAAAGATGGAAAAAGTCTGAAATACATGAAAATAGCTAAGTATTTATAGTGATAAGCCTAAGCTAGCCAAATAGTCAATGAGGCAACTAAATGGACACCTGTGTGCAGCTTTAATGAGTTGAAAATTAGATGAAGTTTCCAAACAGCTTTCTTGAAGTTTCCTTGTGTATGGAGGATGTCAATGGGCAGCTTCTAGATGCCTTGTTTCAGCTGAAAATTAATTGAAGTGTTTGGGAGCTGAATTGACTCAAGTAGGTTCGGCCATGGCGCTTGAATGGCTTTAATTGTGCTGCTTTGATCAGCTGAATCGACTTGGGATTTAATGAGCAGCTTAGGGAAGAATAATCAGCACACTTTTTAGGCATTGGTGTTTCACGAAAAGACACATAGAGAAGCTAAAGGCAGCAGCTGGAATTTTAATTCAGCTCATTGTCCATTGAGCTCCACGAATAGTCACATGAAAAAGAGGATTCATCAACTCCATCAATGTCGTTCCATGCATGTAGCTGCACATTTAATTCAACAAATTAAAACAGCTTAAGACACATTAAATCGGTAGTAGCTAGGACACATTAAAAACATTTGAGCTAAGACACAATAATACCTGCACATTAATTCAGCTAAAAACTAAGACACATTAAAATCATATACTAACTATAACATACCTAAAACATGCATTAAAATTCAACACATTTAACACTAAATTAATAAGACACATTTATGAACTAAAACTAAATTAACCAATTTAATTAAACAGCTAAGTTTATTCCAGCAACTTAAAATGCATGAAATTAAATAAAATAGAATCAAGCCAATGAGCTAGCATCTAGCTAAATTGAGTTCCATTGAGCTGAAACGAGCTAGATCAGCTTGCAAAAGATTGCAAATGACGCTTGATGAGCTGAACCAAGGGCGTTCTCGGGGCGTGTCGTACCATCCCCTCCCTCTTTGAAGTGATTTGTCCTCAAACCGGGCCACTTACTCGCGATAAAACGTTCATCGACACAAGGCCATTGGTTGTCGCATTTAACATAATTGCTCCCAATGACCTGAATATCACTCACAACTCGAAAAGATGATAGATTAGTCACATGCTCTCCCTCTTTAGGGATGAGCCGTTTCAAAGTGTCATCTACACGATAAAGAAAAGGATTAAGGACATGATGAATTAAAAACTTACAAACTCTTTCCGAATTTTCAATTACAACTTGAGAAAATAAACCATTGTCGAATTCAAGAGTATAAATGGGTCTTACCTTTTCAAAATGGATCTCCATGATTGCGACATTGAAAGCATAGGAATCAATTAAAGTTGTGATTAAAATGCACAAGTTTAGTTTTCTTAGCTAAATGCCAAGCATCAATTAAGCACACTTTGCACACACACTTATCTTCACCCACATGCTCTTCAACACCACAATTTTCATTAGAAATACTCTCTTTGCCAGCATTTAAAACGAGCACATCATTATTAATCAAATAAGAGCAATTAACCACATTAAGGTACGGGTCCTTTTCAAAAATCAAATCATCAGCAAGGTTACCATCAACACTCGAATGTAGTTGTTGTGACTTAAAGTTTTCAGAAACCTCACCTTGCTTACCTTTAGGCGTAGGTGTACTAGGGTCATTCAGAACATTACCGTTGCTAACCAATGTGAACGTCTCTCCTTCGGAAAGTATTGAAGTCAGAGTTCATCACACGAACCTTGAGAAACCTGAAATGAAGGGAAAACACAAAGACAACTCACGCTTCGGTTAGTCAAATCACTCCTCTCTTTTTTTCTTGTGTCATTTTTAATTTCTTTCTCTTTTTCTCTATTCAGGTTTTCCTCACAAGCTTCGTTCTTTCCTCTCGATTTTTCATCTTTCTTTTCATTCTCATTTTTACTCTTTTCTTTTTCTATCATTTGTTCCACAAAAATTTTCAACTTTTGCTAGTCCTCAAACACTTGCTTTGGCAATAAAAGTACTAAGGTTACACTTTTACCATGGTGCTCGAAAGTATATCGATTCGGGTAACCATCATGTTTGGCCTTCCGATCAAACTGTCACGGTCTTCCCAAAAGTAAATGCCCCGCATGCATAGGTACCACGTTGCATAAAACTTCATCATGGTATTTCCCAATTGAAAATGCAACTAAAGTTTGTTTAGTCACCTTCAACCCGACTCCTTCGTTGAGCCATTGCAGCTTGTATGGACTTGGATGTTTAATGGTTGGTAGACCAAATTTTTCCACCATGAGAGTGCTGGCCACGTTTGTGCAACTCCCTCCATCAATGACCAAGCTACAAACTTTGCCTTGGACATGGCAACGCGTGTGGAACAAGTTTTCCCTTTGCAGTTCACTTCCGGTACTTTGTAAACTCAAACTTCTCTTGACAACGAAATTTCACCTTCGATCGCATATTCCAAGTCTTCTTATTCTTTGTCGGTGGGTATTTCGTCCTCTTGTTCGTTCTCCTCCTTCGATTCAATTTCACCATTGGCTCGAACCACCATAGCACTTTAGTTTGGGCATTGACTTGCAATATGCCTCCTCCCTAGGCACTTGAAACACTTAATGTCCCTCATTCGATTAGAGATGGGTTTGACCACCTTGCCTTTGCTTGATTCGCCCAAGGGCTTACTCGTGTTGGTCGGCACCATAGGTTCCTTGGTATGATTTGGTTGTTCCTCCTTGTTATGGCATTGGCTCCATTTGGAAACGTTGGAATTGGAAAAGCCTCGAATAGAACCTTTTCTCTTTATCTGCTTCTCGACCTTAATGGCCATGTGCATCATGTCAACTAATTTGACGTAGTGCTGAAGCTCCATAATGTTGGCAATGTCTCGGGTGAAACCAGCCAAGAAACGTGCCATGGTGGCCTCACCATCTTCTTGCACGTCCGCTCTTATCATTGCGATCTTCATTTCTTTGTAATAATCCTCCACGCTCCTCGATCCTTGGGTAAGGATTTGGAGCTTTTGATAGAGCTCGCGGTGGTAATAAGACGGAATGAATCTCCGGTATATCACTGATTTTATTTCGACCCATGTGCTAATTGGTCGTTCTCCGTTCTGCCTTCGACTCGTAATAAGTTGATCCCACCACATCATCGCATAATCTGAAAACTCTATTACTGCCAACTTGACCTTTTTGGCTTCAGAGTAATTTTGACACTCGAGCACGAATTCTATCTTCTTCTCCCACTCAAGAAATGCCTCCGGGTTCAATCGACCTTGAAAAAGTGGAATTGTCAACTTAATACTTTAAAGATCATCATCATATCTCTCACGTTCTCTTTGGCCACGGTTTCGTTGTCCCCTCCGTCGATTACTTATATTGGACCCTTGGTCACTCTCGGCATCGCTAAGATCAGACAACTCATCTTCTTGGACTCATTGCCGGCCTCAATTTCTCGGTGGACTTAGGGGCGTCCTCTCTCTTTGGGCTCTTCCTTCCACTTGGTCAAGCCTTTCTTGGATAGGCTCAAGCTTCCAATCGAAGAAACGCTCCACTTCTCACAATAGGGCTTGAAGATTGAGATCCGGTACATTGCGAACTGGTTGTCTTTTGGGTCTTTCTGCCATGTTTCGATCCGGACTCCTTGACATGAGGAAAGTTTAAAAATCCTCACCACAAAGCCTCACTAGTCACTCGGAACGAAAAGAATTAATTTAGCACTCACACTCGTGTTTGCACATGATATAATGTTTTTTCTTCTCTCGATTGTACTCACACACTCGTGCCTTTTTCCACTCTATTCTTTCTCTCATGATTTCGTAAAAGATTTCGTAAAAGTCTCTTTATGACTATTTCACTATCTAGGGGGTCGGCTTCAATGCGGTTTACAAGGGCTATATTATAGAGGGTGTAGGGTAGGCTGAAAGAAAAAAAAATCAATTTTAGGGTGTGGCATGTAGGGTGGTAAATGGAGTTGAAAAAAAAAAGAACGTACTTGCTGATCGAGATAACAAGAATAATGAACATAAAAAACTTTCAACACAACTTTTTTTTTTAACTTTGAATATTTTTTTTATACTTCGAATTTTTTTATTTATTTTTCAATTACAATAGAATGAATACAAGTAAACTACTTTGATAAATTTTTTCGAAACTTTTTTTTACGAACATATTTCGAGATGGCTACGAATGTCGGTACTTCTCATTTTAGTAGCTCTGATACCAAATGATGCGATCTCGCCTCGATAATGTGAGTCGAGTCATCTTAGTTGCCCGATCATCGTCGAGAAAGTATCATTCCAAACTTGAAGTTGCTTGTAGTAGGCTAAATATGAAGGAAATGATGGAAATAGGTTCAAATAGGTTAAGTATGATAAGAATAGGTTCGATTTAATAAGAAAGTGAAATAGATAATTTAATGGATAGGTGGAATGGAAATTCAGACTTAAGCGTTAAGAACTATCCAACACTATGAAAAGTGTCGTCCCGGGACTTATATTGCTTAAGATAGTTTGGTGAATGAAGAAGGGGACCTTGACCCGTTACCTAACAAGGTAGAAACCAAAGGTATAAGGAATAGGGTGAACGCTACACTTAGGAGGTGATAAGTTCAGAAAAGAGATTGACGCCACTGATGAGCAGATAAGTCAAAGTGAGACTCGAACAAAATTGGAGAGGCAGAAACCTCACAAAAGAACAATATGTTCATTCAAAAGATGGCAAAAGTCTGAAATACATGAAAATAGCTAAGTATTTATAGTGATAAGCCTAAGCTAGCCAAATAGTCAATGAGTCTACAGTAGGGTCGGTAAGCGCTACTTAGAACCTAAATCATGTGACCTGACTATATACTATATGTATTGAGCATATTAAATTTATGCATGTTTACTGATCCGTATGTATGACTAATAACTGAATTGTAGCATGTAAGCATGTAATTATGTATGTCTACATTAAGCATGTTTAGTTGCATCTGCATTGAAGTAGGATGATTGATTATTGGAAGAAGTGTACTGAAAGCTTTCATGCCTATTATCCAGCAAATTTCAGTGCAATAATATATGATATGTGTCGCATTGATGCGACTTGATGATGTAGGGGGGTGGGTGTTTTAAACCCCACATGGTGTGTAGGATGGTCGAGAGATGGTGTGTAGGGGCTGGTGGGTAGATATCTTGATTTTTTTCACATCAGATATGCATCAGATTCGAGACGGGCTAAGGCCCTAATTTAAAACTGAAACTGTATCTGAATGGGCTAAGGCCTAAACCGTATATAAATCTATAATGGGCTTAGGCTCCAGACTGCATTTGACTGATAACTGTTGTTCGACTGTATACATGTCTTCTGTAGGGATTACACACTGAGTTTACGTAAACTTACCCCTTTCTGTTTTATCTGTACAGGTAATCCTCAGACTTAGACAAATCGGAACGGGAGGACTCAGCGGTGACCACATAACTATCGAACTGCTTTAAAATTAATATATGGGTTTTATTTCATATTCCGTCTGAGGTATTTTTGATGTAATTTGGAACTTTTGTACTGTTTGCTTTTATTTTGGATTTTACCTGTTTTCATGGTTTTCTAAACTGCAAAATTTAAAGAAAACTCGGTTTAATTATAAACAACGTTTTCCCTAAACGCGAACGGTTTTCTTTAAAATATCACGGTTTTAAAAGGTTCTGCTACAGAATATGTTTTTTAAACGAATCGAATTAACGAGAAAATACTTTTCAAATTGACGAGGGATAAATAGAAGCTGATGAATGGAAACGGTCTTAACTTGATAAAATTGATTTCAAATTCCATTCCATGTGACATTGCCAAATTTGGCCATAACGTCTAGGTCGGGTTTGGGGTGTTACAAATACGATTACTAATAAAAATAGTAAGAAAAATAAACATAATATGCAATTGTATCTAATTGGTCTAATGCATATTTGTTGGGTTATTCCCTCTTTAATATTTGACATATGCTCCTTGTCATCGTCTGAATTTGAATTTGCATAATTAAAATTATCAAGAACTCCTTCTTCCATATACTCTTCGAAGCATGAATTATCCCAATTCCACCTATAATTGAAGTTATGAAATATGTAATATGCTAGTACAATCCAACCTTGTCTTTTTTATGCCATACTAAGGCGATGTTGTTAATATGAAAAATATTTTTTTAGAACAAGAAATGTCTTCTCAATCATATTTCGAAGCCTTTAATATCTCATATTAAAGAGTTCATGAGCTATATTTGGTACTTGTGTCTGACATCATTCTTTCAAATTATATCATACCCCACAATATGGTATAAGAAAATCTTTTTTATTTGCATAATTAGCAACGAACTTATAATATTTAAGTTCACAGTCCAAATAACATGTAGTTTTAATTTTGAAAACTTATATAAACTTAATCTGGAAAAAAAAAAGTATGCTAGGTTATATCCCTTTTTATAATATGAAAATTAAGTAAAAATAACCTTTATAAAAAAAATATTTTATAAATTGTCAAAAAATTTAATAACATTTATTATAAATAATATAATTTTTTTTCATAACATTTCTTATAAATTATAACTTTTTTTATGAATAGTAAATTATTTTTATAATATATAGCACGAACATATAAGTCATGTTCATACTTTTTTTTGTAACACCCTAAACCCGGCCTAGATATTATGGCCGAATCTGGCGATGTCACATGATAGTGCTTTGGAAAACATGATTGCGCTAAAACCATTTGCAGATAATTAGAAAACGTAATTATAATAATGCCCTTTTCGATATTTTAGGTTACCGTCAAAAACGCGTCGTTGATTCATTTATTAACCATTTTCAAAACGTTATACGTTGCGAAAGCTTTTTTTAAAAGTAATTAGCGGATTGTGTGTTTTTGATAAAACATATGTTCATTTTAAAAACTCGAGTCTTGTCCTACTGCTAGCAGTTCATAAAATAATAACCTCAAATTTAAGTAAAAATCCGTAAAGGCCTTATTACATAAAAATTACCCAGATATAAGCAAACCATAATTAATAATTAAAAAATAAAACCATAGTAAAGTGTCCAAAACCGTGGTCACCACCGAGTCCTCCGCTGCACCGATCCGTCTATTGCTGGGGATTACTTGTACAAATTAAAAGAAAAGGGTAAGTTTTCGCAAACGCAATGTGTAATCCCCACAGAAAACATACACACAGAATATCATATTACAGACATATATTCACATTTCGGGTCTGAGCCCCTTACAGAAACAGTGTGGACCTTAGCTCACTTAGATACAGATTCAGACATATTACTGGGCCTTGGCCCATTTCAGATAGAATATGCAGATAACAGAGTCCTACCCACCAGCCTCTACACACAAACTCCGTCCAACCCTACACACCATGTGGGGATAAAATCAACCCACCCACTTTTACACACACCATGTTGTACCGAATGCGGCACAAAACTAGAAATTTGTAAATTGAATTTGCTAGATAATAGGCTTAAAAGCCTTTCAGATACTTCCTCCGAATATCATCAATCCCACCCCGATGCAATGCAACATACATAAGATGTCATGCTATTATGCAAACACAGTTCATACATTCAGATATCAGAATTCATGCTCGGTACAGAAATCGGAAAGTCAAGTCACATAATTAGGGGTTTAGGTAAAGCTTACCGAACCTACATTAGGCCCACAGTCAACTAGGGTGACCCGTGCAACCTTACAGAACATTACAGAAAATGGGCTTACACACCCATATGGCCTGCTCGTGTGGCCCACACGGCCCAAATTGGGCTTAGCCGTATGGATTACACGACCTCGTACGGCTGGGCTCGTTGATCACACGGCCTGGCCCAGAATCCCACACGCTCGTGTGGCCCACACGGCCCAATTGGTCGAGCACGTGTGTCGCACATGGCCTCACCTAGTCGTCGCGCACACGGCCGTGTCGCCCACGCACGGCCTGGCTAGTTGATCACACGGCCATATGGTGACTAACAGTCTTGCACATGGCCTACCACACTGGCTACCACACGCCCGTATGGCATTGACAGAAAGGTTTTCGGCTTTCATCAAAACCTCGTTTTCTACGTTTTCGGGTACACACCTAATTCGATTTTGCTGCCTACGCAATCCCAAGATCACCAATACCTATAATTAGAATATTCCAACTCTTAAAACCCAAAAACGAGTCTAAACCGATTAATCCCAACAACGTAAAATCGACTTACTGGTACCAAACCGGTCACCACTTCGAGTCAAATCGACGTCACGTTGATTCCAGCCTCTCAAATATCTCCTAAGCACAACAAAACCCCTTTTAAAACCTTCAACAGTTAAAGAAATAGCTAAGATAATCCAACCCACAACTTATTGTAAGCGCGTCCCGAATATGTATTACAGAAACGATTAAAAGAAGGAAGAATCGGGATAGGAGGGAGAGCAATAAAATTTCGGCAGGGGTTTGAGGAAGAAAATTGAACAGCAAAAAGGAGAGAACGAATTTGAGAGTAAGAGGAAAAGTGAATAGATTATTCACTTTTCTGATATTCCTCCTATCATCTCCTAAAATCTCTCCTAACTATCAGATTTCTAGTCCAACAGAAACACCTACACAGCACTGGCAGCAAAAATACATCCCTTGCCTGCGCAAGGATTCAAACTCCCAACCTCCAACAACCTCAACACTCCACTTAGCCACCAGACTAGTAGGCCCATTCTGACATGTTCTTACAATTAAATACTTATAAGCCTACTAACCAAAGTTTGGGCTTTAATCATAAAAATACCAAAATTCACCCAAGTTGAGACTTGAACTTGGGACATCCCAAACACACCCAAACACACCCAAATCACTCAACCACTAAAGTAGATAGATATTTATGTCTTGAAATTACAAAAGCTAAAATTAATGGAAAACCGGGGCGTTACATTTTTGCTATAATTTTTATAAATAAATATATCATAACACTTTTATAATATGTAAATACTTTTTGGTCATAACTTTCGAAGTTTTTTAGGATATAAATAATATAATTTTTTGTTATAACATTATAAAATACACAGACTATTTTTATAATATAATCTTTTATAAATTATAATATAAGAATTTTTTTATCATAATCATCCCAAACAATATTAAGTCATCATGTTGATAATATTTTTTTTTGTAACTTGTATAAAAATAATTTTTAAAATTGGATTTGGTTTTAATTACATATATAATTCTCAACCCCCTTAAAAAATGAAAAAGTGTAATTAAGGTGCTCCAATTACACCGACCCACCAATTATAAAACATACCACCCTTCAGGGGAGAAATTAGAAAATTTTGAAGGGAGTTGAAATTAAATTGTATATTTTTACAATAGTAAAAATATAATTTTTATCATTTTAATAGCCTATATCTTTATAATTTTTAAATGATTAAATCAAATTTTTATTATTTTTAGGGAGGTAAGATGCAATTTTACCACTAAAATTTTAAAAATTTAAGGAGCCTAAATAAAAACTTTCGGGGATCGGGTCCCTTGCTAGTCCTGGTTTTGCTACTGGCAACCTTGTATAATTATACCCAAATTCAATTAAAATGATGATTGGTGTGTAAAATATTAAAGATGTTGATATGATGCGAAAAACATTTTAAATGATGTAGGATATGAAAATAAGAAAAACAAACAATAAAAAATAAAAATAAAAAAAGTTAAGAGAGAAAAACAAGGCAAGTAAAATAATGGATTCCTTTTACAACTAAACCTAAAGAAAACGTTTTAGAAAGACGTAAAGTGAAGTGTGAAACATGGGTGTGGGTGTTTGTTGCAATGTAATGCCAAATCGGTTTCATCCCATTGTGGAAATGGTGTTTATCCGCAAAGCCATATGGACAATGTGGACCTCTCTTCCTGCTGCTGTACATGTTGGATTGAAACCCTGAGACTATTAGACAGCAGTTTGGCGTTTCCTTTGTACCATTCTTCTCTACCTGGCTTCATCATCATCAATCAATCCCTCTATCTGCTTCATCAAAGGAAGCAATTTACAATCATATATAATTTAATCTCTCAATTCTGGCTAATTCATCTGCTACTCTGCTAATTCTATCTTCTGCACGAGTTGGTATTTGATGTCCAACTACTGTCCTTCATGTTTGAAATTTAATCTATTAACATTATGGAATTTGGTTAATTGGAATTCTCCATTGATGAGTTTTCATTGTTGGAATTTAATGTACTATTTAATATCCCAAAAATGGGCTACTCCTACACCTAACTTAACTCATCCAATCTATAGCCCAATTTTAAATTTTATTTCCAATAGAAATTCTTTAAAGAATAAGTTTTTATATTGTTTTATTTTTCTAAAAGTGAGTATAATCACAAATAATAATAATAATAAATTATTTTTATTTTTTACTCAAAAAGAAATGAAGTTAGGAAGGAAGGTAATTGTTATACACAGATATCTATCCTATCACATCATCCTTACCCTACACATGATTAGGGATCATTACAAAAGTCCTCCTTTTATAATTCTTTTAACTAAGCTTCATGATACTTCTTCATAGCTTCTCAACCCTCAAATCAGCCTGTTGATTTGAATTAGCTGTTAAATATGAAAAAGAAATAATAGAGTATGAGCAAAAGTGATAGTGAAACTGTGCGATTCTATTAACGATATTGATTATGCAGTTTGATTTCCTTATATATGTGAAGTTTAATTCAATAAGATAAATCAACTATTTTTTAACTCAATCCTCAGTGAAGAATCTTTACTTTTGTATTTCAAAGACACCGCTAAATTCTCTCTCTGAAAACGTAGTTTGCAAAACTAACCACGAAAGGTTTTACTATCTCAAAATGCACCTTTACAAGTAACATTTCACAATGAATTAATAAATGCTCTCAATATCCAGTACATAAACCTATACAAGCTTTTGCAATATATAGAAATTTTTTTGAGACTTGCTAACTTATTAAAAATCAATCACAATCCCTTCTAAAGAACAACTAAAATAGCTAAATACAATGTTATAATAATGATCAAAGCAAGGGGATTGTTGGAAAATAAGTCTTCAAGTTTTGTCCCAGTCCAACATACTTGATCCAAAGGATTTGGTACATTCTATCCGATCCTCAAGATATTTTTCTTCAAGCGAATTGATATTCATTGATGAGCTTGAATAATCTCATGATATCGATATAGCCCAAAGTTTCGTTTCAATAAATTGACAACCTTCCGAATAAGGCAAGTTGATCTCTATTGCAGTGGTGATGAAAGTGAGCACTTCCATTAGTACATTGTTGTTACTTCAAAACTTGCTCAACGCAATCATTTGCGACTCTCAAGCTATCGAGTGAACAACCTCTGATTTCTTCATCACATTTTTATGCCAACAATAATGTAACATTAATTGAATCATTTGTGACTCTCGAGCCATCAAATGAATTGCCTCTAACTTCCTCGTCACATTTTTCATTAACAATAATGTACAAATCAACTAAAATTTTAAAAAAAATTCCAACCTATATTAAAATTGAGAATGAAAACTTTTGAAGATTTGGTTAATCTTTGTAATTTATGCTTTATGTACCAAACGCAACTTACATTCTTATTCCAAACTCCCAAGCCCTCCATTACTAGTTAGAGAGAATAAAGGGTTCCTACCTTACTTGACTATCTTTAAAACTTACGAAAGAAAAATAATCTCATTATAGATTTCGACCAATTTCTTTTTAATATAATGTCTAGAATTAGGCATATCCCCCATCCCCAACTCATAAATAAGAGGATAATACGTTTCAGCGTACTCAAACTCACTTCCTCCTGCATTGACAACAATACCTAAACTGATTGAACTAAAACTCAATCGACAAATAGAATACATTTCTTTGCTATTAAATATTACATAATTAAAATTTTATTCTCTTAAGTAAAAAGTATAGATGAGTCTGAAATGAATTTTGTTGATGTATCTAAGATTTATGTTTCCAACCGAAAGGGATGCCTACTTGATTCTAAAGGAATATGTTTAGATGAAATTGAAAGTGTTATGTACTTTTATCAAGATATAAGGTTAATTGGATTGGAGTTGGATTTTTGTTGTATTGTGATGTATATATTAAGCAAAGAATTATTCTTGATTTGAACCCAAACAAAAAGATTTATTCTTCATAAAATATATTAACAATCATCTATAAATATATATTCCAATAAGGGTGTGTCTGATACAAATTAAAAGAATTTCTTGCATTGAAAAATAATCTTTTATTATTTATTTATTTATTTTAGATGCATTTAATAATCATATTAATTGTTTACTTAATAGATAATTTTTTTTTAAAAATGTTTAATATAATTGAAATAGCTACAATCACTTAATGTGATTAAGTTGATTTTATTTCAAATAATTTGCTTTTTAAAATAATTTATCTTTTTTTTGAAAACGAAATATTCTTATATTTAACTTTTATAAAAAAAAATTATGAAATAAAATATTAAAAAGAGTAAACTGTACAAATAGTCACCCAACTATTAAAAATTTTCACTTTAGGCACTCAAAATAAAAAAGTTTACATTTTAAGCACCCACGTTACATATTGGTTATTTTGGTCACTCCCATTAAAATAAAAAATGATAAGCTGACGTGGCAGTTAAAAAATTAGTATAATAACAAATTTAGCTCTCAACTTCTACATATTCAATTTAGTCATAATTTAAAAAAATTATAGTAAAATTTACAAATGGTCTCAATTTGATCATAATTCTAAAAATTCAAAGAAATATATAAATATATATAAATATTTTCAAAAAATGTATAAAAAATTAACACTCAAAATTTACAAATTGAAATATTTTTTTTGAAAACGAAATTTTCTTGTATTCGATTCTGCCTGTGTGTGTAGAGAATACATCGTTTTTTTGTAGGGCTTATATACCTGCAAAAGAACAAAGAAAACAGCAAAGAGAACAACAGAAACAGAATAAAGGTGCCTTTTTTTCATATATATTTTATTTTGAAATATAAAAGAATATTAACAATAAAGAATAAAACTTGCCTTTTCTTGCTTTCTGGTCGCCGTCAAGGGCCATCGTCGATTCCTGGATACCTCGAAACCCATTGGGTTTCCGATGAGGATCCATTAAAGGAAAAGCGAGACCGGAACCCTTTTCATTTTTTTCTATCTCTTTTTATGTTTTTGTTTTGGGGTTCGAAAAACCCAAATCGGGTTTGAATAAGCCCGTTTTCGGGCACTTCTAACCACCATACACAGCGGGTTCCACGGCGGGGCCACGGTGGAGGACCGCTGGACCCTGGCCGGCCCTATGACCCCTTTTTCAGAGAAAACAAGAGAAAGAGAACCCTTTTTTTTTCAAAATACGGATGAAATATTTTTTTTTCTTTAATTTCTTGCTTATATATATAACATGAAACGACGCTGTTTCACTTTAGTTGTTTAAAAGCCAAAACGACACCGTTTGAACCTCAGAACCCGCGCGTTGACCCGACCCGCCAGGGAGGATCCGCGGGTTTTGGCTTTTGGGGTTTATTTCCCTTTTTATCCTTCCGCATTTTCATTTCGTTGCAATCAAGTCTTTCTTTTATTTTTTAATTCGCCCCACAAATTTATTTAGTTTTCAAATTGGTCCTTGCTAATATTGAATGTTTTAAAGGACGAGAATAATTTCACATCAGGTCCTCGCGCCTTTATGCACCTTTTAGTATTGGCCCTAAATTTTGTTTCAAATCTCCCCCTTTAATTTTGTTTTATTTTTAATTTAGTCCATGGTCTTGCTTGCTGAAACGTTGCGTATAAAGATTAGGGGGTAATTACCATGTGGTCCTCGCTAGTTTCAGCGCAACACACTCTGGTCCTAGTCACCCCTTTTTATTTGTAATTATACCTTTTAATTTTCTTTTAATATCAATTAAGCCCCTTTTATTTTATTTTCTATTTTTATTTCGTTCATTAATTTATTTAATTGTTTTATTATTTATTATTCTTTTACTTTATTCACTTTGTTTATTTACTTATTTTACTATTCATATTGTTCATTTTGTTTATTTATTTATTTTATCCTCATATTGTTGTTTTTTTATTTGTTTTCGTTATGCTTTTATTATTTTTATTACTTTATTATTCATTATTCTTTTATTATCACATATCCGGTTACCCGTTTATTATCCTTTTTATATTCTTAAGAAATTTAAATGGTACATATATACACATATACTTTGTTTTTATATATACCTATTGTTCTTGTCATTATTATTACCTAATATTTCTATTATTATTAGTAATTACTATTATTACTACTATTATTATTAGTATTTTATTTTACTACTATTATCATTATTATTATTTTTAAACGTTGATTTACTCATTTTTCAAAAATTAATTTTTTTATTATTTATCATCTTTTTATTCTTTTTATTTTTTGATTTATTTTATTTTAAACTTTTAATAGATGCTTCATTTTTATCCCGAACAAATTAAATAAATGAATTTTGAGATTTAGTTTCATAATTGTTTATTTAAAAACTTCTCAAAATAAGGTAATATTTAGTGTTTGGAAATTTGAGAAATCGTGCCCTAACGTGCTGGGTTTCGATTTTCCGTTTGGCCAAATAACTAAATATCCCTTCAAAATTTCGTCCATGTTTTCTTAAATTAAAAACAAGGCAATATTTCATATTTGGAAATTCGATAAATCGTGCCCTAACGTGTTGAGTATCAATTTACCGTTTGACAAAATAATCAAATATCCTTTTAAAATTTCAATGCATGAGTTTTGGGAATTATAAGATGATATTGAATTCGAGGATTTAAATTGTCATATCCTAACGTGCTGGATGTGATATTTTATTCCTTCGTAACAAGAAAATCTTAATATTCAATTCGAGTATATTCAAATGTTTTAAAAGAAATCATAATTTAAATTTTTTTAAAAATTTTCTACACTGGGACATTAATTAATCAATTTGATACCAATTTTGGGCGTTGCGAGGGTGTTAATCCTTACTCGCACGTACCGACTTCCGAACTCGTTCTTTTGAATTTCGTAGACCAAAATCAATGTTTTAATAAAATAAATCGTTTTATAGGCGATCCGATAATGATTGGTGGCGACTTCATGTTTCATTTTTAAGTCGATTTTCGTTTTCCAAAACCAAAAAAATTGTTTCGACAAGATTGTCGTTTATGATTTTAACAGGAGTGAACAAACTAATCAAACTATGTACCATGATATAAATTTTTTTTTTATAGTTGAGTTAGTATCTATATAGTTTGCCCTATTAAAAAAACAAAATATATATTTATCAAACAATATAATTATATTCATTATTGAATTTTATTAATATATCAAGCAAATTTCTATATAAATTCAAAAGTTGTAAAACTTACGTAACACTTGATTTATCAATTTTTTTTAATATAAAAGACCTTCATTCATAATAAATAAATAAAAAATTTACTGGATACACCCAAAATTATGAAGGAATACATTATTGCCAAAAAGGCAAGTAAGAGCCTTTTTAAAATGATGTTTGCAATTCAATCAGCGATTTGATTATTAATTCTAACATAATGCGAAAAATAAATATTTTTAATATTAGATATCCATAATAAAATATCTTCAATAATTATAGACATATCCCAAGTCTTCCCAAACTTACCATAGATCGTGCTCAAACTCTAGGATCACATTTTACCAGCCATTACGATTGATGAGGACGAAACCTAATTTAATCGCCAAGGTTTTAGCCACGAACGCGTTCTCTGAGCATGTTTGTGCATTGATTCCACCAAAAAACATCAACGTTGATATACCTTGCAACATAATATTTTCAAAACATTAAACAATTTGGATTATAACATTAATTTTAATTAATAAGATCATTTTAACTTAAATGAAGTGATAGTTAGAAGTTTTGTAAGACATTCATTTGGCACGGGTTTCAAACATATTACTCTTACCGTTAATATATTCTTACGGAGAAACCCTATTTCTACTATTGTATAATTTTTTTTATTGAAAACTAAATACTTACTTAATATTTTCGAAATCAAATAAATGCTTAAAATAAAATTAGGAGAGGGTTTGTTAATCCCAAAAAGTGACTAACTTCCTTTTATATAGATAGACATACGAGTATTTTATATTATTTTAAGAATACTATCTTTTTAGATTTTATATTCCTTTTATATAGATAGACATTTGACTATTTAGCACACTCTTTTTATTTCATTAGTATTCTTGACATACATCTTCCACAAATTTTATTTTAAGATTATAAAATACTCACATGTCTATCTATAGAATATAAAGTGACTAACCCTGTAATCACTTAAATCTAGTTATTAAAAATCTTTTTAGAGAAAAAAATGTGATTTAATTTTTGGGTTTTATAATTTTATTTTAATCATCAAATTTTGGATCTAATTATGTAAATATTCTGATTTCAAAAATAAAAAAGAATTCTATATTATCTAAATGAAATTCATCAAATCAACTTTGGAAAATTCCTATTAAAAAAGAAAGAAAAGAATAAAAAGGGGTATGATTAATTATGCGAGGACCCAAACATCATCATCTCTAATCTTCAAATGTTTTGAGTTTTTAATGTGAGAAAGGTAGGTGGAGAGAATCAAGAGAGACTTGATGTCTAGAAATAATAAAAAGGGAGAAATTATATTATAGGGTTTTTTACTCTAATAAAATAAAAAATAATTAATTACAAAAAATATAAAAAACATATTAATTACAAAATAGGTATATATTGACGCACTAAACTGAAATGTAATTGTCGAAATTATTTCTCGAAAACGGGAATCGACTTAGTTTTGAAAACGAAAATAAAACGGGAGTCGCCGCCGATCTTTATTGGGGTGTGATCGGATCACCTTTGTTTTAATAAAACGTTTTGATTTACTAAAACAGTGTTTTTGGTCCACGAAATTCGAGAAAACGAGTTCGGGAGTCGGTTACGTGCGAGGAAGGGTTAACACTCTCGTCACGCCCAAAATTGGTACCAAATTGATCAATTAATGCCCTTATGTCGAAAGTTGAAAATTGTAAAAAATGATTTTTAAAAATATGATCCCTTTAAAAATATTTGAATTTTCTCAAATTAAATATCAAGATTTTCTCGTTCCGAAGGAATAAAATATCACATCCAATACTTTAGGACATGATAATTTAAATCCTTAAACACAAGATCATCTCGTGGTTTTCTCGAATTGAATATCAAAACTTTATTGTTCAGAAGGAATAAAATATCGCATCCAATACTTTAGGACACGATAATTCAAATCCTCGAATCCAAGATCATCTCATAATTTTCGAATTGAATATCAAAGTTTTCTCATTCTGAAGGAATAAAAGATCACATCCAATACTTTAGGACACGATAATTTAAATCCTCCAAGATGAATATTGCCTTATTTAGAAAATTTTATATCGAAATAACGGAATGTCACATCCAGTAAGTTAGGACACAACATGTCAAATTCTCGAGAATAAGCTTTTATTTGTTAGAACTTCTTGTGATCTAAAAGGATATTCCGTTATTTAGGCTAAACGATACAAATCGAAACCCAGTAAATTAAGGCACGATTTTCTCGAATTTCCAAAACACGAAGTATTACCTTGTTTTGAAAGATTTTAGTTTTCGAATAATAGCGAATACAACATGTAAAGGCATACATTTATTTTAATTTTTTTTGAGTACAGGCATACATTTATTTTGGTTGGAATAAAATGAAGCGTTCTAAGTTGGGTAAATGTTGGGGCTTAATGCACCATGCGATGGCATAATATAAAAATAGAAAATGATCATAGAACGATAATACATGAATAAAATGCTATACAAATGAACAACAATGGTACGAAAATATAAAATAACAAACTACAATACATACAAAGATGGCAATCGTATAATGTGCACTGTTTAAACATTGACATCAATAATCAAAGGCAAATAAATTAAACAACATATGTAACAATTTACAACAAGTATGAAGCAAGTTGAAATAAATTAAATATCAAACATATAATTTGAAATGACAATAAATTAGTTTAAAATTAATAATGTAGCAAAAGATTTTTTAAAATAAGAACATACAAAACGATTTTTTTTTTTTAAGGATGATGTATGAAAAAAACTTTAAACAAGATAGTGCATATATACATATATATATATAAAGTATAAAAAAATAATGTGAAGAAAACTTCAAATAAATAATAAATCAATTAAAACAAATAATATATGGAAGATTTTGAAATAAATAATGTATATAAAAAATATTAAAATAAACAATATATGTAAAAAGTAAAAAAGCAATGCATGAAAACTTAAAATAAATAATAATAATAATAATAATAATAATAATAATAATAATAATAATATATAATATATAATATAATATAACATGTAATGAGTGGATAAACGTAAAGAAACAAATATAATAATAAATATGAAATATAAATAGGATAATGAAACAACTAATAAGTAACTAAACGAATAAATAAATAAATTTAATCAAACCACTTAATCGTTACTCAAAACAAATTTAAGGGATAAATTAAGATAAAGATAAAAATAAAGGGTCAGTTTGAAAAGGACGAATAAACGGAGGGACTGAATGGGGCAATATTCCCCGCCCTCTGAAACACTCCGTCCTGGTAGGGACTAAATCGGGAATCAAAATAAATCGTAGGGCATAGATTAGAAAACAAAGGAACTCGATTATAGGATAGCAAAAAGACGGAAGGATCATTTGCACAATTAACCCAAAATTACAAAACACGCGGATCCCTTTTACACGGGTCGGGTCACAGACGGGTCAGTGCCATACGACGCCGTTTTGAGGCCAGATATAGGCCCTAAACGGCGTCGTTTCGAACTCTTTATAAAAGCCAAACTTTTCCTTTTTTTTATTTATTTGCTGCTGTTGTTTAAAAAAAGAAGGGGAAATTCCCTTTTCTCTGCAAGGGTTTCAAACCCTTCTCGCGCCGTCGCCAGTCGGACCTCCTTCACCATCGCTGACGATCACCGCATACGGCGGTCAGACTTCTCCTCAGGTAAAATTTCCCCTTTTTGTATTATTATTTTTATTTAAATATGAACTGCTTTTTTGGAAGAAAATAAAAATATGCACTTATATTCGAAAATGGAGAGATAAAATGTGAAATGAAATAAATATAGTGTATAGAAATCTAACGATACCTAAGTAAAACGATAACTTTCGGTATTTTAAGGGCTTCTCTGTTTTTTGTTTCTGATGTTCGTAAAAAAAAAAAAGCAAGATTACAGGAGTTCTCTTTAGGCTTTTTATTTTATTTCTGATAATGCGTAAAAGAAAACCGAAAAACCCCCTAGTACGGTTTCACCTTCGGCTTATATAACCGATTATACAGATGCAATATTTTTTTAATTTTTCACTTCGTTTTCTGTTGGTCTTTGTCGTTTTGCTTTCTCGTTGTTTTCTTTTCTTGTTTTTGCAGATAATGTGTCGTCAGAGGCGTGCGGAAGAAGACCCTGCTGGCATGCGGTGCGCATGGGGTGATGGGCAATGGTGGCCGACAGTGGTGTTGACCGAGGGAGCGGCGCCTAGGGTTCCTAGAACCCTAGGTTTTCTGAAAATTTTAGTGTTTTTGGGCCATTGGGCCTCTGTAAATTTGGGCTAGTGGGTTAGGTTAAGTGGGCTGGTTGTTTTATTGGGCTTGTATTTGGGTTTAATTGGGCCGGGCAAAAATTGGTTATTATAGTAATGACTTAAAATATTTAGTGACCTCATATGTAATTTTTCCGTTTTAAATGACAGCTGCAAAAAACCTTTAAGGTGCAGCTGACGGCGTGGAGGCACCAATATTAAAAATGGTAAATTGCTTCATAAATCCCCTTGTTTATTATTTTCTTTTATTCCCCTTTTAACATAAAAAATAAAGAGGCTTCTTATCAATTAGTCCAATAAATATTTTTATAAAAAAGTTTATTTCAACTGAAAATAAGTTTTATTTATTTTTTAAAAAATGTTTTTTTTTGTTCAAATAACATCTGATGTAATAGTTAAAGGTATTCATAGTAGTTTTCTTTCACTCACATTATATTTAGAAACTATAATTTAACTAATAATTATAATTTATAAATAATAATATTTTTCTAAAACTTTTATGATTATAATTTTATATCCCTTATTTTGATTTTTAAATAGGATATTCGATTATTCCAGTTTTAGAAAGAGGTCATACTCCGTAAGTTAGGAGTATGACTCTTCAAATTTCAAAAATAATGAACATTGCCTTAGTTTTAATTATTTCCTAGGCGTTATGTAAAACGAACGTAACTTTTAAAACGATATGCATTTAGTAAAAACAGATAAATATGTTGTAATATGACACATGGAATGGTTATAGCAAAATAAAAGAACCATGTAGGTAAAAATGAAAGGATGATATTAGGGTAATAAGTAAAAAAAAATAAAATGAAAAAAAAAACACCATGTTGATAAATAATGATAATAATGCAACTATAATAGTAATACGAATATCGGCTTATAACAATAATAGCAATACTCATGTCATAATTATTATCATAATAATAATATGAATAAATAAAATAATGATAACAATAATAACAAGGGCAAAATAAAAATAAAATGTATAAATAAAAGGAAATGTCAATGACATAAATTTTAAGTGTTTAAAATAAATGACATAGTAAATAAAGAGACAAAATTAATCAAATGATGGATTAAATTGAAATTTAAGCAGAAATTAAATTATAAATTGCAAAATAATAAAGAAAGGGGAAATAAATGACTAAATTGAAAGTCTAATAAAAATCTTGTGTCTAGTTTTTTAAAAAAAAAAGATACAAAAGAACTAAATTAAAATGCGATGCAAAAGTTCAGGGACTCCGAGGACAATTAGTCTAAAGCATATACGCGTCATTCCCCGAGGGGTCAACGGTCTGAAGACCAAACTGAAAACAAATCCAAATTGAATGACATAATTTCTAAAAATAAAGAATAGTGAAATTAGAACCAGATTAAAATAACTCAAAAGGCGGAAAGACCAGGGCCATGAATAAACCCTTTCCATGAAAACATGCGGATCCCAGGGGATCCGGATTGAGTTGCAGGTCAAGCCTGAAACAACATCGTTTTAGAACCTCTGAAACTTGGCCAAAATGACGTTGTTTGGTAACGCCTATATAAGCCATTTTTTTTTAAATATTCATTTCAAATTCAGTTAAAAAAAAAACTTTGAGCCCTTTTTTTTCTCTCTCAGCCCTCCCCCAATCTGGCCACAGAGCCACGCAAGCCCATCGTGGTCACCGGTCATCGGTGACGGTGACCGTTGCCTTCGGTGGCCAGAGTTACAAAAACAGGCCTTTTCAACCATCTTCAGCCCAAATATAAACGTTTGCCTTCTATTCTAAATAATAATAATAATAATAAGGAAACTTTCAACTCTTTCACCTAGTGGACGTGTGCCTTTCACACCCCGTTCAGTCAAAGGCTAGGCCAGACCCTAATGGGTTCTAAGGTTTTTGGTGTCGGAGAAAACCTCCGACGACAGAGGGAGGCGAAGCGACTCAGGTAAAAAAAAAAACAGATTTTATCATTTATTTATTATACTTTTTCAATATTAAAAAAAAAATCACCTTCATTTTTTCTTTTAACGTTTTTTGTTCTTCGTATTCAATTTTTTCGTGTCTGAATCTTACAATCGTTTCGCTTTTTATAGCCATTACAATATTTCATTTTTTCTTTTTCTTTTTTGTTTCTGCCCTGCTATCCTATTTCTGCTCTTTTGTTTTTTCTGTTTTGCTGGCAGTGGTGCAAGGTCAATGGTGGGGAGAGAGCTGTTGCTTTGCCATTTTGGTGCAACGATGGCAGTGGAGGCATCAGGTCTCGGGCAATGCATCCGCTGACGTGGCTAGGAGTAGCAACGCATAAGGGATCTAGGATTTTTTATTTTCTAAAAAAAGTTTAAGTTGTGAGCTATTGGGCTTTGAGTTGTTGGGTATTAGGTTTAGCAGATAGATTGGGCTATTGAGTTCTTTTTTATTTGGGCCAATCTATTTTGTAAATGGACTTAAGATTTTTTATTTTTGGTTTTATTTTGTCTGTTTGTCTAGGCCGGTCAGAGTTTGAGCCATTACATGGGCCAAATCTATTAATTCTATAATTTGACTTTAAAGTTTATATTGAGCTTTTAAATTTAGTCTTTTAAAACTCATCATACACTAACATTTGATTATTATTAAAGTTATATAATTAAAAATCAAAAAATATTTTATTAATATAAAGCATAATAAAAAATAAAAAGATATATAATTAACATATTTTCAATAAAAATATTAGAGGTTAGAATAAAATTTTAAATATAATTTTAAAATAAGAATATAACCAAAAATAAGGAAGTAATGATTAAGATTTCATATTCAGGGGGCAAAACACTCAATAATACCAAAAAATTTATTTAATAACGGAAAAGGGCCAGTTTCAAAAATATTTATGGGAAAAGGCTGTTTCCTCCCAAAACGCGTCCACGTCAGCGCGTTTTGGGGGGAAACGACAGCATGGACGCGCTTTGCTGAGGTGGCACAAAGCGCGTCCACAGAGGCGCTCTTTAACCCGTATTTAAAAAAAAAAAACTATTCTCGAATTTTTTAAAAATTTACGAGAATAAACCTTTATAAAGGTTCAAAGTGACAACATCATTTTTTTTAAGGTGTCATCAATTGATAAGAAAATATAACTTACAAAGGAAATCTTTATATAGACCCAAAGTCTCATTTACCTTGTTTTCTTGAGCAAAGTGGTATATGAGATATGTGTATATATAGACTCATGAATAGTTTTACAGCTTGTTCCTAAACAATGTGAGATTCCTTCCTCTTTTAACTAACAACATGAGATAAATGCTACACTATATTTGATTTTTTTTTTACAAAACAATTTCTCTTTTTGTATATTTTGTTAACATTTTCTTATATTATAAAAAACAAGAAACAAAACAACTCAAATATATTTTTTGCAAATCTAATTATAATTATATTACTACATCAAACTTTTGCCCATCGATTTATACCACCTATGTTTGTTGGGTGTAGTATATGATAGTATAGAGCAGCTCCCACCTGATTACTATGAATTAAAAATTGATATTAAATTAAATAAAAAATAAAATAAAATTCGATTCGATTCGATTCGATTCGATTGTATATATTGTAATTTTTTAACTTGAATTAAATGTTTTTTAGTAACCACTGAAAAAAAAAAATCAAATTTTATAAAACCGAATCAAACGCTAGTATTAAGTATGGAGCTAATTTAAGGGTGATAGGTATTTTGATGGCTGCTTAAGTTTTTTAGCTTTTCCATTAACAAATTTTACTAAGTATTTTCTTAAAAAAGTATTACAAAAAAATACTTGTAAAATAATTAATTAATTTTTAAGTTAACAAAACAGTCCATTGAAAACAATAATCAAATAATCGAAATCCCTGAATAACAATTAAATATTTATAAATATGAATTTTTTTAGAATGCAAATTATAAATATGAAGGGAGAATAAAGTTTAAACTTATTTCATTTGAGTAGTAGGCGAAAACTTTAATCACGGTCAATTTGTAATTAATGTTTGAAATTTTTAATTTGAGCTTAATCGAATTTTACTTTTATAGTCAGATACAAACTAAAACTAAGGTACTCTTATATTTAATAAAAATCAACTTAAATTTCATACTATTTTTAAATTCAATTATAAATTAAAATTAATAATAATAATAACATTTTCTTTTGGTAGAACAAGACTCGAGACTTCTACTCTATTAAATATAATATAATATAAATAATAATTTATACTGCTATTAAATATAATATAAATAATATAAATATAATTATAATTAGATTTGCAAAAAATATATTTTAGTTGTTTTTTTCCTTGTTTTTTATAATATAAGAAAATGTTAACAAAATATAAAAAAAGAGAAATTATTTTGTAAAAAAAAAAATCAAATATAGTGTAGCATGTCATCTCATGTTGTTAGTTAAAAGAGGAAGGAATCCCGCATTGTTTAGGAACAAGCTGCAAAACTATTCATGAGTCTATATATACACATATCTCATATCCCACTTTGCTCAAGAAAACAAGAGAAATGAGACTTTGGGTCTATATAAAGATTTCCTTTGTAAGTTATATTTTCTTATTAATTGATGACACCTTGAAAAAAATGTTGTCATGTTGAGCCTTTATAAAGGTTTATTCTCGTAAATTTTTTAAAAAATTCGAGAATAGTTTTTTTTTTAAAATACGGGCTAAAGCGTGTCCCCAGGGGCACGTTTTGCTGTCGTTTCCCTCCAAAAAGCACTGACGTGGACACGTTTTAGGAGGAAACGTCCTTTTCCCGTAAATATTTTTTTCTATTATTAAATAAATTTTTTGATATTATTGAGTGTTTTGCCCCATGTCCAAATAAATAAGATTGAAAAATGTAAAATAGGGTGGCGGTGTACCGTTGGAGAACAGTACAGACAAAATTCACCGCCTTGAAACAGTAAAAAGTTGAGCGGTTACCGTAAAATTTGATGGTCTCATTGCTCCATATGGAAAACATCTTGAACTTGGAGTCATTGAGTTATGTGATCATCAGTGATTGGTTGATTGACATTACCATCATCATACCATAATTAAATATGTCAGGTGTCATGCATTGTCAATAAAAATATTTAAATTTTTTATTTAAGTTGTTAAATTATTTAAAAATTATTATTTATATCACTAAATTGTTATATATATATTTTTAATTTTGTCTAAAAAGCTCCAAACAATAATTTAATGATCGGTAATATAGATCAGTATCTATCGACAAGTAAAATAACGTATCATAGATTCAAGTCGATCTGACGATTAGTGTTGAAGATTGGAGAATAAAGATGTTTAGATTTTAGTTTTACAGATTTATGACGTTCAAAGCTGTTTCATAAAAAAAATAGAATCATAGAAGAGTGGAGAGCTTTGGATTGATATAAACAGTGTGAATAACGAAAGTCATGCAACAATAAATTTAACAATCCAATGATCTAAATGAAAAGTTTTGAATAGTTCAATAATTATTTTGTAACTTTTTGAAGTTAAATGACTAAAACATAAACTTACTAATAACTTAGTGACATTAGGTATAGTTTATCCAGAAAAAGGGATAAATCTCGAAACTATATATGAACTTTGTTTTAATGTACAAATTTATACATAAACTTTGATTTTGTGCAATTTTGTACAAGAAATTTTAATTTGATTAAAGTCTCACAAATTTTAACACAATTATTGATATAACATCAAATTATATTTATATATTACGTATACAGATAATTTTATTTATTAAATATATAAATAAATTGATATATTTATTTCTTTGCATTTGTATGATTGAATCAAAATTAAAATTTCATGTAAATACTTAAATCATAATCAAAATTTTATATATCAAATTGAACATTGAATAAAAGTTTATGTATAATTTAAATATTTGTCCAAAAAGAACTCCAATAACTATATACATTGATGACTTTTCTGCATAACATCACATCATATGTTATCCATTTGACTAATATAACAACGTCGCATCGTTTAGACCATTGTTTCTTTGTCCTTCCACTTTTCTATATTTCAAATCAGTAGCCTTTTCTCTTTTACCCATCCAGCTCAGTGTTGAATGGCGTTGAATTAAATAAATATAATCAGATTCATTTTTAAAAAAAATAAATAGGTAAAATTATGATTAAATTTCAAGAGAAAAACAAGATAAATAATTTTGATTCCATAATTTACTCATTTAAAACATTCAATTTAAGGGAAAAAATATAATTTAATTTTTTTTAAATTCTAGATTTTTAACAATTTTTTTAAAAAGTGATTTATTTATTTTCAAAATTGATAGAAATTTAAATTATTATTCGATTTATTTGAATTATAAAAATTTAATTATATATTTAAATTGACTTAAGGTGAGTTTAGATGATGGTGCATTTATTTGCGATTAGTGTAAAAATAATTGTGATGATGAGATTATATACTATAACGATATTGTAATGTAGAATAAAAAATAAACTAAATACACTGCATTATACCTTTCATCCAAACTTACCCTTAATACTTTACTAAAAATATTTTATGATATTAACATAGAATTTAATAAAACTTTGTATGTTATATATAGCTTTTGTAAAAGCAAATAAAAGTAAAAAGGCAGGATTAGGTTGGAGTTGCTTTTTCCGAAGGTGGAAAATGTTATATGCTGACCAGAAGATTGTTCGAATCATCGTCTTTTTTTAATAGAATAATAAAGTAAAAAGTAATATATATTTTATTATAAAGTAAAGCAAAGCAAATGGGAGGAAAAAAATAAAGACGACCTTTAGGCAAGGAGAATATTACGTACTTACTACTCGCTACTTACTTTATCCTTTGCTTGGCTTACGCTCCCACAGTTCGCCTAACTGGTTTAAATTCATTTTCTTTTATTTTTTTTACGATTCTTGTATATTTTGAATTATCATATTTATTGAAATCGAATAATCTTAAAAGATGAAGTTTTATAAAAACAATATAAAAAATTAGTTACGAAAATAGTATTGGATTTAGATTATTTATGAAAATTGATATTTTTTTCATTCAACTTATATGCCATTAACCTTTGAAAGCATTACCACCCTAAATTATTCCCCGTCATCAGTTAATTATACGGTAAAAAAACAACATTTTTTCGAGTGGTGTCACTTTGTACATTGGTGTTTTTCGAGTGGTGTCACTTTGTACATTAGTGACACTACCATTTTTTTTTAAATACAATTTTTTGTGGTGTCACTTGAGAAAAAAAAATTGAAATCGACATCAGTTTGAAATTTTTTAAAAAAATTAGCCTTAATAAGTAGTACTGCTTGGCAGTGTGGCAACAACGACACCTTATAAATACCCTTCCCTCGGGCAAAACAACAAATTTCGGATGTCTGTACTTTGAAACAAAACGGAAGAGAAAAAAAACAAGTTAGAAATAAAAATTGAAGATCAACAATATTTATTTTTCATTTTGACTTTACAAATTAAGTTTGAGCTGATAAGGTTAATTTGTAATTATTTTTATATATTTTTAATTTATTTTACCATTATGCATGATTATGTGACTATATATTGATTATTAATAGTATGATATGCAAGTTATATTATTTGATAAAAAGTTTTTTTTTGCTTTAAAATGGTATGAATTGTTTTAATAGGAATTAATATTTTTTATTTATAATTTATTTTACAGATTTAATATCAAATATGAACAACTAATTATTCGTATACATCCATTTTGATGGAGGTAATTTTTCAAACAAAAGTTGGTTATATATTTAAATTATGCCATCAAATAGAAATGAGATTTAATAAAAGTGTAAAACTTGACGAGGTTTAACAAAAAATGACATCCTCTATAGTACCCAATACTATAGCAGTAGCGAACACCCACCTATATCTTATGTATCGTGCTTTGCCACTCGACAAAACTCACGGTACACTGTTGATAATACTACTAAACCTCAATTGTACGAACGGGCAACTTGAAAACCAGTCAACAAAGTCAAGTACATAAGGTGGACTTTATTATTACATGCGTCTAGCATGAGTTCCCCTTATCAGTTTCAACATATACGCTCAAGTAGCGCACATCTTCTCCCACGCAACGACACTACTTGGTAAAATTTTGAATTTTGCTTTAGCTAAGAAAATATCAAATTGGTAAACTTAGCAACACCATCACCTAATGATCGTTCAATCAACTGATACCAAAACGGTGCAAGTTCGATCACTTTATTTGAACCCGTGACCGCAACGTGTCAACTAGGAGCTCGAATTACAATACAATATCTTATAAGGTGATGGTGCACTTCCCACACAACAAATGAAATCTGTGGATCCCCAAGTGCCACCTCTCAGTTAAGGAGGATGTCAAGCCGACTCTAAGCTCAAACATCTTAATCAGTGCTACCGTTCCAAGTCTCGCAACATCCAATTAGGGGAAAATATGTTCATCTAGCAGGTAGCTCTGACTATAGACACACACTCTCAAAACGCAATACTCACCTTGTCCATAACAAATTACCCTATCAGTTAAACATGCTAACTTAAAAAGTAATGACATGTAAATTTATAAAATACCTATGAATAGCAAGTAACAATTTTTTTACTGGCATATTAATTAACATGGTTGTGTGATCAATTGCTCTGATTAATGAACCCATTTTGATATATGCACAAACAAAATTAAATAAATGTATTATTTTAAAACAATAATGCTTTCACCTAATAATATTTAATAAAACCCATTTACGTAAATAATTTTAATAATTTTTTATTTAAATAAAATTTTCACATAACAATATTAATTACCAACTAAACAAAAAAAAACCCAAGTAAACCAATAAAACAAATATATATAAACATATAAAATATTAACAATAAAAAAAAATATAAGCGTAAACATTAAATCTATATAAATATTTAAAATAAAATATAAACATACAATATAAAAATTATTATTACAAACAAAATAAAAAATCATACCTTAAAACTCTTAAAATTTTTTCCTAAAACTCTAACGCAAGCAATTTTTTTTCTTCTCTCCAAAATTATAACATAAATAACTTTTTTTTTCTTTCTCAAACTTCACTTTTGTTTATTCAATTGGGACCATTTACTATATATATATAAAGAAAGAAATAAAAGGATGAAAAAATAAGAGTTAGGGGTGAGTCCTGACTTGTTCCACCTTTTTGATTAAAATAATATAAAATTAAAAAAATAAATATTTTTTAAAAAATATATCGGTGTTGTTATTGTGTTAAATGACATCACTTAAAAAAAATATTTTTCTTCATCCTGATTATTGACATATAGTTGAGACTAATTTAAGGTGAACCCAAGTTTACAATAAAAAAATATTAAATTTCGTAAACAATCGAAATTTAATATATTTTTGTAATTAATTTTTTAAGTGCCTTAATAAAAAACCCGAAATATGGACATTATTATATTTCATATCAAATTTCAATTATTTTATTTTCTTAACCTGCTGATATATAAAAAAAAGAGTAAATTATAAAAATAGACACTTTTATTTGTCTCATGTTACATTTTAGTTATTTATATTTGAAATATTATTTTTTAGTTATTTACGTTATCATGTTGTAACATTTTAGTCATTGAGCGTTAATTGTTGTTAATGGTATAACGGTAAGCTGACGTGACACGTTAAATTATTATTTCAAACGAAAATTTTAAGTTAAATTATACAATTGGTCCATATATATATTTTTATTTTGAGCAATTTATATTTTTTTTTATGTTAAAAGAGATGGAGAAGGGGGGAAAATAGTGAGAGAAGCAAAAGAGAATGAAAAAAAAAGGAAAGTTAAAAAAATATAAAAGAAAAAAATTAAATTGCTCAAAACGAAAAAATATGGAGACTAATTGTATAATTTAACCTAAATTTTTTATTGTTAAATGATGATTTAACATGTCACGTTAGCTTACCGTTACACTATTAACGTCAATTAACGGCTCAGTGAATAAAATATCACAACATGTTAACGTAAATGACTAAAACGTAATATTTCAAACAGAAGTGACTAAAATATAACTCGGGGAAAATAAAAGTGATTATTTAATAGTTTACCCAAAAAATTGTAAAAAAAAAGGCTTAATTTTTGTTTAAGATTTTTTTTATTGTGAACGCGAGAATGTCTGATTTTGTAGTAAAAAGAAAGGAACATTTTGCTCGTTTCTACGTAGGACCGCTCACAAAGGGGTGGTGGCCCCAACCAAACTCATAACAAAGCTTCTTGGAGAAGCATTGACTTGAAATAATCCAGTGTGCTCACGCTCATTTTAACCGGCTGTTCGATTATACGAGATTCCTTCTCAGGTCGAAACGTGGCATACATGGGTGGGGATTTTATGGTAATTTGAGAATGCCTACTTTCACAGCACCTTCCTTGTTAAGAATCGCTTGACATTCGCTACTCTTTGAGAATCTGATTTTTCTTTTAGTTTCCACTTTTAACTCCTTTTCACTTTTAGATAATCGCCCCAACATCCGTCTGCAGAACCGGAATTAAATAACATTAAAACCGTACTCTATTTAATTTTAATAAATAAATAAATAATCTATGATGGAGCCCACCATAGCGTACTACCAACTGCCCAGAGATCATCGCATCAGCGACGCCTCTTTACTGGTCGCAGTGTAAAGAAATACACTTTTCTTTGTCGTTTCGTTTCCCCCAATCGAATTGAGTGACACGCGTTAGATTTCTATTGGATGGATGAAAAAACAAAACGAGGAAGAGAAAGACATGAGGCATGGTTGTTCGTCACAAGGGTGGAGGAAGTGATGTAGTGAAGCAAATTAAAATAATATATGTTTGATTTAAATAATTGATTTCTTATCAGTCTCTAGCTGAAATAAATAAATGATTATTATTAAAAATTGTATTTATCTTTTAAAGAGAAAAAAATCAAGATAATTGGAATGAAAATTAAATTAACAAACTCTCATTGAATTATTATAAAAATTATATTAATAATTAACTATTTAAATTCGTAATATATGAAATCAATATATAATTAATAACAATTTTTTTAAAAAAAGGAAAAATAATAAAAAAATTAGCAAAAAATCTGACGTCCTGACGCGACACTCCAAATTCGTCACCCAGTAAGGTGCGACTAAGGGCCGATTTCGTCAATGTTGACGTTGTGCAAAAGAATTGGACTGATCCGATATTTTCCTCAATAACCAGGGCAAATTCGTCAACAAGAGATTTCACTCAATTAGATATCCAGGACCGCGCTACCGCCAACTCCGTGGGTCAAGTTCGGTTTTGTTTGTATTCTTGAACCTGCTTATTTATTCTTTACCAACCGTTTAGTTGTTAATTAGTTTTTAAATAATATATAATTTTTTTGAATAAATAATATATAAATTTAAAATTATATAAAAAGGTAAAAATATTATTAATTTTAAAAAATAAAAAGTATCCTAAATTATATACATAAAAATACATACGATAATGTACAAACAATGTTATAAAAATAATATATAATAATATATGCAGTATTTTGCATAAATATATACAGAAGATATATCATAAAAAATAAATAAAGTTATCATGCTTATATATATATAATGCATTACATAAATAAAAGTTATATATCTTTCATAAATTCAGTATAGCAAGTTTATTTTGTAAATCGATAATTATAAATAAATCATACTTATATTGTATACAAAAGTGAATTTAGGGGCTTGCATAGGCTTCCGGCCCCTAAAATAAAAAATTATTATTTAGATTCTCTAATTTTTAAATTTTAAATTAATAAAGTTAAATTTACACTTTGGTCCATCTAAAATTTAAAAAAATTTCCATTTAATCTTTTAAAAATTATAAAAAATTAAAATTTTATTTAGTCCTTGAAAAATTGTTCTAACTTCGCCCCTAGTTACATATATTAATCATATTAACATACATCCATAAAAAGCAATATACATCATATAAATATCACAAATTTTATTTTAATTATAACTATTATGATATTTTTTTGAATATTTAAAATTAATTATAGTTATTTTAAATGTAAATTTAGTAATATAATGAAAAATAAAAGATATTTTAGTAGGATCCAAATTCGTGCTTATATATTATAGTTAAATAATATTTTATATAATTTTAAATTTAATATTTATTTACAAATTAACACAAACAATAAAGAATGGAAAAAAGAGAGGATAAAAATGAAAGCAAACCGGGTGTTGGCTAAACAAAAAGGGGGTCAGTTCGGGTTTATTTTTTACACCTGAACCCGGCATGATTCACTAAAAAAGTGAGTCCATTTTTACACGTCCCCGAAGTCTGCGTCCTCATCTGCTTCTATTATAAAACGGGCCCATTCATTCCTATTCTCTCTCGATATTCAAGGGTGTCGTTTTTTTCATTTTTTTCCCCTTCTGTTTTGGAGTTTTTGAAATTTTCATCTGTTTGCTTAGTTTCCTAAATTTCCGGCAATGTCTGGTCGAGGCGGTGGTGGACGTGGCAGTGGTCGGGGTGGTGGTGGACGTGGCAGTGGTCGGGGTGGTGGTGGACGTGGCAGTGGTCGGGGTGGTGGTGGTCAACCTTCACAGTCTTCCTCTCGCGGCGGCGGCGGCGGCGGCGGTAGAGCAAGAGGCCGTGGATCATCTGGTTCTACTGCAACTTATAACCCCCCTCCTCCTCAGATGGCTCCGGCTCAGCCACCTCCTCAAATGGCTGTAGCTCCGCCAGTTCCTCCATCGGTGGCCCCTTTTTCTCATCCTTCTTCAAGTTCTAGTGTAGGATCACTTTCCAGAGAGGTATCGGAGAAGCTTACAATGGAGCCGGTGGCTGTGACTACGGCGCCTCCACTTCCTCCGTCGTCATCAAAGGCGATTAGGTTCCCGCCAAGACCGGGGTTCGGCACGGTCGGTACAAAATGTCTGGTTAGAGCCAACCATTTTCTCGTAGATGTTGCTAATGCCGATCTTCATCACTACGATGTAACTTTCTTTCTCGCATGTCTCCCCATTTGATTTTAAGCCTGTATTTTTTCTCGATATTTTGGCTTGTTGTTCTAATCCTTTTTTTTTTAATATTTGTTATTTTTCTCTTTTTTTTTTTTTTTGCTTGTATATCTCTGCTTCCTTCCTTTTGACCTATCTATGGATTTAAGTTTTCAGTAATTACTTTGAAAAACCGAGGGAAACCTTAACTGTTAATGGCTTGCTTAAACGAATTCCACTTGTTTAGATCATATCTATGGATTTAAGTTTTCAGTAATTACTTTGAAAAACCGAGGGAAACCTTAACTGTTAATGGCTTGCTTAAACGAATTCCACTTGTTTAGATCATAATTTTTGAATTCTAATGTTTAAATATTTCTGTTCGCTTATTCATTTACCTCGTTCATCCCTGATACTTGCATTTTCTTCTCCAATATTTTAATCGCTAGTTTTCCTTGTCATTTTTCTGCTTTGTTTTAATCGTTTTATATTTTGGTACTTCTTAGATCTCTGTTTTTTTTTTTCTGACTTTACTATACACTGAAGGTTTTAGTAGTTACTTTTCTTTAAAAAAAACCCAAGGGAAAGTTTAACTGTTAATGATTTGCTTGACTGATTTGGACTTTTTGTTATTTATTATCTCGTTGAATTTTATATTCATTGGATTTTAATGTATATTTTCCTTTTCTATTTTCTTTTTTATTTACTTGTCTCTTTGTTCATCTCTTTTACTTGCATGTTCTTCTCGTCTCTTTTGATGGCCATTGGCGCTTCATTGCTTATAGGTTACTATAACGCCTGAGGTAACCGCAAAAAAGGTTAACAGAGCCATAATGAAGCAACTTATTGATGTATACAAAGAGTCGCATCTTGGACGTCGGTGTCCAGCTTATGATGGCAGGAAGAGTTTGTACACTGCTGGTCCTCTTCCCTTCGAGTCAAAGGAGCTTGTTATCAAGCTAGCTGAGGAAGATCGCAGTGATGGTTCATCTAGGCCTGCGCGGTAATATTATTGTATCCTATGATGGTCTCTTGACATTTTACATTTTATCCGATGTCATTATACCTGTGATCTTTCTGGTTGCCTGTCATTGCAGGAAGGAGCGACAATTTAAGGTTGCAATCAAACTGGCCTCCAAGCCAGACCTTCATTATCTGAGGGAGTTTTTGAGCAGAACGCATTTTGAATGCCCTCAAGAAGTTATTCAAGTTCTGGATGTTGTTCTTAGATCTAAACCATCTCAGATGTAACTGCCTGTTGAACATTGCTTGCTGTTAAATTGCTGAAACCATTTTATATGACATCAAATTAATACATTTGAAACATCATTTGGCAGATATACTGAGGTGGGAAGGTCTTTTTTCGATACATCATTAGGTCCTAGAGGAGATCTTGGTAATGGAATAGAATACTGGTCTGGATATTATCAGAGTCTTCGACCCACTCAGATGGGTTTATCTCTTAATATTGGTAGGTACTTTGATTGCTCAGTTTGTGTAGCCACTTTGTTCCTAATGTTTCAGTATGAAGATTTACTGGTTTTGCTTTGCAGATGTGTCTGCTCGATCATTCTATGAGCCAATTTTAGTTTCAGAGTTCGTTGCGAAACATTTCAGACGAACAATCCTGTCAAAGCCGCTGTCTGATCAAGATCGTATTAAAGTATTATTACACACTGTTTTCTTGCCCTGCGTATATATTGAATTCAGTGTTTATTAATCTAACTTGCTGAATTTTTTTGCAATGCTTCTATTGCCGTATTTTTTAGGTGAAAAAGGCCTTGAAGGGAGTAAGAGTTAAGCTCATCTACATGAATTATGCCAAAACTTGCAAGATTATTGGAGTATCTAGAGACCCTATAAGCCAGTTAACGTGAGTTTGTTGTTATAATACTATACGTGCTCATAAATATTTTTAGTAAGCTACTTTTATGTGGCCTGTGTGGTAGAATTGTTTTTGGGTTATTTGTAGTCTTGTATTCACTACTTATCTAAGTTCCATCTTCAAATTGAGTTGGTTTTATTTTTTTTGCAGTTGAAAGTTTTTAGTATTCGGCTTGGTTATGTCTTGTTCTAAAATTTTGTTTATGCTTGTACATTTGTAAAATTTTGTGCTTATGGTATATTTGTCCCATTCTGTCTCATTATGTTTCTGTTCAATTTTTGGCTTTTTTAGATTTACTCTCGATGACAAGAGAACAAATGTCTCTGTGGTCAAGTATTTCCGTGAGAAATACAATGTTGTGCTTAAATATCCATCCTTGCCTGCACTTCAAAGTGGAAGTGAAGCTAGACCTGTCTACCTGCCAATGGAGGTTTTTACTTTATATCAAGATGATCTTGTTTTTGTTTTCTTTTTGTTTGTTACTGATTCTCTTGTACGATTTTGTTTTACAGCTTTGTAGTATCGTTGAGGGTCAGAGATACACAAAAAAACTAAATGAACAACAAGTTAGATCTCTGCTGAAAGCAACTTGTCAACGTCCGAACGTTAGGGAGGGGAATGTTACAAAGGTACTACAATTTTGGATGCTTATTATTTTTTAAATTTGTTGATAAGATGAGAATTGTGATTCATTTGGCATTTCATGTTTATGCAGATGGTCCAGATCAATAATTTTGAGGTGGAGGAGCTTGTTACTAAAGAATTTGGTATGCATGTTCGCAAAGAACTGGCATTGATTGATGCACGAGTTCTAAATCCTCCAGCGGTACTTATATGCCAATATGTTATATTTTCAAGGATACTGTCTGTCTTATAATAAGATTAATGTCTGTTTTGGTTGCTGCAGCTAAAGTATCACGATAGTGGACGTGAAAAAATTGTTAATCCTAGTTGTGGGCAATGGAACATGATCAATAAGGTGATTTTTTTTTTTCTTCCCCTCTTATTCTTTGAAGTGGCATTATTTGTAAAATTTAAGGAATTAGACCTGTCTCTTCAGTCTCCTCTTGTTCCAGAGTTCTTGTTCATTTTTTCAATTCATTTTTAAGGTTTGCAGTGTCTCTTCTTTGCAGTTTAGTGTAGCTATATGTCTTTTGGGAAAATTTTGCTAGGTTTTAAGGATCAACAATTTTTTTGCAGAAAATGGTCAATGGGGGTAAAGTCGATTTCTGGACTTGTGTGAACTTCTCCTCGGAATATTGGAATATGTCAGAAGACTTCTGTGCGGAGCTGGTGAAAATGTGTAACAGCAAAGGAATGGTGTGCTGTGTAGTTTTTTTAGTGTGGGTGGATGGTATATCTGGTATTATTTATCACTAGCTTGATTTCCCATTTTGTTACTCTAGGTGTTCCGCCAAACTCCTTCAATTGCAATGCGATCAGCTCGTTCTGATCGAATTGAGCAGACTCTCATGGATGTATACAAAGAGTCTGCTGGCTTGAATAAGCCACTTCAGTTGTTGATAATTATCTTACCTGATCAGACTGGCTCTTATGGTAAGAAATTCTGATGTTCTGTAAATGGGTAATGCCTGGGGTTTTTTCGTGCGACTTAAATCTTTTTGCTTGCAGGAAAAATAAAGCGAATTTGTGAGACGGAGCTAGGTATTGTTTCACAATGTTGTAAGCCTGTGCAAGCTGCAAAGTTTAGCAACCAATATTTTGAAAATGTTGCTCTCAAGATCAATGCTAAGGTATATGTTTTGCCTCACTGGTGGTGATTTGCTATAGTGTTTTCTTGTCTTGTTATCTTCTTAAATCATTTGAGAATTGTAAATTCTGTAGGTTGGGGGGCGAAATACTGTGCTGAATGATGCTATTTTAAGGAGAATTCCGCTTGTGACTGATGTCCCTACAATCATTTTTGGGGCAGACGTCACTCATCCACCGCCTGGCGAAGACTCTAGTTCTTCTATAGCTGCAGTAAGCATATTCATTATTCTCTATCATCCCCATTTTGTTACTTGATCATATTTAAGAGGTTATTGGCTGGCTGCAGGTCGTTGCTTCAATGGATTGGCCTGAGGTAACCAAGTATCGTGGAATTGTCTCTGCACAGACTCACCGGGTGGAAATAATCCAGGATCTTTATAAACAAACTAAGGATCCACAAAAGGGTTTAGTTGTGGGTGGAATGGTTAGGTAGGGAGAGATTTATTTCAGGCTTAAATTTTTAGTTTCTTCTAGAAGAGCTCTACTTTCTTAACATTTCAAGTTCTTTGCAGGGAATTGCTTATTGCTTTCTTCAAGTCGACAGGACAAAAGCCTTCTAGAATTATCTTCTATAGGTAATGTTTGCTTTTGACCATACAAATCTATGAATATATTTCTAGCAGCAGTGCTGATATCTGATTTTTGATGTGTGGCAGAGATGGTGTTAGTGAAGGACAATTCAGCCAAGTTTTGCTTTATGAAATGGATGCAATTCGGAAGGTATTGAAATCACTGTATAATGGATGCAATGCTTTTTGGTGTTTGGGCCTTCTGACCCCTGCAGTTTTCTTCCTTCCAGGCTTGTTCCTCGCTACAGGAAGGATATATGCCTCGGGTTACATTTGTTGTGGTTCAAAAGAGGCATCATACTCGCTTATTCCCTACTGATCGCAACAAAACTGACAAGAGTGGCAATATATTACCAGGTGATTCTAATCTTATAATAGGGATTTGATCGTATTTTCTTGATCTTCATTTTGTTAGCGTATTTTAATGTAGCCAGTAACTTTCAGGTACTGTTGTGGATACTAGCATCTGTCATCCAACTGAGTTTGATTTTTATCTCAATAGTCATGCTGGAATACAGGTATAATGAGGCTTCACCTGAAGTGTGATGGTTTTTATGTTAATTTTGTCCGATCTGATATTGATGTTGTTGTGTAGGGGACAAGCAAGCCCACACATTACCACGTTTTGTTTGATGAAAATGGCTTCACTGCTGACATATTGCAAGTGCTCACAAACAGTTTATGTTACACGTATGTGTTTACTCCTTTCTCTATAATCTTGAAATGGGGTGAATAAATAATGCTTTAGATCAGCACTAGTAATTATATAGTAATAGTTTTACTTTTTGGACAGGTATGCGAGGTGTACCAAGTCTGTTTCCATAGGTTTGTGATGATGTTTTTCTGTCTTGTTAAAATTGTTGACTAAGGTTGGTTTTGACAGTGAATATTTGGATTTTATGTTTGCAGTGCCTCCGGCATACTATGCTCACCACGCTGCTTCTAGGGCACGCTATTACATTGAGGATGAGATGTCGGATAGTGGATCTACTGGGGGAGGCCGAAAGCCGAAAGACAAGGTTGTAGAGGTTAGGCAGCTCCCCAGCATAAAGGATAATGTGAAGGAAGTGATGTTCTACATCTGATAAATTATGTTTGGTTGATGGTGGAAAGTTGCGCAAGTATAGTTGCAGTTTGTGGATGTTGATTGGTACAGTTGTTTTGTTGGCAAATAGCTTTTTGTTGGAGGGTACAGCAGCAGATCTTTTTACCAGACTGAAAAACAATTATCCCAATCATATATAAAATAAATTTACCTTTTCAAACTGAAACATCAGGATTTTCGTACCTCAAACAATAAATCTACTCCAATGCCACCTTTGATGATAACCTCAAATGCCAATAAATTTGAAAATATAACAATAATTCATTGATGTTAAAAATTTATCAGGGGCCTTGGGAAAAATGTTACAATTAAGTACGCACATTTTGTGTATGAAAAATCACATTTATATATTTCTCGTAACGAAATCATTTTTAATAATTAAATGTTGTAATTTTTATTGTATAAAAAAGTAATTAAGTCAATAACCTTATTGTCTAGCGCTAATAATTTGAAGATGTAAGCATTAGAAATCCCAAATCCGTAATTGAAAAAAAAAAAAAAAAAAAAACATAATTTACACCATTCTTAGCCTGTTTTTCAAGTATAATAATAACCATTGTGGAGTCCTATTTAATCCATTGGTGGACATAGTAATTATTTAATTTTGGTGGTTGAGCGAATTGTTGTCTGAAGTTTGGATTATTATATTGCACACACCGTTTGTGGATTACGAAAATTTCATAAATGTCCTTTATTTTTAACACACGTTGTTAAAAAGGATTCTTAGTATCATTCTTCTTTTAGATCACTGATTAATACAAGTGTGATGGAATTTTAATGAATAATGTCATTTTATTGGAGTTTTTAAATGTTCAAAACACAAATGGTCACCTCACCGCAACTCTAATTTTCTACCAGAATTTAAAGCTCCAATGAATAAAAAAGCAACCCTAATTAAAATTATTTTTTTAATTTACAAATTTAATAAACATAGTAAATACAATTTTAATATTTCATTAAATGATTTTATAAATTTACATATTTTTAATAATTTCATAAAAGTGAAATAATTTTAAAAGCTTTTATTATCTATAATTTTTAATCTAATGTTTTTAATAGTCATATTCTATTATTATCTCATCGTTACAACTGCGTTTGAATCTAAATACACACCTCACCACTATTTCTAATCTCACTGCTACCTTTGTTTTTAACCTTACCGAAAATAAATGCATCGCCCATCCCAATTAAACCTCAGTTTGCTTATAGTGTTTTTTACTTCGCTGAAGGTGGACCAACCATGCCATTAAAATTTTAATAGTTTAGGCTTAGTTTAGATTAGAGGTGTACATAGCCCGGCCCAAAATGTGGGAGGGTTTGGACAAAAATATAGGCCCAAAAAATGAGCTTGGGTAAAAAATGAGGCTCCTCGGGCATGCTTTTTTGGCCCGGGCCCGAAATATTTTAGTATTATTTTTTATTAATAAAATTTTAACTTTAGTATTATTATTATTTTTTGGATTGTTGGTGATGCTGTTTTTCTGCTGTTTTTATGCTATTTTTGCCACTGTTTTGGTGCTGTTAGTTGCTGTTAATTGCTGTTTGTTGCTGTTTGATGCTATTTGATGCTGTTTTGGGGCTGTTTTGGGCTGTTTTGATGCTGTTTTATGATATTTTATTGTTTTGTTGTTGTATTTAATATTATTTCGATATTGTAGAACTTTTATTTTATTATTAATTTGGTTATTATTTTAGTTCAAACAAGTTGTTTCAATTTTAATATAATTACTTCTTACTGTTCTATTGTCATTTTTAATATTATTTCGATATGATTTTTGAGATCCTATAATATATTGATTGAATATCAAGACTTAAAAAAAGAAGACTATTTACTACTTTTTTATATATTAATCATTAATATTTAAGTTGAAGGCTCCGTATCTCAAGTTTCCAAGTAACAAACATGTGTTTTAAGTTACTTGCAAAAGTTGAAATGTCATTTGATTTTTTTTACCAAATTAGGAACGTGTGTTTATTTTATTCCATATTTAATTTTTTTAAAATTAAAATTTTGAGAACATGAAAAAATTATTAATAAATTAAGCTAAACAAATTAAGCATCTATTTTCGTAAAGTAGAAAATTAAATGGTAGAATAGTATCATTATGAGATTCAAAGTAGAAAATAAGCATCTATTTTTTTTAAATGTATTCGATTCATTATTTTTTATTTTTTATTTAATAAAATAAAAAAATAATACGGGCCGGACTCAGGTTTACCGATTTCATGTCGGGCCGGGCTTGGACAATTTTTTAGGCCCATATTTCGGCCTGGCCCATGTACACCTCTAGTTTGGATGAGTGGTGCGTTTACTTTCGGATATTAAAAACAACAATGTCACTAAAATTAGTTGAAATTAAAAATAGCGATAGAGTGTATTTGGATTCAAACGCAGCTGTAACGATGACGTGTAAATAGAAAATGAGTATTAAATTTCTCTCATTTTATTTTTTTCCCCTCAAATTCTGTTGATGAATAAAAAATCTTCTTAAAATATCAAAAGGAAAAGCTCTCATTTAATCCTCTCATCTGATTGTATGAAAATGGTTTTGTTCATTCATCAGCTATTCTGCTCTATCATTGCTTTTATCTGTTTCATTTTCTTTTCAATCTAAAACTAAAAAACAAGCACCATCTTTTCCATTCATGATGACACAGAAGGTGAAGAAAATTATAAATTTTGATTCATCAATGGGTATGGGTGGTTAACCAAAATAGAGAAGATAAAAAAAGAAGAAGCAATGTTTAAAATAAAAGTCACTTTCCTTTTTTTTTTTTTTCTAAAAAAATGGATGATTGAAAATTTTAAAAATAATTTTCATTATTTTCACCAAAATGTTTTGTAGAAGTGAAAAAGATGACAACACGAGTTTTTTAACTTTAAATGAATTCACATTGGTTCAAATCCATATAAGCACAAAAAATATTTATTTTTTAACTTTTTTTTTTAATCTTGAATCCGGTACCCTGATTCGAATCCATATAAATACAAAATTTATTTTATTTTATTAAAAACATGTTTTTATTTCTATTTATCAAAATGTTTTTTTTTTATTTTTAAAAAATAGAAAATGAAAATCATGTTTCTATTTACCAATATTTCATAAATTAAACTGACTTTAATTGTTTTAAAAAAAAAAGAAATTTTACTATTGGGAAAGGGAAGGGAATGCTTGCTATGGAAATTGGGATGGAAAAAAAGGAAGTTGTTATAGTTAATAAAGAAAAAAAGAAGAAGATTTTTTTGGTATTTTTTATGTTCGTTTTACTGTTTATGTTTGGGGTTCGTGGTTGTCCGTTTCAACAATATCATCTCCAACGTTTAAATCTATGTCTGCAATTACGAATACAATGTGCCTTACCATTAAACCCAACACTTGTTGGTAAAAAAATTAATAAATAGTGTAAAATTTATATGATATTTTAAAAACATATATATAATTTAATGGTAAAATTGTAATTTTTTTGAAGGATAATGTTAATATTGTAATTATATTTATTATTTATTATTGTAATTTTACATAAAAATTAATCTAATTAATGTTTTTTTAAGTATTAAGTTATGTTACAAACATGATGTCAATGTAAAAGATTATGTAGAAAATATATTAATAAAAAAAGGTTTTTGTTGAAATGATTAATTTGAACCTTTAAATATGTTGATTTAAATCTTACTACACCAACTCAATGAAATTCTTTTTTGAAACAACTCAATCAAGAATTTAAATAATATATATATATATATAAGTTACCATGAAAATTTGAGTTAATTGCACCAAATGCCTCCAAACTATAATTTTCATTCTAAATTAGTCCCTAAACTTCAAATCATTTTAGTTACATCTTCAAACTTTTGATGTTATATCAATTAGGTCATTTTGTTACTACAATTGTTAATTTAACTATTAAATAACACATTAGATTTTATATAGCATAGTTTAAAATAGAACATTTAAGAAAAAAATGAATATTCTAAAAATATTAATTTTGATATTTTATTTTTCATTTTACTTTTTTTAAATTTCATTTTAAATTTAAGTGTATAAAATTTGACAAAAAGACTTATGCTCTATTAATTACTTAGAAGTAAAACAAATTGACACAAAATTAAAAGAAAAAAAAAAGGAGGGCTTAAAGTAACAAATGCAAGAAGGCTAGTATAAATTAAATTTACTGTCAAAAAAGAACATGTATGAATGTAATTTACACTACAGTCAATCACAGTAAACCCCTAAAACCTGTAATTTTACATGGCTGATGATGAAGATACACAGTGAAAAAAAAAAAAAAAAAAAAGAAAGAAAGAAAGAAGACAGCCGTGAAAATAACCTACCAATTGTTTTGCACATTGAGCAGCCGGTGGAATCCTTACAGGATATGCTACAAGAACAGTAGACCGGTAAGCATGATTATAGGTAGAAGTAAAGCTAGCATGCCCCGTATTTGATCCCGCGATGAACCATCATTGCTCATCTGCCCCGCGTTGACAAATTCAGTTCTTCCTGTGTTGATATTTGTTGAGACATTGACCGACATTGAACCTGATCTCAATACACAATGGAGCAGATTCAGAGTCGACATAAACTCGATGAGATAAAAATGGAAACGAGCATTGGTATTCCGAATTTTAACATCTTCCGCACCTATTGAATATGTCCTCTTAAAACGTGATGGTGGAAAAGTCATTTTACAGGATTTAGGAGGTTGTTGAACTGGAGATTATTGGATAAATCTATTCTAATGTATAATACGAAAGTTCATTTTGACACTTACAGTCATAGTTGGTCCATCCGATCCGTTGATTCACCAAATCATATACAAAGATTTTGTCTTTTAGAACAAGATCTGCAAAAGAAAAAGGAGGAATATTTATGGCTTACTACATCATGCAGGCAAAAATCATCCAGCTAAGGGACATATAAAGCATTAAAATTTCAAGCACAAAGCTAAGCTTAGGCCTACAAGTAACAAAATTGTCTCCATCGTAACTTTCTGAAAATTAAACACGTTATAGAAAGCCCAGAATTCATTAAGTCTCCAAACAAGTATAACGTAATCGATCTGAACATTCTGTGTAGTGAAAATACCTCCTAAAATTGTTATCCTTTGACCCTGAATTTTCTGAAAGCCTATGCACCAACTTGCAGAACCACCCTGTAAACATAAGTCAGCCGTTTTTCATTCAGAAATTCAGGATATGAAATAAAAACGACACAACATACAAAACAAGGAAGTCCGTTCAGACTGACGTTAGATTTTAGAGCTGGTCTCAATATACTTCCACTTTGGAATTGAAACATGGGCTAATAATGAGATTCAAACAGCTAAAAATACAAAATAGAAAATAAATAACAAAGAACCCCATCAAACTATTTTGTTCAAACGAAGAAAATCAGACAAACTCTACAGCATAACAGGGAGAAAATATGATACAGTAGATAGAAATCTATGTATGCATGTCCAAAGCTTTAGATAACTTACGATAGAATTCTGCTGTACAAGATAGTCTTGCGGATTTAAAATCAAGGATGCACCACCAGCAAAGTTCAGACTAACTTGAGGGAATATGTCGTTGACACTAAACCGAATGTTAACATACTCTCAGTTACGAGTTACAATCATCAGTCACTGAAACGAAATGAAATAATATCAGTGGGGAGTCAACCTGGAGGTTATAAGGTAGCATTGATTTCCTTTGGAAAGAATAGGGCGCACGGTTTGTGAAACAGCATTTGTGATCTGCACAACAAGAGAATAGTTAATCACTAAACTCGTGATTCACAACTAATATCAGAAAACAAGCATAACAAGTGAAAAGCATATATATATATTTTAAATGACAGTTGATCTTCTTAATGTTGGCCAAGTATCAGTAAAACCTAGCTTGAGACTTACAGCACTCATGAAAGCATCATAAGCTTCATCAGCTAGGTATGCTAAAGTTGTCCCGGAATCAACTATTGTTCCTTGGTTGTTTGATGTAGAAAACACTGATGGGTTTATTGATAAAACTTGTCCACCAACTGAAATGCTCCGCAGATCAAGATTATAGTGAGGCCTGAAATTTCGTGGTGCAAGGATGGTTAACCAAACAGCCAACGAAGCCTTATATTTTCCAACAGTCCCCACTATACATCCAACAAGCAGAAATTGTAGCATATCTATCTCATAAACCTATGTATGTAAGATTGTGTACCAGATTATACAGAAAAAAATAAAAGAAAACATACTGTGATGGGACAAGCGGAGTGTAAACCATATTCGGCTCCAAAATCTCGCCAAAAACAAGTATACCCCCACCACTATTACTTCCTTTTAAACAGTGGGAAAAAATTTTGGGAGTTATTCCCTGTGATGAAAGTTGAGAGATTACAGATAAACTCTGCTGCCCAAATCCAAATATTCCATCAACAGCTCTATCGGACTTTGTCAAGTCCCCGGTCTGCAACACGCTACACCTGTTTCACAATCCACAATTTAAGCCAACAAGTTACATCTTTCCAATCAAACAAATTGGAAACAACACGATTAGCATCACGAGGTTGATGAACTATTTAGCTCACCCGAACATAATGGGTGCTGTAGAATTAGTAATCACAGATCCTTCAAGAATTGAATTAAAATGCAACAAGTCCGCTACATAATAGCCTGATGTTCCACTACCATCTCCATACTGAAATGTGTAACTGCACTGATTGCTCTGACCCGAACAGCCGGAATCCGAAGATTGGAGACCTGCACTACATCTTTGGTCTGAACATGAGACCAATGAAGCTGTTGATGAGCTTCCAGGATCATACAAATTAAGCTGAATCTGTATGAAGAAAAAAAATAACATAGTTGCTCATTTCATTTTCTTTCAATCATTGAAAAAGAAAAAAAATACAAGGAAAAGCGAATTTTACTTGAAGTCCACTAGATTGAGGACAACCATTGCAGGAATTGCACCCTATCCATAGAACATCACTTCCAGTATCAATCTGTACATAAAATTCCCTTGGAGGAGACCCTAATTGTACTTTTGTATAATATAACCTAAACACACACACAAAAAAGAAATAAATCAGTAAATTAAAAGAAAAAGCAGCCAAAGCAAAGCATAAACAAAGAAAAAGGGAAAAAATTACTGTTGTAGAATACAATTAATGAACCCCAAAGTAAAAGAGACACTAAACAACTTTAACAAAGTGAAGGACAGCGAAGAAGCTAATAAAAATGATAAATTTCATGTAAATAGTAAATACCCAACATTGAAAATTCGTCAGATATTTAACTTTTCAATCTAAATTTAGAAACCAATTATTCAAAACCAAGCCTAAATTTAAAAAAAAAAAAAAACCAAGAAAAGTGCAGTAAAGAAATTTGATTGGAACTTATTTACCCAACAAGAAACGGATCATAGGTCCCCATAACAGGAAAATCCACAACGCCACCAGAAGAAGACTGCAACAACCTTCCGTGCCTGAGTCTATCTCGTTCTCTGAGTTGACTCAGCTCCAACTCATGACTCGCCAGAGGAATTTTTCTCTCCAGCTTCAAAGTTGCAGGAAAACTACCCATAACCACCGCAGCCTCAAAAAGCAAGGCCGCTATCAAAATCCAGGTGGGAAAAACCGCCGCCATTTTCCCCTTGCTCTTCTCTTACAAAAACTTTGGAGTAACTATCTATGTCTTTGGCTCTTTGTTCTTTTAACAAAATTATTTCTCTCTAAAATAAAACAAATAAAGATAGGAAATTTGGAAGGGGAAAAAAGGGTTTGTGGAAAACTAGAAAAGAAGTAGGAAGATAAATGGACGAGAAGTACTCAGGAGAGATGAGAACATAGAGGATTCTATAGCTTGAGGGAAAGCTAAAAAGGAAACACCAACACGACACAAACAGGTTTTCAATAAGACATGGATTACGTTACGTTGCATATTTATATTAAAAATATATATATAGGTTAATATGAAATATTTTCTTTTAATTTTTTAAAATTGGGTATGCATTAGTTGAAAAAAAGTATAATTGTAAATTTAGCCCTCAATATTTACATATTTTTATCAATTTAGCTCTTTTTTTAGCAAAATGTAACCATCAACCTTTGACTTAGGAGTATAAAAAGCCCTCAAACTTAAAAAAAGAAGAAGCAATTAAGCCCTTTTTTTTGCATTCAATTAGGTATTTGAACTTTTAAAATACATCAAAAGGCCCTCAAACTTTAAAAAAAAAGCAATTAAGCCCCTACTTTTTTTTCCACTCAATTGGGTACTTGAATTGTCAAAATGCGTCAAAAAGACCCTCAAAAAAGCCTTTTGATCGTAAATTTTAAGAGTTGACTATTAAAATTAACTGCCTCTAATTTTTTTCAGTTAGAGCCACCCATGTCACAACCGCTACATCACATGTGTCAAAAAAAGTTATAAAAAAAATAAAAATCAACAAAAGTTATAAAAATTATTAAACTTTAATAAAAAATATAAAAAATATTTAAAATTGACTAAAAATTAGAAAAAAAATATAAAAAGCATAAAAATATTAAAAACGTAAAATTTTAATAAAATAAAATAAAATATAAAATGCATAAAAAGGGCCATTTAACTATTAACTTTAACCGTTGATCGATAAAATTAATGATCTTCAGTTTCTAGTATAATAATTTTTATAAATTTTTACGAATTTTATATTTCTTTACATTTTCTATATTTCCATATATTTTATAGTTTTTTTAAGATTTTTATAAAATTTTACAAATTTTTATGATATTTATAATCTTTTTCTAATTTTTAAAAATTAAATATTTCTTATATTTTTATTAAAATTAAATAAATTCTATTGATTTTTATTTTTTTTATCATTTTTTGCCACATGCTATGTTGTGACACGTGGTGGCTTTAACTAAAAAATATTAAGGGTGGTTAGCTTTAATGATCAAAGGACCTTTTTAATGAATTTTGGCAATTGAGTGCAAAAAAAAAAAATACACACACAAAAAAACAGGGGTTTAATTGCTTTTCTTGAAAAAGTTTGAGGGTCTTTTTGATGTATTTTGACAGTTTAAGTGCCCAATTGAGTGTAAAAAAAAAGTAGGGGTTTAATTGCTTTGTTTAAAAAAATTTGCGAGCTTTTTACACACTTAAACATTAATCTTTCAAAAAGAGTCAAATAACTTTTTTAATGGAATGCTAACTAAAAAAATAATTTTTAATGATGTTGGTCAACAAATAGTTTAAAAATAATAAAAATATTCAAATTTTTAGTATGAAGTACACGTAAATTACTAAATGGATTGTCATGTTTAAAAATATAATGTTTTAGTCTATATTTCCATTAAAAAAACAATTCAATCCATTTTGAAAAATTAATGATCAAATTCGACTTGTTTTAAAAAATTGAAGGTTAAATTTAATTAAAAATAAAACTAAATTGAAAAAAATGTAAGATTAAAAACTTAATTTGTGATTATGCCCCCTCAAAAAAGTATATGCATTCTATAGTGAAAAGGTAACTTATGGCGTGCTTGACTCTTGCATTTGTAGCAAGTTGATTAAAGAAATGTTGTGGATTTTGTTTATTAGGTGAATTTAAAATATGAAATTAAATTTATATTCAATATTTATTCGTTAATAAAATGTATTATAAAAATATTGATTGTTATGATGTATTTTATTAAAAGAGAAAAGATTGTATGAATCTGTGATTCCACACCATCCTTATCTCTCTTTTCAATAGGAGAATGATGAATCCGATTTTTCATTCTTATTTTTAGTATTTTTAGTTGGATTTGAATTTTGTCAGGAGTAAAAAGAATGGTTTTCTTATGAGTATGGAGGTCCATGACATTTAAACTTTTGATTTATCAACTTTATGTCTAAATCAGAGGCGAATTTAGGAGGGGCTGGCAGGGGCCCCAGCCCCCCTAAAATGTAAAATTACTATTTAGGCTCTTAAATTTTTTAAAAATTTTAAATTAGTAAAGGTGAAATTGCACTTCACCTATCTAAAATTATAAAAATTCAATTTAATCATTTAAAAATTATAAAGATATAGGGCCAATTTACCAGAATATACCGAATTTTAACAAAATTTATGGAAAAGGACCTAAAAAAATTATTTACCGGAAAGGGCCATTTCCCCCCAAAACGCGTCCACGTCAGTGCGCCCTCAAGGATGCGTTTTTGACTGATGTGGCAAAAGCGCTCCCTCGTGGACGTGCTTTGGCCCTGCAACGGTAAAATATATATATATATATATAAATATCCCACCCTTTTATTTTTTCACACAAAAGTCCTTACTCATATTTTCTCTCAAATTTCTCTAAACGTTCTCTCAAATTCCTCTCAAATTTCACAATAGTCCTTTAATATTTACAAAAAAGCCCTTTTTTAATTTTTTTGAAATATTTTTTTTTAATAATTTAAAAATATTCGATCCTATTAGCAATGGCCGGAGAATTAATTCGTCTCGACAATAAACACATCTCTGTCGATCAAATGACAATGATAAGTTTTAATTTTTTCAATACTATTTTATATTTTTTATGTTTACGCACTTTTAATTAAATTTTATTTTATAATTTTTTAAAAAGTCTGTAGATCGGGTGTTGCAATGCTATATTCGCAACATGTCTGGTCAGCCATCGCCGTTGATCGAGAATTACCTGCGGGAAGCGGGTTTTTGGCACGTGGCCACGATAGGCCGGGGGTGCAAGTTGGACCCGAAGTTAATTAATGCGTTGATCGAGAGGTGGAGACCCGAGACGCACACTTTCCATCTTCTATGCGGAGAGTGTACTATAACTCTGGAAGACGAGCATTTGCAATTAGGATTGCCGGTGGATGGGTACGTAGTCACCGAGTCCGCAACTTCTGGCGATTGGGGAGCCGTATGCTACGAGCTTTTGGGTGCTATTCCGGATAACATTTACGGAGGTTGGATCGAGATGGGCTGGTTACAAGACACATTCCCTGAGCCAGATAATGGTTCGACCGAAATAGAAAGAATACGGTATGCTCGGGCATACATTCTTGAGATGATTGGAGGCTATCTGATGCTAGACTTGTCACGAAACCTCGTACATCTGAGATGGCTGCTGAAACTCGTTTATTTTAGAGCAGCCGGTGAATTGAGTTGGAGATGTGCAAGGCGACGCGGCCGAATAAAGCGAAAATCGGAGGTTGCCTATCACTACTACAATCGTGGGCACGGTTTCGATTTCCATTTTTACGTCCTCGAGTCGACCACCCATATACATTCCCACTCATAACGAGGTAAATTTAATATTTGATTTTACAATTATTACGTAGATTTAAAATATAATTGTATGCTAAAAATTTATTTAATTAGGTGGAACCATTCGGCGAGTTATGTTGGAATACCTACATCGCTTGAAGATATACGGCTTCTATTAGAGCAACGATCGGAAGCACAAGTAAGTATTAAATAAAAATATATTTTCGTAATAAAATAGTCGTTTCGTATTTCGTATTTAGTATTTAGTATTTGATATTTAGTATTTAGTATTTAGTATATCATGTTAATATAGTTTGAGTGGACACCATACGAGGATCCGTCAATTCGGGCAGTAATTCCGGATGAGTTCTTTCAAAATCCGAACATTTGGCATGTAAAGGTTCCATTGATCAACTATGCCACCGTGGAGATGCACCAATCAGATCGGATTCTGCGTCAATTTGGATTCCAACAACCGATTTTCGTGGCACCTGAGGTGCTCGATGATGTGCAAAAAGTCGACTTACGGCAGTTACATACGGATTGACAAAGATTTTGGTCAGCGTATCGAAATGTGGGAGAACCGATATGATTATATACCTACTCGGGAACCGATCATCGTTCCTAAGTTAGCGTGCGTGCCGGAATACATGCCATGGTTTAGGATCCATGGCCAGCCGTATTTATTGCCGGAAGAGGAGAGGCGGCGGCAACTTCGTGAGCAAAAGGAACGACGGGGCCCTCTAAATCCAAGGAGAAGGGGTGATGAGACGGGACCATCAACAGCGCCGACACAACCACCGGACCCATCAACAGCGCCAACACAGTCATCGGGCCCAACATTTCAGCCGACAACACGCACATCACAACCTTTTCAGATTATGCCAGGTGCGTACCCTAGCCCTTATATGTATCCTAATCCATATATGTTTCCTTTTCCCAGTCCCATGGCAGGTTGGAATGCATGACCCGGTTCGAGTCCGTTCCCGACTACTCTGACCAGCCAGTCGATCTATAGGCCGCCGTCGCAAGAGGGATCGCATGAGGCGCCGTCGGTGAGCTCTTCTTTTTATCAATCTCCTTCGCCTTATTGGATTCAAACACCTCCGCCATGGACGATGCAAACACCTCCCCAGTCAATATTTTATCAAGGTGGGTCATCCTCCCAACACCCACAACCAGACCTCCTGCCGGAGGAAGAAGGATCCCTGCCTGAAGTTCCACAACCCTCACCGGAAGCTAGAAGAAGGAGGAATCCAGCGCATAACCGTCGACCACCTACATGTGGCACTGATTCCGACCGGCACCAACATTGATTCCGACCGCCATTATTTTATTTTTTTATTGTAATTTTTTATAGCCATTATTTTATTTTTTTATTGTAATTTTTTATACCTTTAATAAAATAAAAGTTGTTTTTTTATTTTTTATTGTAATTTAATTTTTATATCTTTAATAAAATGAAAGTTGTTTTTTATTTTTTTTGTAATTTAATTTTTAAATATTAAATAAAATAATTTTTTTATTTTTTTGTTATTTAATTTTTATATCTTAAATAAAATAAAAGTTGTTTATTTTTTTATTGTAATTTAATTTTTATATCTTTAATAAAATGAAAGTTGTTTTTTTTTGTAATTTAATTTTTATACCTTAAATAAAATAAAAGTTGTTTATTTTTTTATTGTAATTTAATTTTTATATCTTTAATAAAATAAAAGTTTTTTTATTGTAATTTAATTTTTATATCTTTAATAAAATGAAAGTTATTTTTTTTGTAATTTAATTTTTATATCTTTAAAAAAATGAAAGTTGTTTTTTTTTTGTAATTTAATTTTTATATCTTTAATAAAATAAAAGTTATTTTTTTATTTTTTTAATTTCATTTAATTTTTATATCCTAAATAAAATAAAAGTTGTTTATTTTTTTTGTAATTTCATTTATTTTTTATATCCTAAATAAAATAAAAGTTGTAATTTATTTTTGTTTTTATATATAGAAATTAATAAGAAATGATGAATTAGGACTAAATTGAATAAGTGAAAAAGTATGACGGGTTAATTTGTAATTTTATCATGATGGATGTTGATCCAATGTATGAATTTTGAATGATCGTAAGGGGCAAAATAAGCATTTAGCAAGAAAGATAATTTTGAAGAATAATGATGATCCGTATATTTTAGATTAATTGAATAATCTTTTTTTGTTTTGCAACTTAGTCCTTCTACAAACTTTCACCATTTTCATCAAGAAATTAAAAGAAATTTCAATGCCACCAATAGACAAAAAATGATAAGGAGACTATGAACTATTTCGATTTGGACACGAGCGAGATGTATGGCCTGGGTTCCTACACCATCCGCATAACTTCTGTTGGTTGGTTGTTTCTCGGATATCCATATTGTTGCATATTCTAGTCAAGCAAGGTCGACCCTTTGGTTTGCGATGCAGTTCTCTATCTGGTAACAACTTATACGGAGCAAGTGATACAGACAGCCACTTACGTTCATCTGGGACTGGTGGGAATACGTGTCTCCACACGTTGTACATGTATTCTATTTTATTATACACTTCGTCGACATAGCTCATGGGATCCAGACGGAGATTCTGACAAACCGCAATTACATTAGCGCATGGATAACCAAGTGCATCAAATATCCCACAGTCGCAGGTCCTATTTCTCAAGTGTACACAATATTGCCCGCCAACAACACCTTGGTTCGGTCTGTCAAACTCCGTCACACGAAACCATAGGTTGTCGCGGTCTTGACACACTGTGTGCATGATGTTGGCCCTTGCCTTCCCCTTGTTAATTTCTTGCAATACCTTCGCGCACCATACATGGCCTCCTTGCATTTGGCCTTTATAACTCGCTGCTCGCTTCGAAAATAGTGCCGCTAAACGAAAATATATCTCCCGCACAACCGATGTTATCGGCAAATGACACATTCCTTTTAGAACAGAATTTATGCATTCGACTAGGTTTAAGGTCATATGACCATATCGTAGGCCGCTGTCGTATGCTTGTGTCCACTATTCGAAAATGTATGTTGCGTAGGTAGTTTGCGCCTTCTTCGTTAACTGAGCGCAAACTCGCCAACATCTCATGAAAACGGTCCTTATTGATCTCGTACCCTGCCAAAATAAGTTGATAGCGAATATTACATACCACTCTTCAATTAAGAATAAATTGAATATTACAAATAAAATTATATTAATGGATATTACATACCCATATTGGTCACTTGCCGTTGTTCACTTGTAGAACGATGTTACTCGTGGTAGTTGGACGCAACATGCCTTAGGCAATATCGATGGTGTGTGCGATGCCATAGGCTTCCCTGTCGCTCTATTGCGGCTAGTATTCCAGGACCCCGATCCGATATAACGCATATATCAGGTTGGGGGCAGACATGCCTCCTTAACCTAGATAGAAAGAAATCCCAGTCATCAGCTAACTCCCCCGGTGTTATTGCAAATGCAATTGGAAGGATTCTCCCACTGCCATCTTGTGCCACAGCTAGCAATAGCCGATACGTATATCTACTATACATAAAGGTACTGTCAATTTGTACCAATGGCTTGCAGTATAGAAATGCATCTCGGTATTGCTTAAATGTCCAGAACAGACGCTTGAACACTTGGCATCCACGAAACAATCGATCGTTGTAGTACCCCGGTTCCATTTCAAGGTTTTTTATGCTGCTTGGGACATATCTCTCCAGCACCTGACACCACTGCCACACTTCATTATATGAAGCACCCCACCGACTATGCAACTTTTTCAATGCCTTCTGCTTAGCTATCCAAGTCTTCTGGTAAGAGGGCGTGTACCCCAATTGGCAACGAATATTGCCAATTAAGGCAACATTGTAGTCTTCAGATCCGCCTTCATCGTCGGTATTATTAAGTCAGCCAACATCTCTGAATCCATCTTCGGGTGATCTTGTGAAACACCTGTCAACGAAGTATGTTAAATAATGCAACATTACGTAATATCAGTATTATTCAAAAACCTTGAACACCTAGTGATACTGTACCGGCAAGACATGTATGTGGACTTTTTTACTTTTTAATCTCCCACAAGCCTGTCCTTTTCCTCAACGAGGCCATGATCTTCCATGAACATGTGTCTTGTCTTGCATCGCACACTTGGCCGTGCATTTATCGAGTTTGGATTTAACCACGTTGTAGTGAACCCCGTTCTTGATGCTATATTGTTTCAATGCACCAAGAAAAGTATCCTTGTTGGAAAACTCTTGCCCAACTTTTAATTCACCCGAATCCAACAACGAACTTGTACGGTTACGCATTCTGTGTGGTAGTTTAGGAAACTCCAATGCATCGTCTTGAGATAGATCGACATTATGCATGTGGGCTAAAGGAGAGTACGCCTTGAATCACGAATCTTCTTCTTCTTCATCTGAATCGCCTTCAACATCTTCAGGTATGGTTGGAACAGGCTCCGGTTCAGAAAATAATGCAACTTCTGCACTATTGAGGCCAGGCTCTCGAGGTGGATCCACATCGGACTCATCATCGGACCCACTATCATCTGGGACGAACGAGGGCCCTCGTTGGTGGATATCGTGGGGAGTACATTATCCCTTCTTAAACAACTTTCGTAACGGTCCCAATCATATGTGGATTGCCAACCACTAGAAGTTTTCCCAAATACGTATTTGTAGCATCGAACGTCGAAGGAAGGATATGCATGTCCCATCCACCAATCAAGTGTCGTGTAGGGGTTGTGTTTTCCATACTACCACCAAACCGGGATGCCTCCGTATTCTGCCTTCCACTAACAGAGTGTCGGCTTGGGGTCGTGAAGTTAAAGGAAGATCACTTGGCGATGAAAATTCTACATATACCTCAAGATAGGGTGACCCACTGGCAAGATGAGTCTCCACCATTGCCTCCAAGCTCCGAGGACCTTTGATGTCGAATGAGTCATATTTCACGGGATCAACCGAAGCACAAAATCTATACTTAATAGACTGAACTTTTATTGGCGTTGTTCCGAAGATTTTACGCCTAATTTTTTTGCGAAGTTCTATCAAATCTATGTTTCAGTTAAAAACCAGTCGCGCTGTGTTCTCCGATAAAAAAACAACACCATTTTCGGTGTCACAAACCTCACCATCATAGTAAATAACAGCAATAGTACGTTCACTCATCTTCAGTTTCTATTTTACTTTTGCCTCAATTTCTATTATACAACCTGAGAATGAAATTTCGCTCATTTATAGTCTAAGAATTGCCAGAGACTACTGTCGCAAAAGAGCGCCACGTGGGAGCTTTTTTTGATACTCTTGTTGACAGTGCATCCTGCTTGAAGCGTTTTGGTCACTATTTGTTCAGAAACGTCTTCTCAAAATTATTTTGTCGGAGATTACTGTAGCAAAAGAGCGTGCACATAGGAGCTTTTTCCGGTACTCTTGTTGACAGTGCATCCTGCTTGAAGTGTTTTTGGTCACTATTTGTTCAAAAATGTCTTCTTAAAATTAATTTGCTGGAGACTACTGTAGCAAAAGAGCTTCTACATGGGAGTTTTATTCGGTACTCTTTCTGACAGTGCATCCTGCTTGAAGCGTTTTGGTCACTATTTGTTCAGAAACGTCTTCTCAAAATTATTTTGCCAGATACTACTGTAAAAAAAAATTCAAATAATTTTTTTTGATGATATATTTTTCCCAAAACCCTAAACTTAAAATTATTTTAATTAATTAACCCTAAAATCTAGTTCATTAATTTTTCCCTAAAAACCCTAAACCCTCAAATCCTAAAAACCCCTAAACCGTAACCCTAAAACCCAAAAAACTCATACTCTAACACTAAAAACAACTGAAAAACCCATCGGGGTAGAGGGCAAAAGCGCGTCCACGAGGGAGCGCTTTTGCCCTGCATCCCCCCAAAACCCGCTGACGTGGACGCGCTTTGGGGAGAAATGACCCTTTCCGGTAAATAATTTTTTTAGGTCCTTTTCTGTAAATTTTGTTAAAATTTGGTATATTCTGGTATATTGGCCAAGATATAGACTATAAAAAATTAAAAATTCATTCAGCCTCTAAAAATTTATTCTGGCTTCCTCCTGATCTAAATGTGTAAAATAAAAAAATCAGGTTAAATTACATTATTATGTACAAAAAATTCATAAAATTTATTTAAAATAGTATAATTTAGAGTAAATTATACAATTAATCACTAAATTAAATGGTATAATCAAACTGCCTTTAGTGGAAACCGACTTCATCAAATGTCGGAGCATCAATAGAGTACATAGAAGTACTTTAGCCTTTAAATAGGAATTAAAAGTTAAGATGTATCCTAATTGTGGTTAGTTTAACAAATTTCTCCATGATTGAACAATACATCAATAATTGCAGAATTTCATTGTCATGAAAAGTATTAGAATAAAGGAAGTCAGAGTTTCCTTTGATTGAAGTTAGAGTTAGGTCGAAATCTTCGACTCAAATTCTAGCCCAAAAGTAGTCGGATGCTTTAATTTAGTGTTAAGTGCAAAGGGAAATGGGTTGGGGTTTAAGGCTTGAAAATTTCTAATTTTGAATTACAGGGAAATGGTTAAGGGTTTAAGTCTATTTAGAGGATAAATTGATATACACCTCAATACTTATAAGTATCGATGTCTTGTTGAAAAGTATACGAATCTTGTCAAGTGGTGTCGAGGTTAGTGTATTTAATTTAACAAAATATTAAAAAAAGTTTCATAATAATAAAATATAATTATAACAAAATCTATTAACAATAAAATTTTTAAAAATCAAGTGAGTATTTTTACTATGTTTATGGTACGGTGAGATATGCCCTTCCCTTGTGTAAAAGAATAGAAAATTTTAAAAAATCAAAATGACTAGACGGGAGAGTTTTAAGTTTTCTTAGAGAACTTTCAGTGAAAAGAAAAATGGAAGTATTTATAAAAAAAGGACCTCAACATCATCAATTCTTCTCTACGATAACAAATTTGGTGAGGAATTTAAATCTCACAATAGTTGTTGAGGTATGCCTCCAAAAAATGCATATTACAAAAATAAGTTCGGAAATAAAATTTTTACAATATTTTAATAAGAAAATCCTCTAATATTGTTTTGCCTTCTTCTTTAACATTAAACAATATTGTATGGCATGAGCATTGTTGTTAATGCAGGAGGACGTAAGTTCAAGTGCATTAGAGCGCATTATCCTCCTATTTATGAGTTAAAGAAGGACTATAAATAATTTTAAACATTATATAAAAAAGAATCGACATGTTTCTAAACTAATTTCGTTCAAGGGTTTGGGTTGTTAAAAATAATAGTCCATAAAGGAACTTTATACTAAGCTAAAACAGTAATAATTCAAATGTACACCAACTTTTCCTATAGTTGAGTTAACTTTAAAAGCTTGTATAAATTTAAAAAAAAAAAAAGGGGTTGTAAAAAGAAATAAAGAAACTAGAGGACAAATTTGTTTTGAAGGATAGCAATGTTATAAGATTATGATTTATGAGTCATAAAAGCTTTGTAAAGCCACAATACAACAATCAAAATGAAAGAGAAAATGGATCATTATTGTTTTCTTTGCCCAAAATTTGTGGGGCAATTTTTGCTTTTAAGACTTGATAAAAATCCAAAAAAGAAAAAGAAAAAGGAGACACTACTTATTTAAAAAGAAAATACCAAAACTCTCAGGAAGTTTCTTTCCCATTAATTAACATTTTTAGTTAATTCTTTTATCATTTAATTTTCGAATTTGCGTATCTCATTATGAATGCATTGTGACTTACCATCAAACTCAATTAATGACATTTTTAATTAATATGCAAATTTATTTTATTATATAATATTATTAAAATTTTAAAATTAGTTTATATTAATGTTTCCGTGCATAATTTTTTATTAATTAAATAATAATTCAAGTTGAAATAATTCAAAATTAAAAAGTTAATTTAATTCAAATTAATTTTATGTGGATGTAGAGGTTGGATTTATTCACTATTTTTTGAGAATCATAAGTCTTCTATTGAATGAACGAAGACTATTGATTTCGAAAAAATAATAATCCAATTTTTGGAAATATTAGTTTTCATAAAAGACAAAGGTGCTTTAGTTTTTTTGAAAATGACTAATGCATCCCTATGTGTCTTTTTCTTTTGTATTGAATAGTGTGTCTGGAAGGAATGGAAATGGGAAGGACGTCTTTGAGAATATATCAATAAAATGTAAAATATATTTTCTTTTCAATTTTGGGTCTGAAATTCCATGGGAATAGTTGAGTTTGAATACTTGAATTCCCGTTTTTTTTTTTGACTTAAATAAATTAATTATTTATGAAAATGATTTAGATTCAAAATATTGTACGAAAATGACTTGTTTTTTACGGTTCATGTTGTTGCCGGCAATCTCATCATTGACATCACCCTCCATATCCCGTAATGATTGTCCAGTCCATAAAAAAATAGTTTTTTTAGTGTCGACACTGTGCCTATGGCATCAGTATGTATTTTTTCAAATACAATTTAAAAATACAGGTATTCCGTGATTATAAAAAAAGAAAAAAATATTTTAATAGGTGTCGATAATGAGAACGCTAACATCAAAAAAGCATCAAAAAATTTTCTTTTTTAGAATTTGAACCGGTGTTAGCGACGTGATAGCTGACACCTATTAAAATATTAATATTAATATTAATATTATTATAATTGTGAAATACTTGTATTTTTAAATTGTATTTGAAAAAAAACACATATCGGTGATGGTGAATACAATATCGAAAAAATCGATTTTTATAGACCAAACAATTATTACGGGATGATGGAGGGTGGTGCCGACGGTGAGATTACAAATAACAACATGAACTGTAGAAAATAGTGATTATTTAATGTCAAATTTGAAAAAAAACCTTGAATTTCCTAGGCAAAGGTTTTTTTTTTTTTTTTTTTTTTTTCAAATAGCGAAGGTGATTGTGAAATTTGAATATAGGATTTAAGGTCAATAATAACTTAAATTATGTAAATTAATGGCTTAATGATAAATTTGGCTACTAACGTTTATAAGTTTTACCAAAATGGCCCTAATTGTATTTTTGAGCCTTTTTTGGCCATCAACCTTTATTCTTTTTTTCAAATTGTTTTTTTTTAACAAATTTGATTAAGGTACTGTTAAAAAAGTTAATGGGATGATATGAAATTTCATATGTGAAATATTTTTAATGAGATGTAATCTATACTTAAAATATTAAACGTGTACATTCATTTTGAAACCTTTTTTTAGATATATAATTATATTTATTTTCTTTAAATTAAGAGTTATTTTTTTTAACTTCATGAATTATTTATTTATTTTATTATTTTTCATATATAATTATTTTATTGGGTTACCTAAATAATAGATTACATCTCATTAAAAATATTCCACTTATGAAATTCCACATCATTCCGTTAACTTTTTTAATAGTACTTTTATCAAATATGTTAAAAAAATAAATTAAAAAAAGAATAAAGGTTGATGAAAAAAAAAAAAAAAGCTCAAAAATACAATTAGTATAATTTTAACAAAATTTATAATTAAGCCTAAATTAAATAGCATTTCAACATAATTAGCTTCATTACATACACGCTTAGCTCATGGCTATGAGTAGAAAAGGTAAACATTCATTGTTTAAAGTTGGAGTTTAACATTTTATAAATTTCAACATTATAAAAATGAAGACACTGTCATATATTATTATGCTTCAGTTTTGTTTTATATTATTTCTCAATGGCTAACTCGGGGAGGGGATAACAAGTGTAATAAAAACTTGGTTATGATTATTTTTAAAAAGAAAAAAGAAGAAGAAAAAGAGCTTGATTATGATTGATTTGCTTGAAATTAACGTCATTTCCCAAGACTGTTGGCCACATACGTATTCAATTATTAATCTAATACGTCAAAGATGGTGATATTTTGGAAGATTCTTCGTTGAATTTCTCCATTTCAATTCGTTGATTTTGTCAATTTCAATTATCATCATGATTTTTTGTATTTATAATATAGTCAATGGACTTTATATGTATGACACATGTTAACTAAAATTAAACGTTGTTCATAGAAAGTTGGGTACTGAATACCAGGTCAAGTATTCAACTATAGTAAAATTTTTATTTATATATCAAGCATAAATATTATAAAATGTTATTTTTCAAAATAAAGTATTTTATAGGATGTTTCGATATTTATGAGTGTCAAATTCGATTATTCAAACTAGTCAACTTTGATTAGGGTATTTATTTGTTCGATAGATCAACTAATACGATTTAGGTTAAGAACTCGAGACCTATTGGTGTCGAATCCTCATCTATAAATAAGCCATCTTTTCCTTTTCTATTCTCTACGAAAATGAATTCTCAAACTCCATTTTGCCAAAAAGAATAAAAATAAAGAACTCGTCATTTTCTACTTATTTTTCGAGAACAAGTGACCGTTTTAAGGTTTGAACAACATCTAGCTCACCATGCTGCCAATGTGGTAAAATTTCCTACTCAATTTTTTAATTTTGTTATCATGAATTATTTTTTAAATTTTATGAAATTAAATATTATTTTTGTAATATTTTGAACAAATAGATCAAATTGTTCATGCTTGACATAATGTAAGCTTCTCGAAGCTGAATGGATGCATCCAAGAACACTTGAAGAGTGCTAGATTAATTGCAATATATAAAAATGTTTGAAATGATATGAGAATTTGTAACACTACTAACCCGTATCCATCGCCGAATTAGGGTTACGATGTATTACCATTCAAGAATACAAATTAAAACGATCACATACACGCACTTGAATTTCAATAGTCAATTTATTCTCTACTACCACATAGCTGAATATACTTTTAATTTAAACTCATAATACATGCAGATAAACAGACCTTATTACACTTTAATCGCATACTATAATCAAACACAAATGGATTACACAAAATGCATTACTTATAACCATTTGATAATAATCATATCAAATTCGGAATTTATTTAATATTAAATTAAACATTTATACATCACGTAAAACATATATAATTTTCATAATAGTAATTGACAAAAGTTACTATTCATTTGGTAAATTTTCATCTCATTAACCAAATATGCACATACTTATCATCATTTCTCATTCCAAATTTATTTTATCACAAACAATTAAACAACCGCTCATGGAAACATATATAAATATTTTATAATTTGTATTTTCTAAACACATCATTCATATATATATATAAGAAATAGCTGAATCATTAAACAACCATATTCTTTAACTCATTCTAACATACAACTAATAATATTTATCAATTAAATAAAATTATATCTATCATTGCAAGACGTTAATTACTTATAGACATATGAAACATAAATATTAAATACTATGTATCAAATAAATCAAGTCAAATTATCATATGCATGGGAATTTATATAAGCAATATCAAACCAAGATTTAAACCTAACCATCTTATTCAGTTCCATCCTATGTCCGAATGTACCAATACATTATTGAAATAAAATTCATATCAATTCATATATGTTTATCTAAGTTAAAACCTTAGCCGAAACAATTAATTATGCTATGAAATTGTATAAATACAATGATCATTACATCAACCATTTCCAAATTTACCAACATCATCAAGCCATTTTCAAACATATAACATTTAACACAAAAACCATTCATGTATAATATATAACATCATAATCAAAAGTGATATCAAACCATAACCAAAATATGACCGAAATTATCATGGAGATTATGCCATTTTCGCATGGCTTAAGTTATACATATTCAAGGTCGAACAAAATACATATTAGCCAATACATGCCATAAGTTCGAAAATAGACTTTTAAAAGTACCGAAGGTTGACGATAGTGTGGATGACTTCGATGACGATCCCCGAGCTTGTAACTTACAACCAAAATCTATAAAACAGAGTAACAAAATCACACAGAGTAAGCTAACTTAGCTTAGTAAGCCTTAAGCAAATTACACAACTCAAATGAATAATCAAAGCATTTCAAACAAGTCGAATTGTATCATTATTATTATTATACTTTAACACAATTAAGTTACCTTGGCCGAATGATAATATTTCTCATTTAGCATAATATTATTCAACTTTTCATTCCCAAAATAACACTATCTCAGTTATGTTTACATTTAAACATATATACTTATGAATTAAACTCAACTTAAATAAATAAATAAAAACATCATTCATTTGGCCGATTATAGCAAATAAAATATAATATCACATATATACACACTTATTTGGCCTAATAATCAAGATCCAATATATCATCTCATAATTACTTACTTGTATGGCCAAATACACATGGTTCATTATATCATCATATATGGCCGAATATACAAGTACAATATATCATCATGTATGACCGAACATACAAGTTCAATAAAACATCACATGTATTCAAATATTCAAGTTTAATGTAACATCACATGTGGCTAAATATACAAGTTCAATACATCATCACATATGCATATATCTATGTGGCCGAATATACAAGGTCATTTAGATCAACTTACTTGCTCATTTTCCACATAAATGAAAAGTCTTATAGACATAGACTTGAAAATAAATCACCGGTATAAAACTTGCTAGGCATAAGCCTGAATCACACACCGGCACTAGGCCTGCTAGACCCGAGGTCTGATATTTATTCACCGGCAATAAGCCTGCTAGGCACAAAGCCCGATCAAATTCACCAGAACAAGGCTTGCTAAGCCCAAAGCCTGAATATCGCTATTACAAAGTCATTCCATAAACAGTCCATACAAACTTTCAGAGGTTTTAACTCAGTCGAATAAAACTCAACCACATTAATTAAATGTTAAATCACATTCGACTACCCTACTATACAACTATAAAATTTGAATCATCATAGTAAACCATTTTATATTCGAAATAGATGATGTTTAATTGCTTAAAGACTTACCTCGGATATCGATAGACGTTATAAATCGGCTATTCGACTATTTTTACTTTTCCCCGATCCAAGTCCGATTTCTTTTGTTCTTGATCTATATAATTTCAAATTAACCTCATTTAAATATAATTCCATTAAATTGGTCCAAAAACACATAAATGGGAAAAATACCATTTTGCCCCTAATATTTAACATTTATCACAATTTAGTCCAAATAGCATAAAACACAAAATATTCAAAATTTAACTTCACCCTAGCTTGGCCTCACTAATGTCTCTAACAACCCATTTCTTTCATTTATTTCACATTTTGACCCCTCAATTTATAAATTTCACAATTTAATCCTATTTAGGAATTTTTACCAAAAATGCCTTAATTAAACTTAACAATCTAACAACCTATATTTATTTTCCATCACTAAACACCAATTTCATCAAGCTATCAACAATGGCATTTCATGAATATATCATCAATTTCAAAAATTAAAGCATGGGTCTTGAAGATTACTAAGCAACGATCTCAAAAACGTAGAAACTATAAAAAACATAGCTAGTTACATACCTTAATCAAGCCAAAATATGGACGAATGTGGCTTTCTTTTTCTTTTTCTTTCCTTAGCTATTTTCGACAACTCCAAAGATGAACATGCATGTATTTTATGTTTTTTTTTTGTTTTATTATACTAACTTATTTAATATATTATTATATCATTTACCATTTATTTTTAACCTTTGTTTTCTTTTAATATCATTTAATAAAACATATAAAACATGTACATTTAATGGCCTTACCGTCCACTAACTTACATAATGGCTAAATTTCATCCTAAGGCCTCCCTTTTTACAAAGACACATCAAATCAACCACTATTCAAAAAAAATTCTATCTTTTCATTTTATGCTATTTAGTCCCTTTTCAAATTAAGCACATAAACAATCAAATTTTCATATGAAAGTTTCACACATGCTAATTCATATATAATAAACACGAAAAATAATATTTAAATATTTTTTTGACTAGGATTTGTGGTCCCGAAACCACAGTTTCGATTAGGGTCTAAATCGGACTGTTACAGAATTACTTTCTGCCTTGCCGCAAAGATGGAGGCCGAAGATAAATACTTTCCATTTTTCATGCAGGGACGTAACTATAACACTGGAAGATGCTGCTTTAATAATTGACCATCCAATTGATGGGCATGTTGTAATCAGAGCTAGTGGCATCAATGTGGAGTACGTGTGTTATTAGTTGTTAGGTGTTGCATAATCTATGTATGGTATGAAATTAGATGGGAATCGGGTGAAATGCACATAGTTGAAGTGACTTTTCGTTCCTCCTCCCAACACATGCAACTGTGGATGAGATGGATTGATATGCCAGAGCTTGGGTCTTTGGATAGTAGGAGGAATGTTATTGCTAGACAAGTTAGGGAATAAGGTCCATTTCATGTATCTTCCTCTATTGTAGTCTTTGCAACATTCAGTTTGATGTCAACAACTTTGGCATATTTGTATAGATCGTTTTGTAGAGCGACTTAGCATCATACGAGCACAAAGCATTCTTTAAGGTGCAATGCCCATAATTTCTTTCTATAGTGTAGAGGTGGTAGCACATTGACTAGGTGAAACGATAGTTTGGGTTGGTGTAGGCTATCTTAGGTGACACACAATACATTGCAGGATAGATTTAAGGAGACATGATAAGCATTGGAAGATGAAGCATGCAAATTGAGTTGTGCTTTAGGAACAATGAACTCAATATTCCATCTATAGGGATATTATTTAGGATGGTAATTTTCAAGCTTTTGATGTATATATGTAATACTTTATACAAATTAGTAAAGCATGGTTTTATGCGAAAGGTGATCGTGTAATAGCTAAAATTTTAGTGGTGTTGGAAACAGTGATTCGAGATCACCAAATCCGACTAGTGAGTTTGAAAATTTAAATAAATTAACAATTATGAGTATGGTATTAGAAGTATTTTTGAATTAGTGAATTTTGTGATTTAAAAGAATTTATTAGATAAATTGGGTCGAAAACGAGGTATCGAGACCTCGAACTCATAAACCAAGCCATAATATTTTTATAAATATTTATGGAGTGTTATTGAGTTAGTATTAAAGTTTAGTCAGAAAATTTTAACGTTTTGATGGTTAATTAATTAAAAAGGTCTAAATTGTAAAAGGTGCAAAACTTGCTAAAATGATTAAATAGCTTAAGTGACTAATAAGGAAGGATTTAAAAAGCAATTAGACCCAAATTAAATGGGCTGGACGGTATGGGCAAAGAAATAAGTAAGAAAATAATGTGAAATAAGGGTAAAATTGGAAATTTTGCAAATTAACTAAATAAAATAAAGACTAAATTGAAAAATCTAGAGATTTCTTCATATTTCATAGGCCAAAACGCCATAGGAGGTCTGAAAGAAACTGGTTTTTCATATTTTTACACTATGTGAGTTAAATTCTTTCTTTTTCTTTGTAATTTTTATGTTTTTATGATTTTTACAATTAGGCTCACCCATTGAATTCATTAGTTTTTGATTTTATGGGTGATTTTGAAAGTTGCTATGGATGAGTACCGTATGTTTATGATAAATCATCATGGACTTGTAGCTTTAAATTCATTATATGATGATTTTATCAAGTGATTTTAATAGAAAATGAATTTTGGGACCTTATTGTGAAAAAGTTAGGAATTAGGGTTTGGCGCCAAAATTTTGAATTTCAAAGGCTGTGTAGTAGTCTAAAATAGTTGGATAAAGTGTTAATTGAGAAAAATAAGCTTAATTGATGGGTTAATTAATTAGGGACTAAATTGTAAAAGTTATAAAATTTGGGATAAAAGTATAATTTTGAAAATTGAAGGGCATAAAGAATGAAGTGAATTAGAATTGAATTAAATGCTAATGAGTGAAATTTTTTTTATTTTAGATCAAGAAACCGAAGATAAACGTGGCAAGGAAAGAGTAGCAGAATAGACCCTGAAATTTCTACAAACTTTATAAATTGGTCCAGGTAAGTTCATATGGTTGAATTTTATGATTGATTGTTAAAATTAGAGATTATATAATGTATTATTTCATATATTTGTTATGAAATCATGATTATTGTGATAAAATGAAAATCGAAGCCAAAGTTCAAATTGAGTAGAACGCTGGATTGAGTACAATCGTATAGTGACAAGTGAAGTGACAAGTGATGAATTGACGAATAAGTCATGGTATAACCATGGAAAAGTGTAAATGCAAGACCATAGCTGGGCTATGGCATTTCAGTGTAAAGTCTATAACTGAGTTATGGCACAGTAAACGTAAGACCATGGTTGAACCATGACAGTAAGTGTACATGTATAATACCATAACTGGGTTATGGCATCAGGAGTGAAAGATCATGGCAGGGCCATGGCAATATTTATGTAAGACTATAGTTGGACTATGGCAGCAAATCAACGATGTACTCAAATTCGTAAGATGTTCACTAATTTGACAAAGTTTGGTAAGTGTTACATGAATTAATATGATAGAACTTTAGTAATTATTGGAATTGAGCTCAATAAAGTGAATTCATCATTCGGAATTGTGAATGGCAGGAAATGTTAGCGAAATGTTAGTTAAATGATTTATTAAATTATGATTGGTAAGATTAACGTTTTATGCCTATGAACTTACTAAGCTTTCATACGCTTACTCCTATGTGTTTAATGTTCTGTGTAGATTAATAAGAGTTTGGAGGATCGGATCAACACATTGGGCCACACTATCTAGATTTTCTTTGGTAGATTTTACAAAGTACCTTATGGTTTATATGACATGTATAGGATAGAATGAAAAGAAAGTAAACTTGTAATATGGTTATGAAAAGCTTATATACATATATGCTAGTTTATGTGCATATATTTAATAGTATCTATTAGTAGTCAATGAATGGAAATTACATAGTAAGTTTATACAAATGAGTACTATGATGACATATTAGGTTTAAAACTTGATATTTGATTTAATTTGGTTGTTTGGTTGGGATATATTGGTGTGTACAAATGTTATATGCAGGTAAATTTTAAAAAGGGTGAAAAAAGTGGCCTTGAAGTGACCTATTTTCGTCCACACGGGTAGACACACGGGCATGGGTCTTAACCGTTTGTGACACACGGCCTGGCACATGGGCATGTGGTTTGGCCGTATGTCCCCTGCACCTTAAATTTGAGAAACATAATGCTCATGATTGAGCACACGGGTAGAGACACGGGCGTGTGTCTCAGCTGTGTGTGCTACACGGCCTAGAACACGGACGTGTGTCTTGACCGTGTGAAAACTACACCTTAATGTTTTACAAGTCAGAGAGTTACACGGGTTAGGGACACGACCGTGTGTGTAACACCCCAAACCCGGCCCAAACACCACGGCCGAATTTAGAATGCTATTGAGGAAATAGTTTGAAAAGAATTTGATGTAAGGGTAAAACATAAAAATTTTCTGTCATTTATCAAACATTGTATATTTAAAATTCTAAGTAAAATTATATTGTTACAAATTTACGGATTTAAAACTTTAACATAGGTTTTTAAGGTGTAAACTACTTTTGAAAATATAACATTCCCAAATATTAAATTTGATCGTCAATCCAACTTAAACATAATAAAAATCCCCAAATACTTTAAGTGGCCCTTATTACAATAGATATTTTTTCAAAAGTACTGAAAATATAATGTGCATGAAATAAATAAAAACATCTTCTGCATGGCCACCTCGTATCCGCTCCAGCCCGGTCCAAGAATCATGTATCACCTGCATTGTTTGATAAAAAATTGGGTGAATCGAACCGACTCAGTGTGTAATTAGTCCACAGATTTCCACACATGGGCTTAGCCCACAACCACACCAAACCACATATCAAATAATAATGCAAAATGCACCCAACCCAACCTAGGGTCCATCCTCTACACACCCCCGTATCCAGCCACCACACGCCAGGGGATTACTAAATCAACCCTCCAACCTCTACACACCAGTTTGGCAATCAATGCCATCCACCAAGTGGTCTAGCCACTGGTCCACGTGAAATAAATCACAGTATAATCCATAACGTGACCTTAGTCAACGCCAATCCACGATGTAGCTCGTAGCTAGCATCAAACCACGATGAGGCACCTAGCCATCACCAACCACGATATGGCACAAAGCCGATACCAACCACGATAAGGCACATAGCCGATCATCAATCCACGTGAGGCTCGTAGCCATCACTAAACCACGTACATAAATGTACACCCTGTCCTTCTTTCATATATACAAATCCCTCCCCATGCTTATGCAACATACGATAGGGATATGATGAAATAATGCATGAACATGTCAATCGGCATACAACACTTATATACAACAATAACCACAATTTTATCAGCATTTAACACTGACCTAATTATCGACATACCCCCTAAGGGGCACCATCTCATTATTTCCATTGCATTAATCATCATACTCATAACACATATTATTATAAAATATTACCGGGAAATTGCGAATTAATCACACACCTGATAACCTAAAGTGTTACGCTCACCGACGCTGTCACTAATCGAAACTACCGCTATCTGCCTAAACTCCTGCCCTGATGTTGGCCCACACCCCGGTGGCCAATCCCGTACCGCAGAGACTGATCGCTTCTTAAACTTAGGGGTAGGGACTACCCCTTTCTCTCCTTGACTGGTACCCACGTCCATCGAAAGTCACTTAATCAGAACATCCAGTTAATCGTTAACGGCATAGTCAAAACAAACTAACTCTAAACTTACAGAGTACCCTTACCAAAATGATCTTGAATCCCCAAGGCTTCTGCTTACTTCTTCAACTTGTCGAAATCTCTAAACAACCCAAATCAGATTCGGCCTCAACACATAGACACTTATGGAAGTGGCCTTTGGCCGAACATTATACCCTTACCTTGAGTAATCGAACCCAAGAGACTCCTTTAATGCTCCTTCACGTTGGCTACATACAAATGAAACACGAGATTATGGCACTATGAATATTTGGCCATCCCTAAAACCAAGGCCTAATCATTTGATTTCGACACATCAAGTGAAAAAAGAGAAGAACCCGATTTCTAAGAAGATTGATACTTACCACCAAACACGATTAAGACTAGGAAAAGATGGTAGACGGCCTTATCTTTAGAGGTTGCCAAACGAACAGTCACTACATCCAATAGATTCGACTTTAGAGAATGACAGAAAAAAATAGCTTCGGGAAAAGTGATGACAAAGAAAGAAGAAGAAGAAACTAGTCTATCACCTTCGGCTTTTGAATCTAAAGAGAAAGGTTTCGGCTAACACAAAAGGTATTTCGACTTCTAATTATGGTGAAATCGGTGGAAGGGAAAGGTAAGTGTAGGGGGTTGTGGCTATGGTGTTTCGGCTTTAAGGATGTGCGAAAAAGAAAAGGAAAAGAGGGACTATGAGGTTCGGCTTTGGTGAAAGAAAATGAAAGGAAAAGAAGATGCACAAAATGGCCCAAATGGTTACTTAAATTTTCGGTTCTTGCTTCCAAGAAAAGAGAGAAAAAAAGAAGGAATTCTCTTGACTAAAAATTTCGGCAAGGAGACTAAAGGAGAAACCAAAAAGATGGACACACTCACAAAGACAATTTCGGCACCTACTCCCCCTTTACATGACCGAATTTGCCATCCCACAAGCCCCATGTTCGGCCAACTCTTCAACCTCACCCCCTATCCCTTATTTTGCTCCTATTTTTCCTCCCCTCCTCTCATTCAAACCCATTTGAATGAGTCAAACTCCTCAAAAAGCTCTCTTCCTTTAATCCAAACACTTAAACTAAGTCCACCCTTATCCCTTCAAAGTCCAAGTGCCGTCCAACACCTCCCCCCTCTCTTGACGCAAAAAGCAAAATTAAGACAACACTCCCTTGTTGTCTGCGTGACTCGAACCTCTTCCCCTGGGACCCCTTGTTGACGCAACCTTCCCTGCACCTTAGGTGGCGTCCCTTGCCACTTTACTGCTTGATTTCTTGTGTCAAGTTCCACACAGAATTTCTTTTAAAGCCTAGCTCCTCTCTTCCCTTTGCTCAGCTCAAAACAAGAATTTTTCCTACAGCTTCTACCCAAGCCCAAGGTTTCCCGAACCCCAGAATACCTCTAAATAACATGCAGAGCACATTAACACACAAATACAAGTTAAAATGCACAACCCCCAAATCCTGGATATTATAGTGTGACTTGTGTCATTTGGCCGTGTGATCCACACGGTCTACCCACACGGGCGTGTGACCCTTGTACATGAGAAAATTTTTGAAATTTCATGAAAAATTCCCTAGTATCTCAATTTAGTTCCCACCTACTTCTAATGTATAATTTGGGCCTCGAGGGTCCATTTAAGGGACAATATGATTAATTATATATAATTTCGGATAAGAATAGTAAAGTTATGAATTAACTGTAAATGTTCTGAAAAACTCCGGTAATGTTCGTAACCCTCGCATCGACGACATGTGAGATCTGAGTTAGGGTATTATGATCGTGCCTCGGCATTGTTCATACATCAAGCAGAGAATTAGCACAAAAATATCAAGAAATGAAAAGAGGCTTTTATTGCAAATGTGATAGACCAATTGTAATATTTGTGTATTACAACGAAACACAAAGTATTCCAAGGATTGAACCCAATAGAGATTGGGTGATATAATGAATGGACAATGATTAAGCATGCAATTAGGAAGTTTATCTAACTAATGACTAAGTGGTATATTATGACAATCCATAAAATGAAGTTGTTTAAGCTAATTATACCTAAAATGACTAAATTGCATAAAAACCAAATTTTAAAAAGTATTAATCTAATGAAATAAAGTGGTTGATTGATGTACATGTTTCTAATTAGCTCTCAGATTAAAGATCTAAATTGTTTAAAATCCTAACTGGTCCAATTTTACCTCCGGTCACTATTTTACCAAATTAGACGATTTAGTCCAATTTATCTCTTAACCTTACTAGACTAAAACGAGAAAGTCAAATTTGTTCACAATAGATCTCCTTTCAGTCTCACCTATCTAAATGTTCCCCTAGAGTCATCAATTCTAGGTTTTGAAGTTTATTCGATTTAATCTATTTTTTATGATTTAGTCTCTAAACCTAAAATTAATCATGCAACATTCTGATCAATCAATAACTATGAAATTTAGTTCTTACCCAACATCAAAGCACAAATCCCAACCAATTTCATGCTCAAATGGATCATCAAATAATTACAAAAAGGTAACGATTAAAAAATGCTTAGTGAATCTTAAAGAGGCCTTTGATGGAAATGATGACAAGTAAGAATATTCCACAAATCCACAATCCAATTTAATATTTTGCAACTTTTGGTAACTAAAAATTTTAAAAATCTATTGAATACTTGGAATAAAAACTCAAAATAACATATAGATCATTGTATATTTTTGAACTAAAGAAGAAAAATACAACAAAGTAAAGAAAATAGAAAATAAAATCTATACTAGAAAAGGAAAAACCTAGGAATCTAAATGATTGAAGGAATAAAAAGATGATGATAGAAAATGAATGTCTCTTCTTCTCTAGCTTTTTGTGCCATAAAGAGGTTTTAAATAGTCTAGTTTTCTAACTTCTAATATTGACAAAAATGCCTTTAAAAATTGTGGCTCACTTAAGCTTGTTAGGACCCAAAATTGCCCTTGCAGTTTTTTACCTGTTAAACTTCAATGACGCAACACCTAGACTGTAACACCCCTAACCCGCAACCATCGCCAGTCTAGGGTTAAGAAGCGTTACCAGACATAACGAAACTTTTACGATCACTTCTCAAACATAAATACATCATCATCATTCATAGCAAATCATGTATATAGAGTCCCTTTAAAAGGTCTACGAGACTTTAAAGATGCATTAGGAAAGGGTCGGGACTAAATTGAGCAAATACAAAATTTTTCCAAAAATCAAACATTTTTCAAAGTTACAGAGGTCACATGCCCGTGTGGGTAGACCGTGTGCCTTACGCGGCATCAGACACACCCGTGTGTCCAAGCCGTGGCAAAACAGGATATTCATATTGACTTGTCCACACGGCCGAAGACACGCTCGTGTGCTTGACCCGTGGGTAATACTGATTTATTTCACACGGCCTGTCACAAACCCGTGTATTTGGCCCGTGTTCAAACCTGACTTATTTCGAGCTATATTCTTAAGGGACACGGTCAAGACACACATCCGTGTGCTCAACTGTGTGGGCAAATATAGGCCATTTACACGGCCAATTTGCCACCCAATTTTTAGGTCACACCTACTAGCATCAATCCATACTAAATTCATATCTCAAATGCATTCAAACATACCAAAATATGCACCATTTACCCTTCAACTTTATCATTTATTTCCATATTCAATTCCAACTCAAACATACAAATCTAAAGTATCAACTTCACATCAAAATCATGTATTCCATACATTATTTAATCTTTATCAATTCTTAGTATCTCTCATCACATTAATATCCCAAATGAACCATGAACTTATCAATATAGACCATCTCATTTAGCCATTTATGGGCACATCAAAACAATCCAACTTATGCATCATAAAACAAGAGCAAAACTCATCCATAACAAATTCATTAACTAGCCATATCAGATGGCTATTTTTACACATTTCAAAACATAACTTAAGTTCTCTAGCCTATACATGCCATACTTTAATATGTAAATTTTCAAAAGGTACCCAAAATAGATTATCGATAGTGTGATTGAGTCGCTGATGATCCTTGAATCCGAACTAGCTTTAATAACACTGTAAAACAGAGAAAGACTTCACACAGTAAGCTTTAAAGCTTAGTAAGTTCGTAATATAGTACAAGTAGCTCAACCTTTTAAATTTAATATGCAAAATTTAAATAACACATAGATCAATTCTCATCCAAGGCCATTGCTAACATTCATACCACATCTCAAGATATATATACAAGCAACTATAATTCTTCATAATCTAATCCTCATTGACTTTTCATTCACATACTCAACCATCTATTTCATACATGAAATAATCAACCATATAGGTTCTGTAACACCCCTAACCCATATCCGACACTGGATTAGGGTTAAAGGTGTTACCGGATAGATCAGAACTTTTACAGACATTACAAACAATCATTCATCAATCGCAATCATAGTATCCCTTAGAGAGGTCAATGAGACCTTAATCATGCTTTAGAGTAGAGCCGGGACTAAGCCGAACACATACAGAAATTCTAAAAAATTTAAAATGTTTCTAAGTTATAAAGGCCACACACCCATGTGGATAGGCCGTGTGCCTCCCAAGGCTACTAGACACAACCGTGTGTCCTGGCCATGCCAAATCAGGGCATGTATACTGACTTTTTCACACGGCCACTAGGCATGTCCATGTACCATGGCCGTGTGCTCTTAGGCCATATACTGACTTATTAACACGGCTACTAGGCACACCTGTGTGCTTGGTCGTGCACACTTAGCTCGATACTAACTTAATCCCACGGTCACTAGGCACGCCAGTGTAGGCAAAACAGGCTATTTGTAAAGCCAAATTGCCACCCACAGAAAGGGTCAATCTCTACAAACAGATTACCAAATCATTTCAAAGTATTCATCAAGTTTCATCCACAATTGCAACTCCAACCACGCCAAATTGTACCACTAAACACATATGTAATTAAACATAATTCATCCATCTTTTTCATTCATATATCCACTCCTTTGATCAATCAAATATGCTCATGTTGCATTCATATGCTTACCAAACCTTTAACCATTTCATAAACTATCTAGCCATGCTAAAACATACACCATTTTCATATTTACTCAAGCATATTACCAATACTTATCTAGTCACATCTCATGGCTATTATACACATTTCAAAAGATAACCAAAATGACTAGCCTATACATGCCATATCTAGCTATATACATATTCCAAAAGTACCAAAACAAGTTGAGTAGTGTGATGATGATCCTCGACGGTCCCCGAGCCTTCAGTAGCTTTGACGATCTAAAAAAAAAACAGAGCAAACACACACAGAGTAAGCTTTCAAAAGCTTAGTAAGTCATATACAAATAAACTTAACAAATGATACACATATTCAATTTGATAATATGTCATTTATAGTTCTCGTAACAAATTCATCACATATTCATTGGCTCATATGCCTAGCCTTATCATACCAAATTCTTCAACTCAAATATCACAAATACACGTAACTCATTTGAGCATTTATTCACATATCATCTCATTATTCCGTTGCACATATTCATTTAAGTAAGTTCATATAGATACTTACCTTTCATGCACACCTTGTGTACTTATCAAACATACCTAAAATGTATATACATTCACGTAATCGTTCATAGCTCGAAATTTTTCCGTTGAACCGTTCGGAATCTAATAGGATATATAGAATACTCAGAATAGTCGTACAATGCCAACATCCCAGACGTGGTCTTACATGTATCAGATACCGTTGCCACTATCCCTAACAGGGTCTTATACGAATTAATACGATGCCGATGTCCCAGACATGGTCTTACACGTAAAGCTCATATCAATGCTGACGTTCTAGACGTGGTCTTACACAAAATCTCAAATCAATGCCAACGTCCCAGACGTGGTCTTACACGATAAAACAGAATAGACACCTATGTCATGACATAGCTAATCCTATCTATTCCTATGTTCGTACGGGACTTCTCGGACATTGTCACTATGTCGATCTTATCTCGAAATTCATGAACACATCATCTCGTAAACATTCATCATTATCAATAGTCACATGAACATACATAATTCAATACAAGTACGGTTATTTGCATAATGACTTACCTCGGATTCGGATATTCGTTCGGACTCGTTTATTTAACTATCTTTGTTTTCCCGCGATCTAAGTCTGTTTTCTTCGAATCTTGATCTATACATATTCAAATTTAACCCTCTTATTTAACAACACATTCAATTCAACCCAAAAACACCTATTTAGGGCTATTTGCAACTTAGCCCTCAAATTTGCACATTTGGACAATTTAGTCCCTAATTTACAAAATCATCAAATACACAAAATCACCATATACCCATGCTTAGCCGAATATGCATGTATCTCATACAAGTCCATATATTTCATCAAATTCCCAATTTAGTCCCTTAAATTACTATTTTAACAATTTAGCCCTAACCAGCTAAATTCATCAAAAATTCAAGAACAAAACATGTTCATCAAATACATATCTTTCATATTTCACTATCATCCATCACAAAACACATGAGTTCATCAAAAGCTCATTTCAAAAATATCATAAATTCTCAAAATTAAGGCATGGGTTTAATAGTATTCGAAGCAACGATTACGAAAATGTAAAAATTATCAAAAACTGATCGAAAACATACCTTAAATCAAGGCTTGTAATGGCCGAATACAACAAAGCCCTTCTTCCCTATTTTCTTTTGTGTTTTCAGTGTGAAGATGATAACCATAGCAAATTTTGTGCTTTTGGTTTTATTTAATTATCATAACATTAATAAATTCCCATTTTACCCTTTATTGATCATGTAAGACAAAATAAACTTCAAGGTTATTATGTCATTTAGTCATCCATTATCTTATAAATGGATTTATAACAACATAAGGCCTCCACCTTAATAGACCACAACACATAGGCACCTTAGCAATTTGCATGCAACTTTCACATTTAATGCAATTCAATCCTTTTTGTCAAATTAAACATACAGACAGACAAATTAACTTGCGGAAATTTAGCACATGCTTAATCACATACCAAAGACACAGAAAATAATATTAAAAATATTTTTCAAGTTCAAATTCATGGTCCAGAAACCACTGTTTTGACTAGGGTCTAAACCGGACTGTTACAGGTTCTGTACGTACCTGTTCCATCACATATTCGGTTATTACATATATCACATAATACTCGATGCCATAATTCGTTTGACCTTCTTTGACCATACTGATTACTCGCACACTTAGTGCCAAATACTTAGCCGAGACTTTAATATTATCGCACACCTAGTGCCTTTACATTAAACTGAATTTGACTCGGTATCGCACACACAGTGCCAACTAATATAGTCGATGCTTTCTTTATCTCGCACACATAGTGCCGTTCACCACTGTATCAATTTTATTTACGCACGCTTAGTGCCATATCTCTTCAAATTCACATTTAGCATTACAAACTCATCAACCACATTTTCATTCAGTACATAACATGTGAACATAATTAAAACAATTCGTATTATATACGAACTTACCTCGGATGTAGAAATAACGATTCAAGTTGATCAATTGAGCACTTTGTTCTTGCCTCGATCTAAGTCCGAATTTCTCTTTTCTTGATCTATACATATTCAAATTTAGCTCATTCATTCACCAAATCATTCAATTCAATCCAAATATACATATATAGAGCATTTTACAAAGTAGCCCTCACATTTTCACATTTTAACATTTAAGTCCTTATTTCATAAAATCACCAAATACACATAATTTCATTTTATACAGGCTTAGCCAAATTTTCTCCTAGCTCTTACAAGCCCACATATTTCATTTATTTCACATTTTAGTCCTTCAATTTCTCATTTTCACAATTTAGCCTATAATACTCAAATTCATCAAAAATCACTTTATAAAACATGTATATCAATTACCAAACTTGCATAATTTATCATCAAACATCACCAAACTCATGAATTCATCAATGGCTTAACTTAAAATCTAAAATTAAGGCATGGTCTTGATAATACGCTAAGCAACGATCACAAAAACGTAGAAATTATCAAAAATCAAAACAAAAACATACCTCAATCAAGCTAAATTCTAGCCGAACCCTAAAACTCTTTTTCTTTTCTTTTTCCTTAGCAATTTCGGAAAGATGAACATGATAATGGCCTTTAATTTATGTTTTGTTTTATTATAAATCATTTAATAAACCATTTACTAAAATAGCCTTATTATAAACATTTAAAATCCACTAACCTTAGGCATTTATGTCCATCCAATCTATTAATGGTTTAATAACAACATAAGGACTTCTCATTTAATAAGCCATGCCAATTAAGCACTTTAACAACTAGCACACAACTTTTGCATTTTATACGATTAAGGCCTTTTTCACAAATTGACACATAAATAATAAAATTTTCACACATGCTTAATCACATACTGTAAACACGAAAAATAATATTAAAATATTTTTCTGACCTCAGATTTGTGGTCCCAAAACCACTTTTCTGACTAGGGTCTAAACCGGGCTGTTACAACTCTCCCCCTTAGGGATTTTCGTCCCAAAAATCTTATCAGTTAATAGATTCAGATATTGCTCTCTCATAACATCTTCAGGCTCCCACGTAGCCTCTTCAACTCCATGTTTTTGCCACAACACTTTCACTAAAGAAATTTTCTTATTTCTCAACTCTTTGATCTCACGTGTCAGAATTCGAATCGGTTCTTCGGTATACGATAGATCAGACTGAATCTCAACTTCAGCAGGGGCAATCACATATGATGGATCGGATCTATATCGTCTAAGCATCGATACGTGAAACACATTATGAATCTTCACTAGCTCAGATTACAACAACAATCTATAAGCAACCGACCCATTACGTTCAATAATCTCATATGGTCCGATGAACCTCAGACTCAATTTGCCTTTTCTACAGAATTGAAGTATTTTCTTCCACGGAGACACTTTCAAAAACACTTTATCACTGATCTCAAATTCAATATCTTTCTGTTTCAAATCTGCATAAGATTTCTGACGATCTGATGTTGCTTTCAAACTGTCATAGATCACTTTCACTTTCTGTTTAGTCTCTTTTATTAAATCAACCCCGTGAATTTTATTCTTATTAAGCTTAATCCAATATAATGGAGTCCTACATTTATGACTTTAAAGAACTTCATATGGTGCCATTTTAATACTTGATTGAAAACTATTATTATATACGAATTCAATCAACGAAAAATGTTTTTCCGACGTACTTTTAAACTCAAGAATACAACATCTCAACATATCCTCGAGAATTTGAATGATCCGCTCGGATTGACCATCCATTTGCGGGTGAAATGCAGTACTGAAATGCAGCTTAATACTTAAAGCCTCTTGCAGTTTCTTCCAAAATCGCAAAGTAAACCTCGGATCTCTGTTAGACACAATAGATAATGTTACCCCGTGCAATCTCATAATCTCAGAAATATATAATTCGACTAACTTCTCAAGAGAATAATCTGTTCTCACCAGAATAAAATGAGCTGATTTCGTTAATCTATCAACTATCACCCAGATTGCATCTTTCTTTCTCGGAGATAAAGGCAACCCCGACACAAAGTACATTGTGATTCTCTCCCATTTCCACTTAGGAATCATGATCGATTGTAATAAACCGGATGAAACCTGGTGTTCAGCTTTGACTTACTGGAAAACTAAACATTTCAAAACAAACTCTGACTATTATAAGCCATACTTTAATATATACATTTATACATGCCAATAAAACTGTTTCGGATTATTGTACATTTTCATACTTTCTGGATGAACAGAAAAATGACTATTATGAGCCTCGTTCAAAATCAACTGAATCAACTCTGAATCTCTTGGAATACAAATCCGATCTCGGAATCTCAAACAACCATCACCATCAACTCGAAATTTTGAATTAGAACTCAAACCACACTAAGCTCGTTTCGCCATCATCTCAGTATCAATTTTCTGGGCATCACAAATTGGACGTATAAATAATGGCCTCACTTTCAACTCAGCCAAAACCGAACCATCATCACAAAAATCTATCTGAGTGCTCATTGCTCGAAAAACAAATAAAGACTTTCGACTTAAAGCGTGAGCAACAACATTAGCTTTTCCCGGATGATAGTCAATTTCTAATTCATAGTCTTTTAGTAATTCTAACTATTTCTGTCTCAAATTCAATTCTTTCTGAGTCATCAAATATTTCAAACTTTTGTGATCAATATAAATGTGACGCTTCTCACCAAATAAATAGTGACGCTAATGATTCAATGCAAATAAAATAGCTGCTAATTCAAGATCATGTGTCGGGTAGTTCTTTTCATGCTGTTTTAACTGTCTCGAAGCATAGGCTATAACTTTGCCCGCTTGCATCAACACATAGCCTAAACCATTCAATGATGCATCACTACAAACTATGAATTCTTTACCCGATTTAGGTTGAACTAACACTGGTGCTTCTGTCAACAATACTTTCAACTGTTCAAAACTCTGCTGACACTTTTCTGACCACTCAAATTTAACATCTTTTTGTAGGAATTTTGTCAACGGAGTTGCAATCATCAAGAAGCCTTTCACAAATCATCTATAATATCCCACTAGTCCCAGAAAACTACGGACTTCAGACACATTTCTCGGAGGTTTCCGATCTAAAATTGTTGAAATCATGTTCGGATCAACTCGTATTCCCGCAGCTAACACTATATGTCCTAGAAAACCAACCTTGCCCATCCAGAACTCACATTTACTAAACTTTGCATACAATTGCTTATCACGCAGAGTCTGTAACACGATTCTCAAATGTTCGGCATGCTCAATTTTATCACGAGAATAAATCAAGATGTCTTCAATGAATACAACAACAAATCGATCTAAATACGGTTTAGATATTCGGTTTATCAAATCCATAAATACTACAAAAGCATTTGTTAGTCCGAAAGGCATAACTAAGAATTCAAAATGTCCGTACCTCGTTCTGAAGCAGTTTTCGGCACATCTAATTATTTGACTCTCAACTGATAATATCCCGATCTTAAATCTATTTTCAAAAACACTGTAGCTCCTTTTAGCTGATCAAACAAATCATCAATTTGCGGTAGAGGATATTTATTCTTTATTGTCACTTTATTCAATTGTCGGTAGTCAATGCACATTCTCATAGTACCATCTTTATTTTTCACAAACAACACAGGAGCACCCCAAGGCGAGAAACTCGATCGTGCAAATCCTCTATCTGTCAACTCTTGCAACTGAGATTTTAACTCTTTTAATTCTGTCGGAGCTATTCTATACGGAACTATTGAGATAGAGGTCATCCCTGGCACTGAGTCAATACCAAACTCAATTTCTCATATCGGAGGTAATCCCGGTAGTTCTTCAAGAAATACATCATGGAATTCATAAACCACAGGTACAGATTCAACTTTCATTTTTGTCACTTTAGTATCAATTATATATGCAAGATAAGCTTCACACCCCTTTTTCAGATAATTCAAAGCTTTCATTGAATATTTTACAGCCGTAGCCCATTCAAATCACTGGATTCAATTCAAACTATCTCACCATTCTGACTTCTCAAATCAATATTCTTCTGTTTACAATTCACAATAGCATTATGCAAAGTTAACCAGTCTATACCCAGAATTATATCAAAATCATCAAAGGGTAGCAACATCAAATTTGCCGGAAAACAAATATCCTAAAACATCAGCGTACAATTCTTGCACACTTTATCAACTAGAACACGTTTGCCTAAGGGGTTCGATACTCTAGTTACAAACTTCGTAGACTCAACAGGTAGAGTCTTACTAGATACTAGGTTCACACACACATATGAATGGGTAGATCCTGGATCTATTAATGCAATCACATTAGTATAAAAAAGAGTAAAAGTACCAGTAATGACGTTTGGAGATGACGCTTCTTCTCGAGCGCAAATAGTGTAGGCTCGGGCAGGTGCTCTCGCTTCAGATCTCACAGCTGTATCTATTGTTCCTCTCTGACTACAACTCATTTCCAGTGTTTTTGGGTGGTTTACCCCTAGCTGTCATGTTACTTAGCCTTGTACTTTGAACATTATCTTTTTCAGCTAACTCCAGGAAATCCCGAATAAAGTGATTTCGTGATCCATATTTATAGCAAGCTCTATATTATACTTGCCCCAACATTCTCCGATATGACATCTCCCACACTGTCTATATTCAGGCTTATTGCTTTTGACACTTCCAACACTTGATTCTATTGAAGCTTGAGTTTTAGGACCAGTATTTTATTTCACATGATCTTTACTCGAATGTCTAAATGAAACATTTGAGCGATTGTTTGCATATCTGAATCTCTTTGACGAAGAATGATACGACTACTCATCGACCTTTTTCTTTCGTCTCTAGCTTCTGAATCTGCTTTTTTCTTTTCTTTACTAAGCTCCTCGGCTTTGCAAGCTCTTTCAACCAATACCACAAATTCATTCAAGTTAAGAATTCTAACCAGAAGTTTAATGTCTTCATTCGATCCTTCGATGAATCGTTTACACATAGTAGTTTCTGTTGAAACACATTCTCACACATACTGACTCAATCTTACAAATTCCCGCTCGTATTCTGTAACAGTCATACGGCCCTGTTTCATCTTTAAGAACTCTTTACGTTTCTGATCTATAAACAGTTGACTAATATATTTCTTCCGAAATTCAGCTTGTAAGAAATCCCAGGTGATTCTTTCTCTCGGAACCACAGATATCAATGTTTTCCACCAATGATATGTTGTATCTCTCAACAATGAGACAACACATTTTAGGCATTCATCAGGAGTACATGATAATTTATCAGACACTCTAATGGTATTCTCAAGCAAAAATTCAACTCGCTCAGCATCATTATCAACTGTGGCCCTGAACTCTTCGGCCCCGTACATTTGAATTTTATCCATAGGAGGTTTACTCAATCGGATCAGGTTTGAAACTTGTGGCACTATAAGAACTTGCGGGGGTAGAGGTTGTTAAGCACCCGGATTTGTTCGAACGAACTCCTTAAACCACTACTTATCATTTGAAAGAAGGCTTGTTTTGCCTATCCCTCATGTCTACTAGCAATCAAACTAAATTCAGCTGGCGCTATCCTTTGACCGGGAGCAGGCCAATTACTCTCAACATCATCAATAACTGCTCGATCGGGATCCATATACTATATAAAAACACATTTTTCAGTGTCAGGAATCATCACACTATCGCAGATATATATGACATGTATAGCTAGACTCTCACATGCTACGTTAGTCCTAGAATCGACTAAACCGTAACTCTGATACCAATAAAATGTAACACCCCTAACCCGCAACCATCGTCGGTCTAGTGTTAAGAAGCGTTACCAAACATAACGGAACTTTTACGATCACTTCTCAAACATAAATACATCATCATCATATCATAGCAAATAATGTACATAGAGTCCCTTTAAAAGGTCTACAAGATCTTAAACATGCATTAGGAAAGGGTCGGGACTAAACTGAGCACATACAAATTTTTTTCGAAAATCAAACATTTTTCAAAGTTACAGAGGTCACACGCCCGTGTGGGTAGGTCGTGTGCCTCACACGACATCAGACACACCCGTGTGTCTAAGCCGTGGCAAAACAGGGTGTACATACTAACTTGTCCACACAGTTGAAGACATGCCCGTGTGCTTGACCCGTGGGCAATACTGACTTATTTCACACGGCCTGTCACACGCCTTTGTGTTTGGCTTGTGTGCTAGTCTGACTTGTTTCGAGCTACATTCTTAAGGGACACGGTCGAGACACACGCCTGTGTGCTCAACCGTGTGGACAAATGATAAACCGTAATATATATATTTTAATCCCACATTTAGCATACTTTTGGATAATTTATCCCTTGAATTATGGAATTTGATGCTCATAATCCTTTAATTTCATGTTTTATTCTTAGGAGAGCATCAGAGGTTGAAAAGAACGAGAAACGGGCAAAGTACGAAATTTACACAGTCTAGAGAAATCCACACGGCCGTGCCACACGGGCATGTCCCTCACGTGACCTGTTTTAATTCTATTTGGAATAGGGTACTTAGAGGCAAAGAAAGACATTCCAAAAGCCTATATAAACACCCTAGGTGCCAACCTTCAAGGAGGAGTTCAGGTAGGCCGAGGAGGCAAGCCGGATAGGGCCGAATTGTTGGATTTACTCGAAGACAGCCAGTTGATTCATCTCAAGAAGCTGAAATCACACTCAAGACGGAAGATCTTCCCTTCAATTTCCTTCAGGGGGTTTTAGGGTTTTTTTTATGTTTTGTTTTATACTTTCTTCTGAGATGTATTCTTTTATAATTATGAACTAAACCCTTCAAATACCTGAGGGGGATGAAACCTAAGACGGACCTTGTTATTGTTTTCTAAATTATATGATAAATACTTGATTTGTTCTTAATTATGTGTTCTTAATTCTTGCTTTGATATCTCAAGATATTGATTCAAGTATTGATGTGCTTAGGTAGTGGAGCAAAAGTCCCTGTTTAAGAGTAAATCTAGCATAGTTAAGCGGAGTTGATCGCAACCTTAGAGATAGGATGACGAAAATCTGCCGGATTAGGGTCAAACCTAATATGGGAGTCTATAGATCGAGTTAATGCAATTCTAGGGGGTTTTAATTAGAAAGAGATTTCAGTTAATCAACTTAGGGTTAGACACTAGTAGCCTCGAGAGAGGTATTAATATAAATTAGTGAATTCTACGGATCAAGTCAAATGAATAAATCGTTTGGTTCAGAGTTAGATAACAAGTGAAGTCTAGGTGGATTCTTCCTCGGGGATTGTCTTAATCAATTGTTTTTCCCAAAAGTATTTTTCCCAATTCATTCTCTGTGTCTTAGCATCTTTAGCTTAGTAGCTAGTTAGTTTTAGATTAAACAACAATTCCCATAATTCTTAGGCTAAATAATAAAAAGATAAGTAATTACTAGTACTTTTGGTCCTTGAGGATACGATACTTCCGGTCTTGCCATAACTATACTACCAAACGATAGATGCACTTACCTCAATTGTTATCATAAGTTAGTTTCTAGGCTCGATCATTCATTATATAAATTTTAAGACTTTCAAACATAATCACCAAACATAGGCCATTTGCAAGGCCAATTTGCCACCCAAATATTAGGTCACACCTACCAGCATCAACCCACACTAAATTCATATCTCAAATGCATTCAAACATACCAAAATATGCACCATTTAACCTTCAACTATATCATTTATTTCTATATTCAATTCCAACTCAAACATACAAATCTAAAGTATCAGCTTCACATCAAAATCATGTATTCCATATATTATTTAATTTTTATCAATTCTTAGTATCTCTCATCACGTCAATATCCCAAATCAACCATGAACTTATTAATATAGACCATCTTATTTAGCCATTTATGAGTACATCAAAACAATCCAACTTATGCATCATAAAACAAGAGCAAAACTCATCTATAACACATTCATTAACTAGCCATATCACACGACTATTTTTACACATTGCAAAACATAACTTAAGTTCTCTAGCCTATTCATGCCATACTTTAATATGTACATTTTCAAAAGGTACCCAAAATAGATTATCGATAGTGTGATTGAGTCGCTGACGATCCCTGGATCTGAACTAGCTTTAATAACACTGTAAAATAGAGAAAGACTTCACACAGTAAGCTTTAAAGCTTAGTAAGTTCGTAATATAATACAAGTGGCTCAACCTTTTAAATTTAATATGCAAAATTTAAATAACACATAGATCAATTCTCATCCAAGGCCATTACTAACATTCATAGCACATCTCAAGATATATATACAAACAATATAATGCTTCATAATCTAATCCTCCTTGACTTTTCATTCACATACTCAACCATCTATTTCATACACGAAATAATACGTACCTGTTCTATCACATATTCAGTTATTACATATATCACATAATACTCGATGCCATAATTCGTTCGATCTTCTTTGACCATACTAATTACTCGCACACTTAGTGCCAAATACTTAGTCGAGACTTTAATATTATCACACACCTAGTGCCTTTACATTAAACTAAATTTGACTCGGTATCGCACACACAGTGCTAACTAATATAGTTGATGCTTCCTTTATCTCGCACACATAGTGCCATTCACAACTGTATCAATTTTTTTTACGCACGCTTAATGCCATATCTCTTCAAATTCACATTTAGCATTACAAACTCATCAACCACATTTTCATTAATTACATAACATGTGAACATAATTAAAACAATTCGTATTATACACAAACTTACCTCGGATGTAGAAATAACGATTCAAGTCGATTACTCGAGCACTTTGTTCTTGCCTCGATCTAAGTCCTAATTTCTCTTTTCTTGATCTATACATATTCAAATTTAGCTCATTCATTCACCAAATCATTCAATTCAATCTAAATATACATATTTTGAGCATTTTACAAAGTAGCCCTCACATTTTAACATTTAAGTCCCTATTTCATAAAATCACCAAATACACATAATTTTATTTTATACAGGCTTAGCCAAATTTTCTCCTAGCTCTTACAAGCCCACATATTTCATTTATTTCACATTTTAGTCCTTCAATTTTTCATTTTCACAATTTAGCCCATAATACTCAAATTCATCAAATTTCACTTTATAAAACATTATCAATTACCAAACTTGCATAATTTATCATCAAACATCACCAAACTCATGAAATCATCAATGGATTAACTCAAAATCTTCATCAAAATCTAAAATTAAGGCATGGGCTTGATAATATGCTAAGCAACGATCACAAAAGCGTAGAAATTATCAAAAATCGAAACAAAAACATACCTCAATCAATCCAAATTCTAGCCAAACCCTAAAACTCTTTTTCTTTTCTTTTTCCTTAGTAATTTCGGTAAGATGAACATGATAATGGCCTTTAATTTATGTTTTGTTTTATTATAAATCATTTAATAAACCATTTACTAAAATAACCTTATTATAAACATTTAAAATCCACTAACCTTAGGTATTTTTGTCCATCCAATCTATTAATGGTTTAATAACAACATAAGAACTTCTCATTTAAGAAGCCATGCCCATTAAGCACTTTAACAACTAGCACATAGCTTTTGCATTTTATACGATTAAGTCATTTTTCGCAAATTGACACATAAACAATAAAATTTTCACACATGCTTAATCACATACTGTAAACACGGAAAATAATATTAAAATATTTTTCTAACCTCGGATTTGTGGTCCCGAAACCACTTTTCAAACTAGGGTCTAAACCGAGCTGTTACACAGACTTTGGTGTCGCGACGCCGATGGTAGTTAGGACGAAGGGGGCATGGGATGCTCTCGGTGTCGCGACACACACTTGCTCGTGTCATGATCAAGATAATAAGCCATTGGTTTCAACAACTTCATCTTTTGGGCTTTGAGTCACAACCTCGAGGGCTTTGAATCACTACTTCAAAGCTCAGTGTTGTGACACCCATTCTTTGTGTCACAACCTCCACAACAAGCTGCTTCCAAGTTGAGTTTTGGTGAAGTTCACTTGCTCGAAGTGACGGGAGGTCAAAGTTGCGACAAACAAGGATTGTGTCGTGATCCCTGCAATAATTGAAGTCCTCCATGTTTGACCTTAATCATCTCCCTACACAAGCTCAAACCGATCATTAGACTCCTAATGACATAGTTTTGCCAATTTGGGTCTCAAAAGTGGTAACATATAAGAACATCTAGCATTAAAACTAAAATCTAGGAATTGATTAAAAAGTATTAGAAAAACTTGTAAACTGCTTGAGAATAAGCTCATTAAGTACTCGGGAGAGCCTAATTTGACATATCAAAGTACGACAGATGAAACTCTCCCACACTTAAGTCATTGCTTGTTTTCAAGCAAACACTTAAGACACTAATACATGCAACTAGACAACCCTAAAGCGATGGTTAGACATGGTAATTGATCAATAGATATGTATAATACAATCAATTTCGCTAACATACAACTTAAGAATGATCAATAGTAAACTCACAACTTTGAGAGTAAATCAAATTAGTTCACAAAACTACAGAGTGAATAGACATAGAGGCAATTATGTAAAACTATCTTAGTTCATATTATTCCATCAAAATAATCTATGTAGATATGATGTATATACACAAGAAGGAATTTCATCTATTCATGTCTCAAATAAGTATTGCAAGTTAGGGATGTATAAACAAAGATGTTAAGGTCACATAGGAAACGAGTTTCATATCGAATGCATATTTTGGTCAAATTTAATTATCTAATAATATAATTTGATCGTAAATGATTGTTGTTGCTCCAACAACGAATGTGACATCCTGTAGCTAGGATGATCTCTTATTGTTTAAATAGAATGGCTTTGAGATTCAGAATAGTACTGAGCTATCCATCCTTTGATGATCTCCACCTCTGTTTGTCGTTGCTTCACCAGCCATTCTGGATCGCTTGCCATTTTGTGCAAGTATATCCAAGCAATGAGATCCTGTAATTTATACATAATTTTCATTACCTTTCTCTTCCATTTTTCTATACTAATTTTAATGGACTAATTATATATATATATATATATACACTTCCCATTTACAGTTTTCACAGCAAGAATACTTTCTGAAATATTTTCCAGAACCCTACAATAAATTAAAAAATAACTTAAGGGATAAAATTTGACTTCTATTTTGTATACGAGACTTTTTTCATGTATGATTATTACCCGCCCCGACTGTAAGGATCTCGCAAACCATTTGAAAATATGATGTTGCTACTAAATCTCCGGAGAATAAGTTTTATATCCTGCAATATTTTGCATTTTTAAATAATTGAGGTTTTATCAATAATAAAATACTAAAAAAAAGAGAAGAAATATGGTGAAGAAAATATTAAAAGTACATGGCCACTGTAGTAAGAAGTGACCCAATGAGGGCGAGGAGGAACACCAAAGATTGTCTTGCATTGTTGTATAAAGCTGTTTAGGTCGAACGGCTGAGGTTGGAACATCGTCCTGTTCCCGATGCCTATGGGTATCACCATTTCACTGCATGTCTAAATATATATATATATATGTCATAATATGATTTTAAATTTTTATACTAGTTACTTAGGTTAAAATATTAATTTATATTTTTTATTAAAAAACATTTTTAATACTGAATTATCTAATAATATCGTAAAAGTAAAAAAGAATAAAATGTAAAATTAAAGTTTATAGATTAAAATCATAATTTAACTCAAAAAAAATAATATCAAGAGATGGATTGTTTAAAAAAAAAAAATCATATTCCTCATGATCGTGCTGTTTCGTTGTTTATGGGTTGAGACTTGGGAGGAGAGATAAATAATTTTAAACATTTGCGTGAAAAAGAACATATATAATTAAAATTTTAAAAAATTGATCATTTTCGATTTAATCTTCTTAATTAAACCTCAATTAAATAGTCATTTATAAGGAAGAGATAACAACTACCAGAAAAAGCAATAAACGTTGCCCCAAAGTTTGTTCTATATATCTTGTTGGTTTTAGCATTGTCATATTCATGGCATAAATATTGTCAATATTATTTACCAATCTAAGAAATAATTTATTTTAAAAATAATATTTCGAATTTTAACATCTAAAATATGTATTTATTTATTTTTTCTAAGGTTAGTCTTAGATAATATTTGGTGAAAAGAGTATGTGAATATATACCTGCCATCTCCATCCTACGGTTGTTTCGGATTCATTGGTTGGTGGATTAATATAGCAAGAACGATTCCCTCTATAAGCAACAACGCCTGCAAAAATCTTACTAAGAATATCTTGCTTTTCATTTGCTCCATCGATTCCTCGACATACCACCGTTACTGGATATCGTGGTTGGGGGGGGGGGGGGCTATCATATTGTGCTGCTAAGGCATACATATTCTTCAACGCGATTTTTAGCTCTGAAGATTTGTTCAGAGGTCTAGTAACCAACAAAAGCAATTAATTGGTTGATTTGAGATTGCATAAATTACATGGATTAAATTTCGGGTTTTAATTGTACTTTGATAGAATTATATGCATGCTTTCAAATGGAATGGGGAAATTGGATGTTCATACTTGCAAGTTTTGAATATCATGCTGAGGGTTGAAAGGCCATTGGGTTGGGAAGCAATTTTGTCAATTACAGACGACGAATTTCGTATGGTTTTGGAAGCAGCTCTCACTCGCTTCCTGTACATGATTTCCATATCACTTTAAAATTGAATTCAAGAGGTGAAGAAAATTTAAGACGAAAGTTAAGCGTAATAAATACCCTAAAATCCTTAGTGACGACTGAATAGTAAGCTCCCCTTGGTGTAATATTGTCGAAGTAAAGAATTGGAGCTGATGAGACCAAAGCTCCCAAAGCAACCTGAGGATACTTTAAACGTAACCATGAAGCAAGCACTGTTTTCATTTCTATTGAAAAACAAAAATGATTACCAACAGTAACGGACAGGGGCGACCAAAAATTATACAATTTTAAGGGGTCCAAGTTCAAAAAATTTGGGCTAAAAGGTTACGAATTCTACGATAATGATTGTACTTAACTTCCTCCATAGGATCCCCCAACAACGATGACCGGAGAATAAAAAGCACGAAGTTTGTTCTTGATATGCATGATGATTTCTGCATAGTCAGCTATAGCTTGTGCAGAGTTGAAATACCCCAAAGTGTTTGCATTTTTAAAGGCTTCTTCTATTGATCCAAATGGTATCTGTCGAAACCATTTTTATATTTAAAAAAAAAAAACGGGGATTGACTTTAAAACGAAAATGGAGTCGCCACCAATCTTTTTTTGTTTAGGGGTGATCGAATCACCTTATAAAACGTTTTATTTCAAAACATTGATTTTGGCCTACGAAATTTAAGAAAAAAGGGTTCGGGAGTCGGTTACTTACGAGAAAGGATTAGCACCCTCGTAATGCCCAAAATTGGTACTAGATTGATTAGTTATTGTCCTAATGTCGAAAATTCGAAAATATTTGAAAAATATGATTTCTTTAAAAACTTGAACAATTTGAGTTGGAACTTGAGATTTTTTTGTTTCGAAAACATATAAATATCACATCAAGCACATTAGGACATGATGTTTTAAACCCTTGTAACCAAAATCATCTCATGATTTACAAAATTCATAAAAGGATATTTAGTTATTTAGTCAAAAGGATATTTAGCACTAACATAAACAATTAAGTAAAAGAATGACAAGCAATAATAATAATGTTAAGGTAAACAAAGATAATGGATTCAAAAAAATGAACAATTAAAATCGAAAATATAGAGTAGATAATAGCAATTTTAAAAGAATCTATGAAAAAATTAAGGAAAAAAAATATTCACAAGATTAAATTCGTGTATAAAAAATAATAATATAAGGTAAATAATACACTCAAAACAATTAATGAATATTATAACAATTTTTTAGAAAAATAAAAAAAGTATAAAAATGATATGGCTAAAAAACTAAGATGAATAATATATGTACATGATAAAATAAATAATACATTTAAAAAAAAATAGAATATATAAAAACTTTAACTATAAAGAAATATAGGAAAAGCATATATAATATAATAATAGTCTATTATATACATAAAAGGATAATATACATATTTACAATAAACAATATATAGAAAATTTTGCTTTAATAACAAAACAATTTAAAATGATGTACGACATACAAATTTTCAAATAATACATAATATGATTAAAGTTAAATAATATATAATATATAGATAATATATAACAAATAAAAATAATAATATATATGATAAAACAATTTAACGTAAATAAGGAAAAGCAAAAAAGAAAAACAAGTTTAAAATAATTAATATAAATGAATAAATAATGATTAAACAATTAAATGAATAAAAAAAAGTTAAAAAGCGCATAAGTCAACCTAACTCCCGCAATATGAGGATTCAACAAAATTCCTCCACCAAAATCTAACTCAAACGGAAGCAACTCAAAAAGAAATGAAGATTAGCGAAGAACAAAATAAGAACAAGCCACAGAAAATAAGAACGCAAAAGAGAGAGAAATTTGAGTGAATGCTCTCAAGAATTTTTATTACTCCAAATTCAGGTCCTTTACAATGAAGGGAGAGGCCTCTATTTATAGTTGAGCCTCCCCAAATTTAACGGTACAGATCAATTACATCAGCGGTTAAGATTAAAAGGTATCTACAAATTAAATCTCTAAGATTACAAAATCATATCTTCTAAGATTGCATACCATATCTCCGAGGATTACATATCATATCTAAGATTTACATATCATATCTAAGATTGCATATCATATCTTCTAAGATTGCATACCATACCTTCTAGGATTGCATATCATATCTAAGATTATCATATCTAAGATTTGTATATCATATCTAAGATTGCATATCCTTAAAGATTGTGTTTCCATATACGTCAAGCTTGTAGATGGACCTTCAATCTTTTCAAGTAATGGGCCATTCCGATCGGGCCAAATGATATATTTTGGATTGGACTTGGACTTTGTTTTATTATTTTGGGTTTATTATTTTTTGTATGGGCCCGGGCTAAATTGGCCTATTACAGTATCGATAATCAAAGTCATAGAAACTTATTTTTCTTTTTAAATATAGTTTCAATTCTTTACCTCAATGTAGACGAGGAGAGCATTGAAGTTGACGACATTATCATTGAGAAAACTGATTGCGACAAGAGAACTGTCGAGAGGCGCCTCCGCTCCGAGATAGGCTAAAATTGGCGCATTGTTGTTTGCTCCGCCCCAATACTTGAAATTCATGACGTATCTTTGTTGGAAAGTGGCGTAGCTTTGAGGTTGGTAGTTGAAGTGGTCAAGTGTTTGAGGGTAATAGAAAGTTTGAAGATCATCTGAAATTGCTGTAGAAGAGAAAAGGTCAGGGTCTTCCATGATTATTCCTCTCGTCAGACTAAGCCTCGGAATGTCGGTCCGGCCGGCAGCGATGCCAGTCGATGTAATTGAAAGATTCATAACCATGAATTGAACCCATTGGACTAGAAATTTAGGAGAATAGTTCATTGCTCTTAATTTATCTACGAAACAGTAGTATGATTTGTTAGGCTCTGTTTTTTTAGCTTCGAAGGTTTTGGCAATGCCAGGTTCCAAACAACAATTTTTCATATATATATATAGTAATAAGGATTTTACTTAGTATTTTCCTCCCAAAAGAATGCTCACAAGAAAATGAGTACAAATAAAAATGCTCACAAGAAAATGAGTACAAATAAGCATTTGTTTGCTCTAAAACTTTGTCCATCTTGCATGTTTCTTTTAAGAAAATGCAGTCTATGTTTAAATTATTATTATTTGAAGACAGTCTACATCACCATCATTATATATACTATTATTTAAATATGTGACTGAATTAGTATTACAAGTCAACTCGACATTAACTCAATTAAAATAATTACTAAAATATCTTTATATATTTTAAATAAATTTAACTATTACGAGGATATTTTTTGTTTTTATTTATAAAATAAACAATAAAAAATTGCAATGGTTAATATTTGAACTTAACCACAATTATCTATAATTTTTTTTACCTATTCAACTGAAGCCTTATTTTAATATTCTTTTATATAATTTAATGTTATTACATAAATTGTTTCACCCCACATTCAAAGACGAATTTAGGGGAGTTGGTAAAAATGAAGTAGAAAAACCCAGCTTCCAAATTAACAAATTCAAACTTGAAAAGGATCTTTCTAATTCTCGATGAATGAGAGGTAAAGGAATTGATTGAGAAAGATCTCTTGTTCTTATTATAAGATCGTATGATTGGATTCACAGATGTTTGGTAAAAAAATCTTCTTTTTTGAGAATAATAAAAAATGGAAAGTGTTCAATTGTAACATGAAAACGTGACTGAAATTGTCCTAGTCACTTTTCGGGACAGAGTGGAAGAAGGGAGGAGATTCTCAATGAGGAAAAAGACCCAATGAATTCGAAAGAATTGAATGAGGAGTCGTATGAGGTGAAAATCTGACCCCACTAAAATTTGAAAACTTTCTTTAAAACCTTTTGAAGTTTTAAAATTTTTTATTTTGTTATTATAATTAGTGTTTAAGAAAAGAACAAATTTGTGTTTGGCCCCAAAAATGTTTTTAATTTTTTTTAATTGGATTTCTTTTATAAAATATATAATTTTTTATGATAAATTTAGTAACACTTTTAGTTTAATTTGGTAAACTAATACAAAGTAGTCCCTAAATATTAATTTGGTAAAAATAAAGTTTAGTAACTGTAACATCTAAGTATAAATGGTATCTAAAACATTAATTAGGTAAAAAATAAAGTTAAATAATTATAATATTTAATACAAATTAAGCATATAATTTATTTTGTTTTCCCAAAATTTTAGTAAATAAGATTATCTCGAATTTAAAAATACTTAAAAGTAGGCTCTGCCTGTAACATGTATATATCTTGGCCCTCTTATCAATAATTCTAGCTCCGCCCTTACCCACATTATTTTTATATATCAATAATGCCATTTATGGAATTGATGTTACAAGTAAACTCGGTATCAACTAAAAAAATGGCAATATCATTATAAACAATTTGAGTGCATTTAATATTATCAATTTGTTGTATTTATCTATTTAAATTTCCTTTTTCATAATTTAAACTAATTTTTTATTTTAATTTTGTACATATTTCATATATGTTAGTTTCAAATATTACATTTCATTATTTATTGTATATTATTTTTAAATGCGCATATGCATTCTAAATACATAGTTTCGACATGCATACGTGTGTGATAAAATTTCCTGTTATTATTATCGTTCTAGATGAAGTCTAAGGTTAAATTGGATTTTTAGGTCAAATTCTATTATTAGTCTTTGTATTATGTGTAAGTTGTGGATTTAATCCAATTGAAGAGTAAGAAATTGGAGTTGATAGTGCTCCTGATTTTGCATCATATGAACCTGTCCAAAACCTTGCAGCTGCTCAATGAGCCAATATTATTTCCTACATTGAAAATCAGATAAATACCATAAATGCTGAGCTACATCGACTTAAAGAGGCCAAGGATGCTCTTAAGTTCCTACTAATTTAAAGTATGAATTTTTGACAAAAATGAGGGGGAAGCAACAAACAGAAATAGGGAAGAAAGATGTTCACTTCTTTTTTCTTTTAACATAAAATTGAAGCTAACCCAAATGGCTAGCCAAAGAACTAAAAATTTGTGCTCTTTCTTGCCAAACTAATAACTCCACTGCCGGAGGTGGATTCTAGAAGACGTGTAAGCCCAAAGTAAGTCCCCAAGCCACCTTAATCATTGCATCCGCTGCAGAGTTAGTATTCCATGATATGTGTTACATGATGATTATTGATTGTCTATAAAACCAAAAAACTATTTTTTGCTACTCTACTAATATGACCGTATTTCGGCGTGCGTGCATTAAGATTATGAATAAACACAAATACAATTGTAATTATAGTAATAGAGGTGTACTGCAAGCATGACAGGTCAGTTGTAATATTTATAAGTGTTACAATAGAACACTTTGAGTATTCTAATGATCGAACCCAAGAGAGTGTCGAATTGGTAAATGTGTTTATCAAGTTAATTACAAGTTAAAAAATTACTAATCTAACCGAGTTGGAAATATTAGTGCATCCGAAAAATTAACCTGAATAAACTAAATCTAAATTATCAACAAAACTAAGTAATCTAATTCAATTCTCCCTTGCCTTAGAACTATGTAAATTATCAAAGCGATGGTCAATTGATCCACTAATTGTTCACTAAGCTAATAAGCATGACATGAAAATATTGCTTGCCACTTCTAACTTGGATTCTCCTTTCGGTCTCATCCAAACTAGAAATTACCACCTAAGCTCTCCTCTCGGTCTTACCTAAGCACATAAATCTCCTTTAGGTCTCTCTACGTGGCACATTCATAATGAAGTTCTAAATGATAGAACATTCTTTCGATTTCACCTATCTTGATTTTCCATTAGAGGTGTCAATTCTAGTGTATAAAGCACTTTGTTACAAATGAACAAATAATAAATCACAAGCAAGAACATCAATTTAGATCAATAATTAATTTCATAATCAACCACTGAAAAATTTAGCACATGACCAAGCTTAAATCCCACACAAACATTTTAACGAACACATGATAGACATAAACTATAAAAGACAAGAGTTTGAGAAAATGTTTATTAATAGATTGAAATTTGATGAAGTCCACAAGCTTGATCATCTCTATTAGCAGAGTTCTCGACAAAAGAGAAGAAAATCTACAACTATGGAGAGAATTTTATGCCTCTTTTGAGAGAACTCTATGAGAATTAGGGTTTTGTTTTCTTGTTTTCTCTATGAGAGTTAGGGCTTTGTATTCAAGGTTTTGGGTAATGTACATTTAGTACATTTAGATTTACTTTCTCCATATTGTACTCTCGTTTGTTTACTCAATTAGTGAAAAGCCGAAACCTCTTTTTTTCTGTGGTTTTTATCCTCTTCGGAGGAGTTTTCCATAAAATTTGTGTGTTCGATCTTCTCTACCTTTTCTATTTCGTTGTTTATACAGATTGATCCCCAATAAACTAGTATCAGAGCTTGGTTTGGATTCCGCAATAAACCCGTTCAGGGATGGCGACAATGAATTTTGATATCAAGAAGTCTGATAGAATCACATATTTTAGATTGTAGCAATTTTGGATAAAGCAGAGTGTTTTAAGCAAGGTTTGTCACAATGAGTGACAATCAAGTGGAGGGAGTTGATTTCCTCGACGTTTTCTCTCCTATTGTAATGTATATACACAAGAAAGAATTTCATTTATTCATGTCTCAAATAAGTATTGCATGTTAGGGATGTATAAATAGAAATGTTAAGGTCACATAGGAAACTAATTTCATATAGAATGCATATTTTGGTCAAATTTAATTATCTAATAATATAATTTGATTGTAAATGATCTTTGTTGCTCCAACAACGAATGTGACATCCTGTAGCTCAGACTTGAGAATTGGGTCAGGTATGGGGTGTTACAATTGGTGTCTTTAAAGTGTGGAATGATTCTATTATTAGGTGAATTTACTCCCTTATTACAACATTGAGCCACTAGAGAATACTCTATTATTGTTGCTGTAACGCCCCGAATTTTGGTCCTAGAGGTATGGGATCTTGGGCATAGGGGCAGTGAGGAGTCGCATTTATGTAGTGACTTGTGCAATTTAGTGATAATAATGGGCCTACTGGTTCAGTGGATAAGTGGAGTGTTATTATGCTTGAGGTCCTGTGTTCAAATCCCTGCGTGAGCTAGGGAGATATTTTGTGCACTTTTTTTCATTTAAATATTATTTTATTATAATAATTATTTGATATTTTTGTTATGTTAAAAATTATTATTATTATTATTTTCTATTTTGACGTTTTTTCTCCCTTCTCCTCTCTGTTTTTTTCTTTCTTTTGTTTTTTTTCTTACTGCTCAAACGTTTTTAATTGCGATTTCGGGATTGTCGCTCCTCCGCCAATCTCTTCATCATCAAATCAGGTGTGGGATTCTAATCTGGTTACAACTTTCTGTTTTTAAATCGATTGTTATCTTGTTTTAAAAATCCCTTTCCTTCGGCTTTTTGTAGTTATGGATTACCCCTTCACTTTTGAGTTTTTAGACGATAGAAGTGAAGGGAAATCGTTGTTTTCTAATATATGTTGATAGGGTAGAGGTTAGGGACTATTACGGTGGCTAAAACAATATTCTCGGGGCTGAATGAGGGTGGTTTTGTAGTATTCCTGATGGCCACACGGGCTTGTGCCGAGGCACACGACTGTGTGGATTTGTGAATTAGGGTTTCCGACTGATTTTGGGTGCCACACGGCCTGGCCACATGGGCGTGTAGCCGATTTGGGGATTTTTGTCGGAATCCACACGGTCGTGTCAGAGCACACTGGTGTGTGAGTTTTGGGAATTAGGAATTTGGAGTCACACGGCCTGGCCACACGGCCGTGTGATAGAATTAGGAAAATTAGGGTTCCCCCACAGGCGTGTGCTTCGAAACACACGGTCGTGTGATTGATTTGGGGTCTAGAGATTCCACACGGGTGTGTGTTATTGGACGCATGGCCGTGTCTAATGGCCAAACGAGCGTGTGACACCTTCACACATCCGTGTTTGCCCTGCACCTAATATTAGGGAAATTAGACAGTGAGTTACACAGCCTGTTCACACGGCCGTGTGCCGCCCCTAATGTAACAGTCCGATTTTGACCCTAGTTGGAATAGTAGTTTTGGGACCACAAATCCGAGTCAGTAAAATATTTTAATATTATTTTCTGTGCCCTTGATATGTGATTAAACATGTGCTGAAGTTCTGTGAGTTAATTTTTCTGTTTGTGTGCTTAATTTGACAAAAGGATTAAATTGCATTAAATGAAAAATTTGTATGTTATTTGTTAAAGCACCTATGTGTTGTGGCTTTGAAAAGAAGAGGCCTTATAAGGCAATTAAACTACTATTTAGATAGCGGATGGACAAATGACAAATATGCCCTTATTATATGTTTGTTTTAATTATTAATTGAAGGGATATTTTAGTAAAAAGTATAATAACATGATAATAAGTAAAAGAAACAATTGAAAGATGATAGTTATCATCTTATTTTAGTCGAAATTAGCAAAGAAAAGAAAGGAATAAGCCAAGCTAGGTTTCGACCATACACAAACAAAATTAAGGTATGTTTTGACCTTGGATTTTGATGATTTTTATGTTTTTGAGATTGTTGCTTAATCTCCCATCAAGCCCATGTTGTAATTTGAAGAATTGATGATGTTTATGAGATGTACCATTGGTGAAATGGTGAGTTTGTGATGAGTTTAAGTGTTAAATGAAAGATATGTGTTTAATGAACATATTTTGTTCTTGAATTTTTGATGAATTTAGCTAATTAGGGCTAAATTGTGAAAATAGTATTTTGAGGGACTAATTATGAAATAAATGAAATATATGGACTTGTATGAGATACATGAATATTCGGCTAAGCATAGGTATATGGTGATTTTGTGTATTGGATGATTTTGTGAAATAGGGACTAAAATGTCCAAATGTGCAAATGTGAGGGCTAATTTTTAAATTGTCCTAAATATATGTATTTGGATTGAATTGGATGAGTTGGTGAATAAAAAGGTTAAATTTGAATATGTATAGATCAAGAACCGAAGAAATCGGAATTAGATCGCGGGAAAGCGAAAGTAGTCGAATAGTCGTATCCGTTTCTGATAAACCAAACTCAAGGTAAGTCGATATACAATAAATATATTAGTATTGAATTATGAATGTTAATATGACTATTGATAATGATGAATGCATATGAGATGTTATATATATGAAATCAAAGATATGATCAACACATTGATAACATCCGAGAAGTCCCGTACGAACCTAGGAATAGATAGGATTAACTATGTCATGACATAGGTGTCTGTTGTGTGATATCATGTAAGACCACGTCTGGGACGTTGGCATCGAAATGAGATTTACGTGTAAGACCATGTTCGGGACATTGGCATCGTATTGATTCGTGTAAGACCCTGTCTGGGACAGTGGCATTGATATCCGGTTACATGTAAGACCATGTCTGGGACGTTGGCATTGTACGACTATTCCGAGCATTCTGAGTATCCTATTAGATTCTGAATGATTCAACGGGCAAGTCTGAGAAATGAACGAATATGTGAATTGTACATCCGTTTCAGGTACGTAGATGTATATATATATGTTTTGTATAAGCATAAAAAGGTGAGAATGTATGTGCATTAATGCAAATGAACCTTTGAGATATATATGTGTATATTTGAGGTATGAGCAAATGACATATTCGAGATGTGATGAATTGGAAAGCAATGGCAAATCAAGTGAGCCAAAGAGTTATATATGTGCTTAAATTGAAGAAATACACATGTATGAATGATTTATGCTAAGTTTATTTGTATATGGCTTACTAAGGTTTTGGAAAGCTTACTCTGTGTGTGTGTTTACTCTGTTTTGTAGGACATCAAATCTACGAAAGGCTCGGGACAGTCGAGGATCATCATCACACTACCTAGCTCATTTTGGTACCTTTTGGATATGTATATAACTAAATATGGCATGTATAGGCTAGTCATTTTGGGTTAAGTTTGAAATGTATATAAATAGCCGTGAGATGTGGCTAGATAAATATGATGATATGCATGAGTGACTATGATATATGATTCTTGATTTGGCATGGTTTGATAGCAAATGAAATGGTCAAAGCTATGGTAACATTATGAGTATGTTTGAGTGATCAAAGAAATGGTTAAAAGAAAGGTAAATGTGGATGAATCATGCTTGAATATATGTATGTGTTTTAGTAGTGCAAATTGGCATGAATGGAAATGAAATAGAATGTGAAGACTTGTTGATTATTTGGCATGTTTTTGGTTGTCAATTGTACATGATTGAGATGGTATAATGCTTGTAGGTTTGACCCTAATGTGGGTGGCATTTTGGCCTTGCAAATGGCCTATTATGCCTACACGGCTGTGGTACACGGGCGTTCCTGGTAGCCGTGTGGATAAGGCAGTAACTAGCCTAACTTACACGACCATGGTACACGGGTGTGCCTGGTAGCTGTGTGGATAAGTCAGTAGCTAGCCTAACTTACACGGCCATGGTACACGGGCGTGTCTGGTAGCAGTGTGGTTAAGTCAATAGCTAGCTTAAGATCACACGGGCATGTATGGTGGCCGTGTGGATAAGTCAGTATACATGCTCTATTTTGGCACGACCAAGACACACTGTTGTGTCTAGTAGCCGTGGGAGACACACGGCCAGGTCACATGGGCGTGTGACCTTGACAGTTTTAAAAAAGTTTTAAATTTCTGTATGTGTTCGGTTTAGTCCCGGCCCTACTCTAAAACATGATAAAGGTCTCGCTGACCAATAAAAGGGACACTTGGATTGTATTCAAAGTTTAATAATATAAAAATGTCTGTATAAGATTCTGTTTGTCTGGTAACTCCTCGTAACCCTAATCTGGCGACGGTTATGGGTTAAGGGTGTTACATCTCACACGGGCGTTTGGATCCCCACATGGCCTGGATTGCTCTACACGGCCGGAGCACACTAGCGTGTGGCACTAACTCACCAAATTCTGATTTTAGGGTAAATCGAATGCCATTGTGAGTCTATGTGTTCCAATCCCTCGACTAAGCTCACTGAGGGTGAATACGATTCTAATCTGACTTTGAATTATGTACCGTTTGTAAGTGAATGTGTGCTATGCTAGGTACTGAATCTGAGTGCATAAGTGTGCATGTTTCTATAATCGATTGATCGATTGTAAGTGGATCGCTTCAATGATCGCTGAAATTGTATTCTGAATTGGTGCATCTGCATTCATACATCTACATACATATATTTGCATATATATATATATCTACATATAAAGTATTTTAGGTTGGGATTTTGAAGAGAAGGAAGATTTACGATTTGGCAGTTTAACTGCATGCTGAAGCCCCTAATAGCCAGAGGGTCGAGGGTAGTCCCAATACGCTGAGGGTCGTGGACGATTTGGCTGTACTGCGGATTTTCGCACTACACTGTACAACATATACATTAGCATCGCTGAGTATCATTGACTGATATGGCAGTTTTACTACAACTCATCGGTATAACGGATTACCGCATTGCACTGTACCGCATGTACGTTAGCTACGTTACGTACCACTATCTGATCTGGCAGTTCATACTGCATGTCTGTACTGCTGTTTATCGTATTGCACAGTACAACTTATATGCTAGCTTTGCTGCATAATATATGAGACTAGCAGTTTATCTGCACACTGTTAGCCCCAGTTCCCAGAGGGTCGAGGGCGGTCCCAATTCCCTGAGGGTCGAGGACAATGCTGATGATCATCGTTGCCAGGCAACCCAGGATGACATCCTATGGAGTATAAGGTTGGATGGGCTTTTCGAGGTCCTACTTGGAGTGCAAGGATGGGTGGGTTGATTAAATCCCTATAGTAAATATAGGGTTGGACGGAGATGGTGTGTTGGCTGGATGGATGGGTTATTTTATAATTCATTTGCACTCATACGCATCTGAATGAATCTATGTGACTCAATGTGACTATACTATTCGATTGAAATGTCTGATTGATCAGTTTGGCTGAATGTGATACTATGAATGAATGTGATAATATGACTGAATGTGTTACTGATCGATAGAAAGGCACGTGTGCCTATGCGATTTCTATAGACTTTCTCTATAAATGTCTGACTAAACTATTATTGTGATAGTGTGAATGACTTGTGAACTGTTGCTATTGTATTTGAATAGCACGTGAGGTTAAATGTGTCTATTTGTTCCATGTGACTGTAAGGTACATATGGTGTGTGTTTGATGTTGGGCGAACTCGCTTAACTGTTATCTGTCTATAAGTGTGTTGTTCTTCTGAACTGCTTCTAGTTGCCTATTTCCATTTCTGTAGTTTAACTGATTTTGATCTCACACTGAGCTCGAGTAGCTCACCCCCACTTCTGTTTCTCCTTTCGCCACAATTTTGGATTCGGATCTTTGGACTCGAAGACGCGGAGGACTCGGACAGATCTTGGTGGAAATGAGTTATAAGCTTTTATTTTCAGGTTTAATTGTTATTCGTTTAAGTTGAACTGTAAAGTTTCATAATACTGTGGTACAACTTTTGTTTTAAGTTTTCATTCGTAAGTGTTATACTGTTGAACTTATTGGGGAATTTAAATGATTAAACATTTTGAATTGATTCGGGATAAATTTTTTGGAATTAAATTTTTAAACGACTTGATTTGTAAAATTTTCTCACGATCACTTCGGTGATCAATATAGTGTTCCGAATTCGGTCTAGACTTCTATGCCGGGTTTGGGGTGTTACAGTTGCATTTATCTAGCATGTCCTTTCTTCCAATCTTAAAGGGGATAACCATTATGATATGATTGAAAATTTGAATTTAGAAAATTTTACGTATGTAGGATAGTATAAAATATAGAGGAAGAATGTTTTGAGTTTTTTTGTGAAAAAAATAACAAGTGAGATGAACTATTTATAAATTTTAGGATAGGGTCTCATTAGGGTGTTTCATAGGACCTCAACACCCAAGGGTGACAAGGTCAATTTAAAATTTCATTTAAATAATCATTTTAAGATCATGCTTTACAATTTTTTTTTTTAAATATTTACAAATCTCTCTATACCCATGAATGATGAATTTTGTTTAAATATATCTACAACCATTAAAAAATTAAATTAAATTATTAAAATTTAAATATTTTACATAGATCTCGACATTCATTGATGTTGATATCCTTTAAACATACCATAATAATTATCCTAATTTCAATGTGATGTAAAAAACTTAATCAAGTTCATAATATATATAACTAAAGTTGACACTCATAAATGTTAAAAATAACATTTAGACAAACATATTCTGAAAATTACATTTAAAAGAGATTTATTTTAGCCATTGTGTTGTCTTTTGAGTATCACATCATATTATAATGAATTGGTTTTTAGTTTAAAATAAGATTAAATGTATTTAATTTCATCAATAAACTATACACGTCTGTCAAACAAAAGAAGTCCAGTTCAATTTTATAAAATGCCGATTAATATAACATATTGCGCTATTTACATAATTTTTTTATTAATAAAAAATATAGATACTCTATTTTTTTTTTTGAGAATAAACAGATTGAGCTTCATTAAAACTGAAATTAAGTCTAAACAAACAACAATAAAAATAGTTAAACGGCCCAATTAAAAAGACCCATGAAGAAGAAATATCCAGAAATAAAAAAGGAAACCTAAAAGTAGGAGCACCGCCCTATCGCCCAATCAATGTCTTCGCCAGTCTGTAATGTCTAATCCATCATTTCATCTTTAATGGCTAAAATCTTGAACCGAGGGAGATTAAATGCTTAACAGCTCTTTTGTTTGAAAACTAAGAAAGAACCGTCCCTCTTCCCTACCCTTTCTGCTCTCCTTCAATCTGGCTTCCTTGCATAATCAATCTTCGACTGAAACTCCGCATAACTTGGCATGCCATTCACTAGGTAAACTCTTTCCCTCCTTTTCAATGACTTAGATGCTAGGATATGGGCTAGGTTATTAGCAGATCTAGGAACAAATTAGAAAATGGTTGTTTTAAGTTTGTTTTTCAACATATGTATGTCGTGGATGTATGAACCCACCTGAGATTTGTCGAAGTCCCTCTGATTGCATTTCTTTATTATGGTCAAAGAATCCCCTTCAATGATAACACTCTTTCTGTTTATGTTGAGGGCGATTTGGGATGCTCGACGGCAGGCGATGGCTTCGGCGACAAAAGCTGAGTCAACGTCTTTGTGAAGTTCTGTGCTTGCGAGAAGTACAGATCCACTACTATCTCGAACCACTATCCCCGATGCTGAAAGTTTATATCTCTCGTCGAAAGCATCGTCAAAGTTAACCTTAATCGTCTGACCAGGTGGGCTTTTCCATTTGACAGTCTCTGTAAAAATACTCTGTTTAACATTTTTGGCTGCATCAAACTCCCTAATGTATCTGTGTATGAAACTGACGATCTCCTTGTTCGTTTTGTTTTTCCTCTCATGAACACGAAAATTCCTGTCCCCCCAGATAGCCCAGAGGGTGACACAGAAAAGTCTGCAAACACTGAGAGGAAGAAGAATCATAACTCTGGTAAGCCACTCAACAAACTCTGTAAATGGGAACATTACTGAAATAGTATCTGAAAGGTCTTTCCAAATTGTGACTGAAGCAGGGCATTCTCGGAACAGATGGTTCATCGACTCCTCTCCTGATCCACAACGAGGACACAAACAATTTGTTGAAAGTTTCCTAAGAGACATATTTACCCGGGTGGCTAGGTAGTTCCGAGAAATTTTCCAAATAAACATTTTAATTTTCAAGGGAATATCTATTTTCCAAAGTTTGTTGTAAAAATATCTGTAGATATGTTGTAAAGCATAAGCTGTAGGGTCAGAATCTTGTAATAGTTTATAGGAGCTACGCACTGAGAACTCACCCGACAGTTCACCCTTCCACACCATGAGATCCTCATGAGGTACCGACGCCAAATGGATACGGAAGATCATTTTTGCCTCGGCTTCTGAGAAGGTATTGCTTATCAGCTCTTTATTCCATTCACGCACATCGCTTTTGATTAATTCTTCCACTTTAACAAATTGCAAATTACAAAAATCAGACATTAATCTAACATTGGTAAAATTTGGAATCCATGCGTATTCAAAAACGAAAATGTTTTCACCCGTACCGACTTTCCATATCAGTCCCATCTCAAGAGAAGCTTTAGCTGCCCAAATACTTCGCCAGACATAAGAACTAGAGCTTCCCAAATTCGAATCACGAAAAGAACAATCTTGAAAATATTTTTCTTTGAAAACATGTGCTACCAAAGAATCAGGTGAAGTTAACATTCGCCATCCCTGTTTTGCTAATAGAGCAGCATTAAATTGTGCCATATTTCGAAACCCCAAGCCTCCCTCCTCTTTAGCTCTACACAAATAATCCCATTTACACCAATGAATGCCTCTCCTACCAGCTCCTTTCTGCCACCAGAATCTAGCAAACTTATTCTCTATCGACTCGCACAATGTTTTAGGAAGAAGAAAATAGGACATAGCATAAGTAGGAATAGCTTGTAAAACGAATTTTATAAAAATTTCTTTCCCTCCTTGCGACAGTAATCTGGTACTCCAGCTATCAATCCACAAAGAAATCTTATCATGTATAGACTGAAATGCCTTATTTTTCTGTCTATCTACAACATTTGGAAGACCTAAATATTTCTCTGCATTTGAAGAACTCCTGACTCCTAACAATGATGACACTATCTCCTTTGCATCCGCTGAAGTGTTTAAGCTGTAAAAAATAGTCGATTTGTTAAAATTGACACACTGCCCTGAACAATTTTCATATTCTTCCAAAATGTCTTTAAGATTTCTCGCTTCTTGTTCGGTTGCTTCTCTGAACATCATGCAATCATCAGCAAACAATAAATGGGATACCTCTGGCCGTCTTCTACTAACCCTTGCCCCATTGACCAAACCTGCCTGATGTGCTACCCTCATTAAAGAAGAAAGACCTTCGCTACAGTTAAGAAAAAGAAAAGGGCTTAATGGGTCACCCTGCCTGAGCCCTCTTGTTGGTTGGAAAACTCTGCCCCTATAGCCATTAATGTTAACAGCATAAGAGACTGAAGTAATGCATTTCATTATTAAGCCCACCCATCCATGTGCAAACCCCATCTTGATCATCATTTCCTTCACAAAATTCCATTCTACCCTGTCGTATGCTTTACTCATGTCTAACTTTACTGCCATATAACCCTTCTTCCCTGTTCTCTTCTGTTGAAATGTATGAAGAATTTCATAAGCAAGAAGTACATTGTCAGTTATCAAGCGACCAGGGACAAATGCACTTTGTACTTCATCAATGCACATACCAATAACATTCTGCATTCTGTTAGCGATTGTCTTTGCCACAATTTTATATAAAACTGAGCATAAACTTATTGGCCTAAAATTAATAAGAGATGAAGGATTAGGAATTTTTGGAATAAGCACTATCTCTGTGACATTAGCAAGATCAGCCCCTTTGTTGCCATTTAAGATACCTAAACAGAAATCCAAAACTTCCTTACCCACAATATTCCAATATTGTTGAAAGAATAGAGCTGGGAAACCATCCAATCCTGGAGCCTTTGTCGGTTCCATCTCTTTTAATGCTGTCCGTACTTCATCTTCCCTGAAAGGGGACAATAAGATTTCATTGACTACATGCAAGATAATACTCTCTATGCCCTCCAACACCTTTCGAGGATCTCCATTACCCTTAGATGCAAAAAGATCTTCGAAATATCCTGTAGCAGCTTCAAGTATTTCTAAGCCATCCGTTATCTCTCTACCATCTTCTGACACTAACTTTGTGATTGAGTTGATCCGCCTTCTAGTTAATGCACACTTGTGGAAATAGGTAGTATTTTTATCTCCCAGCTTAAGCCAATTTGCTCTAGCTCTCTTCTCCCAATACACTTCGTCTTTGTCAATCTCCAGATTCAAGTGAATTTTTGTGTCTATAATCTTAGCCATAGTGTCATCGTCTCTGTCTTTCACCAACAAAGATTCAAGCTCTCTTGTAAGACTCCTCTTTAGCCCATCCTTTCTACTTTTGATTGAACCTGACCATTTTTTCAAATGATTCTGCAAAAGCTTTAATTTCTCCATCAGCGAAACAGAAAAAGAATCCCAGAACTCTCTAATCAAACCTTCAAAATTTTCTTCCATAGTCCACCATGCTTCAAAATGAAAACTTCTATGCCCTGTCAGAATGGTTGGGATATTGTATTTAAGAGAATGGGGCAATGATCCGATGAAGAAAAGGGGAGATGCTGAATATTCCCCATTGGAATAAAAGTAACCATTCTTCATTAGCAACTCCTCTGTCAAGCCGTTCTCTAATGTTTGTCTCTGGAAGGTTACCCCTTTCCCAAGTATACCACACTCCCGAGTACCCAATATCCAAAAGTTTACATTCCTCTAAAGTGTCCCTAAAGGCTTCCATTCTATTCTGTTCTCGAGGGACTCCACCACTTTTCTCAAAAGAGTATAGGATTTCATTAAAGTCACCTACTACAAGCCATGGATAATTGTTACCTTGACTAAGACTTTTGAGCAAACTCCAAACAGAATCTCTCTCTTTAGAATATGGCGATTCATAGAAACCCGTAAATCTCCATTCCTTCTAAATACTCCCCTCCCATAGTAAAACATCGATATGCCATTTAGAGTAGCTCCTCAACGTAACCACAATGTCATCCTTCCATGCAAGACACAACCCTCCTCGAGACCCTTCTGCTTCAATCTCAAACCCATTACTGAAACCGCACCTTCTCCTAACCCTCTCCATACGCTTTCGATCCAGCTTAGTCTCCATTAAGAAGACTATATGGGGATTCTGCTGCTTACATAAATAACGCAGCCTCCTCACAGCCCGTGGACTCCCCAACCCACGGACATTCCAACATATGGTTTTCATTGCGTCCGGTTGGCTTGCCTAGTGGCAGCCGTCGATTCTAAATTGTTTGAAACAACTATTTGTGCCTCTTTATCAAACATATCCTCCTCACTGATTACTGATAACTCCAATCCCCCGTCAACTTTTATTCTCTTGGTTTCAACCCTATGTAATGTATCCAAACAAATCTCACCATCAACTTCATCAGAAAATTTCCGTTTAGCCCTATCAGTATTGAGTAGTTGCATGCTATCTTGCTTATTTCGGGCCAGTCTTTTCCAACTTGCCTTCCCAGAAGTTTTTGCAACCTCCTTATTGATGTAATTCTCTGCTTTTAAAGCCTCTTCCTCTCTCAAACTGGGATTAACATCCTGAACCTTCAATCCATCCTCCCAGCTCGACAAGATTTTTCCCTCTATATCCTTCGCGTACAAAACATTTGAATCACCCCAAATTTCCTGACTACCAGCCCTCTTAGACTGACCAGTATAAGTGTGCTGAACCCCCTGCTTTTTAGTAAAATTGTTAAATTCTATGCTTTCTTTACCCATCATCTTCAATTCTGCTTTTAACGCAATGGAATATGGTAGATCTTCTCTAATTTTTTTTCTTCTCTGCAGGGTCAAACACCAAACAATCCTGGAGACTATGATCCAATTTTCCATAACCAAAGCAAAAGACATGCAATTTTTCATATTTAAATGAAATCCAAGAACTAACACCATTTGCACTAGAGACAAAAATACCTCTCCTGAGGGGTTTTTGGACCTCCAGATTTACCCTGAGTTTGTAACAATCATCTCTGATTTCAGATCTAAGAACCCCACCAAAAGTACTACCAATGGCATGCAGCATATCTTTCTTCTCAAATTCTGGGGAACACTGACTAATCTTAATCCAATATGGAGAGGAAATAAGACAGATCTGATGTCGTTCAATTGGTTTCTTTAATCTATCAAACAGAATAATTGACTTACGAAAGAGCCATGGTCTTCCTTCCATAATCAATTCTAAATCTTCTTCTAAATAAAAAATAATTGAGAATAAATTCTGACCTACCGTCTGAATCAAATTTCCTCTTAGATTTCCAGATACTCTTCATTTAAATCTTAAAACTCTCTAGGTTGAAATATTTCTTCGTCCACACTGAACAAATCAACGTAGGCTTTTCACTAGGCACCACCATAGACCTTTTGATCGATAATTGAACAAGCTCCTCTTCCAACAATGTTATTTCTTCATTGCTCTCCCTCTCCACGCCACCACCCTCTTCCATCCCAAGCTACAACAAAGACTGTTTTCTCTAGGACTCTACAGAGAGCACTCTTGGTTTTCGAGGGTAAAAAAATTAGATACTCCAATTAATTATTGGCATAATGAAAAATATTATATGTTGCTTAAATTTTATTGATATAATTATCTCAATTTTTTCATCTTTCCACCAACCATTCTATCATTAGTTGGCAATAACAAAAATGGGCAAGGGATAAATGAAGGACAGGACAAATTCCAGTTGAGCTTAGCTGAACACCACCATTTTTTAATTTAATTTATGCCCAAAATTCTGCAGATACATGAACAAATGGGTTATTAGGAATTAAATTTATTTTACTTAATAATTATTTACCTACACACCTTATAAGCTATAAAATTGTTCAAGTACATACAGTGTTGGAGACCTTGAGTGAAGGGTTATACTTTGTATATGACTTGGGCAACCTGCTATGGTTCTACCTTATTTACCAATCCAACTTAAACTTACACAAATGATTGTTATCGTCTCTTAGTTTGTTGGGTATATATTATTATGGTGTTTTAGGAAATACGTTAATGAATAATTATTTGATGTGTTGGTTTATTGTTGGATTGTGAACCAACTAAAAATTTGATTAAGAGAATTGTACCTTTCAATTAATAATATAGCTATGGTGAGTATAAATATTATTCCCACGAAGACTAGAAGTATACGTAATTACTGCCTTTCTATTATTTAACTGATAAATTCGAGTGATTAATTAAAAACTAAAATTAACCAAATTAATTAACTAACGAACATGAGAAATAATAAATTAGGAACTAAATAATTAAAAACCAAGAAGCAAAACAATGCATAGAAAAGAATTCACCTAGATTTCATTTGTCATTATCAATCTAAATTACGCAATTTCTTTACTTAGCATCTCGATCTGTAGAAATCCTTAAATTATGCTAATATCTCGTCCTATTTTTAGGATTGCATGCAACTCCACTCAATTACGCAATATCTACTCTTAAACAATATTTATTCCTCATTTGATTTAAGCACATCAAACATGGATCAATAGTCTAGAAATATCATACCAAGAATTAAGCACACATAATTGAGAATAAGATCTAAGTATTTATTGTGTAAAATAAAAATCAAACGACAAAATTCATCACAGGGTTCATCTCCTTAGGTATTTAGAAAATTAGTTCATGCTTGCAAATAAAAATATCCTAGAGACAGTATAACTGAAGAAATAAAGAAACTTATGATAATCTCCTAAGAAATCAACTGGGAGTCTTAATCTTGACGGAAATCTGCTTTAGAATCGGCTTCAATGGTGTCTTTCGAGTTCTTTTCTTGAATATTTATGACGGCTCACTTCTCTCTTCTTATTTTATTCATATATACGTCTTATAATGCCCCCAAACCTAAAAAACATGTTTTTTCGTTGTTTAAAGTGCAAATTCGCGCAATCGACATGGGCTATGGTAGCATGTATGGCTCACACTACAGTGTGGCTAGGCTGTGTGGAAGGGGTCAGCTCGTGTGACTCTTATAACTTGCTCTGATTTTTTGATTTTCGCTCCTTTTGCTCCCAAATGCTCTTCTAAGTATAAAAATATGATTTTGAAGGATTAGGAGCATAAAATTCACAATTTAAATCGAATAATCACCCTAAAACGTATTAAGAATGGAACTAAAATATGTTAATTATCTTGGAATTGGTTTGTGGCTTCTTGCACAAACATTCTCTCTTTGCTATCAGTATTTAAACAACTTTTTCCTAAAAATTATGAAGAGTTAATGCATGGTAAACAGAATGGATTCATCCGTCTTGATATCTATTATTTGGGGTTTTTACTCCTTAGGTTTTAATTTTAGTTTTAGGAGTGAATAATTAATTTAATTTTATAGTTTTAACTTTTAATTTTAATTTTTGGATTGGATTATTTGGGTATTTAATTAATTGAGTAATTTAGTTTGTATTTTAAAGTTGGATTGGGTTTGATACTATTATTGGATTTGATTATTAAGTATAAAGTATTTAATTATTTGGGCTTGGGTAGGGTGTATATTAGAGTTTATTAGTTAAAAAAATTAATAGAATAAAATTTAAAATCGAAAATTGACAGAATATATAGGCAAAAAAATGTATTATGTTAGCCTAAAAAAGTAGTTGATAACACAATTAATTTTTTTTGTTGCTCAATATTGGTATTACAATACCGCAATTGTAGTAAAAAACTGACAAATGCACACATACCCCCTAGCAAACTGACCACACCCAAGAGCAAAAACCACTCACAAACAGGAAACCTCAAAAGCACTATAAAAAACCCAAAAACCCCCTAAAAAATGCAGTCCTTATATCAAAAGAACAAAAACCAACATTGAAACACCATAAGACTCCAACAACAGTAGACCCACACACTTGAACTGTCATAATTATCACAGACCAGACTCACCACCCAGCCTTAAACATGCAAGGCCTACTCCTTCTAGCAGTTGCTAATGTATCTACCATTTCATTACCGTTCAGCTCAGCTAATGAAAACGATAACTCTCCCACACAGACAATCCTCCTTTGTAAATCTGCAAATGTAGCTTGTTGCAACCAAGGTCTCTTTGTTTTGTCCGAAATCAAATTATACACCACCATCGAACCCATTTCAACAATTAATGAACCTAATCCCTTCCATCCTATCTCAATAAAAACATCCAACGCTGTGATAATTGCTCCTAATTCAGCAGTCTCTGCATCATATGCATCACTTGGACCCGAGAATAAAGCTTTAACAATACCTTCCTCATCTCTTAGCACACTTCCACCCCTAAAGCAACCTCAGAAGCAATTCCACTAACGTTAAATTTCAACCACCCATGTGGAGGATAATGCCAACCTCTTGAAACAAATTTAAGAAAACTGCACTTATACAGACAAAACCACCATAATCTCTCTTGAATCATGCACTCATCGAAAGCAGCTCTTACCCACAATAATATCTTTATCTTGGAATGGAAAATTAGAGTATCCATCGACAGTATCTTATTTTCAAACACCATCTCATTCCTAGCAAGCTAAATAGACCAACAAGAAGCCGCAATTGCAATCAACCACAGACTCTTGCAAGAACCATGAAGGTTCATTTTGAAACATAACGAGTAAAATTCTTCAAAGTTGTTCACCACTTTCCAGCCGACGTCACAGCAACTAAAAATCCTTCTCCAGAACCCAACAATAAAATTACAATTAAAGAACAAATGGTCCGCCTTCTCCAGCTCCCGATTACACCAAGGACATACATTCAATATGGCTTGCAGATTCACCCTTCTCTTTATTAAGAAATCCTTCGTGGGTACTCTGTCAATAGCTAACAACCAAAGAAAATTATGCACCCTTAAAGGAATTTTAATTTCCATATTTTATCAAAAGCAAAAATGGAATCATCCCCATCACCCTCAAACAGCAGTACCCTCAATCAGCAGTTAGATAACTGCTTCACTGAGAACTCTCCTTTACTATCATGCGCCCATAATATTTGATCCTCTACTTTCGGAACCAAGACCACACATTTAACACCCCTAAACCGAAACTGTCGCCGGAATAGGGTTAAGAGGAGTTACCAAACATTCTGAACATTTCACCACATATCACAACACAAAGTCAATCATTGATCAAACTTATTCAAATAGGAGCATATAGTCTCATATCTAGGTCTACGAGACCTTAAACATATGATAGAAAGAGGTCGGGACTAAACTTAAACATATGATAGAAAGAGGTCGGGACTAAACCGAACACTTAGAAAATTTTCCAAAATTTCAAATATTCTTCAATACTGTTGAGGTCACACGCCCGTGCAATTAGACTGTGTTCCTCACACGGATACTGGACACACCCATGTGTCCAGGCCGTGTCAAAACAGAGCAAGCATACTGACTTATCCCCACGGTTACTAGACACGCCTGTGTGCCATGGCCGTGTGTTACTAGGCTAGCTACTGACTTGATCACATTGCCACCATGCACGCCCGTGGGCCTCGACCGTGTACCCTGTCTAGACTCACCTAGAAGTGGTCCTTAAACCATACGACAAAGACATACGCCCGTGTCTCTTAGCCATGTAAGCAAAATAGGCCATTTGCAAGGCCAATTTGCCACCCTCACAAAGGGTCAACCAACTAACTTCAATACAATACCAATTCATGCTTTCAAATGCATTCAAACATACCATTCATGCACTAAGTAATCATCAACATTATCATCTACTTCCATGCCTAATACCATCACAATAAGTTCATTCAAAATAACAATTGTATATCTTAAGATATACATATATCAAGCATTAGGTAATTCATGCCATAATTCATCTTTAAACCACCTCTTTCATCAACCACAAAGTCATGAAATATACCACATTCATAGCTCATTCATAAATTCTACATCATTCAACTTCCAAGCCAACTCACATGGCAAGGATTAAACATTTCAAGACATATCTTAAATTCTAGCCTATACATGCCATATTTCAACTATATACATCTTTCCAAAAGTACCAAAATAGATTGCCGATAGTGTGATAGAGATGCTGACGATCCCCAGATCCGAGCTAGCTTTACTGACACTGCAAAGCAGAAAAACAAATCACACAGTAAGCTTTCCAAAGCTTAGTAAGTTCGTAACATAACACATTTAAATCAAAACAAACCATCACATAGAATATTTCACATCTATATTTATATCGTACCATCCAAAGCTAATATGCTCATTTAACGTTTCATAATCTCATTCATAGATTCATCAACCACATAGGTTCCGAACTTACCTTAGCCACCACTTAGTTGTCAATTACATTTGGTACTCAATATTCACTATTCCATTTCGATCAATTTCCATATCTTCTTCGATTCAATTGCACACTTAGTGCCCAAATAGTTAGCTGAAGCTTAATTAGCATCGCACACATAGTGCATCTATATCGAACCGATCTTAAACTAATACAGCACACACAGTGCCAACCACAAAGCTGAAGCTTATATTATTTCGCACACACAGTGCTAATAATCTCGGTCACATTTCCGAATACGCACACTTAGTGCCACCTAATTCAAGCTCTCACATAACATTCACATTTCAATATTATCATACCATTAATTTCATAGCATTAACCATAACTAAATATACTTATTATGTCCAAACTTACCTCGGACATGAACTATCGAAATGGTCGATTAATCGAGCACTTTATCTTTACCTCGATCTCGATCCGAACCTCTCCTTTCTTGGTCTATACACATTCAAATTTCATCCATTCAATCACCAATTCATTCAATTTAGTCCACACACACATATTTAGGGCATTTTACAAAATAGCCCTCACATTTTCACATTTCGACACTTTAGTCCCTATTTCACAAAATCATCAAATTCACATAATTTCTTTTTACACAAACCTAGCCGAATTTTCCTTGTGTTCATACAAGCCCACACATTTCATTTATTTCTCATTCTAATCCTTCAAAATGCTATTTTCTCAATTTAGCCCTAATTAGCTAAATTCATCAAAAATTCAAGAACAAAACATGTTCATTAAACACATATCTTTCATTTAACACCAACAATCATCACAAAGCTCACCATTACATCAATGGCACATTTGGTAACCATCATCAATTCAAAAAAATATGACATGGGTTAGCTAGAGCACGAAGCAACGATTACGAAAACATAGAAATTATCAAAAACTGAGTTAAAAACATACATTGATTTTGAGCAACTATGGCCGAATATCCCAAAGCCCTATTCCTTTCTTTTTCCTTCAAATTTTGACAAGAAAGATGATAACATGGCTTCATCTTTCTTTTGGTTTTAATTATTATTAACTAAATTATCAATTCACCAATTTGCCCTTTTATTAGTCATATAAGACAAATTTACATCAAGGTTAATATGTCATTTAACCATCCACTAACTTTAATAATGGGTAATTGCCTCATAAGGCCTCCTCATTATAAAGACAACAACACTTAGATACTTATAAATTAGCACACAGCTTTTACACTTCACTCGATTAAGTTATTCTCTTAATTCGGCACACAGTCGGTAAAATTACCATATAAAATTTTCACACAGACTATATCATATAGAATCAACACCAAAGATAACATTAAAATATTATTTCGACCTCGGATTTGTGGCCTCAAAACCACTATTCTGACTAGGGTCTAAACCGGGCTGTTACAACTCTCCCCCCTTAGGGATTTTCGTCCCCAAAAATCTTTCCAATGAATAGGTGTGGATATTGCTCTCTCATAATATTCTCAGGCTCCCACATAGCCTCTTCAATTCTGTGCTTGTGCCAGAACACTTTCACTAAGGAAATTCTTTTATTCCTCAATTCTTTGGTTTCTCGTGCTAAGATTCGAATCGGTTCTTCACTATACAACAAATCTGATTGAATTTTGACCTCGGTAGGAGCGATCACATGAGACGGATCATATCTATACCATTGACGCATTGACACATGGAACACATTACGAATCCTTTCTAACTCAGATGGCAACATCAATCTATATGCAACCGGCCCAACAGGTTCGATAATCTCATATGGTCTGATGAACCTCGGATTTAACTTGCCTTTTCTGCCAAATCGAAGTATTTTCTTCCATGGAGACACTCTCAAAAACATTTTATCACCAACTTCGAATTCAATATCCTTTCGTTTCAAGTCTGCATAAGACTTCTGATGATCTGAAGCCGCTTTCAAGCTATCACAAATGATTTTCACTTTCTGCTCAGTCTCTTTTATAATATCAACCCCATGAATCTTATTCTCACTCAGCTCAATCCAATACAATAGAGTTTGACATTTTCTACCATAAAGGGATTCATACGGTGCCATTTTGATATTAGATTGAAAACTGTTGTTGTACGCAAACTCAATTAACCGTAAATGCTTTTCCCACATACTTTCAAACTCAAGTATACAGCATCTCAACATATCTTCGAGAATCTGAATGATCCTTTCGGATTGACCATCCATTTGCGGGTGAAATGTAGTGCTAAAATACAAATTTGTGCCTAAAGCCTCTTTCAACTTCTTCCAAAATTGCGAGGTAAATTTCGGATCTCTATCAGATACAATAAATAATGGCACCCCGTGCAATCTCACAATCTCAGTAATATACAATTCAGCCAATCTATCGAGTGAATAATCTGTTCTCACCAGAACGAAATGAGCTGATTTCGTCAATCTGTCAACTATCACCCAGATTGCATCTTTCTTTCCCGGAGATAAAGGCAACCCCGACATAAAGTCCATCGTAATTCTCTCCCATTTCCACTCAGGAATCATAATCGGTTGTAACAAACCGGACGGAACTTGATGCTCAGCTTTAACTTGCTGACAAATCAAACATATCGACACAAAGTCAGAGATGTCCCGTTTCATACCATGCCACCAATAAAACTGTTTCAAATCATTATACATTTTCGTACTCCCCGGGTGAACAGTCAAACGACTATTATGAGCATCCTTCAAAATCATCTGATTCAACTCTAAATTTCTCGGAACACAAATCTGATCTCTAAATCTCAGACAATCATCACAATCAACTCGAAATTCTGAATCAACATTCAATTCACACTAGGTGCGTTTACCATTCATTTCAACATCACTTTTCTGGGCTTCACATATCTGACGTACATACATCGGCTTTACTTTCAACTCGGCCAAAACCGCACTATCATCACATAGATTTATCTGAGTGCTCATAGCTCGCAAGGCAAATAATGATTTTTGACTCAAGGCATCAGTTACAACATTAGCTTTACACGGGTGGTAATCTATCACAAGCTCGTAGTCTTTCAATAATTCTAACCATCTTTTCTGTCGCAAATTTAATTCTTTCTGAGTCATCAAATATTTTAAACTCTTGTGATTTGTAAAAATATGACATTTCTCACCAAATAAATAGTGACGCCAAATCTTCAATGCAAACACAATCGCAGCTAATTCAAGGTCGTGCATCGGATAGTTCTTTTCATGCGGCTTTAACTGCCTCGAAGCATAAGCAATAACTTAGCCTTCTTGCATCAGCACACAACCCAAACCATTCAACGATGCATCACTGTAAACTATGAATTCTTTGCCCGATTCAGGTTGAACTAACACTGGTGCTTCCGTCAACAATACTTTTAACTGCTCAAAACTCTGATGACACTTTTTCGACCACTCAAATTTAACATCTTTCTATAGCAACTTCGTCAACGGAGTCGCAGTCATCGAAAAACCTTTCACTAATCGTCTATAATATCCTGCTAATCCCAGAAAACTACGGACTTCAGACATATTTCTCGGAGGCTTCTATTTTAATATAGTAGAGATTTTACTCGGATCAACTCGTATTCCCGCAGCTGATACAAGATGCCCCAGAAAACCAACCTATCGTAACCAAAACTCACATTTGCTAAACTTAGCATACAATTGTTTCTCACATAGAGTCTGTAGCACGATTCTTAAATGTTCGACATGTTGTGTCTCATCACAAGAATAAATTAAGATATCATCAATGAACACCACATCAAAACGATCCAAATCCGGTCTGAATATCCGATTCATCAGATCTATAAACGTTGCAGGAGCATTTGTTAGTCCGAAAGGCATCACTAAGAATTCATAATGTCCATACCTCATTTTGAAAGTAGTTTTTGGCACATCAGATTCTTTAACTCTCAACTGATAATAGCCCGATCTCAAATCTATCTTAGAAAACTCTGTAGCTCCTCTCAATTGATCAAACAAATCATCAATTTATGGCAACGGATATTTGTTCTTTATTGTCACTTTATTCAATTGTCGATAATCTATACGCATTCTCATAGTAACGTCTTTCTTTTTCACAAATAACACAAGAGTACCCCAGGGCGAGAAAATCGGTCTTGCAAACCCTCTGTCCGTTAACTCTTGCAGTTGTGACTTTAATTCTTTCAATTCTGTTGGTGCCATTCTATACGGAGGTATCGAAATAGGAGTAGTCCCTGGCACTAATTCAATACCAAATTCAACTTCCCGATTCGAAGGTAATCCAGTAGTTCTTCAGGAAACACATCTGGAAACTCACAAAACATAGACATAGATTCAACTTTCTTTTCTGACATTTTTGTATCGATCACATATGCTAGATAAGCTTCGTAACCTTTTCTCACATAGTTCATAGCTTTCATCGCAGATACAACAGTTGGTAACCCTTTCAAATCACTGGATTCAATTCGAACTATCTCACTGTTCTGACTTCTCAATTCAATACTCTTTCTTTTACAATTCACAATAGCCTTATGCAAAGTGAGCCAATTTATACCCAGAATTATGTCGAATTCATCGAATGGTAGCAACATAAAATTAGCCGGAAAGTATATATCTCGAAACATCAATGGGCAATTCTTGCACACTTTATCCACCAAGACACACTTGCCTAAGGGGTTCGATACTCTAATCACAAATTCAGTAGACTCAACAGGTAGAGTCTTACTTGATACTAGATTCACGCACACATACGAATGAGTAGATCCTAGATCTATCAATGCAATCACATCAATATCAAATAGAGTAAAAGTACCAGTGATGATGTCTGGAGGTGACGCTTCCTCTCGCGCACGTATAGCATAAGCTCGGGTAGGTGCTCTCACCTTGAATATCACAGCTGTATCACTAGTCCCTCTCTGGCTTCCACTCACATTTCCAGTGTTTCTGGGTGGTTTATCCCTAACCGTCACATTACTCGATCTCACATTCTGAACATTTTCTTCCTCAGCCATCTTTGGACAGTCTCGAATGAAGTGATCTCGTGATCCACATTTATAGCATACTCTATTGTTGTACTTGCCCCAGCATTCTCCCACATGCCATCTTCCACACTGTCTACACTCATGTTTGTTACTTTTAGCACTATCAACACTTGATTCTATTAGAGCTTGAGTTCTCAGACCAACACTTAGCCTTGCGCGGTCTCTATTCGGATGTCTAAATGAAGTATTTGGTCGGTTGCTTGTATCTCTAAATCTCTTCGTCGAAGGTTGAGCAAACTTACTCATCGATCTTTTTCTTTTGTCACAAGCTTCAGAATCAACTTTTTTCTTTTCTTTACTAAGTTCCTCAGCTTTGCATGCTCTTTTGACTAACACAACAAATTCGTTTATATCAAGTATCCCAACAAACAACTTAATGTCCTCATTCAACCCTTTTATGAAGCGTTTACACATAGTAGCTTCGGTCGAAACATATTTCCGAGCATACTGGCTCAATTTCACAAATTCCTGCTCATATTCAGTAACTGACAAATGGTCCTACTTCAGCTCTAGAAACTCTTTACGTTTCTTATTAATGAATCGTTGACAGATATACTTCTTTCTGAACTCAACTTGAAAGAAATCCCAGGTGATTCTCTTTCTCGGAATCACGGATGTCAACGTCTTCCACCAGTTATAAGCCGTATCTCTCAACAAAGAAACTGCACACTTAATACACTCATCAGGAGTCAACGACATCTCATCAAATACCCAAATTGTATTCTCGAGCCAAAACTCGGCTTCTCGCCAAAGATCGCATCATCACCGTGGGCCCTAAACTCTTCAACCCGTGATTTATTTAATCTTATCCACGGTATGTTTATTTAGTCGAATCAAATCTATCACTTGTGGCACAACAGGTACTTGTGGGGGTGGAGGTTGTGGAGCAGACGGATTCGTTCGAACGAACTTCGAGAACAACTCACTCATCAGAAGGCTTGCTTAGCCTCCCCCCTCACTACTTTTATTTGGCCTAGATGTGGCCGGTGTTGTCCCTTGAGCGGGAGCAGACGCATTACTCTCAACATCATCAGCAACTACTCGATCGGGATCCATTACTATATGAAAACACATTTATAATTGTCAGGATTCCACACACTATCGCAATTTCATATATGGATGTATAGCTAAACTCACACACGCTACGTTAGTTCGAAAATCCACTAAAACATAGCTCTGATACCAATAAAATGTAACACCCCTAGTCGAAAATCGTCGCCGAAATAGGGTTAAGAGGAGTTTCCAAACATTCCGAACATTTCACTACATATCACGACACAAAGTTAATCATTGATCAAACTTATTCAAATACGAGCATATAGTCCATTATCTAGGTCTACGAGACCTTAAACACATGATAGAAAGAGGTCGAGACTAAATCGAACACTTAATTTTTTTCTAAAATTTCAAATATTCTTCAATATTATTAAGGTCACACGGTCGTGCAATCAGACCGTGTGCCTCACACGACTACTAGACACACCCATGTGTCCAGGCCGTGTCAAAACAGAAGAAGCATACTGACTTATCCCCACGGTCACTAGACACGCCCGTGTGCTATGACCGTGTGTAACTAGGCTAGCTACTGACTTGATCACACGGCCACTATGCACGCCTGTGGGCCTCGACCCTGTATCCTGTCCAGACTCACCTAGAAGTGGTCCTTAAACCACACGGCAAAGACACACGCCCGTGTCTCTTAGCCATATAAGCAAAATAGGCCATTTGCAAGGCCAATTTGCCACCCTCACAAAGGGTCAACCAACTAACTTCAATACAATACCAATTCATGCTTTCAAATGCATTCAAACATACCATTTCATGCACTAAATAATCATCAACATTATCATCTACTTCCATGCCTAATATCATCATAATAAGTTCATTCCAAATAACAATTGTATATCTCAAAACATACATATTTCAAGCATTAGGTAATTCATGCCATAATTCATCTTTAAAGCACCTCTTTCATCAACCACAAAGTCATGAAATATACCACATTCATAGCTCATTCATAAATTCTACATCATTCAACTTCCAAGCCAACTCACATGGCAAGAATTAAACATTTCAAGACATATCTTAACTTCTAGCCTATACATGCCATGCCATATTTCAACTATATACATTGATAAACCGCAAAAGTAACATATTTTAGGCCCACATTTAGCATGATTTTGGATAATTTAAGCCTCGATTTATGTAAAGAGGTGCTCTTAATCCTTTCTTTTCATGTCTTATACTCAGGAAAGCACCCACGGATGAAAATAACGTAAAATCGGCTTAAAACGGGCCAAATGGGCCAATTCACGAAATCGACACAGCCTGAACTTCAAGCCACACGGTCGTGCCTCATAAAATTACTATAACACGGCTTTTTTCTGATGTACACGACCGTGCCTCATTAAAGAAGTCCGAGCACGGCCTGGCCACGATCCATACGGGCGTGTGCCATGGCCGTGTCCCTGTCGTTGGAAGAAGCAATTTCATTCGGGAAAGGATACTTGGAGGCAAAGAAACACATTCCAAAGCCTATTTGAACACCCTATTAGGAATTCTACTTAAATTAGGATACTTAGGGGCCAAGTAAGGCATCTCAAAGACTATATAAACACCCAAGGGGGCAACTTGAAGGGAGTTCGCGGCAGGTTTAAACCGGCGCACAAAGCTAGGCCAATGAGCCAAGCCGAGAAGAAGGTCGAGTTAGGGAATAACGTGAAGATAGCCAGTTGATCCATCCCAAGAAGCCGGAATTATACTCAAGACGGCGGAATTCTCCTTCAATTCCTTCAGGGAGTTTTAGGATTTGTCTTATGTTTTGTTTTATCTTTTCTCTTGCGATGTTTTGTTTATTCATTATGAACTAAACCCTTCAGATACCTGAAGGGGATGAAACCTAGATGGATCCTTTTATTTGATTTTTAAGTTTTATGAAAATTACTTAGTTTGTTCTTAATTATGTTGCTTAATCCAAATCTAATGTGCTTAGGTGGAGGAGGAATAGACCCTGCCTAAGAGTAGATCTAACATAATTAAGCGGAGTTGATCGAACGCCTATAGATAGGGTTAGAGATTTTGCCGGATAAGGGTGAAACTTAATATAGAAGTCCATTGATCGATTTTTTGCTATCCTAGGGGGTTATTATAAGCGAACGAGAGTTCCACTAATTAACCTAGGGTTAGACGTTATTTACTTTGAGAGAGGGTTTAATATAGGTTAGGGAGTCTTACGGATCAAGCTAAGTAAAAGAAATCATATAATTTAAGGTTAATTAATAAGTGAAGTCTAGGTGGATTCTTCCTGAGGGTATCGTCGTAATCAACTGAGTTTTCTTTCAAAGTTATTTCCCTATTCGTCCTTTTTGTCTTTGTGTCCTTAGTTTAGTCTTCGTCAAAAGCAACTTCACCCTAATTCTAAGGCTAAATAATAAAAAGAAAGTTAGTATTAGTACTTTTAGTTCCTTTGGGTTCGATATCCGGTCTTGCCTAAGCTATTCTACTGTTCGATAGGTACACTTGCCTTTAATCATTGTCAGAGTTAGTTTTCAGGTTTTGATCATTCTTTTATAAATTTTAAAACTCTGATTTTACAGCGATCAAGTTTTTGACGCCGTTGCCGGGGAACTAAAATATTAAGAAAGCTCTATTTTTATTACTTTAGCCATTTTTTTATTGCAATTTATTTTCATTATTATTTATTTTTATTTTTATTTTTACTTTGCTAATTTTTCCTCTATTTTTCTTTTGATAGATAATTTTAGTCTATAGAGAAGATGGCACTGAATAATTATTAGTGGCAAGTCATGAGGACAATTCCTACTAAAGCAGCCTGTGCCTTCGACCTCGACGTGTTCATCAGGTTATCTACCCAGCTAGAGATGATGAATAAAAAGATCGATGGTTGAAGAGGAGTCGAACATTGAAGAGATGCTGACAAAATTCATGGCAACCACAGATACCCCTCTCCAAGACACTGAGAAAACATTTAAAAGTCAACAAACACCGGTTGAAGAGAACAAGAACCAATTACAGAAAGTTACTAAGTCAGTAAGGGAAGCCACTAAGGCAGTTGAACAACTTGCAAAGCTAATGTCAGAACGACCGCAAGGACGTCTACCAAGCAACACTGAGATTAATCTAAAGGAGTAAATTCAAGCCATAGCAGCTCAGGAAAATACAGAGATAGACGAACCCATCCCACAACAAGAAACCAAGGAAGAAAAAGGTAAAAATGAAGTAACACAAGAAAGGCCAAAACCGGTAATTAAGGAGTATCAACCTCGCATACCTTACCCCGAAGCATTAGAAAGAGGCGATTCAGAAGAACGGTTTGGTAGGTTTCTTAAACTTTTAAAGAAATTACATATCAACTTACCTCTTCTTGAAGCTCTTTCGCAGATACCAGACTCTAGAAAATTTTTAGGGGAGCTGTTAACGAAAAAGCAAAGGATAGACGAGGAATCACCTGTGGAACTCAACGCAAAGTGCTCGGCAATTCTAAAAAATAGACTACCACAAAAATTAAAAGATTTAGGGAGTTTTACAATTCCATGCATAATTGGTAGTTTATCTATAGAAAATGCGTTAGCCGATTTAGGGGCAAGCATAAATATTATGCCTTATAACCTGTTTAAACAACTAGGTCTAGGGAAACCCAAACAAACTAAGATGATCGTTCAATTAACTGATAAAACTATCAGAATCCCTAGGGGTATAATAGAAAATGTTCTAATCAAAATTGATAAATTTGTTTTCCCAGTAAATTTTGTTGTTTTAGATATGGATGAGGATAATTCAATTCCCTTAATTTTAGGAAGACCTTTTCTAGCAACTGCCAGGACTAAAATTGATGTTGCCATAGGAGAACTCATACTTCGTGTAGGTGACGAATCAATCAGTCTACAAGCTTTTGACTCGGCCAGGACATCGAGTGATGAAGGTGAGAAAGTAAATTTAGTTAATAATCAAATTGTTCAACTTTCACCACAGGAAACACCACAATGCTACAAACCTGAGTCGAGTTATGGGCCCCAAGATGTACAAGCTCATAACGGTGAATTGTTAGTGGAATCTGACCCAAGGCAAGAAACTGTGGTAAGTAAAGGTAAGATTGAGGTAAGCCATGATTTACCAAACCCGGTAAATAAAGAATACCAACCTCGTGCGCCATATCCGGATGTAATAAAGAAAGACCACACAGAGGAAGAATCCGGTGAACTCACACTTCGTGAAGACGACGAAACAATCACTCTTCAAGCTCTTGACTCAGCTAGGACATCAAGTAATAAAGGTACGAACGTTAATTCTATTGATAATCATTTGGTTCAACCTTCTTTACAGGAAGCATCACGAAATCACTTAGTTGAGCTAGATCTTAGACCTAGTGCCGACAAAGAAGAAATACCTAAGGAACAAAGCCTTAGGGTTGACAAAAAAGAGGAAGAAGCACAAATCAAAGAGGAACAGGAACTGCATGAAGTGAAACCGAAGGAGACCCCAAACGAGCTGATAGGAACAACAAATCACTTCAAAATAGGGGATCAGGTATTGTTGAATAAGGAAGACCCTCGAATCACCAATTCAGACCTCAAGGCAAACGAAAAAAATCACTTTTGAGGTACTTAATGTCTTCCTATACGACAAAGTCGAGGTAAGCAATCCTAAATTCAACACTTTTGAGGTAAACATTACTCGACTTAAACTATATATCCATAATCGAAGTGATCGCATGAGAAAGGATTTTCACCTCCTCAAACCATCATGACCATACGAATGAAAGGTAAAGTCTAGCTTAAGACTATAAACGAGCGCTTCTCGGGAGGTAACCCGAGCACTAACCCTATTTTTACATTTTTATTTTTTTTATTTTTTATTCTTTTCCTTTTATTTTTCCTTTTAAGCACCTAACCATAAACTAACCAAAGAGAAGATTTCTAGACACACAAATTTTACACACGGCGCGTGCGTGGCCGTGTGAAGCCAAGGATGAACCATGCGCGCGTGCGAGGCGTGCACAACCAGAGAAGAATTTCTTTTCCCAACACGGGCCGCGATACTAGGCCACGCCGCGCTGCTAACTACCCGCACTGAAGTTATTGACTTGTCGAACACGGTACACACGCTGCGCGTGCCCCACAACCGTGTAACTTCACCGACTTGCATACCACGAGCTAAACACATCCGTGCTACCTACCCGAGCAAAATTACTGATTTGTCGAGCGCAGGCTTGTCAGCTATAACACGGCCATGGCTACCTCACCTGAACGCACCCAAAAACTCAAAATCCCAAAACACAGGCTACATCCCTATTTAAACCTCATTCTCCCTTTTTCTAATTGTCTTTCATTTTCCATTATTTATTTTATTTTAATTTCATTTTTTACTTTATTTTATTTTATTTTCTTTTTCTTATTATTTATGATATTTAGATTTAGCTTAGGATACAATAAAATCAGATTGGCTACTTCGAGGATTCAATTTCAAACGGTTCGAGATGCTTCCTCACGTTCACCTCCAATCCTATCCGGTTTCTTTTCATTGACTTTATCCAAAATTCAGGAAGTTTCACTTCTCTCCCTATCTTATGATTTTATGATTATTTTGATATTATCCATCTTTGTACATTGAGGGCAATGTACATCTTAAGTGTGGGGGGTTAATTATAGTATTATCAAAATCCTCGAATTATGCCTTGATCTTAAAGTAAGTTTCTCATATTACAATTTGAATGAAATTTTCTTTGATTTATGATTTCTATTAATATGTTTAGATTAAGTCATTGATAATTGTGCATTGAAAATTAAATTTAAAGAATACTAGGGAATCAAGTATGATAAGTCTAATTTTCAAAAATTTAAAATTTTAGGTTGTTAACCAGAATTTGAATGTTATCTTGAAATTTGAAATTTATAAGGTTGATGTCAAAAACACCCATAATTTTTGTGGGATTTTGAGTCTTATAGAGCATACATTCCTTTTCATGCTCATTCTTTTATTATGAGTGTGTCAACTATGAACTGTTATTCTAGAACTTGCCTTGCTTATACATGTCAAGAGCACAGTTATGATTTGATATACTGAGATGATAAAGGCACCTTGGTTTAACCCACTTACACCACTAAAAAGCCTACCCTCATAATTAACCCCTAGTGAACCCCGTTGAGCCCAACAACCCTTTTATTGACTCACCCACTAATATTAACCCAAAACCCTTTGTATTTGTTATTACCCTTCTTTTTTTGACTACCCTTTAATCGAGATATGATTTGACTAGTTACCTAAGTTTTTATTATGAGTTGAAGTTGTCTCTATTAGTTTGTTCTTAAAAAAATATATATTCAGTATTAGTATTATGAAGAGTGAGCTTATACAAGTTAAAGTCTAATTATCAAAAGAAAAAAAAAAGCTCGTATTAGTAGTATTATTATTATTTTCAGTTGATGTAATTATTATCTTAGAAATTTTTAGATAGGTAACTTATCGATTCAATCTCGATTCTAACCTTCTAATTTCAGCCTTTATCCACGCCTTTAGCCCTAGCCCCGGTACAACCCTAACAAAGACCTTTTGATCTGTTTATCACATCATTTTACAATGGTGGAGATTTGATTTTTAGGCAAGCCTATGGGATTAACTTTTCAGGTTCGACTTATGAGTGCTTAATTTTGACCCTTAAACACTTTTTGAGTGATTTGAGTGAATCTTTTGTGAGGATGTCAATCCTTGTAGATTTTGAATTTAAGGTAATTATTTAGATGAAGGGAAACACCTATGTTTTCATGCTACAAATGAATGACTAATCTTGTTTGAATCTTTAGGACTCTTTGAATTGAATTATCCATGTATAAATTATCTATGAATTATAATGAGGCATTGTTGATAGAAATTATGGATCATGGAAAGTTTGTTTTACTTGTAAGTTGAGAATTTTGCTTGAGGACAAGCAAAAGCTTAAGTGTGGGCGTATTTGATAAACCGTAAAAGTAACATATTTTAGGCCCACATTTAGCATACTTTTGGATAATTTAAGCCTCGATTTATGTAAAAAGGTGCTCTTAATCCTTTTTTTTCATGTCTTAGACTCAGGAAAGCACCCACGGATGAAAATAACGTAAAGCAGGCTAAAACGGGCCAAATGGGCCAATTCACGAAATCGACGACACGCTTGGACTTCAAGCCCACACTGCGCGCGTGCCTCATTAAATTACTAGAACACGGCCTTCTCCCGATGTGTACGGCCGTGCCTCATTAAAGAAGTCCGAGCACGGCGGCCGCCACGATCCACACGGGCGTGTGCCATGGCCGTGTCCCTATAGCTGGAAGAAGCAATTTCATTCGGGATAGGATACTTGGAGGTAAAGAACACATTCCAAAGCCTATTCGAACACCCTATTAGGAATTCTACTTAAATTAGGATACTTAGGGGCCAAGTAAGGCATCTCAAAGACTATATAAACACCCAAGGGGGCAACTTGAAGGAGTTCGGCGAGTCGAAACTCAGCCACAAAGCTAGGCAAGGAGCCAAGCCGAGAAGGTCAGAGTTAGGGAATAACGCGAAGATAGCCAGTTGATCCATCCCAAAAAGCCGGAATTATACTCAAGACGGCAGAATTCTCCTTCAATTCCTTCAGGGAGTTTTAGGATTTGTCTTATGTTTTGTTTTATCTTTTCTCTTGCGATGTTTTGTTTATTCATTATGAACTAAACCCTTCAGATACCTGAAGGGGATGAAACCTAGATGGATCCTTTTATTTGATTTTTAAGTTATATGATAATTACTTAGTTTGTTCTTAATTATGTTGCTTAATCCAAATCTAATGTGCTTAGGTGGAGGAGGAATAGACCCTGCCTAAGAGTAGATCTAACATAATTAAGCGGAGTTGATCGAACGCCAAGAGATAGGGTTACGAGATTTTGCCGAATTAGGGTGAAACCTAATATGGGAGTCCATTGATCGATTTACTGCTATCCTAGGGGATTATTATAAGCGAACGAGAGTTCCACTAATTAACCTAGGGTTAGACGTTATTCGCATCGAGAGAGGGTTTAATATAGGTTAGGGAGTCTTACGGATCAAGCTAAGTAAACGAAATCATATAATTTAGGGTTAATTAATAAGTGAAGTCTAGGTGGATTCTTTCTGAGGGTATCGTCGTAATCAACTGAGTTTTCCTTCAAAGTTATTTCCCTAATCGTCCTTTTTGTCTTTGTGTCCTTAGTTTAGTCTTCGTCAAAAGCAACTTCACTCTAATTCTAAGGCTAAATAATAAAAAGAAAGTTAGTATTAGTACTTTTAGTTCCTTTGGGTTCGATATCCGGTCTTGCCTAAGCTATACTACTGTTCGATAGGTACACTTGCCTTTAATCGTTGTCAGAGTTAGTTTTTAGGTTTTGATCATTCTTTTATAAATTTTAAAACTCTGATTTTACAGCGATCATACATCTTTCCAAAAGTACTAAAATAGATTGCCGATAGTGTGATAGAGATGCTGACGATCCCCAGATCCGAGCTAGCTTTACTGACACTGCAAAGCAGAAAAACAAATCACACAGTAAGCTTTCCAAAGCTTAGTAAGTTCGTAACATAACACATTTAAATCAAAACAAACCATCACATAGAATATTTCACATCTATATTTATATCATACCATCCAAAGCTAATATGCTCATTTAACGTTTCATAATCTCATTCATAGATTCATCAACCATATAGGTTCCGAACGTACCTTAGCCAACGATCTCGATCCGAACCTCTCCTTGATTGGTTTATACACGTTCAAATTTAATCCATTAAATCACCAATTCATTCAATTTAGTCCACACACACTTATTTAAGGCATTTTATAGAATAGCCCTCACATTTTCACATTTCAACACTTTTGTCCCTATTTCACAAAATCATCAAATTCACATAATTTCTTTTCACACAAACCTAGCCGAATTTTCTTTGTGTTCGTACAAGCCCACACATTTCATTTATTTTTCATTTTAATCCTTCAAAATGCTACTTTCTCAATTTAGCCCTAATTAGCTAAATTCATCAAAAATTCAAGAACAAAACATGTTCATTAAACACATATCTTTCATTTAACACCAACACTCATCACAAAGCTCACCATTTCATCAATGACACATTTGATAACCTTCATCAATTCACAAAATTATGACATGGGTTAGCTAGAGCACAAAACAACGATTACGAAAACATAGAAATTATCAAAAATCGAGTTGAAAACATACCTTGATTTTGAGCAACTATGGCCGAAGACCCCAAAGCCCTATTCCTTTCTTTTTCCTTCAAATTTTGACAAGAAAGATGATAACATGGCTTCATCTTTCTTTTGGTTTTAATTATTATTAACTAAATTATCAATTCACCAATTTGCCCTTTTATTAGTCATATAATACAAATTTACATCAAGGTTAATATGTCATTTAACCATCCACTAACTTTAATAATGGCTAGTTGCCTCATAAGGCCTCCTCATTATAAAGACAACAATTCTTAGGTACTTATAAATCAGCACACAGCTTTTACACTTCACTCGATTAAGTCCTTCTCTTAATTCGGCAAACAGTTGATAAAATTACCACACAGAATTTTCACACAGACTATATCACATAAAATCAACACCAAAGATAACATTAAAATATTATTCCGACCTCGGATTTGTGGTCTCGAAACCACTGTTTGAACTAGGGTCTAAACTGGGCTGTTACAACACAACTCACCCTATCAATGAGATGACTAAGAATCCTCAATTCTAGATCTAACAGAGGTCGTACAAAAAGATCTTCCCATTTAACATTACAAAAGCCACTATTGAACAAATAATAAAAAACTGAACCATTTTTGAGTTTAGCTAAACGAAAAAGTCTAGGGAAATCTAGTTTTAATGGACCATTATCACACCATTTATCCACCCAAAACAACGTTGCCTTTCCATTCCTGATCTTCCAACTAAAATCTTTATCTCCCATCCATCTAGCCACTCTAGTATCCAATGAATTCTAACTATCCGTCTACAAATAGTCGACATTTCTTTCAATTTGTTCGCACTAAATCTCCATTGTTTCGTATTAGTGCCATACTTAGCTAATATCACTTTACTCTACAACGCCTTCTTATCAACCACTAAACGCCATCTTTATTTTGCTAATAGAGCTTTGTTCTTTATCACAAGGTTAACCACTCTGGCTCCATCTTTTTCTTTTGGGCTGCATATCTCTTTCCATCTAACTTTCGCCATTTTCCCTTTGCCATCAAAACCACCCCACAGAAAGTTTCTCCTAATTTAATCAATTTTATTAATTACTGTCACCGGTGCCTGAAATAAGGACATGAAGTAAATAGGCAAAGTCGAAAACACTACATTAATCAAAACTATCTTAGCAGCCTAGGACATAGTTCTACATTTCCATCCCGATAATTTCTTTCTAAATCTCTCAACCATAACCTCCCAATTAGCAACTCTCATCGGATCCGTTCTTAATAGGATACCCAGATAACAAAAAGGCAACACCCCGATCTTACATTCACAAATAGCTGCCATACAATAAAGAAATTCCTCATTCACACCTAACCCCACAATACACGTTTTTCGAAGTTTATACTCAATCTCGAAAAAATCTCAAAACAACGGAGAATGAATTTCATATTTTCCACCACATTTTCCTCTGCCTTTAAGAACAAAATAGTGTCATTTGCAAATTGTAAATGCGAAATCATCTAACCCGAAATAACACCTTGAATACCTTCAATAAATCCCAACACCCCTGCTTTTTTCAGCAACAAATGTAACACTTCCGTTACAAGAATAAAAAAGAATAGAGATAAAGGATCTCCTTGGCGCAGCCCTCTACCAAAAATAAATTCATTTGTAGACGATCCATTTTCAAGGACAGTTGGTCTCGCAGTTGAAACACACTCCATCGACCATCCAATCCATTTATCCCCAAAACCCATCTTTCGTAAAACTAATTCTAAAAAATCCTAACGAACGCAATCGTACTCCTTGGAGAAACCTAGTTTGAATATCAAATTTCCCCCATTTCCTTCTATTTTCTTCATCAAATGTATCACTTTATTAGTAATTAGGATGCCATAAAAAATTTGCCTCCCTTTAATAAAGGTGCATTGTGTCTCACTAACCAATACACCAATAACCACCCTTAATCTACGATAAAGAACTTTTGCAACAATTTTATACAGAGAACTAACTAGACAAATTGGATGAAAATCAGTAATTTCATTCGGATTTTCCATTTTAAGAATTAAAGCAATAAACGAACAATTGATGGATCTTTCAAGCTTTCTAGAACTATAAAAACCTGACATCATTCTAAACAGATCATCTTTAGCTGTATTCCAGCATTTCCTGAAAAAACACATGTTAAACCCATCCAGACTAGGAGCTTTCAATTCCTCACAACTCCATATTGCATCTCTAATCTCCTCTCTTGAAAAAGTTTCCTCCAGCTTCTCTACTTCACAATCCTTTAATCTCCTAAAATTAAGCTCCATCTTCATCCTCCAATTCCTCGACCACCCTTGAAAATGATTTTTAAAGAATTCATATACTTTCTTTTTTAACTCCCTTGGTTCATTACACCAAAATCTCCCAATTTTCATTCTGTATATAGTTTTTCTTTTTGCTTTTATCTTAACAGCTCTATGGAAAAAAGTTCTACTTGCATCGCCTTCTTTCAACCACATCATTCTAGATTTTTATTGCCATAACGATTCTTTGAATTTCATTGCGTCTCAAACATCGAAATTCAATCTTATAAGCTCTTCCATTTCACTCTCACTCAGCATTCTCTGTTCACTAATTTCGTCTAACACCTTAATCCTATCTTCACACTCTAAAATTCTATTCTCTAACACATTGCCATTATCCCTATTCCACTTCCTCAAGACCCCCTTAAATTTTCTCAATTTTCTTGGTACATGACCATTCAAACTGCCCATTTTAGATCATTCTTTCTCTATCATGCCCGCACATTCCTTTTTCTTAAACCACCTGTTAATTATGACTCCTATTTTAGTCAAATTCAAGAAGTAATCTCCTAGTTAAACTCTGTTTATTTGTTTCAATCAAACACTGATTAGTTTAGATTATTTTATTATTATTTGACCTATGGATTTAGTCTATAAATAGGCTCTTTTACAACCTTAGAAAATACACCTATTAGAGATTAGAACTCATAACACATTTAGAGAATTTTGTGTTTACGTTTTGAGGGTTCTTTATTTTCGGGTTTTCGGGGTTTAGTTTTTATCTCCATCTTTTGTACTTTTCATTCTGTTGCCATTATAGTAAAATTATCTTTGCCCGTGGTTTTTTATCCTATTTGGAGGAGTTTTTCCACGTTAAATTTGTGTGTTCAATTTCTCAATTTCTTCTACTATTTTTTCTTGTTCGTTGCTTAATCGGGACGATCCTAACAAGTGGTATCAAGAGCTAGTTCAATTTTCATAGATCAGCCCATTCAGATATGGCAGCAACAAGGTTTGAAATTGAGAAGTTCGATGGTGAGACAAATTTCAATCTGTGGCAAGTTCGGATCATGGCAATTCTAGTTCAATCCGGTTTGAAAAAGGTTGTTACCGGGAAAAAGCCTGAGAATCTAAATAAAACAGAATGGGAAGAGCTTGATGAAAAGGCTTTGTGCGCAATCTAGTTGTGCCTCGCGAATACGGTATTGCGGGAGGTATTGATGGAGAAGACCTCATCGCCTTTATGGAAAAGGTTAGAAACTCTTTATGCGACTAAGTCTCTCGGCTAACTGCTTAGTGTTGAAACAACGTCTATTTACGTTTTCGCATGAACGAAGGTGAGCTTCTTAGAGATCACATCAGTCAATTCATTACTCTTTTAAATGATTTAAAGAATGTTGAGGTTCATATTGACGATGAAGATCGCTATGCTATTATTGTGCTCTTTACCCCCTTCATACAAGTCTTTCGGGAGACCACGATTTATGGCGAGACAAACTCGTTCAAGATGTGAAGGGTAATTTGTTGAGTAGAGACAAACTCAACAATGAGCTTCATTTGGATAGCAAGGCAGATAGGCAAGCTTCCATTTTGATAGCATCAAAGAAACGAGACAAAAGGTGTCGCTATTGTAAAAAGTTAGGTTACGTCAAAGCAGATTGTTATAAACTGCAAAAGAAAAGAGCTGTTGAGAGTAACGAGGAAAATGTAGCTGGTGCTAATTTGGCCGATGAAAGCGGTGATGATTTCTTGTTAGTGTCAACGAGCGATAACTCCAAGCTCACGTCCGAGTGGATCCTAGATTCAGGATGTTCTTTACACATGTGTCCCAATAGAGAATGGTTCTCCACATACAGTTCAGTTGAAGGTGGAGTTGTGTGCATGGGAAATGATTCATCTAGTAAGGTAATTGGAATTGGTACTATTAAAATTAGGATACACGATGGGACAATTAGAACACTCTCAGATGTCAGGTATGTACCTGATTTACGAAAGAATCTTATCTCCTTGAGTATTTTAGACTTGAAAGGATGCAGAATCAACATCGAGTCGAGTGGCATTAAAGTATCTCGTAGAGCTCTCGTTTTGTTAAAAGGTAAAAGAACCGCGATCTTTATGTTCGGAAGGTTCTACGTTGATCGTGAAATCGACGCGTCCCTCGTCTGCATTCTGAGCCTAAGTCAACTCATTTAGAGCGGAGGCAACTTGGTCATAGGAGGGAAAAAAGTATGACCGTTTCGTTAAAGAGAGGTTCTCTTTTGGATGCAGGTTTTGAAAAGTTAGGGCACTGTGTTCGTGAAAATCAAACCGGGGTTAGTTTTGATTTGGCAGTGTACAAGTCGAAGGCTAGAAGTCTTCCAGCTTCTAAGCATAGAATCGACTCAGTTAATTCCCTGGATGGTTCAAGATAGGCTCGTGGCGGGCTTTGGCAAAGATGGAATTGTGGAAATATGAGTCAAGGTGGAGATTTGTTAATTATGACTCCTATTTTAGTCAAATTCAAGAAGTAATCTCCTAGTTAAACTCTGTTTATTTGTTTCAATCAAACACTGATTAGTTTAGATTATTTTATTATTATTTGACCTATGGATTTAGCCTATAAATAGGCTCTTTTACAACCTTAGGAAATACACCCATTAGAGATTAGAACTCATAACACATTTAGAGAATTTTGTGTTTATGTTTTGAGGGTTCTTAATTTTCGGGTTTTCGAGGTTTAGTTTTTATCTCCATCTTTTGTACTTTTCATTCTGTTGCCATTATAGTAAAATTATCTTTGCCCGTGGTTTTTTATCCTCTTTGGAGGAGTTTTTCCACGTTAAATTTGTGTGTTCAATTTCTTAATTTCTTCTACTATTTTTTCTTGTTCGTTGCTTAATCGGGACGATCCTAACACCACCCATTAATAAACTTAAATGGCCTAGGACCCCAATCGATTTCAGCATCTGCTAACAAAATTGGTATGTGATCTAAAACTGATCTCTTTAACCCCAGCTGTTGTAAATTATTAATCTGAATCAACCAATATTCTTCCAACAAGAACCTGTCAAGCCTGCTTTTTTGTTATCCCGGCCGTACCATGTGAATTTCCTTCCCAAAATTGGCAAATCAATGAGATTACAGTTATGAATAGAACTATCGAACTCTCTAGACCCCTTCTCTGTTCCTATACAATTGCTCCTTTCACTTCTATAATGTACCACATTCAAATCTCCTCCCACAATCCATGGCCTTGCAAACTGATTTCTTAACCCTGTTAACACCCCCATAAAATACTCTGCTCAGATACAATGTTAAAGGCATAAAAATTGATTAAAACTACATCTAAATCCTCCTTAACCCATTTTCCTTCAATAACTTTCAATCTGTTATCACTCCACTCTTTGGATAATTTGAATTCATCTTTATTCCACATTCTCAACAAACCAACTGACCTACCTAAAGCTGCAGTGAATCTAAACTCACAATTATCATCCCCCCATATTTTACTCACATTTTCCTTAGTTAACAAATCTAGTTTTGTTTCCTGGAGAAAACAAACATTCATTCTAGATAAACGACATATTCTTTTGACACCCAACCCCCTAATATTCCATGATAAAATTTTCATACCCCTAACTAAATCAAACCACACTACAAGAACAAAGACAATAATTCCAAACTAAAAAAAAAACACTACCAACATTCCTGTCTCTGACACGTCTGATTCCTCCGTCTTTCTCCCTTTACTGCCCCTCTAATCTCCTAATTTCAGTGATTACTTCTTCCTCGTCCCCCCTCACACTGAGCCCCGACTTCTTCCCTACTTCCCAAGTTCTCTTTGCCTCCCTTAAAATGACCCTCCTACGATTGCTAATGTCTGAATCAGATATCGATAAATTTGCTGTTGATTCTTCACACCTTGTTATCGTTTTACCTTTCTCAATCTTTTCCTTCCTATTCTTCTTCTGCTTTTCCTTTGTCTATAGAACACCGTCTTGAATTTCGCGCATCGATCAAATCCTTTTGTTCAAAGACTTTTTCTTTCTTCTATTTTGACTTAGTTGAAAAAATTCATCTTCAATACTAAACCTTGCTTCCGCTTCTTCCACACCTCCTTCTTCACTAGCAATTGGGCTACTATCACTCATAAGAGACTGCTCATTTTTACCTAAAAAACTCACAACCGGACCCAAACTCTTTTGCTGCCCACAATTCTCATTCGGGTCCACTTGGATAATAAGGCCGATGTCAACCAAATTCTTCTTGGGCCTATCCAATTCTAAACCTTTATCCACTTCTTCTACAGATATTACTTTTTTATTCCCAAATAAGTTTTCCTCTGACAGTATTCTATCTGCAGATAACCCCATGCCGACTTTTTCAATTACACCTTTTTCAAGGCTGATTGCATTTAAAGCACCTCCTATGTCGTTTCGCCTTTCCTCTGGGAAAATTTTCGATTCTGATCCAGTCCTTGACTCAACTTCTGATTTTTCTCCTTCCTCCTCCTCCGGCTAGTCCCAGACTTTTGAGGAATTCTCATATTTCTATTCTGACAGCCCTCTTTCTTTAATCCTGATCGAGAACTTGTAATCACCAACCTCCATAATTATTAACTCATCGATCTGGTGTGGCTAATTGATCGAAATCAGTATATTCATCTTCTCATAACTATTAGTATTATTCTAGCTTTCTCCCATAGATATCAACTTGCCCCATAAATCTGCCACTCTTTTAAAAGTCTCATAATTCCAGCAATGTAACGGTATACCTGCAACATCGATCCATGTCACCCTCATCGACACAAATCTCTTTTCCGACCATGGTTAGATTGTTATAAAACACTCCTTCAGATACGCCCAATCATTTTGTTTCAGAACTTCCATAAACTTCTCATCCGGAACTTCTATAAGAAAACCTTCCTTGAATTCTCTTAACAGATACCTCCCCAAGACCAAACTTAGTTAATCTTTCAGCCATACTTCTTGTATCACAAACTGTCGCTACTTCCCCCACCAAACACCTTTGAAGTTTCCATAGCTGTTCATCTTCCACAAAACCTTGTACTACTCTTGCTTGGTTCCCCTCAGTTTCCAAATAATTCTTGTTTTTAAGTCGATCCTTCTTTGAGCTCCTAGAAGTATATCCTTTCTCGCTAACAGTTCTATCCTTTTCAATATGATAATGTTCCTTATTGCCAAATGCAATAGCATCAGTATTCCTTTTCCTTCATATCTTCCTTCTTCCTTTGAAACTAGCCATTTTCACTCCAATTCTATACCCAAGTATGACGAAACCATTAAGTTTGTCAATCGCCCTTTGAGCATCCATTACACTTGAATACCTCACAAATCCAAACCTTGTGAATGAAAGCATCTTTCACCTCACCATGAAACCTGAATAACACCCATAGCCCTTTCCAGTGCATGAATGCCAGAATATTAATCATAAAAACCGTAATCTGGAGAGTTTCACGAGCCATTTTTGCCCACTTGCTATAATGCTTCCTATTAGTGACCCTAAGCTTCGTTCTACCTTTTCCAATGCGACAACCAAGACTAATGTTGACGATAACTAATAAAAATAGGCAGAAAAAACATCATATGCAATTTTATTTAATTGTTCTAATGCGCATTTGTTATGTTATTCCCTTTTTAATATTTAACATATGCTACTTATCATAAATATTTTGGTCTTTGACCAAGTTAATGATCATTTGAATTTGAATTTGTATCCTTTAAGATAATCAAGGTTTCCTTCTCCCATGTACTCTACTGAGTATGGATTATCTCAATTTCACCTACAATTAAAGTTATGAAATATGCAACATGCTAGTACGATTCAACCTTATTTGTTTTTTTATGTTATACTAAGGTGATGTTGTTAAAACAAGAAATTTTATTTTAACACAACAAATGTCTTGTCAACCACATTTTGAAACCTTTGAATATCTTAAATTTAAGAGTTTGGGAGTTGTCTATGGTGCTTATGTCTAACACCATTTTATCAAATAGTATTATACCTTATGATATGATGTAAGAAAATATTTTCTCTTTGCATAATTAGCACCGACCTTATAATATTTGGGTTCACAGTTCAAAACATTGTAGCTTTAATCATAAAAACTTATATAAACTTAATGTGAAGAAAAACTTATACCAAGTTATATCCCTTGTTATAATACGTAAATTAAATAAAAATTTATAAAGAACTTATAATATATAACCTTTATAAAAAGTTTCATAAATTGTCGAACTTTCAAAACACTTCTTATAAATAATATATATTTTTTACTATAACTTTAGCAAGTTATTTTTTTATAAAAAAGTTATGATAAAAAAAGAGTATTTAATTCACGATTTGGCCTCTAAAATATACATGCTTTCCCCCTTTGATACCTAATTTTTTTTATCCCATTTGGTGCCTAAAGTATGTCTCTGTTATATTTTTCAGTCCATTTTTTGCAATAATTTTCAATTTCTATACATTATTTTGACTTTTTTTAAAAAATTTATAATTATATATTTTTGAATTTTATAAATATATTTTATTTTTAAACTTTTTTTTAAATTTTTTTATATTCTATATATGGTTTTTTTATATATTTTTTAATCAATATAATATATAATTCTAAAAAAAATTAAAAAAAGATACGTTGCATGTTCTAATAGTTCCACATGACCGATCAACGGTCAGTCACAGTCAAAAGTGTTTTTAATATTTAAATATTTAATATTTAATATTATAATTTTTATTTTTAATTTTAATTTAATATTTTTATTTTAAATAAAACTAATTGCTAGGTGACATTTTTTTATTGGCCAAAGTTGCCTAACAGGTTATTTTAATGTTGTTACAAATTGGATCAAAAATATAGGAAATTGATACTTTAAGTATCACATTGGGGCAAAAAAGTTTGGGTACCAAAGTGGAAAAATAGGTATACTTTAGAGACTAAATCGTGAATTAAGCCTAAAAAAACTATAACAATTTTTTATGAATAAGTATATTATTTTTATAATATAAAGTATGGACACATAAATAAGTTATGTATATACATAGTCATAAGTTTTAATAAAGAAATTTATTATAACACTTTCATAAAATATAAATTATTTTTATCGTAACTTTAGAATTTTTTTTAAGATTTAAATAATATACTTTTTTTTTGTTATAACTTCATAAAATACACAAATTATTTTTATAATATAATTTTTTTGTATTTATAATATAAGAAAAAAATTATAAGCATCCCAAACACTCATACGTATTCATGTTTATACATGTGTTCATGTTTATAATATAATTTTTATAACTTGTATAAAAATAAATTTTTAAAATTAAAATTAGATGTAATTACCTACATCACTATTTTAATTCTTACCTTCCTCTAAAAATTAAAAAAATATAATTAATATACTCCAATTACACCGATTCTTAAATGAAACCCACCAATTATAATAGTTATCTAAACATTTCACCCTTATCTTATTACAGACATTTACGTCGAAATCTACCTACAACCTATTTGATTAACCGATACTCCTTCTAGACGAATCGAAGATGGGAGTGATTAATGACTGGTGGGCTTACTGTACTGAAAACATTTTCTGGTTTGGTGGGCTTATAAATAATTGCTGCTATCTGTGTTCTTATTTGGGAATATTTTTATGGGGTCCATAAATACAAAAACTCCTAACTGCCATCGGCCTCTTCTATTTTAAACCTTTGTTCAATTGGGTACAAATGAAGATTCCAACCAAATGCTTATGGTAAAGAGCTAGTATTATTGTTGAAAGCAATGTGAATATCATAACGGCCACCCCCTGCAAATTCACCGCCAATCACTATCTCCATCCTAAATTCAAGGTTTTTTATGAGATGCTTTGAAGATGATGGCCTCACACTAAACATGCAAAAAGGAATCAATTTGAGTGGGGACTCCAAATCTGGGTGTAATTTGGGGCCAAAAGGAATCGATTCAGTGCCAAAATTATTGTATAGTAAAAAGAAGACAATCAAAATTTGAGGCTAAACAATACTTATTGATCGAAAGACCATAAAGGGGGCCTCAGGAAGCAACATTTGTATTGTATGGTAGCAAATGTAGCTGCATTTTCCTTTACATTTCGGATAAAGCTAAATTCATGAGCAGACAAAGAAGTTGCCTATTATATAGGGAGTCGATTGAGTTTCTTGGGAAACTTACTTCAAAGTTGATGTCAAATATCTGTCAATTAAACGAATATCGAAATCAACACAATGATATATTTGAATGGTTGATGATCCACTTTATTTTATTTTTGGTTTTTTTTTTTTTTTTTTTTTTACAAATTAAAGTTTCCATCTAATTGAGTGCTAACTTTTTAGTTCTAAATTTCAAGAAAACACCTCAAACGTAATATAGTTATACTCAATTTATTTCATTTTATTTTAATTCAGTATTAAATAATGTAAGTTTCGTGTCTCAACCGTTTTAGTGTATTTTAATTTGTTTTAGCTAATATTGAGCTATAACCATTATGTATCAACTCATACAGTTAGATACAAGATTTTAATACTTTAAATAAATTTTTAATATTTTTTTATAATTACATTTAAGAATAAAATATAATCATTTAATTAAGATATTGAACTTAATTACTAAATTTAAAATTTATATTTGCACACGGGAATATTTGTACATATAAATAATTTATAAACAATATTTATCAATAAATTAAAAAAACACCTCTGTCTGTATCAATATTGAAATAAAAATTACATCTATCGTATAATATGACAACGTTAATTTATATTCCCCGTTTCAATAAAGCCGTCACATATTGACTTTTGATGGTAAAGAAAATTATTTTTTATTTATTTTTATTTAAAATTTATTACTGATAAAAAAATTGAAGAAATATATTTTAAAAATTTTGTCAATTTTAAATATATTTTTTTATAAATTTTAATTAATTAAAATTGTTGGTGTAATAGCCAAATTTCGTCCGGGCCTATTGAACCGAGCCCATCAAATATTAAACCAATTAAACGAAAAAACCCAATGGAAAATAAAACAGTATAGTCCCTTTACAAGCCAAGACCCAAACCCGCAAAGCCCAAAATTTAAAAACAGGCCCAAAATGTTTCAGGAGCATTTAGGGTTTTGAAACCCTAAAACGATTCAGCGCCGCAAGCTCCCATGTGCCAGCCACCACCCCCGCGTGCTCCAACTTCCACGCGCATCACTACCGTTGTCTGCCACCACCACTAGTGCCGGTCACACCTTCTCCACTACCACAGGCGCCCCATAACCTGCAAGAAAAGAGACAACAAGCAACCACGAGCAGAAGACAAATAAAAAAAAAACTATTGTGTATTTTATTCTCAACTAGTTCTTCAGATTCGGCTATAAAAACCGAATGGAAACCATGTACGAAGGATCCTTTTTTTGGGCAAAAAAATCAATAGAAAGAACAGATTCAAAAATAAAATAGCAACAGAAGTCACCACGCAAAATAAAAGCGCGAATCTAGTTAGGTATTTTCGAAGGTAGCCTTTTTTATCATTTGATTTTTATTTTATTTTTTTTGCAAATACACGTACGTATAAACATAAAAAGGGAGAGGGAAGCAAAACTTACCTTTTTAATTCCGCCACCGCGCGTGCGTGGTGTGTGGTGAACGACGTCGACGCGGCGAGGCCTGGTCGGAGTGACGCCGGAATCCCCTCCCTCCTTGCTCGGGTTGCAGAGAGAAAAGAGAGAAAAAGGGACTCTTTTTTTTTTTAGGAAATAGCACAAAATAAAAAAAAATGGGAAAAAGGGTGTTTTATACTAAAGTTAAAAAAGCGGCGCGTTTTCGATGGAAGGGGATCCGCACGACCGTATCCAATCCAGATCGCGCTTCTCCCCTTTGAGGGGCTAATTGCGCCCCAGGTCCCCCGCTAGTCTACATTCCTGCAATTAGGTTTTCTTTGCCTTCAAAATTCGCCCAAAACGTTTGTCTGATTTCTAATCTAGTCCCTTCATGACTGCGCGTTTTGAAGGGAGGGTTTATTGTCCGTTTTAGTCCCTCCTTCTTTCATATACTTCAATTCGATCCTCCCCTTTTTTGTTTTACCCCAATCATTCGTTTTCGTCCATATTTCCTTCACTTTTATTATTATTATTATTTTTATTAAGTTATCATTACATTATATTATTCGTTATTACACTATTATCATTATATTCTTATTACTATTATATTTTTATTAGTATATTATATATTTTTCATACCCTTATTATTACTATTATTCCATTTACTATTATTACTATTATTTTAGTATTATCACTATAGTTATTTTATTTATCTTGTATATATTATTATTATTATTATTATTATTATTATTATTATTACTACTATATATTGTACATATTTTTATTATTATTATTATGTTGTATATATACATTTTATGTTATTCTATTATTATTATTATTACTATTATTATTATTATTTATTTTTTTACTATTTTTATTATATTGTACATATTTCATTTTTTATTGCTATTGTATAGTATTATATTGCACATATCTCGTATAGTCATTATTACTATTATTATTATTACTATTTTTATTATCATACTATTATTATTATATTTTCATAACTATTACATTTATGTTAATATATTGTATATATTATGTATATTATGTATATTATTATTAATATTTATTATTATTATTATGTTTGTTACTTTGTTACATTACATATATACGTACATATTATTATTTATTTAGCCTTCGCTCATATATTTGTGTTTATATCATTTCACGTATACTATTATTTTCATTCGTATCATCACATTTTTTACAAATTCGTGTTCCATTTTATCCAATACAAAATCGATTTCTTTCGTAAAGGCAACATTTCGTATTTAGAAATTCGAGAAAATCGTGCCTTAACTTACTAGGTTTCGATTTTTCTCGTTTAACCTAAATAGCGAAGTATCTTTTAAAATAAAAGGTTTTGAATAAAAATAAAAGCTTATTTTCGAGAATTCGATATGTTGTGTCCTAACTTACTGGACGGGGCATCTCGTTATTTCGAGATAAGATTTTCCAAACGAGGCAATATTCATTTTAGATCCGAGGATTTTTAAAGGAGATCATATTTTTTAAAATCTATTTTCCAATTTTTAACTTTTGACATAAGGACATTAATTGATCAATTTGGTACCAATTTTGGGCGTGACGAGGGTGCTAACCCTTCCTCGCGCATGAATCGACTCCGAACCCATTTTCTCAAATTTAGTAGACCAAAAGCATTGTTTTAGTAAATCAAAATGTTTTATTAAAACAAAGGTGATCCGATCGCACCTAAAAGATCGGTGGCGACTCCCATTTTTATTTTCAAAACCCAAGTTCGATTCCTTCCTTTTTCAAAAAGGGATGGTTACGACAGCTTGGCGACTCCACTGGGGAATGATAAGAGAGTCAGGCCATAAATTGATTACTTTTGTCCTTTTGTCAAAAATTTGGAAAATCGTTTTCAAAAATTATTCTTCTTTTAATTTAAAATAAAACTTAACTTCGAGAGTACGAAGTGTTGCGCCCTAACTTACTGGGTGTGACGTCTCGTTACTTCGAGGTAGGAATTTTCAAAATAGCAATGATCCGAATCGTATCCTATCTCACTCTCAAGAATTTGGCGTGCTGTGTCCTAACTTACTGGATATGGCATCCCGATACTTCGAGATGAGAAGGCCTTTTATTCCGATTCACTTGAGTTTTTTCAAAAATCATTAAAAATGACCTTTTTCCTCCATTTTCAATTCTATGGGTGCCAAGGTCGCGATAATGTTGATGTTTCTGCACTCACATTCGCATGACCATTGCGGTCACACCTTTAAGTGGGAGCGAAGCTATGCTTTCGTGAGGTTTTCACCTCCGCATGGGCTAGTGGATCGCTTTTGGGATACATCCGTACCTATGTCTTCGTGAAGTTTTCACTTCCGCATGGCCATAGGGAAATGTATTCCTCGAATCGAACTCGGTCTATATGAGCCTATAATGGGTGAGGATCGAGAATCGATGATTGTGTACCTTGAACTTTAGAACTCAACCACATGTAAAGAACCTAGGAACTCACCCCAAGATAAACCATGTCAAACTTTAGTGATTACCCATATAGGTGTTTTATTATTTCACTCGTTTGGTATTCCGAGTCTCGACTTTTGTTTTACTCTCTTTGTGCATATCATTTCATATTTTAAGAGGCATCGATTTCTGGTCGATTTCGAGTTAGAAAGTTGGTTATGGAAAGCGAATTCCTTGATAAAGTGGAAGACAATGCGGCCGTCGCGTGTGGTCGAGCGAGTGCCAAATAGAAAGAGGGGATAGCTTGGTGAAGGGTATGTGTCGGAACTACGGGACTTTACCAATATCGTTGTCACACGTAACGAGCTCCAAGAGTGAAGGAAATCTGGACTCGGTGGGATAACGAGGCAAGCGCTTGTTCTATGGTACTTATGGTGACCTACCTTACCTGCTTGACATCAAAATAGATAGGCACCTATTCCGAGCAATGACCCAGTTTTGGAATGTTGCTTATAGCTGTTTTTCCTTTGGGAAGGTGGACTTAGTCCCCACGGTAGAAGAATATACGACCTTGTTACGTTGCCCGAGAATTCAAGTCGACAAAGCCTATTCCAAAGCAGTTAACGGCCCAACCTTCGGGAAGAAATTGATGAACATCACCGGAATGAGCGAACAATGGGTCTCAGCTAGAATGCAAAAGAAAGGCGAAGGTAAGTGCATACCCTGGACATGTTTGAGAGACTTGATCTTGACACATCCCGACACAAAGAAAAAGATTGATGTTTTTGCGTTGTGCATTTACGGTCTGATAATCTTCCCGAAAGCTCTAAGGCACGTCGATGAAGCAGTCATTGATCTATTCAGTCGATTGGACAAAGGGATCACGCCTGTTCCTGCCATCTTAGCTGAAACGTTCAGGTCCTTGAATGCATGTAGAAGAATGGGTGAAGGCAGGTTTATTGGATGCGCGCAACTATTATTGGCTTGGTTCCATAGTCACTTCTGGAAGGTGGAGAAAGTGTCCTGTCGGTTTATAACAGAGAATTACTCCCCACTAGAAGAAATAGCAGCCACACCTAGAAGAGAAGATCTGTCCGAAGAAAGTTGGATCGCGCTCTTTCAAAATCTTCAAGAAGGTGATATCGGGTGGAAGGTCCCGTGGTTGATTACCGACCAAATTCTTTATCGTTGTGGAAGCTTCGACCGGTTCCTTTACTAGGAATTTGGGGTGCCACCGCATATGCCCCTCTCGCTGGTCTGAGACAATATAATTCGAGGCAGTTCGTGCCAACGATGTGTGGGTTGGCTCAATGCGAGTTCTCATCTGAAGGAGGAGCTATAAGAAAAGGGTTAAAGAGATCTCTAGTGCATGGAATCAGATTCATAGAATGAAGAGACTATCTAGAGGCCCAATGACGACATCGGAGTATAAAGAATGGAGGGCTAGGAGGATCAATGACAACATCCTCGAGCCAAATCCGAGAATGTCCTGGTCGAGAGAGGAACATTTGCGAGTAGTCCCATCAGAACTGGAGATTGTGAAGCGAGATTTCGATAAGATGAGTGCGGAACTTGAAAGAAAAATAGAGAAGTTGGAAGAGGAGAAGATGCTCCTCAAGCTAGACGTGGATGGGCAAAAGTCGGAAGTCGAGAAGTTAAGAAAAGAGAAGGAGAAAGTAGAGGAAGACAGAGATGACCTAAAAGGGGAATATAAGAAAATGCGTTTGACAATAAAAAACGCTGGATTAAGAAAAACTCCGGAACAATGGCGACGCGAGATCCAAGAGGAAAAAGCCAAAGCTAGTAGCTGGGAGGAAAAGTTTCGGGAAATGCAAACACAAAATGATATTCTGAGAAAGGATGCGGCCGAAAGCCACAAAGAAAAGAAAGGGTTAAGAGCTAAGGTGGCCGAGCTTGGGCGGTCCCTACATCACTACCAAAGTCGCAATTCGGAAGATGAACGAAGTTGAGTCCGACAAGATCAAGAAATGAAGGGAAAGATTGAAGGACTAGAGACAACATTACATAGCTGCGAGCTTCGAATTGAACTTTTAGAGGCAAGAGAAAGGCAATGGAAGGAGGAACTTCGCCTTTCCCACAAGCAAGTTAGAGATCGAGACTATTTCATGGGCGTAAGCGATAATTCGTGATTCGGAAGTAGCGGATCACCGCAAGCCCCGCATCTCAAGCCGAGGTCGTAAGCATGAAATACGAGCTACAAGGAGATCGTAACTGTGAGTGATTTTCTACTTAGAAAAATTAAAACTTTAGGCTTAAAGGCCAAAGCATATTTGTAATCCGTTTTATGTAAAGGATCTTGCCTTCTAATAAAGTCTTCTAAAATGAAGTTGATCGAATCGATGCCTTCTTTTTTATATTCATGCATTTGCATCGCATCACATTACATGCATTTAAGTTTATAAAAAGAAACTAATTGGTCAAACTTAATGGACAATAAGAGTAAAACACGGGAAGTTGAACACCCATACGGCAAGCACGCGAGCTAAGTCTAGGAAAATGGATCAAAAATATGAACGACTCCAAAAAGAAATGGCGTAAAACACAAGAACAATTGACCGGATCGAGCGGGATATGACGAACAAGGTGGCGAGTCCGAGAAAAACTTGATGGCTCAAATGACCCAAATAACCCAATCACGAAACGGACTCGTAGAGAAAGGAAAAGGCCCTTGGCTATTACCGGGAAGAAAACGAAGGCACTCTTCGTGGTTCGCCCCCCACCACACGCACCCGAAGGATACCTCCCAAGGCCACTGTCACGATTAGACCCCAACAAGGGCAAGATAATATCAGACCACCTGCGAATTTTCAAGCAGGCTCCAGATCCAACCTAGGAGATAACCCCGTTAACTTGGTCGCCCCCGATTTCGATATGATAGAAAAGGAAGAGACAAGAATTGAATCCTCAAGACGATTAGAGGACCGTTGTAAATGGTTGGAGGAGGAAGTCAAGGCTTTGAAAACGCCACCATCGCTGGGGGTGTTAAGGCAAAAGAGAGGAGTTTAGTCCTGTGTCTAATCCTCCCGCCAAAGTTCAAGACTCGGAGTTCGAAAAATACAATGGTACTAGTTGCCCAGAAGCTCACATAACGATGTTCTGTCGGAGGATGGCAGGATACGCTGAAAATGATCAACTGTTGATCCACTGCTTTCAAGACAGTCTAGTCGGATCGGCGGCCAAATGGTATAACCAGCTAACCCGGGCCCAAGTTAATTCATGGGAAGATTTGGCACAAGCTTTTACTAAGCAATATGGTCATGTGACGGACATAGCGCCAGATAGAATAACATTGCAAAACATAGAAAAGAAGCCAAATGAGGATTTCAGGCAGTACGCCCAGAGATGGAGAGAAGTAGCTACACAAGTCCAACCACCCCTCTCGGAGAAAGAAACTGTTAAGTTATTTATCAGTACGCTGAGGGCCCCGTTTATCACCCACATGGTGGGAAGCACAACTCAAAACTTCACAGACATAGTCCTGGCAGGGGAGATGATTGAGAATGCCATAAAAGGCGGAAGGATCGAAGCAGGTGAGGCTACAAGGAGATCCATCCCCAGAAAAAAGGATAATGAAGTAAACAACATGAGTACGCACGCACGACAAGGGATACCCCAAGGCGATTACCGTTAATCCACAAAAGTCACTACGGTACATTAGCGGACGAGGGGAGCGAGGGCAAGCGTGCCCAAGACCAAATTTTGAGAGGCCCCAGTTCACGCCAATCCCGATAACATACAGGGAGATGTATCAACGCCTGTTCGACGCGCACATAGTAGCCCCGTATTATCTAACACCATTACAGCCCCCATTCCCCAAGTGGTACGACCCAAATGCTGAATGCGAATACCATGCAGGAGTAACGGGACATTCGATAGAGAATTGCACCGCGCCTTCAAAAAAGGTAGTCGAAAGATTCATCAAGATGGGGATTATAGAGCTCGATGATCTACACGGTTCAAAAAACCCATTACCCAATCATGGGGATGGAGCGGTAAACATGATCGGGAAAAATAGAGCAAGAAAGATCAAGGAAGACGTCTCGAATGTGAAAACCCCGCTAATAATCGTATGGGGGGAGATGATAAAAAGAGGGCTAATAAAGTCGAGTTTGAAGGAAGGAGCGAAAAACACGAAAACATAAAGCGTTCCACGGAGTCGAAGGGCATAAGATCCAAGACTGCACAGAATTTAGACTATTGGTGCAAGGCTTCATGAACAATAAAGAATTAGAGTTCTATGAAGAAAGCTCAGTGGGAGGGGATATACATGCGACAGAAGGAGAATCAACTCGTCAAAAGGCTAAGTTTCCAAAGATCATTATTTCCTGCCCAAGAAACCCAGAAAGTGGAGCTCAAACAATACCTAAGATTATAATCAGGAAACCCACATCCTTCCCTTATGAGGATGACAAGAAGATACCGTGGAACTATAATTGTAACGTGACAGCACCTCGGGCAGAAAGTTCAAACAGCACTGTAAACGAAAACCAAAAGGAAGGGTTCCACACGCGAAGCGGAAGACGCTATGACCCAACAGACGTCAAAATAAACCTGGCAAAATCAAAAGTTATGACAGTCGAGCCAGAGGAAGAACCTAGCACACTCGTCAATATACCCGTAAGAGAAGAAGAAGCGAGAGAATTCTTGAAGTTCTTAAAGCATAGTGAGTACAGCGTGGTGGAGCAACTGCATAAGCAACCGGCTCGCATCTCGGTGCTAGCTTTACTATTGAGCTCGGAGATACATCGCAAGGCATTGATGAAAGTACTAAACGAGACTTATGTTACCAAAGATATATCTGTCAATAAACTTGACCGGTTGGTTGGCAACATAAGCGCTGATAACTTCATCTCCTTCAATGATGACGATGAGATTCCATCTGGGGGCATGGGATCTACCAAGGCCCTGCATATAACCACTCATTGTAAGGGGTCCATCCTACCTAGCGTGTTAATTGACAATGGGTCGGCCTTAAATGTTTTACCATTGTCAACTTTGAAAAGGTTGCCAATAGACGGTTCTCATATGAAGACATGCCAAAACATAGTGAGAGCATTTGATGGCATCTGAAAGAAGAGTGATGGGCGGATAGACATACCATTACAAATCGGGGCGAATACATATGAAGTAGATTTTTTACGGTGATGGATATCAATCCTCATACACTTACTTATTGGGAAGACCATGGATTCATTCACAGAGGCGATGACCTTCATCCTCCATCAAAAACTAAAGTTGGTGGCAAATGGTCGATTGGTCACTATCAATGCAGAAGAAGACATTATAGCAACAGTTACCAATGACGCGCCATATGTAGAGGCGGACGAGGAGGCCGTTGAATGCTCTTTTCGATCTTTAGAGTTCGTCAATGCGACATTTGTTCGTGAGGGGGCTAAAATTCCGGTACCCAAAATATCCAGCGCCACAAATATGGGCCTACAAATGATGATCGATAAAGGGCCTTGTCGGGGAAGGGGCTAGGCGAGATGTCTCGTGGCAAAGTTCAAGTGCTATCTCAGAAAGAAAAGAGAGACCGTTTTGGCCTGGGTTTTAAACCAAATGCCGGCGAAATGAAAAGGGAAATAGAGAAGAAACAGGAGAGGAGAAGAGCACGACTGAATGGAGAAGAGGCCATATGGGAACCAATGGCATTCCCTCATATATCCCAAACCTTCGTGTCTGGAGGAATAATTCACTTCGAGAGAGGGTCGTCAAATGGTGGTCCTCACATCAACGCTATAGATGAAGGAGGAACTAGACCAAGGAACCTGTCGGGCATCCGTCCTCATGAATGTGGGAGCATTTTGAACAATTGGACTGTGGAGGAATTGCCTGTAGTTTTTAGAAATCTCACAGAGTAATGTTCGAGAACGCGTTTGTTGTTTTAAAGCCTAAGAACAATAAATTCTCTTTTTGTGAAACGGGCTAATGTTCAAGAATCTTTATTTGAATGAAATGCATTTTGGTTCATTATCAAAATATTCCACGTTTCCCTCTAGCGAATTTCTTTTGTTTTCCTTCTTTCCTCATTCATTGCATAAATAATTGTCCACAAATTCATTCTTCATGCATTTTGGCACCCATTACAGGTCCCTAGATATCAACGATGTAAGCGACGATATTACAGACCTAGAGGCCCATTTTGAGCATGACATGTGTTTAGAAGAATCTCAAGGTTTTGAAAGTGACAGAGATGGTGACGTATCCCTGGATCTGTTGAGAATAGTACAACATGAAGAGAAACAAATCCCACCCCACGACGAGGAAGTGGAGAGTATATCCCTAGAAGAGGGAAAGATGGTGAGAATCGGAGCACGCATAACCGAGGAAACGAAACAAAATCTAGTGGAATTATCATGGAATTCAAAGATGTCTTTGCATGGTCATATCAAGACATGCCAGGCCTGAGTACTGAATATTGTAGAACATCGCCTCCCATAAAGGAAGAATGTAAGCCAGTGCAGCAAAAACTACGGAGGATGAGGCCTGACGTGGTATTAAAGATAAAGGAGGAAGTGAAGAAACAGTTTGACGCTGGTTTTCTACAGGTTGTCAAATACTCAGAGTGGGTAGCCAATATCGTTCCTGTCCCAAAAAAGGATGGAAAGGTCCGGATGTGCGTAGACTATAGAGACCTAAATAAAGCCAGCCCGAAAGATAATTTCCCTTTGCCCCATATTGACACGTTGGTGGATAATACGGCAGGGTACTCGTGGTTCTCTTTTATGGATGGGTTTTCTGGATATAATCAGATCAAGATGCACCCTGAGGACATAGTGAAAACCACTTTCATAACATTATGGGGCACCTTCTGTTATAAAGTAATGCCATTCGGACTAAAGAACGCAGGGGCAACATACCAAAGGGCCATGGTAACCCTATTCCACGACATGATGCACAGAGAGATCGAAGTGTACGTGGACGATATGATCGCTAAATCTCAAACAGAAAAGGAACACATCGAAGTCCTGAAGAAATTGTTCCTAAGACTAAGGAAGTTCCAATTAAAGCTCAACCCAACCAAGTGTACTTTTGGAGTTAGGTCGTGAAGCCGCTGGTTTCGTGGTCGATGAGAAAGGGATCGAGGTGGACTCGAGATAAAGTCAAAGCCATACAAGATTTGCCCCCACCACGCACTCAAAAAAGAAGTCCGAGGTTTTCTTGGAAGATTAAATTACATTGCTCGGTTCATTTCACGATTAACCGAGAAAATGCGACCCTATATTCCGACTTCTCAAGAAACACAACCAAGGTGTATGGGACGAAGAATGCGAAAGCTTTTGACAAGGTCAAACAATACTTGTCAACGCCCGTACTATCTCCACCAAATCCAGATAGACCGCGATCATCAGATCTGCTTCGCTTGTTCGATAATTCCATGGGATGTGTACTTGGTCAACATGACGAGTCGGGAAGGAAAGAAAGGCGATATACTATCTCGGCAAAAAATTCACCGAGTGTGAAATGAGATATTAAATCGATTGAAAAACTATGTTGCGCCTTAATATGGGCAACCCGGAGGTTAAGGCAAAGTATATGTTATACCATACGACTGGTTAATTTGAAGCTTGACCCGTTGAAATATATGATGGAGTCAACTCGCTCTGAATGAGGAGGATGGCAAGGTGGCGATTTTGCTATCCGAATTTGACATAGTCTACGTGAATCAAAAGGCTATAAAAGGGAGCGAGAGTGAGAATTTACAGCAGCAGAGAGCCTCGTAAGATTATGAGCCTTTGAGCTTTGAATTCCCAATGAAGAATTGATGTATGTGGCAAATGTTGAAGAAATACCATGGAAATTGAACTTTGATGGAGCGTCTAATGCCGTGGGAAATGGAATTGGGGCAATCTTGGTGTCTCCTAGTGGTGATTATCATCCGTTCACATGTAGATTGGATTTCGATTGCACAAATAACATGGCGTAATATGAAGCTTGTATCATGGGAATTGGGCAACCATCGAGCGGAAGATCGAGTGTTAGAAGTGTACGGAGATTCTCGCACTAGTGGTTTACCAACTCAAAGGTGAATGGGAGACCCGAGACCCTAAACTAATTGAATATCGAAAGATAGTTTTGGGATTGATTGAGGAGTTCGATGACATCACTTTCAATTATCTCCGCGTGATGAAAACCGGATGGCGGATGCCTTGGCAACTCGGCTTCTATGAACAAGATAAGCGGCGGCGGAAGATATGAGACCCATTCGTATGAGTATTCGCGAAGTCCCGGCTTATTGTTGTAATTTGGAAGAGGAGGAAAAAGAGGATCACCCTTGGTATCGAATGTCTTGCGATACATAAAAACCATGAGTGAGGAGCACGCAACGGAGAACGAAAAGGACGCTTTCAGGAGATTGGCCTCGATTATGTCTTAGATGGTAACATCCTATACAAAAAGGAAAAGATCAAGTCTTTGCTTAGGTGTGTGGATCTTTGCAAGCAAGCAAATCTTGGAGGAAGTCCATGAGGGCATTTGTGGGACACATGCTAATGGTTTCACAATGGCCGACAGATTATGAGGTTCGGGTATTATTGGTCTACCATGGAAGGAGATTGCATCAAATATGCCAAGAAATGCCATAAATGTCGATTTACGGAGATAAGATTCATATACCCCGTCACCTTTACACGTGATGACATCCCCATGGCCCTTTTTTCCATGTGGGCATGGATGTTATTGGACCAATCTCACCGAAGGCTTCCAACGGGCATCGATTTATCTTCGTAGTTATTGATTATTTCACCAAGTGGATAGAGGTCGCGTCTTATGCCAACGTCACAAAATCGTGATCAAGAAATTCCTAAAAAAAGGAGATCATATGTCGTTATGGAATGCCCGAGAGGATTATATCCGACAACGCATTGAACCCGAACAACAAAGACTATAGCAGATGTTTGCGCCAATTCGATTATCAAACACCATAACTCGTCTCCCTACCGCCCAAAAATGAGCAGTGCGGTGGAAGCGACCAATAAAAATATCAAGAAGATAATAGGGAAGATGACCGAGACTTATAAAGATTGGCATGAGAAATCGCCATTTGCGCTACACGCTACCGAACGCGTCGGTCCGGAACTCTCTACTGGGCAACACCTTTTCGTTAGTTTATGGGATGGAAGCAGCCCTACCTATCGAAGTGGAAATACCTTCTCTCCGGGTCTTGTCGAAATAAAGCTGGATGAAGCCGAATGGATCCAGCTCGATCACGACCAATTGAACTTAATCGAAGAAAAGAGGCTAAGGGCTATCCGTCATGGTCGATGTACCAAAACGAATGATGCGAGCTTATGATAAAAGATTCGCCAAGAGAGTTTAAAGAAGGAGATCTTGTGCTAAAAAAGATCCTTCCCATACAAAAGGACTTCAGGGGAAAATGGATGCCGAACTGGGAGGGACCATATGTGGTAAAAGAAGCTTTCTCTGGAGGTGCATTAATTCTGGCTGAAATGGATGGAAAAGTCTTGCCTAATCCAGTGAACTCAGATTGAGCCAAGAAATACTACGCTTAGAGACCAAGGTGAAAACCCCAAAGGGCGCTTTGGGTCAAAAAAAAAAAAAAAAAAAAAATTATGGCGCCATGATTCAAATGACTCATGACACAGAATTGACAAGAAGTGAAGTTGGGGGCATCAGCAAAATCCTTTGAGTCATCTAACACATGCTAAAGCTCAAAATAGTCTTCATGAAGTTTGTATGTAGAAGCCTAATCAACGATATCAGGACGCTTAACCTTTGTTATCTTTGACATTTTTTCGAAACCTGTTCTCTGACAGTTTTTCTTGCATTCTCGGACAATTAATTCGACTTTCTTTCGAAATCAATTTATTGCCACATGTTGCATTTAAATAATGAGCTCTGAACTAATAATTTCACAAAAGAAGTTCCATACATTACTTTGGAAATTTCTGAATAAAACAGGAAACCAAAATAGGACAGTTGTTCAAAAATCCCCAAGCAGGTGACAGGACTGAATGCTTTGAGCGGTTCAGCAATTGTGATTAAAACATATCTTTTTGGATCATTTAGGGGGTGACTTGATTACGACTTACAGCTCGCGAGCCCCAAAATTACCGTAAAAGCCAAGTGTTCAAGAGAATGATATTTCGAGATAAATAAGTGATAACGCCTTTAAAGGAAACCAAACTCATAACATGTTTGCATCATAGCACGCCTAAGTAGGAGCATCTGACTCACCATTGATCATGACATCCTAATCATTATGCATAAACATGCATCCATTCTACAGGTCGTGTCCTCGAGAAAGGTAGTGTAGTAATGTGATGCAAGACAGAAGAGCTGGCATTCCTGAGCTTTGCAGGAAGCAGATTGAAGACGAAAGATCTGGCATTCCTGAGCTTTGCAGGAAGCAGATCGAAGACAAGAGATTTGGCGTTCCTGAGCTTTGTAGGAAGCAAGTCGAAAATAGCGAGTCTGAAGATCTGGCATTTCTGAGCTTTGCAGGAAGCAGATTGAAGACAAGAGATTTGGCATTCCTGAGTTTTGCAGGAAGCAAATCGAAAGCAGGAGATCTGGCATTCCTGAGCTTTGGCAGAAGCAGATTGAAGACGAAAGATCTGGCATTCCTGAGCTTTGCAGGAAGCAGATTGAAGACGAAATATCGGCATTCTGAGAGCTTTGCAGAAGTAGATTGAAGACAAGAGATTTGGCATTCCCGAGCTTTGCGGGAAGCAAATCAAAAGCGAAGATCCGCATTCCCGAGCTTTGGAAGTAGATCGAAAAGCGAAGATCCGCATTCACGAGCTTTGCGAAGCGCATTGAAGACAAGAAATCGGCATTCTGAGCTTTGCGGAAGCGATTGAAGACGAAATATCGGCATTCCTGAGCTTTGCAGGAAGTAGATTGAAGACAAGAGATTTGGCATTCCTGAGCTTTGCAAGAAGCAAATCAAAAGCGAAGATCCGCATTCCCGAGCTTTTGCGAAGCGGATCGAAAGCGAGAAGATCCGCATTCCCGAGCTTTGCGAGAGAAGCAGATTGAAGACAAGAATCGGCATTCACGAGCTTTTGCAGAAGCGATTGAAGACGAAATATCCGGCATTCTTGAGCTTTGCAGGAAGTAGATTGAAGACAAGAGATTTGGCATTCCTGAGCTTTGCAGGAAGCGGATCGAAAGCAGAAGATCTGGCATTCCTGAGCTTTGCAGGGAGCAGATTGAAGACAAGAAGTCGGCATTCCCGAGCTTTGCAGAAGCAGATTGAAGACAAAAATCGCTCTCCTAAGCTTCAGAGGCGATTGAAGACAAGAAGATTTGGCATTCTTGAGCTTGCCAGCGGGAAGCGGATCGAAGATACCAAGTCTGGCGTACCCAATGCTTCAGAAGCAGAAAACAGCAAAGAGTTACAGTGAAGTTTGAAGCAGATTAAGGCCAGTAGTCATTTGTCAAGGTCGCGGTGAAGAGAATTAAGGGAACCACGGGTCCAAAACAAGGCTACTAAAAAGTTAAGATGAATGGGCCCGAAACAAATTTGGGCTTTCTTTGTGTCTTTGCTCTATTCGTTACACGACAATGAGCAAAGAGGGGCAGCTGTAATAGCCAAATTTCGTCCGGGCCTATTGAACCGAGCCCATCAAATATTAAACCAATTAAACGAAAAAACCCAATGGAAAATAAAACAGTATAGTCCCTTTACAAGCCAAGACCCAAACCCGCAAAGCCCAAAATTTAAAAGCACAGCCCAAAAATGTTTTGAGAGCATTTAGGGTTTTGAAACCCTAAAACGATTGTGTATAAGCTCCCATGTGCCAGCCACCACCCCCGCGTGCTCCAACTTCCACGCGCATCACTACCGTTGTCTGCCACCACCACTAGTGCCGGTCACACCTTCTCCACTACCACAGGCGCCCCATAACCTGCAAGAAAAGAGACAACAAGCAACCACGAGCAGAAGACAAATAAAAAAAAAACTATTGTGTATTTTATTCTCAACTAGTTCTTCTGATTCGGCTATAAAAACCGAATGGAAACCATGTATACGAAGGATCCTTTTTGGGCAAAAAATCAATAGAAAAAAACAGATTCAAAAATAAAATAGCAATGAAGTCACCACGCAAAATAAAAGCGCGAATCTAGTTAGGTATTTTTGAAGGTAGCCTTTTTATCATTTGATTTTTATTTTATTTTTTTGCAAATACACACGACGTATAAACATAAAAGGAGAGAAGGAAGCAAAACTTACCTTTTACGAATTCCGCGGCCACGCGCGCGCAGTGGCCACGCGACGACGACACGACGCGGCGAGGCCACGGGCCTGAGTGACGCGGAATCCCTCCCTCCTTGCTCGGGTTGCAGAGAGAAAAGAGAGAAAAAGGGACTCTTTTTTTTTTTAGGAAATAGCACAAAATAAAAAAAAATGGGAAAAAGGGTGTTTTATACTAAAGTTAAAACGGCGCCGTTTCGATGGAAGGGGATCCGCGCGCTGACCCGTATCCAATCCAGGATCCGCGCTTCTCCCCTTTGAGGGGCTAATTGCGCCCCAGGTCCCCCGCTAGTCTACATTCCTGCAATTAGGTTTTCTTTGCCTTCAAAATTCGCCCAAAACGTTTGTCTGATTTCTAATCTAGTCCCTTCATGACTGCGCGTTTTGAAGGGAGGGTTTATTGTCCGTTTTAGTCCCTCCCTTCTTTCATATACTTCAATTCGATCCCTCCCCTTTTTTTGTTTTACCCCAATCATTCCGTTTTCGTCCATATTTCCTTCACTTTTATTATTATTATTATTTTTATTAAGTTATCATTACATTATATTATTCGTTATTACACTATTATCATTATATTCTTATTACTATTATATTTTTATTAGTATATTATATATTTTTCATACCCTTATTATTACTATTATTCCATTTACTATTATTACTATTATTTTAGTATTATCACTATAGTTATTTTATTTATCTTGTATATATTATTATTATTATTATTATTATTATTATTATTACTACTATATATTGTACATATTTCAGTATTATTATTATGTTGTATATATACATTTTATGTTATTCTATTATTATTATTATTACTATTATTATTATTATTTATTTTTTTACTATTTTTATTATATTGTACATATTTCATTTTTATTGCTATTGTATAGTATTATATTGCACATATCTCGTATAGTCATTATTACTATTATTATTATTACTATTTTTATTATCATACTATTATTATTATATTTTCATAACTATTACATTTATGTTAATATATTGTATATATTATGTATATTATGTATATTATTATTAATATTTATTATTATTATTATGTTTGTTACTTTGTTACATTACATATATACGTACATATTATTATTTATTTAGCCTTCCTTAGCTCATATATTTGTGTTTATATCATTTCACGTATACTATTATTTTCATTCGTATCATCACATTTTTACAAATTCGTGTTCCATTTTATCCAATACAAAATCGATTTCTTTCAGTAAAGGCAACATTTCAGTATTTAGAAATTCGAGAAAATCGTGCCTTAACTTACTAGGTTTCGATTTTTCTCGTTTAACCTAAATAGCTGAAGTATCTTTTAAAATAAAAGGTTTTGAATAAAAATAAAAGCTTATTTTCGAGAATTCGATATGTTGTGTCCTAACTCTATCGGGCGGGGCATCTCGTTATTTCGAGATAAGATTTTCCAAACGAGGCAATATTCATTTTAGATCAGAGGATTTTTAAAGGAGATCATATTTTTAAAATCTATTTTCCAATTTTTAACTTTTGACATAAGGACATTAATTGATCAATTTGGTACCAATGTTGGGCGTGACGAGGGTGCTAACCCTTCCTCGCACGTAACCGACTCCCGAACCCATTTTCTCAAATTTCCGTAGACCAAAAGCATTGTTTTAGTAAATCAAAATGTTTTATTAAAACAAAGGTGATCCGATCGCACCTAAAAGATCGGTGGCGACTCCCATTTTTATTTTCAAAACCCAAGTTCGATTCCTTCCTTTTTCAAAAAGGGATGGTTACGACAGTTGGCATACCAAGTTGCAAACCTCAATTGTAACTCTCAATGACAATTATTTTTGCTTGGATTTGTTTATTTTTAATTGACAATTTTTGATTAATTTTGTGCAATATTTTAAGTTATTATCTGCAGCAAATTACTAGTATTCTAATAGACGACTATCTATTGAAGGCATATTGTAGAGTATTATGTGTGGAACTAAGAGAGTATACTGTTGTTCATTGAGATGAACATTTGTGAGTATAATCGTTTTGTAATCAAACAATTTTAATAGGTTCAACTAAGTGAAAAGTCTTAATGAATGTAACTTTTTATTGTAATTGTATGGCAATGAGACTATAATTTTTGTGAATGAGGTTGGATTTATCTTTTGTAAAATAAAGATTATAGTGATTTATCTTTTGATAAAAACACAGATTGGGCTTTATTTTATTGAGAAGTAAAGAAAGAACTTACAAAACAAAAAAAAAACAGACCTTCAAACTTTCGGCCTAAAAAAAGAACAATCTAGAAAAAAATTAAACAGAACAAACTAAAAAAGAGAAAAAATTTAAAAGAGGATAACACCGAACATCACGCCCAATCAGTTAAAATCGCTAGTCCCTTCATTTCTCCTCTGTCATTTTCCCCATTAATGGCGCTCTCATCAACCGAGGGGAGTTAAATGCTCTTACAGTCTGTTGATTTTTATCTGTAAAACTCCCCTCCTTCCTCGTTCCCTCTTCTTGCTAATCTGGTTCCCGAACACTTTCGTTCTCCACCTGGGTTTTTGCATACCAAGGAATTTCATCGATCAGGTAAAATCCCTCCATTCTCTTCAAAGCTTCCTTAGCTAAAATATGAGCTACACCATTTGCAGATCTTGGAACAAACTCAAAGTTTAGATCTGGAAATCTGGACTTTATTCTGTGTATGTCGTTTATATAGGAGTCTATTAACGATCTGTCAATACCTCCTTTCTTGCATTTCTTTATCACAGTCAAAGAGTCTCCTTCTATAATAACTTCTTTTTTCTGCAATTTTATGGCTATCTAGAGTGCTTTTCTACAAGCAACGGATTTCGCAGCAAAAGCAGAGGTCACTCCATGATATATTTCCGTGCTTGAAATGAGAACAGACCTACTGTTATCCCTAGCCACTATTTCAGACGTCGATCGTTTGGTATTTTCATTAAAAGCCGCATCAAAGTTTACTTTGACTGTCGAACCAGATGGTTTTTGCCATTTCATCTTCATCATAGAGGTAAACTGTTCTTCTGATTTAACTCCGTCAAGTTCTTTTATGTAACTACGAACAAAGTTAACCATCTCTTTACTGGATCTGTTGGTCTTGTCATGAATCCGAGAGTTCCTGTCTCCCAGATGACCCATAGCGTTATGAGAATGTTCTCGCCTGCTCCGTTGAAAGGAGTCCCATTGTTCTGGTAAGCCATACCAAAAACTCTGAAGTTGTGAATGAACAGGAAAAAGACCCTTCTAATTCCTTCCAAACTGCCATTGACACAGGACAATCCCGAAAGAGGTGATTCATCGTCTCTTCCCCATTCTGGCATCAAGGACATCCAACGTTGATAGCTATTTTCCTGCAATATAGATTAACTCGGGTAGCTAGGTAGTTCCAGGATAGTTTCCAAATGAATATTTTTATTTTCCCTGGGATGTCATTTCGCCATAATTTTCTGTAAAATGCTTTGTAGTCGTTATGTAAAGCGTAAGCTGTAGGATCAAGGTTTTGTACTAGTTTATAGGAACTTCGCACTGAGAAGAGTCCCGATGGTTCATCATTCCAAACCAGCAAATCATCATGTGCTTCCATCGCCAAAGGGATCTGGAGGATTAATTCAGCTTCAGCAGCTGAAAAGGTATTCTCTATCATACCTTTATTCTAAGTACGATCATCATTGCTTATTAATTCTGCGACAGTAACCAAATGCGCATTAACACCATTAGGAATTAGTCTTTGATTTGCATAATTCGGAACCCAGACATCTGTAAATATTGAAATGTTTTTACCCGAGCCCACTCTCCAGATTAGCCCCTCTTCCAGTGGCTTCTTTGAGGCCCAAATACTACACCAAACATACGAACTTGAACTGCCCAACTGGGATTTTTCAAAACCACAATCTGAAAAATATTTTGCCTTAAAAACTTTTCCACCAATGACTCCGGATAGTGAATCATTCTCCACCCTTGTTTTGAAGGAAGAGCTATGTTAAACTGTGCCATATTTCAAAACCCCAACCCTCCTTCCTCTTTTGGGTGACATAAGTCACTCCACTTGCTCCAATGAATTCCTTTTTTGCCTGCCCCCTTTTGCCACCAAAATCTAGCAAAACAACTCTCAATTTTCTCGCAACAGGTTTTTGGAAGAAGAAAACACGACATGGCATAAGTAGGAATAGCCTGCAAAACTGACTTAATAAAGATTTCTTTACCTCCTTGAGATAACCATCTGGTATTCCACCCATCAATGCGCATATTAATCTGATCCAATAAATTCTGAAAGGCATCCCTTTTCTTTTTACCCACCACATTTGGTAATCCCAAATATTTCTCTGGATTGGAGGAACTCCGAACTCCTAATAATGATGAAACCGCTACTTTTGCCTCTGCTGTCGTATTTGTGCTATAAAAAATCGTCGATTTACTATAATTGACACACTGCCCCGAACAATCCTGATACTCTTGCAAAATATCCTTAATGTTCCTAGCCTCCTTTTCTGTCGCTTCGCCAAAACACATACAATCATCTGCAAATAAAAGATGAGATATTTTCGGTCATCTCCTACTTGCTCTTGCGCCTTTAATCACACCATTTGCCTTTGCTGTTCTCATTAGTGAAGAGAGGCCTTCACTACAGAAAAGAAAAAGGAAAGGACTTAATGGATCTCCCTGCCTCAATCCCCTAGTCGGATGAAAAATTCTGCCCCTATTACCATTGACGTTAACAGCATAAGAAAAGGAACTAATGCACTTCATAATTAAATCAACCCATTCCTCTGCAAACCCCATTTGGATCATTACTTTTTCAACAAATTCCCACTCTACCCTGTCATAGGCTTTACTCATATCCAATTTCAAGGCCATATACCCCTTTTTTCCTGTCCTCTTTCTTCGGAAAGTATGCAAGATTTCATATGCTACAAGAACATTGTCTGTTATCAGCCGCCTAGGGACAAAAGCACTTTGAACCTCATCGATACATAACCCCATAACATCTTGTAATCTGTTTACAATTGCTTTTGTAACCATTTTATAAAGGACAGTATACAAACTAATAGGCCTAAAATTCACCACAGATGTAGGATTTTTGGTTTTGGGAATGAGCACAATTTCCGTAGTATTAACTTGTTCAGCCCCTCTTCCCCCATTTAGAATACCCAAACAAAACTCCGTAACCTCCTTACCAACAATATGCCAGAATTTTTGAAAAAATATCGCCAGAAAACCATCAGAACTTGGAACTTTTGTTGGCCCCATTCCCTTCAAAGCTAGCCACACCTCTTCCTCCTTAAAAAGGGTTAATAACCTATCATTTATCTCATGTGAGATAGTTGATCGGATACCTGCCAACACCTTCTGCGGATTCCCACTTCCTCTTGACATAAAAAGATCTTCGAAAAATTCTGTAGCAGCTTCAGTAATTTCACTGCTATTAAAAATTTCTCTACCGTCAGCCAAAGACAACTTATTAATCGTATTAGCCCTTATTCTAATCTTTGCACATTTATGAAAGAAGGCTGTATTTCTATCCCCTAGCTTAAGCCAATTTGCTCTAGCCCTCTGTTCCCAATACATCTCATCTTTTTCAATCTCTATATTAAGGTGGATTTTTGTATCAATAATCCTAGCCATTATATCAGCATCTCTTTCAGACTACATCAAAACTTCGAGCTCTTTCGTTAACTTCTTCTTAAGTCCCTACTTCTTACTCTTAATATCATATGCCCATTTTTTCAAACAAGTTTGCAACCCCTTCAATTTCTCAACTAACGACTTTGAGGAAGAGACCCAAAAGTCTTGAATAGTACCCTCAAATGATTCCTCTAAGATCCACCAAGATTCAAAAAAGAATCACTGACTACTATGAGATTGTGTCAAACTATCTGTGTTTATTAAAATAGGGCAATGATCAGAGGAAGAATAGGCAAGATGATGAATATTACCTCGTGGGAATTGGAGCATCCATTTCTCATTTGCCACTCCTCTATCCAGTTGCTCTCCAATGTTTGTCTCTGGAATATTTCCCCTTTCCCGTGTAAACCATGATCCCGAAAACCCTAGATCCATCAACTGACACTCATCTAATGCTTCTCTAAAAGCTTCTATTCTTCGATGATCCCGTGGCAATCCTCTTTTTTCTCAAAAGGGTACATAATTTCGTTGAAGTCTCCTACTACTAACCAAGGATAGTTGCAATCTTGGCCTAGTCTTTTGAGCAAATTCCATGCAAAATTCCCTGTCCTTCAGATATGGAGAGCCATAAAAACCTGTAAACCTCCACTCCTCTTGCACATTATCTTCCTTTACTAATACATCAATGTACCATTTAGAATAACTCCTAAACGTAATCTTTATCCCTCCTTTCCAAGCTAAACATAAACCACCTCGGGATCCTTCTGCATCCATCTCTATACCACTAGCAAAACCGCAACTCCTTCGAGCCCTCTCCATATGCTTCTGATCTAACTTTGTCTCCATTAAGAAGACCATTTGGGGATTATGCTACTTACACAAATGTCGCAGTCTTCTCACAGCCCGGGGGCTCCCCAACCCCCGGACATTCCAACATACGGTTTTCATTGTGACCGGTCGGCTTGCTCAGTGGCAGCCGCCGATTCAAATTTATTTGAAACAGAAGATTGTTCCAAATTACCCAACATAAACTCCATATGTTCAGCTCCCTTGACATACGAAACATCAGATCGAAGCCTCTTCAAATCTTCCCTGATTGTTTGTTCCCCGCAGCATTTATCTTCTTTTCCTGTGGATTTCCTCTTAGCCCCCACACTTCTATGATGGATTAAATCGTGATGAACCCTTGTGGGGAGCCTTTTCCAGCTGGTCTTCTTTGAACCTATCAAACAACTATCTCCAGCGATACCTCCTACACTCATCAGTTCTTTTTCCTCTAAAGTAGGCGTATCCTCCAGATCCTGCAATCCTTCCTCCCAATTTGTTAAAATTTTACCTCCTGGAGCAATCTCCCCCATATAACCACTTTTATCCACCAATTCCTGCCCCTCTGCCACTTTTGAATTCCTTATGTACTGACTCTGCGTGCCGACCTTTTTAACAAAAGCATTGAATTTCATGCTCTCTTTACCTATTATTTTTGTTTCTGCTTTTAACGCCATTGAATAAGGGGGTCTTCCCTAATTTTTATTTTTTCAACAGAATCTGACAATTTGCAATCATTAAGACTATGATCTAATCTACCATATCCAAAACAATAAACTGGCAATTTTTCAAATTTAAAAGGAATCTAGGATTTTACACTGTTTCCACTTGTAACAAAGATACCTCTGTGCAAAGGTTTTTGTACATCTAAATTGACCCTTAATCTGCATAAATCATCCTTGATCTCAGATCTGAGGACTCCTCCAAACGTGCAGCCAATCGCATGCAATAGATCCTTCTTGTCAAGTTCTGGTGGACATGGACCAACATGGATCCAGTAAGAAGACGTAGTGAGACATATTTGATCCCTTTCCATTGGACTGCCCAACCTATCAAACACAATGAGATATTTACGAAATAACCAAGGTCGCCCTTCCATGATACACTCCAAGTCCTTTTCGCTGTCAAAGATTATTGAAAAAAGATTCTGCCCCTCTATCTTGATTCCAAATTTTCTTTTTGTCTTCCATATACTCTTTAATTGCGCTTTGAAACTTTCTGTATTGAAATTTTTTTTTGTCCAAACAGAACAAATCAAAGTGGGTTTATCAGTCGGCACCACCAATGATTTCTTGATTGATAGTTGGATTAACTCGTCGGCCAACAATGAGATCTCACTATTACTCTCCCTCTCCACGCCACCACCCTCATCCATCCCAAGCAACAGAAGAAGCTGTTCTCTCTAGGACTCTTTTGAGAGCACTCTTGGTTTTCAAGGGGAGTTAAAAGAAAATATTTTTAATATCAAATTTAGTGATTTATCTTTTGAGAATACTCTATAGATGTAGAATTGTGCTCAAATTGCGTAAAAAAATCTTTTATATTTTTTTTTTTTTAGTTTTCTAAGGTTAAATCAATAAAACAACTTATTCAATAACTTCAAGACTGTTAATAGGTGTTAAAGTAGACATCAACGAATTTAGTGAGAACCTTTAGTTAATTGCTAAAACATGGAAGAAAGCTTCATCAATCTTCAGGCCACCTAAACTCAATTGCTCAAACAATGCATACTTTACAGCAAATATGAGGACCTTTAAAAAGTCATCGATGAGAAAATATGGAACGCAATCTTAAATGGTTGGAAATCTCCATTTACTGAGGTTAATGGTATTTCAACTCCCAAACTTGAAATCACTTGGACACCTGAAGAGGATAATGAAGCTAGATATAACTCAAAGGCTCTAAATGCAATATTTAATAGAGTAGACCTCGGGTGTTTAGAATAACTTACAACCGTATCTTTTCTCCCAAGCCTAATCTGATAAGCATAAGCTAGCTATGTGATCAAGGAGGGTATGAGAACATTTGATAACTATTATATATTGGTGGAGGCAATACATCAAACCTTGAATTACTGGTTGAATGTCTCAGAGATGTACGCTTTAGAGGCTCATTGTAACACCTCTCACCCTTATTCAATACTGGAATAGGGTTACGGAGCATTACCAAACTTATAAATCAATTAAACATTCATTTCACCTACATTTTCATATTTCATGCAACTATCATTCAAACTTAATCATGATGTCCTTAATATGAGCTTATGAGACTCTAAACATGCTTTAAGAGTGGTTCGGGACTAAACGATAACTTTGAAAATTCTTAGAACACTTAGAAAATTTTCCCAAAAGCAGGGGACACATGCCAGTATGGTCCGGTCATGTGTCTCACACGTCCAACAGACATGCCCGTGTCACAGGCCGTGTGGACATTCAAAATGGGAGCACATGGTCGTGTCCTAGCCCGTGTCCAACCCCTTGTAACTCTCTGACTTGGGTCACACGGCCAACACACATGCCCGTGTACTAGCTTGTGTGCCCTACAATTGGACATACACGGGCATGTAACTTGGCCGTGTGCTAGGCCGTGTCAAACTTGTAGGGTATACTGACTTATACCACACGGCCAAGTCACATGCCCGTGTGTGAGGCTGTGTGGAGCATACTGACTTGGTTTTTATTTCAACACCAGGAGACACACGGCTGTGTACATGACCGTGTATCACATACGACTGAGACACACGCCCGTGTCTCTGCACGTGTGGACAAAAATAGGCTATTTACCAAGCCAACTTGCCACCCAATCTTATGCACACCTACAACAATCCAAATGACACCAAAACATAACATAATTTGGCATTTAAACCAACCAATTCAAGCCTAAATCATGCATATTCTATACCAAATTTCTCAATACACATATTTCACCCAATAGACTATACCATTTATGCCAAAATCACATATACAATTAAACTAATTATACACTTTCAAATATGCATCAATGTGCTCAATTTCAAAAACATATCTCCTCACTATTATCAACCACTTGGCATTCATGATACTAACTATCAATAAACATTACAAAACCAACCTCAATCACATAACATAAGCCATATGCACACTTATATATATATATACATAACCAAACTAACCAAACTAAGTCAAGTTTCATGGCTATATATACAAACCAAAACATAGACATTTACAAGCCAAATTCAAATGGCAAAACTCACTACCAAAATGCATATCATAAAGACCATAATCCTATACATGCCATTACCAAAATATCAAAGTTCAAAAGTACCAAATGATAGTAGGATAGTTTGACGTAGTCCCGACGATACCGGAATTCGAGCTAGCTTTAAACTCATTATAAAACATAGAAAAATAAACAAAGTAAGCTTTATAGCTTAGTAAGCTCGTATGAAATAAACTCAAACTAAACACAAATATCAAATCATCAATTTGAACATATCAACATGTAATTCATGTTAACTAACAAACCTTTCACATGTTTAATCATATGCTTATATGTGCACTTCACAATTTCCTCGATTTAAAGTTTATACGGTTCATGTACATACCTATACTATCTCGTATCAATTTCATACTCAACCACGTCTTTCATTTACCCGTTGAACCATTCGAAATACTATCGGATACATGGGAAACTTGCACCCGATGTGCCACATATATAGCCAAAGCTATCTCAATCACATATCACATATATGCTCACTCTCGAGCTATCAATGGACCTACTCACACAAGCTGTGGGTCAAGACATAGCTACACGGTGCTGCTCACACAAGCTGTCAAGTAACTGCAACACATGCCAATATACTTAGCCACCGGTAGGACGTACAGGACCAGCACCCAGATCACATAATCACAATAAGCCCTAATGACATGTCATTCGTATCCTAATCTATTCCTAAGGTTCAACTGGGATTTCACACTTGCCGAATCTTCATCAAACGTGTCCGTAGAGTCGTATTACAATTCATATAATATCAAAGCATTAAAAACATAATTATAATAATGCTTATTACATATGAACTTACCTCGGATGTAAAAACGACGACACGAGTCGATTAGTCGAGAACTTTGTTTTTCCCCCAATCTAGATCCAAATTTCGCTTTTCTTGATCTATATGTAATCAAAATTAACTTATTTAATTATCTATCTATTCAATTTAGTCCAAAATTCACTTTAAGGAATTTTTACACATTTTCCCCTAATGTTTCTCATCTTTTACAATTTAGTCCTTATTTCATAAAATCACAAATTCATGCAATTAGGTCCCTACCCATGCTAGCCAAATTTCTCTTATTACCAAAGCAACCCATATTTATCATTTATTTTACATTTTAACCATGAATTTTACACATTTCACAAATTAATCCCTAATTCACATTTTTACTAAAAATCACTTAACAAAACTTGTATAACTATCATAAAACATTCATAATCTATCATTAAACATCAAAATACTCATGTATTCATCAATGGAAACATCTAAAATCTTTCAAAATTTTGCAAAATAGTCCCTAGGCTAGTTAGACCTAGTTATAACGATCTCAAAAACATAGAAAACATTAAAAACCGAACAAAAATGGACTTACATGCACAAGAGAGATAGGCCAAATGTTCAAGAGCCCAAAAATGATGTTTTCTCCTTAGCAAAATCGGTGGAGAAGATGAATGAATAGAAAATGTCATTTGTTTTACTAAATTTTAATTTTGTTACTAAATTACTTATTTAACCTTATTTAATAACCATCAAAATCACTTAATATATGCCCATAATTATCCACTCACAATTGAAATGATCTAATTACCACATAAGGACCTTAACTTTATGGTTCTATAGCTATTGAACACTTTTAGCTAATAGAACAACACTTTTGCTCTTTACGCGATTTAGTCCTTTTTATCAAATTAAACACTCAAACGATAAAATTTCTAAACGAAAGTTTCAGACAATCATATTTTCATGTCATAAAACATTAAAATAATAAAAAAATAAATATTTTAACATCAAATTTGTAGTCTTAAAACCACTGTTCTGATTTGACTAAAAACGGGCTATTACACTCATTGAGGTTGGTTAGATAGAATTTTGTTTATGGTTTGCCCAAGTCAAGGGAACAATTATTAAGTTGTGTAGTGAACGTTTGAAAGAGAAACCACAACATGAGTCACATCCTTGATTGTAATTTGTCTAAGGAACTAGTTTTTTTTAGAGTTTTACACATGGATCTAAACACATGAAATCATTGTAAGTAATAAATATAATGAATCCAATCTTACCTCGGACGTGAATTTGTAATGTTATATTTAGGGCTTGTTTATCTGTGCTCCTAAAAAGCACTTTTCATCCAAAAAGTATTTTTCTCTTAAATTATTTATTGAACAAACTCTAGTTCAACTTAAAAAGCCCGTTTAAAAAGTCCTTTTTCTTCAGTTGAAAAAGTAAATTTTTAACTTTTTCTAGGTCAAAAGTGCTTTTGGGTAATTAATTACCTTTTTGTCCTCATCATTTTTCAAGGTAACAATTCCTTGTTCATTTCTTCTTCTCTCTGTTTTTTTTTTTTTTTATTTTCCTTCTATTTTCTAGATCTTCAAGATGTTAAAAAAACATTTTTAAAAATAATACAACTGTGTTAATATCTAATTACAAATATTCAATGATTATATTTAAATATTTAAAATATAGTTGATATATTCTAATTAAATTTTATAAATAATTAATATTAAATACTTAGAAATATTTAAAATTAATATTTTATATATTAAATATTAACAATACGTTATAATACATTGTTTTTTATATTCTTGCTAAAATATCATAATATTAATTAATTTGAACATCATTTAAATGCATATTTGTTACTTTATAATACAATGTCTAAAATGAACATATTATTTTTCAAAAGTATTTTTTGACAACCATGCTAAACATTCAAATCTTAAATCAAACTTTTCAAAAATACTTCTCGAAAGTACTTTTCCAATGCGCTTTTTAAAAACACTTTTCAAAATCAATGCTAAACTAGCCCTTAATAACCTAAAGAAGATCATAGGAACATAAAGAAAGTATCCATATGTATACATTTTTTTTAATTGGATCCATATAAATACATTTAAACACTAATAAGAGAAGCCTTAAGTCTGGCTATTAATTATTAAATACAAGCAAATTGATTAAATTTCCATCTTGGAAATTAACTAATTAATTAAGTACACTATTCCTATTGTTTAAATAGAATGGCTTTGAGATCAGCATAGTACTGAGCTATCCATCCTCTGATGATCTTCACCTCTGTTTGTCGTTGCTTCACCAGCCATTCTGGATCGCTTGCATTTTGTGCAAGTATATCCAAGCAATGAGATCCTGCATTTTATACATAATTTTCATTGCTTTTCTCTTCCATTTTTTTATACTAATTTTAATGGACTAATATATATATATATATATATATACTTACCATTTACAGTTTTTACAGCAAGAATACTTTCTGAAATATTTTCCAGAACCCTACAATAAATTTAAAAAATAACTTAAGAGATAAAATTTGACTTCTATTTTGTATACGAGACTTTTTTCATATATAATTATTACCCGCCCCGACTGTAAGGATCTCGCAAACCATTTGAAAATATGATGTTGCTACCAAATCTCTGGAGAATAAGTTTTATATCCTGCAAAATTTTGCATTTTTAAATAATTGAGGTTTTATCAATAATAAAATACTAAAAAAAAAAGAGAGAAGAAATATGGTGAAGAAAAAATTAAAAGTACATGGCCACCGTAGTAAGAAGTGACCCAGTGAGGGCGAGGAGGAACGCCATAGAGTGACTTGCATTGTTGTATAAAGCTGTTTAGGTCGAATAGCTCAGGTTGGAACATCGTCCTGTTCCCGATGCCTATGGGTATCACCATTTCACTGCATGTCTAAATATATATATATATATATGTCTTTAAATTTTTATACTAATTACTTCTGTTAAAATATTAAATTAGATTTTTTATTAAAAAACATTTTTAATACTGAATTATCTAATAATATCGTAAAATTAAAAAAAATAAAATATTAAATTAAAGTTTATAGATTAAAATCATAATTTAACTCAAAAAATAAAATGAAAAGAAGAGATGGATTGTTTAAAAAAATCATACTCATGATCGTGCTGTTTCGTCGTTTTCGTCATTAAGGTCAATTGTGTGGTAAGATGACTTTTCTTTTTCATTAATTAATTTGGAATGAAAATTTATTTTTGAAAAAGATGAAAAATTATGGGGAGACAAGGAGTTCTTCAACATTGTAAGTGTAGTCTAGGACGAATATTTTTTCAAAAAAATATATTCTAAACTCACATTTGGGACATTTTCTCTAAGTTTTACATATAAAAAAAAAAATTTGTCGACTGAGTGTTAGCTCGATTGGCATGGACATTATTATTAATGTAAGAAGACGTGTATTTGAGTGCGTTAAAACATATTATGTTCAGAAGAGAGATAGAACATTTATATAAAAAAAACATATATGATCAAAATTTAAATAAATAAAAAAATCATTTTCGATTTAGCCATATTAATTAAGACTCAATGAAATAATCATTTATAAGCAACAGATAACAACTACCAAACAAAGCAATAAACGTTGCCCCAAAGTTTGATCTCTATATCTTGTTGGTTTTAGCATTGTCATATTCATGGCATTAATATTGTCAATATTATTCATTAATCTAAGAAATTAATTTATTTAAAAAATATTATTTCGAATTTTAACATCTAAAATATGTATTTATTTAATTTTTCTAAGGTTAGTCTTAGATAATATTTGGTGAAAAAAGTATGTAAATATATACCTGCCATCTCCATCCTACAGTTGTTTCTGATTCATTGGTTGGTGGATTAATATAGCAAGAATGATTCCCTCTATAAGCAACAACGCCTGCAAAAATCTTACTAAGAATATCTTGATTTTCATTTGCTCCATCGATTCCTCTACACACCACATTTACTGGATATCGTGGGGGCATATCATATTGTGCTGCTGAAGCATACATATTCTCCAATGCGTTTTTTAGCTCTGAAGATTTGTTCAGAGGTCTAGTAACCAACAAAAGCAATTAATTGGTTGATTTGAGATAGCATAAATTACATAAATTAAATTTCGGGTTTTAATTGTACTTTGATAGAATTATATGCATGCTTTCAAATGGAATGGGGGAATTGGATGTTCATACTTGCAAGTTTTGAATATCATGCTGAGGGTTGAAAGACCATCGGGTTGGGAAGCAATTTTGTCGATTACAGACCACGAATTTCGTATGGTTTGGTAGCAGCTCTCGCTCGCTTCCTGTACATGATTTCCTTATCACATTAAAATTGAATTCACGAGGTGAAGAAAAATTAAGACGAAAGTTAAGGGTAATAAATACCCTAAAATCCTTGGTGACGACTGAAAAGTAAGCTCCCCTTGGTGTAATTTTGTCGAAGTAAAGAATTGGAGCTGATGAGGCCAAAGCTCCCAAAGCAACATGAGGATACTTTAAACGTAACCATGAAGCAAGCACTGTTTTCATTTCCATTGAAAAACAAAAATGATTACCAACAGTAACGGAAAGGGGCGACCAAAAATTATATAATTTTAAGGGGTCCAAGTTCAAAAAATTTGGGCTAAAAGGTTAAGAATTTTACGATAATGATTGTACTTACTTCCTCCATAGGATCCTCCAACAACGATGACCGGAGAATAAAAAGCACGAAGTTTGTTCTTGATATGCATGATGATTTCTGCATAGTCAGCTATAGCTTGTGCAGAGTTGAAATACCCCAAAGTGCTTGCATTTTTAAAGGCTTCTTCTCTTGATCCAAATGGTATTGATTTCCCATAGTATCGATGCTGATCAAGGTATACATATCGATAATCAATGTCATAGAAACTTGTTTTTCTTTTTTAATATAGTTTCAATTCTTTACCTCAATGTAGACGAGGAGAGCATTGAAGTTAACGGCATTATCATTGAGAAAACCGATTGCGGCAAGAGAACTGTCGAGAGGCGCCTCCGCTCCGAGATAGGCTAAAATTGGCGCATTGTTGTTTGCTCCGCCCCAATACTTGAAATTCATGACGTATCTTTGTTGGAAAGTGGCGTAGCTTTGAGGTTGGTAGTTGAAGTGATCAAGTGTTTGAGGGTAATAGAAAGTTTGAAGATCATCCGAAACTGCTGCCGAAGATAAAAGGTCAGGGTCTTCCATGATTATTCCTCTCGTCGGACTGAGCCTCGGAATGTCTGTCCGGCCGGCAGCGATGCCAGTCGACGTAATTGAAAGAATCATAACCATGAATTGAACCCATTGGACTGGAAATTTAGGAGAATAGTTCATTGCTCTTATTTTATCTACGAAACAGTAGTATGATTTGTTAGACTCTGTTTTTTTAGCTTCGAAGGTTTTGGCAATGCCAGGGTCCAAACAACAATTGCTCATATATATGGTAATACGGATTTTACTTAGTATTTTCCTCCCAAAAGAATGCTCACAAGAAAATGAGTACAAATAAGAATTTGTTTGCTCTAAAACTTTGACCATCTTGTCTATGTGAAGCATGTTTCTTTTAAGAAATTGCAGTCTAGATTTAAATTATTATTATTATTATTATTATTATTTGAAGGTATAGTCTACATCACCATCATTCTCTATACTATTATTTAAATATGTGATTGAGTTGCTATTACAAGTCACTTCACCTTAATTTAATTAAAAGAATTAGTAAAATATCTTTATATATTTTAAATAAATTTAATTATTACAAGGATTTTTTTTTCTTATTTTTAAAATAAACAATAAAAAATTGCAAAGGTTAATACTTGAACTTAACTACAAGCATCTATAATGTTTTTTACCTATTCAACTTAAGCCTTATTTTGGTATTCTTTTATAATTTAATGTTATTACATAAATTGTTTCACTCCAGGTTTAAAGACGAATTTAGGTGAGTTGGTAGGGCCCTGATCCCTTCTAAAATTTGAAAACTTTCTTTAAAATCTTTTAAAATTTTAAATTTTTTTATTTTGATATTATAATTAGTTTAATTTTTATTTGCCCCAAAAAAGTTTTTAAAATTTTTTTAATTAGATTTATTTTATAAAATATATAATTTTTTATAATAAATTTAGTAACACTTTTAGTTTAATTTGGTAAACTAATACAAAGTAGTATCTAAATATTAATTTGGTAAAAATAAAGTTTAGTCATTGTAACATCTAAGTATAAATGGTATCTAAATATTAATTAGGTAAAAAATAAAGTTAAATAATTATAATATTTAATACAAATTAAGCATTTAATTTATTCTGTTTTTCCTAAATTTTTGTAAAGAAGATTATCTCAAATTTAAAAATACTTAAAAGTAGGCTCTGCCCGTAACATGTATATATCTCGGCCCCCCTTTATCAACAATTCTAGCTTCGCCCTTCCCACATTACTTGTATATATCAATAATGCCATTGATTGTATTGGTGTTACAAGTAAACTGGGTATCAACTAAAAAAATGACAATACCATTATAAACAATTGGAGTGCATTTAATATTATCAATTTGTTGTATTTATCTATTTAAATTTCCTTTTTCATAATTTAAACTAATTTTTTATTTTAATTTTGTATATATTGCATATATGTTAGTTTCAAACATTACATTTTATTATTTATTGTATATTATTTTTAAACGCGTATATGCGTTCTAAATACGTAGTTTCCACATGCATACGTGTGTGGTACAATTTCTTGTTATTATTATCGTTCAAGATGAAGTCTAAGGTTAAATTGGATTTTTAGGTCAAATTCTAGTATTAGTCTTTGTATTAGGTGTAAGTTGTGGATTTAATCCAATTGAAGAGTAAGAAATTGGAGTTGATAGTGCTCCTGATTTTGCATCATATGAACCTGTCCACAACCTTGCACCTGCTCAATGAGCCAATATTATTTCCTACGTTGAAAATCAGATAAATGCCATAAATGCTAAGCTACATTGAATTAACAAGGCTAAAGATGCTCTTAAGTTCCTACTAATTTAAAATATGATTTTTTGACAAAAATGAGGGGTATATAACAGGAGAAGCAACAAATAGAAATAGGGAAGAAAGATGTTCACTTCCTTTTTCTTTTAACATAAAATTGAAGCTAACCCAAACGGCTAGCCAGAGAACTAAAAATTTGTGCTCCTTTCTTGCCAAACTAATAACTCCACCGCCGAAGGTGGATTCTAGAAGATGTGTAAGCCCAAAGGAAGTCCCCAAGCCACTTTAATCATTGCATCCGCTGCAGAGTTAGTATTCCGTGAGATGTGTTGCATGATGATTATTGATGGTCTATACAACCAATAAACTATCTTCTGCTATTCTACTAATATGACCGCTTTTCGGTGTGCGTGCATTAAGATTATGAATAAACACAAATACAATTGTAACTATAGTTATAGCGGTGTACTGCAAGTGTGATAGGTCAGTTGTAATATTTATAAGTGTCACAATAGAACACTTTGAGTATTCCAATTATTGAACCCAAGAGAGGGTCAAATTGGTAAATGTGTTTATCAAGTTAATTACAAGTTAAACAATTACTAATCTAATCGAGTTGGAAATATTAGTGCATCCAAAAAGTTAATCTGAATAAACTAAATCTAAATTATCAAAAAAATTAAGTAATCTAATTCAATTCTCCCTTGCTTTAGAACTATGCAAATTATCAAAGCGATGGTCAATTGATCCACTAATTGTTCACTAAGCTAATACGCATGACATGAAAATATTGCTTGCCACTCCTAAGTCGGATTCTCCTTTCAGTCTCATCCTAACTAGAAATTACCACCTAAGCTCTCCTCTCGGTCTTACTTAGGCACAGAAATTTCATTTTGGTCTCTCTACATGGCACATTCATAATGAAGTTCTAAATGATAGGATATTCTTTCGGTTTCACCTATCTCGATTTTCCACTAGAGGTGTCAATTCTAGTGTATAAAGCACTTTGATACAAATGAAAAAATAATAAGTCACAAGCACGAACATCAATTTAGACCAATAATTAATTTCATAATCAGCCACTGACATATTTAGCACATGATCAAACTTAAATCCCATACAAACATTTTACCGAACACATGATAGACATAAACTATAGATGACAAGAGTTTGAGAAAATGTTTATTAATAGATTGAACTTCGATGAAGCCCACAAGCTTGGTCATCTCCATTAGCAGAGTTCACGACAAAAGAGAAGAAAATCTACAACTATGGAGATAATTTTATGCCCCTTTTGAGAGAACTCTATGATAGATAGGGTTTTGTTTTCTTGTTTTCTCTATGAGAGTTAGGGCTTTGTATTCAAGGTTTTGGGTAATGTACGTTTAGTACATTTAGATTTATTTTCTCCATATTATACTCTCGTTTGTTTACTCATTTAGTGAAAATCTGAAGCCTCCCTTTGTAACGCCCCAAAATTTTCCTCTCGACATTTGTAAAATTTTATCACAACTATGTATCTGCTTCAGTGGTTTAGTGTTATGGGTGTGTATGGGAGGTCCCAAGTTCAAGCCTTATCTTGGGTAAATTTTGGCATTTTTCTGAATCAAGCCCTATCTTTGGTTATTAGGTTTTTAATTAATTGGTTGTAATTTCACATTAGAATGGGCCTGCTGGTCTGGTGGTTAAGTGGAGTGTTAGTCTGCTGAAGGTCTGGAGTTCGAATCCCTACATGAACGTAGGTGTTATTTTTGCGTGGTATGGGACAAGTATTTCGGCAGAGTGGGGATTCTGGAGTGGTTGTAGATTAGTAGGATTAGTAGGAGTAAATTTAGGGATGTAGGGTACTTATCGTTATCACCTGAGTTTCTTTTTTATTTTTATTCCCAAATTTCGACACTTCTCCTCTTTTTCCCAATTTTTTCTGTCTTCCTCTCCTTCCATTCTCTCTGTCGAATTTTTGCTTCTTTGTCCTCCCCCTTTATTCGATTTTTCCTTTAGTTTCCATTCCGATCAACGATTGAAGGCACACATTCTGTAAGTATTTGATTGTTTCTATTTTATCGTTCATGGCTAGTTTTTAAAAAGGATTGTTTTGGCTCTTTTGGTTTAGACGAAAATCAAGAACCAGTTGGTGCTTTACAAGCGATTTGAGCGTTAGGGATTTTGGTTCGTTGTTGGTAAGTGTTTAGGTTCATTTTTTGATGTTCTACAATTTCGATTTTGAAATATTTCCAGTTTAGTGTTCGCTCGTGTTACTAAATTTGGACCTTGGTAATGTCAATTTTAGGTTCTGTTCGTCTAAGGTGTGGTTTTGACGTCAAACGATACTAGGTGTGTGTACCTAAAAACACAAAAAATGAGGTTTCGGAGAAAGCCGAAAACCTCACTGTCGATGCCACACGGGCGTGTGCAATAACACAAGAGTGTGATCGACGAGGCCAGGCCGTGCTCGCAAGACACGGCCGTGTGATGGCCAGGAAGGCCGTGTGCGACACACGGGCTAGAATGATTTGGGCCGTGTGAATCACACGGCCAAGGCGAATTTAGGCTTTGTAGGCCACACGGGTGTGTGGGCCCACACGGGCAGGTCACATTGGCGTGTGAGCCTATTTTCACTAAATTGATTACTAAGGTTGCACGGGTCACCCAAGTTGACTGTGAACCTACTGTAGGGTCAGTAAGCATCACTTAAACCCCTAATTGTGTGAACTGACTGTTTGATTTATATATATTGAGCATGATGATAGTATGCATGTATACTGAACTGGTTATTTGTACTGATATCATGGGATAGCGTGTCATGATTTGTATGTTGCATTGCATGGGTTTGGGTTGATTATATTTGGAGGAAGTGTACTGAAAGACTCTTGAGCCTAATATACTGGCAATTCAGCTGCAAATTACTATTTTGTGCCGCATTCGGTTTTACCTGGAGTGTAGGGATGGGTGAGTTGATTTAATTCCCACATGGAGTGTTGGGTTGGACGGAGATGGTTTGTAGAGGCTGGTTGGGTAGGACTTTGATACTGAATACTGCATGACTGCTATTGATACTGTGATGGGCTAAGGCCCTACTGCATATTTGATACTGATACTAAAAGGGGCTTAGGCCCAAAAATGTATTTGACTGTGCACTGTGTCTACTATTGTTTGTTTTTTGTGGGATTACACACTGAGTTTACGTAAACTCACCCCTCTCTGTTTAATGTGCACAGGTAATCTCTAGCCTTGATGGATCGATGCAGCGGAGGACTCGACGATGGCCACGTGTATTTTAAACTGTTTTAATTTCAATTATGGTATTCATTTCTTAATTATTTTCGGGGTTATTTTTTATGTATATTGGACTTTTGGGACTGTTGCTTTTACTTTGGATTTTCATTATTTTCATGGATTTTTAAAATGCAAACTCAACAAAAGTTCGGTTTAATTCAAAACGATGTTTTCCTAAACGCGAATGATTTTATCTAAATGGCACGTTTTTAAAAGCTTCCGCTACGAAATATGTTTTTAAACAAACCCGTTAGCGAGGACATAGTTTTGAAAGTGACGAGAGATAAATGAAAGCTAATAAATGGAAACTATATAACTTGATAAATGCGATTTTCAAAATTCCATCCCATGTGACATTGCCAAAATTCCAGCCGGGTTTGGGGTGTTACACCTTTTTTCTATGGTTTTTATCCTCTTTGGAGGAGTTTTCCACGTAAAATTTGTGTGTTCGATCTTCTCTACCTTTTCTATTTCGTTGTTTATACAGATCGATCCCTAATAAACTAGTATCAGAGCTTAGTTCGGGTTCCGCAATCGACCCGTTCAGGAATGGCGACAATGAATTTTGATATCGAGAAGTTTGATAGAATCACATATTTCAGATTGTAGCAGTTTTGGATAAAGTAGAGTGTTTAAAGCAATGTTGATTGTAATGGGTGACAATCAAGTGGAGGGAGTTGATTTCCTTGACATTTTCTCTCCTATTGTGAAGCACACGTCTATTCGTGTGTCATTGGCCCTTGTTACTGTAGGAACCCATTTGTGCCCAGGCCCATTTTATTCATAAAAAAACAAAACAAAAAAATAAAAATAAAACCCAATGTCCATTAAACAGTCCAGTTAACACACCAAAACAGGCCCAAATTACATCCTCTGACCCAACTAAACTAATACCCAAAACCATTACCCCAATTACATCCAATCCTAACCTAACCCAACAGATAAAGTGGCCCAGTGGCCCAAAATATTTTCAGCTGCTGGAAACCCTACTAGAGGTCTTGCGCCGCAGCTCTCAACGCGGTCTTTCCCTTACGCCGCAAATCAGCCCCTCATCCAGCCTTTCTCGTGCAGCCACCAACCATCATCAACGCCAGATTCTTCACCATTTTATTGCAAAAGGAAAGAAATGACAGAAAATCAGCAAAGCAAATTTTGTTTCTTTTTTTTAGCGAATCATTTCGGGTTTATAAACCCCAAAAACCTGTAAAACGAACACGAATACACAATACAGATATAGAGATTCACAATACAATATACAAAAAAAAAAACCAAAAAAATAACAGGTTTCTTTTTATTTTTTAGTCTATTTTTCGAATCTGTTTTTTTATTTATTTTTAGTTTTTTTCATATATAATAGTTTAAAATTTATTAGAAGAAAAGAAAAAAGAAAAAAAAAAAACCTTACTTTTTTGGGTTCTAGCCACTGCGGTGAACGACGGCTGATCAGGCCGGAGACTGGCCGGAAATCGCCCAAAAGGGAAGAGCTCCCTCTTCTTCTTTTCTTTTTTTTTTGGAACAAACGGGCAAATGAAATTTTTTAAGAAAATTTGGCTTTTATAGCCTATTGAAACGGCACCGTTTTGGGTAGCCCCTTTAACGCCTAAAACGACGTCATTTTAGGGGTTGACCCGTATCTCGACCCGACCCGGTCTCAGGATTCGCGTGTTTTTGGTGGAGGGGCTAATTGCACATTTAGCCCCTCCGTTTTTCTCCTGTTTTATAATTCAATTTATTTTATTCTCAATTTTGCCCAATAATTTTTCCTCTGTTTCAATTTGGTCCCATTCGAAAGGCACCATTTCTGAGGGTGGGGTTATTTTCTGTTTGGTTCCCTCTACGTTGCGCGCGCGTTACATCAGGGTCCTTATTCGATTGTTTTTTTTAATTTGGCTTTTTAATTTTATTTCCCTCTTAATTCAGTCCCTCCTTCAATTTAGTTGTTTTTGTTATTGTTTATTGTTTATTGTTTTTTTTTTATTTTTTTGAATGTTTGTTCATTTTATTTATTATTACTATTATTATTATTATTTACATTGTTGATTATTTTTATTAATATTATTATTTTTTATCACTATTACTATTATTTTTGTTTTTATTATTGTTAATATTAATATTATTATTTTAATATTACTACCACTCTTATGTTTTATTTTTAATTAACTTTATTATTATTATATGTACTAGTATTATTTTTTTGTTACTAGTATTTTTACATATATTATTATCACTATAGCTATATGATTATTATTATATTTATTATTATTAGTATTGTTATTATTATTATTATTTTAATATCACCATTATTATTACTATTAATTTTAATATCCTTACATTAGTTTATTATTATTAATGCTATTTTTATTTTTATTATTTTTATCATTATTTTCATTATTATTTTATTTTATAATTGTTAATATTATTTTTATTATTATCTATTTATTAACATATTTCTATTTTATTATTATTTTTACTATTATTATTTTATACATATTATTTATCTATTTGTTAATTTGATATTAGCTTCATTTTTGTTATTATTTTCTTTCCTTTTATTTACTTATTTTTTTATTTATTTACTATTATTTTTATTTAATATTTTTTTATTATTGCCTTCATTATTATTATGTGTATTATTACCCACACTTTTATTCCGTTGAGCATGTTGCCATTATGATTTATTTTTCATTTTATTACAATTATATTATATTTTCTTTGATGCATCAAAAAATTTGTTTTGAAATAAGCAAATACCCTGCGTTCTAGGTTTCGAAAGAAATCGTACCCTAACTTACTGGGTTGCGATTTTCTTCTTCGAGTCCAAAGAACCTATTACTTTCCTTTTAAAGGTAAAATAAAAACTTATTCTCGAGAATTGAAAATTGTCATGTCCTAACTCACTGGATATGACGTTTTGTCATCTCGGGATAAGGATTTCAGAAAACAAGGCAATATTTCGTGTTTGGAAGTTCGAGAAATCGTACCCTAACGTGTTGGATTTCAGTTTTTCGTACGTCCAAATAACTAAATATCCTTTTAATTTCGTGTTTTGGAAAATTAAAGGACGATCTTCGTTTTGGGGGTTAAAATGTTACACCCTAACGTATTGGATGTGATATTTTATCCTTTTTGAATAAAAGAGTCTTAATATTTCGAAACGGGTTATATAAATATTCTTTAAAAGAAATTGTATTTAAAATCTTTTAAAATTCTCGACATAAGGACATTAATTAATCAATTAGGTACCAATTTTTGGGCGTTACGAGGGTGCTAATCCTTCCTCGTACGTAACCGACTCCCGAATCTGTTTTCTGGTATTTTGTGGATCAAAAATCAATGTTCTAAAATAAAACATTTTATGAGGTGATCCAATCACACCTAAGTAAAAAGAGATTGGTGGCGACTCCCATTTTCATTTTTTAAAGTCGATTCCTATTTTTAAAATCAACTTCAAAAATGGTTTCGACAGTTACATTATACAATCTTGATTTGAAGACTAGGAGTCTTTCGATTTCCAAGTTCGAGAATGATTTGGGCTTGGTTGACATTCTGCAAAGATCGAGTTCGACTTGTGACGGGGCCTGGAGAAGAAGGTATGGCAAATACAAATCAATTTGGAGATTTGTGGGGGTGTACCTCGCATTTATCAGACAATTTGCAGGCATTTAACAAAGACATATGCGAAATAGGCACAACGTCATGACATGAAGGACACTAATGTCGTGATAAGGGGCGACGACACAATGAGGGACGTCGTGATGATGCGACTAGTTCTCCAATTGACGAAGAGGGTGACATTATGATGAGCAAGCTTGGGACATCACAACGACAAGACGTATTCCTCAAGTAATACAGTTGTTTTTTGACATCCAAGTAGGGCCTCTTCTCCCAATCAAACTTTGATTACTTTAGGGATATTTTAGTCGTTTTAGCCCTTTAAACTTAGCCTATTTAAAGCGGCTTTGTATCCCTATTTCGATGAGGCAATTGAAGATGTAGTACTACAAGGCTTTTCTTTTGGGGCGACAAGATATAACTGCAAATGAGTTTTGGTGAGAGTTTTCGTTGTAACTATAGAGAGAATTTTGTATGCCTTTTAAGAGAACTCTATGAGAATTAAGATTTTGTTTTCTGATTTGTTTTATAAGAGTTAGGGCTTTGTATTTGGGGTTTTGGGTAATGTACGTTTAGTACATTTAGATTTGTTTTCTCCATATTGTACTCTCATTTATTTTCCATGTAAAATTTGTGTGTTCAATCTTCTCTACCTTTTCTATTTCGTTGTTTATACGGGTCGATTTCCAATAGAAAAAACTTATGTACCAAATTAGGAAAAATGTCAAAGTTCAAGTACCAAATTAGACACACAAAAAAAAAGCTTAAGTACCAAATTAAAAAAAAAAGTCAAATTCAAGTGCTAAATATTATATTAAATCTTCTTTTCTTTTCTTTTTCTTTTTACCAATAGTAGCTATTCTTTCTTTTATCTTTTTATTATTTTAGACTTGAGTTTTCTTGCTAGTTTTAACTGCACAAAATATAAATCAATTACACATTATTACAACTATTGTAATATTTTGCAAAATTACACAATTACCTGGAACATTATTTAAAAAAATATTTCTCAATTACAAAAATTATTATAATTTTTGTGATATTTTGTGTAATTACATAAAATATTACTAAATTACATAAATTATTACAACATTTATAGTGTTTTGTATAAATACATAAAATATTATCTAATGACACAAATTACTACAAATCTAATATTAGATAATATGAATTTCACAAAACATTATCAAATTATATAAATTATTACGACTTTTATAATATTTTATGCAACATTATAGCATAGAAAAACTCATATAAGGAGTTTTTCTTTAGAATTTTCCTACTTTATATTATTAAGTTGAATTCCGAATATATATTTAGAACTGTACATGGGTCCGCTGAAAAGTGAGAGGGTTTGGATAAAAATATAGACCCAAAAATGAATTTGAACAAAAATAAATAAGGCCCGTTTGGCTCAGGTAAGTTTTTTTTTGCCCAGCCCGAATATGCAAAAAAAATTGTTATTTTTTCTTGCTGTTTTGTTTTTACTGTTTTTCTGCTATTTTCTTGTTATTTTTTTACTATTTTGCTACCATTTCACTATTATGTTGCTGCTATTTTGTTATTATTGTTTGGATATTGTATAACTTTTATTTTATTATTAATTTTGTTATTATTTTAGAGGCATTTGCTTGTGAAGTTGTGCCTATTTTAGAGTTATTTAAGTATACATATTTTTTTAATTTATTTATTTTAATTTTTTTAGTATTTTTGATGTATTATATTTTAAAAAAAGTATATAATAAATAATATAAAAAATTAATATAGACGGATTGAATCCGAATTTTAACATTTTTATTTGAGTCAAAATTGGACCAAATGTTAGACTCATTTCTCAAACTGAACCCGAACCTAACAAATAAATCTAAAATTTTAACCGGCCCAATCCGACATGTGAACAGCTCTATATATATCTCAATATCTTCCCAAATCTTAACAAACATTTTCCCACCTTTTTTCCATTTTGTTTTCCTTTTCAGTGTCGATAATTGATTCTCATTGTTTGGATTTAAATGTCAAAACAAATTATTAAAGAAAAGTCAAAATAATCTGATTTGACACTCATTAATGTTCTACCTAGTTAAAGTAATTACTTCCTGCATTAATCGTCATCAAATTGAACAATCACATGGCTTAAGGCTATCATTTTGAGTTGAAATATCGATCATTTCCTAGTCTGCTCTCGAGATATCAAATATACTTATATATTTTTGTTACAATAATTGATTTTTATATGAAATTTACCAATATTTCTATTAGTTTAGTTGAATTTCCAAATGAGAGCAGGTCTTTTTGTATTTATTTACTAAATTTTAAATTTTATTTAAGGAACATTGAGCTACATACTACTTAATTAAATCAGCATTGATTACATTTAATGCCTTCCACTACCATGTGTCCATGTTTCTTCTATATTTATTTTATTTTTTACTAATATTTACTACCTTATAAAACTTCATTAAGAAAATGTATAAGATAATTGAATAGGTGTGTGTGAAAGAAAAGAAAAAATCGATCGATTTATAGAATTATTAGCATTAATTCTTGGATTGGGACAAAAATTTGCTCGTCTTCTGTAACCAAAAAAAAAAAAAAGTGCTTGGCCATCATTAGCCAATGGCCATGGAAATTTTTGGTCCAAAATGTAGGGCGAATGGAATTTCACAGCGTATGAGTGTAGGGAACTTAATGCGACAAAAAGCATGACTTATTAAGTCAATATATGTATCACATAACTTAGAAAAGTCAATATATGTATCACATAACTTAGAAAGTTCGAGTAATCAGGTTTGTATAATTTTCTTGTGGAAAAAATAGATCATGGAAACTCGTTATGGAATCGAAACAAGAGATCTTATCATAAGAAAATTCTAATTGCTCAATTTTTTTAAATTAATTTTTTGCTTTGGTAGTATCGGTGTCGATCATTGGTTAGTTGTTGATAGTGGTTTCTTCAATATTCTTTGTTGTAGTTTTATTTTGTTTTTAGTTTATATTATCATGGTTTTGTCAATAGTTTTATGGTTTTATATTGTTCATAGCTTTGTCCTTTTATTTGGTTCACATTTTTCATAATTTTTGTTTTCTTTACTCTGTTTTCTTTAAAATTATATGTAATTTTATTAGGAACCGTTCTCTAAAGGTTTTATTATGATAGATTATAATGATGATGATAGTTTCAAGATGATGAGGAGAATAATAGGCTATTTGAGACTTGATTGTTTGTACTTCACTGACGTGTGGATCTCTTGAGGTTTTTGACAATTTTTTCTTAATTGATAGTATTCATTATCTTATTGATTTGATGATGGTGAGGCTAGGATGCAAATTTCAACAATTTAATCAAGTTTATGCATCTCTGGATTATTTCTAAATTATTTCAGTGCTGCTGTCAATTTGTTATTCTCTTTTTTTTTTTAGATTACTTTACAGACATTTATGCATTAGTTTTTATATTGTTGTTGTTCATTATTCCTACTAATAATAGTATTTTCTTAAAAAAATATAGATAATTTTTATTTCAATTTTTTTTAAAAGAACAAAAATATTAAAAATTGTTGTGGTTGAAAAATTAGACAACTAATTTTAGGGAATGAAAATTAAAATATAGGAAAAATAGGAAAATTTTATTGTTTAAAAAAATTGAAAATTGAATAATTGGAAACAATAATTGAAATTTTATTGTTCAAAGAAAGGCTTAATGCACACTTAGTCCCTAAAGCATATTGTTTTTCCTACTTTAATCCTTAAAATGCTTTTTGACCTACTTCCTTCCCTCATGTTATTAAACATTTCCATTTCGGTCCCTAACGTTATCAAATGATCTCAATTCAATTCTTTGGATGTTAAAAAAACCAACTGAGATATCCAGTCAATCATAAATCGCATGTGTCATACGCTAATGTCACAATAACATCATCATAGAAAAAAAAACTAAAATCTTTTAAAATTTTAAAAAAATATGAAAATATTTTTTAAAAATATTAAAAACATGTTAGAATTTTTAAAAATGTAAAAAAAATTAAAAAATTATTAGGAATTGTAAAAGATTGTAAAAAGTTATTAAAATTTTCAAAAAATAGTAATTTTTTTTTATCTTGAAATAAAATATATATTCGTCAATCACATTTAAATATTACAAATTTGATATAAATTTTATTTAGTTAAAATACAATTAACTTTTTAATTTTTGTATCAAATTTTTAATATTTTAAATACATCAATTTTCAATATGTTCTAGTATTATTGTCAACATGTTTATTTAACCCAACTCCCTATTTAATGTCTAGATTAAATTCACTAGAGTATACCTTTTCCCACTTTAATTGAATAATTATTATCAATTATTTCTCAACATTTCTTTTTTTTTTTAAAAGTTGGTCCAAACATACTGTAAAACTCAAATTTGCCTGGGCCTAAGACCAAATAAATAAAATCAAAATAAAAAATAAAACTAAAATTAAACAGTCCAAGTCAAATTACATTCAATCCCAGAACAAAAACCCTAACCCCAAAAAAAATTACAAGCCCAATGGCCCAAAATGTTTAAACATTTTTAGAAAAATAGGAAACCCTAGCTCTAGGTGCGTCGCTGCCCTCAGCCACTTCAGCATGCTCGTCATGAGGCTGGATGCACCTTTTCTGCTGCCGTTTCACCAAAATGGCAAAAAGTATGCCTTTCTCTCCTCCGTTGACCTGCAAAAGAAGACCAAAATAACATAGAACAGTGGCTAAGCAGTAGTGAGACAGGGAAAGAAAAAGAAAAATAATATATGTAAATGGCTATAAAAGCCAGATCCGTTGATGTAATATTTTACAGACAAGAGCGATAAAAAAAGACAGTGATTCAAATACAAGAAAAGAGAAAAAAACAAATCAAAAAAAAGTTTAACGAATGTGGTTTTTTTGTTTGATATCTTTTTATTTATTTTTTTTCACTTGTTTTTTTAAAGAAATAAACAAAAATAAAAAAGGGGCCGAAATCTCACCTTTTTTTCTCGCGTTTGCGCCATCGTTGGGGGAAAGAGGCCGCCTGCCATCTCCGATGAAAGATGGCATTTTTGGGATCGGGGAATTAAAAAGCAAAAAAATGGCTTTTTTTTTCTCCGAACACCGTGGACGGCGGCGCCGGCTCCGGCGAACGGTGGCCGACGACTAGAGTCATGGCCGGAGAAAAAGAGGGAAGAGAGAGAAAAGGGGAGAAAGAAAGTTTTTTTTTTTTTTTTAAAAAAAGGGGCTGAAAATGATTTTTTGTTGGATTTTTATTATTTATAACAAGACCCATATGACGCCGTTTTGGGCCTAAGTTCCAGGCGTCAAAACGGCGTCGTTTTACTCCTGACCCAAAATCTGACCCGAAGGATCCGCATGTTTTTAAATAAGGGTCTATTTACCCTTTCAGCCCTTCCGCTTTTCGAATGGTTTACAATTGGGCCCATTCCTTTTCTTTTAATTTTTATAGATTATATCTCATGATTTTCATGTATTTTGATTTAGTCCCTGGTTCGCTGATCTCCTGGAGAAGGGACGCGTGTCCAGAGGATCAGGTTATTAGTCCATCTGGTCCTCGTTTGTTTTCGCGCTTTTCATTTTGGTCTTTTATTTATTTATTTTCTCCTATTTATCCTTTTAATTCCATTTAAGTTGCGATTGAGTCCTTTATTTATTTAATTTTTTTATTAATTTTTACTATTTTTCAATATTTAAACTGTTTTTTTATTTTCCTTTATCGTGCCTTTTTTATTTTTTTATTTTCTATTTGTGCCTTTATTATCATGATCATTATTTTATTTATTATTATTATTTTATTAGTATCCATATTTTTTTTACACATACTCGTGAATTGGATTGTCCACATGCTTTTATTAGCACATTTTTTTATTATCGTCATTGTTATTTTATTTTTACTTTTTGTTGTGCTCTTATTACTTTACTATTTCTTTTATTATTTTTGGCATTTTCATGTCATTTATTTTTTAACATGCATATGTCATGTTCTTATTTATTTTAAGTTACTTTATTTATTATTACTATGATATGATTGTTAATATTATTATTATTAAGGTTATATTATTATTATAGTATTAATTTATTTACCTATTATTTATCATTCCAATATTCTATCGATATGGTCATTTTATATTATTTCATTTATCACTACTATATATTAAGTTTAGATATGTCCGTCCATTGATGTATTGTAAAAAAATACACATCCCTTAAGTATTACACTTGTTATTGTTCACAAATTTTCAAAATAAGACAATGTTTTGTATTTGGAGATTCGAGAAGTCGTACCCTAACTTACGAGGTTTCAATTTTTTCTCGTTGAACCTAAATGATTGAATATCCTTTTAAAATTCAAATACATGAGATTTAAATAAAAAATAAAAGACAAGCTTATTCTTGAGGATTCAAGGTGTTGTGCCCTAACTTACAGGATGTGGCATTTTGTTATCTCGAGACGAGAGGGTCTTTAATATTCGTTTCGATTTATTTAAGAATTTTTTTGAGTAAAATTAACATTAATACAAAGAGGGATCATAATTTAAACTCTTCCCAAGTTTTCAACTTTCAACGCTAAGACATGAAGTAATCAATTAGGTACCAATTTTGGGGGTTATGAGGGTGCTAGTCTTTCCTCATGCGTAATTGACTCCCGAACCCATTTTCCTGAATTTTGTAGACTAAAATCGTCGTTTTAGTAAATTAAAATTGTTTATTAAAACGATCAAATTACGAGGTGACCCAATCACACCTAATAAAAAGGATTGGTGGCGACTCCCATTTTCGTTTTCACTTTAAAATAAAAAGTCCATTTCAAAAAATGGTTTCGACAGCTTTGCGACTCCACTAGGGAAAAAATAAGAGAGTCAAGCATGAGTTGATTATTTCTTATCTTTTTGTTGAAAATTGATAATTTGGTTTAAATTTACGATCCTTTCGTTGCATTTCATTTTTATGGTCTGCATCATTTTGATATATTTGCTTTATTGGTTCGAGTCTTTGGATATATTTTTACGTATTGCATTACATAACCGATCGGTTATACCCTTTTAAGTGGGAGTGAGAAACTATTCCTTCGTGAGGTCTTCACCTCCGTATAGGATAGTGGATCGCTTTCGGGATACACCCGTACTTATGTCTTCGTGAGATTTTCATCTCCGTATAGCTATAGGGAAATGTATTCCCCTGAACTAAACTCGGTCCGTATGAGCTTATAATAGGTGAGGATCGAGTAATCTGCCGGTTTAGGTACCCTTACTTTAGAGAGCTGATCCTAGGTAGAACCGCACTGAACCCCTAGTGGTCACCCAAATAAGTGCTTTATTTATTATTTCTTGCTTGCTTGCTTGAAACTTTAGCTTTGTATAAGATGTACTGACTTGTTTTGTTTTGCTTTGACTGTGATTGCATGACATTTTCATTATAAAAAAAATGTGTTGATTCATGTTCAGTTACTAAATAGAAGAGCTTGCCATGGAGAATGGATTTCTTGATAAGGTGGAAGATAATGCGACTGTCCGAATATGGTCTGAGAAAACGCAATTAGAGAAGGGTGATAGTCTAGCGGAGGAGTATGTGTCAGAATTGTGGGATTTCACTCATATCAGCGTGACTTAGAATAGCCTCCAAGAGTTGAAAAAAATATGGGACTGATGGGAAGATGAAATCAAGCAGCTATTTTACTGTAATTATGGTGATTTGTCTTATCTACTCGATGTCAAAGTGGACAAGCACTTGTTTCGGGCTCTGGCTCAATTTTGGAATCTCGCCTACAGATGCTTTACCTTTGGAAAGGTAGATTTGGTACCTACTATGGAGGAGTATACAACTTTGCTTCGATACCCGAAGATTCAAGCCAACAAAGCTTACTCTAGAGCTGCCAATGTCTTGACTTTCTTTAAAAAGCTAATGAGCATCACAGGTATGAGTGAGCAATGGGTCACAGCCTGGATCAAACAAAAAGGAGAAAGCAAATGTATCCCTTGGAAAAGTTTGTGAGATTTGATTTTGTAGCATCCGGACACAAAGAGAAAGGTCGATATCTTCGCCATGAGTATCTACAGGTTAGTAATTTTCCCCAAAGCACTAGGGCATGTAGATGAGGCAGTTTCAGATTTGTTTGACCGGCTTGACAAGAGGGTCACGAGCGTCCCGACAATCTTGGCCTAAACCTTCAGATCTTTGAGTGCATGCTGAAGGGCGGGCAAATGAAGGTTCATTGGGTGTGCACAACTCTTGTTAGCATGGTTCCATAGCCACTTTTGGAGGGTAAAGAAAGTTTCTTATCGGGTATTCTCCGAAAACTACTCTCCATTAAAAGAATTAGTGGCTACTTCGAGGCGAGATGATATTTTAGAAGAAAAATGGATGGCGATTCTCCAAAATTCCCAAGATGAAGATGTGTAATGGAAGGCTCTTAGGATGATCCCCGATGAGATTTTGTACCGGTGTGAAGACTTCAACTAGGTCCCTTTACTTGGGATATGGGGAGCTGTTGGATATGCTCATCTGCTTGTGTTGAGGCAGTATAGATCGAGGCAGTTCATACCAGCAACACAAGGGCTGGCCCAGTGTGAGTTTTTGTATAAGGGCGATAATTACAAGAAAAAGGTTCGAGAAATATCTAACGGTTGGAACCAAACCCACAGAATGAAAAAAATTACCGCAAATCCGATGGTGACCCCCAAATATGATGGGTGGTGGGGTAAAAGAGTCAATGACAACATCCCTGTGCCAAGTCAAGAAAGCACTCGACCAATGGAAGAACACCTACAAGTGATCCTGTCTGAACTAGAGATCATAAAGTGGGATTTTGAAAAGAGGAATTCAGAGCTAGGATAAAAAAATAGAACAATTGGAGGAGGAAAATATGTAACTAGGATTAGATGTTGATGTCTAGAAGTTAGAAGTCGAAAAATTGAGAAAAGGAAAGAACAAGACTGAGGAAGACTTGGACAGTCTAAAACGGATTATAAAAAGTTGAGCTTGTCGATGAGGACTACTGGGCTAGGAAAAACATCAAAATAATGGCGACAAGTGATCAAAGAAGAAAAGATCAAAGTTGATCGATGGGAAAAGAAGTTCCAAGATGCTCAGGCTCGAGAAAGGAGTTTGTTAAAAAGTCAGAGTGAAAAGATCGGATTAAAAGCTCAGGTGGTAGAACTAGAAAAGTCACTTCATTAGTATCATAGTCGCAACTCCACAATTGAGCTGAAAGCGAGCCTAAACAAGATTTAAGAGATGAAAGGAAAAATAGAATAGTTCGAGACCTCATTACAAAACTGTGAACTCCGAGTTGAACTCCTTGAAGCAAACAATAAACATTGGAAAGAGCAACTTCACCGCTCTCAAGGTCAGGTCAGAGATAGAGAGCATATCATGGGTAAAGCCGTCGCTCAAGTATAAGAGGTGGCCGATCATTTGCAAACCCTAGTAGTTTAGGCTGATGTGCTAAGTTTGAAATACGAATCAGAATTGGATTGGGTTCGAGAGTTAGCTTGGCTTCTTAGGAAAGTTAAGGCTTTGAGTATTAAGACAAAGCCGTATATGTAATCCGTTTTATGTAATGAAATTTGTTTTCTAGTAAAGTTATTCTAATATAATTGAATCAGAGTCAATGCCTCTTTTTGGATTCATTCCATGCATTTGCATTACATTGCATCATATGCATTAAATTTCACAAAAAGACCCTAACTAATCGAAATTATGACAATCAACCTGGAAACTGAAAAGAGCCAACCAACCGAATATCGTTACAGTACTCGCGCCAAAACCAAAGTAATAGATCAAAGACTAGAAAGACTAGAACAAATTCAAAAAGACATGCAAGATCAGTTGCAAGCGCAGCTGCAAGAACAGTAAGCGAAAGTACAACAGGAGATGAGGGATCAAATACTGGAATCCCAAAGAAGTATGATAAGCCAATTGACACAGTTCTTGGCTGGAGAACTTGAAAAGGGAAATAGCACTGTGGTCAATTCAAGAGACGATAATGATGGCCCTATTTACCTCTCGAATTTTACCCCGATAAACGCCCAGGTAAAACTAGATGTGTACCCACGAAGGGTACCCGTTATTATTAGACCCCAACAGTATCAAGCCGGTACCTCGGCACCGACGAACTACCCAACTGGTTCAGGCTTCAATCCGGGGGATAATCCAACCAATCCTGTTGCAACTGATCTAGATGATATGGCAGAAATGGAAAAAGCAAGAGTAGAATTGCCAAAGTAACTTGAAGATCGGTGCAGATGGTTAGAAGAAAAATTCAGAGCAATGGAAAACGCTAATTATCATTGCGGAATTGATGGTAAGGACTTGAGTTTGGTCCCAGATCTAGTGCTCCCTCCAAAGTTTAAAACTCCAGAGTTTGAAAAGTATAATGGGACTAGCTGTCCTGAAGCTCACATTACAATGTTTTGTCGAAGGATGACAGGATACGTTAATAGTGACCAATTATTAATTCATTGCTTCCAAGACAGTCTGATCGGGTCAGCAGCCAAATGGTACAACCAATTGAGTTGTGCCAAAATCAATTCATGGAAAGACTTAGCACAAGCTTTTATGAAGAAATATAGTCATATAACGGACACGACACCCGACAGAATCACGTTGCAGAATATGGAGAAGAAGTAAAGTGAGAGCTTCAGGCAATATGCCTAAAGATGGAGAGAGGTGGCAACGCAAGTCTAGCCTCCTCTTTTGGAGAAAGAAACCACAATGCTTTTCATCAATACTTTAAAAGCCTCATTCATCAACCATGTGTTGGGAAGCGCTACTAAGAGCTTTTTGGATATAGTAATCTCCGGTGAAATGATTAAAAACGCAGTGAGAAGTGGTAAGATAGATGCAGGAGAAAGCGCCAAAAGATCAACCCTAAGGAAAAAAACAAATGAGGTAAATAATGCAAGCATATATAACAAGGGTTATTCAGAACCAATCACTATAGGCCAGCGAAAGACAGTAACTACTAGCCATCAGGGCCCCCTGAGGCAAGAATCTAACCCAATGCCAAATATAGAAAGGCTCCAGTTCACACCAATCCCGATAACATATAGGGAGATGTATCAGAGTTTGTTTGATGCACATGTGGTATCCCTATTCTACTTGAAACTAATGAAACCTCTGTTCCCAAAATGGTATGATGTGAACGCTCAATGCGAGTACCATACGGGAATAACAGGACATTCAATTGAAAAATGAGCCTCATTTAAAAATTTGATCGAAAGGTTCATTAAGATGGAAATTGTAAAGTTTGGCGACCCATCAGGACCTAATGTGGCAGGATATCCGTTGCCCAGTCATTTCGATAAAGGGGTAAATGCGATAATTGAGAGTGGGGGTAAAAGAACCAAAATTTATGTGGCGGAAGTAAAAACCCTATTGAAATAAGTTGAAAAAGATGGTAGATGGAGGATTAATCATTCGCGAGACTCAGAGGAGTGAGGAACTACTGTGAGTTCTATGATGAAGAGGGTCATAAGATCCAAAAGTGCATTGAGTTCAGGGCCCTGGTGCAAAATTTGATGGACAATAAAGAAATTGAATTTTATGAAGATGTAAGGACTTGAAAGAAGATGTTTATGCTTCAAAGGAAGGATCAATGAAGAAAGTCTACAAGGTCAATCACCCGATAGTGATTATTTCACAACCAAGAAGCAATGAAGTGGGAGTACAAATTGCACCAAGGGTCATAATTCTGAAACCCGTAGCTTTTCCCTACAAAGACAGCAAAAGGGTTCCATGGAATTATGACTGTAATGTGATGATCCAGGGAGAAGAAAACCCAGCTAGCGCTTCAGAAGAGAGACAAGATATGAGTTTCTATACACGCAATGGGATGCATTATGACCCTGCAAGTACAAGAACTGAGCTCGTTAAAAGAAAAACCCCAGTAGTTGAGTATAAGAAGGAAAAAATGGCTAAGCTTGAATCACCAGTTAACGAGCCAGTAACTGAGAACGAAGCTAGGAAATTCCTGAAATTTTTAAAGTATAGTGAGTATAGCATTGTAGAATAGCTACATAAACAACTGGCTCGCATATTAGTACTAGCCTTGCTCTTAAGCTCGGAGGCTCATCATAGCGCGTTGATGAAAGTGCTACAAGAAACTTATGTCGCTAATGATATCTTTGTAAACAAGTTGGACCACCTAGTTAACAATATAAGTGCCGACAATTTCATCTTCTTTAATGACGACGAAATACCGCCAGGGGGTATGGGATCTACAAAGGCTCTCACATCACTACCCGCTGCAAAGGATATACACTGCCAGGGGTGCTAATAGACAATGGCTCTGCACAGAATTTCTTGCCCATATCCATGTTGAACAGATTATCAGTGGATAGCTCTCACATGAAGACATGCCAAAACATAGTGAGAGCATTCGATGGTACGGAAAGGAGGGTGATAGGAAGGATTGATATACCCATTTTGATTGGTCTAAACAAATTTGAGGTAGATTTCTTGGTGATGGACATCAAGCCTTCTTATAATTTCTTGTTGGGAAGACCTTGGATTCACTCAGTTGGGGCAGTGTTATCCCCATTGCACCAAAAGCTAAAGTTGGAAATTGAGAGTCGACTGGTAACGATAAACGCAGAAAAAGACATTATTGCATCCGTAACTAGTGATGCGCCATACATAGGGGCAGACGATGAAATGATAGAATGTTCCTTTCAATCGCTGGAATTTGTGAATACAGCATTTATTGTCGAAGGAAACAATATCCCAATGCCCAAAATCTCCAAAACTACAAGGATAGGCCTGCAACTATTGGTTGGGAAAAGAGCCTTAACAGGAAGAGGACTTGAAAAATACCTACGAGGAATGATCGAGGCACCAATGCTAATAGAAAAACGAGACCGTTTTGGCTTGGGATACAAGTCAGATGTGAGGCAAAAGAAGAGAGAACTGGAGAAGAAGCAAAAAAGGAGAAGAGCGCGATTGAGTGGGAAAGAGGTTAAGTGGGAACCGATGACCTTTACCCATATATCCAAAGCTTTCATGTCAGGAGGAACTATTCACCTTGAACGGAAGATGTCAAGAAAAGAAACCATAGAAGAAATGTTGGGAAATCTGAACATCAACGCCATATCCGAAGAAGGAATTGGGGGAGAAAATTTATCAGGCATCTGCCCCTAGGTACCTGAAAGTGTTCTGAACAATTGGACTGCGGAAGAGATTCCTGTAGTTTTTAGAGCTAATTCAGAGTAATGTTCAAAACACGCTTATTGCTCTAAGCCTAAGAGCAATAAGAATCCTTTTGTGAAATAGACTTATGTCCAACATCTTTATTTCAATAAAATGCATCTTTGCGTATCATCTTGAGCAAATATTCTTTTATTCTTTCCATTTCATTCATAATCATACCATACAAATAATTATTCTTAGATTCTTTTGTTCTTTGGATTTTCCTTCATCCCTATAACAGGTCTCTAGATATCAATGATATGAGCGTTGCTGCTACTGACTCATAGTCTCTTTTTGAGCAAGATATTTGTATGGAGGATTCTCAGGATTTTGAAGATGATCGATATTGTGACCTATCTCCTGATTTCTTAAGGATGGTAGAACAAGATGAGAAACAAATCCTACCTTACAAGGAATCATTAGAAATTGTGAGCTTAGGAGAAGAGAAAGAGGTAAAGATCAGAGCTTGTATCACCGCAGAGACAAAGCGAGACCTCATTAAGTTACTCAAAGAATTTAAGGATGTCTTCGTATGATTATATCAAGACATGCTTGGGTTAAGTACTGAAATCATGGTACACCGGCTTCCTAAAAAGGAAGAGTGTAAGCCAGTTCAACAAAAGCTCAGAAGAATGAGGCCCGACGTTTTGCTGACAATAAAATAGGAGGTCAAGAAGCAATTTGATACTGGTTTCTTACAAGTTGTTAAATACTAAGAATGGGTAACTAATATTGTCCATGTCCCTGAAGAAGATAGGAAAGTACGAATGTGCGTAGACTACAAGGATTTGAACCAAAGCCAGCCCGAAAGACAATTTTCTATTGCCTCATATCGACACCTTGGTGGACAACACAGTAGGTTACTCACTGTTCTCCTTCATGGATGGTTTCTCTAGATACAGCCAGATTAAGATGGATCCTGAAGATATGGAAAAAATGATATTCGTAACCATGTGGGGAACATTTTGCTATAAAGTTATGCCATTTGGACTAAAAAACGCGGGAGCAACGTACCAAAGAGCCATGGTAACCTTGTTTCATGACATGATCCACAAGGAAATCAAAGTTTATGTTGATGATATGATCGTAAAGTCCCAAACAGAGAAGGAGTATGTACAAGTCTTGAGCAAATTATTTTTGAGAATGAGAAAATTCCAGCTGAAGCTCAATCCAACAAAATGTACCTTCGGGGCTAGGTCGGGAAAATTGCTAGGATTTGTAGTCAGTGAAAAGGGATCAAGATCGACCCAAATAAAGTTAAGGCTATACAGGAGTTGCCTCCACTGCACACTCAAAAAGAAGTTCGAGATTTTCTAGGAAGACTAAATTACATCGCCCGATTCATTTAACAACTAACTGAGAAATGCGACCCATATTCCATCTCCTTAAGAAACACAATCCAGGGGTTTGGGATGAGGAGTGCCAGAAGACTTTCGACAAGGTCAAACATTACTTGTCCAATGTCTTAGTACTGATGCCACCTAGCCTAGATAAGCAGCTGATACTGTACTTGGCTGTATTTAGAAATTTCATGCAATGCATGCTTGGCCAACATGATAATTCAGGGAGAAAAGAAAGAATGATATATTACCTCAGTAAGAAGTTTACTGAATGTGAGACAAGATATTCGTCAATTGAAAAGTTGTGTTGCCCCTTAATCTGGACAACCTGAAGACTGAGACAGTACATGTTGTACCACACTACTTGGCTCATCTCAAAATTGGATCCTCTAAAGTACATGACGGAGTCGACTGCTTTGAATGGAAAAATGGACCGGTGGCAAATTCTGCTTTCCAAATTTGATATAGTCTATGTGAATCAAAAGGCTATAAAAGCGCAATAGCAGATTTTCTAGCCAGCAGGGTTCTAGAAGATTACGAGTCTTTGAACTTTGATTTCCTGAATGAAGATCTAATGTATGTGGCATCCACTGAAGAAGATTTTCAAGAAGGTCATCATTGGAAGCTAAAGTTCGATGGAGCCTCAAACGCTTTGGGTAATAGAATCGAGGCAATCCCGGTATCCCCAAACGGAGATCATTATCCCTTTATTATCCCTTTACTAGTAAATTGGATTTTGATTGCACAAATAATATGGCAGAATATGAAGCATGCATCATGGGTATCCATGCAACTATAAAACGTAAGATCAAAGTGCTAAAGGTATATAGGGATTCTACACTAGTGATCTATTAACTTAAGGGTGAATAAGAGACGAGAGACCCTAAATTGATCAATTATCGAAGGCTAGTTTTGGAGCTAATTGAAGAGTTTAATGACATCACCTTCTGCTATCTCCTATGAGATGAAAATCAAATGGCTGATGCCTTGGCTACCTTATATTCTATGGTCAAAGTGAATAAATAAGAGGATGTAAAACCTATCCAGATGAGTATTTATGAAACTCCAGCTCATTGTTACAACATCAAAGAAAAAGAAAAGGATGATCACCCTTGGAACCATGATATACTGCGATATGTGAAGAATCGTGAATATCTTGACCAAGTAACTGATAATAACAAAAGGACACTAAGAAGACTGGCCAGTGACTATGTCTTAGATGGGGATATCCTATATAAAAGAAGAAAGGATCAGGTGCTATTAAGATATATGGACGCTGTTGAGGCTAAGAAAATCTTGGATGAAGTCCATGAGGGTGTTTGTGGAACACATGCTAATGGTTTTACAATGACTAGGCAAATCATGAGATTTAGGTATTATTGGTCCACTATGGGAGGGGGTTCTATTAATTACGCCAAAAGATGTCATAAGTACCAAATTTATGGAGACAAAATTCATGTACCTCCTTCACCTATTCATGCCATGACTTCTCCATGGTCTTTCTCGATGTGGGGCATGGATGTCATTGGGCCGATATCGCCAAAACCTTCCAATGGGCATCGATTCATCTTTGTGGTTATCAATTACTTCACCAAGTAAGTAGAGGCCACTTCTTACGCCAATGTCACAAAGTCGGCAGTTAGTAAATTCTTGAAGAAAGAGATCATAAGTTGGTATAGAATGTCAAAAAGGATTATATCTGACAATGCACTAAATTTGAACAACAGCATGATATCATATGTAATGCCCCGAATTTGGGCCTAGAAGGAATGGGCCTTGAATGTGGGAGCAGCTAAGAGACTACACATAAAAGTTTATGTATGCAAGAATATAACACAATTGACTGTCTGCTTCAGTGGTTAAGTGAATTAGCAGTGTTAGGGAGTGTCTAAGAAGTCTTGGGTTCAAACCTAGGCTTTAGTAAAAATTTTATTTTTAGTGAATAAAATCATTGGGATCTAGATAGAAGGTTCTTAAATATTTGTGGTTAAATTATGACACAAGAAGAGCCTGTGGTGTAGTGGCAAGGTGGTGTGTGGAGTTCTCTTGAGGTCTAAGGTTCAAGTCATGGAAAGGTAAAAAGAGTATTTATTTTGCTCTCTTGCCATGTGAGAAGCAGAAGTTGACTAGAACTCTGTAAAGTTGGAATTTGAATTGGTCAAGGAGAAGTTTGTGGAGAGGAATATGGAGGAATTTGAATGAAGTTCAAATTGGATGGTTGAGTGATTTGTGGAGGAGATTTAGGAGGAGAAAATCAAGGAAATTCAAAAGTTGGTGTGGTGTAGCCGAACAAGGAGTCTTGGGCATGCAAATTTGGCTAGGGGGTTTCTAAGTGCTTTTCTCTACTCTTGGTTCGATTTTGGGCATTTTTGTGTTGTTTTTGGGTGTGCCGAATTGTAACTTTTGGCAACCTTTAGCACGTTTTCTTTCTTTTTCCTTTTCGGGTAGTCGAATATTGCATTTCGAGCATTTTTCCTTTCGAGTTTTGTTCTGTCCATTCTAGTGTCGACTCCTCTTCACAACCTAGTTGAGTTGTTCTTTTTCTCACCTTTTCTTTCCTCTTACTATTCAATTAAGCCTTTGTCGAATTGCTTGTTGCTTTCACCCTCTTCTTAGACCGAATATAGCTTCATCTCTTCTTTTCTATTTGATTTTCTCTTAGTTTCTTTTCTAGTCGAATACTCTCTTCATCTTTTAGCTTCATTCCCTTTTTCTGTTTTCTTCTGATATACTCATATTATTTAAGCCGAATACCCTTCACCTTTTTGGCTAGCCATTTTCGGTTACTCTGCTATTAGGGGATTGGCCGATTACTCTTCTGTTCTACTATTGCTTTGCTATTTCAGTCTTCATAAGATTTCCTGACAAACGGTAAGGGTTTAAGTTATGCTACCTCATTTTCTGGGGTTAAGATGAATGTTGTCTTTATGTTGATGAGATAGTAGTTGATCCTATCTAACAAGATCTGTTTATAATCCAGATTCTCGGTAAGGCGTGTGATCAATTTTGGGTTAGCGATCTTAGAGGATTAAGCCACCCTCATTCAATCAAGGTAAGGTGGGCTAAAAGTTAAGAAGTGGTTAACATGAATCGTCAGTTAATTAACTGAAGGTCTTGTTGAATGTAGGTTGGAGTTCTCGTGGGTCATTCACACATTTCGCAATCAGGTGTGTAATCACACTATCGTTTCTGTGAGTCGGCAAAAGCCGAAAAATTGAAAAGCTGAAACTAAGGCATTTGAGGCCTCACGAGCGTGCGATCGCTCGTGTGGTAAATTGAGCCCACAATCGTGAGCGATAGACTATAGAGGCCACCACGAGTGTTCTCATGCACTTGGGCCGTTATGGGCCTCGTTGAGCCGTGTGGGCCCAATGGGCTCGTGAGTCCCACACGGATAAAATTTACGAAAGATGGCAGAAACTGGATTGGGTTATGTAAGTCACATAGCTATGATTGAATTTGGGCCAAACGGGCCACACGAGCGTGTGGGCCCACTTGGGCTTAATAATGGGCTTTGGGCCCATTTACACCGTTTTGACTATATATGTTACCTGTGTCGCTCAAGACGAGTAGACCTTTGAAAAGTCGTTAATTGCATCGAGACCCCAAAGTAGGTAGAATGACCGTAATACCCCTGTAGGGTAAGATGACCGTAATACCCCCCATAGGGTAAAATGATCGAAATACCCCCATAGGGTAAAATAACTGTAATGCCCCTGTAGGGTAAAATGACCGTAATACCCCCATAGAGTAAAATAACCGTAATACCCCTGTTGGGCGTAATGCCCCTGTAGGGTAAATGACTATTTTGCCCCTCGAGGGTAAATGACTGACTTGTGCTATGATTTGACTGTGATTGTATGGCTATGATTTGATTGACTTAACTGTGAATGATATAAATGATTCTGAGCATGGCATACTGCATACACGACATATTGCATGGGGTTGGGATCTTGTATTTGAGGAAGTGATTGATATGTGAGGGTCGTACGGGTCGCACGGGTCGTATGAGACGATTGTGGGCCCACCGATGGCTTTAAGCCGATTATGTGATTGGCAGCTCTACTGCAATATTGGTTAGTGCCGCAACTGGTGCTACATAAGGAGTGTAGGGATGAGTGTGTCGATTTAATCCCCACAAGAATATAAGGTTGGACAGGAGACGGAGTGTAGGGTTGGTATGGGTATTTATGCATTGCATATACTGATTCTGATATTGAGATGGGCTTAGGTCCAGATAGATGTGATATGTGACATTTGATATGGGCTAAGGCCCAATCGAGGCTGATGGGGGTTAAGGCCCAGTTGCCATTGTTACTATAATAGGCTAAGGCCCACAGTGTACTGTTACTATTAAAGGCTCAGGCCTAGACTGATTCTGTTTCTATATACTGACTATTTCTTTAATAGGGGGATTACACACTGAGTTTTCGAAAACTCACCTCGTTTTTAATCTTTCAGGTAATTCCCAGCGTTAGACGGTTCGAAGCTGCGAGGGACTCAGAGAGGGCTACACAACTGCTCCTGTTTTCTTTTATTTGGCTTTAATTTACTATTAAATTTCATTCTGGGTTTTTGAATTATGTGATAAGGCCTTTATAATTTCTGGATTTTAAATTTGGGTTTTGATTTGATTGTGATTTATATCTACTAGAAGTAGAACACGGTTTTCCAAAACAATAACGATTTTCTAACACTACATTTTCGCAACTCAATTTTCAAATATCACGTTTTCGTAAATCATTTGCTTTAAATTAAGCTTTCTAATAATAAGGTTTTGAAGGTAATAACTTTTTAATAAACCTTGATTGAAAATAAACAAACGCAAACTGAGGTTTTGTACAAGTTTTAAATGGCAAGAAGTTTGTAATTTCAAGAAGGGTTTTCAATGAAAACATGGTTTTCGAAAAACACTTCAATGTGACACGCCAGATTCGACCATAACGTCTAGGCCGGGTTTGGGGTGTTACATCAGAAGTCTGCAGTCAGTTTAAGATCAAACACCACAACTCATCACCATATCACCCAAAAATGAATGGTGTAGTGGAGGCAGCCAATAAGAACATTAAGAAGATCGTGGGGAAAATGACTGAGACTTATAAAGATTGGCATGAGAAGTTACCATTTGCCCTCTATGCTTATCAAACATCTATTGTAACACCCTTAACCCGTATCCATCTCCGGATTAGGGTTAAAAGGTATTACCCGTTGAATCATAACATTTAAACATGTAATAACCCAAATTTCAGTAATGTCAAAAATAGTGGCTCGAGACCACCAAATCTGAAAAATGAACTCGTAGACTATATTATTTAATATTTACAAGCCAAATGCAGCTTTTAAAATATTTTTGAAATAGTAAATTGTGTTTTATAAAGATTTATTTGGTCAAGAAATCGAGAAAAAGAGGTATCGAGATCTCGGTGTTATAAACCGAGTCATAAATATTTTTATGAATATTTACGGAATGTTAATAAGGTAGTATTAAAATTTCGTTAGAAAATTTTGACGTTTGGGTGGTTAATTAAATAAAAAAGACTAAATTGAAAAAGGTGTAAAAGTTGCTAGAAGGATTAAATAGCTTAATTGTCAAATGAGGAAGGACCTAAAGTGAAAATAAGCCCAAAGGAGATATTTTGGGCGACAATAGCTGGGAAAAATCAAGAAATGGGTGAAATAAAGGCAAAATTGGAAAATTGCCAAAATTAGCTAAATAAAAATGGGACCAAATTGGAATATCTAGAATTCTCTTCATTTCTCTTCATTTTCATTAGCTGAAAAATAGTCATGGAAGAGGGTTCAAGCTGGTTTTCATACTCTAGCTTCATGTAAGTTTAATTCTTACTTTCTCCTTGAAATTTCTATGTTTTAAGACTTTTACAATTGGGTCCAACTTACTATGTCATTAGTTTTTGATTCTATGGCATATTTTTAAAGTTTCTATGGATTAGTGCTGGAAGCATATGATGAATAAACATATAATTGAAGCTTTAATTTTGATATATGATGATTTTATCAAGTAAAATTGATGGAAATTGGTTTTAGGACCTAATTGTGAAAGAGTTTGGAATTAAGGTCTAATACTAAAGTTTTGATTTTCAAAGGTTATGAATTAGTTTAAAATGATAGAGAAAAGTATTAAATGAGAAAATTAGCTCAATTGAGGGGTTAATTGAGCAAGGACTGAATTGTATGAATTGTGGAATTTGGGACAAAATAGAAATCAACATGTTACACTAAAGTAGTTTTGGACAGCAGCAGTTTTCTAACTTTGAAAAATCACCAAAATAGTATAAATTGAATTAGATGTTTAGTAAGATATAGAATTAAATCTTGTTGAGTCTATTTTCATATAAAAGAAACAGAGCAAGCAAAGGAAGTCTACATATTGAGATATTTAAATTTATGTAAGACTGGTTTAGAATCCTCTGTTCTTACTTTAGAAATTCACTAAAAATTGTACAAAAAGAATTATGAGTTAAAATTTATATGTTTGTATTCCTTAGTAAGCCTATTTTAATTATAAATAATCAGAAACACTATATGAAAATCGTACTATGAGATAATTGATTTTTAGTGAAGAGAGGTCAGAGCCGTCAAACTGTGTAATAGGGGAGAACTTAACTAATAAACTGTACTAATTGGCCAGGCCAAAAATTCTAGAAAAATTATAGTAAAAAGATATGTGAGTCTAGCTTCAAAGAAAAGTAATGGATCTTAATTTGGAGTTCTGTACCTCAAGATAAAAATAATTTAGTGACTATGACACGGATGGATAGCTTGAATATTCACATAAGTAAATAGTGAAAATTATAGATAATGTTACTTACAAGTGTGTTGTTTATACTAAGGATGTGGAATGGAAAGGAGGAGAAGGAAAATATATGAATGAATTATGTATAAATTGAACACATGCCTGATTATAATCGATAAACGTTGAATTAGAAATGATGTAATGTTTTATTTCAAATATTTATTATGAAACTAAGATTATGGTTATGGTATAAAATTAGAATTGTAAGTTCATGTACTTGAATTATATTCTTAAATACTTGAAATGTATGTTATTGATGTTAATATAATTTGAATGTTCATTGTATGAAAATTTATGAAACATTGATATATTTGATAAAAAGGGGAAGAAATCCCAGTTGAATAAAAGAAAAATTCGAAGGATCTCTGAAAAGGAATTGATGGTAAAAAAGATCTAGCCCGGACGGGTGATCCTATCCTGATATAGCCCTCCCGAAGAATATGTGGAAAATAGATTTAGCCCGGATGGGTAATCCGAATTAGGGTCTGAATTTAGCCTAGACTGGTAATTCAGATCCAAGCTCATTAGAGTAATTGTCGTTGCAGGGGATTTGGCCTGGACTGGTATTCCCACTATCGTTGCGGGAGTGTGCTCTCTGAAATGGAAATGTGCGCACATGAATATGAATTGGTGGACCCAGATTTGTACACTAAAGTGTACCTCTGAAAATCCATCGAAATTTCGAGTAATTCAACGGGATAAATATGGAAAAATAACAAGGAAATGGAAATTATGGTATTGATGAACTCATCAATCATGGTATATATTACGTGATATAAGAAATACGAGTTGATGAGACATGAACATAGAACTTGGTTAATGAATGAGTTCATTTGTGATTATATATTTGTACACCCTTAAGTGTAATATCCGTATGAATTGGTATTGCAAATGAGTTAATGAGAAAAGTTCTAATATGAAATAATCTGAAATTTGAAATGAAATATTATGAAAGTGTACTTGAAATACATTGGTATATCTTGTATATGTTAATTGAGTTCATAATGTGGAAAGTAAATGCATGTGGAAATATGAGATTGTGATATATAAAAACATGGAATATGTTTGATAAATGTGTTTATTCATAATTATAGAACTGTACACCTCAAGTGTACTATTTGTGTAAAGATAATGATTTCAAATTATCTGTAAGCGTTCTGTACTTTTTGGTAATGCCTCGTAACCTTATTTTAGCGACGGATACGGGTTGGGGGTGTTACAAAACCACCATGACTCACACATTAGCATATCATAGTTAAACAATAACACAATGTCCTTTTAGAAGGTCTACGATGCCTTAAATATGCTTTAGAGAAGGTTCGGGACTAAACTGATCTCATATGGAAACTTTGCAGCCTTAGAAAATTTTTCTTTCAAAATAGGGCACACGCCCGTGTGGCTACGCCGTGTACCTCACACGACCATGCCTTAGACCATGTCTTACCCCGTGTGCAACTCTGACTATGGTCACACGGCATGTCACACACCTGTGTGTCTGACCCGTGTGCAACAGTGACTTGGGTCATACGGCCTGATACTTGCTCATGTGTCTGGCCAGTGTGCAAGTCTACCCTGCTTCGAATAAGGACAGTGAAGGACACGCTCGAGACACATGCCCCTGTGCTCACCCGTGTGGACAATTATAGGCCATTTACAAGGCCAAATTACCACCCAATTTGGGTCATCCCTACATGTTCAATTCCAACATCAAATAACATACAAATCATTCACCATTTCAAATACCAAATCAAGTATGAAACATACCATTTCTATTTCACCAAAGCATGCCATAATGGCCATTCACACAAGACCATATATACACATCACATACACCATTTTCACATAGCAAAATATGTACCAAAATAAATCCATTATCAAGCTATATCACATGGAAAGATTTATACATCTCAAAACATTCCACAACCTCACTAGCCTATACATGCTATATACCATAAATACAGCTTCCAAAAGGTACCAAAATAGGTGTTCGATAGTGTGATTGAGTCGCTGACGATCCCCAGATCCGAGCTAGCTTTAATGACACTGTAAAACAGAGAAAGACTTTACACAGTAAGCTTTAAAGCTTAGTAAGTTCGTAATATAACATAATTAACTCAACAATTCAAATTAAATTGCAATATTAACTAACACTTGATTCAATTCACATCACAACTCAATCTCACTCAAGGCTATTACTCACTTTTATACCATATCTATAGATTCATGTTCAAGCATTTATAATGCTACTCAATCCAACCCTTTTCATCATTCATTCACATAATCTTCTTATTTACATCATTCAATCCGAAGTTGTCTCGATATCACACACGTAGTGCCAAATAATATAGCCGATGCTTTCTTATTCTCGCACACTTAGTGCCATTTATCACTGTAACTATTCTATTTATGCACACTTAGTGCCACATATCTTCTAACTCACATTTCATATTTCCAAACTCCACAATCACATTTCCATTCATTTCATCACATATGAACATTGTTTAAACAATTCGTATTATACATGAACTTACCTCAATCTAGGTTCGAATTTCTCCTTTCTTGATCTATATAATATCAAATTCAACTCATTCAATCACATTTTCACTCAATTTAGTCCACAACACATAATTAGGGCATTTTACACATTAACCCCCTAAGTTCCATATTTTGACATTTTAATCCCTATTTCACAATTACACAGCTTGGCCGAATTTCATACTAGTCCCTAGCAACCCATTTTTCACAATTATTTCACATTTTAGCCCATCAATTTCTCATTTTCATAATTTAGCCCATAATACTCAAATTCATCAAAAATCCAAATACAAAACATGTTAACCCAACACATATCTTTCATTTTTCATCAACTAACATCACAAAGCTCACAATTTCATCAATGGAATAACACAAAATCTTCATCAAATTCAGAAATTGAGGCATGGGCTTGAGAGAACACAAAACAATGATCACAAAAACGTAAAAATTATCGAAAAAAGATCAAAACACATAACTTAATCAAGCAAAATTCTAGCTGAACCCTAGCTAGATTTCTTTTCTTTTCTTTCTTTGTATTTTCGACGCGATGAACTCAAAAATGGCCACTAATTCATGTTTTGTTTTAATTTAATTAACATTAAAACATCAATTACTATTTTATCCTTAATTAAAACATTATAAAAGCATTCATTTAATGGCCATTTATGTCAAATTCCACTATCAATGGTCTAATATCAACATAAGGACCTTTCATTTAATAAGTCATGACAATTAAGCACTTTTTACTACTAGCACACAACTTTTGCATTTTACGCGATTAGGTTCTTTTTCACAAATCGGCACACAAACGATAAAATTTTCACACATACATTATCACATGCCATAAATATAAAAAATAATATTAAATTATTTCTCTAACCTCGAATTTGTGGTCCCAAAACCACTGTTTCGATTAGGGTCTAAACCGGGCTGTTACATCTGTCAGAAACTCAACTGGGGCAATGCATTTCTCTTTGGTTTATGGTATGGAGGCGATTTTACCCAATGAAGTCGAGATTTCTTCTCTCTGAGTTTTGGTAGAATTGAAGTTGGATGAAGCAGAATGGATCCAATCCTGATATGATCAACTAAACTTGATTGAAAAGAAAAGGTTGAGAGCCATCCGTCATGGTCAGATGTACCAAAAGCGAATGATACGAGCTTACAACAAAAATGTTCGTCCCAGAGAATTCCATGAGGGGGACCTAGTATTGAAAAAGATCCTGCCCATACAAAAGGATTTCAGAGGGAAGTGGATGCTAAATCAGGAAGGACCTTATGTGGTAAAAAAGGCCTTTTCCGAAGGAGCACTGATTTTGACCGAGATGGATAGCAAAAACTTGCCTAATCTTGTGAATTCAGATTCAGTCAAGAAGTACTTCACCTAAAGAAAAAAAAAGGAAAGGCTAAGGCAAAAACTTTCAAAGGGCACTTTAAGACCAAAGAAGTTTTGAGTTGAAAACCCGAAAAAGGGCAGCTCAAATTTGGATTGAAGATTAAGTATGTAATGGTCTAGTCTTCTTAGAAGGAAGAACGTTACATATTGATGCATCAACAAAGTATTTTAGATCTCCTAAAACACATATCCAGTTCAAAATGGTCCTCGAGAAGTTTGTGCAAAGAGGCTCATACTATGATATCTGGGGCACCTGTTTTCATCTTATTCCTTTTGTATTTTAGCAAATTTGTTATGTTAATTCATTCATTTTGAGCCTTGCTCCCAATAAATTTCAATCTTGTCCATTGTTACAATCTTTTTCAAGCATTTTTACATTGAAATAACGATTAATGGACTAATAATATTCAAGTAAAAGGAGTTCTGCATATTGCTCTGAAAGGTTTTCTAAATAGTACAAGGATCTGAAAACAGGACCACTATTCAGAATAACCAAACTTAAGGGTCAGAAACATTTGAGAAAGAATAGTCTAAATTGTGACTATTTCTTCGAATTTTCTGTTAAATATACCAGCTGAACAAGAAGGCATGGTAACATATCAGTGATAGAACCTTCATGAACAGTAAGCAATGACAACCTAAGCATTACAAAGGGATCATTCTCGAAAAATGACATTCTGTATTCATGCAAATATCATTTATACACATCTAGTTAGGAGCATTTGATTCATCCTGATCATGACATCCTAATCAATAGGCAAAAATAAGCCCATGAAATGGATTCTACAGGTCATGTTCTGCAGAGAATGGTGTAACAAGATCAGAGAAACCATAAATCCCACACCCCTGAAGTTACAGTGGGATAGATCGAAGTCGTCATGGCAAATCTTATCTCCCTGAAGTTGTAGTGGAGCAGATTAAAGCCACAAGTCTTATCTCTCTGAAGTTAAAGTAGAGCAGACTGAAGATAGCGGATCTTATTTCCCTGAAGTGGCAATAGAACAGATTAAGACTAAAAATTACAAATCTTATCTCTCTGAAGTTGCAGTAGAGCAGATTAAAGCTATAAACCTTATCTCCCTGAAGTTGCAGTGGAATAGGTTGAAGTTACAAGTCTTACCTCCCTGAAGTTGCAGTGGAGCAGATTGAAGATAGCGAATCTTATTTCCCTGAAGTTGCAGTGGAGCAAATTAAAGCTACAAGTTACAAGTTTTATCTCTCTGAAGTTGCAATGGAACAGATTGAAGCTACTAATCTTATCTTCCTAAAGTTGCAGGAGAGTAGATTGAAGCGAAAATTCTTATACCCCTGAAGTTGTAGTGGGTTAGAATGGAGCTATTTGAAAACGAAAAGCACCAAAGAGGTCGAGATTCTGCTAGACCAGGCAAATTTGGCCCTTTTAAAGTCTTTGCTTCATTCCCGTTACACTACAATGAGCAAAGAGGGGCAACTGTAAAGGCCCAAATTTGCCCGGGCCCATGACCAAATAAATAAAACATAAATAAAAAATAAAACTAAAATTAAACAGTCCAAGTCCAATTACATTCAAGCCCAGAACAAAAACACTAACTCAAAAAAAATTACAAGCCTAATGGCCCAAAATGTTTAAACATTTTTAGAAAAACAAGAAACACTAGCTCTAGGCGCGCCACTGCCCTCAGCCACGTCAGCATGCGTGTCCCGAGGTTTGATGCACCCTTTTTGTTGCCGTTTCACCAAAATGGCAAAAAGTCTGCCTTTCTCTCCTCCGTTGACCGAGCGCAGACCTGCAAAAGAAGACCAAAATAACACGGAACAATGGCTAAACAGTAGTGAGACAGGGAAAGAAAAAGAAAAATAATATATTTAAATGGCTATAAAAGCCAGACCCATCGATGTAATTTTTTACGGACGAGAGCAATAAAAAAAGACAATGATTCAAATACAAGAAAAAAGAAAAAGCAAATAAAAAAAAAGTCTAACAGAGGTGGTTTTCTTATTTTTCTTCACTTGTTTTTTTTTTAAATAAAAAAAGGCCGAAATCTCACATTTTTTTCTCGGGTTTGCGTCGTCGTGGGAGGAAGGAGGTCGCTATCTCCGATGAAAGATGGCATTTTTGGGATCGGGGAATTAAAAAGAAAAAAATGGCTTTTTTTCTCCGGCCACTGTGGACGATAGCGCCGTGGCCGGTGACCAGTGGCTGACTTCCAGAGCCATGGCCAGAGGAAGAGAGGGACGAGAGAGAAAATGGGAGAAAGAAAGTTTTTTTTTTTTTAAAAGGGGGGCTGGAAATAATTTTTTTGTTGGATTTTTATTATTTATAACAAGACCCATACGACGTCATTTTGGGCCTAAGTTCCAGGCGCCAAAACGGCATCGTTTTACCCCTGACCCAGAATCCAACCCGAAGGATCCGCGTGTTTTTAAATAAGGGTCTATTTACCCTTTCAGTCCTTCCGCTTTTCGAATGGTTTACAATTGGGCCCAAATCCTTTTCTTTTAATTTTTATAGATTATACCACATGATTTTCATGTATTTCAATTTAGTCCCTGATTCGTTGATCTCCTAGAGAAGGGATGCGTGTCTAAAGGATCGGGTTATTTGCCAATTTGGTCCTCATTTGTTTTCGCGCTTTTCATTTTGATCTTTTATTTATTTATTTATTTCAATTTATCCTTTTAATTCCATTTAAGTTGCAATGAGTCATTTATTTATTTATTTACTTATTTATTAATTTTTTTACCATTTTTTAATATTTAAAACTATTTTTTTCATTTTGTCTTCCTTTATTGTGCCCTTTTTTATTTTTTATTTTCTTTTTGTGCCTTTATTGTCATGATCATTATTTTATTTATTATTATTATTATTTTAGTATCCATATATTTATCATATATTTATTATTATTATTATTTTACACATACTCCTGAATTGGATTGTGCACATGCTTTTATTGGCACATTTTTTTTATTATCGTCATTGTTATTTTATTTTTACTTTTTGGTGTGCTCTTATTACTTTACTATTTCTTTTATTATTTTTGGCATTTTCATGTCATTTATTTTTTAACATGCATCTTCAATGTTCTTATATTTTAAGTTACTTTATTTATTATTACTAAGATATGATTGTTAATATTATTACTATTAAGGTTATATTATTATTATTATTATAGTATTCATATGTTTACCTATTATTTATCATTTCAATATTCTATCGATATGGTCATTTTATATTATTTCATTTATCACTACTATACATTAAGTTTAGATATATCCGTTTATTGATGTATTGTAAAAAATACACATCGTTCAAGTATTATACTTGTTGTTATTCAAAAATTTTCAAAATAAGGCAATGTTTTGTATTTGGAGATTCGAGAAGTCGTATCCTAACTTACGGGGTTTCGATTTTTTCTCTTTGAACCTAAATGACTGAATATCCTTTTAATATTCAAATACATGAGATTTAAATAAAAAAAATAAAAGACAAGCTTATTTTCGAGGATTCAAGGTGTCGTGTCCTAACTTACGGGATGTGACATTTTGTTCTCTCGAGACGAGAGGGTCTTTAATATTCGTTTCGATTTATTTAAGAATTTTTTTAAGTAAAATTAACATTAATACAAAGAGGGATCATAATTTAAACTCTTCCCAAGTATTCAACTTTCGACACTAAGACATGAAGTAATTAATTAGGTACCAATTTTGGGCGTTACGAGGGTGCTAGTCCTTCCTCGTGCGTAACCGACTCTCGAACCCATTTTCCTGAATTTTGTAGACCAAAATCGCCGTTTTAGTAAATCAAAATTGTTATTAAAACAATCAAATTACGAGGTGACCCGAGCACACCTAATAAAAAGGATTAGTGGCGACTCTCATTTTCGTTTTCACTTTAAAATAAAAAGTCGATTTCAAAAAGTGGTTTCGACACATACTATCATGTTTGCATTATTCATAATATAATTTTGTTTTTATTTAACAACTATATTATTTAAATTTTAAAAAATAAAGAATGAAAATTATTTTTTAAAAATAAAATAAAATAGATATGTCTCTTATTTCAATTGTTATGAAATTGTTTTTTTTTTACTTTTTAGACGTTTTTTTAAAAAATTGAAGGTATAATGATTTATTTTGCCTTTTAACTTTATAAAAAAATTAGTCATGTATTTAATTTTCTGCCTCTTTTAATTTTTAAACTTATTGTTTGTCAAATCATCCTAAAATAGATAAAAAAAAAAAAGTTGATGCCTATTCATTTTGTTGATGTGGCATACACATGAATTGCCATGTCAGTGCCACGTTAGCAATTAATGGATTTTTTAAAAATTTTAAAATAATCAAAATATTAATTAATTGATAGCATATTATGCACATGAATTGTCATATAGATTCAACATCAACAAAGTTAACAGATGTTAACTTTTCTATCAATTTTGATGATAATTTGACAAACAATGTAAGTTAAAGGACTAAAAGAGACAAAAAAAATTTAAATGAAGATTTTTTTTTTTAACATAATCTCATTATAAGTTATTATCATATTTGCTCTTTTTGATACAATACCTGGTATTACCCATAATCCCTCCCCAGTCCTTAAATTGGAGGATACTGCGTTTTAGTGTATTCAAATCCAAAGTCTCCTACATTGGCAACAATGCCGATGCTAATCGAGCGAATACTCAATCGACAAAATTAAATAAAGAATTAAAATATATAACTTTTTTAATAAAATTAAAGGGCCAAATAAGTCGTACCAAAATTTAAAGATTCAAAACTAGATCACAAATTATATGCGAACTGATTCAAATGTGAAGTAAAAAAAAAAAAATTGTATTCAAAATGTTTAGTTGACACATTTTAAGTTGATACATGAACAGTCTTTTAAGCAATAAAAAAAAAAAAAAACACGAAACACACATGGGAATTTCATACAAATTACAACTCTTTTCTATGTTTCCCATACTTAGATTACGACCATCTTGATGCTTTGCTTCAACTTTTATAAAAAGTCGAAATAAAGGAAGTTGATGATTTGGTAATTTGAATGTGGAATAACTTTTGTAATTCCTTTCAAACGAAGATAGCTCATTTCATGCCCACAATCCCACCAATTGTTCATCTGCATGCGTAATTTGTGAATTGTTCATTTAAATTTCCAACTTTTCTTTTTCTTCGGAAACAAACAGAAAAGTCGCTTACGTTTAGGAAAGTGGAGAAAGTATTCTTTGAAAGCAATCTTTGTTGTTCGCGTGCAATCTTTTCCATGAATTCGTTTTGGGTTTATACTTATAATTTCTCCAGCAGTGTGATGGGATGAATGCGGGTCCAGAATCATTACAAAATTTACGTATGGTAACTTCAGAAAACATATCTTTTTCAAGTTCTATTTTCCCTTAATACATAATTCTTATGTCGTCATACGTACGTATGCATGAAATTTGTATAGTTTTCATATGGACCGTGTACATATATAATATCATTCCACATATAAATTCAACTCTGCAAGTTTACTTTCTTTGGAAGTCAATGGCATTAGCATACTTGTTAGAACTCGATATGTTGGTTAGATCGGTTAGATCGAAAACATATTAATATATTGATTCGGATAAATGGTTGAATAAATTTTAAATCATTTTTGAGTAAACTACTTAAACCATTTGAATCATTTTTTTTAAATTTTTTAATATATATTTTAAATTTTTACAAAATTTTAATATTTATTTAATTAAAACCAAATCGTTGGCTGAATCAGTCTAAACAATCATATCGGGAACCAATGGTTTGATTGGTTTGACCACTAATCCGATTTTAAAAACCTTGGGTATTAGTTAGGTTTAAACATACCATTACATATGGGAAATGGAGTGAGTTGGGTTCTGTAGATGGTAAACTGCAAAACAAGAGTGAGTTAGGATTTTGAAATGCTCTCTGATGCTTAAGTCAATGTCTAACTAAAGGGAATATAAGGTTGAATGTGATGAAGAGAATTAAAAGAAGTGTGTGGTCGTATTTGTGGTGGGAATAAAACTTAGTATTTATAGTTGATTTGTGAGTTGGCCAAATGCTACAATTGATCGCACCACGGTGTACGAACACCAATCAGAGAATCAACACAAAATTTTCTAAAATTAAAACGGCTTAATTGCAAGTGTGACAAGTCAGTTGTAATGTTTTTGTGATACAATGAAACATAGAGTATTCTAAGGATCGAACTCAAGAGAGATTGGGTAATAAAGTGACTAACAATGAAAATGCATGAAACTACGAAGTCTAGCTAGCTACTCACTAAGTATTATAGTATGACAAATCATCATCATAAATTAATTACACTAACTTATATCTAGGAGGACTAATTTGGAAAACAAACCAAAGTGCACAAATATCAATTCAATGGACTAAAGTGATCGGTTGATTTCCATATTGCTAGTCAATTCTTGGATTAGGGATCTAAATTGGTCAAATTCTTAATTGGTCCAATTTTACCTTTCAGTCACCATTTTACCCAATTAGACGATTTAGTTTGATTTATTTATCGGTCTCACTAAACTAAATTAGGACAATCAAATTGGTTCTCAATAGGCTCTTCTCTCGGTCTTACCTATCTAAGTGTTCACCTAGATACGTCTATTCTAGGTTTTAAATTCTATTCGATTTAGTCTAATTTTTATGATTTAGTCTTTGACCTAAAAATTAACCATGCTACATTTCCATCAACCAACCACCGTAAGATTAGGTGACTACCTATTATCAACATACAAACATCAGTAAAGTTCATGATAATTAAATGATTCATTAAAGAAAGTATAAAAAATAATGTTGAGAGAATCTTAATGATTTTTTATCGAGTATTTGTGGAAGACGATAGCAATATTAGTGGTGATGAAAGCACAACCAAAGTTGAGATTTTTACACATTTACAAGTTCATAAAGTTGAAATCAATTAGATGTTTTAAAGAGAAATCAAAATACAAGAAAGAGTTTTTTGTATCTAATTGCAAAAAAGTTAAAGCTATAGTAAAACTAAAGAAACTAGCAGCTATCAACTAACTAAGCTAAGAAAGGAAAGAACTCTAAACCTAAAAATGATGAAGTGAATAAAATAGAAGCTAAAAAGATGATAAAATGTGGTTCCTTTATGTTTGTCATCAAAAGTGCCTTTAATACAAACAAGTTGCAACCCTAAAGTTTGACAAAAATGCCCTTGAAGTGTATGAGTTGATTTCAGTTAGTGTTGGACATAAAATTATCCCTACAGTATTTTTCACCCCGTCAGACTTCACTGTCATGATACCCAGGCGTTGGTGTAGCGACACCCTCAAAAGTGGCACAATGTTGGCTTTAGGGGTTCTCGATGTCACGACACAGACTAGCCGTTGTCGCGACATCCTTGACAATGGCCCTAGCTCCTTCAATTCCACATCAACAGTGAAGTTGTAATCTCGGGCTTGGTGTCACAACACATCTAGTGCCGCGACATCCTCGACAGACTGCTCCAGGTTGGTTTCTCATTGAAGTTTTGGTCCTATGAAGTTATGGAAGCTAAGTGCCACGAGATCCTGGCATTAGTGTCTTGACACCCACTACAGATGCAAATTTCCTCAAGGTTTGGCTGTAGTTGTCTCCTTACACAAACTCAAATACACCATTAAACTCCTAATGACAACATTTTGCCAATTTGGGTCTCAAAAGGATTAAAACTAAAGAAAAACAATCATTAATACTAACAACTAAAAATCAACAAAAAACATATAATAAACTCATAAATTGCTTTAGAAAAAAACTCATTAAGTATTCTAAAGAGCCTAATTTGATGTATCAAATTACGACAGATCAACAATTGACTACCTAGATATGTTATTGTAGCGATCCTTAGTCGAGGTAACAACCTTGGTCATTAAGAGTTGTTAGCATCTCTTTCTTATGTGAGCTTATTGAATGGTGTAGAATCTTCGTATGTTATAGAAGGAGCATTTATGTGCAATGTGACAATGGTTAACACTAGTGTACAGGCTCTTTAAGCCTTTGCAAAGTTTTTTTTTAATCCAATATTAGTGGTGGGGGATGATGTCACATAGTTTGAACCGATGTCAAACAAATATCTGACAAGAGTTTTAATCACTACTCCATATAAGTCAAAACTGTAAAGTTTTAAGCTCTATGAGCTTTTGCTTTATTTTGAGTCAGAGCTTTTATGGGCTCTATCTAAGTTATTAAATGGATATTTTCCATTTTTAGTGGGTATTACAATAGTCCCCCTTTTGATATAATACATGTATAAAATGGCATGTCGAGGACGAATTAATATGAGCAAAATATACCGGTAAGTGAGTAGATTGAGGATGTTGACCCAGAATTTTAATTGCATCCTTTAGAGGATTTTCTTGCTCAAGAAGCTAGAGTATACGTATAAGCTTTGTGTCTAGAATATTTTTCTAGAAGCCAATTTATGTGGCGTAATAGTATCATTTGAAGGATTTTTTTTTTAATACATTGAGGGATTTTGGTTGTTAAGAGCTATTAGTATCTCTTTGTTTGGTGAGTTTGTTGAATTGTGTAGAATCTGTTTTTGTTATAGGAAGAGTGTTTTGTGTGCCACATGTAAGAGGTTCTTTTAAGTCATTCTAATGTTTTAAATTATGTCAACTTTTGTTTTGTTTTGAGTTACATTTCTTTTAGGTCCAAACTCTACTATTAAATAGATAGTCCATTTTTAATGGGAACAAGACTTTATATTATTCACTCTTAATTTTTTTTAAAAATAACTATTATTTACCATATGTTTTTTATTTATTTATCTAAATAAAGTAATTATTTAATTATAATTTTAAAAACTAGTAATATGAAATTATCTATAAATCTTTTTTTATGAATTATATACTATTATCAGGGGCGAACCCAGGACAATTTTTTAGGGGCGGCTGAAATTTTATTTTTTTATAGTTTATATCTTTCTAATTTGTAAATGATTAAATCAAATTTTTATAATTTTAGGGGGCCAAAGTGTAATTTTACCTTTACTAATTTAAAATTTTTAAAAAATTTGAAAGGCCTAAATAAAAATTTTACCTTTTAAGGGGGGCCGGGGCACATGCCCCCGGATTCGCCCCTGACTATTATACAAGAGTTTTTCTTAAACATATATTTACATTGGTTATAAAAGGCACTTTTTATGTTGAAATATCATTTTTTTCTGCACGTGTTGTTAGCCAATCAAAAGAAAAGTTATATTCTACTTATTCATCATTCTGCTATGCCTAAATTAATAGGTTTATTCTTTTTGTTTTAATTTTTTAAATTTCAATCCTAATTAAATTGTTTAAATTATTCCATTTTCCAAATTTTATACTGTAAATATATTATTTCGTGGATTATCATGTCAACTTATTATTTTTACATAATATTACCAAAAAAAATCAATTAATGAGACTTAAATTTCGAAAAGTATAAGAACTATCAATGATACAATTAGAACATATCTTAAGTTTATAAATAAAGAACATATCTCTAATAAAATGTATGTTTATCATTATATATAGATGCCATGATGAGTTTCCACATAGTTTATTTTTATGATCTGTCATTCTTTATATAAATGAAAAATTGTAACTTTATAAAAAGGATTAATATATTTTTTAGATTGGAGAATTAATATATTTTTAGTTTTATATAACAATGAGAGATATACAAGAAATATAAACGTAATAAATTTATTATTCTATTCACTGCACAGATGAGATTATAATGCTCTCGAGTGTTTTTCAGTTAAGTCGAAAAAAAAATAATAAAAAAAAAATACATAGGTTAAAGTATTATAGAGATCTTGTATTTTGGTTTTTATTGAGAGTTAAATGTTTATTTTTTTAAAGTATAGTCTCCTTTCGTAGCACGTTTTGTTTGTTTTAGTAACATGTTTTATTTTTCATTTGCTTTTATGTTTTTCTGTTTCTAGATTAGTGGAATATTTCGATCACTAGCAAAGGAGACGGAGAATGTGTTAGCAAATTTGCATATTGATGATGGTGAGGAGGAAGAATTTGGATTTCATAATGATAGATCTATCCACTGTTCTCTATTTAGTCAGTGTTTTCTAAATACTAGTGTGATGAGTTTTCAATCTATGCGAATAACTTTAGTAAATCTTTGGCATCCTTTGGAAGAGAAAAGGTTTCTATCCTGATTTTATTGCGAAGTAGATTTGTATAGAGTGCTCCATAGATGTTTAATAACCATATACTTAATTTCCGCAAGCTTAAAGACAAGGAAGATCCGTTCCTTTATTTTATTTTATTTTTTTCGGATTTTTAGGTTAACTTCATGATATCCTGCATGGATTAATGTCTGAAACAATAGTCAAGCAATTTGGAGATTTCATTGGGAGTTTTGTTGCTTATGATGCTAAATCAATTGCTAATGGTGTTAATAGTTATATACGTATTCGAGTGAGGATGGATGTGTAGCATCTACTCGAAAGGAGGAAGAAAATAGTGCTCTCTCAATCAAAGCAGGTCAATGCAAAGAAAATAGTGCGAAGGGAGGAAGGCAGTTTTCGAGGAGTGAATTTAGGACTGGATAAGGATAAAGGTTCGGATCGGGGGATATTCAAATCCCTGATTTTATGGATAGGATGAACTTAAATCTTGGAATTAACTTAGCAGGTAATTCCATCAGGTAATGGATGGATATCGGGTTGGGCCGAATGGATACCGGCAGAATAGTATACCAAATATACCATTATGATAAATAATCTCATGAGCATACCATATACCATTTGAGTTATTAATTATTAATTTTTTTATTATTGGATTAAAAAGGGCCAAGAACAACATATCTCTTTATCTACAACATCGGCAATGTATAAAAAACAGATTGTGATAGAGGTCAAGCTCTCGCTGCAAATCGTAGCATATTATTTCATTAAAAACTTTGTTTAGAGTGCAAGATACACTACATAAATCATCAACCGCCAAAAAGGATTAATTACACTTTCCAATAATTACATGGATGAGGATCTATATAATACAAAAGTTGCCATTAATTGAGGCACAACAGCATTCAAGAGAATAACAAGAGGGCAAGAGAGAAAAAAAAGAATCATGAATGTCGACAGGCAGGAGCACAAGGTCAGCAAAACCTAAACCACGACCCAAAAAAATTTTGCGAGCAAAAAGCACGCACACCCACACACGACACGCACATATAAAGGCATGCAAACCAAGCCTAACTCGTAGCTGTAGTACATAGAATACATCGCATCCGAGGACCACCGGCCTCGCTACCATTGTCATCCTCCTGCTCCTCCTCATACTCGTACTCATATAACCCCTCAGAGGGACCTCCAGTCCCTTTTTTGTTGGTGCTATTAGTTTCAGTAGATTCCATCAAGCAAGTCGTGTGATAAGCATGGCAGCAAAAGAACACGACGACTGATACATTTTGTATCGAGAAAGGATCAAAACACATGCAACATCTGCCACCTCCCCTTGTTTTAGATTTAACCTCCATGTTTCTTACACTAGGTGTTATGACTTGAGAAGCTCTACTGGCATCCCTCTTGGATCGTGCATCATCTCCTTCATTACTCAAGCAAACTGCTCGTTTCGCTTCATTGTAGTATTTTACCGACAGGTTAACACAATCAGCCTGTATATTTCACATTTACACCAAATATCAGGTTTCTCAAATCAGAATTTCGAGTATTACAACAATTTGCTAAGAGTAAGAGGAACAGTAGTACCTTGAGTATATCGTTGCAGCCATGTCTGAGAGAAGTTTCAGTTCTGTAATCAGTAATAATTTTGACTAGACGATCCCTCAGCCTAAAAATAAAATAGATGATTTAGTCAAATTAAACTGAAATACATTCAGTAAGCAGATAAGGTGATTCAGCTTAGATCTCTGCAATTTGAAGTTCCAAGTTTTATGCATCCAATAAGATGCTCCTTATGGAATGCCTGGGGACATGAATTAAGGTCAAAATCATGAAAGATCGGGGTACTACAGTAGTAGAATTATACTGCAGTCATTCAGTGACCTTCAGTTTTCTGATTCATTTTCTCTTTCTTGGTTTGCATAAAGAAATAGTTTAGCAACATAAAAATTGATGATAGAACAGATTTCATTATGGTCCATTAAGAAAAATCATGAGATGCCAGGCATATTTGGAGGCATAAAAAGGACAATTAAATGAAATATTACTAGAAGATATATAGTTGGCATCACATACATAGAATATGGGACAGAACAGTACGGTAGCATGAATATCTATAAAAAGGCTCACTTAAAGACAATTATTGTGTTGCAACACAAGCAACTGATGATATATAAAGAAAGTATGCAAAACCTCAGGGCTTTCTTCCTAAATTTGGCACCAAATGCTAAACCAACAATAAAGTCAGTTTATTAAACAACAGCTCCAACTAAATTTGAGCTTGATCCAAGTATGAATTACAGCATTGTCAGTTAACTATCAGATAAATGCTGTTCTTGATGGTGGACTTCCATCACAGTGAACCCTCTAAGGTCTTTCCTTTCTCCCTTTTTAATTTTCTTTTCCTTTTTTCTTTTTAAACTGAGAAACCTCTATAATATTGTAGATGAAAATTACTTGGAAATAGAAAATTCTGCTCAACTGCAATTCACAAACTTCCCTTGAGAAAAGAGAATACTAACCGAGGTATCTCTAGGCCATTGGGCACCATATTTACAATATAGAGAGGATCAAGATTGCCAACAGTGTGTTCCAATAAGACGCCCACCTGCCAATCAGTGAGAGACAGCTAAGAAAAAGAGAAATACAGCTAATCATTAGACAACATCTCCATATTTCAGGTCTGCATTTTCCATCATTACCATTTCTGGTTTATGGAGGCATTGATGAATTAGTTCTTCCCAAAGATCGTCATCATGCTGCATGGTCACAAATTCTACAGCCTGTGGATAATAAATAGACCTTTATCGTTAGTACCAATCCTTCAAAGGAACAACAGCAAGAGCTCGTTTTGAACAAAATAGAAACTCAGGAACAAGAGCCGAAAGCAGCAGAAGCTCCAACTGAAAACAACCAACTTACCTCTTCTATATCTCCTAATTCATTTATGATGACAGCAAGAGCTTGTTTTGAATTCCCCATTCTTCCAAGGATGAATACTTGCTCCCTTAAAAGATCTCTTCTGTCACAGATCTCATACGCCTGAAGTTGAAATTCAGCAGTGTCATTTTGGAATGTTATGATGCCATTATTACATAACAACTACTATTTAGACTATCCAAACCTTCTCCAATGTGTAATGTTGACTACTGCGAAGAAAAGGGAGTAGCATCTTCGGCTCATACTCAACATAAAGCTCCACCTATCACAGCAAGAAAAGGACAACACATAGTCAGAAATGCAATTAACATAAGAAGCTCCTTGCCCACATGCCATATCCAGTAAACAGCCATAAGTATTGAGAGTTAAACAAGAGCATGCTCACAGGCAATAACTAACCTGTTGACAAGGCATCAAATGTAGCACAAAAATAACAAGAAACATCAACTGACTGGAAAAAATTCCAAGGTTGTTAATATCATACTCAACAGGTCATTCATTTTCCTAAGAAAAAGGGGGTACATATTGGTGCCAGTTGTTTCAATATATCGTTTTCAGGGTTTTCAATGTTATATATAACAACCTAAAATATATACCTAAATACAGAATATCACTAACAGTCAGAGACATTTAAGATTTACATAATTTATAGATCCAGATACCTTTAAACACCAATTAAATAAATGAATTCACTATATAACATATAAACAGAATGTAACATCCAACAAACGTAACAAAACTAAAGAAAATCATGCATGTCACTTATTCTTTTATCAGAAAGTTAAGGGAAAAAAGAGATAAATTTTGGAACCCATAAAAACTGTTTAAAGTACAGCTGACATGGCCAGCCTTATGTAGTCAGAACCATGTAATTTTGGAACCTACTGCCAATTTGTTTCTTCAAAAATTGACCACATACAGACAAGGTGAAAAGCATTTGACCTCCACAGAAATGTATGAAATCTAGAAAGTAACAATGAACATAAAAAATTGAAATTTTGAAGGTAACTGATGCCTACAATATTTACATAAAAGCTATTAAAACACTAATGTAGCTGTCTTATCCATACCTGCATATCATGAAAATCCTTGCCAGCATGTGGGTTTACTTCAAACAAGGAATGCAGATATAAATGCAAGAAATATCTTGAATCACACTTATTTCTAGTATTCAGAAGCTGTGAAACAACTTCAGACGGTGCAATTAAGTCCCTATTTTGGATCAACAAATTAACCGCTTGCTTACAATCAACCATCATCAACTGCACAACCTGCATCATGCACATAGTATTTTTGGCATTAAAAATTATATTTTGCTGGTATCATTCAATGTTAAGAAAGGAAATAAGAGAAAATTTCTTTTTTAATTATATTTTGCTCTTCTTTCCCCCACAGCTCTGTTGAATAGAAAGAGCTAATTTCTGCCCCTATAATTTTGGTTGCATTGTGAAATGTATCTATCTAATGTAAATAAAAGTGTCAACCTAAATGGTGAAATATTGTAATTTGTAAAGAATCAGTTTCAGAATCTACCATACTGGCCTCATATGAACAGGTATTGACATTCTCTACAAAAAACAATAATTTTTAAGAAAGCAAAGCATTCCATAATAATACCTTTTCACGAATAGAATCATGCAAGTTGTGCTTTTCAATGAAGTCAAATATATCTGGCTTCATGAGCTGAAATCACAGACAAGTTACATCAACAAAGAAGCAAAGAAATGTCCAACTAGAGAATGGATGAAAACCTATTTTCCATAAGCAATTTGTATCATACATAATTTTAAGGTTGAAAAAATAAATTAGTCTGAGCACAAATACATTAAAATACTTACATCAGCATACAGTGAAAAAGCTTTCTCATACTGCCCATTAATAACATACAACTCTGCAAGTGCCTATCAAGAAAAAGGGATAGGATCATTCAACATATGTAGCATCAACAGATTCAATTCACATCAGACATTTAGAAACAGACTTATGAACCTCTTTAAGGGCATCAGTCATTGACGAAGTATTTAGCTGGGGCTCAATTGCAGAAATGACAGGCAATGCGGAATAAATGACACGTGGCCATGATTTAACAGTTGACAAAAGATCCTTATGAAATGATGGATTTGTTGCCAGAGCCACAAGAGCAACCTGCAGCATAGCAAACAGGTGGTTTTCATTCCAAGTTTGACAAATGAAAAACTATAAGAGAAGACTACATGTACATTAGCAGACAATTGCCATCCTGACAAACCTCATAAGCAGTATCACGCAGCCTGGGGTTTTCTGTTGGCATATATGGAACCAATACAGGAAGCTGACGGAGATGAGCAAAATGGAATACCCATCTGTCAAAGCAATTGCATTTGATTAACAGGAAATGCATAGAAAGAGTTGCATATAATAATTTTCAGTACCTTTCCCAAGCTGTAGCAGATCCTCGCAACAATTTAGGACACAAGGATGCAGCCTCAGCATATTTCCTTTCCACAATCAAATGATCAAGGTATCTAGATCCCACCTACACATAAGGTGAACAGAAATGAAGAAAGCAACAACTAACTTTAAGAATTACATAGATAAAGAAATGGCAATTACTTAATGCAACAAGTGGAATCAGCAAGAAGAGGTATCATTTTTACCATACATCAAAGCTAAAATGCATTCACTTGCAGCAAGAATCTTTTAATTAATGCAAGGGTTATATATTAAGTCAGTAAATTTACATGGTAACTCATCTCAATTATCAAGCCATTACAAATACATTATATCAAAGTAAAAAAAGAAGAAAAATACTTCATCAAGAAGTTCACTTCGTCCCTGCCCAGCCTCAACTGCTGCTAAAGCTTTTTCATGCCATCCATGCTGAAGAAGCCATGAAATGTGATCCTCAGCATCCCTAAAGTGTCAAAAATGCATAGGTTGAAAATCAAGAAGAATTTACAAGAATAATTTTAAAAAGTACCACATAATATATCAGACAAATTTAATAAAACAAACACAAATACAGAGTATTATTACAAGACGTCAAAGACCATATTAGGAGAATCTTAACAACAAAATTCAAACAAACCTCACTATGTCCTGCAAAACACACCACATAATATGCATTTAATGGCAACTTACAGCAGTTATTCACTATTATAAACCTTTTGCATGTTCTATAAGAATTTGCAACACAATTGTTCATCTTAAGAAAATTTAAAAGTATTTATTTGACTATTATAACTGTTTTGCCCAGCTGCAAATCTATAATAGTACTACAGATACCTTAAATCAAGCCCAATGGAAGCTTGTAAATTTGGCATCAGCTTAAAGGGAAATGATTCATCAACAGATGTACTTACAGTCCCAAGACAGAAAGTAAATTCGAAGTATAAAAGTCATAGTGCAAAAATTAATATCCAGGAGGAGAGTTATTCAGAAAATCCAAATCCATTTAGGGCAAATAAGCAACCAGAACCAAATAGATATAGCTACATTTCATAACAATTAAGTATATATTACTGCATGTTACTACAGAAACCACAATCCTTTTCTCAATTTTTCTTTTTTATGAAAAGCAATATTTATCTTTCAGAAGCAACAAAAATAGGAAGAATCGGAAGTAACCTAGGTTTGGCTATGACAACATCCTTTGGCGATACAATATAGTATATTGGTTCATCACCGGAAGCCCACTGTCCACCGGCATAACTGCTGCCTACATTCATATGAGAAGAGCACAATAACTATTGACTGAAAATTCTGTCTAATAACCATAACATCAAAAACAGAGATATCAACCTGAGAAGGGAGCATGAGCCAAGGAATAGTCCTTTGCTTTGTAGTGCTCAAAGCCATGTACAGGTAGAGCATCAGTTGCCAATTCATCATTGTTCCAAGACACTATACGTACCTCTGGTCTCTGTGCATTTCCCTGCTACAGTGGATTATACATGGGCAATTGGAATTTATTATAACAAGATGGCATAGCAACCACAGCCATAGCTTCTGTCAAGCATAGTATCATACCATCCAGAAATATTGGCAATTTTGTATTAATGGAAGCTGGTGATGCACCAAAGATAGCATATAAAAAACTCAAAATAGGGGGTGTAAACCATGACAAGAACTTGGTTTGTTTTCATTACTGTAAAGGACACATACCTGTCTTGATGGCATTGCACTGCTAAATTCCTTCTCTCCATCTTCACTAGGAATATAGGCTAGAACAACCAAAGCATCAGCAAAAGGTGCAATCCCTGATATAAAATAGCTAGTTTGAAACGATGCCACAATATCTACTTGGTTCGTGTTAGACATAACACGCTTATATGTTCCATTTGTTCCCTTGTTCAGATTTGTTCTTATTGCAGCAATTTTCACAGAAGTACCCCAGCCAATCACCAATAAAGTATCATCCTGAATAGATTCAGACAATGAGCAACAGAAAAAAATGATCGAACAACCTATGCATCACAAAGGCCCGGACCTAGGAGAAGTGAAAACTTCAAAAGAATGAATAATAACAAATAACATTGCAGTTTAGACAACATAAGAAAGTTTGGAACAACCTCAGACATCTTCCATTTTAATCTTTTGACTCATCCTGAATAGGTTCAGACAATGAGCAATGGCAAACAACCTATGCTTCACAAAGACTAGGGCCTAGGAGAAGTGAAAACTTCAAAAGAACGATAAATATTGCAAATGATATGGCAGTTGTTTAGACAACATAAGAAAGCCTGGAACAACCTCAGATATTTTCTATTTTAATCATTTGACTAACCTGCCAAACTAAATGAGGGAGCAAGATTTCAGGATGAGGAGTCCCTCTGGGTCTTTCTATAAATGTAATCCGCTGATCATTTGCAGCATCATAAACTTTTACTCCCGCATCATTAGCCCAAGCAATGAGACTCGTTCTCCATTTCACTGCATGGATTGGACCTTCACCTGAGTGCAAAACCTAAAAACACATTAAAATAGACAACATTCAGAATTCATGAACATCTCAATTTTCAAATAAATTAAAGTCAGGCAAGTATCACGAACCTGATCCTTATAGCCAAGCCACTTTTTGGTATTAAAATACAAGTGACCAGCTAAACCACCAGTTACAAATCTCCTAGATGTTTTTCTTGCATAATCAGGGTCAAGTGCAATGGCTTTCATAGGACGATGATACTCAAATTTCAATTTCTCGTCAGTGAAAAGACTATTTAGTACAACAGAGCCATCATCTGAACAGCTTCCAATATATTCACCTTCTATATCAAAACTAAGGTCATTCACTGCAGCTGAATGAGCAGCAAATTCCTTAACCTAGAAAACAGCAGAACACAAGTTTAATATAACAAAATACATTTTTTTCCCTTCTGAAAACTAATTAATAACTGAACGCAGCAAAAAGATTAACTTAACTAACTTATTCGAAATTACTTGCTTATTCAAAAAAAAAAACTCATTCAAAAATCGAATTATGAGAAAAAGAATGCTGGAACCCAAAAACATAAAAAATAAAATGAGAAATTAAGAATTGAAACGAAACATTAGATCTAAAGTGCTGAAATGAGATAAAATTTCACCTGATTTCCCAAAAAGTCGAGGATATGAACGGTTCCATCGTGCGTTCCGAGTGCGATCATGCGTTCGGCGACGGAGATACAGGAGGCGGCCTCGCCTGAGAGCAGGGAAGGGATGCTACCTCCCATTCTTTGATACTTAAGCCTGGGCTCCTCTTCGTCCTCCTCCGCTTCTTCTTCTTCATCATCATCTACATCTTCGTCTTCTTCTTCTTCTTCTCTCTCGTCGTCTCCTTCGACGCCGTTTTCGGATGGGAAGGGAGACATTTGCAGGGTTCCTGGAATTGAGAAAGGAAAGAGAAGGATCTGAGTCGGGTTTTGGATTTGGTTTTGGTTTGGTTTAAGTTTAAGTTAATAAAATCAGTTAAGCTGAATTATTTATTAGCTAGGCAACAAAGGCACGGTGACGAATGTTGGGTATGCGTGCCATCCGTCATGTTACCCTGTTTTTCTTTTTCTGATTTTCTCTTTTTTGTTTGGGATTTTCCATATGGATGGACCCTGATTAATATAATGGGTAAGTTACACCAACAGTCACCCTACTTTGAGTTAATTGACAAAACAGTTATATAGGTTTCATTTCAGTCACTTAACTTTTGAAAAGTTACAAAACAGTTACTAATTAACAGTTACAGTTAAAGTATTAACGAAATTGCTAATGTGGCAAGTTAACCAGCCACGTTAATGAAGCAGCTCTATTTTCCTCTTCTTCTTATTCTTCTTCTTCTTCTCCATTGCTCATTTTTCTCCGTTGCACCAATGGAGGGTAAAACCATGGTGTATTCCTCAACATCTTTCTCTATTCCTCAACATTTCTCTAAAACAACTACTTCCCCGTTCATCACTGTCACTTCAAGTTTACTCTATTTTGGCAGCAAACCTCCCTGTTTTTTGCCTGCCTATGGGTTATACTATGAATTAAGATATTAAATTCTAACATTCCCTCATTGAGATTCCAATAAGATGGTGTTCCATCATTCAAAAGCCTAGGAAGTACGAAGGCAGAGATATATGGGAGAATAAGACCTTGCAAGAAAACCACCAAATGCATTTGACATTCGTACGTGTCCCTTCTCAGACACACCCTTTTCCACAAAGCATTCATTCAAACCAATCTCCTCCACTCGGATTTAAGGTTTCCACATTGTTTCTATTTAACCTAAGCTACTAATACCATAAGCCAATCACCACCCTCATAATAGTAAAAACCCAACCCCTATTTCTCGTCCCTTCTATTTGGAACACCGAAGCTGTCTTTTCTCTCTTCTCGTGGTGTTCTTCTTCCTTGTTTCTTCTTCAAAGAGAAAGAGATAAGAAAAAAAAAAAAAAAAAAGACTGAAAGAAATCACCTTCGATTCCTCTTCTCTGACCATCTGCGCCATTACTGGGTTGGTTTATCAGCTCGGTTTTTTTCTTCCTTTTTCCACTGTCATTTATAAACTACATTTGTACTGTAAGTTGTTCTTGCTTTTCTTACATGTTTGTTTGTTTGTTTGTGTCGAATGTTGTTTTTAGTTGTTTATTTTTTTGATAAATTTGCAGCATGATGGTTTGTTGGCCTTACTTTGATCCTGAATTTGATAATCTCCCAGAGAGAATATATGGTCCCCCGTAAGCAATCTATACCTTTAATATAACCACTTTTACACTATTATTTGACTCATGGCCATCTTATAAACCTATATATATATATATATACACACACGTATATATATACCTTGGCTGCCTTTCAGATGTAGAGTTTGCATTGACAATGACAGCATGGAGGAATGCACGGTGATAAAGGTAAGCATGCATGCATGCGTGCATGTATGTATGTATGTATTGTGATCATGGATGGTATGCGCAGGTAGATAGCGTGAACAAGCAAGGGATCCTCCTGGAAGTGGTGCAGGTGTTGACAAATATTAACCTTACCATCTTAAAAAGCTACATTTCCTCTGACGCTGGATGGTTCATGGATGGTATACATATATTAATCCTCTCACTGATTTAATCCATTTATACAATATATTGGGGGCTTATTTTGGTGTCTTTTATTTGCAGTCTTTCATGTTAAAGATGAGCACGGCGACAAAATCAGAGATCAAAATGTAATTAACTATATCCAGCAGGTGAATATGGAAGGAGTTCGATGCCTGCATTTTTATTAATTATTTCATAGGATTAATTCCAACAAACGTCCTTAAACTATAACAGAGATTTTAATTTGTTTCCAAACATCAAATATTCTGTCAATCAATATAACCCAGAGGCAGGCAAAAAATAGGGAGGTTTGCTGCCAAAACAGAGTAAACTTGAAGTGACAGTGATGAACAGGGAAGTAGTTGTTTTAGAGAAATGTTGAGGAATGGAGAAAAATGTTGAGGAATACACCATGGTTTTACCCTCCATTGGAGCAATGGAGAAAAATGAGCAATGAGCAATGGAGAAGAAGAAGAAGAATAAGAATAAGAAGAGGAAAATGGAGCTGCTTCACCAACGTGTCAAGTTAACTTGCCACATTAGTTGGTTAACTTGTCACGTCAGCAATTCCGTTAATACCCTAACAGTAACTGTTAATTAGTGATTGTTTTGTAACTTTTTGAAAGTTGAGTGACTGAAATGAAACCTTGGTGACTGTTTTGTCAGTTAACCCAAAGTTGGGTGACTGTTGGTGTAATTTACCCTTAATATAATATATACATATATTGAATTGGTTAAACAACCCGAATTCGTATTAAGTCGTATTAATTGAATTAATCTATTTAAAATTTTAACTGTTAATTGAGCAAATTTTTTTAAAAATTTTTTGTTTTTTGTTTGTTTTGTTAAAATAAGTATAAAATATATAAAAAATTAACCGAATTTAATATATGCAAAATGTACATAAAAAATATATATTTTCGGTTAATTAACCGATTTCGAACCGATTTAACCGTTAACTGAACTTCCAAAAGATTATTAACTGATCCTCGATCGAATTAATTTGGTTAATCGACTGATTAACTGAATTAATTCGATTCAGTCGATTAAACCAATTTTACCCTAAATTTGCACACCCTTACTAATCTCTATATAACAATCCCATATTGTAAAGCAAAAACAATATTTGAAATATAAATCATATTTGAAAATTTTAAAATTAAAAATTAAAAAATATTATTAATATTATTAATTTGTTAGATCTAGATTTTGTTTTTAATAAAATTTATAAATATAATTTCATTTATTAAAATTTATTTCTATTTTATAAAATACTATTAATATATTTTTATATAAAATTTAAATATTTTATTGAAATAATATCTTAACTAAAATTTATTATGTTTATTTTGTTTAGGACTCAAATTAATTTTATTAAAATTTAAGATAAAAAGGTTGTTATAAGGAACTAATTTAGTTAATAGTGCACTTTATATTTTATGGCTATAGCTATTACGGATGAAAAGTTGTTATAGAGAATAAAAATAAAACATAAAAGATGAATTCTACAATAAACTTGATTGCTATTGTTGTGATTGATCTCATGTCTCTTCTCGATGGCACAACCATTACCATAAACAATGAAGTTGTCCCCAATGCAAAATACAAACTCTAATTCAAACAAAATCAATTAATGCATAATGCCTTACTAGCCTGAGTTGATCCTACCATTACTTCCACACTTTGTATGCAAATAAATCACATACATGCATTTTAAGTTTTCGCAACCATCTGCAAGTCATTACAAAAGGCTTGAAGACCATTATAGAATATCTTTGAGAGATCCATACAATTGCAAATGAACTTGCAACTATCGGTTCTCCAATAATTGATGAAAATTTGGTTGTAAAAATCCTAAGTGGTCCTGATCTCGAGTATGATTCTATCACAGCAGCTATTTAGGCTCAAAATGAAGCCAATTCATAGAAGAGCTATTTGGTAAGCTTATTAATAGTGAGATATTCTTTCAAAACTCTACTCCTTTACAAACCAACAATTTCCATTACTATAATCAATGCTCAAAGGTCCACTGCAGTTTATCTTCGTTTCACCTTTAAAATAGACGAAATCAATCACAACAATAACAACCATGGCATTCATAGTAGAACCGCCTCTCATCGTAATGACATCCCTCTTAGCAACAACCCCCTAAGGTTTAATGTCAACTATGTGATCGCTATGGCTACACTGCTTGGGTTTGCAATCTAGATCTCATAACGATCAAGAAGCAAAGGTTAACTTTGCATCGAACAAGATGCCTAACATCATAATGGATCTTCAACACTAGTGCAACCTATCATATCACAAATGATCCTCAAAATTTCCAACTTGCAGAAAATTACCCAAGCACGGAAGAAGTCTATGTGGGGGATGGTAATATGGCTCCAATTACACAGATAAGTTTTACTAAATTAAATGCATTAAGCTCATCTTTTACACTTTCTAACACCTTTTTTGCATCGCCTATTAAGCAAATTATTTCAATTTCACAATTTTGTCAACAAAATTTAGTGTTTATTGAATTTTTTTTTCTTTTTCATTTTTGTGCGAAGGATTTGAATACATGAACTTTAATGGTGTGCGACCAGAGTAAAGATGGGCTTTATGTTTTTTAGAGATGTCAATTTTTTTTTAAACATTTTTCTTTTTGAAAATATTTCCTCTAAAATTAAGAAAAAGAATTTCAAATATTGATTGGGATTTTAATTTCTTATCTAAAAGTCTTCCATCAACAATATCTAGCTCCAATATCGATTTCTCTCTATTTGTTTCGCTAGATATTCCAAATCTCATCTTCATTCCTTCAAGCACACAAACTTTAGAAAGACACCAAACTTCATCAGCTCTTGTCGCGCATAGAGAAAGTTCTTCAAATTTAGGTATTTCACACTCAAATTTAAATTCTTCTTCTTCCCATCAATCTCTCAACCCTACCTATGAAACTCACCCATCTTTGCTACAAACTTCTATTATCACCTATTCTTGATGAAATAAAACCAACCCATTTTTTCCTACATCTAGCCATTGTTCATCTATTCAAGCTACTATATCTCATCTCACTTTTGCCAATCAAACTTCTTTATCTTCTACCTCAAATCCTATCTTAACATGCCAACACCAAACCCTTACCATGTTGTTGACCAATCCACCAGCTCAAAACATCCGCCAACTTGAACTATCTCTGTAGTGCCCCAAATTTCTCATGTCTGTTTCTGTGAAATTTTGACACAATTGTGTATCTGCTTCAGTAATTAAGTATTTTGGGTGTGTGTGTGAGGTCCCAAGTTCAAGCCTTACCTTTGGTAAACTTTGTTATTTTAGGAATTAAGCCCTATCTCTATTCGGTGGGCTTATATTTAATTTTCTGTAATTTCATATTAGAATGAGCCTGCTAGTTCAAGTGGTAAGGGTGTTGGTGTGTTGAAGGTCCCATGTTCAAATCTCTGTGTAAGTGTAACTATTTATATTTTTGTCGGGTGTGTCTGCTAGAGTTTCTGTTGAGCAGGTTTCTGAGTGGGTTAGTGGGGGAGAAAATTAGGGATATGAGAGCATAATCTTGATTTTGGTTGTTATCTTTTCTCTCTCCTCCTAAATTCTCCCAAAAAAATTTGACATCAAAATTTCTTCTCTTCTTCCTTTCGGGTTTTTCTTTTTTTCAGTGAACTTTATTTCAATTCTTTAATTCGGATCGTGAATCCTACGTTCAATCGTTGTTCTGCGGTTTCCTATTCTTTAATCGGTTGGTAAGTTGAGTTATATTCCCTTTAACTATGGTTTGGGTTTGACAGTGTTAGTTCATGTGAGTAAAACGTTAAAATCTATGTTTTTATTCTCGAATCTTTTCGTGGGATTAAAATTCTGTTCTGCTCAGCAGCGAATCATGAAGGAGGGGATCTACCTCTCATAGAATCTTAGTTGGAGGCGCTCAAGAATTCAAGTAAGCTTCGAGTATTCGAATTGTGACTTGATTAGTTCGAGGGAGTTCGGTTTAATTTATCATTTTAGGAGATTAATTCGGGATAATTGGTGAATTGTAGGTTCTGGTGATCTCGGGTGTGTTATCACGTCAATACCGAAGCAGGTGTGTACCCGAAACGTAAAAATCGAGGTTTCGATAAAAGCCAGAAATGGTCACTGTCGACGCCACACGGGCATGTGGTTGGCCGTATGGTAAGCCGTATGTGAAGACACGGTCGTGTGATCAACGAAGGCATGGTCGTGTGCGAGACACAGTCATGTGGTGGCTCGAGTGTGGCCATGTGGGCCACACGGGCTAGGCCAAGCTGGGCATATGGGCCACACGGGCGTGTAGATTATTAGGCCAGGCCATGTGGGCCACACAGGCAAGGCCAATCTGGGTATGTGGGCCACACGGGCATGTGGGCCCATTATACTAAAATTTTTCGTAGGGTCGCACGGGTCATCCTAATCGACTATGGACCTATCGTAGGGTCGGTAAAAGCTTACTAAACCTTATAATTATGTGATTTGTTAGACTATAGTACTGATCTAAGCATGTCTATGCCATGTATATCTACTATCTGTTTATATAAGCACGCTAAGCATGTTCTATATGTTAATTTTGTGTGTATGTACTGTTACTGTTATTAGGGTGGAATGATGTATATTGGAAGAAGTGTTCTGAAAGGCAGTTTTGCCTATTATCTGGCAGTGTTATATCTGTTATGTGCCGCATCGGTATAATATGGTGTGTAAGGTTGGGTGGGTGTTTTAAACCCCACATGTTGTGTAGGATGGTTGGAGATGGTGTTTAGAAGATATGGTAGGATATCTAATTTCTGATTTTGATTTGCTTATCTGTATCTGTATTCTGAGATGGGCTTAGGCCCGAATCTGTATCCAACTGATTCTGATTTTCTGGATGTGTGCATGCTTAATTCTATGGGGTTACACACTGAGTTTACGTAAACTCACCCTTTTTTCTGTTATTCTGTACAGGTAATCCACAGAGTTAGGCGGATCAATGCAGCGGAGGACTCGACGGTGACCACTCGCCATAAACTGTTTTACTTTGTTTTTAGTTTTACTTAAGTTCAGTATTAAGATTTGAGAGTTTGTGTTTTTTAGGACTGTATAGACTTTTAACTTATGGTTTTAGTTTTGTTGCTTGTTTTATGCATGCTTTGTCAAAAAGTTTCTTTTAAAAAAACGACGGTTTACTAAAACAAGGTTTTCTAAATTACGAACTGTATTGCTAAAACATCATGATTTTTCGTAAGCTTTCACTCTAAATGATTTTTTGGCAAATGGATTAATATTTTGATAATGAATACGGAAACATAAGAGTTAAATAAACGCTTTTGAATGTGTTGAAAACAAATAAGAGCTAATAAACTGAATGGTTTTATTATGACGACGTAGTTTACAAAACCCATTTTATGTGACATTGCCAGATTCGGCCATAATGTCTAGGCTGGGTTTAGGGTGTTACAATTTCCACTAGTTATCATTCTCTCTACCCGGCCAAATTGTGTCATCACTAGTTTTCAAAACCAAACTTTCAAGCCTAAAAAATTCTTTAATTTTCTAGCACACCTTTCTCCCATACCCACCTCTTTCAAACAAGCCACTAAGTATCCATACTGACAAGCATCTATACAAAAGGAGTTTGATGCCTTAATAAGCAATGAAACCTGAACCCTTGTTCCTTAATATTCAAATGCTAAAGTAATTTACTATAAGTGGATTTTTAGAATCAAGTAGAAATTAGATGGGTCAGTTAAGCATTACAAAGCTCGACTTGTTGTGAAAGGGTACACTCAACAGGAAGGTGTAGACTATCATTCTATTTTTAGTCTTATCATTAAACCTACAATCATTTGCCTTGTACTATCAATTGTTGTTCAAAATCAGTAGTCATTATAGCAGATTGATGTAAGCAATGCCTTACTACAAGGCTATCTTGATGAGCCAGATTATACGTGGCAACCACTGGGTTTTGAAGACCTAAATCATCTTGACTATGTTTGTTAGTTAAAAAGGCGATATATGGACTCAAGCAAGCATATCAAAAATAGAACAAAGAACTTACAAAATTTTTACTGAAAATTGGCTTCAAACAATCTACTTGTGATACATCATTATTTATCCGTGATGAATCTAGTATTTTTTTTAATTTATCTACTTGTTTAGTCAATGTCATTATCATGCCTAGCAGTAATTTAAAAGTTGCTCAATAGGTTATTACTTCTATTTTACAAAAAAAAAATCATTTAAAGAACTTGGTTCACTAAAATTTTTTCTTGGGATTGAAGTAATACCAACTACAGATGGCCTATTCTTATCTCAAAGTAAATACATCCAAGATATCTTAAATGACATAAGGATGTAAGATAGCAAAGGGGTTCTTACTCCTATAGGCTTATCTCACCATTACAAGTTTCAAGATGAGTCTGACCCTACTATTGTGGCATTCCAAACTCGACCTAATTATTGAATTCGAAAGTGTGACATCATATTACGTTGCTGAAGCAACTCAGACTAACTTACTTCATTTATTACGAATTTAATTTAAAATTTGCAATCATATCAAATTAATGATTATTCATTACAACATACATGCATTATAAATGTTGAATATCTTTAATTATTGAATCTTACAGTTACATGAGTTCAAACTTAGATTAGACTTGAATCCAACTAAATGCCAAAATTCAGTAACGTGTTTTGAGACAATGGAATCTTGTCTTAAAATTGATCTTCCTTATTTACTGTTTATGCTTCGAAGTAATTATGTCTTGAGACATAGGGCTAATGTTTTGATACTAAGCCTTTCATGTCTTGAGACCAGTCTCAAGACATGCCTCTACTGTTTTTTAATTTTAGCTTCGATGTTAGGATGTCTCGGGATAAGATATTTGTCTTGATACCTAAAACAAGGCAAAACTAATTTATGTTCAATTTTTACTAGTCTAGAGACCATGAAGTACATGTTTCGAGACCTACCTGTCAACATGTCTCAAGACTTCTACACATAAATGCATGATCTGGTCATTTTTATTCATAGTGTCTCAAGACATGACCAAAGTGTCTCGAGACTAACATACCAAATAGTCCAAAATGCTATATCACAAGCATGAAAATGACGCCTAATGGTCTTTTAAATCATGGTTTTATTATACCTCACTATTGCATAATCATTTTACTTATGAAACCATATTCTAACCACTTATGGTCATGGCATGAAAGCATCAATTTATCTCAATTATGATAAGATAGTAAATGATATGGATCCATATGGATCTATAACAGGAGTCAAACTAGCTGTGGCTTGACTCATATTGTCAGTTGCATTGCATAATTTTCCTATTTGACTGGACAATCTTGCAGCCCCCCAATTTGCTTTGAGGATTTATTTCTTCCAGGTTTAAAATGTGAACTTGATATCTCAGGGTTTTTTCTTTTTTGCCCGTTTCCATCAATTTGAACATCATTTGAAATGTGAACATCATTTGAAATGTGAACATCATTTAAAATGTGAACATCATTTCTTACATTTTCTTCTTCATTCTCTTCAGGTATTTCGTTGTTAACATCCTCAAAAAAATCACTACGGAGTGTACCAGAAGAAGGTGCCCATGCTTTATCACCTGTTGCAACTATCCCCATGAACATTTGGTCCAACTTCCCTTCGAATTCAGGATCAATGCCCGATGTTCTAAATTTTTGAGCTTCAGGCACAACCTACATATAAAATGATAGTTAATAACAGTAATTATCAATAACCTCATAAATAAGAAGAAAACAAAAATATTCAGAATTATTAATGTACCTTTAGCCTACTCTCCCACCAATCATCCGATGCATCAACGGTTCTTTTTATAGGATTCCACCCTAGACCAGTATCTTCACCTTTAAGTTTCTTCCAAGCTTTTCATTCTTTTTTTAGGGTATCCCACCTATTTTTAAGTTGTCTTTGTGAAAAAGCCTTGCCCGTTTCTTTCTCAAAGTTGGTCATTATTTTCAACCATCCATCTTTTGTGAAATGAGTACCAGGCCTATTGCCTTTCAATATCTCTTTAATACAAATATCACAAAATATTTCTGTCAATCTCTTATCCTACATTGCTTTCACTTTGTCACTACTAACTTCAACCGCCGAAGTACTCATCTATTGTGTATACGAACAGATTCGTTTCAGCCAGTAAAGCAATCAAGAAAATCAAATGTCACATAAGTATATTCGTTTACATGTGTATCCAAATATTTTCCTCTAATATTAATTTTACCAAAAATGGACCCGACACCAACAATGGTGTAAAGCCCTAGCTAATTTGCATTGAACCAGTCTTACTTCACAAAAACTAAATCGCATGCTAATAAAAGAATATACAAAAATCCTTAACATATAGAGAATAGTCTCTACTCCGTAATTTATCAAGAAAAAAGAACACACAAAAATCTAAGTCCAATTTAAAAATAATGCTATGAAAAATCAACTACTATTAGTATTGTTTTTCCAGTAGGTTGCTGCTGATGAGAAATAATAGAAATAAAAACACAAATTTTGTTTAGATCATGAAAAAGGGGAAAAAATGTTCACTGAAGCCATACTGTTCTATGCATTAAAATCCTTTTTAAGATAGTTGAGTTTTCCTTTTTTCCTGAACAATAAGCAGAACAAAAAAGAAAAAAAAAAAAAAAAAACCAAACAAAATATAAGCAAAAAAAAAACCACGGAAGGCATTAATCTTTCTCCATCCATTTTCTTTCGTTTTCCGGGCAACCGAACAAAACAAACTGAATTTAAGAAAAAAAAAAACTAGAGATCTTACAGTTGAAATGAAGCGGAACTGCAAAACAGAAACAAACGAACCAAAAAAGGAAAAAAACGCAAATCTAAACAAAAATTTCACACACAAAAAGAGAACTCACCGAAGAAAAGTTTAGTGAAGGGAAAAAAGAGAAGAAGACCGATTACTGCTTTCAAAAATTGCAGACGAAAAATGCATGAACTGCAAGAAAATGAATAAATAAATAAATAAAGCTTTAAGGCCCTTCCATAATAAAATCAAACAATCAGAAAATAACTAAAAATTAAAGCATAATGAACAATTAAAGAGAAGAGGAAGAGAAGAAAAAGATAAACTCACCGTGGAGAAGAGGAATAAAGAACCAGAGGAAAAATTAAAGTTCAGACAAAAGAGAAAAGGGGAAAAAAAAATTCTTCTAACGTCTATTTGGAAGAGGAAATAATAAGGTTAAAAAAGTAAAACACTAGCAAAAAGCACTTTTTGCCTGAGAAAAGCTAAAATTTTCTACTTTTTCATATGTGAAAAAGCACTTAAAAAAAGTTAAAAAAATTTCCCCACTGATGTCTGTTCTTTATTACTTTTCAGGGAAAAGCACTTTTTTGTGGAAAAGTCCATCTGGGAAGCAATAGAGAACGTAGCCTAAGGGCCCGTTCGTTGCTCCATCTGTGATGGACTTTTGGCCAAAAAAGTCCTTTTCAGTAAAACGGAATAAAGAACAAGGGCCAGTTGCCAAATTATTTTAACGTTTCAGAAGAACTTTTTTACAGATGAAAAAGCCAAAATTTTTAGCTTTTCTCAGAGTAAAAGCACTTTTAGCTGGTCTTTTACTTTGTTATCCTTATTATTTTCTTCTTCCTTTAGACGTCTTATTCCAAATACACTTCTCTCTTTTTTTCCCCTTTTCTCTTTTCTCTGATTTTTCCTCTAGTTCCTCTGTTGATTTTTCGCTTCTCTTCGATCTCTCGGTGGTGGGTGCTTTTCCATATTCTAATTTTCCTTCAATTCTCTTTATTCCAACTGATTCTTTTGCCTTCTCCCTTTCGGTTCCTTGCCTTTCTCTCTTTATCACTTGCCTTTCTCTCTTTATTACTAATTCTTTTGCCTTCTCCTTTTCGGTTCCTTGACTAGTTCAATTTTATCATTGTTTCCACTCTTTACTTTTCCGCTTTTGTATTTTTGTGTAATTATAATCTTTATTCGTATAGGTGAACTTGGTTCGTTTAATTCTTAGGGAGAAGAAAGATCCACTGGAAAAAATATCTGTGAATTATTCAGATTGCAGGTAGGTTGCTGTCACTCTTCATTGTATTGCCATGTTCCTGTAGTTTTGTTCAGTTTTCTTCCCGCTCCTTTGTTATGAATACTCTATGTTTTAGTTTTCTTTTCTACAATTAACCATATTATCCCCTTTAGCTGTGAATGGATTTTAAGTTGGTGGTAGTAAGATAATGCTGTCAAGTTGATCCAACCTAAAAGCTAAAGTTCTGTGGTGAGTGCCTGAAATAGGTTTCAACTGCAACATATTCTCTTTGTAGTTTGTACTAGTTTGTTGCTTTTGAAAGTGTTCACCATGTCTGAGCCCATTATTGACTCTATGCTTGAATCAAAATGAGGAAGCCCTGGATTTGAACCATATTCTAAAATCTAGCTTATTTTTGTAAGTTTGTGCTTGAGGATGTGGTTTTAAATTGCTTAAAATTTCAACAATGGTGTGTGTTAATGTTGTTTTTGTTATGCTAGTTCTTGAGGTGCCTCTGCTCTACATTTATTATAGATATATCTGGTATTCCATATTGGATCCTCTCTTTTTTTTTTTTGAGCCAAAACCTTTTTATGCGATTTAAGGTTGAAGCACATTAGTTGATATGATGTTGTGGAATCAGGAACTGATTGCCGAAATTGTAGGTTGGTGAATTTTAGCCTTTAATATTCATCACAGCCGAGCTTAGTCACTCATAGATATGGTTTTGCCATGCATATCTTGTTGAGCATGCTGATATCTACTCATTTTTATTTTCTAATATTGGGGTTTCTAAGGTTTCATTTGTCTTGTCTCCCGCATGTTCATGTTTTAGCTCCTTAATCTGTCATGTTTGTTTCCACCATTAGGAGTTGTTGAGTTCATAAATAAATTATCAAAGCAAAGACAGAAAGAGAAAATAGATGTCACGAGTATGTGTCCAACATGAGTATGTTCAACTTATTTTTTTCTAATTTTTTTATAAATTTGGAAGGTCCTTAGCCTGCTGCATAATCATCTAAAGAAAAATTGCTTGGGATAAATAAGTTGTTGTGTTGGTTTGCAGTTTTCTTCTATTTGTTGGGTTTCTCTGCTTGCACTTCAATTTCTGGTATTTAATGAATAAATTCATAGCTTCTCTTTGTTTGTTGTGAAACCCGTTTTTTTTCCCTGATATGCGAAGATTTGAATAAGTATAGTTGGTGTTTTCGACTCTATCACTTCTACTGGAAGGCACCTCCTTCAAGCTAAGAAAGGTTCTTTTTTCTATCTTTTTCCTTTGTTGGGGTTAGTTTTGTTTAGATTAAGATAATAAATATTTGCTATCAGATCTGATGCCTTGGTTTGGATATTTCAATTCTTGGTGTGACTATGAGCATATTTGAGATCTTGCGACCTTTTAGGCTAATACATGAGTTTGTAACACAAATGAATATTGCTGAGAGAATGATTGTTATTAATTACTGCACTTTTAGTGGAAAATGAATTTATAGCACACCTTACTTTTTGTAAACTTTATTATGTAGCTTTTAGGCCATTTATGGGGAGGAATTTGTTGGTTTCTGCAGAGTTAATCAGATGGACCATGTAACCTTGTTATTATTACCTCCAGGTACACGAGCTCAAGGATATTGACATCAAGAAAGTGGCTCACATTTCACTTGACCAAACACAAAGTTCCTTCCATGTTGATTCTGGGTATTGCTTGAAATGCGGTTCTTATTGCAATTTTGCTTCTAGGAGCAAAGAAGTTAAAAAGCTTGGGTGATTTGTAAGGTACACGATTAATATTTATAAATGCTTTTTTCGTTGTTCATGATTATATTTTTAATTTTTAGAAATATAAAACTCATAAGATTATCGCTCTCTGCATGTAGGTTGTACCTTTCACATTCAATTAAAATTATTTTGTAAAGCTTTAATTTGTATTGTATGCATATTCATGTATCTTGGCTCTTGCTGAGAGAAGCACATATGTTTTACCTATATCCTGTTCATTGCTTGATAGGTTGCGAGATTCAATAGCTTCAAAAGATACGTGCGAGTACTAACCTTCCAGATGCTTTAAGATCTCTTGGTCTTCTAAGATCAATATTACATGCTTATAACAAAGGCATTGCGAAGTAAGTTTCATTAACTAGTTATTAACACCTTAATCAAAGCTCTGCTGATCCGAGACCCGAGAATCTGAGGATGTAACTATCTATGAAATTGTCTTCTCGAGCGAAGAAGACATTCTTACGAAGGCATTTTGTTTCATTGGTGATTTTGAGCCAGTTAGAGACCATTGTAAAGCATCCATTGAAGTAACCTTTTACTAGTGTAAGAATCATATTGTTGTTCAACTCTTGATGAAACATCAGTTTATGTTGACCAGTTGTGACTACTTTGTCTTGTTGTTCACGGCTTTTGATGTTAATGATAATTGTTAGTGGCTTTTAATAATGTATAACTTTGGCTTTTGATATTGCTTGGCTGAAACGAATCTGTTTGTAAACACAATAGATGAGTACTTTGGCGATTGAAGTTAGTGGTGAAAAAGTGAAAGCAATGTGGGATAAGAGATTGACAGAAATATTTTGTGATATTTGTATTAAAGAGATATTGAAAGGCAATAGGCCTGGTACTCATTTCACAAAAAATGGATGGTTAAAAATAATGACCAACTTTGAGAAAGAAACGGGCAAGGGTTTTTCACAAAGACAACTTAAAAATAGGTGGGACGCCCTAAAAAAAGAATGGAAAGCTTGGAAAAAACTTAAAGGCGAAGATACTAGTCTAGGGTGGAATCCTATAAAAAGAACTGTTGATACATCGGATGATTGGTGGGAGAGTAGGCTAAAGGTACATTAATAATTCTAAATATTTTTGTTTTTCTTTTCTTTTCAATTAGGTTATTGATAATTACTGTTATTAAACTATCATTTTATATGTAGGTTGTGCCTGAAGCTCAAAAATTCAAAACATCGGGCATTGATCCTGAATTCGAAGGGAAGTTGGACCAAATGTTCACGGGGATAGTTGCAACAGGTGATAAAGCATGGGCACCTTCTTCTGGTACACTCCGTACTAATTTTTTTGAGGATGTTAACGATGAAATACCTGAAGAGAATGAAGAAGAGAATGTGAGAAACGATGTTCGCATTTTAAATGATGTTCACATTTCGAATGATGTTCAAATTGATGGAAACGGGCAAAAAAGAAAAAACCCTGAGATATTTAGTTCACATTTTGAACCTAGAAGAAAGAAATCCTCAAAGCAAATTGGAGGGGCTGCAAGATTGTCCAGTCAAATAGAAAAATTATGCAATGCAACTGACAATATGAGTCAAGCCACAGCTAGTTTGACTCCTGTTATAGATCCATATGGTATTCGAAGCGATCAAAAAGTGCTCGACGAAGCATGTCGGAAGAAGTTCCAGAAACTAGTCTGCTATACTTTTTCGCACTTAGATTATTGCTCAATAAGGACAAGCGAATAATGTTTTTATCAATTAATCCCAAGATTAGAGCTTTGTGGCTTAAGACAGAAATGGAGGATAGTTGAAAATTTTCTGATCTTCTAGTGTTTAGAGATATCTATTATGTGACTAAAAAAAATGCTAAACTAGTTTTATCAATAGTTATTTATGTTCGGTTTTTGGATATTGAATTTATGTTTTATCAATGGCTGTTTATGTTTGGTTTTTGGATATTGAATTTATGTTCTACTTATTTATGTGTAATCTACTTTTATTAATAGTTGTCTATATTTGGTCTTTGGATATTGAATTTATGTTCTACTTATTTATACTAAATTAGTTTTTATCAATATTTGTTTATATATGATTTTGGATGTTCAATTTTTTTCACAGGTGATGAGTATAGTTGAGAATTACAGCGGTGATGAAAGTGATGATGAACGGGAAAAGAAAGAGATTTTACAACTCGTATAATGTTTTAACTGATTATTTGTTGTTGCATCTTCTTCCGTGCAATTATATCACGAGAAGTATATATTGAAGCAACCATGCATGGATTTAAAACAGTCAGGTGAGACATGGATCTGAGAGATCCTTGACGGTCATGAATCACGTTGTATGATTAATTTTAGGATGTCTAAAATGGTATTCACAAGTTTGTTGAGAGTTTTGGAGACAAGATACAACTTGCAAACTTCAAGAAACATATCTTCTACTGAAATGTTGGGAATTGTTCTATACATCTTGGGCACCGGTGCAAAGTTTCCCAATGTCGAGAAAGATTTCAAAGGTCTGGATCAACAATAAGTCGATACTTTGCAATTGTGCTTGAGAAAGTTTCAAGGATGGCTACTGATCTAATTGCGCTCGAAGATCTTTTTTTAGCTCAATACCCGAACAAATACGTAATGATTCTAGATATATGCCGCATTTTAAGGTTAAAATTTAATTTTATCTTATTATATTTTTAATATTTTTTGGTCGACTAAAAATATGCACGAGACTAATATGATTATTTGTTCAGGATTGCATAGGTGCAATTGATGGTACTCATATTGCCGCTATTCTTCCACCAAATGAACAAATTCCCTATATTGGAAGAAAAGGTATCCCTACTCAAAATGTTATGGCAGTATGTGATTTTAATATGTGTTTCACATTTGTCATGGCTGGTAAAGAAGAGATATTCAATCATTCACATTCATCATTACGTAGTGTGATTGAACGAACTTTGGGTGTTTTGAAAAAAAATGGGCCATTTTAAGGGATATGCCAAGTTATAGTTTTGAAAAGCAAACGATGATCGTTGTTGCTACAATGACGATACACAATTTTATCCGAAAACATGTCGGTCGAAATGATGCAGATTTTATGGAATACGAAGATATTAACTGGGCATATGAGAAAACTATTGATTCAGAAAATGCGCATGGTCGAAAAAGTGATGATGATGACGATGATGATGATGGTGGTGATGATGATGGTGAATCAAGCAATTTAAGTGGTTTTGAAATGGAATTAACAAGAGATGCTATAGCTTCTAGTTTAATGAATTCACTTTAAATTGTAAATGCTATTGTAAAATGTTTTGTATTTATATTTGGTATATAAATATTATCCCTTTTTGAAACTTTAATCCAAATATATGTAATATTTTAATTTGTTACATTTATATTTTATATGTTATGTTAATATCTAATATGAGTGTTACAAATGTGTTAAAAGCATTAAAAATAAAAAAATAATTTTTAAAATAATACAATTGTGTCAATATCTAATTATAAATATTTAATTATTATATTTAAATATAGTTTATATATTCTAATTAAATTTAATAAATAATTAATATTAATTACTTAGAAATATTTAAAATTAATATTATTTATTAAAATATTAACAATAAATTATAATAAATTATTTTTATATTTTTGCTAAAATATCATAATATTAACTAATTTGAACATTATTTAAATACATATTTGTTACTTTATAATATCATGTCTAAAATAGACATTTTACTTCTCAAAAGCACTTTTTGACAGCAATGTCAAACACTTAAATTTATCAAAAGCACTTCTCAAAAGCATTGCCAAACTGGCCCTAAGTCTTCGTTTGTTTCACTGAAAATAACTTCCAAAAAATGATTTCTGGAAAATAACTTATTTTTTTGGAAAAGCTAATATTTTTTGGTGTTTGGATGAATTTGAGTAAAATATTTTCTGTTGTATGACAAATTTCCTGAAAATATTTCATAAAAGTTTTTTCAATGAAACAAACATATATTTGATATTTATGATAAGTAGTGAATTGATTACAAAGTCATGTTAAGGTGAAATTATAGTAAATAATGAATCTTCATGATGTTAAGGATTAAATTGTAAACTTCATGAAATTTATAATTGAAACAGGAGAAGTTATATGCATGAAAATTTGTTATGTAAAATATGATATTATTATGAATTATTTGATTAAAGTGCTTATATGGTGAAAAAATTACATGGAAATAGGTACTAAATTGAAAAAAGTAAAAAAGTTTAAGTGTGAAACAATTTAATATGTGAATAAGGAAATTGTGATAAAAGTTTAATGAATGTGTTATGAGACGATGAAATATGAATAAAGTATTGTAAAAGTGAAATTGTGGGGAAATATGGATTTTTTATGATGACAAGGACTAAATTGTTAAACTTGAGAGAATATGTGGATGAAATAATAGAAGTGAAATACATAAAATTTTGATATGTGAAACAAGATATTGACATAAATTATGTGATTAAAGTGTAACAGGAAAGAAAATTGATTTAATATGATTAATTAGTGAATGTTGAACTTTTATGACAAAAATGGGCTAAATTAAAAATTTATGAAAGTTTATAATAAAATATATGATAAGTGAAGAATGTAGTAGAAAGTGTAACATCCTGATGCTTTGACTCGATGTTCGGGTCAAGTATGGAGGTGTTACAATGAGTAGAGCTTTATCAGTTTGGAAAATGTCTTATGGAAAAAAATTAGTAAGACATTTCCAGGAATATAAAAAACTTTTTAGATATCATTCAAGTACTTTTGGACAAATTTAAAAAATAAACTAGATATTAATCATTAATATAATTATAGGTGGTTTATAAATATGATTTGATTATTTTATAAAAATTTGCCTTACTAAAAACAATTACTCTTCGAAGGCAAAAAGTAATAAATAAATAAATAATGCACAGTCATTGATTAATAAATATGATTGAATTTGATGTAGTATACTCCATTGCATAGAGACATGGGAAGTTTAAATATTGGACAAAAGCATAGAGACATGGTGCATGTACTCCATCGGAATGGAAAGTTCAGAGAACATGCCCCCACCCTATTGCTCGTGGCCTTTGCCAAAGCTTTGGCTGCTGTCTAGTGGCTTGTAGTGTCAAAGCACTTTATTTGTTGGCCTATCTATTTCTGTCATGTTTTCACTTTGAAACACTTTGTTTTAAAGCTTTCGATATTAATGGCAGCTATTTGACATTCACTACTCTTTATACTTATAGTCGTTAAAACCTTTTATAGATTTTATAAATGCTTAATCATAAATTTGGTTATTAACTACATGTTTTTGTTAAAATAGCCTTAATTGTATTTTTGAGTTTTTTTTTTATCATCAATTTTTATTTTTTTTTCAAATTATTTTTTTAATAGATTTGATGAAAATACCGTTAAAAAAATTAACAGGATGATGTAAAATTTCATATATGAAATATTTTTAATGAGATGTAATTTATTACTTAGATAACCTTACATAGTAATTACATTGAAAAATAATAAAATAAATAAATAATTCATGAAGTTAAAAAAATAAATCTTAATTTAAAGAAAATAAACGTAATTATCTAAAAAAAAGTTTCAAAGTGAATGCACATATTCAGTATTTTTAGTTTGATTTATTAATTTCAGTATTTTCAGTTTGATTTATTAATTATCTTTTTGAAACATTTTAGTAAATGTATGAATTCATTTTGAAACCTTTTTCTAGATAATTACGTTGATTTTCTTTAAATTAAGATTTATTTTTTTAATTTCATGTATGATTTATTTATTTTATTATTTTTCATATGTAATTATCTTATTGGGTTACCTATGTAATAAGTTACATCTCATTAAAAATATTCCACATCATCCCCGTTAAATTTTTTAACGATACTTTCATCAAATCTGTTAGAAAAAATAGTTTGAAAAAAAAAAACAAAGATTGACGGCCGAAAAAGGCTCAAAAATACAATTAGAACTATTTTGACAAAACATGTAAACGTGGCTAAATTTGTCATTAAACCTTTTATAAAAGACAGTATGACCTACAAAATAAACACAAACTTTTAAAGGTTAGTTGTCACATCCTAAAAATTGGGTTAGAAGGAATTGAGTAAACTAGAAGTTTTCTTGTTCTTTTAAAGTTATGTTTCAGCGATTATGAAAAAAATGAGTTATTGGTCTGGTGGTTAAGAGTTAGTGAGTTCATCCTTGAAATCCAATTTCGAATCCCTTTCCTTGCTTTATTCTTATTCAACTGAGCTTTGAGTGACACCCCAAACATTGTGTCTCTCTTCATTGTTGTGTCGTCACTTTGCCTATTATTTTTGCTGCCATTTTTCCAACCATATTACTAATGTTTTTAATCATTAAGCCCTAAAACTCTCCTTTCTTTTTCTTCTGTTGTCAATTTTTGTTGATGTTCTTACAACCAATTTATTACTATTTCCAGCCTCTAAAAGTCATCCCCATTGCTGCCACAAATCCTTCCTTATGCCGATCCTAGATCGATCGCTTTGTTGCCGCCGTTGGAAGCATTGCTACCCTTGGAGCACCATTGTTTTGGCTATTGTTTTTCTTTCCATTTGTTGCACATCCTTATTGTCATTTTTGTCACTTTTTCCTTGTTTAAACAGTCCTTCACCTTGTTGTTTTAGTGCGCATTCGGTTTTGTTTAAATTGTCGTCACAAATCTAGTCTTCGAGAAGCGTAAGTGTTATTTTTCGGTTAAATCTTGTGTCATTTTTCTCCTCTATTATGTTATATTTTGGCCGATTTTCATTAGCATCATATGATTTTTGATGATTTTTATGTTGAGGGATCAAATCTAAACTCCTCTGGTCAGCAATGACGACAAACCTAATTCATATTTTCATTTAGTAGCGAAAAAGTGTAAGTTGATCTACCGAAGTTGGATCTAAAGTGTCGCTTATGTAGTACTGATTGGATGAACCCCAGAAAGGTGTTTTAGGCTGATTCTAACCTTGATTTTTCCATGTGTGTGTTTAGATTCGTTCGTTTTAAGTCGTGGGAAATTACGGATTCACAATTGGCGCTACAGACTTGCGTAATTTAGGTGTGGGACTTAGTTAAATGTGAATTGTGTATGTGAGTACTTCTTGTCTGATTTGGCCAAATGTTAAAGGCCCTATTTAGGATTGCCTGAATGTGAAATTGTCATATGTGATTGATAGATGGTTTATCATTATTAAGGTTGATCATTTGTGTTTGTGATGTGCACTGCATTGTATATTTATGAAAATTGTTAATATTCATTGGATGCATGTATAACATGAGACTCTTTGTGACACTGCTCAAATTGAATACTAAGTATGCCCTGACTGTATTGTACATTATTTGTTTGTTACATACCATTGATGCTATTGATTGATTGATTAAAAGTGCGCAAGTCATACTCTGAAATTGTTTTCGAAAGCATGTTAAACATGCCATTGTTTTGCACTATAACTATTTCTATCATGCACGATTGTGTTTCATTCATGGCATATCATATTGCATTGCATGAGAATTGGGATTGATGGATGACAAAGTAGTTCCGTGGAGTTTTTGTAGCATTTAAAGTCTGCAACATTGTTGCCAGTTCATTGCACCGGAGTATTGTAACAAGTATTGGATATTGGTGGCTTAACCACATCATTGACAGCATCGTCTGTATTTTATTGGCAGCTTGTTTGCATTATTGGTAGTTTACCACAATTTGTTATTGACAATTTATCTGCATATCTGGTGGCTCGTCCATATTACCGACAGCTTGTCTGCAAACTGTTATTGGTGGTTTATCCACACTAAGCTATAGCTCCTAATTATTTTGGTGATTTGGTAGACGGGTTCTGAGGACTCGTTGTGTGTAGCTGATGGATGGGTAAGACCTTATTGTATTGTTATTCTTGAGCATGCTTATGCATAACGGTTGAAGACATCATGATTCTGTGAATTCTGTGTACTACTTTGATTACCGATAATCTCTTAGCTTTTGTTCTCAATTTTTAAATGGGTTTCTTGCCTGATTTGTAAGTTTTACATACTTTGTTTGTCTTTGATTAAAACTCACACTGGCTTTTTAAGCTCATCCCGTTAGTTTTACATTTTTCAAGTAGTCCGCAAGGTTAGGGCTCAAATTTGGCAATTTGGAGGTCTCATCTCGGTTTTTATTAAATAAATTATTTATTTTTTATTTAATTGGTTTGTAATAATTATTTTTTTTATGAATTGTGGCATGAGTTTAGATTTTGGGATATATTTAATTATTGCATGCATGAACATTAAGAATTGGATAAGTTAAATAACTGACTATATTAATAATTGGTCATTAAAGTTAGTAATTATGGTTTTATAAACAAATTGTGAACACTAATTTTTCCACTGCAAAACTGGATTTTTGGAAACTTTGAATAACAAATAATGGTTAAATATGTAATATGTTTTTAAATTTAATGTGAATCTTTTAACTGGAATTTTAATTGAACTTGGCAAAAAGAAATCCCATTACGATTTTTCGAAAAATAAGCGAATACTTTGAAAATAAGTTTACGAGAGTTCACTTGATTCTTTTGGACCATTTCGATGGTCGATGTAACCTTCAAATCTGGTCATAACTTTTGGGCCAGGTTGGGAGGTTATATTAATTTCACTGATGATTTCAAATTATTTCTTATCTTAATTTGTTTATTTGCTCAAAATGAAAATTTAATGGAAGTGTTAGTATGTATTGGTCACTACGGTTTAACATCACAAAAAACCATGCAAATAAAACAGAAATAACAAAAAGGTTTGTTTACGCAGTTTGATTTTCCTACGTCTATAGAGTTTAGCTTAGTGAGTAATTTCGCTATCTTCTCACAAATATAACAAGTGAATCACACTCTATCACTCCCCAAGTATCGAGATCTCACCTTTGTACCTAAAGACTAGAACACTCACCTCCAAATCGTTCCCCTAAAAACTTGGGCAGTAAACACTTCACCAACAGTTTGCACTCTCTTACAAAAACGCTCCTCAATGAACAAATTAGAATGCACTCAATAAGCTCTCATCACATAACCTAGACAAGCCTCAAAGCATATATCAATTTTGGCTTGCTCACATAGAATCTAGGTGAATACAAAGTAACTCATTGAAAATAACTAATACTTCAAGAACAATTAAAACAAAATCACTCGAAAATATGCTCTCTAAAATCAACAGCACTATCTCGATCAAGTCTTCACATTCAAAGGATTTAATTGATTCACTCGAACCCAATCTTCAAACTCCAAATATTGATTTCCATAGATGGACCAACGTATCTTGAAAATAATAGCACATAACCAAGTTCAAAGACTTTCTTCGTTAAATTACCAAACCAAATAAAGCAATAAGTTTTAAACCACTTCACTGATAGTTTGCAATTAACACTACCAAGTGCTACTCAACTATTTTCTGCTCATTTTACCTCAACAGAAATTTAAGTTAATTGTTTTAATTTTTGAAATGTTTCTATTTTATTCACAAATAAGGTATTGTTTCAATAAGATTTTTCTATTAGTTTAATCTTCATCAATTTAAATGTAATATTTAGATCTTAATTTATAATTTAATCCATAATTTAGAAAATTATGCCAACTTTAAATATTAAATTTATTAAATATCATCATTTAAAAATAAATACATAAAGAAATTCAATTTAAAATTTTTTATTCCTATTTTTGGTTAATTTAGTCATTCCCATTAAATAATTTCATATTCTAGTCACTTAAATAAAAATGATTAAATTAATAAAAAGATTTTAATAACCAAAAACATGCTAAAAACATACTAAAACTTGAATGATTATCCAAATAGAATACCTTTCTTTTATTATTATTTATAAAAGGGAAATTTAGATAATAAGAAAGAAAGTGGGAGGAAATGAGCGCATAAGTCTAGGATTTGGCTCCCGAGTTTGGTTGGGCTGTATCATGTCTTTTAGATTTTTTGAATTGTTTATAAAAATTTTATTTGATTCGATTCTGGATTCTTTTATATTAATTTTAGATTTTGAGATTCTAGAATTTATTTTGATAAAATGAGATTGCTTTATGATTTTTGAATATTAATTGATAAGTTTTAAAATTTTTATAAATATTTCTATAAAAACCATAAAATTTTAAGTAAATAAAATATAATCAGCTAAGAAGAAAATAAATAAAAATAATCAATAACTATTATGTAATATCTTGAAAAATAACTTTTTTTTATATAATACTGTTATGTTACTTTTATTATTTTAAATATAAAACATTTATTTTTTAATTATAAAAAAATTAATTATAAATTAAATAAAGAATAGAAAGCAGTTTTTTAATTTATAAAATATAACCACCCAAATAGTATCATTTCAGATCGATTTTTAATCTCTAGTATTTTCTAAATCCTCCCCAGGACTAGAAAAACTGTGAAGGCGGTCTAATTCATACTTGGGTCAAGGCAGTTGATTTAACAAACCGACTTTATTGTCGTTTAAGCATTTGGGGTAGAGTAGTTTACTTTCTTTCTGTACCATGCCTTTCTTTTAACTTTTCTTTATCCCTACAGGAAAAGAAAAGATCCATAGCATATTGTGGAAAAGGAAAGGGCCTTTCTAATGCCTCCAAGGGCCTTGCATCTCATATTTTTTCTTTTCTTAATTAACCATAATGACGCCAGTTTTATCATCAAATTTGTTGCCAAATTATTTCTTTATGCAAACTAAGATGATGAATCAGAAAACTGAGTCACCAAATCAATGCATGCAGTGATTGTTGTAATACTTGAAATTCTGATTCGAGAAACCCGACATTGGTGTAAATGTGATATATATATATATATATATACACAGGCTGATTGTGTTAATACGTCGGTTAAATACTAGAATGAAGCGAAACGAGCAGTCTGCTTGAGCAATGAAGAAGATGATGCTCGAATCTAAGAGGGACGCAAGTAAAGCTTCACAAAACAAGGGAAAAAATGGAGGTTAAGTCTAAAACAAGGGGAGGTGGAAAAATGTTGCATGTGTTTTGATCCTTTCTTGATACAAAATGCATCAGTCGTCGTGTTCTTTTGCTGCCATGCTTATCACACGACTTGTTTGATGGATTCTACTGAAATTAATAGCACCAACAAAAAAGGGACTGGAGTCACCTCTGAGGGGCTATATGAGTACGAGTACGAGGAGGAGGAGGATGACAATGGTAGCGAGGCCAGAGGTCCTCGGATGCGATGTGTTCTATGTACTACAGTTACGACTTACGAGTTAAATTTGGTTTGCATGCCTTTATATGTGCGTGTGGTGTTTGGGTGTGCGTGCTTTTTGCTCGCAAATTTTTTTCCGGTCGTGGTTTAGGTTTTGCTTACCTTGTGCTCCTGCCTGTTGACATTCATGATTCTTTCTTTCTTTCTTTTGCCCCCTTCTTCTTATTCTCTTGAATGCTGTTGTGCCTAAATCAGTGGCAACTTTTGTATTATATAGATCCTCATCCATGTAATTATTGGAAAGTGTAATTAATCCTTTTTGGCGGTTGATGATTTATGTAGTGTATCTTGCACTCTAAACAAAGTTTTCAATGACATAATATGCTATGATTTGCAGCGAGTGCTTGACCACTATCACAATCCGTTTTTCATACACAGAATGTTGTGGATAAAAAGATCATTGTTGGCACGAGTTGGATCAAAGCTTAGGGTAATTTTTTATTATTTTGGTTGACTTTTGTTGATACATCTTTGCTTCTCGCTTTAAAGGTCTGCTTCTATAGCTAGAGGTATTTATGTCATTAATTACTATTAGTATATGAACCTTATTCATGGTTGGGACGGATATCATTTTTAGAATACTCGGGAAAAAGTTGATGATATGATTATATATTAAAGGAGAATTGAGTATATCTTTGTCATTGACTAGTTCTTTCGTTCCGGCTTCTCTTTGAAAAGATAGGCGGTTGATAAAATATGTGCTTTATTCTCATAAATGGGACCAAACTTCTAATTACATGATTAAGAAATAAAGTGAACAATCTCTACACCACTACTCATTATTACCATACGTGTTTTAGCTGTATTTGCATCATGGGATTTTTAATTAGGAGCATGAAAATAGAGAATACCAAGTATAGCATGCAGTTATGGTAAAATGGGCGCTGCTAAAGCATTAATGATTAGTGAAGCTCAGTTGATATTGGATTCATCGATGCCTGAAAGTTCCTCCGAAAAGGAAAGAGTGGGAAATCTTATAATCACATCACATCCCTTTCTTAACTTCTTGTTGTTGGATTGTCAACAGTACCTTTTTCTTAAAGTGTAGGTGTTTAGCCAGCATTGTGGAGACTTGGATTCCATTTGTGTTAGAGTTAAGTATCCATTTGAACCCAACTGCAGCTGAGCATTAAAAAAAGGGAGAACCAGTTAAGCCATTGAGCAAGAGGGAAATACCAACTTTATACATTGGTATTCTGGACTGGGCTTGGGATTACCCTTAGATTCTAAAGGGTGACTACAGTCTTCGTGAGTAATATCACATCGCCCTTTTGGGAGGTTCAGAAGGATTACCGATATCTTTATCCTTCTAAAAAGGAGTAGGTTGGGGAAGAAGGGTTTTGCTCAATTTGAGTTTTTTTTTCCAGGTAAACAGAGCAGTGATAAACCTTAATGGCCATAATCACAGAGTTCAAGGTTACTAACTAGGCCTATTGATAATGGACCATCAGACCCAAGGAAAACCAAATTGGAATTGAGGTTCGAATCCAAGTCGATTACTAGGATCAAACCTGTAGAAATGGTTGGCAGTGAAGAAGGTAAGAAGTCGATTACTAGGATCAAAACTGTAGAAATGGTTGGCAGTGAAGAAGGTGAGAACATTAGTCGAAAGTGAATCTGGGGTTAGATATATATTATTGGAATTAGCTGAGATTGAGTTTGGCAAATGATGGGTGGGGAGGTGGAACAAAAGGGAATTTCCAGAAACGGCTTGTTTATCTTATTCTATTTTGCTGAGCTTTCTTTCTTATCCTGATTTTTGCTCACTTGCCATTTTACTCTTAGGAATTACTTGCTTTCTTATTGATTTTTTTATTTGTTGCTTCTGTGAGCATTAGTTGCTTTTTATATTATTCATATTAAAATTAGATCCAATCCACCCATTGAATCGATCAAATCAGAAATCGACAGATTTGAATGTTCAACTATCCCACCAAACCAAAAAAATATTCAGAGCACTAAAAACCAATTGAACCAGGTAAGAAACCAAGTTCATCAAGCTTCATCTTCCTATGCTGCTTTCATCAGGCTCCAAAAATTTATATATTATTATTAAATTAAAATTAGGATTAAATTGAAATAATTTATAATATTGAGGGTTAATTCTTTTAAAATCATGATCAAATTGATATGTAAAAATTAAGGTCCAAGTTTATGTCAAACGCTTAACGAAAATAGACCAAAAACAAATTTAATTAGTTAGGTAATTATTTTAAAAATTTTCAAAGTTATGCGACTAAGAAAAAACTTAAACATAGTTGAATAACTTATAATGTGATTTATCCAAAAATTTATACACAAGCTTCTATGCTATACAAAATTCATGCATACGCACTATGACGACATAGGGATTATATATTAAGAGAAAATAAAAGTTGAAAAAATATACGCAATTTCATATACATATTCTGAAGTTGCTATCAAAGGATAAATTTTACAATGATTCTGGTCCCCTCCCCCATCATTTCATCATCTCGCTCGAGAATGAGATAAATGGAGAAAATTAAGTATAAACCCAAAACCATTTCGCTGAAAAAGATTGTGTGCTTCAAAGAATATACTTTCAAGTTTTCTACGCAAGCAAAACCCAATGTAAACATAATTTCATTTTATATATTTGTATAATTTTTTAAATGATTTATAATTTAATTTAGCTATAAATTATATAAAATTTTAAATCAATTGGACATTTTTGGATATTATTATTTTTAATATATACTTATGGTTGAAATTTTTTTTATCGAATAAATAGTTATAGCTTTATAACTTTTTTTTTAAACTCGACTTATATAATCTAAGTTTAATAAAATATGAAATATAACAATAAAGTAAAACAAATATAAATGTATAAAAAGTTTTGCAATTATGTAAAATTAAGTTAATTTTACACTAATGAAAGTTAATTCCTCCTCCCTATAATACTCATACTACGCATGCAGATGAGCAATAGTTGGGATTGTGGGCATGAAATGAGATACACGTCGTGGTAGCTAGCGTTGTTGGAAAGGAATTATAAAAGTTTGTCCACCATAAAATTACCAAATCATCAGCTTCCTTTATTTCAAACTTTTTTTTTTTTTAAGTTAAATCAAAGCATCAAGATGGTGGTTATCAATATGCAAAAATCATAGAAAAGAATTTTAATTTTGTTATACCCCTACCCGGAAAGGACACGTGGCACCTTAAGGAGACATTTGAGAGACTTCATGGGCGGTCTTCTGCTTACCTCCAGACGTACAACACTAGATATATTTCCCACCTAAGCATCCGAACAATCCTTCATCAGCCTGGCTAGTCACTGGGTGACCTAACACCCAAACGCCTCATCCTCCAAGCCACCTGCTTTTAGCGGGTGCACACTCATCTTCAAGGGGGGACCATCGAGGGGCCGCTAAACGTAACAATCTTGTACTACTTCAGCCAAGGGAATGCCAAAGTGGTCCAACGGCTTTACCACTAGGTCGATCACACGATCACCATGTTCCATATTTGTCGGTGACATGGTTTCATTGAATACAAGACCTCCTCCTCTATAAATACCATGATGAAAAGGGAATTGAACCTCAAGCTTTTCAACAACCTTAAGCATTCCCAGCACTCAGTACCATCAAGCCTCTTGCCTTACCTCCTTTCTTCAGCTCTCCACCAGTTTAGGTGACATGACCCTCCTTGCTCCACCACCTTCTCCTTCTTATCTCCTCCCTTGTTGACACTTGTATCAACAAATTTATATAAAATTGCAATGTGTATTTTGTAGGTCTAATTCTAAATTTCATCTTCTTTTTTTTTAATGAAAATTCAAAAGTTAGTTCTTTTACATTAATTTGTTAGAATTTGGTTCTTGTACTTTGCGAAAACTAAGAAGTTAATCAAATTGGATAACATTGTTAAACCATCCAATTAAATCACTAACTTGAAAATAAGCAATTCAATAATTTATATGCAAAAAATTAACAAAAATCAACATTTCAACAATTTATATACACGTTATACCATTACGCCTAGTCACCTCCCATACCCACTTGAATACCTCTTTCACATAACCATGCCATGGCATTACAGATGCATTTATGAAAGGAGCATTACCACGATACCACCAAGGGTTACTATCACAACAAATCGAATCTCATTAATATTTCCAACTTCCCATGCTTATCAATCCCCAAGGTGGTCACATCCAACCCATAACCTAATCTAGGCCTAAGTTGGACTGTAATACCCCTCACCCGTCCCAATGATCGGTACAAATGGGAGATGTCACCAGAGCATTGACAAGTAAGAAATCTCAAATTTACTTAAGAGTAAAAAGTTTAGAACATTTTAATAAAAGAATTAAAATATGTTTTAAACAAATTGAAAGTTTTAAAAACAATATAAAATTATTTAGAATTGGTTTGGAGTTTACCAAAACTCAAAACGGGCCCTAAAAGGCAAAATGACTTAAAGTAGTGTAAGATTGAAATAGGGCACGAAGTCGCAACATTGGGACATACGAAGTCGCGATGTGACTTATTGTTTGGTGATGTCGCGATGTTGGTCCCCAAAGTCACGACGTCACTCATTGAGTGTTACCAAAACACTTCAAAATCACTCTAAAGTATATCCCAAACCTCACCATATCATTGCAACATAAATAATGTCATTATAAATCAAAACTTAAACTCATTTAAGCTTAATAACTTAGCATGAACACATCCAAAATGAAATATGCATATTTTGTTTAAGAGAAACAAAAAAGAGGCTCAAGTTTATCGTTTAACTTTACAATTGTTGACTAATTTAAGTCTTTGTATACATGTCAATTATCCAATACAAATGGTATTTAAACACTTGAATTACAACCTTAAAAGCTAGATGCATGATGCATGCTCCCAAGCCAACTGTAACACTCCATACCCGACCCAATTGACAGGTCCAAGCTACGGGATGTCACATTCATTACTGGAGCAACTACAACAAAATACAATTAAATTTCATAGCTAACATATATTATTTAGTTCAAAACATCATTACAATATAATATATAATCATAGATGAGCCGTATGCGAGCTTATGAAAGCTCTTTTAATAACTCAGGGCTGAATTAGGACTAAAATGTAAACATTTCAAACTATTGAGTTGATGTCACGACTTTGAGGGTTCAAGGTCGTGACTCAACTCACTGACTTGTCCTCGTTGCGACGTTGAGATCTTGATATTGCGATGTCACTCTGATAAACCATAAATTATACATATTTTAACCCCATGCGTGGCTTATTTTTGGATGAGTTTTCATTAGATTTGATGAATTCGATGCTCCTAATCCTTTAATTTCATGTTTTACACTCAGGAGACTTAGGGAGTCGAGAAGAATGAGAAACGGGCCAAAAAGGGACAATATAGGCCTACATTGGAAATCAACACGGCCTGGACTTTCGCACACGGGCAAACCACACGGCCGTGTGTAACGAGCAGAATCAAGCACGGCCTAAGGCTATCGAACACGGGCGTGTCCCTATCGGACCCAAGTTTAATTCTACTCGAAAAAGGCTACTTGTGATCCAAGAAAGGCGTCCCAAAGCCTATAAAAACACCCTAAGGGAGGACCTAGGGGGGACGCAGAGTAGAAGGCAGAAAATACTCGAAGACAACCATCGGGAGTTGCTTGGAAGAGGGATCTCCATCAAGACTGAAGATCTCCTATCAATTTCTCTTGAAGTTATTGGGTTTTCTTATGTTTTGTAGTTTTCCTTATTTTAAGATGTTTTCCTCTGTCAGTATGAACTAAATCCCTTAGATACTTAAGGGGAAGAAACCTAGATGGATCTTATTATTATTTGATTTATAAGATAAATACTTGTTCTTATTCTTAATTGTGAGTTCTTATTTTTGTTTTGATAATTCAGGTTATTGATTCAAGTCGAATATGCTTATTCAGAAGAGCAAAAGTCTCTATTTAAGAGTAGATCAACACAATTAAGCGGAGTTGATTGCAATCCTAGAAATAGGGCGATATAAATCTACCGGATTAGAGTCAAATCGAATAAGGGAATCCATAGATCGAGTTAATGCGACAGTAGGGGTTTTAATTAGAAAGAGATTTCAATTAATCAACCTAGAGTCAGTTGTTTTTAGTCTTGAAAGAGATATTAACATAATTCAGGGATTTCTATGGATTAAGTCAAGTGAATAAATCGTATGAATCAGAAGTAATAAGTGAAGTCTAGGTGGATTCTTCTTTGGGTATTGCCTCTCTCATAAAGTTGTCTAAAAGTATTTTCCCAATTCATCCTCTGTCGTGTTCCTAATTAGTTTTAGTTTAAAAGAAATCACTCTAATTCTTAGGCTAGATAATAGAAAGATAGTAATTACTAATACACTTGGTCCTTGTGGATACGATATTATCGGTCTTACCATAACTATACTATTGAACAATAGGTGCGCTTGCCTTTATTGTGATCATAGTTAGTTTAAGACACATCACACTCACTGTTTCCAAAAGGTCCATATGATACCAATTTAGAACACTTAAAACAATTGTATATTTGATTCATTTCAACCATTTCAACTAATATGCCAGCTCCAACTGTAATAGGCCAATTTCGCCCGGGCCCATACAAAAAAATAATAAAACAAAGTCCAAGTCCAGTCCAAAATATATCATTTGGCTCGATCGAAATGACCCATTACTTGAAAAGATTGAAGGTCCATCTACAAGCTTGACGTATATGGAAACACGATCTTCAAGAATATGCAATCTTAGATATGATATGCAAATCTTAGATATGATATGCAATCCTAGAAGATATGGCATGTAACCTTAGAAGATATGATATGCAATCTTAGATATGATATGCAAATCTTAGATATGATATGTAATCTTAGAAGATATGGTATGAAATCTTAGAAGATATTATTTTGTAATCTTAGAGATTTAATTTGTAGATACCTTTTAATCTTAGCCGTTGATGTAATTGATCTGTACCGTTGGATTTGGGGAGCTCAACTATAAATAGAGGCCTCTCCCTTCATTGTAAAACACACTTGGATTTTGAGTAATAAAAATTCTTGAGAGCATTCACTCAAATTTCTCTCTTTTGCGTTCTTATTTTCTGTGGCTTGTTTATATATTGTTCTTTGCTCATCTTCGTTTCTTTTTTAGTTGCTTCTGCTCGAGTTAAATTTTGGTGGAGGAATTTCGTTGAATCCTCATATTGTGGGAGTTATGCGTTTTTTAACTTTTTTTATTTATCCATTTAATTGCTTAATCATTATTTATTCGTTTATTTTAATTATTTTAAACTTGTTTTTCTTTTTTTTTCTTTTCCTTATTTACATTAAATTGTTTTATTACATATATTATTATTTTTATTTGTTATATATTATCTATATATTATATATTATTTAACTTTAATCATATTATGTATTATTTAAAAATTTGTATGTTGTACATCATCTAAATTATTTTATTATTAAGGCAAAATTTTTCATATATTATTTATTTAAAATATATATATTTTGTATATATGTATATATTAACTATTTTAGATTTCGCCATATTTTTTTTATTTTTTTAACGATTTTTTTAATATCCCTTTATTGTTTTGCGTATATCATTTATCTTATATTTTACTTTTATACTTGGTCTTGTATATAAAAATATTGTATTCATTTATTGTTTTTTTTTTGTATAGATTGTTTTTATTGGAATAATTATTGTTACTTTATATCTTTTATTCATGTTTTTTTTATTTATTATTCTTATGTTTGCTTTAGTATAGTCATTTTATTATTTGTACCATTTGCTATTTTACATTATTCTTTCTTTAATTATCTATATTAGTATTAATTGTTAATATGACCTGTAATTTTAGTAAAATGCACTTTTTTTTGTAATAACTTAATGTTACATTTTTTCAAATCTTTGTTTAAAAAATGTCTATCTCCTTTAATTACCACATTTTATCCAAAAGTTTTTCTTAAATAAGGCAATGTTTTGTGTTCAGAAATTCGGGAAATAGTGCCCTAACGTGCTGGGTTTCGATTTTCCGTTTGACTAAATAACTAAATATCCTTTTAATTAATTTTGTAAATCATGAGATGATTTTGGTCACGAGGGTTTAAAACATCATGTCCTAACGTGCTGGATGTGATGTTTGTATTCTTTCGGAACAAAGGAATCTCAAGTTCTAACTCAAATTGTTCAAGTTTTTAAGAAATCATGTTTTAGGATCTTTTCAAATTTTCGACATTTGGACAATAACTAATCAATTCGGTACCAATTTTGGGCGTTACGAGGGTGCTAATCCTTCCTCGTACGTAACCGATTCCCGAACCCGTTTTCTTGAATATCATAGGCCAAAATCAATGTTTTGAAATAAAACGTTTTATAAGGCGATCCGATCACACCTAACCAAAAAGGGATTGGTGGCGACTCCCATATTCGTTTTCAGAAAAGGTCTACCCCTTTTTTTTTCAAAACAAAAAAAAATGGTTTCGACAGCTTGGCGACTCCACTGGGGACATAATAAGAGAGTCAAGCTATAAAATTGATTATTTCCTGTCCTTTTGTCCAAATTTAAAAATCTAATTTGAAAAACTATGATCCTTTTTATTGCATGAGGATTTATTTTTATAAAATATCTCTGCATTGCATTGCACGATCATTGTGGTCACTCCTTTTAAGTGGGAGTGAGAAACTATGCCTTCGTGAGGTTTTCACCTCCGCATGGGCTAGTGGACTGCTTCCGGGATACATCTGTACCTATGTCTTCGTGAGGTTTTCACCTCCGCATGGCCATAGGGAAATGTATTCCCCTGAACTGAACTCAATTTATATGAGCCTATAATGGGTGAGGATTGAGGAATCTGCTGGTTCAGGTACCCTCCCTTTAGAACTAAGCCACATATAGTGATCTTTAATAGCCAACCCTAGATAGAGCTATATTGAACCCTAGTGGTCACCCAGATAGGTGCCCTATTTTGTTATTTTTCTTGTGCTAACATGTTCTCTTTTATTTTGATTGCATTGCATCCACATCATAGAAAAGAGTTGTTGATTCATAGAAGAGTTTGTCATGAGAAAATGGATTTCTTGATAACGTGGATTATAATATAGTCGTCCGAATATGGTCCAAGTAAACACAGCGAGAGAAGGCTGATAGTCCATGAAGGAATACAAGACTTCATTGCCCAAGGATTCAAGTTGGCAAAGACTATTCAAGAATCACCACGTCTTGGCTTTCTTGAAGAGGCTAACGAGCATTATGGAAATAAGTGAGCAGTGAGTCGCGGCCCAGATCAAGCAAAAAGGAGCTAGTGGAGGCATCTATTAGAAGGTTGCAAGATTTGACCTTTGCAAAGAAGGGGATTGATGTTTGGCTTGGAATATGAGGGCAAGGCCGCATATGTAATCCGTTTTATGTAAAGAAATTTGCTTTCTAGAGAAGTTTTTCTAATGTAATTGAATTCATAATCAACGCCTCTTTTTCTTTTGCATTCATTCCATGCATCTACATTGCATTTCATCATATGCATTAAAATCCATAGAGGGACCCTAATTAGTTGAAGTTATTTTAGGAAAAAGAGAAAGAGAGAAGATTAATCTAGAAACTAAAACACCGTTACGGTACACGTGATAAGATAAAAAAAAATGGATCAAGGACTTGAACAGTTCCAAAGAGACATGCAAGACTAGCTGCAAGAGCAGTTGGTAAAGATCTAGCAAGATATGAGGGAACAAATGATGGAAGCCCAAAGAAATATGGTGGCTCGAATGACTCAGCTACTGAATAAGGCAATGGACAAGGGAAAAGGCCCCATGACTAATGCTGGAGAGGATAATGAAGACTATCCTCCGGGTTTTACCCCACCACATATACAGATACAACCTGAGGTGTATTCTCAAAAGCCATCTGTTACAATTAGTCCTCAACAAGGTCAAGATGATACTGGGGTACCCATGAATTTCCAAGTTGGCTCAGAATCTAACCTAGGAGATAACCCTGCTAATCTTGTTATCCCTGATTTAGATATAGCGGAGAAGGAACTGGGGAATAAAGTTTCCAAGCCCTTACATAAAGGAACCGGGGAACAAAGTTTCCAAGCCCTTACATACTTGGGAAGATTTTAAACAATGGAACTGTGGAAGGGATCCCTGTATTTTTAAGAATAATCTAGAGTAATATTCAAAACACGCTTGTTGCCTTAAGCCTAGAGGCAATAAGAATCCTTTTGTGAAATAGGCCCGTGTCCAAATTTTTATTTCAATAAAATGCATCTTTTAGAGCAAATATTCTTTTATTTTTTCCATTTCATACTGTACAAACAATTGCTCGTAGTTTTTTTTTTCTTTTATTTGTTCTTTGGACTTTCTTTCAAGTATTCCTCCATTTTTTATTCATGACCATATAAAAAATTATTCTTTGAATCATTTATTCTTTGGAATCTTCCTTCGAACCTACAATAGGTCTCCAGATATCAATGATGTGAGCAATGTCGCTCTCGACTCAGAGTCTCCTTTCGAGTAAGATATGTGTCTAGAAGGATCTCAGGACTTTGAAGATGACAGAGATTGTAACATATCTTCTGATTTGTTAAGAATGGTGGAACAAGATGAAAAACAGAATTTACTCCACAAAAGGTCAGCGGATATTATGAGCCTAAAAAAGAGGTGAAGATCGAAGCCCAGCTCACACAGAAATAAAACAAGACATCATTGAGTTATTTTCAAGAATTCAAAGATGTTTTCGCACGATCATATCAAGACACGCTTGGTAAAATATTAAAAGAGGTCCATAAGGGTGTTTAAAGAACATGCTAATGGTCTTACAATAGTCAAGCTAATCATGAGGTTTGAGTACTGTTAATCTACATAGAAGGGGATGGTATCAGCTATGCCGTATTTAAGGAGACAAGTTTCATGTGCCTTCTCCAATTCTTCACAAATTTTCCATATGTGAAGCATGGATGTGATAGGGCCAATCTCATCAAAAGCTTTTAGCCAATATTGATTCATCGTTGTGGTCGTCGTTTACTTCATTAAGAGGGTGGAAGTAGCTTCAAAGGCTAATGTTACAAGGTCGAAGTCATTAAATTTAATAAAAAAAAAGAGATCAGGCGCCGACAAAGAATGCCAAAAAAGACAAAGTCAAAAAGTTTGTAGTCTTTTCAAAGATCAGATGCCATATCATAGAGCAACAAAGGCAGCCAAAAAAAAATAAGGATTGTAAAAAAGATGACCGAGACTTGTAAAGATTGGCATAAAGAAGTTACTATTTATCTTCTATCGAACGTTGGCCAGGACTTTTATCGGGGCAACATCTTACCCATTGGTTTATGGAATGGAAGCATTTTTGCTAATTGAACCTAATCGAAGAAAAGGTTAAAGTTATCCATCATGGTCAGATGATGCGAGCTTACGACAAGGATGTTCATCCTAGAGAATTCCACAAGGGGAACCTGATCTTTCTTTTACAAAAGGATTTCAGAGAAAAGCAGATGCCAGACTAGGAAGGACCTTATGTTGTAGAGAAAGCCTGTTCTGAAGGAGCGTTGATATTGACCGAGATGGATGCCAAAGACTTGCCCAATCCGGTGAATTCAGGTTCAGTCAAGAACTATTCTACCTGAAAGGGGAAAGGCCAAGGTGAAAACCCGCAAAGGGCGCATTGAGAACAAATTCAAAAAAAAAAAAAAAGAGGAGAAGCCAAGGCGAAAACCCGCAAATGGCGCTTTGAGACCAAAGGGGTTTTGAGTTGAAAACCTGAAAAGGGCGACTCAAATTTTGATCAAAGATAGGGCATGTGGTAGTCTTGCTATGCCTAAATAAACAATGAGGAAGTATGCTACGTATTGGGGCATTGACAAAGTACTCCGGATCCTCTAAACATATATTAAGCTCAAAATGGTCCTCAAGAAGTTTGTACAGAGACGCTAAGGCTGCGATATCTGGGGCACCTAGCTTCTATCTTACCTCATTTAAATTTGCCATCTTCGATTACTTTATTCTTTTCAAGATACACCAATCAATTTTCTTTTATTGCCTGGGTTATCTTTGACTAACTTATTTGTTTCGAGCTATTCTCCTGATTAATTTCTTTCTCGTCCGTTGTTGTTATCTTTTCCAAGCATTTTATATTGAAATAACGATTAATGGACTAATAATACTTTCATAAAGGAGTTTCGCATATTACTCTAGAAACTTCTAAATAATATGAGAATCTGAAACAGGACTATTGTTTAGAACTCACCAAGCCTAAGGGTTAGAAATATTGAAAGATGATTATTTCTTCGGATTTTATTGGATAAGACATTTCGTCAATGATACCCTCTCGACAAATGACGAGCAATGTCAATCCAAGTGTAAAAGAGGATCATTCTCGAGAAAATAAAAATGATACCCTGCATTCATGTAAATTTCAGGCACATACATCTGGTTATTACATCCAGGGAATGGTGCAACAGATCAAATTGATAACAGATTGGATGAAAGAAACTAAATGTTATTCCCCTGAAGTTGCAGTGGGAGGTACAAACTTTATGTCCCAGAAGGTACAGTGGAAGGGACTCTAAAATTACAGCGGGGCAAGCTTGCTAAGTAGAATATGATCGTTTCTTTGGGTTTTCTGTCAAAGATACCAGCTGACTGAGAAAGAACCTTAATGAACTATGAGCAGTGACAACCCAAAACTTTAAAAAAGGGATCATTCTCATGCATTTATGTAAATATCATTCATACATTTCCAATTAGGAGCATTTGATTCATTCTGATCACTGTGTCCTAATCGTTGTACATAAAAAAAAAAAGAAAAAGAAAAAAGGAGATCATTTTTATGACATTCTGCGTTCATGCAAATGTCATCCCTAATATCATTTAGTTAGGAGTATTAGATTCATTCCGATCATTGCATCCTAATCATTGTACTTTTTTTATTAAAAAAAAGGATCATTCTCATGACATTCTGCATTCATGCAAATGTCATCCATAATACATTTAGTTAGATTATAACATCTTGATCATTTGGCATAAACATATGCATGTGGAATCAAGTCTACAGGACATGTCCCTCAGAAGATGGTGTAGCAACATCAGTGAATTCACAGATCTTATCTCCACTGAGAAGGAGTGGAGCAGATCGAATTTGAGTAAGTCTTATCTCCATGTATCGGCAATGGAGCAGACTGAAGATATCAGATCTTATCTCCACTGAGTAGGAATGGGGCAGATCGAAGACAGCAAGCCTTATCTCCATGTATTGGCAATGGAGCAGACTGAAGATATCAGATCTTATCTCCACTGAGCAAGAGTGGGGCAGATCGAAGACAGCAAGTCTTATCTCCATGTATTGGTAATAGAGCAGACTGAAGATAACAGATCTTATCTCCACTGAGAAGAAGTGGGGCAGATCGAAGATATCAAGTTTTATCTCCATGTATTAGCAATGAGGCAGACTAAAGATATCAGATCTTATCTCCACTGAGCGGGAGTGGGACAGATCGAAGACAGCAAGTCTTATCTCCATGTATTGGCAATGGAGCGGATGAAGATAATGAGATCATATCTCCGGCTGGCGAGGAGTGGGGCGGAGGATCAAAGACGATGAAGTTTTATCTCTATGTATCGGCAATGGAGCAGACTGAAGATAGCAGATCTTATCTCCACTGAGAAGGAGTGGAGCAGGGCAAGTTTTATCTCCATGTAACAGCAATGGAGTAGATTGAAGATAGCAGATCTTATCTCCACTGACCAGGAGTAGAGTAGATTGAAGATAGTAGATCTGGCATTTCTGAAGTTGCAAGAAGCCGATTGAAGACATCAGCCTTGTCTCCCTAAAGTTGTAGTGGAGCAGATTAAAGACAACAGATCTTACCTTCCCGAAGTTGCAGGAAGAAGATCGAAGATAACAGATCTTATCTCCTTGAGTTTGCAGTGGAGCAGATCGAAGATACTAGTCTGGCGTCCCTGAAGTTGCAGTAAAGCAGACTAAAGACAACAGATCTTATCTTCCTAAAGTTGTAGGAAGCAGATCGAAGATACTCGTCTGACATCCCTGAGTTTGCAGCGAAGCAAACTAAAGATAGTGGATATTGCCTTCCTGAAGTTGCAGCAAAGCAGATTGAAGTCGTCAGATTTATAGTTCAACACTTCTAAATGTTGCAGTTCCAATACCCCTGAGATTGCAGTTAGGTTAGAGACTACTTGAAGAAGACGAGGACCAAGAAGTCAAAACTCGGCAAGATCGGGCAAAATTGTTCCTTTTATAGTCTTTGCTCTATTCCTGTTACACAATAATAAGCAAAGAGGGGCAGCTGTAATAGGCCAATTTAGCCCGGGCCCATACAAAAAAATAATAAAACAAAGTCCAAGTCCAGTCCAAAATATATCATTTGGCTCAATCGGAATGGCCCATTACTTGAAAAGATTGAAAGTCCATCTACAAGCTTGACGTATATGGAAACACGATCTTTAAGGATATGCAATCTTAGATATGATATGCAAATCTTAGATATGATATGCAATCCTAGAAGATATGGTATGTAATCTTAGAAGATATGGTATACAATCTTAGAAGATATGATTTGTAATCTTAGAGATTTAATTTGTAGATACCTTTTAATCTTAGCCGTTGATGTAATTGATCTGCACCGTTGGATTTGGGGAGGCTCAACTATAAATAGAGGCCTCTCCCTTCATTGTAAAACACACTTGAATTTTGAGTAATAAAAATTCTTGAGAGCATTCACTCAAATTTCTCTCTCTTTTGCATTCTTATTTTCTGTGGCTTATTCATATTTTGTTCTTCGCTCATTTTCGTTTCTTTTTGAGTTGCTTTCGCTCGAGTTAAATTTTGGTGGAGGAATTTCGTTGAATCCTCATATTGTGGGAGTTATGCATTTTTTAACTTTTTTTTATTTATCCATTTAATTGCTTAATCATTATTTATTCGTTTATTTTAATTATTTTAAACTTGTTTTTCTTTTTTTTGCTTTTCCCTATTTACGTTAAATTGTTTTATTACATATATTATTATTTTTATTTGGTATATATTATCTATATATTATATATTATTTAACTTTAATCATATTATGTATTATTTGAAAATTTGTATGTTGTACATCATCTAAATTGTTTTATTATTAAGGCAAAATTTTCTATATATTATTTATTTAAAATATATATATTGTATATATGTATATATTAACTATTTTAGATTTCGCCATATTTTTTTTATTTTTTTAACGATTTTTTAATAGCCCTTTATTGTTTTGCGTATATTATTTATCTTATATTTTACTTTTATACTTGGTCTTGTATATAAAAATATTGTATTCATTTATTGTTTTTTATTTTGTATAGATTGTTTTTTTTTTTGAATAATTATTGTTACTTTATATCTTTTATTCATGTTTTTTTTAATTATTCTTATGTTTGCTTTAGTATAGTCATTTTATTATTTGTACCATTTGTTATTTTACATTATTCTTTCTTTAATTATCTATATTAGTATTAATTGTTAATATGACCTGTAATTTTAGTAAAATGCACTTTTTTTTGTAACACCTTAATGTTACATTTTTTCAAATCTTTGTTTAAAAAATGTCTATCTCCTTTAATTACCACATTTTATCCAAAAGTTTTTCTTAAATAAGGCAATGTTTTGTGTTTAGAAATTCAGGAAATAGTGCCCTAACGTGCTGGGTTTCGATTTTCCGTTTGACTAAATAACTAAATATCCTTTTAATGAATTTTGTAAATCATGAGATGATTTTGGTCACGAGGGTTTAAAACATCATGTCTTAACGTGCTAGATATGATGTTTGTATTCTTTTGGAACAAAGGAATCTCAAGTTCTAACTCAAATTGTTCAAGTTTTTAAGAAATTATGTTTTAGGATCTTTTCAAATTTTCGACATTTGGACAATAACTAATCAATTTGATACCAATTTTGGGCGCTACGAGGGTGCTAATCCTTCCTCGTACGTAACTGACTCCCGAACCCGTTTTCTTGAATTTCATAGGCCAAAATCAATGTTTTGAAATAAAACGTTTTATAAGGTAATCCGATCACACCTAAGTAAAAAGGGATTGGTAGGGACTCCCATTTTCGTTTTTAAAAAAGGTCAACCCCTTTTTTTTTCAAAACAAAAAAAAAATAGTTTCGACACCAGTCACACAAAATAAGCCATATCCCAAGTTTAATTTAACATTTACAATCAAAACTTCTAAATTGACCATTTACTATATCAAACCAACTCAAAACCTAGGTACATGTCGTTTATCGAAAACAAAAAGGACTATACAAACATTGCTAAGTTGAAGGCTGCAGATTGGATGTTGATTCACTTCTTGGAACTTTGAGATCCACCTATACTTGCACACGGAATAAACGAATCGTACATTGAGCGATAAAGTTTAGTGGTACTTTTATGATTCAAGACAATAAAACAATAGCTTTAACAATATAAATACAACTAATCCATGATTCAGTCGATTCAAATATATAGGGAAAATGATTTGGTAGTAGTTTTTTTTTTGTACATTCTAAAAAAATGCTTATTTTTATTTATAATTCATTCTAATTCTTGTATTAAATATTATATATGTTAGTGCAAGTTATAACTGCTTGCTACACCACCAGGCTCAATTTAAGAAAAAGTTGACAGGGCATATAACTTAGCATGTTTGACCAACATATCTTGATTATTTAATTATTTATTATTGGGGATTTTGAGTAGCAAATCACAATATTATAATTGGAGAAGAGAATGGATCAAGTAAGATTAGTTTTCATGAATCCTAGTGTATTCTACTTAATTAAAGAGATATTGATTTCGATAAAGTCAAGCAAAGACTCTTTTGCGGACATTCAATGTGATCATGTTTCTTTATATAAAGATATGGCTTAATATAACATTTGACACCTGAACTTGACAATTTTTTCCAGTTTGGTGCCTAAGCTCTTTTTTTTTTGTCTAATTCAGCACCTGAACTTGATACTTTTTTCCCAATTTGGTACTTGAGTTTTTTAGTCTAATTTGGTACGTAAAATTGACATTTTTCTTAATTTGGTACCTAAACTTTTTTTTTATCCAATTTGGTAGCTATACTTGTCAAATGTTATACAAAGTACCCTAAAACACCCAATGTGTTAATTTTTTTTATGAGGAACAAAAATAGCTAATGTATAACTTATATGTGGCAGATGACATCGAATTTAATGGCAAGAGTGATTGCATTTATTTGAATTTTCCTCTGTTCTGTTAAACAATATGCTTGAATTTTACTTTTCTTTGGAGTTGAGATTTATTTGATTGTTAATAGTAGGAATGATTCAAGAGGGACTCCATACTTAAAGCATCACATGGTATTCGCAAAGCCCTCAATTCCACAAAAAATCGTTAGTATTAGAGGAAATCCATGATCAAAACTTGTATTTTGACCTATGCTTAACGAATGGATGTTGAAGAAGAAAACAAGAGTTTTAAAAACCCAAAATAAAATAGATTCATTATATTAAATTGAAAAAAAATTGAAATAAAATAAATAAATCAAACTGAATGTAATTGAAGATAATAAAAAATCCATGTAAGTTGTCACATGTTAATCAATATGATGGTTATTTTTGCTACCTCATTAAAAAAATAGCAATGTTAGTATATTGGACTAGTTTTGCTTGACAAGTCTAGATACCAAATTAAACCCAAAAGGCTTAGGTACCAAATTAGGAAAAGTGTCAAGTTCAGGTGCTAAATTGGATAAAAAAGTTTAGGCATCAAATTAGGAAAAAAGTGTGAAGTTTAGGTATCAAACTGAAAAAAGAAAAAGAAAAACTTAGGTACCAAATTAAGAAAATGTGTTCAGCTTAGGTACAAATGTTATATTAAGCCATGAATATATTTGTTTGCCTTAGTAGAAGACTACATCAAGAAGATCTTTGCCACTTTATTCCATGTTGAAGTCTATATTGAAGGCTATTTTTAAGGAGATAGTGATTCACATTGATTGTACTTTGTCAAGTCATTAAACATCTTAATTAAGTAAAGACTTGTAATTATTTTTATGCATGAGATTGCGAGAGTATTTATATGTTCTTGTAAGGAAAGTTGTTGTAAGCAAGTTGTTTGTGTTGTTCAATTTGCAACTAAGCTTTCAAGGAGAAAAGTTTACTAGAAGAGTGATCTAAATTATGTATAGGAGTGAGGTTGCAACTCAATGAGTGAATTGGACTTAAATCACGTCTTGTAATATAATGGATGATTACTTTTTGGGCAAGACATTGCAGACGTAAGAAGTTCTCGAACTCCATGAACATTTTTTTTGTGTTTATCTCTATATTTATATTAGTAGTTTCTTTGTCTCATTACAATTGAATAAATATCCAACAGACAAAATCAACAAACTTATATATATATATATATATATATATATATATATATATAAAAGACCAAAATCAATTATTGTAACAAATGCTTGTTGGGTTGAGTGATAAGGAACTCGACGCCCCTTAAATATAGTTTAAGCAAGGGTTTAATTAGAAATTTTTTTGAAAGGGTTAAAATGTAATTTTATCACTATGTTATCATAAAATTACAATTTCTCTAGGGATTAAATAATAACTTTTTTATTTTTGGAGGAACCAAAATCAAAATTTAAATTTTAAAGAGTCAAAATGCAATTTTACCATTTGATTAACATAAATTTCTATATTTTTTAAAAGAGACTAAATAAATAACTTTCCATTTTGGGGTCAAAACAAATGCTTGCTCCTTAACGCCTAGAGGTGCTCATGGGTTGGGTTGGGTTGAGATCGGGCTGAGTCTAAGCATGATATTAACATGCTTTATATTTGCCCAAGCCCGATTTGATCGAAAATATGAGCCTAAAATTTTCCCTAAACCCACCCATATTTATAAAAGACTAACCCAAGCCCATTTTAGGCATTGCCCATATAATTTTTAAAAATTTTTAAAAATATTTATTTTATTTTATTTTAATATTTAATAATTCTATATATATTTTTATTTATTAAAAGTTTTTATATGGTTATCTTAATATTAGAGTAGTATTATATATTTAGTATAAATTTATTTTTTTATGTGTTTTAAATTACATAATATATAAAAATAACATAATATAAAGTATTATAACTAAAAAAGGGGTCGAGCTAGACTCAGGCTTGAACTCGGGCGTTGAATGTTCAAGCCCGAGCCCGACCCATATTTTAAATGGGCCTAATTTTTTTGTCGAAACCCTCTCAAATTTCGGATAAACCTTCAAATCTATATGGATAACCCGACTCATGAACTAATCTATTAGCGCCACCCATAAATCTAAAGTTCGAGTCTTTTCAATATTTCAAACCCATTCGACTTTAATTTAATCAAATTGGATATAACTACTAAATACAAACATCTCACATAAAAAAAAATCAATTACTATAACAAAATATCCATACGAATAATATTTTCCTTATTTTATATTTGCTATCTGGGGAGCGCATGAGAAAATGGTCAAATATTTCAACCAAAATGATGGCCTTGAGATTATTCAATTTCATAACAATTAATGCAGGAAGTAATTACTTTAATTACGACATCAATGAGCGTTACATCAAAGTTTTAAATTTGACATTTAAATCCAAACAAGAAGAATCAATTCCCAAAACTGAAAAGGCCATTTTTTTTTTGGAGGGGGATGGTGGAAAAATGTTGGTAAAAATTTGGGAAGATATACTTGATCATGTAAAATATGTCTAAGTTTCTTTTTTTTGAAAAATATGTCTGAGTTAAGAAAAATCAAAGAAGAAATAGGTCCTATCGTTAATAACAAAATAATATATTTCATCAATATTTATACATGAAATTTTAAGTTTTTTTAATCATACCATTGGTTGAAGCGAAATTATAAAGAATGTTGTTTCATTGTTATAATAGTGTTTATAAAGGTAGATAATTAAATGCACAAGAGATATTTATAAACTTGGTGAACCACCTCTTATTTAGTATTGAATACACTCTTAAGAGATAAAATTATCGTAAAGGCTCATTTATTAGGAATCAGATTACATTTGGCCTCATTTATTTAAAATAGGCAAATTAGCCCTTTTATGTTAGATAAAAGAACAAGTTGGTTCTTTCTATTAAAAAAATTATCCATTTCTACTGTTAAAATTTGTTGTGTTTGACGGAATAACTAGACAGTTACACGTGACATGTCACGAGTACCTCATGCTGATGTGCAATGACCAATTTTTAATAGGAGAAATGTATGAAAATTTTAACAGAAGGATTAGTTTGCTCTTTGATCTAACCTACAAAGGCTAATTTGCTCATTTTTTGAGTAGGGGGCAAAATGTAATCTGACTCTTAGTACAATGACCACAATGGTGCTTTTTACTATCTCAGTACAAGCACTAAATTCAATTCAACCAATCCAAGGATTTTTGTGCCCTTAATCTCGCATACTTTTAGCAAAGTCTCTCGGCACTTTAACATCTCCTGTCAAGGTTGAAATGTACTCTCTCAATTCCTACAACAACAAAAGATTATACTTATGTAGAGTTCAACTCTGTTGTAGTATCTACATGAATTACCCTCATTGAAATGGGGGTTAAATTGTTGAAATATCAATCCTTATCATACAATATTAATCATATAATTATTTTCTATCAATTAATCATATAATTATTTTCTATCAATCTCCTTTAATTAAGGAAAGTATAAATCTCGTTAGTATTAATATAACACCCTTAACTTGGCCTACGAGTTTCGGCTAAGTTGAAGGCGTTACATTGATCACTAAAGTGATCCTATAAAACCATTCTTTTGCTTTGAGTTGGATTGTATGAAAATCGCTCGTGTTTTAAAGGAAAACATCCATTAATTGAACTGACTTTTACTTAGCAGTTCAATCACAATATTATTAAAGTGATTGAAAAATGGTTAAAGTTAAAAAGACTTTTCAAAACTTAAAAATATTTGTAGAGTAGTGGAAAACATTATTAAGAACAATAGTTTTCTAACCCAAATAGTATTCAATTATGAGAATATTGACTAAGTATTATGCTTAGAGTTAATAAGATAAACAATCTTAAACCTAAGATGTAAAAGTAAGAAATAATTAATAATTGCAACCTTAAAAATGATTAACGAAAACTTTTAATGGAAACTTTAAAAGAAAAAAAACAAGCTTCTAGTCCGAGATTCCTCTGATGTCGTATCGAGTCCGAGTTCCCTGCATTATCTGAGAGGTAAGGAAAAAGGGGGAGTGAGCTTATGACAACTCAGTGTGAGTCTAATTTTTAAACCACTACATATGATCGTACAAACAGTAAAACATTCAATTTATAGCAACATAGCAATTAAGCTTAATGTAAGGAACATTCAATAAATTAGTGCATATACAGGTTATATTCATGATACAATGCAATTTTAGTTTTAAGTTCCCACCCATCTATCCTATCTGTCCTCGAGCATCGCTCGACACACCAAAACACAAATAAAAAACTGACCATCCTCGATTTCTCGGTGACAATGGTCATTCACTTGTCATCTATGACGATGACTTTTACTATAATAACTTACCATCTAGGTCACCGAATTTTGATGGCTTTTTAAACTATCATCCCGATTTAACCAGTTTCGATGACATTGTCGCCTACTTCATGCAGTACTACTTTCAGTGTGGACTTAAATTGCCACTTTCTCTTACAAAACTCCTCCATCCTCCACACTCGATTTCATGTAACCATGCATATAAATTCAGCATGTCATGCTACTTATCAATCAATAATCGATTACAATGCTTATCAAGCATATTTTCCTTTTAAAATGATGTATGAAATTTCATACTGACAATCATTGGCATGCATTTATGCAATTAATTCATATCAATTGCACACATGCAATTGCTTTATGCAAACTAAAACAATTTCAAATATATAGTTTCTTCATGTGAATTAACATTGGGATATTAACATGCTTAGTTCGGCTAACACATACTTAACAAGTTCTTATGTAGAGTTCGCACATGCAGGGTTTGCGCATATAAGGTTCACACATATGACTGGCTGCGCACGTGCACGTTAAAACAACAAAATTATAAGACTATTTTAAAGCCCAATTTTACTGCAAGCGTATAGACCAGTTGTAATATTTGTAGTGTTACAATGGAACACCGAAGTATTCCAAGGATCGAACCCAAAGGAGTTAGTGATTCAACAATTTCTATTCAAAACTGTATACAAGAAAGGAGTTTAGCTAGCTACTCACTAATTACTATAATACGACAAACCATTAATGAAGTTAATTAACACTAAATACTTATCTAAGACAAAAAAAAAAAGACTAAATGTAAAGAACACAAAACTAAGAAATTATTCAATAAATAACTAATGGTGGTTGGTTGATTTTGATGGTTCACCGGTCCTTGAACAAGGGACTTAAATCGCTTAAATTACTAAGTGGCTCCATTTTATCTTCCGATCTCAATTTTATTGACTTAGACAAATTAGTTCTGATTTATATTCCAATCTCACCGGTTAACCCAGAACTAATTAACAGGTGCGCAACAAGATTACTTTCCATTCTCACTTTATCTTGATATTCCCTTAAGGGCGTCACTACCTAAGTTCTTAGTTCTATTCAATTTAGTTAAATTTATTACGCTTTAGTCCTTAGTCCAAATATTTCAGTTTACCCATATCTCCATCAACCAAACCCCCTAGGGTTTAGTTATCTATTACCTTATTAAAGCTAACAAATATGGAAGAAACAACTAAGATATCCATAAGCATCAAATGCAAGAAAATAAAGAAAAAATATTGGATTTTTAATGGAGAACACTAAAAGCAAAGTGAAGATGAACAACTAGCATCAAGGTAAGAAACAAGAAACATTAAAGGTGGAATGTTTAACAACTAAAACTAAAGAAAATTAAAATAACATTAATCAAAGATTAAAGAGTGGTTACAAGAAAGTTTAAAGTCTTTAACGTGTAAATAAAACTAAATTAAAGCAAAATCTAACTTACTAATAACTATGAAACTAAGTAAAACCAGAAAGAAACATAAACTAAAACCTTAGAACTATAGAGAAGAAAACTGCCCTACTTCTAAGCTAAAAGATAAAAGAAACCCTAAAACTAAAAAGTTTTTTAACCTAAAACTACAACCTCTTCTTGTTCTCAGCCAAAAATGGCTTTAAATAGCTGATTACAACCCAATTTTTAGTGACCAAAATGCCTTTAGCCATTGTATTTTGGTTGGTGTTGGACAAAAACTACCCCCTACAGTCATTTTTCTCCACGTTAGACAGCGATATCGCAATACCTAGTCTTGGGTATCGCGATACCCACAATAGTTTACAAGTGGGGGTCCTTTGGGGTGGATATCGTGATACCCAAGGGTAGGTATCATGACACCCAAGGGTAGATGGATCTTTTTCTTCTTCATTTCAGACCTCCGTAGGCTTCTAATTTTCTTTCAAGAAGTCAACCCATGTGAACCTTGAGAAACCATCAACTCAAACAGAAACATATATTTTCCCTCAAGGCTCTAAGCTTGTTCACAACATATGATCGATGAAAAGCTTGTTCACCAAAAGCTTGTTCACTATATTCTTTTGGTTCTGTCTCAAAGCTTGTTGCAACTTTGGACGTAACAACTTTTGATCTAACAATGAAAACAACATAATTGCTTACATGTTCTTTATGTTCTCCTTCCTCACTCCAACATCTTTGTCTGTCCAAGTAACGTTAAGGACTTTATGTTCTTGAGAGTATTTACTCATTCTACATGAATGTGACCAGATTTCTCACATTTATGGCATTGGGTTCTCTACTTTTTCTCCCCAGACTCTTCTATTATAACCCCATTTTAAGTAATTAAGTAACTTATAATCCCTTGGTTTTTTTTTTACAAATCAACCACCATATGCATTTTTATTCTTCTTATAAAACTTTCTAAATGCTTTGTTGAAGTTTTGTAACGACCCAAAATTTACGGGTATCGAAAAAGTACGTTTTTGGGTCACTATTTCCGTAAAATAGATTCGTAAATATTTATTAGAAATATTTACGAAGTTGGTTGTGTGATTAATTAAGTTTATGTTAGCTGAATTAGCTAGAATTAAGGTTAATTAGGTATAAGGACTAAATTGAATAAAGTGTGAAAGTTGATTTAAAGTCTTCCTTCATGTTGTCCCTTAAATCAATTTTTTCTTTCTTTTTTTTTCCTGTGAAAAATTATTTAAAGCTTAATTAAATTAATCATTTTTATTTATATTTTCTGCATCTAATCCAAATTAAATAAAATGTTAATCCACATCATGATTATGAATTAAGAACATGGATAAATGGAAAAAGAAAAACACAAGATATCAAGGACTGCTCTGTAGTAAAAAAAACAAAGAAAATTCTTTGGGAGAGAGAGGATTCAAATTTACCCAAAATAAACATTGATTCTTATAAAATAATGTATTGCATTCCTACCAATAAGTTACATGGATGGATCTTTCCTTGATTCTTAAAAAATAATGACCCAACTTAAATACTTTTTTCTCGTACAAAAACATGGATCTTTTCTTTTCTTTTCTTTTCTTTTATAGCTCAAAATTATTTCAAAACTTTAACAACTAGAAACATTACATCAATATTTGGGTTAAGATTCATTCCACGATTTTATGGTTTGTTTCATCATTTCAATCTTGTATTAAGAAGAAAAACTACAACTGAGCACTACACAACACTAAAAAATTCTTAAAAAATTCCCAACTACAACCTAAATTTTTGCATTCATTATAGAAGTGGAAACTACAACTCATATTTGCAGATACCCTTAACTGGTCAATAATTCGATCTAAACTTGGAAAATTTAGAAACGAGAAGAAAACATAACATGAACATGATACCATACTCAACACGAATATATAAAAACTAACCTTTAGGCAAAGAAAAAAGTTGCAACCACAACTAAGAATAAAACAAAAAAGAGGGGAGAACCAGCAATAATCACTATTTTAGTTCTCAAATCTGAAAAATAAGTGGTTGTTTTGTTCCCAAATCTGAAAACAAATAAGGTTGGGAAAGAAATTAGTTTAACTTTCAAGGATAAAATGGTAAAATAATAAATAAAAGTATGGGTACTTTTGTCTGTTAAAAATAGCTATTGCTTTATTGGGTTTCACTGTTGCTGAAATCTCCAGTCACTTTTGAGCCTATCAGTGTGGTTGAAATAAATTTTGACCGTATAGTGATGCTTAACCAAACAAGCAATCAGTGAGGCTAGTAGCAATTATTATCTACCCCAACTGCACCACACTGGCATTAATAGCTAAACCAAAGGAAGCCTAAGTTTTGAATCATCGTATATTAATTACAACATTATTTAATCAAGGAGTCAATCTACAAAAAGTACCATGTTTGAACTCTCCCTATGATTCATTACGAAAGCAACTTATGAAGTTTTTGTCCAATGATCTTATTATATACGGGTTACCTTCATAGAATCTTCTCAATCTCTTTTGGTTAAATACGTTCACTCAATATAATCCTATTTTATCTCTTGGTAATCATTACATATTTCTTCTTGAAAAAAATCAATTACTAACAAATAGTAACTAAATCATTTATCCTAAACAAATAACCCATGTTCAAGTTACTTTTCCATCAACCATATAATGTCTATGAGATAATATTATTTACCCTCTATTAGACTATGAATTCCACTATTGTAAATGAAGTCATGTCATGTAGAAGTCGTACATCAAATGTACCAACTTTCGACTTTATTACAAATTGAACTTAGGCATTTAATACATCAAAGTATGAGTCACACATACATAATCTGTCACTTATTGAGGTAGCTCACAATATGAACATCACAAGTAAATAAATATATAAACAAATCTAAGATTAATTCTACTTGGGTCATGTCTGATGTATTGTTAGTCCAAACAATCACATCTATGTATCTATATTCTAAGAGTCAATCGCTTTGATACATAAGATAAGGTATCTCCTCAATTGGACTTGATAGATGACATAATAATCTTTGTAGTGATTTGTTCAATTATGACTCATCAAACTATGAACAATTTAGATTACCTACTACTATAAGTTGTCTTATCACATTATGATCCGACCACATAATGTAATTTAAAATTAGCTAAACGTTAGGTAATTAGTTAGCCAATATTTGCTTGTTCATTTTGCTTTGCGTACAAAAATCATTGAGGAAAAATACAAACAATATTAATGTGAATGACGAAATTTTATTAAAATAACTTGTTCGAAAAATTACAAGTACATATGACAAAAAAAAAATACACTAATGGCACTAAATCCCAACACCATGCACAACATTTCGTCCTTATTCCCCTTCACCATATCCTTACAAGGTCTCAAAGTCCTTAGTAGCTGGAACAACTTTACTACAACTAGACTTAGAAATCTCCTCCATAATAAACCCCCTCACCACCACCCAAGCTCTCACTTATTACTCTCTTACTCTCCCCACCTATACAACCCTTACCTTGTACTCTACCCACCATAGAATGTTCATTCAGTATCACCCGCTCACTCATCCTTAATTCGTTGGTTCCTATCTCCTCAAAATCCTAAACCAACTTCCCCTTACAATTCTCACTATTAATATTAGTGTAAACACCCTTTTCCACACCCAACTCTAACAAATCTTTCTTAAAATTTAGGGGAGCTCACCCCACATTGCTATCTTCTTTCATTTCCTTAAATAAAAAAAAAAATTAGAATCCCACCCCTTTAATCTCATATCTCTCCTTTTTAGTGGAAATACTCTCAATTGTGGACCAAAATTAAGCTTAGATTTATAATTATTAATACTCAATTGTTTGTATCTACAATGTTTAATCGTATTATCTAAAAATCCACAAAAGTATTAAGATTCATTAAGTTTTTCATACCTTACAAAAGACCAAGTGCTCTCTTTATTTGGTTTTACCAAATTGTTAATGAGGGATCAATGCATACACTACAGTTTCCGTCAAGTGTGTTAGTCGATGGTGTATTTTTTCTTTTTTTTTTTTTGCTCAGTCAATTGATTACAAGAAAAGGCATTGGGATCACCCAACCCAACCGGTTCGACAAGGAAACAACAATTGCCAAACAAGGCCAAAAAAGATCACAAAAACAGACCCCAAACAAGGAAACCAATATGCTCAAAACAAGATAAACAACAACAAACCAACTAAAATCGAGGCTACCACCATACCATTCAAACCTCGACATGTGACTTCAATTCAAACCTCAACTACTACCATAAACATCCTCCCAAATTCACGAACAACTTTTCAAAACGACCACGACCAAAGACGACAATAATACAACCAATCCGAAATAGTAATCTAATTGCATTCCAGAATTAAAAAGACCTGCTCATTTCGAATCAACACAATAACCATCACTGTACCCTCTTTAATTGCCATTAGAACTGTCCTTTCCAAGACCTCCACTGCACATCAACCAAAAAATAAAGCTGAAACCACCCTCTAATCGACCCACAACATACCCTACCACAAGCCACAATCGCAATCATAACAACCCCAGCTACATTAAATTGAACCCAACCCAAAGAAGAAGGATCTCAAACAAAAAACCTGAATCCTCTTCCACCCATACAACAATTCACCAGCCAACTCCACCAATCAATCTAACTCAAACCTCGTATGCAGACCCACACACAATGAACACAAAACAACCATGAGGAGGAGGCCAACCAAAATGATTCAACTAGTTTGAATTAATTGAAACAATCCTACTCCTTTTCAGACATAAATACCAAAAAAAAAAAATCTCCAGCAAACAATACAACATCATAACAAACATTTTACTAATAAAAATCCCACTTGACTTCACAAAAACCCCTTTTTCTTATATACATTCATACACATCCTTTTTCGACTTTAGCCAATCAAAAAAGCCTTGAGAATCCAACACCAAATTAACGATAACTGGACCTTGAAATTTCCTAAACCATCATTGACAATTCAATCCCAAACACCCATCTCAAAGACTTTGAACCATTCCATAAGCTGTTCAAACATCCCTTACATTTTCCAATAATTCACTCCACACTATTGACATTTCTTAAAAGTTAGCATTCTTAAAACATCTTATTACACCAAAGTCCCATACATCTCCTAAATCACCTTCCTTCACCTACGCTGAAAACTGGTCGAGTTCTTCAACTCTCGATATTTACCACTGAAACATGATCTCCTCTCTCGCAATAATTTTGAAACTTTGTTACTGAATCTCCGCTCTCATAATTTCTTCAATTACATCTTCTTCATCTCCACGAACACTGAACCCCAATTTATTTTCGATTGCCTAAGTGTTATTTGTTTCCCTAAGAATCACCCTCATTCTTTGCTTATATCCGAATATGAAAAGGATAAATTTACAATCCTCTCATCCTCCTTACGAAACTCCCTTTCTTTTTCCTTATGCAGGGCTCTGTCCTTCTTCTTCCTCTCCTTTGACGTTAAAAGGTTTCTTTGAATTTCATACATAGACCTAATCTTCTTATTCAAGCCTTTCTTTCTTTTTTCCTGCAAAGAAGCACCCGGTTCAATTATTCTTCTAAATACAAATTTGATTCCAAAAAGTCACCTCTATCTTTTTCATTTTCCTGGCAGCTATTGTTGTCTTCCACTGGACAAATAAATTCTTCGGGGTTAGAAATTCCTATTTTTCTACAGCCCACACCCAAGCTCGATCCATTATCAGTTCCTTCATCTTTTGAAAATCCTAAAGGATCCTCTATAACATCCAAGCCCATATCCCTTACATCCTTCAAAGCCCTTTCCTTACCTTTATCTGTTTTATCTGCCACTCCTATATTAATTTCTTTAGAAACATACTCTGTTTCTGCCTCTTCATTTTCTAACTCCAGTATTTTTTGACACTCATTAATATTATTCCTATTTTCAAAATTAAAATCCATTAACACTCTTGACTTGACGCTTACTCTTCTCTCTGACAGGATCTTCGGCCTTGTTCTCACCACCAATTCAGACTCCGAAATGCTATCTTCTTCTTCTTTTTTCCACCTAGCCTTACTGTTTAAGCTGTCATTTTTCAACTCCGACAGTCCCCTTTCCCTTACTCTGATCAAGAAAATATCATCGCCAACTTCCATGCTAACTAATTCATCAACCAAAATCGATTAAGTAATAGATATCAAAAGCTCAATTTTTTGAAATTGTGGAACTTTAGTTAGTTTTTCTCCTACTGACACCAACTTCCCCCATAATCCAGTAACTCGTTTAAAAGTTTCATAGTTCTAATAATGCAATGGAACTCCTGAAACTTCGATCCAAGTCACCCTCTTATTTATCTTTAATTCCTTCGACCATGGCTCAATTTTAATGAAAAAATCTTTCAAATAGGACCATTCAATTTGCCTTAACAGATCCATTAGTTCTTCATCCTGTATTTTGACCAAAAAATGTCTTTCTTGAATCCTTCTTACTATTATTTCCCTAAGACCAATTTTAGCTATTCGATCATTGAGGCTTTTTGAATCACATACCGGAATCAATTCGCACACCAAGCATTTCTGTAGATTCTATAATAGTTCGTCTTCAACATGACCTTACACTTTTCTTGTAACACCCCAAATTTTGGGGGTTAGAAGTTTTAACGTAAGTGGTCAGGGTCTGAGAGAAAGGTGTGCTTTTGTGTTTAGTCTTGCGGGTAAGTGACAGAATGAGTCTACTGGTCTTGTGGTTTGGTTGTGTGTAGTTAATCTTAAGGTTCTGGGTTCGAGTCTTTGTATCTACGTTTGAAAAAATGTTTTATTTTGGTTTTGTTTTAAGTTAAAATTTTATTTTAACTAGTTATTTTTATTTCTGTTTTTACTTTTGATTTTTATTTCATTTTATTTTTTATTCTACTTTATTTTATTTTTTGTGCGTTCTTTTTTTTATCTTCTTTTTGGGGTTTTGTTTTCTCTCTAATATCCTTCTTTAATTTCTTATTGAAAAGGGTTTGCTCTGGATTTCGAAAAATCTCGCTCCTCAGTCATTGAATCAAGTGTGGGTTTCGTAACTACTCTATTTTTAATTGCAAAATTATTTTGACTTCGTGAAAAGTTGACATTGTGTGTGTGAGTGTTTGTAACATGTTAATTTCTAATGTTGCATCGCTGTGTAATGCTTAGTATTAGCATAAGTTGGCATATTTTCAAACTATCGAGGGTTGGAGAGTGCTTAGTGGCTGAAAGCATGATTCTGATGCTATTTTTAGGGTGGTTTCGGGACCACACGAATGGGTACACGGCCGTGTACTTTTGGAAATTAGGGTTTTTGGGTTGAATTAAGTGTCACACGGTCGTATGGCCGACTTGGGGATTTTATCGTTTCTCACATAGCCGTGTCTTTTGAGCACACGGGCGTGTGAGTTTAGGGATTAAGGTTTGAGTGATTTGATGCCACACGGCCGTGTGGCTAATTTTGAGATTTAAGGATTCCACATTGGCATGTGTTTCAGGACACACGGCTGTGTATGGTGGGCACACAGGCGTGTTAGCCCCTCACATGGCCGTGTCTGCCCTGTACTCGAATTTAGTGCAAATGGACAGAGAGTTACACGGCCTGTTCCCACGGCTATGTCCCTAGTCCACATAAGCGTATGCTTCAGCCACATGGCTGTGTGCCTACCTTCATACGGGCGTGTGCCCCTTTTTTCACGAACTTTTGACCTCCCACATGGTCTAAGCATTTCCACACAGCTAAAGCACATAGATGTCTGGTCTTAAGACACTTATATAGGTTTGGTGTGCCTTTTCTGATCTGAAAATGTGTTGTGCACTTCAACCCTTGGCTGAGCTTAAACAAGGGTAGTTAATAATTTTAATCTGGGCTTCGGCCTGAGTGTATCTGTGTGATTGTCATATGAAGTCTTTGAATCTGAATATATTCTGTTGGGTGTGTGTGCACAACTGTTCTGTCTGACTGTTTGATATTGTGTCTCTGTTCTGTGAGATTGTATGCATACATACATCTGCATAAAATATTTTGAGATGGGATTGTAAAGAGAAGGGAGATTGATTCTGATCTGATCTGGCAGTTAAGCTGCAATTTACTGGTATAACGATTTACCACATCGCACTGTACCGTATGGATGTTAGCTATGCTACGTACCCTTATCTGATTTGGCAATTTAAATGCAAGTTTATCGGTATAGCGGTTTACTGCATTGCGCTGTACCGCATGTACGTTGGTTATGCTACATATATATATCTCGATCCGCAATTCAAAGCGCATTTGTATGCATCTTTGCGATTTACGCCATTGCATCGCATAAAGCACATACATTAGCCTTGCTGCGTATATCTATTTGATCTGGCAGTTTAACTGCAACATGTCAATATAGTGGATTATCGCATTATCTTTATCTTTGTACATACGTCGTCTCTCTGCTGCATCTTTATATCGATCTCGACAGTTTAAACTACGACTTGCCTGTACAACGGTCTACCGCATTGCACAATACAACATATACATTAGCTCTGCTGTGTATTATTATCTGAGTGGCTTTGTCCACATTAGGTGTGTAGGGTTGGATGGGCCTTCCAAGGTCCTAATTGGTGTGATTGGTTGGATGAGCCTTAACAGCTCTTATGATGTGTGATCGGGGGAGGGAGAGGTGTGTTGGCTGGATGGGTGGGTTATATTTTCTGACTGCATGTCATACACATATTTTTGTGTGTACTGGATGTAAGAATATCTATCTGTGTTCTGTTTGTCTGAGCAACCCGTGTGAAGTGTTCTATGTACTTGGTGTGCTCTGTTTCGATCGCGTGCGGGGGGTGTTAGGCCCTTATTTGGTATCTATTTCTGCTCATGTTTGTAAGCCTGTTGAACTGCTGAATTAAGTTATGTGATTCTACTTTTAGTCTTGATTCAGAATCACACTGAGCTCGAGTAGCTCACCCCCTCTTAGTGTTCTCCTTTTAGGTACTCTTCTAAATTTTGACGCTGGGCTCAGTATGCTAGGGTCTCAGACAGTCTCGGAGTAGAATAAATTTTCAGTTTCTAATTGATATTTCAGTTTTTGAACTGTAAGATTTTATAAAAATGTGGTACAAATCCCATTTTAAGTTTTTAGTTTTACTTCGTTGATTTATATTATCTCAACTGTAATTTTACTGTTTGTATTTTAAAAGACTAAATGTTTCGATTTGACGTGACAACTGATTTTGTAAAAATTTACCTACAATCACTTTGGTGATCAATGTGACATACTTTGGTGATCAATGTGACATCCGGGATTCGGTCTAAACTTCTAGGCCAGGTTTGGGGTGTGATAACGGCCCGTCCCGGGTTAGGAGGCGAGTCGTTAATGTTGCCCGATCGTAAATTAGACAGTTTCTCGTTCAACTAACAAAAGGGATAATTTTATTGGAAATGATATCTTTGAAATGAAAAGATAGGTGATGGATTGAAATGGATACGTATTTGAAACAAGAAAGAACCTTTAATAAAAATTAAAGACCCGAATCTTATAAGTTTCAAATTGATGGAATGAGTTTGAAATAAAACCGAGACCCACTATCTAGCGAGATAGGAACCAACGGTATGGTATTTGAAATAAAACCGAGACCCACTATCTAGCGAGATAGGAACCAACGGTATAGGTAGATGAACGCCACACAGAAAGGATGATAAGTTCAAATAAGGAAAGAACGACGCCACTAGAAAACTAGATAAGTCAATTCAAACCTCGAGAATTTAGGAGAGTGAATACTCACCAAAAGAAAATTTTCTTTCATTCAAATTCAAGTTGTCCTTACAAGAATGTAAATGTGTAATATTTATAGGCCTTATTAATGATGGCCACTTGCAATTAAAAAGAAAACACTTAAATTATCCTAATTTTAAAAAAAATTGTGCCGTCCCATTATGTTAATAAAATGGCCAATATTTTATCTTCAATTGCTCCAATTGCCGTCCCATTAAGTTAAAAATATGGCCAATATTTTATCTTCAATTAATTTCACCATTGTTTATTTCTCCACCACCAAGTTTAATTATTCTTCAATTATCTTCAATTAATTTCACCATTGTTTATTTCTCCACCACCAAGTTTAATTATTCTTCATTCTTCAAGCACTAAATATTTTATGTCTTAGTCAACATATATTCAATTAAAATTCTTCATTCACCAAATCCATGCTCATCCCAAGTGCAGTCCATCTTTGAAAAGACCATGGTTCTTCCATTTATTTATTATACACCTTCCACTTTGATTTTATCCATTCATTCTTCAGCTAGTTAATTTCTCCACCATTGTGCCGCATGCTCTTCATGTTTGTCCTCTATCTACCAATTGGTCTTGCATTATTTATACGTGTAATCTAGGGCTTCCATTGTTGTCATCAATCGTGGATCAAACTACAAGATACAAACCATCATTAGTAAAATTTTCGACTGAACATAAATTAACACACACTTTAATCAATTTATTTAAATACTAGATAAAACACACTATTATTCACTATGACAAGGGATTTATTAAAAACTTGTGTTATTTAAACAAAATAATGAGAATTTAAGAAAATGTAACAACTTCTGAAAATTTAATCAAACATGCGTATTTTATAGTGTTAAATATTCTAGCAGTTGGGCTAGCTACTATATTCAACTCTAAAGAAATTGTAATAGCTCAGCATGTTTTTGGAATCTTTTCTATCGTCATTCCAAATTTGTGCCACCAACACCATTGCGGCATCTTTGAATTGTTTGTTCGGGAACGTGTAATTGGTCCATTAAGTAGTCTCATCGGGTCATTGTTAACATCAATTCTGAGCGTCGTAGGTGAGCTCGTATCATCCTCCTCTTTAAGTTGATTCGTCCTCGAATCATCACCTACATCGAAAGGAGAAAGATCAGAAACATTAAAACTCGCGCTCACATTATAGTCACCTGGCAAGTCCAATTTGTACGAGTTGTCATTTATGCATTCAATGACTTGAAATGGACCGTCCCCCCTTGGGAGAAGTTTAGATCGCCTTTGCTTAGGAAACCTTTCTTTTTCGCATATGAACCCAAACCCAGTCCCCTGGTTCAAAGAGAATGCGTCTACGACTCTCTGTTAGCTCGTTGGACGTATTGCTTGGTTCTTGCTTCAATATTCTCGCGCGCACCTTTCGATGCGGCTCCTTTATGTATTCGCTTTTTCCTAGCATCGGGATGGATAAATTTATCGAAGGCATTGGCAATAAATCAAGAGGGTGAAAAGGTTAAACACGTAAACAATCTCGAAAGGCGAAAATTTAGTTGCGAGAATGAACGATTCGATTGTGTTTAATTCGATGTGGGGTAAAGCAGTCTTTCCCATGCTTTGAGATTTTTTTGCACCAAGGTTCGCAACAAGGTTGTTAGGATTCGGTTTACTACTTCAGTCTGTCCATCCGTTTGAGGATGACATGTGGTCGAGAATAGTAGTTTCGTCCCTAACTTTCCCCACAGAGTTCGCCAAAAGTGACTTAAAAATTTTACGTCCCGATCAGATACGATCGTCTTTGGAACTCCATGCAATCGTATGATTTCCTTAAAAAACAAGTTTGCAATATGCACAGCATCGTCAGTCTTAGAACAAGGGATAAAATGGGACATTTTAGAAAAACGATCAACTACAACAAAAATCGAGTCCTTCCCAGTTTTAGATCTCGGTAATCCAAGGATGAAATCCATGGAAATGTTGACACACGGAGTGTCTGGAATAGGAAGGGGCATATATAAACCGTGAGGCTAGACTCGCGATTTTGCTTGTTTGCAAGTTATGCAACGTTCACAAATCCGTTCAACATCCTTGCTCATTCCTGGCCAAAAAAAATGTTCTTGAAGAGTGGACAATGTTTTGTCTCTTCCAAAGTGACCCATAAGGCCACCACTATGTGCTTCTATCACAAGCATGTCTCGTATAGAACCTTGCAGTATACAAATCTTGTTTTCCTTGAAAAAGAATCCTTCATGCCTGTAAAACTTATCAAAAACACCACTCTCACAAGCATTATAGACATTGCCAAAATCAGCATCGTTAGCATACAATTCCTTAATATGATGGAAACCAAGTACTTTAGAATCAAGAGAGGTTAATAAATTGTACCTTCGCGATAACGCATCCGCTACAACATTTTCCTTACCTTTCTTGTACTTAATTACGTCACGGAAATGATTCTAAATACTCGATCCATTTTGCATGTCGTTTGTTGAGCTTGTCTTTGTCCTTTAATATACTTGAGTGCTTCATGATCTGAATGAATAACAAACTCTTTCGGTCTCAAGTAATGTTGCCACGTTTCAAGCGATCTTATTAGAGCGTACATCTCTTTGTCATACACGGGGTAATTGAGTGCAGCTCCGTTCAATTTCTCGCTGAAGTACGCCACCGGTCTTCCATTCTGAGTTAGAACGGCTCCGATCCCTACACCTGATGCATCACACTCAATTTCAAAAGTTTTATTAAAGTCAGGAAGGGATAACAATGGAGCTTTAACAAGAAATTCTTTAATGGCATTAAAAGACCGTTCTTGCTCGTCGGACCAATAGAAAGCCGAATTCTTTTTGATCACGCTTGTTAAAGGGGCGGCTATCGTGCTGAAGTTAGGCACGAATCGGCGGTAAAAACTAGCCAACCCATGGAAACTTCGTACTTGGCTAACCATTGTAGGACAGGGCCATTCTTGGATGGCTCTAACCTTCTCTTGGTCCACTTCTAATCCATTTGCACTCACGACGTATCCTAAGAAAATAACCTTGTCAGTACAAAAAGAACATTTCTCGAGATTAGCATACAATACCTCTTTTCGCAGTGTTTCTAAGATCGCGCACGTAGATGTTGGAGATGATCCTCCAAAGAAGATTTGCTGTACACTAATATGTCATCAAAATAAACAACACATGATTTGCCAATAAAAGCTCGTAAGACATGATTCATAAGTCTCATAAAAGTACTCGGAGGCGTTTGTAAGTCCGAATGGCATTACCAACCATTCATACAAACCTAACTTTGTTTTGAAAGCCGTTTTCCACTCATCACCTTCCCGCATCCTAATTTGGTGATAGCCACTTTTGAGATCAATCTTTGTGAAGATTCGAGCTCCGCTCAACTCGTCTCAGCATATCATCAAGTCGGGGTATCGGGTGTCGGTATTTGTGGTAATTTTGTTGATGGCGCGACGATCGACACACATTCGCCACGAACCATCCTTCTTTGGCACTAGTAGCACCGGTACTGCGCATGGACTAAGGTTTTCTCGGATATATCCCTTTTCTAGCAATTCAGTGATTTGCTTTTGGAGCTCTTTTGTTTCTTCGGGATTGCTCCGGTATGCAGGTCGATTGGGCAGTGAAGCTCCTGGCACCAAGTCAATTTGGTGTTCTATGCCTTGAATGGGCGGTAAACCACTTGGTAACTCCTCTGGAAATATGTCCTTGAATTCCTGAATCAGAGACAACACAGAAGAAGGAAGATTCTTGGGTAAGTCGTTAGTGTTCAAAAACGATTCTTTGTATAGTAAGACATACATCGGTTGTCTCACACACAAAGCTTTTCGAATATCTCTTGCTTTTGCAAAAACACTCATTTTTCCATTTTCTTTTTCTTCATTCGTTTCCTTTTCTTTTTGTTCACACTCTCTTGTTTTATCACTTACTTTCTTGTCCTTCTTTTTTTTAAACTTCTTCTCTTTTTCTTTCTCATTTTTCCACTCGCTTTCTTTTGATTTTTCTATTGATGCCTTCATTTTTAAGCTGGTCTTCGTAAACTTGCTTGGGTGTCGGTGGGGCTAGTGTCACATTAAGCCCAAGTACTTAAAAAGTGTGTACCGATTAGTGTAGCCGTCATGGATTGTTCTCTTATCAAATTGCCAAGGTCGTCCAAGCAGGAGATGTCCCGCTAGCATCGGAACCACGTCGCACAAGACCTCGTCTTGATACTTCCCTATTGTAAAGGGAACCAAAACTTATTTCGTGACCTTGAGTTCTCCCGCGTCATTAAGCCATTGTAGCTTATACGGATGGGGATGTTTGGTGGTAGTCAATCCAAGTTTCTCCACCAATAGGGTGCTTGCCACATTAGTACAACTTCCTCCGTCAATAATGACGCAACAAATCTTCCCTTGTATTTGGCAACGCGTATGGAAGATGTTTTCGCGTTGTTGCTCATTTTCGACACCTTGTAAGCTAAGGCTCCTTTTTACCACCAAGATCTCTCCACTTTCGGCTTGTTCTATCTCTTCCTCATATTGGGATGTCTCACAGGCATCGTCTTCCTTTTCACTTTTGGATTCGATCTCACCATTATCTCGGACAAACATAGTGTTTCGATTTGGACATTGACTTGCAATATGTCCTCGTCCCAAACATTTGAAACACCTAATGTCTCGGGATCGATTCGGAAGAGCTTCCATTTTGCCTTTGCTTGTTTCTCAGTTAGGCTTGTTAGACTTGGGTGCGCCACTGATTTCTTTGGCTCGGTTCGGCATGTCCTTTTTGTTGGTCACTTGCCCCCAGCCGATGTTGAGGCTTGATTGGGGTTTGCTCTAGGCGTAGTTTTTCGTTTGTTTTTTTTCTACCTTTATAGCCATGTGAACCATTTCGACGATATCGATGTAATGATGTAATTCTACAATATTTGCGATATCTCGATTGAGATTGCGGCGTTAAATCGTGCCATGGTGGCTTCTCGTTCTTCTTCCACATTAGCTCGGATCATGGCCACTTCCATCTTCTTGTAGTAATCTTCTACGCTTTGGTGACCCTGGGTTAGGCTTTGCAACTTCGATGCAACTCACGGTGATAGTAGGTTGGGATGAATCTTTCCGCATTAATACCTTCATTTCGCCCATGTGGATATTGGGCGTTCACCATTCCGTCTTCGACTCGTCGTTAATTGATCCCACCAAATGAGGCGTAATCGGAAAATTCGATGGCGAAGCAAGTTTCACCTTCTTATTTTACGAATAATTATGACGATCGAAAATTAATTCCACCTTCTTCTCCCACTCAAGGTAGGCTTAGGATCGGATCGCCTTGGAAAGCAGGAATCGTCATTTTAATGTTCTTTAAGTCGTCATCGGCCCATTCTTGATCCTTCGCTCACGGGCTCGTGGATTTCTTCGCCGTTCATCGTGTTCAAAAAGCGGGTTCTTTGTCGGCTTCACTTGGTTCGTGAGACTTCGTTGTCACGTAACCAAGGTTGTTCTCGTCCCCTTTCTCGGAATTGGAGGGTGTTTGCTCGAGGTCTTCGTTCCTCTCTTCGATCTAATTGTTCGGTGATTGTTCTGAACATACGTGTGATTTCTTGCAATATAGTTTGCACATCCTGATTTCTCCCTTCGGGATCATTTCTTCGGGGTTGTAATCCTCCCCCACCTCTGGCAGCGTCGGATGCTTCGTCACTTATTACTCGATGTTCGGGGTTCCTAGACATGTTTTTAAACAAAATTAATGAATTCCTCACTACAATCCTTACTTGTTCACTCACAAAGAAAAATTATCAACACTCACACTCGTGTTTTTACTCAATTCTGGCTTTTTTTCTTAATGTATTCACTCTTGCCTTTTACCGCTCAAATTCACTCTTCTAGATTCTAGAAGGTTGTCTTTGACTTACTAGTAACTCGTAGGTCGTGTTAAGCTAATTAAACTTGAAGCTGGAAAGCAGTTTAATGTAGAAAAGCCAAGAGATGACCAAGATAGGTTAGAGGAGGTAACAATTATGGAAAGTCAACTATAGTTGATTTCCAACATCTTATAGAGCTAACTAATTATCTGGACAAGGGCTCGTCTCGGTTAGTATACTTTGTAAAACTTTGGGAATATAAGCAAGCAAATGTCGTTAAATCTTCTTAGAGAAGAACTTGACAATCTAAGCAAGCTAAGGTAGGAAGAGGTTTTTTTTTTTTTAACTCGAATTTTTTTAAACTTACTCGGAAATACTCAAGACGATCAAAGCGTGCCTAATTTGATTGGCTCGATACATGATGATAACGGCCCGTCCTGGGTTAGGAGGCGAGTCGTTAATGTTGCCCGATCGTAAATTAGAGCAGTTTTCGTTCAACTAACAAAAAGGATAATTTTATTGGAAATGATATCTTTGAAATGAAAAGATAGGTGATGGATTGAAATGGATACGTATTTGAAACAAGAAAGAACCTTTAATAAAAATTAAAGACCCGAATCTTATAAGTTTCAAATTGATGGAATGAGTTTCGAAATAAAACCGAGACCCACTATCTAGCGAGATAGGAACCAACGGTATGGTATTTCGAAATAAAACCGAGACCCACTATCTAGCGAGATAGGAACCAACGGTATAGGTAGATGAACGCCACACCCGAAAGGATGATAAGTTCAAATAAGGAAAGAACGACGCCACTAGAAAACTAGATAAGTCAATTCAAATCTCGAGAATTTAGGAGAGTGAATACTCACCAAAAGAAAATTTTCTTTCATTCAAATTCAAGTTGTCCTTACAAGAATGTAAATGTGTAATATTTATAGGCCTTATTAATGATGGCCACTTGCAATTAAAAATAAAACATTTAAATTATCCTAATTTTAAAAAAAATTGTGCCGTCCCATTATGTTAATAAAATGGCCAATATTTTATCTTCAATTGCTCCAATTGCCGTCCCATTAAGTTAAAAATATGGCCAATATTTTATCTTCAATTAATTTCACCATTGTTTATTTCTCCACCACCAAGTTTAATTATTCTTCAATTATCTTCAATTAATTTCACCATTGTTTATTTCTCCACCACCAAGTTTAATTATTCTTCATTCTTCAAGCACTAAATATTTTATGTGTAGTCAACATATATTCAATTAAAATTCTTCATTCACCAAATCCATGCTCATCCCAAGTGCACCGTCCATCTTTGAAAAGACCATGGTTCTTCCATTTATTTATTATACACCTTCCACTTTGATTTTATCCATTCATTCTTCAGCTAGTTAATTTCTCCACCATTGTGCCGCATGCTCTTCATGTTTGTCTTCTATCTACCAATTGGTCTTGCATTATTTATACGTGTAATCTAGGGCTTCCATTGTTGTCATCAATCGTGGATCAAACTACAAGATACAAACCATCATTAGTAAAATTTTCGACTGAACATAAATTAACACACACTTTAATCAATTTATTTAAATACTAGATAAAACACACTATTATTCACTATGACAAGGGATTTATTAAAAACTTGTGTTATTTAAACAAAATAATGAGAATTTAAAAAAATGTAACAACTTCTGAAAATTTAATCAAACATGCGTATTTTATAGTGTTAAATATTCTAGCAGTTGGACTAGCTAGTATATTCAACTCTAAAGAAATTGTAATAGCTCAGCATGTTTTTGGAATCTTTTCTATCGTCATTCCAAATTTGTGCCACCAACACCATTGCGGCATCTTTGAATTGTTTGGTTCGGGAACGTGTAATTGGTCCATTAGGTAGTCTCATCGGGTCATTGTTAACATCCGTTACAGGCGTCGTAGGTGAGCTCGTATCAGGGTGTTACATTTCTTTTCTCAGTTTTTATATCTCCTCTTACATTATTATCAATCATTTCTTCACTTTTTAATTCTTAAATTATTTCTACATTTTGTTCCTGATCCTTTTGATCTGAGGCATTCCTCCAAAACTTTCTTTTACCATTATATCTAGCCATTTTCACCCCGATTCTCTTCCCCAATAAAAAGAATCCATTTAACCTCATTATCGCCCTTTGCGCATCCCTTTCATTAGTGAATCTCACAAACCCAAACCTTTTACCATTTCTACACATTTTAGTTGGAATAAAAGCGTCAATAACATCACCATGGCATCTAAATAATGCACACAAGCCTTTCCAATGCATAGAAGTCAGAATATTGTAAACAAAAACTATTTCCACGATTCCACTCTCTCCCGCCTCCATTCCACTCTTCAAACTATGTAAGGATAGTTGATGATGTAACATATACTTATGAGGCCACCTTTTCAAAGAGAAAAGCAACCGAACAGGATGTTTCCAAACATGCACTGCGGTATATATCAAAGAAGCTAAAGGATGAAGATTGTCCTCTCATCCATAAGAATAGGTTACAGGAGTTCACTCAACAATCATCCATACAGCTTCCAGTGTATCAAACTGTTAATGAGGGATCAATGCTTGCACCACAGCTTCGATCTAGTGTGTTAGTTGATAGTGCAACATATACTCCTAAGGCTACCTTTTCAAAGAGAAAAGCAGCCGAACAGGATGATGCTAAATATACACTGCAGTGTATATCAAAAAAGTTAAAGGATGAAGGTTGTCCTCTCATTCATGTGATTTGTTGCATTCTTACATCTTCATTTAAATGTTTTACGTTTATTCATAATTATTTGTCTTGAAACTTACTAGTCAAATTGGTAGGTTTTTGTTTTCTTTATATTAACTTAGTCCATGATAAAAAGAGGACAAAGTTTAAAGAGGTTTTCTAACTTTGATATTATGCAATTTTTACCCTAATTATGCAAAATTTTTAGCGTTTTAGTATTCTTTTGCTATTTAGTAGAAAATATATTGGAAATTTATTTTTTTTGGTTACAAGCGGTGAGCTCTGCGCTCTAATGTTCTTCCTCCTCTTCTCAAACTATGACATTACAGATCACAGCATATCCTGATGCATCTTCAAGCAGAGTTCCCATCACACCTCGCGGTGGAAGTGGATAAAGGTGAGTACCCAATGATAGTGATATTCCAAAGTTGGCTAGCCAGTCAGCAACTCGGTTCCCCTCACAGTAAATGTGTCTCGTCTGTGTCAACCACGATCTTCTTAATAATTGGCGGCATCCACTTATAAGATGGGCAAATTGGTGGTTCTGGTTCGGTTCTGCCTTGATCCATGCCAGTGCGAGCTCAGAATCCGACTCGAGGATACATTTCCTGATGCCGCATTCCCATGCAAGTGTAAGTCCTTGGTAGATAGCTATTAGCTCCGCTAGAGGTGCAGAGCATATGCCGAGGTTAGTAACGTTTCCTGCAACCCATTTACCCGTGTCATCCCGAAGACAAGCAGCAGCTGCCGCTCGGCCCGGGTTTCCTCGGAAAGCTCCATCTGTATTGAAGATCCTCCAACCTAACGGTGGTGGTTTCCAACTAATCAGTCGCTTCTGTCTTTTGGTTTGAGGTCCTGCGATGCAAAGCAAAATGTAAGAGGAAGTAATATAGGTTAATTGTTCAAAGATAAAGGTAGGGGAATCGCAGGGTGGATCCTTCCCTTGAAATATTGAGTCGTTCCTCCACTTCCAGAGCCACCATAGTGAGACTGCAAATATCGTGTTCCACTCTGATCCCTGTCGGGTGCGGCTACGGCATATGATATTGGTCTTAATCCACTCATTTACTTCGCATCTGAAAAACATTCCTTGCAGACTCATGGGGACCATGGAGAGCTATAGCTTTCTTGAGGTTGGGCAGTCCCTTAAAAGATGCAGCATGTCTTCCGAGGTCGTGGTACATCTCTAGCATTGGGCTGTTTGGGCAAGTCCCATTCGGGCACGACGCTCGTTTGTCATTATCCGTCCATGAAGCACCATCCATAGAAAGGTGCGAATTCGTTCCGAGACTTTGAGTTTCCAGATTGCTTTCCATGATGTATCTTTCTCTGTGCTGGTATTCCATGACAACGATTCATATGCGGATCGGAATGTGAATTTTCCATCCGGGGTGCCATTCCACGAGAGCCGGTCTTTTTCCCCCGGGGCTAGATCTAGGGAGATCAGGGCCATCCGTAGTAGAGTTTCTTGATGTAGCAGCGTTCTCAATTCGTTCCATTTCCATCCTAGGCCAGGCTCCCAAAAGTCCGCCACCGTTCGATGCCGGAGGTTTGGCGGGATAGGTGTTTAGGCTTGCCCTAGTAATCGGCCATTTTCGGTCCACGAATCATCCCAGAAAGCCATTTCATGTCCTCCTGCCATCCATTGTGTTGAATTTTGATGTAGTATGGGTGCCGCTTTGACAATGCCTCTCCAAATGGGTGATTGGCCATGTTTGCTAGCCAGGGAGCGTGGTGAGAAGTCTTTAATCTTGTATTTGTCAGCAAGCACACGGGCCCACAGGCTTTCTTTTTCGGTGAGGAATCTCCATCCAAGTTTCGCCAGTGAGGTGAGGTTTGCTTGTCGCATGGATCGGAGTCCCAAGCCCCCCTCTATCCTTAGCCGAGCACACTGTACTCCAGCTCACTTGGTGAATGGATTTCTTCGTGTGGTCACCTGCCCATAAAAAACGTTTATTAGCAGTGTCTAACTCATCACAAATAGTAGCTGGGAGGGGTAATGTTTGCATAGTATAAAGGGGTATCGTGGATGTAACAGCTTTAATAAAAGTAAGTCGTCCTGCGAAAGATAGGAATTGCGTTTGCCATCCCTCGAGACATTTATGGACTCTGGTGACAACTTCCCTGAATGTGTGCTTTCTGATTCTTCCATTGATTGTCGGGACACCTAAGTATTTCCCAAGGTCTTTGGTAATTTTGATTCCCAATCGGTTGGCAAGGTCCTGGGCAGTTCGCTCTCTGATATTTGCAGAAAACATCATCACTGATTTGCCTAGGCTAACTTTCTATCCTGAGGCTTCGTAAAATTTAGCCATCGTTTCTTTGATGATATCCACTTGCTCCGTGCTGGCCTCTGCGAACAGTACTAGATCATCTGCAAAAAATAGGTGAGTGAGTGGTGGGCCATTGCGGCTAAGTTTTATGGGTTTCCATTTGTTATTTATCAAGGCTTGGTTAATAAGATGTGAAAGTCTTTCCATAATTAGTACAAAAAGATAAGGGGAAAGGGGGTCTCCCTGTCTCAAACCGCGCCTTGGGAGGAATTGATCTGTCTTTTCTCCATTCCATAAGACTTGTAGTGACGTTGTTTCAACACACTTCATTATTTTGCTAGTCCAACTCCTTGGTAGATTCAAAGATCAATTGTTTCGCGTAGAAAGCTCCAGCTTACTCTGTCATAGGCTTTTTCAAGGTCTAATTTAAGAATCATCCATTGTCTTTTGGCATTTTTCTTCCTCATTGTGTGAAGTACTTCCTGTGATATAATGATGTTATCCGTAGTCTGGCGCTTGGGGACAAAGCTGCTTTGATTCGGGAAGACTAGCTTCGGTAGGATTGGCTTAATGTGGTTGACAAGGCATTTGGTGATGATTTTATACAGAACATTGCAGAGGGAGATCGGTCGAAACTGTGTAAGATCCTGCGGTGCCTCATTCTTTGGGATTAGTGTAATCAAGGTTCCATTCACATTTTCGGGGGATGCTTCTCCATTGAGGATCGGCAGTAAGAATCCACCCATTGCCTCCCTTAATGTATCCCAGAATCGTTGGAAGAAAAGAGCGTGGAAACCATCAGGGCCGGGGGCTTTGTTTGGGTGCATCTGAAACAGGGCTATTCGGATGTCCTCTGTAGTGAAGTCTCTGCTCAAATTTCCCTTATCATGCGCACTTAGTTCGGGGAAGCCACTCCTAATAGAATTCTGACAAACATTCCTTTCAAGGGTGAACAGTTTCTGGAAATAATCCACCGTCATTTTTTTCAGTGCCTTCGGTTCTGTAATCCATGTCCCTGTGTCATTTTTTAAGCCCTCAATTTTGTTCCATCGTCTTCGAACTAAAGTAGCCGTGTGGAAATATTTCGTATTTCTATCCCCTTATACAATCTATTTTTCCCTCGATTTCTGGAACCAAAGCGTCTCCTCTTGGTGGAGTGTGAGGTCAAGTTGTTCCTTCAGTTTCTTCTCAAGTTTCCAAAGCCCCGGAACAAACTGGTGCCTGAGAGTTCTTTGTATGCCTTCAATTCATGCTTTGAGCCGTTTCTTCTTAGCAAATATGTTGCCAAAGACAGATTTATTCCAAATCAAACAGTGCTTACCCATATCCTCAAGGGCGCTGACTATGTGATCGGTTACATTCCATTTTTCTTGAACAAAGGCGTGAAAATCGGGATACTGTAGCCAAGCCGCCTGGAAACGGAAAGGTCTCAAAGAGCGGGTTGGAGGAGGGTTCCCATTAAGCCGGATATGTAACAGGGCATGGTCAGAGTTAAGCCTAGGGAGATGCTGAACCAAACATTCAGTCCATTTGTAGCGGGTTCTAGTGTTTCCAGGGTCCTATCGAGTCGGCAATGGATCCTTGTTTGGTGTGAGTTTCCCCTTGCCCATGTAAACGGTAGTCCCACGAACCCAAAGTCAATTAGACAGAGGTCATTAATAAAGTCTCTAAATGGGGCGGTACTGTGGTGGTCAAAGGGTGCACCTCCACTTTTTTCGTTCAATGAAACGATTGAATTGAAGTCACCCGCGAGGAGCCACGGCTGTTCAACCCCTTCCGCTATTACCCTGAGTTCATCCCATAGGTCCACCCGCCTTTGTCGATTGGGGCTCGCATAGATAGCTGTGAATAACCATTCCGGTTCATTCCCTTGCTTGACTCTTACATGGATGAATTGTGCATGAGATTTGAGGATAGAGATCTGGATTTCATCTGAATTCCAAAAGAGCCAAATTCCCCCACTGAATCCCTCAGCTTCAACAATATGCCGCCCTCTGAGGTTGAGTCTGGAATAGGCCAGATTAGCTCTTGCTGAGGAGACTCTAGTCTCTAGGATAGCAACGATTATCGGTTTATGCTTTTTTATAATAATATCACGAAGTCTCATCCGAAAGTTCGGGTTTCCTGCACCACAACAATTCCAAGTAATAATATTGTTGCTCTTCATTAGTAAAATTATAGAGGTTAATAAAGGCTGGACAAAGCATATTTAAGAAGGATATTTAGGCTGTCCTTCCTGGTGATAGTCTCCTAATGCATTCAACGAGGGGTCCTCATCTATTTTCATAGTGGTATTCAAAAGTAATCAAAAGTAAACTATTGCCTCTTTTTTATAAATAAAAGCCCTAAACCGCAAAAAACCCTTAGCCCCTACAGGACACCAACGCCGATTGCGGCGCAGAGATGGAGCCGGAGACTCCCAATCTCCCGATCGACAAAGGCGGGACGATGGGGACAGAACCCCCAGAAACCGCCATCCTGCCCATTCCGATTACCGAAACCCACATCCCTTCAGACGCTGCAAATATGAAGCCCCCTGCTACCGAACCCTCTCAATCCCGCACCTTCCGCGATTCCCTCGTCGAAGCGATGCCCCAATCACCCAAAACCTTCCCTCGTGGAACAGATCTGCTCGCCTGCAACCTGATGAAGGTGATACACAACGAAGACGATCCCTCCCAGGCAGAAGTCCTACTGGATCCGAAGCTTTACGAGGAACTCTGTAGACCGTGGAGAGAAACACTGATTGTGCGACTGCTGGACAAGAGGGTCGGCTACCAAACGCTAGCAAGGAGGCTGCTGGCCCTCTGGAAACCCAAGGGTACTGTTTCTTTCATAGATGTAGGCAATGACTTTTATGTGGTAAAATTTGCCCAGAGAGAAGATTATTCAACTGTCATTACTAGTGGCCCTTGGATTGTCCACGACTCTTACCTCACAGTGCGACCATGGAAAGCGGGATTCCGACCAGAGGAAGACAACCTCAGTACTACACTTGTTTGGATTTGAATCCAAGGCCTACCTTTGGAAATGTTTGATGAGGACGCCTTGAAAGCCATAGGTTCGGCGATTGGCCGACCAGTCAAGATTGACACACACTCGGCCTCAACTTCTAGGGGAAAGTTTGCTCGAGTCTGCGTTGAGCTCAGCTTAGACAAGCCCCTTATATCAAGAGTTCGAGTTCTTGGTAAGCTCTTTACAGTACAATATGAAAGCCTCAACTCCATTTGCTATTCTTATGGGCGGCTTGGCCACATCTCGGACCTATGCCCAAACCGAGTCGATGAGACCAAACGAACAAAAGAGCAACCGATGGCAAACACTAGTGAAAATACAACAAGTATGGATGAACCTCGAAACGGCGGGGTAAACCCAAGAGAAGTAACTAAGAAGCAAACTCAATACTCTACCTCGGACAACTATGGAGCATGGGTAACAGTTGAAAAAAGGCGGAGGCCCCCCAGGTAACAAGAGATGATATTTGGCAAACCCGCCTCGAGTGACAAAATCGAACAGCCTAAGCTGGCCAATATTGGGCCAAAGCCTACTAATGAAGCTACCAATGGCCCGAAACTAACCATGACAAGCTCGACCAACCCCTTTGCAGCCTTGGCAACATCCCAACAGGTAAGCACAAATACTCCCCTGTCAATCCCTTTATTTGACATCTCGAATGGTGCAAGCAACAGGAATGGCAAATGATCAGGCAAGCCGGAAGGAATTACATCCAAGAAGACCAAAACAGAAGGCAAGAAGAATCCAACCAAATTTATACTCAAGATTGCACATGAGGAGCCATGCAAAGAGAACGTTGAGCCAGAGAAAACTATCACGACTCCCCCAAGCTTAAGACCTCTACAACAACCCCTCAGAGCAGTACGACCCCAGCCGCCTAACAAGTCAGAGGGTCCGGGAGATGGATCGATTAGAGTGAATAGCCCCGGAGTGAACCCACCTTTCGAGCCACTATTCCGACCTAACCAAAACATGGGGCCCTCACCCAAACCGCCAGATCCTCTTCTGTTATCCCACCTTCCGCATCCAACGATCGATATGGAGACCGATGAACACCAAGAACACACAAGAAGATCAACTATACAAATAGCGACGGACCTACCCCCGGAAATTTGTTTTTGAGTGTATAAACTTGAAGATAACACTGTGAAGAGTGCAAATAAGTAAAGATGTGCCCTATTGAAAGCCAAATAAAATGAACGAAAAAAAAGATGAAGCGTTATTTAGTTTTTGAAAATGTTTTCCATTTTCTATCTCAATTATCAATTTAAATTTGGAAATCTTTGCTTTGCAATTTTCAATGGTATTGAACCACTACTATTAACTACGTTCAAAATCCTTGGTTTTTGGATTTTCAAATATTTCCTTTTTTTTTTTTGTCTTTTCATTTTTGCTACATTTAGTTGAAGTATTATTTTTTTCAAAATGTTTTGGTGTATGAGTTAGCAATAAATTAACTTTGCTCGGTAATTTTTAGCCACTCTCATGACTTGCTTTGAGTAAAGGGAAGGGAATTCTTTTACTTATTTTGAAGTGATATTTTTTTTACAAGAATTTTACTCACCCTTCTAATTTCAAGTATAAACTTATTCTAATTATTCTTTATCTTTTGTCTAACTATTTTAATACTTATGTGATAATTAAGTGATTTGTTATGTTAAATACACTAGATAACCAAATGAGGCATTAAAATGTAAATGAGAATAGAAAATGGAAAATGTTTTCTATAACTAAGGTTGTTAAAATAGGTATATCATACTTGCATATCAAATAGAAGTATGATAATTGTTTTAGGGTTTACTAAACTTTTGGTTGCTCGTGCTTTAGGATATGGTATTTCGCAAGTCTATCTTAAATGACTTCGTGGTGAAGATGAATCTAGAAATGCCAACATATAATAAAATACTATTCATTCAGGAGGAGTGCTTCCCCTTTTCGTGTCTACTTTAGTTTTCAATGGTGCGACTAATAGAGGGGAAACTAGTAGAAATGAGGAGGCTGAACAATTAGCTGCACGTGTTATCATACAATCACTTCTTGGTATCTTTCTTCTATTTAAAAAAAATTTCAAACATATGTGCGTGCACACGTGTAAACATACCCTGATTTTAAGCAACTTATTAGCTTGATAAGTTCTAATCTCATTGTTGGACCATTAATGTAGCTGATAAACTTTATGATGCCTTGAATAAAGCTAAGGATTCTAGTTTTGACAATACACATGTTGGGGCAAACAGACTGAATCATAATAATACAAACGTTGAAACTATTGTCGTCACTAACCATGTTCCAAATACTATACACCTAAACTCTGGAGGAAAACATCCACGCCTTGAGTTCAAGACTCCAAAATCAGGAGAACGTACTGATCGTAGGTCATGAGTTCATGACTGCATGCACAATTGGAAGATCAATGCAATCAGTACCTTCTCCCAATTTTGGAGTCAGTTTAAGTTAACAATTTAAAAACAAGAATGAGTTTAAAATTTCGTGTCAAGCTGGAGTTAAATAGCTATAGTATTGATTCCATAAGAATTGGATCTAAAACCGATTAAATCTTAAACATAATTAGAGTTTTTTTTATGGAAATTTAAAATATACATATACTTTTTATATGATGCTGTACCTATAATTGTATGAATAGTATCGAGTGCAAAATGCTTCAATGCATTCAATATAGGTGAAGAGTTTACATAATATAGAAGATTTTTATTATTTTTACATAATATAGCAGCAATATTATTTTTGGGAAAAAAATTAATAGAGGAAGGGAAGGGTAGGGTTGAGAAAAAAAATTGAAAAACTGAAAACCGATTCAAATTAAGGTGTATGGGTACAATTTATGAAATGCAAATTTAAAAATTATAGTTAGAATTCTATTTTTTATTTAATATATAATTAATTTTAATTGTTTATGATATAAAAATAAATGTTTTATATTTAAAATAGTGAATATAATTCAAAAAATTTTGAAATTTTTTTTAAAAAAATATTTATGAAAAAATATTTGAAATTGGGTCAAATAAAATTCAAAACTCATAAAACAAATTTTATTTTATCAAAATTAATCTAAAAATTTAAAAATTAACATATAAAAATTGAAAACTAAACTAACGACGTGTAGGGAACGGCAAGGGGCTATACTAAATGTTGGGTTGGCCTGTTGGGGTGTTAGATTGCGTGCAGAATATAGTTATTTTGTTGTTTCTTGTCATTTTTGCCTTGCAGTGAAGACCCTCTCAGAGTCTCCCCTAACGTTCTTTCTCTTATCTCTAGGGATTTGGGTATATTTCTTAGGACCCGGTCAAAAGCACAATGCACTGCACAGTCTAAGATTTGCCCTGTCAAAATTCATGATCCCAACATATATATAGGAATTTTAGCTTCTTGTATCAGTGCACCATGCATGCATATATATAGAACCGAGTTAATTGCTTTAATACATATATATATATATAATTTAGATTTAAATCTATGTAAAGTTATAAGTTAATATAAATTCTCAAAAAATTATAATTTAATTTTCGCTTATATCATAAATATCTAAAAATCAATTTTTTTATGTCAAAGCAATTCACTTATTTTCTTTTTTTTCCTCTCCTGTAAATGATAATTACAACTTGGAGCAGAGCAACATAATAGCATCAATAATCTACTTGCTTCTGTTTAATAATTGCTTTACGTGTAGTCTCTCAGCTTCTGAACTACTAATTCTGAAGATAAGATAAGCCAATCCCTCTGTTTCCTTGTCGTTTTTACCCTTTTTTTTAATTATTTTTCATTGTTATTGAAATGTCAATAAATCCCATCAATTCTTTCTTTCTTTCTTGTTTTGGGGTTATGAAGTTGATGCAGCTGGGGATTGCGTGATTGCCGTAGCCATGTTTAAAGCTACACAGGGTTGCTCAACAGGCACCTGCACTCAATAATTCATTAAATTTTAATTATTAGTCTTAATAATAATATTAACACCCTTAAATTCACCTCCACAATGCATATATCTTCTAATGGCTTTTTACAGCAATAAATGACTAATTTTTATTTTATTTTTGGATATATACATATATAAATTGTCAGATAAGACATGTCGATTGACTGACAGTGTCCAGTGCTTTGTCTTTCCTTCGCCATAAATTTTTCATTGACTAATTTCATTTTATTATATATATATATTGACATTCTGCAACCATTTTTTTTCTTTTGATCAATTTTTTTTTATATATGATGAGTCTATGACCTTTTTTTCTCCCTCTAATAATAGCATGCATGATGATCATATATATATGATGGTGATGGATGGAGACATGACAATCATAGTATTTCTTGAGATTGAAAAGATGGGGTTATTGATAAATAATGATTTAGAAGACTTACAAAGTGTCCAGCCCCAAGAATCCAGTAAAATTGCAGGTTTTTGTATGATTTGATGAACCCTTTTGTGGCTTGATCCTCTTTGCAGTAAAGAGGATTTCGATCCTTGCTTAAAAACTCTTTCAATCCTTCCCACCTAAAGACATTAATACATAAATATATATAGATATATATATGAACTATATAACTCCAAGTGTCCATATGTTTATATAATCCTCATTTCTTCCCAATGTTAAATATTGCATATATTCAAATATTAAAAAGGCTTAGTTTTTTTTAATGCATGTGCTCCAACATATAAGTACCGAGTGTAGATGTCTAAATTACTTAATCTTAAACCTTATAAATGCATAACCTTAGAATTTGCTAATAGAAGTAATTAAAGAAAGAAACAGATAAAATGCATTAAAGGTAGGTGTGTTTTTGGAGGGCCAATAAGGCATAGATAGAAAGGGCAAATAAGAGTCATACTTGAGCTTATCAAGCCAAGCTTCAGTTCCCTTTGTTGCACATATCACATCAAGCTGCAATAACCCATCCATCCAACAATACCATCATTAATTAATGGTAAAAATTCAAACCACAAAAAGAAACCCTAAAAAACAGGTAAAAGCTGCCCTAAATTCAGCTACTTCATGGAATTATTTTGGGTAGCATGTCTCAAATAGCAGTAAAAGTAGCATATACTTGTTTATTATAAGTTAGTTTGACTTAAAGGAAAAAAGATATTTAGGGTGTAAAAAGTTGTTTATGGTAGCTGAGAAAGTTTGGAACAGTCTTTACCTGCCCACTGTATATAGTGACATTTACTCCTTTTGAAAGGAGTTCATCAACCTGAAGGGGAAAAAATCAACAAAATATAGAAATTAGAGACACTTAATACCCCTCTTGAAGTCAAACGAGAAACACAAGCAAAAGGTCAAGGTTAATTTAGTTTAAGCAATTTTAACTACTGGTTGTTAAAAAACTTTTTAACTTTTTACCTCAGCAATTCTTGGCCTCATAAAATCACCTGACAAATATGAGAAAACAAAGTCTGACTGCCCTCCCCATCTGTTAAAACACATGAATATTGGTGCTTTATGATCAAAATGTTAAAACAGTACATTTGCAGAAATTATATTTCAAAAAACAGAGGAATTAAAATCCTTACGTGACATTATCAGGGATGATCTTAAGCTTCTTCTTGATGACCCCATTCATCAAAGTATCAAGATCAGGTCCATCATTGCCTGGTGAAACCCTTAAGGAACTCAAATATCTTGAGTATCTATTGACTGAAAAAACTCCATTGGAAAATGCTGAAGTTGTTAGAGCTACAGGTCCCATCCCTGAATCCAGAAGAAAATTGTAGAAATCCTGCAAATTTACTCATAATTAGGGGGAGAAAAAAAAAAAAGAAACAAATTTGGTGGCCAAATGTGATAAAAAGAAATGAAAAATTAGCATACCACTGAATTGCTGTTGGCACCAATTACAGATTCAAGTCGACTCCATGTGTCAGTTGCATCAGTATATTGACCATCTTTGAGTTGCTGGCTAATCTTCTCAGCTAGACTGATTTTTCCAAATGGGATTTTATCAGATAACACAAATACATTTGCTTTTTGGCAAAAGAAAAGAGGAAAAAAATAAAAAATCTGTAGACCTGTTTGATTTTTCCAAGCCATTGTTATCTAGCCTTGAAACATCCTTAAGAAGAGGCCCCCAAGAAAACTGTAATCATCCATATTTTAGATAATACCCAAATGCAGGCATTGAATTCTGCAAATTTCCCTGGGAATTTAACAATTTACATGAAGATACTTACTGCAAAATCCTCTGGTGAGATCCAGCTATTTCCCAAGGCAACTCCTACATTTGTTTTAAGACAAATTATTTGGTGGATTATTAATGGCAACAAAGGGGTGTTTGGTGTTTACCTCCAAGTTTGAGCTTCAATTTACCAGCATCAATGGCATTTAGAATTGATAATCCAGCAGTGACAGCAAATTTTCCTCCATAAGACTCTGCCACAATGTACAATGGACTCTTTTGGAGGCTTTCATTTCTATTAAATAATTGCATCAACAAAGTAGTTAAATCACTTGCTGCTTCATTATCAGTTTTCACCAACATCTCTGTATCTTCCACATAGCTGTACCCTGTTCCAACTGGGTTGTCCTATATCGCATTAAAATCATTAAATTTGCGATAAAAGAAAAACACACACACATCTTTTTTTTCTTTGTGAATTATGGATGACTAACCACAAATAAAAGATCAGCTTTTTTCAACCAAGTGGTATTCCTTGGCTTCAAATCAGTATTTAATGGCCCAATCTCCTCAAAATTTCCAATTCCAACTCCTGAGGCACCCTTTAGAAAAACACAATTTCAGATTACAGAACATGAAGGAAAAAAAAAAAGTCAAAACTATTCTCTGAATATTTTATTCATATAGATTACTTACAGGTCCACCTTGTAACCAAAGAATGATTGGCCATGGCTTTGAAGGCTGTTCAACTCTGTAAGGACTTCTGTAAAGCCACCAAAACATATGTGCTTCTATTTATAAAACAAAACAAAACAAAACAATTCAGATTGAATTACATTAAGCCAAAATGAATGAGGATTATGCAAATTATGAAGGTAATTATTTTGTTTCTTACTTGGTCTGACTTCAACATAACCCCATACTTCTTCTGATTCACCTTGGGATTTAACAGCTCTGGAGATTCCTCCATGGAACAAACAAGAAAAAGAGAAGAAAATCAAGAGAAGAAGAAAATGGAAATTTCCCATTTTTTCGGTTAAAATGGAAAGTTTGCAGATAACCCACTTTACAGTTCTCAGCTTTGAAGCAAAGGCTGTGAGGTAAATGAGGCTTTATATAACCCTCCAATCTCACAAGGTGATAGGATATGAACTTTTTGTATCTGTCATAGAATAAAAACAATATTACTATGTGAAAACTTCAAAGGCTGCTATTTCTGTTTATGGAATTTAAATTTTTTTTTTTATTGATTTGAAATCTAAATTCAGTTTCAATTACAGCCTGCAGTGCAGGGCCAAAAAAGTTTTCTTTAAAAATATTAATTTAAATTACATTATACCATACTCTTTTAATTTAATATTAGAAAAGAGTGATTAATGCAATAATGAGATTCTTTCATAGTTTCACATGGTGAGGAAATATTTTTGGAGGACCAAAACTAATTTTTTTTTTTTTTTTTTTTTTATCTTTTACTTAAAGAAGAAGCACATTAACTTAAAAGGAATTTATTAAAGAAGTGATGGGCCTATAAATGGATGTGTGATTGAGTGCAGGAAGGTAGCCGGCCATGTTCTTGTTTGTTTGTTTGTCTTCTACTGTAATGAAATAGACTCTTCGATAAGTTATTAAGTTTAAAAAATATATGGGAGTTCTGCTTTTTCCTTCTGAAAGTCTTCAGAGGTAACAAAATCTTATTATTGTTGGTTTTTCCTTTTGTTATCTCAGCCACTTTTGTAGGGATTTGGGAGAAGACTCCAAAGAAACAATCAAAGTACTGACCCTTCTTTCTTCTTTCTTCTTTCTTCTTTCTTCTTTCACACAGGTTTCATTCAAGAACCAAAGCTCCCATAAAACATTGGAAACTTTAGATTTTTATTGGGTCAAATTTTACGGACGCCCGTAGCCAGTCAAACTTTTTAGTGTGAAACTAAGTTGTATATTTCTATAAGAATTAAAATGTAATTTTATAATTTTAATAGTTTATATTTTTATAATTTTTAAAAGATTAAACTAATTAAAATATAATTTTATATTTTACTTAATTAATTCTTATAAAATTTTAATAGAAATTTTACATTTTAAGAAGGACGAAACCACATCGGAAGGACTCCCCCTTCCCTCCCCACACGCCACCTTGCGTTTTTGATAAATTTAATCTTTCTACTTTTATAATTTGATTATTTTCTAATCTGTGTGAATTTTAGTTACGATGCCGACTTGCTTACATTAATTTCGTCAACTAATGTTTAAAATATATGGTGATGGAGCACATGCGTTTTTTTTTTTTTTTTCTTCTTTTTACAATTTGATAAATATTTTACATCTTTCTTTCACATTCAAAAAATATGTTTAGTCTTTTTCTAAAAAATAAAAATATATACGTTTAACTAAAAAAAAAAGTTTCAGTGTATATCTCACGTCATTATATATTTCAAAAATAAACCATGTCAAATTATTTAACAAAATAAATAAATAATCGATAAAAATACTATAAAACCCTTCGTTTTATATCTTAGATTGTAATTTAGTTCTTTTATTGAGAAAATAAGTAAATTAATCTATGTATATTAGATAAGTAAGCAAAACAACTCGTCCTTAAAATGTGGTATTTATATACAATGTATAATATAAAATTTAGCCCTCAACAATTATACATTTATGCAATTTAATCCCTACTGTTTTATTGGAGTAAATTAGAAATTTTTAAAACTAACAAGGCTAAAAGGTCAAAAAGGCCTTAGTAACATATTTTTAAAAAAAATCAATTAAGCCTTTTTAAAGTTTGAAAAATTATTAAAAAATCATAAAAACTATAAACAAATTTTATAAAAAATTTAAATTATAATGTTTTAATTAAAAATAACGATAGCAACCCAATAAAAGAGTAAGGGTCAAATTGAATAAATGTGTAAAAGTTAAGGGCTAAATTTATTATTATACCTTAAATATAAACTCTAAATTTTAACAGAAGAGCTATTTTGTTCACTCGTCTAACATACAAGGGCTAATTTTCTCTTCTTTTTTATTAATAGAGAGACTAAAATGCAATCCAGAATATAGTACAAGAGATTTTATGGTACTTTTACCATAGGACTTAAAATGTATATTTCAAAGAGTAGAAAGACAAGAAGTAATCAAATTGTAGTAGAATGAGTAAATACTTAAAGAAAAAAGAAGATGTTACAGGGACCTTTTTGAAGAATTTGACCAATTTATTACAAATTTTAAATTTATTGATGATATTTAGAGAAAAAAAGGTTGCGTTGCAGTTTGGGATCCACATTTGGGTCCCTTCACAGTTCACATTGCTAAACTTAGCTGTAAACAATGGAATTTGGGGTGGATATTTTGACAAGCTGTTCTCAGATTTTATAATATCATACCTATCAATCATCGAGATAATAAAACAAGTATTAATTGCTTAATGCGTGATCAATTATAATTTAAGTTTTAAAACTTTTAGGAAATTAATATAAGAAAAACCACAACCAATATGATATATGCATATATTTATGAGCTTTTCATCCAGAATTTTGTTTTCTCTTTTACCCTTTATCGAAACCATTTTTAAAATCTAGTTTTAAAAAATGGGGATCGACTTTTTAAAACAAAAATAGGAGTCGCCACCAATCCTTTTTTATTTAGGTGTAATTGGATCACCTTGTAAAACGTTTTATTTTAAAACTTTTGGTTTTGGTCTACGAAAAACGAGAAAACGGGTTTAAAAGTATTCAATAATATGATTTCTTTAAAACTTGAGATTTCCTTATTCCGAGGGAATATAAACATCACATCCAGTACGTTAGGATACGATATTTAAAAACCTTCGTAATCAAAATCATCTCATGATTTACAAAACTTGTAAAAGGGTATTTAGTTATTTATCCAAACGGAAAATCGCAACCCAGCACGTTAGGGCACTATTTCCCGAATTTCTAAATACCAAAACATTGCCTTATTTTTTAAAAAAAACTTTACTTCGAGATAACATAATGTCACATCTAGCACGTTAAGACACGACATTTTGAATTCCCGAGAATAAGTTTTTATTTGAAATGAGAAGGGATATTTAATATTTTAAGTTCCACGAGAAAAATCGAACCTAGTAAGTTAGGGCAAGATTCTTCTCGAGGTACCCAAATATCATATATCACTTATTAGAAATGTATCAAAAAAGGATCTTTATGAAACAATGGTTTGAATATACAACCTATATATTTAATAGCAATTTTTCATAATTATAAATTATACTAACAATAAATAATAAATAAATAATATTACATAAATGAATATATAAAGAACTATGTTAATAAACAATCAAAGAATATAAATAAATAAACATGCAATAAATAGCAAAAATTGAAATTATCACGAAATAACAAAATTAGACAAGAAAGGGAAAAATATTTAATCACTAAATAATTATTATAACCAAAACCAAAATAAGAAAATAAAACATGATAATTTTGTAAAACCATTAAAATGTACCACAATACAAAAAGGGTAAAAATATTATATTAATAATGTAATACCTATAAATAATAATATATGATAAAAATGTTTAATAATTTTGAATAAAGAAAATATAATATAAATAATATAAATCAAACATATTTTATAATATGAAAATAAAAATATATGATATATAATATAATACTATGCGAGGTATATAATATAAAATAACATGTAATAAAATAACAAATAATGAAAATATATATATCTATAGTACATTAATTATAAAATTATATACATAATATAAACAATATAAATAGGTTAGATAATATAAATGAATTTTATATAAAATGAGGTTTTAGAAATAATATATAATGTAACATAATACTATATAATATACAAAATATAATATACTAAATAATATAATAATATATATAAATTGTTAAACAATAAAAATAGTATATATATAAATCTATACTGTTAATATACAAATAATTTGTTTTAAAAAAATAAAAAATTTTAACATAATAAAATATTTCAACATAATATTATAATAAATTAAAAAAATAAAAAAAACTTTGAAAAATAAATAAAAGGAGAGGACCGAATAACAATAAAAAGAAATATAGAGTGGTCAAACTATAATTAAAAAGAAATAAATGGACTTAATTATGAAACTAGAATAATGCGGAGGAACTAAAGGGATAAATTTTCCATTTTCTAAAAACACGCGTATCCTCTTTGCGGGTCGGGTCAACACGCGGATCCCCTACTTAAAACGACGTCGTTTTGGTCATTAATCGAATACACCAAAACGGCGTCGTTTCTTTAGCGCATATAAACCATTTTCCAGAGAAAAAAATCATTTGGCCTTAGTTTTAAAGAAAAAAATTTCAGAAAACTCTCCAAAATCCCTTCCCCTTATGCCTGGATACTGGTCACCGACCCTAGGCCACGCGCTCCACGCACCACCGCAAACGGTGGCCGGAGGCCGAACCTCGAGTTTTCAGTGCTTTCGAAAGGTAAACCCCTCTTCCCTTTATATTTTTTTTAAAAATAATTGTATAAAAATAGATCGAGAAAAAAAAAGAAAATAATCAAAATAAAAATAAAATGAGAAGTCACCTCTGCTAAAAAAACTCTGTATTTTTCTTTATTTCAATGTATTTTATTTGCCTATTTTTTTCTCTGTGTAGGTATCCCTTCTGTTTACAGATTACATGGGTTTTATACCCCCAAAAAAAAAAGGAAATAAAAAAAGATGCCATTTTGTCATTGTCATTTCCTTCCTTGTGCAGGTCGAAGCGGAGATCTCACAACGGAGATGAGACTTGCGTGGATTGTAGCGTGCATTGGTAGCGCAATCGAAGGGCTGTTGAAGTGGCGCGACGATTGGGCACGAGATTCTTGGGCGCGCTGGCTGGTCTCTCGCCATTGCCGTGCGTATGAGCTCGGGTGCGAAGGCTGCGCGCTAGGTTTCCCGAAACCCCAGGCTCTTTCAATCTGTTAAGGTCTTGGGCTTTTTGGGCCGTGCGAGTGCGTGTCTAGTCCGTTGGGTCACCAGTCCATTTAGGTTTTAGGTCCAGGTTCTGAGGTTTAGTTTAGATGTTGGGTTCGGGTATGTAAATTGGGCCAAGGGTATTGGGCTTGTTTAAATGGACTGTATAAATGGACATTGGTTTTATTTTTCGTTTTGTTTTTTTATTTTGGTTTATTTCTAAACCGGGCAAAATGGGTTATTACAGCTGCCCTTCTTTGCTCATTGTCGTGAAACGAAAATAGAGCAAAGACTATAAAAAGACCAATTTTGCCCGGTTTTAGCCAAGCTTCAACTTCTTGATCCTCGTCTTCTTCAAATGACTCCAACTCCACTGCAACTTGAACGATTCTGGAACTTCATCTTGATTTCAGTAAGTTTGATAGCTTCAACTTCATAAAGGCAGCATCCACTATCTTTTGATCTGCTCCACTGCAAACTCAGGGAAACAAGATCTGATGTTTTCGATCTGATCCTTGTAAACTCATGGATCACTAGACTGATGTCTTCGATCTGCTTCCTGCAAACTTAGGAATTGTCAGATCTGCTATTTTCAATCTGATGCCTGTAAACTCAGGGATCACCAGACTGATGTCTTCGATCTGCTTCCTGCAAACTTAAGAATTACCAGATCTGCTATCTTCAATCTGATCCCTGCAAACTTAGGGATCACCAGACTGATGTCTTCGATCTGCTTCCTGCAAACTCAGGAATTACCAGATCTGTTATCTTCAATCTGATCCCTGCAAACTCAGGGATCACCAGACTGATGTCTTCGATCTGCTTCTTGCAAACTTAGGAATTACCTGATCTGCTACTTTTCAATCTGATCCCTGCAAACTCAGAGATCACCAGACTGATGTCTTCGATCTACTTCCTACAAACTCAAGAATTACCAGATCTGCTACTTTTCAATCTGATCCCTGCAAACTCAGGGATCACCAGACTGATATCTTCGATCTACTTCCTGCAAACTCAGGAATTACCAGATCTGCCATTTTCAATCTGCTTCTTGCAAAGCTCAGGAATGCCATATTTGATATCTTCAATCTGCTTCCTGCAAAGCTCAGGAATGCCAGATTGGTATCTTCGACCTGCTTCTTGCAACTTCAAGAATGCCAGATCTGTTATCTTCAATCTGCTTCCTGCAAAGCTTAGGAATGCCAGATTGGTATCTTCGATCTTACTATATTGTCTGATAATTATGTCTAATAATTAAGATTATGATTATGTCTAATAATTAGGATGCCTTGATCGAAATGCCTCAAATGCTCCTAATTAGACATGCTATAAATGTAAAAATGATATGACTATAATTCCTGCTTAAGATGTTATCACTCATTTATCTGTTAAGGTTTTATCTACGTTCCCCTTGAAGTATCATTTTTTGCTCAATTTATTTTGCCCCGTGGTAATTCTGAGTCCACTCCACTCGAACCTTGGGACATGAAATTTGTGCCTCCTACTGTAATAACATTTGGCTTCTTCCATCCAATCTATTACCACTCAAAGGTATAGAACTTGTATCACTTTCCACCATTCCCTGGGTGTATAAATATCAAATTTACATGAATGCAGGGTCTCTCGACAATAATCCCTTTTATACTTAGCTTGACCTTGTTCGTCATTTGCCGATGTGGTATCACCAACGAAATTGTCTTATCCAATAAGAATCTGAAGAGATAATCATTTTCCAATATTTCCAATCCCTTAGGCTTGGTGAGTTCTGAACAATAGTCCTGTTTCAGATTCTCATATTATTTAGAAGCTTCTAGAGTAATATATGAAACTCCTTTTATGAAAGTGTTACTAGTCCATAGATCGTTATTTCAATAAATGCTTGAAAAAGAACACAAAAATGGACGAGAAAGAAATTAGTCAGGAACATAGCTCAGAAAAATAATCAAAGATAACCAAGGCAATAAATGAAAATTGGTTGGTGTATCTTAAAAGAATAAAGTAAGCAAAGATAGTAAAGGCTATAAAAGAAAATTGATTAGGGTGTAAAAAGAATAAAGTAATCAAAGATAAATTTTAAATGGGTAACTAGGTGCCGCAGATATCGTAGCCTGAGCTTCTTTGTTCAAACTTCTTAAGGACCATTTTAAGCTCAATATATGTTTAGGGGATCCTGAGTACTTTGCCGATGCCCCAAGATGTAACATACTTCCTCATTGTTAATTCAAATGTAGCAAGACTACTGTATGCCCCACTTTTAATCAAAATCTGAGCCGCCCTTTTCGGCTCAAAGCCCCTTTGGTCTCAAAGCGCCCTTTGCGGGTTTTCGCCTTGGCCTCTTCTTTTTTTTTCGAGGCGCCCTTTACGAGTTTTCATCTTGGTCTTTCCTCTTTCAGGTAATATCTCTTGACTGAACCTGAATTAGCCGGATTGGGCAAGTCTTCGCTATCCATCTCGGTCAATATCAATGCTCCTCTAGAATAGGCCCTTCATAAGTCCTTCCCAGTTTGGCATATGCTTTCCTCTAAAATCATTTTGTAGAGGAAAAATCTTTTTCAACATTAGGTTTCATCGTGGAATTTCTGAAGATGAACTTCTTTAACGTAAGCTCGCATCATCTGGCCGTAACGGATAACTTTAACCTTTTCTTCAATTTGGTTCAATTGGCAAAACGCTTCAATTCCATAATGGGTAAAATGTTGCCCCAGTGAAGGTAGCTTCTTATGCCAATCTTTACAAGTCTTCGCCACCTTTTTTTTAGCAACTTTTGTTGCACTGTGATATACTGCCTGATCTTTGGACAAACTGTAAACTTTAACTTTGTACAGTTATACATTCTGTGCTGGCATTTGATCTTTTCCTTTATTCCTTTTTTTTTATGACTTCGACTTTGTAAAATTGGCATATGAAGCAACATTCACCCTCTTAATGAAGTAAACGACGACCATGACAGTGAATCGATGTCAACTAGAAGCATTTGACAAGATTGACCCCATAATATCCATGCCCCACATATGGAAAATTCGTGAAGAACTTGAGTAAGCCCATGAATCTTGTCTCCTTAGATACAGCATAGCTGATACCATCCCTTTCTCTATAAATTGGCAGTGCCCGATCCTCATATTTAGGGCGCTTCTTATTAGCCCAAGCATGTCCTGATATGATCGTGCAAAACATCTTTAAGTCTTTTTGGAAATAACTCAATGATGTCTCGCATTATTTCTATGGTAAGCTGGGCTTCAATCTTCACCCCTTTTCTAGGCTCGCAATATTCAATGACCCTTTGCAGAGTAAGGTCTAGTTTTCATCTTGTTAAACCATTTTTAACAAGTCAGAAGATATGTCACAATCTCTATTATCTTCAAAGTCCTTAGATCCCCTAGACCTATATTTCATTCAAAAAGGGAGTCAGTAACAATGTTGCTCACATCATTGATATCTGAAGACCTATTGTAAGCTCGAAGGAAAACAAATCCAAAGAGTAAATGATTCTAAGGATGATTATTTGGATAGTATGATCACAAATAAAGAATGAAAGAATGTTGGTAAAAAAATGTACAGTATGAAATGTAAAGAATAAAAGAATATGTATTTAAAAAAGATGTATTTTATTGAAATAAAATTTCAGAACACAAGCCTATTTCACAAAAGGGTTCTTATTGCCTCTAGCCTTAAGGCAACAAGCGTGTTTCAAGTATTACTCTAAATACATTCTAAAAATACAATGATCCTTTCCATAGTTTCATTGTTTAAAATCTTCCCAAGTATGTAAGGGCTTGGAAACTTTTATTCCCTTATTCAAATATGACGTTAATGCTTAAATTCCCCAACATTCCCATCAGGTCCTTGATCTCCTCAATCAAACCATGCTTTAGGGTCCTGAGCTCGTTGCACTCTTGGATCTCTTGGCCCTATCTATCATGGAGCTCACAATGTTTACTCCATTAATAGAAAGGTTGTGTAACGAACTTTCTACACCAGAGGGATTATCAAATTTTATAACACCTAATTTGATGAGTCTTCCAATCATCTTTTTAAAGGCGACACAATTCTCGATCGAATGTCCTATGACCCCCCCATGATATTCGCATTGACCATTTACATCGTACCATTTAGGGTACGGGGGTTGTATTGGTTCTATATAAAAAGGGGATATGACATGTGCGTCAAATAGAACTCGATACAATTCCTTGTTCGTGACTGGAATAGGCGCGAACTGAGGTTTTTCTGAGTTCAGTCCTGAATTGGGTTCTTACTTTGGGGAGACTGATGTCTTGTAATTACTATCCGTGGCTGCTTACTGTAATCGACTCTATATAGCCCTCCGCTCTATTTTTCTTTTTCTTCAGGGTTTTTTTAGTGTCCTATCCTTTTCCTTTTGTTTTTGCCAGTATCACTGGTTTGGCTCGATCATCATCCAAGTTAACACCTGAATCTCTCAGGAAGTTCAATAGAGTCGAAGTATCAGTTTTACATTGAGGTCCAGTAATAACATGTAATCCATGCAAATGTATTTCTGGTTGAGTCGGAACAATGTCCTCATCATCATCAACACTTTTGTCCACTGAGCCACTCCTTTTTCCAAGTCCTTCGGCTAGTAACTGGGTTAACTGGCCAATCACATTCTTTTGGAACTCTAACATTTGTTCCAGCATTTCTTGCTAAATCTCAGTCAATTGCCCCTGCATCTGTTTTTGCATTTGTTCTATTCTCTCTAACTTTTGCTCCATGTTTTCCATGTTAACTCTGAAATATTTTTACCTAATTAGAATCCTTTTGTAAAAGTCTAATGCAAATGATGCCATGTAATGTAAATGCATGAATGCAAAGAAAGAGAGGCGTTGATTCTAAATTCAGTTACATTAGAAAAACTTTTCTAGAAAGCAAATTTCTTTACATAAAACGGATTGCATGCACGGCCTTGTCCTCATAGTCCAAGTGGAAACATAAATCCCTTTTTTCGCAAAAGTCAAGTCTTGTAAACTTCTAATAAATGCCTCCTCTAGCTCCTTTTTGTTTGATCTGGGACGCGACTCATTGCTCCATAATACTCGTTAGCTTCTTCAAGAAAGTCGAGATATGGTGATTCTCGATTTGTCTTTGTCAGCTTGAATCCTTGGGTAATAAAGTCTTGTATTCCTTCGCCGGCTATCAGTCTTCTCTTGTTGTGTTCACTTAGACTATATTCGGACAAGACCGTATTATAATCCACTTTATCAAAAAAACCGTCTTCTTATGACAAACTTTTCTATTTAGCAATCGAATTTGAAATCAACACCTATTTTCTATGATGTGAATGCAATGCAATCAAAACAAAAAAAAAAAAACCGTTAGCATAGGAAAATTAAATAACATAGAACACTTATCAGGGTGACCACTAGGGTTTGACATAGTTCTACCTAAGGTAAGCCCTTAGGTTTTCTACATGTGGTTTAGCTCTAAAGCTGAGGTACCTGAACCAGCAGATTCCTCGATCCTTACCCATTATAGGCTCATATGGACCGAGTTCGGTTCAGGGGAACACATTTTCCTATGGCCATGCGAAAGTGAAAACTTCACGAAGACATAGGTACAGATGTATTCCGGAAGCGATCCACTAGCCAATTCGGAGGTGAAAACCTCACAAAGGCATAGCTTCTCGCTTCCACTTAAGGGGTGTGACCACAACGGCCATGCAGTGCAATGTAGAAATATATATTAAAACTACATGCAATAAAAGGATCATATTTTTGAAAATCAAAATTTTAAATTCAAACAAGAGGACATGAAATTATCAATTTTACGGCTTGACTCTCTTGGTCCCCAGTGGAGTTGCCAAGCTGTCGAAACCATTTTTAAAATCTAGTTTTAAAAAACGGGGATCGACGTTTTAAAACAAAAATGGGAGTCGCCACCAATCCCTTTTTACTTAGGTGTGATTGGATCACCTTGTAAAACGTTTCATTTTAAAACATTTGGTTTTGGTCTACGAAAAACAAGAAAACATGTTCGGGAGTCAGTTACGTATGAGGAAGGGTTAGCACCCTCATAACGCCCAAAAATTGGTACCAAATTGATAGAATCATGTCCAAATGTTTGAAGTTTAAAAGTATTCAAAAATATGATTTCTAAAAAAAACTTTAAGCCATTTAAGTTAAAACTTGAGATTTCTTTGTTCCGATGGAATATAAACATCACATCCAGTACGTTAGGACACGATATTTAAAAACCTTCGTAATCAAAATCATCTCATGATTTACAAAACTTGTAAAAGAGTATTTAGTTATTTATCCAAACAGAAAATCGCAACCCAGCATGTTAGGGCACTATTTCCCGAATTTCTAAATACCAAAACACTGCCTTATTTTTAAAAAAAAAACTTTACTTCGAGATAACATAATGTCACATCCAGCACGTTAAGACACGACATTTTGAATTCCCGAGAATAAGTTTTTATTTGAAATGAGAAGGGATATTTAATATTTTAAGTTCCACGAGAAAAATCGAACCTAGTAAGTTAGGGCAAGATTCTTCTCGAGGTACCCAAATATCATATATCACTTATTAAAAATGTATCAAAAAAGGATCTTTATGAAACAATGGTTTGAATATACAACCTATATATTTAATAGCAATTTTTCATATTTATAAATTATACTAACAATAAATAATAAAAGAATAATATTACATAAATGAATATATAAAGATCTATGTTAATAAATAATCAAATAATATAAATAAATAAACATGTAATAAATAGCAAAAATTGAAATTTTCACGAAATAACAAAATTAGACAAGAAAGGGAAAAATATTTAATCACTAAATAATTATTATAACCAAAACCAAAATAAGAAAAGAAAACATGATACTTTTGTAAAACCATTAAAATGTACCACAATACAAAAAGGGTAAAAATATTATATTAATAATGTAATACCTATAAATAATAATATATGATAAAAATGTTTAATAATTTTGAATAAAAAAAATATAATATAAATAATATAAATCAAACATATTTTATAATATGAAAATAAAAATATATGATATATAATATAATACTATGCGAGGTATATAATATAAAATAACATGTAATAAAATAAAAAATAATGAATATATATATATAGTACATTAATTATAAAATTATATACATAATATAAACAATATAAATAGGTTAGATAATATAAATGAATTTTATATAAAATGAGGTTTTAGAAATAATATATAATGTAACATAACACTATATAATATACAAAATATAATATGCTAAATAATATAATAATATATATAATAATATATATAAATTGTTAAACAATAAAAATAGTAAATATATTTATAAATCTATACTGTTAATATACAAATAATTTTTTTTAAATAAAAAATTTTAACATAATAAAATATTTCAACATAATATTATAATAAATTAAAAAAATAAAAATTTTGAAAAATAAATAAAAGGACAGGACCGAATAACAATAAAAAGAAATATAGAGTGGTCAAACTATAATTAAAAAGAAATAAATGGACTTAATTATGAAACTAAAGGGATAAATTTCCCATTTTCTAAAAACACGCGGATCCTCTTTGCGGGTCGGGTCAACACGCGGATCCCCTGCTTAAAACGACTTCGTTTTGGTCATTAACCGAATACACCAAAACGGCGTCGTTTCTTTAGCGCATATAAACCATTTTCCAGAGAAAAAAATCATTTGGCCTTAGTTTTAGAGAAAAAATTTTCAGAAAACTCTCCGAACCCTTCCCCCTATGCCTGGATACTAGTCACCAACCCTAGGCCACGCGCTCCACGTGAATCTGTTAAGGTCTTGGGCCTTTTGGGCCGCCTGAGTCTGGGTCTAGTCTGTTGGGTCACAGGTCTGTTTAGGTTTTAAAGTCTGGGTTACAGGTTTAGTTTAGATGTTGGGTTCTGGGTATGTAAATTGGGCCAAGGGTATTAGGCTTATTTAAATGGACTGTATAAATGGACATTAATTTTATTTTTTGTTTTGTTTTTTTATTTTGGTTTATTTCTAAACCGGGTAAAATGGGTTATTACACCCTTAATGGAAGAAAAAGAGGAGAACAAATGGTGGAGATGGGCTGGCATGCTGGACAACAACAAATAAAGCTTAAAAGTTGCCCATGCACTTAATTGTGGGGATATGGACATTGAAGATGATAAGGGTAATCATAAATTAACATCAATCTTTCAAATTGAAACAGATTTAAACATAGTAAGGAATCAACTTGATTAAGCTCAATTACGGTAAAAATATCATGAAAATCCTTATACTAGGAGTTAAATTATATTTCGCCTTTTCTATTTAAAAAATGAATAAACTAGTTCCTATACATTAGATTAAATAGTAAATTGGTCATTTATATTAAAATTTCCATTCTGTTAAAAACTGATATGGTTAACAAAATAATCAAATAATGATAGATGTTATGTCATGTGTACCTCATGTTGATGTATGAAGCTCCATAATATTTTTACCCATTAATTACACTCTTATTAATTTTTTCTCAACTCAATGCAATAATAATATTTATCCCACAAATTAAAATCTAAAACTTCACATAATAAAATTCGAGTTTGAATCTCGAATAAAAAGGAAAATGAAATTTTATATATTGTACTTAGTTTCAAAGCCTTGAATTTATCATCAAAGATTGAAAAAAAACGAAAGAATGCTTAAATTTCCACGATTAAAGACCCAATATTGTCCTTTGCTAAGAAGTTTTCTTTGGAATGTATTTATTGCTGCAATGAGTGAAAACCTACAAACGCATCTTTGCTTTATTTTCTTCTCTGCGTTTTGATTAAATTTAAATTTGAGTAAAATTCGATTTTAAAATGAAAGAAAACTCTTTTAACTCTGTTTTCTCCTTTCATTACATTTGATTTTAAAATTTTATTTTTAAAAAAATATAAAGAAAAACAAAAGGAGAAGCCAAAAATCCTTTTTATTCTTAATAAATAATGCAGAAAGCTTATGTTTCTATAGATTTGTAATGGCTGTAATGTTAATACAATTTTATTAGCTATTTTTTTCTCAAAAACTTTTAAGTCTTGAACTCTTCTTTTCATAATTTGATTTTTCATACAAAATTAATAATTTAATAACTTATTCAACTTATCAAATCATTTTTTAACGAAAAAACTAATTAAAATATTAATTTTTAACAATATTTGTGTGACAACCCGTTTGATAGTCCATGTCTATTGCATGTCAACGTGGCATTGGTTGTCTTACATCTCAAATCAACAAATAATTTAAAAAATATAAAAAATTTAAAAAATTCAAAATTTACAAAAATATAAATTATTTAAAAAAATTAGCATGAATTATACGTAAATTGCCATGTGAACTAACATTTTTAGAAATCGCCATTATGTCAAATTTAGCACTCAATATTTTCATCTTTTTGTCAATTTGGTTGATATTCTTTTTTTTTAATTAAATTTGACTCTCACCCTTTTATAGAAAGTCAAAGTGAGTCAAATTTAATCATAAACTTTTCAAAAAGAGTCAAATTGTTATTTTTTAATAGAAATATTGATTGAAACGTTAAATTTTAAACATGGCAGCTCACATGACAATTCACGTGTATTTCACGCTATTTTTACAAACTTTTTATATATTTTTATATTTTTTGAATATTTGTATAATATTAAATTATTTAATGACATGGCATATAAGACATATAGTGCCTTGTCAATATGAAGTATACATCTTTAAAAAAATAATACTTTAGTCAACATTTTTGTTTTGTTTTTTTTAAGCGACTTTACTATTTTTGAAAGGTTAATGACAAATTTAACTCAAAAAATATAAGGACCAAACTGACAAAATATGTAAACTTTAAGGGCTAATTTTGGTATTATGCCTTAGAAGTTTACCAATATTTCTATTAAAAAAGGAAAAACAACAATTTGACTCTTTCTAAGAGGCTAATGGTTAAATTTAACTCTTTTTAAAATGTTGAAGACTAAATTTAACTAAAAAAAAAAAAAAACAAATTGATAAAGATGTAAACATTAATGACCAAATTTATCACCGTACCTTTAAATTATATTAAAATGTTAAAAGAAAAAAGTAATTGAATTTTTTTATTAATTTACAATTTTAAAATAATGATCCCTTCGAGATAGAGGTGTGCATGGGCCGGGCCCAACTAAAAATTTAGGCCCATTCATTGGGCTCGGGCCGAGCCGGGCCCAAGAAATGGGCCTAAAATTTTACCCAAGCCGGCCCATATAAAAATGCTAAAACCCGGGCCCGGCCCGGCCTGCCCGTATTAATTTTTTATATTATTTGATATAATTTTTAAATATATATAATACATCAAAAATATTAAAAAAATCAAAATAAATATTTTTCAACAAATTGAAAATAAATTTTAAAAAATATGTAGACTTAAATAACACTAAAATAGATGCAACTTAACAAGCCAATGCCTCTAAAATAATAACAAAATTAATAATAAAATAAGTTTTATATAATATCTAAACAATAACAACAAAATAATAAAAACATAATAGTAAAATGGTAGCAAAATAAGGAGAAAGACAAAAAGAAAATAATATTAAAAAAACAGTTTTTTTTCCTTTAATGAATTCGGGCCGAGCCCGGGCCAAAAATGCCTTACCCTAGCCCGGCCCATTTTTTAAACAGGCCTTATTCATTAAATTTGAAAATTTGACCTTAAATGGAAAATTTGAAGATGTATTTAGCATGAGAGGTAAAAATTATCTTACAATAAAATGTGCATAATAAAATTAAAATGTATAAATATAATAATATGAAATTTTGGCTGAGCGGTAGATTTAAAGCTTTACTAATTCAACTAGCATGGGCTCAAATCTTATTATTATTATTATTATTGAATAAAAATATTAAAGTACCCTCAAATAATATAATTTATTTTAAATGTAAAGTGATATTAAAGTAATTTCCTTATTAAGTTGGCAAGGGCGAATCTAGGGGTTGGCAAGGCCCCGGTCCATTTTAACCCTTTAAAATTTTAAACTAATAAAGGTAAAATTACACTTTAGCCCTCTAAAAATGATAAAATTTTGTTTTAATCCTTTAAAAATTACATTTATTTTATCATAAAAATTACAATTTAATTTCGACCCCCCTAAAAAAATTTTCTGGCTTCGTCCCTGTAGTTGAGACGCAGTTGATGAGTCAGACCAACTTGGTAAAAGGTTTTATAAATAGTATAGATACTAAAAAAAATCCCTACACATTGTTTAAATAAATCTTTTTACTTTTCTTTTAATAATTAAATAAGTCTTTATTTTCTAATTTTTATTTATAAAAAATTTTAATTTATCTATATCTATAAATTATTTAAAATTCATAATAATAATATAAAAATACGAGTCTGGAAACTTTTAAACTGATAAATATAGCATTTATTGTTTATATATTACTGAATTTGTTATTTTAAATATTTTTATTATTAATAAGATTTATCATACTTATAAATAAAAATTTTAATTTTTACTAAATTATTTGGTTAAATAAATATACTTGATAAAAAATTTAGTATATATATAAATAAGAAATCTAATTCTATTAAAAGATTTTTATTAAATGAATTTATAGGATACTAAATAAAATTTAAATTTTATATTAAATTACTTTATATGCATTAAAATATTTAAATTATTATGTTTCAATTAACAAAAAAAGAAAATAGAAAGAATTATTCTAATTTTATTTTAAATAGAAAAATTTTATTATTTATAAAATAAGTAATTTTATAAATTTTACATTTATATAATGTTATCTAATATATTATAATTATATTATCTATTTATTATATACTAATTTTTATGGTCAATTTATTGGATATTAAGAAAAGAGAAATTTTGAATTGTGAAGAGCTTAATTTACAATATATCAATTTTTTTTATACTTTGTACAAATGGTTTAATAATGATTAGGAAACTCTTATTAGAACTATATTTGAATGAAGAAAATAATTGACATACGTTAATTATATTAATTAATTATTATTTTGAATAATATTATTTTATATTAATTATATGAGGTAAAACTATACTGTACATAGAATATGGTAAAAATGTTTTACTTATGATTTGATTTTTTATATAATTTTTGAAATGTTAAATGAATTAATATCTTTTAATCATGTTTAATAATTCGAATGATTAATATCACTTTACATTAATAAAATAATTAAAAATACATTATTTAAAAATTTAAAATTACATGCAATGTTATAACATTAAAAATCTCTGTCATTAAAATTAATTTAAAATATAAAAATAATAAAAATACTGAAATCGAATATTCACAATTTCATGCCTCAAAAACTTTGTTTATAACTTGAATATTTAAGCTTCTCCTAGATTTCTCCTAAATTATTTTATTATTATTATTATAAGTAAAAATGAGATAACACGATTTGAATCCATATTAAACGTGTGTTTGATAAAAATTTTAATTACCATTTTGTACAAATCAAGACTACAATTATTAGTTAAAATCAAGGGATTTCGTGAATAAAAACTGGAGAATGAAGATCTATTTGATTACCAAGGAAAAAAAAAGTATAAAGAATTGTCAATAAATTTTTTATCTAGTAGCAAGAGTATTATATTGTAGATATGAGATATTGGTTCAATCCGAAATAACTCCATTCTTTCTTCAATTATAATATATATATATATATAAATTTACTTTTAAAAAAATATTAAACTAGTACAATTTTTTTAAATATATTAGTCTAACATTAAAAACTATTTGAGTTACCTATTAAGTTAAAGTTCAAGTTTAATTGGAATCGATATTATTATAGTTTTTTAAAGGGTGTAGATTGAAGTGAATTTAGATGGATTAAAATTTTTTTATGGGAGAGTAATTAATTATGGGTTTAAATATAATTTAGAATATATATTTAATTATAATAGTTTTAATACGTTCAGTTATTACAAGCAATGATTTAATAACTAACTCAATAATTAAATTAAATAGTTAATTAAGAGAATTCTTACATTTTACATAAACTCTTTTCGGAATAATTTAGAAAATGTTATAAGAAAAAATAGCTTTAATTAATTAGCATAAATTATATTAAATTGGTAATGTTTAATGTCCCACTTGATGTAGTTTGATAATGTCCCATTACCAAACAGTTTGCATCATCATCATAGAAGTGGTTGTTGGTGATTGTAAATTACCTGTGTGTAAAGTGAACCCAATCTGTACACAAAGAAAGAAATAGTTTGATTTTGATTAGTAGATGCTACATTATTCGAAGCTTAAATAATTATTGGATAAATGTATTTATTAAGTAGAAGTACATTTATCTTAAAAATTATTTTGATTTTAATGATCTCGCACAAATATTTTGAAATTTTGAAATTAGCATCACTAATGAATAAATTTATCTATAGTCGGAAGGTCTGCCTAACTCGATAGATTTAGCTTGACTCAAATCGAGATTGAGTTAAAAAAAATTAATTTTGGATAGTCTTACATTACTTGAATTTAAATTAAATAATTTTAAAAGATATTTTATTTAAATATTAATTGTAAAATTATATTATTATTATTATTTAAAATAGTAAAATTGAGTATGTGGATGGATTGAATGGGTAGATTCAATCTCATAACCTAAATATTTAAAAAAAAAAAAAAAGGGGGGGGACTCTGACCCTCCAACTAAAAACTCTAGATCAAAGCAGAAGGATGTATACACTTAAAAGTGATCCAAAATTATAGAGCAAAAGCATATAAATTTAAGTTGGACCACTCAATTAGGTGAATAAAGGTAGCCTTTAATGAGGAGTTTTTAAAGTTTGGTTGAAGCTTTAAAGCGTGACCATAGGTCACATCTCAACCACAAAGTCTTAGAAGTTAAAATTAACATAAGAGTATTTACAGCTAAATTCAGCCTTTTTAAAATTTCAATAATCTTTATCTTCTGAGGGTGAGGGTGGGTGGTTTTGGCTCCAGCAGTCACCACCTCTTAATTAGTTACTCTCACAATTTCACATCCTCAATTGAAGTTGGCTGAGACAAGGGGGATTCAAAGAAGGAAACAGTGCCTATAGATATATTGAATATTGGTCTAATAAGAGGACATAAAAATGAAGATAAGATGGAAAGGTCTTCACTAGAAATTAGAATGATCCATACACAATATTCTCCACTGCCCTTGTATTAGTTTTTATTTGAATTTGAAAATTTAATTAGATGAATTTAAATTTAAATTTAACTCAATTTAATTTGATTATAATAAATCGAGACAAAAAAGAACTCCTTAATTTTATCAATAAATAATGTATGTAACGCCCTAAATAATTTATTTGTGTTTCTGTAAATATTTGATATAAATATTTATTTGCTTTAGTAGTTAAGTGTTTTGGGTGTGTGTGTGTGAGGTCTTGAGTTCAATTCCCACTTTTGGCAACATTTTGTTATTTTAGATCCAAGTCCTATCCTTGTTGAGTGGGCTTATATAAATTGTCTGTTTATTCATATCAGAATGAGTCTGTTGGTTTGAATGGTAAGGAGTTGGGGTGTTGGAGGTCTTGTGTTCAAATCCCTACGTGAGCGAGGGTGTTAATTTTTGTTTAGGTTGTCTGTTAGTAGTTCGGTGGAGTTGGGAGTCAGAGGTAGTTGGTTGTGGTTAGTGGGTGAGATTTAGAGGGGTTGTGTAGTTAGTGGGATAATCTTCTGATAATTGTCATTATTCTATTTTTTTATTTTTTTAAATTTTCTCTCTCTTTCTTTCTCCTCTCTGACGTTTCTGTGCCATGTTCCCTGTCAAAAATTTCCTCTCCCAATCATGGTGTCTTACTGCTCGTTCCGTCGTACGCTTTTGAAGGTAAGGGTTGTCGTGGTATTGTGGGAGTTTTCTTTTGTTCCTTTGCTTCTATTGATGTTCGAGTTAATCCGATAAACCATTTTTGGTAAGTGCTCTTCAGGAAAATCGAGACCCTTTGGTGGTTGGGTGAAGTTTCGAGGCTGTTGTTGTCAAGGGTAAGCTTTTGAATCATTTAAGTATAGTTTTCTGTTGTGTTCTCAGGTTGTGGCCAAGAGGTGTTTCGGTTGGATTTGAGAATTAAAGTAATTGTGGGTGTTTTTGTTGTCGATTTTAGGTACTGTTCGTTTTGGGGGTGTGAATTCTTCTAAAATTGTACTAGGTGTGTACTCTAAACATAAAAAATTGAGTTTCGGTGAAAGCCAAAAAAGCATTCTGTCGACGCCACACGAGCGTATGTCTAGCCGTGTGGTTGGCCATGTGTGAGACACAGCCGTGTGTTTAACGAAGGTATAGTCGTGCGCAAGACATGGCCGTGTGGTGGTGTGGGCAACACGGGCTAGGTCAAGTAGGTTATGTGGGCCACACGGGCGTATGGGCCCACACGGGAATGCTACACAAGCTTGTAGGTTTTGAGCTAGGCCGTGTGGGCCACACGGGCAAGGTCACTCTGGGCGTGTGGGCCCATACAGGCATGTGGGCCCATAATTTTGAAATTTTCCCTAGGGTCGCACGGTTCGTTCCGATCGACTGTGGGCCTATCGTAGGGTCGGAAAGGGCTAACCAAACCTTAAATTATGTGATCTGATATTCTGATAGTCTGCCTTGTGTAGGATACCAATATGTATATCTGTTCTATTTAAGTGTATATATATATGCTATCTGTATATAAGCATGTTATGCATTGTATTATTGTATCTGTTATTTTTGTATCTGTGACTGGGGTGGGTTTTGTATATCTGGAGAAAGTGATTTGTACAGCGACACTTCGTCTATATTCTAGCAGCTTGACTGCATATTATCTGTAATGTGTCGCACCAACACTATTTGGTGTGTAGGGATGGGTGAGTGTTTTTAACCCCACATAGTGTGATGGGATGGTCGAAGATGGTGTGTAAAGGATGGGGGTAGGATTCTGCATATCTGTACTATTTATTTGATTCTGTTATCTGTATCTGAAATGGACATGAGTCCGAATTTGTATCTGACTGTGTAACACCCCAAACCCGGCCTAGACGTTATGGCTGGATATGGTGATGTTACATGGAATGGGATTTGAAATCGAATTTATCAAGTTAAAGTCGTTTCTTTTTATTGTCTTCTATCTATCTCTCATCAATTTCAAAATCATTTTCTCGTTAATTTGATTTGTTTAAAAACATATTCTGTGGCGGAAGCTTTTAAAACCGTGGTATTTAAAAAAAATCATTCGCGTTTAGGAAAACGTTATTTTTAATTAAACCGAGTTTTTGTTGATTTTGCAGTTTAAAAATCCATGAAAATGGTTAAAATCCAAAGTAAAGGAAAACAGTCTAAAAGTCCAAATTACATAAAAAATACCCTAAAATAATAGAAATTAAAAACCTTAAATGAAATTAAATCAATTCAATAGCCATGTGGTCACCGTTGAATCCTCCGCCGCATCGATCCGTCTAAGTCTGGGGATTTCCTGTACAGATAAAACAAAAAGGGTGAGTTTATGTAAACTCAGTGTGTAATCCCCACAGAAGGCAAGCATACAGATACACAACAGTTATCAGTCAAATGCAGTCTGGGGCCTAAGCCCATTACAGATTCAGATACAGTTTAGGCCTTAGCCCAATCAGATACAGTTTCAGATATAAATTAGGGCTTTAACCTATCTCAGATACAATATGTGCATAGCAACAGAAATCAGTATCCTACTCACCAGCCTCTACACACCATCTCCGACCATCCCTACATACCATGTAGGGTTTAAAACACCCACCCAACCCTACAAACCAAGTCGTACCGAATACGGCACATATATCAGTAATATTGCAGCTGAGCTGCCAAATAACAGGCATGAAAACCTTTTAGTACACTTCCTCCAATAATCAATCATCCCACCCCAATGCAGATGCAACTAAACATGCTCAATGCAGATATACCAAAATGCATGCTTACATGCTAAAGTTCAGTTATCAGTCATACATATAGATCAGTAAACATGCATAAATTTAACATGCTCAATACATGCATTGTATAATCAGATCATACGATTTAGGGTTTAAGTAGCGCTTACTGACCTTATAGTAGGTTCGTAGTCGACTTGGGCGACCCGTGCAACCCTAGGAAACATTTTAGCTAAATGGGCCCACATGCCCATGTGGTTTGCCCGTGTGGGCCCATACACCCAAATTGGCCTTGCTCGAGTGGATCACACGGCCTGGCCCAAATACCACACGCCCGTGTGGCGTGCCCGTGTGGGCTCACATACCCAGTTCGGTTTAGCCCGTGTGGCTCACATGGCCACAACCCCAGCCATCACACGGCCATGTCTTGTGCATGGCCTGGCCTTCATCAATCACACAGTTGTGTTGTCGTACACGGCCAACCATACGGGCGACCACACGCACGTGTGACGTCGATAGTTTGCAATTTTAGCTTTCGTCGAAACTCGTTTTCTGCGTTTTCGGGTACACACCTGGTGTTAATTTGAAGTAAAAACACTCCCGAGACCACACGCACCTAAAAATCAGAGTACCATCACCCAAGTTCAGTCAACACTTCCATTTTAACGAAATTAATCCACCAACGAAACTTTACAACACCCAACGCGTATTCATAAACTTACCGCTAACGAAGACTCCTAATGTTGAATTTTCTGCAGGAGTTCCTACCGATTCCTGCCCTTCACCTGATATCAAGAGAAACAACACAAACTCTCACGTTAAGCACTTTGTCGAAACAATACTAAGTTTCTACTAATACACGACTTACTGAACGAGCGAAAACCTACGTTGAACAAAAGAAGATGGATTGGAAAAAAGAAATCGAAGGGGAAAATGGATGGTGAGGCAGATTTTTGGTAGAAGAGTTTGGGAGATGTCGAAAAGTTGGAAAAAAATTTGGGGAGATGAGAGAAAAGAATTTGAAATAAAAAAGAAAAATAATTTTGATAACCCCCCATTATCCCACTATTCTCTCATCTTCAACCACCTCAGAATTTCTGTTCAACTAAAACTCTTTCAGTCGAATGAGAAAAATAAAACTATCCCACGCTCGCGCAGGGATTCGAACACTAGACCTTCAGCAAATTAACACTCAATTTAACCACTAGACTAGCAGGCCCATTCTGATATGATTCTACCAATAATTAAATATAAGTCCACTCCCCAAACACAAGGCTTAGATCAAGAAAATATGAAAAATTGTCAAAGGTAGGGCTTAAACTTGGGACCTCTCACACACACCTAGAACACTTAACCATTGAATCAGATACACATTTGTGACAACTTTCCACAAAAGTCGAAATAAGAATTTTGGGGCGTTACAGAATGTATATGAGATTTCTGTATGTATTGCATGTCTATTTCTGTTAGGTTACACACTGAGTTTACAAAAACTCACATTTGTTTGTCTGTTCTGTTCAGGTAACCCACAGACTTAGGCAGATCAATGTGATGGAGCCTCACGGAGACCATGAGTTCGTAAACTGTTTAAGATTATGGTTTTTATTTAATTTAAGGATTATTTCTGGAAGTTTTGTAATGATTGGACTCTCTGGACTGCTTGACTTTTATTTTTGTTTTTGAGGCGCTTTAACTTTTATGGCCATGTTTAACTAAAATCACAATGTACAAAAATAAAGCATTTTCCAAACACACGAATTAGATTTCCAAAATATAATGTTTTCTAAAAACTTCCCCTGTAGATTATGTTTTAGCAAATGAATTAGTTAAATAATGCTTTCAGTGACAGTTATAAAACTTGGATGAATTATCGAACTGCTAAACAAAGCTTTATCAAAATAACACTATTTTCAAAACCCTTCCATGCAAGACTCTTGGATTTGTCCATAACGTCTAGGCCGGGTTTGGGATGTTACAATGCATTGTATTAAATCACAAAATTGAAATTATACAACATTGTGTAACAAAAAGAAACTTGAAAAGCTAAAAGTCAAGCATTTTTATATCAACTTCCTTCAAATTAGCGACATAATTAAAATTTAAAATTTTCCAGAAATCTTGCTTGTTGCAATTGTATATGGTTGACTGATTTTGGCAGATTTTAAGGCATGATTTTCAACACTGTTGTTTATCTTACAAGATGCAATCCCAGATCTTTTTCGTAGAATACAAGATGCAATCTCAGATCTTTTTCATAGAACCTCAAATTTTGTTCTGGGAAGAGTTTTAGTTAGAATATCTATGTACAGGCCCAATTTAGCCCAGGCCCAATACACCCCAATCAGAAACAAAACACAAAAAAAAAGGAGAAGAAAAACAAACAAGGATAATAAAGTCCAAAAAACAGTCCTTTTTACAAAACCCGGAGCCCAATTTACAAGTAGCCCAATAAGCCCAAAAATAAAAAATTTTCAGAAGAAGCTAGGGTTTTTGAAACCTTAGCGCCGCAGGCTTTCCTCGGGCACCGTTCCCTCTCCTTGTCCCGAAGCATCGCGTCTCGAGGCTCCCTTCTGATGCGCCTTCTGCTCAGTCCTTCACCAAAGAGGCAATTTCTTCTCCGTTGACCCCCTAGGACCTGCAAACATAACAAAAAGAAAGTAGCAAAGACAAAGAAAAACAGAAAATAAAGAATAAAATGGATTATAATGTATTTCTTTTCGGCTATATAAGCCCGAAAACAATGTAATACTCTACACGAATACTAAAAAATCAAATACAAGAACAAAACTTTGAAGGTTGATTCCGTTCTCAATTTTATTATTCACTGCTATTTTCTACTTTTTTTTATTTATTATTTTCAAGTTCTTAAAATGAAATAATAAAAAAGAAAGGATAGAGGGTCTACCTGAATCGGCCCGCCGCCTCGTCGTTGGAGGTCTCCCCTCTCTCGTCGGAATCGGGCCTGAAATGTGGGCTAGAGACCCTTTTTTTTCGGCCTCTCAGGTTAGGGAAGCTTAATCTCTGAATAGGTTCCAAAACGGGGGTTAGAAAGGCTCTCTCGCAAAATGCCAGCCACTAGCCACGGCGGTAGCACGGCAATCCCCGATCAAACTCACAATGGCACAAGAATGGGTTCAAAAACCCTAGCAGAAGAAAAGAAGAAAAGATGGGGGTTCTCTGTTTTTGTTCTAAAAAAAAAGAACTTATAAGCTTTTAAAAAAATAAGTATAATAAAGGTTATTATTATTTTTTAAGTGGTGTCATTAATGCGCATTGAAGATTTGAAAGCTGGATGTGCGCCTTTTCAACTTAAATGGGAGATTTACGCTTCTGGTCCCTCCCTTTTGTTGTGCCACTTGATCGGGCTTTATTTCTTTTTTATTTTTGATTTGGCCCTCAAATCTCATGTTGTTTTTCAATTCGGTCCTTTGGGGTTGTCATGCTGAACATGCGCAGGGAACCAAGGGAATATTTTCCCATCTAGTCCCCACTAGTTTCAGTGCGCTTCATTCGGATCCTTGATTAACTTTCCAGTATTTATATTGGGCACCCCGAGATTTTAGCTTGTTCTCATCCCCGTTTTTAGTTATTTTGCTATTTTTATTACTATCCCTATTATTTAATATTTAATATTTTTATTACTATTAATTATTTATTACCATTATTATTATTTTATTATTACTATTACTATAATTTGTTTACCTATTACTACCATTATTGTACTATTATTCTTATTACTATTATTATTTCACCTTATGATTATTATTATTATCATGCTTATTATTATTACTATATATTATTATTACCAGTACTTATTTGTTTTTTTATCACGATTTTTTGTATTATTATTTTTACTGTTGCTGTTATTTTTATTATTTTCTCGTATTATTAATACTTATTTAGCTTTAGCTTCGCCTATTATTTTTTTGTTTGATAATTCGTTCCTTTTATTTCTTTATTCCATTTTATTTTCGTCTTCGTTATTACAGTTCACATTAATGCATTTACTAGTATTCTGCTGTACACATTAGTATTGTAATTGGTTTTTTATATTTTATTGTTATATTAACTTTTACCCGATACAAAATTGATTTCTTTCATGAAGGTAATATTCTGTATTTAGAAGTTCGGGAAAATTGTGCCCTAACTTACTGGGTTTTGATTTTTCTCGATTAACCTAAATAGTGGAATATCCTTTTAAATCGCAATAAGTTTTGAATAAAAGAAAGCTATTTCTTGAGAATTCAAGATGTTATGTCCTAACGTATTGGATGTGACATTTTGTTACCTTGGGAAGAGATTTCTTAAAATAAAGGCAATGTCCCGTATTTGAAATTTCGAGAAATCGAGCCCTAACTTACTGAGTTCTGGTTTCTCATCTGACATATAACGGAATATCCTCCTTAAACTTAAATTCGAATTTTAAAGTAAAGAGACAAGCTCAGTTTCGGGAGTCCAAAATGTCGTGCCCTAACTTACTGAGTATGACATTTTATCTCTTCGAAATAAGAGGATCTTATCATCCATTTTTGATTTGTTCAAGTTTTTAAAAATAAAAGATCATATTTTTAAATAGTTTCAAATTTTCGACATTAAGACATTAGATAATCAATTAGGTACCAATTTTAGGCGTATCGAGGGTGCTAACCCTTCCTCGTGCGTAACCGACTCCCGAACCCGTTTCTTTGAATTTCGTAGACCAAAATCGTTGTTTTGACAAATCAAACTGTTTATTAAAAACAACCATTTTACGAGGTGACCCGATCACTCCTCAACAAAAAGGGTTGGTGGCGACTCTCATTCTTATTTTCGTTTTTTTAAACCAAAGTCGATCCCCGTTTTCAAAAAATGGTTACGACAGCTTGGCGACTCCACTGGGGACCCAAATAAGAGAGTCAAGCCACGAGTTGATTACTTTTTATCTTTTTGTTGCATTTCACCCGTTTTTGTTACGATCTTCATCATTGTGGTTTATAATTGTTGTGTTGGTTTAAGTTTTGGTATCTTCTATGCATTACATCGCATAGATCGTTCGATCTTTACCCTTTTTAAGTGGGAGTGAGAAGCTATGCCTTCGTGAGGTTTTCACCTCCGCATGGGCTAGTGGACTGCTTCCGAGATACATCCGTACCTATGTCTTCGTGAGATTTTCATCTCTGCATGGCCATAGGGAAATGTATCCCCCTGAACTGAACTCGGTCTATATGAACCTATAATGGGCGAAGATCGAGGAATCCGCTAGTTCAAGTGCCCTTACTTTAGAACCAAACCACATATAGTGAACTTTAAGAGCCCACCTTAGGTAGAGCCGTGCAAACCCTAGTGGTTACCTGAATAGGTGCTTGATTATTTCCAGTTTGCTTTGAATTCTTTTTGCATATGATGCTTACTTGTGTTTTGCTGTTACTGCATGGCATTTCATCATAAAAAGGTGTTGGTTCACGTTCGATTACTAGATAGAAAAGCTTAACATGGAAAAGGGGTTTCTTGATAGAGTGGAGGATAATGCGACCGTCCGGATATGGGCCGAGACAGCGCAGCAAGAGAAGGGCGATAGTCTTACAGAGGGGTACGTTTCAAAGTTATGGGATTTCACCCGCATTAGCGTAATCCAAAATGATCTTCAAGAGATGAAAGAAATATGGGATCGATGGGACGATGAGACCAAACAATTATTCTACTACAATTACGGTGACTTGCCTTACCTGCTCGATATTAAAGTGGACAAGCACTTGTTCCGAGCCCTTGCCCTGTTTTGGAATCCTGCTTATAGCTGTTTTACTTTTGGAAAGTTAGATTTGGTGCATACCATAGAAGAATACACGGCCTTACTTCGTTGCCCGAAAATTCACGCTAATAAAGTTTACTCCAGATCCTCCAACGCCCTAACTTTTGTAAGGAAGTTGATGAATATCACGGGGATGAGCGAACAGTGGGTAACAGCCCGAAGTCAGCAGAAGGCTGAAAGTAAATGTATTCCCTGGAAAAACTTGAAAGATTTGATCTTAGCACATCCCAATGTAAAGAAGAGGGTCGATGTCTTCGCTTTTAGTATCTATGGACTGGTGATCTTTACCAAGGCTTTAGGGCATATAGACGAAACGGTCTCAGATTTGTTCAATCGGCTTGACAAAGAGGTCACACCAATTCCGGTAATCTTAACAGAAACTTTTAGATCCTTGAATGCTTGTCGGAGAGCGGGCGAGGGCAGATTCATAGGGTGCGCGCAGCTTTTGTTAGCTTGATTCCATAGCCACTTTTGGAAACTAGAAAAGGTCTACTATTGAGTTTTTTCTATGAACTACTCCCCGTTGAGAGAAATAGTGGCTACACCAAGACGAGATGACATCTCAGGAGAGAAATGGATGGCTATTCTCCTAAATCTGCAGGACGAAGATGTTGAATGGAGGGCTCCATGGTTGATTCCGGATGAAATCTTATACCGGTGCGGCGATTTTGATTGGGTCCCCCTACTTGGGATATGGGGAGCTGTTGGATACGATCCATTACTCGTACTAAAGCAGTATCGGTCAAGGCAGTTCATACCAGTAACGCAAGGATTAGCTCAGTGTGAGTTTACATGCAAAGATGATAATTACAAAAAGAGAGTTCGTGAAATATCGAGCGCTAGGAACCAAACTCGCAGAATGAAGATATTTGCCGCAAACCCGATGGTAACCCCTGAATATGATAGATGGCGAAGCCAAAGAGTCAATGACAACATCTCTATGATGAGTCAAAGGAATGCTCTACCGATAGAAGAGCATTTACGAGTTGTCCCGTCCGAACTAGAAATCATCAAGCAGGACTTTGAGAAAAGGAGCTTGGAATTGGGAAAGAAAATATAACAGTTAGAAGAAGATAAGATGAAGTTGGGATCGGATGTCGACATTCATAAGTTAGAAGCCGAGAAGTTGAGAAAAGGAAAGAATAAGGCTGAAGAAGATTTGGACAGCTTAAAGACGGACTACAAGAGGATGCGCATGTCAATCAGAATAGCTGGTTTAGGCAAGACATCTGAGCAATGGCGTCAGGAAATCAAAGAAGAAAGGGCTAGAGCTGAACAGTGGGAAAAGAAGTTCCAAGATGCTCGAGTACGGTAGGATGCTTTGAAAAGGAGTCTATTGGAAAGTCAAAATGAAAAAGAGAGGTTGTGAGCCTAGGTAGCAGAATTTGAAAGGTCACTGCATCAGCACCGTAGTCGCAACTCAGTAATCGAATTAAGAGCCAGCCAAAACAAGATTGAGGAGCTAAAAGGAAAGATAGGAGAGCTCGAGACTGCACTATGAGATAGTAGGATTCAAGTTGAACTTCTTGAAACAAATAATGAACATTGGAAAGAACAGCTCCACCGCTCGCAAGAATAGATCAGAGATAGAGATTATGTTATGGGCGAAGCTATGGCTCAAGTTCAAGAGGTGGCTGGTCATCTACAAACCTTGGCAGTTAAGGCTGATGTATTAAGTCTAATGTACGAGTCAGAATCGGATCGGGGCTGAAATTTAGCTTGGCTTCTTAGGAAAGTGAAGGATTTAGGTATTAGAGCGAAGTCGTATATGTAATTGTTTGCTCTATGTAAAGAAATTTATTTTCTAGTGAAGTTTATCTAATGGATTGAATCAAAATCAACGCCTTTTTGCATTCATCTCATTCATTTGCATTACATTATATCATTTGCATTAAGTTCCATAAAAAAAACCTAATTGATTAAAAATTATGACAGTTACCCTGGAAACCGACGAAAATCCACCAGTTACATATCGCTACAGTACTCAACACAAAACAAAAGTGATGGATTAAAGAATAGGAAAATTAGAGCAAATGCAAAAAGACATGCAGGATCAAACACAAGAACGATTAGCCAAGATACAACAGGACATGATAGAGTAGATGCAAGAATCCCAGAATAATATGATAAGCCAGTTGGCGCAATTACTGGCTAAAGAATAAGAGAAAGGAAAGGGCGTTGCTGCTAGTTCAGGGAACGATAATGACAACCCTTCAGGCTTTACTCCGCCAAACACCCAGACCGGTACTGCAATACCTGCACACCTTCTAATAGGCTAGGGTTCTAACCCAGGAGATAGCCCAGCTAACCCTGTGGTCCCTGATTTCGACGAAATGGTAGAAATAGACAAGGCAAAAGTGGACTTGCCGAAACAACTCGAAGACCGTTGCAAGTGGTTAGAAGAGAAGTTCAAAGCAATAGAGACTGCTGACTACCATTATGGAGTAGACGCTAAGGACCTAAGTCTGGTCCCAGACTTGGTACTTCCGCCAAAGTTTAAAACCCCGAATTTTGAAAAGTACAACGGGACTAGCTGTCCCGAAGCGTACATCACAATGTTCTGTCGGTGGATAGCCAGACACGTTAATAATGACCAATTATTGATTCACTGTTTTCAGGACAGTTTGGCCGGGTATGCGGCCAAATGGTACAATCAGCTCAGTTGTGCCCAGATTAAGACATGGAAAGACCTGGCACAAGCCTTCATGACATACTATGGCCATGTCGCTGATATAGCTCCCGACAGAATCATGCTCCAAAATATGGAGAAAATGCCAGGCGGGAGCTGCAGACAATACGCCCGGCGATGGAGAGAAATAGCAACACAAGTTCAGCCACCGCTCCTAGAGAAAGAGACAACCATGCTTTTTATCAATACTTTGAGGGCTCCTTTCATTAATCACATGCTGGGAGGCGCCACTAAAAGTTTCTCAGATATTGTGAAGTCAGGAGAAATGATAGAAAATGCAATCAGATGTGGCAAGATAGAGGCGGGAGAATATGCTAGAAAGACGATTCTGAAGAAAAGAGAGAATAGTGTAAACAACATAAGCACCCGTAACAAAAGTTATTCAAAGACTATTACTGTAAAGCAGCCCAGGACCATAATCGCTGATCATCAGAGCCCATCTAGACAGGAATCCAATGCAAAGCAAAATATGAAGAAAATTCAATTCACGCCGATCCCAATCACGTACAAAGAAATGTACCAGAACTTGTTCGATGTACATGTGGTTGCACTGCTTTACTTCAAGCCCTTGCAGCCCCCATACTCTAAATGGTATGACACGAATGCACAACGCGAATATCATGCAGGAATTGTGGGGCATTTAATAGAGAATTGTCTCGCCTTCAAGAAATTGGTAGAAAGACTCATCCAGATGGGCGTGGTAAAAGTGGACGATGCCCCTAGCGCGGAGCACCCACTACCTAATCATGGGGTTAATATGATCGGTGAGAGTATGGGGAAAAGAGTTAAAACGGATGTGGCAGAGGTGAAAACCCCGATGAGAGGGGTTTCGAAGGAAATAATGAATAGGGGATTAGTTGTATTGGATCCGGCGAGAGAATATGAAGAAATAAGAAATGGATGTGAATTCCACAACATAGAGGGGCATGAAATCCAAAACTGTATCGAGTTCAGAATGCTGGTGCAAAGGCTAATGGACGATAAAGAGATGGAATTCTATGAAAGTGATGAAAGCCAAAAAAAGAGAAAACATTTGGGCGTTGGGAGATGAGTTAGCAGCAAAGGTCTCGAAGGTTAGCTATCCATTGGTCATCATCTCGCGACCAATGAACAATGAAGTCGGGGTAAAGATAACACCAAAGGTCGTGATCTAGAAACCTGCGGTCTTTTCTTATAAAGATAACAAAAAGGTTCCTTGGAGCTATGACTGCAATGTGACGATTCCTGGGAAAAGGGACTCGTCCAACACTTCAAAGGGAGATCAAGAGGGAGGCTCCTATACGCGCAGCGGAAAGCGTTACGATGCGACAAACACACGAATAGAACCCACGGAAGAGAAAACCTTGATGGGTGAAAAAAAAGAAGGAGAAGATGATCAAGCAAGGACTGCCTTTAAACGAGCCAATAAAGGAAGAAGAGGCTAAGGAGTTCTTAAAATTCTTAAAGCATAGTGAGTACAGTGTTGTGGAGTAGCTGCACAAACAACCAGCTCGCATATCTGTGCTAGACTTACTGTTAAGCTCGGAAGCGCATCGCAACGCACTGATAAAAGTATTGAATGAAACTTATGTTGCTAATGATATCTCTGTTAACAAGCTGGATCGCCTGAGTAATATAAGTACTGATAACTTCATTTTTTTAATGATGATGAGATCCCGCCGGGAGGTATGGGCTCCATTAAAGCTCTCCACATCACCACACGTTGCAAGGGGTACACATTGCCAAGAGTACTAGTCGACAATGGATCAGCGCTCAATGTCTTACCACTATAAACACTGAACCGATTACCCATAGATAGTACTCACATGAAGGCTTGCCACAATGTAGTAAGGGCGTTCGATGGAACTGAAAGGAAGGTGATGGGGAGGATCAAAGTTCCTTTGTTAATTGGCTCGGGTACATATGAAGTGGATTTCATAGTAATGGATATCAGGCCGTCCTATAATTACTTGCTGGGGAGACCTTGGATACACTCAGCGGGAGTAGTGCCCTCGTCATTGCACCAAAGTTGAAGTTAGTTATGGAGGGTTGTCTGGTGATAATAAACGTAGAAGAGGACATCATCGCGACTGTAACTAATAGTGCGCCATATTTAGAGGCAAGCGACGAAGCAACTGAGTGTTCCTTCCACTCTCTGGAATTTGTTAATGCAACATTCATTACTGAGGGGAATAAGATCCCAGTGCCTCAAATATCCAGGACCACTAAAATGGGTTTAAAACTGACGGTCGAGAAGGGAGCTTTACCTGGGAAAGGACTCGAAAGGTATCTCCGAGGAAGGGTCGAGGTCCCAGGATTGAAAGAAAAACAAGTCCTCTTCGGCTTAGGATTCAAGCCAGACGCAAAGCAAAAAAAGAAAGAGTTAGAGAAGAAACAAGAAAGAAGGAAAGCGCTATTGAGTAGGGATGAGATTAAATAGGAACCGATGACAATTCCTCACATTTACAAGGCCTTTATATTAGGAGGGATCATCCATCCAGAACGAGGAACCTAAAAGGAAGAAACCATGGAAGAAACATGGGGAAACATACACGTCAATGCTATATCCGAAAGGAAAACTGAAGAAGAAAACTGGAATGGCATCCGCCTCTATGAGCCTGGCAGCGTTCTAAACAACTGGACCGCGGAGGAAATCCCTGTAGCTTATAGAACTTATTCAGAGTAATACTCTTAATGCACTTGTTGCTTTAAGCAATAAGATTCCCTTTGGTGAAGCATGATTTATGTCTAAATATCGTTATTTTCAATGAAACGCATCTCTGTTACCTTTTAAGCAAATTTTCTTCTATACTTTTCACTTTATTTATCATTATGACTATTCTTTTATTCTTTAGATAGTCTTTTAAATATTTTCATTCTTCATTCATAATCATACTATACCAATAAATATGCTTAGATTCTTCTGCTCTATAGACCTTTATTCATCTCCATAACAGGTCGCCAAATATCAATGATTTGAGTAGCGCTACCAATGACTCAGAATGTCCTTTTAAACAAGATATAGATACGGAAGATTTTCAGGATTTTGAAGATGACCAAGGTTGTGACCTATATCCTGAACTATTAAGGATGGTAGAATAAGAGGAGAAACAGATCCTACCTCACAAAGAGTCAGTAGAAATAGTGAACCTGGGAGACGGACAAGAAAAGAAAGAAGTGAAGATCGGAGTTGGTATTACAGTAGAGACAAAGCGAGACCTTATTGAGTTACTTCAAGAATTCAAAAATGTCTTCGTGTGGTCGTATCAAGATATGCCCGGACTAAGTACTGATGTTGTGGTACACCGGTTGCCCATAAGGGAAGAGTACAAGCCAGTCCAACAGAAACTTTGAAGGATGATGTCAGATGTTTTGCTGAAAATAAAAGAAGAGGTCAAGAAGCAATTTGACGTAGGTTTTTTGCAAATGGTTAAATACTCGAAATGGGTAGCCAATATTGTCCCCATCCCTAAGAAAGATGGGAAAGTACGAATGTATATAGATTACAGAGATCTAAACAAGGCTAGCCCGAAAGACAATTTCCCGTTACCTTATATCGACACCTTAGTGGACAATACGGCGGGTTATTCGTTGTTCTCCTTCATGGACAGCTTCTCAGGGTACAACCAGATAAAGATGTATCCTAAAGACATGGATAAGACCACGTTCATAACCATGTAGGGAACCTTTTGCTATAAGGTGATGCCATTTGGGCTGAAGAATGCGGGAGCGACATATCAGAGAGCCGTGGTAACTCTATTCCATGATATGATGCACAAAGAAATTGAAGTTTACGTCGACGATATGATCGCCAAATCTTAAACTGAAAAGGAGCATGTCCAAGTCTTGAGGAAATTATTCTTGAGGTTGAGGAAATTCGAGCTAAAGCTTAACCCAGCAAAATATACCTTCGGAGCCAGGTCAGGGAAACTGCCAGGATTTATAGTCAGTGAAAAGGGGATTGAGGTTGACCCAGATAGGGTCAAAGCTATACAGGAACTGCCTCCACCGCGTACTCAAAAAGAAGTTCGAGGTTTTTTAGGAAGATTAAATTACATCGCCCGGTTCATTTCACAACTGACTGAGAAATGTGACCCCATATTCCGTCTTCTTAAAAAACACAATCCAGGCATATGGGAAGAGGAATGCCAGAAAACCTTCGACAAAGTGAAGCAATACCTATCCAACGCGCCAATATTGACGCCGCCTCATCCAGACCAGCCATTAATCCTCTATTTGACTGTGCTTGATAATTTAATGGGATGTGTGCTTGGTCAACACGACGAGTCGGGAAAGAAAGAGAAGGCAATATACTACCTTAGTAAAAAGTTTACTGAATGTGAAGCAAAGTACTCGCCAATCGAGAAACTATGTTGTGCCTTGATCTGGAGGACTCGGAGATTGAGGCAGTATATGTTGTATCATACGACTTGGCTTATCTTGAAGCTAGACCCTCTAAAATATATGATGGAGTCTACCACTTTGAATGGAAGGATTGCTAGATGGCAGATTCTACTTTCTGAATTTGACATAGTTTACGTAAACTAAAAGGCGGTGAAAGGGAGTGCAATAGCGGATTTTCTAGCCAGTAGAGCTCTCGAGGATTATGAGCCTTTAGACTTTGATTTACCTAATGAAGATTTGATGTATGTAGCAACCACAGAAGAAGACATGGCGGAAGATCATCCTTGGAAACTGAATTTCGACGGGGCATCAAATGCTGCGGGCAATGGAATTGGGGCAGTTCTGGTATCCCCAAACTGTGATCATTATCCGTTTACTTGTAAATTGGATTTTGATTGCACAAATAATATGGCAGAATACGAAACTTGTATCATAGGGATCCGTGCCACTATAGAACGTAAAATTAGGGTACTAGAGTTATATAGAGATTCTGCACTGGTAATTTATCAACTCAAAGGAGAATGGCAAACAAGAGATCCCAAGCTGGTCGACTACAAACGATTGGTCCAAGAATTGATCAAATAGTTTGATGACATCACTTTCCGTTATCTGCCAAGAGACGAAAATCATATGGCTGATGCCCTGGCCACCTTGGCTTCCTGGTCCTAGCAAACAAAAATAAGGATATGAAACCTATACAAATGAGCATTTATGAGGCCCTGGCCCATTGCTACAATGCCGAAAAAGAGGAGAAAAATGATCACCCATGGTACCACGACATATTGCAATACGTGAAAAATCATGAGTACCTTGATCAAGCGACTGAGAATGACAAAAGGATGCTGAGAAGACTAGCCTGTGACTATGCCTTGGATGGAGAGATCCTATACAAAAGAAGAAATGACCAAGTACTACTGAGGTGTGTGGACGCCGCTGAGGCTAAGCAAATCCTAGAAGAAGTCCATGAGGGTGTCTGTGGAACTCATGCCAATGGTTTCACAATGGCTAGGGAAATCATGAGATTCGGGTATTATTGGTCTACCTTGGAAAAAGGTTGCATTGATTATGCCAAGAGATGTCATAAATGCCAAATTTATGGGGACAAGATCCATGTATATAACAGCCTAATTTCGACCCTAATTGGAACGGTGGTTTCGGGACCACGAATCTGAGTTAGAAAAATGATTTTTATATTTATTTAATATGTTTAATAGATGTGTGAGCATGTGCTAAAATATAGTGAGATAATTTAATTGTTTATATGTTTAATTTAAGAAAAAGGATTGAATTGCAAGAGTGGTAGAATTTGCCATTTTGCTTGATTGGGAGGATTAAAACAAAGTGCCTTTTAAATTAATGGGTTTTATGTTGCAATTTTCCCAATTCTTCTTGTAGTGGACGACAAGATTGATATTACATCATGTGTTTGTGTGTTTGTTAAATTAAATACAGTTATATATTAATATTATATTATATTAAATTAACATAGTGGGATAAAACATAAAATAATGAAGAAAGACATGCATGTTCATCACTTTCTCTCCCATAGCCGAATCTAGTCAAAGAAAAAGAAAGGAGAAATTCAACAAGGGTTCGGCTCTCATCCATTTTTATTAAGTAAGTTTTAGCTTTGGGTTTTCAATGATTTTTGCATTTTTGAGATGAATATTCATTCAATTATAAAGCCCATGTGTTAATTTTGTGAAATGGTCTTATATGTTGGTTATGCCATTGATGACAACTTGAGTTTTAGGATGATTTTTGGTAGTAAATGGGAGATTTGAGCTAGATGAAAATATTTTACTCTTGAGTCTTAGGTGAACGTTGTTAATTAAAAATTTGATTGTGAAAATATTATCGTGGAAGGGACAAATTGAGAAAATATTGAAGTATATGGACTTATATAGTCCTTAAGATGATTCAGCTCTAAAAGAAGTTGGGTCAATTTTGAGTAATTCGTGAATATTGTAGTAGGGACTAAATTGTATAGATTGTAAAAGTTAGGGGTGAATTTGTAAATTGCTAAATTAAGTGTTTATGGATTAAATTGAATGAATATAAATTCATTGAGTTTAAATTGAAATTATTTAGATCAAGAACAAAAGGAAACGGGATTGGATCGGCGGAAGGCAAAATTTAACGAATAGCCGAGAAACTCAAATTCATCGACTACCGAGTAAGTTTTAAGCAATTGGAAAGAATTGAAATTTAGTTTATATTGATATTCATATGTCAAATTTTATTAAGTGAATTTTATTTCATTTTGCTGAATGCTTAATGAATTTTAATATGGATTCGTTGATTTCATGTTGGGTTGAATATACATTGAGACAAGCTTTGAACTTTGTTTTGGATGATCTTATATATTTATATAGGTTGAAGCAAATGACTCTAGTCGAATGAATGGTTATGCATATATATGTAGCAAAGTTTACCGAATTTGATGGTAAAGATGGATGAATGAATTATGAATAACATGTATTTCTTCTCAATTGAGTATCTAGAAGATGGATAGAGAAATTTATGTGTAAAGATATGATTGAGGAAATGATCGGCTAAGGGCACTATGTGTGCGAGTTTTATCACCGAGCACTGTGTGTGCGAGATCGGTTGATTGGCATAAAATGTGCGGAAAATACGCAATGGCACTAAGTGTGCGATACATTGCAAGCAATGGCACTAAGTGTGCGATACATTGCAAGTAACGGCAGTAAGTGTGCGATACGTTACTTTAATCTTTGCACTATGTGTGCGGGTGGTCAAACTTGCTAGAGACCTAAACAATAGATTGAAGGTAATTGAGAGATGATGTACAGGTAAGTGAATTATGATTGTTGAATGCTTAGAGCAAATGAAGTAAGTCGTTTCGAATTAATGAATTTTTGTAATAGGATAAGATTATTAGTTTTGGTTTTGTTTGGTTTGGATAAATGGTTTGAGATTATTTGAATGTGATCAATGTTAAACCTTGAGACATGACATATACATATATAAATATGCGGTTATATGTTAGGTAGGAATTGAGAGTAAGTTGATTTAATTTTATTAAAAAAAATTGATATATATGTATACCATTGCTTATTACTTACTAAGCTAAGATAGCTTACCATTTGCATTGAATTGACTATTTTATAGATCTTTGAAGTCAAGCTCGTGCTCGGGGATCTCCGTCAGTGTCATTCACATTATTACTTAATTTTAGTATTTCATAAGTTGTATCTCTTTTGAGCTTAAGGCATGTATAGTTTAAGACTCCTAATGGGTTCGAATGATATGTATATGGTTGTATGCCATGCGAAAATGGCTTACCCCTTTTTGGCTTAATTTCGTTTATATATGTTTCATGAGTTAAGTTAGGTTGAGCTTATTTAAATTATGACGTTGTTATTTGATTATTTTGGTATGTTTACATATTAAAAGGACTAATTCACGTTAGGTCTATATTAGTTTGATTTTCTAGATATGAAATGAATATGACATACATGTATATGCATATATAGATATATGTATGGATGAGGATTGGTGATTAATTGTCTCGACACTTTTGTTTGAAAGCATTAAGGTGATATGTATATATATATTAAAGAGTTACCAAATGTGAACTTGGTTGTGGATATTCAGTTAGGGCATAATTATTTTGATCATTGAATATTTCATCTTTGAGTGATAATACCATTTTTGATATGTGATAATAAAAGTTAGTTCATTGTTATGGTAGTAAAATAAGGTATACTTGTATTGTCATATATTTATATATGCATAAGGATTATCACCAAATGTGATAAGGAATTATATATGTCTAAGCAATGGACGTGTGTTCAATATATGTTATGATCGGATCAATGAATGGTATTTTGCCATATGATTATAGTTAGAAATTCTTGTTTGCAAACGATATAATTTGTGATTTATAATTGGTAAATGAAACGTTATAAGATGAGATATACATGTTAGTTGTGACTATAGAATTTGGTATACATTGGTTATAGTAATCGGTCTCATAAAGCATATTGACTGATATGAGGTTTGGTAATACCCGTAACTCTAATTCGGCGACGGGTAAGGATTAGGGGTGTTACATTTGTTTGGTACCAGAGCTACGGTTTAATCGGTTCTCGGACTATTGTAGCGTGTGAGAGTCAAGCTATACATGCTGTATTTTGTGATATGATAATGTGATGACTTCTGATGGTGAAATGTATTTTTTTCTCTATATAGTAATGGATTCCGATCCCGAGAGAGCTATAGCTGACGACGTTGAGAGCGTGGTGCCTGTTCCCGCCAAGAGGCCGTGCCAGAGGAATCTCGACCGGCTACGAGTAATCCTGATGAGGGGGCTAAACAAGCCTTCTACAGTAAGATGAATGATTGGTTCAGTCAATATAGACGAACCAATCCGACTGTTCAACCACCCCTGAATCCTAATATTTCCCCGTATAACCTGTGGTATCCCCGATTGTAAATCCTGAAAGAATAAACAGGCCTCCAGTTGATCGCATTAGAAAACATAGAGCTCAAGAATTTAGAGTCGAGGACGATGATGATCCAGAACGAGTTGAATTCTGGCCTGATAACACTGTTCGTGTTTTCGATGAGTTATCCTGCACACCCAATGAGTGTCTGAAGTGTGCTATATCATTGTTACGAGATTCTGCCTACTACTGGTGGAATACTCTCGTGTCAGTTGTTCCGAGGGAGAGAGTTACCTGGGACTTCTTTCAGATGGAATTTCGCAAGAAGTACATAAGTCAGCGCTTCATAGACTCTAAGCTTAAGTAATTTCTCGAGCTCAAACAGGGTCGTATGACCGTATCTGAATACAAGCGCAAGTTTGTGCGACTTAGTCGCTACGCTCGTGAATGTGTTTCATCTCAGACTGCGATGTGTTGGAGATTCGAAGATGGTCTAAATGAAGATATAAAGCTTCTGGTTGGTATTCTTGAAATTAACCAGTTCGTCGTGCTGGTTGAACGAGCTTGTAAGGCTGAGGAACTAGGGAAAGAAAAATGGAAAGCTGAGCTTGAATCTAAAGATTTTCGAAAGAGATCTGCAAGTAAATTTTCGCAGTTGGCAATGAAGAAGTTCAAGAATAATGGTACCGATCTAAACCTAATAGCGGGATTTCTATACGAGAGCGACCACCAGTGAATTCTCGGGTTACACCAGTAGCAAGTGTTGGCAATGCTCGATCGAGCAAACACGAATGTCGTGATCGCGGTAGCCTCGAGAGAGTCTTTGGGTAAATCTATTAATCACTTGTTATAGGTGTGGTTCATAGGATCATTTCATTAGGGATTGCCCGGAGACCGTTAAAAAAGGTACTACTTAGAGCACGAGACCGAGCGGCACTACAGCTAGAGGCAGACCATCTCGTGTTGGGGGAGGTAGGAGTGGCACACAGAGGGGAACTACAAATGCAGCTATTCGATCAGAGGCCCGTGTACTGGCTAGAGCTTACACTGTCCATGCTAGAGAGGAGGCCTCATCTCTAGATATCGTTACCGATATTTTCACTCTCTTTGATACTAGTGTAACTGCTTTGATTGATCCTAACTCAACTCATTCGTATCTGTGTGAAACATTAGTATCCAGTAAGACTCTACCTGTTGAGTCTACTGAGTTTGTGATTCGGGTTTCAAACCCTCTAGGTCGATGTGTATTAGTGGATAAAGTGTGCAAGAACTGCCCTTTGATGATTTGAGGCATGTGTTTTTCGGCTGATCTGATGCTATTACCTTTCGATGAGTTTGACATCATTCTCGGTATGGATTGGTTGACCCTTCACAATGCGGTAGTGAATTGCAGATGAAAGACTATTGATTTAAGATGCCAGGATAACGAGATAATCCGAATTGAGTCTGTAGATTTGAATGAACTACCTGCTGTGATATCTTCAATATTGGCTTGGGAGTATTTGAGAAAGGGTTGCGAAGCCTATCTTGCGTATGTGATTGTTAACAAGGTAACGGAAAAGAAGATTGAATCTGTACCGGTTGTTAGTAAATATCCAGATGTGTTCCCGGAGGAATTACCAGGATTGCCACCCGTTCGTGAGGTAGAGTTTGGGATTGAGATAGTGCCAAGGACCACCCCGATTTCGATAGCTCTGTATAAAATGTCACCGACTGAATTAAAAGCATTAAAGGCTCAGTTGCAAGAATTGACGGATAGAGGTTTCGCCAGACCGAGTTTCTCTCCCTGGGGTACACCCGTTCTATTTGTGAAAAAGAAAGACGAAACTTTGAGAATGCTCATCGATTATCAACGGCTTAATAAGGTGACCGTAAAGAACAAATACTCGTTGCCACGTATCGATGATTTATTTGATCAGCTTAAGGGAGCCTCGGTATTCTCGAAAATTGATCTGAGGTCAGGATATTATCAGCTGCGGGTTAGAGAATCAGACATACCAAAGACTGCTTTTCGGACGAGATACGGGCATTACGAGTTCTTGGTGATGTCGTTTGGGCTTATTAATGCTCCTGCTGTTTTTATGGATCTGATGAATCGGGTATTTAGACCGTATTTAGACCGGTTCATTTTTGTATTCATAGATGACATACTGATCTATTCATAAGGCGAAACCGAACATGTTAAACATCTGAGGCTAGTACTACAGATTTTGCGCGATAAATAATTTTACGCAAAATTTAGCAAATGTGAATTTTGGTTGAAAGAAGTCAGCTTTTTGGGGCATGTCATTTCAGCATCAGGTATTCAGGTTGACTCGAGTAAAATCTCAGCTATATTGGAGTGGAAGCCTCTGCGGAATGTTTCTGAGGTACGTAGCTTTTTAGGGCTTGCAGGATATTATAGACTCTTTGTAAAAGGATTCTCTATGATAGCAACCCCAATGACAAAGCTACTACAGAAGGATGTGAAATTCGAGTGGTCAGAAAGGTGTCAGAAGAGTTTTGATCAACTTAAGACCTTACTAACGGAAGCTCCAGTACTCGTTCAGCTAGAATCGGGTAAAGAGTTTGTTATTTTCAGTGATGCATCTTTAAATGGATGGGTTGTGTATTGATGCAGGAGGGTAAAGTCGTAGCCTACGCTTCGAGACAGTTGAAACCGCATGAGAGGAATTACCCGATGCACGACATTGAGTTGGCTGCTATAGTTTTTGCTTTGAAAATATGGTGTCACTATCTATTCGATGAAAAATGCCATGTCTATTCGGATCATAAGAGTCTAAAATATCTAATGACTCAGAAGGATCTTAATTTGAGACAGCGACTATGGTTAAAACTGTTGAAAGACTACGAGCTGGTGATTGATTATCACCCGGGAAAAGCTAACGTGGTTGCCGATACATTTAACCGAAAGTCATTATTTGCTCTACGGGCAATGAATGCGGATATAGCTATGATTGATGATGGTGTGATCGTTGCAGAGTTGAAAGCGAGACCGTTGTTTGTACAACAGATTCGAGAAGCTCAAGAGGTTGATAATGATTTAAAAACAAAGAAAAGTCATTGTGGCTCGTGTACGGATTCAGATTTTCAGATAGATGCTGAAGGATGTCTACGATTCAAGAATAGGGTATGTGTACCGAAGAACCCTGAATTGATTCGAATGATTTGTGACGAAGCTCATAGTAGTAGATTGTCAGTTCATCCAGGTAGCACAAAAATGTTTAACGACTTGAAACGGTATTACTAGTGGCATGGTATGAAACGAGACATCTCAGACTATGTGTCGAAGTGCTTAGTATGCCAACAAGTGAGGGCAGAGCATCAAGTGCCATCGGGACTACTTCAGTCGATTATGATACCTGAGTGGAAGTGGGGTCGAGTCACGATGGATTTCGTATTGGGTTTGCCTTTGACACCAAGTAAGAAAGATTCAATCTGGATTATTGTTGATAGACTGACAAAATCGGCTTATTTTATTCCGGTATGCACGGATTTCTCACTCGATAAATTAGCTGAGTTGTACCTATCGCAAATCGTACGGTTAAATAGAGTACCAATTTCTATTGTTTCGGATAGAGATCCGGGGTTCACATCGTGGTTTTGGAAGAAACTGTAGGAGGCTTTAGGTACTAAGCTACACTTCAGTACAGCTTTTCACCCTCAGTCAGATGGTCAATCTGAACGTGTTATTCAAATACTCGAAGATATGTTGAGATGTTGCATTTTGGATTCGAGGGTACGTGGGAACGATACTTATCTTTGATTGAATTTGCGTATAATAACAGCTTTCAATCAAGTATTAAAATGGCACCTTATGAGGCATTGTACAGTCGAAAATGTCGTACACCGCTATATTGGACCGAGCTAAGTGAAGACAAGATACACGGGGTTGATTTGATCAGAGAAACGGAGCAGAAAGGTAAAGTAATTCGAGAAAGTTTGAAAGCCGCATCAGACCGTCAGAAGTCGTACGCGGATTTGAAACGAAAAGATATAGAGTTTTAAGTGGGTGATCGAGTGTTCTTGAAAGTATCACCGTGGAAAAAGATACTTAGATTTGGCCGTAAGGGAAAGCTAAGTCCGAGATTTATTGGGCCGTATGAGGTTATCGAGCGTATCGGGTCGGTTGCATATAGATTGAGGTTGCCATCTGAATTAGACAAGATTCATAATGTTTTCCACGTGTCGATGTTACGACGATACAGATCCGATCCTTCTCATGTGATCAGTCCATCAGAAATTGAAATTCAACCCGATTTGACTTATGAAGAAGAACTGATTCGCATCTTAGCTCGAGAAGTAAAAGAGTTGCGAAATAAGAAGATATCGTTGGTTAAAGTAATGTGGCTTAAACACGAGATTGATGAAGCAACCTAGGAAATTGAAGAATCAATGAAAGAACATTACCCACATTTATTCACTGGTAAGAATTTTCGGGGACGAAAATTTCTTAAGAGGGGGAGAGTTGTAACAGCCCAATTTCGACCCTAATCGGAACGGTGATTTCGGGACCGCGAATATGAGTTAGAAAAATGATTTTTATATTTATTTAATATGTTTGATATATGTGTGAGCATGTGCTAAAATATAGTGAGATAATTTAATTGTTTATATGTTTAATTTAAGAAAAAGGATTGAATTGCAAGAGTGGTAGAATTTTCCATTTTGCTTGATTGGAAGGATTAAAACAAAGTGCCTTTTAAATTAATGGGTTTTATGTTGCAATTTTCCCAATTCTTCTTGTAGTGGACGGCAAGATTGATATTAAATCATGTGTTTGTGTGTTTGTTAAGTTAAATATATGTTATATATTAATATTATATTATATTATATTAACATAGTGGGATAAAACATAAAATAATGCAGAAAGCCATGCATGTTCATCACTTTCTCTCCCATAGCCGAAACTAGTAAAAGAAAAAGAAAGGAGAAATTCAACAAGGGTTCGGCACTTATCCATTTTAATTAAGTTTTAGCTTTGGGTTTTTAATGATTTTTGCATTTTTGAGATGAATATTCATTCTATTATAAAGCCCATGTGTTAATTTTGTGAAATGGTCTTGTATGTTGGTTATGCCATTGATGACAACTTGAGTTTTAGGATGATTTTTGGTAGTAAATGGGAGATTTGAGCTAGATGAAAATATTTTACTCTTGAGTCTTAGGTGAACGTTGTTAATTAAAAATTTGATTGTGAAAATATTATCATGGAAGGGCCAAATTGAGAAAATATTAAAGTATATGGACTTATATAATCCTTAGGATGATTCGGCTCTAAAGGAAGTTGGGTCAATTTTGAGTAATTCGTGAATATTGTAGTAGGGACTAAATTGTATAGATTGTAAAAGTTAGGGGTGAATTTGTAAATTGCTAAATTAAGTGTTTATGGATTAAATTAAATGAATATAAATTTATTGAGTTTAAATTGGAATTATTTAGATCAAGAACAAAAGGAAACGGGATTGGATCAGGGGAAGGCAAAATTTAACGAATAGCCGAGAAACTCAAATTCATCAACTACCGAGTAAGTTTTAAGCAATTGGAAAGAATTGAAATTTAGTTTATATTGATATTCATATGTCAAATATTATTAAGTGGATTTTATTTCATTTTGCCGAATGCTTAATGAATTTTAATATGGATTCATTGATTTCATGTTGGGTTGAATATGCATTGAGACAAGCTTTGATCTTTGTTTTGGATGATCTTGTATATTTATATAGGTTGAAGTAAATGACTCTAGTCGAATGAATGGTTATGCATATATATGTATTAAAGTTTACCGAATTTGATGGTAAAGATGGATGAATGAATTATGAATAACATGTATTTCTTCTTAATTAAGTATATATAATGTGGATAGGGAAATTTATGTGTGAAGATATGATTGAGGAAATGATCGGCTAAGGGCACTATGTGTGCGAGTTTTATCACCGAGAACTGTGTGTGCGAGATCGGTTGATTGGCACCAAAATGTGCGGAAAATACTCAATGGCACTAAGTGTGCGATACATTGCAAGCAATGGCACTAAGTGTGCGATACATTGCAAGTAACAGCACTAACTGTGCGATACGTTACTTTAATCTTTGCACTATGTGTGCGGGTGGTCAAACTTGCTAGAGACCTAAACAATCGATTGAAGGTAATCGAGAGATGATGTACAGGTAAGTGAATTATGATTGTTGAATGCTTAGAGCAAATGAAGTAAGTCGTTTCGAATTAATGAATTTTTGTAATAGGATAAGATTATTAGTTTTGGCTTTGTTCGGTGTGGATAAATGGTTTGAGATTATTTGAATGTGATCAATGTTAAACCTTGAGACATGACATATACATATATAAATGTGCGGTTATGTGTTAGGTAGGAATTGAGAGTAAGTTGATTTAATTTTATAAAAAAAATTTGATATATATGTATACCATTGCTTATTACTTACTAAGCTAAAATAGCTTACCATTTGTATTGAATTGACTATTTTATAGATCTTTGAAGTCAAGCTCGTGCTCGGGGATCTCCATCAGTGTCATTCACATTAACACTTAATTTTGGTATTTCATAAGTTATATCTCTTTTGAGCTTAAGGCATGTACAGTTTAAGACTCTTAGTGGGGTTCGAATGATATGTATATGGTTGTATGCCATGCGAAAATGGCTTACCCCTTTTTGGCCTAATTTCGTTTATATATGTTTCATGAGTTAAGTTAGGTTGAGCTTATTTAAATTATGACATTGCTATTTGATTATTTTGGTATGTTTACATATTAAAAGGACTAATTCACGTTAGGTCTATATTAGCTTGATTTTCTAGATATGAAATGAATATGACATACATGTATATGCATATATAGATATATGTATGGATGAGGATTGGTGATTAATTGTCTCGACACTTTTGTTTGAAAGCATTAAGGTGATATGTATATATATATTTTAAAGAGTTATGAAATGTGAACTTGTTTGTGGATATTCGATTAGGGCATAATTATTTTGATCATTGAATATTTCATCTTTGGGTGATAATACCATTTTTGATATGTGATAATAAAAGTTAGTTCATTGTTATGGTAGTAAAATAAGGTATACTTGTATTGTCATATATTTATATATGCGTAAAGATTATCACCGAATGTGATAAGGAATTATATATGTCTAAGCAATGGACGTGTGTTCAATATATGTCATGATCGGATCAATGAATGGTATTTTGCCATATGATTATAGTTAGAAATTCTTGTTTGAAAACGATATAATTTGTGATTTATAATTGGTAAATGAAACGTTATAAGATGAGATATACATGTTAGTTGTGACTATAGAATTTGGTATACATTGGTTATAGTAATCGGTCTCATAAAGCATATTGATTGATATGAGGTTTAGTAATACCACCTCTACATGTTATGACCACTTCGTGGCCCTTCTCTATGTGGGGCATGGACGTCATTGGACTGATCTCGCCAAAAGCTTCCAATGGACATCAGTTCATCTTCGTGGTAATCGACTACTTCACTAAGTGGGTAGAGGCCGCTCCGTATGCTAATGTGACGAAATCAGCAGTCAGCAAGTTCTTGAAAAAAGAAATCATATGTCGATACAGAATGCCTGAGAGGATCATTTCCGATAATGCATTAAACTTGAACAATAGCACGATCGCAGAGGTCTGCAGGCAATTCAATATCAGACACTATAATTCGTCACCATATCGTCCAAAAATGAATGGTGCGGTGGAGGCAGCTAATAAGAACATCAAAAGGATAGTGGGGAAAATGACTGAGACTCACAAAGGTTGACACGAGAAGCTACCATTTGCCCTTTTCACCTATCGAACATCGATTAGAACCTCCACCGGGGCAACTCCTTTCTCATTGGTCTACGGAATGGAAGCAGTTTTACCCATCGAAGTTGAAATTCTGTCCCTTCGAGTCTTGTCCGAATTGAAGTTGGACGAAGCAGAATGGATCTAGGCTCGATATGATCAGTTAAATTTGATTGAAGAGAAGAGGCTAAAAGCTATCCGTCATAGTCAGATTTACCAAAAGAGAATGATGCGAGCTTACGACAAAAAGGTGTGCCTAAGAGAATTCCACGAGGGAGACTTAGTTTTGAAAAAGATCCTCCCCATACAAAAGGATTTCAGAGGGGAATGGATGCCAAATTGGGAAGGGCCTTATGTGGTGAAAAAGGCTTTCTCTGGAGGAGCACTGATCTTGGCCGAGATGGATGGAAAAAACTTATCCAATCCTATAAATTCGGATTCAGTCAAGAAGTATTATGCTTGAAGAGGAAAAAGGCTAAGGTGAAAACCCTCAAAGGGCACTTTAAGACCTTAAAAAAAAATCGGAGAGGCCAAAGCTAAAACCCACAAAGGGCACTTTGAGACCAAAGGGGTTTTGAGTCGAAAACCTGACAAAGGCGGCTCAAATTCTGAAAAAAGAAGGGGTATGTGACGATTTTGTTCTATCAAAATTAGCAAAAAAGATGAGGAATGTTACACCTCAGAACATCTACAAAGCACTGCAGATCTCCCAACATCTATTCAGCTTAAAATGATCTTTAGAAAGATTGGATAGTGAACCTCAGACTGCGATATCTGAGGCACCTACTTTTTCTTTTTGCCCATTTTTTATATTCCAATAATGTTTGCTTTTGTTGATTAATTCAATTCCATTCTTCATAAATTCCATTAATATCTATCATTTAAATCTCTTAAGCCGTTTGCAATTGAAATAACGGTTGGTAGACCCATAATGCCTTCATAAAAAGAGTTCTGCATATTACTCTGGAAGTCTTTAAACAGCGAAGGAACCTGAAACAGGACTGTTGTCTAGAACCACCACGCCTAGGGGTTGGAAACATTCGAGGAAGAGGAGTCTAAAATCAAGACTATCTCCTTAGATTCTCTGTCAAAGATATCAGTTGCTTGAAAAGACGAAAAATTACGTCCGTGACGCGACCTTGATGAACAGACGAGCAGTGACGACCCTAAGCATTAAAAAGGGGATCATTTCATACATCGTTATTCAAAGCACGTTTAGTTAGAAGCATCCGACTCATTCTGATCATTACATCCTAATCATTGTAAAAAGACCACCATCATGACATTCTGCATTCATGCAAATGTAGTTTATAATACATTTAGTTAGAAGCATTAGATTCATTCCGATCATAGCATTCTAATCATTTGGCATAAACACAAGCATATAAAACTGAGTCTACAGGATATGTCCCCAGAGGACGGTATAGCAACATTGGTGAAGCCACCATCTTATTACCACTGACCAGCAGTGGAATAGGTTGAAGACCATCCTATTGCCACTGACCAACATTGGAATAGGTTGAAAATTGTCCTATTGCCACTGACCAGCAGTGGAATAGGTTGAAGATCATCTTATTGCCACTGACCAGCAGTGGAATAGGTTGAAGATTGTTTTATTGCCACTGACCAGCAGTGGAATAGGTCGAAGATCGTCCTATTGCCCTGACCAGCAGCAGAATAGGTTGAAGATTGTAGATCTTGTCACCCTAAATAGCAGTGGGGTAAGATCGAAGGCAAAATCTCAGCTCCTTAACCAGTAGGGAACATGACTTAAAGCCATAGTCCTATTGCCTTGACCAGCAGTGGAATAGGTTGAAGATCGTCCTCTTGCCCTGACTAGCAGTGAAATAGGTCGAAAATCGTCCTATATCCCTGACCAGCAGCGGAATAGGTCAAAAAATTGTAGATCTTGTCGCCTTAACCAGTAGTCGGGCAAGATCAAAGGCAAATCTTATCTTCCTAAACACTATGGAACACGATTTAAGCCACGATCCTATATCCCTGACAAGCAGTGGGGCAAGATCGAAGGCGAATCTTGTCTCCCTAAACAGTAGGGAACACAATTTAAGCCACGATCCTATATCCCTGACCAGCAGTGGAATAGGTCAAAAATCTTAGATCCTGTTGCCCTAAACGGTAGTGGAACATGGTCGTCCTATCTTCTTAACCAATAGTGGAATAGGCTGAAGATTACAGATCTTATCTCCCTGAAGTTGCAGTGGAGCAGGTCACAAGTCTTATCTCCCTGAAGTTGCAGTGGAGCAGACTGGAAATAGCAAATATTATCTCTCTGAAGTTGCAGTGGAGCAGTTTAAAGCTATAAATCATAGATCTTATCTCTCTGAAATTGCAGTAGAGCAGATCATCGCAAACCTTATCACCCTGAAGTTGTAGAGAAGCAGGTTGAAATTACCAATTCTTATACTTCTGAAGTTGCAGTGGGACAGAGCGAGGCTACTTGAAGAAGAAGAAAAAGAGTACCGAGGCTCAGTACGACCGGGCAAAATTGGCCCTTTTTGAAGTCTTTGCTTCATTCTCGTTGCACAACAATGAGCAAAGAGGGGTAGCTGTACAGGCCCAATTTAGCCCGGGCCTAATACACCCAAATCAGAAACAAAACACAAAAAAAGGAGAAGAAAAACAAACAAGGATAATAAAGTCTAAAAAATAGTCCTTTTTACAAAACCCGGAGCCCAATTTACAAGCAGTCCAATAATCCCAAAAATAAAAAATTTTTAAAAGAAGCTAGGGTTTTTGAAACCCTAGCGCCGCAGGCTCTCCTCGGACACCGTTCCCTCACCTTGTCCCGAAGCATCGCGTCTCGAGGCTCCCCTCTGATGCCCCTTCTGCTCAGTCATTCACCAAAGAGGCAACTTCTTCTCTGTTGACCCCCCTAGGACCTGCAAACATAACAAAAAGAAAGCAGCAGCATAAAGCAAACAGGAAAAACAGTAACAAAATGGATTATAATGTATTTCTTTTCGACTATATAAGCCCAAAAACAATGTAATACTCTACACGAATACTGAGAAATCAAATACAAGAACAAAACTTTGAAGGTTAATTCCGTTCTCAATTTTACTATTCACTACTATTTTCTACTTTTTTTATTTATTATTTTCAAGTTCTTAAAACGAAATAATAAAAAATAAAGGAAAGAGGGTCTACCTGAATCGGCTCGCCTCCTCATCGTCGGAGGTCTCCCCTCCCTCGTCGGAATCGGGCCTGAAATGTGGGCTAGAGACACTTATCTTTAACCTCTTAGGTTAGGGAAGCTTAATCTCTGAATAGGTTCCAAAACGGGGGTTAGAAAGGCCCTCTCGCGCAACGCCGTCCACTAGCCACGGCGGTAGCACGGCCAATCCCCGATCAAACTCACAACGGCACAAGAATGGGTTCAAAAACCCTAGCAGAGGAAAAGAAGAAAAGATGGGGGTTCTCTATTTTTGTTCTAAAAAAAAAGAACTTATAAGCTTTTAAAAAAAATAAGTATAAAAAAGGTTATTATTATTTTTTAAGTGGTGTCATTAATGCGCATTGAAGATTTGAAAGCTGGATGTGCGCTTTTTCAACTTAAATGGGAGATTTACGCTTCTGGTCCCTCCCTTTTGTTGTGCTATGTGATCGGGCTTTATTTCTTTTTTATTTTTGATTTGGCCCTCAAGTTTCATGTGGTTTTTCAATTCGATCCTTTGGGGTTGTCATGCTGAACATGTGCAGGGAACCAAGGGAATATTTTCCCATCTAGTCCCCGCTAGTTTCAGTGCGCTTCATTCGGATCCTTGATTAACTTTCCAGTATTTATATTGGGCACCCCGAGATTTTAGCTTGTTCTCATCCCCGTTTTTAGTTATTTTGCTATTTTTATTACTATCCCTATTATTTAATATTTAATATTTTTATTACTATTAATTATTTATTACCATTATTATTATTATTTTATTATTACTATTACTATAATTTCTTTACCTATTACTACCATTGTTGTACTATTATTCTTATTACTATTATTATTTCACCTTATGATTATTATTATTATCATGCTTATTATTATTACTATATATTATTATTACTAGTACTTATTTGTTTTTTTATCACGATTTTTTGTATTATTATTTTTACTGTTGCTGTTATTTTTATTATTTTCTCGTATTATTAATACCTGCATCTTTTTATCTTATTTATTTAGCTTCGCCTATTATTTTTCTATTTGATAATTCGTTCGTTTTATTTCTTTATTCCATTTTATTTTCGTCTCTGTTATTGCTGTTCACATTAATGCATTTACTATTATTCTAATGTACACATTAGTATTGTAATTGGTTTTTTATATTTTATTGTTATATTAACTTTTACCCGATACAAAATTGATTTCTTTCATGAAGGTAATATTCTGTATTTAGAAATTCGGAAAAATTGTGCCCTAACTTACTGGGTTTTGATTTTTCTCGCTTAACCTAAATAGCGGAATATCCTTTTAAATCGGCAATAAGTTTTGAATAAAAGAAAGTTGTTTCTTGAGAATTCGAGATGTTATGTCCTAACGTATTGGATGTGACATTTTGTTACCTTGGGAAGAGATTTCTTAAAATAAAGGCAATGTCTCGTATTTGAAATTTCAAGAAATCGAGCCCTAACTTACTGAGTTCCGGTTTCTCATCTGACAAATAACGGAATATCCTCCTTAAACTTAAATTTGAATTTTAAAGTCAAAAGACAAGCTCAATTTCGGGGGTCCAAAATGTTGTGCCCTAACTTATTGAGTATGACATTTTACCTCTTCGAAATAAGAGGGTCTTATCATCCATTTTTGATTTGTTCAAGTTTTTAAAAATAAAAGATCGTATTTTTAAATCTTTTCGAATTTCCGACATTAAGAAATTAGATAATCAATTAGGTACCAATTTTGGGCGTATAGAGGGTGCTAACCCTTCATCGTGCATAACCGACTCTCGAACCTGTTTTTTTGAATTTCGTAGACCAAAGTCGTTGTTTTGACAAATCAAACTGTTTATTAAAAATAACTGTTTTACGAGGTGACCCGATCACACCTCAACAAAAAGGATTGGTGGCGACTCCCATTCTTATTTTCGTTTTTTAAACCAAAGTCGATCCCCGTTTTCAAAAAATGGTTACGACAATCTACAATTTAAGTTTTTGTATTATAGTGGATTAGTTGTATTTCTTCTTCTTTCTGTAACTCCCTTAGAAAATATAGTTTTGTTTTGAAGAATTTTCTTTTTCCTATGAAAAACTAGATTATTTGCAATGATTATGGTTGCTTGGTTGTCTACAAATACTTACGTACTCACTACTTGCTTCATATTCAATTTTGTCAACAACTTCCTTAGCCATAAGGCTTGATTTACAATTGTGTCAGTAGCAACATACTTTGCCTCAGCATTAGATTAATGCATTGCATCTTGCTTCTTTGAATTTCATGAGAAAACACTCGGATTGAAACTAAAATAGTAGCCTAAAGTACTTCTTATATCGTCAATACATTTTGAATTGAAACTAAAATAGTAGCCTGCAGTACTTCTCATATCGTCAATACATTTTGAACTTGGCTAAACTTAATGCCATAATCAACAATACCTTTAAAATATATTATCACACATTTTGTTGCGTCTGTAAATGAATTTCAGTAACATAATGCATGCACCTTGAAAGTAGACTTACAACATGCATTATATTTGGCCTTATTGCAGTCAAATGCATTAAACATTCATTCATGCTTCTATAAAGTCTTCATCTATTTTTTTTTTTTTACACTATCCTCCTTATAGAACTTCTCTTTTCTGATTTATTAAAGAATTTCTTTGGCATAATTTCACAGGTAAAATGAAAACCCCATGCTATTTTTGGTATACTTCCATTCCTAGGAACTAAGTCATCTCACCAAGGTTAGTTATTTCAAAGACTTGCTTCATTTCAGCCTTGCATTGCTTCCTAATACAAACAAATCATCTACATAAGGAGACAATTAATATCTTCTTCACTCTTTTTAACATTGAATGTAAATTGGCTAAAGCTTTTTTGAAAGCCTAAGGTTAACAAGTGAGCATCAATCTTATTATACCAAACTTTAGGGGATTGATTTAAGCTATATGATACTTTTTAAGGAGATATACTGTTACCTTCTTTTTCCTTGACAATAAATGCTTCAGGTTGCTCGACAAAATTCTCTTTTTCTTAGTTATTCAAAAAAGCTAACTTTACATCTAGATGATAAATTCTCTATCTTTTTTAGCTAAGGGTGACATCAATATTCATATGGTATCAACAAGCTATTGGCATAAATGTTTCTGAAAAATCGACACTAAACATTAATGTCTACCATTTGACAACCAACCTCACCCTATACTTGTTTTATAGAATTATCAAGGTTGAATTTGGTTATGTTAACCCATTTAACCATAATAAATTTCTTGTACAAAGGCCTATTTATTAGCTCCCAAGTGCCTTTTTTTCTCTCAATCATATTCAATTCCTCTTGCATTGCAACCCTTTATTTTTCATGTTCAACAACGTTAGCAAACCTTGTTAGTTTAAAAATAGCTGCACTTCACCTTTGGTAAATATCAAAAACTGTCTTGATGCCTCTAATTGAAAGATCATCAAGGTCTTCATCAAAATATTGTTGAAATGAGTCATTCCAGTTCCATTTCTCTATTTCCAAAATATTGACATCTCTGCTTACCACAGTTTTAATAGCATGCATTAACTAGATCTTATAAGCTTTTGAAGCGTTGTTATATCCAATAAATATTCTCAATTCTAACTTTTTTTATCTAACTTGCCTCTTTTCACTTGAAGAGCATAAGAGAAACACAAACAACAAAAAAGTCTTTAAATTCATTAGCATGTGTTTATAAACAAATGAGGCTTCAAATGGTATTGACTTCTGCAATGCTTTTGTTGGTAATTTGTTTAGTAGAAATATTGTTGTATTTGCAGCTTCAGCCCAAAAATTCTTTGGTAACCCTTTTTCATGTAGAAGGCATCTGATCATCTTCATTATTATTCTAATTTTCTCTCCATGACTCCATTTTGATGTGGAGTGAATGGTGCAGTTAGTTGTTGGTCAATGATTGCATCTTTACAAAATTTGTTAAACTTTTCAAATGTATATTTTGTTCCATTATTAGACCTTATAACCTTAATCCTATGTTCACTTTCATTTTCAATTAAAGCCTTATATCTCCCAAACCCATCACCAACTTCAGATTTGTAAGCAAAGAAATAAATATAATAAACTCTCATAAAATCATCAATAAATGCAATGCAATACTTCCTCCATTTCAAGGATGGTGCCTTCTAAGATAAGTTAACATTTGTATGAAACAATTGTAAATTTTGTGTTGCTTTCCAAGTTTATTCTTCTGAAAATGGGAGTTTTGTTTGCTTCCCATATTGGCAAGCTACACATACAGCTCTTCTTCTAAGTCAAGAAGTCCAACAAAAAATTAATTCTTTTTCATATAGCACACATCTTTTTGATGAAACAATTGTAAATTTTGTGTTGCTTTCCAAGTTTATTCTTTTGGAAATGAGAGTTTTGTTTGCTTCCTATATTGTTCATTTAAGCCAACTTGCTCATCCTCTATTATATTCAAGGCAAAACTATTACCTTTCATTTTTATGTTGAACACCTCTCTACCTTCAGCATCTCTGATCAAGTAATATTTGTCTTCAAACGCGACTTTAAACCCATTCTCAACAAGCTGTCCAACTCTTAACAAGGTTTTGATCAATATCATTGTAACATCTCCAATACCCCTAGAATCAAGAACAATGTTAAATCAAGAGTAAATATGTTAGAATTTGAGGATGTTATACAATAGAAATTATTGATGTTAGTAGAGGGAGAAGATAGATAATGAAGGTAATTGAAAAGGCTCATATATTATGAGAAATAAATCCGTGGTATTGACTAAATTGTAAGATAGTGAAAAGTGTTGGGGCAAAAGTAAGAAAATTAAGAGTTGGAATGATTAGATCTAATTGAAGGGAAAAGGAGGAGGGACTAGAGGTGAAATTTTTCCAAAAAAGAATGACTCATGAATGGTATTGTAGAAAAAGTTGAGGGACTAAATGGTCAATGTTCAATTTAGATAAATATGGCATGAATAATGATTAAGGACTAAATTGTGTTAAATAATGATTGGTTAGAATAATTTAGAATTATCTCATTTTATTTTATTTTAATTAATTTTCAAGTTGATAAAAAGATGAAAGCAAAAAAAATTATCTTCATCATTTTTGTGCCGTCCCTTTAGGAAGAAAGAAACAAAAAACTTTGCAAACCTTACATTTTAGTCTTATTCACCATTTCCAAGCTTAATTCCTCCAATTTCTTTCATGAATATTTATTGAAATCAATAGAGAAGCCTAGTAGTTATCTTAGTTTCATGATAAGTACATCCATAATTGTGTTGGAGGAGAGAGAAAATAAGAATTAGGGTTTGATCATAAGAAATTAAGGTAAATATGATAAGTTTTTTTATGAATTTCAAGTTAGTTTTGTTTAAAGAGTATAGATATGATATTTGATTATAATTTTGATAAGTAAATCTTGTATGTTTTGATATGAAAATGAAGAAAGAGAAAAGAAATCAACAAGTTGGGGAGAAAGGCAAAGAGATAGCCAAAGAGAAGAAGAAGAAAGCTTGATTTCAATCCTTTGATTGTAAGTACAACTAGAATTTTACTTAGTTAGTTTAAATTTGTATAGTAAGTTAAATAGATAAAATAATTATTATATGTTTTTATTTACTAATCTTTGTGCTTTATTTAATTAACAATTTAATGGTGAATGATAGAAATAATTGTTAAATTCTAATGGTGAATGATAGAAATAATTATTAAATTCTATTTATTATGTGAATTATTATAGTGAAATGGAATAATTATGAAAAAGAGGACTTAATTGCAAAATATGAAAAAGTGACTTGTGGAATGTTATGGTAAATTTTATTAGTGAATATGAAATTTTTATAAGATAGCGAGTTACACTTCATGTGTCAAAGAAAGTCGATAGTTATGTTTATTAAGTTGCTATAATAAGGACTAAATTGAAATAAATTCAAAATATGCAAATTTTGTTTTTGAAATGTGAAAATGAAGATGATTATGATATAATTTCCCAAGTAGACAATATGATAACTAGCGGGATAACATGCCATTAGGAACTATTTAGCGCGCTCTCTATTCTGACATCGCACTTCGGTGCCGGTTTGTTCTAATTAAGCACTTCAGCGCTATTCTGTTCTGACATGGAACTCCAGTGCTACTCTATACTATTACTTCACTTTGGTGCATCCCTGTACTATTTTTGTATATCCTACGAGTTTTGTTAAGTCTACGTTGGGCCTCTGTTGAATAAAAAATGACAAAAATAAAGGATAAATGACAAGATTATGTGTTAGTGATGGAATAATAATGAAAGGAATTATAATGATTGAGTTATACTATGGAGATACTAATACTAAATTGTTCTATACTTTTTTGTTACAATGCTATTGAACTATATTTCATTTATTTAATAAACGGTAAGTTTAATTCTCGCTGTATTTACTAAGCATTCACAAGCTTATCGCATTACTTTTAATGCATAGGTAAAGATGTAAACTGAGGATTTATTGAGGATCAGTCTCTTCACATCTCATCACATCAGCTTGGGGAAGAGTTTGTTATCTCCACTATTTTGTTTTTAAGTATATGACATGTATCTAGATGAATATTTATGTAAGTAAATAGGGAATTAATTGATTCCCACACTTGAGTTTGATGTGTTTTGGTTAGTAATATAAGGTGTTATTTGGTATATGAGTTATGATTTGTGTCTGGAATGATCATGAATGATTTTGGTATGGTTTGGATGTGTTTGAAAATGGAATTTTTAAGTCCCTTATCCCAGGTCTCAAGACATTTGAAGTGTGTCCGAGACATACAAACTTCGAAGCTAAAAATCTATAGTAACTAAGCCATGTGTGTCTCGAGATAGGAACAACATTAAAGCTAAACTTCTACAGTTCCATGGCAATGTCTCGAGCATACGGACCTGCAGCTGAAAATTTTTATTTAAATTAAATAAGGCCTGAAATAAATTTTATATGCAACTAGTCTTTATTAATAGTTTAATTATGTTTCTAAAAGTGTAATAAGTTCTTGAAATCATTATTAAAAGTTCAGTTTAAAAGTGTTTAAAATCATAAAATGTATGTGTAACATTCATTGCTATGTTCACTCATGTAAGAGGTGTTACAATCATGCATATATAAAACATCATAAATGAGCTTTAAACGTGTTAGGCTTTCTATAGCTACTGCTCATTTAACTTTTGTTGGAATACTAAGTACTTCCAATTCTGACTTTGGAGATAACTATTCTATCAAGTTCCCTGAAGAGATCTTGATCATTTGTCATGTGATTTGTACAAATGTTATATGCAAGCTAGCTCTCATAAGTCCTTTTACTTTCAAAGCATGTTACAACAAAACATTTTCTCCTCTTGGTATTTCTCAACTGTTGCACTGGTTTCCCCTATTGCTGTTGAGTTCTACGAATCTTCTCCACATATCTTTGCCTACTGCATTTGTTGCATTTCACATCTGGTCTTCACCAACATTTATGCAGAAGATGATTTGTTTTTTTACAATGAGGATAGGATAGATAAATTCCATTTGTCTCATTGTTGGTCTTACTTGGCTTCTTATGAGTCTTTTATTTTATGTTTTTTCTATTTTATAGCTTTCATTTGTCTGTGTACTGGCTTGAAATGCTACTTCTACAAAATTTTCTTGCCTCATGAGCCTCATTTGTTCTGAAGCCTAGAAAATAGCTAGTAGCTCTGCCAAGGTAATACTTGATATATCTTTTGAATTCTCCAAGGAAGAAATTATAGCTTCATACTTTTTAGGAAGAGTAACCAAAATCTTTTCAACAATTCTTCTATTAGGAAATTCTTTACCTAACAATCTCACCTTGTCTGCAATTGTAAGCAGTTGTTCAACGTAGTCATTTGCTACCTCAAACTCTTTCATTCTCTTCACTTAAAATTTTTGAACCAAGTCCATCGCTTGCATGTTCTTGATTCTTTCATTCCCTTCATATTCTTTTTTAAGATACTCCCTAAGTTTCTGTAGCTGATTCAATTACATTGTTCTTGTGAGAATTGATGGTGAAACTATATAAAATAAGCATGCCTTGACTTTAGCCTTCCTCGCCTTCTTCTCCTTATGATTCTTCATCTATGCAACTGTTGGATTGGTTGGATGTTATGGATCGAGTCATCGGACGATTTGTAGGAAAATTGTTTGGCTCAGTGGGGCTTTCCCCCTTGTTTTTGTTTCTTTATGCGAGTACCCTATGGTGAATGTGTGAAACTCTTCAAAGGAGTCACTTACCTTACTCATTCGAGAAAGTCTTAAATCTCTTAAAATTGAAGTAATATCCCACAAACTATATTTCTCCCAAATTGGCCTCTTAAATAGAGGTTACATAGTTCAAATAAAACACTTACTAAAGTAATTAAAAGCAAATACTCTAACTAAGTAAAGACTCCTAATGATATAAAATACTCATAAATAAAATCTTCTAATACTGCTAATGAAATAATAAATTGATCTCCTAATAATAATTAATTAATTGATGTCTAATTTTACTCTGCTCCAAGAAAAAGAGCTTGTTCGCAAGCTCGAGATTGAATAGCTCATGCATTATTTTGGCTCGTTATTGCATGCAAGGATATGTTAGTTCCTTTATGCTTCTTTGTTTTCGCACAACATCGTCAAGATCTTTTATTTCCATCCAAATACTCTTTTTCATTGGTTCCTGAACGAGTATGATTTGTTATATGTAGCAAAGACCCTTTTCTTTTTGTTCTGTCACCTTTGCATGAGTTAAGGTTTTAACATTGAGGGTTGTACTTATTAAACCTGAACTTATTGTTGACATCCCATCACACCCAAATTTGTGTTTAGCAATAGAAGAGGGAGTTGTCACTACCATGTTGGTATCTTTAGTACTCAAGCTTGTCTACTGCCACGATTCTCTTAGCATGCTTACCATTCTTACTAGTTGTTACTTCTTTGTAAAGGCGTGTGCCAAATTCATTACCTGAACAAGGTTTGGGGGATTTTGCATATCTACATCAAGCATAATTAAGCCCATTAATCCTGCGGTGGAATTGCATAATCATCCTCCAGTGCTTGTCAGGCATCAAGGGCTTACAAGTAAAAAGTATCCTGACAACCGATGTTTGGTAATATTCTCTATTGAAGACGAGTATTGTGATTGTGAAGCATGTTTCTTCCATTTTACATAGGTCCTTCAAGATCACAAATGTATAATTAACTCAACAACAAAATTAAAAAAAGTTAAAAAAAATTAAGTTATTCTAAAAATCTTATTGCAACATATTATAAGACATGAGTTTCAACTCATCTAACCCAAACCCGAAATAAAGTGAACATGAGCAATCCAAATCTTAAATGATCTAAATAAATAAATTTACATAGAGTTATCCAAGGGTCACGTAGCTTGTCTGTTCTAGTAGGCTCTACCAAATTTAGTTTGAGCTTGGATAAAGATTTTTCGATCTCGAAACAACTCAATTTGAATTCAATTTAAATGATAACAAATATTTGTAATTTTAAATTTAATTTAAATATAAAATATATATTTGATTTTTTATTAACATTTTAAACAATGAAGTGAGCTTTTCGGCCATCCTCAAATTAGCCTGAGCTTGGATGTTTTCTTCTTTCTTTTTTTTCTTTTGGAATTAGACCACGAATTAGTCCCACCCATAATAACTCTAGACCCTAATCTAAAACAACCTGAACACTGAAACAACTCCATCTTATAAATAATTCAAATGAAAAAGACTAAAACATTTTAAAATTTATATTAACTTCACCGATTCAATCAACAAATCTATTAAAAACCATCTCTAATTACTTACCCTAGAACTCATGTCACCCATCCTATGGGTTAAAAAATATCAATTTTCGAAATAATAGTATGTATTAAAAAATTATACTATGATAAAATTAAATTATTTTTAAGTTAATAGGCATTTTAATAATTATTATTTATTATTAGAGAGAAAAAAAATATCAGCTCTAAATGACATTGTATCTTTAATGGAAATTATTTATTATTATAAAAAGAATTGATGGGTAGTTTTTTTTAAGAATATATGACATCAAACTTAATTAATAATTATGTTATAATAAAATTTAGGGGGTGCAGCGAAGTTTGGGAAGATTGGAGCCCAAAGTATAAATTTATGGTAGGATAATAACAATCTCACTTGTGATTCGTAAACTGTTAATCACATAGTAACCGCCTTTTAACAGTTAATGACAATTGATAACCCAAGGAAACCAGAAACCTCCACATCCAAAATTCTAGAGTTTATCACTAGAAACCTCTACATACTACATGGAAATAAAGTTACTTTCTCTTTTCTTTTTGAATTTTATACCATTCCCCTTATTCAACCTTCTTTCTCTTAATAAAAATCCTCACATTATTTTTATATAAGTTATGTTGAAGTTGTATTTTATAATGCTTAATTGTAATTTAATATATAAACCTTGTAACTTGTCGATTATTATCATTGTATTTATATTCTGATAATCAGTTACTCAACACTTTATATGTTAAAGAATTGAAAAGAAAATTAGTTTAACTTTATAAAAAAATTTAACAGGTTTACCAATGACTAAACTAATTAAATTTAACTAATTTCATTATTTTTCTAGAAAAAGGAAATTCAAAATTAGACACTAATAATAACACTTCTTTTACTAACAAAAATTACCCAACAACGAGGTAGTGGGTGGCAAATGGCAGTGCTTTCACTTTTTACCTCCCACGTAGAGAATTGAATTTTGAAACAACTCGAGGAAGTGACACTTGCCATCCCACATGTCACTCTATAGCCATGTCTAATACTGGTTATAAATCTGTTTCATTGTAATCCATTACACTTTTGAATTGGATAAGAGTGAAAAGAAAGGAATATTACAGGAAAAATGGCTCCCAAACGTCGAGCAAAAGTTGTAGTGAGGTCTACTAAGAAAATCGTTAAGGAAATTGTTCAAGTAGCTGTGATTGATAAAACAGAGGGAGACAACAATGGTGATCAACAACAGCTGGATACGGTTCCTTTGGAAGACATAGAAGAGGCAGAAGAAAGGGTAATCACTGAAATTCCCATACAAGGGTCAACTGAAGACAAAGCAGAAAAAGAACCCCACAAAGTGGAAGCTCCAGGCCAAAAAAACAGAGTGCAAGGAGAAGAGAAAACAGAGCCAGTTCATGAGGAAGAAGAACCGAGGAAAGAAGAAAAGAAAGGAAAGAGAAAGAGAGGGAAGAAGAAAGAATTGGTGGGGCATGAAGGGTACAAGACGTACGTTTTCAGGGTACTGAAACAGGTTCATCCTGGAATGGCGATTTCATCCAAGGCAATGTCGGTGATCAACAGCTTGATGAACGACATGTTCGAGAAGATTACAAACGAGGCAACCAAGCTGTCACAGTACACGGATAGGAAGACACTGTCTTCGAGGGAGATTCAAGGGGCAGTGAGATTGGTTTTGCCAGGGGAGCTTGGCAAACATGCTGTGGCTGAAGGAAGTAAAGCTGTCACGAACTACGCTTCCTACGATATAAAACGCTCCAAATTGGTTTAGTTTTTCTAGGATGTATTACTAGATTTTAGGTAGGTTTTGATGCTCCTTGTGGTTGCCACCTTTGAATTTTGTTTTGTACTATAACTAAAAGGAGGTTGTATTTGTATCTGTATGCAAGTTTGATTTAGGTTTTCTAGGCTGTCTTAGTGGACATGTTTTCTTCAACTATCATGTAACAAGTTCTTCATTGTCATGGTTTGCTTTAAAAGTTATTTCTATTATTATATATGATAATTAACAATTATTTTGATGTATTAAAAACCACAGCTTCTGCATTATTTTCAAGGAATGTTGGACCTAAAAGAAAGCAATATCAACCATCAGACCGAAGTTTGTGTAATGTTGGGGACACAGTATAATGATCAATCCTCCTCTCCAATTGATGAACATTTATGAGGACACTATGATAAGATTTCGACACATATTAACAGACACAAATTAACCGCTATAACCATACAAAAAAGTCAAAATTTTTTAAAATATACAATTACATCTTATTAAACGGTCTTGACAGTTGGGCAGCAGGCGCTTTCACCAAGGACAATCTAATAAAATGTACAACCTACAAGATTAAAAGGAATATTATCAAATTTTATATAAATTAAAAATAGTTTAAATATGATTATAATAAAATAAACATAGAACATTTCAAGATTAAAAAAAAAATATTGAACAATTTATTTACTAATTATATAATAAAATAGAATACATAATTGTCTACCATAATTGTCTTGACTATCAAAAAAACTATTCAAATCTTGACTGCAAGATATTTGTCCGGATTAATGATATAAAATAACGATTTTATATTTATAATTAAAACAATAAAAATTAGCCCTATGTAAACTAATTTCTTAGTGGAAAATAATGATTATAAGAAATATTTATTTAAAAATAGGATATTTATAATTAGAAAAGTAAAGAAAATAATGAAAAGAGAGAAATAACTAATATAAAAAAAAAGTTAAAAGACTAAAACTGAGATGGATAAATATATTTATGATCACATAAAAAATAAATGTAATTTTGATTGAAATGATAAAATGAAAATATTAAAAATTATGGGGTTTTGGATTCAAATTTTTATTATGTAATATATTTTTTAATTTTATATAAAAATATAAAAAGACAAAGAGGACCTGACAATATATTTATTATTTTTTATAATTATGTGATATTTGATAATTTTTACTTGAGTTGAGATTTAATTAATAGGTAACATCAACCCAAACAGTTATTTAATATAAAATATACGTGCTTCAATAATAATACAGACAATCATATTTCAAAAAAAAAAAAGAAAATTAAATTTTAAGTGATGTCTTGTTACAACCAAAAAGAAAAGAAGAGAATAAGGCTTTGTTGACATAATTTTATCCTTTTTACTAATTTAGCAATACAATTTTATAGTTATTTTTAATTAAAAACAACTTAATAATATTATCTACATTAGTCCTTATGCATTTTCAATACTTATGAAAAAAAATTTCCTTTTTTTTTTTTTTTTTTTTTTTAAATTTGTAAAATCTTACTTCTATAAAATTAACACAAACATCTTACTACTTAACGTATAGCTTCAATTAATTAATTGATACTTTTATTATTATATTTAAATGTTAAACTAAAAATTGTTGAAAAACAATATTTATTTTCAAATATCACATGTAAATTAAACTAATATTTAAGTAATACATATTAAAATACTAGATTTTTTAAATATAAAAAATCTATTAAGTAAGTTTCTTATACATAATTTTCAAAATACCTAATTAGAAGAAATAATAAATGTTAATATTTGTTCTATCACCCCTTCAGGGACATCCGATAAAATTGGAACATTGTTCTATTAAAATATAATATTTACATAATCTTATTCATAATTATTTGGCTTTGAATATATTGTCACAAATAATAATTAATTCAAGTTTAATTTAAATATTAAGTTTTCCATTCTAAACTTCTATGGATCATAATACAAATTATAAAGAATTTAAAAATATTATTTTGTAACAAGTTTTAAAAAACAAATATAAATTATTTTAATTAAATATGCAACCAAACTCGGAATAAGAAACTAATTTTTCTATTAAATTGGTGTCGCTTGATTAAATACTTATCCTTATTTGATATGTTTAATCAAAATTTGATCTTTTTTTTCTATTGAATTTGGGTTTGTTTTTAATAGTAGATGACACATTATTCTAATTTGATAAGTCTACCATAATCCATAATAATATTTTTTTACTTTGTTATTATTTTACTAAGTGACTTCCTTATTTTAGAATTGATGTCATTAAGTTACACCAAATTCAGCCAGAAACTTTATAGCAGTAGAAATAGATTGATCACTAGAAGATTGGATTTTCTGTTTCAATAATATTCATACCTAATCATGGCAATGATCTCAGAAAGGGGAAAGAGAAAGGAGAAAGATAAAAAAGAAAAAATAAGATACCTGGAGTGATCCTGAAGCAAAAGCTGATGAGAGATTCTATAATTGTTTCTTTTTCTTTTGTTCTTTTTATTGGATTGAGTAAGCACGGACGACCTCAATTATGGGTGCACGACACATTGGACACTTGGCTCCACTTTGGACCAATTCATTGCCACATTTAAAGCAAGCGCACATGTGCCCACATCTGTAATAATAATAATAATATGGCAGATACAGATATCATAACAAATGTTAAATAAGGCCTGAAATCTTGTATGAAATTGGAGGACGAACTTCATGAGATTTACCTGTATAGTAGTGAATCGATATTGCCTTTGGAGCATATACAACAGAGCCCTTTCCTGACATTATCCCAATTGCGGGCATCTTTGGAAGAGCTGTCATCAATCATCCCTGTGCAGCAGAATATCGTGATGGATAATGAACAAACCGGACAAGCAAATTATAAGTGTACAACGAACAAATTATAGTATGAAAAAACATATTGTTAGGACATTAAAAATATAGTAGCTTATACCTGGTGCCAGAATCTTATTCCTCTTGATCCTCAAATGGGACCAATTAGGATAAGTAGTGCTGCTTGAGGGTTATAAAAGTAATCAAAGAGAAATAGTGCCACTTGTAAGAGACCAAGGAGAGATAAAAAGAAGAGGGAATCACTTTCCGGGATAATCCCGAAGGCAGAATTACCCGATTGAGCAGATATGATAGGAAAGAAGAAACAAACCTCGTGAACCAGCTGAACGGTTGAGGGCAGCAGAGACTTCTTGTCTTATTGATCGCTGTAAGTCGAGTTGCATTTCCATGCAGGCCCCAAGCATCCTCTGCATGCCATTCATCCTTTGCTGCAGTCTTGCCATGTCAAACCTCAAATCATTAATGATATCCCACTCCTGCACCAAATTAGCAACACGGTTCTATTAAAATGGAGACCAAATGAGTTAGATAGGTCAATCTGAATTCATCCATTCTGCAAGCTTGCTGAAACTTAAGTTCACCAACAAGGCATGATTATTATGAGATCACTACATTAGCAATATCAAGCAACAATTTTAAATTCGACAAACAAATAAAAAGAAACAATATGGTACAAGAAATATTGGATTTTGACAATGAGAGCAGTAATTAAACCCCTTGTTTGGGACTCCAATGACCAGGGTTTGAACCCTGTTGAATCCCCCTCCCCAATTTGTAATGTACCAAATAAATAAATTGGATTTGGTTAGAAAAATCTATTAACAAATTAGGATAGTAGAGCGATCAACTTTTCAAAAGATAACCAGAACAGAAGAAAGTTGTGGGCAAGAAGAAGAGATGTACGTACAATTCCAAACTGCTGATGCACATCATGTGGAACCCAATTATAATGGTATGAATCCTGGTCCCAAAGTGGTTGCATATATGTCATCCTGGGTGAAGGAAGAGCAAGTGGAGGAACCTCGACATCCCCTTGACCCTCATTCCGGTCCCTGGTATGCCATTCTATGTATTGTTCTACAGAAGCAGGAGTGTATGGCATTGTAGGTGAAGGAAGAGCAAGTGGAGGAACCTCAGCATCTCCCTGACCCTCACTCTGAGCGCTGCTTTGCTGTTCTACATCTTGTTCAACTGAAGCAGGAGTAGCAGATGTTTCATTTAGCTCCAAGTCAATATAGAGATGATTTTGCCTTTCCCTAAATGATTGCATCAACTGGTCAAGACTCTCACGGAAACCACTATGAAGAAGAGTAGAGACACTTCTCCTACAATATTAAAAATAGGTTGTATTAGTAAAACAACTGGTCAACACTCAGGTCTGTGTGTCACTGTGAGATACAGTTATGCGTCTAACAAGGGTATGTTTAGCTTTTTCTATATTTTCCTATGCATTTGTATGGTCTTTAGAGGAACAGATCCCATACTGACGTCTGAATATGTATCAAAGACAGGTTTCGGATAGAGGTGCTTCAAGAAAAATGAAAAGTTAGATCAAAGTAGAACCAACAGTTACAGAATTACACCTATCTAACAGTTCCCTGAGCTCCATACTCTCTACATTATCTTCAGGAAAATAAAATGCGTCTGCTCTCCCACCAGGTTCTTGATCATAAGACCATTGCAACCAATTCCGTGTTGTCTCAAGCAAGCTACCATCGTCATTCCCACCATCTTCATGGTGCATGCCAGAGGCTTCTTCATTATGACCATCCATCAATACATTATACTCAACACTAGCTTCCTGCCACACTGCGTCTTCATTTTCCTGATCATCCTCCTGCAGTTGTTCAACTTGAGAAGCAGATTCTTGCCCATCAATATATTGAACTAGATTCTGTTCTAAATTTTCTACGACATTAATAAACCCAAAGGTCCCACTCTCGCCATCTTGGGGAAAATGTTCATGAGATGCTTCACCAACTTCTTTTATGTTACAATGTTCTCGAGCTTCATTCTGTGAAGTCTCAAGGGATGACTCACTAGCATTAGTTTCTTTCCAGTCCCCATCCAGGACTTGTCCAGTAACATCTCCGCTTTGGTCCTGCCAACTTACATCTTCAACAACATCAGCCACTAAATCAGTTATACCATCCAAAACACTCTGGTTGTCAGTTTCCTTGTTCTCACGTTCAGATTGTCCATTTAAAATATCTATGACTTCATCTGAATCATCAACATGGTTTTGTTCTGTTCTGTTATCCTTAGTGTCAGAGTTAGATGGTGTATCGCAATATTTACTGCTTGCAGGACCACAACCAGAATTATCCAATCTGGAGAAAAAACCTTCCCTGAAAAAAGGCACGGTTTGCAAAATGTTACTGCCAAATGGTGAAAATGACATCATATAAATCAGATGAACAAGGAATCGTAAACTTATTATCTAGTTCAATGACCATCTTTGTGAACTTCCTGCAATCAAGAATCAAAATGTCCTGACATTGTCATTGATAAGGGACCTCTCACATGACAAGTAAATTTGAGTTTTTTTGAGTCAAATCAATAGAAGCCGCATTATTTTAAGCTTCTGTGAAAACATCCAAATTAAATTAGAGGTCTAAAGTCCTTGTCTAAAATTCAAGAATCTAAATCCAGCTTTAGATTTTCATGAATAGTCAGGTGAAAATGGAAATAATAAGACTAGAACTACATTGCTCGGCTTGAGAAGCTGGCAGCACAACTTCCGCTTGCTTAAAGTTTATCTCAAATTAAGTTCCATAAAAAAATGCTTACAGAAAAACGAGTGGAATTCTTTCAGTACCTTAGACCAGATACGGTCTGTTTTTGTCTTAATAGGCCTAATTCACTGGCTGCTATGGAGGTAGATTTGTCACCAGCAACCCTTCTGTCATTTCTCAAGAATCTACCTCTCAACAATGACTGAAAAAAGAAAACATGATATGGAAAAAAGGGATTACAGTAAAACCAGTCCATGTTCAGTAATGTAAAAATCAAGATGCTGGAACATTAAAGATAGGATCTTTATGCCCTTGATCTAAAGATACCAAGCTAAACTAAACTACGGTTGCTTTCAAACAAATCACACATATAGAAGATCCATAAACATTTTAAAAATTTTGACAGCCTTTTAGTAGCCAATAACAACAGACATCTAATAGCCTAATTCTTTTCAGAACTACAAATCTATGAACCATTTAATTTCCAGAACAAGCTACAAGCTAATAGCTGTAACATCAACAACCATAAGAAGATAAAAGGGCAAGCAGTTGTTGAAACAGTCATGCTAGTATTACTTTTTTCATTAAACATCTACTCTCGTTAGTATGATATATGGACTTTCTCTTTTCCATATACATCTCATAATTGCAAAGTAGCTACTTTCAAGAAATTTAATGGGAAAGTATAACCAACACATCTAATACTGTTGTTAGAACATGAAATACACTTAAAAGATGACTTTTAAGCTACTCGGGCAATTGAGGCAATTAGCAGTCCCATTGCATGAACAATATTAGCTTTGTGATTGACATCAGTCCAATAGCTCTTAAAATCAAGCAAAACAATTTCAATTACCAACAAGAATCTATAAGACCAAATAACCAAGTTATCATCTACCTTACAGTGTTTTTCTGTCTTCGTTTATGTTTGAAATTTTGGAAGAACATGCACAAAATGAAAAGATATAAAGACAATAGCCAGCCACCAAAGAAAAAATGGCAATACTTTTAAAGCATCTAGTATACCTGAATGCGTTTGCGATGGGCAAAATTTGATACAGCCCGAAGCTCCAGCAACCCCTGAACCTCTGTTTGCCTTTCTCCCGCAGCCTTTTTAAGCATATCAAGCAGTGCCTGTCGGCCACATAATTTCCGAATGCCCCTATGCACATGCTCAGTCCGGTCTTCATTCTGGTTAATCTCCAATCCATCAAGAACATGTTCAATACCGACACTAGCATCAGCCGCTTGCTCTTCTCTAATCTGAGTACAAGCACCTCTCTGCTGACTGTTCATCTGCACACACTCCCTTATAGGTCTGATTCTCTCCTGCTCAGTTTCACCAAGCAACTGGGCCATTGAACTGTTATTTCTACGGGAAACATTAGATGTACGTTCCCTACCACCACTGTTCATCCACTCCCGAAAGATTTGCCTTACCCTTTCCCTTTCAACTTCCCCCAAATCAGATGACTGTTCACAATTAAAATTACTTGAATCCGCATTCCCACTCCGTGACCTGAATCGATCTTGGGACCATTGTCCAAACTCATTCACACTCGTGCTCATATCCTCTGAAACAACAATATGTTCGTCATTTTGGCTGTCAGAATCAGTCATCGAGAGGTCATCAGTCCTTTTTTGGAGCATTCTTTTACTTCCTCTCTCTTGAGCGTGACTCACCACATGCTCATCCTCTAGTTCCCGCCACATCTGCAAGATTGAGGATGCCCGGGTGCTACTATTTTCCCGCCTTCTTGATCTTGATGGTTGAGACTGAGACTCTCTTGGAAAAGAATTTTCGAGCACAGAAACATTGTGTAGACCAGCAATAGCCATACTGCTGCAATGTCTAAACTACCAAACTCTTTGTACCCACAGCTTTAAATGCTTGGAAGGATAATCAATACTTCCATAAACACCTAAATCTAGAAAACCTCGTCCTCATTGATCTTAATCAGCATTTGCATCAACACTATCAATCTTCAGAGCAAACACACACAGAAAGAACAACTAGGAATCTTAGTTTTTCTTTTCCTAACTTTTTTTCATAAAACAATTGTAACACTCTTGATACTCATTCAACTTCCTCAATGTCACGTCTCACCTAGATAAAATAAGGAATAAAATAGAATTAAAGAAAGCATAAACTATTTACAACAAACTCCACCGATCACGATAAGAAACTATAATCTTAATTGACTTACTGGAAAAAAAAAATCCCTTGTTTGGCCGCAGAGAAAATGTAGAAAGATAATAAAAAAAAAAAAATCCAAATCTCAATTTTTACAGTCTCACGCCAAAAAAATAAAAATACAGGCGAGCAGACACACACGCATACACACAAATTAACCTGTTCCAATTTCTTAGAAATTCAAATCTAATGTTCTCTTCTTCATCTTTTTTCTCAAAATTCTCAGCAACCAAACAAGAAAAGTAACATTGCCGAACTACATTAAAAAAAAAAAAAAAAAAAACTGAAGACCGAACAACAACAACAAAACACAATACACGCCACCAATTAAAGAGCGGAAAAAAAACGAACCGTAGAAGCTTGAGCTCTTTGATTTTCGAAGGAAACGAAATCCAAAGAGAGACAGAAAGAGAAAGAACTGGAGAGAAATAGAGGGAAGAAGAGATTTTTTTGTGAATAATAGGAGAAAAATGGGGACACGTAAATATTTTTATTTTTAATTGGCTATTTTTGTTAACGGACCCTTATGGTCCGTTTATAGTGGGGCTAATTATGAAAGATTCCAAATTTTGGATTTAACATTTTATGAATTTGGAATTTCTTTCACGAATCCGCCGTTTGGGGTTGAAATTTCAAAATAAAGGTCTGGGAAGGGTAATTGCGGAATTTCAACTAGCGAGGGAGAAATGAGGATGACCGGTAATCTCGCGGCCTTAACGGCAATTCAAACACGCTTCTTCTTTTAAATGGTTTTGTTATCCAGTTCTTTTTCTAATTACATATGATAATTTTAGATATAATTTAATTATTTTTATAAAAATAATTTAAATATTTTTAAATGCAAACTCAATTAAATAATAATAAATTTTATCATAAGAACATTTTTATCTTTTTATATTTTTATATAAAATCTATAAAATTGATTGTAACTAATGTTTCATTTTTTTTATATAAATATATTTTTACTCACAGCACAAGTGTTTTTATGATGAGATTAAAAACACATATCTATATTTTAAATATACGTGCATATGCATATGATAAAATTTCTATTTAATAATGCTATTGATTGAGTTAGTGTCACAAGTTAACTCGACACTAATTTAAGATTGATGACAATACTATGATCAATTGTAGTGCATTTAGTTTTCTTAATACGATATATTTGCAAGTTGAAATTTCATTTTCCTCACCATCTATTCTTTTTTTTTAAGATCGTACATATTTAATGTGTTATTATTTAAACACACATATTTATTCTAAATACATGATTTCCACACATATTCAAAAAAAATATTGTTTTAAATATAACTAGAATTTGTGATTATTTAAATAAATCCTTATTTTTTTTATCTAAATAAACCCTTTTTAATCTATACTCATAAAAGCCCTTAATTTTAATTACTTGGCATTATTTGATGACATGTAATTTAAATTAATAAATTACATGGAAACTAATTGTTGATTTGGATGGACACATAAGTAAAAATAATATTTTCTAATTTTTTTCTTATTTTATATTAAAATAAATTTTATTATGGTTGAAGAAAATCATTAAATTAAATTTTATTATATGCAGCATATATGATGACCAGCCAAAAGGTTAAATATATGGTAAAAATATTTGTACGTGAATGACAGAAGTGAGGTTTTCAAGTTGATCTTGAGATGCTATCTCTTGTTATTATAGAAGACTATGTTGGAGAATTGGGGTGTGTTGATAAGCCATTTATTTATCTGACCATACCTTCCGTGGCTTGTACCTACAGTTTCATGTTGGTTAATGATGATTCTAGGTAACTGATTTGATAAATGTTTTGGTTAAATATGGCATTGTAGATCTGTATTATTGATGTTCCTGAGTTGTTGGATGACAACCCTTTAGTCCCTAGAGGTGAAAACTAAGGAGGCAATATAGATGGTTGAAAAAATGAGCCTGGCAAGGCTGATATTGATGTTAACAATGTTGAAATTGAACTTGTGAGGCAAGAAGATAGTGTAAATATTGGTGAGAGAGTATATGAGGTTGATGATGAAGAAGACGATATGCGAGTAGAACAGAATCAGGAGATGCTTTATCATTTGATGTTGAGTTTTTGAGTGAAAATGAAGATGAGGAGATTCGAGGAATAAAAAATAAAAAAAAACCAATACAAACAGTAAAAAAGTTACACAGGAGATGATTTTGAGGACTTCAATTCTCCAAATGTTATCGTGAATATTGGTGTTGAAACTGACAGATTCAAAGGTCTTTTGAGGGTTAGTAACAGTGGTGTGAATGAGGATTTTAGTAAAGATTTAAATTTATCAATAGTTGGATGACTATTAATGTAATTAGATTTGATCAGGAGAATTATGAGTTACAGGAATTTCGTACATTGAGGTTCTAAGAGGTAAATTTTAGACTATGCATATTATGTTTTAATTCCATGTTTTTCTATGTTGAATGTGTGAAACTAACATCATTTCCGTAATTATATTATCGAATGTAGCTAAAGACGAAATTGGAACCATGGGAGACAAAGGGAAGCAAAAGGCGATCACCGAGTGACGACTTCGGTTTGTGCTAGCATAATTTGTTTTTCCTTACATAAATTTATTAAGTATCTAGGCTTAAGAAATTACTATGATAACTTGATGATATATGTGTATATGGGATGTTACTTGGATATGATGGCTTCAAAGTTACTTATATGATATTATGATATGAAGTGATGTTGGTTGAATTGTTATGATGGAAATATATGAATGATGTACGTTATGATGTTATACGATCTTTAAAACGTCCTATTAATAGTTGCAAACATAATTCGAGTATAGTTTGCATGTCAGTTACGGTCTATTATGTGTGTGGAGTCTTATGGAGGAATATGATTCGATGCCTTCAAGCTCTATACTTATGTATACCTTGGTATGTTGGATGGTTATGCATTTATGAGCCTATTGGTGTATTGAATGGGCATGCTCTTACAACTTCACTGATGTGCAGGATGGGTACATGCTCTTAAACTCTTGATCTACACCACAGAAGTTTGTGTACAATGTTTTAGATTTAGCATTAGCAAGGCGTTTTTCTTTGGTTGTCTATTGAATCTCGAGCTTAGTCACTCTTCCATCTTCAGTGTCCATTATAGGTGGCTCCCATCCTGTGAGGATTGAATATCAAGCTTTTTCACCAATAGACTTGATATAGGATTTCACGTAAGTCATCCAATGAGGATAGTGACCAATCACCAACGTTAGGGATCGAGAGGTAGATAATCCTTCCATAGCTAGTGATTACCAACATAAAAAATCTACACTATTATGTTAAGTGGGAGGCTTTGATACTAATTGTTGACCAGAAAGAAGTAGTCGATTAATAAGCTAAATATAAGGACAAGTGACTGCAGAAGTTGGCACTTCTCCAAGCACTACGAAAACACAAAGTAAACAGGGGACAACAAAGTTTGTTTACACAATTCGGTTTCTCTACGCATGTGGAGCCTAAATCAGTAAGAAAAACCCACCATCTCCAAACAGCTACAATTAGTGATCATAAATTTATCACACCCCAATATAATTCCTCATTTTTCTACTTTTAAAGACTAGACCTCTCACCACTAAATTCTTCCCCTGAAAATTTAGTCTGTAAAACCACAATACAAAGGTTCTACAAACTTAAATGCACTCTCTCAAATAATGTTCCTCACTTAAACAGATAAGTACTCTCAACTGTTCACCGTACATCAACCTATACAAGTCTCTCAATTATATAGAATTTTTCGAGACTTGCTAATATAATGAAGATCTATCAGAATCCCTATTAAATAACAACTAAACTAGTTGAATACAATATAATAATAACAAATAAGGTAAACAATGACTATTGGAATATGTCTTCAATGTTTCGGTCCAATCCAAATTCCTTGATCTAAGAGATTTGATATACTCGATTTGATATGATCCGATTCTCCAAATAAATTTCTCCAAGTGATGATTTTCATTAATGGGCTAGATATAATCCACGATCTCGTCTTAGCCTAAAGATATAATTCAATAAATTGTCAATCTCTTAAATATGAAAATTTATTATTTGCCGCGGTGGTAAAGGAAGTGGGCACTTCCTTGAACACATCTCAATCATTCTATATTTTTCAACAATATTGTTGCTCTTGTTGTACGTTGTTCATGTTGTGTAGGTCTAGATTGTTGGTAATCAAATTGAATATAAGACGCAAAGTTATGACAATATTCAACCATCTTTGTTTTGCTATGTCAAATCAATTCCTACAAATGCAATTTAGATAAATTCTAAAGTAATTAAAATTTCGAAAGCAAACATTTTGAAAGTTTTAAAAATTGATCAAGAAAATTTAAATATAATTAAGTTACCTGTCATGTAATTTCCCATTTTATAATTTTATTTCTATTTTTCAACACCAGATTCCTTACTTCAAGAGTCTATGATGGTTTACGAACTTTCTTCATGTTAATAACATCAATAAATAACACATTATAAAAAAATAAAAAATAAAAAGGTAAATTTTTTAAAACAAAGGCCAATGGAATGCTTTCTTTTGTAAATATGGCTACCTACTCCAGATAGCTGAGATGAGTCGTGAGGATTTTAATAAATATCGTCCGAATGTAAAAAAATTTAATCTAACTTTCAATGTTAAATTCACATCCAATTAAATCTTTTTCATTTATTAAAATAATTAATTAAGTTATTTCCTTAGCATTTTCATTGTTCATCGTCAACATAAATTAATATACCAATTAAATGGTGAAACGTTATAGTTTCTAGTTTAATCTAATTTTTTTTTCATAAAAATGATTAAAAAACTACAAAAATTATAAAATATAATATTAAATATTAAAAATATTAAAATTAATATAAACTTATTAAAATTATAAAATATATATAAAAACTTATAAATATTATAAAAATATAAAAAATCTAATAAATTATAAAAAATTATAAAATTAATAAAATTTATTAATGTGTTAGAATTCTTAAAAAATATTAAAATTGATATAAATTTATAAAAATTATAAATAAAAAAAAACCACAAATACTTGAACTAGACCAGTTAGCCCGAAATCGGTAAGAGTACTGGTCCGGGGAAAGCCATTAGACCAGTTAACTTGGGAACTAGGCGGTTGAATTGATTTTTTATTTTTTAATATTTTTATCAAACCAAAATTTCGTTATCCAACTATTAACATATGTCAGAATGAAATTCTAACCAAGATTTTCAGAACCGAATCGACGGTCGAACCGATCAGACCATTAATTTGCTAGTTCGACTGATTTGTCTGGTTCAATTAAATAAAACATTAAAAATAAAAAATATAAACAAAAAAATAAAAATATCAATTCAACCGTCCCATGTCAACCGGTCCAATGGCTTTGTCTGGACCGATACCATTGCTGATTTCGATCTAATCGGTCCAACCAACTGATCCACTGTAGTTCAAATTTTTATGATTCTTTTAAAAGTTTATATCAATTTTAATACTTTTTATGATTTTTTTAGAATTTTAATATGTTTTATAAAATTTAAAATATGTTTTATTAATTTTATATTTTTATAATTTATTAGATTCTTTTATATTTTTTATAAATTTTATAAGTTGATATCAATTTTCATCTTTTTAAATATTTAATCATTTTTATATTTTTGATAATTTTTTTACTTTTATGATTTTATCTATATTTTTTAAATTTTTTTAATAATTTTATGGGAAAAATATTAGATTAAACTATAAGTCGTCACGTTACTGTTTGATTGGTTTGTCAATTTATTTTAACGATCAACGTGATCAATGACGAAAACTTTTAACAAAGGGGCTTAATTATTTATTTTAGTTCATGGTTAAACTTAATTGAATACAAATTTAATACAAGAGTTCAATTAATTATTTTTGTCGTAACCATTTAAAAAAAAAACGGGAATCGACTTGGTTTTAAAAATAAAAAAACGGGAGTCGCCACCGATCTTTTATTAGGTGTGATCAGATCACCTTTGCTTTAATAAAACATTTTGATTTACTAAAACAATGTTTTTGGTCTACGAAGGTTTGAGAAGATGGGTTCGGGAGTCGGTTACGCGCGAGGAAGGGTTAGCACCCTCGCAACGCCCAAAATTGGTACCAAATTGATTAATTAATGTCCTAATGTCGAAAGCTTGAAAACTTAAAAAAACAAAGAGAAGGATCGATCATTTTTGGAGATATTTTAGCCTTCTCGAATTGAATATCAAGATTTTCTTATTTCGAAGGAATAAAATATCACATCCGGTACATAGGACACGATGATCTTAATCCTCGAATCCAGGATCATCTCTTAATTCCTGAGACTCATGCATTAAAAATATCAAAAGGGTATTCGATTGCTTGGCCAAGCGAGAGAATCGGAACCCAACACATAGGGCACGACCTCTCGAATTTCCAAATGTAGAATATTGCCTCATAAAAAAAAACTTTTGCTTTTGGTAAAATTGATAAACATATTTGAAAATTATACATGTTTGGTAATTTAGACTTTAAAGAAACCTTATTTAAATCGTGAATGGGGTTGCGCTCGATGAACCATGATAATATAACACAAATTTGGCGTAACGATGATAATACACATAACATTAGTATCGTTTTTCTGAAATATTAACATGCATGGATAATACTAAAGATAGTTGCACAATAACATAACAATAATGATGAAAATGATAATATCACAGATATGGAAGTACGCATAAACGAATCATAATATATGCAGGAATAATGGTCACATGGCTTAAGCATTAATATTAATGGTCAAAGGTCAAACGACGCTGCTTCTTTATTATTATTTAAAACTAATTTTTTTTTGTTTATTCATTTTCCCTTGCTTCAGAAGAACGGAGCCCCCCCTTTTCTCCATATTTCCTTTTACTTCTGCTAGGGTTTCCCTTGAAGTCATTTCACGCCGCCGATTGGGCTTCCCCAGCCACCCTTCGCACCACCGAGCCACCATCGTATCGGTGGCTGGTGATGCCTCAAAACTGGGCCTTTCGGCTCTCTTCCAGACCCCTTTGAAACTCCGAAAACTTAGAGGGGAAACTCGCTTTTTCCTTTGGGGTTCGACTTCGTCGACGGAGACAAGACGCTGACGACGTGCGCCGATAGTTCAGGTATAGCCTCCCCCCTCCTCTTTTCTTTTGCTTTCATTTTTTAGTTTATTAAAAAGGGATCCAAAAACAAATAACGAACTACAAACAGTGTTCCGGCGAGAATAGAAAGGTTTGAAATCGACTTACTAAATCCTTTCTTTTCGACTGCTGATAAATGGTGTAGCGTTCGTGGAAGGAAAAAGATTTCGAGATTTTTTTTCGTTTCTTATTTCGCTCTTTCTTTTTTGATTTTTCGAATCTGATTGAGTAAAACGGGGTCTTAAGATGACAAAATCGGAATTAAGAAAATGAAGGCAGTAAACGAAAACTAATAAGAACAACAAACGTAATCAACCTTCTATTTTTCTGCTTTTCGATTTCTGATTGACTATTCAAGTGTTCGTGTTTTTAAAAAAGGAAAAAAAAAAGCCCCCTGTTACACCGATTTTGAATGGCTTTATAGCCAAATGCAATGTCCCTTTTTTTATTATTCAACTATTTCTCCCATATTTCTCTGTTCTTCGTTTCTCTATTCTCTGCAGGGCACGGGCCATGGCGCGAACGAGCCAAGCCGAGGTGCACGGGAAGCTCACCGCCGTCGGGCGTGGGCACGAGGAAAGACGCGTGGGAAGTTGAAACGACGCGTGGCGCGTAGTGGCAAACGAGGGGTCGGTGCGCACATGGGGGCTGCGGCGCTTGGAGGACTTCTAAGTGTTTCTGAAACCCTAAGTGTATTGGGCGATTGGGCTCTGTAATTGGGCTTTGGTTTAGTTATTGGGTTTAGGGTTATTATTTGGGCTTTGTAATTCCTGAATTGGGTTTAAAATTAGTCGTAAAAAAAGACCGGTGCATGTACCATTTGGGTTTTGTTTTAATTTTGTTTTGAACCTGTTTTAGTTGGGTTGATCGGGTAAGGGTTTGAATTGTTATGTATTTTCGGGTTTATTTTGCAAATGGGTTTAGGGGTATATTGGGCCTCTAATTTGTAAATGGACATTTTGTTTATTTGTATTAAATCTGGGTCTGATATTTTGTTTTGTAATTGGTCATTTAAACGGATTGGTTTTTATTATTTTTTGGGCTTAATTTTGGGTTTGTAAAAAGCGAAGTTAAAATGGGCTGCTTGGAATTGGACTATAATGGGACCCTGGGCAAAAATGGTTATTACAGCTGCCCCTCTTTGCTCATTGTCGGGAAACGAGAATGGAGCAAAGACAATAAAAGAACCAATTTTGCCCGGGCTTGGCTAAGCCTTGACTTCTTGGTTCTCGTCTTCTTCAAACATCTTCAAGCCCTGTTACTTTGATCCATTCTGCCACCGCTTCCACGAGATGACCCGTAGCTTTAATTCGCTTTTCCTCAATCTTGTTTTTGTAGCTTCGATCTCCTAACTGCTCCATTGGGACTTCGATGAAATCTAAACTTTTCAAACTGTTTCCTTCTTCTCGCAATATGAGTTGACCTTTTCTTTCTTCTTCTTTTTTGTTTTGTTTTTTTTATTTTTGTTTTTGTTTTTTTTTTAAAGAAAACAGAAATTGAAAAACATGAATTGAAAATACAAATTGAAAATACCTTAGCCCGTGACTCGAGGCCCAACTTATCTCTCGTATTTCGAGTTAACTTTAACAGAAATTGAAAGATAGAAATTAAATATACCTCGGCGTGTGTGACCCGAGGCTCAACTCACCTCTTGTATTATGAGTTGATTTTTGAACAGAAATTTAAAGACAGAAATTAAAAATACCTCAGCGTGCCCCGAGGCTCAACTCACCTCTCGTATTCTGAGTTGATTTTTTTTTAACAGAAATTGAAAGACAGAAATTAAAAATACCTCAGCCTGCCCCGAGGCTCAATTCACCTCTCGTATTATGAGTTGATATTTGAACAGAAATTTAAAACATGTAAATTAAAAATACCTCAGCGTGCCCCGAAGCTCAACTCACCTCTCGTATTATGAGTTGATTTTTTTGAACAGAAATTGAAAGACAGAAATTAAAAATACCTCAGCGTGCCCCGAGGCTCAACTCACCTCTCGTATTATAAGTTGGTATTTGAACAGGAATTTAAAGACAGAAATTAAAAATACTCTCAGCGTGCCCCGAGGCTCAACTTACCTCTCAGATTTCGAGTTGATATTTGAAGAAATTTAAAGACAGAAATTAAAAATACCTCAACAGACTCTCGAGGCTCAACTCACCTCTCGTATTATGAGTTGATTTTTTTGAATGTAAATTGAAAGATAGAAATTAAAAATACCTCAGCGTACCCCGAGTCTCAACTCACCTCTCGTATTATGAGTTGATATTTGAACAGAAATTTAAAGACAAAAATTAAATACCTCGGCGTGCCCCGAGGCTCAACTCACCTCTCGTATTATGAGTTGATTTTTTTGAACAGAAATTTAAAGACAGAAATTAAAAATACCTCAGCGTGCCCCGAGGCTCAACTCACCTCTCGTATTATGAGTTGATATTTGAACAGGAATTTAAAGACAGAAATTAAATACCTCGGCGTGCCCCGAGGCTCAACTCACCTCTTGTATTATGAGTTGATTTTTGAACAGAAATTTAAAGACAAAAATTAAAAATACCTCAGCGTGCCCCGAGGCTCAACTCACCTCTCGTATTATGAGTTGATTTTTGAACAGGAATTTAAAGACAGAAATTAAAAATACCTCAGCGTGCCCCGAGGCTCAACTCACCTCTTGTATTATGAGTTGATTTTTTTTAACAGAAATTAAATACCTCGGTGTGTCCCGAGGCTCAACTCACCTCTCGTATTATGAGTTGATTTTTGAACAGAAATTGAAAGACACCTCAGCATGTGATCTGAGGCTCAACTCACCTCTCGTATTATAAGTTGATATTTGAAAAATAAAAATTGAAAAACACCTCAGCGCGTGATCTGAGGCTCAACTCACCTCTCGTATTATGAGTTGATATTTTGGACAGAAATTGAAAAACACCTCAGCGTGTGACCTGAGGCTCAACTCACCTCTCGTATTATGAGTTGATATTGCAATCAGAATTTCAAAACATATCATCTGGTGGAACTCGGATGTCTTCTTTTTCCTCGATTTGATACAACTATCATCAGAATTTCTTCCTTCATTGGTGTACTTGTATGTGTCATGCGTGATGTTATCGTGATATGCACGTGTTTGTCTTAAATGCTCTTATGCCTACATGATTATGCCATGCGCTCTGGGCTTGTTTGTCATGTATCTCTCGTTATGACTTTCATGATGACTTGTATTCATTGCTTCGGTTCTTGACTTTTCTTTCAGGTTTTGTACCCGTCTTCAAGTTTTACGAGTATTCTGCATTTCCCATATATCACCCATTTGCCCCCTGTTGAACTTTTGTCTTTGCTTTGAGGCTCTTGTACTTACCAGATTCTCATCCAGGTAATGCTCAACGTTCTTTTTGTTTAGAGTATGTAATTTTACTATTTATCATTTAAATGAACCAAACATGAGATGTCTGAAAATGGGAAAGTAAGTATGGAAGGGGTACCTCACACCCATATTTATTTCAAAAGTGTTAAGTAAAGAAAATTGACAAGGAATAATTCAATAAAGGAAATGTTATAAAAAAGGAAAGCAAGGTTCAATTGTCACAAATGCTCTAGATATCCGATGCATGAACTTCTCCATGTTCCTTCATCCTGGATCTTTTCGAGCGGAGCTTTTTGTATAGAAGATTTTGAGCTTCCGAGTCTGCTTCAAATATTATAATCTCGCCATTTGACTTCCTGTTCAAATCGCCCTTATTCTTTATGTCTAAATCCCCTTCATTAGGATGCCTTTTCAGACTTTCATCCCGATTTTGTTTATCAAGACACCTTTTTCGGGGTTTTCATCCTAATTTTTTGTTGTTTTTTTTTTGTTTTTTTTTGTTTTTTTTTATTTTTAAGACGCCCTTTCAGGTTTTCATCTTGATCTTTTTCTTTTTTCTCTTCTCTTTCCTCTTTTTAGGCGTAGTACTTCTTCACGGCATCTGAGTTCACTGGATTCGGTACCTCTTTCCTATCCATCTCAGTGAGAATCAAAGCTCCACCCGAGAAGGCCTTCTTTACGACATATGGTCCTTCCCAATTTGGTGCCCATTTTCCTCGAAAGTCTTTTTGTATTGGGAGAACCTTTCTCAGCACGAGCTCTCCCTCACAAAATTTTCTTGGCCGTACCTTCTTGTCATGGGCTGTGATCATTCTCTTCTGGTACATCTGTCCATGACAGATTGCTTTTAAGCGTTTTTCTTCGATCAGATTTAGTTGGTCATATCGAGTTTGCACCCATTCTGATTCTTCTAGTTTTGACTCCATTAAGACTCGTAAAGAGGGGATCTCAACTTTGATGGGCAGTACAGCTTCCATTCCATAGACCAGAGAGAAAGGAGTTGTCCCCGTGGAGGTCCGCACACATGTGCGATATGCATATAGGGCGAATGGTAGCTTCTCGTGCCAGTCTTTATATGTCTCAGTCATCTTCACAATAATCCTATTAATATTTTTGTTGGCCGCTTCTACTGCTCCATTCATCTTTGGGCGATAGGGTGAGGAATTGTGGTACTTTATTTGAAATTGCTCGCACACTTCTTTCATCATCTTGTTGTTCAGATTCAAAACATTATCTGAGATGATTCTCTCAGGTAGTCCGTATCGACATATGATCTCCTTTTTTAAGAACTTGCACACTGCGGTCTTTGTCACATTCGGGAACGAAGCGGTTTCAACCCATTTTGTGAAGTAATCTATGACCATAAAAATGAATCGATGCCTATTAGAAGCTTTTGGGGAAATTGGCCCTATAACTTCCATGCCCCATATAGAAAAAGGCCACGGAGAAGTCATGACGTGAAGGGGCGACGGTGCTGCGTAAATCTTATCGCCGTAAACTTGACATTTGTGGCACTTTCGCGCGTAGCTAATGCAGTCACTTTCCATCATCAACCAATAATAACCGAGTCTCATAATTTTCCTAGCCATAGTGAAACCATTAGCATGCGTTCCACAAATTCTTTCATGAACCTCTTCAAGTATCTTTCTGGCTTCAATATCATCTACCCATCTCAGGAGCACCTGATCTTTTCCTCTTTTGTACAGGATGTCCCCATCAAGAACAAATCCCGTAGCCATTCTTCTTATTGTTCTTTTGTCATTCTCATTTGCTTGCTCAGGATATGTTTGATTCTTAACATATTCTAAGATATCATGGAACCATGGCTGTCCATCCGCCTCTTTTTCAATGCTCAAACAATACGCCGGGGCCTTATATATGCTCATCTAGAGAGGCATTATTTCCGTTTCTTGGTTGAAGCCAAGGTGGCCAAGGCAGCCAAGGCATCAGCCAATTGGTTTTCTTCTCGTGGGAAGTAACTAAAAGTCACTTCCTCAAATTCTTTGAGCAATTCCACAACAAGATCATGATATTTGACCAATTTCGAGTCTCTCACTTTCCAATCTCCACGGATTTGGTAAATCGCCAATGCCGAATCCCCGGATACCTTTAAGATTTTGATGTCTCGTTCAATAGCTGCGCGAAGTCCCATGATGCAAGCCTCGTATTCCGCTATGTTATTGGTACAGAAGAAATTTAATCTGGCAGTGAATGGATAATGATTCCCTTCTAGTGACACTAAGACTGCTCCAACCCCATGCCCCAATGCATTTGAGGCACCATCAAAGCTCATATTCCATGACTTCTCCTCTGACGACTCACATTCTTTTTCTGTAATACACATCAAGTCTTCGTCTGGGAAGTCAAATCTTAATGGCTTGTATTCCTCTGTCGTTCGAGTTGCTAGGAAGTCAGCTATTACGCTCCCTTTTATCGACTTTTGGTTCACATAAATGATGTCGTATTCCGACAATAGGATCTGCCATCGTGCCATTCTTCCTGAGAGTGCAGGTGATTCCATCATGTACTTTATTAGGTCCAGCTTCGAGATCAACCACGTCGTATGATATAACATATATTATCTGAGCCTTCGAGCTGCCCAGACCAGAGCACAACAGAATTTTTCAATTGACGAATATTTTGCTTCATACTCCGTGAACTTTTTGCTGAGGTAATGGATCGCCTTTTCTCTTCTTCCCGACTCATCATGTTGCCCTAGTACACAACCCATTGAATTTTCAAACACAGTCAAATACAATATTAACGGTCTCTCGGGAGTCGGCGGTACTAGCACTGGGGGGTAGACAAATATTGTTTTATCTTGTCGAAAGTAGCTTGGCACTCTTCGTTCCATTCCTCAGGATTGTGTTTTCGAAGGAGTCGAAAAATCGGGTCACATTGGTCGGTAAGCTGAGCAATGAACCGAGCGATGTAGTTTAACCTTCCTAGAAATCCTCTGACTTCTTTTTGTGTCCGCGGAAGTGGTAATTCTTGTATGGCTTTTATTTTGTCTGGATCAACCTCAATACCTCTCTCGCTGACGATGAAACCCAGCAATTTCCTCGAGGTTGCTCCAAATGTGCACTTGGCTAGATTAAGCTTCAGCTGGAACTTTCTCAGCTTTCGAACAATTTTTTGAGGTTTCCAATATGCTCTCTTTCCCTCCGAGATTTGGCAATCATATCGTCGACATAAACTTTTATTTCTTTATGCATCATGTCATGGAATAACATTACCATTACCCTCTGATATGTTGCCCCAGCATTTTTTAATCCGAACGGCATCACCTTGTAGCAGAATGTCCCCCATATCGTCACGAATGTAGTCTTCTCCATATCCTCGGGAGCCATTTTTTTCTAGTTATAACCTGAAAATCCATCCATAAAAGAGAACAATGAATGTTTTACCGTGTAATCCACCAGTATATCGATGTGCGGCAAGGGAAAATTATCCTTAGGGCTTGCTCGATTCAAATCGCGATAGTCCACACACATTCGCACCTTGCCATCTTTCTTTGGCACTGGGACTATATTAGCCACCCATTCCAGATATTTAGAGACTTGTAAGAAGCCGACATCGAATTTTTTTTTGACTTCTTCTTTTATCTTTAAGAGCATTTCGGGTCTCATTTGTCTTAGCTTCTGCTGGATAGGCTTGCATTCTGGTTTCAATGAGAGCCTATGGACCACTACATCCTCGCTCAATCCTGGCATGTCCTGATATGACCATGCTAATACATCTTTGTACTCGTGAAGCAAGGTGACCAAGTCATGTTTGGTGTTCTCTGAAATGGTGGTCCCGATCTTCACTTCTTGCCTCTTTTCTTCACTTCCCAAGTTCACCGTCTCAACAGATTCTTGATAGGGTAGTATCTGATTGTCTTCTTGTTCTATCATATTTAGTAAGTCGGGGGACGAGACATAATCTTCAGTATTTTCCTCAGCTTCAAACTCTCCTAAACAAATAACTTGCTCGAAATCGATTTTAGGACTTGTAATGGGATTGTTCACATCATCGATATCTGAGCACCTGAAATGTAAATGGAAAAGAAACTATAGAAGAGCATCGACGTATTGGAACCTACAAACGTGATACTATGGCATGATATGAGATATATATAAAAACAGGCTATGAGAAGAGAGAATAAATACGAGGCCAATGAGAATGAGAGATCATGACAAAATGCATCTTCATTGATGTTCATTTAAAAGCTAAATAGCCAATATAAACTCTTATAACAGATTCCCCTACAACTTAGGGGTATACAGAGAGTTGACATTGAGGATTACTTTGGAGGGGCCCTAGAAACTACAAGAAGATCTTCAGCGGTCCAATTGCTCAAAACAAATCCAGGAGGACCAGGGCGTATCTTTGAGATGTCTTCCATCGTATCATCCGCTTTGTCAATAACATTTATATTGAAGTTCTGAAAATCCCTTTCAACCAATAACAGCGTGTTTCGTGAATTATCTCCTTCTGGGTACATCATTCCTGCAGATGTAAAAGTTTTCGACAAGAGCGGATACACTACGGGCTCCCATTCTACTTCCTGACCTGAGGCTCTTGCAATCCTCTTTTTCTGATCTTTCTGCAACTGTTTCCTTTTTTGTCGTACATCCGGCTTGAACCCTAACTCATATCGAGCCTTGTGGTGTACCGGTTTTAGTGCTCTCGCTATCCCTTGTTGGTATCTTCCTAAGCCTTTCCTTGCTCGGGCTCCTTTTCCCACTGTCAGTTTGATTCCCATCTTGGTATTCCTTGACAATTTGGGCGTGGGAGCCCTATTTCCTTCAGCAACAAAAGTGGCATTGATAAATTCGAAGGAACGGAAGGAGCATTCCGCTGCATCTTCGTTTGCCTCGATGTAGAGTGCGTCAGTAAAGAGTGATGCGACAATGTCTTCTTCACCAACGATCATGATCAAGCGGTTATCCATTATAAACTTTATTTTTTGGTGGAGAGATGAAGGGATTGCTCCAGCGGAATGGATCTAGGGCCTTCCTAAAAGGTAATTATATGAAGGTGCGGTGTCCATGACCTGGAACTCGACATTATATGTACACGAGCCCACCTCCAGAGGAATCTCGATCTTTCCCATGACCTCTCGCCGTGTTCCATCAAATGCCCTTACTACGGAATGACAAGGCCTCAGATAAGACATATCAACCAAACATCACGGGCGATAGTGTAGCCAACGGCATGACATTGGCCTTGAGACCGTTGTTAATAAGCACATGCGGTATTATATAGCCTTTGCAACCGGTTGTAATGTGCAATGCTTTAACAGAGCCCCTACCGTTTGGTGGTATTTCATCATCACTGAAAGAGATGAAATTATCCGCATTTAAATTGTTCACCCACCTATTAAGTTTTTCAACGGGTATATTGCTTGGCACATACGCTTGGTTTAACACTTTCAATAAAGCGTTTCAATGTGGCTCTGAGTTCAAAAATAGAGATAATACTGATATTTTTACCTGTTGTTTGTTCAGCTGCTCCATGATGTTATATTCGCTGTGCTTGATAAACTTTAGGAATCCGTGTGCTTCATCGTCATTCACCAGTTTCTTAGTTTCTTGTTCAGATTGTATCTCAGCATCGGCTTCGGTATCATGTATCGGTACCTTTCCTTTCTGGCTCGTGCTAACGGCTTTCTTCTTTGTCTCAATCGCATTAGGGGAATAACACCTCTCACTACGGGTAAAGCGCCCCACCTCGCTGACGTTTCCAATTGTAGCTTCGGGTATGGTGATGTTGACATCGTATTTCCATGGTACTGCTTTATCATCCTTGTAAGGGAAAGGAGTCGGTGCTTTGATTATCATCTTTGGTTCGGCTTCCTTCTTCTTGACCTCATAATAAATCACCAGAGGTCGATCGACACTATAATGGATGGCTGGTGGTTGGTCATCGGAGGCGCATATTTCCTTTTCCTCGGCCTCGTCTGTTTTATCAAAGATCTGGACCTCCTTGTTGTTCATCATGTCTTGAAGTAACTCTTTGAATTTCCCACAAGACTGGATGTTGTGCCCTTCTATGCCATTGAAGATGCAAAAACTTTGACCTTTTGTACTCTCTTCCTCGAAACTTTTGTCGAGTGGGCAGAACAAACCCTTCTCAGTCATTATTTCACATACTTTCTATAAAGGTGTCTTTATCTCGGAGACACAACTTTTGGCTCGCCATCTGTCTTGTTGTGTCACCGCACTCACATTTCCTTCGGCATGACTAGGGAGCAGATTTCCTGCCATATTATTAACACCATCAAATCATAAAATACCTGCGTCAATAAGACCTTGAACACTTTTCCTGAAGGCTAGACAATTTTTCGTAGAATGCCCTTGGTTTCCCGCATGGTACATGCAACGGGCATTAGGATCATACCATTTTGGGTATGGAGGTTTCAAGGGTGCCATGTAATGTGGGGATATTAGTTGTTTTTCTAGTAATTTAGGGCACAGCTCTCCATACGACATAGGAATAGGGGTGAATTGAAGCCTTTCAGGATTGGGTTTTATTGGCCTCGGTTCGTTTTTAGGCTGACTTTGGGCAGGCGTAGCATTTGGCGGGAATATAGTAAATGGTCTTTGGTTATCAGCGGCATAAACGGGGTAAGGAGGGGGTGCTTGATAGTAAGGATTTTGTGGAGGAAAATAGAAATTCGACGGTGGGCGAAACTGAGGTCGTGGTTGGGTTAGGTACGGATTAGCAGCATAGTGGCTCTCGGTCCCCACCATGTGGGCTTCAGGATCTTTTTTCTTTACAGGTACTGGCCTTTTCGAACTCTCAGGACCCTCCATCCTTCCACTCTTGATGCCATTTTCGATGAGTTCGCCAGATATTACGATATCAGCGAAGTCTTTTGTGGCATTTCCTACCAGTTTATCGTAAAATGGCGCCTTCAATGTGTTGATGAAAAGGACTGTTAGCTCTGTTTTAGTCAGTGGGAGTTCTACTTGAGCCGAAGCATCCCTCCACCTTTGAGCGTACTGTCTGAAAGTCTCCGTTGGCTTCTTCTCCATCATTTGTAGCGTTAGTCGGTCAGGCACCATATCAGAGACATGCTTGTATTGTTCGCAAAATATCGACGCTAGGTCCTTCCATGATCGGATCCTCTCTCTGCTGAGTTGATTATACCACCGGAGGGCTGATCCGATTAAACTATCCTGGAAGTAGTGTATTAATAACTTGTTTTCATTTACATGACTAGCCATCTTTCGACAGAACATGATAAGATGTGCTTTCGAACATCTCGTTCCACCATATTTTTCAAAATCTGGCGCTTTAAACTTTAGAGGCAGAACCAGATCGGGCACCAGACTGAGCTCTTTGGCGCTCAGTGCAGAGAAGACTCCAGTACCCTCCACCAACTTGAGTCTTTCTTCCAAGATCATGTACTTCTCCTCGGCATCATAATCGTCCCTTTTTAACTTAGCTATTTCTACCGGATCGTCCAAATCCGGAACAATCAGATTAGCAGAATTTTCTCCGGAGTTTGATACGAATACACCTTGCCCCAGATGAGTAGGTGGTATGGGTCGTTGTTTTAGGCCTACCGGGTTCCCTTGAGGATATCCTCTTTGCGTTGCATGAGCATGGGGTGGCGTGAACCCTGGGGGATAGAGCGGATCCTGATTAACTCTCGAATGGGGTTCTGTAATATCAGGACTCTGCGCGAGTCCTTTTCCTTTGGCCAGAGCCGCCAACATCTCCATTATTTTAGCCATTTGATCCTTTTGCTCTAATGATTCCTCTTAGGATCTTAACATCAGATCCATTACTTCTTGCTGCGACTTGGCTAACTGTTCTTACAGCTCTTTCTGGATTCTTTCTATTCTTTCGATCCTCTCATTAAGTTTGGCGTCCATAGCTCTAGTTCTTAGACGTGTCCTATAGGGATGACGTGATTCCAGGTTCGTAGTGATGTAGCTGCAGATTATACGATTTCAGCCTTAGTAAATGATTATGGCGATGTGATGCTAATGTATGCAATGTAATGCAAATGCATGGTATGAATGCGAAAGGTGTTGATTTGATTCAATTCCATTAGATAAATTTTACTAGAAAATAAATTTCCTTTCATAGAACGGAGATTACATATACGACTTTGCCCTAATGCCTAACCCTTAACTTTTCTAAGAAGCCAAGCTAAACTTTAGCCTCGCTCCGATCTTGACTCGTACATCAAACTTAACGCATCAGCCCGAACCGCCAAGGTTTGCAAATGATTGGCCACCTCTCGGATTTGAGCCACAACTTCGCTCATTACATAGCCTCTGTTTCTGATCTATTCTTGAGAATGATGGAGCTGCTCCTTCCAATGTTCATTGTTCGCTTCAAGGAGCTCAACTCGAATTTTACTATCTTGTAATGCAGTCTCGAGCTCTCCTATCCTTTCTCTCATCTCCTCGATCTTGTTCTGACTGGCTCTTAATTCAACTACCGAGTTGCGACTACGGTGCAGATGCAGTGACCTTTCTAATTCTGCTACTTGGGCACGTAACCTCTCTTTTTCACTTTGGCTTTCCAACAGGCTTTTTTTTCAAAGCGTCCTCTCGCACTCCTTGGAATTTCTTTTCCTATTAATCGGCTCTGGACTTTTCTTCTTTAATTTTCTGTCGCCATTGCTCTGGTGTTTTGCCCAAACCAGCAGTTCTGATGGACATGCGTAGCTTCTTATAGTCCATCTTTAAACTATCCAAATTCTCTTCGGCTTTATTCTTTCCTTTTTTCAATTTCTCAGCCTTGAACTTGTGGACGTCAACATCTAACCCCAACTGCATCTTTTCCTCTTCTAGCTGCTCTATTCTCTTACCCAATTCCCGGCTCTTTCTCTCGAAATCTTGCTTGATAATCTCTAATTCAGACGGGATTACTTGCAGCTGTTCTTCTATTGGTCGAGCATTTCCTTGGATTGGCCTTGGGACATTGTCGTTGATTCTTTTGCCCCACCATCGATCGTACTCGGGGGTCACCATTGGCCCTATGGCGAGTCTCTTTATTTTCCGGGTTTGGGTCCATGCATCCGATATTTCGCGAACTCTCTTCTTATAGTTGTCATCCTTATATGAAAATTCACATTGGGCTAATCCATGTGTCACAGGTATGAACTACCTCGATTGATACTGCCTCATCACTAGTAACGGGGCATATCCGACAGCTCCCCATATTCCGAGTAAAGGAACCCAGTCGAACCCTCCACATCGATACAAGATCTCGTCAGTGATCATCCACGGAGCCTTCCATTCTACATCTTTAACTTGCAGATTTTGGAGAATCGCTATCCATTTCTCTCCAGATAGGTCGTCCCGTCTTGGTGTACTTGGTAATTCCTCTAGAGGAGAATAGTTCTCGAAAAACACTTTGTATGAGACCTTTTCTATCTTCCAAAAATGGCAATGAAACTAAGATAACAACAGCTGTGCACATCCCACGAACCTCCTTTCGTCCGCTCTTCAGCAAGCGTTCAATGATCTGAAGGTTTCGGCTAAAATTGCGGGGACAGGTGTAACTTCCTTGTCAAGTTTATCAAATAGGTCTGAAACCGCATCCTCTATATGCCCTAACGCCTTGGGGAAGATGACCAAACCATAGATGCTTAGAGCGAAGACGTCGACCCTTTTTTTCTTATCAGGATACGCCAAGATCAAGTCCCTCAAGTGTTTCCAAGGAATGCACTTACAATCTCCCTTTTGCTTGATCCGGGCCGTAATCCATTGCTCACTCATCCCTGTAATGTTCATTAGCCTTTTTGAGAACGCCGGCACATTAGTAAACCTTGAAAATGCCTTATCAGTTTGAATTCTCGGGTATCGAAACAAAGCTGTGACTCCTCTATGGTAGGTACCAAATCCACCTTTCCAAAAGTGAAGCAACTGTAAGCGGGGTTCCAAAACTGGGTAATAGCTCGGAGTAGGTACTCGTCTACCTTGATATCCAGCAGATAGTGCAAATCACCGTAATTTTAGTAGAATAGTTGTTTGACCTCGTTGCCCCAGGAATCTCATATTTCCTTCAATTCTCGCAGGTTATTTTGAGCCACGCTGATGCGGGTGAAATCCCATAACTCTGATTCATGCCCCACTGTCAGGCTATCTCCTTTTTCTTGCTATACTCTTTCGGACCACACTTAGACGGCCGCATTATCCTCCACTCTATCGAGAAACCCCTTTTCCATGTTAAGCTTTTCTATCTAGTAACCGAATGTGAATCAACACCTTTTTATGATGAAATGCCATGCAATAAAAGCAAAACACAACAAGTTAGTATCAGGTACAAAAAGAACTTAAAACAAACAGGAAATAATCAAACTCCTATTTAAGGTAACGACTAGGGTTTACATGGCTCTACCTACAACGGGCTCTTAGGTCTCTCTATATGTGGTTCGGTTCTAAATCAAGGGTACCTGAACCAACAGATTCTCGATCCTCACCCATTATAGGCTCATGTGGACCGAGTTCAGTTCAGGGGAATATATTTCCCTATAGCTGCACAGAGATAAAAATCTGACGAAGACATAGGTACGGATGTATCCCGGAAGCGATCCACTATCTTGCACGGAGGTAAAAACCTTACGAAAGAGTAGCTTCTCACTCCCACTTAAGGGTGTGACCGCAATGGTCATGCAGTGCAATGCCAAAGTATTTTATAAGACTCAACATTATTGGAACCATAATATCAGCAAATGCATTGAAAGAAACATGATTTTTCAAAATAAATTTCCAAATTTCGACAAAAGGACAAAGAGTAATCAATTTTATGGCCTGACTCTCTTATTTTGGTCCCCAGTGGAGTCGCCAAGCTGTCGTAACCATTTAAAAAAAGAAAAAGGGGGAATCGACTTGGTTTTAAAAATAAAAAAATGGGAGTCGCCACCGATCTTTTATTAGGTATGATCAGATCACCTTTGCTTTAATAAAACATTTTGATTTACTAAAACAATATTTTTGGTCTACGAAGGTTTGAGAAGATGGGTTCGGGAGTCGGTTACGCGCGAGGAAGGGTTAGCACCCTCGCAACGCCCAAAATTGGTACCAAATTGATTAATTAATGTCCTAATGTCGAAAGCTTGAAAACTTAAAAAAATAAAGAGAAGGATCGATCATTTTTTGAGATATTTTAGCCTTCTCGAATTGAATATCAAGATTTTTTTGTTTCGAAGGAATAAAATATCACATCCAGTACATAGGACACGATGATCTTAATCCTCGAATCCAGGATCATCTCTTAATTCCCGAGACTCATGCATTAAAAATCTCAAAAGGGTATTCGATTGCTTGGCCAAGCGAGAGAACTGGAACCCAACACATAGGGCACGACCTCTCGAATTTCCAAACGTAGAATATTGCCTCATAAAAAAAACTTTTGCTTTTGGTAAAATTGATAAACATATTTGAAAATTATACATGTTTGGTAATTTGGACATTAAAGAAACCTTATTTAAATCGTGAATGGGGTTGCGCTCGACGAACCATGATAATATAACACAAATTTGGCGTAACGATGATAATACACATAACATTAGTATCGTTTTTCTGAAATATTAACATGCATGGATAATACTAAAGATAGTTGCACAATAACATAACAATAATGATGAAAATGATAATATCACAGATATGGAAGTACGCATAAACGAATCATAATATATGCAGGAATAATGGTCACATGGCTTAAGCATTAATATTAATGGTTAAAGGTCAATGAGTTAAACAATTTTAAAAGAGATGCTACACGCAATAGTTTAAAGTAATTAACAAAATGATTTTAAGTTAAGAATACATAATAAAAGAGTAAGTTGTATATATATGAAATAATTTTAAAACGGTGTCAAAAATTATTATATTCAATATAACTTAATAAGAATAATTTATAGAAAATTGAAATAAATAATAATATATAAAAAATAACAAAATAATAAAAAAATAGGTGAATATATAAATATATAAACCTTTTAAATAAGTTGGCAACTAAATTGAAATCAGATTAAAACTGTGAGGACCAAAATTGTAATAAATTAGAAAAGGCGGGCAGGGACCAAGTTGAAATGAAATAGAAATAATGGGGTGAGATCATTAAAAGGTAAAAAGAATGCGAATGGGGTTCAATCAAGAAGCATCGAAGAAGGGGGACCAAATGCGCGATTATCCCTTTCCAGGGGTATGCGCAGATCCCCCTAGCAAAACGACGCCGCTTCTTTATTATTATTTAAAACTAAAAGTTTTTTTTTTGTTTATTCATTTTCCCTTGCTTTAGAAGAACGGAGCCCCCCCTTTCTCCATATTTCCTTTTACTTCTGCTAGGGTTTCCCTTGAAGTCATTTCACGCCGCCGATTAGGCTTCCCCAGCCACCCCTCGCACCACCGAGCCACCATCGTATCGGTGGCCAGTGATGCCTCAAAACCGGGCCTTTCGGCTCTCTTTCAGACCCCTTTGAAACTCTGAAAACCCAGAGGGGAAACTCGCTTTTTCCTTTGGGGTTCGGCTTCGTCGACGGAGACAAGATGCTGACGACGTGCGCCGATAGTTCAGGTATGGCCTCCCCCCTCCTCTTTTCTTTTGCTTTCGTTTTTTAGTTTATTAAAAAGGGATCCAAAAACAAATAGCGAACTACAAACAGTGTTCCGGCAACAATAGAAAGGTTTGAAATCGACTTACTAAATCCTTTCTTTTCGACTGCTGATAAATGGTGTAGCGTTCGTGGAAGGAAAAAGATTTCGAGATTTTTTTTTCGTTTCTTATTTCACTTTTTCTTTTTTGATTTTTCGAATCTGATTGCGTAAAACGGGGTCTTAAGATGACAAAATCGGAATTAAGAAAATGAAGGCAGTAAACGAAAACTAATAAGAACAACAAACATAATCAACCTTCTATTTTTCTCGCTGATTTCGATTGACTATTCAAGTGTTCGTGTTTTTAAAAAGGAAAAAAAAGCCCCCTGTTACACCGATTTTGAATGGCTTTATAGCCAAATTCAATGTCCCTTTTTTATTATTCAACTATTTCTCCCATATTTCTCTGTTCTTTGTTTCTCTGTTCTCTGTAGGGCACGGGCCATGGCTCGAAAGACGGAGGCCGAGGTGCCTAGGGAAGCTTCGACCGTCAGGGGCGTGGGCACGGGGAACGGCACGCGTGGGAAGTTGAAACGACGCGTGGCGCGCGTGGTGGCGACGAGGGTAGGGGTGCGCGCATGATACTGGCGCGCGCGCTGGAGGACTTCTAAGGGTTTCTGAAACCCTAAGTGTATTGGGCGATTGGGCCTCTGTAATTGGGCTTTGGTTTAGTTATTGGGTTTAGGGTTATTATTTGGGCTTTGTAATTCCTGAATTGGGTTTAAAATTAGTCTGTAAAAAGACTGGTCTGTACCATTTGGGTTTTGTTTTAATTTTGTTTTGGACCTGTTTTAGTTGGACTGTATCGGGTAGGGTTTGAATTGTTATGTATTTTCGGGTTTATTTTGCAAATGGGTTTAGGGGTATATTGGGCCTCTAATTTGTAAATGGACATTTTGTTTATTTGTATTAAATCTGGGTCTGATATTTTGTTTTGTAATTGGTCATTTAAACAGATTGATTTTTATTATTTTTTGGGCTTAATTTTGGGTTTGTAAAAAGCGAGGTTAAAATGGGCTGCTTGGAATTGGACTATAATGGGACCCCGGGCAAAAATTGTTATTACAATTTTAATTAACGGTATGAACTTATTTAGGTGATATATATATATTAAGGATAACCAACATGGACTGTTATCAACTAAGAATTTAAACACATTTTTTGTCCAACCACCTCCTAAGTGGTTTGAATTACTGCAAAATAATTCAATTTTTTTCTTACAATGACGAGGTGTATACCAGTTAATACATTTAATTTTGCATTTTGTGAGAGCAAGTAAAAAGGAAAACAATTTTCACAAAGGACAAAATGGCAACATTGGAACACAAATTAGCCATGTAAAAATGGGAAAAAAAAAAAAAAAAACAGACAAAACAAAACTAGAGTTCTACTTCACATGGCACATTCTTAAAATGTCTAGACCAAGAAAAGTGCAGTTTCACCGAGGGACACACAATTTTTAGAGTACGATGTTTCGACTTCCACATACCTACCTTGAATCGAACCTTCGACTTGTAATGAACGTCAACTTCGATCTCTCCAGATGATTTTTCACCCCTGAGGTCCTTATACGTCGATGGCGACAGTGCCAAATTTTGAGCCACGAGCTTGGATTCTACTCGAGCCGTGTCCCTATGAGGTTGATGGAAAGGATCGATTGTATCAAACGCGAGAGTTTGATCTTTGTACGACACCAGAGACTCCATGGAGTCGTAGTAGACGGAAGTTTTGGTATTGGGATTATATGCCATGAGCACAAAATCAAAGGTGGCATTGATATGGTTATTGTTGAGGTTGAAATGTTGGAGTGAACCATTTTCAAGGGTGTAAACCAACCTTTTAGGCCTAATGACTAACCAAGTGATGAGGACGGCTAAACCAACAAGAACAATAAGGGTTAGCAAGCAAACGGCGACACATCTTACTAGGTTAAAATGCTTAACTGGCTGTTGTGTAGCTTGTGCTGTATTACCAGCCATTTTTGAGGGACAGTTATGATTTGGATGCTTGCTACCTGTTTTATACAGACAAAAAGTTGGCGAATATTTTGCCTAATCAACTTCTTCAATATATATACAAAGGCGAAGGGAATTCTGAATGTTTTTTTCTTTTTTATTTTCCCTATTGTCTTTGTTCTTTATTGATTCCCTTGGAGAGACTTTAAGGTTTCTTGAATGTAACTCAAGACAGATTCATTTTATGTTCTTTTCTTCTCCTTCAAATGATGCAAGATTCATTGCTGAACTCACTCGTTGCATCTTAGGCCGAGCTAGCTCAAGCCTGCAGCTGGGGTAATATCCCAATAGAATTTATATTTGATACACTGCATCATTAAAAATTTTAAAACTAAATTCACCTAATTTTATTTTTAAGCATTTGTTATCATTTTGTTAACATACATTATAATACATATATATATAGCAAACATTAACCCATATATACTAATTTGCTTTTAGACTTTGGACCAACGATGAGTGGAAGAATAAACTTTTATATAAAGTATCAATTTGAAGTCTTTAACTGGCTTTGCTTGTAAGGTAGAGAGATAATTGTTAAAAAAAAGAAAAAAAAAAAAACCCAAATTGCTTATGTGGAGAAACTTCAGTGATTACCTTTGGATGAATGTTTACTTTCAGTATGGTACGCTTAATTTTCTTTTTGTCTCAAATTACAGTATTGTAACACCTCAAACCCGGCCTAAAAGTCATGATCGGATATTGAGGAATTACATTAACTTGTTTAAAATCCTTTGCTTCAATCAAACTAAAAACGCGTTTCGGAAAAATAAAATTTAGCAAAAACTTTCACAAATGTCTAGAAAAACTTAATTTCAAAAACGCTTAACTTAATCCCAAAATTTGAATTCAAAATCGTGTTTGAAAATAAGTATTTTGACAAATCATTTCTAGTTTTAAGGAAAATACTCGTTGAAGCCGTTTGTTTATTTACAGAAAAACTTTTTAGGGATTATCTAATTTGCAACGGAAAAATTTCAGAGTTTTAATTTTGAAAACCGAATTTTAAATTTAACTTGTGAGGTTTTGCAGTATTACGTTCGCAAATATCAATATCGATGAATTAAACAGAAACCAAAACAAAGCCCAAAAATAAATTATAGTTCCCAAAAGACTAAAATAAATAATAACGAAAATCACCATTTTTTTTTAATTTAACTGATTAAACCATTCAAGCTCCCGCACGTCGTCCGATTCTAATTTACCGGTTACCTGACATGTTAGTAATAAAATAAAGGGGGTGAGCTATAAAGCTCAATGTATAACTAAACCTAAACAGGGATCATACATAACACAATATACAAATCAAAGTTTCACAGAGAATTTCGTGACGCACAAGCAAATAGAACTAAGAATGCATGATTATGCCAATGCAGAATTTTCAGAAAACCAGAATGCAGATTTTGTTCAGAAAACTTCCTACCCAACTCTGCTACACACCAAAATAGAATTCTCCAGAACTCGTCCAACCAAATCACACCAATAGATAATTGTGGACATTATCACCAGAATTGCAGTTAAAACTGTCAAATCAGAATATATGTGGTCGAGCCACTATATTGCAGTCAAGCTACCAGAACAAAAATGTGGACAAACTACTAGATGAGGTAGATCATTAAACTACCAGAACTTCCTCCTTATAAAATCATCCCAACCCCATGCATGTGATATGACACACAGAACAGAATCAGAACAATAACATGCTTAACATTCAATCAAATATGGCGATTTCAAAAATTTATCTCGTATTAAGAGATCAAATTAATAGAAACAAAATCATGTCATAATATCACAAAACATGAGTGTCAGAATATACATATTCCATTATCACACAACCGATCAAACAATCACAGAATACAAGTCAGAGCATTTACCTTAGTTTCAGAATTGGTAAACATATTAGTACTTCTCAATCATCATTTAATCACTATTCAAAATATATATTAATCATAACTGATTAACGTTTAAACATAAATAATTAATGCACAGCTTTTACTTGTTAAAAACTCACACTACTTACAGTATCATACTTAACATATATCTTATTAACATGCGTACATAATTTATATTTTATGCTAACAGAATATCAGGAATCGTGATTTATGGCCTAATTTGTATCATACGGACCCTACAAGAAGCCCACATTCGACTCATACATCGAATACAACTCTAAGGAAACTTTTCAATTTTTGGGCTCACACAGCCCAATTGGCCCAAACTGTGTGAGTCACACAGTCTGGCACACTAGCACACGGTCGTGTGAAGCCGAAAGTCCCAATTTTGGACTTTGTCGTTTGTTGTTTTCTCAGGTTTTCGATACACACCTAGTCATTTTTCGATGCTGATTTAACAAACGCAATTCCAGCACCCTAAAACATCATCCAAAACAAATCAATGAACAATGATATACCAAATTCAAACACTGAATTCGGCCTTAACACCAAACATAACAGACCCTTCAAAGCATTTGATTGCTTACCATGCTTGCAACAGTATTTCCTAAAATCCATTATATGCTGAATAAGTAAATGCTAAAACAATCCTCACCTACAAGAGGCCATTAACAATAAAAACAGATGCATTAGAACCATCCATCTTGCACAAAACAAGAAAAATAAATAACATACTAAGGGAAAATAAAAAGAAAAAAACATGAATGACACTTATATAATTATGAACTCGCTAACTCTCGTTCAAAACGCACAGCACAAGGGTTAGCAAGAAAATAGAATCTCCATAATAATACTTGGAAACAAAATAAAGAAGAGAGGGAATTTTTGCGGAGATCAAAATAGAGAAAAGAAAAAGAATATTTTGGGAAAAGAAAAAGTCACATTACTTTCAACAACACTAGAAAACTAAGGTGAAAAACAAAATCTGGGAAAAAAGTGGGGAACATGGAAGAGAAATTAGTAGATAATTCTTAAAAAAAAAAAAATACCCACTAACTCCTATTACATCTGATTAGTTATCCTTATCAAAATTTGCCTAGAATTTAAAACAAAAATAATTCCTACTTTGCATATGTAGAGCTTCAAACACAAGAATAAAATAGTAAGTTGACACCTTACTACTAAACTAATAAACTCATTCTTATCATCAATTGAGTAAAAATAATACTTAAGCTATAAGCTCAAAAGATAAGAGTTTGGGCAAAAATTAACAAAATTCATGGAGCAGTATTTGAACCCAGAATCACACACACACAAGCACAATACTTTCTAACCCGGTTTTCGGGATGCGACAAGTATTGCTACAATATCTAATCTCACTGTCACCGTTATTTTTACACTAATTGCAGGTAAATGCATCGCCCATCCATTTTGAGTAGATAATTTTATATTAATTTGTGATAGATTTGGGTGGTCGTGTCAACATAAATATAATAAAATTTTTAGAGTGTGTTTTGGTGAAAGATTTTAAGTATTTTTTTATTTTTAATAAAATTTTAAAAATAATTTTACTTATATGGATAAACATAATAGATAATTTTTAATACTTTAAACAGATTTCAAAAATAGTTTTAAGTAATTCAAATTCTCAATTGAAATTATCACAATAAAATAAAAAAATTAACTTTAAAATTCTGTTTTTATTTTTATATTATATTATTAAAAATATTTGTATATTTTTACAAATTTAATGATATTCTTATTGTACATTTTTATATTATTTATTTTTAATATTATTTTTAAAATTATGCGTTGTTTAAAATTTTAAAATTCATTATTTAAACAAACCCTTAATTCTCCGCTTGAATTTGGATTTCAATTATTATGTAAATGATAAGAATAAAGTAAACAACTAGTTAAAATTCAATAAAATATATATTAGAAAAGTAAAAGAACATGGTTTATCAATTTGTTTACTACTCAATTTACACTATTTCTGAAATACTACTTTTCAAATGTTAATTAAAAGTACCCAAATTTCCATATTAAAAAACTTGTATTGGTATCTAAATAAGCACTGAAAACGAATATATAGAAGAAGAAGAAGAAGAAGAAGAAGAAAAGATAATTCAAGAAAAATAAAATCTCTAAAGAAAACCTGATACCCATGATCAAGGCTTAAGTTTCAAATACAATTACTTTGGTGAAAATGAGGGGTATAACATATTGAAAGTGGCACCAAAACTGATAAATTTAGAAGGTAATGAATTTTGGCACAGTGGCTTAAAGTTCTTACCTTCTTTTATGATTCTAGCTTCACCTCTAAGCAAGTCCTAAGCGACCCCCGTTAATTAAGTTTTGGACCGTGGTTACATGAGGCATTTTTCGAATGAACAAAATCGTTATAAATTAATCTTATAATGAATAATTAGACTTAAAAATCAGAATTTATCTAGGGGAATCACGAGCCAAACCCTTTTTTTTATATATAATTTAGTGGAAATTTTTAACTCCATAAATAGAATTGAAATTTACTATGTATCATTAAATTGTCCAAATTAAATTAAATTAATTTAGCACGCTCAATATCTATATTTTATTATTTAAATTTATGACTAAGTTGATATCACAATTATAAGTTAATCAGGCACCAATTCAATCGAAAAAACTACTAAAATGTGATTTCATATTTAATATAAGTTTTATTCTTACTATACTACTTTTGTTTCTTTATATTTTTAATACAACTATTAAAAATATTGCAGATGGTAAGATTACCATAAGCATTTACAAAACTTTATCTTTACTGCTTCAACTAATGTTTTTTTTTTTATTACTATATATTTTGTACATTTTAAAGTTATTGCACAAACTTTTTCAACCACATTATTTTGTGATATTTATATACTTATTAAAATAATTATAATGATTGAAGTTTTCAAAAATAAAATAAAGGTGATGGTATTAGGATAAATTATGACTGTGATCCTTATACTATATTTAAATTTATGATTAGTATCTACACTTTAATTCAATCTAATTTGATCAATATATTCTTATAGTACCATTAGTTGGTCCAAATAATTAATATCATTATCTATTCAAGTTTTTAACTTATTATGTTGAGATAATTTTTTTTTTGTTTCAAAAAAGAGTTTTTAAAAAAATATATCAACATTTTAATCAAAGGACTAACTAACGTGATTGTGAAAATAGAAACTCAATTATATTAAATTAAAATATAAACATTAAATTTTAAATTTCATCATATCAAAATTAAAAATTTATCATTATCTTACCATAAAAAAAATACTTTGGACCTTCCTCTTAGTGACACGTGGACATCCACCAATTCTCCTTTTCTCTTTTTTTTTTTTTTTTGGCATTTCACGAAAATGATTTAATTTTATTTCTAGTCTTTCAAGTATACTCAAATTTAAAATTTAATCATTATACTTTTATTTCTAACATAATTTAGTCCTATATTGTCACAATTTTATTAGTTAGCCCGAATAATTAATATATTTAAACTTTCAATTAAAATGTTACATGGTTATATATATTTGAATGCTTTAAAGGTCTTAGAGACAAATACATCTTTCGAGTTTGCCTTACTTTTTTTACATTATAAGACAATGATCAAATTTTAAATTTAGCCATATACTATGCTAAAACTAGGATTAAATCCATATACTTTATTTTTTGACATAAATCGGTCCTTCTAGTTTTATAATATCATTAATTATTCTAAATAGTTAATGTTGTTAACTATTTCAATTACAATGTTGTAGCCATTTTTTAAATAATATTATTCCAACAAAAAAATTATTCTATTATGACAAATTCGAATGTATGCTTTTAAGAAAAAAATTCACATTAACATTTTCAATGCAATTTTTTAATTACGTCATTACTAAGTAAATTTTGTTTAATTTTAAAATGTCACATTATTGAATTTAACTAAAAGATTTAATATGGGTAATAATTGAACCTAAATTCTAAAAAAAAAAAAGTAAAATAATGAGACTAAATTTCACATGTATAAAGACTTAAATCATATTTTAACTTTCGGAATTTTACTCCATAATTTGGTTTAAATAAATATCAACCATGTGACACCAGTGAGTTGTTTTCGACCGTTGAGGCAAATCACATTCTAAGCATTCCTCTCTCTCCTTTGGCTGGTGATGATTTGATGGTATGGAAAGGTGATCCAACAGGTTGTTACTCCGTCTGTAGTGGTTATAGGTTGCTTCATTGGCCTATGTAACAAGTCCCTATAGTCCCTCTAACCCACTGAGTTCACGTAATTTGTTTACAACGATTTGGAAGGTTCGGGTCCCTCCTAAAGTTCACATAATAGTTTGGAGTTTCCTTTGCAATTATGTACCCACATTACACAACCTTTACAATCGATATATCTCTACCACACAATTCTGCCCTAGATGCCTAAATATACCTGAGACGCCTATTCACATGCTTCGGGACTGCCCTTTTGCCATTTCGGTTTGGAATCAACTGCTCGTATCTTGGGCTGGTACCTACAATGATTCGGATCTTGTGAGTTGGTTGGGTTTTCTTTGTCAAGCACATACTTGTGTCACGGGGCTAGAGATTTCGCTAGCAATCCGCGCGGCCTTAGGCGGTTTGCTCGTCCCAAACTCGCCCAAGTCAGCCTTTCACTCGGATGAGGATTCCTTAAGAACTCCTCCAAGGCACCGAAACAAAGAGCGGAAGCAAACTTGTGCCAAAAGAAGCAACCAAAGAACAACAGAAAGCCAAAAGAAAGAATGCACACAAGGTGTTTGAGTAAATGCTCTCTTATTCTTATTCACAAAGAATATGAAACAATGGAGTATCTCATGGATCATTACAAATGAGGGGGAGGCTCTCTATTTATAGTAGAGCTCCCCCAAAACCGACGGACAAGATTTACTTACATCAATGGATGGGATTCATTCCCACCTAACCCACTTCCTTAATTTAAGGGATGGGAATATTATGGGAATATTCTTCCTACCTAACCTTTACAAGGATAAATTACCCTATTGCCCTAAATTGTCATAACTTTGCTATCGGGCCAACCGGGCTTCCATTTGGCAGGCTTCCCCAACCATGCTTCGAATCGGGCCAACTCTCGTAGACCAAATGATCCCCATCGGCCTAATAGACCTCTCTCGGATGCATTTGGATTGATGGTCACGGGTGCAAAACTCTCACCCGTGACATTCTCCCCCACCCATTCTCGCAACGCCCTCGTTGTGCCTTTTGAACAGAGCTGACTCGATTCGCCTTGATCTTGTCTTGTCACCTTAGCGTTTCCCTTCTCTTGGGACTTTGGCTTCGGCTTCCGTCGCCTTCTTCCTCGAGCACTCTTGCTCGTTGCATTTACTCTGGATAACTGTCCCACATGCATCGCTTCCTTTTTCTTGAAGTCTAATGCACCACCCACCTCTCCCATGGGTGGAAGCCTTGTCGATGACTCGGTCAACTCTGACACTTTGCTCGATCTGAGCCTTATTGGTCTCAGCTTCACTGTTTTCATCGCAACTTCTTCCTCTAAGTTTGATGACAAACTTACCTCTTCCTTGGGTGGAAGCCCCTCCGATGACTCACTGTGCTCGGGCGTTGCCTCTCCTTTGACTACGGCTTGCTTCGGACAGTTCCGCAACTCATGCGGACCACGGCACAAGAAGCACTTAACTCGCTTCTTTTTGCTCCTCTTTGTCCTCTTGGCTTCGACTTTCCTCTTGCTCGAACCAAGCTTCTTGGACTCTAAGTCTCCTCCATCGCTTCTTTCGATGGTAGACTTCCTCGGGCACTTCCGCAACCTATGCGGACCGTGACACAAGAAGCACTCAATTGGCTTCTTCTCGTTCTTGGCCTCCCTGGCTTCGACACCCATTGCGTTCAAACCAAGTTTCAAGGCCCTCTCCACCGGCTTCTTCCTAAGCGCGGACTTTATTGGACATTTCCTCAACATGTGTGGACCATTGCAGAGAAAGCATTTTAGCTTGTCTCTTTTCCTCTTGGGTTTCTTTTTCCCAACTCGTGGCTTCCCATTACCACCATTGTCGCCGTTGCCATTGCCATCCCCATCGTCTTCCTTGTGATTCCCTTCACATACGCCCATTTCCTCGGACTTGGAAGACCCAAGCTTGTCTTTTCCTAGACCAAGCTCGATCACTATCATTACAGCTTCCGACAACTTTTGGACACCTCTTTGTCCCACCTCCAGTCTGACCCACGGCATCAATCCCTCTTGAAAAGCAAGCAAAGCTTCTTCCTCGGTCACACCAAAATCTTGGAGCATGAGTCCCTTGCCCTCATGAACAAACTCCCCCATTGTGCCCCGTTGCGTTATCCGTTGCAACTTTGCCCGAGCTTCTTCCTCGGTAAACTCTTGGCAAAACTGTTCCTTCAACTCGCATTGGAATCCTTGCCACGTTCCAATCTCACCTTGCCTTTTACTTGTGGTCCTTTCTTGCCACCATAAAAGCGCAATATCATTAAGAAATAAGGAAGCAGTATTTACCTTATCCGCATCATTCTTGATGCCTTTGGCACAGAAGTAGTTTGTCGTCCTCCATAAGAAATTGTCCAACTCGTATACAGAACTCATCTCCTCAAGTTCCCTCGGCCTTGAGGCATACTCATTACTAAGTGTTGCACTTGACACTCCTTCCCCCACCGCTGTTCGACACGAGGCTAGCTCTCCCTCGAGCTCCTCTATTTTTGTGCTCAGTGACAGCGTCGTGGCCATTGTTTCTTCCTTCAAAGCCAACACTATGGCTTCAAAAGCATTGTTTCTCTCTTGCAAAGCCATCACCATGGCTTCAAGAGAATCATTCCTGTTCGACAGTTTATCTTTATGTGAATTAAAAAACTTGCTTACCTCATCCATAGCTGTATCAAGAGACATTTTCACATAGTCCTTGGATTGTTCCGTCCAGTTTTCTATGTGACCCTCGACCCTTTCGAGTGCCTCCATTACATCCTCCATGGATCCCTCAAGTTTATCCACACGTTCCTCTATCGCGAACTGCATTTCCTTCAAAGACTTTCTTGCAGCCCATCTTTGTTCAAACTCTTCTCTTGACATTTTTCACCGGTGCCTTCGAACCTTGGCTCTGATACCACTTGTCACGGGGCTAGAGATTTCGCTAGCAATCCGCGCGGCCTTAGGCGATTTGCTCGTCCCAAACTCGCCCAAGTCAGCCTTTCACTCGGATGAGGATTCCTTAAGAACTCCTCCAAGGCACCGAAACAAAGAGCGGAAGCAAACTTGTGCCAAAAGAAGCAACCAAAGAACAACAGAAAGCCAAAAGAAAGAATGCATACAAGGTGTTTGAGTAAATGCTCTCTTATTCTTATTCACAAAGAATATGAAACAATGGAGTATCTCATGGATCATTACAAATGAGGGGGAGGCTCTCTATTTATAGTAGAACTCCCCCAAAACCGACGGACAAGATTTACTTACATCAATGGATGGGATTCATTCCCACCTAACCCACTTCCTTAATTTAAGGGATGGGAATATTATGGGAATATTCTTCCTACCTAACCTTTACAAGGATAAATTACCCTATTGCCCTAAGTTGTCATAACTTTGCTATCGGGCCAACCGGGCTTCCATTTGGCAGGCTTCCCCAACCATGCTTCGAATCGGGCCAACTCTCGTAGACCAAATGATCCCCATCGGCCTAATAGACCTCTCTCGGATGCATTTGGATTGATGGTCACGGGTGCAAAACTCTCACCCGTGACACTTGGGACAAGTTAGCACTTATCCTTACCACGATTGGGCACTATGGTGGCCACGCGACAGGTACTATCACGAGGGCCTTGGTTGGACGTCTATTGAGTTGGTCTCCTTTATTCGATCCTACATGGGTGGCCTATCGGTGCTGGCCATGCCAGGAACGGTTCCGGGGGTTTTGCGTATTGCACGCTGGCATCCTTCGACTACACCTCTGGTTAAGGCCAACTTCGATGCTGCATAAAGTGGGGGGTCACACTCTTCTTGCTCGAGGGTGGTGGTGCGAGATGCCCAGGGCTAAGTGCTTGGCGCTTGTACTAGGATCCATGGTCAAGTTTCGTCGGCTTTTGCTGCAGAAGCGTTGGCTCTCTTGTCGGCGTTAGAATTCGCTCAAGACCTTGGTCTAGCTCGGGTTGTGTTTGAAGGGCACTCTCTTCATGTGATACGCAAACTCAATAGCACATAGGCTGACCGGTCAGAGATCCAGGCACTGATTACAGAAGGGAGGTTACAATTAATTACCTTTTTTGCAGCGGCTATAGTCTGCCATTGCTTCAGAGAGCAGAATCGGGTTGCTCACCAACTCGCGGCGTTGGGATTTCATTGGACATCGGATCGTTTCTGGGTTGAGGAGGTTCCGTTTCAGGTGGAAAGTGCAGTGGCTGCGGACGGGGGGTTGAACACTCCTCTGCCTTAATTTCGCCACATGCATTGGGCTGGAACTGTCGCATCTCTCTACTTGTCCTTGTTGTGTCTTCTTTTCTTTCCATTGTCGTGCTTGCAAGCTCATCGGATTTGGCTTTGGGATTTTTTGCTTCCATCAGCTGCTTATGGAGCAGCCTTTCGAGTTTCTTTTTCTTTTGTCTTGTGTTTTTTCTTTGGTATTTTTCTGTTTGTATTAGGACATGCTACAGTTTGTTGCTTTTGTCTTTGGACTTGGACCTCGCCCATGCAGGTTTATTTTTCTCTAATACTCTATGAAAGCCATTTTCAAAAAAAAAAAAAACAATGACAGCAATTGGATCTAAATTTTTTAATTCAAAAATTAGAAACTCTAAATCTTTAAAAATAAAAATAGAATTAGAGTATTTTTTAATTTTTTTAATTTTTAATCTATAATTTAATAAATAATCAACCTAGTGTGAATATATTTAAATAAAAATTACAGTATTTTAAACAAACTAACGGCCATATCCTTTCCCGCCACCACTGTAAAAAATTTCTCATTTTCACTATACGACCATATTCCCGGGTATTCTCCAGCATTCGCATAATCTATTATTTTCACTGACGCGCCACACAAAACAGTAGGCCAAACTCTAGTTAGGAACACGTAATTCAAACCAACGGCTGCTCGACGTGAACTTCACGAGCAATGAATGCATGTGGACGTACGTGTCTACCGTTAAAGCGCTCGCAAAACTTATTTGGCGCAATCTGATTGGTAGGAGAAAACGTTAATTGGCTCAGCCGCGAAAATGAAACTAGGAGCAGCTGGTAACAGTCGAGAATGCCCCTACATCTGCTGAGTTTTTAATTTTGTGTCCTTAGCCTGAGGTTTTATCTTCAGATGTTTGCTAACAAGTCCTTATACGTTTTCTTTATTACAATTTTCACCCTGAAATCAAATGCATAATTATAGTTTGATATATCATCTATTAATAGAATTAGAAGTACACCATATTTTCTGGGAAAAAAAAGAATGAAAAGAATATAGTATACTTGAATTTAAATTCTATGAAATATAATAATATAGGGTTCAATAGTAAGGATGTTTTGGCTAATTTTGTGAATCATAAAGATAGTTTTCATAAAATAAAAGTCATAAAATATTCATTTATGTCTTGAAATTTGAAGTATGATGTATGGTAGATGTTGAATTATATACATACTAGCATTCTAAAACTTGTTGTTTTCTTATAAAATGAAGCACAATTGATTTTCTACTTCCTTGCTCTATTTGATATTTGATTTTATCTAATGGAAAATTTTAGTTGGGTGGACTTTATATGGTATTTTCGCATTCGCTTAACTAATCATTAATTTAATGTACAATGTCCCATTTGGTTGGTATATGAAATATACGAGCAAGAGCGAGTCAAAAACCTTTTTGGATGAATAAGTTGACGAGACATTGTGCGTAATGGAAAATTTTATGTAAAATTTAAAGTTGATTGATAAGAGATATTTATAAACATTCTCCCTTAAAACTTTTTGATTGCATTAAAGTAGTATTTTATGAAATATTTAAATTTTATTTTATTTTCCAAAAGTCTCTATAATACAAAATATAAAGATAAAATTCAGGATTTAATTCCTATAAATTCATTTTATAGTTAACTTGGATTAATTTGAAGTTTACAAAGTTCCCAAATAGAAGGGCTAACTAACTCAAAAACCTAAATTTGAGGGGGCCACTTGAAAAATAACAAAAATACATGACCCACCAGACAAATCTAAAACGATGTCGATCTGTAAGGGCTAGTTTCGTCATTCTACATCTACGAATGTTATCGTATATAAATCTTTCTCCTCCCTCGTTTGTTTTCGTGTTCTTGCACAATATGTGATTCAGACAACCCCACGAAAAACCCTAAGATTTATTTATTTATTTATCTTTTTTTTGGTATTTGGAAATACCCTAAAACCCTAAAATTTCCTTCCGTTGATTTATCTCAAATGCATGTTTTTGTGAATCTCTTTTGATTTGTTTTTGGCTCTAGGGTTCTTGATATATCGGAGGGTTTTGTTTATTTATTTATTTTAAATTTAAATGGCGAATCATACTGACGGGAAGGATTTCGTGGTGCTATCTCGGGTAAGAACGGGTCTGAAGCGCGAATTCGAGTTTGCTTTGAAGGTTCAAGCGGAGATGTGTGGGTCTTTGGGTCGGACTCGGTCTAGGAAGTCACAGAATGGACCAGCGTTGAGTCCAGGTAAGAGGAGTAACAAAAAATTGAAGAGAGAACCTAAGGTTGAGGAAGAACCGATAGATTTGATGAGTGAAGAAGAGGCCAAAAGCGACGTCGTGGATGTGGAAGAACCGAAGACAGAGGTGGATGGTTGTGAAGAAGAGGAGTCAAAAAGGGTGGAAGAGGAAATTAAAAGTGTGGTCATTGAAACAATGTTTGAAGATGTGGTTGGCAATGAAGGGAAGGGAGAAAGTGAACCCGCAAAGACAAAAATAGGTACGCTAGATGAAAAGGAAGAGAAGGTATTAAAAATGGATGTTGACATTGGAAAGAAACAAGGTGAATTGGAGGATGCAACGAAGAATGTAGAAGGGGAAAAGGGAAAAGAGGATTTGGTGATAAAAAGTGAGCCCTGCAAAAGGGATTCGAGAGTGCCTTTTTTTGCTAGTTTCGAGGGTAATAGTAAGGTAGAGGAAGTGGTGAAGGAAGAGAAACCTTTACGTACATATACCCGATCCTCGTTGAAGCCAAAGGTGGAGACGGTGAAGGGAGCTGTTTTAGGAGATGCTGTTATTGTGAATGCCAGTGATGTGAAAAGTGGTCGTGATGATAATGGAGTTAAAGGTGTGGATAGTCTGATAACGCCCGAAATTAATGTGTCTGCTAAGTTTGTTAGAAACTTCCCTACAAAGTTAAAGGATCTTTTTGATTCAGGGATGCTTGAAGGGGCAAATGTGAGGTATGCCCGAAGCTCAAAGGTATGGTTCTGGAAAATGAATTTGTAGATGAATGTTTTTTTCATGCTCTTTTATTTGGAATATGTTGGTTTTTGAATGTTTCTGTTATCGTAGGTTTCAAGAAATTCAGGAAGTAATGAGCTTCGAGGAGTAATCAAGGGCTCTGGAATATTGTGTTTTTGCAGTGCTTGCAAGGGGGTTAATGTAAGGGTTTATTTATTAATGGGTTTTTTTCATGATGCCTTATTTTATGTATTTGCGAATATGGTAGTTTCTTTTTATTGATGATTTATCATGAATGTAGGTAGTTACTCCTACCTTATACGAGAATCATGCTGGTAGCTCAAACAAACGTCCTGCAGAATACATTTACCTTGAGAATGGGCATACCCTGCGTGATGTAATGAATGCCTGCAAAGATAGTTCATTGACCACATTAGAGAATGCTCTGAGGATGGTGATTGGATCTTCAATGAAGAAATCCAGCTTTTGTTTGAACTGTAGAGGTTAATCTTCCATTTCTTTTATATTTTATTTTCTCTTTTCTCTTTTTGTTTGTCCTCCAAGGGTTTAAGATTCAGTTCCTTTTATTATTGTAGCATCTATTACTGATGATGATTCTGGAAAACCTACGACTCTATGTAATTCATGTGTGGATGTAAAAGACTCTCAAGACAGCTCAATTGAAGTGGCTGATGGTGCTAGTGATAGGTATGGTTTGTTCTGTGTTTTGAACCCGTCTTTTGGTTTACCACCATGCTGACTTGTACAAAATCCAAGAATTCTATGATTTGGTGGCCTTGTTAGATTAGTAATAGGCAAAGTAAAACATTCTTGCAATTTCATCCTATATGGAAACTTCTTACGGTTTTTGGGAATGTTACCATGTTATAACCCTTTGGTCGCATTCACATTTGTTTGTCTGCAATGCTTTGACTGCATTGCTTTTACTCGTGCAGTATTTCATTCATTCTGTAGGATCAAAGATAAGATATTATTTCTCTTAAAGTTTTACTTATTCACCCCTCATTTTCTTTTTGTTTGGTTAAATTCAGATCACCTAGATCAACTGTGGTTCCAAAGTCACCAATTAGTGCCTCAAAATGCAGCTCGTCACAAACTAAGAGTCAGGGAAGAGTAACTAGAAAGTAAGTATTATTGTTGTTGTTATTATTATCATTATAATCATATTCTGTTTGTGTGTTTAACGTTTCACTACTGTATATAGTTGATGTGGTCACTTGTCTTTTTGTTGTTTTGCTAATCTCTTGATGTTTTTTTTCTAAGAGATCTGCGGATGCATAAATTGGTATTCGAGGAAAATGGGTTGCCAAATGGAGCTGAACTAGGGTATTTTGTTCGTGGAAAGGTTAGTGTTAGTTTATTTTACCATAAATCTTGTCTTATTCTAACATGTCTAATGTAAGAGGTGATTTGGTGTGTTGCAGAAAATGCTTGTTGGTTATAAAAGGGGATATGGAATACTTTGTACCTGTTGCAATTCAGAGGTACCTTACTTGTTTTCCCCAATTAAATGTTGTTTCCTAATTTTTCTCAGTCCTTTTATAGTCTTCATGTTAAATGTGCAGATAAGCCCCTCTCAGTTTGAGGCTCATGCTGGTTGGGCAAGTCGTCGCAAGCCGTAAGTCTCTCTTCAGTTCTAGGTTGTCAAGTTTTGTTGTTTTGGTCATCTTTAATCTTATGATTGATATGTTCCAGTTGTGAGCTCCAGGGCATGTAGTTTCTGTATATCTTTCAAAAGTGTTTGATATTATGGTTATATTAGGATGGGCAAGTACCACCAATTTTAAGCATGGACGGAATATAAGGAAACTATGTGCATTTATTGTATGTATATATCTATAAACATGAATGTGTTTTTCACGTGGTGTTACTTTGTTTACAGTTTTCAACACATTTACACATCAAATGGAGTATCTCTCCATGAATTGTCAATATCCCTGTTGAAAAATCAGAAGTACTCTACAAATGAGAGTGATGACCTATGTAGCATCTGTTTGCAAGGAGGGAATCTATTTTGCTGTAATACATGTCCAAGGGCTTTTCACAAAGGTCGGTTTTCAACTTTTTCCTTCAATATTCTATTATTTTCCAAACTTAATGATGGCTCTCTTTTTTGGGGATAAGCTTGTATGATTATTACCCTTAACAACTTCCAAAACAATTTCTCAGTGTCTGCCTTCTTTTCCTGTGTGTATGCACGCATGTGTCTATCCAATTCTTTTTCTTCAGTTTTGTCAAATTATAACTATTATCTTAGAATCTTTTTTCCTTGAACTTGAGGGTTACAGCTTTTGCCTGTAGTTGTCTTGCCCATAATGAAAATCTTAAGGGAATGGCTCTAGTGGAGGCCTACTTGTGTTCTGGTGACATGTTCCAGTTACTTACCCATGTGGTTAATGGTATTACTCTTCATATGAGGATTGTGTTTCCTCCACCTTTTCCCCATCCTTGCAACTCAATTTAGCATCAGGAGATGAGAATCTATTACCATATTGTGCCCACTTTTAGGATTTCTTCCTATTTGGTTTGTGTGTGCTTTTGTGTTTCTCTTGGGTTGCTAGTGTGCACTGTGCCTTGGGTCATTTGGACGGGGTTAGCATTTAAAATTAATTAATTATCCAGAAATGCATTTTTGTTATGGGTATGGATTCCTGTTGAGCTCTTGATACTGGCTGATTGCAGAGTGTGTTTCTCTACCAAGCATTCCAACTGGTACTTGGCACTGTAGATATTGCCAGAATACCTTCCAAAAGGAAAAGTTTGTGGAACGTAATGCCAATGCTCTAGCTGCTGGAAGAGTTGCGGGAATTGATCCAATAGAACAGATAACAAAGAGATCCATTCGAATCATCAAAACTCCTGAGACAGAAGTTCCCAGCGTATGTGTGCTATGCAGGTCAGGACCATTCTGTTATTACCATTTAGAAGATGTCTTTGTTGTTATGAATAATTCCTATTCATCCTCAATAAACCCTCCTGTCCTCACTTCATTTTAAGAATGGGAATCTTTTAGCTTTAATAATTTTATAACATTTATGCTTAGCAAAATATTTGCTATTAACTGGATTCCATTTGCAAGCAGTTGTTAAATCTAACATTATAACATAGACCTGGAATCTTCTAGATTGTTAAAATCTCTGGATTGATTCACAGTCTGCATTGCTGAGAAATTGCTTGTTAAGCCAATCCAAAAGCTTGTCTTTATTTGCAAATTGACTAATTTCTGATCTCCACATGTTCTGGTGCTGTACTCAAGCGGTGGCTTAAATTTTGCTGTTTCAGTTTTTTTCTCTCCACTCTATAATCTTTTCAGAATTTGTATGGTTATTCTGTATTAACATGCTTGAAATTTTGCAGAGGTCATGCTTTTAGCAAATCAGGATTTGGTCCACGCACTGTTATACTTTGTGATCAGGTAGCTTCTTGGTTCTGTTTGTGTGTGTGGTTGTCAAATTCAAGCTTGTACATAATATTCTAACCCTGCTACTGGCACTTAATGACCCATTTTATTTTATTTTTTCCATAGTGTGAGAGAGAGTATCACGTGGGCTGTCTGAGGGATCATAATATGGATGACCTTAAGGTACTATTTCTCTCTGTTAAATAGTTTCATAGTTTTCCTGATTTTTCCTGTTTAATAAATGAGTTGGACACCATGCTTTCTACAGGAGTTGCCAGAAGGAAAGTGGTTTTGTTGCACAGATTGCAATAGAATTCATTCTGCTCTACAGAAATTGATAGTTCGTGGGGAAGAGAAGCTTCCTGACTCGTCTCTGCTTGTTGTAAAGAAGAAACATGAAAAAAATAGGTTGGAGAGCAAGGCCAGTCTTGATATAAGATGGAGGGTTATCAGTGGGAAAATGATATCTTCTGATGACACTAGAGTATTGCTTTCCAAAGCTGTTGCAATCTTCCATGTATGTAGTTTTCTTGCTGCTGATCAATTTCGATACCAGCATCATTAGCTAGGAAACATTTTGTTTTTGGCCATCTTCTTTAGCCTCTATGGCATTCATGTGAGCTTTAATTCTTGTAGTCACTGCAGTGCATCAGGGATTAGGCATCTTTTTGTAATTTGTGTTGATCTGTCTTTGATGTAAACCAGAAGCTATCCAGTTTAGTACTAATTTATTGATGATGTGATGTTTGTGCTTTTATTAGGAACGCTTTGACCCTATAAGCGACTCTGGATCAAGTAAAGGTGATCTCATTCCATCAATGGTTTATGGGTAAGCAATATTTTATTCTTGTCTACTTAATGTTTGCTAATAATGTAGCACTGAACTCCCATTAAGTCAGCTCTGTGAATAATATCACCAAATGGTATTGCAGGAGAAGTGTGAAGGACCAAGATTTTGGTGGCATGTACTGTGCAATATTAACTGTCAAGTGAGTCTCTCATCTTATTTCATCAAGTTTCTTTTCAGTATTATCTTTATAGAGTGAGGGGTGTATCTGAGTGCCTTGAATCTTTCTTTTCCTATCATGCAGTCAAGTGGTGGTGTCAGCTGGTATTTTTAGGATATTTGGGCAGGAGGTGGCTGAAATTCCCTTAGTTGCAACTAGTACCGAAGGTGAAGGACAGGTAACATTCACTGCTTGTGAAAAAACATTTCCCACCCAACCAAGCTCTTTGGTAATTTAGTAACTAAAACAAGATTTGACTATGCAGGGTTATTTCCAATGCCTTTTCACTTGCCTAGAAAAGCTGCTTGGGTTCCTAAATGTGAAAAACCTCGTGCTTCCAGCAGCTGATGAAGCAGAATCCATATGGATGAAGAAATTCGGATTCAGCAAGATAACCAAGGAGGAGGTATGATCGCAATATTTCTGTCAGCCTGCAGGGTTGCTTTCTTTGGTTAAATTGTAGTCTTATCTACAGATGAAAATAACATATCTTCTCTCTATGATTATGCATATGCTGCAGCTAGACAAGTATAGAAGAGACTACCAAATGATGGTCTTCCAGGGTACATCCATACTGCAGAAGCCAGTGCCAGAAATTCGATTGATCCGTAAACCAGAGCATGAGTGATGAAATTTTGAGCATTGCAATTGGAAAGCTACTGCTTTTTTTTTTTTTTCCCCTTCAAGAGTCTTCCTCCTAAAATGTACAGGTTTTTTCTTTAAAAAAAAAAAAAGAATTGTTGTGCAGGAAATACAGATCAATCAAAATTACCATACTACAAATTTACCTTTGGGGTTTTGTAGCACAGAAATGAAAAAAGAGAACACAGTGAGACAGACAATGACATATACCGGGAAAAAAAGTAATGAATTTTGATAATATGCTTGAATTGGTTTGTTTACTGTAGAAAATTTTAACAGAATATCATCTATCCTAGCTTCTGGTCGAGTTTTATATATATTAAATATCTTTTTTTATAACTTAGTTATATATATTTTATTATATTATATGTTATATTTATTCTATTAGTATATTCTATATTAATATAATAATATTATATATTAATAACCTTTTTGAGATTGATTTATTTATTTATTTTGTTCTTATAAGAATCATCTCGTCTTCTAAAATGCTACTTTGTAAGTCACATGCAGTGATTTTACACATCTAATGTTTAAATAATGTATATTTAATATTATTTATTGTTGATAATGATAATTTTTTTTAATTTTTAAATAATATATTAATTTGAAATTATATAAGAAAGTAAGTTAAAATATTATTTTTGAAAAAAAAGGGTAAAGTAACATATAATAATTATAATAATAATTCATAATAAATACAAAAGATGGTTATATTAAATTAATAAATATATTTACTAATAACTATAAAATAATCGTTTTCAAAATAAATTTATTAAATATTTTTAATTTATACTGAACAAATAACAAATAGATAAAAAGGACGGTTTTGAAAAGTATTTACTTCATACAATATAAACAACTTAAGAAAAATTAAAAAAAAAAACAAAAGTATCATAATATTATATTACATCTTTATCAATTAAAATAAGCTTTAATCATTTTCGATTGTTCGAATATGATTTAATATTGCCTTTTTGAAGAACCATTGCTTTAATGGTTTTCTTTTCTTTCTTTTTTTAAAAAAAATTATGCTATTTGGATTTAATATTGTACTTTTATTTAGTCATTTCGAGCCTATTTGATGAGTGATGGGCAGCAAACCCTAGTTTCAAAGGGGTTGTTGTCACCCACCTTAGTCAATCCCAAAAGGACTGTATATTTTTATTAAAATATTATTATTTTGTATTCTCTTGTTCAACTATGACTCTTGTGATTTTTTATAGATAGAGACTGTGTGCTAGGGTTTAGGGTTTTAGGGCTAGGTCAAGATATATGACATTAAGCGTTGTTACTTTAACAAATTTTAGTGAGATATGTTCTACAAATAATTTATATTCTTTGAGAGTGTTTAACTTTTGGTTTCTAGCCCATGGAGTGATATTGATCTTCCCTATCGAAATATCAATAAAGTTTTCATTGTGTTAATCGATTCATGAATTTAAAGTCTATACTCTAAGCAAGTCAAGAGTTTGAAAATAACAAAAAAGATCGTGTTAGTAGAAAGCTAGAAAATGACCTATACCGCTTAACCCAAAACACAAATACTAATTTGGTTAGAGTTGATTACTATAAATAACGCAACAAGTCAATTTTAGAAGAAAAAAAATTTATTTTTCCGCTGTGCAACAAACTTGTTTTTTAAATCGAATTATTTCAATAGGAGGCAATTGCTATACATAGTAAGTACCCCATGTTGGGACAGGGGCCCTATCCTATTCTACTGTCTCCTAGCAACTAGGAATCTTTGACAATGTCTACTAAATCTTCCTGTAACACCCCTAACCTGTATCCGCCGTCGGAATAGGGTTACGAGGCATTACCGATCAAATCACAACATACCACATACATTTATGCATCTATTCTCAAACACCATTCAATCATAATCACATTATCCCTTATAAGGGTCTACGAGGCCTTAAACATGTTTTAGAAGTGGTTCGGGACTAAATCGATAACATTTGAAATCTTTGGGAAACTTATAAAATTTTCATGCACACAGGGTTTACACACCTGTGTGAACAGGCCGTGTGCCTCACGATTCCGCATATCGCCTCGTGTCCACGACCGTGTCAAACAGCAATACATATCGCGACTTGGGTCACACGGCTGACCACACGCCCGTGTGCTAGGCCGTGCCAATCCTGTAGGGTATACTGACTTGTGCCACACGGCTGATCACACGCCCGTGTGGGAGGCCGTGTGAAGCATACTGACTTCAATTTAATTCCAACACCAGAGGACACACAGCCGTGTATCATGATCGTATGTCGCACACGGCTGAGACACACGCTCGTGTCTCTATTCGTGTGGACAAGAATAGGCCTTTTGCAAAGCCAATTTGTCACCCTTTCTCATGCTCACCTAAACAACCAAAATAATACCATTTCAACACATTTATAGGCAACCAAAACATGCCAATTCATATACAAATCATGTCATTTCATCTTCAACCATTTCACTACTCAAATCATAACCATAAACATACCAAAACAATATATCATTACCAACCATTTCACCTATCTTCTCTATGTATTTTTCTCATCATTTTATCAACTAATTCTTGCCACAAAATATACCAGTTCATCATCCATATATCATAACAAATCAACCATGATATATCATTGGTAATTAATCAAAACAATTAACCACTTAGCTATCACAACAACCATACCAAACATGCCAAAACACAAGGCCATATATACATCATATATCACTTATCAAATTCATAAATTAAGCCAACTTAGATGGCCAAATACACACCAACATGTACATCATTTACAAGTCAACTCTCATGGCTAAAATCACAACTCAAAACATATCATCTTAACACTAGCCTATACATGCCATATACCATAAATACAAAACTTTAAAAGTACCAACAAGTTGATCAATAGTGTGATGATGTTCCTGATGATCCTCGAGTCCGAGCTAGCTGCGATTATCTATAAAATAGGGAAAGAACACACAAAGTAAACTTTAAAAGCTTAGTAAGCCATATACAAATAAAATTACCACATGAATCAATATCATTTTCATTAATAGGCAAATCATGAATAAGCATATAAAAGCTCACAAACCTTTCCCATTGAACACATATTTAAAATCATAAGTGAATTCATCAAATACTTCCCTTTTCAATACTCGTATGAATCTCGTACGTACCTGAGTCACTTCACTCATTCACATATTCTTTCTCTACTTACGACTTAACTTTGCCCGTTGAACCATTTGGAATCGTTAAGGATACTCAAAATTTACATATAGCTCATACAATGCCATATCCCGAATATGGTCTTACATGTTATCACATATCGATGCCACTGTCTCAGACAAGGTCTTACACGAAATCAAATAACGATGCCAATGTCCCAGATATGGTCTTACTCATAATCACATATGATGCCAATGTCCTAGACATGGTCTTACACATAATAACATCTCGTTAATCCTAAAGTCATGACATTCGTATCCTATACTATTCCTAAGGTTCGTACGGAACTTTTGGATATTATAACCCTGTTGATTGTTGCTCGTATTTGATCATTCAACATTCATAGCATTTCAACGACAATTAAACATATATAATTCAATTTAAAGATATTTATTTGCATATGAACTTACCTTGTATTCGGGATAAACGGACTGGATCGACAATTCGATAACTTTTTATTTTCCCCGATCTAAATCTGATTTCTTTCGTTCTTGATCTATATACATTCAAAATTAACTCATTTATTCATCAAATCATTCAATTCAGTCCACAAACACATATTTGGAAATTTTTACACTTTAGCCCTTAAAGTTTCACATTTTTACAATTTAGTCCCTATTTCACAATTATACAAAATTCATGAAATTTCATTAAACCAAGCCTATTCGAATTTCATATAGGTCCCTAGCAGCTCAACATTTTCATTTATTTCATATTTCAACCCCTCAACTTACACTTTTCACAATTAAACCCCTAATAGGCATTTTTACTCAAAATCACATAACAAAACTTGTATAACTATCAAAAAATATTCATTTCTCATCATTAAACATTCAAAAGCTCAAGTATTCATCAATGAAAATTTTCAAAATCATTCACAAACTCAAAAATTAAGGCATGGGCTAGCTAGAACACAAAGCAACGATCTCAAAAACATAAAAATTATCAAAAACCGAGCTAAAATGGACTTGCAATTGAGCTAAGTAATGACCGAACCCTAAATGTCTCCCATGGTTTCTTCTTCTTTTGATTTTCGGTTGTAGAAAGAAAGATGGACACCATTTACTATTTTGTTTTTATTTATCTTATGTTATTTAACATTTTACATAATTAACCTTAGTTGATAAACATTAAAATCACATAATGGATGCCCATTAATGTCCATTAACAATTAAAATGGTCTAATTACCACTTAAGGCCATCATATTTAGAATCCAAGGCCAATTGACACCTTTAACTAATAGAATGCAACTTTTTCATTTTACGCGATTTAGTCCTTTTATCAAATTAGACATCCAATCGATAAAATTAAATCACGAAACTTTCACACATACATGATATCATGTTGTAAACACATAAAATAATATTAAAAATAATTTTTGACCTCAGATTTGTGGTTTCTAAACCACTTTTCTGATTTAGCTAAAAACCGGACTGTTACATCTCCAGTGTGGAACTTCAACAATTATTGGCAGAGTTTGAGGATGTTTTCCAAGTTCCTGGTGGTCTACCTCCCTCTCGATTGCAAGATCATCAGATTCTTCTTCAAGATGAGAGTAAAGTGGTGAAATTCAGACCTTACCATTACCCTACAATCCAAAAAAGTGAGATGGAGGAGGCTGATACAAGAGATGTTACAAGCTGGTATAATCAGAGATGGCAACAATCTCTTTGCTTCTCCAATTTTCATGGTGAAGAAAAAAGATGGAAGTTGGAGACTCTGTGTAGATTATAGACAGCTCAACCAGTTTCCCATCAAGGGCAAATTCCCAATTCCTGTCATAGAGGAGCTACTTTATGAATCAGGGCATGCCACTTACTTCTCTAAGCTAAACTTGAGGTCTGGCTACCACCAAATAAAAATGTGGGAGAATGATATTCACAAGACAGCTTTTAAAACTCATGGAGGGCTATTATGAGTTGTTGGTTATGCCTTTTGGCCTAACCAATACTCCCTCTAGCTTCCAAGCATTGATAAATATTTTCTTGAAAACCCTCCTGAGGAAGACAGTCTTTATGTTTTTTGATAACATATTGGTCTACCCAGCTGGCTGATCTGATCAGGTGTTACACCTTAAGGAGGTTTTGCAATTTTTAAGGGAACATCAATTGTTTGCCAAAAAGAATAAGTGCGGCTTTAGTACCACTCAAATTAAGTACTTAGGCCACATCATCTCTAAAGGATCAATAGTCATGGATGCTTCAAAAGTAGAAAGTGTGCTCAATTGGTTTGCACCAGTATCAATCAAAGAACTAAGAGGATTCTTAGGGTTGTCTAGTTACTATAGAATGTTCATTAGGCTTTATAGGGTTATAGCCAAACCTTTGACTGCCCTTTTAAAAAAAAGTGGAATAAGAGTGGACTCGTGCAGCCAATGCAGCCTATCAACAACTTAAGCAGGCAATTTGTTAGGGACCAGTTCTTACCTTACTTGACTTCCAAGTTGAGTTTTACATAGACATTGATACTTATGGTCAGGGTCTTAAAGCTATGTTGCATCAAAAAGGGAAGCCGATTGCTTTTTACAGTAAGAGTCTGTGGATCAAACACCAAACCCTCTCTATTTATGACAAGGAGATGTTGGCAGTTTTACTGGCAGTGAAGAAATGACACTTTTACTTAATAGGGAGGCGTTTCCAAATAAGCACTGATCATCAAAGTTTAAGATTCCTCTTCGACAGGCAGGCTATCAACCCCTACCAGCAAAAATAGCTGGCCAATATGCTAAGATAGGATTATCTAATCACCTATAGAAAGGGTACTCAGAATGTTGTGGCAGATGCCCTATCAAGAAGGCCTCAACTGCAAGAAGGTCAGCTCCTTCAATACACAGGTAGCACTCATTGGTCTAACATGTGGACCAAAATAGTTGATTCATGCTTAACTGATTCCAAGTTGCAGCAACTCTGCTTGGAAGTTCAACAGCAACCTCAACTGCATCCCAAATACTCTTGGGATGGAAAAATACTCAGGAGGAAAGGGAAAGTAGTTGTTAGGGACAATGACGGCCTTAGAAGGGACCTCTTTTAATATTTTCTTGGAGAGGCAGTAGGAGGTCACTCGGGTAACATGCTACACAACATAATATTATAGGGCTTCTCTATTTGAAGGCCTTTCTTGATGTGTTAAACAGTGGGTGCAAGAGTGCATCTGTCAGAAATGTAAGAGTGGCAACTCAGTCCATCCTAGGCCTCTGCAACCTTTGCCAATTCCTAATCGAGCATGGTCAGCAATCAACATGGATTTTATAGAAGGCTTGTCACACTCTAAAGGGAAAGATACCATATTAGTGGTGGTGGATAGATTGACCAAATATGGCCACTTTCTGGCATTGTCTCACCCATTCACTGCCCTCACAGTGACCTAGGAATACTTTACACATATACAAGCTACATGGCACACCTGAATCGATTGTATCTGACAAGGACAATGTCTTTAACAACAGTTTTTAGTAGGAACTGTTCAAGAGATTAGGCACACGGCTCCACATGTCTACTGCCTATCCTGAAACAGATAGGCAGACAAAGGTTCTTAATGGGTACCTAGAGGGGTACCTTAGATGCATGTTTGGTGAGAAGCCGAGTGATTGGCTACTTTGGTTGCCTTTAGTTGAATTATGGTACAGCACTACCTGTGATTCATTCATTCACTCAACACCCTATGAATGGCCAAGATCTTCCTCACCTTTTACCTTACCTAGCTGGCTCTTCTCCTATGGACATAGTGGATCGTAAAGAAACAGATAGGCAGCTCATCAAGTTTTAGTTAAAGAATGCTCAAGATCGAATGAATCAAGCAGCTGATCGTAGAAGGTCTGATAGGGGGTTTCAGGTGGGAGACTACATGTACTTGAAGCTGTAGCCCTATAGACAACATTCTATGAGGAAAATCTTGAACCAAAGTTGTCCCCTAAATTTTTTGGCCCTTATGCAGTGACAGCTAAGGTGGGAAGGGTTGCTTATAGGTTGCAGCTACTAGAGGGATCTTGAATTCACCTCACCTTCTATTGGAAAATTGGGTTTGAAAAACGCAGCTGAAAATAGATTTGAGGAAAAAATAGTGTTCTAATTTTTTTTTCCAAAAACAAAAACTTGGTTGTAATATCCAAAGTAATAAACACTTTGTACCTTTTCAATTCGTCTAGGATGGATGCTATGACCGAGTAGTCTTCTCTGTTATCCCCAAGCTTACATCTACCAAGTATGGGCTCTCTTCGAATCAAAAAAAATTTCCACAAAATTATCAGTAGGGTAATTTCGTAATTTTTTTAAACTTTTTGGTCAAGTTGTAAATAAAAAATATCTCTAGAAATTTTCTCAAATAATTTCTTCAGAGAATTTTCTCTCTACAACTTTCTCTTGAATTCAAGTGTGTGTAAAATAATTACCCATGACTCTCTTTATATAGGGAGAGTTTAGAGAGTTTAACTATTATTAAACTTAATCACTTTAATATTAAATTAACAAAATACTATCAAAATAAGTATCAAATTAAATTTAATATTAAATCTATTAAAATAATATTCTTCTTGGAATAGTTAATCTGAAATCAAATTATTCAGTAGAGTCCAATAGGAGTGTGATTCTTGCGCTGCTTAACCGTCTAAGGACCACTCGCCAGCCATCGGAATGTCGTCAACGCTGCCACCGACACTGTCGGGTCTGGTGGTGCCATCGTAGGTGCGAGAACATCATGGCACCCCGAGTCAGTTCGACTGTTGTCGATTCGGTCTAGGCCTAGTGACAGCCCAACCGATCCGACCCAGCCACTGGTTGGACCGTCGGCCTGGTTTCACATACCATGCCCGGTACGATCTTTTTTTTTTTGTTTCGATCTTGGTTTTGAGTTCACGAGCCCAATTTTCGATATCAGGTCCAATTTTCAAGCTCAATTACCCATTAGGCCAATTGCTTCACTTGAAAATTAATTTCCACAAGTATCATATTAATTTTTATCTATTTGATTAACTTAATTTTACTTAATCAAAATTAATTTTCTCAAAAATCACTTAGATTTTCCAAATTAGTTTTTTAAGAAAATTCTTTAATCAAATCCTCTAGTTAAACAATTCTCATGACCGCCTAATTAAATTTCACATCGAATAAATCAACTCAATTAAATTATTTTCAAAGTCGTAGAATTTTCTTCTAATTCAAATGTTGTCTGATTAAGCTTTTGTTGAGCTAGTGGAGAGGCCAATCGGACATATACAATTAGGCTCTAGTAATTACAATTATGTCCAAAAGCATCGTCCGATAATTCGCAATTTGCTTAATCATGGACTCAGTCCAGAAGAAGTACCATGATTGAAAACTCCTTATTATATACTCTTTACTAACGCAATTCATCCAACCGCTTTGTTTAATAACCTCATCATGCATGTGTTAATCTCATATGATATCCTTGATTCCTTTGAGTTAAATTCGTTCACTCAATACAACCTTATTTTATCTCGTTGTCACCATTGTGTCTTCTTAATGATTAATATGACCACTGTCAACAAATGACTGTGATAATTGCTCGTTCAAGAACAAGCAACCCGATGCCACATTCCATATTTATCAATCCACACAATGCTAACGAGAGGATATCATTAACTCTTTAATCAAGCTATGAATTTCATTGTTGTTAGTAAAGTCAGGTACCTAACATATCAGCTATGGGCTCAATCATCTTTAGAGCATAAGTCTCCACTTATATCAAAGCACATGAGTTTCATACGCATGGTTAGTGAGTAACTCAATATTTCAGTAAATCACACCATGAACGTCACAAGTGAATTAATCCACAAACGGATTCAGAATTAATTCATCTTGGGTCCAATCCAATGTATCATTCTTCTAATGAATACATCTATGTATCTACCCGTTGAGCCAATTGCTCCGATAGCCAAGACTAGCCATCCCCCCAATTGAAATCGTAGATGACATAATAATCATTCAAAGTATTTGAATCAAACGCTCACTTTGATTCTTTAACGGGATTGCGGACTTGTTTAGATTATCTACTGAAGTAAGTTATCGTTTAGATTATCTACTGAAGTAAGTTGTCTTTCTCGCAATGTAAACGTTCTTACAATGCTACTTATCATCAGTTTAAACTTAGACAATCAATAAACTAATGTTTTCTCATCACAATTTTACTGTGCATGCAAAACATGAAAGACAGAAACACAATTCATTGTTCAAATACATAAAAAAAATTACATGTTACTATAATATGGGTACATTTTCCAACATCTTCCACGTATTCCAGCTCAATAAGCATATTAGCAAGGCCCCAAGTCAAGCCAGCTTGCCATTGGTGGGAACTGATGGAGCCCTTCTCAAAGAGCTATTCTGAGTGGTGGGTAAGCGTATGGTGCCTAAAGGGAATCATGTTACCACAGAAACCTTGGTAGAGTGGGCTAACACTTTACCTGAAGACTCTACTTGGGAGAATCTGCAGGACCTTCAGCAATAGTTTCCAACATTTGATCCTTGAGGACAAGGATCCTTTTTGAGGAAGGGAATAATTAATATGGAATGAAGCAGCAACAGTCATTTCTATTGCTTAAATTTCTATTAATTCTGTTATTTTCTATTTTTGTTAACTTGTAACAAATGCAATGTTTTGGATTTGAGAAACTTAACAAAACGATGTGTATTAGCTAAGGTTCGAATCATGTCAAAACGATGTGCTTCCTGTTTTATACCGTTTAAATGAAACGGTGTGCTTTATGTTTTATACCGTTTAATGAAACAGTGCAAAAGGAGGGCACAAGTTCCATCATAACGGCTTGCCAAACTGTTTCAGTCAACTGTTGTTTCTTTCCCTCTTTTCGTTATTCCTTTTTTGATGAGCTTTTACTCAAAAAAGTACTTTTGCTATAGAAGCAATAGGGAACAAACAGCTTCTTGGCTGATTTCTGGCTTAAGAAAAGCACTTTTGCACAGATGGAGAAGGAGAAATTTCTGGCTTTTCTCAGCCAAAAGTACTTCTTGGCTGATATTTTACCATTTTATCCCTGCTTTTTCTAGACGTTAGAAGATTTTTTTCCCCTTTTCTTGTCTGAACTTTACTTCTCTTCTCTGGTTTGTTCATTGGCTGCCACCACCGGATCAAAACTGAAGCTTCTCGCTTTTCAGCCGCAGCCATGGTGCTTCCTCTTTCTTTTGCTTGGTTTGGTTTCCTTCATCTTTTGAGCTTATTTATGATCTGATTGTTTATGTTTCTGCCTGCAAAGTGCTTGTAAAATTGAAACAATCAAGTTTGTATGAGAACATTTGGGTTGGGGAGAAGAGGATCTAGGGTTTGGGATTTTTTTCCCAGAAATTTATTGGTGAAGTTATGATAGTTTTATTTTTCTTTTATATGTTTATATTCAAGAAATGATCACTAAAGTTGTAGATTTCGCCCAGAAATCTGAAATTGGCCTTGAATTAATGACCTTAGCATTGGGTTTTCCTCAAAAACCCATATATAAAATATGTGATGAGATTGCTAAATAAGGTTTAATTCTTTTTCCTTGGCAGTCCTGTGTCTTAATTGTCGTCGATGAAGTGTTTGACGAAATGACTACTATAAATTTATTGCTTTCCTAGACTAACTGTGACTGTTGTTTGAAGGTGAACGTACCTAAGACCAAGAAGACCTTCTGCAAGAGCAAGGAGTGCAGGAAACACACTTTGCACAAGGTCACACAGTATAAGGGGGGCAAGGATAGTTTGGCTGCACAGGGGAAGCGTCGTTACGACCGGAAACAATCCGGTTACGGTGGTCAGACCAAACCGGTGTTCCACAAAAAGGTAATATTTTGTGTCACTTTTATCCCATGGATGGATATATATTTCATGTTTATTGTTGCTTGAGATTCTCCAAGCTTTGTATATGTATATATGTATAAATTTGTGTACCATTTGAACAGGCAAAGACCACCAAGAAGATTGTGCTAAGGCTGCAATGCCAAGGTTGCAAGCACGTTTCACAACATCCGATCAAGGTCGGTGCACCTGAAACCCCTTTCGTATTTTTGTGTTCTCGTTTTCCATGTTTGATAAGCTAATTTTCGGTTGTTTGTTACCCGTTTTTGCAGAGGTGCAAGCACTTTGAGATTGGTGGAGACAAGAAGGGGAAAGGAACATCTCTGTTTTAAACGTGTTATTCATGGTATCTTGTTATGTTTGCTTTACTTTATATGGAGTAGTTTGAACTTACAAGACTGTAATGGAATTTTGTTAAATTTGTTTAGTTTCTTCTGATGATGTTTGCAGTTTTCTAACTGTTAGCAAATGTTTCTGGCAATTTTGAGTTCAATTTGTTTTATTAACTCTTGTTAATAGTCTCCACTGTGTTTTTCTCTGAAAAGAGGAAATCAGCACCAAGTCATGCAGCTGGAAATGAATTAAAAGAAGAGAAGAAAACAAAACAAAAAAAATAAGTTCAGAATTTTTACTTTACATTTAAGTGATTATTTTTCTACCATTTGCTAAAGGTTTGATAAATGTTTTAATTTTAGAGAATTTTAAACTTTTGCTTGGTTTAAAATTCATTTTTGTTAATCGAGTAATGTTCAGGAAGGTTAATATATTACTTGGCACTTGCTTAATTTGGTTTCAATGTTAAATTTAGTATTCTAGTTCTTTTAATTTGATATTTGAATTGTTTTCTTCACAATTAATTAGTTTTAACATTTTAATTTTAACACTAGAATATTTCTTGATGCAATTCGAGATCCAAAATACAAATTTCCACACCCACCAAAATACAAATCCAAAATGCAATTCAAGTTTTACAAATGTGTTAAAAGTATTAAAAATAAAAAAATAATTTTTAATATAATACAATTGTGTCAATATCTAATTACAAATATTTAATTATTATATTTAAATATTTAAATATTTTTATATATTCTAATTAAATTTAATTAATAATTAATATTAATTACTTAGAAATATTTAAAATTAATATTATTTATTAAAATATTAACAATAAATTATAATAAACTATTTTTTTATATTTTTGCTAAAATATCATAATATTAACTAATTTAAATATTATTTAAATACATATTTGTTACTTTATAATATCATGTCTAAAATAGACATTTTACTTCTCAAAAGCACTTTTTGACAGCAATACCAAACACTTAAAATTTTCAAAAGCACTTCTCAAAAGCATTGCCAAACTGGCCCTAAGCATAAGCCAATGGGAGAAACAGTTATGAAATTTCAAGACTGAATTTGCTTCTTTCTCGTCTCTCTTTCTCAATTTTCTTCATATCTTCTTTCCTGTGTTTTCTCGGTTTGTTTCTTTTCTAGTATCACTTAGAAGTTGGGTTATCAAAATGAAAGTATGAACATGATGTGACATGTACAAGTTAACTGTCACTAAAAATTTAATAGTTAGGTGACTAAAATAAAAATATCTTAAAAATTGAGTGATGAAGTTATAAAAATTTTATTTTAGATGACCAAAATAAAAATACCTTAAAATTTGGGTGAACATAATTTACCCATAATTTTATCATTTTGATAAATACTTTTTTATTTATATAAATAAATAAGAAAAACCACTTGCTGGCTTGTGGCTGTAATGCCATGTTGACTCTAAACTTGCACTCAACCTTTGTTTTCTTTATTCTTTCTTTTTTAAATCTTTGAAAAAAAAAAAAAAAGGGAATGAAAAGTGCCTGGCAAAAGAATAAGTTCAAAAGGAAATCCAAGTTAGGGTTCTGAGAAAAGAAAAATGAAAGCTTCATTGAAATTTCGGGAAGAGAAGCAGCCAGTGCTGAGAGCCAAAATACCTCTAAGCATTTTGGGCTTGCCATTTCAATCAGGCATCGTCGCCGGCGAACCCAAGGAGCTCACTTTAAATCTTTCTACGTTCTTTGAATCTGGGCCGTCCATCAAGATCGCTTACCGTCCTACTGACGCGTGGAACCCTTTCTCTCTTATCGTCAAGACTGGCACCGGCCCCTTCGGTTCTCCCATCTCCACCTCTTTGCTTATGAGTGCTGAGTTCAACCTTCTTGGCCGTGGAAACCCTAGCTTTATGCTTCACCTCAAGCCTCAGTTCGGGGATTTCTCCATCAAGAAGTCCCAGTCTTCCGTTTTCGATAAAGTCGTGAAGATGACGGATGACGCCGTTGCGGATGTCGATTCGTCGGCTCGTGGCGATTTCGCGGGTTTCTTCGCCGAGAAGGGGAAACTTGGGACTTTGAGCTCGGGAGATATTGCGAGGATTCTGTCCGGAATGGAGGTAGCAGCGAGGACGGCTGTGCCAGTGAAGGGAAAGGCAATGTTGAAATTCCGATGGGGAATGAGGATTCCATCGGAGAAGAAGAGTGGCGTCGGCGGGGCTGGGATTCCGTTTTTGGTGATGGATAAGATCGGGATCGAGCAGGTGGAAGGTGTTGATTCGAAGCAGGCTATAACCACAGCCAGCAAGGCGAGTCCAGGGGTAAGCACGAATGTGGACATTGCAGAGTCAATTTTTATGGTAAAGCGGCAGTTGGAAGCTCTGCATTCTGAGAATGCGTTACTGAAGAGAGCCGTGGATGATCTGAGACGAGAAATCTCCAGCGGAAATTTTGGGGATTTGAATTCTGTGAAATACAGAGAAATTGAAAGAAATGGGAAAACGGAGAGAAGGATGAGTGAGAAGAATTTCATGGAAGAGGAGCTGAAGAAGACATTGAAAGGAGCTTGAAGTTGTCGCAGAAATTAAAATGTAAGGATTTGGTTTGGTTACTATGCCTTTTATGTTTGGATTAGTAATTACTGCAAGTAGAATTTAAAAGAAAGAAAATTTTGATTGAGTTTTGGATATTTGAACTAAGATGAAACAATCAAATTGGCTGTGTTGAATAAGCCTTGCAGGAAGCTCTAACATGATGTAAATGAAATAGGCATAAGATATGGGGCCAATGGGCAGTATTGATGAAAGAAATATAGGAGTTGTAAAGATCTCCTGGTAGATTGAATAAACATATCCCAATCTTCCATTTCTGCTCGCCAATTATTGGAAGCTTTGTGTCTATCTCTATTCTGCAGGGAAATGATAAACCACATCCAATAGACAATTAAGTCGTTGCCTAACATAAGCTTAACTTGGTTGTCATGATTGATGAAATGGAAGCTTTTGCCAATAATCTTGGATGCATTTCAGTGGTACATGCTAAAACCCAGATATCAAATTCATGAAGTAAAAGGTAGAAGAAACTAGTATAGGAAGCCATTGAGATTTCAAACCTTAAACAAGGAAGGGTATTGTAAACTTAAATTATTCTTATAATAACAGGGTGGAACAAACTTAGTAGTTGAAGCAGAAACTAACTAGAAGCAATGAGTTTACATGGGTAGCACTTGGGTCTTTCCCGACCCTTCTCATCAGGCCAAACAAAAAGCAAGCACCGGCTTCAGGACCTTGAGATGCAGCCTGAGGAATCCAAGTGCAAGATCCACATCCATCAAGTTCGAACACAAAATTAACCCTAAAGCGGCCAATGAAGAGGTGCCTTTGAGCAGTATTTAGAATTAAACCTTAAAAATGCACTACTCACGGTAACATACAATCGCAAACACCCGAGTATCGCCTCAAAATTGTCATCATCATTTGCATATGCTGGATAGGTTCGAACAGCACACACAAGTATTCATCGTGCAAACAAGCTTTCGCATCATTCCAAACATGTCAAAGGATCTTAATCGTCATATTCTCTACAACAGGTCTCCGTTTCCATCTTTTAGCAGGCTTTGCACCAGTTTTTGCATTACATCAACTCGCAAAAAACTTCGTTTTCATTATGTACATGCTAAAACCGGTTAAAAGAAGTTTTAATCATATATTTTGCAGCATTAAATGTCAACCAAAAATACCTAGAAACTTACGGTGAACATGGAACAAATAAATATTCAAAGCAAAAAACTTAAGCCAATCTTAAATTTTGAGATTTAACACTTCTATCTATAATATCACTCGGAGAGATATATGTTTTTAAAATAAAAATATGAAATAAAAAAATAATGCTAGGATTAAATTGTAAATTTCAAAGCAATCGGAGGACAAAACCTAAGTATGACAAAAGAAAAAAGAAGGAAGATAAATTCAAAATATGGTTAAATTTCCATTTAAGCTCCGCAAATAACAGCAAGACCTACAAAAAGCTAATGATTTTTACAACAAAACCATATTCCCCAGATTTTTATTTTTTGTTCTTTAGATTTTTGGAAACTAAGAACTGGTGAACTTTGTAACCGCCTTGGTCCCTTCTGAAACAGCATGCTTGGCCAATTCCCCAGGCAGGACCAATCTTACGGCAGTCTGAATCTCACGGGAGGTGATGGTGGGCTTCTTGTTATAGCGTGCGAGCCTCGAAGATTCTTGAGCCAGCTTCTCGAAGATGTCGTTGATGAAACTGTTCATAATACCCATGGCTTTGCTGGAAATGCCGATATCAGGATGGACTTGCTTCAGCACCTTGAAGATGTAGATCTTGTAGGTTTCAATGCTCTTCTTGGTTCGCTTCTTCTTCTTGTCCCCGGCTTCTTTAGGGAGCTTCTTCTCAGCTCTTGGTTTTTTCTCAGCTGGGGCCTTCTCCGCCTTTTTCTCCTCAGCTGGCTTTTTCTCGGCTGGCTTCTTCTCGGCTTTGGGTGCCATTGGAAACTACTTGTGATTCCTAAAGATCAGAAAGTGCAGTCAGTGGTGAATGAGAGAAGTGAAAGGTGAATATGAATATATAGGGGAGAAGGGAGAGACTTGATTGGTTGGTTTTCGTGTGCGCGGATGGGTGACGTGGGAAGTATGGGTCGCTGGATTTGACAGGGTTGAATTGGACGGAGAGGATCGTTTCCTGTTCGTCTTTAATCTATAAGAAATTATTTTATTAGTTATTTAAAGCGGTTTCGATTACGTTTTTTAAAATTTTGCCCAACCTTCTGTTTCGCGGGCGAATTCTTACGGGTATCTAATTGTGAGCATCCAGTTGTGTTTGTCCACGTGGAGCGTAAAAATATAATAATTTAGTTTTGGCTGGTATGCCTACAGTTGGTTACACAAGTATAATTTATTTAATAGGTATGTTATATGAATTTAATTATAAATCCTATCAAAAATAGGTTTGAAATTACTAAAAATTATAAAAGATTTTCCATTTCAGCAGATGAAAATGTAGGCTTTCTAGTTGTTTATTTCGTCATGAAAAATACTTTAGAGATATTATTATCTAATAAAATGTGTTTAACTCAATAGTTTAGTATTAAATGATTTGGGTGAAGCTAAATGTGTTCTACAATTTCAAGTTTTTAAGAATTGAAATTTTGATATCCCTTTTTTGCAAGATTCACACATAAACAATACATGGAATGTTTTGCTATTTTCGATTCCAAAAAAAGATTACCTTGCTTTCATCTTTCTTTAAATAATGGTCTCAGTGAAAAAAAAAAAAAACACATATGAAAAAGGTTCATTATGCTTCGACAGTAGAAAATTTTATGTATTTGACATTATGCACACGACCAAATATCTATTTTGTAGTAGGATTGGTGAGTTAATATTAGGCAAATATTGGTCTAAGACATTACCAAACAGTTAAGCATTTACTTAAGTACTTAAAAAGAACGATGAATTTTATGCTAGTATGTTTTAGAGAGGATTTAACTCCCATTGGATACACGGATTCTGACTTCCCAACATGTCAAGATTCAAGGAAATCGACATCCAATTGTGTTTTTTTAGGCAATGGATCCGAGCTACAGGATGCCACATTTGTTGCTAAAGCAACTACGATAATTTACAATCAATTTATACTATTAGATGATTAAATTCAATTAAAACATGCATTCAATATGATATACAATCATTTTTAGGTCTAACACGAGCTTACGAAAGCCCTAAAGCTAACCCGAGATAGAAACAAGACCTAATTATAAATAATTTCGCCAAACAATTTCTCATGTCATGATATCAGGCCACTCAACGTCGTGCGTCACTTACTGTTTTGGCCTTGTCAAGACGACGGGGTTCCTTGTCTCACCATGACATTATAGGTTATTTCTCGTCACAATGTGGTACGTTTGACGTCCTGATGTCACATATTATTTCTATAGTTTCTAAGTCCACTTCACCCTGCAATTTTCCAAATCAACATATAGGCTAGCACAAATCATGCTTTCAGCCAAATACAACTATTTAGTCTCCATTCAAACCATTTAATACTTTGTTCACACAAGCTATCTAACTAGTTCAACTCATTTAGACCATTTACATATATGCTATCCACAAATGACTATTTGCAAGAATATCTAATGTACTTAACAAACCATATGTTAACTTCGTATACAATAACTTAATCACTTGAATCTTTCATTCAACTTTAGTCCAATACTTAATCTACCATTCATGACACATCAACAAATCTATTAAATCATCGTCTAAGACAACAACATATTTAATTCTATCATCAAGAATAATCACCTAAGTTTTATGCATGCATATTCAAATTTTCCATGCCATTATACTTTAGAACCTATCTGCATAAACAAATGTGAAATCCATATATATATATATATATATATATATATATATATACATGAATACATATATACTTTGAATCAAAAAGAAAAATTCGCATAAGTATAATCCTAAATAAAAGTGACTCAACCAGATACATGCCAACCTAATTACAAAAAAATGCATACAAACTTTGTTGAGTTGGGAATCAATTTTTGGATGTTGGAACTCTGTTCGATCTTTCGAGGATCTACTGTACCTGTGCACGAAGAAAACAAACTATACGCTGAGCAATGAAGCTCAGAGGTATTTCTATAATTTAAGTAATAAAATGCAAGTAAAATTAATTTAAAACTCTTAACCAATATGTCATTCAAATAAATTATCAATCGTCTTGCCATAATATACCAATTATACCATATAATTCATTTTGTACATGTTCAACTAACTAATATGGGAATATTTTATATTAACATATCATGTCCCAATCAAATCCAATTGATTCGTCACATTTCCATATATCATTACTCCATTTTATAGCATCAATACATATTAACAATTCAATTCATATTTTGTCACCAAATTTACATTTCAAACCGCTATTAACCTGACTTGGACTCTAACAAATACACGGATCCAACCAACACACCAAATTTTGGAACCCAATACCTTATAAGGAAAGTCTAAAGTGAATAAATGGCGCCTAGCGCTCATTGGTAAAATCGAAGTAAAAGTTGTGCCCAACACTCATCAACATGTAGTCAAAGTAACCCATATACAATCTATCATATAGCATGCCAACTATATTTGACTATGCCCAAACATTTAATAAGGTAACAATTTATTCAAATAATCATTTTGTTCAATTCGCATCTCATCAATTCTATTCATAGTTCAAATCATCAATTTATCACATAGCATATCCCATTTCAGCCCAATTCAAAGTCAATTCCATAATTTCATCGAATTATACTATTTTCAATTTTATTCAACTTAGTCCTCTATCTCGATAATCAAACATTATCATACCAATTTGATTCAACTAATAAATCACATCTTACCTCCAAATCTTACCATGCTAAACAATAGAAATGTGCAATAATTAAAGTGATTTGAATTATAGAAATACAAATCGAACCCTCGAGTTACTTGTCGTCAACTCTCGTCTTTCCTTTCCCTCTCGATGTTCCCGTGTCGTTTTTAGCTACGAATAATAATATGACAATACATGATATTAAATTCTAGCTCAAATCACAATCAATTACAAAGTCACACATATTTTTTAATTTATTCAATTTTAGTCCCTAAAATCGGAACTAACCTAACTTTCAATTTAAAGCTCAAACTTGAAACTCAATTACACTATTACTCATTACTGGCCTTCTATTTCTTATTTTTATAGTCAATTTTATATTTTGTTTAGTTTAGTTCCTAATGTACAAAACTATCAATTAAGTTTTATAATTTAATCCTTTTTTCACATTTAAGCTTAAATTCTATCAATTTAACACCTAAAACTTCAAGAAATCAACAATGACAACTTCCTAAATTTTTAAAAATTTTACAAATTGATACATGGGCTAGCTAAATCAAGCTCTCATGACCTCAAAAATACAAAAAATTATAAGAAAATGACTAAATTGTACATACCAAATTAAGGTCAAAAGTTTAAGCTCTTCCTTAGGTTTTTATTTCTTCAATTTCAGTGTTTAGGGAAGAATAAGTTGATAGTCTTCTTTTTCCTCCACTAACTTCAATATATATGTAATTATTTTTAATTAAACTTAATTTCATTAGTTAAACCTTAAATTAATTAAACTAATATTCTTTAAATCAATCGCCCACTATTATGAATTTTAATATGGTCTAATTTCAATTTTAGACTTAGGTTAATTGTAATTTAAGTCCTCAATTAATTTTCTAATTAAAAATCTATAGCAATTTGACATTACAATTTAGTCCATGGGCCTTAATTTATCACAATTTTAGCTAAATTTCTAATTTAAAATTCAATTCACCTATATAATAATGCCATAAGGTCCCAAAATCGCATTATTTGGCACCATTGAAAATCGGGTCGTTACAACACGAGCCTACAAAAGCTCTTCTTCTAACTTGAGATCAAAATAAGACCAAATTGTAAAGTTCTTCTTTGTGTTCCATCAAAATTATAAATATTACAACTGACACTGTAAGCTTGCAGTTAAAATCACTTTTCGAAAAAATAGTTTTCCCAAATCATTTGTTTGAATACACACGTGCTGACGGTCACATATGTAACCCCATGTTTGGTGTCATAACGGACTCTATTTGATGCCATAGCCGAGCTATAGTCTTGCACATATAACCCCATGTTTAATGTCCCGACGAACCCTATTGGATGTCATAGTCAAGCTATGGTCTTACACTTGTAACTCCATGTTTAATGTCATAGCGAACCTTATTGGATGTCATAGCCGAGCTATGGTCTTACACCTATAACCCCATGTTTAATGTCCTAGAGGACCCTATTGGATGCAATAGTCGAGCTATGGTCTTACACCTGTAACCCCATTACAACCCATCCATTTTGCAAGGCTCGAACACCGTAGTGTCCCCTCTACAAGGCCAGAAGCTTAGCATATCACAGTTTGCACTCAACAAAATTTGGATTGCGGTAAATAGAAATCATTCACCCAATCCTCCACGATGTCATACCTTAAAATTGGTTGATCCGATTTTAAGGCGCATGGACGTGAAGTTATTTATTTTGGTGCACTCTAGTAATTAGTTTGTCAAATTGTAAGCTTCTGGCGAATTAATGTTTTGGCGAATTCAGTATTCGCCCATGGATGTATACCAATATTTAGTTCTTGACATGTTCTTCAATAGAATAAATAATTTGATAAAAGAAAAGTAAGCCTTGTAAAGGTTACCGCCAAAGGTATAGTACGCCTAGTTTGCTCAAGCACTATGAAGAGCAGATTTTGGTAACTAGATCTGGTTATAAACCAATTGAACTGACTGGTCAAATAACATATGGACAAGACTCTCATTTATGCTTCTTTCGGATTCTGTAGGCCATTAAGAAGGGCACATTCTGAAATTTCTTGACACTTGCCATTAAGAAGAGCAAGCCTTTGTGGTGTACTTTGTATGTTGCCTTTGTGGCGTATTTAGTATGTTGCCTTTGTGGTGTACTGTAACACCCCTCACCCGTATTCACCGTCAAAATAGGGTTACAGAGCATTACCGGACTTACAACATTTTTAAACATACATTTCATATACAATTTATCAATTCAAATACAATTCAATCACCATTCAATGACACCAACACCAAACATAATAGGCATTAATTCACTTCAACCAAGTATCATTTAGACCATTTCAATAACATCAATATACAAGATACACAGTACTCCAATTTACCATCTAATTCACACCAAATATCATTTTCTTCAAACATAAAAAATGACCAAGCTCAAATGTACATTATTTAGCCTAATTTCACAAGCATACCAATATTTACAAATCATCCATTTAACACTCAATATACCTATTACCTTTAATCATCACAACCAACTCAATATACATAAGACATAAGTATATTTGTACATTATTCAAACATCCCAAACAAACCATAATGATCCATTACACATGGCTATATATACATACCAAACATAAACATTTACAAGCCAATTCATTTGGCCAAAGTCATTACCAAACATAACCAAAATGACTCAAAGTCCCTATACATGCCATATGACAAAACCATAAGTTCAAAAGTACCAAAGTGACGATTGGATAGTGTGACAATGTCTCTGACGATCCCCGAATCTGAACTATCTTTGAATTCACCATAAAACACAGGAAAAATAAACAAAGTAAGCTATAAAGCTTAGTAAGTTCGTACGAAATATGTTCAACAAATCATAATACACAAATCATCAATTTGAACTATTTAACATATAATTCATGATAAGAAAAACCTTCCTCATGCTTAATCATATGCTTATATGCAAATTCATAACTTCTTCTATTTGAATCTCATAATTTACATGCACATACCTGTACAGATTCGTAACGAACTCATACCTTTTTGGAATACTGTCGAATACTCAATATTTCGCACACTGAATGCCAATACGTAGCCAAAGTTATTATACTTTTGCACACTAAGTTCCTTACATAGCCGAAGCTATGTTGGTCTCGCACACTAAGTGCCATATATAGCCCAAGCTCTCTCGAATCGCACACTAAGTGCCATATATATATCCGAATCGTTGTCAAACATGACTATAATATCATATACATAATTTATGCAATATCAAAGCATTTAAAGCATAATTGTAACAATGCTTATTACATACGAACTTACCTAGAAATTAGTTTAATTTGCTACACCGAATTACAGTAGATCATGCCCTATAGTAAAGTTGTGTAGAATTCTTCTGAATGATCTGGAGTGTTTCTCATTAGTATGAGTAAATATTGGGTAGAATCAATATATGATTTGATCTTTAATCTAATTTAGATAGCTCGGCATGGGAACCCATTGAATGTATGAACAATAACTGGTATTCGTCAAGTATAATGCCTGCGATTAATTGTTCTAGAATAATTGTTAAAAGTTGTTTGGAGAGAAAAGGAAAAATGTAGTATTGTCTGTTAAGATTTGGAGTCAACTGAGCAGTTAGATGGATGATGATATGTTAGGAATGATGAGTGTCGTATAAGAATGTAATTATATAACTAGTAAGGTGAAGGTATTTGCCAAAGACAGATATGGGAAAATCCAAATATTCAAGATGAAGAATTTATCAAGAAAGGTTAAAAGGTAAGTGGGTTCTTCTGAACTTACTAGTGTCATGTTTATGTTTCAGGTATTACTGTTTAAAAGAGTTTGCTAAGAGGGACAATGCTAGGAACACGCCAGAGATACGGTGTATAGGGATACTATGCATACAGTGGATGTTTTGGAAAAACTGGTGTTTAATAGGACTACGCCCTAAGAGTCTACCTTTTGTAAGTCTATGTGTTGTAATAATTTGTAACAAGTCTGATGTATTATGTATTAATTTTTAATACTTTCTTTGTTTTTTAATATGGAGTCTTTTAATAAAACAATAAGAAAAATGTTTTAAGGTATAATTATTAACTGTTTTACAAAATTTGTTAAGTGGTTTACATGGTAACACCCGAGATCCAGACCCGGTGAATCAGGTTAGATTTAGGGCGTTACACACATCCCCAGATCCTAACTTCATCAAACTCATTAATAATTTTCCCTCCATACTCCACCGTTATAAACATGCAATACATGCATTTCATGAACATATTATCATGGAGTACGCTACTTATTAAGCATGGAATCATAACCACTTCATGCATATCAGAATAAAATTTTGGATACTCATATTCCTATGCGGTCTTATACATGCATAGCATTTTCAATCAGCCAAGATCATTCATCATCACAGAACTCTCTCTAAACTTAACACAGATACATGCCAACCATACAACATCCCATGAATGGAGTATAGAAACTCACCTGATGCTTCTTTGCTTCATCAACTTAGCTTTTCCAAATGTTAGAACTTCCATTCGCCTGGCAGCAATCCCCTTGCTTATCTATCTTATTGACTCAATCTTCACAAATACCGCTCAATGCAAAGCTTTCATATTTTTTTATTCTTCACAGTAATTGAAGAAAATGACGGAGAAAATAAAATAGGGTTTTTAAGTTTTCCTATTTCAATTATAATGTTACGCCCAATAGAACCTTAGTAAAATGGACTCGAATACACGGGTAAACTACACCATAGCAGATAGCTCGTAAGAGCTTTAACTACACACTAGAGCACTAAAGTGCAAAGCCCATAGGCATCAAATGCATTCCCATATGCACATTGACTGCCTCCCAACGTACTAACGTCGGTAGTGAGAATACCGCAACCAAGTATTGGAATTAAGGTGGTATCTGCAAGTATACGAGTCAAGTTGTAATATAGTTTTGTGTAACAAAGTACAGAAAGTACTCCGAGGATCGTATCCAAATGAAGTTTGATTAAACTAATATTAATTCATACGCTAACAAGTTTAAATAGTACTTTAACCAAATTATATAACAATTAATCTTAAAAGGAAGGAGAATAAGAATAAGCAAATAAGATAACATATCAGGAAAATAGATTATGGACTTCTCAGATTTTAAAGGCAGAAGACTAACTTGCTTCAGTGGTCATAGTTAACTCCTATCTCAGGTTCTATTCAATCAACTAGTCATTAACCTAACAGGGTCTTTCGGCCTTCCACTAACCTAATGAGTCGGCAAGCACTATTTATTTTCTTCAAAGCACATTTTAAGAAATTCTTAAGCTTTCTCTAACCTTACTATTGTGTTTATTTTAATGAACTATTTGAGTATATATTTGAGTGTTATTTGCATGATGATGATGGGAGATAACCAATTTTACAATTTTAAAATAGCTGCTGTAAGGCCCAATTTAGCAGCCCGAGGCCCACACCAATACCAGAAAATAAAACAAAAAAAAACAGATTTGAATAAAGCCCAAGTGGCCCAACATCGAAGCCCAAATTATTAGACCCAACTAAACCCTAAAATTTTAGCAACCTAAATCAGTTTAGGTGCTTTGGTCATGCGCCATTCCCACGCCAGTAGAGCCGCTATCCGCGCCATCCACCACGCCCACGTAGCATGTCTCACGTCCTCCGTGATCTCCGCGTGCACCTGCAAAGAGGGGCCAAATATTCGGTACCAAGCAATTGTAATTTAGGCTATATAAAGCCATTCTTAACATTGTAAAGTGGGGGGGATCTACTTGTTGTTTACACGATTTACACAAGAAATACAGAGAACAGTACATTGAATCCTACAGAAAATCTTAATAGAAGCACAAAGAAGGTTGATTTTTTTTTCTTTTCTTCGTTTTCTGTCTTGGTTTCTTTCGTTTCTTTTTTTTTTATTTAAAAAAAACTGCGTCTTTAACAAAAAGAGTTTATCTTGTTTTGGCCGGCACTGGCAGCGGGAGCTCCGACGGGGAATTGTCGGATTAGGGGGGACTCAAGCCCTAATGGGCAAAACGAAAGAAAGAATAAGAAAGGGAGAGGGGAGAAGCTTTAAAGTTTTTTGAACAGAGATTGAAATGAATAAGAAATAAAAGTGGGTTTTGAAACATTGAATGAAACAGCTGTTTGGGGGGGAGCATGAATCTGTGTGCTCCTACTTTAAAAGGGGGATTTACACTTCTGGTGCCTTACTTTTGTTGTGCCATTTGATCAAGCTTTATTTCTTTTCATTCTTTTTTTTGATTTGGCCCCCAAATTTCATGTGGTTTTTCAATTTGGTCCTTTGGGTTGTCATAGTGAACATGCGCAGGGAACCAAGGGAATATTTTCCCATCTAGTCCCTGCTAGTTTCAGTGTGCTTCATTCGGATCTTCGATTAACTTTTCAGTATTTATATGGTGCACCCCGAGATTTTAGCTTGTTCTCATCCCCGTTTTTTAGTTATTTTGCTATTTTTACTACTATCCCTATTATTTATTATTTTTATTACTATTAATTATTTATTACCGTTATTTTTTTTAACTAACCTTATTATTATTGTTTTGTTATTATTATTACTACGGTTTACTTAAATTTTTTTTTTACTATATACGTACATACTATTATTATAACTATTATTATCATTATTATTATCCCTATTAATTTCAATATTGTTACTATTATTTTATCATTAATATTATTCTGATTTTTCCTACCACTTTCATTATTATATTATTATTATGACCACTTTTTTTATTATTATTACTATAACTATATTATTATATTTATTTCTATTATCAGCATTATTACTGTTATCTACATTATTATTATTTCTTTTATGTTTTTTACTATTATCTGTTTATTAATATATTCCATCATTATTATTGCATTTTTGTTACTATTATTACTATTCTATGGTTTTATTATTGTATATAGATTTTTTGACATCATTCGCTAAATCTGACCATTTTTACGTCTAAACCAGTTTTCTATTTTCAAAGTTACATCGACTTTTTTCCACCTTTTTACCCAAACTCATAAAAAGGCTTTCACAAAGGTTATGTTTTGTGTTTGGAAATTTGAGGAATCGTACCCTAAGGTGCTGGGTTTCGGTTTTTCGTTTGATCAAATCATCAAATATCCTTTAGGGTTGTGTCTGTGTTTTTTTAAATTAAAAACAAGGCAATATTTTGTGCTTGGAAGTTTCGAGAAATTGTGCCCTAACGTGTTGGGTTACAATTTTCCGCTCGTCCAAATGACTAAATATCCTTTTAAAATTTTGACCGTGTTTTCTCGACTTCAAAAATAAGGTAATATTCCATGTTTGGAAATTTGAGGAATTGTGCCCTAACGTGCTGGGTTTCGGTTCTTTCATTGTGCCCTAACGTGCTGGGTTTCGGTTCTTTCATTTGGTCGAATAATGGAATATCCCTTTTTTTAAATTTGCAAAGCATGAATTTTGGAAATCATGAGATGATCTTGGTGATAAGGGTTTGAAACATCGTATCCTAATGTGCTGGATGTGATGTTTCATTCTCTCGGAACTAGAGAATTTCGATATCCAATTTGAATTATCCAAACATTTTTAAAGGATTCAAATTTTAAAATATCTTCCAATTTTCAACATTAAGGACATTAATCAATCAATACGATACCAATTTTGGGCGTTGCGAGGGTGCTAATCCTTCATCGTGTGTAACCGACTCCCGAACCCGTTTTCTTAAAACTCGTAGACCAAAATGTTTTCTAGAGTGACCCAATCGTACTTCAAAAATGATTGGTGGCGACTCCGTTTTCCTTTTTAAAGTCGGCCCGTTTTCCAAACAAAAAAGTGGTTTCGACAGCTTGGCGACTCCACTGGGGACAATAAGAGAGTCAAGCCGTAGAATTGATCGATTAATGTCCTTTTATCGAAAATTAAAATTTAATTTTTGATTCTTCCATCACATGAGTTTGGGTCGTGTCTTATGAGTCTGGGGTATTCTTGCATCATATATAACCGTAGTGGTCACACATTTAAGTGAGAGTGAGAAGCTACTCCTTCGTGAGGTTTTCACCTCCGTGCATGATATTAGATCGCTTTCGGGATACATCCGTACCTATGTCTTCGTGAGGTTTTCACCTTCGTGCAGCCATAGGGAAATGTATTTTTCTGAACTAAACTCGGTCCGTATGAACCTATAATGGGTGAGGATCGAGGAATCTACTGGTTCAAGTACCCTTTTTCCCTTAGAACCAAACCACATTTAGTGAACCTTAAGAACCCACCTTAGGCAGAACTATGTCAAACCCTAGTGGACACCGTGATAGGTGTTCTATGTTATTTATTTCTCCTGTGCTAACGTGTTTTCTTTTGTTTTGATTGCATTGCATTCACATCATAGAACAGAGGTGTTGATTTCAAATTCGATTGCTAAATAGAAAAGTTGGTCATAAGAAAATGGATTTTTTTTGATAAAGTGGATTATAATACGGTCGTCTGAATATAGTCCAAGTGAACACAAGACCTTATCACCCAAGGATTCAAGTTGACGAAGACTATTCGAGAAGTACCACATCTCGGCTTTCTTGAAGAGGTTAACAAGTGAACAGGAGTCACGGTCCATATCAAGCAAAATGAGCTAGGGGAGGCATCTATTAGAAGTTTACAAGATTTGACTTTTGCGAAGAAGGGGATTGATGTTTTCACTTGGACTATGAAGACAAGGCTGTGTATGCGATCCGTTTTATGTAAATAAATTTATTCTCTAGTAAAGTTTTTCTAATGTAACTGAATTCAGAGTCAACGCCTCTCTTTCTTTTTGCATTTATTCATTTGAATTACATTTCATGCATTCGCATTTCATCGCATCATATGCATCGATATCATAAAAGAACCTTATTAACTAGAGGTCGTATTATAGTTATCCTGGAACATCGCTACTACACTCGAAGGAAAACAAAAGTAATGGACCAAAGGATAGAAAAGTTAGAGCAGATTCAGAAGGAGACGCAAGACCAACTGCAAACTCAGATGCAAGAACAGTTGGCTAAGATCCAACAGGATATGAGGGATCAAATGCTAGAATCCCAGAGAAGTATGATGAGCCAGTTAACACAGCTGTTGATTGGAGGGCCTGGTAAAGGAAAGAGCCCTATGGTTGATACCGGAGGTAACAATGAAGATTCTACTTATTCTCCAGGCTTGGCCCCGGTAAATTCCTAGATTCAACCGCCAAGAGTGTCAATAAACATCAAACCCCAGTACCAATCTGGTATCCCAGCATCGGTAAATTTCCTTGCAGGCTCGAGCTCCAACCCAGGAGATAATTTGGCAAATCCAATAGTCCCTGACTTCGATGATGCAGCAGAAGGAGGAAAAACAAAGGCGGAGCTCCCAAAGGAGTTTAAGGATCGATGCAAATGGCTGGAGGAGAAGTTTCGAGCATTGGAAAGTGTTGATTTCCAATGCGAAGTAGATGCTAAAAAGTTAAGTTTGGTCCCTAATCTGGTACTCCCACCAAAGTTTAAAATGCCTGAATTCGAAAAATATAATGGGACCAGCTGCCCTGAGGTCCACATTACAATGTTCTGTCGGAGAATGACGGGATATGTCAGCAACGACCAGTTGTTGATTCACTGTTTCCAGGATAGTCTAACTGGAGCCGCGGCTAAATGGTACAATCAGCTGAGTTGTACTCAAATCAAATCATGGAATAATTTAGTGCAAGCCTTCATGAGGTATTATGGCCACGTAACTGATATAGCGCCTGACAGGATCACGCTACAAAACATGGAGAAGAAGTCAGATGAAAGTTTCAGGCAGTATGCACAAAGATGGAGAGAGGTCGCCATGCAAGTTTAGCCACCACTCCTAGAAAAGGAGACTACAATGCTCTTCATCAATACCTTAAAGGCTCCATTCATCACTCATATGATAGGAAATACTACTAAGAGCTTTGCAGATATAGTGATGGCAGGAGAGATGATTGAAAACACCATAAGGGTGGCAAGATTGAAGCAGGGGAAACCACTAAAAGGTCCATTCCTAGGAAAAGGGATGACGATGTGAATAATACGAGTACTCACAACAAAGGGTACCCAAAAACAATTACTGTTAACCAACCAAAGGTGATCTGTAACACCCCCTAACCCTAAACCGTCGCCGGAACAGGGTTACAAGGTATTACTGGACATATCAAACAATTTACTAATTATTCACAAATAAAATAGCACTCATAGTATAATTTAATAATTAAATACCTATATTGGACTTTCAATGCCTAAGCATATATTAAAAGTAGAAAGAAACTTGTTCAATCATTCAAGAAAATTATTCGTAAATTTTTCTTTTATTTATAAAAATTTTAGTGATATTTACGCTTATTTTCACCTAAATCCCCTGCAAATTCAGGCCAAAACAACCAATACTAATTTATCATTTTATAACTTTATATCATTTTCCTCATCCAAAATATTATAATCATTTAAATACAACCAAAGCATTTAACTTAAGTATATATATATATATATATATATATATCCACTTAACAAAAGGCAGAATTTCATCACAAAAATCCTCTTGTTGGAGTCGGATTGGATTTGGATTTGGACCGGTCGAAACTCTACTAACTCGCGCACGGAAAACAAACCGCATCACTTGAGTATTGGAATTACTCAGTGGTATTATCATAATTCAATTTATAACAATGATCAAATATCGTAAACATACTTAGATAAATAACACATTATACATATAATTATACTAAGTTGTTATATTTCCAATGTAACAATTTTAATATTTGGATTAATATCTCATCCATAGAATTCCAATTGTTCATGAACCTCTGGTTCATCTCTCAATCACATATAATTTCATATCACAATATCTCTTTCATTCAGAGGTTCAAATAATCAAATTTCATATGATTTTCTTATTTCACATAATTACCCCTATTAACATGACTCGGACTTTGGCGGATACTCGGATCCAACCAAACACACCATACTGGCACCCAGTGCCTAATCGGATAGTTCGAAGCAATATAGTGACACCCAGTGTCTCATCGGCCCAGCCGAAGTAAAGTGGTACCCAGTACCTTATTGAATCTATCCGAAATAAATAATATGACACCCAGTGTCTCATCGACTCAAGGTCGAAGAATCCCTGAACACTTCCAATCCTATGGCATGCCAATTATATCCGACTCAGCCCGACTAGTTAATAGGGTATTTAAATCACATATTCATATCACTTTCACTTTCAACTGAGCATAATCATTCGGATTCAATTCATACATATTATCAATGCAATCTCAATCTCAATCTCAAATCACTTCCAATTTAATTTCACAAATTAATTCAATACTAACACATATTCATCAATTAAGTCCAAGTCATATTCAATTCAAACATCAATACTTACCTAAATTTCATTTTTCATACACATACATTGAAATTAAACATGCAATTATAAATAACTTGAATTATGATAATACAAACCGATATTTACTCGAGCTACTCCTCGATTACTTTTTCCTTCCCCTTCGTATTAGACTTCTCGATTTCCTTGTTTGCTACAATAATAATAACAATTTACATTATTAATTATAGCATTAAATTACAATAAATAATTGAATTTTATTCAATTCCTACCCTTGTTCTTCATTCCACATTCTTTGTACACAATTCTATTATTTACTTATAAGTTCTTTCTAGGCTGTCTACCTGAGTCATTGTCACTAAATCATCTATATCCTGAGTTACAGAATTCCAAATAAATATCCGTAAATTTTATATGAAACTAGACTCACATATCTTCTTGCCATAAATTTTTCAGAATTTTTTATTTAGCCAATTAGTACAGTTTATTCTTTAAATTCACCCCTGTTCTGCTGTCTGGCAGTTCCGACCCTTCTTCACTAAAAATTAATTATATTTTTATACAGAATTAAAATGATGTTATAGTTTATTTCTTATAAAACTAGACTCATTAAGGAATCTAACCATATAAATTATGTTCTCAAATTATTTTTATACAATTTTTGATGATTTTTCCAAGTCAGAACAGGGGATCTCGAAATTACTCTAAACCAGTCTTACCAAAATCTAAACATCTCAAAATACAGAATTTCTTTTCTTTCTCTGTTTCTTTCATATGAAAGTAGACTCAATAAGCTTTAATTTCATATCTCACTCAACTTCTAATTCTATTTCTACCATTTTTGGTGATTTTTCAAATTTACCTTACTGCTGCTGTTCCAAAACTGTTTTCTTATAACTCATTTTACAACTTAATCCTAATTAAGTTTACTTATTTTCTTAACTTAATTCATACTTTGTTTCTTCTTAAATTCTTTCCATATTCAACTTGACTATCTAATATTCATAATAAAACCCTAATTTATAATTTCTTCCAAATTAATCCCTATAGTAGAAAACTTATAGCTTACTTTACAATTTAATCCTCTTACTAATTCTAACTTCAAATTCTTTCAATTAAACCACTAATTCATCATTTTGTTCATCATATGCTATATTCAAAAACTCTAAAACTTCAAAAACTTCAACTTAAATTCATCAAAACTTTGTTTTAAATCTTATAAAGCATCAAAATTAAAAGAAAAGGACTAAATCAACTGACCTTTTAAAGCTTAAAACCTTAAATCTTTAGTTTTTCCTTTTCCTTTCTTTTTCTTCTTTCTTTCCTGCTTCGTATGCTCTCTGTTTCTTTTCTTCTTTTCTTTTTCTTTTATTCTATTACTTTATTATATAATATAATATTATATTAACATAATTATCTAATAATAATAATATATTTTAACACATAAAAATCTCAGATTTTTATGCTTATGCCGCCTCAAATATACTAAATAGTCTATTTGCCATTTTAGTCCTTTTTATTTTCTTTTAATCTACAATTCAACTTTTACCCTTTATTCACTTTAGTCCTTTTTCTTAATTTCTCTCAATTAAGTTAAATTCACTAAATAAAAATCTAATTAAACACACTATTAGACTCATAATTACTCCTAATAATTATTTACTAGCTCGATTTACTATGATGGAGCCCGAAAACACACTTTTCCGGTGCCCACGGATTTTTGGGTCGTTACATTTCTCCCCCCTTAATAAATTTCGTCCTCAAAATTTACCTGAAAATAGATGGGGGTACTGTGCTCTCATAGTTTCTTCAGGTTCCCATGTTGCTTCTTCCACACTATGACTTCTCCATAGCACTTTCACTAGAGGAACCTTTTTATTTCTTAATTCTTTTATTTCTCGTGCTAGAATCTCAACCGGTTCTTCTTCATAAGACAAATGGTGAATCTCAATAATTTCAGTAGAGATAACATGAGAAGGATCTCGATCTATATCTTGAGCGTGAAACATGAAAAACATCATGAATCTTCTATAATTTTGGAGGTAAAGCTGGACGATAAGCTCTTTGGTCCAACTCGCTCTACTATTTCATATGGCCCGATATAACGAGGACTTAACTTCCTTTCAGGCCAAATCTCAATACTTTCTTCCAAGGAGAGACTTTAAGAAATACCTTGTCACCAATTGAATATTCAATATTTCGTTGTTTCAAATTAGCATAAGACTTACGTCTATCAAAAGCTACTTTTAATTTCTCTTGTATCTTTTTTACTATTCCTTCGGTTTCTTGGATCAACTCAGGCCCGATTATTTTTTCTCTCGTTTAATTCGGTCCAACACACAGGTGATCTACATCTCTCGCCATACAATGCTTCATACTGAGCCATCCGAATACTTGATTGAAAACTATTATTATACACAAATTCAGCTAAGGGTAGATAACGTTCCCAACCCGATTCAAAATCAACAATGTAAGCTCAAGCATATCTTCTAATATTTGAATTACTCGTTCAGATTACTACGTCGGCTTTGCGGATGAAATGCGATCTTTGAAATTAAGTCCGGTACCTAGAGAACCGTATGCTTGTTTCCAAAATCTTGATGTAAACCGCGGATCGATGCGAAATAATAGATACAGGAATACCATGCGATCTCACTATTTCCTAATATAGATCTCACCAACAACGTCAGAGACCAATCGATTCGACTGCTATAAAGTGAGCGGACTTAGTAAGCCGATCAACTATCACCCGGATAGCATTCTTTTGTTTGTTGACAACAGTAATCCCGTAACAAAATCCATTGTGATTCGATCCCATTTCCATTCTCGGAATATTAATAGGTGAAGTAAACTTTGTTGGTACCGATGTTCCGCTTTTACCGTGACATGTCAAACATTTACCAACATACTCGACTATATCTCTTTTCATTCCAGGCCACCAGTATAGCTCTCGTAAATCCCGATACATCTTCATACTTTCAGGGTGCAAAGCAAATGAACTATCATGAGCTTCTCGAAGAATCAACTCTTTAAGTTCTGAAGTAGCTGGAATACAAATTCGATTACGGAATCTCAAACAACCTTGATCATCAATACTGAAATCTTCTACTGGGCCACTCAATACCATCTCCCTCTTCTTCAACAACTTATCATCTTTCAACTGTGCTAATTTGATCTGATCAAACATTACCGGCTTAATTCTCAACTCAGCTAAAAGACTCCCATCATCACTGATACTGAGCCGTGCAAACATTGCTCTTAACTCTATTATAGCTTTTCTACTTAGTGCATCAGCTACTACGTTTGCCTTTCCCGGATGATAATCTATGACACAATCATAATCTTTCAAAAGCTCGATCCACCGCCTCTGTCTCAAATTCAACTCCTTTTGTGATAGAAGATATTTGAGACTTTTATGATCGGTATATATATAACATTTTTCACCAAAAAGATAATGCCTCCAAATCTTTAATGCAAAAATTATAGCGGCCAACTCCAAGTCATGAGTCGGATAATTACGCTCATGTGGTTTCAACTGTCTAGATGCATAGGCTATTACCTTCCCATCCTGCATCAGAACACAACCCAGACCATTCAAAGAAGCATCACTGTATAATACAAAATCCTTACCCGATTCTGGTAATGTCAAAACTGGTGCCTCGGTTAACATTTGCTTCAACATATCAAAGCTCTTCTGACACTGATCATCCCATATAAAAGGAACATTCTTCTGTAGTAACTTAGTCATTGGCAAAGCTATCTTTGAAAATCCATTCACAAATCTTCTGTAATACCCAGCTAAACCAAGAAAACTACGCACCTCAAACACATTCTTTGGTACTTTCCATTGAACAATTGCTTCAATTTTTCTCGAATCAACTCTAATTCCATCTGCTGATACCATATGCCCCAAAAATACAACCTCTGATAACCAAAACTCACATTTACTAAGCGTTCCATACAATTGCTTCTCTCGTAATATCTGTAGTACAATTCTAAGATGTTGATCATGTTCTAACTCTGATTTAGAATAGACCAGTATATCATCAATAAAAACTACCACAAACTGATCCAAATATGGCTGAAAAATACGGTTCATCAAATCCATAAAAGCGGTTTGGGCGTTAGTCAACCCGAATGGCATTACTAAAAATTCATAGTGACCATATCTCTAAATGCGGAAGGTGTTATTGATACATCACATTCTTTTACCCAGAATCGATAGTAGCTTCGATCGGAGATCAATCTTTGAAAATACTGATAGCTCCTTTCAACCGATCAAATAAATCATCAATACGGGAAGTGGATACTTATTCTTGATTGTTACCTTGTTTAATCGTCTATAATCAATACAAAGTCGTATCGAGCCATCTTTCTTTTTAACAAATAGCACTGGAGCTCCCACGGTGAAATACTCGGTCTAATAAATCCACGGTCTAACAAATCTTGTAATCGTATCTTTAACTCTTTCAGTTCAATGGGCGACATACGGTATGGAGGCATAGAAATTGGACTCGTACCCGGATACACTTCAATAGCAAATTCAACTTCTCTATCTGGTGGCAAGCCTGGTAACTCTTCAGGAAATACGTCTGGAAACTCGCAAACTGTTTTAATTTTACTGCATTGGCTACTAACTGAATCTGAATTAATAACATAAGCTAAGTATGTTGTACAACCCTGCTGTAAGAACTTATTAGCCTTCATTGCTGAGATAACACGTGTTGGCCCACTGTTCCGAATCCCCTTGATCTCAATATTGTTACCATCATTAGTCCGAATCTTTGAATTTCTTCTTATAACGGTCCAATATCACACCATGTTCAGACAACCAATCCATACCCAATATTATATCAAAATCTCCAAATGGCATAATCAACAAATCAAGCTGGAAAAGTTTCATTCGAATTTTCAACGGACATCTCGGGCATACTTGATTTACTATTACTTGTTTGCCCTAATGGACTTGACACTTCTATTGTTACACTAGACATTTTGATTCAAATTTTCCCAATTCAACCAACTTCAAATTTATATATGAATGTGAAGATCCGTGGTCAATCAAAGCATAAACAAAGCTCGAATATAGTAAGAATATACCATTACAACATCATGTGCATCGCCATCTTCCCGGGCTCTAACTACATAAGCTCTGGCCGGTACTCTAGCTTCAGACTGCTGGGTCACTATATCACTCCCTCTTCTTGTACCTGCTCCTCTAGATACTGATCCACCTCTGGTCGATCCTCTGCCTCTAGCTGTAGGTACCGATCTCTGTGATATAACAGGTGTAGCACTATCGTCTTGGACGATCTCGATGAAATGATCTTTAGAACCACATCGAAAATAGCCTCTAGCTAATTTCCAACATTCTCCTTTACGTTTCTTCCCACAGTGCTGACAATCTGGAATTTTTATTTCTTGAGATGGACCTCTTACACTACCGGTAGACACTGTAGTTTGTTTTTCCCAATTTTTGTCTCCTCTATCTGTTCGGAAATTAGATCTCCATCCACCTCTAGAATCTCGAGATCTTTTAAATGAAGGATTCAAACTCATAGTTCCTGTACGTTTCCCAACTGATTTTTAAAGCTTCAGCCTTTTTGTTTAGTCCCAAGACTTCCTCTACCATCTTGGCCCGTTCGATCAAATCAACAAATTCAGTGATTCGCTGGGACACCAATTGCAGTTTTATTTCATCCCTTAATCCCCGTAGGAATCTTTTACAACTATCGGCTTCAGTTGGTACAAACTCTGATGCATATCTACCAAGTCTTGAGAACTCCCGTTCATAATCCACTACTGTCATTTCACCTTGTTTAAGCGTCAAAAATTCTTGTTTCTTGTCTTCCATATACATATCCCCAATATACTTCTTTTGAAATTCTTTTTCGAATAGATCCCATGTTACCTGATCAGTCGGTAAATGTCTGATTACGGATTCCCACCATAGATATGCCTCACCCTATAATAAAGATACAAAGACATAATGAGCTTTCTCGTGACGTACATTCTAATCTGCTTTGTAAAATTCTTTTTGTTGCTTCCATCCAGTTTTCAGCTACAGACGGATCAACTCCTTTCGGACGAAAATTGCGTGGCACCGTATTTTCTAAGTTCCTTAATAGGGGCCCATCTAGGAACAGTGCACGTGGTAGCGGTATAGACTCGCTATTATTCACAAGAGCATCGATTAAAACCCTTACTACATCATAATCATTTCTACCTTTTTCATCTCTCTCCCTAATGTTCTCTCTTTCTAGATTGGGAGAGGTGATTTTGATCGGATTTACACTAGGTGTAGCTGACTCTGGTTTTATTTAAATCATATGATTCTTCATCTCCAAAGTGAACATTTCTTCATTTATATCATCAATGTATTTATCAGACATCTTTAATCTATAAAACAAAAATAAATAAATAGGTCAGCATCCAAAATTCCCGACTCAATTTTTAATTTAAAAGTGGCATGTACTACTAAACTCACTTCCGAGCTCAAATTGGCCCGAGAATTGACTAAACCTGATAAGCTCTGATACCAATAAAAATGTAACACCCCCTAACCCTAAACCGTCGCCGGAACAAAGTTACAAGGTATTACTGGACATATCAAACAATTTACTAATTATTCACAAATAAAATAGCACTCATAGTATAATTTAATAATTAAATACCTATATTGGAATTTCAATGCCTAAGCATATATTAAAAGTAGAAAGAAACTTGTTCAATCATTCTAGAAAATTATTCGTAAATTTTTCTTTTATTTATAAAATTTTTAGTGAGATTTACGCTTATTTTCACCTAAATCCCCCTGCAAATTCAGACCAAAACAACCAATACTAATTTATCATTTTATAACTTTATATCATTTTCCTCATCCAAAATATTATAATCATTTAAATACAACCAAAGCATTTAACTTAAGTATATATATATATGTTCATAATTCATATAACTATCTAGTACATGCCACTTAAACAAAGGAAGAATTTCATCACCAAAATCCTCTTGTTGGAGTCGGATTGGATTTGGATGCTGGACCGGGTCAGAAACTCTACTAACCTGCGCACGGAAAACAAACCGTACGCTGAGTATTGGAATTACTCAGTGGTATTATCATAATTCAATTTATAACAATGATCAAATATCGTAAACATACTTAGATAAATAACACATTATACATATAATTATACTAAGTTGTTATATTTCCAATGTAACAATTTTAATATTTGAATTAATATCTCATCCATAGAATTCCAATTGTTCATGAACCTCTGGTTCATCTCTCAATCACATATAATTTCATATCACAATATCTCTTTCATTCAGAGGTTCAAATAATCAAATTTCATATGATTTTCTTATTTCACATAATTACCCCTATTAACATGACTCGGACTTTGGCGGATACTCGGATCCAACCAAACACACCATACTGGCACCCAGTGCCTAATCGGATAGTTCAAGCAATATAGTGACACACAGTGTCTCATCGGCCCCACCAAGTAAAGTGGTACCAGTGACCTTATTGAATCTATCCGAAATAAATAATATGACACCAAAGGTGTCTCATCGACTCAAGGTCGAAGAATCCCCGAACACTTCCAATCCTATGGCATGCCAATTATATCCGACTCAGCCCGACTAGTTAATAGGGTATTTAAATCACATATTCATATCACTTTCACTTTCAACTGAGCATAATCATTCGGATTCAATTCATACATATTATCAATGCAATCTCAATCTCAATCTCAAATCACTTCCAATTTAATTTCACAAATTAATTCAATACTAACACATATTCATCAATTAAGTCCAAGTCATATTCAATTCAAACATCAATACTTACCTAAATTTCATTTTTCATACACATACATTGAAATTAAACATGCAATTATAAATAACTTGAATTATGATAATACAAACCGATATTTACTCGAGCTACTCCTCGATTACTTTTTCCTTCCCCTTCGTATTAGACGTCTCGATTTCCTTGTTTGCTACAATAATAATAACAATTTACATTATTAATTATAGCATTAAATTATAATAAATAATTGAATTTTATTCAATTCCGACTCTTGTTCTTCATTCCACATTCTTTGTACACAATTCTATTATTTACTTATAAGTTCTTTCTAGGCTGTCTACCTCAGTCATTGTCACTAAATCATCTATATCGTGAGTTAAAGAATTCCAAATAAAGATCCGTAAATTTTCTATGAAACTAGACTCACATATCTTCTTGCCATAAAATTTTCAGAATTTTTTATTTAGCCAATTAGTACAGTTTATTCTTTAAATTCACCCCTGTCTGCTGTCTGGCAGTTCCGACCCTTCTTCACTAAAAATTAATTATCCTTTTATACAGAATTCAAATGATGTTATAGTTTATGTCTTATAAAACTAGACTCAATAAGGAATCTAACCATATAAATTATGTTCTCAAATTATTTTTATACAATTTTTTATGATTTTTCTAAGTCAGAACAGGGGATCTTGAAATCACTCTACACCAGTCTTACCAAAATCTAAATATCTCAAAATATAGAATTTCTTTTCTTTCTCTGTTTCTTTCATATGAAAGTAGACTCAATAAGATTTAATTTCATATCTCACTTAACTTCTAATTCCATTTCTACCATTTTTGGTAATTTTTCAAATTTACCTTACTGCTGCTGTCCCAAAACTGTTTTCTTATAACTCATTTTACAACTTAATCCTAATTAAGTTTACTTATTTTCTTAACTTAATTCATACTTTGTTTCTTCTTAAATCCTTTCCATATTCAACTTGACTATCTAATATTCATAATAAAACCCTAATTTATAATTTCTTCCAAATTAATCCCTATAGTAGAAAACTTATAGCTTACTTTACAATTTAATCCTCTTACTAATTCTAACGTCAAATTCTTTCAATTAAACCACTAATTCATCATTTTGTTCATCATATGCTATATTCAAAAACTCTAAAACTTCAAAAACTTCAACTTAAATTCATCAAAACTTTGTTCTAAATCTTATAAAGCATCAAAATTAAAAGAAAAGGACTAAAGCAACTGACCTTTTAAAGCTTAAAACCTTGAATCTTTAGTTTTTCCTTTTTCCTTTCTTTTTCTTCTTTCTTTCCTGCTTCGTATGCTCTCTGTTTCTTTTCTTCTTTTCTTTTTCTTCTATTCTATTACTTTATTATATAATATAATATTATATTAACATAATTATCTAATAATAATATATTTTAAGACATAAAAGTCTCATATTTTTATGCTTATGCCGCCTCAAATATACTAAATAGTCTATTTGCCATTTTAGTCCTTTTTATTTTCTTTTAATCTACAATTCAACTTTTATCCTTTATTCACTTTAGTCCTTTTTCCTAATTTCTCTCAATTAAGTTAAATTCACTAAATAAAAATCTAATTAAACACACTATTAGACTCATAATTACTCCTAATAATTATTTACTAACTCGATTTACTAAGACGGAGGCCCGATAACACACTTTTTCGGTGCCCACAGATTTTTGGGTCGTTACATGATCACTGCTGGGCAACAAGGGTCGATGAGACAAGAGTCGGGCACAAGGCAAAACTCCGAAAAGTTCCAATTTACGCCAATCTCAATGACGTATAATGAGCTATATCAAAGTTTGTTGAACGTACACGTGGTGTCCCCATTTTATTCGAAACCGTTGCAACCTCCATTCCCAAAATGGTATAACGAGAATGCCCAATGTGAGTACAACGCAGGAATAAAGGGTCATTCAATTGAAAACTGCACTACGTTCAAAAAGCTGGTAGAAAAGTTCATTCAAATGGGAGTTTTGAAGATTGACGGTTCATCAAAGCTGAATCACTGTGATGCGACAGTAAATGTGATAATTGAAGGAGGAGACAAGAAAGTTGCGACTCCTTAAAGAGAATGAAGTTTCCAAGCCCTTATACACTTGGAAGTGTTTTGAATAATGGGACCGTGGAGGAGATCCCTGTATTTTTTAGAATTAATCTATAGTAATGTGCAAAACATGTTTGTTGCCTTAGGCCTAAAGGCAATAAGAACTCTTTTGTGAAATAGGCTTATGTCCAAAATTATCATTTCAATAAAATGCATTTTCTTAAGTGAATATTTTTTAATTTTTCATACTGTACATTTTTTACCAATATTCTTTTATTCTTTATTTGTGACCATACTGTCAAAATAGTCATCCTTAGAATCATTTATTCTTTGGATTTGTTTGCCTTTGTACCTAGGTACCCAGATATCAATGACATGAGTGACGTTGTTACTGACTCCCTTTTTGAACGAGATGTGGGTCTAGGGGATCTCAGGACTTTGAAGATAATAGAGATTGTGACATATCTTCTGACTTGTTAAGAATAGTTTAACAAGATGAAAAACAGACCTTACTCTACAAAGGGTCAGTGGACATGGCGAGTCTAGGAAATGAGTGAAGATCGAAGCCTTGCCCACCATAGAAACAAAAGCGAGACATCATTGTCTTTACATGATTGCATCAAGATATGCCTAGGCACGAGGAGGCTATGGAGTGTTCGAAGAGGCACATGCTAAGAGTTTACCGATAGCCAGGTCGATTATAAGGTTCAGTTACTACTAGTCTACCAATGAAAAGGAGGTTGCATCAATTATGCCATAAATGCCAAAATTGGGGAAGACAAGACTTATGTGCTTCTTCCATTTTTCCTATATGTGGGGCATAGATGTTACGAGGACGATTTCGCCAAAAGCATCTAGTCAACACTAATTTATTTTTGGGATTATCAATTATTTCACTAAGAGGGTGAAGGTCAGTTCCTATAGAAAAGTAACAAAGTCAACCGTCATCAAGTTCAATTTAAAATTCAAATTCAAGTTCGAATTCAAAGGAATGAGAAGGAAAAAGAAAATAAAAGAAATAAATCATCAAAAAAAGATTTTGAAAGATGATTAAAACTTGTAAAGATTGGCATAAACTAGTCACCATTTACCCTCTATGCTTCTCGAATATGGGCCAGGACCTCCATTGGGGTAATACATTTCTCATTGGTTTATGGGATGGGTGCAGTCTTGCCCATCGAAGTTGAAATTCCTTATCTTCGGATTTTGTCAGAGCTGAAGTTGGATGAAGCAGAATGGGTTCAATCTTGGTATGATCAACTGAATCTGATCGAGGAAAAAAGGTTAAGAGCCAGCCGTCATGGTCAAATGTACCAGAAGCAAATAATATGGGCTTACAATAAAAAAAGTCCACCCTAGAGTGTTCCATGAAGGAAACCTGATATTGAAAAGATCCTCTCTATGCAAAAGAACTTCAGAGGAAAAAGGATGCCTAATTGAGAAGGACCTTATATTAAAAAGAATGCCTTTTTTGGAAAGTATTGATACTAGCCGTGATGGACGGCAAGAGTCAGCTGAACCCAGTTAATGCAGACTCAGTCAAGAAACACTTTGCTTAAGAAGGAAATAGGCCAAGGCGAAAACCCGCAAAGGGGCCCTTTTGAGGCTTTCCGCAAAAAAAAAAAATCGGATAGGCCAATGTGAAAACCCGCAAAGGGCACTTTGAGGCCCAAAAGGGCTTTGAGTCGAAAACCCGAAAAGGGCGGCTCAAATTATGATCAAATCGTGATGGGGCATACAGTAGTCTCGCTACGCTTGAATTAACAATGAGGAAGTATGTTACGTCTTGGGGCATCGACAAAGTATTCTGGATCCCCTAAACACATATTTAGCTTAAAATGGTCCTCAAGAAGTTTGAACAAGAGAAGCTCAGGCTGCGATATCTGGGGCACATAGCTTTTATTTTACCCATTTTTGAATTTGTTATTGTTTTCAATATACACCCCAATCAATTTTCTTGGTTATCTTTTATAACTTATTTGTTTCGAGCTATGCTCTTGATTAATTTCTTTCTTGTCCATTGATCTTTTTCAAGCATTTTATTTTGAAGTAATGATTATTGGACTAATACTTTCATAAAAGGAGTTTCGCATATTACTCTGGAAGCTTCTAAATAATATGAGAATCTGAAACAGGACTATTGTTCAGAACTCACCAAGCCTAAGGGGATTGGAAACATTGAAAAATGATTGTCTTTTCAAATTCTTATTGGATAAGACAATTTCATTGGTAACACCATATCGGCAAATGATGAATCCAAGTATAAAAGGGGGTTATTTTCGGAATACCCTGCATACATACATCTGGTCATTATACTCAGTGGATGATATAATAGACCAAATTGATTGAAAATTCCATACCTCTAAGTGATAACTGAATGGATGAAGAAACCAATGTTTTTCCCCAGAAGTTGCAGTGGGAGGTATAAATTTTTATGTCCTAAGGTTTAAGGAAAGGGACTCTGGAATTACAGCGGGGCAAGCTTGTTGGGCAGAATGATTGTTTCTTTGGGTTTTTGTCTAAGATACCAGCTGAACGAGAAAGCAGGGTAGCGCATCAGTGATAGAACCTTGACGAACTATGAGCAATGACAACCCATAGGGATCATTTCCCAATTTCCAATTAGGAGCATTTGATTTATGCCGATCATTGTGTCCTAATCGTTTTAAAAAAAAATCATTTTCATGACATCCTGCATTCATGCAAATGTCATCCCTAATATCATTTAGTTAAGAGCATTAGATTCATTCCGATCATGCGTCCTAATCATCATTCTCATTACATTCTGCATTCATGCAAAAGTCATCCATAATACATTCAAATATACAGGACAGGTCCATTAGAGGATGGTGTAGTAAAATTGAAAATTTCAGATTTTGTTCCTAAACAGATCAAACTGAAGAATGAAGTCTTCCTGAAGATAGTAAGGAAGCAAATTGAAAATTTTAGATTTTGTTCCCTAGTGGAGCAAACTGAAGAATTGAAAATTTCAGATTTTGTTCCCCAGTAGATCAAACTGAAGAATGAAGTCTTCTTGAAGATAGTAATGAAGCAAATTGAAAATTTCAGATTTTGTTCCCTAGAAATGGTAGTGGGGCAAACTGAAGAATTGAAAATTTCAGATTTTGTTCCCTAGTGGAGCAAACTGAAGAATTGAAAATTTCAGATTTTGTTCCCTAGTGGAGCAAACTGAAGAATGGAAAATTTTAGATTTTGTTCCCTAGTGGAGCAAACTGAAGAATGAAGTCTTTCTGAAGATAGTAAGGAAGCAAATTGAAAATTTCAGATTTTGTTCCCAAGTGGATTAAACTGAAGAATGAAGTCTTCCTGAAGATAGTAAGGAAGAATTGAAATTTTCAGATTTTGTTCCCAAGTGGATCAAACTGAAGAATGAAGTCTTCCTGAAGATAGTAAGGAAGCAAATTGTAAATTTCATGTTTTGTTCCCTAGATATGGTGGTGGAGGAAACTGAAGAATGAAGTCTTCCTGAAGATAGCAAGGAAGCAGACTGAGGACATCAGATCATGTCTCCCCGAGTTTGCAGTGGAGCAGATCAAAAGATAGTGGATACTGCCTTCATGAAATTGAAGCTATCAAGATGAAGTTCCAATACCGTTCAAGTTGCAGGGGAGTTGGAGTCATTTGAAGAAGACGAGGATCAAGAAGTTAAAGTTCAGCCAAAATGGGGCAAATTTGGTCCTTTTATAGTCTTTGCTCTATTCTCGTTACACGACAATGAGTAAAGAGGGGCAACTGCAAGGCCCAATTTAGCAGCCCGAGGTCCACACCAATACCAGAAAATAAAACAAAATAAAAACAGATTTGAATAAAGCCCAAATGGCCCAACATCGAAGCCCAAATTATTAGGCCCAACTAAACCCTAAAATTTCAGCATCCTAAATCAGTTTAGGTGTTTTGGTCGTGCGCCGTTCCCACGCCAATAGAGCCGCCATCCGCGCCATCCACCACGCCCACGTAGCATGTCCCACGTCTTCCGTGATCTCCGCGTGCACCTGCAAAGAGGGGCCAAATATTCGGTACCAAGCAGTTGTAATTTAGGCTATATAAAGCCATTCTTAACATTGTAAAGTGGGGGGGGGATCTACTTGTTGTTTACACGATTTACACAAGAAATACAGAGAACAATACATTGAATCCTACAGAAAATCTTAATAGAAGCACAAAGAAGGTTGATTTTTTTCTTTTCTTCATTTTCTGTCTTGGTTTATTTTGTTTCATTTCTCTTTTTTTGTTATTTAAAAAAATTGCGTCTTAAACGAAAAGAGTTTACCTTGTTTTGGCCAGCGTTGGCGGCGGGAGCTCCGGCGGGGAATCGTCAGATTAGGGGCGACTCAAGCCTTAATGAGAAAAACGAAAGAAAGAATAAGAAAGGGAGAGGGGAGAAGCTTTAAAGTTTTTTAAACAGAGATTGAGATGAATAAGAAATAAAAGTGGGTTTTGAAACATTGAATGAAACAGCTGTTTGGGGGGAACATGAATCCGCGTGCTCCTACTTTAAAAGGGGGATTTACGCTTCTGGTCCCTCACTTTTGTTGTGCCATTTGATCAAGCTTTATTTCTTTTTTTTTATTTGGCCCTCAAATTTCATGTGGTTTTTCAATTTGGTCCTTTGGGTTGTCATGGTGAACATGCGCAGGGAACCAAGGGAATATTTTCCCATCTAGTCCCTGCTAGTTTCAGTGCGCTTCATTCGGATCCTCGATTAACTTTTTAGTATTTATATGGTGCACCCCGAGATTTTAGCTTGTTCTCATCCCCGTTTTTTAGTTATTTTGCTATTTTTACTACTATCCCTATTATTTAGCATTTTTATTACTATTAATTATTTATTACCATTATTTTTTTTAACTAACCTTATTATTATTGTTTTGTTATTATTAATACTACGGTTTACTTAAAAATTTTTTATTACTATATACGTACATACTATTATTGTAATAACTATTATTATCATTATTATTATTATCCCTATTAATTTCAATATTGTCACTATTATTTTATCATTAATATTATTCTGATTTTTCCTACCACTTTCATTATTATATTATTATTATTATTACCATTTTTTTATTATTACTATAACTATATTATTATATTTATTTCTATTATCAGCATTATTATTGTTATCTACATTATTGTTATTTCTTTTATGTTTTTTACTATTATCTGTTTATTAATATATTCCATCGTTATTATTGCATTTTTTGTTACTATTATTACTATTCTATGGTTTTATTATTGTATATAGATTTTTTGACATCATTCGCTAAATCTGACCATTTTTACGTCTAAACCAGTTTTCTATTTCCAAGGTTACATCGACTTTTTTCCACCTTTTTACCCAAACTCATAAAAAGGCTTTCACAAAGGTTGTGTTTTGTGTTTGGAAATTTGAGGAATCGTGCCCTAACGTGCTGGGCTTCGGTTTTTCGTTTGATCAAATCATCAAATATCCTTTAGGGTTGTGTCTGTGTTTTCTTAAATTAAAAACAAGGCAATATTTTGTGCTTGGAAGTTTCAAGAAATTGTACCCTAACGTGCTGGGTTTCATTTTTCCGCTCGTCCAAAGGACTAAATATCCTTTTAAAATTTGACCGTGTTTTCTCGACTTAAAAAATAAGGCAATATTCCATGTTTGGAAATTTGAGGAATTGTGCCCTAACGTGCTGGATTTCGGTTCTTTCATTTGGCCGAATAATGGAATATCCCTTTTTTTAAATTTGCAAAGCATGAATTTTGGAAATCATGAGATGATCTTGGTGATAAGGGTTTGAAACATCGTATCCTAATGTACTGGATGTGATGTTTCGTTCTCTCGGAACTAGAGAATTTCGATATCCAATTTGAATTATCTAAACATTTTTAAAGGATTCAAATTTTAAAATCTCTTCCAATTTTCAACATTAAGGACATTAATCAATCAATACGATACCAATTTTGGGCGTTGCGAGGGTGTTATTCTTCATCGTGCGTAACCGACTCCAGAACCTGTTTTCTTAAAACTCGTAGACCAAAATGTTTTCTAGAGTGACCCAATCCCACTTCAAAAATAATTGGTAGCGACTCCGTTTTCCTTTTTAAAGTCGACCCGTTTTCCAAATAAAAAAATAATTTCGACGGCTGGAGAGTACAATTAAGATTCAACGATTCTGATGTTATTATAAAACACACTTTGTAAGGCAACCCAAATGATATCAATTAAATAAACGGTTGCCTTCAAATATTACAATCCAATTTAAATTTACACTTGATTGGATGTTGAATTTAATTCACCTTGTGTATTTCATTTAATTATATCGTATATAACTTATTTATTTAACTCAGTTAATAATAATAGAAAAAAAAAAGAATTAATCAAGCTAAAAGTCATTTTCTGAAATATTAAAATTGTGGTAGCAAAATAATATTATACTGACAAAAAAGTCTTAACTTCATTGCATATACTTCCGTTGTTTGAATAACATACAACTTTAATTATATATATGTTCTAACAACTTTTATCGCTTTTAATTGTTATTTATTAGTAACAATTTAATTTATTTATCTACACACGTTTTAGTTTTTATTAAAAAGGATTGACTCTTTAAATAATTGCACCCATCCATCTTGTCTATAGAGTAGTTAGTGTTGCCATTGTATTCACAAATATTTTTATACTTTTTAAAACTAAATCAAAAGTTTAGTCACATTATAAATTTACTATTTATTTATTTAAAATTTTATAAAATTTGAAGAGGTAAAATTAAAATTTTTCATTTTAGACATTTTGCTTTCATCCCCAATTCTAACACATACACAAATCTATCACTGTATAATAAGAATGCGTATTTGTAAAAACAATTTATATTAATTATTTTTATTTTTAACATGTGTATTCAAAAGGTGTAGGTAACTTACAAATCAATTTATTAATTGTTCTAAAATTACTTAGAAAATTTTAAAACATAAAATTATTTTATTATTTTTAGTTGTTTTTATTTCTAAATAATATATTTTCTAAAGTATATATAGAAAAAATGCCTTACCTTTGTTGACACATGGGAGCACATTGTTGCTTTTTTTTTTTTTTTTTAACATTACAGAAAGTTTTAATTTTGGGGTTTTATTAATTTATTATGCTTAAATTTAAAATTTAATGTGTGTAATTTAATTTCTGTATTTTTATAATGTTATCAACTTGTTCAAATAGTTTATATCATTAACTTTTCGATTATAATGTTATGTGAATTTATATAATTTGAAGGGTCTTAAGGTCGGATAGTCGACTATTCATTTCTTTTGGGTTTGTCTTACTTCTTTTTTTGTTTTTGTTTTTTGACATTATAACACAATAGTCAAACTTCTAATTAGCCTCAATATTATGTTGATGATTGAAATTTCACCTATATACTTTAATTTTTGACATGCTTTGGTTTCTCTACTTTTATAATGTCATTAAGTAGTTAAAATAGTTAATATTGTTAACTATTTCAATCAAAACGCTAATGTGAATTTTTTTTCTAACAAAAAAATATTTCATAATAATGAGTTTGAACGTACTTTTAAGAGAAAATCCACATCATCAATTTCAACATTACTTTTATTGTTACATAACTATCAAATATTTTTTCAAATTTAAAATTTCATACCAGTAATTTTAATAGAAGAAATTTAACAATGATAACAACTAAACCTAAATTTTTAAATAGGAAGAAAAAGAGATTAAATTTATAAAAATAAAAATATGATAACTAAATTCAATATATATAAAATATATAAAGACTTGGAACATATTTTAACTTTCAAATTTTTATTCCATACCTATTTTTCATTAGGATTTTTATTTAACCGATTCACATGTACAAATTCATATACAATACCTTTTTAAAAATAATAATTAAATTAAATTATAATGATATTTAAAATAGGGAAAATATTTGATATATTGTCAATGAAAATTTTAAACTCCACAAATAATATTAGAGATTGGCGAACGTCTTATAAAACATAATAAAATATTAAAAAATAAATAATTAAAAAAACACACATAATAATTTTTTTAACTACTTATAAAATTAAAAAATTCTTTAAATTTATGTTAATTCTTTGGTAACAAATTGAAGGCATACCAGCCAAAACTAAATTATTTTTACGCGCCACGTGGAGAAACACAAGTGGATGCTCACAATTTGATACCGGAAAAATTCGCCCGCGAAACAGAAGGGTTAGGCAAAATTTTAAAAAACGAGATCGAAACAAAAATCCCCAGCTTTAAATAAATAATAAAATAAAATCTCATAGATTAAAGACGAAAGGAAGCGATCGTCTCCGTCCAATTCCATCCAGTCAAATCCAACGACCCATAATTCCCACGTTACCGATCCTCGCACACAAAAACTAACCAATCGAATATCTCCATTCTTCCGTATATATTCATATTCACCTTTCACTTCTCTCATTCACCACTGACTGCACTTTCTAAACTTTAGAAATCACAAGTAGTTTCCAATGGCGCCCAAAGCCGAGAAAAAGCCAGCCGAGGAGAAAAAAGCCGAGAAGGCCCCAGCTGAGAAAAAACCAAGAGCCGAGAAGAAGCTCCCTAAAGAAGCCGGGGACAAGAAGAAGAAGCGAAGCAAGAAGAGCATCGAAACCTACAAGATCTACATCTTCAAGGTGCTGAAGCAAGTCCATCCTGATATCGGCATTTCCAGCAAAGCCATGGGTATTATGAACAGCTTTATCAACGACATCTTCGAGAAGCTGGCTCAGGAATCTTCGAGGCTCGCACGCTATAACAAGAAGCCCACCATCACCTCCCGTGAGATTCAGACTGCCGTAAGATTGGTCCTGCCTGGGGAGTTGGCCAAGCATGCTGTTTCAGAAGGGACCAAGGCGGTTACAAAGTTCACCAGTTCTTAGTTTCCAAAAATCTGGGAAATATGGTTTTGTTGTAAAAATCAGTAGCTTTTTGTGGGTCTTCCTGTAATTTGCGGAGCTTAAATGGAAATTTAACCATATTTTGAATTTATCTTCCTTCTTTTAAATTAACAATTTAGTGTAAGCAGCATTATTTTTTATTTTAAAAATATATCTTCCCCCTCCTAATAGCATAGGATTGTACAGCATCCTAAAGAATCCAACAACAAAACACATTGCTCAACATGTTACAACTTACATTCATCAGAGGGCTATTGATACCAAACAAACATCATTGCGTGTATTTTTCACTATTACTTGATTTTAAAATAATTAAGATTCCATAGTTTGGATGTGGTTGTATAGGGTACTCAGTAAGGCAACCTAAACGGAGATCAATCAAACAAATGGTTGCCTTTTTATTTTACAGCCCAAACTAAATTTACAATTTAATTCACCTTAATTTTGTATTGTATTTTAATCACTTATATTTGAAATGTTAACATGTTGTAATATTTTAGTTGATGTGGCATGTTAAATCATCATTTCAAACAAAAATTTTCTTATAATTTATACTATCGGTTCACATATTTTTTTTATTTTGAGTAATTTATTTTTTTATGTTTTTTTAACTTCCCTTTTTTCCCTTTATTTTTCATTATCTTCTGCTTCTCCCTCTATTTTTCTCCTTTTTCAATTTTTTAACGTAATTTTTCTTTGCTTTCCATTTATTTAAACTAGTCCCTATACTTATTTTTTTGAACAATTTAATTTTTTTTAACTAAGGTGAGCTTGTGGACTAGTTTTAACAAATGGAAAATAGAAAAACTACGTTAAAAGAAATAAAGAAGGGAAGAAAACAAATGGAAAGAGAGGAAAGTTAAGAGAACATAAAACAAAAAAAAATATAAGGACCGATTGTAGAATTTAACCTAAAATTTTCGTTTAAAATAATAATTTAATGTGTCACATCAGCTTACTGTTACATCCTTAACGGCAATTAACTACTCAGTGACTAAAATATTACAACACAATAACGTAAAGGACTAAAACGTAACATTTTAAAGAAAAATGACTAAAATATAACTTGAGGCAAACATAAATAACTATTTTAATAATTTATCCTTCATTAAATCATTTATTATATAACTTATTTGTTTATTTCAATTAACACTGAAAAAAAAAAAAAGAATTAGTGACACAAAATGTTGAAATGTAGTTTAAAAAAGTTATTATCACAAAAAGTCATGGGATCATTGTCTATAGTTCGGTTGTTTGAGGCATATACAATGGCTCTGAACACTGAAAACTTATTTTAAATTTTATATATTGTAATAATATTTGTCGTTTTGAAATATTATTTTTAGCATATTTTAGTTTTTATCGAAAAATATCAATCCCTTCAATTACTGGACTGATCCATTTTGTTCATTTGATTAGTGTTCTTTTTAGAAAAAAATAAAATAAAATTGAACCGGATTAATTAAATAGAAAATTGATCAATACATTAATTTAAAGAGAGAGTTTAAATTAAAATGGACCAATTGAATAGAGTTAAAAATTTCGTTAAACTAATTTTTTATTTTTAAAATATATTCTTTAATTTTTATTTTAATAATTTATTTAATTAAATCAAATCAACCGTTAGAGATCAAAATTGATGGTATGAAGTATTCAATCTCTAGTGTAATTAAAAAATATTGAAAAGAATTAATTCCTTAAATAAATGAACTGACACCTTGTTGTAAGAGAAGGGTTAGTGTATTTGGACTAAATTACATAAAAATGCCTTTTCCTATGCATATTTATAGAAATGGGCCGATTATACGATTATTTATCGAAAATGGTCGATTTTTACAAAACGCGCCTACATTACAGCGTTTTAGGAGGAAAAAGCCAGAAAATCGCTCCCTTGAAGAAACTTTTTTCGCCACGTCAACAAAACGCTTCCACGTGGACGTGTTTTGCTGATGTGGTGAAAAACGCTTCCTCAAGGGAGCAATTTTCTTGCTTTTTAAAATTCCAATGGGCAATTTTTTTTTACCGTTGGAGGCGGGTTCCAACAGTAAAAAAAAGTATAAAACCCCCCACTCATATTATTTCACACATAAATTCTTAACAATTTAGCAAAAAATCTTTACAATTTCTCCCTAAAGCTCTCAAATTTCTCATTAAATTTAGAAAAGCTATTTATAATTAGTTATTTACTTTAATTTGTTTCTAAATTAGTATTATTTTTTTTTTATAATTTCAAAAATATTTGATTGTGTTAGCAATGGCCAGGGAATTAATTCGTCTCGATCATAAACATATCTCCGTTGAACAAATGAAAATGGTAACGGTTTATTTTAAACTTTGAATATTTTTTAATATTTTTTCATTTATGTAATTTTAATTAATTTTAAAATTTGAATATTATTTAATATTTTTTTCATTTTTGTAATTTTAATTAATTTGTATTTTATAATTTTTTATAATAGTCTGTAGATCGGGTGTTACAATGTTATATTTGTAACATGTCTGGTCCGCTATCACCGTTGATAGAAAATTACTTGAGGAAGGCGGGTTTTTGGCACGCGACCACTATAGGCCAGGGGTATAAGTTGGACTCGAAACTCATCAGCGTGTTAATAGAGAGGTGGAGACCGGAGACGCACACATTTCATCTTCCATGCGGAGAGTGTACTATCACTTTGGAGGACGTCCAGTTACAATTAGGATTGCCGGTGGATGGGGCCGCATTCATTGGGTCCGTTCAATCTGCTGATTGGGGAGCCATATGCTACGATCTTTTGGGTGCGATTCCGAATAATATTTACGGAGGTCGGATCAAGATGGGCTGGTTACGAGACACATTCCTAGAGCCGGGGAATGATTCGACTAAATTAGAAAGAATACGATATGCTCGGGCATACATCCTTTAGATGATTGAAGGTTATCTAATGCCAGACTTGTCAAGGAACCTCGTACATCGGAGGTGGCTTCTAAAACTCGTTGATTTTAGAGCAGCTGGCGAACTTAGTTGGGGGTATACCATGTAACACCCCAAACCCAACCTAGTCGTTATGGCCGGATCTAACGATGTCACATAGAATGGGATTTGAAAGCGAATTTATCAAGTTAAAACCGTTTCCGTTTAATATCTTCTATTAATCTCTCGTTGATTTCAAACATTTCCTCGTTAATTTGATTTGTTTAGAAACATATTCTATAGCGGAAGCTTTTGAAACTGTGATATTTTAAGAAAACCTTTCACGTTTAGGGAAAACTTTGTTTTTATTTAAATTGAGTTTTCATTGAACTTTTGCAGTTTAAAAAATCCATAAAATCAGTTAAAACCCCAAAATAAAGGCAAACAGTCCAAAAGTCCAAATCACATAAAAAACACCCTAAGAATAATAGAAATTAAAAACCTCAATGGAATTAACTCAGTTCAATAGTCTTGTGGTCACCGTTGAGTCCTCCGCCGCACCAATCCGTCTAAGTCTGGGGATTACCTGTATAGATAAAACAGAAAGGGGTGAGTTTACGTAAACTCAGTATGTAATCCCCACAGAAGGCATGCATATAGTCTCACAACAGTTATCAGTCAAATGCAATTTGGGGCCTAAGCCCATTACAGATTCAGATACAGTTTAGGCCTTAGCCCATTAAGACACAGTTTGCATATAGTAATAGAAATCAATATCCTACCTTTCAACCTCTACACACTGTCTCCGACCATTCCTACACATCATATGGGGTTTAAAACACCCACCCAACCCAACATACCAAGTCGTACCGAATGTGACACGTATCAATAATATTGCAGCTGAGCTGCCAGATAATAGACATGAAAGCCTTTCAGTACACTTCCTTCAATAATCAAACATCCCACCTCAATGCAGATGGAACTAAACATGCTCAATGCAGAGATACAAAATTACATGCTACATTTCAGTTATTAGTCCTATATACAGATCAGTAAACATGTATAAATTATCATTCTCAATACATATAGTATAATCAAATCACATGATTTAGGGTGTAAGTAGCGCTTACCAACCCTACAGTAGGTTCACAGTCGACTTGGGCGACTCGTGCAACCTTAGGATCAATTTAGCTAAATAGGCCCACACACCCATGTGGTTTGCGCCCACAAGGCCACACCTCGGCCATCACACGGCATTGACTTGCGCACTGCCTTCCCTTCATCGATCACACGGTCGTGTTATCGCACATGGCCTACCACACGAGCGACCACACGCCCGTGTGGCGTCGACAGTTTACAATTTTTGCTTTCGCTAAATCTCGTTTTTTTCATTTTTGGGTACACATCTGTTATCTATTCGATGCGAAACCACCCCTGAGCCTGCTAAAACCTAAAAATAACACCAAAAACCTGATCAATTCCATCTAATGAAACCAAACCATACATCACCCAAAACGTCAACTCAAGAAAATACCTCGAATGGAGGTTCGATCACTTACCCGAGTGAATACGAAAGTCTGCAGAGCCTACTCACTGGAAAACGCGAATTGACTCCCTCGAGCAGTACCTAAACACGAAATCGGTACATTAACAACACGAAACTGCTTCCCATTACACCAAAACTTTCATGAAAACTTACTTCAAGTAGCCAACCACGAAGGTTTGCATGATAGAGAAGTGACCAAAAATAAAAAAGATGACGACTAGAATGAAAAGTTTGAAAAAGATGAAATTTTGATGAAGACGTCAAAAAAAAAAACCCACAAGCATATTCGACAAGAGAGAAAAAGAAAAAGAAAAACAAAACTAATTAGATTTTCCCCCAATCCCTAAATTCATTCTCCCACTAACCCACTTCTCAGAATTCCTATTTGACCGAAACGCTCTCAGGTAAACGAGAAGAAATAAACTCCCACGCTCGCGCAGGGATTCGAACACAAGACCTTCAGCAAACTAACACTCTTCTTAACCCCCGGACCAGTAGGCCTATTCTAACATGGTTTTACAAATAATTTAATATAAGCCTGCTGAACAAATATAAGGCTTAAGTCAGACAAATACCAAAATTTTCCAAATGTAAGGCTTGAACTTGAGACCTCATACACATACACCCAGAACACTTAACCACTGAAGCAGATACACAGATGTGTCAAATATTTACAGACACAGAAACAAATATTTTGGGGCGTTACATGCTGTGTTGGCAACATTGTACCAGGAGATGTGCAGGGTGATGCCATGAAATAAAGCCAAAATTAGAGGTTTCCTATCACTACTACAATCATGGGCTCGGTTTCACTTTTCATTTTTACGTCATCGAGTGAACTAACTATATACATTCCCACTCATAACAAGGTAAAATTTTTATTTGATTTTACAGTTATTCCATAGATTTAAAATAAAATTGTATGCTGAAATTTTATTTTATAAGGTGGAACCATCCCACGAGTTATGTTGGAATACCTACTGCTCTTGAAGATATACGACTTCTATTAGACCAACGGTCAGAAGCGCAAGTAAGTATTAAATAAGATATATACACATAAAATAGTCATTTCATATTTAGTATTTAGTATTTAGTATTATGTATATGACTAATATTTTTATCCCTTTCATATAGTTTCAATGGACACCATACGAGGATCCAGCAATACGGGCAGTAATTCTGGAAGAATTATTTCAAAATCTGAACATTTGGCATGTTAAGGTCCCATTGGTAAACTATTCTATTGTCGAGATGCACCAGACGGATAGAGTGCTGCGACAATTTGGATTTCGAAAATTGATTCTTGGGGAACCTGAGGTACTCGACGAGTAGCACAAAATTGACTTGCGGCTAACGAATATGAATTGACAGTTATTCTAGTCGAAATATATCGAAATTTGGAAAAACCAGTATGATCATATACCTGATCGTGAACTGATCATTGTCCCAGAGTTAGTGTGCACCCGGATTACAGGTCATGGTTTAGGATCCATGGAAAGCCATATTTGTCATCGGAAGAGCAAAGGGCTCGGCAAATCTGTGTGGAAAGGGAATGGCGGGGTCCTTTAAATCCAAAGAGAAGTTGTGATGGGACAGACCCATGAACAGCGCCCACACAATCACCGGGCCCATCAATAGCGTCTATGTAATCACCGAGCCCAATGCCTCAACCGACGACACCCATATCACAACCCCTTCAAATTATGTTAGGTGCGTATCCTAGCCCTTATATGTATCCTAACCCTTATATGTTTCCTTTGCCCAATCCTATGCCAGGTTGGAATGCATGGCCCGGTGCATCTCCTTTCCCAATGACTCCCACTCAACCGATGATAAATAGGTTATCGTCTTAGGAGGGGTCGCACGGGGCATCATCAGTGAGCTCATCTTATTACCATTCCACATCGCCTTATGGGATTCAAACACCTCCGTCGTAGGTGATGCAAACACCTCCACATTCTTTATTCTACCAATATGGGTCATCCTCCAAACACCCACAACTGGAGCAACCACAACCCCGGCTGGAGCAACTAAGGAGGAATGCAGCGCGTAATCGTCGTCCACCCTATGTGGCACTAATTCCGACCGGCATATACATTGATTTTTTTAAAAAATATTTGTAAAAGTTGTTTTTATATTGTTTCCTTTAATAAAAAAGTTGTATTTTTTTATATTTTAATAGTAAATTAATTTTATAATTTAAGTAAAATATAAGTTCTTTTGAATAAGGCGAAATAGAAATAATGCAACATCGTTTCATTACAGCAATTATTAACTATTTTGGTTTGGACATGATCGAATTGTATTTCCTGGGTTCCTACACCATCCATACAACTTCTGTTGGTTCGTTTTTTTCGAATATCCATATTATTACGTATTCTACTCGAGTAAGGTTGACCTTTTAGTTTGCGATGCAATTCTCTATCCGGTAACAACTTAAACAGAGCAAGTGATATAGACGGCCACTTACGTTCATCTGGGATCGATGAGAATACGTGTCTCCACACATTGTACATGTTTTCTACTTTGTACACTTCGTCGACATATCTTATAGGATCCAAACGGAGATTCTGACAAGCTGAAATTGCATGAGCGCATGGATAACGAAGTGGGCCAAATGTCCCATAGTCGCAAGTCCTATTTATCAAGTGTACGCGATATTTCCCGCCGGTAATACATTGGGTCAGTCTCTCTAACTCCGTCGCACGAAACCATAGGTTGTTACGATTGTGACACAGTGTGCCTCGTGTTGGCCCGTACCTTTACCTTGTTAATTTCTTGCAATACCTTCTGTAACCATATATGACCTCTCTGCATTCAGCTTTTATAACTCGCTGCTCACTTTGAAAATAGTGTGCCAAACGAAAATATGTCTCTCGCACAACCGAGGTTATCGGCAAATGACACGTTCCTTTTAGAACGTAATTTATGTATTCAGCAAGGTTTGTAATCATATGACCATATCGTAGGCTGTCGTAGCATGCTTGTGTCCACTATTCGAAGGGTATGTTATAGAGGTAGTCTGCGCCTTGATCGTTAACTGAATGCAAAATCCCCAACATCGCATGAAAATGGTCCTTATTGAACTCGTACCCTGCCAATATAAGTTGATAGCGAAAATTACATACCAATATTCCATTCAGAATAAATTGAATATTACAACCGAAAGTATATTAATAGAGATTAAATACCCATGTTGGTCACTTACTTTCATTCAGTCGTAGACTGATATTGTATATAATAGTTGAACACAACGTGCCTTAGACAATACTGATGGCGTGTGCGATCCCATAGGCTTTCATATCGCTCAATTACGGCTAGTATTCCAGTGCCCCAGTCCGATATAATGCAGATATCAGGTTGGGGGCATACATACCTCTTTAACCTAGAAAGAAAGAAATCCAAGTCTTTAGTCGACTCCCCCGGTGTTATTGTAAATGTAATTGGAAGGATTCTCACACCGCCATCCTATGCCACAACTAGCAATAGCCGATGGGTATATCTACCATACATAAATATACCATAAATTTTTACCAATGGCTTGCAATACACAAATGCGTCCTGACATTTATTAAAGCTCCAAAATAGACATTTGAACACTTGGCATCCACGGAGCAATTGGTCGTTGTAGTACGTAAGAACCGTTTCAAGGTCTGTTATGCAACCTGGGACGTACCTCTCCAGCACCTAACACCACTGCCAAACCTCACTATATGAAGCGTCCCACCCATTATGCATATTTTCCAACGCCTTTTGCTTAGCTATTCAAGCCTTGCGGTAAGAGGGAGTGTACCTCATTTGGCTACGAATACTAGCAGTTATGTATGTCACAGAAATTCTGGGATCCGCCTTCAAAATTGGAAGTATTAAGCTAGCTATCATGCTTGAATCCATCTTGGGATGATCTTGTGAAACACTTGTCAACGAAGTACGTTAAATAATGCAACATTAAGTAATAACAATATTATTCAAAACCCTAAACACCCATTGATACTGTACCGACAACACATGTATGTGGACTTTTTTATCTCCCACAAGCTTGTCTTTTTCCTTAAAGAACCCATTGTTTGCAATGATCATGTACCGTCTTGTACTGTATACTTGGCCTCGAATTTCTCGGAGTTGGATTTAACCATGTTGCAGTTAACCCCGTTATTGATGCTATGTTGTTTCAAAACACCAAGAAAACTATGTTGTTTCAAAACACCAAGAAAACTATCCTTACTGGAAAACTCCTTACCAACTTCCAAATCACCCAAATCCAATGTCGAACCTATACGATCACACGTTCTGTGTGGTAGATCTGGAAGCTCCAGCGCATCATCTGCCGATATATCGACATTATGCATATTGGCTGGAGGCGAGTACGCCCTGAATCGTGGATCTTTTTCTTCTTTATCTGAACCCTCTTTAAAATCTCCATGTTTGGATGGAACAGGCTCCGGTTCAGAAAATAATGCAACTTCTGCACAATCGGGGTCGGGCTCTTGAGGTGGATCCACATCAGACTCATTATCTAACCCACCAACATCTGCAACGTACGAGGTCCCCTCGCAGGTGGACATCGTAGGGAGTACATCATCCCTTCTTGTGGACATTTCATAACATCCCCAATCATATGTGGATTGTCAACCACTAGAAGTTAATGTCGTTCCCTAATACGTATTTCCAGCATCGAACATCAACCCATCGATGTGCATGTCCCATCCACTAATTGAGTGTCGTGCAGGAGTTGTGTTTTCCATACTGTCACCAAACATGGGCACTTCTATGTTCTGCCTCCCACTAACGGAGTGTCGGCTAGGGCTCGTGTATTTCTTTCAAACCGCAGTTGATGTTGAAGTCGCAAATGTTTCATTTGGCGATGAAAATTGAACCTATAACTTAAGATAGGGTGATCCACTAGCGAGATGAGTCTGCACCATTGCCTCAAAGCTACGAACACCTTTGATATCAAATGAGTCATATGTCACGGGATCAATTGAAGCACAGAATCGATACTTAATAGAAGAATCCCTACTTGGCATCGTTCCGAAGATTTTGCACCTAATTCTTTTACGAAATTCTGTAAAATCTATACTCTGATTAAAAGCCATTCACGCTGTGTTCTCTGATAAAAAACAACACCGTTCTCGGTGTCATGGACCTCACCATCATAGTAAATAATTGCATTAATACGTTCACTCATCTTCAATTTCTATTTTGTTTAGCCTCTCTAACTTTTCTTGCTGAAACTTATGCAACCTGAGAATGATATTTGCCTTGTTTATAGCCAAAGGCCAAGCATGAACTACTTTAGAAAAAGAGCGTCCATGTGGGAGCTTTTTTTAGAAATTTTGTTGACATTGCATCCTGCTTGAAGCGTTTTTGACACTATTTGTTCAGAAACGTCTTCTCAAAAATATTTTTTCAAGAACTACTGTAGCAAAAGAGCATCCACGTGGGAGCTTTTTCTGTATTTTTGCTGACAGTGCACCTTGCTTGAAGCGTTTTTGACACTATTTGTTCAGAAACGTCTTCTCAAAATTATTTTTTCAGGGTAAAAATAGTCAATTTTGTTAAAAAAATAAACACAATGTTATTTAAAAAAACCTAAACCCTAATTTAATTAATTTTAACCCTAAACCCTAATTTAATTTATTTAAAACCTTATAACCCTAATTTACTTAATCTATTTGAAAAACATAAGCCCTCATTTGATAAACCCAAAACCCTAATTTAATTTATTTTAAACCTTAACTTAATTTATTTTAAACCATAAAGCCCTAATTTAATAAACCCTAAATGCTAATTTAATATATTTTAAACCCTAACTTAATTGATTTAAAACCATAAAACTCTAATTTACTTAATCTATTTAAAAAACATAAACCCTAATTTAATAAACCCTAAACCCTAATTTAATTTATTTTAAACACTAACTTAATTTATTTAAAATCCTAGAACCCTAACTTACTTAATCTATTTAAAACCATAAACCCTAAGCCCTAATTTATTTAAAACCCTAACTTAATTTATTTAAAAACCATTAACCCTAATTTAAATAGTTTATATAAAATAATACTAAATCCTAGTTTATTTTTTAAAACTACTAAAACTCTAAAACCCTAACTTATTTTAACAAAAAACTTAAATACTAAACCCTAACTTATTTTACCCAAACCCTAACCCTAAAAACCCATAGGGACTAAACATGCAAATATCCTTTAAATCTAAAAACACGGAGCAAATCGCTCCCCTGAGAAAGTGTTTTTTTGCCACGTCAGCAAAACGTTTCTACGTAAGTGCGTTTTTGGCTGACGTGGCCAAAAATGCTCCCTCAAGGGAGCGATTTCCTGGCTTTCTCCCCCTAAAACGCAGCCACATAGGCACGTTTTGTAAAAATCTGCCCTTTCTGGTAAATAATGGTGTAATCAGCCCATTTCCGTAAATATGCATGCAAAAGGGCCTTTTTAGGTAATTTAGTCGTGTATTTGATTAAAAATTTAGAAGGACAAATCGTAGATCATCAAATTTAAAAATTAAATTACATAATGATATTTAAATTTTATTAATATTTTAACATATAAAAATTTAATTTACCGTTATTAAAAATTCACAACAATAAACTGTATTATTATGATTAATAACTAAAAAAGATAAAATATTTAATAACATTTTAAATTTATTATTAATATTATAACTTACCAACAATTTATTTTAGGGATAATATTTAATGCATTATTGGTATACACGTTTTATTACATCATCGATAAATAATAACATGATACATCATATTTAAATTAAACAAAAAATGAAAAACTTGTAAACATAATTATACATCAATTATAACGATTATAAATAAATATTAATAACTCATGGATTTAGGATATTAGATTTAAGGATGGGTTTAGAATATTGAGTTTACGATTTTCAAATATATTTATAATTAATTCTTATTTAACTATGTTTAAATAAAATTATTAAAATTCATTTATAAATCCTCTTTTTTTTATTTGATTTAATGAAACTTGTACTACCTGTTTACACAACTAACCAATATATATATATTTACAAGAATGGCCTAAAATGAACAGTGCAGGGCGGTGTTGGCACCCAAGTCAATCATCCCCCATCATTAGCTGTTGATTGCATGGGGGTTTAAAAAATATTTTTTTTGCTATCGACACTTCAATGGCTAGCACCCATACGTATTTTTTCTCATGTATTTTGTAAAATACAAGTATTCTCTGATTAATTTTTTTATTAGGTGTCGGCTATAAGCACCGCCAAAAATAAATTTACTTTTTTTCCGTATTTTTTGTGCCGACAGTGTGGTGGCCGACACCTATGTTAGTAAAAAAAATAATATCTTTTTGGTATCGGTCTTCCTTATGCCAGTAAAATAGTTTATTTTTTTATTAAAATAGTTTATTTTTTGTGTCGACCTTCCATTTGTTGGCACCTTTGTTTGAAAAAAAATAGTTCTTTTTTGGGTGCCACCTATGTCGTTGCCGGCACCCAAACAAGCTATATATTGAATTTTTCTGTGCTTTGGTTGATTTTTTTTTTTTTTTACTTTAACAATTGAAGAAACAAAATAGAGTTGTACTAGTGTTTCGTTGAGGAGGAAACAAATTTTGTTAAAAATGAATATGCATATATTGTTAGTGTATGTCCATTTTGATGGATAAATAGTAAATACAAATGAAGAACGTTGTGCATTTCAAAGTCACCAAAAAATAGGAATGAGATTCAATAAGCGTGTAATATTGGTGGAAATGAAATGGAAGATCGGTGCAAATTTCAATATTCTTTAACAAATTTCTAATTTCAATGGATCCGTTGAAATTTTCGGACAAGAAGCTTGTAGATGGTGATGATATGATTACAATGATCGCAATTTATTGCCCTCTAGAGATCAAGAATCCTCGACTGGTTGAGTTATTCACAACATTAGTTGATCCATAAACCCGTTCAAATTGTCCGTCTAGTAAGTCAACATTGCGGATTTAATTTTGATCTTAATGTTTACTAGGAAAATCTATCAAGTTGTGGGGGGACATCACAAACACCCGAGAATTCGAACTACGGTGGATTTTTGCATAGCAAGCCTATTCTGGGTCCCAGTTTAGAGATACATCCAAAGGTGTTGGGTACCATAACAAATAGTGATGAAAGGTTAGATAATGAAGATTAGTCCTACCATGATCCTAGAGAATTTAATGACCCCAATTTGGATGAGGTTCCAGAAGATATAGACGATGAAGGCGCGGGGGAGGGTCAAGATATGCACCCCATTCGATCGGGAATACGAAATCTGATATAGTTATACGAAATGATTTAGTGGTCCACATGTCAAGCATAGACCCTGATGCGACACTTGCATGAGAATTTCCCGAATTCCCAGATACAATACCTTCTTACTTGATCGAGGCAAATTTAGAGGTTGGAGAGTTGTTCGTAGGCCAACAATTCGATAATAAGAAAGACTGTGTATATGCAATAAAGCGATACAACATGAAGTTGTTGGTGGACTACAAAGTATCGAAATCTACTTTGACTTTATATGTTGGGGAATGTTAGAGGGCTGACAGCGGTTGTAACTGGCAGGTTCGGGCTGCATTAACGCAAAGGACTCAAATGTTGACAATTAGAAAATTAGAAGGGACTCATACATGCATGACTGGACGTATGATGCAAGATCACCAAAAATTGGGTGAGAAAACAATCTGCAACTTCATCATGTCTTTGGTAAAAGACACGCCACCATTCCTGTATCAGTCTTTATTACGGACGTGAAAGCTCAATTCAACTACAGGTTGTCCTACAAAAAAGCATGGTGGGCGGAACAAATGACAATTTAGCAGTTGTATGGTGACTAGGATACGTCATACAATGAACTTCAAGGGTGGATAGTCACGATGCAAGAGTATATGCTGGGTACCGTGATTGATTTACAATCACTGTCACATAGAGGATCGCACGACGAAATATAACCTGGGAAATGAGTTTTTCACCGGTTGTTTTGGACGTTCGATCCTTTTGTTAGGCCTTTTCCCACTGCAAGTCGTTCGTACAGGTGGAAGGTACTGGTATTATGGTAAATATATGCAAATACTACTAGTTGCGGTGGCACAAGAGGACAACGAAATGTACCGTTGGTCGCTTTCGCCATTGTGGAGTCCGAGAACTTCGAATAGTGAGAATTTTTATTGAGAAATCTGCGGAGGCATGTTGTATGGCAAGACAACATTTGCATTATCTGTGACAGATTGAAGGAACTATTGGTTGCAATTAAGCGTTCTGGGTTCCGTGGAGATTCGTTTATTGCATCCGATACATCGCTGCAAACTTTCATAAGAATTGCAAAAATGAAGATTGGCGAAAAGAAGTCGTGAACATGGGTAAAAAAATTCGAGCCCAAATTTTTCAGTTCATTTTTATTTTTAATCTTGTTTCTAAATTTTTGTATATGTTCATAATTTATTTTTAATCCTGCTTCTAAATTTATCTGCTCATATTTTATTTTTAATCCTATTTTTAAATTTATCTGGTTGTATTTTTTTTAATCCTGGTTCAAAATTTGTAATTTAAAAACATTTTTTAATCTTGTTCCTAATTTATTAAATATTTTTAAATATTGTCATATCGAAATGCATATGCAAGGTACGAGCTAAAACCACGCCTATTCAGGCAAAGCCTGACAAGGTTTAAAGCTCAAATGGTGGGGTTACAAACTAATTTCTGCAGTGGTTGGGTAGCATGGAGTCATGGCAATGGGCTCAATGTTACGATGACAAGTATTAGTATAGTTTAGTATTATTTAATACGATTTTTTTGTTACTTGAATATTTGTTTAGTATTATAGTTCGTATTTATAAAAAAATAACAAAATTTTGTATAATATTAGTTTTTGAACCATTTTTTTATATTTTTAAAAACATTATTCACATCTTCTTTTATTATTCTCGATTTTATATCGGTTCGGCTACGGATAGAATTTAAGAATTTATGAACAACAAATTTTTTTATAACTTAAAAACAACTCCTTCCAGTTTTATCATACTAATATTTGCATTAAAAATTACTCAAAAATTTATTTATCTCGACTATTGTCATTTTTTTTTTTACAAAATTTACCTAACTAATTTCATAATTTATGAAAATTCTCCACGTGCAATAATACTAACTAAATTTGGATTAATCAAACTACACAATTTGCTAATGTATTTTGAAAAATATTTTCTCCAACAAATTCATATTCAGCTTGAATCAGGTCTATTGTTACATTAAGTAAGATAAGGTTCAGCCACCCTCAATCAAATACACTGGAGTTGCTTAATTTTATTATTAATTGTGCAGAAATGACAATGACTTCTCTTATATGAACTTTAGACCAAACAATGCTAAGTCGAGCTTCAAATGGATCCATCGGGAATCTCATGCCTCAATGTTTGGATTCTAGTGATATAAGGTTCAGTCCACGAAGATTGCCACCTACTCGTGTAAAACGTAACTGGCACCTTCGCCCTTTAACAGTATAACATTTGCAGTTGTTGTGACAGTATATAATTTAACAACGTTAATGCATGACTACCAATACATAATAGAAATCTTCAATTGATGGTACACTCCCCAAATAGATAAAAAAAAAAAATTCAATCTTTCTCCCCATTTTTTTCCTCTACATTTTTTCTCTTTAGCATGAGAATGTCTGTAATTTTTATTTCACTTTCCATTTTATCAGAACATATTATTTTTTAAATTGAATCATTCTTGTAATTATTATTATTTAATTAATTGAATAAAAAGGACAACTTGTACCCTAAGAGTGAATCAAATATCTTTCCTTAATTTTATTGTTATACTTAAAATAAAAAATTCACAAACAACAAACTTTACCTAGATTAAAAATTAAACGTAGGAAAAACATCTAAACATTTTTTATTGCTTGCAAAAATATGAGATATCTTATAAAATCCTAGAAAAAAAAGCACTTAGTCTCAGGGTAAAAATATGAAAATTGTTATGAATATTTTATTAAGTGGATGTCCATCAATATCAAGATAAGTTTTGATATACTTTAAATTCTAAAAGTAATTAGAAGTAGATCTCTACTTCATTTTTACTTCTTATGTCTATAAATATAGATTTTAGAGAAACATTGTAAATGATTCCGATTGATCAATAAAATACTCTCTCCCATTCTCTTTGTTCTTTACTCTCTGTCTATTTATTTTATAACACGTTATCAGCACAATTCTCTTTTATTTTATAATACGGTCACTCCAAATCTACTGCTCAAGTTGTTGTCGATTGCCTTCTAGAGCTATTGCAATTTCAGTATTCAATTAAGGCCTACACACTATAGGTAATCATTAGAGCCTTTAACCACTTAGATCTTCATGTATATTTTACTATGATTTATTTATTATGTCATGATTATTATAATTGGAGACTAATCATGACAACATAAATAGATATATTTTGATTTGAAATCCATGCATGTTTGCGATGATGATTATGAAACAAAGAATCTATTAGGACGATTATAAGTTCGTCCTAGTAAATATATTTCATTCCCCGAAGGGAACGCAAGCATAAAAGAAAATAAAAACCACTATTATTTCAATATTTGGTAGTACAAAATTAGTCGAAAACTGCAGAAAAGCTGATATATTAATATCTTGTGATAGTTAATGCATTAGTTTTAAGTGATATCCATTATAATGGATATCATATTGAGATTGTGAATGAAGAAAATGTTATATTTAATATGCTATTGCTATAAATATCTATTTTGAAAGGATGTAAAAAAATGAGGATTGAATTATTGATTACTGTTGTTATTAAATTGAATTGATTATAATTATTTTTGCGGTTTTCTTTTATCATCATCCCCATTAAGGGATTGAAAGCAAAATATTTGACTGTAAAAGATCTACTTATGAGCAATAGAATATGATAATTCTATCTAAAGCTCGATATGGTTGCATGCACCTGAAATTACAATTTTTTTAAACTGAGTATCACTCCACAGTATTCGGAATAAGTTCTCAATTAAAATTACTCGGAAAAATATTATTGATGAGAACTTGCAAGAGAAAAAACTTATGCGTGAAAAGTCATTGGTTATGTATTTGTTGTACATTTGTAAAATAAGATCCACTCTCAAAGTTTGCTATTAATAAAATTTAATTGGATTCAAAGTCTACTACTGGAGTTTAATATAACATTTGAGATGTTTAAATATTAATTCGACTTGACATATGGTTTAAATATTTGAGATGTTTTTTTTTAAGGTTTTGATTCCATGGGTTACATATTTTTTTTAAGCATCTCATTATTCATGAAAATGAATATTAACTGATTTATTTATGTCGCTTTAGTAGGTTATATAATTAAATAATATATTTGATTAAAACATATCTAGTATGCAAATTTATGTTAACAAACCAATGAATTTTATGGTTATTCAAATTTGATTTAATTCAAAGAATTGTTAAAGGTAGTAATTCATATGTTTTATATTATTTCATTTGTTAATTATTTAGACAAAAGACATGAACAATTGTAAATGAAAAGTTCTATGAGCTTAAATGGTTGGATTTTGAATTAAATTTCATATAAGTTTATGATAATGGTTATGAAAAAAATTGTTAGTTTTTCATTATGTTATATTTTCATGTTTGAGATGTGACTTTTATTGATATATTTAATATAGGCTTGTTTCTATACATGACCTAGGCAGTTATTCTTGGTAGTTAACTGATTATGCAAAACTTTTGTTAAAAGGGTTTTAAAAGTATTTTGAATCGAACACGGGACTTCTTACACCCAAAGCAAGAATCATACCACTAGACCAAATGCCTTGCATTTGAAGATTTTGGCATATTCCCTGAAGCGAATATTGCATGTAATCATTTGAAAATTATATTTATTAACTTCGTGGCATTATAGACTTCACATTGATTTAGACATTTCCAATAGTAAATGTCACAATAGTACTTATATGTGGATACAAAGTAAAAGAAATAACAGTAAAATTATTAATTTGTTACAATTTATATTGACATTATTAGTACAATTAAAATGCATGTTAAAGTAAACTTGAAGTTTACTGATACAAATGCATTTACTACTTGGCGTGACCAGTTAGACCATCTTAGATTATATATGATGCGGAAATTAATTGAGAATTCATATGGACATTCTTTAAAGAACTAGAAGATTTTTTAATTTAAAGAATTCTCATTTGTTCCTTGTTCTCAATGAAAATTGATTGTTAGAAACTCACTAGCTAAAATTGAGATTTAATGTTTTGCATTTTGAAATGAATATGGGCCCATTCATCCACCATGAGGATGGTTTTGAGATTATATAATTTTGGTAGATGCATTTACAAAATACTTACGTATGTGTTATCAACTTGCAACCTGTCGTTTGCAAGATTACTTGTTTAAATAATTAATTTCAGATCATGCTATTAAGACAATTCATCTTGCTAATACTGATGAGTTTACATCTCAGTCGTTTATTGATTGAATTTGAAAAACTTTAGTAAAAGTTTGTTATTTATGCGCATAGTGGTTTAGAGAAATTATTAATTGAACGCCTCTAATTAATGTCTAAACCATTACTTATGAGAACTAAACTTCCTCTTTCAACATGAGATTATGTTGATTTACGTGTTGTACGCATCAAGCCAGTAAGTTATAAATACTTCTCATTACAATTGGTTTTTGATTAAGAGCTAAATATTTCCGATCTTTGAATTTTTGTATGTGTGTATATGTTCCAATTGCTCCACCACAACGAACAAAGATAAGTGAATCCTCAAAGAAAGTTGAGAATATATATTAATTACAAGTCTCTTTGTATTATTAGATGTTTTGAATGTATTGGAGATTCAATTATGACATGATTTGTGATTATCATTTTGATTCGATAGTTTTCCTGACATTATGGGGAGAGAAATAATTACTTGTAATGAGTTAGGGGGAGAGTGATTTGAACTAGAAGTTCAATAAGGATAGCTCATTACAAGTTAACTGTCAGATGTATTTACAAACTTAATGAGAATAACCAAGTGTTATATATCATCCAATATTTTAATTTGAATCAAAGACAATAAGTTAGAATAAATCATAGATTGATCGATTCCAAAGATGAAAATTCTTCTAGATGGTCATATAGTGGAGGAGGGTGTTCTAGAAGAGACCCAAAACATAACTAATAAGTAAATGTAACAACCCGATAGTTACGGGTAATCGAAAAGTGTATTTTCGGGTCTCCGTTTTCATAAAACGGATTCGTAAATATTTATTAAAAAAAATTATTAAGTTAGTTGTGTGATTAATTAGGTTTTGGCTAGATGAATTAGATTGAATTAAGGGTAATTAGGTATAAGGACTAAATTGAATATAGGGAGAAAGTTGAATTATAGATTAGAGAAAAGTGAAGGGAACAAATAAGCAATTAAACCATAAATTGACAAGCGGATGGTGTTGGATTAATACATATGTAAAAATAATAATCATATGTATATAATAATATATGAAATCCTTAGTATTTAAGTATATATAATTATATTACATTATATTATTATAATAATAAAATAAATAAACAAAACAAATAAATGAAATGAAATAAAAGAATAGAAAGAACAAGCAGAAAACGAAATAGGGGAAAAAGAAAGAAAGAAAAAGAGAAGGAAAGAAAGGAGAAAATTAGGGTTTTAAGGTTCAAAGCTTAATTAGTATGTCAATTTAGTCCTTTTTTCTTGTAATTTTTATATTTTTAGAATCCTAGTATTAAATACTACTTAACCTATGTTGAAATTTTGGAAAATATTGAATTTTTAGAAGTTGTTCATGTTGAATAATTTAAGTACTTGGGACTAAATTGATAGAATTTTAAGTTAGAAATGAAAAAGGGATTGAATTGTAAAATAAATTATAAGTTTTGAGTAATAGGGACTAAATTGTGAAATTTTTGAAATTTAAGGATTTAATTGAAATTAGAGAGATGAATTTAGTCTAAAGTGGAAATTGAATGAAAATATGGAATTAGTTTTGAAGAAATAAAGTTAGTCTCGATTTAGGGACTAAATTGGAATTTAGGTAAAAGTTGAATAAAAAATTGAAATATTCAATGTGACATTGTGTGTATTGATGATTTTTAATTGTTTCAATTTTCGTAGCTAACGTTGTGCCGGAAAATACGGTAAGGAAGGGAAAAGAAAAAGTCAACGAGGAGTAGCTCGGAAAATTTTGGTTGGTATTTCTATAATCCGAATTTAATTATTAAAATTATTGTACTTTTATTTCTTGTATATGGTAAGTATGGAATGTGAGAATTATTGTGTTTTACAATTGAGATGAATTGGTTTGGTGTGTGATGAAATTGATATGAATATGTGATTATTGTGGAAATTGAACATTGGATATTTGTTATACTTGAAAAGTGAATTGAAACCCTATTAACTATATCGGGCTGAGTCAGATATAGTTGGCATGCCATAGGATTAGAAGAGTTCATGGATACTTCGACTTCGAGTCGATGAGACACTGGGTGTCAATTTATTACTTCGGATAAATTTGATGAGGTACTGGGTACCAACTTACTTCAGGATGGCCGATGAGACACTGGATGTCAATATATTACTTCGAACACCGATGAGGCACTGGGTGCCAAACTGGTGTGTTTTGGTTGGATCCGTGTATCAGTTCGAGTCCCAGTCATGTTAATAGGGGTAAATGAATAAAACAGTGTTATGATTGAAATTGAATGGTGAATTGGATTATGATTAAAGTCACATGAATTGTGTTCAATTGTGAAAAGCTATTTGGGATAGCGAATGAAGAAAATTGAATGTTTGATAAATGATTATCTATGAATTGATTAATTGAATGTTGATGGATATTGTATGATTTTAATGTTCATGTTATACTACTTACTTAATGTATTCAGATTATAGAAATATCACTGAGTTTATACTTAGCATACGGTTTGTTTTTCATGCGCAGGTTAGGTTAAAGTTAGATTGCCGATTCAGCATCCAAAATGATCCCGAAGTCAAAACTTAGTGATGTATACTTCTTTTTAGTAATGGCATGTACATAGAATGTCTTAAGTTGTCATTTTGGGAAATGAATGTAAATGATGTTATAAGAAGATATTGGTTACTTATATAAATAAATATATGTGTTATGTTGAGGTTTAATATGGAAAGTTTAAGTTTATGTATAAGTAAGTATGAAATAGGCAAAATTTGGGTTGAAATGGTATGAAAATTTGAATTAGCTTGAAATGGTGTTTTAATGGATTGTTTGGATAATATATGTAAAATACCTATGAGTATACATTTGATAGGTTATTAGGTTGATAGTTTTGACATAATTTAGATGTATTGGTTGTGTTTTGAATTGGTTGAACGATTGGTTTTTGAATTACTTGATGTCTAAGATTGCAGGGAATGGTATACTTAATATTTAAGGTTCATTTTGAGTCCACACGGCCAGACACACGGGCGTGTGATTTGGCCCTGTGTCCCCTGCAATTTAAAATTTTAAAATAGAATGCTCAGGTATTTCCACACGGGCAGAGACACGAGCGTGTGTGACACACGGCCTAGCAGATGGGCATGTGGTTGATCGTGTGATCTAAGTTAGAGAGTTACACGGGGTCGGGCATGGCCTTAGACATGGGCGTGTCCTATGACCATACGGGTGTGTCCCCTACAATTAGGGAAAATTTTTGAAATCTCACAAAAAATTTCTTGAGTACCCGAATTAGTCCTGATTTATTTCTAATACATATTTTGGGTCTCGAGGGCCCATAAAAAGGGCGATATGATTAAATTATTGTAACAGCCCTCACCCGTATTCAACGCCGAAATAGGGTTACGAATCATTACTGAACATACTATATAATTACACATACATTTTATCATACATTTTCAATTTCATGTAGTTATCAATCAATAGCATTCTTATTGTCTCCAATACGAGCCTACGAGGCCCAAAACATGCAATCGGGATGGTTCGTGACTAAATCGATAACTTTAGAAACTTCTCGAACACTTAGAAATTTTTTTTCCAAAAATAGGGGACATACGCTCGTGTGGCCCCGCCGTGTGTCTCACACGGCCAAAGGCACGCTCGTGTCACAGGCTGTGTGGACATTCGAAATGAAAGCACATGGCCTGTCCTAGCCCGTGTCCGACCCTATGTAACTCTCTGAAATGGGTCACACGGCCAACACACACGCCCATGTGCAAGGCCATGTGCTAGGCCGTGCCAAACCTGTAGGGTATACTGACTTATGCCACACGGGCAAGTCACGCGCCCACGTATGAGGCAGTGTGGAGCATACTGACTTGGTTTCTAGTTCAACACCAGGGGACACACGGTCGTGTACATGACCGTGTGTCACACACGCCCGCGTCTCTGCCTGTGTGAACAAAAATAGGCTATTTACCAAGCCAATTTACCACCCAAACTTGTGCACACCTATACCAACTCAATTGGCACAAAATATAGCATATAATAGTCATTTAAACCAACCAATTCAAGCCTAGTTCATGCATAGTCTATACCATTTCAATACCAACCAATCTAAAACACATCCATACCATAATATGCCACTCAATTCATATTAAATCTAATTAACTCAAAACATCAACATGAACAGTTTCAAATTTTGCATCATTTAGCCTAATCTCATAAACATGCTAAGTTCATATCTCATCCGTTTAGTACTTCAAATTTCCAAATACCAACTAACATCACATTACCATATTCAAGCACATAAAAAGAACCATATATACAAATATATATATCCAACCAACCCAACCAAGTTAAGCCAACTCTCATGGCTATATATATACAAACCAAAACATAGACATTTACAAGCCAATTCAATGGAAAAATTCACTACCAAACTACATATCAAAATGACCATAATCCTATACATGCCATATGACCAAAACATAATTTCAAAAATACCAAGGTGATAGTTGGATAGCATGATAAAGTCTCCGACGATCCCCGAATCTAAGCTAGCTTTGATATCACTATAAAACACGGAAAATAAATAGTGTAAGCTATAAAGCTTAGTAAGCTCGTATGAAAATAATAAGCAAGTCTCACAATTCATTTACCATTCAAATTAATTGACAATATATGCAACAATGCATTAATCTCAAGCTAACATGAATTTAACCACATACTTGACCATAAACTCACAACTTCCTTAGACTCATTGCTCATATAGTTTTCTGTACATACATGTACTGATATGTATCTATTTCTCACCATTTCACATCTTCAATATACCTGTTGAACCATTTGGAATAAAATTCGGATACTCGGAAGTCTCACACCCTAGGTGCCAATATCATGGCCCAAAGCCAAATCAATATAACTCGCACTCGAAGTGCTAATATCATGGCCTGAAGCCAACTCAATGAACTCGCACCCGAAGTGCTAATATCATGGCCCAAATCCAACTCAATGAACATTGTAATGACATATCCTTCGTATCCTAATTTATTCCTAAGGTTCAACCGGGATTTATAATGCCGAATCTTTGTCGAATGTGTCTGCAAGTTCGTAATTGACAATTTATGCAATATCAAAACATTTAAAACACAAATATAGCAATGCTTATTCCATACGAACTTACCTTGGACGCAAAAACGGTGAAACAGGTCGATTAGTCGAGTACTTTGTTTTTCCCCTCTCTAGATTCGAATTTCGCTTTTCTTAATCTATATGTAATAAAAATTTACTTATTTAATTACCTCACTATTCAATTTAATCCAAAACACTTATTAAAGTGCATTTACACCTTTGCCCTAAGTATTTCACTACTTTTACAATTTAGTCCTTATTTCATAAAATTACAAATTTATGCAATTCTACCCAAACCCATGCTAGCCGAATTTCAATTAGGTCCCTAAAAGCCCATATTTTTCATTTATTTCACATTTTAACCACAAAGTTTTCACATTTCACAAGTTAATCCCTAATTTGCATTTTCACTAAAAATCACTTAACAAAACTTGTATAACTATCATCAAACATTCATAATCTATCTTTAAACATCAAAATACTCATGTATTCATCAAATGGAAACATCTAAAATCTTTAATAATTTTGCAAAATAGTCCCTGGGCTAGCTAGACCTAGTTGCAACGATCTTAAAAACATAGAAATCAATAAAAACCGAGTCAAAAATCACTTACATGCTCAAGGTATTAATGGTCGAATGAAAGAACCCTAACCATGGCTATTTTTCCTTCTAAAATCGATTTGGAGAAAATGACAATGAGTGGGAATTTTGTTTTATTTAATTTATTAACCTTATTTACTAAATTACCTATTTAACCTTATTACTAACTTAAAATTTCAATAATGCCAAGTCATTAACATCGACTATCTAATTAATGGTCTATTTACCATATGAAGACTTCCACTTTAAAGTTCTATAGCTATTAAACACATTTAGCTAATAGAACACAAGTTTTACACTTTACGCGATTTAGTCCTTTTTATCGAATTAAGCATTTAAACGATAAAATTCCTTAACGAAACTTTCACACAAATATATTATCATGCTGTAGAAATTGAAATAATAATAAAATAATTATTTTGACTTCGGATTTGTGGTCCCGAAACCACTATTCCGATTTAACTAAAAATGGGCTGTTACAATTATAAAGTGTATGCTAAATGATATGTTTAACGTTCGTATTTGATCTGAAAAGTCTGGAAATGCTTCGTAACCCTGTTCTAGAGACGGATAGGGGTTAAGAGGTGTTACAATTAAACTCTAAAAGAGATTCAGGTACTTGAAACTGAAGATTAAAATAGTTAAAATAAGATATCTCAATAAGTTAAGTCAATTTAAGAAAATGTCAAACCGATAATAAAAGTGGTCGACAATGGTTTTGCATGCAATATTATTGTTGAAATAATGAAATAAAAGGAGAATCTTGAATAAATCTATTAAGAAATATATATATGTAGAATGAATTGTTCAAAATAGAAAAACACAAATCAAGTACAATTAAATTTGTGGAGTTTTTGGACCAGTAGTTCAAATACCTAAATATATAAAGCCAGTGAGGGTACAAATGAAGTAGTTTTGCAAAAATGGAATAAAAATATAAAGTTTTTCACTAAGCCCTGACATTGATTATGGAAAAATATAATATTCTTTTGTAGTGGATGCAATAAATTTTAGATATATTATTAAACTAACAGTTTATAAAAAAATTAACTTGTATCTAATGGTTGTTACAACCTTTTATGAATCATTATATAGTAAAGTTTATATTAAAATCCTTGAAGGATTTAGAATGCCAGAAGTATATTGAAATTCTCGAGAAATTATTCATTTATATGAATTGAAATAATTTGAACATATGTGGTAAATTTGACATAATGAATAGTAGTTGAAGGATAATTATAAAATGATCCAAAATACTTATTTGTATTTTTATAGAAGAATTATGATTAAAATTTACTATGATTATTGTTGAAACTCCTGAAGAAACTAAAATACATTTTCCCGAAATTTTCTCTTACTCATAACTTTAAAAAGAATAATGATATAAATGTTTAGCAAATACATTCAAATAGTTACTTAAAAAATTAATATTCAAGATTAAATATGTAGAATATGAGAAAGTATGTAATGTTTTTATGAGAGAGTAAATACGTGTTGTATTATTTTTCCCTTAATTGAGGTTTTATCTCATTAGATTTTCCGTGTAAGGTTTTTAACGAGACAACATATTATGCATATTATAGATATGTGTATTATTTTTCCTTAAATATGATCTTTTTTTTCCCACAAATTTTTATTTTAGTAAAGTTTTAACAAAACACATTACTTATTAGTAAACATCCTATAGGGAGTATTATGAATATTTTATTAAATAAATATCCATCAATATCAAAATAAGTTTTAATATATTTTAAATTTTAATAGTAAATAAAGATTGTAAATAATTTCAATTAATTAATAAAATATACTCTTTTTATTCTTACCTCCTTTTTATTCTTTACTCTTTGCCTATTTATTTTATAACAAAAATAAAAATATCATAAACTTCATTTTTTAAAGAATATCTTAACTTGGAAATCCACTAATGTAAGGCTAAACTAAAAATTCCGTGCAAACATGGAGGACCAAATGGTTTTTAATATTAATAATAAAATCCACCTTTCATTTCTTTGAGACCAACCTTTTCTAATAATCATAAAGGCATGAAAAATATATATTAAACTAACTAAATGCAACTCTCAAATAAAATAAATTATACAAAAATACAATTCTTTGACATTTTAGACTTATGGAAACTAAGAACTGGTGAACTTAGTAACAGCCTTAGTCCCCTCGGAAACAGCGTGCTTGGCTAATTCCCCAGGCAGGACCAATCTTACGGCTGTCTGAATCTCACGGGAGGTGATGGTGGGCTTCTTGTTATAGCGTGCGAGCCTCGAAGATTCTTGAGCCAGCTTCTCGAAGATGTCATTGATGAAGCTGTTCATAATACCCATGGCTTTGCTGGAAATGCCGATATCAGGGTGGACTTGCTTCAGCACCTTGAAGATGTAGATCTTGTAGGTCTCGATGCTCTTCTTGCTTCGCTTCTTCTTCTTGTCCCCGGCTTCTTTAGGAAGCTTCTTCTCGGCTCTTGGTTTTTTCTCAGCTGGGGCCTTCTCGGCCTTTTTCTCCTCAGCTGGCTTTTTCTCGGCTGGTTTCTTCTCGGCTTTGGGTGCCATTGGAAACTACTTGTGATTTTTAAAGATTAGAAAGTGCAGACAGTGGTGAATGAGAGAAATGAAAGGTGAAGATGAACATATAGGGGAGAAGGGAGAGATTTGATTGGTTGGTTTTCGTGTGCGAGGATGGGTGACGTGAGAAGTATGGGTCGTTGGATTTGACAGGGTGGAATTGGACGGAGAGGATCGCTTCCTGTTCGTCTTTAATCTATATTTGTAATTTAAAGCGGGGGATTTTGTTTCGATTACGTTTTTTAAAATTTTGCGCAACGCGGGCGAATTCTTACGGGTATCTAATTCTGAGCATCCAGTTGTGTTTCTCCACGTGGCGTGTAAAATTCTAATAATTCAGTTATAGCTGCTAAGCCTACAGTTCGTACCGAATAAACCCTGAATTATGTTTACAATTTTTTTTTTCAAAAATATTATAATAATTGAGGAAGTAAAAATATATATAAATATATAAATATTAATTTTTTTTATAATTTGTATTATAATAAATATAAGGTAGGAATAAATATATAGGGAAAATAAGATATACTCTTCCAATTATTTTTTTTCTTCAAAGCAACAACGGATTTAACGGATAGATACAATAGAATTGAAGCAATAGATAAAATAATAATAATAATAATAATAAAGTAGAACAACAAGAATGATATTTTTGGAGAAACTACTATTTTTGAATACATAACCCTAAAAAAATTCAAAAGTTGTTCTTGTTTTTTATTTATTAAAAGTAAGTATATTATGAGTGATTGGGGATGTTATAAAGTTTTGAAATGTTTTTGTGTGTTTTTAAAAAATAATGATATTATAGTATTAGGTCTAAAAATCTTAATTTTTAATAATACATAAATGACAATTTATATTATATTTTCGTTCTTATTTTGAATAATTAGTAACCAAAACATAATATAAAATTATTTGACGCATGATTCTTTCCTCCAAACACACCAAAGCCTGCACATAGAAATATACATGGTATGAAAACTTACTGAAAATTATTCAGAAGAAAAGCTGAACAAAAATCAATACTGATTCATAGTTTTTGTTGTCTTATATCGGCATTTAAAAAGTTACTTTTTAAAGGATAGTTTGGCTAAGAAAGGCTTTGAGCAACCTCCTATTCTATACAAATTATATGTATATTGTCTTTACCTCTTTTTTTCAATCTAAATTGGAGGGGTGTAATTATATTTCTGTTGTCAGTGTGAGATATAAATGTTATAGAATGTGTTCTGTTTTTTAAATTTAATTTGATTAGATATTAAACATAAAATAAGCAAGTAGAGAATAGGAATGAAGAATAAATGAGGGAACAAATAATTTCAGAGAGCATTCTGTATCTTCCTAACCTTTGACACAAGAAAATGATGTGTAAAATTCCTTTTCTTGTATCGAAATAATAACAATTCTAAGATTCGTTCGTTAAATATTTCTATTCTTAATTTCAATTTTTTTAGATTTTTCAAAACCCTTTATTTTTTCAATTTACTTATTCTATTCTAAGAAATAATGATAATATAATAAGTGTTAGAGTTGTGACCTAAATTCTTATTCAAGATAGGGGGATCCACGAGGGCGAAGGCTGAGGGCCGCAGCCCATCGTAGATCCCCAACAAGCAAGATACTGGACTGGGGTCGCAACCGGTGGCCCCCACGGTACAGTACAAGCTGCACAGGAAGAATCTATATAGAAGTTTACTTTCTCTGTTTGATATTAATTTGAATGAGGTGTTTCAACCTTACTGTATTACTTTTATTAAATGTTGATTAGAATATGGTTTTCTAAACCTATAAATAGACGCAGTCTATACTCTTTGTAATTATTCGAATTTAACATAGTAAATTTTTTTTTTATCTACCCATGGTCTTTTCCCGAAAGTGTTTACACGTAAAATCTGTATGTTCTATTTTTTTTTTTACGATACATTGCCATTATTGTCATCCTATTTTCTCAATAAGTATAAAATAAGCCGAAATAAGTATAATATACTAAGTAATGGACAACACCAACAAAAAAGAAAAGGAATCCTTATCGATTTTTCTGATAAAATAGAAGCAAGGTGATAAACTTATAAAATAATTTCAAACTTTAATAAAATACTAAAATAAATGGAGTAAGGTTAAAAAGTTCAAATTCATGTACCCACACATTACATTATTACACAAGTGAATTTGTAAATTAAACCAATGAAATTGAATTTTGGTGTAACAAGTTTTTTTAGCCTCATTTTCGTTAAAAAATTATAATAAATTCCAATTATTTATTAATTTCATAATGCTTAAATAATTGAATTTCTTTTGTATTTTATACAAATTTTAATCTAATATTCTTAATGACAATTTCTTTTATTATTCCTCAATTCATTGTTAATGTTGTGCTTGAATCCAAACACATATTCTATCATTAATTTTAATTTTAAATTAGAGTCAAGATAAAACCCAGAATCTACTGCACATTTGCATATCCTAGGGATGGTGTCGCCATTTTTTTACTAACAACAGTTGAGTTTTTCATCTTAGAAATTTACCCATATTGATAGATATTCATCTTAGACCATCTTTGGATATTATTGTCTATTTCTTGATTCTTTCTTCCCTACTTCTCTCTCTTCTCATTTTCTAGCAAAATTTTTATTTACTTTTCTTTTTCCTTCTTCACTTTGTTCATTTATCCTTTCTCTTCTACCCAACCAACATGAAAACCCAAAAGTATTCATCTTTGTGCCTCACGATCTCTCTCTCTAACATTTAAGCATGCCTCTCATTCTGGCATCTAAGCATTCGACTGAATTCAGTATAGAACCCAGAATCCAATGCATATTTGCAGATCCTAGGGATGGTGCCACCATCTATGACTAACGACAATTGAGTTTTTCGGATAAATTGGCAAAATATGTTGAAAAATAAGTTAATTGGCAAAATAGGCCATATTTAGAGAAAATGTGAAAACGCATCTAGTTAGACACACGTTTTGTACATGGTTGGCAGGAAAGCACATTTAGCTTAAACTGCATTTTCTGACTTTTTAAATATAATTAGTTTCTTTGGTTAGATGGTTAAATGTTAATGGTTTTATCATTGAGTCTCATGTTTGATTTTTCTCCCACTTACATTTGTATCTTTTATTTCATGTTTTTTTAAGCTTTTTATTATTCTTAATTAATGTTTTTAACAAATTAGATCTCTTGGTTAAATGGTTAAATAATAATGATTTGATCCTTGATCCCAGAATCAATTTCTCTTCTGAACATATTTATAATTTTTATTTCATGTTGTTTCAAGTTATTTTTTAATTAATAACTTTTTATTCATAAAATCAAATAATAAATATGAAATTATATAATAAAAATATATATTTTACATACATCATTACATTAAAAATATTTGAAATTAGTAACTCCTTTATATATATAATATAAACATCAACTAATTTTTTGATATATTTTTCTTTATATATAATATTTATATGTCAAATATTTATTTTCTCAACGTATATTGTGGGTATGGTGATTTCTAATATTATAAAATGAAATAATTATTTCAAATATAATTATTATTTTTATACGTAAAATATTTTAAATACACATACAAAAATATATAATACTAAAATTTACTACACTCATGATATGGATTGAAAAATAAATATTACACATATAAAAATTATATTTACTAAAAATAATGATATTTGTAATAGTTATTAATTAAAAAGATGAGTTAAAAATAAAAGAAATGAAAACAATGTATTTATTAATTAAAAATAAAAAAGATTTGAAACAACATGAAATACAAATTAGAAGTGGAATTGAACCTAGGATTCAAGGATGAAATCATTATTATTTAACCATTTAACCTAATGAGTTGATATGTTAAAAATATTAATTAAAAATAAAAAAGCTTAAAACAACATGAAATAAAAAAAATACAAATGCGAGTGGAAGAGGAATCGATCCTAGAACTGAAGGATAAAACCACTAACATTTAAGCATCTGACCAAAAAAATTAATTATATTTAAAAAATCAGAAAATATGACTTAAAGAAAAAGCGCGTTTTCCTGCCAACTGTGCAGAAAGCACACCTAGCTGCACTTAAAGAGAAAAGAATTGAAATAAGTCGTTTTTGAAGAGAGAATGTAAAAATGATCTAAATCTAAGAAAAAAGAACGACCTATTTGGCCAAATAACTTTTTTTTCGACATATTTTACTAATTTAGCTTAGTTTTTCATCTTAGAAATTTACCCATATTGATAGTTGATTGTTGTGTTTACTGAATTTGTGAAAACAATACCGTGTAATTTAATAAATTGTGAAAGGGTATTTTGTGAATATAATTACTTTTGCTATATATTCTTTATGGGAGCTGAATAGCCATGTTTATGGTTGAGTGCTGAATGCTTATTAGACAATTTCACGTAATAAGCTTGAAATAGTTTAATGTGTGTAATAAAATTTTATTCAACTAAACAATTGCATTGTATAAAAAATTACATTCTCTCTTACTAAATATAGTGTAAGATTTAAACCTTAATTCTTAAACCCTAATTATAATTTCTTTTATCATTACAATACAATATTTGAATTCGTGTCATTGTTAATTACTTTTATTTAATTAATTAACACAAAATTTTAAGACAAATAAGGTTAAAAAATTGTTAGAGATATGGTGATACCTTTTATTGGGTTTAGTTTCACTCCATTAATTTTATTTAATTGATTAAATTTCATTTCTAAAAAAATATGATATACCTTTTATCGGGTTTAACTCCCCTCTATTATTTTTTTAGTGCATTATTATCTAATATATGTTTTTTTTTTTTTTTTTTACATTATCATCCAATGCATGTTTAATAACCATTTATTCAATGATACTTAAAATGTAGCAGTGTAGAATTATTGTAATATTATTAAATAATCTCTTTACTTTAAATAGAGAGAAAAGCAAGTGTTCCATATGTTACCTCCTATATCATCTGGTTGAAGTGGTGTGGCTTAGTGTAAGGAATGAGCAACAACTGGACAGTGTCCAACGAACAAAGCAACGTGACCCATAAGCTTATCTTTCCTAGAAAATGTGTTTCCGCAAGAACATTGCCACCTGAGATCACCACAGTGCTTTTCATGAGTTCGGAGATCCGACAGTACCGAGAACTGCTTCCGGTTGCAACGCTTGCACACATACATCTTGGGGCAATGGCTTCTCTTGTAGTGATTCTTCACACAGATCATGGATTTCAAGGGTTGGAACTTGGCATGTTTCTGGTTCCACCTACACCCTTCATAAGGGCATGAATATCTCTTTGGGAATTTCGTCGAACAGTTTCCCATGCCATTATTACTTCCCTCGTGACTCTTCATGGGGTTAACCAAAGCAGCGTTGGTCTTGTATTCATCACCATGAGCTCTCATGTGCATTCTCAAATTCGCATCTCGCTTGAACCCTTTGCCACAAACTTGGCAGTAATGTGTGTACTTAGCTAACAAGTCCTCAGCATCCAATTCCACTATATCATAATTGGTACCTGCATCCCCTTGTGACCCTTCACTGATTTCGCTTCTTTGAACCATTTCACCCAATTCTTTCCTTTCCTTCAACTTATCAGCATTACCAACTTGCAAACTCCGATTATTATGGATGCTATTCCGGTCATACCAGCTAAATGTTTGATCAGTACTAGGATAAGACCCATGTCCTCTTTCTTGAACTAAGTTGCCACCAGCAAAGTCATCGGTAAAGTTGGGCTGTTTAGATATCCCATTATTATTACCTGAAGTGGTTCCAAGAGACATATGTTGGGAAACCAATACCATGGAAGAGGCGGCTCCGATGATTTCTTGAACCAAAGAATCCATGCTTGCTATGGCAAAAGACCTGGTTGACTCAGGGTGTATTTGATCTGGGGAGATAAGCATGCTAACAAGTGATTGAAGCTGATTAACTTTGTCTTCCAAGATGGATAGGTTATAGAGGAGAGAGGTTGAAGGAGCCTGATCTGAGCCTTCAAGACAAGAATATGGAACATTAATATGGTCTTGATGATCAGTCATAGGATACATAGGTAAAGCTTGCGATGCACTGGGGAAACTTGAAGGTATTGTGTCAGAAATCATTTTCAAAAACCTTGGCTTACTAAGGGAGGGCCAGCTTGGATCTTGACTCAGATGGCGGCTTTTTATCTCTCTTGATATTTATATTTGAATGGCGTTTAAGAAACAAGGAAAATGTTCATCGTTGGTGAAAACAAACAAAAATTTGTTTAAGAAATTCAGATATTGAGAGATGGGGAGAGTTGCAAGTCAACTTAAGAGCTTGTGTTCACCCCCACTTAACAACTCCCTCATATGTTACTATCTCTAGCGGCTATGACAAACACCTTTAAATAAGGGGAAAAAATGTCCATGACGAAGTTGGCAAACATGTACCCTATGTAGTTATAGCATTTAGTAAGGAACCAAATTAACCAATTATCTTAAAGCAAGATGCCAATTTCTAGGTTTTCTTGGATATTTTATTGGGTATCAATGTCTCTCACGCATACACGATGACCAATGACCAGAAGTTGGAATATTCGGATTGTTAAGGTTTGATGACCCAGACGCAGTCAAAAGTTTAACTATTTTAAACCCAAAAATGTCAAAATTAGAACCTGTTGCTGCCCAGGATCGAACTGGGGACCTTCAGTGTGTAAGACTGACGTGATAACCACTACACCACAGCAACTTATTGTTTGTGGTCTTTGAAAATTATTTAATATTTTAATGATAAATTCAAAAAAGAGATCATCTGCAGCCCATCGAAATGCCCTATAGGAAGAAAACGGAGATTTAATTTAGGACTTACAGAAATGAGATTTTGAAACTGCAATATCACTAAAAATCGGAAAAAAAATTTCTTCAAGATTCATGGAATTGAAAACATTATACATTACTTATTTTTTCATCAAACGTTTTAGTATATCAATTTGTATTAAGCTTTATTGTTTTAATATTTGTACATTTCTTTTACATTTGAATCTTATTTCATTATTTTAAAATAATTTCTTTTCACTTAGATTAAATAATATCTACACTTTTATTGTTGTTGTAAATACATTAAAAGGATGTCTATAACCTTTAAACATTTATGAAAGTAACGAGTTAAAACCCTCCATTCATTATTAAAGATGCATAATGTACGTGTTAATGAAGCTGTTAAATAAGCTTAATTCATTTATGTTGCATTGAATGTCAATGACTTATTTATAGCTCTTTTATAAATGAAAAGAGGAGACGAGAAAATTCTCTATTTACTTTAAGTGTTATTTTATTTAATTATTTTATAACACGTTATCAGCACGAGCTTCTACGAATTCATAGTGAAGTTCACGTCATTTCACTTTATATAGTTTACCCGTATAACTCCCGTTAAACTATATAGGGTATATGTATTTTCATAATTCTTTTATTTTATTTTCTAGATGAAATATTTGCTTTGGGTAACATTTGCACATTTATTTTTACAACTCAAATCTAATAATTATAATTATATAGACATTTTTTTATTAAAAGAAATTTCAATTAATGTAATTTGTGTTTAGTTATTATTATAACTATTCATCTCTATGCCAATATTTGACATACATATTATTATTTAGCAAATTTGGTATATATAATTGAATTATTTTATGATTAAAAATGATTATTATTTTACTAATATTTTTTTTTATTTTGATTCAAGTGATTATAATGTCAAATGTAATTTGTGTTTAGTTATTATTATGACTATTCATCTCTATGCCAATATTTGACATACATATTATTATTTAGCAAATTTGGTATATATAATTAAATTATTTTATGATTGAAAATGATTATTATTTTACTAATATTTTTTTTATTTTGATTCAAGTGATTATACTGTCAAATCTTGCTAAATTTGAATTTGCGGCCTTAGACATCTCAGGTAAGAATTATTTATCATGAGTGTTAGATGCTGAAATTTACCTAGATGCTAAAGGTCTAGGAAATACTATATTAGCAAATAAAGAAACATCTAATCAATATAAGACAAAATCAATGATTTTCATCCGTCATCATCTACATGAAAGATTAAAAGTGGAATATCTCACTATGAAAGACCTTATTGAGTTGTGGAAAGTTTTGAAAGAACGATTTGACCATAAGAAAACTATGATACTCCCTAAAGCTCGTTATGATTGAATGCACTTACAGTTGCAACTGTAAGTGAATACAATTCAGAACTTTTCAAAATTAGTTCTCAACTAAAATTATTTGGAGAAAACAGAACTGATGAGGACTTGCTAGAGAAAACATTTTCAACCTTTCATGCTACTAATATGCTCTTGCAGTAGCAATACCGTGAAAAAGGTTTTAAAAAATATTCTAAATTGATTTCATGTCTTTTGGTGGCTGAATAAAAGAATGAGTTGTTGATGAAAAATCAAGGAATTCGTCCTATCGGTTCTGCACCATTCCCTGAAGTGAATGTAGCAGTACACAATAATTATGAAAATAGAAAATATAGAGGTCGCAGCCGTGGTCGTAGACATAGTGGGGGAAGTGGTCGAGGACGTACTAGTAATCGTTATCATGGTGGTCATAACAATGATACTTCTAACCACCAGAAAAAGAATAACAATGAAAGACAAGAAAGAAGTGGTCAAAATAATCCTTCAAAGATTGTTGAGAATATATGCTACCAATATGGTATGAAGGGGCATTGGTCACGTACCTATCGTACGTCTGAACATTTAGTGAAACTTTATCAAGCATCAATTAAAAAGAAGGGAAAGCATATGCAGACAAATTTTAAATGGAGGCAAAAGATGAAGATATTCACTATAATACTAAAACTGACCATGCCTACAAAGGTGATAAATTTAATGACCTTAATAATATAACTCACCTAGATGTGGCAGATTTATTTGAGAATCATTAGAAAAATTGATGTTATTTTGGCATTTTTATGTTGTTTTAAGTATGTTTTATTTTCTAGCATAAAGAATAATTTTACATATTTAATAAATATTTGCAATGTTTCTCATATTATATTTTGTTTGTTTTTATGAAGAATATGAATATTCAACAAAATTTCAATGGACTCAAAATCAATTGAGACATGTGTCTTACCGATAGTGCTACGACACATACGATACCCAAAGATAAAAAATATTTTTCTCATTTGACAATGAGTAATGCCCATGTTAATACAAGATCGGGTAGTTCAAAACTTATTGAAGGCTCTAAAAGAGCTATTACATTATTACCTAAAGGTACAAAATTTGTCATTGATGATACTTTATATTCCACTAAGTCTCAAAGAAATTTATTAAGTTTTAAAGATATTTGTCTTAATGGATATTTTATTGAGACTATGAACGAGAAAAATATTGAATATCTATATATTACAAATGTTGAATGTGGAACAAAATATGTTTTTGAAAGGCTACCTATTTTTTTATCAGGTTTATATTATACACATATTAGTGCAATTGAGTCACATGTTACTACGAACTAGAAGTTTGTAGAACCACATACTTTTACTATTTGGCATGACCGATTAGGCCATCCCAGATCTATTATGATGCGAAGAATCATCGAGAATTCAATTGGACACCCATTAAAGAACCAAAAGATTCTTGAATCCAAGGATTTATCTTGTGTTGCTTGTTCTCGAAGAAAATTGATTAGACCATCACCATCTAAAGTTAGGATTGAATCTCTCGCATTTCTGGAACGTATTCAAGGTCATATACGTGGGCCCATTCATCCACCATGTGGACCATTCAAATATTTTATGGTATTAATAGATGCATCTAGTGTCACGGACTTAGAGTTTTCACAAGCAATCCGGGCGGCCTTAGGCAGTTTCTTCGCTCTAAAACACCTAAGTCAGCCTAACTCGTAACAATTGGGGATTCAACAGAATTCCTCTAAGGCACCCACGAAGAACAACAGAAGAACAAAATAAGAATGAACTCGAAAGATGAACAAAAGTCACAGAAAAGAAAGAACACTTGAGAAAAGAGTTTGAGTAAATGCTCTCAGAATTCTATTACTCTTAACAATTCATATACAATGGAATGATTTACAAGTGAGGGGGAGGCTCTCTATTTATAGTTTAGCTCTACCAAAACCAACGGACAAGATTAAGTTACATCGACGAACGAGATCGACCATATCCCTTAATTTTAAGGATTTACAAGATATGTCATATCAAATCTAATCTAATTTTTACAAGATATGATTCCTATCAATCTTCTAAGATTAGTTACTGTAATAGCCTAAGTTGCCATATCTTTATTATCGGGCCAATCAGGTTTCAATCTGACAGGCTTCTTCAACAGTTCTTTGAATCGGGCCAGTTCTCGTGGGCTAAATAATCCCCATCATATCGACAGACCTTCATGGGGCACATCTTGTGCCATGGTCACGGGCTTTGCACTTTAACCAGTGGCATTCTCCCCCACCCATTCTCATAACGCCCTCATTGCGACTTCCGAATGGCACTAATTTGATTCACCTATGATCCATTTCGTTGCCTTGGATTCTTCCTTCGTTCGAGACTTTTTCCTCGGCTTCCATCGCTTCTTAACTTGAACCGTTGCACTCGTTGGTACATCTCGTTGGCAAGAAGTCTCAGCTCTAACTTGCCCCAATTTTGACTTGTTCCATTTTGAATCGCCTTGATTCTCACACCTTGGCTTCGTATTGCCCACAGTCCCTCGACCTCATTGCTTATGAACTTTGAAAGGGCCCTTACGACCTTGCCAAGCCAACAAGTTAGAATTCAAAACACTATCAAAGTGTTCGCAATGTACCTTACTCGAAGCATTTACTCGCCTCGACTGTTTATGCTCCTTTTTCCTCGAAGCCCGATGCATAACCCACATTTCACAAAGATGTCGGCTCCACAGTCGAATCTACAGGCTTCATATCGATCTCTTGCGCCACTAACACTTTCGAAAGGGCTTTCGTAGCATTCCGTTCTATCAGGTCAATGTTTCTCTCATACGAAACATCCTTGACTAGTTGGATTAACGACAACACCTTTGTCCCAATCTTCATATCTCGATGCATCGGCACAACAATAGTTGATAACGGGCCCGTGACAATATGAATTTTATCGGCCCATGGATATAAAAATGCCTGAATCTTGTCAAGGAAGTTTAAGCCAAGCACATAATCGTAATCATCTAATTGGATTACCTCGAATTCTTTCTTGCCTTTCCACTCGCTAATTTGTAGCTCCACATTATGAACTACTCCAATTGTTGGGGCCTCATTGAAATTTGTCGTCTTTATTTTCCTATTCGATTTCTTTATCGAGAGACCAAGTTTCTTCGCAGCCTTTTCCGATATGAATAAGTTCGATGCTCCTGTATCGACAAGAGCACTCCTCTTTTGACCTGCAATGTTGATGTCTACAAACATCAACCCTTCTCCACCATTTCTTTTCTTCGGAATGAACACCATCGAATTGATCATCGATGCCTTTTTCTCAATAGGCTTTGCCTCTTCTGGCTCATCACTCCTCTTGATAGCTGAAAATGAAGATACCTTTGTGCGGTCCCTCTTCATATGCGGTCCTTACAGAAGTAGCATATCAATTTTCCCTTTTTTTGGGGGGGTTATTAGGTCTCCATTTCCCATTTTGTGGTTTCCCATTGCCACCGTCGCTACTACTACGGCTGCCATAATAGTTATGTCCCTCTTCATCTTCTTCATGGTATCCACCATTGCCCCTCTCATTGGGCTTGGAAGATTCAAACCTGTCTCTCATCGGAACAAGTTCCACTAAGGACTCCAAGACCATTGTAACGGCCTAATTTTCAGTGGTGTCGGAAATGGTGATATGAGATCACTAAATCTGACAGGTAAGATTGAATAAGATAGTAATTTAATATTTACGAGTCAAGTGAGAATTCAGAAGAATTTGTGGTTTGGTGAATTTGGTGAATTAAAAGAATTTATTAGGTCAAATGGGTCAAAAACGAGGTATCGAGACCTCAAATTTGAAAATCGAGCCATAAATATTTTTAGAAATACTTATGGAGTGTTATTAAGTTAGTATTAAAGTTTGGTTGAGAAATTTAAATGTTTGGGTAGCCAATTAAATAAAAAGGACTAAATTGTAACAAGTGCAAAATTGCTAGAAGAATTAAATAGCTCAAGTGTTAAAAGAAGGAGGGTTTAAAGGACAATTAAACCTAAAAGTGAAAAGGTTGGACGGCAAAGGCAAGGAAATCAGTAGAAAATAGGGGAAATAAGGGCAAAATTGAAAATTTTATGATTTTAACATGTATAATAAAGACAAAATTGAAAAACCTAGAGATATCTTCATATTTTCTCAGCCAAAACGCCATAAGAAGTATGGAGAAAGCTGATTTTCATATTTTTACACCATGTGAGTTTAATTCTTGCTTTTTCTTGATAATTTTTATGTTTTTATGACTTTTACAACTAGATCCACTTATAGAATTCATTAGTTTTTGATTTGGTGGGTAAAACTAAAAGTTAACCTGGCTGAGAAATGGAAGTTTATGATGAATTATTATGAAATTTAAATTCTAATTTCATATTAAGGTGGGTTTATTAAGTGATTTTGATAGGAAATGGTATTTAGGACCTAATAGTGAAAAAGTTGTGAATTAGAGGTTGGTGTTTAAATTCAGAATATCAAAGGTTTTGAAATAGTTTGTAATGATAGAATAAAGTGTTGATTGAGAAAAATTAGTTCAATTGATGGCTGAATTGAGCAGGGACTAAATTGTAAAAACTATAAATTTTGGGGTAAAAGTATAATTTTGAAAATAGAAGAGCATAAATTATGAAGTGAAATAGAAATGAAATAAATGCTAATGAGTGAAAATATTTTACATTATAGATCAAGAATCCAAAAAAGAACGAGGAAAAGAAAAAGTTGCAGAATAGTCCTTAAATTTTAATATCTGCTACAAATCAGCCGGGTAAGTTCATATGGTTGAATTTATATGTTTATTTGTGAATTATTGAATGATATAATGTGTTGTTAAATCTGAATTTGCTGTGGAATTATGAAAATTATGATAAAATGAAAGAATAAAGGCGGTAATTCAAATTAGGAAAAACACAGAATTGAGTACGTTTGTACCGTGACATGTGATGAATTGACGGATAAGACCATGGTTAATCCATTGCAAAGTGTGAAACGCAGGTATGGTATTAACCATACTGAGTTGTGAAACGTAGGTATGGTATCATCCATACTGAGTTGTGAAATGTAGGTATGGTATCAACCATACTGAGTTAAGAAATGTAGGTATGGTATTGTCCATACTGAGTTATGAAAAGTAGGTATGGTATCGTCCATATCGAGTTGTGAAATGTAGGTATGGTATCATCCATCTTGAGTTGTGAAAACGTGGCAATCGAGCAACGAGCGTACTCAAATTCGTAAGACGTTTCCTAATTTGATATTAAGTAATATAAAAGAAGTGAATCAAATGAAAGAGATTGAGTAGTTGTTAATGTTGAGCTCAACTATGTGAAGTATTTTAACAATGGTTGTGAATGGCAGGGAATTTTAGTAAATGTTTTGTTATTGTTTGGAAATATTATGTGTGGTAAGCATTACTTTTAAACCTATGAACTTACTAAGCTTCATTAAGCTTACTTGTGTCTGTTTGATATTTTTATGTAGATTGAATTAAAGAGAAGTTGGTAGATCGGATCATCACAGCAAAGCTCACTATCCAGATCAATTCCGGTAGTTTTTTTTTTATGTTTAAAGATTTATATGGCATGTATAGAGTTCAAATGAGATGGAGTAAAGATGTTATAAACTAGTTAATAATATTTTGCAATGAAACAGTTTTTGAATTACAGCAGTGACGTGATTTTAAAAAATCACCAAAAATAGAAGAAATCGAATTGGAAACTAAATAAGAAATATAATTAAAGTCTATTGAGTCTAGTTTCACCTAAAAGAAACATAACAAACAAATTATTCTTATGTTTTGAGATATTTGAATTTTTGTGAGACTAGTTCAGAATAATTACGTGATTCCTTGTTGTCTTTGAAAAATCATTAGAAATTGTACAAAAATAATTGTGGGATATAGTTTATATGCATGGAATCCTGAATGAGTCTATTTTCAAATGAAATAAATAAGAAGGTCATATGAATTCTGTACAAAGATTAATTAGATTTGTAATGAAGAGAGGTTAGAATAGTCGAGCAGTAAAACAGGGGAACTTTAATGAATAAACTGTACTAAATGGCCACATGAAAAATTCTGGAAAAATTATAGTAAGAGGATATATAAGTCTAGTTTCGAGGAAAATTAATCGATCTTAATTGTATCTCGAGATAAAAATAATTTAGTGACTATGACGCAGATGGACAGTTTTAAATTTTTATGCCAAATTAGTAGTTAAGTCTAGTAATGCCTCGTGCTCGACTCTGGCAACGGTCTCGGGTAAGGGGTGTTACAACCATCATGGCGTTGGTAAGTTCTTGAACTCCTCAGCGTTGCAACTCTTGCTTTGGCCATGGCTTCAACCCATCCGTGAAGGAGAAAAATGCTTTCTTCTCGTTCAAATCAGAGATCTGGAGCATGAGTTCACTGAACTCCTGCACATACTCACTAACCATGCCTCGTTGCGTAAGTCGTCGTAACTTTGCTCGAGCTTCATTCTCGGCATACTCAAGGTAAAACAGTACTTTAAACTCTTTTTGGAACTCCTCCCAAGTTCCAATCTCGGTCCTACCACGTCTCACATCAGTAGACCTACGTTGCCACCATAACAAAGTAACGCCAGTAAAATACATAGCAACAGTATTTACCTTTGTGCCATCATCCTCGATGCTCATCACACAGAAATATTGCTTTTGGCCCAAAGAAAGTTGTCCACTTCACTTACGGACCTTGCCCTTTTAAACGCTTTCAGTTTGGGCACATCCATTGCTTGTTGCTTTGGCTTCGAAGCCAACATTCCATTACCTATGACAGCCTTGAAAATCTTGAGCTCCCCCTTAAGCTTATTGATCTCCTCTTTCAAAGTTGTCACCATAGCCTCGAGAGCACCATCCTTCCCAGCTAGCTTATTCTCCGAGGAACTAATAGTATCCCACACAAATTCCCTGAGTTGCTATTGCATTGGTTGCAACCCATCATTGAGTCTATCATTAACATCGTCGATCCTCTCCTTGATGTCCCCCATGGACTCCTCAAGAGTGACGACTTAATCCTCTAAAGCTGATAGTATGTCCCTCGAATGACTAGCTTTCCTAGCCCTCCTACGGGTCTCCATTCCCTCAACATTCTCAGCAACTTCTTTCGACATTCCAACAGTGCCTTCAAACCAATAGCTCGGATACCAACTGTTACGGACTTAGAGTTTTCATAAGCAATCCGTGCGGCCTTAGGCAATTTTTTCGCTAAAAAATGCCTAAGTCAGCCTAACTCGCAACAATTGAGGATTCAACATAATTCTTCTAAGGCACCTACAAAGAACAACGGAAGAACAAAATATGAACAAACTCGAAAGATGAATAAAAGTCACAAAAAGCAAAAACACTTGAGAAAAGAGTTTGAGTAAACGCTTACAGAATTCTATTACTCTTAACAATTCACATACAATGGAAAGATTTACAAGTGAGGGGGAGGCTCTCTATTTATAGTTAAGCTTCCCCAAAACCAACGATCAAGATTAAGTTACATCGATGGACGAGATCGATCATATCCCTTAATTTTAGGGATTTACAATATATGTCATACCAAATCTAATCTAATCTTTACAAGATATGATTCTTATCAATCTTCTAAGATTAGTTACCATAATAGCCTAAGTTGCCATATCTTCATTATCGGGCAAACCAGACTTCAATCAGACAGGCTTCTCCAATAGTTCCTTGAATCGGGCAAGTTCTCGTAGGTTAAATGATCCCCATCTTCTCGATAGACCTCCATGATGCGCATTTTGTACCATAGTCATGGGCTTTGCACTTTGACCCATGACACTAGTAGGTGGTCACATGTGTGTTTATTATTGACTCGCAACCTAGTGTTTGCGAGACTACTTGCTCAAATAATTCGATTAAGAGCATAATTTCCAGATTATGCAATCAAAACTATTCATCTTGATAATGCTAGTGAGTTTACATCCCAAGATTTTAATGATTATTGTATGCCAATTGGAATAAAAGTTGAACATCATGTAGCTCATGTTCACAGACAAAATGGTTTAGTTGAATTGTTTATCAAACGCCTCCAACTAATAGCTCGGTCATTACTTATGAGAACAAAAGTCGCTATTACAGCTTAGGGATATGCTATTTTGTATGCAGCAAGACTTGTGCGCTTAAAGCCAACAAGTTATAATAAGTACTCCCCATTATAATTGGCTTTTGGTCTGGAGCCAAATATTTCCCATCTTAGAATTTTTGGATGTGCAGTATATGTTCCAATTGCTCCACCACAACGCACAAAGATGGGTCCTCAAAGGAGGTTGAGAATATATATTGGTTATGAATCTCTTTCTATAATTAAATATGTTGAACCATTAACTGGAGATTTATTTACTGCACGATTTATTCATTTTCATTTTGATGAAACAACATTCCCAACATTAGGGGGAGAGAAAATACAACTGGTAAAAGAAATTACATGGAATGGATCATCATTATCTCAATTAGATGATCGCACAAGTCAATGTGAACAAGAAGTTCAAATGATCATACATTTGCAAAACATCACCAATCAACTGGCAGATTCATTTATTGACTTAAAGAGAATTACAAAATCTCACATACCAGCTGAAAATACTCCAATACGAATTGATATCCCAATAGGTCAAATTGTTAGTGCAAAAGAAAGTAATCCACGCCTGAAGCGTGGAAGGCCAATCAGTTCCAAAGATAAAAATTCTCGTAAAAGAAAATGAGCAATTATTTAATATGGTAATATTGTGGAGGCAAGTGCCTACGAAGAGGCCAAAGATATAACTAATCAAAAAACTCCAGAAGAGGTTCAGGTACCTGAAAATGATGATAACGAAGAAATCTCAATAAGTTATGTTACTTCAAGAAAAAGATGGAACTGACTTTTAAATACCTTATTAGCCTAACAGTACGTGAAAAACTTGACATGTGTCTAATGGATGTTGTTACAGCTTATTTGTATGGTACACTTGATAGTGAAATTTATATGAAAATCCCAAAAGGATTTAAAATCCCTGAAGGATATAGAGTTTCCCGGGAAAATTGCTCAATCAGATTAAAGAAAAGTTTACATGGATTAAAACAATCTAGACGTATGTGTTACAATTGTCTTAGTGAATATTTGTTAAAAGAAGGTTATAAAAACTATCCAATCTATCCATGTGTTTTTATAAAAAGGTATGGATCAAACTGTGATAATTGCTATTTATGTTGATGATCTAAATATTATTGGAACTCCTGAAGAGCTTTAAAATGTAGTAAATTATTTAAAGAAAGAATTTGAGATGAAAGATCTTGGAAAAACAAAGTTGTCTTTGCCTGCATATCGAGCATTTAAAAGATAGAATTCATGTCCATCAGTCAACTTATACGAAAAAGATCTTAAAGAAATTTTATATGGATAAAGCACATATATTGAGTACCCCGATGGTTGGACGATCTTTAGATGTGAATAAAGATCAATTTTGTCCTTGTGAGAATTATGAAGAGTTTCTTGGTACTGAAGTACCATATCTAAGTGCCATAAGAGCATTGATGTATCTTGCAAACAACACAAGACCTGATATAGCTTTTGCTGTAAACTTGTTAGCAAGATTTAGTTCTTTTCCAACATGTAGAAATTGGAATAGAATTAAACATGTATTTAGATATCTCAGAGGGACCATTGGTATGGGATTATTTAATTCAAATGATTCAAAATCCCTATTAGTTGGTTATACTGATGCTGGATATTTATCAGATCTACATAAAATTCGATCTCAAATGGGATATTTATTTACATGTGGAGGTATTGCCATATCATGGCGTTCGACAAAGGAGACATTAGTTGTTGCCTCTTCAAATCATGCTAAAATAATTGCAATGTATGAGGCAAGCTGAGAGTGTGTTTGGCTAAGGTTATTAAACCAACATATCCAGAAGATATGTAATTTGCCTTTACAAGAAAATATGCCAACTATCTTACACAAAGAAAATGCAACATGTATAACTCAATTAAAGGGTGGTTATATCAGAGGTGACAGAACAGAATATATTTCACCAAAATTATTCTTCACACATGATCTTGAGAAGAAAGGTGATGTAGAAGTTTAACAAATTCATTCTAGTGATAATTTAGCAGATATTTTTACCAAGGCCTTGCCAACTTCAAAATTTGAAAAACTACGAAATAAGATTAGAATGCATCGACTCAAAGACATAATGTGATGTTTCCATTAGGGGGAGTCTGAAACACGTTGTACTCTTTTTCTTTAACCAAGGTTTTGTTCCACTAGGTTTTCTTGGTAAAGGTTTTTAACGAGGCAACTTGTAATAGGAGATTATGTACTCTTTTTCCTTCATTAAGTGTGTGTTTGTTTGCTGGAAAATATTTTCTGGAAATTGTTTTCCCAATTTTCCAGTGTTTGTTTGATGGAAAACATTTTCCATTTGGAGAATCTATTCCATCAGACACGGGTAAAATGGCTTCCATTTGGGAAAATGTCGTACTGATTTCTTTTCCGTAAGACATTTTCTGGATCTTTCCCCTTCATCCAGGTAAGTCTTTCTCCTTCCCTTCTTCATTCCTTCTCATTTCTTCTTTTTTTCTCAGCCAACAAATCTCTTCCTCTCTTTCTCAGACTTTTCCGATTCCTCCTTTCGCTGGGTCTTGGAATCTCTTGGAAAAATTTATCTCTGATCTCCTTCAGGTATCTGCATATTTCTCTAATGTTTCATCTCTGACTGATTACTTTCTGTTTTCTTGATTGCGATTCTATCTAATTTTTGAGCTATTGCTTTGTGTTGCTTGATACCTTGGACTCAACTGTTAGTAAAAGATGAATTTTTTCCTTTAATTTTTATTTCATTTGTTTTCTTGACTGTAGTTAGCCCTTGATTTGTTTTGAGCTACTGTTTTGTATTGCGAAATAGGAAAGGCCATAGGCCATTGGAATGTCTTCTTTCTTGATTCTGGTTTGCCAATAGGTCTGTTTTTGCGAAAAATGTATTACCCCTGATCTAGCAAGTAATACTTGCTTGTAGTCTGTCCTGTCTTTGCTTGGTTTGTATATTGTATGAGTTTAATGGAAATGGTGATAAAAAACCTTTTGTAATTTATGTATTTATTTTTTTATAATGAGGTAGGTGTTGCTTTCCGGAGAGTAGTTTATAGTTAATTTGTTTAAGGGTTTCTTTCCTTTATTTTACTAAAAAAGAAGTAGCCTTTTGTATGTATATTAGCCAAAAGCTAGAGTGTGTAAGGAGGTTAGTTTTCAAAGGATTTTTTGCATTTAAACACATTTAAATTCATGAATTTTAAGTTATTATAATAATAGTCTTCAACTCATGCCACCACTGAAGAAATATTTATAAAATACACAAGGCAATGTAGTTAATGGCATCTAGATGAACTTCATGATTTGTTATCGGTTTTTTTACCTGAGGAAGCAACCTGAAATCTCACTAAGGGAATTAAAGCCTCTATGCTTGATGAAGGTAGTGAGAAAAAAGTACGAGGGCTTGATCGTTTCACTTCACATTTTTTTAATTTGCATGGCATATAGTTGGTAATGATCTCTCTAACGCGGTTAAGTTCTTTTTTGAGTGCTTGAGGATGCTTCCAGCTTTTAATGCTGCTACTGTTGTCGTAGTCTCTAAAGTGTCTAAATCCTAATCATGTTTAAGGATTTTAGACCAATCTCTTGTTCTTCAGTAGTGTACAAGTATGTCACTAGAATTCTTTTTAAAAGGATCACTTCTTTTTCTCTCTGATTTGATTTCCGCTAATTAGAGAGCTGTCATACAAGAAAGGTGTATTACTGATAATACCTTGTTAGCTTAGGAGATTGTAAGAGGTTATAGCAGGAAGAACTTGTCCCTTAGGTGGGCAATGAAATCAGTGGATGCACTTGTTAAAGATTCTATATACTCCTTTGTTCGAACACCACTTTTCTCTTTGATTGCTGCCCTATTCCTTCAGGCCTTTGTTGCAACACATTAACTTGCTCGCTCAACTTCTACCTTGTATCCTTTTAGATAACATTAGATAGCAATGCACATGAGGTGTCTTCTTTTGCCTTTGAGCAAGCATGCATCAAATCTATCATAGATACGTAGTTCCTAAAGGTAAGCATTTTAATAGCAAGGTATTGAGAGATTCAAACTATATTGCAACTAATATGTTCTCTAGCAAATTAAGATTTTGTTAATGTTATTTGAAACCAATAGTTAAAGGGTTATTTCATTTTCTTTTCATAAGAGTGTTTAGAACAGAGAAAAAAAAGACCTCTAGTACATCTGCTTTAACTAGTATAGCTACGCAAGTAGTTTTAACAAGGACTGAGGGAGGAGATTGTTAGCTACCATAGATATCAGTAATGTCAAAAGTGGAGGTAAATCATTTCTCATAACATTGTAGTATTTTTAAGTGGTTTTTGAAATTCATCACGTACACCAAAATAAAATAAAAAGGAAGGAAATGGATGGAGTTATAGGAGTCTAGTTTCCCCTTTTCATTTCTTCCATGGCTTCAAAATAGAAAGCAGAATGATAAGTGCAATAATGAGGAGTAAGATAATGGAGATCATCATGCATTTTCTTAACTTTTATTTTTATAATGTTTTGTGCAAAAATTGATGCATTTATTTTTGTAAATGTGTACAGTTGAATTAAAATCAAAGTTTTATGTCTGTATTTGAATCAATCAAAATTTTATGTGCATGTACCAAATTAAAATTCATATATCAAATTATTCATTAAATCAAAATTTATGTATAGTTTTGGAATTTATCCCTACTATTAATTACATTCATTACATTTAAAAATGCTGTAAGGGTGTTGGAAAAAAAATTGCCTTAAAAGGTATGTATATTCTTTGGTTTCGTCCATTCATGAGCAAATTTTTCTTTCTTACCACACTTAAAGCATTTACTTTAGTTTTTCTTTTATTGTGAATGTATTGGGAGAATTTTTGTGTGCCTAATTATAGTTTGTTAAAAGCTTTGCCTTTATATTCACCATATGATTTGAGTTAAAGCTGGAAGTTTCATTGGAACTTGTTCCTACCATATACAAATCAATATTAGGTTTGGTTGTATCAATACATTTTTCTAAAATAACTTTATTTTTAGATTATTTTGGAAACTGTTGTATGATTAAAAAAATATTAGTTTTTTCCTTTGACTGTTATATGGAAATTTTAAATTTGAATATTGATATATTGATATATTTTCTAAAATAATTTTTCCCCTTTGTATTTCTTTGTATTTCAATCTTATGAAAAGCTTGCACCTTTTTTGTAGTGATAAAATATTTGTGTGACATTATTTTGTGTAGATGTATCGTAGTCAAGATCAAAATGCAATTGTCGGAGTCGTGGTTTCAGTTTTAGCTTTTGGGGCTCTTTGGATTAAAAAATTAAAAACTAGGAGGAAATTGCTTCTCACCCTCGTGTGAATCGAGATTATGAAAGAGAAAATTATATTAATAGTATTTTATATAGTGGTGATCAACATTGTATTAATCTGATAAGGATGATACTGATTGCCTTTTTTAATTTGTGTGATATTGTTAGTAGGAATAATTTGTTACAATCAACTAAATCTGTGAATATTAGGGAGCAAGTAGTTATATTTTTACATATAATTGGTCATAATGTAAGGTTTCGAGTGATTGGATCTAGATATTATAGATCAACTGAGACAGTTCACTGCTACTTTAGGGTTGTATTGAGAGCTATTTTGAAATTGTATAAACTAGTTATTACATCACCTGATGAGTCAACTCCTAGTGAAATCAGAAACAATCCAAGGTTTTATCTGTATTTTAAAGATTGTATTGGAGCATTAGATGGAACTCATGTTCGTGCATCCATTCCACTTAGCATTCAAGGAAGATTTCGTAGCCGTAAAGGGGGGACGACACAAAATGTATTGGCTGCCATTACATTTGATTTGAAATTTTCCTATGTTCTAGCTGATTAGGAAGGTAGTGCACATGATTATCGTATTTTAAGTGATGCACTTTCACATCTAAGAGGATTAAGAATTCCGGAAGGTAATAATTATCATTAAATACCAAATAGTTCTAGTAAACTCATAATTTATTAGTATTAATTATGTTTTGTAAAATTGTAGGTAAATATTATCTTGCTGATGCTGGATATGGCATCCGAAATGGATATATTACCCTATATCGTGGTGTCCGATATCATTTAAAAGAGTTTAGTGCTCAAGGGCCTGAAATGAAAATGAACTCTTTAATCTTCGATATTCATCATTGCGAATCACTATTGAACGTGTTTTTGGGATTTTGAAGAAACGGTTTCGTGTATTAGATGCTGAACCATTTTGGAATTTTCAAACTCAAGTAGATATAGTTTTGGTTTGTTGTATCATTCATAATCATATAATGGGAGTTGATCCTAATGATTTACTTAATCAAGGATTATACGAGGAGCCTGAGTCTGATTTAATAATACCAACCTTACGGAGCGAGAAGAAAGAGAAGAAGCAAGAGAATGGTCTGCTAAGAGAGACAAAATTGCACAAACAATGCGGACTAATTATATGGCTAGAAATATTAGGTAGGTTTAGGGCTTAGGGTTATTGTTTCTATGTTATGTATGTTTTAGTATTAAAATTGTTTTTTTTTTTGTTAATGTTGGTTGGATAATGATATTGAAATTTTAGTTTGTTGGATTTTGAAATTATTATGTTCTGAATTTGTTAGATATTGATTATGTTTTAAGCTTGTTAGATATTGAATTTATTATGTTTTAAGCTTGTTGGATATTGTAATAATTGACAATGACAATTATTAATGCAAAATGGGTAAGGGCAACAAAGAAGGGACCTCCAAGCAATTTAGGTGGACAAAACCGATGGAACATGTTTTTCTTGAAATTCTAGCAGAGGAGGCCCAGAAAGGAAATAAGCCTTCTAATACTTCCAAAGCAGTTTCTATTAATCGAGTTGTCGAGGCTATTTCTGAAAGATTCCAAGTCCAATGCGATGCGAAGCATGTGGAAAATCATTTGAGGACTGTAAAAAACCAGTGGCGGATTATATGCAAAATTCGAGGTGAAAGTGGTTTTGGATGGGATGATAACATGAAAATGCTCACATGTGATAGAGCGACATATGATGTAACAGCGATGGTAATATATGTATATATATGTTAAATATATTTCAAATGTTTTTTACTTGTTATTCTAATTGTGTATAATATCCAACAGGCACACAAGAAGTATGAACCATTTTTGAATAAAAGCATTGATCATTATGATGAAATGGCTTTGGTTGTTGGCAAAGATATGATATAGCAGAGGAGTTTTGCGAACATTTCTTGACATAGATTTGGATAATTGTAACCAAGATTCGAAGACTCTAAATTGCGACAATGAAGAGGCTGAAGAGGTAAGAACAAATGTATCTTCATCTGGCACATCCAAACGTAAAAGAAAAAATGTTCAAGAAAGTGTCGTTGATGAACAAATTAAATTTGTGGGTGAACAACTTGGCAAAATTGCTAATGCTTTGGAACAATTTACTGCGGATAAGACACCACAGCTTTACGAACAAGTGATGTCGATGGAGGAAGAAAGATTTGATGATGACTTCTTGTGTTCTGTGTTTGATTATCTAGTGAGTCATGAATCCGAGGCCAAAGCTTTTTTAGTTAAAAGTAAGAAGCATAAAAAAATTTGGCTTCAAAAATTTTCTTAAGGTTGAAGATATTGATACTTTTATGTAGTGTAATATTAGTTATGCACTTGGACAATGTTGTTGTTATTATGTGGTGTACTACTAATTATGCATTTGGATAATATTATTAATTTTTAGTATTAATTGTGGTTTGGAAGCTTATTTATAATTATTCAATCCTTATTTTTTTTATTTTTTTAACACAATTACAAATAATTTATTTGACTTTGGACGTTGTTTTCATTTTATGAAAGCTAATAATGTAGCTTAATAATTGAGTATTATTATATATTTAATTTGATTTATTTATTTATAAATAAATCATTGCAATATATGTAAAAATAATTTAAAATATAAAAAATTATTAATATGTATATAAATTTATTAATATATGTAAAAACAATTTTTCTGAAAAATATTTTCAGGAAATCTGCCAAACAACAGAAAATATTTTACACAGATTCATCCAAACACTAGAAAATATTTTTAGTAAATCATTTTCTAGAAATCATTTTCTGGAAAACATTTTACTGGCAAACAAACGGACCATAAGTTTTTATCCTATAAGGTTTTTCCTAATAAAGGTTTCAATGAGACATTTTTATTTAAAAGACATCCAATGGGAAGTGTTGTAAATACATTAAATGGATGTCTATAACCTTTAAACAATTATAGAAGTAATGAGTTAAAACCCCCCATTCATTATTAAAGATGCTTAATGTACGTGTTAATGAAGCTGTTAAATAAGCTTCATTCATTTATGTTGCACTGAATGTCAATGGTTTATATATAGCTCGTTTATAAATGAAAAGAGGAGATGAGAAAATTCTCTATTTACTTTAAGTGTTCTTTTATTTAGTTATTTTATAACAATTGCACATTTTAATTTATTTTATTTAGTAGAAAAAAAAAAGACAGCTTAAAGTGAAAAAGTAAAAAATTTACACTAGTGATTCAAAGCAAGAACATAATCCGTCTCAATTAAACTTTTAGTTGATTGTGGGGTTCTTCAAACTAATGAATTTTTGTGGAATTAGTCACCATATACTTGACCATATGATCAACTACTATATTTTGCGACCTCAGAATATGACAAACAAGGACCTTCCAATTTCGACTCAATAAATGATGGATAAGACGCATTTCAGTCAAATAACTGCAGCTCTGCCAACTAAAATCAATTCAACTAAGAGAACATTATCACATTGCACTTCTAATTGTCGATAACCTTTTCTCCATGATATAAATAGGCTTTCAAGTAATGCTCTCGCCTCAATACTGAGTCTTTCCTTAACTTGCACATTTTATTTCTTTAAAAATAAGAATAATAATATCTAATTATTATATAAACTGTAAACTAAAATTTGAGCGCAACTCATATATTAAAAAAAATAATTTTAAAGCTTTATTTTCAGGTTTAAGCCTATTTATTTATTGATAGATAAGCCCATTTGTTTTAGTAAACCCAATTTCAATATTGATTCTTAAGTAATTAAAACAAGATCAAAGTAAAAAGTACAAGGTTTCGTTATAATTTGCTAGTAAGTTTCAACTCTACTTAAAATTTAAAGTTTGATATTTTATTCGAGATATAATTGAATTACTCGAGTTTAAGTTCAATTAAGTTTATATGTATTCAAGCTCGAGCTTGACTCGATAATTAAGTTTAGGGTTAATAATATATATTAAAGGAAATAACATAATATATAATTTAATAATATAAAAATATAAAAATATATATTGTTGGGGATAAACCTGTCTAAGCAACAAACAAATCAAATAACTAAGAAATTGAAAAGATCGAACACAAAATATTTTACGTGGAAAATCTCCTTCGAAGAGGATAAAAAAACCATGGACAAAGATAATTTCACTATAATGGAAAAAACGAGAAAAAAACGAAGAGTACAAAGATAAAGATAAAACTAAACACCAAAACCTGAAATAAGAACCTTCAAAATGTAAACACAAAATTATCTAAAAGCTTGTAAAAGCTAATACCTAAATGTGTAATGGATTATTTTTCTAGTGTGGAAAAGGGCCTATAAATTCTAGTGTGGAAAAGGGCCTGTTTATAGGTTAAATTCATAGGTAAAATAATATTAAAGTTCCATTAAGAATTTAACTAAGACAAATAATAAGAATTTGACTAGAAGAAGAAAATCAAAAAAATTGCATAACCTCGTCGTTGTTTGATTATACCAACAAATACTAACAAGCAATGAATAATGAAGAGAAGATGTATTGAACTTAATTGTGCGAAGTACATTTGAGTCTATATTTATATACAAGATATTAAGGCAGCTAAGCTGTCAACAAACTAGCTAAGCTGTCAACAAACTAACTTCTCTAATATTTCTTTAACAGACTAACTTCACAACTAACTATTCAACTGTTAACATTCTCTTGGTTTTCTGTCTTGTGTTGATTGTTTGGTTGACCACTGTTTAGAGGGAGTACACGTAAGGCATCTCGAAAGAAAGAAAACTGTTTTGGAGTAATAGGTTTGGTGAGGACGTCTGCTGAGGGCACAAAATTGACATGTAGGATACCAGCATGAACTTTCTCTCAAATAAAATGATGATTGATCTCTACGTGTTTAACCTTAGTATGATGAGTTGGATTGGCTACCATTGATATTGTGGAGGTGTTGTCACACTAGACTACTGGTATATGTTATAGGTTGATGCCAACTTCAGTCAACAACTGCTTCACCCATAACAGCTCAGAAACATAGTTTGCAAGACTGTGATCTACTTCCGAAGATGATTGAGAAACAACAGCCTGCTTCTTGGAACACCATGCAACTGGATTGGGGCCAAGAAAAATACAATAACCTGTGGTAGATCGTCTGTCTTCAATAATGGATGCCCAGTCAGCATCAGAGTAACAAACCAATTCAAAACAACATTTAGTGAAGTATAGGCCATGATCCAAAGTTCCGTTAAGATACCGTTGCACACATTTCACTGCCTACCAGTGTGAACCATGTGGAGCATTCATGTACTGACTCAGCATACAAACTGCAAAGTGCTAATAATGCTGCGATACAAATGACCATCAGGAAACGGAGTGTCATCTGTTGCAGTTAACTTTGGTGTAGCTACCATTGGTGTCGAGGTAGGTGATGCTGTATCCATACCTGTCTTATAAAGTAACTTCAGGACATATTTCTTCTGAGTAAGATACAACCCTTGTGACATATGATGAACTTCAATGCCAAGAAAGAAATGAAGACTTCTCATGTCTTTGAGAGAAAATTTGTTATGTAGCTAATGAACAACTTTGTCAATCTCTTTGGAGGAACTTCCCGTGATGATAATATCATCCATATAGGCCATTAAGAATAGCGAAGACTCACCATTTGTTTGAATGAATAACGAAGGATTAGCTTTAGAAGCACAAAAACCAAGCTGTCCAACCAAGTGCTCCATCAACGCATGAAACCATGCTCGAGGTGCCTATCTGAGTCTATACAGAGCTTTATTTAATCTACACACAAGTTGATAGCCATTGACATCTTTAGTTTCAAACCCTGATGGCTGATCCATATAGATTTTTTCAGTCAAAATGCCATTAAGAAAGGCATTATTGACATATACTTGTCTCAGTAGTCATCCATTCATAACAGGAACAGAAAGAACAACCTTAATAGTCGTAGCACGAACTAATGGACTAAATGTATCACAAAAATCTGATCCAGCATGTTGAGAAAACCTTTTAGCAATGAGCCTCACTTTGTACCTTTTTACAGTCCTATCATGTTTATTCTTTACCTTGAAAAGCTACTTGCAACCAATGGACCTCCTAGAAGCGGGGAGAGAACAAATAGTCCAAGCATTGTTTTCGATAAGAGCTCCGGCTCATTTTGGACAGCATCTCATCAATAAGGAGACACCATTGCCTCATGAACATCAACATGTGTAGTGTCAGACAAATGAGTTGCCTTAGTATGATATTTTTAGGTTTGAATGTACCTACTTTGCTACGAGTGACCATAAGATGGGTATTGACTATATTTTGTGAGGACTGTCTAGACTCAGAAGGAAAAATTGGACTAGGTTGACTTGACTCAAAAGGAACAGTAGGCTCAACAGGGTTAAAATCAGGTAATGGTGATTCACACAATAGGAGTTATTGTGAAACTGATTGTTGAGGTTGTGGGGGTAGTTGAACTTAGTTGTGATGGATGTGAAACAATGATCAACTTTGAGCTAGTTGTAGGACAAGGTGGATTGCTACTGGATGATTTGGAACAGTTCAAGCTAGTTCGAAACGGAAACGCTTTTTCATGAAACGTGACATGTTGTGATTTATAATTTTTTTCCTGAAGCATATCGACACTTATAGCCTTTATGGTTAGATGAATATCCTAAAAATGTACAGGGGGTGAATCTAAATTGTAACTTGTTGGTATTGTATGGTCAGAGATTAGGAAAGCATAAACACCCAAAGACTTTAAGAAACAAGTAGTTTGGTTTTTCTTAAAATAATTTTTCAAAGGAAGAGACATTACCTAGAGGTTGAGAAGGTAACCGATTTATCAAGAACACTGCACTGTTGAATGCATCATGCCAGAAACGCAGGGCCAATGAAGCATGGGCAAGCATAGAGAGGCCTGTTTCCACAATTTGTCTGTGTTTTCTCTCAACCAAACCATTATGCTCAGATATATAGGGACCGATGATTCTGTGAACAATCCATTTTTGAGTAAAAAACCACCTTAAGGCTTGAAACTCTCCTCCCCCGTTAGTTTGAAGAGCCTTGAGTCTATTACCAAAGCACCTCTCAACTTGTTGAAGGAATTGAGGAAACACTGTGGCCACATCATATTTTTTCTTTAAGAAGTATAACCAAGTATATCGGGTATAAGCATCTGTGAACACTACATAGTAAGCAAAACCCTTTGATTAAATTGAAGCAGGTCCCCAAACATCAGCAACCACCATTTATAGGGGAGAAGTATACTCAGAAACAGCAGCAGTAAATGGTTGTTTATGCTCTTTCCCAAGTGACAAGACACATAAGTAACAGTTTTATTAACAAAAAATGGCACATTACAATGGTGCAAAGCTTTCTTCAGTGTAGCTAGACAGGGATGGCCTAATCTAGAGTGTCATACATTCAAAGGAACAACTCTAGCTACAGTAAAATATTAAGCCAATTTATCAATCATCAAAGTCTTGGAGGCATGCGATAAATTTAGCTTGTAAAGACCATAATGAATTGATCCTTGCAACAACACCTGTCTCGTTCTTAAGTCATGCACTTGACACTTGTTGGGAAAGAACTCAAACAGAACTTGATTGTTCTATGCAAATTTTGACATAGACATCAAGTTTTTAGTTATGTTAGGCCCAAATAAGAGAGATTGTATGAATAATGGATGAGAGCAAGTGAGTAAGGATGATTGACCGGTGTAAATAATAGGTAGAGCAGCACCATTACCCACATATACCATACATGAGCCACTATAAGGAGTGTTGTCACTCATGGAAGCAACAAAATGTGTAAGATGATGAGTAGCACCAGAATTAGGATACCATGTATTGTCTCCCACAGTGTCTGGAGTTGCAACATAATCTTGTGAGTTGGATGATGGTGCAAGTGCAGTCATTGGTTGTGTGGATGAAGGAAATGAGTGTGACCAATTTTGAGATGGTGGAAAGAAGGAGGCCCAATTGCCTTGAGAGTTCAACAGATGAGGAAAAACAAGCATAGGAGAACTATACTGGGTCATCCAAGGCATTGAGACCCCATTTGTAACACCCCCTTACCCGAGACCATTGTCAGAGTCAAGCACAAGGTATTACTAAACTTAACTGTAACACCCCTTACCCGAGACCTTCGCCGGAGTCGAGTATGTGGCATTACAAGACTTGACTACAAGTTCGGAACATAAAAATTTAAAGCTGTCAAACTGCATCATGCTGACAAAATTGACCGTAACTTGAGTTACAAAACTCGAAATTCAGATCCGTTAATTTTCCTTGAAACTAGACTCATATATGAATTTACCATAATTTTTCCAGAATTTTTCATGTGGCCAATTAGTACAGTTTATTCATCAAAATTTACCCTATTTCACTGTTGACGATTCTGACCTGTCATTACAAAAACTCATTTATCTCATAGCACAAATTTTCAATAATGTTCTTGTTTATTCCAATAAAAAATAGACTCATCAAGGATTTTAAAAATATAAACCATGCTCCATAATTATTTTTATACAATTTTTAACAATTTTTCCAAAACAGAACAGAGACTCACGAATTCATTCAGAGCAAGTCTCACTAAAACTTAAATATCTCATAATATATAAATCCTTTGTCTATGCTGTTTCTTTCATGTAAAAATAGACACAATAAGGTTTAATTTCATATCTTATTCACTTTCTAATTCAATATACCCTATTTTTGGTGATTTTTCAAAAATCATCTCACTGCTACTAATACAAACTGTCTCGTTGCAATTTATGAAAAACTGGTTTCTAACCGAACATATCCACATCCCTAATTCAAGGATTCATTTCGTATACATACATTTTCTTATCAAAAACGATTAAACTTCGATTAAGAATGCACAAACATTTCCAACATAAACCGACATTCATATCAAAAACACAAAAAAACATACTTAACTAAAAATTTAGCCACATTCGCATGGCTATTATCTACATAAACCTTGAGTTTTCATCAAAACAAAGACAAAGTCTTTCCTATACATGCCTTCGTTAAAAAAACAAAATGAAAGAGTACCAAAATGTAGATAGTGTGGTTGACTCGCTGACGTTTTCTCGAGCCCGTAGCTAGACCAAATCTATAAAATAGAACATTAAACACACACGGAGTAAGCTTATTAGCTTAGTAAGTCTTAAGCAAATACTACACAATATACAAACATTTAAACTTTTAATAAATAAATTCATAGCAATGAATATAAACATTATTTAAGTGAATTTTTCATGGCCGAATACCCTCAACGCCCTTAAATTAATTATTTACACTTTACTACCATGAACATATACATTATCTAATCATATGAATATCGTAAACATTCGTCCATTTCAATTCAAATAAACATGTCATAATTTATTGATTTCTTTTACCAATATCCTCCTCAATTATAATTGAAACTTCAAGTGATATAAACACATGTACATGCCTTAATCTTACAATTATATATATTTTAATACCTATCAATGATAGGATCAATTTCACAAAATAAAATATATTTTGTATTATCAAATTCATTACATCACACTTAACTCAAACATTCATGACTTAATATTTAATGTACCAAATCTTAATATCCCTTTTTATTGTATAACATACATTAATTTTCACCTCTTTACCATAGTTTATTTTGTACCAAATAAATAATGACTCACTTATGCATAACGTTATGATGGTATGATTACTTATTTCCTTCCAGCTTTTCTATAATCAATTCACTCATAGTACACATATAATCAAATTCCATCTATCATATGTATAACACTATCTTTCATCAATTCATTTAATTATTATCATTGTATATAAACATAACCTTAAAGTATGCTTAATACATACCTTATAGTCGAACTCAAAACTTCACTTTCATAAACGTAAAATTTCATGGTTTGTTTCATACCTTTACATTTCGTAGCTAAAGTTCGAAGTTGAAAACTCACCGACTTATAACAAGCTATGCACTAGTTCGAATCGTATATACCGCACCTTGCATGCTAGACTTGAAATCCGAAATTTAAAACACCTAAGCATTTTAGCCCGCTAGGCATTAAGCCCGATACATTCACCAAGCACAAGGCCCGCTAGGCATTATGCCCGAATTAAATCACCGGCACATGGCTGCTAGGCTTAAAGCCCGAGATATCAACCTTTTCAACATTTCAATGAACATTTCGATAGTATTATAACTCATAATTCTATCACATTTCGATTCAACTAAGCTTATTCACTTTTCACAAATAAAACCATTATAACGTTGTATAACCCGTATATCAAATCAATTATACACATTCACATTGTATTAACAAAACATATCCAATTCAATGTAATATCTTTACATTCGGCTATCACATGAAAATATACCCAAATTTATCAAATATTGTCATTAAATAGATTCATAATGCATTCTTTAATATGATACCACTATATTTAGCAAACACATTTAAGGTCACCATACCACATTTGGCATCATTAAATATGTATATACACTCACACATATCCGAATATTCTATTCCCATACAATATATATAATTATATATATTTATCCCTTATCACAAGTGCATATATTTTGCCAACTCAATTATTCAATGGTTATAGATATATATATGTATTTAGTAATCCGTATTCGGCTATCACATATAATAATTCCTATGCCTTATTCGGCAATTTGACAATAAAATTTGTTATGTCACTCAAACATGTACAATTTAATATAGCGATAATTCAATTTAATCCAATTGCTTAAAAACTTACCTCGAAATTTGACGTATTGAGCTTTCAGACTATTCGTTCAACTTTGCCTTCCCCCGGTCCAAACCCGTTTTCTTTTATTCTTTATCTAAATAATCCCAATTTAAACTCAATAAATTTATATTCATTCAATTTGATCCATAAATACTTAATTTAGCAAATTTACAAATTTACCCCTAACCTTTACAATCTATACAATTTAGTCCCTAATACCATACTCATGAATTACTCAAAATTGACCCAACTTCCTTTAGGCCCGAATCATCCTAAGGATTATATAAGTCCATATACTTCAATATTTTCTCAATTTGGCCCTTCCATGATAATGTTTTCACAACCAAATTTTAAATTAGCTACATTCACCTAAGACCCAAAAGTAAAATATTTTCGTCTAGCTCAAATCTCCATTTATTACCAAAAATCATCCTAAAACTTAAGTGATCATCAATGGCATAACCAACATACAAGACCATTTCACGAAATTAACACATGGGCTTTATAATAGGATGAACATTCATCTCAAAAATGCAAAAATCATTGAAAACCCAAAGCTCTTAATTGAAATGGATATGTGCCGAACCCTTGTTGAACTTCTCTTTTCTTTTTCTTTCACTAGTTTCGGCTATGGAAGAGAAAATGATGAACATGCATAGCTTTCTTCTTTATTTTATGCTTTTATCCCACTATGTTAATATAATATTTTATATTATTAATATAAAACACATATTTAACTTAACAAACAAACAAACACATGATATAATATCATCTTGCCGTCTACTACAAGAAGAATTGGGGAAATTGCAACATAAAACCCTTTAATTTAATGAATACTTTTTTTTTCCACTTATGTAATTTGGTCCTTTTTCTTAATTTAAACATACAAACAGTCAAATAATTTCACGAAATTTTAACACATGCTCAATCATACATATTTAACACGAAAAATAATATTAATTTATTTTTTCGACTAGAACTCGTGGTCCCGAAATCACATTTCTGATCATGCTAAAATCGAGTTGTTCCCAAGTGGGATTTTATTATAATATACTTATAATACACTTATATATTATATCCTTATTATATATATTTAACACATAAGCAAACATATGATATATATATATTAATAGACCATATTGCCGTCCACTACCATTTAAAATGGGTATATTACCCTTTAAGGAATTCACTAAAATAAAGCCACATCAATTTAACCATAAATCAAATAAAAGGCCACTTTTACCAGTAAAGCGATTTAGTCCTTTTTAACTAATTGAGCACACAAACAGTTAAATTTTTATACGAAACTTTCACACCCATTAATTTATATATAACTAACTCAAATTATAATATTAAATTATTTCTCAGACTCGGATTCATGGTCCCGAAAGCACCGTTCCGATTAGGGTCAAATTCGGACTGTTACACCATTGCCAAACATGCACATGTTGGCTTGTGGAGGAGGCCGATATACTGTACTTTTGTAGGTGGTATCAAATCGATGATAACAATGATCCACAAGATGACTGGTTTATCCATATAGTTGACATTGAATATGTGAGCTAGATGAGCGTCCACGTCCACGACCACGTCCAGGAGCAGAGTTGGGACGATATAGTGGTTGTTGAGTACTATCAGCAAAGTCAACTGAACGAGTTGTAACCATATTGGCTGAGCTAGACACATCAACCAGTGTAGTTTGTAATCTGGCTTCAGCATCAAGAAGTATATTGTTGTTTTTAAGGTTTTCTTATGATAAGTTTTTTTATGTATTTCTATATTTTTAGGGTTTATAAATTTAGAATTTATTTGTTTCTTAATTTTTTTTTATTTTCTATTATTTGGAATATGTTTTTAGCAAATAAACTAAATTTTAAAAGTCTAAATATTGATTTAAAGGATTTAGAATTTTACTTCATGACTTCAATTATTTTAAAAAAAGTCGTCTTCTTTTTGCATGTGAAAAAACAGTTAATTTGGATAGTGGCTGGGTGATGGCCTATTTATTTATGATTATATTATTTAAATTTTTTACTTAGATATTCTTTCTTTTTTTTTTTTAATTTCATAATGCTTTATATGATAAGTAGAATTTGCATATACTGAAAAAGAAAATGGTGATATTAAACAACGCCTTAATCTAGTCTCATAGCACCAAGCATGGCAATAAAGCTAATTTAGAGAAAAAAAAAACTAAAACACTCAACCTATTGCTTTCTAATTTATCTCATCTTTAGAGCATTTTTGTTTTATAGTTTCAAGTTATCATCTAACCCAAACATGGCAATAAGGGAACAATTGTTATATAAAAAATAATTAATTTAGGCTACACAAAAATATTTTCTCATCTGGTTTTATGCAGTTTGCTTGTATAATCGTTAACTAAAACACAAGAACAAGTAGTTGTTAAGACTCGACAACGACCCTACTAGGACGGACCTCAGTAATTGAGGTTACAAGGCCAGCAAATTGACCTCTAAGCAATAAGCATATTAGGCAAGCCAAAAGAACAAACAACCGATGACCATGAATTGGGCAATCAGAATGCTAGATATAATTACTCATCTTCTACATTGATACTCTTTGTATTTTCACCAGCTAAAGCTAGTCTTCTTTCCTATTTCATCTTATTTTATTTAAATGTCCTCTGGATATTAGCTCATAGCTTAATGGAATTTTTATAATATTAATATTTAGTGTCGAAACCATTTTAAAAAAAATAAAAAAAAACAGGGAATCGACTTTAAAAATGAAAATGGAGTCGCCACCAATCCCTTTTTACTTAGGTGTGATTGGATCACCTTTATAAAACGTTTTATTTTAAAACATTTGATTTTGGTCCATGAAAAACAAGAAAATGAGTTCGAGAGTCGGTTACGTATGAGGAAGGGTTAGCACCCTCATAACGCCCAAAAATTGGTACCTAATCGATAAAATCACGTCCGAATGTTGAAGATTTGAAAATTTTTAAAATAAGATCCTTTTATTAGAAGAAAAAACCAAGACTTACCTATCTCAAAGAAACAAAATACTATACTCAGTAAGTTAGGATATAGCATCTCATGTCTTCGAAACTAGGCACGTCTTTATTTTAGAAAATTCCTACCTCGAGACATAAAACATCATATCCAGTAAGTTAGGATATAACGTTTTGAATTCCCAAGAATAAGTTCTTGATTTGAAATTTGTAAGTTTCGGTTTTAAAAGAAAAAGGGATATCCAATACCTTAAGTTCCACGAGAAAAATCGGAACCTAGTAAGTTAGGGCACAATTCTTCTCGAAGTCCCCAAATATCATATATCACCATATTTTTTAAAAACTATTTGAATAAAATGTTTTAATTCAAAAGGTGTTTTTATAAAACAATAGTTTAAGTAAGATATTGTGACATACAAATTTAATAGCAATTCTACATAATTACAAACTATGCTAACAATTAATAATAAAAGAATAATATAACATGAATAAATAAAACACTATGTAATAACATGAATAAATAAAACACTATGTTAAGTAATAATAAACAATTAAAAGAACATAAATAAATAGACAGGTGATATGAAATAAATAACAATCAATAAAACTTTCATTAAATACAAAATCAAATGAAAAAAGAATAATATATTTAAACATTAAATAAAAAAATATGACGATTTTTAAAATGATTATATATATATAAAATTTAAAGTTAAAAAAAAAGAGTACTTATAATAAAGGTAAGTAATTTAATAATTTAATACATATAAATGATTACATATAATAAGAATAATTAGCAAATAATATATAATATTTTTATATAAAAACATATATACATAATTTACTAATCATAAAATTACATATGCAATAAAAATATAAATAAAATATGTTATATGACATAAATAGATTTTATACAAAATAAAATAATATGATATATTATAATATTATATAATATACAAATTTATAAATATAGTACAATAAATAATATATAAATTATAAAATAATATATAAATTATATTAAACCAAGTAAATAATATATAATAATAATTAAATATATATAAGGTTAATACGTATAAAAATATATATATGAATTTTATACTGTTTACAAAATTAATAAAATAATAAATATAACATCTTAATATAATAAAAATAATATTGTATTAGAATAATAAAATAAAAAAATAAACAAAGAAAAAAATTAAATAAATATAAATATAAAAGGAGTAAAATTAAAACACACGTCATATTATAGGGCTCAATATGGCAATTATGCCAAAATTTAAAACGGCGACGTTTTATTTTTAGCCCTTAAAGCAGCCTGAGGGTTAAATTGAAACAAAATGCAAAGTTTAAGGCTAATTTAATAAAAAATAAAAATGTGAATTGGACTGAATTAAAATTAATTAAATTGCAGAAGGATCGAAATGACAATTAGACCATTAAACAAAAACACGCGGATCCTCCCTGGGTTTTAGGGTCAACGCGCGGGTCGTATTTTGAAATGACGTCGTTTTAGGCTTATTAAATTAAACCAAAACGGCGTCGTTTTCAGTTAACTATATAAGCTAATTTCGGCCTTAAAAAATTCATTTTAGCGCAGAATAATAATAATAATAATAATAATAATAATAACAAACAAAGGCCTTAAGAATTGCTCTGCCTTCACAGGTTATTGACCTCCTACCATCATTGCGCACGCGCCTCACGCGCCGTCGTTCACGGCGATTCCTCGGCGAGAAATGCCTCTTTTCGGTCGATAATCTCTAGTCCCTTTTTTAATATTATTATATATATGAAATATATGTAAATCGGAAAGGAAAAGAAAAAAAAAGTAACGCAAACATCTGTTTAACTTTTGTATATTGTATTATCTTTGAATCTGTTTTTTTTTTTGTATTTTTTGTGTATCTCTGTGTCATTTTACAGGTTTATTGGGGTTTTTATAGCCCTTAAAATAAAAATAAAATAGGAAATATGCCCATTTTCCATGTTTGCTGTCCTGTTTCTTTCCTTTTGCAGGCGAGCGACGAGGGATCTGGCGATGATGGGGCGTAGCTTGCGAGGATTGCGGCGCGACTGGTGGCTTGGTGTCGAAGCTGCTTGCGGCTCGAGGGTTTCAGGAAACCCTAAGTTTCCTGACTTTGTTTAGTCATTGGGCTCTTTTGGGCCATGTTTTGTTTGGGTCTGGGTGTGTTTTCTTGGGCTAATCGGGTTTTGGTCTTTGTTGGGTTAGTTTTAGGTCTGTTAGTGGGTTTAGTTTTTTAGTATTTGGATCAATGGTGTAATTGGGCTTTGGGTTTAATTTGTTTGGGTTTAAGGGCTGTAAAAATGGACTGTTTAAAGATCTTTGGACATTTATTTTTGTTTTTCTTTTTCTGAACGGGCCCGAGCATAAATGGGCCTCTACATTTAGTATATTAATAATAAAACAATTAGAAAAAGAAAAGGGTTTCTAGGAAGAGGAATATAGGCATAGAAAAGGCAAAAATCAACTCTAGATTTCATTAATTAAGGTAAGAGGTGATCATGGATTGACATCGGTTTGATAGGTCTGGATCTGATTTGACCCAAAAATAGGCTTAAAGTTTTACTCAAGTCTAGCCCGGATAAAAAAGAACTAAAATTTAAACTTGGTATTTCTCAACAAATTGAAAATAAATTAAAAAAAAATCTTTATATTTAAATAACATTAAGATAAGTGCAATTTAATAAGCAAATGTCTTTAAAATAATAGCAAAATTAACAAATAAAATAATACTTATATAATATCCAAACAATAACAACAAAATTGTAACAATATAATAGTGAAATGATAGTAAAACTGTAGCAATTTTGTGTGTGTGCAAATTTAGGTCGAGTCGTGCCCGGGATAAAAAAGTTTACTTGAGGCCTGACTTGTTTTCTGAACGGGTCTTGTTTTTTTATTTAAACCCATTTCTCTAGTTTATATTTTTGCCCAAACCTTCTAACTTTTCGAGCGAGCTTTCGAAGCATAGTTTCTAGTCAAACCTTAGTTTTTTTCTTTTGTGTGGGTTTTGTAGTGTAATGTTGTATAAACCCATGTTGTGGTTTGAAGCATTTTGATAGTTTACAAAATTTCGGCAACTTTGCCGTGGGTTTTTAACGACATTATAGATTTGCGTGTGTGGTTTTTTTTATTAATGTTGGCGAAAGAAAAAGGGTGAATAGATTGTGGGCAAATGCGACTCAAGCAGGAAGGTTGCAACATTCACCGCTAATTGGGTGTGATGGAGCTGTAAAAGAGGTCATGCCACAAAACTTTGTTTCGTCATCACAATCTAACCTCATCTACCACACAAATTGACGGTTGAGGGGCAAAGGATGACGCAATGCGAGTAGCCCAACTGCCAATTAACGAGGACCATTTAGACTTTTGTCAAACTAAAAAATTCCAATATAAAATGTTTGTTTAATGTTATTTTTTATTTTTTTGAATCCTAAAGAATTCTTATTTAAAATATGCAGAAAAATTTAAAATTTAAAAGTTTTTAAAAAATTTTATATACTAAAGGTAAGAACTAAATTGATAAAAAAACTATAAATGTAAAGGGTTAGAAAAATTATTTTAACTTTCACATAGTTAACTTTAACGATAAAATTCAGTAGAGAATCAATATTTAAAAAAAATAAGAATTGTGTCTCAAAATTAAAATATAAGAATTAAATTTTAAATTAAAAAAATAACTTCTGAAAATTAAAATTAAATTTTAGTGTGGTTATGTTATATATGATTTACTTTATTCTCCATACATACATTTCATTGGTAAGTAGGAAGAAACCAAAATCCAAATATTTAATTAGCAATATTAGGTGGACAACATCTCACCAAAAGAGATGGACTAACCGCCCAAACAATCACTTATTTAGTGAGGAAAACCCTAAAAGGCTTACAACTAGTTCAATTCAATATCATTAATCATCAACAAATTAGTAACAACCATCTCAATTTTGAATTAAATTTTTTTTTTGACCAAAAATATTGTATATATTTAAGGCTTAATATTTGATATCAGTTACAAATTTGTCTTTAATTATTAATTTTTTATACCTTACGTACACCAACGGTATGAGAAATATTTTTCGTATATACTCAAATTTAGGGTTTAGACTCTATAATTTGACATAATTTCATTTCTCTACTATTGTAATGTCGTTAGTTAGTTTTAATAGTTAACACCATTAACTATTCTGATTAAAATGTTAATGTGAATGCTTTTTTTTTTAAAAACGTCATTTCTAACTCATCATAGGAGCAATTTCTTTTTGTGTGTGTTTAAATAAGGTGTTTCTTAAAGAAATCATATCCACCTTTTAATTAGAATAGCTAACGTTGTTAGATTTTTAAGCCGATAAATAATATTATAAGAATAAAGAGACAAAATTATATTAAATTAAAATATATAAATTAAATTTCAAATCTAAATATAATAAAAAAATGATAAAAGGAAGGGAAAAGAGTTGGAAAAGCATATAATTGATGTTGTGACATTTTGTCTACACAAAGTTAATATCAGCATTGAGGGGCAAATGAAATGTGAGAACCTTTTCATTAGCACCAAAATTAAGCAAAGTAAGCATAAATAATTGATATCAAATGGGCACTTTGTTTCATGTACAGCTCCAAATGGTATCTTCCTTGGGAACATCAATGCATTGGATGTGGAGTCTGGACCCTTTTAGATGATTGGCAGTTTAGTTAAAGTGACTTGCAATGCAAGGGAGATATATTACAGTTGGTTAATTAGGTGTAACAAGAGCAGGCTTAATTTGAGCTAGAAACAAGACGTACCATTAAAATAATATATATTGTCCATGACTTTTGGCTGCTTCCAAACCCTAGATAGCCAATGGTTTCCCCTTTGATGTATTTATACCCATATATATATATAGCATCGGAATGTTGTAAAGTTACGGCATCCACCAATCATACTAAAGCCTAATTTTATGAAATAGAAGATGCCCCATCTCTCACTTTTCGTGAATGGAAGGCAACCATGAATAGTACAGTGACCCCTTGATCATGTGGATCTTCAAAATTATAACTCCTTGAGTAAAAAAGAAAAAAGAATAATTCACATTGGTTCAAGGTTTTCCTTGTTTAGTAATGGCAATCTACCAAAGCTGGTGTGGAGAAGACAATAGCTTGTTGGGGTGTTCCAAATTCGAACATGGAATCTCTAACATCATCTTCAGGTGCAGGAAGATTAAGATCCAAAGGCGTAATATTCCTAGGCTTGATGTCATCATCGCCATTCATGGCATCTTGGTTGCTTGCAGCAGCTGCTGATGCTGTCCTATGCCTTCTCATGTGACCTCCGAGGGCTTGACCGGACGTGAATTCCGAGCCACAGATTGAGCACTCGTGAATTTTATTACCCTTTTTGTTGCTTACTCGTAAAGCAATGACTGCATCATTAACTGCCAAAACTAGTGGTCTTTTCTGCTCTGCAATGGCGCCTTTAGGCTTCTTGTGGCTTGCCATATGGCCTCCTAGTGCTTGGAACGAAGGGAAAGACCGGTTACAAGTTTTACACTCGTGGACATAAAGCTCACCCTTGTTTGTCTTAGTAGCTATCTTGAATTTCGCTTCAACAGTACTCCTTTTGGGACCATCACTTTGTGCCAACATGATTAGGCAATTAGCCATCTCCTCTTCTTCCTCGGTGCTCTCGTAAATCTCATCGGATGTCGTCGGAGAAGAAATCGAGTTATATTCCTCCACCACTCCATCACCACCATTTGATGAGCTCGAAGTCACCGCGACACCAAACAGGGATGGCGATCTTTGGCGCTTGGTACGCTTGCCTTTCATGATCAAGGCTTGATGATGATGATGATCAGACCCCACAAATACAGCTTGAGCTTGCATATCCACCCCTTCCCCTAAACCAAAAGCCAGTCAAAAATAGTATGAAAGACTTAGAAAAGACATAAAATTGTACTCAACAAACAAGCAAGTAGTGTGACCTAACCAAAAGAATAACAGCTAGAAAGAGCAAAAAATGATCACGGAGGAAGCATAGATGGAGAAATGGGGTTCTTATATATAGTGAATGACAACAAGGGTGAAGTTATTTTTGGAGTCAAAACTCAGAAAAGCCGCCCATGAATAGTATAACTATTGTTGCTTATAAAACACCCACTTCTTTTTTCTTTTCATTTCCAACTTCTAAAGCTACTAGTAGAAAGAAAAGTTTTTACTTTCATCATCAAAGTTACGTCCCCTTAATTCCTTGTGTGCAAATTTAGGGGTTTTTTAGGAGTAAGAGTTACTCGACACAGAGATTTTTATTTATATATTTATTGTTGGTATAATTATGTATTTCTCTAATTACAAAGAAATGGAGTGAATATTTGGTTTAGAATTAGGACAATTATTTAAGACAACCAAATAAACTATGTATTTAGGATTGGTTAACAAGCATCTTAGGAGATGATAGGACTACAATAAGTGTAGGTAAAGATATGAGTTGAGCATTAGGTGGAAAAGATAGGGTGGCGAAAAGGGGCAAAAATGGGAGTTAGGACAGTTCAATTGAGTTGTTCTTAACGTCAAGAGAGAGTTTCAGAGTTCACACACACCCACCCAAGTCACTCCATATATAATAACAATAATTATTATTAAATTAAAGAAAAAGGAATGAGGAACTGCACGTTAAAAAGCATGGGATGCTACCTTCATTCACTTCATGTCTTCTTAAAGCAAAATACCACACCCCAATCAATTTGAGTTCCCTCATAGATTCTGGTTACTTTCACGCCAGCTCCCCCCCCCCCTTTCTCTTTTGTCATCATAATTTGATCAAATCAGGTATGGTATATATATATTTTTTTTTTTTGGGGTCGCATTGAGATGCCATCATAGAATCAACTGATTAAGTGATACTACAAAAAGGGTTCTTGAATGAAAAGCTGACAAGTCTATAATCTTGGTATGCATGCTAAACGATTAAAATATCAACTCCATTATGCTTAAGTTCCAAGTTCTTAGTTTCCCAAACTAGCCATGTCACTGTAGCAATTTAGCATTGGCCTTGCCCGAGCCATAAAAAAGAGCCAACAACAACAGCAGTTGAGATCAAAGTGGCATGCATGACAGGTTTTGGCAAATCTAAGAAAGATTCTGAAATAACAATGTTAAAAGCGGTAGTTTATTTTATCCACAAATACGCAGCAAAGTTCATTGTTTCCAACGAAGCTCCTTCTGAAGGGTTCATGCATCACCCAACAGATTCGTTTTTTTTGATTAATTGGTGTGGTATAGGATTTGTGATCCATGATTTTAACACAAATTAATATTAGTCAACATATTGAATAAATAATAAGATATATTGCGATATTAAACTAGGTAAAAGAATTAATTCAAGATTTAAACACTTTCTATCTCAATTGAATATCATATGTCCCATTTTATTAAAAAAAGTTCGTGATAAAAAAAATGAAGGTTCAATGTACAGGCAATCAATCAATAAATAAATGATGTCAGTTTGTGGGAGGTAAGAACATGGCACAGCCGCATTTCTTTGCCGTTTCCTGCCGTTGTTGAACTCTTACCACGAAAGCCCTCGGATGGAAGAGGCTGGGAGAGGTAGCAAAGCAAGTCGGTGGTGGAACCAATTATTCTATTTATTTTCGGTTCAACTAATCTGATGAATTTGTTTAGTTTAGATGAATAAATTATTAAAAAATTTAAAAATATTTTTAAAAAAATTAATTTAATTTAAACATATTCACAAGTCAACTAGTCCAACCTTTTATTTTTATTTAGAACCGATACCATGACCAATTCTTCATCCAGCCAATCTGATCTCGCTAGTCAGCAAAGCAAACCTTTTTTTTTTTTTCTCATTATGAGAGGTAGGGGGTGGAGTTGCTAGAGATTCTAATCCCCCTTCCTTAAAGTCTAATATTATATAAGATAACTAATGATTATAATTTTTGTGCAATTTTATACTTCCACCCAGCACTGGTAGGGATTGAGAGTTTGGTCGGCCAAATTACAGATCTCAACTCCCACGAGAAGCAGAGATATAACTGACTACAACAAGGCATCATAATTTCCTAATGACCAGCAGCACCATAAAATTTCATAAGCTCAAAAAGGCAAGTTTTACAGTCTACAGGTTCACAAGCCATGTGCTAATTTTTTATTGGGTTGAGAACAATGACATAACAAAGGTCTACAAATGTTATTCGACTAAATACTTGTCTGCACAATCTCATATAACACGCTATCAACATTGAAAGCAACATCACATGCGGCTCTATAAGAGAAGCTGCCAAATCCAACCAACAAATAGCGCAACATCAAACTGGTTTCATCGATAAGATTTATACCGGAGTCAAGCCAACAACACCTGCACAGACATTATCAGAAGATGAGAGGAAGTTACAAATTCAGTATAATGTTTGATGTAGACTAGCTTTGATATGAATAATATGTTTATGTGGGAAAGAACATTTGCATAGACATCAAAGATCTGGGACTAAAGATAACTTAGTCCGTCTCAAATGGAACAGCAGAATTGACAAAACTATGTCCAACAAAAAGAAGATAGATACGTACACCACCATGTTCATTGCCAAGCCATAGTCCATGCACAAGTATTTCAAACAGTTCAAGGGTCCATCTGAGATGGATCATCAGTCCTAAAAGGCTGCAAATATATCGAAACCTTAAACCTATCTGTCCTTGTCCTACCCATGGCCTTTTAAATCCCCTCCCTCCAAACATACATACAAATAAATGAATAGAATTGCATCAAGCTGAAGGATCTAATACACTTCAGATTTAATTTTGTCAGGTTTCGAGAAAAGTTTGAATCAAACACAGAATCATCCCCGCAAGCAAAATCAAGGCTTGAGCTGAGACAATGAAGTGAACAAAAAACAAACAAACAAACTGAAGGCTATAAAAACTGATACAACAAGCTGCAGCATTCTTCAAGTTACTAATGTGCTTTTTGCTTAACTATAATAATCAAGCTAAAGATGATTCTGCTCAAAACATAGATGCAAGAAAAGGAAACCAGAGATGAGTCTGGAAAATGTAATGAATTTCATGTCTGTTCTGGAAACATATAAGCATGTAGATAAAAGTACACATGTACATACCACATGCCAATCTTCCGCCAGCATTCCCAGTGGTTAGACTAAGTTCATGTCCACCTGCAAATGCATGACCAAACAAAAATATAAGAAAAATAAAACTAAGAAGCAAATAGCCACTACACGTCACTCTTCCCTCTGCAACTTTTGAGGGAAGTTTCCTACTAAAGCAACTGCTAGAATTGCAAGCCAAATAATTACCCTTTCCAAGATCATCCTCAAGCTCATGAACCACAAATGCTCTTCCAACAACTGCATTGGGGCCACTTAGTGGTATCTGCACAAGAGAGTCATAGTTTAGCAACTGAGAAAGTATACAGGATCACATTGAAAAGGGAAATTATTCATGCAGACACATAAGAGAAAATGAATGCACGGAGATTTGCACAGCAAGAAACACGAGTTATTGAACATCACCTGATTGTCCACAATTGTTGCCTCTGCCACTCCTGCATTACCAAACATAGGCAATGAATAAAGTTAATTGGAGCATAGACAAATTTAAAAAAGAAAAAAAAAATTAAGAATGTCTTACCATCAGCATTAGCAATTATGTTTCCCAGGTCACCCGCATGGCGTACTTCGTCCTCAGGAGCACCATGTGTCATATTGTTAGGATTGAAATGTGGTCCTGTCATTTAAAATTTTTAAAATAAAGAACTTATACATACATGAACTGAATCGCAATAAGAACGCACGTCATTTGATTCAAATGCACTAAGTTATACCTGTTGACATGCACCCATTTGTTGTGTCACCATACTCATGCTACACAAGAAACGAAAATGAAGATTAAAAATCATATTGTTCGGAGAACTTTTATGCGCTCAAATCCACTAACAACAAGCAGCTAAAGCCGAAAATACTCACTAGGTGGAAGCCATGAGGCCCAGGAGTAAGACCAGTAATTCGAACATTCACAGTTGTAGGACCTATTCATCCACAGAACAAATAAGCATTCCCAGATGATACCAACATTTGATTGCCAAAAAGATAAGAGAACTACAAGCTAACATTTTTTCATTTAGTTTCCATGTTAAACAGCAAAGAAAGAACATGTTAAGTACAGTTCCACAATGACTTTATTTCCTTAAATATGGGGCATCAAAATTAAAAAATTAATACACCCTAATTGTACAAGATTCAATCAAATCTTAAAGTATCAAACTTGGAATTGAAATCGTCAATAAGAAAAACCCCAAAAAGCAAAATGTACCCATTTCATTTCTTTAGCTTCTTATCCGTCTAAAACAAACAAGGAAATCCCAAAGAATCAAAATCTCCCCACTAGAAGAAAAAAAACCCAAATCACAAAATGCATTAGAAAGTAAATAAAATGATGAAAAGAGGGGGACACAGACCATCATTTTCCTGGGTCAACGTGACAACGCCTTCAACTTCCGAATTACCTTTAAGAACAGCGACAGCTTTCTTGGTAACAGCAAACACAGAAAAGGGCTTCTTGGGAATAGTGGCAGCAAGGGAGAGGGATTGACGAGGTAGCTTAAGAGAGACCCCACGAAATGAGGAGAGAAGAACCGGTGGATTTGAAGGGTTAGTTGAGGACGGAAAAGAGAGAGCGAGGTGGGATGGGGTTGTCGTGAAAATATGGGCAGCCATTGCTGCTATTGCCGCAGCTTTGCAGTTTGTGAGGGAGTGAAAGTGAGGATTTTGAGGGGGATAATGTGAGCCAAGGATGTGGTGGCTGCTTTTGCTCGTGAGATATAGCTAAGACTGTACAGTGCCGGGTTTATATCTGTCTGGATCTGCTATGATCCGGTCCGTGGATGGTGCTCGAAGTTGAGGAACCGCACCGGTTCAAAAACTACTAAAATGTTGGGATAAACTAATATTTAGCCCTTGAATTTAATAATTTTTATTCACTTTAGTTTTAAAATTTAAGAAATTTATCAATTTTGATCCATGTGATATAGTAACACTCATCACCTAAAAAATTTAATTGATGGAGTAACACAATATTAAAGTACCACATCATGAGAATCAAAATTAGGTAAATTTATCGAGATTAAAGACTAAATGTTGACTTTAAAATCCTATAATTTCACCATTTTTTCGTTGAATTTTTATAGTTTTACCTTTTAGTCTTGGGCAAACTTGTTACTTTGTTTTTGATTGGGGGGTTAAATGAATGAAAATTCATTCCCCACTCAAGCTCAAAAGTCTCATCTTATGTACAAAAGGCCCATGACCAACAAGCAATCAATCCGACTTACAGAAGTTAAAAATATCAGATTGAAGTAATCCAAAGCATAAACAAAATGGCACACAAAAACACACAAGCGAAAAGAAAATAGAAATAGTATACAATAGCAAGAGCATTTAAGCAAGCAAAAAAAAAAAAAAAAAATCAATGGCAGGACCTGTTAGGGTTAACGAGAATTTCCAAAAATTTTGAGAGAATTAATGAAAATTTTCAAATTTTTTAAGGATTCAATTAGAATTTTCAAAAACATTAAAGGGCTTAATAAATTTTTTAGGGGCTCAAGGTCCTTCCTAGCACCCCTCCTGTTCCGCCATTGTAGAAAATGATTATACAATTATCTTATGATCGGAAAGTAATGATTTTGAAATTAAAAAATACATTAAAGGTAAAAAAAGTGGTTTTTTAATAAAATTTATTTTAAAAATTAAATGTGAAATTGATATGAACAGAAACTTTTAACAAGAAAATTTTATGGTATTATCAATAATTCAATTTTAACAGAAATTGATAAATATTTAACATGATTAAACAATTCAATAAAATAAATATTACAAAATGTGAAATTTAATTCATCAATATAAATAGTATATATAAATTCGAAAAAAAATTGAGGATTAGAAGTAAAAGTTTTGGGGGGAAATAAAATTTAATCGGGAAAAGTAAAAGGGTTCGAGGGGGTTGGGGGAAGGAAAGTAAAATGGTTTGATATTTAGTTCGTTCGACTTATTTGAATTTGAAAATTTAACTCGATTCAAACTTGAAATTCGAAAAAAAATTGAGTTGATTTGATAAACTCGTTTAACTCGATTAATTTGATTCGAATAGTTTGAAATTTAAAATTTTTTTAATTTTTTCAAGTTGAGTCTAATCGAGTTTTATTCACTCTTATAAACAAGTACAATAATGCTAGGAGGGAGGTGTTTTCCCCATCGCCTAGACAAAGAGCCCTAATGGGCAGATAGGTAACGTCTCCTACTTTGGATGCCGAAACCACCTATACCATACAAAAAACTTGATGGGTAACCAACATCTTCCAATAAAAAGAGACCTTCATCATCAAAGCTTCAACCAAAGTCCCGTTCCCCCTTGATTGAAGTTCATTTCAATTAATACTTGTTGGCCATGTAAGATCTATCCTACTCCTGTGATCCTGCCTTCTCGATTGGAAACGTTTGTACTAGTAAGTTCATCAACTATATACCATCACAATTTTTTAAGACATCCAACTCATGCTTCATCAACTCAAAAGCTTTTTTTATTTTAATTTCCATCTTTACCTTTCTTTTGGAATCTTTTATCCTAGCCTCCTCAAGAATTAGTTGAAAACTTAGACATTTTTTTCCCAATCACTAGTATTTCTATATTCTCCAAAATTTTGGATTTGCCAATACTCCTAGTTTAATTCAAAAAGAGTGCACTTACAAACTCTTTGTTACGAGGGTCAAGCTTGCCTAGGAAGTTCCAAACTTCAAGCCTCTTCTCCCCCTATGTTGCTCTCTAGGGGGAGTAGGGCTTTGGCATAAGGCCCGAAAACATGTCTTCTCACTGTAGAACCCAAATTTTGTCCGGGCCTATTGGACCAAGCCCATTAAAGAAAAATCCAATAAAAATATAATAAACAGTCCTGAAAGTCCATTACAGACAAGCCCAAAAGCCCCTACAAACTAAATCAAACCCAAAACATTTACATTTGACCCATTTTACAAACCTAAACCCGCAAAGCCCAAAATTTAACCCCGTTTGGCCCAATTTACAAACGGGCCGAAAACGTTTCAAGAACATTTAGGGTTTTGAAACCCTAAAAATAATTCAGCGCCGCAAGCCCCCATGTGCCAGCCGCTACCCTCGCGTGCCCCAACTTCCACGCGCGTCGCCCCTGTCACCATGAGCGCTCCACTTCCCTTTGCCTGCCCACAAGTGCCGGTCGCGCCTTCTCCACTATCACGGGTGCCCCATAACCTGCAGAAAAAGAGACAAAACAACAAGCAACCACGAACGAAAAAACAAAAAAACTATTGTATATTTTATTCTCAACTAGTTCCTCGGATCCAGGTTATAAAACCGAATGGAAACGTGTAGAAAGGACCCTTTTTGGCAATAAAAAAACAGCTTTTAAAAGCACAAAAGAAATAAACAAGAGATCAAAAACGCAAAAACTCTCAAAGAATTAGAGAAAAGAACAATAGATCCGGAAGAATCGAAGGTGGTTTCACATTATTTCTTTATTTATTATTATTTTTATTTTGAAGTTTTTTTATCCAATAAATATATATATACGCATATACATATATAAGATAAATAAAAAAAAAAAGCAAAGCGAAAGGGAATCTTATTTTTCCGCCACCGCAGCGTGTGGTGCGCAAGTCAATCTACACGGAAATCGCCCCTTTGGCGCACTGCGCAGAGCGTGAGAGATAGTGAGGAATTTTTTTGGGAAAGCGAGAGAAATGAATTTTTGCCAAAAATGGCCTTTTATAAGGCAAACTAAACGGCGCGCTGTTTTGTATTGGGCGGTCAGGGGTCAAAACGACGTCGTTTTGATCCCCTGATCCGAATCCGACCCGCCCCTGGGTTAGATCCGCGTGTTCTTGGTAGGAGGGGTTAATTGCGCATTTAGCCCCTCCGCTTTTCTTTAGCCGCGATCAGGTTTTCCCATTTTCTTTAATTTCCCCTTTAATTTCAATCTGCTTTCATTTTGATCCCGAATTAAACGCAGCGTTTTAAGAACACGGGAAATTTCCTTTTTGCTCCTTTCAGTTTTTACGCGTGTCACAAATTAGTCCTTTTCCTTTTCAATCTATTTCAAACCGACCCCAAACTTTGTTTTAAACACAAATTGACCCTTTTTAGGCATTTTTTGCAATCTCTTAATCCGTTGGTTATCATTTTTGTTATTATTATTTCACTGTATTATTAATATAATTACTATATTATTATTATTATTATATTTATATTAGTATATTATATATTGCATATTAATCCTTATTGTTATTACTACTATACTTATTATTACATTATACGTATTTTATATTATTATTATTAGTGATAATATTAGCTGCATGTATATACTTATTATTATTATTACTATATTATTATTTTATACTATTATGTCATTATTCTTCCTATAATACTATTATAGTACTATTGCTTGTATATATACTATTATTATTACGTTTATCATCACTATATTATTACTAATATTATCGTTATTATTTTTTTTTACTTTTATTATATAATATATAAATGCATATATTACTATTTATTTAAACTTTCATTCATGTATTTATATTTATATCATTTCGCATAAACTCTTATTTTCATTCGTATCATCACATTTTTTACAAATTCGTGCTCCACTTTATCCGATACAAAATTGATTTCTTTCGTAAAGGCATCATTTCGTATTTAGAAATTCGAGAAAATCGTGCCTTAACTTACTAGGTTTCGATTCTTCTCGTTTAACCTAAATAGCGAAATATCTTTTAAAATAAAATTTTTTTCAAATAAAAATAAAAACTTATCTTCGAGAATTCGATATGTCGTGTCCTAACTTACTGGACGTGACATTCCGTTATTTTGAAATAAGATTTGCAATTTTTTTTAAATCTCTTTTACGATTCTCAACTTCTGACATAAGGATATTAACCGATCAATTTGGTACCAATTTTGGGCGTGACGAGGGTGCTAACCCTTTCTCGCACGTAACCGACTCCCGAACCCATTTTCTCGAAAAGCGTAGACTAAACATTTTATAGGTGGCCCGATCGCACCTAATAAAAGATCGGTGGCGACTCCCGTTTTTTTTTTTAAAAACCCAAGTTTGATTCCCGCCCTTTTCAAAAAAGGGATGGTTACGACAGCTTGGCGACTCCACTGGGGACCATATGAGAGAGTCAGGCCATAAAATTGATTACTTTTTGTCCTTTTGTCAAAATTTGGAAAATTGTTTTCCAAGGTCATTCTTCTCTTAACTTAAAACAAAAAAACTTATCCTCGAGAGTACAAAGTGTTGCGCCCTAACTTACTGGGTGTGACATCTCGTTACTTCGAGGTAAGAATTTTCAAAATAGCAATGATCCGAATCGTATCCTATCTTATTCTCAAGAATTTGGCGTGCTGTGTCCTAACTTACTGGATATGGCATCTCGATACTTCGAGATGAAAAGGTTTTTTATTCCAATTCACTTGAGTTTTTTTTTTTTTTAAATCAATAAAAGTGACCGTTTTTCTCCATTTTCAATTCTGTGGGTGCTAAAGTTGCGATAATGTTGATATTTCTGCATTCATATTTGCATGACCATTGTGGTCACACCTTTAAGTGGGAGCGAGAAACTATGCTTTCGTGAGGTTTTCACCTCCGCATGGGCTAGTGGACTGCTTTCGGGATACATCCGTACCTATGTCTTCGTGAAGTTTTCACTTCCGCATGGCCATAGGGAAATGTATTCCCCTGAATCGAACTCGGTCTATATGAGCCTATAATGGGTGAGGATCGAGGAATCTGCTGATTCGGGTACCTTGAACTTTAGAACTCAACCACATGTAAAGAACCTAAGAATCCACCCCGAGCTAAACTATGTCAAACCTTAGTAGTTACCCACGTAGGTGTTTGTTTATTTCACTCGTTTTGTACTCCATGGTACTAACTTTTCGTGTTTTATTCTCTTTGTGCATATCATTTCATATTTTAAGAGGCATCGATTCACGGTCAGTTTCTGAGTTAGAAAGCTGGTTATGGAAAGCAAATTCCTTGATAAAGTGGAAGACAATGCGGCTGTCCGCACGTGGTCAGAGCAATGCCAAATAGAAAAGGGGGATAGCTTAGTTGAGGGGTATGTGTCGGAACTACGGGATTTCACCAATATCAGTGTCACTCAGAACGAGCTCCAAGAGTTGAAAGAAATTTGGACCCAGTGGGATAACGAGACGAAGCAGCTGTTCCATGGCACTTACGGTGACCTGCCTTACCTGATTGACGTCAAAATAGATAAATGCTTATTCCGAGCAATGACCCAGTTCTGGAATGCTGCTTATAGCTGTTTCTCCTTTGGGAAGGTGGATCTAGTTCCCACAGTAGAAGAATACACGACCTTATTACGTTGCCCAAGAATTCAAGTTGACAAAGCCTATTCCAAAGCAGTTAACGGCCCAACCTTCACGAAGAAATTGATGAATATCACCGGAATGAGTGAACAATGGGTCTCAGCTAGAATGCAAAAGAAAGGCGAAAGTAAATGCACACCTTGGACATGTCTGAGAGACTTGATCTTGGCACATCCCGACGCAAAGAAAAAGATTGATGTTTTTGCCCTGTGCATTTACGGTCTGATAATCTTCCCAAAAGCCTTGAGGCACATCGACGAAGCAGTTATTGATCTATTCAGCCGATTAGATAAAGGGGTTACACTCGTCCCTGCCATCTTAGCCGAAACGTTCAGGTCCTTGAATGCATGTAGGAGAATGGGTGAAGGCAGGTTTATTGGATGCGCGCAGCTATTATCGGCTTGGTTCCATAGTCACTTCTGGAAAGCGGAAAAAGTGTCCTATCGATTTATAACAGAGAATTACTCCCCGTTAGAAGAAATAGCAGCTACACCTAGAAGGGAGGATGTGTCCGAAGAAAGTTGGATCACGCTATTCCAAAACCTTCAAGAAGATGACATCGGGTGGAAAGCTCCATGGTTGATTACCGACCAAATCCTTTATCGTTGTGGGAGCTTCGACTGGGTTCCTCTACTAGGAATTTGGGGTGCCACTGCATATGCCCCTCTGCTGGTCTTGAGACAATACAATTCAAGACAGTTCGTGCCAACGACATATGGGTTGGCTCAATGTGAGTTCTCATATGAAGGGGGGAGCTATAAGAAAAAGGTTAAAGAGATCTCTAGTGCCTGGAATCAGGTTCATAGAATGAAGAGACTATCCATAGGCCCGATGACGACCTCGGCGGATAGAGAATGGAGGACTAGGAGGATCAATGACAACATCCCTGAACCAAATCCCGAGGGTGCCCGGTCAAGAGAGGAATGTTTGCGAGTAGCCCCATTAGAACTGGAGATTGTGAAACGGGATTTCGAAAGGATGAGCGCGGAACTTGAAAGGAAAATAGAGAGGCTGGAAGAAGAGAAGATGCTCCTCAAGTTAGACATAGATGGACAAAAGTCGGAAGCCAAAAAGTTAAGGAAAGAAAGAGAGAAAATAGAGGAAGACCGAGATGACCTGAAGATGGAATATAAGAAAATGCGTTTGACGATAAGAAACGCCGGATTGAGAAAAACTCCGGAGCAATGGCGATGTAAGATCCAAGAGGAAAAAGCCAAAACTAGCAGTTGGGAGAAAAAGTTCCAGGAAATGCAAACACAAAATGATATTCTGAGAAAAGATATGGCCGAAAGCCACAAAAAAAAGAAAGGGTTAAGAGCTAAGATGGCCGAGCTTGGGCGGTCCCTACATCACTACCGAAGCCGCAATTCGGAAGATGAACTGAAGTTGAGTCTAAACAAAATCGAAGAAATGAAGGGAAAGATTGAAGGATTAGAGACAACATTACATGGCTGCGAGCTTCGAATTGAACTTTTAGAGGCAAGTGAAGGGCAATGGAAGGAAGAAATTCACCATTCTCATAGGCAAGTTAGAGACCAAGACTACCTCATGAGCGAAGCGATAGTTCAGATTCGGGAAGTGGCTGATCACCTGCAGGCCCTGGCGTCTCAAGCTGAGATCGTAAGCATAAAATATGAGCTACAGGCAGACCGTAACCAAGAGTTGACTTCTTTACTTAGAAAAATCAAAACTTTGGGCTTAAGGGCCAAAGCATATTTGTAATCCGTTTTATGTAAAGGATCTTGCCTTCTAATAAAGTCTTCTAAAATGAAGTTGATCAGAATCGATGCCTTCTCGTTGCATTCATACCACGCATTTGCATTACATTGCATCATACACATCGAATCTCACAAAAGGACCCTAAAATTATGGCAGTTACCCTGGAACATCACTACGGTACGAGGGGAAAAACGAGAATAATGGATCAAAAAATGGAAAAACTAGAACAAATGCAAAAAAAAATCCAGGGTCAAATAAAAGAACAAGCACAACTACAAGAGCAATTAGCCAAAACCCAGAAGGACATGATGGAGCAAATGCAAAAATCCCGAGGACAAAATGGTGGACCAAATAATACAATTCTCGTCTCAAAGAACGAGGCATTGCCACTAGCTCGTGGAACAGCAGCGATAATCTCGCCCTTCCCCCACCGGAGGCCCAAACACCACAAGATGCGCATCCCCAAAGGGGGTCTGTCACTATCAGGCCACAATATCATGCTGAAACCATAACACCGACACACCTCCCGACGGGTTTTGGCACTAACCCAGGAGAAAATCTGGTCAGTCTCGGTGTTCCAGATCTGGATGAGATACTGAAAAGGCAAAGCAAGAACTGCCAAAATGGGTGGAAGAGAGATTCAAAGCCCTAGAAAATGCCGGTAAACGTCGGGGAATAAAGGCCAACGACTTAAGCTTAGTCCCCGACTTGGTACTCCCGTACAACTTCAAGACACCTGAGTTCAAAAAGTACAACGGAACAAGTGCGCCGAGAGGCCCATATTACCATGTTCGTAGAAGGATGGCGGGCTATACTACTAATAACCCACTCATCGATCCATTGTTTCCAAGACAGCCTGGTGGGAGCTGCAGCCAAATGGTACAATCAATTGAGTCGTGCCAAAATTTGTTCATGGGATGATTTGGCTCAAGCATTCTTGGAGCAATACAACCATGTAACGGACATAACCCCCGATAGGATCACTCTTCAAAACATGGAAAAGAAGGGGAACGAAAGCTTTAGGCAATATGCACAGAGGTGGAGGGAGGTTGCCATCCAAGTCCAGCCACCACTTCTAGAGAAAGAAACCACAATGCTCTTCATCCGCATAATCGAAGGCCCCATTCCTCATGCATATGATAGGCGGTGCGACCGGAGCTTTTCGGACGTCGTGACGATGGAGAAATGATCGAGAACCTCATAAAGAGCGGAGGATCGAAACGGGGAAAGTGCCAAAAGAATGCCCCAAGAAAGAAAGAAAATGAGGTGAATAACACAAGCATAGGACACGAAGTCAATCACCATTAACCACCCAAAAGCAACAACCACGGGGCGCGAGGGTTACCCAGAAAGAACTTAGTACCTCAAGACGAGATAATGAGAAGCCCCAATTCACACCGATACCAATGACGTATAAGGAAATGTATCAAACCCTGTTCGATGCACATATTGTGTCTCCTTTTCATCTCAAATCGATGCAACCTCCGTATCCCAAGTGGTACGACACGAACGCCCAGTGTGAATATCACGCAGGAATTACGGGACACTCAATAGAGAACTGCCTGGCTTTCAAGAAATTGGTGGAGAAATTTATCAACATGGGTGTGGTCGAGTTGGATGACATGCCAAACATAACAAATCCTTTACCTAATCACATTAAGGGCGGAATTAACGCAATCAGTGAGGGCGCAGAAAAAAGGATCAAAGTGAATGTTGCAGAGGTCAAGACTCCCCTGAGGTGGGTCTGGAAGGAAATGGTTAAACATGGGATAATCGTTGCGAAAGAAAGTCGGGGAAAACTGGCAAACTACTGTGAGCACCATCGAGAGTTGGGACATGAGATCCAGACTTGTGAAGAATTTAAAACCCTAGTGCAGAACCTAATGGACAATAAAGAAGTCGAATTCTATGAGGAAGGAGCAGAAGATAAGAGCATATGCGCATCAGAATCAACAGTAAAAAGTTCAAGTGTTAATCTTCCGATGATCACTATTTCACGCCCCAAAAGTGATAAAGCAGGGGGCATGTAGTAGCGCCAAGAGTGGTCATCACGGAGGCTCGTGACGTTAAAGATAATAGGGAGGTTCCCGAGAATCATGGGTGCGAGGTAGTAGTCTCCGTTAGCAATGAGATAGGAACACGGGTGACACCGAAAGTGATAATACGGAAGCCCGCGGCATTTACTTATAAAGATAACAAGGAAGTTCCCTGGAACTATGAGTGTAATGTAGAGGTTGCAAAGAGCTCGACTAATGTGACGAAGGAGGATTCAAATGAAGGCTTCCATACTCGAAGCGGGGAGAGACGCTACGACTTAATAAAGGGAAAGCTCCAATGGTGGAGCAGAGAGAAGGAAAGCCGGTGAACCCGAGCCGAGGATCAGGAGAGAGCGGGCGATCGAGGAAGAGGCTAAAGAGTTCTGAAATTTTTGAAACATAGTGAGTATTGTGTGGTAGAACAGCTACACAAACAGCCGGCACGCATATCCGTATTGACCTTGCTCCAATGCTCAGAGGCACACAGGAACGCACTAATGAAAGTTTTAACGAAACCTACGTCACTAGTGACATCTCGGTTAATAAGTTAGATCGATTGATCGGCCATATAAGCGCGGACAACTTTATTCATTTTAATGATGATGAAATACCCCCAGGTGGAAGAGGGTCCACCAAGGCCTTACATGTTACCGCTAAATGTAAGGGGCACACATTGCCAGGGGTCTTGGTAGACAACGGTCTGCGCTAAGCGTATACCCTTATCCACCCTCAACAGACACGGTGGATAGTTCGTACATGAAGGAATGCCAAAGTGTGGTAAGAGCCTCGACGGGACTCAAAGAAGGGTCATGGGGAGAATTGAGGTGCCCTTACCGATTGGCCCAACTATTTACTGAAATAGATTTTTGGTCATGGACATCGAACCTTCCTACAACCGCCTATTGGGAGACCGTGGATACATTCGGTACCGGGCGATACCTTCATCACTACATCAAAAGGTGAAGTTGATAGCGGATGGTCGACTAATAACGATAAAAGCTGAGGAGGACATCATCGCCACCGTGACCAGTGACATGCCTTACGTGGAGACAAACGACGAGGCAACGGAATGCTCGTTCCGATCTCTCGAGTTCGTGAACGCAACCTTTGTCATGGAAGGAAACAAGATCCTGGAGCCAAAAATCTCGAGGACCACAAGGATGGGTCTGAAAATGACCGTGGGAAAAGGCGCTTTATCGGGAAGAGGGCTTGGAAAATACCTTCAGGGGAGAATAACGGCCCCAATACTGAGAAAGAAACAGGATCACTGTGGCCTGGGATTTAGACCAGATGCAAGGCAAAAGAAGGAGGAGTTAGAAAAAGACGGAAAGAAGACTCACCCGCTTGAGCGGGAAGGAAACCAAGAGAGGAACCCATGATAATCCCGCACATATTCAAGACCTTTGTGTCGGGAGGGTAATCCACCCTAGCAGGGGGACACCGAAGGGAGAGGACATCGCGGCAATGTTAGGCAATGTCTATATTAGCGCGCCTATCTCGAAGAGGCGGTTGGCGGAGAGTCTTGCCGAATATCCAGCCTCATGAATCGGAAAACATCTTGAACAAGCTGATCATGCGGAAGAAATCCTCGTGTAGTGTTTAGGGCCCTTCTTGAGTAATGTTCGGGACACACTTGTTGCTCCGAGCCTAAGAGCAAGCAAGATTTCTTTTGTGAAATAGGCGCATGTTTACGTATCGTTATATCAATAAAATGCATTTTTGAAGCAAACATTTCCTTTCTTTGTTTTCCGGTCATTTTTCAAAGATTACCATACATACAATCTGTTCATCCACAAATTCATTCATTCCACCCGTATTTTCTCAAAGCGCAACAGTCCCCGGATGTCAATGACTTAGCAACGCTTCTCGATTTGAAATATCCTTTTGAGCAAGACATGTGCCTAGGAGATCTACAGGATATCGAAGATGACACGAACGATGATCGGTCTCCGATTGGTTAAGAATGGAAGAGCAGGAGGAGAGACAGATTCGGCCCCATAAGGAGGAAGCGAGAAAGCGTGATGTTAGAAGAAGGGAAAGCGGTAAATATTGGGACATGTATAGCCGGGGAAACGAGGCAGAATCTCATCAAATTATTACAAGAATTCAAGGATGTCTTCGCATGGTCTTATGAAGATATACCCGGTTTAAGCACCGATATCGCAGTACATCGCTTACCCATAAGGAGGGATTGCAAGCCAGTTCAGCAGAAGCTCCGAAGGATGAGACCTGACGTTGTGCTGAAAATAAAGGAAGAGGTCCAAAAGCAGTTCGACGCCGGATTCCTGCAAGAAATCAAATATTCGGAATGGGTAGCCAATATCGTGCCTGTCCCTAAAAAGGACGGAAAGGTGCGAATGTGCGTGGATTATAGAGATTTAAACAAAGCTAGCCCAAAGGATAACTTTCCTTTGCCTCATATTGACACGCTAGTCGACAATACAGCAGGCTTTTCATTATTTTCCTTCATGGATGGCTTTTCCGGATACAATCAGATAAAAATGCACCCTGAAGATATGGGAAAGACCACCTTCATAACACTGTGGGGCACCTTCTGTTATAAAGTAATGCCTTTTGGATTGAAAAATGCAGGAGCTACTTATCAAAGGGCCATGGTGACCTTGTTCCACGATATGATGCATACAGAGATTGAGGTTTATGTGGATGACATGATTGCGAAGTCTAGAACGGAGGAAGAACACATACAAGTTTTGCAGAAACTATTTCTGAGACTGAGAAAGTTCCAATTGAAACTCAATTCTACAAAATGTACCTTTGGAGCTAGATCTGGCAAGCTGTTGGGCTTCATAGTCAGCAAGAAGGGGATCGAAATCGACTCGGACAAGGTCCGGGCTATACAAGAATTGTCTCCGCCGCGCACTCAGAAAGAGGTTCGAGGTTTCCTCGGCAGACTGAATTACATCGCTCGGTTTATCTCACAGCTAACTGAGAAATGCGATCCCATATTCCGTCTTTTGAAGAAACATAACCCCGGCACATGGAATGACGAATGTCAAGAAGCTTTCGAAAGGATCAAACACTACTTGTCGAACCCTCCAGTACTGTCGCCTCCACGCCCTGATAAGCCATTAATCCTATATCTAACAGTACTTGGCCACTCTATGAGATGTGTGCTAGGTCAGCATGATGATACCGGAAGAAAGGAGAAGGCGATATACTACCTCAGTAAGAAATTCACTGAGTGCGAAATGAGGTACTCACCAATTGAAAAGCTGTGTTGTGCGTTAGTTTGGACAACTCGAAGATTGAGACAATACATGCTGTATCATACGACCTGGTTAATCTCGAAGTTAGACCCCCTAAAATACATGATGGAGACGACCGCTTTGAATGGAAGGATGGCTAGATGGCAAATCCTACTGTCTGAATTTGATATTGTATATGTGAGCCAGAAAGCTATAAAAGGGAGCATGATAGCTGACTTCCTAGCTAGCAGAGCTTTAGAAGACTACGAGCCATTAAACTTTGATTTCCCCAATGAGGATTTAATGTACGTAGCAGCTACGGAAGAGGACACTGCAAAGAATGACCTTTGGAAACTGAATTTCGATGGAGCATCAAATGCTATTGGAAACAGGATTGGGGCAGTCTTGGTATCCCCAAAAGGAGAACACTACCCATTCACAGTCAGGTTGGATTTTGATTGTACGAACAATATGGCGTATCATCTGGCTTTGTATCATGGGACTCCACGCCATGTAGCGTAGAGTTAAAACACTGGAAGTATATGGAGACTCGCACTAGTGGTCTACCAACTAAGGGGCGAATGGGAAACAAGAGACCCCAAATTGATCAACTATCGAAGGATAGTCATAGGATTAATCGAGGAGTTTGACGATATCACCTTTAATTATCTCCCACGAGAAGAAAACCAAATGGCAGATACTCTGGCTACTTTAGCTTCCATGATTAATGCGAGTAAGCAGGAAGATGTAAAGCCTATCCAAATGAGTATTTACGGAGCCCCAGCTTACTGTTGTAACGTAGAAGAAGAAGAAAGGGACGAGCACCCCTGGTACCAAGACATATTGCAATATGTGAGAGATCGCGAATATCCAAATCATGCAACTGAGAATGAGAAAAGGACACTCAGGAGATTGGCTCTCGAATATGTTTTGGATGGAGACATCTTGTACAAAAAAGGAAAAGATCAAGTGCTGTTGAGATGTGTCGATGCCTTAGAAGCCAAGATGATCCTGGAGGAGGTCCATGAGGGCGTTTGTGGAACGCATGCTAACGGATTCACAATGGCCAGGCAAATAATGAGATTTGGATATTCTTGGTCCACCATGGAAGGAGATCAGATCGATTATGCCAAGAGGTGCCATAAATGCCAGATCTATGGAGATAAGATTCACGTGCCCCCGTCTCCCCTACACGTTATGACTTCCCCATGGCCCTTTTCCATGTGGGGCATGGATGTAATCGGACCCATCTCACCAAAAGCTTCAAACGGACATCGATTTATCTTCGTAGTCATTGATTATTTCACGAAGTGGGTAGAAGCTGCTTCGTACGCCAACGTCACTAAATCAGCAGTTAGTCGATTTTTGAAGAAGGAGATTATTTGCCGATATGGGATGCCCGAAAGGATCATATCAGACAATGCATTGAATTTGAACAACAGCACGATAGCAGATGTTTGTCGTCAATTCAACATTAAACATCATAACTCATCTCCATACCGTCCGAAAATGAATGGGGCAGTGGAAGCAGCAAATAAGAACATCAAAAAGATAGTGGGAAAGATGACAGAGACTTACAAGGATTGGCATGAGAAGTTACCATTTGCTCATTATGCTTATCGAACATCCGTCAGAACCTCTACTGGGGCAACACCTTTCTCACTGGTCTACGGGATGGAGGCAGTCCTACCCATCGAGGTGGAGATACCCTCTCTTCGAGTTTTAACAGAAGTAAAGTTGGATGAAGTCGAGTGGATTCGAAGCTCGACACGATCAATTGAACCTAATCGAAGAAAAGAGGCTAAAGGCTATTATTCGTCACGGTCGGATGTATCAAAAACGCATGATGCGAGCCTACAACAAAAGGGTTCGCCTAAGAGAGTTTCACGAGGGAGACCTGGTATTGAAAAAGATCCTTCCCATACAAAAGGATTTCAGAGGGAAATGGATGCCGAATTGGGAAGGACCGTGCGTGGTGAAAAAGGGCTTTTCTCGGGAGGCGACCGATCCTAACGGAAATAGATGGGAAAGGCTTGCCCAACCCCGTGAACTCAGATTCGGTTAAAAGGTACTTCGCTTGAACAAGCTAAGACAAGAAACCACCAAGGACACCCTGATTCCAAAAAAAAAAAAAAAAAAAAAAAAAAAAAGAGGGAGAAAAGGGAAAACACTGCGAAGGCGCTTTGAGACCAAAGGGAATTTGAGTCGAAAACCTGAAGAGGCGACTTCAACTATGAAGAAAATCTCGCTGCGCTGGAATAGACAAGGAAGGGGTATGCTGCGTCTCGGGACATCAACAAAATACTCAAAGATCTCCTAAAGCACATATCAAACTCAAAATGATCTTCCAAATGCTCAGGCGGAGAAGCCTAGGCTGCGATATCTGGGGCACCTAATTTCTATTTTGCCCATCTTTGTAATTTGTAATTATTTTATTTCAATACACTACTTCCTTGATTGCATTTGCCAGTTTGATTTGACCTATTTCATTTCAGGTTGTATTCCTAATCCCTCCTAGGCATTTTATAATGAAATAACGATTTCAGAACTAATAATACTTTCATAAAGGCGTCCTACATATTATTCTGAAAGTCTCTAAACAATATAGGGTCTGGAAGCATGACTTTTGTTTGAAATTCATTCCACCTAAGGTTTAGAAACGTTGGGAGGAGGCAAATGCTACTCCCCTGAGGTGGTAGTGAAAGGTATGAACTTTATGTCGCGGAAGGTACAATGGAAGGGACAATGGAATCACAGCGGGGCAAACTCGTTTTTTCCTTTTTCCCCGCGTCAGCCACAAATCATAATGCGCTAGTGATGGAATCTCGCTATGAGCAACGAGAACCTAAACCATAAATGGGGTCCTTCTCACGCATTCATCCAGTTAGGAGCATTCGACTCACTGCGACCATTACATTCTAGTTATTTTTACACTGAAAAAAATTATCATAACATTCAGCATTCATAGTTAGGAGCATTTGAGCCATCTCGATCATAGCATCCTCGTTATTTGCATACGCACAAGCATATTCTACGCAATAGGGGCACCACCACGTCGAAATTCAGATCTTGCTCCAGCGAATCAATCCAAAGATCGAAGTCTTCCTGAGGGTTGCAGGAAAGCAAGTTGAAAGTTCAGACTTATCACTGTTCGTTTCCAAGAAGTTTTCAGCAAAAAGACCCGAGTCGTAGGTCTCTCCTGAATACCTATCACCGTTCGTTTTCGAGAAGTTTCAGCAAGAAGATCCAAGTTACGGGTCTCTTCTGGATTCCTATCACCGTTCGTTTTCGAGAAGTTTCAGCAAGAAGATCCAAGTTACGGGTCTCTTCTGGATTCCTATCACTGTTCGTTTTCGAGAAGTTTCAGCAAGAAGACCCGAGTTGTAGGTCTCTTCTGAATTCCTATCACTGTTCATTTTCGAGAAGTTTCAGCAAGAAGACCCGAGTTGTAGGTCTCTTCTGGATCCACATCACCGTTTGTTTTCGAGAAGTTTCAGCAAGAAGACCCGAATTGTAGTTTTCAGCAAAAGGCCCGAGTTGTAGGTCTCATTTGAATTCCCATCACCGTTCGTTTTCAAGAAGTTTCAGCAAGAAGAACTAAGTTGCGGACCTCTTCCTTCTGAACTCTTATCACCCCAAACCCTCAGCAGAATGAATCGAAGCAAAGAGTTACAGTGAAGTTCGAAGCTGTACGAAGTCCAAACTCAGTGGACCCGGGCAAAATTTTGGCCTTCTTTATGTCTTTGCTCTATTCTCGTTTCATGACAATGAACAAAGAGGGGCAGCTGTAGAACCCAAATTTTGTCCGGGCCTATTGGACCAAGCCCATTAAAGAAAAATCCAATAAAAAATATAATAAAATGATTCCGAAAGTCCATTACTGCACAAGCCAAAAACCCCTACAAACTAAATCAAACCCAAAACATTTACATTTGACCCATTTTACAAACCTAAACCCGCAAAGCCCAAAATTTAACCCCGTTTGGCCCAATTTACAAACGGGCCCAAAACGTTTCAAGAACATTTAGGGTTTTGAAACCCTAAAAATAATTCAGCGCCGCAAGCCCCCATGTGCCAGCCGCTACCCTCGCGTGCCCCAACTTCCACGCGCGTCGCCCCTGTCACCATGAGCGCCCACTTCCTTTGCTCGCCCACAAGTGCCGGTCGCGCCTTCTCCACTATCACGGGTGCCCCATAACCTGCAGAAAAAGAGACAAAACAACAAGCAACCACGAACGAAAAAACAAAAAAACTATTGTATATTTTATTCTCAACTAGTTCCTCAGATCCGGTTATAAAAACCGAATGGAAACCGTGTAGAAAGGACCCTTTTTTGGCAATAAAAAAAACAGTTTTAAAAGCACAAAAAGAACAGCAAGAGATCAAAAAACGCAAAAACTCTCAAAGAATTAGAGAAAAGAACAATAGATCCGGAAGAATCGAAGGTGGTTTCACATTATTTCTTTATTTATTATTATTTTTTATTTTGAAGTTTTTTTTATCCAATAAATATATATATACGCATATACATATATAAGATAAATAAAAAAAAAAGCAAAGCGAAAAGGGAATCTTAGCTTTTTCCGCCACCATAAGCGCGTGGTGTGGCGCTGTGGTCAATCTGGCGCGAAATCGCCCTTTGGCGCACCTGCAGAGAGCGTGAGAGATAGTGAGGGAATTTTTTTTTGGGAAAACTGGAGAGAAATGAATTTTTGCCAAAAATGGCCTTTTATAAGGCAACGAAACGGCGCCGTTTTGTATTGGGCGGTCAGGGGTCAAAACGACGTCGTTTTGATCCCCTGATCCGAATCCGACCCGCCCCTGGGTTAGATCCGCGTGTTCTTGGTAGGAGGGGTTAATTGCGCATTTAGCCCCTTCGCTTTTCTTTAGCCGCGATCAGGTTTTCCCATTTTCTTTAATTTCCCCTTTAATTTCAATCCGCTTTCATTTTGATCCCGAATTAAACGCAGCGTTTTAAGAACACGGGAAATTTCCTTTTTGCTCCTTTCAGTTTTTACGCGTGTCACAAATTAGTCCTTTTCCTTTTCAATCTATTTCAAACCGACCCCAAACTTTGTTTTAAACACAAATTGACCCTTTTTAGGCATTTTTTGCAATCTCTTAATCCGTTGGTTATCATTTTTGTTATTATTATTTCACTGTGTTATTAATATAATTACTATATTATTATTATTATATTTATATTAGTATATTATATATTGCATATTAATCCTTACTGTTATTACTACTATACTTATTATTACATTATACGTATTTTATATTATTATTATTAGTGATAATATTAGCTGCATGTATATACTTATTATTATTATTACTATATTATTATTTTATACTATTATGTCATTATTCTTCCTATAATACTATTATAGTACTATTGCTTGTATATATACTATTATTATTACGTTTATCATCACTATATTATTACTAATATTATCGTTATTATTTTTTTTTACTTTTATTATATAATATATAAATGCATATATTACTATTTATTTAAACTTTCATTCATGTATTTATATTTATATCATTTCGCATAAACTCTTATTTTCATTCGTATCATCACATTTTTTACAAATTCGTGCTCCACTTTATCCGATACAAAATTGATTTCTTTCGTAAAGGCATCATTTCGTATTTAGAAATTCGAGAAAATCGTGCCTTAACTTACTAGGTTTCGATTCTTCTCGTTTAACCTAAATAGCGAAATATCTTTTAAAATAAAAATTTTTTCAAATAAAAATAAAAACTTATCTTCGAGAATTCGATATGTCGTGTCCTAACTTACTGGACGTGACATTCCGTTATTTTGAAATAAGATTTGCAATTTTTTTTAAATCTCTTTTACAATTCTCAACTTCTGACATAAGGATATTAACCGATCAATTTGGTACCAATTTTGGGCGTGACGAGGGTGCTAACCCTTTCTCGCACGTAACCGACTCCCGAACCCATTTTCTCGAAAAGCGTAGACTAAACATTTTATAGGTGGCCCGATCGCACCTAATAAAAGATCGGTGGCGACTCCCGTTTTTTTTTTTAAATACCCAAGTTCGATTCCCGCCCTTTTCAAAAAAGGGATGGTTACGACACTCACAATCATTTTTTTTTTTACAACTCAATATCTTGGCCCATCTTCGTTTTTTCCTAGCTTACCCTATTCTCGATAACATCCTCAAGAAGCAACCTTTTATCATCATTGTTGTTTAGAGTAATATCATGTCTCATTAAACATCATTGTTGTTTAGAGTAATATCATGTCTCATTAAAACGTCGAAATAAATCTATCATTCCATTTGCATAATCCTTTTCCTTTCAGAACATTTAATGCATTAAATTTGCCAAATTTAACCCTCATTTCAAGCGCATGATTGTTGCTATCTCCCATTTGCTTACCATCGATGGAATTAAGGTTTCCCCTTTGTTTTGAGATTCCGCTTATTGGTGGTAATGCATAAATTGTTGTATCTTTTATTCCTCCTATGAAAATCCTTGGTTCATCAAATTTTTGGTAAATCATTAAATATTTTTATTTTATCAAAAAAGAAAATTTTTAATATTTGATTTTTTTTATATGTGTTTGATAACCGAAATAAATATTCACTTAATTCAAAAATGTCAACAAAAATGTGTTGAATAGAATAAATAGATAAATAGCTAACTATCACTTAATTTTGAAAAGATTAAATTAAATTAATTTTTTTAAAATTACATTCAAAATAAATTATCTCCTTACTTTTTAAAAAAATGAAATATTCATATTTTTGTATTTAATTTTATTCAAAATTATCTAAAATAATATAAAATATCATATTAATAAGATTAAAATTATAGAATAAGTAATTTCCTAAAATTAAAATTTATTACCTTCAAACAAGATAATTATATTAACGTAACAAACAATATTATAATGTTAATTCATCGCTTATAAAATTCTGTACTAATTTAGTACTTAATTTTTTAGTTTATATGACTAAGTATTGATAAATTATTTATATAGTTATTTAATATTTAATATAATAAATAATTTTAAATAATTATTGTGTTAATTAAAATCTTTATATAAATATATAAAATAAAATTTGTGTTAAATTGCATTCTAAAACAATTATGAATGTACTTAAATTAATGCAAGTTACTAATAAATAAATAATTGCATAAATAATAAAATAGAAATGAAAATAATTTGATATATTAATTTATTAATAAAATATAATTTAAAATAAATATAATTTATTTTTAATAATTTCATTAATATCAAATATTCTAAATATTCATTTTCTTTTTAAAATTTCTATTCCCATCTTATCATCATAACTACAATATCCAACCATTCTCATTGTTACAATATATAATCTCATTACTATGGTAAATAATTTTACCGTTGTTACTATTTTTAATCTCACCAAAGGTAATCTTACCTCCCATACAATTACACTTTAACCTTGTATTGAGTGTTGAATTTTAATTTATTTTTTAATTAATATTTTATTTTAAATTACAAAATACATTTTAGTATATAAAATATTTTAAAAAATTAAAATTTAATGTTTTGACATTAGTATTTGCTTTTATATTCATTTTAAACTATAGACTTTCATTGAAAGTGTTGAAGGTTATAAATAGTATATTATTATTTAAAATTATTTTTTACCTAAACATAAGAAAATGGTTTTATTATTATATCAAAACTTGAATTTTGAATAAATACTACTGCTCCAAAAGCTTCCATTTCAGAGGTTGGTGATGGAAACCGCTAAGGATTTCAAGACCGATTTGAGGTTCCGAAGCAACGCCGTCGCTGCCCTTCAGGAAGCGGCGGAGGCGTATCTAGTGGGGCTTTTCAAGGATACTAATCTGTCTGCTATTCAAGCCAAAAAGAAAAAAAGAAAAAAAGAGGTTATGATTATGCCCAAAGATATTCAACTTGCTAGAAGGATTAGAGGAGAAAGAGCCTAAGCCATGATATGTCGTTGCCTTAGGTTTTTAAGATTTAGGATCCCGTACAAGTTTTTGTTAATTTAATGTGTTTGTACAATTCAACAAATTAAAGTGCCATATTTCTCTATTAAACTTCAGTTTGCAGACTTTGCTTTTGAGGTTGCGAATCTTGCACTTTTATTGTGTGTGTGTTCATTTTGTTTGGTAAGGGAAATTAATAACGAAGCTTAAAGGAGATGGTTTTTTTAATAAAGAAATTAAATAGGTAATGTCAAAGAAAACAACACAATAGGTAGCTGATGCACACCTCAATTCACAAAACAATTGTGGGTTTTTATTCATTTGTAGGAATGGATAGCCATGGTGATTCTTGCCGAGGGTATCAATGCTTTCCGCTTTGATTTGCTGGGAATGGGTAACAAGAATTGAAGAACCACATTGATCTTCCATTTCCTTCTTGCTTTCCTTCGTTTCCCTTCCCAATTTCTTCTCTTCACTGATGGGGTTACTCTTAGACTAGAGAAAAGGGGCTTCAGCAATGCAAATGTCCCCAGTTTTTAGGGCAGGGGACTAAAATGATAAAATTTTAAATTATGTGGAAAATAAAAAATTTTAGAAATTATTCATTGTCGGATTTTCGTGAAATGATCAAAATGATGGAACTATGTCACATTTGTGCTTAAATTGTAGACTTTTTTTTTGGTGCTTAAAATAAAAACTTTTGAAAGTTTGGTGACCATTTGTGTAATTTACCTAATATTTTATTATAAAATATTTTTAATATTTTATATTACATTAAATGAAAATAGTTAATCATGTATTTTAAATAATAAGTAACTACATTAATTAAATGAAAAAAATATAATTAATTACACATATAAATACACTACAAGACTCAAATTCCATGACGAAAAACTTGAGGAAAATCCCAAAACAAAAAACCATGGACATCTGATAATTTAATCTTAGGCACAGCTGAGAGTTAACCAATAGTGTAAAGCCGACCAAATACAACAGGATTTAGACAAAGTCAACGAGATTTGCATCACAATAATATACTACAAACCCTAAATTAAACAAGTTAGCTTTTATAGTAAAGTAGGGTCTAAAAAGTCACAGCTCACTAATACTTCTCAAAGAAAAAGAAAGAAAAACTGTTCACAACAGGCTAACAAAATGCAGCTCAATTCATTGAGGATCTACAGGCAGTTTATAAACTCAAATCCTCGGTTTAGAAGAGCCCCACTCACCCATAACTTCATGTTTGCCAAGTTCATGGACTGCTCACGATCTCTGACCTGCTTTACCAACAGCAACTAATCAGATTCTTGCAATAGAATAGTGTTGATATACCCCTCGGTCTATAAATGGTTTATATGGTGGAGTCAAACCATGTACAATCTCTTTAATTTGTCATGATTTCACTTTGGTCTAGTATTATGAGTCATTTTCATTCCATGAATCCACTAAAGTTCTCGACAAAATTGAAAGATAAAATTTTGGTAAAAAATAATACAGAATTTGTTAAGGGAATGTAACTCTCAACTAAAAGCAACAAAGGGTGGAACATAAGAAAAGGGTCACTTACATTTAGAGTAAATGTTAATGAAAATGTGTCAGAAACGGTGGCCAGATTGGAATTTTGAACTTTGAAGTTGGAAAGGGATTCAAGGGCCTTGTAAAGTGATAATGCAACCCCTTCACTTTTGTTGCAAACCAGTCTAACGTAAAACTCTCTTTCTTCCACTTGAAACATATCCAACTGCAAATCAACATGGAAGCATTATTTTGTTTAATTTGCTTTCAATGGAAGAAAGGTTTATTAAGTGACAAGACAATCTATATATACACTTCAATACCTTCAAAATCTTCTTGCAAATGGGATGGTTGTTTCTTGCAACTCGAATCTTAACGGGGTTATTAATTGATTCTTCTTGGTACCCTGCCATCAATGCTTCAAGACCAGCAATCTCAGCTTTTAGCTTCTTAGCCTGCATTTGCAAGTCTTGCACATACAATACAGCATCTCCAATTATGGATTTCTTGTCCATCTGGAGGCATAAGTTTATTAGCACCTCCAACAAGCTAAAATTAGCACCCATCTTTTAAGTGGAGCTATACTGACGGATATGAATATTCTGTCGCTATATACCGGCGGATTTGACCTGACCGTCATTGTATTATTTTTATAATTTAGTCCGTCAGTGTAGCTTCATTCTATACCAACAGACTGCAAATTCCGTCATAAAATCTGTCTAAGTGAAATTCTTTTTAATGTTAATCCATATAAGTTACAATTAAAGCACGCACTGCAAACAAGGTTTACCTTAGTTATATTAGGAACCAAGGAACGCAATGCATAGAGTTTCTCCTTCATCTGACCCCTCCTGCGTCGTTCCAAAATCAAAGTTCTCGACCGATCTGCCTTTGATTTCTTTGTTGCCATCGATGATGTTGTTGTTGTTGTCCCGGAAGACTCGTCTTCCTCGCCGCTATCTTCCTCCCCATCCTTCATTATTTCTCCATCAAAACTAGGCAATGCATTGAAAGCATAGTTAAAATCCGGCACCATGGTGCTTGTAGCATCAAACTCGAAAGCATCCCCAGGTGCTCCACCAGTCTGCTTGTCATCAAAGCAGCCATTGATAAGATCATAATCGAAAGCGGAGACCACGTCTTCGGTTTCTCCTTGAATTAGATTGACCAACTGATCAAAGTTAGGATCCTCAACGAAGTCATATGGTTCAAAGTGGTCAGGGAGCTCCAGAGGGGAATTTCTCGATGCATCCATTTATGTGATTAATCAGCATATATGCAGAACACTGCCTGATTGTGAGAGGCGTAGCTGGTATTAGCTTATAAATTTAGAATTTGAAACTGCTGCTTCTCATTTCCATAGTGTGAAAGGAATCACTAGGAGAATCTAATGCTGCCATTGGTTATTTTTCATTGTTTATTAGTAATTGGTAAGGTGATGACATATGTAGTGACATAGCCTGCAGCATCAATCAAACCATGCCCATAGTTTAAAAATAATTATATTTCAGTAAGTTGATTAAAAATAAGTCAACTTATCCAATCGGAGAAAGAACAATATTAGTAGCTGTTCTTTACACTAGTCTATTTGAAGAAGTGAAGGGAAGGCAGAAAGAAAGTCATATGCTTAGTTGATTGCACATCTGCTGACAATATTAATTCCTTATTATTTGACATGAAGCAAGCTTAATAAAATTGATTATATAATTTATAAATGAATTTGTTCATTGTTTAACCAAGCAATTTTTCTTTGCACTCAGATGCGTTCAGATGCGTTCACACGTGGAGAACGTGTCCCTTGAATTTTTTTTTTTTTTGATTTAATTCCTTTCATATGAATGTAGCATCATGATTTTTAATTTTTAATTTTTAATACAATGTCTAGAACTATCCATTGCCCCTCTCAACCCTTAAATAAAAGGATAATATGTTTTAGTACACTCGAATCTACGTTCTTCTACACTGACAACAATATTGATACTAACTGAGTTAAGACTCAATTGAAGTCCTTGAAATTTTAGAGAAGTTCAGAGTATGGAAGGCAAATATTTTAATAAAGTTATTATTAATCTTGAATTAATTTAAAATTGATCAACTTGTTTTTTACTTCCTAAAGTTATGTGTGATGAATTCAATTGTATTATGGGTGACAGAAGTACTCTAGTAAAAGAGGTATTCATTGGGCATAGTGGATTCAGTTGTGTTTGGGCTCTCAAGCTGTCCATATCCTCTTGGGTTTAGTCCTCTCCAATTATCTATCAATGGCCTACAAAAGTCCCCAACATAAGTCCATAACATCCAAAACTAATAACTCAACCTAAATATTCTTCATCTTTTCTCAAAATAACTTAATTTATTACCAGAGAAATACAAATAAAAAGGAAATGAAAATGAGAGTTTTGCATCACCATGCCTGAGGGTTTGTAAATGAATTTCCTAAAAAATAAGAAAGTGTAGCGATAACAAAATCCAATCTGCTCGATGAGTTTCGAATTTTTTTTGAAAAGTAGATGTGAGGCTAGATAAGTGTTTTTTTTTTTTTTTTTGTCTTGCAGATAGCGGGTATAAAATGGTTGTGATAACTTCCTACTCTTTCCTGACCCGCTTCACTATATAAAATTACCGTTTTATTTTTGTATATATAAATTATTAAAAGGGTAAACATATAATAACATAATATGAAAAATAACCATCTATATTTTATGTTTAATTTTTTTGAAGAATTGTGTTTAAATATTTATTTGACTTTAAAAAAGACCGAAAATGTTAAAGATAAGTAGCAAAAATTAAATTAAAATGGAGTGGGGTGGGGTAGAGAAGGATGCATCCAACATCGACAGAGGTGACCGTAATTTTTAATATTATATATCTATAATAGAGCATAGGGTAAGAGGTGGAGTAAAACATGCCAACTGTGAAGCAGTAGTGGATTTAACAATATCCACTTTTGCCCCTCCATTATCTTCCTTAAATTTTTCATAAAATGAAAAGTTCTTAAAAATATATTCCAAAATGACCAAAAATGATTCCAAAAATGAAAGTTTAACAAAAATAGAAAATCACTTAATTTTTTAACAAGTTAAAAAAAAAATTCCAGCTAATTGAGTTTTAGTTCAATTGGTATGGACATTGTTGACAATGCAGGGGAATGTGGATTTGAATACGCTGAAACATTAGGAAGAATTATGAATAATTTTAAACACTACGTAAGAAAAAAAAACATATTTTTCTTAAAAAAGAAAATTTTTGAACAACTCCAAAATTAGTCCAACAAGCATCGTGGTTACCCTTTTCGTCATGAGGCAACTTAAATTAACTAGAAACGAGGTAATGGACAAAAACATTTAATTTAGTTTCATTTGTTGCCCATAATTTTAGTGATTCTTGTAAATCAACACTTGAACTTCCATTGGTCACAGAAGGTTCTTATACTATGTAATTTCGGTAGATTTTGTTTGGGTACTATTTAATTCCATTATTTTTAGTCTTTTGAAATGTGTGACTCATTTTTTCTGTTAATTCCATCAAATTAATTGACTTTGCTTATTGTCTTAAATATGTGGTGATGTGGCATGCACACATCAACAAGTTTTTTTACAATTGGACAAGTGTTATATTTTTTTTCTTTTTTTTGTCTATTTTAAATATACAAAAAAAAAATGACATTATTATATGTTCAAAATAAAAATAAGCCAAATTTCTTGAAAGAATAAACGAAAAAAAAGTTGGTCACAGTACAAAAAGTCAAAATGTAAAATTATAGTATAGGGACCAAATTTTAAAAGAAACATAGTATAGGGAACTTCTATAGAATTTATCCTTTAAAATTTAAAGCCCTTAAGTATGGACATTTTCGGGTCAGCTTGAAAGCATGACCAAATGGTTGGGCTTAATATTAGGAGATGCTCTTTTTCAGCTGAAACAAGCTTTCATAAGGCCCACTCTACTCCCAAGGGTTAACTTAAAAGGGCTTTTCTGAGGCTACTTGGACCGTCATCATTTGTACATAATATTTTGCTCTTTTTTTTTTTTTTTTTTTTCATTAAGTGACAGTTAGAAGTGTTTAAGGAGGAAGTTTGGTCGGGTTCATGTTATTCCATGTCATAAATATGATGTATAATTATTTAAGTACATATTTCTCTATTTTTAAAAATCATAATGATCTCATATAATATTTAATAATGATATGATATCTTTTTACTATCATTATATATTTTCTATTAAAATCTTAAGCATAAATAGCTTAGTATAGTTAGTATATTATATTAATTTTTATATGATATAAAATATATTAAACATAAAAGAAAAAATATAATAAATTTGAAAACGGTTAAAGAAGAATTAAGTTTTCCAACTTTTAACCCAATTCATTTCTTAATCAGGTCTAATATTTTATTCGAACTTATTTTGTTGACTTAATATTTTTATCCAAATTCTTTAAAATATTAAAGGAATTGAACCGATAACTCGGTCCCTCAATAAGTTTAAATTTAAGTAAGAAGTGATTAATTTTCTCTCATTTTATTTGAATTAAACATTCATTTTATTGTTTTAAACGTGTATGCAAAAACAAGAAGCATGAGTGGTATAGAAGTTGACGGAAAATGAATTCATATTGAAAATTCCAATTTATGGGTTTTCAAAGATATCTTTATATAAAGATAAAATATGTTTGTTGAAAAATAATCATGGTCTTCCACTTGAATAAAACTATTTTACTTGTTTAGCTCCATACTCATTATAAGTTTTGACCAGATCTGTTTCTTTATTTTTACACAATATTTAGAATTATTCATAGTCCCTCCGCAACCTATAAATAAGAGGATAATGTGCTTCAGTACACTCAAACCCACGTCCTACTGTATTGATAACAATACTTATACTAATTAAGTTAAGATTCAATTGACCACTCATTTTTGACGTGAAATAATATATATAGTGCGGAAGGAAATGAAAGATAAATATTGGAGTGAAATAAAAGAAAAGCCACAATAACTGTAGGAGTGTGAGATTAGGGATAATGGAGAGAAAATGGAAGTGGTGGATAGGGATAAGGTATATGGAGCAATGTCTGGTCGTCGCATCTTCTAAGAAAAACCCATCCTTCATAATCAAACTCTTTTGGTGATTAAGATCAAACATAACGTGCTATTCCTTCTTCCTATTTTCTTTGAAGGGATAACGTGCTATTCCTTCTTTCTTATTATATTTTGATATGGACCATCATCGGCATCGCCTTCTCAATTTCAACCTTTTCTTGCTTCTTAATATAGGAATAGGTGAAATATGCCATCAATCTTATAATTAAAATTTTAATTAGATGGTTGATATTTGTTAATATATTGGTATAAAATTTATCATTAATATATTCCTACAATCATATCAAAGATGTGTTATAAATTAAAATATTTGATGATAAATAAAATTTTTGACAAATGGTATCAATAATTTAACTAAAGTTTTTAGATGGCTTATTATATAAAAAAAATATTTGAAAGTAAATTTAATAATCATTGAGCTCTTAATTGAATTTAAGTCATCGATTCTTTTAACAATAGTAACTTCATCACGTGACATGTCATAATTGTATCAGAAAATTTCTTAGGTAATTATTCATTAAAAATGTGTTTTAATATTTTAATACCTAAGATGTTAGTAAATTTGATTTGGATGACCAATAATGATACAAATCACGTTGTTTATAATTAATGTAGTTTGGTAAACGTGTGGCCGCGCGCAAAGCAGATGGACAAATGAAATTGATAAGAGATAAATGATTCAAAACGTAAATGGTATGGTAGACAGGGATCTCTGTTTGGACCTTACCTACCCAACAAATTCTTTTATTATTGTTATATTAAAATATTTTATTTCTTTTTCTCTTTCATTGCGTCATTGTCAATCGATATAATTTTTAGGAATAAAATAATATTTGCACTCATGTCAAACCTTAACCCACTCCTTTTTGTATTATTTGCATTGCCACATCATTATTTATTCTATTATAAAAGTTTCTTACCTAAAATGATATAAATGAGAATGTATTATTTCGCCAAAACTTTTACATTTCAATTTTCATTAGGATTAATCATTCATTTGTGTAAACTTGAAATCTCATTAGTAAAACTCTTCTTCTATAGTGTATATGAATTTAGCTCAAAAATAAATATTTCTTTAAGCCCTAAATAATGTTTACAATTCACTCGATAACGGTAAGTGCACAATATCATTGTCAAATAATAGTTGCAACGAAATAAATTTATTAAAAAGTATTCCGAATATCAAACCCATAAAAAAATGTTACAAATAACTTCAACTAATTATTTGAATCACTAATTATCTAAACTACTAATATAAGTAAGAAGATAATTAAATAATGCAGACATCAATAATATGTAAAAGAAATGAAAACCAATGGGCAAAATAATAAAAATACAAAAAAAACTATCCAACCTTAAGTCACTACCGTTAATGATATCCTTCAGTTAATGGCAATTAATAATCTAATTCAAATTCAACCAAATCTAGGATTAATTACATGAATGCGTCTCTAGATTAAGGTTAAGTACTAAAAGAACAAGTATCATGGCCACATCTTCACCCAACACCACCAATTAATTAAACAATTTAACAACCTCATACTAAGTGTAATGTGGTCTTCAGTTAACTTTTTTTTTACCCGAAACTATCCTTGAATAATTTTTAGACTAGATAAATAAGGTAAAGTACGGAGCTTTCTCAACCTACTTTCCTTTTAGAATTTCTATTAACTTAGCTGTCATTAAGAATTAATGCATAGACAGAAATAAGAAAATTAAACTGCAAGCTTATTTCTAAAGCCAAATTTAATTCATATTTGATTTATTACAATATTAACTTACGAATCTCCCAACCACAAACAAGTCAACTCAATGTAAATCGGCAAATAACATAAAATATATCCAATTGAAGTATGACAATAAAAGAATTAAATAAAACTAAAAAGATTTGATAATAAATAATCTCCAAAAGTGTTGTTACTGCAGTTCACAATAAAATTGAGAGTTGAATGTATAAATCGCTACAAAACTCAAAAGCTAAGAAAACCTAATTAAATGTCTCAAAAGTTTTCAAAAGCCTCCTTGCTTCTCTAATTACAACGCTTTTCTAGGGAAAAATCATGAGTTAGGGTAAGAAAGACCAAAATTATTTAAAAATTGAAGTGAAAAGAAAGGTAAGTTTTTTAGCCAATGTTGCGGCCTTAAAAAGCTATGCCATGACATTCTTAGACAAATTCTATGTTTTCTAGCTTTTTCCTTGCCTTGCTTCTTCTGAATTCGTTGTTTTTTTAACTTCATTTAATTCCTAGAAAAATACCTTAAAACGTTTATTCAATCAAAAGCATTGAAGAATTAAAAAAATACACAAAACACTAAAAAAGAATATGTTTATGAACAACCAGTTGTCAAATATCCCTAATGACTTCAAACTAACTAAAAATCATTGAAGAATAATGCAAATATGAGTGAATTAAGGCTAAAGTACGTAAAAAAAAAAAAAAATTGTTCATCCTACCCCACACTCACATTTTTGCTTGTCCCCACGCAAAATGACTCAAAACAAAATTAACTATGCAACCTAGAGTACTTAGAACAAATCAATGACAAGATTACAAGTGAAGACAAAGCAACTTAACACTATCAATAACTTAAGTTCTCACTTAAGTAGGATATTGGAAAAATTCAGATTAGATAATAAATTTGTTGCATAGAGAATTTTTTTTTTCTAAAACTGAGTTTTTATATTTTATAGCAATAAACCTTATTAAGTTAGTATCTGTATTTTGTGCTAAGCAGTCTTGTTGTTTCCCGACTTTTAACCAGCATGATCTTCTCTGCTATTCTTGAACTGTCAATTTGTTTAGAGAGCGAACTCTAAATACACGAACCGATCACACAATCAAAACTATTAATTTTCTAGTGGAGAAAATTAATTTTCTCTATGGGCTAGAAAGTTAAGTTGAGCTGTCACAAAAAATAGAATATATTTACAAAATAAATCTCACTATAAATAGATAGAGTAACCATGCTCAATGTGGTATATTTTGAACTAGCCCATAGTCTCTATTTATAGAGAAAAATCACAAGAGTTCTAGTTGAACAAAAGGTAACAAAATAATAATATTTTAATAGAAAATCCATATAGTGTCGGTAGGACTATAGGGTGGGTGGAGCACACCCCTTTTCTGGGAACTAATGTGCGGCCTATCACATGATAAATGGGCTCATCGAACTCATTTGTGTATTGATTACAATTATATGTGTTTTCTGAATTTTGACAAATTTCTTTTCTTTTCTTAAGAACATATACAAGATTCGTCACTACAAATAGGATAATGGTAACCCCACGATTAATTACTTCATTTATGAATTTCATAGCAATAGAAATACATGCCCTATCGAAATAGAATTTATAACTTGCTATCCTCTTGCCTAGCGGGCAAGAATTTACCTTCGTAGAAAAGATGATTCATTTGGATTTGCATGAAAGCCCAACTCTATTGCATTGCAAAATCCATGTTGTATATTTGAAAGAGGTTGACCTCTTTGCTTCTTTCATGGTACAATCCTCTTTCCGCTGAGCCCCCTTTCTCCTCGGTCCACAGAGACAAAATGGAATGTAAGACTAGAACTGGTGCCAACAGTTAATCACGGAAGAAAGGACTCACTGAGCCGGGATCATTAACTAATACTAATCTAATCTAACTAATACTAATCTAATACTAATAGAATAGAAAAAATATAATAGAAAATACTAATATAATAGAAAGAAAAGAACTGTCTTTTCCGTATACTTTCCCCGGTTCCGTTGTTACCGTGGCCTTTACGCAATCAATCAAATCATATAGATATCCCTTCAACACAACATAGGTCGTCGAAAGGATCTCTGAGTCTCACCAAAGCACCAAAGCTAGGATCTTTCAAAAAATGGATTCCTATTCGAAGAGTACATAACTACATGGATAAGCTCACACTAACCCGTCAATTTGAGATCCAATTTGGGATTTTCCTTAGGGGTATTAGTATGGAATTGGAATGTAATAATATTGATTCATATAGGAGGAAAAGGTTTTCTATTGATTCAAATGTTGTACCTATGAGATAGGGATAGAGAAAGAGGAAAAATTGAAGATTTCACATATTGCTTTTGATAAAAAAATCAATTCGATTTATTTTGTACCTCTCGCTCAATGAGAAAATGGGTCAGATTCTATAGGATCTAACCTATGGGACTTAGGGAATGATGGAAGGGAATAAAATAAAAAAATCAAAAAAAGAGGGGGGAAAGATAATAAAAACAATACATAAGTAAATAAAAATGAAGTAGAAGAATCTAGATTCCAAATGAACAAATTCAAACTTGAAAAGGATCTTTTTGATTCTCAAAGAATGAGGGGCAAATGGGTTGATCGAGAAAGATCTCTTGTTTTTATTATAAGATTGTGTGATTGGATCTGCAGATGTTTGGTAAAAAAAATCTTCTCTTTTGAGAATAATCAAAAATGGAAAGTGTTCAATTGGAACATGAAAACGTGACTAAATTTGTCCTAGTTACTCTTCTGGACAAAGTGGAAGAAGGGGGGAGATTCTCGAACGAGGAAAATGACCCAATAACTTCCAAAAAATTGAACGATGAGCCATATGAGGTGAAAATATCATGTACGGTTCTGTAGAGTGGCAGTAAGGGTGACTTATCTATCAACTTTTCCACTATCACCCCCAAAAAACCAAACTCTGCCTTACGTAAAGTTGCTAGAGTACGATTAACCTCTAGGTTTGAAATCATTACTTATATACCTGGTATTGGCCATAATTCACAAGAACATTTTGTAGTCTTAGTAAGAGGGGGAAGGGTTAAAAATTTACCCGGTGTGAGATATCACATTGTTCGAGGAACCTTAGATGCTGTCGGAGTAAAGGATCATCAACAATAGTGTTCTAGTGCG